>OY728150.1:1589238781-1599238781 GCA_963277665.1 Viscum album
ATTGACTAATCCTCATTAAGATGATGAATGGTTGGGTAGGATAGAATGTCTAAATGAGTTATTGGAGACACCATACATGATTTAGGTGATGTATTACACCTTCATGTTACAATGACTGATTTGGATATGGTGGGATTCAATGATGACAACAATGAAACATGAAGGACTAGAGTGGAAGAAATTAAAGGTTATTTTTATAGACCTGTAATATCTCGATTCAGTGGCCTTGGCCAAGGATGTGGAATTTTATAAGCATGAACAGGATGATAAAATCATGAAAGATTATTCTAATTAAATTAGAGGAATCATGTATTTTGTGACTAAGAATGTATCTAATGGGAGGATGAGGGCTTGATGGATAGAGATCGATTTGATCTGGCATCTATTCTTAGGAATTCATGCTAATCCTAACGACATATGTTGATGGATAAATTTGGAAATTATGGATGAGATAGACCTTGCTCGAATGTCAGGGCTGAAGGGTGATCTTATTTAACCTAGCAGAAGCATGAGTTCCTTCAATTAAAAAAAATGTGTGATGATTCTCATGATAGTCCTCTAGGAATGGGTCATTCCAAACCTCCTAAAAGTACAAGAAGAAATAAATTTACTATCTATTTGAGAACTACCTGCCATCTGTAGTTGGATTTCCATATATAATGATATATACATATTTTGAGGATATGTTTCTTTCTTGTGTTTTTACGGTCAGTGGGGCTTGGGATGATCACTAAGGGATGTTGGAGTTTTCTTATAAGAATAGTTTCCTGTCCATGATCATAATTTCTCTATTTTAGTTCTAGTATGGATGACCTTATAAATGTATTTGGTGCTGTTCATAGATTGGTGAATGTTCCTTGGTTGGACATTGTTTGGTTCTAGAGATTCTAAAAATGATTCAGTTATTTCTTTATAGAATGTTAATGGGCCAGAGTCGATATAAGTCATTTGAAAATCATCACCTTATACCCTTGTATTTTTCAATTAGTGACCAGTATTTATTCAATATTTCACCAAAGTTTGTTCATCAAAGGCTTGTGATGAAATGGAAGCTTTCCCCTTATTATATGGGACCTTTTGTGGCTATTGAGTATGTGGGAAAACTTTTATACCGTTTATAACTTCCACTATGGCTAACTTTGATAAATTATGTCTTCCATGTATCATATATGAGAACGTATATCTCTGATCCATCATAAATTTTGAGGTACAGTGATCCTGATATCTAAAATTATTTATCATAGGCAGAGTGACCAGTCAGGATAGTTGATTTTGAGATTACGGTACATTGTTGGAGGATAATAAGTCAGGTTGGTGAGCTATGGACACATTATTTTGATAATAATGAGATGTGGGAATGCGATGCACAAATGAGAGATAATTGGCATCATATTTATGTAATTTAATCTTTGTCATAGGCTTTCTGGGGAAAAAATATCATTATTTTGGGGACATTGTAACATCCCATTTCTGATCTAAGTGGTACGTCTTTAATATTGATGTGTTTTTTTCATTTTGTTGATTGGGTAAGTTGAGAAAGTGTTAGGAGGATACCTATAAAGATTAATTCATATATTTTTTTGTCTCTTAGCTATATCTAGTAATTATTATAGGATTCAGGGGGTTTTCATATTGTGTATCTATGTTACATGACATGTAATGGTCATTGGGTGCATATTGTGAGAAGGGTTCACACTAAGAAAGCTAATTAATGGGACTTGTTTTTAAAAGTTTTGAGTTAATTAAAGAGTATATTATAACTTGATGTGATGTATTTTTATTGGTTATAGAATTTAACTATTTCACGATGAGTAAAGGGATTTCTAGTCATATAATTCCCTTTGTATCGGTTATATGCATGAATCCACACTAAAATATAATTTTTCCAACCACTCAAATTTCATTTCACTTGCCTTAAAGCCTTATTCAGACAATCATGGATCTCTACATCCCTTTAGGGTCTATTTACTCGGAGTTTGATCACCATTGCACTTGTGGTGTGAATTACTAGGTAATTGTTCTCCATTTTTCTTCATATCTTTCACTTTCTACTCCAAGGGAAATTAATATATCATCTTAATATTGAATGATCTATACTCGATATTGTTGGTTCTCATTTATAAGATGTGTTCCAAGGTCTCCTAAACCTTCATTATCATTTTTAGGTTTTGTGGCAGTCATTGAGTTTTGGGAATAATGTAGGAGATTTCATCATGAAAGGCCAATTTTTTTAACCATTAATTTCTTTATTTGTTTTTTTTATTTAAATAAATTTTTTTGAAAATTATTTCAAATTTTTATTAAAAAACGATTCCAGTGAACGATGATTATTGAAATTTTATTTTAAAGAAATTGTGAAAAAAATAAAATTCTATAGAATTGGGGTGTGTTTGAAAATTGATTTGAATATTTTCAATTGAATTTTTAAATTTAATTATTGAAATGATGTTGAAGGAATTGGTTAAATTTTTAAAATGGATTAAAATTTATTTATTGGACCCTAGTGGTTTTATCATGTTAAAAAGGCATGTATTTTATTAAAACTTGTTTTGGTATTAATGTTAAAATTATCATTCATAATGTGGAAATTAGATTTAATTTTATTTTAAGTGGTCCTAAAATAATTTTCCCATTATCGGTTGTGCAATAGAACATTAATGAAATTGGTAGATTGTGAGTTATTTTTACCTACTCTACAATTACACAACATTCCAAAACATAAATGCAACAACTCACGTCTCTTAGGAGATGGTGATGATTCCTCTTTCACCAGTGGCAACATGATGTGTGTGTTCACATATTTTCATGATCAATTAGATATTAAAGAGTCAAATATCCTACAACATTCATAACTATTTGGCATATGACCGTATTAATCATTTATTTTATAATTGAAATATAAATATATTTGGATGTTGTTTAATTGTTTAACATGACTTCTAAATCATTATAAACAATTTTATATAAAAATTTTTATTAATTCCATTTTTTAGAAATATTACATTGCTTGTACAGCCCTTTCATAAAATTTTTTCCATCATTTGAACTTTGTAGAATAAATAATTAAATAAGATTTAAAATTCCAAACTAGTTTATCTTTAAACTAACACCAATCCATTAGATAATCTATTATTGTGATCTGTTATAGAATCCTTAGTGAGACCCTAATAAGATACTTATATGACAATATACATGTTCCTTCGGGTGTTTGTAGATTATGTCTTTCAAGGTTTGAGAAAGGGGAAAGGATCACTTGGTGGTGGAATAAGTCAAGAAAAATTTTGTTTCACTAATGACTTAGTAATTTAAAATTTCATGGAAAGTCATTTTAATATATTTTTTCACTATATAGAAGACAAAAAAAATTTATAAATACATAGATTAAAAAATATTTCAGATTAATTAAAAACTTTAAAATATATTTTTTTAATATTTGAGATACATAATATATTTATAAGGTACAGAACATATATCTATGAGGAGAATAAATGGAATTCATTGAGTAATTAGATTAGTGATATCCTTAATAGTAGTGAATAAATATATCAAGGGAAGAATCGTATAGTAAATACATAATATATTTTTGAAAGGTGAAATTAGAAAAATGGGGGAACCACCATTTAGAAATAATATATTTTCATATTGTTGATTTTTATAGTATTGAGCCACAATTCTAATTCATAGTTTTTTATCACATAGAAAATTGAATATCATTCATAAGATTGAACAATCAAGAAACGTGATAATTTTAGTAATAAGTATAAAAATTATGAAACATAAAATATTAAATAAACAATAAGAAACATATTTATATAAATTTATTCTATCATTGAATAGAGAATCATCCATGATTTTATCCATTATTATGATATATATCCATTTTATGAGGAGTTAGTAGCCTTATGAAGTTCAATTCATAAGAAAAAAAATGATAAAAATGAATAATAAATTACTAGGAATTTATTGGATGATTAACGGAGTAATATCAATATATAATAGGAGAGTTAAATAGATTTACTGCATAATATTTGAATGATATTTAAATTAAATATAAAATAGAGAGGTTGTTAACATGTTTAAAATATTAGAAGATCACACTATTAAAATAATGAAGTTCTATATATTTAAAATAATAAAAATATTAGACCCATAATTCAATAAATATAATATATAAAATAAGAGTAAGATATTATAAAAAATATAAACTACTATAACTAAATATTTTACTCTATATTGAAGTGATACCACATCACATCTAGGAGTTAAACCATTGAATTAAGGGAAAACAATGAGTGAGAGGGGATAAATATATTGATTAAAAAAGAGACAATGCATTAAGGAATAATGTGAAAAATATTTCCATTTTATATCCAAATATCATTCGATAAGATTGTAATGTATGAGAAAACTAATGAGCAGGGAAACTAATCCATATTTTATTTATGAATAATATCTAAAAGTTAAGAATTTTTGAAGAAATTTTATAACATTATTATAAATAATAACATATAGGTAATAAATGTATTATTCATTGAATCATTGGATGATGATTTCATAGAGATGGTAGGCGTCACTATAATAAACTATATAGGGGACTAGAAAATAATTTTGAGAGATATCAAACACTAGTGGGAGATAGTGAGAGCATTGTATTTTTGGGATAAAACCCAACACTATATTCACTAGTGTTTATAATTTTTAGGTGATAGTATGTGTTTATAATAAGTAATATGTACCATTGGATAGATGTGTCCTTCAACAACTTGAATTTATTATTTATTAAGTATACATATTAGTTCTAAGACATGTAAAAATCCCCATGTGATTTTTCATTCTTTATTTGGATTCATATACAAATATGGGGTTCATTAATTAATTAGAGGATTATAAATAGAATAAAAAACACAATATGGCTAAAAAATATTTATAAATAATAAAATATAATATCACTAATTCACCCCCACTTACTGATAACTCTGAAAACCTATAAATATCAATTCCTCATTTCCAGGTGATTTCAATGGTCATATTTTAGCCAATTTTTTATAATCCAATAGTATTTAAGTTGATAATATATAAATTTTTCAACACATAGGCTGGGTACACTGTACGAGTTCCAACGCTGGGGACCTCTATGTTTCCTGGGTGACCCAAACCCGCAGAAAGCTAATGAATGGCTTGTGACAGTCACCCGAGTTGTCCGCTTCGTGAGGAAACAACCTGATCAAATAGTCATCCTAGAGGTAAGCCTTTTCTATTTTTTATCTGATCACTAGTGGAGCCTTATGACATAAACCCATGATAAGGAGATTCTATTCTAGACTTAGTTTGAACAGAACTTCCGAGAAGTGTTTTATCCAGCAATGCTGAGGTCGATGCATCTCTAGAAACTCATACAGCTTTGGTAGGATATCAGGACCGTGATGGAGTACTTGGAGTACTTCACATACCTATCACATTACTCCCTAGATATGGTTCAATATACATTCTTCTTAGCATGTAACTTCGACTGGGGATTGCACCATGATATCTGGTTATCAGTGGTGTTGTTGTGTATTCCCATCTATTCTAGAGTGTTGGAGCGGGACTTCATGGTGGAGAGATTTTTAGATGAGTATACTCTGATAGAAAGTGATGAGATTATGGGATTTGAGACCTCATCATCTTTTTCAGTAGTTGGTAGACAACGACATGCTCTTGGGTTCGGACATGTGAGTTGTTTTTAGAGGAGATCCTAGGATGAAGGATATGAGGAAAAGTCCCTTAGGACGTTTTTCATTATCCACAAGAGAGGTAGTGTTGCTTGTTATTTATAGGGACATCTTTCTTGAGATTATCTGACCCTCCATGCTACTGAGAAGGATACAGTCGATTTACCTCCTTGGAAGAGGTAGCGTTACAACCATAGATGTTCATTGGGCAATAGTCAGGGAACCGGAGTGGGTGTGGC
Source organism: Viscum album (assembly GCA_963277665.1). Taxonomy (NCBI): domain Eukaryota; kingdom Viridiplantae; phylum Streptophyta; class Magnoliopsida; order Santalales; family Viscaceae; genus Viscum; species Viscum album. The sequence continues at coordinate 1,589,244,732 of OY728150.1, forward strand.
CATGGGAGGTGGAATACAGTAAGTGTTTCCACCACCACCACCCCCAGGTGGTAAATTCCAAAATCAGGGAGTTAGTAGATAGGAAAGAGGACAATTGTAGGCCTTATAGGCCTTCAACCCAGAGGATTGGTTGATGTATAATGGTAAGCTATGAATCATTTCTACTTTATGATGTAGTTTTTATATACACTGTTTGGAAGTTCTCTTTCCATTCCATTTTTTAATTGAGGTTTTTTCAGGGAATTGGAAAGACCCTATTATATTTCTTTTTTATGTGCCTATAATGCATGAGGAAGAGGGATCCTTCCCCATCCAAGACCCATTTTTGTGACTCAAATAAAACCATACAGGCAAGTTAGTTCCTCCCAAAGTGGATAGTGTCATGGTGTGGTGGATATGTCCCATGGAATATTATGTTCGGGGTGGGTTTGGTGTTGCTATGTTTTCAAGAAGGGCCCAGAAATATCTAGTGTGTGTTGGAAATCCCTATTTTATCCTTTTTTACCCTCACGTATTTGGTATCTGACGAGAAAATGAGTTACATTAGGAGGTTTTTGTTCGGTTTGATGTAGCTTCAGACTCACAATAATTAGGTACACATTCCCCCCTATGATTTTTTCCTGAGATACGATGAAAAACCATGTGTGCGAGTCACTTCCACCATAATTGGGTCATATCAAGGAGCGATGGGTGGGTCCCTTTTACTTCTGTGTTTGGATTATTTTTATAGGTCTCTGTGTCATGTTAGCGAAGTGGCATGCCGCTAAACCCTGTTAATGATGGAGACCAAGCGCTTGTTGTTTCCTACAAATAACAGTAAAGGATACAATTGCCTAGGTACACGATGTTGATGTGGGACAAGCAGGACATGGGTGTGGTGGACTTATGTGTTTCCCTTGAGTTTGTGTGTGTCGGAAACATGAGAACCCTTTATGGAATTGTAGTGGTTTTTGGTTGAGTATCTAGAGAGTATGGATTCAGTGAGAGTTCAGTTTAATTCCTTTATTCCTAGACAATGATTTATCAGGGAAAGAAATTTTTAACGTGGGGAGTATGTAGAGAATTGGGTGTGGCCCTATCAGACTTTGGAAATGTGTACATATATTTCTAGAGCGAGGCACTAAGGTGGGTTTTGATTCTGAGTTCCAGTATACCCAGAATAAATTTAATAAAAATATTATTAATATTTATACTATGTACAAGGTGGAAATGGGGTATATTTTAAATGGTAGATGAGATCATAAAACAAAGGACCAGTTTATTCTGGAGCATGTTGTTTACCGTGGTAGGGGATTTTGTTTTGTGGGTGTAAGAATTATGTTGAAAAACATATCGAGGATGTTTTTGTAAATAAATTCAATTAATTTATTTTCAAAATCTCTTTGAAAAAAATTATGGGGGTCTTGGGTTGAATTTATGATACTGCGGTTGAGTCTGAAACACTATGTTTACCCTAAATGTGACATAATCTTTTTTGGTGTCTAGTTTCATGTCGGAGTCGATTTTGGGAAGTGATTTTAAGTGAAGTATATTTAATCAAAATTAAATTCCCAAATCCCTTTCCTACCCCTTTGGTATGCACATTCAGGAGGAACCACAACCCTCTCCCCCTTCCTCTCCCTTCAACAATCCCAGGCATGGAGGAGCTTCCATATGCTATTTTTGATGACGATCATCACCAAATCAATAAGAAGAACATCGCGGGCATCATTTTTCACTCAATCATTTTATGTTTCTCTAAGAGGTATTAAGATTTTAGTTTTAACGATGTTCCACTTATTTGTGGGTCATTTTTTGTGAATCGTCATCGTGGTTGTGTAGATCTCATTTGGTGGTTTCTGAAAGAGTTCTCAGATTAATTTTTGGAGCACTAGGGTGATTCTAGTGGTATGTAGAAGTTATTTAAGTGCTCTGAGGGAATTCTATTTGTGGTCCGGTAGTAGGAGGCTATAGTGGCCTTGGATGGCGGTGGTGGTGGCTTCCGGTAGTGATGGAAATCTATAAGGGTGTGGAGGCGCAGTGCACCACAACATAGTAGTGGAGGCCTTAGGGATACATGGTGAAGGGATAGTGGGATGGTGGTAGGGGATGGGGCTAAGTGTGCTTGGGCCTGCTAGAGACAGCAGGACCAACCAGAATATGATGGTCTGGGAAGGCCATCAGGCCATGAATGTTTTAATCTCTTGTAACTGTCAAACTGGGTGTCTGATATTCACACCGTTTACGACCACACATTCCTATCAACAAGGAAGATCTTTTTAGAACACATTGATAAAGAACAATTGGGCTCAAGGATTGATGGAACAAAACATCCAATGAAAATAATAATAATAATATAATTATTATTATTTAGTTATTCTTACATCAGACGTATATACTACATCTGATATTCTATTTATGCATTGTCAGTGGAATTGAAACCCTGATATTAAGGAAGAAATTTTAAACCTAATTTCAGGGTTTTAAACTAAAATACAAGTGTGGGACCTACGAGGATCGGTTTGGGTGGTGGCTTCATAGAACGTGATGGTGGCCGCAGTTTTTTCCAAGGAGATACAGTGTGTAGGTGATGTTATGTGGGTTACTTAGATTGGTGACTCCTATATAACCTGGTTTTAGTGGGTCCCCTGGTACCTATATGTGAAATTTCAATCATATAGGTTTAGTGGGTCCATTGAGTCCGTTAGCTATGAGTGTTTTCAGTTTCATAACCCCTTCTTCGGACAATGACCCCTCTTCAGCTACTATAAGGGTTTTCTGTATCATGTCCCCTTCCCTGGATGGTGACCTATCTTCGCTTTCTATTTGTATATGTTGTGTATATGTGTTCTCTCTTTATGGATTGATTTTTCTCAATCCTACTCGAAATAAGAATCAGAAGACCTGGAGTACATATCACTATGAGAGGATCGTCATGATCCTCACATCCCTTTTTTCTTCCCATGTAAGGTTATTGGAATCAGTGTGACCAATATTTATGTTGGCATCGATCCTCTACTGAGGTTGTTTCTATAGTGTACGGAGCCCCCAATGATCCCTAGGCATACACTCCATATTTATGTATCATGATGTGTTTTTTTTATGATCTATTATGACATTTTCAAAAATGTATTTCTCAAAAGCAGTGTGACCAACAATACACAGGCATTGATCCTCTTCTAAGTGAGTACTTTCATATTTGTGTTGTTCTGTGATACCCCCTTTCCGTGTTCAATTTTCTTGTTTAGGGTTTAGTGTCCCATAGTGTATCTTGGGTGGGATCCCCTATGCGATGAGTTGGAGTTAGTTTATTCACATGGTGATTTGGTCACTGATGTACGTCGAGCGTTCCCTTGCAGATAAGTATCCCAAGGTTTGGTAGGGTTGTGTTGTTTGTACATTTTTTCAATAGAGTGGATTTTCTTGGATGAGTTTCATTTGGGATGACTCAGCTCCTAGAGTGTGATTTTGGTGGTTTTATTAAAATATTCGAGTAGATCATGTTGATGTCGATGAGTTCAAAACCTCATGAGTCTCGGTGCTTGAGACGAGTATATCTGGTGTTTTTATGGGTGTCTTTTTAGTGTTGTCACTTTTGGGTATATTCACAATGTGGTTTGGGATAACTAGTTGTGTTCAGTCGATGATTGTCTTGAGATGTAGTTTTTCTCTCATATGGTTTACCTATGGCTGGGTTGACCAAAGTATTTCCTTTCAGTTCCTTTTTTTTGGGCACCTATTAAGTATAATTATACACACCCTTGCACTATATTATCCCACATGTGACTTATATCTTGTGCAGTCCACATGCCTTTGGATAGAGTCCTAGGAAGCCCCAGTGCAGGCAAATCTTAACAATCTAGAATGATCCAGTAGTTTATTATAGCTTATCTTAGGAGCATTCTAGTGGGGATTTTGACAAAGATCCCCTCCATCTAACTAGGTGGGTCATTTTTACAGTTTCCTATAGGTGGTCCCTGTATTTTTCCTTTTTATACTTTTTCTATATCCAAGTAGGGAATAAATGTATGAATGCCTTAATTTTTAGTTTATATATATATATATATATATATGAACTATTTCATAGAGGTGTATGTGGGTTCTTGTGTATAGGTATGATAGGTTATGGCCTCCCATGTTTGTGATAGCCTACTCAGTGCTTGTGGTCATCCCATATCCTGTTGTAGTTGCACTTAGAGTTTGGCAGCTCAAGCCATGATCAGTAGTGTCATGATAGAAAATGTATCATATCACTCATCAAACATGTACTACTAAATATGTTGAATAAAATCGTGTTTATGTACTACCCAAAATATGTAGTATTGAAAAATGAAACAACTCAAAAATAATTTAAAACCTAATAATACTATTTTATATTTAAATTAAAAAGTATGTAGGTAAAGGTTATCCACTATCTCAATATCCTACTACAATGGGAGTCTGTCCTAGAGGAGAAGAAATTACAATCTTCCCTTGATATGGGAAGAAAATGATGGTGTTTCATACTTATCTATGACAATAAGAGAGTTGATATGGAGTGATCCCACTGATCTGGGACACAGTAATCATCACCATAAGGTCCTAATTTCATAGCATGTTCTATTTTAAGTTATTTTATCCCCTAATATCAATAATAAGGTATCTAGAAAGAATTCCCATTGATGGAATGTTATTAATATCACATTGTAGTATGTCCTCGACCCTATTATTAGTCTGATCCTTATCACCCATATTTTTATCTTAATTGTGTCACATGGTAAATAACATATCAATATTTGTGGGAAACCATAAAATTTATCTATGATTTCACTAATTATTTATTAATAAATTAAATAATAGTGGGGGAGGGAATTAACCCACAAAGGGATCCTCAATTTTGGGTTATTTTATTTCATTAAATCAATAGAATTTTTACCTAGGTATTTTAGATAGTTATTACATCAACTACCATATCCAATGGGAAACCATATCAAATATAGTTGGGTTAATGATTACCAGTATTCCCCTATATGATTATTCATTTGGTGGGATTATAACTAGATTAATGAAATATCAACTCAATGGAAACCTATGACTATGTATGTATTTTTTACATTATTAAATTTCAACATTTAATGCATATGTGTGGTTGTATACCATGATAATATAAGGGGAAAATATAAATAAGGGTCATGTGAATGAAAATAAATTCACAATGAGGTTCATTTTGAAGGAGTGTATACCAAACATTTAATGAAAACCCATGGTTTGGTATCACATCTCTATATTCCGCAATTGAAAAATTATGTGGGAAGAACTATTGAAATCGAGGGTTGGGGTCCAGTTTTTCTACCGACATTATACATACGGAGGGATTTACATATTAAAAAAATTATTGATTGGTAATTTATAGTCCATAATAATTAATCTTGAAAAAAAATGATAAATAGTGTAGGTAAATAATTCAAAATATTCTTAAAAATAATAGTGATGATACCACACCACCATTAACAATCCTCTATTAATAGAGTAATCCATCAGGGAAAGAGTATCTGAAAATCAAGGAACGTCATATGAGGAAAAAGCTGGTGATTCCCAAACCATTCATTTAATGAGTTCTACAATATTGATCTTGATAATATTACCCATTTTAAGAGTTATCTCATATAGCAGTATCATAATAATTATTAGGTGAACTTAATTCACGGATAAATTCTATATAAGTTTGACTTGCAGTAGAAAAACTATGGGGAATAGAATAAATTTATTGAATTGATCTTACTCACCTGTTACCCAAATATAGGATTCATTATTTTCACTACATTCAATATAAACATATATCATAAAATACATCTTATCTAATTAAATATATGATGTGTCCAAATATTATGAACCACAAAACAAAAAAAAAGCATTTCAAGGTAAGGTGGTTTTTATAGACTATAAATAGTTTTAATACCTTATTGTATAACAACTAAACTTATAGTTATAACAATAGTTGAGAGGATATCTATCACTAATATTATATTTATTTTACTATAAAATATATATAAACCAATTTTTGAACCTCCAAATCTAAAATTTGTGGGAAAATGTGAGAATCACAGATTTTATTATCATCTAAAATTTCTATAATGTTATATAGAAATTATTTTACTTGGGAATAATTAGTAATGATATTTGTGGATAATTTTTAAGAAGGGTTGTAAATAATTATATTCCAATGAAATAATCAAGAAGATTTGGAGATATTACTCTATTTTTTTAATATCTATAAGTTTATATTTAGTAAACTATATAGAAATGTATATATTACATACTTATATAGATTATGAGTCTTGGAAAACATATATCTATTTCATTTACACAATTTCTAGTAATATAAATACTGAGCCCACATGAATTTAAATATGAGATGAATTTTTTTATTCAATTCTTAATGAACATGGTTCATGGTAATTCATCATATCTAAAGAGAATAATTTTATTGAATTATAATAAATCAAGAATCTCATAAATGTAGTGAATAATGTTCAAAAGAAATTTCACAGAAAATTATCATAGGTCACATGATACAATAATTCTCTAACTACAATTTTTTTTAAATAATTTTGTTAATGAGGGATAATTACAATTAGAAATTTATTAGGCATGTGTTTTGTATTCATCAACTTTTATCTATGAAGAGACATAAGAATTGGAAACAGTTCCATGTGGAAATGAATAAATGTTTGTCGAATAGATGAAAAATATAAAAATTAATAATGACATTTATTCATCTTGTAACACTCTAATTAATTAGTCATGACTGAAATTCTATTTACAACATCAACTATGCCACCATAAAATTCTCTTCCACCCATTAGAAAATATAATAATCACTTGTGAGACAAAAAAAAATTGGTGAACTTATGTTAAAAAAATCCTTCACTATAATGATATTTATGTACCTATCATGTCGAAAATGAGAATTGTTCCACAAAATGATACTATAGACAGTATCTAACCAAACACGATCCTTTTCTCAGGAGGATCTTGAATTTGAACAATCACACAAATCAAGTCCATGGGCACTATCCTAAAAAGTATGACCATAATAAATATGTCAAAAAATGTTATCATCTTATCAAAAGGTCTATATATTAGAAACATACGACTAAATGAGTTAATCATTGGTCAATATACGACTAAAATGGATACTCTTTTCTGGAGAAGAATGGACGGGCATTGACCCACTAAAGTAGACTTTGATAATTTTATGACCAAACAAGAAACTCTTCCTAGGAAGGGTGTGAATGTGAAACAATCACACTAAATGAAAATATTATATTTATGATAAAAAATATATTTTATTTGGAATAACATATTTTCAAACTATCCAAAATGATTGAGATCATATTCTATAGGGGATCATGAATTCGCATTATCCTGTTAATTTAGGTCAGTTTCTAACTATGATTATGAATGGGAATGATTCCAATAAAAACATAATTGAGAATTAGCATAGAAAATGAGATCTTATTCCTAGGATAATATTGAATAGAACCCTACAACGCAAAATAGATTCTCATCTCATAAGGAAAAATAATTGGAATAGTCCCTCCAAACAAGATGATAGCCACCATCGCCCCAAAAATTATGGTCTTATTTGAAAAAATGAAAGGGAAATTTTTTTTAAAAAAATATCATCTACCTTAAAAAATAAAAAATGATCATATTTGTAACAAAATGATAATTTTTACGTATATTAATTTAAATTTACCTAAAATATTTGAAAAAATCATATACAAGCAACCCCAAGCCTATATGAACCCTTGATATAGAATACCATTATAACTGAACTGTTGGATTAGAAGGAATAAATATGATTAAACACATTGTGATATATATATATATACATATTAATTTTAAATTTATCAATGAAGGAAAAAAATAATAATTAATTTTTGTAACGATTAAATGACCATTTTTATATGAAATAAATTTTTTAGATGTTAAGTATTTATTTGTAAAATATATATATTGGTATCTAGTGAATTATTATTTCAATGGATTATATTGATAATTTAAATGAAAAAATTAATCATAATCCATAAACTATTATTTGAATGTTAGTAATGAAAATGAAATCTATTAATGGTAAAAGAGTAATATTATATTAACTTTTTTTTATCTGTGTATGGTTTTTAAAGAAAAAAAATTAAATAAAAATTATGTTATTATTTTTTTTAATTGTATATACTACATATTAAATAAAATATTTCTTATTTAATTTTATTATTTTTAATTGTAATTTAATTAATGTAAATTTAATCTTATGCCTAAAAGGAAATTTTTTAAAAAAATCATATTTTCATTTAGCTTTATTAAATTATTTTTGAAATTAACTTCTAAAATGAATATAATGTGAATTTCATAAAAATGATTCTTTTTTTGGAATCAATATTTTCAAATTTGGTAATCATTATACATCATTTTTGTCATAATTAATTATTTTAATATTAAAACTTTGTTACAGTGGATATGGTTTAAATGGGTCTACTATGGGAGTTACATATGAGATAAGGGTATGATTTTCACATAAAAATATAAAATTATTATTTTCTAGAGATATTTAAATGATATTATTCTAACATTAATCTGTATACATTTAGAATCATTATACTTGATAAGGCTTTAAATATATTAAAATCCCTTTTCCAAGTGTGTCATGTCCCACACTTATGAATGGAAACATCATCTCTTCCATGAATAAAAACGTATGACTCTGTTACCTCAACCAATAACTACCCTTTAAAATTCCAAAAATAAATTTCCATTATATATAGAAGAGTTTTTTATTAAAATACAATTATTATATTAATTGAGGTGTTATCTAGTTAAATTTCTATATCTAAAAGGTATAACTCTTAAGTGGATACTTTTAATTTTTATTCCACTTTCTCATTCTTTACACTTATTATTTCCAAAAAAAATTATTAATCTTGTATTATTATTATAGTATGATGTTATTATTTTGATGTGTATATATTTTTATAACTCTTTTATAAAAAATATTTAACGATATTATCCCTTGTTTGAATGAGTGGGTTACCACCTCCAACTAGTGATATGAGTCAATTTCCATAACTCTATGCATGGATGTTTATAACTATGTAATTACTATATATATATGATATAAAGAATATAATTTACATTTTTTAATGATAAAATATTATCTATCTTCATATTCTTCTTTTCATTATTAAATGAAAACACCATTCGTGTGTACATACATATTAATATCTTTATGATTAGTTTATTTTTTTCTATACATTATATAAAAGGTTAAAATTATTTACCTTATTAATAAATATTATATTTATATCATTATTAAAAATTTTGATATTATAGAATCGTGAACAATTTTTATGCCCAATAATTTTTACATAAAAAGTTCTAGGAAAAAAATAGAAATGAAAAATAATAGTAATTTTAGAATAGATTTATTAATTTATTGGTGATGATATGTTATATGTAAACAATGTGTGGTTTTTTAATTGTAAATATGGATCTATTATACAATTACATAAATTATAAATCTATTATATTAGTGGTTAAAGCTCTTATGAATAACTTATAATATGTGGAAGTAGATTTTGGTTACAATATATTTTTTACAAAGATTGTTAATTACTAAATTTCAAATGATGAAACAATTTAATCTATAACACAAAAATTTCATGTGTATTTTTGAAAAATATTTATTTATATATATTAATTATTTTAATTTCATATGCATCTCTATATGTACCCATGATACTGAATGATTGTTTTAAAATAAAAACAGACCCCATTTATCTCTTTATTTGGTAATCTGTTTCCTGTAAATATATATTTTCAATAATTTTTTTTTTCAAAAATGGTATTGAAATTTTAAAAAGATCAGTTAATTCTATTTTCCATGTTCTAATTTATATTAAAATTTATAAATAGAATATCATTTTCATTTTTCACATAAAGGTAATTTTTAAATATTATTTAAAATGTGAAAGGAATAGTTATTTTACCTTATAGTACGTGAATGGGTTTCCCCACATTTATCAACACTTTGATCTTTGAATTTTAATTTACTAGATACCATGTTTGGTTTCAAATAATATTTTATACATAATATTTTGAAATATTTAATATTTAGAATATCTGATTCAAAAGTGAAAAGGTTATTTATCTGAAGAATTGTTTCAACTATCCGCTAATTTTTAATCTAGTATAACATCATTTCATGTTACTTGTGAATCAAATGGAATATGATCGTTTGAAAATATAAATATAATCTATTTTTATGTTTTATTGTTATTATAGTTATATAGTAATGAAACCTATTTTATTTTATAGAATATAAGCTATTATTAATTGATAACATTTTTAAGAGAGTGTAGAATACCTAGAATGGATACATATGGTGTAATAAGTTAGTCCATTATATCTATCCAATTCATTTAGTAAAATTAATTTTTTCCCTTATGAGAACACCCATTACCAGAAGTGTGTATATGGTTGGTAAAACTACATACTATAATTATACACATGAGGGTATCCTTAGCCTGATTTAGGTACACTGGGGGTCAGCCCATGCCTAACATGTGAGTATTGTCTTGGAAGAATGACTTGATATAATATTTCTATGATTATGATTAAATTGAACATTATTCCCCCCATTTATTACATGATCGTATGATAGTGTTGTAATATAGTATATAATTTTATTTGATTCTTTTGTGATTTAAGTTATATAAACTCCCATATTTTAAACAGTTACACATGTATATTATCTCAAAATTACTATGTATGACTATTAAAGCTCAATCACATGTTCTCATACACATATTATCTTTTTATACATAATTTTTTACTAATATTAGCCTTTATTACTATTAATGGGAATGTGAGAACACCCTCTACTATAGTTCCCATTCCATAGGATATAATGACTTGTTTTTAAGTAAGATATATATAAGAAGGGTTCTAGTATTTAATAATGAAGTGTGACATGACATAGATGTTTAAGGAACAAGTTTTTTTATATTTTCTAGTTTCCATATATATTAAAACAATTCTATTATGTAATGGATAATGTAATATATAGTAAATATTCATCTAATATGATGTCATGTTTATGTACGAAGTATTGGGTAACTTCAGTATGTATCAGGGAAAGGTTGAATTATTGTTACAATCTATGAGGAGGAATATTTACTGAGAAATCATTAGATAATCCTATGTATAGGATATCTCCCTATATTATGGTAAATAAAGGTGTGTGGTTTTCATAGAACTTATATATATTTATGTATTTTAGAATGTGGATAAGATTTTAATGATAATACACTTATGGGTAACAACTCTAACTGGGGTGGATTGGGTATTAAATCAGCCATAATAATTTTAAGATGAGTGATCCTCATGCAGCACACCTAGTTGGTCACTATCAATGTATTTTATTGGGATAAATAAAATTGTATTTAAGAGATATTATGAATAAATTTAATTGATGATGACCAAGGAATGACTATGTTAAATGTAAAGTTCCTTATATTGAAATGAATCTATCATAATTTATATATAATTTTAATTATATTTCTTGATTATAATTATTCTCATTAGTATTATTTCTTCTCACACTATTGTTTTTTGTTTAACTCATTGGTCAAACCCAAAGGAACCTTGTAAAAATTGATTGTTATTGATAAAGAAATGATTATTTACTCGAGAAAATAAATGTTATAGGAGATGGGATAAATAATATAATAGATACTTTCTCGAAAAAATTTATTCCATAAATCGTTCTCATATTAATAATAAGAAATGGTGGTAAAAGTTTTCTTTTAATTACAAGATGAAGAAACATCCACCTTTTTTATGGGATATGTTGAACCAAAAAATTCATAGAAATGGAACTCTAGGAATTCTTTTTCATCCTCCAGTGTTCGGAGCATGAAAAAATTATTTTGAATTGTTTTTTAGAAGGATAATAAGATCAATAATGGAATATTATAAAGAACACATAGAAATCGGAAAAAATCTGTATATTTAAATATGATTAGAAGGTTTTTTATTAATAAATAATATCTATTATTAATCTTACTAAAAAGTAAAATTAATTACTATAGATGAAGAAGGACTTACAATACATTAGATTGTATGAGTAAAATTTTACAAGAGTTATTAGATACACTTATAGTATTATCCAAGGAATCTCAGTTAGAGAAAACTCCACTGACCATTTATTAATATAAAAGAAAAGTGCCCTAAGAAAACACCAAAAAGTGGAAAGGACAACTACAATTCATAAAAATCATAACCATCCCCACATCCATAATAGTTTGTTTTATCCAGAGTAGAAGATTCCAACTCTAAAAATTCATAATTCATTAGAATCTCAGCATACTTCCTTCTAAGGTTCAACTTCTCCAACGATATAAACTCCTTAGAAGACTGCATTCCCTGTGTCAATCTAGAGGCTGCACTGACTTCCTTCCCAGACCTGGTAGATAATTGATTTGGAAGGTAGGATTAGTATATCCATGACCGTCTCAGATTTGGGGAAAACATGGATTCCTCCTTCCCAACCACCTTACTCTTCCCACCCTGAACAATGTCACTATGAGAAGGTCAGACCATGATGCTAACATTTTCCTTGCCACTGTCAGAGACTTCCCCACATTTTCCAAAAATATGAACCTCTTGGTAACCCTCATTCACTCTCCTCTCTTATTGAGGGTGACTGTTATTGTCAACCATAGCCAGAAAATGTGATTGTTCCACAAACTGAAGAGCAACATGAACTCCCTTCTTTATTTTATCTGCATTAGTTGTTGAATCCTTCCTGATACCTTCACTCTTTGAAGTACCTCCCTCAATATGAGAGTTATTATCATACTTAGATTTTTGAATTTGATTGTCTATAGAAACATTTATTATCACACCTCCATAACCACATTTCTGGACTTGAAACTCTACAACACCAAACATTAAAGCTCCATTTATTACACCATCCTCAAAATAAATAGATTCCAAGTACACCCCATTCATAGGTTATAACCGTTTAGAACAAAATTTTGTAGCCTCTTCTACTATACAGACCCTCTCAGTACTAAGATCACGCATTAGGTAGTCAAATACCTACCTAAACGTCATCTCTTATACACTATATTTCTCTTCTTTCTGACCATATCCATATTTGGTCTACAATTCCCCAACCACATTCAGCAAAGAATGCACCAGGGTGACTTCCTATCCATCGGATGCCACACCAACACACACTCCCTGTATGTGAGATGCTTCCACAAGTTCATGAATTAATGGAATACATCATAGTGGATCCTTCAGATATGGAAAAACCAAATCATGTGCACCACTATCGCCAATTCCCATCCTCATCACTCCTTGTATATCCAAGACATTATTGTGACATACCTTCTCTGCAGGCCCAAAATGACTACAAGCAACACAATTACGCATACACAATTCAAATATCACATCCTTCTTCCACAGAAACTCCTACCCATCATAATCAAAACCCAGTTTATAGGGAACCATGCATCATCAATATCAGCATAGTTCTCTGGACATATAGAGTGACATAGCGCCACTTTTCATTGATCTGAGCAAAGGTATCAGCTTATCATGTACCCAATCTCACACAAAACGGATGGATTTTGAAAAGAAAGTGGAAGGAAAATGAGACTCACCCATGTTGCCATCATTGAGGGATAGCGCCTCATGTACAAGTTAAAACTCCATTGAAACAGAGAAAACGATTCTCTATTGCATCGACAAGGAGCTTTGGACCAGGCAGTAATCAAATCATCCTATATCTCAAACTAAATCATTATATGCCTCCTTTCGATCAATCTGACTACTGCACGCTCTTGAATATCCCAATAATTGAAAACAAACTGGTCAAATTCATCTACTATTTGCCATTAAAGATGAAACCAAGCTACAAACATGAGATTGCAATGATTAGAGGCACAATTGTGCTCTGTCGGTGAGAGTTGAAGTTGTTGCACTCCCTAGAATAGATCATTGACTTTTAAAGAGATCTATATCCTTGGAAAAAAGGGAGATAGTCGGGATTGGATAACAACAAAAAGTTACTCTTTCTAGGAGAGTGAGAATGCAAACCTCCCCCCTCCGATCAACAAGGGGAGAATGGTTCCTCAACATTAGGTTAGGGCATCGCCACCGGGGAAGATATCAGCATTCCATCACGAGCTTCATCTTCTAGTATTATAATGCAACACAGAAGAATGATTGATTTATTTATTAGTCTTATAAAAGGATATATTGAAATGTGATATCGCTAAGATACTTTATTGTATATGTATAAAAATTACAATGTGTCATGAATATATAAATTTATTTTTTATTTAACTATCAATCTCATTGATTTGATAAGAGATAAAATATGGAATTAAAATAACATTCTAATAATAAAAACTATGGAGGGAAGATTATGATTATTCCATTATGCAAGATATTTTGAAATAAATATATGGAATATTATTTTAAGGGGACTAATAAATTATATATATGTGAAAATAATGGTCACAAAAAAATGAAATGTCCATGTGATGCCAATATGCTTGATAATTATACAAATAGAGATAAATAATCACAAAATGTACCACATGTTCTTTAATTATTCAAATGAAAGGAGTATGAGCATTATTTAAACCAATGATCAATTCAAAGGGTTAAAGATGATGATTGACATCATAAACCTATTATGAAAAGGGAAAACATCAAATATCATGTGATAACTATTTTTGATATGTGTTATGATAGTGATGCAGTGAAAGGTACACATACCATTAAATTGAGAATTTATAATTACTCTTTTGATTTTTGATCCTCTAATTTTATATGCGATGAATTTTTAATGGCTATCATATTATGAGATAAACAATTTGACATTGACTAGGTAATAAAAACTCTTAATGTAATGACAATCACATCTCATGACTATGATTTGTGACTAAATTATTTTTGGGACTCTACTTCAGGAAAAGTATGTTATTATTAATTTAGATTTTTTTTGATATATTAGGTGTATATTGGATTTATATTTTTGTAT
The DNA here is from genome assembly GCA_963277665.1 of Viscum album. Lineage (NCBI taxonomy): Eukaryota > Viridiplantae > Streptophyta > Magnoliopsida > Santalales > Viscaceae > Viscum > Viscum album. The sequence continues at coordinate 1,589,259,811 of OY728150.1, forward strand.
CCAATTTCACATACCATGGAAGGAAAAACAAAATCAGTATTATAAACTAACATATTATTATATTTCAGTGTGAGGATAAATATTAACATCTTATGGAGATTACATCAATTTTATAGGCTTTTATTCTAATTAAAAGTAGGTATTTATCTCATATCGGTTATAAGAAACTAAAAATTGAAGGCATTCCTATTTTATAGATTATTTTTTATGTCTTTCTAGAATATTTTCTTATTCTTCCACTGAATTAGGATGTTGAGTTTTTAATATAACCCATACCTGGTGTTACACCTATTCAAATAAACTATAATTAATTTCCCTAATTGAGTTGTGTAAGATCATAATCAACAAAAAGTACCCTATATCCCATATTAATTATTTATTTGATTAATAATGATGATATTTATATTTTTCCAAATTTATTTTCTTCTTAGATAGTACCAATTCAGGGTGAAATCAGTGAAATAACCACGAAAACCTTCATTGTGAATAAATATACTTGGAATTTATAGTGATTATTTTATAACATACTAATTACTCTATATCATCATTAACATAAAAAATAGACTTTAGTGATTACCTTGATATGTTTTGGGAAGTCATTATATAATATAATGTCATCTAATTTATGAAAATGTAAGAGAATGAACATCACATTAATATTGTATTGAAGACCCCAAATAAAGAGAAACTATATAAAAAATTTATTGAATTTGAATTTTTTAATAAAAAATTGATTAGTTATGGGGATATATAATATCAATAAATAGTAAATCAATCGATCTATCAATGATGAATGTTTTTGAAAATATGACCTAACCATTCCTAGTGCTTGAGTTAAATTATTCTCTAAGATTGACTAGATATTATCCATCATTTGTAAAGAATTTTTCATTATTATATATTCAACAGACTATGATAAATATAAAGGGACTCAAGATCCATTATATTGATGAATTTGTTGATGTTTTTGAGGAACCCAAGAGATTTTTTTTCAGTGAAAATTTGGTCACACTTAATTATAGTGGAGAATAGTTTGTGATATATAGTGATCACTAAAACAATAGACAAAATGTGTTAAAATTTATAAAGATGCAGTTATAATTTTTGACTCAAGATAACGTAAGTTTTATGAGAATAATTAACAAAATCTTCACATAGACTTAGATTTGATCATTATTGTTTCAAATATATTGAGGCATTATATTTATATATAATAGTATGACTTGTTTTCTAATCAGAAAAAATTAATTTATATTTTCACCAATATGGAGTTTAATATATTATAGATATGGTCTTCGGATTAGATTTCATATTTTTTCTATTCAATACATTACCACTCATGGAATGTGAAAAAGGTGTACAATTATCTGATTTTAAAGGATCATTATAGATTATCTACGATCAGGATTACAAAAGACATAATATTTCATCATTTATAATGGATAGAACATAAAATCTCAATGTAAGGAGAGAAGAATAATATTACTTAATTTATTTTTACCAATATAATATTTTTATGATTGAAGATAAAAAATAAGAATATATAGTGCTATAAAATAATCTTATAATGATCATCAGTCTAACCTTGATTGAAATGTTGTGATAAGCATTGCCAAAAAATTATTTTTCTAATTAATACCAAACTTTTAATAATTTTTTATGATGATTTTTAAAGGTCATTATTCTATATTAATCTTGGATGAACATTTTAGTATTGAGAAATAAAAAAATTTCAGGTGGGAATAGATAAATAGATATATTAAAAATTATATATCATTGTTCATAGTTTGTTAATAACGTATGGACTACAGACATATGTCACAGTGGTTGTTACAACCATTACCCATAAAATAATGGAAATGTGAAAAAATACATGTATTTGATCCTCAAAATTAAAAAAAAATAAAATATATATGGTTATTTTTGATTTATTTGACTAGATTAATTTGTCAACAGACAACATTATTATGATAGAATATTTATTCAATGATCATATTATGAAAATAAACATAAAAGAAGTGGTAAGGTTTCATGGGGATCTAAATTCAATTATATCTGATTGTGATCCAATGCATAACTCGATCTTTTGGAAATCACTTTTCAATGATATGAATAAAAAATTATGATTCTGTGATGAATATCATCTTTGGATTTATTTGTTTCATGGGATAACAATTTCAGATCTCGTTCCTTAGATTTAAATGGTTGTTGGGATAAACACTAACAGTTCCCTTCACTCAAGAATTTTGATGGATTAAAATAAACAAATCAATGGAAAAAATGGATTACTCTAATATAATGTGATAAATTTTGATAAAAAATGGTATTGGTACATGAAATAGATTAGTAAATTATATACAATGTTGGATAAATTCGTTAGCACATTGAGTCACCTTATAGTTGATAGAAATGTTATGTTTGAAATCATTAGAGAGATGTTAGATATTAATTACCTAAAAATGTATTCCTAGAATTTATTAAATGAATATGGGTATGATATTATAAGATATGATAATGTTAATATATAGGTATATTGGGCCTTTTTAGATTCATTATTAAGCATGTACTGTATATTATTGCTTGTCAATTCCACCAAACCTCTCCCTATTCACAATTTGTTCCATATATATTCCCTATGGAAGAACATACCTAATCCTTCATATGTAATTACCATTGGGGATATATAACTAGAGAATACTTTTTCATAAAACAAAAGATTTCTATAACTAAATTATCATAGTGGAAAATATCCATAGAATTAGTCCTATAACTTGGTTAAAGATATTTGTAGGAATCATAAATTTGATAAAGATACATGGGAACCTCATAATGTAATAAAAAACTAATATAATAATATTTCATCATTTGAGTGAATTTTTTTTTCAGATAAATTCATTTTAAGTGTTATATTTTAACACCCCTATATTTTATATGTTTTTCGTTTAAAATAAACATTAACTATTATGTAAAATTCTTTACAAACATCATTGAGTATAAATGAACATAAGATATAATACACCATTATTACCTAATTATTGTAATTGTTGGTATGAATTGCATTAAAAAATTATCAAAAAAATATATATATTATTTATTTTCTAAATTAAAATTTAATTATCATTTCCTAATAAATTATCATTAAATTATTCGATTGATTGAAATACATATTCATTAATGAATTTTAATTTCCATTATATTTTATGTTTTTATCGATAAATAGAATTTTGATAACAATTTAAAAATGATTTATATTCAATACATAAATAATTTATATAAGTAAATCAATAATCACCCATAAATTAGTTATTTAAATGTTAGGAATGGAGAAAAAATAATTTAAATGTAGAATGATTTGTTTTTTCATAAATAATTTATATAATGGAAAAGTGTTTCTATCATAATATATTAAATAAATCAGTTTTCATTAATGGTATTTAAGAAATTTATAGATTATATATTAACTCAAATATTTCAACATTTTTTATATTTACCAAATGCAATGTAATGAATGTAAATTTGGTTTTATGGTTAAAAATGCATTTTACTCCAAAAAACATGTTTTCATTGAATTTTGGGTACTTATTTTTATAATAAATTTCCTCCATATATAAATATTGAATTTCATGAAACTGTTTAATTATTTTTAAATTAGTATTTCCATATTTTGTAATAATTCCACTTCCATTATAGATAATAAAAAATAGTAAAAAAAATTTTTTTATCTGTATTTAAGGATTAAATGGTTTACCGGGAATGATAAACCAATAAGTAACATTATGATTTACACTATAACATATTGAATTATTATTGGATAGAGAAATAGTTATCATATATTATCTAACCATTTAATTCTTCTACATTATGATGAATTATTCTCGATAAACACAATGATTGTATTTAAATATTTTAAATAATTTCCGGTGTTCCTGGCCTCACGTCTAAAACGTCACCTCATATCCACCTTTATTCATAACGTGTGATCGCTTTAGATCATAAAATACATACCCAAATCCATTATTAATATCAATTACCTAATTATATTCATTTTATCTATTAGAATACAATCCTTTCATGGAATACGGTGTATTCCAATGTAGGTATCCTAATGAGGAGGTAAAACACTTAATAGAGTATATTCAATTTTATTTCATGTTTCACTGTATGTAAACCAATTTTAACAATAAAAATTTTATGAATACAAAATAATTTATGTACAAATTTTTAGTAATGAATATTTCATAACCTGCTTCAATTTCTTTTTCATCAAAATAGAAATTAAATTATTCCTCATACATACGTGTGGACTACTGGCTCCATGTTGTGGAACAATTCAATTTCCATAATCTCTATACATGGATATTTGTAATGTTGGATATACTAAATTTATATTTTATTTTGGGTAAAAGTATAATTCCACAATGATAAAATATTATTTATATTTCTCCCCTTATTTCCATTATAAAATAATAACAACATTCATGTGTACATATAGATTACTATCTCCATGAACAACCTAATTCAATTATATTTCTCTATATTTTTTCAATAATTATAGATATATATAATTAATATATTTTATACTCATATCTGTATTAATATTTTGGTATAAAGAAAACAAGATCAATGTAAAAGGAATAGTTCTTATAAACCAAAATCTTCATGGTTTCCAATAATACCAATAGAAAAGATAAAAATGTTCATTTCATCAAATAATTAGTATCCAGATAATACTCTTGGTTGAAATTATATTGTAAAGTCAAAATAATATAGTTGGTTTCCTAAAATATCTTTATTCAAACTGTTCTTATTGACTTCATGATTTTATTGAATCTAATCTTCATATTAGTTCCATAAAACTCTATTTCTTCCCTCATATGTCATATTAAACCAGAATGGGACAATTTATTTTAATGACCACACTAAATCAGTATTGGGTTTTGTTACCGAAGTAGACGATTCCACATGACATTAAACTATATGGATTATACCATGAAGGAATGGCCTTTTATTCAGACAAAGAAATTTCAAGGAAATTTTTTTCCTAAACACTTTAGAATTTTATGAGTCGGTGGCTTCTTACGGCACTTGATTCCGAGGCCCGGTGTGCCTGGAATCAATTTTCGTAATTTAGCTCAGGTATGTTCACTAAACTAACGAGCATGTTTTCCTATTTTTTGAACCAGTGCATGGAATTAAAATCCGAGGGTACCGATGAACTCGTAGCACCAGTATTTGCTTAATAGGACTTTTACCGTAGATGAGTTTGCTCGAGAGAAAGAGTAATATTTTGGGGATTAAATAAGAAGTAAATAAAATTGTGTACAATTTTATTTTACTGTACTTGGAAGTTAAATTCTCCCATGGGAAGTTATTGGTGGGGCCCACAACCACCCAACTTACCATGTGTGGTTAAGTGGGATGTGGGTCCCACACGAGCCTCACCCTTTTCACATTCCATAACCCCTTAACCCCCTTTGAACTCCCATGTTAATTACATGGAAACTCCCCATTAATTTTGTATCCATTAAATGTGTAACTCTTCCTCTCCCCTCTTTCCCTCATTAAAACATGCCAACCTATCACCTAATTAATTAGACAACTCAACGTTTAATTAATGAAGTGAATTGGAATTTGAATTTTATAATTTTCAATGCATGGAAAAATAAAATACAATAAGGAGAAGCCTTATTTTATTTTGGTTAGAATGGTTGTGTGAGGAGGAATTGGGAGAACTCTAGTGTTTTTTATGAACATCTTCCTCAACAAAGAACTACAACTCTCTAACGAAGAACATTGACTTGGCAACCCTGGTTTCTCCATCCTCTTCTTACTCCACGACAAGGGATGAGACACTGACTTGGGACCTCACCAACGACGCCATGCCTTACAATATTCTCTTCGTGACAAAAAAGGGAGACATCGTATCCTCCCTAGACGCTCTCTGTTGACGTCTACAGAACTTCACCCCGCGATGTTGTCTTCCACGATGACTATAATTCGTCATATTTTATTGAGGTAGGGGTTAAGTTCAATTTTAATGGATTAAAATTGTTCTTTGGTTTTTCATTGAGCATCTCATTTACCATGTCTGATTTCTATCATTTTACGCGGAGGGTGTGTGCCGAACGAACATGTCCCGACAACCCTTCGTTGTTCTCGTTTATTAATTTAGATTTGGCAACTGATGCCGAAGGAAGCATGATGCCGTCACACCATGCCGGGAACGTGGTGATGGGAACCGGTGTTGTTGCGCATGTTGTGTGGAAAGAACCGCGGCCAACTATAAGGGCAGCTTCGGTGGAGGAACCGGTCGGCCGACGCCTAGAGGGCACCGTCCTAGAGAACGGTGGCCCGCGGCGGGTCGTGTACACATAAGACCTGCTGGTATAGCTGGCTGTTTCGGGTAAGGGTGACGCCGCCTGGCCCCGCCGTTGTAGAAGCCCGTGCCCCCCCTAGAGCACGCTCGGCTTCGGCCGAGCCACTCGGCCAGCCTGCCGAGCTGGCCGGGCCGCGCCGCACCGGGGCGAACCGCGCCGCGCGAATCTGGGTCGCCCCTCGCCGCGCCGCGTCGGGCTGTGCCGTTTCGGGCCACGTTGGGCCACGCCGGGCCGCGTCGTGCCGCGCCTCACCGCACCGGCCCACGCCTGGCCCCGCCGGGCCCACGCCTGGCCCCGCCGGGCCCACGCCTGGCCCCGCCGGGCTGCACCCCACTGGGCTGCGTCCCTTCAGGGCAAGTTATGTCTTTTTTGGACCGGTCTGACACCCCTGCTGGTTCGGACCTGACAAACTTGGTCAACACGACCCGTTGACCCAATAGGCTCAACGGGTCGGGCCCGTTATTCACTTAAACGTGAATAACTTAAGGACCGTGTGTCCGATCAACGAGCCATCTACGTCACTGGGACTCTTTCGATGAGACAATCCTTTTTAGATACTCTATTGAGTTTCGGATGATTTTGGAGATAAGCCGGGTTAGAAACGAGCATATTTCTAATCAGGACCCTAGGACAGAAAAGCCAATATCTCTCAGACCGGGCATCCAATTGATGCGACTTCTCTTGCGTTGAGTTCCTATTATGAGACATAACTTTGGGATACATCAACTCTAGTCTTTGTGATAGTTGATGTATTGACCCCCCCCCCCCCCACCCCCACCCCCCCCCCCCCATGGCTCGTGGAGCGGACCCTCCCAGAATCGAGTGTGATGTGTGTGGGAACCCTAGAGTCGGCTGCCACTACGATGATGATGACAACTTTACATGGATCCAACATGGGTTCGACAGTGAGGAAGACTGTACATGGATCCTCCATGGGTTCGGTAGTGATGACGACTACACTTGGATACTACGTGGGTTCGGCAGATATGGTTACTGTACTAGGATCCTACGTGGGTTCGGCAGCGACGACTTATGTAATTGGATCTGATGTGGGTTCAGCATGGGAGGTGATTCAGAAGCTACATCTACCATCTCCACCCCACTACTTCAGTAGTATACCTATGTGAGTTCAGTCTTGATATTTCAATCATTATCATCAATGTTATTGACATGCTTTTCTGTGTGGATAGGGTTGTGCATTCTAGTGTGGACTAGGTTGAGCTTTCCTGTGTGGACAGGGTTGTGCTTTCTTGTGTGGACTCGGTTGTATTTGGGCTCGTGAGTGGAAGTCGAACTGGAATTGATGACTTAGTTATATGTACATTCTTATACCTAAGTAGAGTTGATTGAAACTTTGTGTTTGTATCTTTCCTTTGTGGTTTATACATTATGGATTCGGGGAGACCTTCGGGGGTCTTGGGGTCCCTACGGAGTATCGTATACTCACCCCTGCACGGGATATGCCTGCACTACATTGTGTTTGATGCATACGATAGACAACACTGATCGAGGTGGAGTCTAGTAGAACGGGATGGTACCTATAGGTGTACCACTTGGTGGGACGTACACAAAGCGGACAGCCGGACCCAAGGAGCTGAGGAGACTATCTGTACCCACCCTTCAGGTGGGATATCAGGAGGATGACTCAGTGGTTGTTGGTTTACATTACTACAACTGTTCATTCTTTACTATTGTACTATATTTTCAGTTGGGTTTGTATTCTGGCCCATTTACATTCGAGCACTTACTTCTGTAATCAGTTTACTTAGTTTTTACATCATCTTGTGTACTCTGTTGTGTTTTTTTACTTATATAAAGGCAATACCTTCCCTTTTAATGGGACTTATGCCTTTGGTGCTAGTCGACAGCCCCTGGCCTATGGAAGGAAGGCTTGGGGTAGTCATGACACGTGCCCCGAGGACGGGTCGTGACACCATTAGTGTCATTACCCTAGTCATTGTCACATAACCATACATGGAACATTAAGCCTCACTAACATTGAAAACACTATATTGATTCTGATTATATTTATTGGGGTATGTATGAATTCCCTTTCACTAGATAGTTTTATCCATAAAAAAACCTCCCTCTTCCTTCTATAGTATCCTAACTTGACCATTTAGGGAATTAAATTCTATAATTCTATCATATGTGACATTAAATGATCAAGTAACCATGTACATGGATAAAATGAATGATTACATAATTTCCATATACATTTTTTTAGATACGCGTTGTTAGTCGAAATAATTAAGACAAGGGTAAGGTGTTTTATTTATAAGAAGAACTTCATGAAATTAATAAATCACATAAGAGCCTATGGAATAACAAAAATATAAAAATTTTACGATGACTTATCACCTCATCGTCTCGATGATAAAACATGGAAATGAATCCAACTTGAAAAAAATCCAAATTTGGATTTTGGCAGAGAAATATGAGATGAATAAAAACCAAATAAAACCTCCAAAACATAATTGTTGAAGATTCAGAATTTGATGAATGAAATATATGACATATTATGGAAGATATTTAAAAAATTCTAATAAAAATCAATCATTAATGTATAAAATTAATAACTATTACATGAAATTGATTCCAAATGTGATATAAACTAGATACATTTACATTTATTTTTTATTAGAGAAATTATATTTAATATAATATTAAATGATTATTTCATTCCACTAAAGAATAAAAAATAACCCAATTTAAATTTTTGAATCTGTATAGATAAATCCTATATACAAATGGTGTGGAATATTGTCTCATTCTAATGATAATAAGAAAACAAATTATTTAATTGTTAATTTTTATATGTGTGCTTATGTATATTTGGGATATTAATATTTAAATTTGAATGATTATACATTCAATATGTTATTACCCAAAACAAGTATTGCATGTAATTTATTATATGATAATGATAATGAATAGAAATGTTGTCCCAATATTCCCTCAACAAGAGTGGTGAAGTGTGGAATTTAAAATGTAAGTGAATGTATGAATACATAAAACCCGAAAAATGAAATTAAATTTCTAAGGACAGTAATTAGTTGTTATTATGTAATGTAATGTGATTGACATATATAATGTTTTTGAATATTAGCCACTCTCAAGATTAAAATAAAATCAAAATAAAATATAATTGTTTTAAAATATTGATACTATAGAAGAAGTAATGTAAAACTAAAGGGGTTTAGTATAATTAATCCACAACTCCCCAAATATAAATTCATTGTATAAATGAAGTAGAAATTGAAATTAGTAATTTGTTATTTATATAATGTTTCTATAACTTTTGAAACCAAATAAAGATAAGTTACATTATATGTAAAAATTCGTGGAAAAAAAGATTTAAAAAATCAAACACTTATAACAAGAACATTATGAATCTGAATATCATCAAAAACCATGTCCTTTAACAAATGCCTTATATAATCAAGTGACTTTTAAAGAAAAAATTATAGATATTGTATTTGTTAAAAAATAATGAAAATAGATTAGAGATGAAATAGAAATAAAATGTATAAAAAATATAACCTATATTATTTCTCATTGAAACATATAGAAAAATATCAATAGTCATTCTTCATAAAATGATTCTTGTTAAACATATACAATTCAAGAATATGTCTACATTAACAAATTTTTTATAAATAAAGTGTTATAGTTTTCATCAATGGAAATTTCTATGTTTTTTGGACATTACACTGATGATTAAATTATTTATGATGGTATATTGATTTCTAAAAATTCCCATAACTAGAAAGTAAACTGCTTATTTTTATTATGTTCTTTTATTTTTATAACAATATTGATTTGACATCATGAAATCATCTAGGATTGAGTGTATACATAATTTGTTTACATAATATGTAACATGTATTTTGAAATATGTAAAATATATATCATGAAAAAAAATAAAATATATATTGATTTATTAAAGTAATGAATTTGGAATATGTTATTAAAATATTGATTAATAATTAGTGATATGAATATTTAAATTCATATTAGACAATAAAAAATAATTTTTTTTCAATAACATTATCCTCGGATAAAATAATATATTAAAAAATATAATAAATTTTTATAAATAATACCAATTCCATGATGGGTATAGAATAGTATAATAAACTTTTCAATTTATTTGATAGATTATATTTTAGACTATGAGAACCATTTATTCAATTCTATACCCAAAATTGTGTTATAATTTTATATAAGCTTAAATAGAATATGGGAACTCTAATGGTATATTATTATAATAGAAACAAGATATTTTTTTTAGATATCCATGAATACTCATGGTACAATGATATTTATTGGTGTTAATGAATACTTAGATATATAATGGTGTAATTGAAAAAATGGAAACCTCTGTAATATTATTTTTAATTTTTATAAATCATTGGGTAAAGATAATTAATATATAATATTTTTATGCGAATAAAATGTATTTTTATTGGTGTTTAAAATTTTTGTTCTATGTTTTTTCCCTATAATTTTTCTTACAATTAATTCTTGTTATTTAATAAACCGAATTTATTCAATTATATTATATTTAAAATTTTTATTTATTTAATAGTCCATAACTACATAACCCAAGAAGAAAATGTATCTCATATGTTTATTTTTTTCCACATTCATCACCAAATTTTCTTATTAATATTAATAAAAATGACTTAATTATATAATCTTCCAATATATTAAAAATCAAAATGTCATTTTTATATTTTATTTTAGGATATTTCTTGTCGAAAGACATGTGAGATATCATTAAAATTATAGTTATTACAATTTTGTATTTATAACTCAAATTATTTATTTAATTATCAATGAAATTGATATTCAATTCAAATAAATTGACTTGAATGTAAATTTTCAGGTTAGAATACATTGAATTTGTAATTAAAAATATTAATTAGATTACATTCTAAATGATGTTAAAATTTAATATATCTTATCAAAAGTGTGGATTAAATATAACAATGTTTTATAATATTTTTAAAATGATACAAAATAATTTTTATGATTAAACTATAATATGGCTAAAAATTTTATTAAATATTGATATATATAAAAATAGATTACAAATAAAAGAAAAGAATTTATAAAAAATGTAAAAATATTAGGATTGAATGTGAGTTGATGAGGGTTTTCCTTTCTCTATACAATATGATAGAATAGAATGATCATATTACTAGGTGATAATTTTCATTATTCATATTTATTTTTTTGATATTTGATAGAACTAACCTCAAATCCCTCTATCTGAAAACTGATGATAATGATATTTGGTCATTAAGTATTCAAAAATTTGGGATCATGGATCTTTATAATTTAAAAAATAATTTTATTTGAACATTTATCTGTATAAAATTATCATATCATATAAGATAATATATACATAATTCATGAAGAAACACATCAATAGAATAGATTTTTATACGAACCACTACCCTGTAAGAGTAGACAATTCTTATTATGTTGTGGTTATTATCCCATAATTAAATGAATGATATTCTATTATCTAAATTGAAATATTAGTTAAAGGGGAAAATAGTATACGCATTAAAATTATATATCCATAGTAAAATTAATTTCATAATAAAAATTTTCTCATATTTGAACTAAACAAAATTGATATCAACTATGAAATTAACTAGATTATTCAGTAATAAAATCAATTTAGACCTAAAATATAATATGAATTAGATAAATAATTAGACTCTTGAACAATAAGATCAAAAATGATTATAATTATTGAAACATATATTGGTTAAGGGCTGTAATAGATATATTTGGGGTATATAAATATATTATTTGGAGTTTAAAATAAGGGTAAAACTATTACAGAATTTCATGAATAACATAAATAATTTGGAAATATATTAAAATTGTAAACACTACTAGTATCCTAATACCATGGTAATAGAAGACTAGTTGGTAAGAAAATAATATATACCATTATAATACCCCATTAAACATGATGGAAGTTCAATGAGATCATTATGGAAAATAAGAGTCATAATGGAAGTATTTTAGGAATTTTTTAGGACCAATTAATTTTTGGGTGTGTTTTATAGTTTTGATACATTTCTTGTTTGAACCGTATTTAGGATCATTATTATATTTCCAATGAAATGAAATAGTATATTATCCCAAAATAAACTCCTTTCATCCTTTTCCCTACCAAGATAATTTTATTTTCCATGCGTAAGTGGTTCATAAATATGATGGAGTCCCCTATATTATCTAATCGTAACATAATAGTGTGGCTGATATGAGACATCAACTAACTTCTTGTGTACTCCCTATCATGAGTAGAAAATAACTAGCATTAATGGTCAATAATTATCTATTGGGGTGTAGTCTTCATAACAATGGAACATCATAAAAAAATTATAGTGAAAAATTCTATATAATATGTTGTACGATACAATTGATAACATACAAAATAATGTCAAGAAATCATCCCAAAACTCTCAACATTATTTACTCAAAAAAATTAATACTATAACATAATACTTATAACACAATACTCAAGTATCATGTATGGAATACTATAATGGGAATATTATGGAAAAATATGTTGAAAAAAAAATGTATGCCCCTAAATGTTTAAAATTCCATCTCTATGATCTCTTATTATCATCAACAGACTACTATGCCCACATATTCTTACCTAAAATATTATTAATGTATTTTATACTCACTTGAGGTGTGTACAAATAGGGGTGATAACTAAATTCGTATTATAAAACCACTAAACTAAAAACATCTTGTAGGTTTTACCATGCTCATATAATAAACATATAAGTAAAATAAACTCTAAATTTTCATTTATAGAATGCTATTTAAATATTTATGTGTAACCTCGAATTATATTTTTTCTGTTATTCATCCAATCTTTTTTTGATTCCCTCTTTACTTGGGTGTGTTTTAGAACTCCTAAGTATAGAGAGTGTTTTTTGGTTGAAAATGGCCAAAATTTCATATATGTATGTTTGTTGGAAAAATAGAATTCATTTATAAATTGTTCAATGGATTTATAGTGTTCTCCCTGTGTTCTAAGAACTCCAGTGATGGGTTGGATTATTTCTTTAGGTCATGGAATATTAATTTTTTGTGTTTAATTTTCACATCTTTAAAAAATACAAGTCATGTAATGGTTTTCAAGAAAATTATTTGGATGAATTTATTGAGTAAATGTTTTACACACAATGAATTTAGATCACTTCATTAGATGGTCAAATTCATTATTTTTAATATGTGATGATGTTTTTTCAACGTATATTATTAATTGAGAAATTCAAATCATGTAATGGTTTCATGTAGTGAAGGGTTTGTGATTTTTTATTTTTACCATGATGTCATCAAGTTTATTATTAATATGACTATATCCTTATCTTCTAATATTTTGGATCCCTCCTAAGTGATTTTGGGTATCTCTCCTCCATCTAGATAATTTTTTAATGTTTTATCATTATGACTGTTGTGGTGTGTCTGTATGGGTAATACATCCTTCTACATATTAATTTTCATTGACTGTAGTAGAGTCATTGTGCTATGTTTATGAATAATTTGATATTTTTTGATAATTTCAATATTCCATTGATGGTTTATTTAGTGATATTGTTCAGATGGATGACCTTTGTGTTGGTTCTGTCATGATGTGCATGTAATTTGAGTTATGTTGTTATATTTCCTCTCCGGAAATAGATTTGGGTTTCAATTTTACTATGATATGTAATTATTTATTATAAGACTTCAATTTTTGTCATTGTTTTCTTTATTATTTATGGATCCCAATTCAGATATGTTAAACCCGAGTTTGAGATAGGTGGTTCCCCCTCTAGCCTACATTGGATGAATTCTATTTCTCTAGTTTTAAAAATTGGTATAAAATTAACGAGTAGGATTGAATCGTTCATGTGAAAATGGGCTTCTAAGAAAAGATGGGATTAAACTTGTCTTGGTAAAATAAAAATGTATTTTCAATGAATTTTAAAATGGATTTAAAAAATGTTTTCTGAAGATTTGTTTTTACTAAATTCTCTGGAAAATGTAGCACATTGGATACCTTTGGAACTTAGGTGAAAGGTATAATAATCGTCTTTGTCCATTGATATTTTCAGAAGGTTTACTCATGGGTTTTCCCTCTAAAACCAAATAATTTTTTCTAGAAAATTAATAATCATCTTGAAATGTTCAATCACAATGATTTTACTATACTCTCTAAATTTTATTCATATATCTATAGACATTATGAACATAATTTTCTATAATGAGGTATGAGTGTCCTTGATAAACTAAATTGTTCTAGTCCATTATGTGATATTACCTATTATTGAATTATATTTCATTTGATATGATATGTGAGAAATTCTTTGATATTATGTAAATTGATATATGCAGTATGCTTCGGACTATTTTACCTAGATTACTTTGGACATGTGGAGTAAGCGGAAATGTCTTACCATGATTTTAATATAAAAACAGTTTAATTATTTATCATTTCTTATTTTCTTTAATGTTTACCAAGTTTATATTTTTGTACCAGGACTTGATATGGAACACAAGGCTTGGATCCTAGAAATACTGCTTATCTCACACCATTCACATCCCTTTAGTGGAACGTAGTCCTTATTATGTCTTTCAATGTAGGGAAAGGAAAGGTTCCATTATGAGGAGCTTTAGTTTCTATGAGCTATGTCTTGGTACATTATGGTGAGATTGTGGAAATTTTATGATTCCTCCACATGTATTTGTTGATTTTGTTTTTTTTTCATTATAGTTGGACCTATTACCTGGAGATTAGTTATCAAATTTCTGTTGTGCAGTTCTATTATTTACCTTTTGTGATGATATATAGTTGTTTTTTCATAATATATTCTTTATTACCACCATGTATAAATATAAATATCTTATTGTTTTTACTATATGGAGAAATATCATTCCCTTGGGTTATTTTTTTTCTTGAGTACTAGTTAATAGCAGGTGGAGGAAATTAATTCCCTTTTAGTATGTGATGGTTTGGGTTAGGTACTATTTTGAGAGGGAATTTGAGTTGGGATGGTAATACTTTAGCATCAAATAATTATTAGGATCATTTTTAATGAGTTAGTAGAATGATTAATTGATTTTAATGACATTATAGGTGGGTTGTGGTGACCTCTACGATATTTATTGTCATTAAAAGACTAAAGTTACAATGTGATATTTCAAATTGTTTCCCAAATTTTAAGATATTTATGTTAAATCTACATTTTTCATATGGGTTTCTGGTTTGAACTGAGATAAAATATTTGTGTGATCATTTCTTATGTTTTATTGTACATTAATATTACATAGAGTCATATTCTATTGGATCATTGGGATGGTGAAGATGATGCTACTAAAGTGAATTCACCTCCAAATCAGAATCTTAATGAGGTTGTCATTCATTTAATATCTATTGTAGACCAAAATGTACCACAAGTATAGAACATAGTTTTTGAGGTCCATCTTGGAGTAGGAGGAGAAATGGATCAATCATGGGAGTTCATATGTGATAATCCACCACTATGGAAAATCCCATCTATACCAACACCCATATATCAATAGTTTCAAAAAACCATTCGGATAAGGCTCCCTATACCAGTGGATTTACAAAAATATTTGTATAAGGCATTCAAGATATATTTTCCCAATAGTATCTGAAATCCATTAGAATAGTGTGAATTTGATAAAATTTGTCCCATAAATTTTAATGTATCATTTGGAAAGATCATCGCCATGAAAAAATCATCCATCCTCCTTACTCCATAATTTATTGATCGGAATTTTACCCAAAAATAGAGTTATGATATTCTTCATAGCCTATGAACGGTTCATCCCAACCTGTGATGCATATATATAGTTGAATCCATTTTTTTCTTCTACTTCATGGCAGTAAGTTGTAACATTTTTATATCATATTCCTCAATTAATTTTGGCTTTTCCCATTCATATTTCACTTCAATATCCTCACACTTAACATTGACACTATCATATTATGTTTATTTTAGACAATGTGTATTATGATCCCATTTTTTAATGAATGTTTGAACCCATAATTCATAAAAGGATATACACATATACGTACCAGTTCAATGGGATTCTATTTGTTCACGAAAATAAATATGAAAGAGAAGAGGAAATGTTTTTAAATCCACCTCTAAATTGAAATTGGAGGAATTATGTGGGTTGAAATATATTTCTATGAATTCTATTGTGTGTAATTTTTAAGCGTTGTTATTTTTAGATATTTTTGGGAAATTATGATAATTTTTATGACAATTTCTGATGTAGATTGTGTTGAATAAGCATGGTTGTGTTTGGATATGGAATGGGGTGTGAAGAGGGATGGTTAGTGGTGAATGGAAGATGGTTTTTGTTGCATTATGATTATGTCGTAGTGGGGATAAGTGGATGGATAAGATGGTGGTTATTATATTCCAAATGTGTTTTTGTGTGGTTGTGTTTTTTTAGTCTGCTAATGGATATAAGAAATGATTAATAATAATAAAATGGAAATGACATGATCATAAATTAAATAATGATCATATGGAATAAAATATGTGATAATTGATTAAAACATTGAATGTTGAAAATGGGAATAAATATGTGTGATGGAAAAAATTAGTTCTTTTATAAATATGGAATTTAATGGATATTAAATGGATCTTGGTTGATCAATTTGAAATTTATAGAAATTTTTTGAACAAGTAAATGAAATGGATGAATTATCAGTTTTGTGTCGATGCATTGTGTAGTGAGTTTCATTTTGTAGTAGAAGTAGCTGGTGGAAGATGTTGTGGAGTTATGTAGTAACTATTTCCAATGTATTTAAGGATACATAGATTATATATTATTATTATAATAAAGATTTAATTTTTTGGATCTATAATACTTGATAAATCATGATAATATTATTTCTCATACATGTTATTACACTTTGGGTTTTTTGTGAAATGAGTGAGAGAAAATATAGTGCTAATGGGGGATGTTTCATAGAAAGTATATAAATATATAATCAACCAACATGGTTTCTATAAAAAAAATTTCTATCACATCCATTATGTTTCACAAAATCTCCCAATTTATTCCTCATTATAATGAACCACTGAATAAAATAAATTGAAATGATTTGATCAAACCATAAGAAAAAAATTGTACAAGAACAACCTAAATAGTCTTGAAAATAAATTAATTGATCCTCTAAAACCATTACACATTGAAACCAAACTAAACTAACAAATCCTTTCTATATCATAACTGAACATACATGACCAAACCAAAAGAATTGAATTAAAATGACTTCATTTGACCAAAGTAGACTTATGTAGACTTGGAAAACACTAAAATGCCTAAAAATAAAATAAAATAAAAATAAGTGATCTAAATTGAACCTAAAAAAACAAATTCTATAGAAATGATTAAAAAAATGAAGTGAGTTGAAAAATATTTAATAAACCCCTAATAGGCATGCACTAGCCTAGTCAAAATAGAATAACAAACCACAACCAATTTCATGGTATTATATTTATAAATGAATTAAATTACATGGTATTATATTTATAGTAATTTTTTATATATATAGTATTTTTTTATCTTTTGTATTATGATTCTCATATAGAGTGGTGTGCTAGTTATGGTTTCATATAAAGTGATCAACACTCATTTTAAAAAAAAATCTTAATCTTAAATTTTATTAAATTTATTTTATGAAATGGATTAAAACAATTTTTTATAGAATATATAGATGTTGGATGTACAAACCCAATCAGATGTTAACCAATTTTCAAAACAAGAGGGAGAGATTGTTAAATTTTCAATTTTATGAAGCTTTTTATATTGGTCACATAAACATTCAATGTTATAATTGTGTTTCAAGACCATGGTTAAACCCGGATGATGTAAAATACCATATAACAAAATATGGTTCTCAAACAAACTACTATGTGTGGTATCATAATAGAGATAAAATGGAATTACAATATGATGATTATCCAAATGAGAAGACTGTATTATAAAATTTTTCATATGACCGGTTCCTGTTTATTTGTTTTCATGAGAAGGAAAGGACGTAGACCTAACAATACTATCATAAAATAACACATGATGTATCTAATTAAAATGATGATGTTGACATGGTGAAAACATTTAATGATGCTTCCATAATTCTAGTATATCAGAAATGTGGTAAAATGAAATAGATGGAATTTTTAATCTGGTCGTTTCATGGGAAAACCATGTATTAGAATTATATTAATTCCATAAGTTAAATTAATACCTTATTGTAAGAGTTACTTCTATATGATGAAGATATTCAATAAAACTACTATATGTCAGGGAAGTTAGTTAGGTAAAATTTATTTTAGAAAAAAAATTCTTTATTTCCCCTACGATTTTAGTTTATTCTGGGAGGAAAATATTGAATGAAATAACTGTATATAATTTTTCACATCCCCATGGATTCCAAAACCTAATGGAATGCCAAATTATGTGCCACATAATTTAATGGGTCACTTTATATTTAACCCTAGACTCCATAACGTTTTCATTTCTAATGAAGTATCAATAATAATGTGATGGCGTTATACTAAGAGAAAGAAGAATAAGGATGTGCTGGTTCACCATTAAAATGAATTTTTATTGTAGATATTTGATTCTTTATGTCATGATTTCATAGATTACGTGCTTTATATGTGGTTAGGTATTTCATGTGCAGGATTTAATCTATTTGGGATTATTTTTACTTTACACAACATAAAGGAGACTTTTATACATATTTATAACTATCCCCATTGGTTTTTGATGAAACATTCTATCAATTTAATGTTTATACTCATATTTGTACATTATGATCCCAATAATGATATAGATGTATACATGAAACATTTAATAAATTCATTTAAACTTATTTGGGACGTTGGTGTGTGCTCATCTGATTCATGTCTGAATGATATATTTCATATGTGTGTTGTTCTTAGGTGACGATCAATGATTTTCTTACATATGCAATGATGTATGGATGGGTCATAAAGGTAAAACTATCATGCCCTATTTTTTTATGAAACATAAATGATAATTAATATATAAATTTCATTATAGTTTCAGTTTTATGGGATTTCATTGATTCATTCCAATGGATCATCCATATAGTAATAATCAATAATGATTGTACAATACCATAGAGACCAGTGGTAAAAATAAGTGTATGTCTAGAACTGATGTGCTTAATGAATTACATGATTTTAATTTTAATTCAATAATTTTCAAATGAAATCTAGAAATACAATGAATGTTTACCCTAAAACCTATTACAATTGGTAGAAGAGGAATATCTTTATTGATTTGTCTTACTAATCAACCAGTTTCTTACATCATTTCACATATATAATGTGCATTGAAAAGAATATAAGTGAAATGTTTCATTTGAATCTTCTAAATCTAAATGGAATGAAAAAATATGATTTATGATCTTGGCCTATCATAGTGGATTGGGGCATTAGGCTAAACTAGCATCTATTGTGTATTAGTAATAGTAAATGGAAAGTTCCATGTGCTTCTTATATGATGACACCTCAAAACTAAAATCATTTTTTCGAAGTACTAGAGAGTATTAATGTAACTGATGGATATTCATGAAACATATCAAAACATGTCAATAGAAGAGATCTGAGGATGATATCTTTTAATACTCATGATTATCAAATCTTTCTACATGACTTGATTCCAATAGAAATCGGTCATATTTTTCCAAATAATATAATGGTGTTAGTAATTCAGTTGTTCCATTTATTTTGATATCCTTGTGGTAAGAAGTTATCCACATCTTCTTTTAAAAAATTTTGTAGAGGAACCATTAATTTTATAGGAGTTAGAGAAGATATTTCCTCCATCATTTTTCACATGCATGTTGCTTCTAACTATTAATATTCTAACTAAAATAATTCTAGTTAACATGTTTCTATTCATTTGATGTATTCAAGTAAAATAAGTATGTATACATTGATGTCTTATGTTAGAAATATGAATCATCCTATAGGTTCTATCATGAATGGTTTCTTGGAAAAAGAATGCATGGTTTTCATATCATTGAATTTCATGGTCTTACTATGAGAATGAACAGAAAAATGAAAAATGAAGAAAAAATGTATGAAAATTTTGAACCCAGTTTTCCATCACATCATGAAATGAGGGGAATTAATAGATTATATAAATTAACAAAATTAATCATTGAAAATCATGAGATAACACATCACGTAGTTTTGTTTATCTGTTATATTTTTATAAATAGATCAAGTATGAAAATTGACCATGTATATCTTATATAATATCATATAATTATACATATTTGTTAAAATATTTATATTTTTATCAATATAGAACATAATTAAATCATAAATAGAAAGAATCATTATTTATCTTTGAGAGGGGGAGATCCTTTTTATAGAAAAGTGTTTTCGGATTGGTTAAAATAGAAGGTATAAATATTACTACAAAAAGTTAAACAAATAAATATTTAATTAATTTTAATATTCATATCAATTTTAGGTGTTGAGTATGCATATAGACTATGTCTTTGAGGAAATATGTTTTTTTTCTTTTTTTCCTAAGACTGTGGTTTGTGACTATAAGTCAATTTTGATCAATGGGTAACGATTTAATATCACTGAATGAGAAAAGAACATGAGAACACAACATGATGGTGTTATTACAACTACCACAGTAGAATGTTATACTAGTGCATCAGATAGTAAACCTAGATTTTAAAATTTATCTTATTATGAAGCAATCAATGAAATAATAATATTAGATTATTACTGTCACGGTAGAGTACTATGATGAAATTTTAATGGTTTGATTTGATGATGAGGCAGGGTATATTTATTGCTAATTTTTTATTTCTCATTATTGTTAGAACTCACACTCTTGTTACGGATGAACAATATGTATTGGAATCATTGGGAATACATGTTTTTTATGTCAAAGGTAATATTTGACCTAAATTTGGTGACATTATTGATGTCATTGCACGATATATTTTTTATTGTGTTAATGATGGAATTGAGACCATCTCATCTCCCTTTAACACAAATCCATTTATTAACTTTGATAAACATCATAGATCGATTTTCATAGTTGACTATGAACCAAAATTTGTGGTGAAAAATATATAAAATCATCCATATTTATTCTCAGTTAATTGATTTAGCTCGGCTTGGGTTTTTATGTTTGGTGCTATTCAAATTGATTTACTATTGGTTAAAAATATTATGTATCCATCTCTACCATCGTGTTCATTTTCAATATGTATTTGTTGTTTTTTTCTTTGAGTTGAATTTTATAATATTCAATCGAACTTTATTCAATCCAATGAATAATAAAATGAAACAATTAAATTAGAAAAAAATAAGGTGATTTGAATTTTATATATTAAACTTATCATTTTCAAATTCAAAACAAATTAAATTAACGACTTAACCAAAATAATATTAAAATTACCTAACACAAAATATTTACCAAATGACCTAAGACAAATAAAATTGATAAAATTAACTAATAAATTAAAAAAAATTATCAAAATGACCAAAGATAAATAAAAATGTGTAAATGACCTAATCAATTAACAAATATGGGCCAACTAATGTAATTGAAAATAAACTGGAAAAATAACCAAATCAAAATTGAATTCGATAGAATTGAAAATATAAAAAAACTATATTATACTGATTATATACATGATATATTTAACGTATTGTTTATTCTATCACTTTTATTCTATTTTGATATTAATCCTGGTAATTTTAATTTTAATTATTTATATCACTACATATAATGTTTTTGGTTTGACAGGTGGTATTCATAAATTAAGTCTGGTCTCTTTTTTTTGATACACATTACATATCAAATTATAATTAATACCATTTTTGTTTTGAAATATATGAAATAAAACATATTTAGAATATGTGAAGAAAATGGATAATGGATAAAAATTGTAGAATTAATGAGATGTGAATTCCATGATTTGATCATGTTGTGAGTTTTTTATTTCAATAATATGTCAATATAAAATAATTTCATCGAAAAATTTTTTTTAAACTATTGTTAGGGATACAACACTTAAGAAAAATTTATTCCTTGATCAGACTAGTGTTCCAGTGCTCTGACCGACAGTATGAGGGGGTCATACTAGAGCTAGGAACTCTAGTCGGCGTACTAAATTTGACCATGTCCCTCCCACTAACATAAAATCTACCTCACATTCTGATCACACAATGTTGTTGGGGAATCATGGGATATTTATTACACCGACGGAATCACCAGAATACACATATGAGCCTCCTCACCCATATTTCCCATATCTATCGATGATTCCTACTCTTACATATCATGCATTTGGAAATCCATTATTGCAATCTTCTTTTCCTTATACTTGTTTCTCTTTGATATTCTACATTCTGTATATATTTACTCCTACGATAATACATTCTATTCCAGTTTAGAACATAATGGGACCCACTCTATATGTAAAAGGTGACATTTCTTTAGTGCATGTGGATCTAGAAACACCCATTGGTTAGACTGCTGGAAGTATATTTATAGAACCCTAAAAATTATTTTTACCGTAACTTTTTCCATTAAATTATTTGTAGATATAATATTTTTTCTTCTTTAATATCAATATATACTTATTAATGTCATGGGTGTACATGAATGTGTGCTTTGTGGAACCACCACACGCTATTGATGATGGAGTATATCAAAGACACCTGATGATTGAAAAAATAAGGCAGAAATGTATAAGTTTTTTCTTTGTGATGCATTCCAAATACTTAGACATCATTTTAGTTAGTCAAATATCATTGAGAAACCATCGAAATGATTAAAAAGATAACTCTTAGAGAAAATATGGGTATGAAATCTATTGGATTTATTTTATATTATTATTTAATTTATATGAAATTATATTTTGGTGCTACCTTGATTTTATTTTTTTTAATTGGTGAGATTGCGAGGCTGGCATGGCTCACAGAATTAGGTAAGTTTTGGAGAGACTATATGCCTGAGTTGTATATTAGATTTGATTCTAGTGTTGGGATGGAATTAGAGGATATACCTATCATGGATGATTTTTCGATAGAAAATTTTCGTAAAATTATTAATCAATAGATAAGTACTATGTATGAGGTATTTATTAAATTTGGAGATTCTAAATGAAAATATTCGTGTTTTTCATTAATATGCTCACTTGTTTTTATTTATTTTTATGAATCATCAGGAATAAAAAATTTGATTCTAAAAAGTACAACCACTCTTTCAGAAAGAATACGATGTCGGGACCATAGAGGAAGAAGGTACAAATATTGTTTATATTTTTTCTTTAAGACTTTCACTTTATATTATTTTCTCAATATTTTATTCCATTTGAAGTTTTTTGGTAGAGCCATGGAGATTTAATATCAATAAAAACCACACGAAACTGGAATAAATTTAAATAAACAAAACTTAATCCAACCTAACTAAATCAAATATATTTGAACAACATTTACTTTACATTACTGGACATAAATATAATTGAATTATGTGTAAACGAATCAAATAAAATCAACAGGACCTGAATAATATTTAATTAAATAAAACTAAATTAAATAAAACCCAAATAAACTAAATATTATAAGAAATACATTAACATAAGTCCACCAAAAAAACTTGTATACTCTAATTACAGTAGATGAATACCAAATGAAA
Source organism: Viscum album (assembly GCA_963277665.1). Classification (NCBI taxonomy): domain Eukaryota; kingdom Viridiplantae; phylum Streptophyta; class Magnoliopsida; order Santalales; family Viscaceae; genus Viscum; species Viscum album. The sequence continues at coordinate 1,589,283,975 of OY728150.1, forward strand.
TTGACTACAGCAGAATATATTTGAATTAAAAATACCAAAAACATATTAAACCCAATAGAACCAAATATGATTGAAACAATACACCCAGAATGGAATAATATATAAATGAATCGAACTGTTAAAAAAATAAAAAAAATGAATTCATAGAATACAATTTAAACATATCAAATATAAAAAATAGGAATTGAATTGAATCAAATCAAACTATATTTTCTTAAATAGACTCAACCAGATCTAAACTAAATTTAAAAATCATACACAAATCAAAATTAACCAATAGAAAATAAAACCAATCATAATAAAACCAAATATTATTGGTCCAACATGAATTCATCTAACATATGATTTTATTTTTATCATCATTTAAAATTAAGATCCATTTGATTTTTGTTATGAAATTCATTATTAACAACAAAATTTCAATTATGTTTGTGCACAATCGATGTCATTAAGGCGAGAGTTATTGAATATTTAAGGATGTGTTGATCGAGCAAAACTATTTTCCTTGAGTATAAAGATAACATATGGATGTTTGGTTAATGAATTGATATAGAAAATGATTATATGTTTTACATTATTGATTTAAAATTTTAATATCTATTTTATAACTTAATAGTTTATTTATATTTCTAACAGGATGATTTGGAGGCCCTTGATTACCAAGAACGTAACAACATTGGGCCAAATGATCACTTACATCAATGTTTGGGAGATTATCACCATAGAATATTACGATGTCGACCTAGGAAGAGTATAGTCCCAATGATGGATTATCCCACCTCAAGAACCAATTTTAGTAACACAGAGTTGGAAAAGTCTAATTCACAAGTAGAATAGGCTAGGGATAGGATATACAAGTATTAAAAGACTTGTTTAGGTAGAAGAATGGGATGAATGGGAAAATTATGAATTTATGAAAATGATTAAAGTTTTAAGCCCATGACCTCTACTAGATACCACCCCGTTATGAGATACATTAATGTCATCGATGATTTATTCATATAATAATCTATAATATAGTCTTAGTGGGATATGATATGATGTCATTTTTAGAGAATGGTGATGTATAGGATGATGGAAAGGAAGAGGATGAGGATGAGGATGAGGATGATGGAGGTTCTACGCGTAGTGGAAGCATGTTGGTGGATGTACCCAACTTTAATTTTAGCATTAACAATGATCAATCTGAGATCTGTCATGATAATAAAATTCCAGATCTTCGTAATAGAACGAATAACGAAAAAAAGAAAGAGAGAGTCCCGGAACCATAAAGACAGGATCATCATATGTTAATTATAATTATTTTAATTAATTAACAAGAATTTACTTTATAAAATTATTTTTTCGTGGATGTCTCCAATCATGATCCGATGTGATCAGTTGTTGGCTCGCAGAATCCAAGTGTACACTTCCTATAGCAATGATCCACATGTGCACCATGAATTTCTGGATGTCGCCAAAGGAATATTTGGGTGCTATCATGGAGAAGCCTTGGCTTTTTTTGTCTGCCTTATATCACCTTGATCTAATGGAGGAGGTTCTATCTTGGTCTTGAGATCCTTCATGGAGGAAGGACTTCTTTCAGTCTTCAGAAAATTATCCAGATTTGTTGTGCACAACAATTCTCTCTAGAAGAGTGTTGGGTTGTGAGGATATTTATAATATGGTTTGAGGTTATAGAGTTATGACAATAAATAAACACGTTATGCATTTTATTAATTTCATTAACTCTTAATGAAAACCCCAATGTCGAATGACTAATTACTTGGAATACGCCCACGCTGATTATAATAAATATCATTTAATAAAAAAATATTATTTCCTCAAAATCCCGACTGGAAAAACTATGTAGAGTGTGATCATTAATACACAGCGTGTACTAAATTTCCATGAAAACTACACGGGATGTACATTCAATGTACATGGCATGTTTATCTTGTTTTTATTTTTATTCATTTCCACCACCACATTTATTATACCTTTAGTAATGGATATTTATTTCTTAAACAAATGTAACTGTATTACTCGCTAATAAATATATTTTATTTTTTAAACAATAAATTTTCTCTAAAAACTAGTGTCGAAATAAATGTGATCCGGAATCCTTAAATAATTATTAAACCAATGTCAGGAATAATATTTATTTAACTTGTTAAATTAATATTTAACTGAGATACATGGACACACTTAGTGTGTGACCCACTAGGTCTCTTTCTTAGTGGCATTAGGTGGAGCCTACCTAAGGTCCAAGGATAGTGACTAGAAACACACCAGGGCACCCATAGAGAAAGAAGTTAACACAGCAATGACGTGTCAACTCATACAAATGGTTACCGTGTAATATAATCCATTTTTTTCACGATATCTCAAATCATGTGGGTTGCATGCTAGTGCCATCAACCCATGTGCTCGATTATTCTTTATTTGACTTTCCAGAATTGAACTCACTCATTAATTATCATGGACATGGATTTATTTAGGATATATAAATTCCATAAAATGGATGGAGATATCTACTTCCATTGTAGAATAGAAGATACAAATCCTTTCTAGCATTATCTGTTAATTCAGTATTCCTCGTGACACACCCAACGTATCCTACCTCGCTGCGAAAAGTGTGTCGTCACAGTTTTCATCAATACATATAAGTGCGCAAGTTGTAAAACTCAATAATAATAATCTTAATGACCAAGGACCAATACACACATCCGTAGATAATAATATCCAATGACACTGAGAAAATTGGATTTCCTACTGGCGGGTTATGTTCTCTTAATATCCTCCTAGATATTACCAAGGGCGCACACCATGAGAAAGTGACTCAAAGATTTATGATTCATCACCCCTAATGACCTGTATTATTTGATTCCCACAAATAACATCATCCGGTCATAGAACATATATTCAAGAACAGTGTTATGACACTTCTAGGTTCTCATCATAGTAGGGATCCACTATGACCCTTTAATGAAACATCTATCCTTAGGAAATTATCACATTAATTGTCACGCAGAAGAATAATCATGATGTGATAAGGTGTTTATTTAATGAATAAAGTACAAAGTACTTGGTTCTAGGCCACCAACTCTAAAAGACACCCACTTGGACTAGATACTACTTATAACAACTTTTAACCTACTAGCTCTCACATAGTATTCATTCTTCTTATGAAATTGGACCTTAGTCATGAGATATTCCATGTTCTCTTCCGTGGACACTCTGATCACTGCAACTTCACCCCTTTGATTTAAATCTCTTAAGAGGTGACAATTTCTTAGTATGTGATTTGTCTGTTGATGACTATAGTTCTTTTGCAAGATTCACTGCTGCAATATTATCACAATACAACATGATTGCATCTTTTCTGCTAGGCACCACATCAAGCTCATGGACAATGTTCCAAATCCAGAAGGCTTCCTTGGATGCATTAGAAGCCGCTACATATTTGGAATCTATTATAAAATCATCTACAACTAGCTTTTTTGAACTCTTCCAGATCACAGCTCCCCCATTGGGACAAAAAACATATCCATATTGTGACATCAGATCGTTCTAATCTTTCTAAAAAACAGAATCAACATACCCTCTGATGATAAGCTCCTCGTCTCCACCATACACTAGGAACATATCCTTAGTTCTTCTTAGATACATAAGTACAGTCTTAACATCAGTCTAATGTTGTTCTCCTAGATCTTCTTGATATCTAACAACAATTTTTAGGGCATAGGAAACATCAATCCTAGTACATAACATGGAATACATGATGGATCCTATAGACAATGCGTTTGGGATCTTACTCATTATATCTTTCTTATGTTCTGACTGTGGACACATTTTCATAGAAAGATGTAGGCCATGTGACACTAGAACTAATCCCCCCTTGGATTTTTACATACTAAATATCTTTAGTATCTAGTCAATGTATGTACAATGACATACTCCAAGGAGCCTCTTGGATCTATCACAGATGATCTTGATCCCTAGAATGAATGATGCTTCACCCAAGTCCTTCATGGAGAAACACTTGTCCAACTATTCCTTAACTGATTGTAATACTGCTACACCATTTCCAATAAGCAATATGTCATCAACATATACTACTAGGATAACAATCACATTCCCATTAAACCACTTATAAACACATGGATAACATTCATTCTTAATGAATCCAAATTCCTTTATGGCTTAATCAAATCGAATGTTACTTGACCTAGATTATTGATTTAATCCACAAATGGATTTTTGGAACTTCTAAACCTGTTTGGCTTCATTTGGTGTCACAAACACTTTTGGTTGTGTCATATATACATCTTCCTGAAGGTTCCCATTAATTAATTCCATTTTTGCATCCATATTCAAAATCTCATAGTCATGATAAGCTGTGATGGAAAGTATGATTCTTATGGATTTTAACATGGAAACTGTAGAAAAGTTTGAATCATAGTCAATTCCTTGATGTAGTCTGAATCCTTTAACCACATTCCTTTCATTATAGGTGCTAACTTGACCTTCAATGTCTAGCTTTCTCTTGAATGCCCATTTTCATCCAATAGGCTTTACATTAACTAGCTCATCGACCAGAACCCAGACTTCGTTCTAGTATATGGAATCCATCTCAGAATTCATAGCATCCATCCATCTTGTAGCTCTGGTTATTTCAACTAATTACTTGTATGAGAAGGGTTCATCATTGTCAAACAATAATGATTCAACATCCTCAGTGACTAAAAAACAAAATCTCTATGGTTCCCTTAACTCTGTTGAGATCCTACGTAGTACTTGTGTTTCTAGAACCACTTCCACGGGGACCTATGGAAATTGTTCATGTACCAACTCTTGTGTATCTTGAGCATCAACTTCATCGAAGTCAATCTTTCTCCCACTATACTTTTTGAGGATTTTATCCCTCTCAAGATAGACGTCTTTTCTAGAGATATCCACTTTCTTGTTTGAAGGGTTATTTATGTAATATCATTTCATTTAATTGGGATATTCTATAATGATACACCTTGAGCCCCGGGGTGCTAGTTTGTTTCTTAAGAAGGCCTTAACAAATTCCTCGCATCCCGATACACGTGTGTGCGACAAAATAGGTTTCTTTCCATTCCATAACTCAGATAGAATTCCAAATTCTTCCTTATTTGGTACTTGGTTTAATTTTTATGATGCAGTTTGTAATGCATATCCCCAAAAGGATAATGGAAGATCTTCATGACTCATCATTGACATCACCATGTCCAACAAGGTGTGGTTCCTAATTTCACTAACACCATTCCACTATGGTTTATAAGGAGGAGTGAGTTGAGATAGAATCCAAAACTCCCGTACAAGAGCGATGAACTTGTGGTTCAGATATTCTCTACCTCAATCCGATCAAATATTATTTATCTTCATACCAAGCTGATTTTAAACATCATTCTTGAATTTCTTAAATTTAAGGATTCTAGCTTACACATCATTAAGTATACATAGCCATATCTACTCAAATCATCAAAAAAATTAATGAACTAAGAATATACACCTATATCTTCTACTGGAAGTGGTCCACACACATCAGTGTGCACCAATCCTAGAAGCTCTATGGCCCTTTCACCTTGTCTGCTGAAAGATGGCTTGGTCATTTTACCTTGTAAACAAGAATGGCATCTATAAAGTGGTTTTAGCTTAGTAGAATCTAAATAGCCATCTTGGCATATCATTGTCAAGCATTTCATAATTACATTACCTGGATGATGATGACACAACTGGGGGATATATGAGTCATGTGAGTTTGTTTCATTATCGATGGTAACACTTTGTTTTCTTAATTTAATACATAAACCCCATTATTTAAATGCACCATTCCATAATATACATTTTTCTTATAAAAGAGACAACCCTTATTTCCAAACATGAAAATAAATCCTTCTATATCCATACAAGATATAGAAATTATGTTCTTGGTAATAGTAGGCACATAATAACAGTTATGTAAAACGAAAATCATCCCAGTCGATAATGAAGGGTGGTAATCTCCAATGGCCAACACAGCCACCCTTGCGCCATTTGTAGCTCGAAGATCCACCTCTCCTCTGTAAATATTTCTAAATCTACTTGGTTACTGTGTTTGAATACATATTTTAGCCCCAGAAGCTATATCTAATACCCAATGTGTAGAAATGGAAAGATTACACTCGATAAGAAATATACATTTAGTGTCCCCACAATTCAGGGTGCAGTTCCTCTTTCAGTGGCCTTGCTTCCCACATGAAAAAAATATTGCCTCCTGTTCCTTTCCCAACCTCTTTATCTTCCCCTTCATGGAAGGACAACACTCGAGAGCTTTGCGTTTATAAGTCTTTGGCCCCTTTCCTTTGTCCTTCCATTTCTTAGTCACCATATCGACTGTGGGTTTGTCATGCCCCATTTCCTTATAAACCTCACTAATCAAGTTCATATGTTCCGATAGACTCTTATTATTATTGATCATGTTGTAGTTGACAATAAAGCTTGAGTAGGTCTTGGGCAGTGATAATAGGATGAGATCTGTATGCAACTCATCTGGGAATTTAATCCCTAAGATTTCCAGGAATTCGATATATCCAATAATCTTGACTACATGTGGCCCAGAAGGCACAGGCTCTCCATAATTGGTTATAAACAAAGTATTGGAGATCTCATATCTCTCTTGTCTTGCCTTCTCTTTATAGTTATCCTTAAGGTGAGACATCATGTTATACACGTCCATGTTTTCATGTTGCTTCAAGAGCTCATTAGACATGTATGATAGCATGAATAATTGGACATATGTGGCATCATCCATATGTTTTTCATAGAGATATATTTCCTCATCACAAGAATATTTTCTAGGCGCAACTATAATAGGCTCTTCAAGCACATACAATTTCTTTTTTTGGCGAAGGATGGCATGTAAATGAATTTTCCACTGTTGGAAAATGGTGATGGTGAGAAAGTTTTCCTTCTCATGTATTGTTCATAATGATAAGTTTGAAGTAATTATTCATTACGTTTCTACATATTTAGGTGAGAAAATATTTAGTACTTTACTACAAAACTGAGACAAATAAATATGTTAATACTTATTAGTCTCCCACTATTTTACTGAAATCTAATATCCCTCACCATTGACATCAGAATATTTTGGTGCTTCAATATTCAAGTGTCAAGGATCCATATTTCCTTTTGAATTACCCCATATAGGGTTGGTTAAGCAACTTGAAGGGTTTTAGGTAGGCATTCCAAATTCCAACTGCATCCTTTATCTATTGAGTTGACTCCCTAGTCCTGAAATCCTTTTATTTTGGATTTCCTCAACCATTGCCACTTGGTCACAACAATTCCTACTATGGTAGTTATCCCTCGATGAAAAAAATGTTAATTCACCCCAAAACCTTGAATTAGAATTCCCCAACAATTGAAAGCACCCCAACTAGGGTTGGTCTAGCACTATGAAATATGGTTCAATTCTAACCAAGATTATGGAAGGCTATACCGGATTAATATTTCTTTGAGAGATTTTATACCTCAATTTCCAATTTATTATCTTCAATTACAAGATTTTTAATATTAAGTGGGATACACATAATTGTTTAATAATGTATAAGATAATATTTTATGCATAATCCAGTCTTATTTTAGTTCCATCTTGTATACTTGTTTAATTTTTTAATTGTGTGATCATGACAACCCACCCACAATAAATAAACCATGCAACTGACAGAAATAAAATAAATGGTATGATCATGATCTTGTTATATTGGTTAGTTTATCTACCAGTTGATAAACTAACCCATGACCTAGGATGAAAACACCTTGAACCTTTTGGGTTTGTGTTTATAGCTTTCCACTTGTCCACCTTTGTATCTCCATGGATTGGTTTCACCTAGGTGCCTGACTTGAGCCGCCTAGACTAGCTTGGGAGCTCTATCCATTACATATTCATTTATCTCACACACAGGTGAGGGGTAAAAAGGGGGTTTTACATAAAAGAACCCTTGGGTGCACAAGCCCCACATATTAATGAGGAGAAGGCTCACTGGCTGACAAATTTAATTTAAATAAATTAATTAAAATAAACCATTCATATAAAATGGTCTTGTTCTATATCATGATCATCCATGAATGCAATGATATTTACATATAAATAAAACTATCATTCAATTATTTAATCGTTCTTGAGTAAGATAAATCATGCCTAAATCAATTAATTATATTTTATTAATCAGTCCTTTTATCTTAAAGATTGTTTTTAATTTCTTTGAGATTCTCATACATAATAATTGAAAACAAATAAATTCATTTAAAATTATCTTTGTACGTAAAAAGTACCTTTGAGGCAACCCGGTTAATTTCCATTCATTTTTCAGATGTTAAATTAAACACACATATATATAACACCTATCAAGTTTTGTGCCTCATATTTACACGTTCACTATGGTACACATCTCAAGGATTTGTATAATATAATAACAAATTTTTAATAATTTTGAAGAGTACGTGGTGTGTAGTTCCGACTACACGGCGTTTAATTTTGTTCACCATCTGTCTGAAGTACATTCCTGGGGACATGGCGTGCAGATGTACTTTGGAAATTTTTTTATTACACGACATGTTCTGTGGACATAAACTGTTTAGTATCTGTGTTACACGGTTTCAAGCCGGGTAAACCATGTATGGGGTACATGGTCAAACCCTAACCTGATGGGACTACATGCTGTGTTCTATAAACCACATGGCATATAATCTGGAAACCGTATTCCAGCAGTTTCTGGCCATCACACGGTGTCATTTAGGACTTAGGCATAATCCAATACACAACCTAATTTGGTAGAAAAGTATGATGCATTGAACATAGACTACATGATGTGTACTTCCAAATACACAACGTTTATTATTGTGTTGTACGGCCAGGAACTTTTTCCAACTCTAGATGATATCCACTATTTTATTTTAATCAAAGTTAAAAGAAAAATTAGTTTCTGTATGGTGAAGGAGAAACGAGAGAGGAGGACTGGATCTCGAGATTCAATTTTGAAGATTGATTAACCTTAAATGAAACAACTAAATTATTGAATGTGTAAATCACCAACAAAAAACTAAATAATTATAATCACCAATATAACCTCCCTCTAATATGACTTGTAGGTTCTTGGCATAGTGGAAGCACGTTGGTGGGGGTACCAAACTATAATTTTAGCATTAACAAAGATCAATCTGAGATCTATCACGATAATAAATCACCGGATAATCGGAATAGAATGAAGAATGAGAAAATAAAGAGGTACTCCCATAACAATAAGTACAAGATCATAATATGTTGGTTATAATTAATTTAATTAAATGACAAGAAATGCCTTGATAGAATTATTTCATTGTTGATGTCTCCGGTCACGATCTGATGTGATTTGTTGTTGCATCACATAATCCAAGTGTAGACTTCCTATAGCGGTGATCTAGACGTACACCACGTATATCTGGTCATTGCCAAAAGATTCTCGGGTTGATAGCATGGAGAAGCCTTTTCTTGTATCGTTCACCTTATATTGCCTTGATCCGATGGAGGAGGATCTCTCTCGGTCTTGAGAGCGTTCTTGGAGGAAGGAGTTCTTTTGGTCTTTAGAGAATTCTCCAGAATTGTTGTGCCCAATGATTCTCTCTGGAAAAGTGTTAGGGTTGTGAGGATATTTATAATTGGGTTTGACATTATATAGTAATGACAATATATAAATGCCTTTTTCATTTTATTTATTTCATTAACTCTTATTGAAAATCCCCATGTTGAATGATTAATTCCTTCACTTGTGCCCGCATGGGTTATAATAAATATCATTTAATAAAATGATATTATTTCCTCAATATCTCGACTAGAAAAAATACACGGTGTGTAATCATTAATACATGATGTGTAATCATTTTCCATGAAAACTACAGGGCATGTACATTCAATGTACATGGCGTGTTTATCTGGTTTTCATTTTTCTTTATTTCCTCCACCACATTTATTAGACCTTGAGTAATGGATATATATTTCTTAATTAAATATAACAAAATTAATCTATAATAAATATATTTTATTTTTCCCACAATATATATTCTAAAATAACTAGTGTTGAAATAAAAGTGATCATGCATCCTAAAATAATTTTTAATCCATAGTTGGTAATAATATTTATTTAACTTGTCAAATTAATATTTAACTGAGATACATGGACACACTTAGTTTGTGACCCTCTAGGCCTCTTTGTAAGTGGAATTTGGAGGTTCCTACCTATTTTACAAGGATAGTGTCTAGAAAAACGCCAAGGCACCCATAGAGAAAGACGTTAACGGTGTAATGACGTGTCACCTAATATGAACGATTACCATGTAATATAATCACATTGTCACGATATCTCGAATCAAGTGGGTTTCATGCTATTTCCATCAACCCATGTGCTCGATTATTATTTCATTTAATTTCTAGAATTGAACTCGCCCATTCCTAACTATGGAAATGGATTTATTTAGGCTATCTTAATTCCAATGATAGTATGAAATGTGGATTTCCTATTATAGGGTCTTGTTCTCATAATATCGTCATGGATATTACCAAGGGCTCACATGATGATAAGGTGCCTCAATGTTTTTGGAGTCATCACCCCTAACGGCCTGTATTATTTGTGTCTCTCAAATAATATCATCCGGACATTGAACATATATTCAAGAATAATGTTATTGCACTTTTGAGTTCTCATCATAGTAGGGATCCACAATGACCCTTTAATGAAACAGATATCCTTGGGACATTATCACATGCATTTTCATGCAGAATAAAAATCAATATGTTATAAGGTATTTATTAATGAATAATGTACAAAGTAGTTGGTTCTAGGCTACCAAATCCAATAGATGAGGCATAGGATGAGGCCGATGATGAGGTCAAGGACAAGTATGGGGATTAAGATGATGAGGAGGATGAGGATGAGGATGAGGAAGATGATGAGGCTAATGATGATGGTGACGATAGTGATGGTGATGAGTGAGGGATTGATATCTTACACATTTAACTAATATTACTGAAATTTGAGGTTTTATGATTTGGTGTGACTAAATATATGTGTGATATTTTGTATGTTTTTTCATTGGATAAATGAATCAATTGATTTATTTGTTTATCATTTACTATATGTTTTTTCTATTGAGGATGTTCTTTAGTTTTCATTAGATGGTGTACAATTTTTTAGTTGAATTATGTTTTTATGTTTGGATTGTTGGAGAATTTTATTCTATGTAGTTAGGTTTTGTAGGTGTAAGTCTTTTTTGTAGGTGGAGATGTATTATACGAGGTGTATTATAGGTGTTTGGGTGTTATAGATTTTGGTGGGTCTATACCAACAGTTTTATAATAGTTTGTGTACATCTATTCCAATGGTTCAAAACCATTGGCATGGACCTATAAAAATGTTTACAACCATTTGTATAAGGTTATTCCAACAGTTTAAACCATTAGAAAATTATTATCCCAACAATTCATCTTAAACCATTGGGAACAAGTAATTTTAACTCAATAGAACAAAATTTATATGGAAAACATTGGTATAGCTCTATCCCAATACCTCACATACCAAAAGATACTATAACCATTTGTATATCCTATCCCAACAGTTTTAGGGGATATCCCAATGGTTTGGAAGCATTGGTATATGTCATGTTTTCAGTACTACACCATCTTGTAAGGGTATGAATTGAGGAAATGAGGTTGAGTATTGGCCAACCAAGATCGATTAGATATATAAGTTCCTAGATAATCCTAATAATAATACGGTGAGGTGTGTGGAATTCAGAATTTAGGTTTCCATAAATAGATGATTTTATTTCATTATAATGGATGATAGGAACGTGTGCATGGACTATAAGGGATTCAAGACCCTCTTCTTCAATATTTTTTTTCCATAGTCATTGATTATGGATATGTATCTAGAATTCATATTTTTTAGTGCAAATATATTTATGTGTTATCACACACCAATCAATTCATAGAGTTGGTTAGTTTTTCTACAAATATAGAAAATAATGACCAACTTAAGTCTCAGATGTACCTACAAGGTTTACTATAGAATATCTGATCATAGTTATTTATTATAAATATAATAAACTATATAGAGATAGTAGACAGGGAAATAATAGAAGATATGGATATGAAAGACATTGTTGATTATTCTTCCACTTCTCATCCAACTTTTGGAAGCTTCATTAGTGCACAAGGAATGAAGAGGAAATGGAATGATCATCGCAAGAGTTGTGAGTGGTCATCATCAATTGGACTCCTCTTCACTATCAGTTGGTGAAAATATTTTATAAAAATATATTATATCAATTTATAATTTTTGTTCACACACAATATTCTGGTACTGTAATTTTGAAGATGAGTAACTAATTTGGGAATTTTTCTCTTCTATTGTGTTTCATTAAGGCTTTGGATACACCCTGTTATGATCAATGATCATAAAATACATTAGAAACTATGCTAATTTCATATTCTTCAATGACTAATGGGCTCTATCCATAATCCTCGTGAGCAAGGAACCTTCATAGAATATATTGTTTTTTGGAAAAATTTAGGAAGGACTTGGGAATATGATTGGTATAATCTTTATTGAATTTTTATTAGAGATCACTTATTTGATATAGGGGCCTCAGAATTATTTTTATTTGTAAATTTTTTATTATTAATGTTTAAATATATCCCTTTTTTATGGAGTTAGATACACTACCTTGGAAGAGGAATGGTCTGTGATTGTTGTGTCCTTGTTTGTTATCGATGGTTAAAAGGGAGTTGATTTTGGATTTCCTAATTATCAAACTAGATCTATTTCACAACATCATTGAGTTTGATTGGATTTTCACTCATTATGATGATTATAACTATAATAATTAGCATGTCTCATTTCATATAGTCCATCAGAGATATCACCTTTTTTGGGAGAGTTGGATATGAGTTATGGTCGTGAATGCAACATCCAAGGTAAATAAAAAACATGAAATTGTCATATTTATTAATATTTGTGAATTAAATATTAATTTTAATTTAAATGAGATTCTATGTTAGATGGTGTACCTGATACGCAACAAGGGGTTTCTTTGAAATCTTATGTTTCACTCAATGTTGAGTCATAATGAAAAATAATAATATAATATTAAATTAAATGGCAATTGATGCCTAGCCATTATATTGGATAGAATGGAAATAACTAACTAAAATATGAATATACATGTTTTTTAAATAATTTTACATTAATCCAATAAATTTTATAGTCTTAAAATAAGAAAGAATTCTATTTTAAGCATAAACACTCCAATATTCATTAAAAGGACGATTTATCACCTTTTGATGAATAAAAATCATTAAATAAACTTTTGGTCACTTTTAAATGTTCTATTTGAAAAAAATATATTCTTCTTTAGAATTGGGATATCAAAATTTACTTTGGATAAATTTTTTCTATTTTTCTGAAAATGTTCATTTTTTATGAATAGTAAAAAATACTGTATTTTAATTCAAAAATTCATTTTAATATAATTTATTTATATGGTTACATTATCTTTATAAATGGTTCTAAAGTGTCATTAGATTATATTTTTAAAATTTAATTAATTTTTTTTCATTGGAAGTAATTTCACTTTGAAATTGGACATAAACAAGTGCCAATCCTTTGATAGTTATTATTTCTTAAAAACACGCTTTTTGTTTTGATAGCGGATATTAATTTTAATTTAATTTCTACCAATCCTATGTTTTGAACATGGAAAAATGGATTCCTAATTTTGAATTAGGAGGTCCAGATTGTGTAAATAGGGAACTTTTATTTTTAGACATTATGATTCTTTACTTCAGTAGAAAGGTTTATTTACCATGGTTAAAGAATAAATCAAGTAAATAAGGGTAACAAAATATAACTATAAGAATATTAAATTACCCAAAAAATGTACTAATCATATTTTTTGATATATTTCTGACCATGTTAATCCTTGGGTCTATTTTTGGACCCCATGGAGCCACATAAGAGTGACAATGACACTTTATATTAATTAATTTAAAGTAATGTCAAAAATGACATAAACCCTTATCTTTTAGTAAATAAATTTTTACATAGGGCTTTATAAGTTATCACTTAGACTACTAATATTAATTTAAAGCTAAAAAATTTCCTACATCATTGCATTTTTTTATAATTTTTAGACATAATATAAATAAAATTATTTATGACACAATAATGATGCAGTGTTTAACTCATTAATGAATGATTTAAATAAATATGATTATATTGATTAAAAAAATATCCAAAAAATGTAAAATTATTATTTGATGATTTTATATAGAACATTAGTCATCTTATCATCTAATTTAATATGTTTTTTACATTTAGACATAGAAAATAATTATACAATAAAATAATATTTTTAAACATTCCTAAAGAGCCCTACCTCCCTCTTATAAAAATCAATCTGTTCTAACCCATTCCTCACACTTCTCAATCCCCTTGTCTCATTAAAACTCTACCCAATTAAGCTCCCTATATTTTTATCCTCCTACTAGAATCCTTACTCTAGGAAGAATACAATTCAAGTAACCCATTTGGTTTAAACCAAAGGGAGACATCTGATTTAAAGGTACTGTCTTCTCTTAAGTTCATTTGTTTTATTTTACTTCTCCAACCCCATAAACTCTTTTTATTACTTTATTTTATAAAAACACTTGTATACACAATATACTATGTTATTTTTATGACAATTATTTTTAACTACAATTACATGCACCTCCATCTATGGGGTAAAGATCATATTGTTTCTATGGACGGCGAACTACTGCCTCACGAAAGGATGATTGTTCAATCTATCCTACCACCTCTCACAGTATCCATTATAATGGAACTATATTTATATATTATATATATAATTTTTATTATTTCTCTATTCTTATATAATTTTTATTTATAAACATACCTTTATGCTTTCCAATATGTGTAAATATGGTAATTACATTTGAGGAAGTGCGTACTAACACCCCCTCATGGTGATATGATTCATTCATGACATACATGGAATGTATAAAGTATGGAGTTAATGAAATTTTGTAACATATATATCATATGATATTATACAGGAATTATAATAAACCTATGTATTTTTACGTTTTATTTCCATTAAATATGAAATATAAAACAAAGTAGCGTTCATGCATATGTACGACTTACCGTCTCCTTGAACGGTGCATTTCATTTCTTATCTCCAATTGGTATGTAATATTATAAATACATAAATATGATGAATATATATGATATATATGATATCTAAATCATTAATATAATTCTAAATATAGTTAATTTTGAGCACATTAACAACTTCAATTTATAAGAAGTGCATTTTTGACTCAAGTTCCAAATATTGACAAAAGAACCATTATTATCTTAAATTATTGAATAATGTTTATAATAAGGTAATAAGTGAAATTAATATTATAATAAACTTTAAAAATAATTTTAATCAAGTATAAATTAACTTTATCTTATTATTCAGGATATTAAATAACAAACAGGTCATGTCGGTTAAGAGGTAAGGGGTTTCTTATCTCACTTTTAATTCTGGGATATTTCCATTGTTCGCCACTAATTTCTTGTATGTGGTGTATTGTGTCCTTAAATTTGATATATATTATCATGATTATATTTATATTAATGTATTTTATGATTCATTTGGTGGTTATTAACTTTTGTTAATACAAGTCAAATAATTACAATGTGGTAAGAGGTTTCTTATCTCACTTTTAATTCCGCAAGATTTCCATTGTTTGCCACTTATTTATTGAATGTGGTGCATTTGGTACTAAAATTTGATATATATTATCATGATTATATATATACGTGGTATTATATGATTCATTTGGTGGTTATTAACTTTTGGCCATATGAATCGGTTGATTATAATGTGGTAATGGGTTTTCATATCACTTTTTATTTCTATGAGATTAAAGATATATTTTCCACTATTTCATTTTGTGTTGTGGATGTAGTTCCCATGGTTGAATTATTTGTGTAAATTAATTTAATTTATTGGTATTTACATCTTCATTTTATGATCCTTTTTTCATGGGTTGTATGTTTTGTAAGTTACCAAATCGATAAGGGAACCTTTCACCCTGATCTTTTTTAAAAGACTAATTTTTGTATTGTATTTTAATTGACATCTTATAATGTTGGGATATGTTATTATATATCCTTATTTATCTAATTTTTTTGTCCATGTGATGAGATACCATTTTCTCTCTCATCAACTAATTTTCTTAATTTTAAAGTGACGTCGTTAGGCTGTCGAATTTCTCTAAGGGAACTACTTCACCAAATTTCAATTTTTTGGGTTAAACTTCTACTTCTTAATTATGTCATGTTATTAATATGTGTGAATAACCTATGATTTTTTATACTAAATATCCACTTATATTAGGTTTATTTAAATTTTTCACACAAATTTTTCTCATTTATCTATCATTAATCTAAGGATGCAGTCTTTATAAGGGATTTTGTCTCATTTTACATTCAATTAAGACATCATTGATGTTATGTGCCAATTCACTTTTATATAGTGTATATACTAACCATTGGATTATTAAATCCAGAATAAATATTGTCCCATGATATTATAATGTTTTGATTAAATTTTATTCCTCAATTATTTTTATTCAATCATCTCTCATTTGGTTAATAACTCCTTAACTAAAATATTTTTTTAGAGATTTATTCTTCTAAATAATTATCATTATTGATCATGTTATAAAAATGGTTTTAAAAATTTATTTATATGTACATTAATGTTTTCAAATTATAATTCCTTTAAATGCTTTAAATTGGTCTGTGAAACTTTGATGCAAAAATCTCTTTATTAAATGTTTTAAATTGTTTTAAAAATGGATAGTTAAATCTTTGATTATGTCAATATCTTGAAATGAAATATTGTGACTGTAAAGTGGAAATGTTATATTTCTTTTATTCTTGTTTTATTTGTTATGAATATGTTATGGTTATTTTGAATTGTTTATGTATATGGTTGGTTCCATGATAAACCTATGGCAGGTGAGCCTGAGTTAGCTCTTCAATGTATTTGGTAACATGACGAAGGTAAAAGTTAATGTTTATCCTAAGAGATTAAGGGAATATATTGTGATGGGTATTGAAACCAAACTCCCTACGTAGCTGTGATAGATATAATGTATGTATTATATAGATGCCACAAGTTACCATTATGATTAATGATTTCTACGTGTTATTCATAAATCTTATGATTTCATGAGCTACGTTATGATTGAAAAGTATGGTTTCATTTATTTGTATTTATTGATGGGTTAATGTTTCCTTTTATTATTTTGTAACCCTTAATTAACTTTTTATGCTCATCCCATCTTTTTGAAATGTTTTCCACAAGACTTAATGATTAATAGGGTCAATGATAGGATAAAGGAAAAGTCAGGATTTCTAAAACATATAACTAGAAATGATTCTTTTTAAGATTTTTTATTTCTTGAAAAAAATTGATACTGAGTAGTAATGTCTACATGTAATTTCCAAGTTGATATCGAATAGTTATGTCCTAATTCTCTAAAACTATAAACCTAAAAAGATACCCAATGTGAATTATTCATTTAATTCAAGATTATGTACTATTTTATGGTTGGGTCCTTATAGTGCATAACCTCCCTTCATAGAGTTATTTAGTTTTTTTTCTATTGTAGTAGTTGACCATGATAGGATTTACTCTATTTTTTATCTTTACACTATTTTTCGGGATTTTTATTATGATTGTATAGATGAATTAAATTTTATTCCTCTATATAGGTACATAATGCTCATGATTTACATGGTCTTGGGGATGTATCTGACTTTGATACCCTATTATCATATAGAACCGGTAGAGATGAGTGAGATCAATATTCATTTAGATGATTTTATTTGAAATGGTGTTGTTCTCTCTATTTTTTCAACTTGTTTGTCCCATATTATCAATTCCAACAAGGAAGATGGTTCAACCTAACTATGTGTAGAATATCATAATGTGAACCGTTAAATAGTTAAGAATATGCATCATTTTCCCTATACTGATAATTTTTTTAATCAGTTAAAGGGGAAATTTTGGATAAATAATCGGTCTTTAGTCTAGTAATTCTCACCTTAGAGTTATAGAATCTAATATAAAAAATCTATATTTTAAGAAAATGTATTCCCATAATGTATATCTTATGATGTTGTTTGGTAAAACTAATAGTCCTTCCATTATCATGTATTATATGAATTTTTTATTCCCTGAGTATCTTGAAACATTTGAGGTAATGTTTATTGATGATATTTTAGTTAATTTGAGATTTGATCATGAGCATGAGCACCATTTGAGTTTGGTGTTTGAGATACTGAGGATTCACCATTTTTATAAAATTAATTAAAAATTAATTTTATATATTCATGTATTAAATCTCTAGTTAAATATGATTGATGTTCATGGATTTTTATTTACCCTAAGAAGGTGAATGCGGCCTTATCATGGGAAGAGCCATACAATGCCTATGAGATTCATAGTTTCCTTGGTATTAATAGATACTAATGATTTCTTTTCAAGGATTTATTAATATTGAAATCACCCTTAATTATATTTCCATGAAATGGGTGAATGTTATTGTTCCTTTGAGGACCTAAAATGACCTTTATCATCAGCTCCTATTAATATATTTTCTCTTCTCAGTAAGGGGTATATAATTTTTGTGATTATTCTGCAGGTATTTGGGTTGTATACATATACAGGATGATCATGGTATGGATTATGAATCTCTCTAGATTCAACATATAGATAATAGTTACACAACATAGTATTTAGATAATTTTATATTTATACATGTAGTTAAATGTTCGAATTAATATCTTCTCAGGGAGAGGATTACAGAATATTCTAACCAAAAGAATGTTTTATATATTATTTCTCAGAAATACATGAATCTAAAATGGATTTGGATATTAACATAACATAAAAATATTGACTTTGACATCACCGAAACCCCATGGAATAAGAATGTCATTGAAAACACTATCATCATAAATGTACCATCACATGATGTTATGGAATTGAAGTAATAATGGAACCTTATGGGGTCCCTCACTTATTTTCACCTTTTTCAGAAAGAGTATGTTTCAGTTTTGGTTCTTAATAGAGATTAATTATCATCAACTATACATGAGTATATTCTATAAAATAAATAATATAATGATTAGTTAATGTGAAATCGAGAAACCCTATATGGTGGGGAGACCATTTATGGTTGGTCTATCTATTTAGATGGTATACTCCATTTTAATGGATCCGTCAATCAACCCCTCATCTTTTTGAAGTTAAATTATGTATTCTTATCATAGTTCATTATTGTACGTACATATGGGATCTATAAAGATGTATTATTACATGATCTATTGATTTTAGTGTCTAGGTATGAAGTATGAAATTGAATATTTATTGACTGACTGTTATACCAAAAACGAGATAAAAGCGGATAACATTAAGACTTATGGTTTTCTTAAGAATATTTTTTTACTGGTTTTAAAAAGGGTAGTGGTTTCCATGGTCATTATTTAAGTATTACAATGGATTCCCAAGGTAAGAATGTTATCTAGGTTTTGATCTATTGGGTGAAGAATTAAGGAGCCCTTATTTTGATCTAGGAAACCACTACTGTTAAAGATATAGTTAATCTGTATGTGCAGATGATTAAGACATAACATGGGGTTACATATTCCATTGTTTCATATTGGGATACTAGTTATAAATTGTGGCACTATTTTAGTCTTTAGGAGGTGATGGATACTATAGTCATGATGAGTATTGCAAAACAACCACAATCATACTACTAGATGGTTTATTCTATTCAAATCCTATAGGATATGCTTCATGCATATATCTTTGATTTTGGTGGATCATGGGATAGCTATATAGGACTGATTGAGTTTTATAATAACCAAGTATTTTATTAATTAGTCCAAATGGATATTTTTAGGCATTTTATCGTATTAAGTGAAAATCACCACAATATTGTGAATAGATGGGCGCAACCTCTATTGTGTGGGAAATTATTGTTTTGGAGATGCCAATGATGATTCCGGATATTCATCAGTGTTTAATAATTGGTCAAAGTTGGAAAAATTGTATATGAATCATCACCCCCATCCTTTTGGTAATTGGGGACTGGATTTTCATGGTAGTTTCTCCACAGTTGTGTCACTATCATCCGAGAATATAGGAAAATATGGCCATGAGATTTAATAGATATTTTGTTTCCACTAAATGTATAGAGATTTTTTATAATCAATTTTAAATTTTCATTAGTTGAATTGTATTCATAACCATTCCATATATCAGATATCATAAAATAAAATTATAATCCATCTCATGTTTTGAGATGGCAAGTGATAATGTTGAATCGATAAGTTTATGTGTAGATAAACTAGTAGAGATCTTAGACTGTCAGGTGAATTTCATCCATGGAATGTCAATTTTTTGGTTAGAATGATACAGAGACATGTGTTATATTCTCACGAGACACGAGAGTGCATATTTCTAATGAGGGGAGAGAGGAAACACCTTTTTCAGGACACCATTATTCCTTATAAATTGCAGGGTAAAAACAATCTTATGGTGGACTTTTTGAAACATCTTATTGCATTCATTTAGTTATCCCTCCTCTCTATTTGTTTCTCTTTATTTTGGTTTATTTTGGCCTCTCTATGGAAAAGATTTTTTGATTGGAAAATAACTTAATGTTTAAAAATTCATGTTTTTTTAATTAATGTAGTGTTTGTATAAATAAAACAATGAATTTATAGGGTTCTCCATTATTTTCAAGAACATTAGATATGGTTTGTGTTCTTTCTTTAGAGTTTGTACGCTTCATCTCTTATAATGAATTTTTACATTTGATTGGATGCACGTCATGTAAGGGTTGTTTGGAAGGTTTCAGTAATTTTTTCATGGAATTAAAGGTCTAAAAATGAATTTGGTTAACATTATGAAATTACTTAAGTTTAAAATATTAATATAAGGCATCACTTTTTGGGAATCATTTGTTATTTCAGACATTCCCATAGTGAACTCAATTCACGTTGTTTTGGTTTTTGGAATTTTTTTTTTACCCCACTTCTCATATGATTTAATTTATATTCTTCCAAAACCATCTTTCTTCATACCTAAGAGACCTCCATGATTATTTTTTGGATCTCCACTCATTATAGATCATTTTTTTGGAAATTGATCATTATGGTGGCTACATTGCATCTCTCTAGGTATGATATTCTTCTATTTCCCTATTTCTATTTATCATGGTAGTACCGTTGTGACTCAATTATGTATCCATTTATATATTATTATAATATTATTGATCATTTCTAGATTAGACATATGATCTTCTTCCAGAGGTTGAATATCATTCTAGTTATGGTGCATTGTGCATGTTAGTTGATGAATATTGGGATTTTCCTCTCCACTAACAGGTTTTATTATTGAATTGATTTAATGGTGTAAGGATTTAATTTAGGACCACTATTTTAATCCATATTTTCTTCTGTATTGTCAGATCCCATTACTGGCTTGTATGACCCCTGGATAGGATAGGTGTTTCCATCTCTATCCTATATTGGATGATCTATAATGCTCAAGTTTATATAATTATTTTTAAAATTCATTGGAATGATTGAATTTTGTGTGTGGAAATGTGTTTTTGATAAAATATGGCTTACCCCTTCTTTTGGTAAAAAATAGTTAATTTCAATACATTTTAAATCGATTTATGAATTTTTTTAAAGTAGTATTTTAATGAAATGGTTTATAAAATGAATCATTTGGGAAGTTATGGGTATATAGGCAGACAATGTAGTTGTGCCTTGTTAGACCTATAGAGTAGTTCACATGGTGAGGGTTTTTAGATTCTCTCTATATTAGAAGCATATATCTTGATACTGGATGCAAATTATTGACAATTATTAGGCACATGTGTCCATGAAATAATGACCGTTTGTGATACTTGGTGGATTTTATATGTGAATGACATGTATTGGATTTTATATTAATTACAACACATTCTTTTTTAAAATTATTTGATACATGTTATTTTATTTGAGTTGTTTTACCTTTATAATTATCGATTTGTGGATAAAAGGAAAAAATTACCATGTTTTTTATATATAATTTAATTACAATCAATCCTCGGTTTATTTAATATTAACCTTGTTTATATTATTTTATAGATAATTGATATTGTAAAAATAGTGGAATCACACTGAACCAATTTTCTCACACCCTGTGCAGCCCTTTAGCAGTTCCTAGACCTTATTATGTTTTTTGAAGCAGGGAAAGGCAAGGTATTGTAGTGAGGTGATGAGGTTTATATTAGCTATTTATGTGTACCTTGTAGTGAGATGGTGGGTGTATGATCACACTACGACATGGAGTAGCTATTTTAAACAACCATTTTTCCTCTATTAATCTCAGATAATTAGTATATATACATTAAAATTACTCAAGTAAACTATTATTTCCCATGAACATATGTTAAATGTCAACATAAAAATTCTTACAACCATATTTGAAAAAAAACAATTATATCCTAGAAATTCTTTCTCTAACGGATTATATTTTGTTTATTTAAGTAATTTTATTTTCATGTAAGAAAATTTTAAATTCAATAAATAAATAACAATAAACCCATATAATATAAGTAATTTGAATCTTAATTTTCCAATACAATTCATATAATCATGATATGAAATTATATTCCAAAAATAGCACACAACCATGTCAATTAAACAAAAAAACAATATAATTGTATCATAATAAGTAATTATTATATGCATTTACAATGATGGAATCATGTTCAATACTACATCCAGAAATAATAAAATTTATGAATTAATGTATAAACTAACATTTAAATTTCCAACAATTATTCACATATATAAAATGTGGTTATCATCTATGAAATCATAGAAAATCATTCATAAGAAATCAATATTAATTACCAAAACTTCACATTAAAACATAATTATAAATCCCTATAGATGTTCACTATTATTATAAGAACTATTTTTAAAATTCCATGAAATTAGGGAGTTTACATAGATATTATTAAGACTAAAAAATATCACAGTGAATAGAGACATAATTTCTATATAATAATCTGGAATACATAATATCTGTCAAAAACTGGATCTGTTCACCATCAAAACTAGCACCAAACCCGGCCTGTGACAAGGACTGAAGGAAGTTCCCAATCCCCATGGGCGGGAACAAGTTCTTGGGTGTCATAAAATGGAATTTGGGAACAATTTTCTGGAGTTCATAAACATAGAACAACAAAATAAATCCAATAAACCAAATCTGTATTTTTCAAACCAAACGATATTTTACAAAATTTCAGATTTTAGTCAAACAATTTAAAACAATGTTCAATTACCAATAAAAATGTACAAACCTAAAAATGACTACCCAAAAAACATCTTCATCGAAAGAGTAACTACCTACAATCCATCTCCACAACACTTCATCGTGAAGGACTACTAAAAATCCAGAACCATTGGCACAAAAGGTGTACCAAAACCTGTACAAAAAATTACCAAGTTTATTTACACCCAAAGGAGTAAGTAGGGTGTGATTAAAAGCCTAGTGGGATACCAACACTATGATATTCTATGTGAAAAACATTAAAAGTCTAAATTCATCAATGTTTTAAAAACATGATATGCTAGTTATAATTTTTAAAAGATGCAACTTTAAAAAAAAAAATTCCAGTGGGCCGCTTTAAAGAATAAACACTTTGATATAAATTACCAAAGCCACTGAATTTTTGTGACAATAATAACTTATTACAATGTTAAGAAAAAAGTTTCTAATGAGTATAAGAAATGGGAAATAACTCATCGGCACAAGCTCGTTGTGGGAACCAAGTACCACGTATCTCGGTGAAACTAATCATCACAATATATGTTCCCATGCACACAAGCCACAAGTAGGGATATTACAAATAACCTTGTAGTCCCCCCAACATCATCATCATCATATTTTAGTTAGTGATTACTTCTTCATACATTCTACCTAAAACTAAGGCCAAACCCCATGGGATCACTAGCATACTAGTACACATCCACCCACCTAGACACCTGGGTTTCCCACTTCTTCTCAAACATGTTTAACAAGACATGAAAAATAATTTTCACATGAAAATAACAATTCCACATCACACATTCACCAAAAAACCCACTTGTATATCATACAAGTCACACAATACACTTTTTAATTCAAATCAATTTTGAAATCACACTCACACCAAAATAGCCCACACCACATTTCACATCTCTTTAACACTTCAAAAAATCTTCTATAAAATTTATAAATCCCTTACAAGATATTCTAGTTCACATAAAATCCCCCACACATATCACATAATACTTATTTCATCAAAAAAGTTTATATAGTGCAGCACACTTGCAAAAAGAAATCCCACAAACATATTTATAACTTTCCTTTCAATTTGATGAAAAATATTTTAAACTTATTAAACATTCTAAAAAATGTGTGACATCATAAATAACCACTTTACCTTTATAAACCTCATATTAAGTGAACACAGTCACCATAATAGTACATGTGCATCATTTTCCCTCTTATTTTAACTCACTAAATCATTTTCAATTTTCATAAAACTAACCCAAGGGGTATAACAATGTTTGGCATACAAAACCAATTTAAAAACCCTATTTCAAGGCCAAAAATCTCACCAATACCATCTCAAAATAAAATTTTACACCCAAGAAACATTTAATAAACCACTTTCATATGTTATAAAGTAATCCCAAATAATACCACAAGAGTAACACATGGAAGACACCCAATTTGAATCAAAAGTGCAACTATAAAATTAACGGCATATCATAATCCAAAAAATGGTTTTCCCAGAATTAAAAAAAAATAAATAACACTAAAAATATATAAATAAATAATTATAACTTATCAAGAAGTTATTACACATTTAATTACCTACAATATGTGTCAAACCCCTCAAATCTTGTTGTGGAACATCAATCGCACCACTACTGCACCATGAGGAAGTGAAAAGCAACCTAAAACCTCAAGATTACACCAAAATGATTCAAGGATAAACCCTAGGCACAAACCCTTACTATTGGTCACTTTAGAACTCATGAAAGGGTAAAAGAAACCCTAAGGAATGGGAACAAATCGAAGATCGAATTAGTTACTCATATTGTTTTGATGCTTCCCCCATTAAATTTCCCATCAAAATTGTGTTCCATGGGAGAGAGATAGATCTTGGAGGATCTCCATGGATGTAGGGAATGAAATGTGGAAGAATGGGGTAGATTTGGGTTTATTCTGGAAGGGAAAATTTGGAATTACAGAATTTTTTAATGACATGAACAACCTTTCATGGTTTGGCGGCACAGTTTAGTAAACTCTGCGGCCAAACCGTGCAACCTGTTCTAGCCACCCAAAAAGTAATGTTTTTCCTTCAATATTAGTGGGGATACAAAGGGAATCCATGGGGGGTAGATCATCCATGTTTAGGGTAGAAAATATCCAATACAAAGCACACTTTTCAGCCCAAAACTCTTCCAACTCATGGGTACAAAGAGCCTCAACAACTAACCATATAAGTGGTTCCACTAGAAGAGTCAAAGAATAAACTACAAGACAACACAACCAAATACCATCCTTTGGAAAAAAATAGGAGTCCAAGTATCATAAAATACACCAAAGACCATGGTCATAGATCCAGAATATAAGAGACACAAAAATTTCTAACCTCAAATACCAGAAAACTAAGAGAAATCTAAGAACTGAAAGAGGATTCAAATCAAAGCATGTAATTAAAAATATAGGTGTGACAGTTCTCCCGAACATAAAGCCTTCCTCCCCCGGAAATCCACAATAATGCCCAAGCAACAACAAAACCCAACTGAGAAACCAAGATGTATTCCTTTTCCAATCTTAGTCCCCAAAGTCCCAAACACCTCCAAGGACAAATTAAGGATGGAATACTCTTACAAACCCAAACATATATCACATTCATGAAAAATATTTGATAATGATATGGGGAGACAAAATGGGCTCCCCTCCATAAGATACTACTTAAATTATCTGGATACAGAATTGGGACACTTACAGGGAGAAGCCTAAATGGAATCCCCGATACAAGGGGTAGAATCCCGTTATACCTTTACAAAATAACCTTCATAAGACTGTTGGTGGGTCTCCCATCCATAAGAACCAACCATCATAATCGACCAGCATGGGCCAGCATAGAAAGACCCCAAATTTTAATGAGTTGGGACAACCGCATTGTTAGTACGCATAGTTTTGGAAACCATGTGTTAACATTGTGGATCCTTCCACCTGCATGGATTTCTAGTGCATGGTTACTATTAAATGTGTGCAAACTGTGTGCTCAACCAATCTAGAAAAATATCAAACCTTTCTCCAAAAACCCAATGGAACTAATGTGGGGTGGAATTACATTGGGTGATAATATGAGCACAATTCCCTCTACCTCTTTCCACCGAACAGGATCAACCGAATTAATATGATGAAACCAGAGGTTTAAACTCTTCATGTATTTCATACTAATGATAAGACAGTGTAAAATAGTTTGAAAGAACATGGGATTTCCCCTTACTATATACCAACTTCACACTGGGAACTATGGCTGGAGCTCAAATTATTGATGCATCTTTGGCCTCAGAATTAGGTTTTAGAAACCCCCTGAATGGAACTTCTTATTTCGGTCCCACTAAACAACTACAATATAACCCCACATTGATTTACCAAGACATAACACATTCCAAAACTCACTTTACTAAAACCTAAAATTTCACTAAAACACATTATTCAAAGGCACACACACATCACCTCTTGTTTCCTTGGATGAGAAATGGAAAAAGTAAATGATATATAGAAACACCTTCCTCTAAATAAAGGATGTCATGATCTCCAAAAAGGAGTCACACTTATGAAGAAAAAAAGACACATAGAAGATTATAAAACTAAACCTTTACAATCAAACGAGCATGAGACATCACAATGTGTCATCGAACATGGATAATGTAACTAATAGAAATAATTCATAGAGAGGGGACCTTATTCCATGTCCCCAAACAATACACAATTCCAAAAAGTGACCATAACAGCCTCTCATGTCCAGATTTCTCACACTGGTGGTTTAACGTAAACCCTAGCTTCGAAGAGACAACGAAGGACTAAGAGTCCCACTTAGACACCATCCACACTGAGAAACCCAGACTACATTCACCTTTAATGAATTAGGTAACTTACGAAACTAATGACTCTTTAAACCTTCCATAAAAACTCTTCTATTACAAAAGGGTCCAAAAAACAAAGAAATGAAATGGTGTAAACTCAATCTACAATGCTCTAGAAAATGATTACTTATATTGATCAACTAGAGGGTCTTCCAATGGTGAATCAAACCATGATGCAATTTGTTTTTTATTAACCCTTAATGGGGGAATACCTTATCCAACGAGAGAACTCAAGGACCCAATCAAGACGGTCTATTTGTCAAAACGTGCTAGAAACCAGATCCAAACACATGAAGGGAACCACTATAAAGGCTTCCTGAATTTTTCTCAAAAGTGACCACTAACCATCCCCTCAACCCAGCTCACTTATCAAACACACCATTCATACTAAACGGGGTTTTGGACTCAAAACCACCCAAAAAAACATTTCCAAAAACACATAATACACACAATCCCAAACCATTCATCACGAAATCATGTTTTCCTTTAATATCATCTCATTGAAAATAAACAGTTCAGTGGTTAGTGTTTACACCAATGGTACCCCATGGGCCTAACACATGCATGTTCCTATGACACACTGGGAACCCCTCTCATATCCATCCTAGCACTCATCCAACCTTTCCATTAACCATCTATTAACTAATATAACCCCATGCATGAGGTTTCCCAATGAAATATGAGATGTTAAAACAAAAAAATCATCCCACTTTTCAAAACCATAATAGTCAACCAATAATTCCTTTTTCTCAAGACCTCTATCCATGAAGAAAAACCCATTTTACATCTTAAAAACCTTTTTTGAGAAAGACAAAATCATTCAAATGAATACTCAATTTCAATCTATTCACATCAATTTCAAAAAACCTCAACCCCTTTCTAAACAATTCTAGTTTATTAAAAAACACCATTAGATCAATACTCATTCATTGAAAAACTCATCTATTATTATTTAAAACAAGGTTATAAAATTTCATAAAATATGTAAATGATATTTTGTTACTAAATAAAAAACCATTTCTAAACCCCTCAAATGACCTACAAAACATTCCATCCCATTAAAACACCTTTAAATTTTTCAAGAAACTCTATTGGAAGCTTTTTTTTTTGAAAACCAACATTAACGTAGTTCTTACTTTCATAATTGGATTGAACACACCATTTTATATTTCAAAAAAATTCTGAAAATTTAGTTCCACTATTTCAGAAATCAAACCATTAACATTTCATTAGAAAATCATTATAGAAAATATTTACACTTCTTAATACCATGTCATTTTAAATTTTTCAACCATCCTTCTAGGATTCCACAACTAAGGGGCACAAGAAGATGTTTGAAGAAACTATTTTCAGTGGGTGACTTGGATATATAGTTGGAGGACATATTCCAATCACATCACCCAAAAAGAGAGTGTTCAAGGGAAATATACCCAGCTTTACAATGATTTCTATGCCATGTGATCTCACTGAGACCATTATCCCAACTCTTTTTTCATTTCCCCTAACCATCATCAAACCATGAAAACCAAAGGACTCATATAAATCCCAACATCCCCTGGTGACTCAAATCTCGTCATGAGGTGTATTGGCCAGGCACAATACCCATTACTGGAATTTCACGTCCCAACAATCCATGCTCCATACTATCCTGACTCCTCCTTTGATAATATTTTGTCACCAACCTGATCTAGTCACCAGCAAAACTCGCACTAAACCCAGACAGTGATAAGGCCCATAGGGCGTTCCCAATCCCTATGGACTAACACATGTTCCAGGGTATCACAAAATGGAATTTGGGAATTATTTACTCATGTTTATAGACATACAAAAACAGAAAAATACAATAATCCAAATCTAGATTTTTCAAACCAAAGCTTCTTTTAAAAAATTTTAGAATTGAGAAAAAAAAATTAAAATAATGTTCAAAGGACATTACAAAGGTATGAAACCAAAAAGGACAGCCCAAGAACATTCTCATGGAATGAGGCACTTCCCCCAAGCCATCTCCACAACCCTTCACCATGAAGGACCGCAAAATGAATGAACCATGGGACCAAAAGTTATACCCAAACCTACGACAAAATTAACCAAGTCTTCTTACATTAAAAGTTGTAAGTATGGTGTTATACAAAGCTCATTAGGATACCAACACTAATAAATTTCAATTGATAATAATTCAAAGACAAAAGTCTTTCATGTTTTCACAAACATGAAATGAAAGTTACAATTTCTAAAAGACAATACCTTAAATAAAAAACAGGTTTTAAGTGGGATATTTTAAAGAATCAACACTTTTAAATAAAATACCAAAGCCACTGAATCTTCCATCCAATCATACAATATTCCAAAGGTATATACAAATTATCTAATGATCACAATCATTGAGAAATAACCCATAGGCACTAGCTTTTTGTGGGTCCTGGTACCTCGTATCTCAGTGAATGCAACCATCACAATATCCATTCTTGTGCACATGAGCCACTAGTAAGGATCATACCCATAACCTAGTTGTCCCAAACATCATCATCATCATATTTTATTTAGTGTTTTCATCATCAGAATTTCTACATAAAACTAAGGCCATTCCCCACGGGATCACTAGAATACTAGTACACACCCACCCACCTCGATTCTCGGGTTTCCATCTTGTGCTCAAACATGTTCAACAAATCATGAAATATAATATGCACATGAAAATACCACTTCCACATCACACATTCTCCAAAAATACCTCATGTATATCACACAAGTCACATATACCCCATTTTTATTCAAATCCATTTTTAAATCATACTCCCACCAAAATAGCCTACAAAACATTTCACATATCCTTGACACATCAAAAAATCCTTTAAAAAGTTTTATAAAACCATTACAAGATATTTCAATTAACAAAATATCCCACACACATATCACATAATACTTCTTCCATCAACAAAATATATTTTTCATATCACACTCACAAAAAACAGCCCACAAACATGTTTCACACCTTTCTGGTCATTTAATAAAATGTTTTAGCAACATATAAAACTTTCTATTTTTTTTTGACATCCTAAATCACCAATTTAAATTAAAAAAACGCATCCTAAGATAACACACTCACAGAAACTATACATGTTAATATTTTTCCACTATATGTGACTCACTAAATCTTTTTCAATTTTTATAAAACAATCCCAAGGGTTATAACCTTGTTTTTCATACAAACTTCATTTCAAAACCCCATTTCAATCCAAAAATCATACCAACAATAGTAGAAAACATAATTTGAATCCATATGAACATTTAATAAAAAAATTTGATATGTCATAAAATAAACCCAAATAAAACCACAAGAGTTGCACATGGAAAACTCCAAATTTAAAAAAAAAGTCAACTATAAAATTAACTGCTTAAAAAATCAATCAAAAAGTGTTTTCATACAATGCACAACATATAAGGAACATTAATAATAATTAAATAATCATGATAACTCTTCAATAATTCTTACACAAGGAATATCCTACTGAATGTGTCGAAACCCTAAAATCTTGGTGTGAAACATCAATCGCACAACCGTCGCACCATCAGAAATTGAAAAGCAACCTAAAACCTTCAGATTATACTAAAAAGATACAAGGTTATACCCTATCCTTGAACCCAAGATTATAGAGTCTTTAAAACTGATTAAAGGGTTAAATAAATTCCCTGGAAAGGGATGAAATCAATGAAATAATTACTCACCTTCATGGTTTTGAAGTTTCTCCCATAAAATATCACCTCAAAATCGAGTTCCCAGGGGGAGAGATATCTTGGAGTTTTTCCATGGAGGTAGGGAACGAAATGGGGAATAATGGGGAAGATTTGGGATTATACCAAAAGGGAAAATTTGTAATTACAAAATGTTTTTAATGACCTAGACACCCTTGCATGGTTTGTATACACGTTTTAGTAAAGTGTGCGGCCAAACTCTGCAGCCTATTCAGGATACCCAAAAAGTGATGTTTTGCCTCCAATTTTCAGCAGTCCATGGGGGAAACCAAGGGGGAAATATATTACAAGGATAGGGGAGAAAATTTCCCAAAACAAAGCACTCTTTTCATCCCAAAACTCATCTAACTCATGGGTACAAACCACCTCATCAACTTTCCCCACAAGTGGTTCCTCTAGGAGTGTCACAAATCCAACTACAAAACACCATGACCTAATACCGTCCTTTTGAAAAAATAGGAGGCCATGTATCATACAATACCCCCAAGAACGAGGTTATGGATCAAGAACAAAGAAAACACCAAAATTTCAAACCCAAAACACCAAGAAACAAATAGAAAGATAACATGAAAAATAGTATTTGAATCAGTGCATTGAATTGAAAATACGTGTTTGACTATATCAAGAAAACATATGTATACATAGAAACAATAAAATTATAAAAAATAAACTATGATATATTGATTTAAGGTGATGGGTATTTTAATACACAGTCACATGTGAACCAAATTTAACACTTGCATTACTAGGGGTATATAATTGATGGATAAATCAAAAAATTAATGTAGATTTATAGGTGGTATACTGGAGAGATAAATTTTTGGAATAATATAATAAACTAATATGAATGAAATTTACTGTTAATAAATAAAGTAATAATAGAATACATATCCAATGATAAAAAACTACAATTAACCCATTTTTCATATGATAATCCCTTGATGGACATCTATTGGATAATTGGGGGTATTGGTTCCTTTATATGGCTAACAAAATACATAACCAAAGCTATATATAATACCTCCATACTCTTAATAGATTCAACTAGACTTATGGAAGTATGCAATATTAAATATTTTTTTCAATCAACTTTGTATCCCCTCCCAAAAATACATTCTTCATTTACCTATTAAAAATTGAACTTGGCATAAATTAATTTTTTTAAAGGTCCAATGTAATGTCCCCGAACAAGAAGACACTAAATCAGTGCTCTGAGCTGGGTGGTTGCATGACCTTAAGTGCGCCTCCTCGTACGCCAAAGGCTGCCGACTAGCTGCAGGGGTCTATAGAGTCAAGTGGGAAGACTATACCCCTTCTTTATCAGAGTAATCCACAACAAAAACAACCAATAGCGGAAACTATAATCAATAAACGAGAAGCAAGTAAAACAACCATTTCCAAAAATAAACATTCCATGTCATACTACAAGTGCTAAACTGAACAAAAGCCCAAAAAAAGGAAACAACAACAATCCCCAAAATGGTCCCCACTCCAAGTCTGGATCCTCCAAAAAGTGATACCCATGTCCACTCACTATCTAGCAAGGAACCTTGCCCTTCTCTTAACCTACAAACATAATGTCTGCTCGGGTACCCAACGACGGCCCGAGCAGGGTGTGAGTCTAACTTAGAAGGAGACCACCAATGGTGTCTACAAAATAGCCAATATAAACAAATAGTTCATGCAAAGGAAATATTAATGATAATCACCAAGTAATTATTTAAAGTACCATTATCCAGATTAGAGTCCATGAAATTTCCATTTCCATTACCAATAATCACCATTTACCAATTCATCCCATTTCCGTTGGGTTAACCACATACATTATGTTACATGGGTCTAAGGCCAACAATCACACGGAAGAGGGTAAACACATCATTATCCTATATCACAAGGACTAACCCCTCATAGAAACCCTATCCCCACATTGAAACCTTATTCCAGGTGGATGAAACCATTAGGAGAATATACCCTCAGTCCCCTTTCCTAACCTGTGTATTTAGGGTGGAGTTTAGATCCTCAGTCTTCACTCGACCTGTGGACGTAGATACTCATGTCATACCCCACTCTATGAAGCCATGTTCACATTCTTATATAAGTAACCATTAACATCCAAACCATTTCCCTTCGGCATACACTATTCACAACAACCCACATATGAAACCACATCATGCCTTAACCCATTAACACATTACCATTTTGCATCCTTTAACCATTCACCCAATTCCCATGTGTTATGCCTATATCACGAAGAATTAAACACTAAACCCATAATCTATCTCATTATGGTCTTTAATCTGTTTACACGTTAACCCATTTAACTCATTTATCATTCCCATGAATCCGTCATTTAACCCATCGCACTGTAACCCATAGGTTATTACCAAGTCTAGGTGCATCACCTAACTTCTATTCCAAGTTCAACCAATCATTCCAAAACATTTATCAAGGGCTCTACAATTCATTATGACAAGTTCACTTGTTTAATATCAATCCCTAAATCTAGGAAAAGTCGGCACATCCCATGGATGGCCCCAATTAGGTCATGTCTATCCCACACATCCTATAGGGATATTGATGGTTCCCATTTTCCATTTTAAACACCATTAGTACCAAACATGCCATGGTTATCCAAAACATAACCAAAGGAAAGAAATAACACAACTCGACCTGCAAAAATACCCAAATAACTATGGGATTCCACTTATAGACCACCTACCTTGAAACCACGGTTGAACGCACTCTCAATCGAGTCCTTAGACCTCGATCCAACCAACATTTGGAGCTTCATCCTAAAACTCACCCAAAAGATAGTGTTTTAGGGATTTGGAATGAGAGGTAGAGAAGTTACAAACCTTAAACCAAAAATAGAATCCATGATGGGATTATCCTTACCCGGAGCTTTGATCTGCAACCAACGGCACCAAAAACGCCTTAGAATCGAAGGAGTATCACCCTTGGGATGCTTGGGTCGGCCAAGTTCGTCGTTGGGGTTGAGAGGGGATGAAATGAGGAAAATCCCGAGTTGGGGTTTAAATATCTGGAGTGGAAAACTTGAAAATTTTCCCAACATTATGTGGCCGCAGGGTTTAGCCGCATGGTTTGGAAAACCGTGTGCAAACCGTGTGCATGCCATTTCCTAGGGGAGGAAGGGTCACATGGTTTTACCTGGGTAGGCCACACGGTTTGGAAAACTGTGCACAAAATGTGTGTAGGATACTGTCTGAAGAAAAAGGGTCGCACAGTTTTACCTGGGCAGGCCGCACGGTTTCCCTGGCCGTGCGCAGGCCGTGCACCCTGGCCTGCCTAGCCCCGCTCTCCCTTCTTATGTGCCCCGAGCCCCTTTTGAAAAACCGGGATGTTACAACCTCCCCAACTTATAACTGCTTGTCCTCAAGCTATGTTCCAAAGCCTCAATGCTCCACCGAAAGAAGAGTTCGGGAAACTGAGCCATTATATCTGATTCCCACTCCCATGATTCTTCCTAATCATACTCATGCTACCATAGTACACACACTAATGGCACAACCTTTCCCCGCAAGACCTTTTCACTACGATCCACCATACGAACCGGATTCTACTCAAAGGAAACATCAGCCTCAAGCTCCATATCCTCCACATAAACCACATGAGATGTGTCCCTATGATACCATTGAAGCTACGACACAAGAAGCACATCATGAATCCCACCATACCATTGTGGAAGAACCAATCGGTAAGACACTGGTATGATCTTCTCCACAATCTCAAAAGGTCCCACATACATAGGCGCCAATATACCCTGCTTCGAATCCGTTAGTGACCCAACCTTGGTGACACCCAAAGGAACACTTTATCACTAACCTCAAACTTAGGAGGTATACGCCTCTGATCTGCATACGACTTCTGCCTACTCTGACCCATATCCATCTGCATCTTGATCAACATAGCTCTCTCGAAAGTCTCCTGCATGAGAATTGGCCCCAATAACTCAGATTCACTGGCCTTTATCTAACACAATAGGGATCTACATGGGCTCCCGTAAAGTGCCTCAAACGATGTCATCTGAATCGTAGCCTAGAAACTATTGTTGTTGGAAAAATCAACAAATGACAGGTGTCTTTTTCAAGAAAAACCAAAGTCCAAGACACAAGCTCTTAACATGTCTTCCAACACTTGGATTGTGCGCTCTGACTGCCCATCCATCTGCGGGTGGAAAGGCATACTCAAAAACACCTATGTACCAAGCGCCTTCGGCAAACCTTGCTAGAAACGCGATGTGAAATGCGGATCTCGGTCCAAAACTATGGTCTATGGCACCCCATGCAGCTGTACTATTTCTCGAACATACAGATCACCCAACTGCTTGACTATGAAGATCTCTTGAATCTGTAAAAAACGTGCCAATTTTGTTAAATAATACACAACCACCCAGATTGCATCAATCATTCACAGTTCCCTCGAAAGACCCACGACAAAATACATTGTTACATCATCCCACTTCCATTTTGAAAGGGGTAATGGATGCAACAAACCGCCTGGGCATTGATGCTTGGCCTTCACCTGCTGACAGGTAAGGCACCATGCCACAAAGCCCGAAACATCCTTCTTCATTATAGCCCACCAAAACAGCCTTCAGAGATCACGGTACATCTTGGTCAAACCAGGATGCACTGCCCCCTTTGATGCATGGAAATCACGCATCAATTCTTCCCACAAACACTTTGGCACAACCACACGATCACGAACACAAACAACTCCATCCACACCGATGGCCCAACCAAAAGGTATCTACCCACCTTTATGCTTTTCCTTCTTTCTCAAACACTCAGGATCATCAAGATGACCTTCCTAAACTCGACTCAAAAGCATTGAATCCACTGCGAAGGAAGTAAGAGTGACCTGACCATTCTCCTCCTGCACCTCCAGGTGCATCTCTGCAAACAAGCCCATCTACTTCCACTCAATACTAGACTCTTGAACCGCCAAATTCTGAACCTTCCTACTCAGAGCATCAGCAACACTATTTCACTTTCCCGGCATGTACCCCAACTCAACGTCAAAAGACTGGAGATATTAAACCCATCTTTGTTTCCAGAGATTCAGATCCCACTGTGAGAAGATGTACTTTAAACTCTTATGGTCAGTAAACATAGTAAACCGTTCTCCCAACAAATAGTGCCTCCAGCACTTCAAGCCATGCACTACTGCAGTCAACTCAAGGCCATGAGTGGGATAGTTCCACTCATGGGGTCTCAACTGCATTGACCCGTAAGCCACAACCCACTTATCCTGCATCAACACAACCCCATGCCCGACTTTGGATGCATCACAAAACACGATGTACTTCGTACCCGGCTTGGGTAATATCAAGATAGGTTTAGTCATCAACCGCTTCTTTAACTGTTGGAAGGAATTCTCACAAACCTCAGACCATTCGAACCTAATTCCCTTCTTGGTCAAGCCTGAAAGTGGTGTTTCCATGCGAGAGAAATCTAGAATGAACCTTTGGTAATACCCGACCAAACCATGAAAACTCTGAACATCAAAAACACTCTTGGGCTACTCCCACGATACAATTACATGCACTTTCTCTGGATCCACTGACACAGCTGCCTCTAATATGATGTGACCCAGAAAATTTACTTCACCTATCCAGAATTGACACTTGGATAGCTTGGTGTATATCCAATTCTCTCTTAGCATACCCAAGATGATGTCAAGATGTTGGGAATGATATTCATGAGTTTTTGAGTACACTAAGATATCATTGACAAAGACAACCACAAACTAATATATATAGGGATGAAAGATCCAGTTCATTAAATCCATAAACACCGCCATTGCATTGGTCAATCCAAAAGTCATTACCACAAACTCAAACAACCCGTACTGACTCTGGAAAGTTTTCCGCGGTACGTCAGAAGCCCTCACTCTCAACTGGTAACAACCCATCCTCAGATCAATTTTAGAGAACACTGATGCACACCTCAACTGATCAAACAGGTCATCAATTCCTGAAAGAGGGTACGGATTCTTCACTGTCATCTAATTCAACATTCGATAGTCAACACATAGCCTTAACGACCATCGGCCTTCTTTGCAAAAAGAACAGAAGATCCCCAAGGAGACGTACTAGGATATATAAACCCCTGACTCCCGAACTCCTCAAGCTGAACCTTCAGTACCTAGAGTAATGCCGGTGCCATTTGGTATGGCAGAATAGAAGCTAACTTCGCTCCCGGCAGCAACTCAATCGTGAACTCAATATCCCTCTATGGGGGTAACCCTGAGAAATCCTCAGGAAACACGTCTTGAAACTGATCCACCATAGGATGGAAAATAGACTGCTACCCTCTTGCATTGTCATCAAGCATGAGACATGACACTTGAGTCGTGAGTCCACTCATCTGTTCAAAAAATGGTCCCAAATTCCCTGCTCGAACATCCCATTCGCCACGGTGGATGTAAGCGTCACCCTCAAGTGACCTGAACGATACTCATTGATGGTAACAGTCTATGTGAGCCCAACACAACACCAACCAATCCATTCCCTAGATTATCTCAAACCCTGATATCTCTGGAATGAACAAGTCCCACAGAAAACTATACCCACCAAAATCCAAGGAACATCCCTTGCACTTCTTGATATTCTCAACCCGCACCCCCAACAGAGTGTCTATTTCCATCACCCCACACACCCCCTCCACAGTTAAACCCAGTGCTACCACATGTTGAGAAGAGATAAAATAGTGTGTGGAACATGTGGCAAACAATGCACTAGGAAAAGTAGAGGCTACAAGGATCATACCCTGAATTGTCGTCGGTCCATCCTCACCGCCGCAAGGCGCAAGTTGAACTGCCTGAAGCTAACTTTCCCATCTACCCTGGGCTCCATTCTTAATTCCCTGTGATGCACTGCCCTGCTGGTGTGAGCGATCATGCCCTGGAGTTCCACATCCACCGCCCCTACCAGTATGGCCCATGGAGCTCCATCTGCTTGCCTAATACGGGGAAACTGATCCCCTTATCGTATATGGTAACTTCCTTCCACCATCATACTCACCCACCTGCTGAGGTTGCGTGCAGAACTTCTACACATGTGTCATCTGTCTACACGAACGGAACTCGGCTGGAGGTCGAGGATACTGACCATGCATATGCCCCGTCCTACAAAACTGATATCGGAACACCTGATTTCAACTCTCAGAGGTTGACCCTCTCTTCCAACCACTTTTCACACTTCCACCACGTTGTGAGCTCTCATGGTGTCACTTCCAACCATCGGTAGCTGCACCACTCGTCTGTCCCACTGACACCACAAGCCCATTACCCGAAGCTCCCTTCAGGTTTCCTTCTGAGATAAGTGCCTGATATACTACCTCTACAAACTCCTTCAAGTGGAAGATGTTTACTTGAGATCTAATCTCATGTCTCAGCCCATCCTGGAAACGCCTTGCTACTACTGCCTCGTCCCCTACTAACACTAGGACAAGGCGTCTCAAATCAGTGAAGTGACTAGCATAGTCCATCACCGATAGCGATCCCTAAGTCAGGCTCATAAACTCTGCAGCCTGCTCATGTCTCAAGTTCTCTGGGTGAAAATGCTCCAGAAATATTTCTTGAAAACCCTTCCACGACATTCCCTCAGCCTGCTCGATTTGAGGCTGAATATCCCACCAACGCCTAGCCTGGCCTCGCAACATATAACCAGCCAGCATTACTCTCTTATCAACAGGGGTCTCCAGGTGATCCAGTATCATCAGGATAGACTCTAACAAGAACTCCACTGATTCTGGCAGACCCTCTCTGGTGACGGTCGGAGGGTGCTGTAACAGGAACTCCATGGTTAGCTCAAACATACTCGGTGCAACCCGCCCTGGGTACCGATCCATCATCTGTATAAGGTGAGTCAAGTTCTCTAGGAACTGGTCTTCTCTACCTTCATTGATCACCACGTCTTCTTTCTCCTCTACTAGAGGGGTATTCTCAGCAATATCTTCTCATTTCCCAATGGGTAACCAACGTTGTGGTAGCATCTCTCTACAATGCCAAGCATGAGATTTAGCACGCATACCATAAAACATTCACAACTACAACAAGATCATCTTTACTAGATAAAACCGCCCCAATCATCCCTAACATAGGCCATAGTCCACATGGGTAGACAAACATGCACTACCACCAAACTCACACAACATTTTACAAAACATTTCCACTTCTATTCAAATCCATACATTTCATTAACATCATTTACCCAGTTGTTTTATTTCATTCTTCTCATCATCTCTTTGTTTCATAAAATGCATGATGCACCTTACCTCCTGCCTCACAAACCCATAACATATGTGTGCCTAAAACAATGAATGTCACCTATCTCTCCCTAGGTGCCTACAATGATGCATGAAAGAAAATCGTTGTATCGTTAAGGCCACGAGCCAAACGTCATAAAACAGTCACATCAAACCACATGTGCATCACCCAACGGTGAAATATCATAAACAGTAACAACACACAACCAAGAACAACATTTCCCACCCAGGTTGACTTGGGTTTTCCCTAATTCATGGGTTAGATACTCCTAAGCACAAGCTCATTACCAAGGCCCAACACATCTTAGCCATTGTCTACCAATCCCAAATAAGAAGACCTCATACAAGGAGAAGAAGGACCTCCTATGATACCACATTGTAACATCCCCGACCTAGAAGCCACTAAACCAGTACTCCGAGCCATGTGGTTACATGACCTTAACTGCGCCTCCTCATATGCCAAAGACTGCCGACTAGCAGTGGGGGTCTATAGAGTCTAGTGGGTAGACTATACCCCCTTTTTATCAAAGTAAGCCACAACAAAAACAACCAATAGCAGAAACCATAATAAATAAATGAGAATCATGTACAACAACCATTTCCAACAATTAACATGCCATGTCACACTACAAGTGCAAAAAGGAAGAAAAGCCCAAAATAAAGAAAATAACCAAAATCCCCAAAATGGTCCCAACTCCAGGTCTGGATCCTCCACCAAGTACTACCCATGTCCACTCACTATCTAGCTAGGACCCTTTCCCTTCTATTGACCTGCAAACATGATGTCTGCTCGGGTACCCAACGATGGCCCGAGCAGGGTGTGAGTAAAACTCAGTAGGCACCACCAATGGTGTCTACAAAAAATCAAGTATAAAAAAGTAGTGCATGAAATGGAAATATGAATGGTAATTACGAAGTAATTATTTAATGTACTATGTGATAGTTTAGAGCCCAAGACATTTCCATTTCCATTACCAAACATTACTGTTTACCTTTTCATCACATTTCCATTGGGTTAACCACATACCTTATGTTACATGGGTCTAAGGCCAACATTCACACGCAAGAGGGTAAACACATTGTTATCCTATCTCACTAGGACAAACCCCTCATAGAAACCATACCTTCACCTCAAAGCCTCAGTCTAGGTGGATGCAACCGTTAGGATAATAGACCCTCAGTCCCCTTTTCCTAACCCGTGCATTTAGGGTGGAGTTTAGATCCTCAGTCTTCACTCGACCTATGGGCGTAGATCCTCAAGTCATACCCCACTCTACAAATCCATTTTCACATGCTTATATAAGTAACCATCAACATCCAATCCATTTCCCTTCAGCATACACTATTCACAACAACCCACGTGGGAAACCACATCATGCCTTAACCCATTAACACCTTAACTTTTCTCATCATTTAACTGTTCACCCAATTCCCATGTGTTATGCATGTCTCACTAAGCATTCAACACATAACCCATAATCTATCCCATTATGGTCATTATTTGGTTTACACATTAACCCATTTAACCCATTCATCATTCCCATGAATCAATCATTTAACCCATACCACTTTAACCCATAAGATATTACCAAGTCTAGGTGCATCACCTAACTTCTATTCCATGTTCAACCAATTATTCCAACACATTTATCATGGTCTCTATAATTCATTACGACAAGGTCACTTGTTTAATATCAATCCCTATATCCGGGAAAATTCAGCACATCCCATGGATGGCCCCAGTTAGATCAAGTCTATACCACACATCCTACGGGTATCGGGAGGGTTCCTATTTTCCATTTTAAACACCATTAGTACCAAACATGCCATGTTTATCCAAAACATAACCAAAGGAAAGAAAAAATAAAACTAGACATGCACAAATACCCAAATAACTATGAGATATTACTTGTAGACCACCTACCTCAAAACCACGGTTGAATGGAATCTCAATTGAGTCCTTAGACCTCGACCCAACCAACCATTGGAGATTCAACCTAAAACTCACCCAAAAGTTAGAGTTTTAGAGCTTCAGAACGATAGGGAGAGAACATACAAACCCTAAACCAAAAAAGAGAAGCAAGGATGGGATTAGTCTTACCCGGATCATCGATCCGCAACTTAGGGCAC
The DNA here is from genome assembly GCA_963277665.1 of Viscum album. Taxonomy (NCBI): domain Eukaryota; kingdom Viridiplantae; phylum Streptophyta; class Magnoliopsida; order Santalales; family Viscaceae; genus Viscum; species Viscum album. The sequence goes on from OY728150.1 coordinate 1,589,325,535, forward strand.
AAAAAAGCCTTAGAATCGAAGGAGAATCACCCTTGGGAAGCTTGGGTCGACCATGTTCATTGCTGGGGTTGAGAGGGGATGAAATGAGTAAAATCCCGAGTTTTCGTTTAAAATCCTAGAGTGGCAAACTTTAATTTTTTTTTCCAATATTAACTGGCTGCATGGTTTAGGTGCACGGTTTGGCAAACCGTGCACAAACTGTGAACATGCCTCTATCTAGAGGAGGAAGGGTCGCATGGTTTTACCTGGGCAGGCCGCACAGTTTGGCAAACTCTGCACAAACTGTGCACAGGCTACTGTCTGAGGAAAAATTCTTGCATGGTTTCACCTGGGCTGGCCGCACGGTTTCCCTGGCCGTGTGCAGGCCGTGCACCTTGGCCATCCTTTCCCAGCTCTCCCTTCTTCCGTGCCCCGGTCCCCTTTCTAAAACTGGTATCTTACTACCAAAGTTAATATTAAATGAATAAAATATAAATCAATGTTGTTATAGTTACACACATTCATCATACATTGAAACTATAATTTGAAATTATCTCATTTAGGAGGATTAATGGTATATATTTTGGGAGATTATTTAACTATATTATGGTTACATCACTCCAAAGCATTTCTTCTATTCATGTTGCATTTATAATGAATTATGGGGTTGAATATACCCTATTTAACATTGTTTTGGCGATGGTATGTTTCTATGTGATTTCCCTTGTAATTTATTAAGATTAAAATAAATTAAAAATGTGTATTTTTCTAATAATGGGGAGTTTTCTCATTTTATGGTCATGGTTTTTTGTTACACAATTGGTATTCCATTATTAATAATGAAAATTCTCTATTTTTCACTATGAGTTTTTATATATTATAATAAATAGTGGATTAATTTTGGATAGTTTGTATTATGTATAAAAATGTATGGATTCTTCAATGGTTTATACATAATGAACATGTTTGTTTTTAGGTATGATAAAAATAATGAATATTATTTATTGTAGGTTTACTCATTATTATTATAGATTTATTTAAATGATCCACATGAAATATTGTATTAAATTCTGGGAAATCATGTTTTCCAGATGTAAATAAATATCCTGAGAGCTTGTTATTGTATAATTAATATGACTAACTAATTATATGTACATCTCAATTACATGGAAAAATAAAATATATCATTATAAAACATTCTTGTTATATTTTTTATTCATAGTACTAATTAATTTAGGTAAAACATTAATAAAAACACATGTATTCTTCAGAAAATTGAAATTTATCTAGCTATATAATAAAATTATAAATCCTTTAAAAGTCTAAAACTTGTCCTATAAATTCCTCCCATGGGATATATTTATAAACATATCATATGAATTGATTTTATTCATAATCATATGATATATGGAAATATGAAATTAGTGAACTCAAATTCTCTATAATGGTAAACATTTATTCTAGTAATCAATGATCATTAGTTACAATGATATGAGTCTATGGGTATAATCTGGATACATAAGAATATTACACCCAAAAAAAATAATATCTCAAAACTTATAGCATAAGGTATGTAATAATATAATATTACATAATGAATATTCAGAATATAATATTTCTAAGGCATACTTTGAGAATCATGACTCAACCATAAGCATTGGAAAATATCACCTTTATGAGTTACAGACTTTCATATGTATGTTTGAGATATCTTAATTGAATATATGTATACAGAAACATCATGAGCCACATTATTACACCATTACATACAAGAAACTAAATTTTTCTTACTTATACATATGTCATCAGATTTAGAATTTTAACCATTTTATTGGATGGTGATATAGGATCCCACCCATCCTAATAAAAACATGTGAGTGTGACTAAAATAAATCCATATAAAACAATAAAATACCCATGGAAATAAAATCATTTTCATATCCTTTAAAAATTGAATCATATAGAGAAAAAATAATATTTTCATCAAGAAACAGGATAAACCCATGATATATAACTGGTTTTGCAAATAAATTAATTATCTATTTAAGTATATACCCTTAAAATAATATAACACAAGGTATTTACATCATATAGATAATGGATTTATAGTTCTATCTATTATTTTCATTTCAAGAAATAATTGGAATATAGGTAAACACTATTCAATTATGAGTCCTTAAAAATTTCTTCGAAATGTTTAATATAAAATGTCATAGGAATTAGAATGATGTTTTGATAGAAATTATAAATGTTATTTTTTAAATGTCACACATTGAAAAAATTAAAATTATTTCAATTTAAAAAATATTCATATAAATTCAATGAAATTAATAATGATTTTTTCATTTCTAAAAATAAATATTTTGATATCCCTAAAATGCCAACCTTGACCTAAAATATGAGTAAAAAAGAAATTATTTTTAATATATTAAAATTAATTTTGTTCAAAACCATATTAATTAGAGTGATTATAGTTGATAATTTTAAATAAAAAAATAATGTGGAAAAAATATCTCTTTGGACCAATAGTGTTAGAGAAGAAGATTGTGACATTATAAATAAATAAAATTTAAATTCCCTAAATGGGTTTTCAAAATTTAGATATCACAATATTAAAATGTATTCTGGAAATGAAACCTTTCATCTTCAGTGACATTCAATTGAAAAACCCAGAATTTATAGATTTAAACTAAAACTAATGTTAACTAAATAAAATATATATAATGATATAAAAAATGATAATTATATACAACATATAAAATTAAATGGGTGAATAATAAGAAATATGTCTCAAAAATGTGGTATTTGAACCATGAAACTCTTTCTTATAACATAATCATTATGTTTTGAATATTTTGATAATAATTATAAAATAAAAACATTCAAAACCAAATATTCCACAAGGGAAATAAAATAAAATATAATAATTAAGAATAATAAATCAATATTGGAACAATAGTGTTGAATTAGAATGATTGTAAGATGACGGAAGAAACTCATCCTAGAACAAGTAATTATGATTTTAGAAATACTTTATTTGAAACATTGTGAATGATTTTAATTTAAATTATAAATGAAATTCTATGTATTATTATTGTATCATGATAATAAATATTAATTGTGTAGTATATACACCCATAAAATGGAAACACGGTTTGTATTAATAATTTTGTATCATGGTATTGAAAATTGAAACAAGAAACCATTGTTAGTGTCCTCATCCACGTTTTATATCCACTAAGCATCAGAAATAATAATATTAATATTATTAGATACCATTATAAGAACGGTTTTTATATTTAGTACATTTACTATTCCGAAAATGTTATCAAATTCTGTTTATTTATTATATAGTTTCTTCTTATTTTAATTTGTTTTTGTGAAATTCAATTGGCATCAACTAATTTTAACAATTTTAGTAATTTAAGATGATATTTTAATTATATGTCAAAAAATACTATATCCATTACATTACCTAAAAGGAATAATTTCCTATTTATATATTATGATAATATTAGTATCTATGTGCACATAGTTTCTCAGGATATAGTTTTATAGCATTATTGAAGTTGGTGGTTAGACTAGTCCAAGAATAAACCAAGCTTAATTCAGAAGGTTAGTAAGCTTGTAGAAGTCTATAAAATCATTAAATTATAATAATTATAATATTATATTTTTTAGGAATTATTGAATAATAATTTTTGTGTTTTATGTAAATATGTATAATTAAAATGAAAAATTAAAAAGCATACTTCATGAAGGTCATAATCTGCACAATGAATGGTTAACATGTCAATAACCTAATATATGATTGAAAATGTATTTTTATTACAATTTTTTTGTTATTAATCAAGATTTTATTATATATGTGTCATTTATTCATTATTTCATCCTTAAAAATACCATAGAGAGGTGGGGGAAACAGGAAAGACCACTTTCGGGACATGATATTCCTCAAAACACATGATAAATGTTATTCTATAATTCTATGTCTATGGGAAGGAAGGAGTAATTATAGTTAATTTAATATCACTATTACAATTATATTGAGTTAATTTATTTTTCTTATAGTAATTTTTGATGGGAATTATTAGAATGAAAATGTCATGAATATATACTTATTATTTAGAGAACTTAAAATTCCCCTTTATGAAATTAATATAAATAAAGAAATTATGATTAGATTTACTAAATAGGGGATTTTTTAATTGAATTAGAATTTTATGAGATGAATATTATTAGATTGAAATATATATGATTATTTATAAATAAAAGATATGTGGTGAATTGTAATTTTATAAAGTTTCATTTTTAACCTTACAATAAAATTTTTTTAATATGGTTAAACTGATTATATTCACAATTCCTCTTATGTACTTATAGTCTTCATAATGGTCCCTTGGATCTGATGAAAAAGGTATCATAATCAAGTAGATTCTGTTATATATTCCATAGTTTGTAATATAAATTTAATCATATTCATAAAAGAAAATGATTAAATCAGAGTTAGCATAGTAAGAATCGCAATGGTTACGATAAATCAAAGTAAAAAAAATATTACTTCGATCATAAAGCATATAGAATCATATGCAGTGTCATAATGTATTCCAAAAGGGATATAGTGTAAGAAAATTAACAAAATTAAAGCTATTATGACTATTATTATAAAAATAGAATGATGAATATAAAAATAATTCCCTTTTTATAATAGTTTCATATTAAATAAAAACATGTGATAAAAGAGGTAAATGAATAGAATTATTTTAACCCAAAGTTAAGGGTATCCAATAATGTAGAATAAAGGTTCCATATTTCATAATTACTTTAATGTCTATATCACCCTTACCAGGAAAATCCCTTATACAAAATCAGTCATTCTTTATTTCCCTACAAACCCTCAACTAATATGGTGAATTTATTTTCTTTAGCTTCCAATCACTGACATCCCTAAATACGATGATCATAATCTATCTTTTAATTCATAAAATCCCACCATAAACATGTTGATTGCATCCTATATCTTCTTAGAATTTTAATCCAATGATTTTAATCAAACAATTAGTTGCACAAAGCTATTACAAACTCCATAAAATTACAAGAACAAGGAAATGAAATTTCACTTCTGAGATCATTAGAGATCTCACACAATTGAAAAATTAACAAAGTGTCTCTACATGGGTCTACCACTCATTATTATTTTTAGTTAAATATTAAATTACATTGTATTTATATTAAATCATCTTAATGGTCATCTGGATAACGCATAGTAATATTTCCCTTATGATTTTCGCAAGGACTCGGACACTATGAACCTCACAGGTCATATTATAACTGAATGCACAATATATTTTTGAAAAAAAATCTTTTTTTTATGATTAAAATATTCCAATATAATAAAACAGTTTTTCATATTCAAGTGTAAAAAAGGTCATTTCGATGTATTTCCATACATATTTCATTATGATGATATGAATCAGGTTTTTATCAACTTTAGTCAATCTCGATATTCTTTGTTCTATGATGATTATGATAATTGTAATGGTTAACATTTTTCTGTTTTCTTGAATACTATTAAAAAAATTAAAAGTATTTGTTTTCTAAAATAACATTGTCAAAAATTATTGGACATAGAATAGTTAGGTATTATGTATTCATGAAAGAATTTGGGATTTCAAAATTTAAATGAATGGAAAATCCCAAGAGAACATTTTTCTTAACAATATTACCAATTTTGGTAAAAATACCTAATGATGTACATATAAAATCACTTGGAAAAACATAAGTCCATTATTATTTTTTAGTACATCATATTCAGAAATAAAAAATAATACTTATCTACCCAAGAGTTTAAAACACATTTGAATACAATATTGTATACACCTAACTCCCCCTTTAGATAAGGAATCCCTTAAGGATCATATAATATTTCTTAACAAGTGTTTTACCCATTTCATTGATCATATCCCCTTAACTATATAATTTCCCCCCTTTGTATAATCCCCCCCCCCCTTGTGATTTAAAGAAACTCATGGGGAATAATCTTGTATTAATTGAAAAGGGTTAGAGAAAAAATACAACTAAAACAATAAATTTCACAATCACCGAAATAATTGAATACAAATTAAACCAATTAAGAAGTAGAAAACATTTAAAATTTATGTAACAGGATAAAAATGTCTTCATTGAATAATTAGGAAACAAAATTACAAAAATGATTTTTATGAAATAAATTATTCTTTAGTGGAATCATAGTTTTAAAATTTTCATTTTAAATCATAAAATCATTCTTGTCTTTGTCAAAATTCCATTGACTCTTTTGAAGACTTTTTTTCAGCTCCCGAATCCTTTTCTCCAAAATCAGGATTCCTTCAACATAGTTTTTTACATTTTCTTCTTGAGACTGAAATTTTCTTCAAAAATATTATTTCGGTCTTCATAGGATATGATTATTTATGAGAAATCATAACTATGATTCTCTAATGTAACAATATTTCCTCTATAGAATTTGAATCTAGAAATATGTTTCAGTAAAACTTTCATGCTTTCTTGTAAATATGAGATATCCTTAGTTAGCTTATCTAATGTAATTTTGATTTTTTTCATGATATTTTACCATGTTGGACATATCCTATGTAAGACTTTTGAAATAAATATCAATTTCATGAAGATACTTTTTCATTTCTATTAATTTTTCATCACGAATCTTTATGCCTTCATCAATATCATGAGACCATTTTACAAACATATTATAACTATTCCCGTGAGATTTAGCACATTATATATACAATCTGAAATATTTCTATAATAATATCATTCTATCTGTATATAATTTATCTAAATATTAATCTTTATATTTATTCTCTATAACCATGTAATCCTTGGTTTCCAATCATGGAAATAAAGGAATATTTTTTATTAATCTGCTAAATGTATGATAAATACAATCAAAACCTTGTGTGGTGATCATATTCCAAGATTCTGTATCTAATTGAATGTTTCTGTGTCTTGTTCTGATCACTTCATTTGCCTCTTTATTTTCTTTTCTGAATTCAACTTTTTCATACCGTCGTAAAATTAAATTGCTTCTAAAAAATCATTTTTTACATTCTTCAGCATTTTGGACTGGATTCTATTCATCCATCTTATACAAAGAATGAAAATTTTAAATTGATAAATACTTATCTTTCTCTTAGTAAACAGACCTTTTATTTTGACTTCCAACATAAGGATAATTGTTTTGAATAATCCTTAGAGGTACTCAATTAGATATTATCTGAACAAAGGTCTTCATTATCTTTCAATTGTTTTTTTCCTTTCTAATACTTCTCAATATTAACATTCTCTTCTTTATCTTATTCATAATCTTATTCTCTATATTCTTATTCTTATTCTAATCCTCCTCATTATTAACCTCACTTTATTTTATACTATTATATTTGTTTTATAAATATATCTTCTTCAACACATTTGACACATTTCTCCATAACTTTAATAAAAACATCATGTAGTTGAGTCTCTATTGTCAAATATGTTATTTTTACTAGAACCAATTAATTTTCAACAATAATGGAATTTACATTACAAATAGTAGAGGGAGAATTGGAATTAAGAATTTCTAAATATTTAATATCAAGATTGACACCATGGGGTAAACCTTTCTTTGCTGAAACTAATTCTACACCTTTCAAAAAAATCATCAAAAGATCAACTTTATTTTTTATCCTTCATTTTATTTTGCTTTTTTCCTTTTTCTAATTATGCTTCACCATATATTCTCAATGATTTTTATTTTTCAAGGTCATATCTAATTTTAGGTTCACCTTATATTCTATCATCCATCACCCTTCTAAATTATTCAATAACTTTTTTGAGTATTTCATGTTTTTATTCTCTATTGATTGAGTAATGGATTCTTCTTCTCTCTTATTAATAACTTTATGTGTTTTTTTATTGAGGGTTCTTCCTCCGATGTAGATACTTGAGTACTTTTGTCAAATATTTTTTATTCTAAATTAAAAATATATTTCAACCTTATAATTCTATATTCACTGATAATGGAAATATTTTCACTGACTGGTTATGATTTTCTTTCAATAATAAAATATCTCATTATCATTTCAATAAAAATACAAATCCATATCGGAAATATGATAATATGAGACATAGTTGACTTTGACTTGATATTCATTGTATTCAAATGAATATATCTACAATGATTGGTTTTCCTCATGTTGACCAGGTAATCCAAAATGAAAACATCATATTTATTTAGAGTATTTTTATCATCATTTTTCTGAATGAGAAAACCTTGAATCATTATGGCTAACACTCTATTATCTAGAATTAAATTAGTGCCATTTCTTGGATCATCATCAGTTTTGAGCAAATAATTTTATTCTCTATCTTTTAAAAACATTCCATTTGTTTTTGGTAATTTGTGAGATGGAAAAAATGCACACCCTTAATTCAATATACCATGAAAACATGCATTTACTTTTGCAGACACCTCATGTATATTCCAAGAAATATAAGAAGAAATCATTTCCTTTTCATATTCATTTAAGAAAATAAAAAATCATAAAAACATGAACTAAATCTAAATATAATATGTAAAAAAATTATATCATACTGTTCTACGAATTATTATTTCTATACATGAAACTGTATCATTCTTTTCAAATATGAATCATACATCTTAAAAAAATTTGGAATCTCACCATTCACTAAAAAGGAACAACTTTTTTTAATATTTTTATAGGGCCATCATATATTGGGTGGATATGAAATTTTTATACTTGAAGAGAATTAGACGTTGAGTCTTATACATGGTAGATCATTGTGACTTGAAAATAGAGAAAACTAATGTGCGAAATGAGGGGGTACATTTTATAGTAGAATTTGAGTGACATTTCAACTTCAAAATATATCTAAAATATGATACTCAATATATCTAATCTAAAATTTGCGATTTTATTTGAAGAAATATTTATTTGAAAAATTAAAACTCATGTGGTTTTGAAAAATTTGTCACGACCTGTCCTCGAGGCCCGTGCCGTGACTACCCCAAGCCTGCCTTCCATAAGCTAGGGGCTGGTGACTAGAACCAATGCATAAATCCCGGTAAAAAGGGAAGGCATTGCCTTTGTAAAGTAAACAAACACCACAGAGTAAGCAAGAGGAAAAGTAAACACTAAGTAAAAACATAGTACAACTGAAAGTGCGGAAAAGTAAATGGGCCTGTATACAAACCCAATCTGAAAGTAAAGTACAACTCGAAAGGGAAAACAACAACTGTAAAGTAAAAGCCGCTACACTGAGCTGTCCACTGGAAATCCCACCTGTAGGGTGGGTACAGATAGCTCCACTGCTCCTCGGGTCCCGCCGTCCGCTCCGAGCACGTCCCGCCCTGTGGTCCACCTCCAGGTACCGTCCTGCTCTGCGAGCCTCAACCACGATCAACGTTTTCCATCGTCTGCAACCAACACAACGTAGTGCGAGCATAGCCCATGCAGGGGTGAGTATAAGCTACTCAGTATGGACCCTGAGACCCCTGAAGGTCTCCCAAAATCCACAAAGGATAATCCACAAAAGAAAGATTAAATAACGAAGTAACAACCGACACTGCTTAGGTATATGCCCATACATATACCTAAGTCATCAATTCCAATACGATCCAACCTCCGAGCCCAAGTTAAACTCAGTCCACACAGGAAATTATATGTATTCCACATAGGAAAGAAAAACGTAATCCACACGGGATAGCACAACACAATCCACACAGGAAGGTAAACTGGATTCAGCTCACACAGGTATACTTCTTCAAAAGTCGATAGAGATGATCACTGATCCATCTAAGTCATCGGACCCACAAAGGATCGATAGGTACTAACCCCCTCAAAGACCCACACAGGATCGGTAGGAAACTAACCCCCGCAAAGACCCACATAGGATCAGACCCACACAGGATCTGTAGGCGCTGGTTCACACAGGACCGCTAAGCGCTGACCCACACAGGATCGGACCCACACAGGATCGGTAGCACTGATCCACACAAGATCGCTGAGTGCTGTAGTCGTCGTCGTCGAATCCACTGAGGATCTCTGCACAGTCGTCGTTGCAGTCACAGTAGCAGTCGCAACCAGCTCTAGGGTTCCCGCACACAGCAAGTTCGTTCGGGAGGGTCCGCTCCACGAGCTGAGAGGCTGATACATCAACTGTCACAAAGTCTAGAGTTGATGTATCACAAAGTTCCATATCGTCAACAGGAACTCAACGCAATAGACGGCGCGTCAATGGGACGCCCGGTCTGAAAGTTATTGGCTTTTTCGTTCCAGGGGCCCGGTTTGTTTGTAAGCCAAAACCATCCCGACCGTACTCCACCTGTGTCCAAACCTCGGGCGGAGTATGCCAAAATATCTGTGTCGCTAAGAGGAACACAACAAAGCTGGCGACACGTCAATCGGACGTCCGTAGCTCAAGATATGAGTGTTTCCGCTCCGAGGGCCCGGTTGGTTTTGTGTACGAACCAACCCGGCCGAACTCAAAGTATTCCTAAACCATGAGTGCAATATACCGAAATGACCGTCTCGATCCAAGGATCGCATCGCCGCTGACGGCGCGTCGTTTGGTGGGGTGTAGCCTGAGTTATACGCATTGGAACCTAACAGTTCGGTAACGGGGGTTTCGGGCCCGGGCCGACCCGGCCCGAGACCCCCCCGGTTGGCCCGAACTGGGTCGACCCGCCCCGGACAGGGTCGACCCGGCCCAGCGCGGCCCGGCCTGGCATGGCCTGGCTGGGCGGACCGCCAGGTGCGCCGGTCCGGTTCAAGGCAGCGCGCTGGGCGCGCTGCCAGCTCGGCCGAAGGCGGAGCTGATTGAGAACGGGGGGCGCCTGCCCCCCTTTTGTGAAACTGTGGCCCCCCCTCATAATGGTGGGCCATTTAGGCTAGCCGGGGGAATTAAATTCCCCCGGATTTCTTCATTCCGGCCGGACCGACTTTGCCGGCCGGCTCCCTCTTAACGGGACCGGCAAGGCTGGTCCCCTTCTGGCTTCCGAAACCGGCGGCCCGGCTGGCCGCCGGTCACCAAGCTCCACCGCGGCCCGGAACCGGCCGCGTCCCTTGTCATCTGGTGCAGTGCGACGGCACCATGCCCCTCCATCGTGAACCCGCTCTGACCGCGGCGCCTTTGACTTCCTTCGACGCAACGCGACAGCATCGCGTTCTTCGCGCCGCGCAATACTTGCCGTAGGATACCCGCGTGGTGCGACGGCACCACGCCATCTCGTTCCATCAGCAAGAAACAATCATGAACAAAGGAGGGGGTTAGGCTGTGTTTGTGCGGTCCAGCCCCCTCTCATTAAGCGATAACAATTAGTCGAATAATCTCGTTTTTCGACATGCTAGAATCAAGAACGGGAATAATGTAATAAAATAACAACAATCCCCTACCTCAATTTCAAGAGCGGAGCACACCAACAAGCCGCAGAAGACAAGAGTCGCGAAGTTCGGGTGCCGCGGTAATCGAACGTCGATTCTGTTGACGTCAAGGTGCATCCGAAGAGGTATCGTCGCTGGAGAAGCTTTGTAAGCTGACGAAAAAAGTCTGAGGAGGAAGTGGCGTCTCCTTTCGTTGACACGGGAAGATGATCGAAAGAAGCGGCGTCATCGATCTTCGGAAACACACCGGCTACGAAGAAGAGAAGCGGCGTTCTTCGTCGGAGCTTAAGTGTTCTTCGTGTTCTTCGTCAAGTTTGAAGAAGATGAAGAGAGAGATTCCCAAAACCTCTCAAGGTGGCAAAGGATACTAACCAAAATAAAATAAGCTTAAAGATTCTTTTATTTACACAACTAAACCACTTGAATTTCAAATGTTTGAAATTAAAATAACTCATCTCAATTAATAACCCATGTTGTCAAGATTAATTAGGGAGGAGTTATTGGGAGTTTTAAGGGGAGTTGAGGAGTTAGGGTTCGTGTGGGCCCCACCACACTTAATCCTCTCAAAGGAGGTTAAGTGGATGTGGGTCCCACCTCTAACTCCCTTTGGGAGGATATAACCAACATGGATAAAAATAAAATGTGTTTCCACATTTTATTTAACTTCTTTTTATTTCCCCCAAAACTAACTCTCATCCCGCATAAAACGCAACCTCGGAAAAGGTCTCCTTAAGTGAATATCGGCGCTGTGAGTTCATCGGGGCCCTCGGAATTCGATTCCAGGCACCGGTTCAAAAGTTAGAAATTCCTGCTCGTTCGTTCACTGAACGTACTCGAGCCAAACTTCGGAAATTGATTTCAGGCACACCGGGCCTCGGAATCAGGTGCCATCAAAAATCGCGCTCTTATAAAATTAAAAGAAAATTAAGAAAAAATTTCCCATGAATTTTATGGGTATTTACATTACTCCCACCTCAGGGCTTTACATCCCCTTAAAGATACATCTAAACTAGGGAAACAAATGAGGGTACTGAGCATGCATCTGAGCCTCCCGCTCCCAAGTTATCTCCTGGAGATTTCTGTGATGCCATCTGATGTGCACTAGAGGAATCGACCATTAACGTAGGACCCGCTCCTGTCGAACCTCAATCTCTACTGGAACCTCCGTAAAAGTTGCCACATCGTCAACGTCAAGCTCCCTATGGTCAATGTAGTGCGTCGGGTCATGCACGTATCTCCTCAGCTGAGACACGTGGAAGACGTCGTGCACCTGGTGCAACTGAGGTGGTAGAGCTAGGCGATAATCCACATCGCCAATCCTGCTGAGGACCTGGAAGGGTCCGATGAAGCACAGAGATAACTTGCTGCCTCGGCCAAATCTCTGAATACCACGTCGAGGTGAGAACCGCAAGAAGACGTGGTCGTCATCCTCAAACTCTAGTGGCCTCCGCCTCCTGTCAGCGTATGACTTCTGCCGGCTCTGAGCTGTCCTCATCCGCTCCTAGATGACCTGGACCTTCTATGTCGTGGCCTGGACCATCTCCGGTCCCACAAGTGCTGACTCCCCAGGGTCTGTCTAGCACAAAGGAGATCTGCAAGGTCGGCCGTACAATGCCTCGTACGGTGCCACCCCGATGGTGGAGTGGTGGCTGTTGTTGTATGCAAACTCTACCAAGGGTAGGTGGTCTCCCAGCAACGCAAAAGTCGAGGACACATGCGCAGAGCATGTCCTCGAGAGTCTGAATGGTCCTCTCCGTCTGACCATCCATCTGAGTATGAAAGGTTGAGCTCAGATGTAGCTGCGTCTCGAACACCTCCTGCAATCCTTTCCAAAGCCGGGAAGTAAAACGAGCATCTCGATCGGAGACGATAGATGATGGCACACCGTGAAGCCAAACAATCTCCTGAACGTAAAGACATCCCAATCTCTCCTCTGAGCCCTGCTCTCGGATGGATAAAAACTGAGCCGACTTGGTGAGTCGGTCGGCAATCACCCAGATGGAGTCGTGACCTCTGGAAGTGCGTGGAAGTCCAGTCACGAAGTCCATAGATATCCCGTCCCACTTCCACTCCGGGACCTCCAAGGGCTGTACCAAGCCTGTTGGTACCTGATGCTCAGCCTTCACCTGCTAGCAGGTGAGGCATCGAGAAACGAACTCTGCCATAGCCTTCTTCATGCCTGGCCACCAGTGCTGTCGTCTGAGATCCTGGTACATCTTCGCCACTCCGGGATGTACAGCCAAGGGAGAAGTGTGAAAATCTCTCGGCACCTCCTCCCGTAAAGCAACCGGTACCATGGTACGTCCTCTGAAAAGGATGTCGTGCTCTGCTCCAAAGGAGAAACCATCAGGTGCCTGCACTGAGGATATCTGTGCGCGCCGCGTCTCACAGTCAGTGTCCCCACGTTGTGCCTCTCTGACCCGCTGTAGAATTGGAGGCGTGACTGTGAGAGACTGAAGGAAGGCTAATCCATCTCTATCCACGAAGGATATCTGCAAAGAGGCTAGCTGCTCTGTCACCTTCTCAAGTAGATGAATGCTCGTCCTCCTGCTGAGGGCATCGGCTACTACGTTCCCCTTCCCAGGAACAAGACTCTGATGGTCAGAAAAGATTGTAAAGCGCTCGCCCATCAGATAGTCTCACCATGTCTTCAGAGCAAAGACTACTGCTGCTAACTCCAGGTCATGGGTAGCGTAGTTCGGCTCATGTGGCCTCAACTGACGTGATCCATAAGTGATCACTGCCTGCTCCTGCATCAGGACGCAACTGAGTCCTGTCCCTAATGCATCGCAGTAAACTACGTATCCAACTCCCTCCTCAGGGAACCTCAAGATAGGTGCACTGGTCAATCTCTGTCTCAGCTCTTGGAAGCTCTGCTGACATCTGTCTGACCACATGAAGGGTTTCCCCTTCTCCATCAAAGCTGTGAGTGGTTTCTTAACTCTAGAGAAGTCAGGCATGAATCTCCGGTAGTATCCAGCTAGACCCAATAAACTCCGCACCTCTGTCACGCTCTTGGGTGGCTCCCAAGCTAACACTGCCTCGATCTTCATAGGATCCACTACAACTCCCGCCTCAGAGATGATGTGTCCCAAGAAGTGGACCTCACGTATCCAGAACTGGCACTTCGAGAGCTTACCATAAATCTGGTGCTCTCGGAGTGTGTCTAGTACAACCCGTAAGTGGTAGGCGTGCTCCTCCTCAGTCGTCGAGTAAATCAAAATGTTGTCGATGAAGACCACGACAAATCGATCGAGGTATGGCTGAAAGATCCTGTTCATGAGGGCCATGAAGACTGCTGTAGCATTGGTTACGCCGAATGGCAAAACCAAGAACTCATAGTGGCCATACCGACATCTGAAGGCCGTTTTCTGTATGTCCTCGTCTCGAACTCTGAGCTGGTGATATCCTGACCTGAGGTCTATCTTCAAGAACCACCGTGCTCCCTTGAGCTGATCAAAAAGATCATCATTCCTCGGTAGTGGATACATGTTCCTCACTATCACCTAGTTTAGGCGATGATAGTCAACACAAAGTCGCAAGATCTCGTCCGCCTTCATGGTGAACAAACTCGGGGAAGCCCAGGGTGAAACACTGGGTCTGATGAACCCCTTGCCTTGCAAGTCCTCCAACTGTAAACGTAGCTCTCGAAGCTCGGCGGGGGCCATCCGATATGTTGGAGTTGATATCGGGGATGTCCCGGGGTAAAAGTCAATATAAATGTCTACCTCTCTGCGAGGAGGTAACCCTGGAACGTCGTTGGGGAAAACGTCCGCAAACTGATCCACCACTACAGGAAAACCAGGACTCCGCACGTCAACTGATCCTAGGATGAGGCTAGCCAACTGATGAGTGATGGGTTGTCCTCTCCTCTGTGAGAGTCTATCCGGTGCTACAAAGGCTCCCTTCTAGCCGGTTAAGGTTAACCTGCTGCCGTCAGTGCGTACACATCGCACCTTGGGCCAAAAACAGTCAATCTGTGCATGAACCGTAGTTAACCAATCCATGCCCAAGATGACGTCATAAGGCCTTGACGCCGCTACAAGAAGATCTCAGACAAATCTCTCGCCTCCTATAGTAAGCTCACACTACTGGCACCAGTGCGTAAGCGTCGAGTCTGCTATCGTAGGAGTCTCTAGCCGTAAGGATCGAGCCAACGGCTCTATCGGAAACTCTGAGCTCCGAACAAGGGCAGCGGCTATGAAAGAGTGACTTTCTCCTGTGTCTATAAGAACTGCAGAAAGGGTGGAATAGACACAGATAGTACCTCGAATAATCTAGGGGGTGCCGTGGTCATAGGCCTCCGCTGCCTGGAGCTGTGCATGTCTCTGCCCGCCAGCTCCCTGTGGTCGGGGTGGACCTCCTGGTAGAGGTGGTGGTAGAGTCTCAAAGCGTCGCCCACCACCTGCTGCTCGGCCAGCTCCCCTGCCTCGTCCACCTCCTCCCTGCGGACCGCCACGGTCGACCCTCTACCTCTGCCTCGGTGGTCCCTCAACCATCTGCTGCTCCTCAGCACGGCGAGTCGGGCAGTCACGAGCCATGTGGCCCTGCCCGCCGCACGAGTAGCATTGTCTGCCTCTCGAAAGACTGGCTCTGCGCTGTGTGCCCGCACTGCTGAGCCAGTGCCTTGAGGTCGTCTGCCTGAGGGTCTAGTCTGCCTGGACCCATGAGTCATCCTTCAACTGCCTGCTGCAGAAGACTCTGCTACGTGCCGCCCTGCGTTGGGTATCGGCGCTAGTGAAGACTCAGCAAGAAATCTCTAGATCAAAAGGGCTCGCTCCAGTACTCCCGCCTGAGTCGGTATACTGAGGGAGGTCATCGATGCCCTGATCTCGTGTCTCAAACCCTGCTCAATGGTCAGAGACCGGAAGAATGGGTCTCGTACCATGTCGGCCGAGTAGCGTGAGAGATCAGTAAATCTCGCTGAGTACCGAGCGACCATCATGCTGCCCTGCCGCAGCTGAAGAAGCTTCTGAATACGCACCGCACGGAGGGTGGCTGGACGAACTCCGAGCAGAAGAGGCTCTCAAAGTCCGTCCAAAGTAGAGATGCCTCATTGTTCACCTGGAGTATCAAGCTCCACCATCGGCCCGCTACTGCGTGCAGTAGGCTCGTAGCAAGGATCACCATGAGGTCTGCTGGTGTCCTCAGTAACCTGAAAACTCGTACGACTGCCTCCAGCTAGTCCTCGGCTGCCTGGGGGTCTGTCTCCCCACGAAACCTGGGCGGTCGCTGGAGATGAAACTCATGCAGTGCACTTAGGTGACGTGCATCGTCAGCGGCTGGTGCTGGAAGTATCGGTGGCTCGCCAGGTAAAGCTACCGCTGGTGCCACAGCTGAAAAAGGGCCCTGCACCGAGGCCTCATCGCTCGGTGGGCTGTCGTCATGCTCGACTCTCGGAACCCTAGCTGGCTGCCGTCGTGGGGCGATCCTGAAAAGGAAACAGGTGTGCCACAGTCTAAACAGTATACCTGGTGAGTGATACAAAGTAATCACAAAGAAAACTTGAACCACACATGCAATCAATGTTTTCGTGTATTAAGTCGGAAATCAGAAGTCAGGGTCCTAGTGTACGGATACGTCGGCCGCCACACCAACACTGGACTCCCTGGACTGATAACCACACCCAATACGCTAAACACTATTGTTTCACATAGAAAAGATCATAGTTCGCGGTAGAACCGAACTCCTCTGATACCAATTTGTCACGACCCGTCCTCGGGGCCCGTGTCGTGACTACCCCAAGCCCGCCTTCCATAGGCCAGGGGTTGGCGACTAGCACCAAGGCGTAAATCCCGGTAAAAAGGGAAGGAATTGCCTTTGTAAAGTAAACAAGCACCATAGAGTAAGAAAGCGGAAAAGTAAACACTAAGTAAAAACAGAGTACAACTGAAAGTGCGGAAAAGTAAATGGGCCAGTATACAAACCCAATCTGAAAGTAAAGTACAACTCGAAAGGGAAAACAACAACTGTAAAGTAAAAGCCGCTACGCCGAGCTTTCCACTAGAAATCCCACCTGTAGGGTGGGTATAAATAGCTCCACTGCTCCTCGGGTCCCGTCGTCCGCTCCGAGAACGTCCAACCCAATGGTCCACCTCCAGGTACCGTCCTGCTCTGTGAGCCTCAACCACGATCAACGATGTCTGTCATCTGCAACCAACACAACGTAGTGCGGGCATAACCCGTGCAGGGGTGAGTATAAGCTACTTAGTAGGGACCCCGAGACCCCCGAAGGTCTCCCAAAATCCACAAAGGATAAACCACAAAAGAATGATTCAATCACGAAGTAACAACCGACACTGCTTATGTATATTCCCATACATATACCTAAGTCATCAATTCCAATACACTCCACCCTCCGAGCCCAAGTTCAACTCAGTCCACACAGTAAAGTATACGTATTCCACACAGGAAAGCAAAACGTAATCCACACAGGATAGCACACCACAATCCACACAAGAAGGTAAACAGGATTCATCTCACACAGGTATACTTCTTCAAAAGTCGATAGAGATGTTAACTGATCCATCTAAGTCGTCGGACCCACAAAGGATCGATAGGTACTAACCCCCGCAAAGACCCACAAAGGATCGGTAGGAAACTAACCCCCACAAAGACCCACACTGGATCGGACCCACACTGGATCTGTAGGCACTGGTTCACACAGGACCGCTGAGCGCTGACCCACACAGTATCAGTAGCACTGATCCACATAGGATCGCTAAGTGCTGTAGTCGTCATCGTCGAATCCACTGAGGATCTCTGCACAGTCGTCGTCGCAATCACAGTAGCAGTCGCAGCCAGCTCTAGGGTTCCCGCACACAACAAGCTCGTTCGGAAGGGTCTGCTCCACGAGCCGAGAGGCTGATACATCAACTATCACAAATTCTAGAGTTGATGTATCCCAAAGTTCCATATCATCAACAGGAACTCAACGCAACAGACGGCGCGTCAATCAGACGCCCGGTCTGAGAGTTATTGGCTTTTTCATTCGAGGGGCCCAGTTGGTTTTTATGGCAAAACCAACCCGACAGTACTCCACCTGCGTCCAAACCTCGGGCGCAGTATGCCAAAAGATCTGTCTCACTAAGAGGAACACAACAAAGCTGACGGGACGTCAATCGGATGTCTGTAGCACAAGATATGAGCGTTTCCGCTCCGAGGGCCCGGTTGGTTTTGCTTACAAAACAACCCGGCCGAACTCAAAGTATTCCAAAACCATGAGTGCGATATAACGAAATGACCAACTCGATCCAAGGATCGAATCGCCGCTGATGGTGCGTCGTTTGGAGGTCCGTAGCCCGAGTTATGGGCATTTGAACCTAACAGTTCGGTAACGGGGGTTTCGGGCCCGGGCCGACCCGGCCCGAGACCACCCCCCCTGGTGGGCCCGCACCGGGTCGACCCACCTCGGACAGGGTCGACCCGGACCGGCGCGGCCCGGCCCGGACTGGCGGACCGGCCGGGCGCGCCGGTCCGGTTCAAGGCAGCGCACTGGGCCCGCTGGCAGCTCGGCCGAAGGCCGAGCTGATTGAGAACGGGGGGCGTCTGCCCACCTTTTGTGAAATTGCGGACCCCCCTCATAATGGGGGGCCATTTCGGCTGGCCGGGGGAATTAAATTCCCCCGGATTTCTTCATTCCGGCCGGCCCGACTTGGCCGGCCGGCTCCATCTCGACGGGACCGGCAAGGCCGGTCCCCTTCCAACTTCCGACACCGGCTGACTGCCGGTCACCAAGCTCCGCCGCGGCCCAGAACCGGCCATGGCCCTTGTCGTCTGGCGCGGTGCGACAGCACCGCGCCCCTCCGCCGCGGCCCCGCTCCAGCCGCGGCACCTTCGACTTCCTTTGACGCGACGCGACGACGTCTCGTTCTTGGATTTCTTTCCATGGCATGGTGCGACGGCGCCACACAATATTTGCCTTAGGATACCCGTGTGGTGCGACGACACCACGCCATCTCATTCCATCCGCAAGAAAAAATCATGAACAAATGAGGGGGTTAGGCTGTGTTTGTGCGGTCCGGCCCCCTTTGGTTAAGCGATAACAATTAGTCGAATAATCTCATAGTTCGACTTTCTAGAATCAAGAACGGGAATAATGTAATAAAATAACAACAATCCCCTACCTCTGTTTCAAGAGAGGAGCACGCCAACAAGCCACGGAAGACAAGCGTCGCAGAGGTCGGGCGTCGCGGTAATCGAACGTTGATTCTGTTGACGTCAAGGTGCGTTCGAAGAGGTATCGTCACTGGAGAAGCTTCGTAAGCTGACGAAGAATGTCCGGGGAGGAAGAGGCGTCTCCTTTCGTTGACATGGGAAGAAGATCGAAAGAAGCGGCGTCGTCTATCTTCGGAAACACACCGGCTACGAAGAAGAGAAGCGGCGTTCTTCGCCGGAGCTTAAGTGTTCTTCGTGTTCTTCATCAAGGTTGAAGAAGATGAAGAGAGAGCTTCCCAAAACCTCTCAATGTGGCAAAGGATACTAACCAAAATAAAATAAGCTTAAAGCTTATTTTATTTACACAACTAAACCACTTGAATTTTAAAAGTTTGAAATTAAAATAACTCATCTCAATTAATAACCCAATTTGTCAAGATTAATTAGAAAGGAGTTATTGGGAGTTTTAAGGGGAGTTGAGGAGTTACGGTTCGTGTGGGCCCCACCACACATAATCATCTCAAGGGAGGTTAAGTGGATGTGGCTCCCACCTCTAACTCCCTTTGGGAGGATATAACCAACACGGATAAAAATAAAATGTGTTTCAACATTTTATTTAACTTCATTTTATTTCCCCAAAAAATAAATCTCAACCCGCATAAAAAGCAACCTCGGAAAAGGTCTCCTTAAGCGAAAATCGGCACTATGAGTTCATCGGTGCCCTCGGAATTCAATTCCGGGCACCGGTTCAAAAGATAGAAATTCCCGCTCGTTCGTTCACTGAACGTACCCGAGCCAAACTTCAGAAATTGATTTCAGGCACACTGGGCCTTGGAATCATGTGCCGTCAGAAACCGCGCTCTTGTAAAATTCCAAAGAAAATTAAGAAAAAATTTACCTTTAATTTTACGGGTCTTTAAAAAATTATTATATTATTGAGTTAATATGATGAATTTAGAAAACATTTTTTATCGTATTGGGTGAATATAATAAAAAAGAATTTGGAAAATAAAATATTCAATGTTTTATAATAACTAAAATATATAATTAAAAATGACATAATAGAATATTATTTAAACATAAAAAACGAATATATTTCATAGCAGAATCATCAATTGTATAATTTTTTTATTATTTGTTTTAATATATTACAATAATTGAAATAAATAATAAGAAAATGAAAATGATTTTTTTGAAGAAAGGAAAAAAATAGAAAAAATGTATTAAAAACATAGTAATAAAAATATGATTACAATAAATTTGATTATGAAAATATCATTACAAAAATCTGATCATGAAAATTTGATTACAAAAATATGATTATGAATATCTGATTATGAATATTGGGTTATTAAATTTTGATTAGGAAAATATTTTTACGAAAATATGATTATGAAAATATGATTATGAAAAATGATTATGAAAATATAATTTAAAAAATTTTATTACAACCCACTGATTATGAAAATGTGATTTCAAAATATGAATATGAGAATATTATTTGGAAAATATTACTACAACAATATCCCAATCAAATTGGTTTTAAACTTCAGTATGGAAAAATCATTAAAAAAATGAATATTTATAATTTTGAAAAACTAAAAAAAATTTAGAAACACAATCATATATACTCTCCCTATTAATATGAGTAACATAATGTAAGAATATGGTTTAACTAAGAATAATATAGGAATGATTACTTTATAGTGATTTTTTCCTTCTTCTGTTTAATGTATTCAATTCTACCTTGGGGTAACAGTTTTGTAAAAACATAAAAAATGTGTTCATGGGTTCTGATGAATTTTAAAATGATATCTTCATTTTGTGTGCGTTCCCTAAGAAATTGATAACTATTATTTTTGTTCTTTTCATGATATTTTTTTATATTTTTTACTAAGTGAAATGGAACTTGTGTTATCCTGAAGTATTTAGGTTTTTGTAAAACTCCTAACATAGTCAATGAGTTTTGGTTTCATCCACAACACCTTAGCACAAAAAATTACATTTTACACATATAATGATTTCATAAAAGATAGTGATACTGAGTGTTTTTTTACAAGACCAAGAAACTAATGATTCTTCTAATAATTGACATGTTCTGGATTTAAATTTTCTTTTTATTCTACAACTACTAGAGTCAAAATCTCAAAAACTTATTAATTATAAAAAATTTCCCAATGAATAGACAAATTCAAAATCAATTTCTCCTATTAGATAACGAAATATTCTATTAACCTTTTTTAAATGGGATTCATTTGGATTAAATTGATTTTTTTCACAAAATAATATAGAAAATATTATGTATGGATAACTAGATATCATTTATAGTAGGATTCCTATCGTACCTCTAAAAATTGGTTGATCAATTGGTTTTCTATCTTCATCAAGATAAATATATTTGAGGTTCCAATGATAGTACTAATAGTTATAGTATTTTCACATCCATATATCTTTAAAAGATTTATTATATAGTTTTTTTGAGATATATAAGTACCTTTTAGTTTTTGTGAAATTTTAAAACCTTGAAGAAATGTTAACTCATCCATCATACTCATTTCAATGTATTATTAGATATGATTTGCAAGGGAATCTAAAAATAAGTTTTTATTTCATCATAATATAATGTCATCAACATATATTTAAACAACCCTTATGATTTTTTTACATTTTTAATAAATATAGTTGGATTATAAGTTCCCTTAAGATAATTTTTTAGTATCAAAAAATCAGTGTAATCTATCATACCATGCTCTAAGAGATTTTATAACCCCGTATAATGATTTTTTATGGTTAAAAACATATTCATGATGTTTTGAATATTCAAACCCATGGGTTGTTCAACATAATCTTATTTATTACATATTCAACAATAAAATAATATTTTCCATCTTTTTGAAAAAACATCAATTAAAGAATTGTGAAATAGATAATAGTATATGAATAAATTAATGTATAGCTACTAGAGAAAGGTTTTTTTCAAAATTAGTTCCATATTTTCTTTTATAATGGTTAGAAACAAGTATTCCATTATTTAAAATGATAATTCTATTTCTATGGAATTTGTTTCGGAAAAACCATATCACTCCGATTACTGATGTTTCTTTATCTGTTTAAACCAAGGTCCAAACTTTTTTCTTTTCAAATAAATTTATCCTATCTTGTATGACCTTAATCCAATATTCATCACCTAAAGATTCATCGGTATTTATAGGATAAAATTGTGAATGGACGAGAATATGTTATGCTTCATTTTTTAATGAACTCCAAGTCTTTATAGGGTTATTTACATCACCAATGATTATATAACTAATATTTTTAATAAGAAACAAATGACTTGTGTTTTGTAAATCATGTTCACCTATATAGTGTATAATAACATCAAGAGTGATTACTTTAGAAACTATTTCTTCTATATTTTCCCTATTGTATTAATATTCTATCAAAGATTGTGAATCACTTATGGAAAAAACATTATAGGACTTATTTTTTGTTATATTAAAATTAAAAGGATTGGTTTCATCAAATTTTACAAGTATTGTTTCCTCAATAATAAATGTTTTTAAAAAACTCTATATTTATTAGAATTAGTGCATTAACCGAAGAATATTCCTTCATTAAATTTGAGTGTGAATTTGTTGAAGTTATCTTTTGTAATCAAGATGATTAATTTTCATCCAAACACCTAGAAGTATTAATATTTTGTTTTCCATCGTATCCATAACTCATATAGTGTTTTATTAATAAAAGGTCGAATAAAAACTCGATTTATAGTATAAAAATAACAACTAACAGCTTTATCCCAAAAATTGTTAGCAATTGAGTATTCACTCAACATGGTCCATTCTATTTATTTAAGAAGAATATTTTGTCATTCAACAAAACTATATTGATGAGAAGTTATAAGTGTTAAAAAGTTATTTGTAACTCTATTCTTACTAAAAATGATTCAAAATCAGAATATAAAAATTCTTCACCATGATCACTATGAATAGTTATCAATGGATGATTTTTCTCATTTTTTAATTTGGCTACAAATGTTTTGAATTAATAAAGGGATTTATATTTCTTTTCTATAAAATAAACCCATGTATAAAAAGTGTAATCTTAAACTAAATAAATACCTTTTAATTTCTAGTAATACTTCCATTTTTTGTAAGATTGAATTAATCCATGTGCAATAACAGTAAAGAATCAAAAAATTTGACGTCACTACTATATCTAAAACTTGAATTCTGTTTCCTACCATATTGAAAATGCTCACAATCTTTTGAAGAATTGAATCTATATTTTTTTAGATCCTTAACAAGTTCTTTCATAGTTAACTTTCATATTCCTCTATTAGTACTCTTTCCAAATAATCTATTCCATAACAAAGATTTATATTTCATTTCTCTTAGGCAATGTAATTAATTAATGCTAAGATATTCTATAATTATTGTGAATACATTCTCAGGAATATGGGAAGAAATAATAAAATCATCCTTGAAATTTTTTACTATACATTTATCACTCTTACAATTTCCAAGGTAACCTTCATCACATAATTAAAATATTATTATAAGGTAGTGATTATAACCATTTACAAATAAATTTTTTGAAATTAAATCCTTTACCATAAGAACAATGTTAATAGTTCCAATAATATTTCCATCAGAATTACCTCAAAAATAAACTTTTCCATCATTCATTTTGATAATAATTTTAAATAACTATTTGTTACCAATGATATTCTATGAAAAACCACTATCCATTTACCATGTATTCATGTTATCCATACTTCTTTTGATTTATAGAAACTAAAACAATTAGACTTTAGGAACCAAGACCATCCTCTGTCTAGAAATGTGAGAATGTGAAAATTTTGGAATCGACATTTTTTATAAATAGGATTTATGAATCTTAAAGATCAAATTCTTTTTAAGGAACAATTGATTCCCCAATTCCCCCACGTTGACATTAATACAAAAGGGTTAATTTTCGGAAATAATGAATTTGTTACTAAATCCATGAATTCTGCAAGTATATACCATTCCTAAACTAGTACATTATGGATGGAGATATTTATAAATTTTATCTAAACCTTCAATACTGGAAGTAAATTTTGATAAAATTTTATTTAGTAGAAATGTTTCAAACATTTGTTTTATATAAAAATTCCTATACAAATCTGTATTGTTTTTGGAATTGATTTTCTTGATAGTTGTTTTAAAACTATCTTTTTCAGAAATTAGATTTTGTAAATCTTTATAAATATTATCATTTACAAAATTGTATTTATCAATATATTTGGAAAAAAATGATATTTAATTTTTTAAAATATTAATGCTTTAATAATCTTTTTCATTTATTTCATTATACTTATCATGTTATCAACATACATTTCAATTTTCATTTTCTAAAAGTTTTTAAAAATGATAAACCTCACCATAATAAAGGAAATTATTTTCATCACTAGGTGTGGCATATTATTCATCTATAGATATATAATTAGTGTCATTATAACAATTTAGATTTAAAGATTTATTAGTTAAATAATAATTTGTATATACCTTATCCATGAAGAATTGATTTTCAAAAAGTAATCTGGAATGAAGATAGATATTCCTCTATCTGAAATTTTTATTATACTATGAATCATATGAGGATTATCCTCCACTAGAACTCAAAGAATCATTAGTTTTAAAAATACTTTTTTTCTAGTATTTATACTATTTATTTTCTGAATTTATATTTTTTTGGCCTTTTCTTTTTAACAAGGAACAATTAGGACAAATATTTATAGCTCTTTTTCACTCATAAAAAGTATCATTGGAATCCTTCTTTTCATTACCATCATTATAAATTTTATTGTAATGATACAAAAAATAATTCTTACAAAAAATATAATTAATTCCTATACGTATATTATCTAACTAATTTATAGAATGATCAAAATATCATTAATAATATTGAACAATAGCCCTTTTCTTCTTCATTACAAAAACATTATTTAGATTCAGAGCTCTTATCGGATTTAAAGTAGTAGTAAAAGGAACTCAACCATTCATTTTCATAACTCTATATGAATCACTTTTCAATCTACCATCAATTTTAAAAAAAATTCCAAAAATTAATCAGAATTATGATTTTGTATATTTACTGATTTATAAAGAGTTATTCTCTTAGATTCCCACTCATTGGGCATAATATCAATAATAATATCAACAAAATGTTTTTTCCTCTAATAATTTCTCTCCCATAGATTGAAAACTACTGACTATTGTCATAAACCATTATAGAGAATTTGTAACAGGTTCCTAAAATATAAATTCAAACATTTTATAATATTATCTAAGTATTTGCCTCTTAGTTTTAATAACATTTTATGTTCCAAAATTAGTAATCTCTATATTTTTCCTGATACTGATAAAAGATTTCCTAGAATAAATCTACCATAAATACTCTTATACAGTAAACATAATAATGTGTTTCTGACTCTATTATACAATTTATACTCTTTCTTCTCTGGATTTGTAAAATATGATTCTTCCTTATCAAGAATATTTTAATATCCAGAAAATAAGACAAAATATTCAACTCCATTAGTTATGACGAATTTCGTCATTATATCTCTCTAATATTCATAATCAGCTCTATCAAAAATAGGTGGTCTATTTTGATTGAGGTTTTATATTGAACCAAAATTTATTCCTTCAATATTTAAAAAAAATCCAAAAATATTTTCTCATAATTCTTGTTAGTGTATAAAATATTTATAAACAAAATATTTAATAAATATAACTAACATGAAAAGGTGAAGATATAAAGGTACAAATTTTTTAATAGAAACATCCTCAAACACCCACTTTGAGTATTTATATAATATATATTCATCTCAGATACCATTTATTATATATAAATTTATATGAAAATGGATTAATATAAGAGTCATTGAATTGTAAGTTTAACAACATTAATTTCTGACATTAAAAGAAACATAGTTTCAAATGAATAAACTAATATTCATCAAAATACAACTTACGTATTAATATTGATCAAACTGTTACCATGGATCTGATGAATACGGTATCATAATCATGTAAACTTAGATAAGTATTCCACATTTCATTATTATAATTTAATTTTTTTCACAAAAGTGATTGATCAAGTCAATGTAAATATATTATGAATCGTGATCAGAATAATCATGATAAATGAGAGTGATAAAATAAATTTATTTCTTTATAAATCATATAGAATCAAATTCAAAGTGGTAAGATAATCACAATGTAATAAAGTGTAAAATTATACTCTCATAATTTATGATATTGAGATAAAATAATACAAATAGAAAGATGAATATAAAAACAATTCACATTCTATTATAGTTGTAGTGGAAATAAAATACATATAATAATACAAGAAAATGAATATAATTATTTAAACATAAAGAGAATGGTGTCCAATAACCAAGGATAAAGGTTCTTTCTTTGATATTTACAATAATTATTTTCTTATCCTTACCAAGGTAATCACTGTATTTGAAGATCAGTCTATCTTATTATCCCCACAATCCCTTGATCGATATGGTGATAAGATTTGTTATGTCTTCCTCTCCACAAAATCCCTCAATACTATGATCATATTCTATCTTGTTATCCCATTATTCCATTTATTAATATAGTGATAATATTATTTTTCATCTTAACCTCATATAATCTCGATCATAATCATATAAACATAATCATAATGAAATTACATACTCTAGAAAATTAGAAGCACAAGAAATAAGAAGTTAAATCTTATAAAGTTCAAATCTCACAGTAGTAAGGTCAACAGATTGTCTATACATGAGTCTACCAGTTTTTCTCATTATTATAAAATCATCAAATGACCTTGTATTTATACATAAATCATCCAACAAATATCTTTATCTGCAACGATCATATTTTCTCCGTGATTATAGGATGGACCTGGACACATGGTACCTCAATGGTCATATTATAAGTAAATGCATAAAATTATTTTTACAATACATAATAATTGTATTATGAGTAAAATATTAAAATATGAATAAAAACATTTTCCTTAGTCATGAGTAAAACAGAATTCAATCTGATGGATTTTCTAACATATTTCCTTATAAAGATATGAACCAGATTGTTATCAATTTCAGTCAATCTTATTACTCTCGATTCTATAATGATTACAATATTACCAATGGTCAATATTTTTTTTGTTTTCCATAATACATTTAAAACTATTTCAAAATAATTTTTTTATATAAAAAATTGTAAAAAACATTTGATATCAAAGAGTTAGGTGTTAAGTATTTAAGAAATAGTTTTCCATTTCCAATATAAAAAATTGGAGAAGTCAAATATAACATTTGAGTTAAAAACTGTTTGGTAGTATTTAATTTAAATTCACATGTTAATTTTGAGCATTGAAATGATATAGGTGATAGTCTATTATAAATGAATAAAACGTATCTTTTGTGAATACAATTTAATTTTCAATGATATCACAACAATATTAAAGGGAAAATGACTCCAAAAAATATGCAATAATGGATTTTAGGCTGATCATGGTTCTATAAACCC
The DNA here is from genome assembly GCA_963277665.1 of Viscum album. Taxonomy (NCBI): domain Eukaryota; kingdom Viridiplantae; phylum Streptophyta; class Magnoliopsida; order Santalales; family Viscaceae; genus Viscum; species Viscum album. Next base: position 1,589,353,691 of record OY728150.1, read on the forward strand.
TCATATAATAATTTAGAGATACGTTTTAAACAATTTTCTATAATTTAATCTTCTATTTTTTACATTTTAATTTTTTATATTTTTAGCAGGGAAACTAGTTTTTAAAAAATTGAATAATGTTTTATTAAAAAATTAAAATTACACCCCTTTCCAAATATGGGTTATTATAACATAAATTCATTATCTGTTAAATTTTAATCAAATTTTAGATTATATAAAAGAAAATTTAAAATTACAAGACATGGTATATATTAAAAAATTGTAGAAAATTTTTATTTTAACCATTAAATGTTAATAATAATGTTTCTAATTGAATACAGAATAAGAATATTTAATATAATTACATGGTTTATAAAATATAATATTTTAATAATTATTTTAAAAACTGTTATTTAATTAATTATGTAAGGATTAAAAAATATTAATGAAAAAATATAATTGAAAAACCCCATTTCACCAATTTTATGGACAATATAAAATGCATAAACCTAAGAATATAGGAGTCGGGGCCATAATATGTTATATTTTAATGTTTATGGGGGACCAAATCCTAAATTACTGACCTATTTGGTATTTTTGGAAACCATAAAAAATACATGGAAGCCATTTTACATTGGTAATTAAAAAAACAAAATATCTTTTAGAATAAAATGATATGCACCTTTCAAACTAATTCCAAGAATTTATCTTTATACCCTGGGGATCAGAAACAATAAAGGGTAATCTTAAATCCATAGTAAGGGTAAAGTAAAATTGAAGTAATCATTAATAAATAATGCATATTAAATATGGAATGAACAAAATGTAATTGAATGATACCATATAAATAATCACATGATCATAAAACATTACCACATATATTCTAATAAATTAAATAATCACATGGATTAACAATAATTCCATAATGAATAATGTTTAAATATAAACTATCATGGTTTATCTTCAATGTAGTTATTATTATTAAATATCCTCAGAACAATTTTTATTGGTGGGTAGAATATCATATGATTTTCGTCAATATATATCCTCCAAACAAATTAAATCTTTGTGGAAACAAATGTGAAGTGTTTTTTCCAATAGATTTCATCCCATGATACAATAAATGCATCAATTTGATTTCATTAAACGGTCCCCAACATATATATCTTAAGTCCAAAATATTTCTTTTATATTGAAAAAATAAATTTAAATACAAAATTAACTTTATAAAATATCTGTATTGAGTAAAGGATAGAGATTTATCTACAATTCCATTATAAATCATAATAATTTTAAACTAAACAATATATATAATGATGTTATATAGTTTATAAAATAATTAAATTGATATAAAATTAATATCGATTTGAAAATATACACAATTTATTATTAAATAGAATTACAGTAAAGTGACTGTTTCAATATAATGTTAACAATCATAAACAAATGAGAGATCTCAATGGTTACTTTTACCACATAGAAATTTTTAATTGAGGACATTGGAGGAGATAATTCTAATCAAAAAATATAATAAAATTAAATATGATTGAATTGTGATATTAAATGAAATGGAGGAAGATTATACCCCCACAAAAAATAAATAAATAGTGAAAATGGTTTATGCCTCATATAAGAAAATGTGAGAAAACAATAACTTACATTGAGTCTAACTTGTCATGTGTTTCTTTATCAAAATGAATAATAATATTATGTTAATATTTAAATTTCTTGAGAACCATTTTCAGGTTTATTATTAAATTTAATTCACATATTAATATAATTTATAAAAATACCTAAATTATTATATTTACATCATGTGTTTTGACCAAATTTGTTTCACATGTTAAGGATAACATTGGTAGGTTGACTATGGTAAAATGGATCATAATAATAAATATCAAGAATAATTAAAATTAAATAAATATATTATTTATAAATAAATTATACTTTAAAACTAATCATGAAATTTTATTATGAAAAATTAACCAAAGCTAAAATCGTGGAAATGGTAGTTCGTACAAACGTATTAGTAACACTCCACTTTTTCAATGATAAGTATATGAGGAAGGTATGAAGCATTTTATATTTCCATAATTATAATTATTATAAAAATTAAATATTATTTAATTGTATAAATAATTATATTTATAATTATTTGGTTGTAAAAAGAAACACATTGCGTTGAGGAGGTGATAGTTCAGATGTCCATGAATGACTTTAAACATTTTTTAGTGTATGAAAATAGTAATAAAGAAAACGATATATTATTTTAAAATAATATTAATTATGCCATGAATATAGTCTATATGTATTTTATTTCATATATTATTCATTAAAAGCCTCATAAATAAATTCCATTTAATGTGTGAACACATCACATCGCTTTGAGGATGCAGTTGTGAACACATCTATAAACGATGTTATTATATTTAAATAAAATGGAAAGCATGAAGTTATGTGTTATAAATAAATTAAATTACTATTAATAAAAAATCAATATATTATACCTCATATAAAAAATTCATTTTAATCATACTTTACAACTAAGAGAGGTGGTCATGGAAAAAAGAACGACGTTGTTTTGCGAGGCGGTAGTCTATCGTACACATGAATAGTACATTCATTACCTATTTTATGGAACTGTGCGTATGTGTAGGTTAAACCATTAACATAAAACATATTATTTTATTTATGATACTAATTTTATTATTTTATCATGTAATAATAGAAATTATAATGGTTTTTTAAAGAAATATTTCAAAAGTGATCAATGATAGATGTTAACTATTTTTTGGTTAACACATCTTTGTTTTTAGAAAAATACTTACATTGAATTAATTACTCCCAATGTAAGTATTCTAAGTTGAGGGAAAGTATGTTGGAATATTATTTTCCCGTTTTTATATGATCTAAATGACTTTATAAGCTTAACAAATGGACATATTTAATGTCTTTTTTTTATGTAGGGAGAATGATACTCTTGTAAATATAAAAAGATAGACATTATTGAGAGGTATACATTACCTCTTGTGCCACCAAAATTAGAAAATAATTTATTAAAGTTATAATATGATCTATTTTGGCCTCAACGAAACAAAAATATGTTCATTTTTATAATTTTTATGCTTAAATTTTATGTTTCCCCACTTTTACCATTTTAGTTTTTATTAAGGTAGCTCATTTTCTGACCAAGGTTTTTTTACCATTATGAATAAATTGAAGTTATATTTATTTGAAAACGTAGTCCCACATAATTATAAAAATGTTATCTAATTTACAAAATAAAAAACCATACGGTTTTTTATTTAATTTTAAAATAAGTGCATATAACAAACCTAAACACTACTTTAACCCTAACTGTGCGTGCAATGTTTCTTACAATTTGTGGTCCAATATGATCATTATAGAAGATAAATCGATCCATTAATATGAAACAAATTATATTTATTGACATTTATAAATTAATTGGATGAATACTTTATTTTTAGTAAATATTAAATCATTATATGAAATATATTTTATTATATAATAATGATAAGGAAAATTTTGAAATTATTTATATAATATAAATTTAAAAAATATCATGAAAACGATGAAACTAAAAAAATATTAATTTAAAATCTAATTTACATGAAATTTTCATCTAAAAATATTATGTAACACAACAATTAATTCATATTTCTTCACTTTAAAAATTTTAAGCATCGTTAATTTTATTTAATTATTAAATATATAGTCACTATATCAGTTTTTCTATAGAAATTAAAGTAATTCATCACTAAAAAATTATTTATATTCCATTATAATAATAAATAACTCATTTATGTTTAAAAATGATATGAATTTCTAAAAATATTATTTATTCTATATCTCAAAGGATTATATATGTTAAATTAATCGAAGGTTTTTTTTTATTTTCATTAATTAACTTATTAAATAGGTAAATTTCATGGAATAATATCCCACTAACACATAAAATTATAAAAAACATAGTATATGGTCTAAATGTGGAGATCCAATTGATTTTTCAATAGATTCTAGGACATCAGTTCCATTTATTTTGAAAATAAACCACTAAGTAAACTAATGTTTACCATATTCACTATAAATAATTTCAATTATAGTTAAAATATTTTTCATCAAAATTAATGATGATATTATTAGACTAAAAATACTGTAATTCATCTAAATATTTATTTATGTTTTTTCAAATTAAATACACTTATGTGGAAATATTAACTTTTATGAAATTCCTGGGAATGTGGAGAGAAAGAAATTTTTTAATGTGAAAATGATTAAAATTTAATTTTTATTTTATATAAAATTTTAATATAAAATTTATTACAATGAACTAATTTTTTTTAAAATACTTAAGGTTGATATATTTTGAGTTTAAGAATATTTATAATAATTTAATACTAATAATTATATAAACAAAAAGAAAATTTTTAACAAAAATGCATTATTATTTAATATTCATAAGAAAATGATTCATCTCAAAAAAATACCAAAAAATAACCAAATGTTTATTTTAACATTATTAATTACAAAATGATTTTTTTTTAAGAATAAAATCTATAATTGTTTCAAAATATATTTAAAAAAAATGAGCACTATTAAAATGCGTTAAAACACTCTGTAAAAAATAAAACTTATTATTCATAAACTATAATTGTTCTAATAATATGTATTTCAAAAATGGTTGATAAAAGTAAAAAAATTATATTTCACTTATAATATATATTCATAAGTTATTTAATCTTATTCATATCCTCTAATTTAATGGTTAGGATGCTACTTTAAAATTAATAATATTTTTTCTATAACTCGGTCTTACGTGCAACACAAGATAACTAAGTGTTGTATATGTCTTTAGATTAACATGGTGTGGCATAAAAATAAATCCAAACATAGAGTAAAATTTATTCTAAAATGAAAATATTTTAATTTCATTGGGTGTTACATTATATCCACATTAATTAAATTGCATCCTCACAATTTAAACTTCATCATAGTAATCAAGGGATTTCTATTTGGAAATAAAATTATTGAAAAAACCTCACTTAATAAATAGGGATAATAATACATATTATTAATAATAGGGAAAGGAAAATGTGAATTTCACCACTAAACTAGGCTTTTGAATACGGCAAATTTACTTATAACATGAACATTGATGAAAAATCTTAATATCATGTTCTGATAGAGAGTGATAGAGTATATGTTTAGATGAAAGTTGATAGCCATAAATCCTTGAACCAAATTAATTAAAATAATAATTTATAACATCAAAAACAATGATAATATGACAACATTTTTGTTTTGGGACCTCATTTATATAGTTGATAAATTATTTTAGTCTCCAATAATATATGTATATATACATACACAATACATTTCTCTTTTACAAACAAAATATTTTCCTTTGGTTATTCCTTGAACTATTTGTACTTCATCTCTTAGAATAGGCAACATAATAAGTTGAAGTAATATATTTTACTCTAAAACCTTGTCAAATGTTAAACATAAACCATTTCATAAAACTATATCCTTATCAACCTTCCATGTATTATAATAAATAAAATAGGTTTTTTATGAAGTTAGTGGTATCCAATTTAATATATCCATATCAATCATCTCTTTATCGAATCATAATTGTCTGAACATATAGAATATATTAAGGAATATCTTTCCTTTAACTGTGTCTTTTAAAAAACATCTATGTTTATAATGAATCAAATTTCTTTGTAATATTCAATATTTGATCTAAAATCCATAATTATATAGTACTACAATAAAATCATTATATATTTATTGATTCTCATGAAATTTACCATAGTGATAAAATAATCTAAATATATAATTCATTAAACCAAACACAGTATTATTAATCATTCCACATCATCTATGGTTATAGAAAAATATTGACGATTATCTATTATACTCTATTGGGTTATATTATAGTCATGAAAAAAAATTGATTTCAATAGTGAGCTATATCCAGAAAGTTAAATAATTGTACATTTTAAACATTTTCCTTATCCTTTAAATCAAAATCATAGTGGCCTTTCTCTCCACACTTGTCGCCAACTCCCATTCCTTTTAAGGAAGGACAAGTTTTTTTCCCACAATTATCACAATTGATAAAATACTTCATTCCCTTATTTCATTTATACATATTGTTCTCTTCCTTCCTATTCTTTCATTTCTTCCCTTGAAATCAATAGGACTAGTATAATTATTTATTACACTCATTATCACATCATGTTATGTCCTCATATGATGAGAATTCATGGTAAACAATTTCTCTTCGAAAATTTTGTTTAATACTTAAAAGATATTATCCTTATTACTCTAAAGATCATGTGCATTGGTGAGGTTCCCATTCCTTCCTCTAGTCACCATTTCAATATGATGAGCTGCACTCGATTATGTCATATAATTATGGAACATAATTTATAATCATGAAACTATTGAAATTATTATCAAAAATTGAAATATTTATGCATCAAAAAATCTCATAATAATAAACATGGTTTCTTTTGAATGATCTCATATAGTTATCCACAATATCTATCTTAGGTTTATGTTCCCTAATATATGTTTTCATAAATCATGTTCCCAAAGATTCTATTTAACTGCCCACAGATATGAACTTTATCTGTATGATCCCAAATTCCCAGAGTCAATTCCTAACTTCATTGCATTGGCCTAATTATAAGGAATAAAATCATGAATGCATGATTCATGTATCAGATATGGACACAAAAAATTCACGTACCAATTTTAAATTGGTAATAATTAAAATATAATATAAAAAAAATTTAGAATTCCTTATATGCTTGAAATGCATTCAATGAATTTTTCTTTATAACCATGGGTAAATGAAATAAGATAATTGTGAGTTTAAATTCTTTGTATGGGTATAAAAAAGAGGAATTAATAATGAATTAATAATGAATAATATATCTGGGGAGAATAAAAGATGATTAAATAATTCCATATAAATAATCACATGATCATAAAACATGACCACTTATTTTCCAAAAAATAAAATAATCACATGGAATAATAATGTTCATGGAATGCATAATTTTGGACATCATCAATATGAATATATATCATAATGATAGTTCTTATAATGATCCATCATCAATATAATTTATTTTTTGGGGTAAAAACTCATCTTATTACTATTGTTATCTATCCTCCTAACAATTTAAAACTTCTTGGAAACAAACATGATGGTTTATTCAATAACTGATTTCATCCAATGAGTCTACTGATGGATCGATGGTGTTACATTATCATGTCTCCAATAGATATACATTGTCTCAAAAACATTTTTCATAAATTGAAAAATATATTTAAATAATAAACAATATTCCTTATCAAATATTTGTATTCATTGAAGGATGTAGATTTATTAACATTGCCCAAATAAATTATATAATTGTCAAAGTGAAGTATATATATAAAAAGATTCTATAGTTTAGTAAATAATAATATTCATCATACATGAATATTGATATTAAATTAAAAATAATTTCAAATGACAAAGGATTACAAGATGGTTGTTTTTTCAAGATAATGTAAAAAATCACCAAAAAAGATTCATTTCAATGATAACTTTTTTCATATCGATGTTTTAAAATCCATACCCTTGGATGAGATAATAAAAATTGAAATATAAAATACTATTATATATGTGTAAATAATGAAATAAAATTATTAAGTGTCATAATACACCCCAAAAATGATACAAGTGATGTGTGTATTGTATTCCTCATGAATGAAAAAATGTGACATGAATCTCTTACGTTTTGTCATAGTTTTCACATGTGTCTTTTTCTTCAAGAATAATAAAATTCTATTAATTGTTTAATTTATTTAAAACCCTTTTCATTTTTATTATTACTTTTACCTCACTTATTATAATATTTATATAACTACTTGAACAATTCTATTTATGTCTGGTGTATTGATGAAATTTGATTCACATGTTAAAAGAGAATATGTTGGATCAATTACAATCAAATGGGTCATCATATAAACTTATATTAAATAATAAAAATGACATTATAATAATATTTATAAATGATTTATTAGTTTAGAACCAATCTTGAATGGTGGCAATGATAAATGAACCAACATTACAATCATGGGGATGGTTGGTCGTACATACGCATGAGTAATGTTACAATTTTTCAATTTTCATTATGAAAAAAAGCTTCGTAAAATTTATTTTAACCTCATAATAATTATATCATAAATATCATTTTATTTAATCATATACACTTTTATATAGAATTTATGTAATTTAAAATGAATCACATCTTTTTGATGAGGTGGTAGTCCACACTTCCCCGAACGATGTTATAATTTTTTTAATGTGTGAAAAGGGTAATAAATAAAATGATATATTATATTTCAAGAAAAGTAATAATGTCATGAAAATAATATATATTTATCTTATGTGTTATATGTTTAATTAAACCCATCTTAAATATAATCAATGTAATTTGAGAATATATCACATAGATTTGAGGAGGCAATAGTCTACACGTCCATAAATGATTTTATCATATTTCAAAAAATGGAAATAATAAATTTATGTGTTATATAATAGTTCCAAAAGTATTAAAAAACATAATTATCATATATGTAATATAAAAAACGGTTTCCATCAAAATTCCCTGACCAATAGATTTGGTTAAGGATAAAAAAATAACATCGTTTCGCGAGGTGGTAGGTCGTCATAAGGAGGAACAGTAGATTCATTATCCATTTGATATAAATTTTAGTATGTGTAGGTTTAAACCTCAATATAAAAATATATATTTATGTATATGATAATTATATCATTATATAATCCTTCAAAAATAATAATTTTATTGTTTGAGAACTAAATATATCATAAGTGATAATTACATAAGGTTATATCTTTTTCAAGTAACTCCTATAGGTTTTAACCAAAAGACATACTTGGAGTTATTTATGTCCAATGAAAAGATTCTAGGATTATGGGATGAATGTTTTTATCCTATTTGGTAAGGTTTTATATAATTAAACAAGCTTTATATGTGTGGTGAAATGTGTAGTATGAATTCATTTTTACTGTGGTGGGTGCGTCATTCTTGTAAATATAAAAATATAAACACTATTGTGAGGAATCCCTTTCTTCATGTGCTAGAAAAATTGAATAATTGTTAATTTTTTTAAATATATGGTTCATAAAAACCTCAACCCCACAAAAATATGGGCATTTTTATAATATTGATCCTTAAATTCTTAGATTCCACACTTTTACCATGTTTGTTTTTATTAAGGTAGCTAGTTTTCTAACATATGAAATTATACAATTAAAAGTAAATTTAAGTGAGAGATATTAGAAAATATATAACCAATTAATTTGAAATATTCTATATAATATAAAAAATATAAACTTCATATGTGTTGGATGTTAATTTTAAAGCATGCACATGTCAGGCGCAAAAACATTACTTTATCCCAAAGAAATCTAACAATATTTATTACTATTTAAAGGTAAATATGCACATTATAAAAGATAAATTAATCCATCAGTAAGAAAAATATGCTATTTATTATTATTTAAAAATAAATTTTCATAATATAGTATTTTTAATAAATTTTAAACATTGAAATAAAATATTATCAACTGTAGAATTACATTAATGTCAATTTTACTTTATTTATGTAATTTAAATTTAAAAATATCATGTAAATGATAGAATTATAATATATTATGTTAAGATATGTACTGTTAAATATTTATCTTAAAAATAATGTAACACACTAATTCATTCAACTTTCTTCTCTTTTAATATTTTTAGTATCATTTATTTTATTTTATTTTTAATTAAATAATCAATCTGATTTCATTTCTTAATCCTTTTAAGTAACTAATTAATTTCTAAAAATTTCTTATAAATAATGATAATATAATAAATAATTTATATTTTAAAAGGATATGTATGACCAAAATTTAATTTTTCCCAATATCTCAAGGATCTATAAATGCTAACGGTAAGAAAGGTTTCTTTTTATCATTTTCCTTGATTTAATTATTATATTCATTACTTTCATAAATAATTATCCCACTAACTCATAAAATTATAATGAAAAGGTTATATAATATAAATATGGGCATCCAATCACATTGGGATATGGTTTTAGGAATTTTTCCATTATTAGATTTATGTTAAACCACTAAGTACACTAATATTTTCCTTAATCACTCTAATAAAATTTTATTACATTTACTAATAAATTTTCTTTGAATTTAAGTTGATATTATTAGAATATATATATTATAACGATAAAAATTTTGTTCATCCATTTTTTCAAATTCAATTTATATAAGTGTAAATATTACATTTCAATAATATCCCATTAAGGTGGTGAAAAAGTTGGTTTCTCAAATTGAAAATGATTAAAATTTTGATATAGAATTTATATCTAAATTTAATATTAAAATTATCCCAATGTTGTAATGTGGATTAAGTGATGTATAATTGATTTAGTTTTACATTAAAATCATTTTAAAATATAATTTTTTTTAAGAGTATTTAAATGAAATGTTAGTTTTCAACTAAAATGCATTATTTCACACGATACATAAAAAATGGAACTTCTCTGAAAAATAAAAAAATCACCAAAATATAATTTTGAAATTAAATATTCAATGTGAATTTTATTTTTTGGAATAAAATTTTTAAAATTGTAAAATATTTGTATTAAAATATACACGCCATTAAAATTCGAAAAAATATCTTTATAAATAAGATAGGTTTTTGTGAAAAAACTATATTTTTCATATCATATGTCTAGAAAACTTATTGGATCAATCTAAAAACATTATATTTCATAAAATATATATATTTATATAATTATAATTTAGATAATTTAATTCATAACTGCTAATTTAACTACTAGGAGATACCCGTTAAAATAACAATATTAACTGTAAAACATAGTCTTTTGTGTAATTTAAGCTAAATTAGTTTTGTTTATAATGTATGATTAACTTTTTATTTTATATAAATAAATATATTAATAAAATTAAATTTATTCCATAATTAAATATTTTAATGTCTTGGGGTGTCAACAAATTACTTTAATATTTAAACTCATTTTATAATTAAAATTTAAATTAAATTTATCAAACATTATTTTAATATTGATAAAAAATATTAAATAAATATTTTTATAATTAATTTCTAAATGACATTACATCTAATTTTCAATTTATGTACATAAAAACTATTTTTACAATTAAAAATGACATGACATTCAAAAATTTAAAATATGTGTTTCATAAATTCAACATTGTATTAATAAGTTATTTATGTTACTAAAAATATATATTAAAGAACAAGGTATTGTAAACATTTACATCAAACTTGTTTTATGAAAATTTCACAAAATTGATATTTTTTCAAAATTGATATTCTCATTATTTACATGAAAATAAATTATTTCATAAATACATAAATGTTCACAATAAGATAATTTTTAAATTTTTAAATCAAAAATGATTATTAATTTAATAAATAATATTTAACTAGTAAAAAAATTTATTAGAATCTAAAATGAAATATTTAATGAAAAACAACTTTTATTGAAAAAATCATTTTCAAAACAACAAGTATTCTTAGTCACGTTTTATTTGACTTTATAATTGGTTATAATATTTTCACCTACTATAGTTTTAATTGTTATTTATATTTCAATATCTAATATTTTGTAATTTGACAATTTAATTTCTTGTGTGGCATAATTCTTTAATACTATGGTTATTTAATAGAAAATTGTATATTAAAATATCATGTGTTTATAATTAAATATGTTGACATTGTTATAACTATATCAATAATTATGTGCCAAATTAATGAATTTTATTATTAGATGGTAACTTTTTATATGTTAGTTATAAGATATTTTAATGAGATATACCATAAAATATTTTTCCTAAAAATATCTAACTTCATTAGGACCCCTCCTATGTCAATAGTGAAACATAGTGTAGCTGTAAAATTATACCTACATAGGCTATATGTTGATGATTATGACTAATAATGTTGAAATGAATTATATGGGTAATTTCACTCATTAAACTAGGTAAATAAATAAACCATTGATCAACACTTTAAATATATATTTATCTAAAACCCAACTATCTTAATAAATTCTTGAATACATGTAAGTAACCAAAGGAAGAAAATGACTCAAATTTTAATACCATGATATTAGAAACTTATAAAAATTCATAACCAAACGTCTATAAAATTATCCAATAACACTTCCATTATATAAAATTAAACTTTTATTAATTTGATAACATTCACAAGAACATGATTTAATAATGCTGAAAATGAAAATATTTATTGGTGAATGAAGAAAAATACACATGAATTCATGTGAAAGGGAATAAAAACAAGAAAATAATTTATGATGTGGAGTGAAATTTCGTTTCACCCCTATATAAAATATCTTTTTGTTCGCCTCTCTCCATGTATATTAGATCATTTCTCACTATTTAACCATACAATACAAATAATTGTTCTTGTAGATGGTGAACCATGTCCCTATAGAAAGATTATTCTTGATCATGATTATTAAGATTGTGTTAGTATATATCTATAATAGTGAGATATAGACACTTTATAAATCAACCAAGATAATAAAAAAATTTCTTCTTCTTTATTGAGGTGGAATCTTACTCCAAAATAACTAGTATAAGGCAAGTTTAACATTTCAAAAGTCCCCAAACTGATCCATTAACCAAAAATTATTTCATTCAATTATTCCCTATGTATATTAAATTTGTATTTTGATTTCATAGGGGTGTATTTACCATAGTTCTGATATCTAAAACCCCTTACATCAGAATTTTTTCAAGACTCAATTCTATTAACCAAAAGAATTTGGAGATTTAATAAAGTATCCCCCCTTATATGATATTATCAATGTCTCATATCATAGTGATGGTAGTTAGTTATAATCTTTGAATGCTATAATATAATTAAAATTGCATGTATACATTTTGTATAATAAAATCTTCCAATAAACAATCCATCAATCAATTATTTGTGTTCTGGTATATTTTTATTTAATTTTCCTCACCAAAAAACAAGAATGAATAGATATGTTTAAATTAATAACAGATTAAGGGGATTAGTAACTACTATGATATGAAATCTCCAATAAACTGACTATAATAACCTCAAAGAAATAGTTTATCTTCTATTTTAGAAGTAGGTAGTTATAAAAAATAATAATAAGATTCCAATAGAAGGCATATATGTTTAGATAGAAGTTCCAAAATTTTCTTTTCTATTCTTATTTTTTTGAACTTCACAAACACTTTATTAAAAACATGTTTGCTTAATTATTATGTCCAAAGTGTTTTAGTACATCTTTTTAGAAAACATTATAAATTACCATACATAGAATACATTCAAAAGTATCATGAATATAATATTTACATTTCTTCAATATCATTATCATAATGAGAATGTGTATGATAAATTAGAATTATATTTATTGGTCCAACTGTCAAATTTAGTCATTTATTTCATAGTGACAATGTATTAAGAATTAAATTGATACTCTCATCAATACTATGAGGCTTGTAATCATAAGTATTATCATATTAAAATTGTTATGTATTTCTATCAAAAAAACTATGTTTATAATCATATTACGAATATGTGTTTCTATTGTAAGCAATTTATTAATCATTGTAATGGTGTTTATCAATATGACGCTGAGAATTTAGTTATGATGATCTTTCAAGTACCAACTGTTTGATTTTATTGAAAAAAACATGTAAATATGATTGTTTTAGGGATTTTTATAAATACTAATCATTTTAAGAGTTTTTAGATTATTCTTTTTCACTCTCACATTGTATGAAGAATAATTAAAAAAGAAATTCTCAATATTAGTTTTTTGTATTTCTTTTTAGTCTTGCCTTCTTCAGGAATCATTGACCAAGTTTTTTCCTTAACATTTTTTTAAAATTGTATTCAAATTAGATCATTGTCATGATAGATGGATTCTAGGGATATTAATATAGATAATATATTTTATTAGTATTAGAGATTATTGGTATAGTATGATAGAGTTGATCATCATATCGAGGGATTCTGGTGATAGGAAGGAAGAGCTTGTATGATCACTATATCGAGGTATTTACTAGTATGTAATCATAGACATTAATGTATGTTTACAAAATTAGATACATTTAGTCAGGGTTATAGACTAACATCATATTATGGTTAAAAGATTTTCACATTTTTAAATATCATATAAGACATACATCAATTTTGTAGATATTATATTACTTATTTATCACAAGTTTTTTATTCACCTAAAAATTTAATAGAAATTATTTCATCATATTTATATTTATATTCATATTCTTTTTATCATATTTATATTTCTAGCAATCTTTCTACTTTCCAGGTGCATCCAAGAGAACCGAGATCAAATCCGGGTGGAGGTGAATTTTCGGGGTATTGTAGCAGTACTCTAGCAGTATTGTAGTTGTCGGAACTATTCATACATCTAGGCCTTTGGTCCACCGGTTTGGTCCTTGGGTATTGTAAGGCTTTCGATCCACCGAAGGCCTTCGAGCCAGCTGTTTCTTAAGGCCTTCAGACCAACTTAATGCCTTAGGGACACACCAAGTCCTTCATTCCACATAAATGAAGATGTACTAATTAGACTACAAGGTAAAAGGATTTAGATGAGGATTCAGGTCATGCACATTTACAGGAGCAGATCTAAACAAAAATGTAAGAATGAGAGGGTATGGCTTTTCCATCAGTACCAGGCCTTTGCAGCTTTGCATAAGGATAGCTTGCCGACCAGCCCTATGAAGGTTGATTACTAATTTCATGACATATGCTGGGGAGGAGCAGTACCATGTTGTCTTGTCTGGGTTCTTACCTATAAGACCTACACGTCATGTAATTTTCTCTAAGCCTTCGAGAATTGTAAGGGTTCCACATCACCCCTTTAAAGGTGTATTAACAAAAAATAAATAAAAATGAATGCCTTCGGGCCATTCTGACCAACTATGATTATTATAATCAAACTTATAAAAATAATATCCATACTGATTATGACTTTTACTTTAATATAATCATAATTTTTTGTGATTACAATTTTCTGACATTGTTAATCGGACTATGTATAATTTTGATAAACTTATATTATGAGGATTTATTTTTGTTTCAAATAAATTATTTTATACTATTTTTTAAACTACAATTCTCCACCTCTTGTTTGTATTTCCAAATTATAAGATCTTATGATACTACTTTTACTATTATAGGAGGTTTATATATCTATATATTTCTATGTTATTACTTTAATTACTATTCAAAGTTGATGATTTTTTGACAGAAATTTTTTTATACACTATTATACATGAACATGTATTTATAGAAATGATATTTTTATTTGTTTTTATAGATAGTAGGTATAAAGAATTTTTCTATAGGATATATAAATCCAAACAAACAACCAATCATTGATGGTGATGATTATCAGTACCGAAGATATCTAATGAAAACTTTTGTTATCCAAACATGAGTTGATAATTTATTTATGTTTAGAAGATACTATAATATTCCTGCTAATTAAGTCACTAATTATAATCATCTATAGAAATAAAGGTTTTAGTTAAACTATAGAGTAAGGAATACATTGTTATATTCCATTGTAAGAAGTATTTATATTTTGATATTCTCATGTGATGTTGCAAAGAATATTTGTAAAAATCTTGAAGTAACACATTCATGAACTAATAAGGTTGTGTGTACCACTATGATTTGAGAATATTATCAGTCCATTGATATTATTTCTAGAGAATTAGTTTTAATTATTCACTAGAGGTTCATGACCATTATTAACCGTTTATAATATATTATTGAAACATTAATTGATTATGAAATACTTGTGGAAAAGATAATTGATATTATTCCCAATGAGTGTGAATTTAAAATAGCATTAGTTGATCATACAAGAATGTGAAATAATCTAAATTTATATTATGTAACTAGAAGCCGTATAAAATTGTGTATAATCAAAAATGTAAATTTGAAAAAAATGGGTTGTTTTATTTTCTACAAAATTTACTATAACTTATAAAGATTAATTCGTAGAGAAAGATATTATATCCCAATGAAAGAAGAATAGTTTTTTTCAATCTGATTCTAGAAATTATTAATATTTTATATATGTGCTAGAAAACGTTTCCATAATTATGAATAAGATATTTGGAAAAAAATATTTTGAATAAAATTATAAGACATTTCATAATTATATAGGTGATAGGAATGATGATATTACTTGTTATGAATATGAAAAATCTATACATATTAGGCATGATTGTATAAAGATTAAGATGATAGATAAACAAAAAATAAATAAGGAATGAAATTAAAAAAATTATTATAAATCAAAAGAAAAAAATTGTTCTAAAATATATTGACACATGGATTTTCGATTGAGGTTATTATTCTCAATGTTCTTCAGATAATGAACATTCAAGAAATAGGAACATATCCCTTTTTCACAATATATCTAATGTTACACAATGTTTCATGGATATTCTATGAAATTTCAAATACCTTATAAATTTGTATTTAAATGATAATTATCCTGATGAAAAAATGTTTACATCATCATATTAATAATCTTTATCAGTTGAAGATAATTCATTACCCACTTATAATGATGTCTCCTTCTTTACAAAACTTTTTTATAATGATTATAGTAAAATTAGAAAAAATATCTTGATAATGATGTGTAAAAAAATATCAAAGATGATTAAACAATAAATTGATTTACTAAAGAAATTCCATATCTTTCAAATGGTCTTGATAAATCTGTTTATGAAAATGAAACTATTTAAAAATATTTTTAAATAGTTGTTTCTATGAATTTTTATTTACTAACTGGTTTTAAAAAACTTATTTCTATGACTAATATAGGTGAAGTTAATATTTATTTGTAACAATAAAATCTGAAATGTCTAATTTTAGAATACTATTCTCAAACATTACCACCACAAAGGAATTTTTCAATAAAATGTAAAAACAAATTAATCCTTATTGTAATGGTTCTAGATTATTTTTTAAATATAAAAAACTAATTTTTGGTATAATTTATTATTTTCCTATACATAATACATTTTAAACTAAATTTAAAGTAATTAAAACTAAAATAAATATTATTCCATGACAAGACTTATAATAATTATGATTTAATAATACTTGTTTCTATTAATAAATGAAATTTTTTAAAAATTAATTAGATAAATGTGGATACCCAATGTTTTGGATTCTAACATTACTATACCCATTAATTTTTAGGTTACAAAAATCTATCATTTTTTGTTTTTAGGATAAACAATAATGCACCAACAAAAAATATATATGATACATGGAGAGTGGGTATTCCAGACACATAAATGAAAATAAATAATTCATAAGTAAGATTATAAAAAATAATAGAGGTAATGTAACATACAAATATAATTCTCAATGACTGATTATTAGAATTAGTAATAATTACCTTCATTGAAAACCCATTATTTTAACTTTTTTATTTGTTTAAGGTACTAATAAAAATAATATTTGAAAATGTAAAATATATAATGATGTTTACCTTGTAATCTGTAGTAATGATAATTTTGTAGTACATAGATCCAAGTATAAATTTATTCTTTCTACCAAACACCATGAGAATATTTACATACTTAACTTACAAGACCATAGGATCCAATAATTACATTACCATACTGAAATGAAAGACAAATCATCATTATGGCATAGAATGTTAGAAAATTTTAACCATATAAACATATATATGTTGACTATGAATGTAACTATAAGGATTTACAATAACATTGGATTAATTTTTCAGGAGTCTATAACCATTATAAATACGATATCAAAAATAAATCATGTTTTAAAACTATTATTGAAGTCTCAACTTATGGTTATTTACATTTAGTTCATCTTGAAATATTTTTTCATTCACAAAATAGATTTATTAGTTGAATAAACTATCAGTATATCTTAGTTTATGATTTCACTAGATATACATGTGTTTATTTTATCAAAAATAAATGTGAAGCCTTATTTTTTTAAAAGATTGGTATCCAATGTCAAAAATGAGAAAAAAGCCATCCTTGATATGTATTCAAATATATCATGGTGTATGTTTTTAAA
The DNA here is from genome assembly GCA_963277665.1 of Viscum album. NCBI lineage: Eukaryota > Viridiplantae > Streptophyta > Magnoliopsida > Santalales > Viscaceae > Viscum > Viscum album. The sequence goes on from OY728150.1 coordinate 1,589,371,939, forward strand.
TTCTACTTTTGAATCTTTTTTCAGTAAGAATGTTATTGGAAATAACTTCTCAGAACCTTGAACCCCTAGAAAAATGGGGTAGATGAAATAATAAATAGGGTTCTTCAAGAAATAACTAGAACATTGTTTATTGAATTCTCAATAGCTAAATGGTTTCTGTCTAAATGATATAGTATTGAATTCTATACTATAAATTGACTATAAATTTATATTTTTCTTAATAAAAATTATTATGATTTTTTAAAAATGATGAAAATAAAAAGTTCCTTACATCATAAATTGTTATTGAAAAGTGTTCATTCTGAATATTGAAGATAATTAACAAAAAAATTTAACCAAATATGATAAAAAAAATTATGTTATTATAATATTTATAAGATTTTTAATGTTTTTAATAAAAATTCTTTTACTATTAAAAAAACAGTAAATGTTATGCTTGATGAAACCGATCCTTTTGTTTTCAAAAATCCACAACCAATATTCTAAAACTTTATTTCTCAACCTTATTTTCAAACTTTGTTAGAAGTTTATTCTCATAAGTATATAATAGAAATATTATATTCCATGTTTTTCCCTTATGAGTATTTTTTACCTTTTGTTGGGGAACAGAATTTTCAAAACACAAGATTCATTTGTTTTTTAGGAACAATACTATAAAAATTATCATTGGTGATATAGATCAACTGGTTTAGATATCATGTTCCTTAAGTAATGAAATTAAAAATCTAGATTTATTTTCCCAATTAGAACCTACGAATCCTAATGAGTCTTTTTTTTTGAAGATTGGATTAATGTAATGCTAGATAAACTCATTGAATTTGAGAGAAAAAGGTCTAAAATTTTGTTAAATGGCCTTCTGAAACCTATATAATTGGGGTAAAATGGTATTTTTATAATAAATATGAATAAAATATAATAATTATTATAAATAAATCTACCCATGTATCTAAGGGTTATAATAAATAAGAGGAAATAGACTATAAAAAAACTATTCATGGATTTCAAGACATGATGCTATTTGAATACTTCCAAAAATTATTTAATTTCAAACTTTTTCAAATGGATGTGAAGTGTGATTTTCATAATGGATATGTTACAGGGAATTTTATGTTCAATAAGCATATGGTTTTGAAAATACCAAAAATAATAAATATATTTTTTAATATACTAACTTTGTATACGGACTCGAATAATCCCATCGAGTTTGGTATGATAAGTTAATAGGATTTTTATAAAAACAATTTTATAAATAAACCCATGGTTCCAACTATTTATATAATGAAATTTAATAAAAACATAATGATTATACAAATTTATGTTGATAAATCTTTATTCAGATCAACTCACTAATATTTATTAGATTCCATTATAGATTCTTTAAAATCCAAGTATTAAATGAGTATGATGGGTGAGTTAACATATTTAATTTGTTTTAAAATATAAAAAAACCCATATAGACTTTTTATATCCCAATATAATATATAAAGTATCTTCATAATAAGTTTGGATATGAAAATACTAAAAATATTAATACCCCTCTCGATACCTCAAATATATTAAAAATTATGGTGGCTAGGAAATAGTCAATCAAATGATTTTTAAATGTTTGATAAGAAGATTAATTTACTTTATTGGTATTCATCTAAACATAATGTTTTCAATGTCTTTTTAGAAACAACACTCAGTTGAACATTCCACTTATGAATCTGAATTTATAGAAGCTATAAGTTTTTGTGTTAAATTGTTGAAGATTCAACACACACTCATTGAATATCACATTAGTTAGAATAAAACCCAAATAATATTAGATAATTAAATTATTTTTCATTATGTAAAAAGATAGAACATCACACATTTTCTATTCACATATATATAATACACCATTTTCTTCTGTATCACACACATAACGCAAATATAATTTTAAAAATTATTAGAATAGAAGAAAAACAAGGATAATTTTTAACAAAGCATATTAGTTTTTATATATTTAAATATATTAAAAAAAATATAGGAACTATTAAAGTACAGTAATCATTCATATTTACTTTTTTAACTACATTCTAAAAATAATCTACCTTTATAAATAGAGGTAGTATATATGCTTAATATTTTATTATAAAAAAGTTTAGTTTTCTAAAAATTTATAATTTCTTAAAACATTTGTTTTAATTAATATTATGGAATAATATAGTTTATAAAAACCATTTAGTGTTAGAATCCTCAAAATGATCCTCTATGTTTGAAAAAAATATAAATATCTAAGGACTCAAATTTTATAATAAATTTTTTAGACTAAAAATTTCATAATTAGTTTTTTCATAATAACTATCGTATTCATCATTATTATAAAAATTTATAAATTTTTTTTTTCCTATTTACAATATTATATTCATTATTTATCTTAAAAACTATTTTAATCTATTTAATTTACAATATCTTATAAGAGTATTTTATTCATACTGATGAAACCCTTTAAACAGAAATGTACTATTGTGTTATTTATATTTTTAACAATATTTCATTATATTAGTTCTCTATTTTTTTTGTTAGACATTTATTTTTTTTAAATATATTTATTACTCTAAAATTTTAATATTTTACCTAATCAGAATCATTGTTGATATGATAGATGTATTTTAAAAGAAATATAAATAGTTAAATGATTTATTTTATACAATTAAACTAATATTGACTATCTGATCAATGAATATTTCATATCATCCATTATTTATAATGGAATAGAACTCATATCCCAAAGTGCCTATATAAATTAGAATTATCTTTTTCTCCCCCAACAGTTGATCAGTTTTTTTAGTCAGTGTTGTTGTATCCTTAAAAGAATTAGTCCATTTGTTCTCCATCATCACTGATATCCAATATTAGTTTCAAAATCCCATTGCTACTAAGGAGGTATGTGAGAATTTTTTTTATTCAATGGGAGGTTAGTTTAAAGATATTTCTATGAAAAATTATATTCTAGTTTGATGAAGAATATTCGCTTTCACGGTTTTTAATATTTTTAGTATCATTCATTCAACTTTCTTCTCTTTTAATATTTTTAGTATCATTTATTTTATTTTATTTTTAATTAAATAATCAATCTGATTTCATTTCTTAATCCTTTTAAGTAACTAATTAATTTCTAAAAATTTCTTATAAATAATGATAATATAATAAATAATTTATATTTTAAAAGGATATGTATGACCAAAATTGAATTTTTCCCAATATCTCAAAGATCTATAAATGCTAATGGTAAGAAAGGTTTCTTTTTATCATTTTCTGTGATTTAATTATTATATTCATCACTTTCATAAATAATTATCCTACTAACTCATAAAATTATAATGAAAAGGGTATATAATATAAATATGGGCATCCAATCGCTTTGGGATATGGTTTTAGGACTTTTTCCATTATTAGATTTATGTTAAACCACTAAGTACACTAATATTTTCCTTAATCACTCTAATAAAATTTTATTACATTTACAAATAAATTTTTTAAGAATTTAAGTTTATATTATTAGAATATATATATTATAACGATAAAAAATATGTACATCCATTTTTTCAAACTCAATTTATATAAGTGTAAATATTACATTTCAAGAAAATCCCATTACGGTGGTGAAAAAGTTGGTTTCTCAAATTGAAAATGATTAAAATTTTGATTTAGAATTTATATCTAAATTTAATATTAAAATTATCCCAATGTTGTAATGTGGATTAAGTGATGTATAATTGATTTATTTTTACATTAAAATCATTTTAAAATATAATTTTTTTAAGAGTATTTAAATGAAAAGTTAGTTTTCAACTAAAATGCATTATTTCACACAATACATAAAAAATGGAACTTCATTGAAAATTAAAAAAATCACCCTAATATAATTTTGAAATTAAATATTCAATGTGAATTTTATTTTTTGGAATAAAATTTTTAAAATTGTAAAATATTTGTATTAAAATATACACACCATTAAAATTCGAAAAACTTTCATTATAAATAAGATAGTTTTTTGTGAAAAAACTAGATTTTTCATATCGTATGTCTAGAAAACTTATTGGATCAATCTAAAAACATTATATTTCATAAAATATATATATTTATATAATTATAATTTAGATAATTTAATTCATAACTGCTAATTTAACTACTAGGAGAGACCCGTTAAAATAACAATATTAACTGTAAAACATAGTCTTTTGTGTAATTAATGCTAAATTAGGTTTGTTTATAATGTATTATTAACCTTTTATTTTATATAAATAAATATATTAATAAAATTAAATTTATTCCATAATTAAATATTTTAATGTCTTGGGGTGTCAACAAATTAATTTAATATTTAAACTCATTTTATAATTAAAAATTAAATTAAATTTATCAAACATTATTTTAATATTGATAAAAAATATTAAATAAATATTTTTATAATTAATTTCTAAATGGAATTACATCTAATTTTCAATTTATGTAGATAAAAACTATTTTTCCAATTAAAAATGACATGACATTCAAAAATTTAAAATATATGTTTCATAAATTCAACATTGTATTAATAAGTTATTTATGTTACTAAAAATATATATTAAAGAACAAGGTATCGTAAACATTTACATCAAACTTGTTTTATGAAAATTTCACAAAATTGATATTTTTTCAAAATTGACATTCTCATTATTTACATGAAAATAAATTATTTCATAAATACATAAATGTTCACAATAAGATAATTTTTTAATTGTTAAATAAAAAATGATTATTAATTTAATAAATTATATTTAACTATTAAAAAATTTTATTAGAATCTAAAATGAAATATTTAATCAAAAACAACTTTTATTGAAAAAATCATTTTCAAATCAACAAGTATTCTTAGTCACGTTTTATTTGACTTTATAATTGGTTATAATATTTTCACCTACTATAGTTTTAATTGTTATTTATATTTCAATATCTAATATTTTCTAATTTGTCAATTTAATTTCTTATGTGGCATAATTCTTTAATACTATGGTTATTTAATAGAAAATTGTATATTAAAATATCAGGTGTTTATAATTAAATATGTTGACACTGTTATAACTATATCAATTATTATGTGCCAAATTAATGAATTTTATTATTAGATGGTAACTTTTTATAAGTTAGTTATAAGATATTTTAATGAGATATACCATAAAATATTTTCCCTAAAAATATCTAACTCCATTAGGACCCCTCCTATGTCAATAGTGAAACATAGTGTAGCTGTAAAATTATACCTCCATAGGCTATATGTTGATGATTATGACTAATAATGTTGAAATAAATTATATGGGTAATTTCACCCATTAAACTAGGTAATTAAATAAACCATTTATCAACACTATAAATATATATTTAACTAAAACCCAACTATCTTAATAAATTCTTGAATACATGTAAGTAACCAAAGGAAGAAAATTACTCAAATTTTAATACCATGATATAAGAAACTTATAAAAATTCATAACCAAACGTCTATAAAATTATCCAATAACACTTCCATTATATAAAATTAAACTTTTATTAATTTGATAACATTCACAAGAACATGATTTAATGATGTTGAAAATGAAAAAATTTATTGGTGAATGAAGAAAAATACACATGAATTAATGTGAAAGGGAATAAAAACAAGAAAATAATTTATGATGTGGAGTGAAATTTCGTTTCACCCCTATATAAAATATCTTTTTGTTCCCCTCTCTCCATATATCTTACATCATTTCTCACTATTTAATCATACAATACAAATAATTGTTCTTGTAGATGGTGAACCATGTCCCTAGAGAAAGATCATTCTTGATCATGATGATTAAGATTGTGTTATTATATATCTATAATAGTGAGATATATACACTTTCTAAATCATCAAAGATAATAAAAATTTTTCTTCTTCATCATTGAGGTGGAATCTTACTCCAAATTAACTAGTATAAGGCAAGTTTGACATTTCAAAAGTCCCCAAACTGATCCATTAACCAAAAATTATTTCATTCAATTATTCCCTGTGTATATTAATTTTGTATTTTGATTTCATAGGGGTGTATTTACCATAGTTATGATATCTAAAACCCCTTACATCAGAATTTTTTCAAGACTCAATTCGATTAACCAAAAGAATTTGCAGATTGAATAAAGTAGCCCCCTTATATGATATTATCAATGTCTCATATCATAGTGATGGTAGTTAGTTCTAATCATTGAATGCTATAATATAATTAAAAATTCATGTATACATTTTGTATAATAAAATCTTCCAATAAACAATCCATCAATCAATTATTTGTGTTCTGGTATATTTTTATTTAATTTTCCTCACCAAAAAACAAGAATGAATAGATATGTGTAAATTAATAACATATTAAGGGGATTAGTAACTACTATGATATGAAATCTCCAATAAACTGACTATAATAACCTCAAAGAAACATTTTATCTTCTATTTTAGAAGTAGGTAGTTATAAAAAATAATAATAAGATTCCAATAGAAGTAATATATGTTTATATAGAAGTTCCAAAATTTTCTTTTCCATTCTTATTTTTTTGAACATCACAAACACATTATTAAAAACATGTTTGCTTAATTTTTATGTCCAAAGTGTTTTAGTACAACTTTTTAGAAAACATTATAAATTACCATACATAGAATACATTCAAAAGTATCATGAATATAATATTTACATTTATTCAATATCATTATCATAATGAGAATGTGTATGATAAATTAGAATTATATTTATTGGGCCAACTGTCAAATTTAGTCATTTATTTCATAGTGACAATGTATTAAGAATTAAATTGATACTCTCATCAATACTATGAGGCTTGTAATCATAAGTATTATCATATTGAAATTCTTATGTATTTCTATCAAACAAACTATGTTTATAATCATATTATGAATATGTGTTTCTATTGTAAGCAATTTATTAATCATTGTAACGGTGTTTATCAATATGACGCCGAGAATTTAGTTATGATGATCTTTCAAGTACCAACTATTTGATTTTATTGAAAAAAACATGGAAATATGATTGTTTTATGGATTTTTATAAATACTAATCATTTTAAAAGTTTTTAGATAATTATTTTTCACTCTCACATTGTATGAAGAATAATTAAAAAAGAAATTATCAATATTAGTTTTTTGTATTTCTTTTTAGTCTGGCCTTCTTCAGGAATCATTTTCCAAGTTGTTTCCTTAACATTTTTTTAAAATTGTATTCAAATTAGATCATTGTCATGATAGAGGTATTCTAGGGATATTAAGATAGATAATATATTTTATTAGTATTAGAGATTATGGGTATAGTATGATAGAGTTGATCATCATATCGAGGGATTCTGGTGATAGGAAGGAAGAGCTTGTATGATCACTATATCGAGGTATTTACTAGTATGTAATCATAGACATTAATGTATGTTTACAAAATTAGATACATTTAGTCAGGGTTATGGACTAACATCATATTATGGTTAAAATATTTTCACATTTTTAAATATCATATAAGACATACATCAATTTTGTAGATATTATATTAATTATTTATCACAAGTTTTTTATTCACCTAAAAATTTAATAGAAAGTATTTCATCATATTTATATTTATATTAATATTGTTTTTATCATATTTATATTTCTAGAAATCTTTCTACTTGCCAGGTGTATCCAAGAGACCCGAGATCAAATCCTGGTGGAGGTGAATTTTCGGGGTATTGTAGCAGTACTCTAGCAGTACTGTAGTTGTCAGAACTATTCATACATCTAGGCCTTTGGTCCACCAGTTTGGTCCTTGGGTCTTGTAAGGCTTTCGATCCACCGAAGGCCTTCGAGCCAGCTGTTTCGTAAGGCCTTCAGACCAACTTAATGCCTTAGGGACACACCAAGGCCTTCGGTCTAGATAAATGAATATGTACTAATTAGACTACAAGGTAAAAGGATTTAGATGAGGATTCGGGGCATGCACATTTACAGGAGCAGATCTAAAGAAAAATGTAAGAATGAGAGGGTATGGCTTTTCCATCAGTACTAGGCCTTTGCAGCTTTGCATAAGGACAGCTTGCCGACCATCCCTATGAAGGTTGATTACTAATTTCATGACATATGCTGGGGAGGAGCAGTTCCATGTTGTCTTGTCTGGGTTCTTACCTATAAGACCTACGCGTCATGTAATTTTCTCTAAGCCTTCGAGAATTGTAAGGGTTCCACATCACCCCTTTAAAGGTGTATTAACAAAAAATAAATAAAAATGAAAGCCTTTGGGCCATTCTGACCAACTATGATTATTATAATCAAACTTATAAAAATAATATCCATACTGATTATGACTTTTACTTTAATATAATCATAATTTTTTGTGATTACAATTTTCTGACATTGTTAATCGGACTATGTATAATTTTGATAACCTTATATTATGAGGGTTTATTTTTGTTTCAAATAATTATTTTATACTATTTTTTTAACTACAATTCTCCACCTCTTGTTTGTATTTACAAATTATAAGATCTTATGATACTACTTTTACTATTATAGGAGGTTTCTATATCTATATATTTCTATGTTATTACTTTAATTACTATTGAAAGATGATGATTTTTTGACAGAAATTTTTTTATACACTATTATAAATGAACATGTACACATAGAAAAGATATTTTTATTTGGTTTTATAGATGGTAGGTATAAAGTTTTTTTTCTATAGGATATATAAATCCAAACAAACAACCAATCATTGATGGTGATGATTATCAGTACCGAAGATATCTAATGAAAACTTTTTTTATCGAAACATGAGTTGATAATTTATTTATGTTTAGAAGATACTATAATATTCCTGCTAATTAAGTCACTAATTATAATCATCTATAGAAATAAAGGTTTTAGTTAAACTATAGAGTAAGGAATAAATTGTTATATTCCATTGTAAGAAGTATTTATATTCTGATATTCTCATGTGATGTTGCAAAGAATATTTGTAAAAATCATGAAGTAACACATTCATGAACTAATAAGGTTGTGTGTACCACTATGATTTGAGAATATAATCAGTCCATTGATATTATTTCTAGAGAATTAGTTTCAATTATTCACTAGAGGTTCATGACCATTATTAACAGTTTATAATATATTATTGAAACATTAATTGATTATGAAATTCTTGTGGAAAAGATAATTGATATTATTCCCAATGAGTGTGAATCTAAAATAACATTAGTTGATCATACAAGAATGTGAAATAATCTAAATTTATATTATGTAACTAGAAGCCGTATAAAATTTTGTATAATCAAAAAAGTAATTTTGAAAAAAATCGGTTGTTTTCTTTTCTACAAAATCTACCATAACTTATAAAGATTAATTCTTAGAGAAAGATATTATATCCTAATGAAATAAGAATATTTTTTTTCAATATGATTCTAGAAATTATTAATATTTTATATATGTGCTAGAACACATTTCCATAATTATGAATAAGATATTTGGAAGAAAAATATTTTGTATAAAATTATAAGACATTTCATAATTATATAGGTGATAGGAATGATGATATTACTTGTTATGAAAATGAAAAATCTATACATATTAGGCATCATTTTCTAAAGATTAAGATGATAGATAAACAAAAAATAAATATGGAATAAAATTAAAAAATTATTATAAATCAAAAGAAAAAAATGTTCTTAAATATATTGACACATGGATTTCCAATTTTGGTTATTATTCTCAATGGTCTTCAAATAATGAACATTCAAGAAAGAGGAACATATCCCTTTTTCTCAATATATCTAATGTTACACAATGTTTCATGGATATTCTATGAAATTTCAAAAACCTTATAAATTTGTATTTAAATGATAATTATCCAGATGAAAAAATGTTTACATCATCATATTAATAATCTTTATCAGTTGAAGATAATTCATTACACACTTATAATGATGTTTCCTTCTTTACAAAACTTTTTTATAATGATTACAGTAAAATTAAAAAAAATATCTTGAAAATGATGTGCAAAAAAATAACAAAGATGATTAAACAATAAATGTTTTTACTAAAGAAATTCCATATCATTCAAATGGTCTTGATAAATCTGTTTATAAAAATGAAACTATTTAAAAAGATTTTTAAATAGTTGTTTCTATGAAATTTTATTTACTAACTGGTTTTGAAAAACTTATTTCTATGACTAATATAGGTGAAGTTAAGATTTATTTGTAACAATAAAATCTGAAATGTATAATTCTAGAATACTATTCTCAAACATTACCACCACAAAGGAATTTTTCAATAAAATGTAGAAACAAATTAATCCTTATTGTAATGGTTCTAGATTATTTTTTAAATATAAAAAACTAATTTTTGGTATAATTTATTATTTTCCTATAAGTAAAACATTTTAAACTAAATTTAAAGTTATTAAAACTAAAATAAATATTATTCCATGACAAGACTTGTAATAATTATGATTTAATAATACTTATTTCAATTAATAAATGAAATTTTTTCAAAATTAATTAGATAAATGTGGTTACCCAATGTTTTGGATTCTAACATTACTATACCCATGAATTTTTAGGTTACAAAAATCTAATATTTTTGTTTTTAGGATATACAATAATGCACCAACAAAAAATATATATGATACATGGAGAGTGGGTATTCAAGTCATATAAATGAAAATAAAAAATTAATAAGTAAGATTATAAAAAATAATAGAGGTAATGTAACATACAAATATAATTCTCAATGACTAATTATTAGAATTAGTAATAATTCCCTTCATTGAAAAACCATTATTTTAAATTTTTTATTTGTTTAAGATACTAATGAAAATAATATTTGAAAATGTAAAATATATAATGAATTTTACCTTTTAATCTGTTGTAATGATGAATTTTTAGTACATAGATCCAAGTATAAATTTATTCTTTCTACCAAACACCACGAGAATATTTACATACTTAACTTACAAGACCATAGGATCCAATAATTACATTACCATAATGAAATGAAAGACAAGTCATCATTATGGCATAGAATGTTAGAAAATTTTAACCATATAAACATATATATGTTGACTATGAATTTAACTATAAGGATTTACAATAACATTGGATTAATTTTTCAGGAGTCTACAACCATTATAAATACGATATCAAAAATAATTCATGTTTTAAAACTATTATTGAAGTCTCAACTTATGGTTATTTACATTTAGTTCATATTGAAATATTTTTTCATTCACAAAATAGATTTATTAGTTTAATAAACTATCAGTATATCTTAGTTTATGATTTCACTAGATATACATGTGTTTATTTTATCAAAAATAAATGTGAAGCCTTAATGTTTTAAAATATTGGTATCCAATGTCAAAAATTAGAAAAAATAACCCTCCTTGATATGTATTCAAATATATCATGGTTTATAATTTTAAATTCTAATTTTGAATCTTTTTTCAGTAAGAATGTTATTGGAAATAACTTCTCAGAACCTTAAACCCCTAGAAAAATGGGGTAGATGAAATAATAAATAGGGTTCTTTAAGAAATAACTAGAACATTGTTTATTGAATTCTCAATAGCTAAGTGTTTTCTGTCTAAATGATATAGTATTGAATTCTATACTATAAATTGACTATAAATTTATATTTTTCTTAATAAAACTTATTATGATTTTTTAAAAATGATGAAAATAAAAAGTTCCTTACTTCATAAATTGTTATTGAAAAGTGTTCATTCTGAATATTGATGATAATTAACCAAAAAAATTAACCAAATATGATAAAAATGTTTTTATGTTATTATAATATTTATAAGACTTGTAATGTTTTTAATAAGAATTCTTTTACTATTAAAAAAACAGTAAATGTTATGTTTGATGAAACCGATCCTTTTGTTTTCAAAAATCCACAACCAATATTCTAAAACTTTATTTCTCAACCTTATTTTCAAACTTTGTTAGAAGTTTATTCTAATAAGGATATAATAGAAATATTATTTTCCATGTTTTTCCCTTATGAGTATTTTTTACCTATTGTTGGGGAACAGAATTTTCAAAACACAAGAGGTCATTTATTTTTTAGGAACAATACTATAAAAATTATCATTGGTGATATAGATCAACTCGTTTAGATATCATGTTCCTTAATTAATGAAATTAAAAATCTAGATTTATTTTCCCCATTAGAACCTACGAATCCTAATGAGTCTTTTTTTTTGAAGATTGGATTAATGTAATGCTAGATAAACTCATTGATTTTGAGAGAAAAAGGACTAAAATTTTGTTAAATGGCCTTATGAAACCTATATAATTTGGGTAAAATGGTATTTTTTATATTAAATATGAATAAAATTTAATAATTCTTATAAATAAATCTACACATGTATCTAAGGTTTATAATAAATAAGAGGAAATAGACTATAAAAAACCTATTCATGGATTTCAAGACATGAAGCTATTTGAATACTTCCTAAAATTATTTAATTTCAAACATTTTCAAATGGATGTGAAGTGTGATTTTCATAATGGATATGTTACATGGAATTTTATGTTCAATAAGCATATTGTTTTGAAAATACCAAAAATAATAAATATATTTTTTAATATACTAACTTTGTATACGGACTCGAATAATCCCATCGAGTTTGGTATGATAAGTTAATAGGATTTTTATTAAAAAAATTTATAAATAAACCCATGGTTCCAACTATTTATATAACGAAAGTTAATAAAAACATAATGATTATACAAATTTATGTTGATAAATATTTATTCAGATCAACTCACTAATATTTATTAGATTCCATTATAGATTCTTTAAAATCCAAGTATTAAATGAGTATAATGGGTGAGTTAACATATTTAAATGGTTTTAAAATATAAAAAAACCCATATAGACGTCTTATATCCCAACATAAGTATATTAAGTATCTTCATAATAAGATTGGATATGAAAATACTAAAAATATTAATACCCCTCTCGATACCTCAAATATATTAAAAATTATGGTGGCTAGGAAATAGTCAATCAAATGATTTTTTAATGTTTGATAAGAAGATTAATCTACTTTATTGGTATTCATCTAAACATAATGTTTTCAATGTCTTGTTAGAAACAACACTCAGTTGAACATTCCACTTATAAATCTGAATTTATAGAAGCTAGAAGTTTTTGTGTTAAATTATTGAAGATTCAACACACACTCATTGAATATAACATTAGTTAGAATAAAACACAAATAATATTAGATAATAAAATTCTTTTTCATTATGTAAAAAGATAGAATATCACACAGTTTCTATTCACATATATATAATACACCATTTTCTTTTGTATCACACACATAATGCAAATATAATTTTAAAAATTATTAGAATAGAAGAAAAACAAGGATAATTTTTAACAAAGCATATTAGTTTTTATATATTTCAATATATTAAACAAAATATAGGAACTATTAAAGTACAGTAATCATTCATATTTACTTTTTTAACCATATTATAAAAATAATCTTCTTTTATAAATTGAGGTAGTATATATGCTTAATATTTTATTATAAAAAAGTTTAGTTTTCTAAAAATTTATAATTTCTTAAAAATTTTGTTTTAATTAATATTATGTAATAATATAGTTTATAAAAACCATTTAGTGTTAGAATCCTCAAAATGATCCTCAATGTTTGAAAAAAATATAAATATCTATGGACTCAAATTTTATAATAAATTTTTTAGACTAAAAATTTCATAATTACTTTTTTCATAATAAATATCGTATTCATCATTATTATAAAAATTTATAAAAAAAATTTTTCCTATTTACAATATTATATTCATTATTTATCTTAAAAACTATTTTAATCTGTTTAATTTACAATATCTTATAATAGTATTTTATTCATACTCATGAAACCCTTTAAACAGAAATGTACTATTGTGTTATTTTTATTTTTAACAATATTTCATTATATTAGTTCTCTATTTTTTTGTTAGACATTTATTTTTTTAAAATATATTTATTACTTTAAAATTTTAATATTTTACCTAATCAGAATCATTATTGATATGATAGATGTATTTTAAATGAAATATAAATAGTTAAATGATTTATTTTATACAATTAAACTAATATTGACTATCATATCAATGAATATTTCATATCATCCATTATTTTTAATTGAATAGAACTCATATCCCAAAGTGCCTATATAAATTAGAATTATCTTTTTCTCCCCCAACAGTTGATCAGTTTTTTTAGTCAGTGTTGTTGTATCCTTAAATAGAATTAGTCCATTTGTTCTCCATCATCACTGATCTCCAATATGAGTTTCAAAATCCCATTGCTACTAAGGAGGTATGTGAGAATTTTTTTTATAAAAGGGGAGTTTAGTTTAAAGATATTTTTATGAAAAATTATATTCTAGTTTGATGAAGAATATTCCCTTTCAAGGTTTTTAATCAATTTATGTAGAAAACGAGTTAGATATTTCAATCTTTTATTTCCTGAACATGTTCCTGAATTTTATGCATCGATTACATTTCTCAAAGATTACAGGAAAGAAAAATATTAGTTTTCTATATATATATATATATATATTATATCATTTCATATAAGAATATTTTTATTCTAGTCTGTTTATCATCAGATGGAGAAGCATAATGTCCTCCTCACAAATTTCTAGAAAATATTAAATGTTTTAACAAAACTAATACATAAGATTCATTGATTTTACATTATGGGAAATTCAGAATGGTTTATCATTATAATCTAGATAATCAAGATATATCATTATGGATGCATGTTCTTTATATTCCCATAAAATGTGCTAATGATATTTTGATGGTATCTGATTTTTTCATACTAGACTCTTTTGGTATATATGAGAAAGGTTGATCTTGTGAAATTCATCCTTCTCATTGTAAAAAACATAAAAACCAGAATAATAAAATCCAAAAAAATATTTCTATATTTTATATGTAATATGGTCATAAAATATGTGGTAATTTATAATGTTTACAATAAATCATATCCATTGAGAAATAAAATTTAATTTATATGTGATAGTACGATGTACAAGATGATGTGGCTGTTTTATATAAAATAAAAGATATTTATTGAGAAGTTTTATGAATCTGTATCAGATGTAGATCCATCAAGAAAGTCATATAGGGAATATCAAAAAGGTATAGAAAGGTTATTACCACTTCTCAAAATGAAAAAAAGATGTAAAATAATATTACAGAAAATGTTTCTAATGATATAATGAAAACTAAAGTAGATATGAGACTAGGGGATCCAGAGTTCATAATTGACAATACTCAATATAAGGCATCAGAATTTTGGAAATCTCGAGTTTTGCATGAAGAGGTTATGAAGAATAAAAAAGGAATCCTTTACAAGAAACACATCTATGTGAATATCTTTCAAATGGTGTAGAAGGGGCATCTGAGAAGGTTATTCTATACACATATCATAACGATCAGGTGAATCTGGGAGTCAGATTCAGAATTGATGAAACATATATAGTTCATTCTGATATCACATCCATTTATGACAAGGGAAAGGGAAGGATTTATATTGAATAATTAGTTAAAATTATTCAAGGAAAAGAATTAGAACCAGATCATGCTGGTATAGACATTCTTAGAACATCATGGCTGTTAGAAAATGTAATTGAAAATTATTTTCAAGGAGAATTCAAAGAATAAAATGTTAATAAAAATTTGAAATAAAAAAATAAGAAGTATAAAAAAGAGGATGTGAAATAATATGAAGAAATTGAATATCAGGAGGTTGAAAAAAATTGAAGAAGATGTTGAATAAGAAGGAAAAGAGGAAGAGGAATAAAATGAATATGTTGATTATAAAGAAAAACTCTCACCAAAAATAAATCATCAGATACATCATCAGAACTACCTACCAAAGATGATAATGAATAAAATTCTGAAAATAATTATGAAGATGAATACTCATCTTAAGAAGAATCACATTCCCCATAAATAAAATAAGAAGAATATTTGAATTTTAAAATAAAAGATCATGAGAAATATGAATCATATAATTATATTGATGTCCATTAATTTTCTCTTTACAAGGAAGTTGAAAACAAGAATGTTTCAAAAGAAGTTTATAATGTGATCTCAAAAAAATTTGTTATGAAAGGGATGGAAGATGATCTTGGAACTTGTAAAAAAACATCATAAGATTTTGATAGAATAATTGGGATTAATAGGAACAATAGCTCAAGAAGTAATATATTATATTGTTCATGTGTTGATAAGTCTAGAAATAAAAATTCATTTTTTTAACATTGATATTGGTTCCAGATGATTCAAGATTGTCATAATTAAAACCAATACCTGATAAAGGTTTAATATATAGTGTCATTTGTATTGAAGCTAAGTATATCATTTTTCATGAATACTACTAGACTCATAAAGTTCATGTAATCAAATTTCTAAATGGTCCAATCAGGTTGATTCTAATATTATGATACATTATGAACAATTCAATGAACTGATGAATTTTATGGTAGTGGAAACTAATTCCAATAATAAATTAAATAAATACATGGTCGAGAGGGTTAGGTTTGTTGAAAAATTCAATATTACCACTAATTATCATACTAAAGATGAAAATACTATGAAAAGATATGATAAATGGAGTTATAGATGACCAGGATCTGATCTACAGGACCTAAAAATTTCATTATAAATGAGATGAATATGAATTTTTGTGAGGAAATAATTTTTTTAAATAATAAAAATACTAGAATTATTCACTGAAATATAATGTTGAGAATCAACAGAAAGACTAAAAATTATTTAAAACAATAAAGTTCTTTATAAAGACATTAATGAATAATGAATAAAAATATTCATTTTGAACTATTGTTGTATTATTTAAAAAATTTGAAATGTTTTTAATATATATATGTTACTAAAATAATATTCATTACTATTTTTCATTTATAATTGGATAATTATACATTCATATTTTATTATGGATTATTATATAGTTCAATATTATTCTTTTTTAGTACTTTTCTAGTATTTCAGGATCATGGGGTCCTTCCCCAATATTTTTTGAAAATCACAATGGGGGAGAAATTATTTTATGTGGGATAAATTAATATATGAGGAGGTGTTTTTATAAAGGGGATATATCTCTTTAAGGGGGAGAATATGATCCTTAGGGTTGATTATTTCCTAAGGGCAAGAAGTTTTGTAAATTAAATTTATATTCTAAATCTCCATCATATTGGAAATCATATTCTAAAGCATTTTAAATTCATTGGTGGTTAAGGATTAATGATTATCATTGAACAAGAATTTCTTAAATGAACAAAGAAATGTATGTTTTTTCAATGTTTTCTTTCATTTTTATTTTTGATTAGTGATTTCAAAAATGATTATATTATTATGTTATAAGTTGTACTTATTAAATATCCCTTTATGTGGTTTTGGAAGTCAAAAACACATTATTCAAAACATGTTTACTCCCTTTTTATTTCCAATGTGTTTTATTATATTTCTGTAGAAACCATTACATTTTACCATACATAGAATATGTTCTATAGTATCAGGAATAGAATCATAAATTTTATTCATTACAGTTATCTTAATGAGTATGTGTCTGATAAATCACACTCATATGTATCAGAATAGAAATTAGATTTAGTCATGTATTTCGTACTGATAAAGACATAACAATGGTGATGACTCTGATACCGATAAAATTAGTCATATAATCATAAGTATTATAGTACTAACCTTTTTAACGAAGTCCATTATACTAACTAATATTATAATTGGATTACAAATAATTGTTTCTAATTTTAGGAATATGTAAAACACATTAACATTTTTTATTAATATGTTGTTGGAAATTTAGTTATGATGAGATATAAAGCACCAAATATTTATGGTCCATTCAAAAACAATGGAAATATGGACATTGAGAGGATTATTATAAATACATTATCATTCAAAGTGTTTATAGCTAATTATTTTTCACTAAAAAAATTTCAGATAAATATATAGTCCCAACTACTTCTTTTTAGTCAATGCTATTTCTTTAGAGAGTTGCCTTCATAAGGAATCCCTTTCAATGTTGTTTCTATTATAGTTTTTTAAATTTTATTCCCTTTCAATAATTATTATGATTGAGGACATTCAAGGATAGGATGAAAATGGATCAAATCCATCAGACCAAGGAATTATGAGGATTGTAGGAAATATATGATCTTCATATCAAAGGCATTCAGGGATGGGAAGGCAGAGACAATCCAATCTTTATATTGGGGGATTTCCTAGTATAAAAATAAATTCTTTACTATAAGTATAAAATAGGCGACATTTTTAGTAAGGATAATTAAATACCATTATCTTAAGTATAAAAAATATTTATCTTCGTAAATAGATTATAATTAATTGACATATTTTTTATCAATAATATTAGTTATTTTTAAAAAATTTCTTTTTCCACATCACATTCAACAGAAAGTGAGTCATCATATTCATCATTTTATTCTGATTGATTTTATCTTATTAAATATGAATATGATAATCACTCAGATATAAAATTGATCTATAGTGATAAATATTCTTATTCTATTTTAATCTATGTATTTGGTGCTTTTAATTTAAAGAATTTTTTAATCAGATTGATTCCTCGTCAAATAACAATAATTTAAGACTATTGTGTTTTTGTTAATGGATTTATTTTAAATGGTTTTTTTGAAAAAAAATCATCCCTTATTGAATGTATTTCCATTTTATTAGATTTTATTATTTTACAATATAAAAAACATAATATTATCTAAGAGTATCTCATTACAAATATCATTTGATACCATGAAGAAATACATTGGGGATATATTTATTAAAAAAAGTCGCTATACTTTTTATTTTTTACTTATTTGATTCTATGAATCAGATTATTGTGAAATAATTTTTATGAATTCTCAATTTTATAATGATGTAAAAATATAATGATTACAATTTTCATCAATACGAATTATTCTAAAATATCATTTCTCTATGATGATAAGATATGTTTTGATGTGAATTTGGTAGCCCATAGCCACATTAAAGATAATATCCAATTCTAATTATTTTGATAAATAATGGTGAGTTATAAACTAGTACCCTATAAAAAACATCATATTTTCTAATGATCCACTATATGTTACTTATGATATTAATGTTACGGTTTTGGATATTATACTATAATTTTTTGGGAATGTGGGTTTGATTTCTAAGATAATCGATTATTTTAAAATATTAATATCTATTAAACTCAGTCTAATGGTAAAACCCTTAAATTACATACCAATACAGTTTGGTCTTTATGACATTCACAGCTATGTCAAGATTTTCAAGGGAATTCCCCACATTTTTGATAGGATTTGTAAAGTTCTTTTAGATTCTATAGTGAAATCTATCATTTAATTTTAAATCTCAAATGAAGAAATTAATTTTTTTTTAATATATCTAATAAGAATCTAATTATCCCTAATATCCTATTGAATATTCATGTTCTTCCATGTAATAACACTATTACAAAAATTAATACTTTCATTAAAAGAGAAGAATAAGAACTTCTAGTTGGTAATATCTTCCATATGGTTTCTCATATTATATTTAATGAGGAAAAATTGATTTTAACCATTGGAAAATGGTTCCCATGGATATTACAATGGGAAGAAACTCATAATAATACCATAAACATAATAAAATTATTATATATAAATATTTTATTGGATTTATGATATATAAGCATTAAATTTAGATAAATTCATTGATTTCATGTTTCTCTCATAATAATTATTCATAATGTCATTTAAATTAATGAGAAAATTTTTTCTTTAATTGAAAAAAAATTGTCATATATGATAAATATTTGATATATATATATATAGTGAACCATACCATACATTAAAAGATATAATATAATAAGTAAAATTTATATGATGAAGGTATCTACAAAGTGATTCTTGAGTAATCATAATTAAGGTGTGTGATAGAGAATATTCTTCTAAAAACATATAGAAAAAATAAATTTTGAATATCCAACCAATATTATAGACTGATAATAAGAAAGTGAATTAAAATTGAAAAAACCATTCACTGAATCGTGATAGAAAACCAAAATTCCTTATAACCTAGAAGATGGAGTTCTCTACAGAACATCATTTGATTTTTTTCATGACAACTATCATAATAATATTATAATAATAACAATTACTATTCTTGATGGGGATCATTTTTTTAGAAGGATATCAACATCATAGATGCATCAATTTTAAACAAATTATGCCCATCCTATACAATTAAAGAATGAAAAATATTATCCATAATTTCATTAATAATTTTCCATAATATTTTAAATAAGAAATTGTACAAATAAATTAGAATAATATGGTTAAATTAACTAAGGTATATAACATTCATAATGATGAGTAAAATATATTTGAATTATGTTATAAGATGTAATCCTCCTTTGACATCTTATTAGATAGCCTCAATAATTTTATTATGTAACATATCCTACAAAGAAATATAAAAAACCTCATAGGACACATAATGTCAAGGTGTTTTATCAGGGTTAGGTTTTTTAATAACATTACAAGATCATATCATTGGATGAGATCTCTTATTATCAAGCATTATTATTAAATCCAACACCGTAAGGAATTATATTGTAAAATTTTCTATATACCTACCTATGGATAGCCTCCTAAAACTGATATATTGTAAAAATAAATGTCTTGGAAAAGTGTTCCAGAGTTAAGGGACCATTATGTATAATATCATTGTATATCAAACCATTATAAAATCGATGGATTTAGTGCTCAATGGATTTCATCTCTCTACTAAATGCATTGAATTCTGATTTATTTTTATCACCTTCAATAAGAGAGTTCATTTTTGAATTATCCTAATAAATATTTTCTTCCA
Source organism: Viscum album (assembly GCA_963277665.1). Classification (NCBI taxonomy): domain Eukaryota; kingdom Viridiplantae; phylum Streptophyta; class Magnoliopsida; order Santalales; family Viscaceae; genus Viscum; species Viscum album. The sequence continues at coordinate 1,589,392,936 of OY728150.1, forward strand.
TCAATTTATTACCTAATAGTTCATCATGAACAATAAGTAGATTAAAATGAATCTTTTCATTATAATAATCAAAAATTCTATTATGTAATTTATTTTTTTATTTCTAAAATTATCTATACATGTTTTTATTATTCAAAACCCGTTGTTCCCATCCCTAAATAATAATCTTAAGACGTCTATGTTTCTATTAGAGAACATCTAACACCTTCCTAGTCTCTGTAAACTTCAAGGATGAGAGAAATACTTACATAAAATCCAATTACTTGATCTAGATATTTCTAATGATCGATAATTTTTTTGGCTACAGTATACATATGATTATGTAGAAGTATCGAATGATCAAATAGTGATCTGGATAGGTGATAAATTGAAGAGTATATAAATATCATGATCCAATGATAGTCGGATAATCAGTCATCTAATATAATCTATATTTTCCATTCTCAAAGATTATTTTACCATTATGTTTACTATATAACCTCAAATCCAAGACCGAGTAGCTGTTTACCCAATTAGAAGTCTTAAAATATTTTATGGATTTCCATGTATAACTAGAGCCTCATTTATTTTCATTAAGAAAATGAATAATACTAAAAATAAAATTTTTAACAAATGAATGGATGTTTACATTTAAATAATATATTTTTGACCTGATAGATTCTATAATACCCCATTATTTTAAAATCTTAGTATGTTTGATAGAGTATACAATATGCACTATCGAGTTCAAAGGAACCAAAAAATATATTTTTATTTAAATAAAAAAATATATAACCTAGACATTGAATTGGTTTATATGAATCGAAATAACCAAATTATAAAATATCTATATGTTATTTTTATATAATAAAAATATATTCAATTATTCTAATTAATTTAGAACATTTGTTTTAGTGAAGACATTTTATAGTTTAAAACTGAATTTTCATTAAATATAATCTTAATGAAATTTATGTGTGAAAATTATAAATATTTTCTATGGATTTTTGAAATCTTATTTTATTATTATAATTTAATTTTAGAAATAAGTTTATCAAAATTATCATAAGGTGAAGGTAATGGGTTTTTTATTTAATTATTTATTTTTTAGTGAATATTCTAAAGTACTGACTTTTTGTAAAATAAACCTTTGAATTAATTTTTAATTTATAAATATAAAATTTATTTTATAATAATTTAAAATAACATTAATCTTTATATATTTATAAATTTATTAAATAAGAATTAACATTATACTTGATTTTTTAAAATGATCATTTTTTAATTTTGAAAGCCATTTTTTCAAAAAAAAACTATTTTTTTTATGTATTTAGAATAAAATTTATTTATTCAAGTCATGAAATTAAATCATTAAAAAAGTGTTCCATATTTTAAATTAGGAGGATCAAATTTGGGAAATATTTCCCATGCATTTATTTTACTATTAAATATAAACATAGTAAATATTATCACCTCAATAATGGTAAATTATGAAATAAAGGTTATAAATAACACAAATATTTTAAAAATAACCATATCCTATATATATATTTTATTGGATAAGTGGGTATTGAATATAATCATCAAGGATTCAAATTGATGGGAATTTTATGCCATTTTTTCATTAAAAATGACTTATATGTTTTTTAAAATAAATATAATTTCAATTACATTACTCTCTTCCTTTTCAAATATACAAATTTATGTAACAAGGATAAAGACATAACATTTTTTCAAAATAGTTTTTTGAGTGAAATAAGATTTCTTTATCATGGTTAATTTTTTAATGTTTATAAATGAAATAATCACATTTCATGTTATTAAAATGACGACATAGTACTAAGAAAGACATATAAAACTCAAGTAAATAGTTTTTAAAAACACTACTAATAATATTTTTTATGATATTTAATCTTTTTTACTAATCTCTAATATAAATATAACATACTAAATTTTTTTCAAATGTACATGTTATTGTTAATTTTTCTCATTTTTTTCAAATTGAAATTATTTGAATAGTTCTTAAAATGACATTAATATTATTTTATGTTTATAATTATTTTATTAAAATGTTTAAAAACCTAATAAAATTAAGTGGAATATTATTATATTAAAAAATATTAAATTTGTTCACTTTTCAATTTATAATCTAGTTTATATCTATTAAAAAATTATATCATTTAAATTTTTAAAGCTTTATTACCACAATTGAGATTAAAATTTTATAAAAAATTTATTAATGAAAATTATAAGATCAAAGGTGGAATGAAAATATCTATAAATTATACTATATATTTATATTTCGATTAAATTCTATATATAATAAAAAATATGTTAATTTATAACCATTTTACTTGAGTACGACTCATATTATATTATAATATTACATGAGTTTCCAAAAATGGCCTTGATGATATTTTATAATAAAAAACATTTTCAATAATGGTTTGAAATTAATAAAAATTTTATATCAATCCAAATGAATTGGATATTTTTTAAAATATCATCCATGGTAATTTTATGGGTAACTTTTACTTTATTGGACATTTTTGACACCTAAATATTAATAAAATTTATATTGAAGTGACGGTCAAATGGGTTGATAAGAGGTTAAAAGAAGGGGATAAGGGTGAATAAATCACCTTAAATTTATAAATATTATTGGATGAGAGGATTTAAACTCATTATAATTATATATTATAATTACACTATTTTGGATCCATTTTTTATTGAAATTTAATTTATATTAATTTAATACATTATTTAATTCGAAACATTCCTTACCCTAACATATAAAATTTCACCTCTGATACACTTGTTTTCACACATAGAGATACATTGGGCTCTAAAAAATATATTCTAAAATATATTCGTAGTATCACCTAAATGATTATTATAGTTATGGTTTCGATATAATACAATCATTAGAGATATAAATTGTAAATAAAAAAGGATTTTTTCAAATAAGTGGTGTATATTTTAACGCAATGTTTTATTATTTTTTTCTTAAACTAACTCATTAATGAAATATTAAAATGTGATGAAATAATATCCCCTATTTCAATTGTTCTTGTGTATAGTAGACTACCCCTCACGAATCAATTTAATTTTTTTCCACCACCACCTATCATGACTAGTTATAAGGATTGATTTAATACGTATATATATATGATATTAATTATATCATTAAAATTATATAAATTACTATATCATCTAATTTTTAACATTTCAATCAATTGAAAAATGATAACATTGTTTTTGTGTACATATGTACTTTCACTTCCATGAAGAGATGTGATTAATTTTTCATAACCACGTTGCATTGATTATATATAAAAACATAAATGAAGAAATAATATTATTTGTATGTTGTGATAATAATTTGTAAAATATAAAATTATATCTACCCTCCTTCTATCATGCTTCGTGAAAATGGAAATGTCACTCATGTGTACATACACCCTCCAATCTCCCTGATTTTAAAGTCATTAATTTTTCATATCCATTATTACTAATTTGTTTTAAAAAAAATATTGTATAAAATTTATAATTTTATGACTACTATTATTTTAAAGATGATGTAATATTTACTACTTTGACCATTGTAATCTTATGTGTAGGGTGGTTATATTATAAATTATATATGAGTGGATACATTATGAATAATTTTCATTGTTTCTTTTATAAACCATGAACGAGTGATCTCATCATAACCCTATAATCATTGGGTAGTGATTATGTTCCTGAAATAAATATATTCAATTTCAACAACAATGGTTATTCCACTTATATGTGTTATTATAAGAGATATTTGATGATAATCCTTAGAGAAACCAACGCGTATTATTTATTCTTTCTTGGAATTTCAACTGATTCATGTGATCAAGATTGATATAACATGGATTATTATAATTTAGTATCATGAATCATAAATTTGATGAACATATAAAAAAAATTAGTGTTTTAATGATCCATGTTTTGGATGGTAAAAAATATCTTATAGGATGTAACGAATGGTTTTAAGTGTCTTATGTAAAAACAATTTCTAGACATAATTATCTTACTGTATGTTGATGTGGATAATTGTCAATGAGTTTTTTATGTATGGATGTGGTTATGTATGACTTTTCTCCCATTCAATAAAAATCTAAATGTAAAAGGTCCGTTTATACATAAGTGATTTGATATTTCATTTGCATTTTATATATTTTACATGGTTAAAATTGGGCCATGTTTATTGTTATCAAATATATAAATGTTAATAATATGTTTTCAGTACTATATATAGGAGTTTATATTGTGGTTTGGTATAGTTAGTATAAGTGAAAATTTTAGATAACAATAGATATTTGGATATATTGTTGTGTTGTTAACATATGATTCATGTATATGGAAAAGGATTCTTCCTCATGTGAGAATGAGCTTTATGCACCACCTACATTTTTAAATATTAGGATTGTTACATCCTTACATGACCACTCTCTGGCTGGTTCCTTAGCACTACAATCCTTTTCTTCTAGCTTCGTGGCATCCATCCCTTCTCCTCCAGCACATGCGACTGGAGGCTGGCCATCCGAGGGTCTTGGACCACCGCCCTTAGCCCAACCCTCTCCCTTTTTCCCTATTCCTCTAGCTCCTGTGAATGTTGAATCCTCCTTTGTGCCTCTCTGGGATGGCTCGTTCAAGGATGTTCTTTGTGGGTCACTCTATGATGCTCCCCTTTCTTTCTTCCCAAACGTTAGTGTTCCCCCCTGAATTCTTCAGGTGAAGATGGATGCTTATCCCTGGATTTTCTAGTGATGTCCTTTATAGAGGTGGAGGTGTTCTTGAAGTGGTCTGTGGTCACTCACTTAGGTTATTTGAAACACCCTAGGGGTGTTTCCGCACTTCATCCAATCTCAGGGACTTCAGTTCTTAGTTTAGTTCTCAGTCATTCACTGGAATTATTTTTTCCAAATTATGTCCTTAGAGGATGACCTCCTATATATGTGGTGTAAGGCACCCTGATCCCATGGAAATTTTTATTTTCAACCTATCTTTATGGTCCTTGAATGTTTTCTGATCTATGTAGAATCCTTTAGTAGCAGTTTTATTCCACCTCCAGGGGATTCCTCTCCCTTTTTAGAATGGCAGGTTCTTAAAGGCAATATGTGATTCCCTTTGAGGGTATTTGTGGCCTAATTTCAAAACCACTAGCTATGTGGACATCTAAGTATATCCCTTATACATTTATATGGACATGTCTCATACTTCTCCAAGCATGATCTTTACTTGGGATCAGTATGCCTTTAGTTGGAGTCCGGAGATCTTTTACCCTATCTTCCCCTTGTTCTTCTCCCACTATTTTCTATAGCAACGTTCTCATCAGGTTTTTAGAAGTTGAGGACAAAGGGACTAGAAAAATCCTCCCAATGTCTCAAACCATATAGATAAGTAGATGGATTCATCCATTTATCAACCTCTAGAGGTACCTCGAATGGAAGGACCAGTATTTTGTGCCGCTTCAGGGTAGGTGTTGATATTTTATCCTGTCTGGATGGCTAGAATTCCCTTACCTATAATCAAAAAATCCATCCATTCGATAGTCACATCCCTCCCAAAAGGAGTCCCAGCATTCTATGCTGGTCTATCCATACCCCCACTCTCTATTTTTAAGTTTTTAAATGGTTTACCCCTGAAAGAGCACATGTTCGATTGTCTACCCAAGCCCTCAGGCTTCCTGACCATACCACCTCCTCATGTAGTTCAGTCATGGTCCATTACTGATGTTTGTGATCTTGTTTGGACCACCTCTATAGATCATATTTCTTCCAACTCCCTTGAGCTGGAGTAGACACCTGATGCGGTCATCCATAGTTCCAAGGTGATATGGATAACCCCCTATCCTACTCCCATGTTCCACTGCAATCCCAAAATCTATCCCCATTTTCTGTATCTCACATAGTTATTGAGCATTTAAAACTACAGGGAGTATTCATGCATTCACAATCAAGGAACCATAAGGATAAACAATCCCCCCATTCCAAGAAGTCCACCAGATCTGGAGCCAAATCGAGGGACCTCTTCTATTAATGATCCATGTTCTCATGTTGAACTCTCAGTGTGTTTTTGCCCAAGTCAAGTCTGACTTCCTCTCCAAAGAAACTATAAAATACATGTTCATAGTTGTAGCCATCATTGTACACAAGAAGAACCCTTCTAGAATCAGAGAACATTCCATGAGGATCTGTTTGTAGGGCCCCCTGTATACCGACCCCTCTAACGTGCACATCTTGATTTTTTGGCATAAGGAATACTCTATAGAGCTGGTCCAAGCAGGTAATCATGTCATCATTTCCAGAGTAACCGAAGGTGAAAACTATTTCTTAATGTATATTGTTTATGGATGGTGTGACCCTCACCAAAGAGAAACTTTATGGAGTGAGTTAAATGGTTTAAATCCCAAAACCTCATGTGGTCTGTTGTTGGGGATTTTGATTTTGTATCTTACCCTAAAGGACAAAATGTAAAAGCCCCTTTCTAGAGGAAATCTAGTAGGGAGTTTTGTTAGTTCATTTCTATGAAAAGAATCATTGTCCTTGGCTTCTTAGGTGACTATTTAACCCGATGCAACAAATGTTGGGGGCCCAATCATTCATGGAGTTGGTTGGATAGGTATACAGACAAAATGAATGTGAAGACCATGTTCCTTAATACCTATGTGACCCATTTGGTATGAGGGATATATGATAATTCTCCATTGTTTGATTCTATCACTTTTGGGTAGGTCCATCAGGAACCATTTTACTTCTACCAATAGTGGGATAAATTCCTGGGGAATCAAGAAATGGTTTGTCAAACATGGAACAAACCCTTTCAAGGAAACACATGGGTTTCAATACATGAGAATATAAAACACCTAAAATCCTATCTTCATACATGGAAGAAAGAAATTCCCCCAAGTGAAAATTTCGTAAATAGTTCCATGAATAAGGTGGAATTCCTCTAGTTGAGGTTGGAAGAGATGTGGTATAACCCTACATTCGATGAGCATTTTAAGAGGAATGAATCAGTGGAATAAATGCTCCTCCACTATGAATGGTTGGAAAAGGAAACATCAATGATTAAATATCCCAGAGAGGGATATAGGAACACTATGTATTTCCATTCCTACATCAACGAAATGAAGAGGACAATAAAATTAAGCATCCTTCTAGAAGTTGGATCCTATACGGATAACAAAGTCATTGTGGGGAACTTGGAACATGTTTTCTACAAGGATCTTCTAGCCAGCCCTAATTCTTTCATTCCTAATGGGTAAGTTGAAGGGGATAGTGGAATATTTGAGCACATACCTAAGTGTTTTTTGATCAATTCAATGAAGGGTTAAGCACCATTCGAGATGAAAATGAGATCTATAATGCGATGATGATCCTCCATCTGGAGAGTTCCCTGAGACCAGTTGGGTTCCCAGGTTCATTCTACAAGGAATCGTGGGATATGGTGAAGGAATACATCATTCTATCCATCAAGGTCTTCTTCATGTGAGGTAGTCTACTAAGGGTTTCATATGCCACCACCAAGGTTCTTCTCCTTAAAACCACGAACCCCTCTTCTATCATGCAATGTAGACCGATAAGTATGTGTAACTTCCCATATAAAATACTATTGAACATCATCAATGTGAGGCTATCCTTCCACCTTCCTGGATGGATCTCCTTAGAGCAGCACTGTTTAGTGAAGGGTTATTAAATTCAATGGTCATCGGTCTTTCTGAATAAATGATAAGAGATATTAACCACAAAACCTGTGGCTCCAACATTTCCATCAAAGTGGATGTGGAAAAATCTTATGGTTGTGTGAAGTGGGGCTTCATCAGCAGGGTGCTGGAAGGTATGGGATTTACCTAAAGGAAAATTGATCTAATTTTTAGATGTGTCACCTCTTTGGGAATGGTGGTTTCTTTCATGGAAAGTATTTTGAATTCTTCAAGGATACTTGTGGCCTGAGGCAAGGTGATCAGATTTCATTGAGCATCTTCATCATGGATCAAGATGTCTTTATCCATCTCAAACATAAGAGCATCAACAATGGATGGATTATATCCAACTGAAAGAGTATGAGATCTCAGTCCATCTCTCACCTGATGTTTGCAGATGACAATCTCATGTTTATTACTATTTAGAGATATTCGATTAGATTCCTAAATATGCTATTGGAGGTGTACTACAACTTGAGTGGCCATGTGATTAACGAAGATAAGATAATTTTATACATATCAAAAAAATGCACCCATTGATGAAGCTCAGAGGATTTGCATTCTGTTTCCATGCAAGGAGGGAGCTTCCCCATGGAATACCTCAGATACCCAGTTGACCCTAGAATAGTGTTGATCCGAGACATTGATTTCTTCACCAACAGGTTTGTGGATTGCATCCTCAATTGAAAGAACATGTTCTTTTCCTTTTATGGTCATTTTACCCTCATCAATAGTGTCATGTTGGCTACCCCTATTCATTCTCTCTCTACTGTTCAAGCCCCAAAGGGTGTCCTCTCTAATATTGATAAGCTTCTAGCTAGCTTCATCTAGGATCCTCTTGCGGAAAGTAAATTCCACTAGGCCTCGTAGAGGAGGATGTCTAGAATTACGAGGGAAGGAGTTATCAATGCGCATACCCTTGAAGATACTATCTCATGCATGAATTATAAGTTATCTTGGGAAGTCTTATAACAATTCATGTTGTGAGGAAAAACCATGCACTCACAGTATGGAACTGAAACTATGATGGAATGTCTTGAATCTCTGTTTGGGTCTATTATATCTCACATCACCAATGAACTTCATCGGAACTCTCAATGGATTATCGAGTGCAGAGACATATCATTTTGGAATCACAATTGGGCTGGGAAGATGATCAGATTCTCGGGCTTCCATTCTCTTAATCACACCATTTGGGAATCCATAGAGAATATGGACCTCATCAATGATGGTATATATGAAGAGAAGTAGGTCACATTCAACCTCAATGAGTTTTCTTTAGATCTTGATCGTTGTGTTTTCACTCCTTCTCTGTCGGGGGTCTTCACCACACGTCACCACCACCACACCCAGGAAACACCAAAGCATGTAGATTCTTAAAATGACAATCTATGTTCCAACATTATACCCTTGAAATATATTTTTCTATTTTTGTGGATCAGAAGAAGACACATTCCTATTAATGAGATTGTCAATCAATGTGGGATCTGGTATGTTTCCACATTCCCTTATTGTAGAGCAAGCCAGGTGGAAAGTATGTACCTCCACATCTTTTAGGGAGATTTCGTGTGAGTTGTGTGGTTATCCTTCAGGGAGTTCACCAGCAACCTTTATATCAACATGTAGGACCTCACATTATTAGATAGGTGGTTTCATGGATCAGGTGATAGGGGATCGACGAAAGAGGCTTATACCATGATCCTACCTACCAGTTGTTGGTGTATCTTGCAGGCCAAGAATAAACTGAGGAACAACGGGGTCCTATCCTCTAGTAATTCCATCCTCATCAAAACTAATAACCTTCTTATTGATATGGATTGTATCTTTAGTAAGTTTCATGGAGCTTCTTCACTTAAATGGATGCACATGAGGCATCAAGGCACCCAGGCGGTAAACACCAGTGCAAGAGGTAATTTGTTCTGATGGAACCCCCCATCTAGGGGTGTTAAGATTGACACTAATGGGACTTGAAGTATGGGGATCATTAGAGGTGGTGGTGATATCTGAGACACACTGTGTTTAGTCTAGTTGGCTTTCACCTCTTTCCTACACCAAGGTTCTTATCTAAAGGCTGAAGCGAAGGCTCTGCTGCTAGTTCTCAACCTCATCCACCTAGAAGGTATTTCTATTTTGTAGATTGAAATAAACTCAAAAATTCTCCATGATGTCTTGCATATCCTTTTCCCCATTCCATGTTCTATTACTTATATCATTAGAAAATAAAGATGTATGATCACCAAAATTGCCAAAGTGTTTCACTCCTAGCGGGAGGGAAACCAATTTGCAGACCACCTTGCTTCTTTGAAGGGAATTAGGTATAACCTGGTCTATTTACATAATATTCATGCTATCAAACCCAAAGGGGTTAACCTTGTACAGGGGGTTTCCCTCATCCTTCACTATTTTAAACCTCCTTATGCCCCTTTCTTGGGGGTTTTTGGGGTTGTTTGTAGTATTTATTTTCATTAATAAAAATTGAAATGATTATGATGATTTATGTATACAATCATGGGTTTATATATTTAAGTTTCATCGTATTATAAAGTTCTTATAAAACACTTTCAGGTTTTAGGAAATGGTAATCTCAGATATTAATGATATTTAGGGATACAATTTATTAGGTCAGGTTATAAGGAACTATTGGTGTATCATATGGTTAATGTGAAGGAATATTTCAAAATAATTCACCAAAATTTTTTGTGGAAGTTATATAATTAAGGTAAAAAATATTATCAAAATAAGATGGGATTTTATTATCTTTTTGAGGTATATATTATCATAATGTGGCATTATAGTGATTCATGTTATTTATGGAAATTATTATAAATATTTTTATGTTATCTAATTAAGGTACACACATTTTTTAGTAAATGGATTTCAGAGTGAGTAATGTTTATTAAAAATAAATGTAAATTTAATATTACAAGAATATGTGATCAAATCCTGGTAATATTTGGGTTTAAAACTTATTTGTGATTATTTTGATGATTTTTTAAGGTTTCTTTTTTATAAAATGATCTAATATAAACATTATATTTTATTATTGAGAATTTGGATATTTATGTTATATTTCGTTATTTGATGGTTTGTTGATCAATGTAGTTATCTAGTTCTTAAACTATTATATTTTCTTAATATCTAAATATAGAAGGAATAAATTAATATCCTTTTGTTGATTATGTGATCCTAGAGAAGCTAATTTTTGAGCATCAGGGCTGAAAATTTCAGCTTGAATACTCATCATTTTGAGAAAACTATGTGGGTTTTGGGGAAATAGATGAATATATGAAATTATACTTTTTATGTAAGTATAATTCCTCTTTTCTTAGTCTATGTATGTAAATAGATATCTAAAAACATGGAATGGGGTATTGAAAAAAAAAATCATACCATTATTTCTGATGAATTTACAGTTTTCTAAATCACTTATTGATTTATGGTTTTTTGGTCATTAAAATTATCATGGACACTTTATAATTCAAATTTCAACATTTGGACATTATATTATTCATCTATTTAAAAAAGAAATTACACCCCACTATTTTTCACCTACTTATCGACCTTGTATTTTTCATTTTGGATGACATCTATATCTCCCTTTCCCTTCCTTTAAAAGGATAATTTATTAACCCTTTTTATGATATGGTTTTACACAAAGGTTTTTAAAATTTTCAAATTGTTGATTAATAATATCATCATAAAGTAGTTATGATGTAATTTATTAAGTTTATGGGGTGAGATAATGTGGCACTAAAATATTTTCATATAACATTATGTTTGATAAAGTAAATAGTAAAAAATCAGATACTGAATAAACCCAAAATTATTATTATTTAAATATAACCACCATAATCATGATGATGAAATAGAGTGTATGAATATGATTAACCTAATTATGAAACATTTTTTTAGTAGTTATATATAAAAAAATTAGTTAATTACTCTCAAAATCTTAGATCCCAATTATTTTTTAAGTCATTTTATGATTAAAAATGAATTTTATTCAAAAAAAATCCATTATATTTTTACTTAGAAATTATAATTAATGTTTTACACTATCATAGAATTTATTTTAAATATCTAACTTGAATTATTATATCAAAATTTCATAATTAGATTAAGGATGAATTTGGGTATTTTCTTGAAAATATTGAACTTTCAGTGAATTATGAAGAATATAGAGTTTTAAAAATAATTCAAGTACATTAAAATGTATCCTTATGGTATTAACATGATCTTAAAATATATCAATTATTATTTAATTATATATATTATAAATTATTACATTGTTATAAAAATTATACTTTATTTCGGTATATGACCATTTTTGGGCATATGAAATCATTTTTTTCTAAAAATAACTATTCTATTTATTTTATGCATTTATATGAAAAAAAATTTCGAAAACATAGTAATTTAATCATGAATAATTGTTTCAATATTTTTAATTAGGTTGTTCATATTTTTTAAATATATTATTTTTATTATTTATCATGATTTGAAACCAAAATTTATATTGTCCCCTTGGTAATGTTAAATTAGGTAATTAAAGATAAAAAACCTATGATATATTCATTAATAAACTGTAAGAATTTCTATAATCTGTTAGATGGGTGGTTTCAATAATAATTTTAAAATATTTTAATTTCTCAAAAAAATAACATATTTCTTTAAAAAATCCATATATATTATTATAATGAAATATAAAGCAAAAAATTCAACCTCTCTCATTTAATATTTAGAAAATTTTGTAATAGGGATGAAGAAAAATTATATTTTCTCAAATGTTATTATATGAATGATTATTTATTTTTTTATCATGGTGATATGTTTTTTTAGTGATGATATATTTATCTTAAATTCTTATGTAACTATGACTATGTGATTTCCCAATAAGTAGAAAAATGAAGTAGATATTTTTTAATGTAGTACTTTTTGAGTTATTTAAGGTGTAAAATAATTTTCAGGATAATTATAATATATTATAGATTTTTTAATTATTTATATTGTAATTTCACTACTATAATTTTTTTAAAGTAAAATTATGTGAATAGATCTTAAAATGATAGAAATACTATTTTTAGTTAAATAATATTTCATTAAATTATTTTAAAAATCATAGTTTTTTTGAAAGAGGACAATTATGATGATAATTATTATAATATCTCATCTATTTTCCAAAAATTAACCAATTTTCATCTTATAAGTGAAATTATAACTCCTTAATATAGAATATGTTGTTAAAACATTTATGGTTATAATTTTTTAAAAAATATGTCATTACAAATGATATAGTCTCAATTGATATCAAAACAAATAAAAAACATATTTTATAATTTTATTGATAAAAAATACTCCATATATTATATACCATGTCATTTTTTTATCAATTTTACTTTAGTAAGGCAGAAATTATATTATATTATATCATTTTTTTCAAAAATGAGATTATTCATATTGTATAATAGATAGATTTTTATGAAATCATTTAAAAATAATTAAAATATTATCATCATACATGTTAATGTCATATATTTGTAGTTTTCAACCATGTTCTATTTATAGATATATATACTCCTTTATATTATATGTCTTCGAACTTAAAAATTTAAAACTATATATATATTTGTAATGATAAAAGAGGTAAATTAGGGGAGAAAATAAAAACATAAGGTTAAAAACATTACCTAAATAGGAAAATAAAATTATTTATTAGATGATATTACTCAAAATCATCATATATTTGAATTATATATTATTTAAATAATTTTTAGATGAAAATTAATTTATATAAATTTAATAAATTATGTAATTAACAGAGTTCCCCACCCTTTTTAAAAGGGTTCCAACTCTCCTATGTTATTAATAAAAAAAAATTTGGTTGGACATTACATAAAAGAAATATCCTAGTAACACTACCTCCCACATTCTAAAGGTATTATTTTTGGCATAATACAATTCAAAGGTGGAACATGGTGTAAAGAAAAAGAAGTTTTCCTAAGAAGAAAATTTTATGTTAACAAAATGATTTATTATTATTTATTATTCTTCCTCCAAAAAGATGTCTTCAAACATTCGTAAATAATAACAATAATATCTATGATTTACTTATATTTTTTATGTTAATTTAAAAACCTATATCTATCTCATACTCCTTGAAATTTTAAACAAAACCATCACTCATCTATAAGGTGAACTAGAACCTCACGAATTTATGTAATCCATTTTTCATCACCACCTCTAAGGGATGTTTATAATGATACATACAAAGCATATATATATATATATCATATTAATGATGTATTTTAATTTATTTAGTGATATGTATTTTGAATTTTATTAAATTTATATCCGTGGAAAAATTTTAATAACATTTGTGCATACGTGTTGGATAACACCTTCATGAAGTGATGTGTTTTGTATTTCATGTCCATATTAAAAGGATTGTATATATATGTGTGTGGGTGTGTGTGAATTTAAATAAATAATATGATATATATTATTTAATAATTAATCTTTAATGATAAAATGATATATACCAATTTATTTCATTCTCATTGATAAATGGAATCATTAATAATGTATACATATGTCCTACCATCCTCATGAATGTGACATAGTGTATTTTATTAACCATCCTGCATGGTTAGTTTTTAATGAATAATTAAATTAAAAACTATAATTATGTTATTATTTTAATTATTATTGATAATATGGAATGGTGGCCTCTTTGAATATTGTGAACATACCAAGGTAATTTTGGACATTTGATCTGAATATTGTCTAAACATATACCATGAAGATAATTGATTATGTAATTGTATGTAACACAGTGATAAATAAATTAAAATTACTAATAAATAAGAAAAATGATATTAATATATATAAAAAATAATCATACTTTTGTTATTCGGAAAAATAGGGAATATATATGATGATTGAGACATGAGGTAAGAGACACATTACATAATGAAAAGTAATTTAAATGTTTTAAATATTTTTATAATTCATATTTTTCAATTTCCATATAATAAAACAATTTTAGTAGTGTATTTATATCATCATAAATTAATTATAAAGGTGATATAATGTCACCATTTAATTTCATTCAATGTTCTTGAAGTGGAATCACTTTTTTATATCGAATGTTTTGACAAAAAAGGAAAATAAATGTTCTATTTTGAAATATATAACATCAATAGTTATTTCGTTCATTATAATATTTATTATATGTTTTGATTGATTTAAAATAATTTATATTTCTTTCAAAAGAAAACTTATTTTCCTTTGTTTTGGTTATTTTAAAAAAATTATTCTATTGGAATTGATATTTAAATATCCATAAATAATTTTATATTGGGTGAATTAAAATTTTTTATAAATTCATTCGTGATCTCTGATTATGTTATGGTTCTTGTGAACTATTAATGTGATTGGTTGTTTTTATATAAACCATGTATGGGTGTATCCAATATATTCCATGGATGGGTGGCCAGTAAGAAACCATGAACTAGTCATCTCAATATAGTTATCCAATGAATTATATATTTTAAATTGTGTTATGAAATTGTTTTCTCAATATCAAAACATGATTAATCTATTTGTTACATTGATTTATATTTTAATATTATGATTTCAGAATGTAATGTTTTTATGTTACGTTTAACGAAAATTATATTGTAATTCTTTTGGTTGAAATGTTTAGTTTTAAGAAAAAATATTTATGATTCATTTATGATTGAAAAGATACCTTAATGAGTCTTATTTTCCCATTAATATTTAATATGATATATGTCATGTTTTTTTGGAATAAAATATGAATTATTGGTTAATAAATTTTTTATTCGGAGAAAATAATTTATTTTGAAAGAGATAAAATTGTATAAGTATTAATGGAATAACATGTTTTTTGTCTTTTTCTATATGTACCTTACTGATCATTTAATGGTCATATGAAATTTTAAAAATATTATCACATGGTTTTTAGTATAATTAGAAACAAGGATGTGGTAATGATGAAAATTGTGAAAATATTTTATGGAAATAAAATTTATTATATTATAGAAGATTTTATATTCCAAAAATTGGTACCATGTGGAACTGTCCACCTTATGATGTAATATTTTTTATGTAAGTGTGATTAATTAATTATCTAAAACTCGAAACCATAACTATACTCAAAATTCAAGAGTTATAATTCTAGACAAAAATATCAGTATTATGTAATTATTAAGGTTGGGTCCTTACAACATTCCTCCCAAGTACATAACATTGGTTATAAAAAAAATCGTGGGTCTGATGCTGAGGTATTCTTACTAAAAATATATGACTCTAAGGAGTTAATGTAGTCTGGATAGATAGAAGTATTCATAAACCACCAATTTTATCATTTTTAGGGTATCAATTAGAATGAATCTAACACGTTAATTAGTGTTGTATTGTCGAAAAGTTTCAATGCTATGATTGGGTTCAAACATTGATTCATTATCAAAATTTTATGATTCAATATAATTTTTTAAATTCACCAATTGATAAACTGATAAGGCCTGGATCAATTTATTACACCTTCATGACAATCTATAAATATTCTATATTGGTTAAGTTGTGAGGATAATAATATTATCAATGTGTTCCTCCTAAGAAACTCTTTTATCATTATGGTCGAAAAATATTATGGTTTAGTGAATAAATTATGTAATTGATACATATCCCTTCCATGATAAATGAAAAACTATATCATCATAAGTAAAATGTTTAAAATAATGTTATGTTAAATTAGTATAATTAAATATGGAAAATTTAATTTCAAATGTACCCTACATTTATATATATATATATATACCAATATTGTCTCCCTCATTTCCAAACAATATATTTTCTATTGATCTCATAAATTATAATGTATCCATCCTATATTAGAACATAATAATCACCTCATTATACCACAAATACATCATATACCACCTCATTTCACTAATATATAACCAAAAAAAGCTGAAAAAAATAAAATGATATTGCCATATCTATAAGGATTATCGAGAAAGTTAGAGTTGTTAGTTATTCATATTAACACAATATTTAATATTAAGGGTACACTCAATTCCCAAATCCTTATATAAGTATCATTCAGGTTACCAAACATACATGATGTTCATTTTTAATAATAAAAACATAATATTATATATAATATTATATAAATCCATTCATGGGGTATATTTTTTCTCAAGGATAACTCTACATATATCTTCCAATTCCTTGCTTCACTTCCTCACAACTATTATAAGTTCTTATAAAACCACAAATATAAATTAAGTAAACTAATAGAAAATAGGGGTAAATAATTTATTATATCAATTATCTACAAATAAAATTCATTTAATAATTTCAAATTCATAGTATTTAAAATTTTAATTAATTTAATTACATAATATTATCATTTCTTACCATTAAACACATCCAATCCTACTACTCATCATAATCTATTTTCTACTTATTCAATTTATATTTATATTTTTTTAAATAACTAACAATGTAAATATTTCAAATTTGACCTCACAACACTACCAAATAGTTTCATAATACCATATTCTCATATTTACATTTATCATCTATAATAGAAAATTTAATAATAATATTTCAAAATAAATTTTAAGGAGATAAATGTATCACAATATCTTCACAACTTTTAATATTCAAATTACTAATTATGGTTAATAAATATTTTCATTATTAAAGAATAACCTAATGAATTATAATTCCATTCAAATAATGGAAAAATAAGTATTATGTTCTTTTATATCTCACATAAAAACACTATATGGGAAATAACTTCACTAAACGATAATGATCTTTCATAAAACTACCCTTTCATCAGGTTTATTTTCTAATGTATCTTGAATCTATCAGCCACATGTGAATTATCTATCACCAAAATACACTAAATTAACATTATGAACCCCTAAAATGTATAAATATGTAATTATATAAATAATGAAGAAAAATTATACAATATAAAATGTCAATTCAATCATATGAGATAATAAACTGAAACAAATAGCATAGAATTATAAAAAAAATTAGAATATACAATATCTTTCTCTGGGATATCTAGGTGTAGTAACTAAATTATAGTTTTTAAGTATACATAAAAATATAATGAAACGATTATAGATCAAATATTAACATATTACACTAAACCATGATAGTATTTTTCAGGTAAAGGATAATCTGAAATCCATTTCATGTGATAACCGATTATTCTAATTTTTTTGACTATTTTCTTCTAGAATAAAAATGTGGAAAAGATCATAAAATTGATCAATAAAATATATATTTTTCCCTTTAGTCACATTTAATCTGTGATATAAATTAATAGAGTAATACATTAAACCAGATAATTTTTTAATCCATATAAGTAAAATAAGAATTTTTTTGACATGTTTAATACAGTATTTCCAAAAATAAAACTCTATACCCCATTTTCAACTATAAACTAATTAAATAATTAATTACATTGAAACAAAAAAACATGGTATAGTTTCACATCTCTTAATTTCTAGTTGAACATTGATTTTATCAATTAATTCCCAAAATCCCCTTGCTATTTATATCCTTCTTCTAGGGTGAAAAAATGATATCAATGACACTGGGAATGTAAAACAAGGATGTGGCTTACGTAAATAAATATATTTAAAATATTATTTTCTAAAAAAACTGAAAACCCACTTACACATCCTCTAACACATGAAATAATAAATTTTAGTGAAATAATAATTATTCCTTGTTTGAATACTTCTCAGATGATTCTTATCATTTTTGATATAATTAAAAATATAGAATGTGAAGAATAATAGGTCCAAAATTAAAACAATCGTGAATAATAACTCTGATATTAGATCAAAAACAATAAAAGGAATGAAATATAAATATCACCAAATGAAATATCTGATTAATTTACTTTTAATAGTTTCAAATCTCATCTAATGTTAAATATTATTATTTAATAAATACTCATGTATCTATCCTCTATATGTGATAATAACTCGCCTAAAAATTATTAAAAACCAAAATGCCTCTAGATGACAGACACAAATAAAATGAATCACCTACATATAACATTCTATTTAAGATCCTTACTATTTATAGGTCACTATAATAATGTTGAAACAATCTCAATATGAAACTCACCCTAGTCAATGATTTTATTGTTTTCATAATGAATCCTAGATGTCATGATACATTGAGGACATTTTAAATGATATCATTTTTAATTGGGATCCCTAACCTAATATCTAATTCCCTTGTGTGATATAACTCCTTTAATGTTGGAAAAAATATAGGCTTTATAACAATGACTAGTCAATCATTTTCTATAATTATGATACTCATTTAAGAAAAGAATACACATAATATTGGAATATAATAGGTCACTCCTCTAATACATAAAATATTTTTCATTAACTCAATAACCCACCATCATCTCTCTAATCACATGAACCATGTACATTGTAGTTTATACTAAAACATTTTCAATGATAACAAACATTCCACCCATAATTGAGGGAAATGTTAATCTACATGGCCATAAAAATAATTCATTAAATAGATTTCTTACAATGGATGAGTAAACATTTTAATTCTATGAAATTTAAAAAAATTGATAATATATTATAGGTGAACAATAAATAAAGGCCATATACATGAAAAATATCAAATAATATCCAGAACAACCATTCAATTTTCCAATGCATTTTATGGTAAAATGTTATTCTTGGGTATGATTTGGAATTTAATAAATGATAATATATCTTAAATACTCATGATTTAAAACCATTATCATGATATAAAATGTTCAACCTTTATTCTTTGTGAATTCTATAGACCCATTCCACATAATGGTTATTCAATCATTAATAATATGTAATTAAATAATCACTAATATACTAGACTACATCATTTAAAAATCCAAAACAACCCATATAGTGAAATATCCACTCAATAATTGAGTAAAACCAATGAAAAAACAATAGATATATTTTTACACTTCTAATAATGGATATATGGTTGTCTTAAAAATCTAGATAAAACACTACTGTATCATTAAACCCATTGATACACAACATATTATGACACAATATTTACCGATAATTCCTTATTGAATATCTAGAAAAAACTCTTCTACAAATCTTGATAGAACACACAAGATAGTACTATAAATGTTATTTAACACATCCTAACATACTCAAAAAAATATATACCAAAAAAAGAAATGATTACATTATAAAAATATCAATGATCATTCCAAATCACTATTTCAAAAAAATTATATCCAAGGGTATCATATATGGAATTTAAAACCCTGGCCCAATCCATTGAATTAGAAAGGATCATATTTTTACTAACAATATGAAACAACCCCTTAATAAATGAAAAGGGTATAAATAATCATAATGGGATTTTTTACTATAACAAAATACTAAATAAAATAGACAAAATAAATATAATCAAATAAACATGATGAATATTATTAAAACCTGATATAAAATGACATAAGAAACTGAAAATTTTATTTTTTTATAATTAAGAAATAACAATTATAAAAAAAAATATACAAATAAACCATAAGAAACTAAGAAACTAATTAGGAACAATAAATAACTACAAAAAAAGTAATAAATATTATTCAAATTCATAAATTAATAAAAAAATCATCAAGGTGATCCACTAGTAAATTAATATATTTTTTCCATACCTATATCATAGAAAATAACATCATCATATGGGATTGAATTACTATGCATGAGTGAGTATATTAACATAGGATGGAATTATGGAGGATTCTCACACATTCTTAAAAAACTAGAACAATTTAGATAACTTTTAATATGATGATTTTGTGATAATTATAAAATATTTTTATAAGATAAACATAAATTTATATAATTATAATAACTCACATCATGAAGGTCACATATTCCTAAAATATGTGCACAGTTGAAAATTACAAACTAATGAGATTACATCCCTTATGTACACAAAATAATAATATCTAATGAGGGTAATATATCTCTTTAGACCTATTATTTTATTTAGTGGTATAATATAGAGTTCCTCTAAATAATAATGGTATCCAAGACTGAATAAAATAAGGCCTCGATATGCATATAAATACAAAAAATAAATTTCAAATAATATTCCCAAACGAAAAATATTTCACGGAAAATAATTTCAGATTTAAAATTTTTATAATACATGTTGTGAGTGAATTCGTGAACTCATTGATTACCTCCAGCAAACAAACTATAATTGTTATGGTTTTTTATTTATAAAACACATTAGTAGTCTTTGAAAACCATACATTAAAGTTATATTAATTGTTCATAAGGATATAAGTGACATAAATATCATACATTAAAAATAAATAATCATTCATAGATTCATATATTATTGATCTAGTACCTTATCTAATTAGTTTTAATGATGTTTTTTGAAATTGATTCCAAGAAAATATTTATCTCATAAAAGTCTTGGTAAAGGTTTCCTCAAAAAATAAATCTATAATATTACAAAGGATAATAAGATATATACTTATTATCTGTCATCCCATGGTTAAATTATTTATGAATAATTTAAATAGATCTCATGATGTAATAATATGACTAAATTTTTTTGGTGGGTTCCTAGTGCTTGAGGGGAAATAATAAAAACTAATGAATATTGAAGGGGTTATTGAGTAAATATTTTTTAATTTATTTAGAATCACTATTTTTTTAGAATTATAATTTCTGTCATGAATCATAAACATGGCCTCAGGTATAGAAATTCAAGTCACCAATTCCTTAAAATACTATAAAATCATTCACACCATGAATAGTAACACACACTATGAGTTACTTGAAATCAAATTTCCATCGAATCTTCCAAGAAACCACTCATATCATGACTTTTTATTCACATATTAACCCACATGGTATAACAAAATTATATCTCTAGATGGAATTAATCCATTGAAATCTTCTATAAATCTATATATATTATTCCATAACATGACTTAAACATCACTAAATGGAAATGTAACTCAAAAAAGGTGGGTCACATTTTCTCTACAATTGGAATTATTATCTATAAAAATATTCAGGTTATTGAATTATTGGAATAGATCAGGTAATTTATCTCTCATATAATTCAACTTATCTTGTGTCTCTTCCTTTAGTGAATAATACTTCCATATGTTAAATAAAAACTATATCATTCATCCCCAAATGAATTTGTCTTAACAATCCAAAATATAGACCAGGTTGATTGCGGATGAAGCATCATAAGATCCCGAATAATGAAATGGTCATAATTGTGTTAGTGCATAAATAATAATGAGACATTGATATAAATTATGAAAAAAAACTAAATCATATTGGTAGACCTATCTAATAATTAAATTAAAAAAAATTTAAAATAATTTAAAAAAATCAACATACCAATGAGAAAACTCCCACATTATTATAAAATAATAGTTCCCCAACATCATAAAAACATGCTGGAATACCTGACTGAAAACTTGATAATACAATGGGTGATGATGATGATCTACATAGTATGTAATATCTCTCTAAGTTATCTCTATCCCTTTATAATCTATATATATCAAGTGTGTATTTTCATGTAATATAAGTGTTCTAGTTAGTGAATTATTCATAATTACAACACAATAAAGTTGAAAATGAAAAGGAAATATAAACAATCTATTATACCATTCCATGATTATCTGGTGTTAATAAATTTTTTTATAATAAATCACTAAAAAATAAAAATAATGTTACAATAATCCACAAATATAAATTACATTGTGTTTGAATATATATCATAGGGTCCAAATTGCATAATCTTATTATATATTTATTTAGGTATTATATTCCTTTATTATGTACTACATGGTTCAATTGAAAAGTCTCAAAGACCACCAAAATGATAAAGGGAATCATGGCCATTAGTTAGAGGCTATAGAACCTAACACCCCATGAAATTTATCTGTATCTTGGATATATATATATATATTTCAATTCAAATATTATTTTTATCACCTAAATTGAAATAATCTATTCTAACTTTATGACTTGTTCCAAATTCATTCTAAATTAGTCATTGATTCAAATAATTATTGGTATAAAAATATAATTTCTATAGAAATATAATACCATTTCAATAGAGGTAAGGAATATAATGAACCTATATCATCCAGACATTGATTTTTTACCTTTGATTATTGATACTTAATAAATCTAAAATAATATTCATCAACTTCTCTTTTTATATCCATCCACTAATAATGAGCCTTCCCTACCATGTACATGTAATGTGTATATGATCTATTTATAATTTTGAATGATGATAAGGTAAATTACTCATGTCAATGAATTAATGAAGAACTATGATCCAACCTCAAAAAAATAGAAATAGATTATAACTGTATTTCCATAAATCATTTTTCCCACCGATTGAGGTTTATCCTCACTATAAACTAATCACAGTCATATTTCGTAGAATGTATAACTTTATTGACCAATAATTAATAAGGGTACTAGAATTATATTTTTAACTCATCCCACTCAATAAATTCTATGATTATATTAACAAAAAAACTTATTTAATTTCAATCACCTGTAGTACTCTCTAATCATGTGATTATATAAAATTAAACTCAATGTATCAGCCATAAAATCTCTATCCTTGGTTGTATAGAATAATTCAAGTCATATATGTAATTATATTCCATCAAAAAAATTTATCAAATTCTAGTTTTACTATGAAATGATGTGTTTAATTAGGTTGAGATATGTGGACTTAATGAACTTTTATCTGAAGTAATATTGGAATATTGTTTTTAGGTAATTTATAATAATATCTAATTATATATCATGCATTGGATAGTTATTATCATGTATCATCCATTTTAGTAAGAGTAAATCAATTTCATGGTCACCATTAATTCTACTTTAAACAAATCCATACTCATATTCATCATAAAATAAACCTTATCCCTCACCAATTTTAGAAAACATGGGGATTGGTGTAAAATTAAATAAACCCTTAATTTCATCTAATGACTTATAAGAGTCATCATATATTCATAGTGGAATTAAAATCATTTTCATAATATCCATTGGAGAAGAAATATTTTATATTTCAATGAAAATTTGGATGATAATTTCTAGATAATCCCTAAAAACTATGATCATCAAATATTTTGTTAGTTTGTTTCTATGAAAAAATGACCTAAAAATTATAATATTCAATTGAGATACTTTTTTCTAAGTTGAAATTCATAAAAATATAATGTATTTAATTAGAAACTCAAATTTTATTATTTCATATAACGAAGATGAACCCAAAATATACACATCGTGAATATTAATTATCTTTAAGTGTCATATTTCATGTTGGAATAGACATAGATTTAATTAATGAATACTAGTATTAAATAATATATGTATTGCTGAAAGATATGATTCATCAATTATAGGAATATAGTTACATTATTTGTGATAAAAAATAACATAACCATGTAATCATTGTGGGCCTAATAAATTTTGAAAATCTATATAAGTAATTTTATATTTCTAAACCCATAGTTAGAGATAATAAAATTGAAGTTAAATTTTGGAGAACCATTTGGATCCTACAAATGATAAAAATAATATAAACATTTATTCAATTATTAATATATATATTCAATAGAATAACATTAATCCCCATACTATAGTCAACATAAATAAAATGAGTATCATTATATTTTTTCAACAAAAGAAAAAGAGTAACCCAAGGTAATATAAATGTTATTATTAAACCCTTTCTATCCTGATAATCTTATTATAACTTAATCTATCAATTTTTATGGGAAATATTATATATAATATGACAAAATTGATTCAATCCTTATAGTATGTTGATATAGAATCACTCAAATTTATTATGTTGTACTAGATTGATGTTTTTTAAAAAGTTCATTGTTCATTAAGATTCTATTCTACGAAAATATCTATTTTTAGGGTTCAAAATAGACCTCAAGGTGATCACTACCAATTTTTTTGAGATGGTACCAACCACTTTTACCAAATGTTTTTATTTTTCATATATGCACATTAACAAGGATACCACCTAATGAATTCTTAAAGGCACTAATGGAATGTAATTGTCCAAATGTGTATGGAATACTGTGGTATAATTCATTCCAAATATGAGAGCTATGATTCCAATTTAGAATAATTTAAGATCCCACGAAAAGATGATTGATTAAATGGTTATGGATAATACCAAGAATTTAAATAATTTATACTCTTGTCTCATGATATTCATTATGATGCTCATAATGAAAATCGTAATTTAAATAAATTCACAATTGTTTCATCACCTAGGAAGAAGTAAAAGAATGGGATACACTAGTGAGAAAAATATAGTACCAATGGGGATAAATAATCCTCAGAGGGGGTGTAAATCATGGTATTGATACCTTTTAGAGATTTTCCAAAAAAAATTAATTTTATCTTCTTATTATTAATGCCACTTATTTTTTTAATTTTTCCTTATTTTTAATAAAATTACTAGAATAGATTTCTATATAAATTTTCTTTATTATTATGAAATATAATTTATTTTATAATGATGTAATTAGACAAAATGTCATAAATATCTAGGAAACAAATATTTCTACGACATTGACCACTATGTTCTAGTGTATAGTATGGGAAATAAATAGTTTTTGGTATAATAAGTCACTAATAACCATTATTGTTGGATTTATTATAGGTTAATACTACATAGGATCAATCCCTTTAAGTGTATTTGGGTAGAAGTATTATCTCTCGGTGATAAGTCCCCCCACCATTTCTAAATATGCTCAGTTATTCACAATGGAAACTAATTGGAATATAGTCCAAAAAAAATATCACCTATTACTTTTTGGCATTTACTAGATATGAATTGTTATTGTTATAACTCAACCTCCTCCTTCATATTTATGCTATGAGAATCACGGTTTATATCTAGTTTCTCAAAACAGTCACAAAAAATCAATTACTTTTAGAATGATCTTCATGAGATTTCATGTCTTCATCTCCCTATAATAAATCTTGAAGTATTTCACATTGATGGGATGCAATAATTTATTCTTCCATTCACTTACTCAAGTATAGTATTGTATAATATTTAATTACATAAAGTAACCTCATCCTTACATATTTCTATTATATCAAAATATTTCATGTTATATCTTCTAATTTTTCTCATATGATTGAAGATATCCCATAAGATGTATCGTCTCTTATCTATAGAATGTCTGTTTGTGTTTCACACGAAAATTCTCTATTATTTTATAATCTATTGATAGAGCCTTCATGTCAAAAAATATGATCACATATGTATAAGTACATATGGAGACCTTCAATTGTCTTTTTGTATTATCATTCCACAAAATTATTTATAAAACACCCTAATGAAATTGGCTAACATATTTCAATTTTTAATGAGACAGAAATGCTCATCCAACTATCTATAATTCCAATCCTTTCATTTTTAAGAAATAAACATTTGGTATTAAATATTTTAAAGATATAGAAAATTTAAAAGATTTAGTTCCATGAATGTACCCTAATAACCCTATATAAATATTTCTATTATTTTAAAACTCCCATTTTTCAATGGGTGAGTATTTTCAATACTATTTAATTCCTTTGATAACCCCTCAGTATCATCCACTATTTAAATTTATTTTATATAGTCATAAATTATTCTTTCATGATACATAAGTATAATAACTCATTAAAACAATAAATATCCTAGAATTAGTATTTCTAAAAATCATCATTCATATCTCTTAGATAATCTGAGAATCTATTTCTATATAGAAAGACCAAAATTATTTTCATACATGGTTTATATTCAAAATTTTAATTTTTCAATCATGAGGTATCACAAAAATTATAATTCATAAATTATTTAATGTTTATCACATTATCAAATGTGATTTATTCACTTTTTAATTCCTTCAAAAAATTCATATTGTTTCGTTAATAAAGTAACATAAAAATAGAAGTTCATTTGTGGTTTGTGAGTCTTTGTTGTATCCATGTACACCATCATTGCAGACTACCTACTCTGAGAAAACTCGTGATGAGAATTCCTTGGGTAGTCCAGATTAATATTTAAGATATTATTTCAAATTCATTATTTTTGGAACTACCCTATAGATATTGGGTCTACATTAATTACTTCTCATACTTTTAACGTCTTCAGTGAACATAGTCATAGGATCTACCATGTAGTTTCATCTAATATCTTGTAAAAATGGTCAATTTCTTGATAGTGGATGTAAATTCATTTTATCTTTATTAAAAACAAACTACTACACCATATCGACTATAAAAATGATAAATATGACTTATTAATTTCTATTTTGATCAATATGATGTGCAGGTATCTGTTATTAAATGAATGGTGAACATTTAACAATTTATATCAATCCCACATCATAATACTAGAAGGAAGGGAACTACTAAAAAATACTTATCACCACTTAATTCCCTAATCATGTTAGAATTGATTTGGTTCTCTCCTTTTTTTGCCCATTCCTCCTCATACATGTGTGGATAATAACTTCTT
Organism: Viscum album; assembly: GCA_963277665.1. NCBI lineage: Eukaryota > Viridiplantae > Streptophyta > Magnoliopsida > Santalales > Viscaceae > Viscum > Viscum album. The sequence goes on from OY728150.1 coordinate 1,589,420,303, forward strand.
TTTCTATTTGTGGATACCCATGCTTATACTACCATCCTACTACATGCTTGTCTATGTAGTTCCTAGGCTTAGAAAGAAACTTACATTTATCATTTTTTGGTGATGGATTAATGTGTGTTGGACCAATTTTTTACGATAAAAAGTCATTGTAAAATGTAAATATTTCCCATGTATATTAATGTAATATAATTAAACTATAAACATTATATATATATATATTATTCTTCAACAACAATAACTTGAATTAAATCAATATAATATTTTTTATTTAATGAAGCAATAGAAATCCACCAATAAAACCCATAAAATTAATCTTTATGGCAGAAACATCCTGAATAATGATCACATACAATTATTATGTTTCCAATAACTCTAATTATCACTTATTGTTATAAAATCTACTATAATTTCATTATATGTTCAACAATCACCCCCTTGGATTTAGTTAGAAAATACACTATTAGTCAAACACCTAATTATATATACCCCATATTTTTAATTAAATGTAAGTTATTATTCCTTGTTCATATAATCAATGTAGACTTATATATACCATGGGAAATTCTCCATTGGGGTATACAAATTCTCCCACAAATGTAAATAGTTTTTTACACTATTACATGATAACAATTTTTATACAATTGTATTTGAATTTATTAATCATCGGTAATTATATTATCCATGTATAGAAATAATTTCTTTTAAAAAGACTACATCAATATCATAGAATAAGATTGTGGGATAAATTAACAATTACTATATTAAATTACAATTAATTGCCTAAGCCTACTAATACAGGGATCAGTGCAGAAAACAAAAAATTATTTAACAATATCATGGATTTACATGTCTCAAAATAACTTCAATATATTCATAAAATCTTTTAAATTAATTTTTCCCAATCTTAGCATATTACCCAAACTAAGAAAATTATAATTATTTCCATAAAAAAATTAATCTCAATGGGAAAATTATATATAATTTAAAAATTTAGTTATGATACATGTTTATACCAACAAGATAATTTCATTTATCTTTCATGTCATTTAAAATATCAAAGGAACCATCAATAATTAATGAGTATGAAATTCCAATTCATTATCTAATATAATTACTCATTTATATCAAAAAAATAGTTTTATATACTTATGGATTAGTTGGACATCAATTGTTTTCAAAAAAACTTCATATTATTTAACGGTAATTATCCTAAAATATATTGATGTGAAAAAATTAGTAGAAAAATATTAGACCTTCACGGGTGTTAAAATGGTTGTTTCCAATTTATTTTCTATTTTGAAACACCTAATTCTTTATTACCATAATATTGGTTATTACACTATTTAATCAAATTAATCATTTTTCACCTTGATGTCATAAACACATGGCCTCTAAAAATTTATTTTATGTCTGTTTTGAGAGGTTCTAAAGGATTTCATATAATTTATCCACTAATGCTAAATTATGTCTCAATCAATTTTGTATGATCCCATATTTTTCTATTTATTTCCCACACTTCTTTTTTATTTTGAAACTTGTGGTTTAGTCTTGATCGGAGACAATGATCCTATGATGGGGTAAAATGACATAAAGTTCAAGGATGTATGTATGTTTTAGTTAATGGAGTGATGGTATAAATGGGTCATTTTTTACCAATGGTTCTTGGTAATCTGATAATCCTTAAATGGGGTTTGGGTTTTTATAATGGAATAAAAAACAAAATTATTTTCATGAAATTTACACATTATGGATGTGGGTTACATGATGTGTAATAGACACTAACATCATATTTTGAACTAATTAATGAAGTAACATTATTACACATCATGAACAAATTGTATTCTGTTAAATGTAATGTCAAATGAAATATTTTGTTGAGGCAAAATGTTATTCAGAGTATCACTTATAAAAAAATACACAATGTATAACTGAAAAAAAACATTGTGTAATTTAACAACATGGTTTTATAAAGCTCTATAATAAGGATTTTTACTCTCACCCACATAAAAAATTCCTCCTCTTGACCAAGGGAATCATCCAGGGGATTCTAGTCCCCTTCCCTCTATTCTGAATTCCCCATTTGTGTCTTTAAAATTTTGTATGTTTTTTTTATTTGGTTACCTCTTATACTCCATAATTCAATGATCTTTTGGGTCTAGCATCTTAACGGTCTGCATTGTTGGTTTTCATCTTTATTAGTTATGATATAAGATGCTTCTTGAAATAATTTTTTACTTCATTCATGTTCATGGATTCTGCTGGAAGCATTGTTTGATTAATAAATAAATGTACGAGTTATTAACCATAACATTGTGGTTTCATATCTTTCAAGTATGTGAAATATTACAACTTCACCAGTATATGTTATCCTCAACTGATTAAATGATGAAATGGATTATTCCTTAGAGTCCAATTAGATTTAATTGGTTACTAACCATGGTTTTGGGTACTATTCATATGACTTAGCATTTTGGTAAAATTAATTTATTAATGGAACAAAGTGTGCTTAGCGTGAAATTAATTGTGGGTATTTCATAATATATATTCCCCTTTGCTTATCTTATATATTAAGACAAATGTCATGTCATTAGTTATGACCAATTGATATAGAAAATATGTAATTGAAATACAATTGTTGTCACATAATTAAGCTTTGGTCTATATGAGGTGATATTGTGATATCCTTATCAATGTAACATGTATTTTAATTTATATTCTATAATAATTATATAGGGTTTTGGCCATGTTTGGTTGTTGCAATTATTATAAGGGGTGTTGGATAATTATACATTTTTAAATTCTTATATAGAAGGATATTCTTAGTGACACATGCAGAAATTCTCATATAGGGGACTATTCCAAGTGACCCATGTGAAAATGATAATATAGAAGGCTATGCCAAGTGAAACATGATATAATTTTTATATACCATAAATTTTCCTCAGATATTCTTAGATTCTTATGTCATATTCTATGATATAACTCATGAAAAAATCCTTATATACTAGGATCGGCCCTGATTAAATCCTAAAGTGATTATATATTGAGTTTGAAATAGATTTTTATTATTTATACCATGGTTATAAGGTTTTGGTTTGAATGTTAATTGGACATTACTAGATACATTCTAGAATAGTATCAAGGAATGTTATGATTTATCATGGTTATATGGTTATGATTAGAATATTTATGATACATGGTCAGAGACCTTCTAGAATGGTGACGAAGTATGTTGGTGTGGTATTAATTTAACTATTTAATGAATTAATTCACCTAATTCTTTCATTATCGTATGCACTTATTAACAAAATAGATATTCTTGGTCATGTTGGTGTTGACATACTAAGTTATACTCACACACTATTCCAGCCACCATTTGGTACCCATGTAAATTACATGGATGTAGGTTTGGATAAGTGAAGGGACCATGTTGTTGTATTTTTTTATAAATGTACTGGTAGGTGTCGGGAGATGAATCAACATGGGGTTCGGGACTAAGGAAGATTTTTTATTTTTCTAATTTTTTTAGTCTTTTATATTTTATTACTTATAGCATCAAATATATTTACCTTACATCACATAATTACATTATTCTATTATTATTTTTTTGGCTTTTTAGTTGGATTATGTTGTTGGTTTTCAATGGTATTGTATTGTTTCTATTATTTATGCACTTTGATATTTATTTATTATTATTATATGTTTACTTCTTCTATGTAGTAACTCTATAAGTAGGGGATATAGTCTCAAAAATATACTTATCACACCCCAGATTCTAGTCTAAAACCTCTAGTGTACTAGGAGGCACACTAATGGTCTCTTTACCAACCCTTTCTATCCATGTGAGATAGTTTTAGACTGATGGAGGTTACAAAGTGGTATCAAAGGAGCATGTTTTATTTCCGATTATCCACTATTTGGGAAAGGTATAATGGATAATTGGAGATGGTAGTACTTGGAAATGAGCTTGTTTATGGGTGTAGTTAACCCATGTATTTGAGAAAATATTAGTTCCCATGGGTGGATTTTTGTTATTACTATTTTCATGTCACAGTTGATGTTCTTTAATCCTAAGTGATTTATATGTTAAATGATAATTTTATTTCATGATTTTGTTTGTTATTGACATTTATACTCATTGACTGATATAGAATGTGATGAGTATACCAATATCATCATAGGAACGTAGGGATGCATATTTTCATATATTTTTTATGATATGAACATATTTATTAGTAGTGATTTATAATTTCATGTTAAAATTTGATATAATAAATCTGTTATATCTGGTAAATGAAATAATATACTCTAATTTCATTATAAAACACTTGTAAGATAGGTCTAGAGAGACCAAGATTCAATGGTTCTCTATTTTTTTCAACTATTGAGGTTGACATAGTTATTACCGGTGATCTAAATAGTTTTTTTCATGTTGATAAAATTCTACATCATCAAAATAAAGTTGATATTCAGATGAGTGGAAATCAACATGATCCAAACGTAGATTAACTAGTGATTCATGTAGTTCTTATGGATTGTATTGATATTCAACTTCACAAGAAATTATTGAGTTACATGAGATTCATTACATGAGAGATAATTCACTTCATGCATTCAATGTTTGTGCTTTTGAGAGAGTTTCGACTATAGAATCTTCCTACATTGATTGGGGAGTTCGGAACCTTTATAGAAAATTATTGAATCGAGTTAGTTTGAATGATATTTATGCATATAGAGACACCTATATATATGATGATGAATATTTATACATATATTCTATTTGAAAAAATCAATTATTAGTGGGGAATTTTGGAGGAGGAAGGGAAACATAAAGAGTTATCCAGGAAGTAATTTGTGAAAAAATCTTAATCTGATTCTCTCCTGAGACATTGAAGGATGTGAAAGATTGGTAGTTCATGCACCTCATATATAAGGGAATATCATTTATGGACTATGTGGAATATTTCACTGAATGATATTGGTTTTTACCATTTTAAGATGTTGATGAGGTCTCTAGGGTGAGAAATGTTTAGGGTTTTCTCCTCTATGAGATTAGATCACAGGTGAATGTGTTCTGTTTAAGCAGTTTTGTAGATTTGATGAATCGGGTAGTTTTCATAGATGGAAATATAAGAGAGTCCCCAATATATGAAAATTATATTTCAGTATGGAAAACTATGCACATCACATCTAGTGGAAATATAAATTACTTGGATAATTTTTTCAAAGGCCTCAACACTTATAGAAGTCCGAGACGTGGATAAATATCTTAGGGCCATATTTTGTTGTAGTTGTATTAGTGTGGAATGATAGTCCACAAATAAAATCAGTGTATATTCCCCTCATTTTAGTTTCATTATTCAAGAATATTATTCCCCCTAATGTGGTATGATATGGGTATACAATAGTATAATATTGGAAGGGTATCAGGAAAGGTTCTTGTAAAGGGAAGGAACAAAGATACTCCATAGAATATATATATATATATATATAGTGGGAGTTCCAAATGATTTTCTACTTAAGTAATGTGGTTGGGTTCCCCCATTGAATGAATAAAAGTTCAAGAAACAAGTAATACCATAGGGAATTCAGGATGGACAACATGGTAGAGGGGATATTTATTTGCATTTTATAAAGAATACTCTGGCTAGTGTAGATGGAGGAATTTCTACTTTCAGATGTATGATTATTCTATCATCTACCCTTTGTTGTGCTTTTTTAGGCAGGATAATAAAATTCCTTTTATTATATATATTTTGAAATATTTTTTGCATTGATGGGGAATCTTGGATGATTTTTTGACTATCAACACTCCATTAGGAAAGCGGTAAGAGAGTATCAAACATTACAAGTCACATTCTCTATAGATTAGTGGTTACCAATTCTTTTGAGAACCATTCATGATGTAAATGATATGATTCAATTTGATTGTAAAAATGAATTATTTAGTTAAATAACTATATTATATTGACTATTTCTAGAGGATAATTAACTTTGTATCTCCAAAAATAGGTATCTTTCTCTCAAGGGTGTGTTGGATATTCATAATTCTCATGGAAGACCAATTCAGTGTATATTAGATTGGATCATAGATCAAATAGTTAGTCATACTGTACATATTGGTTGAATGGATCATGATTTACTTCCTCAGTGGTAGACTAGTTTTATTATATGTTCCATGATGTGTTCTATGGCTTATCACCAAAGTGAGAGATTGATTTTATAATTGACTTGGTCCTGGTGGAAGTGTTAGTTTTTGTCCATCCTTATAGAATATAAGAAATATATATTTTAGAGTTGAAATATTTGTTTTATGTTTAGGAAACTAATGATTTCATAGACCCCAGTACATCCCCATGGGGTTCTCCAGTACTCCTTTGAAAGAATAAGGATGGTACGTTCAGCTTCTGTGTGGATTATTGGACATTGAACAAGATGGAAGTCAATAATTGGCATCATTTTCTAGGCTACGAAAGTATCTTATACTAGAAGAGAGGTGATATAATCTTCTCCAAGATTTATTTGAGATTATGATACCATTAGTTATGTTGATAGTATTGGAAAAACCTCAGACTGATTTGAGGAACATGTATGGCATATATGAGTTCATTTTTATACTATTTGGTTTAATTAACACATCATCTGTACTCAACAACATAATGAATATAATATTCCAACTTTTTGAATATCGGTATGTGTTGAATTTTTTTTGAAGATATTTTAGTGTACTCCCATTCATCATACAAGAAATCCCAACATCTTGACATCCCCATGAGTATATTGAGAGAACATTGACTTTACCATAAGCAAACGAAATTCAGTTTCTAGATTGATAAAGTTCACTTCATGGGACTTGTCATCTTAGAGGCATATGTTTCTTCGGTCCGAGAGAAGGCTAATGTTGTGGTACCATGGTATCATCCCAAAAATGTATTTTTATATTAATATAATTATAGGGTTAGTTATTCATTATCATTTCATTGTCTTGGAATTATCCCATTGGGAAGCACTGATTTCCTAGATGACCAAGAAGGGGGTGATGAATTTTTGGAAAGATGATTACAAGGGAGATATTTAAGAGCTGAATGGAAGGATAACCTTTGTAGTTATCCTCACATTACCTATGATGAGTAAATTATATATCGTGTACTATGAAACAGACTGAATGAAACTACGACTAGTACTTGTGCATGTAAATTGAGTGGTCCCTTGTGGATCTTGACATTGAAGTCCATATGAGAGGAATTACCCTACTCAATATGTATATTTAGCAATAGTGGTACATGACCTGAGATTTTTGGGAAATTATCACATGGGTGAGAGTTTTGTCATATACACAGTCAACAAGAGACTCAGGTATATCATTTCCTAGTGGGACCAGAAAAATTTTCATAGGTGGTGGGTAACATATCTTCAGTCATTCCAATTCAATATAGATTATACATTGGGAAAGGGAAATTTTAGTACTGATGAATTGAGTAGAAAGAATCCGGAAGAGGAAGCACAAGAGTTCTGGGATGAGTGGGGGTGATGTATGTATTTGCATACAGGAAAAGAGACAATCAAGATACTTTGTGACAAGGAGATATGATTTATACAAAGGTTACACTCATGCATTTGGATTAGCTAAATACAATGAAGACATCTAATTTATAGGGATTAGTCTTGAGAGACAACATATATGGTTACGATACTCCATTTGTATTGTCTCATGATAGTGGAAATTTTATTTTTTTGTGTTTCTAAGAATGGGGTCCTACAGTCTTGTGTGAGGAGATGATGAAAGAGACTCATTATTCTATATGGGAGGTACATCCTAGATTGAGAAATATGTACCATTATATTTGTACTTTGTACATGTTGTCTTGAAATAATAAGGTTGAAATATGTATTATGGTGATAAATTTCAATTGTAAGAAGGATAAATGTGAGTATTCATGGCTAGATACCCTTTTATAGCCTTTTCCTATTCCTCAGTCGAAATAGGATGACCTCTCTATGAATTATGTCACATGATTAACAAAGAAAACAAAAAAATGATGTTTTATTGTAGTTTTTGGACTGAATGGAGAAGGTATCCAAATTCTTTCCTCTAAGGGAGAGCTTCATTGTTGATGATCAGGGTAGAATTTGAGTGTGCAAGTTAGTTTGTCTGAATGTTGTTCTAAGTTGTATCATTTCATTTAGATATCCTCATTTCGCATTATTTTTCTAGAATGGTCTTTTGAAGGATATGGGATCATATGCTCTTTTTAGTATAACTTATCATCATCTTATGGATGGTAAATCTGAGAATAATATTTAGATTATAGAGGATATGTTATAGGAATAATTTTGAGATTTTGGTGGTTTATGGGAGAATAATATAGAAGTCATTGTGTTTTCATATTAAAATATCTTCCATGAATCCATCTAGATGGCACCATAAGAGGGTTTTTATTGTAGGTCACAATGTTCACCTCTTAATTGGTTGGAGGATGGAGAGTACATGATTCTAGGGTCTAATATCATGTATGGGATATATGAGTAAGTTTAGTTGACTAGGAAGTGGTTGATGATGAAAAAGAGATGGAAGAAATGCAAAAATGACCATTATAGACCGACTATGGAGTTCAAGGTTGGTCATCATGATTTCCTCCATATTTCACCTAGTTTAGGAAATTTTTTATTAATAAATAGTGAATTCTAGAACCAAGGGTTGCCATGCCATTTGAGATATTGGACAAGGTCTTTTTAGTGGACTACTAATTATAACATAAAAATATTTATTGTTCCTTTCACAATGTGTTTCATGTTTTATATCTTTATAGATATTATTCTAACCATTCTCTTGTGATATAAATAACAGTCATTGATCTTATTACAGATGTTCCATTTGAAGACAATTCGATACATATTTTGGAATGCAATGAGAATTATCTTCAGGGTATAGAGAATCATTTGGTTAAATTTTTGGGGTAGTATGGGTGATTTAGGTGTATACCTAGGGGAGGTAGTATGATATATGATCACAGTGTCGATACATGTTCTCTAAGATCCTATAGTGACTCTTGGAGTATCTTGGGGATGCACTATTATACAGTGTGGTGGTTTCAAGATCTCAACTTTTTCCGTGTAGGTATCTCTCAGAGTTTTTCATTTGAGAATTCTGGTACAAAATTTTTTAGGGATTGAGATCATTTATTTTTAGAAAAATGTATTAAATTACATGGGTTTATGTTTATTTGAATTAATCAAGGATGATTATAAATGGTTCATGTGCTTTGAAGGGTTTGTGGTAACATGAGATTATTTAAAGGGGTAAAAAATTTTATAAGGAAAATGGGATGAAAACTATCTGCATGACATTTATATTTTGTGGAAAAGAGTTACATGATCTATATAAGACAATAGAATCATGTCATAAAATGATTCATGACAGAAAGTTGTTAAACATTGTAAACCAACCACACATCATTTAATTTTTGATAGAATTAAATGTTTTGTTGAGGTGATTAGATTTGTGGAATTTACATTTAAAAATAAACAAACAACCTGTAACATAACCAAACACAGTGTAATTTCCAAAAAATGGTTTTAAAAGATTCATATAGCTGATTTTTATTCTCCCCCACATACAGTTTTCCTCCTCATGACCTAGGGTGATTATTCTGGAAATTTTGGCCCCTTCCCTCTATTTAGGATTTCCTGTTTGTTTTTTCAATCCGCGATATATGTTTTTCTTGGGTACCCTATTATCTTCCGTTATTCAATGCTTATTTTTCTATAATATAATTACCATGTGAATTATTAGTGTTTATCTTGATCAGTTAAAAACTAGGAACCTTATTTTGATCATCTGTTCTTCATTCTTCTTAGAGAATCCTATTTCAAGTGTCAATTGATCATCAGTTAATGGTAGGGGATCTTAATCATAACCTGATGGTTTGGTATTTTTTAAGTATGTGAAATATTGAAACTACACTATTATATGTAAACATAAATTGTTCAAATGATGAATTGAATTATTCCTCAGAGTCCCTTTGGATCAAATTGGTTATTAACATGGATTTTGGATATTGTTTGGGAGATATAACCATTTAATAAATGAATTGATTAATTAATTAAATTACAATTAACATGAAATGGATTGTGATTGATTACTTAATATAGTCTCACATTGGCTTGGATTACTTAATGAGACAACTGAAATATTTTTCGTTATGACCAATTGATATATAAAATGTTTAATTGAATGATGAATATTAATTCATATAATTATCCCTTGAGACATATGATGTGATATTGTGTAATCCTTCATACTATAACATGTGTTGTCATTTCTATGTTATATTTCTTATATGGGTAATTGGCCTAGTGTAGTTGTTGTATTTCTTATATAAGATGTTTTCCCATTTAACATGCTGAAATGATTATATATCATGTGATGACCAGTGACGCATTTTAAATTCTTATATAGAGGGATATTCTTATTGACACATGATGAGATACTTATATAATAGGCTCTTCCTAGTGGCACGTGCGGAAATGCTTATCTTCCAGGCTTGGACATGAGACATCATAAAAGGATTATATACCAGACATGGACTTGACACAAGATTAAATGACTATATACTAGGATCGACCCTGATTAAATGTCAAAATACCAATATAGCAAGTTTAACCAATTTTTATAATTTATACCTTGGTTATAAGGTTATGGTTGGAATGGTCATAAGACAGGCTCAGAAACATTATTTCATGGAATAGAGATAGGTTATTATTTTCCATTGTTACTTTATTTTGTTTGGCATGGTTGTGAGACATTCTCAGAGTCATTCTAGCATGGTTCTAAAGATGGTTGATTCGGTATTAATTTAATTTCATTATTAATTAATACACTTGTTTTTACATTGTTGACTACAATTATTATCCGACTTTTTATGCATATAAACGATGGTGTAATTCAACTTATATATAATGACACCCAATTTAGGCCACCATTTTGTTTCCCAGAAGATTGCATGGTTGGGTGATTGGACAATGGAAATGTAGTTTGATGTTGAATGTTTTATTGATGGAAGGGTTGGAGTTTGGAGACGAATATCCATGGGTTTCATGACTAAAAATATTTTTCTATTTTTTGAGTATTCTAGTCTTATTTTTTTATAATACATCTATAATAACATTTAGTTACAATAAATAATATTGTTATATTATTCCATTTTTTTATTGGATAACTTAGTTGGTTTCTATTTTTGGGGTTCCACTGTATTATATTGCTTCCATTAATTACACATTATGATAATTTTTTTTATTATTATATGTTTATTTCTGATTTTTTGTAACTATATAATTTTTATGAATACTCTCCCAACTATACATATCACACCTTTGCCGCTAGATGCGTCCTCTAGCATATGGGGAATCACTCTTAAGATCTTATAATCAATTATTTCTTCCCACCTGAGATAGTACCAAGTAAAGGGATGTTACAAATGATTTATATATCAAATTTACTAATACACTTCATAATTAAATATATCATTAGACATGATACAATAAAAGATCTAAAATTTTACAAATACTACTTACTACATGTTCTTTCCATCCTTACAAATAGACCTATGTCAATATTTAATTTATATTCTTCCAAGAACACTTGACCATAGATTGGGTCTCCCCATGAGTATTTCATATATTTAAAAATATTATAAAATTTAATGAATAATTGAATAATAGTACCTTCTATATACCTCAGATTTAGGATGATGGTGTGTATCTAAGGACTACAACAGTACTTATACCTTTCACATTAAAGTATATTTATAGTTCAATGATAGTTTTAACTGAATCCAAATAATTTTTCACTCTTTTGGGATTTTTCTCTTCTTAAAAACCCATTCCAAAACCATTTAATACTTTTTAATGATTACCACCAAATATTAAATGCCTAAAAACAAGTAAATAATTCTCTCTCGAAACATTTTTTCTACATAATATTTCTATTTGGAAATTAATAAATTCATTAAATCATGAATTTTTTTTAGTATTATGATTCCACATGTTCATATCCAGTTCATTAAATAATAAAATTCTTATAATTACTCTTATATACATTCTTATATCCCTATGTGTGTTGGTGTTTAAAATAAGTTTTTTCTATCCTTTCTTACTATTTCTAGTATATATTCTGTCAATAAAAGTGTTCTAATATTTTTTTCAATTGGAATTATTTAAAATTTTATTGTTCATTTCTACATTCAATTACTTCTATAAATCCTCAAAAACATTCAATTATGTCATTGTTTGTTTTGTACAAAATGTTATAATTATAACCATACCTTTTAAATTGTGGTAGACATCAAAGTGGTATTATTTTCCCATCCTCAAAACATGAAATATATTTCGATTATTTAGACTTAAAAAATTAATTTGTAAAATAATTACACAATAATAATATATGGGTTCATAGATATTAAGGGGCATCTTCTAGTAGTAATTTAATCCTATAAAAATCATTTTAGAACAATTTTCTAAACCAAAAAAATACTCCCTCTTCTTGGGAGGTTCCATGGATTTCCACTTTAATTTTTTGAAGGATTTACATCAAACTACAAGACTTATTTACACACGAAGTATGAAATTTTAGAAATCATAATATCTTAATTATTTTCCTTTTAGATGTAAATTTTATTCTACTTCATCATTACCTAAATAAGGGTGATCAAAAAATAAAATAAAATCACTATTGTATTTAGGCTTACCCTAAACATCCAATCGCATCTTGGAAGAAACTAACTATTCCAATAACTATATAATATTATTTCTCATTTATTATTGATAATAATTGTGGTATTTTGAGAGATTCTTACCACTAGATGTCTCATTTAGAATTTAAGAATATATTGATCCGTGATATAAAAATAATTTCATGTCGTTTATATACTGAAATGTTGTTGGTGTCAGTTATTTAAATTATATGTATCAGTTTATATAGGGTCTAAAATTTATGTATATTTTGAAATTATAACTCATCAACCCTATAAATATTTAAATGCTTTATTTTGAGTATTTAAATAATTTAATTGGAGTTTAGAGATAGATAAATGGGGTTATAATGAAAATATTTAACTTTTCATTTATAACATGTGTTTTACAAATTATGTAAATATATGATGGTTTTTATACCCCTATAATTGTTAATGTAAAATTTAAAATATTTTATTTATTATATAGATAAAAAATATTGACCCCAGTTATTATTACTTGAGAATAGTGTGGAATGTTATATATAGGGAATGAAACATGACTTTTTTTTTTGTCTGGTGTATGGAGTCCTATATTATTGTGATTTTGAATGATCTGTATGACCAGAAATATAAATAAATATTAAATTTTTAATGTTATATTTTCTATATCTAATATTAGTATATTTACACCACATTGGTTACCAGTCATTTTATAGGAGGGTGTGGATGAGCAGGCCCATAAGTGAGAAGTGCTAGGGACTCCTATAGTGTTGGGCGTCACTACAGATGATCATCTTGAAAAATGATTGTCACAAGAAATATGTGGTTTGTAGAGGGAGTCTCCACATTATAATGTTTTTTATATTAGATATGACTAGGTTGTATCATTAATATAATCCATCATTGTATATAGGAGAGGGTGGACCTAGTAATATGATCATCTTATGGGCATATGTGGATTGATATTTAAGTGCACTACTTCGAACACTAATTCTCGGACACCATGAGTGCTAATAGGTCTAGTAAATATATAAATATATTTCAATAAGAATAACTATTATTGTGGATGTTGACCGCATTAATGATATCAAGTCCTTATCCTATAAGATTTCATGTGATGAGGAAGCCCAATAAATTATGTTTGAGGATGTTTGGACTTATGATATTCATGTGTAAGTGAATTTTATTCAACATACCATGTTTTTAGAAATGGTGAATTAATAACTTATCAATAATAAAAGTATATATAAGGGAAGGTCCTAGGAATTGTGGATTCTATAAGGACTAGTAGTGGTTCATTTGGTGGATTAATATGTCGTTATCAGGTGACTTGCCAAAATAAAAGTGCAAAATGTATCTAGAAAAGTAAGAAACTTGTGTTTTAATAGTGTGGTCAATAGGAAAACCTTCAACCATAGTATTACTATAAACTATTGGATTTTAGAGTGTGTGGAAATATGGATCAAATATAGTGGTTTAATGGGATTGTGTAGCAAGGTTCAGGTTAAAAGGGTTCAAAAATAGTGAATGGTTTTGATATTGTCTATGATACTCCATGTCAGGAAGGTTGATTGAGATCTATTTACTATTTATGGTAAGGTAGAGGCTATAAAAAGATGATTTGGGAGAATAAATTCATATAGAAAAGTGATAGGTAGGGAATTTATGCTAGATTATATGGAAATAGTTACAGAGAGTTACATGTGGTGTAACCTACTACTGTATACTAGGATGTTGTCATTAATTTTCTTAGGAATTAATTTCATAGACTCCACCCTAACTTATCTGTTATATAATATGGAGGCTTCTCACTCATTTATATCATCTCAATTTCATGAAGTATTGGGTTTATATATTGATTATCTAAATGTATTTATATCTCTTGACACTTATATGGAGTGTTATCGGTTTTTCTCATCTCTTTATCTTACAGACATGTGGTTTTCACCTATTCCACAACATGGACAAGATTATTCCATAGTTAGCTCAAACTAACTTCAATTATAGTTGTGATACATTCACATCTCCTGATTTTCATCAACACTAATATGTCAAAGAATATGAATTAAAAGAAGGTCATGTATAGATTTTTAAAATTTGGGTGAGAAGACCACCCATGTTGTAGGAATTATGTTAACATATATGGGATATCATAAGTATGATTTTCTACTATGATGTATTAGATATAGGATTTTTTTTCAAGATGAATAAGTTATACTACCACAAAAAAGGGGAATCGAATTCATGGTTGATATTATTCTAGGAGTATAGAATGTTTCAATTCCACTTTATAGAATAGATTCATATCATTAGTGAAAACATATGATTTTGATAGTGGGAGTGGAATACAATGGTTAATTTGGTCAAGTGCCCCCATTGAGCACTCCATTCAATGTTTTCTAAAATTAATGATTATTCCATGATGTTAAGATTTATTTATAGGAATTTGAATCAAATAATGGTAAATATTAGGTTCTCACATATGATAACTAATTATTTGTTTGAATAGATATGATTATACCAAGAGTTTTCAATTTTGGTCAATGGTTTCCTATCATAATTTTAGGTTTACAGAAATAGAATTTCTTTTGAAATTTTTTAATAGTAACTATGGTTGTTATAAGTACATATTTAGGTAATCTGACCTAACCAACTGAGTATCGATATTGTTTACCCTAATGAACTAGGTCATAATCTCATTCTAGGATTTATTTTTGGTTTTATTCATTGACAATATCCATTTGTAATTCATGAAAAGTGAGAAAATTTGTCAATATCTAGAGGTGTTGTTGAGATCATTGAGGGAGTATCAGATTTATTTCATACACTTTAGCTGAAATTTCTTGATGGAGCAAGAACACATTATTCAATATATAATATCTTTGGAATATGTCTCTATTGAAGAAAATTTGGTTATATTTATTATATATTTTGATTGTTTATGGAACATTTTTTTATACATAACATCTTGGGATTTGGAGGATACTACCCGGGGTTTATTAACAACTTATCTTACCTTACAAAAACATTTACAGGCTTATAAATGGTAAGGAAATAGTTTGTATAGTATGAATAATATGAGAATTAATTTTATGAGATAAAGAAGATAATTATCATGACCCCAATCATAATACTAACTTATCATGGTAGGGAACATATTTTTTATTATAATTATTTAGGGATAAATACTTGATGAGTTTTAATATTGGAAGGTTATGTCATGGGATTCAGATTCTGATCATTGAGGCCACATAAAGGAAACAATATGAAACATGAAATGTAGTGGGAAATAATTAGTTTTCAATAATATGACAGAGATATTTTAAACTTGGTGACACTTTTAATGTTTATAAATATAATTAAATTCTGAAATATATACTCTTAGTGGGATACAAAGATTAAAAAAATCATATGGGTTAAATATACACAAGTTTTTTATTTTTATTTTTTCTATACCACTAGAATGGGAAGAATCAATATCGATGTTTTAAGAATGATAATTATGTATTAGGTTTTTTGGGAGTCTAAAATTGATTTAAAATTTATATATCTATTAAAGTAGATGAATTTGGGGGTAGATGAGTTTCAGTTGAATGTTTTTCTTATATCATTATCTTTTGTGAATTCACTTATTAATCACATTAAGAGGACACGGTTTTCTAATATATAATTCTAGGATTTCCTTGATATATTTTGGAAAGGTAGATTCTACTTGTGTGGTTTCTTGATGAATATGGAATAATTTTTATTTATGATAATCTATTGGTTTTTATAGACAAACATGAACACTTAATATGGGAGTATCATTCTTCGATGTGGGTGATGACACCTAGGATTACCAAAATGTTTCAATATCTCTGATGGTATTACATGTTGAAAATAATTATGTAGAAATATGAGCATTTTTCATGAGTTTCCCCACTCATCACAAGATGAAGTTGAAATACTAGAATCCTGATGTCCTCATGAAATCATTACTCACTCTTAAGGATAAATTTAATGATGTTGTGATGGATTTTTTACTGGTATTCCATGAATTCCAATGAGAAATTAAATTGTTTTGATTATTATGGACCACTTTTAGTGGGTAATTTACTAATTTTTTATTTATGGCACCACCATAGTTAATGATATAGTAAACAATTGTGTCTATGTGGTTGTGTAGTATCATGTGGTTTTTCAAACCAAAGTCTCTGACCAAGATGTCATGTCTCTTAGGTTTTATATAATGTACGAGATACTTATTTCCTTTTGAGAACTACATGTAACCCTTTGACTAAATAAAAGTTAGAATAGACTAAACAGATCACAGAGGTCATTCTTAACAAATTTTTCCTCTATTTTAGAGGGTCTTGGATTAATAAAATTTCATTAGTTGAGTTTTCCTACAAAAATGATACTATAAAACCATTCATAATGTTCCTGATAAGTATTTAAAGGAGTGATTATGTTATTCACCCATGTACTTTCTAGATGTGCGTCAGGTGGAAATGATTTGAAAAAACCATACATAATAAATAATATATATTATATAGTTAATTCATCAATAAAGGGTGATTGCACAAAGTAAGAATAAGTCTTATTATACTGACATTGCTGACTAATCACGTTTGACAAATGGTTATAAGATATGGTTTCGTTTTTTACCTATATTATGATTCTTACACCTCTGGGGTTAGGGGAAATGATTCTTTTGAATTTGGGAACATTGTTTATTGTAGGACGGGTAATTCTTGTGGAATACTGATTAAAAATTCCACAATAGTAAAGTTCAATTCATGAAATGATTCACATATCTCTATTATGATGGAAGTTTAAAAATACGTATAATAATATAGCTTTAGATGATATTAATATCATGGGTTTTGATACCTTTAGGGAGTATGCAGTTATTATTTTTGGGTCATAGTGAGAAGATTCTTTGATGTGACTCAATTCATCAAGTCATTGTCTTGTGGTAATATAGACATGCGGAAGATGAAAAATTTGAATGAGAAGAATTTTTGTGTGCCCACTAACCGCATCTATTTACAAAGATGAAATGAATCATGTGATATTGCAGCTAGAGTTTGTAAAATCTTATGGGGTACTATATTGTCACCCCACCATTTCATTAATGTTATGAATCCATTTTTTGTGAAATTAACCATTACATTTATCATACATAAATATTCAAGGGAGGGGGAGCTGTGTCAAGTGGTTCCCAAAGGTTGTATAATATATTTTTAATGTTCTTGGGGATATAGAGATGTGAATATGGTTAGTGCATGATTTCTACAAATTGAAAACCCAATCTGTGGGTGTTGGAAAATTAGGTTTGTATGGTATGTTAGACCATTAAATAAGGGTTGTAAGCCTATGAAAAATATTAAACTTATTATAGATCCCTTCGTCTTGGTTTTTTTTTGTTTCTGTAACCATTGACCAAAATGTTCTAGGTATGGAGTTTCCAAAAAATATTTTTTACATAGTTATCACATAGTTTTTCCTATCATTTATCCAAACGATGTGCCCTAGAAAAAAGTAGTAATTTTAATAAAACTCTCTGATAACCCTAAACCTATTTTAGATTATTATTGACACTTTTTAAGCCGTTTTCTATATAGTGGATATATTTTATACCTTTTTGTTATAACAGTTGGTTCTATAATAGTTAATCTTAGATTCTCCTTTTGTTCATCACATTGAAAGGTTATCATTAAGGATAACATTCTATTATATTATATTTTTATTTACATATATTATGTCTCTAATTATACTTTTTATGGATAATGTGAAATATTTTTTATATTTTTGTCTCATTCATAAAAATCTATAATTTAATATTGAATGAAAAATAGATACATATAGATTTCATAAACTAATATTAAATCTTAATATATAAAGATATATTCTTCATAATCTATCATAATGTTATTAATCATTTTTACCCTTCCTGACATACCATAGATTGTACCATTATTTATAATATTGGGAAAAGAAATATAATAATGGTTAAGAGAACATGCCTGGTAAGGTTAAAGAAGGGAGGAATCAATGATAACTAAAACATAACAATAGAATAAGGGTATAAGATCATGATATTATTAAATGAGAAACCATACTATGTATATCATAAATCATAATCTTGAATCATGAAATAATTATTAGAAATCATAATATATGAATCATATAATAGTTTAAAAAATATTATACTTGAGAGCATGACATTAGGATAAGAAATAGTTTTTTGACATACAAATAAACATATAAAATCATTTCCTTATTTAATATTAAATATGACTATCACAATGGATTGGGAACTCTCCCTATTTCATCATATATTTAATCATGGTTTTCCCACAAGGGTATCAAATTGGATTGAGTATAGTACTGAATTTCGTTCACTTCCCATTTCATTCCTTATTATGTCATGTGATATCCATCATTACCCAATGAATTGGATGAATACATAATTTTTCAACCTCCAATCACATAATCATATTCCCTTCAATCATATTTCATAGGGTAATAATATATTCATTATATATGACAACCTGTTAAAAAATGGGTTTCATAAAAATTTATACTATTCATAATAAGGTAACCTAGGAAAAATAAAAGTGTTTCATAAAAATATCTTCATTTTAATGATAGAGTATCCACAAATAAACAAGTATGTTATAATTTTATTATAACCAGATTATTACATAATTTAAATTAAAGGATTCTATCTTGGATTAAGATTATTTTAGAAGTTCAATTTAACTATTTCTTAAGAAAAAGAACATTATCATTTAGAACCAAATTTTTTAACATATAAAAATATTCCAAATATTATGTTGAAAACTTCATTTAAAATAACCTTCCAATAATATAACAGGATATTCATTGTATCAGGGAGTCATGACAGTGGGAAATTTTGTTCATTTCATGTATGTTAAAACATTTATTCCTTTAACAATTTCATAAAAAATTCACAATTAACTCATTAATAAAATAATATAAAGATTAAATTTAAACTTCTCTGTAAAAATTAAAAAATGTGTAAAATTACATTAAATATTCATAGGTGTATATTAAAAAAATTAAATAAAAACATGTATGTTGATAAAAAATGATAACCGACTGAAGAGAGAAATAAAATGGTTTTCCTCAAAGAAATAATTTTTGTCCCCTAGGTTAATAAAGAGAGGAGAATGAAAATATGAAATTTAATTTTGAAAATTAATTTTATGAGAATAATATTCATTAGACTCTTGAAATTTATTTCATTAAATCCCATCATTAGAAAAGTAAACATAAAAAATCTTATTAATCATTGATATTGTAATATAAATTTCATACCTCATGTTTGTATTTCCTCAAAATGACTCTAAACTCCTATATCATAAATTGAAATTTTTAATAATTTTATAAAATATTAATTTATATTATTATAATATCATATATTATCCACTAATAAAATATTAATAAACATTTATTAATAATTTGTTGCTAAAATCATTGTTTCTTTGTGTTATCTGTTTCTTTTTCATAAGAATTCTAGTTTAGTAGATCTGTTAGTTTTACTATGATCATATTTACCATAATCTATATAATTTTAACCATGATATAAATATCATATATATTGATTATATATATATATAATCTAAATATAGAATAAATATCTACATCGTTCATCGAGACGGTATGTCATACATACACATGGATGATATTTTCTATTTTTGATTGAGGGAATAAAATAAAGGTGTATAATAATTCAACATTATAGAATAAATATTATATCATATATATCATATATAATCATTAAATCTACCTTCATTACCATCCATGTAATTTGGAAATCAAAAATGAATTACATCACATTTTTTAGGTCATAGTCCACATGTTCCCAAAAGTGATGTTATCATTTTTCAATGGATTTAAATGTAAGAAATAAAATATGATATTATAATTCAAATAAATAAAATGTGTCATAAATATCATATATAAACATTAAACTAACCCTAATAAATATTCATTAACTATAGTGATGAAAAATGAATTCAATCACATTGTGGTGATGGTAGTCTACTTGTATGCACAAGCGATACCATTGGTACATGTATATTGAAAATGCATGTGATTAATTTTCATTAAATATTCATAATAATATTTACATATATTTATTATACATAATATATCTTTTTATGATAAATAATATATATTTATAGTAGTAAAAAAGAAAAAAAATTGTTTGAGGTCTCCTAAGATGATTACCTTTTCATTGGTAGGCCTCCATTAGATCCCTTATTAGAAAAACTTGTACTATTCATTTAAAAATAAAAAACAATATTACATGTATAGTGAAACTTATGAGATAATTTGGTAACATTTATTCAATATTTTTTGCTCAAAGTGGTGAAATCTATAGGATGAAGGGGAATCTGTTTACAAGGGAGAGAATAGAAACACTTGGAACTGATTAAATCGTTTAAATATAATTATTTTATTTCTCAATTTAAATATTTATAATTATATATTAATTAAAATAAAATAAATCATTTTATAAATATCAATATATAATTAAATTAATCTAGGTTTTGGTGTCATTTTAAAATACATGTTTTTGTTTGTTCCCTTGATTAACCAATTGAATCCTCAAATGTGGAAAGGAATTTCTCAATATTAAAGGTCTATAATTTTACATATATTTTAAAAATTTGATCATGAATGTATAATTTATGGAATTTTCATCCATTTCTTGTTGTACTTATCGTATTTTTTGGTTTCTTTTTGGTTTTTTAATTTAATAAAATTATTATTTCTATAAAATTTCATTAATGTCCGCATTCAAATTACTCAATTAATTTGATATTAAATAAATAAATATATTATTTTTTTGAATTTAAAATTTTCAAAAATACCTTATATATTTTTCATCTATAAAATTCATGGGAAACTATAACCCCTCCTAACAATATTATTTTACATGTTTTTAAAATCATTTACGTGATTTGTCTTCTACTTGGAGAAGAACAATGTCAGATAGGATATATTAGGAAAAAAATAAGGTCTACCATCAGAAAGTGTTATACATAGGTAAAACAATCACTACAACATCGTAGGTAGCATAGTAATATGAGTTAGATGGGATTTGAATCTATAACACCTTTAAATTCTAATCTAAGACCCTTATATTTGATATTGTTAATAACACACCTCTCCATGTGCCTAAGGGAATATAATACCATGATACTCTAAAATATATTCAATATTTTAGATAAATTTAATATATTATATATTTGGAAATTCATGAATCATGAAGTTATCTTATGTTACAATTTAGAGAGACTTTATTAAAAAATATACATTACATGAAAGACCAAGTATTGTTGAGCAACAACATATTATTACAATATTATTATTTAATATAATAAGACTTCACAAAGTTATTAAATTAGTGGTTATAAATAGTATAAACTAACATAGTAAAATATATGGTTTTTAAAAATATAAAATTAATTAATTGGATACAATTAATTAGATATTAATATAAGAACAAAATCAATATTATGGAATTATTTTTATTGAAAACTATTTTTATAATCAAAAAGTAGTTTTATACTATTAAGTTAAATTAATTATAATTAGTGAGTAATATTAATGTAACATACATATTACATATTCAATAAAATATTTAAGATATACGTCTAATATATTTGAAAAGCATTAGAAAAGAAAAAAATCCAGTTTTACACATACAATACAATATTTTTATAATGGTATTTTTCCACCTTTTAAGGGAGATCTATTTTAAATACAATTTTTACAATTTTATATATTTAATATATTAAATAAATCATCTTATTTGGAATAAGAACATTAAAATTAGGTTACGTTGAATTTCTGGTATTTTTCAGTGAAGTTTTATTTTTTAATTAATATTTAAATTTAATTGGGAACAAATTTCAATATAATTTATCTATAATGATAAATTAGATTATTAATTTTTTTATGTTTAATTATAATTTTTTTATATAAATTAATCATAATTAGGTCATTAAAATCAATTCCAATATTTACTTCACAATAAAATCTTACAAATCTTTGAATATGTTTTTACTAAAAAAATCTACACTGTCATCTTGTCTGTGGGATTGAATTTAAATTATGTTTTTCCAATTATGTGATTGGAGATTGGAAAAAAGGATTATATAATTGGAATAAGAATAAATTGCAATTTCTAATAATTTCTACACAGTTTTTGACCAAAAATATTTGTGAAAGTAATTAATTACAACTTTTAAGGTGAAATTAAGCTTATTAATGGACTAAACCATAAACATAAAGATCAATGCCCTATAAAATATTGCAAGAACCATTGTAGGGAAATATTTTGACCATATCCTCACTTTTCCCAACTTTGGTCCATTATTGGTTCCACTTTCAGTGGGAAAAACGTGAGTCGAATTCCATTTCCAAAAATTTACAAGAGTTCCACTCCTACTCCACTATAAAAAGGCCTCCTCTCCTCCCAGTTCCTCAGACCTCACATTACAATATAAATCGACTAATATATTCCAAAAATAGCTTCTATATATCGCTCATCTCACAATATAACCCTCCCCTTGGCCATAAATCCATCCATGAAATCCCTTTTGTTTCAAACTAAAAGAAGTTACCTAATTAAGAAGTAACATATATCCTTAATATTTTTAGTTTTATATCCATTCACCACTCCTTAAACTCTTTATATTATAGTATTATATGTAAAAACTAGTATCCTTAATATCATAGTATTTTTTTATGAAAATTATTTTACCTACACTTACACACACCCCCATCTAATGGATAATGAACATACTATTTGTTTGAACAAGGTACTACCACCTCACGAAATGATGATTTTTTATTCATTTATTACCACATATCATGGTTGTAATTATGATGGAAATCCTATTTATATATACGATATATATTATATTTATAATGTCTTTATTCTTAATAAATTTTATAATGACACATACCTATCATGACCCATCCCCCAGGGCCCGTGTCTTGACTACCCCAAGCCCTCCTTCCGTAGTCTAGGGGCAGGAGACTTGCTCCAAAGGCTTATTCCCTAAAAATGGGAAGGCATTGCCTTAATAACCTTTAAACAAAAGCAACCAAACACACATCAATATCCGAACACAAGTCAACTATATAGAAAACAAGTGAGAACATTATGTAAAAAGGGCAAGAATACATGCCCAACTGGAAAGTACAAGTACAACTGAATTACAATACAACTGAATAAAGAGAAAGATAACTGCTAGATCATCCTCTGAGGTTCCTTCCTGAAAGGTAGGTACAGATCACCTCCTCAACACTCCACATCCACCCATATTCTTTGCAAACCTACATGTCATATTGTCCACCTCTTAGCACTGTCTAGTCCTCGTACCCTCATCCTCAGTCAGTGATGTCTATCGTCTGCATCCAACACAACAAGGTATGGGCATAGCCCGTGCAGGTGTGAGTATAAAGATACTCAGAAGGGGCCCTGAGACCCGCAAGGTCTCAAAAAATTCACCAAATATAAACCACACAGTATGAATTCAATTGTCAACCCTACTTATGTATATGCCCATACGTATACCTAAGCTATCAAATAAACCCATCTCAATCCTGACAAAAACACAAAGTCCAACTCAAATTCCAATGCGCAATTGTTCAACAAGGGATAGATAAACACAATAGCAGGTACCACATAGGTACGCCACACAGAAAAATACCACCAAGGTATTACCATAAATGAAATTACCACATAGGTACAAATTCATCTCACACCAAGTATAACATAGGTACGGTAGTAGAGATGATTAGTTATAACTACTGAATCATCTTACTCCATTAAGAGGCTCTACTGCTAACCTGTATAGAATCTCTAGGAGCTGACCCACATAGGATTGCAAAGAGCTAAACCACATAGGATCACAAGGATCTGACCCACAGAGGATCACTGGAGCTGACCCACATAGGATCACTAGGAGCTGACCAACACAAGATCTCTACAAGCTGACCCACAAAGGAACGCTAAGATCTGACCCACACAGGATTGCGAGGAGCTGACCCACACAGGATCGCTGAAGCTGACCCACAAATGATCGTTGAAGCTGACCCACACATGATCGCTTGGATCTGACCAACACATGATCCCTAGGATTTGACCTGCACATGATATCTAGGAGATGACCCACACAAGATAGCTAGGATCACTCTTCTTGTCACAGCCAGCTACTAGGGTTCCACACTAGGCTTACTTATCTCTGGGAGAGTCTGTTCCCCAAGCTAGTAGAGGATTTAACAACTACAACAATGTACCACGAAGAAGTATATCAATGTACCTCCACATCATAGGGGTCTAAACGCAATAGATGGTGCATCAATCGGACGCCGAGTTTGTAAGTTATTAGCATTTTAGTCCTAGGGGCCCGCTTGGATTCGTACTTGATCCAACCCGACCATTACCCATCTTAATCAAAATCTCCATTGGGATATACCTAAAGGTACCGCCTCACTCCAAGGTACCCAACGCCGCTGATGGTTTTTCAAACGGACGTCTGGTGCCAAAGTTATGGCTAAAAGAGCGTAAATGGTTCATAGTGGTCCCGGGTCCGGTCCGACCCTGTCAAACCACCCCGCCCAGACCTGCTGGGTTCGACTTTCCTGCTGGGTGGCCCAGCCCTTTGGGTATGGACTAGGACACTAGGCGGTCTGGGCCAGTAGGCCGCGAGGGGCCACGGATGGCCGTGAGACCGCGGGTGCCCGTGAGGTCGTGAGTGGCCGCAAGGCCGCTGGTGGTCACAAGGCCGCAGAGGGTGTTGTGAGGGTTTGAGACTGCAGAGTAGCTTGGATGGGGGTTACCGTGAGGTCACGAATCCACAGGGTAGCTCAGCAGGTGCGGTTTGGCCGGAAGGGTGGTGGCGGCTCAGGAGGAGGCTCGACCCAAACGACGGCGGCGGCTAGGACAATGGCTCATCCCAGCGGGGCGGCTCATGCGACTGATCTGCCCGGACGGCAACGACAACTCATCATGGATGGCGGCGAGGGCTCGGACAGTGGCTCAACCCGGCAGTGGCAGCTCTGGCCGTGACTCGGCCCAAATGGCAGCAACGTCTGGGCCCGGATGGCAGCGGTGGCTCTGCCCGGAATGTCGCGGCAGCTCCGCCCGGATGGCGGTGGGGGCTCCGCCCAAAAGGCGGCGGCATCGGCTCCTCTCAGACAGTGGCGGTGACTCCACCCATGAGGTAGTGGAGGCTCAGCCATGACGGTGATGGTGGATTGTCATAGATAGCGGGAGTGGCTCCGATGGTATTAGGGGTACCACAGGGTGGGTTCGTGGGGCCGTGGGTCCACGGGGGGGGGGGGGGGCTCGGTAGTGCTGCGGGCGTCGTAGTGGGATGGCAGGCGGTGTGGTGGGCGGAGAAGCGGGACCGCAGGAGGTGCGATGGGGTTGGGGCAGTGGACCGTGGTGCGGTGAGGCAAGGCCATGGGAGTTGGAGCATCGCGGGGTACGGAGCGTGCAGGCGGTGGTGTCGTTTCCATCGTTTCCTTCGCCGCCTTCATCCATTACGAAGGACACACCAAATAAGCAGAATGGTGGTGGGGTCAGTCCATATTTGTTTGGCCCACACCCTCCACATTAGAGTGGTAGAAAGCGTCTCAACAAAAATAATTAGGAGTCAATAATTACAAACTCTGCAATTTAAAACGAATCATGGATCAACTCGTTTTGGTTGATCCACATTGGCCATGTTTTCCAAGAATGAGGAAATTAATAGAGAGAGTTCAATAATTCAATAATAACCACTACCTTGTTTGATTCATTAATTATGGTCATGAGAAATAATTTGAATAAGACATTGGGGGTACCGATGATCTTTGCTTACGAAACCACGCTTTGATGATGGGTTTGTACGTCGTCCTCTTCCTTGATTTCTGATGAACATTATTCGATGGTGTTCTTCCTTGGAGTTCTTTGTTGGAGAGATTTCTCCCAAGGCTCCATGTTTCCCACTTTTTCCAAGGGTTTCCCCAAATTCCACCAAAAAAAGAATTATCCAGCATTATAGAATATGTTGGCATAATTTCAAATTAGGGTAATTAATTACATAGGTTGGCATAATTAATTATTTGTTTGGATGGCACAATTAAGGATGGAGGGAGTCCAAGAGTTTTCTCACACATCTGAAGGGAGTTCAAGAGGTTTTAATCCTCGTGTGGTCCCCACCATCATAACCACTAATTGGAGGTTAGTTTGCGTGGTCCCCACCACAATAACCTCTCATGGGAGGTTTAGGTCTGGTAGTCCCCACTTCTCAACATCCACATGTGGGAGGTTCTAACAAATAAAATAAAAATAAAAGCTACACAATTTTATTTTTATTTTATTCTTTCATGAATATGAGAAAATATAACATCCAGCCTCAACCTACTATAGTTGATGTGGAGGTCTCCTTAAGATAATACCGGCACTACGATTTCAATGGTGCCCTCAGATTTCAATTTCGAGCACTAGTTCAAAATATAGAAAAACACATTAGCATGCTTACTGAACGTACCTGAAAAAAATTTCAGAAAATTATTAACAATTGCGCTCAATATGCACCTGTCAAGGTTAGGCTCTTCCAAAGTGAAAGAATTCCCAACGAACCCAACGATACTCTCAAATTTTCAATCCATGTTACCGTTCAAATGTTATTAATTTTACAATAAATTATTTGTCACTTAATTATTTTATTTACAGCCAAAAACTAACTTTCACTG
This sequence comes from Viscum album, assembly GCA_963277665.1. Lineage (NCBI taxonomy): Eukaryota > Viridiplantae > Streptophyta > Magnoliopsida > Santalales > Viscaceae > Viscum > Viscum album. The sequence goes on from OY728150.1 coordinate 1,589,447,809, forward strand.
GTGGCATGCACCAGCCAAAGTTAGTATCTTTGTAAATAAATCGTGTCCTCATGAGCTTAGTAGTGGTCTTGTATTTTCAATATGAGCTACAGTTTTTGAGTTATAAGCATTTGAAAAAAAATTAATTTATTTAATTATTTTATTTATAGTTATACCATTTTTGGGTTTTCTCACAGGAGGCTCGCGCTGACTAAACTTATGTCACGCCTAGGGTAAACCCGCCATCTTGAATGCAACAGTACCCTCAGATTTCTGATCTGAGTAACCGTTTAAGATTTATTCGACATTTTCATGAAAACTTCTTACACGTGCTATTTCAAGTTTACCAAAACTTCGACAGACCATTCTAGGCACTCCAGGCCTTGGAATCATGCGCTGTTAGATTTTTCGGTCTTGAAATAATTAAATATAATTATAAATATATACTGAATTTTTGGGACATTAAAATACCTTTATACATTCTATTTTTTGTAAATATGATAACATTGTTTGGGGATGTGTGGACTACCACCTCTTTAAAACCAGGTGGCTCATTCATGTTATTCATGAAACATATTATGTATTATTTTAATAATAATTTAAAACATATATGAAATATATATATAATGTTCTAATATTAATATATCTATATATATATATATCTGTGTGCGTGTGTGTCAATTACATTCCATTCATTCAATATGAAAAATAAGTGAAAGTATTGTTAATGTGTATGTACGTCCTATCGTCTCCATTAATAGCACATTTCATTTCTTATTTCAAGAAAATTTAGATTATTATAAATACATATTTACTAAATATATATGATAATTCAGTAATTGTTTCCATTTTTGAGATTATGAAATCATGATCCAATTAATATGAAAAAAATACCAAGTCAAAATATACTAGAGAAAACTAGGCAATTTACACGTGAAATAGTTAAAATAATGTAAAAACTGATTAATACAAGATTTAAATAAGTTATTATATAATATTACAATCCATATTATGGTTCTTTTATACGTTATTAACATATTTTAAAACACTTTAGATGATGATAAATAATAAAAAATATAAATGACAGTTATGGTGAGGGATTTTGTCTCAATTTATATTTAATTTAGACTTATTTGTATTTATGAACTGGGATTATTTTATAAGATGAATATTATTACATTTCAAATTTTATATATTGAATATATTTTTTCTCATAACCATCTATTTTTCATTTAATTTCATTCCTTCAAGATGAATGTGATTTAAATGATTCAATGTGGTATTGGATACTTCAGAATGTTTAATTATTATTCTCCTCAAGAATGTTCTTAATATTTATATTAGTAATTTCACATCCTTTGGAGATTATTAACTTTATCAAGAAATAATCACATTATTTTTATCATTTAAAATTTTAAATTTACTTGAATATCCATTTTCTCATACAATGGGTATTATTATTTCTTAAACAACATAAAATTTTACATATGGTGCCTACTATGATAGTTATTTGATTTTTTGGGAAAATATTGATAATTCAGTATTCTTTAATCCATATAGATATTTGATAAGAATAATATTTATTTCTAAAATTTTATATTTTCAATTATTTGGATAGGATATTATTAAAGGAGCTATTAATTTATAGAGTTATTGAATACTTTATCATGTTCTTATGAGACAAATAGGTTGGAAAAATTAAATGTGTTTTATCAGTATTTTTAACCATCTTGTGAAATTTCTAGAATTTATAGGTTTTCAAGTGCCTCAGACATGATGTCGCCAAATTATGAATCTTTTTACTTGGATTAATTTATTTTTCATCCCTGATATTTTGTGTTAGCATACCTACAAATACATTTTATTCTCTATTTATTAATTAAGTGGCATGTTTATCAGTTTCTTAACTTTCTACATTATTGTTTCTTCTCTTGTTATCTAAATTGAATGTGTTTTCATTCAATCTCATTGACATGTTTATTTATTCAAACTAATTCATTATTTATTCCAATTTAATTTCCCTTACATAACATTTGATATTTTATTGTAATGTTGCATTTCCATTGGTTATGAAGATGAATCCATTGAATAAGCTTTAAAAGATTCTGTTTATTTATTTTTATTATATATACTATTTATATTTTATATTTCCCAATGTATTATGGGTATCATGTATGTAATGTGTATTTAAAATACTGCTAAACTAACCAATTCTTTGGGATTTGATTCCTTATAATAATTCTAATGTAATAAAATAATACACTGGGTCAAGGCTTCTAGATTCAGGGAATTATAGTTGGTATTGGAGAATAATTAGGATAAACCTTAGAAGATAGATTTAGAAATCCTAGATTAAGGAAGATAAAACTAAGATATATTTTGTGTAAAATTATAAAAGAACATCGGAGAATTTTGTAAAATTAGGTATTATGTGGGTATTCAAAGAAATAACTCCCTATTTTCAAGGATCCTAATTTTTATTTTTTATGTATTATGTTTTTTTATATTTCACAAGTTTAATAGGGTAGATATATGTATCTAGTTCTCTAAAGCATCAAAAATTATCAGTCATTTGGTATTTTACTCCTTGTATCTTCGATAATGTAATAATCTAGGACACCAACTACATTATACTGGTGCCAGGGTCATTACTATAATAGTCTAGTAAATTCCTTCCCAATAAACATGTTTAAATCATTCACATTACATTTCTAGTTATGATTCCAATAATTTTGAATCAAATTTTTCACTCTTTTCCTTAAAACATTAAATGTAAAACTTGTATCAAATATATTATTGTGGTTCTTTTTTTTCAGAATTTTTAGAAAATTAAGAAACTCCAACATAAACAATGTGCAAGTTATTAAATGAACATCTCTCCCATTCAAATGAGTTTTTCTTTTTTTCAAATTAATTCATCATCATTATCTATATGAAATAACATCATGACTATATTTTATCAATCAACATTTTTAAAAAATATGGGAAAAGAAAACATAAGATGTATGACCTTAAATTCTCATTAAGGGTAATGATATGACTTAACAATTTAATGTCATCAATGAGAATAATAACTTCATAAGGGTATGAAGTGATAATTAGAGTAAAAGAGAGTATTATAAAATAAATCATAACCATTAATACTTGTATCATTTTATATTAAAATATAAAAAGGTAAGAATTATCATAATTAATATTCAATATCCATGTGATATCAATCTTGATCATAAGAAAAATTATAAAACCATAAAAATCATAGAAAATAAATATTGGTATCATGGAACATAATATTTTATAACTCTTATAGACACCTTATAGAGCCCATAAAAACCCATATAAATGGAAATATCCATATGGCCAACATCTAATATTATTTTTTGGAGAACACAATCATTAAAAAATGAATTGAATTGAAATATGCTCACATCCATCATTTATAATATGAAGGTACACTGGGTTTGATCTGGATGAACCCATAATTTATAATTTCCATGTATTTAAAAATGAATAAAGAATCTAGATAATTATTTTTATTATATCTAATTGAAACAAAATTTATTTTTTAGATCATTATTACCCGTAGAATAAAAAGGATTTCCACAAAAATATCTTTGGGACATGGTTGACCCATAGATTATAATAGTGTTCCATAAAAATATATATGAAACATGTTTAAACTATGAAAAAACGGTTTCATAAAAATATCTTTTAAACATGGTAAACTCATCTAAAGGTAATGGGTTCCTTATCAATCTCATTGAAACATGGTTAACAATTGGAATGGAAAAAAATTATATAAAAATCTAATTGAAATATGATTTTTCCTTCCAGAGAAGGAATGGAGATGCTATTTGTAAAAAATATATACATTGGAAAAAAATTAATAACATGGGTTTTTTATGTTGATTAATGGAAATACCACTAAATTATTATTATAAACATTTTAAACAAGATACTCTTTTCATTCTATAAATCATTTTTTAAAATAATTTTGAAAATAATTTTCTTTTAAAATAAACATGAATGATTATAAAGGAGTTCTAAAAGTAATTTAAAACATTTTTTATGGAAAATATCCTTTTTCATTTAGAAAAAAATAGATTGAAAGAATTTTAGAAAACATTTCTTTGGAATAAAACGTGTTTTTGATTGAAAAGAATGTTTATTATAAAAAATTATTTAGAACTCTTGGGTACATAAAGTGAGGAAGTTGAATGGGAAATAGGTATTATCATGAAATTAATATATGTTAAGAAATATCATGATAATTAATTATATTTATATCCTAGGATTTCAACATTAGAGACTTAATCACAAACAATAATAAGAAATGATGAGATCATAACATGAAATAGTTACCACTTTGGTAATATTGAATAATAATCCTAATAAAACAATGAAATGTAGAATATCATGAATAATAGAAGATTCATGATATAAAATGTCAATGTGTATATAAAAATATCTCACAAAATCTTATTGGCGTATAACATAACAAACTTTACAAAGATGGAAAATTGATAAAAAAACCCTTAACAGTTTAGAAACATCGATAAATTAAACCCCATGAAAGGGATATCCTTGAATGGATATATTAATACACAAAAATTTATGTATAATAATCATATCATAAATTCATGGGAAGTATATACACCCAAAATAATAATATGTGAGTATGGAATGTATCACGAAAGAAATAAAAGTGAGATGAGAAAAAAAAATTATATCATGTTTCATTTTCATGTAAGGTTCATTAAAATCAACTTGAAAGGTTTTAAAAAACTTAATCACTATTTACATAACCATATTAATTTATTTAATATCATTTGTGATATGATTATGAATATTTATTACCAATTTATTAACAATTCCACGTTAATGTTACATTTGAGGTAATAAATGTTTTTTGTATGTTCTTAATTGATAAGTCTGGTCCACTTGGTTGAGTAATTTTTTTATAATTAAATTATTTAATACTATGATATATATTTTATAAATTTTAGGATTTATTTAATTATACTAATCCATAAAAATTAGTGGTAGTAAATGAACTACACTATTGGTGGAGATAGTAGGACATGTGTACACATTAACATTAATTCCATATTTATGTGGCATTGAAATAATGAAATGTAAATGTTATATATATATATATTTATATATATATATATATAATAACTATAGTATAATTTTTTCCCATAGAATTTTTTTTTATTAAAACCATCCATAAAAAAATAAATTTAAAGAATGAACTAATAACATCGTTTCGCAAGGCGTTTGTCGGTTGTACACACGAACGATGTTATCATATTCCCAAAATATGGAATTCCGAAACATATGTGTTATTTAGTGATTAGAAAAGAATAATAAAATCATTAAAATATTAAATATAATATATAAAAATTATTTACATCATTTTATTTAGCTTTTAAATGTGGAAATGGAAGAGATGCAAGATATCAGTTCATGAGGTGACAGGTCATCATAGACACGAATGATGATTTCATACCCCATTGTATTGAAGTGTGTTTTTTTATTTAGTAAAATTACCATAATATCATCTAATTATATTTATTATACTTAGGTTTTTATATAATAATTCTATAAGAATATTTTATTGAGGTGTAGAAGGAAATTAAATAAATAAGCTATTTAGAAGATCATTGCATTTTTTCAAGTATCCTCCTTAATTTTTCACAAAAACCCATGAATAGTTTTATTTCTACCCATTATAGGCCTTATAGAATGAGGATAGACAAAAAATAGAATATATTTTCACGTGGTTTTTATGATAAAAAGTCTTGAAAGATGTGAAGAAGTTGAGAGAGTGAGCTTATTTATATTATTGAGGAGGAGTTTCATTCCTTTAAATACTAAAAAGTGTTTACTATTTGGATGTCTACCTTTCTTAATTTTCCAAAAACATTGAATAATAATGGAGGGAATGGATTTTTTCCTAAAACACCTCCACCACACATAACATATAAATTTTTTAAATTATTTTTTCCTTATCACTTAAGTCTAATTATTTTTCTAATTTTAGTTTTTTATTAAGGTAACTATATTTATAACATGTGTAAGTCATCAAATAATGCTATGATAAAGTGATAATTATTATAAAATTTTTACCCATTAATTTTAAAAATTAAATCTAAATTATAAAATAAAAAACCCATGTGTAACATAAGTCCATGTAAAGAAAAAAAGAACCACTTTATCTCAAACGCGCCAACAATGTTTTAATTATTTAGGGTTCAATATATTCATTATAATATATAAATTGTTCTATGAATGTAACATAGTTTATATATAATCAAATTTAAATATTACTTTTTGGAATATATTTTTATTATTTATTTCAAATTAATTAATAAAATATTATATATTATAACATATCATTAATTTAAATTTCGAAATTATTTATTTAATTTTACTTTAAAAATATCAATTCAGTAATTAAATTCAAATATATTAACTTAATATCTATTTATCATGATATATTAATATAAATATAATAATTTAACAGAATAATTCATTTAAATTTCTTCTCTTTTAATATTTTTTATGTCATTTATTTTAATTTGTTATTAACTAAATAATACATGCGTTGGCATTTTTAAAGAATTTAATGTAATTATATCATCTCTAAAAGTTAATGATAAAGTATTATAATTAAAATAGATCATTTATCATCCAAAATAATATTTATACAAAAATTATGTAGTTTTTACATATCCTAAATTCTTTATAGAAATTAAATGGAATAAAGGTACATTTTCTTGACTTTTCCTTTTCTTAACTTGTTTTTTTGGCCACTTTCATGGAACAATGTATCAAAACACATATATTTAGACCATGTGGTCATAATAGTCAAAATATTACCATAAAATGGGTGTTCTAAAAGTGTTGGGTCATTTGTACACCTAATATTCTATGTTTTTCCACTAAGCAACCTCATTTTTACCGTAATGGTTGTAATTAATTCTAATTTATTTCACTAATAACTTGGCTGAAAAATGATTTCACCTTATTAGAAATTATAAATTATGATTTTTTCAAATATAGAATACATTTTTCAAATTCAAATCACATAAGTGGAACATTTTAAATTAATACTTTTTCCCACACATATAGTGTTAATGTAGGGTTTTAAAGTAGAAATATTCAATAGCATGATGGTTTTTGTACCCAAATTAATCATTAAAATGTTTATAATTTTCTAAAATAGATTAATAAATGTATAATTTATAGAATTTTACACGAAACTTAATTGAAAATATAATTTAAAATTATAAATAAATTATATGAAAAATTATTTTTCAATAAAAATTAAATATTTATCACTATTCATTAAAAGATTATTCTTCTTAATAAAATACAAATATTATCATAAAATTATTTTGAAATTAAAATTTTATAAATAAAATTTATTTTTCCAAAAAAAATATAAATGTCATATTTTATTTTTCAAACAACTAGGCCATCAAAAGGATGAAAAAATCCAGTCATAAAATACAAATTTTTATGTGTAAAATTGAATTTATTTTTATATCAAGTATAGAAAACACATTTGATGAATTTTAAACATTTTATTTCATATTATATATATATATAATTAATATTATTTAATAATATTCATAAATATAATTTGTTAATAAAATATTCCATTGGGTGTAGAAAAATAGGTTTCTTATAAAATCATATACTTTATATTCAAATGATATTTATTTTAAATTCTGATTAACTGGTTACCAATGTGTTCATTGTATAAAAATGTGTAAACAATATTTTCATATATAAGTTAATATTATTCATTCCCATTATTCCAATTGCTGTGTGATAACTATCATGTTAAATAATAATATTAATAGTATATTTTTCCCTCCCAAGACATGGCCTTGTGTTTAACGAAAGTTATCAAAGAAAAATTATGTTATGTGTTCTTCAAGATAAGCATCATGTTTCTTATAATGATAGATTTACTGTGAATTGTGTGTAATGAAAGGAATAAAATAATTTTAATTAATTTGAATGAATATATTTCATAAAATATCAGGATGTCACATCCTACCACCTTTAAAATCTATTTCCCCTCGAAGTTCATCGATGTTATCAAAGGATTTATATTTTATAAAAATTATTTATAGAATACTACATCATAAAAATGATATAACGATGAAATATCATTACAAGGTAGAGTGGGAAACATAATGGTCACATGAAGTTACCCATAACTATGATTCCACATAGGGATAGAATTAATGGGATATTAGTAGATGGGTTTCAAGGGTAAAATTCTTCCTAATGGAAGAGTAGTGAGTGATAGAGATTGTGCTCAGGAGGGAGTAATTGAAAAAACCAATCTAAAAATATTCTTTAATAACTTCATTCATATCATTAGAAAAATAGTAATAGGATAGAATATTATTTTAAGATAAGTTGATGGATCATTTCACCACCTTGACTGAAAACATAATAGAATATACTTTCTTGATAAGTGACATTTCATATATTAACCAATTTCTATTAAAATATAGTTTTTTCCCATACGATGATTATTCATTATGAATTTTTCATATTTAAATCACTAAAATAAAACTTTAATGTCCTCATTGCCATAAATGGCACAACAAGTTATTAAAATTGTCATTAAACAATAAAATTTTCAAATGGATCGAACATTGAAAGATATTTCTAAAATGGATAAACCAACAAACAAAAAAATAATATTTGAAACTCAATAATATTTCCAAAATCTTAAAATAAATCATTCAATAACACTATAAACCAAATAACCTCAATAACCTCAAAATTTCAAAGTATTTTAACCCAAAATGTTATCTCATGACATTATATTTTCTAGCTCAAAATGTTGATGATCTTCTTTTTTGGTAACATTAGTCACATGGTCACCATATAAATTTTCAAAAATGTGGATTTTTATACAACAATATTTATGTTCCATTAATTATCTAAATATCCATGATTATATAAAGCCAAAATTTGTTAATACATCAAAACATACATCAAAAAAATATAATGGAATACTTAACATTAAAACAACATTTTACATATAATTTAACCAAATAATACATATCCTAAATGTTTATTAAAAACCTAAAATTTACAACAACATAAATACCTCAAATATGGTATATAGAAATTTGGACTTACGATCATCCTAAATATTTTTGATTTATAATGGTATCCAAATCTTTTAGAATAGACTCTAATGAAAACATCTTAATCTACAATGTTATATAAACTGACCCTTGATACCAACTATAACATCCCTAGCCCCACATTCCATAATCCAGTGATGAAATCATGATATTTACAATTTTGGTTATTATTCCATTAATTTTGACCCAATTTGTTCCATATAAACTATGAAAAATCAATAGGAAAACATGGATAAAATAAATTCTCAAGGAATATTTATGTTTGGAGTTTTATAGAATTCTAAAAACTCATTTATAAGCACTAAAAAAGTTATAAAATGACAATTTCTCTAATTTTACCTAGAATCCATTATTTTACATTAATTAATAATCATATATATGAGATAAATTCAATAAATAATTAGTTCAACCTCATTTTTTATAACTAGGAGAAAATGAAACAAAGGAAGGGATACAAGAAATGCTTAGTAATGGTAAACATAATAATTAAAAATTGAATGTTATCAATAAGAATATGAAGTGCAAAAGGATATTATGACATAATCATATTTCATGAGAAAATCATAAAATAAATCATACCCATCAATACCTATATCATAATATATCAAAAAATTGAAAAGTCAAGTATTACTAAAATCTATAATAATGAGCCACGTGATATAAATCGTGATAATAAGAAACATTATAATCCCATTAAAATCATAGATAAAACTAATTTTTTTTCTTGGAACATCATCTCATATAACCCATTAAAAACCCTTATATAACCTTATAAAATAATTATATATTTTACTTACTATATGAATTCCTTTTAATATAATTATCTGAATAACATATTCAGTACGCAATGCATTGGGGTGCTCTCTAGGCACACCCCTTATTTAAGACATAAAAGCCCCACCCATCAGTATATGGGATCACCCATCATTTATTATTTCAAAGAAACAAATATTGAATAGTTTATATTGTGGTTTAATTTCTTCAAAACTTATTGAAACAACCTTTATTATTTTCTGAACATGATTAACATGTTTAAAGTAAATAAATTCCATAACAATATCTTTGATATATGGTTACCTGATTAAAATAAACAGGTTTAATAACATTCTAGGTGATAAATTATTAACCCATGGAAAAAATGGTTCTAATAATAATCTCATTGAAACATTATTATCCCATGGAAAAGAAATAGGTTCCATCGTAATATCATTGAAACATGGTTATATAGTGTCAAGAAAATGAGTTTCATAAAAATATATTAGAAAAATTAAAATTCAATCCATTGAAAAATGGTGATGGTATCATTAAATAATATACCCATTATTACATAATTAAAAATAAGGTTTTTTGGAAATTATTAATGTAAAACCCATTAAAAACTTATTTAAAATGTTTTTGAAAAAAGTACTCTTTTCATTTTGATAATAACATTTAAAAACATTTTGAACATTTTTTTATTTGAAATTATCACTGAAAACATATAATGGGTCCTCAAATTCTCATTTAAATGTTTTATAGAGGAAAACATCCATTATTATTTTAAAAAAATTAAAAAAAATTAATTATTTTTAGAAAATTTGGTTTCGGATAAAAAGTAGTTTTCAATAAAAAAATTAATTTTTTACAAAAAAATTCTTAAATCTCTTGATTTAATATATAGGGGTAAATTAATTGAAAATATATATTACTAGGAAATAAAAATAGTCGAATAAAATTCAATAGAATTAATTAGAGGTATATTATTTCATTTTATCATTTAAGACGTAATCACAAACAATCTCGAAAAACGATGAGATTGTAAAATGAAACTCATAAGACTTTAGTAACATGAAATAGAAATCCCATTAAAAAAATGAAACATCAGATATCATGAAAATATGTATATTTTTTATATAACATAACAATTGGGTACACCTCATAAAATAAGATTAGTGTATAATATAACAAACGTCTCTAAGAAGGACAATTGAGAAAAACCGATTACTGATTTAGTAAGATTGAAACCATAAACCCATTAAAAGAGATTTTAAAATGAAAATTTCAATCTAAAAAAAATTATTTATAATAATCATAATATAGAACAATTGTAATTATATGCCCCACACAACACAAATAAGTGGTGAATATTGAATGTATCTCATGTAACGAAAACTGAGACGAGAAAAACCACTTTCCTCATGCCTCATTTTTGTCAAACATGACTAAAAATAAATTTCAATTATTCTCACTATGTTATTATCATGTTCCAAAACCATATTCATATTTTTAATATATTATTTGATTATATTATGACCTTTTCTCACTCGTTAATTAATAATTATATGTAAAATTTATGTTTTAGGTAAGAACAACATTATTTTTTGTATATGTTTTGAATAGATATTTTTGGTCCACTAACATCAATAATTATTTCATAATGTATATAATTTAAACCATGATATTAATTTCATATATATTATTAATATTTTTATTTACTGTAATCTATAAAATTGAGTGACATGAATTGGCCTACACACTACATGGATATGGTAGGTCATTCGTTTGCATGATCGATGATTGTATTTTTGTGTTGTATTGAGGGAAGTAAATGTAAATGATATATATATATTTATATTCAAATATATTATCTTTAAAATATAAAATTTATCTATTATACATCACTTTTTTTTATTAAACTAATCCTTAATACATTCCATCTCTCACCAAATCTATTTTTTTGATATTTTCTAATAGCCACATTAAGGGTAATTAGTAACCATAAATCACATGATTCAAATAACTCCACCATAATACAAATACATGCCACATTAAAATATTAAGAGAAAAACATGATGCCCCACTTGTTCAAAACCAAATTTCCACACCATGACCTTCAAATTCAAAATTCAGAGTCAAAAAACAGCTTTCAGACCACATGCCAACCACATCATTTGGGTTGAATCAGGAGTCACCTCGAGCCATCTAATTCACTCACCTACATTGATTTGTGCTGATAGAAATCCAATATCCATTCACCTTCATCATCACTCCTCCACAGATACAACAACTTCAACGATGCCGCTGTCTTCACCATAGTATCATTCACCATCATCATCGTCCACCACCGGAAGCACCATCCTCACTCACCAGGCAGGCTCCTCACTACATGTGCATCATCACACCACAAAAAATTAATTCTACCAAATTTAATGATATTATAACCACAACCATCATCATTTTCTTCTCGATCGAACATCGTTCATGTTGGCAGAAGCATCTCGTCACCGTCAAAATCACTGTCATCCACCACCAGCACCCGTAGACGTCGGTCATCTGAACCAAAAAGAAGAGCCTCTTGAAGCAGATCTCCCACAAGATTGGCATTTAGAAAGCTAGTAACTCTAGAAGAAGGAAGACTGAAATCAAACCAACCCAACACTAGGTCCCATCACTTCCAACAAAACATCCAAAGAAGACCCCTTCGAACCATCGAAGCGCTGAAGACGCTGCAGAACAACCCTCGGATGCCGAAAAAAACCTCCGTAAGACGCCACGCTTCCATGAATCGCAAAACCAAGAACTATCAGAAGATAATTCAAGTGAACAAATATACCATCTCAAGATGGTCTTATTAACCGATATCACGAACCGAAAGTGCCGCAAATCCCATAACATTTTTGTCACAACAAGAGGGGTGAGCCACAAACAGGGCTGGAGAACACTGGAAGAATCCCCAGAGATCCACCACGGGGAAGAGGTCAGTAGCGACGGGGGAAAACCTAGCACTATAATCCCCTTATGGGCTCATCCACTCATCAATCCAGCCAAGTGGTTCACCCGTAATACACTCCATCTGAATAGTTAATTAATCACATCGCTTTGTGAGGTGTTAGTCCACCGTACACCCAAATGACATTATCATATTCCCAAAAAAGTAAAGCATTATTGTATGTGTTATATAATAAATCAAAAATAATAATAAAATATTTAATACAATAAATATCATATATATAAATTATGTCCATCGTTATTACCAACCATGAATATTGGTGATGGAAAAAATAACGACATTGGTTCATGATGTGGTAGTCCTCCGTACACACGAAGGTCGATTTACAAAACCATTTGATTGATTTTTTGTGGGGTTAATACATTAGAAAAAAATCATTATATTTAGGATAATGAGGTTATTATTTAATAATTATATAAAAATACTTTAAGGATGTAGAGAAGGAAATACTATAAAAAACAATTTAAGAAAATTACCTTTTATTTGGGTATGGTCCATAGGTTTGCAATAAAATCATGAATGGTTTTATATCATCCCTGACCAAGGATTCTATGTTAACTTTAGGGATTATGGGAAGAGATTTGGGAAGGTTTTGGATGAGCATGACGGCTTTAGAGGTGTGTATAATTGGAGAGAGGGGGTTTCTTTTAAATTTTAGGAGTGGAATTCTCATAAATACTCAAAAGTATTTACTATTAAGAGATATCACATGACTAATGTGACACATAAATAGAATAATAATGTTTTATATAGTTGATTTGTTTGAAAAGAACCTTCCATTAACAAAATAAATACATTTTGTTAATCATTTTGTTCCTTAACTGTCAATTTTCTTATTATTCTTATCTTGGTTTTTCATTAAGGTTACTATTTTTACAATATCTCTAATTCATACATTAATACTATGTTAATGTGATAAATACTATAAAATTATGACCCACTAATTATAAATATGAATTCTAATTTATGAAATAAAAATCTCATGTGTTTTGGACATTAAGTTGAACAAAAGTGCATGTGAAGTGAAAAAACAATCCATTAACCATAATTGTTAAAAAATGTTTTTTTTATTTTTTTGGGGTAATTATGTTGCATATAAATGGTAAATTAGTCCATTAATGTACCATTTTATATATTTATTAAAATTTAAAAATAATTTTGAAGAATTTTTTCATGAACCATCCTTGGAGGGCTCGTCGAGTGACTCCCCAAACCCACCTCCAATAGGCCATGGTATGGTGACTACAGCCGAGTAGGCATATCATTGACATGGTAGGAAGTAGACTAAGTGCATACATAGACATAAACACACATATCAAAGCCTATAAAATTATAAAATGTAAAAACTAAACAACCATGCCAGAATAAATCTAAACCACATAACTAGAGTATGACAAGAATTAAAATAAAGCAGGTAGAAATACAAACCAACTTCAAATAGTCGAAAATAAAAGTCCAACCTGAAACAAAATGGGATCGTTGTCTGAGAGCTAGAGGAACACACCTCGTTCTTTCTATCCCCATTGAGAACCATCTGGTCATGGTCTATCAAAGACTCTATAGGAAGGTCGATCATCTACATAAGACACGACACATGCGGGAAAATCCGATGCAAGGGTTAGTATATCAATACTCTGTAGGACACCTAGAAACCACAAAGAAAACAAAAATGTAAATACAGTAAGCTATACATAGTTATATGGATATATTACCTATAACAAGAATCTCAAGATATAATCATCAATGACACATAGTATAAAGGTCTGTCACAACCACAGTTTACCAGTCCTAGGATCCCAACTCAAAGGATCAATGAAGAAATCATTAGGGAAAACACACCCCATAGTTTGATAGCTCTTATGATTTCTATTTTATAGGTACTTGTCATTCTTTCCATTCATGATAATAAACATGTTGATAGTACTAAGAGAATGTGATACACATATTATAATCATTTTCAAGGCCATGGGGTGATACCCAAAAACTCAATGTAGATTAACCTGCTATGTAGAGTATTGGTTCTAACATAGTTTGGGTCACATTGATACTAGGAAATCCACCTAGGACACAAATATGAATATTGTATCTCACTCTAGGCCTTATAAAGGGATTCTAATGAATCTATCTAAAAATTCATACTAAAGTTATCATTGTACTAAGAGTAAGAAAAGACTCCATACCAATGATCACAAAGAGTATTAAGGGAACAAAACTTAGTAGAACTTGTCCAAGATAGGAAGGAAATGAGATACTACCCAATTTTATTAGAGTAAATGGAGATTAAGATGGGTTACACTCCTTGTACATGTATCCAGGGTCCCACCTGTGTACCCCAGTTGTGTGACAATACATGGCACCAGACAATATACCTATGCTCATTCACTAGTACATAATGTATTCTATGTACATGGTCCAGTCTGTGACATGTGGACGAGTACACACCACATAGGAAAGCCGTATACTCCAACCCGAGTTTGTGTACTTCCGAAATTACACATCAAGGCATTAAAAGGGTAATATGCACCATGTAGTCTATACTACATCGTGTGGATCAGGTTTTTTCTAAAACCCCTTATCTTTCCTCCAGCTCACTCTCACTCCACTTTGACATTGAAATCCCAACCCGATTTTATTAAAAAATGGATCTAATCTGGCCTAATACTTCAATAGTTGTTAATCAGAATCTGGGGTCCAAATCAATTTGGAAAATAGATTTTGTTCAAATCGATCCTTGTTCGTACATCCCACCCAAAATTGGGGGTAGCCAAACTATTCTGATTAATTCACAGCTACCAATGTCGCACCTATAACTCATCATACCATGTATGGATATAAAATCTCAGATCTTTTCACCATGAAACATGATCACAATGATAGAGTCATTAGTGATGCATAAAACCATGGCCCAAGTGAAGAACCCATGTGATGAATGAAGAAAGATGGTATGAAAACCTTGAAACACACAAAATAGGAACTAAACTTGGATGTGTTCTATTAGCCTCAATTTATTGTCGTTAGATTTTTGAACAAAGAAATAAATAAATAAATAACATCCATTGAAAATATCCCCGCAAAAACAAACCCATCCCATATAACAATAAAACCACATATTAATATATTTGTTGATTGATTCATGTTTATCATAGATATAATTAATAGTTAATAACTTTAAATGAAACACACACCCTACCTATATTTGGATCAGTTTTTTATAATGAATGATTTCATTGTCATTATCATGGAAAAGATCCATCTTGTCGGAGGTGCTTAAATCATTAATCCATGATATTTTCAATGTCCAACTTAAATAATTCATCCAAAATTACCTCAGTAGAACTCCAATGGATCTAGGTTTTTTTATAACCACAATATTTTTTCATATTGTTCTATTTAAAGATATAAAAATATACGCATCAGCAAGATGATTTAAAATGATTTATTCACTTATTTTTTCATTTGTGTTCATGCAACAATGTTTCAAAAAATAAACCAAGATGATTAATGTTAAGTCGACCCTATGGTAAAGATCACATTATGAATTCAATGGTGCACTTATATTTTTGATCTGGGAATTTGTTAAGAAGTTATTCCACTGTTTCACGAAATTGAATGTACATTATATGTAATATATTTAATATATTTCAAACATGTATTCCAGGCACACCAAGCCTCATCATTTCACTCCTTCTTTGTGGCTAATCTCGAAAATAATCAATATAATATCCAAAAATAATAAACAAAAAATTAAAAACATTATATTCTCCCCACCTTGGGCCTGTACGTCCTGAAAACCCAAAATAAGGGAAAATCTAAATGATGTGGGTACTGAGCATAAATCTAAGAGTTCTTCTCCCATGTTCTACCCTTACGATTCCAGGGATTCCATCATACATGCACTAAACGAATAAATCTCCCATTAAGGAGTCACTCCTATATATTCTCAAAATCCACCATGTTCTCACCAAATTTTGTTCCATATTTTATTTCTAGCTTTCCCTAGCTGATAATGTTTTATGGGTCTTTCACATACCTTATTAGTTTCAACACATGGAAGATGGCATACACCCATTATTATTACAGAGGAAGAGGTTGGTGGTATGAAACCATGCCCACTCTACCTAGTATCTGGTTAGGGTTGATGAGTGGTGGAGATAGCTTGTCGACCCATCAAAATCATTGCAATCCACACTAAGGTGAATCCAAAAAAAACATGGTCTCCTTCATTATACTCCAAAGTCATGTGTTGCATATTATCATAAGACCAATGATGAATCTGTGTAGTCTTCAACTTCTCTATGATAATTTTATCCATCCCTATTATTGCTTGAACCAATTATTGTCCCATGAGTACTAACTATACTTGGTTAGTCCAACAAAGTGGTGACCTAAAAAGTCTCCTTACAGACCTCGAATGGTTCCATATTGATGGTGGAATGGTATTTGTTGTTGTATGAAAAATCCAATAGTTTTAGGCGATCCTCCCCTCTACAGCCAATATCCAATATGTACATGCTCATAGTATTTCTTATAAACATGAATAGTCAACTCAATTTGGCCATCCGTTTGGGGATAAAACACTTTTCTCCTGTGTAACTAAGTCACAAATGCCTCCTGGAATCCCTTACCCTACCAGGATGTACAGTAACCATCACAATCAGAAACAACTATTTATGGAACACCAAGGAGTCTGGCTCTCTCATGAAAGGTATAGGGGTCTCATGCTCTATATTGAACTCTACTCTCATATAGCTATGAAGTGGAAAGATTTATTAAGTCCATATATGATACCCGATATGACATTTTTCCCTTTGAAGTATGTGGTAACATCATCATGATATCTATAGATATCACATACCACTTATATTCTAGAACATTAAGGGGATGAGATAAACTTACTGGAACATGGTGCACAACCTTCACCTACTGAAAAGTAAGGAATCATGAGATAAACCCTGCAACTCCTCTCTTCATTCCCAACCATAAATGATAATGTAAGAGGTCTTGGAACCTCATTTACACACCTGGATGTATCACCAAAGGGTTTGTAAGAAATAATCTCAAAACCTCCTCCAGCAATGACATTTTTACCATCATGTTTCCCCTAAAATGAACAAAATACTCTCCACCTTATAATATCCATTTGAAGCATGCCTTTTGGATATATGATCACATAGGATATCATATTTAGTATCCCCAACTTGTGTATCCCTAACTCTCTACAAGAGTTTGGGGGTAACAACCATCGACTAGAGGTAAGATGCTCCATCTCCTTCCATAAAGGATATGTGCAATGAGGCCAAATACTCTGAAACATCATTAAACAACTATGAACAATCTCCTACTATGATAATCTTCTACCACGTTCTCATTTATAAGAGTATTGAAAATTCAGATGTCAAAATAATAGAGGAACTATAGTCGTACGCTATGTCTGGGATTAGGATATTTTTTAGAGAATGTAAAATTGAGAATCATGTTGTTGGAGCAGATGATAAACCACTCTCCGATAAGTTAGTGTCTCTACATATTTAAAGATAAGTATATATCTTCTATCACAATATCATGGGTTGTATAGTTCTTCTCATGTGGTCTCAAATAGAGAGAGATTCATAGGAAATGATTGATTTCATCTTCATAAGAACACAACCAAGCTCGGTTCCAGATGTATCACAGAACACCACATACTTGAAACCCTCCTCTAGAAATATCAATATGGGAGTGCTCATAAAAATCTACCTCAACTACTGAAATGACTATTGAAACATATCTATCCACAAAACAATATTCCCCTTTTGAGTCAAAACTATCATGGGTGTTGATATCGTTGAGAAAAAAGATATGAATATATGGTCATAGCATGACTACCTAAGGAAGATCTGCACCTACGTGAAGCTCCTAGGTGGCTTCAAAATAACACTACATCGACAATGGCCGGGATTACTTTTAATCATTCCACAGAGATAACATGTCCTAGAATGTGGACCGCCTCTATCCAAAACTAAAATTTTGACATCTTTCTGTAAATCATGTTCTATCAAATAACATCAAAAACCATCCTCAAGTGTTTCATGTGATCCTCCTTAGATGTTGAGTACACAAGGATATCATTGATTAAGACTACCTTGACTGGGTGTATTAAATGATGGAAGATCTGTTTATTGAGTCACATGAACACTACAGGGTCATTCTTCACACCAATGGGAATCACCAAGTACTCATAATGACTGTAGAAAAATATGAATGTTGTATTGGGTATGTCTTTATCCTGTACTCGTAGCTGGTTAAAGCCTAAACTTAGTTCAGCCTTCGAGAAACATTGAACACCTCTCAACCAATCAAAGAGGTCAATGATCCTCATTAGTGGATAAATATTATTCACGATAACCTAACTCAAGCACCAGTAGTCTAAACACATCCTAAATATGCCATATACCTTTTTGACATACAAAGCTGGGGATACCTAGGGTGAAACATTGTGTATAACAAAGTCCTTCCTCTACTTGACCGCTAACTACACCCTCATCTTTAAAATATCTATGATATCCATCCAATATGTTGGTTAAGATAATTGTATCAAACTAAGTGTAGATCAATGAAGAATTCTATCTCTTAGTGGGAAGGAACCAATATTATCTTCAAGGAAGATGTCCTTGTACTCCACCAACACTGTAATAAACATAAAATCATAACATCCACTACAATAAAGGTCAGGATATGAAACTAATGAGTAATCAGTTATACCCTCTTATGCATGTGTCCATCTGGCTCTACCTAGGTTTCCTTTTCAATGAAAAAGTATACCCAGGTTCATCACTATGGACACACCACACCCTTATCCTAAAATAGTCAACATGGGCATGAACTATATATAAACAGTCCATACCAAGAATGATATCATAAGGTCTTAGCATCATAACCAAGAGATCTTGACCAAAACTCTCACCTCCAAGTGTTAGGATATTGTGTGTGCACAAGTGTGTGATCACCGAATCTTCTCTTTTAGGAGTATTCAATCATAATGGTTGAGTCAACAGTTTAAATGGAATATCTATTTATTGATAATGATATGTTTAGAGAAATTAATTACTAGAATTGATGTTTATAATTATTGCGTATAATGTATAATAGATATAGATCATACCTCAAATCATTCTCATAGCCTCTAGGTTGTTATATTTGATTGCCTACAGATTCCCCATCCCCTATCCTACAGCTCTTTGAGCATCGTGTATAGCACCTATGGGTGGTGGTGGTAATAAGTTAAAGCATCGACCACCTCCTACTACTCTCTCAGCTTCACTTCCTCATCTTCCACCCTATAAACCTACATAATTCTATCGTTTCCTCTTCCACTACATCTAAACTATGTTATTTCTATAAACTACACTATAGGGCGGAAAATATTGGGAATGATGTCCCATACTATCACATGAGTGTCAGCACCTCTCTCTATGGTGATAGAACCCACTTAGGGATCCCTAATCATCAGGTCCTCTGACAGAGGACCTCATTAATAAATGTCTCCCACATCCATGTTCTTGAGACTAACATTGTGCCACTGTTACTGAGGTATCTACTCACTCTCACCCAGTAATGACAACCACCTTCTCTATCTACTAAACCATGAAACTATGAACCACCAAATCTCACTCTAGAACCCTATAATAGGTAGTAATACACATAGGGATAACACTAGGTCATTTGTATCTACATTTAACAATCTCAAATGTTTGATCCCTAAAGATATTATCTTTGACCATATCCATAGAGTACCATGATAAGTTGGTAAACCTTGATGACTACTCAGTCTATGTCATGTTTCCCTACTAGATCTGTATAAGCTCATTAATATATTCATCCCTTAGAATAGATGCTGATAAATCCCCTATGAAATGGATCATGAGCTCTATCCCTGAAATAGTCACCTCATCATGGGTTTAGTTTACTAAACTCCCCCATCTCCCAACCTATCTGTGAAGAAGGTTTACTTATATGACATCTATATGATATGTTGGTGAGCTGACTAAATGGAAAACCTAGGTCACCACCTCAGGCTTGTCCTCAACTGCATTTGGACTGGGATTCTCTCAGAACCTAAGGGGTCTCTGTCTTTGACACTCATAAAATCTGTTGAACCTATGCACCTCATATATTGGTACTGTGAATACCATGTGTTGTTATATAGTTGTTCTAGTTGGTGCACCACCTAGAGGAAGAATCATGGGAACTAGTCCCTAAATTGAAGCCTTTTCACTAAGAAGATAATCTTATTCATAATCATTCTTAATTTTTACCAGTATACATCTTAGAGGGATATTGAAATTAAATAAGATGTACCACGAGTAGTGAGTATATATAAAGAGCTGACTCAAGAAGGACATGGAAACACAACACATTATGATATGATGTATGCACCATTATATTCCCTACAACAAATTTCTTAATGTACTGTGTCGAACAGATGGTGATCCGAGTCCTGGTGTATGGATATGTCAGATACCATACAAACAATGGAGTCTATAGCCTGATGTCTAAACTCAAAACACATAACAAAATTTCACCAAACTAATCTCATATTCTCTTGGTCCTACAGTAGAACCAACCTCCTATAATACTACGTTTTCACGACCTATCCTAGTGGAGACTGTTTCAAAACTCCCCAATTCTATCTCCAATATTCTAGTGGCTAGATACTAGTTCTGAGTAGGAATATCATAGAAAAGTGTGTCCTTAGACAAAGTATTTGTGTACACACACGCATCTCCAATCCTATAAATTGCTAAAATGTGAAAAATGAATAACCATGCAATCATAATTCTAAATCCCATAACCATAGTATGATACGATGTAAAATAATGTAAATAGAGAAGAATTCAATTCAACTATAGTGATTCTAAAACACATGTACGTCTAGAAACAAAATGAAAATGGTTTCTGAAAGCCTCAAGAGCACACCTCATTATGTTCGGTCTCACTAATAACTATCTAGTCCTAATCCGTTTAGGACTCTTTCGAAAGGATGATCATCTGCACAAATCATGAAATGTGTGGGATAATCTCATGCATGGGTGAGTATAAAAAAACTTAGTAGTACACTATAAAATCACAAAGAATACAACAATGGAAATACAATCATCTCTATATATGAATATGTCCAAAATAAATATAATAATAATATCTATATATACTCATCCAAGACACATGTTCTAAAAGTATGTATTGATTGTAGTATACTAGCTCTAAGATTCCAACTCAAAAGATCCACGAAGCCCTCCTTTGATAGAACAAACTCATGAGTCTGTATTCACTATTGGATTTCATCTAAGAGGTACTGCTCATCAGGTCTAATCATGAGAAATAACACAATGATAGTCTAAAAAGAATATTATACACAGATAATGGTCACTTCCAACGTCATGGGGTGATACAAAAAAACTCAATCTAGATTAACCTGTACTGTAGAGGATTGGAGCCTATGTTGTGTTGGTCACATCAGTACCAGGAACTCAACTTACGGAATAAAGATAAATAGAGGACCTCACATTGAGCCTCATAGAGGGATTCCAATGATTTTATCCAAGATGTACTACTAGATGGATTTTTTGTCTAGGAGTAAGAAACGATTCTATACCAACCTTTAGGGAGAGGATAAGTGGAACAAACCATAATGAAAACTGTCCACAATAAGAAGGGTAAGATATCTAAGAAAATTTTAATGGAGTACAGTACATGTAAGAGGGGTTACACATTGTGTCCCTATATAATGGGTCATTCCCATATACTCTATCCAGGTATTAGTACATGGAATTAGACTGTGTACCTATTCTTATGTACCAGTACATGAGTTAGCCTATATACATAGATGAAGTCAAGTCATGTGGGAGAGTATATACCATGTAGGAAACCCATGTGCTCCACATCATGTCTGTGTACATTACAAAGTATTGGTTGAGTCTTTCAATGGGTACTACATTCCGTGTAGTCTATAATACACGCCGTGTCTACCGGAATTTTCCAAAAACCCTTATTCTTCATCATACTCTCACCCACGCAACATTCACCTTGAAATATGGATCCAATATTACAAAAAAATCATGGATCTACCTCTTCTTAATCATTCCATAGCCTCTCATTGGTATCTAGGGTCCGAATCCATTTGAAAAAACATTTTATTCGTCGCAATCCTCTTTCTTATATCCCACTCGAAATTGAGGGTTCTCAATTCTGTCTTATTGGTTTACCACAATAATTTTCACACCTTCATTTCATTATACCCACTCCATATATAAAATCTCAAATCCTTGTTCTAAGAAATATATTTCTGAGGATCAATTCATCGATGGAGCATTTAACTATAGACTAATCGAAGAGAACTTATGATGAAAAATTAAAAATGATAGAAAACCATGAAACTCGCAAAATTGTAGTGAACCTGGTTTGTGTTCAATTATCTATGATACATTTCATGTAGAATTAATAATGAGGAAAATAAAAAAGAAACAACTCCCACTGAAAATATCCCCATAGAAATAAACCCATATCACATTATGATTGAACCAAATATTGATCTATTTTTATTGATTCTCATTCATTATAAAGATAATGAAAGGTCAAGAATAGAAAATAAAACACATTCCCAACCATGATATGGAATGGTCATTGATGAAGAATGATTTTAGTTTTATTTTCATCAGAAAGATCAGTCAAATCTGAGGTGTGTCAATTTTCTATCCACGATCTCGTCATCGTCCCCCAAAAAGAATTCATCCAACATTCTCTCTACAGATCTCTAATGGATCACGATTAATGTGGAAAATCCTTTGATTTTTTCATAATATTCTCTAAAATGGAATAAAATTTTTTGAATCAAAATCATGAATTAAAATAATTTCTTCAATTATTTTTTTCATTTTCACTCCCATAATTAATTTTCTACGAAAAAATGTGCTAACTATTGTAACGTTGCGCCTAGTGTAATCCTAACATTATAAACTTGACGGTGCCCTCCAAATTCTGATTTGGGAATCCATTTATATTTTATTACACATTTTCATGTAGTTTTTCCCACATGATATTTAATATATTTAATATATTTCCAAAATTTATTCTTTGCACGCCGAGCCTCGGAATCTCATTTCGTCATAACGCCTGGTAACAAAAATAATTAATATAATATCCCAAAATAATAAACATAAATTTAAATTCATTTCAAAGATTTTATTTTAAGGAACATAAAATTAAATTATAAACAATAACATATAATAAAATATAATTACTTTCAATTTTTATTCATTTAATTTAAATTTAAAAATATAAAAAATGAAATTCAACAATATTTAATTTATAGCTGGGTATCATGATATATTCATCTATAAAAATTTTAATAATAAAATTATATATATTTACTTCACTTTTAATGTTTTTAGTATCATTTATTTTAATTATTTAATAACTAAATAATCCTTATATTGGCATTTCATATGAATTTATTGTAATTATATCATCTCTAAAAATTAATGATAAATTACATTGATAAAATTAATCATTTACCTTTATAAATTATATTTATAAGTGAACCCACATTTATTTTCTATATCCGAAATTTTTTATATAAATTAAAAGCTAGAAATCTATTTTTTTCATTTCCTTTTCTAAAATTATTATAGGGGTGAATTTCCTGGAAAAGTGTTGTAAAAAGTAATAAATTTAGATACTTGGTTATTAAGGATCTATATATTTCAATATTATTAGTTTTTAAATGTATTTGGTCATTTTAACACCTTATATTCTATGGTTAACCGCTAATTAAACTCGTTTTTACCTTAATTGTGACAACTAATTTTAATTTTTTTTCACTAACAACATTGGAAAAAACTATGTTGACCTTATAGGACATTATAAATTATTTTAAACCCAAATATGGAATCCATTTTTACAAATTCAAACCACATATGTGTAAAATTTTATTTCCAACCCTAGTGATGGAGACAAGACATGAAAGGGAGTTTCTTAAAGTGAAAATGTTCAAAAGACTAAAAATTATTTGTACACAAATTAAATATAAAAGTGACCCAATGACCAAAAATGGATTAATAGATGTATAATGGATATAATTTTACAGTAAAAAATATTATAACATTATTTAATATAAAAATTATTTATATGAAAAGTCATCTTCCAATTGATATTCAGTATTTTTTACTATTAATCAAAAAAAGAAACTTACACACAAAATACATAAAATAACCATATGAAAATTTTAAAATTATGACGTCAAAATTGAGGATTATTTTTTCAAATAAATTTATTAAAGTTTCAAAATTTAGTTTTAAAATAAGTTTGGCCCCAAAAGGTGAAAAATATTCTTTATAAAAATAAAATATTTTATGGGTCAAATTGGATTTCTTTTTTATCATGTATAGAAAACCCATAGGATTAATTTAAGATATTTAATTGTATATATTAAATATATATCATTAATATAATTCAGTAATATTAAATAATTTAATTTATTAACATCAAATTCATTTGGTCCCATAAAAATAGGTTTTTATTAAAACATTTCCATTATAAACATATGTAATCAATGGATTCCTTATATAAATAGCTATAAACAATATTTCCTCAATAAACATCTGTAAACAATATAAAATTATGAAAACAATATTTTCAAAACATAGTTACACTTATTTATTCCCACAATTCCAATTCCAAGGTTTTAACTATCTTCTTAAATTATAATATTAATTTTATTTTTTATCATGTACGTCTTAGCATTATGTGTAACACAAGTTATCAAATAAAATTATTGTTATGTGAAATGAAACATGGTTTTCATATATATCTAGATAAAATATTAATTTCATGTTATGAAAGAAATCAAATGATAAAAATTAATTTGTAAAATGATATTTCATAAAATCTTAGGATTTTATTGTTATAGTTGGTATTAGAGAAGTTTTAATAAAAACCATGGGAACTATATTTAGGAAAACATAGATTATTAAAAAAACACAATATTTTAATTTAAGATAAATATATAAGAATATCCTAATTTTTTGGTAAGTTATATATTATGTTGTTTTTTCCTAGAAATACATCATGTTCTGGGTACTACAAGTCGATGTGGTTCTAGAAAAGAGGTACCTAGGTGAAATAACAATGAAAATGGAATTTATTCATTGAATCGATAATCACCTAGTAACCAATAATAGGCCTTATTATGCACCTGGGTTGACACTCTAAGGGAATATTTATAAGATAATTCATTTTTTCTATACAACCATTATGAAGGATTTGAAAGTAAATATATCATCATTGAAACCAAAGTTTATGATTTTGAGATTAAAAGAGCATAAATGTTTAATTTATGCTAAGAATTAAACCATATATGGAATATTAAATTATGATTTTTAAATTAATAAATTAATGAGGTAATATATTATATTCCATTTTTGAGAGATGACATCTGGATAGAAGAATGGTATCAATACTTTTGTCCAATGTAGATACTTCCCTACTGAGGGAACCAATATAGATTGTATAAGAATGGATATAATTATGGCTATAATAGGGTAGATTAGTATGTTTATATAATGCCTCGGACCAAAATTCCACACAATGGTGCCCCAAGCCCAGTTGGCCACATGGACTCAAGATTCTCTCACCAAATTCCCAAGGCTGCTGACTAGTAGCGAGGGCCTAGGTGAGTTAGTGGGGAGAGTATGCCCTCATTACCAAACTATCACAGTGGAATTTAAAGATAAAATAAATATTGGAAGAAAAATAAACAATAGTCAACAATATGTAAGAAAATATAGTAATTCATATCAATAACCAAAAGTATCTCACATAAAAACTGATGGAGATAATAAAAGTATATAAAAATCATCCAGAAAAGTATCTTGAAATAAAACACAGTATAAGTTTCCCCAAAAAAACAAAAGGCCGAAACTATTTACGGAACCACAAGACTCATGTTGGTCATATTCTCTCTTTATCAAAATCCACAATCAACAACCAGTACTAGGGAATTTTCCAATATCATCACATATAACCATATAATCTGTTTGGGTCCCTAAAGAGGCCCAAACATGTTGTGAGATAAAATTTATAGTAGTTAACCACCTAGGGTCCATACAGATCTATGAGAAATTATATATGTACTAGAATGTGTAATCAAATCAGTCGAAAAATAGTGTATGCCCATGTAATTAGTATCCTATGGTATGTAAAACTAAACACCCTCTCAAGGATACCTACAAGAAGAGTAAACTCCAAATAAGGAAGTTATAGACAAAGTAAACAAGTCACATAGCCATGTTATATATCCATCCATATCAAGTATTCTATAGCCATGTTGTATATAGAAGTCATGGAATCCTACATCCACACCATATAGTGAATAGTAGACCCAAGGGTAAGATCCAAGGTATCACATACCATGTAATCCATGTAATTAATCTATAACATGAAGGGAAGAATCTAAAGAACTCATCCAAGGAATACACATCGATTCCCATGGGAATCCCAGTGGAAACTCAATCTAGGCACTGGTTGGAGTCCTAAGAGCATTTGTACTGACATTTCTTATGTGAGTCCAAGAAAGTTTGATCCACGATGTAGCAAGGATCAAGGCATCCCTCATAATCAAGACCAAAGGGGAAGAGTCAAGGAACGGTGTCAAATACCATGTTTTGGATCCATGGATAGAAGTATATGGAATTTATTGAACCATTCATTAATATATTCAATTTAAAAAACTAAACCCATGTGACTATACCCACTCACATTAACATGCACAAGTCAGGAGTATACCCACTCATGAACAGCATTTATCATTCACAACTTATATGGTCCAACCCTCTCATATTAACCATTTAACATTCCATTATTCATTTCATATAGTTAAACCCACCTATATCACCCATTTAACAATACCATATAATTAACAATGATCATCTCATAGTAAGATATAACTAAGGAAGGAGGCAGTACATCTCTTATGTTGATATTCAAAAACATTAAGGCATTTAAGGGCTTCCTACGACTAGAAAAGAAAAATAACTCCCCCTTGGGTGGTTTAAACAAGCATAAACATGTTAATTTCATAAGTCTCATTCCAAGGGTGACATAAAAACATGAAATGGGTGTAAAAATGCCAAAACAAAACCTATGTGAATCCTCACTAGGTTTGGAAAATCTTACCAATATTATCTTTCTCAAAAATCGGGAGGTGTCAAAAATTTTGAAAGGTGGTGAAAAGTTTGAATGCCCAAAAATAACCCAAAAAAATTGAATGAAGGTATAAACAACCTACCTCAGCTTGGTAGTAGATATATCATCCAGTATCAAGTCCTAATTCATCCCATTTTTAAATATATCTGAAGAACAGACAAAGATCTGGATATTACGGAATATGAACCTAAAATAATATTTCACAACCATTGTTTTGATGAATCAAGAATGGAAAAATAGGAATTGAGAAATTACATTTGTGGATTGGATGAGACAAACCACATTTTATTCAGAGTTTGGAAGGATAGGAAACCTTAAATGGAAGGATATGCACCTAAGGGGTCTCCCATGCATGACCTCTACTATGCCTAGGGAGAGGAAAATAAATACACAGTTTTAAAACACAATAGGAGAAAAAATTTCATTTCCTCTTTAAAAACTAGGATGCAAAATTTAGGGGCATTATTTTCTTAACTGTGTTCCATTTTCACATGGTTTCTGCAATATTCTAGGGGGGCTCGCATGGTTACCTTGCATTGTCTGACTAACTATATGGTAACCGTGTGATAACTCTCTATCAAAAGACTACAATTTCATAGAAATTGTTCACAGTAATTCACCCTCTTCAACACAGTTTCCCTAAACATGTGGAAGCTACTACCTCATCCCGCACAGTTAGTCTAGCCATGCAGCATGTCCCCGATGATTTCTTCTAAATGTGTACCAAGCCTAAAACACCCTTAAAACCAAGCTTCGGGCTCTGAAAAATCCTCAGACACCTCCAAAACTCTTGTGATCACAAGGGGTGTATATTTAAGTCCATAAAATGGAATTTAAACCTAAAATAAAAGGATCATTACCTCATAAGAATACATGGTTTCCTAAAATCATCCCCCCTTATACCAGTTCATCTTGGAATTTCACCATGAATGGTGGTCAAGATTCATCTGAGAACATATCTAGACACTATGAATGTTTGTCAGCCTCCCACTCTCAAGTATCATCCTATAAGTAATTTTGCTACCATAGAACTCATATTTTAGGAACTGACAAACCTTGGAGAACGATCATACTTTTACACATGATACAAATAAGATTCTCCTCAAAGGATGCATCAACCTGAAGCCCAACCTCCTCAGGCTAAAAAACATGAGATGTTTCCGAATAATAATGGCACAGCTGAAATATATGGAAGAATTAATGCATAGCTTAGTACCTCTGAGGTAACTGTAACCTATAGGAAACCTACCTGAGTCTCTCCAGAATCTCAAATGGACAGGCATATCTCAGTGAAAGCTTACCGTATCTCCCCATCCACCTGTTCTCTAACTACTATAAAACAAACAAGAAAATCCGACCCCGACCGCAAAATCTATAGGTCTTCTATAGTGATCGGCACTTGATTTATGATGAGACTTTGTTGTATCCATCCAATTTTGAATAAATTAGACATTCTCATAAGTCTCCTGCAAGAGATGTGGTCTGCATAAATATTCCTCACCTACCTCCAACAAGAACAAGGGAGAACGACATGTCCTGCCTTATAAAGCCTCTTAAGGTTCCATCTATATTTTCACCTAATAACTATTAATATGGGATAAATCAACTAGAGTAATATTCCCTTATTATGAGACCCTGAAATCTGGGACACATGCTCATAACATGTCCTCTAGCACCTATTTTGTATGCTCTGACGGGTTACCGGTCTAAGGGCGGTATGCTAGGATCAATATCACATGTATAACCAGCACCCTCTGAGAACTATACCAAAAACGAGAAATAAATTAGGGGTCCCTATCCAAAATCATAGTGCATGGGACCTCTGTAATCTTGTCAAAAATAACCCACACAACATTGTTACATCGAGGCAACTTTAGAAAACTAGTCTTGAAATCAATTGCAACATCATCCAATTTCCACCCCAAAGTAGGTAACTATTGTAAAATACCAACTACCCACTGATTTTCCTCCTTCACTTGATCATAGGTGGAAGATCTAGAAACAAAACCAGATACCTCGTTAGTCATACTCGGCCACCAATACTAACTATGTAAGTCACAGTACATCTTGGTGAATTCAGGGTGCACTACCCAAGCTAAATTGTGAAACTCCCACATAAACTCTTCATATGTATCCAATGGAACCCAATCACATCCATGGATACATAAGATTTCATTATCATATACTATACAACTAATAGGAGGGTCTTCACTTTCCACACACTCCTATATAACTGGACCTTCTAAATCTAATAGCTGCCTCATCTTTAATATGTCTAATATTATATAGGCC
This sequence comes from Viscum album, assembly GCA_963277665.1. Lineage (NCBI taxonomy): Eukaryota > Viridiplantae > Streptophyta > Magnoliopsida > Santalales > Viscaceae > Viscum > Viscum album. The sequence continues at coordinate 1,589,478,268 of OY728150.1, forward strand.
ATATCTAAGGATGATAGAAAAGTATGACCCTACCTATCATGCACCTCCAGATTCATCTTAGATAACAACACAATAATCTTACACTCACTACTGGCATGCTTCACTGCCTATATCTGAGTTATCATGCTAAATTCCTTGGCCACTACATTGCCTCTACAATGAATATAATAAATATCAATGTCAAAAGATTATAGTTACTCCACCGACATTTGTTTCCTCGGATTCATGTCACAAAGCATAAATATATACTTGAGGATTTTTTTTGTTTGTGTATAACACAAAACTATATCCCAATTAATAGTGTTTCCAATAAAACAACATCTGTACAACCACCACTAGGTTGAGATCGTGTGTTGTGTAGTTCTTCTCATAATGCCTCTCCTTCTGAGACTTATATTAAATGAATCGATCCCCCTACATCAGCACTACCCCTAAACCAATACTTAAAGTTTCACAGTACACAATGCAACTCTTTCACTGCTCTGGAAGTATTAGGAATGATGCTGATGTCAACTTCCATTTCAACTCTTGAAAGGTCATTTCACAAGAATCTAATTGTACAAACTCTGAACCCCTCTTAGTCAAGCCCATCAATGGAATTTCTTTGTGTGAGATGTCCTGTATAAAAAAAATTAGTTACCAATGATCCCCAAGAAACTCTGTATGTCAAAAATTATCTAGGGCTATTCCAAGGAAACTACTACTCTCATATTCTCTCGATCCACTAACACTCCTGTCTTCATGATTATGTAACCTGGGAAGTTAATTTTATCCATATAAAAGATCCAATATGTGATCTTATAATAGAACTAATGCTCTCTCAATGTTTTCAAAACAATAACAAGATGGTAGGCATGGTCGTGATGATTCTAAGAATACACGAAGTTATCATCCATGACAACCACCACAATATAATCTAGGGAAAGGATAGAACACTCATGTCATTAGCCCCATGAATTCTGTTGGCACGTTCTTGAGACCAAAATACATAACCAAATACTCATATAACACATACCTTCTCTGAAATACCATACAAGGTATGTCTTCTAGTCGAACACATACATGGTGATAAATGGACCTCAAGTCGATCTTCAAGAACACACAAGCTCCTAGAATCTAATTAAATAGTACTTATATACATGGAAAGGTATTTCAGTTTTTAACCATCAGTCAGTTCAATTTTTGATAGTCCAAACATATCCTAAGAGTTGTGTCTATCTTTTTCACAAAATGATCGGCAAAACCCACAAAGAAGTATTAGGTCAAATAAACCCCCTCACCACCAAATCCTCTAGGTGCCTCTTGAGCTCCTACAAATTTGTTGTTGAAATCCTCTAAGGATGAATGCATACTAGTGAAACTCCTAGAACTAGCTCGAAAAAGAACTCCAACTATCACTAATCAGGTAACCAAGAAAATTCATCATGGAAGATGTCTCTAAAGCTCTAAAACACTAGAGGAAAATCTTCCTGACCCACATTCAAATAATCTAGAAATAGACTAGTAATCTTTGATGTCTCTCCGCCCATCCTAGAATGCTCAGGTCCATCTCGGATCACCTGGAAATCCCATTCACCCTTATGAATGACCAATACACCCTATGTTGATGGGAAATTCACCCTTCGATGATATAAATAAAAGTATGCTTGATGAGATGCTAACAATTAAATCCTGAGGATGAAATCAAACTGTGTCATCTATGGTATATAATTATCCTAGATGAAGTGACACCCTTAGAACTCAAAGAGACACTCTATACATTGTCTTATATCACCCATTTAGACTCTTGATGGTGTGTCTGGTGTCAAAATGACTTTAGCAAGCAAAAATAGGAGCCCAAGGATTTTAACCACCAATGAAGATATAAAACTACGAAACTGACCTATATCAAGAAGTGTAAATTTTATATTAGATGTTTCTAAGATCATACCTCTCACCATAGACAGTCTGGGATCCTGATCCTATTGTGTATAATGAACTGCATATGTCTGGCCTGTACCACAACCCTATGACACTACTGGGCTACCATGAGCCAATCTTCCCTACTGTTATTGAGAAACTAGTGTCTGGCTACCATGGCCATGACCACCACTACCCTAGACTTTTAAACTTTCTATTCTCCATCTCTTATCCTAACGTAGAGCTGAAGAACCTACTCCCAAACCTGACATTGGAGCTGGCCCCTACCACTCGCTGCTATAGGAAAGGTCCTACAAAAATACTGCATGTTCCCCATCCATCCAAAATATCAGCACTCAACTGGGTCACAGTCACATTGATTCTTCATGTGGACACACCTACCACACTTTTGGAAAAACAAAAAGCTTCCTGAACCCACAACTTGACAAGAACCCACATTGTGGGAATCCTTAAAACATCACCTCCTTCTAGAATTCATAGAACCACGGGGGAATCAAACATCACTCCCATGTTCTATACCCTAATATTCCCTTAGTTTCTTCTCTATAATCAGCATATGATTCACAATATAAATGATTGAAGTCGATCTAAGCTCGTTGAACAGAGGATTGATTTCATTCCATAGAACTTCCTCAAAGCATCTCACCCTCAATAGATAATCAGTAAGATGCATTGGAACAAAACAAAATAGCTAAGTAAAGCCTTGAATTTTATAACCATCACAGTACCCTACTCCAAATGCATAATATCACTAGCCCACTCTAATCATATTGTGGTAGGGTAAAAGTATCCAAATAAGAATTCGTGAAATTCATCCCAACCTATATTCCACATCCCATCACCCTGATTCAAAATGTCACACCAGCTCTTTGCCACACTACATAGCTTATAAGTCCCGAGCTTGAACCTCTGATCAGGAGGCAACTCTAGATGCTAAAAATTTCTAATGTGGTCTCAATCCATGGATCTACATCTCATGGACTGAAATCCCCTGAAAACATGGAAGTATCGTGCTACTAGAACATTCATTTTATCTCAACCATATACGTGATAGGTTATGTTGCTCCCTGAAAATTCTTCATATATCGAAATAAGCCTTTGTAAAACTATACCTCAGCACCTATGTCCAGAATATCCCCTGGTGCCTCAGCTGACACAAAAGGAGGATAAACCAGTAGATCATGACCCAATGTATCTAAAGTATGGTAACTGTGTCCCTCACAATGTACCAATGGTTTTAATCATGGTGGTATGTCTCTATAATTCCAAACACAAGCCGTAGAAATGAAAAACATCAAATAACAAAGCTAAAAAGTGTAGGACATTTCAAAACCCTCCTAACAACCAAGTCAAATCAATATCCAGCTCTTAAAGACAAGAATGTATAAAGAATTGTCAATAAACCACTAGAGATTATGCCTATTTCCCACTCAAAATTCAGATCTAGGTCAAGTTTCTATCCATCATTTTATGTTTATATTTTCATTTCACATCTAATTATCCACGAAATTGCACCAACAGCTACCAATTATGAATCCACAAGGGCCCATAATGCCTCACGAACTCAAACATGGTTCTCATTAAAATCATACATATATCACATTCATTTTGCAGTTAAATTCCATCAGTCCATCACTTATCAATTCATAAGGGCTCTTACACCTTATGAATTGAAATATGATGACACCCTATATATATGCTACACAAAAACTAACACTAAAATAGATATAACTATCACATCAACTGTCAAAAAAACATGCAATAACTAATGCATCTTAAATGTAATGGAATAATGCATGTCATGTGAATTCTATAAAGTTCATATATGATACATGTAATGGAACACCCTCATCTCATCAGGTTTCACCTGAAAGCAAACCCATAATTTCATTAGTTATAGTAGTACAAATCAAGCATGTCACCAATCAATGAAATTAATTCAACTATAACCGTCAAATCCAGAAGAACAGAAATCCATTAAGGGCCATTCGGATTTTCCCAATACATAATGTAGATACTCCCAATCATATTTTGTTATCCAATCCCATTTCAATCCTATCCATGTCTAAAATTTCCAAACACTAACGAATCCCTTAGAAAATCCCATGATACCACTTTGTAACATCTCAGACCTAGATTCCACCCAATGGTGCCTCGATTGCAGTTGGCCACATTGCCTCAAGAACATCTCCCCAAATCTCATAGGATTACAACTAGAAGTGATGGACTAGTTGAGTCATTGGGGAGACTATTCCCTTATTACTATAGTATCAAATCATAAGTCAAACATACAATAAATAGTAGAAGTGAAATAAATAGCAGTCAACTCGAAGTAAGACAAGACATGAATACATATCAATGACTATGAGTATCTCTTATACAGAATGGTGTACATGATACAAGTATTTAGATTGAAACAAAAACCATTCATGGAAATACAAAACTGTACAAGTATCCCAAAAATAATAGAAGAACAAAAAAATTTTTTGCATCACAAGCCTTAGCTTGGTCTTATGCTCCCCTATCCCAAAGCCATAATCTACAACCTATACCAGGTAATTTTCCCTTATCATCACATGAAACCATATAATTTATTTGGGTCTTTGAGGAGGACCAAACAGGGCGTGAGATAAACATCCTAATAGGTAACCACCCATGGTATACACAATTCTAGTAAAAATTCTATATGTTCTAACAAGTGTGTGGAAAGTAGTAACGAAATAGTGTATACCCATAGCATAAGCCTAATTTAGTAAGTAAAACTAAACAACACCTCAAGTATACCTGCAAGAAGAGTCAGCTCCCAATAAGGTATCTATAGACAAAGTAAAAAAGGCACACATCCTTCTCGTACATGAATATATATCAATTAATCCACAGACATACTATATAATGTAGTGAGGGAATCCCACGGCCATTCTGTATAGTGTAGTGTAGCCACCAATGGCTGAATCCAATCTATCATGTACATGGGAATCCATTTAATTAAACAAATTTACAAAGGGCCGAATCCAAAGGAACTCATCCACGGCATCCACATCGAGTCCCATGGGAATCTTAATGGAAACTTAGTCTAGGAACTAGTTGGGGTTCTAGGAGTATGTGTACTGACATGTCCTATGTGAGTCCAAGAATGTTAGATCCATGATGTAGAAATTCCTGAGTCATCCCAGGAAATAAAGACCCAATCAGAAGAGTCAACCCAAGGCCTCTAATACCGCATTCTAGATCTATGGAGAGAAATCCATGGCATCTAAATACCATTCATTCATGTATTAAATTTAAAAAAATATACACATGTGAGTATACCCACTCACATTAACCCAAATAAGTCATGAGTGTGACCTCTCATGCATTACATTAATCACTCATAGTATATATGGTCCTACCCTCCCATATTAACCATTTAACATTCCATTAGTCATTTCATATAGGTAAACCCACCCATATCACCCATTTAACAATATTAGCTCATCAATAATGAGTATGGAATAACAATATATAACTATGCAAGGATTCAGTACATCTCGTAAGAATATATTCAAACCCATTAAGGTGTCATAGGGATTCCTCAATCTAGACAAGCATAAGTAGACACCCATTGGCTAGATTAAGTAGGTATAAACCTATTCATTCATTGAGGTGCACCCCATGTGTGACCTCGAAATGCGAAATGGGTGTCAACACACCTAAATGGAACCTGCGTGCATCCTCACAAGGTCCGAATAATCCTAACAAGGGTAGCTCGCTCAAAAATAGGGTCATTCCACAAAGACCAATGGGAATTGAAAATGTTGAATGCCCAAAAAGAACCTGAAAATCCAAAAGGAGGTATAGACCACCTATCTATGCTCGGTAGTAGAGATCTTGTCTAGTATAAAGTCCTGATTTTTCATGGTTTAGGAATGATCTGAAGAACAAACAAAGAATAGGATATTAGGGTATTTGTGCCTAAAATCAAATAGTGCATCCGTTGTTCCGGCGAATCAAGAATGTCTAAAAAGGAATTTAGGGGTTAGCATTGGGGATCTGATAAGACAAACCATGTTCAAATCAGAGGTTATATAGAGTAGCATCCTCGAAGGTATAGATAGGCACCTAAGGTGTCTCCCATGTGTGAACTATACTGTGGTTGAGCATAAGAAAAGAAAAATTTGGGTTTAAACACTCAAGGGGGGAAAGGTCATTTACAATTTAAAAACTGCTCGACGCAGTTTAGGTGCATGGTTTTCCTAACCATGTGAAATTTTTACATAGTTACTACAAGATTCTAAGGGGCTCACATGGATACCCAACATGGTCTGACTAATAGTGCAGTAACCATGTGATATCTCTTTGTAAAATGTCTGCAATTTATCAGGCATTCTTCGCAGTTGTGTAGCCTCAACAACATGTCTTCTCTAACCATGTGGAATTTATTCCTTCCTACCACACGGTTTGTTTAACTATCTATTATGTCCCACCTAGTTCCTCCTAACCATGCTCTAGGTCTAAAACCATGCTCTCAGCTCCGAAAAAGCCCTGGACACCTTCAAAACACCTGCAATCACAAAGGGTGTATATGAAGGTTCATAACAAAGAGTTTAAACAAAAATAATAGGATATTTACCTCATAAGAAAACTTGGGTTCTTATAGGTTTTTACATATAACTTTTCCCGATTGGGGAACCCTATTCCATTGGGAGAATTTCTTATGCTATATCACTTTATGTGACAGATACCAAAATCTTTTAGTGGGACTGGTAGTCTAATTGTTACTGAGAAATGGATTAAGTCACTAGAAATTATGTCATTGGAAATTGGATTTAGTGAAATGAAAATAAATATAAATACATTGTATTTTCATAAAGGTGATGTTGATCAATGGTTTTTCCAATCCAGAATACTAGGGATGAAGAAAAAATATAACTCATTGAATGGAAAATTTTAATCGATGCATTCCTTGATAAATATTTATTTCTTGATAAACAAATTATTATGAACAAAATGTTCCTTTTTTTAAATAAAAATAATGAAAAATAGGTCACAGTACATGAATATAGATTTACATGTTTGGTAGGTAAGAAATTGATTATATATGAAATTTAGAGTAAAAAATTGTCAATTTATTTGAGGTTCTTAATGCATTTATATGGAGGAATATGGCCTCCCAAAATATTTAATCTGATGATTTAATATATTGTTTTTGGCAATATAAATAGATAATGAATTCTCTTGATCCAAAAATTTAAGGGTTAACCAAGAGAAGAAGAGGTTATCTGAACTCCATGAAAATGAAAATCTGTCAAATAAGAAGAAGAAGAAGAAGAAATTTCCATTGTGTGAGAACTGTTGAAAGAATCACCCAAGGAATTTAATGAAGGTAGTGAGAGTTTCTTATAAGTGTGTTGATAGGATCATTATCATGAACCATTCTGGGATGTCATCCATCCTTAACACTCTCCCTAATCAACAGTATGGCCCAAAGGATCTACCTAATCCCCATGTGCTGGAAACTAGTGTCGAGAATGAAAACAATACAAGGGGAATGATCTCATCACAAGGAAATAGAAGGATCAATTACTGAAACTAAACTCACATATATCAATAAATGATAACTCTTTTATAAAAAAATGGTTCAGTTACAAAATACAACAGAACACACAAAAATGAAATAAAAAACTGAAGAAGAAAAGAAAACTAAAACTGAACAATGCCACTTTGATCTCCATGTGACCTCTTTGTCACTGCCACCTACAAGGACAAACCAATCCTCAACAAGCCCAAAAACCATGAACATGAACATGAAGCTAAGCTTCAAAATAGATTGGTTCTATTAACACTAAGCGGTACAAGTAAGGTGTGATCTAGTCAGCTAATTTGGCAACCCCCATAGAATCAATGAAATTCCTTTCTGAAAACATTCCATTAATACTATTTTCAAATACATTTATTAAAAATACATTTTCTCATTTTGGTAAACAACAACACCTTTTCTTTTAAAAACAAAACACACCACATTTCTATTTTCAGAAGATAATTTTACTGTTTTAAAACCAAATTCCAAACCAAAGGTTACATGGATATGCTGAAAATAAATTAGTAATATAAAAAAACTAGGTGAAGAATAATAGAAACAATAATTTATAGAATTTGATTATGTGATTATTGTAAACATCTTTAGATCAACCCTTGGACATACTCGGTTCAGAACTAGTTTTCGGAATGTTGTGAAGACCCATAGTAAATTACCATTGGATTCACTAAACTAATCAATCAAGTGACACAACCCACCTGTCCAATCAGCGATCTAAGGGGTGATAGCCCATCTAATCAGGGCTATAATAATACTGTCACTCGAACCTCTAAAATCTTTATAATAACCTGTGGTAAAAGTAATAATGTGTAAGTTTTATTCCATCGCATGGGTGAATCATCTTACGTGTCATCACCGCACTGGCATAGCCCAAACATGGACACCACCTATACGATAACCCATAAAAGGAAATCCCTCTTAAGAGTTTCCTACTAAGTACATATATATACGTGTCACATCATTAAAGTTTTCAATCAAGCCATTATATCACATAAACATTTAACAATTTCTCAAAAAACATTCAAGCTTTACAAACTAGCCTTTTACTTTACACACCTAAATGCATCTTTCTAAAAACACATCATAATCCATTCCAAAATAATGTAAAATTCCACATTCTCTAAGAATTCTTAAAATGGTCTTTTACACCAACATTCACTTACACAAAAATCTAAATTTTTAAATGGGCCTTTGTCATTTTTAGACACTCAATAAAACATGTTTCAAGGCCATCTAGGCAAAACATTAAAAATATTAAAAATTACATTTTGAAATCACTAGAGGAAACACATTACATAATTGAGAAATCATAAAACAATTATTTAAAAATGGGAGGAAGATGAGTGATGAAATTTTAAGGTGAATATTTTTTTGAGTGCCATCTTCATTTGAACCAAGGGAGAAGTGTCAAATTGAGGGTTCAATAGGGGAAGGGGTAGAATTTTTTTTTCAAAATTTTAGTGATCTAGCCTGATTACATGGTTTGGACACATGGATTATGGAACTATGTTCTAATAGTGTTCCAACCATGTGGTTTCCACTATCCACGGGATGAGTAACCACAAGACTAAACTTCATGGTTTGTGCTACCATTTAAAAACCTTGAGATAGATTCTACCAACTACTAGACATATCACATGAACAGACCACATGGTTTGTGTTACCATGTACAAACCATGTGGTAGCTTCTTTCCCAAACTAGGAGTGGCCACATGGATAATTGGGATGTTCGTAGGGTTTCTACTAACCGTGTGGTTCCCGTGAACATTCCAAAATCCACCCAAAACATCCAAATTGAATAATTTTACTTGGAAACACTATTTAACCTCAACTAAAAGATTCTAAACTAATAAAAAATAAAATAAAGGAGTATAAAAGGCCTCTATTTGATAATTATCCCCAAAATCATCACTTTCTACCCCCTTAAAGTCACAAAGATGAATGATAACCAAAACATGAATCCATGTCCAAACAAAACTGAGGGACACCAACAAACCTCGGGGTGACAGTTCATTCAACAAGTTACACCCAACTGATACCAAATAAACCACAACCCAATAATGAGGGGATAACACAAGTGGGTTCTCCCCACCATAAGAAATCAACAAGAATAGAAACATCAAACCCAAAAAACACCATAAAACATAAATGATAAATACACTACAAAAAAATACAACAAACTGAGACCCTGGAAATTTACTGAAACTTTTAACATTAACCAGAAAAATCATTAATCTAATCAAGAACTAGGGACAATAGACCTCCCCATAATAACCAAAAAAACCACTACACAATGGAGAACAACAACACTGCCGAAATTATGAATTTCACACATTGACAAAAGACTCCCAATTCAATGGGTGGGTAAACCCACGAAAATAAACCTGAACTAAATAGAGAACCAGGAACACCATCCATTATTCCAAAAAACACTCAAGCATTCAAATGAATTCCAATAACCAGATACCTACCCACATAAGGGATAAATGCACTCAAATAAAAATATATGATTCAAAATCCACATTCAGACAGACATAATAGCTTGAATTATGATCAACAAAATCCATAAAATCTTATTAATGAAATAGTGAACATAAAACATCCAAAAAACTAAAATTGGAGAAAAAAAAATTATAATAAATGTAAATATCTTCATTCCAACATGATAAAAAACAGGTCCAAGGATTCAAACACCATTAGAGACTCCTAATTTTGTGCAAGCATCAAACAGTTGCGTATGGATGGAGCCCTGGAGATTGAAGTATATTCTACCTCACAGTTAAGAGACAACATATTATAATCATGACCTCTTCTTCCGAAAACACTTCTTGTAAAATATAAACATATAAAAAAAATGGTCACAATGATGGAAGGTCTTTGGAGGATTGCGACAATATAGCTTCAACTATCAAAAACTGGCCACACTAGAAATATACAAGTGAATGGTATGACGAATTAGAAGCTGTAACCAATGAAAGATAATTTTTAGAATGAGGTTCATCTAAAATGTGCTCTTTGCCAGATGGGTAACCATCATTAGGGACAATAACAACTTATTGCACCTCAAAAACTACCTTTTCCAAAAATGGCTCATCCACCAACTTCTTAAAATAGGATTCTTCGGATGAGATCACTTTTTCTGAATCCTTGGGGAAAAGTCCACTAAAAAAAGATATTTTTTCATCTAATTGTCTAACTCTACCTCAAGAAATGGGAACCAACTACTTAAATTTGTCAACATTGGATTTTATTGATCGTTGACCCTTCTAAACATCCTGAAACTCTATTACCTTCCTCAACATCACCTACTTAGGTATGAACCATTTAAAAAAATTGGCCTTAAACAATTCCCTCTTCATCCCAACGTTCATGGAGGTTTGGGAAACTAACTCCCATTAGTCCAAATATTGACCCTCAAACAACCTCAGATCAGCATAAACATTAAAAAATTTAGGAATTCTCAATAATTTTAAGATACACTCAAATTTTTCAGGCCACTCCACTACCTTAAACAGACCAAGACCACCATGAAAAATATTCAACACTCGATAAGAAATAGAAAATGGGAATGACTCATATGAATTATTGGGGACCTTTCTGTGTTGAATTTCATGACTAACATAGAAAACCCCAATCCAAAACCAACATCAAACTAAAGAATAATCAAAAGGAACACCTTGATATAAAGATACATAATCATGAACGAAACACAACCAAAAATATTCTTGTTTAAAAATACTATTTCCATTTAAATTTCAAAACTGGCCTCTTCCAAGGCCACATTAAATGTACCAAAACCCTTTTCTTACGCCAATTTAAATTTCTGAAAAAACATTCCTCTTTCAAAATCACATTGAAAAAACAAATAAAATTCCTTAGATTCAATAAAAACCTTGGAAAATTATGTATCATCAAATATGTGTCCATCTGATTCCATCCTCAAGTGACAACATGAAATTTCCACATATACCCACACATATTTAAACTACCATAAGGATTATCGAGGGTTACACTTACAATTTCATCATCAAGACCCATGACCCACCAAATTTCAGATCCAATTTTTTTAAACCCCATTTTCTAATTTGAAATCATTAGAAAAACACCCTTATTCTATTTCAGAAATTATTTAATTTTCAAAGGAAACATACACAAACCAAAACCAATACTATGCTCAACTTACACCAAACTAATATAATGAGGAGTTAGTTCCTTTGACTAACTTAGAGACATGGTAGTGGTCCATCTCTAATTTAATTGATAACACTAAGAGGGCCTCAAACCATGAACTTTGACCTCACATATGCCACTACTCTACATGATGTCACGACATGACAATGGATACCTCAATTATCATCCCTCAATCCAAAACACACCAAGATAAAATACTCAAATCATGGAATACCCATAGTAACTAAAGGTTCCAAATGATAAAGTGTTGATGATACCCTTCCTGCACCTACCACCTGAATCCCGAAAGTCTTAATCTCTAACTATCTTACACCACATATAATAAGGGAATTCTCTTATACCATTTTTGTCACGAACCAAGCTGGTATTCCATCCAACCCAATCACCTAACTCAGTCCATGACCTATCTTAATGGGAGTTTTCAATACCTATGAGCTGGAAAAATCTACAGGGAATCAATAAAATATGTGGGAAAACATTTCATCCCAAAACAAAGTAGGACCAAATACAGAAAATGAACTCGTAGATAACAACAAATGATCACAGTTATATACACAACCTGTCTAGTAACAAAATACAACTAAATAAGAAAAAACTAAATTAAAAACTAAATATAAAGACAAAAATAAAACAGAACCATGCTACCATGATCTCCATGTGACCTCCTAGACACCCTAACTATAATACCAACTTGCTCCTCAATGAGACCATGAACCATGAACTTGAATAAGAAGCTATCATGAAAAACATATCGGGTCTATCGACACCTAGTAGTATATGTAGGACGTGAACTAGAAAGGTGAAAAGGAAACCACCATAGAATCCATGAAATTACATTTCAAGAAACATTTCATTAACACTAGTTAGAAATACATTAAAAAACTGTTTTTTTTTTCTCATTTTGGTAGACAACGCCCCCTTTACATTTAAAAACAACACACACAAATTTTCTATTTTCAATAGATGAGTTTACCACATTAAAACCAAATTCTAAACAAAGGGTTGCAGGGAAATGCTTAAAATAAATTAGTAGTATAAATTGAAAACTAATTTCTTAAAAAAATAAAGAAATTATAGAAAGTGTCTATAGGTTTATCCTAAACAACCGTAGAGATGCCTCAGGATGTACCAGGTTTGAAACCACCTTATGGTGTATGGTAAAGTCCCATATTCAATAACCACTGGATTCCCTATACATATAAATCCAAATGACACAGTATACCTAGCCTATCAGTGAACCAGGGGGTATTAACCCATCTAATTGGGGCTGGAAAGAAATCATCACTCGATCCTCCAAAAGACACCCAAGAACCCATGGTGAAAGTACTAATGTGTAAGTAGAAGGCCAGCACATGCATGACTCACTTTATCTACCATCACCACACTTTGATACCCCCAACACAGACACCACCTATATGATGATCCATAAAGGGAAAAAATTCTAATATAGGTTTCCACTAAATACATATATATCCATGTCACATCTTCAAAGGTTACAATCAGGACATAACCTCATATAAACATTTAACTCTCTCATTATGATCATATAATCCTTCCAAATGAACCTTTATCTTTACACTCCCAAAAGTATCATTCAAAAAACACTTCAAAATAAATTCCCCAAAAATGTGACAACCCACTTTCAGTAATAATTTTATTAATGGTACATTAAACAAAAATTCACCCACACACACATCTCAATTTCCAAATAGGACTTTACTCTTTATAAACACTCACCAAAACTTGTTTCAAGGACAACTGGGCCCAACATTAGGGAACACATTTAGAATTACTTTTTCAAATAACTAGAAGCCACATTTTACCTTATTTGGAAAACATAGAACAATTATGAAAAAAAAGGGAGGATGGAAATAATGAACTTTTAAGGGGTAAATGTTTTATAATTCCATATTCAATTGAATTTATATCCATTACTTAACCTTATGCACTCATGGATGTGCCAACATTCAATGTTACCCTCTACGTTTCTATATAAAATTTTTATGAACCATTTTTAGAACACCATATTATCTTTCACAAAACCCAAAAACCCCACATAATAATTGAACATAAAAAACCCATAATCAAAGAATTTTCACTAAAATTATCAAGAAATATAAATTAAAGGTTTACACACACTAATCCAAAACAATAATCTAACCAATTGAATATAATTTACCTATGGGAAAACATCATCTGAACCACCCAATTGTTCTATTAAAACAAAATTGGAATATAATAAAATCCATTTTTTAAAAATTCATGTCGTCATATTTAAATATTCACCAAAAAAATATATCTAAAAAATTATTCCAACAATAAAACCCAATACTAAAATAACTCTGGGTATTATGGAGGAGAAAATAGAATTTAAAAATTAATTGAAAGTATCGAAGCATCATTAGGTTGAATCAGAAATGAAGAACATGGAAACACCTACCACACCAATGTGAGAATGAAAGGAAACCTTTGGAGAAGAGAAATTTATGCCCCATGGACCATTATCATACCATAATTTCAAGGAAATCACAACCCACAAAAAAACCGATCCAATAGGGTTCAACTAAGGGATGAAACCCAAAAAAACCAAAGAATCGTGATGGAAAAAGAGAGAGGAGTAAAAATGGACAAGACACCCTAAAAACTCACCTTGGATATAAGGGGAATAATATATGGTAGATGAGGATTCAAAGAGAGGGCCTAGTGTTCTCCCTTCATGTGCAAAAAACAACCCAAGTGACAGGGGTCCAATTTAGGGATAAAGGGGGGAAGTATTGAATAATATTTTCAACATTTTAATGATCTTGCATGACCAAATAGTTACCAAACCATGAACCAATCATGTGGTATCCAATTCCCATAGGATTACTGACTGCATGAATAAAATTCCTGGTTTATGCGACCGTGCTCAAACTATGCAGTAACTTTTTCCAACTACCAGACCTACCACATGACTACACCACTTAGTTTGTGAGACCATGAGAAAACCGTGAAGTAGCTCTTTTCCCAAAATAAGAGTGGTTGTATGGGTACTTATGTTTAATAGATAGTTTCTACTAACTATGTGGTGCTTTTTCACCCGCGGAAATACACCAAAAACATCCCAAATTTAATTTTGTAACTAGTATACACTCCTGAACATTAACTGGAAATAACCAAGACCAAGAAAATACTAAAATAAAGGATTATCTGAGGTCCGTTTGTGACCATCATCATGTTTATGAATGAAAGGGGAAGAATGGAAACACTATTATTCAGTGTTAAACTTTTTTGGAGATAGGGTACTATGTAAGAAAATTCACGAAGCATTATAAAAATATACAACATAAGAGAACAATAGGATATGGACATGATTATTTGACCACTAAATCTAAGGTTGAAGTACCAAATTATATGGTGGAAGGTACATTAATCCTATAATAAAATTTATCCAATGCTTTATTTGATTTTTTATCATCTCCACTTTTATATCTAACATGTTTTTGAAGAAAATTATACATTTCTATTTTGATTTAATATGGATGTTTCCAATCAAATTTCATTATATAAGTCTCATTTAAATAAATATGTGTCAAGAAATACCTATTATGGAACTTAAAAATGATTTATTTTTAACCTTTTTGTCATTCCTATGGTTAAATTTAGTATAATCCTCAATATGGACAGGCATTTAAAAAATGTTGCAAAATTTTTTTAAAAGAAGAAAGAAATTAATACCTATAAGGAATGTTTATAATTACATTTATTTGGATAAGTGACTTAATCATCTGATTCTTACCTATATTCACCCCCAGTAGCTCTAAAGATTGATATTAATTGGGAATAATAGAAAAAACATATTTTGATGAAGAATATAATATTTAAATTGGGGATGTACCAATTTTACTTGAATGCATTGATGTATTTCTTTATAAATTATATTGAAACCCCCTAGAGTGTGATGTTGAGTTTTCCACTAATTTAATCCCTTTTACAAATCCTATATCAAATACTCACTATAGAATGAACAATGTGTAGTTAGTGGAGTTCATGAAAAAACTATAGGATTTGGGTAATAAGTGACTTATTCTCAGTACTTTTTTGGTAAGTGGAGCCCCAAATTTTTATTTTAGGGAGAAATATAGATCCTATAGGATCCTAATTGATTATTAGGGAATCAACGAAATTATGATAAAGGTTGTGTACCCTATTATTCACATTGATTTTATATTTTTTAAACTTTATGGATCCCAAATTTTTCTGAAGATTGATATTCATTCTGGGTATCACAAATTGTAATTAAATAAGGAATACATTCAAAAGAAATATTTTCGAGTTATGTATGGAAATTATAATTCAACTATAATTCCATTCATATTGAAAATTGAAATTACTATTTTCTATATATAATTAAGATTCTATACATGTAATATCTTGATGATATTTTTGTGGTATTCATTGATGATAATGTTTTGTATTTTAAACATTGTGACAACCGTGGGAATAAATTTCAAATCATTCACGAAAACATTATAAGGAAAATTTAATATATAAAATTTAGTAGCTGTAATTTTTGGGTTCATGAAGTTTCATTTCTTAGCCATATTGCCTCTAAAAATCCAATATCAATTGAACTTAAAACGTTAATTGAATACAGAGAATGGACTATAACAATAAATATCACTACGGTACACAGTATCATTATTTTTATGGGTTACTATCAAAGATTCAATTATAATTTTCCCTGATTGGATAACCATTCGCAAAGCATACATGTAAAGGGGATATGTTTGTTTAGATAATGTAATGCATAGAATACGTTGAAGAATTAATGATTATATTTTTAATACCCTAATATCGAATATACCACCATGATTTTATGGGTTTTTGATATATTGTGATACATTTATGAAGGGAATTGGTTGTGTATTAATGTAATATGATAAAGTTATTACAAATTAATTAATAAAATTTGAGACCCATTAACATAACTACCCAATCCATGATCTTGAGTTAGTAGGTATAATATTTTTGTTGATGATAAGGATAAATTTTATTTATATTGAAATATATTATATATACTGTAATAATAAAACCCTAAAATACTACTTTTCGCATAACTAGATAATTATGAGATAAAAGAAATGGATCAAACTACTCAGGGATTATAATTTCTCAATACAAAACTACCCAAGGAAAAAATAATATAATAGATAAATTGAGGAAGAAGTATCATGGTGTTTAGAACCAAATGAGTATTAAGATTTATCATATGTTCATGGATATAGTTAAGATAGATATGATAATTACCAATTAATTTGATACATCAACCATTTTTTAATTATTTAAAACATATCATTAATAGACAAGATAAAGAATTATCAATCTGATGGTGAGAAATTTCATAAGAAAAATATTTCATTGAGTGATGGGACATTAATAAAATTCATTTGGGAAGATGGTTTCCTATATTTTGGAAGTAGGTTCCTTTTCATCTAAACCAGAGATAAAAAAGGTAAATTTTTGATGACTCTCATAGTTCATGTTTATGTATAAACCCTGAAAATATAAAAAATTATATGGATATAAAAGAACATTATTTTTGGGATGAAATGAAGTGTAAAATAGATGATTTTCATTCTAGATTTTTATTTTTTTAAAATTTAAATATGTGAGGAGACATCCTAGAGGAGTTATGAATCATCTTCTTGTTCCTAAATCTAAATGGTATAATATTACTATGGACTTTGTCTCAGAAGTACTAATGACTC
Source organism: Viscum album (assembly GCA_963277665.1). Classification (NCBI taxonomy): domain Eukaryota; kingdom Viridiplantae; phylum Streptophyta; class Magnoliopsida; order Santalales; family Viscaceae; genus Viscum; species Viscum album. The sequence continues at coordinate 1,589,495,704 of OY728150.1, forward strand.
AAAAAATGAATGATTCAATATAGGTTATCATTAATCACCTATAAAAATATACACATTTCATAAATATAAGATAAGATTTACCCTTTGACCACTAAAAATGATATATATTAATTAATTGGTCAGAATTTATTGGGTACCTCATTCTATAGAACCTAACCGACACCCTTATTTTACATCCAAATTATAGAAGACACTTCTGGAGGCACTTGACATTGAGCTTCATTTGAGAATCTCCTACCATCATCAAACTAAGTGAAAATATAAAAGTATGATTCAAACAATTAAATAAATTTTGATGTAATTATCACATTACTTTTATAGAATGAGGTATTAGTATTTACCTTTAGTAGTGTTTTACAATAATAATTATTTCCATTCATGTTTTTAAATGGCATTGTATGAATCATTATATAAAAAGGGATTCCATACTCCAGCTTATTGGGATGAAGTTTATTAAATGAAGCTCATAGGCCCAACACATGTTGAAGAGACAAAAATAAAGGTAAATCATTTTTAGGCTCACATTAATGAATCTCAAAGTAATAAAAATGGTATTGTCAATAATCAGAGGTATTATTTGGAATTATAAGTGAGATACCATTTTTTCTAGAATTTATCTTAGTATAAGGGTGTTATAAGGTTTAATAAGAAATGGAAAATATACCCAAGTTACATATAACCATTTCAAATCCATTTGAGAATTTGAATTTTTTTACAATTTGGAAATGCCACCAAATCACTAAAAAGTGCATGATATGTTCTATATATCATTGTTATGAAAGTACATCCAAGGCCCAATGTATGTGATCACCTATATTGAAATATAGTAAGAACATGATCTATCATACTGTGATGATCCCTTCCATATTCATGATACCTAAGATAAAGCATTTAAGAATAAGATGAATTATCTGGTAAGGTACTATAGAGGAATACCTAAATGGAGGAAGAAACATGGAAACTATAGGATATTATGAAGAAAAATGACCTTGACCTTTTTATAATGTAATATCAATGAATTTTTAAGGGTAAATTTCTTTATGATGGAAGAACTCAACACCTCAATTCTTTACAATACATTCCTTTTAGATTAAATTTAATTGTTTTCAATATTTTACAATTCACTTAACATAGGGATTAAGAAAACAATATTTAGTCATGCATTTAAAAATTTATTTTATAAAAAATTAATGTTTTTATACAATTTAATTTCTAAAGTAAACAACATTTTTTAAAATTAGAACATCAAAATTAACTTAGGGTAAATTTTGTAGAGTTTATTTTAAAAGTTTCATTTTTTTGTTGAATAGGTAACTTTTTATGGATTTTCATTTAAAAATTCATTGTTCTTTTAAATATGTTATAATTAGAAATAATATTATCAATGGGTTTTAATGTAAATATACATCAATTTTATATCAATAAATATAATTTATGTCATTGTAATAATTTTAATATTTAATTTAGATGAAAAGAATTTTAAATTTGTGAACATTTTATATTTAAAATCACACTTTCTCATCCCATCTATGGGATTAATTGTAAAAAAATCACAAATTGAATTCCTAAAAATTTGTACCATATTTGAAATAATAATTATTTATAATATATAATAAATATAGATTAATTTTTGGCTGAATGATTAGGTCAAATAGTTATTTTTAATTATAGTTATTAAGAAGAAAACTAGTTTACATTTATGGAAATATCTAGACCATATAAAAAGCTTTCTAAATAATGTAACATTATTGTGGAAAATTTATATGAATAATAAAAGGCTTAAATTCAATCTTTCTATGAAATACATTTGTGGTAGTCACCCATCTTATAAATGTCCACCCCTCTCCCCTCATCTCATCACCTTCAACCAACATTTTATAATCATACCTAGGACAAAATAACTCCCCAAATTACATATCCTATTCAATGAAACCATATAATGTATAGGAATACCACATATAAATGGTTTATTTGTAACCAAATGAAGATACCCAAATAATATGTAATGTTCTTCAATAAGAATTATCATTTTAGGTATTCTCCCCCAATAAAAATTTTAATTTAAAAATTATGATATAATATAGTCATTATTTTCAATATAATATGCCTTTTTTGTAACAAGGGAAATATCTAAAACCATTTTAAATTCAATCATGTGGGTTACGAATTCATCGCTCATCTGTACGATGGGATACCACTTCAATAACCGATGTCGATTGTTTTTATATTTCCACCACTCAAATTTGGGTATTATGATGGATTTAAAGTATATATAAATTTTTATAAAATATATATACCCTTGGGGTCACTATAAAATATTTCTATATTTACCTTCAAATGCGTATGATAAATTATAACATTTCACTTGTGTACAATGGACTACCTCCTCACATAAGGACGTGACACGTCTTTCACTAACAATTCACATGGAAGGTGATAAAGATAATTTTAATGATTATATGTGACATAAATGAAATAATAATGATATTATAATATATTTAACATTCTATAAATATATATATATCATTGTATCTGTTTCAATTTCATTCATGTAATGATGATAATATCATTTGTGTATATATAGACTATCACCATAACAATGCAATGTGACTCTATTGGAATACCACACAAAATGGATGATATGAATAAATATATAATAATATATTATTAATTTTAATATCATTATATAATGGAAAAATATTACATACCTCCATTCCATAATATTCGATGAAAATAAAAAGATACTCATGTGTATATATGATATACTGTGTCCATGATCATAATATACTTCTTTGTTCAGAACCATAATTAAAAATGGTTTTAAAAGAGATATTTATTTAAAAATATTATTATTATGTCATTATTATTATTTTTGATAAAACTGAACAATATAATTTGGGATAAAACATACATGAGAAAACAAGGAAAGTGATGCCCCAAATAAAAAAAGTAATAAAATATTATTAATAAATAGTTGGAAATATGTTATAATAGGATCATATATTATATTTTAAACATTGTTATGGTTATGGTATAATTTAATTAAATTCATAATAACATTATACATTATGTTAATGTATGTTCTACCAAAAGGAAGTGTAAGGTAAGGGATTTGATCTCAATTTATAATTCATAGAGGCTTATTTGTTATTACGGGCCAATTTACTTTTCTATGGTGTATTTACGATCCGTTTTACCAATGATATCATGAATACATAAATCTATTAGGTATTTTATGTTTCAATTTTAATTTTCTCATCTATGGGTATTTGGCTTGAAAATTACCAAGTTGTAAAATATATAATACAATCTCAATTTCATTTTTGATTATTAACTTTCTCTTAAAACAATACCATTATTTTAATAATATTTCACTAGAAATTATATTTCTATTATATTTATATATTATTTTATAGTGGATATGATTATTTATTAAATTGTATATCATTTTTGTATATTGTTTTCTATATGGAATGTCATTTTTTATCTGTGGAATTATTTATTAATATAAATTCTTTTCTCAATATGGATATTTGATATGACACATTGTTTATGAATTAAGTCAATTATTCAAGATATTATGAATTATTTTAACTATTTTGAAATAGTTTGTGAATAATTTAACGTAATATCATTGATGTATGAGTAGTCTCATGAGAGAAATCAGTTTCTCTAGTTAGATAGGTTTTTACATAGTATGTTTTAAACCATATTGTGAAAGGTCTTGACAGTAATGGTTTCATTTACCTTGGAAACAATATGGCCAAAAATTTATAATTTAATTCCTCTAAAATTAATTTATTATTATTATCCATGCGATTTTTTTGGTTAAATTGTCTATTTATGCATTTCATTCTCAATAATTTATTAAATAGAATATGTTTTTATTTATTTACCTTTCCATGTTGATTATATCTTATCCATATATTTATGTGGAATTTGTGTTTATTTGTCTACCATGACATATTGACTAATATTATTGACTCATGATATATTCTATTATACATAACCCCTACTAAGAATTTGAATTTATCCTTATTTTTTTCCTTTCCCTGGGTTATAACAATGTGATTTTTGAATGAGTTTTTAAGGATATAGTTTATTAGATTTTATTATGTTTTATGTTTTATTTTACATTAACAAGTTAAAATGGGTAATTTTTATGTATTGGTTTTACAAAAATCATAAATTGAATGTTCCATTGATATTTCACTCCCTGTATCAATTCTAATACAATAATGAAATACACAGACTCCAGGATTCAAGGTACGGGGTCATCACAAACTGTCATGAATAAAGAAAATTTTAAGTTTGGTTACATTTCCATTAAACATGTCATTGGAGGGTCAAATAATTTTTGATATTAATAGTTAACACCACAGGTTAAATAATAATCCATTATTCTCAAATACATTTATGTAACTAAAGAGATACATGAAGACTCAGAAGATGTGATTAAATAAATGATTGATGATTTTTCCTCTTATGAAGTGTCAATTTTTGGGCTACCTCAACCAAAATATGCCATAATTTACTAATATATGATGTTATTTTCAAAGGAAAGATCATGGTAGTCAATAAAGAATAATGAGGAACGTCCATCATTAAATATATTGAATTATTATTATTGATATTTATTTATTTTTTATAACATTTTTCATAGAACCATTGTCCACTAGAAAAGTGGTTTTTGAATCAATAAATATATATCATTGGAAAATGAATATAATTAAATAATTTAAAATCATTATAAAAATTGGTACCCTTTATTAGAAGAAAAAATTATTATGATTTCACTACATATGGAAAGGACAAATTAGGATGCAATATTTTTCCTTACTTAACTAGGTATCTCATCAATGAAACATAAGATAATTGAGAAAAAAATATAAAAAATATTACATATAATGAAAGGATAAATAATATACATGTATACTAAATTATGTGTTTTCATTGCAACTGACAAGAAATAAAAATATGTTGAAAAATGTGAATGAGGGAATAATTTTAACAATTCAATACATAATTGTAGTGAAAGGTGATGTAGGTGATCAATATTATTCTCAAGGATGTGTTATCGCATAATATTCATAGTTTAACTATTCTATGTGAATCTATTCATTAGGTTATATTAAAATAAAAAATATATCAAATCAATGGGAGAGCTAGAAAATATTTTATGATTGGATAGAGAACTAATTATAATCTATGCCAAGTGGATAGTCATAAAAATACATTCCTCCGTATAGGTCCAAAATATATAAATCTTTTCATTGAATGTTTGGTCAAATCCATCAACCTAAAATTGAAAACTTATGTATGCTACGAGATAGTAATGACATACCAAGTCAAAATAAAGACTGAAAAAAGTCATATGGTGTTTGAATATAGCTAAAATTGTATAGAATCTATATCAACTTAATAAGAAGGTGGAATATAACAGGAATTACATTGTCCTCTTATATATTTATGGACCAGTTATTATTTCTGTAATATATAAAGAATAATATTTTATTATTCATATATATTATTTTATAATAATATATTCACCTTATTAATGAAAATATTTAAAGTGTTTAGGGGATACATTAAGTGGTTTCTATTAATAGTATAAACTAAGATCAATCATTAAATTATGATATTATATATAGAGAGATGAACAATATATACTTCTATTATGTTCAAAATATATATCTACATACATAGTATAAATATTTAAATTAAAATAATGATAAATACACATAAAAATTGATATTTTTAGTGATGAAATTGAATAATTGAAAACATATAGAAAAAACCTAAATATTTAAGTGGTCACTTTATACCAATATTAGAAAAATGAAGTATAAGATACTATGTAAACAAAAAAAATTCTATTTTCAAGAATTATGGATGAGAGGAAACCAAATAAAATTTTTCATTAATTTAAGCCTTTACATAATCATATTAATATATTTGAAAGTTATTATTAAAATGAAAATAATGAATGATATGTGAAAATGTATAGAAATGATGTATACTAAGGAGAATAACTATGAATCTCAATAATTAGTATGGAATTAAAATTCCAAAACAACGTGATAATTTATTTGAAGTGTATTGAAATAAAAAATCATTGAGGATAAAGTTGTGATGAAATATAAACGAACCAATATTTGATTCTTATATGATAAATAATAGGATGAACATAGATTATTTGAAACAATGTAGTCATTTTAGATTTTTTTTGAATTATGAATACTCTATAGATTAGTTTGGAGAGTAATTAGTTTTTGAATATGACTAATATGAAAATCATATATGAGACATATGAATATGGGAGGATCCATCCAATATAACTAGATATAGATCTACGCATAAAAATAGTATAATGATAAATATGGATCGTCTTTATTTAATGTCTACAGTAGAACTGTGCAAATGTAAAGTAGTAGTGAATGATGAATCCTTGGTTATGTCTATAGAAGAATAATTAGATGGGATTCATATAAAATGTGAGATGTTGTGGATAGGATAAAAAACCCCGATGTAATTAGGAAAAAAGTAGATCTAAAAAAATATAATTTAAACATAATCAAGATCAAGGTGTTATTTTTTTTCAAATGCTACACCAAAATCATAAGAATTGATGTTAAAGAAACGATTGATATAGTACACCAACAAGATTCAATCAGGATATTTTTGGTAACATCTATTTGATGTGAATACATTGATAATTAGATTCATGTCCAAACAACATTAAAAAATATAATTCATGAATAAAAGTGTTACATATAACATCTAGTGGGATTTCAAACTTGAAATGATGAAATAATTTTTTTCAAATTTAATACTGCTCAATATGGTCTAATGTCAGAACTATGTTCTTAGTATTCTTAGCTAGATTCAAATACGGAGAGGATATAATTTTAAAGGTATTTTTTCTAACATAATAATATATCTAATACACCCTTATAAAACTAGTTTATAGTGTGGTTTGGATGAAAACATATTTGAAATAATGAAAAAGTCATCTCTCAAATAGTTTTCTAACATGCAATAAGAATTTTTAATTTCCATGATCTGTAAAATAATTCACATTAATAGGCTAATATTGATACATAACATGTAATACCCTTTCATATATCATGAAATTTATGTGAAATAGAAACTGGAGGTATTTAATATGCATGATTCTAAAAAAAATTATTTTTATTTTAGTTGTAATAATGAGTTTGAAACTTGATGGAGGAAAATCATTGGATCCCACAATTTATTGGATGATTATCACAAGATAAATTTATTTGAAGGTAATTTATCATGATATTATCTTTTTTAAATGTTTATCATCTCATTTTTTGAGTTTCAAATAAGTATAGAATCCCATAGAGGGTAAAAAATCATGTTGTTCATCAAATCTACTTTAATTTTTTTCATTATTTAATGCATTAATAGAACATTAATTTTCTACATTTTCTAATGAGAACTAGGACTATCATGTTATAGAATAAAAAATGTTACAAGTGTAGGAAAATTATTCACTAAAAATAATGTGTTGGTTCTCTCATATACAAGTTTGATAACACTTCACTTGGAACTGATGAATCTAAATATATCTCATTAACCATGAAATTCACTAATCTACGATGGGTAAAATAGTGGTTAAAAGATATTAGGGATGAAGTAAAGAGTCCTATAGTGATATTTAATGATTAAAATATTAAAATAAAACACTAAATGAATTCTATACAACAATATGATACAAAAAAAATCAAGATATTATAATACATTATGATTGAAAATATGGAATGAGGAAAAATCAAACATGAATCTAAGAGAATTAATGTGACTGATTTTGAAGCCCTGGTATTTATAAATGATTTTTTCTATGACTAATTGGTTGAACCTTGGTTTTAATATAAATCACTTGGCTTTATTAGTTACTGAAGTTTCCTTATATAGGTTTACATAACTATTCCTAACTAGTTTTTAAATTAGTTATGTTAAAGGGGGGGATAATATTTTTGGATGTGTACTTATTGATGTAGATCTGATGACCCATTCTCTTTTTGTTTATTTTTAATGTTTTATAAAATTTGGTGAAATTCATTAGTAGTATCAGTGTAAACATGTAAATGGAAGTTTTTTGTTCTATCTCAACATGTTATGTTAGCGTTGAGAATATCTAATTGAGGGGAGTACATGGTATGAGGACATAGGGTGGTTGTTTATAACATGGGTCGTATGATACTCACATGAACTTATGTTTCTACACAAATTAATGCTCATGTAGAGTTAAAGTGATAAATTTTTATTTCTATTGTAGAATGATTGTGATAGGGAATGTGTACCATTTAGAATATCATATTTAATTTCCAACAAACTAAAAGATTAAGGAATTTGGAAAAATAGTGTCATGGGAAGCATTTTTTTAATTATTTTCTATTTATATGTAATTACCCTAACCCATTTACCTAGATCCGGTGCATTATTTTAATACATTTTCATGATTACAAGGAATAAAGTAACAAAGGACTGATCAGTTTAGTAGTCCTGGAAATATATTACATACATAAACGTTACATTAAACTTTCTAACATAAAACACGGTATAAATAATACTTTGAGAATACCATTATTACCAAAGATTAACCCTTCATATCAATAATAATACCTTTCTTCTCATACTAGGACATTAAAACATAATTGAGGGGTGAACTCAATTTCTCAGAAAGGGTAAATATTTAGTGGAAGCTACAAACTTTTAAGGCATGATTTATAATAAAAATATCTACCTTTTAAACATAAACTTGAACATAATATGGTAAAAATAAATCAAACATAACCATATAAACATACACATGGATAGTATACTAGTCTAATAATAACATGTAATAACTAATTTCATAATGAGGGGATGTATAATGTCAGACATAATAACTATTACATCAAGGCATTATTCCAATACACTAGTTTGTCTTATGAGACCTACTGATGCATCGAGGGGCTATAGCATGTGCTCCCAACACTTACTTTGTCTAATTAATTCCTTATATGAAAAGGGTAAAACATAACATAAATATTCATATTAAAACAAGAATATTAAATGTTAATACTTTAAACATAAACCATGAAATGTATAAAAATACCACATCCATAGTCAAACATATCATAACTCGTTTATTACAATATGGAATATTCAATTATAATAAATCAACCTCAATAAAGAAAAATATCCAGTAAAGGATGTTGACATAGATAAAAATTATCCATAAAACTCTTTGAGAAAAATATCCCTTTTTCATTAAATCATTTAAAAGTCACACAATTTAAAAAGGAAGTAATTTAAAATAGATTTCTGAATCAAAGTATCCAATACCACTTTGAAACTTTTGAAAGGAATTATCATTTTAAAACAATCAAGTCCATATAAATAAATCCTGAATATCATTTTGAAAACAATGACATTAATTAAATAGATTTAGAAAAATAAATATTTAAAAAATTTAAAATGATGACCTAGTTAAAGATACCATTCCATAAAACCATAAAAGATTCTTTTTGAAAACATTGTTATGAAACATATACAAGGATGATAAATATGTCCCAATTATGATACTCTGCATATATGTATAAACCTCATGTATAAGGTGTTTTATAATATTATTAACTTATATCAGAATCAAAATAATATTTATGATATCATATATGATTCTTTTATTACATTATATTACCTATTTGTTAATAATTCCATGTTAATGTAACTTTTAGAGTACAAATCACTTTGTTTATTGTTTGTTTTTTGACTTGTTATTCTTGATAATATTACTTAGATCACGATTTATTTACTTCCAGAAGGTATAAAATGATATATATATATATATATATTTTTTTTTTAAATGGAATAAATTGTTCATGGATACAGTAGGTCGTACACATGTAAGAATGAGGTTTCCAATTTCATATCGTATGAATGTAAGTGAATGACGTATAGTTATGTATATATATATATATATCATACCAATAGAATTATTATATCACATATTTCATAATTGTTAATAATATTTATTCTTGTAATCATTCTTGGATGGTGAACATGGAATATGGGTCTTATCGTATCGTGGTGATGGTAAGTCGTACATACGCACGAGTAATGGTATCATTTTCTTAATGGTTAAATGGTATGGAATTGGTTGGAATATGAATTTTAAAGAAACAATATCATGTTATATTTATTATTTACATCCATTATATTTATCTTTATACACATAGAAATAATGTGTACATGAAAAACAATTCACACCACGTCATGGATACAGTTAGTTGTACGTATGCACGCATGGTGATATTGTTTTTGTACGGTGGGTAAAAAGAGGAATATGGTTTTCTGATAATAATAAAAATATATCACCATATATTATATGTTTGAGGTATTATTTTAGTATGTTAAAAACTTATTAATAGTAAGTATAAGAATACATGAACTTTGAAATAAGGGATAAAATGATTACCTCTTCTTTAGGGGTTTCTTTTTTATTTGCACAAAAGGACTCCTTAATTTGGCTTTCGTCCCAAATTTGTGCCACTATGATGAATTGGAAGTAGTTTGTAGGAGATATAGTATGGTTTTGGCCGAGTAAAATTTCTTTGGAGGTGTGAATTAAATAGAAATGGATGTGCCATTTTATAAGTGAGGTGAGGGGCACTTTAAGAAAATCTTGAAGTATTAATTTATTATTAAATGAAATTCGGTTCATAATAGCTCAAAATTGATTTATTTTGAGGTTAATAAGAACATGTTTCGAAATCGTCTCAACCAATAGGTTTTATATATGTTTAGGTCATAAATTTATGCTTTTCTTTTGGGATTAATCCTTAGTTAAATAGTTTAAATCTTACCATGTCTTCTTTTATTTTTGTACGACAGGATTAATTTAGTTAGTGTAAAATTATAAGGGAAAAACAATTGGATAATTAATGAAATTTGTAACATTATCTAAGTTAGTTCTTTGAATAATTTATTTTTTGTATTTTTATATCATTCAATAAAATAGTATTTGTTTTAAATACACATTTATATAAATTTAAAAACTATTTAGTAATTGATTTATCTTAAATCCATAACGACTATATTACATTGAAAAAAATACATTAAATCAACCCTAGAATTTCATATTCACCTAGAAAAATCATTGATGGAATCCAAAGTTTCAATTTACATTTATTTTAATTTTTATAATATCATTTATTTTAAAGGTTCATTAATAAGATAATTACTACATCATCATTGTGTCAAAAATTAATAAAATTATTAAATGTCTAAAATTTATAAATAAAATAACATGATGTAGGAAATATTTTTATCTATCCAATAAATATTTATATTTGAATTTATCTTATGTATATCTCTATATTAAAAATGTTTTAGTTATTACAATTTGAATTTAACACATCTTACTCTTCTTTAAATAAAATATAATAAATGTCCTAATCATACCCCAGTGGATCAAAAAAATGATCATATTTTTTACTAATGTTTATTTTGATCCAAACTCTTATCCAATAGAATTAGGACATGTGTTTGGGTAATTTTATATTATTATAATATTTTTTTTATGTTTAATTTCAATATTTACTTTTAACCATGGTAAATAAAATTCAAAAGTAACTATTCACCAAAAAATATATTCTCATCCTATTAAACCACATTTTACTTACTAATTACAATCATGTCTATCAGAGTTTTGAAATTAAAATTACAAATGCAGTAAAATTACATTTTATGCAAATTTAAAAATGTGCCTAGAAGGTGGGTAAAAGCCGTTAAAAAGTTCAATAAAATATTATATATATAATATTATTAAAAAGTTATTCTAATGAAATAAATTGTACTAATATAGGTATTATATATCTATTTTAACTTTAAAATAAATTTGAATTAAAAATATTTATTTAAATAAATATTTGATTTTAAACAATAATGGAGTGTTTTTCATTATTCATAAAAAATTGAAAGTTTTCAGAAAAATACCAAAAATTATCCTTAATCTAATTTTGATATTAGAAATATAAGAATGATTTCCATTCTAAAAAATAAAATTTTAAAAATTTTAAAATGTTGTTATTACTATTTATAACTGCTTTTTTAAACGGCTAGTTTGATTGGTCATGGTGTGCTAGAACCCAGATCTGCCTATAGTACAAACTATTGAATTATTTAAAAAGGAATAATATCATGGAAGCTTGGGGTATTATAATATCCCATCCATTAATAAAATATTTCCTCTCAATTTATACTCGAGATTGAAAACTAGGGGTTTGACATTTCCAAAAATCGTAGTTGAAATCCCATATCAAAATATGGATTAATGAGACATTTATTTTAAAATAAAGAAATTTAAGTATGAATTTCATTGGAAATAACACATACTAGGGTTCCATATAGGAAAACAAGGATATGGAAAAGAAAACAAACCGTCATGTTCTGATAAAGAATGATAGAGATTATTATTAGTAAAAGTTAACAACCAGAAAGCTATTAATATTTGATAACCTAAGGGATAATTTGATTCATCACAAAAGAAAGTACTAGAAAAATATTTTTGGTTTTATGATCCCTTTCCTAGTGTTTTATAATTAATTTAATTCATATAACAGGAACATAAGGAAGCATACTAAATTTACATGTAGAGTATCATCCTTTAACTAATCCCTACCAGAAACACTTATTTCTCTTCAAAGATAAAACTCTAAAATATATTATTTATCTTAATCATATAAGGTTCCAAATATAAACATATACCATTTAAATAAAGAAAACTATTTTATAATAAACATGGGATTTCTGTAGGCTAGTGGTAGGTGATAAAGCCTTATCCCACTTTAGTTATGGGTATGATTCTCGCAGCATTTCCCGATGTGAATGGTTATCTCCCAACCTTCAGATTGTCCTTTTTCTAAAACTATAGTATTATAACATTCCAAAAATAATCCTAAGAAAAAAAATTAACCTTAAACAGTACTATAAAAAGTTAAACATAGTCTGATCCAACCTTTAGATTAATCAAAAATTACTTCTATCCAATATCCGTCTAAAAGGTCTCTAAATTTCCAAAATCAATTATAACATAAAATTCCCCAAATAATATAATGTTGTTTTTATTGTCACATAGTAAATATTTTATTACCTTTATCATATTAAAACGTTAATGAAAAAAAATTATTGTAGTAAAATCCTTATATATATCACATTCTCCTAATAACAAGAATATAATTCTTGAATCCAAAAACACAAATACATTAATTATTCAACTTTGACTATAGTAACAGCATAATCTTGACCTTGATCCATTTTCATTTTCTGCACTATATTTCCTTTATGATTTAGAAAATCATTTACATAATTTCCTATTTTTTTATAATTATATCATTGAACATTGACAGCCTTTTTTCCCTTACAATCACGAGCTTAGTGGCCTTTTTCTCCACATTTGTAACAAACTCCCCTTCCTTTTAGGAAAATACCAGGTTGTTTCTTCCCTCATTTATCACATAAGGTAAAATTCTTCAATCCATTTTCCATTTATCTATCTCTTTCTCATCCATTCTATTATTGTCTTTTATTAATTTAACATTATAAGACTTATATAATTCATTTTCTATCTTGATATCACATGAGGTTGCATCTCCATATGATGAGATAGATTGTAAGACCAATGCCCTTCAGGGGAAAGGTTTTAACCCATAAAAAAATAGATCAATCTTACTTTTTGGGTTATGTATATAGTCTATATCATTCATTTCTATCCTTGTGAAGTTAGATTTATAATTTTCAATATTCTCATCCTCCCTTTGCCTCAGGCTAAGAAATTGTCTCTCTATATCAGCTCGTTGTTCATAGGGAAATTATTTCTCTAGAAAAAGTTATTTAAACTCCCTCCATTCCATATTTCCCACTTCTTCATCCTCCTTTTTTTAATTAATGTCCACCATTGATCGATATCTATTGATAGATGATAATATTCTTTGACAACCTTTTCCCTTTCTTTCATTCCCAAAGAAAGAAATAATTTCTCTAAGGAACTTATCCCACACTCAGCTACAAAAGGATTTGTAGTCCCATTGATTGATAGAGGTTATTGTCTCATGAAGAGGTATACATTTGATCCTCCACAGTGTCGATAAAGATACTTCATACGGGTAAGGTTATTATTCCTAACCTAATTTAGTTGTCCCAGAATGGTTATAAGTTGTTCAGTACCAGTTGTGTCACCAACTCCACTATCATTATCTTGCATGTGAGGAAAATCCCTACATGGACTATGTGTGTTGAAATGATTTCAATTTCTTCCACTATGAACCATATCTAAACAATTGCATAATCAAGATTAGGTTTTGAATCATAATTCATAATTCTAAACTAGTAAAATACTTAACATAAATTGAAAATTTTATGGATATCTAATTAATAATCATAAATATGGTTCCATTGAGGAAAAATTTACTCATAAAACTTTCATAATGTTTTGTAAATAAAATATCAATTATCCTAAGCATATCCCTTGTGAGTGTCAGACCAGGTGTTCAGTAAATCATGTTGTCGTGTACCAGGTTACCCAGAGTGATGCTTGGAAAACCTTGTCACAGTTTTCACCCCTAGGCACATCTATGCAAGAACTATGTACACTTGTAGTATCTATTCAGGGACGTATTTTCTAGTATTACCTAAATAATATCTATTTTAAAATTCTAGGATTCTATTAAATAGCTATACTCAAATTCTATCTTAGGGTTATGATCCCTAATCTTAGTTTTCTAAATCCATTTCCATGGTTGTTGTTAAACTTCCACTAATACCAATGGTAAAACCCCGACCACTATTACCCAAATACAGTGCATTATTTTAATACATTGGAATGATTACAAGGAATCAAGTCCTGAAAGACTGATCAGTTTAGCACTATTGGAAAATAGATTACATATGTGAACGTTACATTGCACTTTATAAAATAAAACATAGAATAAATAATCCTTTTAGAACACCATTATTCCCCTATTTTAACCCTTCATATCAATAATAATATACTTCTTGGAGTCCTAGGAAAATAAAGCATAAAAAAGGGGTCTTCTTAGATGCTCAGTAAGGGTAAATAATTCAGCAGAAGCTATAAATTTTAAGGAAAGATATATAATAAAAACATCATCCTTTTAAACATAAAATTAAATGTAATATGGTAAAAATAAATCAAACATTACCATATAAACATTCACATGGATATTATACTAGTTGGATAATCACATGTAATAAATAATTTCATAACGATTGAATGCATAATGTCGAACATAATAACTATTACATCAAGGCCTTAGGCCATGACCATTAACAAATATTCTATCAAGGTATTGTACCAAGACACAAGTTTGTCTCATTAGACCTACCGATGCATTGAGGGGATATAGTGGGGACCTCTCATTACTTACTAAGTCCAATGCATTCCTTATATCAAAATTGTGAAATGTAACATTAAAATTCATATTAAAACTAGCATATGAAATGTTAATAATTTGAACATAAACCATGAATGGTAAAAAAATCACATACACAATCAAACATATAATTAATCATTCAATACAATATAGAATATTGTATTGTAATAAATCAACCTCAGTCAATAATAATATCAAGTGAAGGATGTTGACACAATGAAGAATGATCAGTAAAACTCTTTGAGAGAAATATCAATTTTTCATGAAATCATTTAAAAGTCACACAATTTATAAAGGAAGTCATTTAAAAGATATTTTTTAATTAATTTCTTCCATATCATATTTACACTTTTGAAAAGAATTTACATTTTAAAATAATCATGTCCATATAAATAAATCCTGAAAATCATTTTAAAAACATAGTTAATTAAATAGATTTAGAAAAATAAATCATTAAAACATTTAAAATAAGGATCTTATTAAATATACCCTTACATAAAACCTTATAATATTCTATTTGAAAACATTTTTATGAAACAAGGATATGGATGATAAATATGTCACAATATATACTTACACATAAACAATCTCAGATAATAATGGGATTGAGGAATTGACCCTTACCATAGGTCAGATACTCTTTGTACGTGTCCGAAACTCTTGTATAGTTTTTTTAAACATATTATTAACATATATTAATCTCATAGTAATATTTATTATATCATATATGATTCTTTTATGAATTTATATTACCCAGTTATTAATAATAATAAGTTAATATAACATTTCGAGTAATAATTGATTTGTTCATCATATGCGTTTTGACTAGTTATTTTTGATCATATTACTTAGATCATGATTTAATTACTCCAAGAATGTATAATAAGATTTATATTATATTATATATATATTAAATATAATACACTGTTCATGGAGACAGTAGGCAGTACGTACGCATGAACGTTGTTTCTGTTTTTTGTATCGTATGGAAGTAAGTGAATGACATATATGTATATGTATATATATTCCCAGTAGAATTATTATTTCATATATTTAATAATTATTAATAATATTTATTCTTATAATAATTCTTTTATGGTTAACATGGAGGATGAGTCTCGCCACGCCGTGGAGACGGTAAGTCGTACGTATGCACGAGCGACAGTGTCATTTCCTTAATGGTTAAATGGTAAGGAATTGGATAGAATATGAATTTTAAAGAAACAATATCATGTTATATTTATTATTTACAATAATTATATTCATATTTTTACCCATAGAAATAATGTGTACATGGAAAACAATTTATACATCAGCATGGAGACTGTAAGTTATACATATGCATGCATAGTGATATTGTTTTTCATAGGGTGGGTAAAAAAGGGAATATGGTTGTACCATAAAATTAACAATATCGTAGAATATAGTATATGATAGAGTTATTATTTTAGTATGGTAAAAACATAGTAATATTAAGTAGAATAAGGCATGAAATTTGAAAGAGGGATAAAACGATTACCTCTTCTTTGGGTTTTTCCTTTTGACTTTCACAAAGGACTCCTTAAGTTGGATTTATTACCAAATTTGTGCCTCTAGGATTACGTGAGGGGTGTTTTTAGGAGATTTGTGTAGGGTTTGGAAGATCCATATGGATTTTTAGTTTTTAATTAAAGATAAAGGGAGGTTCTTATTTATTGGAGAGGTGAGGGGAACGTTAGTAAAAGTTAGAAGTATTAATTTATTATAAAATTAAATTTGGTTATTAATAACTAAATATTTATTTATTTCGAAGATAATATTAGTATATGGAAAAATACTCTCAACCAATATGGTTTAGACATGTTTATATCATAAAATCTTCATTATCTTTGGGATTAACCCTTAGTTAAACAGTTTAACTCTTACCATGTCTTCTTGTATTTTTATACTATAGGATTAATTTTGATACTAGAAATTTCCAAAGGAACCTCAAGTTGATAATAAATTAATTTGGTAAAATATATATAAGTCATTTTTATGAATATTATTTTTTAGGATTTTTATATCATTTAATAAAATAGTATTGTTTTTAAAAACTCATTTATGTTAATTTCAAAACTATTTAATAATTGATATTAGTTGAAGTCATAACAACTTGAGTCCTTCGAAAACAATACATTTAATCAACCCTGACATGGTATATTAACCTATAAAATTTGGGATGGAATAAAAAGTTTAAATTGACATTTATTTTAATATTTCTAATATCATTTATTTCAATCCTTCGTTAATAAGTTATTTACTTCATCATCATTGTGTCATAAATAAATTTAATTATTTAAAATTTAAAAATTATAAATAAAATACCATGATGTAGGAAATATGTTTATATTTATCATTAATATTTATAGTCTAATTTATCATATATATAACCCTATATTAAAAATTGTTTAGTTATTAAACATTGAATTTAACACTTTTAACTCTTCTTTATATAGAATATAATAAATCTCTAAATCTAACCCAATTATATCAAAAAAATGATATTATTTTTTTCCTCAAGTTGGTTTGGCCAAAAAAATACTTATCTAATATAATTAAGACATGTTTTGGGGTAATTTTATATTATTATAATATTATATTTACCATTAATTACCCTATTTAGATTTAACCGTGGTAACTAAAATTCAAAACATACTATTCACCATAAAATTATTTCCATTCTATTTAACCACATTTTACTTACTGATGAAAACCATATCTATTATATTTTTTAAATTCAATTTATAGAAGCAGTAAAATTAGATTTTATGCAAATTTTCAAACATGCCTTGAAGGTGGGTAGAAGACGTTAAATAGTTCAATAAACTTTTATATATCTAGTATTATTATAAAATGATTCCAATGAATTACATTGGACTAATATAGGTATTATGTATCTATTTTTACTTTAAAATAAATTAAAAATAAATATAATTATTTAAATAAAAATCCGGTTTTAAACAATAACGCATCGTTTTCATTATTTATCAAAATTTGAATGTTTTCCGAAAAATACCAAAAATTCACCCTAAGCTAATTTTGATTTTTGAATCCAAATATAAATCCCATTTTAGAAATTAAAATTTATAAAATTTAAAAAAGTGGGTATTAATATTCATAACTACTTTTTAAATGGCTAGTTTGATTGGCCTTGGTGTGCTAGATCTCGGAATTGTATTCAACACAAGCTATTAAATTATTTAAAAAAGAAAGAATAACATGGAATCTTGGGGTGTTAAATTATTTGTAATCTATTTATATGTTTTTAAATATATTTATTAGAAAATTATATTCTAGAATATTTTCTTAAATAACAACTTCTTCATGTGTTTTAGTTCATATTCCATTAACATTTTAAGGTAAAAGAAGAAAAAATGTGTGTTCAAGAACACAAACCATATATCCAATTATGTGATACATCATGTGGAGTTTATGGTAAAACAATGAATCACATATCCAAATGATGGGAGATCTTGCGAGTATTTCATGTGAAAGTGATCATTATACCATGATTTTTTGTATGTAGTTCATATATAATCTGTGATGTCACAAGGATATTAAAAAACTATAGGGACGCATTATTTTTTATAAATAGATATAATTTTATTAGATTATTGTTCACTAATTTTCAAAAATACACACCCAATGACTATATTTTTTGAGAATTTTGTGACCATATACATAGTCCTATGATTTCATTAATGATCCTCATCATCTCCCAGAAATATCTCCAAATTTAGTAATATCTATAGAGATAATATACTTAAAACTATTCTTAATGACATGTTAAATAGAAATATAACAATGATTAAGCTCTATTTATCATTAAAGGTAAACATGGGAGATACAAATCAATGAAAATATGAATGAATAAGATAAGAATAATGGTATTATATCCTGAATATGACATTCAATGTTCATACCCAATTTAGTTAATGATCATAAAAATGATCATGATATAAATCATGGTTTTTCTTAAGACATGAATCATAAAGGAATTAGAGAACATAATCCATGATATAATATCATTTGAAGAAGACATAAATTTTTTCTACACATATGGGAATATAACGTTCTAAGACTTTTTATATAGGAATAGATTTTCATAATAATTTGAGGACATGAAATTTTCCCACACATAAAAAATTTGTACATGAAATCCAATCCCATATAGAATCTTATGGACAAGAAACCAACTCTACACATAACCATATGGACATGAAACCAGGCCCTTAATAACATTGTGAGCATAAAATTAGGTTTACACATAACATGTTTAATCATGATATATCAATAATTATCAATATAATTATTTAGAGATATAGGTCATACATGTAATATAATTGATACATTTCAATGACACATGATCTTATAACTATCATTACATGATAACCCATTAAAAATGAAATAATATTCATAAACATTTCATCATAACATAATTCATTGAAAATAAATGAGGTTAATAAAGAACTTTACATTAACATAAAAAATAGCCAAGAAAAATAATAAGGATGAAAGTATTGGATATTATCCTAATTAAATCGTAATTAACGTAAAATTATTTTATCTTTGATAAAAAATTTATTTTGGATGGTCACCCTGAACATTTCTTGAAGATAATATTCTTCCCATAATGAAATTACCTTATCAAAATTACTAAATATAAACAAATTAAGGAATTGTTTTTTGAAAATTACCATATATATTTTTATTGGGATTTTTGATTCATTTAGTGGTCAATATATAGTGAAATAATATTCATTCCATATGAGTTAAAACAAACAATTCCTTACAATTTTTTGATTGAATTGTCAAGAAGTAATTTTTTTGGAAACCAACATGATGGTTCCTTTTATAATTTGTTTAAAATAAATTCATGGTTAAAATTTAATTTAAAAAATAGTAAAAGTTTCATGAAAATGTGTTTTTATAAAAAAAATATGGATGAGAATGGATTTTTTTACTGATGAGAGAAATAAACTGGTTTTTCATTTTCATCATTTATCATCATTAGACATTAAAAATATTAATACTATAAATCATATATTTTCCAAAATTAAAAAATAGAGAATAAATGTCATGATTTTCTTGAGGTATATATTATAATATTTCATCATGAAAAGAATAATCATAATCAATATCGATAAACAAAGATACTACAACATAAAACATTTACCACATTGGTATTTATTGAATCATAAGTCCCAGGGTTGAAAAAATCTTATATAGATATGTAAATACCTATAATTTTGATAATAAAAATCCTAAAAAATATTTAGGGTTATTATATACATCATATAAAAGAAACAATTTTCGAATATGGTATGTGTCTCCCAGAAATTAAAGCGAGATCACAATCCCTTTCCACTTTAGTATTATTTGAATCATAAGATCCATTAAAGAATAAAAAAAATAAAAAATAAAATATTCTAAACATAATGGTGCTCATGATTTAACATTAAATAGGGTAATTATTTAAAAAATAAAGAAATGAGTCATGAATATGACATATGTCTCTAAAAATTGAAAGAGAGATTAGAAGTCTCTTACCTCACATCTCCACATTTTCTTGCATGTTTGAACATCTAGTAAAATAAATATAATATTATTATAAAAAAATTATATAACCATTACCCGATAAATTATACCATATAAGATTTTTTAGACCTTTTATTAACATATTCCTTGTTTAAATCATGTTACAGAAAATAACTGCATTATTTTTCATGTATGTTATGGTTTAGCATTTTATATCATTTAAAATTGAAAATTATTTTGAAATAACTAAATTGTTATCATCATATTAATATCAAATATATTCATTGTAAATGTATTTAGTGTAACCCATTAATTCTGTATATAATAAATGAATTGCATCTTTTTCAGAATGGTAGGTCATACGTATTTATGAATGATGTTTATACTCTCTTGAAAAACAAACCAAATGAAAGGTACATAATAATTAATAATTATATAATAGTATTTATATTATAAGTATCATATATATTCATTTAATCTATCCTTTTTAACATCCATTTCAAAATAAAATGAGAAATTTATAACATCACTTTTTGGAGGTGGTAATCCACACATACGCACAAGCGACGTTGCCATTCTCTAATAGATTAGAATATAAAAAGGTGGATAAGATGTTATAATTCATAAAATATAATAATCTATTAATTATTATATATTTATTCATTTAATCCATCTGTATATCTACCTATTAGAGGAATTTTTGTACAATGAATTATATAGGTTCTCATGGTGGTAGTCCATTGTAAATATGATCAACGGTTTGATTTCTGATTTGATGGTTGTGGAGATGGATTTTGCTTTTGAAAAAAAGATAATAAAATATTATTTTATGGGATACATTTATGTTATTATATAATCATAGTTAATGAATTTTTAAAGGTTTTGGAATTATAAATATTATTAAATAAGTGGTTAAAAAACAATACAGCTTCTTCAGAGAATCTACTTATTTTAACAAAATAATAATTCTTCTGTGTGATTAATAACAAAACTAATGAATATATGATGTGAAAAGGGACATAAGAACAGGTCTTATTTTTATATTTTTTCATATAAAAGGATCATGGAGTATAGATATGAGTAGATAAGAGATTCCCTTTTTTTGGGGAAAAAGGAACCCACCTAGAAACAACTTGGAAGTTTCTCAAAACAATCCAAAATGATATATTTATTCCCAATAAATATTCTTCCAAATAAACATGGATTCTGAATTAGGATTGTATTATTTTTAAAAATATCCATACAATTGGGTTTTAAAGAGTTTTATTGATAATCATACCATTACCTTTAGTTTTACCCCTAAAACAGTGTGTTAATTTTAACCATGATAAATAATTTTCAATTTTATAAATATAAATTATGATAAAAAATTTATTTATACTTATTAAATAATATTAATTATGATTATAAAAAATATGGAATCATATTTTTAAAAAAATCATATATGTGGAAATTCATTAATTAAATTCAAATTGGAAGACACGATGAAAACATGCATTTCCAAAGAAAATGATTCATTAAGTATAAAAGTTGTTATATCCAAAATAGACATAAACTTCCTTAAAATGACCTAAATTGTTTTGTTAATAAATTTATTAAACTAGTTTTAATTTAAAACCCTAAAAATATGTAATTTATCTATTTACTTATAGTGATCAATAAAGAAAATTTCTATTAAAATTTGTATTTTTCATTATTCAATGAAAACTAATTTTTTTAGAAAATTATAAAACATTATCATTTGTAATATTTTGAAATTATGATGTTAAAAAAGAAATTATTTAAAAAATAATAATTTTTCTAAAATTGTAAAAAAAAATAGACTAGAAATTATAGTGAAAATTAAGAAAAAACTATTTTTTAGAAAAATACATTTTTAAACATAATATTGGATTTATTATTATTCAATGATTAGAGAAAAAAATCAGATAAATGATGAAACCTTTTATTTAATATTTAAAATATATATTTAAAAATAATTTATAAATATTGACTAATTGAATTGACTAACATAAGGACACTTAATGCAGATAAAATAATTTTACCTAAAAAATCTTTTACATTCAAATTATATTAATTTTAATTTTTAATAAATTGATGGTAAATGAAATAATTTTATTCATGTGAAAAAAATTGTTTTCCGTAATTTATTTATTTATATTCATACACAATAATTAAACAACTATTCTAAAATGGAATGGTTTAAATCATAATATTAATATCATATTTTGGTTCATTAAATTTCATTTTTATTTATAGAGAAAGATATCAATAAAATAAAATTTATTGAAAAATTTTTCTCATAAAATCTCACATAAGTAAATTCTAACCCATTATAAAAATTAATTCATCAAAATATGAACATGTAATCGAGAATTAATGGTTTAACATATGAAAATACCATTATGGAAGACCAACATCCAAAAATTATTAATAAAATAGCCTATGGAAATAATTAAACATAAAATAAAAAGTTCATCTAGAATAACACATTATTCAGATTACTAATATGAGAAAGTTATTTTGAAGTGAAAATATTGACATTGATTAAAATTAATGTCTATATATTATTTACCCAAAGAATTTTAATGGCTCGTAGAATGATAACGTTAAAAAAACAATATACTAAAGAGGTGATTAAAGTATATTAAATTTTAAATAAATTAATATAATATGAAAACATTTTTGTTTCAAAATGATTTTCCAAATATTGAGAAATTTTCATGAGGAAATATACACTACTGATTTAATTAAATTTTATAATAAAAACCTCACCCTTTGGATGTTCTTAATTCAATTTCCATTTATATCTTACTCTAGGAAATGAATATCCAACCTGAAATTTTTATGACCAATGAACTAAAAAATAATTTTAATTAATAATATAATCCATTAAAAAATGATCAATTATTCCTCTTGTCTCAATTTATTTATGAATACTAAAATTTTTAAAATTTGATATTCAATATGGATAAGTTAAAAATAAATAGTTTCAAAAACATGAAAATTAATACCCAAGTTCATTTTAACCAATTTATAATATTTTTAATCTTAAGGCTCCTCTAAAATTTGTTTGACAAAAATTGAATCTGAATAATTGGAATTATTTACTCTAATATAATTCATTTCTCAACATTAAAAATATATTTAAATAATATTAATCATTAATAAAATATCATAACAATATGTATTTACCCTTATCATTAATAAAATAATTTCATAATGAAATACTATATGATTTCAAATGATAATTCACCGAATTTTTCTTAAATAAGATCCAATTTTTTCAAACAGATCACTTGAATTAGAATATTGGTTTCATAATAATACCAATATATTATTAAAGTATGACTTGAAATGTATGATGTGATATCATTATTCCAGAATCTGTGTAGAGATAGGTAATTAAATCTCAAAATAAAATAAAATTTTTCAAAAGGATGAATAATACTATTTCCATAGGGTTCCACCAAATACACTCTGTCCTGAAATTCAAAACACTAGAGTAGAGGATACATGTTTTTTATTTATCATGATTATCTTAAGTTTTTTGTATTTAATAAACCATTCTCTTTTCCTTTTACATTATGAAGTTTTTGGGGCTTATTATCCTCATTATCCCATGGATTAGGTAATTGATTCGTATAATTCCCAAACTCATTGCATCAATAGAACTGATTTGTGGGTGGTGTATTTTGTTTAACCCTCCATCTAGTCATTTATTTTATTGGATTATACACATTTATTCAATATTATTTTATTCTATGCATGGTTCTTCCAAAGTTGAATCATCTTTGTGTTCATTTCATGTCATCGTATGAGTGTTCATTACCATATTTTTTGAATGTAGGCTATTAAAATGTTTTCTTACCTCAATGTGATATGCCCCTATATCATTCATGAAAAATTTTCTTCCTTTTTATATTACTATAAAAAAAGAGGGTACCCAATTTCCATTTCTATATTCATTGATCATAAATATTTTTCATGATAGCTTCCAAATTATATAATATATAATTTGTATTGAAGATTTTATTACAAAAAACATAATAGTTGAAAATCTTTTTTCTTAGGGTAAAGATTAAAAAATAATTATACCATACTTTTCTTGTAAAATTTTTCTCATAGGTACCAATGAGTTCAAAGCCAAGAAATAAATTCCCAAGGGTTCCAAATACAAGTCTGGGATGATTTACCCTTTAAGAATAAAACCATTAACCGAACAGCTCACTATATGATACATGAACAAATAAAAGACAACTTAATAACTTCATATATCTCAAAACCACATCAAAGTGTACAAAATAAGAAGACCAAAAAAGTATCAAAGTACAACAATGGATAAACAATAAATGACCCTCAAGATACCACAAGACTTTATGACCAACAAGTTCCAATCTCTACAATCACCGAATAACCCAAGCATTACAAGGTAGTGCTAAAAACTGTGAAATGTTAACTTTTCCCCTGTCTCGGAAGATAAAATCTTGAAAAGAACAAAATTTACA
The DNA here is from genome assembly GCA_963277665.1 of Viscum album. Classification (NCBI taxonomy): domain Eukaryota; kingdom Viridiplantae; phylum Streptophyta; class Magnoliopsida; order Santalales; family Viscaceae; genus Viscum; species Viscum album. The sequence goes on from OY728150.1 coordinate 1,589,521,235, forward strand.
AAGAATAGGTGATTATAAAACATAGTTGGTTTGTTTAATGACTTTCTTACTCATGCCACTGAAATAGAAAGGTTATGCGCATTTATAAAAAAAATATAAAAATTTCTGAAAATTTTTTATATCAAAATATAAACTAAATACATAGAAAAAAATTTCCATGTAAATATCGTAAACAATAATATATGTAATTTAACATTCTATTTTGTGCAACTATTCCACATATCAACACAACTAACCATGCATGAAACCTGAAATAGGGGGAAATCTCTAGCCCTTATCCATCCCAACAAAGATAGGGGATACTTCCTACCCTTATCCGACCCAAATATGCATTAATGTTTGAAGGGGGAGATCTCTAACTAATATACATCCTAGACAAGATGGAGGAGACTCCTAACCCAGTTCTGTCCCAAATTCCATATGAACACACACCACCAATACGCCATTACACCAAATCCAAAACCAACATGTCATCCATCTCAATAAAAATATTATTTTTTTGAAAACCTCCTAATCTATCCATATTACATTATTCCATAAAATCCACATTTAAATTTCCTACTTAAAAAAATAATAAAATCAATTTAATCAAAACCCCAATTTTTCCATAATTTCAACCCTTACCAAACTATCACTAAATAAGCTTTCCAACAATTTTTCAACAGTGAAATAACTATCAATTTCACACAAATAAACTAACATGAACAAATTGTAGTTATACCTATAAAGTATATTTGAGAATGAATCCTCATACCTCAAAGTTTTTGATGAAACTAGAGAATAAAAGAAGAACGCTTAAGAAAACTGGGTCGATTCTTCCTGGATCCTCCTTTGATCTCTTCTCCCACCAATAAAAAAGAAAAATATCATCATATTTGAAATCCACCACCCCAGTTCTACAAAAAATGGGTGTAGATATGACAATCCAATAGAAGAGTATAAGTATAACTAAGTAGATCTAAGAAACCGATCAATAACCACGAAGAACGATCACATACCCCAAGATTCTGGCTTTAAGTCACCAAAGTAAGAATTTGTATTGACTCTAAATTTCTTGGTGGAGGTTATTCTATGTTTTAGGGAGAGAAATCCCTAGGTATGTCTACTTAGGAGAAAAAATGATTTAGTTATGTCAAAAAACAAGTGACATCCTATTTTTAAGGTTCTCGATTTGACTCTGTGCATGGTTTGGACGCACCATTAGAAAAATTGTTCTCTAACAATGTGGAAGTTATACTTACATGACCTCTCCTTGGATAGTCTCCTAAAACTATACTCCAACTATTTTAGATCTACTAACTCATGAAGAAAAATTCAATGAGTTTCTCCTAGGAATTCCGCACTGTTTGGACAACCCTTGTGCCGCCCATGTGACCTTCATTTATCCCCAATAACACGTCCAATGTTCTAGAAACTCTACTAATCTATACCCATACACATTATAACCATAAAAATATAAAGTAAGGATTAAATAAAAGAAATATGGGGTACTAAATTCTCCCCACTGTTGGTCTTTCCGTCCTGGTAAGGTAGAAAACATTTGCTTCCCTCAAAGAGTTTTGGCCACTACTCTTTCATTTCCTTATAAAGTCCTCAAGGCTCTTTTTGAATCTTACCATGAATCCATAAAACTTATACCATACTAATTCATTTTCCACTCAAGATATTCTCTTGCCTATCCACAATCCGTACTGAGATATGATTTAACTAAGCATCCGGTTCTTGGTAAATGTGGTCCCATCTGATCACATGGTCAAGATCCAGCTGATACTTTTACAACTTAGATACATGGAACACATTATTCACCAAAATTAATTGTGGTGGTAAGGAAAACCGATATTCCACCTCTCTAACCCATTCTAGAATCTCAAAAGGTCCAACATATCTAAGAGATAACATTCTCTACATCCCTAAATGATGAAATATTAATTTTGAAGAGGTCCCCAAGAACACATGATCACTCATGGAAAATGACAATAGCCTTCGATGATGATCCTCATAAGATTTATGATGACTTTAATCCATCTCCTTCCTCTTTATAATCAAATGTATCTTCTCTATTTTTTATTGGAAAAGGCTCGACCTTACTAGTGATGTTTCACTTAAATCCACCTAGCATAGTGGATAATGACAAGGATGCTCATACAATGCTTCAAACAGAGTCATATACATCGATTCCTTATAGATATTATTATATGAGAACTCTAATAAGGGTATGTTCTCTTCCCATGAGCCACTAAAATCAATTATACAAGCTCGTAGCATGTCTTCCAATGTTTGTATCTTCCATTCAGATTGCCCATCCATCTAAGGATTATATGTCAAGTTCATATTCAACAGAGTACTATGGGATTTCTGTAAGGATTTCTAGAAATGAGACATGAACCTCAGATATCTATCTAAGATTATTGAAACTGGTATCCCATGTCTCTTTAACACATCTTGGAAATATATTTTTTATAGATCATCCATCGTATGAGTTTCACGATTGGAATGAAATGGGATGAATTGGTAAGTCGATCCACTATCACCCAAATGGAATCGTGTTTCTGAATCATTCTAGGAAGACCTATAACAAAATCTATTACTATCTGCTCCTATTTACACACTGAAATAAGTAAATACTACAACATACCCACTGGTCTCTGATGCTCTACATTAACTTGCATACAAGTTAAGTACTTAGAAAGGAACTCGACCACCTTTTTTTTATGCCGCTCCATCAAAACTATGCCTTCAATTCCATATACATATTTTGTGTTCCTAGATGTACTTCCTATCTTGAATGGTTCAAATCATGAAGGAGTTGTTTATGAGAATCCCTAGGTACAACCATCAAATCTCTAAAACACAAAACTGAAATCTCGTCATATTTCTAGCCCTCAATGGTCTCCCCGCCACTGATTTTTGAACTCATAAGTAGACATTATTCATCAGATGTATTTGCCTATTTGACCATATTTTCAAATCAAGAACAACTGTAGCTGAAATGAAAACTGCAACATCACCCTGGTCTTCACTTTCCACATGAATGTCGTCTAGGACCAACATCAACTACCATTCATATGAAGATTCATCCACTAACTGAGATTATGAATTTCTACTCAATCCATAGTCCATTGAATTCAATTTTCCTAGTGTATACATCAAGATAATGTCAAACATCTAGAGATACTTTTTCTATATCCTATTCCATAGATTCAAATCTCACTGTGAGAAAATGTGTTTCAATATTTTTTGGTCTGTGAACACAGTGAATTTATCACCAAAGAGATAGTGTCTCCATGTTTTCAAAGAATGGATGACTACAGGTAACTTCAAATAATGTTTTGGGTAATTCATCTCATGCACCCCCAACTTCCATAAACCATAGGTAACCACAGGGTTCCCTTGAATGAGAACAAAACCCAACCCTAATCCTTAAGCATCACAGTACACCACATACCCATGTTCTGATTCTAGAAAAATCATGATAATTGACAATGTAAGATGATCTTTCAATTCCTAGAAAGACTTCTGGAATTCATCTTTCCATTGTAAGGGATCATTATTCTTTTTTAGAGATATAATTAATAAATCTAGTTAGGATAAATCATTCACAAAGTGTTGGTAGTAAACATCTAGGCCAAAAAACGTCGTATCTCAATGAAATTATTTGGTGGTTTCCATGAGATAACAGCTTCTGTATTTCTAGGATCAGTATAAACACCATTCTAAGAAATTCCATGGAAAATAAAACATACTTCTTGTATCTAAAATCACACTTTGATAATTTGGCATACAAATAGTGATCTCTCAAGATTTGTAACATTGTTTCCAGGTGCTCCTCTTAGTTATCCCTGGACTTTGAATAAACCAAGATGTCATCTATAAACACCACAATAAAAGAATATAGATATCACTAAAATATCTAATTTAACAATTCCATGAAGACCCTTGGTGCATTCGTCTGAACAAAAGGCCTGACTACATATTGTTAGTGGTCATATATTCTTCTGAAATATTTCATTGGAATATCTTAATTTCTAACTCAAAATTGTTGATATCGTGACTGCATGTCAATTTTTTAGAACCACGGAGATCCCCTAAATTTTTCAAACAGATCATCAATTTGTGGAAGTGGATATATATTCTTTATCGTAACTTGGTTCAGCTTACGATAATAGACACATAGCCAAAGAGTATTTTCTTCTTTCATTACAAAAAAAGTATGTGCTACCCATGGAGATGTATGTGGCCAAATGAAACCCTTTCTTTCCAACTCCTGTAACTTCACATTTTATTCTTGTAACTCTTTTGGTTCCATCTTATAATATAGAAGGTAAATAGTACTGGTCCCTAGAAAGAGATCAATTGGAAACTCCACTTCTCATATAAGTGGTAACCCTATGAAGTATTTGGGAAATATATCTGGAAATTAATCCAAAACTGCTAGAAAAATATTTTCCTCAATCACTTACATTGATTCCAAATTCAATGCTACCAACAAATAAGAGATCTTTCCCAACATTGTTTCTAACATTCTATTTTAACCTTTCTTTTCCATCTTCTCTACTCTAAAGAGATGCTCGATGTCATCCTCAATCATGAAACTAACTATTCTCTTATAATAGTCAATGTGAGCCTTAATCATTGTCAACCAGTCCATACCAAGGATTACTTCATAGACATCCATTTCAAACACTGAGAAGTCCCATTTCATCTCAACTGCATCAACTATTATAGAACATGCTCTACACACAAAGTCTTGACATTATCATTCCCTGAGAGGATTTTTCAGTTTTAAAATAGATGGAATCATTTCCAACTTTCGACATAGTAACTCAATAGTGTGATAATAAATGATAGAATGTGATGCACTAGTATCAAAGAGCTCTTTCACAAGGGTAGAATTCAAAAGAATCGTACCTCTCACCATATATGGTTCAGCCTAATTATCAAAAATCATCTTCTCAGCTACATACAATTGCTTCATCACTACAATGTCCTCATTTTTTCCTTTTATATATTTCCATGGTTGAGGAGTCATGGTATTTCTAGAATCACCAAGGCTATCTAGGCTTTGCTAATGATACATATTTTTTTATCCTCTACCTATTGAAGCATACAATTCTTGCAATGCCCGAGAAGTGTCTCGAGCACCTAAACTCAGAGTATCACGATAATAGTGCTGAAGATGCCCCATTTTCATATAGTTATCGAATTATCTAGGTTGTTTCTTACACTATCTTTTTATGTTTTTTGAATAAAACACATTGAAAACAACCAAGTTTTCTCTTGGGACAAGGAGGAAGAATCACTGATCCAGCTATTTGATCCTCATTTCAACTTCCACCTTGGAAATAGGTGTCCCTTTTCCAATTCCTCTCGGTGTTTTAGTTCCCACCATTTTCTTGTAAGTATCATCATACCTCCTCCCATAGATTCCTATATATCACACTTATCCACCATCACTCTATTAACCATCTCTATATAATCGATAAAATAGAGCACTACAATATTCAATCGAATATCTTACCTTATCCCTGATTTGAAGATGTGTTCCTTTAAATATGAACTTTCCACAACATTTAATGAAAAGAGTACTAATTTCATGAATTTAGCAATTTTTTTGTGAAATAGAGATTATCTTTCTTCATGCTAAAGAAGTTTGTCATTTTCTGGATCTTGGTCGTGTGAGGATAGAATTGTTTGCTAAAAAATTCCTCAAAATCCTCATATGTAAGGCCTTAATTCAATTTTGCATGCATTTTTAAATCCCACCATTGGCATGAATGATCCTATAAAATATACGTGGATGTATTTTCATTGATCTCCGATGGTGTTCCAATGAAATTGAAGAGACGATTCATTCTACTCAGCCACGCCTCTGCTTTTTTGGGTTCTGCATGACCCTGAAAGATAGGTGGATTATGCATCATGAATTGGATGGTATGATCCACATTTCATGGATCATTCCTCTAGTTCCCTGTATCCACAGCTTGAAAATCATATAAAATACTCTAAACCAGCTCTTGGTTCACCCGCGCATCAGGTTGAACCACATTCTCTATAGCTTCTTCAGGTTGGTTTCTTCAATGCCTACTGGGTGAAATTTTCTAAACCAATAACAATCTCCATCAATCTCACTCTGTAGCAACTGATGGATTCTTATTTCAATTTCTATCACATAAACTATCACAACATTATTTTTCCAAAAACAATCCTTTTTAATTTAGACCATTTTAGAAAAATATTATTTCTATCAAACAATTCTTCAAATATATCAACCATGTTTTTCTAACATCATTCATTTGAAAATAGTTTCATACTTTTTCACAACATGAATCATTACCCAGAAATGGTGTGTGAACTCTTAGTGGGACGTCATTCCTCTAAAATTCATGTCATTCTTGTCTCATTTGATAAACCCCTAACAATGATATTTCAAACATTCTAGTAGTGTCTCCAAAACACTTACATACCCAACACCCCATTAACTTGTAATGGTCAATTAAAATCCCATTGAGTCCAAGAAGGGGTTTTTACCCTAAGGTATAAATGTTTGAGATCCACATCCCCTAATACTATCTTGACAAAGATTTAATTTTCTAGAAACCACTATCTCTACCCTTTACTGTTGATATTGATCATTTTTCACTACTTTGACTTATCCATAGGGTTCTCACTAAATATTCCTAACACTAATATCCAAAGGTTAACTAAACACTTCTCTAATACAAACAACAGTGACCATAATTTTTTCAAAATTAGATATTAAATATTTTTTATTAATATGTAATACAATTCAAAAATACATTTATGAGGATCATATAGGTTTAGTGTCGTTGAGGAATAGTTATACAATATTTTTATTTCATGAGATATATTTAATATATCCCATAATAATATCCTTATTTAATATTATTAAAATATAATTTCCATATAAATCATTTTCATCATAGCCAAGGGATAGTAAACATAATATAGGATGATCTCTACTGCCCAGTATGGGTAACCATTGGAGATATCAATCAATGATAATATTCAATATTAAAATAATATTAAGGGTATTAATCATTATTTTATGTTACAATGGTCATACCCAATTCTATCAAAGATCAAAAACATGCATATTGGATTAATTCAAGATAGTTCATAACAAAGGAATCATAATATAACCATATCAAATAATCCATGATACCATAACTTTACAATGATTTATATATATGTGACATACATATTGTCTTATAACATATTCAATATATATAGATAGTAACAGTTCACTAATTAAGTTAATGACATGAAATTGGGCCTTTTCAAGAAATTTATGGTCATGAATTCTAGACCTATGCTAAATCTTATGAACGTGAATGTATGTCCACACATAATCTTATGGACATGAAACCATATCCACTCACAACATTACCAAACTAAAATAATGTTCACAAATATAGTGTTTACTCAATATTTTCCTAACTTAACCCAATGAATTTGAGGGAGATATTGGACACTCTTATTACATAATAGATACATTCATGTGCCATATTATCATAGAACATTCGTCATGTAATATACCATTAAAAATGAAATTTCTTCATAAATATTTCTACACAACATTTATCGTGGAAAAGAAATTGGTTATATAAAAATATTTTCATGATAATCACAAATAATATAAATATATAACAAGTATTGTATCAATGTATCAATTCCCTAAAAAATCTTAAGTAACATAAAAGGTTGTTGTCATAGATGGAAATTTATTTGGATGATAACTTAAAACATTTCATGAAGTGAATACCCTTCCATATATGAAATTAAATTTATATTGTCTAAAAGTATTACAAATTTTAATGGACAATATAATTGAAAATTTGTAAATGTAAATTTAAATAATTGAGTGATTCATGAAGGTGAGAAATAACATTCATTCTCTATGAGTTAAAAAAGGATTCTTTTTACATTTTTTTAAGAATATACAAAAAGTACTATGTTTATAAAATTAAAGGGTTGATCCTCATAATTATTTTTAAACAGCCAATATTTTCTAAAAGTAATTTTCAAAAATCATATTGAAACATTCTTTAAACAAATATTATAAAATATAGAAATAGAGGGAAATATATTTTAAATCTAAGAGAGAGATAAATTGGATTTTAATTAAAAAAACATATTTCTATCTATTAATTTTTTAATTAGTATAAAATTAATTTATACAATGTATTATCTTGAAATATACTCAGAAGAGAAAATTTCATTAGTTTTTTTAGAGAAATATCATAATATTTCTTCAATGGTAGTGTAATCATACAAAATTCCTAAAAACTATGTGATTGTAGAATAAAAACGTATCAAAATTTGTAAAATATTAATCATAAGACCCATTAAATATAGATATTTATAATTATATATAAATTAAAATATTTTTTATAACAATATCTATAAAAACATTCATGGACCATATATAAACCACATAAATGAAACAAGGTGTTAATATAGCATGCATCTTACAAAAATAAAAGAGTGTTGAAAATATCATACAGCATTGTCATTTTTTATTTTTAATGAATTGCATAAAATTAAGTAATATATGTTAGGAAAATAATTATATTAATTATATAACATTTCATATGGGGTAGTATACACACCACACAAAAGAAACAACTTATGAATATGGCATATGTCTCCCAAAAAATAAATAGAGACCAGAAATCCATTACCTCGTGTCTCAAAGTTCTTCATACATGATCCATATTAATTTACATTAAATATTGGTTATTTATAAAACTATTAATAATCAGTAATAATATATATTATATCAGATGTTATTTACTTGCATCCTTTCATTATATGTTTATTAACATTTTCTTTATTAAAATAAGGTTTCAAGAAATAACTGTTATGTATTTAATGTATGTTTTATTTTTGTGTGTAATTTCATTTTATATTTATCAGGTTTATTTAATATCCATAATTCTTACCATGATATAAATATCATATATATTCATTATATATTTATTTAGATTAATCCATTAATGATAGAGATATAAAATCAACTTTACCATTCATGTGCCATAATATGGCCTATGGTAGTCCTCGCATATGCACGGGCGATGTTATTATTATTAGAGGATTATTAGGTATGAAGTAAAATACCATATAATAGTTATAGAAGAATATACATGTCATAAAGTTCATATAAATACTTTTAATGAATCATTATATCCACCTATAAGAGGCATTTATTGAAAATGAATTACATCTATTCACGAGGAAGCTGTCCACCATACAAAATATCGATGGTTTCATTTATCATTTAAGGATGGGGATATATATGTAGTGTAATGTCCTGACCTAGGTGCCACAAGTCAGTGCCCCGAGCTGATTGGTCACAAGGCCTCAGGTACACCTCCCCGTACGCTAGAGGTTACCAATTTGTAATGAGGTTCTAATATAGATCATTGGTAGAATATACCCACTTTAATAAGAGTATTAAAAGAGTGAAAAATATGAAAAAATAATATAATAACGTATAACCATAACCAGAATTTATCCAATATGACCTCATGACCAAATTAGGGAATACAATATAAAACTAATAGTAAATTATGTCATGCCAAAGTACATGTCAGGTGTTAACATCCAACCCCAAAAGTATAGTCACTAACACACCCAAGCGGGTCCTAAACCACATTTGTGCCCATTATCCTTGCTACAACCCCACTCAACCATCTAAATAGGGACTTTTCCCATATCATATTCTATAATTGATAATCTATTTTGGTATCGATTAGGCAGACTGAGTATGGTGTGAGTCCAACTTAGTATACCACCATGAACAGCATCTAAAACAATATCCTATCAACAGTGTATGAATTTATATAAATAACAAATTAAATTGATATATTAAAAAGTTTACAATTATCCAATTACTTTTTATTTAATTTCATAACCCACCGATTTACCTAGGAAACCAAATACATATCATATATTGGAATCTCATTATTACAATTCAAATATCATAAATGAATTCCCTTTCTACCATTCATCATTTAATAATTTAATTCCTTTGTTATGATTCGTATTATATTATACATGATTAAATTACACTATTTCCATTCATTATTTCATAATTGAATTCCATTTTTACCATTCATATTTCGTAATAAATTTCTAAATTCTACTGTTACCATTCATCATTGCATATTTTAATTCCATGTTTACCATTGAGATTTCATAAAACAAGACTAAATAATATAGTCTAAATTCATAATATCAATTAAAACAAATAAAAAATGACATTGATTAATTTTTCCATTAATTATTCAAGTTCAAAAACATTATATTCAAATCATTCCATAAATAATTCAATAATTAGTTCATCACACAAATCCTGATAATTAATTCCCCAAATAATTTATCATACCAATACCATTAACTAATTAACAAATTCATTAATTGAATCAATATTCATACTAATTCAAAAATTATCTTATCACACAAATGAATTTAATTAAATCCATAATTAATTAAGAGCAACAATCCTATTAATTAATTCTCCAATTAATTAATCAAACACAATAATTCAAATGATTACATTATTAATTCAGTAATTAATTATTCAATTTCCACAAACCCAATATTCAATAATTAAATAATAAATTTAATATCTCAATTCAATTAATCATAATTATTCCTCAATACCCACAATTCAGTATTCTAATAATTAATTAAAAAACTAAATTTTCTCTTCCCCCAACCTTAATTAGTTAATTAACCAGATAAATTAATTCTATTTGGTAAGAAAATTGATAAAAGAGTACTTAAAATAACACAATTATATGCATGTAATTTAAATCATGATTTTGGTATTTTAATAATTGACCACCCACCATAATTCATTAATGAGTGATCACTCAACATAAATCTCCAATTTGGCCAGCACAATGACTATGAAAGAGATCTATATATTAAAACCTAATTCAACATAAAAAAATTTATATCCCATAATCCTAGATCTAGATATAACAATCCATGATCTATATCTAATAATAAAAAGGATAAATTCCCTATAAAATAAGAGGAAGATTTAGGAGAGAAGAAGGAAACCACACTAAAACAGATCCTCTTACAGGGAGTAGTGTAGATCTTAAATACATGCCTTAAATCTTCATAATATAAGGTTATAATGGCTTGGAATGTATTTAATAATCTCCAAAATCATTAAAATACATTAAGATTCGAGTTAGGGCCAAATAGGGGTTAAAATGAGGGCTCTACAAATTTTAAATATTATTTTAATTGGATTAAAACCTCGTACGCACAGTTTTCTTATTAGGGAACATAGTTTTCATTAACCATTCACCTTAACCATGTAACTCATTAATGGGGGTGAATGGTTTCTCCTTATAGGAATTATGGTTTTAAAACCCTTGAATAATCTATTAAATCCCCCCCCCCCCCCATTTTTGATTCATATATTTTTCTATGATACGGTGCACGTTTTGAGAAAACTACATACAAAAAACGCACTTTCCCAGTTCATTCCAAAATTTAAAATTTTCTTCCAAACACACCACAAGTTAAAATCCAATAAATTTAAACTCAAATTAATATAAATAATATGTGAGCTCAAGATTAATATATCTCTAGAAATTTTCAGGAGCTTAACATCTCAACACCTTATAACAGCACGTCCTTGAGCTGTACTACCAAGAATATCTATGATTCTAAGTCAAAAATATTGGTCTAGTGATCCATAATATTCTATACTCTATTCCATGATTTTTCCTTCACATTATCATTATTCCACAATATAAAAACTATTTTCATGTACTTTCCCCTCAAAAAAATTCATTTTATTCCAACAAACGTATTTGATGCTCTGTAGAGGTCACGTCTATCATGAGATCAACATCATCCCCATCCATTACCTGAAAAGGGTCGAGTGATACCACTAATGTTTTTAAATAAGGAAAATTTCATTCATAGAATTCTGTCACTGTGGAATATCCAATCGGTATTCTATTGGCCCGATTTTTTCTACAACCTCAAATAGACCAACAATCTTGGTTGCCAACATGCCTTGTCTCTATATCTGGGGGTGACGCATCCCAATCAACACATGAAGGAATACATGATCACCCTTTGTAAACTATTGAGGTCAAACGATTATATTAGATTAAAACTTTTTTATACTTAGAGCCATATCCACAGACTTCTAAATAACATGAACCTTCTATGACGTCTCGTTTATGAGGCTTGTTCACAACAACTCTGACTCACCTTCCACCATCAAGAATAGAGTAGATATTCATGGTCTACCATAAAGATCCTAATATGGTGCCATATTTATAGTTTCCTAAAAAAATTTGTTACAGAAGAACTCTATCAAAGATAGGGGATTCTCCAAAGGCCCTTTGAAAGACATGTCTCTTTACACCTCCATCATCCTACAGCAGACCAAATAACTAGGCCATGAGATCAACTAGCTGTTGAGTAACTGGCCCTGCATGTCCAACCAAGATATCACACACTCCATGGTGAATGATGTTTTCAACCATAGGATTCATAAAAATCAATCACCTATGTTATAAATCAATGCGGGGTTATTATTCTACAAAACAATTCATTACCATATTCAAGTCAAATCCGGACATGTCTAGGATGTAAATATCCCACACAAAAAATGCCCCCAACCTCTAGTGAACAACCCTTGCATAAACATATGTATCTATATTTACTCCCTATATTTTATCTATCATCAAAGCCCTACTCATGAACTCCACTCCCAGGAGAAAACAATTCCCATTTTCTACATAAATAAAGGAATAATAAGAACCATTATCAAATAAGGAACTAGATAATGTAGATAATATAAGAATAATACTTCTCTATACAGAATGTACTACCTCACTACCCACAAGTGTATACTGAATAAAACATAAATGTCTTTCCATATTCCCTACAATGATGTTTAAGCTCCCTAATATGCACAACTCTACTAATATGGGTTCTCTTTCCTAGAAGCACTATGTCCACAACCTCTACTACCATATCAAGTAGAACATCAGCTTCCAGACTGAAATAGTGTATAGGATCCCCTTCCAATGCTCAAATTCTAGATATTTCTACAATCACTACATGTCTTTCATGGTTTGGTGCATAACCTTTTTAGATGTCCCATATTTCCACAAGATCTACACTCCACTTATAGTTGGGTATAGTGTCTGTAATAGTGTCCCTTCCAATTGCATTGGTGAAATATAATCTGGGTAATGTACTGTGTAACAGATCCATTACCCTAGACACACCTCTTATTATCTTTCCACCTAACACCCTCGTAGTAATGCATCTCACTCTCGGAAGATTTCTCTATTTATCATACATCAAAACCCACCTCTCTATTAGGACTACGATAATAATGATGGTGATTCCATTCAAGTACTGTTTTTTGATGTCAAATAATATTACGAAGAAATGGAAAATCACCCACATTTTATTTTGTGAAATTCTAACTAACTGTTAGATTTAGAAAATCAAACTCACAATTCTTATGAAGGTACGTCATATTCCAGAGAAGCTGGATGGTATAACTCAATGGATTCACATTGAATACGGAATGAACTGATCAATTGTATTAAGAATTAATCTTGGTTAAATTAAATGGTCATCATATTCATTATGAATCTAATTGATGAATAATCAGAGTCTTTATGACTATGATAAAACAAATGTGATGATGCATTGTTGATCTTGGAGTTCTCATAAATCATAAGTAAGATGTGAAACTGATGGTATAATCTCAATAAAATAAAGGGGTACTAAAAGAGATGTTATCGATCATATTCATATTGATCATATCTAAATGAAAATAACAAAGGTTGATGGAAATCACATTCATCCTGACCGTATTCATTGAAAATATTTTATGAACAATAAAATTCATGCTGAGTAGGAAAGATAAGTGATGTTGAATGAAATTGAAGTTATAATACATTCTAATGAGAATCTGATGATTCTGAAGACCATCTTCAATATGTTCAAATTTATTAAAGAATTTATGATAAAATATATATATATTGAAAGAATTCAGTTGATGATAAAAGAGAAAGAAGATGACTAGTGAAATAATATTCAGAAGAAAAAGAAGCTTTTATCAAACTCAAGATGAAATCATTTTTAGAAGAAAAATTTCCTAAGACTTATGAATGTAATGAAGATAAAATAATGTGATCAAAAAAGTAGCAACCATTTTAAAGGGGTTGAATTTCTTTTTTTTCATGTTTTTAAAGAGAATAGTTATTAAAATAGATCAATGTGCTATTAAGGAGAAGAATGAAATTCAAATAAGGTGTTTTTCCTCATCAAGTGGGTCAAGAGACATTGTATCTTAGAGAATGATTATACATCCTCCTAAACATATTCAGAAATCAAAATGTATAAATAATGTCAGAATAATATAATCCAATTGGGAAATAAAAATTATTTTGATTTTTGAAAAGAAAGTCAATGGAAGTTCTAAATTTGATTGAATATCTGAGAAGGATCGATATGATTTTAGATGAGGTTACGATTTCAAGATTCACCCTAAATTCATGTGAAATTGAGATTTTGTAGAATTTGGATAAGTGGGGATGATTTTGGGATTCCCTCCAAAACCATCAATGGGTCACCTATAAAAAGGGGATAAGTACATTTTACTTTCGTTGGATGATGCAATATTCTTTGCAAAAGGGAGAGAAGCTCTGACATTCTAAGGGATAAATAAGTTTTCATTCTGATCATTTATTAATGATGTTTTTATTAGGAGAATTTAAAGATAAGAGAAAAGATTACGACGTTACTCTATTATCCATCATATCCAATAATCATTGTATTTAGTTATCTATCATATTTGGATTTTCATCAAATTTGGTTAGTCGTCTGATCTAGCTCAATTAGTTGGATCAATGATTTCAATATTGAAATTTCTGTACTGCAAAATGAATTGATCAGAATTTCCTCAATCATATTCGGATAGAGCCACATCTATCAAATTGAGAAAATGGATTTTAATATTAGAGTAGGCAGATCAGATTATGAAATCAGATCTAAAGAATCAGAGTGAGTAGATCGGACTGGAAAATTAGACTTCAATTATATATAAAATTCATTAATGTTTTTAACATATTTTGGGTAATAAATTAAATAAATATATTTCAAATAATTAATTTCTAGAATTTGAAAATAATAATCGGTTACATGAGTTTTTACAAAAACATTATTCCATATATTTTTTCAAATAGGGTGCACACACTTATATATTTTTTACATAGTCCTACATGAGAGAAAGTTTATGTCCTACTTATTTTAATCCAAGGATTTGTTTCTAGTGGATTGTGTGGTATTGGATCATTTCCATAAAATACCAAGTACATAGTTATTCTTATTGAATAGTTAACCTTATAAATACTTGTGTTCTTCTGGATGTGGGTCAAAATTGATTCCTTGTCATGTAGTCAAATCTTTAACTGGAGGCGAATGTTGTTCCAAGGAAACATAAAAGAAAATATTATCATTGATTCACCCATCCTATATTAGTAATACAAATACAATAACTCGACACTTCAATTGGTATCAGGGTGTAGGTTCCCTTCACGTATTCATTGATGATGGAGAATTTGAATTTTGTGAAAAGTAAAAGTATTTCTATGTTCGATGAAAATAATTATCATATCTATAAAGATAGAATATTGTACTATATTATGTCTATAATTTATGATTTTCTTGGAGCTACAATTGTTGGATTTACTCCTGTTAATGATAATGCTCCCTTAGCCTCTTTTAATAATAAGAATCTTGAGAATGATGTAAGAGCTAAGAATGTTTCACTATCATCCCTTTATGAAAGTGAATTACTAAGGGTGAATGGTATTTATATAGCCAAATTTATATAGGATAAATTTAAAAACATATATAAAGGGAATAAAAAAGTAAATATGTAAAATTTACAAATTTAGAGATTAAATAATGAAGATTTTTATATGGGAGAATGTGAATCTGTTGAGGTCTTCCTTAAAATGGAAAATTACATTTTCTGCTCTATTAGATGATTTTAAAGTTGTTAAGAAGATATTTAGAATCCTTCTTTAAATATTTGACTCAAAATTTTCCCCATTGTAAGATAGAGATCCCAAAACGTTGTCTCTAAATTATTTTCATTGAAATCTCATCACTTATGAAATGAGAAGGGAGAAATCTATGAAAAGAAAAAAAAAGAAATGTATTTAGAGGATAAAAAGAAATAAAAGTCAATGAATATTCTTATTAATATTGAATCTTGTTATTCTGATTACAAAAATAAGGTTTTTTAAAATATTGATGCTATTCTATCCTTGTTTTCTGAAAATGTGAAACAAGGTACATGGAAATAAAAATGGAAACATCCCACGAAATTCTTTTAATATGAAACCATGGGATAATTTTTGGTTAATTTTCATTGAATAAAAAAAGAATAGGCTATTTATAAAGAAGAAATAAATACATGAATATCATGTAAGAAATGGTAATATAATGGAAATTTTATTCCATTAGGAAAGAAAGAAAATTATTATAATACAGAAAGAGAAGATTTCTATATAATGGTAGAGAAGACTAAGACAGTGATTATAAATCCAAAAAATCAATAAATCATAGCATTGAGAATAATTTTATAGAAATAGTGAAGAATAAATAATTCGGAAGTAGTAGTTCTGAGGATGAAAAAACTCAACTTGAATTATTTTGAATGAATAGTTAAAAGAATGTCTGATAAAGAACAGAATGTTTGAAAGTAAAAACAAAAAGTTGGAAGACGAATGTTCATCAATAAGAAATAAATAATTTTTTCTTGATGAGAAAGTGAATTTCATAAAAATAATAATTATTTAATGAAATATCATAAAGAAGAAAATAATCAAAAATAGCATCTATATGTGAAGTTGAAATTAAAAGAATAAGAGTTGAAACTAGTCCAAAAAAAGATATCTGAGGATAAGATGAGAAATACAAGTTTCAAGAACACTATTACTGAACTTGGTGAAATTTATCAAAAATAGAAACCTGAGAATATTCATCAAAATCTACCTTCTAAGGTTTATATAAATAATGGAATTTTTTTTAGAAGAAGAATGTGGGGAAATTTTTGTAAGTGGAAAATATTGGCAATGTGGATATTTCAGAATATTTAAAGAATCCTAAGTCTAAAAATGTATTTATGGATCTAGAAAAGTTACAAATGCTTCTAAATTTGATAAAGGTGGGAAAAATAAGAAGAATCTAATTGATATCAAGATTGTTAGTGGAAAATAAAAGGAATTAGATAAAGTTGTTGAGAAACATATTCACAATTCCACTCAGCATTGAATTTTCAGAGGCAAATACACTTTTTATTGATATTTCTAGTATTGGGGTGGATTTTTACACATTAAAAATAGGTGTTATTTAAACTAACAACATTTATATTACCCCACAGGTTATGGAAGTAAAAGGTTTTTGGGGAGTCAATCTACTCAAAGAAAGAATTCAGGAATGGATGTTTGAAAGATACTCGAAAAGTTTGATGTGATTATTGAAAATAGATTCCATACTTTGGAGGCTATTTTTGATAGATGTGAACATTATATAAACCATGAAAAATGATGTCATTTTTTTACCGGCATAAAAAAAATTCTTCAAAATTCTTAGAATCTAATGGTAATGAATTCAAAAGGAGAAAAAAAGGCCCTTATTATTGAAACAAAATTGAAAGTTATAAAAATAAGATGACCTCGGATTCATGATAGTGGTTCTTTCATATGAAAAGTTATTCGAAATTTTTAAAAAATGTAAAGTATTTTAAAGAAACAATGGTGAAATTTTTTAATGGTGAAACCTTGAAAATCAATGGTGTTGGATCAACCATACTTAGGATATAAAAGATGAAATTAAAGAAAACCTTGTATGCTGATGGGTTGAGTCACAATTTTCTAATTGTTTCAAATTTTTGTGATGAGGGTTAAAAATTTATCTTCAAAAAAGCTGGTTTTTTTAAAAGTGAAGAATATGTAATGATTGTTAAAAGATGCAATGTACAAAAGGAAACTTGTTTTAGGTTGGTGAAATATAGAACTCTTTTTTCATGAGTATAGTGGTAGTGAACAAATTGTGAAATAAAATGATGGGACACATGTGTTAATGAAACATGTTGAAGTTATCTAAAAGAGTTATTGTTTGATACATTCCTGAATTTACTAAAAGAAGATATTGGTGTTGCATTATTCATAAGAAAGAAAAGACAAAAAATATTATTCATAAGAAGGTTAAGATTTGATAAAGAATCCCTTGGAGCTGATTCAATTAGATATTTTTGGTCCAATGGAAAAACAATCATAAAATTTTGATAAGTAATTCATCACCACCATTAATTATTTTACTCATAGTACTTATGTTATGTATATGAAACATAAATCAGATGCATTGAAATTGTTTAAAAGTATCAAATGTAAATTAGAAAAGGAATTTGATCATTTAGTGAAGAAGTTGAGAATATAAAATAGCGGTGAATATATAATTAAATAATTTTATGGTTATCTTGAGAATCATTGATTTTGGCATGAGTATATTTTCTCACGCACTCCTCAAAGAAATGGTTTTTCTGAAAGAACAAAATAGATGTTCAATGGAAATAGAAAGAACCATGCTACTTGAACATGGCCTTTATCATTACTTTTGGAGTCAAGAAATTATTACTAATTTTTATATAAAGAATTATTTTTTTATATAAACCTCATTCAGATATGACTCCATTTGAATTTTTTATGGAAAAAAATAAATTTTCACACACCCTAGAGTTTCCGGAAGTCAATGTATTACAAATAAGAAATGTGGAAAGTATGGACAAGTTAACATGAAAGATGAAGATGTAATATCTCTTTACTATTCTCCCAGAGGAATATAATATAGATGCTTCTACAAAGAAACAAAAAAATCATTATGTTGATGTGAAAGTAATTGAAAGAGGTGAGAGATTGAAACATATCCAGGAAGAAATGGAAGTTGATAAAGATAAGGAAAACAATTATGATAAGGATGCATAAAATTATAATCCTACTCAAAAAGAAGAATTAGAATCATATATTTATAGATATCATCCTATAATGTGGAAGAAAGTGGAAGATCAAAAAATAATTATGGATCAACATCAGCATATTCAAACAAAAAGAAGAAAATTTGTATTATACATACATCATTATATTTGAAAGTAGATTATAATGATGTGAAAGAAGATTTTTATTAACCGAAATGGGTTTAGTCCATGAATGAGGAGTTGGATCAAAATGAAAATTATGATGCATGGTAACTTTTACAGAAGATAGAAAACAAAAAACATTATTATCGTAAAGTGGGGTTTCCAGATAAGCTGAATGAAGAAGGTGATGTGATAGTAAATAATGAAAGATTGTATAGAAAAGTGAGTTAACAAATTGAAGGAATATATTTGTTTGATACCTTTTCTCTAATGGAAAGGTTATAAACAATTATAATATTTTTTTCTATTACTACACAACAAGGTTACAACATCTCTCAAATGGATGTTAAATCGACATACTATAATGTTTATCTTCATGAGTATGTTTATAGTGAAGAACCATGTGGATTTTTTATTGGGAAATATAAATAAAATGTATGCAGATTGTAAAGGGCCTTCAATGGATAAAACATTCTCTGACGGTATGGTATTCTAAATTGGATACTTTCTTATTAATGATGAGGTTCAGGAAAGGAAGAGTTGATATAAATATTTATATCATAGAAATTCAAGAGTATTATCTCATTGTAATTGTTTATGTTGATGAAATTTTATTTGTAGGGAATAATGAGTGAAGTTGTAAAGGATTTGCAGAAGTGATGAAATGAAATTCTTTCTTGGGTTACAAATATTAAAGAATGAGAAGAACAATATTTTTTCTCATTAAAAGTATTCAAAGGAATATCTCATGAGGATTGACATGGAAAAATAAAAACCATTTCCCAAAATGATTATTGTGGGAACAAAGATGAGTAAGGATGGAGAATGAAAATAAGTGGATCATAAAGAATTTTGGAAGCTAACTAAAAGTTTATTCTATTTAACTTCCACAATATTAGACATTGTTTATGCTATTAACATATGTGAAATATTTCATAGTGATCCAGAGGAATCACATTTGATTCATTGAAGAGGAATTATCAGACACATCAAAGGAACAATAGAATTCATAATTATTTATGGAATCTCAAATTGTATTGAATTGTTTGGTTATTCAGATGCTTATTGGGAAAGAATAATGATGATAGAATATTCATATCTTTTAGATTATTATTTAAGGTAAAGTATTGTGTTTGTTGAAATTAAATGGATCATAATTTGATAACTCTATGTATGGTTGAATATGAGTATTATTCTTTAACTCAGCCCACTTCTCATCTTATGTGGATAAAAACTCAATTGGAAGATTTAATTGTTGAAGTTAAGTTTCCCTTTCTCTTAGGTTGTGATAATCAATTTAAAATCAATCTCACTAGGAATATGGTTCAAAATTATTATTCAATGAATATTTAAATAAAATATCATTTCATGAAATTGTATGTGGAAAAAACGAATTTAGGTTGGAAGGTGTTCTAACATTGAAAGAAGTTGCTGAAATCTTCAAAAAAAACCATTACCTAATGATCATTTTTCTGAATTGATGTTTACCATGGGAATCCAACCTATTTTTTGTCAAGGATGAGTTATGTGTCTATGTCCCCTATCTCATCTTAACTCGGTAATTTATTTTCCAGAGGGAGAATAATTTTATTATTTCATAAATCCATAATTTTATATGTATGGAAAAATAGGGACTTGTGGGTATGATGTG
Organism: Viscum album; assembly: GCA_963277665.1. NCBI lineage: Eukaryota > Viridiplantae > Streptophyta > Magnoliopsida > Santalales > Viscaceae > Viscum > Viscum album. The sequence continues at coordinate 1,589,542,117 of OY728150.1, forward strand.
AATTAAGCATTGTAATGTCTGTAAACTATTCTAATTTTTTGTTGGAGTGATTTCTCTAATTATTTTTTTGTATTCGAGGAATGTTGAAGATAAGGAAGATAAAAAAGGTTTTCATAATCACTACTTTTGGACATCATTGTTTTGATTTCAATAATTGTGGTTTCACACAATGAGTTAGCTCATGTGGACTTAGAATTGTTCAAATCTCATCCATTTTGTGAGGATACAAATTTCATTGATTTATAAAACATGGTTTACAAAAAAATCATAAGGGTATATTTTTAGGACCAAGATTATGATGACTATGATTCAATTCAAGTATTTTCTTTTGTTGTCAATGTATTTTAAGAATAATTATAGAATAACATCACTTTTTATTTAGGAAATTTGGATGGACCATCAGATTCAAAGAATTAGACTCAAATTCCTCAGAAGGTCCATTGTATTTGGGACACTATGGTTGTAAGAACTCATTGGATTCACATTGAAATCGGAATGACTATATCAATTATATTGAGAATGAATCTTTCTAGATAAAAATACTCATCAGATTCACTATAAATATGGTTGATGAAGAAATGGTGTTTTCATGATCAGATTTTTCATGATTACGGAAAAACAAATGTGATGATTCTTCACTGATATTTGAGTTCTCATAAATCATATGTAAGCTATCAAACTTTTGATGCAAGAATTATGACAGAAATTGGGAGTGAAAGAGATGATGTCAGTCATATTTATATTGATTAGATCTATATAGAAATAATGAAGGGTGTTGGAGATAATACTCAGCCTGATCAGGTTTAGGTAAATTTCATTCTAAACAATTAGATAATGGCTGGGATGGAAAGGTAGGTGTTGATGAAATATAGAGAAGTTATAATACATTCCAATGAAAATATGAAAATGTTGAATTTGATCATAAATATTTTGAAATTCACAAAATAAGTCATGTTACAAGTTGATGATTGTGAATGAATGATGTTTATTGTAATATATAAAGAAGCTAACTAGTGGTATCAAATTTGGAGGAAAAATAAGTTATTAATCGACTAATGATGCATCATATTCAAAAGATAAATTACTTGATACCAATGAATGAAAGGAATAGAAAAACAACGTGATCAAAAAAGTATCCAAACATTTAAAATAGGTTGAATTACTTTTTTTGATTTTCATGAGGGTCCAAAGAATACCTAAAAAAATTTGATGAACGTGCTAGCATAGGGAAGCATGAAATTGATTGAAGATCTTTTTCCACTTAATGTGGGTCAAGATCCATTATATCTGAGATAATGATGATTCATCATGCTGATTTTATTCATCAATTTTATTAGAGAAACAGAGACAAACACATTTAATAGGATTGGGAAATCAGAATTAGACTAATTTTAGAAAAGAAAGTAAAAGGTAGAACGAATGTTAACAGAACATTTGAGAAGGTTCGACAAGATTTTTTAAGAGTTGTTGAAGTCAAGATTCACCCTAAATTTAAGTGAAATCAATATTTGGAAGAATTTTCTTGAGAAGAAAAGATCTTAGTGTTCCTACCAAAACTATCCATGGAAAACCTATAAAATGGGGAGAAGTACATTTTACTTTTACTAATGGATGTATTTTTTACTACAGAAGAGGGAGAATCCATGGCTTTGTAGGGAGATAAATAATTTGTTGTATGGAGAATTTTTCGAAGAACATTTCACAAAGATAAGTAAAAGAGAAAATACAAGATCTTGACATTACTCGCTTGTCTATCATATTTAGTAATCATTGTATTCATCTATCTATCGTATCTGTATTTTCATCGTATTTATATTTTCATCAGATATATATGAATTAATTGGATTGGTAATTCTATATTGGGATATCCAAAGTGAGGAAGGAATTTTTATAAATTTTCTTAATTGTATTCAGACAGAACTACATCTATCGTATTGGTCAACCAGATTTGATGATCTGAATAGGCAGATCGGATTGGGAATCAAATATAGAGAACCAGAGTGGGCAGATCAAACTAAACAATTAGATATTAATTATATATCAATTTCTATGTAGTTTACTCCAACTTATGGGTAATAAATTGAAGAATTTTATTTCAAATAATACATTTGTGGATGATGAAAAGAAGAACATGTAACATGAGTTGTTACACAAATATTGTTTTACCCTATTTATGCTTAGAGAGTGCACACATTCCATCAGATTGTTTACATAGTACTACATGAGTTAAAGGGTATATCCTACTAAATATAATCCATTGAATTTTTTTCATGTGGATTTTGTTGTATTTCATCATTCCCAAACCATACCAAGGACATATCTATTCTTATTGAATAGTGAACCTTGTAAATACCGGTGTTCATGTGGATGTGTGTTTAAATTGTTTCATTAGTAGGGAATCAAATATTTAATAGGGGGAAAAGTTTGTTTCAAGGAAACTTAAAAGAAAATAGTGTCACTCCCTCCAAGTGATAAAGATACATTGACTGGGCACTTTTGCTTTTATTTACTAGAAGACTCCATCAGGTTCTCTTAAATATGAGACCCTAACCACCATAATAAACATTCTAAGACAAAAGTGGTTAACATTGGATTTCATATCACATTTATGTATGTCTTGGAAATGAATCATCAAAAAAATATCATCCCTTTCCAATTCTTGATCTAATTGATTCAAATCTGTAAAGCGTCCAACATAGTCTTTGATAGACATACTCCCATGAGTCAACCACATGAACTCAAATGCTCTCCCCCTACTTTAGTGTCTCAGGATATAAGTACTCAATTAACATCTCAAAAAATTCCATCCATAACATTTTTTATACCTATCTAGTCTAATCCTTAACATCTCACCAATGCTTCACTAATCCTCATAACATATATGCATCCAAATTGACCATATTCTCAGTAGGAGTCTCAAAATAATCAAGTATATTATAGATTGACTAAATCCAGAACTCTGATGCCTATGAACACCCTATCTTGTAAAATTTGCAGGTTTATGTAACTAAAACTCCCAAGTAATGTAGGACATAGACTTAAACCACATCATGGGGTTTCTCTCTATAAGCCCCATAAAGATTGAAACGTTCTCTTGATACTACTCCCCTTCTTCCTCACTAGGCACTATCAGTTCCTCAGGTTCTAGTACTGGTAGATTATCACCAACCATATCCTCATGTCATCCTCACAAAGATAATCATTTTGGAGACATATCACTATATGTACCAATACATTTCACATGAAACATAACACCTCATTATCATGTTTATGTAAGTAGGAACATAGTAGGCCATAAAAATACATTCCCTAAAACCCTACTATATAGTCATATTGAGGTGTTGTCACTACCCTTAACAATCCTACACCTAGGTCATGGTTAATATTGTTTCAACACATTATGATATCAAGTTTCTCATTAGAAACAAAATTATTATCATTTGTATCATTTAATAATTCTCAAATTCATGTTAGGAACATTTTCATTTCAATTTACCCACGAAAAGAAAAATATTTCCTGTTCAATAGCTTACCCAACTCGTTTTTCATGCATTCAAAAAATGATTCATGTCACAAAATAATAATAAGTGCCTATAATGAGGGATGGAAACGAAACCCTCATGTTATACCGTTAAACGAGTCAAATCTCATTAAATATCAAAACAACTCTCATATCACACCAGAAGTGTGTCACCTAAGTTGAAATAACCAAAAATATAATAACAATACCAATGACAACAATACCACCCTGGATTCATGGGTTTTCCTCCATATATTAATTAGATAATCCCAGGCATGATCTCATAACCAAGGACCTAATATTTCAGTTTTCCCTTATACCATTTTATAATAGTATGAAAAATAAACGAAAAGAAAATAACACTACTCTAATACTACTTTGTAACGTCCCAGCCCAGGTTCCACACACTGGTTCCCCAAGATGGTAGATCACATAACCTCATGCACTCCTCCCTATATGCCATAGGATAACGACTATCAACAAGTGTATAATAATGACCCTAGGTACTATACCCTCTATTATTATAGTAATATACCATCCTAAAATATGAAACAATAAAAGAATAACATATAACCATAACAAGAATTGTACCAATATCACATGATGACTGAAGCAGTGAATACAATATTAAAAATTAATAGTAAAATACATCATTCCAATGTACATGTCAAGTGTCAATATGAAACCCCAAAATATAAGATACTGAACAATTTAATGTGGGTCCCAAAACATGATTAGTTCCCTCATCCATGCTCTATCCCAACTAAACAATCTAACAAATGTCCATTTCTCCTACCTTGTCCTGTAAACATGAAATATATTCAGGTATAGATCATGTAGCTTTAGTAGGATGTGAGTACCACTCAGTAGACCACTACAAATGATGTCTAAAACTATATCAACCCAATAGTGTATGTAGTTGTGTGAATAATAAAATAAAGCAATAATGTAAATAGTTTGCATATATCCAATTACTCTTTATTTAACCACATAACCCGTCATGTTCATAATTACACCAAAACCATATCACCTATATGAATTTCATTATTACCATTCATAACTCATAACTAATTTTCATTGTTATAATTCATCATTTCATAATTTAATTTCATTATTACCATTTATATTTTACAATAAATGAATAAATATCACTATTACCATTCATAATTTATTAATTTAATTCCATTTTTACCATTTATAATTCATAATACATAAATTAATTCCACTACTTCCATTAATAATTTCATAATTACATACCATTGTTTCCATTCAAATTTCATAACACATGGATGAATACAACTATTAATATTCATAATTTCAAGTTAAATATATCACAAAACCACATTGATTAATTTTCTCATTAATTAATCAATCTCACCAATTCCATATTCACATTTCTCCATTAATAATTCAACAGTTAGTTCATTACACAAATCCACTAAATTAATTTCAAAATTAATTAAGAACATAAATCCAATTTATTAATTAACATATTAATTAATAACATCAATTTCATTACAAATTAAAAAAATAGATTATCACAAAAATCAACTTAATTAATTCCCAAATTAATTAATCACTTCAATTTCATTAATTAATTCACCAATTAATTAATAAAACTCCACATTACCAATAATCTCATAATTAATTAAACCATTGATTATTTAGTTTCCACAATACCAATATCACATAATTAAATTAATAATTAATTAATATTTTTCAATAAATATCAATTATTCCTCCAATCCAACAATTCAATATTCTAATAATTAATTCGTCAATTAATTATTCCGGATTCACAACCCTTCATTATTTCTTTCACCAAATTAAAAAATTATATTAGGTAACCCAATTCCTAAAACAAACCTAGAAATTCTACAATTACATTCTCATAATTGAAATAATGACTATGGGATTATAATAATTGACTACCTACCTCAATTTTTTGATGATCAATCATTAAAAAAACCCATAATTTTTGCAGAATAATCACAAATAATGATATATATATATATATATTAAACCCAAATACATGATTGAACAATAAATATCCAATAATACAAGATCTAGATTTCAAAATAATAGATCTAAATACAATAAGACATTAGATAAATTCCCTATTAAAGATGGGGAAGATATGCGAGATAAGAAGGAAAACAAATGGGATTAGATCCTCTTATTATAAGGGGTTCATATCTTCAATCGTGGATTATGATATAAAATAATGGAGTTAATAATGTATTGTAATTTTTCCAGGGGGATACAAAATCATGCAAATACATTTGGAGTTGAGTTGGGGAAAAATAAGGGTTAAAATGGAAGATTGGGAAATTTTAAAAATAATTTTAGGGGATAAAAATCCTATATGCATTGTTTGTTAATCGGGGTTCACAGTTTCACCGAAAAATTTTCCTTAATTTTTTACCTTGTTAAGGGGTGGATCGTTTGAAAAATCATGAACCATCCACAAAAATTCCCTCTATTTGAGATCATGTGGTTTATTGGGATAGGGTGCTTGATTTTGAATAAACATGAACCAATTGTTCACCTTCTCAAATCCTTCCAAAATTACCAATTTTCACCCAAACTCACCATAACGTAAAACCCAATCGAATTATGCACAAACAAAGCATAAAGTTATACCTAAAAATAAGATTGGTACATCACCATAAAGGGTTAGGATCATGCATTTAGGTCATTACACTATCATAATAAAATCAAAATATATGGTAAATGATTTTTTTATTATATCCTCACAATTAAATAATATCTAACGGAGGTTTGAGATGAAATAATATAATAATGTTCAGTTAAAAATATTCTTATTCATTAGAGAACCTCCTTTTGTTTTCACCAAAATCAATCTTATGTGGGATTCCCAATCAATAAAAGGCCTAATCAATGTTGGAAGGGAATTAAAGAAGGTGTTTTTATAGGTAATTTTCTAATCAAAATGTTCATGGAGTTTATAGTGAAGTGGGGAGGAAATGTCTTATTATATGTGGGGAAAAGAATTAAATTGGTGACTATAGAAAAATTTTGAAACAAAAAATCCATATTTATAAGGTCATTAATAAGAAAAATTCTTCTATATGACCTTTGGTATGATTTGGGATAGGATAAAGTTTATATATGGAAATACAATAGGTCATGGATATTTTTTACTAGAATACATATTATAATGTATTTTCTTGACCATGGTAACTAGATTTATCCTTAATAGTGATAAAAAATAATTGTTTTCACAATTTAATATAACTAAATCTTCATTTTCTATTATTAACTAAAATTAATTATGATAACTCAATATATGGAATCTATTTTAAAATAATTATTTCATAGAATTGGTAGAATTAAATTTATAAATAAACATAAGATGAGAAGAAAAAGAGGTTTTCCCAAGATAATGATTCATTAAGTATAAAAGTTTTTATATAAAATTTGATAATAAAATTGATTCAAATGAATAAAATTGTAATATATTTAAAATAAATGATGTAATTTCAATTTCAATTCTTTTATATAATGTATATTTTAAAATACATTCAATGAAAATTTAAATTTTCTTCATAAATTAATATTTTTTTATATTTATTGAAAAAATAATGTTTTAAGATAATTCTCAAAAATTATGTCCAAGAAAGTTTTAAACATGTGATATAAAAAATAAATTTAATATTATTAAAATAAATTTTCAAAAAATGGAAAAAAATAGATTTACAATAAGTGCACAATAAAGGATAAAATCTCATTGTAACAACCAAAAATTATAAACCAATGTTATCTTATTCAATATCATGTACGACACACAAAACCAATCCCATAAGAGAATATAATATCCCATGAATTTATATTTTATTTAGTATTTTAAATAGATTTAATATTATATATATATTTTTATTCATAAAAAATTAGGTAATCTTATGTTACACGTAAGGGAAATTTGGTTCGGTAGTTTACGTTACACACAAGACTGAGTTTTACATAACAACAATATATTAGTAAATAATAATTATTTAATGTATTAAGATATAATATATCCATTAAATTGGTAATCATAAAAATGGTTTACTAATATATTAAAATAAATTTTTTATAAAAATATAAAATTATTTTATTGGGATAAAATTAATTATAAATAAATTTGGAAACCAATTCAATATATAGGAAAATATTATTTCTTTTATACCCACAAAGCTACTTAATCCTAATAAATTAAATTGAATAAAAATTAATAAGTGAAAATAATGTAATATGAATTATATATTTAACATAATATTTTATATATTAATTCCATATATTTTATGAGAATAATATAAGAAAAATCCTAATAATACACATAAAATTCAATATTTTTATAAAGGTAATTTTACCACCTTTTAATAGATAAACTATTTTAAATAAAAAAATTTCCAATTTATAAATTTAGAATAAACAAATAAAATTAATTTTTATAATATAAGCATAAATTTTAAGTTAGGGTAAACTTTTGAAATTTTTCTATGATGTTTCATTTCTTAATGAACTCTGAAATATACCAAATTTTTGTTCAAAAATGATTTCTCATATAATTTGTTTATAAGTTTAATTTAAATTTTTAATTGGTGTTAATGATTAATTAGATCATTTTTTTATCAATTAATCCAGTTTACGTAATTGTAATCAGTTTCAGTTTGAAATTTAGTATAAAAACATTGCAAACTTTTTGTTGTTTTTTCTTTAAAAAAGTCATTATCATTCTTTTTGAATGATTAAATTTAAATTAATTTCATTCAATTTTATGAATGAAATTAAGAAAAATAGATTCCATATTTTTAATCAGAATAATTTATAATTTCTAATAAGGTAAAATTACTTTTCCATCGAAAGTAATAGTGAAATTAATTAAAAGTAATTACAATGATTATGGTAAAATTAAGCATAATAAGGGACTAAAAATTAATATTAAAGGCCAAAATTAACTAAAAAATTTTCCAAGAGATATTTTGTGGACATATTTACACCCTATACTAACTTTTTTCTAAATGGGACCATTTTGGGAACTACATTCAATGTTAAAAACATGTATGGATTTTTCTTGTCCAAATATTACAAGTGTCACTCCTCCTCCACTATAGAATGGAATCCTCTCATCCAACATCCTCACACCTATCAAGAAACATTGTCTTGACTAATATCTAACCTAATATCTCCCCAAAATACATATAGAAAACCTATAAGCATCACATTGGTCATAAATACACTTAAGGAAGCCCTTTGGTACAAACCAAAAGGAGTTACCAGATTAAGAGGTAAACTATTTCTTTAAGATCTTTAGTTTTATTTCCATTATTGACCAAATAAACTATTATTATTAAATTATTATAATGAAACATTTTATACACAATATTCAGTGAATTTTTAATGATATGGGTTCTACCTACACTTACACCCCCAATCTAATGTGTAATGAAAATATTGTTTATGTGAATGGTGAATTACCGCCTCACGAAATAATGATTATTCATTCATCCTTTACAACCTATCATGTTAGTCATTATGATGAATTAAAAATTTATATATAATATATCTGATATTTAAAATTTCATTATTCTTTAATAGTTTTTTCTCACATATATCTATACATTTTATTTTGTGTAAATACGATAACATCATTTATGGGAGTGTGGACTACCGACTCGTCGAAGCGATGTGATTCGTTCACCCAATACATGAAATTTATAATGGATTATTTTAATTAAAAATATGTTACATATAAAAAATCTATATGTTTTTCAGGACATAATTTTCTTTCGGTAAATATCATATATATAAACTTCTTTGTAACCCTTATACACACTTAAAAAGTGATAACATCATTCATGAACAGGTGGACTACTGGCTCCTCGACATGATTGGATTCCTTTTACCTAAAAAATTACATATATAAGTATAAATGATTAAATAACATGGAATTTATGATATATTTATCATTAGTGAATGATATTGTGTTACTTTCATTCTTTCTATAATGATAATTGAAAATAAGAATATTAATCATGCGTACGTACGACCTACCATCTCCATCATTCTAACATTAATTCATTTTTCATAACTATATTTAATGAATGTATTTAAAAGTATAATTAATGTATAAATATTATAATTATATCATGATTATTATTATGAATATATTTATATAAAGGTTCTTTTGACCATAGTCGACCTACGAAAGTCATTCTAACACATGAACCAAATGTGGTCAAAAAACGTAATGTAAACATAATTGTTTAAGTAGTTAAATAATAAACTACAATAAGTTAATTAAATGTAATGATAATCTTGATTAATATTCTGAATAAAGTAGTTAATTAATAGACATTTATCATACATTTTGATTAAAATATACATAACAAGTCCAACCTACGTTAAAGGAATTTTGTCTCAATTTACATTCCACTAAGGCTTACATGTTATTATATACCAATTCACTTTTATTTTGTGTATATATTTCCTTTTGACATGTTATATAATGAATATCCTTACTCCAGTGATATTATAAGTTTCATTTTATATTATTCCTTTATGATAATTATGATTTAAATTATTCAAGGTGGTATTGGACACTTTGTCATGTTAAAATTTTCTTTCCCATAAGAATGTTTTATTTATATTTAAATAGTTTCTAAATCATTAACATCAAAAAACATTGATGTCGCATAGCCTACTTTAGGGAACTATTCATAAATACAAATACTTTATTCAATACAGATATTTGATAAGGCTTATTGTTTAGTATTTGAGTTGATTATTTGATATGATGGATTTATTGGACAAGTATGACATGGGTGGGGCCTAGTTATAGAAATCCCTTTGATGCATCGATTGTCTCATGAGTTGAAATAGTTGGCCAAATTAGATTCAGTTTTTTGCAATATGATAAAAGGTCCTATGAATGGTATTGAATGTAGTGGTTCATGTTCCAGATAAATGGAATCTAATAATTATGAATTTACCTCATATAGGTTTAGTTATTATCTATCCATGATATTTTACATCAAAATTTTTATTAATATGGATCATTTTCAGTTTATTTACTAGATTTCATCTGTTTAAGTTTTATAACATTCCATATTGATTATTCCTTTTCTATTTATCTAAATTTCATATATTAACGCTTATTTACCTTTACATGTTAATTTATATATATTGATTCAACTTTTCTTTCTCCTCACTTACCATTATTGATCATTATACATCTCTATTATTTTATTTCATTTCACCATTATGTGAAGAAGAAACCTATGAAGATTATTTCAAGGATTCTATCTATTTATTTTTCTTATGTATCATGTCTATATTTACGATTTCTTAATTTATTATGGGTATCATGTATGTAATATGTATTTCCAAAAATGATAAACTGATCAGTCCTTTGGGATTTCATTCCTTGTAATAAATAAAATATACCCATAAAAACATCCCTAAATAGATACTATAAGTGGATATAGTTATAAAATTGATGTACCTAGGAGTAACAACTACAAAAAGTGTGATGTTTCTGACTTGTTGTAACATGGTACAGGACAACAGGCCTTATTTTGCACCTGGTTTTACACTCATGGGGGATATTCTTCAGATAGTTCAAATTTTCATTACCATCCATTGTGATGAATTTAAATGTAATTATTTACCAAAATTATCCATCATTTTTTATTCTATGATTTATAATGAATAAATTTATGTTATATACTATAAAATACTTGGAATTATACATTGTTATTTTAGGATCTAATCTAGTATATTCCATTGATTAGAAAGAGCACATATATGGGAAAATAGAATCAATACTCATGGCCAATGCATAGATTTCCTTGCTGAGAAATTCAGTAAAGATTGTATTATAATAGCACAACTTATTGATATACTATAAAAACATATTCAGATTATGACAAATTCCCATTCCCAAATGGAGGAACCAATTCCGTAGAGAAAATATCTTATTTTGGATTGATTTATATGAAATATGCCCCTATTATTTAGTGGAACTATTGATCTAATGGAATCTAGGTAATGGATTATGTTTGTGGAGTATATATTTATGGCCTCAGAATGAAGTGTAATGGAAAATTTTACACTTGTATCCTATTTTATATAAGGTTATTATAATCAATTGTGTTCTCTAATCTAGTATAAAATAGAGTAATGAGTAATGGAACTCATGGAATGTTGGATTTTTAAGGAAACATTATTTGATATATACTTACATGTAGAGAAAACAATAAGATGAAAAAAGTGATGTGGAGTGTGAAGATTCCTTTATAAGGTTAAAAAGGTATTCTATGAATTTCATAAGCAATATGGAGTGAATGATGGACCATGTCTTTGAAGGAATTAATTCTAACCTACAAAGAACACTTGTGTCTCAAATCTTTTCTTCATATGATGAAATATTTTTATATGATATCAAGATATAGAAAGAATTCACCATGAATTATGGATTCAATGGGAAGAAATAGAAGATTATAAAGGAATAAAAAATAGTAGATAAAGTTAAGAGGGGAAAAAATTATTTTACCACATGTGATAACAGTGGAATAAATCACTCTGGTAAATGATTAAAAGGTTTACGAGTATGTTATATGTGAGGAGAGAAAGGTCCCTAGGAAAAATAATGAAAATGGAAGAGGTAAAATGATAATATTTAGTGCTAAGACTTAAAAGAGATGGGTAACTACACAAAATAATGTCAGAATCATCAAGAGAATATATCTTAAAAGAATATATGGGGATAAGGACAAACATATGATACTGACACAAATAAAGTGGAATGGTTAATTTTCCTTAGTATTTGAATCTATGAAATATGTTGTAAAAATATTTTATGCATTATCTTCTAATCATATAATTTATCAAATACATAAGTATTTTACTGCGGTACATTTTTTATAAGGATTTGAAGTCATATACTGAACACTTCCAAGAAACATTATTCAGTAGAATGTTAAATTTTTTTGAAAATGCATTATTGATGGAATTAAAACCCTAAATATGCTCCTGATGTTGAGATAATTATGAATAAATAATTTATTTAGAAAAAATTTTACTACATCAGAACAGATTAATAACTTTTTGACAAGTGGTTTATGCTATCATTAATGAAGTTTACCATAATTTTTTTATGGAATATATCTAATAACATGTTTATTACATAATTAATAAGTATTAATGCATGTTTTAAATATGGTTTTATGGTAGTTAATATAATTATTATAATCACATATTTGGTATGTGATGATTTAAATCCACTTTAGGTTGTTTGATATGTTCATTTTGTAAGTTCAATGACCTTCCTTCAAAAAAAATTATTATAATATTTTTGAAAAGTTACCATTTATGAAATGGTTTAAGTTGATATTTTTTTGAGGTTTTACTGGTTAATGTATTACTTCATCATGTGCTACAACCTATGCTAAAAAAATAAGTAAAAATAATATAGGGGAAAAAAATTATACGATTGGGTTTTTTAATTAGTAAATTTATATTTATTTGTATACAATTAATGAATTCCTCAACATTAGATTAAATAGTATTGAAACAAAAATACTGGCCTATTATCATCATTTTTATTGAAATTAGTACCCTTTTTCGCACATATGTAATACGGTGTTGTAATCTAAAACTTTCAGATAAACATGTTCTATAGAACTCTCCATTAAGAATTGGATTGATAGATTTTTCTTCTATATCCATATTTCCATTTACCACATATGTTCTCCTAATAGAGAACCTAGTTACGTGACCATTTTACTTTTATTTATCTCTTATTATGAAGACATGTATTAATCCTATTTACAATGTGGTTTTTTCAGTAATATTTTATTTTCGAATATAAATCCTTCAACTACTAAGATAAAGATTAAATTGTGAGGATGGTATTTAATTAAGGTGGGGAGAATGAAAAATCAAAAAATTCTAAATTAAGAACATTATATTAAATATCTTATATGACACACAAAACAAATAGCATGATAGAATATAATATCCTAGTAATTTATAGTTTTTTAGTATTTGAAATAAATTAAATATATTCTATATATTTTAATTTACACAACCTAGAATTATATTGTGTTACATGAGAGATAGACTTTTTTAGTAGTTTATGTTACACGCAATACTGAGTTTTACTGACCCATAATATATTATTAAAATATTATTATTTAATATAACATTATATTACCTAGACATTAAATTAGTAGTTATATAAAGGTTTTACAAGAATATTAAAATCTATAGTTTACATAAGTATAAAATTAATTTACTCGTTACAAATTAATTAGAAATGAATATGAAAACCAATGGAATATAAAGGAAAGTATTATTATTTTTATGATCACAAATTTATTTCATCCTAATAAATTAAATTAATTAAAAATAAGTTTGTGAAATTAATTTAATATATATATACATATATTATATATTGAATAATATTTTTTATATTCATCTAATATATTTGATAATCCTGAGATAAGAACAAACCCAATATTAAACATAAAATATTATATGGTTATAAAGGTACTTTTACCTCCTTCTAAGGGGGACATATTTTAAATCCAAATTTTCACCCTATTTTAAATTTAATCTTTTAATATAAACTTATTCCTTGGAATATTAATATAAAAATTAACTTAGGGTGCTCTCTTGGTATTTTTCTATGAAGTATATTGTTTTAATGAATAGTGAAAAACTAAATTTTAGTTCAAAACTACCTTTTCATCTAATTATTTAGAAAGTTATATTATTTTTTAAATTTAATTTAAAATTATAATAGATCAATGTTTACCAATTAATACAACTTAGTTCATTTAAATCAATTTAACTTTGAAGTTGGTTTAAAATCACAGAAAATTTTTGGATGTTTTTACTTTACCAGAATAGTCTAAAGGCCTTCATTTTTATTGATTTTTGATAACCCCATTTCAAGGGATGATGGGGAACCCTTACAAGGCCCATAATATTAATGATTACAAGGACCGTAGGCTTAAGAGAAATTACATGACCTGAAGGTCTTAGGGAATTCAACCAGTCTATAACTACAAGGAATTGCCCCTCCCTAGCATCTCCATCGTGATGGTAGCTTTCCACCTTCACATGGATGTCTGGTTAAGTTTCTTGGGAAAGCACATGTTGGTACCAATGGTGAAGCCATACCCTCTCATTATTCCAAATCCATCGGTTTTGCTCTGGTGAGTGCACCAGCTCTGAATCCTCCTCTAGGGATGCTCCTTTTTTTGTAGAGTTTGTCTAGGGAAATAGCTAGTGTCCTGAAGGCCTTGAGGATTACTGAAGGCCTTAAAGGTGGCCCAAAATTACTACAGAACTGAAGGCTTGGGTGGCCCAAAGGCCTTAAAGACTCCAAGCCCAAATTGGTTGCCCAAGGTGAATTTTTTTGGCTACTAAAGTACTAAAAAGTACCTACTACAGTATTGCAACAGCAACCCAGAAATATGCCTCCACCTGGTTTTTAACCTGGGTCTCATGGATGCACTTAAGGATACCTCACCTACTGGGTTGAGGCTCATGTGTGATGTTTTTTACTTTAAGACCCTATATTATCATTACGTCTATAAGACTAAATTTTAATTAATTTCTTCCACTTCTATTATTGGAATTTAGAAATCATGATTAAACATTTTGAATCACCTTATTTTATACTATCTAATATAGTAAACATAGTTCTTGACCAAACATATTAGTGATAGTAATTAAAATTAGTTACAATAATTATGGTAAAATTACACTTATTGAGGAACTAAAACTTAATCCTAAGGCCCCAAATAAACATAAAACTTATCCATTATCAATGTTTTGGAAATATTTCGACCCTATAATAACATTTATTGAAATGGGACCATTATGGATGCCACGTTCAATGTGAAAAACGTGTATGGAATACCAATTTCTAAATATTACAAGAGTGGAACACCTCCTCCACCATAAAAGGTCATCCTCTCCTCTCACTTCCTCACACCACTCATGAAAATTTGGATCACCCATGATCATCCAAAATAGATCCTACACATACCTCCCCTAAACAAAGAAGTCCTACATTTCTTAGAAACCCACCTAAATAATCCCTTTGGAATAAACCAAAAGGAGTTATCTGATTATGAGGTAACAAATTTCAGTAAGCTCTTTGGTTTTATTTCCATTCATAACCACATAAAATATTATTATTACATGATTATATAACCAAATATCAACATTATAATACTAGTATGTATTTATGTTGATGGTTCGACCTAAACTTTTGCACACCTACATCTATTGGGTAACAAATATGCTCTTTATTGGAACAAATAACTACCACCTCACAAAATGGTGGTTGTTTTTTCTTCCATTACAACTTCTCATGGTTTCCATTATGATTGAAAAATATATTTATATATTTATTATTTATTATTTTTAATGTATTTATTATTTTTTAATTCTTTTATTACACATATTTCTATACATTCCATTTTTTCAAATATGATGACATCATTTATGGATGTGTGGACTACCACCTCTTAAATGTGATGTGATTCATTCACATGATAAATAGAATGTATAAAAGATGATTTAATTAAAAATATGTGACATAGACAACATATATATTATATTCATAAAATAATTACCTTTTTTAAAATATAATATATATCAATTTCTTTGTTACCCTTTCACATACTTAAAAAGTGATAACATCGTTAGTGGATGTGTGGACTATCGCCTCCTCGACAAGAAGTGGTTACTTTTACATCACAATAATTATATATATAAGTAAATATGATTAAATAAAATATTATTAATGATATAATTATCATTATATAATGATATTATTTTACTTACCTTCTTTCTGTAATGATCATTTAAAAATGGGAATGTTACTATTTCCTATGTATGACATACCATCTCCAAGATTGTAACTTTGATTCATTTTTCATAATAATATTTAATTTTTTTTTAAAGTATAATTGATGTATAAATATGATAGTTATTTAATTATTATTATTCCAGATATGTTTATATAATTACCCTTTTGACCTTAGTTGACTTACCAACGTTGTTTTAACACAAGAATAGAATTTGGTCAAAACACCCAACGTAAAGTTTGTTATTTAATAGTTCTTTACTAAGTGACTAAAAATTAAATTTTTATTATTCAAAATAATTTATGTGAAAAGTTATAAACCCTAAGTTTAACCATAAATAGAAAATATAGAACCATTTAATAATAATTTAATCCTACTATAATTAGTTCCACTAAACAATTTCCATGAAAATTTTTTTCCTAGAGGTCTACTTCATCCATTATAAGGTCTTCAAACATGAAATCCATCTTATCCCAAGAATGGATGTATTCCAAAAGAATTATATTCCCACTATTGAACACCAAAAAAAATTAGATCCTATTTTTTAATCAAGGAATACTACTCCTCATTGAGATTTATCTTTGAAGAAGACCCCCTCATTATGGTTGCTACCTCTTCAGTAACATTAAGTGTCAAAACCTGCTCAACAACTTCTTCTAATGAGCTCATAATCAGTTCCAATGATTGATCAAGAGTGAAATATGTCTTCCTCTTCTATAAATTCATCATAGAGGAAGGGAGATTATTACTAACCCCCATCTCGTCTTTTGATTTCTTCACTAATAATCTCTCCATAGGAAGTGGCAAGAATGAGTAGTCCTTTCTTGGTTTCTAGATGCCCTTTTGGTTTTTACCTCTATTTGTATTTCAGATTCCATCACCCTGAACCTGAACCCCATCCTCAACATCTCCTGAAAACTTACTAGAACTATAATTATTGGACTTCAGGTCCTTCTTCACATATATGGGGTACTTGATAGACTCCTCTTTAAAATCCAGAACCAAGACCTCATTAGGTAGTCCAGAAAAACGATTTCCCAACTCAATAAAAAAACCTCCTTACTAGTACTATCTCTAAAAATAGAATAATTAGCCTCATATGATTCATTAGGAGCCTCTATCATACATCTATCATGGGTATCACTCCCTGGGCACACCACCTCAGCATATGAGGCACCCAAGGGGCCTTGGGACCTCTATCATCCACTTTTTGAGACTCTATGTTAGTGTTATATCTACTGTTACCCTAAGTGTCATCAACTCTAGACCCATTTTCCACCTCTGATTGCTTTTAAAGATACATCCATAGGTTCTTGAGGATCCTCAATGGCCTTTCACAAATGAATGTCTTCTGAGGAATCAATATGAAATTCCTTAGTCACGGCCTCCACACCTGATGTCCCCTAACTAGAAAGACCAACCACACTGGTCACAGTGGCCTTATCACTACCTATTGAACCCACACCACCTTTATTATCTTGCTATCTAGATCCACACATATATTCTTTTGAGGAGTGACCTATAAATTTACAATTAGAAAAAAATCAACCCATGATCTATATACAACTTTCTATTTACAAAGGAACCCCTCATCTACTATAATCCAAGCAAAGTCAACAGGAACTCTTGAGGAATCAAAATCCACAAAAAAATATGTCGGTTAATAGGATGAAAAATAGAATTTGTTCAAATATCATAGCACAAATATCAACCTATGAGGTTTCCAAGAATCTTAAAAATCAAGGGGTTTTGAAACAGTATTAGAAAGTTTTGATGAATAACCCAAATATAGAACAAAGGATAATCAAGCCTCGTATGATAGTTATAGGTCCATTTGAAGAGGATAAATCGAGAACCTTTTCATCAGTGGAGAGAACTAGGCGAGGCTTTAATCTGGTCCTCTTATGAAGCAAAACGAATCATGATATTGCTGTTGTCGATCAACCCCATAGTTTCTATTTTTTTAAGTTATAGGAGTTAAAGAAAAATCTATCAAATGATTTCATTGAAGGCCTTTTATGGAAAAATAGTGAAATTAATTCCAGGTTAATGAGGGATGAAGATTAATTGAACTCAGCCATCTAAATTGGAAGGTTAGGGCACCAATTATGTAAATTCATAACCATGGGTCACAAAAATATTTTAGGTAACATGGGGAGTAGGTTAGGGTTATAAAAGGGGGAGAATTTTTTAATGATCTTTCATTGTTATTTTTATTCCTTAACATCAACAACCCTTGTTGTTTCTTATCCCCCAGTGGGGAACTATTGATAAATTTCAATCTGTTATAGAATATGGAAAATTGATAAGGATTATTTCATATTATTTGAATCATTTATTTGATATGGGGGATGCATCGGATAGGTAGGACATAGGTGGGTCTAGTTATAGATAGCCACTCGATGCATTGGTATTCTAATGAGAATAAATAGATGGACAAATTAAATGGGGTTTTACCCGATATGCTAAACCATCTTATGAAAGTATTTATGGTAGTGGTTTATGTTTTGGATACATAATTCCCAATTATAAGAAAGTTCCATCATATAGATTCAGTTATTATCTATCCATGATATTTTGTATCAAAATTTATATAGATACATTTCATTTTCATTTTACTGACTAGATGGAATGTGATTCAATTTTTTTACCTTTTTTATTTTATTTTTCCATATCTGGTTATTTGAATGGAATGTGTTACAATTTAATTACCTTACCATGTTTATTTATTCCTATTTATTCATTATGGATCTTCTTTACCTACCCTTATTTAGAATTTTTCACCACCATTATTATATTTCCATTCCCATGATATAAAGAATAAATCATTAAATAATATTTAAAGGATTCTATTAATTTCTTTTATAATGTATCATGTATGTATTTCATATTTTCTAATTTATTATGGGTATCATATATGTAATCTATATTTACAAGACTACACAACAAATTGGTCCCTTAGAATTTGATTCAATTTAATCATGCCAATGTAATAAATTAATCCACCGGCTCCGAGCCTTGAGGGTTTGGGCATTATACTCTTTTTATAAAAAAACTTTTTTAAACAAAGAGTAAATTTATTCTTAATATATGTATATAGTAATTATTTTTTGAATGTTGAATCCTTTTATGATATATATAATATATAAATTATCTGAAAAAAATAACCAATAATGTCTAATTTAATTTATTAATATAAAACAATTTCATGTTCCCAAAACTGTTATTCAGAAAAACATTTATTTTACATTAAAATAATTTTTGTTTTTCATTTATAATAAATTATTCCAATTGAATTTATTTTATTCATGCTGAAACATATATTTTTTCTATTTTATATATTCATATTCACACCATCTAATTTAACATCTATGTTATAATTGTAAGGCCTAAATAAAAATATTAATAGTATATCGTGGTTCATTAAAACTCTATGTTGCATGTAATGAAAGCTATCAATGGAATTGAATTTATTTAGAAAAAATATATATATTATAAAATTTTGATTTGTTGAAATGGTGACTAAAAATTATTTTTTGAAGAATCATTAAGTCGTGGATGTGGTATGTGTAGGGAGTATGTTGTCTTGTGGTGGAGAATATTTTTGTGTATTGATGTGTTTTCTTTCAAGGTGTTGAATATTAATTTTATGTTTAGGGAATTTAATTTTTTAAATTTCTCATAAATACCTCAATAGAAATTTAATTATGTATAACTATAATTTATGAAGACTCAATGAGTGTTTAGAAGATCTAAGAAGGATTGATTCATTAGTAAAGTTGAATTATGCAGTTCGCAAGTCCAAATTGATGATGAGGAGTATTCTATCTATATAATTGAGTGAATTCTTGATAGATTCAGCTCATAGGGAGTATCTATAAGGTATAGGGGTGGTTAACAAATTCTTATACATAGAACATAATTTTTTATATGGAATGAAATGGGTTGTGGTTTTTTACATCATGTAAGATAATTTTTTAGGATTTATACAAAAATAACACAATTATGTATTTTTAGAGACCTTAGAGTTTAATTGAGCATCATTTTTAGGATTTTATGTTACATGTCCAAAATATAAAATCTTTGAAATTTATATTTTACCATTATTTTGATAAATTATAGAAGACTTCGTCAGTATAAGTGTGCAAGGAGGACTCATTGGATGTGGTCTATATGAGGAAATGTGTTATCCCTAAACATATAATAGAATAAGTGAAAATTTCATGGATTAACCGTGGATTGAAAATTATAATCTAAATAATATAGTTCTTTATTTGTGGAAACATTCTAGAATAACCCATCATCTTTGTATTCTAATTTAAATATACCTCAATAGTGAACCAAAAAAAATTTATTGTGGACCATTTTTTCTCACCATTTGTTCCATTAGTTCATTTTAATTCAATATTTAAGGTATAAAATGTTCATAAAATTGTGTGGAGAATATCATTTAGGTAAAATAAAAACTTTACCCCTTGATTCACACCTTTACTTATTGGGTTTCCTATGGTATTACATTTTATTTTTCTATTTATTAATTTTTATTACTATTGAAATATATTTTTTGTATATCTATTTTTTATAATGATCATTATATATCATGGATTTAATCCTTAAGATTTTATATTTCATTGAAACACTAATTATTATAGTTTAGAGAATCATACTTATTCATTTACATTTCATCCATATGAAAAATAATTTCATGCATAAAAATATAATATTTATTCATAGAATGACTATTATGAAATAGGGTAATGATATTTACATAGATTTATGTTTATGGAGTATATAGACTTTTTTTATCAAAAAATTCATACATACCAATAAGAATGATCATTATAAAAAATGATTTTTGGGTAGATAATGAATACTTTTCATGGAAACATTGATGCATACAAAGATTTGTGATCTATATAGAAAAATGTTGTCTAAACAAAGACATAAATTTTTTAGAAAGGTGTAGTTTTAATATATTATTTTTATTATTTTAATATTTATTTTCTCGAAGTATATTTTTTATTTTGAATATGGACCAACAAGTAAAATAGATTATTTTTTCATGATTTTTTAGAATTACAATGATATTTAAGGATGATATTGTTGAGTATTTATTATTGAAATCAAATTTATAAAAATATCATATTCTAACAAATTGATGAACATGATATTTTCATTTTATAAATAATCATGGTTCATATGGAATACCTCAATGTGGATAATTTATTATTGATTTTTTATGGGGGATTATGGGATTTGAAGAAGAAAATAGCCATTTATAGTTTTTATATTTAAAATATATATAAAACACATGTAGAATATATGACATGGATCTGTTTTAATTTAATGTGATGTATTTTTTTAATAAAGTGTCCTCAATATACACCAAATCGGTAGTTTTTTAGTCATACCAATATCTCTAAGACAAAATATATCAATTTTATTAATGGTGTAAGAATAATATTCCCACAATTGAATATTAGTTTGCAATTATCCAACAATTTCACTTTATTTATATTTTTTGGGTTGTTAATTTAATATTAATATATCATATATAGGTCATACAACCCATAAATGGTATCCCAATATTATTCCATTATCACTAAAAGGGAGTGACAAAGGATTCTATATATCCAATAATATACAAATTTTTAGGATTTTTTTTATTAAAAATTATATGTTTTGTATACTCCTATAAAAGTATAATTATTTTGGAGGATCCTCATTTATGAAATGGTCTGGTTTAGTTTTGAACCTATTCTAAAATTATTAGTTTTGATTGATTCTATAAAATTCCTTCATCAATACTTGATATCTGTAATAATAGGTTAGGGTTTGAATAATACATATGTATCATTTTGATATGAACTACTAAAAAATAATTATTTCATAACTTTTATCTTTTATTCATTCCCCCTTCACACATCCACTATAATTACTATGATATTTTAGATTGAAAATAAACCTAACCTTTTATCCTATAATCAACCATTGTTGGATGTAAAAATTTATGTCATAGATGAATTTTTTTTTTTGAATTTTTAATTATGTTATCATATTCATTTATTTTAAAACTGGAACTCTATTACATAAAAAAAGTTGTGGAAATATCTATTTCATTTCATCAAAGCTATTAAAGTTAAAATTTTTAATAATTTGAGACCACCTAGTTTTGATAGTATTGAGTAAGGATATTGGAATAATGTTGCGGATGTGGTTTTGAAAACTGTCAGTATTGATTATTGGACTAATATGCCTAGTTTTGAAAAGTGACAACAGCTGAGAATGTTACTATGCATGGTAATAATTATATTAATTTTTAAATTAATTTTAATGTTATTAATATTTTGATTTTATTCTAATTGAAATGTTCATAGTGACATCTAATTTTTTAAAACTGTCCATAACATTTTGAGGGGTTTATTTACTACTAATTAATGAAAAAGAAAATTTCATAGAACCAATAAAGGTTTTTATACAGGTGAACTTCAAAAATTAATTATTTTTTATGATTTAATTCAGAGTGATATGTATACCATGTCTACACTAATTTCGAATAGCATATGTAAACCTAGTAAAACCCAAATGAATAAAATATTTATTGAATGAATATTTTGAGTTCTATAAATGAAGTGAAATTCCAAAAAGATGTATGTTCAAAAAATTAATAATTTTTAAAAATATACCTCAAATGGATTAATGGATCACAAAATCAATGTGGGATTGAGTTGAAGAATATTTATAACAATGTGAATAATATAAATTTGGTAGTTTCTATTTAGATAATTATGATTTGTTTAACTCATCTTCTAATTTTTCAGTTTCATCTAGTTCTAAAAAGGGTGCTAATGTGAGTTAAATAAAAACTTTATTATAATGTATAAATAAGAAAATAAAAACTAAAAATAATAAATTAAATAAAAATTATATGAAAATCGTTAAAAGTAAATAAAATTGAAATATTGTTATTAAATATTATAAGTTTATGAAAAATGGGTATGTAAAATTATAGTGTCAAATGTGGAAAAATGAAAAGGTTGAAAAGAAGGAAAATAACAGATATATTGTTGAGCCCTCTGGGAAAATTAGTTGAACTTATATTTTCATAATCCCAACTATGCTCAATCATATTTTAATTATGCTCAATTATATTTTGATAATCTCATTTATGTTCAAGTATAGTTTGATAGGTCCTATATCAATTAATGGTTAATTACTTATTTCAGTATTTATGTACACCATGCACATATTTATACATTATAATGTTTATATTATCTTTAGAGAATTCGGTTACTAAATGGATATATATTCTAACTTGACCCATTCTGCCAATAGAATGCTTAAATAGACAAGTGGTCACCGTTACAGAACAAGGCTACCGATACGTAAAGGTTACCGATACGTAAAGGTTACCGATACGTAAAGATTACTGATACGTAAAGGTTACTGATACGTAAAGGTTACCGATACGTAAAGGCTACCGATACGTGAAGGTCACCAATATGTGAAGCCTACTGATATGTGAAAGTTACCGTTACGTGAAAGCCTACCGATAGGAACAAGTTTACCGTTACGTGAAGGTCACTGGTATAATAATGGCTACTGATATTTGAAGGTCACCGATATATCAAGCCTACCGATACAGACAAGTCACTGTTATGCAAGTCTACCGATACACCAAGGAAGCTACTGGTACAAGATGGCTACCATTACATGAAAGGCCACTGGTACATTAATTCTACCGCTACCGATCAAATCTACCGACAGACATGAAGTCTACCGATAGAAAGGCTACCGTTATACAAGAGGTTACTGATACAAAGATTTATCGATACACAAGGCTACCGATATCCAAAGCTACTGTTCCAGAGAATCCGATGCTATCTGAATTTCTTTATCTTTATTTAATCTAACCAATGGTCATATTAGGTATATTTTAATGCTCTTTCATTTATTTAATAAAGGTTGTTGGATTTCAGGGAACCATACCTCGTACCTGTAAAAAGGTATCATTTCTTTTGCTGGAGCTCGTGCTATAAAAGTCCATGTTACTACACAAGAGACAAGAGACAATACATATACAAGACACTAAGAACATACAAGGAATATATAGAGCTCATACAGATATTCATGCACGATCAAGAAGACACAGAAGCTCATACACACTCAAGCCTACTGAAGAATAGTTCCTTACTTTCACGAAGATTTTGAAGAACATCATCAACTACATTTTCACTGTCTTTGAACCTGGATGTCAAGAAGATGACACTCTGTTTTCAAGACAGAAACCAGAAGAGGACCCAGAACAATTTCTGATCAAATCTGAAGGAATCCAGGGCTACACTGCAATCACTAGAGCCATTTTAAACTCAATATCTTGCTCAGTGATTTATTATTTACATTACGAGTAGTTTGTATCATCTGTTTTAATTTTTATATACACTGTCTTCTGAACCTCAATTGGAGGGACTGTAAATCCTCATTCAATCTCCTTACATCTTTTATTTCCCACTATGGATAGTGTTAGAGGTCATGTATGACATGGACAGCTGTATTTGCTGTTGTTTTTGTTTCCCATGAATAACTATGGTAGAGGTCTTTGACCTGGACAGTTGTAAACTGTTGTGAACCCCGATCCAGGGTGTGGATAAAATTTATATAAATTGTTGAGAGGACTAAGTCTTGGCTTGAGACTAAACCTCTTGGTTATATCTTTTGTGCTTTATTTAGTTTTATCTAAAACCTTTTACTCCACTGCTAAGTGCTTTAAAACTTAAACAGTTTTTCAACGTTACTCTGATAATTGATTAGGAAGTGTTTTTATTACTTGCAAATAATTAGGTTAGTTTCAAAAGCTAATCTGATCTTATGATTATATTAACTAGGAATTAATCAATCCCTTGAGAACCTAACAGAAAGTTTTCTTTATTTCAAATTCACTACAATTCAATTAGTATTTTAAATTGGGGGATTTTAGTAAAGGATTTTAAATAGAAATTTTAATTGGAACTCAATTCACCCCCCCCCCCTCTTGAGTATCCACTCCGACCAACATTTGGTATCAGGGGAATAAAATATTTTCTAAAGTACTCTGTTTTCAACTGTGATTTTAGTTGTATTTTAATGTTCTTAAAATTTGTGTTATTTCTAAATTTGTATCTCTTTAAAATTTTTGTTTCAACATAGTTATCATGGATAACAGACTTGAAGGTGTTTCTACTAATAAACCACCATTTTCAATGGAATCAACTATGGTCAGTGGACGATTAAGATGAAAATTCATTTAGAAAGCATGGGTTTTGATATTTGGACTGACATAGAATCAGAATATAAGATTCCCACTACTATTAGATCTACTTGGAATGAAGCTACTAAGACAGCTTACAATAATAATTGAAAAGCTATGAATGCTCTGTATTGTGCTTTAGGAGATGAGGAATTTAATAGAATATCTACTTGTAGGACTGCATATGAAATTTGGGATACTTTAAGTGTTTCTCATGAAGGAAAAACTAATGTTAAGGAAGATGGATTGAATACATATACTATTAAATATGATAATTTTAAAATGAATCCTGATAAACCCATTTCTGATATGTATCTCTGGTTTAACGAAATTGTCAATACAATGATCTCACTGGGAAAGGATGTTTCCTCAAAGGAGCAGATCGTGAGAATTTTGAGATGCCTACCTGAAAGATGGAGGGGAACTTCTGTTTTAATCAGAGAATCTTGTGATATTGGTCAAATGTCAGTCAAGGAAATTATCGGTAAGTTGATGATTTATGAAGAAGAGATTAAGGTAAACAAAGAAGAAGAATATGAACCAAAAAGGATGTTAGTTTCCTTCAAGACATCTACTTCAAAGAATAAGGATAAGGAGAAACTTCAAGCTGTAAGTGATAGCTCAAGATGTGAAGAAAGTGAAAGTGCATCTGACAGTGATGCAAAAATGGCTCACATAGCCCGAAGATTTAAGAATTTTTATAGGAAATAGAAGGTTTTCAGAAAATCAAATTACAATGGTATGTATGACAATAAGGGACACTGGAAAAAAGACTAGAAGAAATATGAAAAATCTGATGAAGTTGTCTGCTATGAATGCAAAATAAAAGGAAATATAAAAGCATACTGTCCAAAATTAAAATACAAGAGGAAGCATGAGTATAAGTACAATAAGTATAAGAAATCCATGAAGGATACTTGGAGTGATTATGAGGATAGCTCCAATGAATCTGAAGCTTATGAGACTAAAAATAGAAATAAGTCAAGCATGTGTTTTATGACAAACATTTCTGAGGTAACATCTGAAACTCTTGCTTTAAATACATATTATTCTGGAGATGATTCTGATTCTGAAAATATGACAAAATATGAACTGTTTGAATATTGTGATATGTTGGAAGAAACCTGTAATGAGCTGAAAGACAAATACAAAGGTTGACAGAAATAGTATGCTTTAAATATTAAATATAAATCTGATCTTGACATGGAAATGGAAAAGAATTTTTAGTTTCCTAAAGAAAACACTGAACTGAAATTGTCAAATGAGCAACTTAGGAAGTATTTAGAAAAGTTTACAAATGGCAAAGAAAATCTTACTCAAATGCTAGGTAAGCAGATTACACATAGATATACTACTGGTATAGGATACCAACCTGGACAAAGAAAAATTACCAAAACTAGATTTATTCCTAAATCTGGAAAGAATGAAGTTAGATATAGTTCTGGAAGCTCATATGCTTCAACCAGTTATATTCATAGTTACGGATCTAACAAGGTTTATCTTTCAAAATCTGTTGATTCTACAAACATTATGAGACCCATAAGAAAAATTTTGGTACCTAAAGTTTTATTGGCTAACCTGTCTGGACCCAAGAAAATCTGGGTAACAAAATCATTTCCTATTTAAATCTGTTTTGTAGGGAGCCTGCTTAGAGAGCTCCTATAGAAACACTTGGTACTTGGACAGTGGATGTTCAAGACATATGTCAGCAGACTTCTCATGTCTTAAAAGCTTATTCAGAATTGATGGAGGTTCTGTCACCTTTGGTGATAATTCTAAATAGAAAATCATCGGTTTAGGCCAGATTGGTAACACTGACTCAGTATTAATTTCTAAAGTTCTATTTGTTGATGGACTTAATTATAATTTACTAAGTATTTCTCAGTTATGTGATGATGGATTCAATGTTAAATTTGAAAATGATTTTTGGAATGTTTTTAATTCTAAAAATGCTTTAGTATTTTCTACCTTGCGAAATGAAAATGTCTATGCTGTTGACTTAAATTCTTTAGCTATGCAAAATATTACTTGTTTAAATGCTTTTCATGAAGAGTCTTGGCTTTGGCATAGTAGATTAGGACACTACAATGTACATTCACTTATAAAACTTACAAGTATGAGCTTATTTAGAGACCTACCAAACATGAATTCCCAGCAGATAAAGTTTTTAATCCCTGTCAAAAGGGAAAGCAACATAAATTTTTTTTCAAATCAAAGAAAGAAGTGTCAACTTTTCAACCTCTCGAGTTGGTTCACATGGATTTTTTTAGACCTTATAGAGTTTCTAGTTTAAATGAGAAGCACTATGTCTATGTTCTAGTAGATAACTAGTCTCTGTATACTTGGGTATATTTTCTAGGTCACAAAAGTAAAGCTTGTTCTTACTCTGTTAAATATTCCAAGTCTGTAGAGAACCTTAGTGGACTTAAGATTAAAAACTTGAGAATATATCATGTCCGTGAGTTTTAAAATCATGAGTTTGAATCCTACTGGTCACACAATGGCTATAGTCACAATTTATCTTCCCCTAGGACACGTCAGAAAAATAGTGTAGTAGAAAGGAGGAATAGAGCCCTTCTTGAAATTTCTCGAACCATGCTCAATGAATATGACCTACCTGTTTATTTTTGGGTAGAATTTGTCAATACAGCTTGTTATATTATCAATAGAGTCTTGATTAGACCTATTCTTAAGAGGACCCCTTATGAGTTGTGGAACCATAGGAAACCTAAAGTTAACTACTTAAAAGTTTTTGGTTTCAAAGTCTTTATTCTTAATACCAAATATAATCTTGACAAGTTTTCATCCAAGAGTGATGAAGGAATTTTCCTAGGTTACTCTATTTCTAGTAATTCCTATAGAGTTTTCGATAAGAGAACCAAATATGTGGAGGAATCTGTTCACATCAAATTTGTTGAAACTGATCCACATGAACCTAAGACCTCTCTAGAAAATCTGGAAGATGATCTCTATGTTTTGAACCCTAATGATAAAGATAGTGGACTTATAGTCAAAACATCCAGTTCTAGAAATTTTCCAAAACCTTCTTATGTTGTCTCCCAACCTGTTGATGAACCTGAAATCTCTAGCCCTACCTTTTCGAGACCAACTAGGATCCTAAAGAACCATCCTTTAGATGATGTTGTTGGTAATCTAGATAAAGGAACATAGACTAGAGCTTCTCTAAGAAATCAGGCTAAACATCAAGCTTTTCTTTCACAGATAAAACATAAAAATATCAATGATGCTATCAATGATTAATTTTGGGTAATGTCTATGCAAGAAGAACTAAATCAATTTGAAAGAAATAAAGTCTGTAAATTAGTAGAAAGACCTAAGGACACTTTAACCATAGGCACAAAGTGGTTGTTTAGAAACAAAGTTGATGTATCTGGAAACATCATTAGAAACAAAGCTAGACTAGTTGCACAAGGTTTCAATCAAGAAGAAGGAATTGACTATGAAGAAACCTTTGCACCTGTAGCTATATTATAGGCCATTAGGATTCTACTTTCCTTTTCATCACATCTAAATTTCATGTTATATCAAATGGATGTGAAAAGTGCTTCTCTAAATGGTTTTATTATTGAAGATGTTTTTGTATAAGAACCACCTGGTTTTTCAAATCATCACTTTCAAAATCATGTTTTTAAACATTCTAAAGCTTTATATGGTTTAAAGCAATCTCCAATAGCTTGGTATGAAAGAATTACAAATTTTCTTATTGCAAAAGGATTTACAAAAGGAATTACCGATCCCACACTTTTTATAAAAATAATTTCAAAAGATGTTTTAATAGTACAAATATATGTTGATGATATTATTTTTGGATCTTCTAAAAATTCTTTATTTACTGATTTTTCGAAGGTTATGAAAAATGAGTTTCAAATGAGCGTAATGGGAGAGCTTAAGTACTTTATTGGATTTCAAATCATTCAAACAAAAGATGGTATTATTTTACATCATAGTAAATATACTAAGGATTTATTAAAAGGTTTTGGTTTGGATAGTATTAAGGGAAGTGATACACCTATGAGTACCACCTATAAATTAGATATTGATGAAACTGGGAAACCAGTAGATCAAACTAATTACAGAGGTACGATTGGGAGTTTACTTTATCTTACTTCTAGTCAACCTGATATTATGTTTAGTGTTTGTATGTGTGTTGTATTTCAAGATAACCCTAAAGAGTCATACTTACTTGCTGTTAAAAAAATTTCAAATATCTTAAATATACTACTAATTTGGGACTGTTTTACCCAAAAGGCCAATCATTTGATTTAATAAGTTATTCAGATGCTGACTTTTCTGGATGCAAGTTAGATAGAAAGAGCACATCGGGAACATGTCATTTACTTAGAATGTTCCTAGTATCATGGTGTAGTAAGAAATAGATTTCAGTTGCATTATCTACTGCTGAAGCAAAGTATATAGCTGCTAGTAGATGTTGTGCATAGATTCTGTGGATGAAACACACTTTATTGGAGTGTGGATTTGATTTTAAACATGTTTCAATTAACTGTGATAACAATAGTGCGATCAACATCTCAAAGAACCATGTGTCTCACTCTAGAAGCAAACACATTGATGTTAGACACCACTTTCTAAGAGATCATTATCAAAGAGGTGATATAACTCTTGAATTTATAGGCACTGAACTCTAATTAGCTGATATTTTCAGTAAGCCTTTAAGTTCAAAAATATTAAGTTTCATTTGACGCAAATTAGGAATGATAACATACTCTCAATGTTAGATGACTCTCACCATTAGATGAACCTCTCCCTTAGGATAAACCTCACCGTTAGGATAAACCACACTGTTAAGATAAACCTCACTATTAGGTTGAACCTCGCCGTTAGGATAAACCTCACCGTTAGGATGAACCTCACCATTAGGATGAACCTCACTGGTACATCTCTCACGTTGTTTTTAAATTTTCGTATTAAGGCCGAGACTTTAAATTTATTTTTAATATAAGACTTATTTTATATATAAATCCTAAATGATATTAAACCCGACTCTAGACATCACTCAATCACCATTAACCTGTCTGTTCGAATCCCTTTTACCTAAACCTCTTATGCTCGCAAAACCCTAAGCCTCAGATTCTGAAATGGTCCATGTGAAGCGACCCTCAATGGATGAAGGGAATGATGTGCCTCAAGCTAATAAGTAGAATGTAACCAATGTTGGTGCTAGTGGAAGCAGTAGTGATTCTCTTCGAAGGAATCCTGTGAATCCGCATTTATCGAAGAAAGAAATTGTAGTGGAAAAGGAATTATGGGCGGAATGGCTACTGGTAATCAGGTCCTTGATTCTGAATGTTTTACAAGAATAAGGATGGTTCAAATGCTTCATGAACAATAATGGACCGTTCTATCCAGCTTTGGTAAGAGAGTTTTATGAGTTTGTCTGTTTTGAGACACCAGAAGAGGAGAACAGGATGATTTCCTACGTAAGTGGTCAAAAGATTTTGTTTCCATCTATTGAATGGGCTGGGAACCTTAGAGTTCGTCATGAAGGTGATTATGGATTTTATTCAAAATCCATACCTACTTCTAGTGACTTTTTCGATTATGAGGATGCCTTGTTAGAGTTGATAGGAAATGGAACTCCTAGAAGGGTCATTGCTGTAGAGATGGTCGGGGAGGACAAACTGATTTTCAAGTTCATTCAGTTTGTGATTAGTCCATGGAGAAGAGATTTTTCTACCCTCATATTTCAAGACATTTATTTGTTGTATCTATTAAAACATGGAGTAAAGGTGAACTTGTGTCTATTTCTTATGATTCTGATTGAAGATATGACTAGACCGAAGTCTAATTCCAATGAACTTTTCTTTTCTAATTTAATTTCTATTATGTTGAAAGAAAAGGAGGTAGCTCAACCTCAAGATGGAACTGTTGTGGTTATGGATAATTTCTGCCTCACCAGGACTATGTGTAAGTTTATGAAAGTAAGCTGGAACCCTTGTAAGAAATCATGGGTTAATGATGATGGAAAAATATATGACAAGTACACTCGTGTGGATCATCCTTCTAGACCAAAGGATGTGGGGGATCCTGGTCTTGGACTAGATGAGCCAGAACTGGTCTACAGTGAGAAGAAGCTGAGGAGGAAGAGACATCAGTTGAGGAAGGAGGAGACCCTGATTTACCTTCTAGTCCTATTCCTCAAAATATTTCTTATGGAGCAGCTAGCCCTCCAAAAGAACTACCAAGGAGAGAAACTTTTTTGAAGGACAATGATACTGAGACCACATAAGAAGAAGAATCATATCAGTATGTTGTTAGGGACACCTCTGATGAAGATGAGGAAACCGAATCAGATCAGCTTGCTCATGAAGAAAAGGAGGCTACTGTTGAAGCAGATGATGAGGAAAATGAAGAAGAAGAGCTCAGTTTGAGCCCTCTGATAGATAGTACAGTCAGTATAGTTCCTGATCAGAAAGCAGAAGCTGCATCTGTTGATGAGAGAGTCATTGATGACTCAGAGCAAATGGCTATTGAATCTACTACAGTTGTAGAAGAAGTTGTAGAATTACATCGAGCAGAACAGTTGGAGGAGATTCCTCAGGAGAATGTTCTGTGTGAGGAGGAGCATCTTGGTTCAGTATCAGTGTTGTATGACATTGGAGTTTGGACATCAGATCCAGGATATATGGTTCTTGGACTTTCCTATGGATATTGGGACGAGGAAGACCAGCCCCAAAAGGAATCAATTATCCTACCTGCAATGGCTGAAAATGTGGCAACCATGGAGGACCTTGATTCCTTAAAGGATGAATTGAAGTAATCACTGAGAGAATCAGTGGAAATTTGAATTAAAGTCTGGTTGATGAAATGAGGAGTGTGGACAAATCCCTGGAGCTATCTCTGGGATGTAATGTTTCTAGCCCAGTAAATGAATTGATGGATGAAGTTAAGGTGTGCCATACTCAAATTGAGAGTTGGACAAGAGCTGTGGGTGCTCTCAGACAATCCATTTCTTCATTGACTACCATGAATAGCTCTCAAACCCAAGTGAATACTGATATCAGATATATCAAAGAGGTATTCAAATAGTTTGTGGAATTTTTTGAGGCTTTTATGAAATCAGACAAAGAACATTTTAACAGTCAAGATGAACTTGTTCTGAAGGTGGTTACTAATCTGACACAATCTTTCAAGGTGACAGTAGCATTCTCAGTTAAACCCCTTCCCTCATCCAGCTCCATTGTGCACCTTGACCAGATCAGATCTATTATTCAGGAAGTGTTGGCTAAGGCCAGTACCAGTGGTACCTCAGATACTCAGATCCTTACTACCACTAGGGAAGTTAGTAGTTTTGTTCGTGATCACCTACAGGAATATACTGCCTCTCAAGAGGCAATTAAGAATAAAGTGGATGCTTACTTTGAGAAGGTATATACAAAGCATAAAATGACCAATCATTTCAAGATTTTGATGGATAATATGAAGTTGCCTCCAGGGACTCATGCTTTTAGAGAGCAGGTTAGTAAGCTCAGGGAGCTTACTCCTACCCTGGATAAATTCGTTGAAAATCGAGATGATTTTGTGTCAGCAATGGAGAGAGGAGGCAGTATTATTATGGATTTCAGGAACCTATTGCTACCATTCATTCATGTGGATGCCAGAACTCTGATTTTCCCTCCTTCCCTTCCTGCCTCTGCCTCTGGAAGTACACCATAGATGAATCCAATTTAGGCTATTCGAAGCTTAACTCCTATGATCATACAGAGAAGCACAAATTTTAGATCCGGTACAGTTTCAGTGGATAAACCTCCAGTTTTTTTTTCAGCTATTCCCAAACCATCTACTCAATCTGAACCTACACCCTCTTATAAACCTAAGGGAAAGAATTATGTTCAAGAGGAAGATTTAGTGATTCTGTATGTTTTTTATGGGATTCACTTGTATCTATTTTTGTAATACTGGCTTTATCAGTTTGTACCTTTTATACTTTAATGAACATTTACTCTTACATTCTCCACTTTACTGTGTTTATATTTCCTTGCCTTCTGATCTTTGTCAAATTCTACCCTTCTTTTTGTTAATCACAAATGGGGAGACATTGAACCAAAGGCAAAAAATGGGGGAAAAATGAAACTAATGAGAACTGGGAGTGCAATTGAAAGGGGGAGAAAAATGAGAAATATGTTTTAAAGTATTTAAAATGAGAACTATGTTATAATGATTTTTATTGGAAATTTTTCCTCCAACACTATCTTAATTTTCTTAATACTTTGGCATAAGTTGTTCTAGGTTGTGATTATCAAAACGGGGGAGATTGTTCAGCCCTCTGGGAAAATTTGTTGAACATATATTTTGATAATCCCAACTATGATCGATAATATTTTAATTATGCTCAATTATATTTTGATAATCTCAATTATGTTCAAGTATAGTTTGATAGTTCCTATATTAATTAATGGTTAATTAATTATTTTGGTATTTATTTACACCATCCACATATTTGTACATTATAATGTTTATATTATCATCAGAGAATTTGGTTACTAAATGGATATATATTCTAACTTGACCCATTCTGCCAATAGAATTCTTAAACAGACAAGTGGGCACCGTTACAGAATAAGGATACTGATACGTAAAGGTTACCGATACGTAAAGGTTACCGATACGTAAAGGTTACCGATACGTAAAGGTTACCGATACGTAAAGGTTATAGATACGTAAAGGTTACCGATACGTAAAGGCTACCGATACGTGAAAGTCACCGATATGTGAAGCCTAACGATATGTGAAAGTTATCGTTATGTGAAATCCTACCGATACGAACAAGTATACTATTACGTGAAGGTCACTGGTACAATAAAGGCTATCGATATGTGAAGGTCACTGATACATCAAGCCTACCGATATAGACAAGTCACCATTATGCAAGTCTACCGATAAACCAAGGAAGCTTCTGGTACATGATGGATACTATTACACAAAAGGTCACTAGTATATTAAGTCTACTGCTACCGATCAAATCTACTGACAGACATGAAGTCTACAAGGAGAAAGTCTACTGTTATACAAGCGGTTACCGATACAAAGACTTACCGATACACAAGGCTACCGATATCCAAATCTACCATTCCAGAGAATCTGACGCTGCCTTAATTTCTTTATCTTTATTTAATCTAACCAATGGTCATATCAGGTATATTTTAATGCTCTGTCATTTATTTAATAAAGGTTGTTGGATGTCAGGAAACCGTACCTCGTACCTGCAAAAAGGAATCATTTCTTTCGCCGGAGCTCGTGCTATAAAATTCCCCGTTGTTGCACAGGAGACAAGAGACGACACATATAAAAGACACTAAGAGTATACAAGGAATATACAGAGCTCATACAGATATCCATGCATGATCATGAAGACACAGAAGATCATACACACTCAAGCCTACTCAAGAAGAGTTCCTTACTTTCATGAAGATTTTAAAGAACGTCATCGACTACATTTTCACTTTCTCTGAACCTGGATGTCAAGCAGACGACACTCTGTTTTCCAGACAAAACCAGAAGAGGACTCCGAACCATTTCTGATCAAATCCGAAGGAATCCAGAGCTAAACTGCAATCACTAGATCCATTCTAAACTCTATATCTTGCTATGTGATTTATTATTTACATTACGAGCAGTGTGTATCATCTGTTTTAATTTTTAAACACACTATCTCCTGATCCTCAACTGGAGGATCTGTAAATCCTCACTCAAACTTTTTACGTCTTTTATTTCCCACTTTGGATAGTGGTAGAGGTTGTGTATGACCTGTACAGCTGTATTTACTTTTGTTTTTGTTTTCCATGAAGAACTATGGTAGAGTTCTTTGACCTGGACAGTTGTAAACTGTTGTGAAACCCGATCCAGGGTGTGGATCAAATTTATATAAATTTTTGAGAGGACTACGTCTCGGTTTGAGACTGAACCTCTTGGTTATATCTTCTGTGCTTTAATTATTTTTATCTAAAACCTTTTATTCCACTGCTAAGTGCTTTAAAACTTAAACAGTTTTTCAATGTTACTATGATAATTGAATTAGCAAGTGTTTGTATTTGTAAAGACCCGTAAAATTAAGGGAAATTTTTTTCTTAATTTGCTTTAGAATTTTACAAGAGCGCAGTTTCAGACGGCACCTGATTCCGAGGCCCGGAGTGCCCGGAATTAATTTCCAAAGTTTGGCTCGGGTACATTCAGTGAACGAACGAGCGGGAATTCCTAACTTTTGATCCGGTGCTCGGAATTGAAATCCGAGGGCACTGATGAACTCGCAGCGCCGATATTCGCTTAAAGATACCTTTTCGGGAGTTGCGTTTGTTGCGGGTTGAAAGTTAGTTTTGGAGTTTTTAGTTTGAGTTAAATAAAATTGTGTAGAACAATTTTATTATAACTTGTTAAAACCTATCAAAGGAGGTTGGAAGTGGGACCCACACCCACTTAACCTCCCTTGGGAGGATTAAGTGTGGTGGGGCCCACACGAACCCCTAATCCTTTCAAATTCTCTCAACTTGCTTAACCCCTAATTAAATGACTTGAGTTACTTTTAATTATGGGAGTTAAACCTTTTGAATTTCAAACTTTTGAAATTCTAATGTGTTATGTGATAATAAAATAAGATGTTGTCTTATTTTATTTTGGGGTTATTGGTTTGTCTTCTTGAGAGGTGGAGAGCTCTTCTTCATCTTCAAGCTCTGACGAAGAACACGAAGAACGCTCAAGCTCCGACGAAGAACGACGCCTCTCTTCTTCGTCCTCCGTGTCAACGAGAGGGAACGCCGCTTCCTCCTCGGACCTTCTTCGTCGGCATACGAAGATTCGCCAACGACGTATCTCTTCGGGCATATCTCTTCGTCAACGGATTTGACGAACGACGACCACGACGCCCGACCTCCGCGACGTTGTCTTCCGCGGGACGTTGTCAAATCTTCGATCTTTTACCCGAGGTAGGGGTTGTTGAATATTGTTAATTTATTCCATTTCTTGCTCGTGGATCGCATGTCTACGTGAGGCTTTTGAATATTTTATATAAGTGTTATTGTTTAACGTGAGGGGGGCCGGACCGCATGAACACGGCCGAACCCCCCCTCCATCGTTCATGTTGTTTATTCTTGCGGGCGGAAGCAAGGTGGCGTGGTGCCGTCGCACCACGCGGATAATTGTACGTTTAACTTACGCGATGCCGTCGCGCGCGCACCATGGAAGAAACAACAAGAACGCAACGCCGTCGCGCCGCGTTGAATGAATATCAAAGCACGGCGAAGGGGCGCGGTGCCGTCGCACCGCGCCAGACGACGAACACCGCGGCCGGTTCCGGGCCGCGGCGGAAGAGAAGACCGGCGGCCGGGCCGCCGGCGTCGGAAGCCGAAGAGGGGACCGGAATTTCCGGTCCCGTTGGAGAAAACCGGCCGGCCAGCTGGCTGGACGGATGCCGTTAAAACCGGGGGAATTAATCCCCCGGCCAGCGTGTAAAAACCCCCCTCTTAAAGGGGGGCGGTTTTCTTTGAAGGGAGGGGGGCAGCCGGCCCCCCGGTTCCGCTCAAATCAGGCCCCCCACGTGGGGGCGGGGGGCGTATTAAAAAAAACGGGTGCGGCACAAAGGCCGCGCCGCCCCTCAAAACCGCGGGGGTTTGTTTCCCCGCGTGCAGCCCCCTCGCGGCGCCAGGCCGCCGCGGCCCGCCGCGCCGCCGCGCCGCCAGGCCGCCGCCGCCGGCCCAGGGGGGGGGGGGTCGGGCCGGGTCGGCCCGGACCCGGACCCCCCCGTTTCGAAACAGAATCGTTTTTTGGGCCATATGTTGAGCCTCAGACCTCCGAATGACGAACCGTCTGTGGCAACGCGATCCTTGGATCGAGACGGTCGTTTCGGTATATCGCACTCATGGTTTCGGTTTACTTTGTGTTCGGCTGGGTTGGTTCGTTCACGAAACCAACCAGGCCTTCGGAGCGGAAACACTCATATCTTGAGCTACGAACGTCCGATTGACGCGCCGTCAGTCGCGTTGTGTTCCTCTTAGTGAGACGGATCTTTTGGCATACTCCGCCCGAGGTTTGGATGCAGGTGGAGTACGGTCGGGTTGGTTTAGCCTTAAAAACCAACCGGGCCCCGGAGACGAAAATGCCAATAACTCTCAGACCGGGCGTCCGATCGACGCGCCGTCTGTTGCGTTGAGTTCTTATTGTCGATACGGAACTTTTGGATACATCAACTCTGGCCTTTGTGACAGTTGATGTATCAGCCTCTCGGCTCGTGGAGCGGACCCTCCGAACGAGCTTGCTGTGTGCGGGAACCCTAGTGCTGGCTGCGACTGTTACTGTGACTACTACTGCTGCGACTGTTACTGTGACTACGACGACGACAGTACAGAGATCCTGTGTGGATTCGACGATGATGACTACAGCACTCAGCGATCCTAAGTGGAACAGTGCTACCGAACCTGTGTGAGCTGAATCTTCTGTTTACCTTGGGCGGTGGAGCGCTTGGGTGTAGCGGCGGACCCGTGGTACTTGACAGTGGTGGTGCGCTTGGATGCAACAGCAGACCCTTGGCGGTGGAGCGCTTGGTTGTAGCGGCGGACCCGCGATACTCTACGAGTGTGTGCGCTTGGTTGTAGCGACAGACCCGCGACGGTGGAGACGTGCGTGCGGAGTACGGAGACCGTGTAGATGACTGAGACCTGACGACTGCTTGACCGACTCGACTTGGAGTGAGTCGACTAGCCCAGTGGACGGAGCGCCCAGTAGTTGGCAGCAGACCCACGGCGGACGGAGCGCCTGGTAGTTGGCGGCGAACCCGCGGTACTCGACAGGAGGAGTACCTCAGTAGGCTATCTGGGTGAGCACCCGGTATTTGGCAGCAGACCCTCAGCGGACGGAGCGCCCGGTAGTTGGCAGCAGACCCGCGGTACTCGACAGGAGGAGTACTTCAGCAGTCTTAGGTTAGTGAGCAGTACCTCGGAGTCGTGACAGGACCATTGTACACTTCAGAGTTGGGGCTCTTCAACATTTACGGTTTCGATAATGAAAATCCTGGTTTGAGCTGAGCCAATGATCTTTGTGATTCCTCATGATTGAGATGGGTCGCTTGATAACTTAGGTATATGTATGGGCATATACCTGGGTAATGGTTATCCGTTGATTTCATAAACTTGTTATAATCTGTGTGGATTTACTGTTTACTCTTCTTTGTGGATTGGGTTGTTCTTGGGCTCGGTGTTGAAGCCGAACGGAAATTGATGACTTAGGTATATGTATGGGCATATACCTAAGCAGTGTCAGTTGTTACTTCGTGATTGTTACTTTTCTTCATGGTTTATCCTTTGTGGATTTGAGAGACCTTCAGGGGTCTCGGGGTCCCTACTGAGTAGCTTATACTCACCCCTGCACGGGCTTTGCCCGCACTACGTTGTGTTGGTTGCAGACGACGGACAGCGTTGACCTTAGCTGAGGCTTACAGAGCGGGACGGTACCCGGAGGTGGACCACTGGGCGGGACGTGCACGGAGCGGACGGCGGGACCCGTGGAGCAGAGGAGCTATTTGTACCCACCCTTCAGGTGGGATTTCTAGTGGGCAGCTCGGTGTAGCGGTTTTACCTTTCAGTTTCTGTTTTCCCCTTTTCGAGTTGTACTTTACTTTCAGTTTGGGTTTGTATTCTGGCCCATTTACTTTCCTCTTGCTTACTCTGTGGTGTTTGTTTACTTTACAAAGG
Organism: Viscum album; assembly: GCA_963277665.1. Classification (NCBI taxonomy): domain Eukaryota; kingdom Viridiplantae; phylum Streptophyta; class Magnoliopsida; order Santalales; family Viscaceae; genus Viscum; species Viscum album. The sequence continues at coordinate 1,589,581,531 of OY728150.1, forward strand.
CAATGCCTTCCCTTTTACTGGGATTTACGCCTTGGTGCTAGTCGCCAGCCCCTGGCCTATGGAAGGCGGGCTTGGGGTAGTCACGGCACGGACCCCGAGGGCAGGTCGTGACAAATTGGTATCAGAGGAGTTCGGTTCTACCGCAAACTCTGATCTTTTCTATGTGAAGCAATAATGTTTAGCTTATTGAGTGTGGATATCAGTCCAGGAAGTCCAGTGTTGGTGCGGCGGCCGACGTATCCGTACACCAGGACCCTGACTTCTGATTTCCGACTTAATGCACGAAAACATTGATTGCGTGTGTGTTTCAAAGTTTTCTTTGTGATTACTTTTATCAGCTCACCAGGTATACTGTTCTGACCGTGGCGCACCTGTTTCCTTTTCAGGATGGCCCCACGACGGCAGCCAGCTAGGGTTCCGAGAGTCGAGCGAGACGACAGCCCACCGAGCGACGAGGCCTCGGTGCAGGGCCCTTTTCCAGTAGTGGCACCGGCGGTAGCTTTACCCGCCGATCCCCCGATGCTTCCAGCAGCAGCCGCTGACGATGCAGGTCGCCTCAGCGCACTGCATGAGTTTCAGCACCAGCGACCGCCCAGGTTTCGCGGGGAGACGGATCCCCAGGCAGCAGAGGACTGGCTGGAGGCAGTGGTTCGAGTGTTTAGGCTAGTGAGGACACCAGCAGACCTCATGGTGATCCTCGCTGCGAGCCTACTACACGCAGCAGCAGGACGATGGTGGAGCTTGATGCTCCAGGTGCACGATGAGGCATCTCTACTTTGGACGGACTTTGAGAGCCTCTTCCGCTCGGAGTTCGTCCCAGCCACCCTTCGTGCGGTGCGTATCCAGGAGCTTCTACAGCTGCGGCAGGGCAGCATGACGGTCGCTCAGTACGCGGTGAGGTTCACCGACCTTTCTCGGTACTCGACAAACATGGTACGGGACCCCTTCTTCCGGGCTCGGACCTTCGAGCAGGGTTTGAGACACGAGATCAGGGCATCGCTGATCTCCCTCAGCATACCGACTCAGACAGGAGTACTGGAGCGGGCACTTCTGATCGAGAGTTTCCTTTCTGAGTCTACACCAGCACAGCAACTCACCGCAGGGCGGCACGTGGCAGAGTCATCTGCAGCAGGTAGCCGACGGATGACTCAGGGTTCCAGGCAGACCAGACCTACCGGTGGCCGACTGCACGACTCAGGCTCAGTTGTACGGGGAAGCCGGGGTGGAGTCAGAGCCAGGCGTGCCGAGAGTGGGCAGTGTTACTCCTGTGGCGGGATTGGTCACATGGCTCGTGACTATCCGACCCGCCATGCTGATGATCAACAGTTAAGTGAATAACCTCCCAAGCAGAGGCAGAGGTTCGACCGTGGAGGTCCGTAGGGAGGAGGCGGACGAGGCAGAGGAGCTAGACGAGCAGCCGGTGGTGGGCGACGCTTTGAGGCTCTTCCACCACCACCACCAGGAGGTCCACCCCGACCACAGGGAGTAGGTGAACATGCGAGAGCTCAACTTCAGGCAGCTGAGGCCTTCGATCATGGAGCTCTGGGAGCCGATGGACAGGAGCTGAACTAGTGGATACATCCTTTGTACTTCTGGTTCCTTGTTGCATTTGTGTAGCGTCTTGTATTATGAGCTGCAATAATAAAAGACGCATACCTTTGTGATATTTTCGTTCCTGCCCTCTTTCGTGATGTTACTAAGAGGTTCCAGTTTTGACTGTTGACTTGACCCTCACTTGTGAGACATCTACTGGAGGAGACCCAGTTACCACACACTGATGCCGACAGTGTGACTCAACCCTTGGAGGCGAGAGTAACGGTTGAATCTCTTAGTAGTAGCGTCGAGGCCTTACGACGTCATCCTTGGTATGGATTAGTATCATCCATTTTAGGATTGACTGTTTTAGGCAAAGAATGTGGTTCATCCAGGGGATGAGACCAGATTTCTCTTTTCGGCAATGAAGAAATCTTGCAGCTCTGGTGGGACCGGAGATGGTCCAGGCCACGACAGAGAAGGTCCAGGTCATCCAGGAGCGGATGAGTACAGCTCAGAGCCGACAGAAATCATATGCTGACAGGAGGCGGAGGCCACTGGAGTTCGAGGATGGCGACCACGTCTTCTTGCGGGTCTCACCTCGACGTGGTATTCGGAGATTTGGCCGAGGCGGCAAGTTATCTCTGCGCTTCATCGGACCCTTCCAGATTCTCAGCAGGTTTGGCAAGGTGTCTTATCGCCTGGCTCTACCACCTCAGTTGCACCGGGTGCACGACGTCTTCCACGTATCCCAGCTGAGGAGATACGTGCACGACCCGACGCACATCATTGACCATGGGGAGCTTGACGTTGACGATGGGGAGACTTTTTCGGAGGTCCCGGTGGAGATAGAGGATCGACAGGAGCGGGTCCTGCGTGGGCGATCGATTCCTCTTGTGCGCATCAGATGGCAGCACGGGAATCTCCAGGAGAGCACATGGGAGCGGGAGGCTCAGATTCGTGCTCAGTACCCTCATTTGTTTCCCTAGTTTTTGATGTATCTTTACGGGGAAGTAAAGCCCTGAGGTGGGAGTAATGTAAAGACCCGTAAAATTCAAGGGAAATTTTTTTCTTAATTTTCTTTAGAATTTTACAAGAGCTCGGTTTCAGACGGCACCTGATTCCGAGGCCCGGAGTGCCCGGAATTAATTTCCGAAGTTTGGCTCGGGTACGTTCAGTGAACTAACGAGCGGGAATTCCTAACTTTTGATCCGGTGCTCGGAATTGAAATCTGAGGGCACCGATGAACTCGCAGCGCCGATATTCGCTTAAAGAGACCTTTTCGGGAGTTGCGTTTGTTGCGGGTTGAAAGTTAGTTTTGGGGTTTTTAGTTTGAGTTAAATAAAATTGTGTAGAACAATTTTATTATAACTTGTTAAAACCTATAAAAGGAGGTTGGAAGTGGGACCCACACCCACTTAACCTCCCTTGGGAGGATTAAGTGTGGTGGGGCCCACACGAACCCCTAATCCTTTCAAATTCTCTCAACTTGCTTAACCCCTAATTAAATGACTTGAGTTACTTTTAATTATGGGAGTTAAACCTTTTGAATTTCAAACTTTTGAAATTCTAATGTGTTATGTGATAATAAAATAAGATGTTGTCTTATTTTATTTTGGGGTTATTGGTCTGTCTTCTTGAGAGGTGGAGAGCTCTTCTTCATCTTCAAGCTCTGACGAAGAACACGAAGAACGCTCAAGCTCCGACGAAGAACGACGCCTCTCTTCTTCGTCCTCCGTGTCAACGAGAGAGAACGCCGCTTCCTCCTCGGACCTTCTTCGTCGGCATACGAAGATTCGCCAACGACGTATCTCTTCGGGCATATCTCTTCGTCAACGGATTTGACGAACGACGACCGCGACGCCCGACCTCCGCGACGTTGTCTTCCGCGGGACGTTGTCAAATCTTCGATCTTTTACCCGAGGTAGGGGTTGTTGAATATTGTTAATTTATTCCATTTCTTGCTCGTGGATCGCATGTCTACGTGAGGCTTTTGAATATTTTATATAAGTGTTATTGTTTAATTTGAGGGGGGCCGGACCGCATGAACACGGCCGAACCCCCCCTCCATCGTTCATGTTGTTTATTCTTGCGGGCGGAAGCAAGGTGGCGTGGTGCCGTCGCACCACGCGGATAATTGTACGTTTAACTTACGCGATGTCGTCGCGCGCGCACCATGGAAGAAACAACAGGAACGCGACGCCGTCGCGCCGCGTTGAATGAATATCAAAGCACGGCGAAGGGGCGCGGTGCCGTCGCACCGTGCCGGACGACGAACACCGCGGCCGGTTACGGGCCGCGGCGGGACGAGGAGACCACGGCCGGTTCCGGGCCGCGGCGGAAGAGAAGACCGGCGGCCGGGCCGCCGGCGTCGGAAGCCGAAGAGGGGACCGGAATTTCCGGTCCCGTTAGAGAAAACCGGCCGGCCAGCTGGCCGGCCGGATGCCGTTAAAACCGGGGTAATTAATTCTCCGGCCAGCGTGTAAAAACCCCCCTCTTATAGGGGGGCGGTTTTCTTTGAAGGGAGGGGGGCAGCCGGCCCCCCGGTTCCGCTCAAATCATGCCCCCCAAGTTGGGGGGGGGGGGGGGGGCGTATTAAAAAAAAACGGGCGCGGCACAAAGGCCGCGCCACCCCTCAAAACCGCGGGGGTTTGTTTCCCCGCATGTAGCCACCTCACGGTGCCAGGCCGCCGCGGCCCGCCGCGCCGCCGCCGGCCACCGCGCCGCCCCAGGGGGGGTCGGGCCGGGTCGGCCCGGACCCGGACCCCCCCGTTTCGAACCAGAATCGTTTTTTGGGCCATATCTTGAGCCTCAGACCTCCGAATGACGAACCGTCTGCGGCAACGCGATCCTTGAATCGAGACGGTCGTTTCGGTATATCTCACTCAAGGTTTCGGTTTACTTTGAGTTCGGCCGGGTTGGTTCGTTCACGAAACCAACCGGGCCTTCGGAGCGGAAACGCTCATATCTTGAGCTACGAACGTCCGATTGACGCGCCGTCAGTCGCGTTGTGTTCCTCTTAGTGAGATAGATCTTTTGGCATACTCCGCCCGAGGTTTGAACGCAGGTGGAGTACGGTCGGGTTGGTTTAGCTTTAAAAACCAACCAGACCCCGGAGACGAAAATGCCAATAACTCTCAGACCGGGCGTCCGATCGACGCGCCGTCTGTTGCGTTGAGTTCATATTGTCGATACGGAACTTTTGGATACATCAACTCTGGCCTTTGTGATAGTTGATGTATCAGCCTCTCGGCTCATGGAGCGGACCCTCCGAACGAGCTTGCTGTGTGCGGGAACCCTAGTGCTGGCTGCGACTGTTACTGTGACTACTACTGCTGTGACTGTTACTGTGACTACTACTGCTACTGTGACTGCGACGACGACAGTACAGAGATCCTGTGTGGATTCGACGACGACGACTACAGCACTCAGCGATCCTAAGTGGAACAGTGCTACCGAACCTGTGTGAGCTGAATCTTCTGTTTACCTTGGGCGGTGGAGCGCTTGGGTGTAGCGGCGGACCCGTGGTACTTGACAGTGGTGGTGCGCTTGGATGCAACAGCAGACCCTTGGCGGTGGAGCGCTTGGTTGTAGCGGCGGACCCGCGATACTCTACGAGTGTGTGCGCTTGGTTGTAGCGACAGACCCGCGACGGTGGAGACGTGCGTGCGGAGTACGGAGACCGTGTAGATGACTGAGACCTGACGACTGCTTGACCGACTCGACTTGGAGTGAGTCGACTAGCCCAGTGGACGGAGCGCCCAGTAGTTGGCAGCAGACCCACGGCGGACGGAGCGCCTGGTAGTTGGCGGCAAACCCACGGTACTCGACAGGAGGAGTACCTCAGTAGGTTATCTGTGTGAGCGCCCGGTATTTGGCAGCAGACCCTCAGCGGACGGAGCGCCCGGTAGTTGGCAGCAGACCCGCGGTACTCGACAGGAGGAGTACTTCAGCAGTCTTAGGTTAGTGAGCAGTACCTCGGAGTCGTGACAGGACCACTGTACACTTCAGAGTTGGGGCTCTTCAACATTTACGGTTTCGATAATGAAAATCCTGGTTTGAGCTGAGCCAATGATCTTTGTGATTCCTCATGATTGAGATGGGTCGCTTGATAACTTAGGTATATGTATGGGCATATACCTGGGTAATGGTTATCCGTTGATTTCATAAACTTGTTATAATCTGTGTGGATTTACTGTTTACTCTTCTTTGTGGATTGGGTTGTTCTTGGGCTCGGTGTTGAAGCCGAACGGAAATTGATGACTTAGGTATATGTATGGGCATATACCTAAGCAGTGTCAGTTGTTACTTCGTGATTGTTACTTTTCTTCATGGTTTATCCTTTGTGGATTTGAGAGACCTTCAGGGGTCTCGGGGTCCCTACTGAGTAGCTTATACTCACCCCTGCACGGGCTTTGCCCGCACTACGTTGTGTTGGTTGCAGACGACGGACAGCGTTGACCTTAGCTGAGGCTTACAGAGCGGGACGGTACCCGGAGGTGGACCACTGGGCGGGACGTGCACGGAGCGGATGGCGGGACCCGTGGAGCAGAGGAGCTATCTGTACCCACCCTTCAGGTGGGATTTCTAGTGGGCAGCTCGGTGTAGCGGTTTTACCTTTCAGTTGCTGTTTTCCCCTTTTCGAGTTGTACTTTACTTTCAGTTTGGGTTTGTATTCTGGCCCATTTACTTTCCGCTTGCTTACTCTGTGGTGTTTGTTTACTTTACAAAGGCAATGCCTTCCCTTTTACTGGGATTTACGCCTTGGTGCTAGTCGCCAGCCCCTGGCCTATGGAAGGCGGGCTTGGGGTAGTCACGGCACGGACCCCGAGGGCGGGTCGTGATAGTATTACTTGGAAATAATTAGGTTAGTTTGAAAACCTAATCTGATCTTCTGATTAGATTAACTGGGAATTAATCAATCCCTTGAGAACCTAACTGAAAGTTTGCTTTATTTCAAATTCACTACAATTCAATTAGTATTTTATATTGGGGGAATTTAGTAAAGGATTTTAAACAGAAATTTTAATTGGAACTCAATTCACCCCCCCCCCCCCTCTTGAGTATCCACTCCGACCAACATAGCTAAATGGTATTGTAAAAATATTTTTTTGTATGAAATACTTAGACTTATTTTATTTATAATTGAGTGAAATAGAAATAGATAATCTTCATTTTAATTATAAATATAATAGGAATTCATTGTGTCATTCCTGATCTTTTTCTTCCTTTCATTTGTGTGAATATAACAAGATATAATGAAATATTTGTTTAATGGATTAAACAAATATATAGAGTAGTTATATTTTTCATTCTCATCACCCTATGATAATATAAATTGAAAAAAACCTATAATGAAATCAGTTGTATGTATCATGAATAAATTCAAATACATTCATTGAAGAATAATGAATTTATTTTAGATCATAGTAATAATTAAAATTTAAATAAAAATGATGATTTCTATATAAAATGATATAGTATATTTTTTCTTAAATTTATTAACTTAAAGATGAACATAAAAATTTAATGGATTTTATTTCAATAAATAGTAAAAATGAAGAAAGTAAATTAAATGATTTTTAGCTATTTTTTCAAAATGAAAAATAAAAAAACAGATGAAAAATTCAACAACATCGAGAAAAATCAAAATTTTATGCTTTTTCGAAATTTATTGACTCTAAAAATGATAGGCTTATTGATAAAATTAAATGTTTGATGGAAATGATCTATAAATTTACTATTTGTGTGTAGTCCCTAAGTGAATATAGTATATTAGAAATAATATTATGAATAAAAACAAATTTTTGGTTTTTTTGTATTAATGGGTTATGAAAAAATGTTCTATAAAATATTGGTAAAAGTTAAATATGAATTTATCCCATTTTTAACTTTTTCTAGAAGTCTTATATTTTTTCATTAATATGGTGAATATTCAGTATTTATTTTTCAATATCTACTTCACACAAATCAATTTATTTTAAAATCACTTTTTAGTGGTTAATAAATAAAATATTTTAATATATAGGTTTGTAATGTAAATTTTCTAAATCCCATTAGGCATAAATAGTTTTTAATATCATGAATGAATATTATATAATTTATTTTATAATTATATATTATATTTATAAAATTTAATATGGTTTCATTGATTGAAATATTCCAATTATCTTAATGGACAATACCAATGAAAAAACTATTTTGATTGTGGTCCACTATTATGTGCTCATATTATTGGACACATTCTAATTCATATGAATTAATTATGAACACCTTGAATTTTACATAAAATGTTTCATCTAAATTTGAATATATATATATATATATATATAGGTATTGATCATTGCTTTTAGCAGCACATGTTTGAAATATACACATACACACTACCTAGAAGATAGAATGTCAATCCAAGATAAAGGGAGACTAAATTAAGGGTGTGATTTATTTTTCATTATTTAATGTTACTATTTTTGTTCGATATCATTTTTTAAATTCCTTGAATTATAGGTAATTTTAATCTTTGAAATTGATAAATTGTTAATTTTTTTAAAAAAATTCAAGATATACTTATTTTATTTTTATTGAAAATTTTTTAATATGATGAAATATAATTTATAGCATGTTATTTTTTATTTAAATATATTGGATTTTTTTCAAAAAGATGCTCAAATATGTTAAATTATTTTTAAGTATACACAAATCATGTTTGAATCTATCTGAAAATTATGTACATTCAGTTATATATGTTTATATGTGAAAATTTCTTTTTTATAAAATTTGAGAGTGACATATTTAATATTTTGTGTTTCACAAATAATGTTGAATATTTCATTTAATTATTCTCATAATGTTAATGTGACTTTTAAATTTAGTTTTTTTAATATTTATATTAATTTATTTTTATAATTTCACTAGACATATATATTTTTATTTCATATCATAATAAATATATATGTCTGTGAAATTCAATATTTTTATATCTTTTTTATTAAATTTCGAGAGATATTATTATTTATAATAGATAGTATGTTTGATTTATTAAAATGTGAAATATTTTTTAAAATATATATATATATACCTTAAATGGGGAGAATGTGTTTAACCTTATTCAATTCACATATTTATGATCAAAAATATATTTTAAAAAAAATTAAAAATGAGATATTTTTTTGGATTATGTATATTTTTATATTTAAAAAGATGGGGAGACTGTTCTGTGACACTTTTCAACTTCATATATTTTAATTTTGATATTTAAATATACTTTACTTTATTCCCTTCAATATTAGTTTAGATTCCTTGAATCTTGTGTTGCGTGTAGAAGCAAAATGATGATGAATTTATCAATTATAGATATATTATTATTTATTTATATTTTATTTAATTAATATTATTATTATTATTTAATTTTTTTCTTTTAGTTATTTTATATATTATTATTTTTATATCTACGTGAAGTTGATTTCATAAGAGATAGATTAAATATTTGGAAACTTTTTTTCTATTTATCCTTACATAGCTCTGGTTTCATCCTTTTATTGTAATATATTTTCCAAGGGAATGTTACTTAGAGATATTGTCTAATGATCCTTACACAACTAAATTTAATTATTCTTATTAATACATTCATATTCATTTCAATACTATTTTACTCATTAAATGAAGTTCCTCAAATAGTCTAATGATGTTTACTAAAATTTATGTTTACACTGAACATAGATTTTTATTTAAGGAATTTTTGATCCTTACAGAGAAGAATGATTCATACAAAAAATTAAGATTCTATAGGATAAAAGTAGTTATTTATGGAAATATTACAGCTTTTGTAAGAGAATAATCATTACCTAAATATTATTTTTAATTTAGAGCATATAATTCATATGCAGATGGAATTGAATTTTATTATACGATTAATTTCATTTTTTGTTTGAGTATTTATCTAAATACTCATATTGATAGAATATAATATGAGGTTAATTGTTCATGATTTTTTGGAATTTTTAAAAAAATTAATATTTTCATAGTGGATTATTTAATTTTGGAATTAAATGATTAGTAATAAATTATTATAACAACTCTTTGTATATACTGGTTTGATTTTATTGGGAATCATTATACCAATCAACTTCCACCATGATAAAATTTTTATGTTGGATACTTATTATCGAGGATAATGTTCTTATAAGAATATAATTTTATTTTTAATTTTCTGTATTTAAATTATTTATAAAATTAATATTCTAGAAATGGATTTACTCTTTTTAATCTATTATAAATTATAGTCAAACATTGAATCTCAGAGCTTCATCATTACACTATTTTCATAATCATATCAGGACCACTGTCACTTTATCATTCAAATTATTTATATCTCTAAGTTAAACATCCTCTATCAATAATTTCATTTCATTACTATTATGTAGTTTATTTCTAATTATTTATGTCTGGTTCTTTTTTCACTTCACTATAGCATCTATGTATTATAAAACCATAAAAATGATTCAACATGTTATTACTACCAGAAAAATGTAATGACAGAATTTCCCCTTAATATTTTCTAAATTCAATAGGTTGGGTATGCTCATTGTAGAAAAGAATTGGTTCTATATTCTCCCTCATAATGTTTAGTGAGGTTTAAGGTTTCAAAATTTCAAAATATCCTACGTTTAATTTGATCCATTTATAAAAGTATATGATTTTCTTGACCTGGTAAAATTCATTTATATATAGTGGATATCCATACTCTTTTATTGGAGTGAAAATAGTATATTTTAATTCAATTAGATATGAAATAATATAATGTCATTTTTTCATCTCATTTATGTTTCTTGAATTCACTAATCCCACTTTCACTATGATTAATTATTATAGTATGATTTTTAAATAATCATAATCCAACAAATTTTGTAAATTATTTTTATCTAAAATTATTTTTTATGAATAAAAAATTATCCCTCTATGTCATTTATTAGACATGGGTCTAAATTATCCAAATAATTTCATTTGAATTTTCATCATTATAAATATTGTAATTCATAAAGGAATATACTTATTAAAAAATTTAAAACACTTATTGAAAATACAAGAAATAAATAGTGTCTATCATGGGAGATCAAGTGATCATCTAGAAGATCTAGTTACCAAAACAACACTAGTGACTGAATGAGAAAATGAAAATAAAGTAACTAACAGCATGAAATGAAATTAAATCTGAAATGATAATCAAAGATCCTAAAAAATTGAATTACAACTCAAAACTTTGTGAAATAATGGATGTAACATCAACTAATATTATATGAATCCATTGTGGAATATAATATCATGTCATTTATAGAGATTTCCCATGCTCGTTTTTATAACTTTTTTACCCTTGTTTTGGTATATCATGTTTGGGTTTTTTAAGGTTACTGTGGGGTAAAAAATATTAGATATTTTATGCAATATTGGTGGTGCATGGTTGGTCGATGATTTCCCTAAAATGTCCCCCCCCCCACCAATACCAAATTGTAGAAATCCATGAAAAGGGGATTTTTATAGTTGGTGAAAGTTTTTTTCAACCAAAATCCCTCTTATTGGTAACCATAAAAACCCTAGAAGAGACTTCTATTTAGGGCATACGGTTTGGAAATTCATGTTCCTTAATCCAACAAAATATGCATGTGGTTTTAATTACCTTTATTATTTTGAAAATTCTTGAACCCCCTCCCTCGCATTCTCCCCAATTCATCCCTACATGACCTGGATGGTTTTCCATTTATTTTGGATTCTCCTAGATGGATTACAAGAAATTATGATCTATGTTCATGATGAATCAAGGATCATTTTAATAGATCTTCCCCTCTCCCTATATCAAATATAATCTAAGCCGGATTTCTCTATCTCCCATAACTCTTTCAAGATGAAGAGGATTATTTTATTCCCCTATGGCATAGGTTTGGATATAAGTTTTGATAAATCTAAATCCATTTGACCATGGATCTCTTTTTTGGTTTTAGATCTTAGTCTTTTTGTTGTAATTAAACTTTCTTCTTTAATTACGGTAATTTCCATTTTATGAGCGGTCTCCAGTGATCATGAGGTAGGTGGTTTAAATTAAAAATCCTAGGTTATTGTTTATAATTGTGTGTATGGAACTATGAAAAAGGAATTTACATGTTTTTAAATGAAAAAATTAATTGTAGGAATTAATTAGTTACTTAATTAATGGAATGATGTGATTATGAAAATTATAGGATAATGGGATTATGAATTTGGTCATTTAATGGGATTTTGTAATTTAATAATAGATGGGATATAAAATTGTATTATTATTGAGAATTATGGGGTGGTTTGATTAACCTTTAATGATTAGTGGTTTATATGGTCAAATTTTGGTAAATGTAATAGTGGTGTATTTTCATAATATTCCATGTTATTGAAATTAAAAACCATGAAAAATTTGATAATTAAAATGAGAAAATTTGAGTAGAATGCTTGATAGGAAGGTTAATAGTGTTTGACATTTATGTAAGTAATAATGTGATAAATGTGGAAGTCTGATATATATGATATTTTGATGTATATGATATATATGTTTGGGACATGGATTGATGATTTAAAATCCCATATGTCATTGACTGAAATATGTTTGTGTGACATTGAATGATGCTTATAACTATAATATGTGGTAACAGAGAAGTGTGGGATAAGGCATGATGCTTTAAAACCCATGGGGTGATAAACATGGAATTCTTGGGAAAAAAATTCTTTCATTAGATTTTGATATGTTGAATCCCTTAGTTATAGTTCAGACTCAAGCATGGGCCAACGAAGGTATTAATGGTTTGTATGATATCCTGAACCAAGTATTTTTATGTGGATAATTAAAGGATAATTTAAATGGTGTACCACTTATTTTATAACTTCTAATTATTCTTTATATGACTTCATAGCCAACGAGCCCGTACCCAAGTGGTAAGGGACCCTTCTTGGCATCCAAGAGACCCAGGTTCAAAACCAGATAAAGGTGAATTTGAGTGTTAGGGTAGAAGTAATATAGCAGTAATGTAGCATCTACTCTACATTTATTGTAGTGGGTACTGTTCGGTACTGTAGCAGCCAAAACTATTCACCTGATTTGGGCCTTTGGACACCGGTTTGGGCATACAGGTCTCAAGGGCCTTCGGTTCATCAAAGGCCTTTGGGAATTAGGTCCATCAGGCCACAAAGACCTTGGAGTAGTCCAGTTCACACAAAGTAGGCCCTAGAAGAGGATCAAAGAAACAACAGTATCAGTCCCCAGAAGTAGAGCTAACCATATTAGAAGAATGAGAGGGTATGGCGACTTCCATTAGGACCAAGTATCGTGTATCATTGTATAGAGAAATGCTATAGGATCAGCAATGCAAGGTGGGGAGTAAGTTGATCAATGATGCAAAAGTTGGGGAGCGGAATTTATAGTGGGTTGGGCCTATGGGTCATGTATTGGGCATGGTATGCCTCTAGGCCTTCAGGTCATGTATTGTGGGTCATTTCAGGCCTTGTGCCTTGGGACTATAGGTCATGTATGGGTTCCCCTTCATCCCTTAAAAAGGGGGATTATCCATAATAAAATAAAAAATAAGGCCTTCATGCCATTTGGTCGATATCACTACATTCAATATTATTGACTTGTTGTTTTTTTTGACATCGTTGGTGGTGGTAAATTGAGTCATAATCACACTGTACTTAGGATGCTAGATCAGTACCCAAATTGGCATCATGTTTATAATACAATATTGGAGAAATAACGGTATGTTTTATGGATGATATTTGATGGGTCGTGGATGAGGGAAACAGACATGATATCGGTACCCCTTTGGGAGTCGTCGTTGTGTGTTTATTTTGGGTTTTGAATATTGAAACATTATATAGTTCAAACTATAGAATGAGACAAAGTATATACTGATGGTCTAGGTGTCATCATGAACCTACGATTTTTATGAGGTTAATTAAAATATAATTAAATTGGTAAACTACTAATTTTATCGCTTGTAATTATTATTTATACAACTACAACACTATTATTGATTTGTTATTTTTTTAGAAATCATTGGTGGTTGCCTTATGATTTGTAGTCACACTCTACCTAGGCTACCATATCCATAAAAAATAGAATTCATGATTGTATGACAGTATAATAGAAAGAAACTTATGTTTTATGGATGATTTTGTATGGACAATGGATGATGGAACCATACATGATGGCGAAACCTATTGGGGAGTTGTTGATCTATCTATATTTTGGATTTTAAATATTTAAATTGGATACATATATGAAATGATATATATTGTTTTGGTTTGGTAATTGTATTTCCTATTTTGGTGATCATGTGATACTAGTACTATTCAGTTTATTCATTATGTCATTTGGTTATTTTTTATGTATTTCCACTGTTATACTTCTTTGATAAAGAGGCTATAGTCTCCTCATTTGTATATTAGATCCTATATACTAGTTGGTAGCCCCTAGTGAACAAGTATTTTTTCTTTATATCACTTAGGGAATTAACTTGGGAAAACAACATGTGTCACCCTGGTATAGATGTTACAAAGTTGTATCAATGGGAGATTTTATTTTAATTTATTTTTATCTTACTATTTCATAAAGTTAGATATGAGATTAGGATGAGTCTTTCCACGGTTAATAGATCATGTATGGGATTATCTAAACCATTTTAAGGGAGTAAATTCCATGTACCAAGGGTGGGATTATTTTTATTTATGTGTGTTTTTGTTGTTGAATTTTTTTCAACTTGGGTGATCCACTTTTTGGTAGATGTAATTGATTTATAAATTTTCTAGAGATTTTACTTATTTCTTAGTATGGAAATATAGTTGTGTATAAATGAATCATTTTAGGCACCCATGTTTTATATGACATCCATCATTTTTGGTACACATAGAAAGTAATGTTTTAGCATAGCAATTTTAAATAAAAACAAATTTTATTATTTGTGTTTTATAAATGAAAATGGTGTGTAATATGAAATTTAAATTTTTAAATGATGATAAATTTGGTATATTTAAATGAAAAAATTGTTTTACAATGATAATCATTAATAATTAACCTGTTTTACCCTTTGCAAACCATGGCCTATATGAGGTATGGGTGAGGGTAGTGATAGTGCCTCGATTTTAACCATGTTTCAAGGTATGGGGGAAGAATTATTATGGTTTTTTAAATCCCTATTTATAAGATTTTATAATGTAGTGAAATGTTTCCAAATATGTGTGTTTGTGATTGTATATATATGGATCCAAAATGATGTTTGTTTATAGGATGGAAGGATGAAATTAATAAAAATGATCCTCTACTACAGGAGTTATAGGCTTTGATAGATCTTGGTGAGGAGGATGGAGAGAATTTTTTAGGTACATTTTCATGTTATATACTTTTCATGGAAATAGATCCATGGTGGGCTATAAATATTTTGTCTCACGTGACATGGGAGTTCCGGTGGAAGTTCCCTCTGACTTTCACCAAAGAGGGTGGACTAGAGGATACTGAATTCTTGGTTGAGGATATCTAGATGATTCTTGGGCACATAGAGACACATACTGAGAAGATATTAAAGATGACTTCTCATATTTACACAATTCCAAGAATAATTTGGGGGACATCTAGATTTGGGATGGATAGTTGTATAATTGGTTATAGAAAGACTCCAATGAGATGTTTTTTGTGAACTTTTACTCTCATATGCTTAGGTACGAGAAATAATTTGAGTTCATGAGTTTGAACTAGGGAAGCATGTATTTGATGGGATCTGTATAATTATTTATTTATTTTCATCATTTTTTAACTGCTTTGGATGGGGATGAGGATAAAGTGGTATAATGTTTTCATGATGGGATAAAATGTGAAATCATTTCCTTAGTTAACATCTGTTGGGTGAAAAAGTTTTCATAAGTAGTGAATCCCACTGATAAAGCTAGAATTTTCTAATATTATATATTGTATTTCAATGTTATAAATCCCACCTAAGTGTTAGTTTATGGGAAATTTTTACATTTTTTACATTTAGTGGTATTTTGAGTTAAAATGAAAAAATGACTTAATTTTGGGATTAAACATTTTCATTTGTATTAGGTATTTTGGCCATAACATTTTAGAAATTGAACCAAATTGTGAAATTCCTTTTTTTAAGTTAACTTACGTAATGGACCTCATTTAATCCTTCTGGAGGCCCAGCTCAATCAATCATTTGGAGGCCCAAAATCAGCTCATAATCTGGACCATGAAAAATGTGTGCAGATTTGGATTGTTTCATATCTGAGCTTGTATCTAGAAGTATATCTATCCTTTGGATCGGAAATTCAACAAGGAGATATAGGAGGAATAAATTCACATATTTCATTTAGGATGACATGTCTTAATCTAGTTATTAAAAGTACGTAATGGCATTGGAAGTCGTGGATTTGGAAGGAAAAGAGTCACTTTGGAAGATTAAAAGTTCCGCACTAAAATAGAAATAACTACTTAATATGTGGTACAATAGGACTGAAATTATGTGGAGGGACTAGAAAGACGATTTGGAACAACCATCAATAAGGCTACATTTCCAAATTTTTCCATTTAATGGGACTAAAAGTCAGTGATATCCAGAGGGAAGAATTTGATCGAGATTTATTCACTCATTTTCCCTATAAATTTGTATCACTTCTCCATTTTACAAGGATAGTCGTTTTCATGGGTAAACGTTGAGTATTATTTTTGTAATAGTTTCTTTTATTTTTAATATATATTAGTTCATATTTCCTCTTCATAACACATTTCTTACATTTATTTTATTTTATGTATTCTCCCACCGTTATTCCCTTCTCAACTCCACTAAGAATGGAGAACTAACCTCAATGCTTGTTCGTAGGAGGGAATGGTCAGTTGATTGAGTTATTCAGCATTAATTTCATTATCCTTTATTTAATTATAAAATTTTTGGTGGTGGTTAAATCTATTATAGTGAGTGGTCACCCCATTTTCTCTACCACTAATTTCTTCTTCTCATTTATCAATTTTTCTTCCCTTCACTATTTGTGTCGTGCATATGGTGGAGCATAGAATGAGTAGTTATGGTTAGAGAATAGGTCTCCTAGATGGGTTTAGGAAGATAATTACACAATATTCATTGGTCTCCGTATGGATTAATGATAATTCAAATGATAAGGTGAGGTGTGACAGGTCTTGATCGCCTCATTGAGTTGAATATTGAGATTACTTTCAAACAATGATATCAACCACCACGATCTCCTAAGAACAACTACCTACTTTATTTATTCTAAACTCATTCTATATTTAAATTCACTATTACATATTATATTTATATTTTATGTATTCAAAATTATTTTCCCCCCATTTATATTAGTATTATATTTTTATATTAGTTATTTTGTAATAGTGACAATAGAAAGATAGTGTGTGTGAGAGGCCTCCTTGTGATCGACCCTAGGGTGTGACACTATGGTACATTTTTAGGTAAATAATATTTTAATTGAATTGTGGTTCATGAAAACCCACTCTCATCACACACAGTCACTTTAATGGAAAACTGAAGGGGGTTTTTATTGAAATGTAGGTGGTTTCTACTAGATGACCAGGTCATACATCTTCTGAGAGTAATAATAATCACTATAAAAATGTTAACTAGAGAATTGGAGAGCAGAGTGTCCAGGGGGGAGGTTTAGTTAATTAATATATTGCCTATGTTTCCATAGCTAGTGTGGTAGGTCGGGTCACATTCATTGTCAGTGTCACCGAAAAATGGTAGTGTGTCGAGGATGCGGTGGGATAGGGAATCTATAGTGTTTTGAAGGAACCCGTGAATAATGGGTAGTGATGGATCAGCTAGAATAAACCAGATTATGATAATGATATCATATACTCCATATCAGTTTTCTAGTTATATTTTTACTAAGCATTGAGTTCAAGGTAGTGAATGTGGTAAAAATTGTCAAGAGTGCTTCTATCATCAGAGTGGTTCATCTCAGCAGTCTCAGACTACATCACAAGGAAGAGGAGAATTATAGTTACATGGAGTTCATCTTAAGCTTATATATAGATAATTTAGACCATTGATATGTAAAATATTATTCTTGTAGCTTCTACTATTGGTGGTTCCCTATTGGATACTATTTCATGTCATTATTTTCAATCTCTAGAACTTGTAAATGGGTTTATCCTGGAAATTCATTTTCTAATATTAGTTATGATAATTGATATAAATATGTGTTTACAGTCAAGATAAATTTGATTGTTCTTGGGATGTTATCTCAATATCTAGGAGTATCATTTTCTATATGATCTTTACATCCATGATATGTCCGAATTTGACTATATATTGTGTCTGGATTGGTTCATAGGGTATCTATCCAACATATATTTTTCTCTAGGGAGATTGGATATTACATATCATGATAGTTACAATTATTTTCATCCTAGACAGTGGGATTTCAAGGCATTCCATGGAGATCATGTTTATCAGGAACTGGGGGTGACCACTACCTAGTTTGAAAGTATATTTTTGGATGATGGGAATGTGAAGCACGGTGCCTTTTGACCCATTGGATATAGGTTCTTGGATTTCATTCCTGAGGACTTTATAGGGCTTCTGCCTAAGAGGGAAGAAAAGTTTACTATTTTTTTCATACATGGAGATTAGCAGTTTCTATTCAACCTTACATAATGGAACCATTATAGCCTCTAAATATTAAGACTCATCTAGAAGATTTTATCTATAAAGGATATATCCTTCTAAGTAATTATCATTAAGGTTATCTAGTTTTGTTTGGGAATAAGTCTGATGGAAAATTGTGCTTATTTTTTTCAACCAGATGTTGTATCAAGTGAAATTGAAGAACCAATATCCTTTAACATGTATCAATTGTCAATATGACCAGTTTAGTGGAGATTGTATGTTCTCCAAAGTTGAAATGAGATCATAATTTCATTAGTTGATAGTTTTATCTTCTATTATACCATATACTACTTTTAGAAGTATTCAAGATTCCATTTGGGTGGATGAACACTCTAGTAGTGTTTATAGCCATGATTAACTGAATATTATACCATTAATTGGATAATTTTTTTGTAAATTAAATATATGTGTACTCAAATACTGATAAAGATAATTCCCAAAATTTTGACATCATCTTGACTAAACTGAGAGAGTATTGGATATACACTAAGAAATCTATGTACAAATTTCGATTTCATAGGTACATTTCATGGGTCACTTCAACTCAGACAAAGGTTCTTTAGTGGAACTAGATACGGTGTAGGAAATTTTTTCTAGGGATTAGACCAAGAATGTATTTTACATCCACATTTTTATTTATATAGAGTGATATTATAGGTGGTTCATTTAGGACTTTACCTCTTGTATTAAAAACTTTCCAGGTTGACCAAGAAGAGAGTTAAGATTGAATGGTCTATATCATATGATTAATTTGTTCTACGAGTTAACGAATAGGTTTCCTATTGATCCAGTTTGATCATACCTTTTCTAGATGAGAAATATAAAAACATTTATGAAACATATGGGATTGTAATTGGTGAGTTTTGTATTATAATATATCAAGTTGTGGAGTATGGTCCATGATAGTTGAGGCTGCATGAACGGAAGTACTCAACATAAGAATTTGAGTTAGTGGAAGTTGTTAATGATTTTATGTGTTGGTATACATATTTATTGGGTGAAAGGTTTAATATGTATACTAACAACAATATCATAATGAATATCTTTTATAATAAGTATTTGAATCATCAACAATATATTTTGGTTGAGATATTCATTCATTTTATTTGGAGATTGCATATAAACTCGTGATTGGAAATATTTTTTCTGAAACTTTGGGATAGAAAACTTAGACTTGGTTAGTTTAGGAGGTTAGTTCCTAGTAGAAGATGATAACCTTGATAGAAACAATTCTTGTTATATTTTATGAGGTCTAGTAGCAGATAACCGTTTTAATACTGTTATTTGAGACAACACTTTTCAGAAAAATCATAGAAATGTAGTATGAGAATCCAAATTGTCTTGACTTGAGGGAAAACATTGATGGTGGGGAGTCACCTTCATATTGGAGCATATATAAGGATGAAATCATCTATTTTTCTGGGTAATATTTTTGTTCCTACATGTATATGGGAGGAGCTAATTCAATAATAACATGCCTCAAAGTGGGCGGTGCATCCAGGTTTGAAAAAAATGTTTTGTGACCTAAATTGTTAGTATTGGTGGCCAGGAATGAAAATAGAAATTGTAGGGTTCATGTCATAGTGGTAACCTATGAATAGGTGAAGTTTAAGCATTAATGTCCTAGTTTTTTACTATATTCATTTCCCATTTATAAATGTAATTTTGATTACATTAACATGGATTTTGGGGTGAGTCTCCCAAGGATTCCCTGGAATAATGACATTATATGGGTTATAGAAGATTTATTTACATATGTAGAACATTTCATGTCTATATGGTTGATGTTATTAGTTGATTATTTGGGTGACCTGTATATTCGAGAGATAGTTTATCTACATTGGGGGTCACAGAGTATCATTTTAGACTATCACTCACATTTCACATTTTTATTCTGGAAGGTCTTGTAGAAGTATCTTGGTACACTTGTTTTACTGTGTATGGGTTTCTACCCACACACATATGGGAAGTTGGAACATACTATTTTGGTATATGAGGATATGCCATAGCATGTGACCATGAATTTGGTGGGTATTATGAGAAGCATGTAGTTACCATTGGGTTTTTCCTATAACAATAGTTATCATGGACCTATTCATATAGATCAGTATGATTATATTTTTGGTAGGCCAAGAATATAACCACTTTGATGGATACAGGTAGGTGAGTTAGATCAGTTGGGACCGAGTCTAGTACGGGAGACAGCAGAGTAGGTTTATCTTATTTGAATATTTATGGATACCTCTAAAAGTATGATTAATTTGTATACATATAAATTTCAATGAACTATTTATTTTATAGTGGGTGATCAATTTTTCTTTTAGGTGTTCCCAAAATTGTATCATTGTAGGGTTTGAAGATAGGGAATATTAGTTCCTAGGTTTGTTGGGGAAAAAATTGGTGTGAAGATAATTGGGCTGGAGGTGTACCGATTGACTCTTCTACATAAATATGGTTATATACAGGAAATTTTTCATGGGTCACAACATTGGTGGTGTCACCCTAACCCTTATCTTGTAATTTATGTGGCTGATGTTGAGATTCGTATTGATGCATCATTTGAGGATCTTCTGATATGTGTTTTGGATCACTATATGAATGTTTTGTGAGGTACTACAATCTATATTGTTCATATATTGTAAAAATACTGTTGTGTTGAGGATAAAATTTGGGGGAGAGCAGAATTTATGCATGATCAGTGGCCCAATATTATTATCTCTTAATCTTAGAGATTTTTGGGAGTATAAATAGAGGATGAACTATTATAAGGTTGGTAGAATGTAAGAACCCAAACATTTTGGATATGTCTCATTCTTGGTTTCAAGTAATATTTTACCATTGTTTTTGTAAATATTTTTAGCTTTTTTATTCATTGTGGTTTTAGGTAAAACACTTTAAAATTATAAGGAAGAGGGATAGTGCGTGTTTGGTGCATAGTCTTCCCAAATTGTCTGGCCATACCATCAAACCATGAAAACCCTAGTAGAGGGCATTTTCATGGTTGTCTAATGGTTTCTAATACCATGAACTCTCTTTGAAGTAATTCTGTGTCCCCTATAATAGGAAAATAATTATGGTGCAAAGTTTAGAAAACTATCTGCCCAGCCTAAGAAAGTGTGCACACTATTTTTAATACTGTAAAAAAATTAAAATTTACCAAATCTCATATCTTTCCCCATCATTCATTCCAATATAGAACCAATGGATTTCAATCATTTTTTAGAACCCTGAATGGATTCCATGTCATTTAAAAGTTCATTATTGATGAATTGATTACCATATTGATAGATCTACACCACTCATAGTAAGAAATCTCATCTTCTATTGTTCCTATTTCTCATGTCTCTCTTTCTGGTTGAACTAAGATGTTTAATTCTTGATTGTAATGTGTTTGGATCTAGGTTTTAATAGATATAAATATATTTGATCTTGGATATAGTTTTTGGTTCAAGATATAATTCTTCATTTTAATATTCAATTTTGTGCTTCAATTTTAAGGATTTTCTATTTTTCAAGATATTTCTATCAATCGTGATGTAGGTGGTCTAAAATGAAATTACCATTTTATTTATTATAATTTTTTTATGGAATTGTGATATAAAAATTTCCATGTTTTTTTATCACTTCCTGAATTAGATTCATTACTTAGTAAATTAATCAATATAATGATTTGATTATGAAATAGATTTGATATTTTTGTTATGAAACTAGTAAACTAATGGGATTCTATAATTGGTAAAATGATGGGATATGGAATTAATAGATTAATTATAAATAAGGGATTATTTGATTAATATTTAATAGTTAATGGTTTATACGATAAAATATTTGAGAAAAT
Organism: Viscum album; assembly: GCA_963277665.1. NCBI lineage: Eukaryota > Viridiplantae > Streptophyta > Magnoliopsida > Santalales > Viscaceae > Viscum > Viscum album. The sequence continues at coordinate 1,589,603,614 of OY728150.1, forward strand.
GGTATAGTGGTGAATTCTCATATTATATCATGCGATTAAAGTAAATAGCCATGATTAAAACTAATAATAGAAATGGGATATTTTTATGAGAATTCTTGATAAGAAGGTTAAGGATGCTTAACATTAATGTATGGGATATTATGATAAATGTTATATTGTGATATATCTGATATACATGTATGCGAAATGGAAGGATTCTTAAAAATCCAATATTTGATTGATTGATGTGTGTGTGTGGGACATGTAATAATGATTAAAAAGTCCATATGTGATATTAATGAGGTTTGGGATAGTTAATGATTATTCAAAATTCCACTATGTATAGGACATGGTGTTCTAGTCCGAAAATGTATCCATTGGTCTATGGTTACAATTATTCATGATATTAAATTGAAATGAATTTATAAATGAAAACCCATGAGTTCTATGATATGAGATTTCCCTTGGGGATTGTTTAGACTCTATGATGTTCTAAAGATGGAGTTTATGGTTTGTGTGTATTTGTGAACCAAATATTTTTATGTGGTTAATTAATGGATAATTGAATTGGTAAAATGATTATTTTGTCACTTTTAATTTTTCATTATATTATTACATAAAATATTATTTATTGGATATTATTTTAGACACTATTGTTGGTGTCCTAATGAGTTATAATCACACAATATTTGGGATGCCTAATCGGTACCCAAATATGTTTGATGTTTTCTAGAGAGGATAAGGTCAAGAGTCTCATGTTAGATGGATAATTTCAGATATATCATGGATGATGGAATAAAACATGATGTTGGAACCCATTTGATAGTTTTTGTTGTGTTTTTAATTTTGGTTTTCTATATTGACACATGGAACATATATGAAATATAAAATTTATTGTTTTGGTTATGTTATTGTATTTCATGTTTTAGTCATCACGTCATACTGGTACTATTTGGGTTATTCGTTATATCATTTATTTATTGTTTACTTATTTACATTATTATTATACATTGATAAAGATGGTATATTCTAACCATGTTATATATCAATCCATCACTTCCATATTGTGGCCTATAGAATATTAGAAGGCGTGCTTGAGTTTATATAGTGAACCAGATAGGGGTACCAACCCGAGACACCCAGGTCAGGTGGTTAGATTATTGCAATGAGATAAACCTATAGAATATTGTAATATTCAAACATCAAATGATATTTCATAGAGTAAGGCCATATAATTATATGTGTAATATTTCTAATATAGGGTAGAATATTGAAAATTCATGAAGTACCTAATATGGGGAATAAATTTAATATTCATTCTCTATACATGATATTATACATATTCTATAAAACCTGTTTTTTATCTTGAATAACCCAATGAAATTTAACAGGCCAAGAAAGGCATAGAGAGTAGTGTGATGAGCGTGGAACTAGGTAATGAAATAATATTTGAAATTCTAGTAGAGGGAACGGTCATGTCAGACATAGATGTACTGATCTTGAAATTAATAAATATTTAGTGTATTCTTCAACATGGTGTATGGTTCACTTAATATGTATGTCTACTATTATAAATGTGTAATTTAAACTTATGTATTGATGTGTTCATGTTATTTTTTTAGGGGTATTACCTGCCCAACATTTTTCATATCATGAAGAAGAATTAATTTTAAAATATTCACATAAGTTGATGGGAGAAGCAACCGTTGTAGCTAGTTTCACACCAATGGGGATCATATATTAGAATATAAAATGATATATATTCAATGGTTACAAAGATATTTGAGGGAAAAATTGTGATATTTGTTTTGATAATATAATAATATTCAACATTGGGAAAATGAAAATGGGGATGACCAATGAATGATTGATGTAAAATGTTTAGTTTTACTGCAGAATATCAAAAACAATTTAGTATATTTTCATGATATTTGGGAACACCTCTACCCATTATTTTAGAGATAAAAATTTTATATATTTCTATAGATATTTATTGTTATTTGTATTGATAAATAAATACACCATTATGTTCTTATACTTTTACATATTTTTATTAAAATTACATGATATAAAGAGATAATAAATGTTCACATTTTTCTATAAAAGGAGGGAATTTTATTTCATTGGAATGAATCCTTTATAAGAGGCCAATTTTTAGGTCTTGACTAGATGTTTTCAAATATAGGATTTCTATTAATTTTTGGCTATTATTATCCTCATCTCATTGATTACATGAGGGAATAATTCATTCATTAGAGTCTATTATAATGAATTATTACTATTTCTTTTTAGTATCATAATTTTTGGAGAATTCATGTTTATTTTTTTCAATCATCCATTCATCCATAACTCTTCTTCATTCAATAAGTATAAAAATGTTCTATTTAATTATCACAGTTCAATTTAATTTAATGAATCATTATTATCTTCTATTATGACCATTTATAGTGTAATGTTATATGATTAAATATTTTATTGTATCTCATATGTTCGCTGTGATATGATATACTTAACTGTACAAAAATATTATATTACTTATTTAAGAGACATAAAAAAGACCATGGATTAACGAATATCCAATTTTTTTTATGGAAATGACAGTCCATTAAATTTTTATTTCTTTAATATTTCATTATCATTTAATTAAAATATTCATGTGTATCTAATATTTATATTTTTCCAGTTTTGAAGTCTATTACCATTCATTTTTTGTTTTGTAACTTTAAAATTGGATTTGTGTTCTCCATTCTAGGATATAATGTATTTATTTTTTTAAAATCAATACATTCATATCATTTACTAACCTTAAGTAGATTTAGGTATGTTGGGTTATGATTATAAACATATAAACATGATTCAAAGAATTAATTAATGACATGTTATAGGAAATATATCCTCCTAAGGATTACAAGTTTTACATTCCTCTTCTAGTTGAATAAGAATGGAGGGATAAATAATATGATATATTAAATCATTCCAAATAAATATTAAATTTTCATATACAAGTCCATAATATTAGATTACATCCTATTTAAATCACTATCCTTATGAACAACATCCTAATACATCAATTAGATTCCACATGACATTTACAAAGTGTATGATATATTTTAGGAGCATAGTACTCTAAGAACCCCACCCATATCTAAATTTAATAATTCATATCCTATTATCAAAATATATTCTGAGGTATTTTAGGACATTTGAAATAAAAAACACTCTCTGAATAGGTAATGGCTCTAAATAATTTTGAAAAAAAAAACCAAAAACATGAATAAGATCACAGTTCATATAATTAATCATGTTTCTAGAAATTATCTAAGATCTATATGATACCACTTCCCATTATTCCATTAATATAAATCTCAAACTAAGATCAATGTATACAAAATAATCCTTGATAAAAAATCCTTAGGTAGTCTAGATAATGAGAGAAGAATTGATCTTTTCTTTTTTAGGTACGCAAAAATTTCTTAACATCATTATATTTGTTAACATTTTCTTCCTTATTGGTCAATAAAGTCAGCAGTTCCATGATTAAACTAAAATAACACATGAAAAAATAAAATAAACATGAAAAAAACATATTGATACATAATTATATAATGTTCAATTTTTTTCATATAAATGAAATCCCTCAATATTAATAAATCACTATTTATACATCCCTCATACACACAATATCAATGAAAACATAGATCATAAGTCTATAAAATATAGTTGCGATAATTTTTAGTCAATTATTTTCATTAAAAGAGGTCCATGATAGTCATTCATATTATCTATAGTATTTTTTCATTATCATGGATTCAAATATAAGATTAAAAATAAATAAATCAATGAACTGATCAAGTCATTACAAACCATTGGGATTTTAAATCCAATGAATTCTATTGATTTATCCATGACACTAATAACCATCACAACAAATTTAAAAATAATATTTGGAATCATTAATTAATTTTACATAATTTACGATACCTTCACCAAATTGGGATGATATCATAGACATATTTGAATCATTATGGGTAAACATACTCTCTTCAATTGATTGATCTTGTAATAATTCCATAAAAGTGGACGATAATTACTCAACATCATATTTTTTAACAACCAAAAAATAAATGCGTAACTATACACTACATCAACCGTCATTAATAAATTTCTATATCTTCATAATCATATATAAAGGGTTTTATATATCACTTCTATAAAATATCATTAATATTAATATGAAATTCATCTAACTCTTATTATTTTGTTGAATAAGGGGATATAAAAATATAAAATAATATGATGAATTAATCCATTTCTAAATTACATCATGTTAATGAAAAAAATACAATAACACATCCCAAAAATAGGGTAAATCATCTAGATAATTTTTTTAATGAATAAATAATAGTCCTTATAACTTTGATATAATAATATCAAAATATATTTTATCAATATAATGTGTTCTCCAAAATAATGATTCAAATTTACCTTCACTTCTAGAAAAAATGACTTCTCTTTAATAAATATTATTGTTTCCTTGAACAATGTTCCTAATATTTATGTGAAATATTTCATATTATAGTTATATCAATAACAAGATGAACTCACGAAGTCATTGATTGCTTTGTATCATCAGCTCACACCCCTAACACTCTTCTATCACTATATATTAAACCCCTACTAGTTCAGAAAACAACAATGTTATTTTATGCATATCCTAAAAAATACCCAATAACTAAAAATAGTGTGACCTATAAATTAGGTTCATTGTTCTATTATAATCATGTCCAATGAAAAGGTAGGTTCTATAAATATAGTACCTAAAATAATCTTTTTTCCTCATATTTTGATGGTACATTGTTTATATATATATATGTCATGTACGTTTAAATTGTTATCTATGTTTTGGAAAACTGTCTCATCCACACATATATTGGTAATAGTAAATGTGAGTAAAATTGCTTGTAATTAATTTAGTCTCTATGTAGAACCAATTATCCTAAAGCCTTTAGGCCTGACTATTGTTGATATGGTGGATTAAAAAATTAAATTGGTAGTGGTCAAATTAACTATAATGTCCCACACACCTTCATACATAAAAAAACATGTTTATTTTTGAGAAATGTTCTATACATATTCATCCAATTTTACCATCCATAAAATAAATATCATAATTATTTATGATCTACTATAATTTAAAAAAATTAAATGTTTTATATACTACTGATAAACCGAAAAATTTCACTTTATGGATCATTGTTGAAGTGCCCATGAAAAAATATCATTTTTTAAAAATAAGTGAAGTTTTCAATATTTATATATAGACTGATTTCCATCATGAATGAAAAGTATAAATGAGCTTTTAATATGATGGTTAATAGTAGAGAGGTTTGAATACATACATGGATTTATTGATGACATTGTATCATGTATATATTATGATTTCTGTTCTAATATTTTTGAGATCATAACAAATAATAAATGTGGTTGAATAATTCACATTACCTATAACCAAAATATTGTTAAATTCCATGAAAAATATATATATTATTTTTCCATGAATATATTTTTGATAGGTGAATAATATATTAGAATATTTCTTGATGACCGTTCTATTATTGAAGGTAAAATAAGAATATCCAGTGAACATTTACTTATGAAATTATGGATTAGTGTTTTAAGTGAAATTAGTTAACCAAATTCCAACCCCAAACTATCTGATCAATGAATGATATAATACATTTGTGAGAGAAGGTTTTACCACACAGGAGATATCCAAGATATGTTATCTTGAGGTTCATGTGGATAATAATTAAGGAAGAGTTCCAACATTGATAAAATTGGTCATACATGGGTACACATTAATTGTTGTATGATTATACATATAGAGAATATGAACATGCCAAGAGGGTACCCTTTGGGGGTCTGGCATGATCATTCTTTAAAGATCCCCTTGCAAGTACTAATGTGAACCTGCCAAGAGGGTACCCTTCAGGGGAGGACGGGCTTTGGGAGGGGATTCCGAATACTGTCTCTGTATAGAATAATGTCTTGCTGGAAGGCATCCCAGATGAAGGGGAAGTGCATGCAGTAGTGTGGAACTTGAACCCTGACAGTGTGGTGGGTCCCGACGGCTTCCCGGGTTCTTTCTACATGTGCTCTATGGAGGAGGTAAAATGAGGCATTATTTATGCCATTCATGATTTCTTCTGAGGGGGAGGTGTTCTGCGGATAGCGTATACGACTACACTGGTCCTCCTGAAAGAGATTAAAGACCCTTCCTCCCTCTCCAACTATAGGCCTATAAGCATGTTTATTTTCCCCTATAAGGTCCTGGTGTTCATCCTCAATAGGTGGATGGCCATCTTCCTTCCCCGATGGATAGCCTTGGAACAACACGTCTTTGTCCAAGTTAGATTGATCCAGGGAGTCATGGTGATGTCACAGGAGCTGTTGAGAGATTTGAATACCCCATCCCATGGCTCCAATGTGGCAATCAAGATGGAAATGAATAAGGCATATGACAGGATGGAATGGGGCTTCATTAATAGAGTTCTCACAAAGATGGGAGTATCAAAATGGGCATGCGATCTTATTTTTAGGTGTATGTGTTTTCCATGGATGGAAGTGACATTTATGGGGAGAACACATGGCTTATTAAAAACTATTTGTGGACTTTAGCAAGGTGATCCTCTATACCTGAGTTTATTTATTTTCATGTAGGATACTCCAAGCTGGATGATCAATAAAGGAGTTTGTGAAGAAGAAATTAGGCCATACCATAAGAAGTTCAGCCTCCCCCTAGTGTCTCATTTTATGTTTGTGGATGATTCCATTATGTTCATGAATTTTTGGTGGAGGTCCCTATAGGCACTAAATAGGACCCTCGCAGAATACTACCTCTAAAATGGACAACTCATTAATAGGGACAAGGGAAAATTTTGGGTCCCAGTCTCATGAAATCCTAGAAGGGTGGCCAGGAAGAGTAACGTGCTTGGAATGGGGATAGGCTCATTCCCCATGGAATACCTAGTTGTCCCTATATTGGCAGGTTGGTTGTGGAACAAGGATTTCGATAAGGTGGTGAACAGAATTTTAGATCGCATTCTGAACTGGAAAAATCACTTTCTCTTCTTTGGAGGATGGATCACCCTAGTTCATAGTGTGCTCTCAAAAATCCTAGTGCATGCTCTGACATCCACTTGTGTGCCGAAGGGGATTATTTGGTTCATCAATAAAATTCTTGTGCGCTTCATATGGGATGCATCCGGTGAGGGGAATAGACCATGGGTGTCTTGGGGCAAGATGGACCGGCCAATCTATGAAGGGGGAATCAATGTCAGTAGTATGGTAGAGAATCTCCACTTCATTAATGTGAAGAATTCATGGTATTCCATTGTAGCATCCTCCCTGTGGGGGAAGAAGATGTCTTAGAGATATAAAGATGATATGGATTATGGTTCAACAAGGGGGATGGCGTAATGGGCCTCGGTTTTTAACATTATTCTAACTCTCATCCTTCTCTCATGATGGATTTTCAGGGAAGGAAGCATCCTCTTCTGGTACCAAAATTGGGTGGGTGAAGTATTGGGTTACCCAGGATGTCCAGCCCCCACAATCTTCTTCAGGGAGGCAAGTTCATATCACCTGTTATACATGTCGGTCATGGATGCCTCTCAGCAAGAAGTCTTTGACTCCGTGGTTATTAAGTCTTAGAAGGACTAAGGCATCTATACACAGTCCATGTTGGGGAGGTTCAATGATAAAGACTTTCGCTGGATGAACGTCCAACAGGGGAAAATCGATAGGTGGAATAGTATGTCCTGGTGTAACAAGATTCCAGAGAAACTCAATTTCCTTTCCTGGATGATACGTAATAAAGCTATCCCTTCTGATAACTATATTAAACGGATTGGAATCAGTCTATCATACTATTTCCAATACTGCATGAACAAAAGTGAAGAGAGCATAAATCACATCTTTTTTAAAGGAGAATGGGATCGGCATGTATGGAGGTTCTTTGGAGTTCCCAAAGGATCCCATACACAAGGGGTTAATGTTGAGTTGTTTATGGAGCACTGGTTCTAGGAGGCAAGTGTGTTAATGGATGGGTCTAATGTGCGAGCTGTCATCTTCAAAGTGGTATACTAGTGCTTATGGAAAGCCAGAAACTGGGCCATATATGAGGGGAGTAGCTCCACGGGTTGATCTGTGGTGGAAAGTACCCTTTGAATTTTATCGACTTGATTGGCACCGTGGCATCGGGAGAATGATTTCATACCTTTGTGTGTTTTAGGATCCACTGAGGAGGGCCACCTGGAATAGTGAGGAGGAGCAGGGAAGGTGGATCCATTAGATTCCCCCTAGCGATGGGCTCAAGCTAAATTCTGATGGCTCATGTGTCTTTGGTGACATGTGAGGAGGAGGTGTTATTCAAGACTTCAAAGGGAGTCTTGTGTTGGCCTTATCAGATCACTATGGCAGTGTATCATCAATATGGTTGGAAGTGATGGCAGTTCTTATAGGCCTTTCTTTATGCAGCCTTAGAGGAATTTACATTACCCACTTGGAAACGGACTCTATGATTATCCACAACGCTCTTCACAGTAGAGGCACCATACCCTGTTCAATCACCTATACAAGTACACTGTGTAAGTCACTTCTCAATGATAAAGTGAGTATTTCACACACATGGCAAGAGGGTAACAAAGTGGCGGACTATATGGAATCTATAGTGGTCCCAGGTAAGCAGGTGATGTGTCTTACTAATGTGTCCGGTATGAAACTGGAGGGGGTGAACCTAATACAGGGCGATGCCCTTGGACTCCATTATTTCTAGTCCCCATAATATGGGTTTTTTGTTTGTTTGGTCCTACAAGGTCCCCCCTTCACCATTTTCAAGAATAAAAAATATAGCATTGGATGTAAATTGATTGAATCTCAATAAATAAGAGATTATGAAATAAGCATGAAGTTCCACTTACATGGTCAAATATTGAGTGAAAAATAACATAATGAAATTCACAGACTCTCTCTATATCTTCATCAATTTATAAAGATACACATATATTTCATTTACTGAGAGACATGATACAATCATTATAAGAATGTATGTAATGTTAAAATATGATAAAATATGAATTCTTGGAGTCATGTTTTCAAAAATTAATTTCATTCACAATGTCCACATGAATTATCTTGTATATGATAAGGATAATCATTTAATATTCACTGAAGTTTGATGTTAATGGTTAATTACACGATGAATAATGGATTGAGAAGAATGAAATTCTTATATTTCTTATATGATGAACACCTATGAGAAACAAGTTATTTTCTAGGCATGAATCACAATCAGGATATTATTTTAAAATATAGAAAAAATGGTTTAATATATATATGAGTTGATTACATGATAAATTTATCTCTAGATATGCAATATATGATGCCTCGTGAAGAATATAGACTATCTAAAAGGGTTTTTAATTATAATGATTCTTTTATAATGGTCACTATAAAAAATATATCACAATAATGTGATACTAGATGAGATTTTAATGAGAAGTAATTACAAACATTTTGAAGGTTAATGCATTATTCTCTAGGTGCATGAATTAATAATATATGAAATATTAAGTTAATATATTCATAAATATATTTAACATCAATAAATGATAATTAATAAAGAATATTACTATATGATTAATCAAATTCCACTTATAATTGATATTCAAGTCTTTAAAAGATTAAATGAATATGTTAACTCATTATTAAATTATATTAAAGCTCATAGACAAAACAAGAATCAACATTCTATATTAAATGTGAAATAATATCAATTAATTAAAGAGAATAATATTCTCATTGTTATATAATGAATATAAATCTATTTTCAGGCAATGAAGACATTTTGAGAAAAAATGTGATGTTAAGAACTCATTAATTACTCTATTATTCTGAAAACATATTTCTAGTTTATGAATTATTTCATAAAAAAATCATGGAGAAAGTTTTATATATGATTAATATATTGATGATGGTGTGTTTCATCCAACTATATCATACAACGATTTTAAATAGAGAGACAGACTGATATATTTTCCATTATTCATCTGATTTTGTCAAAACTCTTGATGAATGAGATCCAGTATGATCCCAAATCATAATTAGATAGATAAAATAATAATTACATTGTGGATGATGTTTTCTTGGTTATATCGTAGTAGTTGAATTCCTCTTTATTCGTTCATTGAGTTTTAAATAATATGTGGTTTGACTATAAGAAACACCATGTCGAGTATATGGTAATTATGGTGGGAAGACATATAATAAAGTTAGATACTAAAAATCCAATTTTTTAGACATATAAGTTCACCTAGGATGAATAAACATTAATTGTGATTATAAATTTTTAGACCTATCATGATTAGAACTATAATGGGGTAGGTTTTTCAAAAGAATATGAACCATGTAAAAATCCATATGTGTTGTTTACATGATTATCAGGTATTTCATATTTAGATAATGATCACAGAATAATTAAGAGATACACATCTTTCAATTTGAATAGATATTAAAATATTTGTGGTGATAATTTAAAAAGAGAGAAAACATAATAATAGGTGACACATTATTCACCCATCCCCCCCCCCCTCAAGTATTTTCATGATCCTAATAGACTCAATATGTGTTAAAAATGGAAAGTTATTGGTTATATTAGATCAATTTTATATTGTGGTTTTAAAATTTTCCATTATAATTATACATTTTATGTAGACTCATATACGACATAAGAAGAAGACTTTTTCTCCAATTATGTTGATAAAAACATGAATATTCCCCCATAAACACAAAAAAATTCTAAAAGATAGATGATGAATTTTTTTTAAAGAAATGTGTTAAAACATAAGTGGAATCAATCAAAATACGAAGCTACTCATTGTAGTAAGTACTCGTCTATAAAATAAGTTGAAACTAGTCTTTTAAAATAAATATGTTAAATATATAAAAGTTATGAACACAATATATATTTATTATAAAAATTTTAGGCTTCTACTCAAAATTCAAAAAGAATGTGAAAAATGTTACTATTGATGTAATTATATATATATCTACATATATATATGTATAATTTCTTATGATGGAACTTCTGGATGAAAGGGAACAACATTAATTGGGAATTAATAAAATAGTTTTTTAACTAAGAGTTAAATTGAAAATATCTAATTATGTCATAGATATCATTGATGCAGTGGAATAATTGGTTAATATTTATAATGAAAATATTTTATATATTGAAAAGTTCTAAAAATTGAAATTTAGAAATAATTAACATAAATTATAATTTAATAATTGATCGTTTATTTAGAAAATATATATAATATATACAAAAATTTAACATAATCTCATCTTGATGTCAAAAATATAATTAATGAGCATTAAATCTCATTACATTTAGAAAATAATTTCATGAGGATTAGAGAGGAAAGATAGAGAAATATTAAAATGGAAGGAAGAGGTCATTGGATGTTGAAATTTCTCACTCAACATGATGTTCTATTAGTTTAATGTTATAATAGGAAATTTCAATTCTAACATAGATGAATGTTCATAGTATTGGGATAAAGAGAGATGACACCACATAGTCTATATAAATGACACATTCATTAAAGGAGACTCAATATTGTGGAAAGAAGAAATTGAAATCATGTATGGAATAAACCATATCTATATCATTAAAAAAGGTACGTAAAAATATTAAAAATGAAGATAATTTTTAATATATTTTTATGAAAATTACAGTAAAAAATAAAATTTAAGTTAAAATAATAAAGAAAAAAATATTGGGACACTCACTAATATATCAAAAAATGAAATTAGTATGTACAAGAAAAACATCGGCCTAAATTGAGGACAAATATTTAAGGTTCCATCCCTAAAAATGGAATCATACAAAATGCAAATGGAGTATATATAAAATTAATAGAACATGATTTATAGGTTAATGGTGGTTTGTCTTGTAGTTTGAGACATACTCTATATTGTGTTTGTACATCATGTCAATATATGAAGACTATATAAGGCATATATTTAGGGGGAGTGGAGATGAGGTGAACAAAAAATCATATAAAGTAAAATAGACTAAATATAAGTATATGACTATGTACATTAGAAACAAACATGTATATCATTAATTTCATAATGATAATAGTAATATCAGTGGTCATAGAGAAGAAGAGTGATCGTATATAATTTCTCGGTCGAATCCTTATGTTAATTTGAATTGAGGACCACATATAGATATAAGAATGTCAAAATGAATGGAGATAATATAGTATTGATATAATAACATGTAATGAAATATGTTCAGTAGAAGAATAATTTTTTACAAACACCTCCATATAAAATCATGAAGAATGATTCCTAGGATTTTTTTCCACTATAATAAAATTATTGTATTATTATAAAAAATGCCACATCATTGATCCATGAAAGAAACATATAAAATTAAAAATTTAACAATGAATATATTATCAATGATAATAACCAATAAAATATATAGGCAAGAATATTTTTTTGATTAAATTAATACATGAAGATGAAATGAGTAGCTATCCTAAAAGGGTAAAAACAAAGAATTTTATGGCTCTATGTGAAAAACATAATAAATCTAAGTATTTTATTAATGATTTTATAACTTTTTCTGGTAAAAAATAAATTTCTTGAAAAATGGATGAAGAATAAGTAGGGGAAAATGATAACCGTAAACCAGATATGCCATATGACTAAAAATAAAGTAGTTTTTTTAAATAAAAACTAAATTGTTTTATAAATTTTTTTGTATGGTAAAAATAGGATAGATATAATTCAAATGACTATATGAATCTTATAAAAACTCATGAGGAGATGCTAAATAATTAAAATAATGAAACAGGATACATTAATACTTTATTTGTAGATGTGAAAATTAAAGATCCACACATTTTAATCGTTATTAAATTTTAATATTTTATGATTCTCAAGGAATGACTATATTTTAAGAGTTATATAGATGCTACCATAAATAGATCATGATACTATAGATAATAGAGGAAAAATAATATTGGTTGATATAAAATTATCATCCCTATTGTTATTATTAAGAAACTAACTATAATTACACCTTATTCAGTTAATATTTTTTATTGTACTTATGTACTTTTAATTGATTGAACTAGTGTTAAATACAATGAGAGTGGGATATCAAAATATAAAATAACTAAAAACCATCCATCATGAAGTATTATTTCAAGATTAAGAAATAAAATGTGATTAAATTATTTATTAGGATGAAACCATGGAAGAAATTTAAAAAATATTATCAATTTTCATATAATCTAGATTTCTATATATTCCAACAAAAATTAATGGTTGACGTATTTCTATCACTATTTTATACATATTTTCATTATATTAATTTTTTTATGAAGGTTTATTGTTGGATTATTAATTAAAGGGGGATTTATTGATATTTTAGTTGAAACTATTTGATGTGTCTTTTATTTTTTAGTAGGACATTCTATTTATCCAAAAAAAATAATTGAGAAACCCCTAATTAAAATATTTGAAAATGAAATATCAAGATATGCATTTTTTTATATCCCATTGATGTATAGATTTTGATCACCTTTTTGTACATTAGGATAGAAAACATAGACTTCAATATAATATTTAATGGGTAATTTTAATATTCACTTGTGCATTACTGCTTCTTTCAATAAATATAATACACTAAAATTAATGTTTCAATAGTTAGAGAAAAAGATGAACTTTTTTTATATTATTATACAAAATATATTAATGGAAAAATGAGTGAGTTTAATTCCTAGGGCGTCCATATCATTTATTATAAACAATGTGGATAAAATAATTGTTTTCATATTGACTAAATGAAGTTTTAGGTATTTAAATGAAAAAATAATTGAGGCTTTTAAGTGCCCAAGTAAATCGGTCATGTGTATTTAACAATTGATGTGGTAAATATGTGATTTAGAGAGGTACTTCCACCATAAATGGTGGAGATAATTTAGGATTAATTATTAAGATAAATCTTTTATATATTTTATATCATACAGGGATTCATTGAAGACATAGAATCACGTATATATGATGTTTTTTGTGATGTTGTTAATATATCATAATATTTAGTAATAATGTTTGATAAATTCATATTGATTACAATATGACAGTTTTCCCGTGACAAGAAAGATATATATCATTTCATCACGAAGAATTTTTTGTGAATGGAATATTATATAAGAATATTTCATGAAGATAATTTTAATATTGAAGGTAAATGAAAATTATTTAAGGATGTTTTCCAAGTAATTTTTTTGATTTCATTCAAGACACTCTAATAAAAATATTCTAGTCTGCATCTAGTATTTCCAAGATAGAATGTTTCCTTATGATAAGGAAAAATGAAAATGAGTATTCTGTAGGATTCCACTCAATTGAAAGTCCAGACATGTTATATATATTTTTAATCCATAAATTTATAGGTTCTCATGCCACACTTATATCACTAAAGTGTATTGAACTAGTCTATAATACCATGTATGAGATCCCACATTATTTCAATAAATTATTACCTATGATCGTATACCAATTTCCCATTTAAAATATATGTTAAATTATAAAGGATTACATCAGATGAGTACTTAAATTAAATAAATGCCGGAAATTTTAATATAAACCACACTCTCATATATATAAAATATAAACTACATGATTCAAAAAGAAGATCAGAAAAATATTGAATGATATAGATACGTAATTATTAATAATTAATGTATTATGACCACTCGCTAATTCACACAATTATTAGTGAATTTCTTTATCAATAGTGAACAATCATAGATATTACTATATTGTTTCATATCACAGCTTATTCAAAACTATTCTATAATTTGAAAATATTCATTAGTAGATTCCACTTTTAATTTAACTTGATAATATGTATTACTCATTGAGAGTTCCTTTTATATTATTATTCAACTTTTATTAATAACTAATATTATTGATCAATAATATTCTTCGATATAGAGAGTATATCCCTTGTACATCTAGCCTCTTACAATATAACATCTTCTTGATTCATAGAAGTACCTAACATTCATAGATTTTGATCATTGTACAATGGGATATAAAATTAACAATTTCTAATATATTTGGAATAACTTATATAATTATATAGGTTTTACCCACATGGACATGAAATGATTATTATAACTCTTTTCACCCATCTTGTCTCTTCTCAGGGATTCTCAAGTACGAATGATATGTCACTTTAATAATGATTGTATAATAGATTCATGGTTGGAATAAAAATACAATGTAATACTACTGAAACATTATAATTTAAATAATATTTGATCATATTAAATGATATATCATTATTTTATATTTTTCTATTATTGATTACATTTGTCTTTGTGAGTCATATATCAAGTGATACATATAATTCATGAAAAAAATTATTATTAAAATACATCACATTTTTATATAAATTATTAATTTTCAAATACTTGTTTAATTTAACTGTTAATATTTGGAAGGATACAAAAATATATTAAAAATGAGATTAAGGATAAAAGATGATAAATATTTCCATAAAATGATGTATTTACTTGAGAAATGATGATCATATTGGGTTATGGTGGTAAAAATATATGATTCAATGATAAACATAAGTATTTAAGTTAGGAAACATCATTTTCATTATAAATATACATTTTTCTATGTAATATACAATAGGAAAAAAGGAAAAAAGAGCTCAATGGAAGACACACATGTTTCACTACATGAAACATATGTTTAAAACCCTGCCACACCAAAAAAATTTATAAAACATACTTTTTATGTGATAAAATCACGTACAAGGAGCGGTTCAAAGAAGTATTTATGGAAAATATAATGGGAGACCCACCCCCCCTCCCCCAACCAAGATGACCTATAACAGCCTAGAATGACCACTAAAACATAATACATCTTTTTGACGAATTTTTGGGCGAATTTACTACAACATAACTAAAAATTGATATAAAAAAATTGAGGAACAAGCAATATCATCTAGGGCTTGAATCGGTGACCAAGGCCTAGGTTGAATTATCATGGTGATGCATTTTCCCTGAATATTCTATATCTTTATTTTTCATTATGCATTTTTTTTATTTTATTTTCCATCTTAATTCCTCATTAATGTAATAACGGGTATTTTCTACCTTGTTATTAGTTAATCTATAAAATTGGGATGAATTTTTTAGATTATATTTTATTTATATTAATCATTTTGGGTTTTTGTAATTTCTTAATCGAAATTAAAATATCCATAATTTTATTTTTATATATCCACTAGGAAAAAATCTTGAAAGATGCAATTTTAGTTTGCAACTAGTGGTCTTAGACAATACCATAAACATTGGGTAATCAAAGAAAATTAGAGTAAAATATTATAGTAAGATAAAAATAGTTTATTAAAACCCTAAATTATAGGACCATTGGAAATAAGGAATTTTTTTATAAAGGAGGGGATACCCTGACCATCAGATCATCCTTTTAAAAATTCAAATACTGGCCATTAATTAATATAATTAATTTCAAATTCCATTTTTATCTAAAAACTAAAATCAGAAAAACCTAAAACAAAATCTATGGATATCCATGTAAATATTATTCATTTCAATAAATTTGTTTATGTATCTTTATAAAACACTTGTGATCATTTCATGGTTTTAATCATAATTTTAACACATCATGAAATTGTAATATTATTATTAATGCATAGTTTTTTTAAGGTCCTTGTCTAGGGTAACCTTCTAATGATAGATAATACAACTTCTTGGTCATTAATGAAAAAGTATCTTGAGGAGTTATATATCCAACTAAAAAATGGTAAGAAAATAATTCTATTGAAAGAATAAAGAGGCATCATATAGTGGGTTTCAAATGGAAAAATATAAATTTTTGCTGGTGGTGCAGACAGAATCACTATCAATGAAGATGGACATCATTATAGTGAATAAATAACATCAACAATGTATGTGTTGAATATAATTAAGTAGAATATAATTAATATGAAAATATTTTTAAAATAATTTCTAGGTTTGGAGGATACATGTAACGGCCCGACTCCAGAGCCCATCCACTAGTGCCCCGTACCCAGTTCGCCACATGACCACAAGCATGTTTCCCCAAACGCCAGAGGCTGCCGACTAGTAGCGAGGGCCTTGGTGAGTCGGTGGGGAAACTATGCCCTCATTCGGTAAAGTATACAGTGGAAAAACAACCAGACACAATTATGGAAATAATAAACAGCATACAATAACTGAATTGAATAGCGGAAGCAATGGATAAAATAATAATGATGCAATATGGTACATATGTCTATGGGAAGCAGTAAACAAACCAACATGATGAAGTACAATTGGAAAAGAAGGTGCAAAGTAAAAAAAAGTCCTCAGCATCGCGAGCCAAAGCTCTGTCCCATGCTCTCCATCTCCAGTGCAATCAAGAACCTGATGTATAAGGGCGCTTTCCCTTATCTACACCTGCAACAATATTGTCTTCTTGGGCACAAAAGCATTACCCAAACGGGGTGTGAGATACAATCCCAGTGGGTAATCACCCAATAATCTGTGCCTAACAGTCAATAAGAACATGGCAGTAAATAAAACAAGAAGCAGTAAACAAGAAAGCCCAAGCAGCTACAACCCACAGCTCTAACAAAAACTGTACACAAGTAAACAGCCAAAAAAAAAAGGAAACAGGTAACCATCTGGGTAACTCTCACAGCCTAACCCCTATGGTTCAACCTATAAGTACTAGCAACCCTTTCGGAGGCACACACAGTCTCACCCCTCTGGTTCAGATATGAAATTAAATAGAATCCCTGAGGAAGCACTCACCATCAATTCCCCTTATAGTCTTGTATCATACTAAAGGATCTCTGGGGAATCAATCAATGTCTCATTCCCCCTGTGGCCCACGTCGAGGATCTACAAACCCTCTGGGGAAGCACTCATCATCAATTTCCCCTGTGGTCTCGCATCGTATTTAAAAGACACTCTGGAGAAGCCCTTAGGTCAATTCTCCCTATGGTCTGATACACTAGGTACTCACAGTCCTGTGTGGAAATAAACATGCTCAACGTGCGTACATAATCCAAGTAAACCTCCAGAACTACATGGCTATCAGTCTAAGGCTCAACAGTAATAATAAAGCAATATCCCACTATCCTAAAACTAGTAATGGAAACTGGAAAACACCAAAAAACAAAACAATCATGGAAAAGAGACCTGAGCACAAAATAAATTACTCTACTCACAAGCATAAACCTCTACTACAACAATCAAGAAAAACAGGAAAACAAAAGGGGAAAATAGGACCTTGGTGAGTCGGGGGGAACTATTCCCTCATTCAGTAACGTATACAGTGGAAAACACCCAGACACAATAATGGAAACAATAAACCGCATACAAAAACTGAATTGTACAGCGGAAGCAATGGATAAAATAATAATGATGCAACATGGTACATATGTTAATGGAAAGCAGCAGAAAAACCAACGTGCTGAAGTACAACTGAAAAACAAGGTGAAAATTAAAAACAAAATAAACTCTTGAGCATCGCGAGCCACGGCTCAGCCCCATGTTCTCCAACTCTAGTGCAATCAAGAACCTAAAGTTGAAGAGAACTTTCCCTTATCTACACCTGCAACAAAATAGTCTGCTTCGGCCCAAAATAGTGGCCCAAATAGGGTGTGAGATACAATCCCAGTAGGCAATTACCCTAAGATCTGTGCCTAATAGTCAATGAGTACATGGATGTAAATAAAACAAGTAGTAGTAAACAGGGAAGCATAAGCAGCTACAACCCACAGCTCTAACAAAAACAGTACACAAGTAAACCACCATCAACAAAAGGAAACAGGTAACCCTCTGGGAAGCTCTCACAACGTAACCCCTATGGTTCAACCTATAAGTACTATCAACCCTTTAGGAGGCGCACACAGTCTCACCCACTATATGAGTAATCACCCACCGCCAATTCCCCCTATAGTCTCGTATCGTACTAAAAATCTCTCTGTGGAAGCACTCAACGTCTCATTCCCCTTGTGGCCCACGTTGAGGATCTACAGACTCTCTAGGGAATAACTCATCGTCAATTTCCCTTGTGGTCTCACATCATATTTAAAAGTCACTCGGGAGAATCCCTTACGTCAATTCTCCCTATAGTCTGCTACACTAGGTATTCACAGTTCTGTGTGGAAATAAACATGCTCAGTGTAGGTACATCATCCAAGTAAACCTCTAGAACTACATGGCTATCAGTTTAAGGCTCAACAGTAATATTAAATCAACAGCCCACTATCCTACAACTAGGCATGGAAACTAGAAAATGCCAAAAAGAAAAACAACCATGGCAAAGCAACCTGAGCACAAAATAAATTACTCTACTCACAAACATAAACCTCTACTACAGAAATCAAGAAAAGTAGGCGAACAATAGGGTAAAAACATGAAACCAACAATTCCCCACCTAAGTGAATTTGTGTAATTTTCACAAAATACTCATCGACTTTCAACAGAAAGGCACAAACCACCTACCTCGTTCCTAGGAGATCGATATATGTGAACCATGACGATTTATTCCCCTTATAATTTCTAAGATCTAAGAAAACGCACAAAACACACAACCCATGATAACTTAAAAAAAAAGAGGAAATAGAAAACAAATCTCAAGGAGAAGGAAGATCTTACCGCTTTGATTCCAACACAATCGACCATGCTCGAATCAGAGAACGGATGATGAGGCGGGAGCATGTCAAAGATTCGGTCGTATGGGTCTCTCTTGGATGAAGAGGACCTAGATGGAGGTGTTTATGTGCGTCATGCACGACCCCGATCCATTTATAACAAAAATAAAGTACATGGCGTGTACTTTTAGAGTACACAGTGTGTACTGGGTCTTTTTCGTACTTTGCCAAAATCAGCCTCCATGTCACCCCTACACACCATGTGTGTGGCCCATGCACGGACATCACATGGCTTCGAGACGGAGAAGAGTACACGGCGTGTACACAAGAAAGTACACGGCGTGTACTTCAAAAATTTCCAGAAAGATCATTTTTCTTAAAAATTCCAGAAAAAGGAAAAATTTACCTGAAATAAAGATCCAGGTTCTTACACTACAACATCAACAGGGTCACAGTTATCCGAAGATAGAACTAGGTTTCCAAGTGTAGTATAGATTATCACAATAGATTTAAGTACACATTTTTTATGATACATTGGATACATTAATGACTACTACTGGCATGTTATAAAATTAATAATTTCTTACCCAAAATACAAATTTAATCAATAAATTTTATGAATTATGACTCAATATATCATTACATTTCACTCAAGAACCACACATTCCTTCTATGATAAATTTTAGAGAAACTTAGAGGTCATCCAGGAGGATTACTATCAGGATTCCTCAAAGTGAAACAACATTTAGAATTAGATACAATTTATCTGAAATGTATAAAAGTAAATATGTACCATGAAGAATTAATAAATAAATAACAAGAAAAATGATAAAGTATGTAAAAATTAGATAAAGGGGGAAGAAAAATAATTAGAAGAAGAAACAACATAGTATAAACCAAGGCTACCTTTTCTACAGTGACTAAACAAATAAAATATTGACAACCAAATAGGTAAATTTATTAAAAAATAAAAAATTATAAATTAATATCACAATAGAGAGGATATTTCCAACATTCCAATGTATTCTAATTTTATGAAAGAGTTGGTGGAAAAAATTATGAAACTAGAATCAATTGGAACCATTCTATATACATGGGAGTGTTTAACAGTGGTATCAAAGGAAATTCCAAAGAAGTAATAATACCATTATAGTTTATTCATCCTATTACTATTGATGCTAATCAATATTAATGTTCATTATGTTATATAGGTGTGATTACCAATAATATATCATAGATCACCTCATAAATTTTGTTTTTAGTGGGACTAAATTGCACAAGTGTTTCACATAAATTAACCTATTAAATAGAGATATTATCCTGGATATTGATCAAGTTAATTTTGATTAGAGTAGAAATATTAGACATCCCATATATTTTATAGTGTAGGATCTGGATGTAGAGAGAACTCCTCTCATTTTAGGGTGAAAATTATTTCACACTAACTTAGAATAGTTTTATATAAAAATTTAATAACTCTGTCATAGATTTTGAATTGAATAGGTATATTCCATTATGAAATAGGATACTCAAAGTATATGAGGTATTTTATATTATTAAATAGTATACTCAAATTAAGAATATAGAAAAGTTAGAATGAGTGTTAAGGGATAAGAAATATTTAATAGAGGATCATATAATTCAACCATGTTTGAAATGGGATGACAGTTATTTTATATACACAACTATCTATTCAGTTCATTAGGCATAAACATGAAACGGTGGATTGGTATGCTAGAAATCGAGTAGGTTCTTACTATAAGAATAATTTTAAAAAAAATTGAAAAGGACCTACCTACATAGATTAGTCGAATATGTATCCATTTATATACCCCATTCATGTAAAATATTTCAAATTTTCCCTCACATTAGCTTAATTTGAAGGCGGCATGGTCGAGAAAATGATGTTAAAAAATGCGCTTCAAGGACGAAACTCACGTTTTTTGGATTTTTTTATTTTAGGATAATGAAATCTCCCATAAATAATTAAAATTTTATTTTCAATTAATGGTATATTAAATTTTTCATTTTCATATATCATGATCATCAACACACTATTAAGAAGTATGAAATGGGTCTATAGGAGAATCCTGGTCGTGAACTTAGCTCATGTAAAACCTACACATCCCCATGTTGAAGCATTAATAAAAGTGGATTAAACATTAAAATTATACAATTTATAGTATACTAAAAACATTTAATAGTTTTAGAGATTTAAACATCATATTTCATACCAATTATTTATTATTGTTTTAATCAACTGAACAAGGATATATAAACTACCCTAGACAAATTCAATTTAATGATTCAAAATTTCCTTGTCAATTAATATGAAATATAAAAATGGGGAAATAAATTATTATAGTTTAAATTTGTATTAAGATTTGTGAAATATTGATTTGAGTGAACATTTTGATTCATGTAAATGTTATTTTTCTATTATTTAGCTAGTATATTAATTTTCGATATTTCAAATATTAGGTATTATTTTTCATATGAAATTAAATAAGTAGTTTCCCCAACCCTACATTAAAATTACAAGGATATTTTATAATAAAATATTTTCTATTCGGTCTATAATATATTTCTTATAAATAATGTGGATGATCACTTGTAAAAAATTCATATCTTATCAATGATATGGGTTAACAAAATCTCATTATTTATGACTAAGGGATTGTTTTGTTTAAAAATTTATCATTAGATTCACTTTAACATTAATCCTTTTGAAAAATTTATATTCTATAAATAATATTTTTGTGAAATGAACCATGTCGTGAGCATATTATATCCACTACAACCCTACACTAAGATTTGTTTCCTGATATTTTAAATAATATGTTTGGGAGAGATGAATTTAATGGGAGATAAGGACATATTCCAGGGATATGATTTTTTTATGTGGGGTCATGAAATTTTGGGAGTGCTATGATATTATTCGTTATAAATTATTATTCACCTCTATTTTTGAAAAAAATAAAAATAAAATAATAATAAAAATAAATTATAAAATTGAATAGTTTGTAAGAAGGATAAAAAATATCCATTTCTAGACTGAAAATATTTTCATCATATATGGTAGGTGATAGATGTTATAATTATTTTATGTACAAATATAAAAAAAAAAATATAATTGGATTTTTTGATTCATTCACTATGCTTACTTTTATCGTGAGACTACATTGAAGTTTTAGGTGGAAGAGGTAGATGAAATCTGTAATGGAATTTTTCCATTGATCTTATCTATTAATATTATAAAATATTATTTATATGGGAACATTATTTTTGGATTTTTTTTCTATGCATTACCCACCTACCCTAAATCCTCATATTCATTTGATCCTTACTGAATTCCATCAAGATTAACTATGATCTCTTCCTTTACATGGTGGATATTCGATATTCATTATAATATTATTGAAATAGACATGTTCATTAGTGATGTTATGATTTTTTATATAAATGTACCTTAGTAGTGTGAAAATAAAATAATGTGAGTTAAATGAAAATTTTCATACATATTAATATTTTATTGAAATAAGAAAATTGATTAAGGAAATGGATTGACTATTTCAAAAAATAAAAAATTAAAACAATTGGTTGATTTATTTCTTGAAAAGGTGTGGTGTTTATGAATTCTTTAATTTGAGGACTGAATGTTTATTTCTTTATTTTTTCAATTCATTATATAGGCATTGAATTTTATTTATTTTAGGGGATAATCCTTTGTAGTATATTTAGATTAAATATTTTGAGGATATTAATGAGATCAAATATGGTCGATTTTTTTGGAAATTTCAATCATAGTTTTTAGTTTATAAATATATTACTTTTTAATTTAAATTACTAATTATTTCCATGGGATTTAATGTTTATTTTAAAAATTTTAAGGATACAACAATAAAAGGAAAATAAATAAATGATCCAAAATGGTAAATTTTCACATTAAAATAGGTATTTCTACGATAAAGCATGATCGTAGGAACATCCTGGGGTAAAAACTATGGATTTATGATGAGATAGAGATTTTGGAATATGAATTTCATCATTTACATTGTAAATATACATTTTAAAAGGTAAATTTATCAGCTAATAAAAGAAAAAAGGTCTTAGAGAAAGAAACACATGTTTCAAATCGGGAAGCTTCTACATCATGTCATGAAACAACCCTAAAATTTCAAATAATCTTTTTTATGATATAAATCCATTTTATGGTGTTAGACAATGATGTATTGAAAACTAAAATCATGTATTATGATGTAAAATGGTTTTAAAGTGCTAAAAATATCCAATTTTGACATTAAATATAACATGATACCCCCCCCCCACCCCTTTATGACAAGAAACGTCACATGACAACCATAAAAGATTCAAGAATGTATTTTAATGAATTTATTACAGAATATAATACATCTCAAGAACCCATGGGGCTAAATAAATATAGGCTCAAGTTTCTATTGTAGGGGATTGAACTGGAGGTCAATGCCTTAGGCATGTTATTACACTATTTAATTATCCTCCACCAAAATATATCGTTGATTTTCAATATTAATTATTTTATTCTCCATCCCTTTTACCCCCTTATTAAAAAAACAAGGGGTAATTCTAGGATTGTGTTGGGTATGGTATAAAAGGCATAGTTTTTATTATGATTTTATTTTTATTTATCTTATTCATCTAGGGTTGTTAAATTTCATAATCCAAATTCTAATATTTTTATTTTTATTTTCTAATGATCATTATCATAAAATATAGAATTTAGAAATTGTACTTCCATAACTAGTTCTATTTGACTATACCATTACTATAGGGTAGTTTAGGAAAATTGGTATAATTTGGTATCACGGTAAACATAATTCATTAAAACCAAAAATCATTGAACCAGGGAGAGAATTTTTTATAGTATTAATGTGATTATTTTACCTTAAAATCCTACTCATCATATCTCTAAAATCATAAAATATTTATTAAACTAATTTCATAATCCATTTTCACATATCCCCAAAAATATATAAACCCCTAGAATGCCTTTCAAACATGATTTTGTAACCCAAATATACTTCATGTTCTATTATTTCATTTTCTTTAAAACTGCCATAATCCATTCCCTTTATCCTTTTATTCATGTAAATTTATCTGTTTTATTTTAAAATACCAAATAAGATAATTCCATCATCTCTTGGGTTTGAACTCAAGTAGTTAATGTCTATATTTTTATTAATAAAATTCAATTTCATGATTTTTATTAATTTTTTATTTTTTTAATCCCCCTTAGGATGTAATGAAACCCCATGGGTGATCATAATGATATATAAATCATAATTATTAAAATTTAATGGTATTAAAATGAGTTTTAGTTTTTTAATTTTCGATGGAAGCATTTCAGAAATCTTACCAACATATTTTCATCAACAATAGTTGGTATAAATTGCATTATATGGTGATGATTGGATACAACATATATTGATATCATACATTAATGTTTCTTTGGGAAACCCACAAAAAAATATCCTTGTAATTCATCATCCAATAGATTTTTTTTATTTTTTGAAGGAGAAACGCAAGAGGTTTCATGAACATATCAATAATACATGTTATATGTTGGTTTATTATAAAAATATCACCATATATATAAGGTTCATCCCCAATTATTTTACATCCAAAAACTCAAACATAGATGTTGTCACGCCAAGGAAGTGCCATATGGTCTGAAAAAATGATGTATTAAGTTATCTCTTTTCATGGTCGACTCACTAGTAATGTAATATCTTATTATGATCTTCATATTCTCGTACATTATTATATATATATATCTCCCTCAATTCTCAATTTCCACTAATTTTGAATACAAATCACAATGTAGAAAAATTAATGTCCAATAAGAAAGATATTATAGATAAAAATTAAATATTCCTGATATTTTATAAACTACATATTATGTCAATAATATATAGAAGATGTATTATTATATTAAAATAATCATTACTATTAAAATAATTATATAAACATGATGGGATCAACCCAAATTAATAGGTAAATAACCAACTATCTAACTATGTTGCGAGGGAACCCATACATGTCCAGAAATATGATAGACTGAAACACATTAAATACATACCTTAAGGGAGTAAATTTAAAAAATATATTATTTATGACTTCGGTTGGGAAACATATTTTATATATTAAGTGACTAAATAAACATTAAATTTAATATTAATAAATAATAAATTAAATAATAATTTATTAAACAATTATAAAATATAATTTTAATTTAAAAAAATTATAAAATTGGTAAACTCATTAAAATTTATGTATTAATTTATTGAAAATAGTGTTATAGAAAAGAGGAATGAATAATTAAAAAATGTGACATTAATTACATATATGAACTTATATTTCAACAATAACATCACATATTCCATAATATAATGTATTAAAATAGTATTTAATGGATTTGAAAAAAACATAAAATACCCACTCAAATATTAAAGAATCTACTAATTCTAATGTTTCCTAATAACATACCACAAAACCTATAATATGACATTCCTAAAGATTAAACCTCAACATTATTTGAATATATATCACATTATAACAGGATTAAACATAATTTTCCATTTACCTTAAATAAATATCGTTTTATTGTATAAAAATTTTATTATCATTCATTTAATCAAACACTATTACTAATTTAATAAATAAAACATAATTCTGACCCCTTTTATCCGTTTTTTTAATACAAAAAATAGACATTATTTGTTTTTTAATTTTTTAATCGAATATATATAGTATGATTTTTAAATCATGGGTTTAAAAATATCATAACAATGAAATGAAAATATAAACAATTCATAAAACTATTTTTAACATCCATGTAATTGGAGAAAACTGGATGATTGCTGCTCAGAAATCTATAACACTTATTAATTAACATTATAAAGAATTTATACAATATTAAATTTTTGATACATTATTTCCATATAAAATTTGAAAACCCCAAAAAGTGTTCATTCGATTCCTAAATTCATCTAAATAATTACTATATAAATATATATTTTACAATAAAATAATGACGTATCTTGCTTATTGAAACTTAACAATATAAAATATTCATGTCATGTTAATCAATTGAGTAAAATATTATTAAAATACTCCATTAATTCTACTATAATTGATTTAATCAAATTAGGATAAGTAACATAAAGAATATTTTGAATCCTAAATGACATATAAACAAGTTGATTTTAAAATGACATGGTTCAAATGGTTACCAAAACTACCAATGCAATAATCATACTTGGATAAAAAAAATTTAATAAAAATAATTTGGGAGGATATTGAAATGATTATATATAATCAAATAACCTGAAAGGAGAGGTTAAAATATAAAAGGGAAATATTTATTCTTCCCATATATAAATTTTTCATCT
This sequence comes from Viscum album, assembly GCA_963277665.1. Lineage (NCBI taxonomy): Eukaryota > Viridiplantae > Streptophyta > Magnoliopsida > Santalales > Viscaceae > Viscum > Viscum album. Next base: position 1,589,630,815 of record OY728150.1, read on the forward strand.
CTTCTCAGTAATGGGGTTTTCCTCCTCATTATCCTATAATGAATCTATGGTTTTCAAATTGTACAAGTGTAGAAGAGTGGGTTTATTTTCGATAGAAAACATATGATTCAAAATATTTATTATGAAAAATAAATAAAAATGAAAAAGATTATATATTGTGTTTCCACCAATATGTAACCTAGTATTAATTAATTGTGTAGAAAACATATTAAAGTATTATACATAATTCACGTGTTGATGTGGTTTTATAAGTAGAAACTACCATTTCTGTGTTACTCATTAACTCCACATAATTAAAACAACAATTTTAGATAAAGGATAATCTAGTGTAAAAACAAAATATTAGGATCTAAAAATCCCCTTATGACTATCCTAAATAAAGTAAATTAAAGAAGGCATACCACCCCCAATATAAAATATGCAATTAATGTTATGTATCGGGGAATGTAGGAAATTTTGGGTCATCCAAGTGTTCTCCATGATTAATAAAGACACTAGACACGTCCCAAGATGGTTACAACACATATTGAGAGTTCAAATTTATCGATTCTACAAATAATATTTTGTTATAGTATATTATAACATATTTAATAACAATGTTTTCATAATCAATTCATGGGGATATGGATTAGGTATCTTTTATTTCAAAAAATGAAATATTATATTTCCATCATTAAACATTTATATTTTATTATTTATATTGTTTTATATGCAATAATTTAACATTTATTTTTTCAAATAACAGTTTTCATTTATTTTTTAAAATGCATTTATAAATATAAAATTAAATATTTTTTATATTTAAATAAAAAATAATTTATTTAGTATTCTTATAGTTTCATTAAGTATAATGATTAAAAATGTAAATTTAAAATTTTATATCACACAAATATGTTTTCTTCAATTTTATTAAACTAAATCTGTTTAAAACCCCAAATATATGATTACAAAATATATACTAATAATGTTGTAATGAATCGACGAATATTTTTGATGAATTTTAATGTTGATCCCATATCTCAAAATCTTCTATTCCAAATGATGTTACATTTTTTTGATATGTATTATTGGACAATTAATATTTTTTATACTATAACTTATTGATATTAACCTCTTTTTATGTCCATAAATTAATGGTAAAAGAGGGCATGTGATTGGGATGAGTTTGTTGGGAAATCAAATCAATATTTCATAATTTTTTAAATAATTTATATTGATCCAAAAAAAATCTCAGAGAATTATTACTATGTAGATGAATAATTTTTATGGAGACCCTCGCCTCTTACACATATCATTATCTGATTTTAAGTAAAAATATAACATCACATTACAAGCCAATGATCATAATGTCTAGTGTATTCGAAGATTATGTACAAAATTAAACATCATAAAAACAAATTTTATTTCACCTATGTAATTAGATCCTAACTTCCATTTTTCTCATAAATATGCATAGGATAACCTAGGGATTACATGAAAAAAGGGATGATCTAAAAATACCAGTAAGGGAATAGACATAAGAATAAATCTTTTGTACATGGGTTAGAAGGCATGACATGATGATAAAAAAATATGGAACATATTGAATCCTAACATATAAACATGGGATCATATAAATATGGAGTCATATTAATGTGTTAGTAACATAAAACATGACTTTAGAATGATTCAAGGCTTGTTGCACATAGAGAATCACAACTCAAAGATAACCACCAACACCGTTTCACATGGTACCACGAGCCAGGGCTAATCGCCAAAACCATTGCATATAACGTCTAATGAGACTCAACATTACTAAATGAATTAGAGAACTATCTAGGTTAAACCATCATAACATGTTCTTAAATATTTTATCCACATATAGAATCCTATATAATCAACCATACATAAACAGAAGGGTTACCCACTAAATGATTTGTGTATCATAATCATGTTATAAAGCATAAAAAATGGTCATATCATAAAAGTGTCCATGAAGGAAAGTAATTATATCATGCATGGATAGTAATAATGTAGTATAAGAAAATTTCATTAAAATTTATTTAAAATTGAATTTACAACATGTAAAAATAGTATTTTAAAAAAATTATAATTAAAACATTTGAGTGTGATTTAAGGAAAATATCAAGGATCATTTAAATCAAAAAAGAGGATAATATTTATATAAAACCAGAATTTAACCAATAAGTTTTTAATAATAAAAATATTTACTTTATAAAAATAATGATGGCTTCAAATATAATATATAGTGTACTTGAAAATGGTAAAAATTCGGGAAGATACCTTAAAATGGGATTGCTTTTCGGGAAGAATTGAGAAGATAACCACATAAAAACAAGTATATCCCTGAAAGAGAATGATGGATGGATCTTCATACATGAGTTGTTAAAATATTCATATAATTTATTATATGTAAATATAAATAAAACATTAATTCATTTGGTTAAAAATAATGATAGAGAAACCAGAAATAATAATGGAGGTTTGGGTAGAATCCCGTAACTTAAGTATGATGGTGTCCTTCACATGATCTTAATGTCATAGATAACCCAATTTCATTCATTAATTAATATTTATATAACCTAATATTCATTTAATTTAATTATTATTTCCTTATTAAGTTCATTCATTACCTTTTTTATGGGTTAAGAGGTTAAATTTCATTGTTTAGGAGTGTTTTCCTCCTTCTATTTTCATCATTGGTTTACTTATATACATGTGAGGAAAAACATGTAAGATGAAAATGGTTGTCCAGAATTAGATTTATATGCTATTATTGAATATACATAAAATTACATGTTTATAAAATTCATTTGGTTAATTAGAGTGAAGATGAATCATTATATAAAACATTAAGGATAACCATTTTGGTTAATTGGTAGTTTTTTTATCACAACAAACACATTTTCCTTTAATAATTAATATCATGTTTATAAAAGACTCTATAACATGAAATATGATATAATACATATATTATTGTCTTTTTAAATGATAAAAATTTATTCATGACTAGAATTGAAGATGGTAATAGAAAGTGAAAACTAGTCATCCATGAATGTGATGAATTAACACATCTCAGATGGTGTTTTCATTTATTGTATAAAAGGATGGGAAGTAAGATATAATGATAAATTATTCCATTATAATAACAAAATTATAGTTAATATAAGGTATATAGCAATCACACCATTTGGATGATTAGAGGTGAGGATAGAAATGGAAAAAAAGGAACATAAAAATAAAATAAAATAGGAATTTATCTCTTGAATATAAATACCTTGAGAGACTCTTTAGGGGAGAGGTTTTGGTCTTTTTATTAGACTAAAAAATCTTCGACGTGGGATATGGAAATAGGTAAATATTTGATTAGAATATTTATTTGGAAAAAGGCTTGAGAGGTGTGAGGATATTAGATAAAGAGGGGTGATATTTATAGTGTATGAGAGGAGGGGTTTCCTATTATTTTAATCATTAGTTTATTATTTTTTTCTTAATACTATGAATAGACTTGATTATTGTGAACAAAAATAGTACATAGGTCATGTGATTTCGAACCATTGTCCATTTACATTATCCATGACTCATACATGATGTAGAAATTCATTTATTTATCATTTATTGTAAATTATCATATTTTACTATTCAATAAAAATTCCAGTATTTTAGAAAAATCCAAAAATAATTCACCACAACCATTTTTTGAATTGTATAATTCCAAAATGAACTACATTTTATGAAAATAGTTTTCTAAATATGAAAAAATTAAATTTTAAATTAAAATCATAACTTACTAGAAAAATGAAAATTTTAAAACTAAAATCACTTTTCTAACACCTTAAAAAAATAATTAAGGTCTATTAAAATTGTCTTATAATCATAAGTAATAAAAATACTTATTTATGAATAAATTATATGACAATAAATTTTATTTTAAATTATAATATTAATTATAAAATTGTATTTAAATATACACGAGTTACAAAAATTACAACACTTAATCAATAATTTTGGAAATGTTTATTTACTTATACAAAGATATAATTATACCATATTATCACATATAAGAAGGATAAATTTTATTTATAATTTCATTGGTGAGGTTATTATTCAATTGGCCAATTTACTATTCATAAGGGTCACATTACTGTTCCAAAGGTCAAGTTACTATTTCATTGGTATATGTTTCTTAACTTCTAGAGATACCTTTAATTTTACTCCATTTATAAGGATTTTATTGTGTTCTACATGTAATAATATATGATTATACTATCTATTATAATTATAATAAGGGAATTCCATTGATAAAGCATTGGGTCATTACATTCTTCCCCCTTATGGAATTTCACCCTCAAATTTTCATTTTAGATTCTAAGCCATAAATAGGATTGCGTGATTTTCCTTCATTTCTTCCTCCAATTACCATGTTACCTCATCATACATATGGTTCTACTATAATACATAGACAAAGTAAGTATTCTTGTTTTTTATAACTTTATCTCTATGATCGAAGATATTCACAGTTTGCTCCTCATAATAAAGATCATTCTCAAACTATACCACCTCTAAAGAGATTAAATGTGAAGGTTCTTGTATGTACTATCTTAAGATGGATACTTGGAATATATCATGTACTTTATACATGGTATATGGAAGTGCTAGTCGATATGAAAAAACTCCACCATGATCAAGAATCTTGAAGGGGTTGTTATACCAGGGACTTATCTTTCCTTTCTTCCCAAACCTCATGACCTTCTTCCATAGAAATAAGTAGAGGAATACCATGTCTACAACTTTGAACTCAAGGTATTATCAATGATTTTCTGCAAAACTCTTTTTTCAACTTTGTGTTTCCTAGATGTGATGCTAAATGGTTTTCACCTTCTCCACCATTTCTTCGACTATTTCAGGTTCTAACAGCTTACACTCACCAACTTCATCCCAACACATCAGTGATGTGTACCTTATCCTATAAAGTGCTTCATATGGTTCCATTAAAATTATAAAGTATAAATAATTATTTTAAGATAATTAAATGTGTGTAAGATGTTGGTCCTATCCTTTTTTTAGTCCATAGAACATTCTCTCAAAATATCTTTTAGTTTCTAAATAGTTTTCTTGGATTTTCCATCAGTTTGAGGATGATAGGTCGTACTAAAGTTCAACTCGTTGCATAGATCATGTTGGTGACTCTTCTATATCTTCATGGTGAATCCAGGATCTCGATCAGATATTATTTATAGTGTTACTCTTTCCAGCCTTAATACTTTTTTGATGTTTATCCCTTAATGGTGATCCAATGATAAGTCCTTTTAAAATTCGATAAAGTGATCTATATTTGGAATACAATCCACAATGACCCATATTACATTGTTTCCTATGAATTTACTTGGAAGTACAAAGATAAAGTCCATGGTAATGTTCTCCTACATCCATTTTGGTATAGATAATGGTTTCATCATCCCCTTAGAATTTTTTCTTTCATCCATCAATTTTTGACATAGTAGGCACTTTGATTTATATTCAACAATATCCTTCTTTATATTGTCCCACAAAAAGTTCTCTCAAAGAGATTACTAGAAATTTTTACTCCCTGGGTAAATAGAGAAGGTTGAGCTATGTGAATCATTCAAAAGATACTTTTTATCCCTAGATGAGATGGTACACATAATCGTGAACCAAATCATACAACTCCTTCATCTTCAATCTCAAACTTAGAGGATATACAATTTCTATTATCTTCCACCCGTTTCATACTTTCTATAACTTTTCTATGAGAATCCTTCATTTTATCCAAGAGGTATGGTTGAGAAACCGTTTGAGAAATTATTGATGATGTTACTCCCTTAATGATTCCCATGTCCATCCTATGCAAGTCTAAGAATATTTGATCCTTCTCAACTCCCATCATTGATAAAGATGTAGAATTTTATCAACTCAGATCATCTCCCACCATATTTTCCTTACTAGAATAGTAGTGGATTATGTTGTCATAATCCTTGATGAGCTATAACCATCTTAATTGGTGTATATTAAGCTCCTTATATGTGAATATATATTTTAGACTCTTGTGAATATTATATATCTTAAACTTATCCCCATAGAGATAATGCCACGAGATTTTCAATGAAAATATCACAGTTTCCAACCCCATATCATGCATGGGAAATTTTTTCTCATATATTTCCAACTTCCCTAAGGCATGGGATATCACTTAATCGTATTTTAATTAGTATATATCTTAAGACTTTATTTGAAGAATGGATGTACACCACAACGAGTTCTCCACTTGTTGGGAGTGTGAGTACTAGAATAGTGATAATCCTCTGTTTGAACACCTTAAATCTTTCCTCACAATATTGAATCCCGAAAAAAATCAAGCCCTTCTCTATCATCTTGGTCATTTGGTTTGACAACCATGAAACGTTCTTCAAAAAATGTTGGTAATACCTAGATACACCAAGGTAACTATAGATCTCCATTACAGATGTTTTTATCGACCACTCTTCAATTTCTTTTTTATTGGAAGAATCTACAGATATCTATTGTTGGTGGTAGCATTCCCCAAGAATGATACTTCCTCCATCCATAACTAACATTTAAGGTACTTTTCATATAGCTAATCAATTTTCAAAGTCTTTAGCATAGTATTCAAATTCTCTTCATATTCCTCCTTGTTCATGGAGTATATCAGAATATCATTAATAAATACTATTAAAAATTGGTCAAGGTAATCTCTAAATACTCTATTCATTAAACTCATGATTATTGTTGGAGCATTAGTGAGACAAAATTGCATCTCTATGAACTAATATTGTCAAAACCTCATTCAAAAGGTAGTATTGGAAATATATTCATTCCTCCCATTTAATTGGTGATACCCCGAAAGAGGGCCCACCTTAGAGAAATAATTATCCCCTTGAAGTTGATTGAACAAATCATTTATCCTAGGAAGAGGATAATTTTTCTTAATTATGATTTTATTTAGCTCGGGATAATCAATGCAGGGGCACATTGAAGCATTCTTCTTCTTGAAAAGGGGAACTGGAAATCCCCATGGTGAAGCACTTGGGCCTATAAAACCCTTATCTAGATTCTCTTATAACTACTTATTTAGTTCTTCCAACTCTATGTTGTCCATTCTATAAGTTATAGTTGATATATGCATAGATCCAAGAATAAGTTCAATTGAGAACTTAGCCTCTTAATCACTAGGAACACCATGAAATTATTTAAGAAATACATCAGTGTAGTCCCTCGTGATGGGAATGTATTTGAGCATGATTATCTCCTTTGTCTCAATAATTTGATCTATATATTCTTAATCGTGAGGAATTAATATCCACAATTGAGACAATGATAATAAATTAGATTCATCTTTCTCCTAACACTTCTAAATAATTGGAGGATTCTTCATGATGTGAAGAGTAATCTAGCATTCCTAAAATTTGGTTTTGGGTTCATATAAAGATACACAATCCATTACAAAGATAACATAAAACTATAATAAAGGAATTATGATGGGATTTTAGGGGAGGTTTATTCCACAAAAGTTAACAGTGGATAAGTTATATAATTTGGATGCAATAATTACCTCATTTTCTGTTCTCACAAATAACTCCATCTCAAAATTATGAGGTGGTTTTTGAATAGTTATACTAATCATTCCTGATATGAAAGAATGTGAAGCACTAGAATCCAATAGTACATTCAGAATTATTAAATTAATAGATAGTTTACCTATCACAACATCATTTTCTAGATCTACCTCATCAGTAGTGATAAAATAATCCCTTACTTGTTTCCTTGGAGGTTGTTTTATTATTTCCTCTGACAACGCTTGTCTTAGGGTAATAGTTTTCATAGTTCCCATGTTCCTTGTAGTTGAAATAGTGCACTACAAGCTGATCTTTGATATTAACCTTTCTTTCCTCTTCCATATTAGTTATGTTGGTCGGAGTGGATACTCAAGAGGGGGTGAATTGAGTTCCAATTAAAATATCTGTTTAAAAACTTTGTCTTAAAATCCCCCAAATAAAACACAGAATTAAACTGTAGTGAATTTATATCACAATAAAGGTTCTTTTAGGTTCTCAAAGGATTGATTATTTCCCAGTTAATCAAAACAGAAGAGTTGATTAACTTTTGAAACAAACCTACTGATTTACAGCTAATATAAACACTTGCGAGTTTAATTATCAAAGTGACTTTAAAATAGTTTTGGTTTTAAAGAACTTAACAGCAGAATAAAAATAACTTTGAAAACAAATAAGCACAGTAGGTTTAACCAAGAGGTTCAGTCTCAAGCCGAGACGTAGTCCACTCAAAACTTTATATAAAAGTGATCCACACCTTGGATCGGGGATTACAACAGTATACAACTGTCCAGGTCCAAGACCTCTACCACTGTTTTCTGTGGGAATAAAAACAACAGAACCAGCTTTCTAGGTCACACATGACCTCTACCACTATCCCAGTGGAAAATAAAAGATGTAAAGATTTTGAGTGAGGATTTACAGATCCTCTAGTTAAAGTACAGGAGACAGTGTGTCTGTAAAATATAGCAGATGACACACACTTCTCGAAATGTAAAATGTAAATCACAGAGGCAAAGATTTAGAGTTTAGAAATGGATCTAGTGATTTTCGTGCAGCTCTGGACTCCTTTAGTTGATCATAATTCATTCTGAGTCCTCTTCTGGTTTTTGTCTGGAAAACAGAGTATCGTCTGTTTCCTTGACTTCCAGGTGTAGAGATAGTCGAAGAAGTAGTTGAGTGATGTTCTTGTGTTCGTTCTCAGCTATTTTCTGGTATGAAGAAGTGTACAAGTTCTTCTTGTAAGCTCGGTCGTCTCTTTGCATGTACACCAGCTCAGTTCAGCACTCTGCGTGTTCATTCTTGTGTTCAACACTTTTTCCCGCAGCACACGCCCTTCTCTTCAGCTCTAAAGAAGCTCTAATTTAACGCACGAGCTCCGGAAAAAGATATTATTTCTTTTTGCAGGTACGAGGTATGGTTCCCTAACATCCAATAACCTTCATTAAATAAATGACAGAGCATTAAAATATTCCTAATATAACCATTGGTAAGATTAAATAAATATAAAGAAATTCATATAGCTTTTTATGACTATCAGTGAGTCAAGTGATCGGTAGGTCATCAGCATCAGCATCGGTGAGACATCATCGGTGACTCAGATGATCAGAATCGGTGTGTCATGATCGGTGACTCATTTGATCAGCATCGGTGAGACATCTTCGGTGACTCGGATGATTATCATCGGTGAGACATCTTCAGTGACTCATTTGACTAGCATTGGTGAGACATCTTCGGTGACTCATTTGATCAGCATCAGTGAGACCGTTGTCCTTTGATATGGATCGGTGAGACTGTTGTCCTTTATTATGGATCAGTGCGAAATTTGTCCTTTGATATGGATTGGTGAGATCGTTGTCCTTGGATATGGATCGATGCGACCATTGTCCTTTGATATGGATCGGTGAGTCCGTTGTCCTTCGATATAGATCGATGAGACCGTTGTCCTTCGATATGGATCGGTGCGACCATTGTCTGTTTTATCCAGAGGACTTCCAGAATACTTCTAAATCAATAACAAAGAGATAAAAACATGATCCAACCAATATACACAGATTCACTAAGAGATTTTGATTATGTATATGAGAAATCCAGCCGGATTAAGTAATCGATGATTTGTGATTATTAAAACAGCAATCATAGGAATAATTCAACAATCTTCTAGAGGGCTCAACAATCTCCCCCTTTTTTATAATCACAAATATTATCCATAAAAAAATAATATATCATCAATAATAAGGCATAATAAGAATAAAAACATAATGAGATATAAATCTCCCCCTGAATTTATGCCTGTAAATACTTATGCAAGAATTGTCATAGAAAGGTTCTCGCATGGATAAAAAAAATAAAAAACATCTCCCCCTTTAGAGAGGCATCTCCCCCATATCCCCCATAGATCCATAGATATACATATTTCTCCCCCTTTAGGATAATCCAAAACGAGGGAAACAGATAAAGAGATATTAAAAGAAGGCATCAGAGAGAATAAAAAGAAAAGAGAATAAAGTGTATAATACATCACAGTACAATCACAATAGGTTTCACCCTATCAACAACAATGCACAACTATTTCGTGGGATGTAACGGGGCTTTTCCTTTGTCAGAAGGATCAATGGTGGGTATGTTGGAAGTCTTGGAGGAAGGTTGAACTGGGAGAATTTGAAAAGGTGGTAAGATGACTCCGGAGGGTGGAGGAGAGGATGCCACTAGGATTTGTTGTAGAGCTGTAGGAGCTGGTTGAGAAGATTGTTGAGGATCTGGTCAGAGTTGAGATAGATCTTGAGCAACAAAGATATGATTTGGAGCAACATCAGAGGCACTGAAAGGGTCAGCATTAAAAAGCACAATGGCGGTGGCTTGTGCATTCAGATAAGGCTTCAAAAGATTTATGAAATTATGAATAAATTCTGCACCATACTACATATCCTTCTCAAAATAATCCTTATTCTTCATGAACCGTTCCATGGTAGGAGTAAAATCTTGCAACTGTCGAACTTGAGTCTTGGAAGCTTGAGTGACTGGAGGTAGTCTCATATTGTCAGCTAACACATTGAAATTCACATTCATCTCATGCTTGGTATTGATTTTTGAAAAGTAATGATCAACCGTTTCCTTGATCTCTCTATGAGCTTTAGTGGAATCTGCTGAATATACTGTTACCGTATTATGAATGTGATCATTGTGATCCTTCATCTTCCTCAACGAGTCCAAATCAAGAACTTGTCTAATGGTGGCCAATTCATCATGCACAATCTGCCTTAGAGCCTCTAGCTCACGAGTAGTGATCTTGGTTACTTTGGTTGTACTGTCTTGAGCAACTATCTGAGTTATCTCAGCTTTCAACTTTCTTAGATCAGACTTCTTAAGATGTTCAATCAGATTCCTCAACACTTCCATCATACCAGAGATGGTTGATCTAAATTCGTTGGATAAAGAAACTAAGCCAGATTGTAGATCCTTCAGAATCTGATTTAGAGAGGCTATGTGCCTGCCAATAAACACACCAGTATTGGCCAGGTCTGGTTTAATAGCATTTGAAATTTATTCTCTGACTGTATATCTCACAGCAGTAAGCAACTCACTTTTGAACTTATCAAAATTAGACTGAGAGACAGTAGAACTAGGTAGATGAGCATCTGCAGCATCAACAACATGAGCAAACCTTGCCTCAACTGGTTGGCTTTTCATCATAACTGCAGTAGATTCTGGTTCTTCTTCTTCTTCTTCAGAATACTCTAAACCCAAAACAGCAAAACCAGGTTAATCATCCCAGAAAGCAGCACACAGAGTATATTTCGATTTATCATAACTTGATTTCCACTAATTTCAAGAGAATCTCTCTTTCCATTGGCATTTGTTTCTGGTACAGTTTGATGTGTTTCTGTTGGAGGTACATTAAGACCATCCACTGGTCAGTTATCACCATCATCATCATCATCATCATCTCTATTCGCATTTCCATTTTTCACAGAAACTTCACTGTTAGATACTTCAGTGTCACTAGCTTCTTCATCACCAAGAACTAGTTCTGATTCAGGTAAGGTTAGAGGTGGACTGGAAGATCCAAATTCTATTCTTCTCTTAGGGCTCACAGTATCAGGATCACTCCTATCATCAGGAGATGACATACTTCCAACTTCTATTTCAGCTTCTTCCATCCCTTGTTTACCAGACTCTTTAGTTTCTATATTCCTTTCAACATCTACTTCTTCCTCATCATCAGAATACATTGGCTCCTCATCTGATTTCAAACTAGGGTCTCTCAAACCCTTCGGCCTCTTTCCATGATCTGTGGGATTTTAGGATTCATACAACTTGTCCTCATTAGCAACCCATCATTTCTTCCATGGGTTAAAGTTTATTTTCATCAGTTTACAAATTTCTTTGTTAACACAAGAAGCACTATCAGATTCAGCTATCTCATCAGCTTCATCAACACATTCCAGATTCTTTAACATATCAGAGATCATTTTGGAATAGAACAGGGCAGTGGCTTTCTTAGAAGGTTTCACCATTCCATCTATGTGCACCATTAGATATCTACACAAATTGATCTTCTCTTGGGACTTTAGTAAATACAATTGAAAAACATCCTGGTATCTTACAGCAGCAAAATCTCCTTTCCTCGGGCAAATTTGGTGCTGAATAAACTTAAAGAGAAGTCTACATTCACCATCCAGCTCTGAGTCTGTGATTCTCCTTGACTCTATGTTTCCAGTCAAAAGCTCTAAATCTAACTCATAAGAGAAGTATTCAGTGGTTGGGGGAATGTTTCCATCATAATCCTCATACCGACCCTCATGGGGTACATTCAAAAATTCTGCCCATTGTTTAGACGAAAAAGTTATTTTCATTCCTTTCACTATAGAAGACATTCTGGCGGCCTTGACACCATCTAAAGTAACTCGTAGATTTATATAAAACTCTTGCACTAGCTTTGGGTAGTATACATGAGTGTTATCTGAGAACTAGGATTTCCATCCTTGCGAATCTAAAACTTGTAACAACAGTGACTTACTTGTCGAAAGCTAGGCGGAGCTGACTTCCTTTTCTACAGCAACAATTCGAGTTTCTAGGTTTGGATTTACTGATCTTTGATTGGTACTACTCGACTTGCCTCGAGCACACTTTGAAGGTACAAGACTTTCTGATCCTTTTCTCGGTCTCTTCTGCTTAGCCATTTGACGATTCTGGGGAAAGCAGGAGTTCGAAGGTTCAAAGTAGAGTAGAAGAGAGGAAATAAGGTTTGGCGGGAATGAAATGAAAGGTCGACGGTTTGGGGAATAGAAATAGTCTCGTATCATTTATTTCATCATTTAGGGTTCCCATAAAGATAAAAGTAGTTAATTAATCACAACAAAATAAAAATTAATATAAAGTAAGATCGGTTTCACAAATCAGTTTCACAGATCGGTTTCACGGATCGGTTTCACAGATCAGTTTCACAGATCAGTTTCACAGATCAGTTTCACAGATCGGTTTCACAGATCAGTTTCAAAGATCAGTTTCACAGATCAGTTTCAGAGATCCGTTTCACAGATCAGTTTCATAGATCAGTTTCACAGATCCGTTTCACAGATCGGTTTCACAGATCAGTTTCACAGATCGGTTTCACAGATCAGTTTCACAGATCAGTTTCAGAGATCAGTTTCACGGATCGGTTTCACAGATCGGTTTCACAGATCGGTTTCATAGATCGGTTTCACAGATCAGTTTCACAGATCGGTTTCACAGATCGGTTTCAGAGATCAGTTTCACAGATCGGTTTCACAGATTCGTTTCACAGATCGGTTTCACAGATCGGTTTCATAGATCAGTTTCACAGATCTATCATACACAATTCTTGTTTAATAAAATTTATTCTTTCAGAACATAAAGGCTTTGTAAAAATATCAGCTAATTGATGTTCATAACTAATAAATTCTATAGAAATATCACCTTTATGATAATGATCTCTTAGAAAGTGATGTCTGATATCAATGTGCATAGTCCTAGAGTGAGACACAGGGTTCTTAGATATGTTGGTAGCACTAGTATTGTCATAGTTAATTGAAACATGTTTAAAATCAAATCCATAGTCCAATAAAGTCTGTTTCATCCACAAAATCTGTGCACAGCAAATACCAGCAGCAATATATTCTGCATCAGCAGTAGACAATGCAACTGAGTTCTGTTTCTTACTACACCATGATACTAGGGACTTTTCAAGTAAATGACATGTTACAGATGTGATTTTCATGTCCAACTTACATCCAACAAAGTCAGCAACTGAATAACTAGTTATATCAAATGATTGTCCTTTTGGATAAAAAAAACTTAAATTCACAGTATACTTAAGATATTTAAAAATCCTTTTAACAGCCAGTAAGTGTGATTCTTTAGGATTAGCTTGGAATCAAGCACACATACACACACTAAAAATAATATCTGGTCGACTAGCAGTAAGATAAAGTAAACTCTCACTCATGCCTCTGTAATAGGTTTGATCAACTAGTTTTTTTATTTCATCAACATCCAATTTACAGGTAGTACTTGTAGACGCCGGAAAAGTCCGTTGTTCCCAAAAGAAGCTCTGGATGCGGGAAGCGAGGTCATATTTGGAGTCGGAAGCATGTTTCGGAGGGCCCGGAGGCCTTGCGCGGAATTTTGGAGACCTGCGCGCAAAGTTGATGAGCCGCGCGCAAACCTCCCGGGATGCGCGCAATGCGCTGAGCCGGCGCGCAATTTTGCGTGCCTGTGGCCCGCGCGACTCCCTTGCGCGCTGGGCCCGATTCCGCGCCCGCGAAGGGAATTCCGCGCCCGCGAACCGGATTCCGCGCCCGGGGTTGCCTATAAATATAAGGCGACCCCTGACGTTTTGGAGGTTGCCAGAATTCGAAAGGTCTCTCGTGCGCGCAATCCAACTCCTTCCGCGCGCAATGCCGATCTTCAGGTAACCTCTTTTCTTTCGCGCAAGAAAGCCTTGGGGTTCGCCTTCGCGCGCAATCCCATTGGCTCCTTTCCTTTGAATAAATATTCTCCCAAAGACATTTGCGTGCAAAAGAAGCCTCTTGCGCGCAATTTCCCCCGGGTGCGCGCAATCCAACCCGATTGCGCGCACCCCCCATTTTTAAAGTGGCCATTCGATTAAAGAATGAGCCGTTGCCCCCGTACGCTATCCGAAGCCCGGTGAGCGCAATCTCTATCATTCGCGCGCAAAGTGCTGGCCCAATTGCGCGCCAGCCCGTCCATTTGCGCGCCGACCCGCGGTATTGCGCGCAAAGCTCCTCTTTTGCGCGCAAACCGCCAGGGTCGCCCCCTTTGACCCCCTTTGGGTACCCGCCCGCGTGGCGCCCGATGACCCTCATCCCGGGTGCCCGCACTGTGCGTTGTCTTTCCGTGCGGCCCTCCAGGCTTGCGCGAAGTGACACGGACCTATCGGCGGCTTCAACGTCCTGCACGACGTTAAACTGCATACGTCCAACATGACGTTAAACTGTGCCACGCCCGCGCTGCAAGACGTTAAACCACCAGGCGTTTACGTCCTGCACGACGTTAAACTGCATACGTCCCGCACGATGTTAAACTGCACCATCGTCCGCGCTGCAAGACGTTAAACTGCCAAGCACCTTCGTCCTCAACACACGACGTTAAACTGTACTTTGTCCGGCAAGACGCTAAACCGTCCACTTCGTCCTCAACACACGACGTTAAACTGTACTTCGTCCGGCAAGACGTTAAACCGTTCGCATCACCTGATCCCGTGTCTCGCACAAAGGGTCCCCCCGGTTTGGATGTGGCCCCCACCCGCTCGTCTCTGCAGGGATGTCGGGATTGGAGTGGCCTTCGCCCACGGGGGTAGAGTGTTGAAAACAAAACGAACTACGTGGACTTTGATCCCTGTCTTCTAAACAGGGTACGTAGGAAGCCTCTCTAAGGTTCAAGCCCACCACCTGGTCGTCCCGGTCGTATTTACGTCGGTTCGTCCATCAGTGGACCCCTCCCGGGTTCACACTTGCGTTGATTCACCTATGAATCCGCCTCTGTGGGGGACTGCACGTGTGTATCTCCATTGTGCTTCTCCACCGCCTCGATCTCTTCGTGAGTCGTCTTGCCAACGTCCAGCATGACGTAAAACTGTGATCCACCCGGCCGTTCCATCCCCCTCTGTGCGAGGTGGTTCGGTTCAATCCTTCTCCAGGCAGCCTCGATCTCTTCGTGAGTCGGCTTGCCAACGTCCAGCATGACGTAAAACTGTGATCCACCCGGCCGTTCCATCCCCCTCTGTGTGAGGTGGTTCGGTTCAATCCTCCACCCGGCGGCCTCGATCTCTTCGTGAGTCGGCTTGCCGATGTCCAGCATGACGTTAAACTGTATGTCCGAACTACGCTGACTTTGATCCGCGCTAACGCGCGGTACGTAGGAAGCCCCTACGGGGTCCAAGCTCCTCAATCCATCATCCACCCTGATCCTTACCCAGGCCGCCACATCCCGGTGGGGTCATGCCATTCCATTCCACTCCACTTCACTCGGGAAGCCGCCCATGTGCTGGCCCCAGCGTCGGAGGTTCCCCGCAAGAGGTTCTGTCATCTGATCCACTTCTCGTGTTGATCTGTCCGATGCCGTCCCCGCTGGATGTTAAACTCGTGGCATACCCCGTGTTAAACATGGGAAGCTGAGGAAAACCTCAGGCAACGCAGTTCCCCGTACCCAGTGCGGGATGCCTCAGGCCATCACGCCTTCGAGAAGCCCTATTAGGGACGGAAGGTAGACATGCAGAGTCACCGTGTTAAGGCACGCCCCTGACCCCCAGAGCCACCAGGTCTCCTCACCGCAGGTTGCTGCCCCGACCAAACCCCTTGGAGCGTCCGGGCGGAAGCAGCGTAATTAACCGGTGTCCATGGAGACATGGAGCCGGGAACGAGATTCACGAACATTCTTAAATCTATGAGGGAGACCCGGATTAGGCGACGAGTTCCGAGGAGAAGTCCACGGAAGGAGGAGACGACATCCCATCATCCCGGTTTCGATCAAGGAGCAGACGCCCCTGAATAAGGGACAAATGCCGCCCACCCTTGGAAAGAGGGACTGCGGGACCACAAGCTGCGCGCCCATCCCCTCGGGTTGACGGGTGCACGCGCGAACGCGTCCTGGCGGAACAGCGTAACCCGACGCACATCCGCACCGAAACAGAAAAATGGTGAACCCGACGTGAATCTCTTCTCCTCAATAGGAAGATCGATGACTTTCAGAGGTGTTGGAAGACCAGCATGCTGCTCGACCGAGCATTCAGTTTTACCCGCCAGGGGCTGAGGAGGGGAACTCGGGCACTCCGTCTCGCGACGTCGAGGGCCTGGGTCCCCCCCACGGAAGGCGTCGTGGCACTAATGGTTGGTTGTCGATTCCTTTTCCTGTCAGTGTTAATGGGTTCTTCTCCCTGCTTTCAGAAATCAGGTCGCCCAATCTAGTGCCCGATCGCCACCCGCCCACTGGCGCAGGGGTAGAGGAAACACCGACGCGGCTACTCCGCGCGGTCCCGCCCGTTCCACAGCCGTGCCTGCAGCCGCAGCTACGGGGCAACCACGCCCTCTCTCCCCCTTGGAGGTCATCCAAAGAAGGGTGATCAACAACTTAGTGCGGAGATACGAGGAAGAGGGAGTCATCCCCACCAGGGACATGGCTCGCCTAGACCTTGAGGGAGCTGCACCTCGCCACCAACGCTGCCCCCGAGGGCCGCGCAGGGAGGCACCGCTGCCTACCTCGACATCCAACCGCTTCGGGAGTTTATCCCCGGAGCGCTCCGACAACTCCTTCCCCTATGCGGATGAGGTGGAAGATGCCCGGGACCACCCTATCCGGGATTCGCCCTAGGGATCCGCGATGAGGGCTCCTGTCAGGCCACGGCGACATCGCCGCCAGGCCTCTCAAGTCGAAGAACGGGCTCTCCACCTGCCAGCGCCGCTCATCCCGACTCGTCTGTCTCGACGCCAACGTCGGGCTCGAGCGGAAGAGGATGCCCACCCTGGGGCCCTAGCAACAGCGGCCGCGTTGGCTCAAGCCACTGCTGGCTCCAGTCGCCAGGCCCCTGCGCATCCTGAGCAGGGGCACTTCTATACCCGACCCGGATCGAGGCCCCGACCGCCCCAAAGGTAGGTTGGGTTGACTCTCCTGGTTGCTGGTACAGACAATAGCCACCGCGGACCACCTCGCGGTAGCGCTATTCACCAACAGGGTCTACTCCGTGTGGCCGATCCAAGAGTCATGGGTCACCCCGCCTTCCGATCTCGGCCCGGAGGCCTGCCCGGAATCATCTCTCCCCGCGTCCCCTTTGATATCTGTCCCGGTGCCCCTCGCACCTTGGTTTCCAGTCCTCTTGGCCCCAGCACCAGTGCGGCCGGAGGACGCCAGGACAGAGATCAGCCATGCCCCGAAGAACCACCCAGGGGCAGGAAGGCAAGGCGTCGACGCCGAGGGAAGAATGTTGCGGAATTCCGGACAGAGATCCGACCGGTTCGCTTCTCTGATTCAGAGGCGGAGTATGATTCGGCGACAGAGCCCTTCCCCCAATCCCGCCAGTCAGGGGCAGGGGTAGGAATGCGGCACGTCAGCCTCGTACGCCCCGAGAGCGAGATCGATATGATCCCTGCTTCTCTCTGAAGGTATTTCCGGAGTAGCGAGGGCCTGGTAGACCCCCAAGGATCAAGCTTGCGGTTGGTACCGGCCCCTCTGGAAGCGCCTTCTGCCTCGATCGGAGAAGCCGGAGACCTTTTCTGGGGACCGACGGTCGAACCACGATCTAGTGCACCCTCGGCGAGCACCGACGCTACGGCAGGATGTTCGCTCGCCGGTCCGTCCTATCGTGATGTGGTAGCCAGGGCACCGCCACCCTCAGAGGGCGGCCCGGGATATGGAGGCCAATCGGCCTGCTCACCGTATTCACCGCCGGCCAGCCCGTCGGCCCGGCGGCCCGCCTCAGCACCACTGCCGGTTCCCCGTCCATTCCCAGTCGTTGAAGAGGACCAAGGAGACCTGGGTCCCGAGTTTGAGTTGTGGAGCTTCTGGACCGTCCTTGCAGAGGGCCACTTCCCTGAGAAGTTTTGGCCAGTCGCAGAATCGGACTTTGATGCACCCGAATCGCTCACCCCGGATGAGTTCGAATGCTTCCGCCGAACTCTCCGGGAGACTCACTCCCGTCTTCACCGCCTACAAATGCCATACCCCGGGAGTCAAGTACACCTGGAGGATATTTGTGAGCAGTGCCGTCAAATTGACCTGGCCACGCTCCCCGCGGTTCGGCACCCCGGGTCATTTGGGCACCACGAGGCCCTCCAACAACGATGCGTTGAGTGTTTTCAAGTACTCCGCAGGGTTATCGAGGAAACCACTCCCCACGTGTATATCCGTGGATGGGGGCAGTATGCTGCCCTACGCTTCAGTGCGATTCGCCGACAGCCCGATTCACTGGGTGGCCCTGAGGGTATATCCCCAGGGGCGGAAACAGTCAATATGGCTGACCTGTCGGGAGAGGGGAACGACTTGGAACTTCTCGACGGGGGCTCTCCCCCCGAAGACAAGCCGTTGTTGGATCCATCGGTGAGAGTTACTCGTCACCAGAGGAGCCTCCTGGGTCTCCCCGCACCCACTGAAGCACTGACGTTGAGCCGAAACGTCAGTAAAGGTAAAGAGCACGGCGAGGCTATAAAGCCCGCCGACCCATCCGCCTCCACGCAGAGGGCGGATGAGGATCCCGAGAAGGCTATGCTACGCCAATAGCTCGCCGAGCAAAAGAAGCTAGTTGACCAGCTCCTCGCCGAGCGCGCTGCGGAGCAGCGGCCTGACTACGGTGATCCTAGGCCAGGACAGCAGGGACAGGAACAACCGCCCCTCGATGAGGCTCTCCCGGGCAACCGTGATTATGCCGTGTTCGCCGACAGGAGAGAGGCCATCGCCTATGGAAAGAGGGTGCGGTATGTTTCACCGCACCCTCCCGAGCGGCGTGACTACCTGAGAGACCCCGCTCGGATTCCTCCCGCTGCCCCAAGGGCCGCTCCGCCCGCCATCCCACGATCTGCCGAGTTCGACGACCCGGTCGACGACCCGATTGAAGGGCCATGCAATGCGCTCGTGGTTAGGTATCCTCGCCAGGACTGGAACCCATGTCCGGACGATCCGATGGCGGCACTCATCGCCCACTTGGAAGCCTTGGAGACTCGGCAAGTGGCAATCCCACCGGACGGCAAGCCATACCCAGCATGGGTGGATGACATGCTGGCGCCTCCGGGATTCGGGAATCCCACTTTTGCCCCCTTCAACGGGACTGGAGATCCGCCGCAGCATTTGGCCCATTTCAACTCGAGGTGCGGGCCTATGTTGGGGACTCCGGCGCAGCAAGAGGCCGCTAAGCTTCGCTGCTTTGTCCAGACACTGGAAGGGCCAGCATTTGTCTGGTACAGCCAGCTCCCCGTCGGGTCGATAACTAGCTGGGAGGACCTTCGTAGACAATTCCTCTACCAGTTCAGTTCCACGACCCGGAAGACGAGTATCGCAGACCTCTTCAAGTGCAAGCAGAGGCCTGACGAGCGAGTCGCGGACTTCGTCGCCCGATGGAAGGGTCTCACGTATTCCCTTGACATGCCATTGACTCAGGAGCAGTTGCTGACAATGTGTGTCGGGAACGTCAAGACCGAGCTGGTTCCTTCCTTGATCCCTCAGAATTACCCCAGAGGGTTCAGGGACTTCTCAGACAAAGCTCAACGTCTTGAGGAAGCCCTGCAACAGGCCAGCCAGGCACACCCGCTGCCTCCAATGATTCCTGCAAGGAGAGCCAGCAGGGCTGAGCCCGCTGCTGTCGCCAAGATAGAGGCTCCCAGGCCGTTGGAGCTGCTGCCGGTGAGACCAGCTCCACAGCCTCACAGGAATCCGCCTCCACGGGCTCAGTTCCCGGCCCAGCAGCGGCAGCCTCAGAACCGGCCGGCCCCTCCGCGTAATGTACCGCCACAACCCAGGCGAGATAATCAGGGTCCACCTCCTCGGCAGGCCCCTCCAGCCCCTCATAAAGACCACGCTCTCAGGGGCCCGCGATACCTGACCTACTCATTTCACGAGGATCAGGTCCCCGGTTATTTCCGGAGCGCCCTGGAGTAGAGGATTGTGCGGCTGCCTGAGTGTTGGAGGCCGGAGGAGGCACATCTCACGGATAACCCCCGCTACTACCCCTACCATCGGGCCCTGGGGCACATCATCCAGCGGTGCTATGTGTTTAAGGATTGGCTCCAAGACCAGATTAACAACAATGTAATCAGGTTGGGCCCAGCTCCGGCACAAGTGGCGGGCGTGTTCGTGGGATCAGATGATGATAGCGGCAACGAGGACGAATGGCAGCTGGTCTCCGACCGCGGATCCCAGAAGTATAAAAACTGGATGGCCCGCAAGACGATTATTCGCGCCCATGAAATCATCAGTGCGCGCTTGAATCAGCCTGAGCCCCCAGAATCTGTGGGTGCTGCTTCGGCATCGTCGTCCCAGCCTGCCTCTTCCAAGAAGAGCAAACGGCGGCGGCGCAAGAAGGATGAGCGCGCCCCGCCAGTTCCGCCACTATCCCGCACTCTCGGCGATTTCATGCCCCCGGAGATGGGGATCCCTCCTCAGATCCGCCCAGTGGTGAATGATTCGTCCGATGACAGTATTGGGTACGCTTCGGTTAATACCGTCGAGCTGGTAAATCCCTTTTCGGTTCCCGACGTTGAAGAACACCAGGTGGACCTCCCTAGTGTCCCCGGTTGTCGCCACCGTCGGAGGAGCCGCAACAAGAGGAGTCGCCGGGGCACAGCAGTTGGTACCTCCAGCCAGGCCGTGCATGCCACTGAGACCAGGTAGCAGGCCCAAAACCAAGCTCAGCGTGCGCAGCCCCCCCATCCGGGGATGACGGATTCGCCTCCGCCACTGTTTGTGGTATGGGATCAGGCAGAACCGCCTCAGCCGCGTCGCGATTAGCTCCGCCCTGCCACGAGTCCATCCCGGCCTCCTGACCCCAGTACGGTGACCATTTCCCGGGCTTCAACCAATGAACAGCGAGATGCGCCAAGCACCAGTCGGCCGCCGGCCCAACCGGCAAGGCCCGTCACGCTTCCAACCGCAGAGCAACCTCCTGCAACCAGGGGCTCGCGCTTGGCCAAAAAGTATGATGTCCTGAAGCACTTGGCCGACATCCCAGCGAGACTCTCCATCCTTGAGGCTCTGCGCATGTCATCTGAGATGCGCGAGGCACTCGCTGAATCCCTGAAGATCCCCCTCCAGTTTGAGACAGAGGTTGCGGCTGCAGAGGCCTTTCACGCCGAAACGATTGAGGACGCTGAATGTCAGGCAGTTATCTCGTTTTCTTGTAAGGATGAAGACCCTCCTATACAGGGCACATTCGTCCGCTGTATGTTACTGGCCAGTTCAATGGCCTTGAAGTCTGGCGCTGTCTTGTCGACACGGGGTCCGGGATTAACCTGATTCCCACTCGGACGCTCTGGAGATTGGGGTTGTCTGAGGATGACTTGATTCCCTCCGACCTCAGGATCCAGGGGTACGACCGCACCGAGCAAACCCCGGTCGGCAAGATACGTTTGAAGACCCAGTTCGGTGACTTGGTTGCCAACACCGAATTCATGGTAGTCTCTCAAGACACTGCGTACAACGCATTGATGGGAAGGCCCTGGCTCCACCTTCATGCGGCGGTTCCCTCGTCATACCACCAATGCCTCAAATACTCCCTTAATGGTCGAGTAGGCGTGCTTCAGGGAGATGCCTCTCCTTTTGCCTCATGTGAAGCCCGCTATCTGGATGCGGACTATTACAAGAGCAAGGATAAGCAGATCCTGGCAGGTGAGGTCGAGCCTGTCGCTGTTGCAAGTGATCCCTGGGCAAGTTTGGATGACGCTTATGTCCTCCCGATTCAACGGTTGGACGTAGCCATGGTCTCGACGGCTTGTGAGTCTCCTGATGAGATGACCGCGACCGCCCATGCCAGCACCAGCGGCCCAGTAGGATCTGGTAGCCCCAATGCAGTTGCCAACGCAGCCTCTCCCGTGGACGATCCCTCCCCGAGTGGAGAGGACGTGGAAGATGCACCCCCAGCCTTTGAGGAGGGCGTCTCCGCCACGGTCGATGAGTTAGTACAAGTGAACCTTGGAACCGAAGCAGATCCGAGACCCACATTGGTCAGTGCCGCCATGCCCTCTAAGGAGCAGCAGCAGTACGTGGACTTTCTCAGGCAGCACCGTGATGTGTTCGCTTGGGGCTATGACGAGATGTCGGGGCTAGATCCTCAGGTAGCCATCCACCGCCTTGGTCTCCCGACGAACCATCGCGGGTTCAAGCAGCCTCCCAGGAAGATGCACCCATTCCACGGTGCCATGGTTGAGGCCGAAGTTGACAAGATTATCAAAGCCCACTTCGTGAGGGAAGTCCAGTACCCCAAATGGCTGGCCAACATTGTGCCGGTACGGAAGAAGAACGGGCAGATCAGAGTCTGCATCGACTTCCGCGATCTCAACCGCCACTGTCCGAAGGATGATTTTCCCCTTCCAGTGACAGAGTTGTTGATTGACGCCACGGCAGGGTTCCAAGCCCTCTCCTTCATGGATGGATACTCCGGATATAACCAAATTCGTATGGCCCCTGAGGATGAGGAGTTCACTGCCTTCAGGGCCCCCCAAGGTACCTTCTGTTACCGGGTCGTGCCTTTCGGCCTGAAGAATGCAGGTGCCACCTATCAACGGGCGATGCACCGCATATTCAAGCCAATCCTCGGCACACTGGTGGAATGCTACATCGACGACTTGGTAGTCAAATCGCGCCAGCGTCAGGACCATCTCAAAGATCTTGAGAAAGTGTTTAGCTTCCTCCGGTCTCGCTGCCTGAAGATGAACCCGTTGAAGTGCGCCTTCGGGGTCACCTCCGGAAAGTTCCTTGGATTTGTGGTAAGATACTGGGGTATTGAGGTCGACCCAGAGAAGATCAGGGCGATTATCCAGATGCCTCCCCCAGGTAACATCCGGGAACTGCAAGGGTTCCAAGGCCACTTAGCCTATATACGCCGATTCATCGCGAATCTGGCCGGCAAGTGTAAGCCCTTTTCTCGGCTCATGAAGAAATGTGCCACCTATGTATGGGATAAAGAGTGTCAGACCGCTTTCGAGGAAATCAAGCAGTACCTGCTACAACCTCCGGTATTGATGCCGCCTGTATCCGGGAAGCCGCTGGTCCTTTATGTGACCGCCCTGGAACGGTCCCTTGGCGCCCTTCTCGCCCAGAAGAACAACGAGGGAACAGAGAATAGCCTCTATTACCTCAGTCGCATGCTCCTCGATGCGGAAGTTAGGTATTCCCCCATCGAGAAGAGCTGCCTGGCGCTCGTATTTGCCGTACAGAAATTACGGCACTACTTGCAGCACCATGAGGTACAGTTGGTTTCTCGGGTAGACCCGTTGAAATATATCCTTAGCCGGCCTATGTTGACTGGCCGTCTAGCACGGTGGGCTGTGATTCTCTAGAAGTTCGACATCAGGAATGTGTCTCAGAAGGCCATCAAAGGGCAAGCCTTGGCAGACTTTCTGGCTGCTCACCCAACCTCCGCGGATCAGCCGCTGGATCTAGGCTTTCCTGATGAGGCCATCCTCTCGGTCGATCGAGCCGGTCCATGCTGGCAGATGCACTTTGATGGTGCCTCCCGGAGCCCCACCGGTAGAAGACTCGATAATCCTAAGCTCAACAGAGTGGGCGTGGGTATCGTCTTCATTACCCCGGAGCAAGCCGTACTGCCGTACTCTTTCCTGTTGTCAGAGGGCTGTACCAACAATGAGGCGGAATACCATGCCCTCATCACCGGCCTCGAGTTAGCTCTCGAGATCGACGTGCCCCATCTGTGTGTGAAAGGGGACTCCGAGCTGGTTGTTAAGCAGATCAATGGCGACTATGTTGTCAGGAAGCCGGAACTTGTGCCATTGCTGGAGTGCACCCTCCTTCTGATGGCCCGGTTCCCTTCTCGGCCAGAAATTGTCCATATTCCCCGGTCGCAGAACGGTCGAGCAGATGCCTTGGCCAGCCTTGCTGCGTCACTTGCAGAGCCTGAACAGGACAACCTGATCGTCCGCGTGACGTGCCGCAGGCTCATCGCTCCCGTTGTCCCGGAGGGAGATCGTGACCTGTCGGTAAGTAATCTCACCACGGTTGCCCCTTTGCCCGGAGCCCCGATTACCCCAGATATGGCAGTCGAACCAGCCCCTGATTGGAGGACGCCTTTGGTTGAGTACCTCCAACATGGCATTCTCCCACC
This sequence comes from Viscum album, assembly GCA_963277665.1. Taxonomy (NCBI): domain Eukaryota; kingdom Viridiplantae; phylum Streptophyta; class Magnoliopsida; order Santalales; family Viscaceae; genus Viscum; species Viscum album. Next base: position 1,589,655,709 of record OY728150.1, read on the forward strand.
GGATCGAGCCGAGCGCGAGCGAGTTCGACGTCGCGCATCGCAGTTCTTCCTCCAGAGCAGTCCCGGCCTGGAGCAGATCCTCTATAGACGCGGATTTGATGGTGTTCTCCTCCGTTGCCTTCAGGGAGTTGAGATCACGCGAGTCATGCAAGAGGTTCATGCTGGTTCATGCGGCGCCCATCAGACTGGGCCGAAGCTATCCCACCAGATTCGGAGGTTGGGATACTTTTGGCCCTCCATGATCCATGACTGCATCGAGTATGCCAGGAGGTGCCACGCGTGCCAGGTTCATGCGAACTTTGTGCATCGGCCGCCGGAGCCTCTCCATACCACCAGGTATTCTTGGCCCTTTGCAGTCTGGGGGATGGACGTTGTGGGACCTTACCCGCCGGCGACGGCTCGCCAGTGCCGGTTCATTCTGACCGCCACGGACTTCTTCTCCAAATGGGCAGAGGCGATTCCGCTCAGAGAGGTCAAATCCTGTTCGATCGCTGACTTCGTGACCTCCAACATCATTCATCGATTTGGAGTGCCTCACGCTATCGTCACGGATAACAGAGCCAATTTCCGAGCAGCCGAGTTGAAGAAGTCGTACGCCAAGTACAACATTCGCTCGAACCATACATCTCGCTATCATGCACAGGCGAATGGACAGATCGAGGCGTTTAACAAAACCCTCTCTAACATTCTGCAAAAAATGGTTGGTCAGAACAAGAAGAGTTGGTCGGACAAGCTCCCCAACTCCCTCTGGGCTTATCGGACGACGACTCGCAATTCCACCCAGATGACCCCTTATTCCCTGGTGTATGGAGCTGAGGCCGTCCTGCCCATCGAGATCCAGTTACCGTCCTTGCACACTGCGGTCTACGACCAGCAAGCGCCGGACAGAGCTGCTGAAGCCCGTCTAGTCGAGTTGGAAGCACTGGATGAGAATAGACTTTGCGCTTTGCACAACTTGGAGAGGCATCAAAGAAGAATGGCTCGAGCTTTCAATAAGAAGGTTCGCCTCCGCTCCTTCCTGCAGGGTGACCTAGTGCTAGCCCTAAGAGCGCCAATGATCCCCGGCAGGAAGCCACCCAAGTTGGAGCCCAAGTGGGAGGGACCTCTTGTCGTCCACAAAGTTTATCCCAATGGCGCGTACTCCCTAGCGACTATGGATGGTGAGCGTGTCACTCCTCCCACCAACGCTAGATTCCTCAAGCAGTACTTTGTCTGAGTGCGCTGACGTCCTGCACGACGTTAAACTGCATACGTCCAAGCTGCACGACGTTAAACTGCCTAGCATATCGTCCGCGCTGAAAGACGTTAAACTGCCAAGTGTTTCGTCCAACATGACGTTAAACTGTACCTCGTCCAAGCTACAAGATGTTAAACTGTTTATCATTCGTCCAACACGACGTTAAACTGTACTACGTCCGAGCTACAAGACGTTAAACTGTTCAGCATTCGTCCTGCATGACGTTAAACTGCCTCTCGAGAACTACGTGTGGCTTGATTCCCATCCCTATGGGATACGTAGGACCGCCTGAACATTCATGTTTCAGGCCCAGCCCCATCCTTCGGGAATTTCCACCCTATCTCGGGCCTTCGGCCCAGTTGCCCCCGGGTGTGCGGCGTATGGTGTGAGCGCGGGGCTATGCCCTCATTCACGTCGGTTTGCTCGTCACGCTGTACGACCCCCCCACGTTTGGGGATGCCTTCTGCTTCCCCTTTTTTCACTCATCGTCCTGCACGACGTTAAACTTCACTTCAAGAACTACGTGCGGCTTGATTCCCATCCTTATGGGATACGTAGGACCGCCTGAACATTCATGTTTCAGGCCCAACCCCATTTCTCGGGAATCTCTATCCCGCGTTGGGCCTCTGGCCCCAGTTCCCCTCCTTTTTGTGCGAGGCGTGTGGCGTGAGCGGGGATTATGTCCTCATTTACGTTGGTCTACTGGCCGCGCCGTATGCCTCCCCCGTGTGTGCGACTACCTCACACCCCTCATCGTCCTGCATGACGTTAAACTGCCTCTCAAGAACTACGTACGGCTTGATTCCCATCCTTATGGGATACGTAGGACCGCCTGGACGCTTGTGTCTCAGGTCCAGCCCCGTCTCTTGGTTGATCACGGGGATCTGCTGTCTTTTGGTTGCTCTCAGGATGAGTCCTCCGACCCTTTCTGGTGATCTGTTAACATGTTTTGGGTACTTCGGTCTATGACCCGTGGTGTCGGATTCAATCCCGACAAGTCCTGTGTTGCTTGTCGGGCCGCGCGCTTCCCCTTGTTCGAGCCTTCACTCAAAGGGATCCTCGTTAGCGGTTTGGGTATGATGCCTCAGTGCTCTCCTACCGCTCCGGGTCGATTTACCGGCAGGTCCTGGGCCGCAAATCGATATAAATCCTACGATTGAGCGGTTGATGCTCGTTTGCTTGCCCAGTTCTGGGCTGACGCGATCGGATGTTGTGTTGCGAATATGGTCAGCGACATCCTTGATCGCCATGTCGGCTCTTTTAGGCTCCGAACATTGGTCGCACGGTCCTCATCACACTCCGCCTTTGTGCGTTGTAGTGGAATCTCGACACTCTCTTCATACTGACCTTCAGTGCACCTTTACACGTTAGACAGGCCAACCAGGATAATGGTGTCTGTCGAGGCTCCCACGATCTGAGCACCAAGGATATATGTTGATGTCCTCCCTAAGGGCCGTGTATAGATGGACCCTCGTCCCCATAAGGAGGAAGGAGTCGCCCGAACAATCGCGTATTGGGCCCAGTATATCTGGAGGCTAGCATCTCTTCCCCTCGGGTGATGGGAATACGCATGCCACTATCCCAGGACTCTTCTCCTGGAATCGTGCGTGACCGCAGGGCTGGGTATGTTCCCACCTCCGCCGAGTCCGCCATATCGCAATACGCAGATTCCTCCATGGTCCGAACCACACGACCTTAAACTGTGTTGTCTGGTCCTACCACACGACCGTAAACTGTGACCGTCTTGGCCGCCCGACGAGAAATGGCACTGCATCGTGATGTTCTCCTCAGGGGACACTCACGTTGGGCGCTGGTTAATAACCACGCCATTCATCAATGCCTTTCATGGCTTGATTATTGTGGCGACGCCAGGGATTCCTTAATCACAGGCATGTCGCTGCACAAAGAAAAACCATCCATCTTTAAGGACAAACAAGAAATATCAAATACCGCTTCTTCTGTGTGCGAGGGTCAGACCCGCACCCTTCCCCGCGCTGGTGCCCGATTGTGTTGCGCCGCGCTTCAAGAACTACGTGTGGCTTGATTCCCATCCTTATGGGATACGTAGGAACGCCCGGATGTTTGAAACTTCGGGTCCAGCCCCCCACCTCTTAATGATTCCCCCCTTCTCTGTGGAATCCGCCGCCTTCAGGCCACCCTCAAGGCGTGTCCCTCGACCCCTTGCAGTGGTCCACTGGTGTCAAGAGTACTCTGGTTTATTGCCAGGAGGGTCAGGTTCAGCTTGGTCAGGTTCCTTCCATTTTCAGGCTTCGTGCTCCCTTTCATTCGGACCCATCACCTACGCCCTGGGTGGAGCCCTCGTGAACGGTTTGGACACAATGCCTCAGTTCTCTCCCACCGACTCGGGCTGGTGCCCCCAATGGCCTCGGGCAGCAAATCGATATGAATCCTGCGATTGAGCGGTCGATGCTCGTTTGCTGCCTCATTCCATCAACTGTTAGTGCGATATTGATGCTGCTCTTCCGCCACGGTTGGCAGTACTCCCATATCGTTACGCCGGTGCCCCCAGTCCTTGAGTTAATGGCCGCATGATTCACATCACATTTTCCACCTCCCATTCTGACCAGGCAAAATCTCGACACTCTTGACACTGTTCCCCAGTGCATCTTCGCATATCCAGGGGATAGGACCACGGTGCGGCGTACTTTGAGGTTCTTATGGTCCGAGCTCTAAGACCTTAAACTAAGATCTCCCCTTATGGTCCGAGCTCTAAGACCTTAAACTAAGATACGCCCCTATGGTCCGAGCTCTACGACCCTAAACTAAGATCTCCCCAAATGGGGTTTTGCGTCCTGCATGACGTTAAACTGCACTCGCAGAACTACGTGTGGCTTGATCTCCAGCCTGATGGAGTACGTAGGAACGCCCGGGCATTCCTACTCGGGTCCAGCCTCAGGGATCGCTAAGTCCCGCCCCTCCTCGTCGCCGGCCGTCTGGCCTGACTTCGGGTAGAGTGGTGCAGTTGTGATATTCTCCCCGATCCATCTCGGGATGCCCCATTGCAATGATGGGAAGTGACAGTTTCCTCGTTAAAAAGGTTCTGTCTGAGAATTGGGGTGATTCACGTCCAGATTAGTGCATCCGCCTAATACGCTTTCCCCACGGTGGCGCAATTTTGAGAGCGTTGGATTCTATCCGAACAAATCGTCACTTCGCCCCACGCTTCGCATGCCCTGTTGATCTGGATTTCCACCCTTGTGCCTGAAGGAACCCCCAAAGCGGCATTGATGATGACATGTGATCCGCCTCCTGCCATATGGATGATGACCTTCGGTCCGTCTATCGCATTAGTATGGTCGATTGATCCATTGTCCGCTTGCCATCCTGGGCATTTCCTGGAAGGCCAACCGTTGTGGATTTCTGAATTCGGGACGCGCGATTCACCCTTTCTCATTTCCCTATGTTCGGATAAAATCTCAACGCCCCTAGCGTTGTCCCGCTCGTGGGTTGGAACAAGCGGGGGGGATGATACATTGATTAGGTCTGAGGTCTCCTTTCCTAGGAATGATCTCCCTCTTTTCTCTATAAATCCAGGCCCAATTGTGGATGCCTGAAGCTTGGTTAACGCTCCCGCAAGACAATGAATTGTGGTCGAGCATGTTAAACCAAAAGATGCAGATAAATATGGTGATTCATACAAATGGATCAAAATATTGAGTAGCGGAAGCAAAATATTCTGGGAATGGAAAAAAAACAAAGCCCCTAGGGATTAGCGTGCTGGATAAGTCTTTCTAACGCCGCTACCCTTTGGCTGGCGGCCTCCAGAGCTGCTTCTCGCTCTCTGCGTGCCCTCTCCTCATCGGTGGTCGCAGCACGCAGTTCGTCGATCCTGGCCTGTGCACGCTCCCGCTCGACTTGGAGTGTGACCATCTGTTGGCCCGCCTCCGTCAGCTGTACCTGGGCGTCGATCAGTTGGGCCGATAGTTGCTCCACAAGATCAGTACACGCTGCGACGAAGGCCTCCTTCTCTGCCGCCTGCCCTTCGAGACACTGGACTTCCTGCTCCGCCGCGAGGAGCGCCCGCGTGCTCTCCGACATGTCCCGACTCTGTGCGACGTCGGCACGCCGGCAGCTCTCGCGCATCTTTTCGGCCATGAAATCACGGACCGTCAGATGAAGGCGTTGAGCATCAGCTCCCCCGGCACACAGGAAGCGCAGCCAGGTTTGGAGTGATCCCATGCGCCCCAGCCACTCCGATGGGTCTCTCTTGAGGAAGCGCTGGATGCACTTCCACCCCCTGCGGCGCGTTATCCGGCTCTCCTCGACCGCCTCCGCGTCTGAGTCGTCCATCTCCTCAGGGTCGGCAGGCCGGTAGGCAGGGAAGGCAGCCAGCAGGTCTGCTGCAGGGTCCTCCCCTGGGATGTCCTCATGGGGGATAGGTTCCCCAACATCTGGGCGACCTTCTTCTCTCTCCCCAGCGGCGTTGACACCCTCGTCAGCCCCCGACCTCTCTCTGATGTCAGCACCGCCGGCGTCCACAGCCCCTTGATCAGCAGTTGGTGGGGCCGGCTCGGTGTGGGAAGTCTGTTCCGGAGCAGGCGGCATGTCTGCCACTGGTCCATTCGTAGATGGCCCGGGTTCGGTAGCCCGACGGGCCTCCAGTTTTGAGATCACTGCGCAAGGCATGCCGTGGTTAGTCACGGATCGTCAACGGCAAGCACCAGCAGTAAAGTAAGGAGACTTACGGGAGTTCAGAGCGTCATCTTCCGCTATCCCGGCCGCCGCAGGAACAGTTGCAGCAGGGGACCCTTCCGCGCTTGTCAATTCGATAATGGGTGCCTGGCCCCCGCCTTGTCCTGCTGGCACCTCTCCTACTCCCGCTGAGGACGCCTGACCAACATCCGTGCGCTCCTGAGAAAGGTGGAGAAATGGGTTAGAAGCTGCATAAGAGAATGGATGAAGCAGGTTGAGTAGGGATAGAAGCGGACCTCGAGGAGCTCAGTGACATCAACATTGTCAGAGCCGGCCACCTCGCCGCTCTCCCGCGGGCTCCCCTGATGGGATCTTCCCTCGGAGCCTTCATCCTCCCCCATCTCCTCCTCTTCCTCGGAGTCATTGCTACTGTCATCTTCCGCCGGCGGCATCTGTTCTGGAGCGGGTTCTAGACCGAGCATAACCTTCACCAGAAGGGATGGCTCCGCACGCTGACCACGTTGGCGCGCGTACTCGTCCATGGCCGTCAGATACGCATACTGCCGGTTGAAGTCCACCCTGTCGGCGATATGGAGGCACCCGACCTCTGGCAGATGGATTCCTTCTCTGAGTATCTTTCGCCAGATAGCGTCGGTCCCCAGTGACTGCCGCAGGGTCATCCAGGCCGACCACAGCGCCGGGAAGACTACATCGTGGGAGGGTTCGAGCAGACGCCTTACCTGCTTCCCGGGCCGCTCTTCGACCACCGCACGTGCCCCCTCTCTGGGCGCTGAGGTCGTAGCGGCAGCCTGCGATGTGCCCGCCGCCGAAGTCCCTGCTCGCGCCGGCTCCGCTGCTTGGCGCGCCTCCGTTCTCCCCCATGTAACGGCGCCTCGCCTCCTTCCTTGACGCCCGGTCTCCGCACGGGTGACCTCGAGCCGCCGAACTGGCTTCCGTAGAAGCCCCTCGGGGTACGCGATGGCCCAGTGTTCGGCGTACGCGGTTGCCAGGCCTGCGTCGACCCCGGTAGGAGGGAGAGTGATGACGTCGCCAGAGCCAAAGGCGACGAACATCAGCCACATCTGGCGAAGGACGCCGGGGTTCGTCTCCTCCCGGACAGCAGTGAATACCCTCTTCGGCATCCGTTGAAGGCACGCGAACTGCCTGGCGAACCGGGTTGGCACGTAGGGCTCGCAGATCACCTTCCCGTCGATCCGAGCCACGAGCACCCCGCCCCGCATGTTCAGGAAGTATTCATGCTGCTCCAGCGGACCCTGCCCATTGTCGATCATCTGGCCGACTGGAGTGGGGAACGGGCTGAAGTTGAAATTGGCATGATTGCCAATCCGAATCCTCACGCCCTCTTCACTTAGGGTCATCGGAGCGACCCCCGCAATGTTCAGCAGGGAGGGTCGCAGGCCGTTGCCCAGAGGAATGATGGCGTTCGGAAACGTGTACCCACCAAGGTGAGCAGCCACCCAGCCGTGGAAGAATTGGAAGGGCCCACATATCCTTCGTGGTGACCCCCCTCATGAGATGCGTCCCAGGATGGCATACAGCTTCGCCAGTACTGGGACCCCGAGGTTGTATCTTTTGTTGGCGGCCATAGCGCCCGCCATCGCCAGTGTTGCCGGGCGGACGCCCATTCTCACGTCCCGCACTGGCAGGAGCCACCCACTCAGAAAGGCGGCCAGGAACGCCGCGTACCGGACATTTGGGTCCCGGGCCTCGATGACGCGGTACCCCCATGAGCGGTAGTCGCCCGTCTCCAGGACCCGCCAGTACGACCCGTTCCGGCTCCTCTGAGCCGCGGTTGGGCACCGCTTCCCCCTGCCTGGCATCTTGACCGCCAGGTCATGCTCCAAGAACTGGCCGAACCACTCCTTGTAGGCTATGTCCTTCTGGAATTCCTTGATCCCGAGCCGCTGCGTAGCCAGGTCAAGCAGATGCTAGGTCAGAATGGGAGTCCGTGACCTGTCTTCCCAGGTGTTCTTCGGAGGCAGGAACTCATCGTACTGGTAACCCTCCAGCGGGATACCTCCGATGCAGTGGATGTCCCAGAGACCGATGCCGACCTCCCCATGGTGAAGATGGAAGGTGTTCGTATCCGGGGACCAGCGGGTGAACAGCTCCGGCCCGAGCTCGGACTGCTGGTAGAAGTGGAACTGCGACGTCCACACCACCTCAAACAGGTCGATGTACCGCAGCTCCTCCGCGAAGTGATTGCAAGTGTGGCGTACCCAGAACGCCCAAGCCCACTCACTGGTGAAATTTCCCCCAGATCGCAAGTCCCAGTCCTTCAGCCAGCCCTTGGTGTCGTCGGTGACACTCTGGCGATATATGCTCGAGTAGAGGGCTGGAGAGTTCTCCGCAGTAGGCTCACTTCCGACGATGGTTCGCGTCCTCGGGTTCAGGACATAGACATCCAAGTGTCTGGTCTCCCTGGCAGGATGCCCATTGTTGGTGATGTTATAGCGGGGAATCTCGTCCTCCCGAGTCACCCAGGTCCGTGGCGCATCAACCTCGAACCCTGGCACCGGAACCTCATCTAGGATGCCGAAGTTCCAGAGTGGCAGGTTGTCCGACAGTGGATATGTGTTCTGGGCCGGCGTCAGCAAGTCGAACAAGGATTGATTGTTCGAAACAATCTCCTTGGCTCCGTAGACCTCCTCGTTCGTCGCCATCTCAGCTCTGCGAGTGGCGGCATCCCCCTCATTTCCTTGATTCGCGGCCATCTTAGAAGCTTCGGGAGTCGTGCGGGTAAAGGGATGAAGCGTGCGGGAGCGGACGAGGCTGGTAGAGAAGTTTGAGAGTTGGCGCGCAATCCTAGTGGACGGCGTGCAATCGGGAAGTCCGTCGCGTAAACCCCGGGTGTTCGTGCAAAAGCAGGACGAATTCCGGACAGGTTTGCGCGACGAGCGGGCGAATTCCGCGCCGGAAAAGGCAATTTTGCGCACGAGAGCTCGAATTCTTATCACGCGGAAGGCCAGTGTACAGTGCGGGGGACCCAGGGCCCCTATTTATAGGCAAGGCCGGGAGTCCGCGCCGCGCGGAAAGCGCTTTGCGCGACCGCCCGGCGAATTTCGTGCCCGACGCCCCTTTTTGTGCGCCACAGTCCCGTGCCACCCAGGACTTCGGCATTCCGGCGTCTCCCTCGGAACCCGATCGTTGCGACCTCTCGCCGATCAGATTCCGAGGGGGGGGGCTTTTGTAGACGCCGGAAAAGTCCGTTGTTCCCAAACGAAGCTCCGGATGCGGGAAGCGAGGTCATATTTGGAGTCGGAAGCATGTTTCGGAGGGCCAGGAGGCCTTGCGTGGAATTTTGGAGACCTGCACGCAAAGTTGATGAGCCGCGCGCAAACCTCCCGGGATGCGTGCAATGCGCTGAGCCGGCGCGCAATTTTGCGCGCCCGTGGCCCGCGCGACTCCCTTGCGCGCCGGGCCCGATTCCGCGCCCGTGAAGGGAATTCCGCGCCCGCGAACCGGATTCCGCGCCCGGGTTGCCTATAAATATAAGGCGACCCCCGACGTTTTGGAGGATGCCAGAATTCGAAAGGTCTCTCGTGCGCGCAATCCAACTCCTTCCGCGCGCAATGCCGATATTCAGGAAACCTCTTTTCTTTCGCGCAAGAAAGCCTTGGGGTTCGCCTTCGCGCGCAATCCCTTTGGCTCCTTTCCTTTGAATAAATATTCTCCCAAAGGCATTTGCGCACAAAAGAAGCCTCTTGCGCGCAATTGCCCCCGGGTGCGCGCAATCCAACCCGATTGCGCGCACCCCCCATTTTTAAAGTGGCCATTCGATTAAAGAATGAGCCGTTGCCCCCGTGCGCTATCTGAAGCCCGGTGCGCGCAATATCTATCATTCGCGCGCAAAGTGCTGGCCCAATTGCGCGTCAGCCCGTCCATTTGGGCGCCGACCCGCGGTATTGCGCGCAAAGCTCCTCTTTTGCGCGCAAACCGCCAGGGTCGCCCCCTTTGACCCCCTTTGGGTACCCGCCTGCGTGGCGCCCGATGACCCTCATCCCGGGTGCCCGCACTGTGCGTTGTCTTTCCGTGCGGCCCTCCAGGCTTGCGCGAAGTGACACGGACCTATCGGCGGCTTCAACGTCCTGCACGACGTTAAACTGCATACGTCCAATATGACGTTAAACTGTGCCACGTCCGCGCTGCAAGACGTTAAACCGCCAGGCGTTTACGTCCTGCACGACGTTAAACTGCATACGTCCCGCATGATGTTAAACTGCACCATCGTCCACGCTGCAAGACGTTAAACTGCCAAGCACCTTCGTCCTCTACACACGACGTTAAACTGTACTTCGTCCGGCAAGACGCTAAACCGTCCCCTTCGTCCTCAACAAACGACGTTAAACTGTACTTCGTCCGGCAAGACGTTAAACCGTCCTCATCACCTGATCCCGTGTCTCGCACGCAGGGTCCCCCCGGTTTGGATGTGGCCCCCACCCGCTCGTCTCTGCAGGGATGTCGGGATTGGAGTGGCCTTCGCCCACGGGGGTAGAGTGTTGCAAACAAAACGAACTACGTGGACTTTGATCCCTGTCTTCTAAACAGGGTACGTAGGAAGCCTCTCCGAGGTTCAAGCCCACCACCTGGTCGTCCCGGTCGTATTTACGTCGGTTCGTCCATCAGTGGACCCCTCCCGGGTTCACACTTGCGTTGATTCACCTATGAATCCACCTCTGTGGGGGACTGCACGTGTGTATCTCCATTGTGCTTCCCCACCGCCTCGATCTCTTCGTGAGTCGGCTTGCCAACGTCCAGCATGACGTAAAACTGTGATCCACCCGGCCGTTCCATCCCCCTCTGTGCGAGGTGGTTCGGTTCAATCCTTCTCCAGGCAGCCTCGATCTCTTCGTGAGTCGGCTTGCCAACGTCCAGCATGACGTAAAACTGTGATCCACCCGGCCGTTCCATCCCCCTCTGTGCGAGGTGGTTCGGTTCAATCCTCCACCCGGCGGCCTCGATCTCTTCGTGAGTCGGCTTGCCGATGTCCAGCATGACGTTAAACTGTATGTCCGAACTACGCTGACTTTGATCCGCGCTAACGCGCTGTACGTAGGAAGCCCCTACGGGGTCCAAGCTCCTCACTCCATCATCCACCCTGATCCTTACCCAGGCCGCCACATCCCGGTGGGGTCATGCCATTTCATTCCACTCCACTTCACTCAGGAAGCCGCTCATGTGCTGGTCCCAGCGTTGGAGGTTCCCCGCAAGAGGTTCTGTCATCTGATCCACTTCTCGTGTTGATCAGTCCGATGCCGTCCCCGCTAGACGTTAAACTCACGGCATACCCCGTGTTAAACATGGGAAGCTGAGGAAGACCTCAGGCAACGCAGTTCCCCGTACCCAGTGCGGGATGCCTCATGCCATCACGCCTTCGAGAAGCCCTATTAGGGACGGAAGGCAGACATGCAGAGTCGCCGTGTTAAGGCACGCCCCCGACACCCAGAGCCACCAGGTCTCCTCACCGCAGGTTGCTGCCCCGACCAGACTCCTTGGAGCATCCGGGCGGAAGCAGCGTAATTAACCGGTGTCCATGGAGACATGGCGCCGGGAACGAGATTCACGAACATTCTTAAATCTATGAGGGAGACCCGGATTAGGCGACGAGTTCCGAGGAGACGTCCACGGAAGGAGGAGCCGACATCCCATCATCCCAGTTTCGATCAAGGAGCAGACGCCCCTGAATAAGGGACGAATGCCGCCCGCCCTTGGAAAGCGGGACTGCGGGACCACAAGCCGCGCGCCCATCCCCTCGGGTTGACGGGTGCACGCGCGAACGCGTCCTGGCGGAACAGCATAACCCGACGCACATCCGCACCGAAACAGTACTCATAGGTATATCACTTTCCTTAATACTATCTAAACAAAAACGTTTTAATAAATCCTTAGTATATTTACATTGATTTAGAATAACACCATCTTTATTTTGAATGATTTGAAATAAAAGAAAATACTTAAGCTCTCCCATTAAGCTCATTTCAAACTCATTTTTCATAACCTTTGAAAATTTAGTACATAAAGAATTTTTAGAAGATCCAAAAATAATATCATGAACATAGATTTGTAGTATTAACACATCTTTTGAAATCCTTTTTATAAAAAGAGTGGGATCAGCTATTCCTTTTGTAAATCCTTTTGAAATAAGAATGTTTGAAAGTCTTTCATACCAAGATCTTGGAGCTTGTTTTAAACCATATAAATCTTTAGAAAGTTTAAAAACATGATTTTTAAAATGAGGATTTGAGAAACCAGGTGGTTGTTCTACAAAAACATCTTCAACAATAAAACCATTTAAAAAAGAACTTTTCACATCCATTTGATATAACTTGAAATTCAGATGTTATGCATAGGCATGTAAGATCCTAATAGCCTCTAATCTAGCTACAGGTGCAAAGGTTTCCTCATAGTCAATTCCTTCTTCTTGATTATAACCATATGAAACTAGCCTAGCTTTGTTTCTAATGATGTTTCCAGATTCATCAACTTTGTTTCTAAACACCCATTTTGTGCCTATGGTTATAGTGTCCTTAGGTCTTTCAACTAATTTCTAGGCTTTGTTTCTTTCAAATTGATTTAGTTCCTCTTGCATAGCCATTACCCAATATTCATCATTAATAGCATCATTGATATTTTTAGGTTATAACTGTGAAAGAAAAGCTTGATGTTCTACCCGATTTCTTAGAGAAGCTCTAGTATGTGTTCCTCTATCTAAATTACCTACAACATCATCTAACGGATGGTTCTTTAGAATCCTAGTTTGTCTAGAAAAGGTAGGACTCGAGATTTCCGGTTCATCTACAGGTTGAGATTCAACAGAAGTAGGTTCTGGAAAATTTCCAGAACTGGATGTTTTAATTACAGGTCCACTGTCTTTGTCATTAAGGTTCAAACCAGAGAGATCATCTTCAAGATTTTCAAGAGAGGTCTTAGGTTCTTGTGGATCAATTTCATCAAATTTGATGTGAACAGATTCTTCAACACATTTGGTTCTTTTATTGAAAACTCTATAGGCTTTACTAGAGATAGAATAACCTAGGAAAATTCCTTCATCACTCTTGGATGAAAACTTGTCAAGATTATCTTTGGTATTATGAATAAAGACTTTGCAGGAAAAAACTCCGAAGTAGTTAACCTTAGGTTTCCTATGGTTCCACAACTCATAAGGGGTCCTCTTAAGAACAGGTATGATCAATACTCTATTGATAACATAATAAGCTGTATTTACAAATTCAGCCCAAAAATAAATAGGTAGGTCATACTCATTAAGCATAGTCCTAGCAATTTTTTGCAGGGTTCTATTCCTCCTTTCTACTACACCATTCTGTTGGGGTGTTCTAGGGGCAGAGAAATTGTGACTGTATCCACTGTGTGAGAAGTAAGATTAAAATTCATGATTTTCAAACTCACGACCATGATCACTTCTCAGGGTTCTAATTTTAAGTCCACTAAGGTTTTCTATAGACTTGGAATATTTAACAAAGCAAGAATAAGCTTCACTTTTGTGAGCTAGAAAATATACCCATGTATATCTAGAAAATTCATTTACAAGAACATAGACATAGTGCTTCCCATTTAATCTAGAAACTCTAGAAGGTCCAAATAAATCCATGTGAACCATCTCGAGAGGTTGAGAAGTTGAAACTTATTTCTTTTATTTAAAAGAAAATTTATGTTGCTTTCCCTTTTGACAGGGATTACAAACTTTATCTGCTGGAAATTCAAGTTTGGGTAGGTCTCTAGCTAAGTTCTTCCCAGAAAGTTTTCTAAGTAAATTCACATTGAAGTGTCCTAATCATTTGTGCCAAATCCAAGACTCCTTATGAAAAGAATTTAAACAAGTAATATTTTTCTTAGCTAAAGAATTTAAATCAACATCATAAACATTAGCATTTATTAAAGCAGAAAATACTAAAACATTTTTAGAATTAAAAACATTGTAAGAATAATTTTCAAATTTAACATAAAAACCATCATCAAATAAATTAGAAATACATAACAAATTGTATTTAAGTCCATAAAAAAATAAAACCTTAGAAATTAATATTGAGTCAGTGTTACCAATCTGGACTAAGCTGATGATTTTTCATTTTGAGTTATCACCAAAGGTGACAAAGCCTCTATCAACTCTGACTATGCTTTTAAACCATGAGAAGTATCCTGACATATGTCTTGAACATCCACTTTCCAAATACCAGGGCTTTCTATAGGAGCTCTTTAAGAAGGTTCCCTAAAAAACATATTTAGATAGGAAATGATTTTGGTACCCAGATCTTCTTGGGTCCAGACAGGTTAGCCAATAAAACATTAGGTACCCATATTTGTCTAATGGCTCTCATAATATTTCTAGAGTCAAAATAATTTGAAATATAAACCTTATTATATCTATAACTATGAATATAACTAGTTAAAGAATGTTAAGTTTCAGAACTAGCTACATTCTATCCAGATTAAGGAATGAATTTTGTTTTGGTAATTTTCCTTTGTCCAGGTTGGTATCCTATACCAGTAGTGTATCTAGGTTCTATTTTCTTACCTAGAATCTGAGTAAGAGTATATTTACAATTTGTAAATTTCTCTAAGTCTTTCTTGAGTTTCCCATTAGATAATTTCAGTTCAGTGTTATCTTTAAGCAACTGAGCATTCTTTTCCATTTCAATATCAAGATCAGATATATGTTTAACAGATAAAGAATACTATTTCTTTAAACCTTTGTATTTGTATTTCATCTCATTACATGTTTCTTCTAACATATCACAACATTCAAATAGTTCAGATTTTGACATGATTTCTGAGTCAGAATCACCTTCAGAATAGTATGAATTTAAAGTAGGAGTTTCAGCTGTTACCTCAGAAGTGTTTTTCATAAAGCACATATTTTCCTTATTTATGGATTCAGTCTCAGAAACTTCAGATTCACTAGAGCTATCCTCAGAAGCACTCCAAGTATCATTCATAGCTTTCTTGTACTTATTGTCCTTGTATTCATATTTCTTTTTTTATTTCAACTTTGGATAGTCTGCTTTTATGTGTCCCATTCTTTTGCACTCATAGCAGACAACTTCATCTGATTTGTTAGATCTCTTCCAATCGTTTTTTCAATGTCCCTTGTTATTATACTTTCCTTTGTAGTTTGATTTTCTGAAAAACTTTTTCTTCCTATAAAATTTCTCTAACCTTCTGGCAATGTGATCTATCTCAGCATCACTGTCAGAAGCACTTTCACTGTCTTCATAGCTTGAAGTCTCATTTATAGCTTGAAGCTTCTCCTTATCTTTGTTCGTTGAAGTTGAACATTTGAAAGAAACAGACTTTCTTATGGGCTCATCTTCTTCTTCTTTGTTCACTGTGAGTACTTCTTCATAAATCATCAACTTTCCAATTATTTCCTTGACTGTTAGTTCACTAATATCACATGATTCTCTAATTGAGACAGAAGTTCCCCTCCATCTTTCAGGTAGACATCTCAGAATTCTCATAATTTGTTCCGTTGATGGAAAATCCTTTCCCAGAGAAGTCATTGTGTTGAAAATTTCATTAAACCTGAGATACATGTCAGAAATGGGTTCATCAGGCTTCATCTTAAAATTATCATACTTAATAGTATAAGTGTTCAATCTCATTTCCTTAACATTAGTTGTTCCTTCAAGAGAAACAGCTAAGATATCCCAAATTTCATTAGAAGTTTTACAAGCAGATATTCTATTAAATTCCTCATCTCCTAAAGCACAGTACATGGAATTCATAGCTTTGCAATTATTATTGTAGTCAGCATTAGTAGCTTCATTCCAAGTAGTTCTAACAGTAGTAGGAATTTTATATTCTGATTCTATAGCAGTCCAAATATCAAAACTCATGCTTTCTAAATGAATTTTCATCTTGATTTTCCAATGAGAATAGTTAGTGCCATTGAAAAATGGTGGTCTATTGGTAGCAACACCTTCAAGTCTATTATCCATGATATCTTACTTAAAGAAAAGATTTTAATGAGATAAAAATTTAGAAATAACAGAAATCTTATGAACTTTAAAATATAACTAAAATCACAATTGAAAGATGGAGTACTTTAGTAAATATTTAAACAACCTCTGATACCAATTGTTTGTCAGAGTGGATACTCAAGAGGGGGTTAATTGAGTTCCAATTAAAATTTCTCTTTAAAAACTATGTCTTAAAATCCCCCAAATAAAACACAAAATTAAACTATGGTGAATTTATATCACAATAAAGGTTCTGTTTGGTTCTCAAAGGATTGATTATTTCCCAGTTAATCAAAATATAAGAGTTGATTAACTTTTGAAACTAACATACTGATTTATAGCTAATATAAACACTTGCGAGTTTAATTATCAAAGTGACTTTAAGGCAGTTTTGGTTTTAAAGAACATAGCAGCGGAATAAAAATAACTTTGAAAACAAATAAGCACAGCAGGTTTAACCAAGAGGTTCAGTCTCAAGCCGAGACTTAGTCCTCTCAAAACTTTATATAAAATTGATCCACACCCTGGATCGGGAATTACAACAGTATACAACTGTCCAGGTCCAAGACCTCTACCACTGTTTTTTGTGGGAATAAAAACAACATCACCAGCTGTCCAGGTCACACAAGACCTCTACCACTATCCCAGTGGGAAATAAAAGATGTAAAGAGTTTGAGTGAGGATTTACAAATCCTCCAGTTAATGTACAGGAGACAGTGTGTGTGTGTAAAATACAGCAGATGACACACACTGCTTGAAATGTAAAAAGTAAATCACAGAGGCAAAGATTTAGTGTTTAGAAATGGATCTAGTGATTTTCATGCAACTCTAGACTCCATTATTTGATCAGAATTCGTTATGAGTCCTCTTATGGTTTTTTTATTCAAAACAGATTATCGTCTGTTTCCTTGACTTCTAGGTGTAGAGATAGTCGAAGAAGCTGTTGAGTTACGTTCTTGTGTTCGTTCTCAGCTCTTTTTTGGTATGCAGAAGTGTATGAGTTATTCTTGTAAGCTCAGTCATCTCTTTGAAAGTACACCAGCTCGGTTCAGTCCTTTGGGTATTTGTTCTTGTGTTCAACACTTTTTCCCGCAGCACATGCCCTTCTCTTCAGCTCGAAATCAGCTCTTATTTAACGCACGAGCTCCGGAAAAAGATATGATTTCTTTTTTCATGTACCAGGTATGGTTCCCTAACATCCAACAACCTTAATTAAATAAATGACAGAGCATTAAAATATTCCTAATATGACTGTTGGTTAGATTAAATAAAGATAAAGAAATTCAAATAGCTTTTTATGACTATCAGTGAGTCAAGTGATCGGTAGGTCATCAGCATCAGCATCAGTGAGACATCTTCGGTGAATCAGATGATCAGAATCGGTGTGTCATGATCGGTGACTCATTTGATCAGCATCGATGAGACATCTTCGGTGACTCAGATGATCAGCATCAGTGAGACATCTTTGGTGACTCATTTGATCAGCATCGGTGAGACATATTCGGTGACTCATTTGATCAGCATTGGTGAGACCATTGTCCTTTGATATGGATCGGTGAGATTGTTGTCCTTTGATATGGATCGGTGCGACCGTTGTCCTTTGATATGGATCGGTGAGACCGTTTTCCTTCGATATGGATCGGTGCGACCATTTTCCTTTGATATGGATCGGTGAGACTGTTGTCCTTCGACATGGATCGGTGAGACCGTTGTCCTTCGATATGGATTGGTGCGACCACTGTCTGTTTGATCCAGAGGACTTCCATAATACTTGTAAATCAATAACAAAGAGATAAAAACATGATCCAACCAATATACATAGATTCACTAAGAGATTGTGATTATGTATATGAGAAATCCAACCAGATTAAGTAATCGATGATTTGTGATTATTAAAACAGCAATCATTGGAAGAATTCTACAATCTTCCAGAGGGATCAACAAGTTGGAATCTTTATATCCCTTTATCTTTTTCTATCCAGATGTCTCATTCTTCCATATTTGAAGCAATACTTGGTTCTTATTTGATAGTTCCCATGATTTTTTCCCCTAATTTTGATAGGTGGGATGTTTTATCTTCTATATATTATGGGATTTATTTTCTAAACCACCCATATTAGACTCCATTTTCCACTTTTTTCCATTGTTCCCATGAGACCACTGAGAGTCTCTAAAATCTATTTCAACCTTAAGGGAACAAGAGACAATCTCTTAATAAATGTTAAAGTCATGAATTTCCAACACTTTTCTTATACTTGAATTTAGTATGCTAAAGAAGAGATCCATATTTCATTTAGCATTCAATGAAAAGATAGAGGCTTATCTTGACATCCTTTTGAGGTTTTCTTCATATGCCTTGATGGAATCATCTTCCTTCTACTTGATTCTGAGTAACTCTCTTTACATCTTGAAGTAGAGGGTTCAGTGAAAATATTTCTTGAAAAAAATATTGAATTCCCCCTTATCCAGTGATTCAATTTATTCTTGGGAATTCATATTCTTGATTAGTGTCTAGCATTGATCAGCATCCCCATCAAAACAGTAGAACTCCAGGATAACATTCTCTTCTTTTGAGCACTGGAGGATAGAGAATATCATTTCAAAGGACATAATTCAATCTTCCATGAGAAGAGGATAAGAAGATCCAATAAACATGGAATCCTTTTCTATATGAAGTATTCTACGAAAAATTTCTATTTCCTTGGATGAGGATGGAGTTACACATGATTCAAGTTACTATTGATAACTTGAGGAAGCTGAGACAGTATGGTCATATTGTTTTGAGAACCTATTCCCATTATATAAAGCATATCATTAGGTAATTCATCACATTACCTATCACATTGGTTGTTGTCACATGTTCTTTTAATTCCCACTATAATCAATGAAAAATAACATTTCATTATAGTTCTTGAATACTTAACTAATAAGCATAAAAAGGGAACTTTAAATATAAAAAGATAAAATCTTAGTTGAAAAGTATATCCTAACTTAGGATTCCATATGTTAAATATAGTATATCCATGATCTGTTTCCTCCCATTTACTTTGATGGGATACTTTTTTTTGTTCCATTGATAATGGATTGTACTAAGATTATGAATTTACCAAAGAATCTCCCCCAGGAGTTTTAAACTAGGAGTGTAGTGAGGCTTGTTGTCATGGACCAGTTCTCATTCAAGTCTAGATCAAAAAGAGTTTATTTGGGTTTACCCCTAGTTACATCTATTCCAGAGACACATCCACTTTTTTTATCAAGATAGAGATGTATTTTCTTGATAAACCACTTACTGTATACTTACCAAAATTTGGGTGTGTTTTTTATGCTTATTCTCATTCCTAAGGTTCTTACTGATGTTCTCTATTCCTAAACTCCAAAAATAAATAGACCATCATTTGATACCAACTATAAAGACCATATCATTTTACACATATCATTGAAAGATTTTAATCATAATAAAATATCACATTACAATCCAAGGATCGTAATGTCTAATGTATTGGAAGATTTGGAACATAATTCAATATCATAAAAACAAATTTTCTTTAATCTCTATATGGATGTCCTAGATTCCATTATACTCATTCATATATATAGGATAACCTATGGACAACATGAACAAAGTGATGATCTGAAAATCCCAGTAAGGGAATAAATATAAGAATAATGCTTTAGCATAGGGGTTAGAAGGCTTGACATAATGATATAAAAAAAGGAACATATTGAATCATAACATATAAATATGTTTTCATATAAACATGGAGTCATATTAATGTTGAAATAATATAAAACATTACTTAATCATAATTAAAGGCTCATTGCACATAGATGATCACAAGTCAAGGTTAACCACCAAGACTGTTGCACATTGTAGCATGAGTAAATGTTAACCGCCAAGATATTTACACATAACATCTTATGAGAATCAAATTTACCCAATGAATTATACCTCTATCTAGGTGCTACCATAATAACATGTTGATGAATATGCTTTCTATATACATAATCATACATAATTAATCATACATAAACATAAGGGTTTCCCATGGAAGGAATTGGGTATCATAATCAATCCATAAAGCATAATAAATGGGTGTATCATAAAAGTGTTCATGAAGGAAAGTAATTAAATAATAAATTTAAAATAATAAGGTATAAGTGGAATATATCATGATAATTGATGCTAAATTTAAGTGATTACATCTAAAAATTGTATTTAAGAAACTTTAGAATTAAAAAATTTAGTGTGGCTTAAGGAAAATATCAAGGATCTTGTAAAACAAGAAAAGGGTATAATATTTTATATAAAAGAAAAGGCGATACAAGAAGGTTTTTATAATAAAAAGACTTATTTTATAAAAAAATATAAAACATATTATATAGTCTACATGAAAATTGTAAGAATTTGGGATGTGCCCTTATAATGTGCTTGCTTGTCAGGAAGAATTGAGAAATGAACCACTTAAAAACATATATAGACCTGAAAGAGAATGATGAATGGATCTTGATAAATTATTTTTGAACATATTCACAGAATTTATAAGATGTAAATAAATTGAAAATATAACATCATTTGGTTAAAAATTATGATAGAGGAACTCAATGTAATAATGGAGGTTATTGTATAATTCCATACCTTAAGTACGATGATGTCCTTCACATGATCTTAATGTTTTGGATATCCAAATTACATTCATTAATTGGTATTTATAGAAACTAATATTCATTATTGGATTTATTATTTCCTTATTATGTTCATTCATGACCTTTTCGAGGGGTTAATAGGCTCAATTTCATTGTTTGGGAGTGTTTGTTTCCTTGGTTTTCATGATTAGTTTACTTATATACATGTGAGGATAAACATTTAAGATGGGAATGGTTGTAAAAAATTGGAGTTATATTTTATTATTGAACATATATAAGATTATATGTTTATAAAATTCATTTGAATATTCACAGTGAAGATGAATCATTATATAAAAATTTAATGATAACTGTTTTGGTTAATTGACAGTTTTTTATCACAATGAACACATTTTTATTTATAAATTAATATAATATGTAAAAAAATACTCCATAACCTTAAATAATATATAATAAATATATTATAGTCTGGTTAAATAATAAAAATTGTTTCATGGATGGAATTTAATATGATAATAGAAATTGAAAACTCGGCATCCATGAATATGATAAATTAACACATCTTGGATGGTGTTTTCATTTCTGGTATAAAAGGAGGGGAAAGGATAGAGGATGATAAATTATTCCATTATAATTAAAAATTATGCATTACATGTTAGGTACTAGAGTTACCATAGTATTTTGATGAGGATAGGTGAGAATATAAATGAAAACAAAGGAAAATGAAAATAAAAGAAAAGAAAAGAAAAGAGGAATTTCTCTCTTAAATATATATTCCTTAAGAGCCTATTTAGATGAGATGTTTTGGTATTTTTTATGATGCCAAGAGCTCCTAGACGTGGGATAGGGTCTTAGGGAGGTATTTGAGCATAATTTGGAATTTTCACAAGGCTTGAAATGTGTGAGCAGAGTAGGAAAAGAGGGGTGGTATTTATAGTGGAGGAGAGGAGGGGTTTCCTATTATCTTAATCATTAGTTTAATATTTTTTCTCAAGACTATCAATATAATTTATTCTTGTGACCAAAAATAGTAAATAGATCATGTTATTTCAAATAAATAGCCATTTACATCATCAATGACTCAAGTATGATGCATATATTATTTTATTTAGAATTTATTGTAAATTATCATGTTTTACTATTCACCAAAAAATTTAATTATTTTAGATAAATGCAAAAAAATCCCCCAAAAATTATATGATATGAAGAATTAAAAAAATAACTCCATTTTATGAAAATGATTTTCTAAATATGATAAATTTAATTTTTAATTAAAATCATAATTTACCTAGAAATATAAATTTAAAATTACAACAGCTTTTCTACCACTTTGAAAAATTAACTATGGTATCATAAATTTTTCTTATAATCATAAGTCAAAAAAATAATTATTTATGAATACATTTTTTGAAAATATTTTTTCTTTCAAATTATTAAAATAATCATAAAATTATAATTAAATGTACATGACATAAAAAAATACCAACACTTATCAGTTATTTTTGAAATATTTATCTACTTATAAAATGATTTAATTTTACCATATTGTAATTTAAAACAGGGATAAATTTTATTTATTCTTGCATTGGTGATGTTACTATTCAATTGGCCAATTTACTATTCATAAGGATCGTATTACTATTCCAAATGTCATGTTATTATTTCAAAGGTATATGTTCCTTAACTTCTAGAGATATCTTTTATTTTACTCATTTTGTAAAGTTTTTATTGTGTTATATATGTAATATTATATGATTGTACTATAATACATAATTATAGAAGGGGAACTCCATGGAAAAAACATTGGTTCGTTACAATCTTCCCCCTTAATGAAACTTCGCGCTCAAATTTATGTTTTAAATTCTAATACATTAAATGGTGGGGGAAATTTTCCTTTATTAAATCCTCAAGTTCCCATGTTTCCTCTGCATACTTATGGTTCCACTATAGTACATTAACTAGGTGAATATTCTTATTGAGTAGAACTTTATCTCTATGATCCAATATCTTCACCGGATGCTCCTTGTATGAAGCATCATTCTCCAGTTGTAGTACCTCTAAAAATAATACGTGTTAAGTGTCTAGTATGTACTTATGTGAGATGGATATGTGGAGTACATTTTGTATTATAGACAGGGTTGGTGGAAGTGCTAGTTGATAAGCCAAAGCTCTAACACAATCAAGAATATCTAAGGGTCCATTGTACCTGGTATGTAGTTTTCCTTTCTTAAAAAACCTCATGAACTTCTTCCATGGGGATATGTGGAGGAATATCATGTCTCTAACCTTGAATTCAAGGTCTCATTGATGATTGTATGCATAAATCTTTTGTTGACTTTGGGATGCCTTGATGTGGTACTAAATGGTATTCACATTCTCTATAATTTCATTGAACATTTCAATTCCCAGTAGCTTATGCTCACCAAATTCATCCCAATATGCTAGTGTTTTTCACCATTTCCCATAAAGGGCTTCATACGGTTCCATTTGGATGATGGAGAGGAAACTATTATTATAATAGAATTCGACTAGTGAAAGATATTAGTCCCATCATTTTTTTAATTCCATAAAACATGTTATTAACATATCATTTAGTGTCTAAATTGTTCACCCAGATTGGATATCAGTTTGAGGATGATAGATCATACTGAAGTTTAGCTCAATGCTTAAAACATATTGGAAACTCTTCTAGAACTATAAGGTGAATATCATATCTCAATCAGATATAATAGATAGTGGTACTCCATGCAACCTTACCACCTCTTTGATGTATATCCATTAAAGCTGATCTAATGAGAAGTCCTATAGAATTGATATAAAGTGAGTTGTCTTTGTAATATGATCCACAATGACCCATACAGCATTATTTCCAATAGATTTCTTTATAATTACAGTGAAAAATTCCATGGTATTGTTCTCCCACATTGATGTCGGTATAGATAATGGTTGAATATTCCCCTTATAATTTAGTCTTTTAGACTTCACATGTTGATATACGAGACACTTTGATGTATATTCAGCAATCTCCTTCTTCATATTGTCCCACCAAAAGTTCTCTCAAATATCTAAATACATATTTGTGATCCCTGGGTGAATAGAGAAGGTTGAGCTATGTGAGTCATCCAAAAGCTCCTTCTTTTTCTCTAGATTCAATGATACACATAATTGTGACCTAAATAATACAACTCATTCCTCGTCAATCTTGAACATAGAGGATTACCCATTTCTAATAGCTTCCTCCCATTTTATACTTTTTACATATTTTCATTAAGTATCCTTTATTTTCTCTAAAAGGGGTGGTTGAGAAATGATTTGAGAAAGGACTCATGAGGTTCCTCCATTAATGATTCCCATGTTTATCCTTTGAAAATATAAGATGATTGGATCCTTCTCAACTATCATCATCAATGAAGATGCCGGATCTTTTATACTTAGAGAATCTGCCACCATGTTTACCTTACAAGAATAGTAGTTGATTGATAAATCATAATCCTTGATGAGATATAACCATCTTTGAAAGAATATATTAAGCTCCTATAGTTTGAATATATATTTAAGACTCTTGTATTCAGTATATATCTCACAATTATACCCATAGAGATAATTTCTCTATATTTTCATATCAAAGACCACAACTTCCATCTCTAACTCATGTATGGAATAGTTTTACTCCGGTATTTTTAACTGCCTTGTGGAATAGGCTATCACTTTTTCATTTTGTATCAACATATAGCCTAATAATTTCTTTGAAGCAACATTTTACATCATAAATAGTTCTCACTTGTTGGGTGTGTGTGTACTAGTGCAATGATAAGACTTTTTTTGAGATCCTTAAAGCTTTCTTCACATTATTGAGTCTAGAAAAAATTCACCCTCTTCTCTATCAACTTGTTCATTGGGTTTGAAAATCATTAAAAGTTCTTTAAAAATTGTTCGTAATACCCAACTTGAAAAAGGAATATGTATATCTCCATTATAGATGTTGGTTTGGGACACTCGTTAATTTCCTTTGTCCTAGAAGGGTCTATAGATATCCCTTTTCTAGTGATAAAATGTCCCAATAATGATACTTCCTCCATATAGAACTAACATTTACTATACTTTTCATATAGTTTGTCCCTTTTCAAAGTCTTTAGCATAGTATTCATATGTTCCTCATGTTCCTCCTTGTTCATTGAGTATATCAGAATATCATCGATAAATAATACCACAAACTTTTCAAGGTAATCTATAAATACTTTATTCATTAAATCAATGAAAATTGTCTGAGCATTAGTGAGTCCAAATTTCATCACTATGAACTCATAGTTTCCACACCTCATTAGTAGGGATCTCTTGGGAATATTTTCCTCCCTCGTCTTTAATTGGTTATATCCCGAATAAGGACCACCTTAGAAAAATATATATCCCGGCAAAGATGATCAAGAAATCCTTCTATCTGATGTAGGGATTACTTTTTCTTTATTGTGATTTTAATTATCCTGCAATAATCAATGAACAAGCACATTGAAGAATTGTTATTATTGAAAAATAGGACTAGAACTCCCCGTGGTGAAGCACTTCGGTGTATAAAACCCTTGTATAGATTCTCTTATAACTACTTCTTCAGTTCTTCTAGCTCTAAAGTGGCCATTCTATAATGTGTATTTGATATAGGTAGAGATCCATGAATAATTTCAATTGAGAACTCAACCTCTCGATCATTATTAAGACCAAGAAATTCATTTGTAAATACATTAGTGTATTCCCTCATGATGGTCATCTCATCAAGCATGATTCTAGCCTTTGTATTAATAATTTTAGAAAGATATGATTGCTCCTAAGGTAATAATATTCACACATGAGATAATTATTCTAAAGGAGATTCATCTTCCTCCTTACACTTGTAAAGAATTGTAGGATGCTTCGGAATGTAAAGAGTGATCTCCCTTTCATGACAGTTGATGTTGGATTTGTATAAAGATAACCAATCCATGCCCAAGATAACATAGAACTCTTCTAAAGAAAGTATGATGATATTTTATGGGTGGTTCAGTTTAGAAATTTTAATCAAGGAGGCTTTATATACTTTGGATGCAATAATTTCCCCATTTGATGTTCTCATGGAAAACTCAATCTCTAATTTTGAGGTGGTGTTTGAATAGTTCTTCTAAACTTTCATGATATGAAAGAATGTGTATCACAAGAATCAAATACTATTCTTGGTATTATTGAATAAATAACTAGCATACGTATCATTGCATCATTGTCAGGATCCACCATAGCAATAGTGATAGCATAAGCCCTTCTTTATTTCCTTGGAAGTTTTTTTAATTTACTCTAAAAACCGATGATTTAGGGTAATTGTTCGCATAGGGCACATGTTCATTGAGTTGAAAAAGTTCACTACTAGATGAGAATTTATATGAACCATATTTCCTTCTTCCACATTAGTTGGATTCTACATATCCATTCAGAATATTTTAGCCAGATATCACATACTTCTATATTTAATGTAATTTCCGGTTCCCTTTAGACATTTCTCAGGATACTTCAACCAACAATTTTGACACGTGGTATGTTTGATCTTCTTTCCACCATTGGATTTATTTGCGAATAAAAAATATTAGACTACATTTTCTGATTTTTGTCACTGGGACCATTAGACTACTGAGAGTCCCAGATCTCCATTTCAACCTTGTGTTAACAATATACAATCTCTTCATAACTATCAAAATAACAAACTGAAATTACATTTTGTAGACTCATCTTTAGTCTTCTAAATAATAGATCCACGTTGCATTTGATGTTCATGAAAAATCTAGAGGTGTATCTTGCGATCCATGTAAATTTTTCTTCACATGCCTTGATGGACTCATATTACTTATGCTTGAGTCTGATGAAATCTATTCCCATCTTGAGGTAGAGGGTTCAGGGAAAGTATTTATTACAAAACATTTTCTAGAATTACTACCAATCCATTGAGACACTTTTTACCTGAGACTTTTTATTCTTGATCCCTGACCACCACTGATTAGCTTCCCTATCAAAAAGGTAGAATGCTAGCATGAGTTTCTCTTACTCTAATCTTTGGAGGATAGAGAATATATTTTCATTGGAGTTAATCCACTATTCTATGTGGAGGGAATTAAAAGATCCAAAAATCATGGGGGCATTTTTCACATGAAGGATTCTACACCAACATGATCTTTCCTTAGAGGAGGAGGGTATTCCACATGATTCAAGTTATTATTCATAAATTGAGCTAGTTTAGAAAGTACTGTCATAAATTTTTGATCAACCATTCCCATCATATTAGGAATATCAATAGGGAAATCTTCAGACTACCTATCACATTGTTTTTTGGTATTTTTTCTTTAATTTCGCACCACTAACTATGAAAATAAATGTACCAATAGAGGTATTGAATACATATCTAATAAGAAAAAAATAAATATTTAAACGTAATAGGATGAACTCTTAAAGGAAAAGTATATCCTAAATTTTGATTACCTAGGTTTTAATCTTGGATATCAATGATTTGTTTCCTCACATTTAATCTTATGGCCTTTTTTTGTTCCCTTGATAATTTTTCATACTAAGATTATGAATTTACCAAAGAATATCCCCTAGAGTGTCAAACCATGAGTGAAAAAAGGCTAGTTGTCATGGACCATTTCCAAATTCAATTCTACCTCAAAGTGGTGTTTCGGGGGTTTACCCCAAGATAATTTTATACTAGAGACACATCCACTTATTCATATCTATATGTGTATGTATTTTCTTGATAAACCACTTATATTATACTTCCCAAAATTTAATGATATTTTATTATACTTAGTTAAATCCCTATAGTTCTTACAAAAGTTCTCTATTCCTAATCACCAAAAATAACTAGACCATCCTCGGATACAAACTATAGAGACCCTATTCTTTTATAAATATCATTACATGATTTTAAGCATAGTAAAACATCACATTACAATCCAAGGATTGTAAATTCTAGTGTCTTGGAAGATTAGGTGCATAATTAAACATAATAAAAATTTATTTAATCTTTATAAAGATCCCCTAAATTCCATTGTCCACATACAAATTTGTCAGATAACCTAAGGATAACATGAACAATGGGATGAGTTGAAGATTCCTATATGGGAATACACATAAGAATAAATCTTTAGCACACAGGTTATAAGGCATGACAAAATGATATAAAAAACATGGGATCATATAAACATGGATTCCTAGTAATTTGGTAGAAAAATAAAATGTGACTTTATCATTATTCAAGGAGTGTTGCACATATATGATCACAAGTCAAGGTTAATCACCATGACTGTTCCACATGGTAGCACAAGTCAAGGCCTACAGTAAGGACCGTTGCACATAACATCTCATGAGACTCAAATTTATCCAATCCATTAGAGTGCTATCTGGGTATAACCATCATAACATATTCATGAATATTATTTCCACATATATAATCATACATAATCAATCATATATAAATATAAAGGTTACCCACAGAAATAATTGGGTATCATAATCATTTCATAAAGAATACAAAATGGTTGTATCATGAAATTGTATATGAAGGAAAGTAATTATATAATTTATGGAAAATAATAAGTTATAATAGGCATTTATCATTATATGTTATGTCAAATCGAAGTGATAAATTTTAAAAATAATATTTAAGAAACTTTATAATTAAAACATTAAGTGTGGTTTAAAAAAATATGAAGAATATTTTAAAATAGAAAAGTGAATAATATTTTATATAAGTGAAGTATGACTATATGCATAATCAAAAGGGTGATATTATAAAAATATTTGTGGATTAAAATAGAATATATAGTGTACATCACAATCGTATGAATTTGGGATGTTCCCTTTGAAAGGGCTTTCTTGTCGAGAAGACTTGAGAAGGGAACCACTTAAAAACATGTATATCATTGAAAGATAATGATGAATGGATATTGATAAATGAGTTTTAAAAATATTCACAAAATTTAGAATATGTAAATAAAATGAAAAGAAACAATCATTTGGGTTAAAATAAATATAAGGAAACCTAAAGGAATAATGGAGTTTCTGGTAGAATCCCTAACCTTATTTATGATGGTATCCTTAACCTGATCTTAATTTCCCAGATAAACAAATTAAATTAATAAATTAGTATTAAAAGAACATCATATTCTTGTAAATTATTTATTATTACCTTATTATGTTCATTCGTTACCTTTTTTTATGGGTTAACAGGTTCAATTTCATTGTTTGGGAGTGTTTGTTTTCTTGGTTTTCCTGATAAGTTTACTTATATACATGATAGGATAAAAATGTAATATTAGAATGGTTTTAAAGTAGTAGAGTAATATTTTATTATTTCATATCCATAATATTACATGGTTATAAAATTAATTTGTTTAATTAGAGTGAATATGAATCATTATATAAAACTTTAATGATAACTATTTTGGTTAGTTGGTGGTTTTTAATCATAAGAACACATTTTTCTTTATAAATTAATAACATATGTACAAAATAATATATAACCTTACATAATATATAATAAACATACTATAATCTAGTTCAACCCTAAAAATGGTTTCAGGTCCATAATTTATGATGGTAATAGAAATTGAGAACATGTCGTCCTTGAATATGATAAATTAACACATCTCAGATGGTATTTTCATTTCTAGTATAAAAGTGGGGAAGGAATAGATAATGATTAATTATTCCATCAGCATAACAAAATTATAGTAAATTTATGGTATTAATGTTATGAAACCATTTTAAAGAGGAGAGATGAATATTTAAATGATAAGAATGGAAGATGAAAAGAATATAAAAGAGGAATTTACCTCTTGAATATATCTTCTGTGATATACTCTTTATGGGATTGGTTTTGGTCTTTTTATGATAAAAAGTGATCATGGATGTGGGAGAGTGGATTAAGGAGATATTTTAGCAGAATTTTGGTGGGGAAAAAGACTTTATAGGTGTGAAGAGAGGAGGTAAAGAGGGGTGGTATTTATAATGGAGGAGAGGAGGGGTTCCCCATTATTGTAATCATTGGTTTAATATTTTTGCAGAAGACTATGAAAATTTATGATTATTCTGATAAAAAATAGTAAATAAAAAATTTTAGTACAAAATGATGGCCATTTATATAATCCATGACTCAATAATGATGCAGGAATTCATTTGTTTAGCATTTATCATAAATTATCATATTTTACTAATCACCAAAAATTCATGTATTTAAGAAAAATCCCAGAAATCCACCCCAACCATTATTTGATGCATATAATTAAAAAATGAACTCAATTTTATGAAAATAATTTTTTAAATATGAGAAATTTAATTTTTAATAAAATTTATAATTTACTTGACAAATACAAATTTCAAAATTATAATGACTTTTCTAATACTTTGAAAAATTAATTGGGGTCTTTAAAATTTATATTATAATAATAAGTCATAAAAATAATTGTTTTTGAATTAATTTTATAAAAATAAATTTTATTTTAAATTATTAAATTGATCATAAAATTGTAATTAAATATACATGACTTGCAAAAATACCAACACTTAATCAATAATTTGGGAAACAAATTTACTTAAATAATGATATAATTATTCCATATTGTCACTTATAATATAGATAAATTATATTTATTCTTTAGTTGGTGACATAACTATTAAATTTTATGGTTTACTATTCATAAGGGTCACATTACTATTCTAAAGGTCAAGTTACTATTTCATCTGTTTATGTTTCTTAACTTCTAGAGGTACCTTTTATTTTACTCATTTTTATAGTGTTTTTATTATGTTATATATGTAATATTATATGATTATAATATACTAAATAATTATAAGAAGTGAATTCCTTTGATAAAACATTGGTTCATTACAATTTCTTATATAACGTTTTTTTGATTCATTAGTATAGTGGGTCAAAATGTTTTATAATTAAAAGGTTATATTTTTAGGGAAAACCATTCCCCACAATTACTTATAAATAGGTAACTCCATTTCCATTAAGAGTTTTCCATGTTCATATGTAGAGTCTAGATTGGGAATATATAAGGGAAAATCGGTAGTATAAAAAGTTATTTATTCAATTTGTTTTATATATTATTCTCTCTAATGAGGAATTATTATCACTATTAAACTTATCAATGGTTAAATATTTTTAATGTGATGTTATTGATTTCATTTCATATGATCTATTATACTCTCGTTATTAGGGTAGTCTATGAGGAATGATTTTCATGATATCAATGGTATTCATTTCTCTATTATCATTTATAAAGCAGGTATATCGTATATTTGAGAATAAATATTATTAAAGACTTACATATATTGTTCAATTTCTATAAAAGTTTAACTAATTTATTTATATGAAAATATTCATTAAATTTGGTTATCATATTGTGGTGGAAATAATTTTTGATTAATTTAAAGTGTGTTTTTGCCTCTATATAAGGATATAATGAGTATCAATACTCTACAATTTTGGGGTTTATAAATTCATTCAAAAATAAAAATATGATATGACTCACTAGAATTGAGTTTCTTAATTTTATAAGTGAAAACAGTTGTTTTTTGTGGTTATCGGCCAAAAATTAATCCCATTATAATTAAATATAGGAACCATGAGTTTTTAACATGTGGAGGTCATAGGATAAACACATGATATCACTTTTTTATATGCTTTTATTTTTTCTAAAATGATATGAAAAATGTGGATTCTGATGAGATTGATCAAGAATGAATAATAAATGTAGAGAAATTAAATAAATTATACTGAATGAATGATAGAAAATAAAAATAGAGTTAAAGGAAAGGAAGTGATCAAATATAAATTATAAAATAAATAAAAAATAGACTCTATAATTGGACCCACAATTTATAATTTTCATGTAATTTATTCTATTTAAATTATTAAATTTAATGAACATGACATAAACTTTGAAATATGTTGACTCTTTGTCAAGAAATTAACTAATTTACCATTGAGGATATTTTTATGTTAATAATTTTATAAAGTTATGTCCTAACTCAACCATTAAAACTTAGATAATACACACCCGATAATTCATATTAGTATCCAATTTTCCCACTATATAAAAACATTTAAAACAAAACATTATTTTATTCCATGAAAACTGTTCATGGATTTACACTTGAATTCATAATTTCTATTTCCCATCTTATGAAAAACATATAAAAACATGTGAAGTGTACCAACATCTTTGTAAAGGATTTAAAAGGAAATGAAACCATTACTTCTATAAAAACATGAAACCCCATGAATTATTTTAAATCAGATAAATTTTCGTTAAGAAAACATATAAATAATTTTCAAATGGAAAATACAATTATTTTAAAAATAATTTAAAAATCATATAAATTAATTAAATAACATTATTGGTAACTTATAGAATCACATTCATAACACATTTTAATCAATTTTTAAGAGTATCTAGAGCCTATTAAATCTAAAAGATAAACCCTTTAGTAACTCCTTACTTATTTTAAATTAAGAAAATTAAAATTACCTAAAAAATTGTAGCACTATCTAGGCACACCCATCATTTAATCTATAACAGGATCACTTAGTTTTATCTAGGCCACCCCATCGCATATGATGTAACGGGCACCTAATGTTATATGGTTGCACCCATTTCCCATGTATAAATCTCAAGTACTATATAATGAATAAATAATTTTATTCATTCATATATTTAATATAAAAAACAAAAAAAACATTAAAACTCATAAGAAATTCTCTTTTTTATATCAAAACACATTTTTCCTTATAAAAACCATTTTCAATAAAAAAACACCCTTTTATATTGAGAACCCATTTTCAATACTAAAATAACAAAAAATGAAATGATATATTATTTGATTTAAACATGAATCATTTAAATGGATTATTGAAAAAAATAATGGTCATGACACTGGAAAAGTCATTTTCTTCATATAGAACAATTCTAATATTTTTTCGTTAAAATGTTCCATATAAAACATGTAATATGATTCCTTTTTAAAAAATTGAAATAAAGTAACTGGGTGATAAAGTTTAAATTATAAATTACATTATTTATGTATAAAATAATTCAAAAATATCTTTTTAATATCATTGATTTGGAACAAGAAGTGTTAAAAGTAAAACATTAAAAGAAGATTTTTTTAATTGAAAGTACCTTAACACCTGAGAAATATTGTAATCATCTTATCCATGAAATAATAACATAAAAATGTTAAATTCAATTATAATTGATAATTTCATGATATAAAATTTAAAAGGGTCAATATATATTTTTATAAAAGAATAAAGATGCATAACATCAAAATATGCCACACCAAATGGAAATGGAGATGAATTCCATTTCATTCAGTCTGACTTGTCGTGTTTGTCTTTATCATCATGAATAATAAAATTATGTTCATTATTTATGTTCATTAGATAATTTTTCAAGTTTATTATTACTTTCATTTGATTTATTACCATTCTATATATAATTAATTAATCAATTAAGTGTATGTCAGATGTTTTGACCATATTTGGATTATCTATAAAAATTGACATTGGTTGGTTAACTATGGTCAAAGAAGACACTATTAAAAATATATAGAATAATAATTAAAAAAATTATATTTATACATAAATAATACTTTTAATTATAATCATAATTATTATGTTTGAGAAATGGATTATGTTACAGTCATAGAGATGGTAAGTTATACATACAATTGGGAAATGTTTATATTTTTTGAAAATCATTATAGAAAGTATGTAAGTAATATTTTTATATTAAATAATTATAATAATATCTTATATACCGTATTAGATCGTTAAATATACATATATATATAATTCATGTGGTGTGGTGATGTTAAGAGAGTCACATCACTTCCTGAAGGCTGTAGTCCACACTTACATGAATAACGTTATCGCATTTTCAGTTAATGAAAATATCATAATAAAAAAGACATATTATATTTTACAAATTATATATATATATGTAATTAATATCATAATTTGGTTATTTATATCACATATATTCATTATCAATACAATTTTTATCATTAATTTCAAAAGATAGTGAAAAATGAATCACATCACTTCACGAGGCAGTGGTCCTCCATACACATAGGAGACATTATCAAATGTCTTACTAAATAGAATGTAATTAGTTATATAGGATATAATAAATCCATATTTATGACTATTTTATAAATATAATATATAAAAATTATATCAATCAACTTAACCAGCTATGAGAGGTGGTAATGGAAATAGAAATGGTATCAGTTCATAAGGCAGTAGTCTGTCATACTTATGAATAATGATTTCAAAACCCATTTGATGGAATAGGAGAAGGTTTTATGATAATAAATTATTATAATTAAAGAAAATTTATTATAATATAAATAATTTATTATAAATTAATGTTTTTTTTAAATTTAAGGGGTAGATAAAATTAAAAATTAAAAATTATTATCGAAAATTGATACTTCTTCTTTGGGTAACATAATTTTTTTACAAAAAATACCTTTCGTGGTTAGATTTATTCATAGTATAAGGATTATAGGATGTTAGTAGGGAATTGAATAAGTAATTTGTGTAGTTATTGTCTGAACCATGGTTTTTTGAAGATGTTAATAGATTAGTACTGATGGTGTCCTTTTATAAGTGAGGGAGAGGATTTACTTGGTATTTTTGAAAAGAATTATGTGCTCATAGGTTTTCTACATTACACATGGTTACAGAATGATCCATTCTCAAAAATTAAAGATTTAATGGTATAAATATTTCCTAAAAATATATTTAATACAATTATATAGGTCATTTTTTCCCATATCTTGTTTTGTTAAACCCCACGGTAAACCAATATTTACCTTAACTATCGTAACTGATTTTTACTACATTCACTTTTCATTTCTGTCAAAAATTATGTAAAATTATTTGAAAATATAAATTATTCTAATTCAAAATATGGAATCCATCTATCCAAATTATATTCATTTATTTATAACAATTTAATTAAAAATTAATCATGCGCTCATGATGAGAAAGAGGGTATTTAAAGAGAAAATGTCCAAATGATTATAATGACTTTATATCAAAATTCATTATGAAATTTATTGAAATGACCTAAAATAGAATAATATATATATTATAGAACAAATTTTAAATTAAAATAATTTTAGGTTATAAATTATCTTCATAAATATATAAAATTAAAATGATATTTTCAATTATAATTCATCATTTTTCACTATTCATTAAAAAAATGAAACCTTTGAGTAAAATACTTAAAAATCATTATAAGTTAATTTTTATATTATTATTTAAAAAATAATATTCATTTTAATAAAAAAATGGAAAATTTTTATTGTAAAATTAAAAATAAAGCCTTTTAATATTAGATTTTAATTAAAAATAATGTTATTTTTTATTATAAAAAAATTTCATAATATTTTTATAATAAATATAACTATATTAATATTCATTATAGTGATTTATTCTATCTCAAACTAGTTTGATACATTATTCCTCCTTTATAAATTGCATCTTCTTAATTATATTCACTTATTGAATGGGTGGGGATACCGTTCCCCTTAGAATTTCTAAATTCCCATGTTTCCTTTTCAACCATATTTTTTTTTAATAAATTTATAACCTTGTAAATCTCTTTATTGAGCAAAACATTTTCTATGTGTTCAGTAATTTGAACTTGATATTACTCATAATAAATATTATCTTCCAAATAATCTTATTCTCAGATAACCAAAAGATATTATAATGCCACATATTTCCTTAACATTGGGACAAGTAAACCATTGTGTTCTAGGGATAAACTCAGTATTGAGGCCACTTTGTAAGAAACCTATCCATATTTCTATAAGATTTAAAATAGTCGAAAAATACATGTACATATATTCCCATAATAACAAAAATTCATAACACTTTCCCATGGGGAGACTTTTTGATATACATGATCACCTACCTTAATAAAATGATTTTTCCTCTAATTATCCACATAACTTTGTTTCTTACTCTAAGTTATCCTCAAATGTAGTTGAATAAAATGAACTTTATCTACCATTTCAAATACCTATTATGATATAATCAACTTAATTTCTACAAAATCATCTTGAAATAATGGATCCCAACACCTTTTTCAATATAATTCTTCAAAATCTTCCATCTATATACTAGAATGAATATAATTTTTATAATAAATCTATTCCAAAGAATGTTTTCAATCCCAAATTCCCTGATAATTCATTGAATATGGACAAATAATATCTTATATGATAATAATAATCCACTCATACTGTCCATTATATTTAGGATGAAAAAAATAAGAAAATTTAATTCATTACCCCTTGAGTTCTAAAGTTCCTTCAAAAAATTAGATGTCAAATTGAGTTTACAGTCTAATGCAATAAAGAGGGGAAATACATGTTACCTAAATATATCCTTTATATACATACTAGAAATATATTCTAAATATAATGTATCTTAAATGGAAATGAAAAGTTATAATTATTTAGTTGATCAAAAAAACCCCAAATAAAATTATTACCTTAAGATGTCTTTAGAAATCCAACCACAAAATCCACTGTTGTATTTTCCTTTTTCCAATCTAGAATTGGATATGGTTTATTAATTACCTTTTAAATATTCATTCTACATTAACCTAATGACAAGTAAAACACTTGTTATCCAATTAATCAATATATTTTTTTAATCTATCTTATTAATAATACCCGCAAAATTCATTTTACAAATTAGTACTTCTCAAATGAGTGGAAAACAAAGAAATATAAGATTCACTCAACAACACTTTACTCAATTGGGGATAACAAGAAACACATAATCATTTTCCAAATCAAAAGTCGCTAGAATTTTCTATATTAAAATTATTTTATGTAGCCTTATTAATGGATTCTACCTTTTCCTGCAATGGTTCATCCTTTTTCTAAGCATGCATAATTATTTTTGAAAAATAAGAATACAGTAAAACCCGAAACCAAATAAACAATATCTTATCATCCAAAAATTCTAGGCCAGAATTTATCAAATAATTATCAAAATGGTCACATTAAAAAATCATCTTGGTTATTATATAATTTTTTCCATACTCACATCATGAACCACCACTAGTAATACAATGGTCTATAACGTCGGTTTTTATTATTTTGGACATTGGTTTTTAACTGAGGTTGAAGTTGCCGACATAAATAAATGACTTTTTACGTTGATTTTTGTAAACCGGTGCCAAAAATTAATTACATTGGTTTTTTGGCATTGGTTTTGTAAAAACCCAATGCCAAAAAAATAATTTGTATCATTTTTTGTGTCGGTTTTCTTAAAAAGCAATTCCAAAAATAAAAAAAATTATTTTGGAATCGGTTAATTAAAAAAACTGATGACATAAATAAAAAAAAGTATTTTTGGCGGCGGTTTTTAAAAAAACCGACGCCAAAAAGTAATATTTTCTCTTTTATGTTTTATATCATTTCCTAAGCATTATTTTACTGGTTGTGGACCTAAAACAGAGTTACGGATCAAAAGTTATGGCTGTCAGAAGTTGATCCTATCAAAGTTTCGATTGATACAACTCGTTTCAAAGAAAACATGATAAAGATAAATTAAAATCATATAAACCAAATGAAATAAAAAAAGCATAATAGTTCATACTTATTTCAATGGTTTTAGGGGATTCCATCAAAATGATATGTTCTTTATCATCATATAACTTATATTTATAAATGAGAATTAATCATCATTATAAGAAAGCTAATCGATTTGTCTAGAAATGGACGATAATAATAATAAAGAAAACAAATTAATAGAATAAGTACCATGTTCAAATTACTGATTGAAGCCTCATTGAAAACATTATTTAATCAAAGATGTTGAAAATGATGAACGAATGAGAAACTAGATATATATATAGTAAATGAAAATATTTTTGATTGCGATGTATGAAAATGAAGGTGGGGTTTTAAAAAGTTGAACGTGTGTTGTGAAAAAAATTGAAATTCTAATCCCGCATTACTATTTGGTGTCAGTTTAGTTTGAAACTGACTCAAAAGAGGATTTACATTGGTATTTTGGATTTGGTTTTTCAGAAAACTGATGCCAAAAATTCCAATTGAGATCCCTTTTTCCATCGGTTTTTAAATAAACAGATGCTAAAAAGTTAAAAAAAATACATTTTTCACGTCGGTTTTTTTAAAAACCGACGCAAAAAATTTAAAATATATATATTTTTTGCATCATTTTTTCAAAAAACCGATGATAAAACACAAAAAAACATTTTTCATTGGTTTTTTTAAACCGATTCCAAAAACAAATTTGGCGTCGGTTTTTAAAAAAACAGAAGTGACAAACTAAAGAAATATTTTTGGCATCGGTTTTTATGAAAACCAAATCCAAAAAATTATAAAAAAAGATAAATTTTTTTAGATATATCTTTAATATTTTATTTGACTGGTTGTGGATCTAAAAAAAAGATACGGATTTAAAGTTATGGCCTTTGAATGTTTGACTTCTTTAAGACTTCTCTTATATAAGATCAACTTCCGTCATCCATAACTTTTAATTTGTAACTCCGTTTTTTCTCCACGACCAGTTAAATAGAATATTAGTGAATTATCTAATAAAATTTAATTTTTTTTAAATTTTAAAGCATTTTTTTTCATAAAAACCAATTCCAAAATATATATTTTTTAGATTTTTGCGTAGGTTTTTTAAAGAACCGACACCAAAACAATTTTTTTCTTTTTAGCGTCGGTTTTTATAAAAACTGACTCGAAAAATTCACCGAAAAAATATTTATCTCAGTTTATAAGCAACTAAGGTCAAACTGGCGATGTTACAAATCATTTTTCTACTAGTGCACATTGATTTATTTTCTAGTATGATAATGAATGAGGAAATAATAATCCTTAATCAGTTCCATCCATTATCTATTTTTCATGTTCAGTTATTTTTGAGTGAGTATATACTTTAAAATTTATGATTAGTATATATTTCATATTTTAATACATAAAAAAAATATGCCTCCAAATTTTTTATAGTATAAACCATATAATATAATTATAGATCTTGTGTACATTAATTTAGTGAAAAGGTTGGGGGAAAGCCCCTTTATTAAAAAAAAGAAAAATACAGTAGAAACCCATTTTGATTTGGGTAAGGGAAAATCCATTAAAAGACAGTAGACCTAGGGAGATCAAACCGAATGGAAAATCCAGAAAATAACCAATTGCAGAGGCCGAAAGGCCTAGATTCAATGACCCAAGGCTCCAGTCGGACTATACCCTTGAAAATCAGCGGTCCAAAGACCCACTGCACAAACCAATCAACGAAACCCTAACCGGTTGTAGGCATGTCGCTGCCACAACAGACCAGATCAAACAATTTGACAGCGCCACCCGCACCGAGGCCACGACCATTAATTGACATCCTTCACCTGGAAGCCCTGAAAAATCACGTCACACTATCTCATTGCTGACAAAAGGAAACCTGAGGACTGCCACAAGAAGTGCACCCTCGCCAAAGAAACTTTCACCCACAAACCCAAATCTGCATGACATGTTCACCGAAGCACCAAAGGACTCCAGCAGATGCACAACACATCAGATCTAAGATGGGTATGAAGCTTCTCGAAGAAGATCTGATCCATATTCACCGGTGGAACACACGGTAGAAAGAATCGCCGACCGAAACAATATTCTCAAGGAATGAAATTTTTTTCAACAAAATTTATCACTTACTAAATTCCCCCATACAATTTCATTTCATTTAATATTTGACAAATAAATACTAAGATGTATTTTATTTTCTTACTTATTTTAGTAATATAACAAAAATTAATCAAAAACACCCAAAAAATTCCAAGATATCATGGAAAACTCTATTTGAAATGTCTATAAATATAACAGATGCATCATAAGAATATATAAAATAACTAAAAACTCATAGTTTCTATATCAAATCTAAACCCTAATATTTATAAACCATATTCCTTCAATTTCAACAGATGTTACCCTAACCCCAGGTCAACCTTCAAAAAATACATATCGTCATAGAGTTGATTGAAAAATAATTGATATGAGGAAAAATATGCCTATTCATAATAGTAATTATATTCAAGGATCTATAATCAA
Organism: Viscum album; assembly: GCA_963277665.1. Classification (NCBI taxonomy): domain Eukaryota; kingdom Viridiplantae; phylum Streptophyta; class Magnoliopsida; order Santalales; family Viscaceae; genus Viscum; species Viscum album. The sequence continues at coordinate 1,589,695,432 of OY728150.1, forward strand.
TAAGAATTATCATTGAACTATATATATATTTAATATAAAAATTATTAGAACCATATTTTGAATCTCTAGGTTGGATAAAACCTTTACTCGATAACTCCTTTAATTGATTTTTCAATTCTAAAATCTCCACTTGAGTCATTCTATAAGTGGGGTTGGAAGTAGGATAAGAATAAGGTACTATGTAAACAATAAAATCAACCTTATAATCTAGAATAATACCATTTAAATCATCTAAAAATACTTCCATGTATTCATTTACTATTGAAACATCAATAATTTGAATAATTTAAGTTAAAAAATACGATCTGGGTATCTTTAAATTCCACTAATAATCAATTTCTTAGTTTAATAATAAGTCATCAAGGGCATGAAATCATCGAAAAAAACATTTTTAACTTTGAAGTGTATCTAATCTTGATAAAATTAAATCCAATCCATCCGATGAAATATATCAATATATAATATATCCAGTTCATCAATATTTTTAGGAAATACCATCCCACTGATAATAATAGGAAGATTCCTATAAATCATGTTTTCTTTAATATTTCCCCCAATATTTTTCACCAAAATCTTTATACTAGTTTCATGAGGAAATATTAAAAATTTAATAGAAATTTTTTTAGAAATGAATGAATGTAAATATGCATAGTCAAACATGGTATTGTCTTAATTAAATTACACATGTAACATAGATTCAACACTTCATTTTATGGCCCAAAATCAACCATATAAGTAGTAAATGAATTTTCTACACCGTTCTATTTCATAAAATGATAATTTCCATCATGTGAAACTATCTTCTGACATAGGTTAGAATAATGACCCAAATCATCACAACTAAAACACATCACTGTTTTATGGATATCAGTCACCCAATTATTTGGTTTTTTGTACTATTTTCATTATAGTCATGAGCCATGTGACCAAACTAAAAATGCAAAAAAAAACTTCTTATATATTCTTAATAATAACTTGACATGTCATTTTTCCTAGATGGAACATTTTTTGGGGTTTCCTTCATACATCTTAGATATTTATTTCTCTATTTCATTCCATGGTTTCCTTTTCTTACTATTATTGTCTCAAGGAACATGAATGTATGAAAACTCCATCTCAACTTTCTCTGAACAAAAAATGAATTTATAGTAACATTAAAATTATTATTCGGTGAATACTATTTGTAAATATGGTTTCGACTCTATGTAAAATCTATTAATTTGACTATTAGTATCCTGAATAAAATTAATCACATTTCTTTCCAATCTTGTGAGGTTTTATGTATATGAAAATAAAAAATCATTATCATTTTGAATTGGGTCTTGGATTTTTTTTTCATTCATAGTAGAATAATATTTGGTAAATATATAGTAAGCAAAATATACTTAAATGTTTCCCATTCCATAGTATTAATATTATCTTTTTCACTCGTATTATTAACCAAAAACATCAATCAGTCAAATCCATATTTAAAAAAAATAAATTTTAATACTTTCCTTTTTTACTTTTTTAACATCCCATGACTTGAAATATTTTCTCCAAATAATTATTACATTCATCAGTTATCACATGCTAAGATGATCAACTAAATGATATGGGATGTTACCTCACAAAAATTATCTAATATAGACATGTTCCTTCTTGATAGATTGGGTTACTCTTTAAAATGGATACCACCACCACTAATTTCTTGTTTAAAAAAATAAAACATTGAAACATATGACAATGTTTCAATTCCTATCATCTCAAGATGCTGATTTGGAAGGATATTTTCCTCTTACCATCTTCCCAATAAAACTTCCTTATTCTCTCTCTGAAAATCTATTATGTATAGATTATTTTATAAGAATCAAAATTTAAATATTTAAATTCTATATCATGTTATCTTAAACATAAAGTAAAATAATTCAATTGTCTATTATTTTCATTATACTAAAATCTAATATTTTCTAAACATCCTATTATACCAGCTATAATTGTGTATCCATAAACATTACAAAACCAAGATTTATATTCAGGAAATAAATTTCTTTCATATAGAGAATGTATTTAGGTTTATATTTTTAATTAATTAGTTTATAACTCACAGACTAAAAACCATATAATACAATATGGACACTTATTATTAGTATTGATTTTTTCCACCAAATTTTTTTTTCAAAAAACTACTTATTTCTATGAAAAATTATTATGAAATTCCACTTGAATTTATAATTTCATTAACCTATCATATAATAACCATTTTAAAACATGGTATTTTTACAAAAAACATAGTAGGGGATGTAAAAAATAAAGGTAATATTTAAATCAGTAAAAACCTAAAAACCTATGAAATTATTAACTTTAAATAAATGTTCACTAGGTGAAGAAAAATCATTTTTACATGAATGAAACACATCCATTTTTCAAAAATAAATATTTTAAAACCCACAATAAATAACTAAAAACCTTCTTGGTAACTTATATCATTAATTAATAACCACTTTTAAACTCGTATCATAAGTTGAGGGATCCCAATTAAATACATATGAGAAACCCTTTGGAAAATCATTCCTACACTCCTTATTATATAAGGAAAATTACCCAATGAATTAGGTATTTATCTGGACACAACCATATTTTAAGCTATAACAGGCTAAGTCATTATTATATGGTTCACTCTGTCATATAAGTTATAACAAGCTCACCTAATGATATCCATGTGTATTCATTTCGATTTTATAATGACTATGTATCATATAATAAATAAATAATATTATTCATGCACTTTTTCATCAAAAAATCAGTAAAATGCTTTAAAATCATAAATAAATCACTTTGGGATATCAAAATACCCTTTTATTTTTAAAACCCAATTTTTAATACATAAAAAACCTCTCTATTGCAAAAAAAACTTTTCAATACCAAGATACCCAAAAAGAGGAATATTTTTTCATTATATTTAAAAATTAAATGATTGTAGTGGAATATTGATATAAAATAATTTTCACAGTAGTGAAAAAGTCATTATCTCTTAATAGAACATTCCACCTTTCGTTTTTCAAAACATTCATTATAAAACACGTAAAAAGATAACATTTTCAAGACTATTAAAATAATGTAAAATTCAAATGATATGTAAATTTTAAAATATTTTTATTCCATAAAATATCATAAAATCATTTTAAAAATATATACATTGAAAAAAAAATATTTTTAAGGAAAACATTAAAAGATGATTTTTGTAATTAATGGTCTCATATCACATTGGATGATTTTAAATCATATTCCCCATGAAATAAAATAATTTAATAAAAATTAAATACCATGAGAATAGATAAATTCATAATATAAAATATTAAATGGTCTATATATATATCTTATAAATGAATAAATATGTATAGCATTAAAATGTTCCTCAATAATAGGAAATTGAGATGAAGCCCCACACATTGAGTATGACCTGAAAAGTGTGTATATATCTTCCTGAAAAAATAATTTTTATTAATTATTTAACTTATTGAAAAAAAATTGAACTTTATTATGAATTTTATTTCACTTATTACCAAATTATATACTGTCACTGATTCAATTATGTTTAGGTTGGATGTTTGGACCATATTTGACTTATTTTTCAGAAAATGACTTTTCTAGGTTGAATATAGATAAAGAGGTCCTAATATGAACTTATAAAGAATAATAATTATGAAATTATAATAATATTTATACATAAATATTACTTTTAATACTATAATTAATGGTCTTTTTTGTGAAATGGTGTATGTAATGACCATTGAGATGGTAGGTCATACATGCGTATGATTAACGTTTCCATTTTTCAAAAATAATTATCAAAAAAAGGAATATAATATTTTAACATTCCATAATGATCATAATATCATATATAAATTTTTATTTCATTAAATATTATAATATTTATCATATATGTTTTGTGGTGATGAAATTAGAGTCGCATTTCTTAGTGAAGGTGGAAGTCCACACATATGTGAATGACGTTATCATTTTTTTAGTCAGTGAAAAGGTATGAAATAAGATGATATATTATAGTTTATTATCGATAAATTTCTAATTAATATCATAATTATTTAATTTATATCTTATTTATTAATTTTCATGGCCCAAATTACCTTCCATGTCTCTAATTAGTGAGAACTAAATCCCATCGCTTTGTGAGGTGGTAGTCCAGAGTACACACAAATGACATTATCATGTCTCTTCCGAAATGGAATGATATATGGTATTTATGTTATAATTACTACATATGTATAATTATGTTATAAATAACATATATATATATATACTTTATATACATCAACATACCCAACTGTGAAAGGTATAAATGGAAAACTGAAAGATACTGGTTCGCGAGAAGGTAGTCAGTCGTACCCATGAGTGATGATTTCAAATAAAATGATGGAATTACATTTTTTTAGGTTACTATATTGACACAATAAAAATATATTATATATTATATACTAATTATATTATATAATAAATTAATAATAATAATTGATGGTAGTTGAGGAATTAATATGATAGAAATTCTCATTGAAGAATGTTCAATATTCTTCAATTAACTTATTTAGATTTCACCAAAGAATTTAATTGGTATGGTTTATCTCCATAATAGGTTTATATAATTATTAGAGAGAATTATATAAGTTATTTTTGTATGGATTGTCTAAACCAATGGGTTTTGAATGTTTTATTGAAGGAGGAGATGGGTTGTACTTGTATAAGTGGGTGAGGGGACACACTTTGTATTTTATAAAATAATTGAGTAATACCAATTTTTTCAAAAGTTAAAATGTAACATAATAGATTATTAAAAATATATAGGTATAATGGTCAATATATGGAATTAAAATATTTTTTATACAACTTTAGGTGTCATTTTTTAAACTTATCTTTTCAATTTAAACCTCTGTAAACCCAATTCTTTACCTTAACCATGATTATTAATCATTAACTATATAACCTATTAATTTTGGTCACAAATTGTGTTTATAATATTATATTATATAAATTATTTTGATTCCCAAAATAGAATACATTTTTCATAAATCCAATTATAGATGTATAAAAGTTAAATTTAAAATTAATCCTACAAACACAATAAGAAAGTTTCTTTTTAAAGAGAAGAAATTCCAAATATTGAAAAGTTATAATTTAAAAAATCAATAGGAAATTGATTTAAATGATCAAAATCAGAGTACGATATGTATAATATTACTAATTCACATTATATATAATTTAAAATATAATAAATCTTTAAAAATATGTTTAAAAAATGGATGTTTTAAATTAAAATTACGTATTTTTCACGATTACTTTAAAAATAAATCTTTTCATAAAAATTACAACACGGTATCTTAAGCTAATTATGAAATTATGAGTTAAATTTTATTTTTTATTTTATTAAATTAATTTAATAACATTTGTAAATTAATATTTTCAATGAAACCTTATATGATAAGTGTTTAATTTGAATTATTTCATTATTGATTTTTTAAAAAATTACATAATATTTTTATAATGAATATAAAGATATTATTAAACATGAGTGTGATTTATTCTATATCTAAAAAGAATGTTAATTTAAATTTTTACTTTATGGAATTAATATTTACACATAATTATTCATGAAAATTATAATAATTTAATTTTATGAGTATTATTTCTCTATGAAAAATATAGAATATAATATAATTACATTTTCTTCTAAAAAATGACATATTAAAATAAAACAATTCTAGATGAATTAAAATAAGATATGGTGAATATAAATATCTTATAATGGAGCTTCATAGGTATCCCCTACTAATAAAAAACAATGTTTATCTAGAAATATAAAAAGTAGTTGAAAATTTCATCATGAAAATTGAAAATTTGATCCCATGTCCTATGTGTTATTTACTTCTATATCTTTCACATTGTAAATCTTTTTTTTGTTATGGGAAAATTAATTATTTTATATACTTCCCTTTTTATACCCCTGAAAAAAACATTAGGAATTTCTACACATTAAACGAAATCTGTAAGGATTTGTTTCCCTATGGAAGAAATAATTAAATATTCTTTGAAATTCATCCAAGACTGATATGTATTTCATATTCCCCCACAGAATTTAATTTCTCACATGATCATAATTAAATTTATCACTATTATATGTTTCACTACAAGGAATTATATTATCTATTTAGTGGAGATTTAGGATTTTCTTATGAAAGATCTCGTCACCTTCTCATAGTAGAATAACTATCACCAAAACATAGGAAACTCCAAATTAAAAGTGTCACAGAAAAATTCATGAATTAATGGAAAAAATGAATCCATTCTTCATGGTATGAGGATTTGGCTTTAATGAATTATCAATATATAATTCCTTCCCAACATAAAATCTTAAGTAAATTCTTATATTTATAGAAATTTTACATATTCTATGGGAATAACGGAATGACCCATACATATCATCAAAATATTTCCAATAAAATGAGTATGTTACCCTTACCTATTAACATGGATATGGAAAATCCACTTAAACATTCTCATAATATAATTATACACATTTCTCAGATATGAGGTTTTACTCTAACATATTTAAATTAAATCTCTTAAACATCACAATATCTTTCTAAATTCGAATATGTAGAGTCAATGATACACTTACACATTTTATTGTATTTTATTTGTTCCCAAACTTATTTTCATTTATATAACTACATTAATAATACTTATACAGATTGAACCACAAAATTTTATGAATAGAGTTACGTTGTCATATTTTTTATTAGAATCTCCCTTAATAATATTATGCAAGTTAGGGTCCAAGTCGAATGAATACTATTCAAGAACAATCCTTTAGAAAAATTTTCAAATTATGATCAATTATATTTTATTCACTTCATGATGTCATTGACATATTCTATTCCTTTGTAAAAATTCACATTTTGTTTCAAAATGACTCAAAAAAATTAGAAAAATGACTCATATGTAGGCATTAATTCCTTAAACAAAAATTAAAGATAAAGCTATATTTTTTTAATGTAAAATAAATCTATAATATGAATGCATATTTTAAGAATCAATAATTATCCCAATTTAAAAATCTGTCCCGAATAATTCATAAAAAATTTAAAGTATGAAATTTATGATAAAAAATAAAAATGATGAGGATTAAATCCATTAAATTAAATAAAAAACAAATGAAAATATGTGTATTATAAATTACCCCACACATAATCCATAGAATCCAAGAAAAGTTACAATAAAATATAATCCCATTTTAAAATTAAAATTATTAGTCCATGAGTTTTCTTTTTAGAAACCATTTCCCCCAAAATTATCATTCATCCTCATTATTCATATATTAATATCCTCTAATAGATAAATTAAATCCATTTCCATCTCATTAATCATCCAACATGTTATAAAATTGGGTGACCTATAACATAATTAAGTAGTAAATTTTAGCATCATTAAAATTTATATAGAGAGTTATGCATGATAAATTCTCATAATATTGTTATTACCTCTATATAAAATTTTTACAAGGAAACATCCTTAGATTATTTTCCATATAAATATGTTATAATTGTTACCACCTATAATGAGAACCTTGAGATTTGATATCAATAATCTTAAACATATATCATAGGGTCCAAATACATCATTATACATGAACATTATTGATATTTTACTATCAATTTTTTGGGTCAAGTAAAGAATGTGACTTATTCTCATTAATTTCAAACATGGTGATCTTGAGTGCATGAGATCGTGATTCCTGAACAAAAAATAAAACACTACATTTTTTGAGTGTCATTGGTTGATAAAATCTTCGAATATGGGTATTATTATCTCAACATGAGATCATTATTAATTTATATCATTTATTTGTTGGATTGATATTATTTTAGATATGATACTGATTGTAGTATCAAACTATGATGAAGATTCTCAATATATAAGAGGGGGGTGAATTGTATACTTTAAAAAATCCTTCAAGAAATTTTGCATAAACAAAATTCACAACACCTATAAATTCTAATAACTTCCTTGATTCTATAAAAGTGATTCTAGAAATAAAACATAACAAAAGTTTACAACAACTAAGATTCTACCATAAAGCGTATAGAATCCTATAAAATCAGAGTACATGTTTAAGGATTTATTAGATATTTATACTTTCCTTAATAACCAAAATTACAATGGAAAACAAAATAGAAACACTACAAGTTACAAGTAGTAACTCTTTTAACCCAAAGAGAAGGGTATCCAACAACCATGGATAAAGGTCCCTTAATTTATACTTTCAAGAAGGGCTGTCTTACCCAAACCTAGGTAAGCCCTCAATCTAAAGATTGGTACATGTCTTGCTATCCCCGCAAGTCCTCGATTTGTAAGGAAATCGGCACCTCTGACTTCACAACCCAGAGTATCTGATTTCAAGGAAATCACACCTCTACACAGAGAAAATTTGCACGAAGAAAAGTTTGAAAAGGTCGTTCGAACTATCTGCACAAATCCATAGAGTTTTTAAGAGCCTATCTCTCTAGAAATCACTTCAACAGCATATAAACAATATTGTCAAAAGTAATGTTTCAAAAATTTATGAGCTCGTTCAAATGATCTCTTATTTATAGGGACAGCTCCAATGGTCAGCTCCCTCCTCCAACGGTTATATTTTTCCTTGATTTTCGGAAAGACTTATACATGTGTCACTCAAACAATGGTAAGTTATTAACTGAAATCATGACATTTTTTTATAATAAAATAAGTGTAAGCAAAAATTTGGTTTCATAACAAAAATAAAATATTTGGAATGTAAGAAAATAAATGTTTGAAGTCTAACCAAAAACACATTTGATGTCTATAATAAAAGGATATTAAGATTCTATTTTCTATGGAATTCAGAACCTGAACTTTATATAATTTTTGAGACTGGGTTTTAAGGAAATTTAGAATCTGGATTTACAATGTTTGGAGTTAGAGTTCATGAGAATTCAGAGTTCAAACATAAAAATTTCAGAGTCTTAATTCAGTGAAGACGGAGTCAGAACTCAGAAGAGTTCGAATTCTAAATTTAGAGAACTCTGAATCATAACACAAAATATTTCGGAGTCTGAATTCATTGAACCTGGAGTGAAAACATAGAATAGTTTAGAGTTTGATTTCAGAGAACTCGGAGTCAGAACTCAGAAGAGTTCAGAGTCTAAATTCAGATAACTCACAACCTAAATTTGGATCCTCAAAACAAAATTCTATTTATCTAAGTGTTATATGATTCCGATGTTTTAGATATGAAACCAAATTTTATATTTAGACATGATAATGAATAATGAAAAGCATGGTGGAAAAAATTTCCTTGGTGAAGGAAATTTTCCTCATTAAAGAAAAGCATAGGTTAAAATTAATTTTTCCTTAAGATAAGAAGTTTTTTATTTTAAAAACAAAAAAGAATAGTAAAGTAAAAAAGGAAACCTTATTGACTCAGAAATCTCCCCTAAGTATAAAAGAATGAAAAATTCATAAAGAAAACCTTATTGACTCAATAGTCTCCCCATTTTTTGAAAACACAAACATCCTTACGAAAAAGAATATAAAGGCTTAGAAATATTTTTCTAGACTTTTAAAATAAAATTTATCTTCCTTATCATATGTACAATGATGAATATGACTAACTCCCCCTTAGGCTTTGGAACACTAAAGATCGTATTCTAGATTTCTGGAATGAGATTCTTCATTATCTTGCATATGGAAATATCTGTGATGAAAACTCCAACTTAGATAAACTCCCCCTTACGTATGGATATATATTCTTTACTTAGTATTCTTTTTCCTTTCTCCCCCTTTGTGATTTTCAAAAATAATTTGATGGAATGGAAAAGAAATTATTGTTCCTGAAATATTAGTACAAAGCATCCATCTAAAAACAAGAAACCAAAAAATTTCATTATGATAGGAAGAATTTGTACAAGTAAAGAATACAAAAAAAGTTAGAATTGGATCTATTTTCTTTCCTTCTCTTGGGTATAAATTTCTTTACTCTGGTATTCAGCTTTTTGAGTTTCTTATAGTCTTCTTATGATTACATTAGGAGTTGATAGTGATCCTCTTCTTTCTTTTCTAAAGCTTTGATCTTTTCTTCCTGAGCCTTCAAAGCCTCTTCCTGAGACTTCAACAACTCATATTGCTGAACTAGCTTCTCTTCGATCTTGATATGAAGATCCCTTTCCCTCTTCCAACATTGAGAAACAGAATAAAACTTCCCATTCAGATCTTTTACTTCTTGTATCTGGGTATTCTACTCAAGGGTTAGCTTTTCCTCAAAGCTACTTGTGAGATCCTTGATTTTATAATATTATATGTCAAAATCCTCCTTGACACTATCTTGAAACTCATCAAATTCTCTCAAATCTTCAACTGCCTTCCCTGACCATCCAACCATTTTCTTGCAGGATCTTTTATGGGCATCATATTTGATAAGTAAAGATTTGAATTATGCCTCCAACTTGAAAAACTTTTCCAACACCAATGATACTGAATATGGTTTTTGATTCATGATGTGTTGGAGCATCTGACATCTCGAGCCAATTCTTGGAAATATCGGAATGGTGCCAACTAACTTATTCAAAGACTGGACAACAAAATCATGTCCATGTGAAGATGATTCTGAATCTGAGACTTTTCTTGGTGACATATCTTTCTCTAGATCAACAAGCTTCCACTTTGATGTTCCACCAATATCTTTCTTCTTCACAACTGCTTTAGTGGGTGTATAAACAACCACTTGTTTACCCTTGTCATTTCTTGGAATAGCTTCCTCATCCAGAGACTCTTATTTACGGTTAGACAACTAAACAATTCTATCTTCATCTATTTTCTCCTTATCAGCTCCAGCCTCAACATCTTCATGTTGAATGAAATGATGATTATAACTTTCTTCCTCAGAGGGCTTATTCACTTCATCTTCATCTTTTTCATCTAACCCAGGAGTAGCGAGCTTTGAAGATCTAGATTGAGCGGTCCAGATTAAAACTCCTCGGATGCACCTTCCTTCTCGTGAAAGTATTCATCTTACTTTATGAGGTCTTTTGTGTCACCACTACTTTCTTCTTCTTGTACTTATTCCACAGCTTCCTTTTCATAAATAATTTTTTCTTGTACTTTTTCTAGAGTGAGAAACTTCTTCCCCGATGTCTCATGTAAGGCCTCTACCAAAAAGGATTCTAGTACAGGGATATTCTCAGATGCTTTCTCAGTATCCAATAGAATGGTTTGAAAAATCTCTACCTCCGACATCTTATTATTTTGCTTCTTTTCTATAGCTTGCTTCTCAAGCTCATCAGCTGTCTTTTCTTTTAAAGCCTTATTTTCTGCAGGATCCAAGCCAAACTGTGGCTCTCCTTCCATCCAATTTTTCTTGTCTTCCCTCCACTTGGATACAACTTCATGTTGATAGGATTTTTGTTTCCTGGGCTTTGGAGGTGCATATTGGGTTCCTTTAGCCTCTGGGGTTTTACCTTCAACTACTACTTCTTTCAACTTCCTCTTCTTTCCTGCCTTTTTCGATGGTTCGGGAACTTCTTATTCCTTCGGAACAGCCTCAGCCACTTCCTCTAGTAAGTCATAGAATTATCTAGAATCTATAGAGAAACCAATATTCATTCTCTTCAATGTATCATCACTTACTAACATGAATTTTCAATTCCTCTACTTGGAACTGCAAGGAATCTTGAAAGACTCAAGGAAATGAACAATTAACTTTGATAGGATGGTTGTATATATGATTATCTAAGCTTTAAAATTCACATTCTTGATATTATCAATCGTAATGAGAATACGCTTCATCAAGTTGATCTTCCTCAGATTCACCAGAAAATCTAAGATGTACATGTCGCTCTTCTTCAAGGTGTCTTTATCACCTTTTCTCAGAATGATTAATCCTTGCACCCATAATTCAAGGATCCGATTATTCGTTGAAAAATGATAAATCTTAGGATTCTTGACATCTAAAAGTCCAAGACACTCCATATCTTTCACCTTGACAAAAATTCCTTGTACATCTGGAAATTTATGGGAACAAAGTTCAGCTTTACCTTCATAAGACAACCCCACCAAGCTAGCAGCCTTGGTGTATGAAAGGGCATATGTTTTTCAATAGCTTTTGAAAGAAAATTTACTCCTCTCTTCTTCTTTGATGAAACTCACAGATTCATAAAATTCTACAAGAAAGTCCAGATAAATTACATCTTGAACTCCTGCCTTTGATATGGAAACACTTTCCCATCCATTCAACTAAATATTCTTGGACATAATAGAATATTACATGGAAAATAAACTTGGATGCACCAACCTCTCTCTGTAAATCTCCCACTCCAAAATCGACATGACAGTTGACATATCTTGAGAAGTAACTTCACGAGACATTAAGATTTGAGAAACATTTGATAGGTTCAAAATGGGCTTTTGAAAGAGGGGAAGAGCTCTGGCATGCAAAGGCTTGAAATATGATGTGGGATCACCGTCGAGGGTCCTTTATATATGCTTTTGAATCGACGGTTGAACTTCCAAAGTCAATCCAATGGTTGAGAAAACTTCTTATTAGATCTGACGGTTGAAATGATAGCTGCAAGGAAAACATGGTAGAATCCTATCTTTTGAGGTTTTTAATAAAAACATTCGGATATAAGGAAAAGAGAATCAAAAAAATTTAAAACACAAAAGAAAATAACAGCAGGTTATAGATGCTTTTGAAAACTCAGGAAAGGAAACATACCTTTCATATTTCTAGGAAGATTATTCGTAATAGGAAAAATTTTCTTTGAAGAAATTTAGATTTTGAAAAAAAATTCATTATGAAAAGAAAAACTTCATTAATAATAAAATTGAGTACGAAAAGCTTCATTACGAAAATTTTGAGAAACTGACTACAAAAAATTTTCATTAAACTAAGAAGAAAATGTACTCCCCCTATGAAAGGAAATTTATTACTATAATGAGATTGATTTAAACAGAAAGTTAATAAGGAATATTACCTTACGTTTATCATTCCTAACTTCTGTTTAATGTATTAAAATCTATCGTAGGGTAAGTATTTTGTGAAAATATCAGCAAGTTGATCTTGTGTTCTGATAAAATCAAGAATGATATCTCTTTTAGCATTATCTCAAAAAGTTACTTTTCATCCTTTCATCTTGATAATATTTTCAATTAGGTTTTTGTTACCAGACATATTCCGGGAATATCCACTATCCATGTACCAAGTATTGCAATTGGTACCTTATTTATTTCCCTAAAAATAAGAAAGTAATAATTTTGGAATCCAAACTTCCTAGGATCCTGAAATGTTAGAAAATAAAATTTTGGGTGTCCACATTTATTTAGAGAAATAAGCATTATGAAACCCAAGAGATTGAACATTTTTCAAAGAGAAATTTTTCGTCCAATGCCCACCACATTGACATTTGGTACAAAAATGAGCTCTAGAAGGAAAGAAATAATAGTTTTTGAAAACCAGTTCTTTGTGACTATAACCTACTCCAATAGTATTTCCTTGAGGATTGATTTTGAGAATAAATATTGTCAAAATTTTCCTTACTATAAGTAAATTTTTCAAGATTTTTTTTAAGGGAATCTATTTTAGATTTTTGTCTAATGACTAAATTCATATCCTCATGAATTATTTCCTTAGTGTTAGATTTTTCCTCAAAAACATTTAATTTTAAAATATTATTCTTAAGATCTTTAGAAAGTTTTTCCTTTTCAGAATTTAATTCCATAAGGTACTTAAAACGTTTTTCTAGAAGCTCATCCTTATCATTAAGATCTCTAGAGAGGTCTGAAATCATTTTTTTAAGAACTTATTCTCTGGTATTTTCCTTGTCCAATTTATTAGAAATTTTATAATTTTTTTCTTCTAACAACTTTTCAAATATATATACATCTTCATATGAAGGTATTTCTTCATTATCTGAAGATGAAGTGTCTTTATTAGAAGTAATATCTCCAGAATAGTAATTCTTATCAAGAGATAAATTTGCTAAAGCCTTGGAAGAGCTTACCTTGTCCATAAAACATGTATTTAGGAAAGAATTAGTAGCCATGAATCCAATATTTTTCTATTATAATGATTCATATTATGAAGATTCACTTCCCAAAGAGTCTCCACAGCTTTCACTCCAAGTATTTTTTTTTAGACTTTTCTTATGCTTTGAGAAATAGAACTACTTCTTGTTTCTTTATGAATTCCTTTCCTTATTTTCCTTTGTTTTCAATAGAGGGAAATTAGGTATGATATGACTTGTTCTTAAACATTCATAACCAGTAACTTCCACATATTTCTTATCTTTTTAGTCTCTTTTATTGAATTCATTCTCAGACTTTTCTGTATCACTAGATTTTGACTGAATAGTAACTTTCTTTGACTTTGATCTAGTAACTCTTTTTGGATTCTTGTATTTCATATGTTTAGAATTAGTTATAAAAGAAACTCCTGCATTCCTATTCTTCTTTTTAACATTATTAGCATCTCTCTTTATTCTTGTATCATGTTGAAGAAGAGTTCCAACCAATTCCTCTAAGAAAATCTGGGTAACATTCCTATTATCATCAATTGATGTCCTCTTGGAATCCCACTCATTTGGCATGATGTCTATGATCTTATCTACAAGAGCCTCATCATACAATTATTTTTATCCCAGAGACTATAATCTATTCATGATAGTCATAAACCTTTGATGAACTTTTCTTATAATTTCTCCGTATAGAAAGTTATTTCCATGGTATTCGTCTCTCAACATAGCTCTTCTAGTCTCTATGACTTTAGAAGTACCAAAATGTGTAACTTCAAGTTTCTTCTAGATATTGTTTATAGCTCTACATGAAGATATTTTTCTATTGTTTTTCCTATTTATGGAAGATAGGAATGTATTTCTAACTCTGAAATTTTCTTAATATTCTGATTTCTCCTAATTAGTAAAAGTTATTAATTCCTTATCAAGAATTTTATAGTCCCCTATTAGAATTAGGTAGTTATCAACTCCAGTGTTAAAAACATAAGTTTTCATCCTATATCTCCCATACTCATTATCATTTCCATCAAAAATAGGAGGTCTGGTAGGATTTATATTGTCGATAGAACCAACATTTAAACCCGCCATCTTAAGTAAAATATTGGCACAAAAACTTGTTAGTAATAATAGTTTTTAAACAAGGAAAATATTCCTCAGTAAGAAAAATGTAGAACTAGAGTATCTCTAAGAAAAAAGTGAATCTAAACTTGTGAATCTGAACTTGTGAATCTGAAAAGATTATTCCAAAAAGATGATTCCAAAAATAAGAAAAAGATGAATTCTCTTCTGAATCTAATCGTGAGATTAATTCAGATTGAACCAAAACTCTGAATCCAATTGTTAAGTAATTTCAAGGTATGAGGTTTCCAACCTTTGATACAAATTGTTGGATCGATAATACGATAGATATGATACAAATTTCAGTATCAAACTATGATGTAGATACTCAATATACAAGAGGGGGTGAATTGTATACTTTAAAAAATCCTTAAGGAAATTTTGCATAAACAAAATTCACAACACCTCTAAATTCTAGTAACATGCTAGATTCAGGAAATGAAACTTAACAAATGTTTACAACAACTAAGATTCGAACTTAAAGTGTATAGAATCATATAAAATCAGAGTACAAGTTTAAGGAAGTATAAGATAGTTATACTTTCCTTAACATCCAAAATTAATGTGGAAAACAAAATAGAAACACTACAAGTAACAAGTAGTAACTATTTTAACCCAAAGAGAAAGGTTTCCAATATCCTTGGATAAAGGTCCCTTGATTTATACTTTCCAGAAAGTCTGTCTTACCCAAACCTGGTTAAGCCCTCAATCCAAAGATCAGTATCTATCTTGCTATCCCCGAAAGCCCTCAATTTTTATGGAAATCAGCACCTCTAACTTCACAACCTGAAGTCTCTGATTTCAAGGAAATCTCACCTCTACAGAAAGAAAATCTACACGAAGAAAAGTTTGAACAATCCATTCAAACTTTCTACATGAAGTTAGAGAGTTTTTAAGAGCCTATCTCTCTATAAATCACTTCAAAAGCATGTAATCAAATTTGTCAAAAGTTGAGTTTCAAAAAGTTCTGAGCTCGTTCAAATGAGCTTCTATTTATAGGCACAGCTCCAACAGTCATCCCCCTCCTCCAAGGTCATTTTTTTCCTCGAATTTCAGAGTGACCTGTACACGTGTCACTTAAATAATGGTTAGTTAGTAACTGAAATAATGACATTGTTTTATAACAAAAACAAGTGTAAGGAAAAATATGGTTACTTAACCAAAATCAAATATTCAGAATGTAAGAAAATAAAAGTTCAGAGTCTAACCCAAAACACATTCGGTGTATATAATACAAGGATATTAGGATTCTATTTTTTATTGAATTAGGAACTAGTACTCTATAGAATTCCAGAGTCTGAATTTCAAGGAAATTCGGAATCTGGATTTACAATGTTCAGAGTCAGAGTTCATGTGAATTCAGAGTCAGAACATAGAAAGTTTGGAGTCTGAATTTAGTGAACTCAGAGTCAGAACTCAGAAAAGTTCAGAGTCTAAATTTAGAGAACTCAGAGTCAGATCTCAAAAGTGTTCGAAGTCTGAATTCAGAGAACTTGGATTCAGAACTCAAGAGAGTTCAGTGTCTGAATTCAGAGAACTCTAAGTCAAAACTCTGAAAAGTTCAGTGTCGGAATTCAGAGAACTCGGAACCTGAATTCAGATTCTAAAAACAGAATGCTCTTTACCTAAGTATTATATGATTTTGAGGTTTTAGATATGAAACCAAATTTTATATTTATACATGATAATTAATAATTAAAATCATGATGAGGATGAATTTCCTTGGGGAAGAAAATTTTCCTTATGAAATAAAAGCATACGGTAAAATGAATTTTTCCTTAAGATAAGGTGTTTGTGATTTTAAAAACAAGAAGTAATGGTAAATTCATAAGGAACCCTTATGGACTCAGCAATCTCCCCCAAGTATGAAGTAATGGAAAAGTCATAAGGAAAAACTTACTGAATCAACATTAGTTGAATACATTGAAGAAATATAAAAACCACACAATTTATATTATGGTGAGGTTGGATTTTTTGAGTTCATCATTAGTGGTATTGCATTAATTTAATGATCAAGATGTAATTTAGGGATTATAAACGTAATAATATATTTTTGGACCTCTTATTGGGATGGTAGTTTATTTAAAAAATCTATGTATGTGGGAGATAATGAAATATTCATCCAATATAATAAAAATAGGTAAATACAACAATATAGTATGTTGAAGTTGTTAGGTCGGAATACACAAAACACAAGAGGGGGTGAATTTTGTCTTTTCAAAAACTATTCCACAATTTTGAATTTAAAACCCCTCTTTAAACAAGCACGGATAAGCACTATTTTACTTATAATCAAATAATAAGAATCAAAAAACAAAAATAAAATACACTACTTATTTAAGTGTTTTGGGGCACAAATATCCCCTAGTCCACTCCATCATATGATCTCTCTGTGATCTTGGATAATTTCACTAGTCTTTTCCTCTTATCACAAGATCAAAATTCTAAAAACTAAGTGTAGGCAGTTGACACCTTTATAATTAAGACTGAAAACCAAGTCTTTTGGTTCTAAATAGAGAACAGATTATCCATAGCTTAGGTCGAGAATCTAACACTCCACTTCAACCGAGTACAAGAACTCCAAACTAAAATTAATCAAAAAAAGATTTGATTTGTTGAAACAGATTAAACTTCATAGTTTCATTAGCACGCAACTGAAAGCAGATGGTTCTTCTTCAGAAATAAAATCATCAAGAAGAAATTATTCTTACGAGATATGGTTGTACAGGAGATCATTGATTTTTAAGAACAGCAACAAAAATAGAGTAGTCACAAACTTAGAGTGTTAAAAATGTATGTATCCAAATTGTAGTCCTCTTCCTAAGTAGTTTTCTCACTGTATAATTGTGTATATGATCACTAGAAAGATTAAATAAAAATCAAAATATTCTTCTCTCTCGATTATCATGAAAATAATACTCAAAGAATTTTATAATAAGCATTCTGATTTTTAAAATTCCAGATCCACAAAAGATGCATGATAAACCATAGAAATTCAAAATTGAATTTACCATAGGATTCATAACAACCCTTAAGAATAGAAATTAATCGATCTATTCAATGCGGTTCTTTTAATAAAATAAAACAATTTAAAAAATGGTTAAAAAAAAGCTTTAAAACATCATGTAACTCAGTCAAGTCCATTGCATAAATTACAAAAAATATCACAAAAATAAATCTCTAATGTGTAAATTCAAATGTAGGGTTCCTTCACAAAGTGAAAAAATATTTAAGGTAGGGTTCAGCTATATAGCTTTCATCATTATAATGCAAGGTTGAAAATGTAGGGTTGATCATAAAAGTAATGTGGATGATCAATACATTTCTCTTTGGAACATAAGGTTCATTACTTACAAAGGGTTCTTTTACCATACATTCTTCTCTAGAAAAACATATGGTTCCTTTCAAACATATGGTTCATTTCCAATAATTTTCTGATAATTTAATGTTGATTATATAATTGATGTTGATGATATATACTTTTCTATTTGGAATTTAAGGCACATTACTTAAGTAGGGTTCTTTTACCATACTTTCTTCTCTTGCAGAACATAAGGTTGAAGGCTACCATAGGGATCACAATCCTTATGAGTTGTACATACATAGGGTTGATTCCATATGTTATGCTAAACCACGTAGGGTATGAGTAGTGTTTCTAGAATACTCAAAAACACACCCCCTAACACTTAGATAAATATTCTCTACAAATTAAAAGTTTTCAAGTAATTTTTGAATAATAAGGAAAATATTAAATCCATGCAATACACATAAAAAATAATTAGTAAAAAAAGGGTATTTTTGAGCATCAAAATCATCCTAATTTATAGAGTATTATTAAGACAATACATGCCCAAAAATCTTCCTCTTTTTGATGATCACAAAACCCATAAAATTTTTAAAATATTTTATAATTTTGAAAACATTTTAAATAAAATAATTTGAAATTTGATTTTATAGTATTATTTCGATAAAAATAAATTTTTTGTTTATCCAAATTTCATCCCCTTTTATTGATATCAAATAGAATGTATCGAAAAATATTAAAATACTTTCAGTTTTTGCACAAATTAATAAGTGAATGTTATAATAATCTTTGCAGATAAATAATACTGGATTTCTAGAAGAATACATAAAAATAAAAGAATACCAAATATTGAACTGAAAATAAGAATAAAGATATTTCATTAATCAGAATTTGTATAAATACAATATTCATTTTGACTAGGAAACATGTTGCCTAATTGATGTGGTTAGGGTTGAAGATTTTGGTTAGGGTTTTGATTAGTTTCTAGTTCTATAGGATTTTGAGTACCTTGAAACATTTCCTTCAGCTCTTCTATCTATAACCATAACTTTTTTATAACACGATATCCCTACTTCATAATCAAAACTATGGAATCTTGACTAACATGCATATTTTCAACAAGATTGACTTTCAAAAAGTCATGCAAACTTTCCTCTTACTGCATAAACGGGTCAATCTTATTTATGAATTTGTTGAGAAGAAGTTTGATACTTGGTTCACTTGAAGTCAATTTCTAAACAATATATCATTGATTATCTGACAAAATAGATAATGGAACACTCTTTCACTAAAGGATCTACATATGTACATTCATGTCAGCCATAATAGTTGTGATTGATTGAAATTTGGGAATCAGATCTAGAGAGGTGGAAGGGGTAGTGGTAGAAGAAATAGTTTTAGAAATACTTCTTATAATATATTCAAATAGGCTTCTTAAATACCACTTCAAGTCAAAAAAATATGTTTTGGAAATAGATTCAGGTCAAATTTTTCCAACTTCACCTAGTATTTCTCTCTTGAAAATATCAAAATATTTCCTTGACATAGAATTTTTTTCAATTATCTAAGCTGCATCAGAAGAGACACAAAATCCATATTTGGCATTGATAAATTATGTAAATCATCAAAATATTTCTTTGAGGCCTCCAAAACCTACTTAAGAATATAATTTTATTCTTTAACTTTATTAAATTTCATCACAAGATCTTCAACTTGATTAGTGAAGGAATCGGATGTCCCTTCATCTGGATTCTATGACTACCCAACAGCCACAATTTCTAAATTATTTAATGTAGAATTATCTACAGACTTATCCAAAAGTTCTTTAATTTATTGGTCAATAGAACAGAATACATTATAAAGAAATTTTGTTTTGTCTCTAGAAACATATTCTGATCACTCTACCAAATGAACAAAAACTGAGTAATCAATATTCTCAATAAATTCAATAGCCACATTTTCTGATCTAATCATCTATTGTTCTTCCTGAATAGTTTCTTCTCTGACAAATTATTCTTGAATAGCTATCTCTTCCTCTTAAAAAACTAGAATAGAAACATCCTAGAAATCTCAATCTTGACTCTCAACCTATTGGTCTCCCTCATGAACATGTTCTTCTAGATAAACTGATCTAGTAGCTTCACCTGAACCGAACACTAGTTATTCAAAAAGTGGATCTACTCTGTTACTTGGATTCATAATCAATTCCTCTATCACATATTCTTATACCTCTTATTCATCATTAAATATAAATTTTCTATGAGCATATTTTGAAACTCCTTCAAATCTAGATTCTCTAATCCCTTCATTCCCAATATCAATTTTCTCCCCTTGAGAAAATGATCCTAATTTTTCTTGGTCATATACACCAACTAGAATAATCTTGGATTTAAATATACTCCAATAAAAACCATATTTTATAAGAGTACTAGGATCCATAATATTACTGTGATGAGATTTAATTCTTGATCTGAACACACAAACTAGATTCTTTTTTAACAGAATTTAAGGCAGCATCCTTTTATAAGGATAAAAAGACATATAATCCTCTTCTTGAAAACAATTTCTCCAATAACTCAACATATACCTTGGAAAATTCAATTTGATATCACTTATGAACCAAAACATAATCTACACATCTAGATATAAAATTTTCTCCATCTTAGCTACTCTTAGAGAAATTTACGTCTAAATTAATTTTACCAAAAAAATTTGATCAACCCCAATATCCTTGAGAAACATTTCCCTTATATTGGTTGATCCAAATAGAAACAAGATAATGTCCACAGACTTGTGATATTGATTACCAATAGAACACATATCAAAATGAAAAACACCTTCTTGGGGAAATTTCAAATTTCACTTATTTCTATATTGGACATAAAAAATTCCTTGTCTTCTATATTTTCAGAAATAGTGTCTCTAATTTTACCAAAACTAAACTAAAAAATATTGAATAAATTATTTAATTCTATCTAATATATGAATTATGTATTTACCTCATTAAATAGAAATTATAGACCTTGAAATGTGATAGCTTGCTTTAGCAATAAGTCTGATACATAGATCCACTAGAAATCGATGAATTTTCCATATATAAAATTTCTTGATGAAACTTTTTGACACTTCGGGTCATTAGGTTCACCCTCATCAGTTCACATAGTTTTTCACATTTCTAAAAATTAAGAGCTCTGGAGATCTCAGGTTCTAGGGTTTTGAAGCTAGACAAATGCTTCGGTAGGTGAAATGATTTGTGAAACAAAAATGAAAGGGAAGATGAAAGGCTTCAGTAGGAAAAAGTTTCAGACATTACCTTATTTTCCATGCCATTATGTAAGATAATTATGAAAAAATATTAAAACATGTGAATTTAAAAATCAAAACCAAAATTATTTACACAAATAAACATTATAATAGAAATAAGTAAATAATCAAAAAAATGATTGAGATAAAGAATCATTAAATTAGAAAAAAAATATTTAAAATTAAATAAACCTAACTCCCCTTAATAAAATCAAAACAATCAGTGGAAAGTGGTTTAGTAAAAATATTATTCAATTGATATTCAGAATTAACAAATTCCAAATATATATCCTTTTTGAGGACATGGGATTTTAGGAAATGATGTCTTATAACAATGCTCTTAGTCTTGAAATGACTTATATGATTCTTAGATATATTAATAGCACTATTATTATTACATAAAATAGAAATATTATTAAAATTTAGTTCAAAGTTTAGTAGAATATTTTTTATCCATAATACATATGCACAATAACTTCCAGAAAACACATATTCTATCTCACCAGTTGAAAGAGAAACTGATTGTTGCTTCTTACTCAACTAAGAAACTAAATATTTTCCTAAAAAATGGAAAGTTCCTGAGGTACTTTTTATATCTAATCTATAACCTCCAAATTCCGTATCTGAATATGAAATTATATTAACATAAGAATTTTTGGGGTAATGAAGAGATTGAAAAACAGTTTCATTTAAATATCTAAAAAATTGTTTAACATCAGTAAGATAGGATTATTTTATATTTGATTGAAATATATCATAGATACATACTAAATACATGATTTCTGGTCTTATATTAGTAAGATATAACAAAATTGTAACGCCCCGACCCCAGCTACCCAGAGTCGGTGCATTACTTCAAAACATTGGCATGATCACAAAAGATCAAGTCTCGAAAGACCGATTAGTTTAGTAGCCTTGTAAACACTAGTTACATTCATAAATGTTACATTACATCATAAAGTGAAATACTATAATAACAAAGTCTCCATAGTCCACACTCATATCCTCTTCTGACTATCCTTGCAGGTCATTCAAAAAATACTTCTTCACATCCTAGAAAATATTAAAACATTGAAAGGGGTGAGCTCAGATGCTCAGTAAGGATAATAATATTGCGGAAGCTTTCATAAATAAACATTAAAATTTAAGGCAATGTATAACTAAAACAAAAGCCTTTTAAAGATGAACTTCAACATAATATGGAAAAAGTAAAATGAGATAATTCCATTTTCTAATTCGCATGGATATTCTACTGGTTGAATAATCACATGCAATATTAATAACCCCTTTCATAATGATGGAATGCATAATGCCAGAATATCATAACCACGTAGTCAAGGCCTCGTTCTAAGACCATAAATAAGATTTTGTCAAGGCCTCGTGCTAAGACACTAGTATGTCTCATGAGACCTACCGATGCATCGAGGAGCTATAGCGGGCTCCGCCCGTCACTTATTAAGTCCAATGCATTCCTCATATGAACAGGTTTAAACATATCATAAACCATAACATAATCGTATCACATAAAACATGCATAAATGAAACATAACATTTCCACATTTCAATCACAAGATATCAATACAAGACATTGATATAATAAAAACGCTTTCAAAACCAATTTCAATACCGAAATAAAATAAAGTTAAAACTTTGTATTTATTTTTCATTAAAAAATAGTGATGGCTTGTAGAGGAAGCTGAAACTCAAATAATAGTCACGGCAGCGGAGAAGTCATTGTCGCCGCATATGTACGGAAAGAAAAACATTCCCTTTTTGTCATTTAGTAAAATGCTTCGTATAAAAAATATTCCTTTTGAATAAACGTAAAAGTCAAAGGGGTTTATACACCGTATAAAAGAAGGTTTTGTATAAAAAAAAATATGCCTCAATGAAAGGAGATTGAGACGAAGTCCTATACAAAGATCATTTTTAAAATAAAATCAATATATTATGTGTATTAACTATAAGTACACATAAATAAAGTAAAAATACAAGATATGACATAATAATATCATGACATAATTTGAAAGTAGGAGATTAACCCAATGAATGGAAATTGGGTTAAGAAATTCCCTTACCTTGCGTCCTGTCTTGACTCGACCATTCTTTAACCTCCTGAATAATAAACTAGAGTTAATTTATAATTTATTAAAAACATTTTACAAGTTCATTATCCCTTTTATATCACTTATTACCATGTTGTGAACATTATTTAATTATTTAAGTTAATAACGGTCATTTTGTCGATCTTAGGTACTTGAGTCAAAAATAAAATTCTTATAATTACAAGTTGTTCATTTGGTGATATATCCATTATATCCAGAATTATATTCATGATATAGATATCATATATCTCATATATATCCAGTATATACATGCATTTATAATATTCCATAACGTTTAGAGGTAAGAAATGAAATGCACCGTTCATGGAGACGGTAAGCCGTATGTACGCATGAATGCTACTTTCATTTCTATTTCGTATTTAATGAAATCATAATGATATAAAGTTATATTATAATTCCAGTGTAATATCATATATAATATCATTTAATCCATCCTTTATACATCCCACATATGGAATTTACTATTCAAATCACTTTGAGGGGGCGGTAGTCTGCACTTCCTAAAATGAAATTATCACGTTTACCCATAATGGAAATCATAAAGTATGACATAAATGAGAAATAAATAAGCATAAGTAAAACATAAACATAATATATATATCATATATGAAAATAGTGTCATCAAAATGGCCACCATTATAGGTGTTATATGAATATTGAAAAATCATCGTTTCGTGAGGCAGTATTTCACCACCCACAAAAACTGTATGTTCTTTAACCATTAGATGAAGGTGTGTGTAAGAGTAAACCAAATACTTATCATAACAAAATCCTAGTATATTTTAAATACTGTTTTTGTTACAAGATAAAGGAATAAAAATAGTTTAAGGGGTTGGAGAAGCAAAATAAAAAAAATAACATAAGTGAAGACATTACCTTAAAATCGGGTAACTCTTTTGATTTGAGCCAAAGGCTTCCTTGGGAAGAATTCTGCCCAAAGTGAGGCTTCTAGGAGTAAGGGAGGGAAGTTGAGAGAGTATTTGGGCAGAGTTTGGCCGAGACAAAAGGTTTTGGAAGTGTGAGTAAGGTGGTAGTGGTGGAGGCCTTTTATAAGTGGAGAGGAGGGGCACTCTTGGAAAGTAATTAAATGTTACTTTATTATACAATGCTTTTCGGATTCTAAGGGTCTCACACTTATATAATTGGAGGATAAGGTGATAAGGGTTCTAAATATACTCATCCAATAGGTTTTTGACAAGTGTAAGCTTTGGATTTTACATTATCGTTTCATTTTATTTAAATCGTTAATTAATGAGGTAATCGTTGCATCATCATGGTGTCATAAATAATTTAATTTATTCATGTCTAAAAATTATAAAAAAATTATCATGATGTAGGAAATATTTTAGCATACTAATAAATATTTATAGTCAAAAATATGACTTGTATAACCCCATTTAAAAATTGTTTTAGTAAAACAACTTAGGTTTGTAACATTTTAATTTTAACTTTAAATAAAAGTTATTTATGTCATTTTCCTACCAATATGGCTCCATGGGGCCCCAAGCTGACCCATGGATTGTCTTGGTCGTCCATGACACATCCAATAGGGGTAGGACAAGTGTAAAGGTATTTTAATATTTTTATAATGTCATTTTTACCTTAAATTTCACTAATTACCTTTAATCGCGATTAATTAAACTTAAAAGTTACTATTCACCAAAAAAATTATTTTAATACCATTGAACCACATTTTACTTCCTAATGACAACCATGTATGTCAAATTTTTGAAAATCAAATCACAGAAGTGGTAATATTTCATTTAAACGAAAAATCAGTTATTTAACTACCACTTAGTGGTTTCACTATTCATCAAAAATTGAAGTTTTTAAGAACAATGCCAAAATTTCACCCTACGCTAAAATTGATATTCTGAATCCAAAAATGATGTCTATTTTAAAAAATTCCAAACATATAAGTTGCATTAATTACTTTTATAATTAATTCCCGCTGTCACAACAAACAGCGTGTTTTTAAGAAACAATATATATCAAAAGATTGACCATTGTTTATGTCCAATTTCAAAGTGAAATTATTTCTAATGATCACCATTGGATAAAATAGTAAAAATATATTCTAATTATACTTTAAAACCACTAAATAGTATAATTTATCACTATAAAATACTTTGATTAAAAAAGTTGTTTTTAAGTATTTTTCACTGTTCATAAAAATTGGAAGTTCTCAGAAAATTACAAAAAATTAAAATTTGGATAATTTCAATATTAAGAATACAAAAATGAAGTCCATTTTGAAATATAAAATTTCTATAATTTTAAAAAGTGGGTATAACTATTCATAACGGCTACTTTGATTATTTGTGGTGTGTTAGAACTCGAAGTTGCATACAATGCAAGCTATTGCATTATTGAATGAGAAGCGTATCGTGGAAGCTCGGGGTGTTACATTCTCCCCTCATTCAATAAATTGTGTCCTCGCAATTTGAAATTTTTCTTTGAAAATAAAAGGGTGAAAATAGAAAATACCTTTGTGTAAAACCCACATCGGAAATAAGGTTAATAAAAATATAACATTAAAATAAAGAAAGAGAAGTACAAAGGTCACCCGAGATAGACCATACTAGGATTATATGAAAATATGGATATGGAAGAAAAAAAACAATCAAGGTCTGATGGAGAGTTGTAGAACACTGGATTAGGAGAAAGTTAACCATATGAAAATCACAAACTTGTGATTTGTTAAACAGTCATTGAATCCCCAGTTGGAAAAGTTAACCGGCAACGTTTTTGTTTTAAGTTACCTTTTATAAATTTGAGGAATTTATTTAGGAGATTTACTAAGTATGTAAGGCAATATACATAATTGTCATGTAGACTTTCATTCTTTAATAAATTTTTACCACAAACTCATCTTTCACTATAAAAGGTAACAGAACTCAAAAATATTCTATTTATCCCAATTTTATAAGGTTCTAAATATTAACACATACCATTTAGATTAGAAAAACTATTTTGTAATAACCAGGGACTTCTTATAGGCTAGTGGTAGGTAATAAAGGCCTGTCGCACTATGGTTGTGGGTTCGATTCCTGCAGCTTTGTCCGACGTGACGGGTTATGCCCCACCCTGCAGGTTGTCCTTTTCCTAAAACTATAGTATTATAATATTCCAAAAATAATCTTCAGAAATGTTTTAACCTTAAATAATACTATCCAAAGATCAACTTAATCCATTCCAACCTTTATAGTTATCCAAAATACCTCCGTCCAGACTTTCTCTAAAGGGTCCTTAAATTCCAAAATCAATTGTAACATTACATTCCCTAAACAAAGTAAAGTTTCTCTTATTGTCACATACAAAAATATGATTACCTTCATCATATTAAAACCTTAATGAAATCAACATGTACTTCAGTACAATCCTTATATATGTCACATTATTCTTATAACCATAATCTAGTTCTTGAGTCCAAAAACAAAATTACAATAATTATTCAACTTCATCTGTAGTAACAGCATAAGCTTGGCCTTGATCCCTTGGACTTTTCTGAGGTAATTTTACCTGACGCTTAGGACATTCATTTGCATAATGCCCCATTTCCCTATAATTGTAGAATTCAACATTGATAGCCTCTTTCTTTCCCTTGCAATCACGAGCCTGGTGACCTTTTTCTCCACATTTATAACAAACTCCCATTCCTTTTAGGCAAGCACCGGGGTGATTCTTCCCACAATTATCACATAATAGAAAATCATTCTTTCCCTTTTTCCCTTTATCTCTCTCTTATTCCACTGTTCTCTTCTTCTCTTGCTTCAATTTGTTGTCATAAGACTTAGAGAATTCCTTTTCCGTCTTGATAGCACATGATACAATATATTCGTATGACGAGAAGGTTTGTGAGACTAATGCTCGACGGAGAAATGGTTTTAACCCATCAAAGAAACTATCAATCTTACTTATTGGGTTACGTATATAATATGCAGCATGTCTTTCTAACCTTCTAAAGTTAGCCTCATACTTTGTGATATTCTCATCCTCCTTTTGTCTCAGACTCAGAAATTGCCTTTCCATATCTGCTTGATGGTCAAGAGGAAAGTATTTTTCAAGAAGATATCTTTGAACTCTCTTCATTCCATACTTTATTATTCTTCATCTTCCTTTGTATTTTGAATCAATGACGACCATTGATCGGCATCTCCAGTGAGGCGGTAGACTGCCATGACAACCTTCTCCCTTTCGCTACTCCCCAAGGCATGGAATATTTTCTCTAAAGAGTTTATCCATTGCTCAGCTACTAATGGATTTGTACCCCCATTAAATGTTGGTGGTTTTTGCCTCATGAAGTGGTCTAACATTGATCCTCCACGTTGGGGATCAGGGTGCTCCATACGAGTAAGGTTATTATTCATAACCTGAGTGAGTAGTCCTAGTATGGTAATAAGTTGATCAACACCAGTTGTATCTCCAGATCCACAATAATTATCTTGAGCAGGAGGGAAATCCCTACATGGAGTGTGTGCACTGATACGGTTTTCATTCCTTCCACTATGCGCCATTTCTAAACAATGGCATAAACTAGATTAGTTTATGAATTATAATACATAATTCCATACTTGTAAAATACTTAACATAAATTGAACTATTTATGGATATAATCCATAAAAATATTTTCTTTGAGGAAGTATATACTCATAACCCTTCATAGTGGTTTGTAAAGAAAATGAGAATTATCCTAAGTATATCCCCTGGGAGTGTCGCAACCAAGAGTGCAGCAAGGCCCGTTGTCGTGCACCAGTTCTTGTTCGAGTCTAGCTCAAAGCGGTGTTTTCGGGTTTTACCCCTAGGTTCATTTGTGCTAGAGCCACATCTACCTGCTCGTATCCAGAGAGAGATTTATTGCTCGGAAAACTCACAAAATCTCTATAATTCCAAAATTCTAGGAAGTTCTTCTATACTAATCCTCAAAGTCTATCTTTGGGCTATGTGCTCTAATCAGAGTTTATCTAAATCTAGCTTCCAAGGTTAGTACTAAACTGCCTCTGATACCAACTATAATGCCCCGACCCCAGCTACCTAGAGTCTGTGCATTACTTCATAACATTGGCATGATCACAAAAGATCAAGTCTCGAAAGACCGATTAGTTTAGTAGCCTTGGAAACACTAGATACATTCATAAATGTTACATTACATCATAAAGTGAAATACTATAATAACAAAGTCTCCATAGTCCACAATCATATCCTCTTCTGACTATCCCTGCAGGTCATTCATAAAATACTTCTTCACATCCTGGAAAATATTAAAACATTGAAAGGGGTGAGCTCAGATGCTCAGTAAGGATAACAATATTGCGGAAGCTTTCATAAATAAACATTAACATTTAAGGAAATGTATAACTAAAACAAAAGCCTTTTAAACATGAACTTCAACATAATTTGGTAAAAGTAAAATGAGATAATGCCATTTACTTATTCCCATGGATATTCTACTGGTCGAATAATCACATGCAATATCAATAACCCCTTTCATAATGATGGAATGCATAATGCCAGACTATCATAACCACGTAGTCAAGGCCTCTTTCCAAGACCACAAATAAGATTTTGTCAAGGCCTCGTTCCAAGACACTAGTTTGTCTCATGAGACCTACCGATGCATCGAGGAGCTATAGCGGGCTCCACCCGTCACTTATTAATTCCAATGCATTCCTCATATGAATAGGTTTAAACATATCATAAACCATAACATAATCGTATCACATAAAACACGCATAAAGGAAACATAACATTTCCACATTTCAATCACAAGATATCAATAAAACACATTGATATAATAAAAATGCTTTCAAAACCATTTTCAATACCAAAATAAAAAAAAAAGTTAAAACTTTGTATTTATTTTTCATTAAAAAAAGTGATGGCTTGGAGAGGAAACCGAAACTCAAATAATGGTCACGGCGGCAGTGAAGTCGTTGTCGCCGCATATGTATGGAAAGAAAAAATTCCATTTTTTTCATTTAGTAAAACGATTTGTATAAAAAAGATTCCTTTTGAATAAACGTAAAATTCAAAGGGGTTTATACACCGTATAAAAGAAGGTTTTGTATAAAACAAAATATGCCTCAATGAAAGGAGATTGAGACGAAGTCCTATACAAAGATAATTTTTAAAATAAAATAGATATATTATTTGTATTCACTATAAGTACACATAAATAAATTACAAATACAAGATATGACATAATAATTTCATGACATAATTTGAAAGTAGGAGATTAACCCAAAGAATGGAAATTGGGTTAAGAAATTCCCTTACCTTGCGTCCTGTTTTGACTCGACCGTTCTTTAACCTCCTGAATAATAAGCTAGAGTTAATTTATAATTTCTTAAGAACATTTTTCAAGTTCATTATCCCTTTTATATCACTTATTACCATGTTATGAACATTATGTAATTATTTAAGTTAATAACGGTCATTTTGTCGATCTTAGGTACTTGAGTCAAAAATAAAATTCTTATAATTACAAGTTGTTCATGTGGTGATATATCCATTATATCCAGAATTATATTCATGATATAGATATCATATATCTCATATATATCTAGAATATACATGAATTTATAATATTCTATAATGTTTAGAGGTAAGAAATGAAATGCATCGTTCATGGAGACGGTAAGCCGTACGTACGCATGAACGCTACTTTCATTTCTATTTCGTATTTAATGAAATGATAATGATATAAAGGTATATTATAATTCCAGTATAATATCATATATAATATCATTTACTACATCCTTTATACATCCCACATATGGCATTTACGATTCAAATCACTTTGAGAGGGCGGTAGTCCGCACTTCCTAAAATGAAATTATCGTGTTTACCCATACTGGAAATCATAAAGTGTGCCATAAGTGAGAAATAAAGAAGAATAAAAAACATAAACATAATATATATATCATATATGAAAATATTGTCATCAAAATGGCCACCATTATAGGTGTTATATGAATATTGAACAATCATCGTTTCATGAGGCAGTATTTCGCCACCCACAGAAACAGTATGTTGATTAACCATTAGATGAAGGTGTGTGTAAGTGTAAACCAAATAATTTTCATAAAAACATCCTAGTATATTTTAGATACTGTTGTTGTTACAAAAGAAAGGAATAAAAAGAGTTTAAGGGGTTGGAGAAGAAAAATAAAACAAAATAACATAAGAGAAGACATTACCTTAAAATCGGGTAACTCTTTTGATTTGAGCCAAAGGATTCATTGGAAAGTATTATACCCAAAGTGAGGCTTCTAGGGGTAAGTTAGGGAAGTTGGGAGAGTGTTTGGGCAGAGTTTTTCCAAGAAATAAGGCTTTGGAAGTGTGAGTAAGGTGGTAGTGGTGGGGGCCTTTTATAAGTGGAGAGGAGGGGCACTCTTGGAAATTAATGAAATGTTACTTTATTATACAGTGATTATCGGATTATAAAGGTCCCACACATATATAATTCAAGTATAAGGTGATAAGTGTTTGAAATATACTCATCCAATAGGTTTTTGACAAGTTTATGCCTTGGATTTTACATTATCGTTTCATTTTATTTAAATTGTTAATTAATGAGGTAATCACTGCATCATCATGGTGTCATAAATAATTTAATTTATTTAATGTCTAAAAATTATAAAACAATTACCATGATGTAGGAAATCTTTTTAGCTTTCTAATTAATATTTATAGTCAAAAATATGGCTTGTATAACCCCATTTAAAAATTATTGTAGTAAATCAACTTATGTTTGAGACATTTTAATTTTAACTTTAAATAAACGTTATTTATTTCATTTTCCTATCAAAGTGGCTCCATGGGGTCCCCAAGTTTACCCATTGATTGTATTGGTCGTAAATGACACATCCAATAGGGTTAGGACAAGTGTAAAGGTTTTTTCATATTTTTATAATATCATTTTTACCTTAAATTTCACTAATTACCTTTAATCGCAATTAATTAAACTTAAAAGTTACTATTCACCAAAAAATTATTTTAATCCTATTGAACCACATTTTACATCCTATTGACAACCATGTATGTCGGATTTTTGAAAATCAAATCACAGAAGTGGTAATATTTCATTTAAACGAAAAATCAGTTATTTAACTACCACTTAGTGGTTTCACTATTCATCAAAAATTGAGGTTTTTCAGAACAATGCCAAAATTTCACCCTAAGCTATAATTGATATTCCGAATCCAAAAATTATTTCTATTTTACAAAATTCCAAAAATATAAGTTGCATTAATTAATTTTATAATTAATTCCCGCTGTTACAACAAATAGCGTGTTTTTAAGAAACAATATATATCAAAAGATTGACCATTGTTTATGTCCAATTTCAAAGTGAGATTAATTCTAATGATCACCATTGGATAAAATAGTAAAAATATATTCTAATTCTACTTTAAAACCACTAAATAGTATAATTTATCACTATAAAATACTTTTATTAAAAAATTTGTTTTTAAGTATTTTTCACTATTCATAAAAATTGGAAGTTCTCCGAAAATTACAAAAAATTCAACTTTGGATAATTTCGATATTACGAATACAAAAATGAAGTCCATTTTGAAATATAAAATTTCTATAATTTTAAAAAGTGGGTATTAATATTCATAACGGCTACTTTTATTAGTTGTGGGGTGTTAGAACTCGAAGTTGCGTACAATGCAAGCTATTGCATTATTGAATGAGAAGCGTATCGTGGAAGCTCGGGGTGTTACAAAACTACCAATCATACCTCTATATGACTTATTGCCAACTGGTTTCCTAGCTTCATCAAAATCATGTTTTATATTAGTTCACATTGGAGTTGAATATGTGTTGTTGTTTTTGATCCCAAACATAGTTAACAAATCTATAATATACTTACTTTTATTTAAAAAAAATCCATAATCATGTTTGATAAATTTGAAATCTTAGAAACAAATTCAGTTCTCCCATCATACTCATTTCAAATTCTTTTTGCATTATATTTGAAAAATCATCACAAATATTTTTATTCGTTGAACCGAAAATTACATCATCAACATAAATTTAAATTAATAACATAATAGAAAAAACTGTTTTCTTAAAAAAAAATTGGATCTTCCATATCAACGGTAAAACCATTTTTTAATAGAAAAGAACTTAATCTTTCATACCAAGCTCTAGTTGCTTATTTAGGGCCATAGAGATCTTTCACAAGTTTAAAAACCGAATTTGGTGTTTGGGGATTTTCAAAATTATGAGGTTGTTCAACATAAACTTATTCCATTAAATAATCATTTAAAAAGTAAAACATAACATCCACCTGATATAATTTAAAATTTATATGAGATGCATATTATAGAAGAACTTTAATCATTTTAATCTATCTATTATAGAAAAGGTTTCATCATAAACTATACATTCTTCTTAATTATAAACTTCTAGGTACTAATCTAGATTTATTCCTAGTTATTATCCCATGATCAACCTATTTTTTTCAAAAACCCCACTTTGTTACTATGACTGGATTGTTGGTTGGTTTCTCTATAAGTTCCCAAATATTATTTCTCATGAATTGGTTTAAATCTTCCTTTATAACTATCATCTAAATTTATATTCTAAGGATTATTCAATAGTAATAGGTTATAATTGAGATAGAAATGTAGAGAATTAACCTTGGTTTCCTAAACATCTTTTAGTTCTTATTTCTATGTCTAGGTATCCTACAACAGTTTCTAAAGGGTGGTTTTTTAGGATTCTAGACTATATAAGTAGAATTCCTTTATGTTATTCAATTTCAAATTCTTCTAGACTACATTGGACTTTATTAAAATTAGAATCATAATCATTTTTAATGGTTTCAAGTCTCATGTTATCAAAATATTCAGTGACTTCATCTATTTGATATTTCTCTTTAATGAAAGGGTTGATTTCATCAAACATCACAAGAACTAATTCTCAATAATCCTTGAATTTTTATTAAGTACTCTATATGATTTAGAAGTAGAATAATATCCTAAAAATATTTCTTCATAAAATTTTGGATTGAAATTAATAATATTATCATTGGTGTTCAGGATATACACCTTGCATCTAAAAACATTTAAGTACTTTACTTTAGACTTTCTGTTATTCCAAAGTTCATAAGGTGTATTTTTGAAAATAGGCCGAATTAAAATAATATTCATGATATAGCAGGTTA
This sequence comes from Viscum album, assembly GCA_963277665.1. Taxonomy (NCBI): domain Eukaryota; kingdom Viridiplantae; phylum Streptophyta; class Magnoliopsida; order Santalales; family Viscaceae; genus Viscum; species Viscum album. The sequence continues at coordinate 1,589,729,539 of OY728150.1, forward strand.
TTCTTATAGCTTATTCCCACAAATAGGTAATTAGACTATATTCATTCAGCATAGTCTTATCCATTTCATAAATAGTTTAATTTCTTCTTTCAACAATTCAATTTTGTTAAGGTTTTCTAGGTGTATACAAGGTATGTTTAATATCCAAATTTTTCTAAAAAGAATTAAATTATTGGTTCTAAAATTCACCACCATGATTGCTTCTTAATGGAATTATTTTTAAACCTTTTTTTGTAAAATTATACATAAACATTCAAAAACAGAGAAAAATTTTATTTTAAGGCTTAAAAAATAATGTCAGGTAAATACTAAATAATAATCAACTAAAATATAAACATATAATTTACCAGCCAAAATTTATACTCTTCATGGTCCAAAAAATCCATATGGATAAGTTCTTATGGGTTAGATATAGAAATTTGGTTAATCCATTTGATATATGATTTGTGTTTCCTACCAATTTGGCATGCATCACAAAATCTGTCATTGTCAAATTTAAGACTGGGTAAATCATAAACAATTTGTTTCTTAGATAATATATGTAAATTGTAAATATTACAATAACCAATTATTTTATACTAGATCCAGGACTCACTTTTCTTAGCATATAAACAATTCAATTTTTTTACACAAGGAAAGCAAGTCCAGAGTATAAACATTATCAGTTCTAGGTTCTCTAAACTTAAGTAATTCATTTTTAAAAACTAAGTAGTAATTGTTAAATAAATAAACATAAAAACCATAATCATAAAGCTAAGAAATAATTATTAGGTTGTGCTTTAATACTTTTACATAATATAATTTATTGATAGATATGATGTTTGGATCTCCAAAAGTTTTAATTCTAATTATTTTACCTTTGGCATTATCACAAAATGTAACGTGACCTCCATCCATTTGAATTAATATATGAATGTTTTATGTACCTCCACTTATTTTCCTTGAGCACCCACTATCCATATTCCAAATGGTATTTCTATTCTTGTGTCATTTTTCCTATAAAAGAAATTAAAAAAATGTTTATTTTGGTACACATATTTTCTTCGGCCCAGCAGTGTTATCTTACAGAGATCTGTGAATTTAGTTTGGATTTAGTTTTCCATAACTCATATAATTTTTTTAGATAAAATTTTTGAAATAAAATTATTTTTAATTCCATATATTTGAGGATTGTTTTTTAAATAACAGTTATTTGTTATATGACCTCTTGTTCCAAAAAAATAACAAGTAACACTTTTTGAGTTGGGAAAAAAATAATTCTTATATAGTTCAGATATTTCACCCTCACATTCTATGCCAAATATTTCCTTTATGGTAGATTAGCTAAATTTTTCAATTAACTCTTGATGTTGTTTAAGTAAGTTATTTCTTTCTCATAAACAACATTATGAATATTCATTAATGATTTGTATTTTTTTAATGAGTTATATTTCTCTACTATAATTTTGCAATAGGCATCCAATTTATCATTTGAAAAACCATAGTCAGAATCAGAAATATTATAAGAATATGTTTTTACCTTATCTTATTTAGCCATGAAGCACATATTTTCTTTCAAACATGACTCTTCCTTTTTTAAATTATATTTTGATGAGCTATTGGAGTCTTCAGAAACACCCCATGTTGATTTCATTGCTCTTCTACCTTCATGTTCACAATCATTATTTTTATGATATCTCATTTATGTCTTTCTCTTTTCATATTTTAGATGAGGAAAATGAGGGAGTTTATAACCCAATATCATGCATTCACAGCATCTCACTTCTCTTTAATTTTCTCATCCTTTTTAATGGGATTTCTGAATTCTCTCTTTTTCTTATAAAATTTAATAAACTTTCTAGAATACTAGGATAGTTCCATTTATGAATCAAATGAATTAGAATTATTTTTTATTATAACTTCTTTCTTTATTCTTCTTTTTTTCTTCTGAGATGTTACTTTTAAATATGTATTATCATTTTTCACCATAATTTTATAATCGTTAGCTTCATATTTCATTTCATCTTCATACATCATCAATGTCCCAATTAATTATTTCATGGTCAGATCTTTGACAGGTGATGATTATTGAATAGTATCATATATATCATTCCATTTAAAAGATATTACACTCAGTACTTTCGATGCATGATTAGATTTTTTGATAGGTTCACCTAAGTTTGTAATATTATTTATAACTTATATAATCCTTTCATTCATCTGTGTAGTACTTTCTCCATCAAACATCCTAAATGTGTCAAATTTCAGCTTTGTTGTTACATACCTCATTTTCCTTACATTATATGTTCCTTCATACCCAACTATAATGGTTTTCCATATTTCATAAGAATTTAGACATTACGAGACTCGATTGAATTCATTGGGTCCAAAACCATAGATAATTGCATTAATAGCTTTAGATTTCATATCATATTCATCTTTGGTTGTAGTATCCCAAGTTTCTAGTTTCTCAAGAATATTATAGGTATTAGTAAACTTCAAATAAACACTAAATCCAAGATTTTTAAAATAAATGATCATCATTGATTTCCAGCACCCGTATTTTTCGTCATTGAAATATGGATCACAAAACATGGACATCCTTTATCTGGGATCAGTCATTTCAATATTTATAAAAACCTTTAGACTTTTATCTCTCTATATCTTTATGTAATAAAATTTCTTTGATACCAATTTTTAAGTTGGAATATACAAAACACAAGAGGTGTTGAATTGTGTGTTTTCAATAACTCTTCCACAATTATGAATTAAAATACCCTCTTTAAATTAGAACAGACAAGCATTGTTTTACTTAAGATAAAAAAATAAGAAGTGGACAAATAGAAATTAAATACATAGATTTTTATAGCGGTTTGGGGAACAAATACTCCCTAGTACACTCCACCAGAGGCTCTCTTTACGATCATGGTAAATTTCACTACTCCGGTCCTCTTATCACAAGACTGAAATTCTAACAACTGAGTGTAGGTGGTTGAAACCATTAAAATTAACTCTAAAACCAAAGTCTTCTGGTTCTAAACAGAGAATATAGTATCCATATCTTAGATAGAGAAGCGACACTCCACCTCAATTGAGTACAAGTGGTAAAAACTCAAATAAATCAAAAGGATATTTGATTTGTTGAAACATATTGATCTTCATAGTTACAGCAGCACACAATTGACAATAGATGGATCTTCTTCTTTAGAAAGACAATATTCAAGAACAAATAAGTCTGAATAGATATAGTTGTACAGGAGATATAATATTTTTAGGAACAACAAAAAAACAGATCAATTACAAATTTATAGGATTAAACATTTATGTCTCCAAAGTGTAGTCCTCTTTCTGAGTCTTTTGTTCACTATAGAACTGTGTATAAAATCACCAGAAACAATAAATAATAACCAAAATATTTTTATATCTTGATTATCTTGAAAATAATACTCGAAGAATTATATAATGAACATTCTGCTTTTGAAATTTCCATATCCACAAAATATGCTTGATAAACTATATAAATTCAAAACTGAATTTACCATGGGATTCGTAACTTCCTTTAAGAATAGAAGTAAATCTATCAATTGAATATATTTATTTGAATAAAATTAAAAAAAGTCAAAATGGTCAAAATGAGCTTTAAAATAGCCTGTAACTTAGTCAATTCCATTGTATAAATTATGGAAAATATTTCGAAAATAAATCTCTAACATTGAAAAGTCATATGTAGGGTTTATTCGCAAAGAGAAAAAATACTAAACATAGGGATCAACTACTTGGTGATTAACTTTTTAATGTAAGTTTGACAATATAGGGTTCATCATAAAAAAATTTGATGATCCATGCATTTCTCTTTGGAATGTAAGGTTTTTTACTTATATAGGGTTCTTTTACAATACTTTCTTCTCTTTCCAAACGTATGGTTCCTTTCAAACGGAAGGTTATTTTACAATAATTTTTGGATAAATTAAGGTTGATTATAAAAGTAATGTTTATGATCCAAACTTTTCTCTTTGGAATGTAAGGTTCATTACATATGTACCATATTTTCTACTCATACCAAACTTAATGTTGAAGACTAACTTAGGGATCACAATCCAATCGCATTGTATATAGTGTAGGTTTGATTCCATAAGTTATGTGAAACCGCATATGGTTTGAAAAAAGTTTCTAGAATACTCAAAAACACATCCTGAACACATAAATAAATATTCCTTGAGGATTATAAGATCGAAAGTAGTATCATAATAAATAAGAAGACTATTAACTTCCTAAAATACACTTAAAGCAAAATCATTAGTCAAACAAACAAAGGTATTTGTGAGGATTAAAATATTCATAATTTATAATGTATTTTTGAGACAATACATTCCCAATATATTAAATTTAAAAATCCTAATTTATGAGATACCATAAGAAAAATATATTATATAATAAAATGTGTGTTCATGGGTGGATGTATTTGGGGGTACATATCATTGTCTCCTTAAGTAGAATGATGTGTCTATAGATACCAAACCTAGCCTATTAGTATGAATCAAAGCTATCATGATATAGGATTTTAGAGTCTCACACAATGTGTATCCATAAGTATCACCAATTTAAATGAATTAGATTTCTTGATAATGTATCCCACATGTGTCGGGGTTGGTTAACCTCTAAGTTTGGAAAATAACATGTAAAAGAATTTAATTATATTTTTTATTTTTTAAAATATTATAATTAAATTAATATAAGATGGTATTCATATGTTATTTGATTTAAAAAATAAATATAATAAAATCTTAATTTTTAAATGAACTATATGTGTTCTCATTTTATTATGTAATTACAGAAGGAGAAATAGGATTTATTGGATAATTTTTCATCACGTGAAACCTGATTTTTTTCACAATTGGTTATAGAATACTTCTAACACTTATTATTTTTTAACTATTTTGTTAATGGTGTATCACATTGGTTTTTGGGATATCACTTTTGAAGAAGAAATTTTTCAATTTTCAATGATTTAAATATTAATAATAAAAACTATTTTTAGACCCAAACATTGAATACAAGAGTCTTTATATAATTTATTTTATCCCATGATATCTCTGAAATTTTATAGTCATGAACCATTAGAAGAACAAGGTTGGATCTGTCTCACCATCTTGAATACAATTCCTATTCTTCATGGGTTGATAGGCATATCATGATGAACTTTGATTTCCCACACAAGATCCTAAGAATAAGAGAATGATGTAATAAGGGTTTTTTTCATGTTTTATTGATCAAGAGTATTCCTCATTTATAATGATTTTTAGATGAGAAGAATAGACTGGTATCACTCCATTCTCAAAGGAAACCATTTTCATTTTTTTTGTTCATACATAAATTAATTTCATGAAATCCATGGAAGAATATAGGCACTACTGTACCATATTTAATTTTAAGACAAAAATCAAGAAAAAATTATTTGAAAAAATATTTAACTCATTTTATCCACCATACCTACGTTCTTCTAATAGGAATTAAAGTGGTCATGGAAGAATCTAAAAAAATCATTCATCTTTTCTACAAATCGGATAAATGGTTTTGATACGGTTCCAAAACCAATCATAGAATGTAAATGAATTTTCAAATTTTCATGAATTTGATGTTTAATATCAATAATATCTTTAGGAATAAAAAATTGGAATAAATTACCAAACTGTATAATAATTTTCATATTATTTTTATTCATAGCACTTGAAAATAGGGTTATTGTCGTGTATGACTAAAATTTCCCTTGCACTCTAGAGGTGAATCAAAGTCCATGGAAATCAACTCAAACCATATTATATACACCAATGAGGGCCAAAATGGGCATTAATGGCATCCAAAGTCTCTTCTCAGTCTCAAATGGTTCCAAAATATTAGTAAAAATATAAAATTATTAATAAATTACAGAATATATTATACTATTTTTTTCATGGGAAATATCAATTATTAAACTAAAACATCTTAATTTTAAATTGAAGAATAGAAAATAAATACAATTTTATTTATATAACTTTTAATTATAATAATTTAATTTTGTTGAATGTCGATTGATCATTAGTTTTGAGCGACCAGTGCGTGCTTATTTTTTATGTTTATTAGTTTGAATTATCTCAATGGTGACTGTTTTGAAGGTATTTATCCATAAATATAATTTGGATGATATATATATATATATATCACCCAGTCATATTTAATTTTTTAAGGCCCTCTACATCTTCTTTTTTAGTGATTAAAGTTAAATTTAAACATATTGAGTTATCCTCCCTCATGTGTGAGTATATATTTTAAGGTTCAATGGAGATCACAATGAAGTAGTTTGTGTCCATAGTCCTCATTATATAAAAATCTAGATAATCCATGTAGTTAATAAATATTATTTCTTATGAAAAATAATTTTATGTATTTTTATTCATCTATTCTTTAAAAATAATTTTATATGATTATATAAATACAAAATAAAAACATTTCATTTAACTAAAGTGTTTTTTATGTATTGTAACATTTTATTTAAAATAGATTTAAATTTTTATATTTAATTATATTAAATGGAAATAATTTTTTATACATTAATATAAACATTATCTTAGGGTAAATTTTATTGATCCTTATAAAAATATTGATTTTTAGGTGAATAGTGAAAATACATATTTTAATAAAAAATGTCATTTATTTTTCAAGTATTTAAAATGTAAAATTTTATTTTTTATTTGTTTTAAAGTATAATTAAATATATTTTATTAATAAAAATACATTTCATTATTTTTATTATCATAATTATACCTGATTTTGGTTTTTATTAATTTTTAGATTAAAAGGTAAACTTTTTGAAAAAAAAATTATTTTTTGTGTTTTTTATTAATTTATTAATATAATTTATTTATAACTGTAATTACTGAGTCATAAAAATATATTTAAATATTTGAAACATGAGGATAAATTTTTTTTAATAAGGTTTTTTTAATTTTTTTAGAATGATTCGTCAACATGATAAATTGTTATCACCATAAAATGGGTAAAACATGTAATTTAGTGTTAAAAATATAAGACAATGTCTCAAAATATAATATTAAAAATTATTGGAAAATTTGTTATTTCCCCTTATCAAAATAGATTCAAAATATTATTGTTTCACTTCCACATGACGATGATTAATTCATTTATACTATTTAAAATTTAGGAATAATTTAATTGCTTCTACTCTACTCAATAGTAAAAGGAAACCGCCTCTCATTATTTATTCACAAAAATTGATAACTATAGCTAAAAAAGTCCAAATAAAAATATGTTATTAAATCTATTAACCATATATGTGAGGTTCTAGTATCTCCAAATACAATCCTATGAGGATTAAAGTGTAGGAAAAAGTTGGTGTTCAGAATAAAATCTATAGCTCCTAATTGAGTTATTTCCTGTTTATTTCTTCTTCTACCCCCTTCAAAAATATCATTAATATGACGATATAATATCATAAAAATATTAAATATTAAAAAAATATTATTTATGCTGTGAAAACCATTTCCATCTCCATTTCTATCATATAGTTAATGAAAACATCCCTCACACATACATTTTGACTTCCACCACCACAAAGTGATGTGTTTCATTTTTCATCACCACCACACATGGATGTTTATTATGAAATATTTAATAATTATATATGATATTAATGAAATAAATATTGTTATATAATGATAAGATAATATTCACATTTTTATACTTCATTTTATATTAATATGCTAATTTTTTTATGTGTATGTGTGGAATACCACTTCCACGAAGCGATTATAGGTTCTGAGCAGAGTGAAAGCATTCTTCGATGGTATGATCATCTCAAAATTTATTCATAAACCCCATATAATCATTTATTAACATGAAAAAAATCCATGTACAATTAAAATAGTATATTAGTTCATTATATTAAAACACACACATCATAATAGAAGGATAATCACATGTAAATTATTTTTAATTTATGAGATGATATATAATTACATGAACTTGTAATTCCACATAAATTAATGATTCACATAATAAGTTAGTTCCATAATATCATTTCCCTAAATTATCAAAGTATAAAATACTTATTGTAATGATCCACACATGAACCACAATATATGAATGACAACATATAATCATTGGGTGATACAATGGTTGATTGTATTAATATTCATTTTTAATGGATGATTATAGGAGAATTATTCTTGAGGGAGGAAGAACCCATTATTTTCTCTTATTTACATGAAAGAGGATTGGAGGATAGAACACTAGATCTATTATTCTATATTAAGGTCTTGATATATTCTAACTATTTCCATTATGAAGACAAAAAAAATTATAAAGTGATATAATTAGATATTTATATTTAAATGTTTAGGGATGTACAATCTCACACTGAATCCTTTCCAATTTTATAATTCTTAAATGACCCCAATGTCTAACAATAATAATAATAATATTGTTATTATTATTAATTTAATAACTTGATTAATATATAAATAAATATCATTTATATTGTTTCTAATTAAACTGTTATACTCGGTCCCCTTTTATTAATGACATTTTTCATTCCTTGAATAATGGTTATATTTTAATAAAGAAATGCCACTACATTATTCAATGCTAAATGTAATAAATATTATATTCACCAAAAATTGAAAAAATATCCATTATTATTATTTAACTCACTTACCCTTATGAATATATAATGATTAAATATTTAATATCTACTAAACCAAATTAAATAGAATTTACTCTATCTTGTTAAATTTAATACTTGATTTTAACAAAGATAACAAATCATCAAAGTGAGAACTACTAGGACTAATTTTTAGTGTCATTTGGAATTACCACCAAAATTACATTATTAGTGTCTAGAAAAAGACCATTGAATCTATTGGGTAAGAATTTAATATCAAAAAGATGTATAAACTCCCATGTACATTTAAAGTTTAATATAATTATTTTCACACAATATCAAAAATCAAGATGGTTTAATTCTCTTTATATAAACATATATGGATGATTTATCTTTCTTAAAATTTTAATAAATGAAATTTCCCATTGAAAACCCCAGCCAGGGGTTTATTTAGGAATTTCCATTGAAATCAGTTCTAATGATATATTAACTTTTTTCAAGAGGAAAAAGGGATAAATCCTTTCTTGCAATGTCCATTACTTCAATATCACTCATGAATAAACCAAAATATCTGACATTACCAAGATTATATATCATTATGGTTTTCATAAATATATCAAATCACAATATTAATGTTTTAACTTAATGATAATCATAATGTCTAAGTTTCAATTCACACATCCATTGATAGGAACATCCAATGACACCTGGAAATGTGGATTTCCAATTGATGGGTCTTAATATCATAACATCCTGTATCAGATACTAAAATATTCCAATAACTTGAGAATGTGACTCATTGTATTATGAGAATCATAACACTAATATCCTATATTTGCTTTATCCCTTTAAACTATATAATCTATTTATAGAATAATTTTCTTGAAAATTATCATGGAACCTCCAGGTTGTCATCAATGTAGGGAACTACTAAGACAATTAAACATGAAATATAATCTAAGTAAATTATCAAATATAAAAATTATGTCAAATAATATTCATTTTGTGATAATAATAATTCATTGATAATGAAAAAAATTAATAATTTACTATGAAAGTTACTTCACGGCACCGACATCATCAAAATTCCACATGGATTGGATCCAAAAGAATAAATCTTTTATCCCATTGGTTATCATATGATACTCACGAAAAACTGAGGTAATAACTTCATTGGGTATAATCCAAGTTTTCCTCCATTGATAATATTCTCACTGCTTCTTTATTATAGGATTTATGATAGTGTAACCCTATCTCTTTATAGAGATCCACCTAAATAGTGTTTTCTTAGTACATTATGATATGATATTTACTTCTTACAATCATATTATGCACATAGATGATGATTTGAATCCTAAATAACTACTTTTCTTCATTAAAATCCACAATATACTTGTAATCTTCTATAGAATCAGTGAAAACTAATTAGTTTTAAATCTTACATCTCATAGCTTCTCTTTTAGAGAAAAATATATACCTAGACTACAAATTTATATCACTATGATATTTTTGAAATCTAGAATTTTTGTGACCAATAATGACTATTTATTCATGTACTCCACACACCTAGAACAAATCCTTCATTCACCTCAGATACCTGTGGATAACCCTAAAATAGATATGATGTTGTTCACATAGATCTTCCAGACATTATCCATCCATTATCATTCCATATTAATCATCAAAAATCATATATTTCATAATATAAATGATGAATCCTATAACACAATCATATGGTATCTGATGCATTCTCTCCCTTTTCACATAAATCTGAGGACACATTTTCTTGGAATGATGTATAACATGTGTTACATCAACTAATCCCCTTTTATATTCTTCCATATTGATACTCTTCATTATCTTCTCAATGTATGTACCTTAAATTTTTCCAAGAATCCACTTGGATCTATCACTAATGATCATGATCCTTAGAATCTAGGTTTCTTCACCTAAGTCCATCAAGAAGAATAAAATTCTCATCCATTCATAAACCTATTTTAAGGATAGGTTATCTATTATAATTATTAATATTTCATAAATATAAAATACTATGGTCACAACCATATACCATCTAAACTACTTATAAACACATGCCTCACATTCATTCTTAATGAAACCAAAATCATTTATGTCATCGTCGAATTGAATGTTCCATGACCTCAAGGATTTATTTAATCCATAAATTGATATTTGTAACTTTTATAGAATTTTGGAATTTCTATATTCATAAAATATTTTTCTTGATAAAGAAAATCATCTTGAACATTACTATAATGGAATTAATATTTTATATCCATTTTTTGAATCACATAGTCATGGTAAGATAATGCATAAAAATTTATGATGGATTTAAGCATTAAAATTGGAGATGATGTTCCATTGTATTCATTTAATGGAAATTTTATAAACCCTATACCAAATAGTCATTTTTATAGGTATTTAAATTACCTTTAATGTTCATGTTTCTCTTGAAAATCCCTTTACATCGAAAAAAATTATATCATTTAGATTATCGATCAGAACCAAAAATTTGATCTAATACATGGAATTTATATTATAATTCATGTATTATTTCAGTAATATTAATTATGATCAATATTTTACATCCTTATAGGATGTAGGATCATTAATGTTAACAAATAATGAGGCATCTTCGTTGATGAATTGAAAATAATACCTATTGGGTTCTCTTATCTCACTAGAACTTGTATGTGAAACTTCTGTTTTAAGAAACAATTCTTCCATGAGGACCTTTTTAATCCTTTAATATACAAAATATTGTGTATCATTAGCAAAAACATAATTAAAATCAATCGTTCTCCCACTATCCTCTATGATGGATGTCTCCCTCTAAAGAAAAATCGCATTTATTATGATAATCACATTCTTGTTTAAAGGGTTTTAAAGATATTATCACCTTATTTCCTTAGTATACCGAATAAAGATACACTGAATTCCTTGGGTTGATATTTTTTTCCCTATTATTGAATAAGAAAACTCATCATAAACCTATTAATGATAATGTGAAAAAATTGGTTTCTTTCCACTCAATAATTAAAAATAAATAACAAATTTCACTTTTATTGGTACTTGGTTTAATAATTATATTATTTTCTATAATTCAGCTCTGCAAAAGGTAATGGAATGATTTGATGAATCATCATTGACCATACAATGTAAAAAAATGGTATTGCACCCCCTTTCACTAACACCCTTCCACTTTGGTGTACTGGGTTGAGTGATTTGGGATAAAATTTCATACTCTCAAAGAATTTAAATAATGTCTTTGTTAATATATCTACTAATATGATTTGATTGAAGTTTAATTATAAACATACCAAGATTATTCTCAGCCTCATTCATAAACCCAATGAAATTATCAAAGGATTCATACATAGAGATCATTATTTATATATAACCATACAGGATACAGTCATTGATAAAAGTAATAAAGTATGAAAATACTCCAAAATATACTACATGGAAAGGTCCACGTACATCAGTTTGTACCAATTGTAAAATTTATGTGGACCATTCATCTTGAACAACAAATTTTGGTTTGGTTTACCATGCATCTAAATAATAACGAAATCATTCATGTGGACTTATCATAGAAGAGTATAAATAACATTACTAATATATCTTAACAAAATCATATCATTTACATGTTTGATACATTGATTCCACCACTGGGTTTCAATTGATTCAAAAATATAATTTTCACTATCTATCGACAATTTTTGGTTTTCCTAAATTTATATTAGAAGATCATTATATAATTTTTCTATTTCATAAATATCTTATCTTTATAAAATTATAAAACATTATTTATAATGATATAAACAAATATGTCTATTTATAAATATGAAATGGAAATAATGTTTTTGTTATCTATAGGAAAATAATAAATATTCTTTAAAATCAAAATCATTAATTTAAATAGTGTGAGACGGTAGTCTATAATGGCTAGATTAGATGGACTTTCTCTATAATCATCTCATAGATCCACCTCATCTCTAATAATACTCTAAAATATACTTGGTTATAATTCTAGGATAAAAATATGAGCATCCCAGGTAATATATAATACCAAAAATATAGTTCTGAAAATATTGAATTAAATAATGGACTTACCTATAGCTTTCCCATGCTTCTTTGGTTGGGTGAAATAACTCATTCAGTGGAACTACTTCCTGCATGTAAAACATATGACATCATGTTTCCTTCCTTATCTATGTATCATCGTCTTCTTATATGGATGGTGTTCTGGAGACTTATACATAGGATGAGTCTTTGGACATGTTTACTAGTTATTCCTCTTCTTATTCACCATCACTATAGTTGGTTTTAAACACCCCATATCTTTATCAACATATAAAATAAGTGTAAAAAGTTTATGTAGTGTCTTCTCTCTATTTCTTATATTATAAATCACAATAAGACTATAGACATTCTTCGGTGGTGATGAATAAATGAAATCTACGTGTAAATCCTTAAGGATTATAATAAAAAACTTACCAAGGCCTCAATGTATCCAATCATTTTGACTACATGTGAATTATCTAGCACCAAATATATGATGTTTCACATAAATATTTCATTGTAGATATCATATCTCTCTGACTCACCATCTCTTAATAGATATGATTAAGGTGAAAAATGATGATATGTTCATCCATATCATTATATTGCTTTATAATCTCATTTGAAATAGAAAATAAATTGAAACATTATACATATATAAAATCATCTCCAAGCTTTAAATATTCATATACTTATTTGTGATAATCATTGAGAACTGACCTCTAAAAGTGGTTATTCTACACCATATTATTTCTATTTTGTAATAGTATAATGGGAAACTTCCTATACTAGTCACAAAAATTCACACTAGTGAATAAGATATAATTATCCAGAATGAATCATAGTGATATTTTTTAGGTTATTTGATTTTCCATTTTTATAAATAAAGATTATATAATTAGTACATGTTTTTATTACAATAATATATTTGAAATTAAAATTAAATTAAATTACATTAATATACGAGTATTTTTTTCAACCAATATCCCTCAAAATCAGTTTCAAAATATTTTAATAATTCACTATTCTAGAGGAAAGGATGCATATTATTTTTCTCATAACCCATGCTTGGTCATGAAATGTTATTTTAATTCTTTTAAGTAGTCATTACTTTCCAACTACATTTCTTTATAGTTACTTGACCGATTGAGTTGACTCCTTATACTAAAATATTGTTTTAGGATTTCCTCAACATTTTTCACTTAGTTACACCATGTATTTTATAGTTAGTTAAACTGTGATGTAAACTAAAATATGTCATCTAAAATTTTTAACATAAAAAATCCATGTTAATTTAATGCACCACTATAAGGGTTGGTCCATAACATTGAATTCTGCAATCATTTCATACATAAGTAGGGGAATGCTATACCAACATATTTTTTTGATGAGGTATTTTTAAAGTTATGTGTACAACATATTTCATTTATTTACATTACTTGTTAATATTATATTAATTTTACTTAATTGATAAACCATATGGGATAAAATATTTATACATAATCAAATTATATTTTATTCTATCTTACATACTTATTAATTCATTTATTAGGTGATCAAACAGTATTCAAAAACATATATAATTAACTATTAAAAAGTTATAATTATGAAATAGGTAGAATGATCATGATATTCAACAAAAGTTAGTTTTTTTAAATGATTATAAATCAACCCTTCACCATAAGGAAAACATGGTGAACCATAGCTTGGTTCAAGTTGCAGTATTCTAGCATGGTTCCTATGTGTTTCCTTGAATTATTTTTTCCTTAACTCCATGAGTTGGACCACCTCCACTCAACTGAGGGTGTTATAATTATATATTCTTTTTCTTACTCATATGTGAGGGGATATAATAGATAAGATAAATGGGGTTTAAAAAAATGGTGGGAATATAGAAACTTACATAATAAGGAGGAGGGGATGAATTTTGGGGAATTAATTTTTATTTAACCAATATAAATTAAATTAATCCCATCACATACAAAGGGAAGGTCAAATATCATGTTCATTCATACACTAGGAAATAAGTATACATTTTCTATCTATATTATCAATCACTCTATTTAATTTTTTTAATTTTTATAATGTTGCACTAATAAATCCATTTATTTCAATTTATCTTAATTTCATCCTTACATCCTTAAATAACCCACAAATATAATTTTAATAAAAATTAAATTAATTTAATATTAATTTAGTACATAAGTGAATGTGTAGAGAAACCTTGTGTGCTTTTATAAAATTATAACAATGAAAATATTTAATATATAACTATCAATCCTATTATATGGCATGTTATTTATCAAATAAATAGGAGATAGATTGTATGTGAATAAGATTTGTTCTATTTTTAAATTTTCTCTTTGAAAAACTATTCATAGTTAATATAGGAGACTACATGGAATGTGAAAAAGTACGGGGTATGTACCAGTCTATATCTCATGTCCTCAGGACATGCCTTGGGTCGACCTCTCTTCCTTGTCATGGAAAAACATGAGGTTCACAATGTGTATTCCAACTTACAGGACATTTATCATAGGTTTTTCATGACATTTCTATCCCTATGACATGTATATGATACATGAATCAGTGGGACACCCCATATACATGTTCATTATAAGAGAAGTACTACACATTATTTATAGTTTTTATATAGCATGTAGTTGTACTTTCTATGTTCCTACCTATCCGAATCTACATTTTGATTATTCTTATTTGGATCTATGATCCAACCATGTTGTATCTGACTTAATATAATATGATAAAGTATAGAAAACATATTACTCTATGTGTATATGTTATTTACACAATTTATACTCTTTTTTTATAAAAATAACCTTTAGAACGTCGATATGGTGTTGTTCAAATGGTTCTTCATTTTTAATCCTTAATAGTTTGTTTTTTGTGTTTGCGATGATGAATAGAGAAGGTGATGGTGTGATATATTAAAACAAATAAATTTAATTAAAATAAATTATAATTACATACAATCAAAAAATTATTAAAAATAATAAGGAATTAAAATTTTGTCTTCTTTGATAATTCTTGTTGGTTCTGCGAATAATGGAAGTATCATTCACTATTACGAACATATCAATGTTTAGTCATAAATCATGTATAATAATTGAATCAAATTATTAAAAAATAATTTCCAATGAAAAATCATAGTTTAATTATCTTGATTAAAATACCATAACATGAAGGGGAGTATTTTGAAATATAATTTATAGTTTATTTTTGTGAAGATATATAATTACCTCAACACGTATATCCATTTTCATTTATGATCCAAATGAAAATAACTTATGGAACCATAATTTAGTAGTATGATACATGTACAAAAACCTTCAAGTGATGATACACACATGGTCCAAAATCATGTAGATATACCATAGAATTTTTAGTTCCAAGAATGTCCAATCTCGGTTGCATGGTTTTCTCATTGTTGATCACATCAGGAATTATTTTTGAGAGAGGAAGAACTCTTGATGTGGTCTCTTTTTCATAAGAGAGGAAGGGATGATAGAACTCTAGATATTTTAATATTTCTATTGGGATTGATATATGAACACTCTATATATTGTGCACACTAATCATCTTTTTTGGAATTTGATGAATGTTTGTCGTTCACACTCTCAAAAATATTTATAACTATGTTTAGCACAATGGTTAATCTAGGTTGATCAATTGACATGATTTTGTGGTCAATCACTCACTACTTCTAATCCACCTTTTTCCAATTCTTTATTAATAAAATAAAAAGAACAAAAATTATATTTGAGAATTGAAAATGAAAATATAAAATTAAACATTCAATGTAATTCAGATAAAATAAATTTAAATATATTAATGTTATGGAGAAAGGATAAATTCAAAAGAGAATCTCCCCAAGTGAACCTTCATCGTCTCTTAATTAATTTCAAATTTACTTAATTAACATGCTCCATCATATACAGGAAAATCCCATTCTATATATAGTTGTGAATATATAGTTCATTCAATGATCTCCAAGATACCACACATCCACCTCCTCGATAGAGGGATAATAATGCAAAATTGAAAGTTAAGCCTAAGGTGGAAAGTGGAGACACAAAGGCTCCTTTCCAACTAAGATCCTCCTTATCCTAACTCTAAGAAAGTAAGAAACATACAAAATGAATATTAAAAGACTTGGGTTCATCACTAGATTACTCTCCCAGAAATTCCCTCAAGTTAGCTACTCATGATCACGATCATAAGAGTTCATAGTGATAAAGAAAACATGAGGAGAAAACAAAAGAGGGAAAGAAAAATGAGTGAAATGAGAACACTTAAATTAAAAACTGTAATGAAATTACAAAATTAAATTAAAACAAAATACAATAATAATCTATATAAAATGTCCAAAAAAGGATACCCCTAAGTATACAACCCTTGTAAATGATGAAGGAACAACCTTTTATAGGGAGAGGGGGTGAAAATTTGGCTCTAAAATCATCTTCCAAAAGATGTTGCATGGATGGCCCATTAAATGATTAAATTTTGGAATGTATTCTTCTATAAAGTATTTCTCCAATCCCAACTCTATCAACCCACTAAATTTTAGATTACTTGTCCAATAAATGAATAATTAATGGTCAATTTACTCAAGATATTTATTTTTTCAAGGATGACTATTTGTATTCTTATACAGTGAGTTCTTATGAATTTATGACATTGAAAATGAAGTATTTAGGCATGACCATATTAATTAAAGTGGTTCTTTCAGATTTCTTCATTCCATATGATGAATATCATCTCATTTTGTTATTATATTTATGATATATGGTCTCATCAATAAAATTATCCAGATCTGTGCATAGATTTTGAGGCTGGAATTGGGAGTTAGATTTTGGGCCTTCAAATGATACATCGAGCTTTGGGTACTGAAGGATAAAATGAATCCCATTAACCATAGAAACCTATAAAATAAGAATATTTAAATTTGGATCAGTTAATAAAATTTTATGGCTGAAACATTGAAATAATTTAAAATAGTTAAATTATAGAATAAGATATTTTAGAGATTAAGCTCAAAATAATTCAGAAAATATAAAATGTGAAAATTTTCCTTAAAATAACACTTTACTGGGATTAAAAAAACTAAAATTAAGAATAAAATAATTTAAAATATTTACTCTATCAATTCCCCTACACTTAAACACTACACTCCAGGGAAATCATTTTATACCAAGGCCAAAACAAACTTATCAAAACATAAATGACATCACAATCCAATTATCATATAAAACGAAAATATCATTCCTCATGCAAGGATAAATATTTCCCAAGTCCTAAAAAATCATAATAATCCTTTCAATTTCATGTTAATACTCACATTTATTTTGTATCTACCTCCCTGGAAAATTATTTCTTTCTTCACTCAAGGATATTTTATGTGGAGTTTTTATCATTCTCAACAACATGTGTGATATCCATAGGATTTTTATACTCCAAGTATCTCCAAATAAAAGAGTCAAAAAAAATTCAAGAATGAGGTTTTTATAATGTGTTTTTCTGAGAATAATTGTTGGTAGGTTTTAAATGTAAAAACATATGAGGTATAATGGGGATGGTTAACCTCTTTGTGATGTTAATGCATGAAAATGGTTTTTCTCAAGAATGGTGTCCTCCTAGATCAGCTCAAAAATGAATCATCTACAAACACATCTTTATTTGGGAATTTAACACTTTTAATTTTAGAATCAATGAATTTCTTTCCACTTTTACCCAGTTGTAGCATTATTTCATCTTGAATGAAGATCTAAATTTCTCTTCACAATCATGTTTTATAGGAAAATTAAGGCAACTTTTGATCTTAAAAAATTGGTGAACACCCAGACCATATGTGTAAAAATATTTTGGTCCACCCATACATCTTCCTATCATGACATTTCCTTCACAAAAGCAGCAGTAAATATGTAAACACATTCAATTCATTTCAAATATATTTTTCTGGAAAGAAAAACACATCTCTTCTTCTCCCTCTCCCACACTTGAGTTCAATAATAATCATACATTTAACTTCTATAGTAGGTTTTAAAGGGATAAATGTATTGTAATGTGTATTCCAAACAATGTATTTCATTTTTAATAAGGGATTAAATAATTTCATATGAAAATGTAGTCCAAAATAAGAGTTCAATGCAAAAGAGATTTCAAAGTGGTGTGTCAATCATGCTTAACACATTCCATGAATTATAAAAGCTTTGAAAAATACAAAAATAGAAAGTTATGGATCACACAAAATTTCTCATGACTCTAGAGAAATATAAATTCAATAATATATCAAATAGGTTTAGAAACCTCTTGGATTGGGAAAGAATTTCAATTTGGATTGTACTAGTGCATATGAGTTTCATAATCAATCAAACTTCATCAAATTAAAAATATTGTAAATTAGGAAATAAAATCCACTTAGAAATATTTTAAGTCCTCAAATATTCAAATCAAGAAACCTGAAAAAAATAAAAATATGGTTTTAATTTTACAAAGTATTCAATTTAGCTCAAGATTCTTAAAAACGCAAAAAAATGAAAAAAACATGATTTTTTTTAAAAAGAATATAAAAAAGCACACTAAATTTTCTAAAATAGGTTGAAATCCCTACCCCTTAAAAATTCCAATCATTAAAATCTTTTGAGTTCAAATTAAATTATTAAATGTTTCATGTATAATTTATATTAGACTGCAAACAAAATAAATAAAATAAAAGAAACAGCCTGATTTATTTTTCCGTGGCAGCCTTGTGTTAAGATCCTAGCTACTAGCACTTTAAAACTACAAGAAATAAATGACAAGAAATAAGAAAATTAAATAAAAATAAAGATAAAGGGGAAATAAAACAAGACAATTCATTTTTTTAACCCTAAGAGGATGTTAGGTTTTTGCTGCCCCTAGTCTGGCAGTTACAGTGGATTATCCCAAATCAGAAGGTGGGTTTGGATTCTTTGAGATAAACCACCCTATGTGACTTTTCTCTGTGACCATTAGTAAACACCAAGAATAGAGAACCCAAAAGAATATAAGAATGTTACTAGCCCCAATAAATTAGAATGATTGAATTTTAGTTCAATAGTGGGGTGGAATATAAAATAGGGGTGCTACCTATGAAATTTTATAGTGTCCTCTTCCATATGGTATGAAAGTTTTTATAGAGGATGAAGTCACACCACATTATTTTCAAGATCTTCTTCCTCAACCACCAACACATGGGTGGTCTCTTATTTAACATACAAGTCCTGATACATTTGTCTTGTTTCAAAAATTTCTAAAAAGTGTAAGTTAAAAAAATATTAAACTAGAATAAGATTAAAACATGATGAATTAATTAATAATTCATCCCTTTTAAGTAAGTCATCTTGGAAATTGTTCTCTTTGGGAAAGACCATTGGCAACTCCATATCATCAGGTGAATCTTATTCATCATTTTCTAAATCAAGAGAGAGGTCAAAAGGTGTCTATTTTTCAATATCAATGATGGGAAGATCATGTTTTAGTTTATCTTCAACAAATCTATTCTAGGATTCTTCCAAAAATTGTTGATCATCTATAAGTGCATCAGCTAGAATGCCTCGGGGACCTCCTTGAGAAAAGTTTGAGTATAGGATGATGTTATTTTTTCCTTTATTATCACCTTCTCACCCACTACATTTTCTTCAACATAAATAAATTATCGGTGCAATCTCTTCCACCACTTGTTCTGGTTCAGGTTCTGGCTTGGGTTTCTCTTGACATGAATGTTTGTATTGAAAAATAAACTATATTTAGCTCTGTAATTTTTCAACTAGATCAATAATAATTTGATTCTTATAATCAATATAATTTTAAACTACTTCAGTCACCTGATATTAGTCATTCCATGCATAAAATTTTTAATTGAAATGCATCATGAAAAAAAATTAATTTTTTACTATTTTTGAAATTTATGATTTTATAGTGTTTTTTTAAATAAATGGAAAATTATTTACAAAAATTTGAATAAAATTAGTAAGGAAGACAAGATATATCCTTGTAAAAGGTTCCAACTTTATGAAGCGTTGTCATGTTCACTCTTAAAAATATTTATGACCAAGTACAGTGCAGAGGCTGACCTAGGTCGATCTCTAGAGGAGCTTTGGTAGTCAATCATTCACTACTTCTAATACACCATTTTTATATATTTTTTATTAATGAAATAAAATGAAAAGAAATGATATTTTCTAATTGAAAATTAAAAACTGAAATTAAACATGCAATGCAATTCAAACAAAAGGAATACAGATAGAATGATGTTAGAAAGAAATGAGACATTCTCGAGAGAATCACCCCGAGTGAACCTTCATCATCTCTTAATTAATCTCAATTTTAATTAATGAACATGATCCATCATATGTATTAATATACCCTTATAAATATGTCTATCAATATACAGTTCACTAAATGATCATCGAGATACAGCACATCCACCTCCTCGATCGAGGGAGAATATTGTAGAAGTGAAAGCTGAGCCTTAGCTGGCTAGTGGAGACACAAAAGCACCTTTTGAAAAAATATCTCCCTTAACCTAACTCTACGAAAATAAGAAAAAAATTAATATTTAAATACATGGGTCCATCACTGGATTACTCCCTAGGGAACTTCCATGAGTTAGATACTCATGATCATGAGTATAAGAGTTCACAATGTTGAAGAAAATAGGGGGGAACAAAAGAGAGAAAGAAAATGGAGGGAAAGGAGAACACATAAATTAAAACATGTAATTAAATTACAGAATGAAATTAAAATAAAATACAACACTAAGCTACATAAAATGGACAACAATGGCTACCCATAAGTTGTCAACCCTTTGAGATGAAGAAGCCATGCTCTTTTATAGGGAGAGGGGTGAAAATTTGGCTCCAAATTCATCCTCTAAAAGATTCTGCGTGGATAACCCATTAAATGATCGAATTTGGGGATGTGTTGTTCTTTAATGTTATACTATAATCCTACCTCTCTCGACCCATAACATTTTTTCTTCATTTTCCAATAAACTAATATGTTATGGCTGATTTACTGAATATATTTCATCTGTCAAGGATGGTTGTTTATATTATAATTTAGTAAGTTCAAATGCATTTATGGACTTGAAATGAAGTATTCAGGCATGAAAAAATCAATTAAAGTTGTTCATATGGATTTCTTATTTCCACATGATTAATTTAATCTCATTTTATTTGTCCATTTATGAGATATGGTCCCATAAATACAATTCTCTAGATCTACACACAGATTTCAAGGAATTATTTGTGATCTCGTTTTGGGCCTTCGAATGATACATTGATCTTTGAATCCTAGGAGATAAAATGAATCCCATCAACCATAGAGATCTATAAAAGAATAATTTTTCAATTTTTATCAGTTAAGAAAATTTTATAGCTGAAACATTGAAATGAATTAATATAATTAAATTACAAAATAAGGCATTTTAGAAATTAATCTCTAAATAATTCAAAAACAATAAAATCTGAAAATTTCCCTTGAAATAACACTTTATTGGGATTAAAAACACAAAAACTCAGAATAAAATAATTGAAAATATTTTCCTATCATAATATAAATTAGGGTTTGAAAATTTCACATTAAACCCTTTCAAACATTATAAATCTTAATTAACTCCAAGTATAATAATAATAATAATAATAATAATAATCACATGACATGTACAAATCCACAAATAATGTATAAATATATATCACAAATATTATTTAGAATCAGAACATTAAAATCATTCTTCTTTCCCGCATTGATATTTACCGAACCATGAATAATTACTATTTATTTAATAAATAAATGTCACATCATTATTAAAAAATGTATATAATATATAAAATGTTAGAAATACTTGAAGAAATATTTATTTATATCACTTATACTTTTAAATAACTTTTGATTAAATCATGGAAAATAACTAAATATGAATATATATTTTTTATTTGAACTTCTTAAATTCAATACATGATTTTAACTGATATTGTGGATATGTTAAGTGTGGGACCCCCTTGGCCTCCTTGTTATTGGGATTATAAATTACTACCAAAAAAAATTTAGCATCTGGAAACATGAAATGGAATCTATTGAGAATGATGTTATCATCGCCAAAACATCCAACCTCCCACAAATTTTTATTGTGTTATATAATCCTTTTGACATAATATCTCAAATCAAGAAGGTTGAAAGATAGTACAATCAACATATATGCTCGATGTATATTTAATTTAATTTCTATAAATGTACTCATCCATAAAACACTATGGAAATGAATTTATTATTGTTTTTAGATTCCCATTAAAGGGACCATTAAATCAACATTCATCAAGAGAAAAAGGGTTAAATCATATCTCTCATTATCCATTAAAGAAAGATTACTTGAGATAAACCTAATGTATCATACTTCAACAAAATCCTTTATCATCATGTTTTTAATATAAATATCAATCAATTTAAGGCAAGATATAAATTATTGATAATCATAATGTTCAAGGATCAATATATATGTCTGTCGATAAGAATATACAATGAAACATGGAAATGTATGTTCCTTGTTAATAGTTATGTTCACAAAACCTCATGTAATCCAAATTACCATAGAATAAAACCATGATATGTAAGATCAATGTATTATGAGCCTCTATATATTAATAAATTGTATTTTCTATGTCCCTTTCATATAATATCATCTTTCCATCGAACAAAGTTCAGGAATAATGTTGAGGTACATCTACATTCTCAACATATCATGGAACTTCTATAAATATTTATCATGATATATATTCTATATATATCATAAAATTAAAATATTATGTGTAATAAAAATAATAATTTGATAATAAAACATATGTAAAAAAGAAAAACATGTAATCAAGTACTAATAAATTTGGTTCTAGGGTACCATCTAAAAAGGTGATGTGATTCATTTCCCATTTATTTCATATATGGATGACTATAAGGACAAGGGTAATGAATATATTTGAAAATAGTAAAATATTTATTATTATATGAAATTAAAATATCATATTGTTTATTTTATTTACACTAAGTATAAAAATGGGAATGTCACTTGTGTATACATACATAATATGTCCACTATGAATAATGTATCGCATTTTTCATTACCTTCTTACCTGGATGGTATTGAATGTATATTAAATGTTAAAAATGATAATTTTAACATTTTATAGATTATTTATATGATTTAAACATGTATATTTTTACTATTTTCATCACAAAACTGATATTTGGATGTTATAAAGAAAATAAACTCTAAATGTTCTAGGTATTGGTAAAAGATTATATTGACTAAAATAAATAGAATAATGATAATGGATTGAACATGAATAAAAATAATAACCATGTAAAAATAAAATAAAATTACTTTTCCCATGAGTTAGTGGACTTAAGAAGATATACAGGGCACAATGTAATAGACTTATCATTAAAACATTTTTTTAATGTTATATTTTCAATGTATGAACCCAGTTCTTTTTTTTTTTGAGGTACGGGATTCTTCTTTTCTCTTTTCCTTAGGTGTTTCTGAGAAAATAAGGGAAAAGGGGAACAATCCTAAATTTTGGGACTACACACCATGTACTTTTCCACACACTGTGTACTTTGGCCGTGTAGGATGTGTACAGAGGGTGTGTAGCCTTGTTGGCAACTAAGGGTACAAAAACCGACTACACGCCGTGTAGTGGTCCTTTACACGTCGTCTAGTTAGTTGGAAGATGAAATAGTAAGGCGGTGGGAGCAGCCGCCAGCTAGGCGATAGTACACGCCTTGTAGTCAGGAATACACGTCATGTACTCGTGTCAACGGATGAACAGTTTGGCTGTGCCGCCAGAGGAACAGTTAAATGAAAGGAGTACACACCGTGTAGTCAAAAGTACATGTCATGTACTTTGTTTTTTTTTCACTTCAAATGGGCAGTAGCCAACCCTGCTCATAGGATTGGCTTAGAACTAGATGGGAGCTTGGGAGAGGATGGCTAAACCTTCGTGGATCTCCAGATCGAGCATCGTGAATTCATTTCCGCTTCCGTTGATCACATTGGAACCACACGGGTAAGCCCTCCTATCTCCTTGTGTAGTTCTTGACAATTCTTCCTCTAATGGAAGTTATTTGAGGTTTAATGAGAATTATTTTACCTCAGATCTATGACATTCTTGGACGTTTCAGAAGGCGTCATCCTGGTATACCGTTCTTGGGTGTTTAATGTAGGTGGCTTGGTTTTTAATTTCCAACTGATTTGTGTTTTGTGTACGGTTGTAATACATTCCCATGAATGGGGTGTTGTATGGTTGATCCCTTGTTGAAATAAATATCTATTATTGAATAGGTAATTTAAATGTGATAATAAACTGCTGTTTGAGATCGCTTCTTGGATACAGGACCATCCCGAGGGTGCGTTCCTCTGTTTAGCAGTTTGTCCAGGATACCCAATTGTAAGCCTTTATAATAATGATTATAGAATTTTCTACAGAGGAATTTCATGTGTACTACTTATTTACATCTTGGGAATGTCCTGGTTACTTGTTTAGACTGAGGGTAGTGTTGTGATTAGCTTGTGGGCAATATACAACTTAGCATATAGGAAACTTCTTCCGTGCCTGTGTGCCGTTGATTCTGTGCATGTGGGTGACACCTCGTATGCCTATGGGAAATATTCGATATTCCTGTGGGTAGATTCATATTTTTGGATTCTCTTTACTTAAGGTTAAGGGTTTACGCGTCTGAGGACACAGGAATTTTTACTTAGAATATTCACTGTGGTGATATCTTAAATTTAATGATTAAAATAATAATAATAAGGCAATATAACTGGTAAATTTAGTTCCTTATGAGTACTACTTTGCTTATTCCATTTTAATACTACACACTATCGTTGCATATTTTCACATAGTTGGGCATGGGCCTTTGGTGGGTGCCTACTGGGATTTATTTCTCACACCTTGTTTGGGTAATGGTTTTCAGCCAAAACAGATTATGTTTCTACATGTTTGGATATGGGCAAGGGTCCCTATACAGGTACTTGATTGCTGCTGAGGAGTAAGGGAGGATGGGACCGGGCCTAGGTTCTCAATGCTACCGGCAGTTTTTTTTTTCTTTACTCTGTATCGTATTCTACTACTTTGTAACATGTTCTGGTTATTTTCTTATAACATGAGGCATGTTGCATCAACATTATATATATATTATTGTTGGTTGTTTTTACTGCAGTTGTTCATTTAAAATTGTGTATGATTATTTTCTTCCACTGTTGTTGTTGTTGTATGTTTTATCTGGTATTCCACTAGGCTACACTTTGACAAATGAGGGCATAGTTTCCCCACAATCATACCTGGTCCCTCGCTCCTAGTCGACAGCCTCTGGCATTTGGGGAAATGCGCTTGAGGTCACGTAGCGAACTGTGTTTGGGGCACCTGTTGAGTGGCACCCGGAACTGGGACATTACAAAGTGGAATCAGAGGGAAGTTCTTTTCATTAACTTAATATTTGGAGCCTTAGTCAGGGATAGGATGAGAACGGTAGTTGGTAATAAGATGTGTCCGGGCGTAGCTAACTCATGTACAGGGAAAATCCAAGTTACCTTGTGTTGCAATTTTTCTGATTTTGAAATTTCACAGTTGAATTGATTTTCACCGAAGGGTGACACACTTGTATTGTGTTGTTTATTTTTTATTCATGGGTTCTATTTAGTTGTAACCCGATGAGATGAGGGTATTCCATCTGATGAATCATTTAGGCACATGCAAGAAATCACATGTCATGCATAGTTCCATGCAATGTAGGTGCATTAGAAATTGCATATTGTTGTAATAGATGTTGTGCTATAAAAATCATGTTGTTGTGATAGCTGCATTGATAAATACATGTTGTAAATGGGTTATTATTGTGTGACCTTGTTTATAAAATGGATGCCAAACATTGGTTTTTTGGGATTATGGGCCCTCATTGATTGAAATTAGGTGGATCATTGACTGTTTATCTTATTATAACACATATAAGATGCCAAACATTGATTCATAGGGAGTATAGGCCCTCACGGATCGAAATTTGGCACTTTGGGGTTATTTTCAGTATTTTCTGGATTCTGGAGATGTTTCTGAGGTATACTGTCTGGAAAACCAGTATACATACTGTGTAGTATCTTAAACACACCATGTATGTTCTTCTGTTCAAGAAGAAAAGAAAACTTTTTGAGTACATGCTATGTACCCTAAGTACACGCTATGTAGTCCCTTCCCGTGTCATAGACCATGTGGGCGGGGACACGGGGAAGGGAAGTGCTTGGGGAAAACACATCGTGTACCGTAAGTACACATCGTTTAGTATTTACCTGGAGTCCACCTTTGTAACTAAGAAACACGGACAGGGGAGACCTTAGTATACACACGTCATGTCCACTATGGAAACACACAGTGTAGTCTGACCTGGGACCCGACCGTGTGACTAACAACATGGGTCGGTGTAATCCTTTTGCGTACACGCCATGTGTGTATGGAAAACTCTGTGTAGTGTGATCCATGTATCTAGCCATGTAACTAACAACACAGGTCGGTGAAGCTCATCTAGTACACGTCGTGTACCTTTGGGACACACCGTGTGGTCTTGTCCGAGGACAGACCGTGTGGACTTAGTCATGTGGCTGGGAAGACAGAGTGGTATACACGCCATATGTGGGTGTAACACACCATGTAGTATCAAGCCGAGTAGTCATTCGTGTCACAAATGACACCGGAAGTTATAAAATTACCCTATACACACCGTGTAGGTTATATACACGTCGTGTAGTTTTATTTAATAGCAGTCGTGTGGCTTGGCCATGTAGAAGGACCCGGGTTGGGGAAGAAAAGTCAAGTACACACCTTGTAGTCAGTATACACGTCGTGTAGTCTTGTTGTGCAATATTGAATGCCTTCTTCCCCTGTTCCCCTTTTGGTTCCTTCGTTTTCAGACTGTGATAATCTTGATCTAAGGAGTGCGTTTGACCTTGTTTTGTCATGCCTCTGAGACATCCATGTGTTGTTTTCGAGGAGAGCGACAACGACTATACTCCGGATATGGTGGGACATGGGCTACCAGTTGATCCTCCAACAAAGCCGGATGCAGCGCCAGTCGTTATATCAAACACAGGTGGGGAGGCGCAGTTCCGTGAAGGATTTATTCGGTTTATGAAGACCTTTCAAAGATCATTGCTGGCTGCCACATCTATGGACGAGCTGACATGTATCTTCTAGCAGCAGCATCCGCCTATGTTTTCAGGGGATGAAGGACCATAGGCTATAGAGTCTTGGCTGGGGTCGATGCAGACTATTTTAGAGCACCTGGAGATGACTCTAGGGCAAAGGGTCAATCTCGTGAATTATATATTGCGTGATACCGCCAAGAGGTAGTGGGATGTTACCACCCAGTCAGAGCATCATAGAGACATGGCATGGGAAGATTTCCAAATAGCCTTTTATGACTTATTCTTCCCAGAGATGCTGAGGGTAGATTGAGCTCGAGAGTTCATGAATCTACAGCAGGGCGCTTTGTCGGTGATGGATTATTCTACTCGTTTCACTGAGTTTCATCGTTTTGTACCCGTTCTGGTGGGCGATGAGATGCTGAGAGCCAGACGCTTTGAGGATGGTCTTCGATATGACATCTGAGCACTGTTGAATGTTTTCAGGTTGCCTGTAGTACATGATATTGTGAATCAGGTGCTGATTATAGAGAGGAACTTGTGGGAAGCTAGTGGTGTGGGCAAGGGCGGTCCAGCACCAGTTTCTGGTACTATTTCTACTGGTAAGAGGAAGATACATATGGACTTCTCTCATTGAGGCACTACCAGCCAGAAGAATGTTTCAACTATCCAGGTCATGTGCTAATTGTGTGGTATGGATAGGAACAAGTAACCTCACCATCCACGTGACCCGGTGGAATGTCGGGCTTGCCGTGGGATGGGTCATCTATAGTGCTTTTGCAGGGTGTTTCCACCAGTGGCTAGTGAGAGGGGTTCTGCGAAGACATTGAATGTGGGGGCAGGACAAGTATATTCTTACCATTTGGGAGACTAGAATACATCAGGGCATGTAGTCAGGGATGGGTGACATGGAAATGGTAGCCAGACACCAGGATCTTAGAGGTAGCAGGGTGGGACATCTCAGGGTAGCCAGGTTGTGTCGCAGGGCTGTGGCACTGGGCAGACATATGCAGTGCAATAGACCCAGTAGAAGCAGGATCTCGGACCTTCTACTATCATAGGTACTATTCTAGTAGCTTCTATCTTATCTTCAGTACTTTTCGATATAGGTGCTACTCATAGTTTCGTAACTGTGGCCCTTATGGAGAGCCTTGGGCTCTGTGTTTCTTTTTCTTCTGTTGTTATGACGTTAGACACTCCGTTGGGAACTAGAACGGCTAGGGTAAATCAGTGCAAGGAGTTCCCCCTTGAGGTTGGTGGGTGTCACTTCTTCTGGGACCTCTATGTCTTAGATATGAAGCGCTATAATGTCATCCTCGGCATAGACTGGTTGGTTTCCTTTTGAGCCTTTGTGGATTGCTATCGTCACAGGGTGAGTTTCACATCACCAGAGGGTGGAGAGTTTCTATACAAGGGTGAGTGGGATATGTAGGCGAGTTGAGCTGGACCAGAGCATCATGGACGAGGTGGTATCACATCCTAGAGTGCGATCTGATATCTGGATGACCAGGGTTATTGTCAGAAGTATTTCCCTCCAGTGGTTGATCGTTTTAGAGATGTCTTCTCAGAAGATTTTTATGTTCTTACTTCAGATCATGAGGTGGATTTCTCTATTGAGCTTACTCTAGGAGAAAAATCAGTTTCCATTCCTCCTTATAGGATGGCTACACCAGAGTTGCAGGAGCTCAATAGACAGTTAGAGGAGTTATAGGAAAAGGGGTTCATCCGACCCATTACATCTCCTTGGGGTTCTTCTGTCCTCTTTGTGATGAAGGCGGGTGGTACCCTCATACTCTATGTGGATTATCAGATGTTGAACCAGTTGACGGTGAAGAACTGATATCCCTTGCCAAGGATTGATGATCTTTTTTATCAAATTTATGGAGCATGTGTGTTCTCAAAGATTGAATTGAGATTAGGATACCATCAGCTGCACGTGAGACCATCAGACATACCGCTTACAGCTTTTAGGAGTAGGTATGGTCTATACGAGTATACGGTTATGCTGTTCGGACACACAAACACACTAGCAGTTTTCATGGCTCTGATGAATCATGTGTTCCACCTTATCTGGATTCTTTTTTGGTAGTATTCATGGACGATATCTTGGTGTACTCTCACACTTGACATTACCATTCCATCCATCTTGAGATCGAATTGAGTACACTGAGAGAGCATCAACTATATGAAAATAATTCAAAGCTCCACTTTTAGAAGGACCGGATACACTTCCTAGGTCACATCATCTCAGAGGCAGGAGTTGTAGTAGAACAAGAGAAGGTGAGATCAGTAGTTTCCTTGGAGAAGCCTAAGAAAATGTTTGAAATACGTAGTTTCTTGGGGCTGGCTGGTTACTACATATACTTCATACAGGACTTCTTCTGCTTAGCATCACCATTGACGGGTTTTACTAAGAAGGGTGTAAAGTTCATTTGGTCAGAAGCTTGTGAGACAGCCTTCCAGGAGCTGATGGGAATGTTGACATCAGCACCGATCATGATACTCCCAGAGCAAGGGAATATCTATAGGGTTTACTGTTATGCATCATGGATTGGGTTGGGAGGTGTGTTGATGCAGGGCGACCGAGTTGTTGCGTACGGGACTCGGCAGTTGAGGCCACATGAGAAGAATTACCTGACGCATGATCTCGAGTTGGCTGCAGTTTTTCATGTGTTGCACTGTTGGAGTCATTATCTCTTGGGAGAACATTTTGTGGTGTTCGCGGACCACAAAATTCTAAAGTATATCTTTACCCAGCATGAATTGAACCTGAGGCAGCGAAGGTGGGTTGAATACCTTCAGTCCTTTGATTTTGAGCTTGCCTATACACCTGGTAAAGGTAATGCAGTATCTGATGCACTGAGCAGGAAGACCCAGATATAGGCAATGCAAGAGGGCAGTGGTTAATGGAAGCTTATGGCTTTGTTCTCTGAGATGCATTTGGAGGTGCATGACAGTCAGGGGCAGACCTATCTTTCAACTTTAGCTGTGACCTCTACCCTCCTGGATAGAGTGAGGATGAGACAGCTATCTGATTCAGAAGGCCTAGTTATATGGGAGTCAGTGACCAGTGAGGACCCTTCTCCTGGTCGGACGATAGGTGATGATGATGTATTATGTTTCTATGGATGAGTGTGGGTTCCATGAGATATACATGAGGAGATGATGTGGGATTTTTATGCTTCATCTTGGGAAGTTCATCCCGGGGCTACCAAGATGTACTGAGACTTAAGACATTAGTAGTAGTGGCCGGGAATGAAGAGGGATGTAGCTGGTTTGGTTAGGAGGTGTTCCACCTATCATCAGGTGAAGGTGGAGCATCAGAGGCCAGTAGGACTATTACAGCAGTTACCTATTCTAGATTAAAAATGGGATGATGTCATGATGGACTTCGTGACGGGGTTGTCGAGGTCACCTCGAGGGAATTATGTTGTGTGGGTTGTTGTGGATAGACTCATAAAGGTAGCTCACTATTTCCCGATCAAGGAGACCTTCGGTGTTGATGAGCTCAAGAAGTTTCATATCCGAGAGGTCATACATCTTCATGGGTTCCCTCGTTCTATCGTTTTAGATAGGGACATTTGTTTTACATATCGTTTCTAGATGAGTTTTCAAAGAGCACTGGGTTCATAGGTGATTCTGATAATAGATTACACCCTCAGACCGATGGTCAGTCAAAGCGTACGATACAGGTGCTTGAGGACATGTTGTGTGCATGTTTCCTAGACATTGGGGGCTCTTGGGAGAAGCATATACCCATGGTCAAGCTTTCCTATAATAATAGTTTTCATTAAACTATAGAGATGGAACCTTACGAGGCTTTATATGGTAAGCCATTCCGATCACCCTTGTGCTGGTTAGAGGCAAGTGAGGTAGCTTTACTGGGACCACGTCTCGTGTAGGAGACTTCTGAGCAGGTCCAGTTTATTAAAAAGAGAATGTCTACCGCACAGTCTCATCAGAAATCTTCTGCTGATCACTGCAGATGAACCTTGGAGTTCATGGTTGGGGATCATGTTTTCTTGCGTGTTTCACTGAGGTTGGGACACAGGCGAATCAGGAGACAGGGTAAACATTCACCGAGGTATGTGGGGCCATTTGAGATTTTGGAGAGAGTTGGGCTAGTTGCATATCGGTTGTAGTTACCGCAGAGGTATCGAGCCATGCATGACTTCTTCCATGTATCTCAATTGCATCTCTATCATTCAGACTCATATCACGTCTTTCAGCCTGAGGAGGTTGAGCTTGAAATATATGTGTCCTTTGAGAAGCATCTGATTCGTATTGTTGATAGGAGCATAAAGGTTCTCTAAGGCCGGTCAGTTCCTCTCATACAGGTGCTATGGCATCATGGCTGAGTGCGGAATAAAACCTAGGAGCAGGAGAATGACATATGTGCTCAGTGGCTGGAGTTGTTCATGGCTATATCTTCACCACCCTTGGAAGGTAAATTTGGGGACGAATTTCTTTAAGGGGGGAAGTTTGTAAGAACCCAGTTTTTTTTGAGGTATGGGTTTCTTCTTTTCTCTTTTCCTTAGGTGTTTTTGAGAAAATAAGGAAAAAGGGGAACAATGCTAAATTTTGGGACTACACACCATGTACTTTTCCACACGTCGTGTACTTTGGCTATGTGGGATAAGTACACAGATTGTATATCCTTGTTGGTGACTAGGGTTTCAAAACCGACTACATGTCGTGTAGTGTTCCAATACAGGCCATGTAGTCAGTCAGCAGACGAAATAGTAATGTGGTGGGAGTAGCCGCCAGCTAGGTGATATTACACGCCGTGTAGTTGGGAATACACACCTTGTACTCATGTCAACGGATGAACAGTTTTGCGGTGCGGCCATAGGAATAGTTAAATGAGGGGAGTAAACGCCATGTAGTCAAAAGTACACGTCGTGTACTTTGTTTTTTTTTTCACTTAAAATGGGAAGTAGCCAACCCTGTTCAAAGGATTGTCTTAGAACCGGACAAGAGCTCAGGAGAGGACGGTCGAACCTTCGTGGATCTCCAGATCGAGCGTCAAGAATCTGTTTCCACTTCCATCGATCACGTTGGAACCGCACGGAGCCCTCCCATCTCTTTGCATAGTTCATTCCAATTATTCCTCTAATGGAAGTTTTTTAATGTTGAATGAGAATCCTTTTACCTCATATCTACGATGTTCTTGGACGTTTCAGAAGGCGTCATTTGGGTATATAGTTCTTGTGTGTTTAAGGTTGGTGGATTGGTTTTTAATTTCCAACTGATGTGCGTTTTGCGTACCACTGTAATATGCTCCCATGAATGGGGTGTCGTATGGCTGAGGCCTTGTTGAAATAAATACCTAGAATATTATAGGTAATTTAAATGTGATAATAAACTTCTGTTTGGGATCGCTGCTTGGATCCAGGACCACCCCGAGGGTGCGTTCCTCTGTTTAGCCATTTGGCCAGGATACCCGAGGGTAATCTTTTATAATAATGATTATAGAATTGCCTTGAGAGGAATTGCATGTGTATTGCTTGTTTACATGTTGGGAATGGCCTGGTTACTTGTTTAGCTTGAGGTAAGTATTGTGATTAGCCTGTGGGAAATGTACTACTTAGCCTATGGGAAACTTCTTCCGCGCCTATGGGCAGTTGAATCTATGCTTGTGGGTGACACCTCGTTTGCCTGTGGGAAATATTCGATATACCTATGGGCAGATTCCTGTGTTTGGATTCACTTTACCTGAGGGTAAGGGTTTACACGTCTGAGGACACTGGCTATTTTACTTAGAATATTCACTGTGGTGATATCTTAAATTGAATGATTAAAAGAATAATAAAATGGAAATATAACTGGTAAAGTTAGTTCCTTTTGAGTACTACATTGTTTATTTCATTTTACTACTGCACACTATCATTGCATATTTTCACACAGTTGGGCATGGGCCTTTGGTGTGGGCCTACCAGGATTTATTTCTCACACCCTATTTGGGTCACGCTTTTCAGCCCAATAAGATTACATTTATGTAGGTATGGATAAGGGAAAGGGTCTCTATACAGGTACTTTATTGTTGTTGAGGAGTAGGGGAGCATGGGATCGGGCCTAGGCTCGCGATGCTACCGACTGTTTTGTTTCATTTTGCTATACTCTGTATCGTATTGTACTGCTTTGTAACATGTTCTAGCTATTTTTTTATAACTTGAGGCATGTTTCATCAACATTATATATATATGACCGTTGGTTGTTTTTACTGCAGTTGTTCATTTAAAATTATGTATGTTTATTTTCTTTCGATGTTGTTGTTGTATGTTTTATCTGGTATTCGGCTATGCTACACTTTGACAAATGAGGGCATAGTTTCCCCACTATAACACATGGTCCCTCACTGCTAGTCAGCAGCCTCTGGCGTTTGGGAAAATGCGCTTGTGTTCACGTAGCGAATCGGTTTCGGGGCACCCATTGAGTGGCACCCAGAACCGGGACGTTACAATCGACTACTTTTTCTTTATATTCATATTCATTTCAATGAATCTATAATTTTATTTTTATAAATAATAGATTATTGAAGGTAATTAAAATATTATTTTTTATTTATTTAAATATTATTTATAATGACCCATCTTGATATTTTCAATACGGATAATTTTTATAATCTTTATAAAAGACAGAAAAGAATGTTTTTTAATGTTTACTGAATGACTACATATTTCCATCAACATATCTATTATTCATTATTTAAATTACTCTACATGTGTAAATGGTTATTCAAAGAAGAACATATTCAAACTCATCGATGGGTTTTCATATTTATGATTATCTAAAAAAGGATATTTCTATTGATCCATAACAAAAAATCGAATGTTCATGGAATATGAGTTTGAATATGATTGAAAAGGGTTTTATGAAGTAAAACTAAAGTATGATATATTTTTTCCATCATAAGAACGTACTCGACTAGTATATATTATGACATGTTATCCTAATATAACTCATGATAATGGGAGAAAATGATATATCTCATCTATGTATTTTGTAATGATTTAGTCTTTGCAATCAAAAAAATCTGGGAGAAGACTAGGTAGGTCACTCTTTTTGAATTAACAGATCATTGGTTATTTGAATATTGGTTAAAAAAAGGAAAATAAGTTAAATATTACTATATGAGATATCAATTTCATGATTTATATTTTTTATTATAGAAATATATTTATTTCATGAGGAAAGAAATGAATAATATCTTTTAATGGTGAATGATTTTCTTTTCATGTGAACTTTCCATAATTTATCATGTTCCTCTAGATGCCTTCATAGTTTTTTTATTCATTGTAATGGATTTACAATTTTTTCCACTACTAAAATAAGATTTTTATATGTTTAAATGTTTTTTTTATTTTATAAATGTGTTATTATGTAAATAAATAAACATTTTCATGGGTTTTCATATTTTTTCTTGATTAATAGTATATCTTTTTTGTATCCCTTCTAGAATTTTTTTATCATCCAAAGATTTTAATTTTTTAATGGATATTTTTATGAGTATGTAATATATAATGATCTAATTTAAAATATGTATTCATTTTATTATAGGAAAAGGTTTCATGGAGGAATTGGGGTTGTAAACATAAATCCCTACTATTTTAACAAAATGTACAATTTATAGATTTGTTTTATGTTTTTTTAATATTATACTAGTTCTATAAGAAAAAATTATCCAAAAGGTCATGGGAATATAAAAATATCAAATTATTACTATTAAATTCATAATTATGGATTATTATCATTGAAGGTAGTTAAAATTGATATTAGAGAAAGATTTTGATAACATTAGATGTTAAGAGGATTCAGAATGAAACTCTTAAGGGATTCATATTTATATTGAAAATAAAATGAGATTTATTTTTAGGATTTATATGTTATTTAAACTAATCTATTATTATTGAAAATGTTTTTTTTTGAGATAATTTGGTAGCTAATGTAGCACCACATCAAAAGGTTATTAATATTCCAAATTAGAATCATAGAATTATTTGAATAGAGTAATTTTTAGATATATTAACTCCACTGATGTAGAATACTAATGGTGTAACCTGTTAATTTTAATGACCAAATACAATGTAGAGAAACATGTCTATAATGGACAATTTCAAAAATCATTGCCATTTTGTCCTCAATGTATCACAAGACCTGATGAAAGATGAAGGACGGATAAATGGATTAAGAACTATATTTAATGTCTTGGGATGTATATGAAATCAAAAGTTGAATCTCTTTATTTATCAATGTGGTGGTGCATATAATCGATATTGGTCTTCAATTAAGAATACTATGAAAAAAATATGATATTTATTCTATGGATTTGATGGTAATTATAGCAACCTTGACCCCTGAATCCCAGATCTAGTTTCTGTTACCATTATATTTTCATATGATACTAGGAATCACATCCCAAATGACCTAATAGTTCAATATTATTGGTAGCCTAGATAATAACATTATATTTTACATTAAATTTGAATATAAAAATTACAAAATATATTTTTTGAGAATAAATTTATTCCTTCTAGTATATCTTTGCATATATCTCATAGTAAGCTTAATATAATCCTAGATAAATGAACCAAAATAATGAAAAGATCAAATTGTAAGTATGGGTTAAGTAAATTTAATGTTATAATGAATAAATAGTAATAATCTATAGGGGAAGGTAATTAACTAACATACATTACATTTAAATAAATGGATGAAGAATAATTAATATGTAATGGTAAATAACTAAGAACACATTTCATTTAAATAACTAGATATGGAATAATCAATATGAAAAGGTAAATGAACAAAATGACATTCCATTTAATAAAAAAATAAGAATGAAATTCATCAATAGATAATATAATTATAAAAATCCCATTGATAGTAATTGAAAAATTATAAATGAATTAAATTCTTAATTATTAGATTCCATGTTTCCCAGGAACCTAAACTCTATACCATTAATATAAATTCTCATGAAAATTTAAAACTGATGGGCAGAAACCCATTTAACTAAGTCTATCTGACTAATTATTCCCTTGAGACAATCGATGAATCGAGGTTCTATCTTTCACCAGGTATCACCTATGTCTTTAGGTCTAAATAATTCCTCATATATCAAATTATTAATTTAATTTATAAATGATGTTACTTATCAAATATCTGTGTTGAGTAAAAATAAAAAAAAAATCAATATATCCAACGATAAAAAAAATCAATGTAAAAACTATATTTAATAACTTTATATGTTTTAGGAAATGAAAATATCCACATCAAATAATATTTATATTTAAGCATAATTCAATGTTTAATGATTATAAGAAATGTAGCATTTAAAAGGAATGTTATTGACTACAAAATTGAATAAAGGAAGTGAATTTCAATATCATCCTTGGATGATTAGTCATAAACCATTTATAGGGTAAATAATCAAGTAAAATATACTTTATACCCATTGGAGTAAAAACAAGAATTTCTGTCATTGATGAAATAAAAATATCCTTAAATAACATTATTTAAGAAATTATACATTTCATTTGGGAAAATATACTAAAAATACTTTTCTTTGAAAATTAATTTTAAAAATATTTTCTAAAATTTAAATGGTATCTTAAATGAAATGATGGTGGGTAATTTCATTCATGTCATACACGGTAAAAATAACATTGGTTTTACATTATAAAAAGGTTAGAAAACTACCTTGTTCAGCAAATGAAATAAATTCCTTTCAAAAAAATCATAAAAAGTTAAAATGGTTAAACATGTATTTATTAAATAATTTATAAAAGGATAAAATAATTTTTGAAAACATTTTTTGGTAAAATGGTTTTAGAAGAAAACAGGATTCCGACTATGGAGAGAAATAATGTTAGGTTTTAAAAAAAGAAATTTTTTAATAATTTTGATTAGAAAAGTGTGAAAAAAAAGGTATTTTCACATGAAAAGGATCATCAATTACCATATGATAATTAAATTAAAGGGTTTATTAAATAATTTTCATATAATTTCCAAAAATGGGTATTACATGAAAGAATCGATTAGAATGAGATTGTGAAATAAACAATTAAAATGATCATAACATTGAAGTGAGAATTAATAAATGATTAAATTATGTGTATCAATAGTAAATACGTATAAAGTAAGTAGAGATACATAAATAAATTGTAAAAGGTTATTATACACATAATAATATAATGTTAAAGAAAATTATAAAGTAATATAACCCTATGAAAATGAATTATGTTTGGAAATTCATTAATATATTGTGTCTTTTAATTTCAATACCCTTAGATAAAATAATTAAAATTGAAACCTAAAACCATAACAAAATAAATATTTAGGATTTTATATGTAAACGGAAAGTATATACACCATATAAAGGTAATTTTGTACATAACATTAAAATATGCCTCAATAATATGAAATTGATATGAAAAACATTACTTTATACTTAATTTGAGTTGAATGCCATTTAAAATAAATTTTAGTGGTTTTAATCATGTGGATAATATATTTAAGAATAATTTTAATATTCATGATATCATATATGATCCTTTTATAATATCTTAAGAACCATTGGTTAATAATTTTTCATTATTTTCATTGTTTCGGGTAATAACATCTTTGTTTTTTTAGTATATTTCTACTTGTTATTTATTTTTCCTCTTACAGAGATCATGATATCATCATATAAAGTATGTTAAACATGACGAAAATATTATATATATTCTGTATATATGTATTTAGAGTAATCCATGAATTTTGGTTATGGAAAATGAAATACACCATTCATGGAGATGGTATGTCGTATGTACGCATGAACACTTCTTCCAATTTCTCATCTAATTGTAATAAATAAAAGTAAATTGTAAATATATATATATATATATAATTAATTAATTAAATATCATTATTATGTCATATAAATTAAATATTATTTTTAAAACCATCCTTAATACATTCCATGTAAAGTGTGAAAGAATCACATTACTTCGTTAGATGATATTCCTCTGTACACACGAGCGAAGTTATTGTATACCTAGAAAATAGAAATCATGAATATATTTGTGATATAATAATTAAATAATCATAAATACATCATAAATATAATATATAAACATCATGTACTTCATTATTTTCAATATTTTAAGGTCGTTATTGAAAAATGAACTATATTGTTTTGTGATGCGGTAGTTTTCCATACACATGAGTGGTGATTCTGTTACCAATTATAATGGATTTTTATGAAGTTTCAGTTACTAAAACGACGTAAAAACATCTCAAAATATTTTATATACATATTTTATTATATAATAATAATATATTAATAATTTAATGAGGTGGATAAGGAAATAAAAAATGCTTTTTGAAAAAAAAATACATCTTCTTCTTGTATCCATTGTGGTTTTTTCAATAATTCCAAAATATTATAATTTATTCGTTAGATAAGTCTTCTATTATTATGGTAGGGAAGTGAAGAAGGTATTTTGTTAATTCTTGTCCAATATAATTGGTTTGATGGTGTGAATAGATGAGGAGTATCCATTGTAAGTGTGAAGAGTGGGAAACTAGTAAATTTTTAAAAGAGTGAATTTCACCACATTTGTTTCCATGTAATGTGGCTATAATAATAAGACACACTCAATAATAGAATTTATAATTTCAAAATTTTTCCATCCAATTGGTTTTTTACATTTTTATTGGTAAATTTTATCTTTATGATTAATGTTTAATCCCTTAGTAAACTCATTTTTCTCCTAATTGATATAAATACTTTTTTCTTCATTCACTATTAATTTTTATAAAAAATTATTTTGGCCTCATTATAAATTTTAAATTATTATGATCCAAAATATGGTATGCATTTTTTCAAATTAAATCCACATAAGTGGGAAAAAATTAAATTATTCCCATAGACAGGATATGAATACTTTTTTCTTAAATGAAAATGTTTAATAGTTTACTAAGTTTTTATATATAAATTTATGTGAAAATGATTATAATGACACATTTTGGAATAATATATTTTTAGTAGTACTATTTTTATATTAAAACTAATTGAAAATATAATTTATCAACAGAAATAATTTAGTCAAAGAGTGAGTTAACAATTAAAATTCAGTATTTTTGACTATAAATAAAAAAATAAAACCGATTAGAAAAATATGAAAAATTCAATGATAATTATGAAATTAATAATTAAAAAAGAATTTTATTTTTTCAAATATAATTTTTTAATTTTTTAAAATTTATATTTAAAACATGTGGTCCATTAAATGGAAGAAAAACTACCTTTATAAAAATGGACCATTTTTTGCGTAAAATTTAATATGTTTATCTTATACCTATCATATATATTGGATTAATATAAAAATAATGATTGAATATATATAATATATAAATTTAATTAATATTATTCACTGATATTAATTTATTTTATTTTATTAGGATACAATTCCTCTAGCACATAAATATTGTTTTTTATATAAACATTTATATTATATTTAATTGGTTTTTATATTCATTTATATCAAATTGGTTACAAAATTAATTCAATCATATATTTTCAGAAGTTGATTTATCCTATTTATAACCAAAAAATTAATTTCTTTGATAAAATTATAAATTTAATATTAATATCATTAGAATTCTATAAAACTTAGTTTTACATGTAACACAATCCATTGTAGAAAGTCATTATTGTGGGAAATATAAGATAAATTAGAATTTTATGCATTTAAATATATAAAATATATTACATTTATTTAAAATAGTTAATATATCAAAATTTATTAGATTTTTATGTTCCTTTCTATGTTTAATGTTTCATGTAGCAAAGTATATTAAATTTGATGTCTATATATTATACTTTCAGTATGTTACATTCTTACCACCTTAAATAAATTTAATACTCATAATTTTAACATGATATTAATAATCAAGAGTTGATATTTTAAAATTATTTCATTGAAATCCCACATCATGAGAAGTCTTGGTAAAAATTCATCTTCATAAGATAGAATGGGAAGTACCAAATTCATATAGAACTACACAAAACTATGTTTCCATATAGGAGAATATCGGTGGAAAGTAATGATATGGAAATGAAGGAAAATAATAAAGAGTTATAGGGATTGAATGAGGTCTTTGATCAAAAACAATTGAATGATCAATTGATATTTTAGGGGCTCAAAACCATCAATCTAATAGGTGTTAATTTGTCATTAATATCTTTAGAAATCATGGTAATGTGATAAAATTTTATTTCAAGAACAATTTTCTAAAGATTTGGAATTATTTTTCGTTCTAATAATATATGGTAATATTCTAACTTTTTAAGTATCTATTTCATAAGAAAAAATAAATCTACTGGGTTTGATTAGTTCAATCTCTAATTCATCATATTTTCCAAAAAATATATATCCAAAAAAGAAATTTTTTATGCCTGAAGATATAAAATATACTTTTAACATATTATAAGATAAAAAAAGAGTGAACAATATTTCTACTTGTCTCTAAATATTTTCTAATAAAAATATGGTGAAAACAATAATATCTAAACGTAAAAAATAATACTATTGGGTCATTATTAATATTTTTTAATCAATTTATTGAAAATAATTAATTAGTATTTACTAAGAAAACATATTGCTTAGTGGCAGGTGAGAAACCCTTATCATCCATCTATTATGGGATCAATTCCCCACTTCCTTGATAGATACAAAAAAAAATTCACCCTATACACAAGATTTAAATTTTATTAAATATATAATACATATAATTCTCCCAAAAATGATAGATATCCTTGAAATAATGTTAACCATTAAAAACCCTTTTTATGGAGTTTAATACAACTAATTTTTTATTATGTTTGATAATATCATTACTACTTCATTGGTGATCATACAAACTCTAGAGTTTATAAATCCCTTTAATCATATTTATATATTATTTAAATTCATTATTCCTCAAATAACTTCTCTAATAAAACATAAACTCTCCATAAATTCTCCAAAATGTCATTAATCTTGGTAGATTACTAACAAAAGTTTTTTATTACATTTAACATATGATAAATTTTAATCTCATTAACCCATGATGGTTTATATAACTCAAATTTTAATCAAGAAAAATTTTCTTCTAAAATTTATCATAATCCTTAGTTAATTTGGGATTCTTATAACCAAAATTCAAATTGTAAGAACACACAATTTAAATCATTAATCCCTATACATAAACATTTCATCCATTTTATATCCATATATGTCCTTCCATGGTATAGGTTTTAACCTATGACATTCGTTGTTATTATATATTCAAATCCTTTATAATACTTTGTAATGAAAATGTGAATAATCTTATGCTTATCCCCGAAAAGTGTCAAACCATGTGAACAATAAATCCCTTTTTAGTATACCTGATGACACTCAAATCTTGATTTATAGACCCTTTTCAAAGAAATTACCCCTAGATAAATCTATTCTAGAACCACATCCACAATTCATATCCATACATTGAGGTATTTAAGAGAAAACCACATAATATATATGTTACCAAAAATTTAGGAAGTTCTTCTATACATATCCTAAAATTAAATAATAGGGTTATTTTTAGTAATATATGTTTTCCTAAGCCTAGATTTCATGGTTTCTAATAAACATCCTTTGATACCAACTACATCAATCCTGGACCCAAAATCCTAATTTTGGTGCACAATACCATTAAATTGGAATAATATAAAAATAGTAAAAACATGAAGGGCCGAATAGTCTAGCAGTTATTGTAAAATAAATACATGCTAGATGAAATACATTACATTTTATACAAAAATTACATTATAATTTTTTTTGGGAATATCATTATTTCATCTAACATATCCTAGTTAATCTATTATAGAAAACTTTATGGAATCCTAAGGAAAGGAAAAACAATAAGGGTGAGATCAAATTCATAGTTGGGATTAAGTATAATAGAAGCCACGTTGAATAAATATGAATAATAAATATGGAATTTTAAAAAACATAGAACACATTCCATTTATGTAAATTGATATGGAATAATAAATATTGAAAGTTATATAACTGGCCACACATTCCATTTAAATAATTATATATAGTATAATCAATACGACAAGGTAAATAACTGAAAAAATATTCCATTTAATTAATATACTGAAAATGCAATAAATATATATATAATATCATAGATAAATTCAATCTAATAAAAATAACATAATTCTAAATGAAGGAAATGATTAATTATTGGACACCATGTTTCCCAGGAACATGAAACCTTTAACATCAAGTTCAATTCACAAGATAGTTTAAAAACAATGGGTAAAACCCATTTTAATTTAGGATAGTTAACTAATTCATTCCATGATACTACCTATGAATCCTTGTTATATCATTAACTAGTCCCCACCCATGTCTTCATGTTTAAATCATTCCTCTTATATAGATTTTTTTATTTAATTAATAGACAATATTCTCTGTAAAATATTAGTATTGAGTAAAAAATACAGATTTATCAATATTTACCCAGATAATAAAATAATAATAAATTTAAATACCATATGTAATATTGGAATATAGTTTATTCAATGAACATATCTATGATAAATAATATTTATTTTATGGTAAATTTATTGTCTAATGATCATAGTAAGGTGAACATCTCAAGGGATTGTTATTGACAAAAAATGACTAATGGAAGTGAATATAATTACTTTACTTTATCAAAATCCTCATAAATCATACATAGTATCAATAATTATGGAATCAAGATGATTTATATCCATTATAGTAAGAATAAGGGTTTCTTACATTAGCGTAACAAAAAATATCATT
This sequence comes from Viscum album, assembly GCA_963277665.1. NCBI lineage: Eukaryota > Viridiplantae > Streptophyta > Magnoliopsida > Santalales > Viscaceae > Viscum > Viscum album. Next base: position 1,589,773,331 of record OY728150.1, read on the forward strand.
AAAAACATTATTATAGAAAATATCCTTTTCATTTTGATTTTTTTCTTAAAATTCTTTCATTGTGCATAAATTTTATAAACATTTTCATTAAAAATATATTCATTAACTTATAAATTAATCTTCAAATAAATTCTTCTAGGTAATTCCGTACAATATACACATGTTAAAAATAACATTCCTTTTCATTGTAAAAAGGTTCGAAAAGTACATGTTAATCATATGACAGGAAGATTTGTTTAAATAATTTGGGAAAAATATGGGTATAAATTAAATTAAAAAAAATTTAAAAGGTTATAAAAAATTTTTAAAACATTTTTTGGAAAAAAAATTTCTATGAAAATAGGTTTTCAACAGAATAAATAAATTAATTTAGTATTTCTTAGAAACAATTTTTTTAATAATTTTCAATACAAGCCTGTTTAAAAAAGGTATTATCACATGGAAATGATAATGAATAACCACTGTAGAATTAAATTATTTATTTTATAAAATAATTTCCATATAATTTATTTTATTGTATATTCAAGAATACACAATCTCGATTAAAAGAATATTTTTAAATAACCATTTTAAATTGATCATAATGTTGATGTGATAATTTATAAATTAATTGATTATGTTTATCAACATTAAATCCACATAAAACAATTAGAAATATAAAAATATATACTCATTATTTACTTTACCCATAATAATATATTATTTATTATGATGAGTAACTAATATAACCAAATGAAAAATAATTCGATTATGAAATTATTCACCACTAGGTAACATTTAAATCAAATCCCCTTAAATGAAACAATTAAAATTGAAACATAAAATACAATAAATAATTAATTATTCATGATATTACATGTCAAGGTTTGTTATATATACCATATAAAATTAATTATGTTCATAACATTACAATATAACTCAATACTATGAAATTGACGATAAAACTCATACCTTACACTTCATTTTGGCTGAACACCCTTTAACCACATGTATAATAGTTTTAAACAATTTAATACATTAATTAATAACCATATTAATATTTATGATATCATATAATATATAATTATAATATTTTATCAACAATTCTCTAATAATCATTTATTATTTTCATTGTTTTGGGTAATAATTACTTTATTTTTCAAGTTTATTTTGAATTGTTATTTTTTTGTTACTATTACATCATTAATAATATCATCATATCTAGATTTAAAACCATTATTTAAATATCATATTTACAAATTATATTTTTATTTAGATTAATCCATAAAATTGGGTTATGGGAAATTAAATACATAATTCATGGATACGGTAGGTTGTATGCACGAATGAACAATGCTTCCATTTTCCCATCACATTATAAGAAACAAAAGTGAATTTTATATATATAAATATATATATATATTATCATTACATTATTATTATTATGTCATATAAATAATATATGATTATTAATAACAACCTTAATACATTCCTTGTAATGTGTGAATGAATAACATCACTTCATGAGGCAGTAATTCGTTGTACACATGATTGATGTTATTATATTCCCAAAAAAATGAAAACATGAAGGTATGTTTTATAAAATAACACAAGAAGCATAAAAAATCATAAAAATCTTATATATCATAAATAAATAATTTTCCCATTATTATTCCCAACCATGAAATTTGGTAATTGAATAACAAATGACATTGATTCATTAGAATGTAGTCTACCATAAACATGAACAATTATTTCATAACCCATTTTATGGAAGTGTGTAATTTTTTAGGTCATAAACATAAAATTTAATCATCTATGTATGGTGAATTAATTTATTTTATTAAATAATAATTATTTAATAATAATTTAAAGAAGTATAGAATGAAATTAGAAAATGCACTTTTAGAAAAACATTACCTCTTCTTGGTGTATACTCCCTGGGTTTCAATAATTCCCTCATCAATTGAATTTATGCCCATGATAAGTTTTATAGGATGATAGGAGAGAAGTGGGTATGTGTTTTGGGTAGGACTTGGCTGAACCAATCGGTTTTATGGTTTGAAGAGATAGGGGATATATGGTGGCCTTTTATATGTGGGGTGAGTTCCAAACATGTAAATGTTTTTAAGAGTGAATGACACCCATGATTTCTCCATGTCCGGTGGATCAAATAATAAACCATAATCGATAAAAGAAGTTATAAGTTCAAAATATATACAAGAATTGGATATTTCACAGGTTTCTAAAACAATTTTCCACTTATTTTTAATGTTTAGTCCCATAGAAAACATTCTTTTATAATAGCCTAAAAGTCTAAGGTAAGAACCTTGTATTTGATAGTGTGTATTACACGCGACACCAAGCGTGTAATGGAATATAATATAAGGATACATTATAATATATTTAATATTTAAAATAAATTCAATATATACATGAAAAAAAAAGATTTATCTTATGTTACACGTAAGATCGGCCTTCCTCAATAGCTTATGTTACACGCAAGATCGACCTTCCCCGATAGCTTGTATTACACTCAAGACTGAGAATCAATAAATAAAAATGTATTATTAAAATATTATTATTTAAAATAACCATTATCTTAGTTTTTATGAATAATATTAACTAACATATGAATATTTTTGGATTATATAAAAATAAAACTAATTCATGGGTTATCAATTAATGATAAATGAAAATAAGAACTAATTGGATATAAAGAGAAATATATATTTTGTATGCTACCAAAAGAGTTTTGTCTTAATAAACCAAATTAAATACAATTAGTTAATTATTTTAATGATACAAATTTATTATATATTCAATAATATATTTTATTATATTCATCCAATTTATATTATTAGCATAAGATAATAAAAATCTATAATTTAGACATAAAAACCTCAATTTTTATTAAGGCATTTTTACCGCCTTTTAATAGAGCACCTATTTTAAATCAGAATGGTAAAAAATTTATGAATTTAATTTGATAAAATAAACTTCATTTTTGAATTTATAATATCAAAAATATCTTAGGGTGAATTTTTGGTATTTTTCTGAGAAACGTAATTTTTTTATGAATAGTAAAAAATACACCATTTTAGTTAAAAATTCCATATTCATTTAATTAATAATTAAGGATAAATTATATATTAAATTTGTTTTGAGATATAATTAGATCAATTATAAATATATTAATAAAATTCAGTTCATTATAATCAATTTCAGTCTAAAATTGAATATAAAAACATAAACAATATTTGAACATTTCTTTACTAAAACTAGTTAATTCATCCATCTACGAGATTAGAATTAATCATATTTAACCTGATTCTATGAATTTAATTTTTTAAAATATAAATAAACCATTTTAATCAATATTATATTTATATTCTAGTAATATAAACTTAATTTTTGATCAAAATAATTAGTGAAAGTGATTAATATTAATTATAGTGATTTAGGTAAAATTAAGCTTAACAAAGGAATAAACCTATATCTTAATGGCCAAAATGACCTAGAAACTTGTCCAAAATCCATTGTATTACCATATATCGGCCATAAAATTTCCATTATTATGTTTGGATAGTTATTTATGACTTTTTATTGGGTAATAACATGTGTATACATAACTTTGTTTCAAAAATATCAACTGAGTCCTTTTCCTTTCCTATAAAAGGCCACCACCTCTCCCACTACTTCACACATAAAAACCCTCTTATTTTCTAGCAAGATAATCCCAATAATCCTCCCAAAATCCCTACACACTACCTATAATCCTACTTTTTGTCTTAATTCTTTCCAAGGAAGACTTTTGGTATAAACGAAAAGATGTTACCAAATAAAGAGGTAACATCTTCTCTAAAGATCTCTAGTTTCATTTCCATTCTCCAACACCAAAAATATCTTTTTTTCAAAATTATATAAAAAAACATTATCCTAAATATACTAGTATGTTTTTATATGATGTTTTATACTTAAACATACACAATACTTCATCAAATGATAAATGAACATAATGTTTCTGTGCACGGCGAACTACGGCCTCACGAAATGATGATTGTTCGTTTTTCCCTTACCACCTCTCATGGTGGCCATTATTATAGACAATATATTTATATATATAATAAATATGATATTTATAATTTCTATATTCTCCTGTAATTTTTATTTAGAACATACCATTATTCATTCCATCGTGGGTGAATATAATAATTTTATTTGAGTAAGTGTGGACTACCACCCCCTCAAAGAAATATGACTCATTCATACCATACATGAAACTTATAAAGGATGTTTTTAATAAAACCATGTGATATATTTAACATATATATGATAAAACAATTATAATATACATATTTATTATTTATATTTCATTATGTCAATATGATAATGAAATGAAAGTAGCGTTCATGCGTACATACGACTTACCATCTCCATGAATGGTGCACTTCATTTCTCATCACCACATATTATAGACTACTATAAATACTTATATATTGGATATATGGGATTTTAAAAACTTGGTTTAAATTTTTTAGATGATTAAAACATGATATACTTAATAATAATGGAAAATAACATGTTAAAACAAACTCGAAAAACTAGGTAATTAACACCCGAAATAGTTAAAATAATAAAATTTTATTAAAAACTTTTAATAAGATATTATAAGATGATCATATATGATATCATAAATATTAATATGGTTATGTTATAAGTTATTAACATGTTTTTACCCAATATATGGAATTATAAAAATCATATATCAAAATAAAAGTTAAGGTAATGGATTCTTGTATTACTTTTCTTTTCATAAGGCATACACTACACACACCATACAGATATTTTGTATAGTGTATATACTATCCCTTCTATACATGATTCCATGAATTCTTTTTCTTCATGGTATTAAAGCCATTCCTTCATTATTATTATGAATTAAAATTTTCATGTTTTATGGGATACTTTGGGATGTTTAATGTTTAATGTGGTAAAACATATTATTAATGATAGTCTTTGAAATCTCAGTTCCTTTTTTATTTGTTAATATTATCTTAGAAAAAATCACTTTATGGTAATAATTTTTAATTGGAAATTAACTTTAATATCTATATTCTCATAAAATTTATATTATCATTTCATAAAATATATTTCATTTTATATATGGTGTTCACTTGGTAGTTAATTGACTAACTGGGGAATTATTGATAAAGTTGTATATTCTATTCAATACTAAAATGTTTTGATAAGGAACATTTTTCATGAATATGAGGAATGTTTTGGACTAGTACAACAAGGGTGGGTCCTAGTAATAGATATCGTCTCAATGCCTTAGTATCCTCATGATATGAATCATTTGTCCAATCAGATGTCTCTTTACCGTACAAGTTGTAAACCATCATGTGAAAGATCTTGATGGTAAACATACCATATAATTAAGAAACGTGGGGTCAAATATTAAGAATTTAATTAATTTATATTTAGTTATTATTCATCCATGAGATTTTATGTTGACATATTTATGGATGCATTTCATTTTCAAGATTCAATTATTATTTATCCTTTAGATTTTTCATCTACATATCTATGCATACATTTCATGCTTAGTTTATTGATTTAGATGTCATGTATTATTAGTTATTTACCATTCCATGTTAATTTATTACTATTGACTCGTTATTTATTCCTCTTTACATACCCTTACTAAGAATTTGATCCCAGCCTTATTATGTTTCTTTTTCCATGTTATGAAGAAGAAACATTTCAATTAGCGTTTAAGGATGTATTTTATTTATTTTTATTTTTTATAGTGTTTTTTTTTTAATATTTCAAAATATATTATGGGTATCGTGTATGTATTATATAATTCAATTAATTCTATATTTAACGGTCTTTTGAGGTTTTATTCCTTGTAATAATTATAATTGAATACAATAATACACTGGCTCTGGGCATCTGGGATTCTGGGTTCGGGGTGTTACAGTTGGTTTCAAAGGAAGTTTAACACAAACCATAGAAACTAGATTAAGAAAACATTGAATAGAGATAACAACACAAAGTTAGAAATTTAGAATAATTATACATGAACATCCTATAATTTTGTTGAGGTTATTATTATGTGGGTATTCCTAGCAATACATCCCTATCTAGATACTACATGTGGGTGTGGTTCTGGCACAGATGTACCTAGCAGTAATAATCAGACAAGGTATTCTAGGCATGACTTGGGTTAAACTAGCACAAAATAATATTCCATAATGCTCACCTGGTTTGAATATCCTTGGGGATATGGTTTTTATAGTTCACATTTTCATTAACAACCTTTATGAAAGAATTTAATGTAATGTTTTTCACCGAAGTAACTAATTATTCTGATTTTAGGATTCATGATATAAAATATTTAGATTTTTAAAATTTTCATAATTTTAGGATCTAATCTTCTATATTCCATTGTATAGAAATGAATCCTAGTATAAATAATGTAAATCTCATCGATGAAAGTGATTCAAATAGTAAAAAGGATCAAATATTTCATGGTCATAATCCAATATTTCAAATGAAAATAGTGTAAAAAATATTCTTATCATATGAGTACATAGTATCATGTGACAATGAGATGGGTGAAGAATTATCCAAGTAATATGTCTTCTAAGGAAACCAAGATAGGAAGAGGCTATCTAGCCACCCTAAAAAAGGGAACAAGTCAAAAAAACGTAGGGAAAGAGGTACTTTCCCACATGTGATAATTGTGAAAAGTAACATCATAGTAAATCCTTAAAAGTAATGTAAGTTTGAAACAAGTGTAGAAATAAAGTATGTCATGCTTTTGGTAGCAAGGGTAAGAAAAAGGTTTCTAACCTATAATGCTTCAACTACATGGAAGTGGGATATTATATAAATTAATGTATCAAATGTCAAAATAATATACCAAAAATGATGCTATTTTATAATAATCATGTTATGTTACTTCCATAGATGAAGAGTAATGATTAATGTGCCTATTCTATAATTATGTTATTTGAATATTTTATCAGCAATGTATAGGTTATAAGAATTATGGAATATATGAGGATTGTACTACAATAAATTTTTTATAATGATTGGATATAATAAGTTTTATAGTACCAAGAAAAGTTTTTTAGTTGAAATTTAAAAATTTTAGGAAACAACTGATTGAGGGAAATTCAACCCTTAATGTGTTCCTGGTGTTAATATAATGATGAAGAAATGATTGATTAAGATAAGTGTTGAATACCTATGAACCTATTAATTACTTTGCGACAATTTTTCTATGCTATCATTAATAGATTTTAAATCACTTCACAAATAAAGGAATATATCTAGTAAAAAGTTTCTTACTTAAGGAATAAGGACGAATTCATGTTTCCAATAAGTTTTATGGTGATTCGGGTTATTACAATATTTTAAGAGGATACCTGATCAAGTTATTCACATGTTTAGAATGTGAAAATTTAGAGATACCTCATGTTGATTAAAGGATTATGATAAGTCCATTTTTTAAATTCAGTGGATCTCCATCAAATGTGATTGGAATATAATCTATTATAAAATTTTACCATTTATTAAATGGTTAATCATTGTATGAGATTTTATAGGTTAATGTACTACTTCATCATATGATACATCATGTGATAATAGATGAAGTATAAATATTTCAAGACATAATAAAAGGAATATATTATGTTTGTAGAAACATATATTTACTTATATTATTATAGTGTGAAACAATTTCTTAACTATAGAAAAGGGGTTTTGAACAAAAATTCCATCATATTATCATCATTTTTAGAATATAAATGGCATTTATTGACACCTCGGAATTATGGTTTTGTAGTATATAACATTCGGCTAAACATATTCTCTATCACTCTCCATTATAAAATTATTGTTATATTTTTCTTATGTATCCATGTTTCCATTTACCACAAATGTTTTCCTACTAGGGAACCTAGATACATGATCATTGTACTTTCCTTTCTATATTTTTAAGAATATGTGTTACTAAACATATTTATGATGTGAGTTTTTCCTGAAGAGTTTATTTTCAATCCCAAGATTACTAAGATAAAGTTTAAATTTAGAGGACACAATTTAATTAAGGTGTGAATAATATGAAACCCCTAAATTATAAATTAAAAAACCATATATTTGATTGCATATATAACACGCGACACCAAGCGCACAATGGAATATAATATCCAGATATATTATAATATATTTAATATTTAAAATATATTCTATTTATGAAAGAAATGTCTAGTTATATTTTATTACACATAATATTTAACTTTATAAATATCTTGTGTTACATGCAAGAGAAACCTTCCCTGATAGCTTTCATTACACGCAATACTGAGTTTCACCAAATAACAACGTATTATTAAAATATTATTATTTAATATAATATGACATAACCTAGTTGTTATATTATATATTATGAGTAGTATTATCTATCTTATGAATATTTATATTGTATATGAATATAAAATTAATTCATGGGTTTTCAATTAATGAGAAATGAAAATAAGAACCAATTGGATTTAAAAAGATGTATTATTATTTTTATACTTCTAAAATAGTTTTGTTATCATAAAAATAATTAATTAAAATTAGTTAATGATTTTAATGAAATATATAAGTTATAGATTCAATAATTTATTTATTATATTCATCCAAGTGATTTCATAATCTTATGCTAAGAACAAACCAAATTTTACAAATAAAAACATATATTCTTATTAAATAATTTCTACCATCTCTTAATGGCGTACCTATTTTAAATAAAAAATTTGACATATTTAGGAAATAAAATTGATAAAATAAACTTCATTTTTTAATTCATAATTTCAATATTATATTACTGTTATTTTTCATATTTTTTTAAGAAACAACATTTTTATGAATAGTGAAATAATACTACATTTTAGTTAAAAACATTCTTTTTTGTTTAAAAAAATATTAGTGTTAAATTATATTTAAAATTTTTTTAAGGTAAAATTAGATCAATTATAAATTAATTTATTAAATTTAATTAATTATATTTAATGTCACATTGAAATTGAATATAAAAACAAAAAAAACTTTTGAACATTTTCTACTAAAACCAGTTAATTCGTTCATCTGTGAGATTAGCATTAATCTTAATTTTCCACCTTATGTGAATTGAATTTTGAAAATTGTACATACACCATTTTAATCAAGATTTAATTTAGATTATTATATGATAAATGTAATTTTTTTGACAAAATAATTAGTGAAAGTGATTAATATTAATTATAGTGATTAAGAAAATAATTATTCTTAATAAAGAACTAAACCTTTAATTGAAGGTCCCAAATGACCAAGTCACTTTACCAAAAAACCATGTTATAGACATATCTAGGCCATAAACCTTCCATTATTTAGTTTTTATGGTTTCTATGACTTTTATTTACGTAATAAAATGTGTATACCTAAATTGTTTTCAAAAATTCTAAGTGAGTCATTTTATTTTCCTATAAAAGGCGACCACCTCCCCCACTTCTCCAAACCTATCAAACCTCTTATGTTTTTACATACTCTCCCAAGTAGCTTCCCAAAATACCGCAAATTGACCTATAATCCTCCATTTTGGCATAAATCTTTCCAAGGAAGTCTTTTTGTATCAAACAAAAGAAGTTACCCGATTAAGAGGTAACACATTCTCTCAAGTTCTTTTAGTTTCATTTCCATTATCCACCCTCTAAAATAAATTTTTCCCATTATTATATAAAAAATTATCCTTAGTACACTAGGATGTTTTATGTAATGTTTATTACCTATACAAACACACACCTCCATCTAATGGGTAATAAACATATTATTTTTGTGTACAATGTACTACTAACTCACGAAATGATGATTGTTAATTTTTTCCTTACCACCACTCATGGGGGCCATTATGATGGAAAATAGGTTTATATATTTATTACATATTATATTTATAATTTATTTGTGTTTTTTTTTTGTTATTTATAACATACATTTATTCTTTCCATCGATGGGTATATACGATAATTTCATTTGAGGAAGTGTGGACTATCGGCCCCTCAAAGTGAAATGACTCATTCATGCCATACATTGAACATATAATGGATGGTTTTAATAAATATATATAACATATATAACATATATGTATTAATTTAATTATAATATACCTCTTTATTATTTATCTTTCATTATTTTAATATGAAAAAGAAATGAAAGTAGCGTTCATTCGTACATACGGCCTACGTCTCCATGAATGGTGTACTTCATTTCTAATATCTAAATATTATAGAATAAAATAAATACAAATATGATAGATATATATATATATATATGATATTAAAATCATGGTTTACAATCTATAGATGATTAAACAATGATATAATTAATAAGAATGAAAAATAACATCTTAAAACATACTCGACAAATTAGGCAATTAGCACCCAAAATAGTTAAAATAACAAAAGGTTATTAACAAATGGGTAATAAGATATTATAAAGGGATCATATATGATATAATAAATATTATTATTATTATTTTATATGTTAGTATCATGTTTAAACCCACTATAAAGGATGATAAATTTCACACATCAAAAGGAAGGTTAAGGTAAAAGATTCTTGTATTACTTTTCTTTTCGCAAGTCATACGCCATATACACCACACACTTCTTTTGTATAGTGTATCTACTTCCAATTTTAAACATTATATAATTAATCCTTTTGAATCATGGTATTAAAAACTTTACTTTATGGTGATTATGAATTAAATGATTCAAGTGTAATTGGACACTTGGGGGATGTTTAATGATTAATTTCATAAAACATATTATTAATGATTATCTTTGAAATCTCACTTCATTTTGTGATTGTTAAATTTATCTTGAAAAAAACACTTTATTGTAATAATTTTTCATTGTAAATTAACTTGAATATCCATATTCTCAAACAAATTGATATTGTTAATTCCTAAATCGTATATCATTTTACATATGGTATTCACTTAACAGTTATTTAATTTACTGGGGAATTATTGATAAATTTGTATCTTCAATTAAATACCGATATATTTTCCTAAGGTACTATTTTTATGAATATGAGTAATGTTTGGGACCAGTATAACATGGGTGTGGAATGGTTATAGATATCCCATCAATGCATCGGTAGTCTAGTGAGATGAATCATTTGGCTAATCAGATTTGTTTTTAGCCGACATGATGTAAACTATCTTGTGAATGGTCTTAATGTAAATGTACCATGTACCTAGGAAACATATAATCTAATAGTTAGGAATTTCACTCATTTATATTTATTTATCCTTAATCCATTATATTTTTTTGTTGACATATCTATGGATACATTTCATTCTTAGTTTATAATTTTATATGGAATGTGTTATCAGTTATTTACCTTTCCATGTTAATTTATTTATATGGATTCATTATTGATTCCACTTTACATAACCTTACTAATCATTTGATCTTATCATTATTATGTTTCTTTCCCTAGGTTATGAAGAATAAATCTTTGAATAAGTGTTCAAGGAATCTGTTTATTTATTTTTATTATGTATCATGTTTGTATTTCCTATTACCCAATATATTATAGATATCAAGTATGTAATATGGATTTCCAACACTACTCAATTTAATGGTATTAAAGGATTTTATTCCTTGTAATAATTCTAATGTAATAAAATAATGCATCAGCCCTGGGCTTCTGGGGTCGAGGTGTTATAACTTTTCTCTTAATCAGTTTGATTAATTTTTACAACTTTCACTAATAACTATAGTCAAAAATTGCATTGGAATAATTAGAAAGTTTAAATTATTATGATTTTGAATAAGGTAACCATTTCTAAAAACTCAATCCATGTAAGTGGGAAAATTTAATTTAAAAATAATCCCATATATGGGATGAGAAGACTGGTTTTTAATGTGAAAATGATCAAAACATTACTATGTTTTTATATCGAAAATCAATATGAAAATGAGTGAAATGAAAATAATTGGATTAATTTATGTATGAGTGTACTATTTTTTCATTATAACAAAAATATATAATTTATCACAATAAATTATTTATATTAAAAGTTAGTTTTCAATTTAAATTCATCATTTTCACTATCAATCAAAAAAATAATCTTCAATGAAAATACCAAAACAATAATCCTAATAAGTTTTTTTAATTATTAATTAAAAAATAATGTGTACTATTTTAGATAAAAAAATATAAATTCTTCAAAATTTAGTTCTATAATATTTTTTCCAGTAATAGAAGGAAAACCTTCCTTTAGAAATATAATGCTCATTATGCATAATATTGGATTTGTTATTACATTATACATATAAAATATATTGGATTAATGTAAATAAGTTTTATTTTATATATAATATATAATATTCAATAATATAATTCACTAAAATTAATTAATTTAATTTATTATGATAAAACACATTTGGCACATAAAAATGTTTTTGTATAACAAAGTTTAATTTATATTCAGTTGGTTTTAATATTCATTTCTAATTAATTAGTAACAAATGAATTCAACCTTGTATTTTCATATTTTATTTAATCATATCAATTACCTAAAATTTAATTTATATGTTATAATTTTCATTATAAATAATAATATTAATAGTATTTGGTTAAACCCCATCTTGTGTGTAGCAAATGCTATTGAAGAAAGATATTATTGTGTGTAATGGAAGCTAGCATAGTATTATGTTCATTGAAATATATAAAATATATTTAATTAATTAAAAATAGTAAATATAGAATAATTTATATGGAAGTTATATTCCTTTCCATTCTTGGGGTTTCATGTTATACACACTATCGAATATGATGTTCATATTTTAAAATTTTGGGGTCTTATAATTTTAAATTATTTTTTTCTCAAAAATTATTTTTTTATCTATCTACAACATAGAATGGAATTTAAATTTATATATTTTAACAAAATGGATGAATTATTATTTGATTCTTATGGAGAAAAGTTTACACTATGGGTAAGGTAAGCACAAAATTTAATTTTAGTCCTTGAAATTATAAATGTTATATTTTAAATAGATTTTAAATTTATTTTATAAAGAGAGTTTCCTTCATATGAATTTAAAAGTAATGATGAATTTTTTTATCTTATGATAAAGATTGTATAGAGTTTTCTAACCATTATTTACCTCATAAAAACATGATTAAGATTCAATTTGTTTAGAAACCCCATAGTTAAGCATTAAATTATGAAATTTGGATATAAACAAACCATATCTTAAAAATTTATTAATACAAATTTTGAATAACATTGGATAGGATCAATAATGTTATAATAATTTGTGAAGAAATTTTATTTCTATTATTCCTATATTAAAAAATGTTTTATCATAAATGTAATGAAAAATTAAATATTCATCTAGTAATTAGATGTTTTAATTTCATTGTTTCTGGTCATTATGCTAACACATGTGCAAAGTTATTTACTCATAATGGTAGCAATAATCATCAATGTATCAATTAGAAACATTCAATTAGGTATAATACTTGTTTTCACTACTTAATATTTTTACATGGTTGTTCTTCATTGTTCCTTATTGATTCAATATTTTGAATGTTCAAGAGAGTGGTTTTTAATCTCATTTGAGAGTTTATGATTTGTTTCAAGAGTTTGGATCAAGTTTGTACATGTGACTGCAGTTAATAATGATATAGGTAGTCTTCCAGTTAGTCGGTGAGGTCCATGACCTATCTGGTGGGATCCTATATGTTTATATTTTCTATATGAATTTCACTGGCCAGCTAGTGTAAAACCAATGGTCTACTGGTGAGGATTATAGTCATGTCATCATTTTTTCAAGAACCAATAGCCAGGTGGTTTAGGAACACTAAAATTCTAGTGGTGTTTTTATAATATCCTAATAATTCTTCATTGAAGCATTAGTTATTCATCATAATAAAAATGCTATCTGATGATTCCAATACCGGTGAAAAATCTATAGTTGTTTTGTAATTAATTATTTATTAACCTTTATTTTAATTCTAAAATATCCTCACTATATTAAAATTTTATCATAATATATTTTGGGACTCTTATAAAAAAATTCCTTCCATTACATCCTTGAATATTAATATTTCAATGATCCAATTGATTCATTGAATCTATTTATGTAAAGGTGTCCCTGATTCAATTATGAATTCTATATTCCTAATGTCTTAGCTACATGAATTTTTTTTGGATACTTATGTTATTGAAGGATATAGATCTTTACATTCATATTTCTATTCTATTAGTATCTATTTTTTTGTTATAGTCCTCCACCTCAATCTAATTTTGTATCCCTTGTTCGATGTTTTATGATACCATGATTGAGGTGGGTTTTTTTGTACTAAAATTCCAATTAATTGAAAATTTTATTCATTTTTTAGATTTTAAATGAAATTGTTATTGATTTTATATATTATGATTAGTGAACATTGATATTTTTTTAAAATTTCGTGGGGTGTGTTGAAATTCCATTAATTGATTTTGAAATAATGCATTGTTATTTGGAAAATTTTATTAAATAGAAAGGGTTTATTGAATATAGGCCATTGATGTTTCTTAATATATGAAGGTATGAACCCTTAAATAGAAATTTAATGAAATTATTCAACATTAATTGAATGAGTTATAAAGTCAATCTAATTTTTTTTCAAAATGAGATGGTATTTTTGAAACATGATTTTTGGTTACATGAATGACGATTTATGAAAATAATTTGAGATGAATTATAAACCATTGATTGAATTGTTTGAAGTAGATATAAGACTTTATTTCTATGGTATTTCCATTGATATATGCACAATAGATGTATTATCTCAACCATGTATTTAATTTAGTATGTAAACACAATAAAAATATTTTTGATTTAAGGGAGTTAATTATTTGGTGTAGACTCTTATTCCTACCAGCCTTGAGTTATGGGGTATTGTGAGCACTATGACATGTATTTCACTGCTAATTTTTGAAACCATTGGATATGATAAATATAAAACCAAAGAGTTAAATATTATTCTATGATTGAAAATAATTTATATATGAAAATATTTTTAATTAATTTATTGAATCGAGTTTTGATTGAGATTTTTATACATTTCTAAGTCAATAGAAATTCTTATTTGAATCTGTAAAAAACTTTATATTGAAATGATTAGAAAAAATAATATTGAAATATAAAAAAGATACCATGAAATTTTTTAATAAATATTGAAAATTTTTTATTTATATGGATGACATATGAAAATTATTGGTGGGGTCTTATTGGTATTTTCTTGCTCAATTTATATATATATATATATATTGGAAAATTTGGATGTTATTTTTCTAGGAAAAGGAAAAGTGAAAGCACCGCTTGGTGTCTATGGGTGTGATTTATAGCAAGATCTTGGGATTATTTATTAATAGGTAGATTATGCAATCAATATTTCATGATAACATATTTTCTCATGTGATGTTTTTTGGTTTGATGTATTGGTTTTGTTTTGGTACATTCATAATTTTAGGTACATTAGAGTTTGTTATCGTATTGACCTACAAACTTTTTATGATTTCTTATATACTAAATTTGATTATTTTTATTTTTCTTATGTAAAAATTATTCCCTTACATTGTTCTTGGTGCCCATATTCTAGTCAGTAGCCTATGGGGATCAATAATTCCATTAAATGTATGTTTGGTATGATTTAATTACCAATTATTTCATTATTTTGGCTAGTCCATAAAAAGTGGTATTAATGGGAAGTTTGGTCACTTGTTTTATGTATCTATATAGTTTTTGATATTCTAGTAGACAATTGATAGGTTAATTAGAACCTAAGGTTTAGGTTATGAGTCACTTCCATTAAATATCTCATCATAAAGATAATCATGTTACCATGTGTGGTTCATAAAAAGTTACTTTGAGAAAATTTATTAATCTTATTCAAGAATTTTCAAAACGATTTATTTATGATTTGTATTCTAGATTTGAGTTCTGATTGATAGATTTGATCTTTTTGTGTCTATTGACTCATTTGTCCTTATTATATATTGATTTTTTGTAGTATTAGTCCCATGATAATATGTATGATCAAGCTTTAGGAGGGAGTTTTTAATGAAACACAACAAGAAAACCCTCCAGTAGACCATAACCTCATAGAGGTTGGAATTTCAATGTTTTAATTTATATTCCATAGAGATGAACTTACCCCATATCTTGGATAGAGAGTTGGAAACATGGTGGGACCATAACATATATCTTTACTATAATATTTTTTTATCATAAACAACTATATTTTTATGTAATGAATGATCCTTATGTTTCTGATTATTGGTCCATAAATATTGATTAACTATTAAATTTCTTATATATTCCTTATTCAGTTGAAGAAAATGTGTCATATTTATGATTTAGTAGGATATTAGGAGATAGTGGGATTGTATAATTTCATATAAGAATAATGGTAACATATGGGGGAAATACTTCATGATGATTTTTTTAGAAAAATTGTATCTATAATTGATGGTTTTGGCTATAACCTTGGATTTATTCAAAATTAACCATAGGGATTTGATTATGACTTAATATTCTAATAGTTTTGATGAACATTATTAGTTTTAACTGGAGGTAGTGTTTAATGAGAGGATAGAGTCTCTAAATATTTATATGGTTCATTAATTATATATCTATTCATAGATATTTATAATGAATCTTACCTCTTACCGTATTTATCTTGATAGATTATTTTTTAAATAAATTTACATGGGTAGTAAATGAGGGTTGACTAGAGTTATTGTACTCCTAATGGAATCATTATTGGTTCATTTAATGAGAAGATAATTTATAATGTGTATCATTGTGTAAATAGTATTATTATTCCTTAGTAGTTGAATTCCTCCAAACCATGTACAATTTCGATTATAGGCCGACTGACATGTTTCCTCTATGAAATTATCATAAATTCAAAGCATTATCACATAAGGAAACCAAGAATTGTCTTCTCATGTGATCATTGTGGTAATTTTTAGAGCATTTTACATTTATTACTATATCATATAATGTAATGGTACAATAAGTAAAAAAAATTTCTAAAACATAGTTATGTAATTTAAGAATAATGGGTTCCCAACCAATGGAATTTGGAATAAAGAAATGTCATTTAGTTTACATGTCTCTATAGGGAAATGAATATAGTCTTATTAAAATGTGGTATTCCATTATTAATTCTTCATAATTAGAGACTTATTTATTTTATATTGGTTCCCCTGATTCATTTTTATCATCTTGTATTATGGATATGCTAAATATCTTAATGGATTCCATGCCTTATGTGATGGAAATTGTAGTGTATCTTAGGATGATGAGAGATCAGGGTCTCCAATTCCCCACTTGTATAATATCATTATCTAAGATCAATAATGATTGGTACATTTTAGTTCTTTTAATGAAATAAAATAATAAAAATATCAAAATAGATTGGCTAGTTTCTCATAATAATTTGATTCACTAGTATCATTGGTCAATGCCCTTTACTACCCATTATGTGAGTGTTCTATTTTTTTGGATAAATGTTAGACAAGTTCTAGTAGATATATACTTCTTCTATAAGATTTGTATAGGATCATATCTATATATTACTTTAAATAAGAGAAATAAAATTTTTTAGTGATCTCTTACCAATAGTAACTTAATTGCCATATGTGTTTCCATCAGACCTTTCTAGCCCACCAACATAGTTAGAGGGTGATTTTTACATTGAAATGGTGCTAGTTAATCATCCAATATTGATTTCTTTATGAAATATAGAATAATCAAAATACTATTAATTTAACAATAAATATGTGTACATGATGTTCAAGGGATTTATTTGAATTATTTTGTCTCCATCTGCAACAGAAGTGATTTCTAACAAAAATGTTGATGGATACCTTCACATTACATGTTAATTATATAGAATACCATCATGTTATTTTAAAAACATGTAATTATTTCCCATCATTTATGATTTTTTGATCATATTATAGGTTTTATGTCATTCTCTATGATTAATCTTCATTCTGGTAATCTCATGATTAGGATCAAGGGATATGATAACCCAAAGACTATATTTTGGAGTTATTAAAGACACAATAAGTATATTGATATGAATTTTTTAATTTATAACAATACTATAGTTTTTATTACTCAGTTGAAATGTATTTTCTACTATTATTATTACTCGTTCATTGTGGTATTCTTGGATTACCCCTTCCTGTACTCTAAAATCAAGGAATACCATGTGCATCATTTGATAAAAGTTTAAATAATATTGATGAAACATAAACTTTATGTCAATATTTCAATTCTCCAATTATATATTTGGGAGGATAAGTTCTTGGGAAACATGGTATAAGAACATGGTATCTCATTTATTCCTGAAATGGTTAATGATATCATCTGTTGGGAGGTATTGTGTATTATATTTGGTATTCAATTTTTTTTGGGATTGATGGGTTACTATCATCAGTTCACAATAGTTTTATCTAAGTTGGATTCTCCATTGATTTCACTCACTATTAATGGAGTGATTTGTGTTTGGGATTTTAATTTTAGAACTTGTTTTAAGGTGTTAAAAACATATTTTGGAATTTTCTTTAGTGTTGAATCTTCGTGATGATAGACAAAGCTGCATGGGTTTTTATGTTGTTTCTAGTTCATGATTGGTTTTTCATCACATGTAAGGTTATTACATGGTTTCATAGAGTTATATTCAACAATTAACACATGATAATAAATATAAAACACATTATTTATAGATAATAACTATGATTCATGCTCATTTGAGTTGGAATCACTGCCATTTTAGTGATTTTATTACTGTTTCCTATGATAAAAATTCATTACTTGTGTCTGCTTAGAAAAGATTTGAATATTTAGGGGAGGTTATTGGTGTAGTACTAGAATAAAATACTACAATTATAGTACCTAAAACACTAAAAATGATAATATTTATAGTTATTTTCTTATTAGAAATTTCCCACTCAAGGCTATAAAGGATTAACAAAACTGAGTGGAATATTATTGAACACTTCTCTTGCATGCATTTAGGGTTCTATATAATCCTTCAGTTTTATCATATTGATGATGATTTTCAATGAATTCATAATTCTTTATTTTATGGGGATACCATCAATGAGTGGTCTCTATCTGCAGAGGGGTCCTTTTCTTCAAGACATGTTTTTTTCATTTTTTCAATAGGAGAAATATTGTGATGGGGATATTTCATCATTATCATTGATAGGTTTACCCATGAATAACTGAGATGTTTTATGATTTCATGTAAGAATTATTGTGGTCAGGTATAAAATGAGACATCACTGATTTTGTTTCATATTTTTATACCAATCAACAGATGTAATTTGACTATTATAAGCCTTGTGGTTTTTAAAAATCAACTCCCAAGTTGAAATAAAAGAGGAATAATATATTATAACAATTTTTAATATATATGATATCCAATACACAAGGAAATAATGATATGTGGGTGGAAATTGGACAATTAAATGTATCATATCACTATATTTCTATTCAAGATACCACCAAAGTGGGGGATTTTGAAAATAATTATATAAAAGAGATTATCCAATTACATAGAGTCACATAATCCATTTATTCTAATAGGGATTCCTTATTACCATATCATTTTAATTTGGTTGAGTTTTTCTAAAAAAAATTCTAGTAGTGGCATGTTAAAATGAAAAACATTGAGTCCTTGTATAATTGACCATCTAACTCTCTGATTTCTTGGTCAAAAATTATTGAGGCATCCCTGGTCATACCAAGTTTTTTCTAGGGTAGGATAATGATGATAAATAAGATTAATCAATTTTTTGTGATGGATTAAAGATGTTATATGTTTTATAAATACCTTTATCAATTTATTTTTGAGTATTTGGTTTGTAACCATGAGTTCTTGTGAGTATTACCTTAACTAGTTCACCAACTTCTTGGAAAATATGGTTTTTTGGATTCGATATATGTGGGACTGTTTGAGTTTATGAATCATATTTTGAAATTAGAATATTATTTTCCATTTATTCAATATATTTTTTCAATCCATACTGTGTTTAATGTATCACATCTTGAGAAAAATATATTGGGAATAAATCATGATTTGAATTTGTATAACATTTATATGGAACCTGATATGGCCATGACTATGTTGCCAATACATATTGTTAATTATCAGGTGAAGGTGTTGTAAAATAATTTTATTCCTTTTGTATGGGTTCTATTAAAATGTGGTTTTAATGACCATAATGAATAGGAGTATGAAATGAGGATGGGAGATAATTGGTCTTGTTTCTTTGTTGACCAATCTTTATGATGAGGATTTTTGGGGGTAGAAAATAATATAGTTGGGAAAATTTTAATATCACACAACTTGATTTTAGGTATGTTATTAATTTTTGTTTTCTTATGTTTTTTTCATGGGGATTCATGGTTATTCCTTTCTTTTTTTTTATTTTTAAGGGTTTGATGGGTATTTTTTATTATTGATTTATCGGTTGATAGTTTCTTCATATGTATAGACTAGATTTTATATGGACCTGTAGGAAATATAACTATAGTTATCTCACAAGATTACTAGTGAAGGCCACTGAAAAGTTGGTGGAATGATAGTAGTAGTGAGTTATTACAAGAAATCAACTAGCCAATCAGTGGGGATTTATGTTCTAAAGTCAATATTCAGGGCACCAACTGCTTTCCAGTTTAATCCCACCAGCTACTGGAGGTTTTTCTTGATTCCCAGACATTATTATTGGAACCACCGTATCTTCAGTGATGTTGATATTGTAATGACACAAACCAATGCTTCTAGGGACTGTGCATTAGTTCATTTCATTGTAATGATTATGGGGAATCAAATCTTAAAGGATGGAACAGTTTATAAGTGTTAAAAACCAAATTCCATACATGGTACGAATAATACATTGGAAAAATAAAATAAAGCATAGAATAAGTAAAAACATAAAATCCCTAAATCACATTCAAATTATTCCTCTTAAAAACATTAGTAAATGAAATATAACAACTTTGATCTAAAATTATCATCAATATAAAGTACAGTGGAAGAAAGAATGAATCAATAATTATAAATCGACATAGAAATGTAAATAACATAGAACAATTTCCATTAAAATAACTGGATAAGGAATAATAAATATAGAAAGGTAAATAATTGAAACATGAGACATTTAATCAATAAGATGAGAATAAAATGAATCCGTATATTTAATCATATGAAAGTATCAATGGATAATAAAAATAATAACTAAAATATCTATAAATAAAAATTTTAATTAATTGAAATCATGTCTAAGAAACATGAAGACCTATACTTTCAAGATATTTTACAAAAGTGTTTAAAATAATAGGTACAAGACCATTTAATTTACCCAACATATTTTTCTTATGAGAACATGAAAATTTATCGAGGGGTTTTATAATTTTTGGGCCATATCCATCACTTCTAGTCAAAATAATTCTAAATATCATGTAATCATTCTAATTAATAAACAATATGCCTTATCAAATATACACAATGAATAAATAATAATTATTTATCAATAATTCACCATTTAATCAACTAAATGTCAAATTGATCACTATTTGTAAAATGGTGTACTGTTTCAGAAATAATAATATCCATTATAGGATAAAATTTTTATTTATGATAAATCTAATTTTCAATAAAATTTTCTATAAGTTTTTTATTGTTTTATGAAAAAGTTAATAATCACAAAAGAATGTGATATTGAAAAGATAAATTTTATCACTTTTTAATTTTTATATTAAAACACCTTGAATGAGATAGCTCAAAGTGGAACATAAAATAATAGGAATTATGATTGAATCATGATATTAAATGAAAAATGTTAGTATATACACTATATTTATGTGAATTAATTTATAATGACAAATAATTATCAGTGGAATGTAAATGGAGATGAAATCCCTTACCATGGATTTACTTTTGGGTGAACATCCTTTAAACATCTATATAGTTGTTTTATTAATTTTATTAACTTATAAAATAACCATAATAATATTTATAATATCATATATTTAATAATTATAATATCTTATCACCTATTTGATAAAAATATTTCATTATTTTCACTATCTCATGTGTTAATTGGATAGTTTTTTAGTATATTTTGACTAGTTACTTGTTCTCTCTATTAATTAGATCTTGATTTAATAATATCCAGAATAGAAACCATTATTTATATAACATATATCTTATTTATATATATATTTATAATAATCCATCAAATTTGGATATAAGAAATGAAATGCAGTGTTAATGGAGATGATAGGTCGTACGTATGCGGGAACGCTACTTCAATTTAATTATCATATTAAAATAATGAAACATATATTATATATATGTATATTATAATCCTAGTTTCATATTTATGTCATATATTTCACATATTTTTAATAAAAATCATCCTTACTATATTCCAGGTATAGTGTGAATGAATGACATCGCTTTGAGGAGGCGGTAGTCCAGACATCCAAAAACGACGATATAATATTACCCCAAAATGGAAATCAAAAATTTATGTGTATTATAAAACAATATTTATAAATACATCATAAATATCATATATAAATATAAATCTATCATTATTTGAACCTTAAAAGATGGTAATGGAAGAATGAACGAGATTTGTTCATGAGGTGGTAGTCCGATGTAAATAAGAACAATGAATGTCTCTCCCATTTTAAGGATTTTTATGAATTTATAGGTTAAATGTTGTGATAAAAACATCAAATTATGTTAAATAAATATAGTTTATTATATAATCATTACATATAAATAATTGAATAGGTGTCGAAGTAAATGAAACAATAGTGACCATTGAATAACTTTGCCTCCTATTCAAGTAACTCCTTTTGGTTTATACCAAAATAATTCTTGGTTCTATTTTTTCCCAATTTGAGGATTCAATGATTATGGTAGGTATGTGGGGAGATTATTTGGGCAGATTTTTTAAGAGAAAAATAGTATTGAGAGGTGAGATGAACGGGAAGAGTGGGTTCCCTTTTATAGTGGAGGAGGAGTGGAATTCTTGTAAATATCAAAAGATAAACACTATAGGGAGATATTCTATAAATCATGAGCTTAAAAAATAGAAACATATTCATTAATGTGAATTTATGGTCAATCCAAATCTCTACCAAAAAAAAATAATCTCATTTTTATAATTGTTTTCCTTAGTCATTAATGTTCTTTATATTTTTCATTTTGATTTTACACTTTGTTAAATAATTTTCTAACATATGTAATTCATCCATTAAGAAAAAATTTAACTATTATTTATAATAAAATATATAAACATAGAATAAAAAGTATTATATCTAATTTAAAAAATAAAAAATACCTTGTGTGTTGAAAATTAAATTTAACAGAAGCACATGTAACGCACAAAAACAATGCTTTATTCAGAATCATGAAACCAATGTTTGTACTACTTAGGGATCAATGTATTCATAATAAAATTTCAATTGGTCCATGAATAGAACCAATTTTATATATTTTAAAACTTAAAAACCAATTATAATATGATAAAAAAAATTAGTACATTTTAAATCCTTAAATAAAATATAATTTATTATAAAATAACATCAATGTCAGTTTTATCATTACTTAATTAATTTAAATATAAAAATATAAAGAATATTATGGAATTAAAATATATTAAGTTCATGGATATTTAAAATTACCCATTAATCTACAAAAATAAAGGAACATAATAATTCATTCAATTTTCTTCCCTTTTAATATTTTTAGTATCATTAATTTGACTTAATTATTGACTAAATTTTCACTCTTCAAGTGTTTCTTATGAATTTTTTAGTAACTAATTCATCTATAAAAATTAATGATAAATTATAATAATAAAAGTAAAACCTTAAAAATATATTTATAACAGAAGATATTATGATTTTTTCATATCTCAAGACTCACTAAATGTCACTGGAAAAGAAAGTTTATTTTTTGTATTTTTCATTGGTTATTTTATTATATGGGTCACATTGATGAACATGTGTCCCATAGACTCATAAAAATAAAACAAAAGGTTATAAGGGTCAAAATGTGTCTATAAATGGGTTCTGGATATGTTTTGTTCCATTTATGCAACCTCTTTTCTTATTTTTAATCATTAGGTATGATCATTTTTATCTTAATCAATGTAATTAATTATAACTTCTTTCACTAATTTTTTTGGTCAAAATCTAAGTTGAAATTATTAAAAAATAAATATATTAATAATTGAAATTATTTATATCCATTTTTTAAAATTAAATTCAAAAAATTCTAATGATTAAATTTAATGCCAATCTCATAGAAGTGATGAGAAATCGACGTATAAAAGTGAAAATATTCAAATGTGTATTATGTTATTATTTCTAAATTAAGAATAAAATTATTCAAATGACATAAATTATATTAATATGTGTATAATTAATTTATTTTGACATCAATAACAATTTAAAATATAATTATCATCAATAATTTTTTAAAATAAAGATAGTTTTCAATTAAAACACATTAATTTTCACTATTAATCATAAAATTAAACTTCTAAAAATTACCAAAAATTATAGCTAATATTATTTTTACATTAAACATTCAAAAAAATGGAGTTTATTTTTCAAAATAAAAATTATAAATGGTTTAAAATTATGTTTTAAAATAGTTGTTCTATTAAAAGGTGGTAAAACTCGGTCTTCCATGTAATACAAGCTAACTCAGTGTTGTGTGTATGGTAAGGTTAACATGGTTTTAGGTATAATAAGATCTATAAAAAATCATCATAAAATTAAAATATTTTATATCTAGGGGTATTACATTCTACCAACCTTAAATAAATTTCATCCTCTCAATTCAAACTTCATCTAGGTAATCAAGGGATTGATATTTGAAAATAAACTATAGTTGAAATACCACATTTTAAAAGAGTTAAAAAATTATCCCCTTAATAATAGATATATTGAAGTATAAAATTCACATACCTAGGATCCCATGTAGGATAAAAATTGTGGGAACTTAAAACATGGGAATGAAAGAAAAAAGTAAGTAACTATAGTCATTGGTCATAAGAAATAAGTGATCAAATAAATTTTAAGGTCCTCAAATACATAAATAATGATGGTCTAAAATAATATTGTATTCATAGGATATGAACATAATAGGATAAAATATCTATTTCAAGATCCATTTATATTTTTTAATAATTATTTCACTCTATAAGAATATATCTTATTTTAATTACTTGATACATTTCTATTTCTTAGGCACAATCTCATCCTTTGGTTGTTACTTTCACTATTTGTGCTTAATCTCTTTGTACAAGTATGATCATATTAACATCTAAAACCTCATCCAAATATCAAAAAAAACATTTCATAAATACTTATATTTTCCGAAAGATTATGATCAAACACTTTAAAAGGAAGATCAACGAATTTTGAAAATGATCTTATAAAATAACAGGAAGTGACTCGTAATCATCACATACCAAACAAGTGAGTACCTTCATTAAGTATTATCATGAAATTTTATAATAACATGAATTTCCATGAATCCTTAATAAAAATATACATACTTCTTTATTATTTATGTAAAATATGGATTTTTGGATATATTCAAAAAATCTAAAAATATTTTAAAATCCATCAGTGATGGAATAAAGCCTTTTTCAACAAACCAATAATTAGTTCCAAGGTAGTTAGTACTATTCAGTTTACTTTATTCATATCAATTATCTATTAAACCCAAGGATCGGTGTTCCAACATTAGGAGCATATTAAGGGTTATCAATCCCCCAACGAAGTGTTTTCTAAAAAGTATAACTTGCTAATGAATCTATTTTCTTATAAACTTTCAACATATGCTTTCAAATACATAACAAAATTAATTACAATACATTTTTTATATATTTTTTAATTTTTATAACCATTACATTACTCGCATGAAATAATTCTAGAATTTAAACACATGTATATTAATGATTAATCTTCATTTGTGGTAGTATAAAAATCTTGACCATGATCCATTAGCCTATTTTGGGGTATATTCCTTTGACAATTTATACCATGTTTTTTGAATCATCACATAACCTTATAATTGAATCATTGTACATTTGAAACCATTTTTTTATCCATTAAACAACAATCACGGTGACCTTTCTCTCTACACTGGATAAAAACTCCCATTCATTTTAATAATATACTAGGGTGATTATTTCAACATTTATTATAGGTGGGACAAAATTCCTTCCCCTCATCACATTATATAAAATTTTCCCATCTATCCTTGTGTTTTCATGCTTCCCTCTAAAGCCATAATACTTAGAGAATTATTTCTCTATCTAGTTAGAAAATAATAATATTTACTCATATGATGATAATTCTTAGAAAACTTGTTATTTGCGAATGATTGTATTAAGACCATAATATAAATGATCATTCTTAAATATTGGATCATGTGTATTAGTGACATTCAAATTCCTTATACTATTAGCTAATTCAAAAAAATTAGATACACTAAACTAGATTATATCATTATGGAAAATAATATAACTTCTCAAAAATATTGAAATACATAGCATAAATTGAGACGTTTATATTTATCTAATATCATAATAATAAAAATGGTTTCTTTGGGATGTTATTCTATAATTATCGTCAAAGTATATCTTAGGTTTATTTTCCTTAATATATTTTTTCCTAAATCTTATTTCCATTGTTTCTACTAAACTACCTCTCCTACCAACATTAAGGCCTCGAACCTATGCTTTTGGAGCCAGTGCATTAATTTATTAAATTAGCATGATTAAAAATAATAAAATACAATATGAAAAAATAGTTTATACATTTTAGGAATCCAAATTACATACAAGAATCCCATAATACATTGGTAAAATATAATAAATTATAATATAAGTAAAAGATTGAAATACTTGAAACTCATTGAATGTATTCCTCTTCATAACCTGGTGAAAGGAAACAAGATAAGGATGAGCTCAAAATCTCAATAAGGTTAGCTACATTAGATTCAATAATGAATCAATGATTATAAATCAACATGTAATGGTAAATAATTGAGAACACATGTCATTTAAATAATTGGATAAGGAATTAACATTATGGAAAGATAAATAACTAACACACGGGGCATTTTATCAATAAAATGAGAATAAAATGCATCCAAATATTTTATCATATGAAAATATTATATACAATAATAATAATAACTAAAATATCAATGAAAAAATTCATAATTATTGTACATCATGTTAGAGGCACATGAAAACCTATTCCGACTATACATTTCACAAGACTGTTTAAAACTACATTTAGAAAACTGTTTAACTTAGACGAATGATTTTTCTCATAAGAACCTATCCATGAATCGAGGGGATATATAATATCTGGTAACCACCCATCACTGATGGTCCAAATCATTCCCCATATTAAGAAATTTATTTAATTAATAAAAAAATATTCCTTATCAAATATCTATACTGAATAATTAATACTGATTTAACAATAATTCTACAGTTAATCAAATGACTATCAAAGTGTACACCCTATATAATATGGTATATGATTTAAGAAATAATAATATCCATATATTTGGAATATTGATATTTTATATAAATGTAATTTTCAATAAAAATGATCATAATGAAGTGATTGCTTCAAGTGAAAGTTAAAAATCAAAAAAGAAATTGTTATTTCCATGATAAATTTTACCACTTGTTAATTATCTATTCAAAGCCCCTAGAATGAGATAGTTCAAAGTGAAACATAAAATACCCTAATGTATGAGTGAATAATGATATTAAATTAAAAAGGGTGGTATATGAACTATATTTAAGTGAATTGATGTATAATAAAAAATAAGTCTCGATGGATTTAAAATTGATATGAAATATCATACCTTAATTTCCATTTTTGATAAAAATCTTTCATATTCAAGTATAATAATTTTATTCTTAATATTGACTTATATCAGTGTCACGACCTGACCCATGCTAGGGCTTAATCCGTAACTACCCTATGCACGCCTCCATAGGCTAGTGGTTGTGACTAGCATCTAATGCACAAAAAACATGGGGAGGCATCTTCCTAAGAACCTGTACAAATAAACAAACATCCAACTCAATGAAAAAGTGTAGAGGTAAAGGAACAAAATCCACAACACTTCAATAAATAACCCAAGCATGCATAAACTGCTAAATGGTATAAGTATAGTAGAGTAAACTTGAAAGGAAAAGGGAAAGAATACATGCCCAACTAGAAAACTTCCACAACCTTGTAGTAACTGAAAAAGGCACAATAGCTGAGAGATCACATCTCTTGAATCCCAAGTTATGACCACTATATATAGTCCAAGCACATGAATCCCTATACTCCTTTACAGTCATGACCAACCTGTTCTTTATCTGAAAAAGGAAGGAGACATATAGGAAAATCTTTTGTAGTGGTGAGCATAAAAATACTCAATAGGATGACCTGAAAAGGAGAAGGGGGCCTTAAGAGATACATAGAAAAAATAAATCATTAGATAGGACAAGGTACAATAAAAGGAGTGCAACTCAACCCAACTAGAGAGTGAAAGTAAGATCATCCAATCACAAGGATCTAGAAATGGTGATAAGATGAACTACTCATAGAGTATTTTCTAGCTATTGTAGGAGAGTAGACTCATCCAATCATGAGAAGCTAGACAGGGAAAGCACATGTCATACCCCATGTGTCTTCGCCTCTCCTAGAAGGAGAGTAACCAAATACTAGGAGTGGGTAATTAAATAGGATATATATATATATATATTCAAATAAATCCTAACAATAGAGTAAGGGGATATCCATCTCACATCTCATCCCAATAATAAAATTATCCAAAAGCTCCAGAAGTAACCACCATCGATGCCAAATATCACACGTGTCTGCTCTGAACTAGAAGTCAAAGGTACTTAATCACCGAACTTTGATACGATCTACTTTGGGCAGTACTGTTTCTCCCTCACAGTTTCAGGTTGTGTCACAGGGATGCATCTTGGTCGGAAAATTGACCCTCTTCCTCATGGGTCCAATGGTAATCAAAGCACATGTCGTCACCATGCCAAACATTCGAGAGATAGTGTATCGAATTTGAGGACCAAGGCCCAGCATGGCTAGAGGGTTCCACTCTATTCATTGGGTATCTGTGCCCTAGTATATTAGGGGGGTCACCACCTAGAAGTTTATGAGGACCCACTACCCATCCCAGGTAGAGGGTACTTCCTAGAAAGTTTTAAATACATGACCTACTGCCCATTCCCACTGTAGGTAAGCCTGGAACATCTATCAGGGAAAACTTTTCAGCCTATCTAGAGGTAAACACAGATCTTCCATCTAGGACCACTACCCATCCCAGCTTGAGGTAAACTCAGAATTTCTCTGGCCATCCCTGATGAATGGTACCACTCAGAAAATGTTTGAGGACCTATGGCTATTCCAAGTAGATGGTACCTCTCAAAAAAGCCTCGAGGAACATTGTTCATCCCTATTGTATGGTACCTCTCAGAATAACATTCTTGCGGTCATTAGGTGTTGCCCCAGAACATCTCACATCATAACTTAGAATCCAATAAAGAGGGAACAATCGCATTCCATGTATACAAACACTTAGGATAGGCTACTCACATGCCAAAATATGAGTCCATAAGAAAGATATATGAGAGATAGAATATTTGTAAAGTGGTACATAGTGTGTGTGGGGACCACACGATGTGTGACCCCGCCTTGTCGCCTTGTTGTATACCTAGCCATTCTCGGGTACTAAACTGAAATCAAGTACCTCTAGGAATTCCATGGTACTCTCTGAGTACATATTCCATTTAGTAAAAATGCCTTTGATCACATGACACTTTTCATTGGTCCAAAAGGGTGTAAAACAAAACTTACTAACACGCCTCCTTAAACAGCCCCCGAACATTTGACCATATCTCTTCATACATCTTCTCCACTCTTATGAGAATGGATGGAGCCCTAAGTAGAGGGTTATCTTAAAACTCCAAAGAAGGATCTTCCATTAATATTCCTTTTACTCTTCCTCATTTAATGAGAGCACGAATAAGGCTCCTCACATCTAAATGGATCACATTATTGTGATCCTTGTAGAAAAACACACAAGATATACTATTCGTTCACCCTAATCAGTCATCCAATGGGAAAGGTTGAATAACACCTTGTTAAGCTTGAAATGAGACATGTGGGTCCCATTCCTTGATACCAAACCAAATTATATTTATCATGCCATTTTGATCCTCAAGGAAAAACACATAGAATGGACTACTTGTTCATCCAAAACGGACACCCGGTGGAAAAGACACAATTCACCACAACATGTGAGAATCGGGCCTCACAGGGTCCACATCTCAAAATTGGTTTTAAAAACTCAAAAAAGGTCTTTAAAATACTACACAGGGACCATAGTTGTGATTCCACTAATGGCGCATCAAACAGATGTTCCGTTTAAAAGATAGGTCAGATACAAGGTTTATGAATAATAATAATTATATTATTATTTTTAAACTTAGGGGTTTCATGAAACCAAGATATTATAAAAATATATATAAGTATTGAACTATCCTAAAAGGATTTTTCTCGAAGATAATGATTGGTGGCCATAGACAGCACATCAAACAAGTGATTGGTTTAGGATATATGGGTATTTAAAGGGGTCTCGATCCAATTTGGGCCGGTCTGGCCAAAACTTGTTGGAAACCTCTTCCTGGGTCAAGTCACCTATGTCAACCTGGTCTACATCATTGATCAGTGGGCCATATGTGTAGCCAGCCCGTCCTTCCATAGCTCGGCCTGGCCTGCCTACCGTAGCTCAGTCCGTACATGCCCCGATCGGGCCAGTTAGCCCCTCCCTGCCTCAGGAACCCACATGTCCCCTTGTCATCCATGGCTACCCATGCCACATAGGTCACTACCACCTAGGGTCGGTTGAACCAACCCCAACTCTTCCTAGTCATTGACCACTTATCGTGACCCTGCTCTGGCATGTCTTCCCTTCCAGCTACAGGCTCTCCAAGCTGCATGACCACCTGCTCACCAAAGCCCCAACCTATCACCTTCTCCGCTTACCAACTGACCAGTGCCACCACTAATCTCAACTCACCACACCAGTTTCAGGCCCCATTCTGGCCTCGCCTACCGCATAACCATCCATGACCGCTCTGTCACGCTGCCCTCTGCGGCCACCACGCACCACCACCATCTGTTGCACTAGTTTTAGTGGTCCCTTTCACGGACCATTGTGACTTCACTGAGTACCAAAAAATTAATATGAGGCCATTCTAGTGATAATCAGGTCAATCTCTTCACATCCTTAAGATTTTTCAGATGATCCATTGAATATTTTATGTGTCCAAGAATAAACATCGAAGAACCTGAAGAACACGCAACAAACATGATGAATAGTATGATTTTCAGCAAGCATTTGAAGGTCGTGTTAGTGAATCCATCGATGATGATAATTAAATCGATGATACAAATAGTAAATTATGGATTTTCAATTTAAAACTTGAATCATAACTCAAAATTTGAATAAATACCACCTTATTGGATATGTTTCTCATTGACAACATGTGCTACGATTCTATTGTGATTCACTGGAGTTCCATCAATGATTCGTCCTCGATCTGCCGAAGAACTAAGAGAGGTAGAGGGTAGATAGAGGGGAGAGGGGGAATTTGGGGATAACCATAATATTAATTCCATAAACTTCTACTTATAGTATCCTCTCTCAGCACAGAATCTGAGGCCTCTATGCCCTCTCATTTTAAGTAACACCTTGGTAAAATTCCCTATTCTGAACTCAACAGTAGTCTTATATTTCTAATCCAAGTCCCTGTTTGAATGTTATTTTATTCAGTGTTAAGGGTAAAATAATTATGTTTAAGTATCTTAGTTATTATTTTCCACTAGGTGGTGTTTTCCATAGAATACTCGTACAAACAAGAGTTATACCCTAGTTAGGTTAAACGCCGCGTTTTGAAGTCAATTATGGCCCCATATTTCTGATCTGAGCTACCATTTGAAATGTATCTCACTTTTTTTGAATGAATAGTATAAAATATACTTAACATATTTGTACAATTTAATCTAGGTACACTGGACCTCATAATTTCATGTCATCCCAGCACCTAACTTTGGAAATATATGTAGAAATAATCCAAAGTCTTACATGGAAAAAACCAAATCTCTACATCATTCTCTTCTTCAATATTTTCATACCCGAAAAGAAAAATTAGGGAAAAATCAAGATACTAAGCTCAAACCTGTCTCTCCCACTCCCATAAAAACCTACACATTTCAATGCTAGCACAGAATTTGAACCAAAGGGATGTTCTTCCCTATAAGGTTTTCTCCTATCAATGATGTGGGTTAGAAAATGAATATATCTCCTCAACTGTGAGACATGGGAGACATAGTGTGCCCAATACATCTATTTAGGGTAGGGAAAGCTGGAAGGAAACCTCACCATATCATTTCATGGTCCTGAACAGCCCAAAAAAACTTAGGGTTAGTTTTCATATCCATCCGAACCTCTATATCCCACGTCGTGACTAGAATCATTGTTTTCCCCTAGTACAAGATCTCATGATTCCCTCCTTCAGAATGTCCATCTGCTGAAACACCTAAGTCTATCTGATCATACAAGTTTTCATAGTTTATGTATCAAAACTGAGACTCTCTTACCCTCTCGAGAAGAAAAGGGGTCAAGACCATTGATTGAAAAAAAAACCATACCCTCCTACTCCACTAGGGTCAGCTTCAGGGATGTTCATTACTCTAAAACTTCCCACACTAGGTGATCCTGGGACTTCCTACTAAGGGAATCTTCTACAAAATTTCCCTTTCCTAAAGTATAGACTATCTCAAATCCATAGTCTTTCATGATGTTCAACCAGCATCGCCACCTCAGGTTCAAGTCTATCTGGGTGAAGACGTATTGGATACTTTGGTGGTATATGAAAACCACAAAGATCTCTCCCAGAAGGTAGTGTCTACACATTCTCAGGGTGAACATTACCATTGATAGCACTAAATAGTGAGTTGCATAGTAATGTTCATGGGGTCTCCATCACATCAACATGTACTTGATAACTGTATTATCAATACTTGATGTTGAGAATGCAAGTATTAATGAACAAGTAAGCTGAGTAAACTAATAAAACCACAAGAGGATAGACACATAAATCATGTGACATACCCCATGATACTTCGCCTCCCTTTGAAAGAGTGTAATCCCCAAAACAGGGACTCTTCCTTACCAACTAGTGGAATTCCAATAAAAATTAGGTTAAGCATAAAAACTCCACTGGAAATGCTCATACATGCTCCAACACTCCTCTTCACAATCCCTTTAGGAACTCACAAGTGAGAGGGACTCTTCCACCACACCTCAATACTATCCGATTTGGTCATCACTAACTCTCCCTCATGGTTTTGATCACATCACAAAAATGTATCTCAGTGAGGGAAGGTCCCCTCTTCATCATTCATTCAAAGATATGTTGAACAAAACTGACACAGGGTTTCATCAACACCCTATGTCACCTAGGTAAAACCTCAAACAAGGAGTAGGAAGAAAATAGTATTTCACACAATGTATAATAAGTTCGACTTCAAAACCTAAAATAGGCATAGGGAATACCTCTTATAATTTCTTGCTCTGCAGAATCATAGATATCCAAAGCTTGTGGTTGTCTATGGTCCTAGTTGATAGCTTCTTAAGGCTGACATGGGCCTCCTTGTGGTGGTAGAGAGACCTCATAACACCGTCCCCTACCTCTATATCCTTATGCTCCTCTACCAGACCCACCTCCTGGGGGCCCACATTGTCATCATCTGGTAGATCCCTGATCACGGTATCGTAGCTACCACGTTGGTCTAACTACTAGCTTTTTGGTGTTCTCAGCATGTATGGTTAGGAATTCTCATGCCATGTGACCTCATCCATTACAATTATAACATCGGCCCTCCCCGGGCTATCCTCGCACTCTGCACTACCTCAAACCCATACGACAACATGCCTAATATTGATTATGTGGAGGCCTCCTAGGTCAAGATATTATCGATTAGAGTTATCTAGCTACAGAAGATGTCTCAAATCTAGTGAAATCACTTCTACAACCAGTTGTATGGAATCTCTCTTACAAAAATTCATCTTTCACCAGCACCTTCCCCAGGACCCTGAAGTAGGTGGGGATGCACAATGGTACTACAATATCATAGATCTCTCTGTGGAGTCCCTACTCAAACTTTTGTGCTCGGAAGTATCCATTATGAATCATGTTCAAAGAGTAGCATGCAAGGTCTATGAACCTAGTGTCATACTCATCCACTATTATCTATACCTGTTGAAACTGTTAGAGATCCTGAAGATTAATGGAGTGAATGAAAGAGGGATAGTACTCCTCATGAAATAGCTACAGGAAGTCATCCCACAAGAACGCACACTCAACAAGTATATGAGTAACCAAGATTCACCAACACCCATATAATTCACAGAAAAGTATGGCTTGCATAGCCACAATCTGATCTTCTGATGTTCATATAAGCTTGAAGAGGAGGACCACCAACTCTAGCCAAACCTCTAGTGCCCTAGCTCACCGTCAAACCTCAGCAGTCTCTGGAACTAGAACTTGTGGAGTGTGCTTAGCCAGTGTACATTGTTATCCAACTCTTCAAGGGTTGTCTATTACTCAATAGGTGGAGGTGATGCTACCTACCCACCTAGAGGAAGGGGATCACTTGATGGGTCCTGAATTGAGGCCTTGTTTCTCACAGGGTCTTCATCGTAAACATGATCTATTATCCTAGCTAACTATAATCATGAAGAAATATTGAATGTTATCAAGGATTATTGTTGTCAGATGATCATATATATATATATATATATCAACAAAAAAAATGGGAATCTAACTCAATAAGGATAGTGAAAGACTCAATCCTATATAATGCATGCAGCATTGTTCCCTATAATAACTGACTCAGGGTGCCAAGTCAGCAAGAGGGTAATCAGGGTCCTGGGTAATGGATACATTAGCTGCCTATACCATCAGTATACTCCCTAGCCTGAGAGCTTCTCTCGAGATAGTTCGAAACTGCTTCCCTATACCTAACCAAGTCCCTTTTAGGTAAACATCCGAACAACGTCCTAAGGGTCAAACCACCTCTAATACCACTTTGTCACCACCCGACCCATGTTGGGCCTCGATCCAAAACTTCCCAAATCCCGCCTCTATAAGCCAGGGGTGGAGACTAGTGCTTAATTCACAAC
This sequence comes from Viscum album, assembly GCA_963277665.1. NCBI lineage: Eukaryota > Viridiplantae > Streptophyta > Magnoliopsida > Santalales > Viscaceae > Viscum > Viscum album. The sequence goes on from OY728150.1 coordinate 1,589,808,761, forward strand.
AAACTTAAGGAGGAATTTTCCAAAGAACCTGTACACACACATGGCCAACTCAATACAAAAGTGCAGAGGGAAAGGAACAAAAGATGCGACACTACTATAAATAAATCTATCATGCCTGAAATGCTAAATGGTACAAGTAAAATAGTGTAAAATAAAAGGGAAAATTGGGAAAAATACATTTCCAACTAGAAAAGTTCCAAAAACTGGCAATAACTAAAAAATGTAAAATAGCTGAGAGAGCCCCACTCATAAATCCCAAGCTACGACCATCGTATACTATCCAACCACCCATATCCCTATGATTCACTGAATTCACAATCAACTTGGCCATATTCTACATAATACATGACATGTGAGGGAAAAACCCATGAATGGGTAAGTATAAAAATACTTAATAGGATGCCTTGAAAAAGGCAAAGGGTGATTAGTGAGAGATACTTAAAAAATTTAAAGCAGTAGATGGGATAACGTACAGTAAAAAGAGTGTTGGTCAACCCAACAAGAGAGTGAAAGTAAGCTCATTAAAACCCATGGATCTAGAAATATTGAGAATATGATCTTCTCATCAAGTCTTCACTACTTTTTGTTGGGGGGTATACTTGTCTAACCATGAGAAGATAGATACGAAAAGAATGTGGAATACCCCACCCGACTTCGCCTCTCCTAGAAGGAGAGTAACCAAAACCCAATAAGTGGTTACTAAAATATGATGTGTGTGTGTGTGTTTATGTATGTATGTATGAATGTATGTATGTTCTGTCAAAGAAACCCAAACAAGAGAGTAAGGGGATATCCATATCATAGCTCAGCCCTAGAATAAGAGTTTCCAATAGTCCTAGAAGTAACCACCATCAGTTCCCAAAATCCCACACATCTCCTCTAAACTACAAGTCAAAGGGACTCAATCACTGCACCTTGATAATATCCTATTTGGGTGGCACTATCTCACCCTCGCAGTTTTTAGTCATGTCATAAGGATGAATCTTGGTGGTAAAAGTATCCCTCTTTCTCGTGTGTCCAATGTTACATCAAAGCATGTCTCTTCACAGTTCTGAACAGTCAAGATATCATGTCTCAAAGTCGAGGACCCATGACCAGCCCGGCTGGAGGGTTCCACTATATTCATCGGGTATATGTTCCCTTGTATGTTAGGGGGAATCACCACCTGAATGTCAAGGGGGGCCAATGTCCGACCCATCTAGAGGGTACTGCCCTACAGTTTTTGTTGATGGGACCCACTTCTCATCCCCACTTGAGGGAATCCTGGAACTTCCATTGAGGACCACTTCCCAGCCCAACTAGAGGTAAACCCAGATCTTCAATTGGGGACTACTTCTTATCCCGTCTTGAGTTAAACTCGTAACATCTCTATCAATACCTTTTGGATGGTACCACTCGGAAAAGTGTCACTCCAGCCAACATGTGTCACCACAAAACATCTTGCATCATAACTCAGAAGCCACTACGGAGGGCACCATTGCATTCCACGTGGAAAACTACTCATGATAAGCTACTCACGGGCCAAAATATGAGTCTATAAGAAACATATATGAGAGATATAAGATTTTTAAAGTGGTACACATCGCGTGTGGGGCCTACATGATGTGTGACCCTACCTTATTGTCTGGTCATGTATCTAGCCATTCAAGGGTACTAAACTAAAACCAAGTACCCCAAGGCATGCCATGGTACTCTCTGAGTACATGGACTAACTATTTAAAAGGACGACAAGCGAACGCCACTCATCATTGGTCCAAATAAGCCTAAAATGTAACTTACTAACATACCTCCTCAAACAACCCCAGATCATTTGACCACGTCTCTTCATAAATCTTCCCCACTCTTATAGGAGTGGATGCGGACCTAAGCTGAGGGTTCTCTTAAAACATTATAGAATGATCAAACACTGATATACCTATCATGTTTCCACATTTAATGAGAGCATGAATAAAACTCCACATATCCAAATGCATCACACTGTTGTGATCCTTTCATAAAAACATGCAATATTGACTATTCATTCACCCCAATCAGACATCTAATGGGAAAATTCATATAACGCCATAGTACGCTTGATGTTCATCTTGTGGTACCCATTAAATGATCCCAAAATAAATTATATGGATCATAGAATTATGATCTACAAGGAAAAATCACGGGATGGACTACTCATTTCTCCAAAACAGAAACCTGGTGAAAAGTCTAAATTTCACTGCAACACATGTGAAATAGGACTCATGGGGACCTAATTTTAACTTTTATTTAAAACACTAAAAAAAGTATTGAAAATTCATTACAGAGACAAGTGTCGCACTGCCACTGATGGCACAACAAATGGATGTTACTTTTAAAAGATAGGTCTGATATAAGGTTTCGGAATAATAATAATTATACTATTATAATTAAACTTAAGTGTTTTGTGAAGCTGAGAAATGAGGCCAACACTTATAAGTCCTGAAGTATTCTAAAAATATTCAGATTTATTCTAGGGATGTCTGGTTGTAGAAATCACATCGAATAGATGCCTATTTTAAGAGATATGGGAATTCAATGATGTCTCGGTCCAATTTGGGCCAGTCTAGGCCAAACTGGTCAGCCCCTCCGCTTGGTCCGGGCCACCTCGACTGGCCTGGACCATGGTCCATCCACATGGTCCAGCCTATCCTCTTGTGGCCTATCCTTCCTGCTACTGGCTTGGCCTACCTACTGCGACCCAGCCCATGCATGCCCTGACCTAGTTTGTTGGCCCCTCTCCACCTTGGGACCCCACATGTCCCCTCATCAGTCATGGTGAACTGCACGGTGCGGGTCACTACCCCTAGAGTCACACACTATGACCCCATTTTCTCCTAGTCACTAGCTACCCTCCGCGACCCCGCTCTGGCTCACCATCCTCGCCAACCACTAGCCCACCCAACCGCACGACCTCTTACTCATCAGAGCCCCGACCTACTGCCTATTAAGTTCTCTAACTAGACAACATATCCGCTAACCTCCACTCTCTACACCACCACTAGATCCTACCCCGACCTCACCTATCATGTGGCCTGCAATGGCTACTCTGTCAGGCCACCCTCCGCAATCGCAACATATCATCGCCGCCATCTGGCATTGCTTCGATGGTCCCATCCATGGACCACCATGACATCACTGAGTACCCAAAAATTAATTTGAGGCCATTATTATGATCCTCGGGTTGAGATCTTCATATCCTTAAGCATCTCCTAACGATCCATTTAATATTTGATGTGCCCAAGAATAAATTTTGAAGAATCCGAAGAATGGTCAAAGAGCATGATGAACAGAATGATTTTTAGTAAGCATTTGATGGTCGTGTTAGTGAATCCATCATTGAAGATAATCAAAACAGTGAAAAAAATCGGCAACAAAGAATTTTCAATTTAAAACTTGAACCATAACTCAAAATTAGAATAAATCCTACATCGTTGGATCGATTCGTTATTGATGACATGCGTTACAATTCTGTTGTGATCTGTTGGAGTTCCATCAATATTTCGTCCTCAATCCACTAAAGAATGAAGAGAGATATAGGAGAGAGAGAGAGGGGAGAGAGAGGGAAAAATTATGGTCTAACCCTAATTCTAATTTTATACGCTTCTATTTATAGAATTCCTATAAGGGATGGAATATGAAACCTCTTTTTCCTCTCATTTTATATCGCACCTTGGTAAAACGCTGCATTCCTTACTCAAAAAAGATATGATATTTCCAATAAATGTTCCCATTCTAATGATATTTTATTAGGAATTAGGGTTAAAATAGTTAAGTTTAACTATTTTAATTACCATTTTTTCCCTGGTGGCGTTTTCTATATAAGTCTCATGCTGACGAAAGTTATGCCCCGCCTAGGGTAAACGCTATGTTCCGGACTCAACTGTGGCATTGTATTTCTAATCCAAACTACTATTTCATAGTTATTCTACTTATTTCACATTATTAGTATAAAATATACTTAATATTTTTGTATAATTTAGTCTAGGTACACCGAGACTCAGAATTGCAAACCGTCTTAGCGCCTAGCTCTGAGAATATATGCAGAAATATTCCAAAGTATTACAAGGAAAAACATGAGACTCTACCAAAATAACCATACTCAAATTTATAATATAATATATTAACTTTTTAAAATATCTTTTTATCCATTTTTTAACAACCTATCTTTATTTTCAATATTTCAGGTATTAATTGCCTACTTTTTCGATTATTTTTTTCATTGTTACTTTTTGACTATTAATTTTATCATGATTTAATCATATAAATATTTTTGAAAATTGATTTAAATATTATATATATTTATTTAATATGTATTTATAATAATCCATAAAATTTATAGATATAAAATGAAATGAACTATTCATGGAAATGGTAGGTTGTATGTATACCTGAAAGCTAGCTTCATTTTTTTCATATTAAATTTATGGTAAGTAAATGATGTATATTTATATTATAATTCATGGATAATTTTTATTTTATATATGTTACAAATTATTTTCAAAATCATCCTTAATGCATTTTTTTTAAATCCTGAACGGATCACATTTCTTTGAGGAGGCGGTAATCCATACATCCACAAATGATATTATCGTAATCCCACAAAATGGAAATCATAAATTTATGTATTATATAAAAATTAAATAAGAATAAATACTTCTTAAATATCATTTATATCATATATAGACTATAAATCCATAATTATTCTAACTATAAAAGGTGGTAATGGAAGAAAAAATGACACTGGTTTGTGAGGCGGTTGTCCACCCTAAACACAAGTAATAGTTTCATATACTATTTTATAAATGTGAGTGAATATGTAGGTCAAAATATTAGCATAAAAACAACTCATTATATTATAGATATTGAATTTATTATATGAGGATGATATAAATATAATTCAATATGTGGAGATATAAATCAAACAAAAGTTATTGTTAAAGATAAATACCAATTTTTTTGGTAACTACTTTTATATTATAGAAAAAATATTCCTTTGATTAATTTATACCCAAAGTGGGGATTCTAGGATAATGGGATGAATGTTTTTATATTATTCAGGCTGATTTAGTATGAGCCAATGAGTAATTAGTGGTGTGAGGAAAGATAAGAGTGGGTTTCTTTTTATGGTGGAGGAGGAGTGACATTTTTTTTAAAATTCCAAATAGTAAACACTATGGGAAGGTCTACCTTGACTCATGTGCTTAGAAAATGAATAGATAATGGATTTATTTAAAATTATTGTCTATAAAAATCTATACCACACAATAGTAAGTGAATTTCTATAATTTTGTTATTTAGCCTTTATGTTTCTTTATATTTTTCATTTTGGCTTTCATTTAAGTAACAAGTTTTATAAACAATATAATTCATCCATTAGAAAAAAAATATTAAATTGAGATTTACTATAAAACAATATAACCACTAAATTATAAATATTATATATAATTTACAAAATAAATATCCCATGTGACTTTAAAATTAATTATAATAAAAGAATATGTAATGCACAAAAACACTTTTTTAACCTAAACTATGGTAACTATGTTTTTACTCTTTAGGGATAAATATTATCATTATAAAAGATAAATTGGTTCTTCAATAGACCATATTTTATATTTAATAATTTTTAGAAATCAATTGGTATAACATATATTTTTTAGTAAATTTTAAATCTTTAAATAAAATATCATTTTTATAAAATAACATTAATTTCAATTATGACATTATATACTTAATTTAAAATTAAAAATATCAAGAAAATGAAATAATTAAAATATATAACATTTATATATATTTAACATGACCAATTAATCTATAAAAATAAGGTACTACAATAATTTATTCAATTTTATTCTCTTTTTATATTTTTAGTATCATTTATTTTATCAAATTATTAACTACATAATCTATATTCCAGTGTTTATTAATTATTTTTTTTATAACTAATTTATCATTAAAAATTAATGATAAATTATTATGATAAAAATTAATCTTTAAAATGGTATTTATAACTAAAAATATGATGTTTTTTCGTATCATAATGCTTTATAAATGTTAATTGTAAGGACAGTTCCTTTTTTGTCTTTTTCCTTACTTAATTTACCGTATGGATCACATTCATGAACATGTGTCCAGATTACACATAAAATCTGAACTCATGGTCAAATGGGTCAAAATATGTCCATCCAATGGGTCATTTAATTATTCTATATTATTTATACACTATATATTCTGGGTTTAATCATCAATTATGCTCATTTTTACCTTAATCATTGTAATTAATTTTAATTGCTTTCAAGAATATTTTCGATCAAAAAAAGATTTTATATTATTATACTATAAAAAATATAGTCATTCCAATCATTTATATACATTTTTACAAATTCAATTCACATAATTAGAAAAAATAAATTTAATGCTAATCCAATAGTTATGGTGAGAAGGAGGGTTTTTAAAGTGAAAATGTTCGCAAGTTCATTATGTTTTGATATCTAAATTCATTATAAAAAGGATTCAATTGACCTAAATTGGATTAATATATGTATTATTGATCTATTTTTACTTTAAAAACAATTTAAAATATAATTAAACATTAATAATTAATTAAATGAAAAGACGCATTTCAACTAACATGTAGTATTTCTCACTATTCATCAGAAAATGATACTTCCTAGAAAAATACCAAAAATTACTCTAAGATAAATTTTACATCCAACATTAAAAGAAAGTTAATTTTTACATATAAAATTTATAAATGGTCAAAATTTTCATTTTAAAATAGGTGTTTCATTAAAAGGTGGTAAAACTCTTTCTTTTGTGTAATACAAGGTGACTCAGTTTTGTGTGTAGTATATGATTAACATTTTTTCATGTATAATTAATGATAGAAACAAAATTAATTTTATTCTAAAATGAAAATATATTAAATTATTGAGTTATTAAATTCTACCCATATTACTAAATTGAATCGTTGCAATTCAAATATGATCTTGATAATCAAGGGATTGGTATTTGAAAATAAACTATTATTGAAAACCCACATAATAAAATATTTAAAAAACTTATTCTCTTAAAAAGAGAGATAGATAAGTACTAAGGTCACATAACTAGGATCCTAATTAATATAACATAGGTGGGAAATGAAAATTCGGATATGGAAGGAAAAGGTAAATAACTATAGTAATTGGTCACATGTAATCAAGTGATCAATTGAAATTTAAGGGACTCAAAACCTAAAATATGTGATAATCTAAAGGATCGTTTATTTATTTAGATATAAACAAAATAGGATTAAATTTTTATTTAGAGATCCCTCTCTTATATTTGAAAAATTATTTCACTTACTATGAATGTATCTAAATAAACTTACATGATACATTTAAATTTATTAAGCACAATATTACCCTTTGGTTGTTCGTTGAGAAATATCTACTTCATCTCTTAGCACAAGTTACATCACGTAATCATCTAAAACCATTTGAAATTATCAAATTAAAATATTTCATAAATTGAAAATTTTTCTAAATGATTATGATCTAACACTTTAGAAGTAAGGTAATTAAATTTCTAAAACTAACTTATCAAACAACATGAAGTGGCTCTTAATCGCCACATACCAAACATATGAATACCATTATTATTTATATAGTTGAAATTTTGTAAATACATGAATTACCATAAAACCATATTAGAAACATGCATGTTTCCTTATTACTTATGTAAAACAATGAAAATTGGTTATATTACTCAAATCTAAAAATTATTTAAACTCCAATAATGATGGAATAAAACACTTTTTCAACAAACAAATAATCAATTCCAATGTTGTTAGAACTATCCAATTTACTGTGTCCATAGAAATAAACTATTTATCAATGCATCATTGTCTCAATATCAAAAACATATTATAGGTTATCCTTCTATCAACCATGTGTTTTTAAAATAGTATAACATGCTACTAAATCACTTTTTAGTACCTTCTAATATATTATTTCTAATCGTTAATGAAAGGAAATATATTAAAATCATTATATATTTTATAATTATCATTACCAGTACCATACTCAAATAAAATAATTCATTAATCCAAACATAGGAATATTAATCATTATTATTTTTCTATGGCAGTAAAAGAATCTTGACCATGATTGATTAGCCTCTTTAGGGGTATATTTTTTTGAATCATGAGACATTGATTTTCATAGTGTCTCATATCCTTGAAGTTTGCGAATTGTAAATTGGAAACATTTTTATTATCTAGTCAACCATAATGATGGTGTATTTTCTCTCCACTATAAAAAATCTAACATTCAATTTAATCAATTACTAGGGTGATAATTTCCACAATTTTACATGTTGGGAAATACATCATTCCATTCTTTACTATATCGATCTTTTTTCTAGTTGTCCTCTTGTTCTCATGATTCCATACAAAACCATAATAATTTTATGATTGTTTCTATATCTAATTAGGACATGATAATTTTTACTTATATGATAATAATTCTTAGGAAAATAGTTCTTTTCGAAATATTTTCTTAATACCATAAAACAATGATCATTCTTATACAATGGATCATGTGTATTGGTGAAGTTCACCTTCCTTATACTATCTTACATTTCATAATTTCAACATACACTAAACTAGATTATATCATTATGTATAATAATTTATATTATCAATACTGGTGAAATAATTATCATAAATTAAAAATTTATGCATATCTAATCTCATAATCTTAAACAAGGTTAATTTTGGAATTTATTTTATACATATCCTAAATGTAATTCATAGGTTTATGTTCCCTAATCTATGTTTTCCTAAATCTATTTTCCAATTTTTATACTAGAATTCCTCTGATACCAACTATAATGCCCCAGACCTACACATCCAGAGTTGGTGCATTACATTATTACATCAGCATGATTACAAACAATCAAATGTTCAATGACCAAGTAGTTTTGTAGTTTAAGAAAAATAGACTAAATACATGATACCCATAATACATTAGAGAAAGAAAATAAATTTTGACATAAATAAATGCTCATAATCCTTGAAACTCATTTAAAATATTCATCTTCATAACATGAGGAAAGGAAATAAAATAATGGTGATCTCAAATGATCAGTATATGTGAGTAAAATGGAAAAAAATAATGAATCTATAATTATAAATCTACATGTAATGGTAAATAATTGGTAACAAATTCCATTAAAATAATTTGATAAGTCATAATCAATATGGCAAGGTACATAATGGAAGAACACGACACATAATCAATAAACTGAAAATGAAATGAATCTATAGATTTTATCTTATAAAAATATCAGGGATAAGAAAATAATAACCAAAATATCTATGAAGATAATTTTTAGTTATTGGATGTAATTTATTAGGAACAATAAAAACTATACAATAAATATATTTTACCAGACTATTTGAAACTATATGTAGAAGCCTATTTAATTTGTCCAACTCATTTGTCTCGGGAGAACATGTCAATGCATCGTGGAAAAATATAATGTCTGGGTCGTGCTCATAACTTATAGTCTAAATCATTCCTCATATAGAGTATTCGATTTAATTATTAAAAAATCATCCTTATCAAATATCCATATTGAATAAATAATACATATTTATCAATAATTCCCCAGTTAATAAAATAACAGTCAAAGTGAACAACACATGTGAAATGCTTTATAGTTTAGGAAATAATAATATCCATTTCATGAAAATATGGATAATTGAGATAAATGTAATTTAAAATAAAAATAGTCATAAGGAAGTGATTGTTTCGATATATTGTTAATAATCACAATAGAAAGTGATATTATAAATATTACTTTTACCACATTGTAATTTTCAAGTAAAAACCCCATGAATGATATATTATAGAGTGAACATAAAATAACATGAAGTTTGAGTGAATAATTATATTTAATTAAAAATGGAATTTATTTTCATCACATTTATTTCAATTGGTGTATAACAAAAAATAAGACTTAATGTAATATAAATTGAGATGAAATCCTTTAACATGAGTTTCCTTTTGTTTGAAAGTCCATTAGACTTCTATAAAATCATTTTTATAATGTTATTAATGTATTCCCAAAACATAATCATATTTTTAATATCATATATAAACTTTTTATAATATCTCTTAACACATTTTCTAATATTCTTTCATTATTTTCACAATTTTTATGTGTTATTTTCCCAATTCTTCAAGTATGATTTGACTTATTACTTGTTTTTCATATTAATTAGATTATGATTTAATACTCTATATAATTTAATCCATGATATAATATATGTATTTATTATAATTCATAAAATTTTGAGATAAGAAATTAAATGCACTTTTTATGGAGACGGTAGATTGTACGTACGCATGAACTCTACTTCCATTTATTTGTTATATTAATAAAATGAAAATTAAATGATATATAAATATATTATAATTACAGCATAATATTTATGTTATATATTTCAAATGATTTTATTAAATTTATTTTTAATACATTCTATGTACATCATTAATGAATCGCATTGCTTTAAAGAGGCACTAGTCCACACATCCACAAATGAAATTATCATATTCCCAAAAATGGATATCATAAATTTATGTTTTAAATAAAAATTAATGAAGGATAAATACATAAAAAATATAATATATTTCATATATAAACTATAAACCCATCATTATTCTGACCTTCAAAGGTGGTAATGGAGGAAAGAACGACCTCAGTTCGCGATGCGGTAGTCCATCGTATAGATGAACGATGATTGTGTATCCAATTTTATGGATTTTTGTGAATGTGTAGGTATAAATCATAGCATAAAAATCTTATTCTGTTGAAGATAAATATATTATTATATAAAAAATTATAAAAAGGTAATTTAATTATTATGGAAGTAAATGAAACAAAAGTAGTCATTGCAGAACATTACCTTTTATTCAAGTAACTCCTTTTGGTTTATTCAAAAATATTTCTTTTGTTTTATTTCATCACAAAGTGAGGATTCTAGGATGCGGGGAGGTATGTAGGTAGATTATTTTGGAATAGTTTGTATGGGATAATGTTTATTGATATGTTTAAAGAAGCGGAAGAGTGGATTCTTTTTTCAAGTAGAGTATGAGTGGCAGTATTTTTATATACAAAAAGGTAAACAAAATATGGAGATCTCCCTAACCAAATTTTCTATGAAAATGAAAAACTAATGGATTAATGTGAAATTATGTTCTATCCATTTCTCTAGCAAACAAAAATATGTGCATTTTTATTCTTTTTTCCATAGTCATTTTGTTTCATTTATATTTTTCATTGTGGTTATTCATTTAGGTAACTCGTATTCTAACCCATGTAATTCATCTACTAAGACTAAATTAAAGTAATATTTATTAGAAAATATACAACTAATTAATTTTTAATATTATAATTCATTTATAAAATAATAATCTGATTTTTTTAGAAATTAATTTTAATAGAGGCACATGTAGAATGGAAAAAAATTCTTTAACATGAACCACGCTGACAATTTTTTACTTTTTAAGGGTCAATATGTTCATTATAAAAGAAACATTGGTCCATGAATAGACCATACTATATATTTATTAAAATTTATTAATAAATTTGTTTAATATGGGATTTTTAAAATTTTAAATATTTAAATAAAATATTATTTATTATAAAATAACATTACTATCAATTTTGAACTTTTTTATTTGATAAAAATTTAAATATAGAAAGAAAATGAAGTAATTAAAATATATCATGTTAAAAGATATTTAAAATTTCATATTCATCCACTAAAATAATTTAACATAATAATTCATTCACTTTTCTTAACTTTTAATATTTTAGTATCATTTATTTTATGTAATTAATAACTATATTGTCACGATATTGGAATTTATTAGAAGTTATTATATAACTAATTATTATATAAAAATTGATGATAAATTATTATGTAAATAAATAACTCTTTGAAAATAATTTTATGATAAAAAATATGATTTTTAGTCCATATCTTATAGCTTTATAAATAATAAAGGTAAGGAAGGTAATTTTTTGTCAGTTTCCTTACATAATTTATTATTTGGGTCACATTCTAGATCATGTTTTCCATTAACTTATAAAATTAGAACCCATAGTCATAATGGTAGAAATATTTCAAATTAATGGTTATTTGAAATGTTTTGGGAAATTTATTCATCTAATATTCGAATTTTAATCATAAAGTAAGATCATTTTTACATTAACCATTGTAATTAAGTTTAACTACTTTCACTAATTTTTTCGGTCAAAAACTAAGTTGATATTTTTAGACTGTAAATATTATACTAATTCAAACCATGTATATGTAATTTTACAAATTAAATTCACATAAATTTAAAAAATTAATTTTAAATCCAATCCTATAGAGGTGGTGAAAAAATAAAATTTTTAAAGTGAAATTATTCAAATTTTCATTAAGTTTTTATAAAGAAATTCAGTATATAAATGATCTAAATGAACTAATTTGGATTAATATATATATAATTGTTGTATTTTTCTTTTATACCACATTAAAATATAATTTAACATTAATAATTGTTTAAATGAAAATTTAGTTTTAAACTAAAATGTAGTATTTTTCACTACTCATCAGAAAATAAAACTTCTCAGAAAAACACCAAAAATTCACCCAAACCTAATTTTGAAATTATTTATTCAAAAATGAAGTTATTTTTTACTCATAAAATTTTTAAAAAGGTTTAAAATTTTGTTTTAAAATATGACCACCATTAAATGCTTGTAAAACTTGGTCTTACGTGTAATAAAAGGTGACATAGTGTTGTGTGTAGCATTAACCAAACATGGGGTTACATATAAAGAATTGTTGAAATATAATTAATTTAACTATAAAATGAAAATATTGTAATTTATTCATTATTAATGATATGGATAGGAATATATTCAGCAGAATCATAATTTTTTCCCATAACCATTATTTTTCAATATTCTCCCTAAAGCCTAATTCGACCCTTAAAATTGGTGAGACTATCTTGAGGATATTTTATCCCTTTAAGACTTGAATATTAAAGTATTGAAGTGGAAATTGAAGTGATGGATCAGTTTTTTTATATTTTTTACCATGATTTATTAGTTAATTTTTCATTCCTTGTGTATATACTTCATCGAGTGTTATAGATACTTATGTAATATCTGAATCTATATATTTATTTCTAGAATTTCTTTTCAATGACTCTATAAAGAAATGTTATATTCCTTCATATCCCTCTTATTTTGGAACCCTTATTAACTTTTGTATGATTCCATGATTATAGTGGGTACTTTAGTAATACAATTCCAATCAATTTAAATCATTGATTATTTCTATATATGAAATTAATTTATAAATGATTTTTCAAAGAATTATTTGAAATTTATAAATATCTTCAAATGGAATGGTGTGTGCTTAAATTTATTTGGAAATGGATTTTGAAGTGATGTTATACTTTATAGATAATTTTTTTAAATTTAAATGGATTATTTAAATATATACATTTATTATGATTCATTAAAAATGAGAGCATAATATATTTTATGGAAATTGATGAAATTGATTTTCTATGAACGGAATCAGTTTTAATGAAAAACAAATTGATGTTTATTTTTTAAATTAGATAGAATTTTTTTGAAACATGATCTTGGGATTATTTTACTATAATTAATGAAATATAATTGAAATAAATGATTTTACTTTGAAATATATCTTTGATGCACATGGAGCCTATGTAGTTAAGTGGTGGCCTAGGATATGCATGTTGGGTATATATTAGATTTACCAAGAATTCGATTGAAAATGATGTGACAAATAAAACATTTAATAGTGAAGGGAATTTATTATTCGGTTTTGAATCTTATTCCCCCAAGGCATGATATCTAGGGATATTTTCAATATAAGAGCTGAATTTCACTAAGAAAGTATGGATTTTTGAGATTTGATCCAACTAATCCTGATGATTTTAACAATGTCTCTATGAATGAAAATTAATTATAGGTTCTAATATATGTTAATTTGTTTATTTATTCTTATTTAAATATACATTCATGAGAAATATATATTTTTTTAGAAAAAGTATATTTTTATACTCGATACATTTCATATAAGTGATTTCAAAAACATACTTTATATAGAATTTTGAAAATATTTCTATAAAATGTTTCAATTAATGTTGAGCATGTTTTATTTGTTTCATATAGACTACTTATAAAATTCCTTGTTGGGATCATGTTGGGATGGTGTTTCTCAAATTCTATATATATCTTTGGGTATATGTATAATATAGGTTTCTATGGATAGAAAAATAAAAAAGCACTACATGGTGGAAATTTTTGTTATTTATAGTGATACCATTTTTTTGTGGCAATAATTGGAGTATATGACACATATATTATGAGGATAAAATGTTTCATGTGATGTTTTTTGATTGATGTTCCAATTTGGGTTTTGTACTTACCTATAACTTGTTATATTACCCTTGCTGATTGTATTATCCTAATGAATTTTTATGGATTATTATCCACTTATTTAATTTTATTTTTTTATTATTTTGATGAAATCATACCCTTTGATATCCTATAATTCCTAGTAACATTTTTCCTACCCGTGGGGATTAGGAACACCCTTCAGATCACATTGGGGTTGGTTTGGGTACTATTTTAGCTGAGTATCAATGTTGAATTGTGATATTTAAAAACATAAATGTAGTTCCATGTATTTTTCTACTATATTGGAAGATATAGGACCCTAAAATAAAGTAGTGATAATAAATTTATTGTTAATTAATGTTATTCTAATGTCTTGTTTGATTTGAGATCTGCAAATTAATTTATATCATGGTATTTTTCATGTGAAATGGAATTATGATCTCAATAAATGAATATAAATTCTTCCATAAAATATAATGGGGGTTGCCTAATGGAAAAAATAAATTATAGTTATCTTCGTGTTATCATTTTAGGAAAAAAAATTCCTAAAAAAATTGTAATCATTCACATTATATATTTTTTAATTCTTGGAAAATATTATATTTTGGTTCATCGTGTTATGTTTATTTATAGAGTTAAAAAGTTATTTTTCATAATGAATTTTGGTATTTTTATAATAATGAATTCAAAAACTTAATGACATATCAAGAATTAGAAAATATATTAAATATAAGAGTAAATGTATCATCGTCATATTAAAGAAAATAAATAAATAGTTTCAAATTGTGATGTTATTATAGTAATTAAATATATAGATGTATTTCTTATTGATTATTTGTGTTATTCTAAAATAGAAGGTTGATTTTTCTAATGAATGAGTTCTTGATGTTAATAAAATTTATTAAAACCATTAACTAATACCTCTAGAGGAACATATAGAATTAAAAAAATAAATGATAGTAATTTCTTGATTAGGGGTTCATTTATACTAGCACTTTACCATAGGGATTTACTATTTTTTTAACAATAATGATAGGTACATGAAAATTTTTATAGATTATAGTGAGCACATTAATATCACATTTATTAATTGTATTATATTCCTTTATATTGATGAATTGATTGATTAGCTCTAGGGAGATTAATATTTTTTCAAAATTGATATCAATAACGGTTATCACAATCCATTTGTGAAGATGGAAGACATTATAAAAATGATATTTCATCATAGGTATTGAAATTACTAGATTATTTTTAAACCTTTAGTCTTGGATAATGCACTCATAGTATTTATGATTCTCATAATGAAATTTGTATCCAAATAAAAAAACCATGAATATTCAAATGGTTTATCAGTATGAAGTATAACTTCATTTTATTGATGGAGAAATACTCTAAATACATCTAGAAAATGTCATTATCCCATAATTACTAATGGATATATTCTTTTATTTTTTTATATTTATTATGTATTGTGAGTTTCCAAAGACATTATATCATGTTGAGTTTGGAAATGATTAGATTTTATTTCACACTAAAAATAAAATTATGATATTATGCCATGCATAATTAATAGTTTAATTATATAGCAATAATAGATGACATGTAATTCTAGTTATTTATGAATATAAAAAAATGTGATTTATTAATACCTAGTTGTGGAATAATAATTCTTATTCATGTAAACCCATAAGAAAATGTTTGGGAAATACTAGAAGGTTTTGTAGAATATTCTTGAGATAACCCACTTATGTATTAGACAAGATTTCTTATTAGGTTTAATGTGACTAATAAACCTGTTGACATTAATGGTGGTAAAGAGAAAAATATTCTACAATTGTATCAATAAGGAATATATGAACTAATTCAAGTATAATCTGGAGTTATTTTTGTATACATCTTTGGATTATGATATTAAATTCAGGGAATGTAAAAGTAAAGTAATGAATTAACACGGTACTAAGATATATGAGAAAAATTAGGTTGGAAAGAGAAAAACATCTTAACAAACTAATCATAAATAATTTTCATATAGATTTTATTTAGGTATAAACTAATTTTTTTTATACACATCAGATTCATGATACATGTAAAAGTAGGATTGATAATAAGTCATATAGGTTTTTTAAAAACAATAAAATCTGTTGAGAAATTATTTAAATATAGTGTCATTAACCTTTAATAATATTCCAACAATAATAAAAAAATGCATATTATATAATTTATAATATAAAAGAAATACATTTTTCATAACCCATGTTTTTAAATGGAAATAGACGATGAATACTACATTAATAAACATTATTTCATCAATTTAAAAAAAAGTGAATCTCACATAATAATCCATAATTATATTAAATAGATTACATAAATCCTTATATTATATAATTTATTATCAAGTAAATGCCTATATTTTTATAATGTGGATCATATCTCTATTTGAGATAGTGATAGTAAGATAGATTTAGAACATTATAGGATAATGATTCAAAAATACAAGTCATATGAACATGTTTCACAAAAACACATAGAATAATAATATTCTAGAGAGGTATTTTTCTTAAGAAAGATAGATCGAAAGTCATATGGTTTTATAATAATAGAATTAAGTGTTATCTTATTAATTAGGAATAATAAATACTAATAAAAGGAAACTGTAAATGATAACATGTAAAAATTATAAGGGGATGTGTTTTTAGAAAAGTGGACTCCATGTGCTAATATGAAGCAAACATTTCGGGAATTTCTTCAATTAACATAATGAAAATTGGATAATAATATGTGTTTTAGTAATATTTTTACAAGGATATTAAATATATAAACTATAAATTATGATTTTATGTTTCTAGGATTAAGATCAGTTGATTTTTTGATACAATTTAATCATTTTCAGAAATTTATATTTTTAAATCAATTTGAATTTAAATTTTCTATGTAGTTGTCATGATTATTATATTAATAATATAATAATTCATTTATGGATCAATAAAACCACTAAATCATTGATTGTTTATTATTTCTAGGCTTCTAAAGTGGTTATTGGGAGTGGAATGGTGGAACATATAATATCTATTGGTAACATAAGGTAAAGGGTTATTAGTATTATAGTCAAGTAAGACTTGATTGAATGTGAATCTCAAAAGATTTTCTAAAAGTTGTAACCTCAATTCTAGGAAACTATATTTACTAAGCTAAAAGTGTGGGTTTCATTTGAAATTTCATTTTAATAAAAATAAAAAGTATTAAAAAATAAATATTTAACCGATTGTATATAGAAACTATTCCAATGTCACATGAAATATATCTCTCTATTGAGCCTTTTATAAGACATAAAAGGTAACAAAAATGATGAGTTAAAATCCATATCCCCAAAAAATCAATCAATCACATATAAATATCTATAAACAAAATTTAATATTTATAATACTTATATTATGGTAGGAAAACATCAAATAAATCATGCATAATTACTTATCTATGATTTTAAACTATTAAATTGTACATTACAATATACGTTTGATATATACCTGGTACATGGAGATGAATAAATAGTAGATTCCAAGGGTGTATAAAACTGGTGTTCCAAAATTACTTTTTCATATAAAATTAATGTTAGGTTAATAAAATGAGACATGGAAACTCATTGAATCTATTGGTATCCATATCAAAAAAACAATGAGTGTGTTGATTCTCTGGGTAATTTAATAAGGTAGTTTAAAGGCATAAATATTTTTTCAAATTTTTAGAATCATACCTTGAAAACCCACAAATACTTGGTTTTCAAAAATAAAATTATATCAAGGTGGTTGGATAATGGTTGGGGGTAATAACTTCTATTATGTCTCAAACAATTATTCTCTAAAACTCTTGTTATAAAAATTGAGACTCTTTTGGAATAAATATAGAAAAAGGTGAGGCTATATTTTTGAAACCATTGATAAATGTTATATAGAACCAATTATAGGAATTGAAGGATCTAATATTATTCACTTATTTTGGGTATGGAAGATTATAAATGACACAATCATTAGGTTGATCAACATGGTTTCCATCTGTTGAAACTCCATGTCTAAAACAAATTATATAGTCAATTATAAAAGGTCATTTCTTAAATATGATTTCAATGTTTTTCTAAATGAATTTTTTTGGATTCAGAATAGGATCTTCCAAAGAAATATAAAATAATATCCATTAATTATAAAATTATCCATGACAATATCCATTCATTCATATAAAAACTTAGAAAAAAATACACATCTGGTATCTCTGAAATGTTCCTAGAGAATTAAATATTCCAAATGGAATTATACTATAAAAATAAGTACCAAAGTGAATATTAATGGTTTTCTTCTAGATATATTCTAGTGAAATGTGAATATGAATTTTATGGAAAACCATGTAAAAATAGTAATGGGGTTTTTTTATATTATTTTGAAGAATTTGTTCATGTAATGGAAAATGGAGGTGATTTTTCCTATACAAATGGTTTAGTATATTATAGTCTATAAAAACTCTATATTAATTTTATGTCTGATTGTGAAAATTTCTCCAAATTTATTTATTGAAATTATGAATCTAATATTTATGTAATATTTTGATTAGATTCACCCATTTTATTTTAGAAGTGGTAAAACATACTTCAGTTGGAATAATAGTATTCACTTTTTAACAAACCACTTAAATTATAGTATTTTAAATCAATTTATTTTTTATAATAGTTTTTTAATCATTAATCATTAATATTGTATTCATATATAATGTTCTACGAATTCCATAAAAGTTATAAAAGGTTCATCCTATGGTTTTTCTTAATTTCTATAATGATAGATTAGACTATATTTATAAGATAAATTTACATCCATTTACCATTAATTAATGGATTTTTTTTTATTTTACTCTAAAAATAGATATTATATACTTTTAGGAATGGATATAAAGTTCCAAATCAGAAGAAATGTTTTTAAATATCATATTGGGTATTATGGAATAAATTATAGATAATACTAATCCAAAAATTGAACAAAAACTAGCGGTTTTTTATTGATTACTAGTAGTCGAAAATGACTTTTTAGACTTTAAAAAAGTATAAATTTCATGAAAAAATTACATTCATCGTTTAATTCAAGAACAATTTCACAAGAATCTATTTTATTATTACTAAATCATTCACCAGTTGGATTTCATGAATATTTTTCAACTGCATCATGAAAAATTCATGTGGGTTCATTACATGAAATAGTTTTGGTATTTTCAATAGGATCGGAAAAAATGACTATTTTCAAAAGGTTTAAAATCATAATTTTTGGAACATAATTCTTCTTCAAAAGAAAAAACATTACAAAAAAATTAAACTGAAGTTTTTTAGACTCAGTTACCTAGGTCTAGAACAAAAAATACATACTTTACCTAATATCTTTTACACCTACTCAGGTGTCCAAACCTAAAATCCTAGGCTCTGTGCCAATAAACATACTTTACCAACTATATATAGTGCTAACTTAAGTGACCCGTGATAAATAAAAATATTTATTTCATTATTTATATGAATAATATTTTCATCTATCACATGATCACAATCCTTGTAAACCAAGGTTTTTGTTTCATTGAATGTAATTTGCAAAAACAACTTATTTTAAAACCCTTGGGAATATTTCTCCAAAATATTACACCCTTAGTCATTTTTCTAGACTTACTAAAAGTCAATATAATCTTTATAACATGGGGAATGGATACATAATAATTTTGTGAGATAAAATTATCAATATTTACAAAATTTATCATCATTTCATCTTGCATTTAATATAATGTCCCAAGAATGAACTATATCAATATTACATCATTTTATATGAGTATTCATTACATTTTACAAATGTACGCTTGAGGACTATAATATTTTAGTGCCTTGGGAAACATGGAATACATTCTTCTAACTTTTTAATGATCTTCAACATCTCCCATAAATATCTTCTCCTTTAGTACTCCTAATTAAATGATTTATTAATAACATTATGAATAAAAACCTAATAAAGGGAGAGATTAGATTCTTAGTAATGGTAAGTAAACGATAGATAAACATATGAATGTAAAAAAACTTGAACATGACTTTTAATTATAAAAATCATGAGTCGTGAAATAAATATCAGTAGTTTGTAAGGCATAAATCCGAAAGGAACATCAACCATGATAACATAGAATTGGCATAAAACATGAACTTGTTTCAAATACATAAGCATAGATAATCCTTTCTATATTATCCAAGGATTATAGCCAAGACTATCATAGCGAACGAAGTCCATTACTGAATCAAGTGTACTTGTCTTTCTAGACCTATATTATTGAACCAAATTTACTTACTGTTCCAGTCATGTCTATCTCATAGGATATAAATCATTACCCAATTAATTTTAGAGAGATATAGGTCCCATCCATCTCATAATTAAATTATTCTTACATATGCCGCAATAACATAAACCATTCCTCATAGCATAACTCAAGGAACAAAAAATGGGTTTCTTAAACATCATTACATCATAATCCATATAAAACAAATGGATTTCATAAAAATAATTCCATAATAAACAAAATAAAATCAATTTTATAATAGGGATAGAAATATAACCATATGTCATCTTATATGTAATATAATTTTAATAAAATTCTTGAAATTAATTCTTGATGAAAATATCCTTTCTTCTTCAAAAATGTTTTATTTTTTAAAAATTCATTTAAATTTTAAATGAAAAGAATTTAATTGAAAATACACTTGAAATATTATATAGTAAAATTCATAAAAATATGTATTTATGAAAGAATATGAATATAATCATTCCATATAAGTTAAAAAATATTATCCTTATACTTTTTCTGGAAAAAGTCAAAAAGTACCTCGTATCAAATAACAATAAAATATTCCTTTCATATCGTTTAGTAAAAATTCACCAATGGGGAAATTTTAATTTAAAAATTTGTATAAGAATATAAATAGTATTACATATTTATAGAATATGGATGTGGATGATAAATATACATGAGTAAATATTTACGTATAAACAATCTCAAATAATAATGAGATTGCAAAATTAACCCTTACCTTAGGTCTGATATCATTCGTATATATCCAAACTCTTGTACAATGATTTAAATAATTTTATTGACGTATTCCATAATAATAATAATTTTTATGATATCATATATGATTATATTGTCATCTATTTTTTAGTAACTTTTCATTGTCACCTGTTATTCGGATATAAACTGCTTTATGTTCTTATGCAGGTTTTGTCGGAAAAGTTATTGTTTAAATTATTAGGTTATAGTTATATAATTTACTGAATTATATTAGTATAATATATATCATATTAATTCATTCCATTCATGTATATAATCATGGTTTAATGAAGATCATGTATAATAAATCACATCGCACCGTGGATACGGTAGGTTGTAACTACGCACGAGTGATGATATCATTCACTTAATGGTTAAATGGTATGAAATTGGATGGTATATTAATTATAAATAATAATTATCATGTTATTTAAATTATTTAAATCCATTATACGCATCATTATACCCATCCAAATTCTTTATTTTTTCATAACAAATTACACCACAACGTAGAGATGGTAAGTCATACGTATGCATGCATGGTGATATTATTTTTCTTAGGATGGTTAAAATGACGTGTAAGGTTATCCCATGATTATAATAAAATCTCATAATGTATTATATACTGTATTTATTACTTTCTTAAGGAAACAACATAAGAAAAGTAAGTATAAGAAGAAAATAATTTTGAAAGAGGTGATAAAACAATTACGTCTTTTTCAAGTATCACCTTTTGATTTGCATAAAAGGTATCCTTAGGATGGATTTCATCGAAAATTTTGTCCTCTATAAGGAAAGGAGATATGTTGGGAGTTTATTTGAACTTATTTTTTATGATTCAAGGGGATTTCGAGGTGTGAGTACGGGGGTAGATGTGGTTACATTTTATAAAAGGGAGGAGGGGCACTTTAGGAAAGTCCTGAAAATTTATTTTATTATAATTTGATTTTATAATTATAATAGATCCAAATTGATATATTTCAAGGATAAAATGAGTATAGTTTTAAATAATCTCATCCAATAATTTTTAGAGATTTATTTATTTTATTTTTAACCTTATATTTTTAGTTTACACTTAATAACTCTCTTTTAATTTTAATTGAGGTAACAACATTTTAATTATTAAGAGGCTATTAAGTTTACTTATATGGCATAAATTTACCATAATTAGAAAATTAATTAACCTTTTAACCATATCAAATCCACTTTGAAATTTTAATATATTTTTATGAATTTTAAATAATTTAATAAAATATTATTTTAATAAAATATCAATAGTATCAATTTTTACACTATTCAATTCATTAAATTTAAATAAAATCCAAAAAAAGATATAACTTTGAACCAAAGTATTTAATATTCATATAACATGTCATATTATCCCAAAAAAATATGACATAAATTATTTAAAATAATATTTATTTTACTATTTATAATATCATTATTTTATATTTCTATTAATAAAATAATTATTGTGTCACTGTTGTGTCAACACTTATGGTAATTATTTAATATCTAATAATAATAAATGAAATCACATGGTATATATAACTTCATTATATTTCTGTATTATATTTATATTTGAATTTTTATCAAGTTTATCACCACATTAAAAGTATTATACTTATAAGAGATAAGATAATGACATGTTGTCACTTTCATTTGTTTTAATTATAATTACATAAATTTCATGGAAAAAAGACCATTAGATGAATAAATTCTATCCCTTGGGTGATATTAGTCATTTTTAATTCATCAAATAATATTTTTGTAGGTTTTGGGGTAATTTTATTATCTTTCTGATATTTTTTACCCTAATTTACCCAATATACCTTTAAGTGTGGTAGAAAAAATTACCATACTTACTATTCATAATATCTAAAAAATAAAAATTACCTATTAAAATACTTTGGACCCACTAATTAAAAATATAGAATCCATTTTTCAAAATTCAAAACACATAATTTTCCGTAATTAATTTCAAATTATTCTCATTGTCGGAAAGAGAGAACAAGTTTTTAAAAGATAAAACATTGCTAAAGATTGAATTTTTTTACATCTAAATTCAATGTAAAATTAATGCCAATGACAAAAATAATATTTAATGATAAAAATATATTCTATTTATACTTTAAAACCATTCAATAATATAATTTAATTACAAAAAATATTTCAATGAAAAAAAGTTGCTTTCTATTAAAATTTAGTAAAATTTTACTATTCATCGAAATTTAAAACTTATCAAAAAAATATCAAAAATTAATCCTAATAAAAATTTTATATCCCTATTCTAAAGAATAAGTTTTTTTATTAAGTAGAATACATAAAAGTGTAAAAACTAGATTTAAAATGGGTGCGCTATCAAAAGGTGATAATATTTAATTTTTTGAAAAATACTTCTTTTATGTAAGAAAATTGAATTTTTTCGTATATCATGTCTACAAAAAATATTAGATTAATTTTAAAACTTACATTAAATATATTAAATATATATTTCACTAATAAAATCCATAAATAGTGATTTTATAATTTTATAGACTCACTTATTTTCATTTAAATAATTTTTTTAGAAGAAATATAACACTATTCATAGCTACCATTATAATGACTAGGTAATAATATTTAGTTATCACTTATACTAGGACTTTCTTGAAATTAATTCTACCAAAAAAACATGAAATTGTGTGTAAAACAAGCCAAGAATATTGTTATGTATACTGCAAGTTAATACGGTGTTGCGTATAGTGCAAGCTAATCTCGGTGTTGCGTACAAAACAAGACACCAAAGAAATTAAAAAGAATATATCTCATAAAATATTTGGGTTTTACATTTAATCATTAGCTTATGAGACAACATGAGCATGTGTTAATTAACATTCAAAGATAATCATTGAATAAAATGATTTGTCTGTACTTTTTAAATAAATGACTTGTAGAATGATATTAATATATATGCACTGTCATATAAGAGTTTGAGTAATAAAAAGTATCAATAGTGTACAATCATAGGAATATGTAATAGGAATGATGTATACCATGTAAGAATAACATAATAATTTACTATATACTATAGATTAACATAGGGAAAATGTTACTTTTTGGTTATGGAATCAAAAAATTATGACCCATTAAATAGTGGATCAAGAATTACTTACTATAGCCCACAATTTTCTAGGGCATCTTAACTCTTGAACCATTAGTGAATCAAATCCAATATCACATGAATCATTTTTATCTCTTTAGATATAATTGATTTACCAATATATTCATGGGAAATATAGGAGAATTACCATAAAAAGAAATATATATTAGTTTAATAAGATATAAGTTACATAAAATTTAATGAAAACCCATGGAATAAAAATGTGATTTTTTTTAAATGGTGTCTAAGATCATAATAAAAAACGTATCAGAACATACCAAAAATCCAATCAGTAAAATATATTATTTAATAAATAAATTTATATGATTATTAAAAATAGACTAATAAATAGAAGATATATATTATAGAGGTAAATATTAAATTTATGAAAAATAAAAAAAATTAACATTATTGAAAAAATAAAAATATGACTCACTTGAATAAGTATGTTTTGGGAAGTTCGACAGAATAATTTTTTCAAAAATTATTTGTAATAAAACAAAAATAATGTATCCTTGAAAATTAAGTATGTTTTTCTAGATGAAATGAGTACTGGAAGATAAAATTTATGATCAGGAAATGAAACAAATCTTTTTAATATTATAAAAATGATTTTCTTGAAACCAGGAACATAAAAAGTGTGATCAATTATACATTTTAAAGCAGGTAGTTGGAAATGTGAATACTAGTAGAAATAAAAAAATATCTGATTTCAAAATATGAAAATATAACATCGGTAGGACATGGGGATTTATATATTGATGAAAAGGATCTCATCTGGATATGATAAGAAATATTCTTAACATAATCAAATTATATGATTAAAGTGATATAACAAATAACATGTATTTGACAGTAAATGTAATTACCTAAATAATAAGGAGGAATGGAAATATAATATCATCATATTATATAATAAAAAATATTCTAAAATCATTGTTAAACATTATTTCATAAGACTAATAAAAAGAAGTTGACTGAAGAAATCCCCTATGAATATCATAATATTTGAGTTAATAATCAATCAGAAATATGTTTTTGAGAAATAATGGTCAATAAATAAAAAATAAATTTGGGATAAAATATAATATAATATAGGGTTAAATAAGAAAAACATTTATGGTTGATAAATAATAAGAGTAATTATAACTCAATTGAAGGAAATTTGAGTTATGAAAATCCATGATGGAATCAATACCCTAGGAATGATGAAAATAGTGACAAATAAAAAATTTATTTTAAATATAAATATCATTAAATTCATTAAAGATATTGTAAAAAATAATATAAAATAATATAAATCACAAAAAAACTTCTGTTGAATGTGTAATATGTCTCACAGAAAGAATATCAAGATGAGAGAACCCCATACCAAAATGATATTAAAGTAAATCTATAAGTATGATGAGAGGGTTCCAAATTAATGTTAAAATATTTTCTTAAATCATTAATAATCATAATATAAGATTTTGTGTTGTATGTAATAAATATAAAATAATAATATTTTTTCAAATTGATAACCTTCCTCTTTTAAGGAAAATTGAGATGAAAATGCCTACTTTCACTCTCGAATTTCACAAAGGAGCTATAAATTCCTACATAAAAATGATAACCATATTAAATAATAATTTGATAAAATTGTTAATTTCTATTATCATGTAAAATCTTCAATTATAATAATTGATTATACCTGAAAATCTCAATCATAGGAAAAACCTCTAACAATTTATTATGAAATGAAAAGTACAGTGAACAAGCACAATGAGCAAGAAAAACCAGTTACATGTTATATAAGTCATACCGCTCACCACACCCATGATATATGACTTCCTCTGCAATAGCCAATTCACATTCGGATCTTTCATAGTGCTTCAGGACCTTATCATACTTCCTTATATGATTCAGTTTATCTAAATATATCAACTCCTTAGAGTATTGCTTGACAGAGGATCTGGTTAACAGCAGCTTTGGAAAATTAGAATAAACATTCCTCATTCTTATTTTATCTAGGATAGGTTCCTCATTTCTAGATTTCTTCTTTCCATCCTTGAAAACATCACTAAAAGAAGGCTTGACCAAATCACAATTATTTTCTTTTTCACTATCTCAGACGTCCCCCCATTTTCCAGTGATGAGCACAGCTTAGCAAGAATCAATCAAAGTTTGGTCGTGCTCATAATGTCCATTAGAATCAATCATATCCAAATACTGTGGATGCTCCACAAAATCACGACCAGCAACCACCTCCTTCCACAAAACATCATCTTTAACAAGTTTCATGTTGTGTCCTTACTTCATTTGAGAACACCCATTCATCTCATCGTGACCTAATTATTGAAATCAGTTGCAAGTATCAGTTGTAACCTGCATGCCACAATCAGAAATTAGATGCAGATGAGTATCCTTAATAGCTGGAAAAATAGAAAGTGTATCACAAACTTACCCATCATAGACTAAGCTCAATGCAGCTCTCCCTCCTTCTACCCAGCATCACCGGCTTTGAGTATCCCACTGTCTTCCCTTCCTGCAGCACACTGATCAGCTCGATCTTTCCCATGATGCAATGCATCCACTAAAGTACCAGGCAGTTTCAACCTTCCTCTAATTCCATTACTAGGACCAGATTCATCCATATCAAAATGATTCACACTAGTATTCAGTAGAATATCTTACTTCAATCTATCAAACATCGCAGCAACCGACGGGTTAGTGGATGCCCGTGTCTGCCTTCCCAGAGATGAATCACCCAAACCATCAGCAGTGCCATTATTAGCAGCATCAGAGCATGTCTGTCCTTGACCACATACCCTACCAGGCCTCTTCATCAAAGTATCTGACCTTATGCTTATGGATCTATAATGATATTGACCAACCATATGACCCAAATGACAACAGGTCGAGCAATAATCAACCCAATCTTCAAACACAACATATTTCCTTCATCGGAACTCCTCGCCAACAGTGATCCAAATCCAATCAACTGGTGGCTTCGAGGCATCAACCTCAACACAAAAAATGAGGATTAACTGGATGATTCATAGAGGATGTTTGAGCCTCAGATCAGAGGAAACAACCGACTAGGTTCCCTAACATACGAATTATCGATGGATTTTGAAAAGTAAGAGGAAGAGGAGGCAGGCTTACCCAGGTCGCTATTGAGGGAGGATCCCGATTCATACAGAGATCGAACGACCATCAGAGAAGGAAAAATTTTCATATGTTTCATCTATGGGGAGCTCTGGACCATGCACAAATTAATCCTTCCTCAGAAGAAAATCGAATCGTCATGTGACAATTATCAATAAGCCCTACAACCACATGTTCTTGCAGATCCTAGTTACTAAACACAAAGCGATCGAACTCATCAACTGAGGGCCTTCGATGAGTAAAGAGAGAAAATAGGGTCAATTCTAGGAAACCCAAGGCTACAGAGAATTCTGATAAAGAAATCGAAAGTTGAGAGACCCCAAGATGTAGATCTGGAACTTTTAGGCTTCGCGAAATTAATGGGAAGTCTGAGAGATAATTAGGGTTCAAAAATGGTACAAATGACACTCGCGACGCCAGGGGTAGGGGATCCAAAAAATCTTCCCCCCTTCCACCACCAGGAAGGGGGAGAAATCCTTCATCGAGCTTCAACAAGGGTTCATCACTAGGAAGGATTCATCACCGGGAAGGATCTTATAATAATTGATTATACATTTATAATTTATTTACATATTATTTTTATCATCGAATGTGAGAGATTTTGATTATTTCGCACATGATTTTAAAAATAAATGGTGTTTAATATTTCTTGCTTCCAATTTCATAATTATTATATGAATAAATAATTTTAGATAATTTTAAAATTATTTATGAATCACAAGATTTATATTTTTTGAAAACTATAGTCATTGTTCTTGAGAACATAATGGATGACATCTTTTTTATAGTAATTTACCAATATCAACATATTATTATATAATGATAATTAATTTTATTGATACAAATTAATAACCATATTCATTAAATATATGACTCAATAATTTCATATATATTAAAAAAGTATTTAGAAACCATCTATGAAGGAGGGTGATGAAAAACATAACATGTCAGTCTATGGAGGTAGTAATTCACAATTACTCACAGAGAACATTTTCCTTTTTCATAAAATAAAAAAATAAAGAAATTTATTTATTATTTAATAATGTTAATAATTTTGTAATTTCATATTTATTTAATAAATACCCCATTTAATAAATATATTTATGGTATTTAAGATGAAATTTAACATGTTGCTAATGGAGGTGTTTTTTCACACGTATTCATGAGGGAAATTTTTTTTTGTAATGAAAATAGAGAGATGTAGATAAATATTATTCAACTAATATTATCACATTTAATTATACTAGTATATAGATGTTATTATTTTAGGATGGTATAGTTGACATTATATTGGAATAAAATATATAATCATA
Organism: Viscum album; assembly: GCA_963277665.1. Taxonomy (NCBI): domain Eukaryota; kingdom Viridiplantae; phylum Streptophyta; class Magnoliopsida; order Santalales; family Viscaceae; genus Viscum; species Viscum album. Next base: position 1,589,837,963 of record OY728150.1, read on the forward strand.
TAGGAATGAATATAGTGATTTGGTATATGACCTCCATAGACTGACATGTTATGGTTGGCTCATTGAGGAATTTATGGTTGGCTCATTGAGGTAAAAAACACCTATAGGATGATTATATGAGTTTTTGGGTGGTATTTTTCTATACATGGGTTGATTTAATGTTCTAATGACCAATCATTTCAACTGGGAAAGAATTTAAGGGATTTTGAAAAAAATTCCTTTACTCAAGGAGTCATTTTTAAAACTAAGATTTGAAACATAATTATGAGAATTTTTGAACTTAAATTTATTATTATTAGATGTGGTTCAAGGATTGGTGTGGAATTAGGTGTTTATTTAAGTTTTAGTATTGTTGGGATTTGAAACGTCAAGCCCAGAGGAGCTAGAAGGGGTGCACGACTAGTCTAAAACTCTGCGGCCCTCAACATTGAATCATGAGATGTGTTTATTTTAATGAAATTAATTATTTACATTAAAATTAAAAATAAAATGAGATAAAACAAAATAAATGGGGAATAAAACTAAATAAAATTTTTATTAATAATAAATATATAATTATTTTTTAAAAATCACAAATACATTTCTTAAGGGAAATTATCCTTCTCTAAGAAATAATTTATGAAGGAAAATTTTTTTCTCTAAGAAAATTTTTATTCTTACCCTTGGTTACAATGTCTTATTTAATATCTTCTCACACCAAGTCTAACAATTTTTTTCTTAAATCAGAAAATTTGAATCCTTACCTAACTGAGAAACTTACAGTTTCTTAGATTCTGAGTTCTATGAAATTCAGACTCCAAATTCTCTAAAATTCATACTCTGAATTCTATTGAATTTAAACTCTAAATTCTCTAAAATTCAGACTCCAAATTCTCCGAAATTTAGACTCTGAATATTCTAAAATTCAAACTCTAGGTTCTCTGAAATTTAGACTCTGAATTCTCTAAAATTCAAACTCCAAATTCTCTGAAATTCAGAGTCCAAATTCTATGAAATTCAGACTTTAAATTCCTCATAATCCAGACTCAAAATTCCTCAAAATTCAGACTCTAAATTCCTCAAAATTCCAACTCTAAATTTCTCAAAATTTAGATTTAGAAGTTTTATATTTACAATCTGATTATTCATATTATTTCATGTTATATATTTTCATTAAGGTATTGTTCCACCTTTATCGTATCCTATTTTAATAAATTATCTTAAACTTAAGAATGTTTTAATTAAATTTTATATTTCCTTATACAAGATGATGTTGTTTAATGTTTTTTAAACTAATCATTGGTTGAGTGACACGTGTACAGTACCTCTGAGATTTGAGGAAAAATATAACCATTGGAGGAGTATTCTGCCATTGAAGTTTTGGCCTATAAATAGAAGATCTTTTGAACAATCTTGATATATATTCATGAAAATGAATGTTGTAATGCTGTGAAGTTATTTATATAAAGAGAAAGACTCTTAATCTTTATGTGAACTGTGAACAACTTGTTCAACCATGAACAACTTGTTCAGATGTGAACAACTTGTTTATCCTTCCTTGTATGAATTTGATTTTTGTTGAGTACAATTGAGGGCTTATAGGTATAGGAATATAGAGGTGTCAACTACCTTAAATTTAGTGTAATTCAAGGGATATGAAGATAGAGGTGCTGACTACCTTAAAGTTTGAGTGCTTTCAGGGATAGCCAGAAAGAATCTGATATTATTATCAAGGGATTACCCTGGTGTGGGTAAGATATACTATCATGACCCGTCTCCCAGGTTTCGTGTCATGACTACCCCAATCCCTCCTTCCATAGGCCAGGGGATAGTGACTAGCACTGGAATGGCGTATCCCTGAAACAGGAAGGAATTGACTTTAAACCTGTACGAACTCATAGAGTACAACAAAAAAAAGGGAAACCACTCAGACTAGAACACAACAAAATCAAATTTAAAGTAAACTACTGTAGTAATGAGTGCAGAAAGTAAGGGGGCCAGAATACAAGCCCAACTGGAAAAGTAAAAGTACAACTAAAAAGTACATAACAACTGAAAGGTGAAATGCATCTCTTGGATCATCCACCGCAGATCCTACTCAAAGGGTAGGTACATATCGCCTCCATAGTACTCCACATCTACCCGTCTCCTCCTTGTCACGTCATGTCGAATGTCTACCTCTGATCACCATCCAGTCTTGACTCCCTCAGCCTTGATTAATGTTGTACATCATCTGCACAAGACACAACAATGTGTGGGCAAAGCCTGTGTAGGGGTGAGTATAACAACACTCAGTTGGGACCCTGAGACCTTGAAGGTATCCTAGAGTTTCAAAAATAAAAACCTCAAGGAATGAAGAAAAAGTACACAACATAAGTCAGCTCACACCAGGTATCACTTTAGGTCAAGGATAAAAGGGTTACCACATCATCGAACTCCTTGGCTGCTGGAGAACTCCTCCTCTATTGAGTACAATGGGTATGTCGGGTCACATAGAGTTGGTTCACACTAACCATGAACTGTTCTGGTACCCATCCCTGATGGGTATTGTGGGCATGTTGGGTCACACAGATCCACCTCCCACCATGGGCATTTCGTGTCAGATAGAGCTGCTTCCCACCTTGGTCGAACTGAGATACTTCTCTTATCGAGTATTGTGGGTCTACTGGGTCACATAGAGCTACTCCCCACCTTGTTCTTACTGGGTCACATAGAGCCGCTTCCCACTGGGCCAATCATCTAGCAGTCTTCAGGTCTCAGCCAACTACAGGGTTCCAAACATAGTCTTCTTGGGAGAACTACTCCTCAAGACACTCGTTACATCTTGATATCCATTTAAGTCACTATAATGTATATTTTAGGGTAGAATATATAGCATCGTCAGTCACAAACCTCAAACTACTCAGCTGCTGGAGAACTCTTCCTCTATAAAGTACAGTGGGCATGCCGGGTCACACAGAGCCGCTTCCCACTAAATTGAAGTGTTGCGGTACTCATCCCTGATGGGTACCTTGGGCATGCCGAGTCGCACAAAGCCTATTCCCACCATATTCATCGTCAAGAAGTCTTCAGGTCTCAGCCAGCTGTAGGGTTCCATAAAAAGCGTTCTTGGAAGAACCACTCCTCAAGCCATCGGTCATATTACAACTGGTACGATGTCTCATAAGGAAGTAACCCAATGATCCTCTATGTCATAAGGGTTAAAACTCAACAGATGGTACATCAATTGGACGCTCAGTCTGTGTGTTATTTCCATTTCAGTGCTGAGGTCCCGACTAGATTTGGGTGCAATCCAACCCGGTCGTACTCTACGTTTCTCCAAAACTCTAATGGAGTAGGTCAAAAGGACCGTATCACGCCAAGGATCCCAACATTGTAGATAGTTTGTCAAACGGACATCTGATTCTCAAGATAAGGCCCTTTAAGTATTCCTGGGAAGTATTGGGTCTGGGTCTGGTATGCCTCGGTCGGAACGGCCTGACCTGGTTCGGCAAGGGTTGACCTGGGTTGATCTGGGTCAACCTAGCCCGTCTAGGGTCCGACCTGACGTGGGTCAACCCAGCCCGCTGGGCACGACCTGTCCCGGGTGAGCCGCAGGTCAGGCTAATGGGTCATGGGTCGGCCTGCTGAGCAGTGGGTCGGTCCGCTGGACCAACCCGGCGGTGCCACCCACCTAGCGGCACGGGCCGCCAAAGATACCAGGATGCGGCGTGTTCAGGTAGGGTTGACATGCTGCGGGGCCACTTCTATCATGACCTGTCCTCAGGGCCCGTGTCGTGACTACCCCAAGCCCACCTTCCATAGGCCAGGGGCTGGCGATTCGCACCAAAGGCGTAAATCCCGATAACTGGGAAGGCATTGTCTTTATAAAAGTAAACAAAACACCACAGAGTACAAGTAGAAGTAAAACACTAAGTACAAAAGAAAGTACTGAAAAGTAAAAAGGGCCAGAATACAAACCCAACTGAAAAGTACAGCTACAACTGAAAGGAAGTACAACAAAAAAGACAAACAGCTGGAAGAATAGAAGCAGCTCCTGGGTCGTCCACCTCAGATCCTACGTGAAGGGTAGGTACAGATAGCGCAGCTCCTGGATCGTCCACCATGGATCCTACTTGAAGGGTAGGTACATATAGCGCAGTTCCCAGATCATCCACCACGGATCCTACCTTAGGGGTAGGTACAGATAGCACAGCTCCTGGATCATCCACCATAGATCCTACCTGAAGGGTAGGTATAGATAGGCTCCACAACGCTCTCGCCCGTCAACCTCCTCCGAGTATCGTCATGTCGTGAAGTCCACCTCCGGATACTAACTCGTTGTGAGATCCACCTCTGGGTACAATCCAGTCCTTGAACACTCGGCCTCTGTCAGTGTTGCCCGCCGTCTACAACCAACACAATGAGGTGAAGTCATAGCCCATGCAGGGTTGAGTATAACGATACTCATTAGGGACCCTGAGACCCTCAAGGTCTCACTAAATCCAACAAGGATATCCACAAAGAAAGATCTCAACAGATAACCTCTACTTAAGTATATGCCCATACATATACCTAAGTTATCAAGTAACCCATCTCAATCATGAGGAAACACAAAGATAATGAAATCAACGGATAACCACTACCCAGGTATATGGCTATACATAAACCTATGTTATCAAGTGACCCATCTCAATCATGAGGTAAACACAAAGGTCATAGACTCAGCTCAAACCAGGATTTTTATTATCGAAATCGTAACTGATGAAGAGCCCTGTCTCTGTCGAGTACAGTGATCCTGTCACGACTCTGAGGTACTTCTCACTAACCTAAGACTATTGAGGAACTCCTCCTGTTGAGTACCGTGGGTCAGCCACCCAAACACAGTAGTGCTTCCCGCCGGGTTCTGCCACCCAAACACAGTAGTGCATCCCCCCTAATAGCCAGAAGAGGTACTCTCCGGACGAGTACCACGGGTCTGCACCCAAACTCAGTAGTGCTCTGTCCGCCATGGGTCTGCACCCAAACAAAGTAGTGCTTCATCCACTGGGCTAGTCAACTCACTCCAAGTCGAGTCGGTCAAGTAGTCGTCAGGTCTCAGCCAGCTACACGGTCTCCATACTCCGTAAGCTCGTCTCCTGGAGGGTCCGCTCCATGAGCTACCGGTCGATACCCCAAGTATCACAAAGTCCCAAGAATAAGTATCTCAAAGGACCGCCTCGTCATTGGGGTCTCAACACAACAGACGGCGCGTCAATCGGGCGCCCGGTCTGTGAGTTATTAGCATTTTCGTCCCAGGGGCCCGGTTGGTTTTGTGTGCAAACCAACCCGGCCGTATCTCAAATGTACCCCGAACTCTCATAGGGTTTACTCATAGGTATCGTTTCTCAATGATATCACCAACGCCGCTGACGGTTTGTCAAACGGACATCCGGTCTGAAAGTTATCAGCTTTTCTATTCCAGGGGCCCGATTGGATTTCAGGTAAAATCCAACCCGGACACTATCCAACTGCATCCAAACCTTAGGAAAATTATTCCAAAAGTTCCGTCTCATCAAGAGGAATCCAACAAAGTCGACAGCACGTCAATCGGACGTCCGGAGCTCAAGTTATAAGCATTTCCGCTCCGAGGGCCCGGTTGGTTTCGGGTTCAAACCAACCCGGCCATACTCAAGGTTCTTCGAAACCTTGAGTGAAATATACCGAAACGACTGCCTCAATCCAAGGATCGCATCGCAACTAACTGTGCGTCGATCGGAGATACGTAGCCCATGTTATGGGCATTTGAACGGAAATTACCCGAAAATAGGGGGTTCGGGCCCGGCCCGGTGGGCAAGGCCCGGCCTGGGGCTAGCGTGGCACCCGCGTGGCCAGCCGGTGCGAGGGGGGGTTACAACCTTCCGTAGTCGATGAAACCGGTGCGGCTTAAAGCCGCGCCGCTCAGCCTCCGGAATGGCTAAGTCGTTCCGATTCGGCCCGCCGCTGTGGCACAACCGCGGCGGTTCCATTCCGGCAGCGCACCGCCGCCACCGCCTTCCGCGGACCACTGGACGCGCTCCGGTGGTCCTTTTTGCTCGTCGTCTTCGCCAATGGTCCTCCTGGGACCCGACCTTCACTGTGGAGGCTTCAAAATGACTTTTCGGCCCCGTTTGTCGTCGTTCTTCAATCCGCGCAAAACGATCAACCAGTGGAGTCTTCGAATTCCCTCTGTGGCCCCAACTCTGGCTGCAGTTTCATTCGGCCTCAACGGAGTCGCGCATCCTTGTCGTATTTCTCCATGATTCCACGTGGTGCCTTTGCATCGCGCCACCTTCCTTCAAACCGCAACAACACAACAACAAATGGGGGAGGATAGTCAGTCGTGTTCGTGTGGACCGACCTCCTTCCATTAAGTTGATATCAAGCGGCCCAAATATATAGACGAAGAACGGAAAAGGATAACTCATGAACAAAAGCAATTAACCCCTACCTCGAAATTGACGTCGCACATCGTCGGGTCGCGGAAGTCGAACGTCGCGGTAGAACGGTGTTGCGAAGAAAGAAAAGAGAGTGATGACGGTCGTTGGTGTTCTTCGTTTCCGTCGTTGTACAAGTTCACCCGAAGAAGAAGAAGGATTTTATTGGTGTCGGTCTCCACGGTCGGCGTTTCCTTTTTTGTCACGGAAGAAGAAGTAAAAAAGGATTGGAGAAAAACGTAGTGCGTTCTTCGCTGAATCGGAAGGCCGTTCTTCGTTTGAAGAGGAAGTTCTTCAAAAGAGGGAAGAGCTCTCTCCCAAATTCTCTCACATAGTAAAACTCACAAAATAAAATAAGGCCTCTCCTTATTTTATTATTTTTCCATGCATTCAAACTTTTAAAATTCAAACACTTAGTTAAATTAATTGAAGAGGACTAATCAATAAATTTAAGATGTGTGTTGGAAAAATTAAAGAGGGGAGAGGGGAGAGTTACACAATTAATTGCAAGGGGTATAAGGGGAAGAGTTATGGGGGTTAGGGAATTTGAAGGGGTGGGGTTAGTGTGGGCCCCACCTCACTTTTATTCACACTTAGTTAGTTCCCCAACATCCACACATAGGTTAAAACCAACTAGGCTAGAAATAAAATTGAAATACAATTTTATTTTATTCATCACTTAAAACTCAAATTTTAAACAACTCTTCCCAAGAAAACTCACCTTCGGAATAGGTCTCCTTAAGCAATTATCGGTGTTGCGGTTCAATCGGCGCCCTCGGATTTCGATTCCAAGCACCGGTTCAAATGTCAGAAAAACCCACTCGTTCGTTTACTGAACGTACCTGAGCTAACTTTGGAAATTGATTCTGGGCACACCGGGCCTCATAATTAGGTGCCATCAGAAATTGCGTTCTTGTAAAATCCCAAAGAAATTAAGAAAAAAAATTCCTCGAAATTTCAGGGTCTTTACATTACTCCTACCTCGGGGATTTATGTCCCAGTAATGCTTTAACACAATCTAGGGATACAAAAGTGGTACTGAGCACACATATGAGCCTCCTGCTCCCAAGTGCTCCCCTGGAGGTTCCCACGCTGCCAACAAAAGTGCACAAGAGGAATTGACCGTCCTCGTAGGACCCGCTCCTGTCAATCCTCAACCTCTACCGGAACCCCGCAAAAGTCACTCCATCGCTAACGTCCAGCACCCCATGGTCGATGATATGCATCGGTTCAACCACATATCCCCCCAGTTGAGATACGTGGAAGACATCGTGCACCCGGTGTAACTGAGGTAGAAAGGTCAAGCGGTAAACCACCTCGCCTACCCAGCTGAGGACCTAGAAAGGTCTATTGAACCTTGGAGATATCTCGCCGCCTCGGCTACATCTCCATAAACCTTGTCGAGGTGAGACCCGTATAAGGACGTGATTGTCATTCTCAAACTCTAGAGGTCTCCCTTTCCTGATTATAACTGAAACTCAAAACTCCTACTACCACGTGGGTGAAGTTGGACGACTTAAGATTGATCAGCTACACATTCCTATGCATGATTTTATCCTGTTCTTCCTGGGGTTTCCTTTTCGCCGACCAAGGAAAACCCATCCCGACATTTGCCTAATACTGTCTATTTGAGTATGAGCAGTGATTTCCCAATCCATACTCAAACTAAAGTCGTAAGGCCTCGACGCTGCCACCAATAGGTCCTAACCGAGCCTCTCGCCTCAAGGGTCATATCACACCATCGGCATAAGTGTGACTATCGAGTGTCCTCCCAATGGTATCTCCAGACGTGAGGGTCAAGTCAACGTCTTAACCAGAAACTCTAGGTCTGGGACTACATTCATGGAAGGAACAGATGATTTGTGTCAATTTCTATGGCTACAATAACTAGAAGAAGACAAAGTATGCACTTCGAATCATCCTTAGAGCCCTTTCGGTCGCACTCATTGACCGCATGCAGCAACTCTTTTTCCCTTCCCTCCAACTCCATGATCCTGGAGGGGAAAACAAAGGCGGGTGATTGTAACATGTCGAAAATTACACCACCCCATGCTGCTCTCCTAGCTCTTCTTTCACGTATGCTACTCTGCAGATTCATCTTTCCGTGACACTTCCTCTTCTTGAAAAATTTTACACGTCCAAGTCTCTGTGACTAACGCTAATTCACATCTTTCCACTGCTAACATTCACTGGATATAACCGATCAGCCAAAGAACATTCAACAAAAACGGTTCTCTCTAGCACACTAACATAAGTAGGAATGCATAGAGGAAAGAGTGCTTACTCGGATATCCTTTAAACACACCTTTCTCTGAGGTCCGAGCTCTAAAACACTAATCATATTGTAGTCATCAAGTACTAAGAACGATCGGTACACCCCGATGAATTCTCGGCTTCCGACATGTTGTCCTGTCGAAGCTGTATAAGCCCAAGAAAACTCTCAGCCACCTCCCCAAGCCAGTCCTCAGCCGCCTGTGATTCAGGTTCGCCTCAGAACTTGAGGGTATCTGATGTTAGAACACATGTAAGGCAGTAAGCTTACATGTGTCACCTACCGGTACCTTCGGTTGTAACTGTTGACCAATAGGTAGAGATGTATAGCTGACACACTACCCAAAGGCACTATCTCAGTCATTGGTCCACATACCGAAGACTCATCACTATGCGGACCATCCTCATGGTCATTCACTGGAAATCACTAATGGACAATTCCACCATCCACTCTAAAGATGTCTCTTCTAGGTGAAAAACTCTAGCAATCGCCTCCTTCCAGTCCTCGGCTGTCTTTGAATCTGCCTCGCCTCGTAACCTCGGAGGCCTCTACTGCTGGAACTCATGCAACGCGCTCTACCAGTGTGCATAGTTTGCTAGTATAGCTGCTGGCATCTGCTGCCCAACAGGTGGTGGTGCTGCTGGTACACCACCCGAGAGTGCCAATATAGTAAAAAGGGCCCTGCACCAGAGCCTCGTCGCTCAGTGAGCCTTCATCGAGTAGTCTCTCAGAACTACAACTGACTGTCTGCATGGAGACATCCTGAACAGATGCGACACGTTCAACGTCTTATACCTGGTGAGCTGACCTAGTTTGAGCTGACTTTAAAACTTTTGGAAACACACATGCAGTCAGTGTTTTCATGCAAAAAGTCGGAAATCAGTAGTCAGGGTCCTGGTGTACGGATACGTCGGCCGCCGCACTAACACTGGACTCCCTAAACTGAAGACCACACTCGGTACCCTTAACACTATTGATTCACAGAAAAGAAAATATCCGAGTTATAAGTCTTGCGGTAGAACCAACTCCTCTGATACCAATTCGTCACGACCCGTCCTCGGGGCCCGTGTCGTGACTACCCCAAGCCTGCCTTCCATAGGCCAGGGGCTGGCGACTAGAACCAAAGGCGTAAATCCCAATAACTAGGAAGGAATTTCCTTTATACAAGTAAACAAAACACCACAGAGTAAAAGTGGAAGTAAAACAATAAGTACAAAAGAAAGTACTGAAAAATAAAAAAGGGCTAGAATACAAACCCAACTAAAAAGTACAGCTACAATTGAAAGGATGTATAATAGAAAAGACAAATAGCTAAAAGAATAGAAGCAGCTCATGGGTCGTCCACCTCGGATCCTACCTAAAGGGTAGGTACAGATAGCGTAGCTCCAGGGTCATCCACCTCAGATCCTACCTGAAGGGTAGGTACAGATAGCGCAGCTCCTCGATCTTCCACCACGGATCCTACCTCAAGGGTAGGTACAGATAGCGCAGCTCCTGGATCGTCCACCATGGATCCTACCTAAAGGGTAGGTACAAATAGGCTCGACAACACTCTCTACCATCAACCTCCTCTGAGTATCTTCTCATCATGAAGTCCACCTCTGGATACTGACCCGTCGTGAGATCCAACTCCGGGTACCTTCCAGTCCTCGAACACTCGGCCTCTGTCAGCACTGCCCGTCATCTGCAACCAACACAACGAGGTGAAGGCATAGCCAGTGCAGGGGTGAGTATAATGATACTCATTAGGGACCCCAAGACCCTCAAGGTATCACTAAATCCAACATGGATATCCACAAAGAAATATCTCAATAGATAACCTCTACTTAAGTATATTCCCATACATATACCTAAGTTATCAAGTAACCCATCTCAATCATGAGGAAACAAAAAGATTATGAAATCAACGGATAACCACTACCCAGTTATATGACCATACATATACCTAAGTTATCAAGTGACCCATCTCAACCATGAGGTAAACACAAAGGTCATAGACTCATCTCAAACAAAGATTTTTATTATCGAAACCGTAACAGCTGAAGAGCCCCGTCTCTGTCGAGTATAGTGATCCTGTCCCGACTCCGAGGTACTGCTCACTAACCTAAGACTTCTGAGGTCTCCTCATGTAGAGTACCACGGTTCAGCTACCAAAACACAGTAGTGCTTCCCGCCAGGGCCTGCCACCCAAACACAGTAGTTCATCCCCCCTAATAACCTGTAGAGGTACTCTCTGGATGAGTACCGCGGGTCTGCACCCAAACTCAGTAGTGCTTTGTCCGCCATGGGTCTGCACCCAAACAATGTAGTGCTTCGTCCACTGGGCTAGTCTACTCACTCCAAGTCGAGTCGGTCAAGCAGTCATCAGGTCTCAGCTGGCTACATAGTCTCTATACTCCGTATGCTCGTCTCCGGGTGGGACCGCTCCACGAGCTACTGGACGATACTCCAACTATCACAAATTCCCATGAAAAAGTATCTCAATGGACCGCCTCGTCATAGGGGTCTCAACACAACAGACGGCGCGTCAATCGGGCGCCCGGTCTGTGAGTTATTAGCCTTTTCGTCCCAGGGGCCCGGTTGGTTTCGTGTGTGGTCCAACCCGGTCGTATCTCAACTATACCCGGAACTCTCATAGGGTTTACTCATAGGGACCGTTTCTCAACTAGATCACCAACGCCGTTGACGCTTCGTCAAACGAATGTCCGGTCTGAAAGTTATCAGATTTTCTGTTCTAGGGGCCCGGTTGGATTTCGGGTACAATCCAACACAGCCACTATCCAACTACATCCAAACCTCAGGAAAAGAATTCCAAAAGTTCTGTCTCATCAAGAGGAATCCAACAAAGTTGATGGCATGTCAATCGGACGTCCGGAGCTCAAGTTATAAGTGTTTGGGCTTCGAGGGCCCGGTTGGTTTCATGTTCAAACCAACCCGGCCGTACTCAAGTTTCTCCTAAAACATGAGTGTAATATCCCAAAACGACCGTCTCGATCCAAGTATCGCATCGCAACTCACGGTGCATCGATTGGAGGTCCGTAGCCCAGGTTATGGGTGTTTGAATGGAAACTCCCCGAAAATAGGGGGTTCGGGCCGGGTCCGATACCCCCCCCCCCCCCCCACCGGGTCGGCCCGATCCAGGTCGACCCAAACCAGGTCCGGGTCCAGCCCATTAGGGAATAGCCCGGCCCGGTGGGCACGGCCCAGCCTGGCACTGGCGCTGGTGCGGTGCCCGCGTGGCCAGCGGGTGCGGGGCGGGGGGGGGGGGTTACAACACCCAATGGTTGACGAAACCGGCGCGGCTCAGCTGCGGCGGTTCCGTTCCGGTGGCGCGCCACTGCCGCCGCCTTCCACAGACCACCGGACACACTTTGGTGGTCCGTTTTGCTCGCCGCCTTCACCAGCTGTCCTCCCAGGCCCCGACCTTCACTACGGAGGCTTCAAAATGACTTTGCGGCACCGTTTGTCGTCGCTCGTCAATCCGCGCACAATGATCAACCATCAGAGTCTTCGAATTGCCTCCGCGACCCCAAATCCAGCCGCGGTTTCGTTCGGCATCAATGGCGCGGCGTGAAGTCACCGTGCATACTTTCCGTATTTCTCCATGATTCCACGCGGTGCCTTTGCACCGCGCCGCCTTCTTTCGAACCGTAACAACACAACAAAAAATGGGGGAGGAGAGTCGGCCATGTTCATGCAGTCTGAACTCCTTCCGTTAAGTTGATATCAAGCGGCCCAAATATATAGACGAAGAATGGAAAAGGATAACTCATGAACAAAAGCAATTAACCCCTACCTTGAAATTGACGTCGCACGTCGTCGGGTCGCGGAAGTCGAACGTCGCAGTAGAACGGCGTTGTGAAGAAAGAAAAGAGAGTGATGACGGTCGTTGGTGTTTGTTGTTTCTGTCGATGTAGAATTGCACCCGAAGAAGAAGAATGTTGTTGTTGGCGTCGGTCTCCACAGTCGGAATTTCCATCCTTGTCACGGAAGAGGAAGTAAAAAAGGATTGGAGAAAAACGTAGTGCATTCTTTGCCAAGTCGGAAGGTCATTCTTCGTTTGAAGATTAATTTCTTCAAAAGAGGGAAGAGTTCTCTCCCAAATTCTCTCACACAGAAAAACTCACAAAATAAAATAAAACCACTCCTTATTTTATTATTTTTCCATGCATTCTAACTTTTAAAATTCAAACACTTAGTTAAATTAATTGAAGAGGTTTAATCAATTAATTTAATATGTGTGTTTTAAAAATTAAAGAGGAGAGAGGGGAGAGTTACACAATTAATTACAAGGGGTTTAAGGGGAAGAGTTAAGGGGGTTAGGGAATTTGAAGGGGTGGGGTTCGTGTGGCCCCCACCTCACCTTTATTCACACTTGGTTAGTTCCCCAACTTCCACACATAGGTTAAAACCAACTAGGCTAGAAATAAAATTGGAATACAATTTTATTTTATTCTCCACTTAAACCTCAAATTTTAAACAACTCTTCTCGAGCAAACGCACCTTCGGAATAGGTCTCCTTAAGAAATTAATGGCGCTGTGGTTCCATCGGTGCCCTCGAATTTTGATTCCGAGCACCAGTTCAAAAGTTAGAAAAACCCGCTCGTTCGTTTACTGAACGTACCCGAGCTAACTTTGGAAATTGATTCCGGGCACACCGGGCCTCGGAATCAGGTGCCGTTAGAAACTGCGTTCTTGTAAAATCCCAAGGAAACTAACAAAAAAATATCCTTGAAATTTTTGGGTCTTTGCAACATCAGTGGGTCAACCCATGGGGTTTGACCCCAACATAGTGCCACGTGGCATCATGGGTCCCCCGTTCTGTGGCCGATGGGTCACAGCTTTGCCACCAGGAGCGCCACTGGAACGTGCCCCGTCCATCGGTCATTGGTCGATCTGGTGGCCCCTTGCTCCTGCAGCGGCCAATGCAGGTTGTGGTCTTGCTGCCGAGTGGGCGCACCGCCAGGCGCGCACCCAACCTCTGCTCCACCAGCTCCGTAGTGGTCGGCTGGCTTTTTGGCCGACCTCTCCTTCGGTCTCCACGGCTAAGGAGCCATAGCCCTCTTTGTTCATCAACAGTGTGTGATTATGCACCATGCCTCCTCTATGGCATTCCTGTGCTAACCACTCTGATGACCTCCGCGGCTTTGTGTCGCAGCCTCCTCTTGTGGTGTGTGTCAACGTGCTATCCACCACGTTGTCGGTCGGTGTCTTCATGCTATCGATCTTCCATGGAGGCACAAGGATGTAACAAAAAATAGTATAGGGTTCAAGCTGGGTTGCTTAGGCCCATGCCATCTGCGTTAACTCATAACCCGATGGGGGTTAAGGGTTTTATAACAATTGAATTAAACAACAAGATAAACCCCATGAGATTTCCCACAACAATCCTCCCGCAAAGACGAATAAATCACAGGTCAACCTATTTTTCAGTTGACCCATGTTCTTCATGTTATTTAATAACGGGGAAGAGGAAAAAAAATGCACAAAAAATAACCCCTACCGAGAATTGTCAAAGAAACTCTCGTGCTTGAAGTTCGGTCGGTGTTCTTCATTCCTGCAACTGGCTTCCAATGACGTCGCTCGTACGTCATCCTCTGGTTCGTGGTCCGGTGTCGTCCGTCACCTCCCGTTGGGTTCGGCTCTATCCTCTAAGGGTCTGGTGTCATGGTGCTCCTTCAGCACTTCATTTCTTGGCGAATATGTGCCGGTACCTCCAACCAAGCACTATATCTATAGAAGAGTGGGAGGGTAAGTAACAATGTTAGAATTTAATGGCGGCTCATTAATTAGGAAGCATCCTAATTTCCATCAACATTGTTGTTACTTAGATTGGAGGGTCAAGACATTTATTGGCTTGAAACGTCGCCAGTCCCACCTCACCACTTGTCCGTTGGAGGAATAGAATAAAAATAAAATAATAATGTTATTTTATTTATTCTATTAAAAAGTTCCAAAAACTAACTTTTTCTCAGGACCTACTACGGCCGAAGTGAAGCCTCCCTTAAGAAAATCCCGCCACTGTGGATTCAACAATGCCATCATATTTTTAATCTGAGCAATGTTTCAAAAGTTATAAAATACCGCTCATATATTTACTAAATGTACCCAAAAAAATTCAGTAAATTATTAACAGACACACTCAACCCACCCGATCAAGGTTAGGCTTTGCCTAAGTGAAACTTACCCCCAACGAACCCAAAGGTACTCTCGGATTTCCAATACAAGTTACCATTTAGATGTTATAGATTTTATAATAAAATAATTGTCACTTAATTATTTTATTTATGGCCAAAAACTAACTTTCACTGGTGGCCTGCACCGTCCAATGTTATTATCTACCTAAAGAAAGCATACCATCATGAGTTTAGAGGTTGACTCGTATTTTTAATCTAAGTTACTGTTTTTGATTTATAAGCATTTTAAAAATAAAATAACTTTATTTAATTATTTTATTTACGGTTATTCCATTTTTTGGTTTTCTCACCGGAGGCCTATGCCGACTAGACTTATGTCGCACCTAGGGTAAACCCACCTTCTTGAACACAACGGTGCCCTCGGATTTTTGATCTGGTAAAACATTTAAGAGTTCTTTAAATTTTTTAGGAAAACTTCTTATTTGTGATAATTAAAGAATAAGAAAACTTCGACGGATCATTTCGGGCACTCTGGGCCTCAGAATCGCACATCGTCAAATTTCATGGTGTAAAAAAATTATACGAAAATTTTGGGATGTTACATTCTCCCCACCTTAGGGCTTTACATCCCCAAAAGACAAAACATAGACTATGGAAACAAATGGGGGTACTGATCATGAATCTAAGCCTCACTCTCCCATGTGCTCTCCAGGAGGTTCTTGTGCTGCCAGTGAACGCGCACCATAGGTATCGACCACCAACGAAGGACCCGCTCTTGTTGATCCTCAATCTATACTAGAACCTCTGTAAACATTGTCGAATCATCTAAGTCTAGCTCACCATGTTCGATGATGTGAGATGGGTCATGCACATATCTCCTTAGCTGGGATACGTGGAAGACATCTTGAACCTTCTCCAACTGTGGTAGAAGTGCCAAGCAGTATGCCACCTCACCTATCATCTGAAGTATCAGAAAAGATCTAATAAACCACAGTGAAAACTTTATGCCTCAACCAAATATCTGTAGTCCCCATTGAGGAGATATTAACAAGAATATGTGGTCCCCTTCATGGAACTCCAAAGGTCTCTGTCTCCTATCGGCATAAGACTTCTTCCAGCTTTTTGGAGTTTTCACTTCCTGACAAGTGAGGCATCGTGATACAAACTCAGCCACTACTTCCTTCATCCTTGGACACCAGTACTAATGCTCCAGGTTCTGGTACATCATCACCTCTTCAGGATGTATCGTTAATGGGGATGTATGGAACTCCCTCAACACCTCCTCCTGAAGCGTCACTAGTACCATCGCGCATCCTCTAAAGAAGAAGACGTGCTCCCCGCCTTCAAGAAGTCCTTCAGGAGACCATCCTGAGGATATTTGAGGACGGAAAGCCTCAGATTCAACGTCTGCAAGTTGTGCATCCCAAATTCGCTGAAGAATTGGGGTATTGGAAGTCATAGACTGGAGGTAAGCTGTTATATCTTTATCCACGTAGGATATTTGTAGCGTAACTAGCTGCTATGACGCCTCACTCAGCAGCTGTAAACAAGACCTCTTGTTGAGTTCATTTTATGCCACATTCCCCTTACCCGGAATATAGACTATCTCAAATTCATATTCTTAGAGGAACTCTATTCATCATCGTCATCTCAGGTTCAGTCCCTTCTGTGAGAAGATACACCTGAGACTTTTGTGATTAGAGTGAATAGTAAATCGTTCACCCATCAAGTAGTGTCGCCACATCTTCATCACAAAGACCATAGATTTTAACTCCAATTCATGGGTAGTGTAGTTCTTCTTGTACTGTCATAACTTTCGTGAGCCGTAGGAGATCACCGCCCACTCCTACATCAGGAAACAACCTAGTTTGGTCCCTAATGTGTCGTATTAGACTACATACCCAACGCCCTCTTCTGGTAGCCTCAAGATGGGGGAACTCGTCTATCTTTGTCTCAACTTCCGAAAGTTCTACTGGCATCTCTCTATCCAAACGAAGGGTTTCCCCTTCTTCGTCAATGCAGATAAGGGTTCCATAACTCTAGAAAAGTCTAGTCCAAAACTCTAGTAGTACCCAGCAAAAGTAGAAGTCCCTCTCCCTTCAGAGAGGTAAACCTAGAAACATATTTTGAAAGGATGTCCCCACACTCAACCACTTCTGTTGGGAACTAAAAACCCAAAACTTCCGATGCCATGAGGGTAAATCTGGCTGACTCAAGAGTGATCGGTTTCACCCTCCTTTGCATGAGTTTATCCTGTGCTGCCTGGGATTCCTTTTTTTCCGACCAAGTAAAATCCCATTCCAACGTTGTAGTTAAACCACAACCTTTTCCCTAGTTTATTCAATATGATTATGAACTATGGATGTCCATTCCATACCCAAAATAACGTCATAGGGCCTTGATGCTGCCACTAAGAGGTTCCAACCAAAACTCTCACCTCAAGGGTTAAATCACACTGTCAGAGTATGTTTGATTATCGAGTCTCCTCCCAAAGATATATCCAGATGTGAGGCCTAAGTAAATAGTTTAACCGGTAACTCTTGGTCTTGGAAAATATTCGTGGAAGGAAAGAATGATATGCACCTATGTCTATTAATACAAAAACTAGTAGTTGACACAAACCATACCTCAAATCATTCCTGGACCCTTGGGTCACACTCACTGACCACATGAAGCTACTCCCTTACCCTTTCCTCTATCTCCCTATGCTTGGTGGGGACCAAATTGAGGTGGTGGTTGTAACATGTCGAAATGTAAACCACCTCATGATACTCTCCTAGCTCCACTTCCACATCTGTTGCCCTGTAGATTCATCTATCCCTAACACTTCCTCTCCCTAAAACATTTTACATGCCCAAGTCTCTGAGAATGGCCTTAGTTTCCTGCTTTCTAACTTTTAACATTCACTGGCTGCATCTGCTCTGCCAAATAATATTCAACCACATAGGTTCTCTCTAGAACTCTAACATAAGTAGGAATGCTTAGAGGAGAAGTTATGGCTCAGATTTCCCTAAACACACCCCGATCAAAGGTTTGAGCCCTGAATCACTGATCATACTATACTTATTGAATACCTGGGATGGTCAGTATGACTCAATGAATACTCAGCTACTGACATCTCATCCTACTGAAGTTGTAGAAGATCTAGGGAACTCTCATCCCTTAGCTCTCTATGGAAAGAGACCCCCCTTCTTTGAAGAAGGTTATCAAGATTGTCCATAGAAAAGTCACCTCTTTGCAAGATCGGGGCAACCTAAACCCTATCATCATCCTACTAATCCTCATAAAATACTCTCTACCAGGACCTCCATCTGATCGAATGGTACCCTGTCCAGATGGAAACTCAACCACCTCCTCAAGTAATTACTTAGTTTCCTGTGAGTTGGGATCGCCTTGAAATCTGGGGGGTATCTGATTTCGAAACACTTTTAAGGCACTAAGCCTACATGTGTCCTCTATCAGTACCTCTGGTTGTAACTGTTGACCAATGATCAGTGACATAGCTAACACACTACCCAATGGTACTATCTCAGGAAATAGTCCATGTACCGAAGCCTCTTCACTATGCAGACCATCCTCATGGTCACTCAATGGAAACTAATAGAAGTTAAGATCACAATTTTCCCTACTGGTGTCTCAACTACGTGGAAAACCCTAGAAATAGCCTCCACCAAGTCCTCAGCCACCTATGGGTCCATATAAACTCAGAACCTCAGAGGTCTCTACCGCTGAAAATTATGCAATGCACTTAGTTGGTGTGCACCCTCTGCTAGTGGGGCTGGTGTCCAAGGCTACCCAATGGGTAGTGGTACTGCCGGTACACCAGCTGAATGTTTTAATGTTGTAAGAGGCCCCTGCACCAAGGCCTTATCACTCAGTGGGCCATCATTGTGTACCCTCTCAGGAATCCTGGCTGGCTGTCTATGCGAAGGCATCCTGATAACGAACAGGTGATCCACAGTCATTAAGTTATACTTGGTGAGCTAACTCAAGAGATAAAAAAGAAAAAATTTCAAAACACATGCAATCAGTGCTTTCGTGCACTGAGTCACAAATAATAATTCAGGGTCCTGGTGTATGGATCCATCATTCGCCGCACCAACACTGGACTCCCCGAACTAAAAACCATACTCATAACACTAAACACTATTGCCACAAAGAAAATATTAGAGTCATAGTTATTCAGTAGAACTGAACTCCTCTGATACCACATTGTCACAACACATCTCCCAGGGCCCATGTTGTGAATACCCCAAGCCCGAATTCTATATGCCAGGGGCTGACGACTAGCACTAGAAAGACATATCCCTAAAACAATAAGGCATTTCCTTTAGACCTATACAAACTTACAGAGTATAACACAATGAGTAAAACCACTCAGACTTGAATTCAACAAAAGAAAATGTGAAGTAAACTGCTATAGTAATGAGTGATGAAAGTAAAGGGGCTAGAATGCATGCCCAACTGGAAAAGTAAAAGTACAACAGAAAAGTAAAAAACAAATAAAAGGTTAAAATAAACTCTTGGATCGTCTATTGAGGATCCTACCAGAAGGGTAGGTACATATCGCCTCCACAGTACTCCACGTCTTCCCATCTCCTCTACATCATTTCACATTGAATGTCCACCTCCTATCAGTGTCCAATCTTGGCTCCCTCATCCTCAATCAATGTTTTATGTCATGTGAACATGACACAACAAGGTGTGGGTGAAGCCCATGTAGGGCTGAGTATAACGATACTCAGTAGGTACCTCGAGACCTCGAAGGTCTCCTAGAGTTCCCTAAAGAAAAACCATAGGGAATGAACATAACATACACAACACAAGTCATCATACACCATTTATCACTTTAGATCAAGAATAAAAGGTTTATCACCTCATAAAACTCCTAGGATGTTGGATAACTCCTCCACTATTGATTATAGTGGTCATGTCGGGTCACACAGAGTCGCTTCCCACTAACCTTGAACTGTTCTGGTACCCATCCCTGATGGGTACCGTGGGCATGTTGGGTCCCACAGAGCCACTTCCCACCATGGGAATGTTGGGTCACACAGAGCCTCTTACCACCTTGGTCAAATTGAGGTACTCCTCCTATCGAGTACCGTTGGTTTTCTGGGTCACACGGAGCCTCTCCCCATTGTGGGCCTACTGGGTCACACAGAGCCGCTTCCCACTAGGCCAATCATCAAGCAGTATTCAGGTCTCAGCCAACCGTAGGGTTCCATACATAGTCTTCTTGGGGTAACTACTCCTCAAGCCACTCACTTCATCTTGATATTCATGGAAGTCACCATAATGTATATTCTAGGGTTGAATTTGTAGCATCGTCAGTAACAAACCTCGAACTCCTCAACTGCTAGAGAACTCCCCCTCTATTGAGTACAGTGGTCCTGTTGGGTCACACAGGGCCACTTCCCACTAACCTAGAAATATTGTGGTACTCATCCCTGATGGGTACCATGGGCATGTCGGGTCACACAGAGTCGCTTCCCACCTTGGCCATCATCAAGCAATATTTAGGTCTCAGCCAGCTGTAGGGTTCAGTACATAGCGAGCTTGATAGAACTGCTCCTCAAGCCATCAGTCATATTACAACTGGTACGAAGTATCAAAAGTAAGTAACCCAATGATATTCCATGTCATAGGGGGTCCAATGCAACATACAGCATGTCAATCAGATGCTCGGACTGCGTTATTGACATTTCAGTTCCTGGGGCCCAGTTGGATTAGGGTGCAATCCAACTCAGACGTACTCCAAGTTTCTACAAAACTCTCATAAAGTAGGTCAAAATGAGCTTCTCACTCCAAGGATCCCAACGCCGCTAATGGTTCATCAAATGGACATTTGATTCTCAAGATAAGGCCCTTTATGTTTTTTTGGGTGGTACTGGGTCCGAGTCTGGTCCGCCTCAGTCGGACTGGTCCAACCCAGTTCGGTAAGGGCTGACCTGGGTAGATCTCGGTCGACCTAGCACATCTAGGGTCTGACCTGACTCGAGTCAACCTGGCCCACTAGGACAAGCCCATCCCGGCTGAGCCGCGGGTCAGGCTGATGGGCCTTGGGTTGGCCCGCTGAGCGGCGGGTCGGTCCGCTAGACCGACTCGGCGGCGCACCCCACCTGGTGGCGTAGGCCGCAAAGGATACCCAAACACAATGTGTCCAGGTAGGGATGATGTGGAATAGGGCCATTTCAGTGGGTCAACCCCCAGGGGTTCACCCCAACGTGGCGTCAAGTGGCGTCGCGGGTCCCTTGTGTCTCGGGTCCCTTTTTTCGCGGCCGACCGGCCACGGCTTTACCGCTGCCGTGCACCCCATACACTAGCCACCAGTCGATCCGGCGGCCTCTTGATCCTGTCATGGCCAACGCAGGCTATGGTCTTGCTACCGCGTGGGCACACCGCCAGGGAAAAGCCCCACCTCTACTCCGCCAACTCCGTAGTGGCCGGCCGGCTTTCTAGCTGACCTCTCCTCCAATTGTCGTGGATGACAAGCCATGTCCCTCCTTATTCATCGATGGCACACAACAGCGCGCCACACCTCCTCTGCTGCAATTCAATGCCAGCCGCTCTGACGACTGTCGTGGATTTGTGTCATTGCCAACTCTTGTGGCGTTCATCGACGTGATATCCACCACGTATCCAGTCGATGATGCCATGCTATTGGTCTTCCATGGAAGCACATGGATGTAACAAAAAAATAGCAGAGGGTTTGGTTCAGGTTCATTTGGCCTGAACACTCCATGTTAGCTCATAATCTGATGGGGGTTAAGGGTTTAATAACAATTGGATTAAACAACAATATAAACCCCACGAGATTTCCCACAACAATCCTCCCGCAGAGGAGAATCAATTGCAGGTCAACCCATTAGTCAGTTGACACGCGTTCTTCGTGTTATTTAAGAATAGGGAAGAGGAAAACAAAAAAATACATAAACAAAATAACCCCCTACCTTGAATCATTAGAGAAATGCATGTTATTGAAGGTGGGTTGGTGCTCTTCATTCTGGTAACTGGCTTCCAACAACGTCGCTCGTACTTCATCCTCCAGTTCGTAGGTCGGTGTCATTCATCACCTCCCACTGGGTCTGTCTCTATCCTCTAAAGTCCCAGTATCGCGGTACTCCTTTAGCACTTCGTTTCTTGGAGAATATGTGTCAGTACCTCCTCCCAAGATCCACATATATAGGAGAGGGGGAGGGTAAGTAACAACGTAGGAATTTAATGGTGGCTCATTAATTAGGAAGCTTCCTAATTTCCCTCAACATTGTTGTTACATGGATTGGAGGGTCAAGCCATTTATTGTCTTAACACGTTTCTGGTCCCACATTACCACTTGTTCATTGGATAAATATAATTAAAATAAAATAATAAAGTTCTTTTATTTATTTTATTAAAAAGTTCCAAAAACTAACTTTTTCTCCAGATCTATTACGGTCAAAGTGAAGCCTTCCTTAATAGAATCCTGGTGTTTTTTATTCAATGGTGCCCTCATATTTTTAATCCAAGCAACGGTTCCAATGTTAGAAAATGCTGCTCACGCGTTTACTAAACATACCCGAAAAAAAGTTCAGTAAATTATTAACAGTAACCCTCAACCTGTACTGGTCAAGGTTAGGTTTTGCCTAAGTGAAAAACACCCAAAAATATCCAATGGCACTCTTGGATTTCCAGTCCGAGTTACCTTTTAGATGTTATGGATTTTACAATAAAATAATTGTCACTTAATTATTTTATTTACGGCCAAAAACTAAATTTCACTGGTGCCTTGTGTCAGCCAAAGTTAGTATCCTCCTAAAGAAAGCATACCCTCATGATTTCAGCGGTGGTCTTGGATTTTTAATCTGAGTTACTATTTTTTAGTTATAATCATTTGAAAAATAAAACAACTTTATTTAATTATTTTATTTACAATTATGCCAATTTTGGGTTTTCTCACCGGAGTCCTGCGCCAACTAGACCTAAGTCGTGCCTAGGGTAAACCCGCCATCCCAAACTCAATGGTGCCCTCATATTTTTTATCCAAACAACCATTTAATATTTATTCCACTTTTTTAGGAAAACTGCTTACTCGTGCTAATTAAAGCTTAAAAAAACTTTGACAGATCGTTCCGGGCACTCTAGGCCTCGAAATCATGCACTGTCAGATTTCATGATATAAAAAAATTTATGGAAATTCCGAGACATTACATATACTTTCTTGAAAGTATAAATCAAGGGACCTTTTTTTAAGTTTTTTGGATACCCTTCTCTTTGGGTTAAAAAATTCCTACTTGTTTACTTGTTTTGTTACAAAATTTTATTTCCATTGTATTTTGTTAAAGAAAGAAAGTAGAACATTATTATAGTTTCTTAAACCTGTTTAACTCTAATATAAATAAGATTCTATATGCTTTAAGGTAGAATATTTCTCTAAGATAATCCTATTTAATTTTCCTTAAGATAAACTTTTTTAAGTTTAGGTTCTTTATAATTGGACCCAAGCCCTTCCAATTATCCCTTTGAGTTAGAACCAAAGAGTGTTTGTAAATTTACCTTATTTAAATTTTTTAAACATAGATTTAATTTTATGCTAAAAAGGGGAAATTTTAAAAACTACAATCACCCCCACTCTTGTAATCAAGCATCTACATCTCTATTTTAATCCTACATTATTATTATCATGATGATTATTATTATTATCATGATTATTATTATTATTATTATTATTATTATTATTATGTTATTTTCTTTTTTGTAGAGACCTAAGTGATCTCCCCCTTTCCCCCCTTCCTCGCATGCGATTCACCCTCTTTATGGAGCCCTAGGATCACTTGTCCTTCCCTCTCTTCGGACTCCTATCTGTTTGTCGATCCACTCATATTTCTTCACATTTATCATTGAATTCATCAAGGTAAGGTCTCTTATTTCTTATTCCTTCGCTGTCATGTTTATTTTCCTTATCTTTTCAACATATTTCAATTCTTCTAAACATTAGGGTCTGGGTTAATCTTATTTTTTTCCTTTTAATGTTAGGGTGTGTGGTTTGTCTCTCATGACTCCTTGAAATTTTTGGTGTTCTTTAGCGAACGCAAGTTTTTCAGACCATTTAATTTTTTTCATTTCTGTAGAAGGTAAGTTTTACATATACTGTGTGTTTTCGCCTATTTTATTTGGTACATTGATGATTTTTGGTTCCTTCAAAGTTAGTTACCTCGTTTTTGTTTCTTCTCAAATTCTTCTTCACAGATACACGGGTATGTGTGTGTACATATATATATATATATATCCTCTTTGTACATGTTCCATCATGGTAAGGGTAATGTGTACATTGGATTGAGGGGAATATATATATATATATATATATAAGATTATGTGCGTGAAATGGTGAAATGATCTTTATAAAAGGCATTGAGTGTCAATATAGTTTTTCTTTTTTATACTTTTGAGGTATTATCCCTATCCTTGACCCTTTAAATTTAAGAATTATTTATGTGCTTATTCAAATAAGATGAATAATGATTTCCTTTGTTATAATGAACTGAAGACCATGAATTAAATGCATAAATATGATAAATAATTTTTTTGATAAACAATTTCATTATTTTATAATAAAACCCCTCCAATGGAGTTGTTCTATCTTCTATTCAAAATTGAAGTGGTTAGACATTTATTCTATCTTGGACTATAACATAGGTCTCCTTCTGCATTGATTTTACAATTGATATAAGTGATGTCTAGTACCTAGACCCTCATGGAATTAGATAATAGATCTTAACTTTTAAAATGGTTGAAGAAATAAGAAATTATCTATGTCATTGGACCATCTTATAAATTGGATGACATGAAATTCTTATAAAAAATTGAATTCTCATATAAAAAATTTCCCTATTTTCCCATGGTACCATCTAAGTACCACTTGAACCTTGATAAATGAATTTATTTGGTTTTTTTAATTAAATTGAATGAATTTAATTTAATTTATTGAAATAAAGGATTTCCTTCCTTAATTAGATTAACTGAATTGATTTAAATGAAACTTATTAGGGTGGTATGACCATGCCTCTTGTCAAGATTAAATAAGAGTGATTTATGTAAAAAAATAGATGATATGACATCAATAAATTAAATGGAATGATTTATGGCGGTATAATTCCATGAAAGGAATTGATTTTTGTGGTCTAAAATAAATTCCTATTTATTTGATACAATTATTTATAGTAATTATGATATGTGTGATTGTTCTATCATGTTGTGCTCATGACCATGTAAATTTAATAATCCCTATTATATTATAATTTCTCATTTTAAACCATTCCTTGGATCCCCTTAGGTCTATAGGCATGGAGACTCATACCTGAAGCCACCTGATCGGTGTGCCATCCTTGGAACTTAATAAGACATGGTCGATTTGACTTTAAAGACCTATAATAAATCTGATAAAATGTTTGATTGTTGGATTAGAATATTTATTTGGCATGATAATAAATCGTGTGATTTATTATGGTAGAATCGCCTTGTATAAAATGGTTTATTAATATGTTAACAACCTTTGGGTTGAATGATTAATTAAACAGGTTTGATATAATTATGATGATAATTAGAAACTTGGATTATTGAAGTGATTTGGTCTGACATATGGTAACTTTTTTAAAATTTATTGATGTGTATTATGATGATAAATATAGTATGTTTGATACTAATCCTGTGTTTTTTTCTTGATTGACTTTTGAGATTATGTGATATAAAATGATTGATACCTGAGGGTTTGATGAAAATGGCATGTTGAGTTTCCTTGATATGACTCATGATTTCTATTGATGCTTAAGGGTTTGGTGCATGTTTTCTTATCACCTAAGGGTTAGGTGTACTAGTAAAAAATTCATGAGGGTAGAGTATATGATATTTTTGGATGCCTGAGGCTAGATGCATAGTCACATGAGGCATAAGGGCTTGGTACATATTTTTGTACCTTCTATGGGGATAAGTGTACTGGTACTAAATGCCTGAAGGAAGATTATATGTTAATTTTTGATGCCTGAGGTCTAGATGCAAAGGCACATGATTCCTGAGGGTGAAATTCTAGTTATTAATTAGAGTGATATTTTGGATATCATGAGGGAAGATTCTTTACATTAATAGAATTTTTTGAGTGATTCATCCTTGGTAAGATAATATACCATCTATTTGGGTGATCTATATGGATGCATGAGGATATACCCAAAGACATTTATACATGGATGGGAGTTGGAGTAGGCATAGTTTCAAGGTGTCCCTTAGTAACCTAGGTGGGTTATTTATCTATTCATTATTGCATGTTTATTTTTTTGCTTATACCTTCTCACTAAATTACATTACATCTCAAGGAATGAATTGGACTAGACATCGTGGGTGAGTACCTACTAATATTATTATCTCACACCGTTCTAGGGATACCATTTCACTAGGGTACTTGAGTAGACTATATATTTGAAGGACCTTGGTTAATTTTGTGTGTTGTTTTTTCTTGTACTATCGAGTTAGGAGAAAATAATCTAGTTGAAGCTTGAGATGCTGGTGGATCTATTTTTTGGGTAGTTTTATTTTATTACATTGTATTGATATTTTAATTTCTACTTATTGAACTTTTAGCATCATCTATTATACATGAATTTGTGTAAATTGGTGTTGGATATTTCTATTCAAATATTATATTATCCATCCATTGTTTTTAAACTTTTTATTAATACTTCCTCATTTTTCTATTATTTATTATCTGATAAACTGTTATGTTACTTTAATCTAGAGGGTATAATCTCCCCATTATACAATAAATAGATCCATGATACTAGTGATAATCCTTTACCATACAGAGAGGTGTGCTTGAGTCCATGTGATCCATCGGTCTATCCACTGTCTTATAGGTGAGCTGGGTCGAGATGTTAAAAAGTGGTATAATAGGTTTATTTTCCCTTTACATATTATTTTGGGATGGTATATGGGATATTATAAATGTTTGAGGGATTTTTTAATATTCGTGTCTAGGATTGATCACCCCAGCCATGGGGAAATGACCATGTGGATTAGGCTGGTATTGTTGTTCTTACTATTTGATATTACATTGAATCAGATTTTACCTAGTTTGATTTGTGTATTTTTTTTCACATCTTATTGATTTATGAGATTTATAGTATTATACCATTTTTCTATTGTGGAAAGGATGAACAACTATATGCATTATATTAGTAATTCTATGCCATGAAGTTTCACATGCATGTTATTTTCTAGTTCTAATTGTGTTCCTTGAGTATTATCTCATGATTCTATATTTATATAATATTTATCTATGTTTTTTTCTTGTGATAAGATTCTTGTTCTTGATATATAAATGGTTTAATTGGATAAATATCGTTGTATGCATTGGATGAATAAAATGGTTTCAATTATGATGGGAGTGAGTTTTCAATTATAATGTGTATGGGTGCCTTATATCTATCAAAAGGTAAACCATGAAATCAAACCTTCCTTTAGATTTATATATGTGTTTTGATACTTTTTTAAAATTTTAAGTATATAAAATTAAAATGATAAAGTTAATTGGTTTTAATTAAAGGGATATAAATTCCAAAATGTTATGTGTATGGGGGATTTATGGATTGGTAGATGGACAACCATATAACTGAAGCATTATATATGAACATTCTATGTTTTAAATGGTTATAATTTATAATTATAATTAATTTTTATCTAAAATGAATTATTTTACATAAAAAATTACAAGCCTACCCATGTATGTCAGTTTGGGCATGTTTCTTATGAGATGAACCATTCTGGTCTTTAAAATTTTTAATAAATAAATCAAATGCTTTGGGTTTCTTTTTAAAGAACCTGGGTTGTTTTATTAGGACCCTCATAGGTCACCTTATCAATTAAAAAGGGATTTATATGATAAATTTCCTAATAAATATGGTATTTAAATGAATGTTTAATTTTAAAAAATGATTAATATAACTTTTCTGTTTTTTCCTTAGGGAGTTGGTTAAAAAAATCAAGTGCCTATTGTCTTCAATTTAAATTGGTACCAAATTTTTGGAATTAAATCTTTTATATGTTTAAATATTTAAATTTGAATAAATTTAATGGCCATAAATTGAAACCATATGTGGTTTACTTTATTAAAACCCTTTTTAATTGGTATCTTGGTCTTTTATTTTTGAGTTTCCTTATAACAGAAATTTGATCATTTTTTGTAGGCCTTCATTCATTTTATTAATATCTTAGATGGTAGGATTTTGAGTCTATAGACTTCTTGTTAGTGTTAACTCATTATGGTTTTATGTTTATGTTTTTTTGAGGGGATATATTTTTCTTTGTAGAACCCTTATATATTAAATTCCATGTTAATGTAATGAGTTTCTAACACTTTGTTCCACTCATGTGTCTTTGTTCCTTAAAGAACTATCAGTTTTTAGTGTCACCCTTACTCAGATAGGTGGTCATGGTATCCTTAAATTTTTCTATGGGTGTGATCATTGGGTAATGCTTGTTTATATCTAGTTAGACATGCCTCATGAATGGTCAGCCACTTCTTCGGTTGCTTGACTTATTCTTCTTCCTCGGTGAGAACAACTTGGTAGTTCACCATCCATATTAATTATTGTATGGGGAAATATGACTATAAGCTAAATTTCAAGTGCATGTCACCTGATATATGAATTCATAGGACCGATAAGCCTATGGTTAGTTTTTAGGTTGTTTCATTTCCCATGTGATCATAGGGTAGTATACATTCACATAAATGATTCCCACCAAGTTCTAGGTGATAATATGAACCATATGAGTTCGGATAAACCTTTGAGCGTTATGCTATTGTATATGATATTGTTTCACCACTAGACTAGAGTGCCTTGGGCATAATGAAATCAAGTTCTTACCAATAATCAGGATGAATTCCATAATAAATTAGTGTTTTCACATGTCAATAAAGTTGGTTATGTATTTAATTCCAAATTATATGGTATAGTGATGGGGTTATTGTGACTCAAAAGAGTGACCCATGTCCATTCAAAGTGATTTTTTGATCTATCACTCTTATAAGTTGTTGGAGGTGTATGAAACCTCCAGTAACATTAGTGTGATTTGTGGTGTATACAACCTCTAAGAACCATTGTTTTTCCGTGGTGTAATTTAGTGGTTAATATTGAATGATCATGGGATTCCTTGAGTTGTAAAGGCTCAATGATTGGTTAATGATGGTGCATTGGTAGGTGAATTCGAGTTTATTTTAATGTTTTGACTAGTATTGGTTCTACCATTTTCCTTCTAGTGATCCTTAAAATCCTCTTAGTGTTATATTACTTGATATAAGAGCATGTCCCCTATATTTATGTCATAATTGATATACTAATAGAACATTGGTCTTACCCTACAATATAGTTTAATAGTTTTTGGGCAATTTATGATGTCTACTGGAGTAGCATGTTGAACAAATGTTTCTTATTATGGCTTGGTTATCCTTGAATGACCCTTGGATTCTTATATAGGAATTCCTTGGAAGGACTCTTGTACGCCAGCTATTTCCTTTGACTTGACCTGTAACACCCCAAGCTTCCACGGTATGCTTCTCTTTGAATAATGTGATAGTGTGTGTTGTATGTAACATCGAGTTCTAACACACCATAACCAATCAAACTAGACGTTATGAATAGTAATACCTACTTTTTAAAATTATATATATTTTATTTTTTAAAATGGACTTCATTTTTGGATTTTTAATATTGAATTTATCCTAAGGTGAAATTTTGGTACTTTTTGGATAACTTTAATATTTTGATGAATAGTGAAAATTACTAAATTTTAATTAAAATAAATTTTTTAATCAAAATAATTAATAGTGATAAATTATAAATTTTTGAGGTTTTAAAGTATATTTAGAATATATTTTTACCATTTAATACAATTTTGGTCATTGAAAATAATTTTACAATTAAACCGGACATAAACAAGTGTCAATCTTTTGATAGTTATTATCTCTTAAAAACACGATTTTTGTTTCAACAACGGAAATTAATTTTAAATTAATTTCTGCCACTTATGTGTTTTGAATTTGGAAAAATGGATTCAATATTTTTTATCAGGATGTTCAAATTGTGTAAATAGGTAACTTTTATTTTTAGACATTTTGAATAATTACTGTGGTAAATATTTTATTTACCATGGTTAAGGGTAAATCCGGTAAATAAGGGTTAATAAAATAATATTATAATAATACTAAATTACCCTAAAACTTGTCCTAGAATTATTTGTTGATACATGTTCGACCATAGGCATCTTTCGGTCGATTTTGGGACCCCATGGAGCCACTTCTAGGTGATAGGGACACGAAATTTTAATTAAGTTAAAATAAGTACAAAAATGACATAAGCATATATATTTTAGAAAACAAATTTTAAATAGGGTTATATATGTTTGATTTTAGACTATAAATATTCATTAGAAAGATAAAAATATTTCCTACATAAGTATATTTTATTTATAATTTTTAGACTTTAAATAATTTAATTTATTTATCACACAATGATGATGCAGTAATTACCATAATAGTGAAAAATTAAAATAATTGATATTATAAATACACAAATAAATATAATTTGAGACTTTTTATGAATTACACTAATTTTAAAAGTTAATATGATATGTTAAGAATTATTTAATTAAATGTTTTCGAAGTAATCATTCTGTTATGAGTTTCACAAAAATAAACTATTGAATAGTATCGAAATTGACATAAAAGAGCTTTTAAAACAAATATTATATTATTAATTGATATTAAATTCCTAAAAATCTAATGTTCAGCCAAGAGACTTATATAATGATATTTTTATCATTAATGGACCACTTGGGGGTCTATTGTATGTATATAGTAAGTTTATTAACCATATAATATAAAAATACAAAGAGACATTCTAAAAGTGAAACTAATTAACTTAGAGTTAATACTTAAAGATAAGGTTAATATAAGTACCCAAACCTGTATAAATTATATTTTTTGAGTTGTTTTAGACACATCCCCACCTTGAAATTTAAATAATCAACTTTGGATCCATTAGAAGCTGAATATTAAATTATTATAAATTAATATTTCTAGCTTTTCCAAAGGTGCCCCTCACCCCTCTTATAAAAGGGCACTCCTCCTTCTCATTTATTCACACCTTCAAAGCCTTTTGGTTAGGCCAAAATCTTCCCAAATACACTATAAACTTCCCTCAATACAACCTAGAGGACTTAGTTTGATCAGAAATCCAAACTAAGGATCCTTTTTGATTAAATCAAAAGGAAGAACCCGAAGAAGAGGTAATGTTTCCACCACCCTTTTTCAAATTCATTTCTTCTTCCACTTATTATTTATTTGTTATTACCATTCTAAAATAATAACTCCAGTATATTATATATACTGGGATGTTATTATAAATATGGTACAACAATATTCAGTTTTCTATCCACCCTTTGAATAACATGTCACCATACGTGCGTACGTACGGCTTCCCGTCTCCACGTCGTGGTGTAATTGTTATTCAATATATTATTATTTGGATAGGTATAATAATGATGTGTAACTCATGTAAATAATAAATATAACATGTTAATTATTCTTTATATATGATATACCATCCATTTATATATTATTCTAATATCAAAAGAATGATATTGTCGCCTGTGCGTACGTACGGACTACCGTCTCCACGAATGTGATGAGATTCATTCTCCATCGTATCCATTCAAGTATAATTATCATTTTATGATTTAAAAAAGATTTTTAAGGACTTTATATCATTATGGATATGAATAATATACAACCTATCCATTACAAACATGGCTTACGTAACAAAACATATAAAACAAAATGAGTAAGTTAACACCCGAAACAACAATAATACTAAGATATTATTAACAAATCAATGTTAAAAGATCATATATGATATCATATTAATGTATATGATTCTTGTATAATTTAATAACAATTATTTCACCATTATACATTAGGTTAACCTACCCCAACCAATAAAAAGTACAAGGTAAGGGTTATTTCACAATCTCTTCATTATCCGAGGTTGTTTATACGTAATTATCTACTGGGATTTCATTATCATCCACATCCATGTTTCTTCGAAATGTATTTCAAAAAGATTTTACTATTTAAAATAATATGGGTTAAAGTCATTTATACCCTTGTTTGACTTTTTATAAGAGGTTTATAAAGGAATCTTTCGGTCGTTTTCCAAACAAGGTGCTTTTAACCTTTTCAACAGAATTAAGGTAAGAATGTTTTTTTAACTTATACGGCGGGTGCGGTTATTTTCGGCCGTTATAAAATCATCGAAGCTTCCCTTACAAGCTTATAAGAATATTTTCAAAGAAAATGTTTTATTTTAAATATATATTACTCTTAAATGATTTCAAAAATAGAAAGAGATATTTCTCTAAAAAGAGTTTTGGTTTCATCTATGTCAACATCCTTTATTGAATTTTACGCTTATTTGAAGTTGATTTATTATGATACAAAACTTCTATATTGTATTGAAGGTTTTGTGATATGTTTGACTGTGGATGTGCTATTTTTATACCATTCATAGTTTATGGTGAAAGTATTGACATTTCGTATGCTAGTTTTAATACGAATGTTTATGTTATGTTTAAACCTTTTCATATGGGAATCCATTGGACTTAATATGTGACGGGTGGAGCCCGCTATAGCTCCTCGATGCATCAGTAGGTCTCATAAGAAAAACTAGTGTCTTGGCATAAGGCCTTGGCAAAATCTTATTTGTAGTCTTGGCATGAGGCCTTGGCTATGTGGTTATGATAGTCTGGCATTATGCATTCCATCATTATGAAAGTGGTTATTGATATTGCATGTGATTATTCGATTAGTAGAATATCCATGTGAATAAGTAAATGACATTATTTCATTTTACTTTTTCCATACTATGTTGATGTTCAAGTTTAAAAGCCTTTTGTTTTAGATATACATTGCCTTAAATGTTTATTCTTATTTATGAAATTTTTCGCTATATTGTTATCCTGACTGGGCATTTGAGCTCACCCCTTTTCTATGTTTTATTTTTCCCAGGAAGTGAAGAAGTAAATTATGAATGACCTTCAGGTATATTATGTGGGGATATGAGTGTGGAATATGGAGAAAATATATTGTTGTAGTTTTTTTCCACTTTATGATGTAATGTAAAACTTTATGAATATATCTAGTGTTTCCAAGGCTACTAAACCAATCGGTATTTTGAGATTTGATCTTTCTTGTGATCATGACAATGTTATGTAATAATGCACCGACTCTAAGTAACTGGGTTCGGGGCGTTACAGTTGGTATCCGAGGAAGTTTAGTACAAACCTTGGAAGCTAGATTTAGATAAACTATGATTAGAGCACGTAGACCTAAGATGAACTTTGAGGATTAGTATAGAAGAACTTCCTAGAATTTTGGTATTGTAGAGATTTTATGAGTTTTCTGAGCAATAAATCCTTGGTTGGATACGAGCAGGTAGAGGCCACTCTGGCACAGATGTACCTAGGGGTAAAACCCGAAAACACCGCTTTAAGCTAGACTCGAACGGGAACTGGTGCACGACAACGGGCCTTAGCTGCACTCTTGGTTACGACACTCCCGGGGGATATGCTTAGGACAACTCTCATTTTCTTTACAAATAATTATGAAGGGTTTATGATTATATACTTCCTCAAAGAAATTTTTTTTATAATTATGGATTATATCCATAAATAGTTCAATTTTGGTTAAGTGTTTTATAGGTATGGGATTATGTATTTTGATTCATAAACTGATCTAGTTTATGCCATTGTTTAGAAATGGCACCTAGTGGAAGAAATGGAAACTGTATCAATGCATGCACTCCATGTAGGGATTTCCCTCCTGGTCAAGATAATTATAGTGGAGCTGGTGATGCAACTGGTTCCGATCAGCTAATCACCATACTGGGACAACTCACTCAAGTTATGAATAACAAAATTACCCGTATAGAGCACCCTGATCCGCAGCGTGGAGGATCAATGTTATATCGATTCATGAGGAAACAACCACCAACGTTAATGGGAGTAAAAATCCCTTAGTAGCTGAGCAATGGATAAATTCCCTAGAGAAAATATTTCAGGCTTTGGGGAGTAGTGAAAGGGAAAAAGTTATCATGGCAGTTTACCGCCTCACTGGAGATGTTGATCAATGGTGGTCATTTATTCAAAACATGAAGGAAGATGATGAAGTATCAAATATGGAATGGAGGGAGTTCAAAGATCTGTTTTTAGAAAAATACTTTCCTCGCGACCATCGAGCAGATATGGAAAGGCAATTTTTGAGTCTAAGACAGAAGTAGGATGAGAATGTCGCAAAGTATGAGGCTAACTTTACAAGGTTAGAAAGGTATGCTAGAGATTATATACATAACCCAAGAAGTAATATTGATCGTTTCTTTGATGGGTTAAAACCATTTCTCCATCGAGCATTAGTATCACAATCCTTCTCGTCATATGAAGATATTGTCTCATGTGCTATCAAGACTGAAAAGGAATTCTATAAGTCTTATGACTTTAAAGAAAAGCAAGAGAAGAAGAGACATGCTGATCAATCTAGGAATGGAAATAAGGGGAAGAAGGGAAAGTTTGAATATCCATACTGTGGTAAATGTGGTAAGAAACACCCTGGTACTTGTTTGAAGGGAACGAGATTCTGTTACAAGTGTGGTGAAAAAGGCCACCAAGCTCGTGATTGCAAGGGGAAGAAGGAAGCTACCAATGTTCAGTGCTACAATTGCAGGGAGATGGGGAATTATGCAAACAAATTTCCTAATCATCAGGAGAACTTACCTCAGAAAAGGCAAAGGGATCAAGGCCAAGCTTATGTTATCACTACTGCTGAGGTAGAAGCTCCGAAAGACGTGGTGGCAGGTAATTTAATGGTTTCCTCAATTTTAGAAAATGCATTATTTGATTCTTGATCATAGCATTGTTTCATATCTTCCCAGTTTTCTAAGAAAATTAGATATTTCCAATTTGATTTAACAAGGAGTTGTCAGTTAAAACTCCTAAGGGAAGTATCTTTGCAACAAAGTTTTGTGAATCAGTCCCCATTAGAGCACATAAATGTTCTTTATCTGCTGATCTCATCATCATTCCTATGATTGAGTTTGATATAATCCTCGGTATGGACTGGCTTTCGGACTATGATGCAAAGATTTATTGTAAGAATAAAGAGGTTACGATTCTTGATGATAATGATAAGGAACACCTTATCTTTAGAGAAGAATCGTCACCACCTAATTCTTATCTTGATCCACCCCCAGTAGCTCAACTAAATTCAATTATTGGGGAGGAAGAGAATGAAATAACTGTGGGTGAGGAAAGGATTGTTCAAATAGAGGATGTACCTGTTGTGAAAGAATTTGTAGATGTATTTCCGGAATATTTACCTGGACATCCTCCAGAACGAGAAGTTGAGTTTTCCATTGATTTAATTCCTGGATCAAGGCCTATATCGAAGACCACTTATAGAATAGCCACTGTAGAATTAGTCGAACTAAAGAAACAACTAGAGGAATTAAGTAATAAGGGATTTATTCTCCCTAGTGTTTCTCCATGGGTAGCCCCTGTTATTTTTGTTAAAAAGAAAGATGGATCCATGAGGTTATGTATCGACTACAGGGAGATCAATGCTATAACAATAAAGAACAAGTATCCCCTACCATGCATTGATGATTTATTTGACCAACTGCATGTATCTCAATACTTTTCAAAGATTGACCTTCGATTTGGATACCATCAGTTGTGTGTGAAGAAGGAATACATTCTGAAGACAGCATTTTGAACCAGGTACGGGCATTACGAGTTTACTGTAACGCCTTTTGGATTGACGAATGCACCCTCTGTATTCATGGATCTGATGAATAGAGTTTTCAAGGAGTATCTCGATGAATTTGTGGTGGTATTTATTGATGATATCTTGGTATACTCCAAAAGCTACGAAGATCATTAAAATCACTTGTGCATTATCTTGAAGACTCTGAGAAGGCATGAATTATATGGGAAGTTTAGCAAGTGTGAATTCTGGCTTCAGGAGATTTCTTTTCTTGGCCATATTGTCTCTAAATATGGAATCTCTGTTGATCCTTCTAAGACCAAGGCAATCCAAGAATGGCCAGCACCTATGAGTATAACTGAGGTACGTAGTTTTATTGGTTTGGCAGGTTATTATCGACATTTCGTCCATAATTTTGCCCGATTGGCTAACCCATTAACAAAGCTCACACGTAAAGGGGTTAAATTTTTTTTGGACAAAAGAGTGTGAAGAATGTTTCGAAGAACTGAGGAGAAGATTAGTCAATGCTCCTATATTGACTCTACCATCGGGGAATGATGGGTTCGTTATTTATAGTGATGCATCGAAGAAAGGACTTTGGTTGTGTCCTTATGCAGAATGATAGAGTTATTGCCTATGCATCACAATAGTTGAAAATTAATGAACAAAACTATCCTACTCATGATCTCGAGTTAGAATCTATGATCTTTGCTTTGAATATATGGAGGCACTACCTCTATGGTGAAAAATGTGAGATTTATACTGATCACAAGAGTTTGAAGTATATTTTCTCACAAAAATAACTCAACATGAGGTAAAGGAGATGGCTTGAATTACTCAAGGATTATGACTGCACGATACACTACCACCCGGGGAAGGCAAACAAGGTGGAAGATGCTTTGAGCAGAAAATATCATTGAGTTTTGAACAATATGAGAATTGAAAGGGATCCAATTTTCATGGATCTAGTGAAGATGGACATGGGAATAACTAGGGAAGGAGAAACATCAATTCTTTTTCAAATTTTTGCCAAACCATCTTTACTAGAAAGGATTTAGAGTTCTCAGACTGATGATGAAGAATTTCAAAAGAAGAATAAAGCTATGAATGATGGGAGACTGAGAGACTTTGTGTATGAAGATGGAATTTTGAAATTCGGGAAGAGACTTTGTGTTCCCGATATACCTGATCTAAAAAGGGAATTGTTGGATGATGCTCATAGTTCCAATTTCTCTATACACCCTGGGAGAACCAAAATGTATAGAGATTTGAAGGAACATTTTTGGTGGGACAATATGAAGAGGGAGATTGCTGATTTTGCGTCATGATGTATGGTTTGTCAACAAGTGAAAGCTGGAAGGCAACACCCTGGAGGATTCATGCAACCTCTTCCCATACCGGAGTGGAAATGGGACAATATTACGATGGACTTTGTCATGGGGCTACCAAAGACTCCTAGAAGGAATGATGCAATATGGGTTATTGTTGATCGCCTTACCAAGTCAGCACATTTTCTTACTATAAGAGAAGATCTACCACTGGAACGTCTAGCAAGACTATATATTAATGAAGTTGTGAGACTTCATGGAGTTCCCCTATCGATTGTTTCTGATCGTGATCCCCGTTTTACTTCATGATTCTGGAAGAGTCTTCAGAAACCCTAGATACTGAACTTCATTTGAGCACTGCCTACCACCCTCAGACAGACGGACAATCAAAATGGACTATTCAAACCTTAGAAGACATGTTGATATCCTGCTCACTTGACTTTCAGGGTATGTGGGATCAGTATTTACCTCTGGTAGAATTTTCCTATAACAATAGCTTCCATTCGAGTATTCAGATGGCACCATATGAAGCATTATATGGAAAGAGATATCACACACCAACCTGTTGGGATGATGTTGGTGAAAGAAAACTTGTAGGTCTAGAACTGGTGGAGGAAACGATGGAAAAGGTGAAGGTAATCCAAAATCACATCAAAGCAGCTCAATGTAGGCAGAAGAGCTATGTCGATAATCAAAGGAATTATTTGGAATTTCAAGTTGGTGATCATGTTTTCCTGAAGGTATCTCCATGGAAGGGAGTCATACGTTTTGGTTAGAAAGGTAAATTGAGTCCCAGGTATATCGGACCTTTCGTAATTCTAGAACAAATTGGGGTTGTAGCTTACCGATTGGCAATGCCGCCAAGTCTCTCCAAAGTTCACGATGTGTTCTACGTATCTCTGTTGAGGAAATACATGCTGTACCCAATGCATGTACTCACCTACGAAGAATTAGAACTGGAACCCGATCTGTCTTATTGTGAAGAGCCCGTTAGGATTCTTGATATGAGAGAACAAGTACTGAGAAACTGGATGACGCGTCTGGTAAAAGTTTTGTGGAGAAACCATAAGATGGAAGAGGCAACGTAGGAACCCGAGGAACTTATGATGAAGAACCACCCAAGTATTTTCATGTGATAAGTATTCTATAAATTTCTAGGACAAAATTGTTTGAAGGAGGGGAGAATGTAACACCCCAAGCTTCCACGGTACGCTTCTCTTTGAATAATGTGATAGCGTGTGTTGTACGCAACACCGAGTTCTAACACACCATAACCAATCAAACTAGCCGTTATGAATAGTAATACCTACTTTTTGAAATTATATATATTTTATTTTTTAAAATGGACTTTATTTTTGTATTCGGAATATCAAATTTATCCTAAGGTGAAATTTTGGTACTTTTCGGATAACTTTAATATTTTGTTGAATAGTGAAAATTACTAAATTTTAATTAAAAACAACTTTTTTAATCAAAATATTTAATAGTGATAAATTATAAATTTGAGAGGTTTTAAAGTATATTTAGAATATATTTTTACCATTTAATACAATGTTGGTCATTGGACATAATTTTACAATTAAACCGGACATAAACAAGTGTCAATCTTTTGATAGTTATTATCTCTAAAAAACACGCTTTTTGTTTTAACAATGGAAATTAATTTTGAATTAATTTCTGCCACTTATGTGTTTTGAATTTGGAAAAATGGATTCAATATTTGGAATCAGGATGTTCAAATTGTGTAAATCGGTAACTTTTATTTTTAGACATTTTGAATAATTACTGCGGTAAATATTTTATTTACCATGGTTAAGGGTAAATCTGGTAAATAAGGGTTAAAAATAATATTATAATAATACTAAATTACCCTAAAACGTGTCCTATCCTTATTGGTTGATACATGTTCGACCATAGACATCTTTGGGTTTATTTTGGGACCCCATGGAGCCACTTGTAGGTGATAGGGACACTTAATTTTAATTAAGTTAAAATAAGTAAAAAAATGACATAAGCATGTATCTTTTAGAAAAACATTTTTACATAGGGTTATATATGTTGTATTTTCGACTATAAATATTCATTAGAAAGATAAAAGTATTTCCTACATAATTATATTTTATTTATAATTTTTAGACTTTAAATAATTTAATTTATTTATGACACAATGATGATGCAATAATTACCATAATAGTGAAAAATTAAAATAATTGATATTATAAATACACAAATAAATATAATTTGAGACTTTTTATGAATTATACTAACTTTATAAGTTAATATGGCATGTTAGTAATGATTTAATTAAATTTATAAGTAATCATTCTGTTATGAGTTTCACAAAAATCAACTATTGAATAGTATCAAAATTGACATAAAAGAGTTTTTAAAACAAATATTATATTATTAATTGATATTAAATTCCTAAAAATATAAGGTTCGGGTAAGAGACTTATATCATGATAGGTGTATCATTAATGTACTACTTTGGGGTCTCTTGGATGTATATAGTAAGTTTATTAACCATATAATATAAAAATACAAAGAGACATTGTAAAAGTGAAACTAATTAACTTAGAGTTAATACTTAAATATAAGGTTAATATAAGTACCCAAACCTGTATAAATTCTATTGGTTGAGTTGTTTTCGAACCATCCCCACCTTAACATTTAAATAATCAAATTTGGAGCAATTAGAAACCGAATATGAAATTATTATAAATTAATATTTCTAGCTTTTCCAAAGGTTCCCCTCACCCCTCTTATAAAAGGGCACTCCTCCTTCTCATTTCTTCACACCTTCAAAGCCTTTTTGGTTCGGCCAAACTCTGCCCAAATAATCTCTCAACTTCTCTCAATACAACCTAGAGGCCTTAGTTTGATCAGAAAGCCAACCTAAGGATCCATTTTGATCAAATCAAAAGGAAGAACCCGAAGAAGAGGTAATGTTTTCACCACCCTTTTTCAAATTCATTTCTTCTTCCACTTCTTCTTTATTTGTTATTACCATTCTAAAAAAAATCCAGTATCTTATATATACTGTGATGTTATTATAAATATGGTAAAACTATATTCAGTATTCTATCCACCCTTTGAATAACATGTCACCATACGTGCGTACGTACGGCTTACAGTCTCCACGTCGTGGTGTAATTGTTATTCAATATATTATTATTTGGATGGGTATAATAATGATGTGTAACTCATGTAAATAATAAATATAACATGTTAATTATTCTTTATATATGATATAACATCAATATATATATTATTTTAATATCAAAAGAATGATATTGTCGCTCGTGCGTACGTACGGACTACCGTCTCCACGAATGCAATGAGATTCATTCTCCATCGTATCCATTCAAGTATAATTATCATTTGATGATTTAAAAAATGATGTTTAAGGACTTGATATCATTCTGGATGTGAATAATATACAACCTATCCATTACAAACATGGCTTATGTAATAAAAAAAATAAAATAAAACGAGTAAGTTAAAACCCGAAACAACGATAATACTAAGATATTATTTACAAATCAATGTTAAAAGATCATATATGATATCATATTAATGTATATGATTCTTGTATAATTTAATAACAATTATTTCACCATTATACAGTAGGTTAACCTACCCCAACCAAGAAAAAGTAAAAGGTAAGGGTTATTTCACAATCTCTTCATTATCCGAGGTTGTTTATACGTAATTATCTACTGGGATTTCTTTATCACCCACATCCATGTTTCTTCAAAATTTATTTCAAAAAGATTTTACTATTTAAAATAATATAGGTTAAAGTAATTTATACCCTTGTTTGACTTTTTATAAGAGGTTTATAAAGGAATCTTTCGGTCATTTTCCAAACAAGGTGCTTTTAACCTTTTCAACAGAATTAAGGTAAGAATGTTTTTTTAACTTATACGGCGGGTGCGGTTATTTTCAGCCATTATAAAATCATCGAAGCTTCCCTTACAAGCTTATAAGAATATTTTCAAAGAAAATGTTTTATTTTATAAATATATGACTCTTAAATGATTTCAAAAATAGAAAGAGATATTTCTCTAAAAAGAGTTTTGGTTTCATCTATGTCCACATCCTTTGATGGATTTTACGCTTATTTGAAGTTGATTTATTATGATACAAAACTTCTATATTGTATTGAAGGTTTTGTGATATGTTTGAATGTGGATGTGCTATTTTTATACCATTCATAGTTTATGGTGAAAGTATTGACATTTCGTATGCTAGTTTTAATACGAATGTTTATGTTATGTTTAAACCTTTTCATATGGGAATGCATTGGACTTAATATGTGACGGGTGGAGCCCGCTATAGCTCCTCGATGCATCGGTAGGTCTCATGAGAAAAAATAGTGTCTTGGCACAAGGCCTTGGAAAAATCTTATTTGTAGTCTTGGCACGAGGCCCTGGCTATGTGGTTATGATAGTCTGGAATTATGCATTCCATCATTATGAAAGTGGTTATTGATATTGCATGTGATTATTAGATTAGTAGAATATCCATGTGAATAAGTAAATGGCATTATTTCATTTTACTTTTGTCATACTATGTTGAAGTTCAAGTTTAAAAGGCTTTTGTTTTAGTTCTTCATTGCCTTAAATGTTTATTTTTATTTATGAATGTTTCCGCTATATTGTTATCCTTACTGGGCTTTTGAGCTCACCCCTTTTCTATGTTTTATTTTTCCCAGGAAGTGAAGAAGTAAATTATGAATGACCTGCAAGGATATTATGTGGGGATATGAGTGTGGAATATGGAGAAAATATGTTGGTGTAGTTGTTTTCCACTTTATGATGTAATGTAAAACTTTATGAATATATCTAGTGTTTCCAAGGATACTAAACCAATCGGTCTTTCAAGATTTGATCTTTCTTGTGATCATGCCAATGTTGTGTAATAATGCACCGACTCTAAGTAACTGGGGTCGGGGCGTTACATGACCACCAGGACGATGTCTCTTTGTGCTCAGATAATGTTTTGATGCAGATGTCTTGGCATTGTACCAATATTTATTTTGTAAACATAGAGTGTGGAATAACTTTTGTTATTTCCTTATATTCTAGTAATTTTAATCAAATGTTATCATGGACTTTTCATTGGGCTTGGAGGTGATTTTTTTACCATGGAACATCACCAAAAGTCAAGTAAGAACTTTTGTGAGAATTTTTTTGGTGAATGCGAGATGCCTTGGGAGAAGGCATTAACGTTTAGTTTGTAAAATATTGGATATATAGTTTGAGAATATTATTGAATGGTTTTATTGTGGATCGACTAGTTTTCTCTATTGTTCAATGGAGCAGTCAGTGAAGGACTGAATGCGGTTTTTGTCATATTGGGATTTTCATGATGATTTGTCTCGACCAGGATAAATAAAGTTAGTAGGGAATCAACCATATGACCCTTTCAGAATCATTTCAGAGCATCATTTGAGAACATGGGGTCTGATTAACAGGCAATTCCAATGATGGAGGTGACCTAGATTGGAATTGACCCTTCCTGCTACTAATAC
Organism: Viscum album; assembly: GCA_963277665.1. Classification (NCBI taxonomy): domain Eukaryota; kingdom Viridiplantae; phylum Streptophyta; class Magnoliopsida; order Santalales; family Viscaceae; genus Viscum; species Viscum album. The sequence goes on from OY728150.1 coordinate 1,589,880,485, forward strand.
CATTGGTGGGGAACACCATCATCTAAAATTGTAATGATATAATGATGTGATCATGTCTCTTTCTAAATGGGCTAGGACAATAACCATCACAATGTCTCTATTGTAAAATGAGTGTTCTCTCATATTTTAAAGTCTTATGTTTTGTATGCTTAAATGAATGATCAAAGGTGTATTGGGTGTTTGGAAATGTAATGAGACTATTTGAATGGGACTTAATGACCCTTGTAGGCTGGGTGATGTTTAAATTGTTCCCAAAGGATTCTTTAGGGTGAGAATTTCTATGGTGGGTAGGTTTTAACAATCCATATTTTGAACCAGATTAAAATTCAAGGTATATTGAAATTTTTTGTTTACTAGATGATCTGTTTTCAAAAAAAACTTCAAAACATAATTATGAGAGTTTATGCACATCAATGTGTTGTTTCATGGATGTGATTCAAGTCCTATGGGTTTCCTAGATATTCTATCATGTTTTGGGAGGGTCGGGATCTAAAACATCAATTTAGGAGGAGATGGTAGGGGTGTACAGTTAGTCTGAAACTATTCGGACCTCAGCATCAAACTATGATGTGTGTTTATTTTTAGTAAATAAATTAACAAAATTAAAATCAAAATGAAAATGAATTAAATTAAAAAAACGGGGACTAAAAATAAAGAATAGCATTAGTAATAATAATAATAATATTTCAATTTTTATGATGATGATGAGTATTATTATTATTATTATTATTATTATTATTATTATTATTAGTTTAGTTTCTTTTTTTAGAGACCCAAGGGGTATCCCTGTTTCTCCTCTTCCTCACATGTGATTAACCCCCTCCCTATAACACTAGGAGCATTTATACCCCCCTCTCTAAAACCTCCTCTCCATTAATCAATCCACCCAGATTTCATCGCATTTCTCCTTTGATTCATCTTAGTAAGGGATCTACATTCCCATTCCTTTTCTAACAAATTTTCCTTCTCCTTTTGACCAGTTTTGATTTGGACAAACCATAGGGTTTTGATTAATCCAATTTTTGGTCTTTTATTCAATGTTAGGGAATGTGGTGCATCTCTAGGGACTCTTTCATGTGGGTTTTAGTGTTCACTACTGAAGGAAAATAGTTTTGGACCATTTTCTATTTTCCACCGTCGTGTGAGGTATGGTATAAATCCTCTATTTGGAGTCAAATATTTTATTTGGGGTCTTTGGTTATTTTTGGTTTCTTAATTATTATTTAGATCGTTTGGTGGATTCTCAAAGTCTTGCGTGGACTTACATATGTATGTGTATATATATACACATATGTATCCTCCTTTTACAAGTTCTCTCATGGTGAGGGGAATTTTTACTTTAGATTAAGTGGTCTATATATAGGAGGGTATGTGTGTGAAAGTGTGGAATGATCTTTGTCCAAGGTATTGAGTGCCAAAGTAGTTTGGCTTGGTCTACTTTTGAGGTAGGATCCCTATCCTTGGACCTTTAAATTTAAGAATTATTTATGTTATTCTTTAAATAAGTTTTATTTTTTTTTCCTTTGACAAATTGAACTGAAGACCATGAATGAAATTCATAAATGCTATGAATTATTTTTTTGATAAACAAAGTCATGTTTTTATAATAAAACTCTCCAATGGTGGTGAGATGTCTTCTAAGAAAAAAATTAGTGAGTATAATTTTATGCTTTCTTGGACTATTACATTAATTCTTCATTATTATTTGATGTTATGATTAGTATATGTTAATTTTAGGAAATTTCTCCTAGTTGCATTAGAAAATAGAGTTTCCCTTTTGAAATGGTTAATGAACTAAGATACCTTCTATGTTCTTGGACCATATTATAAACTAAATGACTTGACATGCTTATAAAAAATGGAATAACCATGTATGTATTTTCCCTATTTTCCCATGGCACCTTATATGTACCACTTAAACATTGATAAATGAATTTGCTTTGATTATTTAATTCAATTATATGAAATGAATGGAATGTCTTGACATAATGTATTTCCTTAAAAAAATAAAAAAAAATTTAAATGGAACTTATTAGAGTGGTAAGATTACAACTCTTGTTATGATTAAATAAGCATAGATTATCTAAAAAATTTCAATGATATGACATGAATATATTCAAGGACGTGATTTATGGTGGTTACATTTCTTGAAATGAATTGACTTGGGTGGTCTAAATTGAATCCATTTTTATTTGATACAATTATTTATTTTAATTGTGATATGTGCAATTATACTAGTATACCACGGGCATGACTAGATAAATTGAATAATCCTTGTTAAATTATAATTGTTAAATTTAAACTATCCCATAGATCCCCTTCGGTATATAGTAATGGATACTCATGAATGTGGGCACCCGATTGTGTTCTAGCCTTAGACATTATTAAGACTTTGTATATTTGACTTTGAAGACCTATAATAAATCGGATAAATTGTTTGATTATTGGATATGAATATTGAATTTTCATAATAATAAATTGTGCGATTTCATATGGTAGAATCACCTTGTCTAAACTTTTTGACTCATATATTAATGACCCTAGGTTATAATGATTAATTAAATTATATTGATATATTTATGATGATAATTAAGAACCCAGATTAAAGAATTGATTTGGTTTTATAGAAGGTAATTTTTTTAAAATTGATCATTGTGTCTTATGATGATTAATCTAGTATGTTTAATACTAGACTTCTGATTTTGGTTTTTAGATTTTGTTTAAGTGATATCGATGTGATTGATACCTAAGGATTCGAAGATAATGGAATGTTGAGTGGTCTGGACATGACTCATGATTGGTGGTCATGTCTGAGGTCTTGGTGCATTTTTTCATACCACCTGAGGAATGGGTGCATTGGTACTGAATTCTTGAGGGTAGAGTATATGATTTTTTTTCATATGTCTGAGGTCTAGATACACATCAAAACAATTCCTGAGGGCTTGGTATAAGTTTTTATACTTCCTATGCGATAGTTTCACTGGTACTAAATTCATGAGGGAAGATTATATGTCCATGTTGGATGCTTGAGGGATAGATTCAAACTCACGTGATTCCTAAGGGAGAGATTCTAGTTATTCTTGAGGGTGATATTTGGATTATCCTAAGGTAATACGCCATATGTTTCTAGAATTTTCTGTGTGATTCATCCTTGATAGGAGAATGTGACACTAATTTGGGTGATCTATCCTGATGTAGAAGGATCTACACAAATACATAGATACCTAGCAGGGTAACAAAGCAGGTATAGCTACTAGGTGTCCCTTAAGAACCTAGGTGGGCAGTTTATTTATTCAGCACTGTTTTTAATTTCTCTGCTTATACCTTCTTAGTACTTTACATTACATCTCATGGAATGGATTAGGATAGACATTGTGGGTTCTGACCTATTGAGATTATTATATCACACCCTAATTAAGCCACCATTGCATTGGGGCACCCGAGTAGACCATATATTTGTTGGACCATGGTTGATTACTTGAGTTGTTTAGCTTGTACCTAAGAGTTAAAAGAAAAGGATCGAGCAGGAGATTAGGATTCTCATTGATCTAGTCATTTAGATTTTTTCTTCTATTACATTTTATTGTTATTGTAATTCATACTACATGCACATATACCATCATCTGTCATACATTCATTCTTGTGAATTGGTGTTGTCCATTTCAATTCAGATATTATATTATAATTTCACTATTTTTCATCCTTTTATTACTAATTTTACATTTTTATTTTATTTATTATCTGATAAAGAAATGTTCTACATAGATATAGAGGGTATAGTCTCCCCAACGTACAATCAATAGACCCGTATTTCTTGTCAGCATCATCTAGAATATGGGGAGGCACTCTTGAGGCCATTTGACCCACCGGTTTGGCCACCATCTTTGAGGTGAGTCAGGTTGGGACGTTACAATGGTAATTGTGTTTTGAGGAATAGTGGGCTAGTAAATGGATCATTTTATAAGTTACTAGGGTGAAATTTTAGTAAGAAAATGTGAACTATTCAAGGATAAATGCACTAAAAGTGGGAAAACAATTAGAGGAGATGAATGTTTTTAGAAAAAAACATTTAACAAATATATGGATATGAGGAATATTGAAATTTATGTGTTTTAATTTTGTTAACTATTTCCATAATTTACCTTTACAACACTAACTCATTTGTTAACCTATAAAAGTAATATTATGGCAAAAAATTTAAAATGAACATAATAGATAACTTGAGAATAATGATGTCAAATATAGAAATCATTTTATCGAATAATATTTTCAAGGGTCAGAAAATTTAATCATAATATTTGTGAATATAACACACAATAATCCTTACTAACAAATGTGTACTTTTAAGCAGAAAAAATTTGTTTACAATAAAAATTTTAAGGTTATTGGTTTTCATAAAATTATATTTCCTATTAGTAAAAAATAATATTTATGTGTACTTCCATGTAGGAAAACACCAAAATTATCCCTATGGATGTTTAATTAAAATAAAAGTCTATAAATAGTTTTTATTTGAATTCAATCATACTTGTCTTCAAAAATGTTGAACATTAATTTTATAAATTCAAAATAGTTTTTTCTCAAATCAATAATTTTACTCCTAAAATAATACTTTTTTAAAAAATTATTATAAATTTTAAATTTACTTTTACATTTTTATAAAGCCGTAAATTCTATGATATTATAAAAAAATTATTTTTTCTATACAGCTAAGAAGAATAATTTCAAAAAACTCTAAAAACGTATCTTAATAATAGAATTGTATGTCAAAATTTATATTATAAATTTTTTAAAGCATAAATCTAAAATATTGGAATTTATAATTTATATTCAAACGTAATATATAATGAAAAATCATAAGAAAATGAATTTTATAATATTATATGTTCATATTATTATTTAATTTAAATTGATAATTCTATTTAATATATTATACACTTGAAATATATATTTTAACAAAATTTAACCAAAATTTATAACGTTTCATAAATAAAAAAGAATAGTTCAAAAAAATTAAAAAAATAAATATTAAGTGTATAATAATCTCATAATTTTTTTATTTATAATAATGGAGTTTTATCTATACATTATTATAAAAATTGATTGATATTTATCTTTTAAATATGAAATGTGGAATGTATGAAATTTATTTAATATATATAAATAACCTATTACAATGATAATTACATGTTTATATCATCTCATCATCAACTAAAATAACCCCTTAAGACCATACATAAAAACTAAGGATAAGATATGATATTCTATATTTCATAGTTGGAAGTTAATCTATAATAGATCATGTGTCAATTTCTATGAGCTTGAACATTTTTTGAAAATGACTTTCCTAAAATTCTAATTTTTTGAATTCATCTTGGGAATATTCTAGGGAAACCCCTTGAAAATATACCACCATTAAAAGATTGTAAAAATAAGATTCATACAAACAACTTATACTATGCAATTTCATTTATTTACATTTTCAATATATACTTCATAATGTGGAAACTATTCTTTCTATAGAAAAATTTAACAATTATATAAAATGGGACAAATTTTATAATTTTATTTTAATGTAAAATTATTTTGTTTTAGTTTTATGTTTCTTGTGAATGATGATATTAAATATACGATTTATTTAAAGGGAAATTAATGTAAAAATATATGGGAATTATATTATCACATGTTTTAATAATGTGAATCCTTGATATTTTCAGTATTACTCAGTATTATAATAGATAAAAAATCTAAAATATACATAGGAATTAAGATATAATTTCTATTATGATATCAATTACACTCTCTTTCATAATAATTGAAAAACCGATATGTGTCCTCTTAAAAAAGATAAAACTAGATTTTTATTTCTCATAATATTGTTTTCCAAAAAAAATCATTTTTGGCTTAAAATACCAATTTATTTCTAGATATTTTTCATTAATGGAATAATTTTTAGGATCATGATTCCATGTAAATACTAAAAAATGGTTAAATTTATAATATCCCATGAATTTAAACCATCATATGAATTTGATTAATTTATCACAATATTAGTTTAACTAAGTCACCTTTTTCTTAGATTATGATATTTTTGGTTTAATATTATTTTCATTAGGTTAGGTTCTCTTTTTATTAATAACCTAATCCCAAAAATAATTTTCCATAATAAAATATGATGAACTTTCTTATAATATTTTGAACTTGATAATCGTTGAAATCTATAAACTCAAAACTATACATACCATTTATCCATAAAAGTACATATCAATTAATTTATACCTTAACTTATGAATCTATAATTTTTTTATCTATATTATCCAAGTTAATTTCTTATTAGGTTCTATAACCTTACTAGATATATCCAACATCGTAAAAGTCCTTTTTTAATTATCAATAATGGTTGGTAAAGAGAATTTAAATCTTTAATGTAAATTCTATAGGATTATCAAACTGGGTTTTTTGTTAGACCTCATTTTCATGCACTAGGAAGAGATTGTCATGACCCCTACCAACAAAGTGTACCCCTCCTGGGTCAGCTATTTGATAATAGAGATTGTGACACCCAAATCCCACCTTCAGTAGGCCCTGGGTTGGAGACTAGCATCGAGGGTATAGTAAACACATAGATGGGTGGAATTACCCTTTAAGAGAACACATGAAATATATATAGATAATAAAGACATCAACCAACTCTTGGTAAATCTAAAATATAAAAGAAATCTCAAATGAATATATTTAATGATGTTTAAGTACTACCAAAACTAATGGAAAAACTAGATATATTAAAAGAAATGTAAGGACTCCAATAACCATAAAGCCCAAAAAACTCTTAATAAACCCCAAGATAGAAGTAACCAGAATAATCTCAAAACTGCTCCAACTGAACTAAATGAAAGTTTATTTATAAATAGGGTGAACATAATAGTATACTTATTAGGGTCCTCCCCATATCCTCTCATGAAAATGGTAAAGAAAGCAATATAAAGCATAGAAAAAAAAACACAATAAACTATATAATCGTATAAACAGGTATAATATGTTCCCATCCTCACCATTGATACTCTCACAAAGTGTAATATACAAGAGAATAAAATATAACAAAGAATATCAAGGGTATACTTCTAATACTTCCTCACTGGTTTTATACTCTTCCCCAGCACCACAAATCCTGATAATCTCTCTCTAAGAAGGATAGACTACAAAAACCTAGAAAAAGCACCACAACATGTACCTCATAAAACACACCAGCACGTCCTTGTAACCAAAAGTAACAAGGTATTTTCTGAATCCACCATATCCCATATGACATGTGTCATACATTAGTTATTATCCCTCAATCCATCATAGCCCATTCACTAAGTAAGGATCCTAAACCCATCACATCCTATACAAGTTATACCTATAGTAGTCCTTAAGAAACAATATCCAGAATAAATGTGTGTGAAATAAACACAATCCATTACATCCTTCTACACATGTATATGTGTTAAACTGACCATCATTTAGACCAGCACATGTAACTCCCAAAAGAAGAGAGTGGGGCCATATGGGGTAGTTAGCCATCCATCCCCCCACCAGGATGTTGGGGAAAACATCCCTCATGGATCAAAATCCTTGGTGTTTCTATTTAAATAACTTATATGATAGAGTAGTTTATATAAATAAAAAATTACATGATCTAATATAGCTCACAACCAAAATATTTCATAACCTAGTCTCAGACTCCGCTACATCTAATGTCTCTCAAACTCCTAACTACCACTACTAAGACTATATATCCTATAAGAACGCAATCATTTAAAGAGATACATTGAATTATTTTATCCATATTCATCAGTTTCTCTTTAGGTTAATTATTATCAAACTATTAATTAAAAATTATCATTCTTCACATTACATTTAATTACAATTAAAACAATGTTTCATACCCTCCGTGCATAAGAAAACTGAGTCCACAGCTTCTCGCAATTATAACCTTAGTATTACATCCCATCAAGATCCAGCCCTATGGGTTAAACAATTATTCATTTAATAAAAAAATTACTTTCTATATCACCAAGTACTCTAGGAAAACAACCTAAGATACTAATAAAGGTATACAACCAAGTACATACATCTACCTCATGTAGTGGGTAAGGGTAAAAGATAAAAAAACAACATGGATATTTTCCAAAAAATATACTCAAAAAAGATTCTAACTTTCATATCAATGGGTAAGACCAACTTCAACCCATTCCATCATCCTCAGTGTCCTCCCCGATAATCACATGCATATACTAATGCATCCTACCACTAAAATTAGTAATTGCTTCCACACAAACCAGACCACCCCACACTATATAGCACAACAAATCTCCATGATTATCCATCTCGGGCTCACATCACATCACAAATAGAGTTAAAAAAAATAGAAACTGATCTATCAACCCTAAATAAATGAAACCAACCTTGACACACAACAATCTCCCACAGCTCAAAGGAACAAGGGACTTAGCCTTTATAATAAATAAGGAAACTCAAGACCTATAAAGGAATTATATTTTATCACAGAACCAGTGCATATTCTATCTTGAATTAACTGATTCATTATTCATAGGTTTTAGTTATGGGAAAATTAAGCATCAAGTTATCATAAGATATCAAAAATTATTTAAACAATTAATTTATTGTTACTTTAGTTCTTATATCAACAATCATTAACATTATTTACACCTTTATTCAATTCTATTAACACATAGAAGATCAAATTTATTAAGATGATTTCATCATTGATATTACAACACTCATGATTCATTAATCATTACCATTTAATATTTTATCCAATTAATTAACAATTAATTACTTCTATATGTTATTTACAAATTTCACATGATAATCCGACCATAACAAGAAAAACATAGATACCACAATATCTAGAAAAAATTAGAGGCAGAACATTATCATGGTACAAAACAAAAACATCACCATGTGATCGATGTTAACTCTTTAATCTAGTTTTTGTAATTATTAGGTTAATTTCATTGCAATACAAGTGGTTAATTCATGATCAATTTACAATATCACAAAAGTAAAATAGAAGCAAAAAATTACCAACCTCAAAAGGGTTTCAACATTATTCACATGTGAACAAACCAATGTTTCATATCTTAATCACCTCTCCCACAAGAACCCCATCCACCCAAGGACACTGCACCACAACCATGCCAATAAATAACCAACAAATCTATATTAAAAACATGGAGATCAAGATACATCACATGGAAAATAAGAATGTAAGGAAATAGAGTTACATGACCACATGAACGGAGGTAGAACACACTTGGGATCACCATAGATCGCCATAGATTAAATAAAGAATCCTGATTATTGAATCACATCAAAGGAATCTCTAAAACTCTTGGAAGGGAGCCACTGGCCAATGGAAAAAAGGAGAATATTTATAGCCATAGGGTTTCTCAAAACCTCAAGTAGATGAATCATTATAAAATTCACAATTTTTGGTATTTAAATGATATCTAATCCCTCTTTACATCGTGTAATCCTTGGTTTTTGATTTCTATGAAGAAAATGAAACTCCTTTTTATTATTTAACCTCAAGAAATTACATGTTGTAAACCTGACTTACACAACATGTAATTCTTCCTTTTTCCATAATTTTGTATCTATTATTCCCTAGACCACTTCCAAGCCTTCTTTGAGCTCTACAAGCCTTATAAACATTAAAAGGACCAATCCTTTTGTATCTAGGACTTTATATAGATCGATTTAATACCCAAAAACTCACTACAAGGTTGTTACTACTATATTCATAGTTTCAAGAACATTTATCTAATTATTTAATTGAAGACATGAATTTCACTACTAGGAAACCACAAAATCAATATTCTATAAGAACATCGGGGCATTATTATGTACAAAGAAATATAACTAGGGTATTCATGAATGTTATATAAAAAAAATCTCCAAAAATAACTCAAATAATGTCCAAAAATTATTATACCGTTATTTGTTATATACTGAAATTCTGTATACCCACACTCCCTATTCAAGTGATAAAAACATAAACTTTACGATCCATATCTAATACCAACTAAATCATTTGAGGCCTATACTCCCAGGTCTAGTGCTAAAAACACATACTTTTCATACTATAATAGACTCTAAATGAAATAACCTAAGAAAAATAATCAAACATATTTTATTACTTTAAATGAATAATATATTCATATCACACAATGCTACATATCCCAAAAAATATAAGGATTAGTTTCATTGATTATTACCTTCAAAAACAACTTATTTTAGAAAAAATGAAAATACATCAAAAATATTACCCCTCTAGAAACACTTATTTAATTATTATATGTTATAGTCATATTCATAAAATTATTATTGGAAATATAAGAAATGATTAGGCCTATAATCACATTAATGAAAAAACATAAAAATATTTTATAAGGAATTAGATTATAAGAATATGATAAATCATGACCATGAGAGAAAAATATTTATATGAGGTAATTGGGATAATATTTTTTTTATATTTCCTAATAGATGGATATTTAATCACAAATGAACATATATGTATAATTACATAAGAGTGTGAGATAAAAAATAAGATCCTTATAGTATAATCATAAATATATGACATAAAATAAAATCATGTAATGTAAACATAGAATAACCAGGAACTAAGGAATAATATTATTATTATTAAAATAGTAAATAATGGTGGGTGAATTTATATCATGTGACCCACTAACTGGTGTAATTGTAATTCATTCCTCTCTCACATTAGAGAGTTAAAAAATATCACTCATGTCACATTAGAGAATCAGGTAGTATATGTAACACCCTGAGATTTTATGAAAAATATTCTTTTTAATTTGACTAATGTCTTGTGTTGTATGCTACACCAAAAGGAGCTTTCACAACACGCATCCTTGATTTTCCTTGCATTACACGTAATCGCGACCTTCCTCGATAGCGTGTGTAGTACGCAATAACGAGTTTCACTAAACAACAATATGCTATTAAAATATTATTAAAACTAGCCGTTATGAATAGTAATAACCACTTTTTGAAATTTTGTATATTTTATTTTTCAGAATGGAATTCATTTTTGGATTCATAATATCGAAATTAGCTTAGGGAGAAATTTTGGTACTTTTCGGATAACTTTTATTTTCTGATGAATAGTGAAAATTACTAAATTTTAATTAAAAACAACTTTTTTAAACGAAATAATTAATAGTGATAAATTATTAATTTGAGTGGTTTAAAAGTATATTTAGAATATATTTTTACAATTCAATACAATTTTGGTCATTGGATGTAATTTCACATTTACACCAGACATAAACAAGTGTTAATCTTTTGAAAGTTATTATCTCTTAAAAACACGCTATTTGTTATGACAGCGGAAATTTATTATAAAATTAATTAATGCAACTTATATGTTGGGAATTTTGTAAAATAGAAATCATTTTTGAATTCGGAATATCAATTATAGCTTCGGGTGAAATTTTGGCATTTTTCTGAAAAACTTCAATTTTTGATGAATAGTGAAACTACTAAGTGGAAGTTTAAAAAAATTATTTTTTTCATAAATCTTAATTTTACCGCTTCTGTGAATGGAATTTCAAAAATCCGAGAGACACGGTTGATTTCATTAAGTAAAATGTGGTTCAATGAGATGAAAATAATTTTTGGTGAATAGTAACTTTTTACTTTTATTTACCACGGTTAAAAGTAAATAGGGTAATTAAGGGTAAGAATGATATTAATATTACCCTAACACATGTCCTAATCCTATTGGACAAGTTTATCTCGACCAAAAACAACCTTAAGTGTAAAATATTATCATTTAGGCCCACTTGGATTAGATTAGGACATTTATTATTATTTAATTCAAAGAAGAGTTAAAAGAGTTAAAATCAACGTTTATTTACGAAAACATTTTTAATATAGGGTTATACATAAGATAAATTCAGTTTTAAATATTAATTAGAAAGATAAAATGATTTCGTACATAATGGTATTTTATTTGTAATTTTTAGAGATCAAATAATTTAATTTATTTATGACACAATTATGATGTTGTAATTATCTTATTAATGAAATATTGAAATAATTGATGTTATAAATACCAAAATAAATTTAATTTGATACTTTTTATGAATCCCACTAATTTTATAGGTTACTATTATATATTAGTGTTGATTTAATCAACTTGGTTCGAACATATAATTCTTTTATGACTTTCACAAAAATCATATATCAAATAGTGTCAAAATTGACGAAAAATAGTTTTTAAATAAAATATTATATTATTACTTGTTATTTTATTCCTAAAAATCTATTTTTCGGCCAAATGACTTAGATAAGGATATATATATTAATAATAAACAATTTGGGGTTCGTTTTTCATGTTATAGTAAGTGTATTAACCATATAGTGTAAGAAAACAAAAAGACACGGTAAAAGTTAAATTATTTAACTTAGAGTTAAATCTAATTGATAAGGTTAAAATAATAACCTAAACTTGTCTAAATCCTATTGGTTGATATTATTTGTACCCATACCCACTTTATCTTCTAAATAAGACCCTTTGGAACCATTATAAACCGATTTTCACTTTAATATAAAATAATATTTTGAGATATTCCTAAGGTGCCCCTCTCCTCCCTTATAAAAGGGCACCTCCTCCCCCTCCTCCTCACACCAATTTGAGCACTCAAGCTCGGCCAACCCCTGCCAAAATCCCTTCTCCACTTCCCTAGAATAATCCTAGAGGTCCTGGTCTTCTTCAAAGACCACTCTTAGTTCCCTAAGTGAAGGATTCAAAGAGGCGTTTCAAAGAAGATGTAATATCCATTCCCGATCTTTTCAATTTCTTTCTTCTTCAACTTCTTCTTATTTAGTTGTTTCATGATAAAGTAATAACATCAGTATTACTTACATACTGATATGTTATTATAAATATGAAACAACTCTAATTAACCTTCTATCCATCCTACGGAAAAAGGAAATCACCACGCGTGCGTACGTACGGAATACCGTCTCCACGCTGTGGTGTAATCTATTTTCCGCCACCACCTTAATTGGATGGGTATAATGGTTTAATGAGTAACTATATATAATTACTATAAAGTCATATTGATACTGAAATAGTATACATACACTTCAACGCAATTCCACGACCATGGGAACGATATCATCGCTCGTGCGTACGTACGGACTACCGTCTCCACGACGCGATGAGATTCATTCTCAATGATTAACCATTCATGAATGGTTATAAAGTATATATAATAAGTTCTAATGAAATATATGACATAATAATGATACTGTAATTATTTATATTTATATGTATTTCATCTACTTAATTCCATTCAATTCAATAAGGAAACGAAAACAGCGTTCATGCGTACGTACGGACTACCGTCTCCATGAACGGTGTATTTCTTTCCATTTACTGATTTATTATATATGTATATTCTGAATATATATATATATAAATCATTTTTTATATTCTGTAATTAAGTAATCATATGAATAATTACAAGTTAAAAACACGAATGACAAATGAGACGATTTTACCCAAAATGCTACTTTAACATGAATTTACAAAAGAACGGGTAAAATAAAGTCATAAGTGAACCATATATGATATAATAACAATGAATATGATTCTGTAATAATTCAATGTCATTATGTAAATCATTATACAAGAGGTTCGGACACTTACGAAGCAAATCGGACCTATGGTAAGGGAAATATCACAATCTCATTTTTATCCGAGATTGTTTATACTTTGGCATTTACTGGGGTGTATTTTATCATCCACATCCATGTTCCCTCAATATGTAATATTGTTTCCATCCACTTACAATATTTTAAATCCAATTTTACCCTTTGGTGAGTTTTTAGTAAATAATATGAAAGGAATCTTTTGTCGTTTTTTCATACGAGATAGTTTTTGACTTTTCCGACAAAAGTACGAAGAATGTTTTTTTTAACTTATACGGCATGAATGGATTTTTAAAACATTATTTCCAAGAAGCTTCCTTTACAAGTTTTCAAGTTTATTTTTAATCAACTTCTTTTATTTTAAAGTCGTATGACATGTTATGAAAGGAAAATTGTTTTTGAAGTAGAAAGGATATTTTCCTCAAGAATGGAGTTCAAGTATTTTATCAAAATTATTTTCCATCTAAGATAATAAAAGGGTTCTGTTTTTATCCCTATTATTACATGGATTTGATTATGTTGTGATGGAAATATTTTTACGAATTCCTTTTTCTTATATGAATTGTTTTATGATGTCATGTTATTTAAGAATTCCATTTTTATTACATGGGTTACGCTATGATGTATGGTTTATGATTATGTGGCACACATAATAAAGGATTCATTATAAGATGGGTGGGACCTATATCTCCCTCCAATGCATTAGGTAAAGATTTTATATCTCATGAGATAGACATGGCTGGAATGGTAGGTTATACCGGTTCAGTGAAACAGGACTGAAACGAGGGTGACTCGGTTCAGAAAGGGACTTTGTCCACTAAGATAGTCTTGGCAATGAGTCTTGACTAATAAGAAATGGTTCTCTATGATTATGTGTGTATGCCACAAATTTTAATGTTTGAAGTTATGATTATTGTGATTACATTTCACTGCCATGATTTATCCCATGTTATGAAATTATGCTCTCTTTTGCAGGTTAAGATTTCCAAAAGTTATGTTCTTATGAATATGATGTGATTGATTTTTCTTTTGTTTACCCTTACTGAGCATTTGAGCTCACCCTTTTATGTTTTCTTTTCCCCAGGATATAAATAAAGGTTTTAGGTAAAAAAAAAGGAAGATCTTTATGGGAGATATTTAAGATCTTTCACCACGATTAGAAGATTACGTTCCGAGTTTCCAAAGACACTAATCTATTACGATCCTTATGTGTGTGTTTTTTGTTATGTACTAAGTATTCCGAAAAAGTAATGTAATTTCCATGTACGTCAAGCTTCGAGCCTCTACAGTTGTTATCATAGGCAAAGGAGGTAGGAATGTATCCGATCCTTGGGAACTCTCACATGTGAGCGTTGGACGAAGCATGGCTCTCCGCCCAAGGGCTTCATGAGGAAATGGCTGCCACTGGGGATGGTGGTGTGTCCCACCCAGGGGGTGTAGCCGCCCATGGAGTGCCCTGATAGGTATCAATTATAGTCCCCTGGAAGTAATTCCAGACCGCTACAGTTGGTATCAGAGGAAAGGTTTAGTAAACCTTTGGAAACTAGGATGCGAAAACATTAAGTGAGATCCCTAGAGATATTTCTAAGGTATGTCTAGGGATGTCCCTAAGGATAAGTATATGTATAAGATACAGTCCTAGAACTACGGTAACGATCATAGAATTTAACCTAAGAAGTTAGATATTGAGGATACTTCCCCTTTACTATGTTGTTTTCTCTAGCATGATTTTTGCCTCTCACAAAATTATTTTTGTGTTTTAGTTAATGGAGGGAACCAAAAGGAATTCGGTTAACAGTAAATCCAATGGACAAATTGGTGACTATGAGAAACAAAATTGTGTAATGCCTAGAGAGAAAGATGTTGTGATTATGCTGAATCATTCATCGCGATATATGATTAACAAGGTGAAATTTAGTGGTATGCCTAATTCATCAAAGAAGAGGAAGATAGACTATTATGCATGTTCGCATGTTGAGGGGCATAAAGAAAGGAAGATTGAGATTTCTAAAGAAGGGAAGAAGAACCTTGAGGAATACCTCAAATGGAGGGACTGATGTTATCTGTGTGGAGAAAAGGGTCATAAAGTGACAGACTTTTTTGGAGTTCAATGTATTATTTATGGAGAACATGGGCATTACCCAACTCAATGCCCTGACCTAAAAAGTTACTTCTAAATCAAGGAAGGACTTCTTCCAGGACAATCATTGAAGTAGATGGACTGAAGTGTTTATGTATTGGTATTCAGGAATAATGTTGTTGAGGTACTTTTATGGTGTATTGAAATATTTATGTATTGGTCTATTGTGGTTTTCAATAATTTTAAGGTACCAGTAACCATGAAAAGTGATTCAAATATTTTGGAAAGTAGATAATATGCCCATAATGAAGGGATAAAGAGAAAATGAAATGTTTGACAGTATTCATGAGGTCATGATTTATATAAGGACTAAGTGATATCATGGTTTGAGTATATAGAATTTTGAGGATTTTGGTATGTGGAAGGTGTTAAATTTTAACTGCATTCATGTTTTCACTAAGGTATTCAAGAGAATGCATGATTAAGGACTTTGAATGTTTGGAATGGGACCAACAAAACATATCTTATGATATATGGGGATCGACGATGGTATTAAATCTCTGGTAATCATTTTCACTATGTTATGAGAGTGGACTGCAGTATTATGGATAAGCCTAAAGATTGGAATGGATTATGTTGGACATAAGTTAGTATTGTTTAAGGATAGAATTTTTTTCGATATTATTGATGGGATGTTATAGTAATATAGTTTTAGAAAAATGAAAACCTGCAGGACGGGCGACAGCCCATCGCGTCGGACAAGGCTGTGGAAATCGAACCCACAACCAAAGTGCGACTGGCCTTTATCGCCTACCACTGGCCTACAGGAAGTCCCTATTTAGTAGAAACTAGTTTTATTATATTAAGCTATATGATATATGATGTATAAGTCCATTTTAGGAACCATATATGATTAATCTCACTATAGATCGACTTATGTATATAATTTTTGCTAACCTTTTGTTTGAGACAGATGGAATGACCCGTCATTCTATCACATGATCTGCTAACACTTCACGAATAACAAATTCAACTTCATTTATTTAAGAGATGAAGTGGAAATTGTTCAAGGTACTAACAACAGTGAGATTGTACCAAAATAAAATAAGTATTTATTCTAATTCAAATTTTCAACTTTAGGGAAATGATCTTGAAAACCAAAAATGTTGTCCTAGTGATCTTATATCTGATGAATCATATGGTACCTTAGATCGTCACAAATTTATGGCTTTGTGATTGTTGGCTTTTCCAAAGCCATGTTCTCTACCAATCTCCATCAGAACATGATGGTTAGATTTCTCTTCCATATCCATATTTTCACCTATGTGGAAACCCAGTGATTAGTTTATTTGGGTAACCGTTAAGTTTCATACTTTTGTTTTTAAAGATTGGTTTTGGTATTCCTTTTTACGATGTGGGTTTCTATTAAAGAAACTTTTGAATAGTAAACCATTTATAACCCCGACGAATTTCGAGGGCGAAATTCATTTTAAGGGGGGTAGAATGTAACACCCCGAGATTTTATGAAAAATATTATTTTTATTTTCACTAATGTCTTGTGTTGTATGCTACACCAAAAGGAGCTTTCACAACACGAATCCTTGATTTGCCTTGCATTACACGCAATCGCGACCTTCCTCGATAGCGTGTGTAGTACGCAATAACGAGTTTCACTAAACAACAATACGTTATTAAAATATTATTAAAACTAGCCGTTATGAATAGTAATAACCACTTTTTGAAATTTTGTAAATTTTATTTTTCAGAATAGAATTCATTTTTGGATTCATAATATCGAAATTAGGTTAGGGTGAAATTTTGGTACTTTTCGGATAACTTTTATTTTCTAATGAATAGTGAAAATTACTAAATTTTAATTAAAAACAACTTTTTTAATCGAAATAATTAATAGTGATAAATTATTAATTTGAGTGGTTTCAAAGTATATTTAGAATATAATTTTACAATTCAATACAATTTTGGTCATTGGATGTAATTTCACATTTACACCAGACATAAACAAGTGTTAATCTTTTGATAGTTATTATCTCTTAAAAACAAGCTATTTGTTGTGACAGCGGAAATTAATTATAAAATTAATTAATGAAACTTATATGTTGGGAATTTTGTAAAATAGAAATCATTTTTGAATTCGAAATATCAATTATAGCTTAGGGCGAAATTTTGTCATTTTTCTGAAAAACTTTAATTTTTGATGAATAGTGAAACTACTAAGTGGAAGTTAAAAAAAATTATTTTTTTCATAAATCTTAATTTTACCGCTTCTGTGAATGGAATTTCAAAAATCCGAGAGACACGGTTGATGTCATTAAGTAAAATGTGGTTCAATGAGATGAAAATAATTTTTGGTGAATAGTAACTTTTTACTTTTATTTAGCACAGTTAAAAGTAAATAGGGTAATTAAGGGTAAGAATGATATTAATATTACCCTAACACATGTCCTAATCCTATTGGACAAGTGTATCTCGACCAAAAACAACCTTAAGTGTAAAATATTATCATTTAGGCCCACTTGGATTAGATTAGGACATTTATTATTATTTAACACAAAGAAGAGTTAAAAGAGTTAAAATCAAGGTTTATTTACTAAAACATTTTTAATATAGGGTTATACATAAGATAAATTCAATTGTAAATATTCATTAGAAATATAAAAATCTTTCCTACATAATGGTATTTTATTTGTAATTTTTAGAGATCAAATAATTTAAATTATTTATAACACAAAGATGATGTTGTAATTATCTTATTAATGAAATATTGAAATAATTGATGTTATAAATACCAAAATAAATTTAATTTGAGACTTTTTATGAATCCCACTAATTTTATAGGTTACTATGATATATTAGTGTTGATTTAATCAACTTGGTTCTAACATATAATTCTGTTATGACTTTCACAAAAATCATATATCAAATTGTGTCAAAATTGACACAAAATAGTTTTTAAATCAAATATTATATTATTAATTGTTATTTTATTCCTAAAAATCTAAGGTTCGGCAAAATGACTTAGATAAGGATATATATATTAATAATAAAAAATTTGGGGTTCTTTTGGCATGTTATAGTAAGTGTATTAACCATATAGTGTAAGAAAACAAAAAGACACGGTAAAAGTTAAATTATTTAACTTAGAGTTAAATCTAATTGATAAGGTTAAAATAATAACCTAAACTTGTCTAAATCCTATAGTTTGATATTATTTCGACCCATCCCCACTTTAGCTTCGAAATAAGACCCTTTGGAACCATTATAAACCGATTTTGACTTTAATATAAAATAATATTTTGAGATATTCCTAAGGTGCCCCTCTCCTCCCTTATAAAAGGGAACCTCCTCCCCCTCCTCCTCACACCAATTTTAGCACTCATGCTCGGAAAACCCCTTCCAAAAGCCCTTCTCCACTTCCCTAGAATAATCCTAGAGGTCCTGGTCTTCTTCAAAGACCACTCTTAGTTCCCTAAGTGAAGGATTCAAAGAGGCGTTTCAAAGAAGAGGTAATATCCATTACCGATCTTTTCAATTTCATTCTTCTTCAACTTCTTCTTATTTAGTTGTTTCATGATAAAGTAACAACATCAGTATTACTTACATACTGATATGTTATTATAAATATGAAACAACTCTAATTAACCTTCTATCCATCCTACGGAAAAAGGAAATCACCGCGCGTGCGTACGTACGGAATACCGTCTCCACGCCGTGGTGTAATCTATTTTACACCACCACCTTAATTGGATGGGTATAATGGTTTAATGAGTAACTATATATGATTATTATAAAGTTATATTGATACTGAAATAGTATACATACACTTCAACGCAATTCCACGACCATGGGAACGATATCATCGCTCGTGCGTACGTACGGACTACCATCTCCACGACGCGATGAGATTTATTCTCAATGATTAACCATTCATGAATGATTATAAAGTATATATAATAAGTTCTAATGAAATATATGACATAATAATGATACTGGAATTATTTATATTTATATGTATGTCATCTACTTAATTCCATTCAATTCAATAAGGAAATGAAAACAGCGTTCATGCGTACGTACGGACTACCGTCTCCATGAACGGTGTATTTCTTTCCATTTACTGATTTATTATATATTTATATTCTGAATATATATATATATAAATCATGTTTTATATTCTGTAATTAAGTAATCATATGAATAATTACAAGTTAAAAACACGAATGACAAATGAGACGATTTTACCCAAAATGCTACTTTAACATGAATTTACAAAAGAACGGGTAATATAAAGTCATAAGTGAACCATATATGATATAATAACAATGAATATGATTCTGTAATAATTCAATGACATTATTTAAATCATTATACAGGAGGTTTGGACACTTACGAAGCAAATCGGACCAAAGGTAAGGGAAATATCGCAATCTGATTTTTATCCGAGATTGTTTATACTTTGGCATTTACTGGGGTGTATTTTATCATCCACATCCATGTTACCTCAATATGTAATATTGTTTCCATCCACTTACAATAGTTTAAATCCAATTTTACCCTTTGGTGAGTTTTTAGTAAAGAATATGAAAGGAATCTTTTGTCGTTTTTTCGTACGAGGTAGTTTTTGACTTTTCCGAAAAAAGTACGAAGAATTTTTTTTTAACTTATACGGCATGAATGTATTTTTAAAACATTATTTCCAAGAAGCTTCCTTTACAAGTTTTCAAGTTTATTTTTAATCAACTTCTTTTATTTTAAAGTCGTATGACATGTTATGAAAGGAAAAAAAATTTGAAGTAGAATGGATATTTTCCTTAAGAATGGAGTTCAAGTATTTTATCAAAATTATTTTCCATCTAAGATAATAAAAGGGTTATTTTTTTATCCCTATTATTACATGGATTTGATTATGTTGTGATGGAAATATTTTTACGAATTACTTTATCTTATATGAATTGTTTTATGATGTCATTTTATTTAAGAATTCCATTTTTATTACACGGGTTACGCTATGATGTATGGTTTATGATTATGTGGAACACATAAGAAAGGATTAATTATAAGATGGGTGGGACCTATATCTCCATCCAATGAATTGGGTAAAGATTTTATATCTCATGAGATAGACATGGCTGGAATGGTAGGTTATACCGGTTCAGTGAAACAGGACTGAAACGAGGGTGACTCGGTTCAGAAAGGGACTTTGTCCACTAAGATAGTCTTGGCAATGAGTCTTGACTAACAAGAAATGATTCTATATGATTATGTGTGTATGCCAAAAAGTTTAATGTTTTAAGTAATGATTATTGTGATTACATTTCACTACCATGATTTATCCCATGTTATGAAATTATGCTCTCTTTTGCAGGTTAAGATTTCCAAAAGTTATGTTCTTATGAATATGATGTGATTGATTTTTCTTTTGTTTACCCTTACTGAGCATTTGAGCTCACCCTTTTATGTTTTCTTTTCCCCAGGATATAAAAAAATGTTTTAGGTAAAAAAAACGGAAGATCTTTATGGGAGATATTGAAGATCTTTCACCACGATTAGAAGATTACGTTACGAGTTTCCAAAGACACTAAACTATTACGATCCTTATGTGTGTGTTTTTTGTTATGTACTAAGTATTCCGCAAAAGTAATGTAATGTCCATGTACGTCAAGATTCGGGCCTCTACAGTATAACTCGGAGCTAATTTTTATCTGATCATATATAAAACCATAACTGTTACATTAGAGAGAGATATAAGACTCAACAAATCAATATACATACATGTGAGTTAAATAATCCACCAATCATTCATCATATCATGAAAAACCATTAAAAAAATTTATTTTATTTTCAAATGGTATCACATAATGTGATATAAAAATTAAATTGGTTCATACAAAATGTTAAATCACTCAGATAGTGTATTTAGTATAGTTATTTGTAAGGTGATTCAAAAATAATTTATCTATGTGGGATATTTATTATCGAGTTAAATAGTATAGTGGAATCAAAATCATAAAGTTTTTTCACAAAGTATTTTTTTTCTATATGGAAAATAATTTTCAACTCACTTTCAAAATATGGCTTTGATAAGATGAAGTAAATATTTTTTCATAAATTATTTGTAATGAATTGTATATAATTGATCCAAGAATAGAAAAAATAATTATATAGTGAAAATTTGGTAAAAAATATAAACTTAATGATAATAAAAATATTGAATCCTTTTCATGATTTTGAAAATACCATTATCAGAATCGACATAGTTAAAATTGTGATAAATCATACATTCAAAAATATATTTAGATTAATATTAATTAAAAATTAAATTAAAAAAATTTTTATTTCAATCTTATTATGGATAAAATTATCATGACTTGTGAATATGGATACATAAGGAAAAGGGTACCTTTAAAAAGGCTAGAATGTATTTATAACATTATAAAATTTTAGGAATAAAGTTATCCATAAATGAATATTTATTCAATATGAAAAATAATTTTTGTAGAAAATAATGGTAATAATAAATATAATTTCATCATATGATTATATAAAAATCTCATGTAAAACTATAGTAAAAGAAGATTCATTATGAGATAATAAAAGGATTTGAGTCAAGAAAACCCCATATGAAAAAAAAATATTTGATGTAACAGTCAATCAAAAAGAACCTTATGAGAAATAATTTTAAATTACAAGAAATTAGTGCTTAAAAACTATATGAAATAATCATATGGTGAAATAAATAAAACATATAATTATAAATCTCAAGAAGAAGAATTATATCTCAATGGAAGGAAATTAGGGTTATAAAAAACCCAAATGACTTTATTAACACATGGATCAAAAGACAATTACAAAAGTGACAATGTGACCGATCTATTAATCCCTTTAATTTAATTAAATGTATGATAAAATTGTTATTCATGAATTATATAGAAAACAAAAAATTGTGCAATTTTTGAATATAGAAAATGTATTAATAAAAGAAAATTGAGATAAGGAAAACCATTACAACATTCATATTACTTTATATCAATGAATATGAAGGAAGGGTCATGAAAAGACATTAAAATTCCATGATTAAATCATTAATAATGATTATATAATATATTTGGATATATATATACCATATGAAATAAAAAAATTGGCACAATATTAAAACATTCCCCAATAAAGAAAAATTGAGATAAAAAATGTTACCTTAACTGTCATCAACCATAAATATGTTTTAGTATTATTTTTATTAATAATAACCATCATGATAAAAATACTTAAAACATTATTCATATCTATTACCCTATATACTCATCAATTATAGACTCTTATTCTAAATTTATTAGTTAGTTATTATTTATTTTCATTATCAAATTGTTTCTATTTTTATTATTTTACAAATTCATTAAAATGTCAATGTCGATACCTATTGATTGATGTAGTTTTCAATATTAACATATTAGAATTTATATTTATATAATAATTTTTCCAACAATTTATGCACCCCCATGTTTATTTGATTGAGAATATAGGCATGATTCTTATTAAAGGAATCCACAATGTTCATGTTTTGAGTAATTTATAGATATCAACGTATTATATTAAATTGATCAATAATCTGTTTATTATCCATTAATGAAATATTAACAAAATATATTATTGAATAATATATATAAGATACTATCCATTATGAAAAAGTCTTGTACATTATTTCTAGCATCTTTTAAACTTATTTTTGTTATGATTTTGTTGATTTATTCTTTGTGGTCATTCAGAAAAAAATAGAGAATTTTAGAAGCCCATGGGTCTTTCCACGGTTTGTGAATGGTTTGGAAAAATTGTGTGATTTTACCTAGAAACCATACTACCCATTTTCGGCCACATGATGTGGGCACACAGCTTGACCAACATGTGTGACCACCCTCCCCTAACCATGCACCCTCTTGTAGAGGGGGTCGGCATGTTTAGATTAATGTTTAGAAAACCAGGTTCCCACCATAGAGAATCCATGATACCTAAATATTAGAGTCACACTGTTAGGGTGTCTAGTTTGTCTAACCATATAACTTGAGCAGGAAACCATGTACATCATTATTTAATGACCTGTAATTTTAGTTAAAAATTCTTTAACCATATATTTATATCCCTAATCTCCCCCAATCGACTTAACATCAATTCCATTTCTCTAGGAGGATTCTGGGAGGATTTGTAGTCTCCCATAACTCCTTTATTTTTTAATCAAAGATCCAATGTACAATATAAAAACCTATCTAATATGTGATATCTTACTTTATTAGGTTCCTCTATCTATGTCTCTCCATTTTTCCTCTTTTTTCTAGATTTTTAAATCATACAATTTTTTATGGTTTAAATGTATGTTTTAATAGATAATATTTTTTGGATCTTGATCATATATTTTTAAAATAGATCTCCTCTTTTGTTGTGAATACAACCATTATACATTGAATTGAGTCTTATGATTTAGAGAGCTTTCACCAAATATTATATAGTAGTTGGTATATTTTATATTTCCCTTAGTTTTGAGCATGATCCCATGTTTATTGTGCGAAATTTTTTTCAACATATTTCAATGTCACTTATGTTGGAAAAATGATTTGATTCCTATGAAATTTTGAGACCTTCATGGATCCTATTGGAAAATTGTAGATAATGGGACCAGACATGGTCGAAACCTATGTGATATGCCAACATTAATTAAATAATGATCATTGAAATCTAAAATGTGGATTAATGGGTGTATTTAATTGAACTAAATTCTTATTTCATTTTTAATAATGTTATTTAAAGTTTTTATTAGATTAAACATGAAGGGATAATGGTTTCTATAATAATTTATGATAAATTTATTAATGGGATAATTCTAAATACTGTTCCTTATGATGAATTTAATAAACATTAGTTGTGTTTGATAAATGTAATTGTGCACCCTATTGAAAATGGTTGATAAATTTTGTGAATTTCAGACCATTATATGTGTATATTTAAATGTAAACCATGAGTTTTGGGAGATGGAAATATCATCCAAGTACCCATGGGGTTCCATACTACTTCCATGGGCCCATGATGTACATTTTTTTTGAATTTGAACAATGAGTTGTAGTTGATTGACGGATTCTATGAGAACCCATGGGGTTCAATACTACTACTCTAGACCCCGGATAAATGCATGTGAATAATGAGTTGTGGGTTAGGGAATGATTCTCCAAGTACTCATGGTGTGTCAGAATGGTTTTTTAGTCCCCAAAGATATTTATTTTCAATTGATGCTCCAGGTATCTATGATAATGGGTCCATGAATGATTCTCTATGGTGCCGATTGAAATTGGAATTAAATTGAGTAATGAAATACCAAGAAAATATTGAAATTTAAACTCCATACGGTGTATGGTTCAGACTCTGGCACTATATGAAGTGGGTTTGATGTGGATTCCTAATGAATAGTAAATGTGAAGCCTATTTACTTTTTTAATTTTATCTTTATTATTTATAAAACCACATACATATATATGGAATGGATATTTATTTAGATTCCATTGGTAGTGGCCTACAATTTTGTAATCACACCCTAATCGGGACACCAGATTAGTACCTAAATAGACTTCATTTTTGAAACATATGATAAGGGTAGATGCCACATATTATATGGTTGAGTTTTGTTTTGGGGTGGATCATGGATTATGGAAGCATACATGATGTAAAGTCTCACCGGGGAGATGTCAGTGTGCATTTGTTTTGGGATTTCCTTAGACACTTGACACCTATATGGAATGTAATATTTACTAATTATTATGGTTATTTTCTCTATTTTGGGATTATTTAAGAAATTGTTTTCCTTATTTGTTATTATGTATCATCATTTGGATATTTTTTAATTATTTCCATTATTATACCATTTTTTAAGGAGGATATAATACCCCTATGATACATATTGGACCCTCACTACTTGTCAGCTACCTCTAGAATACAAGGAGGAACTCTTGGGATTATTTGGTGAACTAACATGAGGAATTTTTATGTGAAATAGATTTTAGGATGCTATAATTTTGTATCAAATGATGTGTTTATTTTCATTTAAGTTGTCTTATTATTTTTGTATGGTAGATAGAATACTTGTATGATTTTATCCATTATTATGAGATCATAAATGGGAGTACGTAAAGCATGTGTGTGGGAAATCCCAAGTACACAGTTAAAGATTATTGTGGTTGGTATTTTATATTACAGCATAATGTTATTTTTCCTTTGGTGATGCACTTATTATGTTATATTATTAATTTATAATATTTTTCTTTATTTCCTAGTATATAATTAGTGTTGAGTATGCATGAATCATTCAAGGGTCTCAAGATATTATTTCACATGCATCATGTTAGGAATTCTTTGAAAATAATGTTATGACATTTTTGTGGGGATTGAAATTTTATTCCCTTATTTGAGAAATTTAAAGTACATGAAAACTAATGGAAATTTAATAATGGAAAAAATATGTTAAATATAGAACTATGAAATAGTTAAAATAGATTTCTAATGGGAAAACGCATGGATATGAATGTTGTTTTTTAGGTTTACCCATGTCCAAGGATAATGATGGTTAAAAATTATGATAGTGCCATCATTTTTACCTTGGGTATGGTGTGTGAGGTTTAAATTGTAATAGATTTATGTTAATCCCTCTTATATAAATGTGAAAATGATGTGTTATGTGTCCTACTACATGTGTTTGTAATATTTTAGATATTATACCAAGATGAATGTTTTTTGGTAGTTGAATAAGCAGATATTGGTGGAAATTATCCTAAATTAGTAGGAACAGAGGCTTTGATAGTTCAAGATGAAGGAGAAGGAGATCAGTTCATTGAGAACTTCACTCAAATTATGAAAATTGTGGAAGGATACCCTAGGCAGGAAGTGTAGAATATTTATAATATGACATGGTAGTACTAGTTGCATCACCCTCTAACATTCACTAGAGATGTTGGACATGAGGATGTTGAGATCTAGACTGAGTCTATCTAGAAAACTCTTTACCCTATAGATACTCCTCTAGAGAATACTTTCAAGATGGTTACTTGTATATTTTTATGTCAAGAGAAGGATAGGTTATATATCCAGGTTTGGGATGTGTAGTTGGATGCAATGCTATATAAGGTCTTTTAGGAGAATTTCTTGAAGAACATTTACCCATATACATTGAGAGATGAGTGGGTGGAATAGTTTATGCGATTAACCTAGGGAATCATTTAAATAAAGGAATATTTTGTTCTCTTCACTGATTCGCATCACTTCTTCATGATGATGGTAGGATATAAGGTAACTAAGGTGGTACATTATTAAGATGGACATAAATTTGAGATTAAGTCCTTGTTCAATATCTTATGATTGAAAATGTTTTCTAAGGTGGTGAATTAGGATCTCATTTATGAGGGGAAATAGAAGGAGGATTTTGATGGAGGATAAGTTTTTTCTATTGTATCACTAGGATGTATGAGTTCTAAGGGTAGGAATCATATTCATGAATATTTTAACTAGGGGAGTGGAAAATATAGTATCCTAGGAGAAGGTTTAGTTACCCAAGTTAGTAATCGAGTGTAGTTCCATAAATGTAGTAGTCTGGGTAAAATTCATAGTAAGTGTCCTTGAACACTAGTGGTATGTTGAGCATGTGGAATGATGGGGTACTTACAGAGGTAATATATGAACCCTTGATGAATGTTTAGATATTAAGGGGCTACATCTAACCTGATTAATAAAATGGTTTCTTACACCTAGTACCATTTGGGCTATTGGAGTTCTACTAGACATGAAGGTTGAGGTGGAGGACATAGTACTTTTTGTCTATAGTTCCTGTATCAACTTGTTAGTGTAGGTTAGGGGACTCAAACTTGAGCATAGTACAGAGGGATAAGTAATTTTACTGTAGTTTGGCCTACACTTGTGGACAGAGAGGTTGGGACATCAATAGTCAAATATATTATTCTTGTATAATATATGAATTATAGAATTATTTAACAAATTTGCCTCACATAATTTTATATCTACTGAACATGTGAATGTTCTGAGTCTAATAGTGGTTTTTGTGAGTGGGGTTATGATAATCGACAAACCTCTGGGTGTATGGTCGAATGAAAAATTTATATGAAAGGTATTCTCCCTCAATATTAGTGAGTATCATCTCCCATAGTATCTTGGGATACTTGATATGTTAGTTTTTGACTTGATTTTTGGTAAGGAATGGATAGAATTATATGAATCCCACATCCATTATTACTATAAGAAAGTATCCTTAAGGTCACATGAGGGTAAAAATTATGTTCATAATGGATAATTTTATATCTAAGAAGGTTTTACAAGGTCAATACATCAACATCTAGTGGAGATCACTTCATAGGATTCTTGTCTATTATTGGATGATGGGGGTGTGACACATTTTATCTTTCCACCCATAGTTGATCAATTTCATGGCATGTTCCCTAAAGACCTCTTAGTTATTCCACCTGAGAGATATCATGATTTTATAATTGATCTTATACATGCAGCTAAACTCATTTCTATTCCACCTTTCAGAATGTCTCTAATGAAGAATCAAGAGCTTATGAATCAAATTGAAGAATTGGATAAGAGATTTATCCTTACAATTACATCTATAGTTTTTCTAAATAATAAGGATGGTAAAAATTATTTTTATGTTCTAATTAAAGTATTTTGAACTAGATGAATTTTAAAAACTAGTATCCTATTCCACATATCGATAATCTCTTTGATAAGATAAGGGGTTATTTTGTGTTTTAAAAGTTTTATTTGAGGTCTTGAAGTCACCAACTAATAAGTAGACCATCTAATATTCTATGAACAACATTTAAAAATTGGTATTAATTGTATTATTTCCTAGTGATGCCAATTGGTTTGAAAAATGCTCATTTTTTTATGGTTTTTATGTTTTCAATATTAAACATGTGCTTGAATCAGTTTATAGTGGTTTTCATCAATGAAATCATGGTTTAATCATTTTCTCGTGATGTCAATTCACAATGTCCTGATATTTCCTTGAGAATAATAAGAAATAATAGGCTATATAATAGGATATATAAGTGTTAATTATGTATTTAATAGGTACATTTCATAGGTCATATCATCTCTTAGGAAGTTTTGTTAGTGGAGATAGAAAATGTTTTGAAAGATGTTTCTTAGGAAAGATCCATGTATATTTTTTATATCCAATGATTTTTGGGTTAATCGGGCTATTATCTAATATTCATCCATGAATTTTCTTGCTTGGTAGTGTTGCTTTTAGTCTTAAAGAAGAACGGTATTAGGATTTAATGGTCTAGATCATGTGTGAATTACTTTTACGATTTGAAGAAGCATTTGAATAGTATATTTATTTTTATTCTACCCAAGTCAGGTAAGAAGTATATCATGTTTTTTGATACATCCAAGATAATAATTGGAGTAGTGTTTATGAATAGAAATCGAGTCTTGGTTAATATATCATGATAATTTAGGCCATGTAAATGTAATTTTACTATGTATGATCTCATGTTAGCCATGGTGTTTTATGCTTTCACATGTTGGCGACATTACCTGTTTGGTGAAAGTATTATTATGTATATTTTCCACAAATGTTTAAAGAATATATTTTTAAAATGGGATATGAATATCCATAATGAAGAATGGGTTTAGTATATGTTACCCTTTGAAATCTATCTGGCCAATATATATGGGAATGGGGCTAGTGTTTCTGAAGCATTGAGTCAAATAAAACAAAATCAGGAAGTCTATGAGTCTAGCTCAAAGTGGAAGTTGATGAAATTAATTTTTGAGATTCGTATACCGGATCAAGAGGGAAAAGGATAGATTTACCTCATATACAAATCAATTCTGTCAAAACTTATAATCCAGATCACGAAGATGAATTATGAGTCTTTGGAGTGTTTTTCCTTGAAAGTAATCTATGTTTTACTTTACGCTTCTGGAACAGTTTCTAGAAGGTTCTAGGAACTCATGTGTTCCCATATATAGTATTTCACCTACATAAATATAGGAAATTAGAGTGTACTATCTAGGTTCTAGGGAACATGTTGAGAGAATGCATTCTAGAATTTGGGAAAACATGTGAGAGGAATTTAGCACTAGGTTCATTTAACTATAAAAAATATTATGAGGTGACAATTTGGATGGAATCAAATGATGAACTTTATAGTAATCCATACGGATCACCGCTATGTTGGGTTGAGGTGGGTGATTTAAATTTTCTAGGACTAAATATTATTTTGGAGACATCGTATAATGTTTAGTTGATTGAAATATGTGTGGATATAAATCATATTCAATCGATGTATTGATTTTATCAATCAATCATTACTATCTTCGGGTGTGAAAAAATAATTTTTTTATATTACTTAGGTATAGTATAGTGATTAACCCTTGGTATTATCTTGAAGAGGAGTGCACACAAAATTATTTTTTGATTTTTAATTAGAGTAAAAATGTATTGTGTCTGTAATTGTTTGGTTTTGAATGAAAAAAAATAAAAGAACTCAATTAAGAAAATAAATGAAACAAAATTGTAAACTCAAGGTATTAAGAACTATTATATGAGAAGGGTGACCAGGTTAGGGTCACATTTCCAATTGTAATGATATCCTTATTCTATTTAATTCAATCATCTTATGCTAATATGATTAAAGTGTGATTCCATGATCATTTCCTCTTACCCCATTAGTCAAATGGTGATTATGAGAGAAAACCTTACCAAAATATTAGTTTGGTATTCTCTCCTTCCTTGTGAAAGACAGTTGCAATGAATATACTCAAATTACTTAGGCAATATCTGATCAGGACTTGTTTATCCCAAAAAATAATAAATATCTACTATCCATTTCACATGTATTGATGCACATTGAGTACATCACCACTAAGCCCTGGTATATTCCATTATATATAAACTAGAACCTAGTTAAGGGAGATAATGATCATTGAACAAAAAAAATCAATAACAGAATCAAAAATAAAATATCATCGTATATGATAATAAAAACTTCTATATGAAATTAAAAATAATATCATAGAAGATAGAAAGATATTTCATACAATTATGTACAAGAACTCAAGAATTAAAAAAAATGAAATTAACCCTTCCCTAATCACTCAAATTTTTACCCCACCAGGGTAAGGGTAATCTAGCTGAAGGGTGACTAAGAAGGAATTACAAAACTATGAAAAAAAAAAGAAAGAAAATAAAATCAAAAAAATCATATAGAATTTATCCTTTGAAATTTTTCTCCTATTTGGAACATAATATCCTTGAATCACCCCAAGGGTCCTTATTATAAGATTCTAGAAAATTAATTTTCTATCATCTCTCATATTTCACTATATGTTGATGCATATAGAGTATGATATGGAATAATTACAAAGTGTTAATATTTCTAGCTGATAATTCTAGAAATATTATTTCAATTTTGAGCATCCAATGGAAACATTAATGAATATATAACTCCATGTAATTTAATGGTGAAATGATAATATGAGTACACTATCTAATATAGATAAAATAACCTCAATTATAGTTGTGCAGCCCGAGTTGTGCTTCATTTAAGGGGGTGGAGACCTCTCTGCCCGCTCAAAAGGTTTTTAACATTTTTGTATTTTTTCAGCCCTTAGATATTCAAATTAGATCTGGTTCCAAAAGTGAAATTTGAGGAAAATAGACATAGTGATTCTAAAAATTTAATCACTTAAATTTTAATTATATTATAACAATTATTCTTGAAATTAAAAATTTATTAAAATCAATTAAAATTCTTGAATTAAGTAATTTTTACATTTTAGCTAAAACACACCATAAATCAAAATTTGATGAAAATAAGATCAATATAATAAATCAGGAGGGTTTAAATAATTGAAATATATGTAAAAATGATAAAAATATTATCTATATTAATTCCCCCATACTTATCACTTTGACACCTGAATAGTTAAGAATTAAAATAAAATCATTGAAAATTCAAAAAACATACCAATGAGATCGATCAAAAATATTTAACAAGAAAAAAATATATCATGACTCCTATAAAACCATTATTTCACAATATCTATTCATATAATTCAATATGTTTTCCCTTCATTTCCCATCCATGCATATAATAAACCTACCTCAAATTAATTTTCTCTCATCTCACAAATTTCAAATTTTTAATAAATATTTTCACATCCAAACCCATGAAAGAGTCACCATAGTCTTGTTAAATTCATAAATTTACACCAGATGTTAGTCAAAAACATGTGTTTATCTTAAGTAATTTTCATAGTTTTTCTGTGGATTTGGTTTGTTAGGATGTAGGTGGGAAAATCTAATGTTCAATGAGGAGGTCTTGTCACCTATTGAATAAAAAATGAATGATTATAATTTTAAATCAAGTATGGTCTTATCATCACTCACCATAGTAGAAAATCAGATTAAAAATAATTTTGAAAAAATATCATTAGAATCCCAAACATTCTCTAATTATTCATCATTATCACAATTTTTTTAACCTCCATATAGGAATAGATTTGTTTATCCTTTATAATCTTTAAAAGTACACAACTTATTTTATCATAAAAGTTCTAGAAATTAACTACTTTAAATAGAATAAATTTTTTATTAGTAAAATAATCACATAAAATTATTATATTTCACTCAAATTATCATTAATGAGTTATCACAACACAAGGAAAATTCACCCCACACTTAAGATAAACCAGATCATGCAATTTCACTTCATGAGCATTTTGTAAAGGGATAATTGCCTAGTAATTTGGATAAAATAAAAGTTTATTAACGGATTCTATGGTCTAAAAGTATTAAATATACAGGGAAGGCCAGAATAAAAAGATTATTTTGAAAAAAGGGGGTTCTTAATTTAAATAAATGTCTCAATAATTTAAAACATAAGTACCTCAAACCTGCATGTTTAGATAAGAATAAATCAAATTCTGGTTAAAGATAGCATTATTTGGTCCTCTAAAAAATGAGGTGAATTTAAAGAATATGAAAATAAAGGCTCAAAAACCATATTAGAAAGTGATTTCAAAGATAAAGACAGTGAATGGTGGCATGGGATTCAAAAATCATAGGAATTTTCATGATATTCTCCAAATATTTAAATATGAAACAAATTCATTTTCAGCATTCATTTACATTAATTTT
The DNA here is from genome assembly GCA_963277665.1 of Viscum album. Taxonomy (NCBI): domain Eukaryota; kingdom Viridiplantae; phylum Streptophyta; class Magnoliopsida; order Santalales; family Viscaceae; genus Viscum; species Viscum album. The sequence goes on from OY728150.1 coordinate 1,589,913,535, forward strand.
CATGGAATAATTTTTTCACTCATAGACATGGGTTTCAAAAATAGAAATGACAATCATTTCAGCTCAAAACATTACATATAACACAAAAATAGAAAAATAAACACACAAAAATTTGAAAAACATGATTACTTTTAATTTTGAAAAATATAAAATCAAAAAAAAATTGAATACCCTAAAATAAAAATATTACCTCCCCCAACACATAAATTATGATGTGTACATAAAGAATAAAAATGGAGTTAACATGTAAGAATGTTTAAAATTGAATCACAAAAATCAAGTAACTGGCATGGAGAGGTACAAATTGACTTATTAATAGTATAATGATAAGTTAAAATCTTAAGTTACAAACACTAAAAACCAATAAGCAATGGTATAAAAGAAAACATAAAAATATATTGGGAGATAATGAAATAAAAATTAAATGAGACAAAAAGGATAGTTCTTTGTTTAATCCCTTATGTGGGCCCTAAGTTTTGAGTGCCTATATATATGCAGTTTTAGATGGTTATCCCCAATCTGATGGTGGGTGAAGTTTATTTCTCATGAATAAACAAAAATTATTCTTTCCAGTGTGAATTTATTCATTTTAATTGAGTACTCTATTGATATAATATGCCAAATCCACCCCCATATGAAATATATCAAATGTTTATGATAGGGGTAGGGAAGTGAATGAGATCTCTTATTTCTTTGTTTCTGCTTTCATAACTACTTCGACATTCTCCAATGATTTCTCAATGTATGTTTCATCAATGAAAAAATAAAAATAAATTTTGGAATGTAATTATTTTAAAACAAAATTAAATAATTATGAATAAATATCAAAATAATCTCTTTAAATGTGAGTAGCATGTGGAATGTCTTCCTTAGGAAAAACCACATTGGTATCCTCTTGAAATCCCTCTAATAAGTGTTCAACAAGTTTAGGGATCTCCTGATATTCCTCATCAGGCCCATGTTATTTTTATTCCTCATCGACCAAGTCAATCCTAGTGTTGTCCGAATCTAAAAATATAAAACAATTAGAGGTTATACTCAATTTGTTTTCAATAAAATTAAAATATAATGAGTTCATGAAAATATAATATCCCTAAGTTTTTTCATCTTCAATCACTTATTTTTTGGAAAACAACTCTTATAGGTGAGTAGTAGTAGATATAGGTAGGTAGTCAGACTCCTCCATTTCCAGGATCTCCTTAGAAAAATTAGGTAAGAATAAGGGAGAATATTCTTATACCTTGGCCACTTTTTAAAATTATGGAAGGTAATGGTAGAACTTAGTTATCTCCTAGTCCATCACTTCAAAATTTTCATTCTTCATTTCCCCCCTTAGTCTAGCTATTAATTTTTTTTAATACCCACCCTCCATTATTTTATTTCCAAAATAACCTCACATGTGTAACAATAATAAAAAAACAATACTCAAGGGAAAATGGTGAGGTATTAATTATTCCTTTCAGCAGTGGGTAATTATTCAATGTATTGAAGTAGTAATAATTTGAAAAATTCATGAAAAATAGGTTTTTTTTTAAAAAATATTTCAAAATATTTAAATATTCATAATTAGATTTTGGCACTGTCTCCTCAAAAATGACTCCATGTTTTAAGAACATCTGATATAAGGCATGGAAAAACAATTTTTTTATATTAACTAAGTAAAATAGAGTGATTAACCCTAGGTATTATTCTGAATAAGATTTCATAGAAAATAGTTTTTCACTTTTTATTTAGTGTAAAATGTTTTTCACATTATATTTAGTGTAAAATGTTATTTTTTAGAATTGTTTAGTTTTGAATAAAATAAAAAAACTATGAAATTGATTGGAATATAATTTGAAAACCTAGTGATTAAAAACTATGATATGATAAGGTTGATCAGGTCGGGGGTTTTTTTATAATTATGTTGTAATCCTTTTTCTACATAATTCAATCCTCTTCTACTAAGTTGATTAAAGTGATATCCCATGACCATTTCCTCTCTCTCCCGTGTTCAAATGATGATTATGAGATAAAATCGTACCAAAATCATTGTTTGGTCTAATATCCTTGTGAAATAGAGTTGAAATGAATATTGTAAAATGGTGTAGGAAATACCTGATTAGGTCTTGTTTATCCCAAACAATCAATAACATCCCCTACCCCTTTCACACAAACTGATTATCATCAAGTAATTCACCACAAATCTATGGTCTATTAAATTGTATATATACTGGAACCTAACTGAGGGAGGAAATAATATTTAACTAAATCAAAAATAAATAATAGAATCATAAATCAAATACAATCATAATTGATAATAAATCCTCTATATGAAATTGAAAACAACATCCCTGAATAGAGAAAGATATTTCATTCATTTATATCCAAGTACTCGAGTATTAAAAAATAGAAAAACAACCCTTACCCAATAACTCAAATGAATATCACACCATTTTGAAGGTAGTTGATATGAATGGGGAAAAAGAAGAAATTAAAAAAATAATAAATAGAAAATAAAGAAAATAAAAAGAAGAAAATATGTCCAGTACATTCGATCTTCTGGATGTTTTATACTTTTTGGAACACCATATCTTAGAATCACTCTTAGTTTCCTTTATATATAATGCTAAAATTTTAATTTTCTATTAGACCTCAAAATTTCACAAAATATTTACTTTTATAGAAAATTTTATGAAATAATTAATGAGTATGACTTTTTCTAGATGAGAATTCTATAAAAAAAATCAATTTAGAGGGTCCAATGGCCACCATATGTAGTGTATAATTCCATGTAATTTGATTGAAAACTTGTTTCTATGAGTAATATTTAAAATAAAACCAAAATAACCTCAATTAAAGTTGTGTATCCTGAGTTTTGATTCATTTAAATAGTTGTAATCCACTATTTACACCTATATGCATTTAAACATTTCTATATTTTTTTCAACCCCTAGATGTTCGAATTAGATACAGGTCGAAAAGAGAAATTAGAATAAAAAGAACATATGAATCCTCAAAAAATTAATAATTTCAATTTTATTTATATTTTAAAACATATGTTCGAAATAAAAAAGTGAATAAAATATGTTAAAATCCTATAATTAAGCAATTTTTACATTTTATTACAAAAAACTCTATAAATCCAAATTCATCCAAAATAAGATCAAATTGATAAATTGGAAGTGTATAAATAATATAAATATATATATAATGGTGAAAATATTATATCTATCAAACAAATGTAAAAATATAGTTCCTTATTTAGGTATAAATCCATTACATTTTGTTAATTTTAAGATTAAAAGTTAAAATATGGCCTAATGCGAATGCCCTTGATGTAATAGGGGTATCAAGGGTTTATGAGGGTTTTTTGAATCCTATAACCCATCTTTTAGGAATAAAAATGTATTTCACATAGTTATTACAAACCTTATGGGTAATGTAATTTGGTTAGATTAAAACGTACAAGGCTTGATAGTGGATTTCTATAGGCTACATAGTTGGAAAAATCATACGTTTGAGGTTCACAACCATGAAAGAATGTTTGAAATTTTGAAACTAGACTAAGACATGATTTGTGTATAGTTAGTCAAATCACGTGATTAAACCACAAAAAGTTCTCCTTTACTATAGAAATGGATGTATAGTTAGTGTATGGTTTGGCCAATGGTGCTGCAAAACCATGAAACCCAGGGATTTTAGGGAAATTACCAAAATTCTCTAATTGAAATCTTATTTCAACCCTAATTTTACTTATTCATCACCCATTAAAAACATGGGCTGTTGATAGAATCTCCTTGTATCTGATTCTAGGAATCTAAAGATCTCTTCGATCTAGGCTCAGAATTGAAATTAGTTCCTCTCATTATATTTGCATCATTTAGATCTTAATACTTGTTTAGAAATTCTTCATTATTCATGGTATCAGTTGTTATATTTAGTATAAATATAATATTCCTTATTAATAGGTTCTTTTTCCATTCTTCAATTTTCTCCTGATCTAAGTTGAATTAGGAGCTTAAACTGAATGAGTTGTCCACTATAGACCTACAATGGGTGGTCTCGTAATTTTCCTTTAAAGTCTATCTATTTATATATGTGCCATTGTTCCATGTGCCCAATTATTAGTGAAAAAGACTTGAAATGATTTTTATTTGTTGAATTGAATTGACAGTAATAACCTATATATTTAATGGATCCATTTGATAACTATATTAATTTTATGAACCTTGAATTGTAACCGCACCCATTGGTGTGTTGATTATTTAATTAGACCTCCATTGGTGGATTTATTTTTTTGATACCTTTTTTGTGTGCCTTTTACCCCATCCATTGGGATGTTCAATAATGAATTTTCAATTGATTAATTAAATTATTAATGGTTATATAACATGAATTGTGAATTGATATTAAATTTAACTATAATATCAATTAAAATGTGAATTGATAGATAAAAGGGAATGGAATTCATATCCCTAGAAACATTCCATGTATTAGTTTATTAATCATGAGATTCTTGTTATAATGAAATTCCCACATGAGTTAAATTGAATATTAATCCTTCTATGTTTATCCATTCATTGATTCACCTCTTGAGGTGGATTTTAAATGAGATGTTCTAAGTAATGACCTTGAACTGATTAAATGATATTAATTAAATGGTATTGATTGAATGGTTATGCATATTACTTGGGTGACTCATGGGTTCTTATATGAATGTCATGGGAAGACTCATTCGGCTACTACCTTATTTATTCCTAAGTGGTTCTTGGAATACTAATAAGGAATTCCAAGATGGACTCATGTGGGAAGACTATTATATGTTGAGTGATGAATGTAATCCAAATTGATTTACACGGATGGAATCATAGGTAAATTGATCATATATTACATGGATGATACTTGGTATCCCTTAGTGGACTACCAAGGATGGACTCTGGTGGAAGTGATGTTAAAACACACCTAGAGCGATTCTTGGATTGTAATGAGTAATTCCTAGGAAGGTCTTGTAGGGTTATTAATGCATGATATCCTGGAGTGATACCTAGATTCCAAATCAGTAATTCAAATGATTTGAACTATTTTGATAATAATTAATGGATGAAATGATTTATATGATGCTCCTACCAAGCCATAGTACAAATATGGATTTAGGTAGTGACCTACACTTTATATATGGCATGTTTTGAAATATCTTTATTACATATCTATATAGGGGATGTTGAGCTATGTGCTAGGTCCCAAGACATGCTGATTAGATTATATTTTCTTCTTAAATGAAATTGAGTAAATTAATTGATGATAAAGTAAGAACATTGACCTTATATGATTCTTACTTTTAGTACTTCCTTTATATTTATGATTTAATATAGGAAAAAATTATCACCATATTGTCACTTACTAGAAGGAACTAGACCATTAGTGGTTACATACTGGGATTATATTTCACACCCTATTTGGGCCACCTTTGGGTACCTGAACAGATAATATGATTTCAAGTATGGACAAGGTAAAGTGTCATGATATTGTTTCTTTACTACTACCAAGGATCATGGGAGCACATGAACAAGCTGAGGCTTGGGATGATACCTATATAGTTTTTGAATTTTTTGTAGATTTGATACATGTTTTGTAATGTTTCTCTCTGTAACTTCTTTGTATAATTTATTAGACATGTGAAAATTATCATCATATTCTATATATGTTATTTTTTCAGGTATGATTTATTTAATGCTTTATCGTTCATTTATCATATGTCTTATTTATTAACTTCCTTCTATACATTACTGATATTATATTTCTATTATGCTACAAAATTTTGATGAGGGCATAGTCTCCAAACTAACACACCTAGGCCCTCACTACTATCCAGTAGCCTCTAGAATTTCGGAGAGATGCACTTGAGGCCATGTGGCCAACCAAGCTTGGGGTACCTTTCAGAGGCACCCAGGACTAGGATGTTATGAAGTGGTATCAAATGGTTTTTTGTAGTTTTATTTACTATATTGAAATAATAGAAATGAATATAAATAAATAATAATTTTTTAATGAGTTTTATCGAGGCATATCTAACTCACATATAGGAAAATGAAAAACTCCCTCAAATTAAATTTCATTTTTCATTATTTTAAATACTACAACTAATTTTAATCCATCATTAGGTGATGAACTTGAATTATTATGTTATTATTGATATGATTGTGGGTTTTATTTTGTTTTATCCTGATTATATGAGGTTATCCTATCTCATCTGTCATTTTAGACACTTTACATGATTCATATTCCATGAATTTTTTCATTCCATTTAGGATGCACTTCTTATTAAATGTTGTTGTGATAGGTATTTTGGAATGTGATTTGGTTTGGATTATGTGTACATTATATTTTGGTTAATGGGGTTAAAGGGCCCTTTTGGATCATAATATGGTGATGTTTTGTTTCATCCTTTTAAATATAAATTATGATACAATGTAAAATGTGTATAAATTCAAATTTAAATGAAAATTAATGTGAAAATGAAATGGAAAATCATGTTTTTTATAGGTGAGAACATGATCCAACCTGACCAAAGTAGTGGGTAGTAGGTAGTATCACTTAATTAAATATGATTTTTATGTCACCCAGACCTGACTAATGGATGAGGCAGAGGGGAATGTCCTTATATTTGAAGTCTTGTGCATTTCCTATTCTAATATATTACCTTTGATATTTGAACAATGATAATGATAAAGAACTAAGGTATGTGTTTGGAATTTTAGTGCATGAGACCATAAAATCCTCTAGTAATATTCTAGGATGTCAGAAATGGAAAAACTCTAGAGTTTTTGGTCTATGAGAAACCAGTTAATCCTCCTTTAGTGCATTCTACGACACTAGTAGATATACCAAACACAAGTTTTAAGGCACAATTTCATTATTGGTTTATTTCTTTCATATAGATCATGCAGGGAGGACCATGGCTTGCCCTGACTATGGCAGTGTTGATGCATGAGTCCTAGTAGCATCATCCTCCCATGTTTTCAATGGATGGTAGAAAACATGCCACAAAGTCATTGATAGAGGCTATTACATCTATATCTGATCATTTAGAGAAGCCTTTCAAGAGGATGGTAAATCTTTCTACGTATATGCTGAATTATTTTTCTTAAATATGGTAGGATGTTATTACTCAGATGGATCATCAATGGGATATTTCTTAGAGGAATTTTCATAAGGTCTTCTATGACTAATTCTATCATGATATGTTGAGTAATGATAGATCCTAATATTTCATGCTCCTGAAGTAGCGAACGTTATCAGTTATGGATTATTCATCCCATTTTACTAAGATAAATCACTTTAATCCAATATTGATTGTTGATTAGTAATCTAATGCTAGGATGTTTGAAGATGGTCTCAGGTATAACATCTATTCATAGGTGAATTTATTTCGGATGATTTCCATTTTCTATAATAGTTAATCAGGTTCATATCATATAGCATTACCAGAGATAGGATGTAGGTACGAGCCATGGAAGTTTGACATTTTACATGGTACTACATCATATGGTAGTAGGATGTGTTGTCTAGAGATTCCACATGGGGAAATTAGTAGCTAGATCACATACATATGCAGCCAGGTGAGTTTCTTCTAGTGTGGTAGGATGGGACAGACAATAAATCTAGGCATGAGTGACCCAATAGAGTGCTGAACTTTTGGAAAGATAATTCATATATAGATATTTTTTATAACGTTACCTCTAGTATAAAGTGAGAGAGGTCCTACACTAACTCCACATTTAAGAACAGGGTCAACAGCTTTTTATGAAGCTGGGAGTTGGAGTGTAGCCAACCGATCTCACTGAGATGGTGGTCGTGCCTCTGGTAGTCATCCCTCGGATTTGTAGTGACCACAGAGTAGAGTTTATCATGGTATCAAGGGAGTATCTTAAAGCCATAGATTATGAAAAATATTTGGATTTAAAATGAACATTAAGTAGAATAATATAGGACCCTCTACTATGAGAGGTAATATTCTAGTAGCCTCTACTTTAGAATATACTCTTTTTGATAGAGAGGATTCTCAGAGCTTTATATTTGTGCTCATTTTGGAGATCTTTTCACTCAGTGTTCAAAGTTTTAATGGTGTTATTATTTTTGACACTCTGATATGGATTATAATTAAAGATATATCTTATTTTTGGGAGTTCCCCTTGATATTTGTAGGTGTCACTTGATATGAGACCTATTTTTCCTTGAGATGATAGGGTTTGACATCATTACCAGGAAGGAATGCATGGTTCCATTTCATGATTTCCATGATTCCTATCACTGAAGGGTCACCTTCACATCACTAGTAGGGGGAGAGTTTATTCCAAATGGTGTGTGGTATGTACAAGAAATTCATGTTAGTCTTGAGCATCATGGGATGTGCGGGATTACATCCTAGATTATGAGTTTTTTTTGGATGATCTGGGAAAACATCATACAAATATCCCTCCAATGGATGATAGTTTTAGGGAAATTTTCTTGCATGACCTTTCAGTATTATCATTACTAAGATAGGTGTAGTTATATATCTATATATAACCAATAGTTTCACTAGTATCCATTCCTCCTTAAAATATGTATAATATTGAGATGCATGGTCTCAAGATCCAGGTAAAGTATTTAGAGGAAAGGGGGTTTATCTAAACCAATACTTCTCTATGGGGTTCACAATTTTTTTGTGAAAAATCTAGATTAAACTATTATTCCATTTTTGTATTACTAGGAATTTAACCAGCTATATATTAATAATGGGTATCCTCTACAGTGAGTGGATGATCTTTTTTCCCATCTTTGAGGAGCTTAGGTATTCTCAAAAATAAGTTTAAGGTTTGGTTATCATTGGGTGTGTGTTAGAACACCAGAAATACCTCACATATATTTTTTCACATGTATAGTCTAGATGAGTATTTTTTTATGTTCAATATCATGAACACACTTGAAATATTCATGGAAGAGATGAATCAATTCTTCAATCCTTATCATGATTTTTTTATTATGGTTTTCAAAGAGGACATTTTGGTGTTTTCTCATACTCAAAATGACCATTACAAACATCTTGAGATTTTTTTAATACATTAATAGATAATCAGTTATATGGTAAGGTGAAAAATTAAAACTTCTAGATGGACCCGATTCACATCCTAGGTCCCATTATCTCATATAAAATTGTATTATTCTACCTAGATAAGGTGAAAGCTGTAGTTTCATAGGAGAATCACAAAAACATATTTGAAGTATATAGTTTTTTTGGGATAGTAGAGTATTATAGGACTTTAATACAGGACTTCTAACACCTATAAGTTCCACTAAGAGGCTTGATTAAAATGGGTGGGATTTTTATATTATTAGATTCCTATGGGATTGCCTTTCATGGTTGGAAGGGAGATTGTCTTCAACACTGATACTAATTCTACCAGAGCCTAGAAAGGGTTACACTGTTTACTATGATGCATCATGTAATGGGTTAAAAGCAGTTATTATGTACAGATATAGAGTCATGGTTTACGATTCTTGACAGTTGAGTCCACATGATAAGAATTACATGATGTGTTATTTTGAGTTAGTCATAGTTGTTCATGAATTGTGCTATATGAGACATTACTTACATGGAGAGTGTTTTTTACATGATCCACAAAAAATCTTCATGTACAAATTTACCAATCATTATATGAATATGAGGCAGTGAAGGTGGGTTTAATACCTATAATCTTTTAATTTATAGCTTACCTACATTCCATGAAAGGAAAATGTTTTGGATGATGTAATGAGAAGGAGGACTCAGATACTGGAAGTTCAGTAGGCCTATAACGAGAGAAAGATTATGGATTTTTTCTCTGATATTCACTTGGAGGGGTGAAAATGTTAGGGTAAGATTTTCATTCATCCTTATTTGATACCTATACCCTTATAAATATAGTGAAGATAGGAGAGACATCAGATTAATAGGGCACATTCCTACAGGAGGGTGTGGAAGGTGAAGAATCGCCTCATGGTTAGACCATAGAAGATGATGTGATTCTATGTATATGTGGTCATGTATGGGTTACAATAGACATGTTCAAGGAGATAATGTGAGTCTTTAATTCTTTAACTTGGCTAGTGAAACCAAGCATCACCAAGATGTTTTGTGATTTACATCAGCAATACTAGTGGACAAATCAGAAAAGTGATGTAGCTGGTTTCATCATGAGATCTTCCACCTATCAGTAGGTGAATGTGGAAAATTAGAAACCAACTAGACTTTTACAACAACTTTCCATTTTATATATGAAATGGGATGACACCACATTTGATTTCATGAAAGTCTTATTTAGGTCCCCTTGAAGTAATTATGCTACATGGGATGTTGTTGATAGTATCACAATGGTTTCTTATTTCCTTCCAATCAAGAATAAATTTTTTTTAGATTACCTTATGTGGTTTTATATTCATGAGATATTACAAATCCATAAGATACCATGCACTATTATTTTTGATAGGGACACATGGTTAACATCTCATTTCTAGTAGAGTTTATTGAGGTAACAAGGAAACATGTGCTTTTGAGCACATCATACCACCCTCAAATAAATGTCAAATCATAGCATATGATACATGTGCTGTAAGACATGTTGGGAGCATGAATCCTTGATTTTTTTGGCCTATTTGTAAAGTCATATAACCCATGTTAAATTAAGCTACAAAAATATCTTTTAGTCTTATATTCGTATGGATCCTTACGAGGATTTTTATGGTATTCCATTTCAATAACCTCTATGTTGTTTACATGAAGAAGATACAACTATTTTTGGACTTAATCTTTTTCCAGAGTCCACAAAGTAGGTGAAGCGGATTCATAAATGGATTGATATTGCACAGTCTTAACAAAACCTTACACTGATCACCATATATGAACTCTATAATTTGAGGTCAGGGATTGGGTATTTTTATGTGTTTCTCCAAGGATGGTACATAAGAGGATCAATGTAACCTATAATATTTTACCACTGTATGTTGGTACATTCATGATTTTGGAGAGATTTGGTCTAGCAGACTATTGGTTGTAGTTACATCAAAAGTACCAAGCCATTCATGGCATCTACCATGTACCTCAGTTGTGAAATTTCTATTCAGGCCTACCTTTTGATTTTCAGCCCGAGGAGGTTAAATTACAAGTAGATTTTTTTCTTTGTTGAGAATTCAATATATATTATGGGTTGTAGCACAAAGGTTCCCTAATATTGTTCAGTTAATCTAGTATTGGTTTTATGATAGCACAAACATTTATAGGATGATACCTGAGGGCAGGTGGCTGATGTATGAGCACAGTGGTTGGAGTTATTCTATGTTGATTCTTGACCACCTTCGAAAAAGAAATTTGGGTAAGAATTGATTTAAAGGAGGATGTTTTTAAGAACTCGATTCTTTATTGAGTTAATTATCATTTAATTACTATAAATTTTCAGTTTAAATGTTTAAATATGGGATAATTATATTTAACTTGAGGTCATGGAGGTATCGGGGGTGTCAAAATCTTTTTTGAATCCCAAAACCCAGCTTTTGGGAAGAAAAAGTCCTAGTACACGATTATTATAAATTGTGTGGGGTAGGAAAATTTGTTAGATTAAACCTTGTTAGGATGGATTATTAATTCCAATAGGCCACATAGTTTTAAAAACCATGAGATTTTATATACATATCCGATCGAGAATGTTTTCAATTTTTCTAGTTGACTAAGACATATTTGGTGCATGGTTAGTCAAACCATGTGAGAAAACTGTGTGAAGTTCCCCTTTCCTACAAAAAAGGGTACATGGTTAGTGCACGGTATAACCAACAATGAGGAAAAATGTGATACCCCAATTTTTTGGGAAATTACAAAAATAAAATTAATTAAATATTAATTCAACCCTTATTTTCCCTATTCATCCTATGTTGGAAGCTTGATCTCTTAAGATAATCTCCTTGGAGCCTATTCTAGGAATCGATAGATCTGTTCTATCTGAGCTCAGAATTGAGATATGTTCATCTCATTAGATCTTCATTGGTTAGATATCAATTTCATTTTAAATATTCTTCATTATTTTTTGTATCGATGGTTCTATTTATGTGGAAGTTAATATTTCATATTAATAGAGTCTTCATCCGTTCTTTGAGATTATCCTAATCTGAGTTGAATTAGGAGTGTATAATGAATGAGTTACCCACTATAGAAATATAGTTGGTGGTATAATTATTTTACATTAATATTGAATTGTTTATATATATGTCTTTATTCCACATGCCCAAAAATCAAAGCAATGTTATTGAAATGGATATGAATCATTGAATTGTATTGATATGATATGAGTGACATATATAATTAACAATGCCTATTGATAATTTTATTAAGGTTATGAACCATGAATTTTAACCACCCCCTTGGGTATGTTTCTTAGTTAATTATACCACCCTGTTTGGATTTAATTTTGGAACCTTTTGGTGTGCCTTTCACCCCATTCCTTCGAATGTTCAATAGTGAATTTTCAATTCATGAATTGAATTGTTAACTAATATGTAATATGAATAGTAATACAAATTTTACATTAATTTAATAGAGATAGTTGAATTGAATCCATTTCCCTATATACTTTATATTTATTTTTTGATTAAGCATGATATTCTTGTTATAATGAAATCCCCATGTGAGTCGAATTGAAGACTAATCCATTTAAGATTCCTATTCCTTGAATCAACTTATGAGGTGGTTTTTAAATGATATATTCTTGGTAATGACCATGACATGATTAAATGAAATTTATTAAATGGAATTGATTGAATGTTTTTTTATATGCCTTGGGTGACACATGGGTTGTTATACGAAGTCCATGGATGGACTCATTTGGCATCAACTTTATTTATGCTTCAGTGATGCTTGGACTCTTGATAAGGAATTCCAAGGAAATATTCCTGGGGGATGATGATTATATGATGAATTAAATATGGAATCCATATTATAATGGACATACATAGAGGGAATATGATCATATATTCCATGGGTTCTACTTGGGTTCCCTTTGTGAACCTCCAGGGTTGGATACAAGTGGATGTAATTTTTTACCACACCTAGAGCGATATAGGATTCCAATGTGGAATGCCTAGGATTGGAATGTAGGGTTATTGGTTCATGATATACCTAGACTGATACATGGAATCCAAATTTGGAATTATAATGATGGGAACATGTTCATTAATAGTTAAAGGATGAAATGAATTATATGATGTACTTTCCAAGCCAAAGAACAATCTTGGATACTATTTGGAATACACCATATATATGGCATGTTTATTAATCTCTTGATTATATATCTATAAGGACACTAAGATATGTTTTAGGTCCTGATATTTATTTGTTAAATGAGATTTACTTATTAAATGAAATTTAGTAAATGAATTGATGATAAATTGAGATCTTGGACCTTGTAGGATGTTTACTTTAAGTATTTCTATTACACTTCCTATTACTTATTGCAAACTATTATCTTCATATATTCACTAATTGTTTAGAACTAGGACTTGGGTGGTTTCCTAATGGTATTATATGTCATGCCCAATTTGGGACAACTTTTGGTACTTGAACAGACTATATGATTGTAGGTATGCACAAGGATAAGTGCACTGTTATAGGTTCTTTACTATTTCATGGGAGAAGCGGAGAAGAAGACTGTGTTGAGGATCATGATTCTAATTGGATAGTTTTTTATCTTTTTTACATTTTATACATGTATTGTATCATAATTATTTGTATATTATTTGGCTACTTTATTAGACAGGTGACATGTATCACCATCTTTTTTATATGATATTTCTTCTAGTGTAATTTATATATTCCCATCCTACTTATTAATCATCTTTCCAATTAAATTACCATTTCTTCTAGTTATATAATATTTTACTTCCACCATTATACACTCTAGTGATGAGGTAATAGTCTCCCCACTAATAAAAATAGTCCCTCATTTCTAGTCTGTAGCCTCTAGTGTTTAATGAGATACGCTTGATGTAAGGTGGCCAACTAGACTTAATAAACCTTTTAGTGGCACTTGAGACTAAAAAGATATATTAAATTATTCAACCTCTTGATTTTATAGTGGGTGGTAATTTTTTATTTTAGGTTTCATAGATATTGGGTAACTATAAGATTCATAAGAAAGGAATTTTGGGGGCCATATTTGTTAGACCATTCAATATTGTGGAGATAATCGGACTAGTGTCACATAAATTGGTTTTACCATGGAGGTACAGTGAAATTAATAATATTTTACATGTGTCATAGCTTCAATATTATCAACCATACCCTTCTATTGTGATTTATGTTGATGATGTTGAGCTTGGGGTTGATGAATCATTTGAGGAGAATCTAATTCATGTTATGGAATGTATTAAGAATATTTTAAGGGGAAAGAATGTTCCATTGAACCATGTATAGTAGTAAAATGGATATGTTTAGAAGAAAACATGGGAGAGAGAAGATTTTATATGGGACCAATGGCCTGACTATTTTACCATATAGGCTTAGTGGTGGTTGGGAGTACATATTGAGGATGATCTGTTATAAGGTGGATATATTTTAAGATCTTGATGATTATTTAGTCTTGTAGTACATGTTTTTAGTTATATTTTCTACATTGTTTTTGTTATAATATGGTTTAGTCTTTCTTTGGGGTCATTTAGGGTGAAATAGGAGAATTTTGGAATCCCATGGGGCTGTGAACAGTTGGTGAATTGTTATTAAAATCCATACAGTTTTACATAGGAAATTGTGTGCCCTATTTTGAGCTATATGAAGGGGGAACACAATTTGACCAAACTATGTGACCACCCTCCCCAAACCATGCCCCCTCATATAGAGGGGGTTTCCATGGATGGATCATGGTTTTCCAAATCATGTGCCCAGTATTAGAATCCATGAACCCCAGACTATAGGTGTGTATGGTTAGGGTGCACAATTTCTTTAACTATATATCCCATCTAGGAAACTGTTCACACAATTATTTAATGCCCCAAATTATTAACTAACAATTACCAAACCACTGGGTTATATCCCTAATCACCCATATTGAGATAATATGAATTCATTTTCATTTGGAGGCTCCTGAGAGGGTTCCTAGGCTCATTGAACATTATTCATTGCGAATTGAAAATTTTATGGGAGAAATCAACACATCTCTAGTATATAATTTCTTTATTATTTAGTTTCATATCCATCCCATCATTTTATACCTCATGAGAGAGATAAATATTCGTATTTTTATGGTTTAGATCTACGTTTTAATGGATTTTTATACATTGGATCTTGATCCCATGTTCTAATCCTAGGTCTCCTCCGACATGGTGAATTTCACCATTTGATATCAAATTGAGGTCTAGGGTTTGGTTATTGATAGAAAACAATCCTAAGTTAGGTGTTATAATTTACAATTCCCACTATATTAATCAATATATCATGTTTTTAGTTTTACATTTTTGTTTCCATGTTGTTTAACTTCTTCTAAATTGTTAAAATGATTTCATTCCCATGTAATTGTGAGACCCTTCATGGATCCCATTGGACTATATGAGATTATGATACTGGGCATGATGGAAACCCATGGGGTATTCAATATCCTTGAAATTATGATTCTTAAAATGTTAAAATGGGAAAAATGGGAAAAATTAATTGAATTAAATAATTATTACATGTTTAATAATTAAGCTTGAATGGTTGATTAGACTAACCTTGAAGGGATTATGAGTTATACAATAATAGATGATAAATTGATTAATGGGAGGAATTGTATATGTTTTTCCTTTTTATGAACATGAATAACCATATTTGTGCTTTATAAATGAAATGGTTCACTATGTTGATAATGGTTGATAAATGAGTTTTGAATGTGGAACCATGATATTCATATATAAAAATTTGAAAAATGAATTTTGGGTGAGGGACTAATGATTTAGGTACCCATTGGGTGCTACAATGCTACTCTAGGACCCCAATTTATATTTATATGAAAAAATTAACAATGATTTGTGAGTGATTGAGTGATTCTATAAGTACCCATGGGCTGCAAGACTACTAAACTAGGCCCTCAATGCATTCCTATGAACAATGATTTGGGGGGTCAAGGACTGATGCTCCAAGTACCCATGGGGTGTTAGACTGATGCTCTAGGCCCCTGAGATATTTATTCTAGAATGAATCTCCAGGTATCTATGATAATGGTACCCAAAATGATTCTCTAGGGTACCGATTGAAATTGTAATTAAATTGGTTAATGTAATCCAATGAAAGGAGTAAAATTTAAAATCCATTTACTGTATGGTTCTGTGTTTGGAATGGGATAATGAAGGATCGATATAGTTGACTAAATAATAATAAATTTGAAACCTATTTACATTTTTCATTTTATTCTTTATTATGTTTAAATCACAATACATTTTTATAGATAGTTTATTTATTTATATGTATTTGGTTGTGGACAACTGTGTTTTACTCACACCTCACTCGGGCCTCCTAATTGGTACCCAAATGAATATCATATTTGGAGGACAGGATAAGGGAAATAATTCTATAGTAGGTTGATGAGTTAGTATTTGGTATGTAGCATGGATGGGGGAACTAGACATGATGTCAAGAACCCCATGGTAGATGTCATTGTAACTATGTTTTTGGGTTTCCTCATACCCATGAAACATGAATATAAGGACAAACTTACTGTATTGGTTTATTTTCATTTCCCTATTTTGGGATTCATCATGAGATATTAGTCCTTATTGGTTATTTTTTAGTATCATTACGCTATTTTTATTTATTTTCATGGTTTTCCACCTTTATTAAGAGGGTATAGTCTTCTAACGACAAATATTATACCATTGTTTCTAGTTTGATACCTCCAGAATATGAGGAGGCAAACCTTAGGTCATGTGGTTAACCAAATTAGGGAACCGACATGTGGATCCTGGGTCATAATGTTACAATCCCATATAAATTCTTCAAATATATTTTAAAACCATCCATTAATGGTGCTGATGATAAATAGATCATGTCGCCAATGGAAATGGTATTCATCACTAACACACGAATGATATTTTAACTATACATAGAAAGGAAAACATTTAGATAATTATTTATCTTAATATATTATTCATAATGTTACAAATATTATAGTTTTTTCATTAAATAACCCCTCTTGAAACAACAATATGTGGTTTTTATAAAGAAAAAAAGAACATGTCCCTCATAGAGGTAGTGTATTTCACATCTATAAGGACAACATTTTCATTTTTCTAAAGAGAATTAAAGATGATAGATTATTGTTTTCAATAAATATAATAATATATTAGAATACTAATGATACATATTTTATTAAAATATTATGGTGTACTAGGACCTGAGGTTGAGGAATATTTATTAAATAAATATGAATTAGATTGTATAATTTGTTAATTTTTACTATACTTGATGGTATGAATCTGTTGTTATTTTTATTACAATTTTAAGGGTTTCTCTGATTTAGAAAAACTATCTGATAAGATGTGATTAGGATTTTTGGTGATTGATTTATTAAGAGTTTGATCATTTTAATGGGATTTTAATTTGACATAATGTGTGGTGGTGAAGGGATCATTTCATGAGTTAGTGGAGTAAAATTTGTAACAAAAGGTGCGTTATTTGGGGACATTAGTTCCAAAAATATGAAAATAATGGATATAGAGTGAGTATTTATCATCAAAAACCTTAATATGATATTTAAATATCCTTTTCTTAGAATTTATGTATCTTTTAACTTATTTATAAATTTTAATATAATTTAATTTAAATATGGAAAATTATTTTTTACCTCGATAAATAATTTTATTTAACAAATTAAAATTAAATTTATTATCTAATTTTAGAATGACGATTTAAATTAAAAAATAATTTAATTTCAAAAAAAATCATGCCTATTAAAAACTAATTTTAATACATGTTAAATTAATGTGTCAAAGTTATATTTGGATATTTTTATTATTAACCATAAAAAATATGTTTATGGAAAAAATTTCAAATTCATATATTTTAATACAATTAATTAATTTTTTTCTATAAAATATGATATAATGATTAACTCTTTTTTTACATAGATATTAAATATATATAGATAAATATTAATCATATAAAATAATAAAACCATGCCAGAATCGTATGGGTTTAGTGTATTTGGAAACATGGAATCATAATCAACTTATTCATAAAGCATCTATATCATATCATGGTAATTTCTTCATAAGTATAACTTTTTATACATATCAAACTTTATACCATTATTCATATCATAGGGAAAATAAACATAAGAAAATGGTGAGATTAGATGCTCAGTAAGGGTAAAAAATGGAGACGTTTAACACAAGGAAAAGATCAGGAATATAACATTTGAAATGTACACACTTATTAACAAATATCATAATATTGAGTAATAAAATAATTTATATAAGTTCATATTCCAAGAATAATAAAATAAAATGAGATTTTAATATTGGCATAAGATGTAAAATTATGGCATATACATAAGAATTGAAAATCATTTTCATAGTAGTCAAATATTATTTCTATGACTATTTTAGTGGAATGGGTTCTCTCCCCAAGTATCATAGTAATCAAGGTTCACTCCAAAGACTATCATAGTGGAAAGCATCCCTTATTGAATAGGATTATCTTCCCATCCTAGTATGGTCTTACTAAAACGAGTACACTTCCCATTTCAGTCTTATTTTAATAAAATGATAAAAAATCCTTGTTCCAGTCCTATCTTAATGAACCAAGATCACTTCCCATTTTATCCATGTCTTACTGAACCAAATTTTCCCATTTCAATATTGTCTGTCTCATGTGAAATAAATAAATACCCAGTGAATTGGATAAAGATATAGGTCCCACACATAATTGTTTATAACGTAACAAAATCATTTGTTATAAATTAACCACTATCACATAATGGAAACTAGACATATTAGTTCCACAAGGATATAAGTCGTTCATCATATAAGAACACAAGTAAATGAGTTTCATAAACATCTCATCATAACATTACTCATGGAATGGGATTTATAAACTAAATGCCATCATAAAAATTAAGAAGTCCCAAAGATAATAACGTTATAATCCATGAATAATTTCCATATTAAATCATAATTAACACTAAATAATGTTTTACTATATGGATAAAAATTTTGAATGATCTATTGAAATAGTTTTTGAGGAAAATATCCTTTTATTTTTGAAATTATTTTTTTAAAAGTATGCATAATTGTATAAGAAATAAGTTTCCTTTAAAATAACCTTTTCAATTTTTAAGGAATCCTTAAGTTATTAAGGAATCATGATGGAGTTAAAATACATGTATTTTGTATAATTTAAAAAAACACCCCTTTCGTATTTTTCAGAAATGTCACAAATATACTTATTTAGAAAATAAAACAAATAATCCTTTCAAACCATTTTGTGAAAAGAAAAACATGATTAAACATGACATTCAATAATAATAATAGAATATTAAAAACATATTTGAATGAAAATTTATAAAACATGGACATGTATGGGAAAGAGAGTTTTAAGGTAAATTTTAAAAATATAACTTTTAAAAGAATGTCACCTATAAATATCATATAATTGAACTTAAAATTAATTTGATGAATAGAATATTTGGATCCAATTTAAATCCACATAAAAAATACAACATAAGGTATTCAAATTATATTTAACACATAATCAGGGCATAACATAATTAAGAAGTAGAAGTTTAACCCAAATAATAGAAATTGGGTAAAAAAAATCCCTTTCTCTTTGAAAATAGTCAAATCATGTATACCATAAAAGTAATAGTTTTAAAATTAAACGTTTAATAACATAAATATAATGATATTAATTATAATATATATCAAAGGTAATTATTAAAAAACTATACGCATGAAATAAGTGGTGAATAAGTTATATATCTCAATGAAGTAAAAGTAAGATGAGAAACCATTACCTCACCCTTCTATTTAGTTTTTCTTACATTAACCTTCAGTATAAATTTTTAATGAATGCTATTAATTACTTAAATAACTATAATCATATTTATAATAACTTATATTATACTTTTATAACATCTTACAACTTATTAATTAATAAATATTTCCTTATTTTCATTGTTTTTGTTGAGTTCATTTAATGGTTTTACGGTCGGATCATTTTTGTATAATTATGGATTTTATTATCATATGGAAATATGAATCTATATGTGAAAATAAATGGAATAAATACACTTACATATGTATAAATTTTAATATATTTCACTTTTATTTCATATATTATGATTATTCATTTGATCAAATTTTAATGATAAATGTTTAGTTTAATTCGGAATTTTTTCCGACCATCACAAACTTGTTTTATTTTATTTAATAATATGTATATATATTAGATATATAACATGAATGGAATATAATATACTTATTTTAAAATTACTTCACTATAATAATATATTTACGATCTTCCATGAAGGAAGTAATGGAAAATGAACAAAATCATTATTCACAAAGGTGATTAACCAAAATAATTTTGATAATAGTTTTGTTTTGTTGAATAAAAGGAGATGAGATATTAAATGGTTATGATATATTCCATTAGAAACATAAAATAATTATATAAATTATTATGTAGTTATCATTCCTTTATTTATTAAGGTCATGAGAAGAAATTATAAGAAGAAATGAAACTAAGAGTGGTGTTTTGAGAAAATTACCTCTTAAATATCACCTCTTGTGAGAATCCCTTGATGACCTTTTATTTAGTCTTTTGTTGATACTAGATGATGTTTAACTTGAATAGAGTGATGAATATAGGTGTTGAAAGATAATTGAGGATCTTAAAGTCCTTTTAGGAGAAATTGGTTGTTGATAGGTGGTATATATACTTGAGGAGGGGTGGTTTTAAGTAATTAAATTAGGAGTATTTTATAATTAAATTCAAGTACACTCAAGTGGCATTAATTTCCACGAATTTCGATGAAGATTAATTTTATAAAGGATTTTTAAGATCACCTAAATACCTCAAACACTCATTAAATTTTATATTATTTAGGAATTTTAATCTATTACCTTTTTACATTAACTTGTTACATTATTTTACTTATAAGTCAATAAATATTTCTTTTTAACATGGTAACATTTTTTTTCAAAAATAAAAATGACCATACTACCAAATTTATAAATTATGATTCCAAATATGTAATCCAATTTACCAAATTAAATTCATATAATTATAAAAATTATATTTAAAACTAATCCTCTAGATGCAATGGGAAAGCATGTTTTTCATGTGAAATGTTTGAATGTTTTAAATGATTTATAGAACCATTTCAATGTTAAAATGATTCCAATGACCAAAATGGGATTTATTGATTTATTATTTATATAATTAAACATTAATCAAAACATAAAATATATCATATTTATATAATAAAATTATAATAAAAAACACTTTCAATTAACATTCATTATTTTATACTATTTATCATAAAAATGAATATTCTCTAAAAAATATTAAGATTTGAGCCTAAGATTATTTTGATATTACACATTTAAATATTATTTTTTCTTTTAAAAATAAACTATAAGTGTCTCTAAATTTAGTATTAAAAATTAAATCCATTAAAATGTGGAAAAATTATCTTTTAGAAAAATATCTCTTTTTATGCTTCATATAATTTTTATTTCTATCATAATCCAAAATGAGTTATTTGTAAATAAATATTTAGTTTATATATAAGATATAAATTTCAATAAGATAATTCAATAAAAGTTATCAATTTCATTTATTAATAAAAAATACCATTGTGGGCATAAAAATATTTTTTTATAAAAACACATTTTATATATTAAATTGGTTTGTATTTAAATTTATAATTATTTGGTAAATAATGAATTGAATTTAAAAAATTTATAAACAATATTTTCATAATTTATTCGACTAAATTTATCCTATTAATTCAAAATTATATTTGATAACTATCACAGTTAAATAATAACATGTTGTAGTTTGTTTAAGCTCTATTTTTTGTGCAATGTAAGCTATCAAAGAGATACAATTTTTTTAAACATAAAAAAAATGTTTTGGTGTTAAATTATTCCCCCTTAAAATGATTTTCCATTAAAATTAATCAGTTAGTTACAAATATATGAGGATAACTCTTCTGGATCACATAATTTGGTTCCAACATTACTTTTTCAAATTGGTGGTTTCTCTATAAAACATTAGCCAAGTGAGTGGTCTCGTTTCATATAACTTAACTCTGAAAACCATAATATCTATCCATTGTTACATATAAGAACTATATTTCTCTAATTTTATAACATTTGAGTTTAATAAATTTGAGGTATAAGGTATTTACTTCTTCAGAAGAGATAGATGAAACACATCATGAAATTAAGAGAGATTTGTTAGAAGAGAAAATCAATAAACTACCATTCTGATATGATCAATAATTTTAAAAAAAAATATTACCTCAAATTATGAAATTTCTCTTGAAAATAGAAGATAGATGTTTTAAAATTTATATTTTATAAATCCCACATCAAAAAAGGGGTCAATAAACTTCTTTTTACAAACAGGGGAATGTAAAAGGAGAAGATCGCCACATAACAAGGATTCTAATTAGGAGAACTTTAGTAGAATGTGAAAATAAAGACATGGAATAGAATTATGACTATCAAGTGTTGATGGATAATTATAGATAACATGGTCATTAAAATGTTAATTAACACAAAACAATAGACCAAATAGGTCTGAAAAATTTCATTGATATCATCAGAAATGATAATAATATGATAACATTTTACTTTAAAATCATTTGAGAAGCTACAGATATTTGATTTCATATCATGAGTACAATATCACTCTTTTATTGTTCCTTGATAAATTTCCACTTAATTTCTTAATTTAATGAATAAATATGATATTTTATTTCCAACATAATTATTTGATCATAATATCCATACTAGGATAACAATTCATTCCTTCTATCTCCAGATATAATAATAAAATGGTTACGATATATTATCCAATAAGAATATATATTCATATGGATATGTAATAAATTAATCTATAAAACCTCATACAAAGGTAAAAAAAATAATTTCATAAATGATAACCCTCATGAACCTTCTAAATGTTTAAAATTTAACACATTCAAATTAAGATTTCTAAATTTTCAAAAACAACTTATCATTAATCCCCCAAACAATATGATTTTTCTCTGAATTGTCACACACCAAAAGTTTCACGATCATTGTCATGTATTATCATGAAACATGTTAATAAATTTAATTATCATCAAACATTAGATAAATTGTACATTATATCAAAACTTAATTAGTTCCTCATGCCATAAATACAAAAAATATATAAACTCAATCATTGATTCTATGAACCACTTTATATTCATATTAATAATAAGTCCCAAGTTCATCAATAAAATACCATTTATTTTATCACATTAAAAAAATATAATTATGTATTTATTTTACAAAAATCTTGCACATATTATGGGTTCTCATTCCCACAATAATGTCTTCTATAGAAATATCACTTCAGTCACTTTTTAAGGTTACCGGTTCCATTCAAAAAACACTTAAAAATACATTTGTAAAAACTAGAGTGGAAAATTACATAAATGTTTCTTTATTATAGAATTATTGTATAGGGATATAATAACATAAAATTCCAACAAAGGACGAAAAATATGATTTTCATAGGCATCACTCATTAAATTATCAACAAATGATGATAAATTTTCCCTAATTAACATGATTTTATTCATCTAATGTGATTTTAAAATATTGCACTTTGTGTTTTCCCTTTAGAGGTTGTTCTAGCTTATCGTCCATATTAGCCCTTTGAATGGGGAATTAATTTAAATAATGTACAAATTATTTTTATTTGAATTAATAAAATATGGTTGGTTCATTTTATGTAGTTATCTCTATATTCACATAATTAGTTAACTTATACCCATCACTTCAGTAATCAGTTGCCTGATGACTTTACCTTTCACAAATAAAACATTTACCAGTTCTCCTAAGATAATTTCATTGATGTTTCTTTTCATATACTGAGCATAATGTAAATATTAACTCCTTCAACCAATGGTTCTCATAAATGAATAATAATTACAATTTTTTTATTATTAAAATTGTAAAATTTATGGGTAGAATCAATTTCCATATCCATCTTGAGAACACATCAAACTATTTATTCATAAGTAATAAATTCTCTCGTAGTTAATTCCCTTTGAAGACTTAGTTTTGAGCCACCAAATAATAATTTAATTTTTTATTCTAGACTGATAATTAAACTATAGACATACCTTGAATGAATTGTATAAGTCTCCTCATATATACTGATGCATTTTTCATTATTTTTCTTTAGTTGAATAAATTTACTCTCAATATTTGTTTTCATAATATGAGGGAAGTACATTATAAGGAATATCCCCTTCAACTCATCCCATCCCATTGATTCAATGTCATGTTACTGCCTTATATTATTGATAATTTTCCACCATTTATCTTCTTCACCTTATAGATAATAAACTGATGTGAAAACATTTTCATGTCTCATGATTTAAATAATAGAAAATATTTCCCCAATGGTGTTGATCCATTGCTCATCCATTAGTAGATCAGATGACATAGTGAAAGATGGTAGTAGTTTTCTAATGATGGAATCAATAGAATTTTGTTTCCTCTATTTTTCATTAGAATGTTCATTATGATTCATATCATGTGTAGAGGTAGAAATAATATTTTTTATTCTAGCTCCCAAAACATTGGATTTCTCATGAGAAAAATTTTTACATTTCCCATCATATTCAATATTAACATGGTTCCTTCATGTTGCATCCATTGACTGAAACCAAAAATAAATTTTTGATAAACATTAAACATACTCAGAAAACCTAATAATCATGAAAATTACTTATAAAAATTCAATCTATGAATCCTTAGGATTAATATAGGTTATTCATAATAATTACAAAAACAATAGGATTGTAACATAGACATACACTTTGGGTTCATACTATGGTTTCATCATCATAGTTTCCAATGGTTAACTAAACCTTATCTAATACAAAATATAAAAACAGAAACATGTCATAGATAGATATTATATCTAAATAGATGAAAATTAAATACATTATATATAAAAACCACACCAGAATCATCAGGGTTTAGTTTTATATAAAGCATGGAAACATAAAAAACTAGTTCAAAAAATACCAATATCATATCATGCTTATTCCATATTAACTATAACACCTTTTTACATATTAAACATAATACATTTATTTGTATATTTGGGAAAAGAAACAAAATAAATGGGTGATCTCACATTCTCAGTAAGGGTAAAAAAGGGATACATATAGAATAAAAAAAATTATGAACTTAAAATTTATTAATTATACCCTTTATAATGATGATAATAATCATAGTTCATGGAAAAATCATATAATTCTATAATACATTAATCATAAAATAACATGATAGAATAAGATTATAATGAGGTGTAGAATTTTTTCATATGCATAAGCATATAAAATCACTTCTTTATAAGTCATGGATCTTATCTAATACTATCATATTGGAATGGGTTCAGTCCCCAAACCATTGTATTAGTCATGGTTCACTCCCATACTATCATGGAAGAATATATCCCTTACTGAACCAAATTGACTTCTCATTCCAATTGTGTCTCACTAAACTGAGTTCACTAACCATTTTAGTCTTATTATATATAACCAAGTCCAATCCCCATTACATTCATACCTTACTAAATTGAGTTCCCTTCCCATTTCATCCATGTCTTAATTAATAGATTTTTCTTACTATTTCATTCATGTATATCTAATGAGATATAAATCATTACCCAATGCATTTGAGGGATATATGGATCCCACCCATTTTTTGTAATAAATTTTTTGATGACCACCAGATAATAATCAAGATATAAAAAAAGAACAAAATACCTAAATATGGGTAATATTTTCCTAATAATGCAAAGGAAGAAAAAGGTATCTGGGACTCATGGATCACATAAGCCTCAAAGAGGCACACAATTAGGATATCTTTAGAAGGTCATGAAAAGGTAAAACATGCAATGAACAACCTATGTAAAATCCCAAGATTCCCCTTTGATGAGTCCTTATACTCTCA
This sequence comes from Viscum album, assembly GCA_963277665.1. NCBI lineage: Eukaryota > Viridiplantae > Streptophyta > Magnoliopsida > Santalales > Viscaceae > Viscum > Viscum album. The sequence continues at coordinate 1,589,939,782 of OY728150.1, forward strand.
TGAAGGCATATAGAGATTTCACTTATCATTTGGAAGCATCCAGATAAACTCCCCTATGTCATGAGACTTTTCAACCGATGGACACCTAACAAGCCATCCAAAATACATATAAAATAAGTAGGAAAATATTCAGAAGGCGGGAGCCTCTTGAGTTTATAAACATAATGTGATGATCCCAGGTGGCTCGCAAGACACCGAATTCCCATGAAAACATGTTCACCATATCTCATGAAGGATTGATGGCATGTCACCCTAACCACGTGAAGGGTCTTGAACATTTCCAATAGTTCTTATACTTCCCCATCAGCTCTATAAAAAAATAGAAGGGTTATGATCATGCATCACCATAGGAACATTTATTGATCATGTGACTCATCATGGGTAAGGAGAGTGATTTTCTTCGATAATAATTGAGAAAACGCATGAGACTACATGCCCATATAAAATAAATATGGAAATAAAAAAGGATAATTTGTAGATCCTCTGGTAGTTATAAATATCCCAAATGGGCCTAGGAAGTTTGCATGACACCATGGAAGCACCCAATGAAATGGAAACATTGTCACATAAGAGCCTATATACATGTCACCCTCACCAAGTGAAAATCATTAGACATGTATAGGCAATCTTGCACTGCCCCACCAACCTCATAGAAAAACAAAATGGTTTTTCCATAAAATGCTCGCACATCACCATAATACCTTTTTATGTCATGGGTGACATGTCCTTGGGTTTTTTGTTTATCTATGAAGCTGGTGGGGTAGTGCAGGATTGCCTAGATATGTTTTAAACCTTTTTATGTCATGGGTGACATGTCCTTGGGTTTTTTATTAAAAAATGATGATATATCATAAGGCTCTTTCATAGTGTCATGAAAAGGTGGGATCCTGATTTGGTTATAAATATCATGTGGAGTGCCCATGAGATTTTCATGACACTATGAAAGAGCCTTATGATATATCATCATTTTTAAGAAAAAACCCAAGGACATGTCACCCATGACATACAAAGGTTTAAAACATCTCTATTAATCATGTGCTACCCCACCTGCTTCATAGATAAACAAAAGGGTTTGTATATTAAAATCTCATCCAAAATCATGTGAACCATTGCTAGTCACATGACACATCACCAATAAATATAGATATTATCTTATATAACACTGAATAAATATTTCAAGACATCATTCCCATGTAAAAAAATTTGAAAAGGTGGGATCCTTCTGTAGTTGTAGTATTTATAAGATACATTGGTGCACTCACAAGACCTTGAAAATTACATTTATCATGACATAATATTACCACGAAGACCCCCCTGAAAAGTAATCATTATCTCTCAAAATATCCTAAACAGGGTATCTGTGGTCACGTGAATATATTCATCAAGCATCCTGGTCTCTCAAAGGATATGACACATGTCGTCCTGACAATGTGGAAGGCCCTTGGCATTCCCACATGATTAGGAATGACCACATTAATTGGATATAATCCCATAAATTAAGAATTTATGGTATGTTCTTTAAGTCACTGAAAATAATGTGATTCCCCAGAATAACATAATGTAGGATCTCTAACAGCATCAAATATATCCATTGACTCTTGACTATAATTTTCTGATATGCGCATTGAAACAGGGTGAATAATATGGATTGAGATTAATCTAAGTCCCCAACCCCAACACCCAAATTCATCTATGTATCCTCACACTAGTTCACCTAGGCATCATATTATATTTCTTATAGTGACTGATATTGTGATGGAAATGTTTTCCCATTATGTAATATCTGGGGAACCACCGAAGAAGATCATGTTATATACAAATCCACTTAGCATGATCACACATAGATCACGTAATGGACTTTGGGATGGTTATTCAAAGGGTATATACAATACTTGATCAGACACGTGAGACCTAAAAAATATAATAATGAACACATAATTTAAATTAGAAATAAAATATGGGAAAAAATACTACAAAGATGGGAGACTTATGAAATGAACATATATGATGATCCTCATGTTCTTTTCACGAACAAACCAGTCCATACGATAACACTATGAAATGTTGTTAGATAATGAAAAAATATTTTTACATAATATTTGGATCATGTGAAGTCTATTTTAAATGTTAATGATAGTCACATAAATCCCCTAAACATTCCACCAAAGTATCGTGAAACCATCTAGGCTCTCCATCCCAACCTTGTGATGTCCTCTATAAATTTCATCTAGGTCATATGGTGGCACCAGTGCATCTCATATAAGTCTCGTGATGGAATTAGGAATTCCAATTGGATATCATGACATCCCTAGACAATCGATGAAGATCACGTGACATCCTCCTAACAAGCCAGTTAGATATTTCTACGTCCTCTGGACATGTGATAAGGCTTTCATGCTGACACCCAGATAAGTCATCCAAGACATGCATCACTCTCAAAGAATGTCCCACAGACTCCTATGATACCCTCCATGTATTTCATCCATATTTCATGAGGACACTAGTGAAATTCAGTTGGATCTTATAATTCCCTCTAAACATGTCAACTAAGATCTTGTGATGGAATCTAGGATCATCCAGACAAGTCTTCTGATATCCTATGGAAAAGTAAGCCTTGATTATGTAATTTTCAATAGACATGTATGAAATAAAATAATGCCTATATAGACATCACTTGACCCATTAGTAAGAAAATCAAGATATATCATACATAAAATCAACCAGGACAAGGAAGATTATCAGGCCAGGCCAAGAAGGCATCACATGACATGATAACCTTATCCAGCCTACACATTAAGGGAAACCTTGTTATATAATACCTGATTCATTAAACTATGATGAATATAATTCCTTCCATAACTAGGATATTTTAGACACCATCCTATGGAATGATCTCCATATTTGGAATCCAAAGGGTTGTCTTAGTAAATAAGTCACACATCCTTAAGTAATGAGACTGATCATTTTCCATATGTTGATTCCCACACTGATCATAGCTCACGTGTTCATATAGAGTTCCAATGATCATATTCTTCATAATAGGAACCCTATGTGAATAATTCCCAATCAATAATATAATATGATACATCCCCAATAATAGGGAAACCTCAGCATGTAAGACCCAAATCAACTAAACTATTGTGACTCTAATTCCCTCTATAACCATGATATATAGGGCACCATCATATATCTCGATATCTATATTAAATATCCTAGGTGATGTCTAGGAACATATGTATTATATCAGGGTTTTAAATGGGTTCATCCTGTTTTTATTTTTTGAGGTAATCTAATTTCGTATCAGGATTGTAAATAGGTTTAACCTGTTGTCATATTGTAAGGATAACTGATTATGTGTCAGAATTACGAAGAGATTCCTAAAAATATCTAGAATATATAAGAGGGTCCTGGATTAGGTAACAATAACTCCCAAAAAGGGTGTGATGTGCCTGACCTCCCATGCACTTCAACAATGTGACTTCCTAAGTTCCATTAGGTCTGAAACACCAATAGACCACCTGCCTCTAGAGAGAAAGTATTTACCCATTAATGGATGTGAGAAATTTTGGTATTTTTTTAATCACAATATTGGTAAACCCAAAAAAAATGAATTTGGGTCACATTTAACCCCCCTCACTCACAATCAAAAATAGGTTAAAACAAAATGCACATAGTTCTTTTATTATTTTCAATAGAAATAAAAACAATGAACCCAAAATGAATTTTTAAAATAACAAAATGATTGGTTGTACATGTGTCGTGCCATTCAATTTTTATATATATTCAAAAAAATGGTGAACCCATCTTGAACCTCTAAAATAACATGATGATCAGAAGACCATGTGTCGGGACATTCTATTTTCATATCTATTCAATTAAAAATGGCGAATCCAAAGTGAATATTTAACATAACACAATGATATGTTGACCATGCATCAGGGCCTCTTTTCTTGCATATACTGGAAAAAACTATCATGAACTTACATCTTATCATCTATAGTTGGAATTATTATTGAATAACTCTATCATTTAATTGAAGATTTCATTCAATAATAATGGAATTATCATGAATAAATTTATAATTATGTTACCTATGGATTTTTAATTGATCATATATCATGCCTATGATGATGCACTCATCAGTGACCTTGTTACTTTTCGTCTTCAGGGATAGAAGTATTACTATGAAAAAAATAAACATCCTAATCCAATATGTCTTGTTCCAATGACTGTTATTTAAATATAGATACAACTTCAACCCCTAGGGGCCTCATAATGTCCTCCCCACCCAACAACTTCAGTGTAAGGTGGAAAAACCAATGGTCCAATTGTACAATCTACATGGTTTAATCCCAACCCATTCAGGTTTCTTGAGAGGTTATGCAAGAAATAGAACTCATGAGTCTTCATCATTAAAGTAAAGCTGCAGTAAAGAAAATGTAACTAATTTCCACACCTGACCACTTAAGGATCTTATCCTCAGAGCCTGACAATCACCACCTTTTGTATCTAATAGTGGTGTACTAGGGAGCTATCTAGGACTCTCTTTCAGTTCAAGGACTACTGATGAGGGGTCTTAAAAACTATTGTTTCCATCACCATCCCAAGGGTTCCCTTTAGTTCCATATTGTGGGTACCATCTACCACACTGAAACCTTTGATACTCATCCTCAAGAATCAAGGAAGACACATCGGGTGAAAAATTCTCTAGATAACCAGTAGTGGACTCATATCCCCACTTTCACTGATAAAGTGCACCAATATATTTTGGTGGTAGAGAACAATAAGGATCATATATATTCTCACTCAGAATAGGTCTGTAAGCATATTCATGCAACAATCATCAGGGTGGCACATTTTATTACCCCTATTTATATATCACATTATCAAATTCTAGTGGAATATGGAAGAAGAAAGTGGGTTCATATTACCACTTAAATTGAAGAAATCCTTCAGTATATAGTGGGGATATTAAATTTTCAAGTATATATTTCTTTTCACACATTGATAAAGTTTCATTAGATCATAGAAATAAATGAATTACTCTACTGGCATATTTTGGAACTGTTATAGGTATAAGGACAAGAGCATGTTTCTATCCCTATAGCGATGGAAACACAACACTCTAATCATTACGAGAAATTTGTTTTATGAAGAAATCACATGCTTTTTATCTCTTATAGGAGGATTATCAGTATATCCTAGTAAAGTATGAGCCACCAGATCATGCTTATATTCCCATTCCATTCGAGGATCGCCATGTGAGAGAGGAACTTTTCGTGGGACACTGAATCATGCATACCAAATAATATAAGTGGCATATTCCAAAGCACCATGATTAGGCTCATATCCCTATTCTGGATAAAGATAACCTATTGAATGGGTAACATTCCTCAGGATAGGAACATGTACTTATCGAAGAAGACCAGCGGCATACTCCAATGGCCCAGGATCAAGCTCATACTCCCATTATTGATTGTCATCAACAAGTGAAAATGTCACATACCATAGAAAAGAATCATATTCCTATCATTGAATATAACTATGATATTCTAGTATATTATAGAGGTTTGTCTCTTATCCCTACAATTTCTAATGAACAACTACATCAATATCTATCAGATTCCATATAAGAGTAGGTTCATATTCTCTCTCCCATTCTTGGTTCTTTTCATTATATTCTGATGGAAAATGCATATTTGGACTAGGTTCATAATCCCACTCCAACCAGGGATCACCATGTGAGAGCAGCACAAGACTTAGGATAATCTCATATTCCTTTAAAAAATACTAGCTACATATTCTAAAGCTTGGGATGAGGTTCATATACCCATTATGACTGAGACCCACCAAGTAAGATTAGAACAATCCTCAGGGTAGCCTCATAGTCCAACCAATAATGAATAATCGCTTTGAAATATTCCAATATTTTTTCAACAGAAGGACTATATTACCACATAATATGATTGTTATCAACATGTTCTGAAAACCATCATACAATAGATGCATATCCTTGTAAATTTTCAAAAGGAAGGTCAATATATTTTCAGCTATGCAATAGTATGATATTAAAATTCTTAATATTTTAAAGTAGAGTTTCCTTGTGGATGTTCAAGACACATTCTCAATAACCTAAGGGTATGTCAACTCTTCAACCTATGTAAAAGAAAATTGTTACCCCAATAATCCTCTTCATGGTAGTGTTGAGATGGATCGTAGGGACTCTACTCATCATATATATATCATCCACCCCCACCCCACCCCCCATAATGATATCTCCCATGTATAAGGAAATCATCCCATTTTCCAGAAACATCTATATATAGAGGTGTGAAAAACACCTCCACCTATGTATAGGGAGGTTCGTGAAACATCAAGTCCAACCATATATAGATCCCTATCAAAACTCCATTCTAGTAATAATTCAACCCCAAGAAGCATCTGTTGGTATCTGATAGGATGGAGGTGTATAAATCTACTAAATAGGAATAATACATTGATATATGGAAATTTTTATCTAGAAACAACTTCATCACCATGTTTTGTCCTCTTTCCACTGCTAACTAAGATATCCCATATGAGATAGAGAATCAGTGAATGCCTTATATATGACATAACATATGAGAAAATAATCATATATTGAAGGATATACATCTACCTTATCTAAGATATGAGGCACCCCATAAAAATATCAGGATAATCTATTTTTAGCTAGACCCAGATAATATCTCATTAGCCTAGAATACAAAACCGAAAAAATAAAAGTTCAAATCTACAACATGATTTCTTCCATTTCATCACAACTCATCATAAGGTGATCTCTAAATCCATTTAATGAATCTATATTCAATAATGCGGAATGTATGGAGTGTTACATTTCACCACACCTAAGGAATATAATAAACCCTCAAATACAGCATCATGCAATGTAATATCCTCCGGAGAAATTAGGGGACCAGGTAATTCTCTAGAATGTTGGTCCATTTAATAGAATTCCCCCACATCAATGATGCCAATACATCATGAAATGTTGAAGAGGACATCCAGTGGAGATTTGAAATTTTCACCTAGAACTAATGGGGATGCATTCCAGATAAGGAATCCTAATTTGAAATCAACTCGAAAACTTCCCTTTGAAAATAACTCACATCATCGGTTGTCATTACACCTAGCTACCATGGGATCACAATGAAACCACATGAATAAGTTTGTAGTATCATTGTCCATATTCGCTTTACAAGAGTGAACCCATCACACTAGACATAGGGAATATCTTCCACTACCTCCACTCCTTGGATATTCAATTTACAAGAGTATTAAATACATGTCTCCATAATTTTTACACAAAACCCATCCCATTGGGATGGGGGAATTTATATATCAATCACCATCACTAGAATAATCATCACTGAAGGGGTTCTTGGGGTAATAATTTGATATTCACTATAAACAACATCCTTCTATGATGGGGGGGGTTTATATGTCTATTTCCATCATGTAAGTCATTAAATCCCCAACTTCAATCATTGAATCCTATAAAAAATGATCAATCAATGCCAATTGTGGCCCCAAATTGTCCACAACCCACAAGACTGGTGTAATTTTTATCATCACTACAATAGATGGAATCTATGTTCTCTAGGTTCGGAGGAAAATATCAATGGTAAGCATCCCATATATTTCTATTAGCATAGAATACACCTCATTTATTCATGGTTTTTTCAATAATCAAGATTGAAAACATCGTCAGGGTAATTACTTAGAGTAAAAGAAGGGAGAAATGTATGATGAAGAAAATCAGACCTCCTAGGATCACAATACACAATATCCTATTGTGGCCAAGCGCTCGAGAAATGAACCTAATACATGTATTTTAGAATAACCATGTTTAATCGAATGTAATGGACAAAAACCATTTATTGATTAACCTACATAAATGTTATCATTGTATAAAATTTGAATCAAGACATAGATTCATAGAGTTGAAACTCAAAAAACCTTCCTCGAGAGGAGGGTGACCTGGATGAAACAACTGAGGCTCCACACACCCGAAATTAAAGGAGGATCCAAAATCGAGCAAATTTGAATATCAAGTCTTCACCACTATAGAGGAACAATACCAACGATAAAGGGTAAGGTGTGGCTACATCCTAATCACCTCCCATATAAACAAAAAATCCATCCATTGAGGTATATTTTTCATGATATAAGACTGAGATAAAAACTATCATACAACTCAATGAGGAGAAACTCTAGGGATACATTCCCATCATGTATAATCTTTAGGAAGATATGAATATTATTCCTCCCATAGATGATCCTCCTACAAGACCGACATATGATAATGGGACAGGCTCTGGATCCGGGCATCCGGTTTACATAAATAAGGATGTCAAAATTTATCTTTACCTCCATTAATTAAGGGAATATGATATTCCTCTCTGGGGTAATCATTCTGTCTTTGAATGAATATAGAATAAACAAGAAATTAAAATAGGGCCACCTCATCAGACCTCATATGCTCCCTATATATGGGAGGTAACACAGTACCACAAGAATTTATCAACATCATTGAGTCCCTATAAAATAGAATGGAATCCATGGAAGGGTGACTCGTACTTGTGAAGCCCTAGAAGAAGTGATATCCAATATGTATGGATGAAACTATTCTTTGACATAATTTTAGAAATCCAACATTCTCTGCCATTGATGGCACATGAGACCATGAACAACATGTCATGCACTTTTCATACCGATGTGGTCTGATGATGAGCCATTGAGATAAATAGGAGGCAACTAAAATAAGGTGTATTTTACATACTTTAGAAGTGACATCCTTTGTTTGGAACAAGATCTTTCAAGTAGGATCTGTTGTAGGATGATAATACCATCAATGTAAATTCATTTACCAATTCATATTCATGATAAATAGAGAATACAATTATCAACCTGATAAACAAAAAAAATGTTAAAATGAGAGGGTGTATAACTTTATAGCTAGATAGAAAGGATTAACCTATTTACTTATAATACCTCTCTCATGTGATAAATTTTTGGAAATATATTCTAAAAATATATATGATGAGTTATAGACCCTTCTGATCCCATTGAAGTATCCAGGTGGGTTTCATGAGTTCAAAGAAGGAGCACAATGTCTAGAAGATTTCATTCAGTGAACCCAATAAAAATCTCCACTCATGCCCTCATTCAAAGGAAATTTTATTTCAAAATCATAATCTGATTTTGTTACCATAAAAACAGTAGTAGTTACCATTAAAACAACTTTTCAAGTCTCGAACCACATAATACCACCTATAGAGTGGGAAAAACAAAAAAAATAAACACATCCAGAATTCATAAGAGATCATAGTGGATTAGTATTTGAAGAAAATATCAATAAATATTACTAATTATAAAATGAAAAAGTACATGAATATTTCAAGGAATACATGAGTAATAACTATCTCAAGATTCCATAGTCCAGGAAGCATGATGAGGTTAACCTCACCGACCATCATGGCTACGTCCCGTTTCATAGGAGACTGGTTCATAACATCCTGGATTGATTCAACTTCAAGTAATTAATCCAAGTAATGTTTGGTTATATATTGGTAATTTTGGATAACTCCTTAAAGTAGGTGACCTACATAACCATTTCCTATTCAGGAGAATAAGGTGATTGGTAGAATGTTCCATCCAGGTGTAGGTAGGAGTTCAACAATTGGATGACTTGAAATATAGTTGACTGAGGTCATGAAACCCTAAGAGAATAGATTCACATACCCAAAATAGTTCCTAAACCTAGGTAAGTTACCTTATATATATATATATATATTATAATGGTGTACATGAAAATTGTATTAAGGATGAAATAGAATAGGAAGAGTCATTTTATACTCAGATGCAAGCTCTGACTCTTGCAGATTTATTCCCTACGACATACAAGGTACGAGAACCAGCCCATCGAATAGATCCCACATATAAAGAAGAGATCATATTTTGTTCATTCAACATAATACACATGGAATACACCTTCTTTAATGATTTTTATGCCCCTGATTATGAGTTACTCACACCTAATTGGGGAACATGAAGGTGCAAGAGTATGAACTGAGGATACAGGGCATAACATGGGAGTTGTCGGACATAATATCTTGGTCAAACCTCCAAATAGGACATTTATACAACTGAGACTCATGATAATGTGCTCCAACATTCCCAAATGAGACATGGATGTGTCCCAAAATCCTCCAACATTCACACGTGCCCAGTCATATTGGATGAATTCTTAGAGGGTGTGTGATGGTGTGATCATCCTAGAAAATATGGAAGCTTCATGTGACCTATGAAACTTGAAGAAAATGATAACTTGACCTATTAAAAATAACCATTCCCATTTAACTCATATTCCTTAACTCTTGAGCCTCATAACATGGAGAAACCCTCTATCAAGAAGAGCTGAACACTGGCACAAAAGTACAACATTTTGAAATAGTTGGTGATTGTTCCTTACAATCTCTCAATCTTGTATATGATCCATCATTCAAAATAACTCAGGGAGTCACTCATTGAATCCCTATAAATACCATAGGATTTTGAGATTGAATTTGTTGCAGCTTAGGTCTATTGAGTGGAGACCACTCCCCCAGAGTGCCACATCTCTATCTCGTTCATAAACTAGGATCAAGAAGAGGTCATCTGAGGAAACATCAATGCACTCTATGTTTCATGTATACTCAATAATTTCAACATTCATAGGTACATTATTGAAAATGGTTCTAGTATAAAACTAATCCTAATTCCAACCCTTTGATGTTTGGGGTATAGGGAATTATATTTTTCTACCACAAAGATAACCATTAAAGGGTCTGATAAGTATAATAAAAGACCTCTCAGGAAGATAAAACTCAAATATTAGTTTGGGGATCTCATATATAAATCATAGTTTATGTTTATCCAAAAATACATCACATACAATGCCTTAATCATATGGCCATATGTTGATATCCATGTGAAGATACCCACAACAGCCCATCAATGTTTGAAATACCCCATCGATGTAATGCCCGACTTATTACAAGGTGATAGTGCCCCCTTTAAGAAAAATAAGCCACATATGTTGATTAATGATTCTATAAATGGGAAGTAAAAAAATAAATGGTAGATGATGATATGCAGGTTCAAGCCCCCAACATATTCGGGGTTTCCCCTACAAATCCCTAGAGTATGCTTGAATGTGTCTATGTGTTCCCCATAAATAAATTTGACATAATAGACCTGACCATAGATGACTAATACCCTTATGTACTTAGTGACAGTGTAAAATAAAATATACTCTAGAATATCTCTATATGGAATCCAGAAATAAGGGTTGATTGTTTCTTTTCTCATGGCCTATCTCCCCTCAACTGTGACACAGATTCCCTCAGATTACCAACATCATCAAGAAATATTTATAAAGACTCATAGATGGAAAAAGGAGGATGACTTAGGAACACCACTCCACAATTCCATAAAATCATATCCATGACTATTGATGATCTCAAGTAGGTAAATCTGGGAATAGAAGAAGGCATGTGGCATACACTAAAAAGTGTCTCCATTCATCTGAAGGATAAAGTGATGTACATCGCATTTTTATAGAAATGATGATATATGTTCACTTAGAATTATAAATAGGTACATGGACTAAATCAATATGTAGATACACACCATCTTGGCATACCAAATTATGCCACCAACCCTTTTAATAACAAAACTATTCATTAAATAGTATAAATAGAGGTTCTTTTAATGTTTAGTTTCTTGGAAAAAGGTACATAATGCATGAAAACATAAAAAAAATTCTAATCCACATGAAATAATTCTTTATATGTTCATCTGATGTACACTTACACCATCTCATAACCTGGAGACATACATTAAATGAATGTGGTGAGCACAAGGCCCGGTAAGGGAAACGATTCACATATATTCATGAGAATCATCAATAGAAACAAGATGAATTTCATTTTGGCATGAGAAAAGGAAAATAAGGAATATCATAATAAAATTAACATGATTAATAAAATTGAAATGTGGATATATCATTTATTTTAGTCATTCCTATTCATATCACCAAGGTATCGTAAATGAAAATCACTATAGTTATTCACCAAGGTATCATAAAACATATGATCTCTATATATTAAAGTACTGAACCAATGAATTGGATCACTATTAGTGAAAAAATCATATTTATTACTAAATATAAGCCTCATATATCATAATCAATCATTTCATAAATAACTATTGGAGAATAGAAAATGGGTTTCATATAAAAATAATGGTGTTTCAAATGTGCATAAAAAATTATCATTATATCATTTTCAGCCCAAGAAAAAATAATTTGAGTTTATTGAATAATAATAGAAAAATAAAATAAATAATTTTGAAGTCTAGGTGAATATCCTTAGTGAATAATGAGGCTTGGGTATTCCCAAAAGGAAAATAAATGAAAACTTCTAGAGGATAAGAGGGAAATTTTGTGAAGTAAAATTGGTGGTTTAACGGGTATAAAATGTGGTTTTAGAAAATGGTAAAAATATCTAGGATAGGGGTCTGTAATTGATAAAAATTATTTATAAGTAAGTTTATGATCAAAATTTTAATATAATAGAGTAACAACAATTTTTAGAATATATATATGAAAATATTTTCTTGAATTGAAAATAAAAGAATGATAATTCCCTTACCGTGAAGAGTTACTCCTAAATCATGAGGAATAGAACATTGAGGGAATGAGGAAACCTTGGGGGTCTCTTGGGAGGTAAAACTACTAGATATAAATGTATTATGGAATGATAATAAAAGCAAATAGATAAATGTGTGGGTATTTATAGAAAAATTTGAGGATTTGTTTATTAATTTTCAAATATAGGCCTTAGAAATCTTGGTTGTGTAAAACAATGGTCAATACCATGGTTTTTTACCTTAGTTATATAAATTTGGGTCATATCATATGTTATTTTAACCCACAATAATCAATAATAATATTAAATTACATCTTTCATCAAGGAAAATTAATATTTTCACAATATAAGATTTATAATGTTAAAGTTTCCGTTTTAGAATTTAGAGACTAACTTATAGGTTTTGAGATTGATTAAAATATATTAAAATAGTTGATATTAATAAAATAACACATTTTAGGTCGTTTATTCAGGTTAAATAATTATTACATCAATATTAAATTATTATGATTTTATTAAACATAACAAAAACCTCAAACTGTATTTTTACTATTCACAAAAAAATAAAGTATTTTAGAAAATTCTCATAAATTCACTATAACCTAATTGTGATGTTATTATTTAAAAACATATGTTTATTTTATCCAAATATTATGTAATCATGAGAATAATAACTTTTAAATACAAAAAACCTTATCCAATAAAAAATTATGGGGTGAAAATGCATAGTAAAATGTCTGATAGTTAAAAAATTTCAATGAAACAATAAAATTATATAATAATTTATATTTAAATAAGAATATTTTTATTATAAAATTTTATTAAAATAAATATTATTCATAATATCTTAGTTTATTATAATATATTTACATACTTTCTGAAAATTACATTTTGTGTTTGAAAATCTATTTATCGAATTCTTCATATTTAAGAAAAACATTTCATAGAACACAATGGATAGAATAAAAATTAAATTTATACAACAGAATTATAGTTTATGTAATCAATTCATATACATGTAACCCCTTATTACACATGCATTCTCCCTAAGGGTAAGGTTTTCAATGGTGGTAGTTTTATGGGGTGCGTCGTCTAACATCGATCGAGTGGTAATCCCCATTAACTTAAACTTCCCCTATAGGTGATTTTGTTCAAGATACACTTTTGGAATCTCATACTAGTATTATTCAAGGACAAACCCCATTGATGATACTTTCCTCCCAAGTTCTGACATATAGGATTCAAAAGTAATGACATTACTGGTTGACGCCATCAATTATTCTTTCTATATCAATTATCCTTTTCCATTAACACTTATAAGAAGTTAATTATAATGGAACAATTATTACCAAGAGTATAGTTTACAATGGTCATATTGACCAATGGTCATAATTGACTAATATTCATATAAAAATAAAATTCAGATGGTCACATTTCTCTTTATATACACTTTTTTTAAATAGATTTAATTTAGTTGTGTATAATATAATATACCACATGTTTTTAGGAAAAAATTATCATTAAAAAAGTATGAGTCATTACATTCTTCCCACCTTAAGAAATTTTATCCCTAAATTTTCAACTCATTCTCTCAATTGAGAAAAGATATGGGTACTTATGTCTCAATGTCTCATCAGGTTCCCATGTCTCTTCATCATATTTATGGATTGTCTAAAACACTTTAACGAGGTGGGTAATCTGGATGCATAGTACCTTGTTTCTTTGGTCCAAGATCACCACTGGTGGCTCCTTATAACATAGTTCTTTTTCTAGTTATACAACCTCCAGATTCAATACATGTGATGGGTCAAGTATGTACTTACTGAAGAGAGATATGTAGGAGACATCGTGAACTTGAGCTATATTTTTTGGATGTGCTAGTTGATAGGGAACTACTCCTATGAAATCAAGGAATTCATGGGGGCAATGTTCCTAGGGATAAGATTTAAATTCTAACCAAATTGCATGACTCTCTTCGTTGGTTATATTCTATGAAACACTTTGTCACCAACACCAAACTCCAAGTACCTTTAGCGGATATTATCATAGATATTTTCTGACTCTGAACAGTATTTAAGTGTTGTTGGATGGAATAAACTTTTTCTGTAATATCATGCATAAGATTTGGCCCAAGAAACTTTCTCTCACCAACTTCATCCCAACATGTATGAGTTTTACATCACTTACCATATAGAACATCATAGGGTGCCATTTTAATACTCTAATGGAAGCTGTTATTGAATGAAAACACAACTAATAGATGATATATATCCCATCCACCAATTAATTTCATTGACCATGTTATCATAATTTCCTTGACTTTTTTAATAGTCTTTTCATATTGTCCATTATTTTTGGACTGATAGGTCATACTGAATTTCAAATTGATACTCAGAGCATGTTGATGTTTCTCTATAATTTTTATGTGAACATTAGATCGTGATCATAAATCATATAAAGTGGAACTCCATGAATCCTCACCACTTACTTTATGTAAATATTGGAATGATGTTCAAGATAAAAATATTCCTAAAAAGATATGAAATGGGAATTCTTGGTGATTCGATCCACTATAACCAATATCATATCATTTTATTTGGATGTTCTCAGGAGACTAGAGGAATATCCATAGTGGTATTTTCCCACTTTCATATTGGTATGGGTAGTGGTTTCAATATCCCTTTACAAAGTTTTCACTGCACCTTCACTTGTTGACATGCCAAGCACCTTGCAGTATAGTTTACAATCTCACATTTCATATTATCCCTTCAATAATGATCACAAAGGTCCCTATAAATTTTCATTCCTAAATGATGTATAGTGAAGGATGATCCATGAGATTCATCAAACATATCCTTCTTTATTTATGGAATTAATGGGAGACATAACCTTGTATGAAATTTGTGTACACTATCTTGATCAATATTTAACTTAGGAAACTTTCCATTCTTCAAAACCTCAATCTTCCTTTTCAATTAGGGATATTCTCTTTTAGATTTATTGTTCTTATCTAGTAATTATGGTTGAGAAATAATTTGGGATAGGGTTGATTATGAACCTTACCTTATGATTCCCATGTCTAGTTTTACAAGGTCATTGATCAAAGTATCTTTTTTAATCCTCCTTATTTCTATCACAACAAGTTCATTCCTACTTAATTAGTTAGAGAAATTATTTTATTTTATGTGGTGATAATGAATTTAACAGTCACCATTTTAATAAGTTGGAACCATATTCTTTATCCCATGTTCAATTTCTTTTGTGTGAATATATACTAAAACATTTTTTGTCTATATATATAACACATTTATCTCAATAAATAAATTACATTTATATCATTAGAGAAAACATAATTATAGATAGCTCTAGGTCACATGTTGGATAATTCTTCTCATGAAAATTTATCTGTAGAGACTCATAAGCAATCACCTTGTTATTTTTAATGAGGATGCACTCAATCCTTTCATAAATGCATCACTATAAATAAGGAAAATACATGTCCGATAGAGGGTATATTTAACATAGGTTCACTATCCAATATCTTCTTTTACTCTTGGAAACTATCATCCCAATAATTTTTTAGATAAACTTATCCCCATTTAAAGTTAACCATCTTTTTTTAATAGAAATTTGTGAAAAGTTATTCACAAACCTCCTATAATGTCCTGTTAAACCAAAGAATCTATAAATATTAGTTACTATTTTAGGATGTGGCCTATCTTCCACAACCATTTTCTTGGAAAGGCCAACTTATATTCCTTCATTGTTTACAATGTTCCCCAATAAATAAACTCGTTGTGACAAAAAGTCACATTTTATAAACATTCTAAATAGCCTCTACTACCTTAGTGTTCTTAATATAACCCACAGATGATCCCCATGCTCCTTAAAACTTTTGTAATATATCATAATATCATCTATAAATACTACCAAAATGTTATCAAGGTAATCCTTAAATAATCTATTCATCAAATCCATTAATATAACTATTATTTTATTCAATCCAATGGGCATAACAAAAAACTCATAATTACCATATCTTGATCGAAAAGAAGTAATTGGAATAAATACTTTCATCAACATCAATTGATGATAACCACATAGAAGATCAATCATGGATAAAAATTAAGGACCACAAAGTAGGTCAAATAAAACATCAATCCTTGTTAGAGGGAATATATACTTCACTGTGATCTAGTTATGTTATCTATAATCAATTCATAGCCTCATCGATCAATCCTTATTCTTGGAAAATAGAGTAGGAGATCCCTAAGGGTACACACTTGGTCAGAAAAACCCTTATCCAATTGATGTTGAAGTTGTTTCACTAATTACTCCAACTCGAAATTTGATATTATATAAAGGTTATTTGATATAATCTTATATCTATATATGAGTTCTATGGACAACTCTTCCTCTCATTGTGTGGGAGGTCCATGGAACTCTTTATGAAATTTGACAGTGTATGCCTCAATTAATGGGACATGTTATATTCTTGTACATGAATTTCCATATTCCTATTCAATGATAAAATCCATAATTAATTCTATATGAGGTTATTCTAGACAAATATCATGTTGTTATATCTCTCCCTTGAAAATAACTATAGGTTTTCCACTCAAGTCTACTAGAATTTTCTTATTTCTGTAGTTGATCTATTCATTATACATTCAGATCCATCCCATCCTTATTATAATGTTGAATTCCACCATATAAATGACTACTATATATCTATTGAGATTTTTCTAACCAAATTCAATAAAAGAGTTTCGATACACTGTTTATTATTGGATAATCCCTTTAGGATCCATGAATGATTACTCAACTTATAGCAGTTAAGGGATAGATTCTATATTATTTTAAAAAAAATATTGGAAATAAAAGAATGAATAGAACTATTATGAAATAATATACTTTCTAGATTTGATAAAAAAATGGGAGTACCTTCCATCACATCATTTGGAGAATATAATTCTACCGTTGTGATAGAAAAATCCAGACCATGCTATCTTGGCCTATGTTGTGGTTGATCATGATTCCCATCTATTTTTGTATGATTTGAACATTGATTAAAAAAGTTCCCAAGTTTTCTACACTTAAAAAATGCACTTCTAGCTAGGCCTACACCATATTCTATTTTTTATTGGTGTTTAGAAGTTGAGGATTCACCTCACTATGATAGTTTCGAGCTATATGGCCTTCTCTCCCACACATGTAACATTTTACACTCCTGAATAAGAAGTCCCATCAATTCATATTCCAACATTTTTTGCATGTAGAAAGTTTCAATTATTTTTCTCCTATTATATAAAAAAGATTCTCCCTAAGTATAGCTCTAAATAGATATTCTTTTCATTCAATTTATGTGACCAATGCATCTTTCCAAACTCTAGTTCATCCTTCATAGCACTCCAAACTATCTCCTCATATATTTCATAGTCTTGATTCGATATATTACTATATAAATGGGGTTTTATTCCACTTAATAATATATCAACCTTTCTGATAGTATCCATAAAAAAGATAGAGGCTTAATGAGAAACTCTTATAAATATCATCTCATTGCTTCCTACTAATTCATTTTTCTTCTGCTTCAGTTTTATAAATTACATCTTGATTTTTGTTTCCATCAAATGGGGGAAATATTTATTGAAAAAAGATCACATGAACTCTTTCCACTCTATAGAATCAATATCCCTTACTGGGTTCATGTTTTTAATCATTTTCCAACACTAATAATATTCTCTCTATAAGTGGTACATAGACATGGTTAATTTTCTCTTATTTCGAACAACAAATTATGGAAAATATGGTTTCTATAAATCTTATCCTTTATCTAGCAATCAATAGTTCTATAGATCAACTAAATGAAGGTAGACATTTAAGTATAAAGTAATTAATGGAAAAATATTCCCTTTGAGTTGAATCCATTATCTCTGCATGATTCATATTAATATTCATTACTCAAGGTAGTTGATTCATTATTCTCATGATTTTTTGCATTCTGACTTCCATCATAGGGTCCTCAGTACATATTCTATTGTACTTAGAATTTACGTGGGTCAACCAATTTTCCTTTAATTTCTAAAATAATAAATATTTAGTTAGAAACGTGTTTATTTATATAATATTATATTTTTAATGTCATTTTATATCTTAAAAGCATGCTTAAATATGTTATTCTTAAAAACAAATAAATTTTCTATAAATAATTCACAATGGTTTATAAAAACGATTATTATTAACCAAAATTATCCCCCAAGAGTGTAAAACTATGATTTTATAAAGTCCCATTATTGTGCACCAGTTCCTATTTGATTCAATTTCAAATCTTTATTTTCGAGTATTACCCCTCGATACATTTGTGTAAGATCCACATCAAATATTTCTTATCTAGATGGGGATTTCATTGCTTAAAAACTAATTACTCAATATTTCACAAAAATAGCATGATGATTTACTTTATTTAAACATTTCTATTAGTTTATTCCTCAAATACTAATTTCCACAAATAAATAAACCACCATTTGATACCAACTATGGGATACCTCCTTTTATTACATAACTTTTCATTACATTGTACAAATAAAGGATCATATAAAGTTTAGTTTATTGGAAAAAAAATTATATAATAAATGAAAATATAAAACATTAATCTAACCCACTTAAAATGATTCTTCGTAAGTTCATCCTATGTTAATTTACTATATCTCATAACCTGAGTACATAAATCAAATAGAAAGGTGTGAGAATAAGGCCTAGTAAGGGAAACAATTTACGTATATTCATGAGGAATATCGATTAAAACATGATAAATATCATTGTGGAATGAGAGAAGATATATAAGGTATATAATAATAAAAATAACATGAATTATAAAATTGAAATGTGTTGAGAAAATTTAATTTAGAAAATCATAATCATATCACCATGGTTATTCACCAAGGTGACATAAATGAAAATTACCAAGGTTATTCACCAAGGTGTCATAAAATATATCATCTCTAGAGATTGAATTATTTTTTTAATGAATTGGATCATTATCATGGAACAATATTTTTATGTATTAGTTATTTTTGTACACATAGATCATAATAAAACATTTTATAAATAACCTGTAAAGAATAAAAAAATGGGTTTCATATCAAAATCTTGGCATTTCAAAAGTGATTAAAAATATAATCATTATGTTATTTTATGTGAACAGAAAAGGAATTTGGGTTTCTTATATATTAATAACAGAATAAAATAAATCATTTTGAAATCTTAGTGAATAACAGTAGAGAACAAAGAGGATTGGGTATTCACAAAAATAAAATTAAAGGGAATTTATTAAGGAGAAGAGGAAAAATTTTAGAAGTAAAATCTACAGCATAACAAGTATAAAATGTGCCATTATAAAATGTTAAAAAGAGATGGTAAAAGGTTCTCCCATTGATAAAAAAATTTAATTCATTTATGATCAAAAGGGTAATATAAGAGAGTAACAACAACACTTGGAATCCATACACAAAAAATATGTTCTTGAATTGAAAAGAAAAGAAGGATAATTCCATTACCTTTGTGAGTTACTCCTAAATATTGAGGAATAGAACCTTGGGGGATTTAGGACACCTTGGGGGCTCCTTGGGAGGCAAAAATACTATATATTCATAAAGGATATATTTTGAATGAATGTAAATTAATAAATGGGTGGGTATTTATAGAAATTTATGATGATTTGTTTAATATTTTCGAAATATAGGTCTTTGAAATGTTGGTTTTATAAAATGAAATAACATGGGCTTTTACATGGTATTTACCCATAGTTTTGGACATTTGGGAGATATTTTATGATATTTTAACCCAAAACAAAAAAAATAATTTTATATTACTTCATTAAGAAAAGTTTTAACAAAATAATGTTTTTAATGTTAAAGTTTCCATTTTAGACTTTTTAAAGTAACATATAGATTTTGAAATTGATTAAAATATTTTAAAATATCTTATATTAATAAAAAACATTTTAGGTAATGTATTGTGGTCAAAAAACTATTACATAATTATGAAATAATTATGAAGTCATTAAATATACTGAATACATCAAAATATATGTTTACTTTTCATGAAAAATTAATGTTTTTTATAGAATACTCATAAATTAAGACTAAACTAATTTAATTGAGATGATTTCTAAAATTATTTTTATTTTATCCTAATAATTCTCTAAGTATTATAATATTATATTTTTAATATAAAAATCCATATAAAAACTAGCTGATTGAAAATGCATAGTAAAATTGCTGACACATAAAAAATTTCAATGAAATAATAAAAGTATCTTATAAATTGTATTAAAATAAGAATATTTTTATAATAATATTTCAATAAAATAAATATTATTCATAATAAATTAGTTTATTATAAAATATTTACATTCTTTCTAAAAAGTACAATTTTTTTATAAGAAATAAATTTATCAAATTCATCTTGTTTAAGAAAAAATATTCTTAAAAAGAGAGTTGATGTAATAACAATTTTATTTATACAAAGGAATTAAACAAAAAATAACTATAGACTAGAGAAATACACCTTATTACACCCTCATATGCCCTAATATTTAGGTGTGAAATGGTTGTAGTTTCATGGGGTGCATTGACTAACATCGATCGAGTGGTAATCTCCACCAACATGAACTTACAAATTAATTGATTTTGTTCAAGATTCAATTGATGAATATCAGATTGGTCTTAGCAGAACCATAGTTATGATAAATCCCTCCAATGTTTCGATATATGGTCCTTTATCTACTCATTGAGGAAATTAATTCTTCTTTATGTATTAATTATCCTTTATCATTAATACTTATAAAAAAATAATTATAATGGTCATATTTTTACCAGAGTAATATTCCAAATGTTATTATTGAACAATGTTCATAATTGACCAATGTTCATATAAAGATTGAATCCAGATGGTCACATTTCCTTTTATATTCACTTCATTATTAAAGAGATATCGTTTTGTTGTATATAATATAATATAACATTCATTTTTATGAAACAATTTTTTGGTTGAAGTAGGACACACAAGAGGGGGTGAATTGAGTTCCTATAAAAAATTTATCAAAAAAATTTATTTAAATGTCCCCAAATTTGAAATACAAAATTTCTATGTTAACAAAAGTAGAAAATTTATAAAATATTTGGTTGTTTGAAGGATTTCTCAAAGAGTGATTATTTCTATGTTACAACAATATGAGTTATTACTTTTACTTTTTTAAATATTTATACTAAATAAAAATATAATATAAACATTATCTAAGATTTAATATTAAAGTGAAAGAGATGTTTTATTCTGTAAATAGATAAATCAGTGAAAATAGAACATTAAAAGGAATGTAGGATTTAAAACAAGCGGTGCATTATCAGGCATAGACTTAATCATCTCCACTTGGTGATCACCTAACACTAATAAGTTTATATAAATAAACTATGATCCACACCCTAGATCAGGGTAAACAACAACATAAAACTGTCTCGGTTAAATAGACCTCTTCAATAGTTTTTGTAAGAGTGAAAAATACAAACAGACCGCAAAGGGACCTCTTTTACTATTATTCGTGGGAGTATAAGATGTAAAATATAGTTCATAAAGATATCAGTGTATATTCTAGTTTTTTATAGGAGTCATTATGTTTTTATAAAACAAAGAGAAACACATTTCTTGAAATGTAGAAATATTACACAAATAGTGAAAAAATATAGATAATAGAATTAGAAGGCTCTGTGTGATTTTTGATCCAACTTGCAACTCTTGGGAGATATATTCAAATGAATCTTGAGTTGACTTCTAGAAATAGATAGCAATATAGAGAATTATGAGACCTTCCGTCTCCTGTTTCCAGTGAGGTAATAGTTTGATCGATTAGTACATCCCCTCTCTTAGTTTTGTTGTTGAAAAGTTTTCTTTTATTTGATTTATTAGTAGTTCATCCACAACTAGTTGTACTTGAGTTGTTATAAGGTACATGAGTAGTTTGGTCACATTACTTTTAATCCATTATTTTATTTATTCATTGTAGTTGATAATGAGAATGTTCTTGATCATTTAGAGGAACCTAGAACCTTATACTATAGGCTGACATCAATTAATGTTTGTCTAAAAAAGACAGATAAGGTCATTAATATAATTAGTAGTACTGAGTTTCATAAATATGACTGTGAGAAATAAATTGGAATTTAAATATTAAATAATTGATGGTGTATCTGAATGTTTCCTCAGACTTAACACATTCTACCAACATAATCGGTTAGTCAAGTAGTGGTTCTCAGGAATAGTAGGTCACTATAATAGTACATCCTCTTTAAAGTGACTCATGCTATTGGTAGCTCATACATAGAAAAAATTATAAACATCGATAAGTCATTCTATCGGTAGAATGATGAAATAGTGACTTAGTGTGTTGGTAGCTCAATGTGACGGTGTCTTTTCCTTTAAAAAAAGTCTAAGTTGATTTATCGATAGGTTGAATAATGGTGTCCCACCTTATGTCATAATTAAGTGTTTATGATGATAGTGAGACAAGTAATACTGAGACATATCAATGGTAGGTTCGTATTACCATTATTATATACATAGTTGATTTTTTGCCAACAGTGAGTCTAAACTAATAGTGACTCATTCAGAACAGTGAAAGTGAGTTCACCTCAATGATGAATCATACTTAGTCAATTTTTTTCTACCTATAATATGATATGAAATACGAACATGATAGATTAAAATGGTAAGTAAACATCAGAAAACATAATTTAACATAATTTAACTTAATGAAGTATGATTTGTGAGCATTAAAACTAGAGGAGGCCAACACTATCCCCCTTTTGATGATCAAAAATCCTAGAATTAATAAAGCATTCATAATGATCAAGGTACAAAAGATAGGTATTCTTATAACATGGCATACATATCATGAGAAATTAAATAATAGGATAAACAAAATCAAATAAAATTAAATACTACACTTGATCCCACACTTAATATTATTCTCAGATTAAATTAAATACTATTCTCCCCTTTTGGGGTTATCTAAAATAGAACAAAGAAGAAAAGATAAACAACATATAATATAGGAAATGAGGTCATTCATTGTATGATAAAAGGAGAGTACATGGGATGATAAAAAATATAAAAGTACACCCCTATCAAAGATCAACCCGGAATCAACTCTTCTACAAAGAAGGATCCATGACTACTTTTCCCTTATCAGTAAAAGTAGAAGATTTCATCGGAGAAACATCGAGTACAGAAGGAGCATAGGTATATAACTGATGAATAGGAACTCCATAAGGTACTGGAGTGGTTTGAGTGGAAGAGGTAGGGACTATCATTTCTCGATAAATAACAATCCATATATGACTAAGAGCCTAAGATGGAGACATTGGAAATGGTTTAAGAGTTGAATGAAGGGGGTAAAAAGGGTTTTGAGTAAAATATTCTCAAAATTGAGGATCTACTGATCGATATATTAAATCTAAAGAAAAATTCTCAATTAGTGGTCGAATGGGGAAGGCCTCGAGAGTTACAATAACTATACTCTGGACATGAAAATTGGTCTTCAACTAGTTAATAAAATCCATTATTATCTTCCCACCTTTATCTATAGCCTTGATAAAATCATCATTATTCTCTATAAACATCTGAAGTGTAGGAGTGAGCTCCTTGAGATGTATCACTTATTCCTTAAATTCTTGGGTAATATGAGGTATCCTCAGATTTTCAACCAAGTAATTAAAGTGACTATCCAACTTATGTTTGGTATGAATCCTTTTAAAATACAAGTCTACTTTCTTGGTTATCTCTTCATTGTAATTAGTGTCCCCATTCATGTAAAAACTTAATATTTCATATATATATATGACCACTATTATTTTTTATTCTTCTTAGGATCTCTTAATATGAGAAACCATCATAGTCTGTGGTTCTTCTTATATTACTAATATAATCATATCACTGTCAGAAGGCTGAGTAGGAGAAGTAGAGGATGAGGCATCATTTACTATATATTTGAAAACTAGACTAAAAATAGATATATGAAGATTTGGAGCTAAAGAAGTATCATCCAAAGAAGATTCATAAGTGGAATCTCCATGGATTTTCATTACCTTGTCCAAAGACTCTCTATAATCAAAGGAAACGCCTTTAACAATAGGGATTCATGCAGCCAACTCATCACTTAATCTTTTTTTCATCATCACTTCTTGAAGTTCTGAAGGAACATGATTTTGAAGTTGTAAAACAACCTTTTTGAAACTATAGAAACATTAGTTTCTATGAGACTGGATACTGGTATAGGTTGATGTTGAAGGATATTTCTAATATTTGAGCACAATTACTCTTTAAAAAAATTTAAGTCATGTTGGGTCACATATATTGTAGGCACAGGTGAAACTAAAGGAGTAGGAGGAGGAGATACTACTAGAGTTGTTTCAAGAAGAACTATTTGAGAATTAACCTCCTCTTCAACTAGTGATACCTTAGGATTTAATGTCTCATCATCTGAATCTAGATAGTCTAAGATGACAATGAAATATCCAAGGTATTTTTCTAATTCACCCACTACATGACAATAATAATAATAATTAAGTATAGCCACCATAACTGTTCGAGATAGTTTCTCCCCCTCAACATGTTCTTCCCTCTCAATAGGTTCTTTCTTCCTTGCATAAAATATTTCTTTCATTTGAACATTTGGAACTTCTTCCTCAACTCCAACTGATTCTTAATCCTATTGAGGTTCCAAAAAAATTTCCTTCTCTACTAAAGCATTTTCAATAGGAGTCTTAGATTCTTCAACAAGACCTTGATTCCTAGTAAGAAGATCATTTTCACCAATAGATTAACCATTATTTTTACCATTTTCATTATTCTTCTATTCTTCATTTGTATCACTTTCTCTGCCAATTTCTTCCTGTTATTCTTCAACTTAATCCTCTTCTACTTAAGCTTCCTCATTCTCATTTTCTTCCTATTATTCAAAAGATTCATCATCATATTCACTTCCACTTACACTAGCATACTCAATATCTCTATATTCCTCTATCTCCTCATCATCTTCACTTAGGAGAGGATCTTTAAAATGAAGATCCCTTAGGGGGATAGGAGATCCATATAAAATTCTTTCTAGGATTCCTGCTATATGAGGATTACTCCTATCATCAATATGATATTATCTTACTACCTTATCATATTCTTCTTCCTCGTTAGAATATTTCATAACTTTTTCCAGTCCCAAACTAGGGTCAGTTATATCCTTTGGTCTTGAATGGTGTTTCACTAGATTGAATTCATCATATAGCTTCTCATTATCTTCCACCCATTATTTAT
Source organism: Viscum album (assembly GCA_963277665.1). Lineage (NCBI taxonomy): Eukaryota > Viridiplantae > Streptophyta > Magnoliopsida > Santalales > Viscaceae > Viscum > Viscum album. Next base: position 1,589,965,878 of record OY728150.1, read on the forward strand.
TCCAAGGATTACAATTTATCTTTATATTTTTTATATGGACTTTGTAATATAGAATCCACTACAATCTATCATAGTTTCTTCACCTTTATTTTCCACTCATTTATCTTTAAATACCATGGAAATCATAATTGAATAAAAAATAGTGTTTGACTTTAAGTTAGGATTAATCATATCACTCATGTGAACCATTATGTATCTGTATAAATTTATCTTATGTCCATATTTTATAAGATACAAAAAATAGACATCCTAATATTTTAAAGAAGAAAAGTTCCCTTTCATGGGACACAGTTGGTGCTGAATAAACTTTAATAACAACTAGAATTTACCATCCATTTATATTGTGATAGTTCTTATGAGAATTCCATAACTGGTCAACTCAGTTAGGAATATTTCATAATTGAAAATATCACTTGGATGAGGAGAACTGCCTTGTTAATCATCAAAAATACCTTCATGAGGTAACTTTAAGAATTCAACATACTTCTTAGAAGAAAATGAAATCCTTTTTCCATTTATCTTGTACATCATCCAAAATTCATTTGTTCCCTCTAGAATAAACTCCACATAAAATTAAAACTCATATACTATATTATCATAAAGTTGATTCTCATTGTTGGAGAATGACTCCAGCCAACCTTGTTCTTTCAGAACTTTCAAAACGAGAGACTTACTTGATAACATCCAATCTACATGTAGTTATTTTTTAGGTGTGACCATTCTTCTTGTGAGATTAGGGTTAAATGTTTTGGACCTTAGAACACTTGATTCACCCTTTTTATTCTTCAAAGGTTGAGACTTGTCTGAATATGTCTGAGAGATATGCTTCACTCAAGCCATTTCTAAGGGTTTGAAGGGTTGGTATGAAAGAGGAAGGTAGTAGAGGTTTAGGAGATAAAGGTTTGTGTTAGGGAGTAAAGTGAGTAAGAAATTATTTGGATCAGTTCAATATTTATAATTCAGGGATTTTATTATCTTAAATTTAAAATGAGTTATAAAATAATACAAAATAAAACTACGACTTTGAGTTCAACCCAGATAAATAACTAATTAAAGAACGGTAATACAGAACAGTGAATCCCAATGGCGAGTCATCAACAGTGATTCATCAATGGTGATTCATCAACGGGGACTCATCAACACTGAGTAATCAATGGGGAGTCATCAATGGTGAGTTGTAAATAGTGATTCATCAATGGTGAGTCATCAACGGTGTGTCATCAATGGTGATTCATTCAAAATTGATCATACCCAACTCATGACTGATGTAACTCATTCTCTCAAAATTTAATGGATTAGTAAAGATATCAACAAGCTGATGTTCAGTGCTAATGAACTCAAGAGTTATATCACCCTTTTTGATAACGATCTCTCAAAAATTGATGTCTTACATCAATATAATTTGTTCTTGAATGAGAAAAAGGATTCTTAGAAATGATAATAGCACTTGTGTTATTGTGGTTTATAGGTACAAGTCTCAATTCATATCTATAATCTAGTAAAGTGTGTTTCATCCACAAAATTTGTGCACAAAAACTACAAGAAGCTATGAATTTAGCTCCAGTGGTAGATAATGCAACATAATTTTGTTTCTTACTACACCATGAAACTAGATACTTCCCTAAAAAGTGACATATTCAAGTGGTGATTTTTCTATCTAACTTACCACCACCAAAGTCGGTATTAGAATAAATTTGTAAATTGGATATCCTTTAGGGTAGAACAACCCTAAGTTGGTAGTATATTTGAGGTATTTGAATATTCTTTTAACAATAATTAGATGTGTCTCTTTACGGTTTTCTTGAAAATGATAACACATACACACACTCAATATAATATCAGGTCAAATAACAGTCAAGTAAAGAATACTTCCAATAAAACTTCTTTAATTGGTTTGATCTACTGATTTTCCATTTTCATTAAGATCCTATTTATAGGTTGTACTTATAGAAGTTTCACTACTTTTAGTGTTATCCAGATTAAAATGTTTTAAAATATCATTATTATATTAAATTTGATTAAAAATAATACCTTACTTATTTTGAAGAAAAATTAAATCCAAGAAAGAATTTTATTTCACCCATTAAACTCATTTCAAACTCATTTTGCATCATTTTTTAAAATTAAACACATAATGAATATTTTTAAGATCCAAAAAAATATCATCGATATATATTTGAAAAACTAAAACATCTTTAAAGATTCTTTTTATGAAAAAAGTAGGATCAGAAATACCTATAGTAAAACCTATAGAAATAAGAAAATTGATGATCCTATCATACCAAGCCCTTGGAGCCTATTTTAAACCATACAAATCTTTCGTAAATTTAAAAACCATTTTGGAAAATGAGTATTTGTAAAATGTGGGGTTATTCAACAAAAATGTTCTCAAATATATAACCATTCAAGAATTCACTTTTATCATCTATTTCATAATGTCTGAAATTAATATGTACTGTATAATAAAGCAGTATCCTAATGGCTTCAAGTTGGACTACTAGTGAAAAAGTGTCTCCATAGTCTATGCCTTTTTCTTGACTATAACCTTGTGAAAGTATTTTGTCTTTATTTCTTAATATAATACCATCTTCATCTACTTTATTTCTAGAAACCCACTTGGTGCCTATGTTCAAAGTGTCTTTGGATCTATCAACATGTTTCAATACTTTTTCTTTTAAACTAATTTAGTTCTTCTGGAATAGCCATCATCCTAAATTCATCATTGATTGCATCATTGATGTTCTTAGGATCAAGCTCTGAAAAAAAGACTGTATGTTCAACCTGGTTTCTTAGTGAAGCTCTAGTATGTGTTTCATTGTCTAATTCTCCATCTATAACATTTAAAGTATGATTATTAAGAGTCCTAACTGGTCTAGAGAAAGAAGGGTTGGTCACCTTGGGTTCATCGGCTAGTTTGGGTTCCACAAGGTTAAAATCTAGAGATTTTCCAGAGCAAGATATTTCTTCTTGTTTAACAACTGAATCAAAGGGTTTAGGATTTACGTATAGACTAGATAAATTATTCTTAAAATTTTCTATAGAGGCTTTAAATTCATGTGGATCTGTTTCATCAAATTTTACATGAAAATATTCATCAACACATTTTGTTATTTTATTAAAGACTCTATAGGAATTACTAGATATTGAATGACCTAGAAAAAATCCTTCATCAATCTTGGAGGAAAATTTTTCAAGATTATATTTTGTATTGATAATAAAGATATTAAAACCAAAAACATTGAATTAATTAACCTTAGGATTCCTATTATTTCACATCTCATAGTGGTTTTTATTTAAGATAGTTCTAATTAATATTCTATTAATTATATAGCTTGTTGTATTCACAGCTTCTACCCAAAAATAAATAGGTTGATCGTATTCATTATGCATAGTCTGGGAAATCTCTTTTAAGGTTCTATTTATCCTCTCTATGACTCAATTATAATAAGGTGTCCAAAGAGCAAAGAAGTTAGGACTATATCAATTTTTTTAGAAAAAAGATTCAAATTCTTGATTTTCAAACTCATGGACATGGTCACTTCTTAAGGTTTTGATCCTAATACCACTTAAGTTTTCTATTGATCTAATATACTTGATAAAATAACTACAAGCCTCAATTTTGTGAGATAAGAAGAAGGTCCAAGTATACCTAGAAATGGAATATACTAGAACATAGACATAGTGATTCCAATTTAAACTTGAAACACTAGGAGTTATAAAAAATCCAAGTGAACCAACTCAAGATGATGAGAATTTGAAACTTCTTTCTTTGGATTGAATGATATTTTGTGTTGTTTTCCTTTTAGACAAGGATTGCATACTTTATTATTTAGAAACTCTAGTTTAGGTAGATCCTTGACTAATACTTTTGTTGTAATCTTTCTAAGGTAGTGAATGTTATAGTGGCATATTTTCCTATTCTAGAGTCAAGAATCTTGATGAAATACACTTAAATAAGAAACATTCTATGAGACTAAGGAATCTAGGTTACCAGCATTTACATTTTAATTTTTAAAATCAGTAAATAATAAATCATTATTATAAGTAAAAACATTACTAGAATAATTTTCAATGTTTAAAAAGAAATACATCATCACATAATTATAAAATTCTAAGCATATTTTACATTATACCATCCAAAAAAAGAAATTTAGAAATTAAAACTGATTTAGTGTCACTGATTTGGTCATGGAAAAAAAATTTCCCTTTTTCATTTTCACCAAAGCTGACAAGTCCAACATAAATATTTATGAGGCTCTTGAATATATAGTAGTCCCATGTCATGCGTCTTGAACACCTATATTCTAAGTACCATAGGTTCTTACAGGAACTCTTCAAATATATTTCTTACAAAAATAGATTAAACAGAAAAATAATTTGGTGCCCATATTTTCATGGGTCCAGTAATATTAGTAATTAAAGCTTTAGGAACCCAACTTTTCTTTATGGGTTTCCTATAATCAATTTTCATGGTTTAAGAAAAATAAAATCTATTAGGTATTGAAAAACTATAAGCTGAAAAATATGTTACAATATTAGAACTTGTAGAAAATTTCTCAAATTTTGGCATGAGACTGGATTTTCAAATTTTGGATACAAAATTGGTTTTAATGAAATTTCTTTTCCCAGATTATACCCAATGCATGTGGTATATTTAGGAGAAACTTGTTTTTTAACCATAACTAAGGTATCTTTACCATTTGTAAATTTATATAAAATCATCTTTAATTACTCATTTAAATGTTTATGTTCAGTATTCTCATGGAGAAGTTGACCGTTAGTTTTTCTATAGTGATTTATAATTTAACAGTAGTAGTAAGATCATGTTGTTTCTTGAGAGATTTATATTTATACTCTATCTCATTGAAATTGTCCCCAAGAATAATCAAACATTCAAAATTTTCTTCATTTGACTTATTTTCTTAATTTTCAGATTTATATACATCTATATAATAATTAGAGTTATATGGAAGAGATACTATGGTTACCTCAGATGCATTTTTCATAAAATACGTGTTAGATTTGTCACCATTTTCATCATGAGATGATTTAGATTCACTTTAGTTATCCTCATAATCACTCCATGTAGCCTTCATATTTTTTTATTTTCTTTCCTTATCCTCATATTTTTTCTTATACCATAGATTTGGATAGTTAGCCTTCACATTTCCTTTTCATTTGCATTCATAGAATACTATCTCATCTGTATCATCACCTATTTTCTAATCTTTTATCTAGTTATATTTATTATCATATTTTCTTCTATAGCTAGGATTTCTTAAGAACTTCTTCTTTTTGTAAAATTTCTTAAATCTCCTGAAAATTTGAGCCATTTCCTCATTGATTTCACATGATGCATCTTCATTTCTGAAACATTCATCATGAACATGAACTTTATCCTTCTATTTGGATATAGTTGTTTTAAAATCCACAGACATTCATTTGGGTTCATCATCTTATTCTCCATTAACCTTCATATCTTCCTCGTACATCATCTGTTTACCAATAGTCTCCTTTAAAGGTAGTGAATAAATGTCACAAGACTCTGTTATTGATATTGGGGCTCCTCTCCACCTTTTTGAAATACATCTTATGATTCGCATGATCTGTTATTTTGTATTGATTTTCTTTCCGAGTGAGATCATTGTATTTACAATATCATTGAACATGAGGTTCATATCAAAAATAGGTTCTCCAAGCTTCATTTTGAATTTATAATATTTATTATTATATGTGTTAAGCCTCATTTCCTTAACATTTTTTCCTTCATGTGAAACATCTAAAGAGTCCCAAATTTAAAAGGTTGTTTTATATCCACAAATCCTATTTAATTCTTCATCACTGAGATCATTGTATAATGAATTAATAGATTTTAAATTATTATATGATGCCTTCATTTGGGCATCCCTAGTGTTTCTAGAATTAGTAGGAATCTTATAATCATCTACAATAGTAGACTAGATTTCAAAACCCATGATTTATAAATGGATTTTCATTTTCATTTTCCACTAAGAATAGTTTGTGCCTTTGAAATTGGAAGGTCTCTTGGTAATAACACCTTCTTGTCTATTTTCCATTTTAAATAATAAAAAAAAGTTTTAAACAACTACAAATTTATTCTGACATAAATTTTGTGATCTTTAAAACACAAAAAAACACAGTTGAAAGGATTTTTAAACATTGAAAACTTTAAGACCTAAAAAATAACACCTTTGATACTAAATTTTGGTTGTATTAGGACACTCAAGAGTGAGTAAATTAAGTTCCTATAAATAAATTGTCAAAAATATTTATTTACAAGTCTGCCAATTTGAAATAAAAAACTGTCCATTTAACCAAAGTAGAAGATTTATAAAATATTTGGCTGTTTGAAGGATTTCTCAAAGAGTGATTGGTTATTAGTTAAAAAATACGATTTATTAATTTAACTTTTGAAATATTTATAATACATAAAATTATAATATAAACACTATCTAATATTAACTATCAAATTGAAAGAAATGTTTTCTTTAGTAAATAGATAAATAAGTAAAAACAAAACTTTGAAATGCATTGTGGATATAAAACAAGAGTCTTTGTATCAAGTACAGACTTAATCCTCTCCACTTGGTGATCAACTGCCACCAAGAAGTTTATATAAATAAACTTTTATCCACACCCTGGATTGGGGTAAACAAGATCATATAACTGTCTAGGTTAACTAAACATCTTCCATAGTTTATGTGGGAGTGAAAAATAAAAAAAATCCACATAGGGACCTCTTACACTATTATATGTGGGAGTGTATGGTGTAAAAGGTGGTATGTGAAGATATCATCTTATCTTCCATTTTTTCATAGGAGTCAGTGTGTCTTTATAAAACAGAGAGAGACACACTTCTCAAAATGTAGAAATAGTATACAAATAGAGAAAAAATATAGAGAATAGATTTAGAAGGCTCTGTGTGATTGGTGATGCATCTTGAAACTCTTGGAATATTTCTTAAAATGAATCTTGATTTGACTTCCAGAAATAGATAGAAAAATAGAGTGTCATGAGAGCTTATATCTCCTATTTTCAGTGAGGTAATAGTTTGATCGAGTAGTGCATATCCTATATTAGTTTTCTGGCTGCAAAGTGTTATTTTATTTTAATTATCATCAGTTCATCCATGGATAGTAGTACTTGAGTTGTGCTAAGGTATACGAGCATCTCTTACACATTCCTTTTTGATCTGATATTTTTTATACACTACATCTGACATGGAGCATGTTCTTGATCATGACGAGGTACCTCGTACCTCGTACTATAGTCTGAAATTGATTAATGTTTGTCTGAAAAATATAGACAAGGTCATTAATATAATTATTAGTACAAAGTTTCACAGATATGACCATTAGAAATAAATTTGAATTTAAATAACAAAGAATTGATGGTGTCTCTAAATGATGTCTCAGACATAATGCATTCTACAAACATAATCAGAGAGTCAAGTAGTAGTGACCCAGAAATGGTAGGTCACTCTGACAGTAGGTCTATTTGATAGTGACTCATGATATAATTATATCATACTTTTTGAAAATACTAAACATCAGTAAGTCATTCTCTAAGTAGATTGATGCAACGGTGACTCAGTGCATCAGTAGATCAATGTGACGGTGTCTCATCCATTGCAAAAAATCGGAGATGAGATATTAATTGGTTGAATAATGATGTCTCATCTGTTGTCAAAATTCTGCATCTGTACTGATGGTGAGACAACTAATGGGGAGACATATCTAGTAGGTCTATATTATTGGTAGTTTATACTTGGCAGATTTTTAACCGACAATGAGTCTAGCCTAACGATGACTCATCCAGAATGGTGACAGTGAGTCCAGCCTAACTGTGACTCATACTTAGTCAAATTTTTTCAAGTTGTCTTATGATATGAAATACTAACATAATAGATTAAACTGATAAGTGAACATGAGAAAACATAATTTAACATAATAAAGCATGATTTGTGAGCATTAAAACTAGAGGAGGCCAACACAATTACCATTAAAAAGTTATCGATCGTTACACCGATGACCATAAAAGCTTCAAGAAGGATGCCTAAAGAATGTACACCCCTCATGAAACCAATGCACAGGAAAATGTTGAAAAATTAATCAAAACAAACTTTTTATGAGAAATGAAATACCCAAAATGTCATTCCAATATACTCCATTTAAAAAATAAAAAATATCATATCAGGGTCTGCATTGATTTCAGAGATCTTAATTGACATTTACCAAAAAATGAATCCCCTTTTCTGATCACTACTCTCTTGATTGACGCAACTACTACCATCCATTCCCTTTCCTTCATGAATTTGAACTCTAAGTATAACTAGATAATTATTTCCCCTAAGGATGATGAATTCATTACCAACAGATCACCTGAAGGTATCTTTTTCAATCGGTCCATGCCCCTTGGATTAATGAACATTAAAACTAAATATCTACATGATATGAATCATATTTTAATGACATTTTTGGGATTAAGGGATGAATTTTATGTCGACGGCTAGGTGGTCAAATCACAAAAGTGATGGGGTCACAAAACATATCTTTAAATAGTTATCCATAAGTTGTAGAATCATAGTCTAGAGATGAATATGCTAAAATATGATTTTTGGGTAACATGGGAGAAGTTCCTTAGCATTATAGTACATCACCTTGACATTGAGGTTGACCTAGAAATTAATAGTGCTATTCTAGAAATGTCACCATATTTTAATATCAACTAACTAAGGGGGTTAAAGGGAAATATGATTACATTAATTGATTGTAGCCAATTTGGCCAAAAAATCCATCCTTTTCACCCAACTAATCAAAAAGGGGATTGTCTATCCATGGTACAGGGACTGGAAAGATGAATTCAAGAGTCTTATGTAGTACCTATTGTAACCATCAGTCCTGATGCATCCAGTGGATGGTAGGAAACTCATCTTATATATGGCCACTATGGAACACTCACTGGCCTCTCCGGTCACACAAAAAATGATTCAGGAAGTGATAATAGAATCTACTACATCACCCAAATGATTTTAGGTACATAGAACTAATGCTATGATTCCGAGAAGAGAAACCTCATAGTAATATTTGTAGTGAAGATGTTGAGAAATTACATTCATCACCACAAAGTACATTTGGTCTCTCATATTGACCCACTCAAGTAATTCCTTGGACGACCCATTGTAACTAGTCATTTGGTCGAATGGGGACTCATTCTACAACAGTAAAACAATATATTCATGTCACATAATTCAGTTAAAGGAAAATGCCTAGCTGATTTCTTTGCAGCACACCCCACTCTAGAGAGCACACTAGTGGAAACTAATTTTCCAAATGATGAGTTTTTCTATGAACATAAAACTCCCTATACATTGGAGATCTATTTTGATGGTGCTTCCAAATTTTATTTCAGAAAGAGACTAGAAAACCAAATACTCAATCGAGTTGGCATAAGGATTTTATTTTTTTCTATTGAAAAAGTAAGTTTTATTTATTATTTCTCTCTATCTGATGGCTGGAAAAATAATGAGGAATAATACCAAGCCCCCATAATTGGCTTGTAATTATCCCTACAAATGTAAATAGCCTCCGTAAACATCAAAGGAAATTCTGAGAAAGTGAAAAATCATATCGATAGATAATTTTCCTTAAAAAAGTAAGAAATTTACCATCATAATGGCTATGTTAGGGGACTGATAGAAGAATTCCATTTTAACCACACATTTTTTCATACTCCCTGTTCACATAATTCTCATGCCGACTCATTGGATAATGCATCCACAGTCCTAGTCTACCATAATATGGAGGAAGCAATCTAATATTGAACACACTAAACAATGGTTTTATAGATCACCATATGTGATATGGGAGAAATCAAATAGATAAATCTACCCCAAACAATGATTAATTGATATCAATCCCTAGATAGATGGAGCCCATAATTGGTTATCTCCAAAATGTGATTCTACCAACCAAATGATCCAGAATAGAACTGGTTCGACGACGAGTAGTAAATTTTACCCTAAAGTATGGTGTAATTAAGTATAAATCCCTCTGCAATAGATATATTGATGAAATCCTCCTCATATTCATATAAGAAAGAGAGATTATTGCTCTAATGTATGAATTCCATGTGGGCTTTTGTGGAACTCATGAACCTTGGACTAGACACTCCCACAAAATCAAGATGGTGGGTTACTACTGGTGAACCAAGATATAGCACTATGTGTAATTCACCATAAAATTTCATGCATGATAGACCCATGGGAACTTCATCCATCATCACACAAAATTTCCCCATATAGCTAAGTATTCATGGTTATTTCCCATATGGGGTGTGGATTTTGTGGGGTTATATCCCCCAACCACAACTAAGAAGTTCATGTATATCTTTACTACTTCTGAATTCTTCTCCAATTTGAATGAGGAAATACCCCTCAAAGAAGTTGGGATAAGAAAATCATTAACATCGTAAAGTCTCATATATTAACAAGATTCAGAGTCCCTCACACCATATTAAAGGGAAATGGTGAAAATTTCTATTCTACAGAGTTGGATAAACTATTCCAAGAGTAAAAAATCTAGTCAAATCTCTCATATCGATATCATGGAGTGGAAACTAGATTGTTAGATGCCATCAATAAGACTATTTGAAATATACTCTAGATGATGGTGAATAAGGTCAAGAAGTCCTGTCAGGACAAGCTCATCCATGATTAATGGGCCTACCATACCAACATGTGTACTGATATAAAAGAAACTCAATATTCATTAGTGTATGGAACCAAGGTGTTGTTACCAATAGAATCCCATATTCCTTCCACTACAGGAAAAGACCATTCCCCGTTGGTTTTTTTTTTGAAATGGAAGCGTTTTAAACTGCTGCCATATGGTTCTGTGGTGGTTTTTTGAAACCACCGTTAAAGTGTGTGTTGACATACAATACACAGTGGTTTCCAAGATTTAGTGGTGGTTTATGGTAACCATCATAGTGGGTGCATTTTGTGATGGTTTTAATGGTTTTATTAGGGGTTTTCCCCAACCCAAGATGATATTTTTTTAGTGGCGGTTATAACAGACGCTAAAAAAATCAGCTTTGCCTGGGGAAACCATCGCGAAAACCATTAAAACCACCATGATATAATAAAGGAATATGAAAAATGTTTAGTAGTGGTTAAAACTATCGCTAAAAAAATATCAGTTTCGCTAGGGAAAATCACTGCTAAAACCATTAAAACCACCATGATATAATAAAAGAATATGAAAACTGTTTAGCGGTGGTTAAAATTGACACTAAATTATTGTTCATAGTGGTGGTTTTTACCACCAAGGATAGAAAAATACTGTAATTGTAGTTGTAATGACCCTTATTTTGAACCAGGTTAAAAAGTGGGGAAAATTGAACTTTTTAAATTACTGAACTAGTCGAATTTAAGACCAGGCTTTGGAACCAAGGTTGAAACCTTTCTTTTTAATGTATTTGGACATGGGTGAATGCCCGTTAAGTGTACTGAGTGGATCGAGGTGTTTCAGGTGCGTCGTACCTGAAGACGATTGGTTTTTAAGTGACAATAGAAGGTGCACGGTTGGCGCACAGTTTCCCAAACCATGAGGCCCAAACCGTGCGACTTAAAATATAGAGTCATAGGAGCCCGCACGGCCTGCACACAGTTTCCCAAAACCGTATGACTAGCCCGTGCGGGGTGCCTGGGGTGTCCAGTAGAGGCCGCACGGTTTGAGCATGGTTTGGTAAACCGGGCGGGTCAAATCGTGTGCATCCCTCCTTTTAGGTTTTTAGGTGTTTTAAAATGAAATTAAAAATAAAAAGAAATTAAAAAGAAAACCTAAAATCTAATAAACTCTCTCTCCTCTTTTCTCTCGGCCAGAACCCGCACGAACCCCTCCCCCTTGGAGCCACCGACCTCGCGTGAGTCCTCCCTCGGCTACACCTCCTTCTTCCTTTGTTCTTGGCGATTCCTCCTTCGAATCTCCACAGTTATCCTCCTTCCTCCTTCCTCCTCCCTTCTTGGCTGATTTCAGGGATCCTCCTTGCCCTAATTTTGTTCATCCAAGCACCGCTAGGTTTAGGGTTAGGTTTATTTCGGTTTCTTTCAGTTTCTTTCTTGTTCCTCTTGTTCCATGGTTGTGCAGAAGGTCCCCCGGGACCTTTTTGGTGTGCGTACGACATCCGCCGCAAAAGGCGAGGTGGATTGCGGTGATTTCGATCCGCCGGTTTGATTATGAGGTAAGGGTTTTACCCATGTTTTGTTTTTGTAGATTCCAATTAGTGTCTTATGTTTTTTTAGAGGTTCCTGGAATGTTTTTCTTAGTGCGTTGGCGGGTTCCGGTTGGTTTCGCTTTTCCGGAGCTTAGGAGGCTCGCCTGTGTAGCCATAGGTCGTATGTGAAATCACATATTCCATGTGGGGGAGCAGTAGCGGCTCTTAGTTAGAAAGCGTCAAGAGCCAGAGTGGACAGATGGATCCACCATGAGGTAGGATCCCTCTCCTTACCTTTAATTTAAAGTGAAGTATAAGCGAGTTATTTCTGCACTGCTTTAGTATGTTAATAATGCAAGTTTAGTTTCAATTAAATGCGTGTGTACAAAGAGTGTGAATTGCACAGACAAGATTAAAATGGTTTCTTGGTCACTAAACTAACGATTTAATAATAAAACCCCTCGATTAGAGGTGTACTGCCTTCAAGATAAAAATGTAGAAAGTAGATATTTATGCTTGCCTGCTTGTTATGCCTTGCTATAATTATTAAATTTCATGTTTAGCTGATTGTTCCTTTGTTGTTGCATTTTCCCAAGTAGGAAAAGGCTTTGCTTCCATAGCACCCCTTAATGTATTTAAACCCTTGAACGTAGTTGTTATGTCCTAATAAGTTAAATGGTTGGGTTGAGATAAATGGAACATTTAGAATGTCTTATAAGAGAAAATTGTGACCGTTAACTGGAATGGCTAAGACACTTAAACCATGAATCAATTTTCCATGCATAGGAAAATTGAGTGAGATGATGTGTGTGTGACAGTTTTCATATAATGAATAGCTCCTTAAAATGGGTTGGTGTATAGTTAATGACTTACAAGATAAGTCTCTACCTCATGGGATGTATTGGAAGTGACCAAGCCCATGTCGGTGTCCTAATTGAACTGCTTTAGATGTTTTACCTTAAATATAATGGCGAAGAATGTGATTGTTCCCCTTGTATAGATATGGACTATGTTAAGGTTTGGGAATATAGTATGGCTATTTGAAATGCATAAGATGTACTGCCTTATGCATTCTAATGCAACTGTGATAATGATTATGAGTGATTATGGATGGGAGGAATGCATACCCCATGGCAGATTATTTTGAGTATGGGTGGGAGGCATGTCTACCCCACGCCAGATGTGATCTATATATGTGTATGGAAGGGATGCATTCTTACCCCTTGCCAGTTTACCTATAGGGACGAGAGGCATTCTTACCTCGTGTCCGCTATTCTCTATAGTTGTATTAAAGGGAGGCATTCTTACACCTTGCTAGTTGACCTTTAGGGATGAGAGGCATTCTTACCTCATGCCCTCTAATCTTATTAATGGCTGGGATTAATTCTTACCCCCATGCCATCTATGATCCAAATTATTTTATACATATATATGGTGACATGATCAGGTTACTTTACCGGCAATGAACCGAAGCTGGTATAACCGTCATGTGTCCCTTGGGAACCTGGACGGGTGTTATTTACTTATGAAACTCTGCTTACTTTTTCCTCCATAACTGCTCACTGTTTAATTATTATACACTGTCTAGATTGGGTTTGACACCGGTGGTGCTGGCCTACTGAGATTTATATCTCACACCCTACTCGGGCTGTCATTGCACTGGGGTACCCGAGTAGACCTTCTTGTTTGCAGGACCTAGGTTGAGTTGTTGTGTTTCACGTACCTAGAGATAGGAGCAAAGGACCGAGGGGGAGCTCGGGATGCTCAGGAGATGTTCATAGGGCCTTGCTATCTTTTCTTTATTCTTTTGAATTGTATTGTGAGAATGATGTATTTTTTTTTCTTGTTTTCACCTTGTATCATTCATCATCCATGTATTGTGTAAACTGGCTTTGGCCACCTCTTATAAAAAAATCACTATTTGTCTTCCGCTGGTGATTGTTTATTGTTTATCTATTACTTCTTCTACTACTAGTGTTATTTACTCTAAGATACCATTGTGCAACTCTGATAAGTGGTTATAGTCTCCCCACTATCACTTCCTGAGACCCTCACTGCTAGTCGGTAGCCTTTGGCGTACGGGGAGACGCACCTGAGGCAATGTGGCAACCGATCCGGCCACCGGGTCGATGGTGAGCCGGTTCGGGACGTTATAGAGTGGTATCAGAGGAGTTTCTTTTTTGGTTTGTTTCACTATTTAGTGACATTAGACAAGGATAAGAAGGAGATGGAATTTGGTAATAATCTGTGCTCGGGAGTAGCTAACCCGTGTACAGGGGAAAGCCAAATTGTCTCGAATGAAATTGTTATTTTAATGATTTTTATTATTACGGTTTATTTTATTTCACCATTGGGTGACCCACATGGTTCTTGTTGATACTATTGATGAAATTGTGGGTTCCATTTCTGTTTCAACCCGATGATACGATGGTATTCCATTCCATGCGTCATATAGGAAATTTGTTAGAAATCACATGCCATGTATTATTCCATGCCATCTAGTATGCATTAGTTGATGCCTGTTGTTGTGATAGGTGTTGTGGTAGTTATTCCATGCTTCTATGATATATCATTTTTCTGTGTTATTGATTTCAATAACATGCTAGGTTCAGTTAATATGGAATTGGTTTATTTGACCAAATTAAATGATTGTAATTACGACGAGAGCCAATTTTCAGTTGTAAGGTGTATGGGCTCCTTATGGTTGGGAAAGGGTAACCTGTGTAATCAGGTTTTTGAAAAAGGGCTGCTAAAGTTTAAATTGTAAAATGAATTGAAATTTTTTTGAATGAAGGAAGCCAAATTCCAAATTGTAAAGTGTATGAGAACTTTACAGTTTGGTAGGTGGACACCCTTATGACTGGGTGATTGTTTTGAGCATTTTAAATTCTGAAATGTGTTTTGTTTTGTCTGTTGAGTGCCAATCTTCAACCCATGGAGTGTATGGGCGCTTCATGTGTTGGGAAATGGAAACCCATAATGAATGTATGGTAGGATTCTTTGTGATATTTTTATTATTGTAAAAGTTGTTTGATTTTGACCTGACGTGTTTTGTCTTGTTGAGACCCTCGTAGGTCGCCTGATTTTTTTAAAAGGAAATTTATTATGATAAATTGCCTGAAGAGAGATGGGATGTCTGATAAATTTTTAGTGGTTAAAAGGATGTATGTTGACACTTTCCTACTTTTCTTTGAGCTGTTTGTTAAAAATGATCAAGTGCCTAGTGATTTTTGGTTTTGAAAGGTTACTTGAAGTTTTGAATTGAATCTATTAAAGTGATTAAAAGAATGAAATTGATTAAATATAAAGGGCTTGGAAAAGGAACCTATAGTGGTGTCCTCTGTTGAAACCTCATGTGAGGGTAAGTTAATTCTTTCTTGTGAGTGCCTTGAGACGGAACCGTAGGTGTTTTTCATGGGTGTTTGTTTTCTTTCAGAAATGACTTGAATTTTAGGCTTGATCTTGATGACTTTTGTTGGGAGTGACCAAGTGCTTGGGTCGATGCTTATTTTACGTGAGGGGCTACCCTGTGGTAGGTAAAACCCTTAGTGTTTCAGTTCCATGCTTGTGTAGTGAGCTTTCAGACGTTGGGTATCGTTCGGGTGCCATTTTCCCTTGTAGTACCTCCAGTTCCAATGACTCCCTTGTTCGAAAGAGTGGTCATGTTACTCTTGGCCTTATTGCGGGTGTGAGCTTTGGGTAATACTTTTTATCGGTTGGTTAGACATGCCTTTGTCATAGTCGGTTGCTTGGTCGGTCGTTTGACCTTTTATTATTTGCGGTAATGGACGACTGGGTATGTTGTAGGCTTTGTAAATAGTCGTATAAGGTGAAACGACGTTTGGCTAAATCTTGTGTGCTGTTGTGTACGGTCTTGGGTCATCTTCGTGGTAGAGTGACCTGACTAGTTGAGAATCAAGTTATCCCAATACTCAAGGTTATTTTCAGAGGACTCAGGTGTTATGACACGCCGGTCTCATAGTTATGGCTTCTTCGTACGTTTCGACGTGGTGACCGTGGTTCATAGGGGCAACACAAGTTCGTCTAGTCGTGATGAACTAGTGTGCTGATGAGCAGCTGATCTTTTCTTCTTCCGATGACATTGGCACTTCTAAGGTGGGAAGCTTCATGACAGTTTCGTTAAGTGTGTCCTTCTAGGTAGAAGTAACACACCAAAAAGGACCATTTTGGAAATGATCGGGTTTTTCTTGAATGCCTTTGGGTTTTGGTGGTAAGGTTGATCAACGGAATGCTTCATGTGGGAAAAGGAATTATCATCGGTTTGAAATCTTGATGCGTCATCAGGTGAAGCTGAGTCTTGTCTTTATAGTCGACAAGTGGTGGTTCAACCTTTCTTCCTTTCCAGTTTTTCAGAAAAGGTTAACTGGAATCTGTCTAATTCCTCTTAGTGTACTCTGCTACATGACGAGCATGTCGCCTATCTTGCTTTCATCCTGGATGCGCTAAGAGAGCGTCAGTCTTATGTCGCACTAAAGCTTTAAAAGATGTTGAGCCCGTTTGGTTGTTCCCTTTCAGCGTTGCACGCTAAATGCGTGGTTTCGTTCGTGTTTGATCTTTGAGACATCACCGGGAGTCAGGAATGATATTCGGTGAACATCCTCGTGGTAAGTGCGAGATGCCTTGGGAGAAGGTATCGTGGCTCATCTTATAAAATTTCAGTCGTCTAAGCCGTGCGTCTTCTTGAATAGTCAACCGGGGTGGCTTGACTCTTTCCTTTCTTGAAGTCAGTTGGGGTTGTTCATGAACAACTGGCTCGACTTGGGTTCTAAGGTCGATGGGTAAATCTACTGGTTGATCTTTTCAAAATCACACTAGGTGCGTCGTTGGAATGCTTAGAGCATGATTTTGAAAGCCATGTAAAAAAAGGTGAAGTTTGGGTTTGGGTTTCGATCGCTTAACGTTAAAAATTTAAGGTGGAAAGTACCTTTGATTGGTTGCTTGAAGAGACGATGATGCTATCATGTCTTTGATTTGACAGGCTCGGGTGAGAGTCATCTTTGTGTTTTGGTTGGAAAAAGAGTGTTGGCTCGGGTGTTGACGGCTTAAGCGTCGTGTGCTTAAGTGAATGTTCGTTGGTGCATGGGATGTTGGAGGCGTGAATCGGTAGTTGGAACGGAGCTTCACGACCCTTGTAGGTCGAGTGAGGTGCATTTTTCACAAATTCTTCACAGGGATGAGAAGTTCTAAGGTGGTAAGGTTGTAATGACCCACGTTTTGAACAAAGTTAAAAATTGGGGAAAATTGAACTTTTAAATTACTGAACCGGTCGAATTTAAGACCGGGCTTCAGAACCAAATTCTGAAGGTTGAAACCTTTCTTTTTAATGTATTTGGACATGGGATAATGCCCGTTAAGTGTCCTTAGTGGTTCGAGGTGTTTCGGGTGCATCGTGCCCGAAGACGGCTAGTTTTTAAGCGACAACATAAGGCACACGGTTGGTGAATGGTTTCCCAAACTGAGTGGCCCAAACCGTGCGACTTAAAACAGGGAGGCATAGGAGTCCGCACGGCCTACACACGTTTTCCCCCAACCATACGACTATACCGTGCGGGGTACCTGGGGTGTCCAGTAGAGGCCGCATAGTTTGCGTATGGTTTGGCAAACCATGCGAGTAAAATCGTGTGTGGCCCTCCTTTTGGGTTTTTAGGTGTTTTAAAATGAAATTAAAAATAAAAAGAAATTAAAAAGAAAACCTAAAATCTAATAAACTCTCCCTCCTCTTTTCTCTTGGCCAGAACCCGCACGAACCCCTCCCCCTTGGATCCACCGGCCTCGCACAAGTCCTCCCTCGGTCGTACCTCCTTCCTCCTCTGTTCTTGGCGATTCCTCCTTCTAATCTCCACGGTAAGCCTCCTTCCTCCTTCCTCCTCCCTTCTTGGCCGATTTTAGGGCTCCTCCTTGCCCTAATTTTGTTCGTCCAAGCACCCCTAGGTTTATGTTTTGGTTGATTTCGGTTTCTTTCTTCATCCGCTTGTTCCAGGGTTGTGCGGAAGGTCCCCCGAGACCTTGTTGGTGTGCGTATGACATCTGCCGCCGAATATGAGGTGGATTACGGGGATTTAATTCTGATGGTTTGTTTCTAAGGTAAGGGTTTTACCTATTTTTGGTTTTCCTAGCTTCCAATTAGTGTCTTAGGTCGTTCTAGAGGTTCCTGGTATGTTTTTCTTAGTGCGTTGGTGGGTTCGAGTTGGTTTCTCTTTGCCGAATCATAGGCGGCTCGCCTGTGTAGGCATAGGTCATATGTGAAATCACGTAGCCACATGGAGGAGCAGTAGTGGCTCTTAGTTAGAAAGCATCAAGAGCTGGAGTGGATGGATGGATCTACCTTGAGGTAGGATCCCACTCCTTGCCTTTAATTTAAATTGAAGTATTAGTGAGTTATTTTTGCACTACTTTAGTATGTTAAATATGCAAGTTTAGTTTCAATTAAATTCTTGTGAGAAAAGAGTGTGAATTGCAGGGACAAGATTAAAATGGTTGCTTCTTCACTAAACTAACGATTTAATAATAAAACCCCTCGATCATAGGTGCATTTTCTTCAAGATAAAAATGTAGAAAGTAGAAATTTATGCTTTCCTGCATGTTCCACCTTGCTATAATTATTAAATTTCATGTTTGGCTGCTTTCTCCTTCATTGTTGCATTTACCCAAGCGGGCAAAGGCTTTGCTTCCATAACACCCCTTAATATATTTGAACCCTTGAACATAGTTTCTATGTCCTAATAAGTTAAATGGTTGGGTTGAGATAAATGGAATAGTTAGAATGTCTTAGAAGAGAGAATGGCGACCTTTAACTGAAATGGATAAGACACTTGAACCGTGAATCAATTTTCCATGTGTAGGAAAATTGAGTGAGATGAAGTGTGTGTGATAGTTTTCATATAATTAATAGCTCCTTGAAATGGGTTTGTGTATAGTTAATGACTTACATGATAAGTCTTTACCTCATGGGATGTGTTGGAAGTGACCAAGCCCATGTCGGTTTCCTAATTGAAATGCTTTAGATGTTTTACCTTAAATATAATGGCGAAGAATGTGATTGTGCCACTTGTATAGATATGGACTGTGTTAAGGTTTCGGACTATAGTATGGCTATTTTAAATGCATAAGATGTACTGCCATATTCATTCTAATGCAACTGTGATAATTATTATGAGTTATTATGGATGGGAGGCATCCATACCCCATGCCAGCTTATTTTGAGTATGGGTGGGAGGCATGTCTACCCCACACCAGATGTAATCTATATACGTGTATGGAAGGGAGGCATTCTTACCCCTTTCCAGTTGACCTATAGGGATCAGAGGCATTCTTACATCGTACCCTATATTCTCTATACGTGTATGGAATGGAGGCATTATTACCCCTTTCCAGTTGACCTTTAGGGATGAGAGGCATTCATACCTCGTGCCCACTGATCTTATTAATGGGTGAGAGGCATTCTTACCCCACGCCATCTATGATCTAAATTCTTTTATACATATATATGGTGACATGATCAGGATACTTTACCACCAATGAGCTGAAGCTGGTATAACCATCAGGTGTCCCTTGGGAACCTAGATGGGTGTTATTTACTTATGCAACTCTGCTTACTTATACATCCATACCTACTCATTGTTTAATTATTATACACTATCTGGATTGGGTTTTACACCAGTGGTGCCGGCCTACTAAAATTAATATCTCACACCTTAATCGGGCCGCCATTGCACTGGGGTACCCAAGTAGACCTTCTTGTTTGTAGGACTTAGGTTGAGTTTTTGTGTTGCACGTACCTGGAGATAGGAGAAAAGGACCGAGCGGGAGCTCGGGATGCTCAGGAGATCACTGTCGGGCCTTGTTGTCTTTTCTTTATTCTTTTGCATTGTATTGTGAGCATGCTATATTGTTTCTTGTTTTCACCTTGTATCATTCATCATCCCTGTATCGTGTAAACTGGCTTTGGCCACCTCTTATAAAAAGATCACTATTTGTCTTCCGCTGCTGTTTGTTCATTGTTTATCTTTTACTACTTCTGATACTAGTGTTATCTACTCTGAGATACCATTGTGCAACTCTGATAAGAGGGTATAGTCTCCCCACTATCACCTCATGAGACCCTCGCTGCTAGTTGGCAGCCTCTGGCGTATGGGGAGATGCGCTTGAGGACATGTGGCGACCGGTCCGGCCACCGGGTCGATGGTGAGCCGGGTCGGGACATTACAGTAGTGGAGGTTAAAACTATCGATAAATATATTATATTAATTTTGCGGTGGTTAAAACCACTACTAAATCTATATTTACAAAAAAAATGCAACTGATATTGTAGACTCATTACCAATACCCTGAAAAAAACACTCCAATTGATATAACATATAACACATCATAACCACAACACATCGCAACCACCCTGCATCACAACCACCCCACATCACCACCACCACACATCATAACCACTACACATCACAACCACCACACATAATTTAGTTTCAAAAATTATTTTTATCATAATTACTAAATTATTATGAAGGGTATTCACACAGAAATACAATATTGCATGGGAAACCAATTTAATAGTTTGATATATATTCTTATTCATTTTCATATAAGGTGAGGTTATACAAACATATATAGAAAGTTTTCTAAAAACCAAAACAACACACTATCTCAAAATAATTCATAATTAGAAAACCAAGTAAGTGTGGCCATATAAGAATAAATAACAAGAATAAGTAAAAATCATGTGATTTATACCTTCCCCTTAAAATTCAATTAATATTGTTTATTATCTTTAATAATATGATGTACCATTTAACCAAAGAAATAAAAAAAGTATGATATTTCCAAATGTACATATAAAGAAGGGGAGATGAAGGATCCCCAACCTTGACTAAATCTTCAAGGAGAAATGAACCAAAAACTAGGATAAACCACCACTGATCTCAAGTGAATTGCTATTGAATCCAATGAATAATAAGTCTCCATCAAAAACCACACAAAAAAGGAGAATTATCACCATAATGAGCTCTTGAATATAATAGAAAAATAATAAAGGAGTAATGGGGAAAGAGAGGGATACCATGAATCAAATAACTTCAATCTAAATGATGCAATATGATTCGAGTGGTTTAGAACACCAATGGAGGTGACTAGGGAAGGGGAGTATGAGTAAGGGTCAACCAAGAATTGAGGGAAAGTCTAAAATTCAAAACAAGGAGGTAATAAAACTCCTATTTATAAGTTAATTGCACTGAACTCTAGTAAACATGGTTAATATCTAAAACTCGTGTGGTGGGTTTGGTAAAAGTGTGTTGTCATTTTATCTTTTTTCCCATTTTAAAATGGAATTTGGCCTCCCAAAAATCTTAGATCATGGAGTGGTCTAAGACATAGTGGTTATTCTATATTCTTCCATGTATAGAATCCATGACCTAGTTACCATTTCTCAACCATTTTACCCTCACCATGCCCAAGTATATAATGTGGTGAGCATGGGTTTCCTATTTTGGATAGGTGGTCCTCTGATATTCCATGCCCACCCAAGGGCATTTCAAGATTCTCATGGTGCATAGGGAAACCACTAGGATAACACGCATAACACCATGTCATCCCCAAATCATGGTTATATATCCCATTTTACACAAGAGCATGCCCAATATAAAACTACCTCATTCATATCCAGACAAGTCAATGCACAAGTTTTGGTGGCCTTCAAAAGGCTAAAACACCACATCAAACCTCAAAATTACCACAAAATTCTCCCTAAACATCCCCAAGTCTTGATAATTCACAAAGAGAATTTTATAAAGGGTATGTACCATTACACTCATTCTATTTATTTTGGTTTCCCAATTATTTCTCAATTCTAATTCAAGGTGATCATATTTTCCTCAAAATTATAAGAACTATGTGCGGATTGATTCCTATTTTCATGGGATACACAGTGATTCCTAGATCGCCTATCTCAAACCCAACCAAAAAACTGATATCAAATCCCCCACTTTATCATAGTGACTGGGTTTCTTCATTCACATTGGTTTTCTATCCATAGGGTTGGCATCATGACAAGTTCATTTCATTTTAAACATAAGTTAAAACTACATTAAACCTCATATAATAAGGTATTTTTCATATTATCTTAAACTATATATTATTTTAGTCATTTTCACATGATGTTAAACTATGTGATGCATGGTCCATCTTGTAAGACTTGAAACTTCTTAGAGTAGTCTACCTAGTAAGACCTGTCTTCCTCTACATATTATCTAAATCTACATAAGGATCCTTAGCATGTGGTTCTTTATCCATAAACCTATGTTATGAAAAAAAATGACTCTTACCCTAGGAAAGATCCTAATATGCATAGTGGTATTATATAAAAACTATATGTGGATTGATTCATGATGTTTCAATATATGTAATGATGTTGGGATCTCCTGTAATATGCCTTGGTGAAAATTATAATCACACTGGTTATACCCTAAAGGAGAGCCCCTTCCTCATTCACATCAATTTGTTTATTTCTTTATCACATAATGGTTCCTATACATCTCATCCTTCTCCTCCTATACGTGAGACAAATTTTTGTAGATTACATTTTCCAAGTACTATGAATGGATTGATTTATGTTACTATAGGATATGTTTTTGATTGTTCATCCTTAGGTAACAAACCTAATAAATTTAGGGAAAATGAATCATAAAACATGATTCATGACAAAAAAAAAGAATCGACATATATGGTACATACCACACTCAAGAAATCAATACATAAAAGGAAACATCATAAATCAATAAAATACATAAAAGAAAACATAAGAAATCAAGAAAATGTTAGGTCATGAAAATGTTTGGTGGAAACTATGTGCCACACATGATACATATACAAACAGACTGTTACCATATTTATCGAACATATCAACAAAACAACTAAACATGATCTGATGGTGAACAAATCTCATCAGCATATCCACCTCCATCTCTACTTCCTACTACCACCTAAAAGAACATTATATTGAAAATTAAATATTGTTGTATATTTATATTTAAACATAAAACAAATAAAATTTTGAAAACTAAATGATTTTGAATTTTTTTGATTTAAATAATCACCTCCAATTGATGCAATACCACCAGGGGTAGATTCAGTCATATTCTAATATAAATCAATCAACGCTTTCTGCAAAGCAGATATCTGATCCCCCTAGTTGTGAACTGTGTTTTGTAGAGAAACAATCTCTCTCTGAGTATCTCGGGGTATGAACTGACTACAACTAGGAGTAGATGCAGCTGCAATCCTTAGTGGCCTACCAAAGACCTCAGATGGTATGGGTCTCAAACCCATCTTGTGCACTCTACCAGGATGCTCCTTCCCAAAGATTTTAGCAACCGGGTCATTCTGGGAGATTGAGTAGGACTACACAGGATTGGAATCCTGCAGTTCTTTAATTTTTACCAATAAATCAAATAGTAGTCATATTATAAGAAATATATATTAACATAGTAACAGATGATAATAAGTTATTATAATGAAAAATGATTTCATTTCCCAACTTCTTTGGCAAGCTCATTAACAAAACTTCCATCAAATTATTGGTGAACATTCAACCACACTTCTGTTTGAGATGCTTAGTGCCTTAAACTTTGTGACTACATTAAACAAACATAAATCAAAAATTTAATATATTAAATAAATAATATTGTATTATAAATTTTTAAACTAATGAAAAGATTACCAGAGCAGGTTGGCTTCTAGAAAAACTCTTTGACCCCGAAATGTGAGGGATGACTTGCTTAGCCCAGCTTGATGAATTCTTTCTTAAAAGATCCTGAAATAAATAAAATGAAATTTAATAGTAATGTATTCAATTTAATATCCTCTTCATAGACATGTATAAATGTAAAATTATATTATTATAGTAATATATATTTAAATACCATCTACTTATCATCATGATTTTTGTCAACAAAAACATTCCATTTCTCTTTGGGTACCCAATCAGGTATCTTGTCATACATCTATTGGGAAATCAATGAAGTATTGTTGACATAGCCTCACAATCTCCATTTAAAGACTTTCCATTTTTTCCAAGATTTTTCAATGTCCACTTTCGTGCTATCACATCAGCAACCATAAAGTGGAAAAAAATATGTATACAGAAATTCATTTTGAAAATATTAATAACATGACATTCAATTACACGATAATGTATTAAAATTGCCTTTATTTGGGAATCAAAAACTTCATTTTTCCAACTTGCAGGCATATTTATCCAATCATCATATGAAATGGGAAGGGAAATGGGATCTGAAGCTAGTTGGCCTAAAATCTGTCCAAGTAATCCTACGGCATCATCTGTAGGGATCCCATATGAATCAAATGGGACAACTATCTTCTCTCCAGTCAGATTCCATACATCTAAAATTTTTATATTTTTCTCCAGAGTTTCATTGTTTCCATCATTAATTAACAAACAGTTGGTATAAAAAAAGTGCAATAAATTTATTAATATTAAAAATTTTACCTATAACAGTCACCCTCTAGTATCCCTGCGAATAACTAGAAGTGGTGCACCGCTCCCCCGCTGCTAAGGCTCCTGAAGAGGAAGGTGACGATTGAGCTACTGAAGGGATGCTCACAGAGGGTGTGAGAGATGGTGTAGGGGGAGATGGTGTAAAGGGTAGGTATATGGTGGCTCAGATGTTGTAGGGAAAGAGACAGATGGATTGTCATCTGTCACAGTGGTCGATGAAACAGCATATTGCTTCCTCCTTGGCATTACTACCATTTAATCAAATAAAATTAAGTTTAGAACATATTTCAAAAAAATATGCAGAAAAAAAAATTTAAAAAGATAACATATGCATAGTACTAACAAAAAAATACACATAAAAATAATAATGAATGATTGCACAAATGAAATAAGTGGTTGCTAAATGAATGAATAACTGAACATATAATCATTTTCTCCTTCAATCATGTCAGTTCCCTGCTCCATTACTTCATCCAATTCATTCATACTTACTAGACTAATATTTTCAATATCATGGTGGACAAATAATTTTGATTCTTGTTGTTGATTAGATTCAATTTCAGAGTTCAAATCTTCCACTTCATCACCCATATCATAAAATTATCTTTGTTTTACATGAGAAACTACACTCCACCCTTCATACACAACATCATTCACATAATATACCATTTTTTCTTGAGATGAAAAGATATATGGATCATGTAATTCATGATCACCAACATTCATCAAGCGAGAGAAGTTCACATAAGTAAATTGCATGGAATCTCTTTTAACACCTTTGATAATATCAACCCAATTGCATTTTAATAAAACAACTAAAAAATGCATGTGGTAGTTTAATTCAATAATATCGGTCATCTTTCTATAGTATCTCACTTCCAATAATGTAAATATACCACTATTCTGTTTTTTCAAACCCTCTTCTCGATTGACTGTAGAAAATCTAAAGTCATTAACATTGTAAGAGTCGAACTTTATAACTTTTTTTAAAGGACCTCGAGCAAGAAACTTCAAATCTTCTAACAACTCTGCTCGAGTAACGGTATTCATTATCTAAAATAAGAAATATAATTTATTAGAATTTCAAAATATATGTGTCATCCAAATATTAGTATTTATTTCAATATTTATGAACTTACACATTGTGAAAACCATTATACAAGCTCTTTATTAACAGCTTTTGTTATATCTTTCTCATTCTATGTTTGGAATCTCATTAATCTCTTTGTTTGTATCCTCAACTCTTCAATAAATGGATCTGTAATTTCACTATTCAACAGCACATATCTATGTGCCTGTAATAATTCTATTTCTCTCAGTGTAACATTTGAGGTCCCCCAACTGATCGACCAATAGTAGGAAATATTTTTGATTTCCCATGTATTTAAGAATGATTCGATGTGTCGTCAACACATACAACTCACTTAAATCTTGTATCAATATCATCCAAGTATCTAGAACAAAAGTTAAGACACTCTTCTTCCAAATAGCCTTTAGCAATAGAGCATTTCGGTTGAGATTTATTTCTCACATATGATTTCAAATGACCAAGATATCTGTGAAATAAAAAAAAACATAATTATGAATTTAATTAAGTTCCAAGAATTGTTTAATTAACTGAAAAACATATAAATAAAGTAACTCTCAATTGGATACATCCATCGATAATGAACAGGGCCTCCTAATTTAGCTTCCTCAACCAAATGCACAGTTCAATGCATCATGACAGTAAAAAAACAGAGGAAACATCATCTCCATTGCATGAAGTGACAATACTAATCTCTCCTGAAGTTTTTCAAGCTAAAATGGATGTAGAGATTTCTTATATAGTTTCATGAAAAATGTGCAGAATTGGAGTACAAGAGCAGTAACTTTTTTAGGTAATAATGTACGCAATGCCGATTATAGTAACTGCTGTAAAAAAATATGTGAATCTTGACTTTTCAATCCATGTTACTTATGATTATTTAAGTCAACACACCTCGATATATTACTTGAATAACCATCAGATACTTTCACATGATTTAAAATTCGAAGGAATGTATCTTTATCCCTATTTTTCATTGCAAAAAATTTCACAGTATACTTTTTATTCTCATCTGGCCAGAGATCACATTTTATGTTCATTACTTGTAAGACTTTCTGAGAATTGAGATAATACTTCACCTTTCCATGCTCATTAGGAAATGTGAATTTAAAATTTTCACATAAATTCTTCTCAATATGCATCACATCAAGATTATGCCACAACAAATTAAATTCCCAATACAGAAGTTTAAAGAATATACTTTTTTTCTTCCATTGTTACGTTCTGATTTCACTTGATGATGCACTTCGAACCTGTTTCCCACTATCATTCAAATGATAAACCTTCCAAAATTATGTTACAACATTTCTAATTTGTTTCAATATTTCATGACCAGTTAAAAACATTAGAGGTGGTCTACAATCAATGAAACCATTAAATTTTGATTTGTTCAGCCGAAATCTATGAGATGCATTGAGAAATATTTGATGGCACAAGAAGCACAATTTTCTACTATGAGGTAGTCGTTTGGGCTCAAAATCAACGTTATACATAGGATAATAGAAACCCATGTAAGTGTTCCAACCAGATAAATTCTCAAGCCCAGGGAAGTCACTAATGGTCCACATTAAAGTAGCATGCATTTTAAACATTATTTTAGAAGAATCATCAAATGTATCAACACTGTTTATCCATAACTCCTATAATTATTCAATTAAAGGAGGCAAGTATACATCAATATCATTTCCAGGCATTTTTTTCATGAATAATTATCGAAATGATAAAACGTGTTTGTTACAGGATGGCACCAGAATCGTATGGCTCCCCTCTCCCCTCCCCCCTCTCGGCTTCCCTCCTTGGGTTTCGAAAGTATTCCCCAATGGTGATGGATTTCCCCTTTAGATATCGTTCTTTCCGGTGCTTTCCTTATCTCTCGTCTTCTCTTTCTCTGTGGTGGTCCCTTCTTCTCATGGATTTTTACTTCTATGCTTTGGTGCTTGATGTTGTGGGTTTTGTTCTTTATTTATTTTGCTCTTACTGTCAAAGGATGCTTCATGTGGAACCCCTCGGATGCTCAATCCTCACTTTGTCCACAAGTTACTCTAAACCTCTCTTGGTCGGAGCAGGAGAAGTGGTAACGATGTGGTTTTGGGTTATGAGGATTAGTGGTCGACTAGTTTCCTGGTGCTACTGGATTCGGCTTGTTTTTTGTTCTATCTACTACTGGTTTTCTGCTGATTCGTTGATGCTGGTGATTCAGATTCAATTGTCTCTCAAAGTTCTTCTTTGTCCTCATGTTCCCCCACACCTTTCCTAGTCATACCTAGAGCGGTGGTTCATTGAGGCTTTGGGATGTGATTCTTTGCAGTTTTTGGTGCTCCAGGCGCAGCTTAAATTGGTGTTTGATGCTCATTCAGTGAAGTTTATATTTTTGGTTTTGGTGTTTTTTGTTGCTGGTGCGGTGATGTCTGGCAGATGATGGAAAAGTTTTACAGTGGGTCGATGGTATTCGATGGTCTATGGTGGTTCCAGTCTCTTCCTATTCATCGTTTTCCTACTCTGTTTTCTACTCTAGATCCAGATTCCTCCATTCTCTCTGAGGTGGAGATGTGTGGTAGCCTTCAAGGGTTTTTGGGTTTTGAGTATGAATGGGAAACATTGGTTGGAGTTTTGTGATGATGTTTTGACCGTTGAATACATGGTTGTGTTCAGCTCCGGCGAGACGGTGATGGTGGTTGGCGTTGATGTGATTGAAGCTGGCGAGGTGATGATGGAAGAGAAATATTTGATAGATTTGAGGTGTTTGAGGGTTTTTTTCTCAAGGTGAAGGGTTATGGTTGATGGGTTGTGGATCTTGGGGGGCGTGTGACTCAAGGTTTGAGGCGATGGATGGCAGTTGTTTTGGATTTAGAATTTTGAATTTTGAACAGTGGTCTTTGAAAGCATTTGTATTAGTCTCCTTGTGGGTGTAGAAGATGTGGGATCATCCGGTTTTATTTGGGTTCACACTTTCCTTTAAAAGTGTCACTTGAAAATACAAAAATATGGATTGTAGGATAAAAGACGTTTGTTGCATACACATCCACAAAGGCAGATTTTAAAGGATCAAAACAACTGGCCAAATGCTATAACTGGTACTCAAAGTCCAAAATGGGTTGAATCCATTGGCAGCCAATCCCAATTAAACATTCCTAGGATCAGCTGAGAAATATGGATGTAATGAATCAAATGTATTCCACAATTTTGAATCTCATGGATGTCACATTAACCCATAATTTTTATTATCTACAGAATGTCACTTCATGTGTTCGACAGTTTTCAATGACATGAATAATATTTGCAATTGACGCTTTAAAGGAAAGTAACGCAAAACCTTTAAAGGTGTGTTCCTTTTCTTATTCTTCATGGTATTATGTTTATTCGGACTTCCAACATCACATATTGACTTCCATCTAGAAGAATAACATTTTTTACAATCCTATCTACTTGAATCCTCTCACCAATAAAGCATACAATCATTGGGACATGCATATATTTTTGTAAAATTCAAACCAAGCATGTTGACAACTTTTTTCGTATCATAAAATGAATGGGGGATGTTTGCTTTAGGAAATGCATCATAAAACAACTCCAATATCATGGACATTACCTTATTTATAATTCTACAAAGACATTTGATATGGTACAACATCAGCAAAAAAAGAAAGTTTTTAATATTTCAAACATCCACTATACAAATCCTTATTTCCATCATCAACTAAATCATGAAACGTATTTTCCTCAGTGAAGTTTTCTCTTACATTAGTCTCCACATAATCAAGAGGAGGATCCACTGATATGTTACAATCTTCATATTTTTTTCCTAAAGTCTCAAAAACATCACTTTTCATGTTGCTATTCATATCACCCTCATCTATTTGTTCTGATATGTTTTGATGTTGATGGTGCTGTCTTACAGTACCAAATGCATCATTTATAAGGTTTTTCATTTAATTTCTCATTTTCAACGAAGTTGGGATCTCATTCTATAGATTGACATTAGTATTTAACCTTTCTCTAACATTCTATTATTTGTTCCAAATCCAACACAAATGTTGAATAGGGACTTGCTTCAATATTAAATGTTCATAAACTTAATCTCTCTTCAATCGTCTTCTAAATTTACATTTAGTACATGGACGTCTTATTCTCCCTTCATTAAATCGAGTGGAAATTACAAAATCTAAAAACTCCTCCAAACCCTTAACATACTGAGGTGTGTTCCTTGGTAATGTGATCCAGTTTTTATCCATGTATATCACAATGTGCCTACACAATATTAAAAAAAATTAAAACACATAACTATTAAAAAATAGTGAAAGAGATTCATATATTCTAGTTGAAAAAATATATAAATATGTTAAATATTTTGAAAAATTCTAGGATTAGATCAAAAAAATCATCAGACACTTTTTCCCAATAGCCCATAGTAACTTAAGTCACTTTAAGATGATATCTGGCCAACAAATTACATATAATATACCTATTCAGTCTCAAAAATACTATCTCATCTCTACCAATACATCCTATACTATATAGAAATTTCAAAGAAGAGGTGTGAATGCCTTTGATACCAATTTTTCACAAACCAGCCTAGATAACCTACCTAAGCGGCATATTATAGGGTTTCTATATAGATCACAGATTTCATGGATGAATAGATATATAAAGAGAAATAAGAATGCGATGGAGAAAATAGAGGCATATTGTATTTTTGAAGATATGCATGTGTGATAAAGGATACAGATGGAGGATTCATGGAGGAAGGGAAATAGATGCTGGGATGACGGGAAAGTGTCAATGGTGGAGCTAGAAGAATGGACATGGGGATAAAGATATAGAATATTTTTTCATATGTTAGAAAAATCACCCTATAAAAATTATACATCTTTAAACGCACATTATATTAGTTATGTAAGAATGAAACCAGAACCAAATGTATTGATCCATCACTAGTAAGGATAATTTATATTATCATGGGGTTCTAAAGAAAATTTTAGGTTAACATAACCATTTTATTAACTATAGTAATGTCCATCAAAATACATGGTTCAATATAGATGTGCACATTGTGTATTTATAAGTATAAGACATCCATTTTGGGTAGTATACTCAGTAGGCCAATTTTTGGTGATTTAATGCATTTTGTATAAAATGCCTACCAAAATACCATAAAATGATTTGGTTATTATATTTTCTATGTTATTTGAGTGGAAAATATATTCATTCAATAAAATTCCCCAAGGTAATTGACTATGTTTCATAAGAGGTCACATAAATGTAATTATACAGAGACACATACTGTATAAGAAAGATAAAAATAATGTGATGTGGTTTTATATTCAGAACATATGTTATATTTTATTATTTTAGAATATAAAATTAATATCCTATATAGAGTACTATGTTTCAACTAGTCATGATTAAACACTCCATCTAAATTAAATAAAGGGTTCCAAATTGAGAAATTTACTTTTTTGTTTTGTTTTCTTCTCAAATTTATGTATTATTATTGGTGGGTATTCAAGATAATCTATTCATGGGTGAATAAAAGTGGTAATAATAAGTAATTTTTTATACCATTTCCCCATGCATTAATTTATTGATAGATCAAATTTTAATTTCTCACTTCTGAGTAGAGGAAGGAAAATATTGGGCATAATTGACCATAATATAAATACCATCAAAAAATCCATGTACATGTTAGAGGTTATGCTAATCTAGAACAGTTATTAAAAGAATAAATAAAGAATTAATGCTTAATATTAAAATGTATGGATCCAAATTTTTTTAATTTCATGATATAAATTGATAATATTAGACACAAAATTATTATAAGATTTATCATGTATTTTCACTTGATCTGGAACTCTCTCATTTAGTGAAATCAGGTCACTTATGGGACTTCAAACGTGCCTCGCCATATTATATATACTTCCAACTAGATTCAAGGGTGTGATGATATATCATAGATATTGTACCCCTTAATGTAGAGTTACAATATAGTGGAAATAAACAATATAAATAAATATAATTTTAATGGAAATAGATGAAAGAGTACGACATACAACTTGGAAGAAAAAGGATGAACCAATAAGCAATTAATAATAAATCATTTAATCACATGATAAAATTTATCAAAATGGAAAACTAAAAGTAATACAAATAAAAGAACCATCTAACAAAATATCTTTGAGAAATTATGAAAGTAATTCACCCCTCCAATCCCCAGTATCTTGAGGATCATCAACTCCCATCAATATTGTAGATTATATAGATGAATGTCTCTTCCATAATCAATCATCATCCTTTTCACCCCTCCACAATGAGCAGGTTCAATTTGTAAGGATCTAATCTAGGTTGAATTTACTACATGAACAACCATACCAGTTATGGGGGAATGATCAGGTGCATCCTCCTATATAGAATATGGTGGAACTAGTGTGTCCTATCTAAAAAGTGTATTTTGGTGCCTCTAAGATTTAATTTTCAAAGATACTAAGTGAACACATAGAACAGCTGTAGAAAATTTCATACGGGGAAAACTTAAGTAGTTATAGGGCACACAAAAAGAATTTATACCAAAAGAAATATCCTATGAGAAACCTGTAGGTTCCGAGCACAGCAGAAGCGCGTTGGTGGGTCACCCAACTTTTATTTTAGCGTTAAACAACGTTCAAACCAAGATACATCATGATATAAAATTCTGGATCTTCAGAATAGAACAAAAAACGAAAAAAAAGAGGGAGTCCTGAAACCATAGAGATAGAATCATCATATATTGGTTATAATTAATTTAATTAATTCACAAAAATTACATTGGTAGAATTCTTCCTTCATTGATGTCTCCAGTCATGATCTTGTGATCTGTAATTGTGTTGTAGAATCCAAGTTTAGGATTCCTCTAGTGGTGATCCACATGTGTGCCACGTATCTCTGGACGTCGCCGAAGGGATCTCCGGGTGCTAGCGCGGAAGAACCTTCGCTTGCGATGTCCACTTTCGATCGCCTTGATCCGATGGAGGAGGATCTATCTCGGTCTTGAGAGTGTTATTGGATGAAGTAGTTCTTTCAGCCTTGAAAGAATTCTCCAGAATTTTTGTGCACAACGTTTGGAGAAAAGTTTTGGGGTTGTGAGGATATTTATAATCAGGTTTGAGGTTATTGAGTTATGATAATAAATAAACGCATTATGCATTTTATTTATTTCATTAACTCTTATTGAAAACCCCCATGTCAAATTATTAATTCCTTGACATGCTCCCATGCTGATTATAATAAATATCATTTAATAAAACAATATTATATCCTCAAAATACCGACTGGAAAAACTACACGGTGTGTAATCATTAATACACGGCATGTACTCATTTTCCATAAAACTACACGGCGTGTACTTTTATTTTCCATTTTTCTTTATTTCCTCCACCACATTTATTAGACCTTGAGTAATGGCTATTTATTTCTTAAATAAATGTAACTGCATTATTCGCCAATAAATATATTATTTCTCCCACAATATATTCTCTCGAATAACTCGTGTAAAAATAAATGCGATCAGGAATCCTTAAATAATTATTAAACCACAGTCGGGAATAATATTTATTTAACTTGTTAAATTAATATTTAACTGAGATACATGGACACACATAGTGTGTGACCCTCTAGGCCTCTTTCTCGTTGGCATTAGGTAAGCTTGCCTAAAGTCCAAGATTACTGTCTAGCAACAGGTCAAGGAACCCAAGAGAAAGAAGTTAACGCCACAATGAAGTTTCACCTCATACTAACACTTACCATGTAATATAACCCCTTTATCTCGATATCTCTAATCAAGTGGGTTTCATGCTAGTGTCATCAACCCATCTGATCGATTATTCTTTCTTTGACATTCTATAATTGAGCTTGCTCATTCCTTACGATGTCCATGGATTTACTTAGGCTATATCAATTCCATCAAAGGTCCTGAGATATCTACTTCTGTTATGGAATAGAAGGAAAAAATCATTTCTCGCATTATCTATTAATGTGGTATTACTTGTGACGCACCAAATGTATCCTACCTTGCTGTGAACAGTGTGTCATCACAGTTTTCATCAATACATCTAAGTGTGTGAGTTGTAATACCCATTAATAATAATCTTAAATTATAAGTACCAATACACACATCTGCATATAAGAACATCCAATGACACTATGAAATGTGGATTTCCTACTGGCAGGTCTCGT
Organism: Viscum album; assembly: GCA_963277665.1. Lineage (NCBI taxonomy): Eukaryota > Viridiplantae > Streptophyta > Magnoliopsida > Santalales > Viscaceae > Viscum > Viscum album. Next base: position 1,589,999,942 of record OY728150.1, read on the forward strand.
TCTCATAATATTCATCTAGATATTACTAAGGGCGGACACCATGAGAAGGTGCCTCAAAGTTTTATGAGTCATCACCCCTAATGTCCTGTATTATTTGTTTCTCTCAAATAAAATCATTCGTCCATAGAACATATATTCTAGAACAGTGTTATGGAACTTCCGGTTTCTCATCATAGCAGGGATCCGCTATGACCCTTTAATGCAACAACTATCCTTGGGACATTATCACATGCATTGTCACGCAGAAGAACAATCAATATGTGATAGGAATTTTATTAATGAATAATGTACAAAGTAGTTGGTTCTAGGCCACCAACTCCAACAGACTCCCACTTGGACTAGAGCCAACTACTAACAACCTTTAACCTGCTAGCTCTCACATGATATTCATGCTTCCACTAAGATAGGACTTTAGTCATGGGGTTCGCCACGTTCTCTTCCATGGACACTCTGCTCACTGCGACTTCACCCCTTTGATATAAATATCTCAAGAGGTGATTCTTCCAGAGTATGTGTTGTTTCCAATGATGTGACCTTGGTTCTTTTACAAGATCCACCGCTGCAGTATTATCACAATACAATATAATGGGATCTTTACTGTTAGGCACCACATCAATCTCCTAGACAAATTTCTGAATTCAGATGACTTCCTTGGCTGAATCATAAGACACTATATATTCGGACTCCACTGTAGAATCGCCAACAACTGGCTGCTTTGAACTCTTCCAGCTCATAGCTCCTCCATTGAGACAGAAAGAATATCCAGATTGCGACTTCAGATCATTCTGATCTATCTAAAAACATACATCAGCATACCCTCTGATGACAAGCTCCTAGTCTCCTCCATACATGAGGAACATATCCTTAGTTTTTCTTAGATACTTAAGGATAGTCTTACCAGTAGTCCAATGTTGTTCTCCTGGATCTGCTTGATATCTTCCTACCATGCTCAGTGCATAGGCAACATCAAGCCTGGTACATAACATGTCATACATGATGGATCCTATAACTGAATCATATGGGATCTTCCTCATTATATCTTTCTCTTGTTGTGTCTGAGGACACATTTTCTTAGAAAGATGTAAGCCATGTGACACTGAAACCAATCCCCTCTTGGATTGTTCCATACTAAATCTCTTTAGTATCTAGTCAATGTATGTATTCTGACTTAGTCCAGGTAGCCTCTTGGATCTATCACGAATGATCTTTATCCCTAGAATGTAGGCTGCTTCACCCAAGTCCTTCATGGAGAAACACTTTTTCAACCAGTCCTTAACTGACTATAAGACTGGTACATCGTTTCCAATAAGCAATATTTCGTCAACATATACTACTAGGATAACGATCGCATTCCCATTAAACCTCTTATAAAAACATGGATCACATTCATTTTTAATGAACACAAATTCCTTTATGGATTCATAAAATTGAATGTTCCATGACCTGGATGATTGCTTTAATCCATAAATAGATTTTTGCAACTTGCAAACCCGGTTGGCTTCACCTGGTGTCACAAACCCTTCTAGTTGTGTTATATAGACATCTTCCTGAAGGTTCCCATTAAGTAATGTCGTTTTTACATCTATCATCCAAATCTCATAGTCATGGTAAGATGTTATGGCAAGTATGATTCTTATGGATTTAAAAATGGAAAATGGCAAGATTATTTCATCATATTCAATTCCTTGACATTTTCTGAATCCTTTAGCCACTAGCCTTTCTTTATAGGTGCTAACTTGAACTTCCATGTCCAGTTTTTTCTTGAATACCCATTTGCATCCAACAGGAATTACATCAACTGGCTCATCAACCAGAACCCAGACTTGGTTCTGATACATGGAATCCATCTCAGAATTCATAGCTTCTAGCCATCTTGTATCTTCTAAGCTTTCTACTACTTCCTTGTAGTAGAGAGGTTTATCATTGTCCAATAATAATAATTCACCATCCTCGGTGACTAGGGAAACAAATCTCTCTGGTTCCCTTACCTCTCTTGAGCTTCTACACAGTACTTGTGTTTCTGGAACCTCTTCCACGGGGACCTATGGAACTTATTTCTTTACCAACTCTTGTGTATCTTGAGCATCAACTTTTTCGAATTCAATCTTGCTCCCACTAACCTTATTTAGGATGTGCTCCCTCTCAAGAAATATGGCTTGTCTGGTGACAGTCACTTTCTTGTCTGAAGGGTTATATAGGTAATATCCTTTCATTTCCTTGGGATATTCTATAAAGATACACCTTGTGCCCTGGGGTGCTAGTTTGTTACCTGAGAAGGCCTTAGAAATTTCCTCACATCCCCATATACGTGTGTGCAACAAAGTGGATTTCCTTCCATTCCATAACTCGGATGGAATTCCATTTTCTACCTTAGTTGGTACTCGGTTTAATGTGTATGCTGCAGTTTGTAATGCATATCCCCAAAAGGATAATGGAAGATCTGCATGAATCATCATCGACCTCACCATGTCCAAAAAGATGTGGTTCTTCCTTTCACTAACACCATTCCACAGTGGTTTATAAGAAGGAGTGAGCTGAGATAGAATCCCAGACTCCTGTAGAAGATCGATGAACTCTTGGTTCAGATATTATCCACCTTGATCTGATTGAAGTTTCTTTATCTTCTTACCAAGATGATTCTCTACTTTATTCTTGAATTCCTTAAATTTCTCTAAGGCCTCTAACTTATACCTCATTAAGTAGAAATAACCATATCTACTCAAATAATCAATAAAAGTAATGAAGTAAGAATATCCACCTGTAGCTTCTACTGGAAATGGTTCACACACATCCGTGTGTACCAATCCTAGAAGCTCTGTGGCCCTTTCACCCTGTCCACCAAAATTTGTCTTGGTCATTTTTCCTTGTAAACAAGCATGACATCTATCAAGTGGTTTTATCTCAGTAGAGTCTAAATAGTTATCTTAGTAGAGCTTTGTCAAGCACTTCTTTTTTACATGACTGAGACGGTGATGCCACAATTGGGTGATGTATGAGCCATGTGAGTTTGTTTCATTATCATTTTCCAATACATGGTTTTCATAATTTAATACATACAAACCATTATTTAAATGTTTCATACCATAACATATGTTTTTCTTATAAAAGAGACAACCCTTATTTCCAAATTTGAAAATAAATCCATCCATATCCAAACAAGATACAAAAATTATGTTCTTGGTAACACTAGGCACATAATAATAGTTATGTAAAACAAAAATCATCCCAGCCGGCAGTGAGAGGTGGTAATTGTCAATAGCGAATGTAGCCAGCCTTGCGCCATTGGCAGCTCGAAGATCTACCTCTCCTCTGGAAATCTTTCTAAATATACTTGGTTCCTGCATGTTAATACAGATGTGAGCCCTACAAGTTGTATCTAATACCCAATGTGTAGAAATAGAAAGATTACACTCAATAACAAACGCACTTTTAGCATCCCCATGCTTCTGGGTGCAGTTCCTCTTCCAATGGAAATGCTTGCCACATGCAAAACACACCGCCTCCTGTTCCTTGCCCTGCCTCTGGATCTTCCCCTTCTCAAAGGGATGGTGCTCGGGGGCTTCAGACTGTTTATAAGTCTTTGTCCCCTTTTCCTTGCCCTTCCTTTTCTTATTCACCATAAGGAATGTGGGTTTATCACGCCCCATGTCCTTATCTACCTAGAGAATCAAGGTCAAAAGTTCCAATAGACTCTTCTCATTGTTTCTCATGTTGTAGTGGACAATAAATCTAGAGAAGGTCTTGGTCAGTGATGATAGGATGAGATCTGTATTCAACTCATTCGGGAATTTAATCCCTTAGATGTACAGGCGTTTAATGTAGCTAGTAAGCTTGAATACATGAGGCCCATGTGGCGCAGAATCTCCAAGATCAGTTTTAAACAAAGTATTGGAGATCTCATACCTCTCCTATCTCGCCTTCTCTTGGTAAAGATCCTTAAGGTGATACATCATGCTATACGCGTCCATGTTTTCATGTTGCTTCAAGAGATCATTAGACTTGGACGATAGCATGAAACACTGGACATCTGTGGAATCATCCATGTGCTTTATGTATAGAGATAGTTCCTCATCACTGGCCTCTTTTCCAGGAACAACTGGAATAGGCTCTTCTAGCACATACAATTTCCTTTCGTGGCGAAGGATGACGCGTAAATGCCTCTACCACTCTTGGAATTTGGTTCCTGTGAGAAGGTTTTCCTTCTCGAGTATGGTTCTCAATGATATGTTTGAATTCATTTTTCTTGTTGTTTCTACAAATTAAGATGAGAAAAGTTTTAGTACTTTATTACAAAACTGAGACAAATGAATAAATTAATACGTATTAGTCTACCACTATTTTATCGAAATCCAATATCCCTCACCATTGACTTCGGAATATTCTATTGCCTGAATATTCTAGTGGCAAGGATCCATATTTCCTTTTTCATTACCCCAACTATAGTTAGTCAAGCAACTTTAAGGGTTTTAGGTAGGCTTTCCAAATGCCAACTGCACTTACTCGCAGCTCCTTGATTCGCTGAGTGGACTCCTCAATCCTGAAATCCTTTTATTTTGGATTTCCTCAACCTTTGCCTCTTTGTCACACTAAGTCCTACTGTGGCAGTCTACCCTTGATGTGAACCAAGTTAAGTCAACCCAAAATCTTGAATTTATAATTCCCTAATAATTGAAAGCACCCCAACTAGGGTTGTTCAGTAACTTTGAACTATGGTTCAATTCTAACCAAGATTATGGAAGGCTATACCAACTTAATTTTCTTTTGAGATATTTTATCCTTATACATAAATTGCCATTTTATTATCTTTGATTACATGCTTTCTAATATTAAGTGGGATATACATAAGTGATTAACCATGTCAAGATAATATTTATGCATAATACGGTCTTATTTTAGTTCCATCTTATATGCTTGTTTAATTAATTAATTGTGTGATCGTGACAACACACCCACAATAAATAAACCATGAAACTGACAGAAATAAAATAAATGGTATGATCATGAGATTTTTTATTGGTTAGTCTATCTAGCAGTTGATAAACTAATCCAATACCTAGGGGAGAAACACCTTGAACCTTTTGGGTTCATGTTTATAGCTTTCCACCTCTCCACCTTTGTATCTCCTTAGATTTGTTTCACCTTAGATTTTGACTTGAGCCACCTCCACTAACTTGGAAGCTCCATCCATTACATATGCATTTATCTCACATGCAGGTGATGGGAAAAAGGGGTTTTACATAAAAGAATTTTTGGGTGCGCGGGCCCTACATATTAATGAAGAGAAGGCTCACAGGCCAACAAATTTAATTTAAATAAATAAATAGAAAGAAACCATTCACATACAAAGGTCTTGGTCTAGATCATGATCATCTATATATTCAATGATATTTACGCATAAATAAAACTAGCATTCAATTCATTATCATTCTTACTTAAGATAAATCACGCTCGAATCAATAAATTATCTTTAATTAATCAATCCTTTTATCTTAAATCCTTTTCTGAATTTCCTTGAGATTCTCATCCATCATAATTTTAAACAAATAAATTCATTTAAAATTCTTTGTACGTAACTTGTACCTTGGAGGCAACCCGGTGAATTCCCATTTATTACACAGATGTTAAATTAAAAACATATATATAAAACACCTATCAAGTGTTGTGCCTCAGCTTTACTCCTACACTATGGTACACATCTCAAGGGTTTGTATAATATAATAATAAATTTTAATAAATCTGCATAATTTGGGTGAGTACATGGCGTGTAGTTCCGACTACACGGCATGTACTTTTCTTCACCGTCGATCCGAAGTACACGCCCGGGGACATGGCATGTTAATGTACTTCAGAAATTTTCAGAGTACACGTAATGTTCAGTGGGACACACGCCGTGTAGTTTCTGTGTTACACGGTTTCCAACTGGGCAAACCATGTACGAGGTACATGGTCCAACCCTAACCCGAAGTGACTACACGTTGTGTTCATTGGACCACATGGTGTGTAATCCGGAAACCTTGTGCCATCTGTTTTTGGTCAACACATGGTGTCATAAATGACTTAGATAGGATCAATACACGGCCAAATTTGACGGACCAGTCCGATGCATGAACCTATACTACATGGTGTGTACTTTTGAATACACACCGTGTATTCTCGTGTTGTACGGCCAGGAATGTTTGGCTCCTTCGGATGAGATCCTCTATTTTATTTTAATCAAAAATTAAAAGAAAATGTCATTTTTGTATGGTGAACGAGAATCGATAGAGGAGGAACAGATCTCGAGATTCAGATTTAAAGAACGATTAACTTGAATTGAAACAACTAAATTATTAAATGCGTAAATCACCAATAAAAAACTAAATAATTATAATCAACTATATAACTCCTCTGATACCACTTCTAGGTTCCAAGCGCAGCGGAAGTGCATTGGTGGGTCTCCCAACATTGATTTTAGCATTAAAAAATGTTCAAACTGAGATCCGTCACGATATAAAATGCCAGATCTTCAGAATATAACGAAGAACAAAAAACAAAAGAGGAAGTCCTGGAACCATAGAGATAGGATCATCATATATTGGTTATAATTAATTTAATTAATTCACAAGAATTAACTTGGTAGAATTCTTCCTTCATTGATGTCTATGGTCACGATCTTGTGATCCGTCATTGCGTTGTAGAATCCATGTGAAGGATTCCTCTTGCGGTGATCCACACATGTGCCACGTATCTTTGGATGTCGCTGAAGGGATCTCCGGGTGCTAGTGCGGAATAACCTTCTCTTGCAATGTCCTCCTTTGATCACCTTGATCCGATGGAGGAGTATCTCTCTCGGTCTTGAGAGTGTTCTTGGAGGAAGTAGTTCTTTTGGCCTTGAAAGAATTATCCATAATTGTTGTGCACAACAATTAGGGAAAAGTGTTGGTGTTGTGAGGATATTTATAATTAGGTTTGAGGTTATAGATTTATGACAATCAATAAACATGTTACGCGTTTTATTTATTTCATTAAATCTTATGGAAAACCCCCATGTCGAATTATTAATTCCTTGACATGCGCTCATGCTGATTATAATAAATATCATTTAATAAAACAATATTATATCCTCAAAATCCCGAATGGAAAAACTACACGGTGTGTAATCATTAATAAATGGCGTTTACTCGTTTTCCATAAAACTTAATGGAATGTATATTTAATATACACGGCGTGTACTTTTATTTTCCATTTTTCTTTATTTACTCCACCACATTTATTAGACCTTGAGTAATGGATATTTATTTCTTAAATAAATATAAGTTCATTACTCACTAATAAATATATTATTTCGCCCACAATATATTCTCTCGAATAACTAGTTTTCAAATAAATGCGATCAGGAATCCTTAAATAATTATTAAACCACAGTCGGGAATAAAATTTATTTAACTTGTTAAATTAATATTTATCTGAGATACATGGACACACTTTGTGTGTGACCCTCTAGGCCTCTTTCTCATTGGCATTAGGTAAGCTTTCCTAAATTCCAAAATTACTTTCTAGAAACGGGTCAAGTCACCCAAGAGAAATAAGTTAATGTCGCAATGACGTGTCACCTCATATGAACGCTTACCATGTAATATAATCCCTTTGTCTTGATATCTCTAATCAAGCGGGTTGCATGCTAGTGTCATCAACCCATGTGCTCGATTATTCTTTCTTTGACTTTCTGGAATTGAACTTGCCCATTCCTTACCATGGCCATGGATTTACTTAGGCTATATAAATTCCATCAATGGGCCTGAGATATCTACTTCTGTTATGGAATAGAAGGAACAAATACTTTCTCACATTATCTATTAATGCGGTATTACTCGTGACGCACCCAATTTATCCTACCTCACTGTGAACAGTGTGTCATCACACTTTTCGTCAATACATCTAAGTGCGTGAGTTGTAATACCCATTAATAATAATCATAAATTCTAAGGACCAATACGCACATTCGTATATAGGAACATCCAATGACACTATGAAATGTGGATTTCATACTAGCGGGTCTCGTTCTCATAATATCTTCCTGGATATTACCAAGGGCGCACACTATGAGAAGGTGCCTCAAAGTTTTATGAGTCCTCACCCCTAATGGCATGTCTTATTTGGGTCCATCAAATAACATCATTCGACTATAGAACATATATTCAAGAATAGTGTTATGGCACTTCTGGGTTCTCATCATAGTAGGGATCTGCTATGACCCTTTAATGCAACAATTATCCTTGGGACATTATCACATGCATTGTCATTCAGAAGAACAATCAAGATGTGATAAGATTTTTATTAATGAATAAATTACAATGTAGTTGGTTCTAGGCCACCAACTCCAACAATAACCAAACACAAGTTGGTGAGGTGGTGAGGGGATAGGGTTTCGGGGGTCACCAAGGAGGGTCTCGCGAGGGTCAGGGAGAGAAGCGAAGTCGCGGGGGTGGGGGGGAAGTGTCGGGGTTGAAAAAAAAAAGTTTTAACAGCGGTTTATAAAAAACCACCACTAAATCATTAATAAAAAATTTAGCATTGGTTTAGTAAACCGCCGCAAAAAAATCTATTAATGTTGTAGTGTTCACTCCAAATAGCTATTTGAGGAAAACTCCCAGATGATGAGTAATCATAAAAGAGGCTAGATGAATTGTAATGGATCGATGTAAACATGTTGCATACATTACACAACCTTGAGGTTCATTATAAATAGATCTCAAGAGACTTCAACAAAAAGGTTCACCTTCGTTCATTCCTCCACGAAGAATTAGTGCTAGATATTAAAACCCCAATAATACCTGTAAAGAAGCATCTTCATCTAGAAACCACATAGGAAGGACCATATATCATACATAAGGTTTATCAATAAATTTCTTACTCACTAGCCACAATGGAAGGGGAGCATGTCACACCCCCATTGATGAATGATTTCTCAAGAAATACTTTGCATAGCAGTCATCAACCATTATATGTCTTAGCAGCAACAAGTTAAACTGCACAACATCCCTTATCCTTAAAACATGATGTTAAACTATACAGAGCCCTTCTAGGTTGCATGATTTAAGACTACACAAATATATCCAGAATTAAAAACTTTTAACTACACAGAGCTCTTCCTAACCAAATGACAATAAACTGTATATAACCCATTGTGGAAGCATGATGATAAACTACACAACGTCCTTTGTCTTTACTACATGACATTATGCAAAATGGATCCCCAATTTTCATCTTCATTCATGTTTGGTGATTGTCATTTTTATTGTAAGACATTAAATTTCATGGTATATGTCTACACCACATGACGTTAAAATGAATAGGAGTCATCATGTCACAAAATATTTACCGCAAATGATCCATAACTATACAAAAGGAATATTAAATACCCCTGTCATTGTGAGGGAGTTAGATCCATGGAGGGAAACCCTTTATCCAAGAACTATGTGTGGCTTGATTCCTACCATCAAGGGATATGTAGTGACGCCCAGACCACCATTTATGGTCGTCTCCATGATATTTATTTTATTCAACATCAGGTGACCCTCTTCCTCAACACATGATGATATACATCATAAAACGTATCCTTACAACATGATGTTAAATTACATTTCATATGACCTTACCGAATGACATGAAGTAGGATGAATCTATAATATTCCTCTTGTTTCACATTGAGTCATCCACATCCTTACCACATGATGTTAAACTATATGAATGATTTCCTTGCCACACAACATTAAACAATATAGGGTTTCAGAAACATGTGTGGATTGATTCTCATTATAAGGAGATACATAGGGATTCCAACATCCTATATCCTAGACCAGCCACTACATGGTACAAAAATCACCTGTCCATTATATGATTGACTCCACAACATGAGGAAACGTTTCCATTACTTGTTTCTAACATCAAGGATAGCTCATGTGATAATAGTAATTTTTTTCAAATCTCTCTCCACGTGGATGAGGCACATCAGTTCATGGAATTTTTATCACGATTCATCACCACGTGATGTTAAAATTCATTGTTTATGTACCCTTTCGAGACACAAAGTTGTACATTGGTATGGGACTCACTCGAGAGAAATAGAAATCATCACACTGTTCTACCACAACACATTCATTTCAGAACTAAATGTGGCTTGATTCCTCTCGTCACATGATATTTTGTGACATCTGAATCTCAAATACTAGGCACATGTATAGAAATAAACATAAAAATGCTCTCTCTTGTGTATTGGTTAGACATGTGCATGGTTCTTTCATCAAGAAATACATGTGGATTGATTCATGTAATCAATGGTCACATACTGGTGCTCGAATCTCCAATATTAGGCCTAGCTATAATGATCAATGTGAACAATTCTCCCTCTACATAAGGGTCAGACCTACGTCAAGCTTTTCCCATTCAAGAACTATGTGTAGCTTGATTCATGTTCTCAAAGGATTCATAGAGACACCAAAATCTCTAATTTTTAGGTCTAGCCATGGTAAACAAAATATTCCTTCGTCCCTAAGTACAGGTTTGACCTACACATGGATCTTCCCCCAACTACATAGGGGATGAGTCATAAAAACTCATTTTCCCTATGTATGAGATAGATCTGTGTATGGATTTGTAGTGCACATAAAACGTCCTACATAATTTATCACGTCTATTCCAACATCCTTACCGCATGATGATAAACTAAAAAGAAAATTTCCTTAAAATGACATTAAACTACAAAGAAAATGTTCTTACTATTTGACATTAAACTACACAAAAACAAATACGACCCCACAAGATGACATTAAACTATGCAGACCATTACCCATTTTCAACCCTCATCATAGAACCATAAGAGCCCAACCCAAGTCAACCAGAGTACGAGGTGCATCCATCATAATTTAAACCCCTCAATCCATAAATCACACTTTACATCTTGAATGCCTTAGGTTTCCATAAACCTTCCATATCCCATGTAAAATGATTCCTGGATCCAATGGGAACCTTTTATTAACTATGCATGTATTCTTATGGCTCCTTCATATGCACTTATGTCCATCAACCAAATGTGACACTATGTAAAAATGGCCTTCCAATCCTCTTGAATAATGACATCACTTTTGAAGAACTCAGAACCTCGGTGTATTTGGGTAATTCCAGCAATGTTTTATCCATATCATCATTCCTGACCCAAGAACCTCGAGCCATGATTTACAGCATTCTCATCCACTACTCAAAAGGACGTTGGAGTTCTCTTGACATAGGGTATTCTAATAGATTTCTTGTATAACATTACCCTCATATTAGGTCCATGTGAATTTGGACATTAGATTTCCTTCACATTAGTGAATGTTGTATGATCTTAAACACTAGGATTTTGATGGTCCAAATCGCAAGACCTTAAATTACTAGAGAAAAAGTCACGAAACATTTTAGGTTAAAAACCATCAAAGGGTGTCCGAAGAAAATGTCATGCACTTTCTCATTAAAATATTAATTTTTTTCGTGTTATAAAAAATAGGGTGTAAATAAATAAGTCATAAACCTCATAGGGCCCTCATTGTAGATATAGTAAAAGACACTATTCTCTCTAGATCCCCTGATCCTTGAAAAAGTTAGACATATAATATTTTACATCTCCTATCTTTGAGAATATTTTTTTTAAGAATCAAAACAACCTTTTAGTGTTCCCAAACCCTTATTGAATATCACAACATCTATAACTCGAACTTCATTATTTGATATCCTCATATCACATCAATCATCCATGACTCTTGGAAAAGGATATCCAGTTTCAAGGGAACCTTTGGTTGAATATGAATTTATGCCTATGGATCCTGCATATGCTCTTATGGTCATCAACCAAATGTGTCACTTTTCAAATAAAGGATTTATGATCCTTGTGAGCCTCGATGTCACCATGGAAGAAATCAGCACCTCAGTTTTTTCTAGGCCATTCCTGGATTGATTATCCCACACCATCATCATGACCCACACACTTTGGAGCATTATTTAAAATTTCTATAACCAGACTATTCGAGTAGATTATACACCCTTAAATGTTTCTTCAATGTATTTTGTACCCTTTATCAAAGAAAGAACAATTCACTCTATTACCAAACCTTTTTATGTCCCACATCTCATCATTTAAGAACACATGGTGTATGGATTGAGCTTCACATAAGAGATGTGTCATAGGTTTCTAGGACCCATCCTGGATAGCCTTTCATTCCATACCCAACCTCATCATCTTAATGTTAAGTCTTCATGAATCATTATTGGAACATAGAATGTAGTGTAGATCATCTTTACTTGACCATCTTATCGACGCATATAGGATATCCCCTAACAACTAAAGGCATATCATCCTTGTAATAAAGGAAATACAGTCAATGTGAGCTCTAGAAGCATCATAGAGGAACTGTGATCATCAGGGTGTTATGGGTCATCCCCAGCATGTATTCTCCATTCCACATTCATCAACTAAAACATTCTAGTTATAACCTACATCACTCACATTTCAACTATCTAGGTGGACCGAGCATCCCTAGTATTTCTCCCACAATTAGATATCACACAAATAAATCTTCCATGAACCTTGGAAAATAGTACACACATCTCTATTTGATAATGATTTGGATGCATTAGGGAATTTAACTATCAACTAGAGTCATCTCCTCCATACAGGATAGGAGATCTAATCCTCATGAGCCTCAGAAACACCGTGACAAAACAGTCCATGGATGTTTTTGGTCATTCATGACATGTCTGCAACATATTATTTGATCATTGATCACGTCCTGGAGAAAAGAAGTTAAATTACATAGCATCTCATGGTTCAAGCTAAAAGAATGTAATCTACAGTGATAAAACGTACGAGATGAAAAACCCAAAACTAAACTAATAAAAGGTCCAAGATAAAAGACCCTAAACTAAAATGATATAAGGATCCAGATTAAAAAACCTAAAGTATATGACAGTATAAGTTTAGCCTAAAAGAATGAAAATAATCTGGTGAGGCCTCATATGGATTCAGAAAAAGTCATTATTTTATTTTCAAGTCCATTGACTTTGTAAAAAGATGTAGAGATATCTCTCATGGAAATTTATTCTTCCCAATTTTCCTTTTGTTGATCATGCAATCTCATGATAGCTGGAGAATATGTATCATTGATAAATACAAGGTTGGTTTGAATTCATGAGTGTTTCTCAATATAAAACTTTTATTATCTAAATATTCAGATCCAAGAATTCGAGTTTGGTTGATGTTATCAAAAGGATGGGTATCTCCAATCATTTATGCGACATCAAATCAATAGAATCTCAGGCACCTCATAAATAAAATAGAACTGGACAAAAAGATATAAATTTTAGTACATATATTTAATGACAGAATACATGAGGAATCAAAATATACCAGATTATCTCAAATGAACATGATAGATGAGGAAATTTTGCAAAATTTCAATCCCATCACAGCATGTTCTAAGAGGATTCCTTGAGACCTGAAATCCACTGCTCCATGGAGGTAATATGTTGGAGTAATTGTTCAACAGATTCAGTCTCCACCTCCATATTCTATTGAAACTCCTCTACTAGAGTAAAGTCATCAATCCTAGCCTTCTCCAACATATCAAGATGTGTCTGTTTATCCAGAATAGTTTTCTATGGTATATGAAGTTAATTCTAAAACTGGGATAGTTCTCCCTGATGAATACTAATTTATGACTAGAGAAAGTTGATTTTAACCATCCCTCTACTAAATATATTCAGATGAGCATCCACCTCCATCACTTGTTGGGAAGTGTCCTTTAAGAAAACGCCCTAGTGTTTCTTTACTGAAGAGGAAGCCTCTATGGCTAACACCCTCAATTCAAGGTCCCTATTCTTCTCTCTCAGGTAAATCACCTCCTTCCCTTAAGCATGAATTGAAATATAGTAAGAACCCTCATAATCAAGGTAGATGAACATAAATAGAAGATGACAGAATTGGTCCTTCGGCCATTCAAATGGGGTTTCTGAAACTATGTTTCGGATCTCCCTCCAGATTCACAGCCGCAATGATGGGTAAAATGATGCAGACACTGGTCATTGATCTAATCTCATCAAGGTAATATGGATATAATTTGGGACTAGTTGGCCAATTGGTTCACGCCCAAATTTACCCAAGAGAAGAAGGTAAGACGGTCCTTGTAGTTTAGCTTGGGTTATCGAATCCACAGAGACCTAAGAAGAAACCTATAGACATGTACATTCTATGGACTATTTTAGTCTATGAAGTGGCCAACTTGGATTTATTTTGGATGGGTTTTAAAGATATCTAATTGATTTAAGTGAATTAAATTTAGAAGAATAAGTTGATCCTAGGTTATTGTTTGGGGTGGATTGGACGTATTTCCTTTTTAATGATTTCAATTTCTTAAATTAGAGATGGGTTCATTTAAGGAGATAAAACAACATCATCACTTACTGGTTTAATTCCTACACCCTTTAATACTAATCACCTATACACTTGAAGGATCAAAGTTTTGAACACTTCAAGGTAAAGGTTCGTATTAGTACTTGAAATGTGTGGCCTTAAATTCAACAAGGACAATGGAGTTTAAAAATCATCAAATAAAAATCCCAATTAAAGAAGTGATTATAAATTAATTAGGTGATAAATAACATTCAATCCAGCCCCTTGATACTCCCTTGGATCAACCCATAAGTGGGTTAGCCCTCCATTGATCCCATGGTTTCAATGGAAGCGGAAAGTAGACTCATGAGGGAGGAAATGGAGAAGTAAAGAAAACAACAAAAATAAAATGATCACTCCACCGTTGTGTGAATAATTTCACAAGGGTTGGTGTGAATAAATTCACACCTTGATCCAACGGTATCAAATTGATATGAAGAACAACATAATAAGAGTAGAATAAGAACTTTTATTAAGAAACTAAAGTGAATTGAACAACTTACATGTGAAAGACAAATTTGAGGCAACAAAAATGCAGCATAACATTACAATTGAACAAAGCATCCAAGATCCTCAACTCCTTCACCACCACTACCTTAAATAGTCATTTTGGAAGCCTTGGGTCGATCCACCAACAGTACAAATCATCTTAGTTAATTTTTCTAGGCTATAGGTGGTGGGAAGCTTGTGGAATTTTGACTTTTCCACGTTTGACCCGAGGTGGCAGCCAGTTTTCATCCACCGAACAGACTCGTCTAAAAGACCTTATAGACGGCCGAATCAGGGTGGACTATAGAAGAAGAAAATGGATCTACGGATGTCTTCTAACCGTCTGTAAAAGTTGGGCCCATTTTTAGTTGTGTATTCCGAGATATGATCAATGTAGTGGACTGTTTTTCTGGGCCGCAGAATCTGGCCCAGAATTGTATCTCTATCTTGGGACGACTAAATGACCACCATGGAGGCCGAATTAGCATTTACTCCTGAAGCGTGATTTGTTCTTATACATGTCTTCTAGCATCCCACGAAATTTGGGATTAATTGGGCCTGTATGTTGGGCCCCACAGGCTCATCAGTGGTCTGGTGTCCAATATGCCTTCTCCAGAATTGCTTCCTTTCATTGCCAAATATCTCCATCATCCTCCTTTAATTCTCCACTGATCCCTGAATCAAAAATGTTCATATTTAAGTGTAGATAAATTTCCAAAAATATAAAATTAAAATATGTATAATTAAATTCCTTAAAATCAGATGAATCATTGGGTACTTTAAATGATGTTAAAAAATATACCACATAATAGTGCATTTTAAGAAGGTATTACATTCATAATGTGAAATAATGTTCAAAGTGTAAAATGCACTAAAATGGTGTTTATGAATAATAAAGAACATGAATATTATATATATTACCAATGAATATTATCCTCATTTAGTGGATAATCACACCTCCCAACTTGAGTTTTCCTAGTCCCGAGCAAAATATATCTCAACAATATGAAATTCGAATTCCCTTTTCTAAAAATATTTTAATACACAGTGATCACCAAAAAACCTTATACCAGACAATCATGAAAGCCATTAAAATATTTTAATACGAGATAGTTTCATAAGCAGATCCCAATCCCAAGCCCATTCCTTTGTTCAAATCCATCATCATACTTCATCCAACTCAATTAGGTGTAATGATGTGTTGTGAATCATAATAGATATGGGGGTTCATTTTCATTCAAGGGGGAAATCATGGAAGCGCTAGGTGGAATCACATTTAATCCTAATATGAGTATTATTCATCCCTTTTTTTTATTTTTTTTGCAATATTGCTATAGTAATTGAGATTGCAGTTAATCAAATTAACACATGTAGCAAGACTTTGCCGATGACTCCCAGACTCAAAGGCCTTAGGGCACTAAGTGAAGCCCACATACTCGGGCATCATCTTGAGTTAACTTAATCAAAAAAAAAAGTCATATTACCATAAATAGAGATAGATTGAAAAACTCAGGGCTAGACAACTCTGGAGTCACGATCCTCAAGTGCCGAAAGCCTCGCATTTTATCAATCCATTGCTCTACACGCAAATTTTTATTTTTATTTTTTTATTTTTTTATTTTTTAATATATTTTTTTTAATACTCATATTATTCATAAAAATAAAACCAGCCTATTCTATTTATTATGGAACCTCAAAAATTCAAATTAGTACCCCATAGTCTAGAGGACGTGCATTGTGGCATTTTTTTATTTGGATGAAAATATAAACGATGAAATATCACATTGGATAGCCACACATTCCAAAATCTATGCTCATGAAATTATAAAAGGATTAAAATCAGAATTAGGGTATGATAAATTATTTGATATTCAGTTTCAAAGTATGCAATGTGTATTTCCATGTTTAAAGTTAAAGGAATTTTTCCTTCCATTTACACAATTTTTTTCAAATCATTCATTTTTTTTGACACGAAATAATTTTTTTTATTTTATCTCCCCCCCAACTTAAAATAACACCGTCCCTAGTGTTCAAAGAAAAGAAAATTTAGAAGGGGGTAGAGGTAGAGAATGAAAGTTCAAAAAGGAAATTGAAAATGAGGGTCATGGAATGAAGTCACCTGGTGGTTGAAGTTTGAAGTTCTTGCTGCTCCAATTTAGTCCTTTGATATCCATGTCGCTTGCAAAGTTCCCTAGTGGAAAAAGGAAAAACAAAACAAACAAAAGAGTATATATATATATAAGTAAAATATAAGTATATATATAAAATAAAATAAACTGATGATACATTGTCTTCTTTTTAAATTTCTGGGTAAGGTATTACTCAAGGATCACACCACGTGACACGGATGAATATGGTTCTCCCCTTTCATACCCATCCATACTCATAATAGAAGAACAGGTCAACAGTCTATATTTTTTTTAAATATAAAAATGATTAATTAAAATATAAATTTTATTAAAACAACAAAATGATAGGAAACTTGAAAACCATGGGTTTCCTCCCATGCAGCGCTTTGTTTAACGTCATTAGCTCGACTTGAACCCCCCAACTTATCCAATACCAACTTTCAACATTTTAAGGATCACATGTTTCACCCCTTCTACTAGGTTGAGATTGATTCTATGTTTATAATTTGTTTCATTCACAATCCTATGTTTTACAATGAGTGGGAAAATCCAAGGAATGTTTGAAGTGGTTGATCCAGTTTCCACTGTAGTTTTTCCAAAGGCATCAATGGTAATTCCAAATTTTTTGGTTTCAAGAGAAGAATTAATTCCAAATAAATTTTCATGGTTATATCCTATGAAGGGATAGTTGATCATGGAAGGAAGGACAATAATTTTGAGCTCAGGTTGGATAGTACATTCAAACACAGGTAGAGATTTTGAATTCAAATCAGTTTCATTTTCCAAATTTCTCAAAAAAATTGGTTCCTTTTGAATAGAAGATTCAACCAAAAAATTGGAAAGACTAGTTTTAGGAATGGTTATGGACTCAAAGTTTATGATTTCTCGCAATGGTTCAATGGTTGGTGTTTTTTAAAATTCATCAATGGAGTTATACTTAGGAGACTCAATCCATGATGTCAAATTCTCCTCTTTTGAATCCAAAAATTTAATTTCCTCCTGATTTAAAGACCCCTAAAAAATTCCTTGATCCTCTTCATCAATCCCAAATCCAAAGGTTGGTTATTCAATAAATTCATGAGAGGTTTTTGGGAAACTAGACACTTCACATAAGGTTATGGAAGGGACAGTTTGTGTAGGGATGGTTTCCTCAAAATTTTTAATGCTTTGTAGTTCTAACCTCAATGATGAAACCTAAAAATTCATTATCTCCATTTGTTGACACAATTTTTCAAGTAATGGTTGTGGATCATGATGGATAAGGGGTTGAGACAGATGGTCTATTCCAAGAGTATAATTAAGTTGTTGGAATTCCACAGGAGGATGTTCTGATTGGCCTTGTTGGGATTGGAAATCATAATAGGTTGGAATGTATTGTGGATCATATGAATAAAAACATTGTGGTTCAGTAGGTTTTTTATGATCCCACAAGTAGGAATTAGTATGGTCATTGTACATCGTACATGGGGTTGGGTGATCAAAGTAGGGATAAGTTTCCCATGTTTGGACTTGTTCAAAATTGACTTCCATAGGAGTGAGGAGTGAGAAAAGAGAATTAGAATGAAAAAAAAAGATAATAGTGTCTAAGATAACTTACTTAGGTCCCCGGAAATGGCGCCAAAATTTGGTTCACGCCCAAATTTACCCAAGAGAAGAAGGTAAGACGGTCCTTGTAGTTTAGCTTGGGTTATCAAATCCACAGAGACATAAGAAGAAACCTATAGACATGTACATTCTATGGACTGTTTTCGGCTATGAAGTGGCCAGATTGGATTTATTTTGGATGGGTTTTAAAGATATCAAATTGATTTAAGTGAATTCAATTTAAAATAATGAGTTGATCCTAGGTTATTGCTTGGGGTGGATTGGACGTATTTCCTTTTTAATGATTTCAATTTCTTAAATATGAGATGGGTTCATTTAAGGAGATAAAACAACATCATCACTTACTGGTTTAATTCCTACACCCTTTAATACTAATCACCTATACACTTGAAGGATCAAAGTTTTGAGCACTTCAAGGTAAAGGTTCGTATTAGTACTTGAAGTGTGTGGCCTTAAATTCAACAAGGACAATGGAGTTTAAAAATCATCAAATAAAAATCCCAATTAAAGAAGTGATTATACATTAATTAGGTGATAAATAACATCCAATCCAGCCCCTTCCTACTCCCTCGGATCAACCCATAAGTGGGTTAGCCCTCCATTGATCCCATGGTTTCAATGGAAGCGGAAAGTAGACTCATGAGGGAGGAAATGGAGAAGTAAAGAAAACAACAAAAATAAAATGATCACTCCACCGTTGTGTGAATAAGTTCACAAGGGTTGGTGTGAATAAATTCACACCTTGATCCAACGGTATAAAAGTGATATGAAGAACAACATAATAAGAGTAGAATAAGAACTTTTATTAAGAAACTAAAGTGAATTGAACAACTTACATGTGAAAGACAAATTTGAGGCAACAAAAATGCAGCATAACATTACAATTGAACAAAGCATCCAAGATCCTCAACTCCATCACCACCACTACCTTAAATAGGAATTTTGGGACCTTGGGTCGATCCACCAACAGTACAAAGCATCTTAATTAATTTTTCTAGGCTATAGGTGGTGGAAAGCTTGTGGAATTTGGACTTTTCCACGTTTGACCCGAGGTGGCAGCCAGTTTTCATCCACCGAACAGACGCGTCTAGAAGGCCTTCTAGACGGCCGAATCAGGGTGCTCCATAGAAGAAGAAAATAGAGGTCCGGATGTCTTCTAACCGTATGAAACATTTGGGCCAATTTGGAGTTGTGGATTACGAGATATGATCAAAGTAGTGGACTGTTTTTCTGGACCTCAGAATCTGGCCCAGAATTGTATCTCTAACTTGGGATGACTAAATGACCACCATGGAGGCCGAATTAGCATTAACTAATGAAGAGTGATTTGTTCATATACATGTCCTCTATCATCACAATACATTTGGGACTAATTGGTCCTGTATGTTGGGCCCCACAGGCTCATCAGTGGGCTGGTGTCAAATATGCCTTCTCCAGAATTGCTTCCTTTCATTGCCAAATATCTCCATCATCCTCCATTAATTCTCCACTGATCCCTGAATCAAACATGTTCATATTTAAGTGTAGATAAATTTACAAAAATATCAAATTAAAATATGTATAATTCAATTCCTTAAAATCAGATGAATCATTGGGTACTTTAAATTATGTTCAAAAATGTACCACATAATAGTGCATTTTAAGAAAGTATTACAATCATAATGTGAAATGATGTTCAAAGTGTAAAATGCACTAAAATGGTGTTTATGAATAATAAATAACATGAATATTATATATATTACCAATGAATATTAGCCTCATTTAGTGGCTAATCACACCTCCCAACTTGAGTTTTGCTAGTCCCAAGCAAAATATATCTCAACAATATGAAATTCGAATTCCCTTTTCTAAAAATATTTTAATACACAGTGATCACCAAAAAACCTTATACCAGAAAATCATGAAAGCCATCAAAATATTTTAATACGAGATAGTTTCATAAGCAGATCCCAATCCCAAGCCCATTCCTTTGTTCAAATCCATCATCATACTTCATCCAACTCAATTAGGTGTAATGATGTGTTGTGAATCACAATAGATATGGCGGTTCATTTTCATTCAAGGGGGAAATCATGGAAGCGCTAGGTGGAATCACATTTAATCCAAATATGAGTATTATTCATCCCTTTTTTTTATTTTTATTTTTGCAATATTTCTATAGTAATTGAGATTGCAGTTAATCAAATTAACCCATGTAGCAAGACTTTGCCGATGACTCCCAGACTCAAAGGCCTTAGGGCACCAAGTGAATCCCACATACTTGGGCATCATCTCGAGTTAACTTAATAAAAAAAAAGTCATATTACCATAAATAGAGATAGATTGAAAAACTCAGGGCTAGACAACTCTGGAGTCACGATCCCCAAGTGCCGAAAGCCTCGCATTTTATCAATCCATTTCTCTACACGCAAATTTTTATTTTTATTTTTTTATTTTTTTATTTTTTAATAATTTTTTTTAAATACTCATATTATTGATAAAAATAAAACCAGCCTATTCTATTTATTATGGAACCCCAAAAATTCAAATTAGTACCCCATAGTCTAGAGGACGTGCATTGTGGCATTTTTTTATTTGGATGAAAATATAAACGATGAAATATCACATTGGACAGCCACACTTTCCAAAATCTATGCTCATGAAATTATACAAGGATTAAAATCAGAATTAGGGTATGCTAAATTATTTGATATTCAGTTTCAAAGTATGCAATGTGTATTTCCATGTTTAAAGTTAAAGGAATTTTTCCTTCCATTTACACAATTTTTTTCAAATCATTCATTTTTTTTGACACGAAATAATTTTTTTTATTTTATCTCCCCCCCAACTTAAAATAACACTGTCCCTAGTGTTTAAAGAAAAGAAAATTTAGAAGGGGGTAGAGGTAGAGAATGAAAGTTCAAAAAGGAAATTGAAAATGAGGGTCATGGAATGAAGTCACCTGGTGGTTGAAGTTTGAAGTTCTTGCTGCTCCAATTTAGTCCTTTGATATCCATGTCGCTTGCAAAGTTCCCTAGTGGAAAAAGGAAAATAAAACAAACAAAAGAGTATATATATATATAAGTAAAATATAAGTATATATATAAAATAAAATAAACTGATGATACATTGTCTTCTTTTTAAATTTCTGGGTAAGGTATTACTCAAGGATCACACCACGTGACACGGATGAATATGGTTCTCCCCTTTCATACCCATCCATACTCATAATAGAAGAACAGGTCAACAGTCTATATTTTTTTTTAAATATAAAAATGATTAATTAAAATATAAATTTTATTAAAACAACAAAATGATAGGAAACTTGAAAACCATGGGTTTCCTCCCATGCAGCGCTTTGTTTAACGTCATTAGCTCGACTTGAGCCCCCCAACTTATCCAATACCAACTTTCAACATTTTAAGGATCACATGTTTCACCCCTTCTACTAGGTTGAGATTGATTCTATGTTTATAATTTGTTTCATTCACAATCCTATGTTTTACAATGAGTGGGAAAATCCAAGGAATGTTTGAAGTGGTTGATCCAGTTTCCACTGTAGTTTTTCCAAAGACATCAATGGTAATTCCAACTTTTTTGGTTTCAAGAGAAGAATTAATTCCAAATAAATGTTCATGGTTATATCCTATGAAGGTATAGTTGATCATGGAAGAAAGGACAATAATTTTGAGCTCAGGTTGGATAGTACATTCAAACACAGGTTGAGATTTTGAATTCAAATCAGTTTCATTTTCCAAATTTCTCAAAAAAAATTAGTTCCTTTTGAATAGAAGATTCAACCAAAAAATTGGAAAGACTAGTTTCAGGAATGGTTATGGACTCAAAGTTTATGATTTCTCCCAATGGTTCAATGGTTGGTGTTTTTGAAAATTCATCAATGGAGTTATACTTAGGAGACTCAATCCATGATGTCAAATTGTCCTCTTTTGAATCCAAAAATTTAATTTCCTCCTTATTTAAAGACCCTTCAAAAATTCTTTGATCCTCTTCATCAATCCCAAATACAAAGGTTGGTTCTTCAATAAATTCATGAGAGGTTTTTGGGAAACTAGACACTTCACATAAGGTTATGGAAGGGACAGTTTGTGTAGGGATGGTTTCCTAAAAAATTTTAATGCTTTGTAGTTCTAACCTCAATGATGAAACCTCAAAATTCATTATCTCCATTTGTTGACACAATTTTTCAAGTAATGGTTGTGGATCAGGATGGATAAGGGGTTGAGACATATGGTCTATTCCAAGAGGATAATTAAGTTGTTGGAATTCCACTGGAGGATGTTCTGATTGGCCTTGTTGGGATTGGAAATCATAATAGGTTGGAATGTATTGTGGATCATATGAATAAAAACATTGTGGTTCAGTAGGTTTTTTATGATCCCACAAGTAGGAATTAGGATGGTCATTGTACATCGTACATGGGGTTGGGTGATCAAAGTAGGGATAGTTTTCCCATGTTTGGACTTGTTCAAAATTGACTTCCATAGGAGTGAGGAGTGAGACAAGAGAATTTGAATGAAAAAAAAAAGATAATAGTGTCTAAGATAACTTACTTAGGTCCCCGGCAATGGTGCCAAAATTTGGTTCACGCCCAAATTTACCCAAGAGAAGAAGGTAAGACGGTCCTTGTAGTTTAGCTTGGGTTATCGAATCCACAGAGACCTAAGAAGAAACCTATAGACATGTACATTCTATGGACTGTTTTCGGCTATGAAGTGGCCAAATTGGATTTATTTTGGATGGGTTTTAAAGATATCAAATTGATTTAAGTGAATTCAATTTAAAAGAATGAGTTGATCCTAGGTTATTGCTTGGGGTGGATTGGACGTATTTCCTTTTTAATGATTTCAATTTCTTAAATATGAGATGGGTTCATTTAAGGAGGTAAAACAACATCATCACTTACTGGTTTAATTCCTACACCCTTTAATACTAATCACCTATACACTTGAAGGATCAAAGTTTTGAGCACTTCAAGGTAAAGGTTCGTATTAGTACTTGAAGTGTGTGGCCTTAAATTCAACAAGGACAATGGAGTTTAAAAATCATCAAATAAAAATCCCAATTAAAGAAGTGATTATACATTAATTAGGTGATAAATAACATCCAATCCAGCCCCTTTCTACTCCATTGGATGAAACCATAAGTGGTTTATCCCTCCATTGATCCCATGGTTTCAATGTAAGCGGAAAGTAGACTCATGAGGGAGGAAATTGAGAAGTAAAGAAAACAACAAAAATAAAATGATCACTCCACCGTTGTGTGAATAATTTCACAAGGGTTGGTGTGAATAAATTGACACCTTGATCCAACGGTATCAAATTGATATGAATAACAACATAATAAGAGTATAATAAGAACTTTTATTAAGAAACTAAAGTGAATTGAACAACTTACATGTGAAAGACAAATTTGAGGCAACAAAAATGCAGCATAACATTACAATTGAAAAAAGCATCCAAGATCCTAAACTCCTTCACCACCACTTCCTTAAATAGGAATTTTGGGATCCTTGGGTCTAGCCACCAATAGTACAAAGCATCTTAATTAATTTTGCTAGGCTATAGGTGGTGTAAAGCTTGTGGAATTTGGACTTTTCCACGTTTGACCCGAGGTGGCAGCCAGTTTTCATCCACCGAACAGACGCGTCTAGAAGGCCTTCTAGACGGCCGAATCAGGGTGGGCCATAGAAGAAGAAAATGGATCTCCGGATGTCTTCTAACCGTATGGAACATTTGGGACCATTTGGAGTTGTGGATTCTGAGATATGATCAAAGTAGTGGACTGTTTTTCTGGGCCTCAGAATCTGGCCCAGAATTGTATCTCTAACTTGGGCCGACTAAATGACCACCATGGAGGCCGAATTAGCATTAACTAATGAAGAGTGATTTGTTCCTATACATGTCCTCTAGCATCCCACGAAATTTGGATTAATTGGGCCTGTATGTTGGGCCCCACAGGCTCATCAGTGGGCTGGTGTCCAATCTTCCTTCTCCAGAATTGCTTCCTTTCATTGCCAAATATCTCCATCATCCTCCATTAATTCTCCACTGATCCCTGAATCAAACATGTTCATATTTAAGTGTAGATAAATTTCCAAAAATATCAAATTAAAATATGTATAATTCAATTCCTTAAAATCAGATGAATCATTGGGTACTTTAAATGATGTTCAAAAATGTACCACATAATAGTGAATTTTAAGAAGGTATTACAATCATAATGTGAAATGATGTTCAAAGTGTAAAATGAACTAAAATGGTGTTTATGAATAATAAAGAACATGAATATTATATATATTACCAATGAATATTAGCCTCATTTAGTGGCTAATCACACCTCCTAACTTGAGTTTTGCTAGTCCCGAGCAAAATATATCTCAACAATATGAAATTCGAATTCCCTTTTCTAAAAATATTTTAATACACAGTGATGACCAAAAAACCTTATACCAGAAAATCATGAAAGCCATCAAAATATTTTAATACGAGATAGTTTCATAAGCAGATCCCAATCCCAAGCCCATTCCTTTGTTCAAATCCATCATCATACTTCATCCAACTCAATTAGGTGTAATGATGTGTTGTGAATCACAATAGATATGGGGGTTCATTTTCATTCAAGGGGGAAATCATGGAAGTGCTAGGTGGAATCACATTTAATCCTAATATGAGTATTCTTCATCCCTTTTTTATTTTTATTTTTTGCAATATTGCTATAGTAATTGAGATTGCAGTTAATCAAATTAACCCATGTAGCAAGACTTTGCCGATGACTCCCAGACTCAAAGGCCTTAGGGCACCAAGTGAAGCCCACATACTCGGGCATCATCTCGAGTTAACTTAATCAAAAAAAAGTCATATTACCATAAATAGAGATATATTGAAAAACTCAGGGCTAGACAACTCTGGAGTCACGATCCCCAAGTGCCGAAAGCCTCACATTTTATCAATCCATTGCTCTACACGCAAATTTTTTTTTATTTTTTTTTATTTTTATTTTTTAATAATTTTTTTTGAATACTCATATTATTCATAAAAATAAAACCAGCCTATTATATTTATTATAGAACCCCAAAAATTCAAATTAGTACCCCATAGTCTAGAGGACGTGCATTGTGGCATTTTTTTATTTGGATGAAAATATAAATGATGAAATATCACATTGGACAACCACACTTTCCAAAATCTATGCTCATGAAATTATACAAGGATTAAAATCAGAATTAGGGTATGCTAAATTATTTGATATTCAGTTTCAAAGTATGCAATGTGTATTACCATGTTTAAAGTTAAAGGAATTTTTCCTTCCATTTACACAATTTTTTTCAAATAATTCATTTTTTTTTACACGAAATCATTTTTTTTATTTTATCTCCCCCCAACTTAAAATAACATTGTCCCTAGTGTTTAAAGAAAAGAAAATTTAGAAGGGGTTAGAGGTAGAGAATGAAAGTTCAAAAAGGAAATTGAAAATGAGGGTCATGGAATGAAGTCACCTGGTGGTTGAAGTTTGAAGTTCTTGCTGCTCCAATTTAGTCCTTTGATATCCATGTCGCTTGCAAAGTTCCCTAGTGGAAAAAGGAAAAACAAAACAAACAAAAGAGTATATATATATATAAGTAAAATATAAGTATATATATAAAATAAAATAAACTGATGATACATTGTCTTCTTTTTAAATTTCTGGGTAAGGTATTACTCAAGGATCACACCACGTGACACGGATGAATATGGTTCTCCCCTTTCATACCCATCCATACTCATAATAGAAGAACAGGTCAACAGTCTATATTTTTTTTTTAAATATAAAAATGATTAATTAAAATATAAATTTTATTAAAACAACAAAATGATAGGAAACTTGAAAACCATGGGTTGCCTCCCATGCAGCGCTTTGTTTAACGTCATTAGCTCGACTTGAACCCCCCCAACTTATCCAATACCAACTTTCAACATTTTAAGGATCACATGTTTCACCCCTTCTACTAGTTTGAGATTGATTCTATGTTTATAATTTTTTTCATTCACAATCCTATGTTTTACAATGAGTGGGAAAATCCAATGAATGTTTGAAGTGGTTGATCCAGTTTCCACTGTAGTTTTTCCAAAGACATCAATGGTAATTCCAACTTTTTTGGTTTCAAGAGAAGAATTAATTCCAAATAAATGTTCATAGTTATATCCTATGAAGGTATAGTTGATCATGGAAGGAAGGACAATAATTTTGAACTCAGGTTGGATAGTACATTCAAACACAGGTTGAGATTTTGAATTCAAATCAGTTTCATTTTCCAAATTTCTCAAAAAAAATTGGTTCCTTTTGAATAGAAGATTCAACCAAAAAATTGGAAAGTCTAGTTTCAGGAATGGTTATGGACTCAAAGTTTATGATTTCTCCCAATGGTTCAATGGTTGGTGTTTTTTAAAATTCATCAATGGAGTTATACTTAGGAGACTCAATCCATGATGTCAAATTCTCCTCTTTTGAATCCAAAAATTTAATTTCCTCCTGATTTAAAGACCCTTCAAAAATTCCTTGATCCTCTTCATCAATCCCAAATCCAAAGGTTGGTTCTTCAATAAATTCATGAGAGGTTTTTGGGAAACTAGACACTTCACATAAGGTTATGGAAGGGACAGTTTGTGTAGGGATGGTTTCCTCAAAATTTTTAATGCTTTGTAGTTCTAACCTCAATGATGAAACCTCAAAATTCATTATCTCCATTTGTTGACACAATTTTTCAAAGTAATGGTTGTGGATCAGGATGGATAAGGGGTTGAGACAGATGGTCTATTCCAAGAGGATAATTAAGTTGTTGGAATTCCACAGGAGGATGTTCTGATTAGCCTTGTTGGGATTGGAAATCATAATAGGTTGGAATGTATTGTGGATCATATGAATAAAAACATTGTGGTTCAGTAGGTTTTTTATGATACC
The DNA here is from genome assembly GCA_963277665.1 of Viscum album. Lineage (NCBI taxonomy): Eukaryota > Viridiplantae > Streptophyta > Magnoliopsida > Santalales > Viscaceae > Viscum > Viscum album. Next base: position 1,590,027,563 of record OY728150.1, read on the forward strand.
ACAAGTAGGAATTAGGATGGTCATTGTACATCGTACATGGGGTTGGGTTATCAAAGTAGGGATAGGTTTCCCATGTTTAGACTTGTTCAAAATTGACTTCCATAGGAGTGAGGAGTGAGACAAGAGAATTAGAATGAAAAAAAAAGATAATAGTGTCTAAGATAACTTACTTAGGTCCCCGGAAATGGCTCCAAAATTTGGTTCACGCCCAAATTTACCCAAGAGAAGAAGGTAAGACGGTCCTTGTAGTTTAGCTTGGGTTATCGAATCCACAGAGACCTAAGAAGAAACCTATAGACATGTACATTCTATGGACTGTTTTCGGCTATGAAGTGGCCAACTTGGATTTATTTTGGATGGGTTTTAAAGATATCAAATTGATTTAAGTGAATTCAATTTAAAAGAATGAGTTGATCCTAGGTTATTGCTTGGAGTGGATTGGACGTATTTCCTTTTTAATGATTTCAATTTCTTAAATATGAGATGGGTTCATTTAAGGAGATAAAACAACATCATCACTTACTGGTTTAATTCCTACACCATTTAATACTAATCACCTATACACTTGAAGGATAAAAGTTTTGAGCACTTCAAAGTAAAGGTTCGTATTAGTACTTGAAGTGTGTGGCCTTAAATTCAACAAGGACAATGGAGTTTAAAAATCATCAAATAAAAATCCCAATTAAAGAAGTGATTATACATTAATTAGGTGATAAATAACATCCAATCCATCCCCTTGCTACTCCCTTGGATCAACCCATAAGTGGGTTATCACTCCATTGATCCCATGGTTTCAATGTAAGCGGAAAGTAGACTCATGAGGGAGGAAATGGAGAAGTAAAGAAAACAACAAAAATAAAATGATCACTCCACCGTTGTGTGAATAATTTCACAAGGGTTGGTGTGAATATATTCACACCTTGATCCAACGGTATCAAAGTGATATGAAGAACAACATAATAATAGTATAATAAGAACTTTTATTAAGAAACTAAAGTGAATTGAACAACTTACATGTGAAAGACAAATTTGAGGCAACAAAAATGCAGCATATCATTACAATTGAACAAAGCATCCAAGATCCTCAACTCCTTCACCACCACTGCCTTAAATAGGAATTTTGGGATCCTTGGGTATAGCCACCAACAGTACAAAGCATATTAATTAATTTTTCTAGGCTATAGGTGGTGGAAAGCTTGTGGAATTTGGACTTTTCCACGTTTGACCCGAGGTGGCAGCCAGTTTTCATCCACCGAACAGACGCGTCTAGAAGGCCTTCTAGACGGCCGAATCAGGGTGGGCCATAGAAGAAGAAAATGGAGCTCCGGATTTCGTCTAACCGTATGAAACATGTGGGACCATTTGGAGTTGTGGATTCCGAAATATGATCAAAGTAGTGGACTGTTTTTCTGGGCCTCAGAATCTGGCCCAGAATTGTATCTCTAACTTGGGCCGACTAAATGACCACCATGGAGGCAGAATTAGCATTAACTAATGAAGAGTGATTTGTTCCTATACATGTCCTATAGCATACCACGAAATTTTGTATTAATTGGGCCTGTATGTTGGGCCCCATAGGCTCATCAGTGGGCTGGTGTCCAATCTGCCTTCTCCAGAATTGCTTCCTTTCATTGCCAAATATCTCCATCATCCTCCATTAATTCTCCACTGATCCCTGAATCAAACATGTTCATATTTAAGTGTAGATAAATTTCCAAAAATATCAAATTAAAATATGAATAATTAAATTCCTTAAAATCAGATGAATCATTGGGTACTTTAAATGATGTTCAAAAATGTACCACATAATAGTGCATTTTAAGAAGGTATTACAATCATAATGTGAAATGATGTTCAAAGTGTAAAATGCACTAAAATGGTGTTTATGAATAATAAAGAACATGAATATTATATATATTACCAATGAATATTAGCCTCATTTAGTGGCTAATCACCAATATAAGTATATGTGCTCAGAGAATTTGATGAATAAGGGATCTTGCCTCCACATTAGTCACCCCAGTCGGAGGAATCCCCAAGTGATAAAGGACTGGAACCTCTGAGCTTCAGGAAGAAGACAATACAACTAGGAGCACATGGATTAATCATCATAACAATAAATGGTATGATATCACCATATAACCAACATATATGACCAATGTTCGACACAAACCTTTCTTTTTTGAGTTATTGGTGATGTCTATTTCACAGACCATATCCTTAGGTGAAGAGGTGCCACCCTCTTGTGACATGCATCTTTGTAGAACTTTTGGTGCCTTCCCTCAGGGAGTTCTTAACTCTCCACCCTTGAGGGATGCAGTAACAAAAGATAATGTCATGTGATAAGACCCAAATAATCAAGTTATCTAGTTCTAAATAAGTATTCACCTTCCCCAAAAATCTCTTACATCATGGATATAGTGGTAAAATAATATATAGCTATGTCAGTATCCTCCAAAATTTCATCCACCCATGCCGAATAAAGTGGTGAAATCACTTGGACATCCACAACAGGCAATAGGTGTGACTGATCTAGCACCTCAGCCATCTTAGCTCCTTCATGGGCTGAGCCCAATGGTGAAGTGTACAATAAACCAAACATTTTCATGCATCCATAGGAGTGGATACATGATCCTCTAAGATATCATAGTGAGGACATATAAATTCTTGAAACATTAGTATTTGTTGATAAAATATCCCGGATCAATTAAGAAATTAAATGTTATACTTACTTGAGGATTCCATGGGAGAAGGCTCAGACAACTCAGAAGGATTCCTTTTCCTTTACCCCTATGGGGAATGCACTAAAATGTTATTAATACCAAGAAAATTATGGAAGTAACTCTAGAAGGTGATTAAGTCGATTTAATTTATGTAGAAGTGGAAATGGTTTCCCTCATCCAGGCCAGTTGTCCTGGGGATCCTCCATCACCAGTCTCTCAGTCACTTCCAATTTCCTCTTCCATGAATGTAACCAGGAGAGGAGATATGAGGGATATAATTATTGGTCAGTCCTCTGTAGGTTCCTTATATATCAAATAAAAAAGGATATTTGTACATTTTCAATAGAACCACATATAGCATCCTGCCTTTTTATAACATAAACTTTCATTACATTACACAAAACTGAGGATCTTTAAGGTTTAGTGTATTGTAAACCAGGAACATAATACATGAAAACAACATAAAACATTCTTCTTAAACACTTTAAAGGATTCTCCTTAAGTTCATCCTAGGTTCATTACTGCATCTCATAACCTGGGGACATACATCAAAAGAAAGGGTGAGCAGAAGGCCCAGTAAGGGAAACAAGGGAAACATTTAACATGTGAACTTGAGATACATCAACTATGTCATGAAAAAGAACTTTAAGGCATGAGAAAGAAATCATGTGGCATATCATAATAAAAATATAATTTTTCATAACTTTAAGATGTGGCTACATCATTTAACATAGACAATCATGAACATATCACCAAGGTCTATCCCCAAGGTGTCATTTGAAAATTACCAAGGTTATTCACCAAGATATCGTGAAAATTGTAATCTCTAGTGGTTACATCATTACCCAATGAATTGGAGTGCTATCAGGGCGCACCCTTAAATTTGCCTTTATTATCATGTGAGCCACATATATCATCATCAAACATTTCATAAATAACCCATATAGAATAAAATAAATGGGTTTCATTTCATAATCATAACGTTTTAAAAACTGCTTTAAAGACATGATCTTTACGTCACTTTAAACCCACGGAAGGGGAGAGCGGGTTTCATGTATGTAAATCCCAGATTTTAAAATAGACCATTTTGGTATATATGTGAATACCCCTGTATAAATAAGAGCTTTGAGTATTCACTTTATAACATAAAATAATTTTTAGAAAAGAGAGAGGCATTTTGAGATGAAAATTCTGCAGCATAACGACTATGTTTCGGGGCTTTAGAAAACATTAAAAAGAGAGGGTACATGGGTCAAACAATCATAAATGACCCATAAAATAGTATAGGGACATAATAATAAGGATATATGAAAATAGTAATTAAATTTCAAGGACATACCATTTTAAATGAAAAACATGGAAGTAAGACAATAATAAGATTTCTCTTATAAAAATTCGGCAGCCTAACGGCATCACTTAAACTTCAATAAAAATGATTTGACAAGATAAAATAGGGTATCTCATAATATGATCATAAAATATAAGTATGATATATATAGATATCATACCCCAACATAATAAAAAGTAACTTGAAAGGCTTGACATGAAAATAGAACTTGAAAAATGAGAAGGGCGAAAGAATCCCTTAAAAATTCGGCAGCCAAACGGCGCCACTTAAACTTCAAAAAAATTGAATTGATGAGATAAAATAGGGTCTCACATAAAATATCAGTATGATAGATTTAGAGATCATACCCCAACATAATAAAAAGGAAAATAAAATATTTGACCTGAAAATAGATCTTGAAAACGAGAAGGGTGAAAGAATCCCTTAAAAATTCGGCACCACTTAAACTTCAACAAAAATGAATTGGAAAGATTAAATAGGGTCCCTCATCATATGAACATAAGAGTTCAGTATGATATATATAGAGATCATAACCCAGAATAATTAAAAAGGAACTTGAAAGACTTGACATGAAAGTAGAACTTTGAAAAGAATGAGAAGGGTGAAAGAATCCCCTTAAAAATTCGGCAGCCTAACGGTGCCACTTAAACATTCTTAAAACGAATTGATGAGAGCAAGATGGGGTCTCTCATCATATGAAAATGAAAAGGGCAGTAATATGAATATATAATAACATCCTCCAACATAAGAACATAGAGTATAAAAGAAATGACATAAAAGAGATTACTTGAAAAGAAGAGAGAGGTCGGATCCCTTACCTTAAAACGTAACTCTTAAAACTCAAAGGTTTGGATCTTGAGGGATTGGGGGCACCTTGGGAGGACTCCTTGGGAGGTAAGGAGACCAGAAAGTCGTTGAGGATGGTTTTGGAGTCAAATGGATGAGAGGAGGGCTTGGTATTTATAGGGAAAGTGAGGGGACAAGGCATTAATGGCCAAGGGACACCTCATTAGTGGTTTTGGAAAAACCATGGGCTTGCCCATGGTATTTTCCCATGGTATTGGCCACTTGGGACACCTCACACAATAATTCATTCCCTTTAGTCGAACATCCCTTAAAATATCTCATGACATCATCATGACACAGTTATGATGTCATTAAACATTCTGAAACCCTAAAACTGTATTTTTACTATTCACTGAAAATTCAACTTTCTCAGAAAAATCCCAAAATTTCACATCAACCAAATATCAATGATCTGATTTCAAAAATGAACTCCATTTTATAAAAATATTTTTATAAATATTTTTAATTTTATTTTTAAATAAATACATTATTCACCGAAAATTCATTCTTTTCAGAAAAAACCCCAAAAATTACCTTAACATAATATCGATGCTCTGAGTTCAAAAATGAAATATATTTTATAAAACTAATTTTCTAAATATTTTTAATTTAATTTTTAATTAAAAACACTATTCACCCGAAAAAACTAATACTTGAATAATAATTTATGAAACTGTTATTTTACAATTTTATTGAATCACATTACTTAATCAAGGTGCCTAGATTATATTAATACTTTCTTTAAGTGAGATTACTAATCTATTTGGTCACATTACTAATCCTAAGCATAAAATCACTATTCATAATTTACTATTCATCAAAAATCAAGTTGATCTTATTAGACTCTAAATTTCGTACTGAACATAATTGTAGAAGAACATTTTTTAAAAATCATTACACATTTTTAATTATTTAAGGTTTACATAAACATTTTTTAAAATATCCTTTCTCTAAAATTCACCAAAAATATGCATACTATATTTATCCGGACATTTGAAAAGTCATAAACATCATCATAGGAAGAAATCCCAATTTTTATTTAAAACAAAGGATTACACAAGGCAGTTACGGTCTCCTTACATAGCCCCTTATCACACCAGCATAGGACCTAAGTGTAAGGTTGTCTAAGGTGAGAGAATCCGAGGGAGGCTCGGCCAACATCGCATGAGTAGTAATTTCTATCAGTTTGAACTTCTCGCGAAGGCAATTCTGTTCTAGCTTCACACGATGAAGTTTGGCTTGGGTTTGGCCAGAGCAAAGCCCAATGGTGCTACCTCCTTCCCAAGTTCTGTTAGATGGGCTTCGATCGATCCAAGACTACTGGGTGAGGCCATCGAATCTTCTTTCTATAATAATTAACCAAGATTACTTGTATTTAGAGACAATAATCAAAACATTTAGTTTCCAGCGGTCATATTGACCAATGGTCATATAACAGTCAAAACCCAATGGTCTCATTTTAATTATACTCATGTTATCAAATGAAATAGTTTTGTTGAGTATAAAAATAAAATAACACACAAAATTAGGAAACAAGATTTATTCAAAATTTTAGGTTGTTACAATCTTCCCCCCTTAAGAAATTGCGTCCTCACAATTTTTAAAATTGGGTTTTGAAATTTCATTGAAAGTCCCACATAAGAAAAGGAGTCAGTAAAACTATTACTTTAAAAGAAAGAAAGGGATGTAAAAAGGTCACCCAAGTTAACCCACACTAGGAGTCCATGTAGGAAAACATGGACACGGAGGAGAAAACAAAGGGTCAAGTTCTAAGGGAGAGTGATAGAAAACATGATTAAGAGAAAGTTAACCACAAGAAAATCCCAAAATTATGATGTGTGTAAATGGTATTTGATTACCTAGTAGGAAACATAAACCAACAACGTTTTTGTTTTATGTTCCTTTTCATAATTTTGAGGAATTCATTTACAACATAGAAAAAAAACATAAGGAAATATACCTAATTTCAAGTAGAGTTTCATCCTTTAATAAGTCTCTACCAAAACTAATCTTTTCTCCAAATGATGAGAATTCAAAAACACTTGGTCTCATCAAAAGCATAAGAATCATCTTCTAGAGAGTCACATAATCCACAAGTGATTAACTATCTATTTCTTCTATCTTTAAACATTATCCCAAAAACAGAAAGGGTAAGGTAAAACAACTCTTTAAAAAGAAAGAATTCCATAGGAATGGAAACTACTTTTAAATCTTCAAAGTTACATGGTACTACCCAAAGTTCATCATAGACCATTCCATAAATAACGGTCCTTAAAATTCCTCAAAATAAACCAAACTAATATTGAAACCCAAATACAAGAAGGATTTGATAACATAGTCTTCCAAAATAAACTTCATTGTTCATCTCCAAACACCATCAAGCACACCTACATCTTATAAAAAAAGTAGCTAACCTAAACATATTTTACCCAAGATAGGTTAATCATTCCCATAAGTAACCTAAATTACTATAAGTCCACCTTAAATTCATTGCTTCTTCAAAATATATGTCAACCTTACTCCTCAATAAAAATATCGTAGTAATCTATTAACCTCGATCATATAGGGTCCCCAAAATAGTGAATGTCTTCAAAAATAATAATCATCTTTTAATCCCCTAATCATCTCTGTCATATTAATATGGCAATCATCGCATTTCCTATCACATTGGTTGTTGGGACATGTTCTTCCATTTCCCTCTATTAACTAAAAAAAGAAACTATAATTAGGGGCTTAAATACTTAGCCAATAATCATAAAAAGGGAACTTTAAGCATAAAAGGATAAACCTGTAGAATAAAAGTATATCCTAACTTGTGATCCCCTATGTTCCAATATAGGTTATCCATGATCATATATTCTTATGTGAATATTTATTTTAACTTATCTTTGTTCCTTTAATAATGGTTCATACTAAGCTTATGAATTTACCAAAGCATATCCCCCGGGAGTGTCGTAACCAAGAGTGCATCAAGGCCCGTTGTCGTGTACCAGTTCTCGTTTGAGTCTAGCTCAAAGAGGTGTTTTCAGGTTTTACCCCTATGTACATCTGTGCCAGAGCCACCTCTACCTACTCGTATCCAGATAGGGATGTATTGGCTTGGCAACCCATTACTCAATACTCACCAAAATACCAGGAAGATTTCCTATATATAAACTTTCCTATAGGCTTCTTCCTAAAGTTTTAATATCCTAATTTCCACAAATAACTAAACCAACCTTTGATACCAACTGTAGCATCCCACCTTTTAATAACATAAACTTTCATTACATTACACAAAACTGAGGATCTTTAAGGCTTAGTGTCTTGGAAACCAAGAACATAATACATGAAAACAACCTAAAACATTCTTCTTAAACACTTGAAATGCTTCTCCTTAAGTTCATCCTATGTTCATTACTGCATCTCATAACCTGGGGACATACATCAAAAGAAAGGGTGAGCAGAAGGCCCAGTAAGGGAAACAAGGGAAACATTTAACATGGGAACTTGAGATACATCAACTATGTCATTAAAAAGAACTTTAAGGAATGATAAATAAATCATGTGGCATATCATAATAAAAATAACATTTTTCATAACATTAAGATGTGGCTACATAATTTAACATAGAAAATCATGAACATATCATCAAGGTCAATCCCCAAGGTGTAATTTGAAAATAACTAAGGTTATTCACCAAGATATCGTGAAAATTGTAATCTCTAGTGGTTACATCATTACCCAGTGAATTGGAGCGCTATCAGGGTGCACCATTAAATTTTCTTTTATTATCATGTGATCCACATATATCATCATTAAATATTTCATAAATAACTCATATAGCATTAAATAAATGGGTTTCATTTCATAATCATAACGTTTTAAAAATTGCTTTAAAGACATGATCTTTACGTCACTTTAAACCCACGGAAGGGGAGAGCGGGTTTCATGTATGTAAATCCCAGAATTTAAAGTAGAACATTTTGGTATATATGTGAATACCCCTGTAGAAATAAGATCTTTGAGTATTCACTTTATAACATAAAATAATTTTGAGAAAAGAGAGAGCCATTTTGAGATGAAAATTCTGCAGCATAACGACTATGTTTCGGGGTTTTAGAACACATTGAAAAGAGAGGGGACATGGGTCAAACAATAATAAATGACCCATAAAATAGTATAGGGACAGAATAAGAAGGATATATGAAAATGGTAATGAAATTTCAAGGACATACCATTTTAAATGAAAAACATGGAAGTAAGACAAAAATAAGATTTCTCTTATAAAAATTCGGCAGCCTAAAGGCATCACTTAAACTTCAATAAAAATTATTTGACAAGATCAAATAGGGTCTATCATAATATTATAATAAAAGATAAGTATGATAAATATAGAGATCATACCCCAACATAATAAAAAGGAACTTGAAAGTCTTGACATGAAAATAGAACTTGAAAAATGAGAAGGGTGAAAGAATCCCTTAAAAATTCGACAGCCTAACGGCGCCACTTAAACATAAACAAAAATGAATTGATGAGATAAAATAGGATCTCTCATAAAAGATCAGTATGATAGATTTATAGATCATACCCCAACATAATAAAAAGGAACATAAAAGACTTTCCATGAAAATAGATCTTGAAAATGAGAAGGGTGAATCCCGTAAAAATTCGGCACCACTTAAACTTCAACAAAAATGAATTAGAAAGATCAAATAGGGTCCCTCATCATATGAACATAAGAGTTTAGTATTATAGATATTGATATCATACACCAACATACTTAAAAAGTAACTTTAAATACTTGACATGAAAGTAGAACTTTGAAAAGAATGGGAAGGGTGAAAGAATCCCCTTAAAAATTTGGCAGCCTAACGGCGCCACTTAAACATTCTTAAAACGAATTGATGAGAGAAATATGGGGTCTATCATCATATGAACATGAAAAGGGAAGTAATATGAATATATAAGAACATACTACAACATAATAACATGGAGTATAAAAGAAATGACATAAAAGAGATTACTTGAAAAGAAGAGAGAGGTCAGATCCCTTACCTTAAAACGTAACTCTTAAAACTCAAAGTTTTGGACCTTGAGGGCTTGGGGGAACCTTGGGAGGACTCCTTGGGAGGTAAGGAGACCAGAACTTCTTTGAGTATGGTTTTGGAGTCGAATGGATGAGAGGAGGGCTTGGTATTTATAGGGAAAGTGAGGGGACAAGGCATTAATGGCCAAGGGACACGTCATTAGTGGTTTTGGCAAAACCATGGGCTTGCCCATGGTATTTGCCCATGGTATTGGTCACTTGGGACACCTCACACAATACTTCATCCCCTTTAGTCTACCATCCCTTAAAATATCACATGACATCATCATGACACAGTTATGATGTCATTAAACATACTGAAACCCAAAAACTGTATTTTTACTATTCACTGAAAATTCAACTTTCTCAGAAAAATCCCAAAATTTCACATTAACAAAAAAATCAATGCTCTAATTTCAAAAATGGACTCTATTTTATAAAAATATTTTTTGAAATATTTTTAATTTTATTTTTAAATAAATACACTATTCACCAAAAATTCATTCTTTTCAGAAAAAACCCCAAAAATTACCTTAACATAATATCGATGCTCTGAGTTAAAAAATGAAATCCATTTTATAAAAATAATTTTCTAAATATTTTTAATTTAATTTTTAATTAAAAAAACTATTCACCCGAAAGAACTATTACTTGAATAATAATTTATGAAACCGTTATTTAACCATTTTATTGAATCACATTACTTAATCAAGGTGCCTAGATTATTTTAATACTTTCTTTAAGTGAGATTACTAATCTATTTGGTCACATTACTAATCCTAAGCATAAAATCACTATTCATAATTTACTATTCATCAAAAATCAAGTTAATCTTATTAGACTCTAAATTTCGTACTGAACATAATTGTAGATGACCATTTTTTGAAAATCATTACACATTTTTAATTATTTAAGGTTAACATAAACATTTTTTAAAATATCCTTTCTCTAAAATTCACCAAAAATATGCATACTATATTTATCCGGACATTTGAAAAGTCATAAACATTGTCATAGGAAGATATCCCAATTTTTATTTAAAACAAAGGATTACACAAGGCAGTTACGGTCTCCTTACATAGCCCCTTATCACACCAGTATAGGACCTAAGTGTAAGGTGTGTTATGGTGAGATAATCTGAGGGAGGCTCGGCCAACATCGCACGAGTAGTAATTTCTATTAGTTTGAACTTCTCATGAAGGCAATTCCGTTCTAGCTTCACACGATGAAGTTCGTCTTAGGTTTGGTCTAGAGCAAAGCCCAATGGTGCTACCTCCTTCCCAGGTTCTGTTAGATGGGCTTCGATCGGTCCAAGACTACGGGGTGAGGCCATCGAATCTTCTTTCTATAATAATTAACCAAGATTACTTGTATTTAGAGACAATAATCAAAAAGTTTAGTTTCCAGCGGTCATATTGACCAATGGTCATATAACAGTCAAAACCCAATGGTCTCATTTTAATTATACTCATGTTATCAAATGAAATAGATTTGTTGAGTATAAAAATAAAATAACACACAAAATTAGGAAACAAGATTTATTTAATATTTCGGGTTGCTACAATCTTCCCCCCTTAAGAAATTGCGTCCTCACAATTTTTAAAATTGGGTTTTGAAATTTCATTGAAAGTCCCACATCCGAAAATGAGTCAATAAAACTATTACTTTAAAAGAAAGAAAGGGATGTACAAAGGTCACCCGAGTTAACCCACACTAGGATTCCATGTAGGAAAACATGGACATGGAGGAGAAAACAAAGGGTCATGTTCTGAGGAAGAGTGATAGAAAACATGATAAGGAGAAAGTTAACCACGAGAAAATCCCAAAATTATGATGTGTGTAAATGGTCTTTGATTACCTAGTAGGAAACATAAACCAACAACGTTTTTGTTTTATGTTCCTTTTCATAATTTTGAGGAATTCATTTACAACATAGAACAAAAACATAAGGAAATATACCTACCTTCAAGTAGAGTTTCATCCTTTAATAATTCTCTACCAAAACTAATCTTTTCTCCAAATGATAAGAATTAAAAAACACTTGGTCTCATCAAAAGCACAAGAATCATCTTCTAGAGAGTCACATAATCCACAAGATATTAATTATCAATTACTTCTATCTTTAAACATTATCCCAAAAACAGAAAGGGTAAGGTAAAACAACTCTTCAAAAAGAAAGAATCGCATAGGAATGGAAACTACTTTTAAATCTTCAATGTTCCAAGGTACTACCTAAAGTTCATCATAGACCATTCCATAAATAACGGTCTTTAAAATTCCTCAAAATAAACCAAACTAAGATTGAAACCCAAATACAAGAAGGATTTGATAACATAGTCTTCCAAAATAAACTTCATTGTTCATCTCCATACAATATCAACCACACCTACATCTTATAACAAAAGTAGCAAACCTAAACATATTTTACCCAAGATAGGTTAATCATTCCAATAAGTAACCTAAATTACTATAAGTCCACCTTAAATTCATTGCTTCTTCAAAATATAAGTCAACTTTTCTCCTCAATGAAAATACCGTAGTAATCTATTAACCTCGATCATATAGGGTCCCCAAAATAGTGAATGTCTTCCAAAAAAAATAATCATCTTTTAATCCCCTAATCATCTCTGTCATATTAATATGGAAATCATCGCATTTCCTATCACATTGGTTTTTGGGACATGTTATTCCATTTCCTGCCATTAACTATGAAAAGAAACTATAATTAGGTGATTAAATACTTAGCCAATAATCATAAAAAGGAAACTTTAAGCATAAAAGGATAAACTTGTAGAATAAAAGTATATCCTAACTTGTGATCCCCTAGGTTCCAATCTAGTTTATCCATGATCATATATTCTTATGTGAATCTTTATTTTATCTTATCTTTGTTATTTTAATAATGGTTCATACTAAGCTTATGAATTTACCAAAGAATATCCCCCGGGAGTGTCGTAACCAAGAGTGCAACAAGGACCGTTGTCGTGTACCAGTTCCCGTTTGAGTCTAGCTCAAAGCGGTGTTTTCAGGTTTTACCCCTATGTACATCTGTGCCATATCCACCTCTACCTGCTCGTATCCAGACAGGGATGTATTTTCTTGGAAACCCATTACTCAATACTCACCAAAATACTAGGAATATTTCCTATACATAAACTTTTCTATTGGATTCTTCCTAAAGTTTTCAAATCCTAATTTCCACAAATAACTAAACCATCCTTTGATACCAACTATAGCATCCCGCCTTTTTATAACCTAAACTTTCATTACATTACACAAAACTGAGGATCTTTAAGGTTTAGTGTCTTGGAAACCAGGAACATAATTCATGAAAACAACATAAAACATTATTCTTAAATACTTGAAAGGCTTCTCCTTAAGTTCATACTTGGTTCATTACTGCATCTCATAACCTGGGGACATACGTCAAAAGAAAGGGTGAGCAGAAGGCCCAGTAAGGGAAACAAGGGAAACATTTAACATGTGAACTTGAGATACATCAACTATATCATGAAAAAGAACTTTAAGGAATGAGAAAGAAATCATGTGGAATATCATAATAAAAATAAAATTTTTCATAAATTTAAGATTTGGCTACATTATTTAACATAGACAATCATGAACATATCACCAACGTCCATACCCAAGGTGTCATTTGAAAATTACCATGGTTATTCACCAAGATATCGTGAAAATTGTAATCTCTAGTGGTTACATCATTACCCAATGCATTGGAGCGCTATCAGGGCGCACCCTAAAATTTTCCTTTATTATCATGTGATCCACATATATCATCATCAAACATTTCATAAATAACACATATAGCATAAAATAAATGGGTTTCATTTCATAATCATAATGTTTTAAAAACTGCTTTAAAGACATGATCTTTATGTCACTTTAAACCCACGGAAGGGGAGAGTGGCTTTCATGTATGTAAATAAAAGAATATAAAATAGACTATTTTGTTATATATGTGAATACCCATGTAGAAATAAGAGCTTTGAGTATTCACTTTATAACATAAAATAATTTTGAGAAAAGAGAGAGGCATTTTGAGATGAAAATTCTGCAGCATAACGACTATGTTTCGGGGTTTTAGAAAACATTGAAAAGAGAGGGGACATGGGTCAAACAATAATAAATGACCCATAAAATAGTATAGGTACAGAATAAGAAGGATATATGAAAATGGTAATTAAATTTCAAGGACATACCATTTTAAATGAAAAACATGGAAGTAAGACAAAAATAACATTTCTCTTATAAAAATTCGGCAGCCTAACAACATCACTTAAACTTCAATAAAAATGATTCGACAAGATCAAATAGGGTCTCTCATAATATGATCATAAAAGATAATTATTATAGATATAGAGATCATACCCCAACATAATAAAAAGGAACTTGAAAGTCTTGACATGAAAATAGAACTTGAAAAATGAGAAGGGTGAAGGAATCCCTTAAAAATTCGGCAGCCTAACGGCGCCACTTAAACTTCAACAAAAATGAATTGATAAGATAAAATAGGGTCTCTAATAAAAGATCAGTATGATAGATTTATATATCATACCCCAACATAATAAAAAGTAGCATAAAAGATTTGACATGAAAATAGATCTTGAAAACGAGATGGGTGAAAGAATCCCTTAAAAATTCGGCACCACTTAAACTTCAACAAAAATGAATTGGAAAGATCAAATAGGGTCCCTAATCATATGAACATAAGAGTTAAGTATTATAGATATAGATATCATACCTCAACATAATTAAAAAGCAACTTGAAGGAATTGACATTAAAGTATAACTTTGAAAATAATGAGAAGGGTGAAAGAATCCCCTTAAAAATTCGGCAGCCTAACGGTGCCACTTAAACATTCTTAAAACGAATTGATGAGAGAAATATGGGGTCTCTCATCATATGAACATGAAAAGGGCAGTAATATGAATATATAAGAACATCCTCCAACATAAGAACATGGAGTATAAAAGAAATGACATAAAAGAGATTACTTGAAAAGAAGAGAGAGGTCGGATCCCTTACCTTAAAATGTAACTCTTAAAACTCAAAGGTTTGGACCTTGAGGTCTTGGTGGAACCTTGGGAGGACTCCTTCGGAGTTAAGTAGAGCATAACTTCTTTGAGGATGGTTTTGGAGTCGAATGGATGAGAGTAGGGCTTGGTATTTATAGGGAAAGTGAAGGGACAAGGCATTAATGGTCAAGGGACACCTCATTAGTGGTTTTGGAAAAACCATGGGCTTGCCCATGGTATTTGCCCATGGTATTGGCCACTTGGGACATGTCACACAATAATTAATCTTTTTGAGTCGATCACCCCTTAAAATATATCATGACATAGTTATGATGTCATTAAACATACTGAAACCCTAAAACTGTATTTTTACTATTCACTGAAAATTCAACTTTCTCAGAAAAATCCCAAAATTTCACATTAACCAAATATCAATGCTCTGATTTCAAAAATGAACTCCATTTTATAAAAATAATTTTCGAAATATTTTTTATTTTATTTTTAAATAAATACACTATTCACTGAAAATTCAACCTTTTCAGAAAAAACCGCAAAAATTACCTTAAGATAATATCGATGCTCTAAGTTCAAAAATGAAATCCATTTTATAAAAATAATTTTCTAAATATTTTTAATTTAATTTTTAATTAAAAAAAATTATTCACCCAAAAAACTAATACTTGAATAATAATTTATGAAACAGTTATTTAACCATTTTATTGAATCACATTCTTTAATCAAGGTGCCTAGATTATTTTAATACTTTCTTTTAGTGAGATTACTAATCTATTTGGTCACATTACTAATCCTAAGCATAAAATCACTATTCATAATTTACTATTCATCAAAAATCAAGTTGATCTTATTAGACTCTAAATTTCGTACTGAACATAATTGTAGAAGACCATTTTTTGAAAATCATTACACATTTTTAATTATTTAAGGTTAATGTAAACATTTTTTAAAATATCCTTTCTCTAAAATTCACCAAAAATATGCATACTATATTTATCCGGACATTTGAAAAGTCATAAACATCATCATAGGAAGAAATCCCAATTTTTATTTAAAACAAAGGATTACACAAGGCAGTTATGGTCTCCTTACATAGCCCCTTATCACACCAGCATAGGACCTAAGTTTAAGGTGTGCTAAGGTGAGAGAATCCAAGGGAGGCTTGGCCAACATCGCACGAGTAGTAATTTATATCAGTTTGAACTTCTCGCGAAGGCAATTCCGTTCTAGCTTTACACGATGAAGTTCGGCTTGGGTTTGGTCCAGAGCAAAGCCCAGTGGTGCTACCTCCTTCCCAAGTTCTGTTAGATGGGCTTCGATCGGTCCAAGACTACTGGGTGAGGCCATGGAATCTTCTTTCTATAATTATTAACCAAGATTACTTGTATTTAGAGACAATAATCAAAACGTTTAGTTTCCAACGGTCATATTGACCAATGGTCATATAACAGTCAAAACCCAATGGTCTCATTTTAATTATACTCATGTTATCAAATGAAATAGTTTTGTTGAGTATAAAAATAAAATAACACACAAAATTAGGAAACAAGATTTATTCAAAATTTCGGGTTGTTACACCACGACCCTTTAATCATATTAGTAAGTCCAACCATACCACCGCCTCTACAATGGGACAACCATGTTTGTCCATGACCATTTTTAACATGTCCTAAACCAACATTTGGTGAACCAGAGTCGAATAGAAAACCGAACCCTTGACACATTCCAACATTACATCAAGGTTTTTAAGGAAGGGACCAACCCCATCAGGTTGGTCATTTAAAGTGATACCTAGAGGGGTGATGGTATGTGTGAAGCCATCATAAGGTAACTCCGATTGGTGTAGTATACCCCAGAGCTCATCTTTAGATATCTACATACTCCAAGACATATAGTTTTTATATTTTATAGATAATGATAACTCTAACATAGATTCACCCTCTGGTAATTCACTCATTACAACGATATCAACTTTCACTCCAACTGATAATGATGAATGCCATATTTAATTGAGAGTTTCCTCCAGAGCTGTCAGTACTCTTGAGGCCAGCTACTTTCTAGGACCAAGATTATCTTTAGAAGGCACTGGAAATTTGGAAGCTTAAATTACCATTTTTTATAATTTCCCTTTAGGATATGAGAATATCCAAACCTCAGTAATATTTCAAGTTGAAACAATTTTGGCATCATGGGTTGGATGAGTTATCTCATCTTGAGTTTTTTCTCTAGTAAACATCATCCAAAAATGGAATTCCACCATTGGATTATCCACAGATCAAACTGAAATAGGTTGAAGACATCTTGACTGGACACGTATGAACTGATGGCTAAAACACCAGGGTTAATACCATTCAAAATAAAGGTCTCTTTCAATGCGAGTGGAGAGGATTCACTCACCGTGTGATAACATATAAGTATGTGCCTCATGAATAGACCCACCATTATCAACCACGATTTCAATGGGAAATTTTCCATATGGTTTAATGGATAAGAGATCATGATGAATCATGAAATCCCTAACCTCCCTATCCATTATTGTAACAGGATTTACCCCACTGATAAATTGTAAAAAAGGGTTGGTAGCAGATGATGGGGATGTTCTGGATATTTAAGAACTCATATCCTCCTAAACGAGCTTCCATCCAACCCCATAAATCATGAAAGGGGCTCCATATTCTATGTGGTTCTATTCCTTTATAAATATGGTACATGAGGCAGTAGAGTTTCTCCAATTTGGGGATGGTAACCTGAAACACTGCCCTCATACCATTAATGTTTCCATCATTAAATTGGAGACCCTAACTCCCACTTCTCTTTTATTGAGAGTAAGTACCTACTCAGGTACTTGGAAAGTATGTAGACCAACTAGATAGTCCGATCAATATTAGGGATAATATCCCATCCCTATTATTTAAAATTCACTCCCTCAACTGTTGGCTACTAAGAACCTTACATGTTGCTTGATTCCTCCATAGGAAAAACATTAAGCTTCTCAGATTTCGGCTCATAGTGGACCTTCTGGATGAAATAGCCCACCTACATTTTGAACAAGATATCTGAATCAGGATGGGCCTCCATTTGGAGGGCCTTATTGGCCAGTATGATCATCTCTCGGGTGGTAGGAGGAGTCCAAGTTACATCATCCTTGGTGGAACATGGGGGGAAAACTCATCATACATCTCTCCCGATATGGGTGAACCACATATCTTCTCAACAACCCATAGGTTGATACCCGCCTCACCTAGAATGATATAGAATGTGTTTGTATCTGGGATCTGATGATATTAATGGACACACATCATGCCCTTGCTGCAAAGTGAAAAGGTCTGCAAAATCCAAACTTCCTTATACACCCTAATGTTCATCATCTATGTGGAAAATATTGAATAAATATATTTCACCTAGAAGGGCCCGAACCAATCCACCCCATAGCTTCCCCCAGATTGGATGTCCCATTTGGTCACCCACCCAAACTTTTGGCTTATGGCAGACTTCTGTATTATTGATCTGTACATATGAACATCAGAATTAGTTTCATCTTTCTTCTCAAGAATTTTTGTTGACATGAATTTCAATATATGTCCGTCAATGTGTCCCCCTTAGTAATGAATTTTTCTGCATGGGAAATGTTTTTTCAAAAGGTGTTGTGGGTATTTATAATCTAAGTACGGTGAATGATTGTTGATTGAGGAGAAATAGGATGGTCGTTGGTATGACCAAACCCATGGAGGGGAAGAGAATAAAAAATGGGATATTCCTCAAGGTTCACTCCAATCTGAACTACCAGAGTTTTCTGGAGTTACCCAATAACAAAAAGTCAAGAAGAATCAACACTTGCTACAATATTATCCTAGTGATCCATCTCTACCTTTCCCTCTTTCACTAAAGTAATATGATAACAATGATGAGAGATAGAATCCATATGCATGAAAGCAGGAATCATAAGTGAATTGAGTAAAAATACTATCAATGGAAATCATGTGCATCGCATGAATCAATGTGTAATTCATGAATCGCATAAGGGAGTCGTAAATTGCATGGCCGATGAAAAATATCATGGACTGAATAATCCTGCAGAGCATCATGCGACTGCGTGACCCCGTAGCGAACTCATGATTGTGTGACCTTAACATGATCACACGAGCCTCATAATAGTTGAATGATCATGCAATCAAGCCAGATGATCCAGTGAAATCATCAAGAAGGAATTTTTTTACTAGATCCAAATACCAAGAAATTACCAAAGATAGATTCATGATTGATTTAGACAAGAATCTGGGAAAACAAGTCATGCGCTTGAGTTTTCATGAATAGGGTCTCACGAACAGATCTTGTGATCAGTTCTTGAATATCCAAACAATAAATCCAAGGAACAAGAGCTCTAAATTATATGTATCCAATGAATGACCCCCCCCCCCCTCCCCCATTTATAGGGCCTTATGCGGAATACCAATCATCACCTGGTCACCCAAGACACTTATAGGAGAAAGTGACAAAGCATCAACGGACTTTACATTCCTCATAGCTAAGACCTTGTCCATGCGGATTTCTCCCATGAGGAGTGGGGGGGGGTTATTGACACCTGTGAAATGAGCATCAGAAAATCAACAAAAGAATAAATACATGAAAATGGGTAGTGTTTTCCCCATAATATAAATAAAGAAGAAGGTGGTAAGAACTTCCTGATCACATAATCCTCTAAGAGGCACGAGACCTTGAGATACTAATAAAGTCAAGCAGATGAGGAATGCATACAGTATGACATGTGGATGATCCCCAACATCCAATTAAACAAGTCTCTCTTCTATCACAAAGAAATCTAGGGCTTCCATTGATCACATGGTAGAATCCATTTAAACTCTTCTAGGTCACACAACATTTCAACCAGAGGACACCAAAAAAATCATTACAAAATCCTTACAAATTAAGAAGGAAAATATCAAAAATGTGTGAGCCTCTTGAGGTTGTATACATCATGTGATGTGCCCAGGCAGCTCAAATTACACCACGAGACCATGAAGGCATGTCCTACTTATTTCATGAAGGCACGCTGGCATGTCATGCTATGCACAAGAAGGGTCTTGCAGATGTCCAAGAGGTCCTATGCTCCCCCCAAACTCTGTAGATATATAGAATGGATATGATCACACATCACCATAATACCCTTTGTCATTCACATGATGCATCACTGATAGGGAGAGTGATTTTCTTCTACAACACTCAAGAAATCTCATGAAACCCTGACGCTTGTATAGAAAATAAGGAAATAAATGGGGGGAATCCAAGAGCCTCATGTGGTCATAAACATCACAGAAAATGCCCAAGTGGTTCTCTAGACACTATGGAATTTCCTAAGATTTATTTCAACATTGTCTCAAAAGAGCCAGAAGAATTTTCACCCTCACCACGTGAAAGGATTCAGACATATCTAACAAGTCCTACACTCCCCAACTGGCTCCGTAGACAAATAGATGGGTTTTTTCATTAAATTATCATGCATCATCATAAGGTCCTTTGTTAATCAGGTCGTGCATCATCAATAAAGAGAGTTATTGTATTCGAGAATAGTTGAGATAACTCGTGAGACCCCAAGACCATGTAAAATAAACAAGGGAATAAATATGGAATAGGAGGGAGCCTCTTGAGGTCGTAAATATCATGTGACATGCCTAGGAAGTTTTCAAGACAACATGGAAGCACCCGACGATATTTCATCATTGTCACGCAAGATCCTGCAAACTTGTCACCCTCACCACGTGAATGGATTTGGGCATGTCCAAGCGGAAATGCACTCCCCTGCTACATTCGTAGAAAATAGAAGATCTTGTCTATAAAATGATCATGCATCACCATAAGACCTTATGTTGGTCATGAATTGAATTAAAGATAGGGAGAGTCATTGCATTTGAAAAAACTCAATCAAACTCTTCGGACCCCATACCCTTATTAAATAAACAATGAAACAAAAAGGGAAAAGGTAGAAGCCTCTTATGGTCATAAAATTCATGTGAAACCCTCGTGTGCTCTGCAAGACCTTGCGAAATCCCTTTGGCATGACATTCTGATCTCATGAAGTCCCCCTGTACATCCACTGTTGTCTCGCAAAATGTCCTAGATAAGGCATATGAGGTCCTGTGAAATCCTTTCAACATGCATCCTGATCTCACGAGGGCTGCAAGACAGGTTGGCATGAAAATTTATAAGACACGCAGCATGACCACATGATTAGGAAAGACCACATTAATTGTCTATAATCAAATAAATGAGGTGTTGATAGTTTTTTTTTACGGTCGCATAAAATCATGTGACACCATCAGAATAACCTACAATAGTATCTTGAAAAATGAATGACATCAAATCCATCAACTGACTCCAGCCTCGATATGTGAAATACAAATCGTGTAAAGTGACAAATAATTAGGGTGGCGGTGCCTATAAATCCCCCACCCCAACATCAAAAATGCATCCTTGGATCATTTCACCGGCACACCTAGGAATCGAAGAAGATTTCTTGTAGCATTTTATCCCATGATCTAAAATCTTTTCCATCAAGTATAATATATGGAATCGCCTAAGAAGATCATGTGACATGCATAGGAACTTTGCGTGATCACTCATAGATCACGCAAAAGACTCTTGGTGGGTTATGCGAGGGATATCTATAATGTCTGATTAGTCACGTGAGACATAAACAAGCTAACACCGAACAAATCTAAGGCCTATGCAATAGAAGTTTGGAACAAAGACTAAAAAGATGTGAGACTTATGTGAAGAACATATATGGTAAACCACCCAGGTCAGCAGACAACACCAGGACATGCTTCCCAAATCACATGAAACTCCTTTGATTGACTATTTGGATCATGGGAAGTCCCTTTCACATGTCAGAGAATGTCACATGGAACCCCCTACCATGCAGGCTGATGTGGCTTAATTTCATTGATTTATGCCACATCAATTTTCATTTTTTTCTCTTTTTATTATTAAATTAATGTATTTTTTGAAAAAATTAACAATTTGTGTATTTTGTAAATTAAATTGTAAAAAAATGTGTTTTTGTGTAAAAGTGTGTTCTTAGTGTTTACTTCTTATTGTTTTTAAATACCACAATTATGTTATTCCTTGTTACTTTTTTTCATTCATCTTTTATTCTTTTGTTGAAAGTACAGTTGTTTATTCTTTTATTTATTTCATTATTTCATTGTTTTATGTCTTCCGAAATAACCTGTACGACCATCACCGGTGGCCTCCGATTGAAGTCGAAGGAGAACACTCGCCGCCAGATCTGGAGCCGCACGCCGCCGCAAAAGCTCTTTTCATCGCCGAACCCCGCTTTCTCCTGAAACCAGCCGCGAGCCATGCCACTGAGTCGCCGCTGCACCCCACTGTTTTCAAATCCGCACAAGCCACTCCCTGCCCTCGCCGCAATCAGAGCCCCACCATCTTCCGCGTCGCCTCTCACCGTCGTTGGCCGAACCGGACCTCACCGACGCTGCCGCCCCTACTTCCCTCGTCTCGCCGTCGCCACCCCCTCATTCTTCCTTTTCTCCCTCGTCGCAACCCTACCCACCAACTCTATTTTTTCTATTTTTTTATTTTATATAATATATAATATATAACATATAATATATATTATAATATATCATAATAATAATAATAATAATATATAAAATTAATATAACATATATAATAATAATACGTATATTAATAGTAATACCTTTACATATATACATATATTATACTAAAAACATATATTTTGTTAATATTAGTAAATAAATATAAAAAATATATATGCATATATTAATAACAATTAATACAATTAATTAATATATATAAATAAATTAGTAAATATAATTATTCTTTTATATATATATTTATAATAACACTTTCAATTTATTTATTTATTTTTGACGTTATTGTGCTTTTTTGGTTGTTCTGCATAGGAGGCATTGCAGCTCGTGGTCGGCGGTTACTAGAGGCGTGCACGGGGGCATTCAGTTGAGGAGCGGGGATTCTAGAATCATCTCGGGCATTCCAGCTCGACCAAGGGCATAGGGAACTTCATATTTTCTAGCGGACGAGATGTTTTTTTGGGGATTCCCGTCATTCCATTCCCCACTACATCCACTTCATCCATTCACATCATAGCACTTCACCACAGGTAGAACCATCACTGACATTCATCTTCCATTCCTCCTCATTCCAGACCCCTCTGAATCATACATCGCCTCATCCATTCCATGATCTCCATTCACCTGAGCACCAAAACAGATAACAGAGACACACAGTCGAGCTAGGAGCAGGAAATTGATCCAGAGCTAGAGCTTGATGAAGCAATATCGTGAGAGATTCTACTTCATCCCTTTCTTCCTTTGGTTTTCATTTCTGTTTTCTCGAGCATGCGTAGTTAAACTAATAAGGGGAATCAGATTGTAATGAACAAATCAAGTTTTAATCCATTATGCGCTGTTAATTTGATTGTTCTGTGCAATTTTTAAGTTTAGTTTTCTTTTTTGTTTAATTATGAGTATCAGTATACACAACCTAATAACTGACAAGTGGGGTAGGGAAAAAATTCACCTTGGATCATTAACCGAAGTACCAAAAATTGGAAAGGGTCAATGTATCTCTTCTCCGTAATGAATATATTAATTTGAGGGTCAAGGTCGAAAGATTAAGACTCAAAAAGGTTCATCGAGCCGTGTAAGTCCACTGAAGCAACAACTTAGTGAATTTACACCCTTTTTAGCAATGAATAATTGAATCAATTTATGTAGGATCAGAGAACATGAGTTTTAATCAGTTCATGTAGCTAGAAGACCCTAAATTCATCATTGTTGTCTGCTCTCTATTCAGATCATTGCATCACAACACCTCACCTTCATTTCCACTTTCGATATTTTTTCTATTTTTTTGTTAATGTTTTTGACTATTTTAGTTTATTGGTATGCACAACATTAGTCCATCCATGTGGTTCGACACCTATCTCTCCATAATACTAGTAGTATGTAGTATCTATAAATTTTAGATTTGTGCGTACCCAATGACGTGCATGATCAAATTTTTTCATCGTTGTCGGGGAAGGAATGTGAAACCAGGTAAAAAAACACAAAACAAATAAATATAACAAAAACAATAAATAAAACCGAAAAAATAAAATAAAAAAAATACAATACTTAAAAAACTGTACAAAAAATTCTCAAAAGTTGTTGAAACTTAACGAAGACTATAGCTTCTAAGTCAGAACATGAAATACTAATTTCAAAAATTAGTAAATATTGTTCTATTCATGAAAAAAAAGAAAAAAAATGGAAAATTTGGAAGGAAGAGTTGAAAAACAAAATTTGAATGCTTCATAGGCCATGGTTCCTTCCCCTGAGAGATCTAGACTTAGAGAATTCAAAATTCCAACAGTATCAAGAAATCCTTCTTGCATCAGATTGTCCCCTAGTTCTAAGAATTGTGAGATCAAACAGTTTCATCTTTCCCAACTACCTTTTATTCAATGGTTTTCCTATAGAGGATTCTTTAGAGTTTATTAGATAGTTTTATTGTTCTTTCCAGCAACTATCTCTGCAAGATCTGAGTAAGGAGGAGTTTAGGTTGAAATTATTTCCATTCTATCTAAAGAGGAGAGCTAGGACTTGGTTCCAAAACCTTGATGAGGAAATCTTTGAAACTTGGGATGAGGTGTATAATGCATTTGTCTCCAAATTCCATCACAGGAACACCACCATTGAGGTTAGGCACAAAAATCACTAGCTTTGTCCAGGATGAGGGAGAGCTTCTTGATGAAGCTTGTGATAGATTCAAAGGACTTATTAGGAAAAGTACCAACCATTAGTTATCAACCAATATGCTCATGGAGACTTTTTACAATACTCTCACCCCTTATAACCAAAATCTGGTTGACCAATCCTGTGGGGGTGACTTCTCTGACTCCACTGCAGATGAGTTGAAACACTTGTTTGAAAACATGCTCAAAAATCTCATCACGAGTGAATTAGGAAGAGATTTATCCATAGGGATGAAACCAGGACCCAAGTTTCTACTATTAATGAACAAGTTCATAGGGAGTAGTGCTATCATAGTGGGATGTTTGGTCACACTTAGAGATGTTTTCCCAATATTGAACTCCCTATCCAATTTGATGAGAGTGCCTAGTTTGTGGATTTTGGAGCTAGGAAACAAGGGGAAAATGGTCAATTATCATATCAGTATAACTCTGGAAACAAAAAAACCCAAATCTACCATGGAAAGAACATGGTGAAATTCAACAACCTACTACCCCAAACTACCACCCCACTACCCCAAACTGCAAGCTATAACCAAGAAATTATAACTCAAACGAATATGGGGATGAACCTTCAAATTCTCAAGTGGAACATAAGGAAATGATGCAGCAAATGTTAGGTGAAATTGGATTTCTAAAAAATTATATGGATTCTATAATTCATTGTATGAAACTTCAAATGGGGCAATTAGCTAGAAATCAAGGTGATAGGGAAAAGGGAAAGCTGCCCAACACTTCGATTCCCAATCCAAGAGAGAATGTCATGGAAGAAACTACCAGGTCGAGACTAAATCTTCAAAAACCAGTTAGGGAACCACCTATGAAAGAGGAAAACAATAAAACAACTGAATCTAATAATGAAAATCTGAAAAATGACAAATCTGGAAATCTGGATAGCAAGGTCCAAACTTAACAAAATGTGTATCCCACACCTAAAAAAGCTAAAGAACCAAGGATAATGAAGTGGGAGTTGATTAGGGAAGCAAAGATAAACGTTGGGTTTTAGGATAAGGTGAACAAACAACATGTTTTAAAACATTATTCCCCTCCCATTCCCTTCCATGAAAGAGTGAAACAATATGATGAACCTGATTACCTAAGGTTTTTAACACTGATTATTAGCTTCACCTTTAACATTCCTTTCTTAGAATCCTTGCATAAAATCCTTTTATATATTTCATTCACCAAATGGTTTCTAAAAAATAAAAAAGATTGGAAGAAGGTGGATAAAATTGATATCAATGAGAAGTGTAGTGTGATTCTACTGAGGAAGTTGCCTCCAAAATTGAAGGATGCTATTGGATTTATCATTCAATGATGAATAAGAGGATGCGGGGAACTAAATTGTTTGTGTAACTTAGGAGTGAGTATCAATATGATGCCCTACTCCTTGTTTAAAAAGATAGGTTTTATAGATATGCAACTAATATCGTTTCTGCCGAAGCATTACCTTCGACAATCCAAATTAATTTACCCAAACAAGTATAATGAAATTAAGGGATCGATCCACAAGGAAATGGAGTTATTGTGTTTTTGATTTTATAGTTCGTGATTAATTTAGTGATGTTTTTTGAAATTTAGAGTTGATTTTAGTGTTTTAATAATAGGGTGATTGAATTTCAATTGCTTTAACAAATTACATTAAAGATAAAGAAAAACACAGAAATTTGATTTTTGGTGAGAAATGAGAATAGTGCATTGGGGATGTGGATTTTTAAGGTTTTTTATTAAATCAATTTTCTTATTAGGTTGTTTTTGTTCCTGATAACTCCAATATTTGGGTTATGAATGAAAAAGAACCCCTTGGTCAGGAGAGTTTTGTTTAAATCATTAGAAACCAATTTCTTGGTCTGAAATTTGATTTCTCTTAATTTTATTAATTGCAACCCTTTTGAGATGATAAGCACATCCAATGATCGTAGATATTCTTAATCGTAATTCCTCAAAAGATCCCTAGAAATCCCGTTCTTGGTCAGATATGAGATTTCTAGCGATATATAGAAAGAATTATTAGGGAATTATGAGAGAAGAATGAATAACACATGTATAATATGACAATTGACAAAATACAATGCATAATTGTCCACAACCCCAACACATAGGGTGGTTTAGCTACTCATGGAGTAGCTAGTAACTAAACTACTTGTGATACCTGAATTAAACATGGCACAAACTTCGGATTGAAGATCATTAGGGAGGTAGCGGTAGTACCTCCTTTCTTCTCTTCTCTCCTTGGGAATCTCCAGAATTTCCCCCCTTGGTCTAGTTTGGAACGAATTGTCTTGAACATGGAGGGTCTGACCTCCTTTTATAGTTTTTAGGAATACACAACATGTACCAAAAAGTACACGACATGTACCCTAGTCAACACACTTTGGCCCTCTTTTCTCTTTTGGTGGGTGAGCTACTACGCTGCCCTTGACTTGGATCATGGCACTGCCCGGTAGGTGGAAGTACACTGCGTGTAGAACTGTCATACATAGCGTGTAATATCAATCATCAGCCACCAACCACTTCTATTGTAGGATCAAAATGATGATGTAGATGCTCAATATACAAGAGGGGGGGGGGGGTGAAATGTATACATTAAAAAATTCCTTTGTAACTTTTAAAGATGGTAATGTTTAGAAAAGTTAAACAAGGTAAATTCACTAGACCTCTTAGTTCTATAAACTTTCTTGATTCCAGAAATATGGTTTCAGAAATGAAACTTAAGAAAGGTTTACAAAGATAAAAATTCTATCTTAAAGAATATAGAATCTTACTAATCGGAGTACTAGTATAACAAAGTATAATATAGTTATAATTTCC
Source organism: Viscum album (assembly GCA_963277665.1). Lineage (NCBI taxonomy): Eukaryota > Viridiplantae > Streptophyta > Magnoliopsida > Santalales > Viscaceae > Viscum > Viscum album. Next base: position 1,590,055,204 of record OY728150.1, read on the forward strand.
TTAATAATAAAAATGCAGCGAAAAACAAACTTGAAACAATACAAGTAACAAGTAAGAAATATTTTAACCCAAAGAGTAGGATATCCAACAACCTTGGATAAAGGTCACTTGATTTATACTTTCAAGAAAGTCTACCTTACCCACAATAAGGTAATCACTCGATATGAATATCGGAGTCTGTCTTGCTATCCTCGCAAGCCGTCAAACTTCAAGGTAGTTGGAACCTCTGTCTTCCTATCCCCAGAAGCCCTCAAATGTACTCAGAAACATTTAGAGTTGCATGAAGAAATTTGAACAAGATGTTCAGTACACACAAATTATTAGAGTATCTCTCTCTATAAATCACTTCAACTACATGTGGTCTCTAGAGTTCTCAACCGATTCATCAAAGTTGTGAGATATTTCAAATGAGCTCCTATTTATAGGCACATCTTCAATGGTCGGCTCCCTCCTCCAATGGTTATATTTTTACTTGAATTTTGGAGGGACCTATACACATGTCACTCAAACAACGGTTGGTTAAAAACATAAAGCACTACATCGTTTCATGACTATAACAAGGGTAAGAAAAATATGGTTTCTTAGCCAAATTCATTTTTCAGAGTCTAAGAAAAAATAAAAGTTCATAGTCTAACAAAAAAACCATTCGGTGTCTATAATACATGAATATTCAGATTCTATCTTCAAAAGAATTCGAAACCTGAATTCTATAGAATTCATGAGTTTGAATTTCAAGGAAATTCAGACTCTAAATTATAAAGAATTAGGAGTCTAAATTTAGAGAATTTAGAGTATGAATTCATAAGAATTCAGACTCTGAATAAGAATTTGAATTCTGAATTCATAAGTATTCAGATACTGAATTTAGAAGAATTCGGAGTCTGAATTCAGAAGAATTTTGAGTCTGAATTCAGAAGAATTAGGAGTCTGAATAAGAATTTGAAGTCTGAATAAGAATTCAGAGTTTGAATTATTAAGTATACGGAGTATGAATTTAGAAGAATTTGGAACCTAAAATTGGATCCTGAAAAAACAAATGCTCTATATCTGAGTATTTATAGGATTATGAGGTTTTAGATATGAAACCAAATTTTACACTTAGAAATAAAATGAGTTATATTTAAATAAATTATGACATAAACAATGAAAACATGGTAAGGATAAATTTTCATTGAGGAAGGAAAATTTTCTTTATTAAGATAAATCTTAGGGGAGATGAAATTTTCCTTAAGATAGAGTGTTTCTGATTTTCAAAACATGAAGGAATGGAAAAGTAATAAGAAAACCTTATTGACTCAACATCTAGAAGGGAAAACACAACGTCACTACTAGAAAACAAGGCTATAGCCACAGATCTATAGCCACGGTTTTATAAGTCCATGGTATAGCTTAGTTTATAGACACACTTCTATTAAAATTGTGACTAAATCCTTTTTTATAGCCACGTTTAATAAATTTCGTATCTAAGTTTTTTTACCATCCATCAGGCTCCTCCGCAATTCCTCTCCCCAGACCCCTCGTGACCTAGCTTATCCCTGTGACTGCAGCCCTCTCTTCTCCACGTGACTTATTTTCTCAGCAGCCATCCTCCACCCTCGCGACTTATCCTCTCTTGGCAGCAACCTCTCCTCTCGGTGGCGACTTCTCCTCTCAGCGGAGACATCTCCTCTTGGCGGTGACATTTCCTCTCGACGGTGACCCTTCTTCCTCGACAGCCTTGGAAACCTCTCCTCTCCCTGATCCTCATCCCCGATAGTTCCCGGATGGCCTTCGCGCCACTGCCCCATCCTCATCCCCCTTGCGACGCTACCTGTCGCTGCCATCGAACGAGGCAACCTGGTCTACTTTGTGGTAACATCTCACCTCTCATACCTCAAATTGATAGAATTTATCTGAATTACATACACATATTTATCTCTGCTGGAATTCTTCAAACTAGAAATTAATTCCAATAGGAAAATGATATTTTCATATCTTGTTGAAATCGCAAGAGGATCTATAGAGATTTTTGAGGACTAAAAACCTCAATCTTAAACTCGGTTTACTCTTAATTTCTAATTGGGACTCTAAATTCAATCGACACACACATAGAAATACATTGACCAAAGTCTGGGTCAAACTACATGGTCTTAATTGGTTCTTTTGGCACCCAAAAATTCTAAATGATATTCTCCTCCATAGGAACTCCCCTCATAATTGACCATAGAACATTAAATGCCGACTTATGTCTCTTTTCTAGAGTTATGGTGGAAATTAAACATGATTCAAAGCTGCCCACCACAATTAATTTCAATTCAAATTACTACAAAACTGAAATTAGAATTGAATATGAGAGGAAACCTCCCTTTTGCAAACATTGTAAGATCATTGGTCACAATATTTTCAACATTAGAGTAATTAGAAAACAATTAACACAACCAGTTGAAAATGATTGGAAGGAAATTATGAGAAATAAAAAGGATAAATCCCCTATGATAGATATAACTGTACCCCTATCAAAGAAATCTAAAACTTGGGTGAAATAGTCAAACAAAGTGATACACATAGGAGACAACTCAAGTACTAACTGGGATGATATGGATGAATAAGAAGAAAACTCTATTAAAGATAATGTCCTCTTAGAAGAAATTGAAATTTTGGTGTTAGACACTATTAGGATATCCAATAAGGATGAATCTAATACATGCTCAGCCAAAAAAATTTCAAAATCTAACCAAAATTCTAAACATAGACCAGGTAAAAACTTGAAGTGCAATGAATGCAATGCATTCACTACACCCCCTCATAACTATGTGTGCACTAGATCATTTCCTGTTTAATCTGTGGATGATCACTCCTCATCTTTAAGTACATGAAACATCGAGGACTTCTCTCTATTAAATGCAACTATTTCATTAGGGACAAAGATTCAGACCAATAGTAAAACAAATGTACCTGATAATTTCACTAAAACTATAGATTCAACTAGACATTATATAGATTTTGGGAATCGATTGTCTATCCCAAAATCTGTTCAGGATATCACACATACTAGTAGTATGAATGCAATTGCTTCCATGGATTTGGAAACTGTTAAATCAATGAAGGTAAGTACAGCCTCAGTACAGGTGACTAAAATGCAGGATCTCATTGGATCCATTAAGAAGATTCAGCCCATGGAGGATACCGGGGTGGAGAAAAAAAAGGATCCAGTTACAACCTCTTCTTCTACTTTATACTCTTTTTATGGTTCACAACCTGCTAATAGTGTTGATGTCATTAGTTCTCTGATGCTTTGTAATTTGAATCCTACAAACCCAACCATTAAAACATAATTAACTCATGGTGCTATGAGATCTTTTAATCACTTCTCTGTCATATCTAATAATAATACTACTCTTGAAAGGAAGTTGGTAACCAAAAATTTAGAGAAGGATTTATCTCCTTCTCCCCTTGAGCACTCTAAATCTATTAACAATTATGTAGAATTAGGGAGTAAGATGAGTATTTTTAAGGTTGTTTCAACTGAGACACATACAATGACTTCTAAAAATATTAAAAATGATGTATAACCTATCAAACCTATTTTAACCTCCTCGGTATAGGACCCTAAACATATATAGGCATGTAATATTTCCTTTCCATTGAATCTGTACCATCCAATAGATCTGGATACTGCCTAACAATAGATAGTGGATACTTCAATGTTTTCAGGTACTCCTATTTCTACATCTATAATTAATGATGATTTCTCTATGAAATATGGAAACTTGAATTATAATCATAATATCAATTCTTTGTCGATCTGTTCTAAGAATTCTGTAGACTCACCTATGAATGATCCAATTAGGAAACCTACAAAGAAGATTCTAGTCACATCTAGGAATGAACAAGAACATGCCACTAAAAATAACCTTGAGGTTAGAAGGACTACTAGAAAAAAGGCTCTAAAATAAAGAGAAAAGGGTGTTATAACTCCAAATTTAGGTTTAAATGATGATCTCCTTTTGGAATTGTCAGAGTATCGCTAACTACGAAAAGTTAATTATTTTAAAAAGACCATCATCCTATGTTATTTTCCATCGTTAAACCTATTTTTTTTCCTCTGTATAATCACATTTATGCCAACATAATTATGTTTTTACTGGTGCAATCGATAATACACTCAATGCTGATTCTTTATATATTTTTTCACACTTTTATTTACACAGTGTTAGTGTTTTAAATATCTTTTTCCATATATTTACTTAAAAACATTTATGGAACACATACTTTATACTCCTTTGTCAATTCTAAAAATAGATACCAATAAAGAAGAACTATTTGGAATGATCTCTCATCCTTGGGAACTAACATAACTACCCCTGGTTTCTAATTGGTGACTTTAATGCCATTATTAACTCAAGAGAGAAAATTGGACCTTCTCATGCTTCAATTTAAATGAAATAATCTAAAGCCATGATTGAAGACACTAGTATCATTGAAATTAATCTCACTGGTGTAAAATACACTTGGTATAGAAGACATTACAACAAAATGGTTGCCTCCAAATTGAATAGATACTTCATGAATGTCCCTACTATAGATTTATGGGACACTATCTCCAGCACCACTTTTCACAAGATGAATTTTGATCATCATACCATCTTGGTCAATGTCTCCTCTAATGTCATGAAACCCCGATTTCCTTTTATATTTAACAATGTGTGGTTCTATGATGATGATTTCAATCATATCATATAGAACTATTGGTATACAATGTCTCATAACAATAATTCCTTTTCTTGAAACCTCAAATTGAAACATCTCAAATAGACCCTAAAAACTTGGTGCAGCTCTAAAGCCAAACAAGTTAACAATGACATCACGATTCATGAGAAAGTCTTCAATGATCTGCAAAACAAAAACACAAGCTCCGACCTCATCACTAATCCTACTCAAGAACTAAACACTATATTCAAACTCAACTCTTTTCTCAAGTTCAAAGAAAATATGAGAAAACAAGCATTTAAAGTTAAATGGTTAACTGACGGTGATGAAAATACCAAATTCTATAACTCTATTCAAAGAACCAGGAAGGCTTGTAGGCTGTTAACCTTTTTAAAGGATAGAGACAACCTACTTGACAATGAGGGGTAGGGGGTGCAAGGGGAAGGGGGGCTGTCTAGGAGGGGGTGAAGGGGACTGGGGGAGCATTGTGCAGGGGGCAGGGAGGGGGGCAAGGGGTGTGGGGGTGCAGGGGTAGGGGGCTGTCCAGGGGGGTCGGGGGGGCTACCTTGGAGGGAAGGGGGTGTCTGGGGGGGTGTCCATGAGGGAGGGGGTGCCCATCAGATAATTCTATAAGAAACATAACAGGTCACTGTTCAAACATCTAGGTTTTAATGTGGGTGTTGGAGGTACACCAAAATAATCTTATGTGGTCATAGAAAGGTGTGACTATTCATGATTTTTTATAATTTGAAACATTTATGAATTCCCTTATCCATAATACTTGTTATGATTTTTTATTGACATGTTATTGATGGTTACTTATTATCTTATGAAACAATATATATAATGTTAAGTCATTTTCTTGATTATTTATTTAATGTATGCTTATATTCCTTAGAATGGATAGATACTGGATGTACAACATTGATCATATCACTGATTAATTTTAGAAGGAGTTATGACATTTCTTGGACTTTACATTCAATAATGATTCAGATGGCGGATTGATTCGATGACCATGTTTTGATTGTGTTGGAAGACCATGGTTAACTTCTGAGGAAGTGAGTTATCATATCACTAAATATGGTTTCCAAAAAAATTATCATGTGTGGTATCACAATGGAAGAAAAGCGCAAGTGGTGAATGACATCGATTCAACGGAAAGGATTGGTATGAAAAATCTGATTTCAGATCGGTTTCCTTTTGTTTTTTAAGACAACTCCTCATGTAGACTAGTGAAAGAGAAAATGAATACTAGAACACTGTTTTTGTCTATTATTCAGGATGATGATGTTGAGAGTGTTAGAAAGATGATGGAAGATGCAAATACTCCAGTATATTAGGCATGTGAAAAAATGAGCAAGCTTGAGTTTTTAATGTGATTATATCATGGAAAATCAATGTATGGATTTAGTAATACTGCGGTCGACTATCTCCTTAAATTTATTAAGGATTTACTACCTGATGATGCATGTATTCTAGAAAATAACTACATGGCATCAAAGTTGGTAGACAAATTTGGATTTTCATCTATTAAGATTCATTCTTTCCCCAAAGATTGTTGTCTGTTTTGGGAGGAAAATGAAGAGTTAAGTCAGTGCAAATAGTGTGGCACATCAAGGTGGAATATTAATAAAGACGGAATGCAATCTCGCATACCAGAGAAAGTGATGTGACACTTCCCTTTAATTCCCAGGCTTCAATAAAAATTTATGTCAGAAAAAATGGCAAAAAATATGAGATGGCATGAAGATGAAAGAAATAAAGATAAGGATGAAATAGTGCATCCTGTAGATGGGTTGGTTTGGAAGAAATTTGATAGGTTACATCCTGATTTTTCAGCTGACCCATGAAATGTTAGATTTGGATTATCCTGTGATGGTTTCAACCCATTTCACCAAATACATACTGCACATAGTACTTGGCCTGTTTTCATTCACATTTATAACTTTCCTTCATGGATGTGTATAAAGAAGCCGTTTACTATCATGAGTATATTGATATATAGACCCAGTGATCCTGGAAATGATATTGATATATACTTGCATCCATTAATAGAGGAGTTAAATGAGCTTTGGATTGTTGGTGAACAAGCATACGGTGCATTCAGGAAGGATTACTTTATGTTTCGTGCAACTTTATTATAGATGATAAATGATTTCCCTTCCTATGGAATGATTTCTGGTTGGAGTACTAAAGGGAAATTATCCTACCATATTTGTATGAAAATTACACATTTTCAAAGATTAATGTTTCGATGAACTTTCAGCTTCATAGGGCATCGACTATTTTTACTGATGGATCATCCATATAGGAAAAATTGAAGATAGTTCGATAATGCCGTCGAGACAAATGAGACACCTCAACGAATGTCAAGGAATGATATTGTTAAAGAACTTGATTATTTGAATTATGTTCTTGGCAAAAGTCAATCAAATATCAGAAAGTGAAAACATGTTAATTTGAATTCCAATAACAATTGGAGAAAGAAAGTCATATTCTTTGAGTTTCCATATTGGTCATTTAATTTATTATGTCATTGTTTGGATGTAATTCATATCGAGAAAAACATTTTTGAGATGTTACTTGCTACTATTTTAAATATTAAAGGCAAAACAAAAGACGATTTGCGGTCTCGTCGTGATTTGATGGATTGGGGTATAAGAGTAAAACTTCATCATGAGTTAATTGGTCAAAATAAGTGGAAAGTCCCTATTACCGGTTATTCGATGAAAAATGTGGAGAAGAAACAATTTCTTCAGGTCCTAGAATGTTTGAAGGTTCTAGATGGTTATTCAAGTAATATTTCGAAAAGGGTGAATACAGAAGATGTGAAACTAAAATCTCTTAAAACCCATGATTACCATGTCTTGTTACATGAGTTGATTCCTATTTCCATTTGACATTTACTTTCACATAATGTTAGAGTTGCTGTGATTAATTTATGTCATTTTTATCGAGGCCTTTGTGCCAAAATACTGAGTAGAAGTGTTGTTCAGAAATTGCAGAGAGACGCACCGATTATTCTTTACGACTTGGAGAAAATTTTCTCACCGTCATTTTTCACATGTATGTTACATCTGACTGTGCATCTTCCCACAGAAGTTCTTTTTGGTGGTCCTATTTTGAGTCGGTGGATGTATCCTACAGAAAGAATGATTTTTACGTTGAAATCTTATGTGAGAAATAAATATCAACCTGAAGACTCTATTGTGAAATGTTATTTAGCACAAGAATGCATGAATTTCTGTTCATCATACTTGGATAACGTCGCCACGAGGTCTAATCGACTTATGAGAATTAAAGTTGAGAAATATGATCCCATCGAGCCTTCATTTACTTCACTGCCCCAAACAGGGGGATATCTGGATTGTACTCGTTGTGTACTTTAAGAAGGGAAGAGTGGGAAATGGCTCATCATACAGTATTATTCAACTGTGGTGTGCTTGATGATTATATGAAGTAAGTAAACTAATAAATATGAATTTTTTTCATTATGTTATTTCTTCATATCTTCTGACATTTTTAAGCTTTCATATTTGTAGAGAACATTTAGAAATTATAAAAAAGAGACATCGCTCTCTATCTATTAAGAGGAAGGAATTGCTGCACAACAAAGAAGTTGCTGCTTGGTTAAATTCAAAGGTAATAGATTTTTTTTCTTCTTATAACATAATCACATGTCTCTGTTTAATATTCAATGTTGGTATCTTTTAGGTTTTAACTCTACCAATGAATGAAGTATCAGATGAAGTAAGAGTGTTATCCTTTGGTCCAAATGACATGGTACGTGATTGTAAAGTAATGGTTGTCAATGGATTTAAATTTGTTATAAATAATTGTGCAAAAAAATGGAAACACAACATGATGGTGTGACGATAAGCGTGACAACAGATTGTTATGCAAGTGCATCAGATAGACAACCTCAGTCAGAAAATATATCATATTATGGTGTTGCTAAAAGAATCATTTTACTAGATTACTATGCACATGGTCGTGTCACAATGATGAAATGTAAGTGGTTTGATTCAATGACACGACAAGGAATGCATATTGATAACTGTGGATTTAGAGTGATTGATATGAATCTCCAGCTTCACACTGATGAACCTTATATTCTTTCATCATAGGCTAGACATGTGTTTTATGTAACTGACTCGTTACAACAACAATTTGGTGTTATTGTTGATGTCATTCCTAGAAATATTTTTGATGAAGACATGGATGATAATAATTTTTTAGATGAACCTTTCGGTATTTATTCGGATGTTTCATTTGATGACACAGATGAATTAATTTCTAGAACAGATTGTGAACCAGAAATTGTCACAAACCACACAAAACATTGATACATTTGTAAGTATTTACCTGAAATTATCATAATATTGTATGTGTTTTTTTAAACTTCCATACATGATTTCAAATTAACTAGTATATTTTATCAATATAAATATCACATTGAAAATTTATCTCATTGTTTTATGATACAATTGTATTATTTAACATTTTTCATTATTTCTATTTATTTAAGAATATTATTTTAAATTTCCAGGTCAAAATGTCTGAATATGATGATATTAGAATAAATAGAAGAATACGAAGAAATGAACAACATATGTCTCATCTGGCCAACACTGTAAGTGCAATTTATGTTTGAATATTATGGTTTTTCATATTATTTATCTTGTTATCGTTCATTTAATTTTACCATTTATGTTATTTTAGGCTACTTAGTCGAGGAGACGGCTGAATTATACTACCGAGGCTGATAGTATGGCGGGGGTATTGATTCTAAAGTTTAGCCTACTATTATGCCGCTTGATTCACCAAAAGGTCATCCTCCCATTATACCACCTCTAAATTATCCATACCCACATTATCCATACCCCTTTCTGCCCGCACCCACATCGGATGGTAGTTCTCAGACTCCCATCCTTCCTTATTTTCCATTCCCACTATCCACTATACAGGGCACTACGCCCCCATATATCCCACTGCCATATCCATATCTACATCCACCATCATCTGTACAGGGTTATCCATATACTATACAGAGTACTCCTACTATGGATATCCCACCTACCACAGAGGCTACTCCCCCTCTAGACGCTGCACTTTAGGGGTCAACAAATCCCCCATCTACTAGTATGTGTTTAAACATTACTATTAGTGATTAATGATAAATTCATATATATAATTATCCATTTTTACCTTTTTTCATGATTAGCTCCAGTCTCCACTAGACGACGCGGCCGCACAAAAATGCAAGAGGTTTGGAATCGACACACGCAAATCATGGTTGAATACAATGAGAACAAAGCTATAATTAAAAAAAATGGTACAGAATATAAAATCTTTATGGGAACACTTTCTAGACACAAAAATATCATTCCGGTTCAACCAATAAGTTGGAGGGAAGTTGGAGAACAAATAAAGGACAATGCCTAGGTAGATCTGGGTAAGTAACGTTAATCACCTTTTATATATATTAATTTATAATATATTCTTAACAAATATTTTGTCCATTATAGCTCCGATATAATTTTCCTGATGGACAAAATTCCAAGGCTGCAAGGTTAATGGATTTAGGTGAAATGTGGCGAGCATACAAGTTTGACTTATATCTTGGTTGGAAAAAGAGAGTTGGCACAGAGCTTGAAGAAGTAACAGTGATTCATGATTTCCTAATATCACAATATAAAGATTTGATCAGGTTTTGGAAGAGTCAAGAGTTTAAGGTATTTGTTAAATTTATATATATATTCAATTATTTATTTGAAAATGAGTTCTATTTATGTTAATGAAATTATATAATTATTTGTTTATAGGAGAAATCAAACAGAAATAAAAGAAATAAGAGTGGAATGAAACATGTTTATACTCATGGACACACTTCACTCTTAGATCTTGAGAAATCACAGGTAATTTAATATTTAAAATATTTATCTTCGTTTAGTGTAATTTTTTGGACTTCAAATTTTGATTTATTTCTTTGTTTTTTCTAGAAAAAAGAATGAAATATCGAGGGTCGCGTTCCTCACTCTACTTTGTTTTGTATAAGTAGAAAAAAGAAAGATGGTACTGTGCCAAATACTGACACCAAGAAGGTGATTGTAAGTATATTTAAATTTATTTTATTTTGACTGAATTTAATTACTTATATTATTTTATCATTTTAATTTATGTTATATATCAATCGACAAAATGCTTTGGAGACATTGGCAGAAAAAGAGCCTGACAATTTGGGCCCGAACGATCATCAACATCAGTATTAGGAGATGAGCATCAGGGCAGAGTGCATTGTCGACCTGGGAAGAATATTATACCATCTCAATACTAGTCTACTGACAACGTTTCTTCGAGTACCGGTTCTGGTTTGGTCACAGTGGAACAGATGAATTCTGCAATCAAAGAAGCAACTCAAAAGTAGAAAAGGCGATATTTGAAAATATGAAGAAAGTTATGTCTGCCATTTCTTCTACACTTTCACCAAAATCAGCTGCAGCGGTTGAAGCATGTTTGATGTCGATGAGTTCTACTGATGGATCTGAAGCTGTAGCTGGAGCTGGAGCTGTAGCCGGAGCTGGAGCTAGAGCTGGAGATGTAGCCGGAGCCGGTCCCAATGTTGGTGCCGGTACCGATGCTGATGTCGATGATGATGCTGGTGGCGTGAGAGGTTCTGATGGTGTTTCTATAGGAGGCATGGATGCGGGTTATCATGAATATGATGATACTGATATTGAGACTCACTATTGATGTGAATTGTATTTTTGGATTGTTAATATGTGTAATTTTATAATGCAATGAGGTTTTATTATTTTAATACTGAATTGTATTGCGGTGTTTATAACTGTTTCTCCATATTGTTTATGTAGTAGTTAAGTTTTATTATTATTATATTGAATTATATCCTCCTCCGATGCGACCATCGTACCTCCTCAATGATGCTACTATGAGACATCCCCTCTATCTCCTCCGGTACACCTCCGATGGTATATAGTCTAATTTTCCATTTTTTGCTTGAGGCGACCCCTCTATTAGTTTCACTGATCATATTGTGAGTTTGATGACTTGTATTGGTGTGTAGGATAGGGATGGAAACTCGCAGGTTAGCTTCACTGGCGTCCGGTTCTCTGTTCGGTTTCTTCAGGTTCCCCTGCCCCGCTTCTCTCTCTAGGTGACTCTACATTTCCATTTACTCTAACCCCTCTCGTTCTTTCGATGTTCTTTCTCTTGATTATGGCATTGACTCTGAAAACTAGTTTTTGCACTTATCCTCACTCACAAGTGATTTTATGCTTCTCATTGCATATATTGATTCAACTGTTATTGTTATTGTTATTGTCATTCTTTCTCACCAAGATGTTCTCTAGTCTGGTCAAAGATTCTGGTTGATTCTTGTTTTGAACTGTAAAGCACTGTTATACTGGATGATTGAGCTCCAGATTAAAATATATAAACATGGCAGGATCTTGGTTGAAATGTCGATACCTGAATCTAGTTCTCCACAAACCGATGAATTGTGTTTTATTTTCCCCTTTATCCTGTTAGGTGAAACAAACCAGACCAACATACTAATATTCTACCTCTTATTGTATAATCTTCAGGTAGAAATTTTAACAGGGGAAGTAGACTGCATTGGTTTGGCACCGCTGCTACTTTGGAGGAGCCAATCATTCCACCGATTGACATTAAGTATACCAAACTTCTGATCAATGGACAATTCGTAGATGCGGCTTCAGGTAATCCCGTGTACTTAACCAGACGCCATTGATATCAACTGGTTTTCTCACCATTACTGTAGCAATAGAAGAGTCACTTCGCCCACATGTTATTTGATATATTTTCTCTTATTTACAAAACAACACTCATTCTTAAAATTGGTTTCATGAAAAAAATTCCCTGCTCTAGATCCTAGGACCGGAGATGTCATTGCTCATATAGCTGAAGGTGATTCCAGAAGATATCAACTGTGTAGTTTGCTGCTGCTCGCAAGGCATTTGACGAGGGGCCATGGCCCAGAATGTCCCCTTATGTACTAATTCTATCAAAGCCATGCTTTTGATTTTTGATTTTCCTGTTCCATACTGGTTATTTCTGATATTTTTTTCTTTTTTTTCCTTCATGTAATTCCAGGAAAGATCTAGGATATTGCTGAGATTTGCTGATTTGTCGAGAAACACTATGATGAGATGGCTGCACTTGAGAGATGGAATAATGGAAAGCCATTAGAGCCAGGCTGCAAAGTCCCGAGTTACCATCAGTGGAATGTTTATTTCGTTATTATATTGGTGAGAACTTTCTAGATTCTAGATTGAAGTTCTCACGCTTCTCTAATTCTGTTTTTGTTGTAATAAAACACACATCACACATGCATCATGGAAGAAAAGGACAACAAGATTTACTTTGAAAGCCAATTGGAAAAAATGGTTTAAAACGTTTTTTGAAACACATTATTCCTGTTTCTGAATGCATTAATGTGAATTATCCAGGATGGGTGGATAAAATTCATGTTATGATAGTTCCTGCTGACTGGTTTTCACCATGTTGGAAACATTGCATGAGTCTATAGGTGACGCATGACAGATTATTCGTGGAATTTTCCTGTTGTTATGTTTTCTTGGAAAGTTGGGCCTGCCCTTGCCTGTGGGAATACTATTGTTCTGAAGACTGCAGAGCAAAAACCATTGACAATACTTTATGTATGCAAAAATATTTCATGAGGTAGCACTATTGAAATTTGGGCTATAGCCATGGTTCTAAACCGTGGCTATAGGCCCCAAAACCGTGGCTATAGGTCATAACCACGGTTTCAGAACCGTGGATGGTATTAGCGTGGCTATAGGTATGACCCTATAGCCACAATTCCAAACCGTGCCTATAGGCCTATAGCCATGGTTTCAACCATGGATAAAGTCCTATAAGCCACGGTTCGAACCATGGCTATAGGGTCATCTTGATAGATGCCAGTTAAAAGCCACGATCACCGTGGCTAAAAACCCTATAGCCACGGTTCGAACCGTGGCTATAATCCTATATCCATAGTTTGAAACCGTGGCTATAGGGATTTCCACTGCATAAAAAAAATCCAACACGGTGAACCGGGCTGGCTGTTGGGAGGACTGCCCCAGCACCCCCACCCCCTGCTCTTGCACACCTCCCTGCCCCTCCCCTACCCTCCCACCTACACACCCCCTCCCCCTGCCTCCCCCACACCTGTACACACCCCTCCCCTACCCCAGCACACTCCCCTGCCCCCCACCTACACCCCCCTGCCCCCTCTCCCTTCCCCCTGCCCCCACCTGCACACCCCTCACCCTGCCCCAGCGCACCCCCTAGTACATCTATAAAAAACCATTTAGATGAGGTTAATAATTTCATGTTATATTTAGACAATATTAATTTTTATGTAGATGACGAGGATCCAGAAATGATCATATTAATCACTCTTGAAAATAGATATAGAACACTTGTTACAACCATGATCTATGGTTGAGTCTATTTAACATTATATCAAATCAGCCCATCTGTCTAAGGAATTGCATTCTAGAACAAAAATAAAATGTGAGGATAAGAGTTTTTCACAAGGGGGAGACCATAAACTAAAGGTAAGAAAAAACAATTCAGTAGGGACAAAAATAAGATTAATAAATAACACAAATCTTAAAAAAGTACTATGGATAGAAAAGTAATATTTTTTCACTATGGTAAACCTGGGCACATTAAGCCCAAGCGTAGGAAACTCATGCATGAGTTGGAATCCAAACAGCCCACTAACCTATATTTTCTAGTTGATTCAGGCTATGACATTTGTTTAAATCTTGAATGTGTCCATTTATACACTCAATCAAGAGTGGGTCCTATACTCTAGTTGTTCTTTGCATATTTTCCAACAGAGAAAGTCATTTTTAGAGTTGTTCAAAAAGAGATAAGTAGATGTATTCTTAGGAAAAAATAATAGGTGCAAGGTTGAGGGAATATGATCCATTATTATAGAGTTAGATAATCAATCCATCATCACCTTACTTAATGTGTGGTGGGTCCCCATCCTTTAATGAAACATAATCTCCTTAGCGGTCCCCACTCCCCTTGCAGCCCCCTCCCCCCTGTAGTCCCCCGCCCCCTGTAAATCCCACCTAGATAGCCCCCTACTCCCCTTACAGTAGAAAACCCCCCTGCAAACCCCCTGGATAGCACCCCCTGTAAAGCCCTTCCTGGACAGCCCCCCCTTCCTGGACAGCCCCCCTCCCCCTAAAAAAATATCCCCCACCCTCTCCCCTGCAGAGCCCACCCCCCCTGCAGCCCCCTCCCCCCTGCAAAGCTTCCCCTGGACAGCACCCCTCCCCCCTGTTGGGTTGAGAGGGAACTAGATGTTTGTTGTTGGGATTTGGGTGAGGGTTCTGGTTGTTGGACTTTAGGGTTTTGTTGAGGTGATGTTGGATGGGGTTGGGATACTCTTGTTAGTGCAGGGTTTGGATGTGTGTACATGGAGTGTCTTGGATCTGGTGAAGTCTGATGTTGTGCATTCCATTTTTTTGTCTTTGTTTTATAGAGTCGTGAGGTCATTGGCTATTGTTTCATGTGGATGGAGTTGGTTTCAGGTGGCTTTGTGGTACTTGCAGGTGTGGTTTCATGTGTTGTGGGACTCTCTTCTTATCAGGCCTTCATCCAGTTATAGGTAGCCTTGATTTTGTGGTGTTGGGGTCTCTAGACAGAGCTACTGGTGCTGCTAGCAATGGGTCTTCTGCAGGGTAGAGGGGATGTGTTGGTGGTACAACTGTTGTGATGCTTGGTCTGGTTTCTTGATTCCGTTGTTACTGGTTGTCTTTCCTTCCAATGGTTTCTCGTTGAGGCGTGGAGCATGCTAGTTTTAGAGCAGCTTGAAGTGGATTTGATGATTTTTTCTGGGTTTTTTTGTTTTGTTTTTCTGGTGTTGGTCTCGGATATCTTTGGTCGGGTTCTCATTATAGGCTGTGTCTGGTGCATCTTAGTGTGGCTGACCCATAGAGGTGTGTTATTATAGTTTGGAAGGGGCTATTGCGGATGAATGGTTCCTACTTGGTTGTTGTTTTCTTCTTGCAGGTCTTATGGCTGCCCTTGTGTTGGATGCAGGCTCGGTTGGAGTGGGATTCCCTTGAATGGTATTTGGTTTAGGCAACTTGTTGTGAGGCTTGGTCTTTTTTCATGGTTCTTCATTGGGTAGGCTATAGTATTTTGCAATGTTTCTTGTCTGGATATTTTTTTGGATGGTTTCTGAGTTGATGGTTTGGATGGGTTTCTCGGTGCAGGTGGTTTCTTGATGGGGTATGTGGATGTTGTGTGTCTCTTGGTTAGTGAGGTTTCCTGTTGTCTTTTTTAGAGTAGGTTTCTAGGATAATTTGGGTTGTGGCTTGCTTCTAGTGTGCTCGTGGATTGGTGGGGTGAAGGGAATAACGTGCCTACTCTCCTAGGTTTTCTATAGGTTCTTGGGGATTCCTTGGTCATTGATTGGTGGTCATGCTAGGGATGGTGTGGGATAAGGTTTCCAGTGGTGCTTGGGTGTTGATGGATGGAGGAGTGGAGTTGGATGGTTTGAGGTGTAGATTAGGATGGTTTGGGAGTAGTTTGGTTAGAAGTCTATTGGTTGGGTGTCAACTGATTTGCAGGTTGCTTTGCATGGGGCTGGTCTTTGCTAGGTTTGGTGGTCAGGTGTCATGGGTGTGCTAGAGTTTTTCTTTTTTGTCACATGGTGAAAGTTTTTGTCAGTTATTTTTTTTTTGTTTGGTGCGGTGCAGGATCATATGGACTGGTGTGTGGGAGTGGTTTCTTATAGGTGGTTAGGGGCTGGTCATTGATTGGGGGGATTCCAGTTTCTTTTCTTGTTGCTACTTTATTGGGATTCGAGTGGAGATTTCTTTGGTGGTGTTTCATGAGTAAGTGTGTGCGTCTATGTGTGTGTGAGTGAGTGGATTGGGTAGGGTCAGTGGTTGGTGGTGTGTTAGAGTGTGCGTTTATCGGTTTGGTTAATATAGATTCTGAGTTTGGCTTGCAGTTTGGTTGGCTTGTTCCTTTTGGGAATCTTCTTTTTTACATGTAGGTCTTTCTTGCTGGGTTCATGGGTTTTTCTATTGCTACTTTCTATGATTTCATAGGTGATGTCTCTACAGTGCTCGAGTGCCACTGGATGGGAGGGGGATCCACCCTATCTCCTGTTAGTTTTGTGTGTGCCCATATCCTACTAGATACGATTAATGGTGATGCTAGTTGCCTCTCTTGAAGTATGGAAGGGATTGGGGGAGGCTCTTAGATGTTCCCTTATTCCCTAGTTTCTATTACTGGTGCTTGTAGTCTATGACTTCTTGGTTATTTCTTCATGATTTCATGGTTTTGTTACTGTTTTTTTGCTGCATTCGTGGTTGTTGCTTTTCCAATTTGGAAGCGAACCTCACCATCCGGTTTCTGTTTGGTTGGACATCGTAGGGTCTTGTTTTCGCTTATTTTCTTGGTTTCTTGGTGTTTAATGGGAACTTTTCTTGGTTCCCATGTCTTGATATGGTTGAGCTATGAATTTGGGTTCTTGGGTTAACTGTCGTTTCACCTTTGAGTGATATGTTGAAATTCATCTTTTCATTGATATTTATAGTACTATTTTTTCCTTGCAAAAAAACAAAAAAAACTTAAAACTTCTAAAAACCCTAAAAAAATCAAAAAACCATAAAACACCTTAAAAATTAAGGTGGAAGGGGGCTGGTGTGGGCTGGATGTGGCTGGAGCAGGGCCAAATCACGACATTACCGCGGCGTGACCGCGGTGTGATCGCAGCGTGACCGCGGTGTGACCGCAACGTGTTGGCCCGGTCCAGTGACATTTGCGGGGCCGCATCTTCCGGCCAGGAGCAAAGGGAGTGGGAGGAGGCTAGAGTGCTGGTGGAAGGGGGCTGGTTGCAGGTGCTGCTGGGATGGTGCGGGCTGATTCGAAGGTGGCAGGGGGGGCTGTTGCGGGCTGGAATGTTGGTGGCAGCGGGCTGAAATGAAGGTGGAAGGGGGGTGGTGTGGGCTGGATGTGGCTGGAGCAGGGCCAAATCACGACATTACCGCAGCGTGACCGCGGTGTGACCGCGGCGTGTTGGCTCGGTCCAGCGATATCCGCAGGGCAACATCTTCTGGCCAGGAGCAAAGGGAGCGGGAGGAGGATGGAATGCTGGTGGAAGGGGGCTGGTTGCAAGTGTTGGGGGGATGGTGCGGGCTGATTTGAAGGTGGCAGGGTGGGGGGCTGTTTTGGGCTGGAAGGCTGGTGGTAGCGGGCTAAAATGAAGGTGTAAGGGGGCTGGTGTGGGATGGATGGGGACGGAGTAGGGCCAAATCACGGCATTACCACGGCGTGACAGCGGCGTGACCGCGACGTGACCGCGGCGTGACTGCGTCGTGACCGCGACATGTTGTATTTTTACTAATGGGGGGACAGTCATGATAAGTTGATATAAAAAGATTAGATAGAGGGAAGAGATATAGATTAGAGGTAGGCGCTATTGAGGACAATAAGTTATTGGAATATTGTTAGATGAGCCATGTACTAAACGTAACTAAGGGATTTCAGCTTTAACACATGTATTTAGGGGCCCCAATGATCCAATGAGAACACATTCATGTATAATTGGACAACTAAGTGAAGAGATACTAGTTGCAGAGTATAAATATGAGAGAGGATACATAATCATTATTCAATTCATACGCATTTTAAAATGGGTAGGCCATGAGATTAGGTGTAACTGTAATATTATAATAATAATAATAATAAACCATGAATATTCTAAATTATAGGTTTATGAGTCTATATTCCTTTAATATTTTTTAGTTATATACCCAGTATGATATCAAAATTAGCATCATGGTGTATATGATATGTTTTTTGAGTCATAATACTAGCATAGAGTTTATTCAAATTATGGTTAGAATTAGAAGACAATGTTAAAAAAATAATACCAAAGTACCAATGTATGGGTGCTTGATTTTATATGCATTGAAAAATGAATTTTCAGAGGAGGTTAACATATCATTCAGTTTCACTTCTGATAAAAAGGGGAACTAGGATTCATTTGTGGTGAAAATTTTGTTTGGAAAATATTGGCAATGGTTGTTCTTTTTCATTATATATTGTGCGGATTGGATTGTTTCGTTGTAGAAATATTGGGATAGTTTGGTGAAAATTTTATTTCTTCAACCGTGATGGAAGGTAGTTTCTAAAAGTTTCTTACCCTTAAATTGTTAAGCATCAGTAAGTGAGAGTTTTATATATATTTCATGACCCAACATCAAAATTACTCAAATCTATATTCTTGATGAGGAGGATTTGGAGGGTAATTTACAGGGTGCATTTTTTTTCAGATCGAGGAACGTGTCATAGTATTTATGTTTCTACTGTATGTCAATCAGATAGAAACAACATAGGTCATGGGAGTTCATAATCTATGACCAGATTATCATGAGTTTGTACTCATCATGATTTTCTACATTAAATATCTACTATCATTAGTTCCCAGCTGTTTGGAAAACATTGTAGTCAATCATTATGGAGTATGTCTCATCCATTTCTATCTATTTAATCTAGTGGGGTTTTCCCATTGGATCCTACTAAAGAAATTTTTATCTTTTCTTGTATAGTATATATTCATCAATAGTTAACATTTACAAATATTTTTTATTATGGAGTTTGTGGTCAGTTTTATGCTCTAGGATCCACTATTTTAGATTATTCAGTTGATGTAGTAGAATCATGATGTCTTTCTATTGTATTTTTTTGTGTCACCTACTTAATGTGACATTTTTTATAAAGATACTACTAGTTGAATTAATGAACTCTATGACTTAATATTAGATGATTCCTTTTAATTTGATGTAAATTCAGGTATAAATTGATGGTCTATTGATGTGTGGTTTTGTTCTTCCAAGTGTGTCCCCTTGGAAAGCATTAGTTCAATTTATAATATAGTGTAAATGATGTATGTGTTTGTCTATAAATTATCCTCACCTGAATCATGGGATTCTAAATAATCAATTACCTCTATTATAGATTGATGAATTATTTAATTAACCTATCCACAACTTCACCCCTCCACCCTCCCCCTGCCCCCTGCCCCCCTCCAACCTGCCCCCTGCAACCTGCCCCCTGCCCCCTGCCCACTTCCCCCCTCCAACCTGCCCCCGTTCCCCCCTTTACCCCTCCACCCTGCACCCTGCCCACTGCCCCCTGCCCCCCTCCACCCTCCCCCCTGCCCCCCCACCCTGCCCCCTGCCCCCTGCCCCCCTTCACCCCTCCACCCTTGAATGTATTATTATGTCAAAGGACCCTTGGTATCCAGTGACTCACTAGCTAGAGAAGAATAAAACACATGTTCCCCATCAATATGAGTGCTATATTAATCCTTGAATATACCTTTGGACCAAGACTCTAGCAGTTCAATATGGAATTGCCTCTGTTTCCTAGACAATGTGTTGTTTAACCTTGAACTGTTTTTCAGCAGAGAACCAAATAAACTCTAATGTCACTATGGAATTGCCTCTGTTTCCAAGAAAATGTGTTGTTTAAATATCACATCCCATGTGACATAGTCACACAACATGGGACCCATCTTAAAAGTCTAACGGCACTTAAAGAGTGTCTTGGTTCAAACAACCGTTTTAATAAAAAGAGGGAAACCCCCTACAAGGATATAAAAAGGGTCAAGTATGATGTGTCACTCAAACTTCATAAAGTTATCCTCTATTTTCAAAACACCTCCTGAATTTCATCATAATACCAAAAAAATTTCTAAAATCCAATTTCGTTTAAAATCATTTCCCAAATTATATAATGCAACTCCCCTTCCCCCCTGCACAGAACCCCGGAAAGCCCCCCGTGCACCCCCGGACAGCCCCCCCCGCACCCCCAGACAGACCCCCGTGCACCCCTGGATAGCCCCCACATGCACCCCTGGGCAGACCCCATTGTATAAAACTTCATAGGGGTATCTATCGATTCCCTAATTATTTATTTTTTCAATTTCTATTTCATTTTTATGAGATTTATTTTTCCACAACACTCCCCATCACCCCCTTCACACCCCCCTCATACTCATTGAATCTCTGTCAAATTGTGGCCAATGAGTGGGCTCAGAAAGGATAATTGAAATTTAACTAAACATGTAAATCCAAAAGGCATGGGTGGTGAAATGGTAATATTTTGGCATGACTCATCCGTACGTCGAATGTCCACGCCGAAGGAAAAGAAAACAAAAAACAAAACAAAAACAACATAGTATAAAGAAAAAAAAACGAAACACACAAATTAATCTCTCCACTACCCCGATCTCCCTCCCCTGTAAAGAAAACCGCGTAGCTGACTCCAGTGCCCTTCTGGCCCCCTTCGCAGAATATAACTACCCTCCATCCGTAGAAATCAGTAAAAGCCTAAGTAGCCAATGCGATAAAGAATATAAAATAAAAATTAAACAACAACATACCTGTTTCCTGTGACTAATTATATCTCTAGTTTATTGCATTTTTCTATAAAAACTTAATGCTCTTGTGGTAACCCACTTTGATTGCTTCAAGTCAGGATAAAGATTGAAAACAATTAATACCTTTCAATGTAAAACCACATGTAATTGTCCAGGGACTGATGACTATCACTGTGTAGGAATATTAAATATATGGGAGAACTTAAACTAATGAACCTATATATTTTCAAACATATTTCCAAGAACAATAGAGTAATTTGGAAGAGTAAAAAACTGAAAATTTTAAATGCATGCAAAACCTATAACATCCCACAATAAAGTATTAAGAACTTAATCAATTTAAAGAAGAAAAAATATAGGCCCAATAACTAGTAGGTAGGAATAATCTAACCAAAATAGATAATACAGTCTAATAATGAGCCCTCCATTCTAAAAACAGTCTAAACACCACATCCACCAAGCACCAATACACACCATCTACACTATGTCTGCCTAAATCTCCATAAAAAACAACCATTTTCATAATAAATTATATGTTCAAGATGAACCCACGTAAGGGTGAGTATAAATATAATCAGTAGCACACCCCAAAATCAAAAATTAAAGCACCAATAAGTAGTTATATTGAAACCAAATAATAGAGGGTAAAGAATGGTGGATGGGGATGAAGACAGGGGATTACCACTGGTTGTGGGGGAGAACCGTCATGAATGGAGGAGGAGGGGAGGAAGCTCGGATCAGCTTTGCTGGAGGAGGGTCGGGGTGAGGATGGTCGTGGCGAGGAGGGGTCAAGGGTTTTCAGAGTTGCTGGGGGTGTAGACCTCGGTGTCATAAGAGAGGCGTCGGGGAGGAGGGTCGCAGCGAGGAGGAGGGTCGCGACGAGGAGGCCTCAGGGAGGAGGGTCGCGATGATGAGGAGGGTGCGGCAAGGAGGCATCAGGGGGAGGGTTGAGGCGAGGAGGAGGGCGCAGCGAGGAGGCTTCGGGGAGCAGGGTTGCGGTGAGGAGGAGGGCATGGCGAGGAGGAGATCGTGGGGGAGAGAAACGGCGAGGGCAGGAGGGTCGAGGAGGAGCCCAACGGATTTTGGGGGAAAAAAGGGCACGAATGATTTTAGGCACGATTTCTTAATTAAACCGTGGCTATAAATTGGCTATAGCCACAGACCTATATAACTATGGATATAGGTCCGTGGCTATAACCTTATTTTGTAGTAGTGTAGGCTTACTGAAGTGATCCAAATAAAATGTTATAGGGAAATATTTCCTGCACATATAATTTATATTTCTGGACCAATATTTTTGCTTTTCTCCTTGTGGCATGCTGGTTTTCCTCCTGGTGTTTTAAATGTGGTTCTAGGTTATGGTCCCATAGCCGGTGCAACTCTTTCCAGACATATGGATGTGGACAAGGTAGATTTGTTCGTATCTCTGAAGTAATGGTTATTTATTTAGAAATAAATGGTCATTTATCCCCCTAGTATGTTGTTGTTATCTATTTTCTGGATATAATTTAATGTAGGGGATTGCTTGGAAGGAGATGGGAAAGAGAATGAGAAAGTGTGAGGGAGACAAGTTTCCATCAAATGATGGAATTCTGATCTCCAAGAAAATTGAAAATACTTCATGCCCAACATTAGAATCTCATTTTCTACCTATAATTCTCTATTGGGTTATTATACATCTGTTGTAGAAGGGGTGGAGGTGTTCTATATAAGTGTGAGGGAAACCCTCACCCCAGGAGCTAACTTTTGGGATTGAAAAGACCCAATAACGTTTAAAAATGTCACCAATGGGAGATATTTTTGGGTTATCATACATCAATTGTGGATGGGGATGAGGTTTTTAATATAAGTGTGAGGGAAACCCTCACCTCATGAGCTAGCTTTTGGGGCTGAGAAGGCCCACTAACACCTAACATTCTCTTTCCTTCAACTTGTTTTCTCTCTACCAAACATACCCTAGAAGTTATTTTTTTAAACCTTAAATTTCATTCTATTGATACTAGAATGTTCTCAGTTAAATAACCACAATCAGCACCCTAAATAGGAAATTCTTATGTGGAATATAACACTTGCCTTTTATCCAGTGTACAGTACAAAATCTATAAGCTTATTGGTAGTTTAACAAGGCTTTCCTCAATTCCTCTAATTTCAAAAAAAAAATGAAATCTAGATTCAAATTTGTGTCTTTTGATGGTGAATTTTGTTGTAATTGTGTAGCTTGGTCAATCAGATAGTGGTTGGCCAAATTTCTAGAGGCCTATATTGAACACCGGTTCAATGCCGTCCGTGTTTCGACCTCTGCGAGGAGGTTGAAGGGGTTTGTAAGGGGAAGTGTGCCTTTGCTTGGGGGGTCTGGGGGCAGAAGGTACCCGACTCAAATTTTGAATCACTGTAACAAGTTTTACCAATATATCAGAGTTGATCAGCTACAATGATAGTGAGTACCATAACACTATAGACTACTCTGCGGATTTGGGTACTATATCAACACAGGGTATTGTAACAATGTGGGGTACTGTGGAAACATGTTTTTCTTACAAGATTTGATCAAGCTAGAATTTCTATACTGCATTTTCACCTCCTATGATTGTGATTCTGGAAACAGTAAAAATGTTTCCATCTCTTTTTGGATGTAAGGATCCTTCCTGAATTATGCAAATCTGTATGTTTTCCTTTTATTTTCTTCCCGTTTTCTTTTTTTTTTCTGGGATTATTCATCATCAGGGATTCCACATTTTTAACAAATTTTAGTCCTTGGTTATCATATTTGGGCCATATTACTGTATCATATGTTGATATTCAAATAATATGCTAATCAACCTGCCAAATATTAAGAATATGGTGGCATTTTTGGAAAAAAATTCCATGTCCCACCTCATAATCTGACTTTCTGCTGCAGCTTGCTTTCACTGGTTCAATAGACACTGGTAAGATCATACTTCAACTATCTATACAGAGAAATCTCAAGCCAGTTATGCTAGAACTCAGAGAAAAATCACCCTTCATTGTTTGTGAGTATGTAGATGTTGATAGGTCCGTGGAGCTGGCACACTTCACTCTATTTTATAATCAGGTTTGTTTCCTAATCTGTCAATCAAAATTCTCATCTGGTTTTAGTTTGTCTTGAAAATGATGTGCTAATCTTCTAACTTCAGGGAAAATGCTACTACACTGGGTCTCGCACATTTGTGTATGAGCATGTGTATGATTAATACATATAGAAAGAGAAGGCACGAGCATTGAGGCGTACAGTTGCAACTACTCTTGTAGTCAAAGACACCGCCATTCAGTACATATTTGATTCCTGCATAACTGTAATTATCCAAATCAAATTGTCCATCAAATTGCATAGGAGTTGAGATAAATCTATTGCTAATTGGTGAATTTTCTAATTAAATTTCTTATCACCCCATATTTAACACAGGTCTGCAGACACCCAATATGGGATAGATGCTATGATAACTACAGTGAAGATGCAATGATCATTGATGACTGAGATTATATCAGGTTCACATGGTGACATTACCTCTAATTACCCCATAAACCACACTTATTTGGTTGGACTACATGTACATTGTGCACTAATTTATTAAAAAAGTTGTAACTTTTTATCAAAATTTCTTTGGTTGGTTTGTTTTAAAAATTTCTATATCGATCCTTAAATAATCATCTTTTACATATGTACTAAAATAATTTGTAACTTCTTAACACTTTATTGTGGAATGTTGGAAAATATTTCTTGATAATTGAGTTATTCATGTTGGCCCACATATACACTCTCTAGAGGGAGGTTCGATGGAAACCTTTGGAAGGGTATTCATTAAAAATATGAATGATGAATTTTGTATAAGTACAGTCCACTAAAAGATATAAAAATTGGTTCTTTATTTAATATACATCATAGTGTTGGGTTTCATGCATGGTGTTCTTAGAATTTTGGGATTCTAATTGTTTCCTATAAGATAAATAAGGGTCTTCTGATCATTTCAATCCCCTTAGCGGTATTAGACCTATGTTGTGTGCTTGGTTCACAAGATCATGTTCTAAAATGAAGAAATTGTAGGAATATTTCATGATGTTGAAAAAATAGAGAACCGTGTTTTATAAGAGATATGGTGCATATTGTTAAATATGACTAGAAGATGCAGTAGTTGGTATTATGACATTATAATTGGTACTTAATGATTATTTCATGGTCTAACCACATAACACATAATATTAACCTAATTTTAATGTCACACAAGTCATGTGCACTGAAGATAATTATACATAGTGACTTTTCATAAGCCAACATTTACATATCACCTTATACAGGCCCACACATAGATAATTATAGGTAGTGTCTAAAATAATTTTTATTTTTTTAACACTTTATTGCAATATTTTGTACCACACATTTATGTTTTCAAAATATCCAGTATAATCAATATTCTTGCAGGGTTTTGATCCTACTTACAAGGTTACATGATGGAGTAACACTAAATTTTGGATAAATAAAATGTCATGGAAGACTGGAGCAAGGGTATATTTTCAAGAAGTGAGTCATTTTATTTTTTTCAGTTAATAGTTTCTTTTACTTGTATTAAATATGATATGTTCCCATTTATATATATATAAATGCATACACAGGTGAGTGGAGACTGGTATATGCATATAAGCATATGTGCAAGGATCCCTTTGAACATGCTCATGACCATGTGGGTGTGTGAATAGGGGCTAGGTTTCCTTTCATGTGTGTGAAGGTGCGTATACCCAGTGGGGGAGAAGTAACTTTTAGTTAGAAAGCTCCAAGAGCCAAAGTGTACGGTTTGGTTCCATATTGAGGCCGGATCCCTCTTCCAGCCTCTTTAATTCAAGAATGATTTAAATTGAATTTAGCTTCTTTCTTAATTCTGATTAATTATATTGAATTTCATATTTTGAATAAATGTTCTTTAATCTAATTGTTTCATTTGATAAATAAAGTCATGTTTTTATAATAAAACCCCTCCAACCTAGGTACACTATCTTTGAAAAGTCATAGTGATAGTTATGTTGATCTAGTTGCTTAAATTATTGCATTTGATTTGTGCTGAATGAGTTTTAGAGTAAATGTTAAATATAATTAAATGAATTGTGTGATAAATCAATGCCATGATTTTATAATAAAACCCCTCCAATAGAGGTGCACTGTCTTCTAAACTAAAGAGTAGTGATAATTATTTGTATCATGTTTAGATTTGGTTTGAGTCTTTCATATGCCTCTTGTTGGTATTTTTTTGTGGCTAGTTAGTTTTTTTATTTGAATAATATAAATTGGATTATCATACTCATTTAACTCAAATGTCATTGTCTGAGTAGGCATATGCCTTGACCATGACACTTTCCTTTTCACGCTTTGAATATTATAAATAAAATTTCCATATTTAGGCAAAGTGAATGAATTTGTAAATGGTTTGTGTAGGGTGTATGATTATTTTCCGTCATTTTTCTTCCCTTTAGACGTTTCATCATTGTGCCACTCACTACAACCTTCTCTAGAGATCCCTTGTTATAGCATATTAAACAGTTGATCTGTTCTATCATCTGCCGGCAAGGTGACAGTCAGAATTTTGCCCCACCTCCTCCCGCTCCCTTCGCTCCTGGTCGGAAGATGTTGCCTCATGAATGTCACAAGACTAGGCCAACACGCCGCAATCATGCCACGGTCATGCCGCGGTCACACTGTAGTCATGCCGCAGTCACGCTGTGATTTGGCCCTGCTCCAGGACGACACCCCGCGGTGGTTCACAGTGATAGTATTCCATGAGTCTTGTGATCAATGTTGAGACTGACTAATCACAATTTCTACCGGAGGGGCGACGACCGGAATGTCCCCCCACCTCCTCCCTCTCCCTTAGCTCATAGACGGATGATGCTACCCCGCAGATGTTGCTGGACCGGGCCAACACACCGCAGTCACACCGCGGTCACGCCGCAGTCACACCGCGGTCACACCGCGGTCACGCCACGGTAATGTCATGATTTGGACCTGCTTCAGGATGAAACCCCGCGGCGATTCATAGTGATAGTATTCCATGAGTTTCGTGATTAATGTTGAGACTGACTAATCACAATTTTTTCTAGTGGGGCGACGACCAGAATATTGCCCCACCTCCTCCCACTCCCTTCACTCCTAGTCGGATGATGCTGCCTCGCGGATGTCGCTGGACCGGGCCAACATTCAGTGGTCACGCCGCGGTCATGCCGCGGTTATGGCGTGATTTGGCCCTACTCCAGGACGACAAACCATGACAGTTCACAGTGATAGTATTCCATGAGTCTTGTGATCAATGTTAAGACTGACTAATCAAAATTTCTGCCAGTGGGGCGAGGACTAGAAAGTTGCTCCGCCTCCTCCCGCTCCCTTCGCTCCTAGCCGGAAGATTCTTCCCCACGGATGTCGGGCCGCAGTCACGCCGCGGTCATGCCATGATTTGGCCCTGCTTCAGCCACATCCAGCCCACACCAGCCCCCTTCCTCATTCATTTCAGCCTGCTTCCATCAGCCTTCCAGCCTGCAACATCCCCCTGACACCTTTGAAGCATCCCGCACCCCCCCCAACACCTGCAACCAACCCCCTTCCACCAGCATTCCAGCCCCCTTCCACTTGCATTCGAGCCCGCACCAGCCCTCGGCCACCTGCAATCCAGCCTGCACCATCCACCACACCAGCCACCATCCCCCAGCTTCTTGCAAAACACTCATGCTAGCCCTCTGCCACCTGAAAAACAGCCCCAACCATCGGTTTCAGCCCTCACCATCCCCCGACCTCCTACATCCCAGCCCGCACCACCTACATCCCAGCCCGCACCAGTTCCAGCCCCCACCATCTCCCTTCCACCTTCATTCAGTGTTAGAGAACCAATCATTATTAAACCTAAAAGAGAGAGGGATTTTTACAATTTTGTTGGATGCATTAGACAAAATAGGATGATGATCAAAGTGGAGATTGTGGAGGGTAGTGCTGGAGAAGGTGTCTCATTTATCTAAAGAAATACATTCCTAAAGGCTATATCCAATTTTGAGGCAACCACCATATTGTAAACCTTTTTATACCAAGTGTATTTAGAACCTGTAAGATTTATTTAAATAAAGTTTCTGTCTTCAATAGTGGTTTTGAATTCTCTTGTGGAGATCATAGCATGTGAGGGACCAATTTTATCACTTGAATTGGGTATAACATTGAAGTCCCCAATTATAAATCAAGGTGTGCTAATACAACAACCTTGATAGGTAAGGTCATCCCACATGGACCTCCTATCTTGATATTTATGCTTGGAATAAACAAAAGATCGAAAAATAATATTTCCATCAAAAACAAAATCACATACGAAGGCTTGCTCCAATATGTTAAAATTTTTAAAATTTTGGATAGAAGAGTGTAAAAGAATCCAGAGAGAATCGACATAAGAGGAATTTTTTGTTGTGCTATTAAAAGAATAACCATGTTAACAAAAATGAAGGTATCTAGAAGAAAAATTAACTTTTCTTTTTCAGTGATAGAAAACCAAATTGGACAGTGGGTGTTAACCATTATTTTTAAAATATTAATGGTGTCAGATATAGAAATACCCTGAAAATAACAAAAAAGGATCTTCATTTAAACCTAAATTTGGAGTAAGAACTCCCTTTTTGATTCACAAACCCTTGTGTCTAGAAGATATTATGATCTTTTTAGTGGTGTTTTGGATCTTGGTCTTTTCCTGATTTATTTTAGAGGAAGTTGGGGAACTGTTTGAATTTCCCACCTTAATATTACCCTTGGAGGAAACAATGCAGGGGTTATTCACAAGTAAGTCCATAGAGTCCTTACTAATACAAGCAGTATGGTCAACATCTTGATGAGTAATCAGGTTCTCAGATTTAGTAGGAATATTAATGTTATCTGAAGTCTGAGAAATACCAATAGTATGATTGAAAAAAGGGGTGGATATGTACCTTAAATATTTTTAGCAAGGTTGTCATGTGAAGTACCTGAATGTTTTTCCAGCTTTTTTCTAGAACCTGGGGGAATCTGTGGTGTGTCCACCAGGTTCGGTTGCTCTTGATAAGATGAAAATATACACCTCTAATTCTTGACCAATTAAATAGGCATATTTGGGTTGGCATCTTTCTAATCTTGCAAACCTGAGGCAACCAAATTTTGATTTGGGTAACTGTCCAGAGCAGTCTTTGAAACACCCAGAACTTCAGGTGCCATGGACATCTCCTTGGGAGATGCACAGTCCTTACCAAGTGGGGGTTAAGGGGTTTGTTCAGAGCTAAAGGTATTATCCACATAAGTGTCACTGCTCAAGTGTAAAACCCCAAGAGGGTTGCATTTGTTCTACTTAGAATCATTATTCAAAATCGTCTTGGTCTGGTCATCTTGTCTGTCAAGTAGTGTGCCAACCTGTTTTGATTCACAGCCCAAAGAAGAAGAAGGGTATGAAGATTGACCATTGTCAATATTCATACCATTA
The DNA here is from genome assembly GCA_963277665.1 of Viscum album. Classification (NCBI taxonomy): domain Eukaryota; kingdom Viridiplantae; phylum Streptophyta; class Magnoliopsida; order Santalales; family Viscaceae; genus Viscum; species Viscum album. Next base: position 1,590,084,850 of record OY728150.1, read on the forward strand.
AAAATATCATTATAAATTTTATGTGATTTATTACCTTTAGAGGGGTCCAAAAGAGTATCCCCTATAGATAAAAAAGCTAAGGCAGGGTTTGTCGTAATATGCAGGTCTCCAGGAAGTGATGAGCCTGTATGATCACATGCATTCAAAGCCGATTTAATATCCCTATCCAAACCCAAAGGTGGGTTTGAGTGGCCTTGCTTGCTGGGTGAATTGGTAAACATGATCTAAGAAAAGAGTAAGCATAAAGAAATCCAAGAGAACATACTAAAGCCACCGAGAAAACCAGTAAACCCATCATCTCCATCACCACTAAACCCCAACCTCCCAACTTTCAATCAACAACCAACCCCTAGTGGAACTGGAAATAGTTGTAGCCCTCTTGACACCAGAAGCACTCCCCACCAAGAAGCAACCTACTATAATCCAATAACACTATCCAATAGAACATGTACTAGAGAAAAACCCAATAACAATCAGAGTTTTATCAGTAACCCACTCAACATTAATAGCACCAACACCTATAAGCCAACAGCAATGTCCAGCCACTAGGAATGTACTCAAATTTACATCCCAAGCCACCGACACCAACCCATGCCACTCCTGCAACACCCCCCATCAAAGAGGAATCCTACACCACAAAAAAAAAACCATCCAACAACCCATTTACCAGCTCACAATCAACAATAGCACCCAATCTCTGTTAACAAACCAGTCCATGAGAACAGAACCTCCAACACCTCTAAGCCAACACCAGCCATAACTTTAGCCCCTACACCCATCCATCACCAAACATCCATCTTGATGTTCCTATCTAGAATCTCACAGAAGTACTCAACAACATCTCCCAATATCTGTAGCACCAAAAATGATCACGCAATATTTTGGAAATCTCCCAGCAGCCACACCACCTCCTAGAAACCACAACATCACCGAAAACCCAGCTACACCAGAATCAGGACCAAAAAACAGTAAAAAAAAGAATATGGACACTCTAAACTATCATCCACTGTTATAGAGTAATATATCATAAAAAACTAAAACTCCCACCAGGGGGGTTCAACAGGGGGGCTGCTGTCCGGGGGGGGGGTGCTGTCTAGGGTGGTCCAGCACTAGGGGGGATGTCCAGGGGGTCCAGGGGCAGCTGTTCAGGGGGGTACAGTAGTGGGGGGGGGGTCTGTCTAGGGGGGTTCAACAAGGGGGGGCTGCTGTCCAGGGGGTCCAGCAGGGGGGGGGGGCTACTGTCCGGGGGGGGGGGGTGCTATACAGGGGGTCCAGTAAGGGGGGGGCTACTATCTAGGGGGTCCAGCAGTGGGGGGGGGGGCTGTCCAGGGGGGTCTAGGGGGTAGCTGTTCAGGGGGGTCCAGTAGTGGGGGGGGGGGGGTCTGTCCAGGGGGGTTTAGCAGGGGGGCTGCTGTCCGGGGGGGGCTGCTGTCCAGGGGGGTCTAGCAGTGGGGGGGGGGGGCTGTGGGTTAGGGGGGTATAGCAGGGGGGTTGCACTATTCTTGTTTATTGAGTTATATTCTTTGTAAATATTCTAAGATGTTTTGTTTTACCATAATTTTAGGGGATGTGCACTACTATGTTCTACCTTGTGTTATAGGTACTTTTGAGCTAGTTCCAAACTTCTTTGATAGTTTTTCTTATAGGGAGACTCATGTAAGTGTAGTTATGTTTTTTTTATATTTGGATTTTTTTAATTCTTATTATGTAAGTAGATTTTGTGTATAATTTAATTTGGAGGGGATTGATAGGTGGGGTAGGGGGGAAACTGGCAGGTGGGAGGGGACTAGCAGGGGGTGCAAGTGGGGGCTGGTAGGAGGGTGCAAGTGGGGGCTGGAAGGGGTGGAGGGGAGTGGAAATGGGCAGGGTGGTGGTGGGGGGCACATGACTGGGGGGGGGGGGGGGGGTGTCCAAGTTCTGGGGGGGGGGGGGGGGTGGTTCCAGGGTCTGTCTAGGAGGGTGGGTGGCAGTCCAGGGGAGTGGAAGTCTGGGCTATCCAGGGGGATCTATCCTGGGTCTGGGAGGGTTTCCAGGGTCTGGGGGGGTATGGGGTGGTGTCCAGGTTCTGGGGGGGGGGGGGTTCAAGGGTTTGTCCAGGAGGGTGGGGGGTGGTGGCTGTCTAGGGGAGTGGAGGTCTGGGCTATCCAGGGGGAGATGTCCAGGGTCTGGGGGGTGTCCAGGGGCTGTCTGAGGGGGTGTCCAGGGTCTGTCTAGGGGGTGTCCAGGGTCTGTCTGGGGGGTGTCCAGGGTCTATTAGGGGGTGTCCAGGGTCTATTCGGGGGGTGTCCAGGGTCTGTCCAGGGGGTTTGGGGTGGTGTCTAGGTTCTGGGGGGGGGGGGGGGGGGGTTCCAGGGTTTGTCCAGGAGGGTGGGGGGAGTGGCTATCCAGGGGAGTGGAGGTCTGGGTTGTCCAGGGGGATATGTCCAGGGTCTGGGGGGTGTCCAGGGTCTGGGGGGGTGTCCAGGGTCTGTCCATGGGGTGTCCAAGGTCTGTTCGGGGGGTCTCTATGGTCTGTCTGGGGGGGGGGGTGTCCAGGGTGTCCATCGGGATATGTCCAGGGTCTGGGGGTGTCAAGGGTCTGGGGGGGGGGGGCTGTCCAGGGGCTGTCCAAGGGGGTGTCTAGGGTCTGTTCGGGGGGGGGGGGGGGGGGTGTTCAGGGGGTGTCCAAGGTCTGTTTGAGGGGTGTCCAGGGTCTTTCTGGGGGTGTCCAGGGTCTATCCTGGACACCCCCCCAGACAGTCCCTGGACACCCCCTGGAATTTTTATGGGTTTTCAGACCCTATAGACACAGTTTCTAACAGTGACTATAGATCTATTTCCATGGTTAAAAACTGTGGCTATAGGTCTAATGCCACAGTTTCTAACCATGGAAATAAATTGTGTCCCTCCTATAGTATAGCCACAATTTTAAACCGTGGCTATAGAGATATTACCACGGTTAAAACCGTGGCTGTATACCTATAGCCATGGTTTGAACCATGGATCTAGACCTATATCCATAGTTCCAAACTATGGCTATAATTATAGGCCTATATCCCCACCAAACGTAGCCACAGTTCCTCAAACCGTGGCTATTACCTATAGCCACAGTTTGAAGACCTATAGCCACGGTTTAAAACTGTGGCTATAGCCTGAATTTCCAGTAGTGCATGTATATGGGAAGAACATGGCGTGTATGCTTTGGACAACACTTGGGCGTGTATCCAGTATTCTCGATCCATGTCTTGGCCATAGTATAATGTGTGTGTAATATGTACATGCCGTGTATATTTTAATTTGTGTTCTGTCCTTTCCCGATTTGTGACTTTGGATGGAAAACACCTGAAACTCATCATAATCACAAATATAAATAATTTTATCCACAAAACTATTGATATTTGGTAAAAACGTTTTTATGCTCAATAAAATATATAGAAAAGTATACAAAAATAGGGTACATAAAATTCCCCCACACTTAGTAATTTACTTGTCCTCAAGAAAGATCTCCACATCAAATCAATAAAATTCATACTCTAAAAAGGGAAGCATTCAACTAATTATAATTGTAAATACTATATCCATAGTAGAAGATTTTAAAAGGAACAAAACATATTTCAATTCCAAAGATATTATAATCATGCCTCATATATAATTTAATTAAAAATTTGAATTCTCTTTCATCCAAATTATTTAAATTTCCATAAATAAACATGCCACTTGATGATTTACCTCACTAAAAAGTACAACACTCATCACAAAATATTATTTAATTAGATTTATGATCAATCTTTAGTATATGTACTCTATCCATAGGCCTGAACGTGTTCTCATTCATCACTTACTAAATCAAAAAAAAAAATAATGTAGACTTTTAATAAGGTTCAAATGTTTCTGAGGCTAAGGGTTGGTAGGTAATTATGAAAATTAATCTCATAGGCTTGAAAAGGAGGCTGAATTATTAAACAATAGTGCATGATATTCAAAATAAATCTTAATGAAAATTCACCCCAATCAAGATCTCACAAAGGGTATTATCACCATGATATTCTCTTGACAATATGGTCCCATAAAACATCAATGAATCTGGTCCCACTCTTGCATTTTTTAAATAGGGACTGCTAAGAATACAATTAATAGTGGTTTTGGAAACCCTTCTGCCCAAATGAACAAGTGATAAACTCCCCCACACTTAAATGTATAGTTTCTTACCAAAATATACCATGAATGACAAAAAATACCTCTCTAAATCTCAAGTGAATAATCATGAAAAATTATAAAAGAATTAGGGTAGGAAAGGAAAATAGGCTTGTAATGTAGCTTCCTATCAAGGCAGTTCATGGTTTCTAAGGGTTTTATAAAGATTAGATGTAGGGTAGGTCTCAATGTCAAAGGGGATGAAAAATAATAAAATGCCCCAATCATTTTAATGTTATTAAAAAATAGTCATGTTTTGAAGATAAAAACATGAAAGTTCTAGTAGTTATACATATCCCAAGAATCTCTTAAGAAAGAGGGTATACAAGAGAATATGTCAACAAGGCTTAGAATACCTCCCGGTAATGGGAAAAATATAGGGGTCAATCACGTCATGACATGAGTACAAATGATCAGTTGTAATAAATGTAAATGTCCAAGGCTTTAAATCCAAAATCAAATTATATCAGTAACCATTTAAAAATAATTTTAAAATTGAAATAAGCATGTAATTTTTAAAATTAAATTTTATGTATTTATTATTTAGAATTAGAATTAATTAAAAATTATCCACAATTTAAAATATGTCAACTATTAATGATGTCTCCTAAATTAGTTCAAGGAAAATACTAGTGTAATAAAAAACCCTCCCCCACACTTAATACATCAAATGGTCCCCCAAATGAAATACTAAAGAAGAGGAGATAGAATGGGGAATCAACATACGTAAGATGAGGGGAAGCAATGGAATAAGTAAACCCAAAGTAGAAAGGAAAAAGAAACCTTGAAAAATACTCCTGTCATGGTGAATTGATAAAATGGGTATATAGTCAAAATAGAGATACCCAAGTCACTCCAGAGTACCTGTGACTATTGAGGGAACAGAAAAACAAATCTGAAGATACATACATCATCACATCCCAAGAATAGCACAAAAAGATATATATAATAGAAATAAATGTGCCCAAAAACCAATAACTGGGTCGCCTTAGAAGAGGCATCATCTATGATAGAATAATTTTCCAAAGGAAGAGTATCCAAAGTAGATACTGGAGGAATGAACTTGACACTCTGAGTGGTAGGCACATGAGGAACCGTAGGCTCAGTAGGGGAGGTAGTAGTTGGGATTTCCACTGTAGGAGGTGTGTTATTGACAACTGTCCTGATAGAAGAGGCGATAAAGGAATCCATTACAAGAGCTTCCAGTGGTGACTGGGTGGTGGGAGGCGGCAGAGAAAATGGAGGAGTAGGGGCTGGGGGTGCCAGAATATCAGGATAGTGAAAAATGAGGCCCAAAATCTGCTCAATTTGTGACTGGGACTCGAGAAGGGTACGCTGCTGATGCTCAAGAATCACTAGACAGAGGATGGTAGGGAGATCATCCTAGGGTGCAGATGGATGTGTAGAGGTGGAAGGATCAAAGGAAGAAGGAATGGCAGAATATGAAGGAATGCCAGATAAAGGGGGTGAGGTGGTGAGGGTACATTCGCAGGTGGATGTAGTGGATACTACTCAGGAACATCAGTGGGAGTAGCTGGGTCATCCCTCACCCCACTAGGAGCATGGGTGTCCTGTATAATCCCGTAGTCATCCCCTTGGTTCTTGACCATCCTCATACAAATAAGCATGAGAAAGTCAAGATGTTGAGGAGATACCAAGAAGTTGTGAGGGAGATAGGGCTCAAAGACTCCCAAATGGTGGGTTAGACGGGTTGCATAGAAACCATCGTTCAGATTTCCCTGATGGTCGTGAATCATAGAATTGAAGTAGGTGGAAACAAGGAAGGGGAGGTTAGGGTAGTCATGCCGAAAAATACAAGTAAGCAACTCCATGTCCCGACCGGAAACGACACCCACATCCTCATAGTGAGGAAAAAGAATGGAACTAAAGAAAATATGGAGGAAACGAATGGAATGTTCAAGGATGAGTGTGATCTTCTGTGATGTGGGGGTGTACCTATGGTCAGTCCTACCAATCCCCTGTCACATGGAAATGAGGTCAGCGTGCCTGAGGTGAGTAAGGGTGGAGACCGGAGGTGGGGTGGTAGGATGGGAGTAGAAGCCGCACCTTCGACCAAAATCAACCATAGTGAGGAAAAAATGGAGGCTGCTTATTTGAAAGCGGACATGTGTAGTAGTATTGGTGGGTGTATGGTGGTAGACAAACCCATCAAACTCAAAGGTCGCCACAAACTCTAGAAATAAACCCCTGTAAGTAGGATTTCTGACATGTAGTGCCGCAAAGAGATGCGTATGTCCTAGAAGCTCTTCCATATCCTCCAAAATTCACAGACACTGGGAAACGTTAACGTCCAAGTAGTGGCCAGTCAATTGGATAGTGCGATGGGGGAATAACCGCAATCTCTCAACTACAGGATGACCCTCAGGAATGATCAGGCATGGATGCAGTGAAGGGCGGGCAACAAGCGGTGCAGGCGGTGGTGGTATGACTGGTGCTGGAGAAGATGGTCTTTCCATAGTGGTAGGAGGTGTAGTAGTGGATAACTGAGCTGAAACAGATGGCTGGCTAGTAGAGGGTGGAGGCGCCATCGCGTTTGGGTCTACTATGGGCATAGAGGGTAGCTCTGAGGGGGTGGAGCTGGAAGGAGTGGTAGCTCCAGAACTCTTGGCCATTGTAGAAGGTGCAGAAGCAGCGGGGGTGGGGAGGGGTGCCACAGAAGTGACCAGACCGACAGAGGTCACAGTGGGAAGCGCCATCAAAAGAGGAGGCAGAGCAGCCAACACTAGGGGATAAAAAACCAGAAAATCTAAAGCCGACCGCTTGGAATGTCGAAGATGAATCCGATGGCGAGGAGGCCACTTTCCCTTAGCAGCAGAAGTGGGTCGCTTCCCACTCTCATGATCTCTATCAACCATACCTGGAGGAAAAGAAAAGAAAACAAAAGTAAAGAATAAAAAGAAGAAGACATGAGAAAACAGAAAATTAAGGAGAATCCAACATGTAGATCTAGAGTACAAAACGTGTAGTAGGATCTGTGTAAGAACCCATGTACGTAGGATAGACATGCCACAGGGGCATGTGCCATGTAAAACCAATACACAATGTGTAACATGTACACGATGTGTAGTATAACATGGAGTGGTTCCCGTGTAGTTGGCCAAACACAACTTCGACTGGGGTAGGGGATAAGGGAAATACATGCTGTGTGGAAAAGGGGTACACGCTGTGTATGTGAACATGGTGTGCGAGTCATGTATACCATCCACACGGAGTCCCATGAAGGGTTAGAGGACACGACGTGCACCGAAAAAATATGATGTGTATGGCGAAATGGGGAATGGCCATGTCCTACAGGAAATGGGATAATCTAGAAGTCTAGAGGAGGCATGATACACAGTGTGTACCCAATGTACACACCATGTATATTTCGAATGGGAACCGCTTGGGTATGTGGTCATGTATGTAACCCCCCAAAATTATAAAGGGTTAAATGACTAAATGATATGACTCATGTCAATAAGGTGAACCTTCCTTTTTGGGAGCCTACCTGATTAGAACTCCACAGTTAAGCATGCTTGGCCTGAAGTAGTAATCAAATGGGTGACCTTCTGAGAAGTTTCCTAGGGTGTGTGTGAGTGAGGTAAGCACACTAGAAATGACATTTGTTGGCCTGTAGGGATAGTCATTAGTCAGATGACCCGTTCGGGCACGTGGGTGGGCCCCAGTGTGGGGAACACGTATATGCGGGGAAACTGGTGGTACATAGCGGGCCAGGACCCGATGACCATGTTTAAGGTGGGGTGTCTGTGCTGTCACTGGGACCTAGTTGTTATAGTGTACAATTTGTACACGACATGTGTTCTTCACACACCCCATGTACTGCGTGGGAATCCGAATAGTCGACCGATCAGAATTCGACCTAAACGTGATAAAAACTGGGAAATAAGGAGTATTGAATGGATAAATGATATGACTCATGTCAACGGGTGGTACCTGGTAGGCCAGGACCCGACGACCATGTTAAGGCGGGGTGTCTGTGCTGTCACCGGGACCTAGTTGTTACAGTGTACAATTTGTACACGACAAGTGTTCTTCACGCACCCCGTGTACTACGTGGGAAGCCGAATAGTCGACCGATTAGAATTTGACTTAAACATGATAAAAACTGGGAAATAAGAAGTGTAGAATGGATAAATGATATGACTCATGTCAACAAGGTGCACCTTCCTTTTCGAGAGCCTACCTGATTAAAACTCCACAGTTAAGAGTGCATGGCCTGGAGTAGTGATCAGGATGGGTGACCTTTTGGGAAGTTTCCTAGGGTGTGTAGGAGTGAGGACAAATCACACTAGAAAAGATATGTGTTGGCATGTGGGGAAAGTTATTAGTTAGATGAACCATTCGGGCACATGGGTGGGAAGCTGAACAGTTGGCCGATTGGAATGCGACCTAAACGTGATAAAAATTGGGAAATAAGGAGTGTATAATGGCTAAATGATATGACTCATGTCAACAAGGTGCACCTTCCTTTTCAGGATCCCACCTGATTAGAACTCCACAGTTAAGCGTGCTTGGCCTGAAGTAGTGATCAGGATGGGTGACCTTCTAGAAAATTTCCCAGGGTGTGTGTGAGTGAGGACAAAGCACACTGGAAACAAAATGTGTTGGACTATGGGAATAGTCATTATTCAGATGACCCATTCGGGCATGTGGGTGGGCCCCAGGGTGGGGACCACATGTCTGCGGGGCAACAGGTGGTACCTGGCGGGACATGAACCAATGACCATATTAAGGCGGGGTGTCTGTGCTATCACTGAGACCCAGTTGTTACAGTGTACAATTTGAACATGACATGTGTCCTTCACGCACCCCGTGTACTACGTGGAAATCCAAACAGTTTTCTGATCATAATTTGACATAAACATGATAAAAACTGGGAAATAAGGAGTGTAGAATGGTATACCAAGTTGGAGGATCACAATGTAGAAGAAATCAGGCCATCAAACACTCAAAATCTATGGATTGAGGTTGGGGAGAGTGAAGGGAACATGGGAGAAGAAAACGAAGAAGGGTAGGGGGTTGCACGACACGACCCGTTCAGGCACGTGGGTGGGCCCCAGGGTGGGGACCACATATCTGCAGGGCAACAGGTGGTACCTGGCAGGCCAGGACCCGATGACCATGTTAAGGTGGGGTGTCTGTGCTGTCACGAGGACTCAATTGTTACAGTGTACAATTTGTACATGACATGTGTTCTTCACGCACCCCGTGTACTGCGTGGGAAGCTGAACAGTCGGCTGATCAGAATTTGGCCTAAACATGATAAAAACAGGGAAATAAAGAGTGTAGAATGGAATACCTGGTTGAAAGATCACAATGCAGACGAAATAAGGCCATAAAACACTCAAAATATATGGATTGAGTTTGAGGAGGGTGAAGGGCATGTGGGAGAAGAAAACGGAGAAGGGGAGGGAGTTGTGCGACACGACCTGAGGCTGAGTAGGGCCCGACCTTTATAGGCTAAGGACACTACGTGTATCAAAGTGTACAGGCTGTGTATGTATGTTTTTTATAATAAATTATATAATATAATTATTATAGTAAACTATATAATAATTAATATTAATAATTAAATTTAAATAAATAAATAAATATATATATATATATATATATTATTTTCTAAAAATAAATATATACACATAATATATCGTGAAATACACGCCGTGTGTTCTAAAATTGGAAAAAGAGAACTACAGCCTTTGGTCTGGGCAGAGGACATGCGGGAGAAGAAAACGGAGAAGGGGAGGGGGTTGCGCGACATGACCTGAGGCCGAGTAGGGACCAACCTTCATAGGCAAAGGAAATTGCATGTACAAAAGTGTACATGCCGTGTATGTGTGTTTTTTTAGAATAAATTATATAATATAATTATTATAATAAACTATATAATAATTAATATTAATAATTAAAATTAAAAAGAAATATATATATATATATATATTATTTTGTAAAAATAAATCTATACACGTAATGTATCGGAAAATACACGTTGTGTGTTCTAAAATTGGAAAAGGCGAACTACAACCTTTGGTCTGGTGTTTGGGGCGTGATTTGAATTGGCGACCGGTCGTTCCGAATGTAATCCCTCAACCACTGGAGAAAAGGTTGTAGTGCTGCCCATTTTGGGGTGATTATAACACCCCAAAATGATAAAGGGTTAAACAGATAAATACTATGACTCATGTCAACAAGGTGCATCTTCCTTTTTGGGAGCCTACCTGATTAGAACTCCACAGTTAAGCGTACTTGGCTTGGAGTAGTGATCAGGATGGGTGACCTTCTGGGAAGTTTCCTAGGGTGTGTGTGAGTGAGGAAAAAACACATTGGAAAGGACATGTGTTGGCCTGTGGGGACATTCATTAGTCAGATGACCCGTTCATGCATGTGGGTGGGCCCTAGGGTGGGGACCACATGTCTACGGGGGAAACTGGTGGTACCAGGAGGACCAGGACCCGATGACCATGTCAAGGTGGGGTGTTTGTGCTATCACCGGGACCCAGTTGTTACAGTGTACAATTTATACACGACATGAGTTCTTCACGCACCCCGTGTACTGTGTGGGAAGCCGAACAGTCAACCTATTGGAATTCGAACTAAACGTGATAAAAACTGGGAAATAAGGAGTTTAGAATGGCATACCTGATTGGAGGATCATAATACAGAATAAATCAGGCTGTAAAACACTCAAAATCTATGGATTGAGTTTGGGGAGGGTAGAGGGCATACATGAGAAGAAAATAGGGAAGGGGAGGGGGTTGCGTAACATGACCTGAGGTCAAGTAGGGTCCGACCTTTATAGGTGAAGGACACCATGTGTATCAAAGTGTACACGCCGTGTATGTTTGTTTTTTAGAATAAATTATATAATATAATTATTATAGTAAACTATATAATAATTAATATTAATAATTAAATATATATATATATATATATATATATATTTTAAAATAAATCTATACACGTAATGTATTGGGAAATACAGGTCGTGTGTTCTAAAATTAGAAAAATCGAACTACAAACTTTGGTCTGGTGCTTGGGGTGTGATTTGAACTGGCGATCAGTTGTTCCGAACGTAAACCCTAAACCACTAGAGAAAAGGTTGTAGTGTTTTCTATTTATAATTATTTTTATTATTTAAAGTTATGGTATAATTTTACACAGGACAAAGAAAATTCACAGCGCGTGGTTTTAATTTGAATAAAAGAGATGGAGCAGGGAGATTAACTGAGTTCCAACCCAGGTCTTTTGAATCTAGGCCCGAGACTCTGCCAATCTGCCAACTTCACCCACATTTATTTTTTTATTTTGAAAATTGATTGAGTTTCTAATTAAAAAATGGCTCACATGATGTTTATCAAAATTCACGCCATGTGGTTTTATTAAAATGAAAAATGATGGAAATGGGTTGGTTTTCTGGATTTGAACCCTGGTCTTTTAGAACTAGTTTACGACCCTATCCAGCCAGTCTATCCCCATCATGGGTTTTCTTTTATTTTAGGAAAACTTATAAATTATTTTGAAAAATACCACACATGCCGTTTAATTAAAACACGGGTATAAAAAGGATGAATCCCGTGCCAAAGGTAGGTATGGAGGGATTCAAACTGGTGACAACTCAAATATATTCCAGTAACCTTACCATCGACACCAACATTATCCATGTTTATTAACTTATTTAATATCTATATATAATATTAGAATATATACTAAAAAGATATGTACATGCTGTGTGTATAGGTGGTAAATGATGTGTATCCTATGAGTTGCCTCCCATGAAGCATCATTGTTTTACGTCATTGGATCAACCTTACCCTAGAATTTTGCTACCCAAATTGTATGGTGGAGAAGGGTTGTGAGGATTTCATAACTGAGGGTTCATTTGGTTCTACCATGGCCTACTCAAGAATATCTGGGATAGTTGAATGTTTCAAATAATTACTGTCTTGGACTATGATTAATTTCAACTCTTTTGGTTCATAAATAGGTTGGATGTTGTCGATGAATGATGCATTGGTGATCGAACACCATTCCATTTGTCTTCTATGTGGCCCAAGTGATCGTTCACTGTGGTCAATTCATAACAGTCCTTCTGTTCCATCAGTGACACCTGCTTAACTACTTTGAGGACATTTTAAGATACTTTTCATCTCCTACTCAGAAGATCAATTCGCCTTAATGCACATCGATCAACCCTTTACCAGTGGAAAAAATGGGTCTTCCCATAATGAGAGGTGCCTCTTGATCTTCTTCCATGTCAAGTATGATAAAGTCAGCAGGAAGAATAAGACACCCCACTTTGATGAGCACATCCTCAAGTAGCCCTTTAGGATATTTGATAGATTGATTTGCTAGTTGAAAGGCTACTTGAGTTGGTTGGAGATCATTTATCCCCAGCTTTTTGAAGACTCCATAGGGCATAAGGTTAACACTCGACCCCAAGTCACAAAGGTCCCTCCCAAACTCACGAGATCCAATTGTACAAGGGATTGTGAAACTGCCTAGATCTTAGATATTGTGAGGAAGAGAATATTGTACCATCGCTGAACATTATTTAGTAAGAGGGAAGGGTCCCCAAATCTTTCATCTTTTTTTTTATTTTATATTATATCCTTCATGAACTTCATGTACCTTGAATTTTAGTTAATTCCTCAACAAAATGAATATTGATATGAAGTTCCTAAAATACCTCCAGGAATTTCACAAACTGCTAGTCCAGCTTCCTTTGCTTCATTCATGAATGAAATGGAAAGGGGTGTTCAAAAGGTTTAAACACTGCTTTTTTCCTTTCCATGGATGATATTCGGTAGTTCCTAAGTTGAGGGAGACTCCTTGAATTTGACTTATTTTTCGAAAGTGGATGTTGGTTGAGCTAGAGTTGTGGCCTCACATTGATTTGTAGTTATATTCTGAGGTAGCTCCTTCCCACTTCATAATATAACAACATTGGATTCTTCTCGCGGGTTCTTATCAATATTACCTGGTAGAGTACCATGTTTCCTTGAATAAATCTAATTAACAAGTTTCCCAATATGATTATCAGGGCCTCTAATGGATGACTCTTGATTTTGAAATCTTGTTTGAACTGTTTTTATGAATTTTTTCATCATCTCCTCCAGATTTTATGGGGGTTCTTATTGAGGTTGTTGGGTAGAAGGATGAGGTTGTGGATGCCTTGGTTGTTGCGCTGGCTGAGGGGTTTGATACCCTTGTTGTTGGAAGGAACCCTACTACTGCTGTCTTGGATATAGATTCTGGTATTGTTGTTTCCCATAACCAGTTGGCCTTTGGGGGCGGGGTTGATAATTTTTATGTTCTTTTCCCCAGCCCAGATTTGAGTTATCTTGCCATGCAAGATTTTGATATTGAGGGTACATATTTGGAACTCTATTCTGGGAGATGAAATTTACCTCACTTTTCGAGGCACCGACACTTGTCCATGGGTATTCACCCATGATGTGATTGTCACCACATTCATCGCATACTGGGTGATTCATCATTTGAGATTGCGATGTGTTTTTTAGATTTAACACATTAATCTTCTTAGACACCACATCAAGTTGAGCGGAAATCATCATAGTGGAATCAATGTTGTTCATTCCTCTCTTATGAGTTCCTCGCTCCAAGTGCCATTAGAAGTTATTTTCAAACATATCTTCAAGTAAGTCGAAGAGTTCCTCTAATGATTTCCTCATTACTGTCCCTCCAACTGCTGCGTCCACCACAAATTTGGTGTTCGTTGTGAGACCACCATAGAATGTTTGGACTTACATCCACTATGGAAGGCCATGATGAGGGAACTTACTTATCATTTCATTGAAATACTCCCGTGATTCATACAAGGATTCTGAATCATGCTGCTGGAAATTATGAATTTCATTCAGCAGTGTCACCATCTTAGAAGGTGAAAAATATTTTGACATAAAATCTTAGGCCAATGCCTCCCAGGTGAGGATGGAGAATTTAGGTAGGCCTTCGATCCATTCCTTTGATTTAACCCTTAATGAAAAAGGAAATAACCAAAGGTGAATGGAATCCTCAAACACCCCATGGTAGCAGAAGGTGTCACATATCTCCAGAAAATTGGAGAGATGAGCATTGGGGTCTTCACTGGGTAATCCTCCAAATTTCACCATGTTTTGAATGAGTTCCATGATGGATGGATTGATCTAGAAATTTTGTGCCTACACTGATGGTCTGACAATTCACGTATCTACCCCTAGATGGAAGGAATTTCATACTCCATAAAGGTACGGTGTGGGGGTAGTTGCTCTCGAGGAGGTGGGGGAAAAATTATTGCTCAGGAGGAAAATAAGGGCCCTGACCTAGCTGTATGTATGGAAACTGATCTAGTTGAAACTATTGGAGTCATTGCGGTCCATACCATGGAAAAAATGGGGATGGTTGTCTTTATTGGTTCCGATTGTCATCTGGTACAAATGGCTATCCAACTCCTTGGACAGCAGCTGGATCTCCCTCTTCTAGGTTCCCTATGGTAGTGTTCTGGTTCTGCTCGTCTATAAGTGCATGTCGTTGCTGCAAGATTGTTCATTCAATCTCTAGATCAAGCGAAAATATGTTTGATGATTCGATGCTCTTGGAACGCATGATTCAGCCACTCATGCACTTTCAAATATGCACAAAACATAACAAAATACCAAGTGTAAAAGTGGAAAAATAAAATAGAGAAAAATAGAAATGAGATTAAGAATAGAATTTTTTATTATTTTTAAGTTTTATTTTAACTTTAATTAATACAAACTAATTAATTAAGACACCGTTAACTTCCATTCCCCAGAAACAATGCCAAAATTTGATATCGTTTATGCTGACACATTACTTTCAACAATCCAAATTAATTTACCCAAACAAGTATTGTGCAAATAAGGTATCAATTCATAGGGAAAGGGAGTTATTGTGTTTTTTATTTTCTAGTTTGTGATTAATTTAGTGATGTTTGTAGAAATTTAGAGTCAATTTTTGTGTTTTAATAATAGGGTGATTGAATTTCAATTTATTTAACAAATTACTTTAATGATAAAGAAAAATGCAGAAATTTTATTTTTGGTGAGAAATGAGAAGAATGCTCAGGGATGTGTATTTTTAAGGGTTTTTATTAAATCAATTTGTGTATTAGGTTGTATTGTTCATTATAACTCAAATATTTAGGTTATGAATGTAACATAACCCCCATGGTCTGGTGAGTTTTGTTTAAATCATTAGAAACCAATTCCTTGGTCTGGAATTTGATTTCTCTTAATTTTATTAACTATAGCCCTTTTGAGATGATAATCACATCCAATGATCATCGATGTTTTTAATCATAATTCCTAAAAAGATCCCTATAAATATTTTTCTTGATAAGATACGAGATTCCTAGTGATATATAGAAAGAATTATTAAGGAATTATGAGAGAATAATGAATAACACAGGTATAATATAACAATTGAAAAAATACAACCCATAATTGTCCATAACCCCAACACATAGGGGGGTTTAGCTAATAATGGATTATCTAGTGACTAAAATACTTATGATACCTGAATTAAACATGGAAGAAACTTCATATTGAATATTTCTGGGGAGGTAGCAGAAACACCTCCTTTATTCTCTTCTATCCTTGGGCATCTCCAGAATTTTCTCCCTTAGTCTGGTTTGAAATGAATCGTATCGAACTTGGAGGGATTTCCCTCCTTTTATTGTTTTTAGGAATACATGACATATACTAGAAATTACACAACATGTACCCTATTCAACATGATTTTTCCCTCTTTTCTCTTTCGGTGGGTGAGCTACTGCGCTGCCCTTGACTTGGAACATGACACCGCCTGATAGGTGGAAGTACACGGCGTGTAGCACTACCATAAATGGCGTTTACTATCAATCATCATCCACTAGCCACTTATAGAAGGGAAAACACAACGTGAATATGGTAAGAACATGGCATGTATTCTTTGACCGAAACTTGGGCATTTATCCAGCCTTCCCAATCCGTGTCGTGGTCATAGTACACAATGTGTGTAAGAAGTACATTCCATGTATATTTTAAATTTTGTTCTATCTTTTTTTGATTTGTGACTTTGGATAGAAAACACCCGAAACTCATCATAATCACAAATATAAAGAATTTGATCCACAAAATTATTGATATTTGATGAAAAAAATGTTTTGATGCTCAATAAAATATATAGAAAAGTATAAAAAAATCGGGTACATTAGTAACCAACTTCTATTTCTCTTCAACATGCTGATAGGTCACTCACACACCTTTATGGGAGGGTAAAGAACCTATTATTTAGTGTATAAAAACTCACACTACCCACAGATTTCCAAATCCTTGACATGGAATGTGATGAAAGTGTCCCAATAATTATAGGCAGACCCTTCCTTGCTATTGTTGGTTCCATCATTGATGTATCCAAAGGGAAACTCACCCTCTAAGATGTTGATGTCTTGGAGGAAATTTTAGTGTTTGAAAATACCCAAAAAGAGGTTAGTTATGATTTCATTGATTTTTTTGAGAACCAATGTTTCAAAATTGAGGTTAGAGTTATGTATGAGTCTTTCCCACTTGAGGTTATAGAGATTTTCATTCCACTGTCCATTACAAAATTTTTCCTTGGCTATTCCTCTTTTCCCACACCTTTCTATTGATGAGGAAATTCCTTCCAAGGAATCCATTCTAGAGATAAAGTCACAACATTTTCATAAAATGTATCAATCTATTTACGAATGTTTCCCTTATGATGTTGACTATTTTAAGATTCCAGAAGCTGTAGAAAGTTTTGTGTTGAGTCCTTCTGAAAAACATGATGATTGCCACTATAAACAAGTGAATTTCCGTAAAACCTTGTTACCCACCCAGTTTGATGTTTTGTGTGATGAATTAAAACTAGAACATGAAAGGTTCACATCGTTTTAGTCCTATGTGTACATTGAGAAAAATATATTGGAAGCTGAGTATGATTCATTATTTTGGGAGTATTCCGAGTTTTCTTTTTTACAAGCTGTGCTAAGAAAATTTTCTAAAAGTGATGAAGAGTTTTCTGATAGTTTTTATTCTATTTATGGGTTATTGTTAAACATATTAAAATCTTATGAAGTGGTTTTTAGATACCAAGTTCAGTTGGACAAGATGTTCCCTCTTTTTGAGCTGGATGAGTTTTGGAGAATTCTGTTCAGTGTTAAAGATGATAATGTCTTAGGTGATAATACTTTTAATTCCATAGATAATAGTGAATTCCACACCACCAATAAATTTTACCCATTTAATGATAATGGATAGAAATATCTTGGGGAATAAATACTGGCTGGGGACTTTAAAACTTGAACTGTATGGGAGGTAACCCCTGGTTTCCCTATTTTTAGTTTCCATTCTCTATGTGAATAATTTCCCATTTCTTGGTTGTGTGTATCTCTACTTGGGTGAACAATAATGGATAAATTTTACAATCATATTCTTGCACTTTATTTATGACTTCTTATTGATTATTTCTAATTAACTTGAGGTGTAGGTGGTTTGGTGGATCCTAGTTGATTGGGAGAATTTTTACTAGTGGTAGCCTCTTTTAGAACATTCATGCCCAAAGAAAGATGCTAGTTTTCTGTCAAAAAAAAAAGATACTAGTTGAAGAACACTAGATAAAACTCCCTAACTCATACTATGTTACTTGAATGAAGCATCCATATTCCCAGTATAAAGAAAACATGGGGAGGCTAAAAAGAATGAGGAGATGCACATTCATGGAAGTATTGTTTTAATTCTTTATTTGTTTTCAATTTTTCCATTAATATTACATGATACTTGGAATTATGTGTGGGGGAGTCCCCTGATTTATTGTGAAAAAGTATGAATCTATTTTCTTGCATGGGTGTTGATATACTAGTATCTAGAGAGTCAAAAATTTATTTTGAGCTGATTTGTAAAAACTGTTTGCACCCACTACTTTTAATTTCATTTTTATGCTGCTGTATTCCATTACATATCATGCTTCAATTTGAAATTCATTGATAATTATTTTGTCTATTATAAAATCTTCAAAGTGTGATTTTTTTTTAAATTGAATTCAACTTTATTTTCTAGTGTTGGGTGGTGGGGTTCTATTGTATATTCTTTTTTGTTTTATTTTTTTTCTTATTGTGTGATTTTTTTTGACATTCACTACAACTCATTCACATCATTTGTAATGCGGAATTGAAAATCTATTTTTAACTAAGATTTCCCCCACCATGAGAGTCAACATTGGGGAAAATGTTGTTTTTTATTTGTGGGGGAGAGGATTTATTTTCTCACTTGAAATTCCCCTTGATTTTTTGTCAAAAAATATGGTCAAATGTTTTAAAAAAGTTCAAAAACCCCTTCAAAAATTTTAAAAATATTTTTCACGACCTAATGGAATTTGGATTCAACATTGCACATAATTATAGTCATTTCTAGAGGATAAATACCTGTTGGTAGTTAATGGTTGCACTAATTTTGAAGTTTTTGAGTATATTTGATTGATGAGTGGAATTATTCACTATCTTATGGACTTTCTATTTAGGAAATGGGGAAGGGAGTGTGATATGATATATTTTTTGGCAACTAGGATCATAACATTAGGACACATGAAATTTTAACTGGATCATAGGGGACTCATCATTTAATCCTTAAAAAAACAATCACCTAATTGAGCATACTCAAATGATAATTAGTTAAGTTCTCTATAACTATAGTAAAATGGGAAAATGGGATCCCATAATGAGTCTTTGAGACATGGTGCACTGTGTTCCTTTCTGTGGATAAATAAAATCCAATTTCAACTTCAATAACTTCTATAAACAGTGCTATGCACATGAAATATGGTTTGGAAAAATTAAAATAATGTTCCATGTCAAAAATGAGCTTATTAAGTGAGGTGAATTTTGAACCCAAATGAAGAAGGGAACAATTGAATTAATTAAAGATCACTTGATTTGTATCAGTGAAGTTATTCAAAAATAATAATATCCATTTTTGGAACTTAGGATAAAGTCAAAATTGAAGGTGCCTTTGGTTAAAGTTTTAATTTAACTTTTATCTAATATGTCATAACTCCTTGAATTGGAACTTGAGTTAGAATTGAAGTAAGATTGTTAGTGAATTTCATGTAGGAGGCATGAAATCTTTATAAATGGTTGAATCTATATAGCCTTTGGTTTCTATCTTGTAATTAAAACTAGGTAGAACCTTTTTTAGCACTCTTACAAAGCCAGTCATGATTCTGTACCTCTGTTTGTAAAAGTTTGGTCATATATCTATTGAAATAAATTTGAAAAATCATATTTTATATTATTAAAATATAAAAGAATTCATTTGTTTGGGGAAAACAAATATTTTTCACTAATGACACCTATGAGTGACTCAAATGAGTCACTAATAGCTCCCAATGGTGAGACATGTCTCACCAACACCCCCATAGCACTTATCGGTGACTCAAGTCACTGATACATCTCCTGCACTCCCAACCTACCGATTCCCCCACATTGCCACTAATACCCTATAGAAAAATCTCCCCTCCTATTCCAACTTACCAACCCCCCCTCATCTCTCACTAATTCCTTCTGCCTCACCGACACCCCACCATCAATCCAAAACTATCAGCAAAGCAACAAATAAAAATCAGCAGGTGAAGAATAGAGAAAAACAACCGCATCAATCAAATTAGCAGATCAATAGATGAAAATCACACAACTAGAAATCAATGAACAATGGCAGTAAGAGTTAACATAATCCAAAATCATCTATAAAACAAAATCAATTTCTCCCAGATCTGAAGAAATTCAAGGATGTAGAAGAACAAAATAGATTTTCCCTAAAATACGTAAATCACTACAAAGACTCACTAGATCTGGATTTCTAAAATCGAACCAGGTTGAACCTGCAACCTCCCGCACTACCACCATCCACAAAGATCCAAGACTCACCTGACAACATGTGTGGTCAAATTTTGGCACCATTTTTAGGGAATCCACGTGCAACTAGGTAAAAAAACACACAAAAAAATAAATATAACAAAAAAAATAAAGAATAAAAAAATACAATACTAAAAAAACTGTACAAAAAAAATTCTAAAAAACATTTGTTGAAACCGAATGCACAATAGAGATTCTATGTCTGAAATTGAAATACTAATTTTATAAATCCACAAATATTGTTCTGTTCTTAGTAAACAAAAGAAAACAGAAATGGAAAATATTGAAGTAAGAGTTGAAAACCAAAATGTGAATGTTCAACATCCCATGGTTCCTTCCCCTAAGATATCTAGGCTTAGAGAATTCAAAATTCCAATAGTTTCAAGAAATCCTTTGTGTATTAGATTTTCCCCTATGTCTAGGAACTAAGAGATCAAATAGTTTTATCATTCTCAACTACGTTCATTAAATGCTCTTATAGAAGAGGATTCTTTTGAGTTTATTAGATATTTTTATTGTTCTATCCAACAAATTCCTCATCAAGATCTGACTAAGGAGGAGTTGAGGTTGAGATAGATTCCATTCTGTATAAAGGGGAGGGCTAGGACTTGGTTCTAAAACCATGATGAGGAAATAATTAAAACTTGGGATGAGATTTTTAATTCATTTGTCTCCAAATTCTATTCCATGAACACCAACATTGAGGATAGGAACAAAATCATTGGTTTTTTCCAGGATGAGGGAGAACTTTTTAACGAAAAATGGGATAAATTTAGAGTTCTTCTTAGAAAAATTCCCAACCAAAAGTTAGATCTAAATCTGCTCAGGGAGACTTTTTATAATTCTCTCACCCATTACAACCAAAATCTAGTTGACCAATCCTATGGGATTGAATTCTCTGACTACACAACAATTGATTTGAAACACATGATTGACAAATATTCTCAAAAATCCCAGTATAAGTGCACTAGGAAGAGAGTTATACATAGGGATAAAACCAATACCCAAGGTGATTTTGTTAACGAACAAGTTCATAGGGAGAAATGATGTCACAGGGGGATGTTTGGTCACACTCAAATATGTTTTCCAAATATTGATCTCCCTGTCCAATTTAATGAGATTTATGAGTTTGTGGATTTTAGAGCTAGGAACCAAGGGGGAAATGATCAATTCTCATATTAGTATAACTCTTGAAATAAAAACAATCCAAATCTATCATGGAAATAACAAGGTGTCATTAAATATCCCTCTACCCAAACTACTAGCCCACTACCCCAAACTATCATCCATATCCCAAAAATTATAACTTAAACCAATTTGGGGATGAATCTTCAAATTATCAAGGGTAACATAAGGAAATGATGCATTAGATTTTAGAAGAAATTGGGTCTATTAAAAAGGATACAGATGCTAGAATTCATAGTATGAAACATCAAATAGGTCAATTGGCTAAAAATAAAGGTAATAGGGAAAAGGGAATGTAGCCCGTAACTTGAATTCATAATCCAAGAGATAATGTCACGGAAGCAACTACCATGTTGAGCCTAAAAAATAATTAAATAGTTAGTGAACCATATAGGTAAGAGGAAAAAAATGAAATAGCTAAATTTTATAATGAAAATCTGGAAAATGAAAAATCCAGAAATCTGGATAGTAAGATATAAACTAAAAAAATGTGTATCCCACACCTAAAACAGCTAAAGAACCAAGGAAAATGAAGTGTTAGTTGATTAAGTAAGCAAATAATAAATTTGGGTTTGAGGATAAGGTGAACAATCAACCTGTTTTAAAACATTATTCCCCTCTCATTCCCTTCCCTAGAATAGTGAAACAAAGTGATGAACTTGATTACCTGAGGTTTTTGAAACTGATTCAAAGCTTCACTATTAACATGACTTTCTTAGAATCCTTGGATAAAATCACTTCATATATTTCATTCACCAAAGGGTTTCTAAAAAATTAAAATGATTGGAAGAACTTGGATAAAATTGATCTCAATGAGGAGTGTAGTGCGATTCTATTGAGGACGTTTCCACCAAAATTGAAAGGCCCTAGTGGATTTATCATTCAATGCTGGATAGGAGGAAGTGATAAACTGAATTTTCTATGTAACTAGATCAAGTATCAATCTTATTTCTTACTCCTTATTTAAAAAGTTGGGTCTTAGAGTTATGAAACCAACTTCTATTTATCTTCAACTTGATAATAGGTCACTCATACACCCTTATGGGAGGTTTAATGACTAATTAGTGAGTGTAGGAAAACTAAAACTACCCATATATTTTTTTATCCTTGATATGGAATCTAATGAAAGGGTACCAATCATCCTAGGCATACCCTTCCTTACTACTACTGGTGCCATCATTGATGTATCCAATGGGAAACTCAACCTCCAATCCATTGATGATGTGAAGGGATTTTTTGTGTTTGAAAATCCCCCACATGAGTTCAGTTTTGATTTCATGGATGTTTTTGAGAACCAATATTTCAAAATTTTGGTTAGAGATGAGTATGGGTATTTCCCACTTGAGGTCACAAAGATTTTCATTCCTCATCCCATTGAAAATTTTTCCTTGCCTGTTACTCTTTCCCCACACCTTTTTATTGACAAGGAAATTATTTCCTTAGAACCCAGTCTGGAGAGTGTGTCATAACTTTTTCCTAAACCGTCTCATCCTTTTTATAAAGGTTTCCCTTGTGAAATTGATTTTTTATGGTTCTTGATGGTGGAGAATGTTCTGGGTTGAGTCTTAATGAAAAACATGATGATTACCACTATGAACAAGTACATTTCCTAGAAACCTTCTTACCTTCCCATTTTGATGTTTTGTGTGATGAATTCTAACCAGAACATGAAAGGTTTAAAAAATTTGAGTCCTCTGTAGATATTTAGAAAAATCTATTGGAAGATGAGTATGATTCCTTATTTTGTGAGTATTATGAGTTTTCTACTGCACAAGCTATTCTAGGAACATTTTATAAAAGTGATGAGGAATTTTTTGCTGG
Source organism: Viscum album (assembly GCA_963277665.1). NCBI lineage: Eukaryota > Viridiplantae > Streptophyta > Magnoliopsida > Santalales > Viscaceae > Viscum > Viscum album. Next base: position 1,590,107,981 of record OY728150.1, read on the forward strand.
TTCTTCATCTATTCAGGGGTTATTGTTGAAAATATTAAGAGATAATGAAGTTGTTTTTAGAGACTAAGTTGAGCTGGATAACATGTTCCCTCTTATTGAGCAAGTTGAGTTTTGTAGAATTCTATTTGGTTTAGAAGATGAGAATGTATTAGGTGATAATACTTTTAATTACTTAGATAATAGTGAAGTCCACACCACCAATAATTAATACCCATTTAATGATCATTGATAGAAATATCTTGGAGAATAAAGATTGTATGGGGGATTTAAACCTTGCACTACATGAGAGGCAACCCATGGATTCCTTATTTTCATTTTCCATTTTCTACGTGAATAATTACTCCTTTCTCAGTTGTGTGTGTCTCTACATGGGTGAAAAATAATAGATAAATTTAAATATAATATTCTTTCTCTTTATTTATGAATTATTGTTGCTTGTTTATAATTGAATTTAGGTGCAGGTGGTCTAGTGGTTCCTGGTTAGTTGGAATAATTTTTACCAATGAAAGCCTCTTTTAAAACATTCATGCCCAAAGAAATATGGTAGTTGAAGAAAAATAGATAAAACTCCCTAAACCATACTCTGTTACTTGAATGGATAAACTAGATTCTATATATTAAAGAATCATGGGGAGGATAAAAATAATGATTCACTTCATATTCAAGGTAGTATTGTTTTATTTTTAATTTTTTTTAAATTTGTGCATTCATATTACTTACTGCTTTGAATTAAGTATGGGGGAGTCCCGGAATTTATTGTGAACAATTATGAATATGTTTTCTTGCATGGTTGTTGATTTTCTAGTATATAGATAGTTAAAAATTTATTTTGTGTTGATTTGTAAAAACTGCATGCACCCACTACTTTCAATTTAATTTTTATACTGTTGTACTCCATTGCATATCATGCTTTTGTTTGAAATTAATTTATAACTATTTTGTCTTTTATAACATCTTCAAAGAATGAAATTTTAAAAATTGAGTTGAACTAGATTTTTTGGTGTTGTGTGGTGGGGTTCTATTGTATATTATTTTTTGTTTTATTTTCATTTTCTTTTTTTTTTGTGGAAAACTATTTTTGAACTTCATCACTACGCCTTAACACCATTTTTAGTGCTAAATTAACAATATATTATTAACTAAGATGTCTCCCACCATGAGAGTTAACATTGGGGAAAATGATGAGTTTTTAGTGTAGGGGGGAGAGTTTATTTTCTCACTTAAAATTACCCTTATTTTTTGTCAAAAAATGGTCAACTTTTTTTTTTTAATTTTAAAATTCCTTCAAAAAATTTCAAAATTTCTTTCCCAACTTGAGGGTCATCTGGCTTCTGCATTGCAGATCATTTTAGTATTGTCTAGAGGATAACTTCCTTCTGGTAGTTAATGGTTGCACTAGGTTTGAAGTTGTTGAGGATATATGATTGCTGAGTGTAATTGTTCACTATCTTATGGACTTTCTATTTAAGAACATAGGAAGGGAGTAAGATATGATAGATTTTTTTGCAACTTGGATCATGAATTTAGGAAATTTTAAATTTTAACTGGATCCTAGGGGAATCATCTTTTAATATTTAAAAAATAAATCACTTAATTGAGCCTACTCAAATGATAATTAGTTAAGTCCTTTTTAACTAGAGTAAATTGGGGAAATGGGATCCCACGTTGGGACTCTGAGACAATGTGAACTAGGTGTGTTTCTATGAATAAATAAAATCCAATTTCAACTTCAATAAGTTCTATAAATAGTTTCTGTACACATGAAATATGACTGGGAAAAATTAAAATAATGTTCCCTCTTAGAAACAAGCTCATTAGGTGAGGTGAATTTTGAACTCAATTGAAGAAGAGAACAATTTACTTAACTAAAGAACATTTTATTTGTTTTAGTAAAGTAATTTAAAAAATAATAATAAACATTTTTGGAATATATAAGAAATTAAAACATAAAGGTTCCTTTGGTTAAGGTTTTAATTCCACTTTTATCTAACATTTCATCACTATAGAGACCCGAAGCTAGACGTACATGGACATTACATTACTTTTGCGGAATACTTAATACATAACAAAAACAGACACACAAGGACCGTAATAGTTTAGTGTCTTTGGAAACTCGGAATATAATCTTCTAAACGTGGTGAAAGATCTTCAACATCTCCCATAAAGATCTTCCCTTTTTTTACCTAAAACCTTTCTTTATATCCTAGGGAAAAGAAAACATAAAAGGGTGAGCTCAAATTCTCAGTAAGGGTAAACAAAAGAAATATCAATCACATCATATTCATAAGAACATAACATTTTGGAAATCTTAACCTGAAAAAGAGAGCATAATTTCATAACATGGGATAAATCATGGCAGTGAAATGTAATCACAATAATCATAACATAAAACATGAAACTTTGTGGCATACACACATAATCATAGAGAATCATTTCTTGTTAGTCAATACTCATTTCCAATACTATCTTAGTGGACAAAGTCCCTTTCTGAACCGAGTCACCCTCGTTTCAGTCCTGTTTCACTGAACCGGTATAACCTACCGTTCCAGCCATGTCTATCTCATGAGATATAAAATCTTTACCCAATGCATTGGAGGGAGATATAGGTCCCACCCATCTCATAATGAAACCATTCTTATGTGTGCCACAAAATCATAAATCATACATCATTGCATAACCCATATAGTAAAAATGGGAATCTTAAACATCGTGACATCATAAAACAACTCATATAAGATAAAGGAATTCATAAAAATAATTCCATCACAACATAATCAAATCAATGTAATAATAGGGATAGAAACAGAACCCTTTATTTTCTAAGATGGAAAATAATTTTGATAAAACACTTGAACTCCATTATTGAGGAAAATATCCTTTCTTCTTCAAAAACACTTTTCCTTTCATAACATGTCATACAATTATAAACTAAAAGAAGTTGAATAAAATTGAAAACTTGTAAAGGAAGCTTCTTGGAAATAATGTTTTAAAAATCCATTCATGCCGTATAAGTTAAAAAAAACATTCTTCGTACTTTTATCAGAAAAGTCAAAAAGTACCTCGTACGAAAAACGACAAAAGATTCCTTTCATATCTTTTACAAAAAACTCATCGAAGGGAAAAATTTGATATAAACTATTGTATAAGGATGGAAATAATATTACATATTGAGGGAACATGGATGTGGATGATAAAATACACCCCAGTAAATACCAAAGTAAAAACAATCTCGGATAAAAATGAGATTGTGATATTTCCCTTACCTTAGGTCCGATTTGCTTCGTAAGTGTCTGAAACTCCTGTATAATGATTTAAATAATGTCATTGTCTTATTACAGAATCATATTCATTGTTATTATATCATATATGGTTCACTTATGACTTTATATTACCCGTTCTTTTGTAAATTCATGTTAAAGTAGCGTTTTGGGTAAAATCATCTCATTTTTCGTTCGTGTTTTATCTTGTAATTATTCATATGATTACTCAGATAATGATTAATTAATTCTAGAATATAAAACATGACTTATATATAATATATATTCAGAATATACATATATATAATGGATCGATAAATGGAAAGAAATACACCGTTCATGGAGACGGTAGGCCGTACGTACGCATGAACGCTGTTTTCGTTTCCTTATTGAATTGAGTGGAATTAAGTAGATGACATACATATATATACACATAAATCCAGTAGCTTTATAATGTCATATATTTCATTATTATTGCTTATATATACTTTATAATCATTCTTAAATGGTTAACATGGAGAATGAATCTCACCGTGTCGTGGAGACGGTAGTCCGTACGTACGCACGAGCGATGATATCATTTCCATAATTATTGAATTGAATTGGAGTGGATGATACAATATATCAGAATCATTATGATGTTATAATAACTATGTATAGTTATTCATTACACCATAATACCCATCCATGTAAGGTGTTGGTGGAAAAGCAGATTACACCACGGCGTGGAGACGGTATTCCGTACGTACGCACGCGCGGTGATTTCCTTTTTTCCATAGGATGGATAGAAGGTTAATTAGAGTTGTTTCATATTTATAATAACATATCAGTATGTAAGTAATACTTATGTTATTACTTTATCACGAAACAACTAAAGAAGAAGAAGTTGAAGAAGAAAGAAATTGAAAAGATCGGTAATGGATATTACCTCTTCTTTGAAACGCCTCTTTGAATCCTCCACTTAGGGAACTGAGATTGGTCTTTGAAGAAGACCAGAACCTCTACGATTATTCTAGGGAAGTGGAGAAGGGATTTTGGCAGGGTTTGGCCGAGCTTGAGTGCTCAAATTGGTGTGATGAGGAGGGAGAGGAGGTACCCTTTTATAAGGGAGGAGAGGGGCACCTTAAGAATACCTCAAAATATTATTTTATATTAAAGTCAAAATCGGTTTATAATGGTTCCAAAGGGTATTATTTCAAAGTTAAAGTGGGGATGGGTCGAAATATTATCAACCAATAAGATTTAGACAAGTTTAGGTTATTATTTTAACCTTATCAATTAGATTTAACTCTAAGTTAAATAATTTAACTTTTACCGTGACTTTTTGTTTTCTTACACTATATGGTTAATACACTTACTATAACGTGACAAAAGAACCCCAAGTTGTTTATTATTAATATATATATCCTTATCTAAGTCATTTGTCCGAACCTTATATTTTTAGGAATAAAATAACAATTAATAATATAATATTTGATTTAAAAACTATTTTGTGTCAATTTTGACACTATTTGATATATGATTTTTGTGAAAGTCATAACAGAATTATATGTTCGAAAAAAGTTTATTAAATCAACACTAATATATCATAGTAACCTATAAAATTAGTGGAATTCATAAAAAGTCTCAAATTACATTTATTTGAGCATTTATAACATCAATTATGTTAACATTTCCTTAAAAGGGTAATTACTGCATCATCGTTGTGTCATAAATAAATTAATTTATTTAAAGTCTAAAAATTATAAATAAAATATCATTATGTAGGAAATATTTTTAGATTTCTAATGAATATTTATAGTCGAATTTATCTTATGTATAACCCCATATTAAAAATGTTTTAGTTATTAAACTTTGATTTTAACTTTTTTAACTATTCATTAAATAAAATAATATTAAATGTCATAATCTAATCCAAGTGGACCTAAATGGTCATATTATATTCATAAGGTTGTTTTTGGCCGAATTACACTTATCCAATAGAATTATGACATGTGTTAGGGTAATAGTAATATCATATTTACCCTTTGTTACCCTATTTACTATTAACCGCGGTAAAAAAAAGTAAAAAGTTACTATTCACCAATTTTTTTTTATCTCATTGAACCACATTTTACTTACTAATATCAACCGTGTCTGTCGGATTTTCAATATTCCATTCACAGAAGCGGTAAAATTAAGTTTTATGCAAAATTCAGTTTTTAACCTACCACTTAGTGGTTTCACTATTCATCAAAAATTGAAAGTTTTCAGAAAAATACCAAAAATTAGGCCTAAGATATATTTGACATTATGAACTCAAAAATGATGTCTATTTTACCAAATTCAAAACATATCAGTTGCATTAACTAATTTAAAAATTAATTCCCTTCGTCAAAACAAATAGCGTGTTTTTAAGAGATAATAACTATCAAAAGATTGAAACTTTGTTGATAACTGGTTTAAATGTGAAATTGCATCCAATGACCCTCATTGTATTAAATTGTAAAAATATATTCTAAATATACTTTAAAACCACTAAAATTAATAATTTATCACTATTAATTATTTCAATTGAAAAAGTTGTTTTTAATTAAAATTTAGTAATTTCCACTATTCATCAAAATATGAAAGTTATCCGAAAATTACCAAAATTTCACCCTAAGCTAATTTTGATATTCCGAATCCAAAAATGAAGTTCATTTCGAAAAATAAAATTTACAAAATTTCAAAAAGTGGTTATTACTATTCATAACGGCTAGTTTTAATAATATTTTAATAGCATATCGTTGTTTAGTGAAACTCGGTATTGCGTACTACACACGCTATCAAGGAAGGTCGCGATTGCGTGTAATTCAAGCCAGGTCAGAGATGTGTGTTGTGAAATCTCCTTTTAGTGTATCGTATAACACAAGACATTAATGAAATTAAAAAGAATATTTTCCATAAAATCTTGGGGTGTTACATTCTACCCCCCTTAAAATGAATTTCGCCCTCGAAATTCGTCGGGGTTATAAATGGTTTACTATTCAAAAGTTTCTTTAATTGAAACCGACATCATAAAAAGGAATACCAAAACCAATCTTTAAAAAAAAAGTATGAAACGTAACGGTTACCCAAAAATACTAATCACTGGGTTTCCACATAGGTGAAAATATGGATATGGAAGAGAAATCTAAACATCATGTTCTGATAGAGAGTGGTAGAGAACATGGCTATGGAAAATCCAACAATCACAAATCCATAAATTTGTGGCGATCTAAGGTACCATCTGATTAATCAGATATAAGAGCACTAGGACAACATTTTTGGTTTTCAAGATCATTTCCCTAAAGTTGAAGAATTTGAATTAGAATAAAAACTTACTTTATTTTGGTACAATCTCACTGTTGTTCGTGCCTTGAACAATTTCCACTTCATCTCTTAAATAAATGAAGTTGAATTTGTTATTTGTGAAGTGTTAGCAGATCATGTGATAGAATGACAGGTCATTCCATCTGTCTCAAACAAAAGGTTAGCAAAAGTTATTAAATATACATAAGTCATTCTATAGTGAGATTAATCATATATGGTTCCTAAAATGGACTTATACTTCATATATCATACTGCTTAATATAATAAAACTAGTTTCTACTAAACAGGGACTTCCTGTAGGCCAGTGGTAGGCGATAAAGGCCAGTCGCACTTCGGTTGTGGGTTCGATTCCCACAGCCTTATCCGACGCGATGGGCTGTCGCCCGTCCTGCAGGTTGTCCTTTTTCTAAAGCTATATTACTATAACATCCCATCAATAATATCGAAAAACGTTTTATCCTAACTTATGTCCAACATAATCCATTCTAATCTTTAGGCTTATCTAAAATACTTCGGTCCAAGCTCATAGTATAAAGAAAATGATTACTTGAAATGTCACAGAACAATCACGTGAATGCCATCATTTATCCCCCATATATCATAAGATATATCTTGTTGGTCAAATTATAAACATGTGAATTCCTTAATCATGTATTCTCTTGAAGAATGAATACCCATTGAACCTTAGTGAAAACATGAATGCAGTTAAAAGTTAACACTTTCCACAAACCAAAATCCTCAAAATTATTTATACTCAAACCATTATATCACTTAGTCTTTATATCAATCATGAGCTCATGAATACAATCAAACATCTCATTATCGTCTTATCCCTTCATTATACGCATATCATCTACATTCCAAAAATATCTGAATAACCTTTCATGGATTCTGGTACCATTAATCATACACTTTCAAAACTCAAGGAAAGACAACAGTGTAACAATCCTTAGATGTCTCTTTATTCCATAGTACCATGAGATTACTTATACAACATTACACATGATAAACATGTCATCATTCCACTACATTCTTAAACCATTGACCGAGCTTCAACAATTCTTTCATCTCACATATCATTTGTAGTCTCTTCATCATCATCAACATAAATACTACCCATACGACCATGCTAATTCTCTTCATTAGACTTTCCCTTAGGGAATTGGTTTGCATAATGCCCGTACATTCCACATTTAAAACATTTAACCATTGTTGATGTCGTAGCAATACCATTATCCTCATCCCTGGTGTTAACTGAACCTTTTCCTTTGCACTTACTGGCTTTGTGTCCTTCTTTTCCACACCCAAAGCATCTTCTAGTTCCTTTGAAACATTCTCCTTGATGCCTCTTCCCACATGATTTACATAGGGGAAATTGAACTTTCTTTCCTCTATGATCATCATGAAACTCCATCTTTCTCTTATTAGCCGAGCCAGGAAACTTACCAAATTATACTTTATTGATCATATGATGAGATTTCTGATTCGGCAAAATAATGATGTTTGGACTTCCAAATCCCATTTCATTTGGTTTCTCATGAAGAATATCATTCCATTGTCCATTATATCCTCCATTATCGTGTATCATCTTGTTTCTAGCCATTTTCTAAAACCCAAAAAGAATAGTGTGAGAGGAAAAAATCATGTTAGGGAAAACAACATAATAAAAGGGGGAGCACCCTTAATATCTAACATCTTAGGTTAAATTCTAATATCGTTAGCGCAATTCTAGGACTATAACCTATACGTATACTTAACCTTTGAGACATCTGTAGACATACCTTAGAAATATATCTAGGAATCTCACTAAAGTTCTTGCATCCTAGTTTCAAAAGGTTGACTAAACCTTTCCTTTGATACCAACTGTAGAGACCCGAATCTAGACGTACATGGACATTACATTACTTTTGCGGAATACTTAATACATAACAAAAACAGACACACAAGGACCGTAATAGTTTAGTGTCTTTGGAAACTCGGAATATAATCTTCTAAACGTGGTGAAAGATCTTCAACATCTCCCATAAAGATCTTCCATTTTTTTTACCTAAAACCTTTCTTTATATCCTGGGGAAAAGAAAACATAAAAGGGTGAGCTCAAATTCTCAGTAAGGGTAAACAAAAGAAATATCAATCACATCATATTCATAAGAACATAACATTTTGGAAATCTTAACCTGCAAAAGAGAGCATAATTTCATAACATGGGATAAATCATGGCAGTGAAATGTAATCACAATAATCATAACTTAAAACATGAAACTTTGTGGCATACACACATAATCATAGAGAATCATTTCTTGTTAGTCAAGACTCATTGCCAAGACTATCTTAGTGGACAAAGTCCCTTTCTGAACCGAGTCACCCTCGTTTCAGTCCTGTTTCACTGAACCGGTATAACCTACCGTTCCAGCCATGTCTATCTCATGAGATATAAAATCTTTACCCAATGCATTGTAGGGAGATATAGGTCCCACCCATCTCATAATGAAACCATTCTTATGTGTGCCATAAAATCATAAATCATACATCATTGCATAACCCATATAGTAAAAATGGGAATCTTAAACATCGTGACATCATAAAACAACTCATATAAGATAAAGGAATTCATGAAAATAATTCCATCACAACATAATCAAATCAATGTAATAATAGGGATATAAACAGAACCCTTTATTTTCTTAGATGGAAAATAATTTTAATAAAGCACTTGAACTCCATTCTTGAGGAAAATATCCTTTCTTCTTCAAAAACACTTTTCCTTTCATAACATGTCATACAATTCTAAACTAAAAGAAGTTGAATAAACTTGAAAACTTGTAAAGTAATCTTCTTGGAAATAATGTCTTAAAAATCCATTCATGCCGTATAAGTTAAAAAAAACATTCTTCGTACTTTTGTCGGAAAAGTCAAAAAGTACCTCGTACGAAAAACGACAAAAAATTCCTTTCATATATTTTACAAAAAACTCATCGAAGGGAAAAATTGGATATAAAATATTGTATAAGGATGGAAATAATATTACATATTGAGGGAACATGGATGTGGATGATAAAATACACCCCAGTAAATACCAAAGTAAAAACAATCTCGGATAAAAATGAGATTGTGATATTTCACTTACCTTAGGTCCGATTTGCTTCGTAAGTGTCTGAACCTCCTGTATAATGATTTAAATAATGTCATTGACTTATTATAGAATCATATTAATTGTTATTATACCATATATGATTCACTTATGACTTTATATTACCCGTTCTTTTGTAAATTCATGTTAAAGTAGCGTTTTGGGTAAAATCATCTCATTTGTCGTTCGTGTTTTATCTTGTAATTATTCATATGATTACTTAGATAATGATTACTTAATTCTAGAATATAAAACATGATTTATATATAATATATATTTTGAATATACATATATATAATGGATCGATAAATGGAAATAAATACACCGTTCATGGAGACGGTAGGCCGTACGTACGCATGAACGCTGTTTTCGTTTCCTTATTGAATTGAGTGGAATTAAGTAAATGACATACATATATATACACATAAATCCAGTAGCTTTATAATTTCATATATTTCATTATTATTGATTATATATACTTTATAATCATTCTTAAATGGTTAACATGGAAAATGAATCTCATCGCGTCGTGGAGACGGTAGTCCGTACGTACGCACGAGCGATGATATCATTTCCATAATTATTGAATTGAATTGGAGTGGATGATACAATATATCAGAATCATTATGATTTTATAATAACTATGTATAGTTATTCATTACACCATAATACCCATCCATGTAAGGTGTTGGTGGAAAAGCAGATTACACCACGGCGTGGAGACGGTGTTCCGTACGTACGCACGCGCGATGATTTCCTTTTTCCATAGGATGGATAGAAGGTTAATTAGAGTTGTTTCATATTTATAATAACATATCAGTATGTAAGTAATACTGATGTTATTACTTTATCATGAAACAACTAAAGAAGAAGAAGTTTAAGAAGAAAGAAATTGAAAAGATCGGTAATGGATATTACCTCTTCTTTGAAACGCCTCTTTGAATCCTCCACTTAGGGAACTAAGATTGGTCTTTGAAGAAGACCAGGACCTCTAGTATTATTACAGGGAAGTGGAGAAGGGATTTGGTCAGGGGTTGGCCGAGCTTGAGTGCTCCAATTGGTGTGAGGAGGAGGAGGAGGAGGTGCCCTTTTATAAGGGAGGAGAGGGGCACCTTAGGAATATCTCAAAATATTATTTTATATTAAAGTCAAAATTGGTTTATAATGGTTCCAAAGGGTCTTATTTAGAAAGTAAAGTGGGGATGGGTCAAAATCATATCAACTAATAAGATTTAGATAAGTTTAGGTTATTATTTTAACCTTATCAATTAGATTTAACTCTAAGTTAAATAATTTAACTTTTACCGTGACTTTTTGTTTTCTTACACTATATGGTTAATACACTTACTATAACATGCCAAAAGAACCCCAAGTTGTTTATTATTAATATATATATCCTTATCTAAGTCATTTTGCCAAACCTTAGATTTTTAGGAATAAAATAACAATTAATAATATAATATTTTATTTAAAAACTATTTTGTGTCAATTTTGAAACTATTTGATATATGATTTTTGTGAAAGTCATAACAGAATTATATGTTCGAACCAAGTTTATTAAATCAACACTAATATATCATAGTAACCTAGAAAATTAGTGGAATTCATAAAAAGTCTCAAATTACATTTATTTTAGCATTTATAACATCAATTATGTTAACATTTCCTTAAAAGGGTAATTACCGCATCATCGTTGTGTCATAAATAAATTAATTTATTTAATGTCTAAAAATTATAAATAAAATATGATTATGTAGGAAATCTTTTTAGCTTTCTAATAAATATTTATAGTCGAATTTATCTTATGTATAACCCCATATTAAAAATGTTTTAGTTATTAAACTTTGATTTTAACTATTTTAACTATTCATTAAATAAAATAATATTAAATGTCATAATCTAATCCAAGTGGACCTAAATGGTCATATTATATTAATAAGGTTGTTTTTGGCCGAATTACACTTATCCAATAGAATTATGACATGTTTTAGGGTAATAGTAATATCATATTTACCCTTTGTTACCCTATTTACTATTAACCGCGGTAAAAATAAGTAAAAAGTTACGATTCACCAAAAAATTAATTTTTATCTCATTGAACCACATTTTACTTACTGATATCAACCGTGTCTGTCGGATTTTTGATATTCCATTCACAGAAGCGTTAAAATTAAGTTTTATGCAAAATTCAGTTTTTAACCTACCACTTAGTGGTTTCACTATTCATCAAAAATTGAAAGTTTTCAGAAAAATACCAAAAATTAGGCCTAAGCTATATTTGATATTATGAACTCAAAAATGATGTCTATTTTACCAAATTCAAAACATATCAGTTATATTAACTAATTTAAAAATTAATTCCCGTCGTCAAAACAAATAGCGTGTTTTTAAGAGATAATAACTATCAAAAGATTGAAACTTTGTTGATAACTGGTTTAAATGTGAAATTGCATCCAATGACCCTCATTGTATTAAACTGTAAAAATATATTCTAAATATACTTTAAAACCACTAAAATTAATAATTTATCACTATTAATTATTTCAACTGAAAAAGTTGTTTTAATTAAAATTTAGTAATTTCCACTATTCATCAAAATATGAAAGTTATCCGAAAATTACCAAAATTTCACCCTAAGCTAATTTCGATATTCTGAATCCAAAAATGAAGTTCATTTTGAAAAATAAAATTTACAAAATTTCAAAAAGTGGTTATTACTATTCATAACGGCTAGTTTTAATAATATTTTAATAGCATATCGTTGTTTAGTGAAACTCGGTATTGCGTACTACACACGCTATCAAGGAAGGTCGCGATTGCGTGTAATTCAAGCCAGGTCAGAGATGTGTGTTGTGAAAGCTCCTTTTGGTGTAGCGTATAAAACAAGACATTAATGAAATTAAAAAGAATATTTTTCATAAAATCTTGGGGTGTTACAATCACTCCTTGAATTCGAATATGAGTTGGAATTGAAGTAGGACAATTAGTGAAGTTAATATAGGAGACAATACATCTTTAGTAGTGGATAAATATATACTACCTTCAGTTTCTGGTATGTAATTAAAACCATGTATGACCATTTTTTAGAACTCCTACAAATCCAGTCATGATTCTGTGCCTCTATTTATAAAAGTTGGGTCATGCACTTTTTGAATTGACTTTGATAAATCATATTTTATATTTTTAAAAGACAAAAACATGAATTTTTTCAAGGATAAACAATGATTTGTCACCGAAAGCACCTATCAGTGACTCAAATGAGTCACTGACATCTCCCAATGGTGAGAAATGTCTCACTGACACCCCCATTCCACCTATTAGTGACTTATGTCACCAATAAATCTATTACATTCCCAACCTACCAACACCCCCATGCTACCAATGATACCCAACAGAAAATTCTCCCCTCCTCAGAAATCCTACTGATCCCCTCCTCTATCATCGATACCTTCTGTCTCACTGTTACCCCACCAGCAAACCAAAACTAGGAAAAATGCCAGAAATAAACATCAACAGTATTAGAACAAATTAAAAAAACAAAAATAATCAAATCAATGGAACCACAGATGAAAATCACACAATGAGAAATCAAAAAACATTATAAAATAGAATTAATAGAATCAGAAATCACATAGTAGACAAAATAAATTTCACTTAGATCTAAATAAATGCATGTTCATAGAAGAACAAAATTTATTTTCCCTAAAATTAGAAAATTACTAGTAAGCATCACCAGATATGGATTTCTAAAATTAAAACAGGTTGATCCTACAACCTCCCCCACCACCACCATCCACAAAGATCCAAGCCACACATGAAACCCCTTTAAGCCACCACATGATTTTACCTTAACCCCTCATTGAATCCCTAATCCATACCATCACCCTCTATGAAAATTGATGTCATCTCCCTAACCAGATCATCCCCTTGCTTCATGCCGCTCAAACCTTCTATGCCTATGGAATTTCTGATCCTCCATCACCATGTTCCTCTTCTTCCATACCCAATTGCGCTGTCCCTTTTAGCCACTACTGGTGGAACTATCTTCCACCCTCCCCTTTTTCTAGACGACCAGTTGAATGTTGTCCTCTCCCTCTTCCCAACTATGAGTCAGACCACCTAAACCTGTTCCCCCCAATCCTCTTCTCTTTTTTTCTTTTTCTTATTTCTTATTTATTTTCTTTTTTAATATCAAATAATATATATAATAATATTAATACAATACTAATAACATTTTTATGGCTATATATCTATTTAATATAATATATATAATTAATATAATTAGTATAAAATATATAATAATAATACATATATTATTAAGAGTAATAAATATAATTATATTTACTTATATATATATAACAATAATAATTATAGGTATATTTAAATATTTTTTTTCTATTTATAATTTTTTTTCTATTTATATTTTAACTATAATCATATTAATATATCAATTAGTTTATTTTTTCTCATGGATGTTTTTGTGTTTTTTGTTTTTATGTTCAATCCAAGAAGATCGTGTGTGGGCGGCATATTCATTCACTTACAGAGGGGTGTGCGGGAGCATTCAGTGGAGGGAGAGATGATTCCAGAACCACCAGGACCATTCCACATCATTAATTCATCGGGTAGGAGCATGATATTTCCATTGACTTCCCATTCTCACTTCTATACTCCTTACATTTCCTCATGATCATCCATTTGATCTCATCTATACATTTTTTAAAGACTCTACCTGATTACCCATCCCGTTCTTCATTCTAGTAAATCCATTCCATATCCATTCCACTACCATTCAATCGAAGTATAGAGAACAGAGGAAAGAGACAGACATCAAGTAGGAGTAGAACATTGGATCTGAAGTTGGAGAGTGAAACAAAATCTCGAGATTTTTTTCATGCATTTTCATTTTAATTGTTTTGTTTTTATAATTTAATATGTAGTTAAACTGATTAGGAGAATTGGGATGATATGTTTTGAATTTATTTATCCATTCTTCTAAGTTAGTTGATCATTTAATTCAGGTTTTTTGTTTTATTTCTTTTTTGTTCGTTTATGAGTATCAATATACACTACCTAATAACTGATGTGTGAGGTAGCGAATCATTTCACCTTGGATCATTGACCAATGTACCAAAATATGTAAAAGTTAAATGTATATATTCTCCATAATGAATAGATTAATATGGGGGTTATGGCTGAAAGATTAAGACTTAAGAAGGTTCATTGAGTTGTAGAAGTCCACTAAACCCACACCTTAGTGAATTTATAACCTTTTAAGCACTAAATAATTGAATCAATTTATATAGGATTGAAGAACATCATTTTTAATTAGTTTATGTATCCCAAGGACCCTAAATTCATTATTACTTTATAGTATTTGTTTAAATCACTACATGAAAACACCTCACCTTTATTTTCACATCCATTACACTCCATTTTCACAGTTTATTTTTTTGTTATTGTTTTTTATTGTTTTAGTTTAGTTTCGTCAAGAACACTTTAATCCTTCCATGTGGTTCGACACCCTTATTACCACATTACTAGTAGTTTGTAGGGTTATAAATTTTAAATTTGCGCGTACTCAATAACATGTGTTGTAACCAGCCATGTCTCACGAAACCTATTGGGATTTCCATCCAGACCTCACGATATCCACTAGACATGTCACCCAATTCATATTGTGGAAACATTTCATGTGAGATAAATCTCATGAAGGTATCAATAAATGACAACTAAATCTCATTATTTCCTCAGAAAATCCATCCATATATCCCAACATCCTCTAGAAAATCCAATTAGATCTTGCAACATCTTCTAAACATGTCAAAAGGCTTTCACAGTGACATCTAAAAAAGTCAGCTAGGACATATAGCACTCTCTAGACACGTAACAATGACTCCCATGACACCCTCCAAGCATTACATCTAGCTTTCAGGCTGAAACCATAACAAGTCATTTATATCATGAAATACAATCCATGCTTATCAAATAAGACCATGAGAAGGAATAAAAGACCAACTAGATAGTTCTTTTGATGTACTATAGACAATTCATTGTTGATCATTATATTTTATTTGTAAATTTTGCCAATACAATCTGTTATATACAAGAATCCATAAAATTTTTAGTAAAATAATTTATAAAGACATGTAAGGTAGACAATCAAGCAGGTTAAGAAAAACAACTAGGCTAGTCCAAGCATGGATCAAGGGACATGATAATCACGTCAATCCTATAGATAACGGGAAACCAAAGTGTGTAATAAATGATTCATTGAACTATTAATACTATTATTCTTGCTATAAATAGGATACATATGATGAATTTATAAGGCCCAATATATATATTAAACATCCAAAGGGTTCTACCATTACATAATTACTTCATCCACAAGTAGTGTGTCTGATAATTTTCTATCCCTTTTTTCCCACATTGATCATATCTCACATTGGACTAGGGAGTTTCAACTATCATATTCTTCACAAAGGAAAACCTCAATATATAATCTCTTATTAGTGGAATAATATGATATATCCTTTATATTAGGGAAACCTCAACACGTAATCCCCAAATCAACTGAACTATAGTTACTCTGATTTACACTATAATGAGTATATGTAGGATGCCTTATTAAGGCACATGATCTATATTAAGAATACAAAGTGCTTTACCATCACATAAGTCCCACATCCATATGCCATGAGACTAACTACTTTCTATCTTTTTTTCTCATATCAAGATTGGTTCACATGATCTTAAGGACTTAAAATGGTCATGTCATTCAAATCATGAAATATCCATTAGTTAGGACATCCTTAGTGAAAAATCCTTGATAAGTGGCATGGTATTACTCCCTCCATGTAAGGATATATATCTTAGGGATCATCCTATGTGTGTGATCAAAGTACGCTAACTATGATTCTTATAATATTTAGGATATATAAGATATATACTCAAGATTAGAACTCAAATACTCAGTGCCTTAGTTCCCAAAAATATTTAATTTATGTTGGAAATTAAATTTAATTGGTTCAATGAACAATGTGGGCTTTGATTCCTACTACAAATAGGATATGTAGGATACCTATTAATGGATTAATAAAATCATTGACATATTGAATGCAACTATATGGAATTTTTTTGGAAGAGATCAACTATATGACAAAATCATATAACAAGATACCCACTAGGGGATATGGATTAAGAAACTTAGATACATATAAATTGAGTTAGTAAAAATTATATTTGGTACATCAATGAGATTTAACCTATAGCCATTTTGCGAGTGAAACAAATTCCATATCAGGATTCGAAAGAGGTTCAAACTATGGTCATTTTATTAGGGTAACATGTTCTATATTAGTATTAGGAAGAGATTTATTAATACATCTAAAATCTATGAGGGTCCTGGAGTAGGCAATAATCTCCACCAAAAAGGGTTTGATGAGTTTGACCTCCTATCCTCTTGACCAATGTGAGTTTCTAAGTGCCATTGGGTCTAAAACCCCAAATTACCACCTTTATTTGGAATATATATTTTTACCCAGTTATAGATATGGTATCTATTTGTTGTTTTAATTAATAAAAACAATGATAAACCTAACATAAATGATTTTTTAGAACATTTTACCTTCCTCACTCACAATCAATCATCAGACCAAACTGAACACACCTAGTGGTTGTCATATTTTTTGATGAAAGAAACATAACCACCATATTTGGATATAAAATAACCACCGTAAAATAATTACAACCATAAATATGAGTTCCAAAAGGTTACAATTCATTCATAATATCAGAACCTATGTAATGAAATGAGTTTCAACAACATATTATCATAACATAACTCATAGAATAGGTTTCATAAATATCATTTAATCATAAAAATTAACAAAAAAAGATAATAAATATAGTATATATGAATAATATACCCAGTAAAGAATATTTAACATCAAATGATGTATCTTATATAGAAAATAATTTTGATTGGTCACTTGAAATAATTCATGAGGAAAATATCATTTTTGTTTTGAAAATGTTTTTTATAAATGATGTGAAATTATTAGAGTTATTTTGGGAAAATAAATATGTAATAATTTAAAGAATGATTAAAGTTATAAATGTTTTTATGAAAGTGATAAAATATACTAATTCCTTATAAGTTAAAAAATAACCCTTTTGTATTTTTTGAAAATTCACAAAGAATCCTATGTAGAAAATGATAAGAATCCATTAATTTTTTTAAAAGTCCAAAATAATTAAAAATGAAATTAAATTACCATAATAGAGTAGTAATTTTTTTTGTAATATAATTTAGAATACATGTACATGTAAGTCAAATAAATTTTGATGGGAAATTTTTAAAAGATAAATTGTAAAAGAGATCCCCCTATAGATATGATATCATTGAAGTGAAAACTAATAAAGTTAATAAAATATTTGTATCCATTATAAATAAACATGAAAAATTAACTTCAACAAAATGTATTAAAAATTTATTTCAAACATAATCTCAGCATGATATAACCAAGAAGTATAATTTTAACCCAATAATGGAGATTGAACAAAAAATTCCCTTACTCTTTGTAATCAGTCGAATCATATATACCATAAAAGAAATATTTATCAAATTAAAAAATTAATAAAATGATTATAATGAGATTAATTATAGGATATATCAAATGGTAATATAAATACACCACACATATGAAATAAGTGTTGAATAATGCATATATCTCACAGATGTAAAAGTGGGATAAGAAATCCTTACCTCACACTTCCCTTTAGTTTTTCATATGTTAAACTCATGACTAAAGTATTATGGAATGTTATTAATTCTTCAATAATAATACTAATATTTATAATAACTTAATTTATACATTTTTAACATCTTACCACCCATTCATGAATAAAATTTCATTATTTTCATTTTTTTAGGTGCGTTTGTTTCTTGGTTTTATGATCAATTAATTTTTTATATAATTATGTATTTTCATTTCTAATGGAAATATAAACCCATAAGTGAAATAATTAATATAAAGAATAATCCATTTCATGATAATGATTACAATAGGAATGAGTAATAATTATCAAAGTTGTCTACACATGGATTTTGGATTTTACCTTCAACAAAATATTACTCTGGTTGTTAAATATATTATTCCAAAAAAATTATAATCTCTTATATTTAAGAATCATATTATATACCTAATATATAAAACTTCTCAAAGAAACAAATTTATTTTCCATTATTTTCCCTTTTAACCAATCTATATCATGTCAGTCCTGGGTATCCTTTCTCTTCACTATAAAAGTTATTTTCTAACCATCCTCTCTTAGGGGATTACAAACAATTATAATATAACCAGCATAAGATTTAATACCTATTATAACTTCAATTATGGTCAAGATAAAATACTATGTACTATATTTTCATTAATTAATCTTTATTGGGAATTTCCTATATTTATTAGTGAAATAATTATAGTCATGGTTGCTTGAATCATAATATCCCATTACTCAAGATTTTCAATGTTAATTTTCGCCAAATAATGTGGTATGATTTTACAATTTTTACTAGAGATATGTGTTTGTGGTAAAAAAATCCTTCTATATCATAACATTCAATGAGAATATTCTTGATATAATCTACATCATATGCTTTGATTCAAAATAAGTTTAAGATGATAAACTATATGTCTATATCATAATAAAAATGCAATAAGTCATGATCAGTAGATTCCAAACCATTATTATATAATTTCATATATATCTAAGAGTTATATGATATTTCATCTAATAATATTCATTTATTTGTTTTTTATAAGTAATAACCTATATTATAAAAAATACAGAGGAATTTAACTATATTTTCTCATGAAACTATAACCGACTAGCTAGAATATAAATATTAATCAGTGATTGATAAGGAAAACTACATGTGAGATCCTAATTACTAAGAGGATTGTATATTAGGAAGACTTTTATAGTTTTTATATATAGTTATTTATGCCATCAATTAGAGGAGTATGGTACTGATTCCAAGCTATCATAATTTTTTCTATGATTTTACCAATGGATAAGGATTTTCTTTATATAAGTAGTCAGATATTCATGGTCATAGCCAAATTTTTTTCCAAAATGGTAGGTTCAATTCATGATAGGTAATCCAATAAGAATATCTCATAATAGGGATAACAAATTTTTTATGATAAGGATAAACAAATGAAATCTTGTAATATATATTTCACTATTTGAGTCAATTAAAGAACCTAGAGCTTATAAATTGGTTACTTTTAGTGTTTTATAGATATGAGTATTTATGAGATATTAATTCATGGATTCATTAAAAAATTTCAGATTTCTAACTTCAATACCACATTCATTTGTATGAAAGAATATTTTTTTTGGATACAATGATATTATTCATTTCTGAATTAAATCCATTCTAAATGAGGTTTATAATACTATGGAATAAAAATTTTCAGAGAGAAAGTGGCCACATGAACACTATAATGGAATAGAAGAACATGAGGCTAGATATTCTTTTTACAAGAGAGAATATAACTATAAGATAAAGAGACATCCCTTTCATTGAATTTATTTAGTTTTTGATGTTTCTAAATACCATATGAAAATGTTCTTCTTATAGAGTCCCCTAAACAAATTTATTCTTATGTAATTGAAAGGAATCTTACCTTTTATTTTGATTAACTATATCTTGATGAGTGTCCTATATTGTTCATTGATGTTTTTAATGTTGAGTATATTTGAATTCCCATGCTAATAATCTTCCCAGAGTGTTTCTGTTAGTTTTAAAACGTTTAATAAAGAGAATCATTGTTTGAAGTAGTCCAATGTTAGAAAATAATCATTTAATATATTTAGAAATAAATGTTTGATATTTAGTGCCTCACCCTAAATGGATTGTACTACGATTTAAATTCTTTAAATGATTAAAATTATCATCTACACTTATAGTTACCAACTATTCTAAATAGAATATAAGATAATGGGTTCCCATCACTAACTACACAAGGGAAGCTAATTAATATTTTAGGAATACCATTGAGTAGAATTAAGATCCTTAAAGATTCAATAGAATATCTAAATCATCTAATAAATAAAATATTTAAATATAAAAAAAATATGAAAATTAAAGAATAATTCAAAATTTATGGTTTCAAAATATTCTCAAATATATTGAATAATTGTAATACTATAATTCTTAATAGTATTTCTCAAATGATTGAATGATTCAGAATTTAAAATCATTTATTCTAAAATCATTCTCCCTTTAGATAAAATAAATTGATTTCTAGAGATCAACCTTCCAATGAACATGTACATTATTATGGAAGGACATCCTTCATTATTAGGTAAATAATATTATCCAATGAAACATTTATTATTTTTTAAAGGTAGTATACACCATCAACGTTAAATTACAAAAATAAAGACACTGAGTTCATTCCCTTTGAGAGGATTAAATTCTAGAATAAAATTACAATATTAATATTTATATAATTATGAGTAATTTACTAAAATGACTAAAAGATACTATTGTGAAATTCATCTCAAATAGTGGTTCTAGAAATATTGCTGGAAAATATCACATCTCAAATAACATCTATATATAGTGTCTTTGTGATAATAATATTATTATCTTTATTAAAACCCATCATAATAAGATCCCTCATGTCACATAGGATCACACGTGAGACACTGTCAACTATATCGTTGTAAAATACTAGGATGTGTTCCCTTATTCAATTATTCATTAATATAATATCCCTAATAATCAAAAGGGTTATGTGATTATTATAATTTAAAACATAATAAATACAGTCAAATAAAGAGGTGATTCTATATCACTATTTGATACATATCACCTTGATGTTTTCCTTGAGGATAACTTCCTTGGTGTTGATCAGAGGATTTAGTAGAGTATATAATTCCACTTCACTTTTAATAATTTTAATGAAACAATTACTAATATAGTTTTATAATATTTAAACTAAATTCATTTCTAGGTTATTTGTATTGATTTCAATATATTGAAATTATTATTTTCTCATTGATGTGTTGTTATTAGTAAATTTTTCTATTATAGTGTATAAAAATAAAGGTCATTTCAATATACATGGATAGATTATAAATCATAAACCAATATCTAATAGTTAGGGGTATTTATCTAAGAATTATTGAATATAGAAGGAAAATATTCACTTCCTTTTTCTTTATGGTGTTAGTTGATTCTAAGATGATGATCTAAATCAATCATAAGTAATGTTATTAATGGAAAATTACCCTATTATTCTAAAAATATTAAGTTGAAAAATATTATGTTAATGTTATTGGACACTCTTTTGTTACTTTTTTTCCTTTTTCATGTGTATTTTTCATCATGTAGGGAAAATTAAATTGAGTCATAAAAATCAATACATTCACTGAATTTAGTAATATATATGGATTCATCTTATTCTC
Source organism: Viscum album (assembly GCA_963277665.1). Lineage (NCBI taxonomy): Eukaryota > Viridiplantae > Streptophyta > Magnoliopsida > Santalales > Viscaceae > Viscum > Viscum album. Next base: position 1,590,130,187 of record OY728150.1, read on the forward strand.
CATTATTCTCGTTCATAACCTGGACAACATTGATATCCTATGTGAGTAACTATAGTCATTGGATTAATTGATTTTGGTCGCAAAATTTTTACCAGAGGAATATGATTCCATAGTATAAACATATATTTTATATGAATGCATAATTTAAGTAAATATGTTTAAATTTTATTTAAATTTCATTATCTTTAGGCTAATTTTTATAACTATGATACCAACAACATTAGTGTATACATGTACCCACTATGTTTCCATATATGTTTTGTGATTATTAATACCCACAGGTTGATATCCCAACGAACTAAAATTCAGGACTTTTAAGCATCACAAATATGATATTTTATAAGAAAAACCTACCAGTATAGGATAATATTTTTACATTAAGAAATTTTAGTGTAATTAATGGGGCTTCATTTTCAATCCCCTAAAAATTTCAAAATAATACATTTATTTTTTAATATTCTTGGATTATCAATTCAACCCTCTTGAATATGACAATTTATAAATTGATGCATCATTAGGTCTATAATTCATTCACACTAGTGAGGGGAAACCACATCTATTAAACCATTTGGTAGTATATATACTTTATAGATAGGTTCAACTTTTTTAGAAACTATAGAAATATTCTCCTCATTTATTCTTATTATGGTTTATAGGTTAATAACATCCACTTGATCTTTAAAAATATTATTTGGTTTCTTCTTCTTATAAGGGGTGTACTCATTCTACACATTTTTACTATATTAAAAATAGACATTCTGATCTAGATGGATCTCCTATTCTATTACTAGACCACACCAATTTTCACCCTTATAGTTTTTATTCCTATATAGGATTGATTAAAGTTCATATCCTTAAGATGGTATCTTATGATATGTATGTGATTAGACCTATATCTAATATTCCTTACCTTTTTCACTCTATCATTCTATATAATCCAAAATAGTTCTCTTGGATGAATCATGAGATTAAATGGGTACACACCTTTCTATATATATATATATATATATTATTTATAATGTTTTTGTACACTTATATAATAGGTACATTTTGTGAAAAAATCCATTCATTAATTGGTGTTTCCTAAAATTCCTATATTTGGAAACCTCATGTTCCTCCAACGTGAAAATGATATATAAGTCCAAGACAAATTCATTTTCTAACCCCACCTTAATTTTACACATTATCCACAAGTGAAATATTATAAAAAGATGGCATGGGAGGATTAGATTCTATTATAATTATTTCATAATTTTTAATCTTTCATTATAATTTATTCTCACCCAATAAAATGAGAGATAAAATTCATGAGTCAAAATCATTAATAAAATGAGTTATCCAACACATATAATTAATCCCATGATGTGTGAACTAGATTAGATAACTTAAATGATTCATGGTGTGTCTGATGATTTTAATATACCAATAATATTTTCAAAACTCATCAAGGGTTAAATTTATAAATCAGGAGATTCATGGAAATTATAAAGAAATTTTATATTGAAAATATTTTTGAAAATATTCCTTATAAATAGGGATAGTCATTGAAATATAAAATTCCCAAATCTAGGATATACTATGTTTTAGATCCTCAAAATTTTAGGGTTTATGTCCCTTTTATAGAATCCATCATCCCATCATGGAGTGCCTAGAGTCATCAAGAGTTTCCTTGAGTGCATCTCGATTAACCAAAATAGATATCCTTTAATCCTCAAACCTAGAAATGTGTACATCATGAGTGAAGTTGGTAAATTCCCAATTTTTTTAAAATGGGATTCCAAATTATCACTTATACAAAGGTCACCCCATTTTTGGGTGAATCCCTTTCAATTTATAGTTTGTTTGATTCCTTGGATGACAATGAATCCAACCCATAAACCTAGGATGATGAGGCCAAGTAGAGATAATAACTGAGACACCCTAATAAAGCACTACCCAAAGCTCAATCCCAAACATATTATCATTTATTAATTAATATTATATAATAAATAGGAAAATTAATTTATATAAAAATAACTATATAGTAATATATACATACATAAATAATTATAAAAATTATAATAAATTAATATAAAAATTAATGTAACTATAAATCAAATACATTTCTAGTTTGTATATAGTATAAATTAGAAGTAAAAAATATATTTTAAATAAAACATGTATGAAAAATGGTTCTCAAATTATAATATTATATTCATATTTAATGTAATTTTAATAATAAATTAATTTATAATTTATTTAAAAAAATTATATAAAAAACCTCAATGTTCAAGAATAAAATAAAAGAAAAAAAATTCATCTTATCATTATATAATTAGTAGTAATTTCATTTAAAAATAGATCAATAATTTATATCAAATGAAAAATCAAATGAAAAATTAATTTTTAATTTTTAAACAAATTAATATAACCCCTAGATGATGTAAAACAATAATGAAATATGTGTTTTTTATATAAATGTTTACAAATCACATATAAATTTATAAGAAATATTTAAAATAGCCTCCAATAATATAATATAATAATTCTCCATATATAATTCCATGAACATTATGATCTAAATAAACCACAGGATAGATGAGAAAGATTCCTTTTATGTCAAATCCATGAACACATGCATAAATTTGAACATATAACTGCTATTCCACTATACATAACATACAATTTTTTATCCCATTGAGAGAATTTATCTATTCCAATGGCTTATCAATCATATTAGATTTTACGAGGTCATTATTATATAGTTTATAGATAATGGTATTGATGTCACAACAAATATTTGGTATCTATGATCCAATAGAATGTTTCTCCCTGAAATCATTATCCATTAATGGATATGAAATCTAACATAGGATCATTGAAAACAACAATAATCCAATCACATTCTTTAATTACAATATTATATGGGTAATTGCATCTTATACCGCACGACATAAAGCATTAAAGTAAATAACATTGTCCAAAACCAAATCTTAATCTTCTATTATGTATCTAATAATTTAACTACATTTCCTAAATAAATAATATACTACAAATTATTTCTACCACACAAGATGAAAACATCCAATAAAATCCAATTCCATTTCTTTCCCAAATCAATGAATACATAAAATATACCTCCTGTAGTCATTGAATAGTCTTCTAGTTTAAAAATAATTTATTATTATTATAAACTTTTACTATTAAACCATTTATGAAATTTTCATTAATGAATAATCAGTCTCTTAATTATTATGTGAACTAACTACATGAGAATAATTCTATAACTCACACTCCTTAAGAAAATACGATCATTGTCCACCAAACATTTAAAAAATCCAAAAAAAAAATTCCATGTCCCAGGATATGGAATTGAAAATAATGTATTTTAATTAATTTTACTTTCACACTAAATCATATATATTTTATCACATGTATAAAATTTTTGTAACATGTTTATCATGTATTTGGAAGCCCCAAAATTATAATTTTCATTCTTAGACTAGTTGAAAATAAAAATGAGAAACTATAAAAAAATCAATGGGGTCTATATGTTTCATAAATTGCCTCCATAATATACATCATTGGATAATGTTCAATGATACATTGTCTCATTTAAAATATTCTATTCATCATTAATTAATACTACTATTGATTCTAAAGATAAAAACATTTAATTGATACCAATATGACTTCAAATAACTCAACTAACACCTCTTCTAGGTTAGTTTGGATGATAATTGTAGACTCTATAGATCAATTTGAATATTCCACTGGTTGGTTACCATATTCGAGGGAATAAAAACAAAAAATGGGTGGAATTAAACTATATTATAACATGGAATAAAAGAAATCACATGTAAAAATGGGTGGCATTAAACTATATTATAACATGAAATAAAATAGATCACATGTTATGGGTGAGTTCCATACAATTTATTTCATTTATTTTAATGAAAAATTTAAATATATAAGCCATTAACTATACTTTGGGTGTTTTTAAGTCATTCGTCCTAATTTCAAAAATGACATTGGTAGGTTGGTTATCATCAAAGGGTTCACTATTCTATTATATGTATAATAATAACCATTTCATGATTTTAGTTATAATAAATCAAATATTATTTGAGTACAATCCATTAAATACATACATGATAAAAAAATCACATCACTTTGTATATGTGCTACTCCACACATAAAATTGAAAGAAATTATCATTTTCCAAAAGATATAAGTGTAATAAAATAGAAGATATATTATATTTCAAAATTATAATTACTTCATAATAATTCTATATATATGTTAAATCCATCATTATATATATCAATGAGATGTGGTTATGGATAATGAAAAACATTACTTCATGGATGTGGCTGTGTACAAATACACGTGATTGAAATTTTGGTTACATAGCTGATATAAAAAATTAGATGAATAAGGTTATTATACTAAAATAATAGAATATAATTATATCATAGATATTGATTTTATATAATTTATTTTTTAGGACATAATTGAATGAGTTATAAGAATAATAAAAATTAAAACTCTCTGTTAAGATGATTACATTATCATTAAAGAACCTCTTTAGGATCACTTTTTAAGGACCCTATGGAAGTTTTATTAAGAATAAAAAATATATAATTTATATATAGAGTTAAAGATGTTTTTTAGATATTTTTTTGGATGAGAAATTTGGCTCATGATGTTTGAGGAAGACGAGAGAGGGGATGCCCCATTATAAGTGAGGGGAGGGGCAATCTTGAAATTCCATAATGTATTAAAATACAAATTGATTATCATATTCATGTTCCTAATAATTATCATATTTAGTATAAATGATTAATATAAATAGGAATACTCAAATATGATAAAATTGGTAACGGTTATTTTTATTTTTTGGCCCTTATCTTATATTTTTAAACTCCCTCTAGAACTTTTAATGATTATCATAATAATAATGATTTTAACACTTTAGGGGTCAAGAAGATAACAATAAAAGGAATAGTAAACCATAAATAGAAATTGAATTATATAATAGACCATATAAGATTCACATGTTCAAATATTGTTTTTAAAATTTAAATAATTTAATAAAATATAAATTTATATAAAATACCATTACTGGTATTTTCCAAACCAGTTACAAAATTTCACTCTAAAATTATCTATACTGTAATAAATTTCAAATGAAAATGTTAACACATAAAAAAAATTATATTTATCAAAAAAATACATATAATACCATAAAATAAAAAATATTATTAATTTTTATGATTTAAATGTATTTACTTGATCTTACTACTTCTTGCACAATCACTGTGTCTACATTGTGTAAGGATTTATGAAAATTATTTCATCACTATAAATAAAATTTAAATTTCAATGATAATAAAATTCATTATTCATTAAAATTATCACTTATATCAAAACATAACCACTAATTATTCCAATGAAAAATATTACAGTTATTAAAATAAATAAAGATATATTTTATCATTATTATTTAGTTAAAATAATATAATGGTCATTAACATGGAAAAATAAAACCCAAATGAAACATATGGTTTTCATTGAAATAAAATAATCCAATAAAAAAAATAAGGTGTTATATATATTTTTAAGACTTATATCATTATTCTTAATCTTAAATAACTGATTTACCCATACCACGGGGACAAATATTTACAATGATTACAATTATTAAGGACCAAAAATAATGGTTTGAAATTTATGATAATTTTTCTTAATGACTAAAAATATGGAATAAATTTTATCAATTTTAATCTCAATAAGTTTTGTAAATTAATTTAAAAATTAACACAAAAATGAAGATGAAAAATGGTTTTCCATAAATATCCCTATTTGAGTGTAAGAATATTTCTTATATCAAAATAATGAATAATGTATATTAGTATAACAATAGTTGGATTATTTTTAATAAAAATGAAATAATGAAATATTGAAGTAAATTTAAAAAAATTGGGACACTATAAATACCTGATGGAAAAAGATGATTTCTATAAAATTATTACTTTTCACTATTCATTAGAAATAAATATTTTATTTAAAATCAAAAAATTTGACCTTAAGGTATTTTTTTTCATGATGATAAAATAATTATATCTTATTATCTTTATAAATTTCTAAAATTTAAATATATTAATTATAATTTTTCCTAAAAAAACATTAAAAACAATTTTTAAAGAAAACATATTATTAAAGAACAAAATGATAATAAAAAATCGAGTTCTTATTTCATAATAATTTATCAATATAATTTTATTGAGTATGAATTATATATATATATCATAATCCAGTTACTCTTATTCATATCTCTTAATTAAATATCTTGGTTATAACATTCATAATTGAAAGATAATATTTCGTATCCATTAATGATTGGTGTTGCATATCATGGATGTTATTGAACATAGAGATAAATTAAAATTTTGTGGTGTTACATTCTAATTCTAATTAATATATTATGTCCTCACACATTTATCATAATTGTTGTATTCAATGGTTTAACAAAATATAAAGTACTATTATTGAAAACCCATATTGTAAAAAGGGTTAATAAAATTTAATTTAGAAATGTGGGATAGGGAAATATGATGGTCATATGAAATAAAAGAAAACAAGGTTCCCAAATAGGTTAATACTAGAGGTAAGTGAAAATATATAAATGAAAGTAGAAAATATTTATCTATATAATGATGGGGAATGATAGTGAAAATTGATCACACGAAAGTGAATAAGTAAGATAATATTATTGAAAAAACCCATAAATATACAAGGGACTAAGATGGTAGTAAATTCATCAGAGAAAAAGTTAATGATGATTTTTTCACTTCAAGATCCCATTACAAGATTTAATTAATTCCTTTACTATACAAACTATGAACTCAAATAAATATACTTATTTTATTTTCTTTAGAATATATAAATAAAATATTATGTTTAGATGAATGATTCAATTAGTTACAAACAATATATAAAATATGAGTCTAAATGATGAGTATTAATGATGAAAATTTCTTATATCAAAAGAATAAAATATTATTATATCATTAAATATAGACAACGATAACAATATAAATATCCTATATTTACAAAATCCAAAATGGTAAGCATAGGGTAAGATAACAGACAAATTAAATATTCATTCATATGAAGGAATAACACATATAACATTAAAATATCCACAATAACACTTACATTTCAACATAGACAATTCTATAAATAAATAAACCTATATTCCTAACTACATCCAAAAATTCAACACTACCGAATGATTTATCTTGAAATGTTATCTTATACCTTTAATAATTCATACCAAAAAATATAATATCATTATTTAAAAATAATCAATCACATTAATCCTAAAAGTTACAAATACCTTAACCTTATAAAAATTCTCAAAAAAAATTATTTACCTAATAAATAAACCACTTGAAAAATGAAATGGGGTATCGATGCCTTTAAACTTATTATTAACCATACAATTATAAACCCATGGAACATTAGGATTCTTCAATACCTATATAGATTTTTATAGGATTCAATTGGTTTTACCCTTTCATTATTCATAATGGTTTATAAAGAGAAGTCAAATTAACCAAATTATTATCACTAGGGACTGTCTGGTTAGTTGTGTAGTCTTAGGGCCACTGATCATGCACTAGGAATAATCAATTTAATACCCAATCATCTCCCTTAATAATTGTTAATAGTTTTTGATCCTATGGCATAACCACATCCATATGTCATTATCCAGTTAGGGAATTCATTTATAGAAAACTAAATATTCATTAATATATAAAAAAAATTAAAATTTTATCTTTATCATAGGCTTACAACAATTGTTTTTACAAATGTTTTCTAATCCTTAACATTATTGATATCTAAAACTTTTCATTATAACCAATTATAACAACCTTTAACCTTCACAATTTAATCGGGTGGTATAAACATAAAAAATTACATTTTAGGATTTTATACATATAAGCATGGAATAATTTTTTCCATATATAATATACAAAATAAAACATAAATATTTTATTACTTAAATACCCATGGAAAATTTAGGTTATGAGTTTGATAGAATATTTAAAAACACTTACATAAAAATTCCCATGTCGTTAAGTTTACTTTTTTTCGAATATACCATGAATTTTTATTAAATAACATGTCATCATGATCACCCATAGGAAACCTTATAGACATGTAAAACAAATAATATATCTTCATAACCTAGGAAAAAACACAATAATGGTGATATTAAATGCCTAATTTGGATCAAAATAGGCATTAAAATTAAAATACCTTTGGCGAGAACAAGGTTTTAATACTGGCATGGGAACATCTTCAATATGAATGTACATTACATAATAGATTTAATACTAATAAAAACTAGGTTTATTAAACATATGAAAAGGAAATATTATTTAACAAATGAAAGAGTAAATAGATTTATTAATATGGATCTATGTTATGTGAATCTTGATCAAAGTAACCATTAAAAAATAATATCATTCATAGGGAAAAAATATTGGTATTATAAAAAATTATCTTCATCAAATTTAACCACCCATGTCACAAATAACCGGATCTGTATTAAGTCATATCGAGAAACCTCCCCAATTAACTCCCTATTTCCTTCCTTTAATGGAAAGGAACAGTACCCAATGCATTGGAGATAAATATTTGGCTCACACATCATATAAGTTACATTAAGCTCATCCATATTATAATATATATTTGGTTCTCCTATTGTATAAGCTATAGCAGATCACCTATCATCATATATAATTATCAAGTACCTTATCATGTACAATTTTTTTGGATATCACCTTCTAATCATAAATCATTGAACAACATCATGAATTACTTTATTACATGACTTTACTAGGGAAAATATATGAGTTTCATGATAATATATTTAATAGAATCATAGATATAAATATAGAGAGAGAATACAGATGGTATCATAAGAACATATTCCCATTGGTTAAGATGAATCATTGACAGATTTTGAAAAAAATGTTAACTTCATTGAAATAAAATTTAAATCATTTTAAAAAAGGGACAAAAATTTTTATTAGCAACATTAGAAAATAAAAATTCTAAAAATATTGAGAAAATAATTTCCTATAAATATAACCATGAAATATTGTAATGAAATATTCATAAAAATAATATTTACAATTGAGGTAAAGGTTGTTCCTAAGGTATATGTTAAAAAAAATATTTTATTAACATTATTTGTAAAAAGTAACATATTAAAAAAATTATAAACATATTCCTTTTATGATGCTTTATATTAAGTAAAAAATGGGATAATATGACATCAATAAATCATTGAATAATTTTAAAAAACCTTATTAAATTTTTAAATAATATCAATAAAGAAGAAAAATTCCATCTACTAAAGTTTAAAGATGGTTGATTTTTCTTAAAAACAACATCTCGATCATTTATTTACCAAAGAGAAGAAAATGGTAATATTAAATGGTAATTCAAAGAAAAAATATTGGGTAAGAAAATATATATGGTTTATAATAAATATATAATTTTATTTTCCTCAGTTGATATCTAGTATAAATAATCCCAAATAAAAGTGATATTGTAACACAAATTCTTTACAAATTTGATAAATTTCCAGTAAAAATAAATCAAAATAAATAATTTTAAATAGATCTAAATATCTATTGAATCATTAGAGTGAATATTTAAAATTTAATTCTTGGAGTTTTAATTACAATATAAAAAATAAAACATAGTGAATAACATGAATTATGTCTCAATAAATTGAAATTGAGACCATGGATACCTTATAAAATTTTATATCATTTTAATCAATATATCAGTAATGAGGTAAAATCAAAGGAAATTTAAATATCCTGATAAACTATTCATTCATTATATAATATATCCATTGGAATTATATATATATATTTTAAGCTGAAGTAGGAATCATATTACATGACATGTATCAAATAAACAATATTGAGATGAATAGTCCTAATAATGATCATATAATAGAAGTGAATATTTTTCATTGATTTGATTATGTGTAAATTTTTTTAAAACTCATAAAAAATTTAAAATACACATAATATAATCATATTTCATTTCACACAAAATCATTAAATTATATAGTCAATGAAGTTGAGGTATAACCCATTGAATGGAAATTGAGTTAAGAAACATTATACCTTGAGTCTATAATATCTATTTATGTCCATTGAGTTATGTATAATAAATATGTATTATTTATTTATTTATTTAATATCCATTTATATGTTTATACCATTATTTTTTATCCATTTATTTAAATGAAATATTTTATTACCAAACTGTTTAATTCCATGTCATGTGTTTCGAGGAAAATAAGTTTAAAATAGAAAAAAAATTTGTAGGATACCATGGTCAAAGGTTTCATTGTTCCATTCTCTATAGAGTAATAATAATGAAATAAAATTCATTTTAATACATTAAAAAATTTTATATCCATCTATGACATACATACATGAAAAATGAATCACATCTATGTGACAATGTTGTAATCGACACACACGCACGAACAATCTCATCACTTTCCAATTGATGGAAGGGTTCAATATAAATTCTATATTATCTTCCATGAATGATAATTATATCTTTAATATCATATATATACATCAAATAAACCAATATATACATCTATAAGGGTATTTAATGAAAAAAACACATTTCTTTATTGAGGTTGTTTTCCACACATGTGAACAAATGACATTTGTGTTCACCTTTTGATAGAAAAAGGAGATGAATGTAACTATTAAATTAAAATAATAATATATTTGTACATTTGAGATATTGATTTTAATATATTTAAAATTTTATTATATAATTTATGTAGGTATAATAAGATGTAAAATAAAAACACTTAAATAAGACGATTATATTATCTTTGAGGAAACACCTTTGGATCCCTCCTTAAAGACCCAAGTGATAGTATTTTATGTTGTATACAAAATATATAATATATATGAGGATGTAAATATTTGGTTTTGTTATTTTTTTCTATATAATTGTTTCATGAAGTGTGACTAAGAGAGGATATCTGGTGTCCCTTTCTAAGTGAGGAGAGGGGCACCCATTGAATCACTAATAGAAAAATACCCTATACCAATGGTTTGGAGGACCATTGGATGGTTTGGTGTTGGTATAGGTTTATACTAATGGTTTTTGTCAAACCATTGGTATAGGTCATATGGAAAACCTATACCAATAGTTTCATAAAACTGTTGGTATAGGTAATTAAAAAAACCCAGCATGGTTTTGATCCCAACACCTCCCATTTATAATCCAACAACCTAACCACTAACCTAACATGACTTTTGTGAACATAATTTACTAAATATATATATGTATATTCAAAAGTATTTTTAATTTTGATTTATTTAATCTTATTTGACAAAAGATTCCACACAAAAATATGTTTACCTATACCAATGGTTCTCAAAAACTGTTGGTATAGGTTCTTTGATTTTTTGAGATATAATGATGGTTTTGGCCAAACCATTAGTATAGAGTCACTATAATGGACCCATACCAACATTTTTTTTCTAAAACCATTGGTATCAAAATTAGTGCCCTATACAAAAAATTTTGGCTAAACCATTGGTATAGGTCCATATTAGTAACCTATACCAACAGTTTTGGCCAAACCATGGGTATATGTCCAAATTAGGGAGTTACACTAGCAGTTTGGCCAAAAATGTTGGTATAGGTCCTATTTTTAGTAGTGAATTACTGAAAGTATTAATTTATTATAAAATGTTTTCTTCTTTGAGTGGCTCAACATGATATATTTTAAATAAATTACGGATAAATTATAAATACCATTATACAATAAAATTTATACAAGTTTAGGTAAAATTTAAACCATTATTCCACAGTTTTATTCTACCTTTAACCCCTTTAATGATTACCATGCTAAAAATTATTTTTACACATTAGGGTTAAATAAATGAAAAATAAAAGTACAAGTGACCTATAAAATAAAAAAGGCTATGTTTTACCATATACCATTAACTTGGATAAACATTTTATTTTTATGAAATTTTAATCTTTAAATAAATTAGTGTTTAAACAAAAATACCAACACATTCATTTTTGTGGAAACTTACCTCATTTGAATGCAAAAAATATCAAGACTATAATGCATAAAAAATATATAAATTCAACACATAACCAATACATTATATTTATATTACAAATTAATGAAACATCATAGCTCACTTAAAAAATATTACTTTTAATTTATAAAAATATATTTAATTGATTTTTAATGATTTCACAAGCATGAAAATGACATTGAATAATAATTAAAGAAAATTATGTCATCACAAACAATTATAAATAAATTAGAATATATAAAAATTTCATTAATATTTCTAATAATCACTTATAACTGAAAATTAGCTTCGTCTATTCATATGGTATAATATTGGAATAATTAAAATAAATGAATTTAAAGTGTATTTTTAATTTATTATTTATGTAAAATAATATAAAAGTATTTATCAAAGAAATATAGAACAAAAATGTAAAAGTTTGAAATATTGGATGAGTATAATCTTTCTAGACTCATAAAATAAGAATATGGAAAGAGTATTATTTAATTTTAAATATATATTATGTTGTTTTAAACATTTGTTAACTGATTCACCCAAATATAGGTGATAAATATTTAAAAACATTCCTACTCATAATGAAAAAACATGGCCAATTTACCTAATTTACACATTATATTTCGAAATATGGAATATTTTGTTTTAAAATTAATCCCTATATTTGTAATTTATAAATTTTTATATAATAACACATAATATAATGAAATTTTTTTTTTCTAAAAAATACATTTTTAAGTATAAAAAAGTTTTTGTATCAAAATTATTACAATAATGAATAAATTGGAAATAATATTATTATGGTTAAACTTAAGGGACTAATTGACTGACAAAATAAATTTAAAACATAATTTCACTTTTTAAACACTTGAATGAAAAATTTAGTTTTCTATAAAATTTGTATTTTTCAGTAGTAACTGAATAATCAATCCTTCAATAAAAATCCCAATAATTCCCATTAAAATAAATTTTAAATAAAATTAAATAAATTATCTTTTTAATTATACAAATTTTCTTAAATTTAATGAAATTAATTTTAATATTCATTCATAAAAAGACATATTTTTTTTAATGAAAACTTATTTTTGAAGCCCAAATAGACATTACTAAAAAGTACATGATTATTTCATTAGAATATGTCAATACATTTTTATTTAGAAGGGCCATTAAATATATATTTCATAATTTGGTTACTCATATTCATAAACTCCATTTAAATATCTTGTTAATAACGATCATATTTCAAATATAATATTTAATGTTTGTTAAAGCTCAGTGTTGTGTGTCGTGTACTCAATAAAACAAAGAATTATTTTAAAATCACGTGGTATTGAAGATTTATCCTAGTATTTGTGAGGAATAATGAATTTATTATATCCCATTTATTTATACAATGTTTTTTAATATTTTACAACTATAAAAAGATGATATGTAGATGAGTACAGAGAAAAAACTTAGGGATGATATAAAGAAACACTCATAAGAGGTTTGAACAAGAAACATTTAGGCCTAATATAAATTTAAAGGTTAAAATGATGGTTTATATTATATGAACATCATATCAATGAAAATTTATTATGTTTTTAAGAAGAGACACACCAAATTAATTGTATGTTTACATACATATCATGTGAAGTATAAGGGTTTTGTGGAAGTATTAATAAGTTACTCATGCATTGATATATAGTAAATTTTACCATTTTCTTAAATTGTAGTCAAAGGGTTTGTGCAAGTGATTTGTTGTATAAATAATATAGATATTTTACACTCTAGTGTTTTATGATAATATTCATATCACCTTTTCATACTCCTTATACAATAATAGTTAGGGTGAAATAAGTAAAAATATCAGTTTGATTTATTTAATTGTTCACTTACCGATAGAATTGGATATAATGAGGTATTTAAAACATTAATAGAATAATAACACATTCCTGGTGTAAGGGATTCAATTAGTAATACCTAAATTCACCCCCATCTAATGGGATTCATCTTAATATGTGACCAAGAATTGGTATCATAACACAGTTAAGGTGTGACATATTCACTGTGTCAAAAGAGTTGAAGAAATATTTTTTTAGAACACTAATTCATACTAATTATTAGAGGATACAATTTCCAATTATATAATATTAGGTTTGATCACTACCTATGGTCATTGGGAAAGGATGATTACATGGTATCCATTCATGGAATATCAATGAACATAGAAAGTAAGTCCTTATTTCAATGATACTATAAGGAATTATATTCAGAATATAATGAAATTCAATTCAATTAGGGAGCCTTGATGAATCTTATCTAAAACATGGTAATGGTCTATAAAATTTATCATTTTATATGGGAGATAACCTTAGTATTTACAAATTATGGAATGTCTATTTTAGAAAATGCATCTAAATTTTAATACAAATGTATCTCAATATAAAGAAAAGGATCTAAAATAATTATCATTGGATAACCTTCACAGTGAAATTGTTTAATATAAGATTAGAAATGAAAATAATGATCATAGGGAGAAAGAGAAATTATTAGAGGTTTTATTTAAATTTAAGAAGAAATATTTCATTAATTAATATTCATATAAATATTATGATGATAATGTGATTTATTTCATTCACTTTAACCATAAGAGTGGAATAATAAAATTCAATACAATGATTCCTTTATATTAATTTTGATTTTATATAGAATGAATTATTAAAAATAAGTGATTTAAAAATATTTAATATTGTAAGATTTATTATCCTATGAATAATCCATTCAATGGGGAAAATGAAATAGAAAAACATAACATAAGTTCATCAAATTGAAGAAATTGTTATATCATGATGATGAACACTTAGATGAGTTAGAAGTGGAGGAGGGTATGGATTTTAGGGAAATTGAGGATGATACTTTATATTTTATTATAGGAAATACCAATGACAATGTTAGTGGTTCTAAGATTTATGTTATTGAAGTATGGGTGTATTTTTATGCTAATTTGGAGAAAAAACATGACTAATTTAAAAAAATTTATGGAAAAAACAAAGAAGGAAAATGAATTTGTCTATGCTTCTATGAATTATATAAAATAAAAAGTGGGATAATTTTTTAATTCAATATTGATATTAACAAAATCATATTTTAAATTTTTAAAAAATTAGAAAATAATATTATGCTCATTCTCAATGTGGAATAATATGATTGAAACATAGATATATTAGCTAATATAGTGGAAGAAAGGGATAAAAGAATTAAATAACTCACACCAGAAGTAGTAGTTTGGTGATAAAACTGTGAGGATCAACAAAGAATCATTACACATGATATATTGTTGGGGTTATCCAAGGATCAACTCCCATGTAATTGTATTTAATAACTAAGACTTACTATTTATATCCTAAAGGTTTAAAAACAATAAAAAATGTAAAAATCATTTTGTAGAATATTCATGAGGAGGAAACTACCACAGTTCTTGCTACTCTACATGCATTGAATCACTATAATTAAGTATATTTGGCAGAATCTAGACATCATACCAGTCATGGATCAATTGATAGAAGGATTACACCATATATTAGGCTGTATTTGAATGGAAAAATAAGAAATATACAATATGTTTTTATCCTTTACATGAGGGTTTTCAAAGAGTAAAAAAAAATAGAAAATCATTTTTCTTTTATTTTCCTATTCATTAAAAGTTTTTTTTATTCTTTAGTTATCGATTTTTTAACAAAGATTATTCTTTTTCGTTAAGGGTTTAAGGATATGTTTATTAGGATATTTGGAATGGATGAAACTTATAAAATTGAACCTTGATAAACATGGTAAAAATAGAAAATTTATTCACTTTGTTTTATTATAAAGAGGAAATTATTGAATTAGTAAATCAATTAGAATATAACTCAACAAGAGAAGTAACTCAATGATTATAATTCATAAAAATAAGATATGAGATATGAAATATTTTATTTATTTATTTTATAGAAACAAATGTATCAGTTTTATAGAGTCTATACATGAGTATATCTCACCAATAATGAGAAATAAAAATATTCTCCCTGATATCAAATAAAACACATATTGAGTTTTTTATTTGGAATTGAGAAATAACTAAAATTTATATAATGATCTCAAAAAATGTATATGCTATTTTTGTTTGTAATTAGACAAAATATTCTTTATAGTTGTTATATTATGTGTTTCCAAATATGTTATGAAATTTATCAAGATGTGGTGGACTGTTAAATATATATATATTTTATTTGTTCCAAAACATAGGTGAAAAAAGATATATATTTATGTTATTGGTGAAGAAAATTGTTTGATGTTGATGATTTAAGAATAAAATAGGAAATAAAACAAGAAACTCAGGAACTTGATCTTAAAATCATTAGATAATCTATTGAAGGACAATGAATCATGCTATTTTACAAATCCCATGTGTGATGATACTCATAGATGTGACTCTGTTTAAAAGAATAAGAATATTTTAAATTCATATATGCTGAAAATGAAAAAATATAAAGAATATTAAATCTTTTATGTTCAATTTTTATGGATCAATAACTCCAACAAATATTTATTGAAAATGAATTATGTTTTGTGTATTGAAGGAGTCATCATTCATTCATAGTTGATGGAGATTAATTATAAAAGAGATTTATTGAAGGGTATAAAATGATAAAAAAAATAATATGAAAGAATTATTGATTTAAAAATTAAAACAGTTCAGTGCTAGAATGGTTAAATGTTTTCATAGACACAAGTTAAATAATATCATGAAAAACATGGGATTCAATATTATGTGTTGGTCTGAAGAAATCCTATGTGGAACATAGTCATTGAAAGGATAATTAATATTATCAAAAATATAGATTGGACTTTAATTACTGAAAATCACATATTAGATAATTAAGAGAATGAAGATTTTCTAATAGAGGTGTATATCTCAATTAGGTATTTATTATGTTCAAATGAGTAAATTATCACACATAGAAAAGAATGGAAAGAAGTTGAAACCTAAATATATATTGAATATTAGAAGAAAGTTTATTATTATAAAAAAGAAAATAATTAAAATATTGAATCACATGGAGATAAAGGGGTATTTCTTAGGCAATCATCCAATAAAAGGCATATAGACTCATTAATAAATGATGTGGAGAAATTTTTGAAATCCACGATGCTTCTGTATATGTATGTGAGTATATTCTTATTACAATCATGTACGTTTCATTTATGAATGGGAGAATTTCACATTGAACAAAATAATGTTTTAGGAAAAAAAAAATGATTATGTGTTCCATTCATGGGATCTTCAGATTGATAAAAATAACATTGATAATAGTTATTATGATGATGAAAACAAATCAGATGATGGAAGATAAAAAAAATGATCTGATAAAGATGAAATCACTCATTGAAATGTCATAGGTAACCTAAAATCCCCCATCAAAACCAAATTAATGGTGACACAAAATCATAAATTATTGATATATTTGATTAATCTAAATAAATTTAATGAATATTAATCCAATTAGAGATATTTCAATGTGAATCATGTAAATATTTTTCATACTGAGAAAAATAATTCATGGTATGTTTCCCTGAGACCAAGAAAATATGAACATGTCAAAAAAAGTTATATTTATAAAAATATAAAAAATAAAATAGGTAATGTGAAATGGAATAAGGCACAAAATAAATCCATTATTTTCTACTATTTACTGAAAAATTAATGTTTTTTTGAAAACTCTTAAAAATTCATCTCAATATAATTTTTACATGCTGAAATAAAAATGGAATTATTTCTTTGAAATAAAATTTCTAGAAAATATAAAAATTAATTATAATATGCATTAATTAAAATTAATAAAACAAATTTTTAATGAAAACATATTTCTAAAAATTAAAATTACTTTATTATATTATTATTTTTTATTCATTTACTAATACATTAATATCGAGCTGTACCTTTATATTTATTTCAAAAATTATTTATTACTATTCATACCCTCCGTTATAATGACTAGGTTATACTTATCAAATATAAATAATCATATTTAGTTCTTTATTTAAGTTCGATGTGGCATAGTGTAATCTTTTAATATCTCAGGATGTTACATTCTCCCTCCTTAATGAATTCTACCCTTCCAATTAATTCATCGTACTTAAAATTATAATTTTATATATTCATAATTTAAAAAACCTATAACTTATATGGTAACTTAATTATATATAAGTTCAAAAGTAAATTTTATCGCTTAGATGATTTATGAAAAAAATAAAAACACACAATATTCAATGTTTTCTAGACCATTCCTATGATACCAAATGTAACGGTCCAAAACTAAAATTCCAAAATCAGTACTAAAATATACTACGAATTTTTTTAATTAAAAAATAATTAAAAAAAACATAATACATTTTATAACCAATAATATTTTTTGTTTTAGGTTCTAGAGGGTTAGGATAATACCTTACATAAAATCATAATATACAAAAATAATTACTAAATAACTAATTGTCTTAATCTGAACATGAACCTAAACATTCTTCTAAAAATCTATAGAATCTTTTGAATTATTTTTAAAAATTTCAATGAGCTCAAAAATATCATTATGTTATAGAAAAGAATAAAACTATTAGTTTAGTGGAAAACATGAAAGCCTAGTCAACTGATTTTTTTAAAAAAACATACCTAATTATCTGAAAAGGGAATAATTTTTTCCTTACATAAAATATAATTATTTTATCTTTTTAAATCAATTTATTTCTATGAAAACTCACTAAAATGTATAAAAAATTCATGTAGGTTTGTTGGGAAATAATCATCATAAAACCCTCACATACCCCTTATAAATTTGAATAACCAATGACCTACTTCCAATATAATTCTATGGAGAACTAAATCATTACCCAATGAATTGGAGAGATATAATGAGGCTCAACCATAGTATAAGAAATATCCAACTCACCCATTTATCAGGATCAATAATGGCGATGATCCCATTGTATAATATATAACAGGCTCATGCATTTTTGACGAACTATAATGGGGCTAAAACCTTAATATATGCTATATCAGGCTCACCTATGAGCTATAATTGGGATTAAAAATTCATATAAGATATAATAGGATCACATGATGATATATAGACAAACCCATAATAAATAATATCCGAGGACCATTAAATGAATAAAACCCTTGAAAAATATTTTAAACCCATTGGTAAAACACTTTCAGATATCAAAAATATATTTTATTATAAAAATTACATTAAAAATATTAAACACGGGTGAATAATGATTAAAGTATTTTAATTAAAAATAACTATGAATTTATATGAATTCAAAATTAAATAATAAAGGGGTCATGAAGTAGGGAAATTCTAATTATTCTATATATGTAAAAAAATTCATTTGAATTTTCATAAAAATAACTTAATGGGGGCTTTAAAAGAGGGTTTTTAAAATAAATACCATTTCATAAAACCATAAAACCATTATTTTTTTTAAAACATTAGATAAAAATTATAATATGAAATTTTTAATAGATTCATGTCCATATAAAAAAATTCATAACTATAATTTTAAAAACATGGACATGAATTAGAAATTTTTTAAAAATAAAACATTTAAACATTTAAAATGAGGTTTTTTACTAAAAGAGTCCATCACCTTATGTCCAAACCTATTTTGAACTGAAACTTACCATCCTATAAAATAAAATTATATTCCTTAATTACTTAATTAGAATTATCTTCCAAATATATTTTATTTTTGTACTCTTGTTATTTTCATTCATGGGCATTTAATTGAGTTATAGATATTAAAATGCCAACAAGCCCGTACCCGAGTGGTAAGGGCTCCTGCATGGCATCCAAGAAACCAAGGTTCAAAAAATGGGTGGAGGTGAATTTCCAGGGCACTGTAGCAGTACTGTAGTAGTTACTATTCGGTACTATAGCAGTTGGAACTATTTACCCGATTTGGGCCTTCGAGCCATCGGTTTGGGCCTACGGTTCTCAAGGGCCTTCAGGTCATCAAAGGATTTTAGGACACAGGGCCTTTGGGCCAAAGAGACCATGGAGTATCCCAGTTCACATAGAACAATCCCCAAAAGATGATTAGAGAAACAAGAGTAGCATCCACCAGAAGTAGAGCTAACCAGATTGGAAGAATGAGAGGGTATGGGAGCCGCCATCGGGACCAGGCACCGTGAATCTTTGTATATGGAAATTCTATCTGATCAAAAATTAAAGGTGGGGAGATAGGTGATCAATTATGAAAAAGCTAGGGTGGGGCAGTTCTAGTGGGTTGGGCCTACAGGTCATGTAATGGGCATGGTATGCCTCTGGGCCTTCAGGTCATGTATTACGGGTCAATCGGGCCTTGTTCCTTAGGCCTACAGGTCATGTACGGGTTCCCCTTCAACCCTTAAAAGGGGGATTATCCATAATAAAATAAAAATAAGGTCTTTGGGTCATTCAGGTTAAATATTAAAATTGTCATTCTAGGAGCGTTCATTTCATGGTTTCATGGTTGGTTAAATTTTATATATTTATGGATGTTCTTGTCAAATGGTAATAACAATCCAAAGGATAAATTATAAGGTATTTATTTAGTTAAATAATTTTAAATTTCCCCATATATAATTTATACTTCTGACATGAGGATGATAGATTTAATAAAATATTAATGATAATTTTTTAGTTTATTTTAGTTGTTTTTTTTACCAACATGAATTATATTCATTTTATTTCATATCATATCTATATATTAGATATATAACCTAAAATAAATATAAAATATAAATATAAAAATATGTTTTAACCATAATAATATGATCATCCTTGAATGAAGTAATGGAAAATAAAAACTCATTATCCATAAAAATGTTTAGCCGCCATAATTTGGACAATGATTTTATTTCATAGAATAAGTGGATATAATAAAATATATGTATATAATATATTACATTAGGTATATATAATTATATTTTATACAATATAATATATTTATTATGACTTTATGGGTTAATGACGTGAAGATATGGTAGAAGAATAAAATAAATTAAGAGAGGTGGTTTAAGAAAGTCACCACTTGAATATCACAACATTGAAGGATCCCTTAAGGAACTAGGAATTGTTAATTTGGTGAGGGAACAACCACTATAATTTGGATAGGAAATTGGAGAAGATAATTTGGTTGATTATGGTCTATATTTAAGTCTCATGGTGGAGAAATGAAGTGAACGATATAGTTCCCTTTTATAATTTAGGGGAGGGGCACTATTTGAATTTTTCAAAATTTAAAAATATAATAAGACTATTATAGATCCAAATCATTAAAAATATATTTTAAATTCATAGGGTATTTTTTTTGGAATATATATCACCCCATATGTCCTTATTTAATATTTTTTTATTAATTTAATAAAATATTATATTCATGATATACCGTTATTGTCAAATTTAGTACTATTCAGTACTATGACTTGAAAAGAAAAAAAAGGAGTCAAATTATATAAAAATATTTTATTATATAATATAAATTACATATTTATCTATATAATTTCTAGATCACATTTAATATCTCAAATTATATTTATTTGAATATATTTAATATCATTTATATGATTTTCCATTAATTAAATATTTACTGAATCATTGTTTCTTTGGCCTTTACGGTAATTATTACACCACTAAAAATAAAAAAATTAATTTGATGAATTTAATTATATTATATTTTAATATAATATTTATGTTTCAACATATATTCTGAATGACCATATATAAAAAATGATATACATATTAAAAACCTTAGTGTCAAAAGTTTGTATTTTAAATAAATAATATACTATAATAGAATTAATGTCATAAAAATGGACCAAAAGAGTCAAATATTTGAACCCTAGATGATTTCTATTGAAAGGTATTCATTTAATAAAATTAGTAATTGTTTTAGGGTAATTTTTTAATTCTGATCATATTATTTTTAACCATAAATACCCGATTTACCCTTAACCGTGGTAATAAAATTACTAAGTTTTTCTTTCATATTATCCATAAAAGAGACCTATTTAATAAATTTGTACCATATTATTCAACAAATGGAATCCATTTATCAAAATTCAGAACATTTAATTGGAATAATTTAATTTAAAAATAATTTGAAAAACTGAAAGGAAACCTAATTTTAAAGAAAAAATGCCAGTTTTATATGAAAAATGTTTCCATAATATAATTTATTATAATATCCTTTTATAAATTGATTATTTTATTATTTTAAATTGAATTCATATATGGAAATTTTAAAATGAATAAAAAAATATTTTTTACATGTAATTAAAATAAAATTTTCATAAATAAAACTTGTGTTTAGTATTATTCATAGAAATATTTATATTTTACAATAATTATGAAAAACTCATCCAAAGATAATTATGACATGATGAATCCACAAATTAAATTAATTTTTTCAAATACATTTTCTCAATCATCAAGATGGTTATTATAATATTCATTCATTAGTATCAGGAAAACCAATTTTTGGAGAAAACATATTTATGATGATTAAAATTAATTTATTAAATTATTATTTTCTAATAATTTATCAATACAATAATAATTATTGGGACTTTTTTATTTATTTCAAAAACCGAATGTTAATATTCATACCATCCATTATAATGGCTAGTTAATAAATGCCACATTTAAATAATAAAATTTAGTTATTTTTTTAAGCTTGACGTGGCATAATGTTTCCTATTAAAATATTGGTATATTATATAAAATAAAATAATTTTATTAGTCAAATATTTTTCATCATTGTATATATTATAATTTCACATATAGGCTTTTTATGTAGAGAAATATGTTGTATTATGTGCGATCATTCTATAGTTGAGAAATTATAGAGAAATATAGATGTTTGTGAGAGAACGTTCACTCAGGATTTAAGGCATTTCATGTGAATTGAATGGTCCTTAATCGAATATATTATGTAGGAATGATAGATGTAATAATACTACAACGTTAGAGGATGTATAAAATCATTCTATCTCATTGATTAGATAAAATTATATGAATTTTTAGTGACTAGATAAAATATTTCTACAAATGTGTGGAGAGGCATAATTTCAAGTGATATATGAAGAGACTCAAAGAGGAGGATTGAAGAAGATTCTTCCAGGATTTTTTGGAAATGTAAAAGTGATAAAGAAATAGTATGTTATATGAAATTTATCTTTCTATAATTTCATTTGAAATTGTATCAGATGAAATAAAAATTAGGTGTATTTTTACATAACTATCATTTTATGAATAAGGTTATCGTTGAATGAGAAGTGAGTTCCTTATTTAAAGAGTGGTTGTGATATTTTCTCATTTATGTGAATAGTGAGTTTTTTAGGTTTAGGATTACCTATAAATTATGCAAAAAATAGAGGCAATGCACATTAGTGTTTCCAGTGAATAATCACATAAACATTTCATGCTACTAAGACTAGCCCAATTAGGGATAACAAAGTACAAATCTATATGTTGTTTATTACATTCATTTATCTTAGAGAAAAAATAATGAATAGAAAGCATTGGTACTCAAATTAAAATAAAATTATAACATTCTTGAATATAAAGTTTTAGTTGATATTACCTTGTTTCACTCATAGTATAATATCTTAAATAAAATACCCACACATACACTACATGTAAATTAAATCCAACCTTCCAATAAAGTTATATAATTCATGTATTTTAATAAAAAAAATAACATGTAATCTCTATCTTCAATTACTTTATTTTTGAAACACTTATAAATGTCAGAATGAAAACTAGTAATAATATCAAATCATCTAGTTATGATATAATTAGTCCCACCCCAATATCTGATAAAATCCTATGAATACATGAAAATAGTACATAAAGGTATAGGATAGAATACAATATCACTTATTATATTCCATGCATGACTATATGGGGATAATATGGATGAATCATAATAACGATTGTGTGAATTAATTTTGAAACCAATATGTATGAATTATAGTTTAAATTCTCAAACCCTTATAACTATATGAAGGAATCCAAAACCAAAGTATAGAATAATGAAAATTAAATTATGATAATATAAAAATGGAGGTGCCTCACTCCATCTTTACTAAAAATCTAGTATGCCTCAAATCCAAAAGACATAGTACCACTCTCATACCATTCCAAGTCAATAAAATCTATCATACAATATATTTCAAAAAAATACCACATCTAATTATAATCTCATATCAAAGATGAACCACCTATAAAATGTTACAATTCCATAACCATAACTAATATAAGTATCATTTTGATATAAAACTCATAAATATATATCCATTACATCATTTATATGATAATTTTACCTATTAATTAAAACATCATATGGGTATCTCTTTAGATCTCCTATACTAGTGGTAGTTCCTCGAAATAATACAACATTAAATGATATATAATATCATTTTAATGTCATGATATATTTTATATCAAGTTAAAATAAAGAAAATATGTCATTCCATATATATATTTATATACCTCTATACAACTAGAATTGCATCCTATATCATCACATAATAGATCTAGAGACATAAACCACATTCTTAAATTTACTAAATTAATAAAACAAATTTCAACTTAATTATATTATACCAATTTACATGTCTTCCTTTTATAAAATTAAACCATTAAATTCTACAATTTTACCAATAATTAATATAATATAAATCCCATATCACTCATATTTATTAATTCATTCAATGGTTAATAAAATTCCAGTCCATAACCACTGTAATAATAACATCATCAATCTATCAACCCCATACTTGAAATATTACCCCTTAAGTTACAAACTATTTCATACTCAACATTACAATAGTTAACATCAATTAATTTTTCCATAAATATAATAATTATTAAATAATATAAAGATAACATAAAAATAAATATCTTCACACTAATCATATATCCAAAATTACATGATAATATTAATCATTATGAGTATGATATTAAAAGAACAATAAGCATGATAATTCTATGTTAATAATAGTAATATAATAAGAGTGTTTATGGAAAGATGAACACAAGTAGTTTATTGTAACATCACATAATTATGGGAGGAATATCTATTCTATAGTGATAATATTATGATATATAATAAAAACGATAATATATTTTATCAACTTAATTATTATCATTAATCATATACATATCATTTACTATAGTTCAGAGATAATTAATATATAATAATAAGAGAAAATAGTGAGGATGTAAAAGTGCAGTACCTTATATTTTTAGTATTTGATTTTTCAAGTGAGGTAAGTAATAATTATACTAGAAAATTCTCAACACCCCAAAGATAAATATAAATTTTTTAAATATTATATATGAGAAGTAAGAAATTAATTAAATAATTTTATGTATTTTAAATGTTACAACAAATAGGGATTTAGAAAATAATAACATAGTTTTCTTAAAAACAATTTGGTTTTGAGTAGTGGCACATTGTATTAAAATCTGAGTTTCTCAAATCAGATTTTCGAAAATTTTAAATAGATAATTTATTTAAAAAATCACATTTTGACCAAAACCATGATGTTATATTAAAAACTGTGACTGGATTTTTCTCAAGTCTCATTCAATAAATGATTTCACACTAGTAGATCCCCTATTCAACCATTTCATTTTTACACTCATGGATATGAACAATTATTTGGTTTTAACAAATACCAATCTATTACAATAAAAAATAAATATCTAAATCATGAAATTAACTATATTTTCTTATAAAAACCATATTTTCATGTTGAATATATATATATATATATATATATTAACCCATTGTGTTTCTCTTTTTACCTTTAAATCCCCACATTGAATATATAACTCCCCAATACAAGTATATTCTTGAAATATGAAAAAAATTAATAACCACATCTTAGTCACGACAAGACCAAGGTGTGGTTTCTCTTAGAGCCCGAATTTATTATTTTCATAAATAAATGCACTCTAAACACACTAATTTTCCCCCAACACATCCCATATCAAAATTAAAGGAAATTAATATTATTGGGACTCTATAGGAATTTAAGTTTATAAAATTAATATCTAACTATAAGATATTTATTTCGTTGATGGGTAATAAAATTATAGTCCAGATTAGGTGTGCCTCAACAAAATGTTCACTTTGGTCATGATGAATGTAAAGTGATAAGATATTATACAATGAAATTTTATTCCCTAAATATATAGTTTCTAAGATGCATATGTGATTAATGGCCATATATACTGAAATTACACGTGTAATCATGTGAATTAGTTACCTTAGTGGTTGTTAATGTGCTTGATTCATGATATATTATTCACCTATAGGTTTTGTTGTTGTTTGGGAGTATGTTATGGGATTATGAAATATTAAATCACCATGTATGTGATGAGTTTTATGATGATATACTGAGTGTAGTATTTTAAAATTATGTGGGATGACATATTATAGTTATCATTCAATATTATTATAAACCTTTGATTAGATTTGGACATACATTTTCAAAAATACGTGACATGGACTAACTGCTTGGTGGTTTATATAAGAGATGATATAGTTTGATTTTTATTGATTTTGGGATACTTTTTACCTAAATGATAAGTATAGTATATTGGTGTATTGGATGTATGGCATGTTTTTATGAATAGATGAATACTAGGTCGTGGGTTAAGTTAAGATTTCCTATTTTAGATTCATTTAAAGACATATGAAATGATGAAACTATATCATAGAGGAAACTTTGTTTCATGAAATAAAATTGTTTTGATAAAGCTATATCAAGGGCCGTTGTATTTTTTTGTTCCCTGTAGTGTGGTTGGGACTATAAAAAGAAGTTTAAAATGTTTCATAACTTTCTATGGTGTGTATGGATACTATCTTAAAGTAGGAAAATATGAGTTATTACAACTTATGTGGTATTTGTGTCTATGATATTATGGTCTAAGAATCCGACATGAAAAACCATAGCTTATATTTTATTTTTACGGTTCTCTAGAAAAATGTAATGTAGATGTTATATGGGTTTATAGTGTTATAGAGAATGAATTTTGGCACGATAATGATGTGAAATAATTAGTGTTATGGATTTATATATTTTATTACATATTCACTAATGTTTATTCATTTTGTTATATTTTTGGGACCACGTTATTGTTGTGATATTAAGTTTTATAACCACACCTTATGTGTACAATGTGGTTGACATGATGAACTAAATATTGAGTTATAGGCTGTTGAATTGTAGAATCGAAAAGAATAATTATATGAGTTTGTTAAGAATGAGAGATAGTTTTAGTGTGAGATCCAGGATAATTTTTCAATTGAGTTTCCAATATTTTTTTACCATTGCATCATTATATATATATAGCCACCAAATATGTAAATTATAATATTAATTTATGGATTTATTATATTCAATTATCTCATTTTTTATTTCATCATGTATATATTTGTACTATGGTTGGTGTTCGTGTATGATTCAAATGAGATTCATCTATATATTTAATATATATATTTTTGTTATTACTATTTTTTATTTTTATGATATTTAATGTATAGTCTCTCAAATGAAAATCACACACCTTTTTCAGATTCCTTATAAAAAATAGGTGGCATGTTTGGTGTCAGATAATATCCCTCAATTTAGGTTATGAGAATTTTGGTCGTGGTCTGAACATGTTTTATTAAGATATAATTTGAATAAGATTTGTGTGTTCATGTTTTTTCCATTTGGATATGAATACATAGACATTATTTTATTGACTTTTACTATTAAGATGAAAGATATAAATATAGTTATAATTTTAATACAATCATTTAATATAATTATTAAAAATAATTAATATAAATTTTAATTTTATAAGGGTTATATTTTTATAGTTTGGATACTACAGAATAAATAATTTAATAATTTTATAAATCATAACTCAGAATATATAATATATTTAATCGTTAAATGGTCATATAAACATCATATCACAATATATTTTATATTTTAAGGATATATTATAAAAAAATAAATATAATTTAGATCATCCAAGAATATATTAATTATTTTATAGTTTTATATTGAAATTTATGTGAATTCTCATTTGTTGATATATAAAAATGATTATCCATTATTTTATTATTTTGAATATCATATTACAGTTAACATCTAATTAAAATAATTTCATAATAAATAATCTATATTATGATAATTTTTTTGCACTTTTAAGTAGAGAGTTGTTCTTGTCAGGATTCAAAAATAATAACAGTAAAGATAGATATTTTTTAATAATGAGTATTTATATTATGTTGTGTTTTCAAATTGAGGTGATATTTATAAGATATTTAATTTACTCTTTTTCTAGCAGTTCAATCACAACAAAATTTATCTTATTATATTCTGATATTTAAATTCCTATTTATATTTAAAATTTTTCAATAATTTATGAAGTTAAGATAAAGATAAGGGTCTTAGATGCTGTATATGGATTAGTGGTATGTGACTCAAATAATGAAATTGTTGAGGGAATAATGGATAATATTCTTGATTTTGTAACATAATTAAATTGATTCATGGATAATGATAACATTATTTTATTTTTATTGATTTTATTACAAATAAAGGGGGGATTTGATTTTCATATACATAAATATTCTTAGTATGTTCTAAATGTTGGGTGTAAAAAATAAGATATATTAGAGGAGATATTTATAGATGTGAAATATTATAGAAATTTAAATATTTAAAATAAATGAAAATGTGATTAATGTATATTATGCATACTTATTTACTTCCTTTAAATTTATCATATGTATTATAGCACATGAAAAATAATATCAAAAATATTTTTGAATATTTTTATTTTACTAGAATATATTAATAAGATTCCCATAGTTAATTGTATGTCCAATTCCGTTTCAAGGAAATTCCAATGATGTAGTCAATCTTAAATGAATGGTTAACTTAAAATGTGATTTTTTCAATTATTTTATTTTTTACTATAATCTCTCAAAAATTTTAGAGTGTTTTAATGTAAAACCTTTCAATTAACAAGTATTGAATGTAGTTCCTTAAAAGAATGTAAGGTAAACATTATTCCTCAATCTCCCACCCCTTTATGTTAAATATATTTTGATCTCTTTAAATTTTTCCACCTCAATGAGTGGCACACTAGTTGGGGGATGTTAAAAAATGGTATAAAAGTTGATATTATTTTAAAATTTATTGGTGATTAGTTGATTTATATATCATGTTTGAAGCATTGGATTGAATTTATGTCTATAAATTAAATATAATAATAAATCCAAGTTACATGGGAGTTCAGACTTCTATTATTTATATTTTATTATTTTTTACATATTTCAAGAAAATATGATTTATAGACAATTTATTTATTATTAGTTTGGAAATGAAAAATGGATAGTGTACATGAATTATATATAGTATTTTGGTTCATAAGATATGTTTATTATTTTTTCTAGTTTTAAATTGTTTATGATATAGTTGTTAGAAATATAGATATTCAAAATAGGATTATATAAATTATTATGTTAAATTATATTCCAAAAAATAAAATTTTCAGGTTCATTATGAATAAAATATTGGGGTTTAATTAATTATTTAGGTCATAAAGAGATAATTTTGTTATGTTTTCTTATTTAGCTATGATGAAATTGTTTGTATATTAATGTTTAATGATGAAAATACTAGAGTACGGATTATAAGTGTGACCCCATAAGCCCCCACCAATATGCCACATGTTGTGATCTAGAACTACGGTTATTAAACTACACCCAATGTGATGGATGAAGCTAATTATGTATAGAAATATATGAATAAAACACTAATAATAGATTAGGGTAATAAAAATAATTCAATCAAACTATATAAAAGAATGAACATAATATAAGACAAAAAAATAGTTTGAAAATAATAATAAAGTAATATGTAGCTTGATCACTGGATTCTTTATGAAAATATGTACAAATTATATTTTTAATATCATGGTGATAATATAAATATACTTGATAGGATCCATTATAGAAAATCTAGGTATAATTTATATGAAATATAAAAATTCTTGAATGAATAAACCACGAATCCAAAAACTATGTTCAAAAACTCTCATTCATTCTATATCATTATACCACTCCTAAATAACCACATTACTAAAAAAACTACACAATCATATCCTATACCTTATAAATATAACCATAACCATATATTAAACAAACAAAATCATCATGAAATATAAATTTTTCCATGAACTCATATTATCATAGAATATATTATGCATTGATGAGAGAGTTGGGATAAGGGAGTAGTCATCCATCTATATCACCGATATCATTGATGTTGGGGGTATACCCAAATAGGAAACCCTAATATAGGAATTTTACATGTTAATTGATAAATTTTGTGGTGAGTAATACATATCCCATACTATATTTTATATAGAGAATAATTGAACAATCCTAGATTAGTGTGATCTTGTAAGATCATTTATCTTTATAGGTCTGATCCTCTTAATTTTTTATTGAACCCCTATATGTCTTGTTAAATCATTTAATACTTAGTAAAATATCCTTTTGTGATATAAATATAGGTCTGAGAGATGTTTAATGAATTAAGAAGATGAAATTTGAGGAGGCTAGAGGTGGTAGGTAGTTTTTGAGATATTTAAAAACCACCATCTAGATGATGATGTCTATTGGACTAGTGGTGTGATACCCAAATTCTTAGTAATAAAATTGGAGGACCATCATCCCATCGATAGTAATCATAAATTTTCATTTAGGAGTTTTACATATTGTATCTTCTATAAGAGACCCCTTAACCAACCTGTGGGGATCCCATCCCAGAAGCAACACTGGAGGACACCACCTTATATTTGTTAGTTACCACCAGCTCATTGGGTGCATCGAGATGGGCCATATTTGGGTGATAATGGAATGAAATATCCCACCCTAAACCAATTTTAAACACTTAATTATTCTTAATTAATCTCCAAACCTGGATTTTTGAATTGTTGAGGTCCTTAAAGGGTTTAATGAGTTCCTCATAAACTCTCATTTATATCATGAACCATTCAATAATTTGGACAATTTGAAACAGTGCATTCCTCTTATATTTGATGAATTCATCATATATTATTTTCGGGTCCCCCTTATTAAATCCTTGATGGTGTGGATATATCTCTGTCAATAGGTGATTTAGATTTTTTATGTTGAAATGGTTATCAACCATGGTTTTCATCCTCATCATTTATTTAGTTTTATAGTGTAAATAAACTCCCTAAAGACTATTTTGTCTATAGAGTACATATAAGGTGTGTGATTAATAAATAATGTATTATATCTAATATATCTTAATCTATAACCCTCTAAATTGAAAAAATATGTATTCTTCGAAATCCTTTGGATTCCATTAGGTCTGCTGGAATTAAGTTCGATAGTTGCAGCCACCTAAGTGGTGTGATATCCCTTAAACCTAGATTTAAAATTAGAATTTGTGAACCCATATCCATTAGTTTAATTAGAACATGGTTATTGAATCAATTGAATTTTAAATTGGTTTATCATGTGAATTATAGAAATTGTATTGATAATGAATCACCTATCTTGAATGTGGTTAATTGGCATTCATTTGGGATCATCATGATAACATGATTGAATTTGGATATAATTGGTTGTGAACGGTAATTGGTATTATTCTATATTTGAGATGGAATTGTATAATTTATTGTGATATTTAGAAATTTGGAATAACAGAAGTAAATGGTTGATATATGGTAATTTGGTTAAATTAATAAATATTGAATATGATCATATGGTTGATATATTTAGATTTATTTATTGCATTTGATCTTGTTTTCATTTGATTTTGAATTTTTAAATCTATTATAGCATGATAATTTTCATTGATTCCATGTTCCTATTGAATGTATGTTTCCCTAGAATTATAATTCACATCAGGTGATGTGGTTAATTTTCCATAGCATGGTATTGTTCCATTAGAATATATAGGATACACAATAATGGGAATTTTCATAGAGTCAAATATGAAATAGGTTACTTTTCCAATGAGATGGAATTATTCCCTTGAAATACATAAGATGATCTAGATTGGGAATTTATAGAGATCCCATTAATTTATGGTTACATGATTCCCAAGGATGAGATATTTGGTTCATAATATGATACAGGTGATCCATCCTATGTAAGATAATTCACAACTGGGACTTAATACTAGTTGATTGATATATTTATAGGTGATTCATTATAGTTATAAGAATATTCCAATGAATATACATAACTGGAATCATTACCATGCATGTTTTTCTAACCCGAGGTGTTAACCAGGAGATGGAGGGTCACTTAGAATATTTAATATTATGTATTAATTTTTGAATTAATTCCCCTATATATCATATTATTTCATGTTTTATGTGTCTAGATTATATTGTTTAGTCTTTGTGGGTGTTTGTATCATCCCTCCCCCTCTTATTAGATTATGTGGGTGGTGATACATTACTAGTCCTTAAAAAACACCCCCCAAGTTGACAACAGCTAGAAATAAATTCCAAAGGGCTTTAATACATGCAGGGGATGATTTTAACTTTAAAAATAAAACAACTTACCAAGAAATCCATACCTAGGAAAAACACCATGATAATAATGAAAGGAAACTCAAAATTTCATTTATCAAAAAATAAAAAATTCAAGTACTACGACAGAAGACTACAATATCAAAGTTAATATAGAAAGAAAAACTAATAAAACTACATGAAAACCACATGACTCCAAGCTCTACAAGCTCTATTCTCTAACTTCACCAAACATCCCATGTATCATGAGGAAGTGTTAAAGATGTGTCATAATTTATCTTTTCCCATCTCCTGATATATGAAATCAGAAAAATCACCCAACTACCAAAACATGGGTGAGTACTAAAACTCAATATGTTTTCCCCAATGACTTCCCTACTCATGCCACTAGGATAGAAAAGTTAGAAACATTTACAAAATAAAATTTATATAATTTTTTTTTTCAAATACTATTTATAACTATATATATAAAATTTCCATATCAACTTGTTTTCTGAAAAAAGAATTTTTTAAAACTGATTCAAATGTTACATTTTTCATAACCATTTCATTCAACATATTTACAACAAAAAATATGTATGCATCATTGTGATAGTTCCATACTCATGATCAGTCTCTCATTGATATACCAAGTCTTCATAGGGTAATTATATTCATATGTCATTACACCTTTGGCATTGAGAAAAAGTTCATATTTCTAACAAACCTCTTAAATGCAATATGAACACACACACACTAATTATGCCCAAAAACCATTTCAATCCAAAAATTCCAAAACCATTTAAATAAAATATCCTTTTTATTGAATTTTTTTTTCTAACAATCCATTTAAAAAATCTAGAGATGCTATATTTTAAAATATATTTTTTAAAATCAATAAACCAAATCACTTTTCACAAAAAATTACCACAATTCCACAATTTCACCAAAAACCATAAATCTTCACTAAATTGGATTTATATAATGATTTGATCCAAAATTAAAGAATAAATTTAAACAAACTAAATTAATTTGATACTAATATAATCAGTTCTAGTAAGAAGAGTTGAGAGTGAAGCCACCTACCTCGAGTGTTTTGGAAAAAATAATATACGACATGGAATACATCACAAAACTAGGTTAAACCTCCATTGAACTACCTTATTTGTATTACCATATCATCATAAAGAAAAAATTTAATCATATTTGGAATCCATACCTTTATATCTACCCATAACAGATTTAGATCTATGAAACCGAGAGAACGGGTGAAGTAGATATGAGAAAACACATTAAGAACAATGAAGAACGGATCCATACCACATGAATAAAGATTCAATGCATTAAGTTATGGCTTTAGATAACTTATAATTTGATGGTAGAATCATCCTTGACCTTTTAGAGAGAATAATATCGAGTTAAGGAAATTTTGGGGTGATAACAAGGAATTTAAACTCAAGGCATACCTAGATCTATTTTTTAGGATATATATTTTTATCCACACATGGTTTAGTTTCATGGTTAGATAAAATGTGTCCTTAATAAGTTTCATCCAATGCCTTAAAAAAACCTCACACAGCTGACTCACATGGTCTTCAAACCATACACCAACCATGCTGAAGCCACTGCCTCAAAAATACAAAAACCACTTTTCAAAGTGCATAGTTTCTCTTAAGTGGATGCACGGTTTGGGAAAACCATGTTCCACCCGTGCACCTTACCTTTTTCCCATGTCTCACTATTCACAGTTTCCTAGAGACATTTCATGGTTCTCTCAAACCTTTCACTTACCGTGCACCTATATAAAATCCCCAAAAACACTCCAAAAGTTATCTTAATGTTCCCAAACCTTACCTATATAGTTTATATACTTAAAAATAATTATTAAAGTTTTTCTAAATTAAAATTGGGGGGTGATAAATTCTACCCCACATTGGACTTTCCATCCCCAAAAAGTAGAAAACCATTTTTTTCCTAAAAGAGTCGAATCCATAGTTCTTTTATTTACTTCTCTTGATCCCAAGTCTCTTCCTAAATCTTACCATTTTTCCACAGAACCCACACTATACTGATGCTTTTTCCATGAAATAATTTCTATTTTCTATCCATTATCCGCACTAGAATATTTACCAATGATTTTTCCAGATTTATGTCAATGTGATCCCATCTGATCCTATTGTCAGGATAAGTATAATAATTTTTTAATTGAGATAGACGGAACAAATTATACACTGTACAGAACCATGGTGGAAATGAAAAATGATATGCCACGTCAATAACCCATTCCAATATGTCCATAGGGACTATTTATTGAGGATATACCTTTCCCTACTTCACAAAACATTGATGAAAAATACTTTGAGAAATACTCAAGAACACATGATTTATGACTTTGAATGATAAAGGCCATTAACGATGATCTGCATAAGATTTAAAATGACTATATGCAGTCTTTATCCTCTTTTTGATCAAATGACTCTTCTTTGCTATTTCTTGGACAAGACTCGACCCAACTAGTAATGTTTCATCTGATTCTACCCAGTAAAGAGGATAATGAAAATGATTCCCATAAAAATCTTCAAATGAAGCCATATATATCGAGGTTTGATAGTTATTTTTATACGATAACTCAACCAGGGGGTTGTGTTCATCCCATGAGGCACCAACATCCTTTACATAGGCCCACAAAATATCTTCCAATGTTTGTATCATCCTTTAGTATTGGCCATCCTTATGAGGATAATACGCCTCAATCATAATCAACTGAGTCCCATGGTATTTCTGTAAGGATTTTCTGAAACAAGATGTAAACCTTAGATCTATGTCTGATGTTATCAAAACTAGTATACCCTCTATCTTTACCACTTATTGGATGTTGATTTTAGACAAATCCACCACTGTATGAGTTTTAAGAATATAGATGAAATGGGCCGACTTGATAAGATGATCCACTATAACCCTATAACATCCCAACATGAGTGCCATGTAATGGTGCCCCAATCCGGTCAGTCACATGACCTCAGGTGCACCTCCCCATATGCCAAAGGCTACCAACTAGTAGTGAGGGTCTGGTAAGTTAGTCATGGGGAGATTATACCCTCTTTTATCTGAGTAAACACCACCAAAAATAATAAAAAATAGCGAAAGCATATATAATGACAAAAAATACAGATATCTGAAGATAATCAAGTAGTAAATTTAATATCCAACTGAAGCGGAAAAACATTCCATGCTAATGTATGTCTCAAGTTTTATAATGAAAACTAGAAAATAAAGACACCAATGACACCCAAGTGGGTCCCAAACCAAACCCATTTCCCTCATCCAAGATCCATCCCGACTCAACCATCTAACTCAGGGCTTCTTCCCTTAACCTTTTCAGAAAACACAAAGTCTACTCAGGTACCGATCAAGTAGCCCGAGTAGGGTGTGAGTACAACTCAGTAGGCCACAACCAATAGCATTTAAAACAAATCCAGTCAATAACAGTGTATGCAGTTGTATAAAGAATAAAATACAAGTAATAAAGTAAATAGTTTACATTTATTCAATTATCCCTTATTTAACCACATAAACCTCCATGTTCCCATAGACACCCGTATCTCAATACTTGCTTCGGCCCATGCTGGAGTCTCAATAATTTTACATTATCAATTCAAATTTCAGTTAAACCAATGTTCTTTTATTGTTCATTTCAATTCAAATAATATCAACACTAATTGGAACTATAGTACAATGTCAATTAATGGGTGTATAACGTCTTGTCTAGCAATCTCGTGAGTATTTATAGCATTGGTCCCTATATCACAACCCATGGGTATTTGGAACATTAGTCCCTATCTCATAAAATAATATTTTTAATTATAATGGGTGTAGAACTCCATGTCTATCACCATGTGAGTATTTAGAGCATCAATCCCTATCTCACAACCCGTTTCTCAATAAAGAACATATATCACGTACATCACATTATTCAATATTAATCAACATTAATCTTTTATCAAAATTTTACATGTCACATGTATCACAACATCACATTAATTAATTCAAAAATTAATTAATCACAACATCAAATTTATTAATTCATCAATTAATTAATCACATAGTACTATTAATTAATTCAACAATTAATTAATAATATCACCATATTAATTAATTAAAAAATTAATTAATTACATGATTACATTAATTAATTCAAAAAAAAATTAATAACATATTCCCATTAATTAATTTAAAAATTAATTAATCACAGTGTCCCATTAATTCATTCAATAATTAATTAATAATATGATCACATTAATTAATTTTAACAATTAATTAATAAATATCCACTACTCGAAATCTCATAATTAATTATCTCATTAAAAACATCAATAAATTATTATTAATTATACAATTAATTATCTCAAATCATATATTTCAATATCGCATCATTAATTCAAAAATTAATTACTCAACATAAAAATATCATTTCCTCACAATTAATTCAACCATTAATTATTCGACCTTATCAATTCAATATCTCAACCATCCAAATTAATTAATTTAACAATTAATTAATCTAATTCATTAAATTGCACCTTCATAGAAATTATCATTAATTAATTCACCAATTAATTAAGCTAACACATTTAATGGCTTCAACACAATAATCACCATTAATTAATTATTTAATTAATTAATCTGACTCATCTAATTATTATAATACAAAAATACCCATTATTTAAATTGCCAATTATTTAACATAACCCATTCAATTGTGTCAACATAACAATCCCCATTAATTAATTCTAAAACTAATTAATCTAACTCAAAAATCATTACATTACATCCATTAATTAATTTACCAATTAATTATTTCAAATTATTCTAATTAACCAATTCTTAAATTAATTAATCTAACTCAATCACTTCAATTAATTCAATAATTAATTGTCCATGTCATCTCATATTAATTAATTCAGAATTAATTAATTCACATTCAACCACCCTTCAATTAATCCACCAATTAATTATTTCCATCAATTTCATTATTTATTTCAAGAGTTAAATAATTATCTAACTTTAATTAATTAATTCATATATTTATTAATTCCATTATTTATTTAAATAATTAAATAATCACATTTTTTTATTAATTAATTTTTCAATTAATTAATCCCATTATTTAATTCAACTAATTAAATAATAAAATTTATTCATTAATTAATTCTTCAAAGTATTAATCTCATTATTTAATTAAATAATCAAATTTCTTTGTTGATTAATTTATCAAATAATTAATCTCATTATTTAATTAAACAATTTAAATAAACACATTTCTCACATTAATTAATTTATCAATTAATTAATCCAAGAGTTACATTAATTAATTCCATAAATAAATAACCAAATCCATTATTAAAAATTCTTAATAATTAATTCATTACTAAATTATTTAAACCATCAAAATTAATCAATCACATAATGAACATTAATTAATTACAAAATTAATCAACCAATTCCACCATCACAAAATATTCATAATTAATCTATCAATTAATAATTTAAACCAACCAATTCTATTCAAAATTTCACAATCTCCCCAAATTAATAATTTTACCAATTAAATAATTGAAAATAGAGACACTCAATTGTTAATCAGTACATAATATTTCAGCAATTTCATAAGCATAAATTAATCGAAACTATGAGATTGAAATTTAGACCATCTACCTCAAATATGATGAACACATGATATGAATCCAACATTGTTGACGACGTGTTATTCTGAAAACTATCAAAGAAGAAATTAAATAAAAAGCATATCCAGTTTAATAAAAATCTACGAAAAATACTTCACTTTTTATGAAAACAAATTTGATACACACCATCCTCTTATAAAGATGAATCCAATGCCATTGACGATATGTCAAACTGATCATTATTTTAGAAGATATTGATTATTAAAGACTGGTTCAAGTGGAAATGAAGAATGGATGAACACCCTAAAAACCGATGTACCCATGATAAATATCTCATAATAATATCATATATAATTATCATGCGATAATTGCGTTGTATTAATTTTTAATTATATTTGATATTATTTCATAAATATGTCAAAATGATAATTATTAAAATATTATATTAAAAAATCATTCTCTGATAATTCCTTTTAAAAAAATCCATGAAATCATCATAAAAAAAATATTTATCATTTTATAAATCTCACCACTTTTTATGATTTTCCTTTCCAACCTTTTTTTAAAATGAATTATTCAATAGGATAGAAAAATATTGATAATAAATTAAATAAAAAAATTAAAATAAGGAAGAACCGGGTTTTAGGCGCACATGTCACACATCATGGGGGGTTGTAGACGGGGTCTCGAGGAGGAAGAAGATGAAAACAATCTCCAACCTTACCCGGGGAACTTCCAAAGTCATCTACACTCAACCTGATCTACTCTGAAACAAAATGGTGGATGAGTTTATATAGAAAACTCAAAACGTGTGGCCATAAAATAACCCCAAATTAATTATCTGTGTTTGGTGTTCATTTCAACCGATTATTGATAGAGGAGTGTTTTAATACACCCCTAAATGACATTTCAAGTTTTATTGCAGTTAAAAAGACTCAAAATGAAGATTCTAAGAATCCTCAGTGGTTAAAAATAGAATAAACCCATTGTAGAATATGAATTTATTACATCTATTTTATTAATTATTTAATTTAATTATTTAATTAAATAAAACTATTTTTTTGTGACCTTATTAAAAAGTATGTTTCATATAATAATTATACCCCGTCTCGGGTAAACCCCCCATTCTGGACCCATCGGTGGTCTCAGAATTATCGTATAATGCATGGTTTGTGAGATGTTAATGATTTATTATTAAAAAAATAGAATAAATAATTAATTGAAATAAAAGGGTTATTTTTTGCAATCGAGATGTCCAAATGCCTGATGCATACAAATTTTATACCTTATTTAGGGTAAACCCCTTATTCCAGACCCATCAGTGGTATTAGATTTCCCATATGACATACCGTTTAAGAGATAATTAATTATTTTTAATAAAATAATATATTAATTATTATTTAATATCTTTATCTCATGAGAGAGGCATCCAAACGACCGATGCTTTGGAATGTTATACCCTACTAGGGTAAAAACCATATTTCAGACATAATAGTGGTCTTAGATTTTTCATTCCTTGCACCGTCTTGGAGTTATTCAATTATTTTGAATAAAATTTCCCCCCTTACTATACTATAGTTGATATTTTTATTTTTCCTTCACCGAGGCTTTATGGGTCTCAAAATCTCACACTACGCAATGTATGACTCCAAAAACATTCCAATAAAAATATAACAATGTGTTAATTGGGAATTATTTCTCATGTAAGACTTTAAAAAATTATTAAGTTGTTTCTCCAAAAAAATATTTTTTTTTCACTTAAAGTATTTATAATCTATAAAAATAAACAAATCAAAGGAAAACATACTTGGAAAAAGGATGGAATCCTATAATATTCCAAACTTTTAATAGATATTCCTCGAGCTGTGCTCCTAAGAAACATTAAGAAAAATCAAGTTTTTACAATCTACTCACCTTTGAAGCTTCGTTAACCCCTCTTGTTAAGTAGCTCAATAAAACTAGTTTTTATCAACCTCTGGTCAATCTTGAGAACCTCATCTGTTAATTGTTGATGTTGTACCTCACTCTATCAAGTTCCACATACTTATTACTTCATAAGCACAATCTAAAAGGGGCCCCATATCCAACCAAACCACATTCATTTAGCTAGGTGAAAATCCAAAGCTTTCTCAGTATGTCCAGGGTGATGTCAAGGTAGGTCCATGATCATCACCAATTAAAATTATGATAAGAAGTCATCGATAAGTACCACCACTAATATTTCATCATCGATATTACCTCCCACTATAGAAAAACCTTAACATGTTCTAATGTCTTCAGCTTACCTACCCACCAACATCTCAACACATTGATCCAAAACTACATGATCGTTCACACAACCCATAACTGAGTTCTCAAACTAGGGAATTCTCACTACCTAGGAACTATCTCTACCCTTAACCATCATACACCTAGGTTTCGTAAACAAGGTTGTACTCATCCTTATTATTAAAATTTATCATTATACACCCATTTGTTCTAATCTTGAATCATTTTATAATCTTTCTCAATTTCATATTAGGCACATTTCATTTCAATTTCACAAGCAAGAAAAAACAAGTCAAGTTCAAACAACTTACCCTAATCCCATTTTCCCATGCGTTCTTACAATGATTCATGCCACAAGATAATCCTGAGTGACTAGAATGATGGATATATACTTAAATCTCCTTTCATTCAGGGCCATGAGTCAATCTTAATAGATTTTAGAAACCAAAACCACACTAGAAAACAAGTGTGTCACCCAAGGTGAAATAATATTAAATTGTAATAGAAAATAATAATAATAATAATTCCCACCCTGGGTACATGGGTTATCCACCATACATGGGGAAGCTACTCCCATGCATGATCTCATAACCAAGCCCCAAATATTCTTAGTCTCTTATCCACCTCTCCCAAAATCAGTAAGAAATAAGAAGAAGAAAAAAACTCCTTTGATACCAATTTTTATGATTTTACTTTCCAAACATGTTTTAAAAATGAATTATCCAACAGGATAAAAAAGATATATAATAAAAAAAAATTAAAAGAAGGAAGAACCAGGTTTGAGGTGCACAGGTCAAACATCATGGGGGTCGTGCACCGAGTCTCCAGGAGGAAGAATATGAAAACAATATCTGACCCTACTCAGGGAACATCCAAAGTCATTCACACTCAACTCGATATACTTTGAAACACAACAATGGATGCATTTAATTAGGAAACTCAAACCGTGTATCCATAAATAACCACAATTTAATTGTCCATGTTTGGTGTTCTTTTCAACTAATTATTGATGGTAGAGTGTTTTAATTTACCCCTAAATGATGTTTCAAGTTTTATTGTGGTTAAAATACTTCAAAATAAAGATTCCAAGATTCTTCATTGGTCAAAAATGGAAGAAACCCTTTGGAGAAGATAAATGTACAATACATCCAATTTAATAATTATTTAATATAATTAAATAATTTTTTTTAATTTGCGACCTTATTAAAACGTCTGGTGTGTATAAGAATTATACCCTTCCTAGGGTAAACCCCCAATTTTGAACCCATCAGTGGTCTCATATTTATTGTACAACACACAGTTTGTGAGATATTAATAATCTACTATTTAAAAAATGGAATAAGTAATTAATTAAACTAAAAGGTTTATTTTTTTGGCGAGAAAGACATCCAAACACTCGAAATATACAAATTTTATACCTATTCTAGGGTAAAACCCTCATTACAAACCCATTAGTGTTCTCAGATTTTCAATATGATGCATTGGTTGAGAGATAATTAATTATTTTTAATAAAATAATATATTAAATTTTATTTAATATCTTTATCTCATGAGTGAGGCATCCAAATGTCTGGTTCTTTCGAATGTTATACCCCTACCAGGGTAAAAACCATATTTCGGACATACCAGTTGTCTTAGATTTTTCATTCATCCCACCATCTTAGAGTTATTCAATAATTTTGAATAAATTTTCTACCCTTACTATAATATAATTGATATTTTTATCTTTCCTTCACCAAGGCTTTACGAGCCTCAGAATCTCACACTACCCAGTGAATGAATCCTAAAATATTCCAATAAAAATATTAAAATGTTTTAACTAAGATTTATTTCTCATGTAAGCCTTTAAACATTTATTTTGTTGTTTATAAAAAAAACATTTTTTTTCATATAAAGTATTTATAATCTTTAAAAATAAATAACTCAAAGGAAAACATACTTGGAAAAAGGAAGGAATCCTACACACGCATATGGAATCATGCTTCCAAAGCATTCATGGGAGACCTGTAACTAAATATATTGCAATATACTCCCACTTAAACATTAGAATAGGTATAGAGTACAAAATACCTACGAGTCACTAATGTTCTTCCTTAACATTCTGAGAATTTAAGCATCATGAAACAAACTCAGTCACCTTAATTTTTATGGAGATCCACCAAGACTATTCTTTAAATACCTTATAAATATTATTTATTAATGGATAAAAAAACCATCATTAATGGTGGTAATCATGGAGTAATTGTTCCTGATAAGCCATAGGTACAACCATCATATTTCTGAACCCCAACACTAAACTCCCATCCAGCCTCCAACCCAAAATGCCCCCCCCCAAAATTAAGTTTTGACCTCAAAGAAACACATTCTACATAACATTTATATTCATCCTTTACAATATTCACCAATTTAGTATTAAGAGAAACTATAAAGAAAAATGAAACATCACCTAAATCTTCACATTCCAGATGCATGTCATTTAGGACAGACATCACCTGCCACTCATCTGAAGCTTTTTTTCCTCTATTAATGCATATGACTTTTTACTTAATGCATTGACCACCAATTTTAATTTCCATGGAGTATAAATCTAGTCATATTAAAAAAAATTAGATACTCTATCTATATTATTTATCTCATATTAAAATCTCATTGTGATAAAATATGTTTTAAGCTCTTATGATATGTGAACATAGTGAATTTCTCACCA
Organism: Viscum album; assembly: GCA_963277665.1. Classification (NCBI taxonomy): domain Eukaryota; kingdom Viridiplantae; phylum Streptophyta; class Magnoliopsida; order Santalales; family Viscaceae; genus Viscum; species Viscum album. The sequence goes on from OY728150.1 coordinate 1,590,173,640, forward strand.
AAGAGATAATAATGCTATGTCTTTAAATCAAGGATAACTATAGCTAAATATAAATCATGTTTTGGGTAGTTATTCTCATGCATATAAAACTGCCTTGATTGATAATTAGAAACATGGTATCCTTAGATGATAACAAACCACACCCCAGATCCAAAAGCATCACAATACACCCCATACTTTTCCAGATTCCAGAAATATCAAGATAGTTTGTAATGTATGGTAAACTATAATCTCTTTAAAATATTTCTGGAATTCCACAGTCTATTATAATGGAACATTATTCTTTTTAAAAGATGTTATACGAGAATAAAGTAATGAGGATTCACAAACAAAGTATCAATAATAACCATCAAGACTAAGAAAACTCTATGTATCAAAGTAATTATTTAGTGGTTTCTAAGATAAAACTGCCTCTATCATCTCTAGATCCACTAAAACACATATTTAAGAAATTACATGGCAATGAAAGCATAACTCTTGTATCCAGAAATCACACTTTTTTAATTTGGAATACAAATGGTGGTCTCTCAAGATTACCAAAACTGTCACCAAGTGTTTCTAATTCTCAAGACATGTCCTTAAATACACTAACATTTTATACAGAAACACCACGACTAAACAATCCATATATCACTAAAATATCAAATTTATAAATTCTATAAATAATGATGGTTCATTTGTAAGACTGAATGGAGTTATCACATATTCATAATGAACATATCTTCTTTTGAAAGTTTTTTTTGGGATATCCTCATTCTGAACTCTCAATTGGTGATATCCTGACTATAATTCAATCTCAAGGAACCACTGGGATTTCCTCAATTTATAAATGAAATCATCAATACATTTATGTGGATACCAACTTTTTATTGAAACTTGGTTGTGATTACAATAATCACCACGCAAATTTAGAGTTGTTATTTTCTTTCAAGATGAACAAGACAGGTGCTACCCAAGGAGAGATTCTTGAAAAAATGAATCATTTTATTTCCAGATCTTCCAACTGAACTTTCAAATCCATTAATTTTGTTGGTTTCATTCGATAATATAGAAGTGAGATAGGATTGGTCACTAAGAGGATATCAATAATTAAATCCACTTCCCTTATAGGTGGAAACATATATAAATTTTCTGGAAATACATCATGAATCTGATCAACAATTGCGGAAGAACTACTATTATTAATCTATTCCATCGATGCCAATGTCAAAAATTCCTACTGTTAAGAGATCATTTGCACTACTTATGCAAAAATCCCATTTCATCGATCATCACATTCCTTTCTCCTCCAAAGAGATGCTTGACACTGTCCTCATTCATAAAACTAACTATTATTATATAATAATTGATATAAGAGTTGAATGTTGTCAACCAATCCATTACCAGGATTTCATCATATACATCCCTCTCTAGCACCTTGAATTCAAATTTTATTTCATCTCCATAAATAGTTATAGAACATGATCTACACAGAAAGGCTCAACATTATGTTTGACCAAGTGGAGTTTGAAGTCCTATCTTGGAGGGAACCATCTAAAGTTTTAAATGAAAAAATTAAACAACATGAGAAGAAATAAATGAATTTGATGCACCAATATAAAACAAAACATTCATAATGGTAGAATTCAAAAGAATCGTACCTCTCACTGTAGATTGTCCAACCCAATCTTCAATAATCACCTTCTCAGCTCCATACAATTTCTTCATTGCTGAGCTTTGCTCTATATTGAGGAGTCAGGTATTCATAGAATCACCATGAATAGATATATTCTACTAATGAGATAGATTATTATATCCTCACATATATTGAAGCAGAAAATGCCTATGATAATTGAGAAGTGTCTCGATCACTGGACCTCATAGCACAATGATAATATCGCTAAAGATGTACCATCTTGTCATAATTACCGAATGCTATTTGTTGTGTTATACACTATTGGTTTATATGGTCCAGAGAACCACATTGGAAATATCCCTCTTTTGTGTTGGGTCTTAGAGGAAGATTCACTGATCCAACTATTTGATTCTGATTCACGCTCACACCTTTGAAGTATGTGTCTATATTACATTGGTTCCCATTATTAATGATTTTTCCAGTTCTTGTGGGTATTAAATACATCATACTCCCAGATCTCTTGAGATGTACCTTGGAGACACATTCCCTATATTGACCATCTATGTGTAATCAATATTATAGAGCATAACTATCTTCAAGAGAATCACTTTCCTTATCATCGATTCAAATATATGTTACTTCAATGGTACAATAGAAGAAACTTACTACGAAAAGTTCATGAAATTAATGAATTTAGCTACATACTTGGTAATAGAGTGATTTTCCTACTTTAATATGAAAAAGACAGTCATTATTAGAATCATAAATGTGTGAGGATAGAATTTTTTGTTGAAAAATTATTAAAAACACTCCCAACCAAAGCCTCGATTCACATTATCCTTCACCAATAGATCCCACCACTTGAATGAAATATCCTCGAGTATATATGTTTCCAGCTTGAATATCAATTCTACTGGGGTGCTGATGAAATTGATGATACAATTCTTTATATTCAGCCACACCTCTACCATTTATGGTTCTGAATCACCCCAAAAGATGGGTGGACTCTGCTTTTGGAACTGAAAAAATGATATAATTATCTTGTCTTATCACTCTGGTGCCATATGTCTAAATCCTAGAATTCTTGGATGATACTCAGAACCATCTATTGGTTCACTAGTGGCTCAGGTGCAACCACATTCTCCACATCTTCTTCCAATTGGTTTCTATGATGCCTACCTAGTTCGATTTTCTATGTAGACAAGAAATTATATAAGTCTCACTCTCTAGAAACTAAAGTGATATAATTTAAAATAATATCTCATAAACTCTCACAAAATTTATATCCAAAATAATCCTTTTCCATGTTAAACCATTTTTGAAAACATTTAACTTTCTTTTGAAAAAAAAAACATTTTCAAAATACCCCAACCATGCTCTTTTCAAAGTCTTTCATTGGGAAAAAATTTCAACATTTTTTGAAAATTTTTATATTTCACCAAATCATATATCATTTCTCAAAATGAGATAATCACTCCCTGTGGTAAGTCATTCCTCCAATGTATGTTATGATCATCACATTGGCTAAACCCATAACAATGAGATTTAAAACCTATAAGTGTCTCCAAAACACTTATGTACCCAACTCCTTGGTAACATGAAGTTCAACATATAAAGGTTAGATATGTATTTTTATACTCAACATTTAATATCCCAATAGTCCTACTACATTATAGATCCAAACATAGGGAATAGTCAGGAATTAAATTCAACTCCAAGGTCGAAAAAACTGATGAATACTTATTCCACAAGGAAATGACTAAGATGATACCATTTGTCTCAAATAAATTTTTGGATATAACAAAAATGATACCATTTCTAACATCCCACCCCTTATCATTGGTGTGATAGGGTGGTGAGACATTAATTGGCCTTAAGATACATCCCCAAGATGCCAATGGCTGGTAATAAATGATGAAGGACTTCAATACATGTGGGGGTCTTTTTTCCCTTATGAATAATAAAACTTACCAAACAATCCATAAAAAAAGAAAACCACTATATAATGTATGATAAAAATGAAAGTAAACTCAAAATTGTATTTATAAAAACATACTAAATTTATATACTATAGTATAAGACTAAAATATCAAAGTAATTAGTGGAAGAAGAACTAATAAAACTCCATGAAAACCACATGACTCCAAGCTCCACAAGCTGCATGCTATAAATTCACCAAAAAACCCAAGTTTTACAAGGTAGTGATAAAGATATGTGATACATTACCTTTTCTCATTTCATAGGTGATGACATTGGAAAAAGAACCAAAGTGACAAAGTAGGGGAGATTACTACAACATAATAGATTTTCCCTAATGACTTCCCTACTCACGTCAGTAGGATAAAAATGTTTTCAGGATTTATATGAAACAATTTCTATAATTTTTTTTTAAATAAATTTTATAATGAAATATAAACAATTTTCATATCAACCAAATTTTTTAAAAAAAATATTTTTTTCAAATAAATCAGCCAAATAATTCTTTAAAACCAATTTAGGAGTTCTATTTGGCATAATCATTCTATTCCACATATCCACACCACCAACCATGCATGAATCTTCACGAAGGTTCCATACTCATGAGAATTATCTCTTCAATATTCCAAGTATTCACAAGGTAATTATATCACATGTTCCATTACACCTTTAGAACCTATCACAAGGTCATATTTCAACCATTCCTCATAAATGCAATATGAACACACACAAAATGTATGCTAAAAAACCATGCCAATACAAACAAGATAAAAATATTTCAATAAAACTATATTTTTATTGAAAACCATTTAAAAAAAATTCTATTTCAATAATCTAGTGAAGACATATTTTAATGTAAATATTTTAAAATCAAGAAACCAAATCACTTTGCACAACAATTTACCAAAATTCCACAATTTCATTAAAACCCATAAATCGTTACTAAAGAGGATTTATATCATGATTTTCAACACAATTTCAAAAACCATTTAAATAAATTAAATCAATTTGAAACTAATCAAATTAGTTCTATAAATATGAGTGAAGAGTGAATCCACCTACGTCAAGAGTTTTGGTGAAAATGACAAACGAGATGAAAAATGTCACAATCCTAGGTTGAATCTCCATGAACCCACTATAGATATATTCCCCTATCATAATCATGAAGGAATCTAACTATATTTGGAATCTAAACCATTATATACAACCACAGTGGGAATAGATCAATAAAACTAAGATAAAGGGTGAATTATATCTAAGAAAACTCATCAAGAATGACGAATAACGATGCCTTACTGCAAGAACAAACCTTCAACGCACAATGTAATTGCTTCGTATCAATTCCAATTTTATGGGAGAACCTTACTTGACCTTTTAGAGAGAGAAATACTATGTTAGGTCCGTTTTGGGGAAAAAACGAGGCATTAAAACTCAATGCCAACCAAGATCCACTTTTTTTATGATCTATTTTTTAACCGTGCATGGTTTAGTCGCATGGCTAGACAAACTGTGTGCTAATAGTGAGTCAAACACTTCCTTAAGAAAAACCATCACATGGTTGAATTTAACAATCTACAAAAAATGTTCCAATCATGCCAAATCCACTGCCTCAAGAAGTCAAAAACATATTTTCAATGGGAACAATTTCTCTTAAGTGGACGCATGATTTGGGAAATCCATGAGCCACCTGTGTGCCCCCATTTTCCCCATAATAATTTTTCATGGTTTCCAAGAGATATTTATTGGTTTTCTAAAATCTTTCACTAACCATTAACTTGTATAAAATCACTAAAAACTCTACGAAAGTTCTGCAAACTTTCCCAAACATCTCCCATATACTTTATATACTTGAAAATAATAATTAAAGGGTTACTTACTTGAATCTTAGTGTGTTATAATGTTGGTAGAATTTAAAAAAATAATATTTTTGAAACTATTTAGTACATGGGAATCCTTAAGGGATTAATTTATAGACATGAGAAGGTGGAATTGTTATTTTTTTGGATTTTCTCTGGATAGTATTAGAGCATGAAGAATATTCTTCTGATGGAGTTTGAGACTTGGTATTGGGGTCTTTATTATGGATTCCATTTTTAGCTGTTTAATTGTGTTAATTTTATCACCACATTTAGTTTTACATATATTATTAATGAAATGGTTTATTATTATTAATATATGTATTTTTGTATCTAGATTCCATATTCTTAAGATGTATTTCATTTTTGTTTTATCTTATTTCTATTGTAATTTTCACTTGATTACAATGGTAATATTCTACCAATTATATTTCCTAGACCGTAACTCCTATTTAGTAACCTATATCATATGTTGTGGAATGATTTGGGTCATGAAACTACTTATATCAATCATGTATGGGAGTATTAGACTAGGTAAAGTATAAAATGTTATCATATATTAGATATTTTATAATTCTTTTATTAATTGGGGAAGGTATAAATGAGATTAATATGTGTTGAGGCTTGGAAATAAGCTTATAAATGGGAGTAGCTAACATAATTAAAGGGGTAAAATCATGTTTCTAGGGATTTTACATTTGTTCTTGATGTTCAATTTTTACAATTGTGGTATTATTTCACTATGGGTGATGCACATGTTCTGTGATGTAATTGTTTTATGATATTTCAGTCATAGATAATACTATATGAGGTGAGTATGTATGCATCATGATAGGAACATAGGAAAATATTATAACATGAATTTTCTATATTAGGGACATATTTACCGCACATGATATATTTACCAATCTAATTGTGAAAATTAATCCATGGATATATTTGATAAAAATGTAAAAATTAAACACTTTTGACATACCAGTTAACTTGTTAATCTATTTTGAGAATTACTTAGTGTTAAAAGTTCCTTATTATCATCTTTAAATTTTTATATTGATCTTTTTGGGAATCATATGATTAGAGGATTATACTATCCATTGTATAGAAAATCACTATACTATCAATTTAGGTTGACTATCAGTAGAGATTCAATTAAACACACACAACACATATGATCTAGAACATCCTATAACTATAGGTAACTCTATAGATGATCATATTAAGGATAGTTTCTAATAAGATATTTATCCATGAAAATAGATAATACTCAGTCTATTCATCCAATTTTTGATCTAATGAGAGATATCCAGATATTGAACCCACCCATGTTCATTCGGGAGGGAGGACCTCAGGTAGCTGATTTCTGGATCATGTTAGTCTAGATGTTCTTAAAAAGACTAAATATAACACTGACGGGGAATGATTCTCATTTTTTTATTCTACAAGGACTAATCAAGAATTTGTGGGTCACCATAGAGTAATCTAGATAATAATAGGATCTCACATGGAATGACTTTAGGGAAATGTCCCTTAGTAACTATTATCCTTTGATGATAAGGGTTGAGAGGGATTAAGAGATTATACCCTCGATGCATGGGATCGTGTTAGTTATGGAAATAATTAAACATTTTACTATGCTTTTATTTTTTTCTCCACCTTTAGAAAATGATGAAATAGCCATGGTGAAACACTTCCAGGGTGGGAATTATTATGAGATTATTTTGCTGGCGAACATCCTTCACTAAAGAAACATATTTTATGATATTAATAAGGTATTAATCATTAAAAGGAACATGAATTAGTCTCTAAGTGGTTATTAGTAATTCTTAGTTGGAGGATCAATTATATTTCATTTAGGTAGAAAGAGCTACTAGAAGAGATACCTCTAGGGTAGTGATAAACAATGTAGACATGAGAGTGGAAATTTATCTCATGTCCTCAACCAGGGGAAGTTATTAAAGTGTGGATAGTGTTTTCAAAGGTTCTTAAAACATTCTTCTCATTTATTGTGTAATAAATCATGAGTTTTTATGTTCCACCTAAATTGGTTATATAATATTACTTAGCTATGTAGTGGTGGTAGATGATCATAAAGGAACCAATAGATCTTATAGAGATGAAAGTCTAGTTTTGGGTTATGGAAGGTAAGAAATTCATAAGGCCTATTACTTTACCATGGGGTTCTAATAGTTTTTTTTCACATAATGGATGAATAAAAATAACACTTATGTGTGGATTAAAAAAGGATGAACAAGATGATGGGAAAGAACTAGTATCCCCTTACATGTATCAATGATCTATTAGATCAGTTGAGAGGTGCATTATTGAAGACTGAATTGAGGTATTAGTACCATTAATTGTGAATAAGACCAAATAACATACCTAAAACATAATTTAGTAGTAATAATTACCTATATGAGTTCATTGTGATGCCTTTTGGTCTCATGAACATAGATATGATATTCATAGATTAGATGAATCAGATCTTCCATCCACCCCTATAACAGTTGTTGGTCGGATTCATCAATGTCATCTTGGTGTACTCATAGTCTAGATATTATAATTACTAACCAATTGGCATCATCCTTTGTACATATATAGGGGAATGATTTTAAACCTTGAAATCTAAATTAATATTATGATATGATAAATTAAAATTCACAAGTAATGTTTCATAGAATAAAGAGTCTCTATAGAAATATAGAAGGTAGCAGTTGTTTACTGTTGGAAAAAACTCAATGAAATATTCTAAATTCAAATATTTTCGATGACTAGAAGGATATTTTCAATATTTCATATAGGATCTCTCCCATTTGGAAGAAATGATGTCCATGATGACCAAGATATGAATGAAGTTTGTATCTTATGATGATTGAAAGAGGGATTTTGAGGACATAACTGGAATGATGAACACAACACAACTACTCAAGTTACCTATATTGGTTTTAAAATATTCCACATATTTCAATGCATCAATATATGAGTTAAGTGTAACTCAGATTTTGGAGGATCAAGTGGTTTCTTATGAATCCAAACACTTGATGCTACTTGATGGGAATTATCCTAATAATTATATGTAGTATTCTATGGTTGTACACAATATTATATTCATGGGGTATTATATTACGAGATATAGGTTTGTGTTGTACATGGATGATAAGAGTATCAAGTACATATCATCTTATTTGGACCTTCACAATCTATATGTAGGGTGCCTTGATTTTTTTTAGTCATTTGAAATCATTTTTTAATACACTTTTAGAAATAAAAACGCCATTATTGATGTGTTGAGTTGGATGATGCAGTTAAAGCTAGTGTGTGAGTCCTATGATGAGTAGTGCCTAATGATGCTCATTACAATCATGCTTGAAAATGTTCAGGAATACCAAGGGTGAGATAATAAGGCATAGTCATTAATAATTATCTTGATTCTAGACTAGAACAAGATAGAAATATTTTTTTATTCAGAGGTATTTTCTCTTAGGGAAAACATATATGGTTTTGAGCCACCATTAGGTTAGTATCATATTAGTAATGATTTTAATATTTCCAAGTATGTATCGGGGTTCCTATGTGTTTGGGAGATGAAGTAATATCGGAATAAAATTCATCTAAATTGGTTGCATATCTCTATTTGACAAATATGTATCAAAATAATCCTTATAAATAGATTTTTATAGAAATGAGGGAAGAGATAGTGATACTTTTGGCATGATGCATCACCTATTAGTAGGTGAATGAAATTAATAAATGTTCTCTTAGGTTACTATAGCCTTTTTCCATTCTATAATAGAAGTGGGTCGATATTAAAATAGATTTTGTGACACGATTACATAGGAAACCTTAGAAAAATATTGCAGCATGAGTGAAAATGTATCAAATGTTTAAGGCATACCAATTAATTCCAATTAATAATACCTTCACCGTAAATGATATAATAAATATCTATATTCTAAAGATATTTCATTTACATGTTATTCCAAGGACTACAATTTTAGGCCAATATCCCAATTTTACATCACAGTTCTCAAAGGGCATTTGGAATGTGTTTGGATTATAGGTTCTTCCCTAAAAATCCTACCAAACTCAGATTTAAAGAAAATATCAAGGGAAAATTCTTATTTTGGAGGATATTTTATGAACATATGTTTTTTAATTCAGTGATTCATTGGATAAGTATCTGGAACTCATTGTGATTTATTACTATAATATCTTCAATTCATAGATCACAGTAGATAATTTTGAGGATTTACATTGAAGTTCATGATGTTATACTTTGTTCCATTTAGATGAGGGATAGTCTGATATTGTTGGACCCAATATCATTTATGATACCTCTAAGAAGGATTAGTAGAAGAGAAATATGTTAGAGAAAATACATTTTAGGTAGATTTTTTTTGAAAAAAATAGAGGAAGACCATTATAATTCTTATTCATCTAGTACGTTTTCCCTCTAGTCTCACCCAAGAGAGGAAAAAATCATATTTGAAGGTAGGAAATGCTAGAACCCAGGTTCATTGGTCTATTTTATAGTGTAGAGGGTCGGTCAATTGGAATACTAGATGAATAATCCATTTCCCTGTATTTTTTGGATGATGTTTTTCATTTTTCAGACATTTAGATAATGTTTCCTAAACCTTATCACACTATATATATCAATGATTTTTACCTTCATGATGATTCATCCTTTTAGTTTTATCTAATTCATATCATGATTTATAGTGAGAAGAATCTCTATAGTTAGATTGTGCCTCTAGCATGAATGAATTGGTAACACATGTGAATTCGGGAGGAGTCCCAGGATATAGAGATTGATATGTGGGTGCAGTGGGATATGTTTTTAACAAATAACCCATATTGATTCATGGGATCAAAACTAAAAGATGAGTTTTTATATGGTGCGAGGTTGTAATATCTAATATCTTAATAGGTATGTTCCTCTTAATGTTTTTGGCAGAACCACTCTAATAATTTAAAAAATGTTTCAACCATTTCAAATAAGAATTATTGATGGAAATTAGTAAATGGTCATTCATTTTATGATTTGATATATTACTCTTATCATGTTCTTAAATCTCACTTTTTTCATCCTCAATGGTATGGATCATTCACTATCAAAATGAGATCATGTTTTTCCATGTTGATATTGGTCTCAATCGTGGATTATTTCATATTCATTTCATATAGTGGGTACCCTAAAACAACTCCCAAAATTATATTTTTTTATCATGTGAACCATGTATGATCGCATTGGAACATTGAGTACATGAAAAATCATAATCAGTAACCTACTAAAGAAGAAAAATAAATATGGTTATACCTCCATCATATCATGTTTGGTATATTGCAATTGAAACCAAAATTGCATCCTAATTAGTGGGGTGCCAACACTTGAATCTAGGTTACATCTTGGAACATGTGTACTAAGATCATATAGTTGTGTTGGAAGTTTTTTATGGAATTAATTAAGTTATGAAATTGTTTAGAATCTAAATCTTTGTAATTTCATTGATAAGAACTCACATGGATTGAGCATTTTTAATTGTAATGTAATTGTAATTGGCATTTTAACATTATAGAATGTGAATATAATGTATTTAGAATGGTAATTAAGATTAATTGATATGTGGAATGGAATTTTTAAAAATATAATGATAACCATTTAATTACTTTAATGGAATTAAATGTATGACAATGGTTATTTTTTGTAAATTACCAATATGAATTATGTTTACATAGTTGAAAATATTTAAAAAATGGAACTAATTGGATCTATTTTTTTTATAAAAAAATTTCAAATAATCTCTATCATGGTAATTCTCATATATTATTAAATCTTTTTAGTATGTAAATATCCTATTAATGATAATTTTCATTAGATCTTATGATATTTTTCCCTTACTATGTTATTATGCCATGGGAACATGTAAGTGTTCGTAAAATGGGAATTTCATAGAGCCCAGTATGAAAAAAATATTTTTTCCCATGGCATGGTATTTCACCCTAGGAACATGTATGTTGATCTAGAAAGGGAATTCATATAAATATTAGAATCACAAGGACACCTAATTCCTACATGAGAGATTCTTAGTTCCTGGTAGGATATGTGTGATTCCACCTATGTAGGTCAATCCACCACATGGATTTCATATTATTTACATGATATTTAGAATGATAGATTTATCATATGAAATAGAATCTTGTAATTAATTGGGATATCCACAACTAGGATGAATCAGGTTTGGAAGACCCTGGGTGTCAACATGGATATTGAGGGTTGATAAGTTTATTTCTTGTTTTACATTAATTTATAAATTAATTCCCCTATATATCATACTGTTTCATGATATATCTATTCATAATTTATTTCTTTTACACCATTCATTTCATCCTATTATATTTTACTTGCACCATGTTTAGGACACCATTTAGTACTTAGGAACACTTTGATGACGTAGGTTTGGAAAAGGGAAAAGGGCCTTGTGGTCGATTTAGTTTCTTTTACATATGGTATTGGGTCATGGAGATGAGACTGGGAATGATGTTTAGTGTAACAACCCATGACATAGTGAAATATTATTTTTAATTTAAATTAAATATTTTTTTGTATTTTTTAATACATGAAACACCATGTTTATCTTGAGATACATGTAAAATTTGTTTATCTTGCGTTACACACACCACTGTGTTTTTACAAGACCATGATATATTAATAACACCACCATTATAGACTAGACAGTAAACATATTGATACGAATAATTATAATTAAATTTTAAGTAATATATATTATTTTTTATATAATGAAAATATATTGATAATAAAATATATTTTTTTTAGTAAAGTAATTATATATTTTAATTTTTTTTAATTTTTTATGTCTTTCTGTGAAAAAGAATCAATTTTTAATATTTTAGAAAAAATTTATTAAAATAAAAATCAAAATTTAATTCATAATTTAAAATTTACCTAATAGTTAATTTTTAGTATTCTAGTAAAATGTTTCATTTTTTTATAAATAGTAAAAATATATAATTTTAATTAGAAACTACTATTAAAATATAAATGAGTTGTTTTTATCATGATATTTTATGTCAATTTTTTTAGATGAAAAAATTACATCATGTGCTTAAGAAACACCAATAGAGTAATTGTTTAGTAAAAAACTAAATAAAATCGAATTTCATCATTATCTTCATATTATTAAAATTTTATTAAGAGAATAATGCAAGAATTGAAATTTATGTTATTTTCTAATAAATGATATTTTATTAGTATTTAAGGAATTAAAATTTTAAACATTTGTTTCCTTATGTAGTAGATGTATGGATCAACAATATCATCCATCCATACCATTCAATGACATATGTTGATCCAATTGAGGTAATATTCACATCTAAATACCGAATACTTTTGAGTATTTACAATAATGTGCCCCTCTTCAACAATAAAATGACACTCAATATCCCCACCTATTCACACCTCTCAAGAAATTTGGATTGACCATGATCTACCATTAAAATTTTGAAACATCCCTCCCCTAATTCTAGAATCCTTATTTTTGAAATATATCCAACCATTAAATGATTTTGTTTAAACCAAAGGTGTATAATCCAAGAATATGTAATGTTCATCAACAAGCGTTTTACTTTTAGTTATTAATCTACCAATTAGATTATTATTACCAATTATTATATAATAATAATAGTATATTCCATATAATGATAATTTTTTTATGGCATGGGTATGACCTACAACCACACACACTTCTATCAAATAGGATATGAAATCATTATTCATCTGTACAACAGACTAACTCCATACGAATTGATGTCATTTTATTTTTCATTAACACTAGTAAATGTTAGAAGAAGTTATTTTTTATAGTTTATATATGATATATATTATATTAAATATGTTATTATTATTCTAGAATTGTAATATTACAAAAATATTCATGCTTTCCATTTTTTGAATATGATAACATTGCTAAAGTTTATGGGGGACTACTGCCCCATGAAGTGTTCTCATTTGTTAATGCATAAAATGAAGTGTATTAAGGGTAGGTTTAATAATAAATTGTGATATATATGAAATAATCATAATTCTGGAATGATAATATATTTATTTTAACTTTCTTCTATTTAAACCGATAATAAAATGAAAAATAGTTTTCACGCATATGTATGACCTACTGTCTCCATGAATGATTTATTTCATTTTATATTAGTAAATTTTACTTATTACTATTTATACATATATAATGAATATATAATATATTTAAATAATTTTTATCATTCTAGAGATCATGGATCCATAATTAAAGTAAGAGGAAAAAGATTATAACATATGAAATTTTTTATAAAAACCAAGTGGTTATTACCCAAAAAATAACTTTATCATGGAATTGTTAATAAATAAATAATAAATATTTATAATTAATTAATATATGGTATGATAAATATGAAATTTTTTATATAATATATGTATAATAAAATAATTTTTATTATACCATAGTTTTTAATGAGTACGACAGAAGTCAAGACCTAAGGTAATAGATTTCCATTTTACTTTTTATATCCATGAGAGAGATTTCATATTCAACCCCTTTTTATATTATGTTGTTCATATAAATCCCTTGAATATGTGTTATTATTCTTATAATAAAAAATATTGGGGATTACATTTCCTTTTATAGGACCTCTCATTCAAGGGGTTTATGGATTAAAAGTGACGAAATTGGAAATTTCATTTATAGTCCGACTTTTGTTTTTTAGAGAGTTATTCCATATTCAATACTAGTTTCATTTGTGTTGTGTATATACTACCGTATGTCATGTTATATAATGAATCTAACTCATTTCATGACAATAAAATTTTCTATTTATGTTATTCTTTTATGGAGATTATGATTAAAATTTCACTCAAGTAGTAAGGTATTTCTATCTTTATTCATCTTCATTGAGACATTAATTAGGTTATGCACTTATATTATTTAATGAGTTGTATATAATTTATAATTTAAATTTAATATCATGAATTTATTTATACATATGAAATTTTACGTTATATTTAATTTAATTACTTCATGGGGGTTATGCTTTAAGTTTACCAATGTGATATGAGTATTATGTAACAATCATAATACATATTGATATTTTTTTTCTTCTAATTTTTCTTCTAATGATGAATTGTATTGACCTTTCTCTCATGAAACTCATTTATTTTATTCAACTCAAGTTATTTAATGAGAATAAATTTTACCACTTAATTTCCCTCTCTTTATTCACTCAATAATTAAAAGATAACATTTTTAATAAAAACCTTATTTCCAAAAAAACTCATTTCTTTAAAAACCATTAATTCTAAAAATGTTTTCAAAAATGGTTTATTATTATATTATTATAATTAAAATACTTTTTACCCATATTTAAATTTTTACAATATTTTTTGAATGGAATATTCATGTAATTTTCCAAATAATGCTTATTTAAATATTATTGAAATTATGAAAAGAATATTTGATTTTAACATGAACGACATGCACAATATTTAATGTAGTTATGAACACTCAATTATTTCAATATTCCCTTAAAAAATTTCAATTTGTTTTTCAAGGAAAACTGTTTCTCTAATATTTAGTAATTTTTATGATTTTAAATAAATTATTTCAAAAGGAAATGATTTTTAAATGTTTTATGTTTTTAAATATTATTTTCAAATTAGAAAGCATATTTTCCTCAAAAAAATGTTTGATTTTTTTTAATTCTTCAATTATATGTTTTTAATGGTTAATTTAAAAAAAGAGTTTTAAATTTTTTTCTTTTATAAATTAATTTTTAATTTATGGCTATATCCTTTAAGAAATGTTCTAAGTTATATTTCAAAATCCTTCTCTATCTATGATGAAATCCTTTGAGATAATTTATTATTTACTCGGGATTTTATCCATGGATACCATTCATATTTTTTTTTCATAAAATGATTTATGTTTTTATGGAATGAATTTTATGAATCTCATATCTCTTCCACAGTGTATACCATGAGGAAATTATAATTAAACCCACTTCATTTAGTGGGTTATTTCATGATGAAATGATTATGAAACCTATCTATTATCCATGGGTTATGATTTGATGAAATATTTTTGACACCCATTTTATTTCATGGGTTATGATATGAGGAATTTTTATATTATTGCGGAATAGATATGAATGATTTCATTATTTAATGTTTAGGAACTATATCTCCCTCTAATGAATTGGGTAATTATTTATATCTTATGAGACTGAAAATTCTAGAATGGGGATTGAACCAAGTTTAGTAAGGCATTGATGGAAAGAAGAGTGACCTTAATTCAGTACGATATGGCTAGAATGGGGAGTAAACAAATATCGGTGAAAGAAATTTTCATATATTATGGTCTTGGAAGTGACCCTTGAATAAAATGGAAATTATTTTCTATGCTTATGTGTATTCCATAAATTCCTTGTCTTATTCCAATGTTATGATCTCATGGATCATGTTCTTTTGTTCTCTTATGATTCACATCAAATTAACTACCAATAATTATTCCATGACTAATGTTTATGATCATTGATATTTAGGGTATGATGTTCATATGTTATACTCATGTTATCATACCCTTTTGTTCATGTTATTTTTATGTATCTTACTTTTTTACCCTTATTATGAATCTGATATCACCGTTTCTTATGTTTTCCTTCCCTAGGTTATGAATAAATGTTTTATATAAGGTATGTTTATAAAGAATAATAAACGGGATGATATTGTTTGGAAAAAATTAATATCATTCATGATATAAAACGTTTATTTCCATGTTTCTGAAGAAACTAAACTATTATATTCCTCATAAGTGTGTTTGTGTAATGTAATTAATATTCATCTAAAAATATGTAATATACATAAATGAAAAACTTGCGTTAAAATAGTTTGTATTTTTTGATATGTTTAGTTATCCTTTGGAAACTAGGATGAGAAAACCATAGGGAGATCCCTAAGGACATGTCAAAGGATAATATTAAATATGAGACAAAGTGTAAGAAAATGTGTAGGAATTATGAAAAAGGATAGAGAAAGTGATTTCCTAAAAATAAATCCATTTCAATATAATACATATGGATGTTAACTTGGAATAGGTTTAAATTTCTGTGACAACACCAAAGATACTATATTGAGTGAGACTCATTCGATAACATGTACATGACAATGGTACATGCTGCACATCTAGTTTGAAACTCATAGGGGATATTTTTTGAAAATTTAAAAAATATTTGTTAACCATAAATAAGGATCTAAATGTAATATTAATATAAATGAAATAGGATAATCTTAAGGATTCAAAGCTTAAATAAGGTGTCATGATTTATACATCCTATAATTAATTTGTCCTAATTATGTGGTTTTCCAATTTGATTAATGGGTCTCACAATATATTTTTTGGTTTTAGTCAATATAGGGAACTATAAAGAACTTTTTTTCACTGAATTTGATGGAGGATTTGATGATGAGAAGCTAAATGGGATTATAACTGAAGTAAATGATGTTTGGACTATTCCTAATCAATTTTCAAGGAAAATGATTAAAAACATATACCTTAAGCAACTCTAAAACTCACAAAAGAAGAGAATGATAGAGTTTAGTGGGATATCAGGGAGTGGTGACCATTAAGTAAAGATGATTCAAGTTGATATGTTTTGAGAATGTGGGGAGAAATATCGAAGATGATGTCTTATAAGAACATAATTATTTTAGGCCATGGAATATAATGACACATTACAAGTAACTACAAAGGAAAATGAAGAGTTTAGTTAATGAAATAGATAGGAATAGTGGACACCCTAATATATTATTGATTATTTAATGAATTATGTATAGAATGTATGGTTATTATATGAATTTATTTTATAAGGGTAATGCTCATGAAGAGAATATGAAAGGTTGTATGAGTAATGGGTTTTAAGTTGTTAATAAAGAGACTATGAATAACCATTGTATTGGTATTGGTTGTCAGTCTTGGAGTTATCAATTATTTCTGGTCTATTCCTTGAGTTCTGTTCGTAGAAAGGAGTAGGACTTCCAGACATGAAATGTAGTGCATAAAAATTCTTAGCTATCATTTTTATGATGAAATTCATGTTACCAGGGAGTTGAGTAAAAAAGTGTTTTGGGGACACTTATAGGATTAGAAATTTCATTTTCCTGGTTTTCTCAATGAGATGAGCATGCCATGCATTGTATAAATGACTTCCCTATGAGAGTTCATATTTCATTTTTAGTAATTATTTATGATTTTGTATAAAACTAATTATTTTTGAAAACTATTGATTTTGATTTCAAATGTTATATTTTTAAATGGAATGAAATGAGTGTTTTAAAAATTGTTTAATTTTCAAAATCAAGTTTAGAATTTTAAAAAATGGATGATCATTGAAAATATTGAATTTTGGGAAGAATTATTTTGATATTGTGATGTGGTAGAATTTAAAATTCTAGGAATTCAGTTAAAAGAGAGTGATAATTATGGAATTTGTTTTCTTGATAGAAATTGGAACCCAGTAGGCATCATTGAAACCAATATGAAGAAGCTTTTGAAAATGTGGTTACACCTGATCCAGAGGTGAACTAATAGCTAGTTCAGAGTATCATCTAATCATTTCAGGTTATGGATGCTGGGAATAGTATGAATGGGATAAGAAAATCGGATTATTCCTTAAAATTACAAAAGAAAAATCCACCCATATTTTTGAGTGATTTGGAACCATATATGGTAAAGGTGTGACTAGATAGTATTAATAGTATCATCAATTTCTATTGCACATCGATAGAGCTAAAAGTCAAGCTAGAATAGTATATTCTATAATATCTTGCACAACAGTGGTGGGAATTAGTATTTTAGGAAATATTATACCAAGTACTTGAATGAGATGATTTTTAGGAATTTTTTACAAACAATTTTATCCTCACATGTTCAGAAATTAGAGAATGACACACTACTTCAACATGTAGCAGAGAAATAATTATATCTTGTAGTAAAAATATAAATTCATGAATTTATTTTCCTTGTAATAAATACCGCTGATAGTGTATCCTTGATGTCACACATCTTTGAATTGTGGATAAGGTAGGAGATTCTCTTGAAGATTTATATTATCTGTATTACAGATTATATAAAGATGATCAATAGAGAGATCGCAGCAGAAATGGGATTATAAGGATGTAACGACCCAATATTTTTTAAAGGAAATTAATTTCTTATAAATATTTCATTATCAAATTAACTAATAAGTGCTATGGGACCCTTAAAACATAAGTTTGTCACTTCTGTGATGTGAATTTCAAAAATCCCACATACACAGTCACGATCAGTAAGTTATTTAGAGTCCAATAAGAAAAACATAATTTTTGGTGAATAGTAACCTACCCTTATGAATAGTAACATACCCTTATGAATAGTGATATACCCTAATGAATAGTAACCTTACCTATGATAATATATAAATAATATTCAAGTTGAAAGTAAAATATACCTATATTTTAGAATAAGTTAATAAATGTTATAAAACTCGTTTTTGATAATAAATTATGATTTTAATTAAATATTAAATTAACAATATTTAGAAAATTATTTCTGAAAAATGGACTTCATTTTTGGAATCTACACGTCAAAAAATGGTTTGGGTAAATTTTTGGGATTTTTCTAAAATACTTGATTTTTTGATGAATAGTAAAATACGGTAATTTGCCGTATATATACATTATAAGCTAAATAGACTATTCCTAGCATCATGGATGATGTAACCACCATTAATCAGAATTAACATGATAAAATTACTATTCTTGGTTATGGAATACTTACTATTACTTGTCTTGTGAAGAAATAATAAATTAATGAGTTTTATATTAAGAAATCCCCTCTCTCCTCCACTATAAAAACCCCCTCTCACCCCTCTTCCAATCACTACTCTCAAGCCTTGTGCCTTCTCCAAATTCTAGTAAAATACCCTCCCAACCTCCTCTACCACTTCCAGAAAGCTTTGGTCTCCTTAAAAGACCAAAACCTCTCCCTTAAGGAGGTTCTCAAGGAAGTTTGCTTCAAGAGGTAAATTCCTCTTTTCAATTCTTTGTCTTTCTTTTCAAGTTTATTTGTTTTCTTTTTTTATTACCTCTATTTATACAAATTTTTTGATGAATCCAGTACCTTATATATACTGGATTTTTTTCATTACAGTGGAATAATTTATCATCATCTTCCCCTTTTTACCTTCTTTTATACTAGTAGCAAGAACACTATCCGAGATGTGTCAATTTGACACATTCAAGGATGATGGACTTTCGATTTATTTTATCATTATAAATTATGTTCATGAAACCATTATTGTTATGGTTGAACTAGATTATTATATATAATATATCCTATTTAAGATTTTGTAATCCCTCTGTTCAAATGGTGTTAGGTTATAAAGAAAAATGAGTTCGTTGTAATCAAAACCCACAAATTAACCGAAACAATTATCATTAAAGTTATATATGATAATTCATCCTTGTTTCATGTAACCAAGTTATATAAATGAAAAATAACATCTATTTATGTTCATAAATAATATATAATTTCAATTCTGGATATTTACATCCATTCTACTTCATTACTTAAAAATAAGTGAACCGAATATGAAAATAAGAGAAACGAACACTCCAGAACGACGAAATTCAATACAATAACTTGTCAATAAAGACATAATTGAACTAATCAGAATTATGTTAAACTAAATACATGACTAATAAGTTCTAAAATAATTTATTAACTAGTATAATTTCATATTCCAAGATCTTAAGTACAAGAGCATAACACGTTTGGAGTTAAGGTAAGGGATTCTTCATCTCACTTCCATTTTTGTGAGATTTTCCATATTCACTACTAATAATTTTGTATGGTGTCTGTATACTGAAAATTGATTTAAAATATCATGAATATCTTTATCTTCAAGGTATTAAATCTATTTTTTTTGTATTATTAATTTTTGGTGCATATGAATCCTTTGATTAAAAAGTGGTAAGGGTTTTTCCACCCGAACTTCCATTTTCATTCGGGATACTTTCATTGTCTAATTACCTCAATGAAATTCTTATGTATTGTTATGTACTAATCATATATTCTATGTGAGTATCATATATATGTTTAAAAACCATAATCCTTACTTATTGTGTGTATAGTTACACATCTTTAAAATAACTTTCAAAGTTGTTTCCAAAATACAAGCCTGATTCAAGAGAATTTCTCAAATTCTTTCCTATTTTAATGGGCACTCTATAATCTGTTTTCAAAAACCACTACCATTATAAAATCACTCATTTTGTTATGAAAATACTATATTACTTCACTTATAGTTTTATACATATATTTTTCCAAAATAACTCTTCTTCTCAAAATAAAAGAGTATTTATCTCAAGATTACTTAATAATTTTATACGAGTATTCTCATTGATTCAATAATCTTGTTGATTATTATGTATTATTGGGGTTAATAATTTATCATGTCATATACCATATTTTATTAAATGGTTTATGAATAAATATATTGTGGATTAACTATCCTAAAAACATTCACCATATTACTCGGAATGGTTAGTGTTTTATGTTGAATGATTAGGGAAGGTTAGTAACATTTCATATGTTAGTTTCAATATGAATGTATATGTTGTTTATGTTTATGCCTGCTCATATGAGGAATGTATTTGACTTATTATGTGATGTGTGGGGCCCTCTATAGCCCATCGATGCATCAGTAGGTCTCATGAGACAACTAGATGAGGAATTGGCAAATGCCTTTTCCAATGTGATATGGATTTTGGCCGAGGCCTTAATCATTAGACGTCTTGGACGAGGCCTTGATAAAATGTTTTAGAATGTCCAGAATTATTCATTCCATCATTATGAGTTTAGCTATTGATATTTCATGTGGTTATTTGATTAGTAGAATACCCATGATTGTATTTTATTATGGCATTATTTACTCAGCTCATATTCCTGCCATAATGTGTTCAAGTTTATTATTAAAGGCTTGTGTTTTCAATTATTCACCATGTATAATGTTTATATAATATTCTGCTGTATTGCTTAATCTTACTAAGCGTTTGAGCTCACCCATTTCTTATGTTTCATTTTCACAGGACATGAAGAAGTATATTATGAATGACTTGCAAGCATAATCTAGGAGATGTGATGTCTCTAGTGGAATAATTTAGTGTTGTTATTCCTTTCCTTATGTAAAGTTGAACTTATGTATGTATCTTGTTTCCAATAATACTAAACTACTTGGTCCTTCGGGATTCATATTCCTTGTATGTATGCCAACGTAATCCAATAAGGCACCGACTCCCGAGTGTTCGGAGGATGAAACCTCCCTCTGGGCAGTTTTGGGGTCGAGTCCTTACAGTTGGTATCAGAGGGAGGTTTAGTAGTATACTTAGAAACTAGATTTAGAAAACATAAAATTAGGGAAGAGTCCCTAAGTTAGTCTTTGAGGAAATACATACAATAAAATCCTGGTATTTTGGTAAGGAATATATTATGCGGATCTTTCAAGCAATACATCCCTGTATGGATACGAGCAGGTAGAGGTGGCTCCGGCACAGATGTATCTAGGGGTAAAACCTGAAAACACCTCTTTGAGCTAGACTCAAACGGGAACTGGTGAACGACAATGTGCCTTGCTGCACTCTTGGTTACAACACTCCTGGGGGATATGCTTAGGATAATTCAAATTTTCTTTACAAGCCATTATGAAGGATTGAAATGTAAAATATTTCTCAAAGAAACCATATTTGTGAATATGGGATTATCCATTCGTAGGATCTCAATTTTTTAAGTATTTTGTTAAGTTGAGATTATACATTATGATTCATAACCTAATATAGTGTATGCCATTATCTAGATATGGCGCATAGTGGACGGAATGGAAATTGCACGAATGCACGTGTCCCTTGTAGGGATTTTCCTCTAATGTAAGATAATGATGTTGGCTCTAATGCTGTGACTGGAGCTGAGAAACTCATAACTATACTGGGACAACTTACTCAGGTTATGAATATTAACCTTACCTGTATGGAGCATCCGGATCCACCACGTGGAGGAGCTATGCTGGATCGCTTTATGTGACAACAACCTCTATCATTCAATGGGACTACAAACCTGTTTATTTCAGAGCAGTGGATATGTTCCCTCGAGAAAATATTTCTCACTTTGGGATGTAATGAAAGAGAGAAGGTTGTCATGGCAGTATATCGTCTATCAGGAGATGCAGATCAATGGTGGTCATTAATAAAAAACAAAAAGGAGGAGGAAGAAATAGAAGAGATGGAATGAAGGGATTTTAAAGAAATCTTCTTAGAAAAATATTTCCCTCATGAGCAGTGAGCAGATATGGAGAGACAATTCCTGAATCTGAGGCATAAGGAGGACAAAAATGTTTCCAAGTATGAATCCAACTTCACAAGGTTAGCAAGACATGTTGTGGACTATATACAAAATCCAAGGAGAAAAATTGATCGATTCTTTGATGGCATAAATCCATTCATCCGGTGGGAACTGGACTCCCAAAGTTTTTCATCATACGAGGATATAGTTTCATGACCCATCAAGATAGAAAAAAATTCTCAAAGTCTTATGACTTTAAGGGAAAGCAAGAAAATAAGAGGGCTGTTGAAAACCCTGGGAAAGGAAATAAGGAAATAGGGAAGAAAGGAAGAGTTTAATTTCCACCATGTGATAATTTTGAAAGGAAACACCATGGTGCATGCTTAAAAATAAAAGGAGTATGTTAAAAATGTGGTCAGAAAGGCCATCTTGCTGGTGATTGCAAAGGGAATAAGGAAGCCAATGATGTTTAATTCTATAATTTTTAGGAGATGGGACACTATGCTAATGATTGTCCAAAGTGTCAAGGAAATATGCAACAGAAATGGCCAAGGGATCAGGGACAAGCTTATACAATCACAACAACAAAGGTTGAAGTTCATAATGATGTGGTGGCATGTACTTTAATCATTTCCTCAAATTTAGCCAATACTTTATTTGATTATGGATCGTCGCATTCATTTATATCTTCCCAATTTGACAAGAAAATTCGATAAGTCCAATTTAATTTAATGAAGGAGTTATCAGTCAAAACACCTAGTGGATGTATCATTGAAAAAAAGGCATGTCGATTAGTCCCCCTCCAAACACCAAAATGTTCTCTAGTTACTAACCTTATCATCAAACCAATGACTGAGTTTGATATAATTCTTGGTATGGATTGGATGTAAAATTATGATGTGAAGATTTATTGTAAAAATACGAAAGTTACAATTTTTGAAAATGGTGTAGAATCCCTTGTCTTTAGGGACGAAATTTCACCTCCTGATTCTTATCTAGAACCACCTCCAGTAGCTCTATTGAATACAATACTTGGAGATGAATATAAACCAATATCTATGGGTGGGGAAAGAAATCTTCAAATTGAGGATGTGCACATATTGAAAGAGTACATTGATGTATTTAAAGAGGATTTACATGGACATCCTCTAGAGCGGGAAGTTGATTTCTCTATTGATTTAATTCCTGAAGCAAGACCTATATTAAAGACTCCCTATAGAATGGCCACTGTGGAATTAGTAGAGTTAAATAAACAACTAGAGGATTTGAGTGAAATAGGATTTATTCTACCCAGTGTTTCTCCATGGGGAGCCCCTGTCCTCTTTATCAAGAAGAAATATGGATCCATAAGGCTTTGCATTGATTACAGGGAAATCAATGCTATTACAATAAAGAATAAGCATCCTATGCACCAGATTGATGATTTATTTGATCAACTTCATAGATCTCAATACTTTTCGAAGATTGACCTTTGATCCGGATATCATTAGTTGTGTGTGATGAAGGAAGATATTTTTAAGACAACATTTTGGACCAGGTATGGGCATTATGAGTTTACAGTAATGCCTTTTGGACTGACAACTGCACCCTCGTTTTTCATGGATTTAATGAATAGAGTTTTCAAGTAATATCTTGATAACTTTTTTGTGGTATTCATTGATTATATCCTCGTATATTCAAAAATCTATGAAGACCATGAGAGTCACTTGCAGGTTATTCTGATAACTATTAGAAGAAATAAATTATATGGGATGTTTAGCAAGTGAGAATTATGGATTTAATCCGTTTATTTTCTAGGCCATATTGTCTCCAAGGATGGAATCCTAGTTGATCCTGTGAAGACAAAGGAAATCCACAATTGGACCACGCCAACAAACATCACTGAGGTACACAGTTTTATTGGCCTAGCAGGTTATTATCAGCATTTTGTTCAGAATTTTGCCCGACTGGCTAACCCGCTAACGAAGCTCACACGTAAAGGGGTTAAATTTGTTTGGAAAAAATATTGTGAAGAATGTTTCGAAGAACTGAAGAGATGATTAGTAAATTCTTTTATATTTACTCTGCCATCAAGGAATGATGGATTTGTTATTTATAGTGATGCTTCAAAGAAGGGACTTGGTTGTGTCCTTATGAAAAATGATGGGGTTATTGCTTATGCATCACGAATGCTAAAAATTCATGAGAAAAAATATCCTACTCATGATATTGAGTTAGCTATCGTAATCTTTGATTTGAAGATATGGAGACATTATCTCTATGGTGAAAAATGTGATATTTATACCGATCACAAGAGTTTGAAGTATATTTTCTCACAGAAAGAACTCAACATGAGGAAAAGGATATGGCTTGAACTACTCAAGGATTATGATTGCATGATACCCTACCACCCGGGGAAGGAAAATAATGTGGCAAATGCTTTGATCAGAAAGGATCATGGATTTTTGAACAATATAAGAGTTTAAAGGGATCCCATTTTCATGGATCTAGTAAAGATGGATATGGGAATAACCATGGAAGGTGAAACATCAATGCTTTTTTTAAATGGTTTCGAAACCATATTTACTAAAAAGGATAAGAAGTTCTCAGGCTGATGATGAGGAGTTTCAAAATAATATTAAATCTGTGAATAATGGGATATTGAGTGACTTCATATATAAAGATGGAATTTTGAAATTTGGGATGAGACTTTGTGTTCTAGATATACCTGATCTAAAAAGGAAATTATTTGACGATGCTTATAGTTCCAATTTCTCTATACACCCTGGTAGCACTAATATGTATAGAGATTTGAAGGAACATTTTTGGTGGGATAACATGAAGAGGGATGTTGATTTTGTGTCAAGATGTACGGTTTGTCAATAAGTGAAAGATGGAAGGCAGCAGCCTGGAGGAGTATTACAACCTCTTCCCATACCTGAGTGGAAATGGGATAATATCATGATGGACTTTGTCATGGGACTACCAAAGACTCCTAGAAGGAACGATTCAATATGGGTCAATTTTGACCATCTTACAAAATATGCACATTTTCTTGCTATAAGGGAAGATTTACCACTTGAAAGTTTAGTAATAATATATATTAATGAAGTTGTAAGACTTCATGGTGTACCCTCATCAATTGTTTAAGATCGTGATCCCCATTTTACATCACGATTCTAGAAGATTCTTCAGAAGTCCCTAGATACTGATCTTCGATTGAGCACTGCCTACCACCCACAAAATGATAGACAATCAGAAAAGACTATTCAAACATTAAAAGACATATTGATGTCTTTTTTACTTGATTTTAAAGGCATGTGGGATTAGTATTTACCTATCTTAGAATTTTCCTACAACAATATCTTCCATTCAAGTATTCAGATGGAAACCTATGAAGCATTATATGGGAGGATATGTTGTACACAAACTTGCTGGGATGATGTTGGTGAAAGAAATCTCGTTGGCCCAGAACTTGTTGAAGAAACAATGGAGAAGGAGAAGATTATCCCGAACCATATCAAAATAGCTCAAATTAGGCAAAAGATCTATGCTAATAACTAAAGGAAGGATTTGGAGTTCCAAGAAGGTGATCATGTTTTCTTAAAGGTATCTCCATGGAAGGGTATTATACGATTCGGTAAGAAGGGAAAGTTAAGTCCCAGGTATATCAGACCTTTTGAAATTATGGACCGAATTGGAGCCGTATCTTACTATTTGGCAATTCCGCCAAGTCTCTACAAGGCTCACAATGCGTTCCACGTGTCAATGTTAATAAAGTAAATGCCAGACCCAACACATGTACTCACTTATGATGAAGTGGAACATGAGCCTAATCTATCTTACTATGAAGAGCCTATCAAGATTCTTGATACTAGAGAAAATGTTTTGAGAAATTAGACGAATCTTCTAGTGAAGGTTCTATGGAGGTACTATAATATGGAGGAAGCAACATGGGAGCATGAGGAGCTTATGTTAAAGACATACCCAGATCTTTTTAGGTAATATTTTGTGAATTTCAAGGATGAAATTTTTGTAAGGAGGGGAGAATGTAACAACCCAATATTTTTTAAAGGAAATTAATTTCATATAAATATGTCATAATCACATTAACTAGTAGGTGCTATGGGACCATTAAAACATAAGTTAGTCACTTCTGTGATGTGAATTTCAAAAATCCGACATACACAGTCATGATCAGTAAGTTATTTAGAATCCAATAAGAAAAACTTAATTTTTGGTGAATAGTAACCTATCCTTATGAATACTAACATACCCTTATGAATAGTGACATACCATAATTAATAGTAACCTTACCTATGATAATATATAAATAATTTTCAAGTTGAAAGTATGATATACCTATATTTTAGAGTAAGTTAATGAATGTTTTAAAACTGTGTTTTGATAAAAAATTATGATTTTAATTAAACATTAAATTAATAATATTTAGAAAATTATTTTTGAAAAATGGACTTCATTTTTGGATTCTACACGTTGAAAAATGGTTAGGGTGAATTTTTGGGATTTTTCGGAAATACTTGATTTTTTTGATGAATAGTAAAATACGGTAATTTTCCGTATATATACATTATAAGCTAAATAGACTATTACTAGCATCATGGATGATGTCACCACCCTTAATCTGAATTCAAATGATAAAATTATTATTCTTGGTCATGGAATACTTACTATTTCTTGTCTTGTGAAGAAGTTTAATCTCTATAGGGAAATAATGAAAAAAGTTCAGTGATGAAGAAATTACATGGAGTTGAGTAGGTTATTGCGGATGATAAATTTGGACCATCGATGGACAGAGGTATGATTCTTTTGAGTGCCATCCTTATGAAATATTTGTTTGATATGGGGGAATCAAATTCCTTTATTTATTATTATGCTATTGATTTTATAATTTTAAAATATTAGATGATTTCTTATATGTTAAAACTTTAAACTATTCTTAGACAAAGAGAATGACATGACTTTGTGTGTAAATAATGTTCTAAAATAGTTTATAGAGTTGAGTTGATATGGAATTTACCTATGGTATAAATTTATGTCTATCACATAATACTGGTTATGGATAGGTTGTATAGGTTCAAGGATCATGTAGACTATTATAAAATAAAGGTCAGTTTTATAACTGAAGATGGTGTCAAACATCTAATTTGAGGAGAAAAGAATGTAATGGAAGGTGAAATGGGATTATTTTCACCCGTAGTTGGAATGATCTGGCACTATTTGGAAGAATTTTATTTTTCATCAAGGGATGATATTGAGAAAAATAGTTTTCTAGTAGTGGTTGATCAATTTCCAGATGTGTTTCTTAGAAATTTCTCAGGGTTTATACTCACAAGAGAAGTGGAGTTTATGATTTAACTTATTACGGGGACAAGTTTTATTTCCCTTATGTATTAATGGATTAAAAAATATAATTAAGGTAATTAAAAGTGATGTTGGTGGAGCTAGAAAGAAAAGTTTTCATTCGGCTGAGCACATCCCCATGGGAAGCACCAATTTTTTTTGTCAAGAACGCAGATGGAACTCTTCAGTTGTGCAAATATTTTCATAAGAATAAACATGTTATGATAAAGAATCAATATCCACTTCCATTAGTTGACGATCTTTTGATCAATTAATAGGATCTCAATGGTTCTCTAGGATTGACATATGATCTGTATATCACCAATTGTGGGTTTGAAAAGGAGGATATTTTGAAGATATCTTCCAGAAGTAGATATGGAAATTATGAATATATATTTATTCCTTTTGGCTTTATGAATGCACCTGCTATATTTATGGAATTTATGAATTAGATATTTTAGAGATTGTTGGATTATTTTGTGGTGGTTTTTATGGATGACATATTGGTTTATTCAAGGACAAGGACTGAGCATGATCAAGACTTGGCGATAGTGTTGGGAATATTAAGAGATCATCATATGTATTCCAAATTATCAAATTATGATTTTTGGATACAATAGGTATGA
The DNA here is from genome assembly GCA_963277665.1 of Viscum album. Lineage (NCBI taxonomy): Eukaryota > Viridiplantae > Streptophyta > Magnoliopsida > Santalales > Viscaceae > Viscum > Viscum album. The sequence goes on from OY728150.1 coordinate 1,590,202,489, forward strand.
TTTATTGGCCATGAAATATCTAAAAAATTCATTTTGTGGATCCAATAAAATAGAGGCCATTATCTCATAGAAACCACTAAATAACGTCTTCGAGATACAATGTTTCCTCAGTTGAGTTGGTTGTTATTAACACTTTTTTAGTTAATTACCACAACTAGATTCACCTATGAAAACATTAAAAAAAGAATGTTCCATTACAGTGGAACGAGGAATGTCTGATGCCTTTTCAAGAGCTATGAGTTCCCCTTACATTAAAACCAATCTTTAATTTTCCAGAATTAGGACAAGGGTACGTGGTCTATTCTGATTCTTCAGGATATGGGTTGGAATTTTTTATCATGCAAGGAGATATTTTTGTTTCTTATTGCTCAATATAGTTTTGGATTCATGATAAGAACTATCCAATACAGAATTTGGATTTAGATATAATAGTCCATGATTTGAATACATGGATTCACTATCTCTTTGGAGATAAATTTATAGTGTTTATGGATCATAAGAGCTTGAAAGAAAATTTATCCCAAATGGATTTGAATCTGAGACAAATAAGATGGATGAAATATATATAAATATTTTACTTCGACTTGATGTATACACTAGGAAAAGGTAATTTAGTGGAATATGCATTATGAAAAAACTCATATGTTTAGTTGGAAAAAGAATCTTCAGATGAGTGGAAGGTTATATAGGTCCTATCCGACATTCACATAGAATGTGAAGACCGAGGTGAAGTCACAACCTTATTTATTATTTTGTTTATTCTGGATTTGGTAAATATGGTTAAAGAGGAACCTATCTCTGATATATAATGTGTGGCTATGAGGTAAAAACTCAATGGTGGGGAGACCATTGAGGTATGGAATCTAAATGCAAGTTTAGTGCTATGGTTAAACAATATGATGGTTGTACCTATGGATTTTTAGAAATAACTTCTTCCTTCTTACCCAGATTTTAGATGGGATGTTCATCCTGAAATAAAGGATATATATAAATGATGAAAGCACTTTTTTGGTGGGTCTGTATGAAAATAAAGGTAGGTGAGTTTTTTTTGATATGATAAACTTTTCATAAAGTTAAGGCAGAGAATCAACGACCAATAATTATACTGTAGTCTTTACCTATTCCTATATATAAATGGAATAAGATAGTTATGGATTTTGTAACATGTCTCCCAAGAATAGATTAGAAAAAATATTCCACATGGTTGATAGTGGATTAGCTCACAAAGTCAACTCAATTTATTCCTATTCACGAATCCCATATGGTGGAGGACTTGTCAGAAAAACTATATTTGAGAATTATTAAAGATTCATGGAGTACTCATTTCAATAGTGTCCGACATATATCCAAGGTTTACTCATTCTTGGAAATCCTTATAAAAATTACTTAGGACTCATCTGATCGTGAGTATGGATTATCATCCAAAAATGGAAAATAAATCTTAAAGGATGATACAAACATTCAAATACTTGTTGTGGGATTGTCTAATAGATTTTGGTGTCTAATGCAAAGAAAAATTTATGTTAGTGCAATTATACTATTAAAATAGCTATCAGATGTCAATAAAAATGGCTCAATTTATTGCATTTTATTATCATCCTTGTCATTCTCCATGTTTTTGGTTGAAACTTGTGAGAATTCACTACTTGGGATGAGCCTTTTCTATGAAACAATGGAGAAGTTTCAATTGATCAAAAAATAGATGGAGATAACTTAGAGTCATCAGTATCATTTTCATACCATCATCAGTGTCTGTTGTCATTTTAATTGAGTGATTATGTGTTCTTTAGGATGTCTTCAAAGATAGTAAATCGTTTTTTTGGGAATCAGTGAACATTATCTTCTCGATACATAAGACCTTTTGGGATAAATTAATGAGTTATAGAGGTGGAATATCGGTTGGAATTTCCACCATAGTTTAATTTGGAGCATAATGTGTTTCATGTATCTCAGTTCAAAATTTATCAAATTGATCATAATCATGTGATAATATGGGATCATGTTGACCTAGATCATGATTCTTCATTGGTGTATACGTCATTTTAGGTTGTGGATTGGCAAGAGACAATCTATCATTAGAAAATCATCGGTCTAGTATGGGTTTTTTGGAAACAAGGTCAGAACAAGGAAGAGACGTGGGAATGGGAGAGGGAAATAAAAGTGAAATTTCCAGAACTATTTCAACGAATCAAGAGTTTTCTAAATTCTAGGGATAAAAATTCAATTGGTGGGGAGAATATGTTTCCCCAAGTTTCATGTAAGTAACCGTTTAATTATTCTTTTTAAGTATGAAAAGTATATTGATAATTTTTGGAGAGTTTATAGAACTTTGGTATTATTTTTCATATTTTATATAGGTTCATGGTTTGATCATGGTATGGGAAAATCATGAAGAATCTACCAAAAATTGTGCACTGTGAGATAGAGGCTCATGGGAAGTGGAACGAGCAGCGCACATGTTGTCCAAACCATACAAATTCCTATGAAAAACTATTCAACTTGAGACAATGGGTTTTGGTAGGTCTGGTTTATGGTTTGGAATCCATGTGAGCTAACCATGTGAGGTTCATCTTAGAGGAAGTTTCTGGTGTATGGTAAGTGCATGATTTTCTTAATCATGTGACTAACAATGCACATGATAAATGTGAGATCGTAATAGTGTGAATCTCACACATTTTGACTTCTAAGGTCCTCGTTTTCCTCATATGTTTCCCTTAGTAATGATTCAATCTTCCCAAAGGCTAAGGAATATCTCCCATCGATCCATAGGGGATTTTAAGACCTTTCATGGTGATTTGATTCTAGATTCTTACGATTAGTGATCGTTCATGGATTCTCTTGGTAGTTTTCCTCAGATATACTTCCCTATCTATAATGATTTCATAGATCTAAATCCTTTGTGGATATATCTATAGTGGTTGATGCTAAATATGATTATATTTTTCTTTATTAATGTTAGAGGAAGATATCTAAGGTGGGTTTTTGGAGTTTCAACCCAATTCTATGGATGTTTTTGTGCCTTTTTTCATTTCACCATGTTTTCTAAAGTAGGTGGCTTCACTCTTGACTCCTATATTTAGAACATGTAGAATTAGTTTTAAATTGGTAAAATTTCTTAATATTAGTTTAAAAATTTGTCTTTAAGTCATGATTGAAGCCCTCTTTAGTGATGGTTTGTGGATTTTGTGGTTTTGTGGAAATTAGTTTTGAAAGTTATTTGGATTCTTGATTTTAAAATGATGGTTTTAAAATATATATTTTCTATAATTATGGTAAATGGTTTAATAAGAATTTATTCAATAAAGTTATGGTTTTATTAAATTTAATTAGAATGTTTTGTTTGAAATTTTTTCAATAAAATACTACTTTTATTTAAATAGTTTAAATGGTTATTTTTTCATTAGTTTTTCGAATAATGGTTGTGTGTATTCATGTCCATTTGGGATGGTTAAGGGTAAGGAGTCTCCCCCATCATTAGTGGGATGTATAAGGGTCAAGTCTCTCACCTGTCATTATGGTTCATTATGTTATTCTTAGTGAAATGATGACTCACCACTCATGAGTATAGGGGGGTCTGAGTTGCATGCATGGTTGAATTTGTGGATATATGGAATGGAATTAATGATACTAAAATGGAACTTTTGAAATGATTTTAAACTACTGTTTGGTTTCATTACATAGAAATTTTTTATTTTTTTGGAAAGATTTTAGATATGTGACTTGTTTATGTTCTATAATAGATTGTTTTAGAATTATTTTATGTAAACTGTTTTACATAAATGTGCTAACATGTTTTATCCTAGTGGCGTGCATAGGGAATTTATTCAGGGAAAGTCTACTGAGTTTCATTACTCACCCATTATTTAGAACCTTGGTGGTTTTGAAGATTTTGTTTATCGAGACAAGGGAAAAGGTAAATCATCACACATATTTAACATTAATTCACATTACATTGGATTTTTTTTGGAGTTTGAGCATGGAGCTTGTTTGTATCTTTGAGTTTTTATTGGATTTCTTGAGTGTTGTCTTCTATTGTAAACTTTGATGTTGTAGTCTCCCAATGTATTACTTTGTTTTAGTTTGATATTAATATCAATGGATTTATTTTATATGTCTTTCATTAATATCATTAATTATGTAGTGGGTTATTGGGTTATGACATGTTTGGTTGGCTGTTTAATTATCAAATGTTAAATTATCCCCAAACTGATAGTGAGTCCCTTAGCATTTATTTATAGGTTATCACATCCAGGGGATGTCTCTTAAGGAAAAGTAATGTTCCTCTACCTTTAGATGCCTTTAATAAGATGAGGGATGTTACATAGAAAACTTTGTTTAGTAAGATACAGCTAGAATAAAGAGTAAACTAGGTTCAATAATACAGTACTACAATAGAGAGTGAAACCAGTTTACTAAAGGAACTTGTCTTTTATGATGGTCTTTGAACCAGTAATTCAATAATATGAAAATGATTTTATATGATAATGTGAATATATAAAATTATATTCTTATTAAAATGTAATTCTCTCAATAATTATTCTCTTTGATTTCGTTAGGATTCATGAAATTTGATCTACTAATATTTATACCATGACTCATGTTTATTATCATCGATATGGATGGAATAGTTTTCATATGTTATTATCATGTTTTCATGCCTTGATGTTCATTTTATGGTAATGTATCTCACTTGTTTACACTTATTTAGCATCTGATCTGAACCATTATTGTGTTTAATTTCCCTAGGTTATAAATAATTGTTTTATATTCAGTATGTATATTAAGTGTACTAAATGTGAATATATTTGTGGGAAATATTGAATTTATTTAACCAGATTATAATATTGTGTTCCATGATTCCAATGGTAATAATATATCATGGTCCTCTTGCATGTGTTTGGGTAAAGTAATGAATATTATTCGAAAAATATGTAACATCCATGTTGGGTAATCCTAGGACTATATATTTAGGAATTTTAATTTGGAGTATTCATTGTGGGTCCACTTTTTAGTTGTTAATATGTATCACATTAAGCATGAAATTTTTTTTTTGAACATATTATAGAAGTTCATAGTTTATTATTATTATTTGTAATGTTTTATTCATCTTTCATCTACTTGTTTTGTATGTTTTAGTTTATTTATCTTATTTTCATTATGATTATACTCTGATTCAAATGGTATAGTCTCCCCAAAGTATTCCATAGACAGTGCGAACTACTAGGAAAACTATAAAATATATGGTGGCACACATAAGTTCACATAACTACCCATATCAGTCATGTGGTGGAGTACTGGGCCAGATACATTACATGAATCCTATCACACCATCTCTAAAACCAAATCCCATCTCCAAATTGTCATAGATTCATTATATCTTTCACTACTATGTCTAACCCATGACAACCACCACTAAAAAAATACTTACAATAACTAAAACATAACTATATAAAATTTTACATTGTTTGTTCAATATTATGTAATCCTTATTCATTTTATATTTATTTAACATATCAATTTCTAAAAAAACATTTTTTAAATAACCACTACCACATTATAAGCTTTACATATTAATTACCACTAATTAATTCACAACATCAAATTTATGATGGAAATTTATTTATATATATAGATCAAATAATTTTCTCAAAAAAGTTAATTTGTATACCACATTGTATTTAAATTTCATAAATAAATTTACAAATAATTATATTTTTATCAAACTATAGTGAAAAAAATAAATTCTTCACTAACATCCAAAATAAAACTTTATGAATCTCTATAATAATAACCATAAAATCTCAAATATACATCATAAAAATAAAATTATAATAAATTATATCACCCCTTTTTCTACCATAAGTAATAACCACACCAATATCATTACTAAAAAGAAACAACCATATAATCTTAGTAACAATCAGCATCTTAAATAATCACAATAGCTAAAAAATTCATCTTATAATGAATCAATATTTTATTATCCATTTATTAATAATTATTTACTATTTTTCAATAATACATGATTTACCCATATTTATTACATTTTTATTTATTAATTATTCAAATAATTAAAAAAATATTATATTAAATAAATTATTGAATATGTATAATATTATTATCACAAAAATAATCAAGATAGAAATCTATAATAATAAGAAATCTTGTAAAAAAAATATCATATCCAATCTCAAATATAGTGATATTTCTAATCTACTCCCAAAATTGAAGTTTTAAAAACAATAACACCAACAATGATAATTATGTCGATGATCAGCATTAAGAATTACATGATAATTAATTTATAACCTTATATAAATATTCCTCCATCATAAATATTTTCAAATCCTATAGAACTAATCTAATATAAATTACAAAAAGTAATTGTAGAATGAAAAAGAATAATAAATTGATGAAAATGGTGGATAAAGTTATGATGGATATCTAAAGACTAGTTATGAAAATAAAATGTTTAAAATCCATAGTAAAATAAAAAATGGTAAGAAACTGAGACCACATGTCATTAAGGGTTTTTGAGATGAAAAAATTATCAAACTGTCAAAATGTGAACATAATAATTTATAATTAAACATTTATGAATATATATCATTTTCTATTATAACACCATTTCATGGTGAATCATGGTTAGGAGAAATCAAATAACCTCATCCTTTTAAGGATTGTATTACCTATTTTTTATTGGATTTCCTTCTACTTGAATGAATCTTTAAAAATAAAAACTCCATAGTGGTATCAACAATGATTATTTTCATAATAATATTTTATTTGAACTTGATACCACATGAGAAAATTCATGTTCAATTTTCTATTACACCAAATGAACCATAAAATCACTTTGCTATAATGTTATTTATAAAACATCCATTTTAAACATGAAACATAAAATAGGTGTTTCAACCTCCTCTATGGTAGATGGATATTTTTATAATGATTATTCTTCATATAATATCCACCTTCATGACATAGAACTCAACCAAAACATAACCCCACTAAAATAATAAAAAAACACAATCATTTTAAACCTAGAGAATAATAATTCCATGAAACATATATATGTAAAACATACATCCACAGACACACTATTAAATAAGTGTAAACCAAACCATATCATGGTTACTAACAAGAATTATTGAAACTTAAATCTAGAACCAATACACTAACAAAATCTAATCCAACACCTCAACCACCAAAATATAGTAATATAATGGTCCATGGAAAATTTTCTCTATTCATTAGATAGTTTTTAAAATATTTTCATCATTTAAAATAAAAAAACAATCCCATGTAGAAAAAAACTACAATAAAAACACCACATGGGATATATCTTAAATTAAATTTTCAATATTAAAAAAAACCATAACACAATAGAGTATACAATATTGTTTATATCAATATCATATCTATATAAACATTTAAATAATATACAACACATAAAAATATATTTTTGTATGAAGGAAAAATATATAACCGAAACTCCCATGCATCATATACTAATATAATATTCTTCCAGAAGTCCTGAATCAAAATAATGATGTGCCTATAAAGAAACCTATCATTATGATCTTGAATCTCAATAATATACTCAATGAATATCTCAAATTCTATAATATTTACCTTAACACAATCAATTTCATGATAGTCAACAAGAAGATACATATGGATCTAATACACAAATAATATATCATAGATCTAATATTTTTATAAAGGATGCGGTCATTGATAAACTGCCTCACCCACACTTCCAAAACAATAAAAAATGTTAAATAAATAGAGGATAAATCTTAATTACTCTATTGGGCCTCAAAATCCCATAATAAAGGTAAAATTTATATAAAACATGATCTTGGGAATCAATATCTAGAGGCTAGTAACTCATATTTTTATATGAGTTATTTTGATATTGAGAAGTTAGAAACATCAAAAGAAACTATTTCACATCCCCAGTAGTAATTTCTATAATACTTAGTCTATGAATCAAAAACTCTCTAATATTTTCCCAATTTTTTTCCCTTCAAGGTTATATATATATTATCATGAAGAGAGTTGTATAAAGGGATAATCGATAGCTATTATTATATTAAAAAGTAACTAAATTAAAATGATACATGAAAAACAATAAAATTTATAAGACATGTGAACTATATATTATCAGATAGCTAGAACATCAATTCACTTTTAATATCTATATGTGTTTGAAAACTAATTATAAGGATCAAATGAGATAAATAATATCTATATCGACTATTATAATACCTTGAGTTATTATAGGTTTCTCATTTATTGATGAAATTCCATGTAATGCCTAGGAGAATCACAATATAATCCATATAAATATTCAAGTAAAAATAAACCACATTAAACACTTTGATCATGACAAAATTAAAAAATGTAATTAATAAATACATAAAAACCTATATTGAAACATTAGATGCCTCAACATGAGGTATAATTTTAAATGTATCCATTGAAATATCAAATAATATCCCTGGAGAAATATTCCACAATAGAAATAAACCCACATAATGTTGGTTTTCTTCTTTCACATACTACTAGAAAAATTAAAACCAAAAGAAATTAACTAACATACTCATCTCCACACAATATACCGGATTCCTCAAGCTATAGTACACATTGTATATTTTGGAATATACTCTTAGAGTTGATCTTTGAAACACAATAAGTATAAATTTACACTTCACTAAAAATGAATACCATTTCCAAAAACCACACATAATTTTTATCAACATCTAATCACCCATTAAATGAATCTATTTGAATGGAATAATCTCTAAATATTTCAATATCAGGATCTAGTACCTATAAATTTTCCACATTCTTAATCAATGATAAAATCAACATTATCTTACACAAGAAAACTCCATGGATGATTTAATTAATATTAAGTCTCAAATCAACCATCTCCTCCTCCATTACCCATTCATATATACACAGATAAAAAAAATACCATGAGACTTAATTATCTATGAATTTTAAAGGACATTTCCCATTGTCTTAGTATAAGGGATGTGGAAGTCATTATTCTACATGAATTCCATATACCTTCACTAATTCATATTAAAATTATATTATGGGAAAATATAGTCTATGATTGTGTTACATGTGGAAAAAGAGTTCCATTATACGAATAATTTCCACATATAATTATAGAAAGTAACACTTCTAAAACCTAAATACTGTGATCAAAATAATAAAATGTAACATGATATTTCTATCGAGACCCATAATATATCACTATCCACTATAAGACAAATGACATCCAATGCCTAGATGAGGGGAACTAAAAATACTTACAACATTACTCTAGATTATGTAAATTGATTACTAAGGTTTCTAAATAGTTTACGATTTGGATAATGAGATTTTTCCCAACACTAATCAACACAAATGAATTGAAGATCAATCCTATCTAATGATTTAAAATGTGTTATGATATGAGATAAACCAAATATAAAACTCATATAATATCATATAAAACCATGGATAGTATGTACTGCTATAATGTTCTTAGAATATACCTAATTAATTTTTTTTAAATCATTGAAGGATTCAGTAGTATAATTCATTTAGTGAGGAAATTCACAAGGTCATACACCTCTTCTATCGAGAATATACACATAGATGGATTCTTAATAAATGGTTTTCATCTATGGACCACCAAGAAAAATGTCAAATGTACAACCAAAACCTCATATAACATAAAATATCTAAAATTATTTTTCGTGAACATTAAAAAAAATTAATCTTGGAAGTCATGAATCATTTTTTACATTTATCCCAAGAAACAATGAAGTAATTTGTGATCATAAAATGAATTTTCATGAACATGATGTGTCTAAAAGGATATTTTCATATAGTCATATAGAAATTTTCCATATTCATCATAATATAAGGGTTTAAAGATAAAAAATAATGTAACTTGAAAATTTTTGTTCCATTTAAATGATTTAATATATTATAAATCTTTATGAGAGAATAATTTATCATGATGATCAACTAATTCAAAAATAGTAATGTATTCATAGATGAAAACTACCATTTTTGTTTCATTATGAACAATAAATGGTTTCTTTAATGTGACACAGTAGAAAATATACAAAAAATTTAAAATTAACCACTAATATAAATTTTAAACACTAAAAACTCCATATTCACTACCAAATAATAGTTAAAATTAAAAAAATGACACTATTTTGTAACATTGTCATAAATTTGATTTAATATTGAAAGTATGAAACCACAACCACTTCCATGAAAATAATAGTAAATTCTTCTAAAATTATTAGAAACATTACTAACTATAGACTTAATTAACCCAATGTTAACCTAAATATTTTAAATAATGATTTCATAATCATATATTATTTATCAAAAGGTTACCCAATAAAAACACCACACATTCTATATACATTTAAATTAGAAATATTATCCTATGATACTAATAAATAATAGAATACATTTATTACAACTTACCCATTAGAAGGCTGAAATCATATAGATGTATCGATAATAATAAAAACAATATTATTATTGATGCTACATCATTAATAGATAAACCTCCAAACATAGCTCAACCAATTGACTATCATAGTCATCCCAATGGCACTTTAATACTATCCACCATAATTACTAAATATTATATTAAGGTATATATAATATACGATAGTGAAAATCTAAAATTCTATAAGGAATTTTCTAGTGGAGAATATTGACAAATGGTAATTAAAATAATTTCTACTCAATATAACAATTATAGCTCCATGGTATGAATCTTACCAAACCCTACCTCATTGACTCTCAAGACTAATTTTTACTCCTCAATGTTTATAAGACCTATATAAAAGATAAAGGGATACATTTCATGGATTTATTATTCATAAATCCCATCTCTATGGTCAAAAAACATGTTGTCCATACCACTACAAACAAGTCTTCGATGAAAAATGTACTTGATGTGGCATAAAAAATTGTCCACATGTCAAAACATAATGACTAATAAATTTTTCCCACCATGAATGATATTATTATAAACCATGTATTAATTTAATAACACAATATATATTCTTATAGAATCCAAACAATTAGAATCACTAAAAACATAAAGAAAAAATATGAGGATGATTCTTTATCAATTGGAATCTTGACTACATTAATATATGAGAAACTCAATCCAATTCTATACTATTGGATATTTTATGTGGAATTATCTGTCGATATGAGTTATTCCACACTAAAAATAAATCTATAGACTTATCCAAAATCAAAACCTCAAGATATATTAAAAATATAAAAGTGTTACCATGTGTTGGATATCTAAAACGAGTTGATACTCTATATTAAATTCCTTAGACTAATTATCAAGAAGCTTATTAAGAAAATAATTATGAATAATATTTAAGCTTTCTATATAATAATTCACACTCAGGATCCCCTGTTGGTTGCAAATAAACTCTAGATAAAGAGTATACTTTAAAATTAAGTAAGTGAAACCCGTATGAAACTGAATAAAAAAATATACCATAATTCATCGGATTCCCCAAAATCTCTATAAAATAAAATTATAAACTCAAAAATATATCCCCATAAATGATAAAATTTAGTGGATTAAAATTCTAAAAACAGTAATAGATCATACATAACATAAAAGTTATATCCTATTTAGAAATTTGTATTATTTGAAAATAGACAACCCCATCCCCATATATGTACAAATAGTAATAATGAAAATTAGGAAATTCATACCGTTGGAACTTATCATCTTTAGTGTCAACTAGCTTATGATTAGATAGATAATCCTATTATACTTTACCAATTTGAACCACCTATGTATTTATTCCAAAAACATACTATATAAACAAAAACAATGAATCTAAAGCATAAGATATAGAATTTAATTAATTTATTGAAATTTAAAAATTTTATCCTTTAAAATATCTTCCCTAATTCAAATAAAGGAAAACAGTTAGAATGATTAATGTACCACACCATCGACACTACTTCAAAATCATTATCATCAAAATTTATTATGTTTTTTAAGATTAAGTTCAATTCATTAAATGGAATGGGCATTGGATCTGTTTCCTAAATCATGTTGTGTTTCATTGGAAATAAAATAAATAGAATGGGTATTTAATATAAGAACACATACCCAATATAAGGTTAAATTCTACTATATTTACTATTAAATAATTACACATAGATAAATCATCACCATCCCATGGAATTTAGTGGTGCCATGTCTAATCTTTCACAACCTCCAGTACAAGAACAATAATAAAAATACACAACTTCATTATTCATATTACCTCAATATTGAATCATAAGTAACATTTTACATTTTATTATAATATTTATTCTAAAAAAATCATATTTAAAAATCTATTTCCACTTTAAATCCCAAACATTTAAATTACATCACATTAATCAATTAATCAATTGTAATAATAAAAAGATATTTGTTAATATGTTATAAATTACTCACTAAACACATCTAATTCCCATACCATATTTCAAATTAATTTCATTATTCAATTAAAGAATCTAATATAATACTAGGGAAAACATAGAATGTAAAATAAATAAAAATAAATAATAATAACCAATAATATAACCACTTTAGCCTAAACACAAAGCGCCAAACTACCCAACATCCACTCTATTTCATAGAAAAAATCGTATATCCACCCCTATTTCTTAAATAAAAAATATCCACAAATATATAAAAATATCCATATAAATAGAATTATATAATGCCAATAGTGTAAAAAACATGAACTTTCACAATAGATACTAGTATATTAATATCATCATACATAAAAATTTAATTATCAAATCATGATTTTCAATTTAAAAATTACCCAAAATTATACATTTTATATCTCATTAATTATTTAATGCCATTATATTTTAAAAGAAATTGAATTTTATTAAAATATTAATAAAAATATGAAATCAATATAACATGTTCATATAAAATTAATAAAAAAATAAATCAAAAAAATGTATATAAAACCTTTCTTGTATCCCATGCATAATCAAATCATCATTCCCATTACTATCTATATATGATAATTTTTTTATTATTCAGTGGAAACAAAATAATTTTTAATCAAATTCACCAAATAAAATATATTGATTTTAAATCCACTATTGTTAATAGATTTTCAAGAAATTAAACACCTAGATATGGAATGAATCATTCCATCAAGAATAAAGATCACTTGAAAAATCATAAAAAAGCCATAATAAATAATACTTTATGAAACCCATGACCAAATCCAATAAAAACTATAAGACCTAACATTTCAATAAAATAATCAATAATGATTCATATGAAATAATGCATGAAAATGATGATGATAGCCACCCCATAATCCAGAAGTTAAATTTCAAAATGTGCTGATCTAATATCCACCATAGAATAATAAAGGTAATTAGGAAATGATCTTTAGAAATATAGGGTTTAAGAAAAATAAGATGGTTCAAACCAAGTAATTTGAGACATCATAATTTAAAATTAATTATTTCTAAATACAAAAATGTATGGTTAAAGGATTTCTATGTCCTATTTATTCTTGGTCAAAAGAGATATAAAAACCTCATAAAAACAAACAATTAAACATTTTTCCATGAACTACTTAAAAAATAATATACTTTATAACTCTAATATAGACTAGTGGTATCTATTATAGTCATTAACCTCTCACTCATCAACTAAGACCTCAAACCTCTATATAATGAAATAAGATTTCCTCCCCATTCTGGATAAAGAATCAATAACATCACGAAAAAATAATGTTCCCTAGGGTAGGTTGTTTCAAATCATGATTCCTAAAATAATAATTGTTACTTTATCCATGGTAAAAATATGTTTCAAAAAATACCAAGTCAAAAAATGTATCCCCCACTAAGACAAAAAAACTAACTAAAAAATAACCATCCAAAAAATGGACTCAACCAATATAAGATTCCTAGATCAAATACAATGACCCAAATACCATTACCAATGAGATACAACTACCATCCTCATACCTATAAATGAATAATGATTAGAAAACCCTAATATAGTGCCCCTTAACATCACTAAACTCAATATTCCACAAAAAAGTAACCATTAATATAACTCTTAAAATATCTAATACCCCTATATGATAATTTCAAAGTCTATAATAATCCATAAATATTTATATATTGACTAACAGGAGGTATATTAACTTCCATGTATATGTACGAAATTGGAAGCACAAATATTGTATTCTATAGTATGATGAATTATGTAATGTTCATGATCACATAGATGAAAAACTTAATGCAGTAGTTTTATAATCATTGAAATAATTTTATAAAACTCATGGTATCATGGGTTATTTTATGTAAATGATATGTAAAATACTGCATACTTACTAATGGTTTTACATTATAGAACCATTAAGTATTTTTGGTTAATTTGTAACATGATTCAACATATGCATGAGTATGTTAATGTTATGAACAAGGAATAATTATTTCAAATACATTAAATACATGTTGTAAAAATATTATTAGTTATTTCATTGAATATGATAATGGAAAATCCTTTTAATCCTTGTTTTTCTGGTTGGGTATTTTGAATCCATGTGAAGAATGAAATTGAGGAATTATGGTAATGTTAATTATTGTATGGTCATATGATATAAAAATTATGCATTATATGAATTCTAAAATAGAAAAATGAAATATTATTTAATATATTATATTATTAAATATTCTATAGATAAATAAATCTATTTTATTTAATAAATAGAAATTTGATTAGTGGGCCTATATTGATGACTATTCATATGGTGGTACGTTTTAATGATTATTATGACTCATTATCCACGAGATATTTGTAAATATAGTATAAATGTATATATTAAAATGATATTTTTGAAAGAAACATTTAGAAGATAATTTGGTTCATATGAATATGTATAAGGTATAGATCTCATGTGGAGTTATATTTAATTAGTAAAAGATAAAATATTGCATTTAGGGTAAATAATATGAAAAATATATCATTATTTATTTATCAGTTAATGAGTAAACATGTTTTTATCTAGTATTTATATCATGTTATTATAATATAAAGTTTTTTAAGGATATAGAGTTTAATAATGATGTTTTAAGTGAATAAGGAATTTAAAATTCTACTAGGTATAGATTCAAACCATAAAGCACATCCTTATATTGTTATTTATTACTGTCTTTTTAAGGTGATACATCTTATAAGAAGGTAAGAAGTCCAAAATATTTTTAAATGTGTGTAATACAAGGAAATAACTTCTGTTTATTTATTTTTAATTATTAATCAAAATTTTTCATAAATTTTGTAAAATTAATAGTGTCCTTATTTATACTACCTGGTTTGGTCCACATTAGTGGTATGTTATATCTTTATAGAGGCTTTACTGAGAACATGATATATAGTGACAATGGATAATCCATGACTATAGGCTATGGTGGTATGGAACACCAAGAAGCATTATAATCATAGATAGAGGCTAACATGAAGAAGTTTTTAGTTATATAAGTTTGGGATAATAAGTTATGGTTTTCAATGGTTTATGGAATGTTTTATGTGTTGATATTGTAAATAATATAAATGGTAACAACATATCAAAATATTTGTGGCGCAAGATATATTTTATGAAAATTTTAGGTGAATATATCGGGTTTCATGTTTCAAAAACCAAATACATATCATTCTTCATTAATATAATGCCAACATATATCCTATAATTAAATAATTATATAAATTATGTTCATTTTTTTAGAGAATGAAATATAATTAATATGTTAAAAAAATAACCACAAAAATTAATTCGACACTAAAATATTAGATTTAATTATCCACACCATATGAATTGTATTTCTAGAAAATTTATCTAGCTATGTATCACTCAAAATGATCTAGAAACCACTATCACACAATTGTTTCTATAAACCTTCTTTTTTCTCCAAACCTTTTCATTACATCTATAATAGTTTAATTAAATAAATAAAGAATATTTTAATATATTATAATTTATTGTAATAATCCATTCATTGGTTTTATAAGAGGATATTTAGTGTTAAAAATAAATAGATTCCAAAAAAACTTTATATGGATCTAATTAATAATTGAATCATTATAAAATATGATATATATCATGAATCAATTCATTATTCATTAAAATATTGATTATAAACCATCAAAACACAATCACTAACTAAAAATATTACCGTATACTATGGTGAAACCCATAATTAGTGATGGATTCATAGATGACCTAACCATAACAACACACACCAAATAACTCAATTACCATCTATAAACTCTATCAAAAATCAATTAAAGTCAATGTAAGACTCATAATATGACTGATCTATCATTATTTTATCATTAATATGATTATTAACGTTTATTATCTCCTTTACAAGTGTCAATTACTTGTGATACAATTCATATACCTCAACCCCTCTTAATGGAAACTGAATAATCCTTCTATAAAAGGTATACGAAGGATCTATATAAAATGATGCCTAATATCAATAAATATATACAAATAAAACAAATAGATTATGAACCTCTTAATATTTAAAGTGATTAATCAAAAAAGGTTATATCATATCCTCAAAATATTGTATGGTTTATTATTTTCAATTATCTAGTATAATGATATGATGCACTCGTCGTTAATAGCGTAAACATCTACCTTATAATTCAACTCCAAAAATAGTAATGGAATAGTCTGTCCACACATGATATAATGGATCATAAAACTCCATTGAAAATAACTATTTATTCATCTTATGAAATATCAAAATCTATCATTCAAAATAAATCACATGTTTTAAACATGTGGTAAAATATTTAAATTTGGTCCACAATCACCTAAAAAGAATCATGAATCTATATTGATCTCGAAAATTAATGAATAAATTTTATCGATATATTATTTTTATTACATTTCATCACATATATGTAGATTTTTACATGCTACCAGATTCATTTCCCTTTACATGGATAATGCAATATAACATCTACAACTTCCCAAAGGAAAAAGTATAACATCAACACACAACATAGTAGGATTCCACCATATAGTCTATACAAGATAAAAAATCAATAATGTAGAAGTTCCAGCTAAAACAATATTTACAAAGAATTTTCAAAAATATAAACCCCTTTCTAAATCATTTTCCTTTTAATTTTTAATTTAATATTTTAATATTATTAATTCCATAAATATGGAATGTATAAGTGATAAAATAGGAATGAATATCCATCATTCATGAGGAACTAAAGTAAACATGTATCAATGAAATACAATCATGTGAATCAATGCGATACAACCTCATGCAAAAATATTCGAGAATTTTTTTTGGATAAAACCAACAAGGGATAAAAATATATAAATCAAAAAGAGCAATATAATTTCGGATCTATCATATTTTACAATACACATTACACATAAAAAGATACCTAAACTTAGAAAAACAATGGATCCAACTGATATTGATTTCTTCCATTGTACGTCGACATCAACAAAACAATTATTAGTGGCGCCACACACACTAAGGTTGCATATGTCTATTTCCTGACACACCAATGGATCTAAAAATTTCAATAATGTGATTTGTTTTTTCAAAATAATGGTCAACATTTATAAAACAATTTTAAAATACATGAAAAACTAATTTGGCTTTTGAAATAACAATTTTTTAATCAACATAAATCTGTTATTAAATAAAAATAATTTAGAAACATTTATTATTCCAATAAATACCTTGATAATATTAATAAATTCAATTTAATAAACAATCTGAAGGAA
Source organism: Viscum album (assembly GCA_963277665.1). Taxonomy (NCBI): domain Eukaryota; kingdom Viridiplantae; phylum Streptophyta; class Magnoliopsida; order Santalales; family Viscaceae; genus Viscum; species Viscum album. The sequence goes on from OY728150.1 coordinate 1,590,220,362, forward strand.
TTTATCATTAATGAGGAAAAATTAACTGAATTATCCAAAGGTATAGAATCTATTACCTCAAAGTGAGATTAACCCACATTCCTTCAAATATAGTGATCAGAAAACCATGGACCGACCATCAAAAGTAAAGGAATGACAAGAGAAAATAATGGATGGGTGGAAAACATCAATTAATCATGAATTTAAACCATAAAATCATCCAACACAGTAACCATGGCCATATGAATGATGAATCATAAGGAATGTTTACCTAAAGAAGTGAACCAAAACTACAATGACTATCAATTTCCATACAAAAGATCCAAGAAGAAATTGAGATCTCCAATCATAGTCTCAAGATGGGGGGATGAAAAGTAGAATGGAATAAAAAAATTAGTAATACAGGTCCCTAAAAACTATAACTCATGAGAATTAAACATCATGTAATCCAATTACATGACAGGAATTCCATGAAGCCTAAAAATTATGAAAACCATCACTTTTTAAATTAGCATTTATTTTATCCATTTCATGATGGTAAATAAAAACACAAAATGAATAAACTTCAAACCCTCAACCAAATTTATATATTCTACTAGATGAACTCTACATGCATGTAATCCCTTTACAAGGAATGTAATCTTCCTACAGATTGTAAAAAGGAATGTTCTGCCCAAAATCTAAAAAACTACCATCAACATGTTCCATACATATGTAGAAACCTATAAATACTTTTAAACATTTATAAAAAGACTCCATTAATTCAAACAAACCTACATCCCAAAACATTTAGTCATTTTCATTATCAATGGCACATCATTTTCGAGAATCCTGATATTCATTAAAAAAAATTAATCCAAAAACTAAATATAAGAAATAGATGATGGAAAATAATGAGGTGTTAAAATATCCCAAAAATAAAAGCTTAATGAACCAAGAACATCCTTAGATTCATAGATCCAAAAAAAGTGAAAGCCACTACTACCTCACTAATGAATCCCACCCCTATGTGTCATGGATATCCCATCCACACTACTAAAATACCCATACCAAAAAAATAATTTTACAACACAATAACTTTTCCTGGAAATACATAATGTAAATTAGTTTCTCAATAATGGTTGTATCGGTATCAATATTTACACCCTCCAATTCAGTCACATGGAAAAGATCTGGTTTATAGCTCATCAGTTCAGAAAAATTAAATATATCATAGATAGAAGTCAAAATAGCTCGAATTTCCAACTAATAGGCTACCTTTACAAGTCATCCAATATTCTCAAAGGTCCCCACAAACCATGGTTCTAACTTATATTTACATCCCAACCAACGATGTCCCAAGAAATGTGAAACTCTATGATAAAAACTGATCACAATCCTCAAAAAACTAGTGGCCAATGATGATGATCTAAAATATATTTTTAATGACTCTGTATCATGATCAATCTCATCCAGATCAACTACACTATCTTTTTTATCTTCTAAAAAATACTCATCCTAACCAAGGAATTCTCTACAAACAATTCATAGAATAAGATAGATCTACATGGATTCCCATTCAATAATTTAAATAGAACTATCTTAATCAAGGCCTAATAAATATTATCATAGGTTAAATAAAAAAAGAGATTTTTTAGGATCCTCTAAAATCATGAACATATGACCAAATCATATTCTCCTAAAACTAGGGACCCATCTCTATCAATTTATCTATTTATAGATTATAATATATCATCAATGTAATTTTGGAACCCATCACATCCTATAATCCATTAAAAAACCTATATGTAAAACTCAAGTCCTTATTAAATACCATAGTATAGGGAACCCCATGAAGTATCAAAATCTCTCAGATATACAAGTCCACTTGTTGTTCCACCTTCATCATCTCTTTGATATGTTGTAAATTCACTAATTTCAGGGGTTAATCAATGATCAACCAAATAACACCCTTCAAAATACGAGTGCATGTGAAATCAATGATGGAATCCCTAGAAATATCATCCAAAATCCACACTAGAATGGGTATGTGCTATAAAAACCATACAGTTATCTGATGTTCAGAATAAATCCTATAAAAAATACCCCACAATAAAAAATACACAATGTTCCACTTCATCACAATTCACTAATTCAAATGTCTCTAATGATGATACATATTGGTTGAACCAAGTTGAAAGGACAAAAAAGACTATTTACCACTATCCATCCACTCCCATATCTAACAAATAGAATAGATGAACTACTATAAATGCACAAAGTGACACTAAGAAATTGAGAAAACTCACCCAAGGTCTCCCCAGGATAATGGAATTTACCCATGAATTTTCACTTGGTGTATATCACATGATCAATCCAAACTCGATCATCATAAGAAGATTATAGTTCATAGAATACAATAAAACCTATCACCCAAACTCTTGAAATCTTAATATAATCAGAACAAAAAACCTCTACAAATCCCACTGATCAATCGATTCATTCATAGACTGGGTTGGTAATTCTTTAGTCAACACATCAGAAACCACAATTACTTTCAAAAGGTGGTACACAATATCAAAATATAATGTTTGAATATATTATACCTAGTGTCTTTGTATAAAATTCAGATACCTCTAAGTAAAAATATATTTTAGGATCATATGATCTGAATACAAAATAATCCTCTCCCTAAATAGGACGTATCACCACAATATGAGTTCACAAATATACTCTTCAAACTCAATATAATGGGTTTGGTAGTTCTTCTCATGAGGGAGAAAATGAACTAAGCCATTGGCCACCCCCTATTTTCCCTTCATCAAGAAACATCCCCAACCCAATCCCTAACCATCATGGAAAAATTAATAACCTAAAACTGATTTTAGAAGAATGAAATTTGGTGCTAAATTCAACCTCACCTTCTTTTCTTCAATAGATCTCTAATAATTTTCATTCCATTAAAATGTTTCACCCTTAATGGTTGAATAATTCATTGAAGTTTCAAGATTAAAAAATTCCAAATATAACTATCTATAGTTACCAGTCAAAACAAAGAATCGAAGGATATGAAACAAATTTTTGGGATGCTCCCATGTCATAACTACTTATAATATTTTAGGATCCACTAAGACACCCCTATTAAATATAACTTACCCCAGAAATTAAAATTTGTGGATCCAAATCTAATAATTAGAAATATTATCTAAGAGAATATGATATGTAATGGTTAGAGGAATGATATCTAAATAGTCCCTTTTCTCCTACTCTAATTTGGAATAAACCAAAATATCATCTATGAAAAAAAAACAAATTATTCTATGATATAAAGATAGATATGAATCATCAAATCCATAAATTCCATATGACAATTTTTAAGACCAAATGGAATAACGATAAACTAAAAATTCCCAATACATATCCTAAAAATTGTCTCTAATATATCATCTTCTTAGATAATAAACTAGCAATTCCCTATACGATGTTCAATCATTGAAATGAAATATTCCCCTCAAAAAAGGTGAAATGGTCCATCAATAATTTTCGAAGTATATTTTTTCTTAAAGGTCATCCGATTAGACTTCCAATATTTACTACAAAATATGAGGATCTAATCATCCTTATTAGTAAAGAGGATAGGTGAATCCCACTATGAAATGTTAGTATGAATAAATAATTTTTCATTTTCATCCTAAAACTCAACCTTATATTCCATCAACTTAGCAGGTGAAATTTGGTAAGATGGTATAGAAATGGTTTATGTACTGGGGACTAGTTCAATAGTATTCTTAGACTCTTTTTAATGTGGTAAACTAGTAAAACCATATTAAAAAACCTCAAGGTATGAAAAAACCCTTTTTGGAAGTCAACCAACAGAAAATCGGTCAAAATAATCATGAATAATTTCTAATAATAAGAAAAATATTAACCCAGAATATGGAATAACATGACCTTCCCTTCTCGATCTAGAGCCCCACTCACCTGAAAAAACATGATTGTCCCAATAAGTAGAAAAAATGTACCTGAAAGTGATAAAAAACTATTTGGGCCATAATAATGATCATCCAACACATGATTATAATCATATCAATGATGTCAATATCAATAACTAAATGTCCCATGACCCCTTCATTTTAGTCATCATCACCCAACATGCCGAAAACACTAATTATTTATCATATCTCTTTCCCAATTGTTTATGTCATGAACATATACACTAGCTAACAACTTCACCAACCGATGCTCCACTCAAACCTATCTTTCATGCTATGTCAACCTCATCCAAATATACTATTTCAAATACCACCACAAAGGTCTAAAAAAATAATAGTATCAACATAAACTAAATTTTAGGCCTCAAAAAAATCTCAATTCATCAATCCCTAAGTAACTCATCCGTGAAATTCTCTGGTGGAATATTCACTTACCCATCAAAATGAGTGGAATACTCTAGAACATTATAATCCCCCAGATCCAATTTTATAAACTCCTAGGACATTTCCACAGGTATAATAATGAGTAAAAATAACATATTATATTCTTTCTTGATGGAATCCCATATATGATACTCATGAAACTTATTATGTACAATATAATCCCACCAACTCTTTCCCAATCCCTCGAGTATTTTTTGGGTAAACCCTATATAGAGTATTCAGAAGCATTTAAGAAGTTAATGATCTTCTAAATTGACTCATGAAACTCCTTAGTTTACTATAGTCCCTAATAAGCATGAAATATATGTGGTTACTTATTAGTAAACCCAGATCCATGATCCAACACCCATAATTTTTCCTAAAACCAACATGACCCATAATCTGAATAGTGTGGATTACAACATCTACTAATGAGGGTACCACTAGAGGTTTCACATGTAGAATGATTTTCAATGTTAAATATCTCGAATTTGAAAGATCTCTTTTTGGAGGCATAGTCTAGTAAAAAAGTAAATGACAAATTAGATCATGGGAACATTCCAAAATCATATGATATCATTTATAAAATTAAATCATTTATTTAAAGAAATCAGAATTTAAATAAGTTTTGAATTCTAACAATGGAAGATATTACATAAAAAGGAATAGGTAAATTGTAAAAAAAATCCCACTAAGATCATTCAAATGACATCAAACCCCATGTCTCAAACCTGGTTAAAGTTCATAAACACCCATGTAACTCAAGTTTAGTCATAGAAGTGAGTTGGACCAACCCCTTTTATTCACTTAATATCTAAATTTAGATGGTCCTAACTCATGTATAAAAAGAAATAGAACCAAAATTATGTAGCTTTAACACACATCATTTTGATCTTTCCCTATTATGAAAAATTATAAAAGACCATCCAAGGTCAACCCATCCATACACCTAATATGTCGATCACTTGTTGAGGGGAAACAAATAAAATGTATCAAAGTCTTGAATATATCTTAAAAATACATACAACCACTATAAAAATTAGAAGAAAATAGATAAAAAATACCATAAATTGCAAGACATACAAACCATAATGTAGAAAAAAATATCCATGTAACCAATAGTCACCTGAAAACCAGACCTCTATGAAGGAAAAGTGAAATATAAGAGCCGAAATTCTATAAGATTCCATTCACTTTAACTAGATTAGGAAATAGAACATTTAAAAAATCCTAATGGTAAAAGTATGTTTTAATACCAATGCCTAGAAGGATACCACCACAATGTTTATGTATGTTCTAATATCATGAATGGAATAATTATATCTTCAAAAATAAGAAGGTTTTATACATCATTTTTATAAATTCAAACCCATTTGAAAATCATTTTCCCGTTGGTTTTTCAAAAAATCATTCATTATTCGCAAGGATAGATATATTAAGTTTAGAATTGATAAAAATTATATCCACACATCATAAGGTAAAAAAGAAATAAAAATACCTATGAAATTACATAATGTGAATCCATGTGATACAACCTCATATAAAAACATGTCATCAATAATCCATGATTAAAACCATAATGTGATAAAAACTCATAAATATCAATGATCACTATCATTTAGGATCAAGACTATGGGAAAATATGCACTATACATATAGATACCTAATCTAAGTCAAAATGTATATCCAACTAATTATGTGACCTTCCACGATCTGTCGATATCATTTAACTAACCAATAGTGGTTCCACAAAAATATGGTTGCCTATGTCTATTTCTAGACACACCCAAGGTTCCCAAAGTACCAATATTGTTAAAAATACATTTCAAAACCATGATCACCACTTATAAAACACTTTTTAAACCATGATTAACTATTTAAGTGTTTGAAATCCCATTTTCAAATTGAAACATATCTATTTTCAAATAAAACTCCTCTAAATATATTTATCCTTCCAATTAATCCATTAAAACCTTAAATGAATTCAATTAAATGAACGAACCAAATGAATTTATCAATAATGGTGATAATTAATCAATTTTTCACTTTATATAGATACACATTCCTCAATATGATATAAAAATACATGGATTCGAAAATTATGATTGAAACCCTACATATCATCATTTAAAAGACAAGGAATGATAGTAGGATAAAATCGACTGATACAAAACATCATTCAATCATGAATAAGAACCACCAAATAATCCAACCTAGTATCCTCAACCATATTAACGAGGAACCATAAGGAATACTTACCTAGATAGGTAGACCATAACCAAAATAATAATCACTAAATGAATGATCAAGAAGGAAAAAAGATCTCCAACATATATTAGGGGTGAAATTCAGATCACGAGAGGGAGGATTCATAGTTTAATAAAAAAATCACTTATACGATTACCTAAAACACAAAAAGAGATATATTTATAGGTCTTATAAACCCATTACATGATGTGAATTATTGATGGATGAAAACACTGAAAAACATGTAGTCTTTTTAAAAAAAGATAATGTTATCCATTTCACAATGTGAACACAAATTACAAATAATGTATAATATAATACCTGAACCAATTTCATGATTTTTACATTATGACCATTACATAGTTTTTAATCCCTTTATATGTCATGTAATCTCTTAACTGATAGAAAATAGGAAAATTCTGTACAAAAGATCAAAAACCACCTTCAATATTCTTTGTACTCAAGGATAGCACTGTAAATCCATTAACACACATATATATACACTATATTAATTCAAAAAACATTGTTTCTTAAATATTTTTTCATTTCCCTTGAAAGTATATTCATTTCTGATTAGACCTCTATGCATCCAAACATAAAGGGAAACCAAAAACTAATGAAAATTAGTAGATGAAGGAAAACAATATGGGGTTACAATTAATATATGATCTCTGAATAACCTAGAGTTTATAATTAATACTTGTTTCTTGAAATGAACATGTATTATATTGTATTTCACAATATAACACACATACAACACATAGATAAACCAACAACACATTATTTTATTAATGAAAATTGTTACATTAGTCATTGAATAACCCCATTAAAATTCCAACTATTATAAGGGGACACAAAAATTAAAATATAAAAACTACAATGGGAAAATATTGATTTCCCTAATCTTCTAGAATAATATATCCCATGAATAAAACAATAGTAAATAAAATAAATATTAACAAACCAATCATCATCATAGAAGAAAGAAATATAGATCCGTAAGGGGAGTTGAGTTTATTATTGAGTAAATGAATGAGGTGGTGTTTATAGGAGGTAATATGACCATTGGAATACTAATGTGACTATTTGAATAATTATAGTAACATTGGGAATAATAACCTGAATGTTGGGATTAATAATCAGATCATTATAATAATTATTCAAATAAAAATAATTAATTATGTTATAAATAATATTTATCATTATTAATTTAATTAAATATAATTATTAAAAATCTCTAAGAAAATATATGTACATTTATAATAAAATTCATTTTAAAGTATTCCATAAAAATAAAAAAAAAATTATATTAAAATTTAAAATTACCTACGTTAGAAATTTATTTTGATAAAATGAATATAATTTTTCAAGTAACAATAGAGAAATTTTCCAAGGTATATTTTTAGGTATTTTTTTGAAATACTTCATTTTTCATGTGAATAATAAAAAAATGTTGTCTAATAACTAGTGTATCTTAAATTAAATCATTAGTGATTTAATAATAAACTAATAATTTCATGAACTTAATGCTCAAAAAAAATTAATTTCATAAATGGTTCATTAAAATAAAATAAACACAGATTCAAATCATAAAAATTGTATTCCAAAACCTAATGTGAAAAGTGATCCCAGAAATTAACAATTTCCCTTTTTTACACTTTAAATTTTAATAAACACATTAATTATATTTATAAAGATATTTAAAGTTTCAAATTACATTGAATTATATTTAAATATGATTTATATTGTTAAAAAATCCTTGTATTACAAGTTTTACCATTTATATATTATTTTATTTGATATTATATTCTTAAAATACCCCTCTCCACAAGTATAAATAACCCCTCTACCTCGCCTTTGAAAGCCACTCATCCATCACCTTCCAATGAAAATATTAGTTCAATGTCCTTTTAACTAGGAACCCTATAATATCTAGGGATTTTCTTGAGGAATAGCACTCCAAGAATCATAATAGTTTTGGTTCTGTATAAGAGAAGCTGCACCAAGGATTATGTATGTTTGGATTTATTGTACTATTTTTTTCTTCTTCTCATTATTTTTTCACCAAAACATTCTAAATAGAACCCTATATCATTAATTAATAATTAATAAACATTTTATTAATGTTTTCATGAAATTTTAATCATCATATTTACTATATATATAAATTTCAAAATTCCTTTTCCATTCTCTTGACAATGTCCCGTCAAAGTTTGGGTGATATCCTACAGAGACATTTCATTGTCAATATTTATAACTATCAGCACTAATGGATATTATGAATTATATATGATACATAAAAATTTAATTTCAGGTATTAAAATCTTCTTGAATAAATTATACTCATTTATAACATCATTTAACAAAAATAGAAACATCAAAACAAAATAGTAAAATTTAATGGAAATAGAATATAAAAAATTCATTTATAATAATGTTTATTATAAATCAGAATACCAAAAATTATAATGTATAAATAGTATATCAAATGAAACTAAATCACATATAAAAAAATTATTTAATAATAATATGTTTATTATTGATCGATGTGGAAAAGAAATGAAATAAAGAGGGATTTAAGGTAAGGGGTTTCTCAGACCCGAATCTATTTATTTGTGTTATACTTTTTTCATCAAAACATTGGTATATATATTAATTTATATTAAATAAATAACATTTAAAAATTATTCCATTTTATTTTTGGGGATAAAAATGCTTAAAAAATTATTTTTAATCTAAATACAACAATTTTTGATAAATGTTTTTTTTCAAAACACATCTTTTAATACAGTTGAGTTATTTCTTATTCACTCATGAAAAATGGTGATTAGGAAAAACAGGTTTTAACTTTTTCAATTTGGAACCTTATGTTTATTAATGAAATCCATATTTATGAAAGCCTAATGAAACCCATTTCTTTCCATGTGTTATTTCATGAACATAATTGTTATACATCCTATGTGATATTTATGATCATGAAAATATTATGAGGTGATTTATGGGAATGAAATTATGTATCCCTCTAATGAATTGTGTTATGTTATGTATCTCATAAGATAATTTGAATTTTGTATGAAAAAAATTCTATCTTTATTCCCAATGATTATTTTATTATTATGAACATATATTATGGGTGAAGATGAGGATAGATTTTTTCAAAACTCTATCTGTTATTTGAAAAGTATGACATAAAATTTCATTTATATGCATTAAAAACTTTCATTACTTTATCCAATGTTTACCAAATTTTGTTGATTATGATATTATTATTATGATATTATGATGAAGAATATGATCTAACATGATATATTGATTCAATTCCTTTATTCAACAAATTAATGGGTTTTAGATCAACCCATTCATTGATGTGTATCCTCATGTGACTACATGTACTAAGGATAATTTGATAGGTTTTTAGTGGATAATGAAGTATTATTTTAATAATGTTTATATTCTCTTATTTATAAGTGATTTATTATCCAAATTTCCCATGATACTAAACCTATTGATACTTGAGAGGATTACTATTAGGTTGTTTATCATTTCTATGATTGTTATACATTCTAGGTGGAATTCATGATTATGTAAATGTTATTATTTGATATGTGGTATAGAAATTATATATCCCTCTAATTAATTTTATAATGTGATTTATCTCATGAGATAATGTGAATTATTCAATAAAATGATTGTAGATTTTTTCCAAAAGATAATTTTATGATTATTCAAATATGTTATGTTTGAACATGAAACTAACTTTTTCTAAAACTCTTTGTGTTATTTGACCACTATGACATAAAATTTATTTTTTATGCATTACCAAATTTCATTACATTATCAAAATATTACCTAATTATGATGATTATGATCCTATAATTATGATATAATTATGATGAATATTCTCACCCATGTTATATTGATTCAAGTACCTTATTAATCCACTTATTGGGTTTTAGATCACCCCTTTATTTTATGTATATTCCTAGGTGACTATATTTACTAAGATTAATGTGAAATCATTTTAGTGGATATGAAGAATGATTTTAATAATGTTTGTGTTTTATTATTTATAAGTGATTTATAGTCTAAATTTTCACATGTTACCAAAACTTTGGATCCTTAAATGGATAACTATTCTATTGTTTATCAATAATATGATGTAATAGTGATAAAAAAAAAGTATGGTCAATATAGTTGGTATTAGAGGTATGGTTTAGTTAGTTTTTGAATTTGGAAATAATAGTGAAAACCCTTAGGATACGTTTATGTATATTTAGAAATCCAAGACGATTTTTTTAGATAAAAGATAAACACAGGGATCCCATATGATACACCTTCATAATAATTTACAAAAAATAATATGTTATCAGTTATTTTTAGCATACATTGTGTTAAATAATTTTCTATTTTATAAAGTCTTGGGAAATTGGATAATACTGGCCAAAAAAACCCATGAGAGGTATAATGAATTGATTTATTGAACAATATCACCATTTCCATGGTATGTGGAGTTGAAATCATTATGAAAATACATACCTAAATATCCCAATATATGAAGAAGAAACTTAACCACATGGAACGTTCAAATAAACCAATGAATTAAAATATCGATATAGAATATTTTATATTGCAACTAACACCAATGTTTAATAGAATTTCATATACACTTATCGTGGAAGAGTGGGATAAATCAATGGAGATGAACCATTCAATGTTCTAGTATCAATAGATGGATAGGGTGAATCTTAATGTGTATCTGTTGGATAGAGTGGATGATCAATGGTCGGTATTAATAAAGATCCCCAAGATAAAGGATAAACTGGAAGAGAATGTGGGATGAACTGAAGAAAATATTTCTTTACAAGTATATCCCTCAATATGATTGATCAATTTTAGAGAGAGTATTTATTGAAATTAAGAAAAAGGAAGGTGATTTTTTACAAATTATAAGGATAACATCACAATTCATGAACGAAATTCCTCAAGTTTATTTACCAACAATGATTGAAAAATTGATAGATGTTTTACTAGGTTAAAACAACACATTATAATGGGTCTGGATATCTAACACCACAATAGTTGTGATTAAATGGTTTTATTTTCTCTAAATGAAGATATATAGTTTGGAGAATAGTCCCATGGATTTATATATTAGATGATAATAATGGAGATTCAAGCTAGTGGGTCAATTGATGAATGGGGATAATGGATTCAATAGTCCAAGTGTCAATTTTTTTTGAAGAAATGTCATGAGAATTTCATCAGAGGAATGGTGAAATTTTTCAAGTGTGAGAGAGAATTACACCACGCTCGTTAATTCTGATAAGAATTGAATCCAACCAAAATGATATAGGAAATTAAGGAACTTTAATATTCACTACCCATGATACAATGTTTCATATTTATAGAGAAATGGATCTATAAAGTCTAGTGAAATAAACTATGGGGACTTGTGGGTATTCAACATCAACAACCACCAAATCAAATGGAGAATGAGAAATATTATTCAATCACTACAGTTAAAGTAGAATTTAAAAATAATTTTTTATAAGGTACTCTTCATAATCACTCAATAATGAATTTTTTTATTTGATATTTGTTATACACATTCCATTTTATTTTTAATGTTTTATATAATTGTTGAATATAATACTCAAAACCATGAAATAGTGATATATATAAAAACACATAGTGGTGAGATCATTACAACCCAATTGTTGTAATTTTTTCTTATTTTTTTATATAGGGACATTCTTCTAGATATTCTCAAAATCCTTACTTTATTAGAAGTCAATGCTATACTAGGCATGGATTGGATCTCATTATATATTTCACAAAATAGTTAAAATGAAAGGAAAATATTTTTTTTTATTTTGAACTATCCCATTATCCTCTAAAAATAAAATGAATATTATGAATCTCATTTGGAAATCACATCAATGGTTTGGGTGTTGATAACCTATTAATATTCATACCTTTACTAAATGGTTGTGTCAAAAGAATTTATCAACCTGTAGGAAATTCAAATTGTTATGGAATACACAAATATATTTCATGAAGATTTCCTTGACTTCCAATATATCATGATTTAGTGTTTTCAGTAGATATTACACTAGATCCACTGTTATTTGAAAATTTCAATATGGGATGGGATTAATCAAACTGAATGATTTAAGGAGCTACATGAGCATTTGGAAAAACAGTTCATACACCCTAGTGCATCACTTTAGGGTGAAAATGTGATGTTTTTCATGATAATGTATGGATCATTGTGGATTTTCATGGATTACATGGATCTTAAAAAGATCAACATAACGAAAACAATCCCTACCAAATATTGATCACTTCATTGATCAGCTACATAGATCTCGTTAATTCTAAAAGGTGGATCTTATTTCATGATATCATTAACTAATGGTGTAGAAAAAAGATATTCATAAGACATCATTCTAGAAAAGTTCTGAAAAATATGAGTTCATAGTGATGCCCTTAAGACATACTAATTAACCTTTAATATTAATGGATTTGATTAGTTGAGTCTTTAGAGACTATGTTAACAAAATTTTTGGATGTTTTCTTATCAATGACATTCTTATTTACTCTAAGAGAAAGGAGGAAAATTATGTGTATAAAAGGATTGAGCTAGAAACATTAAAGAAGTATTAAATATGTTATTTTTTCAAATTTTTTTTGACTATTGGATGAAATAAGACACATTCATGGGGAACATGGTCACATGTGAGGGAATGTTTATAGAACCTTAGAAAAAAAAGAAATTTTTGAATGAAAAAGTCACACTACTATCAAAGAAATTCCTAGTTTTCATGGATTATTACGGTACTACTACCATTTAGTTATTATTTTTTGTTGATTTTATAGCCGAAAAAATATGATAACATAGAAATGAGTAATGTATGTCACAAAATAAGATTGAGAAGAAATATTTTAAGATCCCAAGTATAGAATATTAATTGTACTTTCACTCACAATACCAAAAGGAGGAGATGTTTTTGGGATATAAAGTGATGATTCAATGAATAAAATGCTTTGTGTACCCATATAGAATGAAAATGTGATAGCCTATGCCTCAAAATATTTAAAGATACTTGATACAAACTACCCGACTCAGGATATATAGTTAGTATCTATGATATTTTCCATAAATATTTATAGGTACTACCTCTACAGTGAGAAGTGCTAAATTGATACCGATCATAAGTGTCCAAAGTATATAATCACATATAAGGAGCTCAAAATGAGTCACAGAAGATGGTTAGAAATAATAATGAAATATTATTTATCAATTCACAACCATATAATAAAGGAATACAAGGAAAATGATTCCCTTACTAGAAAAAAACATACCACTCTAACCATGATGTGGATTGAGTGAGACCCAATTTTTGTGGATGTAAAAATAATTAATATCGAAATAATTAGGGATAAAAATATGTCCCACCCATCCCTAATGATTACCTAACCAATATATCCAAGATAAGAACAAGTGGGTGAAAATGGATGATCTATATCTACAAAATAAAGAAAAAAAAGTTATATAAGGGAAGAAACATGAGTTTCACATAAATGATGATTTTTTATTCAGTTTGGAACTAAGACTTATGTTAATTTATAACTTAAGATAATGAAAAATATATTGTATAATTCAAATAGATAACCTTTCTCTACCCATCTTAGATGATATGAGATGTACTGTGATCTTCAAGAGAAGTCTTTGTGGGACAACATGAAGAATGAAATTTTTGAGTATTTAAAATAGTTCTTAGTATGATATCAAGTTAAATAAGAGAGATATAATTCCATGGGATGATGAAATCGTTCTAGATACCCATTTGGAAATTGAAAAAAATCACCATGGACATTGTCATTGGTCTTCCAAAGACATTTGATGGAAGAAACAAAATATGGGCAGTAGAGGATAGAATCACCAAGATTATTACTTTATTTCTATATGATAAGATTTCTCATTTGAAAAAATGCAATGATATATGTAAATAAATTGGTGAGGCTGCAAGGGGTGCACCATTGGATCATTTATGATCATGATACAAGGTTTACCTCTAAATTATGGAGAATTAATCAACATACTTTTAATTATAAATTGAATTTTAGTATGTTATATCACCCAAAAAATTATAACCAATCTAAAAGAAGTATCCAGACACTCTAGGAGACACTATGTGCATTCTATATGAAATAAAAAGGTGGATGGGATCAACCTATATGATGAGTTGAGTTCTCATAAAACCATAACTTATACTTATGTATTAAAATTTATCAACATGAATCTCTATATAAAATATGATATGGATCACCTCATTGATGTGATGAATTTGGTGGATGAAAGATAATCAAACGTAATCTTTTAAAATAGATGGAATAAAAAGGTTTAACCCATCGAAAGCATATAATAGCTGGTTAGAGTTAGAAAAAGGTCTTTGCTGATAACCATTCATGATAATTAGGGATTATTGGTAGAGATAATGTTTTCCTTCAAATATAACCATCGATGAGAGTCATTATTTTTGGAAAGAAAGGGAATATTATCCCACATACATTGTTCCCTTTGAGATCCATGTCTGTAAAGGGGCAGTATCCTATCTTTAAGAAGATCCGCCAAATATTTCTCAAGATCATAATGTGATCCATGTATCTCTTATAAGTAAGTGCATTCTTGAACCCTCACATGTACTGATTCTCAAGGTGGTACAACTGGAGAATGGCTTCTCATTTGAGGAGCATCTAGTGAAGATATTAGACTTTGAATGTATTGTTATATGTAACATGAAAACTAACCTTCTCAAAGTGTTGTGAGGGAATCATATATATGAATAAGTGACATTGAAACCAGAGGAGATATTAAAGAAAAAGAACCCAAACCTATTCTCAATCAAGAATACGATTTTATATTTTTGGGATGAAATTTATAAATGGCCAAAGAATGTAAAAAACCAATGTTTATAATTGAAAATTGATTCATCAAATAAATGTGAATTATAATATATTATACATATAAATCACATATAGAAACCAACAACACATTATTTAATTAATTAAAATAATTATATTAGTCAATAAATAAAACCATTTTAATTAATATTATTACAAGTGAAAAAATAAAAAATAGATAAACTACAATGGGAAAATACGGACCACCTTAATCTACTAGAATTATCCCTCCCATGAAGAACACTATATGAAAAATAAAAAAATTAGTGAACCAATAAATATTATTGAAAACGAAAATATATAACCTTGAAAAAATTATATTAAATATTTATTGAATGAATGAAGTGGTATTTATAGTATTATATGTTACCAATGTATTAGTAATGTGATAATTGGAATAGTAACCATACCATTGTAAATAGTAACATTACCATTAGGATTAGTAGCATGACTAATGTAATTTTAAATTAAACAAAAATTAATAAATTTATAAATAAATATTATTTATCAACAATGATTAAATATATATAAATATTATAATTAAAAAAAAAATATCATGGTAAAAAACTCATAGAAAATATAAGCACGTTTTTGATAACCTATATTTTAATGTATTTCATAGAAATCATCATTTTTATATTAAAAATTAAAATTACATATGTTAGAAATTTATTTTCATAAAAAGAATATCCTTTTGAAATCATAACAACAAAATTTTCAATTGTTTTTTGGTAATTTTCTAAAATAATTCTATTTTCATGTCAATAGTACATATACTTTTTTTCCTATAACCAATGTATCTTAAATTACATAATTCATGATGTAATAATAACCTAATAATTTATATAACATGATTTTTGGTAAAACATTACTTTATAAATGAGTAATTATAATAATATAAATTTTATATACTATGACTAAAAAGCATTTTCCAAAATCATAATGTCCAAAGTTATCCCTAAAAATAAAAATTTATCTTTTTTCTAAATTATTTTTTTAATAAAATAATTAATTAAAATTATAAATTGGTTTAATGCCTTTAAAATAATTATATTATGTTTATATTTTATTTATATTTTCATAAATTATCTATTACAGGTTTTACATTTGATATATTATTTTATTTAAAATATTATTCTAAAAATATCCATCTCTTAAAGTATAAATAACCTCTCTCCCCCACCTTGGAAAACTAATCCTAGATCACTTGAAAAATAGAACTTTATGCCAAAATACTCCATGAAAATACCATTAGAATACCTAGGGGAATTTTGGAGTAATCCAACTCCACACATCAAGAGATTTTGGATGTTATACAAGTGAAGAAATACCAAAGATTAAGTATGTTTTCATTAAGTCTTCTATTTTTTCTTCTCTTTATTTTTTCGCCACCTATTTTAAAACAAAACCATATAATATTATTTTATATTATGTGATAATCATTCTATTGTATCATAGGTTTTTAATAGTTATCCCCTCCTCTAAATCTATCCTGGGTGTGGCTTCCTCCTGAGGTTTTATAGAATATAGTTGATATTAGTAGTTCTAGATTATACTATGTAGAAATACTATCAATTGATGATCATTATTTGGAAAGGACATCATTATACTTTGATGTTTATATTATATGTGTAAGAGAAAGTCTTTGATAACCAGATATATTAATACCTATGAATCTTTAGTAATCCCCAAGTTGCCTTAAAACAAAATATATTTCATGAACATTGACGTTAGACTATGTGTAAATCATGGAGATCTACGTGTTTCCACATGATTACGAGATAGCGACATTCGTGGGTTGGAACTGAGATGAAAATGACCTCTTTGAGTCTCTATGGATTTTATTAAACACTATATATTTATTCTTACCCATCATCCACCAGTTACTTAATAGTGTCAATCCTATGAGAAAACATGTTACTTCATGTTCCATTTTTTGTTTTCATGGAATTCAACTATATAGGTATATATTAAAAAATTCATGGTATTTATTCACACACATTTTGTGTCTTTATAGATGATGAATAGGTTTGGTATTTTTTTTGTGGAATTATATTTTTCTTGTCATGTTTAAACCTGATACATGGTTGTACATGAGGGAGTTTGGTGGTTTATAATGGAATTAATTTCTATTATGGATATTTGATGATCCAATAGTGAAAAATAGATGTGGTGATTTTTAGAGTCGAGTGTTTACCTGATTTAGGTAAATTTTAGATGTAAATTTTATTTTATATTTTTAATAACTGTGATATACATGTATCTATTATAAAATATGGATATTATATGTTTATTTTAGTTTTTAATATCTATTGTTTTTAAAATCCTAATATATTTATTTTTGTTGGTTTATTTAGGGTAAAGACTCCAATATTGTGATATTTTCATAGTAAATTGTAGTCATTAGCTGCTAATCTATTTGAGGTGGGAATGTAGTGGCACTCTCCCCTTATTTCTATCCCAAGTTGGGCCCTTACGAATCTTACCAGGATAATGTTATATCAATGAGGGTTTATCATAAGGACAATGCTTATTTATTGGTTCCATAAAAGGATTTATACTAATTTTCTATATTAGTGATATGAAATCTTGAGTTTATATTTGTGGCCACAAACTATAGTGATGGTTCAATTACTGATGTATCCATTCTCAAGAAATAAATATCATTCATGAGGTATCGACAGTATAAGATAGAATTTGTGGAAAAAATGAATTCAAATTCATCATATAGGAATGGGAAATTGATTTTAATGTCATTTTGTGTGACCATTATATATATGATTTGATGAATGTGCTTCATATTGTTATTTATATGATACCTTGACATAAGTATCCATGATCAATTCTACTGAAGGCTAGTGGAATACCTGTATGTGTGATTGTTCCTATAAACAATGGCCAATTTAATGTTGGGGATTATATTCATGGTTTTGATACATCTCCACCATCTGCTATTCCATTTAATTATTTATGATATGAAATACCACATTATTTTGTGTCATAAATTTCAACTATGCTCCATTAAATGAGGTGTGGGTTCCCTTTTCTTAGCCATGTGATACACTCAATCATAGTGTTCCACCATCACATATTTTTTACTATTTAATGATGCAAGTTTTATTTATTATGATTCCAGTAGAGTTATTAAGATTTTTTGGGTAATTTTATTATAGGTATTCATTCTCATTATCTAAATTATTTTATCTTATTATTCCAATTAATAAATACCTTTTGTTTAGTAGAAACTTTGCGGTCTGTTTTGGGTTGGGCACTTTTGAGGAAGTAGCTTTAGAATGGTATTCGCATGGTTAGGTAGGCTGTGTGAGAAGGCCATGAAAGGGTTTCCTTAATATAGTAGCTAACACACAGTTAGCTCATGGTTTGTCTAACCGAGCGGTCTAACCGTGCGCAGAGTCAAATCTAGATCCTATTTTTTAGGATCTTATTTGTTTTTGCTCCCACTTGATAGTTTTTTCTCTTAAACATACCTAATTTTATATTTCTCTCCATTTAAGGTTGGGGAACCTCTCCCAATAATTTTGGAACCAATATGAAGCCCTCCCTTGGCGTTTTCAAGCCCAATTATCTCGTTAAGTGATGTTCCTCTTCTTCCCCATCATTTTTATTTAGATCTACTTCTCCTCTTATATTTATTTCTTAGATATACATATTTTATGGGTATATATAAGATGGTTGATTCTAAATAAGTTGATTTTTGGTCTTGATATTTCTATGAGAAGATATATAAGGCCATTTCTTAGATAATCAACCCACCTTCTTGTGTGTTCTTTCTATGTTTCCAAGATTCATCAAAACCATTGAGGTAGGTGGATTCAATATCATCTCCCCTTTCTATAATTCATTGTATTAGTTTCAAATTGAATAAATTTAGTTAAATTTATTGTGAAAACATTGTTCAATTCATGGAATAAATCTTTTTTAGTGAAGATTTATTGTTTTTTTGAAATTGTGAAATCTTGATGAATTATTGTGAAAATTCCTTTATATTCTTGAATTTAAAATGGTTATTTTAAATTAAAAATTTTCTGGAATTTATAAATGTTTTTTTGGAACAAGGGGTTTTAAATAAAGAAGTAATTTTATTGAAATGGTTTGGCTTTGGGATGGTTTTGATGGAAAATAGTTTTCAATAAAAAGTCATTTTATTCAAAAGGCATTTTTGGCATGATCCTTTGGCATATTGGTGTGTAATTTCATATTTCATTTATGGGGATTGGTCTAGATATGATATTGTACTCAATGACAAAGGGTTAATGGAGCATGGGATATAATTACCTTGTGATGAATTGGTAGATCGATGAGAATCCGCTCAAGAGTATGGAAATTTTATAGTGAAGAATGCATGGTTGGTTGTGTGGATGTGTGGAATTGTTTGGGTATTCTACAATAATATTGATAAATTGTTTTAAATATTTTTTAGTTATTCTTCTCGAAAAATAACTTTCAAGAAAATTGCTTTCTATTTCAATTGTATGCTTTTGGTTGAAAATTGTTTTGGAAACTTGTTTATATTTAGTTATACACTATTTTAATAAATTGTTTATATAAACTATTTTATATAAATTTTAAAAACTATTATATACTAGTGGTGGGATTAGGGAAGTCATTGGGAAAACCTACTAAGTTTTATACTCACCCATTCTTTGGCACTTTTGTGCTTTTGAAAATGTTATCTTCTGGTAGAGGGGAAAGGTAATGTATTGCACGTTTTTAGCACCACTTCATGATACATGGTCTATTTGATGATATTGGGGCATGTATTTATGGGATAATGGAGCCTTATGGTCTTCTTGGAATCTTTATTTCCCCTTACTCTATTTACTTTGATATTTTTTTTCTTTTATTTTTGCACACTTTGAAGTTGTTTTATCATCTATAAAGTAGTTGTGTTGTCTTATTTTTTCTCATGCATCATTTATTGAATGGTTTGGTTACAGTTTGTTGGTTTATTATTTTGTTTATTAAAGGGAAAATTTTCCCCCACTTGTATTTGAATCCCTATGTCTTTTATTTCCATCCTTTGGAATCTTAGGGATGTCGCTTATGGCCAAGTAATAACTTGTTGTACTCTCAAGCTAATGAGAATTAACAGGGTCATTACAAATGGTATCAGCTTGTTCAGTCCTTTCCTAAAAAGTATTATTTAGTTTTCTTAGTCTTAGAGTTAATATTAATTCGTTTCTATTCCTTTGGTTGTGATCTTAGAAAAGAGTATTATTGTTGGGACTTGAATTTTATATCATAAAAGTATATAGCTAATATATTTATGCTGAACTTCAAGTAACCAAGGAGATGTGTATATAAGTGTTTTCGAAACACTTATGTGATTATGGAATCTCATTATCTTGGGTTTATCCAATGAGATGATCATGACATGAATTTTAGAGTAATGACTTACCAATAGTATTGCATATCTCATTATGAGTAATGATTTATGATTTTTTGAAAAAATATAGATTTTTGATATATATAGAGTTTTTTTTCAAATAAAAAACATTGAAAAAGGACATGGTTGGTTTATTTTAAAAATAAATTGATTTTAAAAATAATGAATGGATATTTTAAAAAATAGTTGAACTCAGAAAATGTTGTTTTTGAAAAACAATGTTGTGATAGTTGATGTGATAAGATTTGAAATGATTATCCATCAGTTTCTATGGAGTGAGACTTACTGAGTTTGTTGTTTGTTTAGAAAATGAATCTCAATAGAGATCATAGAAACCAACCAGAAGAAGCTGCAAGGAATGTGGTTGAACCTTATCCATAATTGAACTGATATCTCATTCATAGTATCGTCTAGGAGTTTCACTATATGGACAAGGGGAACTGAAGGGATGAGCCAAGGCATGTGTATAATTCCATGCAGTTCATTAAGAATAATCAACCCATATTCTGAGGTGATTCTGAACTAAAAAAGGTGGATGTATGGATGAGTAGGATGAATTGTATCTTCGAGTTCATTGAAACATTGGGAGAGATCATGGTCAAGTTGGTGACATATTTTATTGAGGATCTTGCATGCTAGTGGTGGGAACTAGTACTGCATGATAATGAGAATAAATGCCTTACTTGGGAGGATTTTGAGGAATTTTTTAATAAAAAATTCTATCCTCACATGTTCAAGATCAAGAGGAATACAAAAATATTTAACCTAAAGTAGGAGAATATCTCTTTCACAGAATATAAAGCTAAATTCTGAATTCTGTATGCTTTCCACCAGATGTTGGGATGAGTGCATCCCTAAAGTCATGCATCTTCGAATTAGGGATAATGCATGAAATTTGAATAAAGATTGCAGTGACCTGTACTAATTACTATATAGAGATGGTGAGCAGAGTGGTGGTGGATGAGAAAGACATCTCAAGATCTATGGGGGGAGGAAGTGTGATGATATCTTCTAGAAATGATGGAAACATCAATGTTGGGAGCAAGTGAAAGATAAACACCTATTTACAAGGTTGGAGTGGGAATCCGAGTCAGACAGCTGGATTAGTAAATCTTTCTCTATGACCAAAGAGCCAAGCGGGATGCTACCAATGTGGTTCCTTTGACCTCATAAAGCTGGAGTGAAAATAACCATGAAGAGAATTCCATAATTGAAACTATATGAGACATCTTACGCGATTTTATCTCAGTGATCTGAGGTTTAGTACTCGAGACACTTGTCAGTTCTCACAAGCATCATATACTTCAATATGAAGAGGCTAGTAGAATCAGTTTCACTAGAAGAGAAAATCTATCCATGGTGATTCTTTTAATACCATGACTTCTCAGCAAGGGAATTATTATAAAGGAAATAAGGAGTAGAGTTTAGCAACGAAGAAACTATATGGAGTCGAGAAAAATATTTTTGATGATCAGGCTGGACCATCTATAGTGAGAGGTACAATTATTTTGAATTTTACCTTTGTGCATGTACTATTTGATACTGGTTCATCTCAATCATTCGTTTCTTTTCATGTTTTTGACTTGATATGTTTGAAACATGAAATGATTCCCTCTGTAATAAAACTAAAAAATATTCGCAGTGAATGTGAATGTCAAGACTTTGTGTGTAGTGAATGTGTTATAACTGTTGATGGAGCTAAGATAAAATGGGACTTATCCATGTTAGACATGGATATCTATGATGTAATCCTGGGTATGTATTGGTTGATGACATTCAAGGATCACATCGACTATTATATAATAATAGCTAGTTTCATATTTGAGGATGACAATGATAATATCTTCAAAGGAGAGAAGGTTGTGAAGAAGGGTGAAATGGGATTGTTGGCACTAGCGGTGGGAACTATCTCTTACTAGTTGGAGGTTTTGAATTTGGAATTGATGAATAAGATCCAGGATATTAGTTTTACACCAGTGCTGGATTAATTTTTGGATTTATTTCCCAATAACTTCTCAGGGTTACCTTCTATAATGGAAGGGAAGTTGATGATTGATATCCTTTTGGGGACTAGTCCTATTTCCCTTCCATATTATAGGATGATACCAACAGAGTTAAGGTAATTGAAAAGGAAGTTGGAGGAGCTCAAAAGAAAGGGTTTCATTTGGCCAATTACATCTCCATGGGCAGCACTGGTCTTGTTTGTGAAGATAGAAGATGGAAATCTTCAGTGGGGAATCAATTATCTAAAGCTTAAAAAAGTTACAATAAAGAATCAGTATCCACACCCATGAATTAATGATTTGTTTAATCAAATGAGGGGATCTCAATGGTTCTATAAAATTAAATTATGACCAGGATATCATCAATTGTGAGTTTGGAAGGAAGACATTCCGAAGATAAATTTTAGAAGGATATCTGGCCACTACGAATATGTATTCATTATTTTAGGTTTAATTAATGAACCAAGTGTCTTCATGGATTTGATGAATCAGATATTTTAGCAATATCTATACTTTTTTTGGTATTTGTGTACGAAATCTTGGTATATTCAAATACAAGGTCTAAGCATGATGAACACCTAGAGATAGTGTTACAAATCATGAGATATCACCATTTCTATTCCAATCTACATGTGTTTGATTTTTAGATACAAGAGGTATGTTTTATTGGCCATGTGATTTCTAAAAAATGTGTTTTTTTGGATAATGAAAAGATAGAATCTATTATCTCATAAAAACCACTAAATAATGTCATTGAGATAAAAATTTTTCTTGGTCTAGATAGTTATTATCAACGATTTATGCATAAATTCTCATAGATAGCCTTACCAATGACATATTTGACAAAGAATAATTCTCCATTCCAATGGACATAGGAATGTCATAAGTTTGTCCAAGAGTTTAAATTTTGTCTTACTTTAAAACCTATCTTGATTTTTCCAGAATTAGGATGGGGGTAGTGGTGTACTGTGATGCTTCAGGATTGGGGTTAGGATGTGTTATTATGTAAGGGTCCCATGTTGTGGCTTATGGTTTAAGGAAATTGAGAGTGCATGAGAAGAATTACCCAACCCATGATTTGGAGCTAGCTGCAACCGTCCATGCTTTGAAGACCTGACGTCATTATCTCATTGGTGAAAAAATTCACTGTGTTTACAAATCATAAAATCTTGAAACAAATTTTATCACAATGAGATTTAAATTTGAGGGAAAGGATATGAATGAAGTATCTCCAAATGTTTTAATTGGACTCGATGTATACATTGGGAAAACTAAATTCGGTAGTAGATTCATTGATAAGAAAGTCAAATGCTCATTTGGTGAAATAAGATTAAGATTAATGGTAGTTTATGTTGGTCCTAATCGACATTCATGTGGAATGTAGATATTGAGGTGATATTGAGGTTTTATTTTCATCCATGCTTGTTCCTAATTTGGTAATGATGGTCAAAGAGGCTCAAACATCTGATGTAGAATGACAATAAATGAGTCCAAAACTCAATGGTGGAGAGACCATTGAGGGATGAGAACTTGATGAGAGTCCAGTTTTGTGTTTCATAGATCGGATGGTTGTACCTATGGATTGCTGGGAACAAATCCTTCATGCTTACTACCATTGAATATGGTTTGTACATACAATAACATAGAAGATGTATAAGGTGTTGAATGCACAATTTTAGTAGAGTGACATGAAAAGAATGGTGGCCGAGTTTATCTCGCACTGCTTAAATTGTCAGCAAGTTAAACCAGAGCACCAAATACCAGTGGGTATGTTGTAGTGTTTATCCGATCATAGTGTAGAAATGGGAGGAGATAGATATGGATTTTTTCAAAGGTCTCCCATGAATTTTCTGGAAACACAATTCCATATGTGTGATAGTGGATCGGTTTACCAAACCATCTCATTTCATTCAAATTCATGAAAATCATACAATGGAGGTTCTATATAAAATATATGTCCAAGAAGTAGTAATGATATATGATGTACCTGTTTTGATCATGTTAGACATAGATCCGAGGTTCACATCTCATTTCTGAAAATCCTTACCAAAATACCTTGGAACTTAGTTGACTATGAGCACGACATATCATCCTCATACAAATGACCAGTCTGAGAGGATGATACAAATGTTGGAAGACATGTTGTAGTCTTTTGTAATGGATTTTAGTGGCTCAAGGGAAAAACATATACCCTCTGTGGAGTTATCTTATAATAATATCTATTAGGACTTGATACATATATCTCTTTTTGAAGCATTTTATGGGCATCTTTATTTATCTCCATTATCCTGGGTGTAATTAAGTGAAACATCACAAGTCAGGCTGAAAATTTTCTAAGAAACAACAGAGAACATTAAACTAATTAGAAAGAATATTATTATAGATCATAGTCCTTATAAATCATATGAGTATCATCATCAATAGTCATTTTCATTTTCCGTGAGAGATCATGTGTTCTTGAGGATATCTCCAATGCTTGGACATCGTTGTTTTGGGAAGCAGGGAAGGTTATCTCCTTGATACATTGGCCCTTTTGAGGCACTAAAACAGGTTGGAGATGTGGAAAATCGATT
This sequence comes from Viscum album, assembly GCA_963277665.1. Lineage (NCBI taxonomy): Eukaryota > Viridiplantae > Streptophyta > Magnoliopsida > Santalales > Viscaceae > Viscum > Viscum album. The sequence goes on from OY728150.1 coordinate 1,590,245,932, forward strand.
AGAATTACTAAAATGGTTCATTATGTTTCATAATGTGTTCCACATATCACAATTGAAAAAGTATCAACCTGATCTCGACCATGAGATCAGATGGGATCACATTGACCTAGAGCCAGATGCTTTGTTGGTACATATCCTAGCGTGGATTGTCGATATGTAATAGAAAGTATTGCATGGGAAAAGAATTGGTCTATTGTGGGTTCAATGAAAGCCTAGTTAGATTCAAGAAGAGATTTGGGAATGTGAGAAGGAAATGAAATAGAAATGGTCAGAACTCTTTTAGGGAAAGGATGATTTTTTACTTTTTGGGGACGAAAAGACAAATAGTGGGGATAATTTAGTACCCTATTTTATGGGTATGTAACCCTTAATTGATTATTTTTATGTTTATAAAGTGTAAAGGTGAATAATGAGAGATTTTGGTGAACTTTCATAAATTTTTGGGGGAAAATGGAGAAGCGCACGGGTTGCACAAACTTTTCCAAAAACAAGCAGAAATCTTAGTAGAAACCATGCGGCCTATTCTGGGGTAGGCACATCTGAGGAAGTATCTTTAGAACTATGTCCACACAATTAGGAAGGGTATTCAATATGGAATTTAAAGGGTTTCCTTAAGATAGTATCCAACACATGGTTATGGATGTTTGGTCTACCCGTGCGGTCTATGCGTGGAGTCAAATCTAGATCCCATTTTTTAGGATCTTACTCATTTTTGCTCCCACTTTATTTTTTTCCTCATAAATGGACATAATTTTATATTTTTCTCTATTAAAGGTTGGGGAACCTCTCCCGATATTTTTTAACCAATCCAGATCCCTTCCTTGGCATTTTCAAGCCCGATTCTCTCGGTAAGTGACATTTTTCTTCGTTCTTGTCATATTTCTTTAGATCTACAGAGATATATTTATCCTCTTCTATTTATTTCTCATATATACAACTATTATGGGTAGATCTATGATGGTTTATTCAAAATAAGTTGATTATTGATCATTATCTTTTTATGAGAAGATATATGAGGCTATTTCTTAAAGAATCAACTCGTATTCTTGTGCGTTCCTTTTCTGTTGTCAAGTTTCGTCAAAAACATTGCGGTATGTGGCTTAAATCTCATATCATATTGATAAATTTTATTAGATTAGTTTCAAATTGGTTAAATTTAATTAAATTTATTATGAAATATTGGTCTAATTTATGGAATAATCTTTATTAGTGATGATTTACCCTTTTTGTGAAAATGTGAAATCTTGATGAATTGTTGTGAAAATTGCTTTATATTCTTGAATTTAAAATATAGATTTAAAACTATTTATTTTTTTAATTTATAAATGGTTTATTTGAAATTATTTTTTCAATAAAAAAGGTGTTTTTATTAATATGGGTTATCTTTGGGATGGTTTTGATGGAAATTTTTTTTTAATAAAAAGGTGATTTTACTGAAATTGCATTTTCGAAATGATCCTTGTGAATATTGGTGTGTGAGTTCATATTTCATATATGGGGCTTTCTTGAAACATGAACTTGTTATCAGTTCCAATGGGTTAAGAGATCATGGGATATAATTACCTTGTAATGACTTGGTTGATCGACAAAAAACCACTCATGAGTATTGAACTATCATAGTTTAGAATGTGTGGTTGGTTGTGTGGATGTATGGAATGGTTTGGGTATGCCAAAAGAATATTTAGAAATGTTTTTAAATATTTTTTTAGTTTTTTTTCTAGAAAAATATATTTTTAGAAAATTGGTTTCAATTTCACATGTATGTTTTTGGTTGCAAATGGTCTTGGAAACTTGTTTATGTTTAGTTATAAATAGTTTTTAAGAAATTTTTTATATTAAATTTTTTATATAAATGTTTCTAACTCTTCTATCCTAGTGGAGGGAATATGGAATTCATTGGGGCAAACGTACATTGTTTTATACTCACCCCTGATTTGGCACTTTAGTGCTTTTGCATATGTTATCTTCCAGGATAGGGGCAAAGGTAATGTATTGCACATTTTTAGCACCACTTCATGATATGTGGGATGTTTGATGATCTTGGATAATGGAGCTAGGGGATCATGGAGTCTTATGATCTTCTTGGAGTCTTTAGTTTTCCTTACACTATTTAATTTGATACTTGTTTTTGCTTCCACTTTTGCACACATTTTTTTGTTTTATCATGAATAATGTAGTTGCATTCAATTGATTTTTATCATGAATCATTAGGTGAAAATTTTGGTTATGATTCGTTGGTTTAGTGGTTTGTTTCTTAAAGGGTAAATCGTCCCCCAATTGTATTTTAAACCCTTTGGCATTTATTTCCATCAATTGGCATCTTGGGGATGTTGCTTAAGGCCAAGTAATGACTCGCAGTACTCTCAAGCCAATGCGAATTAGTGGGTCATTATATACTCTATGATTATTGTTTTAGTATAAAGTTTTAGTAAATACCGAGGAAAGAAAATATAGTTTCAATGTTTGAATAATGAATGAACATTATCAAGAGACTAGTATATTCAATTTAATTCAATATAAATATGAATTTTATATGTGTAAGGGGAATTATTAAGATATTTGTAGAATATATAAATCACTGTAATAAAATCTTTCCATGTATCACTTCTTGTGGGATCCTTTTTAGAATTCAAGGAAAATTATCTGATCATATCAAAATACTATCAGTTGTTTTTTAACATCTTATAGTTAGAGACCAAGATTCATGGAGTGCTATTAATATTATTTTATTTTAAATTAATGTGGTTGATGAGATATTAGGGGATCGCTAGTGGAGTTATAGATGATCATTCTCATAGGGGACAAAGTGTTAATCTAGTTTTCCTGGTTCATATTTTGATATCATTAGAGAATTGACTCCTTTATTGACAGAGATAAGTTTCAGACATATAGTTAATTGTGGTGTCCCCATAGTAAATCTAATTGTCTCATAAATTTATAGAGGATATGTTGACATAATTTTCATATATGATGATATGTTCTAAAAAAATAGTCTTAAATAGTTTATTTATAAGGTGAAAATCATGCCTTCTAGGTCCCTATGTGGATAATTTATATACCTTGTTAATTATGTTATTTACTAGAAAAATGGATTGAATTGGGAAACCCCATTAATAATGTTACAATTAATGTAGTATATATAGTTATCCCACTGTGGATATTACCATTGAATGTAGCACTTTATACAGGTTGTAGGAGTTTTTTTAATGAAATATTAGAGATTTTATTAACTCGTATAGTTTATTTTATAGGTTCTATGGTCCAATAGATCAAGGTCCTTTGAATATTGTGGACCGGACATTTAATATTTTTTTGAATTGGAATCCCAATGGAAAATTGATTTGTGATGGTATGATTTTTGTTCTTGGGAAAATATTTAACACTCGATGGAAGATATATAGAAATAGTTATGACAACATAACCTTGATAACCATGATTGTGGATGTACACCTATTAAAGATCAGGATATAGATAGAGGATACCCATAGATTGTAACACCCCTACCCTATTTACCCAGAGTCGGTGCATTATTACATAACATTGGCATGATAAAAAGTGATCATGTTTCGAAAGACTGATAGGTTTAGTAGTCTTGGAAACACTAGATATATTCATAAGTCTTACATTACATCATAAAGTAATAAAACTACAACAACATCTTGTCTTCATATCCCCTCATACTATCCCTGCAGGTCATTCATAAATTACTTCTTCACATCCTGGGAAAAATAAAACATTGAAAGGGGTGAGTCTAGATGCTCAGTACATATAACAATATAGCGGAAGCTTTCATAGATAAGAATAAACTCTTAAGGCAATGTATAACTAAAACAAAAGCCTTTTATACTTGAACTTCAACATAATATGGAAAAGATAAAATGAAATAATTCCATTTACTTATTCACATGGATATTATACTAGTCGAATAATCATATGCAATATCAATAACCACTTTCATAATGATGGAATGAAGAATGCCAAACTTTAATTTCTTTGTCAAGGCCTCATGCCAAGACCTAAGGGATAACTATAACGGGAACCCAACCCGAAGAGCCTCTGTAACCAGACTCCAACCCGGAGTGCCTTTAATAACCGGACACCAACTCGGAGTGCCTCTAATAACCAGACACCAACCCGGAGTGCCTCTAATAATCGGACACCAAACCGAAGTTCCTCTAATAACCAGACACCAACCCAAAGGGTCTACTGTTACTGGACACCAACCCAGAGATCTTACTTTTACCGGTCCCCAACCCAGAACATACTAGTCAAACACATTCATCTTAAGAAGATGATGAAATATAACATAAACAATCGTATTAAAAATAGAATACGAAATGCAAAAACATTAATCATAAACCATTAATGGAATAAAAATAACTCATCCATAGTTAAACATAATAAAAAAGCTTAAATACAATATAGAAGTTTTGTATCATAATAAATCAACTTCAAACAAGTGTAAAATTTATCAAAGGATGATGACATAGATGAAATCAAAACTATTTGAGAGAAATATCCTATTTTTGAAATCATTTAAAAGTCAAATAATTATAAAAGAAAAAATTTACTTTGAAAATATTCTTATAATCTTGTAAGGGAAGCTTAAAAGATTTTATAATGGTGGAAAATAGCTGCACTGGCCATATAAGTTAAAAAAAGACATTCTTACCCTAATTCTATCGAAAAGGTTAAAAAGGAACTTGTTTGGAAAACAACAGAAATATTCCTTTATAAAATTCTTATAAAAAGTCAAACAAGGTTATAAATGACTTTAACCCATATTCTATAAAATAGTAAGAATGTTTTGAAATACATTTTTAAGAAACATGGATGTGGATAATAAATATGTCCCAGTAGATAATTACATATAAACAACCTCGAATAATGAAGAGATTGTGAAATAAACCCTTACCAATTTGGTATCTTACGAAACATACATCCCGTGAAAGAGGTATCATACAATTAATATGTAAATACACAAAAATTAAATTTTATTACATAACGAATGCAATTATGGACAGTACATACACCACACAAAAGGTAATAGTGGCAATATGGCATGAATCTCACAGGAATAAGGAGTGAGATGAAAACCCCTTACTTCCTTGTAATCAATCGTGTCGTATGAACAATAGTAAATAACCACCAAATGAATCATATAATATCATGAATATAAATAGTATCATGATAATACATATCAAATGGCAGTACACAATACAACACATACAATAAGTAAGTGGTGAACAATGGAAATATCATGGAATTAAAAGTGAGATAAGACACCCCTTACTTTGTACTATTTACTTGGTCAAAGGTAGGTTAAAATACTATATAATGGTGAAATAATTGTTATTTAATTATAAAAGAATCATTTAAATTAATATTATATCATATATGATCTTTTATCATTGATTTTTTTAATAATATCTTAGTATTATCGTCATTTCGGGTGTTAACAGATTCGTTTTCCTCTATATTATTTGTTATGAAAGCTGTATTTGTTATGGATGGGATGTATATTATTCATATACAGAATGATATCATGTCTCTAAAAATTATTTTTATTCATAAAATGAAATTTAGTCTGGAATGGATATAATGGGGAATGAATCTCATTGCGTTCGTGGAGACGGTAATCCGTATGTACGCACAAGCGACAATATCATTTTTTTGATATTAAAATAATATATAATTGGATAGTATATCATATATACAGAATCATTATAATGTTATATTTATTATTTACATGAATTAAACGTCATTATTATACCCATCCAAATAATAATATATTGAATAACAATTACACGACGACGTGGAGACGGTAGGCCGTACGTATGCACTTATGGTGACATGTCATTCAAAGGATGGATAGAATACTGAATATGATTGTACCATATTTATAATAACATCACAGTATATAGAAGATACTGATGTTATTATTTTAGAATGGAAATAACAAAGAAGGAAGAAGTGGAAGAAGAAAGGAACTTGAAAGAGGGTGGTAAAATCATTACATCTTCTTCGGGTTCTTCCTTTTGATTTGATCAAAAGGGCTCCTTAGGTTGGATTTCTGATCAAAATAAGGACTCTAGGTTGAAGTTAGGTAAGTTGAAGGAGTATTTGGGTAGTGTTTGGCCGAGTCAAAAGGATTTGAATGTGTGAATTAGCGATAAGGGGAGTGCCTTTTTATAAGAGGGGTGAGGGGCACCTTTGGAAAAGCTAGAAATATTATTTTATAATAATTTAATATTCGGTTTATAATGGCCCCAAAGTGGATTATTTAAAATTTAAGGTGGGGATAGGTCTAAAACCACTCTACAAATAGGTTTTAGAGAGGTTTGGGTCACTATTTTAACCTTATCTTTTAGTTTTAACTCTTAATTAGTTTAACATTTACCATGTCACTTTTTATTTTTATATTATATAGTTAATAAACATACTATATACATCCAAGAGACCCCCAAGTGGTCCATTAATGATAAAAATATCATTATATAAGTCTCTTGGCTGAACCTTAAATATTTAGGAATTTAATATCAATTAATAATATAATATTTGTTTTAAAAACTCTTTTATGTCAATTTTGACACTATTCAATAATTGATTTTTGTCAAAGTCATAACAACTTTATTAATTCGAATCAAATTCATTTAAGTAATACTATAATGTCATTTTAATCAATAAAATTCATTTATGTCATCAGAACTTTCAAATTATAATAATTTTAACATTTATAATACACATTATGTTATTCTTTCATTAATAAGGAAAATAGTGCATCATTATTGTTTCATAAATAATATCAATTATTAAATGTATAAAAATTATAAATAAAATACCATTATGTATGAAATATTTTTATATTTATAATGAATATTTGTAGTCTAAAATCCAACATATATAACCCTATGTAAAAATTGTTTTTCTAAAAGATATATGCTTATGTCATTTTTGTATTTATTTTATCTTCATTAATATAAAGTATCATTATCACTTAAAAGTGGATCCATGGGGTCCCAATATCGACCTAAATATGAACATGGTTGGACATGTATTATCCAATAATTTTAGGACATGTTTTAGGGTAATTTATTATTATTATAATATTATTTTTTGACTTTATTTACCGGATTTACCCTTTAACCATGGTAAATAAAATATTTACCGAAGTAATTATTCAAAATTTCTAAAAATAAAAGTTACCTATTTACACAATTTGGACCTACTTATTATGAATATAGAATACATTTTTCTAAATTCAAAACACAGAAGTGGCAGAAATTAATTTAAAATTAATTCTTGTTGTTAAAATAAAAAGCGTGTTTTTAAGAGATAATAACTATCAAAAGATTGACAGTTGTTTATGTCCGGTTTAAATGTGAAATTATGCACAATGACCAAAATTGTATTAAATGGTAAAAATATATTATAAATATACTTTAAAACCAATCAAATTAATAATTTATCACTATTAATTATTCTGATTAAGAAATTTGTTTTTAATTAAAATTTAGTAATTTTTACTATTCATCATAATATAAAAGTTATCCAAAAAGTACCAAAATTTTACCCTAGGCTAATTTCAATATTTCAAATCCAAAAATGAAGTCCATTTTAAGAGTTAAAATTTATAAAATTTCAAAAAGTGGGTGTTACTATTCATAACGGCTACTTTGATTGGTCGTGGTGTGTTAGAATCTCGAAGTTGCGTACAATGCAAGCTATTTCATTATTCAAAGGGAAACGTACCCTGGAATATTGAGGTGTTACATTCTCCCCTCCTTAAATAAATTGCATCCTCACAATTTTTAAAATTGGGATTGGGAATATAATGGGAATTCTCATATCAGAAAAAGAGTCAATAAAACTATCACATTAAAAGAAAGAAAGAGGAGTAAAAAGGTCCCCCAAGACAACCCATACTAGGATTCCATGTAAGAAAACATGGATATGGACGATAAAATAGGTGTCAAGTTCTGATGGAGAGGGATAGAAAACATGATCCAGAGAAATTTAACAACAAGAAAACCACAAACTTGTGTTGGGACAAATGGTCATTAGTTTCCTAGTAGGAAAAGTAAGCAGACAACATTTTTTTTGTTTTAAGTTACATTACATAAGGATGAGGAATTAATTTTTGAGATTTCCTAAGAACATAAAGTGGTATAAAATTTTTTTGAGTAAAGTTTCATTCTTTAATAAATTCCTACTACTAAATCATTTTTGAACGATGAGTATTCAATAAGAATTGGTCATACTGGAAGAGATAGAATAAACTTCTTATAGAATCACATGATCCACGAAGGATAAACTATATATTTACCTTTTATTTAGAGAATAATCAAAAACAAAACAGTTAGTAGAAGATTTGATGATCCCCCAAAATGATATTCCATTAGAGAAAGAAACAGTAATCTTAATTTCTAAAAGTAAACCAACAATACCCCAAAGTTTAATTAATACCATTCAATAAACAATTGTCCTTGAAATCCTTCTATATAATCCAAACTAATATTGAAACCCAAAATTAAAAGAATTTTGTTATGTAGTCTTCCATGTTAAATTGTATCTCCAAATGACATCAACTACTCTTAAATTCACATACCTAAAAGTAATTAACCTAATCACATATTCTCTATTATAGGTTAATCATTTCCATAAATAACCCAAATCACTATAAATCCAAAATAAAAACATAAATAAAAATCTAAGATTACTTCTAAAAGGAAATCCCATAGTATTATATTTTCCTTGGGCATATAGTGTTCCCAACAAAGATAACATCTTCCAAAATAACATTTATCACTTAATCACCAAATCATTTTCTTATTCTAAGGGTATTAATTTGATAAGACATAACAACCCAAATCACCTTATTATTGATCAATAAAATCATTTAACTAAAAATAATTAGTCACACTAACCAGGGACTTCACGTCATCTAGTGATAGGTGATAAATCTCAATCACACTTTTGTTGTGGGTTCAATTCCCACAACTTTGTTTGACGCGACGGGTTGTCACACGGTCTACGTGTTGTCCTTTTTTAAAACTCTATTTTATAATATTGCCAAAATGAGATAAATTTGTCAAAATAACCACAACATAATTTAACCACAAATGTTATCTCATACCTTGCATTGTCATCCAAAAATATAATAACTTTTAATTGCCTCAAACCCAATGATAATATAAGAACAAATGGTTATTTATAACTATATCCGCAAGAGAAAAGATAATTCTTCCTCAAATATCATTTTCACATGATAAATTGGAGGGTTACACATACAATAGAAAATTCTTCCAAAGTAATCCCATAAATAAAGAGCACTAACACTTTTAAACATTTCACCATCTATTTATTTCCACATAGGTTCTTCATCATATTTTCCTTGGGTCCCCACATTGCCTCTTCCATCTTATGATTTATCCATAGAACTTTTACCAGACGAGTCATTCGGTTTCTCAACACTTGATCTTTGGTATGAAGAATTCTGATAGGCTCTTCACAATAATATATATCTTGTTCCAGTTCTAATTATTCATAGGTGAGTACATGTATTGGGTCAGGCATTTATTTTGACACTAGTGATATGTGGAACACATCATGAACTCTGGAGAGACTAGGCAAAATTTCCTTTTGGTAGAATGTGTTCATGTGTCACAATGGTACCTTAGGAATTTTTCAAAATCATCTACTTCCTTTACCCAAAAACTCCTCATACATCTTGGATTATATCGATGGAAGCATTGATGCATCATAAAAAAATAGGTATTTCTTATATATAATTTTGAGACATCATCTTTAACATGTTTATTTAGAAAAATTCTTACTGATTCGTCTTCAAATATTTCAAAATAAGTCTTTGGTAAATCAGTTTCCGTATGTCCCAAAAGACATAAATATATAATTTGATACATATAGGTTTCTCGGATTTCTCCCTCTTCTACAGCATCTAGAAAATCATTTAGTGCATCGTAATTTTGAGATAAAGTGAAGAATTTGAAAAGACCCTGATGGTACTTCCCACGATTAGAATGGTAAAAATTTGAGAGCGCAATATTATCCCATAGTCGGTACTTGATCCTTGAAAGAATCATGTTATGCTAGAGGTATTGGATGTCTTATAAAGTTGTTTTATTGTAACTTGGACATTTGAAAAAGTTTCAACTTCATCTGCTCATGACTTCTGGATAATAATTGTATGTAGTTCTTTAGGAAGAGAGAGAAGAGTTATTCGTGATCTTGCTCCCTCCATGTTTTAACTAACAAGAATAAAATACAATTAGGGTTTTTTAATACTTATCTAATAAGAATGTAAAATTTTTTAGACACAATAGGATAATCTTGTAATTGAACAATATATCCTAACGTGGGGTACCCTATGTTAAAGTCTATGTTATCCACTATCTATTTCTCGAAATATATTCTTAGGGGAATTTTTTTATTCCCTTTATAATGGTTCATACTAATCTTGTTAATTTACCAAAGAATATCCCCTAGGAGTGTTGTAACCAAGAGTTAAGCAAGGCCCATTGTCGTGCACCGGTTCCCGTTCAAGTCTAGCTCAAAGCAGTGTTTTTGGGTTTTACCTTTAGGTACATCTATGCCAGAGCCGCCTCTACCTGCTCGTATCCAGATAGGGATGTATTGCTCAGAAAACTCACAAAATATCTATAATTCCAAAATTCTAGTATGTTTTTCTATACTAATCCTCAAATTCTATCTTAGGGATATGTGATCTAATCAGAGTTTATCTAAATCTAGCTTACAAGGTTTGTACTAAACTTCCTTTGATACCAACTGTAACACCCCGACCCCAGTTACCCAGATTCAGTGCATTATTACATAACATTGGCATGATCAAAAAAGATCATGTCTCGAAAGACTGATAAGTTTAGTAGTCTTGGAAAAACTAGCTATATTCATAAGTCTTACATTACATAATAAAGTAAAAAAACTACAACAACATCTTGTCTTCATATCCCCTCATACTATCCCTGCAGGTCATTCATAAATTACTTCTTCACATCCTGGAAAAAATAAAACATTGAAAGGGGTGAGCTCAGATGCTCATTAAGGATAACAATATAGTGGAAGATTTCATAGAAAAGCATAAACACTTAAGGCAATGTATAAATCAAACAAAAGACTTTTAAACTTGAACATAATCATAATATAGCAGAGATAAAATGAAATAATGACATTTACTTATTCACATGGATATTATACTAGTCGAATAATCACATGCAATGTCAATAACCACTTTCATAATGATGGAATGCATAATGCCAAACTTTAATTTCTTTTTCAAGGCCTCGTGCCAAGACCTAAGGGATAACTGTAACCGGAACCCAAACCAGAGATCCTCTGTAACCGGGCTCTAACCCGGAGTGCCTCTAATAACCGGACACCAACCCAGAGTGCCTCTAATAACTGGACACCAACCAGGAGTGACTCTAATAACCGAACACCAACCCATAGTGCCTCTAATAACTAGACACCAAACCGGAGGGTCTGTTGCAACCAGACACCAACTCGGAGGGCTTACTTTTATCGGTCCCCAACCCGGAACATACTAGTCAAACACATTCATCTTTAGAAGAGGATGAAATATAACATAAAAATTCGTATTAAAACAAGCATACGAAATGCCAAAACATTAATCATAAACCATTAATGGCATAAAAATAACTCATCCATAGATAAACATATCACAAAACCTTAAATACAATATGGAAGTTTTGTATCATAATAAATCAACTTCAAAAAAGTGTAAAATTTATCAAAGGATGTTGACATAGATGAAATCAAAACTATTTGAGAGAAATATCCCTTTTTTGAAATCATTTCAAAGTCAAATAATTATAAAAGAAAACATTTACTATGAAAATATTTTTATAATATTTTAAGGGAAGATTAAAAGATTTTTTAATGGTGGAAAATAGCTACACCGGTCGTATAAGTTAAAAAAAGACACTCTTACCCTAATTCTTTCAAAAAGATTAAAAAGGACCTTGTTTGGAAAATGATGGAAATATTCCTTTATAAAATTATTATAAAAAGTCAAACAAGGGTATAAATTACATTAACCCATATTATTCAAAATAGTAAGAATGTTTTGACATACATTTTTAAGAAAAACGGATGTGGATGATAAAGAGGTCCCAGTAGATAATTACGTATAAACAACCTTGAATAATGAAGAGATTGTGAAATAAACCCTTACCAATTTGGTAACTTATGAAACATAAATCCCGTAAAAGAGGTATCATATAATGAATATGTAAATAAACAAAAATTAAAGTGTATTACATAAAGAATGAAATTATGGGCAATACATACACCACACAAAAGGTAATAGTGGCAATATGGCATGAATCTCACGGGAATAAGGAGTGAGATGAAAACCCCTTACCTCATTGTAATCAATCGAGTCATATGAACAATAGTCAATAAACACCAAATGAATCATATATTATCATGAATATAAATAGGATCATGATAATACATATCAAATGGTAGTACACCATACACCACATGCAATAAGTAAGTGGTGAACAATGGAAATCTCACGGAATTAAAAGTGAGATAAGAAACCCCTTTATACTTTCTCCTTCATCAAAGGTAGGTTAAATTACTGTATAATTGTGAAATAATTGTTATTTAATTATAAAATAATCATTTACATTAATATTATATCATATATGATCTTTTAACATTGATTTTTTAATAATATCTTTGTATTATCGTCCTTTCAGGTGTTAACAGATTCATTTTCCTTTATATTATTTGTTATGAATGCCGTATTTGTTATGGATGAGATGTATCTTATTCATATCCAGAATGATATCATGTCTCAAAATTTATTTTTATTCATCAAATGAAATTTATTCTTGAATGGATATGATAGAGAATGAATCTCATCGTGTTCGTGGAGACGGTAATCCGTACGTACGCACGAGCGACAATATCATTATTTTGATATTAAAATAATATATAATTGGATATTATATCATATATACAGAATCATTATCATGTTATATTTATTATTTACATTAATTAAACATCATTAGTATACCCATCCAAATAATAATATATTGAATAACAATTACACCACGACGTGGAGACGGTAGGCCGTACGTACACACGTATGGTGACATGTCATTCAAAGGATGGATAGAATACGGAATATGGTTGTACCATATTTATAATAACATCACAGTATTTAGAAGATACTGGAGTTATTATTTTAGAATGGAAATAACAAAGAAGGAAGAAGTGGAAGAAGAAAGGAACTTGAAAGAGGGTGGTAAAATCATTACCTCTTCTTCGGGTTCTTCCTTTTGATTTGATAAAAAGGGGTCCATAGGTTGGATTTCTGATCAAACTAAGGCCTATAGGTTGAAGTGAGGGAAGTTGAGAGATTATTTGGGCATGAGTTGGACAATAAAAAAGGCTTTGAATGTGTGAATTAGTGAGAAGGGGGAGTGCCTTTTTATAAGAGGGTGTGGGGTACCTTTGGAAAAGCTAGAATTATTATTTTATAATAAATTCATATTAGGTTTATAATGGATCCAAAGTGGATTATATAAATGTTAAGGTGGGTATAGGTTGAAAACCACTCAACCAATAGGTTTTAGATAGGTTTGGGTCACTATTTTAACCTTATCTTTTAGTTTTAACTCATAGTTAATTAGTTTAACATTTACCATGTCACTTGGTATTTTTATATTATATAGTTAATAAAATTTCTATATACATCCAAGTGACCCCCAACTGGTCCATTAATGATACAACTATCATGATATAAGTCTCTTGGCCTAACCTTAGATTTTTAGTAATTTAATATCAATTAATAATATAATATTTGTCTTAAAAAATCTTTTATGTCAATTTTGACACTATTCAATAATTGATTTTTGTTAAAGTCTTAAAAACTTTAATAATTTGAACCAAATTTATTTCAGAAATCCAATAATTTCATATTAAGGAATAAAATTCATGGATGTCATCCAAAAGTTCAAATTATATTAATTTTAACATTTATAATACCAATTATTTGATTCTTTCATTAATAAAGAAAATACTGCATCATTATTGTGTCATAAATAATATTAATTATTAAATGTATAAAAATTATAAATAAAATAGAATTATGTAGGAAATATTTTTAACTTTCTAATTAATATTTATAGTTTAAAATCCAACACATATAACCCTATGTAAAAAAGATTTTTTCTAAAAGATATATGCTTATGTCATTTTTGTATTTATTTTAACTTATTTAATATAGTGTCATTATCACTTACAAGTGGATCGATGGGGTCCCAAAATCTACCCAAATATTCCCATGGTCGGACATGTATCAACTAATAAGGTTAGGACATGTTTTAGGGTAATTTATTATTATTATAATACTATTTTTTCCTTATTTACTGGATTTACCCTTTAACCATGGTAAATAAAATATTTACCGAAGTAATGATTCAAAATGTCTAAATATAAAAGTTACCTATTTACACAATTTGGACCTCATGATTATAAATATGGAATCCATTTTTCTAAATAAAAACACATAAGTGGCAGAAATTAATTTAAAATTAATTCCCGTTGTTAAAACAAAAAGCGTGTTTTTAAGAGATAATAACTATCAAAAGATTGACAGTTGTTTATGTCCGGTTTAAATGTGAAATTATGTCCAATGAACAACATTGTATTAAATGGTAAAAATATATTCTAAATATTCTTTAAAACCACTCTAATTCATAATTTATCACTATTAATTATTTTTATTAAAAAATTTGTTTTTAATTAAAATTTAGTAATTTTTACTATTCATCATAATATAAAAGTTATCCGAAAAGTACCAAAATTTTACCATAGGCTAATTTCGATATTACGAATCCAAAAATGAAGTCCATTTTGAGAGATAAAATTTATAAAATTTTAAAAAGTGGGTATTAATATTCATAACGGCTACTTTGATTGGTCGTGGTGTGTTAGAATCTCGACGTTGCGTACAATGCAAGCTATTGAATTATTCAAAGGGAAACGTACATGGAAGCTTGAGGCGTTACATAGATGGTAATAATTTGGATTCAAGGCCTACATTAAAGTTATTATATGAGATATATATAGTACTACTTGTTCCTTGTGGTATGGTGGTGATAGAGAAAATCTTTTGAGACTTATAGAGGTTACTTCATTGAAAATACTCTAGCATTAGTGTAAAATAATTTTGAAGTGATCAGTAGTAAAATGTGACATGGATTGGATGTTCTCATGTAAAAACTGCATTGAGTGAAATTTATTTGTTGGGTGAAATGTAATATAACCCAATGTAACCTTAAAAATGAACAATTTGAATATATTTCTTTATAGATCAAATATTTTTTTCTCTCATTTATTATGAATACCTTTATCATGAGTTTTTTTTGAAAAAAATGATTTCTCATCAATTTATTATATTAGATGTAGGTTTTTTCATTATTCATATGTAAATATTTATGGATATTATATCTTTTTGGATGAAATAGGATATTCTGTTCCTAGGTATTTGAGTGTTGAGTTCCCATATTTCATGTACCTATGTATTTGAATAATGTTCATTCGAGGGTTACAATTTCATAGATAAGGTTTTATTGTGATCACCCTTAACATATAGTCATTTTTTCAATTTATTCAAGGTATTTTTTATAATACAAAGTATGTAGTAACCCATGTTTTTTCTTAGAAGGAAATATATCTATTTTGATATTCAATGTCTACAGAACTTCCCAGTGGAAGAACAAAAAATTTACCCTAGTATAATAACTATTAAAACATTATCAGATGCTTTCGTAAAATTTGATGTGTGAAGTTTACCATAATACTATTCTAACATGATATTAAATTAATACTATTTCCCTAAAAACAAAATTTAAGCTAGAAAATATTATTTTTTTAGGTTGAAAATCTCAATAATTCTAATTTTTCTTATAAATAAAGCCTAAAATGGACAATCAAATATCATGATTATTTCTAGAATGATTGTTTTACTATTAGTATAGTGTAATAACAATCAAATTATGACCATCTAATGAATTTTAATATAGGTGTAATAATAAAAAAAATAACTAAATAAATTTTTTTATTAATCAATTGGTGTGTTGACATAATACTTTGGATCCCTCGAAATTAATATTTTATTAGGATTTTTTGTTATGGTGTTGCACTTTTTGTGATCAAAAGTGAACCCAATGTAGACAGAGGATTGGAGAGGGATTGAAAAATTGAGGAAACATTGATGAATAGGATTATTGGGACATCATATTTTTTATTATCAACTAATTTTATCATGTCTTAGATGATAGATTTATATGCCAATTATTCCCCATTGAAGGAGGGATTCATGAATTTTATAATAAACTATACATCATGAAATATATAATTAGTATATTTTAAAAATACTTTCTTAAAACCTATTAGTGGATATTATATATATTTATTATATATTTATTATTATTTCATTGGGTTTGTTAAATTTATCCTTTTTGAATATATTTCATAGCTTCTATAGATTATTTTGTTCCCTATTCATAGTGAAATTTCACAGATCCAATGATTTCTATATGATGATGATAATTGAAAAAAGAACCCATATTGATATGGAAATTATAGGCGATCAAGGCCATGTTCTCTTTACATACCCATTATTTTTACTTAACCCTCATTTATCATTATTTATCTTTCATATATGGATGACGAGTCTCTAGAAATACTAGTGGCTAGAGGTGACATGAGGAAGAAATGCATGACAGTGGGAATGGATGAAGATGGTGTCTTGGAGAGGTGACCCAACTAATGATAATAAAATATTTATTTCTACCCTCTATGAGTTCTAAAGAAAGTCACTAATAATGTGGATGACTTTTTTTAGCACTAGAAAAAAGCACTGATAAAGGGTATCATTACTAGAGATTAAATAATGTGGTGAGAAATATGTGTTTTTTTCAACACTATTTTAGGGATAATAGTAGGGAACTTTTATTAGTGTTGTTATAGTTCTTATAAAGTGAATATTTTATATGTTGCATCAAAAAATACTAATAACATGTAATTTTATCAGTTCTATTAAAGAACTCATAAAACCACCAAATTTTCAACATATATTTTTATCTGATGAAATTGCACTTTATCAGTGACATTTTCTCAAATGCTGATAGATCATGGACATTATTAATATTAAAATAACACTAATAAAGGTTATATTTTATTATTAATTGTATACAATTTAAATTCATATATTGATATATATAGATATGCATATTGATATAATTATAATAAGTTTTATTAATGATTATTTATATGAGACTAAATACGCATTGAGATATAATATATAATATATTTAGTGAAATTGGTTATAAAATTAGAAAAATAATAATATTTTTAATTATTTTTGAGTAAAATTTATATAATAAAATTAGGATTACAATAAAATTTCAATAAATTAAACAAGGATTGATGAAATGTTGAAAACATGACATAAAATTCAAACAACCATTACTTATGATCTAGGTGTCTTTTTCTATTCTACCAAATATCAAATAAATTTATGTGAAGATATTTATACATTGTTGAATTGGGGTGCCTTGGACAACAATTTTTTATGGTCAAAAAATACGTAGATGGAAAACACCACATAATGTTTAGTTGGGTTACCCTAATTGTTTAATATTTAATGGGATTTAATTATCATTTAAGAAGGTAATCTTTTCATATTTCTATAAATATAATTTGATCCCAAGGATTACATTCAGATAAATATTATGGTTTTTAAATTTATCATTTCTTTATATTTCAATTTTATTTATAATTAAATATATTTATATTTTATTATATTAACATATAATAAATCAGTTCCACAATAAAATATTTCTAATATATATAATATTATTTTTAAATAAGTAAACCATATGGAAATAAATATTTATTATTCAGTTTGTTTAAAATAAAAAATATCCTTTATATTTACCTTAAAAATCATTATTATATACATATATACCTTTAAAGGAATGTTTAAATATAAATATGTGTGTGTCTTGAAACAAATATATATTTATGTGTATATTATAATATATTTTAACGAATAAATTTATATAAATATTTTTTCATGTATGTATGAAATATTAATGTGTATGGGTGAGTAAATATGCATGTGTCTCTATCTGTCTTTGTGTTAATATTTTGTAAATACAATATTTATAAAAATATTTTTATAAATATATAATTCTCATGAAATAAAGTATTTAAATGAATTTACAATAAATAATCATAAATGAATTATATTTTTTTATATAAATGTAAAAGTATAATTAAATATGTGTAAATATATATGTAAATATATAGAAAGATAAATATATATCTAAAATTTATTTCACAATAATTATATAAATTGTATGGAAATATTGATTATCTATTTTAGATAAAACAATATATCATTATTTATTTAAAATATATAAATATATGAATAAATAAACTTATTAAAATGTAAATATAAGGAATATATATATATATGTTTGTTTATTAATAAACACCTGCACACACACACACATATTTATTTTATAATATATATAAATGAATAATAATATATAATATGCTTAAATTTTTTAATTATATATATATCATACACATGAGTGTTCACACATACACAAACATATATTTTATATATGTATTGTAAAATAATAATTTAAATATCTAAATAAAAATAAGTACGTTATGATATATAAATAACTAGAAATATCTTAAAATATGGAATAAAAAATATTTTAGAATTGGTAAATGGTATTAGACTGCATAAGGGAGGCCATAAGATTGATTCTATGCCTACATGTAGATAATAACTAGCTAGGAAGTGGAAAAGAGGTGAAAAAGGGGTATTGGGGGCACTAAAAGTGGGGTGTGTGATGTGGGGGTTTAAGTATACGTAAGGTGGGTGAGTTAATAAAAAGATAATTTATTTTTCAAAATTAATAATGACTAAAAATTAACAAATGAATACGACTATATTAGTGCTCAAACAATGTTCTAAAAAGGGTTAATTTGATATTTTTTTCATGCGCTAATAAATGTGTCCTTTAATAGATATTTTTTACAATTGATAAATGAAATTATTATCAATTATAATGAAAATCAAGATTATGTCCCCCCTTATCAGTAGTAAAAAAGTTCTAATAAAGTCCCCAATTATTAAAATTAAAATAAAATCGTAGATAAGGGAACCCTTTATCAGTGCATTTGTTTTAGATCTGATAAAGGGGCCCATTATTGTCAATTTTTTAGCAATGATAAAGGTATAAAAATTTAATTACATTTAGAATGTTAGAGACTTTTTAGCAAAATATCATTTCTAAATTTTTTTGAATTTCAATCTATAGAAGTGTGATCTTCTCAGGTGGCCATTGATGGAGGTGTGGTGTGAGGTATACATGATGGTGATAGATTCATTGATCTGTGGTTGTACAATATGACATAGTGGTTAGCTTCACATGTGGTGAAGGCAATGGAGTGACATTGGTTTGATGGATAGCTATTGGTTTAGTGGGATGTAGTGGGGTAGGAGTGGCTATATGGACTACCATATACCTATAAATTAGAGGTTACCAGGGGTTTCTCACATATAATACATTAAATTAAAATATTACAATTAAAATGAAGATCAATTGGTGGATATAAGTTTATCATGAAGGAATGCTAGGGGAATGCCACATGACACCCTCTCTTATCATTATGTTATATTTGTTATCATATTTAGAATTAAAATAAAATATTAATAATAATAAATATTAATAATAATTGTTTTATTTATAATTTCATATAAGGACATCAAATTAAAAATCCATATATGGAATCATGATCGAAACATTTTGATAAATAAAAAATGAAGAATATGTGATATAGAATTTTGGGTCAAGGCCAAGCCCTTAGTCCCTTGATGTTATGCTTCTCATATATGACATAATGAAACACATATATTTAATATTATTTTCACATTAAATAAATGAACATCATATATTTAGTATTTTTGTGATTTGATCATAATTTATCATTCCATTCATCTGTCTAAAGAAATTAATGAGTTATTTTAAAACTATTTTAAATTTAGTATTCAGAGGACTTATGGTGGGGTTTTGGTGTGACAATTAATGTTTTTAGAGGTACAATACCTATATGTCATATACCGTAACACCAATATCATTCATGTGTCATGTGAAAAGGAAAATTTTCTCCATATTATTAATGAAGTTTATTATCTTCCTCTTATAGCTATGTGATACCCCCATCTATATTATAATTAAATGGGTGTATGTATACCATTAAAATTGATTCACCCCTCAACCAATGATTTTCCCTTGGCGAGGCATGAGTCCCCTACTATGGTTCTCACTAAGGTGATTTTAATTTTATCATAACATGGGTGGATATGGTTTTAGGTGTTTATTACCCCCTTTTCAACAACATTCATTAGCATGGGTTCCCATAAGGTTTTCTAATATAATGATTATATCTGTAGTTGTAAATTCTAGGTTTTTGTTCCCTCCTCTATCGACACACATACTTTGGAAATGAGTAAGTCCTTGATTTATGTTTCTAGTGGATTTATAAAAGGAAGGTCATGTAGATAAATTTTTTCAATACATGTGAATATTCATTAATCACTATTTTCCATTATAGATGAAATATGTTGTTGGTAAATCATTTTTAGATTACATGGTATTCTTGTTACTATTATAATTTCAACATTATTGTTAGATACAAACCTCTATGTGGGTGGCATTGAGATTACAAGGACCTCTATAATTCTATGTCACATAAATTATATAAAATATCTATATTCATAGACTCCTTTTTCATGGTTACTACTTCGTATATGGGCCTTGACTTAACTTATTACTTCTTGTTTCATTAGTGGTTTTTAGTTCACCCTATATGATATATTAATATACACCCCTACACATGCCTTATGCCCATGAATGTTGTCTCTTTTTAGATGGAATAGTGAACATTGATAATCTGGGTGAATATAGAGTGATCATGGGTTTTTTAATGCTGAAACAGGGTGATGTGTAATGGATCCAAGTGGTTTAGGATATTGGTGAAATTTTTCTTGAGACTATAGGAATATCCATGAGTTCACACAACAATGAGGGTTTTATCGAAGCCCAATTTCAATCAGATTCTGGGATATATCAAATTATCATTTCTATTTTCTTTTTCCTATGTTGTATGTACATGTATTTATAATCACATAAATATGTTATATATATTTTTAATATAGGTGATGCTATTTTTTTATTCTATTGATATGTGGATGGATTCATGTTTAGTTATGCTATAATGTCCAATATTGTGAGTTATTATGGTTTGGTTTTAGTAAATAACCATTGGTTTATAAGTGGTTATCTTGAGGGTGTCACATTTGGATCAACACTGGCCTTGGTGGGCCCTTAGTGAGTTATGAACTTTTAATAAAAATTTCCATTAACATTTTATAACTAATTTCAAATTTTAATAAAAAAACCATTTGAATTTTATTAATTAATCCAAAAATTTATCATCAACATATGATAAAATAACTAAAAAATCAATTATTAAAAATTAATAATGATTTATATTCAAAATCCTTCATAGGTTGTATTTTTATTGTTAAAATATAATCAAATAAATACATTTCAAAAGGAATTCATTTTAATATTCCATAGTTACATAAAATTACTTACATAGATTCCCTGTATAAATAGGTTAGTATTTTCAACATTTATTTAAAATAAATAAATTCCTATATATATAAAAATATCAATTATTTTTTCAATCTTTTCAATTTTATTTATATACTCTATGATTAAATATTATAAAATTGTGGAATATTTGAAAAACAGGTTTTGTTAATTTTCATTAAAATTCACTTAAATATCAAAAAATAATAATATATAAAACCAAATATATTTTCATAAAAATCATTCATCCATAATAAAAAATTAATGATATTAGGGGTGAGTGTGATTCACAATAACAAAAACGTCATTACAAATAATAAAATAATTCCAAATTACTAAAAAATAATTAAAAATTCAATGAAAAATTGATTAATAGGTCTTCATTTATAATTCTTAAAAGCTAAATGAGAAAATATATTTTACTTTGATAAATTAATTTTTTATAAATATATTAAAATTTATACAATGTTCTACTGAGAACATTAAATCTTCAAAATATGTGATAAAAAATTTTACATTACAATTTTAGTGTAAATAGGAAAAACATTTTCCATAACAAACATTGAAATAAAGATAGGTTTTTTCATTTATTTTATTTCATATGGTTTAAATTTTTTTTTCAATAATGTAAGATCATAGAACAATGATTTTTTTGATGGCTTACAAACAATAATATTATAACCAATGAAAATCAGAAAATTATATTATTTTTCCATAATATACTCTACACCCATATATAAAACCCAAAATTTTCCATATTATTCATTCTGATGGTCGTTATGGTTTTAATAGAAAATAATACAAAAAATTTTTAAAATATAATTTCATTAAAGTATGAAAATAACTACTTTTGAAAAAATGATTGTATTACTCATTATTCCAAAAAATATTAAAATGATATGTATTCCAAGACAAATTTCTATCATAAGTAGAAAAATAATGTTCATGTTCTAATAAAAATTTTAAATAGAAAAGAGAAATTAATGTAATCAAATAATATATATTATATTTCTACAAAATATTTATGAGTCAATTATATATATTTTCACTAGCCAGTTTTCATGTATTAGAGAAATTAATTGGATGGATATAAAATATGTATTATACACTATTTAAAACAAGATTCATTAAATTAATATAAATGAATAATTTATCACTAAATTTTATACCAAATAAGTCAAGACATAATAAAATTATTATGCCCATTTAGTATAGATAAAATAAAAACAAGAGAATGAAAACAGATGGGGCTAATCAAAGAATATTTTCCTCATCCATAAAACAATATAGTTAAAAGTAATAATATGATAGATAATTTTCATAATATCGATCATTATAATTTTCATACTCAATATGATAATTACTCTGATTGGTGATCTTAAGTATCGCTTCATTGGCCATTCTTTAAATCATATTAGAAGATCTAGTAGACATAGTCCTTGGAATGTTGGAATATTCCTTCTGTAAATTTCTATTTGTAGGATCATAAGGTAAATCTTTATTGTCTATTATATTTTTTTCTCCATGTATTATAAAATCCTTGAATGAGGCATGGCCACTGCTCGAATCCATAGAGAGAGTGTTGTAATTCACCCTTTTATCATCCAAAATATTTCCCACTTATTATAGATTCTTAATGAAATAAAGATATTCTAGATCTCCTCATTATAAATATAATTTTTTAAGCATAAGGATTGAGATCACCATCCTTTTGATCATATTCTAATAAATTATCTTCCCCCATCTATATGTATCCTTTCCATATAAACCAAGGGTTTGTATTAGTTTCCTTAAAACAACACAATGAGTGGCTTCACATGGATCTTGTGATGTAGTATTGGGATTATTATGAACCTCACCTTCCTGGTGTCTACCACAGTGGTTAGATGAGGCTCGATGCATATCCATGCCATCATCAAAAGAGGCCTCCCCAGCACTAAAACTATGAGCTTTAAACAACTCATTATAAAAAAAAACTCCCTTCTCTCTTGCATTAACAATTCCCAATGTATCAAGTCCCTTTACTATGTCTCACTTCCTACATAAATAAAAACATTGTTCTTTCAGAGAGTATAAGAATTAGATCATCTCTTTATGGAATGTCACCTTCAACTTACTGATAATATTTCATCCATCATAAAAATTAAGAAACTTATCATAATGGATTTGAGATAAATAACATAAGTTTGTGTTGAAATAACAACGTTCTCAGTGAGAATATAAGATATATCTACCTCAATAAGGATCTAGAAAATGTATCTGAATCAAGCCTCCTTAGTAGCCTTTTCCATTTTGATGGGTATTTAAATTATTATGGTGATATCAAAAATAATTCTTACGTTCCATAGAATCTAATTCATCCCAAAGACATGAATCCAAGATTGTGATCTACTATTTATAACAAAAACATGGTTAAAATTGGAATCAAAATCACAGATTCAAAGAATATATGGATTAAAAAAAATTGAGGCACACTACCATGCCCTACTTTTTAGACCATCAAACAAAAATAAAATATGAAAAAGCCCCATTAGATTGGAATGTATCACAATTCATTAACACCCAAAGTTTTCCCAAGTTGGTTATGAAGATCATATACACTCCAGGGTCAGAATCCCAAATCCTAAAAAACACTATAAATTTTAGAAAATGTACCAAGTTTTAGAAATTTTGGAATTTATTCCGAGTTATTAAGAATGTGGGTAGTCGATCCACCTTTTGTCATATATTCTAAGGGACCTTATTTAGGGGAGAAGATATATCTTTGATTTCCATTGACCATAGTGACAAAATCCCTTGAGGCTAAATTAGAGATAATATTCCTCTATAGTGACGAATCTACCTTCGGGATAGGGATAGTGAAGTTTACCCCCTCCATCAATTCAATCTCAATATGTCTTGAAAACACCATGTAAACTTTGAAACCCTATCCCCTTGGAGTTATATAATTTCTCCACGAGAGCTCTTCCATGAGTGATATCCTTCCTAATTGCATCCATAACATTTATTTCATATTTTGTAATTATTATTTACAATCTAAGAAAAGTTAAAAATAAATAGTGAATACCATAATTTAAATTCCATAAAAATTAAATGAAATTTATAATAACAAAAATGATGACTTGTTTTCCATGATTATATAATTAGGTAATAAATTCTACCATGAAATATATCTTTTTAGAAATAATGTAGACATAATATATTTAATTTTGAAGGTCATTTGAAAAAAAATTGATACAATAATCAATATTTAATTTTCAATTTTATGTGTTATATGACCAAAATAAATAGTATTTTATTTCTAAAAATTTTATAATAGACATTTGTGATTAAGGATTTAAGAAACTTTTTATTGAAAATTAGAAAAATATAATAAAATGGTTAATGTATTTAAAATTAATGTGATGGTTCTAATGTAGGGATGAATTTCTTTATCTTAACTTAATCCCCCATTAGTTAAAATATGTTATAAGGAGGAGAAAATTTAAATGAAACTAAAAATAGTTAATGGTCTCTACTAGTGGTGGGCTATAATTTCCATCCGTGATAAAAATATTTTCATTTAGACAAAATATTGAATGGACTATTATTAAAAGTTGGTATTATATTTATTGTGTAGTTATGTGGGAAATTGTTAAAAAAATTATTCTTAGTCTCATATTTCACACCTGAATTATTTTTGTAATTTTACCCAGTCAAAAATAATGATTACATCATAAAATTTCATCTAAAATAAAATAGATTTTTTACAATTATCACATTATAATACTTAAAATGACTAAATAATATATGATCACCATTCATGGATTAAACCACAAAATGTTTTATAAAGTAAAAAAATAATGACTAAATTTTTTATTTTAAAACATGGAAGAAACCATTTTCATTTCAATCAAATAATTATACATAAAAACTCATTTAATTTTGAATATATAAATATTTGATATTATTTTCGTCATTTATAGTACATTGGACATATGGAAAATTGATTTCTGTAAAATAATATAATCCTTGATTTAAGTTCAATCTCTATCACAGTATAATATAATGAAAATGGAAGATCATTTTTGTATTCCATATAAATTTTTCTTATGAATAATTAAAAATATATCATTTTAATTATAAAAAATGTATTGTTAACTTAATATTCCTGAAAATGATTTCTAAATTCTACCAATTATCATGAAATTCATTAAATAAATCTATCATAAACATACTGAGAAATGATAATTAACACATCATTTATTATTTAACGTCTACCATCTTGTCAAATTAATCATGAAATCATTAAATAAATCATTTCTATTCTATAAGGTATGAAGATATAACCATATAATGATTTAATAAATTCTATATATAATTTTATCTAATTCAATCTCATTATCCCCAAATACCTATAATAAAAATGATTCTCAGACATCATCGATTCCAAGAAATATTTTTTTAATGTTTTTAATATTAAATTATACCAATCCATTTAATGTTTTACCTTAGTGAAATTCATATCTATTGTTTTAAAAAATCATTTATTTAATAAAAATATTTAAGGATATTTTTATTTTTCCACAATATTTATTTATTCAACATGTTAATATAGTTTCCTTATATTTTTATGTAACTAACATTTGTAAATGTATTTATGTAATAATAATACTCATCATTTTTAACTAATTTCCATAACCATTCAGTAAATAGGAATTAAGATCATGGCCATTTTTTACAGTTTCGTGGATTAATTCAGTTTTAAAATTATTTTTTTTTCAAAAAATAGTGTGACCATAATGAAAAATTCGTCATATTTAAGATTTCATATATCACTTTAAAAATATGATTCTTTATTCACCACTTTATCCATGTCTATTGATCTATGATTTAAACGTTCATTTTTCAAATTTATATTTTATTGTTCCTATAATTGTTTTCATGCACCCAAATTAGATTATATAACTTTAATGGGTATTTTATAATACCAAGGCACTTAATTGAGGATTAATTTTTTTAATGTTTTGTTCGTTGAAGAAATTTCCATTTATAAAAAGTTTTTCAATGATAGTTGGATTCAATTTTATGAGTAATTATTTTTATTTTTATCATTTTCTTGGGGTAGTTGTGAACAGTTATTACAGAATAATTTTTGTGAATCCATAGAAATAATAGTATTTATATATTATATATTTCAGTTAACTTCAATCCACATTATCTCCCATTATTAAATTTTCTTTTAGGTTTACTTTAATTGAAATGATGTTCAAATTTTATGTAGTAAAATTATTAAAACATCAATAGAAAATGTTTTCAATTAAAATAACGTTAAAAACATAAATAATAACAATTTATTTTGAAAATAATACTCACACATTAATAAAAAACCTAAAGAATGTATTTTTACAATTTTTACAATTAAATAATGAGGGGAAAAATATTTTTAACATAATCATTGAGAAATTGAAACATTTCAAACACAATATATAATATCCACTACCAACATTATATTATAATCATCTTGACCACCTAACTACAAATACTTTATGGACATTACTTTATAGAGACCATCTATTATGTCTTACTAAAATTTTCCCAAGGACTGTTTACATAATGTTTGTATATATTAGTACTAATTTTGAAATTACATCATTGAATAAAGAAATAAGATTTGAGTAATGAATCATCATTGAAAATCTACACACTATTCCTCTATGCACCCTGAAATTATATGCACAAAACATGGAGAATACCTATGATTATATATATATATAATTCCCTTTTTACATAAGATAGATAAAAATAACCCATTCCAACTAAATTAAATCAAGTTTGATTCTAATACTAGTGGATTTTCAAGATTCATGGTTTTGTCAAAAATTAAGAAAAAATATGTATAACTACAATCTATGAAACTACATATTGAGTAGTCCACAGAAAAATATGTCATAATCATAAAAAAATTCTTTCAATATTATACTTTTCTAATATTAATATAAAATAATATAGAGGGGATATTCAAGTAAAATCAGGGAATCATGACCCAATGGTCCATGAAATTGTAGAATCATAAACTTCTCATACACATAAAATTGAAATAATATCATAATTATTATATAAAACATAAAAAAAAATGAAACAAAGTAGCTCCCCTAATATATATTCCAAAGATCATACTACTTCTAGAGAAAAAAAATCCCCCCTAAGAAAAATATTCTAGAAAAATTCTACAAGAATTTTAATACAATCCTATATTCATAATGATATTCCAAGAATAATGTCTACCATAGTGGAATAAATCTATGCATAAAACACATTGGAACATGATTATTTTTCACATGTAACATCTAGATAAGTTGATAAAAAATCTTAATATCAATTGATGATTTATAAATATAACAAATGGAAATTGTCTAATTATTATTTTTGCTCATTTCCTTCCATTAATTAGTTAAAGGTATTTTTATAGCGTTCATATCCTATAGGTTTACAATCTAATTTATAGATATTGGTTCTAACTATAAACCGACTAATAGAACCTCACAAATTTAAGATAAACCATACATACCTCAAAATAGACAATGATTTATTCTTCCTTTAATTTATATATAATGAATTTCTAGGAATACAACCAATTCATTTATCCTCATAATGACCATCGCCCAATTAAAAACACATACATATTAAATATTACTTGTAAAAAAATTATACATGAATCCAAACATATCAACATGACTTCTATTCATCATAATGGTACATATATTTTGATCCATAACTTATAATGCATTCATTTATATTACAGTTTTCAATTTTGCATCTTTCTTTTTTCTATGGTATATTTACTACACTTGGTTCGACTATTAATACCACCTTTAATCTGGAAATTTAATCAATAATGCTTATTTTTAAAAAATTACTTTTTAAGATATAATTATTTTCTAGGAAACCCACAATATGAATCCTCTTAATTTGATAATGAGAAAAGTGTGACCCCTAAATACCTATATCAATAGGACCCAATTCTAGAATACTATTCATATCATGAAACATATATATGGAAATAATATTTATAAATTTTATTCTAAATGATATTATGATTGATATAATTAATTCCTGAAAATTAATAAATATTAGAAATAAATTATTTATTATACCCTCAATTCATCAAATAAAAATACAGAAACATTTCATCATCTCCACTACACCTCTAGTGAGGAATAATACAATTCACATTTACTACAAATTTCTTAAATATAGGGAGCTATAGTCACTAGTCACTAATACTAAATCTATATTAATGATAAAAAATTAACATATTAAATGTAGGGTTAACATATTATTATAATAAGTATGTTCCTGTCTATAAAAAAAATGTGGTGACGTAACTAGATAAAACAAATTTACCTCAACAGGGAATAAATAAAATTAAAGAGTCAATAAGCATCCCTATCCCATGATACATTAATATAAATTATGATAAAACATAACAATTAATTATCTCAAATTCAAAATCAAAGCATTTTTATCATCCCATGTAAACAAGAATAACATGTAATAAAAACTGTTAATTCTCATCTGAAAGAAATATTCACCACTAAGGATTAAATTATAATACATTCATGTATCTCTATACTGATAGAGTCACCACTATAATATCACAATGATGAAGTATATATCCACCCAATGATTACTCATCATTACATCAAATAACATATAGATATTAACCAATAAAGAATTCACTATCTACATATCAACCTAGAGGTAATTTTCCCCCATCATGGAACATGATAAATACAAATATATAACAAATTCGAAATTAAATTATAGGGAACTCAGTAAAACATCTTTATTAAGTGGTTATAAAATTCTCCATAAACATGGTCACTTAGTGTTATTTAATATTTCAACAAAATGGGACTCTTCACACCATAATACAAAATTTGAGTGACATTATCCAACTTTTAGGACTATCATTGTATTTCATGATGTTCAACCCCATGAATCTCTAGTACTTATCATTCACTATTACACCCACATGACATATATTCCCTATGATTATACATATCATCAATAAAACCATAATAGTTTTCCTCTTCTAAATAATTATCAATATAATGAAAGGACACTACATCATTATCATCCATTGATTCAACATCACATTACCATATAAAAAATAATGTTAAAAATAACCATACATTTATTCTCATACATTTTACACTAGTCATATTATGGTATTTTGTATATAAGAACAATCCAAGAATACATCATGATCTCAACTTTTTTTCTATAATTCTATTTCTTTATTGTAAATACCCACAACACATAAATAAATAATTTTATAGTAATAAACTTTTCAAAACCGTACATGTATCCATAACTTATAAAAACAAACAAATTTTAATCCTCAAATATCATCCACTACAGCTGTATACATTCATACCCCCAGTATAATATATATTTATTACTGTTTATTTGTTTTTAATAAATTTTCTATTTACCAATTGTAAATGAAATAATATAGGTATGTTAAGTTGTTTGATATTCACCATGTCATAACATGTGATATTCCTGAGTAGAATATCATTGATTATGATGTACTGATATTGTGTAAGGCATGTGTTACAACTATCAAAGTTTATGATAGGATTATGATATCGAGTAATGATTTTTTCCATATCTCCCACATCTATCCGTTCAATAATTATTAAAAATGTTGATTTATATATTAATGCACATAATCAATCAAAATGCAAAACATATTATTTGACAATATTATTTAATAATCATATTATAGATCTGTTCTCAAGTGTTGGTATCCAAAATTTGAAATATATAAATTAAATGAAAATGGATTATATAAATTTTTATGATCAAATAATATATATATGATTTATTATCAAACTATTATTATGTATTTTTTATCATAGTCAAAAATATAAATTCAGAGATAAATATTTAGGAAAATATTCTGTTTCGAGGTCCTTTATTCATGAACATGGATTATAGTGAATGATGTAGTAACTATGGATGTAATATTATATTGGATATATAATGATGATATCTATCATAAAAAATACTTCACATTCAATATAGATGAATCTTATAAAATTATATTTTCACCCATTTATATTTTATGTTATACATTATAAAATTTCATTTAGTTGATGATAGATTTAGTATAATTATGAGTTTATTTTGTTATATTAACAATATGATAATACACTAAAATCATTCCATGGTGACATAAAAAAATGTATTATTGAATATTGTTGTTATTTTATATTCATTATATAGAAAATAAATATCATAATCTTCTTAAGACTATATCAAAACATGAAATATGACATATATAAATGATATCCAGAAGATTATCTAAAATTATACTATGTTATATCATAATTATGGGTTTTTATGTTTATATTTATTTACTAAAATGTAACCTACGGTATGATATTTATCAATACTAGTGTTTTTTATAGTAATATACAACATGGTATATCATAGGCTATGAATGAATATTAAGGAATAATAAAATGAATCATAAGTTCATAATAATTATTTAGATTAAATCATAAAATATGAAAACTAATACACATGAAATTTCCCATTTATATGTTTTTTATTATTTCCATGATAATGAGAATTATGTATGGTTTACCCTATAAAAATTTTATTTCCTTTTTTAGTGTTACTCTTACATATGTGATATTCTATACAGTTGTTTTCTATAATTTTCACAAAATAATATATGACACATAAGGATTTCTATAACTCTATAACATATTGGTTATCCCCAAAGTATTTTTTTAATGTTATATAAATCAATCATAAGGGTTTCACCGATTCTTATAAAAAATTTTGATAGGTAATTCCATTTATATATCATAGAATATGATATAATTCAATTATTATGAAAAATAATATGTTTCTTAAAGGGATTATATTTCATAAATTTTAATCAAAAAATATTTTTAGGCATCATAAATATTTGTTTCTAAAATACAAATTAATTATCAATTGACCGTATTTATGTGTAATGTTTTAGAAATAATTTATATTTATATTTATTTTCTTAATAACTTTTAATATTAAAAAATATATATATTTGATATAATTTCAATGTTACATATTGATTAATCTAATAAATAATTTAATACTTATTGATCAATATAGATTCACAGAGGGAGACAACATATGACAATAATGATTTAATGGGTTGTAATATTAATGGATTTAATATGAATATGATGTGTATTAAATTTTTGAATCATATATGGAATGATTATAATTTACATATAATGTATTTATATTAAAATTACAAGTCTAATTTTTAAGCTGTTTATAAATTAGAAAATTAATTAATATAAGAAAATATTATAATTAATTTTTTAATTATTAAAAATTACTAATTTAGATTGGTTAATCTAATGTTTTATATTTTTAAATTATTTTAAAAACATCAAAATGACTTATGTTGATTGTATTTATTACAAATTATATAATATTAGAAATATATTATATTAGAAATTAAAAAAAATACATAAGAAAAAAAGAAATATTACATTATCATATAACATGTAATATATTATAATTACATTTAATTCCATTTAATGATTAATATTAATGATTTAAAATTAGAAAATTAATATAATGATTTTTTATTAAAAATGATGGAATTTCCATAAGGTTAGTTGAATTATAAAGTCACTCTTTCTATTAGTTTTAATGAACTAATCATTTATGATTGTGGCATGTTAAATATGTGAATTTATCATTATTTTCATAATAATTACCCACTTTACTCAATAGTATAAGTGGTTATATTAGGAATATTTATGTATGATTTTGTATAAATTGTTAAAATTCTTTTAGAAATTTTCAAAAAAAGAATCTGTATGGTAATATGTTAGGTTTGATAATAGTTTTAATTTTCATATACCTTGAATTTTGATTTTATTATTTCACCAACTTGAATTATATATTATAGAATGTTTATTATATATTATATTTTTGGGTTACAATATTTTTAAAATCTCTCAAGAGTAATATAACCCTACTTAGAGGGAATCTTTTATGAACATTACACAGACCTTGAGGTTTAGGCATTGATTTTGAAATGTGGTTGTAAACTATTTGTGGCTCTTTGATTACCTAAGTCATTATTATTTATTTCATAATAATATATTACATTACATGTAATAGTTTTAAAAACCTAATATGTTGGATATATTTGGGTAACTATAAATACTAATGGATTTTTTTGACATTAACATAAGATATAAGTTATATATAGAGTTAAACATAAATAATGTTTTAATATATTCATGTATTGTAATGAAGATTATTAAAAACTAAATATCTAGTATCATGTATATATAAAGGAAAAAATATGAGTTAATAAGGTGAGATTTTTAAAATATCACCCATGAAATTTTATTTTTTATATTCCAACAAAATAGAAACTTTTCAAGAACTCAATCATATAGTGTGGTAGATCCTAATAGTTATACGTTATTGGATTATATTGTGTTTGGAAAATAAGTAAGAAAGGTGGACCTAATAATTAAATGATTTTTAATAGTTTTTGTATTGGTTTATTGTTAGTTTGGAAACCCAGATCATTTTGATTTTAAAAGAATAAACATGATTTGAATCTATATGATGGATTTTAATAATTAATTATCCATTTAACAATCCATGATTCATAAATTTTATTATTGAAAACATTTTTCTAAATGATATAGTCATGTAATTTTTACATGATTAATTTAGTTTTAGTCATAAAGAAATATGGTTTTGTTTAAATACATGGATTTTATATATTGTTTCATAAAATTTAGTTCTGGAAATTTCATTAATATTCATTAATGAATTTGTTTAAAATGTTATAGTAATATGATAAAATATTCTATTTTAGATTTATTATATCATTATCATTATTCATAACATTGATATTTGAACTTGAGAATTAAAATTTTAATTATAAAACTATTAAAATAGGGATAATTATAAATTTTATAAGTAATATAAAGTTTATATTGTTATATAAATTCCATCAAGAATAAAAAATTATTGATGTTGTTCAACTATAGAAAATAGATTCCTACTATAAAAACAATACGAGTCACTTGAGATTTAAATACATTCGATAAATTTTAATGAAGAACTATAGTATCTACTCATATACACAACATGATTAGTTATATTATTAACACTTTAGTATTTAAAGATTCTATAAGGGTTTTTATTGTTATAAAAAATTCAGTAATGGAAATATTATATGAATATGAACCCATTCCAGAATGTGTTACAATATTTTCCTCAAAGTGTTAAAAAAAGATGAACCATGGAATGAGATATCTAAGTGATACTACATTATAAACATTAAATTTGTTTAAATGTTCAAACTAGAAGAATAAATGTTAGTATTAGAGACTCACAACATTTATCCTATAAGATGTCTTGATCATTGAATCATAAATGTGTAATCATGAATAGTAAGCAATGATTCAAAAAAATTTATTAAAATTATTGGTTTTTTGGAAGGAATTAGATTCTAAACTAGATAAATTCATGTTTTTATATATAAATGGATTAAAATCTGAGAAGATAGATAAAAATTTAAAATTAAACCACAAAAATAGTACGTGTGATATTATTACCAAAATGAAAGTTGTCAAGACCTAAATATTTCTATATGGGTGACCCTATAATGTAGGTTACAATATATTTTCTTATGAAAGGAATGAATATAATATGGTGATCATAACGATATGGTTCCTTATTCCTTGTATCTTCTAGGTGTCACATCTTGATGTGAAACTATAACTATTAGGATACTAGAGGAATATAGTTGAGTGAATCTACATGATGGATTTGGATAAAGAGTAATCCCATAAAAAATCTATGTTTCATTTATGATGTTATAGAAACTATATTTTTACTAGGTATATTCTATGTGTAGTTTCAGGACATTAGTGATGTAATTCATGTTTAAATATGGGTCTTCTCTCCTTAAATATATATGATTTATGTTTCACAATTTTTGTGTTTCTATATTTATTATAAGTCCTTGATGTTGAATTATAAAACATGATTCTCAATTGATAAATTATTTTGTAGTATATTGATAACATCATCACCTTTATATATAAATTTTATATTATTGCTTCATAAGGGGAATCTTAATCTATGAAAATATTAAATTTGGAAACTTATGAAAAATTCATAATTAATAGAAAAGTATAAATTTTAGTGACATAAATTTGTTATACATATTTGTAATAATGTAGACACAATAGATAGGGGGATTCACCATGTTTTTTAAACGTTCTTAACAAATAAAAAAAATTCATTAATTTCATTCAACTGTATTAATTTTTCTAATATTTATGGTAATCGAAAATGTATATTACCTAGTTAACCTAGAATACAGACCTATATTTAGTATAACTAGAGTAGTAAAATTTGGAACTAGTGTTTATACCTAGTTCTTCCCCTCCCAATAATCATACAATTTATTGTTCTGGGGATGTATGATTCATAGATTTTCCTCTATAAATCATATCCTCTATTTATAAGTGGATGGGGATAGTTATAATCATGGTACTTATTATCTTATAAAAAATTTATCTAGGTTTACTACATTAAACAAGTGAACTTTTCTAGATCCCATAAGTTCATTATACTATAATCACATAGAATTTTAAAAAACATCACACATATTAAACTAAATTGAAAAATGTATAGATATTATATTGAATACAAAATCTCACATTATTCTTCCATTATAAAAATTATTTGAATTTTGTAAATTATTCCAAAAAAAACATGTAACACAAACCCTATTAATATACCATATACATAATTAATTATTTAGAAACAATTATCTTAAAAAACTCAACTAAAAAACAACATTCTTTAAATTATTTATTAGAAACACTACTTATTAAAATCAATCACATAGAATCACAATCATAGAAATTTTATTAGAGGTTACACAAAATTATGTATATAGTTTGTTCATTGTTGTTTGATACAAATTATTAGATACATGTTTCTTTTTATTCTATCTCATATTTTTTCAACAATAGGTGTAGTAAGGACTGGTGTGAATAACCATTTGAAAATACTCCATGTTCTTCACTTATTTGATTCATTGATTATAATTTTATTTATAACATGATAGAAAACTTCTTTTTCTTTATGGTATCTTATTCTTCCTCTCTCATATTAGTTGATTTATCATATCTTCCTCCTCATGAGTTTTTTTTGTCTTTATAATAAGATGTTATTATATTGTATGTTAATCATAGAATAATTATATAAGTAACCTCTTTTATGTCATGGAATACATTTCACATTCGCATCAATGAAAATATTTCTGTGTGTGTGTTTCAAATAATAAATTTCAAGAAAGAACATTTCTATATTAATAAGTGGTTTATATTTTTATACTCACTAATTATTGTATTCTATAAAATTATATTAATGAATATGTACTTTTGGATAATTTTTTTCTATTTAATCAATATATCATCCATATAAATCTAAAAGTAGAGTCGTCACAATCTAAATTTTAAAATTTTCCAACATAAATCCCCACTGAGACTATTTACCATGACTATTTAAAAATTCACCAAAAAAATTTCTCATAGACCAATATCTTTCTAGCATCAGAGATTCTAATAAAACTAGTGAATACAAAAGACTGAGTATATAAAATCTAGTTATCAGCATGTCCTCATCATATTCATCATACATTGGATCAAAAATTTCATTATGACTTTTAAAACCATGAATTCGAGAACCAAAATCATCATTTTTAAATTTCAATTTTGATTATGAACATGGAGTTTCAAATATTACACTTTTAAATTAAAAAATAAGGAGAACAATGATTTTTTTATTCTTCATCATATTTAATCTATCTTAAAGAAGTCATGAAACATGGATAAACAATCTATATAATTTTTTTAACAAAGTAAAATGGATTCTGTATCTTCAAATATCAATCATTAATGATGATTTTAATTGAATGAATTATTCACTCTCATATTGAAATGAATGGTGCCTAATGTATTTTTGATTTGATCAAAAAAATAAATCTTATTAATTCCTTGAAGGATTATTTAAACCATAACATGAATTTTCTATTCTTTTTGAAATCTTTTTTCATCCATACTATGACTTGTCTCATCCTCATGATGACATGTCTCAAATTTACATTCCAGTTGTATCAACCATACAAAGAGTTCCTTAACCTAATGACATGTATCTCAAAAACATATAGTCACCAATATTAACATTATGAAGGAAATTATAACTATAATTTATTTTGAGAAATATGTTATATTATTCCATCCTTATGTTATATAGACCCATCCATATATAGGCATGTTTGAACCTCACACCATCTAATCCCAACCATACACGTGACCATAAAAAACATGAAAATATTTGGACTTTGAAGTTTTACATGATTAACATAAAAATTCATTAAACAACCTCAGACCCTAGATAAATCCAAATAAGGTATTTACAATATTCTGAAAACATAACATGGATTTTTTATATAATACCAGAATCCAGTAAACACAACTCTCCTTCCACAGTTTATAAAATATCAAGATTATGATTCCTTTATCAAGTAATTGATGAACAATATCCCCTTTATGTATCCAAATAAAAAATATTCATAATTTATTATACACAATTAAGTATAATATTAATTTTACTAGTCATTAATTCATATCAAATGTGGCGTATAATCATTAAACATATGGGATACCCAATTAAATGTGTCCAACCATATATTCAAGGCAAGAACCTAATTTTTTATTTATTATTTTAGTTTACTCACTTCCCTTATGTGTACACTAATTTTATTTATTAGATTAATGATATATTTATATTCATATAGACAATAAATAATAAAAAATTACAATAATAACTTCAATCATCCCCTTTGTTTTTTATATCAATAAAAATCTCATTCATAAATTCAAAATCTTTTCTTTATCCTTTATTAAAAATAAATATAGGGTAGAATATTTATTATCCCTCTTATTCGAGCAATAAAGTATGGACATTTGTTACGTCTCTACATTGTTGATATTAGTAACTGGGAGGGAATATATTTTCATTTTTTCAAACACCATCTCCTCCAATATTAGTCTCTAATTTGATTATAATCAATTAGTTATAAGAGAGAATGGTGGAACCACATATTTTATTTTTAGGGAGAAATGAAAATATAAATTATTATAATACTATATATTACTAATTATTCATTAAAAGTTTAAAAAATTAGGATGAAAATATTAACCATATAAAAACCTTCATTTTGGTAAAAATAATGATTTCACATATTAAGTATAGTACCAAGATATTTTAAATAAGGATTATAAACATTCATTTCCATTGTAAATAATAATATCAAATATTTCATTTGAATGATTTTTTCTACATTTTTTTTTTAGAAAATAACTCCATAATGATAATATTATTCATAAAAATTAAAAATTTGGATATAAAAGTGAATATTATACCTCAATAATATGTTGTGTTCAATACTATCTAAATATCAATATTTAAAATATGATGATAAATCTATGATAGATTAACCACTTTAGATAGATTTTTCTTATGGAATGCCCATCATATATAACCATGGTTGATTTTATTTATAAATTTTTAAGAAACCACATGATTTTAACCATGATGGATAACCATTTCTTGGTATAAATGGTATATAGTTTTATTTGTTTCCTATAATTAATGATTCAACATCAATTCTATTTTTCAATATGCATATACAAATAAAATATGGGAATAATATAGAGTAATATAATATCTTTAATGAGAGAAACATTTCTAATACTTGTCTCTCAATATGGAAACCACATTATGTAAATATTGAATGTGTCGAGTAGTCATCATGATTTATTCATTCTTCATTTTCAAAATATATTCATTTACGGGAAGAATGAGTTGATATTTTTTGCATTCATGAAAAAAACCAGGATACACCTTTTCCATGATCCACATCCAAATCATGACTTGACTCATGTAACATTATATATTTCCCCAAGATGAAAACTATGGTGTGGGAATCAAGTATGAGTTGATGGAAAATATTTAGCGAATTATATAAATAAAGAACAAAGAATCCACCTAGATATCCAATGTGACAACCATGTGAATCAATGGTCCATGCATAACCCAAATGAATAAAAATAAAATCATATCATGGAAATCAATACCCAAAAATATCATATAATCATAACACTCAAAATAAATATATAAAATTAGTATAAGAAATAAAACATACAGTGTAAAGACAATAAAAAAGGGAAAAATATAGTATACCAAATAAAATTAAATACAACCAATATTGTAAGGACCAAAACATAAATCATAATTGTTTACAATGTTTTAATCATCATTTTACATCATTTAAATTTTATGATATTTTCAGGTTTACATTATTATAAAATTATGCCATAAATCAGACCTAAAAAACCATGAAAATCAAAACATCGAAACCATTGATTATTATTTAATATTTCCATAATATATGTCCCTTAAAATAAATAAATAATTATTTTCATGTAAAATCTCTATGAATTTAAATATAACTTCTTCCTTTCCCTTACCAATCCATAAACTATGTGAAAACATTTTAAAAACATGGAATAAGAACAATATATTAGCAAGGGATATAAAAATAAAGGTAATAACCAGTTCATTAAAATCATGAAAACCTATATAATGTTTAATATTTTATTCAATTTTCTTATAAAATATTAAATAAATTTTTTTCATATAAATAAACACAATTTATTTCTCAATGCATATCATTAAAACCCATAGAATGAAATTAAAAATTCTTTAGGGGACTTAGATCATCCTATTCATAAAACCCATTAAAAACCATTCAAAACTCTTTAAATGGTATTATCCATATAAAATACTACCAATAAAATTAATACCCAATGTACTGGAGAGCTATAATGGTCTCACCAAGTGCTATCTCAGCCACCCAATGTTAAGATGAAATGAATTTATGAGATATATCTAGGAAACTCCATTTTATGATGAAATAGGACTTATTGGTGCTATCTAGTCCTCTAAATCCATGTTGTAATGGGATTTCCTGGAACTATATGGGCCACCCTATCCTAATATGTAACGAGATTTCCTGGAATTATCTGAGCCACCTCATGTTAAGCTGTAACAAGCATTCCTAGCATTATCTGGGATACCCCATCCTGATACTTTCAATTAAAATTTCATGAATAAAACAATTTAATTTTAATACTTTCATAACAAATATTTTAAACTCATATGAAAACACAGTTGGATAAAAATACCATTTTCATTTTAATACCCTATTTTAAATACAAGAACAATATTTTCATTAATAAAAAATTTTCAATTACAGAAAAAATATAAAGATGGTTTTTTATTTTATGAAATATTAAATCTTAAAAAGGAAAAAAAAATAATAATTTTCATAATCACAAAAAATTTATTGTCTCCATGTACGTCAAGAATAAAACAATACTTTTTTAATTTGTCAAAATATTCTTTATAAAGCATGTAAAAAAGATTATTTAAAAAAAACATTAAATGAAATTAAAAATATAAATGAAATTTTATTTTTAATTATTTTATATAAATAAACATATAAAATAATATAAATAATATTTACATCGAAGAATATATTTTTAAATTAAATCTTTAGTCATTTAAAAATATATTTTTAAATCAAAATGTCACATACCACTTTGAAACATTTGAATCACAAAAAGAATTATATATTAACATTAAAAAAGACTTTTAATATCATGATAATAGATTACAATAATGATATAACATGTCAAAGGGACTGTATATAAAATATATAAAATAATAAAGGTGCATAACATCAAGATATTACTCAATGAAAAGACATTTAGACAGAGTCCTTTTACTTGATTCAAACATGCCACGTGTGTCATTAAATTCATAAAAAACAAAATTATATTATTTAATTACATGATTCATAACAATTATCATGTTTATCATTACATTTATTTCACTTATCAAAATATTTTTCACAAATACTTAAACAATTAAGTGTACATTGGATGTTTTGACCATATTCAATTTATCTATAAAAAATTACATTTGTAGGTTAAAGAAAATCAAAGTGTTAATTATTTAAAGAATATAAAAAATAATAATCAAGAAGTAATTATCATATTTTTACATAAATTTAAATTTTAAAAATAAATCATAAAATAAGGATACAAAAAAAGAACTAATTTTACAATAATGGAGACATTAGGCCATACATAGCCATGAGTGACGTTCACATTTTTCAATGATATTTGTGGAATGAAGGTGTGTAATATTTATCTTTAAATAATTATCATTATATTGAAAATACCATATTATTTAATCACATATACTTATACATATAATTATTGTGATGTGAAATGAATCACATGGAATTAAAGAGGCATTAGTCCACACTTCTATGAATGACGTTATAACTTTTTCAATGTGTGAAAAAATGTTAAATAAAATGATATATTATATTTAAAGATAGGTAATTATTTCAATAATATCATATTTATTTCATATGTGTGAATTGTTTAATAAAATCCATAATTAATATATTTCATGTAAAGTGTGAACATGTAACATTTCTTTGAGGAGGTGGTAGTCAACATGTCTACAAATGATGTTATCGTATTTTGATCAAGTGGAAAGCATGAAGGTATATTTAATATAACTATTATAGAATTATGAATAAATCATTAATTTTATATATATCTTATAAAATTAGTATGTATATCACTATTTCTATCCTTGAGATGAAGTAACGTAAGAATGAAGGACATCAATTCTTGAGGTAGTAGTCTGTTGTACACATGAATAGTGATTACAAATCAAATTAAATGGATGTGCATTTAGGTGTAGGTCTAACCCTTAACATAAAATATATTTATATATTAATTATACTTATGTTATTATATAATAATGTAATAGTAATAATTTATTTTGTGTTGAAACAAATATATGAAAATTAATCATTAAAGAATGTTACCTCTACTTCAGGTAACTCCTTTGGGTTAACACCAAATGTCTTACGTGGATTAATTTAATTACAAAGTGAGGCTTATAAGATGATAAAATGGATTTTGGTGTCTTATTTTTTTAGGTTTTGGGTGATCCAATTTGTTTGAGATGTGTGAATAAGTGGGGTGGGTGAGTTTTTTTTATAGTGTAAGTGGAGTGACATTCTTGTAAATATAAAACCTAAATACTATAAGCATATATCCCTTACATAATTTTACTCAAAAAATGATCAAAATTTTATAAAATAGTGTATATATTAAACTAATGTCTATACAATGGGTCTTTAAAAGATTGTAGTCCATGTAGACTCTTAATATTATTGTTTAATCACTAATTAAACACATTTTTAACTTAATTGCTGTTATTAATTATAATTGATTTCAATAATATTTTTCATTAAAAAATAAGTTCAATATAATAAGAATTATAAATTAGTTAGATTCCAAATATATAATCAATTTTTCTAACTTTAAATGACATAAGATTCAGAAATTAATTTAAAAATAATCCCACAGATAGGATAAAAAATCATGGTATTAAAGTCTTTATTTTCAAATTATTTATATGTTTCTAAATATAAATTCATTGTGAAATTTATTATATTATCCTAAATTGGATTTATTTATATATAATATAACTAATTTTATATTAATAACAAATTAAAATATATTTTATGTATATAAAAAAATTAGTTGAAAAAATAGTTTTCAATTAAAATGAATTGATTTTAATTATTCTTACAAAAATGAACATATTCAAAAAAATACCAAATATTAACCCAATGTGAATTTGGATACTCTTATTTCAATAAATGAATCTTATTTTTTATATATTTTTTTTCATAATTTAGTTTTATGAAAAGTCATCCATTAATATATTGTAAAATTTTTTTTTAGAACAATATAGTTGTAAATAGTAAAACTAGATTTATTCATATATTATGCCTATCAAATTGATTGGATTAATGAAACATATTAAAAAAATTGTAAAAAATATATAGTTAGTCTTATTCACACTCTTCAATATAAAATCTAGGTGATAACTTTAATATTAAATAATATCATCAATATTATATTATTGTTCGGTAAGAATCAACCTTACATGTAACACAAGTTACCAAAAAAACTCAATTTATGTGAAACACAAGGAAAAAAAATGGTGTTTAATATAATGAAATATAATATATTCATTATTTATAAATCAAGTTATCAATGAATTTAAATTAATTTGAATTAAGATATTATTAAAATCTTAGGATGTTACATCCTACCTGCACAAAATGAATTTCACCCATGAAATTAATCACGGTTATCCAATGAATAACCTTTATAGAATTAAATTGTTGAAATCCACATCATACAACAGGTTAATAAAACATCCTATTAAAAATGGATAGTGGAAATCATAATGATTAATATAAGTTATATATAATTGCGATTCCACATAGGTAGAACATTGGTGGGAAATTAAAAGATTGATTTAGGAGACAAAAATTATTACCGTTGACTAATAGAGATTGATATAGAACATGATTAAGAGGATTAAAATGATGAAAAATATTAAAGCCAAATATATGTGTAAAAGGTCATTGATATAATCATAAAATACAGTAATAGGATAACATTTTATTTCATG
The DNA here is from genome assembly GCA_963277665.1 of Viscum album. Taxonomy (NCBI): domain Eukaryota; kingdom Viridiplantae; phylum Streptophyta; class Magnoliopsida; order Santalales; family Viscaceae; genus Viscum; species Viscum album. The sequence goes on from OY728150.1 coordinate 1,590,289,440, forward strand.
TTCCATTTCCTAGAGTTGACGTATTCTTTCACCCTCTATACTAATATAATAATGAAATATACTTACATGATGAGTATATTTTCATCCATTAATTAATTTCTACCATAAAATCTTATCTGGATCAGAAAAATAAGTATCTAATTTAAAATTTCATACATGAATAACTATAATCAACTTCTAACGGATCACATAATCCTTAAAAATATTAACAAATATTCCTCCCATCATTAGATATTAACCAAAAAATAAATTGTATAAAACATAATAAAATAATAAAATAATTCATTTAATGGTACAATACATTAATAGCTAAATTTCAAAATTAATACCTGATGTTACATCTAAATAATTCCACATAAATATAACCCTAATGGTCACCAATACCATACATTAGATGAAGAAACATGAAAATTTTCAAATGATATATTATTTCAACTTAACCATATAGAAAAATATTTTGAGGTTATGCTATTGATAATATCATAACCTCAAAAGTTATCTTATCCTTTCCTTTGGTAGTAATTATTAGTACCTAGACTTGAAACATTATATTTTCTTGAGTTTTAGTCAATAATTTACATTCTTTAACTTTAATGATATTTTTATATTTAGAGTTTTTGAGAATTAGGGCATAACTCATACATAAAAAAAAATAAAAAGTGGGAACTTTCAATTAGCATCCATGTTTCCCATAGTATGAAACTTTTCAAATAAATAAATAATTCTTTTCATGGAGAAACTCCATGAATTTGATGTTGACTTTTTTCTTTCCCTTACCCATCCTTAATCATTATGATAACATTATAAAAACATGGGATGAGCATAAAATCATTGTAAGTGATATAAAATGAAAGGAAATTATTAGTTTAGTAAAAATGTGAAAAATCATATAAATATACATTTATATTAAATTTTATTTGATAATATGAAACAAAACACATTCACATGAAAAAAATACAATTTTTTCTCAAATAAAATCATTAAAACACATGGAAACAATTTAAACTCATTTATGTTACATAGATAATAATACTAATATCCCTTACAAAACATTTTAAAACCTTTTCAATTGAAATATACCTTTTATATAATTCAAATATTATCATTTCATAATTCATTGGAGAGATCTAATGATATCAGATAGTGCTGTGTGGGACACCCCATATTAATATTTAATGTATTTCTTGATGTTTTCTGGACCACCCCATGTTATGATATAATGAAATTTCGTGGTTCTCTATGGGTCACCACATTCAGAGGTGTACTCAGTTTTCCCCATGCTATTAAGGCTATCCATGTTAATCTATAATGGGATTTCAGTTTTTTATCTGGGCATCCCATGCAATATATTAACTGGATTTCCTAGCACTGTCTGGACTTCCCATCATGAAATTCTCAAGTATCATTTATTGAATAAAACACCTTAAGCATAAAACCATTTTAAAAACTATTCTAAACTCATATGAAAAGACATTCATTCTATAATTACATTATTCTTTTAAATACCCATTTCTAATACAATAAAACAATTTTCTTTGAAAAACCATTTTCATTTAAAAAAATTCCAAGAAATATAATGTTGGTTTTTCATTTAAGGGAAAATGAAATAATAGAAAGTAATAAAATAAAATAAAATAATGGACTTGGTAGAAGAAAATTCATTTCCACTATGTATGATATTAATAGAACATTCCATTTTTAATTTGTCAAAATATTCCACATAAAACAAGTAAAAATATTATTTTGTTAAAATACATTTAATGAAATTAAAAATAGGTATAAAATATCCATTATAATATATTTATTTAAATAAATATCTAAATTAAATTCAATAATATTGGAATAGAGGAAAATAATTTAAAAATAAATTGTAAAACATATTATAACATACTTTATAAATAAAAGTGTCCCATTACTCTTCGAAACATCCGAATCATAAAACCAATTAAAGAATAATATTAAAAAAATCATTAAATATAATTATAATAGTTAAAATAAATAATTTAACATTTAAAAGGGTTTTTATATAGAATATATAAAATAATAATGGTGTATAAAATCATGTTATTCTTTAATGAAAGAATATTGAGAATAAGTCTTTTACCTTGAGTATGAATTTTCACATGTGTAATAATTATTATAAATAATAAAATTATGTTAATTATTTACTTGAATCAAAAAAAATTTCATGTTTATTATTACTTTTATTTTACTTATAAAAATTCAGTGTAAAACTACCGAAATAATTATGTTTACATCAGGAGTTTTGACCATATTCCGTTCATGTGTCAAAAACACATTGGTAGGTAAACAATGGTAAAAACCTTAATTATTTTAAATATATATAGAATTATATTCATGAACTATTTATCATATTTTTACAAAAATTCTACTTTTAAAACAAATTAAAAAATAGTTTTATGAAAAATTAATGAACATTAAAATCTTAGAGAAGTTATGTTGTACGTAAGCATGAGTAACATTACCATTTTTTAATGATCCTTTTTGAAATAATGTAAGTAAAATTTATCATTATATAATTACACTTTTATCATAAATACCATATTATTTAATCATATATACTTATACATTGAATATTTGTGATTTAAAATGAATCACGTCACTTTGAGGAGGTGGTAATCCACACATCGAAGAATGACGTTATCACTTTTTCATTGTGTGAAATGGGGGTAAAGAAATAGATATAATATTTTTTTTCCATAAAATTAATTATGTATTTAATTAAAAAATATATTTCATTTATATTACATATTTTTAATTAAAACCTTCCGTAAAACATTCCATGTAATTTGTGAACATATCACATCTCTTTGAGGAGACCATAGTCCACATATCCAAAGCGATGTTATCGTATTCCCAAAAAATGGAAATCATGAAGGTATATCTTATATAATAATTATATAAGAATTAATAAATTATTAATAATACATATTATATAATAAAATTAATCCCATATTTATTTCCAACTTTGATAGGTGGTAATTGAAGGACGAATGTCATCCGTTTGTGAGGCTACAGTCTGTTGTACACACGAATGATGATTGCGTATCCCATTTGATGGGTGCGTGTATAGGATTAGGTAGAACAAATAAAAAATAATAATATTATATTTAGTATAATTATTTTATTATTTAATCATTTAATAAGAGTAAATAATGTGGTGAAGAAATAAATAAAACAGAAGGTCTCATTGAAGAATGTTGCATCTTTTTCAGGTAACTCCTTTTGGTATGCACCAAAGGGCTTCCTTGGTATTCATTAATCAAAAAGTGATGGTTATCGGATGAAGGGAATAATTTTGGAAGAATATTTATGAAGGGTGTTTTTGAGTCAAATGGTTGATATTCATGAAAAGTGGGGAGGGTGAGTGTCATTTCATACTGGAGGGGGAGTTGCATTCATGTAAATATAAAAATGGTAAACAACATTGGGAGGTCTCCCTTAAATCATGTGCCTACAATAATGATATAAGTTTTATTAAAAATAGTATATGGTCTATTAATTTTCATTAAATGGGTTTTTTACAAGTTTCTGGGTCATTTAGACTCTTAAAATTAATGTTTGACCACTAAGTAATAAATTTTTACCTCAATCACTATACTTATTTTTAATTGATTTCAATACTAATTTTGGTCAATAACTAAGTTTAGCATATTATAAATCATAAATTATTATTATTAAAAATATTTATTTCATTTTTCAAAATTAAAATCTTTTAATTATAAGAAATTAATTTAATACTAAACCTACAGGCGGGATGACAAAGCTGGGTTTTAAAGAGAATATGTTCAAATAGTTACAATGTTTTTCAATCTATGATTAGTTAGAAGCTGATCCAATAGACCTAAATTGGATTTGTTGATATAACTTTGAACTAATTTTATGTTAAAACCAATTTATAATATAATTTAACTATATATATAAATTAGATGAAAAATTAGTTTTCAATTAACTTCAAAGTTTTCACTATTCATCAATAAATGAATCTTCTTATAAAAACACAAAAAATTCACCCAATGTGAATTTTTATATTATAATTATAATATATAATATTATTTTATCATATAATATGTATAAACTGTCAAAATTTAGTTTCAAAACAAGTATTCCCTTAAAAGGTAGTAAAACTAATTTTTAGACAAATATAATTTTTAAGCAAACAATTAGATTTATTTGTAACATTTGCCTATAAAATATTTTGGATGAATAAAAATAATTTTATAAGATTGTGTAAAAATAATATAGTTAGTACTACCAACATAATCTAATATAACATTTATATGATGAGATCCATATTTAATAATAATATCAAAAGTATATAATTGTTCGGTAAGATTAGGACCTACATGTGACACAAGTTATCAAAGAAATTTGATGTTAGGTGTAAAAAGTTTAACATGGTATTTCATATAAAGAAATATAAATTGTTCATTGTTTGTAACTCACTATTTCAATGAATATAAATTAATATTAAAGCTGATATTTATAAAATCTCATGATGTTACAAATATAATCTCCATGTGATGTCTATGGGAACTACAAATACTTAATAACAATTTTTTTATCTAAGTGATCATGAATAAAAAATAAACATGAAGAATAAACATTGGTCTACAAATTTTGAGTGGTACAATTACGGTGTGAGAATAATTACTTAGTAAGAAATCACTAAATATTCCACTCACATCCTTTACCAAAAGACACTATAAATTATATTTTGAAATAAAATTCTGATTTTTTTTATATTTTGAAGAAAAGAACACAATACTCCTAATAAATACATTTTATAATATTATACATGTTTTAAATAATCATTTAAAATATTTATTTAATATAAAACACACCCCTTCAAAAATAATTCCTTTGAAAAGAAATAAAACTAAACATGAATAAACTCAATAAAAACCAAAACATTGAATTAATTAAATAAATTAAACCAATAAATTAAAAATTATGATGTAGAAATAGAATAAATAAATTTATAGAAAACTTATGAAACATGTGAAACAATAATAAATCATGAATGTATTGAAGAAATATTCTATTTGATGGATCAGTTAAGAATATGTATTTGTATATTAGATGGAACAATACAAGGGGGGGGGGGGTGAATTGTAGGTTTAAAAACTTTTTTGTTTAAACAATCAAGAGATTAGTTTAAAAGATGTTAAACTAATACAAATACAAACACCCACAATTGTATTGAATATAAATGGTATGATGTAAAGTAATACTAATGAAATGTAAAACAATTGTATTCTAGATGAACACAATAATCAGAGTAATATAAAGATGAATGATTCTACCTTAAAGCGTATAGAATCAATCAATACAACATGTAATAGAATGATTGTAATTGAAACAATTACAATTGAATATGTAAAGAAGAAAGGAAACAATACAAATTCCTTTCTAATACAAGCAGTAGCAGAAAAGTAAAAGTATTACAATTATTTTGACCCAAAGAGAAGGGTTATCCTTTCACCTAGGATAAAAGGTCTGTCTCACCAACACCTTGGTAAGCCCTTGATACGATGATCGGAACATCTGTCTGCCTATCCCCGGAAACCCTCGATACAATGATCGGACCATTCGTCTGCCTATACCCGACAACCCTCGATTTTGTAGGTAATCGACACCTCTGTCTTTCAATCACTCGAAAGACCTCGATACGATGATTGGACGTAAAAAGCAGATGAGAGAGGTCAAAGTGTATCTCACTAGAACTTTATATAAGTAGAGTATCGCAGTTGTTCCCCAGTCCTTCGTTATTCTCCCTTCAGCTTCAAATGACCTCCAATTTATAGGCCTCGGTTTCCAACGGTCATGTTGCCTCCAAGGGTCATATTTCTCCGAAAAACTCAGAGGGACTTAGACACCTGTTATTATAACACTCATATTGAAATAGAAAGCATGAAATCATTTTGATTAGTTTGTAACAAACTCAACGACATCGTTTTTGTTAAAAAATAAGATATACGAACAAGATAATCATGAGTATGATTTATATGAAACATGTGTTTTTTACTAAGTACCAAAACAAGTATGTAATGAAAGTTATGAGTAGCAGAGTCAATCCAATTTCCATATTCAGTACGATCAACATTTTATGATTGGTATGATCAGTACGATCAGCATTGTGTGATTGAAATGGTCAGTACGATCAGCATGATCAGTACGATCAACATGGTCAGTACGATCAACATGACCAGTATGATCAGCATGATTAGTACGATCAGCATGATCAGTACGATCAGCATGATCAGTACGATCAACATGGTTAGTACGATCAACATGTTCAGTACGATCAACATGGTCAGTACGATCAATATGTTCAATACGATCAACATGATCAGTACGATCAGCATGTTGAGTACGATCAGAATGCCCAGTACGATACGATAAACATGATAAAGGACATTTGTGATTTCCAAAACAAGATATAAAAGTCAAAAGAGTACTTTTGACTCAACAATCTCCCCCTTTTTGGAAATAACAAATCACAAAATAAAAACTAAAAGAAATACTTATCTCCCCCTAAGTTTTTGGAAACTCTTCTGAATAAGAAATTGAATAAAACTTTCTCCCCCTTAGGTATGGACTTTCCTAAGTATTGTATTCTTATATTTTCCTTAAGTGTTGTAAAGCATTCTCACCCTTGATAAAACATTATCCCCCTTGATAAAACATTCTACCCCTTTATAAACATTCTCCCCCTTTGTGATTTACAAAAAGAAAGGGGTAAGATTGAATTGTATGAAAGGGTTATAAAATAAATACAAGACAATGGAGAAAAGAAATTTCATTATGATAACAATCAAGGCCAAAATTGAAAACAAATAAAAGTCACTTGTTTTCTCTTTCCTTCTCTTTTTTCACTACTCATAAAGAACTGCCTTCATCTTTTTGATCTCTTTCTTGTCTTCAGAAATAGCATCACCCTGAGATCTGAGAAGGTCTTGTTGATCGGAAAAGAGTTGATCATGATTTATGATTGTCTCTTCCTCAACTCTGATTACTTCTTCAAGAGTATCAATTCTGTCTTGAAAATTCTTGTTATCTTTGGATAACCCAGAGTTCTGTTTCTTCAAGAGAACTATTTCATCTTTGAAAGATGAAACCTTCGAAAACTCATCCTGAAAGGTATTCATTCTATCCTGCAAGTCTTTTACTGAAGGAACATGAGCTCGTTGGGAAGACAAAAGATTCAACCTTTCAACCGTTTCTTTGTCAAGCTTATTGAAATAAATTGCAAGATCATTTGACAACCTTCTTATATCTTCAATTGCTATCTCATGATAATTGACTGAGCTCTCTGTTTTGTACAACCACTTGGTCATCTTGTTGCAGAACTTCTTATGGGCAGCCAAACTTTCTGAAAGAACTTTCAAATTGGCTTCAACTGACAGAACTTTCTTTCTTAATTCTTTTACAGAACCAAACATCTTTTTCTGATTGTCAGTAAAAAAATCAATCTTTCCTTCCAGCCTAGGGAAATATGGAATGGTCTTCTCAACCCTTATCAAAACATGGACAATGTAATCACTCTTCTTGAGATAGATTGTGTGTTCTGAATCAGTATCTTCATCGTATGAAGCCAGTTCATTCGATCGGCTTGAGTCTACAACTGGCTATTTTCCTTTTTCTTTTTCTTTCTGCTTTCTTTCTTCTTCCACTTTATCAATGATTTAAAAAACTTTATCAATGTGAGAGGATTGAGCACCTTTCTTTACTTGAGACGAAATTCTATCTGGAGTTTCAGAAGATTGAAAAAGTGCTTGATCGGCATGAGGAACTTGTTGAATACCTTCACTTTTCTTTTGAACCGATTCCTCTCTACTCTTCTTCGAACTTTGAAGAAATTCCAAAGTAAAATCTCCTTCCTCTTATTGAACTTATTTTATCTCTTCTAACATTTGTTTTCCTTTTTATTTTTCAGGAAGACTCTATATGATGGGTTCTTGATGCACTTCTTCCGTTAGTTGAGCACTTGAATCCTCAACCATTTTCAAGACTTTAGAGATATAAAAGTCTTGAGCCTTCCTTTTCATAATAGTATTCTTTTTCTTTTCAGCTTTAAGGGTTTCTTCTACCCTAATTATTTAAGCAAACGTTTCAGATGGATCAAGTACAATCTTCGGATCTCCTTCCTTTCTTTGTTCCTTATCCTTTCTCCATTTGGCTACAACTTCTTTACTGTAATTTGACTTCTTCTTAGGCTTTGAGTTGGTTTGCGGATCAGACTTTTGAGTAATACCAGCAGATTTAATGTCTTTGGATGGCATAGGTGCTGATTGATTCTAATGAGATTCAACTTCTACATCCATAACAAATTTTTTTGAATTCTGATAAAAAAAACATTCAACTTCTTCATAATACTTTTGCTAATCCAGGAGGGCTTCAAATCTATTAGCTTTCCTTTCAAAGGAATGTTTCAAAACTTCATACTCTCGAGAATAAACTTTGTAAGAATGTATTGATACATAATCAAATGAGATTTGATTGCCCCTGACTTTACATTCTTAATTGTTTCAAAAACATATCCCATGAGATTCACTTTTCTCATGTTGACAAGATAGTCCAACATGAAGATATCAAAAACTTTCAGAGTTTCTCTATCCCCTTTTCTTGGGATATGAAAACCTTGCATCTATAAAGCCACAAAACTATTGTCTGGAGAAAGATGAGCCACTTTCCTCTTCTCTTCATTTACAACAAACAAAGAATTCTCGACACTTTCTCTGTTAAACGTACCGACCTCTTCTGGTAGTTTATGGGATGGACAGAAAGAATCACCTTCTATCAGGACATTCAAAAAATGAGCCTCTTGTTTTACAGACATAGATAACTTTATATCGTACACAACAAAATTGATAGTCATATTCTTATCAAAAGACACAGTTTTATAAAACTGACAGACTTCATCAAAGAGAACCGGATCTTGAGAAATAGGCCTTTCAACACACAAATTCTCTCATCCTTAAAACAAGATAATCATCTTAATAGTAGAATCATATGAATCATAGAAGTCGCGGTAAACTAACCTTTACCTTAAAAGTTATTTTTCCTAGAAATCTTTTGAATACATATCGGCAGGAGTGTAGGTAGAAGACTGAGACATAGGGATGCTGCCGATGAAAGATCGTACGATGACTTAAAAACAGAGAGTCGTAGCTTCAACATAGATCCTGAAAAAAAAACAATGTGGGTTTGGGGAGGGGGGGGGTCTATATATATGCGAGAAAAGGGTGACCATTGATCTTCTACGATCAAGATTAGAGAAAAAAAATCAAAGGTTATGATTAAAACAAAAGTAAATTTTTTTTAAAAAAAAATGGAAAGTAGCTGCCGGAGAATGTAAGGTAATTGTTGGTTTTAGTAGAGTTCAAAAGAAAATGAAAACATACGTAAAGAAAAAGAATATTATCAATAGTCATGCCGATGGAAAACAAACTCATTACCATTAACTGACAAGCCGATGGAAAACAAAGTTGTTACCATGAACTGAAAATACATTGGAAAACAAAGTTGTTACCATGAACTGACAATACGATGGAAAACAAAGTTGTTACCATGAACTGAAAATACGATGGAAAACAATGTTGTTACCATGAACTGACAGTATGATGGAAAAGAAATTCATTACCATCATCAGACAATACGATGGAAAAGAAAATCATTACCATCATCAGACAGTACGATGGAAAATAAAATCATTACCATCATCGGACAGTATGATGGAAAAGAAAATCATTACCATCATCAGACAGTACGGTGGAAAAGAAAATCATTACCATCATCAGATAGTACGATGGAAAAGAAAATCATTACCATCATCGGATAGTACGATGGAAAAGAAAATAATTACCATCATTGGACACTACGATGGAAAAGAAAATCATTACCATCATCGGACAGTACTGTCACGACCCGCCCTCGGGGTCCGTGCCGTGACTACCCCAAGCCCGCCTTCCATAGGCCAAGGGCTGGCGACTAGCACCAAGGCGTAAATCCCGGTAAAAGGGAAGGCATTGCCTTTGTGAAGTAAACAAACACCACAGAGTAAGCAAGTGGAAAGTAAACACTAAGCAAAAGCAGAGTACAACTAAAAGTGCGGAAAAGTAAATGGGCCAGTACACAAACCCAAACTGAAAGTAAAGTACAACTCGAAAGGGAAAACAGCAACTGAAAGGTAAAAGCCGCTACACAGAGCTGTCCACTGGAAATCCCACCTGAAGGGTGGGTACAGATAGATCCTCTGCTCCACGGGTCCTGCCGTCTGCTCCGAGCACGTCCCGCCCAGTGGTCCACCTCCGGGTACCGTCCCGCTCTGCAAGCCTCAGCTAAGGTCAACGATGTCCGCCATCTGCAACCAACACAACGTAGTGCGGGAAAAGCCCGTGCAGGGGTGAGTATAAGCTACTCAGTAGGGACCCCGAGACCCCTGAAGGTCTCTCAAATCCACAAAGGATAAACCACGAAGAAAGGAACAATCACGAAGTAATAACCGACACTGCTTAGGTATATGCCCATACATATACCTAAGTCATCAATTTCAAATACGCTCCAACCTCCGAGTCCAAGTACAACTCAGTCCACACAGGAAAGTAAACGTATTCCACACAGGAAAGCAAAACGTAATCCACACAGGATAGCACAACACAATCCACACAGGAAAGCAACAGGATTCAGCTCACACAGGTATACTTCTTCAAAGGACGATAAAGATGATCTCTGATCCATCTAAGTCGTCGGACCCACGAAGGATCGATAGGTAACTAACCCCCGCAAAGACCCACACAGGATCGGGCCCACACATGACCTGTAGGCGCTGGCTCACACAGAACCGCTGAGCGCGGACCCACACAGGATCGGACCCACACAGGATCGGGCCCACACAGGACCTGTAGCACTGATCCACGTAGGATCGCTGAGTGCTGTAGTCGTCGTCATCGAATCCACACAGGATCGGGCCCACACAGGACCTGTAGCACTGATCCACGTAGGATCGCTGAGTGCTGTAGTCGTCGTCGTCGAATCCACACAGGATCTCTGTACTGTCGTCGTCGCAGTCACAGTAGCAGTAGTAGTCACAGTAACAGTCGCAGCCAGCACTAGGGTTCCCGCACACAGCAAGCTCGTTCGGAGGGTCCGCTCCACGAGCCGAGAGGCTGATACATCAACTGTCACAAAGTCCAGAGTTGATGTATCCAAAAGTTCCGTATCGTCAACAGGAACTCAACGCAACAGACGGCGCGTCGATCTGACGCCCGGTCTGAGAGTTATTGGCATTTTCGTCCTCGGGGCCCGGTTGGTTTTTAAGGCAAAACCAACCCGACCGTACTCCACCTGCGTCCAAACCTTGGGCGGAGTATGCCAAATGATTCGTCTCACTAAGAGGAACACAACACAGCTGACGGCACGTCAATCGGACGTCCGTAGCTCAAGATATGAGCGTTTCCGCTCCGAAGGCCCGGTTCGTTTCGTGAACGAACCAACCCGGCCGAACTCAAAGTAAACCGAAACCTTCAGTGCGATAAACCGAAACGACTGTCTCGATCCAAGGATCGCATCGCCGCTGATGGTTCGTCAATCGGACGTCCAGTCTGAAAGATATCATCCTTTCCGTCTCACACCCACCCAGGGAAACTTCCCAGGAGGTCACCCATCCTGATCACTACTCTAAGCCAATCACGCTTAACTACGGAGTCTTAACTACTTGAGTATAGTATACCGAAACGACCGTCTCGATCCAAGGATCGCGTTTCCGCAGACGGTTCATCGATCGGAGGTCCGTGGCTCAAGTTATGGCCAAAAGACCGAAGTCGTCTCGAAAACGGGGGGTCCGGGTCCGGGCCGACCCGGCCCGACCCCCCCCCCCCCCCTGGTCTGACCCGAACCGGGTCGGACCGACCCGGTCCGCTGGACCCGGCCCGGCCGGTGGCGGCGCGGCCAGGGGGCCGCGCATGTGCCGCACGCGGGGGGGGGGGGGGGGGGTGGTAAACCCCCCCTTTTTTCGGATCTCAGCCAGTCTAGGGCCGGCCGTTTCTTTCTCACGCGGGTCCCGCGGGTCCCGCCTCCTAACCAAACCGGCGGCCGGCGCGGCCGGCCGCCTTCTTCTTCTCCGCCGCGGCCGTAGCCGCGGCTCTTCCCCGATCTCCGGCGGCCGGCGAGGCCGGTTGCCTTCTGGCTGCTCCGCCACGGCCGTAGGGCCGCGGCCTTCCTGTTCTCCGGCGCCGGCAAGGCCGGCGCCCCTGGCTGCTCCGCCGCGGCCGTACGGCTGCGGCCTTCCTGTTCTCCGGCGCCGGCAAGGCCGGCGCCCCTGGCTGCTCCGCCGCGGCCTTCCTGTTCTCCGGCGCCGGCGAGGCCGGCGCCCCTGGCTGCTCCGCCGCGGCCGTAGTGCCGCGGCCCTTCATGATCTCCGGCGTCGGCGGCCCGGTTGGCCGCGGGTCGCCTCCTTGTTCCGCCGCGGCCCGTCTCCGGCCGCGGTCTCTTTCGTAAACAACGACGCGGTGCGTCGGCACCGCGTTTCTTCGTCGCAGCTCGCTCCGGCCAGTAATTCTTTTGTTCCTGCGCGGTTGCGACGACACCGCGCTGTCTCCGCTAATTTAACACGAAAGAATAGAAGGGGGAGGAGAATCGGCCGTGTTCGTGCGGTCCGGTCTCCTCCCGTTATAACGATATCAGTTGTCCAATCGTATAAACACAACAATTTATGTTTCACAATTTTTAATAAAAATTGGAACTACGCCCAACGGATTATTCTTTCATGTTCGAGGGAATGAAAACACATAATTTAAAAAAAAGACAAACCCCCTACCTTGAAAATTGACGTCACTCGTCGGTTATCGCGGAGGAAGGCGTCGCGGCGTCGGACGTAGATTCCGTGGACGTCGGGGTGCGTCCGAGGAGGGAACGACGTCTCTTCACTTGTCGCTTAAGACGAAGAAGAGAGGTACGTTGTCGTTGGCGATGATTACCACGGTCGGCGACTTCTCCCTTGTCGAGGAGGAAGATGAAGACGGAAGAATCCGGGACGCCGAGTCTCGATGGTCGTGGGATCGATGTTCTTTGTCGGAGAAGAACCGTTCTTCACGTTCTTCGTCGAAGACGAAGAAGATCTTCAAGTCTCTCAACGATTCTCCCAATCCTCTCAAGTAACAAAGGAACTAACCCAAAAATAAATCAAGCTTACACTTAATTTATTAACACAACCCAACCTTTGGAATTCAAGAGTTTGAATTTCAAAAACTCAAAATTAAACTCACTTATTAATTATACATGAGTTGTATAATTAATTAAAAGTTAAGTTGTCAAGCCTTTAAGAGGGAGAGAGGGGAGTTAGGGAATTTGAGGGGTTTTGGCACATTAAGTGCAAGGGAGTTTAAGGGGGTAGAAGAGAGTTAAGGGGAAGGTGAAGGGTTGGGGCTCGTGTGGGCCCCACCTCACCTTAATCCTCACTGGGTTAGTTAGGAACTTGTGATTCCACCCCAACTTCGACACTTAGGATATAACCACTTAAGAAGATAAATAAAATAAATATTGTATAACAAATTTATTTTACTCTTCATTTCATCCATAAAATTAAACATCTCCTCCTAGGCAAACGCAACTCCGGGAAAGGTCTCCTTAAGCGAATATCGGCGCTACGAGTTCATCGGTGTCCTCGGATTTCAATTACGAGCACCAGATCAAAAGTTAGGAAATCCCGCTCGTTCGTTCACTGAACGTACCCGAGCCAAACTTCGGAAATTAATTCCGGGCACTCCGGGCCTCGGAATCAGGTGCCGTCAGAAACCGCGCTCTTGTAAAATTCCAAAGAAAATTAAGAAAACAATTTCCCTTGAATTTTACGGGTCTTTACATTACTCCCACCTCAGGGCTTTACGTCCCCGTAAAGATACATCAAAACTAGGGAAACAATTGAGGGTACTGAGCACGCATCTGAGCCTCCCGCTCCCATGTGCTTTCCTGGAGGTTCTCGTGCTGCCATCTGATGCGCACAAGAGGAATCGATCGCCCACGTAGGACCCGCTCCTGTCAATCCTCTATCTCCACCGGGACCTCCGTAAAAGTCGCCCCATCGTCAACGTCAAGCTCCCCATGGTCAATGATGTGCGTCGGGTCGTGCACGTATCTCCTCAGCTGAGACACGTGGAAGACATCGTGCACCCGGTGCAACTGAGGTGGTAGAGCCAGGCGATAAGCCACCTCACCAATCCTGCTGAGGACCTGGAAGGGTCCGATGATGCGCGGAGATAACTTGCCGCCTCGGCCAAATCTCCGAATACCACGTCGAGGTGAGACCCGCAAGAAGACGTGGTCTCCACCCTCGAACTCCAGTGGCCTCCGCTTCCTGTTAGCATAAGACTTCTGTCGGCTCTGAGTTGTACTCATCCGCCCCTGGATGACCTGGACCATCTTATGTCCCACAGGAGTTGCAAGATTTCTTCTTTTCCGATAAGAGAAATCTGGTCTCATCCCCTGGATGAACATCATTCTTCGCCTAAAACAGTCAATCCTAACATGGATGATACTAATCCATACCAAGGATGACTTCGTAAGGCCTCGACGCTACTACTAAGAGATTCAACCGTTACTCTCGCCTCCAAGGGTTGAGTCACACTGTCGGCATCAGTGTGTGGTAACTGGGTCTCCTTCAGTAGATGTCTCACAAGTAAGGGTCAAGTCAACAGCCAAAACTGGAACCTCTTAGTAACATCACGAAAGAGGACAGGAACGCAAATATCACAAAGGTATGCGTCTTTTATTATTGCAGCTCATAAAACAAGACGTTACACAAAAGCAACAAGGAACCAGAAGTTCAAAGGATGTATCCACTAGTTCTGCTCCTGTCCACCTGCTCTTAGAGCTCTACTGCCTTGTTCACTACTCGGCTGTTGCTCAAGCACTCGCCGCTGCTTCTGTCTCAGTGGCTCCTCTAACACCCGCTGATCAATCGTACGAGGAGTCGGACAGTCGCGTGCCAGGTGACCCTTCCCGCCACATGAGTAACATTGTCCGTTTCTGGCACGCCTGGCTCTGACCCCACCTCGGGTGCCCCGCACCACCGGTCCTAAAACCCGAGATCGTCCAACTGCTAGTCTGGTCCTCCTGGACCTCTGCATCATCTGTCTACTGCCCACAGATGACTCGGCTACTGATCGAAAAACACGCGGCAAAGGCAGAAGCTCCTGTACACGCTCGGGGTGTAGAGCTACTGGCACAAACTCCACCCTGAAGAAGGTCTCGAAGTCTTCCCATGAGAAGGTCATCCCATCGTAGAACTGAAACAAGTGGCTCAACCACCTGCCTGCTGCTGCCTGAAGGAGGCTGGCAGCAAAGATCACCATGAAGTCTGCTGGCGTCCTCACTAGCCTAAACACACATACCACTACCTCCAGCCATTCCTGGGCTGCCTGGGGATCCGTCTCCCCACGAAACCTGGGTGGTCGCTGGCGCTGAAACTCATGCAGTGCGCTGAGGCGACGTGCATCGTCAGCGGCTGGCGCTGGAAGCATCGGGGGCTCGGCGGGTAGTGCTACCGCCGGTGCCACTGCTGACAAAGGGCCCTGCACCGAGGCCTCGTCGCTCGGTGGGCTGTCGTCACGCTCGACTCTTGGAACCCTATCTGGCTGCCGTCGTGGGGCCATCCTGAAAGGAAACAGGTGCGCCACGGTCAAACAGTATACCTGGTGAGCTGACACAAAGAAATAACAAAGAAAACATTGAAACACAGACGCAATCAATGTTTTCGTGCATTAAGTCGGAAATCAGAAGTTAGGGTCCTGGTGTACGGATACGTCGGCCACCGCACCAACACTGGACTCCCTGGACTGATAACCACACTCAATACGCTAAACATTATTGCTTCACATAGAAAAGATCAGAGTTTGCGGTAGAACCGAACTCCTCTGATACCAATTTGTCACGACCCGCCCTCGGGGTCCGTGCCGTGACTACCCCATGCCCGCCTTCCATAGGCCAAGGGCTGGCGACTAGCACCAAGGCGTAAATCCCGGTAAAAGGGAAGGCATTGCCTTTGTGAAGTAAACAAACACCACAGAGTAAGCAAGAGGAAAGTAAACACTAAGAAAAAGCAGAGTACAACTGAAAGTGCGGAAAAGTAAATGGGCCAGTACACAAACCCAAACTGAAAGTAAAGTACAACTCGAAAGGGAAAACAACAACTGAAAGGTAAAAGCCGCTACACCGAGCTGTCCACTGGAAATCCCACCTGAAGGGTGGGTACAGATAGCTCCTCTGCTCCACGGGTCCCGCCGTCCGCTCCGAGCACGTCCCGCCCAGTGGTCCACCTCCGGGTACCGTCCCGCTCTGCAAGCCTCAGCTAAGGTCAACGTTGTCCGCCGTCTGCAACCAACACAACGTAGTGCGGGCAAAGCCCGTGCAGGGGTGAGTATAAGCTACTAAGTAGGGACCCCGAGACCCCTGAAGGTCTCTCAAATCCACAAAGGATAAACCACGAAGAAAGGAACAATCACGAAGTAATAACCGACACTGCTTAGGTATATGCCCATACATATACCTAAGTCATCAATTTCAAATACGCTCCAACCTCCGAGTCCAAGTACAACTCAGTCCACACAGGAAAGTAAACGTATTCCACACAGGAATGCAAAACGTAATCCACACAGGATAGCACAACACAATCCACACAGGAAAGCAACAGGATTCAGCTCACACAGGTATACTTCTTCAAAGGACGATAAAGATGATCTCTGATCCATCTAAGTCGTCGGACCCATGAAGGATCGATAGGTAACTAACCCCCGCAAAGACCCACACAGGATCGGGCCCACACATGACCTGTAGGCGCTGGCTCACACAGAACCGCTGAGCGCGGACCCACACAGGATCGGACCCACACAGGATCGGGCCCACACAGGACCTGTAGCACTGATCCACGTAGGATCGCTGAGTGCTGTAGTCGTCGTCGTCGAATCCACACAGGATCGGGCCCACACAGGACCTGTAGCACTGATCCACGTAGGATCGCTGAGTGCTGTAGTCGTCGTCGTCGAATCCACACAGGATCTCTGTACTGTCGTCGTCGCAGTCACAGTAGCAGTAGTAGTCACAGTAACAGTCGCAGCCAGCACTAGGGTTCCCGCACACAGCAAGCTCGTTCGGAGGGTCCGCTCCACGAGCCGAGAGGCTGATACATCAACTGTCACAAAGTCCAGAGTTGATGTATCCAAAAGTTCCGTATCGTCAACAGGAACTCAACGCAACAGACGGCGCGTCGATCTGACGCCCGGTCTGAGAGTTATTGGCATTTTCGTCCTCGGGGCCCGGTTGGTTTTTAAGGAAAAACCAACCCGACCGTACTCCACCTGCGTCCAAACCTCGGGCGGAGTATGCCAAAAGATTCGTCTCACTAAGAGGAACACAACACAGCTGACGGCACGTCAATCGGACGTCCGTAGCTCAAGATATGAGCGTTTCCGCTCCGAAGGCCCGGTTGGTTTCGTGAATGAACCAACCCGGCTGAACTCAAAGTAAACCGAAACCTTCAGTGCGATAAACCGAAACGACCGTCTCGATCCAAGGATCGCATCTCCGCTGACGGTTCGTCAATCGGACGTCCAGTCTGAAAGATATCATCCTTTCCGTCTCACACCCACCCGGGGAAACTTCCCAGGAGGTCACCCATCCTGATCACTATTCTAAGCCAAGCACGCTTAACTACGGAGTTTTAACCATGTAGGCTCCCGAAAAAGAAGGTGCGCCTTGAGTATAGTATACCGAAACGACCGTCTCGATCCAAGGATCGCGTTGCCACAGACGGTTCATCGAACAGAGGTCCGTGGCTCAAGTTATGGCCAAAAGACCGAAGTCGTCTCGAAAACGGGGGGTCCGGGTCCGGGCCGACCCGGCCCGACCCCCCCCTGGTCTGACCCGAACCGGGTCGGACCGACCCGGTCCGCTGGACCCGGCCCGGCCGGTGGCGGCGCGGCCCGGCCAGCGGCGGCGCGGCCAGGGGGCCGCGCATGTGCCGCATGCGGGGGGGGGGGGGGGGGGTAAACCCCCCTTTTTTTCGGATCTCGGCCGGTCTAAGGCCGGCCGTTTCTTTCTCACGCGGGACCCACGGGTCCCGCCTCCTAACCAAACCGGCGGCCGGCCGCCTTCTTCTTCTCCGCCGCGGCCGTAGCCGCGGCTCTTCCCCGATCTCCGGCGGCCGGCGAGGCCGGTCGCCTTCTGGCTGCTCCGCTGCGGCCGTAGGGCCGCGGCCTTCCTGTTCTCCGGCGCCGGCAAGGCCGGCGCCCCTGGCTGCTCCGCCGCGGCCGTACGGCCGCGGCCTTCCTGTTCTCCGGCGCCGGCGAGGCCGGCGCCCCTGGCTGCTCCGCCGCGGCCGTAGGGCCGCGTCCCTTCATGATCTCCGGCGTCGGCGGCCCGGTTGGCCGCCGGTCGCCTCCTTGTTCCGCCGCGGCCCGTCTCCGGCCGCGGTCTCTTTCGTAAACAACGACGCGGTGCGTCGGCACCACGTTTCTTCGTCGCAGCTTGCTCCGGCCATTAATTCTTTTGTTCCTCCGCGGTTGCGACGACACCGCGCTGTCTCCGCTAATTTAACACGAAAGAATAGAAGGGGGAGGAGAATCGGCCGTGTTCGTGCGGTCCGGTCTCCTCCCGTTATAACGATATCAGTTGTCCAATCGTATAAACACAACAATG
The DNA here is from genome assembly GCA_963277665.1 of Viscum album. NCBI lineage: Eukaryota > Viridiplantae > Streptophyta > Magnoliopsida > Santalales > Viscaceae > Viscum > Viscum album. The sequence continues at coordinate 1,590,308,154 of OY728150.1, forward strand.
AATGTTTCACAATTTTTAATAAAAATTGGAACAACGCCCAACGGATTATTCTTTCATGTTCGAGGGAATGAAAACACATAATTTAAAAAAAAAGACAAACCCCCTACCTTGAAAATTAACGTCACTCGTCGGTTATCGCGGAGGAAGGCGTCGCGGCGTCGGACGTAGATTCCGTGGACGTCGGGGTGCGTCCGAGGAGGGAACGACGTCTCTTCACTTGTCGCTTAAGACGAAGAAGAGAGGTACATTGTCGTTGGCGATGATTACCACGGTCGGCGACTTCTCCCTTGTCGAGGAGGAAGATGAAGACGGAAGAATCCGGGACGCCGAGTCTCGAAGGTCGTGGGATCGATGTTCTTTGTCGGAGAAGAACCGTTCTTCACGTTCTTCGTCGAAGACGAAGAAGATCTTCAAGTCTCTCAACGATTCTCCCAATCCTCTCAAGTAACAAAGGAACTAACCCAAAAATAAATCAAGCTTACACTTAATTTATTAACACAACCCAACCTTTGGAATTCAAGAGTTTGAATTTCAAAAACTCAAAATTAAACTCACTTATTAATTATACATGAGTTGTATAATTAATTAAAAGTTAAGTTGTCAAGCCTTTAAGAGGGAGAGAGGGGAGTTAGGGAATTTGAGGGGTTTTGGCACATTAAGTGCAAGGGAGTTTAAGGGGGTAGAAGAGAGTTAAGGGGAAGGTGAAGGGTTGGGGCTCGTGTGGGCCCCACCTCACCTTAATCCTCACTTGGTTAGTTAGGAACTTGTGATTCCACCCCAACTTCGACACTTAGGATATAACCACTTAAGAAGATAAATAAAATAAATATTGTATAACAAATTTATTTTACTCTTCATTTCATCCATAAAATTAAACATCTCCTCCTAGGAAAACGCAACTTCGGGAAAGGTCTCCTTAAGCAAATATCGGCGCTACGAGTTCATCGGTGTCCTCGGATTTCAATTACGAGCACCGGATCAAAAGTTAGGAAATCCCGCTCGTTTGTTCACTGAACGTACCCGAGCCAAACTTCGGAAATTAATTCCGGGCACTCCGGGCCTCGGAATCAGGTGCCGTCAAGAACCGCGCTCTTGTAAAATTCCAAAGAAAATTTAGAAAAAAATTTCCCTTGAATTTTACGGCCCCCCCGGTTTTCCTCCAAACCGGCCCCCACGTGGGGGCCGTTTTCTTGCAAAGGGCGCAGCACAAAGGCCGCGCCGCCATCCCAATCAGCGGGGGGCTTCGCCCCCCCCCCCCCCCCCCCCCGCGTGCGGCCCCCGTGCGGCGTCAGGCCGCCGCGGCCCCCGCGCCGCCGCGCCGCCGGCCAGCCAAGCCGGGTCGGACCCGGGTCGGGTCGACCCGGTTCGGGTCGGCCCGGACCCGGACCCCCTCGTTTCGAACCAGATTCGGTCTTTTGGCCATAACTTGAGCCACATACCTCCGATCGACGAACCGTCTGTGGAAACACGATCCTTGGATTGAGACGGTCGTTTTGGTATATTGCACTCAAGGTTTCAGATTACTTTGAGTTCGGCCGGGTTGGTTCGTTCACGAAACCAACCGGGCCTTCGGAGCGGAAACGCTCATGTCTTGAGCTACGGACGTCCGATTGACGTGCCGTCAGTCGCGTTGTGTTCCTCTTAGTGAGACGGATCTTTTGGCATACTCCGCCCGAGGTTTGGACGCAGGTGGAGTACGGTCGGGTTGGGTTTGCCTTAAAAACCAACCGGGCCCCGGGGACGAAAATGCCAATAACTCTCAGACCGGGCGTCCGATCGACGCGCCGTCTGTTGCGTTTAGTTCCTATTGACGATACAGAACTTTTGGATACATCAACTCAGGACTTTGTGACAGTTGATGTATCAGCCTCTCGGCTCGTGGAGCGGACCCTCCGAACGAGCTTGCTGTGTGCGGGAACCCTAGTGCTGGCTGCGACTGTTACTGCTACTACTACTGCTACGACTGCTATTGTGACTGCGACGACGACAGTACAGAGATCCTGTGTGGATTCGACGACGACGACTACAGAACTCAGCGATCCTACGTGGATCAGTGCTACAGGTCCTGTGTGGGCCCGATCCTGTGTGGGTCCGATCCTGTGTGGGTCCGCGCTCAGCGGTTCTGTGTGAGCCAGCGCCTACAGGTCCTGTGTGGGCCCGATCCTGTGTGGGTCTTTGCGGGGGTTAGTTATCTATCGATCCTTCGTGGGTCCGACGACTTAGATGGATCAGTGATCATCTTTATCGTCCTTTGAAGAAGTATACCTATGTGAGCTGAATCCTATTTTTTTCCTGTGTGGATTGTGTTGTGCAATCCTGTGTGGATTACGTTTTGCTTTCCTGTGTGGAATACGTTTACTTTCCTGTGTGGACTGAGTTGTACTTGGGCTCGGAGGTTTGAGCGTATTTGAATTGATGACTTAAGTATATGTATGGGCATATATCTAAGCAGTGTCGGTTATTACTTCGTGATTTTTCCTTTCTTCGTGGTTTATCCTTTGTGGATTTGTGAGACCTTCAGGGGTCTCGGGGTCCCTACTGAGTAGCTTATACTCACCCCTGCACGGGCTTTGCCCGCACTACGTTGTGTTGGTTGCAGACGACGGACAGCGTTGACCTTAGCTGAGGCTTGCAGAGCGGGACGGTACCCGGAGGTGGACCCCTGGGCGGGACGTGCACGGAGCGGACGGTGGGACCCGTGGAGCAGAGGAGCTATCTGTACCCACCCTTCAGGTGGGATTTCCATTGGACAGCTCGGTGTAGCGGCTTTTACTTTTCAGTTGCTGTTTTCCCCTTTTCGAGTTGTACTTTACTTTCAGTTGGGGTTTGTATACTGGCCCTTTTACTTTTCCGCACATTCAGTTGTACTCTGCTTTTGTTTAGTGTTTACTTTCTGCTTGCTTACTCTGTGGTGTTTGTTTACCTTTAAAAGGCAATGCCTTCCCTTTTTACTGGGATTTTCACCTTGGTGCTAGTCGCCAGCCCCTGGCCTATGGAAGGCGGGCTTGGGGTATTCACGGCACGGACCCCGAGGGTTGTCACGACCCGCCCTCGGGGTCCGTGCCGTGACTACCCCAAGCCCGCCTTCCATAGGCCAGGGGCTGGCGACTAGCACCAAGGCGTAAATCCCGGTAAAAAGGGAAGGCATTGCCTTTGTAAAGTAAACAAACACCACAGAGTCAGCAAGTGGAAAGTAAACACTAAACAAAAGCAGAGTACAACTGAAAGTGCGGAAAAGTAAATGGGCCAGAATACAAACCCAAACTGAAAGTAAAGTACAACTCGAAAGGGAAAACAACAACTGAAAAGTAAAAGCCACTACTCCGAGCTGTCCACTGGAAATCCCACCTGTAGGGTGGGTACAGATAGCTCCTCTGCTCCACGGGTCCCGCCGTCCGCTCCGAGCACGTCCCGCCCAGTGGTCTACCTCCGGGTACCGTCCCGCTCTGCAAGCCTCAGCTAAGGTCAACGCTGTCCGTCGTCTGCAACCAACACAACGTAGTGCGGGCAAAGCCCGTGCAGGTGTGAGTATAAGCTACTCAGTAGGGACCCCGAGACCCCTGAAGGTCTCTCAAATCCACAAAGGATAAACCACGAAGAAAAGTAACAATCACGAAGTAATAACCGACACTGCTTAGGTATATGCCCATACATATACCTAAGTCAACAATTCAAATATGCTCCAACCTCCGAGCCCAAGTACAACTCAGTCCACACAGGAAAGTAAACGTATTCCACACAGGAAAGCAAAACGTAATCCACACATGATTGCACAACACAATCCACACAGGAAAGCAACAGGATTCAGCTCACACAGGTATACTTCTTCAAGGACGATAAAGATGATCACTGATCCATCTAAGTCGTCGGACCCACGAAGGATCGATAGGTAACTAACCCCCGCAATGACCCACACAGGATCGGGCCCACACAGGACCTGTAGGCGCTGGCTCACACAGAACCGCTGAGCGCAAGGACCCACACAGGATCGGGCCCACACAGGACCTGTAGCACTGATCCACGTAGGATCACTGAGTGCTGAAGTCGTCGTCGTCGAATCCACACAGGATCTCTGTACTGTCGTCGTCGCAGTCACAGTAGCAGTAGTAGCAGTAGAACAGTCGCAGCCAGCACTAGGGTTCCCGCACACAGCAAGCTCGTTCGGAGGGTCCGCTCCACGAGCCGAGGGGCTGATACATCAACTGTCACAAAGACCAGAGTTGATGTATCCAAAAGTTCCGTATCGTCAACAAGAACTCAACGCAACAGACGGCGCGTCGATCGGACGCCCGGTCTGAGAGTCATTGGCATTTTCATCTCCGGGGCCCGGTTGGTTTTTAAGGCAAAACCAACCCGACCGTACTCCACCTGCGTCCAAACCTCGGGTGGAGTATGCCAAAAGATCCGTCTCACTAAGAGGAACACAACGTGACTGACGGCGCGTCAATCGGACGTCCGTAGCTCAAGATATGAGCGTTTCCGCTCCGAAGGCCCGATTGGTTTCGTGAACGAACCAACCTGGCCGATCTCAAAGTAAACCGAAACCTTGAGTGTGATATACCGAAACGACCGTCTCGATCCAAGAATCACGTTGCCGCAGACGGTTCGTCATTCGGAGGTCCGAGGCTCAAGATATGGCCAAAAGACCGGAACTGGTTCGAAACGGGGGGGTCCGGGTCCGGGCCGACCCGGCCCGACCCCCCCCTGGGGCGGCCCGGCCGGACGGCCGGACGGCCGGCGCGGCGGCGCGGCGGCCGCGGCGGCCGGGCGCCGCACGAGGTGGGCACGCGGGGTGCTAAACCCCCGCTGATTGAAGGCGGCGCGGCCTTTGTGCCGCGCCTTTGCAACAAAATGGCCCCCACGTGGGGGCCGGTTTGAAGGAAGAAACCGGGGGGCTGCTGCCCCCCCCCCCTTCATGGAACCGCCCCCCTCTTAAAGAGGGGGGTTTTATACGCTGGCCAGGGGATTAATTCCCCCGGTTTAACGTCATCCGGCCGGCCAGCTGGCCGGCCGGTTTTCTCTAACGGGACCGGAAATTCCGGTCCCCTCTTCGGCTTCCGACGCCGGTGGCCCGGCCGCCGGTCTTCTCATCCCGCCGCGGCCCGGAACCGGCCGCGGACTCCTCGTTCCGCCGCGGCCCGGAACCGGCCGCGGTGTTCGTCGTCCGGCGTGGTGCGACGACATCGCGCCCCTTCGTCGTGCCATGATTCCTTTTAACGCGGCGCGACGGCAGCGCGTTCTTGTAGATTCTTCCTCAGCGTGGCGCGACGGCGCCGCGCAAAATAATTGCACGATTATCCGCGTGGTGCGACGACACCACGCCACTTTGCTTCCACCCACAAGAATAAACAAGAACGATGGAGGGGGGTTCGGCCGTGTTCGTGCGGTCCGGCCCCCTCACGTTAAAATAATAATGCAACTTTAAATAATTCAAAGCCACACGTTAGACTTGCTAAATTCACGATCAAGAATAAAATAATGAAACCAAAAAGAAATCAACAACCCCTACCTTGGTATAAGGTTCGAAGATTTGTCTACGTTCCGCGGAAGACGACGTCGCGGAGGTCGGGCGTCACGGAGGTCAGGGTCCTGGTGTACGGATACGTCGGCCGCCGCACCAACACTGGACTCCCTGGACTGATAACCACACTCAATACGCTAAACATTATTGCTTCACATAGAAAAGATCAGAGTTTGCGGTAGAACCGAACTCCTCTGATACCAAATGTGACAACCGGGCCCCGGTGATAGCACACCCACCCCGCTTTAACATGGCCGTCGGGTCCTGGCCCACCAGGTACCACCAGTTGCCCCGCAGACACGTGGGGCCCACCCCAGGGTCCACCCACGTGCCCGAACGGGTCATCTGACTAATGATTATCCCCACAGGCCAACACATGTCCTTTCCAGTGTGCTTTGTCCTCACTCACACACATCCTGAGAAACTTCCCAGGAGGTCACCCATCCTGATCACTACTCCAGGCGAAGCACGCTTAACTGTGCAGTTCTAATCAGACAGGCTCCCGAAAAGGAAGGTGTACCTTGTTGACATGAGTCATATCATTTAGTCATTTAACCCTTTATCATTTTTGGGGATGTTACAAGTACGATGGAAAAGAAAATCATTACCATCACCGGACAGTATGATGGAAAAGAAAATCATTACCATCATTGGACAGTACGATGGAAAAGAAAATCATTACCATCATCGGACAGTACGATGGAAAAGAAAATCATTACCATCATCGGACATTATGATGGAAAATAAAATCATTACCATCATCGGATAGTACGATGGACAGAAAGGTGTAAAAAAATAAAACTGTCAATACGATAAACAAATAGGTATATATTACGATAAAACTGTCAATACGATAAAATAAAAAAACATAGAGAAAAGAAAAACACCGAGAGAAATGTTCTCCCCCTTTCTATGCGGAGTTATTTAATGTTAGGAGAATTGTAAAACATGAAGTAGATATGAATGATTATTTTAATGTAATCATTCCTAGATTTTGTTTTATAAACTCAAATCTATCGGAAGGTAATGGTTTTGTAAAAATTTTAGCAAGTTGTTCTTGCGTTCCGATGAATTGTAAAACAATATCTCCTTTTTGTGTGTGATACCTAAGAAAGTGATGCCTAACATCTATGTGTTTTGCACGTGAGTGATGTGCTGGGTTCTTACTGAGAGCTATGGCACAAGTATTATCACAAAGAATATGAGATTTGGTAAAACTAATTCCATAATCAGTGAGTGTGTGTTGCATCCACAACACTTGAGCACATCAAATTCCAGCTGCTACATATTCAACATCAGTAGTGGAGAGTACTACAGAGTGTTGTTTCTTGCATGACCAAGAAACCAAGGAGTCTCCTAAGAAATGACATGTTCTAGATGTACTCTTTCTATCCATTATACATCCACCAAAGTCAGCATCTGAAAAACTTTTTAAAAACAAAATCATTTCCAGAAGAGTAAAAAAGACCTAAATCCATAGTGCCTTTTAAATACCGAAATATTATCTTTATGGCTTTTAAATGAGACTCTTTTGGATTAGATTGATATATTGCACATAAGCATACAGAAAACATTAAGTCTGGTTGACTAGCTATCAAGTATAACAAACTTCATATCATACCTCTAAAAATTGTTTGATCTACTGGTTTCCCAGTTTCATTAGGATCAAGTGTATTTGAGGTACCGATTGGAGTGATAATACTTTTAGTTTTGTCATAACCATAATTTTTGAGTAAATCTTTTATATACTTATGTTGAGATATATATGTTCCTTCTGGTTTTTGTGAAATTTGAAAACCTAAAAAGAATGTTAACTTACCCATCATACTCATTTCAAACTCAGATTTCATTAAATTAGCAAAAGAATCAGTTAAAGATTGTTGAGTTTAACCAAATATGATGTCATCAACATAAATTTGAATAATAAAAACATTTTTATTTTCCATTTTTATAAAAAGGGTTCGATCTGCTGTACCTTTTGTATAATTATTTTGTAAAAGAAATCCTGTAAGTCTATCATACCACGCTCTAGGGGCTTGTTTAAGGCCATATAGAGCCTTGGTAAGTTTAAAAACATGTTCACGATGTTTTGGCTCTAGAAAACCAGGAGGTTGTTCGACAAAAACTTATTCTTGAACACAACCATTTAGAAAAGCACTTTTTACATCCATTTGAAATAGTTTAAAATTAAAGTATGCTGCAAAGGCTAATAGAATACGAATAGATTCAATTCTAGCTACATGATCATATGTTTCTTCATAGTCTATTCCCTCTTGTTGATTATATCCTTTAGCAACAAGTCTTGCTTTATTTCTTACAATGATTCCATTTTCGTCACATTTGTTTCTGAAAACCCATTTTACACCAATTACAGTTGTTTCTTTAGGTCTTTCAACTAAAGTCCAGACTTGATTCCTTTCAAATTCATTTAGTTCATCTTGCATTGCTTTGATGTAATCTTCATCACCTAAGGCCTCTATTAGACTTTTTGGTTCAAATTGGGAAAGAAAAGAAAGATGTTATATTTCATTTCTTAAGGAATTTCTGGTCTTTACAGGTTGATTTACATCACCAATGATGTTATCACTAGGATGATTCCTAAGAAACAATTGATTTGGGTTTTGTAAAACCTGTTCGTCAATATATGGTAGAAATTATTCTGTGGTAAATGTATCAGGAATACTTTATTTAACATTTTCCTTATCAGAACGATCTTATAAAAACGGTTGATAAACATTTTTAGAAAACACATCTGAGGATGTAGGATTGGGTTTGTTGAAAACAAAAGGATCAGTTTCATCAAATTTTACATTTACAGTTTCCTCAACAGTACAGGTGTGTTTATTGAAAACTCTATAAGCCTTAGAAGTTGTAGAATATCCAAGAAAGATTCCTTCATTAGATTTTGGTGTGAATTTTTGAGGATTATCTTTTGTATTTAGAATGAATACTTTGCACCGAAAAAAATTGAAGTACGAAACATTAGGTTTTCAGCCAGTCCATAACTCATAAGGTGTTTTATTAAGAAATAGTATAGTTAAAACACGATTTATAGTATAGAAAGCAGTACTAACAGCTTCAGCCCAAAAGTGCTTAGCAATTGAGTATTCAATCAACATGGTTCTAGTCATTTCCTGAAGAATACAGTTTCTTCTTTCAACAAAACCATTTTTCTAAGGAGTTCTTAGAGCTGAGAAATTGTGAGTAATACATTTCTTACTACAAAAAGTTTCAAAATTTTAATTTTGAAATTCACCACCACGATCATTATGGATAGTTATCAATGGTAGATTTTTCTCATTTTTAGCTTGGGCTCTAAAAATTTTGAAATAGGAGAAGGCTTCATATTTCTTTGCTAGAAAATAGACCCATGTAAATCTAGTAAAGTCATCAACTAAAACAAATACGTTGTATTTTCCTCCAATGCTTCCAGTTTGTGTGGGACCAAAAAGATCCATATGCACTAGATTTAATGCATTAGAAGTTGAAACTTCATTAATTGATTTAAAGCTAGTTTTATGTTTCTTTCCAAATTGACAAGGATCATAGACTTTTGAAGAATCATATCTAAGATCCATTAGCCCCCTCACAAGTCTTTTCTTTGAGAGTATGCTAAGGTTTCTCAGATTACAGTGTCCTAGTCTTCTATGCCATAGCCATGAATGGTCTTCTATCGCATTAAGTAGGGTAAGTTTTGGCTCTTAATGTCTTCTAAGTTAATAATGTAAACATTCTCTTACCTATGAGCAGATATAATGAATTCATCCTTGGAATTGTGAACTGGACACTTATCATTTCTAGAATTCACTAGGTATCCTTCATCACATAATTGACTTATGTTGATGAGTTTGTTCCTAAGACCTTTAACAAACAAAACATTTGAAATAAGAACTTTTCAAAGAAAAACTATATTACCAATACCAACAATATTTCCTTGAACATTATCTCCGAAGGTAACTTTTACACCTTTTGTTTTGATAAACTTTTCAAATAGATCCTTGTTTCCGGTCATGTGTCGAGAAAAACCACTATCCATGTACCAAATATTCTTATTGGTACACTTCTCATTTTCCTGAAAAATAAACAATTAGTTTTTCGGAATCCAAACTTGTTTGGATCCAGAAGGGTTAGATAAATGAATTTTAGGAATCCACATTTGTTTTGAAAAATGAGCTTTATGAAATCCTAAAGATTGAGTTCTGTTAAGAGAACAATCTCTTCTCTAGTGTCCTCCACATTGATAGTTAGAGAAAAAAGAGGTTTTTTGAGGAATTAAATAGTTTTTGCTAAAAACCGGTTTGGAATAAGTATAACCAAGTCCAGAACTATTTCTCAAAGGTCTAATTTGAGAATACATATTGTCAAAGTTTTCTTTTCCAAAAGTAAAGTTTGAAAAACATTTCTTTAAAGAGAAAATTTCAGACTTTAGTTTTAAAACTATGTTTTTATCTTCCAAAACATTTGATTTTAAACTAGAGTTCGGCTCTAAAACATTTTTCTTTGAAATCATATTTTTAGGATCCTTAGAAATTTTATCCTTATCAGATTTGACTTTCTAAAGGGTTTTTAAAATAATTTCAAAATCAGAAGTTTTCACATCAATATCCTTAGAAAGATCTGAAACTTCTTTAGGCAAAATTGAAATTCTAGAATTTTATTTCTCAAGCTTCTTCTTGAGTTTGGAATTTTCATTTTCGAGTAATTTAGAAAATCTAGATACTTCTTTAAAAGAAGGTAATGTATCATCTTTTGATGATGAAGGTTAATCATTTTAAGATTCATAATATCTATTATCAGTATAATTTGCATTTAAAGAGACATTTGTAATAGCTTCATCATTATGTACCTTTCCCATGAGATAATGATCTTCAATTGGTAGTCTAGCTATAAGTCCAATATTTCTCTGGCCTGAGGACTCATATTCTTAAGAATCGTCTGAAGAATCACTACCACTTGCACTCCACGTATCATTTTCCTTCAATACTTTCTTTGTCTCTGTCTTGTAAAACTTTTTCTTGTTTCTTTCAGAGTGTTTTTACTTTCTATCTTTTCTCTTTCGTAAAGGGAAATCATGCCTTATATTCTCTACTTTCTTACATTCATAACAGGTTACCACTGAATCTTTTTTGTCCTTACTATCTTTCTTTTTGAATCTATATTGGAAATCATTCTTTCCCACAATCTTGTTCATCCTCCGAGCGAGATTGGCTAACTCATTATCCGAAAGATCACAATCACTTGAGTCAGATATAACTACTTTCTTGGCTTTGGATATTGTTATCCTTTCAGGTGTTTTAGCTTTAGATGTAAAAGCTATACTTCCATTTCCATTATTCTTCTTGTTGAAGACAGCATCTCTTTTCATTCTTGTCTCGTGCTGTAAAAGAGTTCCAAAAAGTTCATCAAGAGTAATCTGGGAAACTTTTCTATTTTCATTAATAACTGTCCTTTTTGACTCCCATTCATTCGGCATTATATCTATAATCTTATCTATTAGAGATTCATCATCAAGGCCTTTTTCTCCCATAGATTGTAAGCTATTGACAATTGTCATGAACCTTTGTTGCACTTTACATACTGGCTCTCCATACGGAAAAACAAATCCATGATACTCATCTCGAAGCATTGCTCTTCTTGTTTCTATAACCTTGGATGTGCCAAAATGAGTGACCTCCAATTTCTTCCAAATACAGTTGGCTACTTCACATGAAGATATTTGTCTGTATATATTTCTAGTCATAGAGCATAAAAAATTATTGCGTACCTTGTAATTCAGTTGATATTCTTGCTTCTCTTGGTTAGTGAAAGTACTGACATCTTTGTCAGGAATTTTGTAACCTCCAATAAGCTTAATAAAATTGTCTACACCAGTATTGATAACGAACGTCTTCATACGATCTCTCCAGTACTCATAATCATTCCCATCAAAGATTGGTGGTCCAGAAGGATTCATATTGTCAATTGACCCAATATTCATTCCTGACATCTAAAACAAAAAACTTTTCCACTCCACATGTTAGTGTAGTAAGTAATTGAAAATAAAGTTTGGAAGAAATAGGACAAGTAATACAAATCAATGGAAAACCTCCTCTGATACCAATTGATGGATCAATTTAGAATATGTATTTATATATTATATGGAACAATACAAGAGGGGGGGGGGGGGTGAATTGTAGGTTTAAAAACATTTGTGTTTAAACACTTAAGATATTAGTTTAAAAGATCTTAAACTAATACAAATACAAACACCCACAATTGTATTGAATATAAATGGTATGATGTAATGAAATACTAATGAAATATAAAACAATTGTATTAGAGATGAACACAATAATTAGAGTAATATAAAGATGAATGATTCTACCTTAAAGCGTATAGAATCAATCAATAAAATATGTAAAAGAATGATTTTAATTGAAACAATTACAATTGAATATGTAAAGAAGAAAGGAAACAATAAAAATTACTTTCTAATACAAGCAGCAGCGGAAAAGTAAAAGTATTACAATTATTTTGACCCAAAGAGAAGGGTTATCCATTCACCTAGGATAAAAGGTCTGTCTCACCAACACCTTAGTAAGACCTTGATATGATGATCAGAACGTCTGTCTGCCTATCCCCGGTAGCCCTCGATACGATGATCGGACCGTCCATCTGGCTATCCCCGGAAGCCCTCGATTTTGTAGGTAATCAGCACCTCTGTCTTTCAATCACTTGAAATCCCTCAATACAATGATCATATGCACAATTTAGATAAGAGAGGTCACAGTTTCTCTCACTAGAACTTGATAGAAGTAGAGTATCACGGTTGTTCCCCAGTCCTTAGTTATTCTCCCTTCAGCTTCAAATGACCTCTTATTTATAGGCCTCACTTTCCAACGGTCATGTTGCCTCCAACGGTCATATTTCTCTGAAAAACTCAGAGGGACTTGGACACCTGTTATTATAACGATCATATTGAAACAGAAAGAATGACATCATTTTGATTAGTTTGTAACAAACTCAATGACATCATTTTTGTTAAAACATAAGATATATGAACAAGATAATCAAGAGTACGATTTATATGAAACATGTGTTTTTGACTAAGTACCAAAACAAGTACATAATGAAAGTTATGAGTAGCAGAGTCAATCAAATTTCTATATTCAGTACGATCAACATTGTACGATTGGTATGATTAGTACGATCAGCATTGTACGGTTGAAATGGTCAGTATGATCAGCATGGTCAGTACGACCAGCATGATCAGTACGATCAATATGATCAGTACGATCGACATGATCAGTACGATCAGCATGGTCAGTACGATCAGCATGTTCAGTATGATCAGCATGGTCAGTATGATCAACATGTTCAGTATGATCAGCATGGTCAGTATGATCAGCATGCTCAGTACGATCAGCATGCTCAGTACGATACGATAAACATGATAAAGGACATTTGTGATTTTCAAAACAAGATATAAAAGTCAAAAGAGGATTTTTGACTCAACACTATTAAAGTTAGACACTAATGGATAAAATTCATCATGTAAGGGATAATAAAGAATAAGTAATATTATCAATTTCCTAGAAATACTTACAGGTAATTATAGACATGCAAGGGTGGTATCATCTTTTGACCTATTAATATATTCAATGTCCATATTCAACCGGATGATCTATCCTGGTCTCAATGGTGGAACTCCCCCTTAGTCTCAAATTATGTAGGGGATCAAGCCCGTGTCATCATTGATATATAATAACCAACTATTTGTTCCTTAGTATGATTATTTGGATCCTAGTGATGATAGTGTTAATAGTTGATGTGAAATTTATAAAATCCCATTCATGACCAAAATATAAAACAAATCCTTATCCAACATATTTATAACTACTAATTCAAGGCCCCTATTTTACTACACATACCAATAACATCAATAATTCCAACAAATATTCTAACACATTTAAAGGTAATAGGCGTTTCCATTAATGGGATATCATATCTATGGGGAAAAATTTCAAATGTTCTAATCGAAACTAAAAATTTAGCCCTATCATACCATTTTAAAACTCTTTAGAATAAACATCTAAAATAAATTTCATTATAAAACAATATTTTAAAACATCCAAAAATTCCTTATTTCTTTATTTGGATTCAGTTTTTTTTTCAAATCCATTTTGAAATTCAATTCAACCCCATATAAAATATTTTCATTTTTAAAAATCCCAAAAATTAAATCAAACACCACTTATAGAGAATACATAACAAAAATTAATGAAATAATAAAAAACAGAAACTCATAAACCCAAAATACCAAGGCAATACGAATATTTAATAAGATAAATCAACTAAATCACATAAGAAGTGGAAATAGAAATAAAAAACCTCAAAACATTATTTAAATTATCATGGAAACATTTCAAGGTAGAAATCATCAGTTTAATATTCAACAAACATCAATGATACAATTTATGAAAATTATTATATATGTTGGAACCAAAAAGCGATTCTATGAATTTTTACGAACTATTTAATATCTTATCATATTATTATAAAGTAGAATCGAATTTGTGGAATTACTATTCAAAAATTACATGAAAAAATGGAATTTCAATAATAGAATATTTAATAATCCACATGCATCAATCCCTATGTGTATGTGGAAAAAGCCTCATATACACATATAGAAGTTCCTAGAATATTATCTATACACACCATCAATAATAATAAATAAAAATTTCATAAAAACCTCACACGAGGGTTACACAGACAAGACTACATGGAATGAGAGGATGATAAAAGTTTAAAATAAGGAATTAGGGATGGGGAATGAGTTTTTCACCCTATAAAATCAATATAAAATAAGAAATAAAAGCCTATAAATCAAGGTAGATTCAAGTGGGGTCACAACACGTAAACCTCTGGCATGTATTGGTTGATTAAAGGAATTTGGAGGCAAAAGGGTTATTTTTTCAAAGGAGGGTCATTTTTGTGTTTCATGTTTAATGATAACTAAGTAAATCACAAGGTTTAACAAGATGATATTAAAAAAATTGTACAACCTTACACACATTAGTAAACACATCTAGAGAGATACAAAATTTCTTAGAATATGTTGACAAAACATACTACAACCATGAAAAATATGTCCATTTAATGCGTTATATCATTTTCATGGTTTCCTCATGTTTAGTAATAACCATACTACTCATCAGACTGTCATCACTAAAACTCCGTAAAACCAAATTTTTTTGGAATTCCCAAAAAAAAAATTAAAAGAAAAAATAATCACTAAAATAATACAGTAATAAATAAATAAAAGTTTAGGGCCTACAAATTCTTTATATTACATCATGTTTTACCGCTATAAATTCATTGAATTTTAATGTTAAAGGAATAACTAGACCACATTTCTAACTAAAAGGGATAATAGACTATTAACATGATCATTAAATAGCACTAAAAAACAAAAAATATAGAATTATAATCTATCACTAATTAAAATATCACATTAGATGATGGAAATAAATTGATAAATAATCAAATACCCATAATGACTCTCCCTATTTCTCCAATTTCCCATAGTTCTATGTTAGGTATTACAAAAATGATTATAAACTCAAAACCCTTAGAATATTTACTTGATACACATATATCGATTAGATACATGAATATCATATTTTATGACACTAGGAATTGTTTCACCATAATTAATCCATACTAGATCCCCTTTTATACATGTCTTAGGTTATACACATCATCATAACATGAGTAATGAAAAACATAAAAATAGTATTATCTTAAAAGATCATTAAGGTAAAATAATATCAAAATTTTAGTAAGGGTTATATCATAAAAATATGATAAACATATGTATGTGATAAATATCATGTCAAAAAAACATAGAATAATAAGAGTTTCATATATATAATAATATATAAACAACTATTATATAATGATCAAGAATATACTTTGGAATAAGAGTGTAGAATAATCTAAAAATAATCATATTCCTTAGATAAAAATATAGGAAAATAACATAGAAATTTTCCATAAGAATAATGATTTAAAATCATAAAAAATATATCATGCATCACTTCATAATTCTTATACAAAATGGGGCATTTATCACTAATTAATTATCATAACCTGGTATATAATACTACTTTTACCAATTTCAATAAAATATTCGTTCCAAAATAACTTCTCGATTTATATAACATAGAGGATTAGTCATCACTACAAGATTCCCATAACATAGTAGAGTAAAGATCACTACCTAGTTAACATATCTTAGTGGAGGATGGAACACTTCCAAATTTTCATAGTGGAGTGTCCATAAAAACATCCCATAATTATCTCATGTGAAAACAAATTTCAACAAATTAATTGAAGGGATATATATTTTGGGACCAACTCATCCTATAATAATAACCTTATAATTGTTTCAAACGTGAATATGAAAACACATATATATCAAACATCACATAAATAACTTAGATAAAATTTATGAGTATTATGAAAACATATAAAAAAATTTAATAATCTATATATAGAAATAAGGTGTGATATAACATTTTAATTTTTTATCAATATAACATATATAACATCATAGGATGGTAAAATAAATTAAAACCACCTTTACATGATGAATACTTTGAATGATACAATATAACAAGGCATAAATAATTGTATCTTCCCCAAATGTAGTA
Organism: Viscum album; assembly: GCA_963277665.1. Classification (NCBI taxonomy): domain Eukaryota; kingdom Viridiplantae; phylum Streptophyta; class Magnoliopsida; order Santalales; family Viscaceae; genus Viscum; species Viscum album. The sequence continues at coordinate 1,590,324,372 of OY728150.1, forward strand.
TAATATAAATAAATGGAAAATTAATGAAACCTTACTTCTAATGGGATAAATCATTTTGAGATAAAACAAAAATTGAATAGAAATAAAAAAAATAATTTCAAAAGATATTTAAAAAGTTTTTTTAAAAGGCAATATTACGAGTCACTATTTAAAAGAATTATGAATAAGGTGACATGAGAATATATTATACCACTAATTGAAAATAATTTCAAATAGGTGATCCTTGAATATGAAATTGTATTTTTCTATTAGACGAATAACAAATATATTCATGAAAAAAATAATTTCTTAATATTTTATAATACATATTTTGAGTCCCAAAACATTAAATGTATGGTACAAAGTTCATTTGAGAAAATATAAATCAAAATATAGAAATCACATGACACAATTAATTTTTATATTTTTAAATAACAAATGAAATAAATTGTGTAATGTATTAATATAATAAGATTTTTTTTAATATTTTCTTTTCAAATTACACTATCTTCGATCACATACACCAAACACAACAAAGTGACTTAATGAATAACAATATGCTATTATATAAACTTGACTATTATGATCTATCCATTTTATTGATGGTTATAGATATAAATTAAAATATTATGAAATATGAGAAGAATTTTTCTCATTAATAAAATTAATAATCGAACAATCATTGATTATTAAAATGATTTAAATGAAGATATAATCTTTTCAAAGTAAAGTAGATTTTGTTTATAAAATTATTTTTTAGATGAAATGAATTTTGATCATAAATTATTAAATAATATACTACTATTATATTATTATAATGAATTAAATAGTTGATATGACCTTTTTATGGAATTAATATTCATTTAATTGTGGTTATTATCATTTAATGTGAATATGGTCAATTTATTCATTGAAAATAAATTTCTGTCAATAATATTTTTTATTGAAAATGGTGGATGGATACTATATTTTTTGTTAGACACTATTATAAATTGTATTTGAAAAAATTTATATAATTTTTTAAATCATCATTTTATATTATCCTTGGGATTAATTAGTGATATATATTTATAATGATTGATGTTTAGTGAATGTTGAAAAATATAATTTTTTTTTCAAAAATATCTTTGTTATTCATTAAATAAATTAATTTAAATTTACCATGCTATTTTGGTTTTAGTTTAAAAGTAAATTTTTAAAAAATTATTATATTTAATCTAATTATTTCTAGTTGAATTGATATTGTAATTGATTTTCATAAATATTCATTTCTATGATTAAATTTTTTTTGAAGAAAATGTTTTTGTGGAATTTTGTAATTATATTACAATAAACTTCTTCCAATAACTATAATTGAATAATTATAAATTGATTCCATATTTAAAACCAATTGGTTCCAATTCGGTAAAAATTTCATTTTCTCTTTGAAATGTAATGAATAATAACCATGATAAAATTTATCATCATAGTAATGGGTAAAACTAGTTAATTTAGAAAGAAACTATGGGATAAGGTCTCCACATTGACCCAAAACACTCCATTATATATACACTGACCCACATGAATTTTATTATTACCATTTTGTTATTTAAAATTAAGAATAATTAAAAAATATGAGGGTCTTTATTTAAATATATATAATATGATTCCATTATGAAAGTATATATTTGAATGTTTTTATATTTTTAATATTATTTTTAATAAATTTATTAATTCAATAATGTTTTTTTTAATGATTGTATAATTACCTTTAATACTTATGAAATTTAGAGACAACACATGTTCTAGCTATAGAGAAATGATATAAATTCTTTTAATAAAATTGAATGTAATATATTTTTTATAAAAAATAGTTCCTCATGAATTTAATGGATTTTTATAGTGTACAAGTGATGTTTAAAGAGTTTATATTATATAATAATTGTTATCTTAATTTTGTTCTATTCAAGATGTGAGAATAGTCTATAAAATGACCTTAAATTGTATCTAATGTTTAAAAATTATTTTTAAAACAACATAAAATTATAAAAATAATATATGAATCGTCTAAATTTAATTTTTTATATATCATTCATGTTTAATTTATGTTCCTCTGTAAATTTCTATAATTAATTTCATGAATCGTAAAATGTGAAATCATTTTTATAATGATTAAGTGTCAACAAGGTTAATGTGGGTGTTAACTGAAAAAATGATTGTTAAAATGAAACCTAAAATTAAAAAAAATTAATTTATTGATTATATTATGACCTTATCTTATTTTTAATTCATATTATGGTATCTTAAGTCTATTTAACATCAGTGAAAATTATATTTTATTTATTTATAGTATTTAAATATTTTCTACCCACATCATTTATAAAATTTAACATTTTATCCTAACTTATTCACAATATATTAGGAATATGGATTTATGGGGCTTATAAAAATACATACCTATATTACTTCTCCACTTTCTATAGATTCTGATATTTTTGTATGACCACACTATTAAGGATTATTGTGTATACAAAAAGAGTATCCCAAAGATGAGGTATAACTCGTAACATATTTCATTTATTGTATTTATTTTCCTACCTTCTAATTTTTTTCCAAAGAATTCTTATTTAAAGAGAAAATATTTCCCATATAGTTAAAATTTATTGTGTTTTTATATTATACATTATTTATATCCCTTTCCATTCAAGGGATAATTAATACATTGCTTGTGCGTATGTACAATCTATCATCTCTATGTAGTGATGTGTTTCATTTCACATCATCACCACTAAATGGATTTATATAATGTTGGATCAAATGAAAACATATGATATTAAATATATTATTATTATTTTATAATGATGATCTATTAGTTATCATGGAAGCTTTCCATTTGTTGTAAGATGTTAATTTTTCTTGTGCATACATGTGGACTAACACCACCTTGAAGCGATGTGATCAATTTTTCATGTATTCAATACATGGAGGAAACTATATTTTTATTTTTTACATAGAAATGAAAATTATTTATTCATTAATATTATATTTATTATCAAATCATTTCCATTATACGAAGATTACATTTTCCAAAAAAAGAAATAAACTTGAAAGACAAAATAATTAAAACCTGTGATGATGATATCAATGAATAATTAACAATAAATTTGTGATATAATGTCATAATTGAATAAAATATTTTTTAATAATTATAAGCACTATTTTTTATAGATTTATAATTAGTAAAAATTTATTATAAAAAACGTTTCAAATGTATACAAAGAAATTTGGACTACAAATAATGGTAATTTCATCTCATCTCCACTTCAATGAGAAATGTTTTACATTAGGAAAATAATTTATTTTATATGGAGTATATTATACCAATTTTAAAATTTATATCATGAATTATAGATTCATAATTTTACTCTAAGTTTGAAATCATATTTTCCATTTTAAGGGTTTTTATTCAAATGTAACAAAAAATAACAATACACATTTGCCTTTGGTATTGACCCCAAAAATAAATTTGGCCACTTCATTAGTGAGATAAAGTCGAATATATGAAAATATTTTAAAATACCAGAGATTGATTATTATGAGTAAATTGTATTTTGTTTCTTAAATGTAAAATTAGTCATTGATTAATCTCAATGTTCCTATTAGACTATATATTGAAATTATTTAATGGAGTTTAATTCTGGTGGGGAGATTGAGAAATATGATAGTGGTATAAAATTATAATTTCCCGCATGTAAAAAGTAAAGGAAGAGGTATTATAAATATTTCTCAAAGCTAAAAATGATATTATTTAAGTGTTTGAAATTGGGGAACCATGATTTTATATACTGATTAGATATGTTGAAACCCACTGATGTGATATATGAAAGGAATGATTCATTCAACCATCTTCCAAATTTCCAATTTTGCAACTATAAAGATCTTGGATGCAATGAAAACCAAATCATTATAAAAAATTCTAAACTTAAAGAAAAAACTATTTTAAATAGATATACTGATGTGTTCACCAAATAAATGGTTGGATTTTTTCATAAATTAAAGGTTTCATTCTCCAAAAATATTACCAAGAGAATTACCAATATCCATGAAAATATATATAATTAAAAATATTGTAAATGAAGAGCTGAATGACTATAAGAGAATACTGATAAAGGGTTAAATGAAAATGTTATTTACTAAGGGGTTTGTACTCATTTTATTTATAATTAATATGGGATTAATTTTCATATACATATTTTAATATGAGATCAATAAAATCACAATAATGAATATGTATCCTCTACCATAAAATTATGACTTTTCAAGTAAAGGTGAAGAAGGAGGATATCCAAAAAACATATTTTAACTGAACATACATGAAATATTATTTCATAGTAATTAGATTCATACTCAGAATTCTCCTTCATTATTCATAGACATAATGAATATATATTTTATGGATTACCTTGAAAAATTATTTTTAGTATTTATAAATGATATTATTATACACACCAAAATAAAGGAGGACAATGAAGAGTATTTTATTGATGTTCTAAAGACCATAAAAATAGATAATTTATATTCAAAGTACATCACATACATCTTTTGGTTGGTGTGTGTAATATGCATCAGTTATTTATCACCAACAAAGGGATATATGAAAATCCTTAGAAACCCAAGGTAATTAATGGATTCCATTAACAACATCCATGTCATAAATATGTAGTGTACTTGTATTGTATGGGTACTATAATTGATTTTTTTAAACTTATCTCTATTTCCTAACCCACTAACCATCATAAATCATAATGAAGTGAGGATTTTCATGATAGATGAATTAGTTGAGATATTGAAAAATTTATGCATGATTCTAATATTTTCACTCATTATCAAATTACCCACTACTGTGGAAGAATTTTTAATTTATAGTTATTTTCTTCAAAAAAGTCTTGTGTTGTGTAGTATATAAAAATTTAAAAATGGAAGATTATTTCTTCCACCAATTAAATATCCTTGAGCACACTTACCTGATGCCTGATCATACTTTGATGAAGTGAACATTGAATTGAAGATTTATAAAATTATTATCTATAGGGATTAGTGTGACATATATACATATCATAGGATCCTCAAGAATATATTCACACCAATGGAGATCATTATATTCCAATTAAGGTAGTCTTTTTTGATATAGTATTATTAATGTTTAGTTAACTTCCATCATGGGAATGTGAATAATGTTGAATATGTACTCATTAAAAATAAATCCATGAGATTATCAATGATTAGTATTAAAATGGATCCAATAATTATAGAAATAAAAAGGATTTATATGGGAATAAACAATCGAACATCATCCCACCTTTCTCAATAAACTAATCAACTATTCCTTCTTTAGAGTATCATGGATGAATAAATAGAATATTATGATATACTAATAATGATGTTGAATATTCTAACATATAATTCCACTAGAGATGATAACATAACAATTATAAATTGAATATGTGTCCCATCAACACATTAATTGAAGATATAACTTGTGGAAAATGCACATATATCATTATTCTCAATTAATAATGGAATATTTATGATGTATGTCAATATATTGAAATAAATATAATATAAAAACATGTAGAGGGAGTTTATATAATTTTTATCTAGGTCTGTGGATTGATAAAATGTCCAGGGTTATTTTATTATGTCTAAGGGTATGATGAAAATATTTATTATACTGGTATGTGAATGTGAAGATATAACCATGGATATTGTTGTAGTTCTTCATAGGACATATAATGGTCATAAAACCTTTTGGGTGGATGAAAATCATCTTATAATGTCAACACATTTCATTTATATAAATTATTATTTCTCTCTCAAACAAAAAATTATGATATACATATGATAACTAGGAATACTACATAGTGTACCACTCTCCATTTTATGTAATCAAGATCTAGGTTTTTCATTATGGTTCTGATGAATATTTTTACAATCACTGGATATTGAGATGTGCTTTAACACATCATATCACCATTTAATGGACGCATATTCTGAAATAACCATTTTAAATATATAGAATTTCTTAATATTATTTTCAATTAATTTTGAAGTATGTCTCCATCAACACATTTCCCTAATGTTATCCTCATATAACATCTATTTATTTTTTTTCATTAAAATAGAACCTTATGAGGATTTTTATTGGAAGAGGTGTCATACTAAAATATACTAGGATGAATTTGGAGATATAAATATTATGTGAATGGTATTATCAAATATATTATAGATAATGTTCAAACATTCATTTTTATATGAAATACATGCATAGTCGATAGAACAAAAACACAAACAATTATCGATGAGACAAAGATTTTGAGGCAGATGATATAGAGTTCCTTCATATATCACTGCATAAAAATTTCATGTGGTTTAATAAGAAAGGAAAGCTTAATCCAAGATGAATCATCCCTTTTGTGATCCTCTATCACATTGGAGATATCGTATATCAACTTGAACTCTTACGTATCAGGTCTCAAATACATGATGTGTTCTACATATCTCCCAAAAGGATGTACATACCAAACACAACCCAAGTATTGAATCTATAGGTGGTACCTTTGTATAATGATATATCATATTATGTGATTTCAACAAATATATTATATCATAGTGATAAAAATCTATTAAATAAGATAAATATCCCACTTATAGTACAATGGCAGAATATCATGTTTGTGGTGGAAACATGGGAACCAGAATTGGAAATAAACTTGAAGTACCCTATTTTATTTTAGTTTATGAAATGAAAATTTTTCAGTCATCATTTCTAAATGGTGGACCTATTTTATGTCATATAATTTAATAAATAATATTTCATTATAAATTAATATATACATTATTTTCAATTTTAGTTATAAAAAATAGTTTATTTTTTAGACAATTATAAAACAGATCCAGGATTTTACTGTCAATAATGAAAGACCATTAAGAAATGTAAACATTTTTAATATATTGATTTTTTAATTACCATTAATATATTAATTATTATGTGTTATTAAAAAATTAAATTAACATAGAAGATCGATACGGTAGGGTGGAATAGTGGGATATAACTAAATGAATCTCATATGTGGAAGTATCCAAGGGTGATGGAATCCCTAAAATTTTCCCATAGAAAATCCCAAAATTATATTCAATAACTAAAACTCAAGAGTAACTATTTATGAGAGAAGTTCAAGATTATATAAATCACCACCCAAACTATCTTTTCTGAACCACCCTAAGAATGTTCTACCATCATACACCTCACCCTTAGTGTGTACAATGGTATAATAATAGAATTAATATACATACCATAGTGGAATGAATTTGTGTATTATCTTTTTAATAATTAAATATTGTTAATCCTAAATCCCATTTCATTATTATTTTATACACAATATTATATAGTGAGTATAAATAATATTTAATATCAATAAAAATAAATAAAAATAGTATTATTTAATACATATAATTTCAATTAAACAATTTTTTTAGATAAACTAGAGAAGTTTAAATAATTTTTATTTTCATGATATAGTTTTAAATATAAATTATTATTTATAAATAAATGGTAAAATAATATGATGATGTACTATTTAATTTTTATACGAGTCTAAAAGCTATTTTTGTTTAATAGACTAAAATTATTTTAATAATAAAGGATTTTTATTTAATGGTGGAAATTATTATATTTATAAAATTATTTTTAAAAAATAAGTAATTTATTTTAAATAATCATTTAAACATTATCCAATTTTTAAGTTTTCATTAGTTTTTGAAATAATCAATCTTATCGGAAAAAATTAAATATGGTATAAATGTTGAGTCAAAATTTTCTCTTATATCCTTATTCATAACTTTTGTTTTGGATATCAAAAAAATCATATTTATTTCTTGACTTACTCGTGAAATATGTTAATTAAATTATTTTTAGGAAAAAATTATCTTTTTATCTTACATATAACATGATTTAATGAGTTACAAAAATATACCATTTCATTATGATTATCTTAATATGTCTGGATATGATAATTGTATTACTCAACATTTTATGATAAAATATAAGATCTATTATTTTGTCTTTCATAGTAAGAAAATATTAATATTTTAATTGATATATGTTTCAATTAAAATCTTACTCAGATTCAAGGAATTTATCGTAATAATTTTTTTTGTGGTCTGTCAATGTGATTTATCTTTTTTAACATACCCAAAAAATCTTATTTCTAATGTAATAAATATTTTTACATTGAAAAACATTGTACATTAAAATTACATCATAATTTATGTTATAATATAGATGTTTTAGTTCCAGGTTTCCAATTATTCATGAAATACTCAATGAAACATGACAGTTACAAAAATCAAGATGACCGGGGAAGATATACCTATAAATACCCCATCATTCAATGAGTTTTTGGGGATGTGACTATTAATTTCATTTGAAAAATCTCATGGTGTGAGATATTTAATTATGACAAGAGTGAATTACTTTTTCTTCCTACATTCAACCTTTATAAAGTTTTATTTGTAGTTATAATGACTGATCATGTGAATATTATCAAGGGAGTTCGAGGACAATGAGACAAAAAATCAGATCATCGTATCAGGGGATATTATGGATAGGTAGACAGAGAATCTAATCATCGTGTCAAGGTCTCATGGGGATAGTGAGACAGAACAATCATCATATCAATGGATACTATGGATAGGCAGATAGATAATCCAATCATTATATTAAGGGATCACATGGATAGTGAGATAGATTGATCATTGTATCGAGGGATTTATCTAGTAAGGGAAAGATAGACATTCCTGTAACTATAAAATACGATACCTTTATCCTAGATTATTATATACCCTAATATTTTGGATAAAATAAGTATATTATTTTTATTACCTATTTTATTAAAATACTTTTATTTCTTCTATATATAATAGAAAGTGATACTTTTATATTCAACTTTCTATTTGATTCTTATTTATCATAATAGATTTGATTATGATAGAATTGGTTTACTTAGATCACAATTCTTTTTAGTTTTTTTTATAATAACTAATATTTTTTTACTATGATATATCATAAATGTTGTGATGATGATTATTTTTGTTTTTAATTTTATTTATTCATTTTGTACTTTGAAAATTATTGGACTCTAGTTTCATTACCACTGCTTATTAATTATGAATTTATATGTTTTTAAGGTAGAATAAAATTTTCAATGTGACCTATGGACATACATATTGAAATATACTTGACTAAGATATTCTTATTATTTGACCCAACGACTAAGTATATTCACCATTCAAATACTTAAGAGGTTTTTTGAAAACTATTTGTTTAACCTTGTTAAAAAATATTACTTAAAAGGTTAAAAATGTAAATTTTTAAACCTAAAAATCACCCCCACTTTTATTTATCCATCTTCATATTCATTATATTCCAAAAAATGGTACCAAAGTAGGTTTTCACTTCTCAAATACTTACTAAAATTTTTATCTCCTCTTTACTATTACAAGTTTGTCAAATACTATGATAATTTTTTTATAAATACTTGCTACACTAACGTGTTCTGTGGAATATATATTTTTTAATTTTTTTAAAGATGGAAGGACTCAATATTGATTCAATAGATAACCTCAATACAAATAAACCCCTTATTATTTATAGAACTTATTATGAGTACTAGAGAGATAGAATTAAGTCATTAATTATATATACTAGAGTTGAGAATTTCATCAGGTAAACTGGAGACTACAAGATCCCTGGTTATCTAACAGTCCTATACAGATCCCTTAATGGTAATGATGAGAAGAACTTTGTTTCTTCCAATGAATAATCCTTCTCATCTAGTTATGTAATTATTTTAATTTCTTATGAAGAAGGTAAGTATTTAAAAACATTTAAAAAATAAAAATTATAATGTTTGTAAAAAAAGATAAGGATAAAGAAAAACATTGAAAATATAAATCAAGAATATATATTTTAACTAATGTAATGTCAAATTTATCAATATACCATGATGCACCTGATTTTTAAAAAGGAAAAATTTCTATATATTTATAAAAATTAATTTTTTAAAAGGATAGTTTGAAAACTATTTTTGAGAAACTCAATTTCAAAACTATTACTCAGGAGGATAAGAATTTAGTTGTCAAACTAATGTTTTAAATTTATTCATTAAGAAAGATTTTTTTAAAATCTACTTCTAATAAGGTATATTTTGATAAAAGGTATATGAAAATCCATCCTCATGGTACTAGTTATAGAATAGTGTATACTAATATAAGACCTATTTGAGTAATAATTGGTTTGTTCCAAAAAAGTTCACCTTTTTATACAACATACCAAAGATGCAGTCACTAAATTAAATTTGTTCCTTAAATAATGTTCAATATCTGGGTTTTCACAAATCACAATTTTCAAAACAAATTTGGATTCCTAAGTTTTTTTAAAATTTTTTGACCGAATAATGTTTGGGTACCGAAAACCTTATGTTCTTAGGAAATCTAAGGTAGTAGAAACAATAATAATACATGGTACATGGATAGTGGGTGTTTCATAAATATTACTGGGAAAAAATATTTCTTATAAAATATTATAAATATTAATGTGTAAGGGTTACTTTTTTAGATAATTCTCAAGGAGAGATTATTGGTATATATAATATTATTCTTTTTAGAAAAGCTTTGATTTAAATTTTTTTATTTTCTATATGTATTAATAATAAGTTTATAAGCATAAATAAATTATGTTATGAATGATACCTTTTTAATTTTAGGAATGATAAATGTGTAGTATACAATTTCAATGATTAATTCAGTCTTATTTCCCATCTGCATGACAATGTGTACACACTTGACATTGATGAACTTAGGAGATAAGACATTATTTACCTCAGTGCAATGGAAGATCAGTCTTGGTTATGGAAGAAATGGATAGGACATTGTAACATTAGAAACTTATGTATTTTGACTAATAAAAGACATGTTTAGGATTTATCAGAACATAGATTTGATTCTTCAAAAGTCTGTGAACATTTGTCAATATCGTAAGAAAAATACATCAAGATTTAAAATAATTAGTTAAGTACCAACTTCTAATGATTTACAGTTAGTGCACATTAATTTATTTGGTCCTACACAAAATGAGAGTATTGGGGGAAAATATAATGTATTTTTTTACATGATGATTATAATATATACCCATGGGTCTATTTTCTAGAAAATAATTATGAATCCTTTTTTATTTCATTTTTTTTAGTCAGAGCTAAAAATTATAAAAACCTTCCCTTGATAACTATTCATTGTTATCATGGTGGAGAATTTTTTAATTTTTATTTTGAATATTAGGTTATAAAAAAGGCAATACACATAAATTTTTAGATCTTATAACTCCTCAGAAAAATGTTTTCATTGAAATAATAAATCGTATTCTTCAATAAATAACAATAATTATGTTGAAAAAATACTAAATTTTAAGCTTTTTTGTATTAAAGATTTTAGTAATTTTTGTTATATTATAAATTGAGTATTATTTTGAACCTTTTTTAATAAAACCCCTTATTAGTTTTGGATAGTACAAAAACCAAAAGTTTCTTTTTCAGAGTATTTTAATGAAAAGTTTTCATCATGTATATGAAAGATAACATCCAAAAATTCCCACCCAAATCTAATGAAGGTATTATTTTAGGTTATTCCACTACATCTAAGGATTATAGTGTTTTTAATAAAATTTCATGCACTATTGAGAAAATAGTACATGTTAAATTTTATGAAACATTTCCTTTTGTTTTTAAAATAACCCAACCAATATCCTCACATGTTCTTTTTAAAAGTAAGTTTTAAACTTTTATGGAAGATTCTTCTAAAAATAAAAGTACTTAAGAAATAGTTTTTGATGTATTTACTTAAGAATATTTTATAACTTATATTGATGAACACGTTTAATTAAATCTAGGTAGGTTTTGTCTTAGAAATCATCATAGTGTTAGTGTTATTAGTGATTCAAATCAATAAATTAGGACTAGAAGTTCCTTATGAAATGATGTAGAACATATTCCTTTAATTTTATAATTTGAACCTAAAAATCCTGATGAGGATTGGATTATGTCAATTAAAAATGTGCTGAATGAATTCAAAAGGAACAAATTCAAGACCTAGGTTGAACGACCTATAGAACCATTAGTAATTGGACTAAAATGGGTTTTCAAAAATAAGTGTTATAAAAATATAATAATCTATATAAATAAATCAAGAATTTTTATAAAGGTTATAATCAATAATATAGAATTGATTATGAAGAAACCTATTCTATAGTATCTAGACATGAATCTATTCATATTCTATTATCCTTTACAACATTCTCATATTTCAAACATTTTCAAATGGATGTGAAATTTGCTTTATTTAACAATTATGTTCAATATGATTTTTTTGATGAACGTATTTGTTTTGAAGATAAAAAATATCCTAATTACATTTATAAACATACCAAAGCCTTATATGTACTTAAACAAGCCCTTATAGATAGTTAGGAAAAATTAAAAGGATTTTTCTTACAAAAAAATATGTTAAGGAAACTATTTATCCAAATATTTTTATAATTAATATTAAACAAACATTATGATTTTACTAATATATGTTTATGACACTATATTTGGATCAAAATAAAAATCTTTAACATTATAATCTATAAATATTATCAAATATGAGGTTTAAATGGGTATGATGGTTTAGTTAACATTTTTTCATAGTAATAAAATTTCTCAAAAACCAGAAGAAACTTATATATCTCAATATAAGTATATCAATGAACTTATTAAAAATGTATGGATACAACATTACTAAAAGTATTATACTCTAATTAGTTCCTCAAATATGCTTGATCTTTGTGGAGATGGTCAACCAGTTGATCAAACAAAATTTAGAGATACAATAGAATATTTATTATACATAACATACATTCACCTAGAAATAATTTTTTATGTTTAATAATGTGGAAATTATAATGCTAATCCAAATTAATCCCATAAAAAATATTTAAAATGAATTTTTTACTATCTAAATGTAACTCTAGATTTAATTTTTTTATTCTTCGGGAAACAATTTTGAATTAAAAGTTTTTTGTATGTTGTATTTGGTGGTTGTAGAATGGATAGAAAAAGTGTTTTAAGAACTTTTCATTTCTTAAGAGATTTATTAGTTTTTTTTCTTATAATAAAAAACACTTGATAGCACTATCTATTACTGAAGCCTAATATGTGGAGGTTGGGAGTTATTATGCTCAAGTGTTGTGGAGGAAACACACACAAACTATTTATGGAACGACTTTTACTAAAACCCAAATAATATATGATTACACTAGTGGAATTTATTTATATAAAAAAACTACACATCACTCTTATGAAAAAACCTTGTCATTAGACATAATTTTCTTAGGGATCACACATTTAACAAATTTATCATTTTATAACATAATATAATGCAAGAACAACTTGTTAAAATTTTTATAAAACCATTACCTTCTGATAGATTTTAATACATTAAACAGAATATAGGATTGATCTTTAAAAATTAGTCATTTATATCTACCTTTTGTTTAAAGCATATTCTTATAGTAAGTTAATCATTTTAAAATAAGGATTACATATGATTGTTTTAATTTTTTTTAAAAAATTTTCATACTCAAAAAAGTTTTGTACTCATAAAATTTTATTCCTAAAAAAATTTCTGTGCTCAGAGAATTTTCATACAAATAATGTTTTCATAATCATAAATTTTTCACACTCAATTTTTTTTGAACTATGATATATCTTCATATTATTATAAAGAAACACGAAGAAAAATTACTAATAATAATAAGAACATCAATCTCAAAAAGGTGAAATTTATTAGATTCTATATTTTACACTATATTCATTATGTTTGTATAAATTCTATTAATATTTATTATCTTAAAAAAATTAAAATTATTCAAAAAATAATATTGAATTAATTGTATAATATAAAAATCATTCCTTAGAAACCACAAGAGTTAATTTTTTTAAATTATTCTTTATTGTTTATAAACATCTGATTAGTAGACATTAAATATCAAACGTAGAAGGTGAATTGACTCCCTCGACTTCCTATATAACGGGGACCCCCTGTGTTTACCATATAAATATTATTGATCTTTATAACATGAGGGTATGTAACTCTAAAATGTCCCATGTACAATTTGTTTTCAATAAGAATTGTATTCATGTTATAATATTTGATATCTTTGCTGAATTCAATTCCTTCATAGGAATTTAGTAAGAAGGTAATTTTTTTTGAATGGTTAGTAAATAAAAAATATTCTGATAAATAATATTTTTACCTAAAAGGATTATAAATTTTCATGGTTTATAATCTGTATCTATTGAGGAATATGATAGAAATTTGGATTTAGTATTTGATGATGAGATTCAAGAATTTTATACTTTTGTTGATTTTTTCTTAAAAATGATGAAAGTAAATTGTCTTTTAAATTATATAGGATAGAGTATTATATGTTTATTACAGGAGATATTAGCCTTGCTGGTGTTCCTTCATAAGGAGAGGCATATTTACCTTCTAATGAACTTCCAAAAATCATTGGATCATTTAATATATAAAGAGTTCGGGATTCGATATTTGAATCCTATGCCATAAAAATGGATGTTTTTCACTAAATTATTGAATGTCCTATAGAAAATGTATTGATGAAAGTATTTTTAATACCAAGAAAGGATGATATAGAAATCCTTAATGTCCTAGAGGTTTTAATTTTGGATTACTTGGTCAAAATGATAAAAATCAACTTGATGGTATTAATCTTCCTCACAATAAAAAATATAATTTTCAGTTCCATAATATACAAGATTAATATGTATCTAGCAAACTTAAGTAATTTTTTGAGGGAGTTTATGGAGTCATTTAAGATTATGAAAAAATTATCCAAGAAGAAAGAAAATATACCTCATATTATTGATGATACAATCGAAATGTTGAAATATAGTTTTGATAATGAATCTAATATGTTTTTTGAAAAAGATCTTGAAGTTGAACAATCTAACAAAGATGAAAAATTTAGTGAGAATACCTCAAAATAAATTGAATACGATCTTCAATAAAATAAAATATGATCTGAGTCCACTTCTCCTAAGAATGTCAGGAAGTAAAAGAATGTAAATAATGATGTTTTTGAATATTTAAGTAAGAAAAATAAAGAAAATAAGTCAGTAGATCCATCATTTTGTCTTGAAACTAATTATTCCATAGCAATAAAATTCCATGGTTTTTATATTAAAAAATATGATTCAAAGAATAAGATGATGAAGAAAATATTACTGTAAGATCAAGTTCTTGATATTTTTAAGAAAGATATTTAAAAGGCATCAACTAAAATTACCTTACCATTTTTCCATATTTTTATATAGAAGCCATGTATAAAAATTATTCTTTTGGAAACTCCCATTTTTAGTAAAATTTCTCCCTCTGTTCAATATATAGAAAAGGGAGAAATATTGTTCCATAAAATGATTGAGATTATTTAGAACAATAATTTTTATATTCTAAAGCATATACAATTGAGAAATCCATTTTAGATAAATATTTTCTATGATACTCAGAAGAAAACTCTTCAAATTTACATTCTCATGAAGTTCAAAAATATATATCTAAATGTTTGGAAAATAACTAATCACATTAGAAATTAAAATTTGAATATTCATAATATAATTTCAAGGTTAATAAGGATGAAAAATACATCACCAATAATTTTTTTTGTTAATTAGTGAAAATAAAGCTTCTCATTTAGTCAAAAAATATACTCAGAGTGAAACAAAAATAAAAGTTGATAGTATTAGTTTAAACCTAAAAAAACAATAAATAAAATTCAAAATCACTTCATATAATCATAGCTCAGGGAATCAACTATATCATTCAAATATTGAATATATTTTTGGAAAACAATTACTTAATTTTAAATACTAGATACCATGTTGGACTTGATTACTAAAAATACACATGAAAAAATATAATCAGTAAATACTTGATAAGACAGATTGGTACATTGGAGTAAGATTTAAAAATATCTTAAGAAAGTTTTGAGGCTTATATAAAATCATGCAAATATATGTTTAAATGGTATCATGATGTTGATTATTATATCAAAATTTTGATGAAATTTTAAAAAATTTTATGAATACTTTAAATGAAACTAAAGATTATTTCAGTATTCTTTCCAAATACATGGCCAATAGAGTAGAAATCCTTAATCAGTTTAGAATTATAACTAAAAATAAGACTCAAGATGTCACAGACAGAGAACGGAAGTTAGAGAATCTATAACATGATATATCAAGTATCATGGTCTATAAATTTGAAATTATTTCTTTAAATAATCATAATATTGTATTCATAGATAGTTTTAATGCTTCAAAAGACTAGAATAAGATTCTAGAAGAAAATATTATATCTTAGAAAGAAAAAATAGTCTCAAGTTGAAATATTTTTAAAATGTTTTCAAGACGGAATTGAGTTCAAAAAGATAAGGACTATTTTCAATAAAATGTTTCCCAATAACGAAAAAAATATCATTTAACTCTTATTATATATGTTTCATTTTTTTCACTTCTAATGGAGTACTATTTACATCATATTATTTTTTATTTTTTCTCTATCCATTTTTAGGTTTCTAAAAGTTAATTCACCATTCCTTTTTGAAAATCACAAAGGGAGATATCTTTTAATTAAGGGGGATACATTTCATTTTATGGGAGAATATGATCCTTAGGGGGGGTTTTTTTTAAAAGGAGGACTTAGTTTTATTCATTATTATATTTAGAAGAGTTATAAACTCAGGGGGAGAGAAGTACAATTTTTATTTTGGAACATGATAAAAATATTCCCATTCCTTTAATTTTTTTGTTTGTGATTTTTAAAAGGAAGAGAATGTTATGTCAAAATATTCTCTTATATCCCATTTCCTACCTTTTTTTTGGAAATCATAAATATCCTATTTCATTATTAACATACATGTTCAATATTTTTAAATTTTTTTATAAGAAAACATAATATTTTTTTCTTATATAGAATAAGATTTAAAGTGTTATTAAAATATAAATTTTCATTATAATTATCTTAATATGACTTGATACGATATTTATCATACTTATATATATCATATTGAATATAAGATCTACTATTTTTTATTTTATAATAAAAAATCTTAATATTTGGACTGATAAAGGTTTCAATGAAAATTGTACTCAGATTGAAAAGATTTATCATAATGAATTTTTATTTTCTTTTCTTCCAAACTATTTTATGTTTATTAAAAAAATTATAAAGTCTTATTTTATATATAAGAAATATTTTTTACATTGAAAATAGTTTAAATAAAAACAACATCCAAAATTATGTTATAATATACCTGTTTAAGTTATAGTTTTCCAAATCATCACAAAAAAATCAGATAAATATGACAGTTGGAGAAATCAATATGACCATTAAAAATATACGTATAAATTCACCATCATTTGAAGTGTTTTTAGTGATGTTCTGATCAATTTAATTTAAAAAATCTCAATCCTTGGGAGCTCGTGATCTTACTAGTATAAAATACTTATTCTTAGTACATGTAACCCTTTTGAGTATGTATTTTTTATCGTAATGATCGATCACATGAATACAATCTAGGGGTTGTGGGGATAAAAAGATAGAAAAGATGATCATTTTATCGAGGGATATTGTGGATAGGAATATAGAGAATATAATCATCATTTTAAGGGATCATGGGGATAGTGAGATAGAATTATCATTGTATCAAGGGATTCTGATCACACCGAGGGATCATGGCGATAATGAGATAGACTGATCATCATATCAAGGTATTTCCCTGGTAAGGGAATGACATAATTTCCTATAAGTATAAATCGAAGATCTTTTATCCTAGCATCTTGGATACCTTACTCTTTGGGATAAAAGAAGTATGTTCTTTTATATTACTTATTTTATTATAATAGTTTTATTTCCACTGTATATAATAGAATGTGATACTTTTATATTTAACTTTATATTTGTATCTTTTTTATCATAATAGATTTGGTTATAATTAAATTATTTTACTCTAATTATGAATATATTTTCTTTAGGAAAGAGTCACTAATTTTGAATTACTTAGATATATCAAAACCATAGAGATTATGATTCTTTTTATGTTTACTCTAATTAATTATATTTCTATTATGAATATGATTAATCATTAATTTCATTACCACTGCTTACAGATTACGATTCTATACATTGTTAAGGTATAATAAATTTCTAATTATGACCTCTGGAAATAAATATTAGAATCAACATTAATAAAATAATTAGATTATTGGACCCATGGGCCTTATATGATCACCATTTAAATACTTAATATGTTTTTTTAATACGATTTTTTAACCTTGTTAAATAGTGTTTCTTTCAATGTTTAAATGAATGTTTTGAAACCTATAATTCACCCTCTTATATCTTTAGCCATCTTCATATACAATACGATCTAGAAATAAATATATGTCATATATTATGAAATCATAATTTTATAAATGTGGAGAAATAATTAAATTTTAAAAATACACATCAAAATCTTGGTTTTCAAATTAAAATAATGGATTTTCATAAATAATTTTGATTAATTTTACAAAACTATAATATTTCATCCAAAACCTATATTATATTTTTTGTTTTTAAAATCTACTCTATATGAAAGTTACTCCCATTAAAATCACGAATGGTATTATTATTGATTTCTATTAATAACATAATAAAATATTTGAATCCAAATATTTGTTTCATAAACCATTTAAATCCCCATGTGAAGGTATATGGTTTTTGATTATTTAAATAAAAATATTCTAAATTCTATGTTTATAAATTAATAATGTATACCCATATATTTTCTTATAAATACTCTAATGAATACCCACTTAATATCAGTATGATGCAATGAATAAAAATCTTCCACAACCGATCCCTCATTGAAGCCCCCAAGGTTTTTCCAATATCCAAATTATCCCTTCCAATGACTTTAGAATAAACCTATCAGTTATAGACTATCTTAAAATTCTTATGATATACCTAATACTTATTTCACATTAATTTCTCATTTATTAAGTACGATTAAACAAAATACTACCTAGAATATTGAGATATATAGCTTATTTGGGAATTAAGTAAAAATAATAACATCTGAAACATGGGATCCAACAACATTATTGAAAACATTCATAACATTATCATATTATTCCATTGTACTTAAAAGTGCTTGGGATAACTTGGGGATATATATATGAAATATGTGAGCTATAAAGCCCATAAAGAAAGAAACATCACATAACATGAATAATGTTTTACAAGTTAGACAATAGGTATATAAGTGGTACAAAAAATGTGTGAGAATCATAAACAGGAATAATGATGCCTATTATAACATGATAATATAAAGGCAACATTGGAAATGTGGATGAAACAAAAAACATTGAATCATAATCATAGCTCAATGCTATCATCCAAGGAATCAGGATGGAAAATGTCTCATGATGGATTAGATTTACTCTAAAATCCCTTGAATGAAATATCATGAGACTAAAACATTACCTAATTCATTGTTCCTCTATATAATTAATGGTGAAACCATCACATTCATTTCATTAACATGTATAAGCCTTCCATAAATACCATAAAACTGGTAATATTTTATTCATTGATATGAAATAAGTCTAGGTCTTAAATATACAATTGTTTGTGATGGAAGATCATAGAGAAAGTTTGGAAGCATGACATGGGAATATAAATTTTAATGGGAGGTCTTAATGAGAGTGAAATTGGATATCCATCTTATTGAAATAAAAGGGTATTTAATAATAAAATTAAATAAAATATCCCAATAATAGTAATTACAAATAAAATTCAAAATATAATCAATATTCATGAATAGAGGAAATGGAGAGGATTTATTACTACATTTCAGAATGGAAACGAGTGAACATAAAGGTTCATGGGAGGTATTAATAAGAGATAAATGTTTCTATCATCATTTATACATAAAATTGATTGTAATGGGGTTATGGAAGAATATATAACAATAATAATAAATGTAAATTAAGAGGCATAACCTAAAATAGGTTCATGAATAAAAAAAAGTGGGAGATCCCTTACTAAATGTCAACATGGTATCCAGTGTAAAAATGGATCTTATGAGGGATTAATGGGAGCTAAAATGATATGTAATCCCAAGGAAATAAAAATTGAAGTAATATAGATACATAAAAACATTATTAAAACATTAAAAATTTAGTTTAATAGGAATACCACAAAACATGTGGTTGAATAAAAGGAATATAGGGAGATCCCTTACTAAACTTTGGTATGGTAATTAGTGTACATAAAGGATCATAGGAGGGAATAATAGGTGTGAAAGAGATTTTTCATCTCATGGAATTAAAAAAGGAATTTAAATGGATTTATAAAAACATTACCCCAACATGAAAATATAAAATTTAAGGGGAATAACCTAAAAAATGTGCTTGAATACTAAAAATAGTGTGAGATACATTACCTTGATATGGTGATTCATAATGCTAGGGATGATCTTCTTAATTCATTGTAGGAACCTTATGAGGAATATAGATAGAGAGGGAATATTAAGCATGTTATTTAAGGGTTTTATATAGAGAATAATGGGATATTTTTTTTTATATAGGAAAGAGAGGGGGTTTATTATTTCTCAAACTTTAGTTTTAAACACTATATAATAATGTAATCATAACCACAAACCTTCACATGTTTTTAACCTGGTTTTGAAAAATTTTGATTTGAATTAATTATTTTATAATACTCAAGGACTATCTTGTTCACATATTAACCTTTGTGATGTGGAAGCGAGTCACTCCCATAAATAACAGATTTTAAATCCATAAAATATATTATAAGTTTTGGATAATTCATAGAGGATTTATAAAAGAAATAATATAGACATAAAATCACATTATTTAAATTTTTAAATAGATATGTTTTCATGCATAAATTTTATAATATTTATTAAATCACTTTTTAGTAATTATGAAGTCATAATACACAATGCAACTTTATACTTTATTTTATTTTTACCTTAAAATTCAACTGTCTATGATATTTATAAAAAATAATCAATTGGAAAATATCGACATTCTGATTCCAAAAATAATATTTCCTTTATCAATAATTTTTCTAAATATTAAAATTTTCAACTGTTAAATTTAAATGACCATGATTTAGAAAATATGTGTTTTCTGACAATAATAGTTTTTGAACAATTATATAAATTTAATTTGACATGATAAAAATTATATGATAAATTAAATTTATCATTTTTAATTTACTAATAATGTTTTATTAAAATATAATTTATTTCAAAAACCCATTAATTCATCAAAAGTAATTTATTAATTAAAATTTCACATTACTCAAAAATATAATTTATGTTTTCTTATATCAAAATATAATTTTTATCAAAATCAAAACATAAAAATTTTTAAATTAAAAATAATTAGAAGAAAATTTAATCATCATTTAAATGTAAAGGAAATATAAATATTTTTTTATTATTTTAGTTATTTTGTTTCTAGTCGTTGTTAAATTATATTTACCTATAATTCACCAATTTTACTTCTACCGTGGTAATAAATATTTACTATATTCATTATTAATATTTTTCAAAAAAATTAAACATATTAACCAATATTAATGATGATAATTCAAAATGATAAAAACATTTTATCAAAATCAATTCAAATATGTGTATCAATTTAATTTAATATAAAACATGTAAGAACGATGGGAAGTAGTTTTCTTGGAAATTCATTTTTGTTGGAAAAGATTATTTTACATTATATATATAACTTGTAATATACATTATATGAATTTAAATTTGTAAATATAGATATATAATCCAAAATATTCATGAAAATAATTTATCATTTTTGGTTATTTTAATTAATTACAATGGAGAAAAATTATTCATTTAAAATCTATATTAGAGAATAAAAACAAACTTCAACTAAAATATTATATAAAGATCCTATAATTATAATTAATTTAATTAAATATAACTAAGTAATATTTATATTAACATAAAATAAACATAGAATAATTATTGGACTAGAAAATTTAGTTAATTTATCAATGAAAATTAAAATTTTACCCAAAACATAATTGTTCACTATTAACTTAAAAATTAATTTTCTAAAAAATATAAAATTTTAAACCTAAGTTAATTTTCAGATGATGATATAAAAAGTGTAATTATTTTTATCATACACATTTTTTAAATTATCTTTAATATAACTTAATATTTTTTTCAAAAAATATATAAAAATCATTTTTGATGTAAAATATTTTGAAGAATAAAAAGTCCTTACAAAAAATTGATTGATTATTCACTAAGAATTAATCATTACATTTAGGATATATATAAATATATATCATACATTATATAATCGAACTAATATCAACCAACTTAAATGGAATGGATAAAATGGTTATATTAAAATAATAATTACTTTTTTGGGTTCAGTGTTCCATATCACATATACTATTGAATTTTGATTTCTCCACTAAAATACTAGATAGTTAAAATATTCCCACATTAAAAAAATTTACCCCCATAATTTAAACATGAACTCAATGAGAAATGTTTTAAAATTTAAAAATATCTTTACTTAAAACCCAGATCGTAAAAAAGGGTTAATAAAAAATCCTCATGAAAATAAATAAAGGGAAGTTTGATGGTTATCACATAACAAGGTTTTCGAGTAAGAGTAAATTAGTGGGTAGTTAGATCATATAAATTTAAGTAAAGACTAACACCAAATAAATAATATAATATGATAAAGATAATTTATAGGAAAATATCAATGAATACATAATCATAAATCTATGATGGGTAAAAAAATTATCAATTAATTGAAAATAATTTTAATTTGAAAATATTAATGTTTTATGATTATTTTAATAGAGTTAAGTAATTCCTTTACCATCTAGACTAGGGACATAATAAATGTACTTTCTCGATATGTATAATTTCCTTATTTAATCAAATTTTATTATAATATAATATTTTCTACAAATAATGACTACTTTTAATATATTAAACATGAAAAATAGAAGTTAATTAAAATAAATAATTTAATAAATGAAATGAACTTTATTCCTCAAATTATGAATTTTTAGAAATAAATCATTATTTACCATTTTCTATTTTAAATTATAGACATTTCTGATCATTTCCCTTAATAATGGTTTGTAATGATCTCATGAATTTACACCTTCATTTCTCCTAGGTCTTCCCAACCATGTGTGCGGTAAGGGTTGTTGTCATGCACCACTTCTTGATCGAGTTAAGAAAAATGTGGTGTTCTTGGGTTTTACACCTAGGTAAATCCAAAAAAGAGTCACAACTACTTATAGTATGAAGATGTGGATGTATTTTCTTAGAATCTAGTTGATATATAATTTACCATAATCTAGGGATGTCTTATGATTTTTAGTATTATCCAAAATAATTTTTCTTTATTTTTTCTATTCCATATCCAAAAAATAAATATACTTTTCTTTGATACTAACTATGACACCCCTACTATTTATTTCACATTAATTAAACATTCATTACATATGACTACACATAATAAAACCTATAACATCGATAATCTAACTGTATTTAGTAATTATATACAATGAATAATATCTTGGGTATGGGATATAATAATATTATAACAAACTTATATAACATGCCCATATTATTCAATCATATATAGAAACAACATGGGATAAAATGGGGACATACAAAATAAATAGGTCACATATAAATCCAAGTAAGGGAATAAAACTAGAATACCATGAAAAAATTATTACATTTTTGATGATATAAATATAAATTAGATATAAAAGGGGTGAGAATAAATAATATGAACAATAAGGCACGATATAACTTGATAACATAAAGGCATTATGCAAAATATGACAACAAAATAAAACATTTCTTTATAAACATATTCTAAGGCTAAATGAAAATAAATCAAGATGAAAAATTTCATGTGATGGATTAGGTTCACCCCATAATCATGTGCATGATGTCTCATGATACTATAAAATTTCCTAAATAATATGAGTTCTATATAATTATGGGAAGACCCAACAATTTATTTTCATTCACATTCAAAAGTGTTCCATATTGATAGTATAAATTTGAATCATTTATCATATCATTTTATTAAAAAATCAAGGAGTGTGGAATAAAGATATTTAATTTGATATTAAAATAATTATAGTTTCATAAAGGAGAAAATACTTGATAGGGAATGGGATATGGAATAAAATGAACTATTGTTTGTTATGGAAAATCCCAATGAAATTTTGACAACATAACACGAGTACATAATTGTTCAAGGGAGGGATTAATGAGATTGAATGGGGAATATCATCACATGGAAATAAAAATATCAGTAAGACAGATATGGAATAACATATCAGAAAATTAATCATTGGATATAAAAAGAATAAGATAATTATTATTCTTGAATAAGTGGGAAAATTAGGCGATTCCTTACTAGATTTTAGCATGGTAACAAGTGTAAATAATTGTTCAAGGGAGAAATTAATGATAATTATATAAATATATTATCATTTAGAAATAAAATATACAATAAGGGGGAAATTTAAGAACACATCCCAATATTAAAAAATATAAATAATGTGGAATAACATAAAATAGGTTCTTCAATAAAAAGAAGAGTGGGAGATCCAATACAAAATTATGGCTTGGTAACAGGTGTACGTAAAGGATCATATAATGGATTAATGATAGTAAAAGGTTCTTCTCAACTCATGGACCTAAAAAACCTAGTAAGTGGAATGAAAAAACAGCATACCCAAAACACTAAAAAAATTGAATTTAATTGGCATAATATAAAAAAGGTGATTGAATAAAAATATGAGAGGGAGATCATATATAAAATTCAGAATGTTAATAGGTGTACATGAAGGATCCTAGGAAGGATTATTGATATTTAAAGGGTTATCTCATCTCATGGAAATAAAATGCGATGTAATATAGATTTATTACACCATACCATTAACCAAAAAAATGAAATTTAAGATTCATAACCTAAAAGAGGTTTCTAATGAAAAGAATAGTGGGAGTTCTCTTACCTTGATACGGTGATATCAAATGCATGATAGGAGAATATTCAGAGCTTGGGGGAACCTTTGGATTTCTATACAATGGGGATGTAAGATAAATGATATGATATAAGGTTTACTAATGGATATTAATGGGATATTGGGTTTGTTTATATAGAAAAATATTATGGAGATCATTATTGTTTCTCAAAATTAGGTTTTTAAATCTATATAATAATGTAATCAAAACCAAAGAACTCCCATGGGTTTTCCCATAGTTTCTACCAAATTGGATATGTTTTATTTTTTTTATATTGTATAAGAAGAAAATTATTAAATTATTTACCTTGGTTATACAGATGTAAGTCATGTCTTTAAAGAAGGGATTTTAAAACCTTAAAATATATTATAGGATTTATAAGATTAATGAAGACTTTAAAAAATTAATAAAATAAAATTAAAATCAAATTATTTTAAATAGGAAACCTATATTTAGTCATGGATCCATTTTATAATGTTTATTACATAACTTTTATGGAATTTTGATGTCATAATACAAAACATATATCTATATTGCATTAAATTTTTAAACTTAAATTTTACTGTTTCAAATTATTTTTAAAGACACATCATTAGAAAATTTCTACATTATGGTTGAAAAAATAATATTTTTTCTATTTTTTTCCTAAATATTTAAATTTTATATTTTAAATTATAATTGATATTTCTTGAGAAAAGATTGGGTTTTTTCAATAATAATTTTCCAAACATTATTTAATTTATATTTGAAATCATAAAAATTAAAATAACAATTGCATTTATCAATAATCATTTCATAATAATATTTTAATAAAATTTCCTTTATTATAAAAATATATTAAGTCATTAAAATTAATTTCTTAACTAAAATAACATATTACTAAATAATAATTTTTATTGTTGTATCAAAATATAATTTTTATCAAACTAATTACTTAATAATTTTTAAATTAAAAAAATAAAGAATAAATATAATCATTATTCTAATGAAAATGAAATATAAATATTTATTCTTTTATGGTTAAATTTTTTCTTATTATAGTTAAATTTTTGTACACTCAATTAATCGATTTCCCATTTTCCATGGTAATAAAATTTAATACAGTTAATATTCCTATTTTTAAGAAATTAAGTAAACCATATTGACTAATATTAATTATTATTATTCAAATAATGTAATACATTTTTTCAAAATCAATTCAGAAAAAGTTATGAATTTAATTTAATATAAATCCTACAAGCACGATGCGGAGGATTTTTCTAAATTTTTTTTTAGGAAAAGATGATTTTAATTTAACTCTATAACAACTAATATTCATTATATGAATTTAAATTCATAATTATAGATATACAATCTAAACTTTGCGTTTAAATTATTTCTCAATAGGGGTTGTTTTATATAATTATAATGGAGAAACATTTTTTATTTTAAAAATGTTTTTATAAAAACGCGTTCGGAAGACTATAAATAAAATTATACTAAAATATAGTATAATAATGATTTAAATGTAATTAATTGAAATAAATAAGAATAAACAATAGTTTTCAAACCTTGAAATAAAATTAAAATATTATTCTTACTTTTAAATTAATTACTTTTTCAAAACAAATGATAATTTTACCAAACAATGTTATTTTTCACTAATCATTGAAAAATCTATATTTTCCAAATAATATCAAAATTTTACATGAAGTTATTATTTATATTATAATATAAAAAATATATTTAGATTTATAATATTTATTTTATTAATGATATATAACATAATTGTAATAATTTTTTTCAGAAAAACTAATAGATATTATTTCTAAAGGAAACATATTTTGAAGAACAAAAAGACAATATAAAAATTTAATTGATTATTTGCTGATCATTTATCAATATATTGTAGAAAGATATATATGTTCCATGAATTAGGTAAACATAATATTATCAGAAAATTTAATGGGATTATTGAACAAGTGATATTTTAATAATCATTATTTTTTTGGGTTTGGTGTTTTATATCACATATGATATCGATAAATTAGTTCTCTTTTAAATTAATTAGGGAGTTACACTTCCTCTTCATTTATGTGATTTCTCTTTTTTAGAAATAATTAATCCCAATTGATTACATTCTCATGTTTTTATAAAAATCCCACTATAGTCCAATTTAGGTATTAACAATGATACATTATTCCCCCCCCCTCATTATGATAATTTCATAATCCATTACATTGTTGAAGTAAGAAATTCCCTTTCCTCTTCCTCTTAATTAAATTAATTCCTTTGTATTAATAATTTTGAATCATAATTTATTTTATTTTGATGTGTTTTTATATATTATATTACTATGTTGTTCAAGTTTTAATAATAGGATATTATTTATCACTTCTTATTATAATCTTTACTAGTGTAATTATGATACAGAAGTACGAGATCTCTCCCTCTATCTTTCTCTCTCTATCTCACCCTCCCTCTCTCCCACTCATTTTCTATATAAGAACATACATTATATTATGACTTTCTATTAAAAACATTCAAGTTGAAATGTGTTTTACACATCACAATACTCCCCATATGATTCATAAAATATGGGAGACCAACTATAACTCACATTAAGTCCTTCCATGATACATTATGTACACAAGTTATGTTTCAAAATTTATTACAAGATTTTTATTTCCAAAATTTTTCATCCTGAATACCCAATAACATTTACATTATTGGGTATTCACATTATTTTTCCTATATATAATTTTTTTGGGACACCCAAATAAAAAACCCAAATTATAATGAACCTACCTAGGTCATCCATGAATGAGACACTCGAGAAATCCGAGGAAAGTCCTGAATGGAATTACTGATCCCCATGAGGTGGAAAAAACCTCGAAGGCATCAACAAGAACTAATTAGAAATAATTTCCCCAATAAAAAATAATTATTTAGAATCAGAATAATATAAATACATGGTATAAACAAAGAAATAATATATAATAAATACTTTATCATTAGTATAAGATAATAAAATACATAGATGACATCTAATACAATTTAAAATGAGGAGAAATAAAAAGAAAAAGTTCACTAGCCAACATCCTTATGAAATTGAATAAATCAACATGGATCTTCATCAACCTAAACCAATTGGTAGTGAAATTACTACTACATCCTAGAAGAAAATTAAATTTAATATATATGTATTAGATAAAAATACATGTAGGACACCACCCACTGAACCATAACCCAACACATTAAAATGAAATCCATTATATAAATGTTTGGAAATAGTGATATATAATATGTTATATAATTTTCACATTATAAAATTGGAAATAAAAAGTTTTCCATGAAATAACTAATTTTCATAAAAACAATGTTATTTTAAAATAATAAAAAAATTTATATCAATATGATGATGGAAATGATAAATATTATATTAAATTTATTAAAGGAAAAAAATGAAGGAAAAAAGAATATCATTTCACAATTTGAAAAATAATTAAAAAAAATCATATATCATTTTCATAGAATCAAATATTATAAAGGTAAATAATCTAGAATTGATAAAAAATTGGTGTTTATGAGAAATTTATACACACTAAAAAAACTACACATAATTAAACCTTACCTAAGTACTCTACATAACCCTTAATATCCTAACTGAAAAGAAATATCTAATAAGATTCTTATGTCACATATAAGGACACTAACCATAGAGTAATTATAAATTAATGTTCAGGGGTACCTAGATGCCCATCATATCTAACTAGGTTTTTAATGATATATGAGAAAAGGCATAATATCAGTAATTAAAGGAAAAATATTACATAAATTACTCTTTGACATTAGACTACATTGTTATGGACCACTCCCAAGATTATCCCCATATAAAAATAATGTTAAGACTCCTTTTTCACACATTAACCAAGGACACTTATCCCAGGGGTATTTTCCACTTCTAATAGTGTCTCCCCATCCAAATAGTGACCCCACCTATGGATTACCATTTTTTAGTTAACTATTTAAAGTGAAAATTGGGAATTAAAATCATTCATTAATAATGAAGTAAATGAAAATCCCTTTGAAAAAATATTTTTCTATTTACCATATTAATAAATAAATTCATTTAAGGTATTTAGCATATGGTCCATGCAACCTTATTTTCATAAAACAACACTTTTTTCATCATCTTGGAAATAAACATCATCAACTATTAGATGAAAATTTCTCAATATCCAATTGGGTAATTAAATTTCTAAAATGATGTCTTTTCCATTTAGAAAAAATTAAATGATCAATCATTGTATAAATCCCTTTTTCCAAATTTATCAAAAAAAATAATTATCTGATATAGTTACTATATAAAAGTGTTATACCTTATAATAAATTCAAATCAAACAATGAAATAAATTTAGTTCATAGATTCAATTTTAAAGAGAGATGAATTGAACACCTACCTTAACAAGTAGGAATTTTTAACAATGGAAAAGAATACAAAATATAAAGAGAGGGAATGATCTAACAAATAAAGAAAGTAAAACATACCAAAAACCCCACATTAAAAAATTTTCATTGAATGAACCTTAGGCTTGTATAAGATTTTGGTAGAAATAAATAAGAAGAATATGGGGGTAAAAGGAAAATGGAGGATGAAAGGAATTAAATAATAGAAAAACTATAGAATATAATTTATTTAACACAATAAAATACCACTACAATAATGAAGAAGGGATATCAAAGGTTTTTTCCTAAAAAAAGAAGTGAATTCCTAGAATTCACCATATAACTAATTGGCTCCAAATGATCTAACAAATGAGGAATAGTTAGGGAATTTTTAAAGATAAAATTTGTCCTGGGAGAATTGAAACCCTTCTAATAATGATACTACATACTTAATTTAATTGGAGAAACACCCCATTTACATTCAAATAACTGTTTTCCCATTTCCATATTTTGAAACTGGTTCCACTATAGTATTGAAGAGTTCACCATGGCAATGGAATTTTTTGTTATGAAAGACCTACGAGAAATATATGATAACTGTCCAAAATATAGTATATAATTCATATCCATTTTGGACTGACCACATCATGAACGATGTCTTGGTGAAAGAAAAAATGGTCATGGTTTATATATAGATTACCTAAGCCCCACTCCTTGGACCAATACCAACATAGTGCATGTTGGTTATGCCCATAGTACACATGTGATTCCTAGGATTAAAATTTACATAACATACAATCTTATAGACTATGGTTCATCACTAAAAGAAATAAGAAAATCTAATCCAATGGGGTCAAACGGAAACAACCTAAACCCATAGTGAAATAAATTAACATTAACATACATGGATGATATTTTACAATCTTCACAGAAATTCACATTCTATAACAATAAATCCTCATAGGAAATGGTAGGTGAAAATGAAGAATAAGAAAATGAAGGATTAATTGGAAAATATAATTAAGGGTACACTTCTAAAAATTATACATATCAAAAACCGAAGGAACAAAAAATAATCATTTTTAATATATGGAAACTGATAGGTTCATCTCTTCAACCTGGAAATATTAAAAATGTTGGGTTTCCCATGATGGTTGAAATAATTTAATAACCATCCCCTGACAAAATTCAAGAAAATATGAAAGAAAAAATAAATGAATAACTCAGTAATGATGAAATTTATCCACTTAAAATTCACTAATAGATCTTCATTCAAATACCTCTTAGATAACCTCAAATACACAAAATAAAAAGTAACTTCAATAACATGATTAAAACTCAAAACCACCAGAAATGATAAACCATAAGATATCACACTAAAAATGTTATCCAAATTGATTAAAATCTCTAATGAAGAATGAAAAAATTGAAGTTCCTCATAAGGGATCATGAATCCAAAATAAATAAATATTTTAACCTATAGTTAAGTGTCAATATCCCTTGGATATTATTTTATAGAACTATCTAGAATTAATTCTATCACATAATTATAAGAAAATTAAAATTTGATCTCATTTATCCTTACAATTACCCAATATTTACAATTTATTCCCATAAAAAATATATGAACCACCAAAAGTCTCACATCACACCATGATTATACTAGTAAAAAAATAACTAATTTATGTAAACTCATAGTAAAATAATCATCCATTAGAGTAGAGTTTTTGTAAATGAATTACAGGAATCAAAAAATGAATGAACATAAAGATATAAAGATTCTTAAAAAATGTCTTTATCTATTCCTTAATTCTACAATAGATAACCAAAATCCATATATCTTAAAGTGGAAACACCTATTCAACACTAAAAACATTATTTTAGTGTGTTATTCAAACTATATTAGGATTTACCTTAGATTAGAACTCTTAAAAATTATCTAATCAAATGATAATATAATAATATATATAAACTATATTATTATATCACAATGATAAATTTCAAAAATAACATTGTAAATATAAAAACCCTGCTCTTTATTACACACTTAATCATGATATATTACATTAACTTGATCTTAATACAACTCTAAGGATTGAGAGTTCTAGTGTCTTGGAAAATTAAGAACATTACATAACAACATATAACATAAACCCAATATCTTTATTGAAAACATCTTTTACATGACCATGACATTCCTTCGTACTTAGTATTTCATGGGATAACCCGAGGACATGCATAAGACAATGGTGAGCTATAAAACCTAGTATGGGAGTAAAAAAGACATAACATGAAGAATATAGTACATGTTAGGAAATATTAATATAAATAGAGAACAAGAGAAACATGAATATAAAGGCATGATATAATAGGATTATCATAACATGGAAATGTGGAAACAACATTTAACATGATATTAGCATGATCTAAGGCTCATTGCACATGGATAATCGGTAAACCATCATTCTAATTGAATTATTAAGAGTAAACCCTCATTACACTTGATGTATCATTATACTAATCTTTACCAAATTCATTGGAGTGATATCAAGGTTCACCCTTCTTAATCATTTCATTTCATGCATAAGTGTGCCACATAGATCATATAACATGAATTCATTAAACATCATCATTTATTCCACGATAAAGGAATGTGGAATTAATACATGAAACTCTATAATCAATAACTAAATGTCCATAAAGTTTAATACACTTGATAGATAAATGAGTATGGTATTCACTACACAATGACTTTGTCTTGGAGAATTGCAGTGCAATTTTGGTAGCATAACAACATGACATAAGAATTCATCAAAATGGTTGATGAGAGATAAAGGGGTATCTCGTCATATTTACATGAAATAGATAGTAAGAGGGTTATGTAGATATATGTACCAACATATGTAATGGAATTTAGATGCATAATATAATAGAATTTATTTAATGTATATTAGAAGAGAGAAATTACTTACGGAATTTCAGCATGCTAACGGGTGTGCATGAGAGGAATTAATGAAATATAAAGAGGTGTCTAATAATTAAAAAATAATGAGGGAAGTATGGGGAAGGAGTAAATCAAACCCCATCATTTGTAATTGAAAACAAATGGGTATAACAATATAAAAATATTTTGGACAAAAATGAGAAAGGAAGAAATCCCTTACTTGGAAGTGTGATCTCAAAGGCTTGGGAGATGCCTTGGAGAGGCTTATTGGGAGCTTGGGGTGCCTTGGGGGGATTCAAGAGAAATGAGTTTAGGGGTTGGTAGAGCTTTAAATGGTTTGAGTGATGATTAATGAAAGATTGGGTGGGTTTATATAGGAAGGGATAGGGAATTCTTAATTATTTAGGTATTGGACACCATACATTAAACTAATCAAAAATACAAACCATATCATGGTTTTTGCCTTTGGTTTTTTCTAAATTGGAGTTGAAAAAAGTATTTTATAAGGCCAATTTCCTAAATTATTTATGTAACATCCCCAAATGATAAAGGGTAAATGACTAAATGATATGACTCATGTCAACAAGGTGCACCTTCCTTTCTGGGAGCCTGTCAGATTAGAACTCCACAGTTAAGCGTGCTTGGCCTGGAGTAGTGACCAGGATGAGTGACCATATGGGAAGTTTCCTAGGGTGTGTGTGAGTGAGGAAAAAGAACACTAGAAAGGACATGTGTTGGCTTGTGGGGACAGTCATTAGTCAGATGACATGTTCATGCATGTGGGTGGACCCTAGGGTGGGACCCACATGTCTGCGGGGGCAACTGGTGGTACCTGGTGGGCCAGGAATCGACGACCATGTTAACGCGGGGTGTCTGTGCTGTCATTGGGACCCGGTTGTCACATTTGGTATCAGAGGTGGCACCCAGTCTTAAGTGTGGTGCACTGCCTGGGTTGAGATGTAGGGCCCACAACGAGGACGTTGTGCTCTAAGGGGGGGGGGGGGGGGGGGGTGATTGTAATATCCCCAAATGATAAAGTGTTAAATGAATAAATGATATGACTCATGTCAACAAGGTGTACCTTCTTTTTTGGGATCCTGTCTGATTAGAACTCCACAGTTAAGCGTGCTTGTCCTGGAGTAGTGATTATGATGGATGACCTTCTGGGAAGTGTCCTAGGGTGTGTGTGAGTGAGGACAAAGCACACTAGGAAGGACATGTGTTGGCCTGTGGGGACAGTCATTAGTCAGATGACCCGTTCAGGCATGTGGGTTGACCCTAGGGTGGGCCCCACATGTCTGCGGGGGCAACTGGTGGTACCTGGTGGGCCAGGACTCGACGACCATGTTAAGGTGGGGTGGTTGTGCTGTCATCGGGACCCGGTTGTCACAATTAAAATATTAGGCTTGTTTATGTGGAGGTGATTCACACTCTAAAGGACATCGGGCTCACAGAAAAAAGGGGACAACCCCACCAGAAAGAGGTATAAATGAATAAATTGCACAGGAATTTTCAAGGTATTTCTAACCTAGACACCTTTAATGTTTTAAAAAGATTTATCTTTTCTCACTCCTCTAAACTCTTTGCAATTGCAGAACCCAAAGTGAACTTTTCTTCCAGATTCCTTCAGATTCCGTTTGGATACACTTTCCTAGGGTGTGTGAGAGTGAGGAAAAAGCACACTGGAAAGGACATGTGTTGGCCTGTGGGGACAGTCATTAGTCAGATGACCCATTCAGGCATGTGGGTGGACCCTGGGGTGGGCCCCACATGTCTGCGGGGGCAACTGGTGGTACCTGGTGGGCCAGGACTCGACGACCATGTTAAGGTGGGGTGGTTGTGCTGTCACCAGGACCCGGTTGTCACAATTAAAATATTAGACTTGCTTAAGTGGAGGTGATTCACACTCTCAAGGACATCGGGCTCACAGAAAAAAGGGGACAACCCCACCAGAAAGATGTATAAATGAATATATTGCACTTGAATTTTCATGGTATTTCTAACCTAGACACCTTTAATGTTTTAAAAAGATTTATCTTTTCTCAATCCCCTAAACTCTTTACAATTGCAGAACCCAAAGTTAACTTTGCTTCCAGATTCCTTCAGATTCCGCTTGGATACACTTTCCTAGGGGCGTGCACTAATGGGACTTCTACTGAATCCTTGTGGCTTTTTGCTCACCCCTCCTTACAAAATGTTAGACTTTACAAATGCTCAAAACAATTCATCACTTGTGATTATATTTTTAACAATGTTACAGTCTTTACTATTTTTGTTTATGCTTGTAATAGATACCAAGATAGGAGAGAACTTTGGAATGGCCTCACACAACTAGGTAAATCTATCCAGGAACCTTGGTTCATTGTTGGATACATTAATGTTATTCTAGACCATAGCAAAAAATAGGTCCTATACATGAATCTATTTCCTCTAGGGAATTTAAAGGCTGCATTGAAATGAACAACTTGATAGAGATAAATCTAATGGGTGCAAAACTCACCTTGTTTAGACAACATTATAATAAAATTGTGGCCAGTAAGCCTGATTGAGCGTTCTCTAACATCCATGCCTTGGATAAATGGGACAACATTGCTAGTATTACTTTAACAAGGATTGCCTCCGATCATCACCCCATTTTGGTTTCTTTTCCCCACAAACCTTCTAGAAGCATAGTTCCCTTCATATTTAATAACGTTTGGTCTTCTAATACTGACTGCATGAACATCATTAAAAACTCTAGGGATAATATGCATGGTCAGAAGGATCCATTTGCCTTCCCGGTGAAACTGAGAATGCTTAAGAAGATTCACAAATGATGGTGTAAATCCAAATATAATGAAATTGACAATAATATCACCCTCTTGAAAAAATAGCTTAATAATTTTCAAAATAATAACTCCTCTTCCAATTTTTCTCAAGACTATAAATATGAAATTAACATTGCCTCTAAACTTATCAACATGATCAACTTTAAGGATGACCTTAGAAAGAAAATTTTCAAAGCCAAATGGCTTAATGATGGGGATAAGAATACTAAGTTCTACAATGCTCTTCATAGAGTTAGAAAGGCTTATAGGCCTTTGGCCTATCTTTGAGTAGGGGATCAAATTCTTGATTGGAAGAAAGTATCACTAATCACATTGTCTCTTACTTTCACAATATCTTCAATGGTACTAGTATTAATAAATATATTTTACCTGAAATCATTCCAAATATTGTTACCCTTGAGGATAATACCTTGCTTAATAGCATCCCTTTAGATCAAGAACTCAAAGATACTGTCTACAGCCTTAACCCGGATGGTGCCCCTGGTCCGGATGGTTTTAATAATGGCTTCTATCAAAAAACACTGGGATGTTCTACAAGATGACATTTGTCGGATGGTTAAATCTTTCTTTTCTAGAGGAATTATCCCACATGGGATCAATTCTCAATTCTTAGTCCTCATCCCTAAAACTGAGAATGCTGATGAAATACATCTCTTTAGACCAATTTCTCTTATAAATTCCCTCTTCAAGATTATTACCAAATTAATTGCAAACCGAATGGCCTCTATTAGTAATAGAATTATTTCTTGGAACCAGATTGGCTTCATAAAAGGTAGATATATTCAAGAATGTATCCGTCTTGTCTCAAGAACCACTAATCTCTTTAACAGGAAGAATAGAGGTGGGAATGTAGCCATAAAACATGACATTGCTAAAGCCTTTGATACAATTGATTGGAATTTTATGTATAAAGTCCTTGCTCAGTTTGGATTCAATGACACTTTCATAAATCGGATAAAAACTCTTTTCAACTCGACACATATTTCTTTCTTAATTAATGGTTCACCTAGATATTACTTTAGCTACTCTAAGGGAGTGAGACAAGGTGACCGTCTCTCGGTGATGCTTTTCTCAACTTCTGAAGATTATCTTAGTAGGCTGATCACTTAGGCTATTGAGTAAGGTACCATCAAAACCATCTCTGCTTCCAAAAATTTAAATGCCCCCTCACATCTCCTTTATGCTGATGACATAATTCTCTTTACCCAAGGGGAGAAAAGGAACATTCAAAAACTAAAATCCATTCTTATCCATTATCAAGAAGTGTCTGGTCAACACATTAACTAGAGTAAATCTTACATCTACATTGGTAAAAACTTTTCTCTGGGGAGGAAAACTAACACCACCAATATTTTAGGGGTTAAGGAGGGAACTATTCCTTTTTCTTACCTTGGTTTCCCCATTTTTTGGGGTAAACCAAATACTACTTACTTCTCCCCCATCACAGACCAAACTCTTCGTCTTCTTTCCTCTTGGAATTGTAAAAACCTTTCGATGTCTCAGAGAATTTGCCTTGTTAAATCCACCATTGTCTCCAAACTCATTTACTCTATGATGATTTATAAATGGTTGAAGAGTCTTATCAAGCATATCAATGTGGCTATTAAGAACATTTTTTTGGATGGGGAGTACCTTGGAGAGAAAATCGGTTACAGTTACTTAGGCTAATTGTTGTAAACCTATTGAAAAAGGTGGTATTGGCATTAAAAATCTTTCCTATTTTAATGAATCTATTCAAGATAAACTCATATAGAACCTCATTCATAACAACTCCCCCACTACAGAGTTTCTCAAGGACCGATTTCTTCATAATCTTAAAAAAATCATGCCCACTTTCTTACATCCTCTATATGGCCTTCAATTAAGAACACTTTCACGTCAATAATGAAAAAATCTAGATGGATGGTCAATAGGAAATAAAATCTTAATTTTTGGTTTGATAACTGGATGGGGTTTCCCTTGATCTCTTTGGTTGAAAATAACTAGCCTCCTCCACACATTAACGATACTATTAAAAATGTTTTGCAAATGCATAATTCCTATCTTCCTGAGAATGTCAGCCATATTTTTGACAAATATCCTTTCACTACCATTACTGATTATATTATTTGGGAACTTGTGCATAATGGAATCCAAAATTCTAAAAGTTTTTATAATCCCTTGTTCAAAAAATACAGAGAAAAAATTTTCTTGGTTAAAAAGCATCAATAAAGCCTGGTTAAAACCCTCGAGATTTATGGTAGTTTGGAAGATTTCTCATAATAGAATCCCTATGGATACCTACCATCAATTATTTGGGATTACTCTTTTCTCCAAATGCCACATGTGTAATCAACATAAAGAGGATGTGAACCACCTCTTTCTTTCTTGTGACATAGCAACCACACTTTTGCATTATATCTTTGACATCTCTGAGTGCAGATTGTTTCTTTGTAGTTCCATTATCTAGCAGATTCAACGTTGTTTGGAAGTTGCTGATTCACAAAAAATCAAAAATCTCTTCACCATAATAGTTTTAGAACTTCTCCATGTAATCTGGTATGGTATAAATGCTTGTATTTTTCGTAATAGATCATTCAAGATTAATGCAGGGAAAACCAGAATCCTCATGGCCATTCGTGAGGCCGCTTCAATTAAGAAAGATCATTACAACAACTCTGTTCATGACTTTGGGATTCTTAGATGCATTGGGGTGGATGGGAAATACCCCCGTCTGAATCATACCCTGGAAGTGTTTTGGTGACCCCCACCTCTAGGCTGGATTAAATTCAATGTGGATGGGGCCTCCAAAGGCAACACTAGCCCAGCAGGTTGTGGGGCCATCTTCAGAAATCACCTTGACCAGACACTTGGATGATTCTATGGATCTTGTAAAACTGCTTCTTCACTAGAATCTGAGATGATGAGTATTATTCACGCGACTTCTTTTTCCAAGATTCGTAATTGGAGAAATATCTGCATATAGGGCGACTCTACTACTATTATTCAGGCAATATGGAATGGTTCCATTCACTTGGCTTGGACGCTCACCTCACAGTGGATTGATTGCCTTGACATTATTTCAGAGATCAATGCCATCTCCACCCATATGTATCGTGAAGCTAAAAAGATTTTTGATGGTCTTACCAACATAGGTGTTACTCATGAGATGCATTTGAGTGATGTTCTCCCTCCCGAGTTAATCTTGCTCTATGTTAGGGATGTTAGAAAAATTCCCTATTTCTGACTTGTGTAATTCCTTTTCTTTTCAATAAAAATTTAGTGTTTTGGTCATTGACCAGAACACGAATTCTTTAAAATTTTTTATATTTAATGAAACGTAATTTAGTAATAATATTTTATTAAAATATTGTTTAATTTAAAAATCCATTAATTCATCAAAATAGATTTCTTAATTGAATATTAACTAAAAATACTATTTGTTCTTTAATAACTATTTAAAAAATAACAATAATTAAATGAATATATATTCTGTATTCTATAAAAAATAATGCACATAATCATAGTGTTAGGGTCTTATTACATAACCCCTTATAACACCCACATATGACCTAAGGGTAAGGTGTGCGATGGTGATAGACTCATTGGGTGGCTCAGATAACATCGCTCATGTGGTAATCTATATCAACTTCTACTTCTCCTATGGGAAGTTCCATTCAAGCTTAACGTGGTGAAGCTCATCTTGGGATTGGTCAAGAGAGAATCCTAGTAATGCCACATCCATTCCAAGCTTCAAAAAATGAGCTTTGTATAGGGTAATTCTACTGGATGAGGCAATTGATTCATTTTTCTGAGTAAACTGGATGTGTTAAAGCCCAATATTTATACAAATCATGTGATCAATGTTCAATGACTATATTAGAAATGATAACAATTCTTAATGGTATTTTAAAATCCAAAAATATAAAACCAAATAAGTTCATATGTTTTATATAACCATTTTACATAATAATATATTTAATCAGAGAGAGATGAATTTTCATTAGTAAAAGTTTGGGTCGTTACAATCTCCCCCCCCCTTAAAGAAAAATTTGCCTCAAACATTTCTTTTCCCACACTAAAACAGATGAGGGTAACTCTTTTTCACAACTTCATCCAATTCCCACGTTTCTTATTCAAACTTGTGGTTTCTCCACAACACCTTGATGAGGGGAATTGTATTATTTCACTGAAATATTTCTCTACAATCTATGATCTTAATAGACTTATCTTCATAGGAGAGGCCATTCTCTAATGGTACCACCTATGGATTGAGTACATGTGATGGGTTAGATATATACTTCCTCAAGAGCGATACATGGAATACATCATGTACTTGAGATATGTTCGGTGGGAGTGCTAGTCGATAGGCCACTTCTTCAATGTGATCAAGGGTCTCAAAAGGTCCAATGTAACTTGGACTAAGCTTTCCCTTCTTCCCAAATCTGACAAATCTCTTCCATGCTGATAGTTTTAGGAATACCAAGTTCCCAATATCAAACTCTAGGTCTCATGGATGATTATCAACATAGATCTTTTGTCTACTCTGAGTAGATTTAATATGATACTAGATGGTATTAACCTTCTACGCCATTTATTCGATCATTTATGTACATAAGAGTTTTAGCTCCCCAACTTTATCCCAAGATGCTAGTGTTCTAAACCTCTTCCCGTAAATGGCTCATAAAGAGAAATTTGGAATCTTGAGTGGAAACTTTTATTGTAAGAGAACTCAACTAGAGGAATATATTGATCCCATACTCATTTGAAGTCCATTGAGCATTCTCTCAAAATTCCCCCATGTGTTTGGATAGTCTTCTTAGATTGGCCATCAGTTTGAGGATGATAAGCTGTACTAATGTTCATCTTAGTATTCAGATCATGTTAAAGACTTTTCCAGAACTTAGAGGCAAATCTTTGATCCCAATCGGATATAATAGATAGTGTTACTCCATACAGGCTTACCACTTTTTTGATATATATATATATCTATATCAATTGATCCAATTATAAATCCTATAAATTTTCAATGAAGTGTTCAGTCTTTGTAAGAAAATCCACAACAACCCATATAGCATTGTTTCCATTGAATGTATTCGGAAGTCCAGTGACAAAGTCCATGGGGATATTCTCCTATTTTCATATTGGTGTGGGTAATGGTTGCATCATCCCCTTAGACTTCTTCCTCTTAGACATCAACTTATGACTTACCAATAACTTTGATTTACACTCAACAGTCTTTATCTTCATGTTATCCCACCAATAATACTCCTAGAGATCTCGATACAACTCTGTGTTTCCTGGGTGAATGGATATATTCGAACTATATGAATCATCCAAAAGTTCTTTCTTTAACTCCAGATTTGATGGAATGTATAGTCATGACCGAAGTCTCACAATTCCTTCTTTATTAACATTAAAATCCAAGGATTTACTTTTTTTGATAGTTTCCACTTTCTTCTGAATTCCTACATCATTCTTTTGAGAATCCTTTAACCTTTTGAAAAGATACGGTTAAGAAATCATTTGTGAAAGGATTAATGAGGTTCCATTATTTATGATTCCCATGTCTATATTCATTAAATATAAGAATATTTAATCCTTTTCAATTATCTAAGCCAATGGTGAAGCACTTATGCGTATATACCATTTATCAATATTCTCCCGTAGTTGTTTTTCAGCTCATCAAGCTACAAAATAACCATTCTATATGGAGTCTTGGATATTGGAAAAACCCATATATAAGATCAATTGATAATTAAACATCTCTTTTAGGAGGAAGACCATCCAATTCCATGGGAAACACTTCAGAAAACTCCCTCACAATAAGAATGTATTCAAGGATGGTTTCTTCCTTAGAATCAATCATCTGAGGAAGATACAGCTGATCATAGGGATGTAATATCCATTCATGAGATGATGGTGATAATTAATATTTATCCTCCACCATGCACTCGTACAAAATTAGGGGTCGATTTTCCATATGGAGAGTGATTTCCCACTCATGGAAATTTATCTTGGCTCTATATAGGGAAATCCAATCCATGCCAAGAATTGCATCAAATTCCACAAGAGGGAGTATTAAAAAGTTCATCAGGAAGTTCAAACCACAAATTGTGATAGGGTATGAGTTATATTTATAGGATGAAAGGATTACCCCATTTTCCATTCTCACCGACATATTTACTTCCATTATTTGTGGTGGTTTTGGGGTCATTCTATTAAAATTTCAGGATATAAAAGAATTCACCTAACTAGAATCAAAAATTACATTCACTATTCTTGAATGAATAACTAGTGTACCTATCACCACTTCATATTTAGGGTTCTCTTCAGTGGTAGTGATGGAAAAAGATCTCCCTTGCTACCTTGGAGGTTGTTGGTTTCCTCCAAAATCCCTTGGCTTTGAGAAATAGTTTTCAAATTGACTTGGTTATTTGTAGTTTATGTAATGAACAATGCGTTGAGGATCGAATAGAAGATTACTCTTTTCTACTACAACATTGGGGTTTTCTTGTCAATAGTTAATAGCAAGGTACCATTATCTTCTATACCTAAATCATTTTCTTATCCCCTTCAGGCAGTTTCTGAGGTGCTTATTCCCGCACCTTTGGCAAGTGGGGTGTGGTAATTTCTTAATATTATTGGATTTATCCATCAAATTTCTAGAATTAAAGTCCACCTTATGCTTATTATCCCCATGATACCCCTGAGATTCGTTGATATCCATTTCTAATTTGAGTAAATATCATAGAGTTTCTTTATTGCTATTGAAGTCACATATTTCTAGGGATTTCTGTAGGCTACGTTTTAGCCCACCAAATAAGTGGTTACCCTTTCATTCATGGGTAATGATAGAGTTAGAGGCATATTATGAAATCCTTCTGAAGTTTTCCTCATATGCTCTGATAGATTCGTCATTTTTTTCTTGAGGGAAATAATGTCCCTTTACATCTTAAGTTAGAGGGTGTGAGGTAAATATTTATCAATTTTTTTTCCAAAAATCCTTTCCTTCCAACGCCTAGATCTCCTCCTCAGTCTCCGTTTTTTTGATCAATTTACACCATTGATGACCTTCACCCTCTATATGATAAGCATCCAGAAGTACCTTCTATTATTCAAAACATTAAAGGATGAAGAAGATCTTATCAATGGATTTAATCTATTGTTTAGCAACTGAGGGATTATATTATGCATTTAAAGTAGGTGGCCTTTGTCTCATGAAGATCTCTATTATGGCTTGTTCTTTCTTTAGGGGGGCGGGGTGGGTGAAAATTACAATTGAACCATGTTTATATTCAAAACATGAGTTAATTAAGAGTGTATCATGACAAAGTATGTGATTCCCACTCCCATACGATTGAGCATCTAATTAGAACAATCATCAAATTGATCTTCGCATTGGTTGTTAGCTCGAGTCCTCCTATTATTGTCCATTGGTGGGAATAAAAGGAATGTTAGGGTTACCACATAAATGAGAATCTAATGAAAAAAGGGATGAATTATAAATTACATTTATTTCTTTAACTTATCTATGATATCCATGATCTACATCCTAACGTATATTATTAGGGGATTTTTATAATTACCTTAATAATGGTTCATCTAAGATTATGAATTTACCAAAGCATATCCCCTGGTAGTGTCGTAACTAAGAGTGCAGTAAGGCCCATTGTCATGCACCATTTCCCGTTCGAGTGTAGCTCAAAGTGGTGTTTTTGTGTTTTACCCCTAGATACATTTGTTTCAGAGCCACATCTACCTATTAGTGTCCAGAAAAGGATTTATTTTCTTGATAAACCACTTACTCAATACTCAATAAAATTTAGGAATGTTTTTATTATACTTAGTCTTATCCCAAAGGCTTTTACAAGGGTTTTCTAATCATAATCCCAGAAAATAACTAAACCTATCCTTTGATACCAAATTTAACAACCTTGATCTTTATTACACACTTAAATATGATTTATTACATAAAATTGAACTTAATACAATTCTGAGGATCAAGAGGTCTAGTGTCTTTAGAAATTCAGAACATTACATAACAACTAAGAACATAAAACTCAACATCTTTATTTACAACTTATTTTCCATGGGATAACCTGTGGGAATGCATACGAAAAATGTGAGATATAAATCCAAATAAGGGAGTAAAGAAGCAATAACATGAATAATATAGTACATGTTAGGAAATAGACATATCAATGGATCGAAATAGAAACATGAACATAAAGGTATGATATAGAATGTGTATCATAACATGGAAATGTGGAAACAACATTTAACATGG
Organism: Viscum album; assembly: GCA_963277665.1. Lineage (NCBI taxonomy): Eukaryota > Viridiplantae > Streptophyta > Magnoliopsida > Santalales > Viscaceae > Viscum > Viscum album. The sequence continues at coordinate 1,590,368,093 of OY728150.1, forward strand.
TATTATCATGATACAAGTCTCATTACACATAGAAAATGATTAAAACCTCATTTAATTTGAATTATCATGAGTAAACCCTCATTTTACTAGGCGTATCATGATACTAATCTTTACCCAATGCATTGGAGCTCTATCAGGGCACACCGTTCTTAATCATTTCATTTCATGCATAAGTGTGCCACATAGATCATACAACATGAATTCATTAAACATACTCATTTATTCCATAATAAAGGAATGTGTAGGTCATACATAAAATTATATAATCAATACGTAATTGTGAAAAAGGTGAATACCCTTGATAGAGAAATGGGTATTGTATTTACGGCACAATGACTTTGGATTGTAGAATCGTGGTGCAATTTCGGAAGCATAACAACGTGACATATGAATTAATAAAAATGGTTGATGAGAGAGAAAGGGGTATATCATCATATGTAGATTAAATGGATAGTAATAGGGTCATATAGATACATTTTTTGATATATTTATTGGATTTATATGCATAATACAAAAAACATTCTTAAATGTAAATGGGAAGAGAGAAATTCCTTACAAAATTTCAGCATGGTAGTGGGTGTGCATGGGAGGAATTAATGAGAGATAAAGAGGTGTATAATAATTAAAAAATAATTATGGAAGTATGGGGGAGGTGTGAAATCATACCCCAGCATTTTTAATTGAAAAAATGGTATACAAATATAAATAAATTTGGACAAAAATGAGAAAGGAATAAAACCCATACTTGAAAGTGTGATCTAAAAGGATTGAGAGAGGCTTGATAGAGGCCTATAGGGAGCTTGGAGTGCCTTTGGAGGATTATATAGAGATGAGGGAAGGGGTTGGTCGTGAACCAAATGGTTTGAGTGAAGAGGAATGGGAGATTGAGTTGGTTTATATAGGAAATGAGAGGGAATTCTTTATTATGTAGGTGTTGGACACCACACATTAAACAAATCAAAACCACAAAACATACCATAATTTTTTACCATGGTTTTTTCCAAATTATAGTGGAAAACATTATTTTATAATTCCATTGTCCAAACTTATTAAAATGTTAGGCTTTCTTATGTGGAGGTGAGACACACTCTCAAGGAGATCATTTTAAAATGTTAAAATGTTTTATAAGTCTTGGAGGGTCCACCAAGGCTTTTTAAAATAAATCAAACAAAACTAAAATCACAATTTTAATGTTAAAACAAATATTGGCATAAAATTCCATTTATAGGATTATATTAAATAACTATTGGGCCACTAGGATGTCATTAAACACACTATATATTTAAACGGTATTTAATTTCTACCCAAAAATTTGACTGTCTTAGAAAATTTTGAAAAATTCACCATTGGATAATTTTGACATCCTGATTACAAAAAAAATATTCATTTTATCTAAATGTTTTTCTAAATATGTGAATTTTTAATTTTAAAATAAAAACCAACATTTATCGAAAATTCATGGGTTTGAAAAAAAAACAGCTTTCAAACCTTAATAAAAATTACAATTGTGTTCATAAAAATTATACGACCATTTATATCTAATAAAAATTAATTTTTTAATAATATATTATTAAAATATTATTTAATTTAAAAATACAATTATTTATCAAAATAGATTTCTTAATTTTATATTAACTTAAAAAATACTATTTGTGCTTTAAAAACTTTTTACAAAGTAACAATAATAAAATGAATATTTATTCTGTATTATATACAAAAATAATGCACATAATCATAGTTCTAGGGTATTGTTACATAACCCCTTATAACACCCGTATATGACCTAAGGGTAATGCATGCAATGGTGACAGAATCTTGGGGTGGCTCAGATAACATCTCTTAGGTGATAATCTCTATCAATTTCCACTTATTCCATAGGAAAATCTGTTCAAGATTAATGTGTTGAAGCTTGGCTTGGTCTTGGTCAAGAGAGAAGCCCTGTGAAACCACCTCCTTTCCAAGCTCTGACAAATGATCTTCATATAGATCAATTATACCTGATGAGGCCATCACTTCCTTTATCTAAGTAAATCGGATTATTTAAAGCTCTATATTTATACTAATCATGTTATCTTTGTTCAATGACGACATTAGCAATGGTTACAATTCTTAATGTTATTTTAAAATCCAAAAATATAAAACCAATGAAGTGAATATGGTTCATATAACCATTTTACATGATAATACATTTAATCAGATAAATTTGAATTTTCATTAGTAAAAGTTTGGGTCGTTACAATCTTCCCCCTTAAGAAAATTTTCCCTTGAAATTTCTTTTTCACACATTACAATTGATGAGGGTAACTATCTTCATCACTTCCTCTGATTCCCACTTTCCTTCTACAAACTTGTGGTTTCTCCACAAAACCTTGATGAGGGGCATTGTATTATTTTATAGAACTTTTTCTCTATGATCCAAGATCTTCACTGACTTCTCTTCATAAGAGAGGTTATTCTCTAATGGTACCACCTCTGGATTTCATACATGCGATGGGTAAGGTATGTACTTCCTTAAGAGTGATACATGGAATACATCATGTACATGAGATAGGTTTTATGGGAGTTCTTTCCGATAGGCCACTGCTCCAATGCGATCAAGGATCTCAAAAGGGATGATATACCTTGGAATTGGCTTTCTCTTCTTCCAAAATCTCATAACTCTCTTCCATGATGATATGTGGTAAGATACCATGTCCCTAACATAAAAATCTAGGTCTCATCAATGATTATCAATATAGCTCTTTTTCAACTTTGAGCAGCTTTAATGTGCTTTTAGATGGTATTAATCTTCTATACTATTTCATTGACCATTTTGGGACCTAAGAGTTTTTTATCCCCAAATTCATCCCAAGATTCTGATGTTCTGCACCTCTTCCAATAAAGGGCTTCATAAGGAGCTATTTGGATGATTGAGTGGAAACTGTTATTATAAGAGAACTCGACAAGAGGAATATGTTTATCCCATCCTCCTTTGAAGTCCATTGAGTTTTCTCTCAACATGTCCTCAAGTGTTTGGATAGTCCACTCAGATTGGCCATCAGTTTGAGGATGGTAAGTTGTACTGAAGTTCATCTCAATATTCAAAGAATGTTGAAGACTCTTCCAAAACATAGAGTCAAATCTTGGATCTTGATCATATATAATAGATTGTGGTACTCCATGCAGCCTTACCACTTCTCTATTATATATCTGTGTCAGTTGATCCAATGGAAAATCCTTTTGACCTGAAATGAAGTGTGAAATCTTTGTAAGATGATCCACAATAACCCAGATTGCATTATTTCCTTTGAATGTCTTCGGAAGTCCGGTGACAAAGTCCATGGTGATATTCTCCCATTTCCATGTTGGTATGGGTAATGGTTGCATCATCCCCTTAGAGTCCACCTCTCATCTTTCAACTTATGACATACCAAGAAGTTTTATTTATACCTAAAAATATCTTTCTTCATGTTATCTCACCAATAATACTCGAGGAGATCTCGATACATATTTGTGTTTCCTCGGTGAATGGGTAAATTTTAACTATGTGCATCATCCAGAAGTTCTTTCTTTAACACCGTATTTGATGGAACACATAAACATGACCAAAATATCACAATTTTTTCATCATTAACATTGAACTCCAAGGATTTCCCTTTTTTGATAGTTTCCACTTTAATCTGAATTCCCACATCATCCTTTTGAGAATCTTTTAAACATTCGAAAAGATACAGTTAAGAAATAATTGGTGAAAGTATAGATGATGTTACCTTCTTTACAATTCCCATATACATATTCATAAAATATATGAAGATTTAATCCTTTTCAATTCCCATAAATGATATAATTGGTTGGTCCTTTCTACTTGGACCATTCACCACCTTGTTATATTTCCCAAGGTGGTAATGGATTGAGCAGTCATAGTCTTTGATCATCTCAAACCACCTTTGTTGTAACATATTCATATCTTTCTATGTGAATATATTCTTGAGGCTTTTGTGATCAGTATATATTTCACACTTCTCCCAAAAGAGATAATGTCTCCCGATTTTCAAAGAAAAGATTACTGTAGCCTACTCCAGATCATGTGTTGGATAGTTTTTCTCATGAACTTTCAATTTCCTTGAAGCATAGGCAATGAATTTGCCATTTTTCATCAACACACATCCCATGACCTTCTTCTAAGCACAACTAAATACCAAAATAGTTATCCACTTATGGATAGTGTGAGAACTAGCATAGTAATAAGCCTCCTTTTCAACTCCTTAAAGATCTTTTCACATTCATCACTCCAAGAAAACATGACTCCCTTCCAAGTTAGCTTGGTAAGAACGTTTAAAAATCATGTAAAAATTATCACAAATCAGTGATAATATCCAACTAACCCCTGGAAGCTACAGATATCCATCACCGATGTTGGACTTGGCCATCCCTCTATTGTAGTTATCTTGGAGGAATCCACAGATATCCCATTGCTTGCGATGATATGAGCCAAGAATGAGACTTCAATTAAATAGAAATATTGGTTGATATACTTTTCATAAATCTTATCTTATTGCAAGGTCTCTATTATAGTGCTTAGATACTCCTCATGCTCCTCCATGGTTTTGAATTATATTAGAATATCATCTATAAAGACTACCAAAACATTGTTGAGGTAATATCTAAAGACTCTATTCATCAAGTCTATGAATATTTCTGGAGAATTAGTGAGTACTAAAGTAATTAATATGAATTCAAAGTGACCGTACCTTGTACAAAAAGTAGTCTTGGGGATATCCTCAGTCTTGATCCTCACTTGGAAATAACCTGAGAGAAAATCCACCTTGGAGAAGTATTGTTCTCCATATAGTTGATTAAAAAAGTCATCAATTCAGGGTAGAGGATACCTATTCTTTATCGTGATTTTTTGAGTGCTAGATAATTAATGAAAAGGTGAATTGACCCATACTTATTCTTAATGAAGAGGACTGGTTCACCCCATAGTAAAGCACTTGGGGGTATAAACCATTTATCCAGGTTCTCCTGTAGTTGTTTCTTTATATCCTCAAGCTCCACAATAGCCATTATATATGGAGTCTTGGATATTGGAAACAACCTAGGTATAAGATAAATTGATAATTAAACATCTCTTCAAAGAGGAAGACCATAAAATTCCTTGGGAAACACTTTAGTAAATTCCATTACAATAGGCATGTATTTTAGTATGGTTGTATCCTTAGACTCAATCATCTATGCAAGATACTCTTGATCATAGGGTAGTAATATCCACACTTGAGATGATGGTGATAAGAAATATTCATCCTCCTCCTTTCACTTGTATAAAATCCAATCTCGATTCTCTATATAGGGAGTTATTTCCATATAACAACAATTTATGTTGGATCTATATTGGGAAATCCAATCTAGGCCAAGAATTTTATCAAATTCCACTAGAGGGAGTATGATGAGGTTTTCCAAGAAGTTCAAACCACAAATTGTGACAGGGGAGGAGTTATATTCTTGGGATGAAATGATTTCCCGATTTTCTATTCTCACTGACATATTTATTTTCATGATTTGAGGTGGTGTTGGGATTTTTCTACTAACCTTTCACGATATAAAATAATGAAGAGAACAAGAATAAAAAAGTATGTTCTATATTCTTGAATAAATAACTAGCATACCTATCCCAACTTCATTTTCAGGGTTCACATCGGAGGTAGTGATGGAAAAAGACCACCCTTGCTACCTAGAAGGTTATTAGTTTCCTCTAAAAACCCTTGGATTTGGGTAATGGTTTTCAAAGTTCCCTGGTTCTCTACAGTTGAAACAATGAAGAATGCGTTGAGGGTCTAATAGATCATTACCCTCCCTTGTTGAAACATATAGGTTTTCTTTTTGGCAGTTAAAATCCAAGTATCATTCTCTTCCATACCTAAAACAATTTCTCACCCCTTTAGGTAATTTCTAGGGTTCTTCTTTCTGCACCTTTGGCATATGGGGTGCTGGAATTTCTTAGCACCATTGGATTTATCCATCAGAACAACAGAATTAAATTCCACCTTCTGCTTCCTATCCCCATGATACCCCTGAGATTATCTGATCTCCATTATGAATTTGAGGGAAAATCAGACAATTTCCTCATAGGTCTCGAAGTCACGAATCGTTAGGTTTTTCCATAGGATAGACTTTATCCCACCAAAAAGTAGTCAACCTTGAATTCAGGGGAACAAAAAATCCGAAGGCATATCATGAAAGCCTTGTGATGTTATCCTCATATGCTCTGATGGATTCATCATCTTTTTTATTAATGGAAAGAAAGTACCTTTCCATCATAAGTTGGAGGGTGTGAGGAAAATATTTATTGAAAAAACATTTTCTAGAAATCCTTCAATTCCAATTCCTCAATCTTGTCCTCAGGCTTCATATTTTTGACAAATGTTCACCATTGATAAGCTTCAACCTCCATATGATAAGCAACCAGAAGTTCATTCTCTTGTTCCAAAAATTAAAGGATGGTGAATATCTTCTCAATGGAGTTGACCCATTGTTCTACGATTGAGGTATCAGATGATCCATTAAAAGTAGGAGGCCTTTGACTCATGAAGCTCCCGAATTCATCTTGTTCTTTCTTGGTGTGTGAGGGGGGGGGGGGGTTAACATTCCTCTTGACCCATGTTTATATTTAAAACTTGAATTAACTAAGAGAGTATCATGAAAATGTTTGTGATTATTGCTCCCATCAGATTGAGAATCTCATTAGAAGAATCATCACATAGATCTTCTCATTTGTTTTTAGCTTGATTCCTTATATTACTTGCCATTTTCTGGAATAAAAATAAATTTAGGGGTAACTCATAAATGGGAATCCAATGAAAAAATGGATAACTTATAAATTACATTTATTTTCTTAACATATCTATGTAATCCATGATCTACTTCCCAAAATATATTATCAAAGGAATTTTTTAATTCCCTTAATAATGTTTCATAGTAATCATTAAATTTACCAAAGCATATCTCCTTGGAGTGTTGTAACAAAGAGTATCGTAAAGTCCATTGTCATGCACCAGTTCCCATTCAAGTCTAGATCAGAGCATTGTTTTCGGGTTTTATCCCTAGATAAATCTGTGCAAGAGCCTCCTCTACCTGATCATATACAGACAAGGATGTATTTGATTGATAAACAACTTACTCAATACATAGAAAAATTTAGGTATGTTTTTATTATACTTATTCTTATCCCTGAGGCTTTCACTAGGGTTTTTTAATCCTAATCCCAAAATAACTAAAACAATCCTTTGATATCAACTATAAAAACCTTATAAGTTATTACAAACTTAAACATTATTTATTACATAAAATTGAACTTAATAAAACTATGAGGATTGAGAGGTCTAGTTTCTTGGAAAATTAGGAACATTACATAACAACTTAGAATATAAAACCCAACATCTTTATTGAAAACTTCTTTTACATGACCAAAACATTCTTTCTTACTTAGTATTGCATGGGATAACCTCATGACATGCATAAGAAAAGGGTGAGATATAAAGTCCAATAATGGAGTAAAGAAGGAATAACATGAAGAATATAGTACATGTTTGGAAATAGGTATATCAATTGAGCACAAAAGAAATATGAACATGAAGGCATGATATAGTATGATTATCATAACATGGAAATGTGGCAACAACATTTAACATGATATTAGCATGAGACAAGTCTCATTGCATTTGGAGAATGAGTAATTACTCATTGCAGTTTAATTATCATGATTAAACCCTCATTTCACTTGGAATATCATCATATTAATCTTTACCAAATGCATTGGATCTCTATCAGGGAACACGTTTCTTAATCATTTCATTTCTTGTAAAAGTGCGCCACATAGATCATACAACATGAATTCATTAAACATCATCATTTATTCCAAGATAAAGGAATGTGAAATTAACACATGAAACTATATAACCAATAAGTAAATGTCCATAATTGTGAATACCCTTGATAGAGAAATAGGCATTATATTCACTACACATTGACTTGGGCTTGGAGAATCACAGTGAAATTTCGGCAGTATAACAGCGTGACATAAGAATGAATAAAAATGGTTGATGAGATAGAAAGGGGTATCTCATCATATATACATTAAACATTAATTAATAGGCTCATATAGATAAATTTCCTGACATATGTGATGAAATTAATATGCATAATACAATATAATTTCTTGAATGTAAATGAGCAGAGAGAAATTCCTTACAGAATTTCGACATGGTAACATGTGTTCATTGGAGGAATTAATGAGTGATAAAGAGGTCTATAATAATTAAAACATAATTAGGGAAGTATAAGAGATGTGTAAAATCATACTCAAACATTTTCAATTGATAACAAAAGGGTATAATAATATAAATAAATTTGAGAAAAAATGTGTAAGGAAAAAATCCCTTACATAGAAGTGTTACCCCAAAGGATTGGGAGATGATTGAGAGAGGCTTCTAGGGAGATTGAGGTGACTTGGGAAGATTATAGAGATAGTAGGGAAGGGGTTGGTCTAGATCCCAATATTTTGAGTGAATAATAATGGGATATTGAGTGGGTTTATATAAGGAAGGAGAGGAAATTCTTTATTATTTAGGTTTTTGACACCACACATTAAACTAATCAAAACCACAAACCATACCATAGTTTTTTCCAATGGTTTTTGAAAAAGTGGAGTGAAAAAAATTATTTTATAATACCAATATCTGAAATTATTAAAATATAATGTTTTCTTATGTGGAGGTGTGTTACACTCTCATGGAAATCATTTTAAAAAGATAAAATGTTTTATAAGTCTTGGAGGGTCCACTAAGGATTTATAAAATAAATTAAACAATACTAAAATCACATTATTTTAAAGTTAAAGAATATATTAAGATAAAATAACATTTATATTATTTTATTACATCACTATTGGGTCATTATGATGTCATAAAACACATTATATATTTAATAGGTATTTAATTTTTTCCCAAAAATTCGACTTTATCAGAAAATTATGAAAAAATCACTGTTGGATAATTTAGATGTCATGATTCAAAAAAATATATATTAATTTTATATAAATAATTTTATAAATATTTGAATTTTTTATTTTAAAATAAAAATGGATATTTATAGAAAATTCACGTGTTTTGACAAAAATAGATTTCAAACCTTAAAAAAATTAAAATTGTATTCATAAATATAATATGACCATTTATATTTAATAAAAAGTAAATTAGTAATAACATTATATTAAAATATTATTTTACTTAAAAATCTATTAATTCATCAGAATATATTTCTTAATTTAATATTAACAAAAAATACTATTTTTTCTTTAAAAACTATTTACAAGGTAACAAAAATAAAATGAATTTTTATTAGTTATTCTATACAAATATAATGCACATAATCATAGTGATAGAGTCCTTTTACATAACCCCTTATAACACCCACATATGACCTAAGGGTAAGGTGTGAGATGGTGACAAACTCTTTGGGTGACTCGCATAACATCGCTTGAGTGGTAATCTCTATCAACTTAAACTTCTCCTATAGGTGGTTTCGTTCAAGATTATCGTGTTGAAACTCAGCCTGGGCTTTGTCAAGAGAGAATCCCAATGATGCTAAATCCTTTCCTAGAATAAAAAAATGGGCTCTATATGGAGTAATTCTACTAGATGAGGCCACTTCTTCCTTTGTCTGAGTAAATTGGATTTGCTAAATCCCTATATTTATACTAATCTTGTGATCACTGTTTGACGACTATATTAGCAACAGTAACAATTCAAAATAGTATTTTAAAATATAAAAACAAAAAACCAAGGATGTTCATATGTTATATATAACCATTTTACATATTAGTACATTTAATCATATAAATAAGAATTTTTATTAGTAAAAGTTTGGGTCATTATAGTAAATTCAAAGAAACATAGAAATTTCATAAACTAACTTCTAGAATATAATGGTCTATAATAGAATATCAATTATATCCAAATATGCATCAGTCATCATCCCATCTAATATTTTAAACAACAAGTTAAAGTAATGGATCTTCATAAAGGGTTTGTTTTATTCCCCCTTTCCTATAAGTATATCCTCATTAAAACATTTTTAAATTACCCAAACATGCTAATGAAAAATAGGAAACATGATTTATATTTAAAAAAATGTTTAATTTTCCCTTCATTATTGCATATATTTTAAATCAAGTTCATTATTCCATGAAAATATGGAGAGAAGATACAATATGTCCTTTTGATACTCATATTATGAATGTATGATATGGAGCACATTATTTTCCCCATGTTCGAGCTTTCTCTACGACACATAAGAATAAGAGAAAAACACCTCTTTTTATACTTGTATATTTTTTTTCATAATTGATATCTTTCATTACCAAACACCATTTGAGTCTAGGATTAGATAATACACTTACAATGATTGGTCTGTTCAAATATTATCCTAAAACAATTCTTTTATTAACAGGTAATTTAAGGAAAAATGAATTATGCACAACACCAAACTGATAAAATAATTTGTACACTCCATTTTTATTCTATATTCATTCTTGGGACATGAAATTTCATAGCCCTATATATTATTGTTCAATTACAAAATAATTTTTGATTTAATAATTACTTGAATTATTTCAAACTATTTTTTTTTCTGTAGATTAGTCTAATGACTATCTTTGAATACTTCCAAATAATACCCTATTTTTATAAGGTTTCAAAAATAATCTTAAGTGATTTAGTATGATCAAATTTATAGAAAATATCCTCAATCCAAATTATTCATTTTTTCTTGAGAATCTTGTTTTGAAAATAAATGTGCAGAATTATAGTTTATAATTCTTAAAAGAAATACTAATAGTGAGGCAAGAGAGGATAATCCTCCATATTTGAGAGTGAAGAAGATGGAACATTCATAATATGATATTATTTATCAACTAAATTTTAAATTTTATCCGAATTATAACACTATATAAAAACACATAACATAGACATTATTAAAATTAAAATATTCAAACCCCAATAAGAAATGAATAAATCAATAAGAAAACTAAAAAAATTAATAAAATTTCAATCCATCATGTAAAAAATTCTTAAAATCAAAACCCTACTATTTTTAAATAAACTAGATTAATTAAACACTTTGTCATATGAGGATTCTGTAAAAAAACCATTTTAAAGAAAATTAATTCAACAAATCCTTTTTAAAACTATTTTGGACCACTTAAAAAATATTTAATTAAAATTGATATATTTAAAAACATACCATTTGAAAAACATTTTAAATTTACACTCTTAATGAGATTTAAATAAAACATTATTAACATCATAATATAATGTTTAAAATAATTAATAACATAAATTTTACCTAGGTCACAATAATATTTTCCACAATTCACTCATCACCTTGAAAAATATATTAGACAAATTTTAATAACAATATATTAGATTGAATTAAAAATATTTTAGGTTCATTTCTAAATAAAAACTTCATTATAATACTATATCAGTTCTAAAAATATTTTCACAGAATTTTGAATATATATAATAGAAAAAATGCAAAATATTATTAACTTTCAAGAACACTTTCTAGAATAATACACTAAACAATCTCATTTAAATTTAATTTTTCAAAAACAAAAATACTCAAAAAAACCACATTTAATTGTAATTAAATCTCAATAAAAAAATAATTATCTAAAAAACACAATGAATGAAAAAAATTCCATGTTATAGAAACACATGAAAAAGTAAGTATAAACCACATAAAATGTCTAAACCTACAATAAATATATTCGGTCTAATGGATGTTACATTGGTTACATGTTATACATATAATTTTATATAACCAATAAAGGGATCATTTAACTCTAAATCCACCGTGTTTCCCTAAAAACTCTAAAATAATAAAAAGAAGTGGTAAATATCATTAGAAAATAGATAAGAAAGATTGATTACAAGACATACACATCTCAAATAGACCTGGAAATTTAGTGCTCATCATAAAATGGTTTTATAAAGAACCTATTAATTTTCTACCTCATGAATTCAAATAATATAAGGTCTTATATACTAAACATAAAAAAGTAATCAGATACAAATTTCAATTTTATATCATTCTGTCATGAACTGGCCTTTTGTGTTTACAAAAATGTAAAACTATGCTAGTCATGATAAGGATGATTATGAGTTCACAATCTCTACGATCTAGAGAAAAGTACCTTGTAATTTAAAATAATTAATTAGGAATTATTTCTCTGAAAAAATACAAGTATATTAAAAAATAATAAAATAAAAATGTAGAAACTAGGAACAAAAATAAAATAAATAAACTAATAAAAATGAGGTATTCCAATATATGAGGTTGATTTCTAGTACAATAGAAAATAATGAGAAATAAATAGATCCATACTACCACTAAACCTCCATGTGTAAATGAATAACACCTCTGACATCTCCATCAATTTGAATCAATAGATAAAAAACGATTGCTACATCCAAGGCCTTTGGGCCACCTCAAGGCCTTTAGGACACCCCAAGGCATTCATCCAACAAGATTATGAAGATGTACCAATCAAAATACAAGGGACAAGGCTCCAGATGAGGATCAGAGTAGAAATAATCACTATAGCAGAGCTAACCAAAATTGAAATAATGATATGTTATGGAATTTCCATCGGTACTCGGCCTGTGTATCTCTGCACAGGACAGCTAGCCGACTGGCCTAGCGAAGGGGGAGTGATAATATCATGAGATGTACTGGGGAGGGGCAGTTCCAAGTAATCTTGTCTAGGTGATTTTCTCTATGACCTATGGGTCATGTAATTATCTCTAAGCCTTCAATCCTTATAAGGGTTCCATATCACCCCTTGAAATGTGGATTATAAAAAGAATAACAAAGTCCTCCAGGCCATTCAGTCATGCATTATAAAATAATATACACAAAAATTGACTCCACCCAAACACCCACCATAACCATTCATGGTAAAACCATGTGGAAATATCCCATTGGGTTATATTTGTCCCATCTATGGCTAATAGCTTGAGAATAATCTTAAACTAGATCAAATTTGTACCTATATGTCCCATCGATCCAACCCATCATTTCTATGATATATAAACTATCCCACAATCTAAATAGTAAAAAGGGACCCATTTCACAAATTACCCTATGACATTGGGATTAGTGGGTGAGATCCCATTATAATGATTGTGTCCCTGCCTCAAGAACATTATGACACATGGTATGCACATTAATCTTGAACACATTGCACATGTGTAAGTTTCCATTCCCAAAAGTCTCTCCCTCCAAAAAAATTTACCACACATGGGTCATACAATTTTTTAAATAAAACTATTTAAATTTCCCATAGGACCATAAAATTATTTTTGAAAATGTGGTAATTAAAAACACATATAATATACTGACCACAATTTCTTAAGTTAATGAAATAAATAAATTAAAATTTTAAATTAATTTCACAAAATTTCCAAACTACTGAATGGTTAAAAAAATATTTCCCATAAATTTTGAAATAAAAAAAATAAAGAACAATTATTCAAATAAAACAAGGGATTAATTATTCCAAATTGATGGTTTATTCTATAAATAAATATTAAAAAACAAATCCTTTTATAAAACCATATATTCAACTTTTATCAAAACCTCTTTGAAAAACTACTATTTGATATATATTTTAGGTATAAGGTTAAAACAGTAGAATAAATTGGCATCCCTTGATGAAAGAACTTTTAATCATATATTCAATTTTACAGAGATATATAAGTCAAACATACCCTCCCATATTGAATTTCAAATGTTTGAACTTAATCTAAAATGTATAATTGTGAGAATGATTTAAATAATTAAGAGTGTCCCCTAAACCAAAAAACCCACAACATCAAATACAAATTTACTTAAACCTAACATACCATAAAAATCAATTATAATTAAATATTAAGGATATGTAGAAATGATCAAAATATTATTAATTGAATAACAAAACATATAAAACCATAATTATCTTTGATGAAACACCACCCAAGTCTCAACATAATGGAGATAAAGGTATTGGATAAGGTTATTGATCTAATAAGAAAGTGGATTAAAAAAATTCACCATATAACCATCTATACATGGAATATCGAACAAATAAGTAATGGAGATATATTATTAGATGTTAATATGATTTAAGTGAGTATTAAAGAACCCTTTCATTAATGTAGAAAATTCTATATTCAATAGAAAAAAACCCCCATGTTGATCAAAAATATAATAATATATTTCTAAATTCCGAAACCACTAACACTATATGTGGTGGTTTCCAAAAACCCAGTGGTGTTCTTGACCATTAAACAACCAAGAGCCTAGAGTAATTACTAAACGTGGAATAGATTATAATCCCATTCTATTTTGGACTGAACATATCTTACATCATGGTAATGTGAAGGAAAAAATATCTATGGGTCATATGGAAACTCCATATAGACCATTCTTATGAACACTCCTTACATGAGGAATATTAGTCCCACCCGTAGTTAAAACATGATCCTTTGGTTCAATACATCATGGATATAGAGAGTTATAAACAATACTTCACCATGAAATTTCAAAAAACATAATTAAAAAGTTGAAGTTTGACCAACACATCTTGAACATAAAATAAAATGTTTTTAAAGTAAAATTCAAGGTAATGATGTTACAAACACTCTTCAATCATGAGATTAGAAAATATAAGATATATTCTTATGTAATATTTTCTATGATTATCATTAATTATTATACCTGAAATTAATATGATGCATGGATATTGAAATATATACCCCTCCAATGAATATGTTAATGTTTTTATAACATGAGATACCAGGTATGGGGAACAAGCGGTTAGCATATGCATACTTTGTTTTGATGACTTGATCGATGGTTTAAAATTTTTCTTATTATGTCATGTTTTATGTTGTAATTGTATTCCTAAAATTATAAAATGTTATCAACTTATTTAATTCTTTTATTATGATTACCATATCTCTATATCACCATTTTAGGACTGTTAAT
Source organism: Viscum album (assembly GCA_963277665.1). NCBI lineage: Eukaryota > Viridiplantae > Streptophyta > Magnoliopsida > Santalales > Viscaceae > Viscum > Viscum album. The sequence goes on from OY728150.1 coordinate 1,590,383,159, forward strand.
TCTATGTAATCGTTTAATTTATCCCCTTATTTCATTATTTCATTGTTGTGATTTATATTCCACACCATTCATATATATGTCACCAAGTTATCCTATGTAGTATTATATTTTCAAAATATTTTATTTAAATGTTACGGATTTAATAAATAATATCATTGTGTATCTCTTTTAATTTATTTTTATATTTAAATAATTTTCCAAAGACACTAAGACCCTCAATTTTTTATAATTATATTACGTTTACCTCTGGGAAATTAATCATGAAATAAAGAATAAAAAATATATGGGTAGACATATTTTTTATTATATTAAATATGATAAGTTCTTAAAGATACTTGTCACACTAATTGGTCATAACAACACCCTATTATGATTATAACCTATCTGTTCTATAATAATATAATGAAATATATATTATATATCCAAATGATATCATTTGATAGGATTAAAATAATATCAGAAATAAACTATAGAGGCTCATAGATTTTTCTAAAACATTCACTTATTTTATGTCCCTGGTCGTATTTAGAGTTGGATATTAGGAGAACGTGTCCAACTAGGAAAAATCCATATTTAAATGTGTCAATGGAATTTCTATTCTAAATAAGTTTTTAATGATACATAGACATTAATATTATTGTTAATTAATATTATTAGATAAATATATTTATTTATTGGAAAAATTGTGATTCCATATACCCTTGATGAGGTAGGATAGATAGTTTATTTCTTATGTAATATTCCATTAATGCATAATTTGAGGAATAATTTTTCCTCCTATTCTATAATGGTTGTTGATATCTTATAACCTTTAAGGGAAATAAAACTTTATTATTATTTCAGTGGATATATAATTTTTTCCTTATTAATTTTTGAAAAGGTAATTAACGAAACATAGATCATATAATTTGATCGCACCTATATTCATCCCTCTTTATTAGAGATATTTGAAGAATTTTATTATATTTCATAGTCTATGTTCATATGTAATTATATTTGATTTGAAATTTAACATATTTCAATATGATATCATTGGTATGTTTCCATATACTAAACTATAACATTATGTGTAATAATATATTACCAATGAGAAAGATGTCCAGAGGGGAACACACTATATTTTTAGAACCTTAGATAAATTTCTTAAAAAATTATATTTTTTATTAATATTATTATCATATTTTTAGTAATTATTTGTGTTATATTTATCCCATATATTCAATCAATATTTATTTTAGAGAATATTTTTGAGTTGGTTATTTAATATATATTTATTCGTAACTGGGTAATTATTATAATTAATTATTTATTTTATAATAATTTTATCGTATTTGTTTATCCAATTGATAGTAATTATAATAGGAAAAATAAATAAGGTTGTTTATTGAACGATCATGTTTATATTCTTAATTAAAAATGTCATATTATTTGGATTAATATTGAATTATTTTTTATAAAAATAATATCTATTTTATTTATGAATTTGGATAATGTTAGGTAAACAAAAATCTATTTAATATTGTTTAGACATTGGGTTTTAAAAGGTCTGTTAAAAATAATAAGGGAAAATGTGGGAATATTATTTTACCAAATACAGTTCAATCTAAGAAATATAATGTCAATTCATAGCCTAATTTTCATGGTTTATAACAAAAAGTATATATGGATTTTTAATGCACTAAAGATCAATTATCCTAGAATAACCTTAAGAGAAGATATTAATTACCCACACTAACCTCTCAATAATAGTGATATCAAGATGATTCCTTCCTCACTAAGTGATTCTTATGATAATCATCAATGAATGATGTAGCTAATAAAATCTTCCAATATACGACCACATCATTTATACAGATAGTTTTTTTATGTTTATGAAGCATCGAGAGGTTAAAATATCAGGGATTATATAATTTAAAACTATCACCACCATGCTATAATGAATATAATAGGTCATCTGATTAAATAGTAAAAAGTGCAATTAACACATAGAATTTCTTTATCTAAATAAATTAATTATAAAAAATATGTGATTATCATATATTAATGTTTTTTATAATTGTAAATTAATATTTTGTGTGTTTTTATTTTCCATTAAAATCATTAATAATTACATCTTTTATTATTTTATTTTTATGAAAAATATTTTATTTTGAAGCTAAATATCATGAACTTCCACAATACCAAGAACCAACAATTTGTATCAGAGCTTCCAAAAAAATATTTATAATTATATATTTAACATTTAATTAAGAAATTAATTTGTTGTTAGTTTTCATTTATGGATTATTAAATCATTAAATATGATCATTGGAATATTATCTTCCCCTTCCACATTTGTGAAAATATGACCATGAATTTATTAAAATCACAAAATGAAACATTTTAATGATCTATTAGGTGGTAAAAAATGTTCTTTCTAGATAATATAACACTATATGTGTGTATCATTATGGTCCACACTATGTACCTGTGTCTAATGCAATAATAAGAATAATTAGAAATTTGGGTCATCATGTAGTAATTGCGGCTAGATTGAAATAATGCACACCATGTATTGAACATGTGATCCTTCCATATGGTTTATTAGATTACAGGACATGTATTTGTTGTACACATCATATATTCATTATTCATTTGTACGAAAATTCATTTAAAATTAATATTAAAAGGAATGATATATATTTATTACATGAAATGATAGATTTTTTGGTGTGGAATATATAGGTAACTCGATGTGTATTGAATATACAAGAAGTGTACCACATTAATATTTGTGTTTTAAATACCTGATGAGTCCCTAGGTGTGTGTCAATGCGGATTTCACATAGGGTGGTGATTGTTTTACATGTCATGTAATAAATAACCATCTATATGGATTATAAACCATCTATGCTATATGATTTTGGATCAATTAAATATAAGTAATATTAATCATGTAATTAAATTGATCTACATAGTTTGAAACATTTTTAAACATTATGAATTTTATTTTATCAACCTTTTATTTTCCTAATTAATTAATTCATAAATAAAAAATTACATAACATGTACAGTTTTCATTTACACAAGATTATGTAGAAGCATTATTGTTGTACCCATTACCTACATATATTAAATATAGATCATGTACTTAATATGTGGAATTTATTTATCTTGAAATTCCCTAAATAATTTAATATATGATAAGTTTTGAATGTTATGTGAAATATTAAATATATATTTAATGAAAATAAAAGTAAAAAATTATTTATGATTTTTATTTATCATTTTACCTATATGTTTAATTATTTATTTTAATTTATTTATAATTTTAAAGATCACTCTAAAGAATTTCAGTAGGATATTAAGTGAAAAAATATTTACTTAATTGAATTAATATAATATAATTTATCTCCGTGATATTTAATATGTTTAAGTGAAATCATACTTTTTTACATTTCAGTATTAATTAGATTTATGTGTATGGTAATGATCATAAACTATATCATTTTATGTGATTGGTTTCTGTTTAATATAATATTATCACTAAATTATATTTATTTTTTCTGTATCATCCCTTGACCTAATTGGGTATGGGCCCACGTACCCATAGTTTTCCTAATATAAACCCCCTTAACTAATCCTTTTAATACCCTGAATTATATGTGAGGAAAGATTATATAATGGACAGATCTCCCCAGTGAGTGAAGGAGGTTCATGTTTTGGGCCAAGGAAAAACTAATCAATGAGTTTCAAATGACATGAGGAGGAATGCTATTAGTTATACCATGTTATGATTCACAGTTTTATTTCTATTAGTTTTTTTTATTAGTTGACCATACTTAATATAAAATAACTATTAATAAAATCATGAAAAATATACTATTATTATATTCTGTTAATCTAGTTTCATCATTACATTCATTATGGATCTTTTACACTATCAAATAAATTATTGAATTAAAACTTATTCTAAATGGAATTAAAACAATTTGCATTATGCATCAATTTTACCAATAAATAATTTATTACTTATTTAAAACTCACTTAATATTATCATTCATGTAATAAGATAAAATATTGAAATTAAAAAATGATGATAATGAATCTAAAATTAATTTATGTTGTTATTATATAATTTTTATACTTCTATATAAATCATACAATGTTCAATGTGTGTGATAAACATCTATAAGGGTGATTTAAATTATAATGGAATCCCTATCATAAGTTTTATGTAAAATTTAAATAGTTTATATAAAAGGTTTATCCCCTCCTTGTGATATAGTATAATATGATGGAATGTTTTAGGGAAATCCATTTCCTGGGTTTCTGGGTTGTTCATTCCATTAAATAGGTTAATGGGAATTGATTTAATGTAGTTTTTAAGTTATTCCTAACTAAATACATTTAAATACATTTTCAAACATCTATCTATGTTATAAGAAGCGGCATATGGGTCCCTACGATATGAATTTACATTAGAAAACATGTTGAAAAACAAATTGTGAAAGATATTAGGTTTTTTATAGAATAATGGATGATTAATAATTATAAAATCTAATATTAGGGTTTATAATTTAGAAAATGTATTAAAACTATTCTATAATTTTCTAAAGATATGGAAATATACATGACATTTGATATATCACTATGATCCATACTAAAGATGGATAACCTTCGCATTTAGTCAATTTTTTTTGAATGATTTAGATTCTTTAAAATTATATAATTCCAATAGAAGAATTTAAATATTTTAGAAACCATAGATCCTGATATTCTTGCTAAAAATTCTTGTGTGGATGAAGTTTCTCTCTAAAATTAATATATTGATTATGTATAATAAAATCAATGATGGATGATATGATCCATTTATAGTGAGATGATGAAGAAAAAATGATATTAATTCATATAGTATAATTCTTGAAATATCTTGTTATAATAATGTAAAGGAGGGATTCGAGATATATGACATAACTATTAAAATATTCAAGTGAAATATTAGATATTTAGTTCAAAATATACCTCATGTAGTAAATATGATTAGATATATATAATTCTTTGAAGAAAATGGGATTTAATATCACTGATGAGATACAAATAGATCTCATTCTACAGTCATACCAAAAATATGTTCATGTTTCATTGCGAATTAAAATTTGAGTAATAATGAGAATATTACATAAGAACATCTTAATTTAATTCACTATATTGATAAAGGAATTTTATATGAAAATCATATAATATATATGGTTAATTATAAAATTAAGAACTACGAAAAGGTACCCAAGACTCATTAAAAGTACAAGGATCCTTAAAAATATCCTTCAAATTAGAAAAAATAAAAAAGGAAATACAATTTATATAAATGAGGAATGATTTATATTGGGAAGAAAGGACACTTGAAGAGAAACTGAACATAGTTGAAGAAGCAAGGAGAAGCTCAAGTTTCATTCATTATTAAGGGAAATATTTCTATATCTAAACATGAGGTATTGTTTTCATCTTTTGTTTAAAAATTATATATGTAAATATATAAAAAAATTATACATCAAAATATTAATATAGGAAAGGTAAATCTTCAAGCATCTAATGGATTACAACATTGTACTTTATTTATAAGTTAATATATAAGGGCTTGATCATTATTAAACCTATAATTTCATTTTTAAATATGACATAATTTATTTCATTACCAATTAAATTTTATGGTTTATATTTTTATATAATTTTCTCATAACTATTATGTTACAAAACCATGCATAAAAATTGGAAAATCTATATAGTGTTTTCCCCCATATTAAAATAAATTAACTTGAAAAATGTGTTATTTTCCTAAAAAATAATAATAATTTTCAACATGAAATCTTTATTTTTTTCTTAATCATTATACCATGTTAAAAGTATTTGAAAACTGTAGATGAGAATAAAAATATTTTTAAGGGACAAAAATAATAATGAAGGATTCCTTTCATGGAATCTCAATTCCATGATATAATATAACAGAGAATTGCTTTGATATTATGAACCTTAGTCTCAATTTTTTATAAAAACATGAAACTGTATTTACTATTTTTTTGAAAAAACATTATAAGAGACCATAAATAAAAAATTAGTATTAATAGGATTTCATAGAACATAAGCCAAACCTTTAAAAACATTCTCTTAAAGACATTGTGTTTTACCATGAATGAAATTAATCACTCCTATAATATAATATCATTTGTTTACCTTATAAAATCATAAAATTTCCATTTAAATGAGTATACATAATAAAATTTCATGTATTTTTGTGGGGATATCATCTTTATAGAACCCATATAAGAACCCTTTTAAATCAAATAATCTATATTATTAATTCCATAATATTTATTCAGAGAATATATTAATTACCCAATGCATTAGAGAACTAAATCAAGCTCACTTTTTATGATAAAAAATTTATAATAAAAAAAAAATTCATGAAATATATAAAATATTTCCTTATAGTAATAAAACTAAGAAACATAATTAAAATAAATAATAAATAGAAATAATATATTTTTTAAAATTAATTTATATCTATATAAATTTATCAATAAGATAATTTATTTTCTTGGGGATAGAGGAAAAATATTTATAAAATAAATCTTCAAAACTTTTAAAATGATGTTTTAATGTAAAGTATCCATTTCCTTATGTGATGTTAGGAAATGAAAACGTTCCCTCTAAACTAAGATAAAAAGAGTTGATAGAGTGGTGGGCTGAGGATTTATCCTCCATAGAAAATGGATTATAAGGTTATGATCAGTGATGAAGTCGTCATTTCTCGATTATTTTGATCCTTCTGAAGTGTTTTTTATTCCTAAAAAGAGATGTGATGCTGGTATGCATACTGATGGTGTGGCAGTGGATGAAAGGGCTCCAAAGGTGTTACTGGTAGGAGGTGATCCCCTATTGTGGCCTCGTGTTGGGCCCCTGAAGGTGGACGCGATTCCGAAAAGAGTTGTGGAGTGATTCTTCCCTGCACATTAAGATGGAAAGTTTGTTTCTCCTAACATGATCTCAAATAATGGGGAATTAGATATTGTTGAATCGAATCCTTGATTCTTTTAAGATTAGATCGCTGCTTGTAATCATTCCATCATCAGTTGACTTAGCTCACATTTTGCAAACCCATGGATGCTTGATGACCTCTGGACTCACCTATGATAGATTTGGCATTTTATAAATTGGAATATTGTTTTTTTGGTTATGAATTTATATCATTTTACAATTGTTCAAATAAATATAAATTGAGGGCTTGGAGTTATGGTTTCGTTAACCTCAAGCCTGATATTATGAAATTTCAGAATTAGGACACATGGTTAAATCCCTTTCAGGACAAGAACAATATTTCACAGTCTTGGATACATGTGAAATGCCTGAATTAGGTCTTTTGGAATTCAGACATACTCTGGGATGTTTCCATGGCTACTGTCACTCCTATTAAAGTTGACAAGAAGACTAATACCATGTGGTATGGACATTTTTCTCGTATTTTGGTTGAGTTTTATACATTGTTACCTTTTGTTGAGATGATATATTTAATTGGTGGTGATATTAAGTTTGAAATTTTCATTGAATTTTAACACGTTACTATGTTTTGTATGAATTTCTTGTTAATTGGGAACACTAATGATAAATGTAAAAATAATTTGTGGTGCTTAAAAAATAAAAAATATGGGTATATTCTTGAAAAATAAAAATTTAAGCTGTCATATGTTGGATCTTCCAGTCCTAAATCAGTGGGTGTGAATCATAGTCCTCATGAGGGTGTGATAGTTTCAGATTATCCCATTAAAGGAATTTTATTACCTAGCTCTAGTAGTGGTAATGTGGAAAAAAGTCCTTATTTTTACGTTGATGTTGTAGCAATAAGAAATGATAAGGGTGACGGTAATGGGTGTGCAACCCTTACTTCTTTATTGGATCATGGGTAAGAAACTTCTAAATGGAGTGATCTAATTAGTCATGATAGTTACATGGATTTTGTTCATGCTTATTTTTTCTGGAGGAGAAATATATGGTCAAGGGAAAGCTTGATTCCAATGTTGAATCTTTTGTTCCTACTGGGAAGCATTCGTCTTCCACTATGAAGTTAGCCTTTGAATCAGAGGAAGCAAGGGAGATTTTTGTTATTCTTCTTGATATGGTAACTGATGTAATGCAAGATGATACCTAGGATGATGTGGTTTCTCATTCAGGGCCTATCCCTTAAAGGTATTGCTCGTTATTTCTGAACCTCAGGTAATGCAGGTTATTGTTACCTCTTGTAAGTCTGATGTTTTACTGGCTACTATCCTGCAAGTTTTGCAGGCCACTGCCTCTGTTGCCCTATTTACGACTGTTACTTATATTTCAATAAATCCTATTTAGTCTTCTACTATGGATAGTAAGCCTATGGAGCATCATATACTGCTTGAATCTATCCTGCAACCTGTGTAGGATTCTATCCCTGGTACCTCTGGTACAACTTTACTCTCTGATCTCACTGAGATACATGAGTAGAATATGCTTCATGATACTACCAATGTCTCCATGGGACAATGTGTGAATCCTATTCTTGACAGTGATGCTATTGCAATCAAGGAGAATCCTACCAATAAAGATTAGATTTCACTTTTTGCTTCTAGTGGTGTCCTGCTTTGTGATGTTACCATGGGTTATCAGTCCTCTCAACATGTTTCTCCACCACATACAGTTTATATTTTGGATCCATTGCAAGGGCCTTCAAATTTGACTGTAGGTGGTGGTAATACTGTGAATCCCAACTTATTCAGTATTCGGGACTCCATAAATTCTACAGACTTTGATAAAGTATACAGGTAGAGCAGGAGTAAAAAAGGTAATAAATCATTGTCTCCTATAGTGGCTAATGAATTTAGACCCGAGAAGGTTCATTCTAAAGACATGTAGATGTGAAAACCCTTTGCTGAACATGTGAGGATTGGTTAGGTGTTGAATGAATATGTACAAGGATATTACATGGATCCGTTGATTGATCAATGTGTGGATCATTGGGATGATGCAATTGATGATCTAATGGATATATTTGATGCAAGTGGTGCTTGGAAGACAACTAAACAGTGGAAATGGGGAAGACATCGAAGAGGTAGAGGTGGATCGAGTGGATGGGGTCATGGATGGAAAGGGTAAGTTTGGAATATTTATATTGTATTTGTGGGGTTACTCCCCCTACCTGTTTCTATCCTTTTTTGTACTGTTTACTATTTTTTTAATAATTTTCGGAGGCCATAGAGCTTTTCCATTGTCTACTGTTTATGGTATCCCATTCCTTGAGTATAAATTTTCACATGTGCTCTTTATATTTATAAATAATAAAAACATATTATTTATTTTATTTCATAAGAACTGTTTTTAGGGTTATTAATAATTTATTTCACATATAGGGCCAACATAATTATTCAATCGTGTTCACTTGAGACATTTTAAGGATGTTTGTTTTAGAAGTCCAAAAGGTCATTGGTAGGTTAAATTTTTCCAAATGAGTCATCAATATAACATTTTTATAATATTAATAATTATATAATAATTATTTTTATTCTTTAATAATACTTTTAAAACAAATTATTCAGTATTTTTATCAAAATGAATTATGTGACCTTTATAGAGACGGTAGGTCTTGTGTACGCATTTGTAACATTTCTATTTTTCATTGATGATAAGAGAAAGATGGTAAGTGTCATTTATATTTTTGAGAAATTGTTTTATATCATATATATCTTATTATATATTATAATATACATATAAATAAAATCTATGTTAATAGATGATGAAAAATAAAATACACTAGTCTGAGAGGTTGTAGTTCTCATGTCCACATGATTGAGGTTTTTATTTTTCTTTTATGGTAAAGAGAGAAGTAAAATATTTATTTTTCATTCTAGAATAAAATTTTTATAATATTTATCATATTATTAAATTTAAATTTGTTTTAATTTTAAAAAATATAATTAATTCAATAAAATTTAAATACAACATATCATGAGCTCGTAGTCCACACAAATTCATGGTTGATGTTATTATTTTTCAATGCATAGAAAAGTTAATAGAAAATGGATGTTCCATAAACATATTATAATTTAAGTACATAAGAGATATTATTTTTAATAAATTAAAAATTTAAGGGAGGTTTTAATGATTTAATATAAGAAAAAAAATAAAACTTTCAATTAATAAAAATACAGATTTTTTTGACAAACACCTTTGGTGTTTAGAAAAATCCATCATAAGATGGTATAATAATCCAACTATTAATTCTAGGATATAGGGGATGATTCTGAAAAATAATATTTGGGGAGGGTTTTTTGGATCTAAATAGATTACAAATTATGGCTAATAGAAAACTTTTGGTTCCCTTTTATATGTGTTTTTGAAGACACATAAATATTTTTTCAAAAGATTAAAATACATTAATGTATTACTTAATCCAAATGTCTCTAAAAATAATCAAATTAAAATAAGGTAAATAGAGGGTCTACATAAACAAACATGGGCATAGAATCCTAGATTTGGTGAAATATTTTATTACATTGGCTTGAATTACAAGGAAAAAATCTCAATTCACTGATTATTTTAGTAGTATTTGAAAGAAAAATTAGGTATATGATACCCATAATTGATAATTAAATGGGAAATACAAACATGATTAATGATAAAAATAAATGAACAAAACCCTTGAAACTCATTTAAATGATTTCTATTTATAACCTAGGGAAAGGAAACATAATATGGGTGAGTCCAGATGATTATTAATGGTATGTAAAATGGAATCAATATTGAATAAATAGAAATAAATCAATAATGAAAGGTAAATAAATGATAACCCATTCCATTAAAATAACTAGATAAAGCATAATCAATATGGTATGGTAATAAATTTAAACACACTCCATCTAAATCAATAAACTGTTAATAGAATGGATCTATAGATATATCGATTTAAAATCTCATTGATAAATAATAAGAGAGTCTAAATGAAAGAGGTTCTTAATTATTGGATTCCATGTTTCCTAGTTACATGGAAGCTTTACCATCAAAGTCTTTCACAAGATGGTTTTTCATATTTGGAAAAAACCCATCTATTTTTTTCAAGTAGTACGCCTCATGTGACTATCGATGAATCGAGGGGATATCCATAACCAATCCCACCATTGTCGTACCTATCCAATGAATTCCTCATATCAAATAATCGATTAAAATAATAAAAAATCTTCCCTATCAAATTTATGTATTGATTAACGGATGAATAATTATCAATAAATCCATAGTAGATTCTAAATAACAATGAGGTTTGTTAATGTTGATGAATGGAAATACCATTGAAAGATCATTAAAACATGTTTTAGGAAAATAATATTTAAACATTCGAAAGTGTCACATACCATTTTGAAACACTTGAACCAAAATCTCAATGAAGTAATAACATTAAATGAAACATCAAATATCATTTCAATATGAATATTTTTACATAACATGTCAAAGGGTAGTATGTGAAACCATATAGAAGGTAATTGGTGCATAACAACAGATAAGTCTGAAAGGAATTTTTAATTGAGAATAAATACCTTACCGTTCATTTAATTTTGTGTGATCATCCTTTAACCTCATGCTTAATGGTTTTATTATTGTTAATAACTTATTTCAGAACCGTATTACTATTTATGATGTGATGCCCATAAATTCTAAAGTAAGGACCACATATTAGATAACGCACATTACACATGTCACCAAGAACACAGGGGAATATAATATCCTAAGAATTTATAACATATTTACTATTTAAATAAATTCAACATATTTTATAGCTTTTAATATACACAAAAATTAATTATCGTATATTACACGCAATAATGAGTTTTTTCAATGGCTTGTGTTACACGTAAAACTATGTTTCATTGAACAATAATTAATTGTTAAAATACTATTCTAAATGTCACGAACCATCCCTCGAGGCCCATGATGTGATTACCCCAAGACTGCCTTCCACTAGCTAGGGGCTGGTGATTTGCACCGAAAAGGCATATCCCAAAAAGGGAAGGCAATGACTTTAAACTTGTTCACACACACGCCCAACCACATCCCAACACACTGAAAGGGGGAATCAAGTATACCACTAAAACAAAGCTGAGTGCAAGTACAAGTGAAAGTAAGTGGGCCAGAATACAAAACCAATAAGGAACTAAAAGCTGAAAAGTGAAAAAGGAAACTCTGATGGAAATCCATATAAAACCCCACCTAATCATGAGAGTAGTGAAGCTACTATAAGCCGAAGTAGTATGTCTTGTCCACCTATTCCTACTAGGCCCCACCTAGTCTTGGTCCACCAAGTCCACCATTGTAGCGTCCGTTTGTCCCATCACCCTGAGAACCTCTAGCAAAATGTCAATCGTCTACACCAGACACGATACATGCAGGCAAAGCCCGTGCAAGGGTGAGTATAACAATACACTATAGGGAACCTAATACCCCCAAATCTATCTCAGTAATCCAAGAAGGAAAACCCCATAAAGGAAAAATACCCTAGATTTAATGAGACTAAGCAAGATCTCAACCCCCTAAAACAAAGTAAAAGATGAATCTCACACTAGGTACATTCTATGGTAGTGATAATAGCATCATCATTAATATCATAGAACACCTCAGATGCTGGATAACTCCTCCTCTATTAAGTATAGTGGGCCAATTGAGTCATAGAGAGCCACTTACCATTAATCTTGGACTACTGTGGTACTCATCCCTGATGAGTACCGTGTGTATGTTGGGTCACACAGAGCTGGTCCCCACCAAGGGCTGGCCGGGTCACACAGAGCCGCTTCCCACCTTGGTCGAACTGAGGTACTCCTGCTGCCGAGTACCATAGGAAGTGATTGTGTGTGACCTGATAGGCCCACGGTGGGGAGAGGCTCTGTGTGACCTAGTATAACCATGGTAATCATCAAGGATGAGTACCAAAATAGTACAAGGTTAGTGGGAAGTGGATCTTGGTGACTCGATAGGCCCACTATACTCGATAGAGGAGGAGTTCTCTAGCAGCCGAGGTGTTCGATGATTTGACTGATGGTGCTACTATAACTACCCTAGAATTTACCAAGTGTGAGCTACACCATTTACGTTGTGCTATGGGTTTGATATCTTTCTTGGTTGGATTACTTAAGGGGTATTTTTCCTTTGTGGTGTATTCCTTTGTGGATTACTAAGAGACCTTTAGGGGTCTCAGGGTCCCTACTGAGTATTGTTATACCTACCCCTTCATGGGATTTTCCTTCACGTGTTGTGTATGGTGTAGGTGATTGACGTTTCGATAGATATGCTCAAGGGGATGAGATTGACAGACTCTACAATGGTGGACTTGGTGGCCTAGGACCGGGGGAACCAGCAGGACGATGTAGACATGACATACTATTTCGGCTTCCAGTAGCTTCGCTACTCTAACGATTAGGTGGGGGTTTCCATGCATGGACATCATAATTTTATTTTTTACTTTTTTTAGTTCATTATTGGGTTTGTATTCTGTCCCACTTACTTTCACTTATACTTGCACTCAACATTGTTTTAGTGTTATACTTGTTTCCCCCTTTTAGTGTGTTGGGATGTGGTTGGGAATGCGTGTGTATAGGTTTAAAGGTAATTCTTTCCCTTTTTTGGATATTCCATGAAGGTGCTAGTCACCATCCCATGGCCTATGGAAGGCAGGCTTGGGGTAGTCACAACGCGGGCCCCGGGGGACGAGTCATGACAAAGTGGTATCAAAGGTTCTCACACTCTATCCACAGAAAAGTCACCTCATCATAAGATCGGGGTAATCTAAACCCTTCCATATCCTTATTAAGCTATGTATAAGGCTTACTGCTAGGACTACCATCTGATCTAATAGTTCCAGGGGTATATGAAAACTCATTCACCACATTAATTCATTACTTTGATGCTCGTGAGTTAGGCTCACCTCAGAACCTGAGGGGTATCTATCACTTAAACTCTTTTAAGGCACAGAGCCTGCATGTATCCTCTACTGGTAGTGCCTGTAGTAACTACTGACCAATGGAAATTTTATTTCATGGACACTGCCTGAATGTACCATCTTAGGCAACAATACCTATACCTAAGTCTAATCACCCTATGGACCATCCTCATGGTTAAACACTTGAATCCTGGATGGCTGGCTACGTTGAGGCATCTTAAAAAATAATCAAGATGAACCACAGTAAAAAACGTTATACCTAGTGAGCTAACTTTGATTCAAAAGAACATAAGGATAAACTTATAAAACCAGTGTTTTCATGTATAGAGACGAAATGAAGAATTCAAGGTCTTGGTTTATGGATATTTTGTCCACCGCACCAACAATGGACTCCCAAAAATTGGAAGATGAACTTGAAAAACATAACATTGTTTCCCCAAAACAATACACAAAATCCCAGTCTTTGTGGTAGGACTGAACAACCTTTGATACCACTTGGTAATGACCCATCCCCTGGGGCCCATGCCTTGAATACCCCAAGCCCACCTTCCCTAGGCCAGGGGATGGTGACTAGCACTAGAAAGAAATATACCAAAAAAGGAAGGTGTTACCTTTAAACTTGTACACACACACATTCCCAACCACATCCCAACACAATGAAAGGGGGAAAGAGTATACCACTAAAACAAAGATAAGTGAAAGTAAAAGTGAATGTAAGAGAGACAGAATACAAACCTAAAAAGGAACTGCAAACAACAAAGTACAAAAGGAAACTTTGATGACCATCCATGGAAAACCCCACATGAGCATGAGAGTAGTGAAGCTACTAAAATCCAAAGTAGTATGTTTTGTATACCCAGTATTACTGGGCCCCACCTGGTCCTAGGACCCCAAGTCCACTGTCTTAGCATCCATCAGTCCCGTCCCCCAGATCACCTTTATCGAAACTTCGATCATCTGCACCAGACACAACACATGTAGGCGAAGCCCATGCAGGGGTGTGTATAAAAATACTCAGTAGGGACCCCAAGACCCTCGAATGTTTCTCAGTTATTCACAAATTAATACACTACAAAATAAAAATAACCTAGAGGTAATTACACCAAGAAATATCTCAAAACCATATCATAAAGTAAAAGATGAATCTCACACCAAGTACATTCTAGTGTAGTTAAAGTAGTATCATCAATCATATCATCAAACATGTTGTCTACTGGAGAAATCTTCTATCGAGTACAGTGGCCCTATCGAGTCATACAATGACACTTCCCACTAACCTTGGACTTTGGTTGTACTCATCCCTGATGAGTACCATGGGTATGGTGGGTCACATAGAACCTCTCCCCAGTGTGGGCCTACCAGGTCACACATAACTGCTTCCCATGGTACTTGACAGGAGGAGTAACTCAGTTCGACCAAGGTGGGATGCAGCTCTGTGTGACCTGGTAGTCCTATAGTGGGTAGTGGCTTTATGTGACCTAGCATACCCACAATACTCATCAGGGAAGAGTACCTCAAAAGTCATATGTTAGTGGGAAGTGACTTTGTGTGACTCGATTGGCCCACCATACTCAATAGAGGAGGAGTTCTCCATTATCCAAGGTGTTCAATGATATGACTGATGATGCTTCCATTACTACACTAGAATGTACCTGGTGATACATGCATATTTACTTTATGCTATGGGTTTGATAACTTTATTGGTGGTATTACCTATGGGGTATTTTTCCTTTGTGGATTTTTCCTTAGTTGATTACTAAGAAACCTTAGGGGGTCTAGGTGACCCTATTCAATATTGTTATACTCACCCCTACATGGGATTCACCTGCATGTGTTGTGTCTGGTGAAGATAATAGATGTTTCGATAGAGGTGCTTAGGGGGAAAAGACTGACAGATTCTATGATGGTGGACTTAGTGGACTTGGACCAGGTGGGGCCCAGTTGGATAGGGGGAAATGACATAATAATTCTACTTCTAGTAGCTTCAATACTCTCACAATTATGTGGAGTTTTATATGAATGTCCATCAAAGTTTCCTTTTGTACTTTGTTGTTTTCAGTTCCTTGTTGGATTTTTATTCGGGCCAACTTACATTAACTTGTACTTGAACTCATCTTTGTTTTAGTGGAATAATTTCCCCCCTTTTATTGTGTTGGGATGTGGTTGGGCATGTGTGTATACAGGTTTAAAGGAAATGCCTTTCCTTTTTGGGTATGCCTTTCTTGTTCTAGTCCCCATCCCCTAGCCTATGGAAGGCAGGATTGGGGTAGTCCTGAGATGGGCCTAAGGGGATGGGTCACAAAAAAAGAGATACTGTCCAATTTCAACTTTGATACCTCATGTGGATACTCTAAGATTGATGGAACCTAATGCTCGACCTTCACTTGCTAACAAGTGAGGCATCGTGAAACGCAATAAGCACCACTTTCTTTATCCCTAGCCACCAGTATTGATGTTAGAGGTCCTGGTACATCTTTTTCACTCCACGATATACTGCCAAAGGGGATATATGAACTACCTAAACACTTCCTCTTGAAATGTAACTAGAACTATGGTGCACTATCTTAAAAGGATGACACGCTCCCCACCTATCAAAAATCCAGTAGGGGCCTATCTTGAGGATAACTAAGAATGTCGGGCCTCATAGTCAACATCCACTAACTATGACTCCCTGAATCAATATAAGAGTGGGCGAGTAACAGTCATCGACTGAAGGTTAGAAGCATCACCATCATCTATGAAGGATATCTGCATTGCGACCAGCTGCTCTGTCGCCTCACTTAATAGCTACAAACTGGTCCTCCAACTGATCAAGTATGCCACCATGTTCCCCTTTCTAGGAGTATAGACTACCTCAAAGTCATATTTCTAGAAGAACCATAGACATAACCACTGTCTCAGCTATTGAAAATCCTACAGGAAACTTTCAATCAATGTGAAAGGCTACCCCCTTTAACAGATTGATGTGACCATCATCCCTTTGATAATGGATACTCGTTCTCCACAACCACTTGGTTAATGTTCCAGTAATCCACACATAACCTCGAACTATGGGTCTTAATAATAACTTCCTCTTCAAGTCCCCCAACCATTCTCCTAGCTCTCAGAGCTCTGTGGGATCCATCAAATATGTAGGTGTAGAAATTAGTACTGTCCCTGGGTATAAGCCTAAGAAAAAGTCCCTCTCCCTGTAGGGAGGTAATCCTTGAAACATCTTTTAAAAGGATATTCTGACACTCCACCACAACTGTTGGGAACTTAAAACTCAAAACACCTTCTACATTGAGGGTAATGCTGGCCGACTCAATAGTGACCGACTGTACCCTCCTATGCATGAGTTTATCCCGTGCTGCCTGTGTTTACTTTTTTCACAGACCAAGGAAAACCCCATTCTAATGCTGCAGATATACGACATATTTTTCTTAAAATATTCAATAAGAGTATGAATTGTGGATGACCACTCCATACCTAGACTAACGTCATAAGGCCTCAATGCTACCACCAAGAGGATCCAACAGAAACTCTTTCCTCAAGGGTCAGACCACACCGTCAGCATAAATGTGATCATCTAGTCTCTTCCCATCGGTATTTATAGATGTAAGGATAAAGTCAACAGTTTAACCAAAAACTCTAGGTCATGAACATGATTCGTGAAAAAAAGGAATGATTAGTACTTGGGTCTATTAATACAACTTCTAGTAGTAGACACAGACAATACGTCAAATAATTATTGGAGCCCTCGAGTCATACTCCTTAACCACATGTAGCTACTCCCTTCCCCTATACTCCAGCTCCCTAAGCCTACCGTAGACCACGTTGGGGTGGTGGTTGTAACATGTCGAAATGTATACCACATCCTTCTTCTCTCTTATCTCATCTGCCATGTCTTCCGCCCTACGGATTCATCTGTTCCAATCACTTCCTATTCCGAAACATTTTACACATCTATGTCTCTGATACTGATGTTAGTTTCCTACTTTCCCACTACTGACATTTATTGGCTGTATCTGCTAAGCCAAAGAAATTTCAACCAAAAAATTTCTCTCTATCACCCTAACATAAGTAGTAATTCATAGATAAATAGTGCTAGATTGACTGTCACTAAACACATCTCACTCGGAGGTCCGATCCTTGAAGCATTGGTCATATCGTATTCATCGAGTACCTAGAAAATTAGGCATACCTCGATTAATACATAGCAACAAACATATCATTTTGTAGAATCTATTGGCTACACATACCTCTTAGCTTTTATGGAAATAACCATTTCTGTGAGAAATTTATTTTTTATGAATTACTTATAAATGAATATGAAAACCGATTGAATATAAAGGAAAATATTATTATTTTTATGCTCACAAAGTTTTTTTATCCTATTAAATTAAATTAATTAAAATTAGTGAGTTATATTAATGTGATATATATTATATATTCAATAAAATATTTTTGATATTGATCACTTATATTTGATAGGCATAAGATAAAAACAATCCTAATTTTATACATAAAATATTATATTTTTATTAATGTTTTTTCTGTCCCACTTCGTTGGGAGGCCTTTTTAAATCCAAATTTTGACCCTTTAATAAATGTAACATTTCAACATAATTTTCATTTTTTGAAAAAAAATCAGCTTACAGTGGGTTTTCAAAATATTTCCTCGAAGTTTCTTTTTTAAATGAATTGTGAAAAATAATAAATTTTAGATCAAAAATTATTTTTTATATGATTTATTTAAAAGGTTAGATTAGAATTTATATCGATTATAAAATTTTATTATAATTTTTTTTATTAAATAATAAAATTTATATAATTGGAATCATTTTCACTCTGAAATTGATAATAAAAACATTGCAAACATTCAGGTATTTTTTCTTTAAAAACACGCATTGTCATCCTACATACGGGGTGAATTTTAAATTAATTTCTACCACATATATGATTATAATTTAGAAAAACAGAATCCATATTTGAATAATAATAATTTATAATTTAAAATAATACCAAATTTTATTTCAAATAAAAATATTAGTGAAAGTAATTAAAATTAATTACAATTATAAAGGTAAAATTAAGCTTAACAAGGACTAAACCATTAACTCAAGGGCGCAAATGTCCAAGAAACTTGTCAAACACCCATTGAATATCCATAATACAGCCATGAAATGTCCATTATTGTGTTTTATTTATCTGTTTTAAGAATTTTGTTATGTAAAAAGAGGGTACACCTGTCTTCTTTTCAAAAATACCATGTGACTCGTTTTCGTCTACTATAAAAGGCCACCACCTTTCCCAATTACTCAAACCACTATAACCATGTATGATCATCCATGATATAGAAATAAATTCTCCCACTATCCCTCTCATTGAGATTTTAGCCTCCCTTTGGTCATAAATATTTTCGTGGAAGCCTTTTGGTACAAACTAAAAGAAGTTACCTGACTAAGAGGTAACATCTTATCTCAAACTCTCTAGTTTCATTTCAATTATCTACCCCCTCAAATATCTGTATTCCATGATGGTATAAAAAAATTATCATATATATACTAGTATGTTTTTATTTAAATGGTTCTACTTCATGTCCATCTAATTAGTAATGAACATACTGTTTCTGTGTACGGAGAACTACTGCCTCATGAAATGATGGCTGTTCATTTTTATATTACCACCTATCATGAGGGTAATTATGATGGAAAATATATTTATATATCATATATACGATATTTATAAAGTATTTATTCTTCCATAATTTTTATTTAGAACATAACTTTATAATTTACATCTTCTTTAAATACGAAAATTTTGTTTGGGGATGTTCCCTCAAAGCGACATGACTTATTTATGCCATACATGGAACATATAAAGGATGATTTTAATGAACATATGTAACATATATAATATATATATGATACTAGAATTATAAAATACATATTTATCATTTATTTATCATTCTTTTTATAAAATAATGAAATGGAAGTAGAATTCATGTATACGTACGTCTTACCATATCCGTGAATGATGCACTTCATTTATAGTCTCAAAGTATAATGGAATACTATAATGAAATATATACTGATTATATATGATAATTAATCCATGGTTTACATTATTTTTATTATGAAACCATGATCTAATTAACTATAACAACAAATAACAAGTTAAAACTTACTCGACAAAACTAGGAAATTAACACCTAAAATAGTGAAAATTAAAAAGTGCATAAACAAATGGGTAATAATATATTAAAAGGAATTAATATATGATATTATAAAAATGAATATGGTTCTGGTATAATATATTAAAATATTTTAAACCACTATACATGAGGATAAAATGAACACATCAAAATTAAGGTTACAGTAATGGAATTCTGTCTCAAATTACATTCTATTGAGGCATATTTGTTATTATGCACCAATTCACTTTTATTTAGTGTCTATAATACCTTTTAATTTTATATTGGTAATCCTATTATTTTCATGATATTTTTTGTTTCATTTAGTGTCTTACATTCTTGATATTATGATTAAAATGTTTCAAAGTGCTATGGGACACTTTGGAATGTTTAAAGATTATTATTCTTAAGAATGATATTAATAATAAAATCTTACTACATTTTTAATCAATTTTAATTTTAAATTTCCTTAAATATCAAAAAATTTCAATTATGGATATTATTTCTTCCAAAACCACATATCATTCCACATATGATGTTTACATTGATAGTTATTCGAATAACTCACGAATTATTGATAAATTTGTATCTTTAAGTCGATATGGACAATTGATATGGCATATTGTATAATGATAAAATTTATTATTTGATATGATTAATTATTTTTACAAGAAATTATGGGTGGATCCAAGAATTTATATAGATCCTCGATGCATCTATAGGTTCTAATGAGATGATTAAGTTTTCCAAATTAAAAAGGTTTCTACCTATAGTTTTAAACTATCCATAGGTTATATTTGGACAGTATAGGTCCTCATGTGTCTAAGACATGATTTCCAATACTTATACATTTCTTCCATACATATTTTAGTTATTATTCATCCATGATATTATTCATCGATAAATATATGCATACATTAATCTTTTAGTTAATTTATTAAATGTAATGAATATTAGTTTGTTACCTTTAAATATTGAATTTTCTATATCTAGTTATTTGAATGCCATGGGTTATCATTTATTTACCTTTCCAAGTTAATTTATTACTATTTATTCATTATTAATTCCTATTTACTTACGCTTACTAAGAATTTTATCTCACCCTTAATATGTTTTGTTTCTATAGGTAATGAAGAATAAATATTTGAATAAGATTTCAAGGATTCTTTTTATTTCATTTTATTATGTATCATGTTTTTAATTTCTTTTTACCTATGTATTATGGGTATATTGTATGTAATATGGCCTTCCAAGATTGGTATAATGAGTATTCCTTTAGGATTTGATTCCTTGAAATAATATAAATGTAATAAATTATTGCACTAACTTAAAACTTTTGGGGTCTGTCCATTATAGTTAGTATCAAAGAATGTTTAGTTGAAAACTTGGAAACTAGATTTAGAAAGCATAGATTATAGAGCACATACTCAAGATAGATATAGAGGATATGTATATAAGAATATCCTATAATTTTGGTATTGTATAAATTATGTGGGTAAACATAGAAATACATCCATGTTTGGATACTACAAGTGGATATGGTTCGGGAAAAGTTATACTATGAAGTAATAACTCTAACAAGGTGTTTTAGGACTAACAAAGGGTGACCTAGTACATGTAAATGGAACATAAAATTTTACTTTTTTGAAACTCATAGTGGATATTCTTAGGATAATTCAAATTTAATTTTCCTACCCTTATGAAGGATTTAAAAGTAAAGATTTACCCAAAGTAACAATGGTTTATGATTATAATATTTACAATGCATAAGTTTATGTTATATGCTATATAATATTTATAGAGTTATAAAAAGTTAATATTTTTAGGAGATAATATAGCATATTTTGTTGTTTATAATTGGTTCCTGGAAGGAAGAAATGTATTAATACTCATGGTTAATGTAGAGGTTTACCTACAAAGAATGTATATGTAGTTAGTATTAAAAATTAGGAAGTTATGGATATATTTTTGAATTTAGTCAGGTTATGAAAAATAACCTTGCCCAAATGGAGAATCCTACTCCACGAAGTGAATCTATTATGATGGATCACATTATGTGGTAGATGCCCCTATAGATTAGTGGTACTAATAATCTAATTGTAGCTATACAATGGATTTAGTCTATGGGGAAAATATTTTTGGCATTGGAATGCAGTGAAAATGAAATGGTTACACATGTGGTGTTTTATATCCAAGGTGATAATGATCAACGATGGTCCTTGATCTAGAAATCTAGGGATTAAGAATAAATAGAACTCGTGGAATGAATAGAATTTAAGGATACATTCTTTGATAAATAAATACACCATGAACAGTAAATCTAGATGAAGAGAAAGTTTCTTAACTTAAATAAAAAGTAAGAATATATTGTTGTGGGTTATGAAGATACCTTTACAATGTTATCTAGGTATTATATGTATTATATTACAACATAAAGCTCGATATTGACAAATTATTTAAAGGAATTAATGCAAATATTTTAAGGTAACTGGGTTCTTATAATTTTTCATCATATGAAGAGATAGTTTTTTGTGCAATCAAAACAGAGAAGAAATTATCAAGATCCTATATATTCAATGGAAAATAAGAGAATAAGAGGTTTTCTGTACACTATGATAAAGGGAATGGTACAAATAAGATGAAGGGAAAGATGGATTTTCTAAATATGATAATTATAGAAATAATCACACAAGTAAATTCTTGAAAGTATTGATATTTTGTTATAAGTACAGAGAAAAGGGTCACTAGGAAAACGAATGTAGAGGGAAGAAGGAATAAAATTCTATTCATTGTTACAAAAGCATGGAGATAGAGATCTACATAAATGAATTCCCCAAGATTCAATAGAGAATACATTAGAAGAATCTAAAAGATCATGGGCAAGCATGTGTTATTAACAAAAATATAGTGGAATGATTAATGTGATTTTATATTTGGATCTATGAAATATGTTGGAAAAGTATTTTTTATGATGTTCTCATTATATTATTTATGAAATATGTAAGGATTGTAATTCACTACTTTATCATTGAGGATTTGAGATCATTTTTAAAATGAATCTAAAAAATTTATTTTCTATAAATTAAATTTTTCAAAAAATGAATTATTGAGTGAAATAAAACCCTTAATATGTTCTTGATGTTAAGAAAATAATAAAGAAATTATTTATTTTGATAAGTTCTTAATACCTTAATTACTTGTTCTCAAGTGTTCTATTCTATCACTCATAGAGTTTAAACACTTTTGGATTTATGAAATATATCCAAAAACTTGTATTTTAATTAAGGAATAAGGAAGACTTAATTTTTTAAACAATGTTTTAGGGTAATTTGAGTGATTATAAAATATTAAGAGGATACATGATGATGTTTTTCACAAGTTAGGAATGTGAAAATTTAATTCTTCTTCATTTTGTCCAAAAGATATTAATAAGTTCATTTTGGAAATTTAGTGACATTATTTTAAAAAATTAGACCATAATAGTATGGAAAAGTAAACTAATTTTGAAATGGTTTATGTTGATCTTTAGAAAAGGCTTTATAGATTGTTTTATTACCTCACCTTAGAAGATGAAAAATAGAAATAGTTCAAGGCACCACAAAATGATAATATTGTATTTATAGAAAAATATATTTACTTATATTCATATTGATTAATAGAATTTTTCATGTATTTAAAAAAAGTGTATTGAGACAAAATTGTTGGCATATTATCATCATTTCTTATGATATCGATGGCTGTTATTCATACCAATGATTTATGGTTATTTGGTTAAAAAAATATATCTAAACATGTTATCTTTCATTCTCAATCAAAACTTGATTATTCATTTTTTCTTCCATATCCATGTTTCTATTTCCCACCCATGTTCTCCTACTAGGGAATCTAGATACACGACTATTGTACATTCCTCATTATCTTATTAAGAATATGAGATGTTAACCATTTTAAGATTTGGGTATTTCAAAAATATTTTATTTTCAATCCCTTTATCATTGAGATCTTGTTTTCATTGTGAGGAAGTAATTTATTTAATGTGGGGAGAATTTAACACCCCAAAATTATAAATTAAAAATAATATACTTGATAGCTTATATGACACATGACATGAAGAACATAAGGGAATATAATATCATGAGAATTTATAATATATTTACTATTTTAATAAATTCAATATATTTTATAGTTTTAAATATACACAACAATGAAGTAGCATATGTTTCACTCAATAACGTGTTTATTCAATGGCTTGCGTTATATGAAATACCGAGTTTCACTGAATAATAATATATTATTAAAATATTATTATAAAAAGATCTAACCCAACCATCAATTATAAGTTATAAATAAGGTAAACTAAATTATGAAAATATGTGGTTTACAAAAATATAAAATGTATTCATTGGTTACAAATTAATTAGAAATGAATATGAATGCCGATTGAAAATAAAAGAAAATATTATTATTATAATGCTAAAAAGCTATTTTACCCTAATTAATTAAATTAATTTCAATTAGTGAGTGATATTAATGTGATATATATATATATATATTATATTCAAGAAAATATTTTTTATATCCATCCCAATGATTTTAGAGTCTTAATATAAAAATAAATCTAATTTTATTCATAAAATACTATATTTTTATTAATGTATTTTCACCACCTTTTAGTAGAGAACCCATTTTAAATCCAAATTTTCACTCTTTTAGAAATTTAATATGTCCATGTAAACTTCTTACATTTAATAGAATCATAAAAATTAGCTTACAATGATTTTTTTGGTATTTTTCTTTGAGGTTTTATTTTCAATGAATAGTTAAAAATGATGAAATTTAGTTAACAAATAATTTTTCTTCTGATTTATTTATAAGGATAAATTATAGTTTATATTTGTCTTAAATTATAATTAGATAATATTTTTACCAATTAATTCTATTTATTTCATGGTAACTAATTTCACATTGACATTGATTATAAAAGCATAGAAAACATTTGGATGTTTTTACATTAAAACCCCACATTGCCTTCCAGCTTACGAGATGAATTTTAAATTAATTTCTGCCACTTATATGATGGGAAATTGAAAAAATCGATTCTATATTTTTACTAAAAAAAATTTATAATGTATAATAAGACCAGTTTTTTCATAAAAAATATATTTGAAAGTAATTAAAATTAAATGCAATTATCAGGGTAAAATTATGTGTAATAAGGACAAAACCCTTAACTCAAGGGCCCAAATGAACAAGTCTCTTGTCTAAAAATAATTTTATGATAAAAAATTCATACATTATCCTTCAATTAGTGAGTTGGAGTTGTTTTAATGACTTTATTTTTGGTAAAAAGTTCGGTACACC
Source organism: Viscum album (assembly GCA_963277665.1). Lineage (NCBI taxonomy): Eukaryota > Viridiplantae > Streptophyta > Magnoliopsida > Santalales > Viscaceae > Viscum > Viscum album. The sequence continues at coordinate 1,590,408,676 of OY728150.1, forward strand.
TAACTTCTTTTCAAAAATAACATGCGAGTCCTTTTCATCCACTATAAAAGGCCACCAAAACTCCCAATTCCTCACACATAGAAAACAATTATGTTTGAAAAATATCTGAACATATAGATTTCGAAAATCCCTAACCTCAACCTTGAAGCCTCCCCTTTGGAAATAAATCAATCCAAGGAAGCCTTTTGGTATAAACTAAATGAAGTCACCTGATTAAGAGGTAACATCCTCTCTCAATATCTCTTGTTTCATTTCGTTACCCACCCCCTAAAAAATATTTATTCCATGATTTCATGAAAATAACAGTATCATAAATATATTGGGTTGTTTTTATTTACAGTTTTATACTTACACTTACACACACCTCTATCTAATGGGTAACAAACATACTGTTTCTATATACGACGAACTACTACCTCACGAAATGATGATTGTTTAACATTCTATTAACACCTTTCATGGTGTCAATTGGGATGAAAAATATGTTAAAATATGTTATATATGATATTTATATTTTATTTATTCTTCTATAATTTTTATTTACAACATACATTTATACTTTACATCTTCTGTAAATACAATAATTTTGTTTGATTAAGTGTGGACTACCACCCCCTCAAAGTGATATAACTCGTTCATGCCATACATGAAACATATTAAGGATGGTTTTAATAAACTTATGTAAAATACATAACATATATATGATACTTTAATTATAATATATATATGTATCATTTTGTTTTCATTATTCTAATACAATAATGAAATGAAAGTAGCTTTAATGCGTACATACATCCTATCATCTCCATGAACGGTGCAATTCATTTTTAATATCCAATTATAATGTAATACTATAAATATCTATATACTGATTATATATGATAAATAATCTATGTTTTACATTATTTATAGGATTAAAACATGATTTAATTAATGACAGGAACAAATAACAAGTTAAAACTTACTCGGTAAAAATACAAAATTAACACTCAAAATAGTTAAATTAATGAAAGTGTCGTAAAAAATAGGTATTAAAATATTATAATGAATTAATATATGATATTATAAACTTTAATATTTCAATGGTATAAGTTATTAAAATATTTAAAACCACTATATAAGAGGATAAATACCACACAACAAAAGTAATGTTAAGGTAGGGGAGTTTCATAAAAAAACACTTTCAATTGAGACTTATTTGTTATTAAGAGGAAATTCACTTTTATATGTTATATATAATGACTTTGTTATGTTATATCATGAATACCCTTACACTCATGATATTATACAATTAATTTAATGTAATAAATTAAATATATTATGATTTATATGTTTCTAAGATGTATGAGACACTTTGAAATGTTTAAAGATTATTCCCCTTAAGAATGATCAGAATTATAAACTTTTCAATCTCAATTAATTTTTAATAATTTTTCATTGTAAAATTTATTTAATATACCTATTTTTATTCACTAAATATTATTATTTCCTAAACCATATCTAATTTCATATTTTTTATAACATTGACAGTTATTTTATTAACTGAGATATTATTGATAAACCCATATCTTTTATTCAATAGAGATAATTGATAATTCATATTTTATATTAATAAAATTGATTATTAGATATGAAGAATTGTTTTGAAATGAAATGATTGGTAGATCCCAAACATTATATAGCTTTTAGATGAATCAAAAGGTTCTCATGAGATAATTAGGTTGTCCAAATTAAACCTATTTCTACCTATAGTATTATATTTTTGTAGGATAGATCGTGAAAGTATAACTCCCCATGTTACTTAGATATGAAATCCAATAAAAACTAATTTACTTCATATTATTTTAGTTATTACTCGTCCATGAGATCTTTTTTCGACATATCCACGGATACATTTAACTTTATATTCATTGATTAAATGGTACATGTTTCAGTTTCTGACCAATACATATTGAATTTAACTTATCTAGTTATTTTAATGGAATGTGTTATAATTTATTTACCTTGACATGTTAATTTATTCCTATAGATTCATTATTTCTTCCTCTTTACATACCCTTACTGTGCATTTAATCTCACACTGATTATGTTTCATTTATCCAGATAATGATGAATAAATAATTGAATAAGTTTTCAATTATTTATTTTATTTAATTTTATTATGTATAATTTTTTTAGTTTAAATTTCCCAATTTATTATGCATACCTTGTATTTAAGCTTTCTTTCCAGGACTACTAAACTGATCGATCCTATGGGATTTGATTTCATGTAATCATGCTAATAAACAAAATAACACACTATCTCTAGGATTCCAGGGTCAGGGTGTTACATATGATATTATATATGATTATATAATTATATATTATTACCTATTAGTTTATGTTCATTCATTATTTCACTATTTTTAGTTTTCATTTCTAGTTTCTTGTGTAAGATTTAACTTCTTAGTTGTTATTCCTATTCATTATATCATGGTTTCATAATCTATTGAATTGAAACTATTATTTATATATTATACATATTAATTATACACATATTTATAATTCCCATAAAATTTGGATATAATAAATGAAATGCACCATTCATGGAGATGGTAGGACATACGTATGCATGAATTCTAATTTCATTACATTGACATATTAAAATAATGAAATTTAAATTATATATATGTACATTTTAGTTCCATTATCATATTTATTTGATAAATGTGACTTATGATTATTTAAACAACACTTTATATATTCTATTTATAGCATGGATGAATCATGTCCCTTTTAGGATGCGGTAGTCCACTATTCCACAAACACTGTTATTGTATATATATACAAAATAGGAAGATTAAGGGTATGTGTTATAAAATATTTAATGAAGAATATAGAAATTAAAAATCTCATATATAAAATATATAAATATATTTTTGATCATAATTTACAACCATTAAATGTGGTAAACAAAAAATAAGCAATCATTATTTCAAGAGGCAGTAGTTCACCGTGCACATAAATAGTATGTTTATTACCCATTAGATGAATTTTTTTGTGGTAGAACCCATAACATAAAAATATATATGTATATTTAGGATAATGATGTTGTTATATAATCATGTAATAATGATATTTGAGTGGGTGGATATTGAAAATAAAACAAAATAGCTTGAGGAAAGATGTTACCTCTTATATGGGTAACATCTTTTAGTTGGAATCAAAAGAATTTTCTAGATGGATTTCATCCAAAATTTATAACTATAAGAATAGAAGATGAAATTTTCATTATCATTTGTCTAGGTTTTGGTTGATATAGAAGGATAAATGTGGTGTAAGTAGGTGAGTGAGGAGGTGACCTTTTATAATTTATGTGAGGGGAAATTTTAGAAACTCCCAAACTATTAAATGAATATAAATTCATTTTATATTCTAAATGGCTAAAAAGTGAGTTATTTAAATGATAATATTGTTATGGATATAAATCCTCTCAAAAAATAAATTTTATACATGTTTAGGTCACATTATTACACATATCGTTTTGCTTCATGCCATAGTTAAACCCTTTATCTCTTACCCTAAAAATATATTCTTTTACTTATTATGGGTTAATTTAGTTACAATAAAATTCAAATAAATAAATAAATACATAAATAAATCATGAACGATATTTCAAACTTTATCTCAATCATTTTTATGATGTTTATGTTTTTATGAATTTTATGTCATTTGATATTTTTTTTATTTTAAAATATCATTAATGTGAATTTTGACACTATCCATTTCATGACTTTTTTTAAAAATAAAAACACAAAATATAACTTAAAAAAACATTTCTATATTACAAATATGTCTATTAGATATATAAAATTTATGGATGAAATCAATTATATCAAATTATTATTATTTTAATATTTTTAATAACATTTATTTGATATATCCATCAGTTAAACAATTACTGCAGAGTCGTTGCCAAAGCATTTATTTTAATTATTTATTGCCAAAAAATTACAAATAAATTATAATTATTATGATAAAGGTATTATATTTAAAATTATATTTTATAGAATAATATATTCTCTAAATAAAAATATATTAAAAATGTAATTCTTATTAAAAATAAGAATCTTACACATGAGACTTCCCTTAGAATAATATACTATAAAATGATGAAAGTATTATATATGGCTAAACGAGTCCATATAATCTTCAAAAGGATGATTGTGGTTGAAAAAACTCACCAAATAAAATCAGGAGAAGTTTTAGGGTAATTTTAAGGTATTTATAATATTATTTTACCCATAATTAGAAACCTTATCTATAACCATGGTAATTAATATATTAATATATTTACTATTTATATTAAAAAAATAAAACTATTTAAATAATTTGTACTAACTAATTATATATATGTAATCTATTTTTCATGATTCAATACACATAATTTTCATTAATTAATTTATAATTAATCATGTTGACAGAGCGAGGAAACGAGCTTTTAAAGTGAAAACGGTTAAAAGATTGATTTTCTTTTTCATGTAAAAAGTAAAGGTAAATGGATTCATATGGACTAAATAAGATTAAATTATAATAAGGTGATATAATTATAATTTAATACTAATTAAAAATATATTTTAACACTACTAATTATTAAGATGAAAAACCATTTTCAATTAAAATGCAATAGTTTATCATTATTCCTGAAAACATGAATCTTTTATTAAAAATACCAATAATTAAACCAAAGTAAATTTTTATATTATTCCATAAAATAAGATTTTTTTTAAATAGACTCTATAAGTGTCAAAAATTGGATTCAAAATAGGTTCTCCATCAAAAGGTGGCATAACTACCATTATAAAAATATAGGTTTTTATGTGTAATATTTGATTTGTTACTATATTATGCTAATAAAATATATTTTATGAATATAAAAAATATAATTATGTATATATAAAATATACATTTCATTAATATAATTCACCTTTATTAATAAATTTAATTTATTAGGATAAAATTCCATATTGGGAAAAACATAGTTTTTATAAAAACAATATCATTATATTCATTAGGTTATTATATTAATTTCTAATTAATTTGTAACTAATGAATTCAACTATATATTTTCCTAAATTAGTTAACACTATTTATCATTATCAAATTATTGGATAGGTTATATCTTATTATATTAAATAATAACATTTTAATAATATATTATTGTTCCGAAAAAGATGTACTTGTGTGTAACACAAACCAACTCTTTATTTTGTCTAGAGTAAGCTTATCATGGTGTTGTATATAAATAAAAGAAGAAATAAAATTAAACTTTTCAAAAAATTATAATATAGTAATGTCTTAGGGTGTTAATTTCTCCCCAACATAATTAAATTTCATCTTCACAATTTAAACATGAATTCATTATTCTTCGATTTGATATTTAAATATAAACAATTAATGAAAACAGACATTTTAAATATGGTAAATAACATATCTTCTTAATATGAAGGAAAAAGATATGTAAAGTTCACCACAAAAAAATCATTCTAATATGAGAAGACTATTGAAAATAAGGATATGTAAGAGAAATATGACCATAATGTTCTCATAGAGAGTGATAGAGGACATGATCATGACAATGTTGATGACCAAAAAACCATAAACTAGAGGTGTGAATAAAGGTAGTTGATATCATAAAATGCAAGATCCCGGTTTTTAGAAAGGTGTGTTTTGTTGTGTTTTGGGTTGAACCCTTTGATTTTGGGGCTTTAAAAGATTTATTGGAAGTTTGAGAGGTCTTGGGGGTGTTCTGGGGCCCTGAGGCATGGATGAAGGGAAGTCGGGGCAAAGCAGACCAAGGCGCGCGGCCTGCGCATGGTCAGCCAAACCGTGCGGCCTGGCCAGACTAAGCCGTGTGACCCTCTCTCCTCTGTATAAAAGTGAGTTCATGGTTTGCGCAAGGTTTTCCAAACCATGCAGCTAAACCATGCGGCCACTTAAAGTTGGAAAATTTACAAAATTGCCACTCCGGGATTTATAACCCAAACTCAGGATTTTCCTCCCATTCCTCCTCCTTCTCCCTTGGAATGAACCAAAACACCTAAGGGCTCCAAGAGATCAGGCTCCTTCAATTCTGGGCCATTTAGAGCGCCATTGGTTGCAGATTGAAGCTCTAGGTAAGGCTAATCTCCTCCCTCGTTCTTTCCTGGGTTTAAGGTTTGTATCTTCTCTCTCTCTTGTTCCTGAACCCTAAAACCCTATCATTTGGGTGAGTTCTAGGTTGAAGCTCCAAGGTTTGGTCGGATCAAGGTCTAAGGACTCGACTGAGGGTGCATTTAACCACGGATTCGAGGTAGGTGGTCTACAAGTTATATCCCATGGTTATTTAGGGTTTATGTGCATGTTTACTTGTGTTCTTTTTTCTCTTGGTTATGTTGTGAATAACCTCGGCATATATGGTTTCAATGATGTTTAAAATGGTAAATGGGAACACTCACGGTCCCCGTGGGATGTGTTGGGATGGACTTGACCTAGTTGGGGCCATCCATGGGATGTGCTGGCTTTTCCCGGGCTAGGGATTGTTAATTAAACATGTGACCTTGTTGTAATAAAATGTAGAGCCCTTGATGAATATGTTGGCATGATTGGTGGAACTTGGGAAAGAAGTTAGGTGATGCACCTTGACTTGGAAACTAACCTTAGGGTTATTGGAAATGGAATGAATGGTTGATTCAGGGAAATGATGAACGGGTTAAATGGGTTAATGTGTAAATTGATTTAAGACCATAATGGTATAGATTATGGGTCTAGTGTTGAATTCTTAGTGAGATAGGCATAAAACATTGGATTTGGGTGAATGGTTAAATGATGTGAAATGGTAATGTGTTAGTGGGTTAAGGCATGATGTGAATTTCCCATGTGTTGTGAATGATTTGTCCAAGGGGAAATGTTATAGATGGTTTATGGTTACTTATATACATAAGCATGTGCACATGGCTTGGTAGTGTGGGGTATGACTTTAGGATCTACGCCCATGGGTCGAGCGAAGTCTGATGCTCCGAACATCACCCTAAATGCACAGGTTAGGAATGGGGACTGAGGCTCCTTTCTCCTAATGGTTGCATCCACCTGGACTGAGGCTTCGAGGTGAGGTTATGGTCTCTATAAGGGAGTTAGTCCTAGTGAGATATGATAACGATGAGTTTACCCTCTTTCATGTTATTATTGGCCTTAGACCCATGTAACGTAATATATTTGATTAAACCATGTAAATGTGATGAAACTGTAACTGATGGTAAATGGCATGAAATGAATGGTATTGGAAGTGGTAATGTGTTTGGCTCTAAATTGGTTAAATGCACCTTAAATAATTACTTGGCATTTATCATTTATTTTCCTTTTGCATGCACAACTGTTTATACTGGATATTTTGTAGACACCGTTGGTGGGGGCCTACTGAGTTGTACTGACACCCTGCTTGGGCCGCCGTTGGGTAGCCGAGCAGACTTCATGATTTCAGGTCAGGACAAGGGCAAGGGTCCTTAGTAGATAGCTATGTGTACATGGGTATCACTTGGTGGAGGATCCAGACTTGGGTTCTGAACCATTTTGGGGATTTTGGCCATGTCATTATTTTTGGGCTTTTATTCACTCATGCACTTGTAGTATGGAATGGCATATTTGTTGTTAGTTTGAATTTATTGTTATACATGTTCCTTATTGTTGGTTTTTGTTTCCTCTATTTGGTTATTATGTTGTGGATTACTCTGATAAAAAGGGGGTATTGTCTCCCCACATGACTACACAGACCCCTGCTGCTAGTCGGCAGCCTTTAGCGTATGGGGAGGCACACTTATGTTCATGTAACCACCCATCTTGGAGCACCGGTTTAGTGGCTTCCGGGTCGGGGACGTTACAAAGTGGTATTAGAGGAGGTCTTTATTATCATTCTCTGAGGTCTTGTTATTTGGGATTGGTATCCAATGGTTAAGATGTTTCAGGCCTTGGTAATGAGCTCGTGCTTGGGTGTAGCAAAGCCAGGTACGGGGGAAACCCAAGTCACCCTGGGTGGGAAATGTTGTTCTTGGTTGTGTGTTGTTACAATTGACGATATTTCACCGTTGGGTGGTGCACATGTGGTTTGATGTGACTATTTTATGATATTTGGCTCGTGGTCTTAGCGTCACAAGGATTTTCATTCATGCATCATTTTAGGCACCTAGGAAGATTGGTGACATGTATTGTGTTAGGCACACGTACGGGATGGTTGTGTGAGATAGGAATGTAGGGAGCATTATGCATTTCATGAAACCAAGAAATAATGAGAAAATGAAATATAAGGGTTTGAAATGAAGTGTAAAATGTTGTGTAAAACGTTGTGTGAGTTTGGTGGTAGTGCATGGTTGTTTACCCCATATGGACCATGGCCATGGTAGGGATGGTTGGGGAGGTTGTATCTAGTGAATATATTTTGTTGCAATTGTGAAGTTTTATTGTACGCATTCTAAATATCGTGCTTGGCATTAAAGTGAGATGCCACTACGACGTCGGGTACCAGTTTGGCAACGAGAGGTTGTTGCTGAGAAGACTCCTCCAGTAGAGGGGCAAGAAAATGTGGTGATCAATGAAGATAGAGAAGACCAGTTCTGAGGGAACTTGGCTCACCTTATGCAAATGATGGATCGGGACCCATGGCGGGGTGCACTGAGCATATTTGAGCTGACCAGGGAGTTCCGACTATAGCACCATCCGACCTTCACCGGAGAGGGTGGGCTAGAGGTAGTGGATTTCTGGTTAGATTCTATCCATGCGATACTGGATCATCTAGAGACCCCTGTTGAGAAGCGAGTAAAGCTGGTCGTTTATATGCTGAGGGGTCAGGCTAGGTGTTGGTGGGACATTCAGGCTCAAACCGAGCAGGCTGAGGGGATGTCATGGAAGGTTTTTCAGGAGAAGTTTCTGGATCATTTCTACCTAGAGACATTGAGGCAAGAGCGGGCTGCAGAGTTTATGAGCCTGACTCAGGGATTTCTGTCGGTGATGGACTATGCTAGTCGCTTCATTGATCTGCGATGCTTCGTCCTAGTGTTAGCCGGGGATGAGGCAGCGGCAGCCAGGAATTTCCAGGATGGGATGAGAGATGAGATCAGGTCTCAAGTAAACATCTTCTGCTTGAAGATGTTCACAGAGGTAGTAGATTAGGCATTGATCTTGTAAGGAAACCTAAAGGGAGCTTCAAGTAGTGGGAATGTGGTGCCAGTGGGGCAGACAAGTAGTGCAGCTACCAAGGGTCGGAAGCGATGCCATGAGAGCTCACAACATGGTGGAAGTGCGAAAAGTGAATGGAAGAGAGGGTCATCCTCTCCGAGTGTAAACTAGGTGTTTTTCTATCAGTACGGTAGGTCGGGGTATATGTGTGTTCAATTTCCCCGACCTCCAGTTGAGCACCGTTCGTGTGTAAGGATAGGATATGTGCAGAGGTTCTACAGGAAACCTCAGCAGGTGGGCGAGTTTGATGGTGGAAGGAAGGTACCAGATACGAGAAGGGGATCAGTTGCCCCGTATCAGGCAGGTAGTTGGAGCTCCACGGGCCGTACTGGCAGGGGAAGTGGACATGGAAATCCAGGGAAAGATCGCTCATGCCAGCAGGGCAGTGCCGCGTAGGGTTCTCAGGCTGGAGCCCAGGGTAGATGAGAAGGTCAGCTTCAGGCAGTTCAGTTTGTGCCAGGTGATGGTGAGGCCGGACCATCAACTGTTTGAGGTGAAATCCTTATAGCTTCCACATTTTCTAGTGCGTTGTTTGACACAAGTGACACACACTCTTTTATCTATGCTCTACTTGTGGTGATGATGGATTTACCTGTTGAGGGAGTGTGTGGAGTTATGTCGATTGACACTCCGTTGGGTGTACAGGTTGGGGATATCAAGTAGTGCAGGGGATGTGCCTTAGAAGTTGGTGGGTATCATTTTCTATGGAACTTGTTCATTCACGAGATGTCAGGGTTTGAACTAATCTTGAGAATGGATTGGTTGGTGTTGTATCAGGCACACATAGATTGTTATCACCGCAGAGTATCGTTCAGGTCGCTTGAAGGTGACACTTATGTCCACCGTGGTGAATGGGATATTTGAGCAGGGCGTGCGGTGTTGTTTTGTCAACAAACGAGTGGACTCATGACTCACGTGGTATGTCTCATGCTTGATGATGGTGACAGAGCCTAATTTTCCTCCCGTGGTGGATCGATTTTAGGATGTGATTCCTGAGGATTCCTCGGGGTTACCACCTGAGAGGGATGTTGAGTTCACAATCGAGTTGCTGCTAGAAGCAAAGCCAGTTTCTATTCCTCCATATCGAATGGAACCGGAAAACCTCTAGGAACTGAAGGTTCAACTTGAGGAGTTAGAGCATAAGGGGTTTATCCGTCCTATTACATCTCTTTGGGGATCTCCCATGCATTTTTCAAAGAAGGCCGATGGGTCCTTGAGGCTATGCGTGGACTATCGAAAGATAAATCAGATGGAAGTGAAGAATCGGTACCCACTTCCTAGGATTGATGACCTATTTGATCAGTTTAGGGGTGCATTAGTGTTTTCTAAAATTGATCAGAGGTCAGGTTATCACCAGTTGAGGGTGAGGTCTTCTGACGTACCACAGACCGCTTTCCGAAGTCGGTACGGGTTGTTTGAGTTTGTGGTAATGCCTTTCGGCATGACCAATGCACTGAAAGTGTATATGTCTTTGATGAACCAGATCTTTCATCCCTATCTAGATTGGTTTTTGGTTGTCTTTGTTGAAGATATCTTTGTGTACTCGAAAACTCAGGACGATCATGCCCAATATCATGACATCGTCTTGGGTACGCTAAGAGAGCATCATCTATATGCCAAGCTATCCATGTGTCAATTCTAGATAGGTGAGGTGCATTTTCTGGGTCACATCATCTTAGAGGTAGGTTTGATAGTGGATCTAGAGAAAGTGCAGGCAGTTGTGTCTTGGGAGCATCCCAAGAGTGTTTCTGATGTTCAGAGTTTTCTAGGTATGGCCGGGTATTACCAAAGGTTCATTCCGAATTTCTATCACTTGGCAGCACCACTCTTGGGCTTGACCAAGAAGGGAATCATGTTTGAGTGGTTGGGGGCTTGTGAGGATGCCTTCTAAGAGTTGAAGAAGTGGTTGATGACCACACCTATCCTGATCTTACCTGAACCAGGTAAGAAATACGTTGTGTTTTGTGATGCGTCCGGAATCGGACTTGGGGATGTGTTAAAACAAGATAAGCGGGTAGTGGCCTATCGGTCAAGGTAGTTGAGACCCCATGAGCAGAATTATCCCACTCATGACCTTGAGTTGGCTGTAGTGGTGTTCGCCTTGAAGTGTTGGAGGCACTATATGTTGGGAGAACGATTTACCGTGTTTACTGACCATAAGAGTTTAAAGTACATCTTCTCACAGCGGGATCTGAATATTCGGCAGCGAAGATGGGTTAAATATCTCCAGTATTTTGAATTTGAGTTGGTGTACATTCCATGAAAGGGAAATAGTGTTGCGGATGCTCTGAGCAGGAAGGTTCAGAATCAGATGGTTCATGAGTCTAGCACTGAGTGGAAGGTGATGACTTTGTTTGCAGAAATGCACCAGGATGTGCAAGAGCAGAACGATCAGGTCACTATTGATTCCTTAATTATGGAGTTGACGCTTTTGGGTCGAATTAAGGAAGGTCATCTTGATGTTACTGAGTGTTTGGACATAAAGGAAAAGCTTAAATGTGGGGAGCTACCTTCTGGTTGGTCCGTCGACGCGGAAGGTGTATTTCGAATTTGTGATCATGCATTTGTGCCAATGTGTGTGTGGGAAGAGTTGATGCGTGATTTCCGTGCGTCAATGTGGGTAGTGCATCCTGGTTTGACCAAGATGTACTGTGATCTCCGAAGGAAGTTTTGGTGGCCTAGAATGAAGAAGGAAGTTGCGGGCTTTGTGGCACGGTGACTTACCTATCAGCAGGTGAAGGCCAAGCATCAACTCCTAGGTGGTTTGTTGCATCCATTTCCCATTCCAAGATGGAATTTGGATGATGTAACAATGGATTTTGTTGTGGGTCTTCCGTGGATGCCACAAAAGAATGAGGCAATCTGGGTGGTTGTGGATCGGTTAATGAAAGTGACTCATTTCTTACCGATTCAGGAGACTTCGGAGAGAGTGGAGTTGATTAGGAAGTAGATGGATATGGCTCAGAGTAGGTAGATGTCATATGTAGATCGGAGGTGTAGACCTCTTGAGTTTAGGGTGGGTGATATAGTATTCCTTCGGGTGTCGCTAAGGTTGGGTCACCGTCGGATTTAGAAGCAGGGTAAGTTGGCACCAAGGTATGTGGGACCTTTTGAGATTGTGGAGAGGATTGGACCAGTGACATACTGATTGGATCTTCTACAGTGGTATGGAGGGATTCATGATGTGTTTCATGTGTTGTAGCTTCGACAGTATCACCCTGACCCATCTAACGTGGTAGATGTTGCAGATGTAGAGCTTGAGGCTGATGTGTCCTTTGAGGAGCATCCGATTCGTGTGGTGGACCATAGTGAGAAGGTCTTTCGAGGCAAGGTTGTGCCATTAGTGCGAGTACTATGGATGCATGGGAAACTTAATGAAGAAAATTGGGATCAGGAGTCGGATATGCGGGATCAGTGGCCCGAACTCTTCTATTCGGTGGAGTAATGAGGTTTGGAAGCTCGGCTTGAGGACGAGCTGTTATAAGGTGGGGAAGTTGTATGATCCCAGTTTTTGGAAAGGTATGTTTTGTTGTGTTTTGGGTTGAACCCTTTTCTTTTGGGTATTTAAAAGGATTCTTGGAAGTGTGAGGGGCCTTGGGGGTGTTCTGAGGGCTCGGGGCATGAAAGAAGGGAAGTCAGGGCAAAGCAGACCAAGGCGCATGAACTGCGCACGGTCAGCCAAACCATTCGGCCTACCCATACTAAGCCCTGCGACCCCCCTCCTCCAGATATAATTGAGCGCATGGTTTGCGCAAGGTTTTCCAAACCATGCAGCTAAATTGTGAGGCCAATTAAAGTTGGAAAATTTACAAAATTTACACTCTAGGCTTTATAACCCCAACTCAGTATTTTCCTCTCATTACTCCTCCTTCTCCCTTGGAACGAACCAAAACACATAAGGGCTCCAAGAGATCAATCTCCTTCGATTATTGCCTATTTAGAGCGCCGTTGGTTGCGGATTGAAGTTCCGGGTAAGGCTAATCTTATCCCTAGTTCTTTTATTGGTGTAGGGTTTGTATCTTCTCTCTCCCTTATTTTGGAACCCTAAAACCCTATCTTTTTGGTGAGTTCTAGGTTGAAGCTCTGAGGGTTGGTCGAATCGAGGTCTAAGGACTCGATTGAGGGTGTGTTCAACCACAGATTCAATGTAGGTGGTCTACAAGTTATATCCCACTGTTATTTAGGTTTTATATACATGTTTACTTGTGTTCTTGTTTCTCTTGGTTATGTTGTGAATATCCTCGGCATGTATAGTTTCAATAATGTTTAAAATGGTAAATGGGAACACTCACGGTCCCCGTTGGATGTGTTGTTATGGACATAACATAGTTGGGTCCATCAATGGGATGTGACGGCTTTTCCCCAGGCTAGGGATTGTTAATTAAACAAGAGAACTTGTTGTAATAAAATGCAGAGCCCTTGATGAATATGATGGCATGATAGGTGGAACTTGGGAAAGAAGTTAGGTGATGCACCTAGACTTGGAAACTAACCTTAGGGTTATTGGAAATGGAATGAATGGTTGATTCAAGGAAATGATGAACGGGTTAAATGGGTTAATGTGCATATTGATTTAAGACCATAATGGGATAGATTATGGGTCTAGTGTTGAATGCTTAGTGAGATAGGCATAACACATGGGATTTGGGTGAATGGTTAAATGATGTGAAATGGTAATGTGTTAGTGGGTTAAGGCATGATGTGAATTTCCCATCTGTTTTGAATGCTTTGTCCAAGGGGAAATGGTATAGATGGTTGATGGTTACTTATATATATAAGCATGTGCACATGGGTTGGTAGTGTGGGGTATGACTTGAGGATCTACGCCCATGGGTCGAGCAAAGACTGATGCTCCGAACTCCACCCTAAATGCATAGCTTAGAAATGGGGACTGGGGGTTCTTTCTCATAACGGTTGTATCCACCCAGACTGAGGCTTCTAGGAGAGGTTATGGTTGCTATGAGGGAGTTATCCCTAGTGAGATAGGATAACGATGAGTTTACCCTCTTTCATGTGATTATTGTCCTTAGACTCATGTAACATATTGTATGTGATTAACCCATGGAAATGGGATGAAATGGTAAGTGATGATAAATGGTATGAAATGAATGGTATTGGAAGTGTTAATGTATTTGGATCTAAATTGTTTAAAGGCACCTAAAATAATTACTTGGCATTTATCATTCATTTTCCTTTTTCATGCACAACTGTTTATATTGGATATTTTGTAGACACCATTGGTGGTGGCCTATTGAGTTGTACTCACACCCTGCTTGGGCCGTCGTTGGGTACCTGAGCAGACTTCATGCTTGCAGGTCAGGACTAGGGTAAGGGTCCTTTCTAGATAGGTGAGTGGACATGGGTAGCACTTGGTGGGGGATCCAGACATGGGGTTGGAACCATTTTGGGGATTTTGGCCGTGTATTTGTTTTTGGGCTTTTTTCACTCATGCACTTGTAGTATGACATGGAATATTTATTGTTAGTTGGAATTTGTTGTTATACATTTTCATTGTTGTTGGTTTTTTTCCACTATTTGGTTATTCTTTTGTGTCATACTCTGATAAAAAGGGGGTATAGTCTCCCCAAATGACTACATAGACCCACGCTGATAGTCAACAGCCTTTAGTGTACAGGGGGGCGCACTTAAGGTCATGTAACCACCCGTCTCGGAGCACTGGTTTAGTGGATTCCGGGTTGGGGAAGTTACATAAAAAATTATGAAAATATGAAATAATTATTGGTTTAAGACACTTTTCCTATAGCTTATAAATTCTTTCACCCTCTAAGGATATAAAAAGATATATAATTGATGTGTTTCTATAAACACAATCTTGTCATTGTGCCTTGAACTATTTCAACTTATTTTTATATAACAAGATTCATCACCTGGTGATGTAATAAAGTAACCTATAAATAATCATACAAATTTTATTTAAACTGTTTAATAAATGGTTAGCCTTATAACCCTTCCAAGTATTATGATAAAAAAATTTATAATCAGTTCCAAGGTAGTTAGTTACATCAAATTTACATTATTCATGTCAATCATTCTTTATCCAACATCATTATCTTAAAATCATGAACATTTTAAGATTTAACATTCCTTAAAACACGTGTTTTAAAAAAAACTGTACTTGTCACCGATTCACTTTTCTTGGTTATTTTTTTAATAAGCACAAGCTTTCAAATCCCTGCTAAAAAAGTACAGCAGTACAATACTTAAATATTACATAATTCATATGATGATACAACCATTAATAAAATAATTTTAAATCTGTTTTAATCCAAATACAGAAGAACATTGATAATTCAACTTTATTTGTTTCAATAATAAATTATTTAACTTGATCCTAAATCTCTTTATGAGGTATATTTATTTTACTCTCTAGGAATTCAATTGCATTGTTCCCCATCTCCTTGTAGTTGTAACACAAATTATCAACATTTTCCTTCTTCTATTTTTATTATTGTTCTGGGTGAACATTCTCTCCACAAATATAACATACTCCCAATAATTTTAAACATTTATTAGGGTTATTTTTTCTATAATTATCATGTTTGGGAAAATCCTTCTTTCCATTCTTCTATTTATGTTTTACTTTCTATTACATTCTATTCCTTTATTTCTTACTTTTAAATCTATAAGACTTAAATAATTTCATTATCTGTCATGATATCATATAAAAATATTTCATCAAATGAAGAAAAGGTTTGAAAAAAATGCGCACTTTGTAGACATGGCTTAATTCCTTCCAAGAAGAGATCAATCATATATTATGTGTTGGATATGAAATAAATAGTATACATTGATATCTTATTAAAGATAGATTCATACATCTCAACAATTGATTCCTCCCTTTTTTTCAAACTAAAGAACATTCTCTTCATCTTATTTTTTTGATCACAAGGGATGTATTTATCAAATAATATCTTATTAAAAGTTCTTCATTCCATTATTTACATTTCTTCTTCCTCCCTATTATTATTGATCAATGACCACCACTAATTCATGTCTCCATGGAGACAATACACTATGATTGTATCCTGTTCCATTTAACCTAATCATAATTCAATAAAAATCTTCTCAAAAGAATCAATCTACTACTTGGTTGAAATAGGGTCAGTTTTATCAGTAAATGATAGGGGTATCTATCACATAAAGTGATCCAACATCAGAGAATCTAATCATAAAACAAGTTGATTCATTTGGGAAAGGTTATTTTCCATAACTTGATTAAGATACCCTAGTATGGTCGTATTTTTGTGAATTAAAAAACTATTTTTATTGCTTTCACTATCAATGAAATATCTATTCTTTTAATGATTCTTGATACCATTCATTTTTCTAGGAACCATTTATAAACAATGGAATGCACTAGATTAGAATACATCATTAAGAAACATAATGTAAAATCCCAAAACCAGTGAATTAATTAACATAAATTGAAAATTTTAGGTGCATATAATATCATAATCATAAAAAAAATTTCTTTGGGGATACATTTACATTAAAATAAAGCATACTATTTTGTAAATAATATGTGAATTATCCTAACTATATCCCTCGTGAGTGTTAAACCAGATGCACAATAAGGCCCATTGTCCTGTACCAAGTTATAATGAGTTAGGATTGATGCACCTTGTTTGAGTTTTTACCACTAGGTACATTTTTTCAAGAACCATTTACACTTTTAGCACACAGAAAAAGATGTATTTAAAATAAGAAAGACATAATATCTACCTTACCAAAATTCTATGATGTTCTCATATACTTATCAACAAAGTCTATCAGAGGGTTATGTTCCCTGATCTATGTTTTATAACTTTATCTTCTATGTTTTCTTATAAAATTTCTTTGATAGAAGCTATACCACCATGAACCTGAATTCATGATCTGATGAATTATTTTATTGCATTAACATGAATTCCACCAAATAAAATTATGAAGGACCGATCAATTTATCAGCCATTCAAAGATTGATTACATAAATGATACTCATAATAAATTGGTAAATAGTAAATTCACACATGATAAATAATAAAATAATAATCCATGAAATCCATTCAAAGGAATTATCTTGATAACCTTGGGAAAGGGAACATAATAATGGTGATCCCAAGTGATCAGTAAGGTTATGTAATATAAATTAAATATTGAATCAATAGAAATGAAACAACATGGAATGGTAAATAACTGATAAACAAATCCATTCATATAACTAGACAAAGAATTATCAATATTGAAGGTAAGAAATTGAAACACATTCCATAAGAATTACTAAAGTTTGAATATAATGCATCCATATATACTTTAAATTAAATTCTTATGGATTAAAAATAACTGACTCTAAATGAGATAGATTTTTAATTATTAGATGTCGTGTTTTCTAGGGACATGGATCCATTACCATCAAGACCTTTCACAATATGGTTTATAATATCATCTAAAAACCGATATATTTTGTCCAACTATTCCATCTAATGAAATTAACGATTTATCTATGGGATATATATAAATTGGCCCCACCTATGTTGTACCTGTACAAAGCATTCCTCATATCGAATAATCGATTCAAATAATAAAAAATATTCCTTATCAAATATATATATATTGAATAAAGGATACCAATTTTTCAACAATTCCACAATGGATACTATGTATAAAAGGGTTTTTAATGTTGATGAGTGAAAATACCATGGAAAGATAATTAAGATATGTTTGAGGAAAATAATATTTAATCATTCTAAAGTGTCTCATACCACTTTGATACATTTGAATCATAATATATATGAAGGAATAATATTTTATAAATAATATAATACATTAGAATAAATAGATTGGGGATATAATATGTAAAATTAAAGTATATAAACCATATAAAAGTTAATTGGTGCAGAAGAACAAATAAGTTATAATGGAATGTAAATTGAGACGAAATCCCTTACACTAAATTTCGTTTTGTTTGATCATCCTTTAACAACATGTATAATGGTTTTAAGAGTTTCAAAAACTTATTAAGAAACTATATTAATATTTATTATATAATATATGATCATCTTATAATATCTTATTACCTATTTATTAATTTCTTTTCATTATTTTCACTATTTCATGTGTTAATTTCCTAGTTTCCCGAGTATGTTTTGACTTGTTATTTTTTTATCCTATTAATTAAATCATTATTAAATCATATCAATAACATAAAAAATGATTAAAATATTTATATAATAATTATATATGTATATAAAATAATCCTTAAAATACGGATATACGAAATGAAATGCACCGTTTATAATGACGGTAGGACATACATATGCTTGAATGCTACTTTAATTTATTTTTTATATTAAAAGAATGAATGGTAAATGATAAAATTGTATATTATAATTCACATCTCATATTTATATCATAAATTTAATATAATATATTTAATGCTCTCTTTATACATTCCATGTACAATGCGAACGAATCACGTTGCTTTGAGGAGGCAGTAGTCCATAGTTCCAAAAACAATGTGATTGTATTTATACAGAATATAATGCATAATTTTATGTGTTATAAATGAATTAAAAATAATAAATACAAAATAAATATCATATATAACATTCATATACATATTTGATATCATAATTCCCAACTATTAAACATGTTAAAGGAAAAACAAACAATCTTTGTTTCGTGAGACAGTAGTTCGTTGTACCCATAAATAGTATGTTCCTTACCCATTAAATGGAATTATATAGAATTTTAGGTAGAAAAATTATAATAAAATATCTCAATATATTCAAGATACTGTTTTTGTTATATTATCATGGAATAAAGATATTTTAGTGGGCGGAGAATGAAAATAAAACTAAAGAGCGTATGGAAAGATGTAGCATCTTAATTGGGAAACTTCTTTATGTTTTCACGAAAAAGGATTCCTTCAATGACTTTATGGAAAAATTAACATTTTAGGATAAATATATATAATTTTTTTTCAATATTTGGTTAGTGTTTGGATGAGATATAAGGCTAACTGTGGTGTGATGAAGTGCGGGAAGAGTTTCCCTTTTATAGTTGAGTTGAGGTGTACTTTTGGAAACTCTAAAACTAATAAATTATTATAAATTTATTTTATATTAAATATGGATGTAAAGTGATTAATTATGAATATTAGATGCTTATGGTGACAAATACCATCAAATAAAAATATTTATACATGTATAGATCACATTATTACCTATATCTTTTCCATCAACCCTCAGTTAAACTCTTTAACTCTTACCATGACAACGTGTATTTTTAATATTTAAGGATTATTAGTTACTATAAAATAATAAATGAGTCATATATAAAAATTTAAACATTATCCCAACAATTTGGAGAAAATTTATATGTTTATGAATTTTATATCAACTAACAAAATATTATTTATTTTAAATTATCATTAATGTAAAATTTGATACTTTTTAACTTCATGACTTTTTAAAAAATGTAAAGACACAAGATAACATAGAATTTTTTTAATACATCCCTAATATGTATAGTTAATTAGTAAATTTATTTGATGACATCAATTATATAAAATTATATTTATGTTAATATTTTTAATAAAATTTATTGGATATGTCCATTAATAAAACTATTACGACATCATCATTATGCATGAAATTATTTTAATATTTTAATCCCAAAATATTGAAAATAAATTATAATTATTAATATAAAAATATTATTTTTCATATTAAAAATTATAGTCAAATATATCCCTTATAGAACCATCTATGAAAAATATAATACTTATTAAAAACAAGTGTGTGACATTTGGACTTCCATTTGAATAAAATTCTATGTACGGATTATTTTCATCGAAGTAGAACCAAGAGGACATAAAATTGGCCCAATGATGATTTTGGTCGAAACACACTCATATGATGAATTTATTACAACTGTTAGGGAAATTATATAGTCTTTATAATATTAGTTTTACCTATAGTTTCTTGATTAACCCTAAACCATTGAATTAAAATATTACTAAATTTACTTTTCACATGTCCAAAGATAAAAGAATCCTATTTACATACATTTTACCCAACGATTCAAAATATTTAATATATTTGTAAATATAAGAAATATATAGGTTTCAATAATTAATTTTAAATTTATCCAACAAATGACACTACAAGAAAACCGCCCTTTAACGATGATTATTTTTGCGTTTAGCGGAGGTTTAAACCACCTCTACATAGGTTGACAGATGTTTATAGAAACTGCCACTAAATTTGGAATCAACAAACTACTAATAGAGGTATTTTACATTAAGAGGTGGTTTAAGAAAAGCATCGTAGTAGCCTCATTTCACGGCAGTTCTCGTCACTTTAGAAGCGGTTTTTAAGAGCCCGAGATTTTATTTTATTAGCAGCGGTTATAACTGCTGCTAATAAAACAAAATCTAGTGGCCATAAAACCATCGCTAAAGTCATGAAAACTTCCGAGAATGCATGTGGGTGATGCGACTCTCTAGCGGCAGTTAAAACCGCTGCTAAATGTAAAAAATACTTACGTTTAGCAGCGTTTAAAACCACCGCTAACGCATTACCTTTATACTCTTAGCGGCGGTTAAAACCCCCGTGAAAAGCTGACCAGAAAAAATAAATAAATTTTCTGCTTCCATTACACCACTGCCCTGAAAAACAAATCAAACCAGAAAAAATATTATAAAATAACACCAACTCAATGATGTGTTGTAACTTTCAAGGATGTTTTTGGATACATTGATGAAGAGTGGACTGGGTTTATGGCCACCCATGGGGTGTGCCAATCCCTTGAACATGTGAATTTAGTTATTAAATGATAAATTAAAGGGTTTATGAGATTAAACCAATTATAGATATTTTAATCATGTAAAATTGGAATATGTGGTTGATTATCATAACTTTTATGGTAAAATGGGTTGTGAGATAACTAAGGGGATACATAATGAATGGAAAATGTGGGAATATCCATGTTATAAGATGGAATTGAAAATATGTACACTGGTTTTTGTTATGAATGAATAGTAAAATAAAATAGTTATGGAATATGTTAAGTTCAATGAAAGTGATAAAATATATGAATATTAGTGAAATGAAATAGGTTCACCCTTGATATTGTAATTTTCTAAAAAGGTCAAGTGTGTTTGACCTTGTGGAATTCGTATTGATGGATTAGTAAATGATGAGGGACACAATAGATCCCACCCATGGGTAAGAATTTTTTTACAAGGAATTTCTTATCTTTGATGTGGTATGGATAGACATGATATTTGAAATAATGGGCTTGATATGATGTATATAGATTTCCAATGCTTGGATAGTTTATTGACATGGATTTCTAGGCACTAAAGCCTATGTGTGTGATATGAGTGAACTGATTAGTGCACCACAATATATGAATTTGAAATGATTAATTAATTACCATTGTTGTTAAAAAAATGTAAAACCCATTTATATTAATGGAATATAATTTTGACATGTCTGAATAATGTTTGGTGGGATTTAATGTCATCATAAAACTGAAGGATATACAGGGTTAAATGACTGATATTTAATTATGGAACTTGTTTACCTTTTCTTCCTTGTTTATTATTTAATTTTACTTATGTATAAAGTATGATTTTTATTATAGTATTTATTTGTTTAGAAACTATTGGTTGTGTCCTATTAACCTATACCCACACCATTTTTAGGATGCCATTGATACCTGAGTAGATCTCATGGTTGTTGGTAAGTATAAGGGAAACATACTTTTGAGAGATGGTTGGTTTGGGATATTTTATGGAGCATGTATGAGGGAACTGGATGGACATCGAGACCCATTTTAGTATATTTATGGGGTTTTTTATTTTGTTGTTTCCTTAACACCTGGAACTTTTATGAACTGACATATTTACTATATTGGTTGTGGGGATTTACCCAATTTTTGGAATTAAATACATAATGCGTGATTATTCTTATAACATACATGGTTATCATTTAAATTGATTTATACTATTGTTTTACACTGGTATAGATGGTATATTATCCCCACATAAATCATTGGACCCTCAATACTAGTAGGAAGCCTCTTGTATATGAGGAGGCCTTCCTATGGTCATGTGGAACATTGGTTTGGGGAACCAGTTTAGTGTAACCTAGGTAATGGTGTCCCAATTTTGTGTCAAAGCCATTTTATTTTATATTGAATAATTTTTTTTGAAATTTTTATATGATATTAAGGTGTTTCAGTACTTGATAATGTGTTTTTTGTGGGATTATCTCATCCATATATGGGGGAAAACTTAGGTTCTCGGGGTGGGATTGTTGTTATTGTCATTTGATGTTATAGTTGGATGTTATTTCCCATTGGCTGACACACTAGCTGTGAGATATTATTGTTTTCTAATGTTTTATTCATGGAATGACCTGTAATATTTTATATATTCATGAATAATTTTAGGAAATCAGGATTTATATAATATGAATCATATTAGGCTCAAATAGAAAACAAGGTTATGATTGTGTTATGGAAAATGAAAATCATTTTCTATTGGTTTCATATAAAATAGTTCCTAAAAAAGAGTTATCAATCCACATGTTTTAGTGATTCATGGTGTCATAGGATAACAATTAGAGAAGGGTTTAACTTCTTGGATGATTATATTGAATAATTACATATTATAATTTTAGGCATCGAGAATTTATTCAACACATCAATGATGGGTTTAACTCCTAGTCATCCAAAATCTTGACTACCAATTCAAACACAGGCCAAACTGGAATGATGTATACCACACTCGATAAATCAATACATAAAAGGAAATATCAAAAATCAATAAAATGAATAAAAGGAAACATGAGAAATTAAAAAATTGTTAGGACATTAAAATTTTTGGTGGAATCTATGTGCCACACATGGTACATATACAAACCAACTGTTCCCATATTTGTTCAACACATCAACAATACAACTACTCACAGTCCAATGATGCATCGTCACCCTCTCCAATTCCATCTCCACTTTTTTCTGTCACCTGTAGGAATATTATATTTAGAATTAAATACTATTTCATATTTATATTAAAACATAAAACCAATTAAAGTTTTCAAACTAAATGATTTTGATTTTTTGTGATTTACCTACTAACCACCAGTCGATGCACTAATACTGGGGGCAATCTTCTCATCTGTTGATATATATCAGTCATCACTTTCTGCAAAGAAGATATCTGAGCCCCCTGATCAAGAACTGTGGTTCATAGAGGAGAAATCTCACACTGAGTGTATTCAGGTATGGACTGACTATAACCCGGATCAGATGCAGTTGGAATCCCTGGTGGCATTCTAAAGAACTCAGATGGAACGGGTTCGAAACCCATTCTGCGCACTCTACCAGGATGCTCCTTCCTAAGGAATTTAGCAACTGGGTCATCCTAGGAGACTGTGTAGAACTGCCCAGGATTGACATCCCATCGTTCTTTAATTTTTACCTATAAATCAAATATCATTATATATTAACATAGTAAAAACTGATAATTAGTTATTATAATAAAAAATTGACTTCATACCCCAACTTCTTTGGCAGGATCATTAACAAAACTTCCATACGATTTTTTGTGAACATCCAACCATAGTTCAGTTCAGGATGCTTCGTGCCCTAAACTCTATGACTGCATTAAGAAAATATAAATCTACAATTGAATATATTAAATAGATAATATTCTCTTATAAATATTTAAACTAATTAAAAGATTAACAACTTCGTTCGGCTTCTAGAAAAGCTTTTGGAGCCCGTAGTGTGAGGGATGACTTTCTTAGCCCGGTTTGATGCATTCAGTCTTGAGAGATCCTGAAATAAATAAAATGAAATTTAACAGTAATGTATTCAATGTCATCTCATCTTTATATACATTTATAAATGTAAAATTAGGATCATATAATAATATATATTTAAATACCATCCATTTCTCATCACTATGTCTGTCAACAAAAACATTCCACTGTTTTATAGGTACCCCACTGGGTTTCTTCTCATAACTTTGTTGCACAGTCAACAAAGTATCGTTGAAATCACACAATAATCTCCATTTTAAATCTATCCATTCATTACCAATATTTTTCAACATCTACTTTCGTGCTATCACATCAGCAACTGTAAAGTGGAAGAACATCTATGTACAGAAATTAATTTTCAACATATTAATAACATAAAATTGAATTAAACCATAATGTAATAAAATTACCTTTATTTGGGAACCAAAAACTTCATTTTTCCATCTTGGAGGCATTTGTCTCCAATCATCATAAGAAATAGGAAGGAAAATGTGCTCTGCTGCCAGCTGACATAAAATCTGGCCATGTAACGCCATGAAATCATCCGTATGGATCCCATAAGAATAAAATAGAACAACTATATTCTCACCATTCATATTCCAAACATCTGAAGTTTTTATGTTTTTTCCCATGGTTTCATTTTTTTCATCTTCAATGAGCATAAAATTAGTATAAACAAAATATAATAAATTTATTTACTTAAAATTTGTACCTATGACAATGACACTCTAGTATGTCCATGATGAACTGGAAGGGGCATGTCGCTGCCCCACTACTGAGGCTTCTGAAGTGGGAGTCGGAAACTTAGCCTTTAATGGGACACCCACAAATTGTGTGAGAGATAGTGCAGGGGGAGATGATGTAGGGGTGCAGGCATCTGGTTCCATAGATGCCATGGGGAGGGAGTTAGATGGATCATCATCTATTACAGAACTAGATGAAATAGTGTACCACTTTTTTACTTGGAATTCCTATCATTTAATCAAATAAAATTTAGTTCAGAATATATATTTCAAAAAAATTATGCAGAAAAAAAATAAAAATAAAAATAGATGCGTAGTAGTAATATACAAAATATATATAACAATTATAATGAATGACTACATAAATGAAAAAAAGTTGTTGCTGAATGAATAAATAATTCTATATAAAATCATTTTCCCCTTCAATCATGTCGATTTCCTGCTCCATTTCTTCATCCACGTCATTCATCCTTTCTAGACTAATATTTTCAATATCATGATGGAAAAATAATGCTGCTTCCTATTGTTGACAAAATTCAATTTCAGAGGTCAAATCTTCCACTTCATCACCCTTATCATACAAATATCTTTGTATTACATGAAAAACTACACTCCACCTTTCATCCACAACATCATTCACATAATATACCATTTTTTCTTACGATGTTAAGATATATGGATCATATAGTTCACGATCACCAACATCCATCAAGTGAGAGAAGTTCATAGAATTAAATTTCAAGGAATCTCTTTTAAAACTTCTAATAATATCAAACCATTTTCATTTGAATAAAAAAATAAAAAAATGTCCATGGTAGTTTAGTTGAATAATATCATGCAGCTTTCCATAGTATCCCACTTCAAAAAATATAAATATACCAGTATTCTGTGTTTTCAAACCCACTTCTCGATCGATTGTAAGAAATCTAAAGCCATTCACATTATAAGCATCATACTTTCTAACTTGTTTTGTAGGACCTCTAGCAAGAAAAATAAAATCTTTTGAAAAGTCTACTCGAGTATTAATATTCCTGATCTGAAAAAAGAAATATAATTTAATATATTTACAAACTGTATGTGTCAAACTAATATTCGTATTTATTGCCATATTTATGAACTTACACGTCGTGCAAAACATTCTACAAGATCTTTATTCAATGCTTTCATTATATATTTATCATTTCATGTTCATACTCTCATTCATCGCTTTGTTTGAATCCTCAACTCTTCAATAAATGGATCTACAATTTCACTATTCAGCAGCACATATCTATGTGCGTGTAATAATTCTAATTCTGTCAGTGTCAAATTTGAGGTCCTCCCAACTGATCAGCCAATAGCAGGAAATATTTTTGATTTCTAATGCATTTGAGATTGAGTTTATGTGTCTTCAACATGTCCAACTTGTTGAAATCTTGTCTCAGTATCATCCAAATATCTTTAGAAAAAGTTAAGACACTCCTGAGCCAAATATCCTTTAGCAATAGAGCCTTCTGGTTGAGCTTTATTTCTCCCGTACGCTTTCAAATTCCAAATATATCTTTGAAATAAAATAATGAAATAATGAATTTATTTAAATGCCAAAAATTGTTTACTTAAATGAAAAACATATAAATAAAGTACCTCTCAATTGGATACATCCATCAATAATGAACGGGGCCTCCTAATTTAGCTTCCTCAACCAAATGCACAGTAAAATGCATCATGACAGTAAAAAAGGATGGAGGAAAGATCATCTTCATTGCAAAAAGGGTCAATAAAAACCGCTCCTGGAGGTTGTCAAGTGGAAATAGATGTAGAGATTTCTCACATAATTGCCTGAAAAATGTGCAGAATTAGAGTACAACAGTAGTAACTTTTTCAGGTAATAATGTACGCAATGTCAATGGCAGTAAATATTGTAACAAAATATGTGAATCGTGAATTTTCAATCCATGTAACATGCAATTATTCATGTTAACACACCTCCAGATGTTACTATAATACCCATCATATACCTTCACATTCTTTTAAATTTGAAGGAATGTATCTTTATCACTATTTTTCATTGCAAAAATGTCCAGAGTATACTTTTCATTCTCATCTGACCAGAGATCACATTTTATGTTCATTACTTGTAAGTATTTGCGAGCATTGAGACGATCCTTCGACTTTCTATGCTCATTAAGTAATGTGAAAATAAAATTATCACAGACATTCTTCTCAATATGCATCACATCATGATTGTTCCACAAAAAATTAAATTTATAACACGGGAGTTTGAAGAATATACTTTTTTTCTTCCATTGTTGCATTCTGATTTCACCTGACGATGCAGTTTGGACCCGTTTTCAGCTATCATTCAAATGATGAACCTTCCCAAATTCTGTTTCAACATTTTCAAGATGTGTCAATATTTTACAACTAGTTAACAACTTTTTAAGTGGTATACGATCAATGGAACCATTAAATTTTGATCTGTTCAGCCGAAATTTATGAGATGCATCGAGAAATATTCGATGGCACAAGAAGCACCATTTTCTACTGTGAGGTAGCCGTTTGAGCTCAAAATCAAAGTTACAAATGGGACAATCCAAACCCGTGTAAGTGTTCCAACCAGATAAATTACCAAGCCCAGGGAAGTCACTATTGGTCCACATTATAGCATCATGCATTTTGAACATTGTTTCAGAAGAAGCATAAAATGTCTCAACACCATTTCTCCATAACTCCTGCAACTCATCAATCAATCAATACATGTATACATCAATATCATTTTACAGCATTTTTTTCCAGGAATAATCATTGAAATGATAAAATATGTTTGTTGCAAACACATCCACGGAGGCATAATATAAGGGATCAAAACAACTGGCCAAATGCTATAACTGGAACTCAAAGTCCCAAATGGGTTGAATCCATTAACATCCAATACCAATCGAAGGATCTGCTGAGAAATCTAGATTTAATGAATCAAATGTATTCCACGATTGGGAATGTCGTGGATGTCTCATTAACACATCATTGTTTTTATCTACATATTGCCTCTTCATGTGTTCGGCGGTTTTCGATGACATGAATAATCATTCCAATCAAGGCTTCAAGGGAAAGAAACAAAAAACCTTTGCAGGTGTGTTCCTTTTCTTCTTCTCTATGAAATTATGTTCATTAAGACTTCCAACATCACCCTTTATCTACCATCTAGAAGTAGAACATTTCTTTCAATTCTATATAATTGAATCCTCTCCCCAACAAAGCATAAAATCATTGGGAAACACATGTATTTTTGTATAATTCAGACCAAGCTTGTTAACAACTTTTTTCATATCATAAAATGATTCTAGGATTTTTTCATCAGGAAATGCATCATGAATCAATCCCAATATCATGGACATTTCATTATTATTAATTCCACATAAACATTTGATATGGTACAACTTCAGCAGAAATCAATGCTTTGAATATTTCAAACACCCACTATAAAAATCTTGATTTCCATCATCAACTAAATCCTGAAACACATTTTTCTCAGTGAAGTTTTATCTTACATTTGTCTCCATATAATCAAGAGGAGGATCCAATGATATGTTACAATCTTGATCTGATTGTGTTACAGTCTCAAAAACATCACTTGTTAAGTTGAAATTTTTAGCACCATCTTCTAGTTGTTCTGATATGTTTTAATGCTGATAGTGGTGTCTTGCAGTGCCGAATGAATCATTTATGAGTTTTTTCATTTAATTTTCCATTGTTGACAAACATGGGACCTCATTCTGTGGATTAACAATAGTACTAAATCTTTCTATAACATTCGATTCTCCATGCCAAACCCAACACAAATATTGACGAGGGAATTACTTCAGTATTAAATGTTCATAAACTTCATCTCTCTTCAACCATGTTCGAAATTTACATTTAGGGAATAGAAATCTTATTCTCCCTTCAACGGATCGATTAGAAATTGAAAAATCTAAAAACCTATTCAAACCCTTAACATACTGAGGTGTGTTCCTCAGTAATGTGATCCAAATTTTATCCATGTATATCACAATGTGCCTACACAATAATAAAAAAAATTAAAACACATAGTTACTACTAAATAGAGATAGATATTCATATATATGATAGTGTAAGATTATAGAAACATAATATAATAAATATGATACCCTGAGTTAGATATGAACCCTCTAGTGTTTGGGACAGGGGAAGTCTCTTTGGTAAAGAGAAACAGTGTTCTAACAATACCATATTACTCAATTACCATATGGTCAATACTAAAAGTTATGCTAAACAGTATTCCTATCATGTTTCTCCCAAATCTCTAAATTTTCAACCTTTGACTTTTTAAATCCTTTATAGCATCAAAATATAATATTAAATAACAAAATGTAACATAAGCATAACTTTGTTGGAATCACAGTTCATGAGGAGGCCATATTCTTAGACTACCTATTCCTCTCATGAAGTGAGAAAATGATGGATAAGAGCATATAAGTTCCATTAATTGAACCCAATTGTGCCCAAGCCATAAAAGACTTGGAGAATAAACTCCACTTTATTAATATTATCCTCTATCCCCATGATGATATAAAAAAATTGGCACCAAACACATTTTATCACAGCTTGGGTTTTACAGTGATATTGGGATCCAAATACTATTTACTTTATTCTGTAAGTAGGAAGCTAACGATAATGTAAAAGAATACCTATTTTATCCCCCCATGAAGCCACTATAATAAAAAGATAGAGAAAATAACAATGTAGATACTCTAGGACAATAGGTAAACTAGGATATTGTTTAGAGTATAGAACATGATTTTGTGGAAGTTGTTAAGGGACCTGTAAATGTGGAAATTCATTAGGTAAATCATTTAATAGAACTTCTAAAATAGAATCCCCTGAAATTTTAAGGGGATTTTAGTCCCAATTAATTAGATTTTTTTCTTATAGGAGGTCCAATTTTTTTAACATTGATGAGAAACCAGATAAGATAAACGTCA
This sequence comes from Viscum album, assembly GCA_963277665.1. Classification (NCBI taxonomy): domain Eukaryota; kingdom Viridiplantae; phylum Streptophyta; class Magnoliopsida; order Santalales; family Viscaceae; genus Viscum; species Viscum album. The sequence goes on from OY728150.1 coordinate 1,590,438,478, forward strand.
AAGTTGGAATGAATATTCTTGAGTACCCGATGCTAGAATGATTAGACATAGTTGTTTTGGATATTTTGTTTCAATACCTCACTTGGATAGGATTTGTATACTAGTAATGTAAAATAATTATTCTTGAAAACTATTAGTGGGATTTAAAGCTGGTATAGTCCACCAAGATTATTAGGTAGTGTTCACATCTCTATAAATATATCTTCAAGAATTCACTTGAAATTTAGTTATAAATACAGTTTGAATTAAAAATATACTAATTTTGGTTGGAAAAATCAAGGACTAGTTAGTTCTAAAAAATTTTATTGCTGCTAATGAAACATGAAATGTAACTCTTCCTATCATAGTAAATTGACACCCCAACATCTTTCGAAATGATTTCTCTAGGTTACCATCCAAGAATGAAATAATATATTATATCAATATACATCAATGATCATTCCCATAACTGCCTATTTATATCCCATTTATAATTAATAACCAATTAACATATATTCCATTTACAATCAAAACTCATTTATCACATATATAAATTCCACAACTTAACCCATTTAACACAATCACATTATACCAAATGACCCCTTATGTTATGTCATAAAAAACAGATTTATCAATTATTTAATTTAATAAAACAAGTTAACATGCCAACCTAATTGTCAGGTGTTCTATCTCACTAACTCATATATCATTTAAATGACTATGTTCTCAACACATATTTAAAATAAAATCATGGAATAAAACACAATTCAAGATACGCAATTGAAATATTTTTGAATCCACCCTTAAAAAACTATTATTCCTATTTTAAAAACTCTACATGTCCCAAGAATTTCATTTTTATTTAAAAATATAAAAGGGGATTTTAAATAATTTTAAAAAATGGGAACCACACCCTCATTTCTAATCACCATTTAACATCTATTAAGATAACCTATTTTTTTCCTATAACATTGAGGTCAACACCTCATTTTCAAAACAATACCCACTTTCAAAACATTTTTTTCCTTCATGGAAAACCATAACCAAATCAAAGTGAAAAATGATTATTTTAATCCATTTCAGAATCCAACTAGGAATTTCAAAAAAATACCAATTACATATTTCAAATATCCTATTGACCTTGACTACATACCAAATTACAATTCTCTACCCATTCACTTTAATAATTATATTATTGCAACATTTTAAAAAATATTTCACCAACCATAAGAGGTTTTTATAACCTAAGGGTAGACCGAGGTACGATCTCAAACATCAATAGACCCAACAGAGTCCTTAGAGGGTTTCATAAATCAATCTGAGTCCTAATATCAATTTTGTTACTCAGGAATAAAAAACATAGTAAAGAAGTAAATTGGAACAACCACATATGCATATAATACATAAAGTTTATGAGAAAAATATCCAATACCACCTAGGGTCACTGGGGTCGCGGGGGGCCGTGGTCACCGAGGTTGCAAGGTTGTGGGGTCGCCAGAGTCGCGGGGTCACCAGGGTCATGGGGGGCCGGGGTCACTAGGGTTACGGGGTCGCCGGCGTCGCGGCGTCGCGGGGTCGTGGGGGTCGCGAGGGGTCGGGGTCGCGGGGGAAGCCTGGGAAGTGGGGAGAAGCGGGGTCGGGGTGGGGGGGGGGGGGGTCAGAAGCATTAAAAAAACATGTTTTGGCGGTGATTTATAATCAACTGCCATGAAACCATTTAAAAAACATTTAGTGGTGGTTACAAAAATTTTTCTAAAAAAATGCTACAAAAACCAATTTCTGTTGTAGTGTGGAATAAGTAAACAAGATTTTAAAGTGAAATTGTTCAAAAGATTGAATTATTTTTATATAAAAATTTAATTTGAAATTGATTACAATGTCCTAAATTTTATAAACTGATAAAAATAGATATAATTTTTCTTTAAAACCAATTAAAAATGTAATTTAACTCTATGGATTATGTAGAAGAAAAAGTTATTTTCAATTTAAATTCAATATTTTAGTACTATTACTAAAAAAATGAAACTTATCAAGAAAAATACCAATAGGTAATACCAAAGTGTACTTTTACATTAAAAATTAAATTAAAAAGCCAATAGTTTCAAATATAATTAATAAAAGTGGAATAATTGGATTTAAAATAGGTTATTCATCCAAAGGTGATAAAACTGCATTTAAAAAATATATGTTTTTATGTGTAATATTGATTTTTTTCCCTTTCTTAGGCCTATAAAATATATTTTATGAATTTCAAAAATATTTTATTGAATATATAAAATATTTATTTCATAAATATAATTCCCCAATAGTAAATAATTTAATTTATTAGGATAAAATGCCTTTGTGAGTATAAAAATAGTTTTTATACAAGAATTATCAATATATTAAATTGGTTCTTATATTCCGTTTTAATTAATTGGTAATCAATGAATTCAACCAAATATATTAATAATTTAGTTAATAATATTCATAATCAGCAACTTAATGAATATTTTTTTTAAAAGGTTGGGTCAGAAGCCTCAATTTATTATTTAAAGGAAAGACCTCTTTAGTGTGGGTAGATGGAGACCTTTTACATAGCCCGAAGGCCCAAGGCAAAGTAGCTTGAATACAAGGCCTGAAAGCCCATTTTTTTGGCCTAGAGGACCCCTCGGTGAACAGTACTGCTACATTACCCGCACTGCTACATTACCTGCTACAGTACCCACCTCCACTACAGTACCCTGCAATAGTACCTCCACCGCTATAGTGCCACCGCTGCTACAGTTCCGCCGCTGCTACTGTACCCTGCTACAGTACTACTACAGCCCCCGAAAATTTTTCTCTGCCCAGATTTGATCCCGGGTCTTTTGGATGCCAAGCAGGTGCTTGTACCACTTCGGTACTAGCTCATTGGCTGTAACTTAATGGATATGTTATATCTTATTATATTAAATAATAATATTTTAACAATATATTTTTCTTATAAAATACTTTTCCTTGCATGTAACACAAGTCAACTCATTATTCTATATACTGTAAGCTTATCATGGTGTTGTGTATAAATAAATATAGAGATAAGATAAAATATATTCAATAAGGAAAATACTGTAACTTATTGCGATGTTACATTATATACAACAAAAAATTGGATTTATAAACTTTTTAGTTCATTTGAATAAATATCATTTTAGTTTTTACCCTTCTAACATATCTTAACTCTTAACACATTAAATAAATTAATTAAAAAGTTACTATTCATAATGAAAAAACTGAATGTATAATCATATCCAAATTTTGACATCATAATTCCAAATATTAATCCAAATTTATAATATTCAATTTCTATAAGTGTAAAAAATTAATTAAAAATTATACCTCTTAAACACCATGAAAAATGTTTTTCTTAAATAGTGCATTTTTATATATAAAAATGTTTTTAAATCAAATTTAATAGAAATGTTCATTCTGAAAACATTTATTTTATTATTTTTAATTAATTATATTTTTAAATAAATTCACAACAAAATAGTATTATTAAGCACTTGAATGGAAATAAAAGTATTCTATAAAATTACTATGTATCACTATTCACTAAAAAATTAGCCATTTCATAAAATATAAAAATGTCACATTATGATAATTATGATTTGATAAATTAAAAATTTATATCAATTTTTTTAAATAAAACTTCTATATGTTGGAAAAATAAATAATAATATATGTTTAGAAAATGTAATAAACACAGTTTTTATGAAAATTTATTTTTAAAACATTAAATGACTTTGTTCTCAATATTTTCCTAATAAAAATAACTAAATTATTGCTAAATCATTTAATAGGATATTAAATATACAACTTTAATTATAATGATTTATCAATAGTGATAAATCCAATATATTAATATAAAATTACATTGCACATATAAAAGAAATATTATGATAAACATATACATTACCTACAAATTATTTCTTAATAATTTCAAACCTATTTATAATCATTACATGGTTGATTATCAATTCAATATAAGAAAAAGTTTTTGTATATATTTAAAACTATTATTTTTCTTATTTATACCCACCAATCTAATGGATGGATAATACTTTTCATATTTAAATGATAACAGTATACAACAAATCATTTTAAACTTGGTATTTTGTATACATTATGTTATAATATAAATTAATTAAGGAAAATAAATTATAAAATCTTGAGGTGTTACATTATACCACATAAATAATTTTTTTTGCTCACAATTTTATCTCATTCTTATCAAAAAGGGGCTAATTTTTTTAGGTATGCATAATAAGGGAAAATATATATACATTATTTTTCCCATTTCGTAAGACCAATTTTCTTCCTTTGGTTTTTCTTTTATCAATTTACACTTCTATCACATATCTTTATCTTGGAAATTAATAATTAATATTAAGTTATATTTCTTGACGAACTATAGTAAAATTCTAATTTATTAAATGATCCAAAAACATAGAAAAAGTTATATTTCATATTTTTAAACATTAATGAAGTGAAAATAGTTAGAATAGGGTAATAATATTTATAATAAGAAAATATATTATATTAATTTCAATATCCCCATAAATAACAGATATTGTTAAGCATAAAAAATTCCATAAATAACAAACCTTAAAACATATTATGATATTACCGAAAAATTTCATAACCCAAAAAAAATTATAGAGGGAATTGAAGACATATACTTCAAAGATAAATTTAACATTTATCCCAAAAAAAATTACTCACTAGTAATTTAATACACCAAAATATGTATATGTCAAAATCATAGAAACTAAAACATTTTCTAATCACTTCCATAACTAAAATTAATTAATATAAATTTAAAATCAAATCATATAGAGTTCCAAAATATAAATCAACAATTATTCCAAAACTAATATATAATGATAACTAAAAGTATTTCCATTTACATTAGTCCAATAATGTTACCAAAACATTTAACTTCATCAAAAATAATAAAAATCTCATACACACCGAATAACATATAAATCATATGGCTATCTATTAGATAAATATTTGTTACAAAAATTTATTAACACTTTTATCATAATTAAACCTGATTGCCTAAACATTAAAGATCGCATTAACCCTAAGGGTTATCTATACCTTTATACATATGTCCAAAAATATAAAAAACACTATTCATAATATGAAATTTTTTTAAAACATAATTTAAACATCAGGGTATATTATACATCAAAATTTCATTAAAACGAAATAATTGTATCCCATAGTCATCCTTTCACAAAAAATCTAAAAAGTATATTAAATCCTATACCCTTATGGGAATCCTTAATCTCATCACTACATGATAAATCTTGAATCTGTATATATAAAAACATAAATCATTCAATGTATCTTGTAGTAGATTTACCATTATTTTCTATATAAATACCTAAAAATTGCATCCAATAATAAATAAAATGAATCATATCATATTATTCAGCAATATCAAAACAGAAGTTAAAATACAATCCATAACATTTATATTCTAGTTTTAGTTTCCTTATATTCAACTATAAAGGAAGTTGACACTAAAGATAATTTACCTATTTGGTCTTCCTAATCCCCTTCTTGAGTTCCCCCCTTGGATATTGAAAATCACACTTCCCATACTCCTCAAATTTTAATAATTCTGTTGATACATTTAGAATAACATTATTTCCCTTCATTGTGTTATCCATCAATTTAATTTTTTTAATTGGAATTTTATTTATCTATGTACACCTTTACCACATTTCAAACATATTTACATTACATTAATAAATTTCTAGGGGTAGTTTTTAACACATTAATGTCACCTAATACATTGAATAATTTAACAATTATTATTTTTATCGCCTGAAAATATATAAAACTCCATTTTTCTATTTATTGGTTAATTACGAGCATTAATATGATTTGGGTTATTTTTAAAAACTTGTGGTAGCTAAAAGAATTTTCACTTCTTATCCCATTAATTTTTTATCTTGGTCATTGAACCATAACTTTTTCATTCAAACCCACTATTAAATTGGGTTTTACTTGTTCTATGCATATAGTAAAAAAAAAAATATTTCCAATACATAAAATAAAATCATGATAAACCATATTTTAAAGAGGTTAAATACTAAGATTTAGTTAACCATGTTATACTATATTAAAATATTTTGATTCATTGAATCTAATGATAAATATTTATAACACACCAACCATTGAGTTTACATAGGACATTCTAATTATAATCAAATAACATTTTTACCTCTAATGTTATCTAATCCATTTATCTAATACAAACTAGAAGTACCAAATCTATATTTAACAAATAATTTCATTTATAATAATGATTTCATTTTTTTCATTACCAAGGATCATTTAAGTTATTGAGTTATATATAATTATTTTATAACTCCTTTGTAAAATAACCATACATTACAATGTGGTAATTTATACACAATATCAATTTTTTTCAAATGAAAAATAAAAATAATTGGAAATAAATTTAATTTTAAGAAAACTATTAAATATATATTAATTGACTTAGTCATTATTCCTTAACATCCTTAAAACCTATCACAAAACATTTCAAAATGTTGGATGAGCTCAAAAACCCTTTAAGAACATAATAAAGTGTATCAAAAAACTGTTTAGCCCATATTATAAGCATGAGATCATATAAGATGGTATTATATTGTCATAATAAACTATTAAATAAAAAAATTGATTTATTACACATGAAATCTGAATTACTACCCAATTTTATTGAGAAAAAACATTATGATAAAGCAATAATAAAAAATAATAATCTAGAGGGTTTCTTAGAAAACATGAGAATCCATGAAAAAAAATTTATATCAAACCTCCATATCCCTTAAAGGGAATAATTATTTTTCAAAAAATATACATTAACATGTCTTTTGGAAGGAATTATTTTGAGAAAACTCATTATAAATAATTAAATATCCATATATATTCCTTGGGAAATAATATTTCTAGAACCCTTAATGTAACATTATAAAATGGAATAACCTACTTTGTTAATTCCGATATAATTATCCAAAGAACATATTCATTAAAAAATGCATCAGAGAGCTATACTGGGCTCACCCATTATCATATACTATTTCTAATGGTTGTATTATATCTATACCACATAAAATAATGTATTACCAATGTTAAATTAAAAAAAATACTTTTGAAACAATAATATATTTTCTTCCTATACTGAGATATATCATCCCTTTAAAACAAATTTTTTTAAAACAAAAATATCCAGAATAAAGGGAAGAAGGTTTTTTTATTTGAAAAAATATGAAATCATGTAAAATAATCAAATCATAAAATAGTGGTGGTTATAGTGTGAAAATAAATCAATATTGTTTGTGTTAAAATAAATCATTCCTTTTAATTTTAGGATAAATTTTCCATAAGAAGTACATGAATGAGACTATTTCAAAACATTATAAAGAAATAGAAAAAGAGATATAAAAATATCCTAATAAATCTTTAAATCCCACAAAAATGAATTTATAAAATAGTTTTAATAATATGGTGATGGAGGAAAATGATTTTAAAAACCAATATTTAAAATATCTTAAACAAGGGTTTAAGATAAATTTCCTCTAGACTCATGTACAAATTTTCATGTACATTCATTATTCATAAATAATAAAACTATTATATATATTGTAATGGCCTAAACCTATTCAGTCCATTACATTTCTGAAATCTGGTGTTTTAGGTGTTCTGGGAGGTCAAGGTGACTTATTCCCAATACTTTGCCATATTTCTAGTTCGTGAATAGTGTTTCCAGAACGCCTGCCTTCTAACATCAACCATTATTTCCTTTGACAAATTTTGAGTTCATGAACAGTGTTTCTAGACTAGTGAGGTTCCAATAGAAACCTCTTTTTCCTTTTCCAAATTTTGAGTTCATGAACAGTGTTTCCAGACCAGTGAGGTTTCAACAACAACCTCAATTTCCTTTGCCAAAATTTGAGTTCATGAATATTGTTTCTAGATCAGTGATGTTCCAATAGCAACCACGATTTCATTTACCAAATTTTGAGTTCATGAATAGTATTTCTTGATGATTGAGGTTCCAATATCAACCTCTATTTCCTTTTCCAAATTTTGAGTTCATAAGCAGTGTTTTCAAATTAGTGACGTTCCAACATCAACCTCTATTTCCATTACTAAATTTTAAGTTCACTAATAATGTTTCTAGATCAGTGAGGTTCTAACAACAACCTCTATTTCCTTTTCCAAATTTCGAGTTTATGAACAGTGTTTCCACACCAGTGAGGTTCTAACAGTTTTTTTCCTTTTCCTAATTTCTAGTTTGGTGTACAGTGTTTCCAAATGCCTAATTTTTTTCACCTTTAATGTTTTCTTTGACATAAAATGAATTTAAATCCTCATTTTATAGGCTCTATGGCTGATTGAAAGTCTATAACTCTTATATTAATTTTTCTAAGGCTCGAGATGCTTTTACTTGGTCAAACCACATGGTTTAATGCGATCTAATTTTAAGGGAAAATCCATCATATCTTAAGCCTCTTCTCCATTAAATATTCTAAGATAATGAGATATCTTCCCCCTATTATTCCTCCTTGTTTATTGGCGTGAGACGCTCAAAAATTTAATTCCTTCCAGTAGGAGTTGTGCGATCAAACATTCCTCCTTGGATTGGTTCCCCTTGAATTTCTTCTTACTACAAGTGTATCCTCTATTTTTGGTGCAACTAAGTAGTATCGATCAATATTTGATATAAGGTATGAAATATTTTAATTCTTTTGGGTTCATCTCTTTTGGTTTCTCTATTCCCTTTTATGGAATGTTGTCTCCATTTTTCTAATGGAATTTTCTTGGGTTTTGGTAGGTGTGGGGGTGTCTCTACATCCTCGAGTGGATGCAGTCCTCCAAGATAGGTGATGATGATATATTTTTTAGTCTGTTCAAAGAGCATTGGGAACATTTTTAGGTAGGGGATTTGTTGCTTCCATATTATTTTACATGAAAATGTAGAGTTATCATGTTTTACCGCACTGGATCACAATTTAATTGAATTATTAAATATTTGAACCGGATAAATAAATTGATATCGATCATATGTTATTTACTCTCATTTGGTAATAATTAAACATATATGATTTCTTTGTTTATCTTTTCATTCTAGATGGAAATTTTAATGAACGTAAAGATGGAATTAATTGATAATGGTTTGGCCAAAGACAAAGAGGCATGTAAATGAATCTGTTTGTCGTTGTAATTTTATTTTAATAAAATTAATGAAGTAAGCATGTTTAATAAAATTATGATAGCATAATGTTTAGGTTTCCCATAAATGAAACCTTTAAATAATAAATCGGTTAATTCTATATGGATTAAATGACTAGTTTTTCGGTAAAAGATAATGCCTCGTAGGGTTCTGAGTGACCCTCTTGCATGATTAAGGGCTAAGAGCCCAATTAATATGATTTTTGTTTTCCTGCAAATTTTGATGTGATCCTAGATGGTTTTTGTAATATGTGGGGGGCAGTGAGTCCTTTTGGTTTTGGCAGCAGTTGACGCCTATAATGGTGAGATGAATCAGTTTACGCATGTGGATTTTGGGGAGGACACTAGGTATGATGAAATAAGTTGGATGTGATTGTTAGGATGCTTGGTGTTTCTTGTTGGCTATTTATCTTATTTACTTTCCCTACTACTCAAGGAAGCTGGTTTGATTACCGTCCTTCCAAAAGGGGTAAAGACATGTGGGGTATTCCACGTGATTTCCGTGTTTAGATTCCCAAGGGAGGATGAGTCTACGCTCTTTCTATAGGTGGAAAATACTCAATGGGTAGTTCACATACTCATCATGTTGAGCCCCTTGTGTTTAGTAGCATACAATTTTTTTCTAGAATGCCTAGGAATCTGGGAAGTTAATAGTGTTTTTAATAAATTATTGAATAAATGATATTAACCCATGGGGTTGGAGCTCACTGGGACATAATGCTAAGCTTGAAATTTAAAGGAACAATGGGCTTTGGGTGTGATGTTAGTGAAATATAATGTGGAAATTGTTAATAATTAATTAATGTTTAAAGAATTAATTAATGTAATGTGAAACTGATAAAAAGGGAATGGCTAAATGTAATAAATCTCCTTAAATGGTTGTGTGCTTATAGGATACCTATTCTTAGAAGTATCAGTTGGGAGTTCGAGAGACATTAGCTGTAGTTGAGTATAATATTAGGTTATTCCCATAGTGTGGTTGTGAGCTATAGTATATTCTGTACATTTTGTGTTTCTATATGATACTCCACCCCTTCAATTTGGGAAACTAACACCCTGTGGATTCTGAGCCCTATGGGTGTTTTCCAAAACATTCCGGTGGGAGGATGGATGGGTGACTACCCTCTTTGTCCCCAATCTCTTCTCCTTGTATTTACATGTACTGGTAGGCACATTGGTTAATTTTACCCATATATGTTTGCAGAGGGATATAATGGATTGTGGTTATTCACACAAATATATTCTGGATATAGTTTCATTTGGACTACTATAGGTGTAACATGTATAGGCTGTGATGTATTTAGGATCCTTAATATATGTATGGGCTTTAATGGCTTGAGGTATATTGAACAACATATTATACACGTTATGAGATATGTGGTGGCTCCTGGAAACTGCCTGCTACTTTGATTATGTGGACATGTTGGTTTTGTTGCATGAGGTGCATGTTGTGGTGCTTCTCCCAGATGTCTGCGGGGAAGCCTTTTTGGAGAGACATGGCTTAGGACGTGCAATGTTGGGACAAAGCAGCCAACCAGTGGGGAAGAAGTAGTAGGTTACCATTGATATTATTTATTTTATTATATATTATTTCATATGATACTTGGTGAGAGTAGGCATGTTGAGGCTTGGAAATTAGTATACCTGTTTAGGTGATGAGATAGTTTCACTTGTTGTTAATTGTGATTTAGCATGCTTTCTTTACTTTTTCCCGAGAGGCTCCAGGGAGGATCCTACATAGTATACTTTTACAATCACCCTATGTATATATAAACTATTTTTCTAGGACACTTGGAGAAGGTTGGAGATCAAGACGATTTCTACTAGCTTGGTGTTGCCTAATCTATTTGGGCCTGTGGTTAATGCTGTTTTTACTTTCCTTTTGTACTTTTTAGTTTTTCCCCTTTCAGTTTTAGTATTTTTGTATGACATTACATATGTTTAATTGGGATTTATTTTATATTGTTATCTGAGTTAGAGTTGGTTGGTGTCTATCTTATCTCTCTGTTTCACATGTGTTCTCTTAGAGGGTTATTCCTCCCATTTGTGTGTTCACTATACCCTCATTTCTAGTTGCCAACCTGAGGCCTACTGGTGGCGGGACTCGGGGGTCATTATCTCTCTTCCTAAATTTTCGTACTAGGAGGGGTACACCTTGTGGGGATGGGGTCGTGTAAGAGTGGTATTAGAGGTCTGGCTGAGGGAGATGATGGAGTTTGGTGTTAGGGATAGGCGAGGATTCATGGGTTGGTATGGAAATGGTGTCAGTCATGTCTAGAAAGTAATTTAAACACTAGAGACTAGCTGAGACATAGGCGTTTAGGGCCCCTTGTGATCTGATGCACGAACATTTAAGTTTACAATGGATACTAAATGAGGTGAATCTAGTTGCAGGGTAGAGACCTTGTAAAGGATTATGCATCATTATTCTTTGTGCCTGTGTTTGAATGGGTAGACCTTGGAATAGGTTAACCTAAAATGAATAAAAGAAAAAAATTAATTAATTAATGTTGTGTTTTATATATTCCAATTTTAAGAGCTCTAAATTTTTGTTATTTAATAGGTATGGATCCAGGTCAACATCCTCATCAGGATCACATATAAGATGTCCAACAGGATGTGCCAACAGATCTCCATAGGGTAGAGGATTACAATGATGACACATGGAGGGGGACACTCTGAGAGTTTCAACGCCTAAGTCTGCAGAAGTACGAGGGCTCCATTTCAGATGCAATCATCGAAGAATGGTTGTAGGAGGTCGAGATATGATTCAGTTTAATACATGCTTAGAAGGATCATTGGGTGTCTTTGGTTGTGACGATGCTGCATGGAGAAGTGATGCAGTGGTGGTTATTATTCCTTGAGGATCATGAGGATTCTAGGATCTCATGGGAGGAGTTCTGAGATATGTTTAAAGTCAAGTTTCTTTCTTCTACCATGAAGGTGTCCTGTTTCCTGGAGCTTCTTACCCTTCGATAGGGGATCTCTAGTGTGCGAGATTTTGGAATCCATTTAAAGAGCCTTTTAAGATATGGTTAAGACTTGTTTCTAGATGAGGAGGCTAGGGTGAGTCATTTCGAGGAGTCTTTACATCCAATGATTTTGCACCAGGTCTCCCCATTTATATTTAAGACATATCTTGAGTTGCTAGCGAGGGAAGAGGTTGTCGAGAATACATTGGCTAGAACTGGATCATCATAAGAGGGGAGTCATCATGATTCTTTATGAAGTAGATAAGTGGGATAGGGTTCCTAGTTTTTAGTGCAGAAGAGTTTCCATTCGGTCGGGGGTAGGTCTCATCCCTCAACATCTTGTTTCTCCAGGGCAGTGGCTCTTAGGCCTTTTCCAAGAAGTAAAACACTTTTTTTTTTCTTGTGGCGGTCGAGGTCATCAGTAGTGAGAGTGCCTAATCATTTAGAACAATCACCATGCACCAGGTGTTCCACTCTAGGTTCTTACATTGAGGCAGTTCTAGCTGAGGAAGCAGCAACATGTTTCACTAGGTTTGGATCAGAACAGTAAAGATGGGGAAGGCAGAGGATAACCCCATGATGCTCTATGTACATAGAGGGAAGATCATAGTTGTGGTGGTGGATGTCATCAAGGTCAGAGAGACCATGGAGGAGGTCACAGTTATCTTCATGCTTTATCATTATGATCCCTAGGTGAGACAGACATCGTTTGAGGTACCATTTTCTTGTTTTCTACCTTGGTGTATGCATTGTTTGATTTAGGAGAGAAACACTCCTTCATATCACCTACCCTTGTACATGCTTTGAGACATAAGGTAAAGATGATTCTAGTTCCCTTGGCATTGACTATTCTAGTAGGATGTCGATCTTACTTATTTTAAGTATGTAGAGACTGTGAGCGAGTGTAGGGGAAACACTGCTCTTAGGGATATTTCCTATGTTTACCGATCAAACATATGATTTCATCCTAGAAATGGATTGGTTGAATTCATTACATGATATCTTAGATTACCTAAGGAGGCAGGTTGTGTTCTTCAATGAGGATGGAGAGACAATGGTGTTTTTTTGGAGATTGAGACCCTCAGATGGGTCATAGGCATGTTTCATCCTTATCATCCTTGATGGATGAGATGATTCTTAGATCTTCAGAGGTTCAACAGTTGGTGTTTCTTAGGGTCATAGAAGAGTACCCTGATGTGTTTCTAGAAGAGGTTGTAGCATTACCCCCTTGATGAGAGACCGAGTTTGGGATCGATCTACAACAAGGAGAGTCTCTTATCTCTATGTCTTTATATATTGTTGGGCAAAAATCCCTCAAGGTAGCATTGCAGCATTTTTGGGTTGATTGTGTTTGTTGACAAAGCAGGTTTCCATGGAGAATTGTCGAGTTCCCGAGAATTTGTTGACATTCCATGTTGACAAAGAACTTTGACAAAGGAAAGGACGATCTGGAGGCGGTACAAAAGAGCAGTACAAGGTGGCGCCGTTTTCCAGTGTTTGCCAAATTTTTGGGCCTGAAAATCGCCAATGGAAAATGGAGTGATATGTTGTTGGCAAAGGTTGAGGAGAGAGAAATGAAGAAGGTGTGCGGAAAAATCAAGCGTGGCGCGCAAAACTAGAGGGTTGCGCGAAATCTTGAAGTGTGGCGCGCAAAACAGCGGGTTGCGCGAAATTGTATTTCGCGCAAAAGATGTTTCAAGGCCGAAAGCTTGAAAATCGGTAAAGGCATGAGGCGCGCGAAATTTTGGAGGCGTGCGCGGAAAATTGAAGTGGCGCGCGAAATAGCGGATGAAGTATTTCGCGCAAGAGGTGTTACGAGGTCCGAAGCTCGTAAAATGGCAAAGGCATGAGGTGCGCGAAATTATGGAGCAGTGCGCGGAAAATGTTTGTGCGCGGAAGATCAAAGCGGATTACGCGCTCAAGGAGGGTTTTTCGCGCGGGGTCGATTTTGCCTATAAATATGAAGTGACCCTACTCCATTCAAGAGAGTTCAAGACATAGAAAATACCCGAGCTCTGGTGCGCGAAATTGAAGTTTGAAAGGGTGTTGCGCGTAAACTTAATCGTTTGCGCGTAAAGTCAGCAATTGCGCAGAAAGTTTGTGTTGGCGCGTAAAAGGAAGGTTGCGCGAAAAGTGGATTTCGCGCAAAGGTAGTGAATTGCGCGCAAGGCAGTTTCCAGGCTGCGCGTAAAATTTGGAGGTTGCGCGAAAAAGGAATTTCGCGCAAAGCATAGAAATTGCGCGCAAGACACCGTAAGGGTTGCGCGTAAAAATTGAGGTTGCCCGGTACATCCGGTGCAAAGTGAGATTCATCTGCGGGTGAAAGTTGAACTTCAACAGAGCATCTACATACAGAGGAAGATGCATTCCTTCATGGAAATGAAGAGACCTACAGGTCTATAAACTGTGAGTGAATCCCTTTCAAGAGCAGTGAGCTTAGGAAGAGGAAGAAGGTGATCCTCTCCACCGGCAGTGAGCCAGAGAGAGAGAAACAGGGAGTGACCCTTGGGAAAGCAGTGAGCTGACCCTAAACATTGTAAAGGTAGTGAGCCTGGGCATAGAAGTGATCTATCCCGAACATTGTAATCCACAGCTAGTGAAGTTAGTGGAATTTGGTACGAACCGACAACTTGTCGGCGTATGCTCCTTGGACGTAGCCCTTAGCGGTGAACCAAGTAAAAATCTCGGTGTCTGCCTACTTACATTCCTGCATTGCATTCAAAGCATCATCATCAGGTAAAGGAGACAAGTGATCACAGTAACCACACAAGTGCAAACAAAGTGACCCTTGTAACAAAGAGGTCAAGATCCAGTGGGGCAGGAAGAACATTGAAAAAGAATATCCATACCCTGATTCACCCCCCCTCTCAGGGTATATAGGCCCCAATTGGCCCTAACAATTGGTATCAGAGGGATAGGTTGCTTTTATCAGATTTGTTTGCTTGGACTTGGTGTAGTATTCCTGTGTAGTTGAAGATATTGTTTTCACTTATCTCGGTCTACCATGGGGAAAAGAAAATCTTCAAAGAAGAATCAGAAGTCAGGTGGTATCCCTCAGTGTGGAAGTGTCTTTGGAAAAAGTGTGATTCAACTAAAAGAATCAAACAGCTTACTGAAGGAATCATGCAGTGAACAGAAAAATGATTTGGATACATCATACAACAAAAATACTTACTCATTCAAAGATGTTGATGGAATGAGTGAAGAACCTGACTTTCCAAGTGACGTTGGAACCACTGACGATGAAGAAGAAGAAATTGAAGGAAGAATTGATATGCGAGCTGAGTTGGAGGCTGCTCTTGAAGAGATAGATGTTTGGAGGGCTAAAACCAAGAAATCCAACAAAGTTGTTCATGATGCCAAACTCTATATGCAGCAGCAGGAAGAAGAGAAGTCTGAGTTGATGGAAGAAATTGAGAAACTCAAGTTATCCACACGAGAGAACTCAGAATCAGTTAGTGAGTATAAGATTAAGATTGAAGAACAGAAAAGGGAGATCGATGACTTGAATAGAAAGGTGAAAGATCAATTCAAAAGCATCGAAGAACCGAATGTTCCAAGTAACGTTGGAAACACTGAAGAAGCCAAATCTAAAGATATCCGGATCAAGGGATTGGAGATTGAGGTCCACAAGCTAAAATGCTTAAATCAAAGGCTTATTGATATAGTTACTGACCTAACAGAGAAGAATGATTCACGTGCTGAAGAGCTGTAGAAGATGGCCAGAATGAAAGGAAAACAAAAGGCTGGTGATTATGAAGAGAGTCAAATGTCAGATGAAGCACAGAATCTTAAAGCCAGAAATAATGATCTAGCAGCACAGTTGTCTGCAGAAGTTCAGAAAAATCAAAGGCTACAACAAGAGAATGCATGTTGCTCTGACTCTGTGGCTCAAGAAAAATTGAAGGTAAAGGAGAAAAATGACATGGTTGATAAGCTGAAGCATGAACTGGAAGATGAGGTAAGTAGAGGGAAGCTTCTCAAGGAAAAACATGATGTCCAACTTGAATCAAGGGATATGAAGATTCAAAAGTTGGTAGAAGAGCTCAAATCAGTCGAGCAGGAAATAGAGAAGTCTAAATCCAAAGATAAGCCCAAGTTGAAGGATGCACTGCACTTGCTATTTGATCATCCTTCGACAAGTGATGATAAAATGAAGAACAGATATGCTGTTTCTGAAGAGAAACAACATAATATTTTCTCAGCTCAAAGACCAGCAAGTTTTGGAAATGCTGGTATTGGATATGATAATCCCACTCCTATGGATGATAAGAAAAATGCAGTGAAAATTTACAAAGGTAAGAAAAATCATGTAGGTGCTGGAGATAGGCCTATGAGGATAGTTTCAAGGAGTGATGATGTGTGCTATTTCTGCGGAGTTCATGGCCACACATCAAGCTTCTGTACAGAGGCTCTGGAGTACATTTCAGGTTGTGAAAAGAGAAACATTAATAAATATGAGAATAGGAAGAAGCATCATGAGAAATTAGAAAGAAGAGCTTCTCAGAGGAAAGCATATATTAGATGTTATTACTGCGGAAGAATGGGACACACCATGAGCATGTGTCAGGAAGCTCAGGAGAACAATATCAGAGGAAGAACTCAAGGTGCATCAACATCTCAGCAGAGAGATGATAAAATGAGGTATGCCTTTGAGGGAAAATGTTTTATATGTTCTCACTATGGGCACATGGCGAGACATTGCAGTAAGAAGAAAGCAGGAAAGGGAAAGGACCAAGAAAAAAGATCTCCACCACAGGAAGTGTACAAGAAAGAAGCCTGTACTGGGAGACAAAGTGGTAAGGAGAAGAATAGGCTTAGAGCCTCAGGGAAATCACATGGAGCTGAACGAAAGGTGTATCAGTCACCTCCTCTATCGTACTCACAACAACTCTCAAGGAGAGAATGTGAACAAACCTGGAAGATTAAGGGTAGATCTACTCCAGTTGTGATAAAGAAGAATGAAAGTTCAGTGGAGGACCCACCACTAATGCAAAATAGGGTGGCGACTCATAAATCTGATAAAAGGCAGATAAGCAAAGAATGCATTGAAAAATTCGCCCTGCAACGAGAAGTGGAAGAAAAAGGCAGACCCTTGCAATGGTGGAAGAAACAAGGGATGATGGAAAGAAAAGAGATTCCTGCTCAGAGAATTAATCAAGGAAAATGGAATTTTGGTAGAACATCAAAGAAAGAAATGTGCACTAGTGGGTTTAAACCCCAAATGGTGAGAAAGGCCAGGCCTACCAAATCTACATATCAGAAAAAGGCTCAGAATGTAGGCAATGAATGCCTAGTCATATGGCCCGAACAGTTGAAGTTGGCTAGGCAGTTGGAGGAAGTAAGAAAGGAGTGTGATGACCTCCAAGAAAGAATCAAAGGGTTGACCCATCAGGATCAACCGAAATCCTCCTCTTGAGGAGTCCGGAAGACTCCCCTCTCCCTATATATTTAAATGCTATTAACTGATGATTCATGTGTTTTAGGTTTTAGGGAGATACGATCCATGGGGTAGTGGCATCTAAGGATGCGAAGTGGAGAAGTGATTTGCTCTAGAATTTCAATTGATTCAAATCTGGTACTAGAGTTGATGAAGAAAGGGAGCAACAGAGAACAATAGGAAGTATTTGTGTTATTAACTCTATCTCTTGTTTCCTACACCGAGTTCCAACTCAGTAGGCTTAGAGATTTGGTTAATGGATCGATGCTGAGTGCCAGATTAGTATAAATGGTGCACGTGGAGAAGAATGATTATGGGTCTCTGCCGTTGGGCCTACCAGATAGAAGTGTTGTGTAACACAGGGGGAGCATTTGATAACAAAATCATATGCCAGATCCGTCAAGGAAATAATTGGATGACCCAGCTCAAGTGTTGTCTATTGAGAGAAGACATACTATGGGAGAATCAGCAGTGATCAAGCATTTCATGCTTATTTATTTTGATCTAACATTGTGGTATCAGCTGATTGTTTTTCAGGATACCAAGAAGCTGCGAAAAGTAGCTGAAAGAAATGAAGCCACTGAAAAATGAGTCAGTGAACAATTTCCTGATGAAAGTGTTGAGGAAGAAAGCAACACAGGGGGAGAAGAACTGGCTGAGGGTGACTCAAAATAAGATACTGATGATGAGTAAAAGGATGTAAAATCCTTATCTACACAAAATACAAAGAATCGAGCTGAAATTGACAGGCAGACTATCATCAGTGATCAGTGAGATCCAGTTCAGACAAAGAGAATGAAATCACTACAGCAGACATCATTACTATCTCAGGTTGAGTCGAAATGCTTTGCTGATGCAGCTGAAGATGAAAAACTGGGATCATGCCATGAATGAAGCGATAGGTCAGAATTGAGAAGAATCAGACCTGGGAAATTGTTTCGAGGCCAGATGATAAAAACGTCATCAGGACAAAATGGGTCTATTTAGACAAGATGAACGAAGATGGTACAATGATTCGAAACAAAGCACGACTGGTGTGCAAAGCATACACCCCCAGAGAATGGTACTGAAGGCTATATCAGTATTTGAAGAAGATTGGTTTTCAGTGTGGGGGATTTGATTACAATCTTTATTTCAACAACAATAGTAATCAAAGGATGGTGAGGCTAGTCAAGGAAGAAGACATAATATTTGGAAGATCGGATGAAGCATAGTTACACAAGGCAGGAATGGAACATTCATTTCTGAATCCGAGTATGCCAAGGATGCTTTGAAATGATTTGGAATGGAAAATTCCAAGGAGATGAAGACTCCGGTTTCTACCCGGATGAAATCATCAAAAGATGACAGTGGCAGGGCAGTTAATATCACAGAATACATGCAAATCATTGGAAGTCTGTTGTACTTAACCGCAACAAGGCCTGATATTGTTTTCGCCACATGCCAAGCAGCGAGATATCAGAGTAATCCCAAGGAAAGTCACATGCTTGCAGTGAAAAGAATACTTCGGTATATCAAGGGCACAGTGGACTTCGGCTTGACATACAATGACAAATCTCAGACAGAGTTATTGGGATATACTGATGCAGACTGGACCGGTTCAGCAGATGATAGAAAATCAACGTCAGGTGGTGCATTCTATCTTGGTGGATTGTGTATTTCTTGGCTAAGCAAGAAACAAGATTGCATTTCATTGAGCACCGCAGAAGCTGAGTATATAGCGGCCACTCAAGCATGCACACAGTTATTGTGGATGAAGCAGCAGCTTGAAGATATGGGAGTTGAAGTGAAGTCTCCGATCGGAATCCAGTGCGACAACTCAAGTGCTATAAATCTTAGCAAAAATCCCGTCCATCATTCAAGGACAAAGCACATTGAGATTAAGTATCACTTTATCAAGGAGAAGGTTGAGCAGGGGATCGTGAAGTTGGAGTATGTGCCTACAGAGCTGCAGGTTGCAGATATTCTGACAAAGGCCTTACCCAAGACAGCATTTGAGAGGCATCGACTGGCTCTGGGAGTTCAGTCGACTCCCCGCACTTGAAATAGTGTGGATATGGGACCCCCCCCTCTCCCCGAGGTATGGTGTGTTTTTCCCTAATGTGCTGATATGTGTTCTCTACTATGTTACAGACTACAAAGGCGTGACTTTTGGGTTCGTTGACAAAGGGGGAGAAAAGTGCTTGAAAAGTGCTTGACAAAGGGGGAGAAAAGTGTTAGTTCAAGAGAGAAAATAGTGCGGAGATTTGATACATCATAATTGATACGGGGAGAAGCTGACAGGTGGAGCAGCCAGAAAGGGGGAGCAATGAGAAAGGGGGAGAGATTTTTAAATCTGACGATGCTAGAAGTGATCGATCAAATCATAGAAATCACGACAGCTGAGGATCGTGATAAAGGCAGATCAATGGTGTTGGAATGGTGTGAGACGGTGTCCAGCTATCAACAATCGGTATCAACTTAAGAATTCACCAATTGGTATCAGTGTGGTTCAACAACTGGTTTTATTTTAAGAATTGGTATCAGGGTGGAATCGACAATTGGGGTCTGACATGAAGTGATTCATTGATGAACTTTTCATACTACTCTTGTTTCTCACGCCGAGCATTGCTCATGTGGGCTTAGAGTACATGTTAAGTGAATCCTTGAACGCTATCATAATCGCAAGAGGCGAATGGTGGTAGCAGCTGGAAGAAGACTCAGTGAGGTATCAAAGTGCAGAAAATATTTCTGAGCAGAGTTGTGAAGAGTTGTCAACAAACCCAAAGGGGGAGATTGTTGGGCAAAAATCCCTCAAGGTAGCATTGCAGCATTTTTGGGTTGATTGTGTTTGTTGACAAAGTAGGTTTCCATGGAGAATTGTCGAGTTCCCGAGAATTTGTTGACATTCCATGTTGACAAAGAACTTTGACAAAGGAAAGGACGATCTGGAGGCGGTACAAAAGAGCAGTACAAGGTGGCGCCGTTTTCCAGTGTTTGCCAAATTTTTGGGCCTGAAAATCGCCAATGGAAAATGGAGTGATATGTTGTTGGCAAAGGTTGAGGAGAGAGAAATGAAGAAGGTGTGAGGAAAAATCAAGCGTGGCGCGCAAAACTAGAGGGTTGCGCGAAATCTTGAAGTGTGGCGCGCAAAACAGCGGGTTGCGCGAAATTGTATTTCGCGCAAAAGATGTTTCAAGGCCGAAAGCTTGAAAATCGGTAAAGGCATGAGGCGCGCGAAATTTTGGAGGCGTGCGCGGAAAATTGAAGTGGCGCGCGAAATAGCGGATGAAGTATTTCGCGCAAGAGGTGTTACGAGGTCCGAAGCTCGTAAAATGGCAAAGGCATGAGGTGCGCGAAATTATGGAGCAGTGCGCGGAAAATGTTTGTGCGCGGAAGATCAAAGCGGATTACGCGCTCAAGGAGGGTTTTTCGCGCGGGGTCGATTTTGCCTATAAATATGAAGTGACCCTACTCCATTCAAGAGAGTTCAAGACATAGAAAATACCCGAGCTCTGGTGCGCGAAATTGAAGTTAGAAAGGGTGTTGCGCGTAAACTTAATCGTTTGCGCGTAAAGTCAGCAATTGCGCAGAAAGTTTGTGTTGGCGCGTAAAAGGAAGGTTGCGCGAAAAGTGGATTTCGCGCAAAGGTAGTGAATTGCGCGCAAGGCAGTTTCCAGGCTGCGCGTAAAATTTGGAGGTTGCGCGAAAAAGGAATTTCGCGCAAAGCATAGAAATTGCGCGCAAGACACCGTAAGGGTTGCGCGTAAAAATTGAGGTTGCCCGGTACATCCGGTGCAAAGTGAGATTCATCTGCGGGTGAAAGTTGAACTTCAACAGAGCATCTACATACAGAGGAAGATGCATTCCTTCATGAAATGAAGAGACCTACAGGTCTATAAACTGTGAGTGAATCCCTTTCAAGAGCAGTGAGCTTAGGAAGAGGAAGAAGGTGATCCTCTCCACCGGCAGTGAGCCAGAGAGAGAGAAACAGGGAGTGACCCTTGGGAAAGCAGTGAGCTGACCCTAAACATTGTAAAGGCAGTGAGCCTGGGCATAGAAGTGATCTATCCCGAACATTGTAATCCACAGCTAGTGAAGTTAGTGGAATTTGGTACGAACCGACAACTTGTCGGCGTATGCTCCTTGGACGTAGCCCTTAGCGGTGAACCAAGTAAAAATCTCGGTGTCTGCCTACTTACATTCCTGCATTGCATTCAAAGCATCATCATCAGGTAAAGGAGACAAGTGATCACAGTAACCACACAAGTGCAAACAAAGTGACCCTTGTAACAAAGAGGTCAAGATCCAGTGGGGCAGGAAGAACATTGAAAAAGAATATCCATACCCTGATTCACCCCCCCTCTCAGGGTATATAGGCCCCAATTGGCCCTAACATATATGATAGACCCTTCTGAGTTATGAGAGCTACATATAAAGCTTGATGGCATGTTATAGTGTTGTTTTGTTCGGCCGAGTGTGTCACCACGGGGTTCACCAGTTTGGTTCATGAAGAGGGATGATGATAGTTTGTGGTTATGTATCGATTATCTTCTCTTAAACAAAGTAATAGTGAAGAATCTCTATCATCTTCCATGGATTGATTATTTATTCGATCAACTGAATGGTGAAAGACGGTTCTCAAAGATAGACTCGCAGTCAGGATATCATTATATGTATGTGAAGGATGAAGATATCATGAAGACTGATTTCTGTTGTCATCATGGGTATTACGGGTTCGTTGTTATTCCGTTCAGTGTGATGAATTCTATAGATGTGTTCATGGGATATATGAACATTGTGTTCTGTGAGTTCCAGGATAAGTTCATAGTGGTTTTCATCGATGAAATCCTTGTGTAATCCATGTATGAGGAAGAGCATTCCGAGAATCTACACGTTGTTTTGTGATTTTTTTGCCAACAACAGTAGTTTAAGAAGTTTTAAAACTATGAGTTTTGGGATTGATAAGTCTGTTTCTTGGATCTTGTTGTGTACCAGTAGGGAGTATCTATGGATCCATAGAATATAGAAGAAGTTGTGTCTTGGGAATCCCCCAAGACAATGGAAGAGCTATGAAGTTTACTTGGTCTTATAGTCTAATACAAGAGATTCATAACCTATTTCTATCGGGTTGTGACTCCTCTAACATCCATGACCAGGAAGGATTAGACATTCATATGGACTAATCAATGTCATCCAGCTTTCTAGTATCTGAAGGATAAGTTAGTAAGTGCTATAGTTCCATATCTTCCAGTAGAGGGAGTTCAGTTTGATATTTTCTGCGATGCTCTGCATCTAGGGTTAGGCTTTGTTCTGATGTAGTAGAGATCAGTTGTTTCTTATGGGTATCGACTGTTGTGCCCCAATGAATGTAACTATTATACCCATGATCTTGAGTCGGTAGTTGTGGGTTTTTCTCTAAAGTTGTGGATACATTACCTCATTGGAGAGAGCTTTATATTTTTCACCGATTATATGAGCATGTGGTATGTTTTCCCCCAACATGGATTAATCTTGAGACAGTGTCGGTGGATGGAGTATTAACTGGAATATGACTTTGAAATATTGTATACCCCTAAAAATGGGAATTTTGTAGCTGATGTGCTGAGCAGGAAGTCACGTAGTGATGCAATGCGTGAATCTGGTGATTTTTAGAGTGTTATAGAAGATATTTCAGCATTACATCTTGATATGGGAGAATTTGGGGGCAGAGGTTGTCTTTTTCAGATGATGGTGCAATCCTCTTTAGTGCAGCAGGTGGTAGAGTCCCAAATGGGGGTTCTAGAGGTAGAGGTCTAGAGATACCGAGTTGTTTGTGCTGAGGCCCCTGATGGTTGGTATATGGATGAACAACCCCTAGTGTTGTATCATGAAAGGCTATTTTTTCCTTTGGTGATACACGAGATTTTTCTTAGAGAGTTTTATAATTCGCCTTTAGGAGTGAATCCGAGTGTGAAAAATATGTACCAAGCCTTGAAGAGTCAGTTTTGGTGGCCTGGGATGAAGTGTACTGTTGCAGTGTTTGTGTCTCGATGTTTGGTATGCCAGAGGGTGAAGGTCGAACACCGTGTTCCTGGTGGTCTACTCCAACCATTAGATGTTCCTCAGTGGAAGTGGGAGTACTTCTCAATGAACATTGTTACTGGTTTACTTCGAGATCTGGGAGGACATAACGCTATTTGGGTGGTAGTGGATAATTTAATAAAATCTTTGTACTTCATAGCGATCAAGGAGTCAAGATCAGTGGAAGTTTTGTCAAGGTACTATCTACAAGAGGTGGTGAGAATTCATAGAGTCACAAGGATGATCATTTATGATCGAGATCCTCATTTTACCTCTTGGTTGTGGAGAGGTCTCAAACATTCTTTCAGTTCTTAGCTATGACTTAGCACTGCATTTCATCCACAGATGGGAAGTCAGGTAGAGAAAACCATCCAGACTCTTGAAGACATGTTGCGATCATGTGTCTTGGTTTTTGGAGGTTTGTGGATGAGGCACTTACCCTTGGTGGAGTTCGCTTACAAAAATAGTTTTCACTCCATCATTAGTATGGTGCCATTTGAAGCCTTGTATTGATGACTTTTCAATTCTCCATTGTGTTGGACTGGGGTTAGAGAGTAATCAATTCTCGGACTGAAAAAAGTGAAGAATATGACAGAGATGGTTCAGGTGATTCGTGAGAGGATGAAAGTAGCACAAGATTGTCATAAATCATATTCTGATCAAAGTAGGAGACCCTTAGAGTTTTATTTTTGGGATTACATATTTCGTAAGGTGACTCCCCTTCGTGGGTAGCGAAGGTTCGGTCATGGGAGTAAGGTTTATCCTCAGTTTTTTACCCCCTTTAAGGTTTTGGCTCATGTTGGAGAAGTGGCATGTTAGATAGAACTTACTCCGCAGACGATCCAGATACATGCTGTTTTTCATGTATCACAACTCCATTGTTATCTTCATGATGACCCATACATCATCAATTGGAGAGAGATCGATGTTAACGATGATGAAACCTTTAAGGAGAGACCAGTAGAGATCCAGGACCGCAAAAAGAAGGTGTTGCATAATCATTCTATTCCTTTTGTTCGTGTCTTGTGGCGACATGGTGTTGTCGAGGAGAGTACTTGGGAGTGGGAGTCCCAGATGCGTGTCCAATACCTAGAGATATTTTATGTTGTTGTGCTAAATGTTTCTTTGATGATATCATTTATGTACCTTCGATGTGATGTTTTTCTTGACTTATTTGGATATGGAATGATTATTCCCTTGTTCTTGGATATCGAGGTTTTGTTATAGCTTTCAAATAACTCAGGGTGGTTTTCCCTAGAGAGTTATCTTACGTGGTGGTTGTTCGGACCCCTATTTTCTTCTGGTTTGGTTTTTAATTCACGGGGACAAGAATGTTTTGAGAGTTATGTAATTTAATGGACCGAACCTCTTTGATCCATTAAATTTCTGAAATCTAGTGTTTGAGGTGTTCTGGGAGGTCAAGGTGACTTATTCCCAACACTTTTCCAAATTTCTATTTCATGAATAGTTTTTCCAGAACAGCAGCCTTCCAACTGCAACCTATATTTCCATTTCCAAATATTGAGTTCATGAATAGTGTTTCTAGACCAGTGAGGTTCTAACAGTAGCCTCAACTTCCTTTGCCAAATTTTGAGTTCATTAACAGTGTTTCCCGACTAGTGAGGTTCCAACATCAACCTTTATTTCGTTTTCCAAATTTTGAGTTCCTGGATAGCATTTCCTGATCAGTGAGGTTCCAACACCAACCCCTATTTCCTTTTCGAAATTTTGAGTTCATGAATAGTGTTTCCAAACCTGTGAGGTTCCAACATCAACCTCTATTTCATTTTACAAATTTTGAGTTAATGAACAGTGTTTCCAGATCAGTGAGGATCCAACAACAACCTCTATTTCCTTTTCCAAATTTTGAGTTCATGAACAGTGTTTCCAGACAAGTGAGGTTCTAATAACAACCTCTATTTTATTTGCCAAATTTTGAGTTCATGAATAGTGTTTCCAGACCAGTGAGGTTCCAACAGCTACCTCTATTTCCTTTTCCAAATTTCGATTTTGTGAACAATGTTTCTAGATCAGTGGGGTTCCAACAATAACCTCTATTTCCTTTTTCAAATTTTGAGTTCATGAATAGTGTTTCCAATACAGTGAGGTTCCAACGACAACCTCTATTTCCTTTTCCAAATTTTGAGTTCATGTACAGTGTTTCTAGACCAACGAGGTTTTAATAGTATCCTTTTTTCCTATGCCAAATTTCTAGTTTGGTGTGAAATGTTTCCAGCTTCCTACAGTTTAACCCCATTAATGTTTCTTTTGACATAAAATTCCTTTAATTCCTCGTTTTAAGGATCTCAGGATGATTCAAATGCCATAACTTCTATATTAATTTTCCTAAGGCTCGATATGCTTTTACTTAGTCAAATTGCATGGTTTAATGCGATCATATTTTATTAGAAAATACAGTGTATCTTAAACCGCTGCTCCTTAACTCTTCCAATGGGATGAGATATCTTCCTCCATTATTCTTCCACCTTATTCTATGGTGTGAGATGCTCGAACCATTCATTCCTTCCCATAGTATTTTTTTGATCAATCTTTCCTCCTTGGATTGGTTCCCCTTGAATTTCTTCTTGTTGCAAGTGCACCCTCTGTTTTTAGGTGCAACCAAGTAGTATCGATCAATCTTTCATATAAGGTATGACCAATCATAATTATTTGGGGTTTATCTACATATGTTTCTCCTTTACCTTTTATGGAATTCTATATCCATGTTCATAATGTACTTTTCTTGGGTGTTGGTTAGTGTGGTGGTGTCTTTGCATCCTCGGGTGGATGTAATCCTCTAAGAGTGGTGATCATGATCTATTCTGTTAGTCTGTTAAAAGGGAATCAGGATCCTTTTGAGGAAGGTGATTAATTGCTTCTTTATTATTTTACGTGAAAATGTAGTGTTAGCATGTTTTAGTCCACTGAATCAAAATGGAATTGACATATTAAATATCTGAACCGGATAAATAAACTGATATCGATCATATGTTATTGCCTCTCATTTTTCTAGATAGTGTGATATCTATACTTTCTTTGTTTAGCTTTTCATTATTGATGGAAATTGGTAATGATCGTAAAGATGGAATTAATTGATAATTGTTTGGATAAAGATAAAGAGGCATGTAAATGAATCAGGTTGTTGTTTTTATAATTTTATGTTAATAAAAGTAAAACAGTAGGCATGTTTAATCAAATTGTGATAGTTTCTTATTTAGGTTACCCATAGTTGGAACCTTCAAATAATAAATCAGTTAATTCTAGATGGATCAGTTGACTAGTTTTTTGGTAAATGATAATACCTCGTAGGTTTCTGAGTTACCCACTTTCTTAATTAACGGTTAAGAGCCCAATTGATATGATCTTTTTTTTTCTACTTATTGTGATGTGAGCCTGGATGGTTATTATTATATATGGGGGAAGGGAGGCCTATTGGTTATAGAAACAGTTGATGTCTAGAGTGGTGAGATGAATCAGTTTATGAATGTGGGTGTCGGGGAGGACACCATGTATTATGAAACAAGTTGGATGTGAATGTTTGGATTCTTGTTGTTTCTTTTTGGTTGTTTATCTTCATTACTTCCCCCATTGCTCAAGGCAACTGTTTTTCTTAATCTCCTTCCAAAAGGGGTGAATATGTGTGGGGTATGCCACGTGATTTCCATGTTATATTTCCAAGGGGGGATGTGTCTACACTCTAGATATAGGTGGAAAATACTTGATGTGTAGTTCACATACTCACCGTGTTGATCCCTTTGTGTTATTAGCTTAGAATGTTTCTCTAGAATTCCTAGGAATATGTGAAGGTAATAGTGTTTTTAATAAATGATTTAATAAGTGATATTAACCCATGGTGTTGGAGCTTTCTAGGACACAATGCTAAGGTTTAAATTTAAAGGAATAGTAGACTTTGGGTATGTTTTTAATGAAATATAATGTGGAAGTTTCTAATAGTTAATTAATGTTTAATGAATTAATGAACGTAAAGTGAAACTGATAAAAAGGGAATGAATGAATGTAATCAAGATATTTAAATGGTTGTCTTCTTATAGGATACCTAGTCTTAGAAGTAGCAGCTGGGAGTCCGAGATACTTTATTTGTAGTTGAGCCTAATATTAGGTTTTTACCATAGTGTAATTGTGATCTATA
The DNA here is from genome assembly GCA_963277665.1 of Viscum album. Taxonomy (NCBI): domain Eukaryota; kingdom Viridiplantae; phylum Streptophyta; class Magnoliopsida; order Santalales; family Viscaceae; genus Viscum; species Viscum album. Next base: position 1,590,466,337 of record OY728150.1, read on the forward strand.
GTATATTCTATACTCTCTATGTTCCTATATGCTAATCCACCACGTCAGTTAGGGAAACTGACAGCCTAGGTATTCTGAAACTTTGGGGTGTTTTCCCCAATATGCTGGTGGGAGGATGGATGGCTGACTATCCCCTTTGGCCCCGCTCTCTTCTCTTGGTAGTTACTTGTGCTGGTTGGTACAATGGTTAGTTTTCTCCATATATGTGTGTAGAGGGATGTAATGGATTGTGGTTATTCACACACATATATTCTGAATAATATTTCATATTGAATACTATAGGTGTAAGGTGTATAAGATGTGATTTCTTGGGAATCCTTATTCGGTGTATGTTCTTTAATAGCTTGAGGTATAATTCCTGACATATGATACACATTATGTGAGCTGTGGTGGATCCCAAAAACTACCGGGTTAATTTTCTTATGTGGACGTGGTGTTTTTTTTGCATGAGGTGCATGTTGTGGTGTTTCACCTAGGTGTCTACGAGAAAGACTTTTTGGTGAGATATGTCTTAGGATGTGCGAAGTTGGGGAAAAGTGGTAAATCGGTGGAGAAGTAATTGCGGTGTACCCTTGATATTATTTTTTATATTATATAATATTGTATTAGATACTTGGTGAGAGTAGCCATGGTGAGGCTAGAAACTTAGTATACCTATTTAGGTGATGTGTTAGTTTCACTTGTTGTTCACTGTACTTTAGCATTATTTCTTCACTTTTGCACAAGAGGCTTTGGGGAGTACCCTACTAAGTATACATTTATACTCACCCTATTTATATATAAACTATTTTTTTAAGTCACCTGGAGAAGGTTGGATATCAAGCTATTTTCTACTAGCTTGGCATGGAAAGAGATGTTCAGGTTTGTGGTTGCTTCTATTTTTACTCTCCTTTGGTACTTATCGTTTTCCCATTTTAGTTGTAGTAGTTTTCCATGACAGTACATATGTTTACATAAGATTTCATTTATATTATTGTCTGAGATGGAGTTGTTTGGTGTTTGTATTATCTATATCTTTAACATGTATTATCTTATAGGGTAATTCCTCCCATTTGTGTGTTCACTATACCCTTGGTGTTATTTTCCAACCCAGGGCCTACTGGTGGTGGGACTCGAGGGTCATTATATATCTTCTCACATTACTGGCCTAGGAGGGGTACAAATTTTGTGGAAGGGGTCATGTCATATATTTAAGTTCTTAATAAACATTTTTAGTTTTAGTATTAATTATATTTCTCTTATTTCAATTCCCTAATTAATCACTCAATTTTAGTTCGGTTCTTTTGAGGACATTTTGTTCATTTTTCCAAAATGGATTCAGTAGGTTTAATTAGTCAAATGGATCAAGAATATATATTTTCTTGAATGTTAATAATGCATCCAATATCATTTTAATTCATTAATAATATTTAAGAAATAAAAAGGAATGAATTTTATTAAAAATTAATGATCTTACAATCATAGAGATGATACGTCATACGTACACATGAGTAACATTTCCATTTTTCAATGAACATGAGGAATGAAGGTAACTATAATTTAATATTTTTAGAATTATTAAAATATCAGAAATATAATAATTATTATTTAAATAAACCTATATTTACATTGCATATGAGGATGTTCTGAAAAATTAAATACATGGGTTCTATAGGCGGTATTCATTACATACACACATGAAATTGTTTTATTTTTCTTTTGATTATATTGATGGAAGTAGAATATTTATTAATATTTCCAAAAGGATATTTATTTAATATTAATATATATATATATATCATATTATTTCATTTGGATTCATTTTTATATCCAACAACAATTTTTGGTTATGAAAAATGATATACATCGTCTCACTAGGTGGTAGTCCACATATACAGATGGGTGGTGTTTTAAATTTTATATGGATAGTTATGTATTTGAAAAATTAATATAAAATTAACATAATATTATTTAAAAAAAATTTATGTAATTTTGATATTATATGAAAAGGTTTTAAATATCTATAATAATACAAAAATAGAAAACAATCAATTTAGAATGTTGTGTAATCTTTTGAAAAACCACCTTTTGTTTATACCTAACACCTTAATAGCACAATATTATAATCAAACCAATAACTCTATGTCATTGGTTAGGATCATAATATTTTTTGGTGGTCTTTATGGATATATGATTATATTTGTGTGTGGATAAGATATTAGAGGATAGTCCATTTTATATGCGAGGGAGAGGATAAACATGAATATTTTTAAAAGATTAAAATATATTAAAGTCTTAATCTATTCCAATTGATTAAAAATGAATACTTTTCTATTAATGGATATAATATAGTATATATATGACTATTTAATTGGATTTATGTATGTTTTTAGGTCATTATATCCCATATATTCTTATTTTTATCCTTTTTAACACATTTTTACTCTTACCATAATAACTAAATTTTTTAAAAATGGTACAATTTATAATGACCAAAATCAAAATTAGAATAATTAAAAAATTTACAAATTATTATTATAAACCTGTAATAAATTTTATAAATTTCAATATCCTTATGTTTATGATTTAAAAAGAACATTTTTAATGAGAAGAAAAACATTTTTTTTGAAAAAACTAAATTATAAAATACAAAAATGTTTTATTAAAAAAATAATGTATAAATTATATTTAAATAAAATTAATTTTATTATCTTTATTAATAAGGATATACTGATATCTTAAAATTAATTAAGTAAATAATGGGACTTTATAAATACATTACCAATAAATATAGTTTCTATTAAAATAGTATTTTTTCACAATTCACTAAGAAATTATTTTTTCCCAAAAACATTAAAAATTCATCTTAAAGATAATTTTTATATTATGAATTTGTAAATTTATTCCATCTTTAAAATAAAATGTATAGATGAAGTAGAATTTAAATATAATACATGATAAAAACACAATAAAAATAATTCTTGAAAAAAATGTATTTTTGAAGCAAAAAATTGCAATATTCCCATTCCATTTATAATAACCAAAGTTTAATAAATGACTATTCATTGAACTCAATATATAATCAGCTTATATCAATATAATCATTTCTAAATTGTAATAAATTTAATGTATTAAGCTAAAATATATTTATCACATAAAAATAATTTTATGGAAAACATCTATTTTAACATCAATGTATTTTAACTTCATTTTTAACCAATTGATAATATACACATGATTTATTAATAATTTAATTAGGTTAAGATATTCTATATATTTTCATTAGATGGTAGTTCCAATTTATAAAAATAAAATAAAATTATAGGACATAGAGATCATATATATTTATTAAAATATCATATGATAGTTGATTTCCAACATGCTATTCTGTATAACAGGCAATATTGTATACAATAATAAAATAAAATAAATGATAACATATTGAGGTTTTACATACTAGCATATTCCATTGTAAAAAAGTTTTATATTGGGTTTCAAATAAATATTTTATATACCAATTGTATCCAAATACATTATTTATGTATATGGTTGGATCAATTTTTATGATTGGATATAAGTGAAATTTATTTTATAGATACAACATATGTTAGGTATTTAAAAATTTAAATACTTATCATAATGTATTAAATTATGAAAACTAGTTAGTGTAAACTGATACCGAATAAAATAATATTGACACATTTCAAAACTATCTATGGAACCACTATCTTGGTCATGTAAAAAAGAATAATATAAATAATCTTTTCCAATATGGTTATTTAGAAACTTTTTATATAAACCCATTTAATTGATATATTTTTTATTTATAAGGGAAAATGATCATGCCACATTTTGGTGGATAGAATGACAGATCTACAAAGATTATTAAATTTTTACACATTTATATGTTTAGAACTGTTCTAGTATAAGGTTGCCATGGGTATTCTAATATCCAAGTTTCTATCGCTGACTTAAGTGGATAGGGTTTTGTTTTCATGATGACATGTACGTATTAATACAAACGAGAAATTGGAGGAGTTCATGAATGATGTAAGGAATCACAAGGATACAAATATAAATAATCCTTAATAGAACTGAGGTGTTGTGTATATTAACTATGTTTTCATAAAATGTTACTAGGTCATTGGGATTATATTTCAAGTTATTCCACCTTATACAAAATAGTGTAATTGTTATGATAAAGGAGGAACCATACCTTGCTTGAAATTTTTGAATTCAATGATGTGTCATATAGATCATCCATTTCCCTTTTTGGTATTTGTATTTCTTGTTTAAAGACATATTCTATATTTTATAACAAATAATTAGGAAATTAAAATACCATATAAATTTATACATTGAATGAAATTTATGTTCTCATATACTCATTCATGGGGTTATGAGGTAATTGTTATGTCCACTAATATCAACAATCTAGAAACTTGGTGCATGAAGTATATCATTATAGGATATCAAAGGGAAAATAAGGGAAATAATATATTTGAAACATATAATTAGAATATAATATTCTATATAAATTCTATTCTCCATAATAGTGAGTACATCCTAAGGATGGTTAGCGAGAAAATTATTGAGTTTGATAATTTGGATTCTCATTATACACAATTGTTTTTGATAGAACATATTCCATAGGTATCCATGGATGATTTTTATCATAAAACATATTTATTTTATAGGAGTACTATAGATTTTGTAATGACCAAAATATATGGTTTTATCATTACATAGGATAGTGTCTCATTATTAGTGGATGAAAATGATACTATTTCGTACAATGTGGTAGTAGATAGATCATATCCAATAATATAAAAATATTTTATGAATATTCAGAGGTATTTCTTGTACTAGAACCATGTTTTGGCTCTAGTTGATCCCCTAGTTAATGAAACTCCCATTGGATTAAAATTGGTAATCAAGAGAAAACTAGACACGGAAGTTAATGATAGTATATATAAATCATGACTAGTGGATAGATGATTTAAAAAATAAAGTATTAGACTATGATAAATCATTTTCTCTAATATATATGTTTAGATGAATTATATTTAAAATTTTAATTTATTCTTTCCATTACTAAGTGTCTTGGATGATTGATTTCAAAAAAACTTTCCTTATTGGGTATTTTTAATAACATGTCTACCTGTCACACCATGTATGGTTTCTAAATATATATAATGAAAAAAATTTAATAATTTTATAGAGATCTATTTTTATATTAAATAGAACATCTAGGTCTTCAAACATTTGAACCGATTAATAAATAAGATAATTTTTTTAAAAATATTAAATGTGAGCCCTGTGTTGACAAATAGTTAACTATGAGTGTAGTTTTTGTCCAACAAATATTTTTCAATCACATATTTCTTGTTGTAAATTATTTATTATTTTTATATTTATTTAATAAATAGTTAAAAGAGTGATTATTTATGATGGACTTAGTCAACCAAACCTAAAATTAGGGAATCAAGAACACTCATGATAGATATAAGAGTCTCTTTTTTGTTGAAATAATGTATAATAATGGAATTTATGAAAAATATAATTATTATAGATCAATCAATGTGAATATTGGTTCCATTTTCAAATGGTATAGAACATTCTAGAAAAATTATTCTTCTGAAATAACAACAATGTTAGATAATTGGAAATCGTATTCACTTCTACGATAGAATCAATCGAGTATTACATGTTACATATAAGATACTATGTTACCTATTATATGAGAAGGTTAAGATGATATGAATACAATATATGTGAAAAACACTGATCAAATATAAAGTACATAAATATTAATATTAGCTATATTAAGGATATGTTCATGAAATATATTGGAAAACAGAAGCTAGTCATTATGGGTTACAGAGATGAAATATATTACCCATACCAGTATGACTAAATATCATAGTCAGGATATATCATTTGTCACAATGGTGTAAATATGATCTATAAGTGTTCCATAATACAAGCTATCACTAATTTTATTGGGTTGTTTTGTTATATAGAATAAGCTAGTGCAACCAAAGAAGTTATTTTTATATGGATATTTTTTAATATATAGATATGATACCAGATATTAGAGACCATATAACATTATTCTATGATAATACTATAACAGTTGACCTCAAAGTAATAAATGATTATATGAATATGAAGATCAAGATCTGTGAATATAACCATTTGAGGTATTTTTATATATGGGGTGAATCCATTATGAAAATAGTTTCAATTTAGGAGAATGTGGTGGACTTTCTGACTAAATATTTATCATAGTAAAAGTATGAAAATCATATGTGATCTATAGGATTGAAGGTTGATAGTAGTCAGATCTAGTTTAACCAAGAGCCTATTCTAGATGGTGCCATTGTTATGACCACCTCCCCCCCAAAATTATACCCATTCTGGTCTAGTAATAATATAGGGGAGATGGTGAATGCTCGAGTCCCACCTATAGTAGGCCCTAGGTTGGAGACTAGTACAAAGGGTATAATTAAAAAAAATAAGGGATTCATTATCCTCTATGATAACATGAATAATATAGTTATACTAAATATATATAACTCAAAACCATCTAAAAAAATATACATATGAATAATTTACAATTGAAATCATGTGATTTCATGTGTTACCGAATGAAATGAAAATGAAACTAAATTATCCAAAAGGTAAAGATAGTAGTGACCAAAAATCCCAAAAATATCCTAAAGAACCATGATCTAGTAATATTATGCTCGTTTTCCTAAATTATATGGCTGACCTGAAAAATTGTTTATATATAAATACTATGACCATTACATTAAACTCAGTATAAACCTCCCAGGACCCTCTAAAGAAAATGATAAATAAGGAAAGATAAAAAATAGTGTACAATAGAGAAGCATGCTCATCACCTAAACATGTATACTATGTTCACAGTCTATCATGAGCCAACTTGACAGGGATGAAATCACAATAAACCAAAGCCTCCCTCTAGTAGTCTATTGGATGAAAACTATCACCATGAATGAATGTCACACACATAGGAGGCATTTTAGATCAATACATGTACCCACACACATATTTCTAAGAACAAATAATCAATAGTAATAGTTACCTATAAAAATGTATATGTCTACATCACATATGACAAGAATATCCAAATATTTTCAACTAAGACACACAATATAAAGGTAATGATAAAAAATATAATTCCATACTAGGTTTATTTTGATAATATTCAACATAGAACCCATCTAGGAGAACACTCTAATTAAGTTAGATAAACCCATTGTCATCCAACTAAGTGGTTGTTATCATTGACTCTCTATATTAGAAATATATCATCGATGTCTGAAGAGATATGATATGTAGATGAGGGTCACTCCCAATAGATTGAGGTATACTAGAAACAAAATCTGGATTAACCTTCTAAGTATAGGATTGATTTCGAAGTAGTTTTGGTCATGACAATACTAAGAACTTCCCCAAGGGCCTAATGATGATAAAGGATCTCACTCTAGGCCACATTGTAGGATTCCAACAACTCTTTCAAAGAATTTATTCATAAAGAATGATTTTACTATGTGTGGGAGGTGATTTCATAATAACCATCGGGGAATGGATACAGGGAACACAGACTTACAAAACATGTCTAATATGAAGGAGACATGGGATATAAGACAACTTTTATGGAGTACACGACATGTACTTTGAGTACATGGTGTGACCCATTTGCCTCATGTCATTCCTATGTAAATGACCAATGCCCAAGTCTATCTAGAAGTACATGAAAAACTATTTCTCATGTACTTTTCCCTTTTACTAGTACATGACATAACCCATGTATATTCTGGATTTCCATATCTATATATAAGTACACGATAGGCCTATGCATGTGTACTCTATCCCGTGTTAGTGTATCCTCTAAGGTACACATTGAGCCACTATATGAGAAAATTCATGTCATGTGATTGGCATCACATGTCCTGCAATACTTAACCTCACATGAAAACCCTATCCACTAAATATGGGTCCCACAAGCCATGTAAACCCATATTACATGCCATGTAGATTAGGATTTCCATAATCTAATGAGTTGTCCCCATTTGGAGTCATTCAATCCTCTTGCACCAAATCTGATTGGGATTCATGCTGGGAATGTATGATCTTGTCTAACCAACCATTACCATATCTTTTCACTAGATTATAGCCTCCTGATTCACAAGTAAATCAGTTTTCATTCATCTATTTCACCATTTATCACACCATCGAAAACTGAATACCTCTAATATAGTTTAATCCATTCGCATCTAAAATTGGTTCACCTATGTCACCTTGTGCTAAGACTAGATGTTAATATTGAATCATTTGACTAATAAATTGGTGTGAAACAATTGATTCCTTAGTTTATCTTAAACCATATGACAAATGATGAACACCTGTGATTAATTTAGAATCATGGGAGAAAATAAAAAAGTAAAATCATGAGGATCATACCTCTATAGACATCTACGTATACCTCTATTCATTTTAGATAGAATGATAAATGAAGAGATGATCAAATAATGGAAAATAAATTCCCAAATTCTCATATAGAATTAACCAATACTTCAATATGCATGACACAAAGTTAAACCATTTGGTTGATTCATTCATGTTAATAATAGAAATAAATAATGGGAAAGTAATCAAATTAAAGAAAACAATATAACTTAATTTGTATTGATTAATGAAAAATAAAAAATTTATGTCATTATCCTTGGTGAGATCCTTGACATGCATTAGCACATGAACCTTTATCTGATCTCGGTTTTTCATCATTCAACAAGAAAATTATCCTCCATAATAACCTAGGTCTCTAAGGTATAGTGTCCAACTGTAAGACAAACTCCATTGCTATATATTTAATGAGGAATTTTTTCAATGTGCCGAAAATAAATAAAACAAATTAATTCATTAAATAATTTTATTCATTGATTCCCTTAAATAATTTCTTACAAACGGCCTTTAATACCAAATATTATGTCATTCCTATGGTAAAACCCAAATTTTTGACTCAATGATGCCCTCCGATTCTTTATTTGATCCAGTAGTTTAGGATTTATTCAACTTCTTTTGGAAATATCCTCTAGTGTGATATTTAATATATTTAAAAAATTTATTCTTGGAACACTGAGCCTTGGAATCACATGTTGTGTCAATGATTGGATATTAAAATATTCCTTGAAATATTCCAAACTCTTACATGCAAAAAAGAGGACATTACATTATTAACCCCTTAAAATAGTTTTCTCCCCTGGTATAAAAACTATTTAAAAAGGAATGATACTGAGATCTCAATTTTTTTCTTCCACTCCCACATACTCTCTCAATGATTTTATATATTGTTAACAATGACACACCCAAGGAAAAATATTTCTAAAAAAAGGTTCTTTCTCCTTTTAGATCTCAATATTACCAACTCTTTGAAAATAAAATCAACTCCTAAGATCCAGCTCACCTTGGTCTATATCGTACAATTAGTCAGACACCTACCACCTCAGCTGTAATATTAAAGAACACAAGAGAACCAAAATCTACAATATCCTTAGGGTTAAGAGACACACCAATTTTCTAACCTAGCTCAATATTATGAAGATAAAGGGCCGAATATTCTTGTAAAATTCATACCAATTTGGCTAAAAGTCTATAATTTTCCAACTCCAAAAGCCTCCTTTTTTAGTCCACCGAGGACTCATGATTTTTATTGGATAGTCCTTATCCAAACTTTTTATGAAATATTCTCTATTTAACCAACACTATAACCAATACAAGGATAAAATAACTATTAACCATATACACCGACTAGTATAATAGTGTCATGTAAGGTCACCCCTTTATGGAATTGGGAAGGATCATCTATTGTGGTGGAGTGGTAATTATCATTGTATGAAAACCCCAATGGTGGTAGATGATCCTCCTAGATGTATCTCAAAACCAACATGAAAACCCATAGTGTATTCAGCAGAATCTGAATGGTTCATTCTTCTTGGACATCTTTCACCGGAGGAACACTTTTATCAACTGAAACTGAGTCCCCAATGGATTCTTTCATGCTCTATCCAATAGTTATGTGGAGTAATCTCTATAGTCAACAATGATATTCATTGTAATACCACAATGTTGAACTAACTAATTCATGAGAAATAATCCTAAACTCTATAGAAATAGTCATCAATCATCAACTATAGACAACTAAAAAAACTATAGTTTAGCTAAAAAAATACTCATTTCAAAGACCATATATACCCAACCAATGATAATAGATCATTGCATATCCACAAATTAACTAGTTGTTATTATAAGGGGAAACAACATCCTTAGAACCTATTCTAACATCGTGAATTGAATCAGCATCCATCCCTTGAAAAAATATGATATGATTCCCCCCATCAAGGAATATTCAATGTACATGTATCCAGTGGATTCATGATCACACAAGATCTCCCAGTCGATATTCAAAATTCATACATATCTAAATTGATGAAGAAGCGAAGGGGTACCAATCATTTAATAGAGGTAAACAATAACATCCTAACCCAAAATATCATCAACTACAAGGAGGTTAACATCACTAACACCCATTACAAAAATTGAGAAAAATATCCCCTATAGAGAGTGCATTTCATCATGTTATCATTACTATAATTATAGAAAACATCCAAGGAATTTTACTGGAGGAATTCTAGACATCACTTACTTCTCGTGTTTTGATCATTATATATGAAGTTATAATTGGGAAACGTGTGGTTAAAGAATACGGTAACTCAAATTCTCATCATGTTGTGTCACTACATCTTCTGTGTGAAAAGTACTACTGATGGTTCAAGATCATGGGTTGTATTGTTCAGATCATGTGTTTTTTGTTAATGTGAACCATATAAAATACCCACCCACTTCTATATAAGAACACAACCATGTATGTCCCCTAATGAATCAAATAACACTACATACATAAAACCCACCCATGGGAATATCTTGATGGGAGTTCTTGTCAATATCTTCCTCGGCTATTAAATGCAATGCATGATTATTTCCTTCCACAGGAAAGGCTACCCCTTCTTATTTCATGTTGGAATGGGTGCTTTCACTCTAGATAAATCAACTACATTATTTCAATAGATCTTATCAACACAAAGGAAACTTTTTTACTTTACTAACACTATTGGGTGGATCTTAAGAAATAATTACCTCAAACGCTGCTTGGTCTACTACTACTCCTTCCTCTATGATGATGTGTCTTATTAAGTGGGCCTCATATATCCAAAACCGAGTCTTTGAGAGATTTATAAAAAATTAGGGCTCTCTTAGTGCATCTAGTACCATTCTAAATCAGCTCATGTGATTATCCTCAGACACTTAGGACTGAAGGATGTCACTGATGGAGACTACTATTAAATGATCATAGAAGGGATTAAGGATTTACTCCTTATGTTTCGTAATTTTTTGTGTCATAAAACTTGGCCAAGTTTATCTCCACTAAAAAAACTTCTATAGTATCATTTAGAAGTTACTTCTATTATATGATTCTCCCCAACCATATTTAGTGATAACTCATATCAAGGAAAACTTTGGGATCTACCTTTCCCCCATCCATGGGGTAATGTGGTTAGTAATTATCAGGATTGGATAATTTCCCTTGTTTCACCTCTCACAAGTGACACCAATCCTTATCCAACCTCAATCTGTCAACCACATATCAGGAGAATAAGAAATAGATTCCCTGGAAGACACACTGGGTCTTAAAAATCACTTCTTTGTAGACTCCCCTAACTATACCTCTAACTCTTATAGTTAGATGTGGTAATATAATATTCTAGCACAAATATCAGGTCATCCCTGGTGAAAGTCCATGTAGAAAGAAAAATCTCATTGGTGAAGTAAACCTAACAAATTTTCATGACCGATTATCCCATTCTCCTCCACCATTATAAAAACTAAAAGACAATACAATCCTCTATTCATAGAGAAATACTATCTAATTGAAATATAAATAGGAAGAACATACTACAAATGAGATCATCCCGCCCTACATAGAATCACTCTAAATAAAAGGAGGAAAAATACAACCCATAAAACTAGAATAAATCATACAAACCATGGTATAAATAATTTTCAAATGGATGGTAAAAAATAAATTAATATTGAAGAAGAAAACCTCAGGGTCCCACTATCACTATAGAAGTATTTCTACTTGATGCTTTCTATATACTTCCACAGTCATGTAATAGTATTGAAGAAGTGTAAAAAATTGATTATCAATGAAGGAGCCACTGGTACAAGGTATGAGAAACAGGGTTACACTGGAATTAGTCAGTCCTAAATAGTTGAAACTTTAATGGAAAATTGGATCATAACCCCTTTTGAAAATTGAAATATGGGAAGTTAAGTAAAAAGGCATACCTCAAACTGCACTAAATCATCTACGAGTTCTTTCCACATAAAATTAATTATTTTTATATAACACCTATTAATCACCACCAAGAATTTGTATGAAAACATTTACAATAAATAATCTCAAATTAAAAAGTATTTGAAACTCTTCCGTGACACCTCAACACAATCCTCTTTGGGTGGAATTGACTCTGTCAAATAGTTTTTGATCTTGTCTTAAGGACAGATCTCATTGGGTGAATCATTCCACTTCCTTGTATGTACAATGTTACATAAAAAATCAATGAAAAATGGGTCTAAAAAATCCATGTTTCAACCTATATAGCTCTTTATTCCTCGAACAACATCACAAAGGGATCCTTTATAAGAGGTAAATTCTCAATACAAAATCACACCAAACCTCAACCACATAAGAAGGGGGTCATTACGGAAAATAAAACCTACATGATCTCTATATTTGAATGATCTGGTGAACATATAGAAAGGATGTGTCATATTACAATACAAACAGATCCAATAACTACTCAAAAGTTAAAATTGGTCTCATGTACAAAAATTAGACCAGTTAGGATTTCCACACACCTGAAACCTAGATCACTTCCCCGAGTCAAACACTTACCGGCTATGGTTTTGTACTATCATGATACCTCAATGATCTCCACCATTGAAAATCATGTAACATTATAAAGCTACAAAAACATCATCATGTATCTCTAGATATATAAAATTATTAGCATAGGTAAAATCAACAGCATGATCCACATAAGGATCGACGCTCTTTTTAGTAGATGGTTGCACTGCATAGTGGTATCCTAGAGAAAAACTCCTCATGAGTTGGTCCCTAAACCAGAAACTCATCACTCAAATTTTTATTATCATTACACTTTCATATAATGATATATATCTCCCATAATAAATGCATCTTAAAGGATTTCATGATGTACCATGGTCAATGTGTATATCTAGATAACATAATCAAGAATGAAATGGAAACCACAACCCATTAATATATGATGAATAAATAAAAATTTTCATTGAATCTACTCTCTACGTATACCTACACAGAAAGAAGTTTATTATATTTATATGGAATGTGTTTGTCTACCACTGCACCAACACTGGACATCCTTGTCTGAGATCCAATCTTGAAACACTTTAACACAGTCTCCCTTGTTCCAAAACTAAACCTCACATATAGTCAAGAAGAACTCCAAAATATGATCATAAACCCATGATGTTTCATAACAATTCAGAATGGGTACCATTATGATACCACTCTTTCATGACCTAACCTAATGGGGCTTGAGATGTAACTATTCCATGCCCACCTCTAGTAGGCTAGGGATTGGAGATTAAAAACAAGAAGGCATATCACACTCATATGACGCAATTTATTTGACTACCTGTATTCACTAATACTTTTCCATGACAAAAAAATAATTAAATGTAATATGAAAAAAAATCATGAATATATAATCCCATAACAAGATTATGAATGAATAAATGAAAAGAGTAAGAAGGCTCCAAATATAATCCCAACCAAAACTATAATGAAAGGATCGACCTTCTATGAAAGAGGAGACTGCTGTCAAATGCTACAATAGTATATACCTTAGTCTATCTAGCCCAAAATAACTCCACATATTCCTAGTCTACCATTGACTCCACAAAGAGGTCCATCATCTGTATAATTTATGACATGTGATGGAAGATCCCATGTAGGGGTGATTATAACAATACCCAGTAGGACACCTCAAAATTACCAAGGAGAAAGCATCAAGATAAACTTTCATTTATAAAAAGGTATATGTCTAAAGAAAATAGAAAAATGAATATCTGTATTTACTCAAATATGAAACACATTCCCATGAGAAAAATATCATAACTATAAATCCTTTATAGGATTCCATTTCGAAGTTTCAATATAACACATATCTGGGGGAACACATTAGGAAAGTTAGATATCACTAATGACGTTCATTCAAGAGGTAGTTATCATTGAGAATCACTATTATAAGTATGTACATGCTGTAGAAATAGATATGATACATGGATGAAGACCATAGCATAGGCCACGGGGTATACCGAAAACACAATATGGATTAACTAGTTATGAAGATTATCGACACCCATGTAGTGTTGGTCATGATGATACCAGTAACTCCACCTAAGGAATGGAGATGATAGAGGGTCTCACACTAGGCCTCAAGGAAGGATTCTATTAACTTTACCCAAGAAATATTTCTAAATGGATCACTATCCTTTTCTTAGCAGGTGATTTCATACAAAACCTAATGGAATGGATATTGTTAATGTACCCTAATGAATCTTCTCTGATATACATAGGGTATGTCATACAAGATTAAATTGAAAGAGTACACAACGTGTAGTAAGAGTACAAAACATGATCCTTTAGACCTGGGTTCTTCCTATGTAAATATCCTATACCCATGTATGTGTAGAATTAAAGATCATATTTTTTCCCATGTCCCAGTACAAAACATAGCCCGTGTACATTCAAGATAGCCGTGTTTATATAAGTGTGAAAGGTCTGCTCGTACACATGTACTCCGAACCATGTGTGTGTACCCTATGATGTACATACTGAGAAACTAGGTAAGAAACCACACGCCATGTCATAAGGGTCACAGAATATGTGATCCTTATCCTCACATAGAAAACTTTTCCACTACACAGGGGTCCCACATACTGTGTAATCTTGAATTACATACCTATAGCTTGTGATTTCTAGAATCCTGATTTTTATCCTCACATCAAGTCTTCCACTCCTCTAGAAACTAATCTATCTGTGATTCATACATGGAATGGAGGATCAATTCTGGTCGATCATTTCCACAACCATTGGATAGATTTTGGAAATCCGATTCACAAAAAAACCAGATTCCATTTTTCATCATCATCATTGGATGCACCATCTAAAACCAGATGCCTCCAATTGAGTATGATCCATTAACTACTATGATTTTCACTTATCTATCACTTCGTGAAAATCATGGATCAAAAATATCAAATTCTATAAAATGAAATTTGTGTGCTCTCATTGAATCCTTAGTGTATGTTGAACAATGGATGAAATTAATAATTCCCTCAATGATCATAGAATCATGGGAGAAAAGAACAAATATTAACTATGAAAAATGGACCAATGTTTATGTTGATGTATAACTAGATTCAATACTATTAGAATGATGAATGGAGAAATAAAAAAAAAAATCAAAACAAATTCCCCAAATATTAGAATAAAACTAAGAAATCCTATAATACACACAACATGTAGATCAATATATTTTGTATTGATTCATGTTCTTCACAGAAATAGATAATAGGGAATGAATAAAAAGAAAAATAAACACCCTAAATCATTTTGGATGACTCTCTGATGAAGAATGAATCCTTGATTTTTTTGGAATGATCCTCGAGCTATGTCAATGAATGATCATTGATTAGATGTCGACCCATCATCATTCAACAAGAACTCTCTCCACCATCAGCTCCTAGTTCTCAAGGTTTTCATGAGAAACCATGTGAAAACTCCATATCAATATATTTAATGAGGAAATTAGTAACCACATCAAAAATACATTAAATTAATTAATTAAATAATAAATTTAATTTCTTTATACCCCTGATAAAATTTTAAAAAATATCCCAAACTTACAAGGATTAAGTCTATCCAATTGTAAAAGTAGCATTCTGAACTCAACCATTCCCTCATATTCTTGATATATGTTATTTTTTAATAATTACTATAATTTTTCATGAAAAATAATTTCATGGAATATTTAATATATAAAATATATTTATTTGGGGAACACAGGGTCTTAAAAACACACTTCATCTCATTGACTATATCTAGAAACATTTCTATAGATATTATGAATTCTTAAATGGAAGAGACAAGGACAATAAACATACTCACCTATGATAAATCTCATTAAGTATTTTATAAAACATTTCTTTTAATTTAATAATGAAACATCAATGGAACTATTCTATCTCATCCCCATGTGTTTTACGATATTCCCTAACATCGTACGTATGGATTTATCTCAGTCCAAAACAAAGAAACCCAATGACACTTGGGAAAGGAATACCAACATGAACATCATGCATCATATCATCAAATCATCCAATATCACAACTCTATATAGTAACAAAGTTGTTTTTGGAGCCACCATGGCCATTATGGTGAATATCACAAGTTGGGTACTATACCTCAACCCATCACAACCCACACACCGAGTAAGTTACAAAAAAACATCACAATATATACATATAAGCCCAATAATAGTTATTTTGAAACTATATTCAGATATATGTGTTGGTTAAATTACCAAAAGACACCAAAAACCTCTAAACACATACATTGGAAAACCGATCAATATGAATACCAACATAAGTAACTAATAATAAAAGAGAATGGTTTAAAGGGTGTCCTCATCCATCCATCTTAACACTGGAATATTAGGGAAAACACAGTTATAGAGTCCACTTGGTTTTATTAAGCCTAAAATAAATTTTTTGAGGGTATCGTATGATTTAATATAATATACATGATATAATATAGATCACAACCACACTATGGGAACAACTATTTCTTATGCTCAACTCCAACTATCATCTCTAAGAAACATGAAAAGTAATGTTAGGGACTATATATATGACTCTCATACATGAGTTGTTGAATTCACATGGATGATGTCAAATTAGATATTTGTAGTCCAAAAATACACTTAATACAAGGGTGTAGTAATGTGGAAGTGTAGGGTCGAACCCATGAGAACTCTTCAAATTTCATCAACTAATTGAAAAAAACCATAAGAATTATTGCTCAAATTTTCAATTTAGTCTTGGTTATATAATTTTCTTTATTTTTTTATTTATTAATATTATAAAATAAGGTATCAGGGTAAATTTTAGGTCTTTTAACATAAGTTAATAAAAGATTCTATGGGGGATAGTCATATGGCTTATGCTTTGAAGTGGTGAAATGTTTAACAGTAAGTTTATGTCAAACTAATTGGATCTACCTTTACTTCCACTATCTCATGAACATGGTATAATAGATAAAATAAGATCATTACACTTGGAATCAATTTATAAACCATCATAGGCTAACATTCATAGTCCTTCTTAACTCCAATTAATATAGGTTCATAAATTGCACTTCCTATGGTCAAGGTTGTGAAAAAAATATGATGAACCATTGTTGTTAAATTAATTACCATATATATGGTTACAAAAGATCAATAAAAGATTAATTATGTTCAGAAACACCCATACTCTTGACCCATAGCCTTTAGTGGATACCCCCACCCTAATATGATGATAAAAATAAAGTAAATATTCAGAATGTTTTGCATAATCATAATAGAGTTTTAAAATAAAAGATCTAAGAAAAAAACATTGATTCAATGTTAAAAATAAAAATAAAAATAAAAATAATCCGAAATTGACTTATCCAGATGAGATGATGAATAATGGGAAATCTATAATAAAAAAATTATAAACAACTACTGACTTTTTAAGAATGGATTAATAATGAAGAACTATGCATGCATCGATCAAGAACGTTAGGAGATGATGTAAAACGATGTATAAAATGAAAGAAATATTTCAATATCCTTTAATATGTGTTTAATTATTAACAACTGATAAAGAATCAATAAAATAATGAAAATAATGAATGAAATCCAGTTTTATCTTGAAATGTAAGAAAACTACAAAGGAAAAATCTGGGAATGAGACATATTGTAAAGCTTCTATGTGTGGTGGACTATTGGATATATTAATAGGACCAATAAGTACTTGGTGTGTAAGTCAATCATATCATATACTAGCTTATGTTTCTTATTTCCTGATATCTACACATAATATAAGTTTATTTCAAACCATGTTTCTGAGATCCACTATTCTTGCGAATGAATCGTTTCATATCTTTAATAGGAATAGCCTTCAAAACATTCACATAATACAATTCATTCATGTCATGTATATATTTCATATTTTGATGGATTATGATATTTGAAAGCTAAAATTAAAGAAATGGATTCAAATACAATGTATTCTCTTCACATCATACATGCGCTTCAAGGGTTTTTCTATGACCTTGTAGGGATGCCATGAATGAGGTCTATACGTCATATTTGTGATACTTGATAGGGAAAAACTATAATTTGATCTTTTTAATCATATCTTCCATCATGTTCAGGATTCCAATTTCCAATGAAAAAACCCGTTGTATTATTATATAATTCATGAATTAACCATAAATAAATGTATCTAATATATATATATATATATATATTACTTCACCTTATCAAATTCCCTAACACTTTAATAGATTCTTTTACTAAAAAAATAACATCTCAACTGGGATTCCAAAAAAAATATTTTATAAAATAGCACAGATGAATTAAAACCAAGAAAATACAATAATGTATAGGCAAAAAAAGTCAATCCACAGAAATAAATCCTTTAAATAAAATTGATCAAGTCTCATAGTTAAGTACTTTATTTAGATTGTTTATTATTTTAATTACAATTTCATTACAGTTCCTTAATTTCTATAACCATTTTTCAATTGAGATGATAATAAATTTTTCTCATCAGTAAAGTTAAAATTTAACTAGATTTATAATATTACCTAGAATACAGGATCCTAGCCACAACTCTTGATTGGTTCAATATTCTACACACTGTAAATACAAATAAAAAATCAAGGATGAGGGCATCTACAAAATGGGTTCAAATGACTTTGAGGATGAGCTATTGTGGATAGAAATTGAAAATAAATTACAAAACCTAGGTAATATCTAAATTATAATTCATGAAATTCCTGAAATTTACAATGTTATAATTTATATGAGATCAAATGGTGCCCATGTTCCAAGAAGATCATGTAGATCCATTTGTATATCAGATACATATAAAAAATGTACCATGTTCCTTTTTTTCTTTTTCTTATTTATTTTTCCAAATTCATGTTTTAGACAGATCTCACATCCATCCCATAACCACATATGATCCATCACATGATTTATCATTATAAAAATGGTGATTTTTAACCTTCCTAAAATGAAACCAAAAATCAAATTTTTTCTTTTTCTTTTTATAAATATATTTTTATAGGAACACGGTAGGTATAAAATTTTAAGAGTATTTATAGACCACATCATATTAGTATAGTAAAAATTCCAAATTACATCATCCCAACAACTCCATCATGTGTCCATATGTAGTGGTAATTATCCCACACTTTTGAAAAGGATAGTGAGGCATAATACAAATATCAGTGTATGAAGGGATCATCAGCTTGAAATGGCTCCATCCTAAATAGGTCATTCATGGATACTATCGGTTAATGATGGAAAAATATAAGGTAGGTCATCTGAATAATTTTATCAACAATTACCTCATTGATAAAATTAAAAATGTATTTGTTTAGTTATATCCTTAATAGGATATCAATAAGACTTATGATAGGTTAACATGCCCTGAGTCTCCCTCAATAAATACACTCAAAAAATAATATGAAATTGATGGTCCATAATATTCTTCGTAATGAGAGTATAAAAAATAACTATCAGTAAATATGTGTAAAAATTCAATTTAAAAGGCAATGAAAGGAAATTTCAATATATTTTAATTTCAATTAAACAAGTAAAATCATTACTCGTACTAAAAATATAAAAAGGATTAAAACATAGACTCCAAAAATTTCCAACCTAAAATTTTCTATTATTTAAATTGATGTAATCATTTTTATAGATAAAATCTAATTTACTGTGAAAAAATCATCCTAGAAAAATGAAAATAAGAAACAGTCCAAGGGATTTGACAATGCCAATCAATAAAGACACCCAAACATTTAAAATGATATAGTCTATGCATTATCCTAAAAAATAATAGGTGATGGATATCACTAATATAGTACTGAAAAAATTAAAATTGGCACCATGAAATTTATTTTAGGGAATTGAGAGACTCATTTGCTGACAATCATTCCCTAGGAAAACATGAACTTGATAAAATATTAATCTACAAGGTTTAAACAAGATGAAAGAAGTGAAATGGAAAGGTTCTCACAATGAACAATATTGAAAATAAGATCATATAAATAAAAATAGATGGGTACAATTGTTGGTTAGAGTTGGAAATTAAAGAGATGGGTGGATTGAGTTCTTTTAATTTTTTTGTTAAAAAAATTATTTGATAATACCCCAATTTAAAAACAAAACAGACCATTTAATCATTGTAATGAATTTATAATAGTATGACTGTTCCAACAGTTTCTTAGAAGATTGATTATTTTTCAATTATAAGAATATAAAACATTAATATACCTTTTTACACTATTTTACTAAATTAAAATAGTTATAATTACTATCCAAGAGTAACTATCATAGTGAAATTTAGTTTTATGAAATATAAGTTAAAATAGAGTAAACTAAATTTGAAAACATGGAGGATTAAAACAAGTGGTTCAGTATCATGATGAGACCAAATCCTCTCCACTTGGTGATCACTTGACACCAAGAAAAATATATTACGCATTGATCCACACCCTAGATCAGGGTTTACACAATAATAAAGAAGAGATTCGACGTCACATAACCTCTACCACAGTCTTACGTGGGAAAATATGTAACCCCCTTACCCTTGTTTCCCAAATTTGGTGCAATAATACATAATATTGGCATGATTATAAGGGATCAAATCCCAAAAGATTTATTAGTTTAGTAGCATTTAAAGTACTAGATACATACAAAAGTTTTACATTGAATTATGAAATTAAAAAAACAACATTGTGTCTCATTTAAACACATTCATCTCACTTATAATATCCCTATAGGTCAGTCATAATATAAATCTTCACATCCTGGAATAATAAAACATAGAAAGGGGTGAGCACAGATGTTCAGTAGGCATAATAATATAGCAGACACAATCATATATAAGTATAAACATTTAATGAAAATTATATGAATAAAATAGAATCCTTTTAAACATAAACTTCATCATAATATGGAGAAGATAATTTAAATAATTCAATTTACATATTCACATGGATAATCTACTAGTCAAATAATCACATGTAATATCAATATCCAATTTCTTAATGATGGAATTCATAATGCCGGACATCATAACCACATAGTCAAGGCCTTGTTCCAAGACTACAAATAATATTTTGTCAAGTCCTTGTTCCAAGACAGTAGTTTGTCTCACAAGACCTACCGATGCATCGAGGAGATATAGTGAGCTCCACATGTCACTTAATAAGTCCAAAACATTCCTTATATGAAAAGTTTTAATCTTAACATAAACATTCGTATTAAAACTTTCATATGAAATGTTAATACTTTAACCATAAAACATGAATGGTATAAAAATAACACATTTATAGTCAACAATATCACAAATCCTTTAATACAATATAGAAGATTGTATCATAATAAATATACTTTAAACAAGTGTAAAATCCATGAAAGAATGTTGACATAGATGAAATCAAAACTATTTGAGAGAAATATCTCTTTCTATTTTGAAATCATTTAAATGTCACATAATTATTAAAGAAAACATTTATTTTGAAAATAGTATTATAAGATTTTAAAGGAAGCTTTGAAGGTGTTATAATGGTGGAAAATAGCCACACCCGCCGTATAACTTAGAAAAACATTCTTACATCAATTTGTCAAAAAGGTCATAAAGTACCTTGTTTGGAAAGAGACAGAAAGATTAATTTCAAAACATTTTATAAAAAATAAAGAAAGGGTATAAATAAAATTAACACATAATATAGGTAATAGTAAAAATACTTTGAAATACATTTTTTTGGAAAAATGGATGTGGATGATAAAGAGGTCCCAGTAGATACTCACGTATAAACAATCTCAGATAATAATGAGATTGTAAAATTAACCCTTACCTTGTAATTTTACTTGATAAAGGGTAAATTAACCTCTTGTATAATATATAAATCATTTTAGTTAAATCTTACAAGAACCACATACATAAATATGATATCATATATGATCTTATAATATTGCTTTGTCAATAATATTTCAGTAGTATCATTGTTTCGGTTCTTAAATAATTCATTTTCCTTTATATGAGTTGTTACCTAAGACATGTTTGTTATGGATAGGATTTATTTGATTTATATCCAGAATGACATTAAGTTCTTAAAAATTATTTTTAATCATAAAATTGTTATTATTCTTGAATGGTTATGATGGGTAATGAATCGCATCACGTTCATGGAGATAGTAATCCATACGTATGAACGAGCGACAATATCATTTTCTTGAAGGTGAAATTATATGTAATTGGATTTTATATAATATATAAATAAAAATTAACATGTTATATTTTTTATTGACAATATTTATACTCATTATTATACCCATAAAAATAATTAAGTGTTGAATAACAAACTACACCACGATGTAGAGACGGTAAGCCATACGTACACACGTATGGTGAATTGTCATTCCTAAGATGGATAGAACAATGAATATTGTTATATCATATTTATAATAAAATAACATTATGTATAAGGTAATGGAGTAATTATTTTGTTATGGAACCATGAAAGAAAGAGGAAGTGGAAGAAGAAAATAACTTTAAAAGAGGTGGTGAAATTATTACCTCTTCTTTGAGTGATTCCATTTGATTTGATCAAAATGGATCTTTAGGATGTATTATGACTAAATTAAGGCCTCTAGGTTGAATTGAGGATAGTTAGGAAGATATTTGAGCAGATGTTGGCCGAGATAAATTGATTTGGAGGTGTGATTTTGAGAGAATTAGAAGTACCCTTTTATGAGAGAGGTGGGGGTCACTTTAGGATAAGCTTGAAATATTATTTTATTATACAATCATATTTTATTTATAATGGATCCAAAAGTGTTTATTTCGAGGCTAAGGTAGGTCTGGGTCTAAAAATAGTCAACCAATAGGTTTTAGATAGGTTTATGTCACCCTATTAACCTTATTATTTAGATTTAACTCTTAGTTAAATAGTTTAACTTTTAAAATGTCTTATTATATTTTTTATATTACATGGTTAAAAAACATACTATAAAATGACAAGAGAACCCCAAGTGGTTCATTAATGACATATATATTATTATATAATTCCTTTTTTCAAACATTATTTTTTTAGTAATATTATATCAATAAATAATATAGTATTTTTTTACAAACTCATTCATGTCAATTTTGACACTAATTAGTATTTTGTTTTCGTGAACATCATAAAAACTTTATCACTTCAAAAAAAATTCATTTAATTGTCCATAACATGTCATATTAACCTAAAAAATTTGTGGAATACATCAAAAGTATCAATTTAAAATTATATAAATATTTATAATATCAATTATTTTAGTCTTTCAATAATTAGGTAATTACTACATCATCATTGTGTCATAAATAAATTTAAATTTTTAATGTCTAATAATTATAAATAAAATACCATTATATAGAAAATGGTTTTATATTTCTAATTAATATTTATAGTCTAATTTATCTTATATATAGCCTAATATTAAAAAAGTTTTAGTTATTAAACTTGGAATTTAAGAATTTTAACTCTTCTTTAAATAAAATAATAATCAATGTCCATTTCTAATACAAGTGAACCAAAAGGATCATATGTTTTTACTATGGTTTATTTTTGTCGAAAAAAACTTATCCAATAGAATTAGGACATGTGTTAGGGTAATTATAATTTATTTTCTACCTTTAATTATCCTATTTACTTTTAACCAAAGTAAATGAATGTCAAATGTTACTATTCAACAAACATTATTTTCATCCTATTGAACCACATTTTACATACTAATGTCAACTGGGTCTCTTGGATTTTTGAAATTCCATTCACAGAATTAGTAAAATTATGTTTTATGCAAATTTTCCAAAGTGCCTAGAAGGTGGGTAAAAGACGTTAAAAATTCAATAAAATTTTCTTCATCTAATTTTATTATAAGTTGACTTAAATGAGTTAAATTAAACTAATATAGGTATTACGTATATATTTTGACTTAAAATAAATTTAAAGAAAATAAATAATTATTTAAATAAAAAATAGGTTTTATATAATAATGCAATGTTTTCACTATTCATGAAAAATGGGATGTTTTTAGAAAAATACCAAAAGTTTCCCTAAGCTAATTTTGATAATCTGAATTAAAAAATTAACTCCATTTTGATAAATAAAATTTATAAAAATTAATAAATTGGGTATTACTATACATAACAGCTAGTTTGGTTGGTCATGGTGTGTTAGAACTCGAAGTTGCATAAAACGCAAGCTATTATATTATTTAAAGAGAAGAATACCATGGAAGCTTGGGGTGTTACATTATTCCCTCCTTCAAATAATTTAATCCTCAAAATTTCTAGAATATTACTGCATAAAAAGATTCAGGTGGTTATTCATTATAAATTCCTCAAGTTCCCACATTGACTCTTTTATTTTATGGTTTCTCCATTGAACTTTTATGAGACGAGTTGTCCGGTTTCTCAACACTTGCTCTCTGGTATCAAGAATCTTGACAGAGACTTCTTAGTAATAAATATTAGGTTCTAGTTCTATTTCATCATAGGCGAGTACATGTGTTGGGTCGTGCATGTATTTTCTCAATAGTGATATGTGGAACACATCATGAGGAGAGACTTGGGAACATTGCAAAATGGAAAGCTACTACTCCAATTTGTTCTAGAATTTCAAAAGGTCTGATGTACATGGAACTTAATTTACCCTTCTTACTGAATCGTATAACACCCTTCCAGGGAAATACTTTCAAGAAAACATGACCTCCTACTTGAAATTCAAAATAATTCCTTCGATTATCGGTATAGCTATTTTTCCTACATTGAGCTGCTTTGATGTGGGTTTGGATAATATTCACATTTTCCATTGTTTCCTCAACAAGTAATGGGCCTACAAGTTTTCATTCACCAACATCATCCCAAAAAGTTGGTGTGCGACAATTCTTTCCATATAACGCTTCATATGGTGCCATATGAAAACTTTAATGAAAGCTATTGGTATAGGAAAATTCAACCAGAGGTAAATATTGATCCCACATTCCTTGAAAGTCATGTGAGAAAGATCTCAACATGTCTTCTATGGTTTGAATAGTCCATTCTGATTGTCCAACATTTTGAGGGTGGTAGGCAGTGCTCAAATGAAGTTCAGTATCAAGGGCCTTCTGAATAAGTTTCCAAAATAATGATTTAAAATGGGGATCACTATCAGAAACAATCGATAGGGGTACTCCATGAAGTATTAAAACTTCATTAATATATTTTATTGCTAATCATTCACGTGGTAAATATTCTATTATAGTAAGAAAATGTGCTGAATTGGCAAGACAATCAACAATGACCCATATTGAATCATTCCTTCTAGGTGTATTTGGTAGCACCATGACAAAGTCCATCATAATAGCATCCCATTTCCACTCAGGTATGTAAAGAGGTTTCATGACTCCTCTAGGATTTTGTCTTCTAGCCTTCAACTATTAAAAAACCATACATCTTTACACATAATCGAAAATCTCCCCCTTCATGTTGTCCCACAAAAAATGTTCCTTCAAATAGCTATAAATCTTTGTGCTACCAGGGTGTATAGAGAAATTGTAGCTATGAGCATCATCCAACAATTCACTTTTTATATTGGGTATTTCAGGAACACAAAGTCTCTTCCCAAATTTTAAAATTCTATCTTTATATACAAAGTCAATAAATCTCCCATCATTATCAGCTTTAATTTTCTTTTGAAACTCATCATCATCAATCTGTGAACTTTTTATCCTTTCTAGTAAAGATGGTTTGACAACTATTTTAAAAATTATTGATGTTTCACCTTCCTTGATTATTTCTATATTAATCTATACTAGATCCATGAACATAGGATCTCTTTAAATTCTCATCTAGTTCAAAACTCTATGATTCTTTTTGCTCAAAGAATCTTCCACATTATTTTCCTTCCCTGGGTGGTAGTGTATTGTGAAATCATAATATTTGAGTAGTTCAAGCCATATCCTTTACTTCATGTTGAGTTATATTTTTTGTGAAGATATACTTCAGACTCTTGTGATTGGTATATATCTCACATTTTAACCATAGAGATAGTGTATCTATATCTTCAAAGGAAATATTACTACTGCTAACTCAAGATCATGAGTGTGATAGTTTTGTTCATGAATTATTAACTGTCACGATGAGTAGGAAATAACTCTATCATTCTGTAAGGACACAACCATGTCCTTTTTTTAAGCATCACTATAAATAACAAATCTACCATTCAATGATGGTAGAGTCAAGATAAAAGCATTAACTAATATTTTATTCAATTTTTTAAAACATTCTTTACAATATTTTATCCAAACAAATTTAACCCCTTTACATGTGATCTTGGTTAAATGGTTAGACAATTGGGTAAAATTCTGGACAAAGCGCCGATAATAACCTACTGAATTAATAAAACCGCGTACCTCAGTTATACTCATTGGTGATGGAAATTATTGGATTTCCTAGGTCTTTTAAGGATTGATAGAGATTATATCCTTAGTGAAAATATGTCCAAGAAAGGAAATTTCCTGAAGCGAGAATTCAAACCTTCTAAACATCCCATATAATTCATTTCTTTTGATGTTTTTAAGTATATTCCACAAGATATTTTCATGATCTTCATAGATTTTTGAGTAAACCAAGATATCATCAATAAATATCACTAAAAATTCATCAAGATATTACTTGAAAACTCTAGTCATTAGATCCATGAAGATAGCAAGTGAATTAGTCAGTTTAAAACGCATTACAGTTAACTTGTAATGCCTGTACCTGGTTCGTAATGTTGTTTTCAGAATGTCTTCCTTCTTCACACACAACTAATGATATCCAGATCGAAGGTCAATCATAGAAAAATATTGAGCTCCATGAAGTTGATCGAATAGATCATCAATGCGAGGTAGGTGATACTTTTTATTTATTTTTATTGCATTGATCTCCCTATAGTCAATGCACAACATCATAGATCCATTTTTATTCTTAAAAAAGAACAGGGGATCCTCATGGAAAAACAATAGGGAAAATAAATACTTTATTACTCAATTAATCTAGTTGTTTCTTAAGTTACACTACTTCCACAGTGGACATTCTATAAGGTGTCTTCAATATGGATCTTGAACTAGGAAATAAACCAATGGAAAACTCAATTTATCATTCTGGAGGACATCTATGTAAATCCTATGGAAACACATCAACATATTCTTGCACAAAAGGTACAACCACTATTTGAACATTAATTTACTCACTGATAGTTATTTTATTTTCTTCCTCCCTAATAATTAAATTTAGTAGAGCTACTGGGGGTGGATCTAGATAAAAATCAAATGGTGATGTTTCTGCTCTAAAGATAAGGTACTCCTTATCATCATCAAATATTGTAACCTCCTTATTCTTTCTATAAATATTTGCATCATAATCTGAAAGCCAATCCAAAATAAGGATAATAACTAATTAAATCGTGGGTATGATGAAGATGTTAGTAGAGAAAGCATGTTTATATGCCCTAATGGGAACTAATTCACAAAACATTGTTCCCATGATACTTTCCTTAGAAGTTTGGACTAACAAATCCTTTTTTAAATAAAATTGAAAATATCTTGTTCTCTTAGAAAAATAAGAAGATATTAAACAATGTGATGACAAAGAATCAAATAAAGCAATGGAAAATTTTTAGGAAACCATTAAATTACCTACCACCACATCATTCAGAGCTTCAACTTCAACAGTAGTGATCACATAAT
Source organism: Viscum album (assembly GCA_963277665.1). NCBI lineage: Eukaryota > Viridiplantae > Streptophyta > Magnoliopsida > Santalales > Viscaceae > Viscum > Viscum album. Next base: position 1,590,494,596 of record OY728150.1, read on the forward strand.
CTTGGCCTTTCTCCCTGATCCTTTTCTGAGGTAAATTTTTTAGCGCTTAGGACATTAATTTTTATAATGAACCACTTATCTACAATTGTAGAATTTGACATTGACAACCTCTTTCTTTCCCTTACAATAACGATCTTTGTGGCCTTTTACACCACACATGTTACAGAATCCCATTCCCTTCAAGAAAGTACCGGGGTGTTTCTTCCCACATTTACTATAGGATGGAAATTCAAATTTTACCTTCTTCCCCTTATTTCCATTTCCAGAGTTTTGAGTAGATATATTCTTCTATTTATTTTATTTAAATTCGTTAGACTTAGAGAATTCATTTTCTATCTTGATAGCACATGATATAATATCTTTGTATGATGAGAAGGATTGTGAGACTACTACTCGATGGAGAAATGGTTTTAACCCATCAAATAATAGATCAAAATTACTCCTTGGGTTATGTATATAATGTTCTTTATTGCTTTCTAACCTTTTAATGTTATCCTCATACCTTGAGACATTCTCATCCTCCTTTTGCCTCAAACTCAGAAATTGTCTTTCCATATCTACTCGATGGTCACGAGGAAAGTATTTTTCTAAGAATAATTATTTAGACACTCTCCCTTCCATATTTTATAATTCTTCATCCTACATTGTGTTTTTAATTAATGACCACCATTGATATGTATCTCATGTGAGGCGATAAACTACCATGAAATCTTTTTTCCCTTTTTATAATCCACAAAGCATGAAATATTTTCTTTAAGGAACCTATCTGTTGATCAGATACAAATGGATTTATAGTCCAATTTAATATTGGTGGTTGTTTCCTCATAAAGTTGTCTAAAATTGATCCTCCACACTGTGGATCAGGGTGCTTCATACAGGTAAGTTTATTATTCATAACCTTAGTCAGTTGTCCCAATATGGTTATAAGTTATTCATCACCAGTTTCATCACCAGCTCCACTATAATTATATTGAGTAGGAGGGTAATCCCTATATAGATTACATGCTTTGATATGGTTTCTATTCATTCCACTAGTCTCCATTTCTAAATAATGAAATACACTAGATTTGTTTATAAATCGCAATACATAATTCCAAACTAGTAAAATACCTACCATAAATTGAACAATTTATGCATATAATCAATAATCAGAAAAAAAATATTTTCTTTGAGGAAGTATTTAATCATAAATATTTCATAATGGTTTGTAAATAAAATTTGAATTATCCTAATCATATCCCCCAGGAGTGTAGTAACCAAGATTGAAGTAAGGCCCATTGTAGTGTACCAGGATACCCCAGGTCAAGCCCAAAACTCATTATTGGATTTTTCACTCCAAGGTATATCTGTGCCAGAGCTACCTCTACATGGTCATATCTAGACAGGAATGTATTTCCTAGAAAATACACAAAATCTTTATATTACCAAAATTCCAGGAAGTTATTCAATACTAACCCTTCATGTATATCTTAGGTTAATGTTATCTAATCAAAGTTTTATTCTAAATCTAGCTTCTATGGTTTGTACAAAACCTCCTCTGATACCAACTGTAACACCTCATCCCTAGTTACATAGAGATGGTGCAATATTACATAACATTGGAATGATCACAAGGGATCAAATCCCAAAAGACAAATCATTTAAGTATCCTTATAAGTATTAGATACATACATATGTTTTACATTACATTATGAATAGAAAAAACAACATTGTGTCTCCTTTGAAAACATTCATCTCTCTTAGACTATACCTGAAGGTCATTCATAATATAGCTCTTCACATCTTGGAAAAAATAAAACATATAAAGGGGTGATCTCAGATGCTCAGTAAGGATAAAAATATATCAAAAACTCTCAGAAATAAGAATAAAAATTTAAGGTAATGTATAAGTATAAAACACCATCCTTTTAAACCTAAACGTCAGCATAATATGGAAAAGATAAATCAAATAATTCAATTTACTTATTCCAATGGAAATTATACTAGTCAAATAATCACATGTAATATCAATATCCAATTTCATAATGATATAATGCATAATTCCAAACATCATAACCACATAGTCAATGCCTTGTGCAAAGACTACAAATAATATTTTTTCAAGGCCTTGTGCCAAGACACTAGTTTGTCTCATGAGACCTACCAATGCATCGAGGAGTTATAACGGGCTCCACCCGTCACTTACTAAGTCTAATGCTTTCCTCATATGAAAAGTCTGAAACATAACATAAACATTCCTATTAATAATAGTATACGAAATGTTAATAAAATAACCATAAACCATGAATGATATAAAAATAACACATCCATAGTCAAACATATCACAAATCCTTCAATACAATATGGAAGATTGTATCATAATAAATAAACTTCAAATAAGTGTAAAATCCATTAAAGGATGTTGACATAGATGAAATCAAAACTATTTGAGAGAAATATCTCTTTCTATTTTGAAATCATTTAAAAGTCAACATAACTTTAAAAGAAAACCTTTATTTTATAAATACTCTTATAATCTTGTAAGGGAATATTTGAAGGTTTTATAACAACAGAAAATAGCCACACCCACCGTATAAGTTCAAAAAAACATTCTTACCTCAATTTGTCAAAAAGGTTATAAAGTACCTTGTTTGGAAAGCGATGGAAATATTCCTTTCAATTTTTTTTATAAAAAGTCAAAAAAGGGTATAAATGACATTAACTCATAATATAGGAAATAGTAAATATATTTTGAAATACATTTTTAAGAAACATGGTTGTGGATGATAAAGAGGTCCCAGTAGATATTCGCATATAAACAACATAAAATAATAAAGAGATTGGAAAATTAACCCTTACCTTGAACTTTTTCTTGATCTAGCGTACGTTAAACTCTTGTATAATTGTTAAATCACTATTATTAAATTATACAAGAACCGCATACATAAATATGATATCATATATGATCTTATAATATTGATTTGTTAATAATATTTTAGTAGTATCATTGTTTCAGCTATTAACTAATTCATTTTCCTTTATATGATTTGTTAAATAAGCCATGTTTGTTATTGATACGATGTATTTGATTCATATATAGAATTATATTAAGTTCTTAAATGTTATTTTTTATCTTAAAATGAAAATTATTCTTGAATGGTTATGATGGGTAATGAATCTCATCGTGTTCGGTGGGACAGTAATTTGTACGTACACACGAGTGAAAATATCATTCTATTGATAGTAAAATCATATGTAATTGGATGGTATATCATATATAAAGTATCATTAACATGTTATATTTTTTATTTACATCATTTATACTTATTATTATTCCCATCCGAATAATGAAGTGTTGAATAACAAAATCCACCATGGCGTGGAGACGGTAAGTCGTACATACGCACCTATGGTGACATGTCATTTATAGAATGGATAGAATAATGAATATGGTTGTACCATATTTATAATAATATCACAGTATGTATAAGGTACTGGGGTTATTATATTGGTATTGAAACAACAATGATAGAAAATGTAACATCCCAGTTCCGGAAGCCACATAGAGTCGCCCCGTTCCCGAATGGTCACATGGCCTCAAGCACATTTCTCAGAACGCCAGAGGCTGCCGACTAGAAGCGAGGGCCTTGGGTGTGATAGTGGGGAAACTATTCCCTCATTGGCATAGTACACAGTGGAATTAATCAAATACATACAATGGCGAAAGCAGTAAATATATACACAACAATTAACAGCGGAAGACTAGCATCAATAACAACTGGAGTACATATATATGAAAATTATGCATGATACATATGTCTAGGAAAGAATCCAAACAAGTCACAATGATGGAATAGAGTAATAATCCATGTTACAAAATAAAATAGATAACTCCTCCGCATCGCAAGCCTCAGATTAGTCCCCTGCTCTCCAACTCCACAGCACTCAAGTACCTGATATAGAAGGGAACTTGCCCCTATCTATACCTACAACAATATAATCTTTTTGGGTCCAAAAGCATGACCCAAACTGGGTGTGAGACTAATCCCAGTAGGCAAACACCATGAGATCCGTGCCTAACAGTCAATGAGTATATGGTAGCTTAAAGTATAGGAAATAGTAAACTTTAAGGAACTCAACAGTAAACAATCCACAGTTTCTATATCAAGAAACAAATATACAAGTAGATAAACACAAAGGTAACCCAATGGGATGCACACTCAGTCTAACCCCTCTGGTCCTACCTAACAAGTAAAAGAAACCCTCTGGGCAGTACACTCAGTTTAACCCCTCTGTTTCAGCTTAAGCATATACCCTCTGAGGAAAAACTCATCATCAATTCCCCCTATAGTCTTGTATCGTAACTAAAGGCACTATAGGGAATCACTTACTCCACATTCCCTCTGTGGCCCATGATGAGGAACTACATACACTATGAGGAATCACTCAACATCAATTCCCCCTATGGTCTCACATTGTAAAATTATAAAGACACTCTGGAGAATCCCTCAACATCTATTCCCCCTATGGTCTATACACCAGGTTCTCACGGCCCCGTGTAAGTCAAGAAAGTGTAGCAGCACATAAAGACCAAGGTAAACCTCAAGAACTAATTGGATAGCATTCTAAAACACAACAACATAACAGAACAACAGTCACTCCATCCTACTATACTAGGCATTTGAATGTAAATAGCAGCCTAATAGGCAATCAAGACCCAAATGAAGAAACATGAAAATCATGCATGGGAAATACATCAAAAGAACAAAAATTCCCCCTATTCACAATTAATAATAATCTACTAAATCATACCAATATAGAGGAGAAACAATAGGGCCAAAATGGTAAACACACAATACCCAATTAATGAGTTTTGGGGAAATTTTCACATAAAACTCAAAGACATTCAATAGAAAGGCACAAACCACCTACCTCAAATATTTTGATGAAAACCCCAACAAATGAAGAAAAAAGAAGAAAACTGGGTTGATTCCCTAAGAAACCACCTTAGATCTTTTATCCTAACAAGAACAAGACCAAAAATCATCAAACTTGTCATCCAAACACTTTGATCTACCCATAACGAGTGTAGATCTAAGAAATAGAGAGAATAGGAGAATTATATCTAAGTAGATCTAAGAAACCTAATAAGAATAAAGAAGAACGTCTACATACCTCAATAATATTGTTTTGATTTTCCCATAAAAGCATTTGGATTGATTCCTAAATGATGGGAGAACCTTCTTTGACATTAAGAGAAGAAAAATCTTGAGTTATGGCCACTTAGGAGGAAAACGAGCCACTTAGAGGCAAAAACATGTGAGATCCACTTTTTTAGGATCTCACTTAAGTGCCTGCATGGTTGCTCACACGGTTAGAAAAACCATGTGCTAACTATGCGTTAGCCACTACCTCGGTAGACCCACCATGAACGGTTTGGCCACATGGTTAGAAAAACTATGTGCCGCCTGTGCGACTTCCCCTTTGCCTCAAAACTTCATTAAAATTTCTCCCGACTCTACCATTCATCTCCCTTAACTTTATAACCAAGAAAAACATTAAAAAAGGGTTGTATACCTGGAAAGAAGGTTCAGGTTCCTACAAAATTCCCCCCTTAAAGAAATTCGTCACTGAATTTCCCTAGCAATGCGGCGGAGAAGAAGAAACCCTGAATAGATCCGGCCACTGTGCTCGTACATTTGCCTCCCTCTCCCAAGTCTTGCCCTATACCCACCCATGCTTCCATAGAACATGTACCAAAGGAATAGATCAGCCACAGAGAACCTTTGTATTGTGATCAACAATCCAGATAGAATGCTCCTCGAATGACACATCCACTTCAAGCTCAACCTCCTTAGGTTGAAAGATATGACACTGATATAAAAAGTAATGTAGGAGTTGAGAAACATGAAAAACATCATCCACAACCCAGTACCAATGAGGTAACTATAATCGATAGGCCAACGGACCAACTCTCTCTAACACTTCCAATGGCCCGACGTACCTTGGTGAAAGCTTACCTTGTCTCCTAATCCTCTTATGTCCCAACCTTGGTGTGACACGCAGAAATACCTGATCCCCAACCTCAAACTCCAGAGGTCATTTAGGTTTATTAACATAATAATTCTGATGAGACTATACTGTAGCCATCCTCTTCCGAATCATCTCTATACACTCCGTGGTCTCCTCGACAAGATGAGGTCCCAGCATAGCTGCCTCTCCTGCCTCTAGCCAACATAAGGGTGATCGGTATGGCCTACCGTACAAAGCCTCATAAGGTGTTATATGAATAGTTTATTGTAATCTATTTTTGTAGGTAAACATCACAAGATGTATATGCTTCTCCCAAGAACCTCCAAACTCTAGAATGCATGCTCGTACATATCCTCAAGCACCTAAATCATACGCTCGGACTGGCCATCAGTCTGGGGGTGGTATGCTGTACTCAAAAGTACCTACATACCCAAAGACTTCTAAATCCCCTTCCAAACCTAAGAGGTAAAATGTGCATCTCTGTCTAAAGCAATGGAGTGTGGAACTCCATTTAGATGTACAATCTCACGGATGTAAAATCGTCCCAGATCATCAACACTTAGGGTCTCATTGATCAGTAAAAAGCGAGAAACCTTCGTGAGTTTGTCAATGACAACCCAAACTACAGCATTCACTCAAGGCAACCTCAGTCAACCTATCTCGAAATTCATAGTGACATCGTTCCACTTCCACTCAGGAATAGGAAACTTCTGTAGAAGCCCTGCTGGTCACTGATGGTATCCCTTTCACCTGCTGACAGGTGGAACACCTCATGAAAAAACCAACAACATCTCTCTTCATACCTGACCATTAGCACTGATGATGTAGATCACGATAAATTTTGGTGAAACCAGGATGAACTGAACAAAATGAAGAATGAAAATACCACATCAGCTCTTCACGTATGTCTGCTGGCACCCATACGCGCCCCTAGAAATAAAAAATCTCATCCATGACTATGTTCCATCTAGGGATAGGTTCCTCTCCTAACACATTCTTCTATAGGACTAGGACTTCTTAATATGATAGATTCCTCATTCACACTCGATCATGAAGAGTAGAGGTTACATTTATAGAAGAAAGAAATTTTTTCCCCTGTCTTTTGTGCACCTCCAAATGCATCTCGGAGAACAGAGCCATAATATTCCCCTCACTTTTGGCCTCCTATACTACCTGTATATAAGTCCTCCTTCTCAACATAGAATCCACGATGTTGCCTTTCCTAGTCATGTAGACAAGCTCTATGTCAAAGGACTGTAGGAACTCAACCCACCTTCACTGTCTCAAATTTAGATCATGCTGAGTGAAGATGTACTTGAGAATCCTGTGGTTAATGAAAACCAAAAAATTATCTCCCATAAGATAATGTCTTCAATTGTGTAAATCATGAACAAATGCTCCCAACTCAAGATCATGCGTCGGGTAATTCCTCTCATGTGGCCTCAACTGTCGAGACCCGTATGCAACGACTCCATCTCCCTGCACAAGCACAACTCCCAGCCCGATACCTGATGCATTGTAGTAAACAGTATAGCTCTTTCATGGATTTGGAATGAATAGTGGTGGTGATGAAGTCAACCTCCCTTTCAGCTCCTGAAAGGTTGACCCACAAGAATCTGACCGCAAGAACTTTTCACCCTTCTTAGTCAGACTCGTCAGTGGTGCTGCTAAGCGCGAAAAGTCCTGAATGAAACGTCTGTAGTATCAAACCAGCCCTATAAAACTCCGTACCTCAAAAACATTATTCGGCTTCTACCAAGAAACTACAACTCTCACTTTCTCTGGGTCTACTAATATTCCTGCCTCTGAGATAATATGACCCAATAAGTGAATCGGATCCATCCAAAAGTGTCACTTTGAGAGATTAGCATATAACTGATGCTCCCTCAGTGTATTCAAAATGATCTCAATATGGATAGAATGTTCATGTAAAATGTGAGAGTACACCATGATTTCTTCCACAAAAATAACCATGAAGGAATCCAAGTATAGATGGAACACTCGATTCATCAGTGCCATGAAAACTGCAGGCGCGTTCATGAGACTGAAAAACATAACCATACACTCGTATAGACCATACCTGCTCTAGAAGGCTGTAATAGGTATATCTGATGGTCTAACACACAACTGACGATAACTGGACCTCATGTCAATCTTCAAGAACAACCATGCTCCTCAAAGTTTATCAAAGAGATCATCAATCCAAGGCAAGGGATATCAGTTCTTGACTGTCAACTGGTTTGAATTCTGATAGTCCACATAAAGCCTGAGGGAACCATCTTCCTTCTTCGAAAACAGGACACAAAAACCCCAAGGAGATGTACTGGGTTAGATGAAATCCTTCTCCTGTGACTCCTCCAACTGTTTCTTGAGCTCTTTCAACTCTGGTGTAGCCATCCTATAAGGAGAAATGGACACTGGTGCCTCTCCTTAAACAAGATCAATAGAAAATCCTACCTCACACATTGGAGGAAAACCTAAAAAGTCCTTGGGAAGGACATCTCTAAAACAATCCACCATTAGAGGAAAGTCTAACTGTGAAGTCCCCTGGTCATCCGAATATAGACTAGTAATTTGGGCTATCACTCCTCTTATCCCATGATGCTTTGGACCCGATCTACTTGCCTGGACATCCCATTCTCCCCTATGAAGAATGGATACACCCTCTAGTGATATGAAACTCAACCTTCAAAAATTACAGTCGACGAATACCTAGAAAGGAACTAGCCATTCCATTCAGAGAATGAAATCATTGCCTGTCATCTCTAGGAAATAGAGGTCCCATAAAAAGTGACACCCCCAACCTCTAGAAGGGACTCATTATGTTGACGTACACTCACCGTTATAGTCCCTAACGGAGTGTCTAGTGTCATGATGTCAATAAAAGAAATTATTCAGAGCCCAATGGTATCCACAAATGCAACTGATATAAAGCTTTGAGAATCCCCTATATCGAAAAGAGAAGAAGATAAAACTAAGGAAACTAAGATAGTACCTTGAACTGTAGAAGGTCTGGGATCCTGCTCCTGCTGAGTCTGCTCCACTGTAAAGGTATGGCATGCTCCACGACCCTGTGATCCTACCTGACCACTCTACGCTGATCCACTCTACTATCGCTGAATGATCGGCAACTGACCATCATGAACACGGCCTCCAACTCAGTCTGAACATCCAGGAGAACTCTAGTTCCCGGACTGGTGAGAAATTGGTGGTGCTACTCCCAAATGAGGAGTCATAGAAGAACCCTTTTCACCAGCTTCTGGTGAGAATATCTGACAGATGCGCTGAAGGTGACCCAACTTACTACATGATTGACACTCCACTTGGTCTCTCGGGCAGTGTTTCCTTGTATGCCCACTCTTCCAACACTAGTAGCACACCACCTGGCTACCAAAATAAGTGTCTCGCCTCCTTGGATCACCACATGAAGACTCCCTACAGTGCTTCCTATAGTCAGTAGGAGGGATGCTAACTCTAGATGCCGAGCCACCCTGGCTCACAACTCCAGAATCCCTTAGATTGTGCTCCGTGAGCAGCACCTGGTTGATGATAAAAGTGATAGAAGTCAACCAGAAGATGTTCACCTGCGATTAGATGTCGTGCCTTAGACCATCCTTGAACTTCCTTGCCATGAATAATAGATCACCTCCTCAATTAGGTGTGAAGAGATGTAGCTCGGTAAAGTGGGTGGAATACTCCATAATAGAAAGAGTACCCTGATATAGACTCATAAACTCTTAGCCTCGATCAGCTCTCAAGGTATCTGGATAAAAGTATCCATAGAGGATGCACTAGAACTCATCCCACACCATAACCTACTAGTGTCCCACATGTGAGATCACATCCCACCACCTCTTGGCGGAGTCCCGAAGCATATAGGTAGCGAGCTTGACCCTCCTCTCTGGCGGCCTCTCCAGATGCTCAATGATTTTGAGCATGTATTCTAGACATGACTCTACAGTCTGGGTTCCTCTATCCCCTGAGAAAGTTGGAGGATGATGCTGCTAGAAGACCCATGTCCAATCAACCATCGACAGGGCAGGAGGTGGTACACCATTAAAAGTCTGCATCATCCTCAGAAATCCCTCCCTGAACTGTCCATCAGCACCTATGTCAGGTACAATCCATGGTTCCAAGGCTGGAACAACTAGGGGATCTGTAGGTGGTTGCTGATCAACCATGTTCGTTATCTGATCACTACCCTACAACTGGCGCACGACCGAAGGACGTCTCTGTGGCATGAATCTACAAAGTCAAATGCACACCCTAGATCATTATTATCAAGGACTGAAAACTAGAAGTACTAGATGAGAAGAGGAGAAAGAAATAATTCATGTTTTGCAAAGCATGAATACATGATGTGTATGTCCCCTACACGACATTTTCCCCTAAGTCATTCACATGGGCGTGTACTTATGCCAAAACTGGTCATGTAACACCCAAACCACATGGTGTATTTTCCTAACACATGACGTGTACTTGAATACTCTTTCTCTGCCCGGGTCCTTCTACACGGTTAAGCCACACATCTCTCTTAAGATGAGACTACATGGCGTATTCATGGTAGACACGACATGTACTAGACAAGCATCATCTGGACCGTGTTGTTGGTTACATGACCGGCTACATGGATGACACTACATCGTTTTTCCCTTGGTATATGGTGTGTTACTACATGAAAATCCATATCATGTGTCTATTCCCACACAGCTTATGACACGATTAGGGAATACACGGTGTGTACATAAGGTACATGGCATGTACATAAGAGAAATGGTTTCTTCCCGAATAGAAGAACACATGATGTGTAGTAAAAACAACACGGTGTTTATTCTGAGTTTTTCTAGACAGTATGCCTGATAAACTACTATGTAACCCTGAAAACACTGAAACAAATTTTGAAAGTGCCAAATTCCGATCCGTGAGGGCCCATACTCCCCACAAATCAAATTCTGGCATCTTAAACATGTTATAACAAGGTAAAAAAGTCAATGATCCACCAAATTCTGGTCCATGAGGGCCCATAACACCTGAAGAACCATATTTTGGAATTCATTCAGACAAACTATAAACAAACAGTACCCTATCAAACAACAAGTATTTTTATCAGGGAATCTATCACAAAATCATGCATATTCTACACAACATTTATCACAATAACATGCAATCACTAATTCATCCTAAATGGCATGGCCAGAATGCATGACATGTGATTTCTAACAAGTGACTATATGATGCATGAGATGACATACCCTCACTTCTTCGGGTTGCGAAAAAAATAAAACTACAATAATATCAATAGTAATGACAGAAATCATGTGAGTCACCCAACAGTGAAAATCAAATCAACCGTAAACTTGAAAAACCTAAAGAAATTGTAATAAACGAGGTAGATTGGCTTTACCTTGTACATGGGTCAGCTACTCTTGGGCACAAATTATTACCAATTACCAATTATTTCATATCCCCAGATAAAGGCTACAAATAGTAAATCAAGAGAAAAGAATCCTCTAATACCACTTTGTAACGTCCTAGTTCTGGAAGGTGCCCAGAGGCGCCCCATAACCGGTTGGTCACATGGGCTCAAGCGCATTTCCCCGAACGCCAGAGTCTGCCGACTAGTAATAATGGCCTTGGGTTTGACAATGGGGAAACTATTACCTCATTGGCAGAGTACAAAATAGAAGTAAACAAATACATACAATGGCGGAAGAAGTAAACATACATACAATAATTAACAGTGAAAGACTAGCAACAATAACAACTGGAGTACATATATATGAAAATTATACATGATACATATGTCAAGGAAAGCATCCAAACAAGTCATAATACTAAAAATATAGTACTAAACTAAGGTACAAAAGAAAATAGATAACTCCTCAGCATCTCAATCCTCATCTTGGTCCTATGATCTCCAGCTCCACAGCACTCAAGTACCTGATGTAGAAGGGCGCTTTCCCTTATCTATACCTGCAACAATATAATCTGTTTGAGTCCAAAAGCATGACCCAAACATGGTGTGAGACTAATCCTAGTAGGAAACCACCACGAGATCCATCCCTAATAGTCAATGAGTATATAGAAGGTAAAAGTACAGGAAACAGTACACATGAAGGTACTTAATAGTAAACAATCCATAGTTTCAATATCAAGCAATAACTAAACAAGTAGATAAACACAATAGGTAACCCTCTATGAAGTACACTCAGTATAACCCATCTGTTCCTACCTAACAAGTACAAGAAACCCTCTGGGCAGTACAATCAATCTAACCCCTCAGGTTTATCTTAAACATAGACTCTCAGAGGAATCACTCACCGTCAATTCCCCTTATAGTCTCATATCGTAACTAAAGGCTCTCTAGGGAAGAAATTACGTCACATTCCCTCTGTGGCCTGCGTTGAGGAACTACAGACACTCTGAGAAAGCATTGAACATCAATTCCCCATGTGGTCTCACATCGTAAAATTATAAAGACAGTCTAGAGAGGCCCTTAATGTCCATTCTCCCTATGGTCTATACGCCAGTTTCTCATGGCCCCGTGTAAGCCAAGAAAGTGTAGCAGTGCATAACGACCAAGGTAAACCTAAATAACTACTTGGTGAGTATTCTACAACACAATAGCATAATATAAAAACAATTACACCATCCTACAATACTAGGAATGGGAAAGTAAACAACATCTTATTAGGAAATCAAGACCCAAAGGTCCAAACAGGAGAAACATGCATGGGAAATACATCCAAAGAACAAAAATTCACCCTATTCATAATCAATAATCATCTACTTAGGCATACCAGCATAGTAGTGAAATAATAGGGCTGAAATAGTAAACGCACAATACCCCATTCCTGGGAATTGGGAAAATTTTCACATAAAACTCAAAGACATTCAACAGAAAGGCACAAACCAACTACCTCAAAGGTTTTGATGAAAACCCCAAAAAACAAATAATTCATAATAAAACCGGGTTGATTCTCCAACAACCCGACTTATATTTCTTCTCCTAACAAGACCAGAACAAAAAATCATCAAACCTGTCATCCACACACTTAGATATACCCATAACAGGAATAGATCTAAGAAATCGAAAGAAGAGGAGAAGTATATCTAAGTAGATCTAAGAAAAAAGAACAATAAAGAAGAAGAATGTTTACATACCTCAAGAATCCGGCTTTTATTCGCCTAGAGAAACCTTCAGATCACTTTCGGAATGATGGGAGAACCTTCTTCGACCTTAGAAGAAGAAAAATCCCGAGTTATGGTCGCTTAGGAGGAAAAACGATCCACTTAAAGGAAAAAATGTATGAGATCCACTTTTTTAGGATCACTTAAGTGCCCAAATGGTTTTCTCGCATGGTTAGACAAACTGTGAGCTAATATTGTGTTAGCCACTACCTCATCAGACCCTCCACGCATGGTTTGGCCGCATGGTTAGACAAAATTTCCGCCACCCGTGCGACTTCCACTTTGCCTCAAAACTTCATTCAACATTATCTCGACTCTCCCATTCATCACCCTTAACTTTATAACTATTAAAAGCCTAAAACAAGGGCTATATACCTACAAATAAGTTCCGGGTTATTACAGAAGAAGTGGAAGAAGAAAAGAACTTTGAAAGAGGTGGTGAAATTATTACCTCTTCTTTGGGTGCTTCCTTTTGATTTGATCAAAAGGGCTACTTAGGTTGGCTTCCGAAAAATGTAAGTCCTCTTGGTTAATTTGAGGGTATTTGGGAGGATATTTGATTTGGTGTTGGCTAAGAAAAATGGATTTGGAGGTGTTATTTCAAGAGAAGGGGAAGTACCCTTTTATAAGATAGTTGAGGGCCCCTTTATGAACAACTTGAAATTTTATTTTATTATATAATAATAGTCGGTTTATAATTGATCAAAAAAGATTTATTTTGAGGCTAAGGTGGGGATGTGTAAAAAACTCTCAACCAATAGGTTTTAGACAGGGTTAGGTCACCATATTAACTTTATGTTTTAGATTTAACTCTTAGTTAAATAGTTTATCTTTTATAACGTCTTCTATTATTTTTATATTACATGGTTAATAAACATACTATAAAATTCCAAGAGAACCCAAATTGGTTCATTAATGACATATATATTATTATATAAGTCATTTTTCCAAAAATTATATTTTTAGGAATATTATGTAAATTAATAATATTGTTTTTGTTTTAAAAACTCATTCATGTCAATTTTGACAATATTTAGTATTTGATTTTTTTAAGTCATAAAAACATTATCACTTTGAAAAAATTTATTTAATCAACCCTAACATGTCATATTAACCTATAAAATTCATGAAAGAAATCCAAATACTCAATTTACAATTATATTAATATTTATAATATCAATTATTTTAATCTTTCACTAACAAGGTAATTACTGCATCATCATTGCGTTATAAATAAATTTAATTATATAATGTCTAACAACTATAAATAAAATATGAATATTTAGGAAATATTTTTATATTCCTAATAAATATTTATAGTCCAATTTATCTTTTGTATATCCCTATATTAAAAATATTTTAGTTATTAAACTTTGAATTTAACACTTTTAACTCTTCTTTAAATAAAAATAATAATAAATGAACTAATCTAATCCAAGTGTACAAAATGTATCATATTTTATTCATAAGTTTGATTTTTGTTGAAAAAAACTTATCTAATAGAATTAGTACATGTGTTATGGTAATTATAATATCACTTTTACCTTTAATTACCCTATTTACTTTTAACCGTGGTAAATAAACGTCAAAAGATACTATTCGGCAAAAATTATTTTCATACTATTGAAGCACATTTACTTAATAATGTCAATAATGTGTTTTAGATTTTTGAAATTCAATTCACAGAAGTGGTAAAATTATGTTTTATACAAATTTTCTAAAGTGCCTAAAAGGTGGGTAAAAGACATTAAAATATTAAATAAAATTTTATATATCTAATTTTATTATAAAATGACTTCAATGAATTACATTGAACTAATATAGGTATTATGGATCTATTTTGACTTAATATAAATATTAATAAAATAAATAATTATTTAAATAAAAAGTATGTTTTAAATAATAACAGAGTATTGTTCACTATTCATAAAAAATGAATGTTTTCAGAAAATACTAAAAATTTACCCTAAGCTAATTTTGATATTCCAAAGGGAAAAATGAAGTCCATTTTGATAAATAAAATATATAAAATTTCAAAAAGTGGGTATTACTATTCATAATGACTAGTTTGGTTGGTTGTGGTATGTTAGAAGACAAATTTATGTATAATGAAGGCTATTGTATTATTCAAAGAGAAGAGTACCGTGGAAGCTTGGGTGTTAAAAAATATAATAACTAGGTCACAAAGTAAATCTTCTACAGTGAAACGTTCGTGAAACAAGGTGTAAAATATTTTTGTGTGAGGATATCTTGTATCCTCTAGTTTAGTAATGCAGATAGTGCATGTTTTTAGTATAGTCGCACACATTAATAGAAAGATTAATAAAATAGTAAAAAATAGAGCAGAATATAATAATAAGGTATTAGTGATGCTGTGAGTGTTTTTCTATGCAGTTTTGGACTTCTAGGATGCAGTAGATTTGTTGTTTGGGTCCTCTTCTGAAAGTAGACTCAGAAATAGAGTGTCCTGATTTCTATATTCCGATTTTCATTTAATGAGTCACTCTTATTATCCTTTTATGTTGTTTCTACAAGGATGTTTGATGCTTTTATCCACAACAATACAATTAGTAGAAAATTATAGTTCTTCATGTATTCTTCTATGTGTTCTTTCATGAACGTGTTTTCTTCTCTCTAATGTTTCTTTCAGTCTCTTTCAATTTGTGTGACACCTTGTATATTATATTTGGGTGTTTGTGTTTTGGATTACAAAGAGAAAGAACTCCACACCCCGTACCATGTACTATCAGCAGATATGTCTGAAAAAGATAATTAATTATGTCAGTGTCATTAAATGACTAAAATATGACCATTAGAATCAAATTTTAAATTTAATAGAAAAAGATTGAGAAATTGTTAAGGAATGGTGTCATAGTTGCAATGAGTCAGAAGAAGTTTCACAGTCGTGGTGAGTTAGAAGAGGTTCTGCAATCACGGTGAGTTAGAAGTGGTGCCACTGTTATGGTGAGTTATCCATCACATGTTATGAAACTGATAGCATGCTTACAATGTCTGGTACTTTGTGAATTATGGAATGGATAACACAGTTATGGTGTATGGGAAATGGTGTCTAGTATTTTTATAAATATAAAAATAGTAGAATAGTTATAGTTTGAGGTCCATTTTCAAAAATTTTGGAACTGGTAGCATAGTTATGGGGTCAAGTCCTTTTTCAAAAGTACAAATGGTTTCTTGTTATGATGTCATAGAACTGGTGTAATGGAAACAATATCACAAACATTACCGATTTCCAGACATAACAGTGAGATTGTTTGTGAATAGAAACAGTGTCTCAAACTTAGTCAAATATCTTCCATCTATCTTAAGAAATAATACTAAAAAAATGTATTAGGATTACACATAATCATAATAAAACATAATAGAGTAATATTATTCATGATTTATAGGATTAAAACCAGATTAACATGAGTTACATGATTTTCATGATTTGTGAGAATTAAAACAATAGGTGTCTAACAATCTCCCCCTTTTTGTTGATCACAAATCATGTCATTTACAAGATATAAATTTTATAAAGGAATAAATATAATTCTAATCAAATTAAGGTATTAGAAAAAATATTTATTAATTTCAAGCTCTTATCCCCTAAATTTTCTTTTCTCATAAATTCCTAAGACCATATTTCTCCCCCCTTTGGGATTATCAAGAAGAAAGTAAGAGAAATGAAAAACATACAGTAAATGATACCAACATGTGAATAAATTATAGATCCCATTTCATTTAATATATAAAGAGTTCAAAAAAAACATCAAACCCCTATCAAAAAGCATCCTTCACTTATCTTCTAAGTTATGAGGATTTCAAATCCTTTATTCAGAGGCATGAGGAGTAGAACCAAGAGGCGCAAAAGTGGAGGTGGTAATGGTAGTTGTGAGGGAAGGTAATGAAACTATTTTAGTTATATAAGGGGAAAGGGTTGGTCTGGTGGAATACCACGGTAAAGGCTATTAAACAATAATAGGTTTGATCTAGCTCAGATCCTGAGCAACAGACATTGTCGCAAGTGAAGAAGAGGTAGATGAATAAGGATTGATAGAAGGAATCAAGCTAGGTCTCAAAGGATCTGTTGCAAGAGCAATGATGGAAGTGCTCTGAACATGGAAATAAGTCTTCAATAACTTGATAAATTCTATGATGATTTCTCCACCATACTGCATGGAATTTTCAAAGTCATATTTATTCTCTATAAATTTCTCCAAAGTAGGTGTGAAATCCTTGATCTTCTGAACGTGATCACTGAAATCTTGAGTTACAGGAGCAACCTTTTAATTCTCCAAAAGGTACTTGAAATTTTTGGTCAAATCATGATTGGAATAGATCTTCTTGATGTAGTAGTCCATCTTTTTAGATATTTCTTCTTGATCATTAGTGGAAATTTTGGAGTGAACTCTTACCAAGTCAATCACATGGTTACTATTCTTAATGACTGCAGAGAGACTCTATTGATCGGTACCACTCAACACAGACTGGAGTTCTTCTTTAAATACAAATTTGATCATGTGAATTTCCAAATACTAAGATGGCTGAGTATAAGTAGATGGAGAAGAAACAACTAATATCACAGTTTTAAGATGATTTATAATAGTCTACAAGCTTCCTCTATACTCTGTAGTCAGATTATTGATTCCCAAGACAAGCTCATGCATCTCATTTTTTATTTTGGTGTTTTTATCAACCACCTTTTCATAGATAGTAATCAAGTTGGGTTGAATCTGCGATACTACCATCTCTTGGATATTATAAGAATCATCCTCACTAATATGAACAACATGAGATTGAATAACATGAAATCCTTTCTTCATTACCACAACCATAAATTTATAGATTTCATCTTATCACTCAAATATCTATTCTAATTCAAAATCTCTTGAATTTCATGTAGCATTTTGAGTTGGATATTCTATATTATATTCATTAGAAGAAATGGAACATTCCTTTCACTATGATTTTTTATAAGAGCAGGTTGAGGTTTCACAAGGTTCTCAACACCAGACAACAAATTTTCTCCAAAATGTTTTAGATCTTCTAGCTTTACATAATTAAGAGTTTTTTGAGCAGGTTCATGAATAGTAACTGGAAGAGGTTCTGGTTCCTTAGTAGACACAACATCTTTAGTAGTGATTGGTTGGAGTTCAAACATAGTCAGGAGATCCAATCTCTGAACTGAGATTCCTTGAGAATTATCAATATCAAAATAACTAGGAAACCTGCACTAGGTATCCATAGAACATGAATCCACTGGGTTTGGAATTTCAATTCTTCCCAAAATGGGGGTTTTCTCCCCTTAAGCAATTTTATTTCTTATAGGAATAAGATATTCGATATCTTGACCAGTTTCCACACCCTCTGGTCTATCAGATTCGGCAACAACTATAGCTAATTATAAATCTTAGTCCATTCTTTCCCCAGTAGATAAAATCACTTACATCTATACAAGTTCTTATGATTTTTCATCTGTATCATCATGATCATACAAATTATAATTTTATTCTTCTACTTTAGAGAATATACTTTTATCAATAGCTTCATATCCTTTTCAACCATCTTCTATACCTTAGAAGAGAGGAAATTATCTAGAGGTAACATCCTGAGGTTCATCAGATTCTTCCATTACTGTTTCACTTTCATCAATATATTTTTATATTTCAGATCTATCAACATATATTCCTTCATGTTAGTATTCCATAAGCTCATCTAACTTTAAACTAGGGTAATTGACATTCTTAGGTATAGAAGAGTTCTTAACAAGATTAAAATTCTCATACAATCTATCATTATCTTCAACCCATGATCTCTTCCATGTAATCCAACTGATCTTCATTTGTCTTCCTGTATACTTAGATATAAAAAAATCATAATATTCAACCACTTATTCATTCTTACCAGACAAAGACTTGGATAGTATCATTTAAGAGATAAAAAATGAATAAAAAAGTGA
The DNA here is from genome assembly GCA_963277665.1 of Viscum album. Taxonomy (NCBI): domain Eukaryota; kingdom Viridiplantae; phylum Streptophyta; class Magnoliopsida; order Santalales; family Viscaceae; genus Viscum; species Viscum album. The sequence goes on from OY728150.1 coordinate 1,590,513,758, forward strand.
ATTTGACTTTGATGTTGTCCTGATCATGTCACAAATGTGAAGGATAATATAATTACACAAATTAATCATTAGACCATTCTTTAGAAGATGTTTCAAAAAATAAATCTTGATACTTGAAAGTAGTCTAGTATCCTTTACATGGATATATTATGTGTTGAAGAAACATGAAAAACAACCTATTATCTCCATCCTATTTAGTATTAATAGGGATCATCTTCTTTTTGTTTTCAGTCAACTCACCCAAATCCTCTTCTAAATTAAATATGTCACTAGGAGGAGGAGGACTGTCATGAACCAGCCTGGGTTGACACTAAACCGATCACCCGAGCCAGTCTGCGGCAAGTACCGAGGGGCGTTCTCCATCCCCCCGAGATGTCAACTAGTTTCGAGCATCAAAAGTAAATAGGTGGGAAGGATTTGGCCCAAAAGAAAACTAGAATCAGTAAAAGAATAGAAACTAAACAAAACAAACAAACAAAAACTACACAACCAACGTACCTCCACGTGACCCCACGGGTCACCACCCAACTGAAAACCAACCTCGCTCCAAAACTGAGCGTCTAAACTAGGAAAACCTGTACACAAAGGAACCTACAACTGAAAAGGTAAAAGATAGGCGTGAGTACAAAAAGTACTCAGTAGGTGAGCCCAACAACAAATCCCAAAGCACTGCCAGTAAATAAAGAATCTATAAATTCCAGGTTTGAACTAGAATGTATAAAAGTAATCTTTCCTAATGTTTCACTTGAAGGTCAAAACATGATACATTACTATTATTCTTATTCAAAAGTTGAATTCCTTTCATTGGTGCCAAATTCATTCTAAAAGAGAAAGAAGTGTTACATTTCCAAATTTTTCACAAAGAGAATAATGAATCTTCATTTAAAAACCATTTTCACAAGTATAACAGTATAAGATGTGAAGAACAACTGAAATTAAACAAGAAAGGAACATCAATTAACCATGGGTGGTCCTAAACATCCCTAGAAAACCCCTAGACGTACTCGGGTTCAGACTACCTGCCGGAATGGTACTCCACAGTCAATAACCAACTGGCCGCCCTAACAGCCAACCAGTGGCACGCCCCACCAGGCCTACCTACCAAGGGGGGAATAACCCATCTAATCAGGGTTAGCCAGCAATAGTCACTCGATTCTCAAAGGATTCCCAGGAACCCACGGTGGTTTTTAATAATACTATGTAAGTGGGAGGCCCTCGCACGCGTGACTCATCTCACCGCACTTTCCAACCCCTTACACGGACACCGCTACACGACAACCCTCAAAGGGAATTCCCCCTGTAGAGATGCCCCATAAGTACATACATATACGTATAATCACTTCACATTTAATAAAGTACCAACCGGGCCACCATATCATTTAACTTTTAAACCATTTAATACCAAAGCGTTTCCAAAAGACATAACACACGCCATCACATTAAAAACCAGAAACTCACTTAGAACTTCATTTAAGAAACTCAAATCAGCATGTTTAATCTGAAACACATTGGTATCACAAGTAAAACCATTTTCCAATATCCAAATGCACCCCACTTTTATCAAGAGCCAAACGGACTTTTAATCACTTTTTGAAAGGACACTATTTCTCAAATGAAATCCAAACTTTTATTCACACATCAAGGTAAAACATTGTTCAAAAAGCAAGAACCACACATAAAGTTTTCAAAATCAAGTTTAAAGGCCAAACATGCATTTCCTATAATCAATCCATTTAGCAATATCACCAGGAAGACACACAATTAAAACAAAACGAGAAAAAAACACTTTTGGTGAAATGATAGAAATAACAGCTTTTATTTTCAGGCGATCACCACACTATAAATATCTACTTAATATGACATTAATTTTACTAAAAATCAATAAAAAAACAAGGAATAATTAAATTCTATATTTAACGGAAAATGCAGTGGGAAACCTACCTTGACTTGCAGCTAGTTTGCAATGACACGACATGCCTGACACTTGCGCACATGAAAGCGCAAGAGGGCAATTTCGATAATGTGAAAATGCCTCATGAACACGCTGCAACAAAAGTAGAATAACTAAAACACGTAAACGCCAATTAAAAAAAAGCTCCAAAATAATGAGAATGAAAAAGACAACGTGTATATATATATATATATAAATTTTGATATAAAATAATTTAAGTAAGAAACAAAGAAAACCTCACCTAAATTCGCAAACCGAACTCGACGACGCAAAACACCTCGCGCATGCGCATACGTGCACACAAGCTAAAGACATCATCGTTGCAGAATTATTCCTCCGACGCACTGAAACAAACACCAAAACACCAAAACAACAAACCATAGATATAAAAATAAACTCAACCAGAAATCAGTCACAAAGGACTACCACGGCGCAGACGCGCTCGACCGTCGGGGTCGTGCGCCAGTTAAAGGGGAGGCACGCACTGGTAGGGAGGACACCAGAGGTTGCTCGATGATTATTAGCTGCGCCACTGCCCGGCGGAAGAGGGTGGCAGCTGGCTAGACCGCGGTAAGCTGGTACGCGGCCTACTGAAGGTGTGTTGGAGCCGGCCGGAGCACCGTAAAAGGCTGTGGGACGCCGTAGGTGGTGCCAGAGATGAAGCAGGGGTGCCAGCAGGGATGGGGAACGCCGGAGGGGTTGCCTGAACATGGAGGGGGATGCCCGAATAGCGGTGGACATCGAAGGCGGGTCGTGTGGGGGCAGGGGGTGGTGCGCCGGAGTGATGGGAAAAAGTCGGAAGGGGCCCGGGGGGCTGCTGGAGTGGGTCGGAGGCCGATGGCCGGTGGCGGGCTCGCCGGTAGGGTCGGCAGGGGCGCCGGGAGGGAGGAAGGGCGATGGCAGGAGGGGTCGCTGGAGGTGGGAGGCCGGCGTGGAGCAGAGGGAGCGGCGCCGGAGGCTGGATCGGGAGCGAGACTAGGACCATAATTCATAGGTCGCGCGGAGGTCAGGGTTGCATGGAGGTTGGGGTTGTGCGGAGGTCGGGGTCGCGCGAAGATCGCGGTCGAGCGGAGGCTGGGGTCACACAAATGTTGGAGGATGACACAGAACAGAGGGATCAGGGCTGGTGCGGGAGCGGGGGATGCCGGACGGAGGCTGGGCACCGGGGCTGAGCGGGGTGTGGCGGAGCAGGGGGGGTACTGGCGCGGGGAAGGGAAGCTGGAGGGGGGGGGGGGGGGGGGCGTGCGGCGCAAGAAGGAAAGAGAGGGGGGGGGCTCGGTGCAAGGGTTAGGATTGGTTTTTTTTCATTTCATAATAATAATATTATTTCATTAATAAAAATCACATTTTTAATAATAATAATAATAAAATAAATATTATAGTAATAATAACAATAATAATGATAATAATACCAACAACAATAATAATAATAATTCAAATAAAAATTATAATAATAATGATAATAAAAATATAAATAGTAATAATAATAGAAGTTATAATAATAATAATAAAATAATGATAATAAAAATAAAAATAAAACAAATAATAATAATAATAATAATATTGAGCAATTGCACGCCACCTGGGCGAATTGCTTGGCTACCGCCAACAGTGTGGTGGCCGCGTGCTGTTCCGAAACCAACTAAAAACATTAAACATTAACAATTTTGAAACAGGAATCAACCCAAACCTTGGCGCGAGAACCCAAAACTGAGATATAATAAATTGTAATTTAATTCAAAAAGTCGAGATGCGACAATTCTCCCCACCACCGACACTTTCTGCCCCCATAAAGTCGTCCGACCGAAAAATATAGACAAAACAAGAGACCATGCCCGATTGAGACCAAACAAAACCACAATATGAGAGAATAGGAGAACACAAGAGGGTTCTCCCCGACACAAGAGCTCAACTAATGTGGAAATTTTAACACTCAAACAAACCACCCCAGAAAGGGGAGGTCGACGCGGGAACTCCCAACTAACCCAAACTAACCTTTATAGCATGAGCGAAACAACACCACTGCCAAAACATGGAATTCTCGACATAGAATAAAATCCCCAAACACTAGAGAGAAACCTCCGAGAAGAACTTAACCCATGATGTAAAGTCGAGCATTACCACAAATGTCGATCCTTCCATAGGCACTTACATCTCCAAACGAACACAGTCAGACTGAGACTAACCCATACAAGGTTTAGACACACTTTTAAGAAAAACACATGATCCAAAACACCACAATCAGACAAACGAGACTGTTTGGATTATTAACGAACATGTTAATCCCAACCTCACGACAACACAATGAACCTACAACAACGCCAAAATTTTAACAGTGGAAGGACAAGAACAAAAGGACTTCAAATGTTTTCTTTCCAACATAGAACAAAAAACCCTAACTGAGGCGTCACACCCGTAGGAACTCCTGACTGTGCACGAGCTTCACCCAAGACCTGTGGCTGGGGCTCTGATGGACGAAGCATCTCCTACCTCACAGTCAGGTACTTTCATTCTCCAATCACAACATCCTCTTCATGCAACGCTTCCTGTAAAATTTCTCCAGATGACCCAGACAGCCGCAACGATGACACGTCTTCGGAGAGTTGCGACAAGAGGGCTTTAAATGCCCGAAACGACTGCACTGATAGCATACACCAGAACGATCTGATGAATTGGAAGCCGGGGCCAAAGGGGAATACTCCTTGGGAATAGGTTCCTCTAACATATTTTCCTTGCCAGATGGGGAACTCTTACGAACAACCGGGGATGCTGGAGTATTAACCAACTGTGTTCCAGAAACCAACTCAGCTAAAAACGCTTCCTCCACTAGCTTATCGAAACGATGGTCTTTAGGGGGGAGGACCCTCTCCTTAATCTCTGGATGAAGAACCCCGGTGAAAAGAGAGGCCTTCATGAGCTCATGTGATGCTACCTCTGGAGAAAAGGAAATCAGTTCCCTGAAATGGTCAACATATGACTTCACCGTCCGTTGGCCTTGTTGAATATGAATTAACTCTCTATTTTTCATCAGCTTCACTTCATTAGGTACAAACCATTGGATGAAAACGGTTTTAAAGACATCCCATGTCATTCCGACTTGCGTTGAAGGTGGGTCAACCACCTTCCACTGGTCCAGAGCTGGACCTTCAAACAATCCCATAACAGCACGAACCCTGATAGTCTCGGGAGTCCCAACGTTCTAGAGATACTCTCCACTTCTTCAAGCCACTCTACTACTTCTAACGGGCCTCAATCACCACGAAGAATAGGCAACGTCCGAGAAGGACCAGAAACTGGGCAGGGCACATTAGAAACGTCGAGGATCTTTCTGGGCGACATTCTCTGAACAACATAAAAACACAAATCCAAAAATCAGCATCCAATCAATCTTAATCAAAATGACAATCTCAAACCCACAACTAGCTAGCACGCCAAAAATCTACTTAAAAAAATCACCATTTCATTTCAAGACTACTTCCAAACACAAAACCCACTTTCCAAAACAAAATCCAATTTCCAAAATCATTTTCTTCTTTCAAAAATCATCTTAGAACGACAAGGTCAAAACTTTGGTTTAAAAAAAACACCCGTAGAATCTCATGAATCGTCTCATGCGTGTCCATCCATTCCATGCACGTCATCCACAAACAAGTGCCTCTCATGCACTTTTCACACAAACCCGCACACATGCGATCATTCATAAGGAAAACCAAGGGTCGCACCCAAATCATTTCCCTACCAATTCCAAGCAAACACCCGGTTTTGAAACCAGAACACTCTAAATTTGAAAATTCCCCTTTACCAATTTAAACCCATTTTAAAGAAAACACTTCCATTTTAAAATTCAACTTTAATTTTCAAAAACACAATCACACCAACCAGAACAAAACATAGTACAACTTACAAAGAATCACCAGAATGAGGAACTAGAAATTACGCTTAACCAGACGACATTGTAGTGAGCCATGCCCCGAGTTAGCATCAACAACTAGGAGGAACTTAAACCATGTAATCGGATTCAACACGGGTCACTACTCCATGTGAAATCGCGACATAACACTGGCTCACCTCTTTTTTCATTCCTCAATTCAAAATGAGGTCAAAAGACACAATTTTCGGACTAACCTTGGTAACTCGAGGATCAATGCAAGAAAGAGTTCACGACGCTCTTCCCACACCAACCTCTCGAGTTCCGACAGTCCTAATCTCTTTTTACCGGACAACCCAAATAACAAGAACCTGCCTCTGATTCCATTTTGTCACGAACCAGCCCGGGTCGACCCTGAACCGTTCACCCGAGCCGGTCCGCGGCAAGTCCCGAGGGGCGTTCCCAATCCCCCCGAGATGGAAACTAGTGTCGTCCATCAAAAGTAAACAGGTGGGAACGATTTGGCCCAAATGAAAACCAGAATCAGTAAAATAATAGAAACTAAACAAAACAGACAAACAAAAACTACACAACCAACGTACCTCCACGCGACCCCACAGGTCACCACCCAACTGAAAACCAACCTCGCTCCAACACTGAGCGACTAAACCAGGAAAACCTGTACACAAAGGAACCTGCAACTGAAAAGGTAAACGATAGGCATGAGTACAAAAAGTACTCAGTAGGTGAGCCCAACAACAAATCCCAAAGCACTGCCAGTAAATAAAGTATCTATAAATTCCAGGTTTGAACTACAATGTATAAAAGTAATCTTTAATAATGTTTCACTTGAAGGTCAAAACACGAGACATTACTGTTATTCTTTTTCAAAAGATGAATTCCTTTCATTGGTGCCAAATTCATTCTAAAACAGAAATAACTGTTACATTTTCAAATTTTTCATAAAGAGAATAATGCATCTTCATTTGAAAACCATTTTCACAAGTATAACAGTATATGATGTGAAGAACAACTGAAATTAAACAAGAAAGGAACATCAAGTAACGATGGGTGATCCTAAACATCCCTAGAAAACTCCTGGACGTACTCGAGTTCAGACTACCTGCCAGCATGGTACTCCACAATGAATAACCAACTAGCCGCCCTAACGACCAACAAGTGGCACGCCCCACAAGGCCTACCTACCAAGGGAGGACTAAACCATCTAATCAGGGTTAGCCAGCAACAATCACTCGATTCTCTAAAGGACGCCCAGGAACCCACTGGGGTTTTTTAATAATACTGTGTAAGTGGGAGGCCCTCGCACGCGTGACTCATCTCATCGCACTTGCCAACCCCTTACACGGAAACCGCTACACGAAAACCCTCAAAGGGAAGTCCCCCTGTAGAGATGCCCCATAAGTACGTATATATATGTATAATCACTTCACATTTAATAAAGTGCCAACTGGGCCTCCATATCATTTAACTTTTAAACCATTTAATACCAAAGTGTTTCCAAAAGACATAACACACGCCATCACATTGAAAACTAGAAACTCACTTAGAAATTCATTTAAGAAACTCAAATCAGCATGTTTAAAATTAAACACATTGGTATCACAAGTAAAACCATTTTCCAATATCCAAATGCACCCCACATTTATCAAGAGCCAAAAGGACCTCTAATCACTTTTTGAAAGGACACTATTTCTCAAATAAAATCCAAACTTTTATTCACGCATCAAGGCAAAACATTGTTCAACAGGCAAGAACCACACTTAAAGTTTTCAAAATCAAGTTTAAAGGCCAAACAGGCATTTCCTCTAGTCAATCCATTTAGCAATATCACCAGGAAGACACAAAATTAAAACAAAACGAGAAAAAAAAACACTTTTAGTGAAATGATAGAAATAACAGCTTTCATTTTCAGGATATCACCCCACTATAAATAACTACTTAATACTACATTTAAATTTACTAAAAATCAATAAATGAACAAGGAATAAATAAATTATAAATTTAACGGCAAACACAGTGGGAAACATACCATGACTTGCAACTAGTTTGCGATGACACAACACGCCTGACAATTGCGCACAAGAAAGCACAAGCGGGCAATTTCGATAACGCAAAAATGCCTCGCGAACACTCTGCAACAAAAGTAGAATAACCAAAACAGGTAAATGCCGATTTAAAAAGAAAGGTCCAAAAGAATGAGAACACAAAAGACAACATGTTTATATATATATATATATATAAATGTTGATATAAAATAATTTAAGTAAGAAACAAAGAAAACCACACCTAAATTTGCAAACCGAACTCGACGACGTAAAACACCTCGTGCAGGCGCATACGTGCACACAAGCTGAAGACCTCAGCGTTGCGGAATTATTCCACCGACGCGCTGAAACAAACACCAAAACAAAAAAATAGAAAACCACAGATATAAAAATAAACTCAACCAGCAATCAGTCACAAAAGACTACCTCGGCGCAGACGTGCTCGACCGCTGGGGTCGCGCGCCAGATAAAGGTGTTGCGCGCACTGGTAGGGAGACCGCCGCAGGTTGCACGCTGATTATCGGGTGCGCCACTACCCGACGCAAGAGGGTGGCAGCTGGCCGGACCGCAGAAAGCTGGTACGTGGCCTGCCAAAGGTGTGTTGGAGCCGGTCATAGTGCCGTAAAAGGCTGGGGGGATGCCAGCAGGCGGTGCCGGAGCGAAGCTGGGGTGCCTACAGGGATGGGGAACACCGGCGGGGTCTCCGGAACTGGGCAGGGGATGCCGGAATAGTGGCGGACATCGGAGGCGGGTCATGCGGGGGCTGGGGGTGGTGCACCTGAGTGCCAGGAAAAAGTCAGAAGGGGCCCGGGGGGCTGCTGGAGCGGGTCGGAGGCCGCTGGCCGGCGGCGGGCTCACCGGTAGGGTAGGAAGAGGCACCGGGAGGGAGGAAGGTCGGTGGCAGGTGGGGTCACAGGAGGTGGGAGGCCGGCGCGGAGCAGAGGGAGCGGCGCCGGAGGCTGGAGCGGGAGCGAGACTGGGACCGAAAGTCGGAGGTCGTGCACATGTCGGGGTTGCGCGGAGGTCCGGGTCGCGCAGAGGTCGGGGGCACGTAGTGGCTGGGGTCATGTGGAGGTTGGAGGCCGGCGCGGAACAGAGGGAGTAGGGCTGGTGCGGGAGCGGGGGACGCCGGACAGGGGCTGGGCGCTGGGGCAGAGCAGGGTGCGGCAGAGGCGGGGGGTGCTGGCGCAGGGAAGGAAAGTAGGAGGGGGGCGGGGCGTGCGACGCAAGAGGGAAAGAGAGGGGGGGGGGGGCTCGGCGCTAGGGTTAGGATTGGTTTTTTTTCATTTCATAATAATAATATTATTACATTAATAATAATCACATTAGTAATAATAATAATAATAACAGAAATATTATAGTAATAATAACAATAATAATAATAATACCAACAATAATAATAATAATAATTCAAATAACAATTATAATAATAATGATAATAAAAATAAAAATAGTAATAATAATAAAAGTTATAATAATAATAATAAAATAATGATGATAATAATAAAAAAGAAAAATAATAATAATAATAATATTGAGCAATTGCACGCCACCTGGGTGAATTGCGTGGCTACCACCAACAGTGTGGTGGCCGCGTGCAGTTCCGAAACCAACTAAAAACATTAAACGTCAACAATTTTAAATCATGACTCAACCCAAACCTTGGCACGAGAACCCGAACCTATGATATAATAAATTGAAATTTAATTCAAAAAGTCGGGATGCGACAAAGACCTCTTTAATAGTCCTAAAAAATTCATTCATGTCATATTTCTAAGTAGGAATCCCACAACCTCAAAGAAATGGTGCACCTCTATCCATTCACCTATCTTTTAACCACTAAATCATCTTTAGAGTTAAAATATAACTGAACATACTGGTAAAATTCAAAAACTAGCTTTAATAGATATGTCATTTGTCTTTTTTAAACGACCCAACCATCCTTATTCTCCAAATAATTTCAAAAAAAAGGGAATTACTAGCCAGGATACACTTCACACATACTTATTTCTCTGGAATGATTGTATGATCCTCAATAACTGGGTTTTGTGATTTCTCAGGTAGGGAAGTTGGAGCCTTTTTTTTTAAGAATGATGATTTCTTGGAGATGATGAAAATCTTATAATAATTCTTGTATTTTTATGTGGGAAAAAGAGAGAAAAGGAGTTCAAAATAAAAAAAATATTGTCCTTAGAATTAGAGAGTACAAGTGAAGAGAGATGTGAAGAGACACGTTTTTATCAGTTAGGGAGTTCAAACATCCCCAAACATAAAAACACAGTATAAAAGAAATAAAATATTCAATATAGTAGTATAGGAAAAAGGAATTAAAAAAATGACTCATTATTGTGAGACTAGAACACGCGGTTATGGTGTCAACATTATGGAATAAATTTAAATGGGGTGAACATAACCAGTGAGACAACAAACATGAGAGACCGTAATTGTGGGACAGTAACTGTGAGACAGTAACTATGAGACAGTAACTATGGGATAGTAAGATGATAAAAGTATGTTGAAAAAGTAACTATAAAGCAACAATATAAGAGATATTAAACAATGAGACAATAAATGTGAGGTAGTAAACTAGTCACTCAATGATGATCATTCCTAATTCATGTATGATTTAACTCATCTAGTCAAAATTTAATGTCTTAGTGAAAATTTCAGTAAGCTGATGTTCAGTGCCAATGAATTCTAAATTAATATAACCCCTTTGATAATGATCTCTAAAAAAGTGATGTCTTATATCAATATTCTTTGTTTTTGAATGAGAAACAATATTATTATAGATGTTAATAGAACTTGTGTTATAAAAATTTATAGGTGCATGTCTAAACTGATATCCATAATCTAGGAAAGTGTGTTTCATCATCAAAATCTGAGAAAAAAAACTTCTAGAAGCTATGTATTGCACTTTGGTACTAGATAATGCAACAAATTTTTTCTTTTTACTACAGAATTATACAAGTGACTTGCCAGAAAGTAACATGTACCAGAGATATTTTTTCTATCTAACTTACACCCAAAAAATTCAACATCTAAATATCTTACTAAGTAAAATGACTGTCTTATAGGTTAGAATAGTCCTAAATTGGTAGTCTGTTTTAGGTATTTGAAAATCTTTTTTAAAGCAAGGACATGTGACTCTTTAGGATTTGGTTAGAAATGATCACACATACACACACAAAACATAATATCAGTCCTGCTTGAAGTTAATCAATGTAATCTACCAATCATTCCTCTATAATTGGATGGAACAATAAATTTACCATTTTTATCAAGATTTAACATACAAGTGGTACTCATAGAAGTATCACTACATTTATTACGATCCAAACCAAAACTTTTTAGAACATATTTAGTATATTTCTCTTGATTGAAAATACTTCCTTCCTTATTTTGAATGATTTAAAATCTAAGAAAGAATTTTAGTTCACCCATTAAACACATTTCAAATTTGTTTTGCATCAAATTTAAAAAATTATCTCATAAAGAATTTTTAGAAGACCCCAAAATAATATCATCAATATAGATTTGAATAACTAAAACATCTTTAAGAATTCTTTTTATAAAGGGAGTAGGATCAACTATACATTTTGTAAATCCTTTGGAAATAAGAAAACTACATAGTATATCATACTATGATCTTGAAGCTTTCTTTAAACTATATAATGGATTTTTTAATTTAAAAACATGATTTAGAAAATGAGGGTTTGTAAAACCAGGGGGTTGTTAAAAAAAAATCATCAACTATATAACAATTTAGGAATGTACACTTAACATTCATTTTATGTAGTTTGAAATTTAGATGTGATGCATTTAAAATCAAGATTATAATGGATTTATGTATAGAAACTGAGGAAAAATTTTCCCCATATTAAATTCATTCTTCATGACTATAACATTGTGCAACTAATATATCACTGTTTCTTACAATATTACAAGCTTCAACTACTTTATTCCTAAATACCAATTTAGTTCTTATGGTTATGGTGTATTTAGGTACATCCACTAGTCTGCAGACTTTATTTCTTTAAAAATTATTTAAATCTTCTTGCATATCTATTACCAAAAATTATTCATTCATTTATTCATTGAAGTTCTTTGGATAAAGATATGACAAGAAATTTTTATGCTCAACCTGATTTCTTAGAGAAACTATAGTCTGAGTTCCTTTATATAAGTCTCACATTATAGCATCTAAAGGATGGTTCATAATGGTTGAAACATATCTAGAAAAAGAACGGCTAGATATTTTTGGTCTTTCAATAGGTTCGGGTTCATTATGACTGGAATATAGAGAATTTCCTAAATTGGATGATTTAATAGATTTCTGAAAAATAGATTCAAAGTATATTTAATTTATGTCTAGATCTGACAAATCACCCTCAAGGTTTTCTATGGAGGTCGTAAATTCATGTGGATATTTTTTCATCAAATTTGACATGTACATATTCTTACACACATTTTTTTCTTGTATTAAAAACTCTATCAGATTTTCTAGAGATTGAGTAACCAAGGAAAATTCCTTCATCACTTTAGGATGCAAATTTGTCAAGATTGTCCTTATTATTGAGAATATAAACATTCATCTAAAATCATTCAAGTAATTAACTTTGGGTTTTCTATTGTTCCAAAACTCATATGGAGTTTTCTTAAGAATTTTTTTGATTAAGAATCTATTAATAATACAAAATGTTATATTGATAGATACAACCCAAAAGTATATAGGTAGGTCATACTATTTAAAAATGGTTTTTTCAATTTCTTGTAAGGTTCTATTTCTTCTATCTACAACACCATTTTTGAGGCATACTAGGGGCATAAAAGTAATGAATATACCCATTTTGTGAGAAAAAAGATTCAAACTCTCGGATTCCAAACTCAAGGAAATGGTTAATTCCTTGGGATTTTATTTTAAAAACACTTGGGGTTTTTACTGTTCTAGCATACTTGGTGAGATGAGAACAAGTTTCACTTTTGTGTGATAAGAAAAAGGTCAAAGTATATATAGAATAATCATCTACAAGAACATAGACAAAGTGCTTCCACTTAAGGCTTGAGAATACTATTGGTCCAAACAAGTCAATGTGAAATATCTCGAGAGGTTGATAATTTTAAACTTCATTCTTTGGTTTGAATAAGATTTTGTGATGTTTACCCTTTTAACAAGGATGAAAGACTTTTTCATTTGGAAACACATGTTTGGGTAGATCCTTGACTATGCCTTTTATAATAGGCATTTAAGATAGTATATGTTTCAGTGTTCTAGTCTTCTATTCCAAAACCAAGACTCTTTCTGAAATACAGTTAAACATGAAACATTTTGAGAAACTAAAGAATCTATGTTTACAAAAGAAACATTTTAATTTCAAAAATCATATAATACTGAATAATTTTTAAAATAAAAAACATTTAAAGCATCATTTTCAAATTAAACATTGAAACCATCATCATATAATAGTGAAATACTGACCACATTATATTTTAGTCCATCAAAAAAATGTACTTCATAAATTAAAACTGATTTAGAGTTGTCAATATGAACTAGGAAAATTATTTTTCCATTAGCATTGTTGTAACACGCCAGAATGATAAAGGGTAAAATTACTAAAGGATATGTCTCATGTCAATAATGTGCACCTTATTTTTTGGGAGCCCACCTAAATTAGAACTCCAGAGTTAAGCATTCTTGGCATGGAGTAGTGATCAGGATGGTTGAACTTCTGGGAAGTTTTCCAGGGTGTGTGCGAGTGAGGGCAAAGCACACTAAAAAGGACATGTGTTGGCCTATGGGGATATTCATTAGTCAGATGACCCGTTCAGGCATGTGGGTGGACCCTGGGGTGGGCCCCACGTGTCTTCAGGGCAACTGGTGGTACCTGGTAGGCCAGGACCCGACGACCATGTTAAGGCCGGGTGTTTGTGCTGTCACCAGGACCCAGATGTCACATTTGGTATCAGAGGTGGTACCCAGTCTTAAGTGCGGTGCACTACCTGGGTTGATACGTAGGGCCCACAACGAGGACGTTTTTCACTAAAGGGTGTGGGGGGGGGGGGGGGGTGATTGTAACACCCCCAAAATGATAAAGGGTTAAATTGATAAATGATATGACTCATATCAATAAGGTGAACCTTCCTTTTTGGGATTCTGCCTAATTTGAACTCCACAATTTAGTGTGCTTGGACTGGAGTAGTGATCACGATGGGTGACCCTCGGGGAAGCTTCCCATGGTGTGTGTGAGTGAGGAAAAATCACACTAGAAAGGACATGTGTTGTCCTTTGGGGACTGTTATTAATCAGATGACTCGTTCGGGCATGTGGGTGGTCCCTAGGGTGGGGACCACGTGTCTCCGGGGAAACTGGTGATACCTGGCGAGCCAGGACCCGACGACCATGTTAGGGTGGGGTGGCTGTGCTTTCTAGTTTGATACCAGGTGTCATACATTGATGATGTGCCAGTGGTAACAATTAAAGGGTAAAATTATGATACCAGGTGTCATATTACTATTCAAGCAATGGAACCACCAAATGGGACCCTTTATCATTTGGGGGTGTTTAATTATTCATGTGTTCTCTGATACCTACTATAAGGACCCATCCTTATTACATATATAAAATTAAATTTAGTAAATAAAACAATTCCTTTTAAATTCAGGATCTTTTCAAGTTCAGAGCATTAGAGAATTAGGACAATACATTCATAACATTACACATTATTACAGATTGAATACCATAAAAACAGTTTCCATTTTTTAAAAAATATAAAACATTTAAACATTAAAAAAGACCTCTTAACAATTCTTCAACATTTAACATGGCTTCCTTCCTTGTCTTACACAACCATTAACCTGTGAAAATCATTTAAAAACATGGGATGGGCACAAAATCTCAGTAAGGGATGAAAAATAAGGAAAGTGAACATTAGTCCATGAATACTCGTAATGTATGAAAACATTTTCAAAAGACATTATTATCACCCATATATACTTACTTTGTGTAACATGGGATTTACACAAGATCCACACAAAATATGAGAACATAAATATAAGGACCCAACCTTATTTCATACATAAACTTGAATTTATTAAAGAAACCACTTCCTTTTACATTGAAGATATTTTCAAGTTTATAGATTTAGAGAAATAGGGCTGTACATTCATAACAATACACATTATTATAGAGTTAATACCATAAAAATAGTTTCCAATTTTTTCAAAATATAAAACATTAAAACATAAAACAAGACTCCTTGACAATTATTCAACATTTAACATGGCTTCCTTCCTTGTCTTACACATCCATTAACCTTTGAAAATCATTTAAAAACATGGGATGGGAACAAAATCTCAGTAAGGGATCAAAAAGAAGGAAAGAGAAAATTAGTCCATGAATTCTCATAATGTATGAAAACATTTTCAAAAGACATTTTTGTCACCCATATATACTTACTTTGTGTAACATAGAATTTACAAAAGATCCAAAAAACACAAGAGAAAATAAATATAATCAAAGAGGTATCTTGGGGCATTTCTTACATAATCTTGTAACCATTATTTACTACCTTATAATTTGTATCCCCCACGACTACATTACTTTGTGTAACCATCGCGGTTACACTTGGAGTAACCATACGACCAACCTACAACATACTCATAACCAATGAATTGGATGGAAATATAAGTTCAACCCTTCCTCATAATCAATTCCCAAGAACCAAAACATAACCATAAAACATGAATAATAGAATAAATAAATTACTTTTGAATTTTTTAAAATAGAATTTTAAAAGAGGATTTTTAATGAAAATCCCCTTATAAATATTCTACAATTGAAGAGAGGCATAATAGAGTGAATGGGTTATGTATATATACTGTAAATACACATAATAAAACATAATATAAATAGAATCCATCACTGAAACAATTTAAATAGCACATAAATAATGAAGTAGAAGGTTAACCCAAAGAATGGAAATCAGGTTACGAATTCCCTTAACTCGAGTTTTTCTTAATTAAAACTTGTTTAAAATTAATTTATAATGGTTAAAAGAGTGTTATTATTATTTTATTGAAACATTTACCTATTTATAAAATATTATATTATCATTTCATATAATCATTTCACCCTTTAATTGTTAGTATTTTGTTCCTTGCACTATTTTTGGGTGAGTTCCTTACATGATTTCTATGATTGGTTCATGGTGGACATTCTTGTCGATTGGAAGTGAAACTAATGAATTGAAATGGAGTAGTATATAAATATATCCAGTAGCATAAATTATAAAATATATCATTTTTAATTCTTACCTGAGGATGATTCATAAGTTAGAACATTAATGATGTTCATTTAGATTATTTTAGTGGTTCTTTGATAAAAATGACCTCATTTTGTTTTATAAATTAAAACCATGAGTAAAAAATAAATACATAACCAAGGATGAGAAATAATAAATATATTAAAACTTGGTTCAATGATAAAAATGGTTTTATTAACATACATTAAAGAGTTAATGAAAATTGAAATCAGATCATCCACGATGTCAGTAATTCTACACATCACAGACAATGTTTTAATTCATTGAATAAGTGGGAGAGGAGGAGAATATTGATGATGAATTTTCCATGAACAAGAGAACTTACAGAATATAAAAGATTCTAGAGATTTCATTCCTCTTGGATAAGATGGGGTGTGGAAATAAAAAAAGGAATAATGAAATAAAAGAAAACGTGATAAAATTCTCACAAAAATTCGGCAGCCTAACGACGTCTCTAAAAATTTCTTAAAAAATAGTTTGATGAGAGAAATGGAATATATCATCACTAATACATAATTTTTATATTAAGGGGGGATATTTAATGAAATATCCCAACATAATATAAAGGTAAATGAAGAGAATAACATAAAATGAATGAAAAAAAAGAAAATAAAAGAGGATGTTTACCTCTTGATCTCTTCCCCTTTAGATCCTTCTTAAGGGCTTTGGTTTTGGTCTCTTGGTGAGAACAGAGGCTCTAAGACGTGGGGATGAGCCTTGAGAGGAGTATTTGGCAGAACATAGGCATGGATCAAGGCTTGAGAGGTGTGGGAAGAAGAGCGGAGTGAGGGTGGTATTTATAGTGGATGAGAGGGGGTATTTTTCATTATTTTAATCATTATTATATTATTTTTTTCCAAGATTATGAATAGTCTTAGTTAATGTGACCAAAAATAGTAACAATGGAATGTGAGTTCGAAACAAGTGGCATTGCATAACTTATGATGTCATAAATAGTGTATTTTACTGATAATTTGATTATATGGTATTTTATCGTATTTTACTATTCACCGAAAATTAAAGAATTTCAGAAAAATCCCTAAAATTTTCCCCAACCATTTTTTTAAATGTAGAATTCAAAAATGAAGTCCATTTTTTTAAAATAAATTTATAAATATTACTAATTTAATTTTTAAATAAAACCATTCTTAATTAAAAATTTAACAATTCTAATTCTTTAACAACTTCTATATCATGATGAAAAATTAACTCAGATGTTATTATCATAAAGCATTAAGAAAATAAAATAATTATAAAATTTATTATTCATTAGGGTCATATTGCTATTCATATAACTATTCATAAGGGTATTTTACTATTCACAAAAAAACAATTTGGTTCCAACAGACTCCAAATAACATACTGAACACAGTTGTAGATGAAAATTTCTTGAAATTCAAAACATAGAAGTGGAAAAGGTATGTTTGAAAGGCTAGTTAAAAATATCTACTGAAAACAAAGTTCCATGAATTTCTATTTATTTTTAGAAAAACATAGGGTGTTACATTATCCCCACCTTCTTGAAATTGTGTCCATGCAATTTTATTTACTTATTAAACAACTAAGAAACTGAGGAAGGTATGTTTTCATGTTTTTTTTTTGATATGGGGTCTAAACATTCCTTCATCTATGAGAAATTTTCTGGTAAATTAGAAATATCACCTCATTAAATGAGACCCGAACCTGTTGTTAAAACACCAGGGGGAAATGTTATAGAAAAGAGGAATTTTAAGAATCTTTCTATTGTGGTCTGTGGAAAGACTTTACCTACAATACTTTTTGTTTTACCCTTAGTTGAGTTTGATGTTATTCTGGGAATGGACTGGATTTCTAATTATCATGCTAAGAATGACTCTAGAGCTAAAGAAGTTGTTTTTCAGGAAGAGTTTCAGTTTGTATACAAGAATGGACCCATACAATTGATAACATATCAGGAAGCTGAGAAACTATTGAAAGATGGAAATGAAATTTATCTTACTCATATTGTTGAAAATAGGGGAACTATTCAAATTAATGATGTGAAAATGGTAAATTAATACCTTGATGTTTATCCTGATGAGTTACCCGGTGTCATACCTGATCGAGAAGTCAAATTTACAATTGACTTAGTTCCTGATGCTAAGCCAATTTCAAAACCCCCTTATCGTATGACTCTAACAAAACTTCTTAAATTGAAAAATCAGTTGCAGGATTTCCTTGACAAAGGATTCATTCATCCAAGAACTTCACCATGGGGAGCCTCTATTTTTTTTGTTTAAAATAAAGATGGTTCCATGATACTTTTCATTGATTATAGAGCTTTGAATAACATCACTATTAAAAACAAGTATCCTTTTCCTCATATCGATGACTTGTTTGATCAGCCCCAGGGAGCTCAGTACTTTTCCAAGATTGACTTGAGATCTGGATACCATCAGATGAAGGTGGAGGAGGATGACATCCTAAAAATAGCCTTTTGTACTAGATATGGGAATTATGAATTTGTTGTTATGCCATTTGGATTAACTAATGCACCTGCGATTTTCATGAATCTTATGAATAGAGTATTTCATGAGTTCTTGGATGAGTTTGGGGTTGTGTTTATTAATGGAATTCTAGTATTTTCTAAAAATAAAGAGGAGCATGAAAAACATCTAAGGTTTGTTTTGCAAACTTTAAAAGAAAAGAAGATGTATGGAAAGTTCAGCAAGTGTGATTTTTGGTTGCAACAGATTTCTTTTCTTGGGCACATTATAAATAAGGATGGAATAAAAGTTGATCCTACCATAAAAAAAGTATTTGATGAATGGAAAAGACCAACAAATGATACAGAGATTTGTAGTTTTCTTAGGTCAGCAGGTTATTAGAGATGGTTTGTTAAGAACTTTTCATAGTTATATAGCCCGATAACTAAGTTAACACAGAAAGGGGTAAAATTAGTTTGGACAGAGGAATGTGATGTTTGTTTTCAGGAACTGAAGAAGAGATTGGTGAATGCTCCAGTTTGGGACTTACCATCTAGAAATGGTCAGTTTTTCATCTACAGTGATGCTTCATTGAAGGGAATTGGTTGTGTTTTGGTGCAGAATGATCAGATAATTGCATATTCTTCAAGGAAACTTAAACCTCATGCGCTAAATTATCCCACACATGATACGGGATTAGCAGCTATGGTTTTTTATTTGAATATATGGAGGAATCATTTATATGGAACCAAATATCAAATATATACAGACCATAAACGTCTAAATTATATATTCACTCAGAAGGAATTAAACATATGGCAGAGAAGATGGCTAGAATTGATAAAGGATTATGACTACACTATCAATTACCGTCCTAGAAAATCAAACAAAGTATCAGATGACTTAATTTGGAAACATCATGCATCATTAACCATGTTATGTTTGGAACATGATCAGTTTATTAATGTTTTTATGAATTTTGTCTTAGAAGTTGTTGGTGTAGGGAATACCTCTTTTTTGTTTTAGGTTTCAGTGCAGACTTCATTGTCAGACAGAATTAAGCAAGCATATAAGGAAGACCGTGAGCTACAGAAAAATGAAGAATTGGTTAAAGTGGGTAAGTTTCCAGAATTTATTCTTAAAAAAATTGTGTTTTATGATTTGGAAAAAGGTTGTGTGTGCCTAGTTATTCTTATTTTAAGGAGGTATTGTTGTGTGAAGCTCATAGTTCTCCATTTTATGTTCATCCTGGAAGTAAAAATATGTACAGATACCTTTGGGAGTATTATTGGTGGGATGGAATGAAAAGAGATATTGCTGATTTTACCATGAAATGTTTTACGTGTAAATGGGTTAAAGTAGAGAGGAAATTACCGAAGAGGATGCTTCAGCCTTTTCCAGTGCTAGAGTGGAAATGGGAGAATGTATCCATGGACTCTGTGGTGGGACTAATAAATACTTCTCTATGTAATAATGTGATTTGGGTTATTGATTATCGGCTAACAAAGTATGCACAATTTCTTTCTATTCCAGATACAATGACATTGTATCAGCTTTCTCGATTTTACCTCAAGGATATTGTCAGGTTACATGGAGTTCCTCTTTCCATTGTATCTGACCAAGATCCAAGGTTCACTTCTATATTTTGGAAGGGACTTCAGAAGATGTTGGGCACAGAGTTAAATTGCAGTACAATTTTTTATCCTCAATAAGATAGGCAGTTAGAATGAACGATTCATACTTTGGAGTATATGCATCGAGCTAGTTCAATGGACAATCATCGAAGTTGGGATCGACATGGTTCTTTAGTTGAGTTTTCTTATAATAACAATTTTCATTCCAGTATTCAGATGGCACCTTTTGAGGCCTTGTATGGGAAGCGGTGTTGGGCTCCAACGTTTTGGGATGAAGTCGGTGAAAGAAAGTTGATGGGGCCAGAATTAGTTGAAGAAGTGGATGAGAAAGTGAGGATGATCCAGCATCACATGAGGACATCACAGAGCAGGCAAAAAAGTTATGCAGATAAAAGAAGGAAAGACTTCTCTTTCGAGTTAGGTGACTATGTTTTCCTTAAAACCATTCCTTGGAAAAGTGTGATGCGTTTTGGTAAGAAAGGGAAGCTATGTTCATGGTTTACAGGTCCTTTTGAAATCTTGGAGAAAGTTTGAATAGTTGCATACCATGTATCTTTTCCTTTGAGCTTGTTTCAGGTACACAATATTTTCATGTTTCATTGTTGAGAAAGTATGTGCCAGATTCATCACATATCTTGCGCCCAGAAGCAGTTCAGCTGGAAGAGAACCTTTCTTATGAAGTGAAACTAGTTCAGATTCTTGATCTAAGGGAACATGTATTGCAGAATAATGTAATCCACCAGGTTAATGTTTTGTGGAGAAGCCACATGGTTTAAGAAGCAACATGGGAGTCTGAAAATGATATGAGGGAAAAGTACCCTCAGTTGTTTAATAAGTAATTAAAATTGCAAGGACACAATTTTAAGAAGGTGGGGATAATGTAACACCCCATGTTTTTCAAAAAATAAATAGTAATGCATGGAACTTTGTTTTAAGTAGATATTTTTAACTAGCCTATAAAACATACTTTTTCCACTTTTGTGTTTCTAATTTCAAGAAATTGTCATCTACAATTGTGTTCAGTATGTTATTCGGAGTCAATTAAAACCAACTTTTTTTTGGTGAATAGTAACGTACCCTTATTAATAGTAATATAAATAGTAATATGACCCTAATGAATAGTGAATTTTATTATTATTTTATTTTCTTAAGGTTTTAAGATAATAACATCTGGGTTAATTTTTCATCGTGATATAGAAGTTATTTTAGAAGTAGAGTTGTTAATTTTTTAATAAAGAATTATTTTATTTAAAAATTAAATTAATAATATTTATAAATTTATTTTCAAAAAATAGACAACATTTTTGAAATCTAAATGTCAAAAAATTGTTGGGGTAAATTGTTGGGATTTTTCAAAATTTTTTTATTTTTCGGTGAATAGTGAAATAATATAAAATACCATATAATCAAATTATCAGTAAAATACATTTTTATGAAATAATAAGTGATAAAAGGCCACTTAGTTCTAATTCACATGCCATTATTACTATTTTTGGTCATGTGAACTAAGACTATTCCTAATCTTGGACAAAAATATTATAATAATGATTAAAATAATGAAAAATACCCCCTCTCCTCCACTATAAATACAACCCTCACTCCCCTCTTCTTCCCACACATCTCTAGCCTTGAGCCACAAATATGTTATTCCCAATACTCCTCCAAAGGCTCTTCTTGACGTCCTAGAGCTTCTGGTGTCACCAAAAGACCAAAATCAAATCCCTTAAGAAGGATCTCAAGGAGAAGTGATCAATAGGTAAACATCCTCTTGTATTTTCTTTCTTTTCTTTCATTTTATGTTATTATCTTCTTTTCCATGTGGATTATGTTGGGATATTTCATTCCATATACCCACTTACTGTCCATATTATGTATGAGTGATGAGATATTCCCTTTCTCTCAACAAAATGTTTTTATGGAATTTTAAGAGACGACGTTAGGCTGCCGAATTTTCGTGAGAAATTTCTGAAGTTTTCTTTTATTTCATGATTACGTTTTCTTCTTTCCTCGCCCCCTCTTATCCAAGAGGCATGAAATCTCCAAAATCATGTATATTCTTGATGTTATCATTTTTATGGAAAATTCCTCATCATTATTCTTCTCTTATCCCACTTATTTAAGGAATAAAAACATTGTACGTGATGTGTCAAATTACCAACATCATAGACGATGTGATTTTGATTTCCATTAATTATTTAAAGTGTAGTAATGAAACCATTTATATGATTGAACCAGGTTATAATATATTTTGTATGGCTCACCCATGGTTCTATAATTCTTTTGTACTCATGGATCTAATTTATAAGAAAAAATGAGGTTGTTATTATCAAAGAACCACTAAAATGATCTAAACGAACATCATTAATGTTTTTTACTTATGAATAATCATCATATTACACATAAAAATGATAAATGGTATAAATTATGGTACTGGAAATATGTAAATAAATTTCCATTCCAATTCTGTAATTTTACTTCCAATCGACACGAACATCAACCATGAACCAATCGGGGAAATCATGTTAAGAACTCACCCAAAAACAATGCAAAGAGCAAAATACTCACAATTGAAGGATGAAATGATGTTATGAAACTACCATATAAGATGTTATAAACATGGAAATGTCTCTGTAAAATATTAATAACACTATTTTAACCATTATACATGAGGCTTAAAGAAGTTTGATGTAAGAAAAACCCGAGGTAAGGGAATTCTTAACCCGATTTCAATTCTTTGGGTTAAACTTCTACTTAATTATATATGTACTATTTAAATTTTTTGTGTGGGGGATTCTTTTTATATTATTTTTTATTATGTGTATTTACAGTATATATACATACTAAATTCACTCTATTAATTATCTCTTCACTTGGATGATATTTATTAGGGGCTTTTCATTAAAAATCCTCTTTTTAAATTCGGTTTTACAAAATTACAAAGTAATGTTTTTATGGAATTATTCATGTTGTATGATTATGTTTTGGTTCTTGGGAATTATTTATGATGAAGGCTGGGTCCTATATTTCCCTCAAATGCATCGGGTATGATTATGTTGGAGGTCGGCCGTATGGTTTATCCACGTGTAACTGTGATGGTTACAAAAAGTAAGGTAGCAATGAGGCTTACAAATTATAAGGAAGCCAAGAATAGATACAAGATTATTTATGTAATGTCCCAAGATACCTTTATGATTATATTTATGTTCTAATGTTTTATGTAGATCTTGTGTGATTCTTGTGTTACACAAATTAAGTATACATGGGTGAAAAGAATGTCATTTGGAAATACACTCACACGTTACGAGTATTCATGGACTAATGTGATATTTGCTTATTTTCTATCCCTTAATGAGCTTTTGTGCTCATCACAAGTTTTTAAATTATTTTCATAGGTTAATGGATGTGTAATACAAGGATGGAAGCCATGTTAAATGTTGAAGAATTGTCAAGGAGTATTGTTTTAAGTTTTAATGTTTTATATTTTGAAAAAAATGGAAACTATTTTTGTGGTATTCACTCTGTAATAATGTGTAATGTTATGAATGTATTGTCATAATTATCATAATCTATAAACTTTAATATATTATAAATGTAAAAGGAAGTGTTTTCTTATCTAAATTCAAGTTTATGGATGTAATAAGGCAGGGTCCTTATAGTTGGGTGGGGCCCAGTTGTTACATTTGGTATCAGAGGTGGTACCCAGCCTTAAGTGCAGTGCACTGCCTAGTTTGAGATGTAGGGCCCACAATGAGGATATTGTGCTCTAAGGGGGGGGGGGGGGTGATTTTAACACCCCTAAATGATAAAGGGATAAATGACTAAATGATATGACTCATGTCAATAATGTGCGCCGTCCTTTTTAAGAGCCTATCTGATTAGTACTCCACAGTTAAGCATGCTTAGCTTGGAGTAGGGATCAGGATGGGTGAACTTCTGGGATGTTTCCCTGGGGGTGTCTGAGTTAGGACAAATAACACCAGAAAGGACACGTGTTGGCTTGTGGAGACAATCATTGGGCATTATGAATTTTTTGTTATGCCATTTCGAGTAACTAATGCACCTGCTGTATTCATGAATCATATGAATAGAGTATTTCATTAGTTCTTGGATAAGTTTGTGGTTTGTATTTATTGATGAAATTCTGTTATTTTCAATAAATAAAGAGGAGAATGAAAAACATCTAAGGGTTGTTTTTTCAAACACTAAAGGAAAAGAAGCTGTATGGAAAGTTCAACAAGTGTGATTTTTGGTTGAAACAAATTTATTTTCTTGGTAAAATTGTTAATAATTATGAAATAACATTTGATCCTACAAAAAAAAGTAGATGATGAATGGACAAGACCCACAAATGATACATAGATTCATAGTTTTTTGGGTTAGAAGGTTATTACAAATAGATTGTTAAGAACATTGCACAGTTATCTAGACTAATAACTACGTTAACAGAGAAAGGGGATAAATTTGTTTGGACAGAAGAATTTGATGTTTGTTTTCAGGAACTGAAGAAGATATTGGTCAATGCAACAGTTTTTTTCTTACCTTTATAAACCACGGTTGTACCCCAGCCTTCGGATCAAATGCAAACGCGATCTGGGCCATCTATTTTCCTCCCGCTCTTTTTCAGCAATGGTACCTTCTTCCTCCCGCAGTGTGCGCTACACTAATACCCTACACTTTGTTTTACACCATTCTTTTCTTCACTTCTATTGCTGTTGGACCCTCCACACTCTCAGTTTCCACAGAGGTCTCTTTCCCTAGTTTTTTATAAGGCATGTGGCCTCAGATCCCTTCTATATGCATTATAGGTATAATTTATAAAAACTCATGAAAGGCATTCAAAGGACCTTTCAGATCCTTCCACCAAGCCTCCAGCAGACCTTGACTCCTCCTCTTCCTCCTCCAACCCTCCTAACACCAACGTAAGGGGGATTTTCTCTTCCTTTTTCATGCAAACCAGGTTTTATACATATATTTGTATACATTTCTTTTATATATATAAAATATATATGGTTGTACTCAACTATATTAAAACCCTAACCTCTTTCTTTTTCCTTATGTTTAGAGGTTAAAAAGACCTGTAAGGGATGTTTTTTTAATCCTCATACAAACCAGATATTATATAAATACATACATATATAGTTTTGTATACACATGTATATGCACACCTTGAACCATTTTAGAAACCCTAAATTCCTTTCTTGCGTTCGGTTTTGAGGCTTCTAAGTTTGATTTTGGGTGTTCTTTCTTTAGTTCTCGTGAAACCAAGTTTTCAATAAATGTATATATAAATATAGTTTGTATATATTTATACATATGAATCAAACCCTCTACTTTAAAACCCTTATATCCTCCCTTACCTTCTATTTTGATGTTAATAAGTTGGTTTTGAGTGTTTTATGTTTCTTTTTATTCCTGCAAAATGAGTTTATATGTGCGTATATACAAATAGAGTATATATATATAGGTATATAAGTATATACCATGTATAAATATGATTATTTAGTTTACAACATTCTATTTTCCAAGGTTAATCATGTTTTAAAGATCATATAACTTTGAAAGGAATTCAACCCTTATATTTCATGCAAATTAAATTTTACATATATATGTAGATATTCTATAATCATAAAAACATGTTGATGGTGTTTAAATTAAAATTATAAACTTCTAACCCTTTATCATACCCTCGGGTTTTCAAGATCTATATGTTTTACGAGATGTTCTTTGATTATTCTTTCAAAATTTATTTTCTTCAAGGTTGGGATATAAAGTATATATGTATATATATGTAAAATTAAAAAAATTTACTATGAAAATAAGGTTTTGAAGTCCTAAATCCTATGTAGAACATACTGAGTTCCATTCCTAGGAAATAGTTTTAATTGGTTGTTGTGCGAATTTTAGTTTTACAAATTTCACAAAAAGTTAATACAAATTTGTATATATACATGTATATGTGGTATAATTATAATTTTGAAACTAAGTACGTGGTTAGAAATGGTGATCCCAAACCTTAAACATGTATACGTGTACTTTCCAATAACTCTATAATTTCTTTTTCAAAGATCAATTCTACAATCTCAAGGAGTTTTGTAAATTTTTCCTTTTTAATAACATAATAGAAAAAAATGTTAAAGCAGGGAGTCTTGCTGTGTCTGCTTGAGCTTAAAACCAAGGCCTTTTTTTATTTGTAAAATAATGATACCATGTACCAGTAGTTATCTACTTGGGACTAATTACTCATAATTATATACACTCTCATCTGTGAACCATTTATCAGTATGTTTTGTAGATGATGCATGTGTCTCCTTGAAAGATTTTCCTTATGAATTAATTATGTGTGAATAACTGATATTTAGCACATTGTATTATGCATGTACCTCTTTTTTTTGTCAAAAATGTGTTTCCTTAGTAGTTCCCATATCCTATTTTGTGTGTTTTCCTGAAATAATGCTTACCAAATAATAATTAATGAATCTAATAACCCGTTATTTGGAGTGGTATGGGACACCCCAAAAAACATCGCTTTAAAATGGGTATCCAAAGTGGTATGTGACACCTTGGATATATAGCCCCCTAAGACATAAGAGGATTGTATTGGACTGATTATGTGATGGGTGAGGCCCATTATAGCCTCTTAATGCATTGGCAGGTCTCATGAGAAACATTATGGTCATGGAACAAGGCCTCACAAAAGTTTTGGTTAGAGTGAAATTCTTAGACAAAGATATGTATGGTCTTGGCACGAGACATTGACATAGTTTGGCATTTTACCCTCCTCTTAATGTTTTAGTAAGTGACCAACTTTTGGATTTTTTTTCGACTAGTAGGATATCCCCGGTTCAGAGCCTATTATGCACAGATAAATTAAATACATTGACATGTTATGTTTTAGAATTATTTTTAGACATGGCCCATTGATCAACATATTTTATGTCACCTCATGTGAGAAATTATGTATAATTTTGTCATGATATGTGCACAATTTTATGCTATAACATTTTTATTATGTCTTGTGCAGTCAGAGCTTGTCTTGTTAGTAAATTGAATAACCCTGCATTCTTTACACATGCACTTTATTTCCCTTTTTAAAACTGCATACTCTGATCATGTTATTAAATTTTAAGTTAAAAGTTTTCTTTTATTTCAAGATTTATTGGTTTTCCTTAGGAAAAAGGATTAGGTTTACTTTCAACAGTTATTTTCAAGTAATAGAAGTTTTATTTCCTTATTTTCAAAAGTTTTTTTTGTTTTTTTAAAACCCCCTTACTGGGAATTGTTTTTCTCACACTTTGTTTTAAATGAAAATCTTTCAGGTATCAATGATGTCTTCAATGAAGTTTCAGAATGTAGCTTGTTTACCAAAACCTGAACCTCATGATCCTCTGTAGCATGGCCTCTGATACCAACTGTGACAGGCCCGGCCCCCGAGTTCCTAGAGCCGGTGCCCATGAGACATGATGTACCATAATTATTAAATTACATTCATTTACAAAAAAAATCACATCATGTCCCATGCTATAGAGGATCGCGAGTTTCTAGTTCTGGGAAACTAGCTGTATTCTGAAACTTCATTGAAGACATGACTAATACCTGAAATATTTTCATTTAAAATGTAGGGAGAGAAAAATAATGCCTAGTAAGGGGGTTTAAAAAAATTTAAAATACTTAAATAAAACTTCCATTACATGAAAATAACAATTGAAAGTAAACCTAACCCTTTTTCTTAAGGAAAACTAATTAATCTTGAAATAAAAGAAAACTTTTAATGTAAAATTGAAAAACATGATTAGAGTACACAGTTCTAAAAAGGGAAATAAAGTGCCTATGTAAAGCATGAAAGGTTATGAAATTTACTAACAAGACAATATCTGAGTGCACAATACATAATCAAAATGTTGTAACATAAACTGGTGCACATATCATGATAAACTTATCCATAATTTCTCACATGATGAGACATAAAATCTGCTGATCAATGGACCAAGTCTAAAAATAATTCTGATACATAACATTTCAATGCATTTAATTTATCTGTGCATAATAGGCTCTAAACCAGGGATATCCTACTAGTCAGAAAAATCCCACAGTTGTCCACTTACTAAAACATTAAGAGGAGGGTATAATTCCTGACTGGGTCAAGGCCTCGTGCCAAGACAATACCTATCTTTGTCTGGGAATTTCACCCAAACCATAACTTTTTTCAGGCCTCAGGCCATGACCATAATTTGTCTCATGAGACCTACCAACGTATCGAGAGGCTATAATGGGCCTCACCCATCATATAATCAGTCCAATAAAATACTTTTATTCTTAGGGGTCTATGTATCCAAAGTGTCCCATACCACTATGGATACCCGTTTTAAAGTGATGTTATTTGGGGTGGCCCATACCACTCCAAACAACGGGTTATTAGATTCATTAATTATTATTTGGTAAACTTTATTTTAGGCAAGTCACAGAAAATAGTATATGGAAACTACTAAGGAAACACAATTTTAATGACAATGTTTTACAAGCATAATACAATGTGCTAAATATTAGTGATGCCCACATAATTAATTCATAAGGAAAATATTTCAAGGATACGCATGCATCATCTACAAAACATGCTGATAAATTATTCACAGATGCGAGTGTATATAAATATGAGTAATTGGACCTAATTAGATAACTAATAGTATATGGTATCATTATTTTACAAAGAAGATAAGGCCTTGGTTTGAAGTTCAAGCAGACACAGTAAGACTCCTAGCTTTAACATTTTTTTCTCTTATGTTATTACAAAGAAAAAATTTAAAAAACTCCTTGACATTGTGGAATTGAACTTAAAAAAGTATATGGAATTATTGGAACGTACTCATATAGATGTTGAAGGTTTGGGATAATCATTTATAACCATGTACTTAGTTTCAAAATTATACTTATACAACATATACATGTATATATATAAATTAATAGTAACTGTTTGTAAAATTTTTAAAACTTAAATTTTTACAACCAAAAATTTAAACACTTTCCCAGGAATAGAACTCAGTATTTTCTACATACGATTTAGGCCTCAAAAATCCTAATTTCATAGTAAAAATATTTAAGTTTACTTATACATCCATATATATTTTCTATCCCAACCTTAAAAGAAATAAATTTTTAAAGAATAATCAAAGAAGTTCCCTTAAAACTTATAGAATCTTGAAAACCCGAGGGTATGATTACAGGTTTTAGGTTTAGAATTTTAATTGATACACCATCAACATGTATTTAAAATTATACAATATATACATATATGTAAAACTTAGTCTGCATGAAATATAAGGGGAAAATTCGATTCATAGTTATAGGATCATTAAAACAGGATTAACCTTGGAAAATAGACGGTTGTAAACTGACTTAGCATATATATACATGGTATGTAATTATATAGTTATATATATATACACTATATTTGTATATATGCACATATATAATCGTTTTGCATGAAAAAAATATAAAACACTCAAAACCAACTTATTCACTTCATAACAGATGGTAAGGGTGGAGATGAGGGTTTTAAAGTAGAGGGTTGGATTCATATGTATGTATATATACAAACTGTATTTATATATATATTTAATAAAAACCTGGTTTCATGAGAACTATAGAAAGAACACCCAAAATCAAAAAAAAAGCCTCAAAACAAAAGGTAAGAAATGAATTTAGGGATTTTAAAATAGTTAAAGGTGTGCATATACATGTGTATAAAAAACTATATATGTATGTATTTATATAAAATACAGTTTGTATGAGGATTAAAAAAACATCCCTTAGAGTTCTTATTAACCTCTAAACATGATGCAAAAGAAGGAGGTTTGGATTTTAATATAATTGAGTAAAACCATATATATTTTATATATATAAAAGAAACGTATACACACATATATATTAAACCTGGTTTTCATGAAAAAGGAAGAGAAAATACCCCTTACGTTTCTGTTAGGAGGGCTTGAGGAGGAAGAGGAGGAGTTGAGGTCCGCTGGAGGCTTGGTGCAAGGAGTCGGAGGTCCTTTGAATGCCTCACATGAGTTTTTATAAATTATACCTATAATGAATGAATAAGGGATATGAGGCCCCTTACATTATAAAAAAATGGGGAAAGAGACCTCTATGGAAACTGGGAGTGTGGAGGGTCTGATGGCGATATGAGTGAAAATAAGGAAATAAAGGGTCCCCCCAGGTGCCCAAACATGTCATTTGACTAATGATTATCCCCACAGGCCAACACATGATGATAAATGGTTGAAAGATGCGAGTGAATATAAATATGAGTAATTGGACCCAATTAGATTACTACTGGTACATGGTATCATTATTTTACAAAGAACATATAGCCTTGGTTTAATAATTCCATAAAAATATTACTTTGGAATTTCATAAAACCGAATTTAAAAAGAGGATTCTTAAAGAAAATCCCCTTATAAATATCATACAATTGAAGATATACTTAATAGAGTGGTTAGAGTATATATATAATATAAATACACATAATAATACATAATATATATAGAAACCATCACACAAACAATTTAAATAGAACATAAATAATGAAGTAGAATGTTAACCCAAAGAAAGGAAATCAGTTTAAGCCTTACCATGGGTTTCCCTTAATTAAAACTTGTTTAATATTCTTGTATAATGGTTAAAAGAGTGTTTTTAGAATTTTACACAAACATTTTCATGTTTATAACATCTTATATTTTCATTTCATATCATCATTTCACCCTTTAATTGTTAGTATTTTTCTCCTTGCACGGTTTTTGGGTGATTTCCTTACATGATTTCTATGATTAGTTCATGGTGGACATTCTTGTTGATTGGAAGTGAAAATACAAATTTGGAATGGAGTAGTATTTAAATATATCTAGTAACTAAATTATACAATTTATCTCTTTGAATTCTTATATGTGGATGATTCATAAGTTAGAACATTAATGATGTTCATTTAGATCATTTTAGTGGTTCTTTGATAAAAACAACCTCATTTCATTTTATAAATTAAAACCATGAGTACAAAATAATTCCATATCCAAGGATGATAAATAATACATATATTATAACCGGGTTCATCCATAAAAATGGTTTCATTACCAGACTAGAAATAGTTAATGAGAATTGAAATCACATCATCCACGATGTCTTTAATTCGACACATCACAGACAATGTTTTAATTCCTGGAATATGTGGGAGAGGAGGAGAAGAACGATGATAAATTTTCCATGAACATGATAAAATCAAGAATATAAAATATTCTAGAGATCTCATGCCTCTTGGATAAGAGGGGGTGAGGAAAGAAGAAAATGGAATCGTGAAATAAAAGAAAACTTGAAAAAATTCTCATGAAAATTCGATAGCCTTACGACATCTCTTAAAATTCCATAAAAAAAGTTTGATGAGAGAAATAGAATATATCATCAATCATACATAATTTTAACAGTAAGGGGGGATAGGTAATAAAATATCCCAACATAATCCAACAGGAAAATAAGAGAATAACATAAAATGAAAGAAAAGAATGAAAATAAAAGAGGATGTTTACCTCTTGATCTCTTCTCCTTGAGATCCTTCTTAAGGGCTTTGGTTTTGGTCTTTTGGTGAGAACAGAAGCTCTAGGACGTGGAGAAGTGACTTTGGAGGAGTATTGGGAAGAAATTAGGCATGGATCATGGCTTGAAAGGTGTGGGAAGAAGAGGGTAGTGATGGTGGTATTTATATTGGAAGAGAGGGGTTATTTTTCATTATTTTAATCATTATTATAATATTTTTTCCCAAGATTATGAATAGTCATAGTTCATGTGACCTAAAATAGTAATAATATCATGTGAGTTTGAACCAAGTGGCCTTGAATCACATATGATGTCATAAAAGTGTATTTTACTGACAATTTGATTATACAGTATTTTATCATATTTCACTATTCATAAAAAATTAAAGAATTTCAGAAAAATCCAAAAAATTTACCCCAACCATTTTTCAATATGTAGAATTCAAAAATAAAGTCCATTTTCTGAAAATAAATTTCTAAATATTATTAATTTAATTTTTAAATAAAATCATTCTTAATTCAAAAATTAACCGTGGAGTTCTAATCAGATAGGCTCCAGAAAAGGAAGGTGCACCTTGTTGACATGAGTAATATCATTTATCCATTTAACTGGGGAGTTATAATCCGATAGGCTTTTGAAAAGGAAGGTGATGATTTTTCACATGAGTAATATCATTTATCCATTTATCCCTTTATCATTCAAGGGTGTTACAATCACCCCCCCCTTTAGAGCACAACGTCCTCATTGTGGGCCCTACATCTCAACCCAGGTAGTGCACCGTACTTAAGGTTGGGTACCACCTCTGATACCAAATGTGACTACTAGGTCCCGGTGACAGCACATACACCCCTCCTTGACATGGTTGTCGGGTCCAGGCCTGCCCGGTACCACCAGTTGCCCTGTAGACACGTTGTCCCCACCCTAGCGCCCACCCACATGCCTGAACGGGTCATATGACTAATGAATATACTCACAGGCCAATACATGTCCAATTTTCTATGTGTAGAATTCAAAAATGAATTCCATTTTTTGAAAAAAAAATTCTTAATATTTTGAATTTAATTTTTAAATAAAATCATTCTTAATTCAAAAATTAACTATGGAGTTCTAATCAGATAGGCTCCCAAAAAGTAAGGTTCACCTTTTTGACATGAGTAATATCATTTATCCATTTAATTGTTGAGTTCTAATCATATACGCTCCCAAAAATGAAGGTTCACCTTGTTGACACATTGTCCCCACCCTGGGTCCCACCCACATGCCTGAACGGGTTATCTGACTAATGACTATTCCCATAGGCCAACACATATCCATTTTTCAATGTGTAGAATTCAAAAATGAATTCCATTTTTAGAAAATAAATTACGAAATATTATTTATTTAATTTTTAAATAAAATCTTTCTTAATTCAAAAATCAACTATGGAGTTATAATTAGATAGGCTCCCAAAAAGGAAGGTGCACCTTGTTGACATGAGTAATATCATTTATCCATTTAATTGTGGAGTTATAATCATATAGGCTCCTAAAAATGAAGGTTAACCTTGTTGACATGAGTAATATCATTTATAAATTTAACCCTTTATCATTTGAGGGTGTTACAATCACCCCCACCCCGTTAGAGCAAAACGTCATTGTTGTGGGCCTTACATCTCAACCTAGGAAGTGCACCGCACTTAAGGCTGGGTACCACCTCTGATACCAAATGTGACTACTGGGTCCTGGTGATAGCACAAGCACCCCGACATAACATGGTTGTCAGGTCTTGACATGCCAGGTACCACCAGTTGCCTCGCAGACACGTTTTCCCCACCCTGGGGCCCACCCATATGTTTGAACGGGTCATCTAACTAATGAATATCTCCACAGGCCAACACATGTCCTTTCATGTGTGCTTTTTCCTCACTCGCACACACCCTAGGAAACATCCCAAAAGGTCACCCATCCTGATCACTACACCAGGACAAGCATGCTTAACTCTGGAGTTCTAATCAGGTAGGCTCCCGAAAAGGAAGGTGAACCTTGTTGACATGAGTCATATCATTTAGTCATTTAACCCTTTGTCATTTGGAGGTGCTACAATCACCCTACCTTTACAGTACAACATCCTTGTTGTGGGCCCTACATCTCAATCCAGGCAGTGCACCATACATAATGATTACAGTATATATACATACTCTATTCACTCTATTAAGTCTCTCTTCAATTGAAGAATATTTATAAGGGGATTTTCATTAAAAATCCTATTTTAATATTCTGTTTTACAAAATTCAAAAGTAATTTCATTATGATATTATTCATGTTTTATGGTTAGGTTTTGGTTCTTGGTCATTGTATATGAGGAAGGGTGTGACCTATATTTCCCTCCAATGCATTGGTTATGAGTAAGTTGGAGGTTGGTCATATGGTTACCCGAAGTGTAACTACGATGGTTACACAAAACGGAATGAATAAATGATATGACTCATGTCAACAAGGTGCACCTTCCTTTTCAGAAGCCTATCTGATTAGAACTCCACAGTTAAGTGTGCTTGACCTGGAGTAGTGATCAGGATGGGTGACCTTCAAGGATGTTTCCCAAGGTGTGTGAGAGTAAGAACAAAGAACACTAGAAATGACATGTGTTGGCCTGTGGGGAATATCATTAGTCATATGACCTATTCGAGCCTGTGGGTAGACCCTAGGGTGGGGACCACGTGTGACAACTGGGTCCCGATGATAGCACAACCACCCCGGCTTAACATGACCGTCGAGTCCTGGCTCACCAGGTACCACCAATTGCTCTGCAGACACTTGTTCCCCACTCTAGGGCCCACCCACATGCCCGAACAGGTCATATGAATAATGATTGTCCCCACAGGCTAACACATGTCCTTCCCAGTGTTCTTTTTCCTCACCCGCACACACTTTGGGAAAGGTCCCAGAAGGTCACCCATCCTGATCACTACTCCAGGCCAAGCACGCTTAACTGTGGAGTTCTAATCAGACATGCTCCCGAAAAGGAAGGTGCACCTTGTTTACATGAGTCATATCATTTAGTCATTCAACACTTTATCATTTGAGGATGTTACAATCACCCCCACCCTTTAGAGCACAACGTCGTCGCTGTGGGCCCCACATCGGAACCCAGGCACTGCACCGCACTTAAGGCTGGGTTCCTCCTCTGATACCAAATGTGACAATTGGGTCCCAGTGATAGCAAAACCATCCCGCCTTAACATGACCGTTGATTCCTGGCCCACCAGGTACCACCAGTTGCCCTGCAGACACATGGTTCCCACCTTGGGGCCCACCCACATACCCGAACATGTCATATGACTAATGATTATGTGGGTGGCCCCAGGGTGGGGACCACATGTCTGCGGGGCAACTGGTGGTACCTGGCGGGCCAGGACCTGACATCCATGTTAAGGTGGGGTGTCTGTTTTGACATCGGGACCTAGTTGTCACATTTGGTATTAGAGGTGGTACCCAGCCTTAAGTGCAGCGTACTGCCTGTGTTGAGATGTAGGGCTCACATTAGTCCATGAATACTCATAACATATGAAAGCATTTTCAAAAGACATTATTGTCACCCATATATAATTACTCCGTGTAACATGAGAATTACACAAGATCGACGCAAAACATGAGAACATAAATATTATCATTGAGGTGTCTTGGGGCATTACTTACATAATCTTGTAACCATTCATGGCTACCTTATAATCTGTAACCCTCACGACTACCTTACTTTGTGTAACCATCAAAGTTTCACTTGGAGTAACCATACGACCGACCTCCAACTTAATCATACCCCATGCATTGGAGGGAAATATATGTCCCACCCTTAATCATAATCAATTTACATGAACCAAAACATAACCATACAACATTAATAATTTCATAAATAAATTACTTTTGAATTTTCTAAAACAGAATTTTAAAAGAGGATTTTTAATGAAAATCCCCTTCTAAATATTCTACAATTGAAGTGAGACTTAATAGAGTGAATGAATTATGTATATATACTGTAAATACACATAATAAAACATAATATAAACATAACCCATCATAGAAACAATTTAAATAGCACATAAATAATGATGTAGAAGATTAACCCAAAGAATGGAAATCGGGTTAAGAATTCCTTTACCTCGAGTTATTCTTACATAAAACTTGTTTAAACTTCCTATATAATGGTTAATAGAGTGTTATTAGTATTTTACAAACGAATGTTCATGTTTATAACATCTTATATTATAATTTCATATCATCATTTCACCCTTTAATTGTTAGTATTTTCCTCCTTGCCCATTTTTTGGGTGAGTTCCTTACATGATTTATGTGATTTTTTCATTGTGGAAATTCTTGTCGAATGGAAGTGAAACTACAGAATTGGAAAGGAGTAGTATATACATATATATAGTATCATAAATTATACAATTTATCATTTTGAATTCTTACATGAGGATGATTCATAAGTTAGAACATTAATGATGTTCGTTTAGATCATTTTAGTGGTTCTTTGATAAAAACGACCTCATTTTATTTTATAAATTAAAACCATGAGTACAAAAGAATTATAGAACCAAGGATGAGACATAATACATATATTATAACCTAGTTCAACCATAAAATTTATTTCATGACCAGACTTGAATGAGTTAATGAAAATTGAAATCACATCGTCCACAATGTCGGTAATTCGACACATCATAGACAATGTTTTAATTCCTTGAATAAGTGGTAGAGGAGGAGAATAATGTTGATGAATTTTCCATGAACATGAGAACATTCAGAATATAAAATATTCTAGATATTTCAGGCCTCTTGGATAAGAGGGGGTGAGGAATGAAGAAAATGGAATAAAGAAATAAAATAAAACATTAGAAAATTCTCACGAAAATTCTGCAGCCTAACAACGTTTCTTTAAATTTCATAAAAATGAGTTTGATTAGAGAAATGAATTTTCTATAGTGTGTAATTTACCTTAAAACATTGTGTATATATATATTCTCTTAAGAATAAGTTTTTTTTTAAAATTTAGGCCCGTACATGCCACCCCTTAATGGTTGGGCCACGGGAGGCGGCACACACTGGGTGGCTGAGCCTAGCCCTCATCCGATGCCTGAGGCCAGCCCAATATCGGGCATAGGTCTCACTAGGAGCACACATGAGAATTCTTGGGAGTTTATGTGTGCATACAGTGCGGGCGCAAGGCCGCATGAGCAGCGAGTAGGCCGAAGCCTACACGCGGGGGGGGGGGGGGAGCGAGAGCCTGTGTATAAGGTCCCCTTTGTGTGAGCAGTGTATTTTATGAGTTGAGGATGGGAGTCATAGGATTACAAAGGAGGCACAATCATCCCAATGATTTGATGTGGGAAGCAAAATTTTGGGTGAAATGAGATCCTGGCCGTTGGATCGCGTCGCCCGTGATCTGGGCCACTGATCCTGTTTTCGCATTCGACATTCAGTAACAGCAGCGATTCCAGTGGGGTTTTTTTAGATGTTCAATTAGGCTCAGATTAAATCTGAGTCATACTTACATTTATAAACCACGGTCGTACCCCAACCCGCAGATCAAAGTCAGACGCGATCTGGACCATCCATTTTCCTCCTGATCTTTTCCAGCGACGCTGCCTTCTTCCTCTTGCAGCATGTGCTACACCAGTACCCTACACTTTAATTTGCACCATTTTTTTCTTCACTCCTATGACCTCCAGACCCTCCACACTCCCAGTTTCCATAGACTTCTCTTTCATCATTTTTTAATAAGGAAAGTGGCCTCAGATCCCTTGCACCAAGTCACCAGCAGACCTCGACTCCTCTTCTTCCTCCTCCAGCCCTCTTAACACCAACATAAGGGGGATTTTATCTTCCTTTTTCATGAAAACCAGGTTATATATATATATATATGTGTGTGTGGGTGTGTATACCCTTATTTTATATATATAAAATATATATGTTTTTACTCAACTATATTAAAACACTATCCTCCTTCTTTTGCCTCCTATTTAGAGGTTAATAAGACCTGTAAGATATGTTTTGTTTGGATCCTCATACAAACCATATTTTATACAAATACATAGATATATAGTTTTTTATACACATGTATATTCACACCTTGAACCATTTTAGAAACCCTAAATTACTTTCATGCCTCTTGTTTTGCGGCTTCTAGGTTTGATTTTCGGTGTTCTTTCTTTAGTTTTCATGAAACCATGTTTTTATTAAATGTTTATATAAATACAGTTTGTATATATACATACATATGAATCCAACCCTCTACTTTAAAACCCTCATCTCCTCCCTTACCTTCTATTTTACAGTTAGTAAGTTGGCTTTGAGTGTTTTATGTTTCGATTTTTTTTCATGAAAAACGAGTTTATATGTACGTATATACAAATACAGTATATATATAGGTATATAAGTACATACCATGTATATATATATGCTAAGTCAATTTACAACCTTCTATTTTCCATGGTTAATCATGCTTTAAAGATCCTATAACTTTGAAATGAATATTCCCCTTAGATTTCATGCAGATTAAGTTTGACATATATATGTATATATTATATAATTGTAAATACATAGTGATGGTGTTTCAATTAAAATTCTAAACCTCTATCCCTCTATCATACCCTCAGGTTTTCAAGATCCATATGTTTTAAGAGAAGTTATTGGATTATTCTTTCAAAATTTATTTCCTTTAAGGTTGGGATATAAAATATATATGGATGTATAAGTAAAATTAAATATTTTTTCTATGAAATTAAGGTTTTCGAGGCCTAAATACTATGTTGAACATACTTAGTTCCATGTCTGGGAAAGAGTTTAAATTTGTGGTTGTGTGAATTTTAGTTTTACAAATTTTACAAATAGTTATTATAAATTTATATATATACATGTATATGTTGTATATGTATAATTTTGAAACTAAGTACATGGTTAGAAATGATGATCCCAAACCTTCAACGTGTATACGCGTACTTTCTAATAACTCCATAATTTGTTTTTTCAAAGTTCAATTCCACACTGCCAAGGAGTTTTGTATATTTTGCATTTGAAATAACCTTAGAGAAAAAAATGTTAAAGCCGGGAGTCTTGCTATGTCTGCTTGAACTTCAAACCAAGGAATTATGTTCTTTGTAATATAATGATACCATGTACCAGCAGTTATCTACTTGGGTCCAATTACTCATATTTATATACACTCGCATATGTGAACAATTTATCGGCATGTTTAGTAGATGATGCATGTGTCTCCTTGAATGATTTTTCTTATCAATTAATTATGTGTGAATCACTGATATTTATCACATTGTATTATGCATGTACCACTTTGTCGTCAAACATGTGTTTCCTTAGTAGATTTCATATCCTATTTTGTGTGTTTTTCCTGAAATAATGCTTACCAAATTATAATTAATGAATCTAATAACCCTTTATTTGGAGTGGTATGGGACAACCCAAATAAAATCACTTTAAAATGGGTATCCAAAGTGTAATGGGACTCCTTGGATACATATCCCCCTAAGACATAAGAGGATTTTATTGGACTGATTATGTGATGGGTGAGGCCCGTTATAGCCACTAGATTAATCGGTAGGTCTCATGAGACAAATTATGGTCAGGGCACGAGGCCTGAAAAAAGTTATGGTTTAGGTGAAATTCTCAGACAAAGATAGGTATGGTCTTAGCACGAGGCCTTGAAATAGTCTGGAATTATACCCCCCCCATTAATGTTTTATTAAGTGACCAACTGTGGTATTTTTACGACTAGTAGGATATCCCTGGTTCAGAGCCTATTATGCACAGATAAATTAAATACATTGACATGTTATGTTTCAGAAATGTTTTTAGACTTGGTCCATTGATCCACAGATTTTATGTCTTATCATGTGAGTAATTATGGATAAGTTTATCATGATATGTGAACTAGTTTATGATACAACATTTTTATTATGTCTTGTGCACTCAGATCTTGTCTTATTAGTAAATTTCATAACCCTGCATGCTTTACACATGCACTTTATTTCCCTTTTTAGAACTGCGTACTCTGATAATGTCATTCAATTTTAAGATAAAAGTTTTCTTTTATTTCAAGATTAATTGTGCTTCCATAGGAAAAAGGTTTAGGTTTACTTTCAATAGTTATTTTCAAGTAATGGAAGTTATTTTTCCTTATTTTCAAATGTTTTTTTTTGTTTTTTTAAAACTCCCTTACTAGGCATTCTTTTTCTCACCCTATGTTTTAAATGAAAATATTTCAGGTATCAGTCTTGTTTTCAATGAATTTTTAGAATGCACGTGGTTTCAGAATGTAGCTGGTATTCTAAAACATATCAAATTAGACATAGAGTGAAAATCATTGAATCAGTGGTTCCTTTGTTGGGTCTGTGCTGAGCATGTTCGGGTCTCATTTGTTGGTTACATTACATGAAACTAACTATTGAAAGTAAACCTAAACATTTTTCCTAAGTTAAAACAATTAATATTGAAATAAAAGAAAACTTTTAACTTAAAATTGAAAAACCTGATCAGAGTAGGCAGTTCTAAAAAGGGAAATAAAGTGCCTGGGTAAAGCATGCAGGGTTATGAAATTTACTAACAAGACAAGCTATGAGTGCGCAAGACCTAATCAAAATGTTGTAACATAATCTGGTGCATATATCATGATAAACATATCCATCATTTCTCACATGATAAGACAAATAATTTGCTGATCAATGGACCAAGTATAAAAACAATTCTAAAACATAACATGTAAATGAATTTAATTTATCTATGCATAATTGGCTCTAATGATGGGATATCCTACTAGTCAAAAAAATTCCATAGTTGGTCACTTACTAAAAAATTTAGAGCAGGGTATAATTCCAGACTGTGTCAAGGCCTTGTTCTAAGACTATACATATCTTTTTCTGGGAATTTCACCCAAACCATAACTTTTTTCAGGCCTCGTTCCATGACCATAATTTGTCTCATGAGACCTACCGATTCATCAAGAGGCTATAAAAATCCTCACCCATCACATAATATGTCCAATAAAATCCTCTTATGTCTTAGGGGGCTATGTATCCAAGGCGTCCCATACAACTTTGGATACCCGTTTTAAAGTGATGTTATTTGGGGTGTCCCATACCACTCCAAATAACGTGTTGTTAGATTCATTAATTATTATTTGGTAAGTATTATTTCAAGAAAAACACACAAAATAGGATATGAAAACTACTAAGTAAACACATGTTTGATGACAAAGTGGTACATGCATAATATAATGTGCTAAATATCAGTGATGCACACATAATTAATTCATAAGGAAAATATTTCAAGGAGACAAATTCATAATCTACATAACGTGTTGATAAATGGTTTATAGATGCGAGCGTATATAAATATGAGTAATTTTACCCAAGTATATAACTAATGGTACATGGTATCATTATCTTACAAAGAACATAAGGCCTTGGTTTGAAGTTCATGCATACACAGCAAGACTCCCTAATTTAACATTTTTCCCCAATGTTATTACAAAGGAAAAATTTACAAAACTCCTTGACATTGTGGAATTGATCTTTGGAAAAAAAATTATGGAGTTATTGGAAAGTATGTGTATACATGTTGAAGGTTTGGTATCATCATTTCTAACAATTTACTTTCAAAATTATTCTTATACAACATATAAATGTATAAATATAAATTTATAGTAACTGTTTGTAAAATTTGTAAAACTAAAATTTGCACGACCACAAATTTAAACTCTTTCCCAGGTATGGAACTCTGTATGTTCTACATAGTATTTAGGCCTCGAAAACATTAATTTCATAGTAAAAATATATAAGTTTACTTATAAAGCCATATATATTTTATATTCGAACTTTAAAGGAAATAAATTTTGAAAGAATAATCAAATAAATTTTCTTAAGACATATGGATCTTGAAAACCCAAGGGTACAATAGAGGGTTAGAGGTTTATAATTTTAATTGAAACACCATAAAAATGTATTTACAATTATACAATATATACATAAATTTGTAAAACATAATCTGCCTGAAATCTAAGGGGAAAATTCTTTTCAAAGTTATACAATCTTTAAAACATGATTAAACTTTCAAAACAGAAGGTTGTAAAATAACTTAAAATATATTTACATGGTATGTACATATATACCTATATATATAAATATACTGTATTTGTATATACGAACATATAAACTCGTTTTTCATGAAAAAAAGAAACATAAAACAATCAAAACCAACTTATTAACTTCAAAACAGAAGGTATGGTAGGAGATTGGGTTTAAAAAGTAGAGGGTTGGATTCATATTTATGTATATATATAATCTATATTTATATATACATTTAATAAAAACTAGGTTTCATGATAACTAAAGAAATAACACCCAAAATCAACCTTAAAAGCCTCAAAATAGAAGGCAAGAAATGAATTTAGGGTTTCAAAAATGGTTCAAGGTGTGCATATACATGTGTATACAAAACTATATATGTATTTATTTATATAAAATATTGTTTGTATGAGGAGTAAAACAAATCATCCCTTACTGGCCTTATTAACCTTTAAACAGGAGGCAAAAGAATGAGGTTAGGGTTTTAATATAGTTGAGTACAACCATATATATTTTATATATATAAAAGAAACATATAAACAAACACAGTTATATATATATAACCTAGTTTTTATGAAAGAGGAAGAGAAAATACCTCTTACGTTGGTGTTAGGAGGGCTGGATGAGGAATAGGAGGAGTCGAGGTCCGCTAGAGGCTTGGTGCAGGGTGTCATGAGGTCCTTTGAATGCCTTGCACGAGTTTTTATAAATCATACCTATAATGCATGAAGAAGGGATCGAAGTCCACTTTCCTAATAAA
This sequence comes from Viscum album, assembly GCA_963277665.1. Classification (NCBI taxonomy): domain Eukaryota; kingdom Viridiplantae; phylum Streptophyta; class Magnoliopsida; order Santalales; family Viscaceae; genus Viscum; species Viscum album. Next base: position 1,590,556,496 of record OY728150.1, read on the forward strand.
AAAACTGGGGAAAGATACCTCTGTGGAAATTGGGAGTGTGGAGGGTCGGGCCATCCAACATAGTTGTATTAGGTACTTTGTTTGTTAACTCATATTTTGATAAATTTTTCATTGATACAGAGTCTACACATTACTTCATCTCTGAGAAATTTTCTGGTAAATTGGAAATATCACTTCAAAAAATGAGACCCGTATATGTTTTTAAAACACCAGGGGGAAGTGTTATAGCAAAGAGGAATTATAAGAATATTTATATTGTGGTCTGTGGAAAGACTTTACCTTCAAAACATTTTGTTTTACCCTTAGTTGAGTTTGATTTTATTCTGGTAATGGACTGGCTTTTTGATTATCATGCTATGATTGACTGTAGAGCTAAATAAGTAGTTTTTCAGAAAAGGGTTTCAGTTTTTATACAAGAATGAACCCATACAGTTGATAACATATGAGGAATCTAAGAAAATATTGAATTATATAAATGAAATTTATCTTCTTCGTATTATTGAAAACAAGGGAACTATTCAAATTAATGATGTGACAGTGGTCCCGGTGACAGCAAAGAAACACCGACTTAACATGGTCGTCGGGTCTGGGCCTGCCAGGTACCACCAGTTTCCCCACAGACATGTTGTCCCAACCCTGGGGCCCACCCACGTGCCTAAACGGGTCATATGACTAATGAATATCCACACAAGACAACACATGTCCTTTCGGTGTGCTTTTTCCCCACTCACACACACCCTGGGAAACATCCCAGAAGTTCACCCATACTGATCAGTACTTCAGGCCAATCATGCTTAACTCTGGAGTTATAATCAGGTAGGCTCTCAAAAAGGAAGGTTCACCTTGTGGACATGAGTCTTATCATTTAGTCATTTAACCCTTTATCATTCTAGGGTGATATTATCACCCCCCCTTTAGAGAAAAAGAACCTCGTTGTGGGCCCTACATCGCAACCCAAGCAGTGCACTACACATAAGGCTGGGTACCACCTCTGATAACAAATGTGACAACTGGGTCCCAATGAAAGCACAACCACCCCGCCTTAACATGGTCGTCGGGTCCTAGCACGCCAGGTACCTCTAGTTTCCTCATAGACACGTGGTCCCCACCCGTGGGCCCACCCACGTACCCAAACAAGTCATCTGACTAATAACAGTCACCACAGCCTAAGACATGTCCTTTCCAGTATGATATGTCCTCACTCACACACACCCTGGGAAACCTCCCAGATGGTCACCCATTATGATCACTACTCCAGGGCAATCATGCTTAATTGTGGAGTTCTAATCAGACATGCTCCCAAAAAGGAATTTGAACCTTGTTGCCATGAGTCATATCATTTTTCCATTTAACCCTTTATCATTTTTGTAGTGTTAAAATTGTCACTAAAAGTGACATGTCCACCATCAATCATAATTAGATTCTTGAAGGATGATTAATATCCAATCATGTGTCTTGAACATCCACTATCCAACTTCCATAAACATCAATAGGATCTATTTAAACAAATTTCCTACAAAATAATTAAGCAAAATAAATTTTTCATACCCATATTTGTTTGGGTATAGTAACATTAGAAATAAGAGCTTTGATAATCCATACTTGATTTATGGGTTTCCTATACATAGTTTGTAAAGTATTGAAAAAAAATTGTTTGGACCTAAATTACTAACAGTAGTAAATTACTTCCTTGAGCAAGAACTAGAAGATTTTTATTTCTCAGTATGAAAATAGATTTTCCTGATTTTATTATAAATTTAGTTTTACCTATGTTCCTCTATTCAGGTTGGTATCTTATACTATTTGTGTACTTAGGAGCTACTTGTTTACCATGGATTTGAGTTAGAGTATTCATACCATTGGTAAATTTTTCTAAGTCACTTTTCAATTTCACATTATATAACTTTATTTCATTATTCTATTTAAGAAATTAAGCATTCTTTTCTTTTTATTTAGTAAGATCAAATTTAACAGTATAAGTAAGATTATTCTAGTTCTTTATAGATTTATATTTACCTTTTAATTCATTTCATGTATCTTCAATCAAATGAAAGTATCAAAAAATTTCATCATTAGTTATATTTTTTGAATCACTTTCATCTCTAGAATAATATGAATTTTGTACAGGAGACTCAAGATTTACTTCTAATATGTTTGTCAGGAATCACATATTAAATTTTTTATCGTTTAATCATTTGAATATAATGAGTCACTTGAGCTGTCCTCATAAGCACTCCATGTTGATTTCATTTCCTTTTTATACTTTTTATATTTGTCCTCATACTTCTTTTTTTACATTAGATTAGGAGAATTAACTTTTACATGAAATTTTCTCTTACATTAATAACAGACTATTTTATTTTAATTCTCATTCATTTCCCAGTCCATAAAATTTTTCTTCTTATCATATTTTCCTTTATAGCTGCGATTCTAAAAAAATTTCATCCTTCTATAAAACATATTAAACCTTATGACTTATTGATTCATTTCCTCATCACAAGATAATAATTAATCATCATTACTTGTACTGTTAGAAAGAGTCTGTATACTTTCCTTTTCTTTATTTTTGGAAGTTTTGGTTTTGAAATACACTGAATTGCTCTTTGGTTCATCCTCTTCCTCCTTGTTTATCTTTATCTCTTCCTCATAGATCATCAATTTACCTATCATCTCTATGACTGGAAACATGATTATTTCATATGATTCTTAAATTGATACTAAGGTTCCTATCTATCTTTCAGGTAGACATCTGAGTTGCCACATGATTTGTACTTTGGAACCCACTGACTTTCCAAGAGAGATCATTGAATTGACTATTTCATTAAACATAAGATACATATCAGAAACAGTTTCATCAGACATAATTTAAATTTTATGATACTTAATAGTATAGGTATTAAGTCCCATTTCTTTAACATTATTATTTCCTTCATGCGAGATAGCTAAGGTATCCCAAATTTCATAGGAACATTTACCCAAAGATATTTTATTGAATTATTCATCCTCTAAATCAAAAAATAATGCATTCATAGATTTAAAATTATTATTGTAAGAAACTTTTGTATCTTCACTCCATGTTGTTCTTGGAGTGTCTGGTATTTTATATTTATATTCTATTACTGTACAAATATCAAACCCCATATATTCTAAGGGCATTTTCTTTTTAATTTTCCACTGAGCATAATGTGTTCCATTAAATTTGTAAGGTCTGTTGGTAGCAATAATTTTCTATATATTATCCATAACAAGTAAGAAAGGCTATATTTTAAAGGGATATACATTTATAACTAACAAAAATTTAGATATCTTTAAAACAATACTAAATTATATTTGAAATGATTTAAATAAATATTTGAAACCTTTGAAAAAATAATATTAAATGAAACCTTTAACACCAAATTTTGGTTATAGTAGGACACTCAATGGGGGGGGGGGGTGAATTGAGTTCCTATATTTTTCTGTAAAAAACATTATTTGAAGATCCCCCGATTGAAAAACAAATCAGGCTCGTTAATTAATGTAGTGAATTTATAATAGTATCACTGTTGAAATAGTTTCTCATAATATTAATCATTTCTAAATTATAATAATATGAAATATTGATATAACTATTGAATCTAATCTACTAAATGAGAATAGTTATAAACACTATCCATGGAAAACAATTAAATTGAAACTTAGTTTTCTAAAATATAAGTTAAAATAGAATAAACTAAATTTTAAAACACAATGGATTAAAACAAGTGGTTTAGTCTCAAGCCGAGACCTAATCCACTCCACTTGATGATCACCTACCACCAAGAATAATATATTAAGATTTGATCCACTCCCTGGATTGGGGTTTACAGAATAGTACACAAGACTATCAAGGTCACTTGGCCTCTACCATAGTTCTATGGGTAAAAACATAACAACCAGGTCACACATGACCTCTTACATAGTTATATGTGGGTTAAACAAGGTGTAAAAAGACTTTTGTTTGAGGATATCTTGTATCCTCTAGTTTAGTGCAGGAGATAGTGTGTTTTCTAGTATGAACAAAAACACTGATTGAAAGATTAATAAAACAATACACAATAGATCAAAATATAATAAGAAGTGTTTATAAGTTATCAGAGTGTTGTTCTATGCAGTCTTGGACTTCTAGGATGTAAAAGATTCTATGTTAGGGTCCTCTTATGCAAGAAGACCCAAAAACAAAGTGTCATGAGTTCTGTGTTCTAATTTCAGTTTAGTGAGTTTCTCTTCTTTTCATTTTAGTTTTGTTGTTGTGAGGATGTTTGAATCATTGATCCATATCAAAACAACTAGAAGAAAATAGGATTTCATTATGTATTCTTGCATTCATGTGTCTTCTTATATCTAACATTTCTTTCTGAATCTTTCAGTTCATGTTACACCATGTATTTTATGTTTAGGTGTTTGTGCTTTAGACAATAATGAGCATGATATTCACACCTTGTACCTTCAATTTTATGCACATATGTCAAAAAAACATCATTAATTATGTCAGTGTCATTAAATGCCACAAATATGACCATTAGAATCATCCTTTAAATTTAATATGAAAAGAGAGAGAAATTTTTAAGGGATAGGGTCACCGTTGAGGTGTGTCAAAAGAGGTGCCACAATCATGGTGAAAGATAAGGGGTTCCATAGTCACGGAAAATCAAAAGTGGGTCCATAGTCACAGTGACTTTCCTTCGTGATTTCTGAATCTTGTAGCATGGTTACATTATATGGTACTTTGTGAACTCTTGAACTAGTAGCAAATTTATGGTGTTTTGGAAATGGTGTCTAGTCCTTTGCAAAATATAGGACTGGTAGCACAGTTACGGTTTCAAGTCCTTTATCCAAATTTTGGAACCAGTAGCATAATAATGATGTTAGGTCCTTTGTCAAAATTCCAAATGGTGTCTTGTTACGATGTCACAAAACCAGTGTCATGGAAATGGTGTCACAAAATTTGAATATTTCCAAACTAAATGGTGAGACTGTTTGGGCACAGAAATGCTATATCACACCTAGTCAAATATCTTCCATCTATCTTAAGAATTAATACTCATATAATGGATTATGATTAAACATAATCATATTAAAACATAATAGAACAATATTAATCACTATTTATAGCATTGAAACATGATTTACAAAAGTAACAAAATTTTCATGATTTTTGAGCATTAGAAGAAGAGGATTCTAACAAAAGTGACATTTAAGAATGGACTATGATTAATAAAACTAATAAAATGAAAACAAAAATCCATTGCACCAACTAAAATGAGGAAACAAAAACAAATATGGTGTTCCTCCCATGAAGTTCTAACAAAAATTTCATCGTTTAACCAAATGGAACGAATTATAATGTATTTCCATCCATCTATTCATATGTATATTTCCTTTAATAGGAAATGATAGCTATTCCATCATCATCTCTTGTAAACTTGATTATATTAACCACATTAGGATCATACATGACCATGAATATCATGTTCTAAAAATTGAATCTGTACTCAGCATGGTGGAGATTTCTACTGAGTAAGGATATCTAGTGACAGCTCCAAAATCTACTACTCATTGTTAGCCAGATGTAGAGTCATCAGAATAAAAAGGTCAGATGGTGGAAGAATAGTTGTATTAATATCCATGGATGAGGCAGAAGATCTAGAGATGGATAATGTGATATAATAATAAAATGAAAATTAGTCCATCCCCCATTGAAGATAAAACTTTATTCCATGTTTATATATAGAGAAACGATAAATCCATGTGAGGTGGAATACATTTAGTATAAGTAAATTATTACCCAAAAAATAATACAAAATGGGAGGAGGAATGTAGGATATAACTAGGATGTAAAATCAAAATTTCCATGGTCTGCATCAAGGGTACCCTACCAAATAGATTTTCCCTTCTACTCTCCCATCCAATTGATATCAGAGATAGAGGAAGGGGCCATGGATCAACTATTATGGTTGGTGTCATGTTGATGGTAGCAATCTCGGTGGATAGTGGAGCTGAGGTGCTGATCTAGATAGTGTCCCTATTTCTGGTAGAAGGGTCAATGCAATAATGTATAGTAGATGGTGGTAGTGATGGGCCATTTCCCCACCTAGCCTCATATGCAAACAACTCCTACTAGGACATATCGTCTACCAGCTTAGATGGTAGAGAAGGATGAGAGGTATCTTGTGTGAGGAGGGAGTTGGATGAAGTTCTAGCAGAGGGTAGTGGTATGGTGGGAGTAGTAGCTTATGGTGGAGTTGGGATGGTGAAAAGATATGGTGTAATGAAATTGATTACTATATGAAGTCATATCTTGTGATAGTTCTCCTAAAAAAACTGGATCTCGTGCCATATGTTGGAAAGAGGAGGGTTGACGAAGTTTTAGGTCCTATGGCAGTTGCAGAAATAATAGGTGAAGGAATAATGGAGGTTTGTGGGAGTGTAAATGTGTCTAGTGGGGAAGGTGTGTTGGAGGTGTTGGTAGTGGTGTATATAGGTTTATGAGTAGGGGAGACTGATATAACTGGGTCATCCATATGTTGAGTAGGGGCCTCATCATCATCGTTAAAATATGTGGCACCCATCGATGGATTCTTCCATGATTTATGAGCATCCTGATTTTGTGGAGAAAAATAAAGATGATAACCTTTATAGATTTGAGGGGGTGTGGGGTGAGGCTTCCATGATGGAATGAAGCTACCTAGCCAAATGTGTGATAAAGGATCTAATCATCAATGAGAAGTGAGTCCTCTTGGATAGGGTTATGTATACATGACTGATATGTATGTCCATGTTAATGGTTGGGCCACCCTTTAATGAAGATAAATTTATTACCTCGATCTGGATGACCCACCATGCGAATCACCTCAGGTGAGACATGCATGAGCTATGTCCCTATGTAGGAAAAATAGGGTAAATCTTTGGAGAATGGTTCTCATTATGGTGTGAGGATCATATACTCTCAGCCTATCATTAGTGATCCTAGACCACTACTGTGAAGCATCATCCTTTTCATTCTCAATATCCAATGTGGTGAAAATATGATAGGTAAAAAACTCCACAAATTTTATGATTAGGCCAACTGAAAAATATCGCAGGCCGAGCTCCCAAAGCATACCTCCACGTTGGAAGAGGAAAATGTTTTTTCCAATATCAAATGTGGAAAAAAACTCAAGTAAGATCACATTGTAGGTATCATATAACAGTTATGGTATCAAGGTTAGGTGAAGCTGATTGGTGAGTTTTATGAACCCATTGTGGATGTATATCCACTCTAGTACTGTGAGATCCAATATCTTGTTGGTCCACATTGTCATAGCCAAGTAATGGACCGACTAAACATGGTGTGAAGGGTAAGAAAAATATAGGAATGAATGAATGTGAGGATAGGTAGGGCACTATGATCCACCATTTTATTAATAGAAGTCCCCCAAATCATAACATGATAGAGTGGCAAATGTTGAGGATGAGGATGGTGGATCTGAGTGTGGTGAAGGTGGTGCAGTCCTCTAATGATTTGGTGGCAGAGCTGAGTGATCGTGATTGGACATGAGGATAGTGGGAGGGGTATAAAAATTATTAATTCGGTCTATTTTGTATCAAGTAAAAGGAGTTGGGAGGAGAAAGAGTGGAGTTGGTGGAAGGTACAAGAGGAAGAGTGGAGAGAGGGAGATTCTTTGGTTGAGGGTGCACATAGGAAAGGGGGACCTTTGTGGGGGGGGGGGAGGGGGGTTAATGTGAACCCTTATTTTACATGTTTTAAAAAAGACCAAAATATTACCACACCATTTATTTAATATGTGGATTAAAAATAAGTGGTTTAAAAAATATTTAGTAACATGTTTTTTTCATGATGATAATTCCATACATGGCATTTATTTTGAAAAACATTCTCATTTTGGATGAGGTCCTCTCAAAAAAAATTGAACAACACTATAAACCATACTCAATAATAAACTACCCTAGCCTAGAATTTTGTTCTTAAACTTGTTTTATTCATAGTTAGTGTATAATTAATTGTCTATAGTTAGAAATGTTTTGAAGAAGAGATGTCATCTTTGATTTGATACCCCTTAAAGAATGATTTTTGAAGAGAGAGGTGATGAAATTTGGGATGACATACCTTGTTAGAGGTGATGTGAAATTTTAATTATTATGAGCACTGGATCCCTTTTAAATAGGAGGATGCATCATATTTACCTTCTTACTGGTCTCATCATCATCTTTCTTATTAATAAGAGAGGTTTTTTGAAATTTTACAACTTATCACTTTTATTAACAACCTTATCCACATTGAACACAACCTTATCTTTACCAAATATAAAAATAAATATCCCCATATTAGAATCAATCATTACCATTACAGTGGTGACAAATGTTCCTCTAAGAATGAAGGGGATATATCCCTTCAATTTCATATATAGAATAATAAATTTATAGGGTAACATTAATTGTCCAAATTTTACTAAGACATCCATGAGAAATGCTTGAGGATTCTTCCCTGATATATTAGCAAGTTGGAGTTCCTCCCTTATTTGTTTCAATTCTCTGATCCCTAGATTCAAGTAAATAGTTATGTTAATTATATTTGTACATTACCATATACAAGACAATTATTTTCAAAAGTACATGTCCTAACAGTGCATGTAAATAAAAAATATTCAGGTTCTTGAAATTTTTAATGAAATTTATTCTTGAAAACTAAATATAATTATTCATTCATAGAGATTATTCCAAAGTCTTAATTTTTATTAACTTGAGATATTTTCCTTAAAGAATAATGAATAAGTAAATATTTGTGCGATTGTTTCTATAAAAATAAAATTTTTATGAAATTTTTTAAAAAAATCCACGACTATTTTATATTTACCATCATATTTTCCTTATTCTATCCATTCAAGAAAGGAGAGAGATATCTTGTATGGTGGAGGTGTTTTGTAATCATTTTCATTTTTGGGTTATTATTTTTATGGTGCTTACATAGTTTGTTCTACTTCTTCAACTATCCCTCAAAGAGATTCATTAGGTTCATTCAACAAAATTTTATCAACTCAACATGTTTGATGAAAATCCACAACATTTTTACCTTTGAAATTATATCCCTATATTATTCACTCTGATGATCATTGTTATTACCTAGAAAATTACTATGTGTTAGATCATAAATGGTCTTATATATTTTTCCCATTTTACGCTTCAGGTTGTGTAGTGAGGGCTTGGGTTTTTTCATCTCTGTCTATAATTTTTTCATCCATTGGTATGCCTTTTTTCAGGTAGGTAGTAAGAAGGAGTTCATGATTGGTTTGGATAGGTTAGTCTTGATATTATGTTCATGGTGGAGTTTGATATAATTTCTACTGTGGTTATAATGGGAACAAATGATATCAGTAAAAGGGTTATTTAATTTTTGTCGTGTTTAAAGAGATGGAATTGGTTTTGGGTACCCAGGTGGTCCCTAATTTCACAGTGGAACCTATCAACTCCTCCCTTAAAACTAAACATGGTTTTCTTTCAACTGCTCTTGATCTATCCTCTGTTGGTAGTTCTTGTTTTTGATACTTCTGGGTCTATTGGTGTTGTTTTCCTTGTTTTTTGTAATTTTTATTATTATATTATTGAAATATAGTGTTCTTCCATGACCTTTCTAAAGTATTAGTATGAATGTGGACCTCCATGCATCTCAAATGATTGAATTTCAATCACTCAATCAAGAGGTGGAAGTGATACAACATGTAATTGGAATGATTCTAGGTTCTTTTTCAGAACCAGTACTTGAGAATAGGGTCAGGTAGTATCTACCACCTAATGAATTACATGATGATTGGGGTACTCTATAACTTTTCTATAGAGTATAATTGTATGGCAATCCATCTAAAATTTCTTTTCTGAATTCTTGAATCTTGAGTGTTAATATGACATCAACATTGGGGTATACTACAATTCAAAAAAAAACCTGATTAAAATAATATTGTTGAAGCCAAATATCAAATTTTTGATGTGGTCACCCTATTATATTCTCCTTATGTAACACCCCTGAATGATAACAGATTAAATTCCTAAATGAAATGACTCCTGTCTACAAGGTGCACCTTTCTTTTCGGGATCCTACCATATTAGAACTACATAGTTAATCATGCTTGGCCTGGAGTAGTGATCAAGATGGGTGACCTTCTGGGAAGATTCCTAGGGTGTGTGTGAGTGAGGAAAAAGTACATTGGAAAGGACATGTGTTTTCCTGTGATTAAAATCATTAGGCAGATGACCCGTTTAGGCATGTGGCTGGGCCCCTGGGTGGGGACCACGTGCCTGTGGGGCAACTGGTGGTACCTGGATGGCCAGGACTCGACGACCATATTAAGGTGGGGTGGCTGTGCTATCACCATGACCTAGTTGTTAAACATTAACACTATCCCAATATTCCCATTCTAATTCTCTATCCTCCAAATTGATGTTTTGAATTCCATTTTGGGGCATCAATGAACGGATTGGTTGGAATTATTTTTCAAGAAACATATTTTTAATTCTTTCTATGTAATGACTTATTCAAGATATTGAATTTTAATCCAATTATTAGTTCTATAGTGCATATATAATGAGAAGAATATTAGTTTAATTATATCTATTTTTTTTATCTTTGGCTGAGAAAAGTATTGAAAACCATAAGAAAGGTATAAATATTCTAATGTGGTTCCTTTCATTAAATCCACTAAAGTAACCCATATTCTAAATCATTTCAATGGGTCTAGGTTTAATCCTGAAAGTGTGTTCTCGAAACGGCAGACACACAATGATGGACATGAAACCACTAATAGGTGGAAAACCATAGTCCATAATGGTGAACTCATACAATTTTATTGGCTCACCCAGATTGATAGGTGACATATATTGGTTATGTTGATGGTGTGGCAGTGAAATATTTTTATGCTCAACTACTGAAAAGTGGTGTAATAAAATGATTATTCTATCAATATCAGGATCAAACATATATTTGTTATTGTTTATCTTGGATTCTTGAGTGACTCAAGGATCCATGACACATTCACTAGATAAGAAAAAAAGAAATAAAGAGAGAAATAGAAAGGATTATTGTGTTCCCAAATGATAAAAATGTAATAATAAGAAAATGGGAACGAAAATAGGAGAATATGGAGTGGGTGAGTTAATATGGGAATCATTATGAATATCATGTATTGTGCCAAATCATTCCCTAGCACCAGTGCCAAAATTTTACTAACCAAAATGTGTTGATGAATTATTGATACTATATTTAGAGGGACATTTTTGTGAAATTATCACAATACACAATATCCATATTCATAGATATATGGGGAAACACCACCATAGATACCAAAATAAGGAACTACTGTGATAAGATAGTAGGGCTGGATGGGGTAGTCAGTGATTCATAATCCCTCTATAATGTTAGGAAAAAACACCCTACTAGAGTAAACTAGGTGTCAATATCCCTAACCAATGTGTGTTGGGTAGTGTATGCAATAAAAGAATAAACTTGATATAATATAGCTCACCACCACACTAAGGCGACTACAAAACCCTATGATCAAATGTAGTTATCATCTATCGGACACTCGACTTACTATACATGACACCGGATATCGAATAGGAATGTAAGAATTTAATGTTCTACATTAAATCCTTACTTTCGTTTCATTTTAATTTATTAATTAACTAATTATCCACCAATTACCCATTATAATTATTCAATATTTCATTATAGTAATCATTAGAATAAAGTCTATTCCTTCCAAGAATATTCCAACAAAGTCCACAGTTTCATAATAATGACATTATCATTTGAATTCTAGCAAAACACACCCCATGGGTTAATATTTTTTTTCATTATTAGAAACAATCCATAATGCTGGAAATCTAGGAAAACTATCCTAATCTATCGGAAATAGGAAACATAAAACCAAGAACTGTTGGATCTGAATCTACGGATTATACACAAGAGGGGGGTGAATTGTGTCTTTTTCAAATTATTACAATCTCTTCAATTTAGACAAATTCTGTTCACTATGCTTTTGCACGATTAAATATGCAGCGGAAAAAGTAAAAGCATGAACACACGGATGTATAGTGGTTCGGGGAACAGAAGGCCCCTATTCCACTCCACCAACGCTCAAATCCACGAGCTTGGCGATTTTCACTATCTGGTCCTCGTTTCCACAGACCCGTCCACAACTGAGTACAGGCAGTTGACACCTTTACAAGATTCAGGCACACACAGCCTTCCTGGTTCAAACACGAACCCACACAGCTTAGAACGAGAAGCTGATCACTCAAAAATAAAAAAGGTTTCGATAAAGAAACACTTCTCCAGTTGTTCTTCACAATTGCAACAGAATGAAATTGACAGTAAATAGATCGTCGTCTTCAGAAAATAAAGATCCGTAATCAAAACAGTTCTGAGTCGATCCAGTTGCAATAGATATTACCAGAAACTTCACAACTTCAGCAGCAGTAGATTCACAACAGGTAGTCGATGTAGAACACGTGAATCTGCTATCAAAATCTTCCTTTGGTAAAAAGGATTTTATACTTCTTCTCGATCACAGAAAAGAACGCCTTTTCACAGTCTCTGTTTTCTTGCTCGACAAAAGATCAATAACTCTTTTTATTTCACACACTTTCCCGTGTATATATATATCTCCGAAGTTTCCAAGATAGAACATATATTCAAATCTGAGAAAATCTTCCGCATAAATAGATCCATGAAAATCTCCTTTAGATTCGCGATATTAAATGAAATAACAAAGCCGTTGTAACTCCCCTGAAGAATCGGCAGAAAAAGCTCCGTTTAAATCAAACATTAATCCGTTGTAAACCGTCTTTGATTCAGTCAAAGTCGTATTTAAGAATCAGCTCGAAATCCACCTAATAATCCGCTTGATTGACTAATTCAAAAGGAAATATCGTCTGTCAAAAATATCCCGACGCCAAACGTAGGGTTGATGACGTGGCTCCAAACGTAGGGTTCACAAACGTAAGGTTCAGAACGTAAGGTTGAACATACATACTTTCTCTTCAGCATTCAAACGTAGGGTTGATCATCCATACTTTGTCTTGCTTCAACTCTCCAAAGAACGTACGGTTGATTATAAAAGTAAGGTTGATGATCCATACTTTTGAGAAACAAACTCAACACTGAAAACTAACGTATGGTTTCTCTTCCATACTTTTCAACAACGAAAACGTAAGGTTCCTTCCAAACGTAATGTTCTTCTTCAATACTTTTCAACAACGTAAGGTTCATTAACCATACGTTTCAAAATAACATAAAAAGTAAACTTTTCATCCATACGTTACGTTCATCAACGTAGGGTATGAACAGTGATTCCAGTACGCGCTAAAATTGATCTCGCGCTACAGTGATTCCAGAACGCGCTAAAATTGATCTCGCGCTACAGTGATTCCAGAATACGGTAAAATTGATCTCGGAATAAATGAAGTATAAAATCTCGTTATATAAAATAAATTCCTGCAAAATACTCAACGAAATAATTAGTAAATAATTAAGGGTATTTGTGAGCATCAAAATCATCATAAAGAGACAGAGTATTATTTAAAATAATCTCCCCCTTTAAAAAACATTATTTTGATTTGTTTGAAAACAATACATTGCTCAACAATCTCCCCCTTTTTGATGATCACAAAACCCATAAAATAATAGAACTAATTTAATTGCAATCTTGATTGAAAAAAAAAGTTTTATAAAATTTTAGAATTTTGAAAGGATTAAAACAATATTTAACTATAAAATTTCTCCCCCATAACTCTCCCATAAAAATAAATTTTCAAATAGATAAAAGATAAATGTAGTATATATCCAAATGCTCCTATATATCCAAATTTCTTCATAGGAAACGAATGAATTTAAATGTTGTGTTTATCCAAATTCTCTCCCTTTTTGTGATATCAAAAAGAATGAAAAATTACGGATTTGAACACATTCAATATTGCACTGAACTATAAGTAAATGCTATAATTAACTGGGTATGAATAAGTGAATTTCTTATACTGGCTAACTTAATCATAAATCAATAAATAATAAAACAAAAAAGATAAGAAAAGAATTTTTATTCACAAGCCACGACAGTGATATACAGAGGAATCAAGGTGTAGGGATAAGACAGGGAAAAAGGTGTCTATCTCCTTTGAATTACGGTCTTGATCTCTGTAAACTGTTCTCGAAGCCTCTTCATCATCCCATCTCCTAACTTGATGATAAGATCCCTATTCTCCTGAGTCATATGAATATCTTCAATCAAATTAACTCTGAAAAACTCATGCATTCTTTCTTCTTTTTCAACAAAAAGAGCCAGCTTTTCTGATAACTGATTCAAAAGAATCCTAATCGGTTGCTCTCCAGATGTCAACTGATCTACCAAAAATTTCTGATTATCTAGAAAAACTGACAAAGGGGCACTATTACACTGAAGATCGTGTAATCTGTCACTCATATTGCTCAGTGCTCCTGTAATTGCTTGAAATCTTCTAATCAAATCAGGTGAAGAACCTGATCCACTCACAGCACTATTTGCAACAGATTCAAATTTATTCTCCATGTAAATTTTCATCTCAGACAAATCATCTTTCTTTACCATCTCTGATTTCAACTGATCAACAGCATGCAACATATCAGTCTTAAACAAATATACTTCCTGTCTTGAAACAGTAGATTCTTTCAGCTTCTGAAACTTCAACTGCTCTAAGTTCAGAGAATTTCTGAGACTATCATTCTCAGATTCCAACTGAGAGATACGCTTGTACAACTCAACAACTTTTTCTTTTCTCAAATCAGGGGCACCCTGTGCTCTATTCTCATGTTCAGAAATAGGTTGATGAGGCAAGGCAAGTGGTAAAGAATATGCATCTGATTGTTCTTTGTCCTTGTCCTGACAAGGTTGATCCACTGAACTAACTTTTGAAGCCTGAAATTCTTCCACTGAAAATTCTTCCTGAAGTACTTCTGTATTAGCTTCAGAAGTATGTTCATCACGAACAGTAGTCTCTCTGACTTCTACTGAATGATCAAGAACAATATCTTCATGAACTTCTTGAGGTCGGGCCACTTCTTCACCAGGCACTGCCTCCATAAGTTGTTCTTGTGGAATTGCTTCTTCAACAGCCACAGCAGCAGTTTGAGGTTCTAGCTGAATTTCCGGTTGAGCTACTGGTTCCTCTATCGGTGCAGTCTGCTCCACAACAGCTTCTCTCACAAAGGAATAAGAAATTACCGGTTCAGAAGATTTCAAGGTAGGAGAGATAATTTCTTCATCAATTGACCTCTTCCTTCTAGATTGAAGTCCTTCCTGACTTCTCTCTTCCACAACTTCCTCCATCTCAAAGCGAATTCTCCTTGCCACTGTACTAATCCTTGATTCTGCTTGTCCCTCCTTGGACTTAGCAGGTTGAGCCTGAGCACTCTCCGAGTCTTCCTCAGCTCCAACAGGTAAGAGTTTTCCTTTAATTGTGCTCCAGAAGTATCCGACTTTCCTCAAAGTCCCAGCATTAAAAACATTACTGTGATGACATTTCACCCCAGCACTTACCAATCTGATCATTCCTCTTTTAAATAAAAACAAAGAAATGAACCTTCCATATGGGAAAAAGGTCATTCTTGCTTCACTCTGACAGCAGTATCTCAGATATCTTATCATAAATCGAGGAAAATTAAACTTAATATCACTCATCAAAAGATACATTATATACATGTCAGGGTACAGAATTTTCTCCATCTCAGCCATCCTTGGTGCTAAACCAGTCTGAACAAACTTTACTAAGATTTTCTGATCAAGCTCCAAATCTTTAATAAACAACTTCTTTATCACTTTGGTTCCAAACAGAAAAGACATAATGTCTTCAGACTTATGTACAGAATCTCCAATATTCCGTAAATCGAAATGAAAAACTCCTTCATGAGGGCAGTTAAGAATTTGACTTATCTCTACAGATGATATGGAAAAGTCCTTATCCTCTATTTGAGCCAACAAACTGTCCTCCGTATCTCCAAGGCTAAACTGAACAGTTCTAAAGAAATGTCTCATTTCTGCCTCATAAAGAAACTCAGAGTTTTCACTATTAAAATCTTGCTCAAGGCTTTGAAACGATAGCGCTTTCTTCAACAGTAAATTAGTTTCAAACAGCCATTCTAAATCGATGACTTTACCTTGCAGTATCTTCCGACCAACTACTTTAGATTTCTTTGCAGCACTGCTCTCGGCTTCATCTGGACGCTTAGTCTTTGCCATTTCAACAACGATTTCTGAAGGTTCGTAAGTTTAGGGTTTGATGATTCAGAAAAGGGTTTTGGAGCAGATGTGCGGTTTTAGGTTTTCGAAAGGGTTTCCGAAAAAGGTGAAAACAATTTAGAAGGTGAAACGGTTCTGACAGCCTTGATTCCCGTGTAATCACTAATCATTACTTTTATTTAAAACAAAATAAAATTACTTATAGCGGGAAACAAAAAATTAAACAGAATTCGAAAACAGAATAAGAAAAAGAGAGAAAAAAAAACTATTTAAAATTAAATAAACCTAACTCCCCCTTAATAAATTCAAACCTTGCCGTGGGAAGTGGTTTAGTAAGAATATCTGCTAATTGATTTTCTGTATTTACGAATTCTAAAAATATATCCTTTTTTAACACATGATCTCTTAAAAAGTGATGTCTTATATCAATGTGCTTAGTTCTAGAATGACTAATAGGATTTTTTGAAATATTAATTGCACTAGTATTATCACATAAAATAGGCGTATTATTGAAATTTAATCCAAAGTCCATAAGAGTGTTTTTCATCCACAACACCTGTGCACAGCAACTACCTGCAGACACATATTCTGCCTCGGCTATTGACAGGGCAACTGAGTGTTGTTTCTTACTAGACCATGATACTAAAGACTTTCCTAAAAAGTGACATGTTCCTGAAGTACTCTTCCTATCTAATCTACAGCTTCCAAAGTCAGCATCTGAATATGAAATTAAATTAAAATCAGAGGTTTTTGGATAAAGCAGAGATTGATAAATAGTACCTTTTAAATATCTAAAAATTCGTTTAACAGCAGTTAAATGGGATTCTTTGGGATTTGATTGAAATCGAGCACAAAGACATACTGAATACATTATATCTGGTCTACTAGCAGTAAGATATAACAAACTACCAATCATACCTCTATATAACTTGTTGTCCACTGATTTTCCAGTTTCATCCAAATCAAGTTTTATATTAGTACACATAGGAGTTGTAAATGTCTTGCTGTTTTCAAGCCCAAATTTCTTAAGTAAATCAGTAATGTATTTGCATTGATTTAAAACATTTCCAAAATCTTTTTGAAATATTTGAAGACCCAAAAAGAAATTTAATTCTCCCATCATACTCATTTCAAATTCTTTTTGCATTAATTCTGAAAATTCATGACAAAGAATTTTATTGGTCGATCCAAAAATTACATCATCAACATAAATTTGAACCAACAAAACATTATTTTTCACAGTTTTCTTAAAGAGTGTTGGATCTGCTAGTCCAACAGTAAAATCATTTTTCAAAAGAAAAGAACTTAGTCTTTCATACCAAGCTCTTGGTGCTTGTTTAAGGCCATAAAGAGCTTTAGTAAGTTTGAAAACAGAATCTGGTTTTTGAGAATTTTCAAAACCAGGAGGTTGCTCAACATAAACTTCCTCCATTAAATAACCATTTAAAAAGGCAGATTTAACATCCATCTGAAATAATTTAAAATTCATATAAGATGCATAGGCTAAAAGGATTCTAATGGCTTCTAACCTGGCTACAGGTGCAAAGGTCTCATCATAATCTATTCCTTCTTCTTGATTATATCCTTTAGCTACTAATCTTGCTTTATTTCTAGTTATTATCCCTTGATCATCCTGTTTATTCCTAAAGACCCATTTAGTTCCTATTACTGGATAATCATGTGGTCTTTCAACTAATTCCCAAACCTTATTTCTCTTGAACTGGTTCAATTCATCTTGCATTGCTATTACCCAGCTCTCATCATCTAAGGCTTCTTCTATGGTCTTAGGTTCTTGTTGGGATAGGAAAGCAGAGAATTCAACTATGTTTCCAAAGTTTCTTCTAGTTTGAATACCAGTCTCTAAGTCACCTATCACAGATTCTAAAGGGTGATTTTTTGAGGTTCTAGACTGTCTAGGCATTACATTCAAAGGCTCTTCAGTATCATGTTCTTCTGAACTGGACTGAATTTCTTTTATATCATTTTCAAAATCATTCTTTAAATTCTCAGGTCTCATGTTTTCATTAGAATCAGGTTCATCTATTTGTTCTATCCTTTTCTCAAAAGGATCAGATTCATCAAATTTCACATGAACTGATTATTCAACAATCCTTGACTTTTATTATAGACTCTATAAGCTTTGGAGGTTGCAGAATATCCTAAGAAAATACCTTTATCAGATTTTGGATCAAATTTACCAAGATTATCTTTGGTATTCAAGATGTAAACCTTGCATCCAAAAACTTTAAAGTAATTTACTTTAGGTTTTCTGTTATTCCATAGTTCATAGGGTGTCTTTTTCAAAATAGATCTTATTAAAATTCTATTCATTATATAACAAGCTGTATTAACAGCTTCTGCCCAGAAATATATAGGTATGCTATATTCATTTAACATAGTTCTAGCCATTTCTTGAATAGTTCTATTTCTTCTTTCTACAATCCCATTTTGTTGAGGTGTTCTTGGAGCAGAGAAGGTGTGTTTAATACCCATGTTTGAGCAAAAGGAACTAAATTCCTGGTTCTCAAATTCTCCACCATGATCACTTCTCAATGAGATTATATTAAAACCTTTTTCATTTTGAATAGATTTACAAAAACCTTCAAATAAACTAAAAGCTTCACTTTTAAATTTCAAAAAGAAAATCCAAGTAAATCTAGAATAATCATCAACTAATACATAAACATATAATTTACCAGCTAAACTTGCTACTCTTGAAGGTCCAAACAAATCCATATGGATAAGTTCTAGAGGTTTAGTTGTAGCAACTTTATTAACAGATTTGAATGATGATTTGTGTTGCTTGCCAAGCTGACATGCATCACAGAATCTGTCATTTTCAAATTTGAGACTAGGAAAATCAGAAACTAAATGTTTCTTAGATAATTTATGTAAAGCATATATATTGCAATGACCAAGTCTTCTATGCCAGATCCAGGATTCGATTATATTAGCAGTTAAGCAGTTTACTTGTTGTTTACACAAGGAATACAAATCCAAAGTATAAACATTATCAGTTCTGGGTGCTCTAAACTTAAACAGTTTATCTTTAGAAACAGTACAACTATTGTTAGTAAAATCAACAGTGTATCCATCATCACAGAGTTGAGAGATACTTATCAGATTGTGTTTTAACCCTTGTACATAAAGTACTTTGTTGATTGAGACTGTCTCTGGATCTCCAACTGTTCCAATACCAATAATCTTTCCTTTGGCATTGTCACCAAAGGTGACAAGTCCTCCTTCCTTTCGAGTAAGAGAAGAGAAATTAGCTGAAGTTCCACTCATGTGTCTTGAGCAGCCACTGTCCATATACCATATTTCTTTCTTTCTTTGGTGACCTGCTACCTGCAAAGACATTCAAACAAATTGCTTTGGTACCCATATTTTGTTGGGTCCAGGAGTGTTAGCAAGCAGTGATCTGGGTATCCAGATTTGCTTTGTTTTCCTAAAATTGATTGAATCATATAGATCGTTGGAAATATAAGCTTTCTTAATTCCACATATCTGAGGTTGTCTTAGAAAACAGTTTTTAGCTATATGACCTCTTGTTCCACAGAAGTTACAAATAACCTGTTTAGTGCTAGGAACAAAATAATTTTTGTATAACTTAGGTTTTTCTCCTTTACTTCCAATTCCAAACCTTTCCTTTTTAATTACAGTTTTTCCAAGTATCTCATTTAAGGTGTTTTATCCTTTTGTAAAAATTAATGCAGCTGTTTTATAAGATTCTACTTCATCCTGTAGAGTTTTTATTTTTGATTCAAAATTAATTTTATTTGATTCAGCAGAATTGTATTTGTCAATTAATTCCTTATGTTGTTTTAGCAAAGTATTTCTCTCATCTGAAATAGCTTTGTACAAGTTCTTTATAGATTTATATTTATTAAATAATGAGTCATACCTTTCTTCAAGCATATTGCAGTAAGCTGCAAGTTTTTTATTTGAGAGGCTTGTTTCAGAGTTTGATTCATTATTTGAGTCAGAGGAATAGTATGAGTGTACCTCATCAGTTTCAGCCATGAAACACATATTTGCTTTTAAATTGGCTTCCTCCTTCTCTGAGCTTGATTCAGAAGAATTACTTGAGTCTTCAGAAACACTCCAAGTAGCTTTCATAGCTTTCTTGTCTTTCTGCTCATAATCATCTCTTTTGAAGAATTTCTTCTTCTTTGCATCTTTTAATTTTGGGCAATCAGGTCTGATATGTCCCATCTTTTTGCATTCATAACATCTCACTTCCTTGCTATCCTTCTTAAAGGATTTCTTGAAGTCTTTCTTCTTACTGTAGAACTTTCTGAATTTTCTGGCTAGCTGAGCCAGTTCTTCATCCGAATTTGAAGAATCAGAGCTTTCTGATTTAGCACTCACTTCTTTGTTCTTCATCTTTCTATCCTTTTGTTGAGAAGTCACTTTCAAAGCAGTATTTTCCCTTTTTATGTAGACTTTATGCTCATTTACCTCATCTTGCATTTCAGCTTCGTACATCATCAGTGTACCAATCAGTTCTCTCATAGTTAGATCTTTAACAGAAGTTGATTGTCTGATTGCTGCAGAGATTCCATTCCATCGAGTAGGAAGTACTCTCAGTACCTTCAACGCTTGATCAGCCTGCTTGATTGGTTCTCCTAAAGCTGTTATATTATTGACAATTTCTGTCAATCTTCCATTCATCTGAGTGATGCTCTCTCCTTCAATCATTCTGAAAGTATCGAATTTTAACTTAGCAGTTGCATATCTCATCTGTCTTACATTATCTGTTCCTTCATAAGCAACAGCTATTGTTTGACACATTTCATATGCAGTCGGGCATTGAGATACTCTGTTAAATTCGTCTGGTCCTAGACCACAGATGATTGCATTCATAGCTTTTGAATTTATGTCATACTCAGCCTCTGTAGCAGCACTCCATGTATCGGGATTTTCAGGAATTTCATAGGGAGTCAGAATCTTTGAATAGACTCTGTAACCAAGATTTTTCAGATAAATAATCATACGTGATTTCCAGCAGCCATAATTATCTCCATTAAAGTATGGTGCTCTGACCATTGACATTCCCTCTCTCATATCAGCCATGATACACTATGTATAATCTTTAAATACTTCTAGCTTGATAGGACTTTAGAAATAAGAAGCTCCTCCTTTGATACCAATTGTTGGATCTGAATCTACGGATTATACACAAGAGGGGGGTGAATTGTGTCTTTTTCAAATTATTACAATCTCTTCAATTTAGACAAATTCTGTTCACTATGCTTTTGCACGATTAAATATGCAGCGGAAAAAGTAAAAGCATGAACACACGGATGTATAGTGGTTCGGGGAACAGAAGGCCCCTAGTCCACTCCACCAACGCTCAAATCCACGAGCTTGGCGATTTTCACTATCTGGTCCTCGTTTCCACAGACCCGTCCACAACTGAGTATAGGCAGTTGACACCTTTACAAGATTCAGGCACACACAGCCTTCCTGGTTCAAACACGAACCCACACAGCTTAGAACGAGAAGCTGATCACTCAAAAATAAAAAAGGTTTCGATAAAGAAACACTTCTCCAGTTGTTCTTCACAATTGCAACAGAATGCAATTGACAGTAAATAGATCGTCGTCTTCAGAAAATAAAGATCCGTAATCAAAACAGTTCTGAGTCGATCCAGTTGCAATAGATATTACCAGAAACTTCTCAACTTCAGCAGCAGTAGATTCACAACAGGTAGTCGATGTAGAACACGTGAATCTTCTATCAAAATCTTCCTTTGGTAAAAAGGATTTTACACTTCTTCTCGATCACAGAAAAGAACGCCTTTTCACAGTCTCTGTTTTCTTGCTCGACAAAAGATCAATAACTCTTTTTATTTCACACACTTTCCCGTGTATATATATATCTCCGAAGTTTCCAAGATAGAACATATATTCAAATCTGAGAAAATCTTCCGCATAAATAGATCCATGAAAATATCCTTTAGATTCGCGATATTAAATGAAATAACAAAGCCGTTGTAACTCCCCTGAAGAATCGGCATAAAAAGCTCCATTTAAATCAAACATTAATCCGTTGTAAACCGTCTTTGATTCAGTCAAAGTCGTATTTAAGAATCAGCTCGAAATCCGCCTAATAATCCGCTTGATTGACTAATTCAAAAGGAAATATCGTCTGTCAAAAATATCCCGACGCCAAACGTAGGGTTGATGACGTGGCTCCAAACGTAGGGTTCACAAACGTAAGGTTCAGAACGTA
Organism: Viscum album; assembly: GCA_963277665.1. Taxonomy (NCBI): domain Eukaryota; kingdom Viridiplantae; phylum Streptophyta; class Magnoliopsida; order Santalales; family Viscaceae; genus Viscum; species Viscum album. Next base: position 1,590,579,013 of record OY728150.1, read on the forward strand.
AGGTTGAACATACATACTTTCTCTTCAGCATTCAAACGTAGGGTTGATCATCCATACTTTGTCTTGCTTCAACTCTCCAAAGAACGTACGGTTGATTATAAAAGTAAGGTTGATGATCCATACTTTTGAGAAACAAACTCAACACTGAAAACTAACGTACGGTTTCTCTTCCATACTTTTCAACAACGAAAACGTAAGGTTCCTTCCAAACGTAATGTTCTTCTTCAATACTTTTCAACAACGTAAGGTTCATTAACCATACGTTTCAAAATAACATAAAAAGTAAACTTTTCATCCATACGTTACGTTCATCAACGTAGGGTATGAACAGTGATTCCAGTACGAGCTAAAATTGATCTCGCGCTACAGTGATTCCAGAACGCGCTAAAATTGATCTCGCGCTACAGTGATTCCAGAATACGCTAAAATTGATCTCGGAATAAATGAAGTATAAAATCTCGTTATATAAAATAAATTCCTGCAAAATACTCAACGAAATAATTAGTAAATAATTAAGGGTATTTGTGAGCATCAAAATCATCATAAAGAGACAGAGTATTATTTAAAATAATCTCCCCCTTTAAAAAACATTATTTTGATTTGTTTGAAAACAATACATTGCTCAACAAGAACAACTAGCTAACTCAAGAAGTAAGGATAGTAATGAATATCAAACAAGAAAGTAGTCCATTATACACTAAATAGTTTTATTCATTAAAAGAATCAAACTTTATCACATATATGGGTAATCTAATATTTTTCCCATTTCATTATCTCCCATGCCATCCAAGACTCCCACATGAATATCTCGATGCATATCATCATCAAAGGAATCAACTTTTGTCACATCATCTAGGCATCCTCACACCATATCACAACATCCATCCTAGTATTATACATCACATGATAATAATACATCACATAGAGTATCTGAAGTCTAGATCACAACACAAGGTCTCCATAGAAAACATACTCCACTGGACTATATATGTACTAAATGAAGGAATCCAACCTTTAAACAAAATGATAAATTATGGATGCAATCACAAGGAACTCGACCATCTTAAGATAACCATAATCCAAATCCCTATAAAATATCTTTATCTAAAAAACATTTATTATTCCATATTGTATTAAAAGATTCATTATTCACATTTTCCAACTATGGGAATCATAAAGCCTCATCTATAATAATATCTCAAATGTTAAACATTCTATTAGGATCAATTATATTGCCAATAATCTTAGATATATATGATTATCATTTAAAAAAATTCTTCTAAATCATCATCAACAAGTATTACCATGATTCACATCATTTTTTAATAACTTCATCAAGGAAGAACGCATTTAATTATTTATGTGAATTTTATCAATTTTTTATCATCAAATTATATGAAATAGATGATTTTTTACAACATTTATATTCTTTAATGCTTAAGAAAACTCACTAATTTATTCTAACATTAAATTCCTTACCATTTTCCCAATGAAAAATATCGAAATACATATAATGAAATAACATGGTAAAAATAATAACATATATAGAACAATATGTTAAAGATGAAGAGTTAAACCATTATCAAGGTAAAATAAAACAATTGGTGATCTTTTTAATAAATTCTTTATTAATCCAGTTCCGAAATTATTAGGGCAATTTAATTGACATCCAAAGTAAAATACCATTGTATGTTTATGATTGTGTGAAAATAAATAGTAGATGTAATGATTCACCTACCTAAAAGATTCAATGTTATTATTGAGGGAATGTAATAATGTCAAATATCCCAATCACCTCTCATGTAAGATTATAATTCCCTCCAAGGAAGCTGTAGTGAAAATTAACCAGGAAACACCTTAGAAAAAACTATTCAAATGATGTGGAGGAACTAAAATTAAATGGAAAGGTAAAGAGGGGGATCCAAATCAATGAATATGAGAGAAAAGTGTATAAAATACCACAAATCACCCCAAATTAATTACTAGTCACTGGGATTAATATTTATTAATGAGATTCAAAAATTCATAAAGAGAGATCCCCTGACCACCATTGGTGTGGAAGAAAATCCATGTTATTTGAGGAAGTATAATGGGTTATAACATAAAATGGTGTGAAACACATTTTAATTTCATGGTTTTAAACCCTTTAATGTCTTGAAAATATAGGGTTTTATGTCCCACCAAAAAAATCAACACCTCACATAATTCAGACCCTATTTATGTCATGTCACGAGAAATTCTGTGAACTACAAAATAACAACATGAATCCATTACACATCTTGAATTATCTTCCATTCCACCTTTTTAGATTCCAACTTTCATTACCCGACCCTACCGATCTCAAGCCGCAACTACCCCAAACCATCCTCTATAGGCCAGGGGCAAGCGATAAGCGCCGAAGGCATAACAATATCGGGGATGCCTTTGCCTATGTACCTTTACATACACACAACCCACTCAATATAGAAGCGCAACGTAAAAAGGAAACCAAAGTACAGACTAAAATATCCTAACCAAAAACCATGTGTTGACCTCTAAAAATAGAACAAGTAATGTGTTGAAAAGTGGACTGATAAGTAAACTAAACAGCAAAGGAAAAAATAGTTTCCCAACTAGAAATGTGCCGCAACTCAGCAACAGGTAAACAAAATTAAATAGCTGGTGAGTCTCACACTTGAAAATCCTAATACGACCACTGAATGCAGCCCAACCTCCCGTGTCCTCTACTCTCCTATGTAGTATCGATCAACCTATTCGTCATATTCAGGGGCACACCATGTGCGGGAAAATCCCATGCATGGGTGACTATAAAGATACTGGGTAGGATTCCCTGAATGTTCGAGGGAGAAACAAAGGAGGTACTAAAATGATGAGTAGTAGAAAGAAAAAAGAACAGTGTAAGAGTATAATTGAGTGAGTGCAGCTCAACCAAACAAAAGAAAGGAAGTATACATGTTCAATCCAAGAGGATCTGGACACGGAAAGCACGTGGCATACCCCATGCATCTTCACCCCTCCTAGAAGAAGAGTCACTGAACCCACGGAGTGGGAACTAAAGTAGGGTGTATAGATATAAATATATCTGCTCAACAAGAAACCCGAATGAGTGCATGAGTGGATCTCCATATCCAAGATCAGCCCCCGAAATGTCACCAAAAGTTATAAGGATATCCTTCATTGATGCCCAATAGTCCCATATGACAAAGATGTCTCATTGCTAAACAACAAAAAAAGGATCCCGCTCAGGTAACCATGGAGAAAGGTCACTAACTAGCCTCATAGAGAAGGATGAATCTAAAAGAAGTCATCGAGTAACCCACCACCCAACCCAGCTAGATGGTAAACCCTAAGGTCAATGGGTAACCCACTACCTAGACTCACTGGAGGGTAAACCCTAAGGACAACGGGTAACCCACTAGCTAGCCTCACTGGAGGGTAAACCCTAAGATCAATGGGTAACCCACTACCTTGCCCCACTGGAGGGTAAATCTTAAGGTCAATGGGTAACCCACTACACAACCTTACTGGAGGGTGAACCCTAAGGTCAACGAGTAACCCACTGCCCGGCCTCACTCGAGGGTAAACCCTAAGGTCAACGGGTAACCCACTACCCAGCCCTACTGGAGGGTAAACTCGGAACTAGTCTGATAACTCTGCACTGCCTGTGCCATCACTGGCTGTCACTAATATCGCTACCATGTGTTGGTTTGGAGTGTGTCAAAATGACCTCTGACTAATGCCCTTTCATGTTTCCACATTTAATGAGATATTTAAAGAGGCATTGCATGCTCAAATAGATTACACCGTTGTGATCCTCACGGAAAAACACGAAAGATACACTATTTACTCGCTGAAAATGGACTCCTGACAAAAACGTTATTCAACACCACCTTATGCACATACGAAGTCCTGTAGGGCCCACACCTCAGTCCCAAAAGAGGTCAGGAGAATTGCTCCATCGCGATGCTCTCGGAAAGACATGCCGGAATGACTATTTATTCACCCTGAATAGATGTTAGATGAAAAAGTCGTAGTATGCTGCACACATCTTAAAAGACGGCCTATGGGGCCCACGCCTCAACTCCGACATTAATGCCTGAAACTACCATGGTAAAATTTTTCATGATTCTAGGGTCAAAATGCCACTGAAAGTGCCTAAAATGTACTCCGGATGCAGAAGCAGAAACTCCTCGCATTATGCAAACAGAGCCCTGTGGGGCCCACACCTCGGCCCCAAAACAAGTCACACAGATCCTACTATTGGGTTCCTTGCAGATAACCACGAGGCGTAGGCTATTAGTTTTCCATGAACGGACTTATGAAGCATAAGAAGAAAAAACATAGCATACGTCCGAAAGCCTCCTCATGGGGCCCACGCCTCGGGCCTGATCATAGGCGGGTGGATTGCGCCGTCGTAATCATCTTGGAAGAATACTCAAAAATGAGTGCTCAAACACCCCAAACAGATGTTGGGTGAAAAAGTGGAGTTTCACCATAAAATATGTGAACACAGAACTATGGGGTCCGCACCTTGTCTCCAAACTAAATGCTTCAGAATGTATCTCAAAAAGTCCACATGAGGACTGGGGTCACGCTGCTACTAAAGGCGCGTCAATCGGACATCCCAAGCAGGAGTTAGGTCCGACGGAATAATAATTAATTAATTAATTAATTAATTAATTATTCACATTAATCATTTCAGGCCACCGAGCAACAAAACCAAACTATAAGGGTTCTGAAACAACTTTGGAAGGACCATCTCAACTCCAGAGCCACAACGCCTCTAACGGCGCATCAAACAGACATCCAACTTGTGAATACGTCTGTTGTAAACTTTAATAATAATTTATTATTATTAACTAAAACATTTTGGGTCACCCACCTTTGGGATTAGAACTCAAAAACCCCTAAACCCATTTCAAAAAGTCTATCTCAAAGAGATGAACCCACAACCGCAGACGACACGTCAAACAGATGTACAATTTAAAATTTACATCCCCTTGAACTCCAGGGGGGGCCAACTGGGCCTGTCCACCCTGGCCGGCCCGGTCCAGACCGTTGGCCTGCAGCCAAGACGCGGGTCCGGTCCAGCTCGCCTCGGCCTGCTGGCCATGACGCTTTTAAAAACTGTAAGACCCCTCAGGTCCGGATCCTTCAAACAGACCGGCCAGTTGGCCAGTCTTGGCTCTGTGCCGCACCAGCAGGACCCACGTACCGTGAGTCCTTTTCTATGGTTCCCCCTCCCCCTTGAGGCGCTGACCTCGGGTCGTCCGCCCAGACCGCGATCGGCCGAGGCAGCCACTCCATCGGTCCAGGGCACCGCCAGATACCGGCCTCCTGCCACCACGACCGCCTGGTCCCCCGCTCTGCCTCCTGGGCTCGCCACACCGCACCGGTCGCCGCTCCGCTCGGCTCCTCCACCAGAAGCCAACACACCTAACCAGCCACACCCAGGTTCGCTGCTCCACTACTAGGATAGCTGGCTCCTCCGGTGCCTGCTCCGCCATGCCGCAGCTGCCTCTGCCCGGCCAGGCCCAACGACGCTACTCCGACCACACACGATGCCGTCGTGCTCCAAAACGAGGCCGCCACGCTTCGCCGCGCCTCCTGCTCGACCTCCGGCTGCCACCCCTTGCAAGAGCCGGAACTTCAGCCAGTCCCCTAGACCACTTATGTGGTCGAAAAAAGGATCCAAAACCAGTTTTAGAATCCTTGGGGCTGGATCTTCACAACGCCGCCCCTCGCTCGTCAATCCGTCATAGTTTTGGCGCGTCTGAAATATTTGATAAAGAACGCTCAAGAACGATATTTAGGACGGGGCTCAAAGGATTGCCGTGTTCATTTGGCCATAATCAAAATTATTAAATTTTAGAATTAAAAGAAAAATTTGATTAAAATTCAAGAAATCGGTGAAGGTACGAAAATTACCCATAAATCCTACCTCGAATCGGTCGTGCGTCGTTGGCGGCATATCCACAATGCTCCTGCCTCTATCTACCAAGTTTCCAGCGTAGGTCGCTCCTCAATTCAATGAAGAACGAAAAATAATTTCGAAGAACAGTTGATAGAGAGAGGAAGAGAGAGAGATAGAGAGAGATAGATAGAGAGAGAGAAGGGAGAAACCTAACTAAAAACTCATATTTTTCTATTTATAAAAAAATCCGCTCTGTGCGGAATCAGAAACTATCGTGCCCTCTCATTTTATATCACAACTAAGAAAAATGCTCCAATTTGAAGTCAATGGATGTCTCAGATTTCCATTCCAAGTCTTCATTCTAAAGTTATCTGAAAATAACACCAGTGATAAAAATAATCACGAAGTCATTATTTTAAAATGCCAATTTTGGTCCCGGGTGACATCTCTCAAAGAAGGCACACGCCTGTAACTTTTACACCCTGCCTAGGGTATACTACACGCTCCGGACGTAACCGTACCCTCATATTTCTGATACAAGCAACCTTTTAGGAGAAAACACAACCCCGCCACGTTCATAGTATAAACAAGATTATTATTTTTATAAAATTTATTCCAAGCACACCGGGCCTCAGAATCGCACGCCTTCTCAGCTCCTAGCTCTGGAAATATATGTAGAAATATTCCAAAGTCTTATAGGGAAAAAACCGAGACTCTATATCTTTCTCTGATTCAAGATTTTCATCCCAGAAAAGCAAAACTAGGAAAAACAACTCAGAAAAATGATCTCACACCGTACTCTCCCACTCCCAAGAAAACATGGACAACACCATGCTGGCACAACACGTGAACCAAAGGGATTGTTCATAGTCATAAGGTCTGCTACTTTTAATGTCATACGTAGGAACACGCACACACCTCATCAGCTGGGACACGTAGAAGGAGTTGTCCGCCCACTCCTACTATTGAGAGGGTAGGGAAAGACGGTAGGAAACCTCTCAACCTCTAGCACGATTCCTGAACGGCCCAAATAAACTCGAGCGACTTCCCCGGCTGAAACTCTACTTTCCACGTCGTGACCGAAATCACAGTTTGTCCCTGGAACATGGTCTCGTGATTCCCTCATTCAGAATACCCATATGGTGAAACACCCAAGGATATCCAGTCACACTAGTTTTCACAGTCGATGCATCATCACTGAGACTCTCTTACACACTCAAAACATGGATGAGTCAACACCATCAACTATAGAAAAGTTTCACCCTCCTAGTCTAATAGGTTCAACTGCAGGGAAGCTAACTACCATGAAAATTCTTACACCTGACGAGTATGAGACTTTCTGCTAAGGGAATATACTACAACACTGCCATTTTTCTGGAACATAGACTACCTCAAAATCATAGTCTAGTAGAAATTTCAACCAGAACCATCGTCTCAAGTTCAAGTATCTTTGGGTGAGGACATACTTGAGACACCAGTGGTCTGAGAAAACCACAAAGCACTATCATAGAAGATAGTGTCTCCACATTATTAGGGAAAAGACTACCACTTACATCACCACATAGGGAATCGTGTAGTTCTGTTTATGGGGTGTCCATCACCTCAACTTATACTTGATAATAGTATCAAGATTGATGTTGAGCACGCAAGGTAGCAATGAACAGGGTCAGCAAGCAAACTCATCCAACTACTAGAGTCTAGACACAAAAAGAATGTGGCATACCCCACATGTCTTTTCCTCTCTTGGAAGGAGAGTAATCCCCAAAATAGGCACTCTTCCAAACCCACCAGTGGTACCCTAAGCAAAGGGAGGTCAAGCAGAAAAGCCCCACCAGAATATCTAGAACCTGCTCTGACACTCCATCACACAACCCTACCATTAATTCACATGTCAGAGGAACTCAAAAACCACACCTCAATACTATTTTATTTGGGTGGTATTGACCTTCCCTCACGTTTTTGATCACATATCAAAAACATGTCTCAGTGGGGAAAGAACCCCTCATTCCCATGCATTCAATGCTACGTCAGAAAACACAAACACATGGTTACACCGACACCCTGTATCACCCTCGGTAACCCCTCGAACAAGGAGTTAGACAAAAATAGTACATCACACAATGAATAACAAGTTCTACTGGGAAAAGTATAAAAAGACACAGAGTGTACCTCTTATCATCTCATGTGATGCATGATTGTAAACATCCATAGCACACAGCCAACCACGACCTCGTCCGTTAGCTCCCTGACCCTGACATGGGCTGGCTAGTGGTGGTGGAAGGACCTTGAAACATCGTCTTCCAACCACAGTTCTTATAAATCCTCTTCCAACACCACCTCCCTGTGGACCACCCTGTCCTCACCTGGGAATTCTCTGATCACGACATTGCCTCTATCGTGCCGGTGCATCTAACAACTATCTGTAAAACATAGAACATTTGGTCAGGTAGTCTCATGCCACGTGACCTCGCACATCACAATCATAAAACTAGTCCTCCCTAGGCTTTCTTGTTACTCTACATTGTCCCCGACCATGTTCCCGAGTCTCATCAAGGGGAGACCTCCAGTGCTGAGGCCCATCCTATTGACGTCCCTCTGACATAAATTTCTCTTTCAGCAGGGCCTGCTCCAGCACCCTAAAATGGGTGAGGATGCACAAGGGTACTACACTGGAACGAATGTCCTCTACCGAGACCTCGTTTAAAATTTTGTGCTTAGAAGATTCCATCATGGATCATGTCTAAAGAGAACCGAGTGAGATATGCAAACCTAGTCACGTACTCAGCCACTACCATCACTCCCAACTAAAGCCCAAGTATCTCTTGAAACCATATAAAGCATATGTAAGAGGGGTATTACTCCTCACAAAATAGTTGCTAGAAGTCATTCCACAAGATTACCAACTCATCGTGCATCTGAGTAACCCAGGTTCTACTAACGCCAAAATGCATGGTGGAAAAACTAGCTGTAAAAGCCGCCATCTAACCTGTCAATGTTCAAAGAATCCAGAAGAAGCAAACGACCGACTCTAGTCAACCCTTAACTATATGAGGGTATGGATCACCATGGAACCTAAGCAGTCTCTGACGCTGGAACTCACATAGCACACCTAGACTATGATCTTCATCGGCCTTTACTTCCAGTACTATCTACTACTTCACAGGTGGAGGTGCTACTGCCTATCATCCTGGAGAAAGCGTAATCGTATGATGGATCCTGAACTGAGGCCTCGTTACTCATAGAATAATCATCAGGAACAAGAGTTAGTATCCTGGCTAGCTATCACTACAGAGACATCCTGAATCCAATCAAGGAGTACCGTGATCAATTGAGCATATATATATCAACAATGATGGGGAGCTGACTCAAGAAGGACAGTCAAAGACTCAATACTATATGATGCATGAACCAAATTCCCGGCAACAAGTGTCTCAGTGTTCTGAGGTGACAAGAGGGTTATCAGGGTCATGGTGAATGGATATGTTGGCTGCCGCACCATCATTGGACTCCCTGGCCCGAGAGCCACTCTCAAGAAATATTGACACTATTTCCCCAAAACTCTACCAATTAATTTTTAGGGACATATGAACAACACCACAGGGAACAAACCACCTCTAATACCACTTTGTCACTACCCAAACCTACCGGACTCGAGCCACAACTACCCCAAGCCTGCCTCCATAAGCCAGGGGATGGAGACAAGTGCTGAAGGCGTAACAATATTAGGGAGGCCTTTTCCTAAGTACCAGTACACACACAGACTACCCAATCAACGCAGAAGCGCAGAGTAAAAAGGAAAAAAAAGTATGTACTACAATATCCCAACCAAAAATCATGCATAGAACTCTAAAAATAGAACAACTAAAGTGCTGATAAGTGGACTAACAAGTAAAATAAACATTAAAGGGAAAAACACACCAAATTAGAAAGGTGAAGCAACCTGAAAACATGTAAACAAAAGTAAACAACTGGTGAGTCTCACACCTGAAAATCCTACTATGACCAATGAACGCAGCCCGAGCTCCGGTGTCCATTATGCTCCTCTGTAGTCTCGATCGACCTGTGTGTCATCTACAAGGGCACACTGAGTGCGGAAAAATCCCAAGCATGGTTGAGTATAAAGATCCTCCGTAGGATGCCCCGAAAGCTTGAGAGAGAAATAAAGGAGGTACTAAAACAGTGTGCAGTAGACATAAAAATGAACAGTGTAAGAGTAAAATAGAGAGAGTGCAGCTCAACCCAACAAATTAAATGAAGTAAACTCGTCCAATCCAAGAGGATCTAGATACGGAAAGCACGTGGCCAACCCCGTGTATCTTCGCCCCTCCTAGAAGGACAGTAAATGAACCCAAGGAGTGGAAACTAAAGTAGGGTGTATAAACATATATATATATATATATGCTCAACATGAAACCCAAAAGAGTGTGTGAGGGGATCTTTATATCAAAGATCAGCCCAAGAAAAGTCTCCAACAGTTCTAAGGATATACATCACTGATTCCGAACAGTCCCCTAAAAAAGAAGTCTCATCTCTAAACCACACAACCAAGAGTCACGAATTGGTAACCATAGAGAAAAGTCCCTAACTAACCTCATAGAGAAGGATGAGTCTGAAAGAAGTCATCAGGTAACCCACCACCCAATCCAGTTGGAGGGTAAACCCTATGGTCAACAGGTAACCCACTACTCATCCTTGCTAGAGGTTAAACCCTATGATCAATGGGTAACCCGCTGCCCAACCTCACTGGAGGGTAAAACCTAATGTCAACAGGTAACCCACTACCCATCCCCACTGGAGGGTAAACCTTATGTTCAACGGGTAACCTATTGCCCAACCTCGATGGAGGGTAAACCCTAAGGTCAATGGGTAACCCACTCCCCAGCCCCACTGGAGGGTAAACACTAAGGTCAACGGGTAACCCACTTCCTAGCCCCACTAGAGGCTATATTCGGAACTGGTCTGATAACTCCACACTGCCCGTGCCATCACAGGGTGTCACAAATATCACTACTGTGCATTGGTTCGGAGTGAATCAAAGGGACCTACGACTAATGCAGTTTCATGTTTCCACATTTAATGAGATCCTGAAAGAGGATCTGCACGTCGAATCAAATTACATCGTTGTGATCCTCATGGAAAAACACACAAGATAAACTATTTACTTGCTGAAAACGGACTCCAAAAAAAAAAGATATTCAACACCGATTTATGCCCATACGACATCCTGTGGGGCCCAAACCTTGGTCTCGAAAGAGGTTGGGTGAACTGCTCCATCGGGATTCTCTTGGAAAAACACGCCAAAACGACTATTTATTCACCTCGAACGAATGTCAGATGAAAAATTCCCAGTATGCTACACACATCTTATAAGACGGCCCATGGGCCCTACACCTCAACTCTGGCTTGAATGCCTGAAAACTCCCTGGTCAACTTCGTCTTGATTCTAGGGTCACAACACCGCTGACAGTGACTAAAACAGACTCCGGATGCAGAAGTTGCAACTCTCCGCGTTATGCAAACAGGGCCGTGTGGGGCCCACACCATGACACCAAAACACGTCATGCAGATCAAACCATCGTGTTTCTTGCAGATAACCACTAGACATAGGCTATTCATTTGACTTGAACAGACTTATGATGCATAAGTCATAAAAATATAGCATACGTCTGAAAGCTGCATCATGGGGCCCACATCTCGGGTCCATACATAGGAGGGAAGATTGCCCCGTTGAAATCCCCTCGGAAGAAAACTTAGAAAGAAGTGCTCAAACACCCCAAACGGATATCTGGTGAAAAAGTGGTGTTTCACCGTAAAACGTTTGAACCCAGACCTATGGGGTCCTCACCATGTCTCCAACCCAAATGCTTCAAAAAGCATCTCAAAATGTCCGCACGAGGACTGGGGTCACGCTGCCGCCGATGGCGCGTCAATCAGACATCCCAAGAAAGAGTTAGGTCTGACGGAAGAATAATTAATTAATTAATTAATTAATTAATTATTCACATTAAGCATTTCATTCCACCGAGCAATGAAACCAAACTGCAAGGGTTCTAAAACAACATTGGAAGGACTGTCTCAGCTCTAGGGCTATAACACCTCTGATGACGTGTCAAACGGACCTCCGGCTCACGAATACGTTCATTGTAAACATTAATAATAATTTATTATTATTAACTTGTAGCTTTTCGGGTCACCCACCTTCAGTATTAGAACTAAAAAAACCCCGAAACCCATTTCAAAAAGTCCGTCTTGAAGAGACGATCCCATACTCAAAGACGGCGCGTCAAACAGACACATTGTTTATAATTTACAGCCCCTTGAACTCAAGGGGGCCCAACTGGGCCGGTCCACCCCGGCCGGCCCAGTCCAGACCACCGGCCCATGGCCTAGCCGTGGGTCTGGTCCAGCTCGCCACAGCCCTCTGGCCACCACCCATCCAAAAACCGCTGGAACCCTCGGGTTCATCTCCTTTTAACAGTCTGGCCAGTTGGCCGGTCTTTGCTCCACGCGGCACCAGTAGGACCCGCGTACCGTAGGTCCTGGTCCGAAGTCTCCCCACCAACCCCAAGGTGCTGAACTCAAGTCTTCCACCCCAACTGCGACCGGTCGAGGCCACCGCTCCACTGTCCAAGCGCACCGCCCAACACCGGCCACCGGCCACCACGACCGCCCGGTCCCTCGCTCCGTGACTTAGGTTCGCCACACCGCACTGGCCGCCGCTCTGATTGACTCCTCCCCTGGACGATGCCGCACCTCACCAGCCGCACCCAGGTCTGCTGCTCCACTGCCGGGATTGCCAACTCCTCTGGTCCTTGCTACACCATGCCATAACCACCTCCTCCTGGCTATTCCCAATGCCGCTGCTCCGGCCACACCCAATGCTGTCGTGCTCCAAAACGGGGCCAGTACACTCCGCCGTGCCTCCAGCTTGACCTCCGTCCACTACCCCTTATCGGAGTCGGACCATTAGCCAGTCCCCCAAACCACTCTGGTGGTCATAAAAAAGATCCAAAATCGATTTTAGAATCCTCGGGGATGGATCTTCATAGTGCCTCCCCTCGCTCGTCGATCCGTCACAGTTTAGGTGCATCTGAAATTTTGGATGAAGAATGCTCAAGAACGGGATTTAGAACGGGGCTCGTATGATGGACTTGTTTGTCTGGACCTCATCCAAATTCTAAAATTTTAGAATTAAAGAAAAATTTGATGAAATTTCAAGAAATCGACAAAGGTGTGAAAATTTTCTGAAAGTCTTACCTCGAATCGGTCATGCGTCGTTGGCGGCATGTCCACGATGCTCCGGCCTTGATCCGCCAAGGTTCCGGCGGAGGTTGCTCCTCAATTCGATAATGAACGGCGAAGAACTCTGAAGAATAGTTGAGAGATAGATAAAGAGATAGAGAGAGAGAGAGAGAGAAGGGATAAGCCAAACTCCAAACTCATATTTTTTTATTTATAGAAATATCCTCTTAGCACGAAATCCAAAACTGTCGTGCCCTCTCCTTTTATATCGTGCCTAGGAAAACGCCCCATTTTGAATTCAACAAAATTATCAGATTTCCATTCCTAGACTTCGTTCAAATTTTATCTAAAAATAATTCAAGGGATAAAAAAATCACGAAGTCATTATTTTAAAATGACGATTTTTCCCCTCGGGTGACATCTGTCACAACAGGCCTACGCCCACAACTTTTACACCCCACCTAGGGTAAAAAACAAGCTCCAGATGCAACCATGCCCTCATATATCCGATTCGAGCTACCATTTAAGATAAAACCTAACCCCACCATGTGAATTGTATAAAAACACTTAATGATTTTAGAAAATTTATTCTGGTCACACCGGGCCTTGAAATCGCACTCCATCTCATCTCCTAGATCTAGAAATATATGTATAAATATTACAAAGTCTTATAATGCAAAAACCAAGTCTCTGCACCAATAATTACATATCTTCTCTATTCCTCTATTTAGTACCTATAACTTATGAAACATCGAAAGGGTTAAGATAAAAGGATCATGTCCCTTAAATCGTAAGAACCCACTTTAATTATCTTTATGATTACACATGTTCATAATTTTGAACATTAATACTGTTTTTATCACATTATTATTTCTCTTCTATGTGATATTTATTGTGATAATGTATAAAGCATAATTTCCATAGTAAATGTTCATGTGTATTCCCTATTATGATGAAATGTTAAAAGTTACATGAAAATATAAATTAATGTATGTTATACATATAGAAGATATCATTTTACCAGAAACAAATTATACAAGATATAAAATGTGGAGACTCATATGATAGTGAGACAATTACACATAGCCTATATAGTTGGTATTCATTAGAGTAGAATATTATCTAAATACTACCAAATAGTAGGAAATCCTTATAAGTGAAATGTTTAATGATCCATTGGTTTTAGAGTTATTATACATTCCTGATAAGAGTTACATTAGTTGATGTGTTGATAGAAACTATGAAAACATTTTCTCATATAGTTGTAGGATATGTTTAGTTTTCCTACATAAATATTGCATTAATGAATAATAAGATAAAAGATTTGACATGTATGTCTAGTGATCGATTATGATATATTTAATGATTAATTTATATAGAACATATTTTTGACCTAAATGTATATGGAATTATTTTAACATGTTAATTTTCAAAATATCAATGAAAGTTACATCGTGTTTGTTGGTTTATTTATCTACAATAAAACATGATTGACAAGAGGTAATGAGTTAAAGTTACAATATTAAAGAGTTTATGCTATATTGTGGTCATTATCTTTATAGCATTAAAAATCAATCTCAAAGGTTTCCTTAGAGTGATTCTAGATGTTAGAATTGGTCTTTAGAGGATATAAATAATTCCACATAGAAAGGGACCCATAGGGTAACAATATAATTGTATTCAATACTTCATTAAATTATATATGAATTTTTCATGATGGATTAATATTATTTGATTACATTATTTATAGTTATTCATTTTATTTTGATTGTATATATCTAGTTATTATTTAATCAAGGGAAAAGTCTTGAAATGAATATTTTAGAAAATAACTATTCACCATTAGACTGAATATAATACTTATCCTTTTATTGGATAATAGTGATATGATATTTATATATTAAATATGTATTCATTATCCAAACTTTTATATATAATGACGATGATATATGGATCAGGTATAATGGACTTATTGTAAATTTTATATTATTTGAATAGATATTGATTTAATTATTTATAGTAGAAATATTTATTTTATCCATTCCATTAGAACATGTCATGTATGAAATAATATTACTATTTTTATATATTTGGGGGTTATATAGTGATTAATAAAAACAATAATTCTTAGTGTACTACTTTTATTCTTCTTACACTAACTCTATTTACATATTATTATATAATTTATAAACATAATCATTGTTTTTCACAATGAAAATTCTATAGATAATACTCTCAACATATTATAAATTATTTCCTAAAATTTTCTTAATAATACCTAGTGATCCTCCCCCACCATCCTCCCCTTACTAACTATATCTATATGTATCTTTCCAACCAAATGTATTTTTATAATGACCACCAACACATGTTTATATAGTTATAATAATTTGTACTTGAACTTAATTATATTAATGACGAAGTTAAGAAGTTCATGGTTAACATTTGAATCACCCCAATAGGGATTCCACAAAAGAATTATCTCACAAAAAAAAGAATGCAAAGAAGTGATTTTATATTCATAAAATAATAAAGAAATTTTACAAAATGAATTTCTTTATAAAGTAAAATTAATAATAAATTATATGTGATGAAAATGTTTTCTTGGTTTTTATGTAATATTAAATTACTCATTGAATTAATTTTATTTTCCTGATGATATTAATCATGTACATCCTAAATTTCTCATTGATTAAGATAAAAAGATGAGTCATAAATTGGCCAATAGTCTATTATTTTATTTTAGACACCTAAAATTTAAAAGGATAAATTTTTATTAGTTTTACGTGTTATAAAACTATTTTATTTCATATGTTTAGGCCACACTGATTACCAAAAAATCTTTACAATTGTGTTATCCTTATAGAACAAACCTATAGGGATGAATGGTTCATCCTCATGGTTAGTAAAACATGCACCGCCTAAGAAAATGTGACTACTATAAACTGTATGATACTCAAATGGTTAGATCAATTATTGTACTGACTAAGTTCCTAACTATGCCCTATTATGAAACTTCAAATTACCATTTTTTTAATTACTACCCAAAACTCAAGGACATGTATATTTTTCAACACATAAATAAAATAATAAGGAAACTAAATTAAAAGGTGTAAAATTCCAAATATTATTCTTACCTATAATATCCTTCTTAACATTAGATAAAAATGAACACTCATTCATTTTTGAATAATCCAATTTCATTTCCATTTTCTATTCATCTATAAAAATAATTGTATAGTCATTAGTTACATAGTCAAAATTATTAGGTGTATACCCCTTTCTAATAATGAATATTTTATTACTAAAACTCACTAGTTTATTTCCTATGATTTTAATTTATCAAGGAAAAGTAATCTTACATAAAAAACCACATATCATATATTGTTACACATTCCATGTATATCATTAAAAACCATTGTATTTTCCTTCATTAATAACCTGTCATGATACTCATATTCATAAAATAGAGTGTCAACAACCAAGAATGTTATTATTTCCCTTTCCAAAATTTAATTTACCGTTTTCATCTCTATCGCTTTATATTTTATAGCCATTATATTTTTAGATGATCTATGTGGTGGAACTTATCACAACAACGGGAACATATTAATATGTTTGGTGTGACATCATTCATAGAAATCATAACAGATTTATTGGTCCTTGAAAATTCATATATCGCTAATTGTTTCATTTTTTGGGTATAAGTCCACTATTGTATTTAGTTCATGAAGTATTTTTGTGGTTTTACATTATCAGTTGAATATGAGTTGTGTTTTAGTTACACATATAAATATTTTATATAATAACGATGACTACTATTTCAACACTTAATGAAATTATCCTAACATTCAAATCAGTTTCAGAGAGACATATTTTCATTCATATGAAGTGTTATTATTTATAAAATTTTTAGCTTTTTATTTATAATAACCATTATTTAGGACATTAATTACTTTATTTTAATTATATATTTTTCTATAAATTACTGTAAATATGTACAAACCACCAAAAAACAAAATTATTCCATTAAAAATCTTATTTTTTATTATAAATTCACTCTCCTTATATTATTTGAATTTATTTTGATGGAAAACCCATATTTATAATATATATTTTCAGTATTATCTTCTATAATATTCATAAAATTAACTTTCATGATGTGGGGATATACTTTTACATTTTATAATTCATTAATAATGTAATTTATTATTTGACAATATTTCACCAAGTGAAGTTTTTTTGTTAAAAACATATTCAATTGGGTTATGGATTTAAATTATTACATGAGAACCTAGAGGGATTATCTAAAAATAATTCCATAAACTTATTAACTCAATTATTTGTCTTTATATATTAAATACTTATATATAAACATTTATTGGAAGAATTATTTACATCATAAGATTCCAAATATGCTTCCTAGGTGATATTAAGATTTCATAGTATGACACCAAAAAAAATAATTTTTTTATTTCGAATAATCATATGGAATTAAAGTGACTTAAATATTTCTACAAATTTTTAAATCAATATTTTAATATGATATTCATGCATTTTATTTTCCTCTTACACCACAATATCAATCTATTTTATTCTTATTCTTTTCAATTCAAATTGTGTTCTTTTGAAATCCATAGAAAAATTACACAATTTCTCTCATGTATGAATTAAATCTCAAAATACATTTTGATACACCTCTATCTCAATAAATAGTAATTCTAATTCATCATTATATTGACAATATAATTCACTAAAATTTATGATAGATTCAAAATTTTCTATCTCATTTTTTAGGGAGTTGTAAGTGATTACCATTTTAAAAAATGCTTCTTACTTAGAATCATTTTACTATTGTAGCTATGAATTTTAACCTTGATGTATTTATTATATAAAATTAGTAATATGATAAAATAAATGGGAAAAATATCAATATAATCATTAATTTTATAAATGAAATCACAAATTGATTTTTTATTGATAAATTTTTAAAATTCTACAGAATATTAAATTGTTTTATTCATGGAATTCTAATCAGTGGATTTATAATTAATTTTACCACTATAAATACATTATGCATTTGGGTGTTCCTATTTCATTGATTTTATCAAAAAAAATTACATGTCTCTCAATGTGAAAACATAGACATCCATATTTTCTTAATAGGAATAAAAAAAATTTCATCCATCTAAGGCTCTTTCATTTGAATTATATAATCCTTAAAATATACTGATAAAAACAGATTATCATTTTGGATATTAGATCAAATTATATTGATATCTGTATTTTATGATAAAATTTATTAATAGTGGATATCTTTTGACACACATGGGATGGAATGGGGTGATTTAGTTGAGGTCTTCTTTTCTTTGAAATACATAATGTTATTTAATAAGTGTACAATTTAGTGTTTTAACCTATGTTTCCAGTAAAAAAGAAGTTAAAATTTTAACCAATCATAGCCAAATATATTTAATACATGTTAATATATAAATTATGGAAAATATATTTTACATGGTCAAACACATCCTGAGAATACTAATCCTTAATTATCATAGGATGAATGGGTTAAGTTTTTTTTACTATAAATCATAAAATCAATTTAAATGTAGATAATCAATATTATCATCATGCACCCATAAAAAATATAAACTAATTAAATATGGATGTAATCTAATGAAAAAATAGCTACCTATTAAACAAAAAATTACAATGAATGAAATATATAATTCTAGACATATCTTGAATCATATTCTATTCTAAATTCAAAATCATCATATTTATTCTTTAGAAACTATTTTCTGTCAACTTGAAACTCAAAACTCAATACCCTTAGAAATATTTATTTCAAGATATTATTGTTTTCTACTATCACATAGAGGCCCAATAACATTAATATTTCTTTTATGTACATAATTAATATATGTTTTACATTCCTTATCACCCCATGTTGACTCTCAAATGACATCCTATTTTTTTTTTATAATTCCCTTCAGAAACACTACTCGTATATAAGAATACAATATGATCTGGTTTCCTCATGAAAATACTCTACAAATTACCTATTTAATATATTATAATTTTATTTGGTAAAGGATAAAAAATTATATTCTTTTATAAAACAACATTTATCTTTTGGAAAATTTTCTTATTCACAACATACCTCTTAGAAGAGTTTTTATATAGTAAATACAAGGAAATTTTCTCTAAATTATTGAAAACTATAATAATATTAATGGCCTTATTTAAATCATGGAGTATTTATCATATTAATTGAAATGTAAATTTTTTTTTTATAATTCATGATATAATTTAAATCACATGCACCCACAATATTAGTTAATAAACAATCTAAAATATCATTATATTCCCCACAATATTCTTCTATAAAATAACAGAAGAAGCCTTAATTTATTTTTATCATTATATACCACAAAAAAATACTTCCCCAACAATCTATAATAGAATCAGGATATTTTTGTTAATAAAAAATTCTAAAAATGTCTGTACAATGATTATTCTCTTTTTTTGTATAAAAATACAACAATAACTTATAGTGAGGAAAAACTCAACTAATTAATGAAATATTCCTAATTTTTAATCATAAATATAGAACATAAAATATTCTCCATTGAAATATAAAAATACATGAAACATTGATCATATTATATTGATTTTATTTAATCATTCTCAAATAAATTTTGAATCATTTTTAATCAATGAAACATTATGTTCTGACTTTGATCAAATATCTTTAGTGTCTTCAAATATGTATTTTAAATAATTAATAATTAAATAGAAAAATCATTAAATCTCCCATTCACATTAATGGTGGTAAAAATATTTTAATTTTTTTTTGGAATAGACAACCTTTTGATGTATCAATGGGTCTTTATCAAATATACGATGACTCATTTGAATCCTATAATGCTTAATATGAGCTTTCTAGTGACATGTATGAACTACATGAGGATATGTATCCACAATATACTATAGTTATCCCTATATTTTAGAGACTAGTATACCCTTTTTTATTTTCATTCTAATCATTATGATTAGTAATATAATCCATTAAAATGATAGACAAGCCATGACTCAAAGTCATTAGAACCCATAAAAGTTATTATACCAACATTATGGTATCATGTCCAATACTAATACAGATACATCTAAAACATATGTTTTCTTCTCTCAATAATAAGAATAATATTCTGAACCTTATATACGTCCTTTTTTTCCTATTTTTTATATTAATTTTAGAGTTCCTTAAATGACGTTTGACCATCATAAATTCATTTAATAGTTTCTAAATTATTATCAAAATATCATCAATGGAATATTAATCACCTTATATTGACATCTCCATGGATGGTTTCTTTAACACCATGTTCACATTTATTTAATATAGTAAAAAAATATACAGACTCACATTCACCTAGGTACCGAAAATTATTTATTAAACTACTTTAGAATATGATTTATGACTTTAGATGAATTAAATCTTGATTAACATTAGAACATCTCCCAAATCCATAAATAAATGGGATACACATTATAAATTATTTAATCTTCTCTTCAAGGGTATACCATCATTTTAGATTTATTATTTCAATATCTAGACATTCCTTGGATGTGAACTCAATCCATCATCCAACTTCAACATATATTTACATTTACATTGAATATAAATATAACCACAACACAAAGGTTACATTTAACTTCATGAATAAATTAATTATTGATGTTTTTGAACATCTTAATCTAAGGAAGTATCATAGGAAAAGAATTAGTTACTTGAAGTTTCTTATGAATTAGATGAAAATTTTCCTATATAACATTATTATCTGCTCATTTAAAAAATATTAATTTGTATGTTAATGACTTGGTCAAACTAGAGGTTTCTTTAAGCCTTGTTCATGGTATGGAGTTAATTTTATTATAATGGATGGAAATTTTATGTCAATTTTGAATATTGTAAATAAAAATTCATATTATTTTTCTCAATGTATTTGGAAAATATGAACAAGGGAATGGCATTTCATTATTCTGGTGCTATATAGTTAGAACATATGAGTTAAAGTTCAAATAGATAATAAAGAAGTTATTAAGTCAGTCTAATTGTTTTTCCTTTAAAATTTAGTATAGTTAATTGTACCCTAATGGTGTTATAGAGAAGAATGAGTTACAATTACATCATATAGAATTATTGATATTAATTACAGGGGATTGTAATGTTATATGGAATTATATTTTATTTTTCATTTTTAGTGAAACAAATTATTTATTTTTTAAGGTTATGTAGTACAAAATTAATAATATACTTATGATAAACCTATCGATGAGTTAGAAATCAATAGAAAATATAATTCATTAAGATTTTTAAAGTCATTTTATGAGTAATTTTTATAAACATCAAGGATTTTAATATGAATGGAAAAATCAACATTTAACATAATTTTCATAAATGATTTCTATAGTTACAACATTTCTATTATATGATAATAAATTTTTTTAACACTAAATTTTTATAATAATCAACAAGGCAATATTGAGTTAATAAAAACTGTTTTTTGTTCATAAACATGTATATTTTATTTATAAATGAGGCAAATATAATAATTTTTTTAGAATAACGATTTGTTCTTGATTTTTTGAAAATATGAGTGATGGAGTTCATTCCACCCATCAGTGGAAATTTTTTGAAATTTTTTTCTTATTTTCAAAAAACAATTATCTAAATATTGATAATACCATATATGATATGGATGAAATGATATATTTTTAAAATACTCCCTCTATAAAAAACGTTTTTTAATATAAATATTGTTAATCTTATATCAAATAATTATATATGATATAAAATATATTTCTTTAGTGGAAAATGGAAGAGTGTTTTGTCTTATATAATTTCAATATTAATAAATATGATTCCATTCCTATAAAAATAGAATTTTAATGTTAATAAAATGTAAATAGTCACCATTGTTATATAATAATTGAAGGTAAATGTAAAATTCAAAGGTTTCCTATAATTATATTGATGAACATATAAATTATTCTATATAGACTACATTGGTTATTAATATAATAATAATTTGACTACTATAGATAAGGAGGTTCATTATTTTCATGTTATTGAATATTACTAATATGATTCTTAAATATCATAATTATTTAAAAATGAATACATTATAGAAATTACTCACTAAATATTTTAGTGGTATGATTTAATTTTGTGGGAACATAGATATGAGGGTGGAACACAATAACAATGTAGTGAGTTTAAATACATATAAAAGTTCAGAAAATGTAAGGATAATATGGTGGTTTCTCATATATGATATGTTATGAAGATAATTATTTATGTTTTTTTATGAATTAAAGGATGGGTATATTATTTTAAAATATACCATTATCAATAAAAATAAATCACTACTTTATCATTGTTTAATATTGCCTATATATTTTTCATGAAGTGAAATTATCATTATCCCCTCAAAGTAATAATTACATTTATCCCAAATCTATGATCAAAATGGAAAATTATAAGTTGTGATGATATGTTAAGATTCTAATTAATAGAATCATACGCATAATATATAATTGTTTTATTATATATAAATAATATATTAATAAGCTAATAAGTTGCAACTTTTTGTATGAACTAATGTTCAAATTTTTATCACATGGAATTCCATATAGTCATTTTGAAAAATAGTTGTGTATGATTATTATGAACCCACCTTACATGAGGTTAGTGATATTTTTAGCATGTTACCCATTATACATTTATAACATTCATATAAAATCCTTGAGGCATACCTAACTAGGGGTGGTTGGGTATATTTCATATCATTTAATCAATTAGAGAAAAAAGATAGGATTTTTGTACACATATGACTCATAAAGACACTAAGGACATTATTAAATTAGATTTATAGGATTTATAACCACCCTTAGTTTATGGAAATGTGATTTATTGAGCTACATAGATCTAGGATGTGTGATGTTGTCATCTACTAAATTAATGAAACGTGATGTATTCATCGACTATGTCTATTTATTTTAGAGATTCATGAATGTATGAGATTACCTATATTATATATAAATTTCCTTATTGAGTAGTCACTTAATTTAATTAAAATTGTTATTATATTTTTATTAAATAGTGTATATTATATATATATATATTGTGGTGGGAATTATTATATGGGTATAAGTGTATATTTTATCAAATTCACAAGAGACCCCATTATAGCTTGTGTAACACTGATTTTTTTTTAAAGGATTGAATTTACACAAATTTTTGAATATGATATTTTATATTTGTTTTCTATGATTAAAGGATCATAGTTCTATATAATTAGTCTACAAGATAAGTATTATGCTTTGGATAATGTTCTTTTTCAAATTTAAAATAGTTTGATAAACTCTATCATGAATTTTTATTTACAATAAGATTTTGGAAATTTTTCAAAAATTTCATATGATACTCTATTTAATGTTATATATTATTATAATTACATTATACGATTTTATGATATTTTATGATATACATAGTTTCATATAATTTGGTATTATTTTGTTTCATATAATATATTTATTACAGTTAACATCGTGTCAAGAATGTTATGCCTCAATAAAGGATTTTGATACGATTTTGGTTTTGAGTTAATCATTTTTTCTAAATATCCATAGATTATTCCATTGGTTTTGAATCAATGTGATGATTCATTAATAATTTTTCCATATACATTTGAAATAATCAAATAATTATTTCCCACCAATCAAATATTGTCACAAAATATATCATTATTCAGGTGTTTTGAATATATGTTCATCTCCCCTCAACGAATAATTAAAGACAATATATAGGTATATGATATAATTATTGAATATATGTGATATGATCAATTCAAAGTTGAAGCTCCCTTAATAAAACTTCAAATTTAATCTTTTATAAGATGGTTTTAGAACACATTTGGTGTTTATCATAAATATTTTTATGAATAAGGATTCATGTTACCTATATACTACAGATAGATTTGGTAATAATTAAGATATCTCTTTGAAATTTTCAAAAATAATCCTTTTATAGTTCCGATATAGTTAGATCTCAGAACATTAAAGGTCTTATAGTATATATTTTAGGTTTAACATTTTACATTTCGGTTCTATTGATGGTAGACCATTTATGAAGACGGGGTTCTTCCCTAGAATAATTCATGTTTTGATCTTATAAAAATCATCACCCCTAAAAAACTAATATTTCATGCTACAAATATACTTTTTTTGAATTAGTCACCAAAAGTCAAAATTTTTATGGACCAAACCCATGTGATGATGGAACAATGTGTTAAAATTATCATCACCATATATATATATCACTATAATAGATAATGTCCTATATATATATATGGTTCCACCTCTAATAAATCTTTTTTTACTTGTAATAAAATGGATTTTTTCAAAGAATATTTTCAATGCTATGCACCGAGTCAGCACAAGATTCTAGGGAATGTGGAGCATTGTATTTGATATAATAAGAACATTAAATATATTATATCATGCATAAATAGTTTTTGGAAATAAATTAATATCAATTGAATCTTATTCCATTTAGGAAATCCAATACCAATGTCAAAAACATAATATGAGTTTTACCATCAGAATTAAATAATCATTGTGCTCATTGAGTGTTTAGTTTAATTCTGGTTGTGGGTGGATTAATAGAATAAAAAATAAATAATTTTATTTGTTATTTACTAAATGGAAATACCTAATCCATATCAAAATAATAAACTTTATGGAAATTAACCATGGTTATACACATATTCCTATTTTTGGAGAGGATCGTATAGGAGAGCCTTAGTGATGATGATGGGATCTTGGTTTGATAATCGTTGCTCTGAGGAGTTCAAAATTTGATAAGAGTGTTCCAGGATCATGCTAATGAATATCAACTATATTTTTTCTTCATCATTAATTGGTCCAATATCATGGTTGGACATTTCATTGTGTTAGATAAATAATTTTTTTGTTCATTCTATATTTAATTCAAATATATTTTTTAATTATTTAAAAAAATTTTAAATTGATAATTTATCTTCCTAGAATTATAATTTGATATAGTTTATTTGATCCATTTTTATTTCTATGTGATTGATATTTTCTCTATCAATGGATTGAATCAAACATAAACATTTTTCGTTGATTGTTTATCACTTTTTTATTGTGTTTCTTCTCCCATCATTTTTCATGAATTCATAATCACTATTATATTTTACTTGAACATGAATATATTAGAATAAGGTAAAAATTGAAAAATATATCTTTGTGTTAAAGTATCATTTTGGGTGGTTATGTTTTGTATCAAGAGAATATTTTAGGAATATTGAAATGTATGGGATATTGAGAAAGGATTAGAGATCGAGGATTTGTGGGTATTAGTGATGCAGATCAACATCAATGATCTATGCATAGATTGGGTGGCCATAATCCCACCACTGATTATATTTCATATTCATTTAATCTCAAATCCATGTTCAATGAAATATTTCCTGACCGGGTAAAAGGATATGATATCATTGGTAATGAAGAATGATATTACATGTGCCTCAAGAAAGACAGGAGTTTCAAATCATGTTTTCCTGATAAAATCATATCATGTGGACCCCTTGGTGTAGTAGATACAGTTAAGAATAATGATAAATATCACATACCCAGTGTCCATACTATACAAAATGTGATCAAATGATCGAACCATAATTTGTCTCTATGTGCAACACAGGCTTGACCAGGTACACTTGAATTTACATAGATAGATTACTCTAACATGATCAAGTTTTTGAAAAAAAAACGAATATACCTGGTCAGTGCCACATTAATAGGGAATATACTGATTTATCAAGTTATATACATTGTGAGACATGTCATGTACTTCATAAAACTTTCTACACCCCTTGTAGTGTGGGTTGGACCACCCATTCTCTTCAGTATAGATGATTATTAGTATGAAATTTTCTAATGGTTCAATCCTATGAGGGTACAATAATATATCTCATCAGGGGAATAAAATGAGAGATCACCTCTAAAATATAACCATTGATTAAGAAAGGTATCACATAATTTAGATGGGGATTTGATACTCAATCATTATTCCCCGCATTAGGAATGGTTTCACACTATCGACTATTATGGTGTGTGATCCCCATTCTAGTGGGTTAATACATATATGGTTACATATAATTTATAGTCACTTTGTTTGATTGCATATCTATGTACTAATATCATCAAATTTTTTGTATGTACATCTTTATAGAGTGGACCAATGATAATTTCTTCTAGAATGAGGTCTATTTGTGTAAAAATTTTCAGAGGAGCGAGTTTTCCCTGATGAGGGTTACATGAAATTCTCTAGTTGAATAATGGGATGGTTGTATGATCAAGGCCTTAACATTAGAATTTATATCATTAATTTATATGTGTTCTCAATGGAATCCATTATGTTTACCTAACCCCCTCTTAATTATTCACGTTTGGAGATTTCTTAGTGTCTTTAAAGGAATGATATACTCACCCAAATATAGGGTCTACCTTCTTATATTTTGTATTATATAAAAGAAATGAATTTCAATGGAGTCCTAGGTGGACTAGGAGTAGGTGGAGAATATTTGGGCTAGATATATCATAGTTCGTTTGAGGAGTTTCATATGACAGTAGTACTCTCATTACATGTAGGTCGAACTATTTTATATCTATGAAGGGATTTTATTTATACCTTCATGATTTACCATAATCAGGTCAATATTATTTGTGCGATTTATTTATGTTCATAAATATTGAAAAAAGTTATAACAATTTTTGTATTATATTGGAATTTAGAGATGTGTTTATGCGTGTACATTCACCTTAGGATTAGGAATCCCAAATTATTTTATTCATTATTTTTATGATTTTTGATAGCTCCTGGATTAATGAAGGTGGGATGGGTGTGTCACACTCACCTTGTCAATATTAAGGTGCCCCATAGTGGTTCATGATATGATATAGTGGTATCAAATGAGGCCATCTTAAGATATATGTTTATAAATTTATTTGTTGTGAGGCTTGGTTTGTGAACTAAATAAATAGTGTTAATGTGTACCATTTTCGTCTATTACTCTAGAAGATATAGTTATATTTCAAAGAAATATGCAACCATTAACCAAGATAGTTATTTACTACTTATTAAGTAGGTTTATATATCAATTGTTATAAGGAAACATTGGTACATCTGTCACAGAAGAATGGGTTTTGTTTTCCATGTCCTTCATTAGTTATCTCTCTAGATATACTCTTTGATCTTAGTTATTATTGACTTCTAAAGATAACTCCATGAAAATAGCTTTCTCAGACTATATATTAGGATTGTAACCAAGATACCCCAAGTGATGATGATTCGCTACATGGTCTTGTAAAGGAGGTGGTTCAACTAGGTTGTTTTCTTATCTTATCATCAACTATTGAGTAACATATTTCTGGGAAATTAATAGAATATGATCTAGGTTGGCTGAGAATAGTTCATGAGTTTCATAACCAAACATATTTTGGGGGTGATATAGGCCCTTAGGATGTATAGGATGGCGTTGAGTATATTGGATGTGTTTTCTACCATTTTAGGACGCCACTAGATTATATGGTGATCCGAGTTGTGAGTCATATAATTTTCAATATAGGGTGATGGTGTTCTTTGGTGACTCATAAACATGATCATGGGACTCTATGTTGGATGTAATTTTATTTTCTATATTAGGAGGATTTAAAATTTGATATGTTGTGATAAGTAGAAATTTAGGATCTTCTATAACTTCAGTAGGGTAGTATAATTATTTTTGAGTATGTTTCAAGGTTCATCATCCACTCTCGATACTCTATTGATATAGTTCCTGATGTGTATCTTTAATCATAGAACCTTGATCATGGAATTCTTCCTGAGAATTGGGATGGTGTGATAAATATATGTATTCTTTCCCCTAAGGGAGATCTAGATGAGTCCTTGTTTATTGAAAATCCTTATGTATGAGGATATTAAGATAGTTTTTGTGTTTAGGGGGTACTTTTTTGTTGAGGCTTCGGAATATGGTAGCCAATGATAGGCCCAGGTATCAAGGAAATGTTTTTTATATCATAGATTTTTTTAGTATAAGGGATTGAAGTTCAATCTTCTAAGGATTGTTCTAGTCAAATGAGTGAGAGGTTATACTACTCCTATGATGGGTCGGTATATCCTACATTTGATTTTTCAATTAATCATTCAATAATGATGAATATGGTTCAAGAAACACATAGGTGGAGGTAGAGTGTAGAAAAGTGATGTCTATTGGGTGTTGAATGTGGTAGATGATCCGAGAGAGAAGTGAGAGGTGGAGGGAAATTGATATTTTCAATCCCTACACATATATGGTTCACTCTATGTTTATGGAGATGGTAGTACGGGTTGAGGGTAGCTATCGGTGGTGGAGTTTTATGACCCATAGGCTCTATGGAGTATTCAATATATGATATGTGGATTATAAAATTTAGCTTTGATAGTGCCCATACAAGATCAATGTATACTTGAGAAGGGGGGGTGAATCAATGATATATTTATCATTTAATTTTCCTTCTTTCTAAAATAGCATTTCCTTTAGTTAAATTTCAATCACATTGTTGAAAAGACATTTACAAATTTATTGTATCACAAATATTAACATGGTTTACTACACAACATTAGTATCTAAATCATTTTTATGGTTTGGAAACAATCCAATACCACATAATACTCTATAAAAAATAATTTTATGTTGATTAAAATTTAGATGTTATACCTATACACTTGTGAGGAAATATGATCAATAAAACAGTGCATGTCCGTCTTCTATCACAAATGTTGTAAAATAGGTTTTAGTAACTAGTAATGAAACCATCACTAGTTTGGTAAAAAACGTTAATTTTATTCCTTATCAATATTCACATGTGATAAATATTGAAAAATTTATTTACATTCTACCAAACAAGTATATAGTAAAAACATAATAGATTTTTTAAAGAAAACTCCGTATAAAAGCTCATTCTCATTCTCATTTTCAAATTTTTCAGTCTCAAGTACATAAGTCTGCAAGAATACCTATGAAATTTTTTTTATCCACTTTTATTTTTCTATATAAATATGTGTATGATTTCTCAATCAGATCTAGTAAATCGGATTACTATAATCCCTTATTTTTCTTCTATTTGGGGACATATCTGAGTAAAACTACATCTGAAAACTTATTTCTCCTATGAATCAATCAGCTCCTTTTCAGTCTCTCTTTAGACATGAACAATACCAATATTTGTTGAAAGTACAATATAGTTAATATTATATATTGGTGTTCCAAAAGGGATTTGTGAGGGGCTCAAAAATTTTTTCCCGCTTAATTAGATTATCTGAAACATGAATTCCCCCTTCGTTTCATCTTCATATATGACTTTTTAAACTCTTATATATTGTTCTCGAAACATGTTAAATATTTTTATAGATTCATTCAATATAAATACATTCCAAACATCTTCAGTATGATAAAAATATTTTTATAGTTTTCTTCATTATGTTATTAACATATGTATCGAAGTGAACAACTCATTAAATTTCTCAATACCAACTATAAAAAATAAAAGAATCTATATCTTTGTACAAACAATAATAATATAAAATCTTTAGAAATTTATTTCCAAAAACTAAGTGGAAACATCTAAATAAATAAAATAATAATTTTTTTTGAATAATTAAATAAATCTTTTCAAAAAAATATATTTTTATTATTTTCCCATGACCAATGACTCTATGTTTGATGATGTTATCAGTATCATCCTGCGTATGATAAATCATTATCTGTCTCACTCAGATTGATGGGTATTAGTTCCAGTCAAATGAATAAAAAAATATTTTCTGATGATGCTTAACCCAATTCAAAAATAGATTATATTTATTTTCTCTTGACCCAAATGTAAATCTATTCAACCTACGGAAAATTTTCTACGACATTGTTGATCATCATCTAATTGATCAGTCTCTAACTTTCTTAAACACATTAGTCCAAGCATACTCCACTTCATTATCTATGTTACTAAACATTTTGGGATTCGATAAATAATTAGAAAACCCCACAAGATAGTTATATGTCAGTAAAACATCCTTTAACCAGGATTTCCAACTAAGGAATGCTTGTTATAATTTGTTCATATGGAGAATAAAAAATTATTTTGGATTATACCATCCAATGTATCAGTTAATCAGTGCATTAATAATACATAAACCATAGTAACTTCATCCTCACACTCTTTCCTTCCTTAAAAACATCTACTTGTGTCATAAAACATTCATGACTTTTAGAAAATTAGCTTCTCCGTATATTTTTCTAACTTTCATTAGAATGTTTTTATATTACATTTCATTCAAACCTTAAACAGATTTCCAAAACTCCAACACCATTTCTCCCTTTCTTTCGTAATGATTTCATCGCATGTTTCCCAAAAATCTTATCAATAATGAGAAATAAAATATTAGAAAATCATATAATGACTTCGTATCAATACATTAATATTCTGAAAAAAATTCTCATGTCGAGCATAACATTCTTTATATAAATATGGTGATTTCACAAAAAATATTATTTAATGAAACATCTCCCGAACAAAAACCTAGAACCAAGGAATATTATTATTTAAATTGTGTCTAGTTTTTTTTGTTTTCATTGCAACCATTCATTAATTTATGATTAATTGTCAATCAGTAAATAATTTTTTATATGATCACAAAAAGAAATAAAGTAATTTTATTTTCATTCTTTCAACATATTCTTTCATATTACTTTTAAAACATTCATTATTTTTTCATTACTTTTTAACCTTATAATATTTTCTTATGATCACAAAAACATTTAATGTAATTTCATTTCCATTCTTGATCAAAAAGGACAATCAACACAAACTTCATTCATTATGATTTTATAATAGATTATCATTAAGTGATTTTTTACTCACTTCAAACTTATTTAAAAACACATTTCTCTTATTGATCTATTAAAAAAATAAAACAAAAACAAAAAGTGGTCTTAAATTTACCACTTTGTGTTTGTTGTCAATACCAATTAAAAAAATACTCAATTCAAGAAAATTTATCATGCTCCCTTAATATTTTGTGTCTTCAACCCAAACATTTCTTCTCCACATTTATTTTCCCCTATCCAATCTTACCCCACTTAATGAAAATACAATTAAAGGGTCCAATCATAGTAAATTTTATTAATCTCAATATCGTGAAATTATTCTTCAAGAGAATATAATTGACCAACAGATTCTTCAAAAATATATTTTAATTTAAAAACTCAAAATCTATGTGGTTGAACCCAGTGTAGAAAGAAAACTCAAAAATAGTTTATATCTAAATTCAATATAAAAATGATTTCAATAATCATATATGGATTAATATATGGATAATTGATCCATTTTGACTTTATAATCCAATTTAAGATATAATTTAACAATAATAATTATCTAAATTAAGAGGAAGTTTTTACTAAAATACATTATTTTTCACTATTCAACAAATAATACTGACTTGTCGAAAAATCCAATCAATTCACCATATGCTAATTTTAGTATTCCTAATTCAAAAATGAAGATTCTTTTGACATATAAAATATATAAGATTTCCAAATTTCATTTTTAAAAATAGGTGCACCATTACAAGGTGGTAAAAACTCAGTCTTTATACTAACATAAGCTAACCTCGATGTTCCGTGCAGAGAAAGCTAAAATTGTTGTTTCATGTAGAACACGATTAAATTGATATTGTATATAATTCAAGATAGAGATATTTCATTAATATAAAATAATATATTTTTAGTGTTTCATGAAATCAAAAATATCAAAAGGATTAAATTATTTTGATAAAATTAATTCAAAAAATCTCAGGGTGTTACATTCTACCCATATAAAAATGATGTTCTCCCTCAAAATTCATATGGTTAATCCATGGATTAATTATTTAATGTTTCATTCATAGAAACCCAAGTATGTATATCTGAATTCAACTAATGTTCTCTGACTAAAATAACTAGTTATATGTTATTCCATGTGAGCTTTGAACTTTTCACTATCTATTTTTCAAGAGGATTTCCCACAAAAACTCCTCATGATTTTGTATTTCAATCATAGTAAATTTAAAATAATATATTACCATAATCATGTTTAAATTTATAGGATGTAATTTAATTAGCGTGGGTAGAATGTAATGACCCAAAAAACTAATGTATGAACATTGTATTTGATAACATGTATGACACACAATACAAAACACATAAGGAAATATTATATCCCTATAATTTATAATATATTTATTATAATAAATAAATATAATTAATCTTATATCAAGAAATTAATGTCACACTAAGTTATCATACTTTGTATGCAACAACGATTTTTTTCAGTGGCTTGCGTTATAGTCAATACCGAGTATTACAAAACAATAATATAATATTAAAATATTATTATTTAATATAATAAGATATAAATTAGGATATATTAATATTATTAACTATTTTATGAAAATATATGTTCCATAAAAATATGAAATCAATTTATTGGTTAAAAACTAATTAGTAATGAATATAAGAACCGATTCAATATAAATGGAATGTTTTCATAGGAAAATAATTTTATGCCCACATAACCATTCTAAAATAAAAAATTAAATTAATTACAATTATTAAGAGATTTTAATTAAATAAAATATTTATATAATAAATAAAATAATTTTTATACTCATTCAATTTATTTTATAGGAATAATAAGAACAATTCCAATATTATAAATAAAATACTATATTATTATTACCAGACTTTTAATACATTTAATTGGAAAACACATTTTAACTATAATTGTATTAATTTTATAATCCTTATATTTCAAAAGAAACATAATCTTTTAATCAGGAACATAAATATTTTGTTTGGGTGAATTTTTAGTGTTTTTTTGAAGTTCCAAATTTTAATGAATAATGTATAATAAAGAATTTTAACTCAAAAATGTTTTCTTATCTATTTTATTTATTGGTTTAAATTATATTCTAAAATGGGATTAATTTAAAATACGATAATTTTTTTACAACTAATCCAATGCAGGTCATTAGAAAAAATTCCAATTTTAAATTGAATATAAAAACCTAGAAAACTTTTGGACATTTTTACTCTAAAACCAAGAATTGTCTTCTTGTCTGTGGAATTAAATTTGACGAATTTTCTTCTAATTTTGTGATAATAATTTGGTAAAATTGATTAAATATTTTGAAGAAAAATAATTTATAATTTATAATAAGTTAAACTTATTTTTTAACTAAATATATTAGTGAAAGTAAGTGAAATTAAATAAAATGATTTAGGGGAAGATATTCTTAAAAAAAGACCAAACCATAAAATTAAGGGTCCAAATAAACTATACCGATCTCGAAAATCCATTTTGTAGATATATTTTTACCATATAATCCCTTAGATCAATCTTGGGAAATTACTGTATCTATTTTCAATGTTAAAAACATGGGTGGAATTCACTTTACCAAAATTTATAAGAGTGCCACTCCTCCTATAATATAAAAAGGTATCCTTCCCTAAAACTCACTTACACCTCTCGATCTATATTGGAAGGACCGTTCTTTTTAAAAATATATCCTCAAAATCCCTCTACATATCCTAGAGTACTCCCCTTGGGATGATATCCATCCAAGGAATCCATTTGGTGAAAACTGAAAGGCACTACCCAAATGAGAGGGAACATATTTCCACAAGCTCTTTAGTTCCCTTCCATCATTCACCCACTTAATGCTTCTTATTAGATGAATTTAATACAACACCAGTATCCTTATTTGAATATTGTAATATGGAATTGAATTCACCCATCTTTCCAGACCTGTAATACTGAACCGAGTTCATTTTCCATTCAATTCCTTTATTACTGAAAAAATTTTACTCTTCATTTAAACCCTTTAATACTGATCCGAGTTTCGTTCTTATTCAATCAATTTAATAATACACAATGTTCATTTCTCATTAAATCTCTGTAATATCAAACCATGTTCATTTTTCATTCCATAGATGTCTATATCATGAGATATAAATCATTACCTAATGCATTGGAGAGAGATATAGGTCCCAAACATCTCATAATTAAATAATAATACATATTCCACAAAATCACAAAACAAATCATATCATAACCCATGAAATGTAACAGGTGTCATAAACTAGTAATCATATCATAACCTCTCAAAAAAGAAAATTTTCAAAATCATTTCATCATAGTATAACCCATGAAAGGAAGTGATTTTCATAATCTTATAACCTATGAAAGAGAAGTGGGTTTCACAAACATATAACCCATGACAAGGAAACAGATTTGGTAAACATATATCATGGGAAATAGAAACATATTTCATAAAAATAAGAAATAGAAATTGTTTTCATAAATATATAACCCATGAAAGAGAAATAGGTTGCATAAAGACCATGAAATCAAGCACAATTCATTTAGATAATTAATATGAATGGATCCTTTAGATCATTTTATATAAATCCTTTAGTAAAATTGAGGGAATTCATCTTAGATGGATTATTTTAAATATATTTCAAAAATAAATTTTGGATGAAAATATCCATTATTCTTTGAAAAAGGATTTTTGATACATCAAACCATTTGAAAAAAAATTCTTAGAAAATACCTTGAAACTTATATATAAGACTTGAATTATTTTTGAAAAGCCCTTTCCTTGAAAATAAACAATTCTTCTTCAAAAAAATTTGAAAATTTTTTCCATGAGAACTTATAAAAAAAAATTTACAACATTCTAAAAACATTTCTTTTAAAAACCATTAAAATATGCTTAAAAACATTTCAAAAACATTTTTATTTGAATTTTTTTTTAAATCCTATAATGAATGATTGAAAATTTTTTGAAAATATTTTTTTGAAAATAACATTTAAAACATATAAAGATAACCTAAAAAAATTTCAAAAACAAATTTCCTTCAAAAATTATAAAATAATTATGAAAAAGATATGAAAAACATCTTGTTGAAAATAATTGTACAAGGAATTTATAAAAAAATTACCTTTTAAACATGCAGAGGATGCTTTATAGAAATGATGATGTGTAAGTCTGTACAAGTAGTACATGGTAAAAAACATTCTTTTTGCACAGTAAAAATGGTATAATGATGACTTGTTTGGATAGAGACATGAATATTCATTTTAAAAAATGGTAAAATAAAGAAAGGGTAAAAATTAATCTTAAGGATTTTGGATAATAGTATTATATTCTATGAAACCCTTTCATAGAAAACATTTTTTTAAAGGAACACAAATTTCCAACCGAATAGAGGGTAATGTTGGGATTTCATAAAAAACACATTTTTAATTATCTCATGTACCAAATAGTGGAGAAATGGTACCAATACATGAATATCTATTGAATAACAGAATGAGAGAAAATTTCATGATTTCTTTTGAGGGATAGATCATTTTATTCCACAAAATAATCATAAAAACAAACAACATGTACAACATTTCAAAAGTGAAATTAAATAATGATTAAAATATCATGAATTGAATGATATTAATGATATAACATTTCAAAGGTAGTATGTACAACCCATATGAAAATATAGGCGCATAACATGTCATGTGTCTCAATGAAGGAAAACTGAGACAAAACAATCTTACCGAGTTGGTAACTTTTGAACATAAAACTCATGAAATAATGCTCCTAAAATTGATTAGTAAATAAAAATAAATTTATGTTTAATTATCATTTAATACATCCATGGGTAGTATACAATGCACACAAAAGGAATGGGTGGTGAATAAAGCATGTATTTTAAGAAAATAAAATGTAAGATGAAAACCACTTACATTGTGTCTTGAATCTCGTCATACATTTTTTGAACAACATTATAATAAATATAAATTTATTATAAATATTTTAAATTACCATATTATTATATATAATACCATATATTATTTTATTATGACCTTATATTACCCTTATTTTAACAATACTATGCTAAGGTTTCACTTCGGGTAATATCCACTTTGTTCTTTGCATGTATCTTAATTTGTAATATCATCAGTCATTATACACATATCATGATTTCCATAATTAAAATAATTGTATAAATATCATTTATATTCAAAAAATTTTTATTATAATAATTTATTAAAAATAGTATTCTGAAATGGAATACATCATTCATGGTGATTGTAAGCTGTGCATACGCAAGAACACTGTTTCCATCATTATTATTGTATTAAAATAAATAATTTAAATTAAATATGTTTATATATATTTATAATTATTCCATTAAAATTATTATATTATATATGTCATATAATTTCACTAATCACATCCTTAATACTTTCCATGTAGTGTGTGGACGAATCACATCGATTTGAGGGGGAATTATTCCACACATCCTCAAATGAAATTATCATATTTAAACGAAATATAGAGTATAATTACATGTTTTGTAAAAGTATTATAGAATAACAAAGACATAATAAATATATTATATAACATATATAAACAAACATTCTATCATAATGTCCCCCATGGGTGGTAGAAGGAAAAATGAACAATCATCGTTTTATGAGGTGGGTGTTCACAGAACACATAAATAGTATGTTCGTTACCCATTAGATGGAGGTATGTGTAGTTTTAGGTGGAAAAAT
The DNA here is from genome assembly GCA_963277665.1 of Viscum album. NCBI lineage: Eukaryota > Viridiplantae > Streptophyta > Magnoliopsida > Santalales > Viscaceae > Viscum > Viscum album. Next base: position 1,590,615,950 of record OY728150.1, read on the forward strand.
TATCATAAAAACAACCTAGTATATTTTATATATTGTTTTTTTATATAATAATGTAATAAAGAGAGTTAAGTTGAAGTTTAATGGTCAAATACTTTCAGAACATAATATGTATTAGATGTTTGAAGAAGAGGGAGATTTTTTCTTTTTTTATAGTGGAAGTGGAGTAGCACTCTCTTTATAACCAAAATGTATTAATTAATGGGAGGTATATCATACTTAGTGTTCCTAAAAAATTGATAAATATTATATTAAATTGGAATAAGGGTCGATACAAACCTCCACCGCACAAAAGTATATGCATTTTGATATTTTGGTTCCTTAACTTCTAAGAATCTTCAATTTTATCATTTTGGTTCATATTAACAAATATAGTTTTATAACCTATGTAATTAAACCATGAAAACTAAAATAATTTGAGATTTTTTATTATTATAAATATATAATCACACTTAATTATTAATATTAATAAATAAAAACCTCATCTTTTATGGAATGGAATTTTAAATAAAATTATTTGACCGCAAAAACACTACTTAAACCCAAACCATGCTAAAAAAATACATTATATTGGTCAATATGTTAATTAAAAAGATGAATTCGTGCTTTAATACCAAATATCTAATATTTAATAATACTTATAAGTCACTTTTCATAATTTTGTATTTTTATTAACTTTAAATCATTTAATAAAATATCATTTATTTTAAAATAACAATAATGTAACATTTAACATTATTTATTTAATTTTAATTTCAAAATATAAAAACAATATTGGATTTCAAATATATTGTGTTTAAATATATTTAAATAGATATATTAATAAAAAAAAATAATTATATACAATAATTCAATCAATTTACTTCACTTTTAACATTTACAGTATCATTTATTTTAATTAATTATTAACTAAATAATCAGTATGTTAGCGTTTTGTAAGAATTTTGAGGTAGTAAATAATCTAAAAAAATTATTGAAAAATTATTATGATAAAAATAACCCATTTATTTTTCAAAATTATATGTATCACTATAGTTCTAATTTTTATTACATATTTCATATTATTATAAATTTCATAGGTAAGGAATGTTTTCTATCATTTTTCCTTACTTAAACATTTATATAGGGAAATTCCATTTAATAATTTAAAAATACCCAAAACTATTTGTACCAATTTGTTATATGGATTAATTACTATATTATAATGTTATTTAGACAAGTTTCTAAGTCATTTTGTTCTGTATGGTTATCGTTTAGTCCTTACTTATGCTTAATCCTACCTTAATCGATGTGATTAATTTTAATCACTTTCACTAATATTTGTGGTCGAAAATAAAGTAAATACTATAAGAAAAAAACATTATACTAATTAAAATAGTGTATTTTATTTTTCAAATTTCAAATTGCTGATTTGGGAATTTTTTTAACACTAATCCCATAGACTTGGAGAGAAAGAGGGATTTTAATGTAAAATCGTCAGAAGTGCAATAAGTGTTTGTATATAACTGAAATATAGAAATTATTTCAATAGACAACATTGTATTAAAATATTTATAAATGTTCTATTGTAACTTTATATACCAATTTAAGGTATAATTTAACATTAATAATTATTTAAATGAAGAGGTGTTTTTTATCTAAAATATAATATATATTTTTACTATTCATCAAAAAAATGATATTTCTTAGAAAAATTCAAAATTTACACACTAAGATAATTATAATATTATGAAATCAAAAAATGAAGTTTATTTTAAAATATAAAATTTTATAAACGTTCAATATTTATTTTTAAAAAATGGTGCGACATTAAAAAGAAGGTAAAAACTCAGTCTTGCATGTAACATAAGATAACATCGGTGTTTCGTGTGGAGAAAGATAAAATCTATATTGTGTGTAGTGCAAGATTAACTTGCTGTTTCATATAATGAAATATAGGAATAGTGATTTAATTTAAAATAAACTTTTTTTAGTGTTTCATGAAATGAAAAATGTAAAATATATTAGATTAATTCGATAAATATTAACTCCCAAAATCAAAGGTTGTTACATTCTACCCCCTTAGAATGAATTTCACCATTTAAAGTAATCTAATTTATCAACGGTTTAATACATTAATGTTCCATTAAAACAAACCCACATCATATAAACGAATATTAAAACATCTCGTAAAAGGGAAATATTGGAACCATAATGGTTACCCAAAGTAAAATATAACTTGGTTTCCTCATAGGGGAATATAAGTGGGAAGTAAAAAAATATACATAGAAGGAAAATATAACTATCATGTTTTGGTGGAGGGCTATAGAGAAAAATTATAGGATAACGTTAATAATCATAAATCTATAAATCTGTGATGAACTAAGGGACCATCTGATTCAATGGAAACGTAGGTACTAAGATAAAATTTTATGTTTCAAAATCCATTTTCATAATGTTAATGAATTTTCTTGAAAATATAGACTTGTGTAATTTTAGGATAACCTCACCCTTTGTTGTTCCTTTACCAACTTCACATCTTTCTCCAAAAAGGAAGGTTAAATTTCCTTCTCTAAGTAGTAATATATCATGATATCCATGAAATACAATCCCATGTGTCATTAGTTAACAGTGACACCATGTTTTTATAATAGGTAATCCAATATTTTTAAGTCCTCATGTGGTAATATAAAACATTATTCTAACAAACTTCAACAAAATTAACTTAATCCTTCTTTGTATTTTTAACCTAATAATTCTTTTGAAGGATGAAAATTCCATGGTTTAGAAAGAAAGTCGTGAAATTATCTTATCATTGATCCCCTATATATCACCAAGTACCACTTGGTTGTCATATTGAAAACATTTCAATTACATTAACATGTATTCCCTTGAAACATGGTAATAACCTTATTTACTATAAATCATTTTGAAAAACATGTGTGCTTCCTCATTCAAGGGATTATTGGATATATTATTTAAATTAAAGAAGTCATAAACTTAATCCTATATGAAATACACCATTTTTTAACTAATCAGTTCATGGGTAATCCATACTATCCAATTTACATATTTATATCCATCATATCTTTATCCAAACAACATTATATCAAAATTAGAAATTAATTAATGGTTACCTTACCTTACTAAAAATAACACCATTCCATGCAATAACTTTTCTATGTCTTCATCACCAACCAAAATTTCATTTTTAACCCTTAATGAAAAATTATAATGAAAATAAATATATTTTATGATTAATATAACATAATCTTTGAATTCCAAAACATAAATAATTAATTCCTACAACTTTATTCTTAAACCATTACTTATGCCTTGTCAACTTATTCCCTAATAACAATTTTTCTAGAATATGAAATATGAATCATTTATTTAGCTTCCTCAACCTCAATCCACTCATTCTTTTTATATTTATTATAAATAATACTGGAAAAAAATAAAATACCTTTCACATGTCACATGAGGATTCATTATTATCATATGTATAACCAATACCCACAAAACCTTCCTAATTATCATTATGAGATTTGAACTGGGGAAATCAATTCTCATAATTCCCAAAATTTCCATATTTGAAAAAATAAATGTGAACCCTGTTCCTTCGAGTTATCTCCATTTACTAAAACCATAAGGCATAGTGTGAGAATCATTTATCACATTAGGATACCAATAATCATGTGAAATTTCTTATAGGGTGCCTAAGTCATGGATCATACTACTTTCATATCTAGAAACTTATGTTTATAACAGGTTATTCATATTCATCCTCCATTTAAATCATTCCTTACAGTTCATGTAGACTTTGTGAATTTTCAAAGCATTTAACTGGGGAGTGTCTCACCTGATCTGCAGCAATTACTCTTGTTGTGTACAAGATTTACCTGAGTTAGGCCCATGAAATTTTTACAGAGTTATTACCACTAGGTACATCTTTTCCAAATCCAACTTTACTTTTAGTATCCAAAAAGTTATGTATTTCTAGGAAACCACTCACTCTATCCTTTAACAAAATTTTTGGACATTTTCCTAAATGTTGGATCATCATTATAATTATCCTTAGAGACATCCCTAGATATATAATTAAACATATAACTAGGGATATAACTAAATTTTTATCATCCTAGTTTATAAAGGTTGAATAAGCATTTCCTTCGATAATAACTACTGTGACCCAGGCTTAACATACATGGATATTACATCATTTTAAATGAATATTCGGTATATTAAAAAAATAATTTCCAAAGAACCATAATAGTTAAGTGTTTTTAGAAACATGTAAACAAAATATTTTATCCTTGTCAATGATCTTCAAGATCTCTCATAATGTACTCCACCTTTATCATGTGTACCTAAAAATTTTATTTATAACATGTGGAAAGGAAACCTAATAAAAGGGTGAGCTCAAATGCTCAGTATGTCTAAATAAAGGAACTGTGTAATCATTACTTAAAAAATTGTATAAAAATTTATCCTAACATTTGGATATCTTTCCCTGCATATTAGATATCATAACAATGATTAGAAGTTCATAATATATGAATCATAAGGAAATAGAAAAATAATCCATGAAATCATAACATAAGAATAAAATGTGGAATTATGGAAGACACATAAGAACATATACTTATTTCTATAGTATTAAAAGAACATTTTTTGAGGCCATGTTAGTTGGCGATGTGCTTTACTGAACTGTGTTCACCCTTCACTCAATCCCTGTATTAATGAACCGCATGCACTCCTTCTTCCAACCCTATAATAATGAATCATGTTCATTTCCCATTATATCCATGCATTACCAATCCGAGTTCACTTCTTGTTCCAACCCTGTAATACTAAACTGAGTTCATTACCCTTTACTTCCCTATAATATTAAATCTAATTCATTCCACATTTTATCCCTGTAATACTGATCTTAGTTTCTTTATAATTCCATCAATGTGTATCCCATGAGATATAAATATATTCCCAATGAATTGGAGGGAGATATAGGTCCCGCCTATCTCAAAATGAAATCATACATAAATGTTCCAAAAAATTACCAACATTCATATCATAACCCATCAAATGAATTGGATGTCATAAAAATGTAATCATATCTTAACATGTAGAAAATTTTAGGTATCATAATAATTTCATCAAAGAATAACCCATAAAAGGAAGATATTTTCACACCTATATAACATGTTAAATAAAAATGAATTTCATAAACATATAAACTCTTATTGATAAACATACGTTATAAACATGTAACCCTTGAAAGTGAAATGGGGTTTATAAACCTATAAACCCTGAAAAATAAATTGGTTTCAGGAACATATAACCCATGAAAAAGATAGTGGTTTCATAGAGATTAGTAAATCAATAATTATCAATATAGAGATATAATATGAATGTAACATTATATCATTTACTATAAAGTCTAGAGTAACATTGACATATGTCATCTTGGATGGAAAATAATTATGAAATATCTTTCAAAAACATTTCCTAAAAAAAATATTCATTATTCTTTGAAAAATTAGTTTTAATACATAAAAAAATTTGGAAATTATTTTCTTAAAAAATACATTGATAATATATAACTAATACTTGAAGCCATTTTGAAAAAAAAATTCCCTTCAAAATTTATAAAAGAATATTGAAAAAAATTTGAAATTTTTTTCCTTAAAATCATATAAAATTAGATTTATAACATTTTAAAAACATTTTTTATTTATAAAATAATATTCAAAACATTTTAAAATCTAGTTTCATTTAAAACACCTTGGAAACCTCTAAATAATTTTTGAAAACATTGTGAAAACCATTTCTTTAAAAATAATCATTAAAACATATAAATAAAGTTTGAAAACATTTCAAAACCCATTTTTCCTGAAAACATATAAAAGAATCATGAAAATTTTATGAGACCCATTTCATTTAAAATACGTTCACTAAAAAATTTCTTAAAAATTAATCTTTTAAACATGTAATTGAATATTCACGAAAATTCCATCAGCTAAACCCATACATGTCGTACACAGTAAAATAACAATCCTTTTACATGGTAAAAAGGGTAGAAAAATTCCGTGATAGAAAAAAACATGAAGTTTCCTTCAATTTTTTTTTATAAAATAATAAGGAAAAAATTTTATTTTATTTTTTGTGATAATAGTATAATATTTATCAAAAATATTTTTAAGAAACATGGTTTTGAAGGAATACAAATTTCAGACAGAAGAAAGGTTAATGTTGGGGTTTCATAAAAACACATTCATAACAATATTATGTACAAATGAGTGGAAAAAAGGTATAAATACATGAATATATCATGAATAAATAGAGGTGATGAAAATTAATGAGTTCACTTGAGGTATGGATCATAAGATTTTGTCAAAGGAAGCATTAAAATAAATAATCATGAAAAATAATGAGATAGTTTCAATAAAATCATACCACTATGTAACTTAGAACCATAACCCCAAATAATAAAGTGACATTACATGATGAATAAAATATCATGAAAGGATGTATATTTATGATATAACATTTCAAATGCATTATGTATTCCTCATTTTAAAATATAGGTGCATAACATAACATGTGTCTCAATGAAGGTAAACTGAGACAAAACTATTTTACCGATTTATTAAATTTCAAATCATAAACCACATGAACTAAAGGTCATAAAATAGGTATTTTAATAACCGTAAATATAAGTATAATAATCATTTAATACATTCATGGGAAGTTTACACACTACACAAAAGTAACGGGTGGTGAATAATGCTTGTATCTCAGAGAAATAAAAAGTGAGATGAAATCCCCTTACCTTATGTCTTGAATCTAGTTGTACTCACTCAAACAACCAATATAATTAATATAAATTTATTATAAATATTTTAAAGAACCATATTATTATATATAATACCATATTATTTTTTTATTATAATTGTATATTACCCTCATGTTTACAATCTTATATTAATGTTTCACTTATGGTAACACCCCCTTTGTTATTTGCGTGTGTCTTAATTTGTTATATATTAGATCCTTATAGTTATATAATTATTTACATAATTTAAAACATGATATTAATAACATTTATAATCATTTTTTTTATTATAATAATGTTTATGATATATAATTATGAAATGCAATACACAGTTCATGGGGATGGTAATCCAAAAGTACATATGGACATTGTTTCCACAATTATTTCCATATTTAAAGAAAGATGGTAAACTAAAAACACACACAAACAAAAACATATATATAATTATTATAGTATCATAATTATATCATATATATCATATATGTTCACTAAACCTATTATTAATACATTCCATGGAGTGTGTGGATGAATCACATCACTTTGAGGGGCAATAGTCCACATTTTCTCAAATGAAATTATCATATTTGAACAAAATGGAGAGTATAAATATATGTATTGTAAAATTATTAAATAAGAATAAGGAAATTATAAATATAATATATAATATATATAAAAAATATTTCTATCATAATGTCCACCATGTGAGGTGGTAACAATAAAATGAAAAATCATTGTTTTTTGAGATGACAGTTCACCATACACATAAACAGTATGTTTGTTATTCATTTGATGGAGGTGTGTGTAATTTAATGTTAAAAAGTTAGCATAAAATAATCATGGTATCTTAATTATACTATATTTTTTATAACATCATTGAAAAAATATAGTGGATATGGTGGAGAATGAAAATAAAAGAAATGATCTTGAGGGAAGTCGTTACCTCTTAATCAAGTTACTCATTTTAGTTTGGGACAAAATAATTCCTTTTTTTAACTTCATAACAACAAGAAGATTATAATAGGAATTTATGGATCTTATTATGTGAAATTGGGTGATCTTTTTCAAACCTATGTGGGTTTATAGGTGTGAAGAAGAGGGAGAGTGCTTACCTTTTTAAATTGGTAGGGGAGTGACACACTGGTAAATACCATAATGTATTCATGAATGGGAGGCATACCTTAACTAATGTGACTAAAAAATGGAAAAATAGTGGATTAAATGGGAATAATGGCAGATACAAACATTCACCACATGAAAATATATGATGTTTCATAATTTGGTTCCTTAACTTCTATGTTTCCCCAATTTTATCATTTTTTCATTTATTAAAGAATCTAGTTTTATAACCTAAGTTATTTGACCATTAATACTAAAATAGAGTTATATTTATTGTAAGATATATAGAATATAGAATATTAATATGTTGAATGAAAAATATCATATTTTTTGGAAATTAATTATTTTAAAAATGCATGTGACCCGTAGAAACATTGCTTAAACATGGACTATGCTAAACACTATTTTTTCAATATATAGATCATTATGTTAATTATAAAATATAAATTAGTAAGTTAGTATAAAATATTTTATATTTTATAACACATAAAATTAACTTGGATGAATTTAGGTTTTTTATTAATGTTTAAATCATTTATTAAAGTATAATTTATTGTAAACTAACATTAATCTCACTTTCGACACTATTTATATAATTTTAATTTAAAAATCTCAAAACAATATTGGAATTAAAATATATCAAGTTTAATTCTATTTAAAATGAAATATTCATCTAAAAAAATTAATTATAGGCTTTAATTCAATCAATTTACATCACTTTTAACAATTACGGTATCATTTATTTAAGTGAATTAATAACTAAATAATAACTATGTTTTAATTTCATAAGCATTTTAAGTAACTATATCATCTAAAAATTATTGATAAATTATTATTATAATAATAAATAATTTATATTTCACAAGGATATGTATGTTATAAAATATTATGTTTTCTGCATATCACAATGTTGTATGCATTTTAATAGTATGGAAGTATCTCGTTATGAATTTTTCCTTAATTTAACTTTTTTATAGGGAACATGAATTTAATAATTTTACAAAACCCAATAAAATTATAACAAATAAGGGATATGGTTGAATAATTTTAATAAAATTTAATTTGTTCAATTTTCTAATTACGTTTGGTTTATATGGTTAAAGTTTAGTTAATAATTAAGCCTAATATAACCTTAATTGTTATGATTTATTTTAATCACTTTCAATTATTTATTTGGTAAAAAATTAAGATTATATTATTAGAAAAGTATATTATACTCATTACAACCATGTATTTTTTTTTAAAAATTTCAAATCACATATGTTGTAAAAATTATGTTTAATTAAAATCTCATAGATGAGTCAAGAAAGTGCGTTTTTAATGTAAAACATTCAAATGTACAATAAGTGTTTATGTCTAATTTTAATCCAAAATTTATTGCAATATCCTACATTGAATAATGATATGTATAATTTATATATTTTTACTTTATAAAACAATTTAAAATATAATTTCACGTTAATAATTATTTGAATGAAGATGCGGTTTTTAACTAAAATACAACATTTTTCACTATTCATCACTAAATGATGTTTCTCAAAAAAATCCAATAATTGACCCAAAGCTAATGTTGATATTCATAATTATAAAATGAAGTTTAATTTTAAATATTAAATATAAAAGTCAGAAAATTATATTATAAATATGTGAGGCATTAAAAGGTTGTAAAAACTCAGTATTGCGTGTAATGTAAGGTAACATCGATGTTCCATATAGAAAAAGATAAAATTTATATTGGTTTTAGTTCACTATTAAACTGTTATTGCATATAATCCTATACATAAGTATTGATTTAATAATTTTTTTCATTTTTTCATTAAGATTAAATATTTAAAAAATATTATATAAATTTGGAAAAAATAATTCCCAAAGTCTCAGGTTCTTACAATGACATTGGTTTCCCCATTATTCTATATTTGTGTAAATTTGCTGGAAATTATTTTTTTGAAGTAAAAAATTTACCAAGGCTTAAATTCTCTATATTCATCAATACATTTCCAGGGGAACTAGATTAATATCCATGAAATTAATTTCAAAATAAGTGGAAACTCTATAGTGGTATTATTAAGTTAATTTATGTAGGTATGTTATATAAATAATCTATATGGGATACTCTATGTATTGATGAAATTGGTTCTCATGAAAATACGTAGATAGAAATTTTAATGTGAAAAATGATTATTTTACAAAATAAAGAACCCATGATGGTGGTTTAGTAGTGCAGAAACAATATTTTTTAATTGAATTTAAGTGTGGAAAACTTAGAGTTCAAAAGTTCTCTTTTGTTGGAGGTGAATAATCTATTATTCAACCAACAAATGTGTAGTGTGAGGTGTATTCCTCTAACATTTATTGATCGTATCACACTAATATAATTGATATTTTTCTATAATAAAATTAAATTAAAGTGGTATGTATATTCTACTATTTGATACCACATAAAAAATATGTATGATTAAATTAGTATATGTTAATCATTGAGGGAAGAAACTGAAATATAGACTTTTTTCTTCATATGTGTAGTCAACTTATGATTTTGTTGGTTTCTAAAATTAATACAGTCTATCTTAATAGTGGAAGATTCTTTAGGTTTTGACCATCAATGTCAATTTTTTGTAATTTCTTTGATGTATTTTTAACCGTTACAACCAAATAATTTTATTAAATGGCCATTTTATAAAAGAAAATAAATTATTGTTTTCTAAGAAATAAATCTACAATACTATATATTTTAAAAACATATCCTATATATGAAACCCTCTCAAATTATCAAAAAAGGACACCATGTCTGCTATCAAATAGTACCTTTTGTTAAATAAATAATATGTCGATATAGTGTCACTATATTAGAAGAATCTTATAATCCATTATAAGACATACAATATCATATAAATAGATTTTAATTTGGGAATATTAAGTGGTTGAACTCAAGAATCAAGAGATTTTTTCAAACCATTCACATATTTAAAAAACTGTAAGTCCAATACTAAAAATAAATTTTAGGAATTTTTTTCAAACTCAATTCATGGGACAATCATAATGTGTCTAAATACAAATTGTCTCCCAAAACATTCTCATAGGTTCCATGAAACTCCCTCAATAAGATTTTAACCCATTATTTTGGGTTCTTCAATGGAGGTCCCTCCATATAACAACCCAAATCATCATTTCACATTAGTAAATTACTTATTATATAAGATGAAAATTAATAAAATCTAGAAGTTTGATAAGTGTAGTTTATTTGGGAAATATATATATTACATAACAATATAGAAAATGAGATAAATTAGCTTTATTTAAAACCTCGCTAACGTGATCATAATATTCCACCGTATTTAAAACAACATGATATATCCTTGGGACAAACACAAGAAAGGGGTGACAAATAAATAACTGTAAGGGATAATCATGGAATAAGGTGAAAAAGTTATAAAATAATCATATCAAAAGGGAATAAATAGAACATGAATAATAAGGCATTACATAACATGATTGTCATAACATGGGAAATGTGGAATCAATTTAAAACACTACATCATAAACATATGTCAAGGATTAATGCAATGAAATCATGAAGGAAAAAGTACCATTAAGGGATTTGGTTCACTAACAATCCGAAAATGATATCATATGAAACTATACATTACCCGATCCATTAAAGAACAATATAATTTGTGGCACACCCATCACATTCATTTCATTCTCATGATTAAGTGTACCACATAGATTATACAAAATGGTTTCATTCATCATCATATTTTATTCAATGATAAACGAGTGTGTAATAAATAAATGTATTTTAAAATTCAAATAATTAAAAGTTTATAAATTTTAACACCATTGATATGAAATGGGATGGTATAAACTACACCATTTTTTTCAAGGATAATTGCTGTGAAATTTAGGCAACATAACAACATCACTTAACAATTCATAAAAAATGTTGATTATAGAAAAATGGTTCTCTCATTATTTATATATTTAATATGTTGTGATAGGGATATATAAATACATATTCCAACATAAGGAATTGGAAAGGTAAGACTTTAGATATTAAGAAAAACTCAAATAAAGAAGAGATTGTAAGGATCCCTTGCTCAGTGTGTGACTCCAAATGCTTGGGAGTAGAATCTTGAGAGCATGGGGGCACCATAGGGGACTCTACAAATGGGATGGTAGAGTAAGTAAATTTTAAATAGATTCTTAGTTAATATAAATGGTATCTAGTGTGGATTTATATAAGAAATGTAGGGGGTTTCTTTGTTTGTCTCAAAGTTAGGTTTTGGACTCTATATAATAAAATAACAAAAAAAAACCTTACAATGGTTTTTTCAAATTATTTCTTCCAAACTAGAATTTATTTAATTATTTAATATGTATAATGATTGTAAATAATAAAATATTGTTCTTTTTATATGGAGGTGAGTCGTTCTCAGAATGAAAATATTACAAAACTTTAAAATATATTAATATGTTTAGAGGATTCATAAAATATTTATAAAATAAATAAAATAATTAAAAAAACTATTATTTTTTAAATATATAAAATAAATTTAGTCTTCGATAACTTTTTTGGTATTTACTAAATCACTTTTGGGTCATTGTTATGTCATAATACACAAAGTAAATTTATATAATATTTAATATTTATCTAAAAATTTTAATGTCTCTAAAAATTATAAGAAAATCACCATTTCAAAATTTCTAGATTTTGATTCCAATAATAATGTTCATTTTATCTAAAATATTTTCAAATAGGTAAATTTTCAATTGTAAAATAAAATCAACATTTATTAAGAAATGTATAATTTTTTTGACAAATAACAATTTTCGAACCCTTATTAAAATTACCCATGACATCAAAAAAATAATATGTTCCTTTATATTTAGGAAACATTATTTAAAATGTTATATATTTCAAAAATATATTAATTTATAAAAATAAAATATTTAATTGAAATTCAGTTTTACACAAAAATACTATATATGTTTTATAGTACCAAAATAAAAAAAATTTATAATATAACAATAATCAGATGAAAATGTTTTCATTATAATATAAAAAATAATTTACATTATAATATTTCAGGTTTCATGACTCATATACCTTTAATACACTAGAAAATGCCCTTAGATTAAGGGGCGCGTCTATTATATTTTCATGGGGTGGCTGGGGGAACATGTTTTGGGCTGTGATCTTGATGATCTTGAACATCTCCCGTAAATGGTTTCAATATTTCTTAAGTTATTGGATATAATATTAGGAATGATCAAGGGAAAATCCCAATGATTATATCTCCATAATAATCACTGATAAATGGTCTTCATAGGGAATGATCATACTGGTTAATTCAATCAATTATCTGTTTGTGTCTATTAGATTTGTTAAAACCACATATTTATACTAACCATGTGATCCCTATTAAATGGTTATATTATCAATAGTAATTTCAATTAAATGGTATATTTAAATACTAAATATTTTCATGTGTTTTCTATAACAATAATACATTATAAGACAATTTAATTAAAAAAATGGGAATTTTATTTATAACTATTTGGGTTGGTACAATATTCCCCTCTTAAGAATTTACAACTAATAATTTTTCATTACACATACTAAAACAGATGAGGGTAACTATGTTTAATCACCTCCTCCAGTTCCCACGTCCCTTATTCAATCATATTTTATCTCCACAACACTTTCACAAGGTGTATTTAGCTTATTTCACAAAACATTGTCTCAATGATATAAGATCTTCACCAAATGATACTCATAGAAAAGGTCATTATCCAATGGTATTATAACTGGTTTTGTCCCCTTGGCCCATTACATTACTGGTTTTTGGTTATAGTATTGTTCTGAGGAGGCTTCTAGGGTGTTTGAAAAATTCTGGTTGCTAATGGATGGAGGAAGGGGGATTACACATCATGTAACTATATTACATGACATGAAACCTTGTTTCATTGATTTTACTAGAGTTTTCAATGCGTGTAACATTTAAGAGGATCAAAAATAAAATAAATCAAGAGGAAAAGTATTTTTTGGCTGAAGTGTACCATGATGTATTACACGATGTTTATGGGTGTTAGATGTTATGTAATGCCCCGAGGCTATAATGTTTTACAACATTCCAGCCACTCTTGTTTTCACAAACACTATTGCTACAATAGTCTCTATAATCCATGGTGACCCCATTGTCCCCTACCTTGTGTATTAGAGATCCCTTAAGTGAGAATTGATTATCAATCTTCCATCGTCGATCTGTAGTGATCTGTCATAATTCCAAGATTTTTCCTTTCTCTATATCAACGATTTATTTTGAGTTGGTCTCTCTTTTCTTTCCTTTATTCTGGCCACATGATGAAAGAAAATATTATTTTTATTGAATCTGTTTCTATTTGGTTATTTATTAGGGTATTCGTTCTAATAAATCCTTTAGTGGCTGATGATCTCATAAGAGAGGAAATCTAAGGACCGTTGCGTGATCGGTTCAGACAAGAAGACTAAAATCACTACCAAATAAATCTTTCCTATCTCAGGTTGAGCCGAAATACTTCCATGATGCAGCTGAAGATGAAAATTTGGTTCACGTAATGAATGAAGAGATTGATCGGATTGAGAAGAATCAGGCATGTGAGATTGTTTTCAGGCCCGTAGATAAGAATGTCATTTGGACTAAATGAGTCTATCACAACAAGATGAATGAATATGGAACAATGATTCAGAAAAAAGTATGATTTTTGTGCAAAGGTTAATCCCAGATAGAGGGAATAGATGTTGATGAGACATTTGAACTAGTTGAGAGAATAGAGACAATCAGATTATTTATAGCCATTATACTACAACAGAAGTACAATTTTTTCCAAATGGACATCAAATTTTCATTTTTGATTGGGGTTCTAGAAGAAGAAGTGTATATCGAGTATCCATATGTATTTCTCTTTCATAAGGATGAAAACAAGGTTTGTCAACTGAAGAAGGCATTGTATGGGATGAAACAAGCACCAAGAGCATGGAACTCAAGGATTGATCAGTACATGAAGAAGCTTAGTTTTCAGTATGGGGGAGTTGATTACAATATCTATTTGAACAACAAAAATAATCAGAGGATTATGGTCCTGGTTTATGTTGATGACATAATATTTGGAAGATCAGATGAAGCTCAGTGAAAACAATTTTCCGAATTCATAAAAAGTGAGTTTGAAATGTCAATGATTTGAGAGCGAACATTTTTCTGTGGTCTACAGGTGACATAAGGAAAAAATGGAACATTAATTTCTCAATATAAATATTACAAGGAAGTTTTGAAAAGATTTGGAATGAAAAATTCCAAGGCTATGAAGACTCTGATTGCTAATCAGATGAATTTATCGAAAGATAATAATGGCAAGGTAGTTAATATCACAGAATACATGCAGATTATTGGGAGTTTACTATACCCAACAACGATGAGACCTGATATTGTTTTCACCACCTAACAAGCAGTACAATATCAATGCAATCCCAAGGAAATCCACATGCTTGTAGTGAAAAGAATACATAGGTATATCAAGGGCACGTTGGACTTCAGTTTGATGTATAATGAGAAATCTCATATAGAGTTATTGGGAAATACTGATGCAGATTGGTATGGTTCAGCGAATGACATGAAATCAACGTCAGGAGGTACATTCTATCTTGGTGGAATATGTATTTCTTGTCTATTAAAGAAGTAGGATTTCATTTCATTAAGCACCGTAGAAGCTGAGTATATTGTGGAAACTCTATCATGCACACAATTATTGTGGATGAACTAGAAGCTTGATGATATGGGAGTTAAAGTGATGTCTCCGATCAATATCCAGTGCGATAACTTAAGTGCTATCAATATCATCAAAAATCCAGTCCATCACTCAAGGACAAAGCACATTGAGATGACGTATCATTTTATCAAGGAGATGGTTGAGTAGGGAATAGTGAAGTTGGAGTATGTTCTTACAGAACTATAGGTTGCAGAAATAATGATGAAGGCCTTACCCAAGGAAGAATTTGAGAGTCATCGACTGCCTCTGGGAGTCCAGTAGAATACCCGCACCTAAAAAAGTGTGGTTGGGGGACCCCTATCCTCGAGGTATTGTGTGTTTTTCTCTAATGAACTAATCTATGTTCTTTCCAATGTTGCAGACCACAAAGGAGTGAACTTTGGGTTCGTTGACAAAGGGGGAGAATTAGTAAGTCCTCAAGTGGGAGAAACTGTAGCTAAATAAGGGAGAAAATGTCTTAATAAAAGACATAGGGAGAATCTGACAGGTGGAGCAACAAGATAGGGGGAGAGCAATGAGGTATGGGTAGTTAAAAGCAGAAGAGAAGTTAATGCTGTAATCAGATAGTGAGAGTTTTATATCTAATGATGCTAGAAGTGATTGATCAAAGAATAGATATCACGACAACTGAGGATCGTGGTAAAAGCAGAAGAGTGGTGTTGGAATTATGTCAAAAAATATCCATCTATCACCAATTTCTTTAATAGTGGTATCAATAATTGGTATTAGTTTGGTGTCAATATATGGTGTTAAAAATGAAGTGATTCATTAATGAAATTTTCATTTAATCTTGTTTCTCACACCAAAAATTTCTCATGTGGGCTTAGATTATATGTTGAGTAAATCTTTGATTGCTATCTTTATCGCAAGAGGTGGATGGTGGCAGTGGCTCTAAAAATCATTAATGAGGTATCAAAGTGCAGAGAATCATCTTTTGAGAAGAGTTGTCAAAAAACCCAAACGGGAATATTGTTGGGAAAAAATCCCTCAAGGTATCATTGATATTGTTTTGAGGTGATTGTGTTTGTTGAAAAATTAGACCTCTGGGTTGTGTTTGTTGAAAAAGTAGACCAAGATATAGAATTTTTTGAAAAACGGGGATTACAAGGTGATTTTTTAGGTTTAAGATATATTATTGGCTAACCATGTTTGATTAAAGAACCTCGACAAAGGAATGGACAATATAAAGGCGGTACAAAAGAATAGATACACGGTGGTGCGTAAAAGTTAAGTGGTGCATGAAAATTAAAGTGTTGCGTGAAATATTTTCATGATGCACGGAAAAGGATTATGGTGCAAGAAAAATTAGCATGATATGTGAAAAATATTATGGTTCATTAAAAATTAACACATTGAGTAAAAAATAATATGGGGCGTGAAAAATTTTCATGGTACGCGCAATAGAGGATTGATGTTTTTTGCACAAGAGGTTTTTCGTAATTAAAAGCTAAAAAATTGGAAAAGGAATGAGGTGCATGAAAAATTAGTGCATGGGACAAAAAATGACGTCACACAGAAGATGTGTTTTTCGTGCTCGAAGATGATTACGTGCAGAGGATAGCTTTTTCGTGCGTGGGTCAGTTTTTCTTATAAATATAAAGTGAACCCTTCATTCTATACAACTAAAGACTTAGAGAATGCCCCAGATGTGGCACGTGAAATTTAAGTTCACCAGGGAGTTGTGCCTAAACGTCAATCTTGCGCATAAAGTCTGGTGTTGCACGAAAAGCTAAGGCAGCACAAAAACCCAGTGGTTGTATGAATAGCTAAGGCTGCGCATAAAGAAGGATATTTCACATAAAGAAAAGGATGTGTGTAAATGAACGTTGTTGCGTGTAATTTAGGTGGTTGCAGTAAAGGGAAGTGTTGCATGAAAAGTAAATTTCATGCAATAGTAGGGAATTACACGCAAGGCCTAGTAAATTCTATGTGTAAAAATTTTGGTTGCCCAGTACACCCGGTGCAAAGTGAGATTCATCTACGAGTGAATGTAGGAATTCCATAGAGCATTTACATAAAATGGAGCATGAATTCATTAGTGGTAAAGAAGATACCTACAGGTCTATAAATTTTGAGTGGATCTTCTGAAGAAGCAATGAGCTCACCTTAGTTGAGAGAGAAGTGAGTTCTCATAATTGTGAGTGGTTGTAAACCAAGATGGACAGTGAGTTCACTTCGAACTTGTAAATATTAGTGCGCTTATTGTGGAATTGGTAAATCGGCACACTACCGGTATATGATCCTTTGACTTATCCCAATGAGGGTAAACCAAGTAAAAATTACCGTGTCCTGTGCATATTCATAATCTGCAACGGGAAGGAGAGAGAAGAGGGTTTTGTCTAACTGCAAAACAAGATCAAAAGGGGTACTTGTTTTAATCTTTCATTCCCTGATTCACTACCCTATCAGGGTATCTATCCAAGTGGACTTTACAGAACTTGGCATCTCATGAGACTAAACATTACCCAATGTATTTAATATCTATTTATTTCTTGTTTCACCCATTATAATTTTTTCATTCAAATTCTTAATTGTTCCACATAGATTATACAACATGGATTCCTTCATCATAATATTTTAATACATGATCCAGGATTGTGGAATAAATATATTTATTTCCCAATTAAATTAATTATATGTGAATAATTATGAAAACTCTTATAGAAAATGATTATGGTATTCACTACACAATTGTTTTGTCAGGGAAAATTGTGGTGAAATATCATCAGCATGACAACGTCACATTATTTTTATTAAAATGAGTTGATGAGAGAAAAAGGAGTCTCCCGTAATTTTGAAAAAATATGTAGTAATATGGATATTTAATGACATATACCAATATAAGTAATTGGAAATAGAAGGCATATAATAATAAGGAATCAAGAATAAAGAATAGAATGTGAGGATCCCTTACTTGAGTACGTGACTCCAAATACATGGGAAGAGCATGTTAAGATCTTGGGGGAACATTGAGACGACTATTGATAGAGGAGAGAAGATTAAGAATGTGATCATAAGATTTTTAGTGAACTGAAATGGGAGCATCAATTGGTTTATATATTAAATGAGTGGGGATTTTATTAGTATTTCCCAAACATTGGTTTTGGACACTATATAATAAAGTAAACAAAGCCACAAAAATTTCCATGGTTTTTCACATGGTGTCTTAAAAATGAGAAGGGTATTAATAGTTTTATAAGGCACATTTTCTAAATTAAAAATGTAATTCCCTTTATTATATGGAGGTGAGAAATACTCATAAAGAAATGACTTTAAAACCATAAAATATATTAATGGGTTTTGATAATTCAAAATGGATTTAAAAAGTTTATCCAACAAAAATAAAATCAATGTTATATTAAATATATAAAAAATATTTTCCTATCCAAATGTTTTGTTGTATTTATTAAATCACTTTTGGGTCATTATGATGTCATAATACATAATGTATATTTATACAGTATTTAATTCTCACCTAAAAGTTCAACTGTTTCAAAAAACAATAAAAATTTCCCATTGGATGAATTCGACATTATGTTCCCAAAAATATTATTCATTTTGACTAAATAATTTTTAAAATAGTTAAATTATCACTTTTAAAATACAATATCCATTTGTTATGAAATTTTGGGTTTTTTACATTACATTTTTAAACCGTTCTAAAAATTAAATTTTATTTAATAAAAATTATATTACCATATATATTTATTTAAAATTATTTAAAATTGTTTTATTTCTAAATTACATTATGTCAGCTAAATAAATTCCTTAATTAATAGTAAAAATTACACAGAATACTGTTCATTTTTTATATTATCAAAATAAAAATCATTTATAATGTGTCTATAATATGATGAAAATGAATTCATTATTCTATAAAACAAAATTTACATAATAATATTTCTAGGGTATGTATACGTATACCTTTAATAAACTGGAAAATTCCCTATGTGTAAGGTGTTCTAATAAGATAGTTTCACGGGGTTGTTTGGTGAAAATGGTTTGGGTCGTGATCTCAATGAGCTTAAAATTCTACCATAAATGGTTTCTCTCATTATTATGTTATTGGATATCATCTTGGGATTGGTTAATTGAAAATATAATTGATTTTATATCCCTTAGATGCTCTGATAAATGGAAACATATTGTTTGATCCTACTTGTTAAGGCCACCACTTCCTTTGTCTGTGTCAAATTTATTTTTTAAAACCTAACATTTATACTAACTATGTCATCACTGTTCAAAGAATAAATTATCAATGGTAATGAAAATTTAATGTTTTTTTAAATCCCAAATAAGTACACATGTTTTCTATAACTACAATACATTATATTACACTTTGATTAAAACAAAAGTAGATTTTTTTATAACATTCAGTTTGTTACACTCCCCAATATACAATCCATCACTCATTAGTTAGTAATACATTTATACTATCTAATACTCCTTAAAACTATCAAGATGTGATGATTTAATTATCATATAAACTAACTAAATCTACCATGACACCACTATATATGTATATATAAAACTAAGAAGATAATTACAAACTACCACTGATAACATGCCTCTCACACAACCTAACCCTAATAATAAATACCTTATAGAATAAAAATAAGGTTCCCCTACTCATTATTATAAATAATTTTAATGATAAAGTACTATATGTACTCAGAACATATTATTGGGTGACTATTCTGGTTTTTTGTTGAAAATATGTATTTGAGGATATTGTGGTATGTATGAAGTAAAAATATATAGAAAAACATATTGTTGTTATAGGGAAGAATATACTATACATATATCCACTCATTCAATATCTTTTTTGGGTCATACCTGTCGTTTGTAGTCATCTAGTGGGATATTTCTTTGGTTGTATGGCCATCTTATATTTATTATACATTATACCCTATCCCTTTTTTAATCACAAAAAATTATTTACAACATCTCCATAATATTTGAGGTAATAAATTTCATAGATAATAATATCCCCCTTATCTCATAAAATGGTATCATATAAAGTTAGGACCACTCAAACACCACCAAATTCAGAAATAATTCCTTCACTAGAATAAACAATCTGGTGGATTCCTCAAGGACTCATAAGTATTATCATTTCAGTTCCATGAATTAATTAATATTAAAAAATTCCATAGGTTTTTTTGAATATAAAATTTTTAATCATTCTTAATACCCATTAATATATCTAACATTGAACACACATGGAAACAAATAATAAATCCATGGTCTTTAAAAAACATCAAAATAATATCAATAGAAATATGCTCAATAAATAATTTCATTGTAATAGCCATGTGTAAATTTTTACCATCTTGTATCTAAGTGTATAATACAATTATCATCGATGAATGTAATAATCATGGAATAAAATTGTTGATGGTATGCCTTAATCATCTTAAGAATGAATGTTACAGGTCTATTAATTAATAAAATTGAACAAACCAGAATATGATACCTGAGATATCTTCTATAAAGATATCTACATGGAATATAAACTATATAAACTATAAAATTACAATATAAAAATATAATATTAATCATAAAGAAACTAATGGATCATATTTACTAATAGACTATTAAAACAATATATGGTAGGTCATACTACATCATATTTTTACCATCATTAGAAATTTAATAATCCATAAAAAATCACAAACTGTAATAATCCATCTTTCAGAATACAACTATAATACCTAATGGGTAAGTGTAGATGAGTATGGATATTGTAACCTCAATGAAATCCATTTAGGCCTCAAGTTTAATAATATTTATTTGGTTTATCTTATATGGAAAAATAAATATAAAATCATTGAATGGATACATTTTATTTGTGATCTTTATTACACATTGACATTGAAACAAGGAGTGATGACACGTGATTTTAGGTGAAACAAGAAAAAAACATAGACCATTGGGGTCGGCCTCTGATCCTCGGTGATGACAGCGCCGACAGTGACTCCTCCCCACTGGTGGGGGAGGTGGAATCATCACTCCATGTGAGTGGCGGGTTCTTCCGACCTTTTTCTAACCCTGACTTTCTTCCTCCGTTCCCAAAAGTTTCGTTAAACCCGAAGGATATGGACCTGCTTGATGGCCTTCCTAATCTTAAGATCTCACACTTTGAGTTTGAAGAAACCTTAGCACTCTTGAATCGCACGCTGGTTTCTTGCTTCAAGCTTATGAGACCTTTAGTTGATTCTTTTGACTGGTTCGTCTTCGGATTTTGGGATCTTCAAGAAACAACGATTGTCGGCTTGCTCGACAGCCACCATATCTTGATTCGGTTTGAATCAGAGGTGGATCTTATCAAGGCTTGGTCAAGGGATCCTCGTAGCTTAAACATATTCCATTTATTTCTGCTATAGTGGTCCTTATATTTTCACATGAAGCGTGATTCTCCTACTACAGCGGTATGGGTTAGTTTTCTTAACCTTTCTCTTCCTTTTCAGAACCCTTCTGTGATTCGAATGGTAGGCAACCTCATAGGAAGGTATCTTTGTTCTGATAGACACACCGAGGCCATGTGCCATCTGTTTAGTCCTTGGGTATGTGTTGAAATGGATTCTTCTCATTTTCCCTTTGATTATGTATGGATTACTATTGGAGAGGATTACAAGTGGAAGCAACAGGTGGTTTACAAAAAATGGATAGAGTACTTTCCATATTGTAAACGTTTGGGTCACCATTTGGGGGACTTCTTTAGGAGAAGCATTGATCCTTCAGCAGAGGATACCTGTAAGGAGAATCAGGAAGATTCAAGAGAAGGGGATGCTACACCAGGTAAGGAATGGGTGGTTGGTGTGCTGTCTGGTCTAGAAAAAGAGGCTTTGGGGGTCCAAAACCGGGGGATCTCCATCGAACCCTATGATGAAGGATCTCTGGGATGATTCCAATACAGTGTCAATGGTGGATGTGCATGCGTCTGGAAGTCCAAGTGCTATGTCAAACCAGACAAACCCGATGGTTGTGGAGGTTTTCAATAGGTTTCAGTAGGATTTGGCAGTCTTATCTAACCACATTTCTCGGAAGGAGTCTTGTCCAGGTTATAAGGAGAATTGTTTGGAGTAGTACATGGATGGGGAGAATACGGTAATAGAACAGAGGATGGGGAGAAAGGGAGCTAATTCAGGAGTGGCTAGTCCAAACAAAGATGGAGGTTATAGAGGACTAGACCCTTCGGCCAGGACCTTCCTTACATTAACCAATAGGTTCGAAGGTCTTTCAAAGGCATATCTGAAAAGGGTTTGGAGAATATTTCTATGACCGGTGAGGATGTAGATAGAGAGTATGTGGATGGGAATAATGCTGTATGGTTGGTACAAGAGGGAGCTTATATGGCTAGGGAAGAGACTGTTAATGCAGTGGGGTGTCTTGCCTTGGTTGACAGTAACACACCGGAGCCCAGGAGGGGGAATGCTACTAATTGCAAGGATGATGTTTTGAAGGGGAGAAAGGTTTCTGGAGGGAATAAAGAAAATATGAGTGGTCCAGTCTACCTTTAATATAGTAAAATTTTTTAGAAATAGAATGAAAGGATGACCGAGCATGAAGAAACTCTATATTCTACACCATGATGATGAAAAAGGAAAGACTATTATTACCTACCGTGACCAGCGTGTACCAGATATTCTCTTAAGCGGGACAAAGGTGTGATTCTTGCCTTAAAAACGGATAGATTGATTAAGAAAACTTGCATAGTACAACCTTTAATATACCAGATGAGGAAATTTGAGCAAAGTGATTATTTATTGAGAAAGCATAAATCGGCCTCTGAGTGGGAATCAGTTACGGCAGAAGGAGAATCTTGTGTGGGATGCAGAGATGATTACGGGTATTATGACATGTAGTCCTGTGGTGGGCAGTTAGGTTTGTGGTTTTTCAGATGATGTCTTTTTTTTTGAATGGCTCACATCGTGGTTGGGTTCCTGTCATGGGTTGTGTGGTTTCTCACTTTTCCTAAAAGTGGTTAGAAATAAAAAATATAATTTTCTGTCAGACATTGAAACAAAGATGTATTATATAAGAAAATCATGAACCAAAAAACTAATTATATTGTAATTAAATTATATTAACTACTCATAATCCTATTAAAAAATACTAATAAATTTATTATTAATAATCCTTATTCATTGATATTTCTGTATCAAATTTCCTTACACAATAACCCACTTTAATGAAAGAATATTAGTAACCCTCCAATTTTATGTATGAAACATTACTCTAGTATGAGTAGATTATTTGAAGATAATAATTCAACAAAAAATCCTATATATCAATAAAAATATATGCATTTAATATATAATGAAATTATTTAATTTTTAACAAAAATTAAAATTATAATGCATAGAATTATATGAACTTCATTAGATAATATCTTTAAGGGTGTATCAATGGTTACCATGACATATCTTAGAATATAACTAAAAGCAATTTTTTATACAGCTGGTCTAAAAGCAATATGAGTGATTCAGTCACACAATATATAAGAAAATGTATAGTTTATGCCACTAGAATCATACATCGAATATAAATATACTTATACCATAATAATGTGTCTCATCGTATATCTTCTTAATATTTTTTGAAAAAGGGAATATTATGATTGATAACTTTCTTAACATTCCACATCCACATTAAAATAAATTGAGATATACTATAAAAATATTCTTAAATAAATGTGAATAATATAAAATAGCCCTTAAAATGGTAGGTGAGAACATTATTGAATGCTTTATGAAATAATTTTATAATTCTCATACTCAATACAATATAATTGATTAATTCCTATGAAATAAGAACTCATTTTTTAGTAATTCCATTATTTGATTAAAAAAATGCATTTTCTTCAAATTTGATTACTACAAAATTTTTAATGTGATAATTATAATTACTTTATAAAAATTTTAGTTATTATTTTTCCAATACATAGAATTTTTGAAAATCTCAAATCAAAAATAACATACATTTATATCTTGGGATATTTCTAAAAAGAATTATTTTTAGTTAATAGTGAATGTATTTATTTCTCGAATACTCTCATTAAAATTAATTATATAAATAAATTTAAAAGTCCCATTATATTTTGAATTTATTAATAATGTTTTAAATGATTAATATTATTTAAAATATTGTATTTAATTCTATATTAATCTTCTATATTCCTAATTTTAATATTATCTAATTATTATATATAAAAATGTATTTTTCTAGAAACACTAGTTAATGAATTTTATACATTTATAATAAAATTGAGTTCTTACAAAATGATAAAATATATATTTAAAATTTAAATTAACTTATAAAATCATATTATCAAATTTATAATAGAATGAAATTATGAAACATTTCTGAACAAATTGATTTTTGATGAATAGTGAAAAGTAATGGTTTATATTAGAAATTTCTTTTTGTTTAATGAATTTAAAAATACACCTTTTTATTAAATTATCTTAAAATTAGAATTATTTCATTTATATTATTAATAATCCAATTAGGGTTATTTTATTTAATCTTATATGAATATGTGTATAAAATAATTTTATAATTACGAAACACATTTTTCATGAAAACCTTTTCCATCACTTTATAATGATTCAATTTAAATTTAACATCTTCTATTAATATGAATTGACATTTATAATATATATTCAATATTTTGAATTGTTATATTTAATATTATTTTATTATAAAATATTAATTTATTTTTCATTACGAATTTTAAAATAGTAAAAATTTGTTACTATAGTTATGGTTACAACCGGTTTATAAGGAGGGTTAAAATACTAGATAGGATTATGTTTCCAAAATAATTTATCTAAAATATGTTGGATGGATATATTTATCCCTTAAAATATCCCCACATCATTTATATAGGAAGATAGATGCATTTTTTAAGGAACTTTCCCTAATTATCAAAAAAATAAAATCTATTGTTTTAGGTCAATAATTAATACACTTTTCTTAAAAATGACAATTTTTATCCAAAAAAAGAGAACTATTTTCCCTTAAAATAGATTATTATCCAACTATTTAAAATCAATCATTTTCCTTGAAAATACGTTAGAAGGAATAGAAATTTTATCTAGATTTCCAATTAAATCATTTCAATATCACACTTATAATAACTTTTACCATCATACATGAAAAGTCAGTAATCATATTATCGACTTCCACCTCATTGGAACACAATTTATTGGAGCTCTATCTGGGTACATCCATCATATAATCTATAATGAGATGAACCATGAGAAATAATGAGGATAAACTATTTTTTAACAATGTGTGAGGACCATAACATGAATAAAACCCTTGAAAAATTTGTTTATAACACTTTAAAAACATGTTTTAATATCAAAATACAATTTTTATTAACAATAAATTTTAAAATACAGAAACTATTTACATAAAAAAGAAACCATTTTATTTGAAAATAACCCTAGAAATATATATAGGAAATGAAAATCCATTGAGGCAACATGGTGGTAGGAAATGGAAATAACTCCATATAAGATAAAAGACCTTCATTTGGAATTTTTTTAAAATATTTGAATGATTATCCTTAAAAATGGAATTAAAAAACCCCCTTGCCTAGATTTTGACTCAGCACATACATTGTTTGTCTTCCTGAATAATAAACATAGGTTAATTTATACATGATTAATAATATTTTTCCTATTCATTGTTAATTTTTTTTGTTAAATACTTATTTGTATAAAATTACCCAATTAAATAACATTAAATAAAATAATTTAATTTAATTTTGGTCATAAGTCCAAACTAACTTTGGTATGTTGACTTCTACCAAATTATCCAATAGCACACAATAATGATGAATTCTTTCCAAATTTGAGAAAAGTGGAAATAAATATTATTTTTGAGTATAAAATAATAATATCTAATAATATGGGAGATACTGGAGTAATTATTTTAGAATAATTTATAATGTTTTTCGGGATGAGAAGGAATAAACCAAACTAAATCAATGAGATATTAAATCTACATCATCAATGGATAATCTCCTTGGAAAACCCCCTTATTACCAATAAAATTGGTAATATACCTAATCAAATTCTAGTATAATGTTGTAATATATTATAGGAGGGTATTTGGGTAGGTAATTTAGGATTCAAATTGGTATTGATGTGTTCAGATGTGTTAGTAAGAGGTTCCATCTTATAAGAGAGGGGATGGGTAGTCTTGGAATCTATCAATATATTAAATTAATTGAAATTAATTTCAATTTAAAATTTCCCGAAATAAATTTATTTCGAAAATAAGATGAATATGGGTTGAATAAGGTTATAAAATTAATATTATTCATGTTTTTTCTATATTTTTTCTTTATCATTTTGTTTAAACCTTTATTTGACCCCTTTAACTCAGATCGCGAAAACATAGTTTTTTATATCTTGACGGTCAATATAGTTACTATAAAATTACAATGTACCCATAATATAATCATATTATATATTTTAGATATAATATAAATAATTTGGAATAATTTTACATTTTTATGATTTTTATGTTATTTATTAAAAAATTGTTTAATACAAAATATCGATAATAAATTGTTTAAGATTTATTCCATGAAAAAACACTAATTCTATCAATATAAAACTTATAAATCAGAATAAATTATTATACCTATGTCATGTTATTTTCAAATATATATTTTTGGATTATATTAATTATCTCAAAATATATTTATTTTAATTTTTTTAATATCATTTCTTTGATTCTTCTTTTAATTAAATAATTGTTACATTAGTATTTTGAAAGCATTTAATATACTTATTTATTCAATAAATATTAAAAATAAATTAAAATGATTAATATTAATTTTTTTTTCAAAATACTATTTCTATTCGATCATATCCTATGTATTACACAATATTTAAATTAATAAACTTATTAAAAACCCAAGTGTGACTTGTTTGAAATTTCATTAAATAAAATATTATAATGGTCATTATATCTTAAATTTGGCCCCAGTATGTATTAAATTACACCCTTGGATTATTATTGTTGATTTATACTCATCTAATAAATTTTAGGTGCGTTTTAGAGTAATTTAACAGTTCTTTTCATTTTATTTTTACCAATTTATTACTAGATTTACCCTCTACCATAGTAAAAAAAGTTACTATGTGTAAAATTAATATTTTTTTAAAAAATAAAAGGGACCTATTTTAAAAAAAATTTAGCAAATAATTTCATACATGGATTAAATTATTCAATATTCAATATACAAATGTTTTAAAATTTAATTTAAAATCTATCAGAAAAAAGTCAATGAAAATATTGTTTTTGAAAAAAATACATATTTAAATATAAAATTTTAAAACAAAATTCAAGAATAAAATAATTTTAGAAAACCATAATGTGATTATAATAAATTAAACTTAACTGTTAATATTTAAAACCAATACATAACATAATTTTTTATAGTAAGAACATTAGAATGAAAAAACATCTTTAATTAACAAATAGAAATTTTCATTATTCCTTGAAAAATAATTATTTGTAGAAAATTAACAAATATTCATCTAAATATAATTTTTAAATTTTTTAGTCATAAAATTAAATTCATTTTTTATAATAATTTTTTTCATAATTTAAACAATAATTTATAACAATAAATCTTAAAAATAAATTTTTTTTTATTAATTTGTTTTTTCTGAAGAATAAAATGAATTTAATAAAAATATACTATAAATTTATCAAGATATAATTTATAATTTATAAATTTTCACGACCATTATATATTTCAAAATGTGGTTAATAATATTTATTCCATCCAATATAACGACTATGTTATTATAGTGACATTTAAATAATAATATCTGATTATTTATTAAAGCTCAATGTACTATAAAATGTATTCTACTAAAAACAATATTTAATTTTCCAAATACCCTTATTTTACATCCCCCACCACTATTTATAAATTTAATCCTAAAAATTTTACCTCATGAATAAAAATTAGGTGTTTGATATTTAAAATTATCCTAGTGGAAAGCTCACATTGTAAAAAGTATTTATAAAACGTCTACATGATAAGAGAGATAAGTGAAGTATGAAGGTCCTCTAGAGCTATTCATATTAGATTTTCTTGTAGGGAACCATATTTTGGAAGATAAAACATTGAAATTATAGGGATGAAAACACCCAGGGATTGATTATTAGTGAAGGATAATTTTTCAGGAGATTGTTAAGAATAAAAAAACCGTAAATCTGAGATTGTTTGAAATGGTGTTTATTTTATAGTAAGAGATGTAAACTAAAAATTAATTTTTTATAGATACTTTTCCTAAATTTTATGAATTATTTTCTTCCTATACTATAATCATAAGGAAATAATCTTAATTTATAAATTGAATTTGATGATTTTATAAATTTCCACCATAAACTCACCTTTTTTCTCAGAAATAATAAGTATTAAAGAGTTATAATTATATTCATGGAGAAATAGAATAAATTAAAAATAATGATAATATATTCCTCATGTCATTATGAATTAACCAAAACCATAATGGTTAGTAATATATAATATAATTCTCTAAACTAATTAACCTTCAAACAATGAAAAACCTTCACCTAATATCCAAAAAATAAAGGTTAATACCCAAATATCAACATAAATCATTAAATAAATAACTAAGAATAAAATATATTACAATATATTATATAATATGATTAAAATCAAGAAATAAGTGTTATTTTAACACAAAATATTCCATGATAAATTTAGAATTTATCCCCTAAAACATAAATCTCTCTAATTGTATCATACTAAAAATATAATTTCCCAAATCACATATTGTCTTATTATTTCAATCACTTCCATAAATAACCTAAATATCCATAAATCTAAAAATAAAATCATATATTCTGAAAAAATGTAAATATTCATTCTTTATCAAATAAAATCCAATATTATTTTTATCTTAATCATATAGGGATCCCAAAATAATGAATGTCTTCTGAAATAAATTTAATCACTTAACATCAAACTATTATTCAATCACATTGTTATATATTAGATAAAAAATATTTTATCAAAATGAAAATATTATTAATAATTGAAATTATCTAACATAAAATAAAATTTTATATTTATTAGAAATTCATGTAGGCCAGCTGGAGGCGATGAACCATTTTCTATTTTCTAATTAGGGTTTTAACCTCAGGGAAATTTAAGATATGACATGTTGTCTCTTGTTCTTTAGATTTTCCTTTTTCAAAACCAATAATCCTTTTTAAAATTCTAAAATATATGATAAATATCATATAAAATTACATTAATAAATTAAATATTTATAAGAATGTTTCAACATAAAAATTTATCTAAAATATTTTACTTTTCATCCTAATATTAAATAATTTATAATTACCTAATTAATAATTATCTCCAAAAAATATCTTTAGTTTCCTTAAAATTTCATAACATAATTCCTCATAAAGGGTTTTTTGGACACTAGACATATGATCCAAATTATAATTATGATCCAATGATTCAACCCATCACTATTAATATATCCTCTTATGAATTTTTTTAATTAATAATGTTTCATAAACCTTTCTCTAATATCAAATATAAGGAATTGGCCAGAAACATCACATTGTTTTAAATTTTATTTCATGAATCCATTTCCTTACATTTTACGATCTTTTAAATTATATAGTTTTAAATAATATGTGGGTAACACATACAAAAAATAAATATACATTTAAAAGTGTATACTTTTAGTCAATATCAATTTTTTTGTAATATAAAACCTTTAATGAGAAAGACATTTTATATTATTGAAAAATCAATTTGACATTGAAATTTAATTCTTATTTTTTCATAAAAATCATTAAACCAAATGAAAAACACATTAAATCATGGAATTAAAAAATAAAATATTCATAAACAACATAAAATAATCAATATTTTGTTCTAGTAAATAACATGACAGCCAATTTTTTAAAAACATTCCTTTTTATCTGAACATAGAGTTATTTTTCATTTGAAAAAGATAATTATCATTAATATTAAAATTTAAAAATTTCCATGAAAATTAATTGTAATTAATAAGAAATTAATTTAGGTTCCCTAAGGAATAATTCCAATTTCATGATTATAATCACTCTTATAAATATAATTACCATACGATTGACTTCCACTTATAGACAACATAAAGCATTAGAGTCCTATATGTGTGCACTGATTGTAAAATTTATAATTGTATTACACATTAGATATAATTAAGATCAACCCTTCATAAAAAATTTCAACGGACCATTTAATGAATTGAACCATTGAAAAACTATTTTAAAACCTTATACCAAACACTTTCAGATATCAAAATACATTTTTTATTAAAAATTAATCTTAAAATCTAGTGATTTCACACATGAAAAAATTAATTAAAAATAATAATCTAAAATTATATTGGAAAAATAAAATAATTTTGTATTCATGATAGTGGAAAAATTTCTTAATTCTTTATAAGTTAAAACATCATTCTCTTTTACTTTTTAAAAAATATTTTAGAGATGAACATTAATGAATGATTTTTATAACAAAGTCCCTTACCTTGAGTCTGAATCATTAGATAAATTGTTTATCAATATTATTAATAATTTTAGGTATATTTATAATTTATTAAGAACCATTTTCATTTTCATTATTTGTTTATTTAAATTAATACTATGTCATAAACTATTAATCAATTAATTATGTTCACTTTAGATATTTTGATGGTATTCGGTTCATAAGTCCAAAATATTGTATATTTGTGGAATATGTTAAAAGTGGTAAACAATAAATCATAAAAATATTAATATCCATGAAATGATAAAATTTTATACATCAGTTACACTTTAAAACCATCCATTAAATACAGTTATCTAAAATAAACTGTGTTACAATCATGTAGATGGAAATTCATACGCATGCATGAGTAACATTTTCATTTTTCAATTATAATTATAGAAATAAGATAAATATTATATTATCATTATAAATCATAATTTTATCATATATGTAATATTAATTTTTCAAATAAACTTATATATACCATTTATGTGATGTGATTATGAAAAATGAATCACTTTTCTTCTTGGATGTGGTAGTCCATATTTATGCACAAACGACGTTATCTTTTTTCATTGCATGTAAATGTAAGATGTTCAAAGATATATTATATTCTAAAAATGAAAAATATTTTACAATTGTTATATATAAAAATAATTATATAATTATAACCTTTCTTGCGATATAGAAATGAAAAAAAACTACACCAGTTTATGGTGTGGTAGTCTTCCGTACACATGAACAATGAATTATTTTATAATTCGATGGAAGTGGATATAGATATAGGACATGAAATTAAGATAATAAAATATCAGAATATAGAGGATACTAGATTTATTTATTTTATCATGATTTATGATGGTTTTAGTAATGTTTATGATGAGAAAAACTAAAATATTCAAACAAAAACTATACATATTCTTGGACAAAACTGATTTTCATAACAATGAAATACCTATAATATTGGTATTATTGAAAATAAGTTACTAAAATAAAATGAAATTGTATTATATTATAAGATTTGGGAAGGGAATTTATGATTCAAATGGGGGTTTAATTATGATAAAATGATAATAAGTGGTTCCCATTTTTAGGAGAGGTGAGGGGAACTCTTGGTATTTATCAAAATATAAATTAATTTTCAAAAAAAAAATTCCCAAAAGAGAGTTCTTTTGAGGGTTATATGATTATTGGTGTAAATACCATCAAAAAAATAAAAAATATAAAAGTTTTTCAAATATTTATTATCATATCCTATGGTTTTAGCCCTTATTTGTCCCCTTGGACTATTTGCATGAAAACATTGATTTTTATTCATTGAGTTTAAATATAGTAACTATAAAAATAAAAAAATTATAAATGGATTTTGAATGATGTTATAAAATGCATCTATATCACGTGGACTAGTTTTATATTTTTATTAATTATATATCATTCAATATAATATTATTCAATATAAAATATTGATACTCTAAATTTTACGAACTATTCATTTTAAATAAATAAAATCTTGATAAAAAATATTGTAAAGACCCGAAATTCTCGTGGAATATTTTTTAATACATGAGAATTTTACAAGTCCACAGTTTCTAAAGGTGCTTGATTTTGAGGCCCGGTGTGCCCAGAATCAATTTCTAATGTTTTGTTCGGGTACGTTCCGTAAACGTACAAGTGGGTTTTTATAACTTTTGAACCAGTGCTCGAAATTGAAATCCAAGGCACCGGTGAACTCACATCATCGGTAATTACCTAGTGAGACCTTCATTGTAGTGGTTTTTTTAACTAGAGAGGAAGATAGTTTTCGAGGGTTTTAAAATAAATTGAATAAAATAAATTAATAAATTTATTTTATTTAGTGGTAGTTAGAACCTCCAAAGGAATGTTAGTGGTGGGGGCCACCAAACCATAACCTCCCATGAGAGGTTATGATGGTGGGGTCCATCCGCAGATAACCTCATTTTGGAGGATGTTATGGTGGTGGGGCCAACCCGCACATAACCTCTTGGGAGGATTATTAGGTGGGGCATACCCAACCTCTCTAAATCCTCTAAACCCACAATTATTTCGGTGTAACCCTTGAAACTTCTCACCATCCCCCAATAAAGTTTGTGCCAACCCTCACCATTAATGAATTAAAACTCTTTTAATTAATTGGAACATTTTTAAATTCTTCTGAATTCATTTTTCCAACACTTTAATAAGGTGACTTATTTTTTTATTGCAGGTGTTGGCATAACCACTTGTTGGGAGAACCTTGAGAGGAACATTGGGTAGATTGAGACGACTTTATCCTCTCAACAAAGAACGTCTGTCGCCCACGAAGAATGCTCCTTCCACCGAAGATCGATGCCACCTTCTTCCTCATTCAACCAAAGAATGGAAAGGGAAGATGCTACCCGCGAAGAACGTCGCCAACGACGATGTCACCTCTTCCTGACATCAACGAGACAACACCCACTTCCCGCGACTTTGACAATGAATGACTACGGGCGAATCTAAGGTAGGGGGATTTACGTTGATTTTATTCTCGTTCTCCGTCGGTCTATTTATGGATTGGGAACATCCAATTGTTATCACCATAAATGCAGAGAGTTTGGTCCAACCTTACATGGTCCGACACTCTCTGTCGATTTCATTGTGGTGTATTTCAAAGCGGCAAAGAGGCGACAACGATGAAGACAACGAATAAAGGCTATGCTACCCATGAACTCTGTGAACTGCATGGCCAACCAAGCAGTGACCGACCAGCGCCCCGGCGCACTGACCGGCTGCTCGCGCCCCCCGGCGCGCTGTCCGTGCGTCCCGGTGCCCACGCGGCGCCCTTCTGCCCTACTCGCAGCCCCCAGGCATGCTGCCCGGCTAACCCAGAGCCCCCAGGCGCTCTTCTCGGCCCGACCGGTGCCCCCCGACGTGCTGCCCGGGCATCCCGTCGCCCCCTTGACACCCTACCTCCCTGCCCATCACCCCTCGGCGCCCTACCCGGCCAACCTGATGACCCCCGGGGCACTGCCCCTCTAGCTCGGCGCCCCCCCATGCGCATTTCCCAGCCGGACCATCATCCACGACATCCTATCGCGCTAACCTAGTGTGCTGCCCCGACGCGCTTCCCACGCCCCTGGCGGCCTACCCGGCCATTGCCGGTAGCCTACCCGGTGCCACCACGGCCTGCCTCACCCTGCCCGGTGCACCCGCGGCCTACCAGGTGACCTATCGGCCTGCCGCTCCCCGCGCGGCCTGCCGGCTATCCTCCCGGCCATCGGCCTTCCGAGCCAACCCGCAGCATCCCCCGCGGTGTCGCTGGTCAAACCGACCCGATCTCCCGGGCCGAGTCACTGAGCCACCTATGTGGAGATTATCAGGTCGAACCGCCCTCGTGGTCCATTAGGTTGGGCTGAGCGGACCGAGTCAAAACATAGTGGGTGGACCCGCCCAATGGGCCGGGTCAGATCCAATGAGTCTGACCAAGTTAACCCTGATCGGGTTGGCCCAGACTGGGCTGGGCCGAGTCAGTCTGACCGGGTCAGACCGGACCCATGCCCATTACTGACCCCTTTGCTTTCTTTGGCCATATCTTTGGCACCAGACGTCCGTTTGACGAACTGTCAGTGACACCGATATTCTTGGAGCATAACCATCCCTTTGAGTATACCCCACTAGAGTTCAGGGTATAGTTCAGTTACGGTCAGGTTGGTTCATACACGAATCCAACCGGGCCCCTGAGACTAAAATGATAAAAACTCACAGACCGAGCATCCGATTGATGTGACTTCTGTTACATTGATACCCCTATGACATGGCGGTCCTTTGTGATACTTCCCCGTGAGACTTCATGACACTTTGATTATCGACCAGTAGCTCATGGAGCAGATCCTCCCAGAGACGAGTAGAGAGAGTGAAGAGACCTATTAGCTAACAAACTTGACAACTTCTTGACTAATTCGACTCAGAGTGATTCAACTAGCCAAATGGGGAGAGCTCGGTTTGGTGGCAGACACATGGCAGACAGAGCACCCGGTTTGGTAGTAGTCTCGCAGTACTCGATAGGAGTACCTCTGTAGGCTATATGGGGAGCGCTTGGTTTGGCGCCAGACCCACAACGGACAGGGCACCCGGTTTGGTAGCAGAATCATGGTACTCGACAGGAGGAGTACCTCAGAAGTCTAAGGTTATTGAGAAGCGCCTCAGTGTTACGATAAGCCCACTGTACTTGATTGAGGAGGATTTCTCCAGCAGCCATGGTTTTGATAATGAAAAATCCAGGTTTCAGCTGAGTCACTTACCTTTGTGTTTTCCTCATGATTGAGATGAGTTACTTGATAGATTAGGTATATGTATGCAAATATACCTAAGTAATGGTAATCTATTGAAATCATACTTTTCTGGATTATCCTTTTTGGATTTTGTGAGACCTTGAGGGTCTCAGAATCCCTACTGAGTATCGTTATACTCACCCCTACACGGGCTATGTCCGCACCTCGTTGTGCTATATGCAGACGACGGACAGCGTTGACCGCGGCTGAGAGCTCCAGGACTGGGTGGTACCTAGAGGATAAACATAAGACGTATCAATTCAAGGTAGAGTCTGATGGACGTGGAGTGCTATGGAGGCCATATGTACCTACCCTTCTGGTAGGGACCTCGGAGGATGATCTAGGAGCTTCTAGAAACCTACTAGATATTTGTCTTTTTTAGTTGTACCCGTTTGAAAAATTCCTTTTAATTTACTGTTGGTCTTATATTTCAGGCCCCTTTACTTTCAGTATACTTGTTATACAACTTTTACATAGTTTTTTCATCCGCTTGAACTCTGGTTGTCTGTGTTTACAATTTATAAAGGCAATGCCTCCCCTGTTTTAGGGATTTTTTCCTTGGTGCAAGTCGCCAGCCCCTGGCCTATGGAAGGTTGGATTGGGGTAGTCATGATACGAGCCTCAGGGGATGGTTCTTGGAAAATTGGTAATGGAGGATGTTGGTTCTACCGCAGAACTTAGCACACTGATATTTCTTTTCTGTGAAGCAATAGTGTTAAGGGTATTAAGTGTGGTTTTCAGTTCCAGGAGTCCAGTATTGGTACGGGCAGCCGATGTATCCATACACCAGGACCCTAACTTCTAATTTATGACTCAGTGCACGAAAACACTGATTGCATGTGTGCTTTCAAAATATTTCTTTAAGTCAGCTCAAACCAGGTCAGCTCACCAGGTTTACTCTTTTAACCAAGTCACATATGTTTCGTTCAGGATGCCTCCCCGCAGATGACTAGATAGAGGCACAAGAGTTGTATGTACTAACAGCCCACCGATGGATGATGCCTCAATTCAGGGCCCTCTTCTAGTTGTGGCACCAGTGGAGTCACCAGCGGTACCACCTCCCATTGGTCCACCGATGCCAGCAGCCCCAATAGCAGATGATGCACGTCGTTTGAGTGCATTGCACGAGTTCCAGCGCCAGAGGCCACCTAGGTTCTGGGGAGAGACGGACCCACAGGTGGCTGAGGATTGGTTAGAGGATGTTGTGAGATTCTTCAGACTGGTAGGGAAACCACCCGAATTCATGGCGATCCTTGTTTCCAGCCTCCATTAGGCAGCATCAAGATTATGGTGGAGCCTGATGCTCCAGATGCATGATGAGGTGTCACTTCTATGGGCAGACTTCGAGAGCCTGTTCCACGTAGAGTTTTTTCTAGTGACCCAATGAGCGGTGCATATACCGGATCTACTGAATCTACAACAGGGTAGCATGACGGTGGCATAGTACTCAGCGAGGTTCACCGACCTCTCATGCTACTCCACTAATATGGTATGAGACCCATTCTTTAGTGCCCAGACCTTCGAGTAGGGGATCAGGCGAGAGATCAGAGATTCAGTTGTCTCCCATAGAATCCCGACGCAGATGGGGGTGTTGGATAGAGCCCTCATAGTGGAGAGTTTCCTTTCTGAGAACTCACCAGTAGTGGGAACCACTACTAGTTGACATCCAGAGAATTATTCTATAGTTGCTAGTAAACAGATGATGTAGAGGTCCAAGAGGGGAAGACCTGCAGGTGGATGACCGCACGACTCAGGATTGGTTGTGCGGGGCACCCAGAGTGGAGAAAGATCCAGACATACCAGGAGCGGGCGGTGTCTCTCATGCGGTGGGCTTGGTCACATGGCTCATGACTATCTGACCCGCCTTTATGACGATCAACAGACTGTTGAGAGACCTCCCAGGAAGCGGCAGAGATTCAATCGAGGTAGTCTGTAGGGATCATTCGGATGTGGAAGAGGAGCTAGCCGTACATCTGGTGGGGGATGACATTATGAGGTGCCACCGCCACCACCACCGGGAGGTCCACCTCTACCATAGGGAGAGGTTTTACAGGGTAGAGCACAGCTTCAGGCAGCTGAGGCCTATGATCACGGTGCTCCGGAGATGATTTGAGGTAAGATCTGTGTCTACTCCACCTTAGCTGCAGTTCTTATAGACACATGTTCCAGTCACTATTTCATAGCCACCGCCCTCGTTCAGAGCTCAGAGATTCCGAAGGAGTAGTTTGTTCGATATTTATGTCTAGAGACTCATACGGGAGCTAATTTGACGATTAAACACTGGTGCTGGAAGTGCGAGCTTACTCTAGGAGGTGAGAGCTTTGGATGGGATCTCTTAGTAGTGGCGTCGAGGCCTTACGATGTGAAGGGAACCTTTGCAGCAAATGATAGACTTACTCGGAGGAGGGTGCAACCGATAACTCACCAATTGGCTTGCCTTACCCTCGAAGCAGTTGATGTGGAGAGTATGACGTATCCTGTAATGGTGGACCAGTACATAGATGTTTTCCTTGAAGATGTCCCAGGACTACCTCCACGTAGAGAGGTGGACTTCTACATTGACCTGTTCCCTGACACAACACCGATATCCACTCCAGCATATCGGATGGCTCCCGCTGAGCTTTGTGAGCTAAGGGTACAACGTGAGGACTTGCAGGGAAAGGGATTCATCCGGTCCAGTGTTTCTCCTTGGACAGCCTCAATTCTGTTCGCCAAGAATGTGGATGGGAGTATGAGGCTCTATGTAGACTATCATCTCCTGATACCCACTCCCAAAGATTGATGACCTCTTTGATCAGCTCAAGGGATCATGATGGTTCTCGAATATAGAACTCAGATCAGGCTATCACCAGCTCAGAGTTCGAGATGAGGGTTTGAAGAAGATGAACTTCAGATGTCAATACGACTATTATGAGTTCTTGGTTATGCCCTTTGGCATAACCAATGATTCAGAAGTGTTCGTTAGACTCATGAACATGATCTTCTAACCTTACGTGAATCACTTTTTCATAGTATTCATCAATGACATAATGATCTACTCGACTACTGAGGAGGAACAATCCTACCATTTGTAGGTAGTACTTGACATAATTCAAGAGCAACAGATTTATGGTATGCTCTCGAAGTTCCAGTTCTGGATTCAAGAGGTTCACTTCATCGGACACGTCATCTCAGAGGCTGGAATTATAGTAGATACAATGATCATTGAAGAGGTACTTGCTTGGGAGCCACATAGGAGTGTGACAGAGGTACGAATATTCCTGGGCTTTGCTGGATACTACCGGAGATTCATTCCAGACATCTCCAAAGTTGCAGCACCACTATCAGCCTTGATAAAGAAGGGGAAACCCTTTGTGTGGTCAGATAGATTCCTGTATAGATTTTAGGAGCTGAGGAATAGGCTGAATAGTTCCCCCATCTTGAGGTTTCTAGAGGAAGGCATATGGTACGTAGTCTACTACAACACATCAGGGACCAGACTCGGGTGTGTCCTGATGCAGGAGTGAGCAATGATCGCTTATCGTTCTCGGAAGATGAGACATCATGAGCAGAACTCTGCTACCCATGACCTGGAGTTAGTAGCATTGGTGTTTACCTTAAAGACATGGCGACACTATCTAATGGGCGAACATTTTACCATGTACTCTGATCACAAGAGTCTCAGGTATATATTCTCCCAGAAGGACATGAACCTGAGACAGTGGCGACGGGTTGAGTTCCTATAGGACTATGACTTCGATATAGTCTATACTCCTATGAAGGGGAACGTAGTAGTAGATTTTCTCAGCAGGAGATCTAGTATACACCTGCTAGGAGAGGTGCCAGAGCAGCTGACTTCCTTATAGATAACCATTGTGGATAGAGATGGAGCAGCCTATCTAAAGTCTATTACAGTCACTCCCACACTTCTTCAAAGAGTTAGGAAGGCGTAGCTTGGGGACGCTGAATGCAAGACGCAACGTGCTCAGATAACCACAGGGCAGGCACCTGATGGATTTTTTGAAGGTGGGGAGAACGTCATCCTCTTCAGGGGACGTACCATGGTACCAGTTTCCCTTTAGGAGGAAGTGTTGAGGGACTTCCACACTTACCCTCTAGTAGTACATCCATTAATGGAGAAGATGTACTAGGTCCTTTGATGACCTCAATGGTGGCCAAGTATGATGAAGGCAATAGTAGAGTTTGTCTCATGTTGCCTCACTTGTCAACAAGTGAAGGCAGAGCACCAGGTACCAGAAGGATTGGTACAACCCTTAAAGGTCCCAGAGTGGACGTGTGATGGTATATCCATGGACTTCATGATGGGTCTTCCACGTACATCCAGGATTCCATATTCGATATGGGTGATCATTGACAGACTCACCAATTCGGCCCACTTCCTACCGATCAAAGATCAGGTCTCAGTAGAGAGCTTTGGACGCCTCTACGTGTAAGAGATTGTGAATTTTCATGGAGTACCATCCTATATTGTCTCCGACCAAGAAGCACGGTTTACTTCCTAGCAATTGAAGGGGTTGTAGGAGGCATTCGTGATGCAGCTACGTCTGAGAACCGCCTTCCATCATCAGAGAGATGGTCTGAAAGAGAGGACCATTCAGACCATCAAGGACATGCTCTATGCACGTGTGTTCAACTTCTGTCATAACGGGGAGGACAAATTACCTTTGGTGGAGTTTTCCTACAACAATATCTATCACTCCACCATATGGATGAATCCTTTTGAGGCCTTGTATGGCCAACCTTATAGATCACCACTATGCTGGACAGACCCAGGGGAGTCAGCACTAGTGGGACCAGAGATGGTATAGGCCACCACATAGAAGGTACAGATCATCCAGGAGTGGATGAAGACAACACAGAGCAGGCAGAAGTCGTATGATGGTAGGAGACAGAGACCTCTGGAGTTCCAGGATGGTGACCACATTTTCCTATGAGTCTCACATCGATAAGGTCTATAGAGGTTTGGCCAAGGTGGCAAGTTATCTCCATGGTTCCTCAGACCTTTACAGGTCCTTAGAAGAGTATGAGAGGTGTCTTACTACTTGGATCTTCCACCTCAGTTTCACCGGGTACACGACGTCTTCCACATATCTTAGATGAGGAGATACGTGCATGACCCTTCCCACATCATTGACCACGGGGAGCTGGACATCGATGACAGGGAAACTTTCACAAAGGTTCCAGTGGATATTGAGGATCGACAGGAGTGAGTCCTACGTGGATGGTCGATATCTATGATGCATGTTTCCTAGTAGCGTGGGAACCTCTAGGGGAGCACATGGGAGTGGGAGGACCATATGCATGCTCAGTACCCTCATTTGTTCCCTTACTGTGAGTTATAGCTTATGATGACGTAAAGCACTGAGGTGCGGAGAATGTAAAGACCCGGAATTCCCGTGGATTTTTTTTAATACATGTGAATTTTATATGTCCATTGTTTCTGATGGTGCTTGATTCTGAGGCCCGGTGTTCTCTGAATAAATTTTTGAAGTTTTGGTTAGGTACTTTTAGTAAACGTACAAGAGGGTTTTTATAACATTTGAACCGGTGCTCAGAATTGAAATCTGAGGGCACCGATGAACTCGCAACGTCGGTAATTTCCTAGTGAGACCTTCACCGTAGTTGCTTTTTAACTTGAGCGGAAGGTATTTTTCGGAGGTTTTAAATTAAATTGAATAAAATAAAGTCATAAATTTATTTTATTTATTGGTAGTTAGAACATCCAAAGAGAAGTTAGTGGTGGGGGCCACCACACTATAACCTCCCATGAGAGGTTATGGTGGTGGGGCCCTCCCGCACAAAACCCTTTGAGAGGATTATTATGTGGGGCCCACCCGACTTCTCTAACTTCTCTAAACCCCCCAATTATTTCGGTGTAACCCTCGAGACTTCTCACCTTCCCCCAATAAATTTTGTGCCACCCCTCACCATTAATGAATTAAACATATTTTAATTAATTTGTAGATTTTTGAATTATTTTGAATTCTTTATGACAAAAATTTAATAAGGTGATATATCTTATTATTTTTGGTGTTGGCATATCCTCTTGTTGGGGAAACCTTGAGAGGAGCATTGGGAGGATTGAGAGGACTTCATCCTCTCAACGAAGAACGACCGTTACTCGTGAAGAATGCTCCTTCCACCGATGATCGACGCCATCTTCTGCCTCCTTAAATTGAGGAAAGGTAAGGGAAGATGCTGCCCGTGATGAACATCGCCAACAACGATGTCACCTCCTCCCGACATCAACGAGACGACATCCACTTCCCGCAACTTCGTCAACGAACAACTACTGGCGAATCAAAGGTAGGGGATTTGTGTTGGTTTTATTCTCGTTCTCTGATGTTCTATTTATGGATTGTGAACATCCAATTCTTATCACCATAAACGCAGAGAGTTCGGGCCAACCTCACATAGCCCGACTCTCTCTGTAGATTTCTTTGTGGTGTACTTCGAAGTGGCAAAGAGGTGATAGTGACAAAGATGGTGAAAAAAGTATACACTGCCCACCGCCTCTGCGAACCGCACTGTCAACCAAGTGGCACCCGAACATTGCCCCGGCGCGCTGCCCGGCTGCCCGTGCCCCATGTCGCCCTATCTGCATTGCCCGGTGCCCCCGTGGAACCCTGCCGCCCTACTCGGCTCCCTCCGGTGCGCTGCCCGGCCAAACCGGCAACCCCCTAGTGCGCTACCCAGCCCGCCCAGCGCCCCCCTGGGTGCTAGCTAGCCAGCGCGGTGCCCCCTGGCACGCTGCCCGACTAGCTGGGCCCCCCGGCACACTTCCCAGCAACCCCGGCATCCCCGGTGCGCTGCTCGCCCTACCCGATGCCCCCACAAGGCCCTGCCACTTTTCCCGGAACCCCTCAGCGCATTGCTCAGCCAACTCGACACCCTCGGCGTGCAGCCCCACCAGCCCGGCACTCCCCGACGTGCTGCCCGGCCTAACCGGCACCCCCGATGTCCCATCACGTTGCCCTGGCACGATACCCGCGCCCCACACAGCCTGGCTGGTCCCTGCCGGCGGCCATCCCAGCACCACCGCGGCCTGCAGCACCCTGGCTGGTGCACCTGCGGCCTGCTCGGTGACCAGCCGACCTGCCCACGTCCCTCGTAGCTTGCCCACTAGCCTCCCGACAACCATCCGTTCGAGCCGACCCATGGAGTCCCTGTAGTGTCACTGGAAAAACCAGACCGGTCTCCCGGGCCAAGTCACCGAGCCGCCTATGTGGGGACTATCGGGCCGAACATCTCTCGCGGTACGCTGGGCCAGGCCCAGTGGACCGGATCAAAACATAGCGGGCTGACTCACCTAATGGGCTAGGTCAGACCCAGAATGTCGGACTAGGTCTACCCAAACCGGGTTGGCCCAGACTGGGTTGGGCCGAGTCAGTCCGACCGGGTCCGAGCGGACCCGGGCCCATTACTGACCCCTTTGCTTGCTTTGGACCTATCTTTTGCACCAGATGTCCATTTGACAAACCGTCAGCGGTGAAGAAATTATTGGAGAATTACAGTCCCTTTGAGTAAACCTCACTGGGGTTCACGGTATAGTTGAGTTACTATGAGGTTGGTTTGTACACCATTCCAACCGGGCCCCTAAGATGAAAATGCTAATAACTCACAGATCGGGTGTCCGAATGACACACCATCTGTTGCGTTGAGAATCCTATGACATGGAGGTACTTTGAGATACTTCCCCATGAGACATCATGACACTTGTAGTATCGGCATGTAGCTCATGGATGGATCCTCTCAAAGACGAGAAGATAGAGTGTGATGATCGAGTAGCTGACAGACCTGACGATTTCTTGACCGATTCGACTTAGAGTGACTCGACTAGCCCAGTGGGGTGCACCAAGTTTGGGGGTAGACCCATGGAAGATGGAGTGTCTTGTTTGGAAGTAGACCTGCGGTGCTCGAAAGGAGGAGTACCTCTGTAGGCTATAGGGGGAGTGCCCAGTTTTGTGGCAGACCCACACTAGACGGAGTGCCCGCTTTGGCAGCAAACGTGCAGTACTGGACAAGAGGAGTAACTTAGTAGTCTATAGTCAGTGAGAAGCACCTTGGTGTCACAACATGCCCAATGTACTCAACAGAGGAGGATTTCTCCAGCATCCATGGTTTCGATAATGAAAAATCCTGGTTTGAGCTGAGTCAATGACCTTTGTGTTTTCCTCATGATTAAGATCGGTTACTTGATAACTTTGGTATATGTATGGGAATATAACAAAGTAATGGTTATCCCTTGAAATAATAATTTGTGGTTTATACTTGTTGAATTTTGTGAGACCTTGAGGGTCTTAGGGTCCCTACTGAGAATCGTTATACTCACCCTTGCACGGGGTATGCCCGCACCTCGTTGTGTTGGATGCAGATGATAGATAGTG
The DNA here is from genome assembly GCA_963277665.1 of Viscum album. Classification (NCBI taxonomy): domain Eukaryota; kingdom Viridiplantae; phylum Streptophyta; class Magnoliopsida; order Santalales; family Viscaceae; genus Viscum; species Viscum album. Next base: position 1,590,659,981 of record OY728150.1, read on the forward strand.
CTGACGGAGGTTGAGAGCGCCAGGACTGGTCGGTACCCAGAGGAGGAACCTGTGATGTATCGGTACATGGTGGAGTCTAATGTACAAGGAGTGCTGTGGAGGCCATCTACACCTACCCTTCAGGTAGGAACCCCAGAGGATGATCCTGGAGCTGCTAGACACCTACCAACTATTTGTCTTTTTAGTTGTACCTGTTGTCCACTCCTTGTACATTACTGTTGGGCATGTATTTACAGCCCATTTACTTTCAGTACACTTGTTATATAGGTTTTACTTAGTGTTTTCTTCCACTTGTACTTTGGTTGTGTGTGTTTATGATTTATGAAGGAAATTCCTTCTTAGTTTTAGGTATTTACGCCTTTGGTTCTAGTTGCCAGCCCTGGCCTATGGAAGGCGGGCATGGGGTAGTCACGATACGTGCCCCACGTGACGGGTCATGACACATATAATTAAAACAATGTATTTTATTATATTTATAAAATATCAAGTTAATATATAAATTTATCATATTATATAAATTATCTCATATTATATTTATTTTAATCATTATAATGTCATTTATTTGAATAATTATAATATCATTTATTCTATTTTTCCATTAGTTTTTGAAAACTACTTTCCCTCATTAAACCAATACATAAAATCATCAACATGAGGAAAATGATATTTCTTCTTAACCATTACCCAATTCAACTTCTAATAGTTCACACACAACTAATGTGAACCACCTGCTTTCGTGTAAAAGGGCACCAGATATTCCAATGGCGAATCACTAGGGTGAAAAAAACCATTTTAAATAGTTCATCCAACTAAATTATGATCTATTTCATCTCATCCGGTGCCATCCGATCAGAATGTATCAATATTGGATACATACCTGGCACCAGATCAATGCTAAACTATATCTCTAGCACTGGGGGAAGACAATAGAAGTAGTTTGAGAATATATCATGAAAGTATCAAACATAAACTGGATGATCATAAATAAAATAAATGTCATTGGGTGAAAAAGAAACAAAAAAAAACTCCTAAACTCTGGGTGGGAAAGCCCAGTATAACCAAACCTCAAGTCCCACTCCCCCTAAAACATACGGGAGTTCCCATCAACTTCAAGAAGCAAGACAGGCCGATGATAATAATCAACCTCATCTCCATGAGTGACAAGACAATCCATAATGTAGATGATGTAAAATAGATACATAACAAGAATGAAAAAATCTCAAACCAACTCTATATCGGCTATCGTTAATGAACAAGAAAGACACTAAAACCCACGATCTTTCCCCTTTCGAACCCATTTCTCTAACTCCATTGTAAATTACATATGTTCCTCCATAAATTTAAACGTATAAACAAAACATGTCAATATGAATGAGTTGGAGGAACTAGTACCCAACAAAGAAATTACTATTTAATATTCAATAAGATGCATACCTATCAGTATTGTCATATGTTCATCAACTTTCATTGGAAACTCATCTACTCTATGTATGTTCTTCACTCCAATGGCTTGTGGCTGGAGACTTGTAGTCTTTGATGCTTATGATTGTACCATAACATCCTTTGATGCCATCAAAAATAGAATATAATGATGAGTATTCATAGCCTGATAGAAGTGTTGTATGTAACCCATGTGTCCACATCTATTGCACATATTTTCAGGCATAAGAAAACAACTTATGGTGTTTCCTCCCTTGTCACACTGATAGAAAGATAGAGGAACATTTCCAACTACAACAGAAACTGCAAAGGAGGCTCACTATTGAGACCCACCTCCACCACTTCGGTGATGATCCAACCACTTCCCCTTCTTCCCATGCACTATATTGTAGATGTCACTAGATGGTAGAGAATATGAGGTGAATCAAAAATTTCCTTCCATATTCATCCATGAAATAATAAATATGATCACCATGTTCGTATAAGTATAGAACTTCAACAAAAAAACTATGATTTTATATACATTCAAAAACCCTTTAGGTACTTTTGTTCCTTCATCGGGTAGTTCTTCCATACATCCGAAGAAAAATGGGAAATCATAGAAAATTGATTGGTGTATGAAGACACTGAAAACTATCCCTATTTAAAATACAATAACTCCAAATGCATTTATAGCAACAGGGACTTTGGGAATAACTACAAGAAGAACATTGTTTTTAAACCCTTCAAATCCACGTCCACATTTTTGTCTACCTGGACCATTTAATCACACTATATCTTTCCATACCCCTAAATATAGAATGATTCACACTTTACCCTGATATTCTCAAGTGTCTCTAGAATTTACAATAAATTATTGATCATATATAGTCAGTCCTCTTCCTCTTAACGTTCAACCGTTCCATTAACGTATGGTGGATTCTCACGCAAGAATTCCCTGATCAATCTATCTCTCCTCCAACTCATAGTTGTACCTCAAAACTCGGTTGTAAACTCATGGAACATCCGGATTAGTAGAAAAAAATACACATATGATAGTGTCAATGATATTCAGATCTATAGGTGTATTCCCTTAAGGATCACAAACTACACCTTCTTAAGGAACTCCTCGAATACATCTCAGAGGCATACTGCAGCACATCGAAACCTAAGAATGACTAGAAAATTGAAAAAGTATCATTTCCAACCAGAAAAACAATAATCATAATATAATGTATTAAAACAAAAACCCAACACTAGAGACCCACATCCCAATATCCCAGGGAAACTTGAGTCTTTCCATGATAAGAGCTTTCCATCCACAAATCGCAATAGAACTATTAAGTCCTAAAAATATTACCTTCAGTATAATAGACATCCGAAGACATGAAATCTTGAGGACCGATCTCATTTTATTCAAAATTGAAATGAACCAACCTAAGTTTCCTTCAAACTCGACACCTGGACCGATCTATCACATACTCGAAGGGTGTTCCTGATCTCCACGGGCTGGAAAAAAGCACCTGATCATCAAATGACTAAGCATAATGAATGATTTTACCCATCCAGAACAACCACATGGAATATATATATATATATATATATAAATAATGAAATTAACATCATTGTATTAACAAATATGTATTCCATTACACTAAGAAATACAATAGAGACAAACTAGAAAGTAGAAAAACCTTCAAAGTAAAAATCCAAATGTAAAATAATTAAACCAAACAATTACTCCAGATAATGTGATGGATGAACTCCCACCATGTCACCACCAACAAAACAACATAGCAGACATAAAATATCACCACCCCACTGCGTGTCCTTGCCTTTCCCTACACCAGAAGACATACTATGGTATATACACCAATGAAGAGGTACACAGAGTGTGAGCTCATAGGCTCAGTATGATCCCACCCATTTGGTCCATAACATGTCTCATTATAAAAATTACTCTATGTTTATTTAGATAAAAAAATGGCATGATAACAAGTAAATTATTTTTTATAGAAAATTTGGTTAGAATTTCCATTTTTCACTATTCTAAACAAAAGATGTCATAACATACATATCAAGGCTATCTCAGAATATCAAGAAGAACAAATAGAAATAATATCACTTGAATCAGTACAACGGATCCCTATAGGTCATCCTAGAAGTCTACTCATTGAAAAATAAAAAAATTGCACAATCCAAACTAGCAGACTACTTTTACCAAGTTCATTTTCGACTCATGTAACAGATATTGAAAAAACATTCTACATGAACATAAATTTTTATAGAATTGTTATAACAAGATAATAAGTGATATAAAAGTAATAATTAACATGACAAAGGTTCTAAAGAGAGTATAAATTAACCTATGTTTATTATTTAGGAATATAATGAACACGTGAAATGTTACGAACTTGAGTTAATGGACTTTATCTAAATATCATATCATTGAGGCATATTTGGAAATTATAAACCACCTTATTTCATATGGTGTATAATTAACCACTTTGAATTTTAATTGCATTGAATTATTTTCAAAAGTAATTTTTTTCATGAATTTTTTTAATGAATGTCAAAAGAAATGTTTTTTAACATACGTGGTGACAATGAATTTTCCGCCGTCATGAATATTTTTTGATATTTGGACTTTTCTATAAGGATTAATGGTTTTAAATGGAAAATAAATTCTATATTCCATTTTTAGGAATTTTTTGTTGAAATTGGTTTGGAAAATGGATTTATTATGTCAATAAATTGTAATGAGATCTTGTTATTGCAATATAGTAATGTAATTTTTCCAATATTCTTTTTAATGTGATATGAATATGGAAAGATTTTTGGGAATTGATTATGTATATGATTAGTTTCATTATAAACTAAGGTTGATTGAACTCGTGATATCTCTTCAACCCATTGGGTAATGAGAAGGTGTTAAATAATAAGGTTTCTCCTAAGATATTTAGGAAATATACTGTAATGGGTATTCCAAACATGACCATGAAGGTTACTCCGTATAGAGCTATGAATGCTATAGTGTAAGTATGATATGGATTCTTGAAGTTACATTTTTGATTTATGATTGCTAATTTTTTTTTCAGGAATCTAATGATTTCTTGAGGTATGTTAATGAACATATTTTTTATGGGTAAAAATAACGATTTTGTTAAAATAGTTTCTTGAGTTTAAAATATTCTTTGACTAATGACTTCATTCCTTATTTTTATCCCCTATGGAGCTTTTTTGTGCTCATTCCATATTTTTGAAATTTTTCCAACTGGGTATAAGTATGGTTATCATAAATGAAGAAGAGAAGATGAATGTTATGATGAAATTAATCAAGAAAAACAATACATGTTTAAAATAATTTAGATTATGAAACAATGGACACAATGATGACTTATCTACTTTGTAATATTTTAGATGTTATGTAATTGTTATGGCCAAATTTTCTAAAACAATAAACATGAATAGGTCCTCAATGTGAATGAATGTAAATTCTTTACTTAATTTAAGATTATGTAATGTTTATGGATGATCCATATAGTTGGTATCATAGGTCAGTCTAGAGATCATTAGGTGTTAGGATATTATTATTAAGAATTCCATAAATGATCTTTTTACTTTATGGTTCAATCTAAATGATATATAATTTTTAAATTACCAAGTTACTTCATCTAAGATATGTTTGTTCAGAATGGGTTTTCACCGAGAAAATAAGGCACCTGTGTAGGGATGACATGTTGAGGAAAACAAACCTCTAATTAATCATCCTGAGATGGTCAAAATCAGAACTAAATAGGTTTTTTGTGGCGATGGAATAGTTTTATGGTGCTATGAATGGAGTTGGTATTCATCCACAAGATCATCTAGATCAACCAAATTGGAACATGTCGGTTTTTTTAATGTGCTTTTTTTGAACTGGGTTATAATATGATTTTTGATCATTTTAATTGAATGATTTGGCCAGTCTTAAAAAGATGATTCGAGATGAAGTTTCACTAGTTAGGTTCATTTTATGTGTTGCTATCTGGCTTGAGTTAAGGCTCTAAGAGTTTCCCCAGTGGCTAGATGGGTTTCAGGAGAACCAGACCCAGAATCTCAGTTTTAAAAAGGCAAGTCATAGGTGTTCTCATGGGCTGCACATAGTTAGGAAAACCTTATAGGTCATCCCTAAAGGATACTCCTGGTATCTAGTAGTGGGTTTGTGTTCTGTGAACAATCTATCATAGAGTGTGAGTCAAATCATGTAGCTTACGCAGTGTTGAGTTTTATGTTAAATTAATTTAATTAAATTCATTGATGAAAAGAAAATTAATTAAATGAACGATTGGGGGTTTCATTTAATTAAAATAAAGTTGAGAGAATTTAAATAAAGGATGTTGAGATCTATAAGTTATTTAATTAAATTAATATGAAAAAATAAATTTATATTAAATGATGATGAGTTCGGGTCTGCATTTAATAATAACATTTTAATATTTCAACTTAACCAAATTAATATTTCATATTTGGGTAAAGATATATACACAATAAATACTCTTTGACTCCTTTAATTAGGTAGTTATGGTGCAATTGGGGTTCAATTGACTATTTTGGTGTGCGTTGGTGCCCGCAACACTAACTGTGGGTGCCCGTTGATGTTTTTGTTAGGTGTTGCGATCAATTCTATGAACATTCACACATTAATGTGGGAGTGTCTATATATTAGTGGGTTTTGGTTTGAGTTAGGACGCCTTGGCTTGGCTATATTCATTGAGACGGGGTTCTTAACTTTTCATAATTCATAAAATGATATTTTGGTGATTAATTTCTTTTGATAATGTTGACTACTATATTAGATTAAATTATTTTTGGGAGAATGAAATGATTAATTATGAATTAATTTTATGTTTTGATGTTGTAAAATAGACAATTGATCATGATATTAATTATTAGTAATTAATTTGGATAAGTTGAGATAATTAATTATGAAATAATTATGTTCTTTTAAATGATAATTAATTAGGAGATTAATTATGAGTAATTAATTTTTTCAAGTTAAGATAAATAAATATGAATTAATTATGTGATTTGAGATGATAATTAATCGAGGAATTAGTTATTAGATATTAATTTGGTTAGGTCGAAATAATTAATTTGGAATTAATTTAGTGCTTTGAATTCATAATTAATCAAGAGATTAATTATGAGTAACTAATTTGGTTAAGTTGATATAATTAAATATTAATTAATTATGTTCATTGAGATGATAATTAATTAAGGGATTAATTATTAGTAACAAATTTTATTATGTAGATACAATTAATTATGAATTAATTCTGTGCTTTGAGATAATTATTAATCGATGAATTAATTATGAGATATTAATTTGGTTATGTTGAAATAATTAATTATGAATTAATCAGGTGGATTGAAATGATAATTAATCATGGCATATTAAAATGGTCAAATTAAGATAATTAGTTTTGAATTAATTATGTGTCTTAAGATTATAATATAGATAATTAATTAGTGTGTAAATTATGAGATATTGAATTGGGTTAAGTTGAGATAAATAAATTGTGAATTAATTATGTTATATTGAAATGACTGCCTTGTGATAATTAATTATTGAATTGAATATGTGATATTGAAATGGTTTCTTTAGAGATAATTATGTTTTGAATTAGTTATGTGATATTGGGATGGTTTCATTGAGATAATTGTTTTGGGAATTAATTATGCAATTTTGAGATGGTTTCCATTTGATAATTAATTGTTGAATTAGTTATATGATTTTTAGAGGGTGGCCTTTTTATTAGTGAATTGTTAAATTAACTAGAGAAATTGATGAGATTAATTAATGGTATAATTAAATAATATTATAGTTATGATTAGTTAATTGTTGAGTGAATGAATCAAATTACCATGTTTAACTAATCGTTGAGTTAGTAGTGAATGCGTTGTTGTTAATTAGTTATTTAATTAAATAATGGACTCAATTAATTATTTTATGAATTAATTAATGGATGGGATCTTGGGGTTCTAGACATCACTATATACAACTATGATAAATATATATTTATGATTGATAAATGGGTTGTGTGATAGGGACCGATGCTCAAAATACTCATGGGGTGATAGGCATGGCGTTCTACACCCAACATGAATACAAATATTCATTTATTGGATATGGAATGATGATCTAAATATCAATGGATTTTGAGATAAGACTGATACTCCAAATACTCATAAGGGTGAAAGACAAGACATTCTAGACCCATTAATTGACATTGGACTGTGGGTCCAATTATTCATACATGAATTAAATTAAATGGTTAAAGAAAGCCAATACGATGTAATGATTTGTGAATTGAATATGGGAAATGGGTTAGACACCAGTATGAAAGAGATATGTATTAAGATACAGGAGTCCATGTTAACTCTAGGATTTATGAGGATAAATAAATAATATCAAATAATGTGTTAAATAGTTTATTTATGAATTATATATATATATATTTGTTGTTAAAATTCTTATTTCTGGCTATGAAATGAAGTAGGTATCTCTTTCAGGTGTTCCTTAGGAACCTGGGCCAATTGTAGTTTATTTATTCAATTCCATTGTTACATCATTATACCTACACATTGTTTATTTATATTTTTTTATCTAGATTGAGCTAGAAATCAGTGGTCCCAGCCTACTAAGATTTATATCTCACACCCTACTTGGGCCTCTATTGCACTGGGGTACCTGAGTAGACTCTACTTGTTGGTATGACCTTGGATCATTCTTGTAGATGTTTACTTGTACTTGGTAGTGAGGAGAAGCAGAATGAGTAGGAGCTCAAGATATTCATGGAGAACACCCTTGGGAATTTTAGTCGTTTCTAATTTCTATACTAATATATAAAGAAAGATGTTTTATTTACTGCTTTTAGTTATTCATCACAATGAAATGCATTCATTATATAAACTACCATTGACCATTTTCAATATTAAATTGATTATTTCCTTATATTTTTTCTTAATGTTGTCTGATTTTATTATCACATTATGCTTTTCACTATGAATACGAATGTATAGTCTCCCTACTAACTATCCATAGACCCTTGCTGCTAGTCAGTAGCCTCGAGTGTACAAGGAGATGCACTTGAGGTCATGTGGTGATCGATCTAGCTATCAGTTCAAGGGTAATCTAGGCTGAGACATGATAAATAAACATAATAATTCCATTCATTAAGATGATTAATTTTAAAATAATTTAATGCTTTGATGTAGAAAAATAGATAATTAATTGGGTGATTAATTATAAGTAATTAATTTGGTTAATATGAGAAAATTAATTATAAATTAATTATTTTCATTGAAATGATAATTAATCCGTATATTATTTAAGAGTAATTAATTTATTTTAGTTGAGATAATTAATGATGAATTAATTATGTGATTTGAGATGATAATTAATCATGTAATTAATTATGAGATATTAATTTGGTTTAGTTGAAATAATTAATTATGAGTTAATCATGGGCATTAAAATAATAATTTAAAGGGGAATAATTATGAAAAATTAATTTATTAAGATGAGATTATTAATTATGAATTAATTATTTGTTTTGAGATTATAATTATTGTGGGGTTAATTATGAGATATTATATTGGATAAGATGAGATAATTAATTTTGAATTAATTGCGTGCTTTGAGATAATAATTATCAGGGGATTAATTAAGAGATATTAAATTGGTTAAGTTGAGATAATTAACTATGAATTTATTATATGATTTGAGATGATAATTAATTAGAAGATTAGTTTTGAGATATTAAATTGGTTAACATGAGATAATTAATTTGGAATTAATTATATGTTATAAGAATGTAATATAGATAACAAATATAGGGATTAATTATGATATTTTTATTTGGGGTTAAGTTGAGATAATTAATTTCGGAATAAATTACGTGATATAGAGATGGTTTCCTGGAGATAATTAATTTATGAATAAATTTTGTTTAATTAGCATGGTTTCTTTATTACTATTTAATTGTTGAATTAACTAGAGTAATTGTTGTAATAAGTTAATTTTCGAGTTAACGAAATAAGATGTTATATTTAACAATTTTTGGAATTAGTGATGAGATTTATGAGGATAATTAATTAATTAAATATATTATATTATGAAGAGGTGAATGGTAATGTGGAAATTCATGGGTGCATGAGTATGGAATGATAACATGGACATTCATGGGTGCATTAGTATTGAATGGTAAAATCGACATTCATGGGTGACTAAGAATGGAATGGTAACATGGACATTCATAGTGTATGAGTATTGAATGGTAACATGGGAATTCATGGGTACGTGATTCTAGAATGGTAACATGGACATTCATGGGTGCATGAGTATGGATTAGAAACATTTAAATTCATGGAGCATGAGTCGAGAATGATATCATGGACATTAATGGGTGCATGAGTATGGAATAGTAACATGGTCATTCATGGTTCATGTGTATGGAATAGTAACATGGACATTCATGGGTGCATGTGTATGGAATGGTAACATGGACATTCATGGATTTGTGAGTATGAAAAGTTAACATGGTCATTCTTTGGTGCCTGAGCATGGAATAAAAACTTTGACATTCAAGTGTGTGTGAGTTACGGAATGATAACATCGTTCAAATGGGTGAAATATAAGAATGGTAATATGCTCAGTATTTTGTGTGGTTCAACAATGAATATTAAATAATGTGATAAATAGCTCATTATACATTATTTATGTATATATTTTTCCTATTCAGACACTTATTTCGACTACAATCAAAAACAAGTTTCGCCATTAGGTGTCCCTTTGGAACATGGATTAATTGTTGGTTATTTATTCAATTTTGTTATTACATCGATATACATTCATGCAGTTAAATTATATTTCATTTCCTATAGTGATCTAGACACTTGTTGTCCCGATATACTATGATTTATGTCTCACACCCTATTCGGTCCGCCATTGCACTTGGGTACCTGATTAGGATCTACTTGTTTACAGGACTTGGACATTGTTTGTTGCTGTTTTCATGTATATTGGAGTTAGGAGAAAATGGAAAGAGCGAAAACTCGGGCTGCTCATGGAGATCATTCTGGGGGCTTTGGGACTTTTCAATGTTTTTTCACTCAGGTGTAATGCATGTTTATTCTTTACTACACTCAGATATGTACCACCATGACATGCATACATTTCATAAACTATCATTGGCTAATTTTTTTATTCAGTTTACTATTGATTTATATATGCTTCTGCGGTTGTCTGAGTTTATTATCTATTTCCGCTATGTAGTCTGAATATGAGGACATAGTCTCCCCACTAATTATCTATAGACACTCCCTGATAGTCATTAGTCTCAAGAATATGGGGATATGTGCTTGAGGTCATGTGGTGACTGGTCCAGCTACCAGTTTGAGGGTAAGCCGAGATGAGAAGTTACAAAGTGGAATCAGAGGTGGTTGTTCTTTCAATTTTTCCATTATCTTTCAGTTTTGGATTGGTAGATAGGAGACTAGAAAAGTTTCGGATCTTGTTTAATAGTCATTCTTGGGACTGATCATCCCATGTATGGGGAATAACCAAGTATCCAATAATGGGAATTTATGTTTATACTATTCGAGGTTATATTTTATATGATTTCACCTTGAGTGACTAGTGTATATTTCTATAGATTATTGATTTTGAGAATTTTGAAAAATTTCCTTGGACTGATATGGTAAGGACGATGCATTACATTCACAATCATAAGCACTTATTTGTTCACATGTCATGCATATAACATGCCATGTAGTTTCATTAGTAGGATGCATGATATTTTTTGTGTGTGCCTTGGGTGTAATTTCATGTTTTAATATGTTTTAGTATGCATCTTTAGATATCATGTTTGGTGATATATTTAATAGTATTGTGTGTTTATATACAATGTTGCCTCTATGATTATCTTTCTCTTCTATTATTCCATGCTTATATGTTAAAACATGATGTTTTATTCCAGCTTATGATAAGATAATAGAGAATTTTTTATGTTTAAATGGATTCATGAGTGGAAATTGATTGATTTCATTTACAATGGGATCCAAATTTTTTTATAAGTTGTGTGGGAACCTTATAACTTGGAAAAGTTAACCAGTGTATTGGAATAATTTAAATAGGGATAGTATAATTAAAAATATTAATTGGAAATTGAATATGGTAAATGGGATCAAAATGCCAGTGGTAAGGTGTTTGGGAGCCTTAACGATTGGTAGATGGACACTTGTGTGGCTGAGCCATGTATAACCATAATTTATTTGAAAATGGTTATAAATGTAAAACAATTGAGTTTTTTTAATGAACTATTCTGGGTTTTTTCAAAGGACCTGGATTAGAATAAATGGGACCCATAGAGGATGCCTCTATGTTAAAAAGAAATTTTGATACTAAATTTCCTATTTAAAATGAAATGACACTAAATGTAAAATGTTTGAAGGGGGATTTTGCACTGTTTATGTTGTGTTCTTTTTGATGTTGTAATATTTAAATGTTTTTGTCCCTAGTATGAATTTTTTGTTTTAAAGAATGACACCCTTGTTTTGACGGGTGATTGTTGTATATTGACTCTTGGTTTGGGAATAAGCATTGAAGGATGATTAGTTCAACATGCTAGACATTCCTTGTACATTGTCATCCATTATAGACATTCTCGGCTTATCTTTAGAGTAGGGAGATTGGGGAGTTAATGTAAGATCATCCCACTTCTTGGGAGGAATTTTTGGGGCTCATGTGTTTTGACATGCCTGTCGTTTTAAAAATTTATCCTTCATGTTAGATGTTGACATGGTAATCATGGTTTATGCAACGTGACATGTGTGTTTAAGGTGGTTTTGAAATAGAATTATTGGGATAAGGTAGTATTTTCATTCCAAAACATGGACACTCATACGTTGGGTAGTGTCCCATCAGTCACAATAAATGTGTTGGTGCTTTCTTGGAAGAATGAATTCCTATGTATATTGGTGTACGAAATTTTTTGGAAACTCTATTTGTTTTTTCAATAGTTTCGGTGGTATTATTTTAATAAACATAAATTCCTTAGTCAAAATTCGTATCGGGTTTTGGTTGATGATGCATCCACAGGTGAAGCTGAACATTTCATTAATAGTTGACCAATGATAGTTTGATTGACCTTCTTGGGGACTTGGGATTACACTTAGTGTGATGTTCTGAATAATATGTGCATTTCTCTTAACTTGACCTCATCCTAGAGGCACTGAGATAAAGTCAGTCTTATTTCGTGCTAATGTTTTAAAATTATTTTGGATTGATAATTGGTTGTTATCTAGGTTGCATGAGGGATTCTTGGTTTTTTGGGTTACACCTTTATTTTTGCTGGGGCATGACAGTTTAATGTATCCATGTGATGTATTAACTTGGAGAGGTCACTAGAATTTGAGTAAGGACTTTTTATTACTTACAGTTGGTGTAGAAATCATTTTAATGTCATGTCACCGGTTTAACGGTGAGTATGGGTTTCATGGTTCAACAATGTCTTTCATGGATAGTGCCATTTATTGGGGTTCTAAAATGGTTAATGGTTCATTGGGATTTTGAAAAAACCACAAGATCAGTCAAAAAATACTTCTTGACCACGGTGGATTGAACGGTGTTGTTGCAGCTCCGAATGGATTCTTGGGGATGAGAAGTTTTTATGGTGGGTAGATTGTAAAGTCCTTTGATTTTGAACACAGTTAAAATACTAGTTTTTTGAAAATTTTAATTAAACGACCAGGAAAGTTTTAAAACCGTGCTTTGAGAGGATGTTTCTTGAGCTGGGTTCCTTTTAAGTGTTAATACTAGGCATTAGTAAAAGCTCAAGGAGTTTTCCGAGCAGCACAATGGGTTTTAGGAGCACCAGACCTAGAAACATAGTTTTAAAAAGGCCAGACAGAGGCATTTTCATAGGTTGCGCATGGTTATTAAAACCATGTGGGTCATCCATGAAGGATAATCCATATATCCAGAAGCAGGAGCATGGTCTACACACTGTCTATCAGACAGTGCGAGTTAAACAATACGACTTACCATGTTTTGTGTTTTGGCTTAAATTAATATAATTAAATTCAAGGTTTAAAAGAATTTAGTTACATGAATTTTTGGGGGTTTCATTTAAATAAATTTATGTTGATAGAAGTTAATTAAATGACATCTAGATGGAGAAGTTATTTACTTAAATAGAGATCAAAAGAAATAAATTTATTTTAAATAATGATTATTTGGAGTCTTTATTTAATTAAATTAAGGTGAGAGGAATTTAAATAAATGAATTGAAAATGAGAAGTAGGGGGTTATCAAAGGAGGTTATTATTAAATAGTAATATTAAATTATATGTAAATTAGGAGTTAGGGTTTCATTTAATTAAATTCAAGGTAAAGTGGAATAAAATTAATTAATGTGAAATAGAGGTTTAATTTAATTAAATTTAAGGTTAAGAATAATTTAATTAGTCATTGTGAAATATGGTATATTGTATATTTAACTTGAGGTTGAGATAAATTAATTAAATATTTTTTTGAGTTGGATTTTTAAATTTAATTAAATTGTGTTCAAGTATTTTAATTAAATAACATGAATTGGAGAAATTATTTAATTTAATTCAGTTTGAATTAATTTAATTAAATGAAGATTAATGGGGTGTCCATGTTTTTTTATTAACTTTTGTGAGGAATTTTATTATATAATAATAAGTTGGAGAATTTATTTAATTAAATTCAATTGAAAAGGAAATTAATTAAATGAGAGGTAAATGGGGTGTAAATGGGGAGTTGGGGTTTTATAAAAGAAATGTTTTAATTAAATGAAAATAATAATAATATGGGTTTTATTACTATTTTTTATTATATTAACTTTTATAATTATTATAAGGGAAATAAAGAGGGAGCGGTGCACTACCTGGGTGAGGTGCGGCCCCCCCTCTCAGCTGCCCCATTGGTGGCACACTATCCATCCTCCCAGATCCCTCTCTGAGCACCGAATCATGGTGTTCTCGTCACAGAAGTTGTTCATCTAAGAGAGGTGAGTCCTTATCCATGCTTTTTTTGTTCACATCATCTTTTTTGACTCTCTATTTTATGCAACCCTCTGCTGGTTCAACACCCATGGGTGACTCACCACCAATCTTCCGGTATTCTCTTTACATGCCTATCTCCTTCCAGTTACTTCAAAAAAGTTTTTTCGTTTCGGCAAGGTGAGTCCTTCTCCATGCATGTATGTTTTTTTCATTGGCTGTTTCATCTCTCCATCACCTAGTCTCCATTAGGACGAAACCCTATAACCAGGTTTAATTCAATTTCTTAATTTCTTCGGGTTATAGGTGGTGTGGATGATATATCAGGACCCGTTGGTCTGTATTCCGATGACCGCCAACGAAGGTGAACCAGTTCACCTTTATTCGGTTCACCGCCATAATTTTTGGGTAATGTTATAAACCTTATAATTGGTTTCTCACCCATTAAATTAGACGATTATGGATTTTTAGAGTTGTAATTAATGTTTTGGGTGTGTGTTGGTCCCCATCGCACTAATCATGAGTGTCAGTTCTTAGTTCTTAGGTGAGATGATATGTTCTAAGTGCATGTCTTATTTTGTTGAGGGGGGTGTACACTATGTTAGAACCATGGCTATTCATTGTAGGAATTGGAGTTTGGTTTGTGTTTGTTGTCAATCCTCCATGGATGTTCAGAATGCGTGCCAGGAAAGTTATCATATGGTTCAAGGAGACCACAGTATTGAAGGTGGCGCTGTTTCCCAGTGCTTGCCAAATTTTTGGGCCACATAATTTAAAAATGAAGACAGAAGTTGTTGGAAAAATGCCAAGTAGAAGTGGTGTGAAGAATATTGATAGGTGTGTGGGAAAAAGCAAGGGCCACACGAAAAACAGCTGGTTTGCATGAAAAATATCTGGTTTGCGCGAAAAAAAGTATGGTGCACGAAATAGTGGATCGAGGTATTTCGCGCAAATTGTGTTTCAGAATCAGAACGTAAAAAAATGGCAAAGGAATGGGCTGCACCAAAAATCTGGTGATGCGCACGAAAAACAATACCGGCATGAAAGATTATGCATGAGAGGATATGTTTTTTCGCGCCAAATGTGGTTTTGTTCGTGGGGGTCTCAGACGTCCATAAATAAGAGGTGACCACCCTCATTCCGTACGGTTAAAGTCTTAGAGAAGATCTGAGATCTGATGCGTGAAAATGGATCGCGTAAAGAGGAATGCGCGAAATATTATAGTTTGTGCAGAAAATTTCCGGATGTGCGAAAAGTGGAGAGTTGCGTGTAAAAATAGGGTTTGCGCGTAAAAGATTCAAGTTCTTGAAAAAAGGTGTTGTGGCGCGAAATATTTTTCCGCGTGAAAAAGTAAATTTTGCGTGCAATAGGAAGGTTTTTGAGTGAAAAGGGTTGGTGTTGCATGCAACTGTCAATGAAGCTTGTCTTTATGTTCTGGTTATCCGGTTCAGTGGTTCTGTGTGTTCTAGTGCATCAATTCCGGAATTTGATGCAAGCAGAGTCTCATGCTAATCAGAGACAAATACTTCAATGCAAATATATTTAAGAGACCTTCACGTCTATAAACTGAGTATGACTTCACCAAGGGAAGTGATCTAGGGGGAGTCAACGAGAGTGACCCGAGGGAAGTAGTGAGCTATCCGTAAACCTTTGTAAAGGCAGTGAGCATGGGATAGAGTGACTGTTCTCGAAACTTTGTAATCCACAACTAGTGAAGATTAGTTGAATTTGGTATGACCAAAAACTTGTCAGCGTATGCTCCTTAGACTTATCCCTTAGCGTTGAACCAAGTAAAAATTGTTGTGTCGTATCTTTGCATGTGAATGTTTCATTACTGATAATATTAATCATACATGTTTAACCACTTCCAAACAACCTGGGAACGAGATCCTTGTTTTTAAAAAACAATGGACACCCTAATTCACCCCTCCCCTCTCAGGGTGTCTCGGGGTCCTACACGATAGTAGGTGACAGTATGTTTTAGGAATCTTTGGATTGTCAAAATTCATTGAGGTAGGGATCTCAACTTTTCCTGAATAACAAAATGTATTTTTATTGATTTAAATATTTTAATAAAATTGACTAAAATTTTCAATTAAATTATTTAATTGGTTAAGATGAGATAATTGATTATGAATTAATTATTTTATTTGATATAATAATTATCAGGGGATTAGTTATGAGATATTAAATTGGTTATGATGGTATAACTAATTATTAATTAATAATTTTCTTTGGGATTATAATTATAAGAGAATTAATTATGAGATATTAAATTGGTTAAGTTGAGATAATTAATTATGAATTAGTTATGGTTTTTAAGATAATAATTAATTAGAAGATTAATTATGAGATATTAAATTAGTTAAGTTGAGATAATTAAATATGAGTTAATTAGGTATTTTAATATTCTTATATAACTACTTATTTAGTAGATTAATTATGAGATATTTATTTGCGCTAAGATGAGATAATTAATTTGTGGATTAATTACGTGAAATATAAATTGTTTCTTGGAGATAATTAATTTATGAATTAATTATGAGGGATTAAAATGATTTCCTTGTGAATAGTTAATTTTTAAATTAACTAGATTAATTGTTGTTATATATTAATTGTTGAGTTAATGAAATAACTTTGTGTGTTTAACTAATTTTTTAATTAGTAATGAGATTGATGATGATAATTAATTTATGAATTAATTATATTATGAAGCAGTAAATGATAACATGGACATTCATGTGTGTGTGAGTTTGGAATGGTAACATGGGAATTCATGGCTTCTTGAGTATGGAATGGTAACAATGAAATTCATGGGTACATGAGTATGGAATTGTAAAATGGACTTTCATGGGCATGTGTGTATGGAATGGTAACATGGAAATTTGTCATGTCTGAGTATGGAATAGTAACATGGACATTCATGGGTGCATGATTATGGAATTATTTCATGGACATTCATGGGTTCATGAGGATGGAATGGTAACATGGATATTCCTTGTGCGTGAGTTTGGAATGATAACTTGGACATTCATGGGTGCGTGAGAAAGGAATGGTAACGTGGACATTCATGGTGCATGAGTATGGAAAGGTAACAATGAAATTCATGGTTCCATGATTACAGAATATTAACATGGTCATTCATGGGTGCATGAGTATGGAATGGTAACATGGACATTCATAGGTGCGTGAGAAGGGAATGATAACATGGATATGCAAATGTGTGTGGGTTATGGAATGATAATGTTGTTCAAATGGGTCAAATATAAGAATGGTAACATGAAAATTATTTTGGGTGGTTAAACAAAAATATTTGAATAACGTTAAAAATAGTTCATTATACATTATTTATATATATATATATATTTCATATTAATACTATTATTCCAGATACAATCCAAAGCAGGTATTGCAATATGGTGTCCCTTTGGAACCTGGATGGGTTGTTGGTTATTTATTCAATTTAATTATTACTTCGATATACTTGTGTGCTATTTAATTTTGTTGCATTGTCTAGATAGATATATACACTGACGGTCCTGACCTACTGAGATTTATATCTCACACCCTATTAAGGCCGCCATTGCACTGGGGTACCCGAGTAGCTTGTACTTGTTATCCAAACTTGGAAATTGCTTGTTGTTGTTTTCTTGTAGCTGAGAGTTATTAGAAAATAACCAAGAAGGAGAACGAGATACTCATAGAGATTGACCTTGTCGATTTTGGGCCTTTTCATTTTTTTACTGAGATGAAAAGAATTATAATTTATTATTGCTATTAGATATGTACCACCAGGACATGCACACATTGTGTAAATTCACATTGGCCATTTTCTTTATTGATTTAATATTAAAATTGACTTCTACTGCATTAGTTATTTCATTATAATACTTCCAATATTGAAATCTATTTTTATATTGTTATAATATTGTGAAAATTCTGATATGAGGGTATAGTCTCCCCATTGATATCCTTACACCATTGTTTCTAGTCGTCATCCTATGGTGTATGGGGATGCTCTCTTGAGGTCTTTTGGTGACCAGCCTGGCTAAAAATTCAATGGTAAGCTGGGTCAGGACATTATATTAGCGGAACATTTCATGAGATAACATCCCACAACACTTATAAGATCATATGACCCCATTCT
Organism: Viscum album; assembly: GCA_963277665.1. Lineage (NCBI taxonomy): Eukaryota > Viridiplantae > Streptophyta > Magnoliopsida > Santalales > Viscaceae > Viscum > Viscum album. The sequence goes on from OY728150.1 coordinate 1,590,678,618, forward strand.
ATATAAAGGGTTTATTAAATCACTAGATACGTTTTTTGATCTCATGGGGTGTTCAGAAAATCAAAAGTTTTGTCTTGTTGTTTAGTATTATGAAGGTGATGATAATTAAATGTGGTTGATGGTTTAGAATATTAGAGACATTGAGAAGATAAATTCTCTTGAATGGGGTGAATTCAAAAATATGTTTCTTGAGAAATATTTTCCTAAGGAGGGATAACATAGGATGAAAAGACCATTCTAGTAATTGATGTATCATGAGGATTTAGTGACTATATACAAAGAAAAATTCACTCGACTGTTAAGGTATGCTCCAAATTTCATCTGGGAGAATGATAGAAAATTCTATCATTTATTTCTATGTATTAAAGTGAATGTATCAAATAAAATTAGATTCTCACGAGTTCAAATGTTATGAAAAACTATTTGATAAGATGATAAGGTGTAAATAGAGTTTTATGATGATCATGTTTTCATTGAAATATTGTATAATAAGAGGTTGAGGTGGAAAGATAAATGAAATAATTCTTGAAAAAAGTGTGATGGTAAAAAAAAAATTCTATAGTTTGGGAAAATTTTGTTAAAAATCCCAATGGAGAATGTAATATAAATTCAATTAAGGGATTATGATGTTTTAAAATAGGACATAAGTCACATCACTACTCTAAAAAATATCTAGGTTATGGTAAAACAAAATATGAGTTATATTAAGTAATTTGTTTTAAGTGAAATAAGATGGGTCATTGTGAAAACATGTGTTTGATGAAGAATTTGAATAATGGAATGAAATAAGACAATAATTAGAATGGTGTGTTGAAATCTTTTACAACTACATCATGATATGTTGGGTCATAAAATGATGTTTGATCAGGAACATTGTTGGTTTTTTCAAATTAATCCAATGTGATTTTTGATTCAAGGGCTACACATACATTAATTTTTATGAAATTTTATAATGAATTAGAAATTCCACCTAGAGAGATGAATCCGAAACTTATGGTAAAATCACATAGGAAAAATATTGAGGAAAATAGAATTATAAGAATATGCCTGACCTTATATGTGGAAATATTTTTACTTCAATCCGTGTAGTTATCCTCATTGAAGAGTATGTTGCTTTTTTGGTATTGATTTCCTTTTTGTTTACTATGCTAAGATTGACTACAATGCTAAAGATATTTCATTTCAAAAAATACATAAATTTTTTATACAGGAATTAACCCTTAATATAGATAACATATCACAAAGATGATAAAATATTAAAAGATAGAAATTAATTTTACCTTGCTCATATAGTTGTAAATAAAGGAACTATTTAGATTAATAATGTCCAAGTGGTAAATGGTCATATTGATGTTTTCCATAATTAGTTTCCAGATATTATACCTAATCGATTAGTTGAATTTAATTTTGAATTAATTCCTGATACTAATTCAATTTCAAATACTCAATTATTTAATGTCTCAAATTGATGTTTTTGAGTTGAAAAAAACTACAGGAGTTATTATATAAGAGTTTCATTAGACCATGTACATTACCGTGGGGTGCCCTTGTCTTGTTTGATAAAAATAATGATACTTAAATGGGACATTGCATTAATTAGAGAGCCTCGAATAAAATCATTGTTATGAACAAATATCCATTGCCTTTTAATAATGATAAATTTGATTAGATCTCGATTTCACAATATTTTTCAAATGTTGAATAGAGGTTATGGTACCAACAGTTGAATTAAAAGTAAGTTGAATTTCCTAAGATAGTTATTCAAACTAGATATGGACATTTTAAATTTGTAATTATTCTATTTGGGTCAACTAATTCACCTCCTATATTCACTGATATTATAAATAGAATATTCCAAGAGTTCTGGGATAATTTTTTGGTTCTGTTTATTGATTATATTTGGGTATATTATTGATCTAAATAGGATCAAGAAATACATCTAAGGGTTATTTTTTAAAAAATTAAATGAAAGTAAATTATATAGGAAATTCAGAAAGAGTGAATTTATATTGCAAATTTTTTTCCTTGTTCACATTATTTATATATATGGAATACCTTTTATCCTATAAAAATGAATATTGATCCTAAATTTAGAGGACCCCCAAATATAATGGAGAATCACAGATTTCCAGATTTATTATTCTATTACCAGAGGGTTTTTGGAAATTTTACACGGTTATCTATCGTAGTAAATAAGTTAACTCCAAAAGTTTTTAAGTTCATTAGTGAAAAGTAATGTGATGATTGTTTTCATGAATTGAAAATAATATTGGTGAATGCTCCATTTCGGGCCTTGCCATCCAGAGATGGGTAATTTTATTATCTATAGTTTTTCTTCTTTGAAAGGACTTGGTTGTGTCATTCGGCGGTGTGGCCAAGTAATTATATATACATCACATTATTTGAAATCCTGAGGAATTAAATTACCCTATAAGTGATTTGGAATTAGATTATATTGTTTTTACTTAAAAAATTTGGTGGTTTCATCTGTATAGAGTAAAATATTTATTAATACTTATCAAGAATGTTTCTAAAATATATCCACTCATAAAAAATTGATTATTAGATAAAGAAGATGGTTTTAATTAATCAAAGATTATGATTTCAGGATTAATTAATATCTTAGAAAATAAAATAAGGTGGTTGACGCTTTGATTTAGAAAATTAAGGCAATATTAACCATGTTATGTTTAGAACACAATCCTTTGGTTAATGGTTTACTGAAATTTGGATTTGAATTTGTTGGTTCATAAAATAATTATGTCTTGTATAAGTTTTGAGTGGAATCATATATATCTGATATATTGAAGAAAGCACATAATTATGTAGTGAATTGTAGAAAAATGATGAATTGATTTAGAAGGGTTTGTTCTGGGAATTTAACATTGATTAAATTTTTTAGACCTTGGAAGAGGATATGTGTCCCTTATTATTCGCAATTGATGAATGAGTTATTATGTGAAGCTCATGGTTCTCCATTTTCAGTTCATGCTGCTAGTACTAAGATGAATAGTGAACAATAAAAGTATTACTAGTGGGATGTAATGAAAAGAGATATTGCTAAATTTACAATTAAGTGTTTGACTTGTCAGCATGTTAAAGCAACAGAGGAGTTACCAAAGGGGATGATTCATCATTTAGAGTACCTAATTGGAAATGGTAAAATATATTAATCAATTTTGTAGTGGGATTACCAAATAATTCTCATAGTAATAATGTGATTTGGGTTATTATTTATCTATTGACTAAATATTCTCATTTTCTCCATATTCAAGATACTGTGCCTTTAGATAAACTTTCTCAATTTTATCCTAAAGAGATATTCAGGTCACATGGATTTCCTCTCTCTATTGTATCTATTTTTGATCCTAGTTTAATGTATAACTTTTAGAATGGAATTTATAATTCATTCATAACTGAATTAATATTCAGTACAACTTTTCATCCACAATCAGATGGGTAGTTAGAACGAACAGTTCATACCTTCGAGGATGTGCTATGTTCTTGTTCGATGGATTACAAGAGAAGTTAGTATCAACAAGTATTTTTGAGTTTTCTTTTAATAATAGTTTTCATTTTAGTAAAAAAATGGAACCATTTGAGTAATTATATGAAAAGTGGTGGGGAACTTCAGCTTTTTGGGAGATGTCAGAGAATAGAAGCTGATGGGACCCGAGTTGGTAGAAGAGATGGCAGAAAAATTTCATCTTATTTAGAGACACATGAGTATAGGTCAGAGAAGGAAGAGAAGTCATGATGATATCCAAAGGAAGGATCAATCATTTCAGGTATATGATCATGCTATTATCAAATTTTCTCCATAGAAAACTATGATTATTTTTATTAAGAAGGGGAAGCTGAGCCCATAGTTCATTGGACCCTATGAAATCCTAAAGAAAGTTAGATTAATTTAAAATATAATGGATTTATCTTTGAGTTTATCTGAGTTAAACAATGTTTTTCATTATTCAATTTTAATAATGTATTTTCTTAATCTATATTATGTTTTGGCTCCAGATGTAGTTTAGTTGGAAGAGAATTTTTTTATGAGGTATAACCTGTCAAAATTCTTAACCACAGAGAGAAACTGTTGTGGGATAATGTGATTAATCAGGTTAAGTATTTATGAAAAAACCATATTGTTGAATAGACAACATGGTAATCTAAAAACCCTATGAGGGATGAATACCCCCACTTATTTGATAAGTGAATAACATTGTGAGGACTCAATTTACAAAAGGGGGGAAGGATGTAACATCCCAAATAATTAAAGATTAAGACATTTTCATGTCAATTAATATTTATGAATAGATATTTATTTTAATTTAATTTCAAAACTATGTCCAATAGCATACTCAACACACAATAATGGGTTTCTATGAAATCTTATTTTGCACATGAGCCTGAGTTATACTGAAAAATAATACATTATTAATGTTATTTTTTAGAAGTTAGTTATCGCCTAACTGTTATATTTATAATAATGAATATGAAAAACTTTATTATGTTTAAATATTTTTATTAAATATGTTTAATTTATTCCAATAACATTAATAGGCATAAAATAAGAATAAATCCAATTTCAAGCATAAAAATAAGAAATATTTTTGGACGGTTGTTTTACCACCTATTGATAGAGAACCCTTTTTAATTATAAAAATTCATAGTTTTAGAAATTTTATATGAATAATTAAACTTATTCTTTTTATGCGGTACATCAAAATTTAGTTTTTTTGGAATTTGTGGTATTTTTTTGATAATATTAAATTTTTAATTAATAAAAAAATTAATGAATTTTAATTCAAAACTAATTTTTGTTTAATTTATTTATATTGTTAGGATATCATTTGGAATGGATTAAAAGTATAATTGACTAATATTTTAATATTTTAATCTAACTATGGTCCTTGTAATCAATTTCAAATCGAAATTGGATATAAAAACATTGTGATCTTTTGAACATTTTAAAATAAAAAAAACCCATTTCCTCGATTCGTCAACGAGATTAATATTAAATAAATTCATCCAATAATTTGAATTTAATGTTAAAAATGGACATACATGGTTGTAAAAAATAAAAAAATGTGGTCTGATAGGTTCAAAATAATTTATTAGGAATAGTGTCTTTAGCATCTTATTTACCACCGGTAAAGGTAAATAGGGTAATTAAGGGGAAAATAATATTATAATTATATAAAACTACCATAAAACTTATCTAAATATAATTGTATGAGTTATTTATAAATAATACAATAATTGGGATGAAATTGTGACATTTGAAATCCACATGGATGTGATTATGACATTTATAACTTTTAATTTTGTTTAAAGGCATATATGTCATAAATATGTCTATCCTAAAAAAAAATTAATATGGGATTATATAAGATATATATTAATATATAAATATTACTTATAAATATAAATGGATTTTCTATATCATGGTAATTTATATTTAAATTTTTATAAGTAAATAATTAAAATAAATAGTGACATAATTATGATGCACTAATTGATTTATTAATGAAAGAGTTAAATTAATGATATTAATACCATTAAAATAAATATAATTTAAATATTTTAATCCAAAAAATACATTTATAGATGACTATGAAAATTTATTATTGATTTAATATTGTTTTTTAAAATAAATCAAGTAGTTATGATTTTTGTAAAAGTCATCTAATTAATAGTGTCAAAATTGACATTATTCAAAACTGAAATTATAAAACATATAATTAAATGATATAAAATTTAAAAAAATCCAATATTTTGCCTAAATGGTTAAATTACTCTTCAAAGTTCATTAATGACTCATTATTTTGTCATTTGGCATGATTTTGTTAATATTTTATCTCTCATAGTGTATATTACTTTATAAAATGATAATATTTTAAAAGTTTGAAACAAAAATATAAGGATTAAAAATTATCCAGAACTTTTTTAATTATCATTATATTATTATATTTATACCCCTCCAAATCCCATATTAGTAATAAATCAACTTTTACCCACATGGAATTGAAAATGAATTATATTAATTTAATAGTTTTAATAATTCCAAGGGTGGCCCTCCCCTCTCCTATAAAATGCTCCCATTACACTATATTAATCATAGTTTAATAACCTTTTAGTTATTCTTAGATATTCCCAACCCCTTAATAGAATCTCTCTCTATATTTATGAGGCCTTATTTTAGGAATAATACCCTTCTTAGAGTTGTTAATGTGTTAAAAAATATGATCATCTCAAGGAAGGGGAATGGTTTTTAAGTGTTTCTATTTTATTTCCTCTTACCCATCCTTTAAATCCACTTAATTATTTAGTAACTAATAAATATAGTTTCTTCAATATAATTATTTGCTATTTTTTTAACATCACCACAAAAATTCTTCTCAACATCCATTAAATGGTAATGTAATTAATTGTTCGTGCATATGTGTGAACTATCACCTCCATAAACAAATCTAAATTATTTTTCATAACCATATATCATGAATGTGTATAATAATGTATTTAATGTTTATATTTGATAATAATGAAATATTATTGATTATAATATAGTAATATATCAATTAATTTCATTCTTTACATGCACAGAATATTGATAATGTCAATTGTGCTTAAGTGTGAAGTATCACTTGCACGAAGAGATGTTATTAATTTTTATTCATTATATAACACATATGATATCTATAAGTATATTAAAATGATTAACAATATATTTTTTAATTTTATGATCATTATGAAAAGATAAAATAAAACTTATCTTCTTTCCGTAACGATCAATGAAAAATGGAAAATGTTATTCATGCATACGTACGACATACCATCTCCATGATTATAATGTTGTTCATTTTTCATAAACACACTGCATGGATTTATTTAATGGTATAATTTATGTATAAAAATGATAATAATTTCATTTATATAATTCTTGAGAATAATGTGTTATTACCGCATAGACTATTGACATCATACCATGTTTATTTTCGACTCAGGTACCTTATATCGACAAAACAACCATCAAGATATTAAATCATTATGTAATTGTTATTACTTGGTGATAAGTTATAGAGAAAGAATAATGAACATGAAAAAGGTTCTAAAGAAATTATATTTTAACCTAAGTTTATTATTTAGTAAAATAATTAATGTATGAAACAATCTAGACTCTAGGTAAGGGATTTTATCTCAATCCCCTTTCATGAGGGTATATTTCGATAATATACACCACCTAAATTTATATGATGTATAATTTACCCATTTTAATTTTATTTTCATTAAATTGTTTTTTAAAAGAATAATTTCTGATGAATCTTTTAACTAAATTAAATTAGGGATATTTTTTAATGAATGTGATGACAATAAATTTTCTCCTCTAGAGACCAATATTTGAAATTTGGATTCCTCTATAAGCCATAATTTTTTTAAAAGTAAAATAAATACCATATTAAGATTTTATTTATTTAGGTATTTAAAATGGTTTTGATAATTGATTTATTATGTCAATATCTTGAAATGATATCTTGCGATTTCAATGTGGAAATTTTATTTTTTCTTTTATTCTGATTAATGAATTATGAATATGTTTAAGTTCTTAAAAATTACTTCCGTTAACAAATGGTTGCATGATAAATAGAGGATGGGTGATCCCATGATACACATCCAATGGATTGGGTTATTATACTGAGTTAAAAGATAAGTATTATCCTATAATAATTATGGAATATACTATGATGGGTATTCCTAATGTAACGATGAAGGTTACTCACTATATAGTTCTGAATTCTAAAATGCATGTATGATATGGATGCAACAAGTTACCATTATCATTTATAATTTCTATGATGTCATTCTATAATTATATTATTTCATGAGGTATGTAAAATAACATATGTTTTATGGGTGAAAATTTTGATTATGTGAAAATGATTTCATGAGTTTAAAATATTCATGGACTAATGGTTTCAATCCTTATTTATATCCCTTATTGAGCTTCAGGTGATCATCCCAATTTTTTGAAATATTTTCCACTGGGTATAAGAATGGTTTAGATAAAGGAATAATAGAAGATGAGTGTTATTAATAATTTTATCACAAAAAAAGAATTCATGTTCAAACTGTTTTAGTTTATGAAAAAAATGTATAGCGTGTAGCCTTCTTTACATTTTAATATTTGAGATTTTATATAATAGTTATGGAATAATTCACTAATTCTCTTAACATAAAAATAAACTTAATGTAAATCCATTTGAATTATTGACTTAACTAAACATTATTTAATGTTTATGGTGGGCTCCTTATATATAAAAAAGAAATTATGTCCACACATAACATTATAGACATGAAACTAGGTCTACACATAACCTTATGGGCAAGAATGTTGGTCCACTTATAACCATATTGATATGATACTATGATCGCTCATAACATTATTAATATGAGAAAAGATATACTCAAAGAATTATTAGCATGAAATTTGGTTGACACATAACATATTTAGTAATGAGTTAACAATTATATTTGAATACATTAGAGGTAGATATATGTCCAAACTATCTCTTAATACAGACATATATGTTCCAAATATCATAAACCAGTATTCATCTCATAGCAAAAAAAAAAGAAATATGATTCATAGATATTTCATCATAGAATAACCTATGTAAAATAAATTCATTTAAAAAAATTCATCATTTCATCAGAGGATAACCCATGGAAAAAGAAAAAGTAACTTAATACAATTTTTAAAAAATATATGAAAAATACAGAGAAATAAAAAATTAGGTATTATTGTATTATATAATTATTAATTATTAAATTAAATTAATTAATTTCCGCTTAAATGTAAAATTGTTTTCAAAATTCACAAGGAACATTTATTGATAAAAATACATATTATACCTTGAAATATCCAATTTACAATATTAAAATTTACAAAAATTGAATTAAAGAACTTAAATTTACAATTACCATTGAAAATTAAAAATTAATGTCTAAATCATTGATTAGTTATGATGGAGGGAATTACCATACCTTTTATACATGTTAAAACAAATTCTCCATACACATTTTTATATGAAAAGGAAAAAAATTACTTATTTGGAAAATTTCAGGAAGATTACTTATAATATTTTTCAAAATACAATCATGGATAAATAATTATTTAAACAATGATCAGAAATAATTATTGATTTTTTATAGAATACTTATATTTGGATGAAAATAGATTTTTATCCACAGAGTAAAGTAATGTATATTATTTGTATAAAATTATTTCTAAACCATAATATCATACAGGAAAATGATGGGAAAAATTTTATTATGTTGAAATATAAATTATCTAAAAAATTAAATAGTTTTATGAGATATATATATCATATTATTTCATCATTAGAGAAATAATAATAAACACTCATTATAAAAATGAGATTGAAATATCAATCCCATACCACTATGGTAAATATTGACTCATAATCCCTATGAAAAATAGAAAAATTATTGGATTTCACATAATAAAAATTGTAATATTCTTCATCAAAAAAATTTCATGATTATTATATACACCACATAAACGAAACAAATAGTGAATATAGAATTCATCTGATAGAAATAAAAGTGATATGAAAATCCCATACAACTTTTATAACTTTTGAATCATAATCCCCAATAAAGTATAAAAATAAATGATACATCAAATTTAATGAAAATAATTAGATACACATTATAAAAGTATAAAGGGTTAGTATATACACTATAATGAATGAATCAACATTGAATATATCATACTTATCCAAAATATAAAATACATTGGAAATCAGATAACTCATGTATTGACATTCACCGTACAAATATTTTTTTATTGTATTTATTTTCATATTATATAAATATAAAAGAACCATAAAAATATATATCAAAATATACATTATTTATCTATGACCATTTATTACATGTTAATAAAAAAATTTCTTACTAAAATTTTATTTCAGGTAATAACTACTTTATTATACATGTATGTTTTGTTTTGGTATTATTGGTCCTCTTAATTTGATCATTATTTCATCATCTAAATAATTTAATTCATGATATACATATCATATATATTCATGATATATGTATATATATTAATACATTAATTTTATATATAGAAACTGAATTACATCATCCTTGGTGATTATATATCATAATTATGCATGAACGATGATTTAATAATATTTAAGGATGGAAGGATAGAAAGGTAAATATTAAATAACCAATAAGAAATAATTTTTAGGTAATTTATATCATATTTATTCATTTAATTATATACTTATTACAATCCATGTTAATATAATATAAATAATTTATTAAATCATTTTTTAGAGGAAGTTGTCCACACCTACACATGAGTGATGTTATCAATTATCAATATATATAAATAAAATATATTAAATGATATATTAAAATTACATAAGTATAAAAATTTAACTAATAAATTATATATAATTTTAATAGTTCATTATATCCACATATTAGATGTGATTATAGAAAACATGTTACATTGGTTCATGAGGCGGTAGTCTTCCATACAGATGATGAACATTTTTTTGTCCCGTTTGTTTCCATAGTAGTTGAATATAGGATATTAGCGTAAAAAAATTACATATAATTACATGATACATATTTATATTATTATATAAAAATATTACATTATTATTTTTAGGAGTTCTAAGAACAACTAATGTAAAAAATATCGGTTAACAATGATACCTCTTTTCGGAGAACTTCCTTCTTCTAGAAAAACAAATATTTATTATGATTATTTGTTAAAAAATTAAGTCATATAGGATGTCTTAGAGGAAGTATGGAAGGAATTTTTCCATAGTGAGGCTAAATTTAAAGGATATTACACTATTTATATGATAGAAGAGGAGATGTACTTTTATTAATGGGTAAAGGAACCCAATCTGAAACTACATAGAAAGCTTCTAACCAAAACAAAATGATAAAGTAATTCCAAAGAAAAATGATTCCAAATTACCACTTATTATATCATGGTATAAAATAAGGTTAATTTTTTCCATTAATATATGATTTGGGAATGTTTTGTTAGCAAAAATACCCTTATAATGTTTTTACCCCCCCCCCCCCATAAAACTGTTTTGACAATAACTATGGAAATTAATTTTTACTATTTTCATTAATCATCATGAAAAACATATAGTTAAAATTATTAGATAATAACAATTAATATTATTCTAAATAAGGATTAAATTTTTCTATATCCAATTAATAAAAGTGAAAGAAATTAATTTAAAATTAAAATAATAGACATGATGAAAATGTTGTTTTCTAAACAAAATGTTTCATTTGTATAATTATTTTTATATTTAAAATATAAATAAATAAATTAAAATAATATAAATTACATAAATTATATTATAATATATTTAATTTAACTTTTAATAAATTTTACAAATATAATTAAGCATAGTAAATATTTTAAATGATAAGGCTATTCAAAAAAAAAATCACTATATACAGAAATAATTAAATATTTTATCAAAATATAAATAAATAACATTGAGATAATTTTATCAATTATATTTCAAAATTAAACTAAATATTTTCTGAAAAAATTATAATGTTTGAAAAAATTAGTTTTAAAATAACACCACAGAACCCGATGAAACAATTTGATGTGAAAAAATATTTTCCAACACAAAATTAGATGTGTTCTTCTCTGATTTTTATAAAAAATATTAGACGAATTATATAATAATTTATATATTATATAATATATAAATTTAAAATAAATATTTCCTTAATAGTAACTAATTAAATTTTTTAGTATAATAATAATTCATGAGAATAAATACCGTTTTTCTGAAATTCATTTCTTTTATTTTAAAATAAATTTTGTTCTGATTTCGAATAAATTCATAACAAATGAAATAATTGTATTCATGTATAAACTGTATATTTTTAATATTTAAATTTTTCATATTCATACCAAAAAAATTAATTGCTAGGTTTTAGTGCTCAGGTGTAAATAAAATTAGTATAATTATATTGTGGTTCGCTAATACTCGGTGTTACACATAACCCAAGATATCAAGGAAATTTTAATTATTTAAAAAAATATATTAAAAATATATATGGATATTACAATATCAAAAAAAATAATTAATAACTTATAATAACTAATATACAAAACCTACATCATTCAAGTATTTCTTCTATTTCCCATAATATCCTCAACCCACTACACAACCATATAAGAAACTAAACATCAATAATCAATACCAAATATATATCACCATTCTCATGAGAATCATAAAAAATAACTAAAAGGTTCCAAAAATACACCACAATTGCAACATTTCTATTCATGGACACTTTTAAATCATGCTGGTGGTGGGATAATACGAAAACACTCACAAAATAATGAAGGACATGAGAGTGATTAAAAATCACCAGAATACCAACAACCATAACCCCAGACCTCACCTAACCATACAAAATCATAGAAACATACCAATATATCCTAGACATAGGTACTATTCCACCTCCATATACCATGTAACCACATATCCAAAATGATATCATCACATAATCATCTTGTCAACGACACATTGTTGGGGTATTATAAGCATAAATGGAATAATCATCATGAAACTAACCTTATATATACATCCTCCATAATAACTACATATCCAAATATTCTTTATCTTTCATTTATCCATATAATATTTAAAAAGTCATATTAGAATTTTATTTTGACCCACATATGTACCTACCTAACCATGTTAGATGTCCTACAATCACATTTTCACATTTTTAAACCATACCATACAAATAACCAAATCCAAATAACACATATCAATAACTAAAAAACACTTAATTTTCCATAATATAAAGTTATCGTCAATATGATGAACCTTATCCTTATTTCGTTATATTAAAAAATGACCACTACATTACAATATCATACGGTTAACCCTGATTGTTTTAACAATATATCATATACTCAATGTTAATAAATTATAGCTTACATGATGTTACCTACCTCAAGCCATCATAAGCCTAGAATTATAATACATCAACCAATTTTTAAAATTTCATAAACTGAAAACCACTTTCACATTATGAATAATAATATATTAACCACACATGAAACAACTCCTTTCACCAAAAACAATCTTCATAAATTGAAGACCCAAATGTCAACAAAATGAAACAATATCTAAATCTTCTTCTAAATTCCATATCATTAACATTACTCAAATTTACTATTTACAATTATCAAAGGATTTATATTTCCATTCACATTCCCATGATAAACCATTCATCAAAATAAATATCATTTCTTGTTATTCATTCATATTTATTCATATTTATTAAATACTAGAAAATAAATTATGATCATTAACTGTTTATTAACATCCCATAACCCTTAGAAAATTTAACATTATAACTATATTCTATTCATCCCATATTAATTTTTCCTTAGAAATCTCTTCAATCATTTCATTTTTTTCCACATGGGAAAATTATTTTCATAAATATATATAAAATCCATTTCATATTTTATATTTAATACAATAATCATATGTTTCAATCGAATTCATTTAACCTTCCTAAACTCAAAAAAACTATCAATCATTCAAGGATGTTTCTTATACTAAAATAATACAATCCCCCTCTATTTAATGACACAAATTTAACCAAACCATGTTAACTAAAAAAATAACAAAGTCATAAAATAAAAGAATTAAAACATTATGCAAAACAATTATTATCAACCATGTCTTTAATGACTCCATATATGGAAATTTTCTTTTCAATTACTACGTTTAGGTAATTATATGATTATATTGTTGATAAATATTTTCAATAATATAAAAATATTATGGGAATAAAAAAATTTATTAGCCAATAAGAACCATATTAGTTTAAATAAATTTAAAAAAATAAATAATATGAAATTATCTTTCACCATCTAATTTACTATTAAATAGTGTTCTATATCTATATGATTCAATTATTTTTTAATATTTGTGTAAAATATGATATTCCCTCTCCCCATAAACAAGGATAACACTTAAATCCATATAAAATGATATTTATGATGAATCTGATTAAATTTTTATAATAGATTAATCATATAATATATATCATGTTATTTAATAATAAATTTATAGTATTTATAAATCCATTAAATTAACTGATGCATCAAGATGACTAGAAAATAAAACTGAAGAATAATAAAGAATCATTTCTAAACATTGTGAGAGAGACTTATACATCCAAATACAAGATGAATCCCAATTTTAAAATAATGTTAGCCAAAAATAAAACCTTCCAAGATGAATACGATATAGAAAATGAATAATCTCAAGGATTAATTTTATAAAATTATCAGGAAGTGAATATCTTAAATATGGGATCCAATACTATCCATTGGTCATTCAATGGTATGTAAAATAAAAAAAATCTATTTCATGGATTTGGAACAAAAATCAATTTAAATTAATGATTTCACAATGATTTTTTAATTTATACATTTTATTGAAATTATTAACCCATAACATGATATAATATCCACATTTCATGACTATGAACATTATATTTAATCTTTAGAAATGACAATATGATCCTAAATTTCACCCCACATTATATTCCATATCAAATTTTTTAACCCTTAAAAAATTGTAAGGTCAAAGTTTATTTAAATCCCCTTGTTATGAAGTCACATAGTATATAAAAACATAAAAAAACTTCAAAATCGTCATTCTATAAAGCCCAATACCTCAATAAGATTCTCCAATCAATATAAATGAAGGAATCTAATACCCTAGTCACATGGTTGTGAAAAACATCGTAGTGTTATTAAGGTTATCCCTTTAATATCCAATATACTACCTTGGAGCATCCACACTACAAAAAAACCACCCGATATGATATAAAAGATATCATAATCACCAAAAAATGACCCTCCCAAGTAATAGTTTTATTCCATTTCTCTCAAATTTTGATTCAATAAACAACATAACACCATTTAATATACCTAGACTCTCATCCAAAGACATTGATGACCATTCGAAGACCATACTGTCCCAGCTAAACTTTAAAAAAAACATCTATCCTCAATATTTTTCCAATAAATACATCACGCGAATCAGATGTTTTAATATTTAAAATGGGAATTAACAATTATACATGTTTATTAGGCATAGTGTTTGAAAGAGCTTAATATATCATTCTATGTAATTCAAGACCATTTTTTAGTAAAATACCATATATAATCTTCCAAATTTTTATTAAAATAATTAAATATTCAGATTATTTTGTGTAGAAATAATGGAATAAATATTTCATAAATATTTTATTAATAGAATAAAATTCAATTTTCACAAAATTTTTTCCATTTGTTTGGTTTTTTTTTTTCGATTTAACATAAGTGATTCTCTTTGAAAAATAAAGAATAATAGATTACGACATATTTTTAATAATTGGATTACTATAAAAATATGATCTCTATAACATTTCTCTAATTTTTTCATCTAATGGATAATAAAATCCACTAAATAATAATGGTTGTTGATTTATAATGGATTTATCATTATGTTGTTATTAACGCCTCTTTAAATTTTTATTAAATGGAATTTTTAGTGTAAAAAATTAATAATATTCAAAAAATTGAAAATAAATTATAATAATTAAAAAATTCTAATTTTATCCAATGAAATATTCCACTCATATAATCAATGAATTAATTCACTATTGATTTTATTACATTTTATCATCACATTATCTATAAGATAATTATTAAAAATAAAAAAATTACAGTATGAAAAAATTGACTCTCCCCAAATCATTTTAATTTCTATCCAATGCTATATATATAAATTACACTCATACTATTATGACAACTGAGGTGAATCCTAATTACAAATTTAATATGACATTATTATGAAAACCTACCTGACATAAAAATATATAATATCACAAATTTAAAGTGTTATTAGATAATAGCTATATAAATATTTTTTTTTAAAATTAAATAAGGAAATTATATATAAAAAAGTATTTAGAAAACTCTATGTCCTATACCAATAAAGGAATAAACATTTTTTTGGGAATATTGAGAAATAAAAAAATGAGATAAATAAATATGTAATATGTAAATCAATAAAAATATGATCTTGAGTAATTATACTTAGATCATAACAATATGATATCTGTATATGAGATAATGTCCATGATTAATATAATTATATAATGGACTCTTATGAGAGGGTCATGTTTTTTATTACGAGATCATATATAAGGAAATATATTGCATAAAATTATTTTTTTGTACAACTTATCTCAAAAAACACCATAAAAATGTGGAATAATATTATGATAATAATTATGTATGATGAAATCGAGATAGAATATGGATTTATCTAAAAATGTAGCTTATATATAATTATTAAAAATCCTTCAATATTTCAAGGAACTCTTTAAATATCATCACCACTAAATGGATTCTATCAAACAAATTTTCCATCATTACTTTGGAGTGTTTTCACACACCAATACATAAAACAATAGTAGATTGCTATAGCTTCATAGTACCATAATAAAATAATCTAACGATATATCAGATTTACCCTATGTAATGATGAAATATCTAATTTTAATCTAATTTATGAACCAACTTCAAGATAATGTTTAAATTTTCTTAAATGAGGGTTTGAGGAAATAAAAGGAGTTACATGATTTCAATAACCTGATATTTAGTTACATGAATATTTTTTAGAGCAACCAATTTTTAAGAGGGAGAATGTGGAGTTTCTAATATTCAATGTGGATAATTCTAGTATTGGAATGTCAGATCCTATGAGTTATGTTTAGAATTAAAATAATATGTGTTTTGGTAATGTAATTTTAGATTCATATGTCTTGAAAAGTAATTTTTAATGACTCAAATTGTTTTGTAATATATTTTAAATTTTCATCAAGTTGTAATTTAAAGAATTTTTTCAACTCCTCAAATGAATTTTGTGAACAAATAAAAAAACGGATGGGTGTTAAAAGGATGTATTTATATGAACACTTTAATATAATTTTATGGACTTATCCTTTGAATTTTCTCCTACATCAGAAAAAGTTTCCAACACATATATATCATAAAAAATGTTGTGGATTATTCACAATTGGTATGCTACTGAGAAAAAACTATGATATATAAAAAATAGTAGTAGTGGATCGATGTCTTTTACACGAGATATCTCATGTATAGGTGGATAAAGGTTATTATAATCACGCATAGGGTTTGAGATGGTATTCTATAAAAGAGCATTAAATCACAGTAGAGTTTAATTATCCAATGTTGCAGGTTGATAATATATTAAGAATCAATATCATGAGTTTTATTATAATGTGAGATTAGCGATCAAGAGAAATATATATAACATATATTTGACATGTGGTTTAAAAACAATGATTCCATCTTTTTTAATCTTCATCCTTTAGTCTCATTTGATGTTTGATCTATTAATTTTAATAAAAATCTACAATAGTTGATAAAAATAATAATTCAAAGGAAATAAACTCATTTTTATATCTAAATTATATTTACTAGACAAGAATCACATTTTTGTGTAAATGGTACCTCTCACTAGATGTAGTGTATGTTATTGGAGGTAGTATTGAGAACCTTCAACCTGTATGATTTATTCCTTAAGAAAAAACTAAAATAAATTCAAAAGATGAAGAATAATTTTTTAATGTAAAAATAATATTGCATTAGCATCAGAATGGAATCATCTTAGTTTCATAAAGGTGATTCATGAACAATATATGTGAAATATATATTTATAATGATCTATATGATGTGAAATAGTATCCTAAAAGATTATTGAAATATTGTGATTATTATTTATGATTATTGAAATATTATTTGATATGAGTGGAAATAATAGGATGTCCATTATATTGGAAACATGTTATGAGGAACTTGATGTTTTATAATAATGATGCAATAAAAAAACCTTTTTCTAGTATAATATTTTGTGGAGATCTGCACTGAACGAAAAGAGAATGCACTGAAATATTAAATGTAGGATATTAAAATTATACATATGAGAAATTCTAAGTCATAATGTTGAAATCGTGAAAAATGTGATAATAATTGTGATTTAAAAATAAAATGTTGAAGAACTACATATAGAAGTGATAGAAATTTTAGATAATAAGAATAAATTAGAGAAATAATATGGTGTCCCATAGTAGCAATCATTTTCATTGGGTAGTTTTATAATCTGTAGTGTCCTGGAAATTCCAGGTAGTTTTTTAAATAAATGGGAATTTTACTAGTCCGCAAAAATTAGCGGTGTGTGCTTCCGAGGCCCGATGTGCCCGAAATGAATTCTGAACTTTTTTGGGGTACATTTAGTAAATGTACGAGTGGGTTTTTTTAACGTTTGAACCGGTTCTCGAAATTGAAATCTGAGGGCACCGTTGAACTCGTAGTACCAGTATTCTCTTAAAGAGACCTTTACCTCAACCGCAGTGGGTTGAGAGTGAAAGATAGATTTTGTGTTTTTTTTATGAAATAATGAAATAAATAAAATTATTAACATTTTTATTTTATTTGTTGAAACCGCCTCAATATGGGTTATGATGGTGGGGACCACCCGAGCCTAAACATCCCATGTGGATGTTTTGAGGTGGGTACCCCCTGAACTAGCCACCATATTAAATTAATGGGTGAGGACCACCCGACCCCTCTTAATGGGGGAGAAACCTCTCAACTCCCCATTAATACTTTCCTCCCATTAATTAGAGAAAATTAATTGTGAAATCCTTTTAATTTGATAAACAAAAATTAATAAGGGGGCTATTTTCACATTTTGGTGGAATTGGGAGTGTAGAGCCTTTTGAAGGATTATTTTTCTCTAATGAAGATAACGCTCCCGAATTTAGAATGCTCACGCTGACAAGGAACCGCTTCAATGAAAACAAACCGATGATAGAGGAAATGCCGAAGTCCATCTATCCCTAACGACTTCATTTTTTCCTCACGACCTCCATCGAAAAATATCTGAGGTAGGGGATTAGTTGTGTATGATTATATATCCTCATGTTCTTACCTTATAAAACAAAGAACATTGATCAACTCTCTAAATAGTTGATCCGTGGATTATTTCTTCTACAGGTTTGGGAATAATCATTATGGGAGGTTGTAGGGTTTGATGTTCTTCATTCAAGAATTTTTTGAGCCACTTGATACAGCTCTAACGCGGAGGGAACGGGTCAAACAAACATGGCTCGAACCATCTGTCGTTCTTCTTGAATGGTGTGTTCTTCATGATGGAAGAAGGTGGAATTGTGCCATGATGATGAATTGATGCGGTGGCCGGCAAATCGCAGTTCGTGTAGAAGGTGATGGCCCCGCAGCTCCTCTCTTCTCCACAGCCTCCACAGTGCCCCACAACTCTCCGTGCCACCCTACTCCCTCTCCGCCCCACGGCCATCAACGACACCCCATGGCCTCGCCACCCCATGAACTCGCTACCCCGTGGCCCTCTGTGCTACCCCGCGGCCCTCGGCTCCCCCACATGGCCTGACCACCCAGTGGCCCTCACGGTCCCTGCTGCTTCGTGCCAACCTCTTGGACCCCACAACCTCGCTGCTTCATGGCCTCATGGCCCCCACAGCCTCGCGGCCCAGCAGCATCACGCCCCCAACCCCTGCGGCCTCGCCACGCCCTCATGGCCTTCATGGCCCTCGCTGTCGTTGCGGCCCTGACGGCCTCAGCACCGTGCGGCTTCGCTCCACCCTCGCGGCCCCCGTGGCCCCTCGTCACCTTTACGGCCTCTACGGCCCCAGTGACCTTTCACTTCCCTCGCGGCCTCCACACCACCGTTGCGGCCTATGTGCCACTCTGCTTGGCCCAGGACGAGCAGGACCCAATGGGCCAGACCAGACCCAGTGTGCCGGGACGGGCTGGGTTGGTCTAACCAGGTCAGACCAGACCCGGGCCAACTTCGAACTTTTTTCTCTATCGGCCATAACATTGGAACCATGCATCCATTTGACGAACTGTCAGCAGTGCTAGAAACCATGGAGCGAGATGATCCTTTTAGTACACCCCACTAGAGATTTGGATAATTTTGGAGTATGGTCAGGTTGGATCGAGCACGAATCCAACTGGGCCCTCTGGACTAAGGCTAATAACTCATAGACCAGGCGTCCGATTGACGCACCATCTGTTGCGTTGAGACCACAATGAAATGGCAGTACTTTGTGACACTTATTCTTGTACTTCGTGGCTATTGGAGTATCAAATAGTGTCTTGTGGAACAGGCCCTCCCAGAGACAAGCAATCATAGTGCAGGAACCCTATAGTTGGCTATGACTTGAAAAAGGAATTGTTTGTGGGTCTGTGATTAAGGGTACAACAAGGAACCGCTATAGGATTCCATGCGGGACTACAATAGGATTCTGTGTGGGTCTGATGCCGTACTAGGATCCTGTGTGGGTCTGACGACGTACTGAAGACATACGGACGAATTACTCAGAACCTGTGTGGGTCTGAAGACATACTGACGACGTACTGATGATGTACTAGGATCCTCTATAGGTCTGACGACGTACTAACGATGTACTAGGATCCAATGTGGGTCTGACAATGTAATAGGATCCTATGTGGGTCTGATGAGGGACTAGGATCTTGTGTGGGTATGACGATGTGCTACGATCCTCTGTGGGTCTGATAATGATTTTGGATCCTTCGTGGGTCTGCCTCTTAACAGAGTTAGTTGATTCAGTAGTTACATCAAATCATCTTTACTATTGTATCTATGATATACATGGTGTGATATGTTTCTGTACCCTGTGATACATTCCTTCGTGGTAATACCTTGGGGGTATTCTTTTGTGTGGCATAAGTGTGTGATATATACCTTTGTGGTATTCCTTCCTTTGTGGAACAATTGAGCTTTGGGTTTTGAGTTGGACTCTGTGTTTTCATCATGATTTATATGGGTTTACGTGATAACTTAGGTATATGTATGGGAATATACCTAAGTTGTGTTGTGAGTTGATTCCATGTTGTGTTGTTTATCCTTGGTGGATTTTGTGAGACCTTGAGGGTCTTGAAGACCCTATTGAGTATTGTTATACTCACCCTGGAACGGTCTATGCCCGCACCCTATTGTGTTTGGTGTAGACGATAGACAACGCTGACTAAGGATGAGATTACTAGGAATGGATGTAGATCGAAGGTGGACATTATATGAGGCGAACCGCAAAGACGACCTTTCGTGATCTGTAACTACCCTCCAGGTAGTATTCATGGTGGATGATCCATGTGCTTCTTTTCTTCTATCAGCCATCTTGTACTTCCAGTTTTCCTTGTACCTTCCATTTGGGCTTGTATTCTATCACATTTTACTTATTGTACTCACTCTATTTATTGTTCAGTTTACTCGAGTTCGTATCATGCTGTGTGCTTGGTTGTGTGTGTTACAGGTTATAAAGGGAATGCCATTCCGGTTTTAGGGAATACGGCTTTGGTACTAGTTTCCGGCCCCTGGCCTATGGAAGGATGGTTTGGGGTAGTCATAGAAAGGGCCCCAGGGGATGGGTCATGACAAATTTGTATTAGAGGAGTCGGTACTACCATAGAACATAGGACTATGATCTTTTTAACCGCAATAGTGATATGTGTAGTGAGTGTGGTTATTAGTTTAGGTAATCCATTGTCGGTGAGGCATCCGATGTATCCATACACCGGGACCTTGAATTCTGATTTCTAACTCAGTGCACAAAAACACTAATTGCATGTGTGTTTTGAAAAGTTTTATTGTGTCTTATTGAGTTATCTCACCAGGTATAACTAAATGATCATTGAACACCTGTTCCTTACCCGGATGCCATTACATAGACAGCTTTCTAGGATTCCCGAGGGAGCACATGATGATGGCCCACCGATAAATAAGGCTCTGGTTTAGCGCTCTCTTACTATGTCGACACATTTGGCTGGTGTACTAGCAGCAAAACCACCTTTTGGGTTGTAGATACAAATATACTCACTTGAAAATGGTGCACGCCGACTGAGCATGTTGCACGGGTTCCAGTAGCAGAGGCCTTTGAGGTTTTGAGGCAAGACAGTTTCCCATACACCTGAGGGCTGGCTAGAGGTAGTTTCTAGAGTTTTCCACCTAGTTGAGACACCATTAGAGCAGATGGTGATCCTAGCTACAAGTCTTTTTTAGTGAGTGACCATGAGGTTGGTTTACATAGCGATGGGGCTTCAGTATGTGGACCATTACCCATTATATAGTACCTTCAGGTAGTGTGTCAGTTATATCAATACACATTGTTCAACAATTACAACCGACGGTACCAGTAAAAGACACATATAGGCTCAGTACCTTACCCGAGTTTCAGCATCAGATACCCTTCAGGTTCCGAGGCAAGCCCGACTCACAGGCAGTTGAGGACTAGCTTGAGGAGGTGGTTGAGATTTCTCTAGAGCTTTTACAGCTTCGGATGGATGACATGTTAGTAGATGAGTATTCATTGAGGTGTACCGACCTTTCCTAGTACTCGATTAATATGCTATGATTAGTGCTTTAGGGGTCAAACATTCGAGTGAGGTGTGTTTATGGAAATACGAGCCATCACTATTCCTCTATGAATTTATACTTATGATAGGGTGCTAGAGAGAACCTTTTTTTTTGAATGTTCTTTGGTTGAGCTGATACAACTTGTGAATGTTAGCAGTGGGAAAGCATAGAACATGCACCTGTCTTAGAGACTTTGGTGTGTAATATGTCTAGAGAAGTTGATGTGATAAGGATAGATGAATCTACAAGGCAGTTGACATGGACGTAGAGCTTGGAGAGCAGCATGAGGTGGTGTACATTTCGACATGCCACAACCATCCTCTTTTTGTGCACACCACTAGGCTCCGAGAGTTGGAGGATAAGGGAATATAGTAGATGAATGTAGTCAAGGAGTGCGACCAAAGCTCTATAGGAATGATTTGAGGTATGGCCTGTGTCTACTACTAGCTACTGTATCAATAGACATAGGTACCAATCATTCCTTCCTTCCAAGATTCTTTTCGAAGACATATAGTTTCCGGCTAAATAGTTGACTTGACCCTAACATCTGGAGATACCATTTGGAGGAGACTCGATAATCACACATACACTGATGGTGTGATCTGACCCTTAAGGTGAGAGTTTCGGTTGGAACCTCTTGCTGGTAGTGTCAAGGCCTTATGATGTCATATTGAGTATGGAGTAGACATCCACAATTCATTCTTAGATTGACCGTATTAGGAAAAAGTTTTTGCTTTACCTACAACATTAGAATGGGGTTTTCCTTGTTCGGTGAAAAAGGAAACTCTGGCAGCACAGGATAAACTCATCCATAGAAGTTTTTATTTTTCAGTTCTAAACAAGTGTGGTATAGAATGGGGACATCTTTTCAAAATATGTTTCTAGGAATACTTCCCTGAAGCAAGAGGGACGTCTACTTTTATTAGGTACTACTAGATATTTGTACCCGATTTCTCCAAGGTAGCGACTCCTTTATCCACATAGACAATGAAGGGGAAACCCTTCGTTTGGTCGGAGAGATGCCAACATAGTTTTTAGGAGCTGAGGTGGAGGATGACTAGTGCACCCATATTGAGGATACCAGTGGAGGGCGTAGGGTACGTAGTCTACTACGATGCACCAAGGACTAGGCTCAGATGTGTCTTTATGTAGAAGCAAGCAGTTATCACATATGGTTATCGAAAAATGAGACAACACAAGTAGAACTATGCTACCCATGACCTAGAATTAGAAGCAGTATACTTTTCCATGAAGATGTCACGACATTAATTTATGGGTGAGTGTTTTAGAGTCTACTAAAATCATAATATTCTCAGGTATATCTTCTCTTAGAAGTACCTGAACCTGAAACATCGACGTTGGCTTGACTTCCTCCAAGACTATGACTTCACGATAGTCTATACTCCTAGGAAGGGGAACATTGTAGCATATTCACTCAATAGAAGACCTAGTATACAACTGCAAGGTAAGGCGATAGAGCTGCTGGCTTCATTGGAGTTATCATTTGTAGATAGGGATGGAGCAGGTTTTCTTCAGTCTCATATAGTCACTCCCCCAGTTCTTTAGCTAGTTAAGGAGGAACAACACGGGGACACTGACTACAAGGCACGACGTGCTCAGATATCCACATAACATGCACCTGATAGATTTTTTTGAAGGTGGGGAGCACATAATCCTCTTCAGAGGATGTTCCATGGTACCAGTGCCACTTCATGAGGAATTTTTGTTAGAGTTCCGCACATCCCCTCTAGCGGTACATCGAGGAGTAGCGAATATGTACCAGGTTCTTCAATGACCGCACTGGTGGCCAGGAAGGAAGAAATAAGTAGTATAGTTTTTCTCTCTGTGCATCACTTGTAAGCAAGTGAAGGTGGAGCATCAGGTACCACCAGGCATGGTTCAGACTCATGAGGTCCTAGAGTGGATGTGGGATTAGATATCCTGGGACTTCATGACAGGATTTACCCATACATCTAGAGGCCATGAATCTATCTAGGTGATCATCGAACGACTCACCATGAATACCTACTTCCTTCTGATCAGAGAGAAGGGTTCAGTAGAGAGCATGGGACACATCTATGTGAAAAATATTGGGCGGCTACACGGAGTACCCTTGACTATTGTCTCCGATCATGATACATGGTTCACTTCCCAGCTATGGAAGGGGTTTCTGGAGTCTTTCAGTATGTATCTTCATTTGAGCACCGACTTCCATCCTCAGACGGATGTCCAGACATAGTAGACTATTCAGACTCTCGAGGACATGCTGCATTCTTATGTCCTCGACATTGTTTACAGCTAGGATAATCACTTGCCTTTAGTGGGGTTTTCATTCAACAACAACTATCACTCCACCATTGGGATGAAACCTTTTGAGGCATTGTACGTGTGACTTTGCAGATCACATTTGTGCTAGACTAGCCCAGGGGAGTCAGCACTAGTGTGACCAGAGATTGTACAGGCTACCACAGAGAAGGTGCAGATCATCCAAGAGTAGATGAAGACTGCACAGAGTAGGTAGAAGTCTTATTATGATAGGATATGGAGACCTCTGGAGTTTGAGGATGGTGACCACGTCTTTCTATGAGTCTCACCTCAACAATGTTTGCGAAGATTCAGCCGAGGAATCCAGTTATATCCGAGGTTTATTGGACCCTTCCAGGCCCTCAAAAGAGTTGGTGAGGTGTCTTATAGCCTAGAACTTCTCCCTCAGTTTCACAGGGTGTACGACTTATTCCACATATCCTAGCTAAGGTGATTCGTGCACGACACCTATCACCTCATCGACCATGGAAAGATGGACATCGATGATGGGGAAACATTTATATAGGTTCCCATATAGATTGTGGATCGACACGAGAGGGTACTTCATGGGTGGTTGATACCTGTAGTGTGTATTTTCTGGTAGCACGGGAACCTCCTGGAGAGCACATGGGAGCGGGAGGCTCAGATACATGCTCAGTACCCCCACTTTATTTCTTAATTTTGTGTTGTGGATTTTGGGTATGCAAAGCCCCGAGGTGGGGAGAATGTAAAGACTTGGAAATTCCATGTAATTTTATTTAAATAAATGGTAATTTTCCAAGTCTGCAAAAATTGACGGAGCGTGATTCCGAGGCTCGGTGTGCCCGGAATGAATTTCTGAACTTTTTTTTCCATGTATGTTCAGTAAAGGTATGAGCGGGTTTTTCTAACCTTTGATCTAGTTCTTGGAATTGAAATACGAGGGCACCATTGAACTCACAGTGTCGATATTCACTTAAAGAAACCTTTACCTTAGCCACAGTGGGTCGAGTATGTAAGATAGTGTTTGTGTTTTTTTTGTAAAAGAATGAAATAAATACAAATGTTAAAAAATTTATTTTATTTGTTGAAACCCCTCAACATGGGTTATGGTGGTGAGGACCACCTGAGGCTAAACCTCCCATGTGTATGTTTAGGGGCAGGGACCACCCGACCCCTCTTAATGGGGGAGAAACCTCTCAACTCCCCATTAATTCTTTCCTCTCATTAATTGGAGTTAATTAATTATTTCAACATTTTAATTCGATAAACAGAAAATAACAAGGAGTATATTTTAAAATTTTGGTGGAATTAAGAGAGGAGAAAATTTTGGGGGATTACTTTTATCCAATGAAGAATGTGCTCCCTAATGAAGAACGCTCACACCGATGAAGAACGTCTTCAACGACAACAAACCGACGATCGAGGAAATGCTGACGTCACCGTCGGTCTATCCCCAACAACTTAATCACTTTTCTCGCATCCTCTATCAAAAAATCTATGAGGAAGGTGTTTAGTTGTGTATGATTATATATTCCCATGTTCTTCCATTATAAAATAATGAATGCGGATCACCTCTCTAACTATTTGATCCGTGGATGATTTCTTTTGCGGGTTTGGGAATAATAATTGTGGGAGGTTGTAGAGTTTGATGTTCTTATTTAATGATTTTGTTGAGATGATTTCTACCGATCTAACATGGAGGGTGCATTCCAAACAAACATGGCATGAACCCTTAGCCATTCTTCTTGAATGGTGTGTTCTTTGAAATATAAAAAGGCGACTTTGGACCACGACGACGAATGAATGCGGCGACTAGAACATCACTGGCCACAACAAAGGTGACGGCCCCACGGATCCTCGCATCCTTGTGGCCCCCACGGTGCCCCAGGACCATGCCTCTCCATAGCCTCCGTGGCACCCCATAACTGTGCCGCCCCGCGGCCCTCCGCGCCGCCTCGCGGCCCTCCGTAGTGCCCCGCAGCCCTCTGCGGTGGCCCGCGACCTTACCCCATCGAGGCCCTCCACACCGCCCCAAGACCTCACTACCTTGTGTAACTCTGAGGCACCCCATGACCTCACCACTAGACAGCCCTCTGCAGCACCCCACATACTCGCTGCCCCGCAGCGCCCTGCGACCTAGCTACCCCAAGGCCCTCGCAGGCCCCCGCGGCCTCACGCCGCACTCGCGGCCTTGCCACCCCGCGGCCCTCGTGCCCACCCCCATGCCCTAGCACCACCCTCATAGCCTCCAAATCCTATGCAGCCTTCATGGACCCCGCGGCCTCGTGCCACCCTCGCAACATCTGCGGCCCCTATGGCCTCGCACCGCCCTCGCAGCCTCCACGCCGCCTAGCCCGGGCCAGATCTGACCCATTGGGCTGAACCAGACCTAGCGGGCCAGGTCTACATGAATCATATTGGGTCGGCCTAGGCCATGTCGGGCTGGGTCAGTCCGGGTCGGTCTGACCCGGGGATACCAGACCCAGGCCAACTTTGAACTTTTTGCTCTATCAGCCATAACGTTGGAACTGGGTATCCATTTGAAAAACCGTTAGTGGTGCTCTAAACCTTGGAGAGAGATGATCCCCTTGAGTATACCCCACTAGAGATTTGGATATAGTTGATGTATGGTTGGGTTGGATCAAGAATGAATCCAACTAAGCCCTTAGGATTAAAATGCTAATAACTCATAGACCGGGCATCCAATTGACGCACCATCTGTTGTGTTGAGACACCTACGGCGTGGTGGTCCTTTATGATACTTCATTGTGAGACTTCATGGAAGTTGGAGTATTGACCAGTTTCTTGTGTAGCGGACCCTCCCAGAGACAAGTGAGCATAGTTCGAGAACCCTATAGATGGCTGTGACTTGAGAAAGGGATCATTCGTGGGTCTGTTATTTAGGGTCCCACATAGAATTGCTCTATGATTCCATGCTGGACTACTCTAGAATCCTATGTGGGTCTGATGCTATACTTGGATCATGTGTGGGTATGACGCCGTACTGATGATGTACAAGGATCCTATGTGGTTCAGATTACTTACTAACCGCATATTGATGATATACTAGGATCCTGTGTGGGTCTGACGACGTACTGACGACGTACTAATGATGTACTAGGATCCTGTGTGGGTCTGACAACGTACTGACGATGTACTAGGATCCTGTGTGGGTCTGATGATGTAGTAGGATACTTTGTGGGTCTAACGAGGTACTAGGATCCTGTGTGGATCTGATGATATACTAAAATCATTTGTGGGTCTGATAATGATTTTGGATCCTTGATGGGTCTTCCTCTTAATAGATTAAAATGATTCCGTAGTTACATCAAATCATCATTACTTTTATATATAACATATACCTAGTGTGATCTGAGTCTGTACCTTATTATACATTCCTTCATGGTAATACGTTGGTTGTATTCTTCTATGTGGCATACCTATGTGGTACATACCTTCATGGCATTCCTTTCTTTGTTGAACATTTGAGATTTGGGGTTTGAGTTGGACTTCGTGTTTTCCTCGAGATTGTTATGGGTTTACTTGATAACATAGGTATATGTATGGTCATATACCTAAGTAGGGTTGTGAGTTGATTCCATTTTGTGTGGTTTATCCTTGGTGGATTTTGGGAGACCTTGTGGGTCTCGGGGTCCCTACTGAGTATCATTATACCCACCCCTGCATGGGCTATGCCCACACCTTGTTGTGTTTGGTGTAGACAATGGACAACGCTGACTGAGGACAAGAGTACCGGGACTGAATGTAGCTCATAGGAGGATATTTTACGGGGTGAAACTCCGAGATAGACGTTCTTAAGCTGTACCTACCCTTCAGGAAAGATTCATGGTGGATGACCCAGGAGCTTCTTTTCACCTATCAGCCATCTTGAACATTCCAGTTTTCCTTGTACTTTCTAGTTGGGCTTGTTTTCTTGCTGATTTTACATACTGTACTCACTCTATTTATTATTCAGTTTACTTGAGTTCATATCATGCTATGTTCTTGGTTGTGTGTGTTACTATTTATAAAGGGAATTCCTTCACGATTTTAGGGAATACGCCTTTGGTTCTAGTCGCCAGCCTCTGGCCTATTGATGGCGAGCTTGGGGTAGTCATGGCACGGGCCCCGGGGGACGGGTCGTTGAAAATTGGTATTGTAGGAGTTGGTTCTACCATAGAACATAAGACTTTGATCTTTTTAACTGTAATAGTGTTAAGTGTAATGAGTGTGGTTATCAGTTTAGGGAATCCTATGTCGGTGCGATGGCTAACGTATCCATACACTAGGACCCTGACATCTATTTTCTGAATCAGTGCACAAAAGCCCTGATTGCGTGTATGTTTTGAAAAGTATTATTGGGTCTTATTGAGTTATCTCACCAGGTATAACTAAATGAGCATGGCCCAGCTGTTCCTTATCAGGATGTCATTGCATAGACAGCCTGCTAGGATTCCTGAGAGAGTACATGATGACGGCCCACCGAATGATAAGGCTCTAGTGCAAGGCCCTATTACTATGTATGGGGGGGTACAAGTATCACAACCACCTGTAGGGATAAAGATACCACCTGATGCATTGAAATATGGTGCACGCCGACTGAGCACGTTACATGAGTTCCTGCAGTAGAGGCCTCTGAGGTTTCAATGTGAGACAGATTCCCATGCAGTTGAGGGCTAGATGGAGGCAGTTGCTAGAGTTTTCCGCCAAGTTGAGACACCGTTAGAGCATATGGTGATCTTATCTAGTAGTCTTTTTTAGTGAGTGACCATGAGGTTGGTCCTCATAGTGATGAGGCTTCAGTATGTGGACCATTACCTGAGATAGTACCTTCGGGTAGTGTGTTAGTTATATCACAACCCCTTGGTCAATAGTTACACCCGGTGGTACCGGTAAAAGACACATATATGCTTAGTTCCTTACATGAGTTTCAGCATCAGATACCCCACAGGTTTTGAGGTGAGCCCGACTCATAAGCGGCTGAAGACTCGCTTGAGGAGGTGGTTGAGAGTTCTCTAGAGCTTCTATAGCTTTGACCGGACGACATGTTGGTAGCTGAGTATTAATCATGGCATACTAACCTTTCCTAGTACATGATTAATTTTGTATTATTAGTGATTCAGGGCTCGGACTTCCGAGCAAGGTGTGTTTAAGGACTTCCGAGCTAACACCGTTCCTCTATGAATTTCAACATATATTAGGTTTCTAGAGAGAACCTTTGTGTTTGAATGTTTTTTGGATGAGCGGATAAAACCAGTGAATGTTAGCAGTGGGAAAGCATGGAACTGGCACCGATTTTAGAGAGTTGGGCGTGTATGATGTCTAGGGAAGTGGATGTGATTGGGACAGATGAATGTACAGGGAATCAGATGTGGAAGCAGAGCTTGTAGAGCAGCATGAGGTGGTGTACATTTCGACATTCCACAACCATCCCCATTTTGTGGACACCACCAGGATCAGGGATCTAGAGGATAAGGGAAGAGAGTATATGCATGCGGTCAAGGAGTGCAACCAATGGGATCTAGGAACGATTGGAGGTATGGTCTGTGTCTACTACTAGCTACCGTATCAATAGACATAGGTGTCAATCATTCCTTCTTTCCATGAATCTTTCCCATGACCTAGAGTTTCCGGTTAAACCATTTACTTGAACATCACATCCAGAGATACTATTGGGAGGAGACTCTATAATCACACATACGCTGACTATGTGATCTTACCCTTGAGGTGAGAGTTTTTGTTGGAACCTCTTGGTGGTAGCGTCGAGGCCTTATGGCGTCTGATTGAGTATGGACTAGACATCCGATGTTCATTCTCAGATTTAATATATTGGGAAAAAGGTTATGGTTTACATACAACATTGGAATGAGGTTTTCTTTGTTCGCTGAAAAAGGAATC
Organism: Viscum album; assembly: GCA_963277665.1. Lineage (NCBI taxonomy): Eukaryota > Viridiplantae > Streptophyta > Magnoliopsida > Santalales > Viscaceae > Viscum > Viscum album. The sequence continues at coordinate 1,590,709,412 of OY728150.1, forward strand.
CCAGGTAGAACAGGATAAACTCATGCATAGAAGTTTTGAGTTTTCAGTTCCAAACAAGAGTGGCAGAGCATGGGGAAATCTTTTCAAAATTTGTTTCCAGGAATACTTACCTGAAGGGAGAGGGACATCTACTTTTTCTAGGTACTACTAGATATTTGTACCCAAATTCTCCAGGGTATCATCACCTTTATCCGCATAGATGAAGAAGGGGAAACCCTTCATTTGGTTAGAGAGATTCCAGTAGAGTTTTTAGGAGCTGCGGCAGAGGATGACTAGTGAACACATCTTGAGGCAACTAGAGGAAGGCGTAGGGTATGTAGTCTAATTCCACACATCAAGTACTAGGATCAGATGAGTCTTAATGTAGGAGCGAGAAGTTATTGCATATGGTTCTTGATATCTTTGACATCATGAGTGGAACTACGCTACCCATGACCTGGAATTAGAAGCAGTGGACTTCACCTTGAAGATGTGGAGACATTACATGATGGGAGAGCATTTTACAGTCTACTCAGATCACAAGAGTCTTATATATATCTTCTCTCAGATGGACCTGAACTTGAGATGTCGATGTTGTCTTGAGATCCTCCAGGACTCTGACTTCAATATAGTGTGTACTCGTGGGAAGGGAAACATTGTAGCAGATGCACTTAGTAGAAGATCTAGTATACAACTACTAGGTGAGGTGATATAGTAGCTGGCCGCTTTGAAGATATCCTTTGTGAACCGGGATGGAGTAGGTTTTCTTTAGACTCTTACAGTCACTCCTCCAATTCATTAGCGAGTCATGGAGGTGCAGCATAGGGACAGTGAATGCGAGTCACAACATGCTCAGATATCCGCATGACATGCAACTGATGGATTTTCTAAAGGTGGGGAGAACACCATCCTCATCAAAGGATGTACCATGGTACTAGTTCCAAATCAGGAGGATGTTTTGAGATTGTTCCACACATCCCCTCTAGCGGTACATCCAGGAGTAGTGAATATGTACTAGGATCTTCGATAACAACACTGGTGGCCGGGAATGAAGAAAGCAGAAGTAAAATTTGCCTCTCGGTGTGTCACTTTTCAACAAGTGAAGGTGGAGCATTAGGTACCAACATGCATGTTTTAGACTTTAGAGGTCCTAGAGTGGAAGTGGGATGAGATATCCATGGAATTCATGACAGGACTTCCCCTTACATCTAGAGGCCATTAATCTATTTGGGTGATCATCGATCGACTCATCAAGATGGCCCAATTACTACCGATCAGAGAGAAGGGTTCAGTAGAGAGCCTGGGGAGCCTATTTGTGAAAAAATTGTGCGTCTAAACAGAGTAACCTTGACCATTGTCTCCGATCGTGATACACGTTTCTATTCCCATCTATGGAAGGGGTTTAGAGAGGATTTCAGGATGTAGCTTCATTTGAGAACTCCCTTCCATCCTCAAACGGATGGCCAGACTGAGTGGACTATTCAGACTCTTGAGGACATGCTACATGCTTGTGTCATTGACTTCGGTCAAATATAGGAGGATCACTTTCCTTTGGTAGAGTTTTCATGAAACAATTGCTATCACTCCACCATTGGGATGACAACATTTTAGGCATTGTACGGGCAACCCTACAAATCACATATGTGCTGAACTGACCCAGGGGAGTCAGCACTAGTGGGACCAGAGATGGTACGAGCTACCATAGAGAAGTTGTAGATCATCTAGGAGAATATGATGACTACACAGAGTAGGAAGAAGTCTTATGCCGATAGAAGATGGAAAACTCTAGAGTTCGAGGATAGTGACCACGTCTTTCTACGAGTCTCACCTCGAAGAGGTTTGCAGTGATTCAGCCAAGGCGGCTAGTTATCCCAAAGGTTTATTGGACCTCCCCAGGTCCTTAGCAGAGTTGGTGAGGTGGATTATTTCGTAGCACTTCTCCCTCTGTTGCACTAGGTGAACGAAGTCTTCCATGTATCCCAAATAAGGAGATACGTGCACGACAATTCTCACATCATCAACCACGGTGAGTTGGACATCGATGATGGGGTGACATTTACGATGGTTCCCGTAGAGATTGTGGATCGACATGAGAGGCTCCTTAGTGGTCATTTGATACATGTAGTGCACATTTACTGGCATCCCGGGAACCTCTAAGAGAGCACATGGGAGCGGGAGGCTCATATACATGCTCAGTACCCCCACTTGTTTTCTTAATTTTGTGATGTGGATTTCAGGGATGCAAATCCATGATGTGGGGAGAATGTTAAGACCCAGAAATTCTAGGTAATTTTTTTTAAATATATGGGAATTTTAATTGTCTGAGAAAATTGACGGTGCATGATTCTGAGGCCTGGTGTGCCTGGAATGAATTTTTGAACTTTTTTTTGGTACTTTTAGTAAAAGTACCAGCGGGTTTTTAGAAATTTTGAACCAGTGCTTGGAATTGAAATCTGAGGGCACCGTTAAACTCAAAACACCATTATTCACTTAAATAGACCTTAACCTATACTGAAATTGGTCGGCGTGAAAGATAGTTTTTATGTTTTTTTGTAATATAATGAAATAAACAAATTTTTTTATATTTTTATTTTATTTTTTGAAACACCTCAACATGAGTTATGGTGTTGATGAACACTCAAGCCTAAACCTCCCAGGTGGATGTTTAGAGGTGGGTACAACCTAAACTAACCCCCATATTGAATTTAGTGGTGGGGACCACCCAACCCCTCTTAATGAAGAAAAATCATCTCAAATCCCAAATAATAATTTCCTTTCATTAAATGAAGCCAATTTGTTGAGCCAACCATTTAATTAGATAAACATAAATTAACAAGTGCTCTATTTTATCATTTTTGTGGAATTGGGAGAGGCGAACCTTTTGGGGGATTATTTTTCTCTAATGAAGAATGCACTACCCAATGAAGAATGATCACACCGACGAGGAATTTCATCAACGACAAAAAACCGGCGATCAAGGAAACGCTGACGCTACCAACATCAGTCTATCCCCAACAACTACGTCTCTTTTCTCGCGTCCTCCATCAAAAAATCTATGAAGTAGTGGTTTAGTTGTGTATGATTATATATTCGCATGTTCTTTAATTATAAAACAAAGAATGCAGATCAACTCTCTAACTAGTTGATCTGTGGATGATTTATTTTGTGGTTTTAGGAATAATCATTATGGGAAGTTGTAGGTGTTGATGTTCTTCATTCAATATTTTGTTGATCCGCTTTCTACTCCTCTATCATGGAGGGTGTGGGCCAAATAAACATGGCACAATCCCTAATTAATTCTTATGGAATAATGTGTTCTTTTTAATAGAAAAATGTTTCTTTGTGCCATGACGAAGAACGAATGCGGCGGCCGACACAATGCCGACCATGACCCCATGGCTCCTCGCCACCCCATTGCCTCCGTAGTGCCCCTCAACCACGCCGACCCACAGCTTCCACGACACCCTGTGACCATGCCACCCTACGGCCCTTCGAGCTACCTCGCAGCCCTCCGTGGCACCCTATGAACCTCTGTGGTGCCCCAAAACCTCCCCAATGCCCTGTGGCCTCGCCACCTCGAGGCCCTCCGTGCCACCCCGTGGCCCTCCACGGCGCCCTACGACCTCACCACCCCGCGGCCGTCCACGCCGCCCCGCAGCCTATCTACCCCCGCCCCCACGGCCTCATGCCACCCTTGTGGACTTGCTGCTCCGTGGCCCTCATGCCCCCCCCCTCACGGCCTCACACCTCCCTCGAGGCCTCCACATTCTTCGTGGTCTTCGTGGACCCCGCGGCCTCATGCTGCCCTGACTGCCTCCGCGGCCCTTGGGGAATCGCGCCGCCCTCCCGGCCTCTACACCACCCTCGCAGCCTCTACGCCGCCCAATGCAGACTGGGTCTGACCCAGTGGGCCGGACCAGACCCAGCAGGTCAGGTCCACATGAATCAAGTTAAGTCGGCCTAGGCCGGGTCGGTCCGACCGGGTCAGACCAGACCCCTGCCAACTTTGAACTTTTCGCTCTATCAGCCATAACTTTGGCACCAGGTGTCCGTTTGATGAACCATCAGTGGTGCTAGAAAACTTGGAGGGAGACGATATCATTGATTATACCCCACTAAATATTTGGATATAGTTGGAGTATGGTCGGTTTGGCTCAAGCACGAATCCAATCGGGCCCTTGGGACTAAAAGGATAATAACTCATAGACTGGGCATTCGATTGTTGGACCGTCTGTTGTGTTGAGACCCATATTGTGTAGCGGTCCTTTGTGATACTTCACTGTGAGACTTCATGAATATTAGAGTCTCGACCAGTTAATTGTGGAGCGACCCTCTTGGAGAGAAGCGAGCATAGTTTGGGAACCCTGTAGCTGGCTGTGACATGAGAAAGGGATCCTTTGTGGGTCTGTGAATAAGGGTACCACATGAAACTCCTCAAGGATTCCATACAGGACTACTCTAGGATCCTATGTGGGTCTCATGATATAAATGGATCCTGCGTTGGTCTGACGACATACTGAAGATGAACTAGGATCCTCTGAGGGTATGATAAATTACTAATGACGTAATTATGATGTACTAGGATCCTGTGTGGGTCTGAAGTCGTACTGAAGATGTACTAATGATGTAAGAGGATCCTCTGTGTGTCTGATGACGTACTAATGATGTACTATGATCATGTGTGGGTCTGAAGATGTACTAGGATCCTCTGTGGGTCTGATGAGGTACTAGGATCCTGTGTGGGACTGACGTTGTACTACGATCCTCTATGGGTTTGATGATGATTTAGGATCCTTCGTGGGTTTGACTATTTATAGAGTAAGATGATTCAGTAATTACATATATTCATATTTACTAATTTATCTAAGATATACCTTGTGTGAGATGAGTCTGTACCTTGTTGTACTTTCCTTCATGGTAATACCCTGGTGGAATTCTTCTGTGTGGTGTAGATGTGTGGTACTTACTTTCGTGGTATTCCTTCCTTTGTGGAACAGTCGAGCGTTGGGATTTGAGTTGGACTCTGTGTTTTCTTCATGATTTATATGGGTTTACTTGATAACATAGGTATATGTATGGGAATATACCAAAGTAGGGTTTTGAGTTGATTCCATGCTGTGTGGTTTATCCTTGGTGGATTTTGTGAGACCTTGAGGGTCTTGGTGTCCCTACTGAGTATCGTTATACTCACCCCTACACAAGCTATGCCCAAACCCTATTGTGTTTGGTGTAAATGATGGAAAACACTAACCAAGGAAGAGAGTAAAAGGGCTGGAGGTAGCTCTAAGGTGGACTTTAGACGAGGTGAACCGCCGAGACAACCATTCATGAGCTATACCTACCCTTTCGGCAGGATTCATGGTGGATGATCTAGGAGAAACTTTTCACCTATCAGCCATCTTGTATATTTCAGTTTTCCTTGTACTGTCTAGTTGAGATTGTATTCTATCCCCTTTTACATCATGTAATCATTTTTTTACTATTTAGTTTACTTGAGTTTGTATCTTGATGTGTGCTTGGTTGGGTGTGTTACAAGTAATAAAGGCAATGCCTTCCCGATTTTAGGGAATACACCTTTAGTGCTAGTCGCCAACCCATGGCCTATGAAAGGTGGGCTTGGGGTAGTCACAGAATGGGACCACTGGGACGGGTCATGATAGAATCTATAAACATCATATAGTCCACAGTCTAGGATGAGTAAATCCACATAGAAGCACTAATTTTTTTTTGTATGTCTCGTTTGAAGAAATGGAGTGTAAATTATTCTCGTGAAATTTTTACATGGAATATAATCTGAAAGAATATCATTGTATTTCAAAATATATAGATAAAATAATTAATTAATAATTAAGTCATATTTATAAGAATTTTTTTTAAACAGAAAAAAACTATATGTTTTTGAAGGTTATGATTTTGGGGTCATAAAAACCAGGAATAATTGGTCCTCAGAGAGTCATTTTTGGATAGTTTTGTAATTATATATTTAATGAATAATAAAGGAAAAGGGGCACAAGACTATTTTTTGTATGTTTACTAGATATATTGGTCATGTTGATAGAAAACGATTATGTATACCCAACTTTTCATGTACATTTATAAACTATGAACATTTGGAGAGGAGGATGAGATCTAGTACTATAAACAGAGGTTCTTTTAATAAACATAAGAACAGGAAGAGGAATAATAGTAGAGATGATCCAACCACATAAAATATTGATCTTATTCAGTCCAAAGACAGGATATATTCATCCTAAAACATTTATTTGTAGAATTATAATAATATTGAGGCTTCCCACTCAATTACTATAATTTTTAAGGGAGAACACATAAACTATACAAGAGTTACATGATGTTCTCATTGTTGGTCTACTAAATATATTGTGTGTCAACCACTATATTTTATATGGAGTTACATAACATCATGTAATTAAATTATTTATACTCAGCCATTTATATGATAAACTAGTTCAAATCCATAATCATTCTCATGATTTCCATTATAATAAAAATTTTATTGTTCATGTAAGAAAATAAATATGATTTATTTGGTATGAAATCATCTATAGGGATATGAATCTCATTAAATAACCTTATTATTAACTCTAGTTTCATTCTAATTATTTATTATTTTACTAACCAAATAAGATATAATGAAATATATATTTAAACTAAAACAATAATAGAATATAAGAATTAGAAAAGAAATAAGAATTATATTAATATAATACCAATAATTATTTACTGGTAATCATTAATTGAAACATCATTATACGATCTTAAAAATTGCTATATGATATACTATGACACCACCATTCAATTCTATTCAAGTTAACTGTTTAAGTCTTTATTATCTAGTATTTATTTTTCAAATAATTTATGATGTATATATTTGAGGAATCATTTTATTAGCATGATAATGAAATTATAGAGAATATAAACTCAATTTAAACTTGTAATTTGATGAAAAAATGATTTCACGAGGTAGTGAGAAGGCTTTGAAAAGAAAATGAACATTAAAATTGTTGAAAATAAAAAAATTATTATAGTTTTGTTACATCTATAATTAATTTTCCTCATTAAGATGGTAAAAATTAATAGATAATACTCACGTAAAATTTTGGAAAAATATTATTTACCAATAAAATAATCTTGATGGTGAGATATTAGTCATGGAATAGTATAAATTGGTGGTGAAATTAATAGTTATTTAGATGGGAATAATTTTGATCCCATATAGTACACTATATCTACATGAAAAGGGTTAAGAAATTACCTCATAAATATATTATTATATTAAATAATTTTATCTTTTGGGAATATTATAAAAATGTATACTTACAAGATGAATCAATTGATTCTTTTAAAAACATATTTTATAAATTCACTATAAAATTGTTTCAAATATATCGAGTGTTTTTTTGATGAATGCTATACTAGATAACCATCCATGAGGAGGAGTATGACACAATGTATATGGATTTTTATGTAAGTATAAAATCATGTATTATACTCTCTAACAATTATTATTCACTTACACTATAAAATTGGATAAATAAAATTTACTAGTTTTCCAAATGAGTGGCTCACTATGGTTGAATACACTAAAAAATCTAAGAAAAATATTGGGGAGAAATTCCCTTAATTAAATTAAATATTTTTTTTAAAATATAATAAACAAGATATTAAATTAAACAGGTTTAAATATCTTTATAATCACCCATAATAAAATAAAAATATGCCTGGTAATATGGTCAATAAAATAAAAAATGACTGTATTGAAAGTCTGTAAAATTAGAGAATCATGGAAACATTATACATATTATATCTTTGGATATTGAAGTTAAATTAAAAATTATGAAATTAAATGAACATATTTATTCACAAAATATGTTAAAAAAAATTATTTCTATATTAACTTATATGGAAGAATATCATATATAGTGACCTTTATCTAGGGTACCAAATATCCAAGGATCATATATTTTCTATATATATTTTCTATAAAAATGGAGATCCATACACATCTAAAAATATTATTTCTAGTAAATATATTTCAAAATATAGTTCATGATTCATCATAAAGCATTTGTAAAAGTGTATGAAAAAATTTATATAAGTACACAACAATAAGAAAAGTTGGTTACAGAATGTTTTTTTTGATTAATTACCTAATTAAATCTCACAATATGGATTTAATGGTGACAAAATTTCATGTAACTAAAATAACCTAGCATGACACACAATGTAAATTATGAATTTTGTGCTGTAGTTTATATTTTTATAGATTTAGTCAATAATATTTTTTATGGACACATTTTTGATCAGCTATAAGAGATAATAAGTAAAAATTATTTTTTAGATTTTAATTTTAATGGAATAAGCCATATATGAATTAAAAACTTTTATTGTAAATACATGTTTGAAAATCTAAGTGATAAATCTGCTGTTCACATTAGTAGAGGAATCTGGTGTAGAGAATAATTTCCAAAATTAATAATCCATAATTAATTAAAATATTTGTAGAGTATTTAATATAATATAATTATAGGATATAATATATCATTTAGTAGAAATATAGAAAAATAGCCTAAAACATTAGTCATCCTTTATCCATAAGAATGAGTAATGTATAGTTTCCAAAAAATCTCAAAAAATTAAAGAATAAAGATACACCAAAATGGAAAAGACGGATCATTTTTTGGAAAAATAGAAAACATAATTTATAGTTATAATAAATCTATGAGAGTGGTAGGGAAAAAACATGGAAATTAATGTTATAATAGTTTAAGGGACAAATAAAATCAGATAATTTATAAAGAAAATTTATGGACAACCTTGTGGGAATGTAAACTGATCCGAGAACATAAATAAATACTGTTTGTTATTTTTCTTGCTAACATTTTTATAATTAATTAGAATATTTTCATTAATTTGAAAGATGTTAAGGGAATATTATAAATCAATTATTAATCAAACATCACGTTATTTTTTCAATAAATTTTGACCATAGAATATATGATGTTTCGTGTGAAATGTATTTGATGTTTAGACACCACAAAATGGATACTATAACAATAACACCGTGCTAAGAATAAATCGAGATAGATATGAAAAAATCACTAAAAGGATAATTTTACCTAATATATCATTATCAAAAGTTGATTTATCCCAAATATAAATAGATATAACCAGTGTGGCTTAATGGAAATGAAGATCTGAAAAATAATAGAGAAAGCATGGTGAATGGATCCAAATATATGGTAAAAAATAAGAGAGTATCATTTATTAGAATTAAATAATTTTCTTTTTTTTTCTATAACTAATATATATATCAAGGTTCCACCATATTACCTAAATCGTTATCATTGTACTTTTGTGCAAACCATCAAAAGAATTAATGGTGATTCTAGTTATAATATTGGGAATAAATTATGTGACGTAAGATGAAATAAATATTCAACATATGAAAATTTCATCATCATGGAATAATTTATCATGTTATACTCTAATAGACATCTAAAACATTTTTTCACTTAGATGTATTGAATTTTGATTTTATCCCAAGATGTGGATTTTATCATGAGATTCTATACAAAACATTGAATTCATATATATTTGAATTAATTAAGGTGATTGTGTATTTCCCATTAAAAGGTGTGTCTAGGGACTCTCTAATAATTGTTAAAAAAAATAAATTCTATGATTATGCAGGGGATATATTTAATAAATAACATTAAATTATGAAATTTTATGATATATATGTGATCTAATATTAATCCTAGAACATAATCCAATTTTTTTAATCTATGTGATGAGATGATAATATGGTACCCATTATTAATTTCTAAGGGATTGAAATTCCCAATATGAATTTTATAGCTTCATGTTTGAGATTTATTAATATATAATAAATTTTTTATTCTAATATGAAAGGGTTGATATTATATTATATTACATAATGGATAATATTTATTTCAAAATCATACCCTCTTGTTATCTACATTGAGTATGGATAATGTTAACATAGAGTGTAGTGGTTAATGGAACATTGTGTACGAATGAAGTTGAAGAATCCTCTCTCATATACTATATTGTAATTTTCAATAAGCGGTAGGGAGAAGATAGTGGGAATGAATAATGAAAATGATATATCCATATTGAGAAGACATTTTATAATATGTATTAAAAACATATAAAATATTGGATATTAATGAACCAAATTTGTGATCCTATTGTATTTTGTTTCCATGGTTATCAATTTCATTAGGGGGTTTATATTAATATTAATATTTTAATTTTCATTGAATTAGATTAGTGATTATAAGATTGATGAAAAACAATATAGATTTATCGATTATCTATGTGTAATTTTTTGAGTTCTGATAATATCTGTCCTTTAAATTGTATCTTTAGATGAAATGTTACATGTTAAAGAAATTTCATTTCATATTCATATAAATTCCAAATGAAATTCAGAATACTTATGATTTTATTAGTATAATACATGATAATGTCATCATAATAGAACTTTTAATCCTTTTATGAAATCCTTGTAAAACATTTCTATAGAGATTTCTGATATTAAGTTTCCTTGTGTAATTTTTTTATTGATATCTTGAATTTACATTTGTTCAGGTACAAAAATGTTATGGAAACTTCAAGAAAAATCTACTGGCCAATTAGTTTAAACAACATTATATATCATATAGGAAAAATATTATGATATATCTTATATTTTGGAGGATTATTGAAAGCATGTGTGTGGCTTGTATTATGTGTTAAGTATTAAGGGTTCTTAACATCAAAACAGATGGATCGAAATGGTGGGTCACAAGAGAGTACTATTTCCCATATTAAATTACTAATCTAGAGTAATAGTTTAATATATAGATAACTTTCTATATTCAAAATTGTTTTCTACTATGAGATGTGTGTGTACATAATTATTTCACAATTATAGTTTGTGTTTGTGGTTTAAATTTTTTACACCACTTCATATTTCCTTCAATTTCATGTCTAACAGGATTAATGAGAAATAATCATTAATTGTATATTGCAATATCGGATCTTACCATATTAATGTTTCACAATGAGATATAAACATTGATTATCAAAGATGAATAATAACAATGAAATATAAAAGAGAACCACATAGAGAAAGATGTGATTTTTTGTAGTAATCATGAAGAACTAACTTCATAATCTATTATTTCTTAGCATATCATAAATAATTAAATATTCAAGAAGAATATTTGTAGAAATTCATGAGTTATTTTTGAAACAATGTAAAGTATTCTAAACATTCCACCAGTTCATCATTGAATTATTCTCATAATGTTTTGGTGATCTCATGACTATATAAAAGTATCACCAATATATAAATAACTATGTGAATGTAAATAAAGTTCCAAAATTATATTTTATGAAATATGGACGTAATATTAGTATAAAATTATATGAAATGAAGATATAAAAATTAAAATGGAAATATTTCAAGAATACTGTTGAAATGTACTTGAATGTGTGGAATGATGATGAAATAAAAACAAACTATAGATGGAATGAAATCTTAATAAAAATTACACCAAAGGAGAAGAAACCATGTTCAGCTTGTGAGAAATGATTTTTGAAAATATCCCTATGTGAAATTATGATACATAGAAACATCATTGTGGAAAAAATGGTGATAATTGTTGTTTCAAAATAAAAATGTGATGAAATCCATCCCAGAGTGATGATAATTATAGATAAGAATTCCAGCTACGTGAAATGAAGTGTTGGTCCCATAAATTTTTTTATTATCATTTTGATATACTTTTGGAATGATATGAATTATGATCCATTGAATGGAACACCACACCAAAGAACCCATTATTTTACTGCTTATCTCATATTAAAAAATATAAGGGGAAATATGAATGTGTGGATTTTGTAAAGAATATTAGATGAGGGATAATTTCTAATACATCAAAATATCATGAGGAATGAAAGAACATAACCATCAAATGGATTTATTTTAATATTTTGAAAATAATAAAGTTTCATCACCCAATGTTTTACAAGGAAAATATTTAAGGATCATAATTTTTTAGAATTAGAGAAATTGAACTGTCCATATTTTTATACTTTTTTGAATATATATTTTATGAATATGAAATAATAAAGGACCTCTGATCCTTAATTATATTTTATCTAAATATATTATTTATGTAGATATAATAAAATTAAAAAAACTAAATCATCATTTACAAAAATATTTGATGAACTTGAATTTAGAATTTATAGATACTAGTTTGTATACAAATGTTCTTACTCTTGTGATAAAATAGTATTAAAATAAGTCTATAAAGTATTTTTAAATGTTTTATTGAGATCACATTTATGCTATGAAGAAGAGAGTGACAACATATATTTTCCTTGTATAGAAGAATATTTATCTTTAGGAAACCTATATGGTTGCTACAATTGAGGAAGGAGATCACCTATAGTTTATGATATGAACACAATTCTTTTTCTCATTTACTACATATAGTGCATGTCAATATCATTATTATTTATTTATTATAAAAAATAATTTTAATTATTTCTATATAACTTCTTTGTTACTATATTTTTTTTCCATGTCCATACCCCACAACATTAATTATTTTATTATAAAAATTATGTTTCACAAGTCAGATATTAAAAATAATACACACGGTTTACAGTATTCCTTGTTGAAGAGAACCACATTAACAAACCATAATTTATATTATTATTTATTTCATATTATATATCTATATAACCACAAAAGTATAGAAAAATAGATATATCATTACATAAATACTTGAATAAATGTGATGGAAAAAACATAAAATTATAATAAAAGTATACCCACAATAACAACAACCACTACATGTCAAAAACAACCCTATGTTATCCAAAAATCAACTTATCACACAATTCTATATCGATACATAATTATTCCCTATGAAAATATATCAAATTTTATATTTATAGATAATCATATGATGATTAAACTATGAAAATAAAAGTGTTTACATAGAAACATTCTTCAGCTGAAAATATCATCAATAGAATGAAAGACGATATCAAGTAAAACAATACAAATTTTGAATAATGATATATTGAATTTAAAAGGAATATATAATAAGATGATATATAGTAATTTATCTATATTTATTGAGAAAATTTAATAATAATTCCCTCTTTTAAACCTCATTTAATAATTATAAGTAAAAAAAACCACAGGGTATTATAAAAGAAAAAGCATTGATAGAAAGTATATTATTAAAAAATTGGGATGATACATAATGAAAGGGTATGAATTTTGAAATATAATAATGGGGATATTATACCCAAATATAATAGTTATCAAAATCATTTTATTACTTAAAAATGTAATTTTACTATAGTAAAAACATTTGATAATACTTATAGAGTTAAAACATAATAGATGTAAGATTAAAATTGATTATTTTAGAAGAGTATTGTAATTAGTGGAAATTATTTCATAGGATGATATTAATTTTTAAAAGATTATTATAATTACATAGTTATTATATAAAGATAAAATAATAATTAATGATATAAAAATTTATGACACATATTTTTCATTAAATTGAAAAAAGTGAATAATAATTCAATAAAATTATTTTGTAGTTTTGTTTTTAAATTTTAATAATTACATTGAAAAATAAAATTAATAATCATGATTAGAAAATGAAGGGTAAATGTTTATATAAATTTTTATCACAAATTTGTAATCGTGTCATAAAAAATTTATATATCAATTTGAAAATGATTTTCAAATTCAAATCAAAATGACAGTAAATATTAAATGATAGTTTCAAAAAAAATAATGAAATGAAATAATTATAAATTATATTAAATATGTATAGAAAAATTGGAGAAGTTATATATATATATATATTTATATAAACACATTTTGATAATTTTATAGTAGTTCGAAGTAAAACAATTTTATATAAAGGAGAAAAAATATTTTAAATTAACATTAATTTGAAAGGTGTTTAGTGTAGAATAAAATACATATTTATTACCAAATTTTTGAAAAATAAGAATTTGTGGTAAACTAGAACATAGATATTAATGATAATTAATTTTTTTTTATTATAACACATTTATTCTTATGGGGATGTTCTAGAAGACTCATGAATAATTAACAAATGTTATTTTAAAATTGAAATTTAAATCAACTATAAAATTAAATGATATAAAATATGAGATATGTAATTGTGTATTACACCCATTTTTGAATGATATATGGAAAGAAAAATGATTATAACTTAATTATTTGAGATTGAATCAACAATTCCACTTATAATGTTATTTTTTTTAAAGATGAATAAATTAATAATGAAAAAAATATATTAGAAATTATAAATATTTTTGGATTAGTTGAAAATATTATATTATTAATATAAATCACATATAAATCCAATTTAATAATACTGTGAATCTAAAATTTGAATATTAAAAAAATATTGAGAGAAACAAATTCAGAAATAATGATTTTTATGTAATAAATGATCAATTAGATATATAATTATACAATGAATATTTATGTCCCATATAATAAGTGAAAAATTGGAAAATATATTTAAATTTTTTAAAATATATAATGCATAAAAAATAGAGACTGAACAAAAAATTAATATCACGTGAGAATATATTGAAAATGAAAATCACCATATCAAATTTATAAAGAACAATATAAGGGAAAATGAATGATATAACAAGAAACAGATTCATAATTCTCATGAGTCTAATATAAATTATAATAGTATATAGTAAAATATTTGATTACAAACCAAATTTCGTATAAAATATGTGGATATTTTTTAACATGCATCAAATAATGTTATAGAAATTAGAATTACATACTATAATTCCATATGATAATGAATGTGAATGTCCACCCATGATATTCAATATGAAACTTTTTAAAATTTACTTTGGAGTATTTTTTTATATCTTTTAAAAGTAATGAATTATATTAATTTATTATATATAAATATATGTCAGTCTGTTATAATTTATTTTGATAATTAGATTTCAGTAGTACCTAACACACCATTTAATTTTTAGAAAGGATGTATAGAGTGATATTCCATATTCATGATTGTATCATCTCTATAATTTTAATGTAACAAGGAGAATAATTCCATAGAGACCATAGTTCCTCAATTATTTTGGATTTTCCATGTACATTCCAAAAATGTTGAAGATACTGTTCAAAAAATTTAAATAAAAAATTACACTATTTTAGTAATTGGAACAAAAATATTGTCTTATTTTAATAATGAATAACTATGCATACATTTCCATCCAAAATTTATGTACAAAATAAAATATATTAGTAATACCATATAGTTCAATGTTTTTTATAATAACACATAATAAAAATTTTATTAGATTATTATTGAATGTGTTTTTATCATCCAAAAAAATATCATACTATAAATAATGAATTTTTATGAATACTGACCAATTGAAAATTATTTTATTTATTATTGAAAAACTTTTAAAGAAAAAGTTAGAACCCTCCACATCTAGTATTACAACTAAACCAAAAAAAACAAAAACACCTCCAATAATAACCAGGCTCTGCCTCTCCTCGGAAAATGCATCGTGTTAATAATCCATCACTAATGTGTGACCAGTTGACAAGAAGTCTCGTGAAAAAATTCATGGGCATAGAACTGATGGTATAACCATACCCTCTCAATCATCCATTCAACTAGCATGCAAAAGTGGCAACCACATGATCTAAACCCCATCTGATATAGAACCATGTAAAATTATGGGAACCCAAACAAAACCTCAAGATACACAATGGTTGATCAAAAATAAAACTCTAAACAAACCAAAATGGTTCTCAACTGAGGAACAAAACCCGCAATGTTAGCTAGGGGTATTAAAAATTAATCTAATATTACCTGAAATTGGCTCCCTAAATAACTTCCATGAGATAGAAGTTACTTTTCTTGGAGACACCATCATCATATTCTCAATCTCTTAGGCAAACCGGTCCCAAGACTATATATACTCCTCAATACTAATCATCCCTCTGTTTAAGCCCTTGAAAAGAATAATATTTTTTTGTCAACCCAGTCATATTTCTCCTCATTAAGGGATTCTCTTAAATGCCTCCCCATCATTTTAGTGGCCTCCTATTCAGACACATTAAGCACTTAGACCCGCTCAACTTCTTCCTCCTCAGAATATAACAAAAGCTCCAAGAATTGATCAAAATTATCCCCTATCTTTTGAGGACCCACATCCTCAAGGACTCCATTTTTGGTGTTTTCCTTTCTAGAAAATTGGGTCTCCAAAGGTGGAGGTAAAGAGGATTAGTCCTTACTACTGTTCCTCCTCCTATTATCCCTACCATTCCTTGGACATGATGCTTCACCAGCTGAGATGCTGCCATTATCTTCTTTTCATTCTTCCATACACCCCCAACGACCTCTGAAGAGAGATCATGAGCATAGCTCAATCCTACCTCTACATGTCCGTCGAACCCGTTTCTAAAATGTATTGAAGATTGGTTCCCTGCATCAGAACCCCCTGGAATTTCAGCTCCGCTTGGCATGGCTATCTCCATAACAGTCCCCTACATTCCTTCCCAACAATTATCTATTCTTAAGATAGTATCCTCTATAACTTCCATCCACGCCACAAATAATTTTCTTATGGTAACCTTTTGGCCAAAACTAACCCTATCATACTAAATCCATCATTCCTCCTTCACTACATCATTTCAAGAAGGTGGACCAGTCAAAGCCTCTCTCAACCTTCTAAAAACACTTAAAACCACCAGATTATGTTGAGAGACCACCAAAAAATGAACAAAAGTGTCCATACCTACTTCTGCCTTAATTGGCGCATCACATACCCCTAGTGTCCTGAATGATTCCCTATCCTCCCTTAACAGACTACCATCTTGTTCTCCCCTACCCAAATTGTTGGTCAAACCCAAAGGCCCTGGTTCCATCCTCTTTGCCTCCTCAAGAACCTCATCCTCTCTGCAACATCCATAGCCCTGCCTCAATGGCCTTCAACTCCATTCAAAAGTTAGCCCGAGAATTCCCCAGTCATCTACATCCAGCACTAAAGTCCATCCAATTTTCATAGACCACTCTTTGTTTTTAACGTTACTCTACACCCACCGTAATCCACACATAATCAAACAAGAATATTTAAACATCCATTTCAACACATATACACGGACTAACAGGATGGAAAAGGGCCGCAGTTTGGGTGTCAGAAAACATGTATCTACCAATGAGGTTACATAGAATGAAAAGAACCATAATATTTTGAATCAAAAGAGGAATATTTGGAAAGACAACACAGGTCACCATTGAATGAAGATGACAATTCATGTAAAATTCAAAGGACCAATGACACAAGTAGAATTTGAAGACTTTAAAACTGCGAGGTGGGCTTGACAAAGCCTAGATGAGGTCATCTAATGAAGAAAAAATAATGGTAATTTGACGACTATTCAGAAGGCCCGCAGTTTCCCTTTCTTTCAAACCCCAAGCACCGAGGACATGCCTATCAATGGAGTCAATAGATGGGCATCGCTGATAAAATCTATCCACCAAGGTGTGCTTCAGGAGATCTGATGATTCCAAAAACTCCATGGGTTTTTAAGATAAATGATGGTTGTTTTATATAATTGGTTGGGATATGTCTTTTAATTATGATTATAAGCGATATATTAAAAAATATATATTTATTTTTGTAAGATAAAAAAAATTTTCTTACTAAAAATACTAAAGAGATGATAAACAATGGTGATTAGTTAGAAATTCACTCATAAATAAGATTTTGAGACATTATAAGGATATATTTTTTCAAATTAATATTTATTTTTATCTATTTAATATATTATGTGAATTACCTTCATATATTAAAATTTTCCTCAACAACCATTTATTTTACAAAAATATAAAATTGATACAATTAAAAAATATTAATTTTATTATTCAAAATATGAAAAAAAAATCTGTGGTTTAATTTTTCATAATATATCTCAAATTATTTCCAACATAAAGACATAGTGGCATGCCTAGACAAGAATATCTAAATAGTACTATAGCTGTTCATGGTGATAATATGTTACATAAAAAACCATAATCCACTAAACAATTCCCATTGATGATTGGTCACACGGCCTCAATACTTCCTCCACATATACCAGAGGTTACAAACTAGAAGCTGGGGCCTATGGTGTGTCTATGGGGTGACTATTCCCTCACGTAAGAGTGTAACACGACTGCGTCATCATATTAATAAATAGTAGAAGCATAATATAAACATTGAAAGAAGAGAAAAATCCATAAGACTATAATAATAACAAATCCATAAGTAGTCATATAAAATATGACAATCATCTCATGCCTCTACAAAAACAGAATGAGATACTTGGAAAATGCATTTAATACAATATATGTGTCAAAATAAAAACCAAAAAGAAACTATCTATTATTAGGATCATGATATTAGCTCGGTCCTATACTCCCCTCATCCAAATTAATGATCAAATCATGCATCATACAATGAAAATTTTCTCTTTACCTACTAATATCCTTGAATTCTACATGGAAACCCAACGGAGGCTCGAACAATGTGTGAGATAACACTCAGTAGGCCACCACCAATAATTTATATAACATATGAAGTCATTGTATATATATTTATGAAATGTCTCATCTATCATTGATATAATATTAATAAGAGTAAAGCATAAAATAGATATTCGATCATGTATAACCAAAAACATCTCCATTTGAAAAATAAACAAGCGAGTAAATTACTATATTTTCAAAAAACATTAATTATGTAAAAATATTAGGGATCTCTGTAAATATTCCTGATGATTTTTAATGGATTATGACTTGTAATAAAGATTTAGGAATGAAAGGTATAGATCAAAGGTATAAATGATGACCGAATCCTCATCGGATTAGTATAGAATCTAGATTGAAACTCACGAAAATACATGGGAGGAATATAGGGAGATTGTCCAAGGAGTTATAGGCAAGCCGACACTGAAGGGATGAAAATTACTTATCATTCTATAGAATTAGGATCCTTGGAGTAGAAATGTCCCAATAGTACATATCCATATCTAATAATAATCCATGGAGTAGAAATTATGATGTAATTCTATGGAATCTAGATTTAAGATGTCATATAGTCCAAGGAATCCACTACTATATGTGGTATCCAGGGAGATGAAATGTCCATGGAATCCAATGGAATAAGGATATGATGAGTAGAAATTTCTGAGAAAACTAATATAATTATCAATAAATAATCACATTTCATAGCCAATCTCATTATCATTCACTTATCATTAGACCATGATAGTATTTTCATATTTCATATTCAAACCATTTAAATATAAGCGTTCATATGAAAAGGATTCACAATCCAACCTGTAATCATTCCTTCAATTCTCACAAAACTATATAAGTCTCCCAAAACATGTCATGAGCTACCACACACCCAATAGAGCGGTATAACATAGGGAACATAAAATAACGAAAATAATTGGTTTTCAAAAAAAAATAAAGGAATAACATCCCCCCATTGGTGGCTAATTCCGAGCCGAATGACCCAAAAAAATCAAACATGTGGGAAACCTAAACAAGACCCAAACAATTTTACTAATAAATTCTCTTAAATTTAGAGGTTTTAATGGAAGATCGATCATGTGTAAGAAACGAAATCCAAATAAAATTCCAAACATTATGAAAATGGAATAGAAAAACTACCGTATACCAATGGTAAAAAAATAGTCATTATCAACATCTAATTTGAACTACATCAAGGGAAAAAATATGAAAAATTGAAAACAAAGGAAATAGGTCATATTATATTGCACCTAACTAACTCTTTATATATGAATAAAAATGAAAAATGGTATAAGAGAAACGCAAAAAATATTGTGACAAATCCAACAAAATGAATGGTGTTCGATTCTGACTCTATATATTAAATTGGGATCCACTTCAAGCATATAATATATTAAATAGGGGAAAAACCTATCTTATGCCATCTATAAATAACGGAGGAAAATATATTTTGCGTTAAAAAAATATTTATATAATTTTAGTCATTTTAACAAAAAAAGGGGGTCACACTGTTTGGATGCACAGATTGCCAAACTATACTCTAACCTCACACCCTGTAATTTTAAAAAAGAGGACTCACACAATTTATTTGAAATGATTGGAAAATTGAGTAAAATCCAATGAACCACATCTATAATAAAAACTGTAGTGTGTCCTTTATGGGAGTGAATCCTTTTTTTCCTGGTTAGGGGAAACAATACCCCCTTTTCTTCTCATTGTCCATCTAGACATGATTTGTAGTAACATTGCGGATTGTACAACATGGTTTATACAAATGGTGTGCCCCCACTTTTTCCTCCAAAATTCATGCTTTGGGATCTAAAAAATATATGGGAAAACATGAAACTTTCATGAAATCATTAGGACATCAAATTTGCTGGAAAATTATGACATAAGGGAATATCCTTCACATGATGTGGCATCTTGCATATATCAATACCAATATGTATCCAGATTAAGATTTGGAGATAGGATTGGGTGATTTGGGAAAAACAATGGCATATTGAAGACATTGTGCATGTATCAATATCTATATGGAAACTAGAACTGATTGGCTACTAGACAGAATCTCTCATGAATCTCTAAGAACTCGATATATCTCTACAAATACTTACGCTTCCCCCAAATACACATGTATTATAACATTATTTCGATACACACAAATATCTAATCCCCAAGCTCAAACTCTATAGGATGTTTATAGTGATTTTTAAATATTAGTGTCTAGAATATGCAATATGTATCTACCTTATAAACAATTTTATCTTCTCTATAGTCTAATTCAAAATTTCTAGTATAAGAATTTCTCCCCCTCCTTCCTCTAACAAGAATATAAACGTTGTTCAAGGACCAAAGTAAAATTACTCAAAATGTGGAATATATACATTAAACTAATATATGTTATTTTAGTATAACTCAAATAGCGATATATTCATCTCCCATGATCCCCCAAAATCAAGGACACATCTATAATAATTTCTTCTTTGACATTTAGAGTGCACTCAAACTGACTATCTTTTGGGGGTTTATATTGTGAATAGAAGCACATGTGTACTAAAGTAACCCTTTGTACTCTACCAGAATCACGATATAAACTTGGTTTCCCATTCCGATACCACAATATGAGGAACTGCATGAAGGCGCAAAATCTCATGGATATAAAGTATCCAATTTTAATATACTAACTAGGTCACCCTAATTAGTTGGAAATGGGAGACCCTTGTGAGATGGTCCATAACCACCCATACCGAATCATTACCTCACAGTGTCTTAGAATTCCTAGATAAAAAATCAATCACAACAAAGTAATATTTTCACATGGCAATGGGTAACTACTATAAATGACCAAATTTTCTATAGTGTTCCACCCTAACATTTTGATAGCTGGAATATCTAATCAAAGCGCCATAAATTTATCATTTCATACCCATCCTGCAATAATATAATCATAAATCTCGATACATATTGGTTACTCTGCGATGTACTTCACATGATAAGGCATGAAACTCTCACTTCAGATCCATGCATATTTTAGTTATAACCCAAACATGACCACATATATGATAAATTTCATCCTCATTCATAGTCCAACCAGGAGGAAGGTCCTCACCATCCTCACTCCGCCATAGTAATAGGCCCTCACCATAAAAAAACTATCACATTTTTAGTCAATCCAAAACACTGGATCTCAAGTACAAAGATGTGATAATATTAATCCCTTGGTAATCTAAAGCCTTATAGTGCATCTCATATGGAAATTAAATAAGATTTAACTCACTACTAGCCTCTTGGACAACCTATATTTGAGTAAACCTGCTAAATGCATTAGCAAATGCATCTCATTTACTAGGAATATAGGAAAGATCTATGTAGAAGTATTTAAGGTATTAAAACCCCTTTCCTGCCTCAAATTTAAGGCATGTTATATAAATATATAAATGAGTATTTTTTGGTTTATTTACCCCACATAACACTATCCTCGAAGAATAATTTTCCACATAGTGTAAGGCATGTACAATAGTGGTTAAATCAGGATTACGTATAGGGTAATTCTTATCATGTGTCCTCAACAGATGAGAATAGAATGCCAAAACTTTTTCCTCATGCATCAGATCTTCTCCTTGACTGATACTCGATGCATCAAAATACACATTGTATCTCCTACCCAGCCTAAGAAGTATCATGACTGATGATGAATTATGTCTTCCTTTTATCACCCAAAGGGGTTTCTCATTGGTATCTATCAATAAAATATGTCACCGTTCTCGGTAAAACCCATTAGAGGTTCTTTTATTCATTATGTGTCCTATATGATACTCATGTAATAACAATACAGAAATAATAAATTCCATATGTCAAATATGTTCATGGGATTATCCCAAGAAACAACTACTCTTTCCTTCTCCAAGTGAATTGATATTCTTGTCTCTCAGATTCAATGACCTAGTAAGTAAATCCTATCCATATAAAAGTGTAACATAGTGTTATTATCATATAAATAATGAACTCATAGTATATCCAGAATGATCTCATGATATTTCTCATTTTTGTATTGATTTTTATAATACAAAAATATATTGAACATAGATACAACCACAAATAAATGCATATAAAAATGGGAATCCATATTCATCAACACTATGAAAACTAATGGTGTGTTCATAAGCATGAATATAATAATCTGAAAATAATATATAACATATATAATGTGAAATGATATATGAGGTATGTCTATATATCAAACAAGTACATGGAGATAACCTAACATCAAATCAATCTTTGATAAAACCCGAGATATATAGAGATCATGAAAGAGATCATCTATATAAAGAAAGGGTTACCAGTAATTAACCATCAAATTGTTTAATTTTCTGTAATCTACACATATCCTAAGGGTTTTGTCCACATGTTAAAAAAATACAACTGAACACCACAATGAAGTAATGTGTAGTATACACCCTTTTAATTACAACACCACTATCTTTATATTGATCTCCCAAAACTCTTTAGTATCAATAATTTAAGGAGTAATGGATACTAGTGTATCTTATTGAACTTTTTAAATGGAAAAATATACCTATCTATAGAGGTAAACTAGAAAATTCATCTAGGAAATCATCTTGAAATGATCAACCACTATAGAAAAATAATCTTGATCAGATCCTTGGTAATCTAGATACAGGATAGAAATTTGTGCTATCATCTCATCCATCCCATATTTCTCAGGTCTGGATTTACGTTCCTAGACAACTCATTCACCTCTGTGAATAATAACCCTACCATGTTGAGATGTTTTGGTCACCCTTTGATGATAACAGTCGACATGTGAATGATAAGAAACAAGGAATTCAATACCATATTTGTTGTAAATCAATTTCATCTCATGGTTTAATTGATATCTTATGAAGTGACACTTACCAAAATCAAGGGGTTACTCCCTGCACTAGAGTACACCCTCCATTTTGATCCCAAATAGAGTATCTGAAGTCATAATTCAATCAATAAACAGATAAATGATCCAAATGATCTCCATAATAGAAAAATATATTAAATAATGAGATGAAACAGTATCTAAAAGAGAAAATAATATAGTATAGAATACCAAAATATTATCTATTAGAATAGAAACCATAGATCTATTCCCATATTATGTAGAATGTATAGAATATATCTGGTATAAAACATTACCCTATGAAGACAACCTCACATCTCGAAGTAGGACTGCACTTCTATCATGGTAAAACTAGTGGATGGATGCCTCAAAGATAAATAAAACCTCATCCATAATGACTAGTACTACTCAATACCCCCACCTAATGAGTTTCTAAGAGTCCCACTCCTGAACATAGAGTCAAAGAAAACCCCCTTGAACTAAAAGTTGGATGAAAGGTCCTGCAAAAGTGTTGTAAATGACTCAACATAATGTATTAATGACAGTAGAAAAGTTATCTATCACACATACTCATTATATGTCCACATATCCCATATTAATTATAGAATAAATAACTACTATAAATAATAACATAGTAGGTCTCCCCTCATGGGACACAATACGTAGTGATTTCTTCCAACTGACACTAAACCAATCGATCGATAGGTTATGATTCCATATTTTGACCCCCATCACCCCTTTGCTTCTATTCATTAATTATATACTAATTCAAAATATTTGAAATATACAATAACATAAACCCATTTACTTGTGATCGAACGATATTCTTGAGAAATTCTTCAAAGTGTCTCACGCTTTATTGATCATCAATATTATTAATTAGTGAAATAATATGAGTCTCTACTAATCTTTCTGAATACTCATAAATGGTCATAACTCCCTAATAAATATGCATAAAGTCACAATAGAATTCATCTCTTAGGGTATCAGGGAATAAGTAATCATATAACCAGGATTATAAGTCCCTCCATACCATGTCTTGGAGTGTACCATCCAGGTTTAAAATATTTCATGCACAAAAATATAGTCTCCAATGAATATGTCTCATGATAATAAATATAAAATGTGGAGGTGTATCCAAATTATATTATATAGAAAAAAATAACCTCTAGGAATATAGAATCATCTTATGTGCATCCATCAAAAAAATTCGGGGATGTTACAATTTGAACATATGCATCAGCAATGACATAGTTAATAAATGCTATGAGGATTCCTGAATGATCATTATAAATCATAAGAAACACTTACGGAATTCGGAATCACAACCCACTTCCAGAATCACTTCTAGTGCCTCAGGATGCCCAAATCAATGTTATAATGGTGGATTAGGTAACCCCACCTCTAGAGAATGGTCACCACCACCCTCTTGGCACATGAATGAAGGTTTTCACAGTTCTATCTCTCCACAATTCAAATAACACACATAAAAAGATTGTTGAAAAAGTCATATCATAGGTGAAATCATATGATAGGTCAAATCCCTCCAAAAATCAATTAAAACCCCGATAATAACTCAATAATCCATGACTAGGTAAAATGAATAGTCAAAATAATCTCCAGACACATCCTATTACCCATTCTAATGTCGATTTTAGGTCAGGATATCTATTTCACATCACAAGTCCCAGTATTTGGACTTTCCATTGCAATTTATAAATCTATTTATAAATGAAATTCCCATTTTAGGATTTTCAATTTCCTATAATTTTATATTTATTTCAATTACCATTAATTGTTTGAACCAAATGTATCACCATTTCTAATATATAACGTCTTATACAGATTATAAACTGAAATTTGGTGTTACATTAAATGAAAAAATAACATGATCAAGTCCCTGAGACCAATCATCCTTGTATAAACATGCCATAATTGGATTCTTAGGGATTATGCTATAGCCTTTACAATAAAAAACTATTTATTCTTTGATAGGAACTCTTTGTACCAATATATGTTACCCAATTTTCATGCAAGAATTATTAGTGAATAATAATTATTTGAATCAATGAAAACATATTAAATGAAATATAATCAATAAATGCATCCAAAAGATCATAAAATATCAATTGCATCAACTTTATGTAGAATAAAATCAATTGTTCAAAAAATAAAGAAAAACATCAAATCCAAACAAAAAAATTGGATTTTCTCTATATATTGGATAACTAATCTTAGGAAAAACTCATTATAAACTTCAAATCTTACCTAATATCTAGAATATTGTTATAAAATACAAATAAAAGAAAAGAAAACTACTCTAAAAACACATTTCGACATCCCATCCTAGAGACCTCTTAATGTTTCCCAGAGCTATTTGATCACATAGTTTCATGAACAACTACCCATTCACCAAAGGCTATCAACATGCAACAAGGGCCTATGGTGTCTATTTGGGGAAACTATTTCCTCATGTTAGAGTGCCACACAATAGTGTAGGTATATCAATCACCTGTGGAATAATAATATGAACAATGATAGATAATGAACATCTAGAAAACAATAATAATGGAATCACCAAAAGAATTCATAAACTATTAGATAATCATTTTATGTCTCTATATAAAATGTTATAAAATAAATGGAATCATGAATCCAATACAATAGATGTGTTAAAATAAAAAACCAATAATGAACTATCTCTAGATACTATCATGAGAATATCTCATTAATATTCTCCCCTAATACTAATAAACAATCTAATCACGTATGGCATAATGGATGATTTCCCCAGTCCCTACTTGTACCCATCAATTCAGTCCTAATACCCAATGGTTCCTTGATAGAGTCTAAGATAACATTCATTATGGCATCAACAATTTTTTCTATAACATGTCTAATAAATTTAAACTAAATGAATAATTGTGTAATATATTCCATGTAAAGTAGAAATAAGAATATATAATTTAATACTGATTCTATCTAGTCCATACAAACATATATCCTAGTAAACATTTAACAAACATATGAAATACTACCCATTCTAGTATCTGGAATAATAAACCCAAAAAAGGGTTTATTGTAAAATTCAATTAACATGAGCATTAGACAATTATATATAGTCATGTTAAATTAATTAAAGTGATGAATCCTATGTATAAATTACTATGGAATCCTCATGATCCCATAGAGAAACTTGATGGAAACTCATTAATGAATTGGGTGGAATCCAAGGAGCTCATGCAAGGTATTCCAAGATATTTGGATCTAGGATTTATCAATATCCATGGAATCACAAGGAATTAGTATCTTGAGAGTAGAAATTTCCCAAAAATCCACTTTGATAATCAATACGGATCTTTGGAGTATAAATCTCCATAGAATCCAATGGAATCAAGATATTAGGAGTAGTAATTCCAAAGTCATCCACTACAATAGTTTGGATCCGTGGAGTATTGAATTACATAAAAATCAATGGAATCACGATTCATTGAATAGAAATATCAAATCAATCCACTAATATTATCAATAATTCATCTCATTACACAAGCCATTTCATTATCATTCACTTATCTAGAGTTCATTAGTCTCTTTTCACATTTCAATTCAACCAATGTACTCATAAATGTTCATATGAAAAGGTGGAATAATCCATCTCCAAATTATTAATATAATTGAAACATAAGTTTAGAAGGATCCAAAAATATATTTAGAGATCTAAAACACACAAAAATTTGGTATAACATAGGGAATGTAAAATAATTCACCAATTGGGTGCTCAAAACAATATTAAAAGGTATAACACCCCCTCATGGGTGGTTGGGGATGAGTCTAATAAACTCACAAAATTAAATGTTACTTATGGGAAATCTAAAAAGCACCAAAACCATATAATGAAATCATTAATTTAATTTTTTTGTCAAACACGTAGTGGTGCCTCAAGTGAAATAATCGTAACAAGTCTAATAAGACAAAAATCATAAATAGAACATTATAAAACAATTGAAGTATACCCTTGGTAGAATACTCATCTACTGTTGTTTTTTGATTCAGTCCATATGAGGAGAAAAATGTAGAAGGGAATAAAACCTTGAAATTGGTCAAATTAAATTCCACAAAATTAACTTTTTAGACATGAAGACAAAATATTAATGGAGTAATATGAACATAGAATATACAAGTAATGATCCAACAAGATGAAAAATGCTAAATTTTTATTCTAGATGATATATGAGGTTACAAACCTAGCTAAGGATATCTTCAATGTGATAAAAACACCTCCTCTATGTGCTGGAATAAAAATAGGAAAATATAATTATGTTTTAAGAAATTTTAATGGAATTTTTTTTCAATTTACCCAAAAATCACTTGGTTGCATTGTTTGGATCCATGGTTGGACAAACCATGTTCCAAATGTGCACCACTCTATTATAAACTACTGAGCTTCCAACATGATCTTATGTCCTTGGCCGCATGGTTATTTAACAACGTTCATGCTTTTCTACTATCTATCTAGCCCTGTATGGTTTGTATCAACCATGTAGATTATGAAAAATAGTTTCTAATAATAGTGTGGAACAACTAATTTTCACCAAATTATGGAACTTGGGATCTAATTAATCCATTAAATCTCTCTAAACATGTTTAACCTCATTATGGCATCACATTAGGAAAAAGCAATGAATTAAACTAAAATGAAATAGTTACTTTAAGAAAAAATCAGGATCATAAAAATTACTTTGAAATAATTTTCTTATCTATATTGGTATAGTAAATATGATTAGAAATGAAATATATATTTTCAAACCAATAATAAAAAATTAAAATTCCGTGCTCACCTGAAATAAATTATAGCTACTCTAATTCAATGATTCTTATAAATATTAACTTGTATAACCATTCTCCCAAATCCTATTCATCCATAGACTGAATAAAATAAAAAACAATTCACATTGATATTCTCATTCATGGATGTCTAGATACTATAGGATGTTTTGGAATTTCTCCCATAGGGGGGATCTTATTCATATCCTCTTGGTACTCTAAATAATTTTAGTTAATAATATAATTTAAATTAAAAATGAATATATGAAATCATGAATTTCATGGTTAAAAAATTGATTAATATATAATGTAGCAAAAAAATCTATAAAAAATATAATAAGATAATAGTTTCTTCTAAATTAGAGACATTATATCCAAACTATTAAATAGATTGATTAGGTATAAATTAAATTTAATATCCATGTAATATATTATAAATCAATATAAAAAAGTAACCAGAAAAAATATTATTAGTAATATAAATATACATTAATAATGAATATTTTAAAACATTGTATATGATATTATTGAAACCAAATAAATACAGTCTTATTATAAGAATACTATGGGTGCATATTAACATAAAAATTTCATATGTTTCCATCATATTGAATATTGTATTTAAATTTATTATCACTAGACAGAAATGAATACGAGTAAAATAATAAAATAAAAATAAAAACTGTATTATTTGAAATAAATAAATTATAGTATCCAAAAAACTTGAAAAACAATCCATAACCATAGTAACATGATTTGTAACATCTCATTGTTATAGACGTAGATCCAATTTATTTTTATCATGTTGTGCCCATTTATATTGTTGGATACCATATACCAAAATATATTAATAAAAAAAGATATTATTTATTCTTCCTTTTTCATCATCTAAATCGTATTCATGAGTAACTACTAAAATTAGATTAAAAAAACAATAGGCCCATCTCCCAGTGAGATAGATAAAAAAACTAGTAATGTGGGTTAATGGATTTAATGGGAATTTTATACCCTTAGGTATAAAACTAAAAATATTCAATTGGAAAATAACACTCCATAGGCCATACTGACATATCATAATATAAAAATTATTGGCATTATCAATGCACTCTAAATTAAATAAAAGGATATAAAATTTTTGTTGAAGCACTATAATGTCATAGAAATAATACAAAGAGGACTTGATGAATTTTTTGTGTTTATCATATATAGAGAAATATAGACAATTTAATATAAATGAATGTTATTTCGATAAAAACTATAGTGTTGGTTGATACTATTTTTATTTAACCTTCAAACCACAGATCCTAATTCAATCATCAATCAGATGCATATTTACCTTATATGTTACCCTTATTATGATGTCATGCTTTCAACTAGAGTACCTATTAATTCTAAAAAAAATTCTTCATTATATACTGCTACTGTTTTCCTCAAATTAATATTTTAAGTATATGGGTGTGTGAATAATATTATATGATACACACAATAATATGTACAAAACTATTATATCATGGGGTTCCAGGTATCCACCTAGAAAAATGAACGCACCTAATTGAACCAGCACTATAATGAGATGATTATAAAAATGTTTTTTCCAAAAAATGTGTAAATGAGGTATCACAAGTCTAAATAATTTTTAATTCAACATGTTATGAAAAAATAAATATTTGGGATAATTTTCATTTCACTATAATATTTATTATTGAAAATGAGTTATCATAATTTAATGAACCACAAATGAATAAATCAATTCTAATAAACAATATTTTTGATTAATGAATCATAATATAAAAAACCATTCATAATAATGTAAAACCATTTAAAGAAGAGGGTATAATTTTTTATCACCATATATTAATAAAGATGGTAAACTAGTTATAACCATATTTATAGAAATAGGTTAGTGATACATCAGTGCATCAAAATAAAACAGTGAAACATTAATAATTGGAATATCTTTATGTTGATTGATACATTCGAAATACACTATTTATTATACTAACATATTATTGACATGATACATGAGGTATGTGATACATCACTGGTATTCATCATCATAACATGAAATCATAATCAGTTTCCCTAAAATGACTAAGTGGTTAGCTAGTGGTGGTTGTTGTTGACCCTAAAGGGATAATAATTTGTAGTTATCACTTGATGAAAAGAAAATTATAGATATAAATATGATTAATGGATGACGGATGAAAAACTGTAAGAATAAAATGAAAATAATAGAATAAAAATGAAAAATTAAAAAAGAAGAAGTCAATTTAACAGATAAATGTATGTGAAAATGTTGAAATTTGGAAAAAATATTTATTATAAAAACAATCTAGTCCTCTTCCATATATTTGTTATATTAATTTACCATGAATATTTTATTTTACCACTTATTATTAGTTTGATATTATGGAATTATATTATTTAATAGTTAATTCCGTTGATAGAAAATTAATTTATTAAACATACATATTAAAAAAGATCCTTTAAAATTACCAAAAATCTCACCTAATGGTCCATAACTCCTCTAGTTTTCCATATTTTGAGAAGTTGTTGGCCTAATATGACATATATAGTGAATTTGGGATTAATTTATCAATGGATCTAGAAAAATAAAAATAAAAATATTGTCAAACACATAATAGTTAATACTAAAACATACCCATAACCTATTGTACACTTAAAACATATCATCTACCTTGTAATAGAAATTAGAATTTATTAATTCATAGGGTGAAATTAAAAACTAAAACATTATAAAAGGGTAATTTTAGGGATAATATGGGAATGTGAGGGAAAAAATGGAAGAAAAGTAAAAGAACATTGAATTTGGGAAGGATTATTTGGATAGAGTTGAATATTCCAACCCATGAAATATTAATACCAATACTATATATATAATTATATTTTATGGATAGTTAAATTAGATTTTGTTCAACAAATTTATATACTATCTATAGTATTTAACAAATAAATTTTTGCCTTAATTTTACGATAGGTTAACTACAACACCACCAAATGGATTACGATGTGTCTATACTATGTAAGTGAATAATAAATTTCATTTGTAAAAAACATACAAGGTTTTTATTGATTAATTATCCACGAATATCTTATATAATTTCCTTACATGGTGTCTTTAATGGTGGAAAATGAATTCAAATTTTTATTTTTAAAATGGGTGTGTACATTTGTGGTCATGTCATGAATCATCCAAATGTACACACATTATGCCTATTAATTACACTCCCCACATTGTACATTTTCTCTATAGAAAATCATCGATACATTAATTCTATTAAAAAACATAAAAATGTCTAGATATATCCCAATTGACCATTTACAAAATATTGAAACATATATCCTATTAAATGATTTTGTTACTAAAATAGCATTTAAATTTAAATGAATTGGGTGCATCAAAATAATTGAAATATTATCATTTTCATTTCATCAATAAAAATAACAACATTAAATCATAATTTTACCATACTCTATAATGGGAATCATTTTGTAAATTTTGTTAAAAATTATCAATTGATGAATAATAATTGAAAAAATTAAAAAAACTATTTAATTTAATTAATCATAATTATACATGACATGTAACTAAATATTAATAAATTTGTCTTTTCTTATTAACATAATTTACCATTCAGAAATATGATTTAAATTTGTGTTTTCTCTTCTATAAAAATCAATATCCTCACCAATCAAGTTCATTTAATTACAGTCATGATCAATAAATAGTAAATTATCTCTATTTGTAATGTTGTAATAAATCAAAATATTAATCTAGAGATTAAATAAAATAATAATAATAACTATTCATTATGGATATTATGATAAAAATTCTATGTGTAGGATGGTTTTTATGTGAATATTCTTATCATAATCTTGTAAAATGATGAAAATTAATTAAAAAAATTATAGACATTCAAAATAATTCTCATTAAGAATATTTAAACTTTAAAGTTACCTTAAATAACACGAACACTTTATTCCCTCTCTCATATAGGCTCTAAAATTTAATTTGAGAATGCTAATATAATTTGGTAAACATAGATTTTTTAAGAACTAGGTACCCAATATAAGAAAATATAATGAATAATAATGAAACCTTTACCGAATATAAATGTGAAATTCCACCTATACATCTCTCATGGTAATCTCAACATAATATACTATGAATCCCTTAACTCACTAATAAATTCACTAATGAAGGATTATGTGATAATTTTAAATCACTGATATTTTTGTTCCCTAATTTATATAGTTAATTCTCTTTTTTTCTTAACATCCTTTCATAAAAAATTTTGGTATCTTCTTATGGTATTTTTGAAAATTTTTCTATCTTAAAATTGTGGTGCTCTACTAAAACTATTGGTACGATTATGTTGGAAAAATGAACATGTTGTAGGGGATTTGGTTGCGATGTGGTGGAAATTGTTATTTATAATATAAGAATGACATATATACCACAATGCGGTACAAAATTAATTTATTTTTCAATGTCATCATATGATATTTTTATTGTATCCATCTATTCATATGATTGGTTTGAGAAGGATAAGTCATGAGGGATTAGACCACACTAAAGATATATTCTATGCTTTAGTTTTAGATGGTTGTCTAGCCAACATTCTTCATGATATAATTATATAAATGGGATGTATAAAATTAATTCAAGGAATATACATGGGTAATGAATATGGTGTTTTGTTTTAGTTTATAAGTGGGGAATATAATAGATTTTATGAGGAGTATTCAAGAGGCTTGAACCTCTAATGACTCCCTTTCATATACAACCTATAACCATTAATATTTAGTTATTATATATCATTACAGTAGCTTCAAATGGATGAATACAAGAAAAAATTCCACAGTGTTTATATCTTCAATGCATCAGTTCATTTTTTGTTGTTGTTCCACATAATATCCTTACTCATTGTGTTATGGAGATCACTTTTATACCACACTCTATCATGCATAACTCAGTTCTTCATAGTATTGGTCATATTTCAGTGAACGTTTTCACCATAGTGTATGTCCATACATTGTTGTTGATTTATTTTCACTACACCTCTATGTCATGGTGTAAAAAACACACAACATAAATCATTCCCTCTCTTATCTTTAACTAAGCATGTGGACCATATTGTATAAGATCGTCCATGGGTAAGAAGTGATTATATCCTGTTTTCATATTTAACCCTTCATAAATAAAGAACCATTTTCACATCAGTTAGATATTTATTATATGATCTCTTTGCATGAGATCATGTTTTGGTGGGGGAGAACATTGTTCTGGTGAAGGAATCTTCAAGGAAACTTATCATCGATGTGATATACATGATATAGGATGTTATTTAACATTTTGTTATATATATATATATATATATTAATTTTCCTTGATATAATTTTTATAGGTTATTTAATGATGATAGATATTAGATACATGTAGGTCTGTTTGATTGTGACTATGAGGCATGCTTGATTATGACATTGTCTGGTCCCTGACATTTGATATCTGTGTGACACGATTTAATTTACATCAATATGTACTTCTTTTTTTTTCATAGCATGTGGAACTCTGTTTCTTATATAGTGATTATCACATGTATCCTTGATTTTGGATGGATGTGGTATAAATGAATTTAAAGGATGCCATGGATATCCCAATATAGGGATGTCCCTATATGGCCGGTTAAGAAACCGTATGTAGTATATGTACTTAACAGTGAGTGTGGATATCCCTATAGAGTGATGTGTAGAAGTTGGTGACTGGATAGTAACAATATAGTATACCAACATACATAGTTTATATGTTATTAAAATATTACTGACCTAGGACTCACAAGGTGTAATATACAACATTCTAGATAACAACAACCATATTGGTTTTGTGAAATTTGGTATGGTTGAACATGCCTCATTTTTAAAAAAATCCATACTCTCTGTGTGGATATAAGATTGACTTGGTAGAACTTGAATCTTTCATAATTAAAAACATAATCTTGTTAGGGTGAAATAGGTTACCACAACATCGGTATATCATTGACTTATTTCACAACTTTACCAGTGATGAGACGAAAAAGACGAGACTAAGTATTTGAGGAATCATGACCAGTGCATGATGAATCGACATATAAATGGTTTTATTTTATTGATAATTATATTAATATATTAAATACACTATATATATATGTATATATTTTCTACTTTTTTAAGGATTAATTGATGGTGTCTTACTGATTATTTTACTAACACCCTACTGATATATTTTTGTGTGCCTGTAGATTTGAGGACTATAGATCCAAAAAAGGAAATCTCCATATAGTTGATGGCTGATCATGTCAGAATAGAGATAGATCATAATTGGACATACTTTTGATGATTATTTAAATTATTTATTTATTTATCTTCTTTTTTATACTGAGGGCAACATATCCTCTTTGAGAGTTACATATATTTCTATAAAATGTACATCATCTTTTATGTTTAATCATGTACTGTTATTTTTTATTTTATAATTGGTGATTTATTTTTAGTACTATATCTTGATACATAGGATATAATCTTTCCACTAATGTACTATTTTTTATTCTCCATACTCTACGTGTATCTCACATTAAACATAGTACACATAATTATCCTAGGATATAAAACAATGAAATTGGTGAGATGAAAGTCATGCAAGGGGAGGTATAACATGGGGTGAAAAAAGAAAATTAATAAAAAATAAATTGGTAAGCATAATCATATCATATGTATATGATCATCATCATAATAAAAAAATAACATTTGAAAAAGTCACATAATATTGCATAGGCATATAATGAATCATCATGAAATAGTTGTGAAATACCACACATAGTTGTGAGTAAATCTTGAATCATGTTCCTTTCTAATATATGTGAATAATCATTATAAAATCATTGTGAAGAAATCTAGAATCTTTTTCTCACTTATTAAAAAAATCTCATGAGATGCATCACATTACCCAATGCAATGGATGAATATATAATTCCAAGACCAAGCATCACATTTGGAATGCTCATATCATGAATTTCGCATTGAACATATTAAAATAAGAGTTATGAAAAAAAACAAGGATGATAATGTAATTCATATGGATTACCTGAAGAATAAATTAAATAATAATACATTTGGCATCTAAATGAATATAGTAATTAATACATTGGCATAAAATATCATTAATCTTTAGTGGATAAGAAGAATTTAAAGGGGATTAAAATATTTTGTTCTACAAGTTGAAGTCACATTTATAAAGGATATTATTTAAAATATTTTTACATGGTGTCGAAATTTATATCACTAAAATTAAATTGAATGAATATTTTGAGGAAAAAATATAATCATTTAAAATGTACAAGAGAGGATAACCCATGGAAACAAATTGGTTTTAATAATTCCATTACAATAAATCCTGATTTATTTCTTATATTTTCTAAATTATGAATAATAATTGTAATATTATTAAAAATTTGTTTTATTGTGATTTATATTATTTTATCCCCCATTTATCCATTTTATTTATATAACTACATTTTATAAAACAAATTGTTAAATATTACTTGTTTTTTATATAATATTTTCTTTAAATTTAGCCATTTTCTTTTGATTTCACTATTTTAATTAAAATTTATATATACATAATTATATGTAACTCATGACTATCAGAATAAATTTAAATACATATTTATGTATTATATATCATCAATACTATAAATCAATTATTTTGGATATATGAATTGACATGGGATTGAATCTATAGGTGGTTAACCCAAATTTGATGAGACATTGTCAAAAGAGATGGAAAGGGAATTTTGAAATTTATATATATAGATAATATGAAACATAATGTATGATAAAATGATTAATATAATATTAAATTAAATTTCAAATTAGTCTTATAAGGTTTTTTTGAAGGAGGAATATAATAAAAGTAGAAGAAGAATAGTTAAATGAAACATATTCAATTCTTGCTGTAGATTATGTTATAAGACACTAAAACACAAGTGATGGTTATGTTTGGAATACTTCAAAACATCCCTAAAGATTCATTGGTGGCTTCATAGGAATTAATTTGGTATATTATTGTCTTTCTACCAAGGGGATTAATGTTATCGAAGGGGTGGGAGTATGGTTTTTTATACTTGGGAAGAGGGGTATTTTTAGAATAAAGTATTAAATATTATAATATATATAAGGTAAAACTTATAAAAGTAATTTTTTACAATATAAATTATATATAAAAGTATTTTTTATTTTTTTAAGAATTTATACCTCATTAAAATTTTACTTCACTAGTTTATTAAAAATGACTATGGAATGAAAGAAAACAAGTTATTTTTAGGGAACACTTTTGACTCTAGGTTTTGGAAAGTCATTATTAGGATTTGAATTTTATTTTATATTATTTAAATGAATAATATATAAAATTAATTATATCATGGTAAAATATTAAGTTGCTTAAAGTATTAGTTTATTAATACATCATTAATTTTGTAATTTAAGATGCACCAGTTATGTTAAAAACTATATTGATAATAATTACTAGAAAATTAATTTTCAAAAAAAAATACTCAAAAATAAATAATGGACATTTTTCTGTATTAAAATAAATAAATTAAAATAAATAAATATTTATAAAAATTATTTATTTTACAATTTATTATTTCGAGGTTAATTTACTATTTCAATGGTTATGTTATTATTCACAATGGTTATACTATTATTACAACGATCACAATACTTTTACAATAGTATAATTACCTCATATATATAGAACTTCATTCCATCCTCAATATTCTTTAAAATTACTCCCATATTTGTATATTTTCAATTTATAATATTTTTTCATTTTACTAATAATTTTTATCATTATTATATTGATGGTATTAGGGTAAATGATCCTCGGAAACAAGGGATAGAGTATTTAATTTACTAGGAGGGATGTGTGGAACACGTCAGGAAAATGAGAAATACTTTGTAGGGGTTCTAATCTATTTAGAATTACTCCAATGTGATCAAGGATCTCAATGGTGCCACTCTGCCTTTGACTGAGAATTACCCACATTTAAAACTAAATGAATCTCTTTAATGGTGATATTAGATGGAAGGTTTTTTATCACACATCAAACAAAATTCCACTTCAACATTTTCTAGTATATACCTTTCACTAACTCTGAGTATCTACTATATATTTTTTGATAGCTTACCCCTTCACTTTAATATCTTTATAATGATTAGGTCTATATAGCCATTTTTTATGGAAATTCATTCCAACAATAATGAATTATAAATCCACTCCCATAGAGAGATTATTATTAAGCGGGTTGAATACATTAGTGAAGGTTTTTTATGTTAGAACTCAACTAATGGGGGTTGTTGATACCATCCTCCTTTAAATTTCATTGAGAATGATCGTATCAATTCCTCAGTATCTAAATAGTCATCTTAGATTGGACATCATTATGGGGTGAAAGGTAATATTATAATTAAATTCACTATTAAAATCATATTTAATACTTCCCTATAATTTATATGTGAAACATGGATCATTATTATAAACAATCGATTTTGGGAGCCCATATAGCCCAACGACATACTTAATATCTATCTATAAATGCTTTTCACGTGTGAAATATTTTTGATTGGTTATAAGATGGGATGTATTGGTAAATTGATCCCCTAAATCCCATATAACATTGTTTTCTTTAGATTTCTTTAAGATACCAGTGAAAATTTCCGCTGTTACATTATCCCATATCCTCGTGGGTACAGGTAATGGTTTCATTATACCCACAAACTTTTGTCTCTCTTTATTAACTTGGTGGAAAACCACTAACGTCAAGGTATACATTGTGATATAATTAATCATGATGTCCAAATAAATGTCATATTGATGACAACAATACTTCCCAGTTCTTAGAAAATGTATGGAGAAATATGATCTCTATGAATTTTTCAACAACTCAATAAATATTTATGGTGATGTAGGCACACAAAGACTAGTTCCCAAGTGAATGAAACCATCCCCATCAATGCATACCATTTGATTTCTTCATTATAAGTAACACATTCTCCTTCTTTTAATGATCCAAATGTTAGATTTGGGACTCCTTGATCATCTCATAGAGAAATAATTGTGCAATCATTTTGGTAAAGTAGAATTTATTGATTTTAAATAGGATTTTAAAATCCCTCATTTTGATATCCACTAATATAGGGACTCTCTCAATCCATGTCCTAGATAAATTATCATGTTCCATTCTAATAATAGAAACAACTACATTATTCTACATTCCAAGATGGTAGTGAATAATGAAATTGTATACTTTGATCATCTCTAATAATATACATTAACAAATTTTATGATCCTTATATATGAATGTATACCATAAAATATAGTGATAATTAAATTTATCACACTTTTATCAATATAAGAAATTAAACTAAAACACTATGAATAAGATCATAGTTGTTAACTCTAGATCATGCGACATGTAGTTATGCTCATGGATTGTCAACTACCATGAGGTATAGGCTACCAAATTATCATTATAAAAGTGTAAAAAACTCAATAATTTATATTAAGAATTACTATATATATCAAAAACCCATATCCAATTAGTTTTAGTGTTATTATAGGAGTAGTTATTAGCCTCTTATATAGCTCCTCAAATATTAATTCATATAATTTTTTCCATATATACTTTACCCCTTTCTATTTAAAAATGATTACCAGGATTTATAAAATTGTTAAATTCAATATTTAACATTTTTAGTAACCATTTATGCAATGAAACTATGGATTTACATTAACCCAGTGGGTCTAGGTCATTCCTCAATTTCATTTTTCAAGGGTCCTCAAAAATTC
Organism: Viscum album; assembly: GCA_963277665.1. NCBI lineage: Eukaryota > Viridiplantae > Streptophyta > Magnoliopsida > Santalales > Viscaceae > Viscum > Viscum album. The sequence continues at coordinate 1,590,748,686 of OY728150.1, forward strand.
ACACAAATGGGATCACATGCCTAAATAATATTACTTTCCACACTCTATAGTAACTCTTTTTGAATATTTAACTCCTTTTATAGATCTATATTTTATCCAGCAAAATCAATATATTCTATTGATTTTTCTCATTACTCATGGAGTAGTGAATAATATCATTGATAAAGATTAACAAATATTTTCCAAGATAGTATGAAAGGTTTCTATAGAAAAAATACATGAATATTTCATCATAATTCGTATGTCATATAAGAATCAATGTGAACTAATAGTATTCATACATTTTATGGAAGGCTTTATTCTGAATAACATCTTTCTTCACCTTCTGCCTATGCTAGACAGAACTACGATCTTGGTTTGAAAAAAAAATTATCTCCCCAATGTTTATAAAAAAATTCTTCAATCCTCAGTATAGGATAATTATTATTTATAGGGATCATGTTAGTATCATAAAAATCGATACATAGGATCATTGATCTATAATTATTCTTAATAAATAACATTTTCACCCCACAAGGTGATTAACTAGGGGATATAAACCCTTTTTCTAAATTATCTTGTTGAATCATCTTTAACTCATCCTGTTTGATTGGGACCATTCAATATGGTAATTTAGAGATGTGAGAGGAATCATGTATAAGTTATACTAAGTATAATAGTTCACATTTTAGGATATGTCCTGGAAACTCTTTTGAAAATACTTAAATTTATTCCCTTAAAATTATGATTTACATATATTTTCTCATTTGTTTCAAATAATTAATTTGGGAATGGTATGAGTATTCACAAGGTACCATCACCAATACAGTTTAGGTATTTTACAAATGATATTCGTGATCTTCCATGAATATGTACAACGACATGGGATGTTTGAAAATATAAGAGGATATTTATTTTTCTCGACAGTTAATGTTCCCCCTATATAATGAGATCCACTCCAAACGTATTATAACATAAAATTATATATGGGTAAGTATTCCATTTTCTCCATAGGAATAATTCCATAGACACTTCCATGATAATATTTCAACACTTTGGTTGTATTGATCACACCACTAGGTGTTTTTACATATATCTCTACCTCAAGGTATCAGGGTTGTGATAAGGAAGATAATGAAAACATGAAGGACATAAATGAATATGTAAAATCAAAATTAATTAAAAATAAGTGAGTCGGAATACTACCTTATAAAACATCATTTTAATGTTCTACCTCAGTAGTGGTGATGAAATACGCCTTACCTTTATCTTTAAGAGTTTATGGTTTCTAGTACGGATTATTCTTGATGATCCATGGTTTAGTGCACTGGATTCTATAGTAAAATTTCTCCCTATATTTTAATCATTGAACCATGGGTCATACTTTCCATTCCTCCACCTCATTAGATTGATTAAACTTGTCTCTTGGATATTCACATGATTCTGGGAGATCTTCTACACACATGTAGAATTTCCTTGTTGTTCCCTTAATGATTATTCACATATTTTTGACATATGGTTGGTATATTTCACATTCTTCCATTGTCATTTGGCCCTCCATCATGAAACTCATCATTTTGTATCTCTATAGTCGTTAGACCATTCTCCAAACCCCAACTCTATATTGGCACCACATAGAACAACATGTTCATAATTACAAAGGTGTTAGACAGATATATCCTTTCAGAGGTGTGGTTTAAATACAGTAAATGATATTTCTATTTTTTATTATTTTTGAGAAAAAAACCTAAATAAAATTTTTCATGGCTTGTAATAGTTTCCTCGTAAGAAATTATAAATTCTCAGTCATTTTTTCTTAAGTTCTATGAACAATTTCTAGATCTTTTTTCAATGAGTTGAATGAAAATACATGTTCAGAAATAACATCTTAATGTCGTACCAATCCATTTATTATATTTCATCTGTAATTACAGAATTATTTATCAGCTCCCACCATTGATTGGACTCTCCATATATATATTTTTCAGATTGAGTAACCTTATGCATATTAGAACAATGGAGAACATAAAATATGATCTCTGTTGACTTTAACAAATATTCCACAATATGTGGACAAAATATCAACTAATGGTCTATATTTGTTTCCAAATAACATTTTTTAGATAATTTATCCATTTTATATGATGTTATATATTTCAAATTGTTCAAATTGTAATTCATATCCTCAAACAAGTAGGTTAGAATCAATAATATTTGAACTCCACTTTCTATTTTACTACGAGTGTCATTTTGGAAATAATTGAATTTTACCACACACATGTTTTTACCCATGTTTCTCCAAGTTACCACCATTATATAAAGTATAATTTTTTAGGATAAACATAATTAAAAATAAAATTTATAAATAAATAATTTGTATGTAAAAAATAATTCTAAATTCTTTCCTTATTATACCCCTATGAATATAAATTTCCCTAAATATTACATATTGTGTTATGAATTGTAATACATTCATATATTTAAAATTAATAATTACTTGAGATATATTTCATAAATAATAGTTTTTAATAATTTTTGTTTTTAATTAAAGTATATCTTCTTATAGTGTCAAACCCAGTTTGCTTCAACATCCATTTTCATGCACCAGTTCCTAATTGAGTCCAGCACAAAATGGGTTTTAAGCGTTGTTACTCATATTTATATCTTTTTTCAAGACACAACCACTTGTAGTATCACCAATATGATATCATTTAGTGAAATCCAATACAACTTATAACTTATGAAAACATAAGACATTTATATATACATACACTTATCCTTAGGATATTCCACTAATTATTTCTAATCCTAATTCCCCAATTAAATAAATCATTCTCTGATACTAATAATGGAGACACATATTTTTCATTACATAACAAATACACCATTTTAAATATAAAAGACATAATAGTGATATAATCAAAGAACAAAAGAAATAATATCTAGGGTAAAATAGGCTCAAACATCAAATTGATATATTAAAACTGAAGAATTAATTAATTCCTTCTTCAATATTTTCATTATGGATATAACATTATCCTTAGTAAAAGTATTTACCTTATTATATACATAAAATATATTTATTAACTAAAATAATAGGAAATTGAGGTATTAAATAGACTAAATAAATTGAATAAATCAAAATTATATGGGTTAGAATAATCATAACTTAAGTATAATATAATCATTATAATAATGAGAAAAACCATTTACAAAGTCATGGAATGTGGAATATTCATAAAAAAATCATCAATTCCAAGGAGAAAATAGAAAAAATAGTGTTGAAAAAAGCTAGAATCAAGTTCACGCATAACATATTTTCATAATCATAACATCATCACTAAGAAAAAATAACAAATCATGATCATAAATATTTTAGATAGTATGATAAGAGTTGTCACATTACCCAATTCTATTAAGGACTATAAAATTTTTTGAGCACCTATCACATCACAAATTCTCATAATAATGCCTCCCAAATAGAACATATAAAAATCATAGTTATAATATAATCCCAAAAAAGATAATGGGTTTCATAATGATTTTAAAAAATAATAATATCATGAATAAATATGTTTTCCCAAATTAATTATGGATATAATACTTGGATAGAAAACATAATTGTTATTGAGAAGACAAGAAACATTTTAAGAGGAGTAAATTACGATGTTTTGGAAATCGATGTAACATTGAAAAAGTCATTTTATTGATTTTTTTTAATATAGGGAAATTTATATCCCTAAAAAATTATTGGAAATTTGATGATATAATATGAGAATTTATACTGTGGAAAAGAGGATGACCTAAATAAAGAAATTTGGTTCAAGAATAACAATACCTTAAATGATTATTTATTTTTCTTATTCCTCATACAAATTAAATGTTTTCTTATCAAAAATATATTTACAGAAGTCAATTATGTTAATTTATTCTAATATATATCCATTATAATTATTGGAATCTATCTTATGAAACTCATTATTAAAAAAGAATTATATTTATATCATATTCTAATTAAATTTTACCATTTTGTTATGATTACATTAATTTCATTAAATTCCATTTATTCATAAGTTTAATTAAATCTAGAAGCATAGAATACATGACGTTATATATTTATATACTATATATTAGTCCTATTTTCCATCCAATATTGAGGTTATCAATGTTGACTATGAAATGTATCTGTATATGTTTAACCAAATATTAACTTGACACTATAAAAATAGTTGGAATGATATTATCAAAAGTTATATATATAGAAGATATGGTATATAAATTAGGTTAAAATCAATAATTTAATTTTCAATTACTTCTAAATTATTCTTATAATTTTGGGTTATGAAAGGAGTGGAGAAAAAAATAAGGATTAAAAATGAGAAGTATTAATTGGAACACACTTATTCCTCGATAAATCTTCTCTTATATGATAATAAAACTTCCTTTACACTTGGAGTTTGATTCCTCAATACCCATACTAATGATAATAAGGTTCCTAATTTGAAGTACTTTTTAGATCTCTAGATTTTTGATATTTGGGGATGAGTGGTTTTCTAAAGTGAGGGAGTAATGTTTTTTGTACATAAAGTGAGGGGTGTTTTAGAATAAAATATAAAATAAAATAATATACCTAAGTTAAAACATGTAATTTTCAATTATTGAAAATATAATCTATATATAAATATAATATAATGGTTTAAAGGATTTAAAACTCTTTAAAATTTAAATTAATTAGTTGATTAAAACAGAATGTGGAATATAAGGAAAATTATTATTTTATGGGAACACTCATGTCATTATGTTTTGTAATGTTCTTTTTTAGGTTTGTAATTTATGATTATTTTATTTTCATGATTCAATTCTGACATTATATATACCATTACTGAAATTTTAGTTTTATAAAGGATTATTTCATCATTACATCATAAAAGATATAATTTATGATACACAGATTATGTGAAAAACTATATTTTAACTATTTAAACAAAAATATATTTATTTTATAAAATTACCAAGAAATCACCCTTGGAAAATTTCATCATGCTAATTTAAAAAATTATATAAATTTTTTAAAAAATATTATTATATTTTCATATATTTATTTCGTTTTTATATAATACTTTTAAATTCTATTTATAAAAAATTTGATTATATTTGAAGTTTTTTTCATTTTTTTTATTTTTTGGTATAATAATATTTATATCTATATAAAATAATCATGATAAATAATAATTTTATCACTAATAATTATTTGTAGGAAAAAATAAAATTTCAATGGTCTATTTACTATTCTTAATTGTATAGTTATGTTCCCATTAGCCGGGTAACAATTCTAATGATCAAATTGTTATTCGAAAATCCACATTACCTCCTATATATATACCAATTCATTCATTCACTCAGTATTCACTACAATTCATTCCATGGTAATAAATTTTAATTTTATATTATTTTGATAGGTTTAATAATATATTACTTCATTTCCATTGCATTGGTCATTGGTGAAGTAATGATAGCAAAATTGGGGATCTATATTTTCCAATTTGGGTTTTTGTATTTTATATATTTTTCCCAATTGTAATTTTTGGAATTTGAATTGGTTAAATTAATAACTAATTTATTGATATCATAATAATGTGATAGTAATTTTTTGGGTTTCTATACTACTTATAGTTGTATAATATAATATCATACAAGACACATATATTTAACAAGAAAATATTAATAAGAAACATTAAATCGTTACAATAAATGAGAGCATTTAATTATTCTAAAGGGAGTGATATATGAAATAAATGAAGGGTAAGAACTAGGAGAGTACAACCTTATACTAGACATGAGTTAGCTCAGGGTTATTACAACATTTATGGTTAAGATTATTCTCTCTACAAGATAAATGAAATCATCATTGAATATTCCTCTAGTCATAGATCACCTTGAAGACATATTTTCAAATGAAATCATAGGATATATATTTGATATTGGAGTGTACATTGATATTATTCTTGTGGTGGTGGGAAAACATATTTTCATGCCCACATATTATATGGAGTTAAAAGAGTTGAGGGAACAAATGTTATAATTGGAGCACATAGAGGGGAAGAGTTCCATAAGGATGAGTACTTCACAATGTGATGCACATGTGTTGTATTCTAGGGGGGAAAATATCATCGTTTCTCTATATATTGATCACTATAATCTAAACCTTGTAATAGTGGAAAAAATATCCTTTAACCTAGAATGGTGAAATTTTTAATCAAATATGTGCAGTCTGGTGGTTCTTCACAATAAATATTATACTGGGCTATCACCTTGTATAAGATAGAGATGATGACATTTTGAAGATAGAGTTTCAAAGAATGTATGTATAGTAGTAGTAAATAGTGATGAATTTTACAATTTTAAATTTAATATAAGTTATTTTTATGTCTCTCATGAATATCATTTCGCACTCATATTTGGACACATTCTTCATGGTATTCCTTGGAATAATCCTCATTATTTCAATTTCTCTACAATACAATGCAAGACACCATGAGATACAAGTAAGTATGTTTTGGGCACACTGTATTTGCAAAATTTTATCTATTATTGGAGTTTGTATATGTGAGGTGAGATCATTGGGGCAAGTGTGGTCCACAAAATAAATATCCATTATCCAAGTGAATATTTACGTAGTCATATTTTCAACACATCACGAGAACATGTTTGGTACTATGAGATTTCTAGGATTAACAGGGTATTATCGATGGATTATCCTGTACATGTACTTACTAATGACATCCATGAAATAATAAAATAAAAAATGAGTGATGTAATATTTTTTAGGCCAATGTAAAGAATTTTTACTTGAACTAATGATATATTTGATGATAGATTATGTAATGACACTCCATATTCTAGGGATTAGTTATCTATTATAATGTGATGCACCATAAATCTGTTTTCGAGTGGTGTCAATGCATAGAGAAAAAGTCATTTCACATATGACTCATTGGTTAGATCCATTTTAAAGGAGATATTTCACAACCCATCCCTCCAAATATTCCAAAAATAGGTTAGAAATTAAAAAATTGAGATGATGACATCTTGAGTCCTGCCTCTAGTAGGCCCTGATTTGGTGAAAAAAACTATGTGTATACAAATATCACAAAATGAAAGGCATTGTACATTTTTTTGAAGAAATATTTAGAGAGAATATGAATAATACATGATGTAAATCTTGGAAATTATATTTTACAAAATCCAAAATCCATCCCACATGCATGTACAAAATAAACCTCATACAAAAAAAAGTCTCCAATGGATGTAGCAAAAGTAATGCTAAGAAGTGACATAGAAACTATCAAAATCTGAGATAGTAAAGTCCATCACAGTCTAGGAAATACTCTCAAAAACTGAAAAACTATTTAATATAACAATGGTGAGTATACAATTATAGTCAATAAGAAATCCAAAGTCTCTCATGCAAATGTGAATGTAGAATACTAATGCCACCTTAGGAAAACAACCAAACCAAATAACACCTAACTCATATACTAAACATCCCAATGAAACCATGTCACACTAACAAAATAACAGAAGGAAAGTATTGTCATATAATTAACATCAATGCTAGGGTACCCTGAACCAATTCCCTCTGATTAGCCACTCTTTCCTAAAATAAACATCATGGTGCCCCACCCTCTTCCGAACAAACCACATCAAATCCTGCTCGTAGACACCTAGTCTACCACCACATAAAATTCTTCTTGAAGGCACCTAGGACATAAAAACCACATATCTTATTGTCACCTAGGCCATGAGCCACATCACATCTCATCTTTAGAAACCTAGGACTCACAGACAACATCTCATCTCATCACCTAGAAAGAACAAACATCTTATTCCTAAAACAGCTCAAAAAGTACAACTGATATCATCCAAAAACAATTTGTAAATCATAATACATATCATCATGAAAAAACCTAGGAAAGAAAAAACCCTAACATACCTGAAGAATCATGGGCTATCACTCTATGAACGAATGCACTATGAAGAGAGGGTGGCCAACTATCCATCCTCCCACAAGGATTTTTGGGAAATACACCCTCCACTATGAAGTTGGGGGTGTATGAAAAATAGTTCTGAAATATGTTGGGGTGCATATGAAAATCACCAGGTAAGAATAAAAGTATATTTATATTGATACCAAACACTCATCCTGACCTATGGGTTCTCAAACAAACAACTGGGTCACAATACTATCGACCTTTCTACTACCGTTAAATGCACAACAACTCAAAACAATCCATAATCCCAACAGATATTACCTTACAATTAATTTAACCAATTCCCATTCTTTATTAACACATATTTATTCACTCGATTAGCCAAACCAACTCAAAGCATTCCTGAACTCATTTAAAATTATTCAACCATTCCATTAGTACCTGAGAAACTACCAAGAATAGAACGCAACAAGAATGACATCAAATTCAATCATAGAGAAAAATTGGGAGAATTAACCCTACCAACCATCATCACAATTTTTCAAAGTCTTCCCTCCAAAACCATCCACACCCAACCACATCTATCAAAATAGCCCCACATGACCTGATCACAACCCCACTTCACCAGATTTCTCATCGATTCCATAATCAATCAATCTATCATCCTGAGATTCCATTACACCACCCAAGCCATTCCACAACATACAACTATGCCCACAACCACACTATGACAAAACGTAGAACAACCCACACACACTTCATAGGAAATTTATATCCAATTTTCCCTAAAAAACCACAAATATTCAACACAACACATCATAACCTCTTCAAATCATATATTCCCCACACACATATCCACAATTATCCCACACAATGCATCATATCCACTTAATATCCCTTATATATCCCACACACAACCAAAAATATCCAACAAAATAAATCACCTCACATACCAATCATTACATAAATCTAAGATTTAATAAGTAATCCATTATTTAATTACACTTGTTAATTTATGGGCTTATCACAAAAACTGGCTAATCACGAGCCATCCATTTATTATATAAGTGTATACGACTTACCAATTTCCATACACATGTGTTAAAAACGATTAAACCATTAGGAAAATATTTAGTTTTCAAATAAGGACCACTAAAACTATGATTATTAGCAATTCCTTCATCTTTTATAATTCATAATATCTCAATAACATCAATGTCACAAAAACATAATAATCATGTCCCTATACCCCTTTAAAATTCATTTACTCGATTCTTATATTTTATTAGTGTGGAAAAACTATGACCCGTAGGAAAAAAATAGTATATCCCACCAAAATGATGCAAAATCAAAGAGAAAAAAAGTTAAAACACTAATTTGAAGGGATGTAAATGTTCACTGTATAGAAACGAGTCACCCAATGGTCCATTGATTTCCTCTCCCTTGATATCTAAATCCACTCAAGGATGTAGTGGAACCACTACACCGATCTATAACCGAAGAAGAACACATTATTGGAAAGGAAGAGTATCTGAAATCACATGGTAAAAAGAGGAGGAGGAAAAGAGATACCAACCCAAAATAAATTATTGAAAAAGAAAAAGGACACTCCTTGGATTGAATACCGATCTCTATAGATCGATAATTGAAGTTTGATGATTTATTCCAGTCAAAGGGATCAAAAAAATGACGATGATGGGATTACCGAGTCCCCTAGTAATAAAGAGACTTCTGTAGGTATAAGGTTTGTGAAAACCTATGTAGATGGAATGTTTTATGAAATTACCGCATCGGTGGATTATATTACATGTAATCCCCTTTCACGTTATGTAATACGTCAAGGTCTACATCTTATGAATTTTTTTTGGCCTATGGGATTATATTATTTTTCATCCCCTAAAATATTACACACATTGAAACCCTTATTAAAATCCATGAAATAGGTTTTCACATCGTGAAAAATAGTTACAATACATGTAATACCCTCTTCCTCCAACCATTAGTAACTGAACATCTTCAAACTCCCTCTGAACCACCTCTGAACACTAAAACATCCCAAAATCAGAAAAGTAATATACTGGGAGGACACATAAAATTATATCAGCTACATATCAAATGAATCTCCCCCTCAATAATCAAAAACCAAAACCAGAAGGGAAAAGGGGTCTGAACAACCACCTCATGAGATACCAGTCATGAAACCTTCTAAAAATAAAAACATGCAAAAAACAAAACACATTATGGTTCAACTATAAATAACCCTATGTTATTAAGAGGTTGTATTAGAAATATACACATATAATAATAACTCCTACGACATCTGAAACCAAGCCTTATCATTCCAACCCAAATAAACATAGAATGAAGCTTAAAAGTGCAACAATGTAACCATCCGTACATACAGATCATGGAATTCTAACCTCCATGTTAGGATAAAATCTTCTCTAGGTAGCACTAACGCACACACATGGTAATAATTATATCATAATAAATGATCCATCATTAAGAATCATGTCCTCACTTTTCCCTATGTCAATACATTTATCATACGCCACACCACACACATCCCAAGCCAAGATAAATAACAAATCATCTCATAATCAATAAAGTTCAAACATCTAATTAAGAATAAAAACAATGAAAAAAAACTCCAAAGTTATCCGGGTACTTGGAACCCATCAACGTATCTCACTCCCAATTACTCACTACCTTGTCAATATTCCTGCACAATACAAAAACCAAAAGAATGGTCATCAAACACAGAACCTCCTCCTGATGATCCTAGACCTCTCCTGGCCGCCCTACAAATGTCATGTCACCATCGATATCCAACTCTCCATAGTCAATGAAATGGGAGTAATCATGAATATACCAATGAATCTTGGAGAATTAAAATATTTCATAGATCCTCTCCAACCATGGAAGAACACAAAATGGTAATCCACCACACTGACTCACCCGAAGAAATTAAAGGGTCCGACGAACCAGGGATAAGGATTACATTCTCTTCCAAACATCCACTTCCTATGTAAAGGGGAGACCTTCAGGAAAACATGGTTCCAATACTAAAATTATAAGGGCCTCATCATGAGATAGGCATGAGACTTCTTATTAGAATGCGCTGCATTCATCCTCTCTCAAACAAGTTTAACTTTTTCTGCCTTAAATTGAACTAGATTCAGACCAGAAATAGTCTTCTCCCCAACCTTCATCTAGCACACAGGAGAATGATACAGTCTCATGTCAAATTCCTCAAATGGTTTCATGAAAATATAAGAGTGATAGAAATTATTATATGAAAACTCCCCCAAGAGAATGTGTTTTACTTAAGATCATCCATTGTCCATGATACATGCACGAAACAAATCATCCAATGTATGGATTGTCCACTCTGCCTCCCCATTTGTACGAGCATGGAAAGTAGTTATAAGATGTAAATGGTTTCCTAAAGCATGATTTAATACCATACAGAATCATGAGGTATACTAAATGTCCCAATATGAGACAATTGACATCATAAATCCATGAAACTGCAATACTTCATCCATATACCTCATGGACAAGGAATCTACTGCACCCAACTACTTGATCTCTTGGAATTGGGATGACTTATTAATATAATCCACTATCACCCAGATAACATCATAGAATATTTAATATCTAGGAAACCATATGATGAAATATTTTATTATTTTCTCCCATTTCCACTCAATGAAATCCAATGGCTGAAACAAACCACTTGGGTCATGGTTCTCAGGTCTTACCTAATGGTATAACAAGCATTTTTCAAAAACTCCACCACTTCCCATATCATATTGATCCATCAAAAGTCTTCTTTAATCCATGGTACATCTTAGAAAATCTTGGATGTATCACCAATGGTGATCTATGATGCTCATGATAGACTTTACTATGCATATCCACCAATACAAATGACTTCCCTCAGAGTGATATCTAGTCCTGACCATCCTCCGACTGTCCCTCAAGAGCATATGTATAGCCAAAATGATCACGCATCCCATGTTCCTCTAAGTCTCGCCACATAGACCCCACAACCTTCTGAATCAAATAAGACGACACTATCATCAGAAAAAAAAATGCATTTTACATTATACTTTCAAGAATATAAGTGAAAGGCTGCCAACTCCTCCATCAACCTCTAATAATCCACCTATTCTCGAACAACCTCCTTATGTGAGTTTCTTCTCAAAGCACTGATAAAAAAATTTACCTTACCTGTGCTGATGAGATTTCAAAATCACAGGCATAATGATACTCCATCCACCACTTTTTTTGCAGATTTATATCATGTTGGGAAATTGTATACCCAAAGATTTTGTGATATGTGAAGACTAAAAAGCTATCCCCAATGAGGTAATGTCTCCACAGCTACAACACAAACAAGAAAGCAGTGAACTACAGATCAACGGTGGCATTGTTATGTCAGTTGTGACATAACTAGTTATACACATAATAGATCTCCAAATGATGTTTTTTCAAGATGTATCCCAAGAAAATTTGAAAATCATCAAAAAACACCTCAAACATAACCTCTCATTCTAGAAATCAGATCATAGGAGTTGTAACCAACTTCCTCATCCAGTAACCGAACACTTCCTCACACCAGAATATATATAAAAATATATGATCCTTTCTAGTAAAAGATATCAATAGAGGTGCAACTCGAGAGAAATAAGGTACAATCCTCTAAAAAAGCATACAAGACCATGGATACTGTGTACCTCTATTAGGTTATTCGTTGCTTCCAAGAAATAATTTCTTCATCCTTAGACTTGTATACTACAAAACCCTATGAAGACACAACATGTAAAAGGAAATGTTCCTCTCATGTCCATAACATGAACATAGGAAACTTTCTATAGAGATGGTGTCATCAAAGAACTCACAAGGTAGTTATTTGATTCTCGACATGCTCCTCTACAAAAATTGAGTAAATTAAGACATCATCAATATACAAGACAATGAACCGATGTTGGAAATCATTGAATTTAGATTTCATTAGTCCCATAAATAATTCTGGTATATTTGTATCCCTGAATGACCTGACTACAAACTCAATGTTCCCAAACCTACATCTGAATGTAGTATTCGAGACATCACCCTCCTTCCCCCTCAACTGGTGATATCCAGACCACAAATCAATCATATAAAACCATTCTGAATCTCTCTACTAGTCAAATAGTTCATACATCCTTTGAAGTGGGTAGAAATATTTGACCATCACCTGATTCAACATCCTACAGTATATGAAAAACTTCATACTACCATGATTCTTTTTGAATAACACTGGATCACACTATAGCGACAAACTAGGATGGATAAAACTCCACTTCATCATATCATCTATCTAGATTCCAAATTCTATAAACACAGAAGGTTCCATCTTATAAGGAGGCATCAAACTCATAGACCCAATGGGATGGAATTCTATTAAGAACTCAACATCACATTGAGGGGAAACATCATAAAATCATAGGGGAAATATCTAGGAACTCTTCAAAAACCCTTTAAGCCAATACCATCTTAACTTCCACTGATTCTATAGGCAGATCATTCAATAAATAATGAAGGGGTTCTACATGTGGACTACCCACATTACAACCCTTCTTGCTAACAAAAACCACATGTTGTCTATCCAAATCCGAATACATGAACCCCCCCTCCAAAAGCAGTTAACAATGTCACGTACAAAATACAACCAATAAATGTTTAGGATGATATCATATGACAACATATGTAGTAACAAAGGATCCCCATAAGACTTATGTTATCCCATCATCAGTCTACACCCCCAACACACATCTAACAAGCTAGTTTGGCCTCCGACTGGCATACTCACCACTAATTGAATGGAAATAATATCTATCTCTAGTCCCAGAGCATGGTCTATAGTGGGTGTAAAAAATGAGTGATAAGATCCTAAATAATAAAAAGTGCATTGAAGGGTGAAAAAAATGATTATACCTCTAAAAATATCCAGCTCTACTAGATATGCTATCTCTACTATGTGAAATTGACCACGCACAACTCCTCAACCTCTCTAATGATGAGAACATTCACATCCATTACTAGGGAGCAACCCCTGAACATGTGGATCACATTGAGGTCAGACTCTACCTTCTATAACTCCCCTTGGTGGAGAAAATTCATGTTGAACCTCTACTGCTTGAGTCACACATGGATGATAACCAAGAGCCATAGCTGAAAATGAAAAATAATGTTTTCCTAAGCCTGAGTAGTAAGGAAAATTACCAAAATTTATTTTAGTTTATTTTAATCATTTTACAATTTTAACTATCCCCAAGAAAACATATTCAAATAAGAACACAAATCATTATGATGCATGCACCTCTCCTAGGTCTCTACCCGTAAGTTGTGTAGCCTCACTTGGTCATTCAGTTAGCTCAGAGTCCCTGCATCAGATCATTGGGACCCTAAAATCCTATTTCCTCGCCAGTATTATCTTCCATACATCACACACTAAGGTAACATGATATTGTTTCCCAACAAACCCATGAAATAATCACTATTCCTAACTACAACTCCAACCTATCCCTTAATCATCACCTCTGATAATAATTTTTCATGATCCACACCCTCCCAAGATACCCATAATTGGGTGATAAGTAAGAAACATAGATGACGAACACTGAGTCCCACATCCAGTTGGCCTCAGGTTGTCGATGATCACCAAGGGTATACAAATCTCACAAAATGGGATGCATAACCACTTTTTTTTTGAAACAAGATTTGAAGATAAAATTAATCATCTATGATGAAACTCTAAAAAATTATATAAAAGAAAACCAAAATCCATAACCAATGCATGTAAAATATAAAACTGATAAATATCAAATGTTTACAAATTATGTTGCAAAATCAAATCTATGAAGCAACACAAAACAATTAAGATACGATCTTATAAGGTCTATCATGGTCTGTGAAATATTACTAGAAACATGAAAATAGTTTAATATATATAGTGTGAGAATACATGTATACTTTGTAATAACACCAATTTATCTCATGTACATGGGAAAGAAGAATACTAATGCCCTTTTGAGAAAACAACAAAATGAAACAACACCTTACTGGCATAATAACCATCCCAACCACCCCAAGGAACACTAACCAAATAATGTAAGTCATGTAATGTAATTCAATGAACATAGATTATAGTGTATCATGAACCACATAAAATTTATTAGACACTCTTTCCTAATGGAAAATTACCTTGATCTCCCACCTCTTCTGAACATACCACATCACATCCCAGCCATAGAAACCTAGGCCACAACCACATCTTGTCCTATCACATGGGCCACCAGCCACATCACATCCCACCCATGGACACCTGGGGCTCACAAGAAATATATAATCTTATCCCCTTGGACATAAGCCACATCATATCCCAACCATATAAACCTAGGCCTTGAAAAAAAAATCCCATCATGTCACCTTCGAAAGAACAACACATCTCATATTAAAAAAACCTAAGAATGAACAACCCATCTCATCCTGAAAGAACCTTTTAAATAACAACCAATATCATCCCAAAAACACCTGGTAAAGCAAAAAAATCAACCTTACCAATGAATCCTAGGCTATCACAGCTCCGAAAAAGGAGATGGGAATAGCGGGTGGCCAACCAACCATCCTCTCACTAGGAAGCATAGGAAAGACATGCTCCATCATGAGGATGGGAGTGTTCAAAACATAGTTCTAAACTAGGCTGGGATGTGTATTGAAATCTCAAGGTAAGAATAAAATTATATGTATATAGATACCAAACACTCATCTCAACCTATAAGTTCTTAAACAAACAACATTCTCACATGACATTCAATATTTCTACAACCTTTAAATAAACAACATCACACAAAAATAAATAAACCAAATAATTATTCCAATCCAATTAATTTACCCAATTTACTTTCTTTATTAACAAATATTTATTCACACTTTTAACCAAAACTACTCTAACCATTCCATAACTCATTAACATTTATTCAAACATTCCATCTCTACCAAAGATACTACTAAGAACAACAAACTACAAACAACCCAAAAATGTAAATCATGGAGAAATATGGGTGAATTACCCCTACCAACAATCAATATCCATATTCAATGTCATCCCTCGAATACCATTCACACACAACCACATCCAGCAACACATCCCCAAAAAAACCCAATCATAGCCCTGCTTCACCACATTTCCCATTAATTCCATAATCAATCAATCTCTCAACCAGAGACTCCATTACAGTACCCAAGAAATTACATAGAACACAATAATTCACACAAATGAAGCCCTGAACAACCTAGAAAAAACCCACACACACATTATACCCACTTCATATCACATTTGTCCCACACACACAACCACAAAAGGCCCACACAACACATTATATCCACTTCATATCCAATTTTTTCCACACACACAACAACATATATCCCATAAAACACATCATATAAAATTTATATCCCCTTTTAAAATCACACAAAATAATAGCTATCCCACACAACACATCACCCCACATACCAAGGATAATACAATTACAGGTTTAACAAGGAATCCCTTATTTAATTCCACTTGTTAATTAAGGGGTTATCATATAAAATGGGTAATAAGTGGGAATCAATTTATTATCTAAGTGTATGTTATTTAAAAATTCCCATATAGTAGTGTTCAATGAGATGAAACCAACATGAAAATTTTTATTGCACAATCAAAGACCACCAATGGTCATTATTTTTAGTCGATATTTTACACTGTATAATTAAAGAATCACAATACCATTAATGAAAAAAAGACATGACAATCACATCCCTAGAACCCTTTAAATTTAAATGTATTAGTTCTTCTATTTGATTAGTTTTACAAAACTATAATCCCAGGTAAAAAACATTAAATCCCCCCCACATGATTCAAAATCAATTAAAAATGAAGGATAAAACCTACCTCAAAGGGGATTCAATGTTCCTTTCATGAAAACAGATAAAAAAACCGTCCTTTAATTTCCTCTCCCATGAGATCTACATCTACCCGAGGACACAGTAGTACCACCACACTGATAAATGATCGAGGAAGAACAAATTAGAGGCTAGGAAGAACATCTGCAATCATCTATCATGAAGAGAGGCAGTAAAAGAGAGACCAAACCAAAATAAATTATTAAAATAGAGAAATCAAGAACCATATATCAATGATGGATCACTATAGATTGATGATGGATGCTCGATGATCGATTCTCATCAAAGGGTTCTACCAAATACCAAGGAGGGGACTATCGAGTTTTCTAAGATGAGATAGACTTCTACAACCATAGGGTTTGTGAAAACCTGAGCATCTTAAATGTTTTAAAACATTAGAACATAGGTGGATTACATGATGTGTACCCTCTATTCATGTCATGTAATACCTCGAGGCCCACATCCAGCTTAAAAACTATCACCTCTTGATTTAATTTATTTTTATTCTATTGAAATATTAATCACTATTAAACGTTTTGGAAAACCCATTAAATAGGGTTTTAGGTTGTGTAATATAGTTACACAATGTCTAATACCCCTTCTTAAAGCCTTCAATGTCCAGAATTTTTTAAGATCCCTCCGAGACTCCTTTGAACACTCCAACAACCAAAACCGAGAAAAGTAATGGACTAGTAGGACATGATTGGTTAAGAAATACCATACTCATTATTTTTATCTAACATACATATTCAATACCCAAACTTTTTTGGGAGACTAACACCTAAATGATATATTTATTATTTATATTATTTGTAAGAATAGTTTTTATATCATAACATATATATACTGTAATGGCCCAAAAATGACTCATTAAAGAGTTTTCAAAAAACTCAATTCCACCAAAATGATAGAACCTGTCACGGTCTCCAATGAAATGGCGGCATCACTCAAGGTATCACACCGAAAAGGTTGCACCGTTCGTGGTCTCACATAGAAATGGTGTCACTGTGAGGGTGGCAGCATGATGGTGGCACCATAATGGACGCACCGTCACAGTCACACACCGATGTGGTGGCACTGTTGATGGTGGCACCATAATGGTTGTAACGTGCAGGTGGCACCATGAGGGAGGAACGATGACCAAGGCACCATGAACATGGCACCGCTAACGGTGTCCCACCATTGTTTCTTTTTCCAGTCCTACTTCTACAATGTATATTTTAATGTAAGAGTGTTTTAAATACCCTTTACAGTGCTGTTAAAATACCATAAAAGATATCAAAATTCCCCCAAGAGATGGGCCTCCCTTGACTTACCAAAACATGTGGCTTTATCCTCAGTGCCACACTCTTTTCCAATACTTTTCAGTTCATCCCTTGTTACACATTTTCCTCCATTTAAAGGAAACCCTTTAACTCACAACCATTATGGTGACCTCTCCATTGAGAGTTATTAAATAAAAATTAATTCCATCATGTGTATCCTTCCAAATACATGGTGAAACCACAACCTAGATTTAAATCCATTGAAGATTCTTTGATATCCCATAACTCCAAGATCTCAAATTTTTATCATATTGAATTATCCTTCTTCTTCGGGGCTGGTATCTTTCCTTCTTCTCCTTGGTGTGTTTGGTTCCCCCTTCCTAAGGCAAGTGGTGCGCCTATTCTGGATATTTTCTTCTCACTCTTGGAGTCCCTGGAGTTCCTCCTTTCTATGTCGTGGATCCCCAGTTCTTGGCATGTGGAGAGAAACTTCGATTTTTGATCATGTAGGTAAGGTTCTTCAATCATCTCTCTTTACTGCATACAATGCGGGGTGGGTTTTCTAATGTTTCTACAAGGATGGATGATACCAAACCATATTGAAGATAATAAATGGACATTTAAAGAATTAATGGGTGAGTCTATTGTATCTTCTGTAATTTTTTATCATTGATTATATGTTGTGGATTTATATTGGCTTATGTCCATTGAAAATCATGGCCATTGGTGTTACTTCCTTGTGCACTAATGATACCCTATTTTTCTGGTTAATTCTATGATTGAATGGATTTAACATTGAAATTGGTTTATCGTATAAACTTGGTTGATTAAATGGATTCCCAATGAATAATAATCCTTGTTTGTTCACACTAAATAACCGAACAAAAGAAGGAAAATTAATTAAATATGTGTTTGAATATGTAAACTTTCTTGATATGTCTTGGTAACATGTGTGGTTAATCTACATGATGCATGTGGGGTGACATGGGTGGGGATGGGATCCCCTATTGTGGTGTAGTTGTTGGTTTGTGAATCTAAGGTAGTGTGGGTCTATATGGGGGGGCTTGGATTGGTTCTAGAACACTGAGGGATCTCACAAATCACTTTTGTTGTTGTGACTTTATAAGAGAATTGGGTGTGAATGCTTAATATACTTCTTGGTTGTTTTTTCCTTTCTTGGAATGTAGCTACGCCGGTTATTTGCATGATAGTAAATAATTACGTAAATGGAATCACGTTAATATGAAAAAAAGAATGTGTTCAATGGGGAATTGTTTTCCAGGAATGAGTTGTGACTTGGTTATAGCTATTGTGCATTTTATGAATGAATAGTAATAAGGATGTTTGTGTATGGGATAGTGTCAGAACACCTAGGTGGGGATCAATCTTTGTTTTCCTATATGTGTAATTTAGCTCTTATGTTTCTTATTTGCACCCCAAAAATGTAGAGAAAATCATGCCAAACACCCCCATTTCTTAGGGGAGGGTGTTTTTTCCATCACCCATATGAGTGGCTGGTTATTAGCTCTTTTTCTTATCCCTTTCCCATGTAACCCAAGAATCTTCAGGGAGGCTATGATGATATGAGGTCTATTATCGCCCTAGATCATTCAAGCAGGGTACGTGGTGATGGTTGACCCATGTGTGTGCGGACAAGTTGTTTCCCATGTGTCTTCGAAAAGTGGCATATGTGTCTTGAAGCAAGGCAGTAGTGTTAAGGCCAGGTGTCTTTGGGATTGGAGGTAATTATTTAGGCACAAGTGTGTGTGGGAATAGTTACAATAGGTTGTTGTGGCCCAGGTGTTTATGGGAGGGGTGTGTAGTTGTGGTATCCCAATAGTGTGTGGGTATGGTAATGCAGTGGGACTACACTGAGAATGGTGGGGAAGGTTTGATGCATATGATGTCTTCAATAACCAGTGGTAATGTGGTGTGGTGTACATAAACGTCGATGCTTTATTACTATTACATTACATGATTTGTGTTATTTGGGGAGTGTTCCTTTGTGTGGTTTGGGTGGATAGTTTCCTAATTAGGTGCTTGATTATCTCCTTTTTCAATGGGGAAATAGAAGGACTCCCCACTTGTGCACGATAGATTTTGGTTTTCCCTACTGAGTATACTTGTATACTCCCCATATGTATATAAAACTATTTTTAGGTTTTCAGGTGGGCTTTGAGGACCACGTGAGACCATACTAGTTCAGACTTTGGGAAAGTTTCTATCACGGTTTTTATTTTCTTTGGTATTTACCTTTGGAGTTTTCTTGTATTGTAGCACAAATTATTGAAAAATTCATGTGGGAAAGGATTGTTTGGGCATTACTTTTACTTCTAGTTTTGGTGTTGTTTGGTACTTCCTATCTATCTCCCAATACAACTATATAAAAAGGGTAATTTCTTCCATTTTGCGTGTTATTATAAACTCTTGGTGCTATTATCCACTCCGGGACCTATTGAAGGCGGGTCTCGGGGGTCATTATCTCTCCTTAAACATGACGAAGGAAGGGTCTAACAATCTGTTGTCCATTCCCTCATCATAGTGAAGGCGGGTCATAACAGAATCGTATCAAAGGGATGGTTGAGATATAATATAGAGCATGGGGTTTGGCAAAGTAAGGATTTTATGGTACGGTAAGGCAATAGTGTTAGGAAATATTGTTTTGTGAAATAGGAAAGGGAAGACCAGATAAGATGCAGTATTTTAGGGCCCTCGTGATCTGATGCAAGGACTCTGGGCCTACCGAATGACCAAGTGAGGCTACACTTATTACAGGGTAGAGACCATATGAAATGTACATGCATCATAATGACTTGTGTTCTTCTGTTTTTTTGGTATTTTTGGTGTTTTAAAAAGAATAGGCTATCTAAGAAAAACAAAAAACATAATTCTACACTACTTGGACATGGATTTTCTTGTTTACCTTATAGCTATGGAACCTGGAGGACGACCACGAGTAGTACTGGTGATCGAGGCCCAGGCAGTTGATTTGGCTGATTGGCAGAGGGCTGATTGAGAGGAGGAGGATGTTAAGTGGAAGAGAAGGGTTCGTGCCTTTCAGTGGCAGACCCTTGAGTAGTACGAGGCCAACGTCTTAGACATGGGGATAGAGAGCTGGATCGAGGAACTGGTGATATCTTTCAGCTTGATTTAGGCTCTAACGTAGTACTGGGTTCCTCTGGATATAATCCAGATGTGGGGAGTAGCACATCAGTGGTGGACACTCTACCTTTTGAAGAAGAGGTAGGCCGGGGTCTCGTGAACTAACATTGAGAGGGTGTTTCAGGTGAAATTTCTCTTTTCAATGATGAATCCTGAGATGTGGCAGGAGCTGCTTTCCGTTTAACAGTGGAGTATTTCAGTGAGAGATTTTGGGACCAAGATCAAGGATCTCCTTCACATTACTCCAGACCTCTTTCCAGATGAGGAGACTCGAGCGAGACATTTAGAGGAGGCACTCCGACCTTCTCTCCAGTATGTTTTTACCACATTCACTCAAATGACATACATGGAAGTCCAGAATAAGGACGAAGTAGTGGAGAGTATTCAAACACTTGTAGGTGTTCCAAAATAGGGGATCCAATTAGGCTCATTAAAGGGAAAGGTCGTCAACATTAGGCGTCCAGCGTCATGGCTTCTAGATTTCGGGCAGTGGATAGCAGGCCCCAACAGTTCCAATTTCGATCTCCCAGCCCCTTCCCTTTCATTTTGGGCCTATGACCAAGATAATTCATCTTTCGAAGCCATGGTATCCTTCAATATTAGTTCCCAGACTGAGTACAATACAGTGGGGGTGGGTTGGTCTAGCACCCACCTCAGTTGCAGCAGTTTCCCACCAGGCCCTTTCAGCAAGAGTAGCAGGGACAGCGAGCTCCCGCTCCTCTGAGATCAGATGTTGTAGGAGGAAACCGACCTCAGGGAACTCCATAGGGACTTTTCCAGAGAGTGGTTAGGTATTTGGCCAATAGAAAAGGGGTAGAGGATTTGGGCGTGGGCAGTTACATGCCACAGAAGCAGCACTTCCAGCTAGGACGAATGTCGTTGAGGTACAATCTGTCTATTCAGCACTCTTGTATCTGCCATGTTTGATTCAAGAGCTTCACACTCCTTTATTTCACAAAGTATAGCCCATTATTTGGGTCTATATGTGGAGATAATTCTCATACCCCTGGTTTTGAGTACTCCATTCGGAGTTCAGACCAGTTTGTCTCATGTTTGCATAGAATGTAGACTGATTTTGGGACCACATCAGTCTAGTGGGGATATTTTTCTTCTGTAGATGTTTCCATATGATGTTATTCTAGGCATCGACTAGCTATTCTCTATATGTGATTTTCTTGACTGCTTTCGAATAAGGATCGTGTTTTCAGATGTGGGCAGACAACGTTTGACCTTTGTCATTGAGTGAGGTTTCTAGGAGGGCAGCTAGCAAGTGATGCCCCTTCTTTCTTTGTTAGCTGAGATGTCAGAAGAGTCATAAAATATAAAGATTTTGGATTTATCAGGGATTGTCAGTGAGTTAATGGAAGGCTTCCCTGAGGAGGTGGTTACTCTACCACCTCAACGTGATGTTGAGTTCGGGATAAACTTGCAACCGGGTTCCTGTCCAATTTCGACGACTCCCAATCAGATAAAACATTCTAAGTTGTTGGAGTTACAAGTTTAGATTGATGATCTGATGAAGAAGTGTTTTGTTCGACCAAGTATGTCACCATGGGGTGCTTCAGTCTTGTTCACGATGAAGGCAGGCAGTGGTCTCAGGCTGTGCATAGACTACTAGAGACTGAATCAGGTAAAGGTCAAGAGTCCTTACACTCTCACGAGGATAGACAACATCTTTGACCAACTGAAGGGGGGATGATTTTTCTCCAAGAAAGACCTATAGTCAGGATATCACCAGTTGAGGATGAAGGAGGGTGACATCTCCAAGACTGCATTAAGGAGAAGATATAGGAACATTGAGTTCGTGGTCATGCCGTTCAGCATTACGAATGCACCGACCGTGTTCATGGGGCTCATTAACTCTATCTTTCAAGAATATCTGGACTGGTTTGTAGTCATGTTTATTGACGACATCCTGATCTAATCAAGATCAGAGGAGGATCTTGCTGATCATTTGCGGACAGTTTTAGAGGACCTTTAATAGTGCCAGCTCTAGGAGAAATTGTCCAAGTGCATGTTCTGGACAAGAGAAGTGCACTTCCTTGGACACGTGGTGCCCGAGTAGGGAATAGAGGTTGATCTGTCAACGGATGAATTGATTGTATCTTGGACATCACCATAGAATTTGGTATATTGTCATAGTTTCTTGGGTCTAGCGGGTTAGTACTAGAGATTTGTGCCTAACATCTCCTAAGTTGTAGATCCTTTGAGAGCCATGACCAAGAAAGAACAAGCTTTTGAATAGAGTGAACAGTTCCAGGCAGCTGTCAGTTATCTAAAGGGGAAATTAGTTAGTTCCCCAGTGCTGGGGTTTCTAGAAGAAGGGGTGACATTTTAGGTATTATGTGATGCTTTAGGGAAAGGATTGGGGTGTGTGATGATGCAATAGCATGGGGTGATCTCTTATGGGTCTAGGCAGTTATATCCCCTTGAGCATTACTATGCCACATATAATTTGGATCTCACATCAGTTTTGTTCTCACTAAAGTTGTGGCGGCACTACCTCATCGGGGAGTGCTTTGTGGTCTTCATAGATCACAAGAGTTTTTGTTATATCTTTTCATTGTGGGACCTGAACATACAACAACAGAGGTGGATGGACTTTTTCAGCAATACGACTTCAAAATCTCTTACACAGATGGTAAGGGG
Organism: Viscum album; assembly: GCA_963277665.1. Lineage (NCBI taxonomy): Eukaryota > Viridiplantae > Streptophyta > Magnoliopsida > Santalales > Viscaceae > Viscum > Viscum album. Next base: position 1,590,772,729 of record OY728150.1, read on the forward strand.
AATGTGGTGGCTGATTCCTTGAGCAAGAAGTCACATAAGGATGACGTTCGAGAGTCGATAGATGCTTGGAAGGCGATGGAGGAGTTGAATACCCTACAACTATATAGATGGGTGGAGGATGGCCGAGGCTCTCTATTCCATATTAAAATGAATTCCTCTCTATTGCTGCAGGTGGAGGTGTTTCAGTAGGGGGACTTAGAGGCTGAAGTGATTATTGATCATGTTAGCCAGGTCAATGATCCGAAAGGATGGTCAGAAGATGGGTAGAATCAGATGATGTATCATCAGAAGTTGTTCATCCCAGAGGAAATGCACAATATAGTTCTTTTTGTGTTGGAAAAATCACCCTTAGCGGTGCAACCAGGAATCTATAAGATGTACTGGGGATTGAGGGATCAGTTTTGGCAGCATGGGGAAAACAGGTAGTGGCATAGTTTGTGGTGAAGTACCTTGTGTGTTAGGAGAAGAAGGCTAAACACCACATCCCAGGATGTCTGTTACACAATTTAGATGTCCCCAAGTGAGAGTGGGATGACATCTCGTTGGATTTTGTCATAGGACTATCCAGATTTCATGGGGGTTGCGATGCTATCTGGGTAGTGGTAGACCGGCTGATGAAATCAGCTCACTTCTTGTAAAACAAGGAGTTAGGTATGGTGGATGACATAGCCAAATGGTATATGGGTGAGGTGGTGAGTTTTCATAGAGTTCTGATGTTCATAGTCTCTAATGGGGATATCTGGTTTACCTCACGGGTTTGGAAAGGACTGCAACATGCTTTGGGAACCCAGCTATACCTCAGCACTACCTTCCACCCCCAGACAAATGGGTATATAGAACGCACCATCCTGATGTTGGAGGATATGCTACAGACATGTGTTTTGGACTTTGGGGGATCTTGGGTGTGACACTTTCCTCTAGTAGAGATTTATTCAAAAATAGCTATCATTCGAACATTGGCATGGATCGAGTCGAAAATTTGTATGGGAGGCTGTGTTGCTCACCCATGTTCTAAACATAGGTCAGGGAAGCATGTGTTCTTAGACCAAAGGTGGTGCATAGCATGAAGGAGGAGGATCAGCTTATACGAGAGACAATGAAGGTGGATGAAGATTGACAGAATTCGTATGCAGATAATAGGATAAGTCCTTTGGAGTTGAAGGTTGTGGACCACATGTTCTCAAAGGTCTCCCCTCACATGGAAAATAGTGGTTCAGTAGTGGGACTGAGCATTATTCTAGGATCATCGAATCATTCAATGTGTTGTGGCAGGTCGGAGAAGTGGCTTATCAGCTACCGCTACCACCACCACTACTGAGTGTTCACGATATCTTCCATGTGTCTCATATCCATCGATATCTACATGATGATTCACACATTCTTGAATAAGGAAAGCTTGATATCGAGGATGATGCAATGTTCATAGAGAAACTAGTGAGGATCGAAGTTCATGAGGAGATGGTGCTTCATGGAAGAACCATTCCCTTGGTTCGTGTGTAATGGAGGCATGGTGGCCTCAAGGAGAGTACCTTGGAAAGGGAGGCATAGATGCGCCCCTAGTACCAAGATCTGTTTTGAGTTTTGTCATATTTGTTTGTACTTGTTTGTGATGTAGTGATTATCCTTTTAAACTATGAAATTTGTTGTTTTCCTTATTCTCTTAATGTGTGTGAAGAGTCCTGACTCTATGGAAGAAAAGAACCAATACCTAATCAAGATGAATTTTAGTAGATGAAATTAAAACCATGCGGGCGAGTTAGTGTGGCCCAAAGGGGATAATATCTTGACATGGGGGAATGGACATCCTAATCCATGTGTCTAGACATTGACACCTTTATATGGTTGCGTGGTTACATGAGGGAGAGGTGTTCCTAGATATCGATGAGGTAGATGTCGTTGAGGTTTACTCCTGAGAGGTATCTTTTGAGGTGGTTTTTCAGACCCCTCTCTTCTCTATGGGTCTAGTTTTAATTCATGAGGGAAAGAATAATTTGATAGGTATCTGATGTAATGGCATGGGAAATGAATCATTATGGATTTTCCAAAAAACTCATTTCCACTGAAACGGTGGAACCAGTCATGGTCTCTACCGAAATAGTGGAACTGGTCATGGTCTCACACTGAAACGGTGGCACTGGTCACAGTCTCACAACGAAATGGTTGCACTGTGAAAGTGGCACCGTGATGGTGGCACTATGAGGGTTGAATTGTGACAGTCACACACTGAAGTGGTGGCACTATGATAGTGGAACTGTAACGGTTGCACCGTTACAGTCGCACAACAAAGTGGGGTCACCGGCTATGGTGGCACAATGAGGGTGGCACTATGAGGGTGGAACCATGACCATGACCCCGTTAACTATGTCCAATCCTTGTTTCTTTTTCCAGTCCCACTCTGAAAATGTATATTTTTTACATAAGATTGTTTTAAATACCCCTTTCAATGCACTTAAAAGCCTATATATGTTATCAAAAATCACCCAAGAGTTAGGCCACCCTTGACTTACCAAAACATGTGACCTTTTCATTGGTGTCACACCCTTTTCCCATACATTCCAGTTCCGCACCTATTATATGTTTTCCTCTGTTTAAAGGAAACCCTTTAATTCTCACCTATTATAGACACCTCTCCGATGAGAATTATTAATTAACAATGAATTTCATCGTGTGTAACTATCTAACTGCATGGTAAAACCAAAATCTCCCTTCAAAGACGTCCAAGATTTTTTGATATTCTGTAACTCCAAGTTCTCACTTTTTTATCGCAAGGAATTCTTCTTATTCTTCTTCAGGGATGGTCTCTTTCTTTCTTATCCTTGGTTAATTTAGAGACCACCTTCTCGAGTTATGTGGTGTGCCCGTGCTGGAGCTTTTCTGCTCACTCTTGGAGTCCCAGAGTTCCTCCTTTGCAAGTCATGCGTCACCATTTCTTAGAACATGGAGATAAACATTGATTATTGATCCTTCATGTAGGTTTCTTACTCTGTCTCTCTTTACTGTGTATCATGTGAGGTTGGTATGCTAATTTTTTTATGGGGATGGATGAAAAAAAATCTTAATGAAGATAATAAATGGGCTTTTTAAGAATTAAGGGGTGAGTATGATGTTTCTGTTGTAATTTTTATCCTTTATTATATATTGTGGACTATTATGGTCTTATGCCACAAAAAATCATGGTCATTGGTGGTCCTTCCGTGGGTAATAATGTTCCTCTGTTTTTATGGTTAATTCTATGATTGAATGACTGTAACACAAAAACTAGTTAATCATTTAAACTCAGTTGATTAATTAGATGACTAATGAATAGGAATCTCTGTGTGGTCACCCCATTTAAGAAAACAGAAGAAAGAAAATTAATGGAAGATGTGTTTGAATCGGAATACTCCCTTGATCTGTCTTGGTAACATGTGTGGTTGATCTTTTTGATGTTTGAGGGTTGACATGGGGGGGGGATGGGATCCCCTGTTGGGGTGAAGTTGTTGGTTTTGGATCTAAGGCCTTGTGGGTCCGTATGGTGGTTCTTGGTTCGGTTCCAGTACTTTGAGGGATCTCACAGATCCCTTTTTTTGTTGCGACTTTACAAGAGAACAGGGTGTGAATTCTTAATCTACATCATAGTTGTTTTTCCTTCCTTGGATTATGGATATGCCTAGTAGTTGCTCGATAGTGAAGAATTACTTAAATGGAATAATTTGAATACAAAAAAAATAATTGGATCAATGTGGAATTATTTTTCGGGAATAAGTTGTGACATGGTTGTAGCTGTTGTGATTTTTATGAATGAATAGTTATGAGGATGTTTGTGAATGGGCTAGTGTCGGAACCCCTCATTTGGGATGTGATGCCTTAGATTTTCTGTGTATTATTTTTAAATAGTTTGTGGGATTATTTCGTGACCGGGTGCAAAAATGACACATCATTCTGAGGCCCAGTGAGCCTGGAATGGTGGTTTGAACTCTTTTTAGTTAAGTGAGTTGGAACATATGCGCAACTATGGATGTTTCAAAATGGATGCCCGAATTAAAAATATGATGGCACTGTTGCGTCCGGGATGACGACTTTACCTAAGAATGTGCCTAACCCCAACCGGCATGGGTCGAGGGAGAAAGTTAATTTTTGGACGTTATAAGTAAAATTAAATAAAATAAATTCGCAATGTTTATTTTATTTCTTTTTTGTAAATATATGATGCAGCGAAGAGATAAGGCAATAGTTTCAGTAATTAATGTCATATCATAATGACTCAGAAACATCAATGCTGACTCGTTAATGTCGTAGTGTAATGATATGTCAAATACATTTCCCTTTTTATTGGGATAATCAATTTTTTCTCATTGGCAACGACTGAGAGAGAAATCTCAGGAGGATCCATGGAGCATTAGAGAAAACTCTCAGCAAAGAACGACAATGGATTGAAGTTGTGAATCGTTGTTTGAATGATGTTGAAGGATCTCAAAGAAGATAGTATCAAGAACCTTTTATCAATGATTGATCCTTTATTAAAGGTAGGGGTTGTTATTTCATTCCTCTTTCCATGTTTTTGGATTTAAACGACGAATGCGGATCAGCCATGAACAAGTTGATCCTTGGATTCGTAAATTCTTGTAGGAGTTTTTTATTGGGATGATTCTAGGGAGTTAATCCATGTTAATTATTGTTTTCGATTTCAGCTCCGTTTAAGACTACTAAGAGGAGTAGATCAATACCGTAACAAAAGGCGGCAAAGGTTCATTCCTCAAATTGTTTCATTGGATTTTCCTTACCCATTTCCTTCTTGCGCGTTCATCGTGTTCTTCACAGGGTGATGAAAAATGGATTGATGCACACCCATCCTGCAATTCAACAATCCCAAACTAGAGATCTGACATCAAATTACCCTATAGAGGTGTGACGACCATGACATATGATGAATCGGCTTGGATCAGATGAGGTCGTTCTACAAGCGTTCTTTAGGCAGGAGGATCAAAATATGTTTTCAGAGCCGATCAGTGGTTCAAAAACACCAGAAGCAGCTTTGTGGCGTTGGGGTGACCAAAACATGAGAGTTCCATGGCAATAGGATGACTGAATCGACAAACAGGGCATCACCGGAGGCGCGATGATGGAGTTCCACATTTCTAGAAATTTCCAGAATACACAGTGTGTACTTCCAAAGAACACGCTGTATAGTAAATGCGACGGTGGCTAGGGTTTTGTAGGTCAAAGAGGAATCACATGGCGCGTGACCCAAGTCACACGGCGTTTTGGACATCCCATGAAGCTTGGTGTCTATTTAGGAAGCACACAGACACGAGATGATCTACACGACTTCAGAACACGACATGTACTCTATACGTGACATGACAGAAGTTCCTACGTGGGACTCGGTGTGTATCCCGGGGATACACGGACACAGGATGGAGTAAAAAACCTTGTACTCCTTCACAAGGCCAGGTGAGGCCAGTAAAGTGGGTAACCCCATGTACTGATTACACTGGTTGGAGTACACGGGTTGATAACCATGTATGGGAACATAACCAGCGTACAGGGAGCCAACCCCAATCACTCGGACATAGCGTGTACACCGTACTACACGCCATGTACTAACTTTTCTACACAACTAGCCTTACGACATGGGCTATTGTACACAGGTAGTACCCGGGGTAAGAGAACATGACGTGTATCTTTTCTACAAGACATGTACTTTGTGGAAAATGGCATGGTCCTCTTGTCCATTGTATCTAGTACATGTTTCATTTGGGTTAGTTCCCCTTATTCTCGTTCCCCTAAAGGTTATGTATCGTGTCCTTATATAGGATTATGACCCCTTCAGTAAGAATTTCTATGATAGAGTTAGGAATCCATCTATGAGGCCCGGATCGAGATCCTCTATCCATTCTGGACCCTAGAAAGAGTCAGGCATCGACGTGACCAACTCCACCGGGCGTCGGTCCTCTACCTAGAAGGTGAATTCTGGACGAGTCATGGTATTCAACATGTCCTTAGCAGTGATCCTCATCTATGTATCATGATCTTCCCACTCAAGAGTGTGTCTCCTATAATGAGTGTAACTACCTCTCGTAAAGGATCCCGATGAATGGTACTTCTCGGACGGACATCATTAGATCTTTAAGAATCATGGAGTGTGTTATCCTGTAATGAGTGCATAGTGGAACCTTTTAACAGAATCCATAACGGGGTTATGTGGTTGTGTGACATGCCTCTAGACTACGAGTCTAGGTTTTGAGTATATCTGGTTTGTGTTTCTTTTGATATATGTTCTGTAGACATATATTGTACATAGCTGACTATACCTTTACTTTGTGTACTACATTGTGGTTTTGGGGGTCCCCTTATGAGTAATTTTATACTCACCATTGCACGGGATTTTCCCACACATGTCATTTCTTTGGCAGATGAGCAGCCTTTTGACAGAGTCCAGGGTGGACATGGAGATGACCGAGCTTTCTGGGTTACGTACAGGCCAAGGCGTTCCTTCAGCTACGAGCAATAGTTCCAGTACCTATTTTTGTTTACAGGTTGGTATTTATAGTTTTCAGACGCTTCGTTTGGTGGTCTTGTATTCTACCCTAGTTCACTTTTAGTACTTTACATCTTGTCGTACTCTGTTGGTTGGGTTTAGTTGTATGCCTGCATTTTGTTCCATATTGTTTTTACTTTTCAACATTTGAGGGCCTAGAGATGTGTGCGTGTGTATAGGTTCATAGAAAATGCCTTCCATGTTTGTAATATGCCTACTCTATGCTAGTCACCATCCACTTCCCTATTGGATGCTGGCCTGTGGAGTCACGGCGCGGGCCCCCTAGGACGGGTCGTGAGAGAGTGGTATCAGAGGGGTTGATTCTACCTTAGGACCAAGAGTTTGTGGGATGGGTTTGGGGAAACAATGTTGACTATTTTGAGCTTGGATTTTAGGATAGAGACTCCAGTATTGGTGCGGCAGCCGACGTATCCATACACCAGGACTATGATAACCTGCTTTTAGAGTCGGTACATGAAAACACTGGTTGCAGGAAAATAAAAGAATGGTACATGCATCATATAGAAATGGGTTGTGTTTTCCATATCCTTTGTGTTAGCTGTCCAGATATTCTCATTGAAAATGAACCATATTTTTCATTACAGGATTCATTTGTGATCCAAACTCGCTAGTATTCTGCAGTACGATCACGAGGATGACCCCCTCAATAATGAGGATTCGATACAGGGACCAGTTTTCCATGTGTTTCCCCTAGGTGGTGCACCTGCAATACCACCAGTGGAACAGCATGTGGTACCTACGATACCGACCGATGAGGAATGCAGGATTAGCGTGCTCCATGAAATCTAGATACAGAGTCCCCTAAGGTTATGAGGTGAGCCTAACCCTCAGGTAGCTGAGGACTTTCTTGAGGTGATGACCAGAGTTTTCCGTCTAGTGAGGTCACCAGCAGACCACATGGGGATCCTAGGAGCGAGCCTTCTTCAGTGTTCAGTAGAACGATGGTGGAGTCTGACCACACATACACACAATGAGGATACTCTTTCATGGATTTAGTATGAGAAACATTTCCAGGAGGAGTTATCTCTGGCTATGGTGAGATCTGTGCACATCCAAGAGCATTTTCAGCTCTGGCAAGGTGGTTTGACAGTAGCTGACTACTCATCGAGGTTCACCAACCTCTCCTGGTAATTGATGGATATGTTTAGGGATCGGTAATTTAATTCTCAGACCTTAGAGAAAGGTCTATGATGTGACATCCAAGCTACTGTCATGCCCCTATGCATATCGACTTATGCTAGAGTGCTCGAGCAGGTGGTGGTGATCGAGAGCTTCTTGGAAGAGAAGAGACAACTGACAGCAGTAAACAACATGTAGAGGGGTGCGGAGACACCGGTAGCAGGGATTCGGTGTCATACACAGGGATCTAGACGTGGGAATATTCATAAGAGGATCCAAGACAGAGGACCGAGGGTCTAGGGATCTCAGGATTGATCTAGTAAGCCTAGGGAGAAGCGATGCTACACGTGTGATGGTAGAGGACATCTTGCTAGAGATTGTCTGACCCATCGAGCTGCAAATATGGAAGCGGTAGATGGGCCACTGAGGTAGAGGTAGAGGGTGGAGCAGACGGACCCTGCAGACAACAGACGTGGTAGTGGAGGAGGGAGAACTGTGGGTGTTCGAAAATGCTTTGACTTACTTCCACCACCACCCCCAGGAGGTCCGCACCAGGCTCAGAGAGATGGAGGACAAGGATGGGGACAACTGCATGTGGTCGAGGCATACGATCCAGGGACTCTGGGGATGATTCGAGGTATGATCTGTTTCTTTTCTACCTTAGTTTCTATACTTATAGACATAGTTTCCAGTCATTCCTTCATTGCCACATGTCTTGTATGAAACCTTGAGATTCTGGTAGAACCGTTGACTCAATCCTTACACTTAGAGACACCTACATGAGGAGACTCGACGATCACACTCTTTTGAAGATAGTGTGATATTACCCTTGGAGGTTAGATTTTCAGTTGGACCTCTGGGAGGTAGCGTTGAGGCCTTACATCATCCTTCTTGGTATGAATTGGTTATCTTCAGTCCATGCCCAGATTGACTGTTTTAGGTGAAGAGTGCGGTGTGTCTGCTGGGATGGGATGTGGTTTTCCTTTGATGGAGAAAGGGAAACCTAGGAAGAGCAGAATGGGCTTATGCATAGGAGGGTTTAGCCAATCACTCATGAGTTGGATAGCCTTTCCCTCAGATCAGTGGTTGTTGTGAGATCCCTGTTCCCAGTAGTAGTGGCTGAGTATGAGGACGTCTTTCCCGAAGATGTTCCAGGGTTACCTCCCCATTGGGAAATCAACATTTTCATCAAATTACACCTTGGGACGACACCGATTTCCTCATCAGCATATCGGATGGCTCCTGCAGAGCTTTGCAAGATGAGGGTGTAGATGGAGGAATTGCAGAGTAAGGGATTCGTGTGACCCAGCGTTTCACCCTGGGCAGCCCCAATCAAGTTTTCCAAGAAGGCAGATGAGAGTCTGAGGTTTTGTGTGGATTAATGGAACCTGAAGCAGGTGAAAGTGAAGAATAAGTATCCACTACTGAGAATCGATGACCTCTTCGACTAGATAAGAGGGGTATAGTGGTTCTCGAAGGTTGACCTTCAATCAGGTTATCACCAGTTATGAGTACGAGACTAGGATATACCAAAGACAACCTTCAGATGTCGCTACGGTCACTATGAGTACTTGGTGATGCCTCTAAGTGTGACTAATACACATACAGTGTTCATGGGACTGATGAACCAGATCTTCCAGCCGTACTTGGACCGGTTCATAGTGCTCTTCATCGATGAAATCATTGTGTACTCGGCATCAGAGGAGGATCATGCGAGACGCATGTGGATGGTTCTAGATGTACTATGGGAGAACCAGCTTTATGGGAAGCTTTCAATGTGCCATTTTTGGATCCAGGAGGTCCACTTTTTGGAACATGTCATCTCATCAGATGGAGTAGTTGTAGACCTAGCTAAGGTGGAGGATGTGTTATCAAGGGAGCCACCTCGGAGCGTGACAGAGGTGTCGAGCTTCCTTGGATTGGCAGGATATTACCAGAGATTCATTCCTGACTTCTCCCAAGTATCAACATTGATTACTTCCTTGAACAGGAATGAGAAACCCTTCGTTTATATGGAGAAGTGCCAGTGGGATTTCGAGTAGTTGAGATAGAGTTTGATGAGGGCCCCAATCCTGAGATTGCCGAAGGAGGGTGTCGAGAACATAGTTTTCTATGATGCAACAATGACCGGACTTGAATGTATCTTGATGCAGATGCAGGAAGTGATTTCTTATGATTCATGCCAACTTAGGCCACATGAGCAGAACTATGCGATCCATTATCTGAAGTTGGTTGTGCTAGTCTTCGCATTGATGATTTGGCGACACTACCTTATGGGTGAGTAGTTTATCGTCTACTCTAACCAAAAGAGCCTCAGATACATATTTTCACATAATGACTTGAATTTGAGAAAGAGGAATTGTCTCGAGTTCTTCTAGGACTATGATTTTGAGATCATCTATACTCCTACGATGAGGAACAAGGTGGCGGCTACTCTGAGCATAAGTTTGATCTCATAGCTTTTGAGTTAGGTGACAGAGCAGTTAGCCACATTTCAATTGTCCTTCGTGGACAGAGAATATGCAACCTACCTATAGTTGATGGTTTTCTCCACTCCAATCTTAGAGAAGGTCAGGGAGGCACAGTTAGGAGATGTCGATTGTGTGGATTTATATGCTCAGTTATCCATAGGACCTTCTTTTGATGAATATTCAAAGGTGGGGAGCAACATACTTCTTTTCAAAGGACACACTGTTGTACTGGTGGCATTGTAGGGGGAGGTCCTAAGGGAGTTTCATATATCCACAATGGTGGTACATCCTAGAGTGGGAAAGATGTACTAGGATCTACGACAATAGTTCTGGTGATCAAGCATGAAGAAGGAAGTAGCAGAGTGCGTTTCCCAATGCCTCAAATGCTAGCAGGTGAAGGCTGAGCACAAGGTTCCAGTGACAATAACTCTCCATCTAGAAGTTCTAGAGTATAAGTGGTATGTAATATCAATGGACTTCATGATAGGCTTACGACATATGTCCAAGGGGCATGATTCCATCTGGGTGATCATTTACAGAGTCACCATGTCGGCCTACCTTCTAGATTTCAGGGAGCAGAGTTTAGTAGAGAGCTTGGGATGCCTCTACGTGCATGAGATAGTTCAGATTCATGGTGTCCCCTTGACAATAATATCTGAACGAGATTCTTGTTTCACATCCCAGTTGTGGAAGGGATTGTAGGAGGCTTTTGGGACTCAGCTACACTTGAGAACAACGTTTCATCACCAGACAGTTGGTCAGACAGAGAGGACCATTCAGGTTTTGGAGGATATGTTGAGAGGATGTGGCTTGGACATTATCTGCAGTTGGGAGGACTATCTACCACTGGTGGAGTTTGTGTAAAACAATAGCTACCACTCCCCCATTGGTATGGCACCATTCGAGGCCGTGTAAAGGAGAACCTTCTGGTCAATTCTTTGCTGGACCGACCACAAAGAGTCAACACTCATGGGTCCAGAGTTGGTGGAAGCTACCACCGAGAAGGTGTAGATTATACGGGAGTAGATGATGACTGTATGGAGCTGGCCAAAGTCTTATGCTAACAGATTATGGAGACCTATGGAGTTTGAAGAGGGAGACCCTATCTTTCTTCATGTATCTCCTCGACGATGGTTACAGAGATTTGTCCAGGGTAGCATGTTACCAATGAGGTTCATTAGAACATTCTAGATACTGCATAGAGTTGGTGAGGTGGCGTACCACTTAGCTCTACCACTACAGTTGCATCGGGTACATGATGTCATCCACGTGTTGTAACTGAGCAGGTATGAGCATGACCCATCGCATGTCATCGATTGGGGCGAGCTGGACATCGAGGATGGCATGACCTTTGTTGAGTACCCGGTGAAGATCGAGGATCGACATGATAGGATCCTTCATGGATGATCGATTACCTTGGTGTGCATCCAGTGGGAGCACGAGAATCTTCATGTGAGCACTTGGGAGGAGGAGGCCCAGATCCGTTCCCAGTACCCACATCTTTTTGAGTGGCCTTTGTTTTGGATTTTTGGAAACGTAAATCACCAAGGTGGGGAGATTTTAATGTCTCGTATTTTCCATGTATTATTTTTAAATAGTATATGGGATTATTTCGTGACCAGGAGAAAAAGAAACACATCATTATGAGGCCCAGTGAGCATGGAATGGTGGTTTGAGCTTTTTTTAGTTAAGTGGGTTGGCACTTGTGTGCGATTTTGGCAGTTTCCAAACGGATGCTCGGATTAAACATATGAAGGAACCGTTGTGTCTGTGATGAATACTTTACCTAAGAACGAGTCTAAACATGACCGGTGTGGGTCGAGGGAAAAAGTTAATTTTCATATGTTTTGAGTAAAATAAAATTAAAAAATTCACAAAGATTATTTTTTTTTTGAAATATCCGCTCCATTTTAGCGATGTGGCAACAATTTTAGTAATTAATTTCATGTCATAATGACTCAAAAATAGAAACATGGGCTCACTAATTCCTCAATGTAATGAGATTTCAAATATGTTTCCCTTTTTATTGGGATAATTGATTTTTTCTCATTGACGATGATTGAGATAGAAATCTCTATAGGATCCACAGAGCGTTGGAGAAAAATATCAGCAACGAACAACGATAGATTGAATTTGAGTATCACCACACCAAAAAAGTTGAAGGATCTCGATGATGATGGTACCGTGACCCTTTCTTCAATGATCTATCCTTTATTAATGGTAGGGGTTGTTATTTCATTCCTCGTTCCCCGTTTTTGTATTTAAACGATGAACGTGGATCAACCACGAACAAGTTGATCAGCGAATTCATATGTTCTTGTGGGGGGGGGGGTTTATTGGGATGATTCTAGGGTAATAATCAATGTTTATTTTTCTTGTTGATTTATGATCAATTAATTCCTACTAACGAGAACATATCAATGTCGTGACGAACGATGGCGGAGGTTTGTTCCTCAAATTGTTTCATTAGATTTCCATCCCCCTTTCCTTCTCACGCATTTTTGTGTTCTTCACATGGCGATGAACAAAGGATTGCTGCACACCCATCTTGCAATGAAACAGTTCCAAATAAGAGATTAGACATTGCCATGACCCGATGGAGTTGTGAAATCCATGAAGGTTTGTTGAATTAGCTCTGATTGGAAGAGGCCGTTATTCGAGAATTCTTCGCGTGGGAGGATCAAAACATATTTTCGAAGATGATTATAGGTCTAAAAACACCGAAAGATACTTTGTGGCATCGGGGTGACCAAAAACAGCGAGTTCCATGGAGATAAGATGACTGGATTGACGAATGGTGAATCACCAGTGGCGCGATGATGGAGGTCCGCATTTCTGGAAATTTCCAGAATACACAGCGTGCACTTCCGAAGAACATGCCATGTAGTACTGGCGGTGGTAGATAGGGTTTCAGGGGTCAGAATGGAATCAAACGGCATGTAACCTTGGTAACACGATGTATTGAACTTCCCCTGAAGCTTGGTGTGTATTTTTTGAATTACACAGAAACGAGATAATCTACACGGCTTCAGAACAGGACATTTACTCTCTACACGGCACGAAAGAAGTGACTACGCAGGACTTGATGTGTATCGCAGGGATAAAAAGACACGGGATGGAGTACACGATAGTGTACTCCATCACACATCCAGATGCGTCCAGTAACACAGGTCACCCCGTGTACCAATTACACAGGTTGGAGTACATGGGTTGATAACTGTGTACGGGCACATGGCCAGCATACAAAGAGCCAACCCCAGTCATTCGGACACAGCATGTACGCCATAATACATGTCATGTACTAACTGTTCTACATGACTAGCCTTACGACATGAGCCATTATACACGAGCAGTACCCGAGGTTAGACAACACGACATGTAACTTTTCTACACGCCATGTACTTTGTGAAAATGGCAGGGTCCTATTGTCCACTGTATCTTGGACATGTTTCATTTGGGTTAATGCCCCTTCTTCTCATTCCCCTAAATGAAAAGTATCGTTTCCTTCTACAAGTGTATTATCCCATCAGTAAGAATTTCAGTGACTGAGTCAGGCTTCCATCCAAGAGGCCGAGATCAAGATTTTCAATCCATTATAAACCCCAGGTAGAGTCAGGAATTGTTGTAACCAACTCCACCGGGTGTCAGTCCTTTACCTAGCAGGTGAATTTTGGATGTGTCGCAGTATTCTCCATGGCCCTGGAAGTGATCCTCATCTATGTGTCATTATCTTTCCCACTCAAGAGTGCATCTACCGTAATGAGTGCATCTATCTATCAAAATATTTTAATGCAAGATTGTGTCTCCGATAATGAGTGTAACAACCTCTCATAATGGTTCCCGATGAACGGTACTTATCGGACGGACATCATCAGAGATTTAAGACTCGTGGAGTGTGTTCTCCTAGAATGAGTGCTTCGTGGAACCTTAAAACTAAATCCCTAATGGGGGGATGCAGTTGTGTGGATTATCTCTAGACTATGCCTATGTTTTTTGAGTATATCTGATTTGTGTTTCTCTTACTATATGTTCTGTAGACATATATTGTAAAAATCTGACTGTACCTTTACTTTGTGTAAGGATTTTTGGTTTTTGGGGTCCTTTAGTGAGTATTGTTATAGTCACCCCTTCACGGGCATTGCCCGCACGTGTCGTGTCTTGTGCAGATGAGCATCCTTTTGACAGAGTCCAGGGCGGACTGGGATAAGACCGGGCTTTCTGAGTTCCCTACTAGCCAATGAGTTCCCTTGGTTACGAGCACCAGTCCTAGTACTTCTTTGTATTTACAGGTTGGACTTTGTAGTTTTCAGACTCTTTGTTTGGCGGGCTTGTATTCTGTCCCAGTTTACTTTCAGTACTTTACTTCCTGTCATACTCTTTTTGTTGGGTTTAGTTATATGTGTGCATTTTGTTCCATTGTGTTTATAAATTTCATCATTTTGGGCCTAGAGATGTGTGCATGTGTACATGTTCTTAGGAAATGACTCCCATGTTAGTAATATGCCTACTCAGTGCTAGTCACCATCCCCTGGCCTATTGGAGGCGGGCTTGGGGAGTCACAGTGCGGGCCCCACTGGGATGGGTTGTGACATGGGAAGAGTGCTTGTTTACTTATATTTACAATTTAGTTCTTATGTTTCTTATTCGATCCCCACACACATTGAGAACTTTGTTCCAAACACCCCCGTTTCATTATGGAGGGTGTTTTTCCCAACACCCTTATGAGTGGATGGTTATTAGCACTTTTTATGCTCCCTTTCCAAATTAGCCCAATAATCTTTGGGCAGGATGTAACGACATGGGGTCCATTATAGAACTAGATCATTCAGGTTGGGTACATGGTGGTGGTTGGCCCAGGTGTGTGCGGGATGGCTATTCCCCAAGTGTCTTCAGGATGAGCCACATGTGTCTTCAGGCATGGCAGTAGTGTTCGGGACTAGGTGTCTTTGGGGGACATGGTAGTTGTTCTGGCCTAGGTGTGTCTGGGCATGCTTACGATTGGAAGTTTTCGCGTAGGTGTTTGCAGGTGGGGTGTGTGGTTGTCATAGCCATGGTGTGTGCGGTTGGGTTACGATAGTGGGACTGCGATCAGAATGGAGGGGAAGGTTTGACACAGAGTATGTCTTAAATAACCAGTGGGAAAGTGGTGTGGGGTACCCATACATCGATGTATTATTACTATTACATTATGTAACTTGAGTTGTTTGGGGAGTGTGCCTTGGTGAGGTTTGGGTGGATAGTTTCTTTATTAGGTGCTTAGCAATCTCATTTTCTGACTGGTTATTAGAAAGCCTCCCCCCTTGTGCCCAAGAGCATTCAGTTTTCCCTACTGAGTATACCTGTATACTCACCATATGTATATAAAACTGCTTTCAGGTTTCTAGGAGGACTTTAAAGACTCTATGGGACTGTACTACATTGGATGTTGGGACAATTGTTGTTTCTATTTTTCTTTTCTTTGGTATTTACCTTTGGAATTTTCTTGTATTGTAGCTCTTATTAATAAAACATGCATATGGGAAAGGATTTTTTGGGCGTTATGTTTACTTCTAGTTTTGGTGTTGTTTGGGACTTGCTATATATCTTCCTATCCTACTAAATAAAAAGGGTAATGCCTTCCATTTTGCATGTGATTCTATACACATGGTGATAGTCACCACTCTTGGACCTATTGAAGGCTAGTCTCTGGGGTCATTACTCTCCTTCGACATGAATAAGGAAGGGTATGGAAATCTTTTGTCCCTTCCCTCATCTTGGTGAAGGCAGGTCGTGAAAGACACGTAAACCTGAGACATATTCATTTGGTGTATTATTTTAAAAAATTATAAATTAAGATTATTTATAATTAAACTTAGGAATTGAAACATTATCATATGTACTATTAGATATAAGATGCATGCTATGAATGATCTTATTAAACATTATATAGTGGATCAGTGGTGCTTAATAAGCTTATTGGATGATATTAGCATGGACTGTTTTGGGGAGAATGGTCATATAAATTGTTCTACAATAGTGGTCACATTATCTCTTCTATAAATGGCGATGTATAGTTTTTAATCAGACATACAATGTGTGGTTTGGATTTAATAGCTATCTAGAGGTGATATGATAGTTTGTGGTCATTGATAGGGGACGATATGATGAGGGTGCATATGAGAGAAGTGGTCCCAAATTCAATCATAGGGGTGTTTATTATGGATTACTATTCCTCTATATAGGGATTACGTCCTATAGAAATGAATATTTACATTGATATCAAGAGATAGTCTTGTTGGATATGGATGAAATTAGAGATATATGGGTTCCTATCAAAAATACATTCCATTTAGATGGTAAGGAATGAGCACTAGATAACTAGTTGATTTCTCTATCAAATTCCATTTTATAGGTTCACGTTGAAAGATTTCGTTATGGAATTTAGGAAGTTGTCACCCATGACCCTATGGAGTGGTGACTCTATCATAGTGATTTTTATTTAGGAAAAAAATGTTCCAAACTTTTTAATGATACGAGAGACAAAATAATAATATTAGATAAGAAATATATCTATTTTTTATATTGGGTAACTTAATTGAGATCCCCTAATAAATGTTTTCGAGATATATTGGAATATTTTCTATTATGATATGTGAAGGGATTTCCTAAGGCCTTATGTTCAAAGCATGGATTTATCACAGCGTACCATCCTCAGAGAGATGGATTATATGAGTGAAAAAAACACTTGATATAATGTATTATTTGAGATACTGATCTAGATTTTTTTAATTATGTTCATTGTCATTTTTTTCGATGATTTAACATACAAAAAATTTAACATACATTGATCCAGATGTCACCTTAAGAGTCTCTTTACAAAAGGCCATGTTGTTCACTACTCTATTGTCATAGGGAAAGTTATGTAGTAGGTATGGATACCATTTTATTTTAGGAAACCTTTGATAGAGTACAACTATTTTCAATATCAAAAAAACTAATCAGAGGATATGAAGATCATATGTGGATAACATGAGGATACGACGAGAATTCATTATAGGAAATTGAGTTCTCGGGAAAATTACTCCAGGGTTAGGTTGCCAATATATATAGATGAATTGAAGGATGTCACCATATTTTTGGGGACCCATATATATCCTAGAGTGAGTTGGGATAGTATAGCACCTTATAGATTTTTTTCAAAATTATCATGGAATGAATGATGTGTTTAACATTTCACTACTTCATAGATAAACACTCAATCCATTACATGTTATAGATTGTGAGGAAGTTGGGTTATTAAACAGTGAATTATATGAGATGTGTCTAGGATGAATTAATGATCAGATATAGAATTCTATCTATGGAAATATAGAACAACTCATCAATATTATATGGTAGTATGTGATAATTTTTGAGTAAACATGAAAGATAGAGATAGAGAGGATAATGATTATGTTTAGTTACTAAAATTATTTCAACAGGAACACATGAGATGATTCTAAAGGACAAGTAGTTAGTAATGAAATGAAATATTTCTATTTATTACATTTTTCTTTGGGGTGAGATATATTTTGGTATAGGATTAAGGTATTTTATAAACATATTAGATCTGAAAATTGCTTCAAACATAAATTTTTTTTGTACCACCCCTAGGGAAATGATGTCATCATAGTGCAGTCTGGCACACTATAGTTTATAGGGATACACCATAGTGGTATTATCGAATATAGACTATATAATATGTGAGTTTTGGTAAGCTACTATAAGATATTTTATAGTGATATTATATTTTAATGAATTATTCCCACACTTTTCTGTAATATTAATAGCGGTCTCTTGACTCTCCTCAAGTAACAATCCATAGAAACCATCTGTGAGAGGAATATGGTGTTGAATAAGGTTCAGGGTGGGGATTTGGATCTGGAATAAGGGTAATGATAGTTAATTGTGGTTGAATGTGTTGATAAGGATAGGGTGTTGGATAAAGAGTTATATAATGATGGTGGTTGTGCAATTATATGTGTGGCTAGAGGAGGCACCAGATGAGAAGTACCCTCCTAAGTGTGTGGGTTCACTCCTACCATAGTAGGTGTTGGGAGGTCTATCATGAGTATATATTTCATTCCATACCTCTAAACCACACACATTATAATATGAATAAGATAGATCATAGTCATTAGAGAGAAAATTATATCCTATAGAAGAGATGGCTCAAACCACCCAATTGATATTCCAATCAGGCGGGAATGAATCTACTATATTGGTTTATCTAACGGCCTATAAAAATGGGATTGATGTATGATGAGATATTGTAGGGATGATTGGTGTTGACATATCCAAATATAATTGGGAAAATATCCATATACCTACTAGAACAAACTCCTTTATCCTCATAATGATGAAAATATATGAACTGACGCTACAATGTATAAGGAAAATGGTAGGGTATATGGTTAAATTTATCTTCTGTGAAATGGGATTGTACTATAGAATAAGTGTATAAATGTACCTCTACATACTGTAGAGATAATATCTATCAGATTATGTAAGTATAGGGACATGGGGTGAGGTGAAGGGATGAGGGAAAAGTTAAATCATCTGTCTAACTCAATCATTATGAGGGAAAAGTGTTTTCCTCGTAAGATGAATTTGATTTAGCTTGCGGTATCACACTACGTATCCCAATATGTTGGCCAATAAAACTCAACTATCATAGAAAAAACTAAAAATAGATACCATTAGGTGGAAATACAGTCCTATAAAATGTATATTTGATGTGAATAGCCTATTAGCTCATTTATCTCATCCAATAGTAGAAGATTCTCTTGAATGGTCATGTCCAAAATGAAATTATGTTCTTATTGGTGTGTAAAAAAACTTTAAATATACTATCACTATATGTTTTCGTATCATGAATATTAAGGAATGGACGAGGATGGTGTGATAGAACTAATAGAAATAGTTGTGGTAGTGAACAAAATATTAAAGTGTATGACTCTTATGTTGTGGAATTAGGTGGATGAGGTGTGGATTCCACTAATTCACTTGGTGATGGAAATCCCTTTGATGAAATAGTTGGTGCTTCAGATGATGTCATGGATGGTAGAGTTGGAGTTTATATAACTAATTTCTATGGATGTGAGACCAAAAAGTCTATTAGATGATGCTCTACAGCTGATTCCTTGTAAATTCCCGTTGAATTGGGGTTCTATTACGCTAAATATATGGTAGGGGGAATACCGTGTTATAAATATCAACCCCAATTGAATGTAATTTTAAAATATAAAAATAAATAGTTAAAATTATAATTAAATAAATTGAATAAAAAATCATAATCTAAACATTATATGTTTTGTTATTAGTGTTTTTGTGGTGTGTAGTGTAATGATATAATAATCATGTGTTCCTTTGGTACACAACATGACATATAATTCAAGCTAAGTGGAAGGGAACAATTTTTTTTATAATGAAAAGTCCATGAGGTAGTAAACGATTTCCATGTGATTTTATTAATACGATTCTTTTATCTGAGAAAAGAAAAATAGTTCTTGATGTATATATATTTCAAAAACTAATCATGACAATAAATATACAGAGATTTGTTACAAACATATTTAAAATAAAACATTTTGTGTGTTCATCATGTGTTACCATGTACTATTTTTTAGCTGAAAGCCATTTAAACCCGATAAAATTCAAGAATACATAATAGAAATGAAAAAATTGTTGTACGGTTACATTCCATGATCAAGGATTAAAATTGATGATATTTTTATTAAAAGGTTGGGGGTGAAGCCTCATTTATTATTAAATCAAATCAATGACCTCTTTAACTTGGTAGAGGGAGACCCATTACATATCTTGAAGGCCCATTGAGAATTTATCCCATTACATGGCCTGTAGCCCCATTTTTTAAGCCCAAGGTCCATTTTGTGAATAGAGCTACTACAATAACCACAATACTACAGTACCATAAAATACTTGCCACTGCTACAGTACCCTGCCACCGTTTAAGTGACCTGCCCCTGGTACAGTGTACACAGTTCCTATAGTGTCCGCTGCTGCTATAGTACGCTACATTACTGCTACAGTACCTGTGTCGAATGAGATTTGAACCCCTCTTATTCATGTAGAATTTAGGGGTGTTTACCATAAAAATTGTTGATATTTGATTCATAAAAAATATCCATATTTACATATTTGAAATTAGTTTTATATGTATTCTTCATGAAATACATAGAATAATATGGGGGAGGAGTTCCAGCTAGATGGAAGTGTTCATAGCTCTCTAATCATGGATACATGGAATATATAATTTTACCCAGGTAAGATTTACTAATTTTTTTATTTTCTACAATTAATTATTTATTTATTTATATTTTATATGTTATATATAATTATATATATATATATATATACAAATAATTTATATTAATATTCATAATTTGTGTTTTAAAAATATAAAATGGGAGGTACATGCTTCACCCTAGTGTGTGAGGTAGGGTTCTAACCATTGAGAAGCATGATCCTGTTGAATTCTCTCACCCACTCGGTAAATGATTTTATTATAAACGTTTATTATCTTATTTTAATTCTATTAATTAAATAAAATTTAATATTAAATAAATTATGCCTTTTTGGGGATTTTTTATTCAAAAAAGGAGGTTGTTGTGGATGTTTAGAAGACATTAACCCTGTTCTTCTTCAATATTTTTATAGACACTTCTCATAACCTAAAACCCAAGATTAGTTGAAATATTTAATCCTGTGTTATTTTAAATATTATGAAAATATAACATTACAATGATATATATATATATATACATTTTATATGTTTTTATTTAATACAAATTGAAGTAATTGAGTTGGTTAGGAGGAATCAAACCCAGGACTATTGAATCTTAATGTGAATTTAATCTATTTAATATATTCACCTCTTTTAAAAACATTAGATAAATTTTTATCATTATTTATAATCCCCCCTTCATAATTTTAAGGACATAATTTTTTTGATATATATATATATACTTATTTTGTATAGATATATAAAACAAGACAAAAATCAACCCTGAAATGTAAATATGTTTATATTATGATAACATTGTTGATTAATTAAAACATTCCTATTTTTATTTTCATGATAAATATAATTATAATTGTTAAATGATATCATCAAATATTGGGATTATCTTTTTTGTATTGTTTTCCCAATGTTAATGCTTCCAATAATTATTCCTTTCCAAATAATTTTAAAAATTATTTTCATCAAAAGAAAAAAATAACAATGGATAAGACGCTATTATAGAATAAATCTATATTAGTCTTTACTTATTATTTATAATTTCATTAAATTACCTATCTTATTTTTATGGGGTGCATATGATCTATTTGTTTTAAAAATAAATATTATTTTTAAATAGATTTGATAAAATTCATCTTTGATATACAAAATAAATATTTATATTCAATATAAATAAAATATAAATAGTATAATATTATTATATGATTAAATATATGTTTCATTGTTTCAATCAATTAATCTGTTTTATATTTAATTTGAAAAGGATAATGTATCACTATGTATAAAATTATTTATTTGTGAATAATTTTTAATAAAACAAAAATAAAAATCCATGAACTCAAATTAATATTGGATGAAATTATGAAATCATTTGAATAAATTGTTTTCCTTAATGATTGATTATCCTAAACAATAATTTTAATAATTTGAAGGGATTTAGTGAATTTCATTCTCATTAAATAAAGAATCCACCTCTATAAATTCTAAAAATACAAATTCTTTTGTGTTTAATAATATAAATATTGATGTTATTTAGGATCCAAATTTATTCCTCTAGGAATTAGCTATAAAAATGACCACATAACAATGGACTATAACTATCAAAAAACCTATAATCCAAATCCTTAATAATTGGTTAAACCTATCCATTATAGGGTTTCCCTATTTTATAAACATTCATTATCTCGTTCCCATGAATCTCTCATTTCCCCATAACTACTCATGACACTTAATAACTCATCACACTTTTCTAAAAAATGAAATTTCATTAATTATATATCAATATTTCCTATATATTTATTTAAAAGGTTCCCCTTTTTATCATTTGAATACTCTAATAATTTCTCTAATAATATATATTAATGGTCATCATTATCCCTTAGATTTTATTATTATATGGTTTTTTAAAATGATATATAAATAAAAAATTAAATAATTCAATTAGAAACATAAAATAGTATATTCCATTTCCATAAATGATTCCTTATGCCAGTAATAAAATAATCTAATTATAATTCAGGTAATCATATTAATTAAAAAGTAATAGTTATAATATTTATTATGATTATTAATATTCAAAACCGTAAATAAAATGTTTATAATCAAAAACTCAATTTCTATTTTCATTACCATTTAAATAATTTATCATAAAAATAACATAGATAATTTCAGTCGTGCATAATTATTATAGTATTTATATATATTCCCAAAAATAGTAATATGATTTTTTTATAAGTTAATTTTCTATCATTTTATCATAATGTTTTATATTTCATTAGTTTATCTATAGATTCATATAATTATATATGATATATTAACTCATGTAATATAAACTTCCATAAATTTACCATTAATCTTCTATATGCTATTTTATTGTCCTTATTTTTTTTATTTCTTTTCACTTTTACATTCATATCACTGTTCAGATTATCATGGTGATCATCTCATATATGTTTGGCAGTTTTTTAATCCATAACCTATTTAAATTAGATTATTATTTAATAATGACGTTATTTATATAATTATCATTATTTATATTCCTTGTTCCTATGATATACTATGAAATATACCATACATGGTAAACTTGGAAGAAATAAAAAAAAGCATTTTTATCATATTTTTTCTAAATAAAAATAATTATGTAACCATAATACAATTTTAATGATTAATTTTATTCCCTAAAAATAGGTATTCACATTTTTTATAATAATTAATTAAATTTAGATAATGAGATTCAATTAAAATAAATACTAAAAATAGGAATTTAACATAAATTGATCGAGAATGAGATAGGTTATGATAATAATTGATATATTTTTTAAAAATATTATGTCACCTATTAAGAGTAGAATTATTGTATATAAAACTATTTACATAAAAAAATTTCCTCCAATATTTTATTTGTGTTTTGGATATACCTCACACTTTAGAGAATTCTGAAAAAATGTAATAAAAAATATATTTCAACGAAACAAATGAATTCTATCATTATTTACAAAACTACAATGAGTGGTTAATACATGGTTATTATGGGGGTTTTATCATTTAAAGAGTCCAAAATATATTTATAAAAATAAATGATTATATAATGAAAATATCCTTAAAACCATTATAATAATTTAATTAAATAATATACATTCTACTAAATGCTTCATAATAATAATTTAAACCAACATGAGGAATGAAAATGATTGTATCCTATATAATAAATAATATAATTTGATTCTATAAGTTCTATAAATTAACTATTAACATTCTAATATGGAAATCACATGAGAACCCCCTTTTATATCTATAATATCCATTTAAAATACGATTTTTAATATAAATTTTTTATCAATGAGAATATAAACTTAATTACAAAGATTAATAAAATATGAATTGTTTGATTGAAAAATGTTGTTTTAATTACTATATTATATATCTAAACAAGATGTCTATATTAATGAATCACTCTAAATAATAATAACCCATTAAAATTTTAAGTTCGGAATATCTAAATATAACTTAAAATGAAATTTGAAACTACGACTTGTTCATCATTCTCATTCAAAATAATGATCTATAATGTGGAATTTTTTAATTAATTTTATATTAGGGAAAAAACAATTTATTCATCAATCATATCATACAATCATATTATTAGGCACAATAACCTGTTTTATATAATATTAATTATTGTAGTTTCACTAATATAGTATATAAACCACATTGAAAACCCAAAAAACTTCTATATAAACTATTCATTATTTTTAAAAACCATTATTTGTATGGTTAGTCTGATCTGTTTGTTTTATGATGACATCATCCTATATAAACTCAAGAAAAAATTATAAGTCATGGGAATAGTGTAATAAATAAAATTAAAAGTTTACCTATAATATTTAAAATCTATTTTTCTAGATAATTCAATAA
This sequence comes from Viscum album, assembly GCA_963277665.1. Taxonomy (NCBI): domain Eukaryota; kingdom Viridiplantae; phylum Streptophyta; class Magnoliopsida; order Santalales; family Viscaceae; genus Viscum; species Viscum album. Next base: position 1,590,797,054 of record OY728150.1, read on the forward strand.
CTAAAAAACATTATCAAAAAAAAATATCATCAATAATTATCCATGTATTGTAATAAATTATCTTGAAAATATAGTTATATTTTTCAATCATTCCATTAGATCCTATAAAAATCTAATAAAATTAATGAAAATACCTAGTCTAATTATAAATGTATGAATAATTATTATTTGTTTATAACACTAAAAATATAAACTCCAAAATTTTTAAATTCTATGCTCTCAATGGTACAGTTATGTTAATAGTACATTTAAAAATAGGGTTATAAATGAGAAAGGACAACACATTTTAGGGTAAATAATGAAAGTATAAAAATCATATCTTATTACATACAAATGCATCATTAAACTATATTGTATAATATTTGAAATATATTTAATGATTAATTAATTATAAAATTGGGGTCAAATACTTTCTATAAATATATTTTATCACAAATGTATTCCTATATTTTTGTTAATATAATGTATTTTTCAAAAATTATATTTGAATATCTAAAAATATTATTCCATAAATTATTTATATTGATTGTTTTCATATTATTTAACAAAGAATCACATGAGTTCAAATACTGGAATAATTTGTACATATATTTCATAGAATTTCACATACCATATTTATGATAGTTTTGTAGAAGGGTGCATCTCATCCATTATTTTTTAGGGAAAATATGTTTTCTTGGACAATATATATAATTTAAACTTATCACTTTCATATAGTATACATTTTATCAATATATCAGAAAACAATTATTGAGAATGATACATAATGAATACTAAAAACAATTGTTTTATCATTAAATAAAAAGTATTATGTATAAAATCCACTAAAATCATTAAAATAAAAATCACATTAAGTTTCAGGAAAAATATACCTAGTAATTTATGAATATATAAGACTAATATTAAAAAAAATCAAATTTAGATTTCATTATTTCTCATTGAATTTTTTTTCATATAATTATATAGTGTTATACTGAACAGGTTCACTAAAAAGGGTTTAACTTTTAAATATGAGATTGAGTTTCATAAAATAAATATTTTATTTCACTTTTATGGGTTAGTTATATTAGATTAATGTATTTTATAAAATCAAATTATATCCAAATTATATTTTATGATTTTAATTTCTTGAAAAATATTATCATTATTAAGAAATATATTTATATGTGTTTAATCTTTCTACAATTTTATTTTGTGTAGTGGTTCAACGGAAAAAGATGATATTATTATTTTAAATTTCATTCTAAAAGTATAATTTCATAAATATAATGATCCCAATATAGATTAAAATAACAGAAATAATTATATATAAATTTATTTCATTTTATTGGAATATATATACATTTTTCTCCAAACACTTCTGATTATATTTATATTTTTAACTATTAAATAATCATGTATTTTACATAGAATTTTCAAAAATTATTCACCAGTATTTATAATTTAATTATAGTTATATTTTAGAAAATAATACATTCATTCTATATTTCAATTTCATAAGAGATACTATTCATATATTTCCCCAATAATAAAAAAGATTATTGTAATAGAGTAATTTTAATTATAGATTACTAAATATTACTCTCAATATGTTTATATTTAAAATTTTATTATTATTGGAAATTATTTATCTAAAAAGTTATGAAAAAGCAACTATTAAATATTTGATTACTAAATATTACCCTCAATATTTTTATATTTCAATTTATATTATTATTGGAATTTATCTCTAAAAATTAGTAGGTGACATGAAATACTTTTACGTTATGATAATGTTTCATAATTTTTTTTTATAATTTCTCATATATGGCAATTCTAATGTATTTTAACACATTCTAAATAACATTAATTATTCAATAATTTTATTATTTGACCCTATAATATAATAAGTAACTTCATTAAATTTTTTTATATATTATTATTTTTAATAAGTTTTCTCTACAAGAATGAAAATTTTCATATACACTGTGTGTGAATCCTATCATATGAAAAAAATATTCAATAATGCATGTATGAAATATATATATATATATATATATATATATTATTTTAATATAATGGAATATGAAATCGTGTGAACATTCATATTTATCATAATAATAACAAAGTTGGATTTTTGTTTGTTTTTTAGATAAATTTAATTTAATTTATTACATGTTCTTATAATAGTTACAAAATACCTAATAAATAAAGAACAAAAAACACCAAAAACCATAACAAAAACTAAAAACATCGAAATTACAGTTTGAATAAACATCATAAATTATAAAGACTAATGGATAGATCAATAGTTTTAGATTACCATAAATAGAGAAGGATTTTAATGAAATCATCAATGAAAAAGGTATATGGGACTAAAAAATTATAAAACAAGAATAATATAGACCAAATATTTTATTACACATTCAATATGATCAAAACCACACCATAATAGACACTATATCAAAAATAGTATAAGTATGACATTTATATGCTTCAATTGGGTGACATAATAAATGATGATTAATTAATATACTAAAAAACAATTTTATAGTTCATGATGATATAAAAAACTTATGGATTAGCTGAATCGATCAATCATATATAAATAAATAAAACCCCATAAGTGAAATTAGGTCATGTTTAGGAAATGTTTTGAAATAAAAGATCCTAAGGAAGGAAAAACTTATATACTAATTGGTTAAGATCCACATCTATACAACCATAATGAGTAAAAATCAAATCAAATCATATTTTATTTGACCCCTTAAATAAATCTTATATCTCCATGGAACAAATATTACCTCTAGATTTTAATAAATTAGAATCATTTAATTATTATAGTTTAATCCCCTATTAACCATACCATACTTGGTTTGAAATTGTAGACGCATATGAGATACCCAATACTACTATTTCATTTCTAATCCAATAATTCACTCATAAAATCATAAGTAAACATATCAAAACACAATCATAGTCTATCCATATAAGTGAACACCTTAGTACGTCATCTACTACCAATATAGTGGTGAAGGGATTTTCCCAAAAAATCTGAAAATGGGAACTAAAATCTAGTTCTAGATTCTTAAATTTAACAATAGAAAAAACCCTATCCAAATGATACTAAAAATAATGACATCAGACATTCATATCAGAAGTAATATGTTCCAAAACATTAGTAGCGACCATGTTCAAACTCAAATAAGAAGGTAATATGATGAATCAAATAAAACATGTTAATATGAGAATAATAGGTTCTCCAATCCTACAAAAATAAAATCTAAAAACGGAAAACATGAAGCTGACCTCATTGCTATATTTAGAAAGTGTTCATCCCCTCAGTGCTAACATGTTTCAGAATAGTGATCGAAACTATATAACATTTTCAAAAAATATTTTATAAATCTAATAATTAAATTAAAAATCATGATTCCAAATTATTCTGATAAAATATGAACCATAAAAAACACAATTAAAAATAATTTCATATAATTTAAAAATAATATTTATATTCAATTATTATTATAATTTTTAAAATGGAACATTATTCTATATCAATTTATATGCCAATATCTAATATTATAATATTTTTTATATTATGAACCCATAATTATATAATAAAAATTAAATTCTCTAGAAATTAATCATAAACTAAGTTATATTTGTAAAAATTTACTTTTAAGGTTTTATTATTAGTTTTAATAATATATAGAAAACCAATTGTAATGTGAAATTTATTATATTTTATTAAGTGAAAAAATTATGGATTTATTGATTTAATTAAAAGTGTTAGGACAAAATATATTCACTGGATAAGAATAATCTTATCATGTCAACTTTCATCTTAGGTTTCAAATATGAAATGTAAATAATAATATTATAGACTATTCTTAAATAGTTGATATGCAATAAATGAATCATCAATTTTTTTAAAAATTATAGATGAATATAAAAGATAAGTATTTTATAACTACATTATTTATTAATTTGAAAATCAAAATTTATATATATTATTAAATTAAATAATTTTTAATACGAAGTGAACAATAAAAATTAATAGAAATTGTGTAATCAAATAATTTTTGAGGTTTTAGAAATTTAATTATTTAATAAAATGTTATATATTATCTCATTTTCAAATTTTTAATATATTTCAATATTATAATACTATTCTTTTTAATATACTAAATATTATTATATTTTTAAATTAGAGGGTGATATTTGGATATATTCCTATAATTGGGATAATTTAGTAGAACTATGTAGTATAAAATTTCAAATAATATTGAAATGAATTTTCTTTTCCTTGGTCAAATTAAATTTCATTGTGACCATGAACTAAAATAATGTGGTTATGTTTCTATAATACCTAATATATTTAGAACTGTTCATTTTATGTATATAAGTATATTATTAGTTTTTAATATGATTTTATACTTTATAAATTACTTTTTAGTATATTTGTGTTAATTTAATTACAATTTGAATAATGAAATTTTATTTCATAAAATTATTATTGATAATTTTATATTTTTTAAATTTTTAATTTAAATTGGATTATTTTTTGGAGATTTTTTCTAAATAGTAACTAGTTATCTAGATACAAATTTTTGCACCGTTGACAGGTGAAATTATGATCCATTTATGGCCTATTTCGCGTCATATATGGTAAACAACTAGTTATGTTGAGATGTAGGCCTCGATATATGATGGAAAAATTTGAGATTTCGGTAGAGGTTTCTTGGGATAAGATGATAGGAACATTGATACATGTATTATATACCAATCCAAAAGGTATTCATTCCATTAAATTGTAATGGGAAATTTATGTAGTTGGTTACCCCTTAAAGGTTGGGGTGGAATTTCCCAAGTGGATACCATTTGTGTTAATTATTGTGTTTTCCTAAATTCTCAATGACCTTAATAATAATATTAATTAATATAATTATGTGTTGATTGGAAATTGTGATTAGTTAGGTTATTATTATTCATAAATCCAACAAGTATTTAAATCCATTGGGGTTCTCTCTTCCTAGAAATGAGATTTATTATTATTATCAATATATTAATGAGAATGGTTTTTACAGATTCATGATGGTTATATAATTATGGTATACGTCCTAAAAAACCACATAGTGAAATATTCTTGGGTATTTTATATATAATAATTATTAATTGATGTTGGTTTCTATATATGAAATGTATTGAATTTAATGGATAGAAAATCACAGTGTGGAGTGCCTATAGGTTCACTAGATATCAGGTAACACCTTATGATGGATTCTAATGTGGTGGAAATGAATTATTATATTAGTATCACTTATTGAGTTGATAAAATTGGTTATTTTTAGAGTAAAAATAATCTCAGATTAGTGTGGATAATTTATATGGGAAAACCTATTTTAGGTAAAGGGGTATTTGATATCATTACAATTTTATGGAATCTTGTTCGTCCTCTTAAACTCATTATAAAAAAAATGTGTAAATAAAGGTGGATCATCCCTTTTTAAGGGTGGGGATGGTGCTTAAATGGTTCAGTTTCCTTTTCATGTGAGTTATTTTATTTTTAATTGTTTTGATCCACATATTTTATTTCTTTATCTATTGTTATTAATTAATTGTTAGTTATTTGGTAGTTGGAAAAATTTATTACTCGTATGGAATGTAATTTAATCATAACTCTACAATATATTAAACCTAATAAAATTTTTGAGCTCATATTTATCATTCTATATATATAACATAAATAAAATCAATTTATGGAAATTTATTGTAAATTCCCCATTTGTTTGTTAAAAAATATTCTATAATAGGTGAATGTGGTGGCTTGGAAAAAATTTATTGACCCCAATCAAAGTAGATAAAAAATAGTAAATATAATTAAAATTAATTTTTTTTATAAATAATTTATAATCTTAATATTAAATGAGAAATAAAATATATTTTATGATATTTTAATGTAATGTTAGATATGGGATAAAAAATATTAATTATTTCTACTTCATCCATCCATTTTTTCTTTGAGTGATTTTTGTTATGATTAAAGGTCATATTAACCATTATTAAATTCTTAATACTCATTTGCCTTCTATTATCTTATAATTAAGAATAATTAATTATATAATATTTTATTTATGAAATAAGTGGTATAATGTAAAGGTGTAACACATAACAATAATTTTTTTTGGATTAAAGACACAAAATTCTTCCATTTTTCATAATATTTTAGTTTTAGAGTTAAATCGTCAATCCAAATATCATCTATAAGTGTTTTTAACAACAATTATTCTTTTTTTGTATTATTTTTTTATTTAATGTTTTATATTTCACATCAACAAACTTAATATCCCCTTTTGAGGAGTCTAAAAATAATACACACTTTATAATATCAATTTATGCTTGAATGGATGGCGATTCTACTGTAATAATTATATTTTACACAATCATATTAGTTTAATTAGTCTAAAATAATATCATTTTGATATTTCAAATATAACGACCCATACATTATATACATTGTTATGACTTCAAAATTGAATCACACTTATTAAAACATATAACAAAACCAGGAAAGGACCGTATAGGTATAGAGTCTTTAGAAACTGGGAATCATAGAGAACTGGTTCATAAAGAATCTACTTTGCCTCACATTTATTTCATCATATCTAGAGTCCCTTTCTGGCATATCCTACTTAATAACAATCTTCCTGACCTGGGGAAATAAAAAATACAAAAGGGTGAGCTCAAATTCTCAGTAAGGGTAAACAAAAGAAATATCAATCACATCGTATACATAAGAACATAACTTTTGGGAAATCATAACCAGCAAAAAAGATCATAATTTAATAACATAGGATAAATCATTGTAGTGAAATGTAATCCCAATAATAATAACGTAAAACATGAAACATTCTGGAATACACACATAATCATAGTGAATCATTTCTTATTAGTCAAGACTCATTTCCAAGACTATCTTAGTGGACAAAGTCCATTTCTGAACCGAGTTCACTCCTAGTTTCTGTCCTGTTTCACTGAACCGATTTAACCTTCCGTTCCAGCCATGTCTATCTCCTGAGATAAAAAATATTTCCCCAATGTATTGGAGGGATATATAGGTCCCACCCATCAATAATGATACCATTCTTATGTGTGCCACAAAATCAAAAAAAAATCATACATCATTGCATAACCCATGTAATAAAAATGAGAATCTTAAACATCATGCCATCATAACATAATCCTTATAAGATAAAAAGACATCATAAAAATAATTCCATCATAACATAATCAAATCAATGTAAAAATAGTGATAGAAACAGAACCCTATATTATCTTAGATGGAAAATAATTTTGATAAAACACTTGAACTCCATTCGTGAGGAAAATATCCTTCTATTTCAAAAACATTTTTCCTTTCATAACATGTCATACAATTTTAAACTAAAAGAAGTTGATTAAAAATAAACTTGAAAACATGTAAAGGAAGCTTCTTGGAAATAATGTTTTAAAAATCTACCCATAGCGTATATGTTAAAAAACATTCTTCTTGTACTTTTGTCGGAAAAGTCAAAAAGTACCTCATACGAAAAACGACAAACGATTCCTTTCATATCTATTAATAATAACTCACCAAAGAGTAAAATTGGATTTAAACAATTGTATGTGGATGGAAATAATATTACATATAGAGGAAAGATGGATGTGGATGTTAAAATACACCATAGTAAATTCCGAAGTAGAGACAATCTCGGATAAAAATGAGATTGTGATATTTCCCTTACCTTAGGTCCGATTTGCTATGTAAGTATCCAAAACTCCTGTATAATGATTTAAATAATGTTATTGAATTATTCCAGAATCATACTTATTATTATTATATCATATATGGTCATATTTATAGCTTCTTATTAGTAATATTTCATTACTACTTGTTATTCGGGTGTTTATTACTTTTTGTTCTTATGTGTGTTTTGTCGAATAAATTCTTATTTTTATTTTTAGGTTATAGATACCTCATTTCCAGAATGGTAGTAGTGTAATATATACCATATTCATTCATTCAATTAATTTATATAATCATTATGCAATGAACATCATGTAGAATGAGTCGCATCACATCGTGGAGACGGTATTCTGTACATATGCACTAGTGATGATATCATTCCTATGATCGTGGAATTGTATTGGAGTGTATGTATACTATTTCAGAATAAATATAAATTCAAAATAATAATATATATTCATTCTCTACACCATTATACCCATCCTAGGAAGGTGGTGGTGGAAAATAGATTACACCACGGCGTGGAGACGGTATTCCGTACGTACGCACGCGTGGTGATTTCATTTTCTGTAGGATGGATAGATGGTAAAACAGGGTTGTTTCAAACCTATAATAACATATCAGTATATGAGTGATACTTATGTTATTACTTCATAATGAAACAACTAAAGAAGAAGAATAAGTGGAAAAATAAATAAAGATGAAAGTATCAGTAACGGACATTACCTCTTCTTGGAAGTGCTTTTTTGAGACCTCCTTTTAGGGCACTAAAATTTGTCTTTGAAGAAGACCAGGACCTCTAGGATGTCTCTAGGGAAGTGGAGAGGAGAACGTGGTAGGGTTTGGCTGAGCTTGAAGTCCCAAAGTCGTGTGAGGAAGAGGGGGAGGAGGTTCTCTTTTATAAGGGAGGAGAGGGGCTCCTTTGGAAAAACTAAAAATATTATTTTATTATAAAGCCAAATTCAGTTTTAAATAGCTCCAAATTGTTTTTGGTCGAATTACTCATAGCCAATAAAATTAGGACATGTGGTAGGGTAATAATAATATCATTTTTACCCTTAATTACCATATTTACATTTAACCGTGGTAAATAAAAGTAAAAAGTTACTATTCACCAAAAACTATTTTCATCTCATTAAACCACATTTTACTTACTAAAATCTACCGTGCCTCTTGAATTTTTGAGATTACACTGAAAAAAGCGGTAATATTATGTTCTATGAAAAATTCAGATTTTTTAACTACCACTTAGTGGTTTCACTATTCATCAAAAATTGAAAGTTTTCTGAAAAATACCAAAATTTCACTCTAGGATAATTTTGATATTCCGAAACCAAAAATGAAGTCAATTTTGAAAAAAAAATTTACAAAATTTTAAAAAGTGGTTATTACTATTCATAATGGCTATTTTTAATAATATTTTAAAAACATATTATTGTTTAGTGAAACTCGGTATTGTGTATATCGCAAGCTATCGAGGAAGGTCGCGATTGTGTGTAATGAAAGCCAAGAAAGTGTTGTGTGTAGGGAAAGATTCATTTGATGATTTATATAACATAAAAAAATATTTCTCATAAAAGTTTCGGGTGTTACATTCTACCCCCCTTTAAATGAGTTTCACCCTTGAAATTCATCACTTTGTAACAAACAGTTGAGGATACCTCTCCCTCATCATATCCTCAAGCTCCCATGAAGATTCTTTTAATTGGTGGTTACTCCATAAAGCTTTCACCATTCGAGTGGTCTTGTTTTGTATGACCTTTTTTCTATGATCCAGAATCTATATCGGCTGTTTTTCATAAGAAAGATCTCGCTCCAGTGGTACAACTTCTGATCTGAGTACATGTGAAGGATCAGGTATGTACTTTCTCTGGAAAGATACATGGAACACATCGTGAACATGAGAGAGATTCGGTTGAAGCTCCAATCGGTAATCTACCTTCCCAACACGATCCTGTATTTCGAAAGGACCGATATATCTAGGGCTCAACGTCCCCTTCTTTCCAAATCTCATGACCCTCTTCCTGGGAGATATTCATAAGAACACATTATCACCCACTTCAAACTCTAGGCCTTTTCTTCGGTTTTCGGCATAACTTTTCTGTCGACTCTGAGCTCCTCTTATGTGTTGTTGAATAGATCTGAACTTTTATGCCATTTCATCAACAAGATCAGGTCCTATGAGCTTTCTTTTCCCAACTTCATCCCAGCAAGTTGGAGTCCTGCATTTCTTTCCATAGAGAGCTTCATAAAGAGCCATCTGAATACTGGAGTGAAAGATATTATTATAAGAAAATTCAACCAAAGGTAGGTGTTGTTCACAACCACCTTTCAAATCCATAGAGAAATCTCTCAACATATCTTCCAGTGTTTGAATTATTATCTCTGACTGACCGTCTGTCTGAGGATGATAAGAAGCTCTAAAACTCAACTCTGTATCCAGAGTATACTGAAGACTTATCTCAAACATTGAGGTAAACCTCGGATCCCGATCAGATATAATATAAAGTGGTACTCCATGCAATCTTACCACTTCCTTCACATATATCCTGGAAAGATGATCCAGAGATAAATCCTCTCTAATAGCAATGAAGTGTGCAGACTTTGTAAGACGATCAACTATGACACAGATAGCATTATTGCCTTTGGATGTTTTAGGAAGTCCTGTGACAATGTCCATAGTGATGTTTTCCCATTTCCATTCAGGTATGGGTAATGGTTGTAACATCCCCTTAGACTTCTGTCTCTCAGCTTTAAATTGCTGACAAACCATGCATCGAGAAACATATTTAGCAACATCTCTTTTCATTCCATCCCACCAGAAGTACTCTTTCAGGTCCCTATACATCTTTGTGCTTCCCGGATGAATAGAGAATGAAGAACTATGAGCCTCATCCAGCAGCTCCTTCTTTAATTCGGTGATGGGAGGAACAAAAACCCGATTCCGGAACTTTATTATCCCATCACAATCAAGGATGAATTTAGGAACATTTCTCACCTTCTTTTGTAACTCGAAATCTCCTTTCTGTGCCTCTTTAATCATCACATGTATAGATGGTTGAACATTAATTTGAGAAAGATAATATTTTTCCATTTCCATTATAATTCCAATATCCATCCTTTGTAAATCCATAAATATTGGGTCTTTTGAGATCCTCATCAAAGATAAACTGGCATGGTCTTGTTGACTTAATGCATCTTCCACCTTGTTTTCTTTCCCAGGGTGGTAATGGATTGAGCAGTCGTAATCCTTAATCAGCTCCAACCACCTTCTTTGACGCATATTCAGCTCCTTTTGTGTGAAAATATACTTTAAACTTTTATGATCAGTATAAATTTCACACCTTTTTCCATAAAGATAATACCTCCAAATCTTTAATGAAAATATTACTGAAGCTAACTCTAAATCATGAGTTGGGTAATTTTGCTCATGTATTTTCAACTGTCGTGAGGCATAAGCTCTCACAATATCATTTTGCATAAGAACACACCCTAATCCTTTCTTGGATGCATCACTGTAGATCAAAAACCTTTCTCCACTACAAGAAAGTGTGAGCACAGGTGCACTGGATAACCTTCTTTTCAACTCCTTGAAATTCTCTTCACATTCCTCCGTCCAAAGAAACATAACTCCTTTTCGAGTCAACTTGGTGAGTGGATTAGATAATCATGAAAAATCTTTCACAAAACGTCGATAATATCCATCCAAACCAAGAAAACCTTGGATCTTAGTTACCGTTGTTGGTCTCGACCATCTTTCAATAACCCCTGTTTTTGCTGGATCCACATATATACCCTATTTTGAGATTATGTGACCCAAAAATGAATCTTTTTGAATCCAAAATTCACACTTGGTAAATTTGGCATAAAGCTTCTCCTTTCTCAGGGTCTTCAATATAATTCTCACGTGATATTCATGTTCTTCCTTTCCCATTTAATATACAAGAATATTGTCTATAAAGACTACCACAAAATGATCAAGATAGTCTCTAAAGACTCTATTCATTAGATCCATGAAGATAGTAGGGGCATTAGTAAGACCAAATGGCATCACTATAAATTCATAGTGTCCATACCTTGTATGGAAGGACGTCTTTGGTATATCCTCCCTTTTGACCCTTAATTGGTGATACCGTAAATGAAGATCAATCTTGGAAAATTATTGAGCTCCGCATAGTTGTTCAAATAAGTCATCAATGCGCGGGAGAGGATATTTGTTCATCATAGAGATCTTGTTATGTTATCGATAATCAATGCAGAGTCTCATTGATCCATCTTTCTTCTTAACAAATAGAACAGGTTCTCCCCAAGGTGACGCACTAGGACATATGAATCCCTTATCAAGATTTTCTTGGAGTTGCATCGTCAATTCCTGCAACTCAATTGGGGCCATTCTATAAGGTGTCTTTGAAATAGGCAAAGCACCCGGTATGAGTTCTATTGAAAACTCAACTTCACGATTTGGTGGAAGACCCGGTAATTCCTCCGGAAAGACATCATCAAACTCCCGTACAATGGGCATATTCTTAATCGTGAGTTCTCACCAACCATTTGAGATAAATAACTTTCATTTAGTGGAATCAAGACCCATAAAATGGATGAAATTTGCACTAGAAGGTTATGTTCATCCTTGCATCGATAGAAGATCATAGATTGATCTGGAATATGAAATTTGACTTCCCTTCTTTGGCAATTGATATGAGCTCCATATAAAGAAAGAAAATCAATTCCAAGAATCACATAAAATTCCACTATAGGAAGGATCACAAGATTTACAGGAAGCACTTTCCCCCAAACTTCAATCGGAGAAGAATTATAAACTTTTGATGCTACTGTTGTGCCATTAGGGGTTGTCACAACTAACTCAACATCTAATTGGTGAGGTAATACGGCGATACCCTTATAAAATTATTCAAAAATAAAAGAGTCGGTGGATCTAGAATCCAATAAAACATTTTCTACTTTAGAGTTGATGGTAAGTGTACCTTTCACCACATCGTTATCGTACTTCACATCGTTGATAGAAATTGCATGTGACTTTCCTTTGTCATTGGCCTTAAGAGTTTGTTGACGTCGATCATCATCATCAACCCTTGGATTTGGGAATTGATTGGCATAATTCCCCATCTCCATGCACTTGAAACATTGTAGTGTAGTAGGTTCATTGTGTGTATCCTTTCCTTTGTTTTCATCATTAGACATCTTCTTCCCATCATTGCGGCATTCAATGGCTCGATGACCTTCCTTTACACATTTGAAACATATACTTGTCCCTTTAAGACAACTCCCTCCATCTTTCTTTCCACACTTTGAGCATAAGGGAAAGCTCATATTCTTTTCAGTGTGCTCTTTAGATTTTCCTTTGAATTCCATTTTCCTCTTCTTATCAAAACCATATGACTGATGGGTTACTCCAATCTCCATCTAGACTTTGAGAGCACATCGAACGATTTCCTCATAGCTATTGAAGTCCCTTATGGATAAGGCCCTTCGAAGACTTGATTTTAAGCCACTAAAGAATCGATCGATCTTACTCTCATTTTGGATAATAATCCCAGAAGCGTACTTTTCAAGTCTTGTAAAATTTTCTTCATAGGTACCAACAGATTCATCATCCTTTTGCTTTAGTTCAAGAAACTCCTTATCCATCTTTTTTTGTAGAATACAAGGGAAGTACTTATTGAAAAATAAGTTATTTATCTCATCCCATTCCATGGACTCAATTTAATCCCTTTGCCTCGTATTCTTAATAAGCTTCCACCATTGATCAGCATCACCTTCCAAACGATACACTGCTAAGATGACTTTATCATGTTCATAACATTAAAGAACTGAAAATATCTTTTCAGTAGTACTAATCCATTGTTCAACAACTAATGGATCATTAGACCCGCTGAATGAAGGTGGACGCTACCTCATGAAGGATTCAAGAGAATGTTTCTCCTTCCTTTGCTCATTTGGAAGTCTTGCATGATTCATAGCTTGAGTAAGTTGTGTGATCATGGCTACAAGATTTTGCATTCCAGCTCCCATAACGTTTGGTTCCTCCGGGGGAAAATCATTGCATTTCCCATCGCATTCCGCATTAACAGAGTTCCTTCGGATTCCAGCCATTGACTAAAACCACGAAGAATAGTGCGAGCAACACTAATTATAATAGGAAAACCACACAATCAAGAATAAAATTTCACACTTAAGGTCTTATCCTAGGTTATTCATGGCCATTTCTAAAACACTAAGATTGTGATCTATGCTTAGACTTATCCTTAGGGTTCTTACTAACACTTTCACATTCTTGTTTCCAAAGGTTTACTATACCTTTCCTCTGATACCAACTATAACGAACAATACTTTGCATACATTGTTATGACATTAGAATTGAAGCACACTTATGAAAACATATAAAAAAAACTAGGAAAGGACCGTATAGGTATAGAGTCTTTAGAAACTGGGAAACATAAACAACTGGTTCATAAAGCATCTACTTTGCCTCTCATTTATTTCATCATATATAGAGTCCCTTTTTGGAATATTCTACTTAATAACCTTATTCCTGACCTGGGGAAATAAAACATACAAAAGGGTGAGCTCAAATGCTCAGTAAGGGTAAACAAAAGAAATATCAATCACATCGTATACAAAAGAACATAAGTTTTGGAAAATCTTAACCTGCAAAAAAGGTCATAATTTCATAACATAGGATAAATCATAGTAGTGAAATGTAATCCCAATAACCATAAATTAAAACATGAAACACTGTGGAATACACACATAATCATATAGAATCATTTCTTATTAGTCAAGACTCATTTCCAAGACTATCTTAGTGGACAACGTCCATTTCTGAACCGAGTTCACTCCTCGTTTCAGTCCGGTTTCACTGAACCGGTTTAACCTTCCATTCCAGCCATGTCTATCTCATGAGATATAAAATCTCTAACCAATTCATTTGAGGCAGATATTGGTCCCACCTATCTCATAATGATACCATTCTTTTGTGTGCCACAAAATCAAAAAAAATCATACATCATTGCATAACCCATGTAATAAAAATAGGAATCTTAAACATCATGACATCATACATAATCCATATAAGATAAAAGGACATCATAAAAACAATTCCATCATAACATTATCAAGTCAATGTAAAAATAGGGATAGAAACAGAACCCTATATTATCTTAGATGGAAAATAATTTTGATAAAACACTTGAACTCCATTCTTGAGGAAAATATCCTTTCTACATCAAATTTTTTTCCTTTCTTAACATGTCATACAATTTTAAACTAAAAGAAGTTGATTAAAAATAAACTTGAAAACATGTAAAGGATGATTTTTCGAAATAATGTTTTAAAAATCCATTCATGCTGTATATGTTAAAAAAACATTCTTCTTGTACTTTTGTCGAAAAAGTCAAATAGTACATCGTACGAAAAACGACAAAAGATTCCTTTCACATATTTTACTAAAAACACACCGAATGGTAAAATTGGATTTAAACAATTTTAGGTGGATGGAAATAATATTACATATTGAGGAGACATGTATGTGGATGATAAAATACACCCGAGTAAATTCCGTAGTAGAGAAAATATCGGATAAAAATGAGATTGTGATATTTCCCTTACCTTAGGTCTGATTTTTCTTTGTAAGTGTCTGAACCTCCTGTATAATGATTTAAATAATGTTATTGACTTATTCGAGAATCATACTTATTTTTATGATATCATATATGGTCATATTCTTAGAATCTTATTTGTAATATTTCATTACTACTTGTTATTCGGGTGTTTATTACATTTTGTTCTTATGGGTGTTTTGTCGAATAAATTCTTATTTTTATTTTTAGGTTATAGTTACCTCATTTAAATAATGGTATTAGTGTAATATATACCATATTAATTCATTAAATTCATTTATATAATAATTATTCAATGAAGATAATGTAGAACGAGTTGCATCACATTGTGGAGACGGTATTCCGTACGTACGCACGAGCGATGATATCGTTCCTATGACGTGGAATTGTATTGGAGTCTATGTATATTATTTCAGAATCAATATAAATTCACAATAATAATATATATTCATTCTCTACACCATTATACCCATCCAAGTAAGGTGGTGGTGGAAAATAGATTACACCACGACGTGGAGACGGTATTCCGTACATACGCACGCGTGGTGATTTCATTTTCCGTAGGATGGATAGATGGTTAAATAGATTTGTTTCATACTTATAATAACATATCAGTATATGAGTGATACTGATGTTATTACTTCATAATGAAACAACTAAAGAAGAAGAAGTGGAAAAAAAAATAATGATGAAAGAATCGGTAACAGACATTAACTCTTCTTTGAAGTGCTTCTTTGAGACCTCCTTTTAGAGAACTAAAATTGGTCTTTGAAGAAGACCAGGTCCTATAGGATGTCTCTAGGGAAGTGTAGAGGAGATAGTGGGAGGGGGTGTCCGAGATTGAAGGCTCAAAGTGATGTGATGAAGAGGGGGAGGAGGTGCCCTTTTATAAGGTAGGAGAGGGGCTCCTTTGAAAAAACTAAAAATATTATTTTATTATAAATCCAAATTCGGTTTTAAATAGCTCCTAATTGATTTATTTAGAGGCTACTGTGGGGATGGGTAGAACTCATCTAATCCAATAGAATTTAGACATATTTGGGTTCCTATTTTAACCTTATCATTTAGATATGATATTAAGTTAAATAATTTTACTTTTACCGTGTCTTCTTGTGTTCTTATATTATAGGGTCAATAATCTTACTATAACAAACCAAAAAAACCCCAAGTTGTTTTTTATTAATATATATAACATTATCTAAGTCATTTGGCCGACCCTTAGTTTTTTATTAATAAAATAAAAATTAATAATATAATATTTGTTTTAAAAACTATTATATGTCAATTTTGACACTATTTAGTAATTGATTTTTTTAAAAATCATAACAGAATGATTAGTTCGAAAAAAGTTAATTAAATAAATACGAACATGTCATATTAACCTATAAAATTAGTTTAATTCATAAAAAGTCTCAAATTACATTTATTTCGGTATTTATAACATCAATTATGTCAATATTTCATTAATAAGATAATTACTGTATCATCTTTGTGTCATAAATAAATTAACTTATATAAAGTCTAAAAATTAAAAATAAAATATAATTATGTATGAAATCTTCTTAGATTTCTAATAAATATTTATAGTCTAATTTATCTCATTTATAACCCTATATTAAAAATGTTTTTCTTATTAAACATTGATTTTAACTATTTTAACCCTTCTTTAAATAAATTAATAATAAATGTCCTAATCTAATCCATGTGAGCCTAAATGGTCATATTTTATTCATAAGGATGTTTTTGGTAAAATTTCACTTATCCAATAGAATTAGTACATGTGTTAGGGTTATAATAATATCATTTTTACCCATAATTACCCTATTTACTTTTAACCGTGGTAAATAAAAGTAAAAAGTTTCTATTCACCAAATTTTTTTTTCATCTTATTGAACCATATTTTACATACTCACATCAACCGTGTCTCTCGGATTTTTTAGATTCCACTCACATAAGCGGTAAAATTATGTTTTATGAAAAATTCAGTTTTTTTAACTACCACTTAGTGGTTTCACTATTCATCATAAATTGAAAGTTTTCAGAAAAATACTAAAATTTCACCCGAAGCTAATTTCGATATTCCGAAACCAAAAATGAAGTCAATTTTGAAAAATAAAATTTCAAAAATTTCAAAAAGTGATTATTACTATTCATAACGGCAAGTTTTATTAATATTTTAATAACATATCGTTGTTTAGTGAAACTCGATATTGTGTACGACGCAAGCTATCGAGGAAGGTCGTGATTGCGTGTAAAGAAAGCCAAGCAAGTGTTGTGTGTAGTGAAAGATTTCCTTTGATGGGTTATATAACATAAAAACAAAATATTTCTCATAAAAGTCTCGGGTGTTACATCAAAACAATAATATTCCAAATAATTATTTTAAATAATTTAATGGGATTTTGACATGTTATATATTATTGAAATTTATGTTTCATTTATAATATATAAATATTCGCCTATATAAAAAATTGGCAACCATTGTTTCTAATAACTTTCCAATAGTTTTAATTATGATATCAAAAATCCAAAACATATGGTATTATTATTTAATAATTATATAACGATAATATAATGTTTATAAACTCTTCACAGAGGCACCATGTCATTTATATGCTGAAAAATAAATGTGTAATGTTTTATTCCCTTTTGATATATACCTTTATAATGCTGTGAAATTAATGTATTTTATATTGTATTTATATTTATTTGATAATTTTTAGAGTGTTCATATGTTATGACATGTAATTTTTATTTTTATTTTTGGTTGAATTTTGTTGTATTTGAACTAGATGAACATAACAGGTATCCATCAATAAAAAGGTCTAAATTTATTGAAGAGTGTGACATAATTAATATTATATACTTATAGTATCCATTATATAGTATTTATATGTTACTAATAGATTTACCTCCCAAAATTACTAGTGTTGGTAAATTTAAGTTTGAGCTAATAAGAATCAATTTACCCCAGTAATGGGATAATACCATGAGTAATTCACAATATTGACATATTTGTCCATAAAAACATATATCATGATACTATTTAGTTATAATTAGTGACCAATTAATATTTATATCTATATTAAATCTTTTATCATTGATTAATTCAATTATGTGTTTCTATATTAAATTTATTTTGAATGAATTATCATTACTTTATTTCTTCAATTATATATTCTTATATAATAAAAAAATTATTAATTTTTTTTTAAAAAAATTCATTTATAGTTTTTCTTATAATATAAAATATAGGTAACCTTGTATGCATCATACATGGGTTTGTTATAGACTTATATATTATCCAATTTCCTATATATATATATTTATATTTTTTTGACACATAAGTAATGTTTTCTGTATTTTTTATCATTTGGAAAATGGGTTTGGTTGAAAATTTGTAGAGGTTGTGGTATGAGAGGAATTTGGTGTATTTGATACATTAGAAAAAATATCTCATTTTTTGATATTTTTTATATGGTTCAAGGTTATAATGTTTAATTTTTTTATAATATTTCATAAATTATAGAATCTTGAAAACTATTTCCATTGTAATTTTTATAAAATGATATATTCCAATTTTTGATATGTTTTTTTATTTTGATGAAAACGATAATTTATAGATAGATTAGTTGGAGTTTAGGTTTAAACCCACCATCAATTACCTATTTTAGATAAGTTTAAATTATTATTATTAAATCATATTGATACCATCGACCTATTTGAAAAACATTCAAATTTAGAATCGTACTTTTTTTCTTTTCTATTTTTGGTATAACATAATTTTATATAAGAAGATGTGTTATGAAATTATGTAATGGTATAAGAGTGTATTTTTAAAATACATATATTGAGGGAGGATTATATTGATTTTGGTTTAAAATAATAAAAATCCAGGTAATCATTTTGAACAAATTAGATATAATTATTTTAGGAGTTATAATATTTTGTATTATTATAAAACACATAAATATTATGAATATTTCATTTTATTATTGAATAATGGTTTCATGGGAAATTTTTTTCAGTGCTAGATGTTTTTATAATCAAATTTCATGAATTATTAAAATTGATTTTATTTCATCAATAATAATATAGTGGCTTAATAAACGATTATCACCTTCTATGTTGTTAACCAAATATTTTTTTTGTTGAATTGTGTTTTTATTTAATTGTACATTTTTTTATAATTATCCCGATAGTTATATTAAGTGAATAATATATTTTTATAGTAATGAAAATTAATTTTATTTGAATCTCTATTGGTATGATAGTAAATTAACATTCCATAAAACCTATAAATGCTTTGTATTTTTATATGTTAATATTACATTTCATAGATGAATATTAAATTTATTCCAAAAGCACAAATCCAAAGACCATAATAGTTTATCTTTTTTGAAAATATATATAAAATCAACTTTTTTAATAAATTAATTTTAATATGAACAACATATATCATTCATTTTTCACTCATTAAGGGTATAACCAATCAAATGAAAGTCTTTATAACTCCAGAAAATGAAATATAAGAAAGGGTGACCTCAGATGCTTAGTATTGCTAAACATCGGGGATAACAATAGTTTATCATATGAAAAACTAATATAATCTCAAGGTTATGGGGTCATGACAATATACTAAAATGTTTATGACAAATACATCAATGATAAAATCCCGACATCATGGACTAAATATTTGGGATTACAAAATACATGAATCAAAAGAGTGAAAATCATCATAAATCAATAATTAACCATAAGATCATTTTATAAAAATGTATAACCCAAATAGTAATAAAAACCATTTAATATGTTTATTTTGACTACCACGACAATAAAATCATAACAGATTAGGCCTCAACACCCGTTTCTCACAATTGATCATGCATAATAACTTGTTTCCCATAATTGATCAACATGATTAACATATATCCCATAATGGATGAAGTATATCAACTTTTTACATAATGTATCATGAAAATAAACCTATTTCTTCTAATGGATCAATAACATCAACTTGTTTCCATTAATAGATCAATAATGTTGATATATTTTACATAATTATCACCTTATATATAATAGTATATCTAATAAATTATTGGTTTATATAATTCATTGTCTATATACCAGATAATGAAAATAAAAAATCTTCAGTATAAAAAACATTAATCACTTCATCCTATAATAACCCATAAAAAAATAAGTTTTATAAAAACTTCATAATCTAATCAAAGAATAACCCATTGAAAATTAATTGTGTTCATAAAAATATCATTATCATAATAAATAATCATACAAAGTTATAATACAGTTGAAACTATTGGTTCATATCCCTAATAAACTATATTAAACACCAATGGTGGTTTTTGTTGATGAATAAAAATTAAATTTAAAATATCATTAAAGAAAAATATCCTTAATGTTTGAAATCAAATTTTTTAAAAAAAATTATCCCTTTTTTCATTGAAAATAACTATTATGTCATTTAAAGGAAACTTAAATGAATTCAATGGGTGACAATGATGGGAAATTATATTCATGATGTATATGTTAAAAAAAGAATTACTTTAATGTTTGTTTCAGAAAAATTCATAGGTGAATAATTCAAAAAATCACTAGAATATATTTTTTATATATTTTTTATAAAAATTAATTTATTTTCAAACATACTTAAAAAATCATAACCTATTCATAAAAATTTAATGTATTTTTCTTATAAAATTTAGATATGCATGAAAAAAGATTATACATCCAAGAGAAAAATAATGTTAATTTCCCTTGAAAACTCACCTTCGAGTTCATAAATACATAATGTGAGAACAATTATTGAAAAACATTTATGATCATGAAATAAATATAGGATAAGTAAATTAAATGAATCAATCTTGTAGGGACCATATAATTTCATCAATTGAAATTCAGGAATAATCTATTAGGAAAAATAGGATTCACTCATAAATCTCATACCTCACAGATCGCCTAAACACATTCTAAATTGAATACATTTAATATTAAATTTTAAATTTTGGATATATGTATTAAAAAACCATAACAATATAATTAATACAATTTATTATTTACTAATGAAATATTATCACCAATTTATAAACAATTTATTATTAAAATCACTATTCCAAGTCATAACATCATCATTTTTCATGAATGCTTTGGTTCAATAGTCATGGTATTAAGGCATTGATCATGTTTCCATAATTTAATTATAGTTAATAATTATATACGTATCATATATTTTAATTATAAATATATATATAAATTTATTAGTAAATTTTATAGTTAGATAAATAAATTTTACTATTCTTGGAAATGGTATGTAGTACGTACATAATTTCATTGTTTCGAGTTCTTGAATAATGGAAATATGAAAGGTAAATAAAAAAAGATAATGAGTAATTATTATATAATATAAATCATATATATTCCCAAAAACATTCATATTTCCATCCATGAAATGTGAATATGAAAAAATAATCATATCACGTCATGCAGGTGGTAGTCCAAACGTACACACAATAAATATTATAATTTTAAATTGGGTTGGAAGGTAAGAAGTTATAAATGGAATT
Source organism: Viscum album (assembly GCA_963277665.1). NCBI lineage: Eukaryota > Viridiplantae > Streptophyta > Magnoliopsida > Santalales > Viscaceae > Viscum > Viscum album. The sequence goes on from OY728150.1 coordinate 1,590,819,046, forward strand.
ATCACTATATATGAATAGTATTGAAATAAATATCATATTTAAACTATAAAATCATCACAATAACCATTAATAAAGTACAAAGATAAAAAATGAATCATATAACTATGTGAATATGATAAGTGGTACATAGAGATGAGAGAAAATTTCGTGTGTAATTTGAGGAAAAATCAGGTGGAATATTTTGGTTTAATGATAATAATAAAATTTATTTATATTTTTAATTATAAATAATTTAATTTATTATATTTAAAATAAAATTAGAGGAAATAAATTAACAATAAAAAAGGATGTGGTCGGTTAATCCCATTAACTTTTATTTGAAAAAACATATTTATATCATAAGTTATGGCCCCTTGGGTTTGTACTTCAGGGATAATACAACCTCTAAAAAGAAAATAACAAACCTTATAAGGTATTTTTTTAGATCATGGTCAAGAAAGAAGTCCAAAAATGGTCTTAATAAAAAACAATGTGTTTCCTTGTATAATTTTTTGGATTGGAACTCCTCAAATTTCATAAATGATTAAAATATAATAATGGAATTCTGTATCCTTGATGAACCTGAACGAAAAATGACTCAATGATGAGGTAATTTAGAGTTAAACTACCACTATCCAAAAAACAATAAGTTGGTTAATGTGGTCTTTTAAACCATTTCCTTTGGTTTAACCATTTATTTATCATATTTTAACCAGTATCAAAAAAACATATTTTTCACAATTAAGGGGATATAATATTACATAATGTGAAAATTGAATAAAAAATGTCAAAGGGGAGAAACTATAGGCCATATATCATAAAAAAATTCCACATTATATAATCTTATGTTTTTTAATACTTTAACAAAATATTATTTTGATAAAATATTATCTATATAATTTCTAAAACTATTCTTCAACTTTCAATTATTGGAAATAAGTAAAAATTATTTGTATAAAATATATCCCCTTTGAGAGAAATTATTATTTTAAATTAATATATACACTTATTATATGGTCATAATTCAATAATATTATATTACTTATTATATTTTTAAATCCATATATATTAATTTTCTATGAATTGAAAAATTATTGTTTCAGTGTTGCATATGAATATATGGTAATTATATAATTTAAAAATATTTAAAATAAATTTCTAGCTTGAAAATAATATTATTAATTGAAAAATAAATTTTTTTATTCGTTCGTAACTTAGATTTGTCTTTATGTGGACTCTGAATAGAAATTTAAAACTAAAAGGGTGATAATTTTGTCACATTCACTCTTTGAAATAATTTTTTGGTCATTTTTCAAAAAAATATTCCAAAAAAGTAAAATTTAAATGTTACGGTGATATTTATATATTTATATTCCACAACTAATAATTAGTATATAATTTTATGACTTTTTCACTAATTATTATCCATGTTTTACATAAATTACCCATTAATGAGGGGACATATTTTATGAAGGTTTCTATTCATATTTCCAAAAAATAAAGAGGAATTATTTCTCAAATTTTAACATAATTCTTAAAAATTAGGAATAAATTAATATATGAAATTTATAAATGTTATCAAAATATTTTTAAAAATATGATCACAAAATTATATGAAAGTATTTATAGAATTTGTTTAATGGTAAAACTCTATCTATTATTATTAATTTTCTATGAAAATAAATATTATATGATTAGAAAAATAATATCATTTAATATATAATATATATATTTTATTAATCTCATTCCCCAATTTTGATCAAGATAAATTATAAATATAATTAAAAATTTATGCCGAAAAGGACACTTTTATTTTTAAGTGTTATTTTTTTCTAATTAGATTATTAGTAGTGAATTTATTTTATTCATCATAAATGAAAAATATTTCATAAAATAGTGACTCTTATTCATACCCTCAAATCGAAATTATTTTTTATATCTTTCAAAATAATTTATAACATTTTAATAAAATATCGTTGTATGTTAAAAATCGATGATGTGTGTTACAAAAGATGTCATAAAAATAAAATTTATGAATAATGGAATCCATTATAAAATATTATGGTGAAATATTATTCCCCCCCTTAAAATTAATTTCCCCACCAAAATTACATCCCATCGATAAATAAAGATAATTATACCTTCACCTCATCGCATCCTTAGGTTCCCAATTATCTTTTATAAATTTTTGATTTCACCACCATATAGTAATAATGTGGTTTGTGTTGTTTCTTAGAATATATTTTCAATGATCTAATATCTCTTCTTTTTATAAAGAATAGATATCTTCTTCCATTGGTATTTTCACTGAGTTTTTTTACAAATGATGGATAATTTATATAATTCCATATATGATATACATACAACATATCATGAACTTTAAAAAAGTTAAATGGATGTTTGAAGCTATAAGGTAATGTCAAAATATGATAAAAATTTAGAAAGTATCAATATATATATGGATTATATTATACATATTTATAAATATCATAACCTTATTGTATATATTAATTCAATTAAATATATTCTCAACAACATGAAATTCTAGATCATACCAAATGTTTTCAGTATATCTTTTCTATTAACTATTTTTTCCATTGATGTTTTGTTTAATGGATCAGACTTTATAATTCATTTTGATATAATGTTCAGGCCGCAATTTCATTATTTACATAACATCAACCCATCACATTGGAATTATACACTGATGTCCATATAAGGATTCATAAAGGGGTATCTGGAAGATTAATTCAATGACATTGTTGCATAAAAAGTCAAAAAAATGAAGCTGTTGATCCATGAAAGCATTGAAATAAATTGCACAAGAGTATATCATATACTAATTTGGTTAAATGTTTCTTTTAGAATGACCATCTGTCCAAAGATTATAATTCTTAATGAAACATAGCTCTGTCTTCCAAACTAGCTGAAGACATTATGAAATTATAGAGGAAATATAAGGCCCCAACATTAAACCTTACATAATATTGAATTAAATGAGTAATTCACATTGAGGATCTTTGCAGGTTTAGAGTTTTAGAGAATTAGGACATAACTATTTTATCTCAAAAGATTACAAAGTAGTCGCTTCTACTAAATTTTCATAAAATAAAAACTCTTAAAAAGAAACATGTCTAGTTCCATTTTTCAGGTAGCATGACTTTCCCTTGATCCCATCCATGACCCTATTCCACGCTAAGTCCTATGAAAAACATTTCAAAAACTTGGTATGAGCATAAAAAGCTCAGTAAGGGATGCACAAAGAATGAAAACTGTTAGTTTTTCAAAATAACAAGTAAACCATGTATACATTATTAAAGTAATACTTTTCACCTTTTCGAAGTAGTGAAAACTCTTCACTGAATAAAAGTTCATTACTTACCCTTCTGTAACCAAACGATTACCATAAAACCATATAAAGATCACATAACATATAAAGGTATCTTGGGACATAAACATACTTAAGTGGAATAACCATAAGGTCGACTTCCACACATATCACTTAATGGAATAGCCATTCGGCCAACTTCCATACATACTTAATGGAATAGCCATACGGCCGACTTCCATACCCAATGCATTGGAGGTTATAACTAACCACCCATCCTGGAATTCACGGCACCACCCATCATATGGTTTATCACGTAACCACCCGTAATATGTCCAAGTACCATTATAAAATTATAACACATAAAACCAATATAAAGGAATGATAACATTTCCACAATTCAATCACAATATATCATTTAAATATATTAACATAATATAATCATTTATCAAAACCATTTTCAATACCAAAATACATAAATGAGTATATGGTATTTATATTATTTTAAAAACATTACATATTCTTGAGGAATCCAAAGATCAAATAATACTCGCGGCGGCGGAAAAGGTTATTGTCACTGCGTACATTAAAAGAAACATTCCTTTTTGTCGTTGAGTAATAGGCTTTGTAGAAAAAGATTCCTTTTGTATAAAAGTAAATGTCAAAGGGGTTTATACATCGTATAAAAGAAAGTTGTGTGTAAAACGAAATATGCCTCAATGAACGGAGATTGAGACGAAGTCTGTTACAAAGATGGTATCCTTGGTTTAAGGATAAATCAATTACATAATTATGTGTGACAAATGAATACCCCAAATATAAGTGGATATTAAGTGTAAAACAATCATAGGTTATTCACACATATTCATAGAACGACATATTCAAGGAGTATAAGATTTTCCCAAAGAATCAAATTTGGGTTAAGAAGTTCCCTTGCAAAAATTTGACAGCCTAATGTCGTCACTACAAAATTTAGAAAATGAGTTGATGAGAGATAAAAAGGGTATCTCATCACATGGAAATAAAATTTAAATCAATAAAGATATAGAAGAACATATCCCAACATAAGAGTATGTGAATAAAAAGACATAACAAAACCAGTCTTTTAAAAAGAGGAGGGTGAAAGATTCCCTTACCGACTTCGGTAACTTTCAAAACATACACCCTATGAAAGAAAGACAATACAAAATTGTTGTAAATACTCATAAATGATAGTATATTACAAAATTAGTAAAATAATGGGCAGTACATACACCACTCAAAGGAAATTGTGGAAAATGTAGCATAAATCCCATGAGAATAAAAGTGAGATGAAAAATCCATTATGAAAACTCGGCAGCCTAACGACACCACATAAAACATAAAAAAAATGGATTGCTGAGATCAAATAGGGTATATCATCATATTGACATAAAGTTTATAGAAATAGGAATATAAAAGAACATCCCCCAACATAACAAGGAGCTTAAAAGAAGTGACATAAAAGAGAGTACTTAAAAAGAAAGAGAGAGGTTAGATTTCTTATGAAAATTTGGCAGCCTAACGGCGCCACTCAAAAATTCCAAAATGGATTGATGAGGGAGAATAGTGTCTCTAATCATATTAAAATAAAAATTATAATAAGATTAACATAAAATAACATCCCAATAACAAGAAAGATGATCTTTAAAAGGAATGACATAAAAGAGCGTACTTAAAAAGAAAGAGAGGAGTAGGATCCCTTACCTCGGGTCCGACTTGACTCGATCGTTATTTATTCTTCTGAATAATAAAATTGAGTTAATTTATACTTCCTTAAGAACCTTTTTAATGTTCATCATTCTTTTTATATCACTTATTACCATGTCATAGACATTATGTAATCATTTAAGTTAATAATGTTTGTTTTGTCGATACTTGGTTCTTAAGTCAAAGGTGGACTTCTTACAATTACATGTTGTTCGTGTGGTCAAAGGTTAAATATATCTAGAATTGTATTCATCATGTATATATAATATATATCATATATATACAGTATATTCATGCATTTATAATATTACATAACATTTAGAGTTAAGAAATGAAATGCACCGTTCATGGAGACGGTAAGCCGTAGGAACGCATGAATGCTACTTCCATTTCTATTTCATATTTAATGGAATTAAAACATAATGATACATAATAGTATTTTAATTACAGTATGGCATCATATATAATATCATTAAATATATCCTTTATACGTACCACATATGTTATTAACGAATCAAATCACTTTGAGGGGGCTGTAGTCCGCACTTCCTTAAATGAAGATATCGTGTTTACCCATAATGGAAACAATAAAGGTATGCCATAAATGAAAAATACAGAAGCTTATGTAAAACATAAACATATTAGATATCATATATAAATATAGTTTCATTTTAATGTCCACCTTTGAAGGTGTTAAAAGAATGTTGAACAATCATCGTTTCGGGAGGCCGAAATTCGCCATCCACGGAAATAGTATGTTATTTAACCATTAGACTAGGTGTGTGTAAGTGTAGCTAGAATACTTATTATAAAAACATCCTAGTATATTTATGATACTGGAGTTGTTACAAAATAAAATAATAGAAAGAGTTTAAGGGGTTGGAGAAGAAAAATAAAACAAAAGGACTCAAGTGAAGACATTACCTTAAAATCGGGTAACTCCCTTTGGTTTGAGCTAAAAGGATTCTTTGGGAAGACTTATGCCAAAATTGAGGCTTCAAGGAGTAATATATGGAAGTAGAGAGACAAAATGGGAAGGGTTTTTTCGAGCCAATGGCTTTGGGAGTGTGGGTAAGGAGGTAGAGGTGGGGGCCTTTTATAAGAGGAGAGGAGGGGCACTCTTGGAATGTAAGAAAATGTTACTTTATTTGAAAATCAGTTTCAGATTTAAAAGGTCCCACATTGAAATAATTCGTGGATAAGGTGATAATGGTTCAAAATCCACCAATACAATAGGTTTTGGACATGTGTAGGTCTTAGTTATTACATTATCTTTCCATTTTATTTAAATCGTTAAATAATGAGGTCATCGCCGCATCATCATTATGTCATAAATAATTTAATTTATTTAATGTCTAAAAATTATAAAAAAACAACTATGATGTAGAAAATCTTTTTATCTTTCCAATGATTATTTATAAGCAAAAATATTACTTGTATAACCCCATTTCAATATTGTTTTAATAAAAACATCTCATGTTTGTGTCATTTTTACTTTATCATTAAATAAAAAGGTATTTATATCATTTTCCAACCAAAGTGGCTCCAAGGGGTCCCCAAGTGGACCCATGGATTGTATTGTTCGGCCATGACATATCCAATGAGTGTAGGACATGTGTCTAGGTCATTTCATTTTATTAAAATATTATTCTTACCATAAACTACACTAATTACCTCTAATCAAGATTAAAAACTTAATAAGTTACTATTCACCAAAAAATTATTTTAATTCCATTGAACCACATTTTAAATCTTAATGACAACCATGTATGTATGATTTTTGAAATTTAAAACACAAAGGTGGCAAAATGTCATTTAAACAGAAAATCAGTTTTTATAAGTACCACTTAGTGGTTTCACTATTCATCAAAAATTCAAGTTTTTTTAGAAAATTACCAAAAATTCACCCTAAGCTATATTTTATATTATAAATTCAAAAATGATGTCTATTTTACAAAATTCAAAACATATAAGTTTCATTAATTAATTTAATAATTAATTCCCGCTGTCAAAACAAATAGCTTGTTTTTATGAAACAAAATGTATCAAAAGATTGACACTAGTTTAAGTCCGATTTCAAAGTGAAATTAATTCCATAGACAAATATTGGATTAAATGGTAAAAATGTATTCTAATTTTACTCTAAAACCAATTCAAAAGATAATATAATCATATAAATAAATTAGATTAAAAAGAGGTTTTGAATTAAAATACAACATTTTTCACTATTCATTAAAATTGAACTTTTTCTGAAAAATACCAAAAATTTACACAATGTAAATTTTGATGTCCCGATTCTAAAGAAGAATTTTATTTTTTCAAATATAACACATAAAATTGATAAAAAGTGGATTTATAAGAGTTTCACCATCAAAAGGCGGTTAATCGACCTTTTAAAGAATATTAGAATGTTTACGCTTAAAATTGGATTCATTCGTATTTTTAATCCTTTAACATTTACTTTAAAAAGTAAAAATATTTGACAAACATATATAATCATTTGGTAGTTAGTTCTATTCATTCCCGCCATTACAACGACTAGGTGTTAACTACCATTTAAAATAATATTATTTTATTATTAGAGTGCAAAGTATGATTCACAAGAAACTCGTTGTTGCGTATTGGGTACGCTATCGAGCATAGCATCCCCTTTAAAGTAATATTAATATTTGATTCACAAATATGGATAAATATAAAGATGTCATATTCTTTATTTACCTGGGGTGTTACATCCTTCCCCCCTTTTGGGAATTGCGTCCTCGCAATTTTGAAATTGGGCTTGGAAACATCCTTGAAAGTCCCACATCGGAACAAGAGTCGGTAAAACAATCACTTTAAAATAAAGAAAGATAAGTACAAAGGTCACCTGAGTTAACCCATACTAGGATTCCAAGTACGAAAATATGGACATGGAGGAAAAAACAAAGTGTCATGTTCTGATGGAGAGTGATAGAAAACATGTTTAGGAGAAAGTTAACCACAAGAAAATCACAAACTTGTGATGGGTTAAACGGTATTCGATTCCCTAGTAGGAAAAGTTAACAGACAACATTTTTGTTTTAAGTTACTTTTAATTGAGTAATTTATTCATAAGGAAACATAATCACTTATCATGTTGACTTTCAACTTTTACACAAACTCATATTTTTTGCAAAAGACGAGTATTTAGGAAGACTTGTTCACATTAAGAGTACTATAATCAACTTCTAGAGAATCACCTAATCCACAAAAGAGAACTATATACTTCCCATGTCATTAGACCAAAACCAAAACCCAAAAATCTAGTACAAGATCAGATAATCCAAAAAAGGATAACCCCTTATAAAAAGAAAATATATTCTTAATCTCCAAAATTTGTCGAACAAAACGAAAAGTTCAACGAGGACCATTCGATAAACAATTTGTCCATAAAATTCTTCAAAGTAAACCAAACTAAGATTGAAACCCAAATATTTCATGGATTTAGTCACATATTCTTCCAAGTTAAATCATATCATTTATCTCCAAACAACATCAGTTGCTCTTAATGTCTTGTATTGAAAAGTAATTAACCTAATCACATATCCTCCATGATAGGTTAATAAATATCCATAGATAACCCAAAATCAACTTACTCTTAATTCATAAAATCATCTAGCTAAAAAGAATTAGTCAAACTAACCAGGGACTTCACGTAGTCTAGTGGTAGGCGATAAATACAAGTTGCACTTTGGTTGTGGGTTCGATTCCTACAGCTTTTTCCAACACGACGGGTTGTCAGACGGTCTGCGTGTTGTCCTTTTTATGAAAATCCAAAAATAACCCTAACATGTTTTAACCTCAATCGTTTCCTTATACCTTTAATTTTCATCCGAATTCGTTACGATCTCAACATCTTAATTATTGAAGTCTTATTTCACCACCATAAGATAAAATAAAACGATTCCCAAAATGAATATCATCATACCTTGATCATGGCGTCCACTCGGTTTCATCGTCATCTTGCTCACGTAGGTAGAAGTCCCATGCATTACAACAATGATTTAGATATCCTTCAAAATCATTTGCTTCCTCCATCCAAATACACCTCGTACAACATGGGTCATATGGGTGTTCACAAAAAAACCGTTCTGGAAAATAATCATGTATGACATATAATTCCAATATATCTGATAAAACATGATTTCTATAAAATAGTCGGACCGAAATTGAGTTGAAACTTTCTATTATTGGTCCTTTTAAAATACCATAAGAATGTGATGTGAGACTATATTCTAAAAGCAAATATAAATAGGTTGTGCAAGGGTCTCCTTCCTCAGCACCATTTTTAAAATCATAATATTCTTCAAATTCTTGTGATAAGGTAAAATATTTGAAAATACCATGATAATATTTACCTTTCTTGAAAATATGAGAATATTGTGATAATAGTATTTGTCTAAAAACAACCCATGATCCACGATGATAACGAGGTATAGTGGAGGTGTTTGATATCTCAAACAACTTATTTCATGTGAGTTGTATGCTAGAAAAAGTTTCACAATCATCCGAAGATGACTTTGCAATAATTATTACAAGCATGTCATCAGGAAGTGATAGGAATTTCGTTTGAGATCCTTCTCGTTCCATTCGTAACTGACTTTACTTGACCTGAAAAATGTTATAAAACAAGGATTTAACTGAAATAATATATATAGGGACTAATCATGTGTCTCACAAGAAATCCTAATCCCTAAAGTTGTCTAAAACGACCTTTGATACCAACTATAAGGCCCTAGCCTTAAACCTTACTTAATATTGAATTAAATGAGTAATTCACATTAAGGATATTTTCAGGTTTAGAGTTTTAGAGAATTAGGACATAACTATTACATCTCAAAAGATTACAAAGTAGTCGCTTCTACTAAATTTCCATAAAATAAAAACTCTTAAAAAAGAAACATGTCTAGTTCCATTTTTAGGTAGCATGACTTTCCCTTGATCTCATCCTTGACCCTATTCCATGCTAAGTCCTGTGAAAAAAATTTCAAAAACATTGGATGATCATAAAAAGCTCAGTAAAGGATTCACAAAGAATGAAAACTGTGAGTTTTTCAAAACAACAAGTAAACCATGTATACTTTATCAAAGTAATACTTTTCACCTTTTCGAAGTAGTAAAAACACTTTGCTGAATAAAAGTTCATTACTTACCCTTCTGCAACCAAAATATTACCATAAAACTCATATAAATATCACGTAACATATAATGGTAACTTGGGACATAAACATACTTAAGTGGAATAACCATAAGGTCGACTTCCACACATATCACTTAATGGAATAGCCATTCGGCCAACTTCCATACATACTTAATGTAATAGCCATGCGGCCAACTTCCATACCCAATGCATTAGAGGTTATAACGTAACCACCCGTCTTGGTATTTATGGCACCACCCTTCATATGGTTTATCACGTAACCACCCGTAATATGTCTAAATACCATTATAAAATTATAACACATAAAACCTATATAAAAGAATGATAACATTTCCACAATTCAATCAAAATATATCATTTAAATATATTGACATTATAGAATCATTTATCAAAACCATTTTCAATACCATAACACATAAAAGAGTATATGGTATTTATATTATTTTAAAAACATTACGAATTGTTGAGGAATCCAAAGATCAAATAATACTCGCGGTGGCGGAAAAGGTCGTTGTCACCGCGTACATTAAAAGAAACATTCATTTTTGTCGTTTAGTAATACGATTCGTAGAAAAATATTCCTTTTGTATAAAAGTAAAATTAATAGGGGTTTATACACCATATAAAAGAATGTTGTGTATAAAACTAAATATTCCTCAATGAACGGAGATTGAGAAGAAGTCCCTTACAAAGACGGTATCCTTGGTTTAAAGATAAATCAATTACATAATTATGTGTGACAAATGAATACACCACATATAAGTGGATATTAAGTGTAAAACAATTAGAGGTTATTCACAAATATTCATAGAATGACATATTCAAGGAGTATAAGTTTATCCCAAAGAATCAACTTTGGGTTAAGAAGTTCCCTTGCAAAAAATTGACAGCCTAATGGCGTCACTACAAAATTCAGAAAATGAGTTGATGAGAGATAAAAAGGGTATCTCATCACATGGAAATAAAATTTAAATCAATAAAGATATAGAAGAACATATCCCAACATAATAGTATGTGAATTAAAATACATAACAAAACAAGTCTTTTAAAAATAGGAGGGTGAAAGGTTCCCTTACCGACTTGGGTAACTTTCGAAACATACACCCCGTGAAAGAAAGACAACACAACATTGATGTAAATACTCATAAATGAAAGTATATTACACAATTAGTAAAATAATGGGCAGTACATACACCATTCAAAGGAAATTGTGGAAAATGTAGCATAAATCCCACAGGAATAAAAGTGAGATGAAAAATCCCTTACGAAAATTCGGTAGCCTAACGACGCCACATAAAACATACAAAAATGGATTGATGAGATCAAATAGGGTATCTAATCATATTAAAATAAATTTTATAAAAAGAGGAATATAAAATAACATCCCCCAACATAACAAAGAGGATCTTAAAAGAAGTGACATAAAAGTGAGTACTTAAAAAGAAAGAGAGAGGTTAGATTTCTTACGAAAATTCGGCAGCCTAACGGCGCCACTCAAAACATCCAAAATGGATTGATGAGAGAGAATAGGGTCTCTCATCATATGACATAACAATTACAGTAAGAGTAATATAAAATAACATCCCAATAACAATAAATATGATCTTTAAAAGGAATGACATAAAAGAGCGTACTTAAAAAGAAAGAGAGGAGTAGGATCCCTTACCTCGGGTCCGACTTGACTCGATCGTTCTTTAATATCCTGAATAATAAATTTGAGTTAATTTATACTTCCTTAAGAACCTTTTTCAAGTTCATTATTATTTTTATATTACTTATTACCATGTCATAGACATTATGTAATCATTTAAGTTAATAATGTTTGTTTTGTCGATACTTGGTTCTTAAGTCGAAAGTGGACTTCTTACAATTACATGTTGTTCGTGTGGTATAAGGTTAGTTATATCGAGAATTGTATTAATCAAGTATTATTCATATATATAATATATATCCAGTATATTCATGCATTTATAATATTACATAACATTTAGAGTTCAGAAATGAAATGCACCGTTCATGGAGATGGTAAGCCGTACGTACGCATGAACGCTACTTCCATTTCTATTTCATATTTAATGGAATTAAAACATAATGATACATAATAGTATTTTAATTCCAGTATGGTATCATATACAATATCATTAAATAAATCCTTTATACGTAAAACATATGGTATTAACGAATCAAATCACTTTGAGGGGGCGGTAGTCTGCACTTCCTTAAATGAAGATATCGCGTTTACCCATAATGGAAACCATAAAGGTATGCCATAAATGAAGAATACAGAAGATTAAGTAAAACATAAACATATTATATATCATATATAAATATAGTTTCATCTTAATGTCCACCTTTGAAGGTGTTAAAAGAATGTTGAACAATCATCATTTTGGGAGGCCGAAATTCACCATCCACGGAAACAGTATGTTCTTTAACCATTAGATGTAGGTGTGTGTAATTGTAGCTTGAATAATTCTTATAACAACATCCTAGTATATTTATGATATTGGAGTTGTTACAAAATAAATTAATAAAAAGAGTGTAAGGGGTTGGATAAGCAAAATAAAACAAAAGGACTCAAGTGAAGACATTACCTTAAAATCAGGTAACTTTCATTGGTTTGAGATAAAAGGATTACTTGGGAAGAATTATGCCCAAATTGAGGCTTCAAGGAGTAATATAGGGAAGTGGAGAGACAAAATGGGCAGGGGGTGGCCGAGCCAAAGGCTTTGGGAGTGTGGGTAAGGAGGTAGAGTTGGGGGCCTTTTATTAGAGGAGAGGAGGGGCACTCTTGGAAAGTAAGCAAATGTTACTTTATTTGAAAACGAGTTTCGGATTTAAAAGGTCCCACATTGATATCATTCGTGGATAAGGTGATAATGGTTCGAAATCCACCCATCCAATATGTTTTGGACATGTTTAGGTCTTAGATATTACATTATAATTCTATTTTATTTAAATCATTAAATAATGAGGTCATCACTGCATCATCATTATGACCTAAATAATTTAATTTATTTAATGTCTAAAAATTATAAAAAAATACTATGATGTAGGAAATCGTTTTATCTTTCCAATGACTATTTATAGTCAAATATATGACTTGTATAACCCCATGTAAAAATTGTTTTAATAAAACATCTCATGTTTGTGTCATTTTTACTTTATCATTAAATAAAAAGGTATTTATGTCATTTTCCATCCAAAGTGGCTCCATGGGGTCCCCATGTTGACCCATGGATTGTCTTGGTCGGCCATGACACATCCAATGAGGGTATGACATGTGTCTAGGTCATTTCATTTTATTAAAATATTATTCTTACCTTAAACTACACTAATTACCTCTAATCGCCATTAAAAACTTAATAAGTTACTATTCACCAAAAAATTATTTTAATCCCATTGAACCGCATTTTACTTCTTAATGACAACCATGTATGCCGGATTTTTGAAATTCAAAACACAATGGTGGCAAAATTTCATTTAAACAGAAAATCAGTTTTTATAAGTACCACTTAGTGGTTTCACTATTCATCAAAAAATTGAAGTTTTTCAGAAAATTACAAAAAATTCACCCTAAGATATATTTGATATTCTGAATTCAAAAATGATTTCTATTTTACAAAATTCAAAACATATAAGTTGCATTAATTAATTTAAAAATTAATTCCCGCTGTCAAAACAAATAGCGTGTTTTTATGAAACAAAATGTATCAAAAGATTGACACTAGTTTAAGTCTGATTTCAAAGTGACATTTATTCCATCGACCACTATTGGATTAAATGGTAAAAATATATTATAATTTAACCTTAAAACCAATTCAAAAGATAATCTAATCATATAAATAAATTAGATTAAAAAGTGGTTTTGAATTAAAATACAACATTTTTAACTATTCATTAAAAATTGAAATTTTTCGGAAAAATACCAAAAATTTACACAAAGTAAATTTTGATGTCCCGATTCTAAAAAAGAATTTTATTTTGTCAAATATAACACATAAAATTGTCAAATAGTGGATTTAAAAGAGGTTCTCCATCAAAAGGCAGTTAATCGACCTTTTAAAAAATATTAGAATGTTTACGCTTAAAATTGGATTCATTCACATTTTTAATCCTCTAACATGTATTGTAAAAAGTAAAAATATTTGACAAACATATATAATCATTTGGTAGTTAGTTCTGTTCATTCCCTCCATTACAACGGCTAGGCATTAACTACCATTTAAAATAATATTATTTTATTATTAGAGTGAAACATAAGATTCCCAAGAAACTCGTTGTTGCGTATTGGGTACACCCTCGAGAATAGCATCCCATTTAAAGTAATATTAATATTTCATTCATAAATATGGATAAATATAAAGATATCATATTCTTTATTTACCTGGGTGTTACAAGAAAACCTCAAATCCAGATAATATACAACAAATTGTGGAACTCCATGAAAATTTACCATTTACTTAATTTTTATTCTTTTATGATGATCTATAGTAAAATATTCTATAATAGAAATGAAGTGTGGTGGTTTTTTATGGTGCTAAAATGCTACTCGAATAGCATTATTTCCATAAGACTTTTTATAGAGTCTGATTATATAATCTATGTTTATGATTTCCATTTAAATTATTATATGGGATATAGTTATAACGAAAATTTTCCATTTATATCTTAGACATAAATTTCTAACATATTATTCACATAGATACATACTCAAAAATAGCTCTCTTCATTTTCCCTACTAGAAATACTTTTTTATATCTCTATAAATCTTCATTCTTCCTTGATGAATAGTGAATAATGAACTGTGAACATCACCCAACATATCCTTATTCAAATATTTTATGGATGAAACGCATAGAAATTTTTTGAAAATGATAATTTAATCACAAGGGTGGATAAACTCATAAAAATTACTCAACATATTTTTTTCTCCAAATCATAATTTTGAGTCTTTTAATCACCACTTAGATATATAGTTGATCACATATTTTATAATGATATTATTATACCATTAATTCAATATTTTTGGATCTAAAATCTGTAAATAAATAAATATTTATTCATTTTTGATCCATATAATTGATTATCTAGAATGATACTTTCAACACAGAGCCTCTTCCACCTTGATTATTTTCTAAGGGTGGGATTGTATTTATTTTTGAAAATCCTTAGTCATATCGATCCAACTTTTATAGAAACAATAAGCTATTTCTTTCAGAAATTTTACTTCATAATTTCATGATCAGTATATATATTGACATTCAATGTAAATATAATTCATCTATATAGTTAATGAAAACATTAAGAAACTAAAAATAGATAATCAGTTGGGTAATATTACACATGTACCATCAATTATAATGAGGTATAATCTATAACCATAATTCTTTACATGAGATAAAATCCCAATCAATTTTATGATGGATCATATAGATTACCGACCCTTATCCACTAATGGTTGGTGTATTAAATGGTGTTCTAGAAAGCCTCATCTTCAACTCCATGAAATATTTCCACATTAATTTGTTGAAAAGAACATGACTCTCTGTTGAATTATTTTTCTGTCTAGATTAGAATACCATGATAAATTTTCAACAAAGCATCAATAATATGAATAAAACCCATTAAAACTATAGTTCTCCATTATTGCTGTTGTCTTGGAAACTTTCCCAATAACTTCTTTCTTTGGAGAATCCATAGAATTTAAATCACATGAGATTTTATGATTAAAGAATGAACGTTATAGAAAAAATGCATACACATAAATTTATTCATATAACATCCATTTCCTAAGGATCCTTAGTAATATTGTCATTGTATTTTCATGATCATATGTTTTCTTTTTTCTATATGAAAATATATTTTAGAAATACTATTGAAAATGGTTTTATGTAATAACTAATTAATATATTAATTAAATCCATAGTGATTTTAATGGATTTTTTAAGACCAAAATGAATCATAATAAAATCATAATGTTCATACTTTGTACGGAATGTTGTCTTACGTATATCTTGTTTATTGACTACAAATTTATGATATCTATAATGAGGGTCATTAATAGAAAATTATAGATATCTAATCATCATATATATTCAATCATAGTTATGGGGTAGTTGAAACATTTTCATGCTAGTGATATTTTTATGATTATATTGATCAATATAGAACCATAATGATCATTTTTATTATAAAAAAGAACATGTTCATACCATGGTGATTCAATTGAGAGATGAATTCTATATCAATATTCTCCTAGTGTTTATTATTCTGTTCATATAACTCATCTGAGTTCATTATATATAGATCCATTTAAATTGATGTATCACCATCTAGGAGATATATTGAAAACATAACATATTGATTTTAAATATCACCATATAATTCATCTATAAATACATATAAATTACTCCAAAAATAATTATATCTTTTTATTGACTTTCTCCCCTACCATATTTGATAATTTACTTTTATGTATAGAATATAAACGACACAATATATGATTAATTTCCAATAGGTTTTTATATTAACTATTTCATTGATAAATGAACATAGGTTTGTTTGGAATATGAATTATGAGATCACTTCATCTATAGTTGATATGGGATATATATAAAGGAACTAAATCCATTTCAAGATCCACATTAGATTCTAAAAAGGAGATAATAACAATATTTTTTGGAGATATATTTTATCAATTATTAGTTAAACATGTACTATAAAAATAAGATATGACCATCATACCATTAATAGTTTCCACTTCTAACCTAATATCTAATATGATTGCCAATAATTTGTTACCCATAATATTTTCCATAAATTTAATAGAGTTGGTTTTGTAAGAATAAAATAAGACTTTATCGATTCTTGAATGGATGAAAATTTTACCTTTAATCACTTCATTCCTGTAAAAGCATCATCATTCAAATTCAAAAAATACATAAATTTTTCATTGAGTTTACGAGTTTTTTTGGTCATCATAAAAAATAAAAATATTTGTAAATCTGTTGGTATAATTGACATAATATTTTCGTTGTAATCATTAGAGTATGGGTGGTTCATTATGTGGTGTCCTTTTGGCTCCTATGAGTTAATCATTATATTCATCCCCATTCAGAATTCATGGGCTTAATGACCCACCTTTTTATATTTATAACACATCAAATTCCATGTCATGATATTCCTTTGATGTTTCCTCCAACATTTTAGCATGTTGATGGATGGAATTTCATTCCACGATGTTGTTTATTCAAATTATACTGAGAATACTACATCGTATTCATTTCAAATCCATGGGAATGTTTGGAATTTCTTATCCCTATTTCTACCTATAGTTCACATTGAATGATTTGTTCATAAATTATAAATTCTCATATGGAAAACTCCCTAAGGAGAATATGTTTTAATCCAAAAAAGTGTTAACCAATATTTATTTAATGGATAATGATTAAACCAAAATAATAACAATCATTACATTAAAATAATAATAATTACCAATGGATTTATCCTCCTCTTTCTTAAGATCAATAATTTATTCCACTATATTTTCCTATAGATTATTATATAAGTAGTTACTAAAAAATATCTTTATAAACAAAACCCATTATATAGATTAGATTTCATCTTCTTAGATAATATTACTAATAAGATTCCATAATTTATATACTTCACATTCCATGAAATAAATGACTAGGTTGACCTTTTGATGTTCCTATTACTAGAAAATGGAATATATTTTCTCAATGGTGTTGATTCATCACTTAGATAATAGTGGGTCAGAAGACCCACTAAAATATGGAGAAAGACTCAATGTTACATAAGTCACTCCTTTTATCATTTCAAAGTTCAAAATATTCATTTCCTATGAATATTGACTGACCATAACAAATGTATTCTATATTTAATCTCTTGTTCCATTTGACTTCATAGGAGGATATTCATTAAATTTACCATCACTTTTTTATATTACTATTCGCACAAGGGTTCTCTAAAGTGTTTTATTATACTAGTTTTTGATGGTTTAGTAACCCTTTATATGATACCAAAATTAATTAACATTGATTATTACACATAAATATTAAATATTTTAAGATGAATATTCAATACATTTAACAAAAAAATGCCAAATATTGGTAAATGATTAGTGTTTATGGATTCTAGATGCACAATATTTTTATTTAACGAATGATGTTCAACATATCTAACATATATCTTTTAATTTATAAGTTGTCATAGATATAACAAACATAAACCATTGTTTACAACCTAAGGAAAAGAAACATAAGAATGATTGATATCATATTCTGTGTGAAGGTATACATGAGATATTTCAATTGATTCGGATATGAAATAATATGATTAGAATAAGGGTATGAGATTATGACTATAACATCAAATTATTACAAATAATTAATTTGTGATCATAAAAATTATTTCATTCATAATGATTTAAAATATCAGAAGATATAAACAATAAGAGTAAGAAAACATCAAAAAAATAATTAACAAACCATAATTTCATGTTACAAACATGAATAACCATTATAGTTGTAGATTAAATTTTATATTATAAGGTTTATTTACAAGTCTATAAAATCATAGTATATCTTTCCTCATGACTTGTTTAAAATATTGGATTACACACAATGATTTTTTTCAACAATGGATGAATGAAAATGATTTTTTCCCCATAATGAATAATGGAAATCATATATTTTCCTAACATCAATCAAGTAAATAATCTTTTTTCCAATAATTGATCAAGAACATCAAATTCTTCCAATTATGGATCAATCTCATCAACTTTTTTCGCATTATTATAACATGATATATAATAATTTACACAATGAATTGAAGGGAAATATAATTTTAGGCCCACTAGTCACATTATTAAAATAAATAATATTTTTTCCATTATATCAGAAATAGTAAACAGTTTATCACATCATAACTCATACAAAATTATTTTTGATTCTTAAACATTTCATAATCACGTTATATGTTAACCCATTGAAAATGAATGGGATTAAAAAATATTGCATAAATATAATCATAATGCTTATAAAGAATGAATAAATATGGTAAAATTGGATCATATTTCAAGTAAAATATAATGAAAATATATTTTTTAAAATAAATTGAAATATCATTAGAAGAATTATGGTGGGAAATATCTTCATTTTAAAATAAATTCTTTAAAATCTAAAAAATTCAATATTATTTTTGAAAAGTTATCATTTGGAAAGAACAGTGGAATCATTTAATAAAGTCATTATACAAGGGACTAATTATCAAATATAAAAATTAAGTGCATGTCATATTATTTAAAATAAACTGAGCCATTAATACATTATTAAAAAATGTCCAAATATTCAACATTACAAAAATAAAAATAATTTTTTTTTTAATTTTTGTAAAAAATTAAATCTACGATAAGAATAAATTTAAATGGGCATATTGTAATCATAGGCACATTCATGTAATCATTTTTAGATTATATGGATATATAAGAAAAAAATAAATTTATACTGAAGATAGAAACATAGTATGTTTTTCTTACAATTACTATTTAGATCTCTAAAATATTTAATTTGAGAAAAATGAATAGAAGAAATTAATTTTAAAAAAATAACAAAAATTTAAGAAAAACATTAATGTATTTATTATATTTCTATTATATTATATCCTCAATGAAAATTCATGAATAAACAATCTTGATCAAAAATATGATTAAAACATTAATTCCTTAACTCAAGTATCACATATCCTCATTCACATTTGAATATCTTATAAAATAAATATAGAATTATTAAAAATTTATTCGAAAACCATTATAATATATATATTACCATTTTTGATTTACATATTACACCTTATTACCCATTTATTAACAATGTCATATTATTATCATTGTTCATGGTTATAACTATTATGTTTCTCAAGCATGATTCTATTCACCAGTCTGAGTTTTTGTACATTGATTATGTTTACATAATTTCCCAAGATTTATGAAATATGGAAATATAATATATATTAATTATATATATATATATATATTCATCTATAATATTTATAGATTGAAAAATATGTTACACCCATTATTGAGATAGTACGTCGTATGTACACATAAAAGATAGTTTCCCATTAAAAAGATGGAACAAAGATAATATAAATTTCAATTGACTTATAATAAATCTTTATTATATCATATAATTAATATATATTCATGAAATATATATTTGTTACAATCCATGTAATATAGAGATGAAAAATTAATCACATCACATCGTGGTAGTGGTAGTGCACACATACATAAGAGTGAAGTTATAGGTTTCCAATACTTTACATGGTCATAATATAGATATGATATTATAATTATATATGAATCATTTTTAAATAAATATAATACAAATAAGAATTAAATCCATCAAAATAACTATTCATGAAATTCGGTTATAAATAATTAATAGAATCACTATATTGATTCAGCACGTCGTGCACTTATAGAAGTGATAATATCACATCACGTTTAATGAGAATGGTGGCTGATAATGGCTATATATGGATCATAATAACAACTCATTATATTTATGATACTAAATTCACTATTTTTTTTGATAAATATAGATTATTTATATACAATTATTGATAAATTTAGATGTAAGTGATCAGTTTGTGTGATTACCTCTTCTTTGGAACAAATGATTTAGATATACTATGAATAACCATAAGGTTTCCTTTTGGAAAAAACAAGACCATTGAAATATAGATTAAAAAGTATATAAGTTTATTTTTTTAGGTTACCTTCATGTTCAAATTTTCAATTTTAGGTGAATAAGTGAAAATATAAGTTCTCTTTTATAATTGAGGTGAGGGGACCCTTTGAATATTTTAAAAGAATAAAATAAAATAATTCCATTATAAGGAAAAAATCATCCAAACATATATGAATTAGAGTCACTGATAATATAATTATTGAACCCATTATCCAATAAAACAAATAAATTTTTATGTCGGGTTTTAAATATTATCTTTATGTAAAACACTTTAGTTAACTTATTTTTACCTTAACTATAGTATCATGTTTTTCACTCTTAAAGTGTAATAGTTTTACTTATAATATGAAAAAGGGATCCTAAATTTTCACGGGGTAAAAAATTAGACTATATAATATCCACAATTACTTATATATTATGTTTATGGGTTTTAAATAATTTAATACAATATTTTTTTAGTAAAATATAATTACTATTAATTGTTCCATTTTAATTTAATTTAACTTAAAATATGTATGTACAAAGTTTTAATTTTAATATAATCCATTTATACAACACATATATTTCATACTCTTATAGAAAAATCATTGAACATAATAGCTCATTCAAATTATATTACCTAAAAAAATAAAAATGTTTATTTAATATTTATATTTATTGATGAATTACTATGTTATTGTTCTATAAGTAATTAGTGTAATTATATAATTAATAATAATTATAAATAAGTTTCCATCATGAAAATTTATTTATAATGATAAAAATATTCAGTTATATTCATTCACACAAATATCATGAACCTTACTAGACAATTGATAGATATTTAAAAATAACAGACTAACATCTTTTATCTCTCCATGATTTAAATATTATGCTAGACAATTTCATTAAAATGATTCCATTAAAAATTATATTTATATCCTTGGGTGATAATAGCAAATTAAAAATATCCTATATGGATTATAAAGAAAACATTGGGGGGTTTTAACTTAGTTTTAACCAACATTAAATAGATTTAACCTCTTAACTAGGTGATAAATTTTACTGTACTTATTATTCGTAATACAAAATAATTGGAAGTATTTTAAAAAATTAACTCCAATATTATTAATATGGATTATATTTTATAAAATTCATTATGTATAATTTCAATAAATCTTTTTAAAAAATAAGTGTGAAAAAATGATGAATTGATTTTGAGAAAATAATTTTTAAGCATAAAACTAGATTTATTCTTATACCATGTCCTAGAAAAGAAATACTAGATTATATGTAAAATAATTTATTTATGATATAATATACTAATTTCATTAAAATCATTCTCCAAAAATGAAAAATTTATTTTTTTAATAAATAACACATTACACATAGAAAATAAACTATTTTTTATTTATTTTTTTATTTTAATTTTTAATTAATTGATAACCAATGAGAAAATTTGATTAATAATTAAACCAGGAATTTCTCACAATTTATTTTGACTTATTAATACCCAAAAATCTACTGGGTATGTGATAAGAAAAACATTAAATAATATTATTTTAATATTATATCATTGTTAATTTAAATGAACTATTTTTTGTAAGACAATCTATCAATGAAATAAAATTTTTTATATAAACAACTATTTAAAAATGTCTCAATATGTTAAAAATCATTAAATAATTATCTAATGTATCAATTTGAGTCTAAATTTATTAATTACAAAAGAGTGGATCTTTTAAAATACATTTATTGATTATTCATTTATTATTATTGTGATAATGTAAATTTAAAAAAATATTTCATTATACATTCATTAATTTAGTGAAATGATAATTTTACCTTAAGATATGAGCATAAATTTTTTATATGACTCTATTGATCCAAGATTGTTTTTTTCATTAGTGTTTTTTTTTGAATTGGAGCCTAAAAATTTTAAATCCATTTTTGAGAAAATTATTTCACTATCTAATGAATTTAAATTTTGTTCCCCACAGTTGGTGGCAGGGTGTTAAGGGTTTGAGTGGGGTGAGGCATTGGTCGCGTGGTCAAATCATCGAGCTTATGATTTACTAAAAGTTTCTTCCTTGCATTGTGTTCTATAGTGGCAGATGATTCCAACCTAATATATAGTATTTAATTGTTTTGAAATTTTTTTATTTATATTAATCATAAATTGTAAATTAAATTATAAAAATATTAACCTAGTGATTCCAATACTATGTTATTTCATATTATTTGTATTTTAGTTCGGCATAGGTTTTGGTCATTACATTTACCTAATTTAAGAAATTTGTTTTTAAATGAAACATGATTATAATAGGGATTTTTAATGGTGTTAAATAGAATTATATTTTAGGGTAATTGAGAAGAAGTATATGAATATAGATTATTGTTGGGTTTTTTGATCCTCAAATGAAAATATGTGTCAATCATTTTAGTTTAACTCTTAATACATTTATTTTTTTTAATTTTATAAAATTTATTAATAGAATAAATATTATCAATGTGGATATATTTTCAACCCCGTTTTTTCATAGTGGGTGTGAACCATAATATAAATTAACAATCACCACCATTTATTAGTCTACAGTTGTGTTTATGGTAGATTCATGGGGTAGTTATGAAAAAAATGTTTTTAGTTAAATGGGGTGGGGTAGTGTCTATTGTTCTCCATGTAATGTATCAGGAGTTAATAATAGTTTGTTACCAATAGGGAATATATTTATTAATATAACTGATGAAATTAAATACCATGGATATTCTATGTACTTATTAAAGGAATGTGGAAGTGATTTTGATGGATGAAAGCACTATATTAATTATTTGTACATTTTATTAATGTTGTGTTGAATAATTATAATTATATTGATATAGATTTTGGCCAATAGCGAGTATTTCATTGTTAATTATGTTCAAATAATGATATGATAGTCCTCACCATCATATATTATATATAGTTTGATTAATGGGGTATAAATATGGTGTGATCAGATAAGTGATTAATAATACTTATGGGAGAAATATACATAATGAAAATGGATGGTTGTATGAAATAGTGGCCAAAAGCTAGAGTAATAATTACTTCGATGGATCTATACATTTTGGCTAATTCAAGAATACCACTTTTATGTTTTATGGATAAATTGGAAAAGGATAAAATATGATATTATTTTTATAAGAAGATTAATTATGAAATAATAATAATACAATTTTTATATAATATAAAATAATCAAGGTGGGGTATATGTAAAAATAATGAGGTGCAAAAGCAATTTTTTAGTGAATAAGAAATGATCTCATATGATTTTTTAATTCATTATATATATAATATAATATTATATATAATAATTTTTTGATAATATAGTTACCCGTACTCTTCATATATTGATATGACATCTTAACAGATGAATATATAATACATTAAATTTCGATTCAGGCCAAAATATCATTGTTTTACTCTCTTTATAATCATGAAAAAATATTATCTTTTAAATGGTATACAACAAATATGACTATGTTCGTCATAATTTTGACCCCTATTAGACATATCATTATTAATAACATTCCATATATCTAAAGGAAAGGAAAAATAGAAAAGGCTGATAGTGGATGTTTTGTTGGGGTAAAAATAGAGATAAAAATGATATCTTAAATATAACCTGAGAATAAAGGTTTATTAACATTAACATAAAATTTTAAAATCATTCCCTTGTTATCAAAGTTCATAATCCCGAGTTATGTATTAATTAACTGTAGTTTATAAGGGTAGATCATAAAATTAATTAATGAACTTTATTAATGTTCGTATAACATTTTCATAAGACATATTTTTCTAACATACAAATATATAATGAAAATAAATTAATTAGTCAAGGATAATTTCCATGGGTATCATAGTTGATTTGGTTCATTCTCCATTAAATTATATCATTTTTCAGGTTTCACTCCAAAGAATATTATTGTATAAAGAGTCACTTATATTAGTAGGTTCACTCTCCATTCTGGTCCTTATTATCTCATAATATATACATTATTATGCAATTCATTATTGGGATATATAATATTTGGACAACACATAAGAATTTCATAATCCATTCATCTATGTTCTATAAGATCATAATATAATAATATTATATAATAACACATTGTAAAGAAATAAGTTTCAAAATAATTATACAATAAATCATAGAATAAACCATGTAAATTGAATAGGTTCCACAAACATGTCATCAAAATCATAATAAAAAATTTATTTAAATGATAAATATGGTTTCCTTAGATCATTTTCTTAGTAAATAATAAGGAAAAACTAATGATTCTATCATAAATAAAAATATCCTTAAAATATCACATTGAATAATTCTTTGAAAAAAGATTGATTATAACTATTTAATTATTTCATTAAAATAAAGAAAATATCTACACATATTAGAAAAAAAATCATCTAAAAAAATGGAAACTGTTAATGGAAGAGTCATGTAATTGAGTAGTTATTATGGTAAATTTTTTTTCATTACCAATATGTTAAAAAGATTCAATTATCAATTTTGGAAATAAAAATAAAATTACACCATTTGAAAAACAACATTTAGATTCCATTTTTTTAGAAAATCAATAAAATGTAAAATGGATTTAAAAAATGATTGTAAAATATTAAAAATATTATATAAATATTTTTAGAAAACATTGATATGGAATAAAAATCAATTTTTACTAAACAGAGAAATAATACTGGTTCTCAATAAAAATATTTATTCAGTTTCCAGAGTTATCATAGAGAAAAATGTAAAGGGAAAACCTATAATATCTATAATTAAATAAAGGATAATAAAACTCCTTATACTCATAAGATATAGGTCATTAAATTTTATAATTTTAAATTTAATCATAAACTATTCTGATAAAGAATTATATTGTAATAGAAACACCATAACTCACATTCAAATTGAATCAAACCCACTATAACCCCTATTTTGAAAACATTATATTTTTATTAATATATCTCAAAAAAATTTACATAATTATAATATGATATGTGATCCACTTTTAGAATTTCAAAACCTTTTTATTAAAAATTCCTTATTAAAATCATTGTTTATGGGTGCTAAATGTTTCATTTTTTGTGAGAATTTCATTTCAAATTTTTAGATATTATAATTTAGTAATTATTCCATGATCCCCATAATTTTAATCTCGATTTATATATAATATATATTCATTGTATTTATATATTTATATATTTATTTTCTTCCATATAATATATATATATAATAATGAATTAAACAATTCTTGGAGGTGGTTGTTCGTACATATGATTGATTTTTTTTGGCACTTATTAATTAATGAAAAAAAATAATTAAAAATAACAAATCACCAATATATAATCATTATGATATCACACACAGACACACACATTATATTTTCATTAAATATATATTTATTTCCATCCATGTGATGAATTAATTTGTGGAAAATCAAATCTTTTGGGGGATGTTTTCCTCATTTATGAATGGGAGACATTATAATTTTTTATGGATTAGAATATAATATGTTATTTATTATTATAGTCTCAAAATAATAATAATTTCATAATGTCACACCTGGGTATTTATCTTAGCATCATACCTTTCCATGGTCGTGTTTCTATGAATTTTCTCAGGAACCGGGTGTAACGAGTTTGAGGTTTAGGGATAACATTGTTGAAGTTGGGATTTGAGACCAACATTTACATATGATGTTTGAAAATTTTTTGGATTGTAGGATAGTGCGTGGGCACCTCCCTGTAGAGGAATCCGTGCTGTAATCCTGGGTACCCGTGTAGTAACTTCTTGAATGGGCATGGACCACAACACTCTCAGCACACGGTTTCTTTAGTCATGTGGGGTGACAACACGGTCACCCTAAATTAAAAATTATTAATGCATAAAATATGAGTAAAATATAATAGTAAATAACTTTAGTTATTATATAAAATATAACAAGTGAAATGAAATTTAATGAATTATTTTTATAATAGTAATAATATTATTATGATGAGAGTATTAGTATTATTATTAGTATTAATAATATTTGTGTTATCATTAATATCATTAATATTATAATTTTTAGTGTTAATAATATATTTTTTTATTAAGTTAATAATATATTTATAATTTTTATTATAATTAATATTATATTTTTTAAGTTATGTTTTATTTATTTAGGGTTTTATTTCATTATCTCCCCTCCCCCTTCCTCATGCATGTACTACCCTCATATCCCCCTCCCTATCTGCATGTCTCCTATAGGTGCGCCTCCTCGCCTTGTGCAACCACCTCAGGAAGTCTTCTTCTCCGGTGAGCCACCCTCTGGTCGCCCCTTAGCCCTCGTGTGGGGCTCTTCTCGTGCCCTGTTTCTCTCACGTTCACCGCCTAATCGCACCCCACTCTCCTCGGGCATGCACACCAGTTTTTTTCTAGCCACTTCTCACGCTGTCGACCTCCGAGGATGCTCTCAGCTCCCACTCTTCCTTTACTATGGTGTGTACTTCATCTGGGTATGATTTTTCACTAATTTATTTAGGGGTTTTTTCCATGGTTAGTTTTTTGGTTTTTTGGTGTTAGATCATGATCCATTGATAACGATCTGGTTGTTTTGGGTTCAATGCAGGGAATTTGAAGTGCGACTAGGGTTTTTTTGAGGTGTGAATGGGTTTCAAAACATTTTTTCCTGAATAGTATTGGTCTGATTTAGGTGATTCCATGTTCAACCATTTATTTATTAATTTATTTGATTTTTTAATTTAGTATGTTTCATGTAGTATATGTGGGTTGCGTAAGTGGTTTCTAAAGAGTTTTTTCATGGTTTTGATTTGAAAAGAATTTATCTATGGGAAATTGGGAGTTTTTGGGGTTCCAAGTTGGTGTTTCCCTTTTTTGGATTTGTTTTATAAATCATTTAAATTATTGTTGAATTTTTTAAATGGTGAGAATTATATTTTGGCCTTGATAGGATGTGTGATTAGTTTTAATGTGACATTTTTATATGAAATCTAGTGTGTTTTTGGTAAAATCCCTTTTTTCTCAATTGTTTATATTTAATAATGTTTTAAAATGATTTATTAAATTGTTCATGTTTTTTAAAAGTGGTATTTTAAAGGATAAGATGTGAATTTAATTTTAAGGTATCATTTTTACAATAAATTATGTGTTTTTTATGTGTAAACCCACATTGAGTTACTTGATAGTGTTTTATAAATTATGCAATCGGTTTTTTAAATTATGTGTGGGCTAAAAATAGTTTTCTGGCATAGCATTTCCGTGTGGTTAATTTTTAAAGATGGTTTGAGGATCAATTTTGGGGTAAATGAATTTTGGGTAATCATTGAAATTGTTTTTTAAATTGTTTTGATGGTTTAATAATTAATTTAAAATGTTGAAAAGATATTTGTAAAATGATTTGATATTCATTTTTTTTTCAAAAAGTTAATTTTATTTAAAATGGTGATGGGTAATATGTGATACTTGGTTTAGTGGATAAATTGTGTATGTAGAATCTTGTGATGTGTGAAATTTTATTAAATAGAAAAGGGAATTCTAGGTATCTTGGTGGGAGGAGTAGGACTAATATGCTACTCATATGATAGTGGCATCATACCAATTTAACATAGAAAGATTTAAGATGAAAACACTAACTAAACTATGATGATGTTGGGGACCACTAGCCCACTGTGGTTTCCAAACCCAGACGCTCATGAATGATATGGTAATTGGTTATGGTTACTATTTTATCGAGATAGATTGTTCCTAGGGCCCCAATGTGAGATAGTGCCTAGGGGTATTTCGTGTGACCAATGCTCAATAATTAATTTTCACTTACCATCATCATATAGTAGGTTGAGATAGTAATTTAAAAAAAAAATTGTCTTTAAAGTGTAATTTTTTGAAACAACCATATCGAAAATTGCATTCTTAAAATTAGTTCCATAATTTATTTTCCCATCTTCAAAGTTGTTCTACATTAAATTTATTTACCTTAAAATTATACTAGAATTTCTTTATTTATAAATATTTCATGTCTACTTATCATTTAATGTTTAATCCCTGAAATCTCTTGTCTGGGTAGCATTTTACTGGTAATTGGGTCACACCTTGCATACAACTTTGTGTGTATGAAAACATAATATTCAATTTGTTTTTTAGGTTAATATATTTTATTTAGTGTTAGAAAGTTGGATTTCTAGTAAATTTTGTTGTGGATCTTGGTGTTAGAGGCATGAAGAGGTTTCTTCTCTTTCATAACTACACTTTGTAATTTTTTTTAGTTTTTTGTTGTGTTGTAACCCTTTTTGGGTCTTGTTTAGCTATAACGTAAATAACTAAAAATTATTAAAGGTGCATTTGGTTGAGTTATTATGATACAGATTTTTCGTTTCTGTTAGTCATTTAATATGGTTCATATGGCTAAATCCTTTCCACGTGCTCCATTTGATACTCGAG
Source organism: Viscum album (assembly GCA_963277665.1). NCBI lineage: Eukaryota > Viridiplantae > Streptophyta > Magnoliopsida > Santalales > Viscaceae > Viscum > Viscum album. Next base: position 1,590,848,500 of record OY728150.1, read on the forward strand.
CACGACTTCCAGCTCGTGGGGACTGGGAATGCCCTTTGGGCCATGTCGTAGACTGAATCGGGTGAATAGTTCAGGAGAGACTAGGTTGGTTCGTGACAAATGGTATCAGAAGGAGGTTTTCACTTTTAGTCATGTTACTTGGGGAAGAGTATAGGTAGACAAGATCCATGATTGTTAGAAATCGATGTTATAGTTATGAGTATGGTGAATGTCCCACACACCTCATGGAGGGACTAGAGTTACTAGTGGAAGTTGGGTTCCATCTGAGTTCTTTGGCCCCTATCAGTTTTTATTATTTGGGAAATGAAATGGGAGTTGTATCAATGGTATTAGTGAGCTTATAGGGCTTGTAAATCCACGTGGATAAGGGGACGTTATCCCAGAATACTCTTAGTGTTGGTGGAGTGATTCAGATATGGACACCAACCATATGTACAAGTCACCCACTAGAATTAGTTTCATCATGCATTGTCTAAATTTTTTTGTTTTAGATTCATGGATATTTTATTTTCATGTAAATATGATTTGTTTTTGGGGAATTGGAAATTTTTCTCAAATATTGTTATTTTAAAATAGTGTATAAGGTTTGAAATGTATGGATTTGATGATTTGGTTTTGAAAAATGGAAAGGTTTGGTTTTGGTCATTGGTGTCCTCAGGGGTGACCACTTGCATATATATATATATATACATGGAAAGGAGGAATGTAAATGGAATAAATGGATGTGTTCCTAGATGGAAATGTGCTGGGTTCATAGTGTGGCATAAAAACATGCATGTTTGAGTCCCATGAGACACCGTTGGTGTTATTGTAAACCACCAACATTGTTTATATTCAAAAAGTTATTTTAAATAAATATCTAAGGTTATAATAATTGCTGTTTGTTTGGTGTCTTTAGTTTTTTGGGAATGATTTTTGTGTGGTGTTTAGTACCAAGAAATATTTTTGAGTGAATTTTCTCTTGTGTTTGAGTTCTTACTGGTATGTTGGAGTGAATGTTTGTGGTTAGTGGATACTTTTGAAAAGTGATTTTGGAAGCCCTTGCAGCGGTTCCCTCTATATGTTTAGTGTTATATTGCGGTATTTATTTTACGTTAGACTAATTATATTGGTTCGATGGTTATATATCGTGGGTAGTTCACTACCCTATAATGTATTGATTTATATTCAATGCACAACAACGAGTGATCCACATATGGTAAACCCTCTAATTGAGTAATGTAAGAACATCCTTCGGTTAAAACCTTTTCTCTTATATCAGTTAAACATATCCTTTTTGTAGGGAAAGAGTGGTTGTGGAAGGTTTAAAGAGTCCATAGTTACTTAAGTTTCATGATTTGTCAAATTAAATGTTTTATTCCATCATGACTGCAGGTCCTATTTGAGAGCGGTTAAGGGAATTCTATTGAGTAAAGGTGAAAGAGGTATGGGTTATTGTTTTTGGTTATGTCTGGATGAAAATTCGGACCACTCTGTAGGTTTATCTAAGAAATGTTTCATGTTTGAAAACTAATATGGAATGTCCAGTTCGATGTCAAAATGGCTAATGCACATGCATCTTCTATGACCATGTCTTTGTGAAAGTTTCATGTGAGAGTAAGCAGGTTGTGAGATGTTATATGTTCATTGGATGTTTTCAGATCTCAGTTTAGATTCTTGTGGGACTAGTAGGAATAAGTTTCGATTGAGGGTTTTTATTACCTAACTACGAGCCAAGAGTTGATTCAACCAACTGAGATCTTGCAATAGATCTCGGAGTGAAGCTGGTGTATAGCCTGGAAACCCATGGCGTCATGAAGGACCTAGGCCGACTTGCTATCTTTATTTGGTGAAATGAAGATAGTTTACATTTTCTATGAAATTGTTGTGTTCTAAGAAGTCTTTTTGGATGGAGGGGTTGTGAAGACCATGTTTCCTTGATATGAATCTCTTGATGTCTTCTTTGTGTTTTGAGGTTTCTATACTGGGGAAATTTCGGTGGGGTATTTGGTTTTGTAGGAAACCCCTATGTTGGCTCATTTTGGGCTTTCTATGTCAGTCTATGCTAGTTTGATAATATATTTGGACATTATGGTGCGGATACCCACTATGGGTCTTTCTAAAATTCTCAAAAATTAAATAAATGTTAGAAATTTTGTTTTGCGGGGAGTTTGTTCAGGCCTCCTCAATTTGGTATCTCGGACCTGTCTCAGTTGTTAGATGCCTTTTATGGTGGGTAGTCCATTCGGGCCTCCCCATGTTAGTTACTTTGTTTGGAATCTAGGGTTGGTGTTCTGATTGGTAGTCTTGTTCGATTATATCAAACCCCAATCCCTTTTCATGATAAAACCTTAGGGTTGATTGGTTCCTTATGGTATTGTGATGTAAGGTTGTTGTATCCTTTTTGACTTCGTTGTTGTTTCTGGTAAAATGAATGAGGTTCTATGGTAATGTTGAATATGTTTTGTTCAGAAATTTGAATCTTTCATTGTGAGAGGTTCTTTATTTATATTGTTAATTGGAGGTGTCTTGACTTTTGACGGAGGTCATCACTTGTTGGGAAGTCCATTCGTGGTCTCATGAGTGTATTTTATTAGTTGATTTTATTTTTCGTTACTGTTCTTACTTATCTATTTTATTATCTTCGGTACCACTTGAGCTAAGAGTGTGTATATGTTCTATTTTATAGGCAGTCTTGGGATGGATTCTTGGGGGTAGAAAGCATTTATGGTGGGTAGAATTATACAACATGGTTTTTTATTTTAGCTTTTGACCCAGCCTAGGTCAGGTTTTGGTCATTTTTCTTAGGAATAGGGTGTGATAGGTTTGAGGTTTTAGGATAACATTGAAAATTATGGGGTTTATCTAATCTTAATTTTTTTTGTTTTGAAAAAATTGTGCTTTTTACGCCAGTGTGTGGGCACAACAAGGGAGTGGAAGCCATGCTATCAGCTCAGGTACCAGTGAGGTCACATCATGAATGGGCATGGACCACTGCACAGTTCATGCCCAATCTCTTTAGTAATGCGGGGTGACCGTACAGTCGCCCTGCCTTATAAATAATTAATGCGTTAAAATATGAGGCAAATAAAATAGTAAATAAATTAAGTGATTAGATAAAATAATATAATTTAAATGGAATTTAAATAATTGTTATTATAATAGTAATAATATTATTATTACGAGAGTATTATTATTATTATTTGTATTAATAATAATAATTTTATCATTAATATTATAAATCTTTTATTTTTATTGTTAAGAAATTATTTTTTATTAAGATAGTAATATTTTTATATTTATTATTCAAATTAATATTTTATTTATTATTTTATGTATTATTTTTTTGGGTTTCATCCCTTTCTCCCCCTACACCTTCCTCCTCCATGAACCACCCTCCTCTCCCCCTCACTCTCTTCATGTCGCACCACCCCCTTAGTGTGCATCCTCCCTGCACGCAGCCACCACTGGTGGACTTTTTCTCTAGATATCCACCATCTGGTTATCCTGTAGCCCTTGCACACCCCCTAATCACACCACTCTCTCCTCCGGTATGTGAAACACTTTCCATGAACCCCTTCCCATGTTTTGGCCTCTGTGGTCGCTCGCAGCTCCACCTCCTCCTCTGTCGTGGTGCATTATTTATCTTTCTATAGTAATTATCTTTTATATTTATGGTATTTTTTTCCCACAATGGGTTTTTGGTTTTTGAGGGTCTAATATTGATCCCTCGATTTCGGTCTTCTTGTTTATGATTTGCAGCAGGTTGGTTGAGTTATAGTTAGGGTTTGGATGAGGTGAAATTGGGTTTCATACTGTTTTCCAATGAATATTATTGGTTCAAAGTAGGTGATTATATATTTAACCATTAATTTATGAATTTATTTTATTGTTTATTTAATTTATTATGTCGTATAAAGTATATCTGGGGTGCGTAGTTGGGATTTAAAAAGTTTTGACATGCGTTTGATTAGAAAAAAAATCTACCTATGTGTAATTGGGAATTTTTGGGGTGGAATTTAGTTTTACCATTTTGGGATTTGTTTTATAAATTGATTAAATGATTCATGATATTGTTTAAAGGGTGAAAATTATATATTTTTTCATTTCTAGGATGTGTAGTTAGTTTTAATGTTGAATTTTTATATGAAACCAGGACTGTTTTTTGTAAAAACCCAAATTGCACTATTGATTATATTTTATAATGTGCTAAAATGATGTATTAATATGTTCATGTGGTGAGAAAGTGGTATTTTATTGGATTATACATGAATTTAATTTTAAGGAATCATTTTTTCATGAAATGGGGTGTTTTTCCAGTGTAAAACCACAATGTGTTACTTGAGTGTGTTGAATAAATTGTGTAATCAGTTTATTAAAATATTTGTGGGATACAAATTATGTGTGTGGTTAGTTTTTAAATAGGGTTTCAGGTTCACTTTTGGTGTTAAATGATTTCGGGTGTTCATTGAAATTGATTTATAAATTATTATGATGGTTTGATAAATTATTTAAAAGGGTGAAAATCATATTTAAAAAATATTCTGATGTTCGTTTGTTTTCAAAAAGGTATTTTTGATTTAAAATGGTGGATTTTGATATGCAATTCTTGATTTGGTGGATGAATTGTGTTAGTGGTATTATGTGATGTGTCAAATTTTATTGATCATAAAAAGGGAAGCATGAGTATATAGGAGGGTAGACTAGGACTAGTATGATAGTGATCCACTAATCACATCATCTGTGTATCACTCAGCAAGACTGAAAATTATAATAGCAACTAAACTATGATGATGTTGGGGTACCACTAATCCATTAAGGTTCACTTTCCTAATGGATTGTTCATGAGACAATTATTGGTTATTATTACTATTTCACCAAGATACCATGCACCTAATGCCCCAAATTCAGATATTTCCTCGTGGGTATTTCCGGTTACTAGTGATCAATAATTATTTTTCACTTACCGTTGGCATACAATAGGGTGGGATTGTAAGTTTAAAATAATTTGTGTAGATATTACAGTGAAACTCTTTATGACTATTCAATTTAAAATGGCATTCCTTAAAAATGTAACAAATCATATGTTTCACATAATAAAAGTTGTTCTCATTTAATTTTATTTCTTTAAAATCATCCTAGGATTTCTTTAATTATAATTATTTCATATTTATTTGTTATTTAATGTTTAATTCCAGGAATATCTCATCATGGTGGCATCCTACTTGTCTTTTTCTCACACCCTCCATACACTTTTAAGTGTATGAAAATATTTTTATCTATTTGTTTTTTGGTTGAAGCAATGCATGTAGTGTTGGAAGGTTGGGTTTATAATTTATTTAGTTGTGGATAATGGTGGTTTTGGCATAAGCAAATTTCTCCTCTTATTATATGAATAGTTGGGGAAATTTTTCTGTTTCCATTTATGTCCAATCCCTTTTTGGGTCTTGTTTGTCTATAAACTAAAAATATAAAAAATATTAAAAGTTTGTTTGGTTGAATTTTTTAGATCATGATTTTGGGGTTTTATTGGTTATTTTATATGGATAATTTCGGTATGTTGTTCCCACATGTTGCATTTGATATCCGGGAACTTGTGTCAGCCCGCCGTGATCAGGAACACCCTTCGGGCCATATCTCTGACCGACTCAGGTGACCGATTCCGGATTGACCCGTGTTTTTCCGTGAAACATAAATATTATATTTTAATTTTATAAACATCATTATTACCATAAAATAAATGGTGATGTAAAATTAATTTCATCACTAAAAAGTGGAGGTAGTCCATAGATACTTACGATCAATATATTCACCTAACATTTGATGTTAAAGATTGTTGTTAAACATGGTTACATAATTATAATGAAATTTCATTATATTATTTTTATTATTTTTCTCTCTTAAATACCAAATATTTATAGTATATATATAAGAATAAATAAATTTAAAAACATTGGGTAAGATAATTTCCACTTCACTATTATGCCTAATTTAGATAAATTCTTAAGGATGCAAACAATGTTATTTTTTGAATTTTTGAAACAAAAAATCATTGACAAATAAGTTTAGAAAAGATTTTTGTATGTATTGGTTGAGGTAGATGTAAATTATATGTTTTTGAAATGATGTAATATGTTATATAGTGTAAAATTTATGAAACATCGATCCATGAAGAACTACTAAATTTTATTATTTAAATGTTACTATTATTACATTTCCAATAGAATGAAGGGTCTGAACAAGATTAACTGAATTATGAAAATTTAGTTTCTACACACACATATATATATATTAATTAAATACATAAATAATTTATAAAATAAAATGTTTATAGTTAATCCTATGTTTTTTCTAGACAGTATGTAATAAATAAATCAAATTTTATGTATAAAAAGTTGTATAATTTTAAAGGACATTGTGCCACCTTTTGGGGGTGCACATGTATTAAATATAAATTTTCATACTTTTATTAATTTTATTTTGAAATATAATATTCATTTATTGAATTTTTAATCTCAAAATTTTAATATTTTTAATTTTTTGGCATGTTTCAATTTATTATGAATATTGGAAATTTCTAAATTTTAATTGAAAATAGAATTTTCATCAAAATAATTGATAATGATGAATTTTATTTTAAATTGTAATTAAGGGAATATTATAACATTTACATATCTATTTATCTAATTATTTTATTTTTAATCTTTTTGTTTTTAATTTTGATAAAAAAAATTTAATCAATTGAACATTTTCACTTTAAAAACATACTTTCACGCCCTATCTATGGGAATAATTTTTAATAATTTTTTTAGACAATCTTGTTATCAATTTTATAAAATTAACTAAATATTTAAAATAAGAATATAGAATTTTATTAAATTGTTCCATTTTATTTTTATATATTATGAACTGTCAAAAATGTATTTTCTATTTCCACGATAAATGGTAAAGAAGGTAATTAAGGGTAAAAATAATATTATCAATATTGGAAAATTCTCCTAAAACCAACCCCAAATTTATTGGATGAGTATTTTTCATAAAATAACAATAATATATTGGTTATCTAGACATTTATGTCCATTTTGGGAGAATATCACCCCCATAATATTTTGTTAAATTAAAAGTCAAACATGTCAAACTTGTGTTTTTATGATATTATATGTTTTAATTATTTGGTTATATTAGGGATCTATTTGACTATAAATAGAGTTTTGAAATATTATATATTTATATTCATCATAAAAATTTATTTTAAATTTTTTGGAACAATTATTTACCTTAAAGGCATGCATAATGATGATGGAATATTTATTTAAATAATGAAAAAATCAATTAGATGATATAAACAATATTAAAATAAATAAACATCGACATAATTAATATCATACATAAATTCTATACGTTAAATTTGATTTTATGTGATTTATTAGAAGTGTTATTTTAATGATATCTTATTTTATTTATATTTTTAAAAGACAATGTAATAAATAGTGTCAAAATAGTCACTAATGATATTCTAAAATGAATATTTTTTTAATTCATATAAAATTAATAAAAATATGAAAATACAAAAAATGATAGGTATATGGGTTATAATTTAATCTATTAACCATTTAGGTGTAGTTTAGATATTTCTAGTAATAATATTAACACCCAAATAGTAAAAATCAATGTTGTCGCGGTAAGAGTAAAAGGGGTTAAATAAGGGTTACAACCGGAAAAAATGGTATAAACATAACCTAAACACGTAAAAAAATTATTTTATGAATATAATTAGACCCTAATCACTTGATTCTCTAATTTTAATTCTTTAAAAGAATCATATCTATGGAAAAATTATATATTATTTAAATATAATATAGTCACAAAATGTCACTCACTTTGTATTAAATATATTTTATGTGTCCACATAAGGACGAAATGAACATATGAAAAAAATATAAATTACTATATTGATCTTAATGAAATTATTTTAATTAATTTGTTTTGAATTTCGGTAAATTATATAATTATCTTAAATAATTATGAAATGAGAATTTAGAATTTATTTACATAACATAAAAAATAATTTAAATTAAGCATCATAATTTTGAAATATTTTGGATTTGTTAACGTGTATATTTAATTTTATAGATCTATAAGATATATTATTGAGGATAAAATGAATTTTATTATAATTATCACTTTTTTAATGTATTAAAATAAATATTAATATAATATTTTCAAATTTGATAATAATTATATTTTTTAAATTAATATTTTATTAAATTATTTAAAAAAAACAAAATGGTAAACAATAAAACGGGATGACATGGCCTTAAAAATGGATTCCCCAATTCATTTATCTTCCATTTGTAAATATCTTTCTCTAGAATAGCATTATGATATTTCAATATTTTATGGATTTCCAAAAGTTCCCCTCACCTCAACTATAAAAGAGCACATCCTCCCTCAAATCATTGAAAAACCATGAGCCATATATATTGACTAAAAGAAGACTATTTATCTTATAAAAATATTTATTTATTTTATAATTTTTACATCAATAATATCAATCATAGATCCCTTAACATTATATTAATGGAATTTAATTGAATAAGGGGTTATCATCTTTATCCAATATTTCATGTTTATATATTCTTCTACATCCTCTTCAATTTTTATTTCAATTATGATGGAAAAAATGACGTATAATATATATTATGTGGTGTTATTATGATTACGTAAAAACCATATTATAACTTTAATATATCTTACAAAAAGAAAAAAAATTTCCCATGCATACTGAAATACCCTGAGATTTTATGAAGAATATTCTTTCAATTTCATTAATGTCTTGTGTTGTATGCTACACCAAGATTACCTTGCGCTATACGCAACAGCATATACGCGACACTATTCTTGGATCGTGTTACACACAATTTTGATAATAGTTATTCTACGCAACATTGAGTATATATATATTCAATGTATAAATGAAATATGTTTGGATTCTATTATACGAAACAATGAAGGATCCTTGCACAACACGCAACCCTAACTTCGCTTGCATTACACGCAATCACGACCTTCCTCGATAGAGTGTGTTGTACGCAATATTGGGTTTTACTAAACAATGATATATTCTTATAATATTATTATGAACTAGCCGTTATGAATAGTATTAACTAAATTTTGAATTTTATAACATTATTATTCATATTACTCATTTTCTAGAACATGGTATAAGAACAAAATAAAGTTTTCGGGTAAAATAAGTATTTTTCAAAAAATGCAGTTTTGCTGCCTTTTGATCGTGCACCCAAATTAAATATAGTTTTTGACATGTTTATAAGTTCAATTTTACAAAATAAATTTTTTCTTTGGAATCATGAAATAAAAATTTACTTTGGATAAATTTTTCATATTATTCTGGTAACTTTCATATTTTGATTAATAGTAAAAACACGATATATTTTAATTAAAAAAAACTATTTTCATCGCAATAATTTATATGGTAAAATTATAATATTGAAAGGTTTTAAAGTATAAATAGAATAGATTTTTACAATTTAATATAATGTATGCCATTAGCATTGATTTTACATTGAATTCGTAGGTTAAATCAATTCAACCTTTTGCAATGTTTTAATAAAAAACCCGTTTTCATTCGACAACGGGATTAATTTTAATTTAATTTCTGAAACTTTTGTGTATTGAATTTTTAAAAAATGTACACCATATTTGGAATCAGTGGGTCCAAATTATGTTAATAGACTACTTTTTATTTTTGGGAAATATGAATAGTAACTACGGTAAATTTTATTTACCATAGTTAAACGTAAATCAGGTAAATAAGGGTAAATAAAATATTATAAAATCAACCTAACACATAAAAAAATTCTATTGGTCGGCTAAAAGTATACCCATATCACCTAAGGGTCGGATTAGATTCATTTTATGGACTTTTGACCATGAAAATAATTTAATTATTATTAAAACCAAAGAAAGTTACAACATGTCACTCTCTTAAATCTTATAAGTATAATAATTTTAATTTAGTGATAAACATCATAAAACATCGAACATGAATAGTCTCCAGAAAGATAATAAAATTATCTACATCATGATAATTTATTTATAATTTTTAGGGATTAAATAATTGTCATTAAAGGTAAAACATTAATGATGCAGAAGTTATTTATTAAGTGAAAAATCAGTAATATAGTTTTTATTGAAATAATAATACCCATTAAAAGTCCCACAAACCTGACGAAAAAATATTGGTAGTATATATATATACCATTATAATCCAATTACCTAATATATAACCGTTTGGAATCTTATTAATGTGATTATGACACTTATATTATTTTATTTTAAATGATGCCAAAGTTGTCACCATCATAATTTAATAAATATAACAATTTAAATATTGTGATTTTAAGATGATAAATTCGAGTAATGGTATTATTTTTAAAGGTAATAGATTTATCTTCATCATAGGATTTTATTTTTATGCAAAAAATAATTATATTAAATAATTATACAAAAATGTTGTAGTAATTATTGTATTAAGAGATAAACCAAATAAATGGTCTTAAAAATAATAAAATAAATATTATATGAACTATTTAGTGTTCTAAAATAATTTTATAGATACATATGACCTATTATGAATCTATTAAATCTTTTTTTGAACATATATTCTGTATATATTTTATTTAAATTTAAATAAATGAATATTGTCAAAATTGACACTATTGTTATTTTATAAAAATAACATATTATAAATTTTTTTTAAAATCACAAAAATATTTACAAACTATAAATTTAAATTTATATGTTCTAAAATGTTATAAATTATCTATTTATGGACAATTCACAATAAATAAGTAATTATTTGTTATAATTTAAAATTTAGAATGTTATTACCACAAATAAAATTAAATTGATTAAGGATAAATCAAGTTGATAATGTTTAAAATAAATTCCTAACATGTCTAAATTTTATTGGTTGATGATATTAAATCCCTATCTCATCTAATATTCTAATATGAGTCATTTTTTGAGGTTTTTATTTGGGGTTAGATTTATTATAAATTAAAATTTTTAAGATTTCCAAAGCTGCCCCTCTCTTCCCTTATAAAAGGGCACCTCCTCCCTCTCTTCCTCACACCACTTTGAGCCTTCAAGCACGGCCAACCCCTGCCAAATTTTCTTATCCACTTCCATAGAAACATCCTAGAAGTTCTGGTATTCTTCAAAGAACAATTTTAGTGCCCTAAGAGGAGGTCTCAAAGAGGCGCTTCAAAGAAGAGGTATTGTCCGTTACCGATTCTTTCAACCTTATTTCTTCTTCCACTTCTTCTTATTTAGTTGATTCATTATGAAGTAATAACATCAGTATAACTAATATACTGATATGTTATTATAAGTATGAAACAACGCCATTTCACCATCTATCCATCCTACAGAAAACGAAATCACCACGCGTGCGTACGTACGAAATACCATCTCCACACCGTGGTGAAATCTGTTTTTCCACCAACACATTACATGGATGGGTATAATGGTGTAAATAATAACTATATATGGTTATTATAACATCATACGGATTCTGATATATTATACCATCCACTCCAATTCTATTCAATAATTATGGGAACGATATCATCGCTCGTGCGTACGTACAGACTACCGTGTCCACGACGCGATGAGATTTATTCTCCATGTTAACCATACATGAATGATCATAAAGCTTATTTAATATGTAATAATGAAATATATGAAATAATAATTCTACTAGATTTATGTATATATATATATGTGTGTGTATGTCATCTATTTAGTTTCATTCAATTCAATAAGGAAACGAAAACATCGTTCATGCGTACGTACGACCTACCGTCTCCATGAACGGTGTATTTCATTCCTTTTATCAACCTATAATATATAAATGTATATGATGAATATATATTATATATAAATCATTTTTTAAATTCTGGAATTATGTAAATCAGGATATAAGTAATAATATCAAGAACTATAAGTCGAAACACATATGATAAATGAAATGATTTTCCCCAAAACGTTGCTTTAACATGGAATTTACAAAAGACCGGGTAATATAAAGTCATAAGTGAAACATATATGATATCATAACAATGATTATGATTCTATAATAAGTCAATGACATTATTTAAATCATTATACAGGAGGGTCGGATACGTACGAAGCATATCGGACCTAAGGTAAGGGATAAAATATTAATCTCATTTTTATCTGAGATTTCTTATACGTAAGTATTTACTGGGGTTATGATTATCATCCATGACCATGTTTTCAAAAAATGTTTTCATAAAATGTTTACCATTCATCCATGAATTTTTAAAGTCATTTTTACCCTTTATTGACTTTTTACCACATTGTATGAATGGAATCATTCCTTTGGTTACCATATAAGGTACTTTTTGACTTTTCCGACAAAAGTACGAGGAGAATGTTATTTCTAACTTATACGGCATGAACGGATTTTTACTTTTTTATAACACCTCATTTTCAAGAAGCTTTCTCTACAAGATTGCATGATTATTTTCAAAAAACCCTTATATTTTAAAATTGCATGGAATTTTGTAAAAAGAAAATGATTTTAAAGAAGAAAGGATATTTTACTCAAGAATTCATTTCAAGTGTTTTGTCAAAACTATTTTCCATCTAAGATGAAATTATTTCATATGTGTATGTTTCAAGTAAAATGTCTCTATGATTTAAATGGTTTCAATTTTCTTATGATGAAATGATATCAATTGTTTATGGATTATGTTATGATGTCATGATGTTTAAGAATCCCATTTTATTACATGGGTTATGCTATGATGTATGATTTATGATTTTGTGGCAAACGAAAGAATGATTTCATTATGATATGGGTGGGACCTATATCTCTCCCCAATGCATTGGGAAAAGATTTATATCTCATGAGATAGAAATGGCGGAACATCATGTTTAACTGGTTCAGTAATACAGGACTGGAACGAGGAGTGAACTCGATTCAGAACGGGACTTTGTCCACTAAGATGGTCTTGGAAGCAATGCCTTGGCTACTATGGAAATCATATCATGTGCTTAATGGTTTCCACAATTACATGTTTTATTCCCATTCTATTTTATCATTCTTAATGTTTCTTTATGATCTATGCCTTACAGACTTCTATGTTTAATGTCTTTGCTCAATTTTTTGATGTTTAAACATTATATTCATGTTTTTAGGTTCAAATGTATATGGTATGTTTTATTTTTCCCATTCATACCCATACTGAGAATTTTAGCTCACCCTTTTTATGTTTTCTTTTCCCCAGGATATAAAGAAAGGTTTTAGGTAAAAAAAAAGCAAAGATCTTTGTGGGAGATGTTGAAGATCTTTCACCATGATTAGATGATTATGTTCCATGTTTCCAAAGACACTAAACTATTATATTCCTTGTGTGTCTGTTTTTGTTATGTATTAAGTATCCGGAAAAAGTAATGTAATGTACATGTACATCAAGCTTTGGGTCTCTATAGTTGGTATCAGAGGAAAGGTTTAGTCAACCTTTGAAAACTAGGATGCGAAAATGTTAGTGAGATCCCTAGAGATATTTCCATGGTATGTCTAGGGATGTCCCTAAGGATAAGTATATGTATAGGATATATTCCTAGAACTATGGTAACGATCTTAGAATTTAACCTAAGATGTTAGATATTCAGGGTGCTCCCTCTTTACTATGTTGTTTTACCTAGCATGATTTTTGCCTCTCACACTATTCTTTTTGGATTTTAGAAAATGGCGGGAAACCAGAAGATTCATGATAATGGAGGATATGAAGGACAATGGAATGATATTCTTCATGAGAAAACAAATGAAACGGGATTTGGAAGTCCAAACAGCGTTATTATGCCTAATCCGCAATATCATAATATGATCAATAATCTCAACTTTGGTAAGTTTCCCGACTCCGATAATAAGAGAAATATGGAGTTTCATGATGATCATAGAGGAAAGAAAGTTAAAATTCACTCATGTAAATCATGTGGGAAGAGGCATCAGGGAGATTGTTTCAAAGGAACTGGAAGATTATTTTGGTGTGGAAAAGAAGGACACAAAGCCAGTAAATGCAAAGGAAAAGGTACAGTTAACATCCGGGATGAGGATAATGGTATTTCTATGACATCAACAATGGTTAAATGTTTTAAATGTGGAATGTACGGGCATTATGCAAACCAATGCCCTAAGGGAAAGTCTCATGAAGAGAATCAGTACGACCGTATGTGTAGTATTTATGTTGATGATGATGAAGAGACTAAAAATGATATGTGAGATGAATGAATTGTTGAAGATTGGTCAATGGTTTAAGAAGGTAGTGGAATGATTACATGTTTATCAAGTGTAATGTTGTATAAGTAATCTCTTTGTACTATTGAATAAAGAGACATCTAAGGATTGTTACACTGTTGTCTTTCCTTGAGTTTTGAAAGTGAATGATTAATGTTACCAGTATCCATGAAAGGTTATTCAAGTATTTTTGGAATGTAGATCATATGCGCATAATGAAGGGATAAGTAGAAAATTAAATGTTTGATAGTATTCATGAACTCATGACTGATATAAGGAGAAGGTTATATCATGGTTTGAGTATATAGAATTTTTGGATTTTGGTATGTGGAAAGAGTTAACTTTTGACAGCATTCATGTTTTCACTAAGGTTTAATGGGTATTCATTTTTCAAGAGAATACATGATTAAGGTATTCACATGATTGGAATTTGACCAACAAGATATATGGTGGATAAATGATGGTATTCGCATGCTTGGTTGATGACATTTCCAGTAATCGTTTTCTTTATACTATGATCTTGGACCGAAGTATTTTAGATAATACTAAATATTGGAATGGATTATGTTGGACATAAGTTAGTATTGTTTAAGGATAGAACTTTTTTTTGATATTATTGATGGGATGTTATAGTAATGTAGTTTTAGAAAAAGGATAACATGCAGGATGGGTGACAGCCCATCGCGTCAGACAAGGATGTGGGAATCGAACCCACAACCGAAGTGCGACTGGCCTTTATCGCCTACCAGTAGCCTACATGAAGTCCCTATTTAGTAGAAACTAGTTTTATTTTATTAAGCGATTTGATATATGAAGTATAAGTTCATTTTTTGAATCGTATGCGATTAACCATACCATAGATGGATTATGTATATTTGATAACTTTTTCTAACCTTTTTTTTTTTGAAACAGATGGAATGACTCATCATTCTATCGTACGATCTACTAAGACTTCATGAATGGAAAATTCAACTTCATTTCTTTAAGAGATGAAGTGGAAATTGTTCAAGGCACGAACAATGGTGAGATTTTAAAAAAATCAAGTAAGTATTTCTTTTGATTCAAAAAATCTTCAACACTAGAGAAATGATCCTGAATACCAAAAATGTTGTCCTAGTGCTCTTATATCCAATGAATCATATGGCACCTTAGATCATCATAAATCTATGTCTTTGTGGTTGATGGCTTTTTCATAGCCATGTTCTCTACCACTCTCCATCAGAACATGATGGTTAGATTTTTCTTCCATATCCATATTTTCACCTATGTTCTCCTACGTGGAAACCCAGTGATGAGTTAATTTGGGTAACCGTTACATTTCATACTTTAGTTTTTAATGCCATGTTTTGGTATTCCTTTTTATGATGTGGGTTTCTATGAAACAAACTTTCGAGTAGTAAACCATTTATAACCCCGACGAATTTAGAGGGAGAAATTCCTTTTAATGGGGGTAGAATGTAACACCCCAAGATTTTATGAAAAATATTCTTTTAATTTCATTAATGTCTTATGTTGTTTGCTACACCAAGATTAACTTGCACTATACGCAACACCGTATATGCAACACTATTCTTGGATCGTGTTACACACAATTTTGATAATAGTTATTCTACGCAACATTGAGTATATATATATATATAAATATTCAATGTATAAATGAAATATGGTTGGATTTTGTTATACGAAACAATGAAGGATCTTTTCACAACATGCAACCCTGACTTGGCTTGCATTACACGCAATCACGACCTTCCTCGATAGTGTGTGTTGTACGTAATACCGGGTTTAACTAAACAATGATATATTATTATAATATTATTATGAACTAGCCTTTATGAATAGTATTAACTGAAATTTTAATTTTATAACATTATTATTCATCTTACACATTTTCTAGAACATGGTATAAGAACAAAATAAATTTTTCGGGTAAAATGTGTATTTTTATAAAAATGTAGTTTTGCCGCATTTTGATGGCGTACCCACATTAAATCTAGTTTTGACATGTTTATAAGTTCAATTTGAAAAAATAAAATTCTTCTCTGGAATCAAGAAATAAAAATTTACTTTGGATAATTTTTTAATATTATTCTGGTAACTTTCATATTTTGATGAATAGTAAAAACACGCAATATTTTAATTAAAAACAACTTTTTTCATCGCAATAATTTATATGGTAAAATTATAATATTGAATGGTTTTAAAGTGTAAATAGAATATATTTTTACCATTAAATATAATGTATGTCATTAGCATTGATTTTACATTGAATTCGTAGGTTAACTCAATTCAATCTTTTTCAATGTTTTAATCAAAAACCCATTGTCATTCGACAATGGGATTAATTTTAATTTAATTTATGAAACTTTTGTGTATTGAGTTTTAAAAAATTCACTCCATATTTGGAATCAGTGGGTCTAAATTATGTTAATAGGCTACTTTTTATTTTTGGGAATTATGAATAGTAACTATGGTAAATTTTATTTACCATAGTTAAAGGTAAATCAGGTAATTAAGGGTAAATAAAATATTATAAAATTAACCTAACACATGATAAAATTCTATTGGATGGCTAAAAGTATACCCATATCACCTAAGGGGCGTATTAGATTCATTTTATGGTCATTTGAACATGAAAAGAATTTAATTATTTTTAAAACCAAAGAAAGTGACAACATGTCACTCTCTTAAGTCTTATAAGTATAGTAATTTTAATTTAGTGATAAACATCATAAATCATTGAACATGAATAGTCCCCAAAAATATATTAAAAGTATCTACATCATGATAATTTATTTAGAATTTTTAGGGATTAAATAATTTTCATTATTGGTGATACATTAATGATTCAGAAATTATTTATTAAGTGAAAAATCAGTAATATAGTTTTTATTGAAATAATAATACCCATTAAAAGGCCCAAAAACCCGAAGAAAACTTATTGGTAGTATATATCTATACCATTACAATCCAATGACCTAATATATAACCGTCTTGAGTCTTATAAAAGTGATTATGATAGTTATATTATTTTATTTTAAATGATGCCAAAGTTGTCACCTTCATAATTTAATAAATATAACAATTTCAATATTGTGATTTTAAGATGATACATTTGAGTAAAAGTATTACTGTGAAAGTTAATAGATTTTTATTAATCATAGGATTTTATTTTTATGCAAAAAATAAGTATATTAAATAATTATACAAAAATGTTGTAGTAATTATTTTATTAAGAGATAAACCAAATAAATGGTTTTAAAAATAATAAAATAAATATTATATAAAATATTTAATGTGCTACAATAATTTTATAGATACATATGACCTATTATGAATCTATTGAGGCTTTTATTTTGAACATATCTTTTGTATATATTTTATTTAAATTCAAATAAATGAATAGTGTCAAAATTGACACTATTGTTATTTTATAAAAATAACATATTATAAAATTGTTTAGAAATCACAAAAATATTTAAAAATTATAAATATAAATTTATATCATCTAAAATGTTATATAGTATCCAATTATGTAAAATTCACAACAAATAAGTAATTATTTGTTATAATTTAAAATTTAGAATGTTATTACCACAAATAAAATTAAATTGATTAAGTAAAGATAAATCAAGTTGATAATGATTAAAATAAATTCCTAACATGTCTAAATTTTATTGGTTGATGATATTAAAACCCTATATCATCTAATATTCTAATATGAGTAATTTTTTGAGGTTTTTATGTGGGGTTATATTTATTATAAATTAATATTTTTAAGATTTCAAAGGTGCCACTGTCCTCCCTTATAAAAGGGAACCTCCTCCCTCTCTTCCTCACACAACTTAGAGCCTTCAAGCTCACCCAATACCTGCAAAATTATCTTCTACAATTACATAGAAACATTCTAGAAGTTCTGGTTTTCTTCAAAGACCAATTTTAGTTCCCTAAGAGGAGGTCTCAAAGAGGCGCTTCAAAGAAGAGGCAATGACCGTTACCGATTCTTTCAACTCTATTTCTTCTTCCACTTCTTCTTCTTTAGTTGTTTCATTATGAAGTAATAAAATCAGTATAACTCATATACTGATATGTTATTATAAGTATTAAACAACCACATTTCACTATCTATCCATCCTACGGAAAACGAAATCACCACGCGTGCGTACGTACAGAATACCGTCTCCACACCGTGGTGAAATCTGTTTTTCCACCAACACCTTACATGGATGGGAATAATGGAGTAAATAATATTTATATATGGTTATTATAACATCATAATGATTCTGAAATATTATACCATCGACTCCAATAATATTCAATAATTACGGGAATGATATCATAGCTCGTGCATACGTACAGACTACCGTCTCCACGACGCGATGAGATTCATTATCCATGTTAACCATACATGAATGATCATAAAGTTTATTTAATAAATAATAATGAAATATATGAAATAATAATGCTACTGGATTTATGTATATATATATATCTGTATGTCATCTATTTAGTTTCATTCAATTCAATAAGGAAACAAAAATAGCATTCATGCGTACGTACAGCCTACCGTCTCCATGAACGGTGTATTTCATTCCTTTTATCGACCTATAATATATATATATGTATATGATGAATATATATTACAGATAAATCATTTTTTACATTCTGGAATTATGTAAATAATGATATAAGTTATAATATCAAGAACGACAAGTCAAAACACATACGATAAATGAAATGATTTTACCCAAAACGTTGCTTTATCATGGAATTTACAAAAGAACAGGTAATATAAAGTCATAAGTGAATCATATATGATATCATAACAATGAATATTATTCTGTAATAAGTCAATAAAATTATTTAAATCATTATACAGGAGGTTCAGATACGTACGAAGCATATCAGACCTAAGGTAAGGGATAAATTTTCAATCTCATTTTTATCCAAGATTGTTTATACGTAAGTATTTACCCGGGTTACGTTTATCATCCATGACCATATTTTATAAAAATGTTTTCATAAAATTTTTACCATTATTCCATGAATGTTTAAAGTCATTTTTACCATTTATTTACTTTTTACCACACTGTATGAATGGAATCTTTCCTTTGGTTACCATATAAGGTACTTTTTGGCTTTTCTGAAAAAAGTACGAGAAGAATGTTATTTTTTACTTATACGCCAAGAACGGATTTTTACGGTTTCATAACACTTCATTTTCAATAAGATTTCTCTATAAGATTGCATGATTATTTTCAACAGAACCCTTATCTTTTAAAATTTCATGGAATTTTGTAAAAAGAAAAAGATTTTAAAGAAGAAAGGATATTTTCCTCAAGAATTCATTTCAAGTGTTTTGTCAAAACTATTTTCCATCTATGATGACATTATTTCATATGTGTATGTTTCAAGTAAAATGTCTCTATGATTTAAATGGTTTCAATTTTATTATGATGAAATGATATAAATTTTTTATGGATTATGTTATGATGGCATGATGTTTATGAATCCCATTTTATTACATGGGTTATGCTATGATGTATGATTTATGATTTTGTGGCACACAAAATAATGATTTCATTATGAGATGGGTGGGACCTATATCTCCCTTTAATCCATTGGGAAAATATTTATATCTCATGAGATAGACATGGATGGAACATCAAGTTAAACCGGTTCAATAATATAGGACTGGAATGAGGAGCGAACTCGATTCAGAACGGGACTTTGTCCACTAAGATGGTCTTGGAAGAAATGCCTTGGATACTATGGAAATCATATCATGTGCTTAATGGTTTCCACAAAT
The DNA here is from genome assembly GCA_963277665.1 of Viscum album. Lineage (NCBI taxonomy): Eukaryota > Viridiplantae > Streptophyta > Magnoliopsida > Santalales > Viscaceae > Viscum > Viscum album. The sequence goes on from OY728150.1 coordinate 1,590,868,641, forward strand.
ACATGTTTTATTCCCATTCTATTTTATCATTCTTAATGTTTCTTTATGATCTATGCCTTATGGACTTCTATGTTTTATGTCTCTGCTCAAGTTTTTGATGTTTAAACATTATGTTCATGTTTTTAGGTTCAAATGTATATGGTGTGTTTTATTTTACCCATGCTTACCCTTACTGAGCATTTGAGCTCACCCTTTTTATGTTTTCTTTTCCCCAGGATATAAATAAAGGTTTTAGGTAAGAAAAAAAGGGAATATATTTATGGGAGATGTTGAAGATCTTTCACCACGATTAGAAGATTATGTTCCAAGTTTTACAGAGACACTAAACTATTACGGTCCTTGTGTGTATTTTTTTGTTACGTATTAAGTATTCCGTAAAAGTAATGTAATGTACATGTACGTCAAGCTTTGGGTCTCTACACAGACATATGATTAACCCTCTCCACGCTATGGTGTGATCAGTTTTTCATCCCAATAATAATAGAATGGGTATAATAATGTAAATAGTTGATATATATAATAAATATATCATTATATTTTTATGGAAAAGTTATTATACCATATAGTTCCTTACCATTTCACTATTAAGAGAATGATACTTTCACTCATGCGAGCATACGACCTACCATCTCTATGATGTGATGTGATTCATTTTCTATATTCACCATCCATGAAATGATACTAATAATGTATATAATTATTATTTTCTATATCAATGTTCTTAATATAATTCTGTATATGAAATAGATATATCATATTCCTATGAATCAGGACTGACATGACAAAACATGCATTGTAAAATGATGTAGTTACCACACAAAACAAGAGTAACAATGAAATATTATTAACATAAGGGTGATAATATGATATAATAAGATTTCAAATGATATAATAAATATATATTTCAATCAATTATTAATTATTATCATGTTTTAAAACACTATACATGTTTTTAATTCACATTAAACTAATGGAAACCACAATATAATGGATTTTCACTTCAGTTTTATTTCTATAGAATACATGACTTATTCTTGAGTTATTTATTTTTTATGGTGTTTATATTATGCCGATAATATAATATCATGAATATATATATATATATATATGTAGATTTTGTATTTAATGTTTCGTCTGATTTTTTTAGGCATATGAACCAACTGATTACAATGTCTTAAGTGATTAGTTTAAAATCTATTCATGATTTGTGATTAATTATATTTAAGTCTCAATAAGGGAATATTTATCCTCCAAGTCCATGTTTTGTAAAATTATAAATGAAAAATGTTTTTAAAATTATCCAATGATTTTTAATGTCACCATTTCCCCTTTTTTTAATTTTCATTAAAAACCAAAAGTAATTTCATATCATTTTCTAAAACAGAGTACTTTATGATTTTTTGTAAAAAAGAGTAAAATGAATGTTTTAAGAATATATAGACATAAGGGAATCTCCCTTTTAGATAATTTCAAACTTATGTGAAGATTCCTTTACTTTTTTTTATAATTATTTTCAATGATTTTTTTAATTTCTTGTTTTTTTAAATACATTATTTCAAATTGTAAATGTGTATATCGCTCAAAATTTTTTTTAATAAAGTTATTAGAGTATTTTAATCTAGGTAAAAACCATTAAATTAATCTTATGATTAAGTGTGTTTGATCATGTCTGACACCATCCTCCATATTTTATTGTATTTTTTATGATTTTTTTCAAACAAGCTAATATATGGGTTGGTCTGCCCTCCCGTACTAATTGTATTTTTATGATTATCTTGACTATTTATATACTATTTTCATACTATTAATAAAATTATTATGGATGGTTTATAGTAAAACTCTTAACATTTCACATGTACTTTGTTCAATACGAATGATTACATTTTTAATATTTCACCCCTTCCATAGAAGGAATGAACTAGACTTATTGTGTGACTGTCAGGGTTAGTGATATCCCTTCAATGCATTAGTATGTCTCTTGAGACAAAATAAATTAGATTTTGTCCAATACCTTACCCAATTGTGTGGACTCCATCGTCGATTCTATAGAATTATATTTTAGACACTGGGAATTATAAATTCATTCATCCTAGGATTATTTATTAATATTTTATGTGATTATTTGACTAAAATAATGTCCATTATTATGTTTCATTATCATGTGATTATTTATATGGTATTATTTGATCATATTATATTACCACCACGTTATACTCATGTTTTTAATTAAATTTAATGTGATTTAGTTAATTAAATTTTTAAAATGTTTTATTTATATTTATGATATCTTCTTCTATATGTATACCCTTACAGAGCATCTAACATAACCTCCTTATTGTGTATTATTTTCCCCACGATTTCATGAATTTTATTAAGGATGATGTGTGGGGATAATCTAGAATATTAATGGTTCTACCAAATGATTCAATATATTGATTTTTAATTTTTTTAATTTTTATTTAAGATTCAAGTATGTATCTTGTTTTCCAAAACTACTACACCAATTGGTCCTTTGGGATTCAATTATTTATATATTCAAATATAATAAATTAAGGTACCAACTTATTGTTTCCCAGGTTAGGGTCTTTACAATTTTTGTTAGAGGATGATTTGTAAATCTCGTGGGAACCATATTTAGGAAAACATTTATTATTGGATGAAAACCTATGATATGAATTGACAACATATCCAAAACACTATATTTATGATATAGGTATTATTTATATATAGATTTTAAATTTAGGATATGTGATTAAAAAGTTATTAGATTATAACTTGTGATACAACGTTTTTTGATCTAAAATATTTTATGTATTTTTTTGTAAATGGATCCATGTAGATGAAATGGTATCCTCACCAATGATCATGATAAAAATAATAAAAAGGGTTAAATTATTGTGGACTTATTGTAATATTTTTATGGGAACATGTTTCCAAAAATTAGTCATCATAGGCGGATATAATATCTTTTTCTAACCAGATAATGAAGTGATTCTCAAAAAATTATGGATTCAGAAGGATGAAAAATGAGAAGAGTATATTTAGGAACATTTTAGATAAATTAATGAATATAAATAGGTATTTTCCTACACATGATAATTGATGATATAAACACTCTTTTAATTTCAAAAAAGGAATGTGATTTTACAACAAGTATAGATTTAAAGGTCACTTTTCTTGTGATTTCATGTGTAAGAAAATGGTTTCTAATTTATAATCCTTCATCTTAAAAGAGACATGATACTACAAAAAATCAATGTTTCAAGCATCAGATGAATAAACCTAAAAAGATGATAATGGATCGTGTTCAAGCATATACTACTACCATGGATGAAAATTAATGATTAACATGCATGTGTTTGGATTAAATAATTTTGTTATTTTTAGTATTTTATCAATAATGATATGATAATATGAAGATTTATATATATATGGATTGTACAACAGTACATATTCTTTAGAGGTTTTATATGCATATGATGAATAACATCAATAACAAAGAGAAGTGATTATGTGTCATGTTCATCTTGTAAAAAACAAATGATTAAGAAATTATAAACCTTAATATATTATTTATGTTCATATAATATGAAAAATAGATATTTATACGATAATATTTATGACTATGAATGTGGTATGTGATTTAATGGTTTATGATATGTTATTTGGGTATACAACATTTTGGGATTTAAGGAATATATCCAACAACCCTATATTTTATTTTTTGAAGCAAGCATGTTTGAATAATGGTTGTAATGTGATAAAGGAATTTATATATTTAGTATGTGATTATAAGAGTTATATTTTATGGAGAATATAATGTTTAATTTATTTTATAAATTTAGTGACATTATTTATAATTTGACCGGACTACGATGTTGGATTAATGCTTTCTAGATGAATATCGAAGTTTTAATGGAATAAGTAAAACATTATATATTATTGTTTGAGGTGAAAATATAATTTATTGGATAATATTTTTTATCATATTGGTTTTTGTAAACATTTAAAAGACGAAGGAATTACTTTTTGACCTTATGATTCATTAAAGTGATTCATGCAAGAAAAATTCATCTTCAATATCCATCTTCTAAAATATGGTCTATGCACTATAAATAAATGAGTTTATACTTATGATAAAGAATGAAATAAAGAATGTTGAATCTATCACATTATTATATATATATATAAAATACATCAACTCTAGGAAATGGAATTTGGATGATAAAATTACCATTATTATTTTCTTATAGATATATAAATGGACTTTCAAACCCTAACAAATTCAATGTTTTGTAATGGTTAAATTTTTAATTACTATGTTCCCTATCACTCTCGATCATAGAAAAATAGTTATATTTTTCATCAATATTTTCCATTTTCTCTATTTTTCTCTCATTATATATCAAAATTTTGTGATGAAATTTACATTTATCTTTCCCTCTTATTAATGGAATTTTTTATTAACCATAATTACAATGTCAGTTTTCCATAATAGAATTCCCCAATATCAACCTTTCATTTCTAAGGATTAATTTCAACATATAAAGATGTAATTTATTAAATGAGTGTAGAATGATGAAATATAGTTTTATTAAAAATAAAAAATATATTTAATATAATAAAAATTTCAAAATACTGAGTTTAAATGAAAAACTAAATATTAATATTTAAATTTTATCGTCATAACTAATCAGTTAAAATGACGTGTATGAATAAGATTAACTGAATTATTAAAGTATTATTTAAAAATGTATATGTATGTCAAATAAATAATTAAATATATATATATATATATTATTCAATTTAATGTTTAAAATTCATCCAATGTGTTTTTTTGAAATGATATAAAAAAGAAATCAAATTTTACGCATAAAAAGATGCATTTTTTAAATGAGTATTTACCACATTTGACGTTGTAGTTATTTTAAAAATGAATTTTTACAATATTATAAATATTATTTGAAAAATTATTGTTCATTATTGAAATAATAATTTCAAAAAATTATTATGTTGAATTTTTGGTATGTTTCATTTTTGATGAATATTGAAAATACCGCATTTTAAATGAAATTATTTTAATCTAAATAATTTTTAATTTTAGATTATATTTTAAATTGGTGTTAATGTTTTATTATATAAATTATATATATTCAAATACCATTAAATTTATTATAATATATTTATTAAATATAATTCTGATAGAAAAAAATTTCAATATGTTGAAAATATTCATTTTAAAAACCCTCTTTCATGCCATGTCTAAAAGTTTATTTTTAAATTAGTTTCATCCAATATATGTTTTAAATATTGAAAATTGGATTATATATCTTGAATGATTTTTTTTTTAATTGGTAATTTTTTTATTAGACAACATGAATAATATAAATAATATTTTTTTATTACCATGGTTAAGGGACAATCAGGTGACTTATACTAAAATTGATATTATAAATCATGTAAAATGACTCTAAGGATTTCCCCAATTTTATTGGATGTGTTTATTTCAAACATAATCATTAAGTGATAAGTTATGTGACCATTTCTGACCATTATAATGAGAATACAACCATTTCAATATTTTAATTAATGAAAATTTAAACCTTTGATACTTTTGTTTTTCAAAAGTTAAATATTTTTAACATGGGGTCACCTATGGGATGTATTGGAATATAAATAATATTTCAAAATTTAAAAATGTTATCTTTAAGATGGTAAATTTTTTTAATAATTTGGGAAGAAATAATTATGTTAAATGCATGCACGAAGATGACGTAGTAATTGAATAATTAATGGAAATGTCAAATAAATGATATTAAAAATATTAAAATAAGTTTAATTAGAGATAATTAATATCATGCATGGATTTTATAGATGAAATAATCATGTTATAAATGTATTAAATTAGTTTTATCAAAGATATTTTGTTTTCTTAATTTTATTAATGTCAAAGTAAGGAATATGTTTAAAATAGACAATAATGATATTTTAAAAAAATAGTACTGTATTAAATGATATAAAATTATTAAATATCATAAAATTTTCTAATTGATTGGTTGATGTTTAAAATTTCATGAATTATCCATTTAAAGGTAGTTTTATGTTTTATACTATCTATATTAAACCTGAAAGAGTAAAAATCCATGTTGTCATGGTAAGAGTCAAAAGGATTAAACAAGGATTCAAACCAAACGACATGTTTATAACCATGACATGAACATACCAAAAATTTTATGGATGAATATTATTATAACCTTATAACCAAAATCTCTAATTTTAGTTTTTTAATGGTCAATTTTCTGGTAAAATGAAATTTATATTATTTAAATTAATCATTATTAAAAAATGTCCCTCTATTTGTGTTTAATATATTTTAAGTGTCCATATATAGAATAAATGAAAATTTGAACAAAAATAAATGACAATTTTTATATTCATGAAATAATTTTTATTCTGAAAATTTATTTTTATTTTTAATAAATTACATAATCAATGTAAATGATTATCCACTAGTAATATTGTATTTATTTAGTTATCAAAAAATAAAAAAAATTATTTTGAAAGTATTAATTTTGATATAATTGTGATAATTTGATTTGTATAATTAATTATATATATATATATTATATATATGTTTTAAATCACAATATTTTAATTCTCTATTATTCATATTGTATATTATGTCAAATATAAAAAGCATTATAAAAATTGACAATAATGATATTTTATTAAAATATTTAAAATTACAAAAAAAAATCATTATCACAAAGGGGGTAATATATGGTATAATATTACATCACTTTTTCTTTTATAGGATATTCTAAAGTTCTGGATGAAGAATACCCCTATAATTTTTTAACATTTTTTGGATATCTGAAAGTCCCCCTCACCTAATTTATAAAACTGTACGTCATTGATCTCATTTTAAGACCACGTTGATCCATCTAGTTATAACAAAATCTACAAGTTCCCCTTATAAAATTATTATTTTTATATTCTAGTGGATCTAACCTTTTAAAATGATCAAACAGAAATCTATAAATAATAGATTACAGTAAGTCTGTTGAAGAAGGGGAAATCATATTTATCAACTCTTTCATGAATATTTATTCTTCTACATCATCTTTTTGTGTTTTTTAAAATATAAAGTAATAAATATATTATATTATTTAGTATGGTATTTTATTTCTATTTATTACATTCATATTCCTCATTCTGTTCATCCTTTAAAATATGAAAGGATAGCGCATGCGTACGAACGTCAAACCATATCCACATTGTGGTGTAATATATTTTTCATCACCACATTACATGGATGCTTATATTGATATAAATAATGGATTTGTATGATACATATTAAATAATATTGATTTTGAAAAAAATAATATATAATATACTTCATTACCCTTTCACCACTAAGTGAATTATATTGTTTCACATGTGTACATACAACCTACTTTCTCCATGATGAATTGTGATTCATTTTACATGTTATCTATTAAATATTGATTATATGATTGAATATAAATAATAAATATTACATATATGACCATAATATAATTTTAGTAGTGAAATAATTGTTTCATATGAATGTGAACCATAACATATACGACGAAACATGCATTGAAAAATTTCACTCTTAATATCTGAAATAAGGGTAATATGAAATATTATTTTCAAATGGGAGATAAGATGATATAAGATGATAAAATATGAAACCCTAAATATGGTTACGTGTCATGACCCGTCCTCTGGGCTCATACTGTGACAACCCCAAGCCCGCCTTCCAAAGGCCAGGGGCTGGTGACTAGCTCCAAATGCATAAATCTCTAAGCCGGGAAGGCATTGCCTTTATAGTAGTAACACAAACACAAATAGAGTAAGCCGGAAGCAAAGCACTAAGTGAAAATTGTATATAAAAAGTGGTGTTGAAAGTAAAAGGGGTCGGAAATACAATCCCAATAGTAAAGTATTGTAGAATAGAAAAAAATACAACTAAATGAGGAAAAACAGCTCAAAAGGGAAGCTCTTGGAACGTCCTCCAAGTATCCGACCAGAAGGGTAGGTTCAGATGTCCACCTCAGCACTCCACGTCTTAGAGATATCCACGTTTAAGAAAAATGTGCCCGACCCATCATGTCCGGTGGGCTGCTGGGTCATCCCGAACCAGTTCGATGGGTCTGACCCAGAAGGTGGGGTCTGCCCGGCCCGGTGGGGTGCGACCCAACCCGGCGCTGTGGCCCGACTCGTGTGAGGGCTCCCCGGCCCGGCGAGGAGTGACCTAGCCCAACGCTGTGGCCCGACCCACGTGAGGGAAGCCCGACCCGGTGACAGGTGGCCCGACCCACTCAAGGTTGGCCGGTCCATGCCACCGGTGGCCTGGCCTAGCGACCGCCAGTGGTTTGGTCAACTGGCCGAGCGGTCCGGGGGTGCGCGGTCCCCGGTTTCCCGAAATGGCATTACTGAGCGGTGCCGCCCCTCCTGTCCCACCGGCTGAAGCCGGCTGGTATTCTTCGATGTGAGTAGCTTGAACGGGAGGGTAGTTGTTCTCCCATGTGGCACCTTTGGGTGCCACGACCTTCATCAACCCGACCAGATAGTGGCCGGCCAGTACTCTGGCTGAAGCGGCATGCCCAGTGCGGGCCGCGGTTCCCCGCAGCGCGACACCCTCACACTGCTACGGTTCCTTCGGCCCGACCGGTTTTAGTCGGGCAGTTCTTTTTCAGCCAAGCAGCCCATGGATGCGGGCCACAGTTCTTCTCTACGCGGCTGGCACATGGCTTCTGCTTCCTCCATTCGTTTCCACCTCTTTCATGTCCATCTCCATCGTGAATAAGTATAAGGATCATCGGAGGGACGTCAGACCGTGTTCGTTCGGCCCGCACCCTCCACGTAAGGCGATAGTAGTTGGCCGAAGACATCCAAGAAATTCAACAATGAATGGGATAGAAATTATTTATATAAAATTATACAAACACCTACCTCGATCTCAATAAAGTTGCATGTCGACGAGCCACGAAAGTCAAGCGTCGTGGGTGTCCGGCGTCGTGGAAGATGAAGATCAATTCTGTTGATGTCGGGGTGTGTTCGAGGAGGAAGCACAACTGATGTTCCTTGCAGGTGGATCATCCTCTCGTGGCATGGATGGAGATTGAATTCAGCTTCATCATTCTTCGGCGGTTCTTCGTTGGAAGGTAAAAGCTTTCCTCTAACTCTCCAATGGTTCCCCCAGAGTATTTTCCATGCCAATATTATAATAAGGCTTTACCCAAAATTAATAAAATTTCCATGTAATTCAAATTAATTCAAACATTTAAATTAATTAAAGAAGGCATTAATTATATGCATTGACATAATTTATGGTATGGGAGAAGAAGAAACTCCACCAAAATAAATAAGTGGGGTGGTGTCCTCGTTAATTCTAATGGAGAGTTTAATGGGAGTTGAGGGGAGGTGGAAAGATTGAGTTCATGTGGGTCCCACCACACATCATCATCTCATGGGAGGTTATGTGGGGTGTGGACCCCTCCTCTAACATCCCCTTTTAGGAAATAACCACCACTTAATAAATTAAATAAAATTGTGTACACTTAATGTAACACAACAATTTTATTATTAATTTTGTTACGAATCCCCCAATTAAAACGTCTACTCTCGACCGGACACAACTGTGGTAATGGTCCCCTAAAGCGAATACCGGCGTTGTGAGTTCATCGGTGCCCTCAGATTTCAATTCCGAACACCGGTTCAAATGATAGAGAAACCTAAACATACGTTTAATGAACATACCCAGACAAAACATCAGAAAATGATTCCAGGCACACCGGGCTCATAATTAGGTGCCTTCAGAAACCGAAAACTCGTAAAATTCTAAATTATTTACAAAAAAATATTTCCTTGAAATTTCCGGGTCTTTACATTACCCCTAACTCAGATATTTACATCCCTGTAAAGCTAAAACACACACTAGGGGAACAAATGGGGGTACTGAGCACGCATTTGAGCCTCCTGCTCCCATGTGCTTTCATGGAGGTTCCCGTGATGCCAGTGAATGTGCACCATAGGAATCTATTTTCTTCATAGGACCCAATCCTATCAATCCTCGAACTCCACCGGAACCTCCTTGAATATCTCCCCTTCATCGATGTCTAGCTCCCCATGATCGATGATGTGGCTTGTGTCATGTACATATCTCTTCAGCTGAGATGCGTGGAAGATGTCATGCACCCGATGCAACTGAGGTGGAAGGGCCAGGCAGTAAGCCACCTCGCCTACTCTGCTGAGGACCTAGAAAGGTCTGATGAATCATGAATATAACTTACCGCCCCAACGAAATCTCCGTAGTACTATTCGAGTTGGGACCCGTAGGAAAATTTGATCGCCATCCTGTAACTCTTGTGGTCTCCGTCTCCTATTATCGTAGGACTTCTATATGCTCTGTGAAGTCTTCATCCACTCCTGGGTGATCATCACCTTCTATGTTGTAGCCTAAACCATCTCTGGTCCTACAAGTTCTGACTCCCCTGGGTTAGTCCAGCATAGTGGTTATCTGAAAGGTCGACCGTACAGTGCCTCGTGAGGTGCAATCCCGATGGTGGAGTGGTAGATGTTGTTGTACACAAACACTACCAAGGGTATGTGATCCTCCCAACTGCGACCAAAGTCAAGGACACTTTCATGGAACATATCCTCGAGAGTCTGAATGGTCTTCTCAGTCATACCTTCTGCCAGAGGATGGAAGGCGGTGCTCAAGCGAACCTGCATCCCAAAATCCTCCCATAGTCCCTTCCATAGTCGGGAAGTGAAACGAGCATCTCGATCAGAAACGATAGTTGATGGCACACCATGAACCCATACGATCTCCTGAGTTTAGAGGCGTCCCAAGATCTCTACCGAGCCCTGCTCTCGGATTGGTAGGAAGTGGGCCGACTTAGTGAGTTGGTCTACGATCACCTAGATAGAGTCATGTCCTATAGAAGTACATGGAAGCCCCATCATGAAATCCATGGATATCCCATCCCACTTCCACTCCTAAACCTATATGGCCTACATAAATCCTACTGGTACCTGGTGCTCTACCTTCACTGACTGAAAAGTGGGGAAACATGATACAAACTCAGCTATAGCCTTCTTCATACCTAGCCACCAGTGCTATCATTTGGGGTCCTGATACATTATCACCATTCCTAGATGTACCACTAGAGGGGAAGTGTAAAACTCTCTCATCACATCCTCTTATAGTGCATCTTTTACCATGGTACATCCCATGAAGAGGATTACATGCTCCCCTCCTTTAGAAAATCCATCAGGCTCCTGCCCTGTGGATATCGGAGCACATCGCGTCTCATAGTCAATGTCCCCATGTTGTGACTCTCTGACTCGCTGTAGAAGTGGATTAGTGACTATGAGAGACTGAAGAAAGGGTGCTTCATCTCTATCCACAAAGGATATCTCCAATGCGGCCAGCTACTCTGTCGCCTTTCCTATCAGCTAAATGCCTGATCTCTTGCTGAGAGAATCTGCTAAAACGTTCCCTTTCCCAAGAGTATAGACTATCTCAAAGTCATAGTCCTGGAGAAACTCAAGCCATCACCATTGTTTCATGTTCAGGTCCATCTACAAGAAGATTTACCTGAGACTCTGGTGGTCAGGGTAGACTATAAAATGCTCACCCATTAGATAGTGCCGCCAAATCTTCAAGGCGAAGAACACTACTGCTAACTCCAGGTCATGCGTAGTGTAGTTCTGCTCGTGCTGTTTTAAATGATATGAACCAGACGCAATCACTACTCACTCCTTCATCAGTACACACCCATTTCCATTCCATGAGGCGGCGCAGTAAACTACGTACCCAACACCTTCCTCCAGTAGCCTCAAGATTGGTGCACTGGTCAATCTCTGTCTCGTCTCCTAAAATCTCTACTAGCATCTATCTTACCATGCGAAAGGTTTCCCATTCTTTGTCAATGCTGATAGTGGTGATGCAAATCTGGAGATGTCTGGCACACAGTACATCTGGCCGACTCTTGAGAGATCGACTACACCATATTATGAATGATTCCATAATGGACTGCCTGAGTTTTCCTTTTTTCCGACCAAGGAAAACCCCACCGAACGTTGTAGATAAACAAAAACGTTTTTCCCAATACCGAAAATTTGTGTTTGAACTGTGGTTTCCTAGTTTATACCCAAACTAATTCCATAAGGCCTCGACGCTTCCACTAAGAGGTTCCAACCGAAACTCTAACCTCGAGGGTCAGATCACCCCATCAGCATAAGTGTGATTATCGAGTCTCCTCCCAAAGGTATCTCTAGATGAGAGGGTCAAGTCAAAGGCTTAACCAGAAACACTTGTTTTGGGACAAGACTCAAGGAAGGATGGAAAGATTGCGACCTATTTCTATTGATACATTATATAGAAGTTGACATAGACCGTACCTCAAATCATTCATAGAGCCCTTGGGTCACACTTCTTGACCGCATGCAACAACTCTCTTCCCATTCCCTCTAGCTCTACTACAACGTATACTGCCCTTCAGAGTCATTTGACCCTAACAATTTATGAAGCCAGTCCTCAGCCACCTGTGGATCGGGCTTGCCTCAGAACATGAGTGATATCTGGTGTGGAAACACATGTAAGGCACTAAGCCTATAAGTGTCCTATACTGGTACCGCCCGTAGTGTCTACTGAACAACGAGCGGTGATATAGATAACACACTGCCCGAAGGTACCATCTCGGAAAATGGTCTATGTACCAAAACTATATCATTATGCAGACCATCCTCATGGTCAATTACTAAAAATGATTAGTATCAATGATAAACTTCTTCTCTACTAGTGTCTCAATTTGACGGAAAACTCTAGTAATTGCCTTCATCCAGTCCTCTACTGCATGGGAATCTGTCTTGCCTCGAATCCTCAGAGGCCTCTACCACTAGAACTCGTGAAACGCGCTCAGTTGGCATGCTAGTTCCTCCTATGAGGCTGGTGGAATATGCTACCCAAAGGTTGGTGGTGTTTCTAGTACACCACCCGAAGGTGTCCACATAGTAAGAGGGACCAACATCAGATCCTCGTCACTCGGAGGGCTGTCATCATGTACTCTCTCTCGGGAACCCTAGCTGGCTATCTTCACAGTGGAATCCTAATAAGGAATAGGTGTTCCATGGTCAAAAAGTATACTTGGTGAGCTGACTCAATGTATTCACAAAGAATGATTTTGAAACTCACATGCAATCTGTGTTTTCATAAATTGAATCAGAAATCAGAGATCAGGGTTCTGGTGTATGGATACGTCAGCCGCCGCACCAACACTAGACATCCTGGTATAGAAAACCACACTATATACTCTTAACACTATTTATTCATAGAATATAATGATCAGAGTCCTATGTTATGAGGTAGAACCGACTCCATTTATACCAATTTGTCACGACCAGTCCTCAGGGCGGGTGCCGTGACTACCTGAAGCCCGACTTCCATAGGCCTGGGGCTGGCGACTAGCACGAAAAGTGTAAATCTCTAAGCTGGGAAGGAATTGCCTTTATATCAATAACACACACACAAACATAGTATGCTAGAAGTAATGCACAAAGTGAAAACTGTATACAAAACGTAGTGATGAAAGTAAAAGGGGCCAGAAATACAATCCCAACAGTAAAGTACAAGTACAACTGAAAAAGGGACAACAACTAAAAAGGGAAGCTCTGGGAACATCCTCTGAGTATCCTACCTAAATGGTAGGTACATATGTTCTCATCATCACTCCACGTCTATCGGTCCGCTCCGTGTACCGTCTCACTGTGTTGTCCACCAATAGGTACCGTCCGATCTTGGCTCCCACTTGGCCTCTGTCAATGCTATCTGTCATCTGCATCCAACACAATGAGGGGTGGGAATAGCCCATGCAGGGGTGAGTATAACGATACTCAGTAGGGACCCCGATACCGAAGAAGGTCTCTGAGAATCCACGAAGGATAAACCACAGAAGGAAAGATACAATCATGAAGTATCAAACAACACTACTTAGGTATATGCCCATACATATACCTAAGTTATTAGTCTCAGTTCGACTCCAACTCTCGATCCAAAGAACAACCAAGTCCACACATTATGTAATGTTAATCACATCGATGATAATGATTGAAATTCAAGACTCATCTCACACAGGTATTCCACAATAGTAGAGAGATAAAGATGATCAGATGTAACAACTAGTTCATCTAAGCTGTTGGAACCACAAAGGATACAAGACCAGCTAAGCTGTCAGACCCTCATAGGATATAAGACTTGCTATCTCATGAGTAATAGAGATGATCAGATGTAGTCACAGATTCATCTATGCTGTCGGACCCACACAGTATTCCATTACAGTAGTCATCGTAGTCGCAGCCAGCTCTATTGTTCCCACACACAACACACTCAATTCCATGAGGGTCCACTCCTAGAGAAAAGGGGTTGATATATAAACTATAATTATGTATATATTTTATGTATCCTGAAGTTCCATCTCATCAAAAGGAACCCAACACGAAAGACGACGCGTCAATTGCACGCCTGGTCTTAGAGTTATTGGCTTTTTTGTTCCAGTGGCATGGTTGGAATTACGCTCATTCCGAACCCGGTTGTTTTCTAAAGTTGTCCAAAACTCACATAGAGTACCACAAAAGGACCGCCTCATTGCGAGGGTCCTAGTTCCATAGACGACACATCGTTCGAAAGTACAGTCTTGAAGATATTCACATTTAAGAATAACGGGCCCGTCCCATCAAGCCTGGTGGGCTGGCGGGTCTGCCCGACCAAGTTCGGTAGGTTCGACCTAGTCGGAGGGGTCGGCCCAGCCCGGTGGGGCACGAACCAGCCCTACACTGTAGCCCGACCCGCGTGAGGGCTACCCTGTCTGGTGGGGTGCACCCAACCCGGCGCTGTGGCCCGACCTGCGTGAGGGTGGCCTGACCCGACGACTGGCAGCCTGATCGATTCTTCATTGGCCGAGCGGCCCAAGGATGCGGGCCATGGTTCTTCTCTACACTGCCGAAACATGGCTACTGCTTCCTCTGGTCAAAGACGCCTCTTCTATCTCGGCATCCATCGCGATTAAGAACAAGGATCATCAGAGGGTCATCGGGCCATGTTTGTTCGGCCCGCACCCTCCGGGTTATGCGATATAAGTCGGCAGAAGACATCCAATAAATTCAATGAATAACGGGATACAAATTATTCACTTAAAATTATACAAACCCCTACCTTGATCTTAAAAACAATTCAGGTCGACGATCTGCGGAAGTCGAGCGTCGTGGAGGATTAGCATCGTGGAAGACGGGCGTCGATTCCGTTGATGTCGGGGTGCGTTCGAGGAGGAAGCGTAGCCAACGTTCCTTACAGGTGGATCCTCCACTTGTGGCTTGGATGAAGATCGAAGGTGGCTTCATCGTTCTTTGGCGTTTCTTCATTGGAATGTAGAATCTTTTCCCTAATTCTCCAAAGGTTCCCCCATAATATTTTCCAAGCCAATATTATAATAAGGCGTTCCCCAAAATTAATAAAATTTCCTTACAATTCAAATTAATTCAAACATTCAGATTAATTAATAAAGGAATTAATTATATGAGTTGGAAAAATTGGTTGGAAGGGAGATGAAGAGACTCCACCAAAATAAATGAGGGGGGTGGTGGCCTCATTATTTCTAATGGGGAGTTTAATGGGAGTTGAGTGGAGGTGGAATGTTTGAGTTCGTGTGGGTCTCACCACACATCTTCCTTTTAGGGGATGTTCTGTGGGGTGTGGGTCCCTCCTCTAACTTCCCCTTGTAGGAATTAACCAACACTTAATAAATTAAATAAAATTATGTACACTTAATGCAACACAACAATTTTAATTTTAATTTTTTACGAATCCCCAAATAAAAAATTCTACTCTAGACCAAACACACCTATGGTAAAGGTCCCCTTAAGAGAATACCGGCGCTGCGAGTTCTTCGGTTCCCTCAGATTTCAATTCCGAACACCAGTTCAATAGATAGAAAAACCCGCACGTACATTTACTGAACGTACCCAAACAAAACATCCGAAATTGATTCCTGGCACACCGGGTCTCTGAATCATGCGCCGTCAAAAACCGCGGACTAGTAAAATTCCAATGTATTTAAGAAAAAAAGTCATTGAAATTATGGGGTCTTTACAATATATTTAATGCAAAAATTAATTAAAGTCTTTAAAAAATTATATATGAGGATAAATAACATTAAACTAATGGAAAGTGAAAGGTAAAATATATTCATACCACATTTATTTTTGTGGGATACATGCCTTATTAAACACTTATTACATTTATGGGATGCATATATTGACCCTTTAAAATATTATAATTAATATCCCTATAATCATGGTATTTAAAGTTATATTATTTTTCATTGGTCATATTATTCGACCAAATAATAATTTGTAGTGTTTTACTTCACAATCTCATTATTTTTCAAGATAGTTTTTCTACGTATCCAAATGGGAATATTTTTCCTCAATGTATGTGTTTTCTAAAAATTTGTTTCATTTTATTTATATTCTAAAAAATTTTATGATGTACTTTTTATGCCTTTTGAGTTCATAAAAAATCTTCTAAAATGAATGTACTTGAAGTCTTACAAATAATGCACTTTATGACAATACATACAAAAGTGTAAAAGGAATGTTTTTTAACTTATATGACATGAATATAATTTTATTCCATAGTGATTTCATAATTATATAAAACATCCTTTTCTTGTTTAAAATTTTGTTTTCAATGAAATTTTTTTCCTTTTAAAAATTATGGTCATTCTAAATAAATGTTTTCAATATAAAAAATTTCATTTCTATAAATTACTTTTCAATTTTTTTTTACAATATTTTCATCTTTGTCAACAACATTGATTGAATATTATTTTTAAATGAGTTTTATCTATTATGATACCATATAATATATTTTATTGTATCTTTTATGATCAGTTTGATTGTGTATGCCCTATTTTAATATGACAAAACATATTAATGTGCATTGTTTATAGTCAATGTATTCAAATTTAATATTTAAGATTTAAAATAAGAATATTAATGTTGATTATGTTTTTAATTTTTCATATAAGGAATTAATTGTATATAGTATGTCAAGAGAAAGGCCTAATAGACCCCATTGATGCATTAGTAGGTCTCCTAAGACAAACTAGACAAGGTTTTGGATGAGGACTTAACAATTTGTGCATATTTCGTGCCCAAGTCCAGGACATGATGTTTTGTACATCTTGAATTATGAATCCCATCATTATGATATTTTTTATTGATATTCCATTTGATTATTTGACAACTGTAATAACCAAGTTTAGGATTCATTACCATGTGATTATTTATATTTCATTATTTTATTATAATTTATTCCTACCATATTATTCTTATGTTATTGATTAATGACCTTTGTCTCCATTAATTTACCTTCCATATTATATTTTCTCATTTATGATAGCTTTTGTGGTTTGTATACCATTTATGAGAAAATTTTTTCACAAGTTTAATATGATATATTTTCCAAGGTATGAGATTTTTTATGAATGATGTGTATGGTTATGTTAGGATAATAATAGTGTTCTCAAAGGATTCACTATATAGTGTTTTATATTTTAAATTGAAATGTTTTACTCAAGTACCTATCTACATTAACAAAAACCCTAAATTGGTCGGTCCTTTCATATTCAAATATTGTATCTATGAAGTTTTAATAAACTAAAGCATTGTCTCTAGGCTATAGGGGTTTGGGTCATTATAATAAAATTGTTAATGTTGCATCTTGTAAAGAAATTATGGGTGTGATTTTATCAGTGGGGGAGAGGAAATAGGTATAATTTCATAATAGAATAAAATATAATATAAGTCCATACCAATGGAATATTATTCCAAATTGATATATATTAGAATGTGGGATTGGATAAGGACTCAATATGGCTATAAAATAGTATTTTAACATGTTTAAAGGGATGAATTACCCTCCAAAGGCCCGAAGGCACCCATTTTTTATTGTTTTTTATAATCCACCATTCAAGGGGTGAGGTGGAACCCTTACAAGGACCGTTGGCATAAGTATTACATGTCCCATTGGCCATCGAGGAATTCATTTCCTGTAGGATTTAAACATTACATACAACCCATACTAAGTACTAGGAACTTATCCTCCCCAGTATCTTCATCGTGAAATCATTTCTCCACCTTGGCATGACTGTTCGACTAGGATTTCTTGTGCATGCACAGGTTTGTCCTGATGGTAGCTGTAATACCCTCCCATTATTGAAATTTGTTTAGCTTTTTCCATTGTGAAATCTCATTTCTCATCCTTCTTCTAAAGATTCTTTCTTGTAGGTTGTCTGGTTTGCATCTACACATAAGGTGGCCTGAAGGCCTGAAGGTGGCCCGGAGGCCACGAGCTAGCCCGAAGGACTTACTAACCTGATGTATTGGGTGGCCTGAAGGCCTTAAAGGCCTTGGAGACCAAATCCGTGGCCCGAAGACCCCAATGGGGGAATAGTCATGGCAGATACAGTACCAAACAGTACCCACTATAGTACTGCTACAATGACCTCTAAAATACCCACTACAGTACCACTACAGTACCACTACAGTACCACTATAGTATCACTATAGTACCCATTATAGTACTACCATAGTACTGATATAGTACCCCCCATAAATTATGCCTCCACCTGGATTTGATCCCAGTTCACCTGGATGTACTTAAGGATTTATCACCAACCGGGCTGAGCGTCATGTGCAGGGACGAATTACCCTTATATCTAGGTTTAGCCTCATTAATAACCACATTTAAACTTAAAAATGTGATAAATTTTTAATAGTTTTTATTATTTAATTTTTAAAGAATTACATATAATAAAACATTTTAATTATTATTATTCTAATTTTGGAATATATTTTATAAAATCTATTTATTATATGTCACAAAATTTAATTTAAAATTAAACCCACACAATATGACAAAAACAAATTTTCAAGATATAGTATTGTTATTTTTAGAAATATTTTATTCCAAAATTAGATATAATATTAATTACAAATACCAAAATTGGGTTATTAACAATATTATTCAACTCTTGGAAAATTTATAATCATTTAAAAAAATGGAAGTTATTAAATGATTCAATAAAAAAGGAAGTTCTAAATAAAAACCAATATTATTGACTATTAAAAAAAGTATTCTTGAAAAAAATTTAATAAAAAATCACTCTATGATAATTTAGAAATGTTGATTTTAAAAAATAACTTTTCAAATAAATATTCAAAAAGTGGAAGTAAATATTTATTTTAAAATTTAAAAATATCCATAATTCTATTTTGACGGTAAAATGAATTTTTAATGTAGATAATTAATTTAATAAAAATTGAGTACTTTTAGATAAATATATTTTCATTATCATAAAATTTTATACATACTTTTAAAAAGGTTTTTATTAAAATTCATTCCATAATTCTATCATATAGGTGATAATGGTATACTATATAAAAGTTTATTTATTCTCCAGGCTCTATATATTACATATCATTTAAGAAATTATATAAATTTAAATATTGATATATCATAAAATCTATGGGTATAAAATTTTACCTCCCATATCATGAATTCCAACATATAAATTCAATCACTCTAATACAAAAAAATGAGGCTATCAATATTTTTTCACATTGTTTATTTCCCAAGTAACATATTCAACATTCTCATTCTTGTAGATAACATTAAGTACGTTATTAATCTTTCTCCATGGAATTTTATCTCGATAACTCAGGATAACTATTCGTGCAACTTCATTATAAATATAATTCTTTGGTGGTAGGAATATTATGTTCAATAAATGAGAATGATTAATTATTTAGTTCCCAATGATAGATATATAGAACACATATTGGACACTAAATAGGGTTGTTATAAGATTAAAATGCTATTATACTATGCTTACTTGATAAGAAATATTTAAGTGGATAATATAACATATGATTATTTTCTCATTATTTCTAATATCTTAGACGATTCTTCCGTAGGAAAATTCCCAAGAACAAATTCTTACCCTCATAGAATTCATGATTTTAAAATAGATTTTCTTCATAACATTTATTTTAACTTTGAGCTAAATAATTATTTTTTAAAATGTAATTTACTTTTTCTCTAACATCATCCCATCACATATGAATTCATAAATTATTTTCATAGCGGCACTTATAATGGTCCATATTAGGGATTGAGTGAATGCTATTTTTTAATAAAACATGACTATATGATGCTTAAAAAACATTGAAATCCATATAATTCGACCTCAAAATGTCATCTAGTGTTTTAGTAGTTCTCTTATACTACCAATTGGTTTGAGTATTATATAAAGTACTAAAATACAAATCTTAATCCACATAATGATAAAGGATTCACCAGAACATTGAGGTGCACATAAAACTGTGATTAGATTTAGAAGAGTGTGGTAACTAATTCAAAATTATAGCTTCCTTAATATATGTTTTGGAATCCTGGTTAAGTATGAATTATTCATCAATAAAAACTGTGTCTAATAAATTTTTATGGTGATCATATAGAACACAAATAAAATAATGACCCATATACATTTATGGCGGTCCAATGAAAAAACATTTGGATATGTTTTTTCATTTTTATTATGATATGGTTAATATTATTATCATCACCTTTTTCTTTTTCCTCTGAAACACTAATTTCTAGAGTTTGAATCACTGAGAAACATAATTTTAAATATCTTTCATTACATTTCACCAAAAAGAATAATCATTCAGATCTCTATACTTTTGAAACATTGGTCATCTTAGCATGAATTGGAGTATGATTTGTGTTTTTTGTCAATCCTCAGTGGATGTTAAGAATGTGTACCAGCAATGCGATCATATAGTTCAAAGGGATACGGGTCGCGCATGTATTGGTTTCATCGTTCAAGTGACCTGCGCGCCGAGAAAGGACTTGTGCGCCGGTACCTTGGAAGATTGGAAACATGTGCGCCTATTTTTCATCATGATCAGAACTTCAAAATATGTCAAAGGAAAGAGGGTCACACTAGTATTGATGTGATCGTGAAAGTGAGTAGCACGACAGTGGCTTGGACGGTTGGAGCTGCGTGACGGGACTTGCGCACTGTGAGGACAATTGTGCGCCATCGCGTAGGGGGTATAGTTTTCCCATAAATAGATGATCGCCCCTCCTCATTTGGTACGAAGTTCAAGACATAGATATTTTTCGAGCTCTCATCACGCAAGTGGTTTAGTCACACAAGTGGTTGTTGGGTCGCGCAAGTAGAGGGTGCGCGCCAGTTGTTGGCTACACAAACAAGGTGGTTTGGGAGTTAAAGGCGCAGCATCGCATATGTTTGGAGTTGATAGAGGTAATGTCGCGCAAGTGGTTTTGTGAAACTTGCGCTACGAATTTTTACCGCGCAAGTGACTTGTTTGCCTTTCTTGAAGCTTGCATTCTTGTCTTGGAGACGTGTGCGAGGAGAGGTTGGAGTTTGCCAGTCTTGTTAGAGCTGCACGAAAGCTGGAAGATTTACTGATATCTTTGGTGCAATGTGAGATCAGACTATGAGTAATAGTTGGACTTCAATAGAGCATCTACACTCAAAAAAAGATGCATTGTCTTGCAATGATGAAGAGACCTTCACGTCTATAAACTGAGTGTGACTTCACCAAGGGCAGTGAGCCAGGGGGAGTCCACGGGAGTGACCCGAGGGACACTATGAGCTATCCCTGATCCTTGTGTAATGGTAGTGTGCCTGGGACAGAGTGACTGTTCTCGAACATTTGTAATTCACATGTAGTGATGTTTAGTGAAATTAGGTATGACCGATAACCTGTCAGTGTATGATCCTTGGACGCAGCCCTTAGTGGTGAACCAAGTAAAAAGTGATGCATCTTCTCTGTGCATGTGAATTTTTGCATTATGATCTTATTTATCATATAGGTTCAACAAGTTCCTTTCAACGTGGGAACAAGATCCATCACATTAAAAGAAAAATTTGTCACCCTGATTTACCCCTCCCCTCTCATGGTGTCCTGGGGTCCTTCAAGTGGTATTAAAGGGTAAAGGTTGCTGTTATTGAATCTGTCCTTTGTTTTCATGGAGAATGCAGTCAATGTTAGGGGAGACCCTCACATTGATGGAAGTAATTTCTAGATCTGGAAGAACAGAATGAGATCTCATCTAAGATATCATAGAATGGAAGTTCTATTTTCTACTGTGCAAGGAATAAAAGTCACTAATCCAACATGCCTGACTATGAATCACATGGACATGAATATTTTTGATGCAGATGCTAATGTAACACCCCATGCTTCCACGGTATGATTTTTTTTGAATAATACAGTAGCATGTGTTGTACGCAACTTCGAGTTCTACCACACACAACCAATCCAACTAGCAGTTATGAATAGTAATACCCACTTTTTGAAATTTTATAAATTTTATCTCTCAAAATGGACATCATTTTTGGATTTGGAATATCGAAATTATCCTAGGGTAAAATTTTGGAACTTTTTGGATAACATTTATATTTTGATAAATAGTGAAAATTACCAAATTTTAATTAAAAACAACATTTTTAATAAAAATACTTAACAGTGATAAATTGTGAATTTGAGTGGTTTGAAAGTATATTTAGAATATATTCTTATCAATTAATAAAATTTTGTTCATTGGATATAATTTCACAATTAAACCGGACATAAACAAGTGTCAATCTTTTGATATTTATTATCTCTTAAAAACACGCTTTTTGTTTTAACAACGAGAATTAATTTTAAATTAATTTCTGCCACTTTTGTGTTTTGAATTTGGAAAATATAGATTCAATATTTGGAATCAGTATGTCCAAATTGTGTAAATAAGTAACTTATTTTTTAGACATTTTGAATAATTACTTCGGTAAATATTTTATTTACCATGGTTAAAGATTAAATCTTGTAAATAAGGGTAAAAATTAATATTATAATAATATTAAATTACCCTAAAACGTGTCCTAACCATATTTGTTGATACATGTCAGACCATGGGCATCTTTGGGTCTATTTTGGGACCCCATGGATCCACTTTTAAGTGATAATAACACTTTATATTAATTAAGTTAAAATAAATACAAAAATGACATAAGCATATATCTTTTAGAAAAACAATTTTTATATAGGGTAATATATGTTGGATTTTTGACTATAAATATTCATTAGAAAGATCAAACGGTTTTCTAAATAATGGTAGTTTATTTATAATTTTTAGACATTTAACAATTAATAGTATTTATGACACAATAATAAGGAAGTATTTTCCTTATTAATGAAAGAATCAAATAATTTTTATTATAAATGTTAAAATTAATATAATTTGAACGTTTTGATGAAATAAATGAATTTTATTGATTAATATTAAATTATAGGATTGCTTAAATGAATTTTTTTTCATTAATAAAGTTTTTATGACTTTAACAAAAATCCATTATTAAATAGTGTCAAAATTGACATAAAAGAGTTTTTAAAACATATATTATATTATTGATTTGATATTAAATTCATAAAAATCTATGGTTCAGCCAAAATCCTTATATAATGATAGGTGTATCATTATTGGGATACTTGGAAGTATCTTGGATGTATTTAGTCGGTTTATTAACTAGATAATATAAAAATTCAAAGTGATATGGTAAATGTCAAACTATTAACTAAGAGTTAAAACTAAATGATAAGGTTAATATAATGACCCAAACCTGTCTAAATTCTATTTGATGAAAGTATTTAGACCCATACCCACCTTAGACTATAAATAATCCACATTGGAGCCCTTATAAACCGAATATGAATTTTTTATAAAATAATATTTCTAGCTTTTCCAAAGGTGCCCCTCACCCCTCTTATAAAAAGGAACTCCCCCTTCTAACTAATTCACACATTCAATGCCTTTTTTTTCGGCCAAACCGTGCCCAAATACTCTCTCAACTTCCCTCAATTCATCCTAGAGGCCTCAGTTTGATCATAAATAAATCCTAAGGATCCCTTTTGATCAAATTAAAAAGAAGAACCCGAAAAAGAGGTAATGTTTTCACCACCCTATTTCAAGTTCCTTTCTTCTTCAACTTCTTCTTTCTTTTTTATTTACATTATAAAATAATAAATCCAGTATCTTATATATAATTTGATGTTATTATAAATATGGTACAACCATATTCATTATTCTATCCAACCTTTGAATGACATGTCACCATACGTGCGTACGTACGGCTTACCGTCTCCACGTCATGGTGTAATTGTTATTAAATATATTATTATTTGGAAGGGTTTAATAATGATGTATAAATCATTTAAATAATAAATATAATAGGATAAGGATTATTTATATATGATATAACTTCCAATTATATATTATTTGTATATCAAAATAGTGATATTGTCGCTCGTGCGTACATACCGACTACCGTCTCCACAACGCGATGAGATTCATTTCCAAGTTCACCATTCATCGTCGATTATAAAAATATATATTCATAAAAAGTAGGTAATATATGACATAATAATGCTACTGGAGATATATATATATATATAATTATTTATGTACTTATATATATCTTATTCCCTTACTTTCGTTCAATACTATATGAAAACGAAAATTGCGTTTATGCATACGTACGGACTACCGTCTCCATAAACGGTGTTTTCCATTTCATATATACGTCTATTAAAAATTTTTATATTCTAAATATATATGATAAATAAATCATGTTTTATATTCTAGAAGTATTTAAATCATGATCTATGTGATACAATCTAGAGTAACAAGTTAAAACATGTACGATAAAAAAGTGATTATTACCTGAAATATTAATATAACATGGAATTTTTTATTAAATGGGTAGTATAAATTCATAAATGAATAATTTATGATATCATTAATATTGATTTGGTTTTGGAATAATTTAATAACATAATATTGTCTTCATATAGGAGGCTAAACATACCCTCGACTAAAGGAATGTGCAAGGTAAGGGGTCTTCATCTCACTCCTTATTCCCGTGAGATTCATGCCATATTGCCACTATTAACTTTTGTGTGGTGTATGTACTGCCCATAATTGTATTATTTGTATAATAAACATTATTTTTTGTTTATTTACATATTCACTGTATGATACCTCTTTCATGGGGTGTATGTTTCGTAAGTTACCAAATTGGTAAGGGTTAAATTCACAATCTCTTTATTATCTGAGGTTATTTTTACGTACGTATCTACTGGGACATATTTATTATCCATGTCTATATTTTATGAAAGAGTTTTCAAATGGATTAATTTAAGGTAATTTTACTAAAACATTTGTTCAAATGTTCTAAATATTTATTCTTCTAAATCATTCTCATTAATGTCGATGTCTTCAAAATGGTTTTTAAGGATTAATTTATATGGACATGAATGTTTTTAAAATGTTAATTACTTTCAAAAGTTTCAAAGTGGTATGGGGAACTTTGTTTCAAAAATGTCTTTAAATGACTTATTTTCTAAATTGTGTGACTTTTAAATGTTTTCATGAAAAAGGGCTTAGTTCTCTCAAATAGTTTTACAAATCATTTTCATCTATGTCAACATCCTTTGATGAATTTTACTCTTGTTTGAAGTTGATTTATTATTATACAAATCAACCATATTATATTTAAGGTTTTGTGATATGTTTGACTATGGTTGAGTTATTTTTATGCCATTAATGGTTTATGATTATTGTTTTGGCATTCTGTTTGCTAGTTTTAATACGAATGTTTATGTTATATTTCATCCTCTTCTTAAGATGAATTGTTGGACTAGTATGTTCCGGGTTGGGGTCCAGTTACAGCAGACCCTCTGTGTTGGTGTTCAGTTATTAGAGGCACTCCTAGTTGGTGTTTGGTTATTAGACGCCCTCCGGGTCAGTGTCCGGTTATTAGAGGCACTCTGGGTTTGTGTCCGGTTATTAGAGGCACTCCAAGTTGGAGTCTAGTTACTGAGGCTCTCCAGGTTGGGTTCTGGTTATAGTTAGCCCTTAGGTCTTGGGATGAGGCCTTGACACAGAAATTAAAGTTCCACATTAGGCATTCCATTATTATAAAAGTTGTTATTGATATTGCATGTGATTATTCGACTAGTATAATATCCTTGTGAATATGTAAATGGCGTTATTTCATTTTATTTTTGCTATATTATGTTGAAGTTCAAGTTTAAAAGGCTTTTGTTATAGTTATACATTTCCTTAAATGTTTATGCTTATTTATGAATGTTTCCACTATATTGTTATCCTTACTGAGAATAAGAGCTCTCCCCTTTCTATGTTTTATTTTTTTCCAGGATTCGAAGAAGTGTATTGTGATTGATATGAAGGGTTAAGCCAAAGAAACAATGGAATTCCTAAAGGATTATTTATTTTACTTTGTATGTTATAAAGTGTAATGTAAAATTCTTGTATGTAATCTATTTTCCAAGACTTCTAAACTGATCGGTCCTTCGGGACTTGATTCCTTGTAATCATGCCAATGTATTAAAATAATGCACAGACTTTGGGTAATTGGGGTCGGGGCGTTATAGTTGGTATTAATGGAAGTTTAGAAATAACCATGAAGACTAGATTTGGATAAACTCTGATTATAGAACATTACCCTAAGATAGTATTTGAGGATTATTATAAAAGATGTTCCTAGAATTTTGATATTGTAGAGATTTTGTGAGTTTTCCAAGAAATACATCCCTTTCTAGATATGAGCAGGTAGAGGCGGCTCTGGCACAGATGTACCTAGGGGTAAAACCCAAAAACACCTCTTTGAGCTAGACTCAAATGGGAACTGGTGCAGACAACGGGCCTTGCGGCACTCTTGGTTATGACACTACCAGGGGATATGCTTAGGATAATTCACATTTTCGTTACAAACCATTATGAAGGGATTATGAGTATAAACTTACTCAAAGAAAACATTTTTATTATTATGGATTATATCCATAAACTTTTTAATTTATGTTAAGTGTTTTACATGTTCGAGATTAAGTATTACAATTCATAAACTAATCTAGTGTATGCCAGTGTTTAGAAAGGGTGCCTAGTAGAAGGAATGAGAACTCCAGCAATACACATGATCCAAAGAGTAAGAAGGATCATATATTTCATGGTCCTAAGCTAGAATTTATAAGGGAAATAGTCTCCCACGTATTATCATCATATAAAGAAATAGTATCATGTGTTGATAAGATATGTAAAGATTTCTCGGAGTCCTATGGATTTGAAGGGAAGCCAGAGAAGAAAAGGATGGTAGAGAGAAGGACAGATAAAGGGAATAAGGTAAAGAAGGATTTTCCCATATGTGATAACTGTGGAAAGAATCTCCTTAGGAAATTATGAAGGGAATGAGAGTATATTATACGTGTGGAGAAAAAGGACACCGAGTACGTGACTGCAAGGGTAAGAAAAAGGATTCAGATGTACAATGATTCATCTACAAGGAGTTTGGACACTACATAAACCAATGTACCAGTCACCAGACTATGCCAAAAATGATGCTATTGGATAATAATCATGTTATGATACTACCACTAATGAAGAGGAATGACTAGTGTTCTTATGTGGTTATTTTGGAATTATTTAATTTAAGTGTTGTATCAATGATGTTCTGGAAATAAATAAGGAATTTACTGCAGTACTATTTAATTGAGGATTTGAGATTTTATAGTACTAAGAAAAGTGACACTATAATGAGTTAAATTTTTTGGAAATTACATGGTTGAAGGAAAGATAAACCTTTATACGGTTCTAATATTGAGGTACTGATTTTGGAATAATATATGGTTGATTTGGGTAAATTATATTGGATATTCTTGAATACCATGAAACTGATTAATGATTTTTCATTGTTGGAGTTTACAAAATTTTTGATAGGAGTATATCAAGTATTGTACAAAGAGTAAGGGAGAATGAATGTAATCAATAAGGTTTTATGGATATTCAGAATGTTACCATGTTTTAAAATAATAAATGGTGAAGGTGTTCAAATGTTATTACATGGGAAAAAGGATCTTCATTGTGTTTAAATTCCTTATAAACATTGGATTTTGGGTTTGGATAGTAGTATTTTGGATAAGTATAGAAATTGGAATTTATTATGTTTGAAATGTTATTTTTGGATTTTTATAAAAGGACAACACGCAGATCATGTGACAACCCGTTGCGTCAGACAAAGCTGCGGTAATCGAACCCACAACCATACTGAGATTGGGATTTATCACCAACCACTGGACTACGTGAGGTCCCTGGATTGTATAATGTAGATTCTTTTTGTAATAGGTCTGATATATGAATGATACATTCATTATATTTAGAACCCTATACGATTAGGATAAATAGAGTATTTTTGAGTTGTATTATGTTTTGTAGTGAAACATGAGTTTGTGGTTGAAATTTATTAAAAGATAAAACTATAATTATAAAGTAAGTATATCTCCTTATGATCTTATCCAATCTCATAAATAAATTCCTCAACATTAATAAAAGTAACTAAGAACAAAAATGTTGTCCTAGATGGTACCTTAGATCATCATAAATTTATGGATTTGTGATTGTTGGCCTTTTCATATCCATGTTCTCTACCACTCTCCATTAGATATTGATGGTTAAATTTATCTTCCATATCCATATTTTCCTATATGGAACCCTAGTGTGTGTTATTTTTTGTAACCTTCATACTTACCACTCTTTATTTTAAATAGAGGCCTCATTAATCCATTTTTTGATGTTGGATTTCAATAAAGATATTTTGAAATGTCAACCCCATGATTCTATTACCGATAATAAATTGCAATGAAAAATTTATTAAAGGAGGGGAGAATGTAACACTCCATGCTTCGACGGTATGCTTCTCTTTGAATAATACAGTAGCGTGTGTTGTACGCAACTTCGAGTTCTAACCACACACAACCAATCAAACTAGCCGTTATGAATATTAATACCCAATTTTTGAAATTTTATAAATTTTATATCTCAAAATTGAATTCAATTTTGTATTCGGAATATCAAAATTATCATAGGGTAAAATTTTGTAACATTTTGGATAACATTTAAATTTTGATGAATAGTGAAAATTACTAAATTTTAATAAAAAACAACATTTTTAATAAAAATAATTAAGAGTAATAATTTATGAATTTGAGTGGTTTTAAAGTATATTTAAAATATATTTTTACCATTTAATACAATTTTTGTCATTGTATATAATTTCAAAATTATACCGGACATAAACAAGTGTCAATCTTTTGATAGTTATTATCCCTTAAAAACACGCTTTTTTTCTTTTAACCACGAGAATTAATTTTAAATTAATTTCTACCACTTCTGTGTTTTGAATTTGAAAAAATGGATTCCATATTTGGAATCCGGATTTCCAAATTGTGTAAACAGGTGACTATTATTTTTAGACATTTTGATTAATTACTTCGGTAAATATTTTATTTACCACGATTAAAGGGTAAATCCGGTAAATAAGGCTAAAAAAATAATATTATAATAAAAAAATTACCCTAAAACGTGTCCTAACCTTATTTGTTGATACATGTACGACCATGGGCATCATTGGGTCGGTTTTCACTATAAATATTCATTATAAAGCTGAAAATATTTTGTACATAGTTTTATTTTATTTATAATTTTATGAAATTTAATAATTAATATTATTTGTGACACAATAATGATGCAGTATTTTCCTTATTAATGAAAGAATCAAATAAATGGTATTATAAATGTTAATATTAATATAATTTTAATGTTTTGATGACATACATGAATTTTATTTCTTAATATTAAATTATAGGATTGCATAAATGAATTTTTTTAATTAATAAAGTTTTTAAGTCTTTAACATAAATCAATTATTGAATAGTGTCAAAATTGACATAAAAGAGTTTTCAAAATAAATATTATATTATTAATTGATATTAAATTCTTAAAAATATAAGGCTCGACCAAAAGAATTATATCATTATAGGTGTATCATTAATGGACCACTTGGGGGTCGCTTGGATGTATTTAGTATATTTATGAGCTATATAATATAAAAATACAAAGTGACATGGAAAATGTCAAACTAATTAACTAAGAGTTAAAACAAAATGATAAGGTTAATATAATGACCCAAACCTGTAAAAATTATATTGGTTGAAATTATTTATACCAATCCCCACCTTAAACATTAATGAATCCAGTTTGGAGGCATTATAAACTGAATATGAATTTATTATAAAATAATATTTCAAGGTTTTCAAAAGTTCCCCTCACCCCTCTTATAAAAAGGCACTCCCCCTTATCACTAATTCACACATTAAAAGCCCTTTGTCTCGGCCAACCCCTGCCCAAATACTCTCTCAACTTCCCTCAATACAACATAGAGGCCTTATTTTGATCATAAATCTAACCAAAGGATCCCTTTTGATCAAATCAAAAGGAAGAACCCGAAGAAGAGGTAATGTTTTCACCACCCTTTTTCAATTTCCTTTCTTCTTCAACTTCTTCTTTCTTTTTTATTTTCATTCTAAAATAATAAACCCAGTATATTATATATAATTTGATTTTATTATAAATATGGTACAACCATATTGATTATTCTATCCATCCTTTGAATGAAATGTCACCATACGTGCGTACGTACAACTTCCATCTCCACGTTGTGGTGTAATTGTTATTCAATATATTATTATTTAGATGGGTATAATAATGATGTATAATTCATTTGAATAATAATTATATCATGATAATGATTCTATATATATGATATCCCATCCAATTATATATTATATTAATATCAAAATAATGATATTGTCTCTCGTGCATACGTATGGACTACCATCTCCACAACGCGATGAGATTCATTTCCAAGTTCACCATTCATCGTCGATTATAAAAATATATATTACTAATAAGTATGTAATATATGACATAATAATTCTACTGGAGATATATATATATATATATAAATATTTATCAAAATACATATATCTTATTCACTTACTTCCGTTCAATACTATATGAAAACGAAAATAGCTTTTATGTGTATGTACGGACTACCGTCTCCATAAACGGTGTTTTCCATTTTATATATACGTCTATTATAAATTTTTATATTCTGAATATATATGATAAATAAAACATGTTATATATTCTTGAATTATTTAAATCATGATCTATGTGATACAATCAAGAATAACAAGTTAAAACACGTACGATAAAGAAAGCGATTATTACCCTAAATATTAATATAACATGGAAGTTATT
Source organism: Viscum album (assembly GCA_963277665.1). NCBI lineage: Eukaryota > Viridiplantae > Streptophyta > Magnoliopsida > Santalales > Viscaceae > Viscum > Viscum album. The sequence goes on from OY728150.1 coordinate 1,590,899,986, forward strand.
ATTAAATGGGTAGTATAAAGTCATTAATAAATAATTTATGATATCATAAATATTAATATGGTTCTGGTATAATTTTATAACATACTATAGTCTTCATACATGTGGCTAAACGTACCCTTGACTAAAGGAAAGTGGAAGGTAAGGGGTTTTCATCTCACTCCTTATTACCGTGAGATTCATGCCATATTACCACTATTACCTTTTTGTGGTGTATGTACTGCCAATAATTATATTCTTTGGGTAATGCACTTTAATTTATGTGAATTTAAGGAGTGAGATGAAAACCCCTTACCTTCCACTTTAATTGGTAAGGGTTAATTTCACAATCTACTTATTATCTGAGGTTGTTTTTACGTAAGTATCTCCTGGGAAATATTTATTATCAATGACCATATTTTATGAAAGAGTTTTCAAAGGTATTCTTTTATGTTAATTTTCACTAAAACATCATTTCAAATGTTTTAAATATTTATTCTTCTAAATCATTCTCATTAATGACTATGTCTTCAAAATGGGGTTTGAGGATTTATTTATAAAGACATGAATGTTTTTAAAATTTTAATTCCTTTCAAAAGTTTCAAAGTGGTATAGGACACTTTGATTAAAAAATTCCTTTAAATGACTTCTTTTCTAAATTTTGCACCTTTTAAACGTTTTCATTAAAAACGGGGTAGTTCTCTCAAAGAGTTTTACAAATCATTTTCACCTATGTCAACATCATTTGATAAATTTTACACATGTTTGAAGTTGAGTTATTATGATTCAAATAATCCATATTGTATTTAAGGTTTTGTGACATGTTTAACTATGGATGAGTTATTTTTATGCCAATAATGGTTTATGATTAATTTTTTGGCATTCTGTATGATAGTTTTAATACGAATGTTAATGTTATAATTCATCCTCTTCTTAAGATGAAGGTGTTGGACTAGTATGTTCCAGGTTAGGGACCGGTTACAACAGACCCTCCGGGTTTGTTTCTGGTTATTAGAGGCACTCCGGGTTGGTATTTGGTTTTTAGAGGCACTCCGTGTTGGTGTCCAGTTTTAGAGGAACTTCGGGTTAGTGTCCTGTTATTAGATGCACTCTAGTTTGGTGTCCGGTTACAGAGGCTCTCTAGGTTGGGTTCCTGTTACAGTTAGCCATTAGGTCTTGGCACGAGGCCTTGACACAGAAATTAAAGTTCTCCATTATGCATTCCATCATTATGAAAGTTTTTATTGATATTTCATGTGATTATTCGACATGTAGAATATCCATGTGAATAATTAAATGGAATTATTTCATTTTATTTTTTCCATATTATGTGGAAGTTCAAGTTTAAAATGATTTTGTTTTAGTTATAAATTGCCTTAAATGTTTATGCTTATTTATGAATGTTTCCACTGTATTGTTATCCTTACTGAGTATCTAAGCTCACACCTTTCAATGTTTTTTTAGGATTCCAAGAAGTGTATTGTGATTGATATGCAGGGTTAAGCCAAGGGAATAATGGAATTCATAAAGGATTATTTTTTTGTATGTTATAAAGTGTAATGTAATATTTTTATATGTAATATATTTTCCAAGACTTCTAAATCGATCGGTCCTTTGGGACTTGATTCCTTGTAATCATGCCAATGTTTTAAAATAATGCACCGACTCTGGGTAACTGGGGTTGGGGCGTTACACTAATGCACAAAATGCACTCCCTGCAGCCCATTCTGATCAGATCTACCTAAAGGTGATGAATTACACCTCAAAAAAATACATGTGGGATAAAATCGAGAACATTTATTGTAGTAGATAGCAAAGTGAAGGAGGAAAAACTACAAGTGCTGCACAATAGGTTCGATGATTTGAAGATGCATCGTGATGAGAATGCAGAATCTTTCTTTAATCGAATCACTGAAGTAGTTGGAGAAATTCAGGGCCTAGGAGAAGAAATCAAAGACGTTGACATTTTGATGAAAATACTGAGAAGACTTCCACCGCTGTACAATTAAAATGTATCAACCCTTGAAGAAAGATATATTTCAAAACTTTCTCTGGATGACCTTCTATGTAGCTTGGTAGCATATGAAATGAGAATCAAACCAGAAGATGCTATGACTACTGTGAGCAAGGAAATGGAATTTAAGGCCATGGATAAACTAAAAATTTCAAATGATAGTAGGGGTGAAGATGACGAATAAAAATAAATTATTTGTCTCATTTCAAAGAAATTACAGAAGGGAAAAGGGGGATTCAATGGGAAGTTACCTCTTGCTTGTTTTCATTGAAGAAAAGATGGGCACATTCCCCTCAGTGCTTAATAAAAATCATTGATGAAGATAGTGAAGGTGAAAGCTTCGAGAAGCCTCATATAAGGTTTTTCAAAAATGGAGACTTCAAATATGGAATGAAAATGAAAAGGAAAAGTTTTGTTTGTGAAGAGGAAGAAGATGATAGTGAATTATGTGATGATGAAGAACCAGAATTCAAAACTGGGAACCATGCTTCCATGATGGCCACTATTGAAAAATCAGAAGATACTGGTGGAGAAAAATAGTTGAAAACTTGTGTAGATCCCGAGATGCAACTTAAGTATGCTGTTAGTAAGCATTAGACAAAATGTAAGAGTTGAAATAAGTGGAAATCAATTGTAGAAGAATCAACTGAATATGTTGATCAACTTGAAGCTGAAATTGAATGACTGGTAGAATTTGTGAAGGTAAAGTCTAAAATAATTGAAACAAATGATGATGTAGTGGATTTGAAGCTGAGAAATTATGAGTAGGAAAATTTCATCAATGACCTCACCTCCAGACTAGAAGAAAAATCCAAGACTGCTGAGGGTCTTGAGGAGGAATTTGTTACTCTTATGAGTAAACGTGAGACTGAATCAATTCCAATAGAATTAAGGAAGAAAATACATTTTGGAAGATTCTAAGATGCAGAATTACTGGAAAGAGCCATATGTTATTCTGATGGGGTTGGAAAAATCTTGAGTAATCAAAGACCCGCTTGAATGGGGAAGAGTGGAATTGGCTGTGAAGCTGAGACATCAACTACAGGAAGGGAAAAGATCCAAAAGATAGATAAGATGAAAGTTGAACATGTTGAAATGATGCCTAAAGTGCTGAAAAAGGAACCCTCAATCCAAAATAAAAGGAAAGCTGAAAATTGTCCTCAAACATTCATAAATGACATATAGTCTAACTATTCTACCAAGGAAGAAGTTACGAGGAGAAATTCACATGAGAAGACATTTCCACTCATGAAGTGTCCGTTCTGTGGCTATCTGGGATATACCATGTCTTACTGTGATGAGGCAGGAAACTATATGGATTTAGAAGATATTGGAGTTCAACAAAGGAGAACAAATTCATATCATAATTCTTATAGAAGAATCAATTTCTAAGATATTGTTTTCATTGTTCTAACTTTGGTCGTAAGGCAGAAAATTGCAGGCAGAGAAGGGACATGGACACCTCATACTGAAGTTCAAGACAAGTCAATTCTCATCAGTTATACAATGTTGCACTTTCAAATAGGTTTTCACCTCTCATATAAGATATTGACTATGAAGAACCTGAGTACACAGAAGAGATAATTGAAATTCCATCAGTTCTCTATAATCAGTCCAATATCTCATGGAAGGAAAGGATGAAGATTGAGAAATCAATCCTTGTAGAGGTGGTCCTTAGAGTTACAAAGAACAACAGTTCCCAGATTCGGGATAGCGGTTGTTCATCGCATATGATAGGTAATTCCATCCTATTAACAGATATCAAAATAAGGGTTGATGGTACAATAAGATTTGGTAATGATTGAGCTCTAAAAATCAAAGGGAATGGAAGTACCGAATTAGCTAATGGAGGACTAATGAAGACTGAAGTCCTTTATGTATATGGGCTACGTCATAATCTACTCAGTGTGAGTCAACTCTATGACTCAGGACTTATTGTCACTTTTAATCAGAAAGGATTCACAATCAAGGGAATGTCAAGAAATTCACTTATGAAGGGATGCATAACATAAGGAAACTTGTATCCGGTTGATAGTTAAGAAAATGTCTGTTACATGACTGTTGAGGAAGAAAACAATTTGTGGCATTGGAGACTGGGAAACATCAATCAACAAGACATAGAGAAAATTTAAAAATTGAGGATTTTCATGGACATTCCCAACCTGGAGCGTGAGCATGAAAAGTCTTTTGATGCTTGCATTCATGGGAAGCTAGTTTGCAGTTCATATCGACCAAAGAAGAAAATGTCATATCACCTTCTTGATCTGATTCAAACTGATGTATGTGGGCTGATAAATATTGCTGGAACTCATGTATAAAGGTAATTTTTCTTTTTCATAGATGAATACATTAGAATGGCATGAGTGATGGTCATTCACATGAAACGACAAGTCCTTGACTACATGAAAACATATCAGAGAATCTCCGAGAATGATATCGGATGAAAAATCAAAGTGTTCGAACCTGACAATAATAGGAGAATAAACATCCATTGAAATTGAAAATTATCTAGAGAAGCATGGGATACAGCATGAGGTAGCTGCTGTGAGAATTCCATAACAAAATGGAGTTGTTGAACGTAGGAATCGACAACTGAACAACAATGCATGAACTATACTGGTTGAGAGTCGTATTCCACGACATTATAGGAAAGAGGCTATTCAAGATGCAGTGTATATTCAGAATCGAATAGGGATTTATGTGGGTGAGATGAAGACATCATATTAATTGTGGCATGGAAGGAAGCCCTCTATAAAATACATTCATGTCTTTGGAAGTATATTCTTTATCCAGAACAAAGAAGGAAATCATGGGAAGTATGGAGACAATGTAGATGATTGAATTTTCCTCGGCTACTAAGTGAACATCAAATCCTAAAAATGTTTCATCAAGTATTTAGGAAGGATGTGGAATGCATTTATGTTTAGATAATTGAAGATAAAACCATAAATGCTTCAGGGACGTCATCTGCTGATGTGATAGAAAGTGAGGAAGAAAGAGAACTTGTAGAAAATACAAATACAGAAATAGAGGAAGTTGTACAAAACACTCAGTAGTCACATCATGATATTGACTCAGAAGAAGAATCTGAAGATGAAACTATTGCTGAAGAGAGTGCAACTAAACATCGCAGGAGAAATTGAAGAGCTGAGATTGATCCATCCCATATTATTGGGGATAGGACTGCACCCAGTCAAACAAGAATGATGAGGAATAACACTCAATCTACATTTCTATCCGTTGTGGAGCCATCCTCATTCGATGAGGTTGCAAAGGATGAATCTTGGGTGAAGCCATGAATGAAGAATTAGATCAGATTGAAACGAATTAGACATGGGATCTTGTCCATAGACCCGAAGGTCACAATGTGATTGGTACCAAATGGATCTTCAAAAATAAGTTTGATGAGTAGGGATGTTTCGTTAGAAATAAGGCACGACTGGTATGTAAAGGATACTCTCAGATTGGAGGTATTGATGTTGAAGAAATCATTGCTCTAGTGGCTAGACTAGAGTGAATCACACTTTTCCTTTCCGTGGAACTCCAAATAGGATATAAATTATATCAAATGGATGTCAAGATAACATTCTTAAATGGTGTACTTGAAGAATAAGTCCACATTGAACAACCAATGGGTTTTTTCTAGGTACTGATGAAACAAAGGTCTGCAAACTAACGAATGCTCTATATGGTCTGATGTAGGCACCACGAGCGTGGTACTTGCGACTGGATTTGTATCTCATGAATCTGGAATTCAAAAGAGGAGTAGATCACTATATCTATATGAATAATTTTCGAAAAGATCAATTCATGGTTCTATACGATGTCGATGACATCATATTTTTTTGCAGCAGTCAGAAATTAGTGGACAAATTTTCCCATCAAATGAAATCAGAGTTTTAAATTTCTATGATTGGGGAGCTCCCATATTTCTTGGGGCTGCAGGTGATTCAATAGAAGGAATAAACATTCATTTCTCAATAAATGTATACAAGAGAGCTGTTAAAAATGTTTAATATGCAAGAATCCATACCAATGTCAAATCTGATTGCAGTTGGAACTAAACTTGGAAAGTATGAGGATTGGGCCTCTTTTGATCCCACCATGTACAAGAAGATCATTAGGAGCCTACTGTACCTGATAGGGACACGACCAAATATTTTATTTCCATATGTCTTGAGGCCCACTTTCAGAGTAATCCAAAGGAGGAACATATGGAAGCGGTAAAAATAATCATGAGGTACATTCATGGTACACATAACCTTGGGTTATTTTTTCCTGCAGGAAGGGACAGTGAATGTTTAGCATTTTCTGATGCTGACTGGGCTGGAGATGTAGTAGACAGAAAGTACACTAGTGGTGGAGCCTTCTATATTGTGCAGAAATGTGTTGGATGGTTGAGCAAGAAACAAGAAAGTACATCTCTTAGTTCTTCTGAAGCTTAGTATATATCCTCTACAAAGGCATGCACTCAACAGATATGGTTGAAGAAACAACATACCGATATTGGTGATGAGGTGAATCAACGAATGGAAATTTACTGTGATTACAAGATTGCAATTGATCTCACAAAGAATCCTGTTCAGCATTCTCCTACAAAACATATTGAGATCAGGTATCACTTTATCAGTGAAAAATGTTGAGAAAGGGGTGATTATAATGGATCATGTGGGAACTAATGAGAAAGTGGCTGATATCCTGACCAATCCACTGTCAGCAGTTGTGTTTGAGAAGAATCTGTTGAACCTTGGTGTTTAGCAACCTCCAAGTACATAAGGAGGTTACGCAATTCCCCTCTCTCGATTTATGATAACTTATTTTATCTATTTATAGATGTCATGCAGGTTTGTGGGAGAGATACTATCTAGGGGGAGTATGGTTTGAGATGAACAATGATCAAGTTACTGGTTTTTGGGTTTATTGTCAATGGGGGAGAAAGGTATCAATTTAGGCATGTAATGCTTTGGTGACACGATGCGATTTCAGTGTCCATGACAGGATGAAAAATATGAGAAGGAATTCATTGGTCATGTAATTCTTGGGTGTCATTGAGAATTACAAAACATGGGAACCCAATTCAATATTTCTCTCTTGTTTTCTTCACCGAGCATTGCTCACGTAGACTTAGAGTGTTGTCTACGTTGCTCCTTTCTGTTTTGGTTTTCATTTGTATGGGGATCTATTGAATTTATTTTCTGATTTCCAACAAACCCAAAGGGGGAGATTGTAGGAACCATGGTCATATTTGCCTGAATTGGAGTATGATTTGTGTTTGTTGTCAATCCTTATTGGATGTTCAGATTGTGTACCAGCAATGTGATCATACAGTTCAAGCAGTAAACTATTTTGAAGTTGGCGAAAAGTGATTTTGGAAAAGCGACATGCACACCGTTTACTTGAAAGAGTGGTAAATTGCACACCTAGTGGTTTTCAAGATAAGAACATGGAATAATGGCGATGGGATAAGGGTTTTCCAAGTATTGGTTGTGTCGCACAAGTGACCTGTGAGCCAAGAAAGGACTTGAGCACCGGTACTGTAGAGGATTGGAAACTTGTTCACCTATTGTTCTTCATGATCAGAACTTCAAAATATGGAAAAGGAAATAGGGTCGTGCAATAATTGGTGTGATCGCGCAAGTGAGTAGCACGACAATGTCATGGACTGTTGGAGCTACGCACCGGGACATGGGCTTCATGAGGACACTTGCACGCCACCTCGTAGGGGGTCCAGTTATCCTATAAATAGAGGAGCACCCCTCCTCATTTGGTACGATGTTCAAGATGTAGAGATATTTCGAGGTCTCTTCACGCAAGTGGTTGAGTCGCGCAAGTGGTTGTTGGGTTGAAAAAGTAAAGGCTACATGCCGGTTGTTGGCTTCACGACCAAGGCAGTTTGGGAGTTAAAGGCGCAGTGTTGCGTAAGTTTGGAGTTGAAAGAGGCAGTGTCGCACAAGTGGTTTTGTGACACCCGCACACTGAATTTGTACCACACAAGTGACTTGGGTTCCTTTCTTGAAACATTCACGCATGTCTTGGAGAAGCCTTATAGGAGAGGTTAGAGTTTTCTGGTCTTGTTGGAGCTTCACGAAAGCTGGAATATTTCCTGATATCTTAGGTGCAAAGTGAGATCATTCTATGTGTAAAAGTTGGACTTCAACAGAGCATCTACACTCAAAAAAAGATGCATTCTCTTTTAATGATGAAGATCCCTTCACGTTTATAAATTGAGTGTGACTTCACCAAGGGAATTCAGCATGGGGAATCAATGAGAGTGACCTAATGGACACTGTGAGCTATCCCTGAACCTTTTGTAAAGGCAGTGATCCTGGGACAGAGTGACTGTTCTCGATCCTTTGTAATCCACATCTAGTGAAGTTTAGTGGAATTCGGTATGACCAAAAACCTATCGGCGTATGCTCCATGGACATAACCCTTAGTGGTGAACCAAGTAAAAAGGGTTGTTTCTTCTCTGTATATGTGAATATTTTATTTCTTATCTTATTCATCATATAGGTTCAACATGTTCCTACCAACGTGGGAATAAGATCCATCACATTAAAAGAAAAAGTCATCGCCCTGAATCACCCCTCCCCTCTTAGGGTGTCCCGGGGTACTTCATATACATCATTATAATTCAAGGATGAATAAATAATGATGAATAATGATCATAATACAATAGATATTTTTTAAAATATGGTATCTATGAGATACAAACATTTTTCATTAACATTACATTTCATCATAATCAATGATAAACATAGGATCATTTCTTAATGTTGCATATTCTTTTTGTGCCACATTAATATTCATCTGAATAAATGATTGAACACTCATTTTAGTGATATATTATTTCCCACATCCTTCAATACTTATATATCCTTGCTTTTTAAATTTAGAAATAATAGACCTTTTTTTATCATCATCATAGATCATATAACATGACAATTTTTAATAGATTAATGTTGTATTGTGTTTTCTTCATAAGGGTTGTAATGTATTAAAAATAAAAAATCATTAATAAAATATAATAGTAGTCTTTATAAATAAATTAATTTATATAATTTTCAACAAATTCAATTAATTTTTTTTACTAGAGTATATATCACATCCTCCCCCATAAAGATAATGCTTCTATATATTTAATGAATAATTATCGCAATTAACTCCAAATCATATGTTCTTAATTTTCAATAGAACCCATCAATTGTTATGATTCAAAAGCTATAACCATATTATTTTTCATGATTATCCATTAGAGTACCCTACTCAATGCATCTCTATAAGTCACAGACACTTCTCCACAACTTGGTACTATAATAATTGGGTCACTAACTTATATTTTATTCAATTCTGTGAAGTTTTTTTTAATTTTAATTTATCTAAAATGATCTTATCTCACTTACTAGATAACATGATGATTTGAATAGACATCCTAAAGAAATTATCCACAATATATTTATTATATAAGTCCATAATAATAAAATTATCAATCCCAATCACAGTAGTTGGTCTTGGCTAACCCAGAATATCTTATTTTTTTCATGTATCCATTGATATTCCCTATATTGAAAGTATATGACCAATGAATGAAACTTTATATATCCGTAATTCAATATAGGTAACATTTTCCTACATCTTTTCATTCTTTAAGGTGTTCAGAACAACCATCAAGTGATCTTCTCCCACATACATTCTATTCAAAAATAAAATAATTAAATATATATAAGAAATTATTTTTATAATGTTAATATCTAAAAATTATATTCATAAAATCCATATATATAGAAGAAGAATTAGTATGAATACAATGTGTCACTATAAAATCATTTTTGTGATTCCTTGGATGAATAGCTTTATTGGGCATGTCTTAATTTTTTTACCGAAAAATTTCAGTATCGAGATCAATGATCAATCTTGAAAAAATATTAATCTTGTCTTAATTTATTTATCAAATGATTGATGATGGAATATGTGGATTTACCATGATTTTGATATTGTTATATTCTTTAAAAAATATTTAGTGTTACAGTGATCCATATTTATTCTTAAAAATAATAATATATACTCCCCAATGTCATGCATTTCTCTAAATGAAACCCTTTATAAAATTCTCCTAGAGTGACCTCTTCAATTTATACACCTTAATCATAAAAATTCTCTATAGAGATTATGAAATATTTTTGGCCTTGGTTTTGATATCTAGTAAAAAATACACTTAATAATTGGGTAGAAGTGATGAAAAATATTCTGTAAAAATTTCAACAAACTCATGTATAATAATAATATCATCAATGTTGAGTCTCTCCCCAACCAAATAAGATAAACTAAATTTTCTAAAAAAATAAAGATCCACATAATTGATATAATTTACATTGTATGTTCATATTTATCATTTCACTAATAAATGAAAATCAATTGGTTTGGACTATCAAAAATTTATTATCCTCTATAGTAATTGATATTTTATTTTCATACAAAATAAATTTTTTGATTAAGATATCATTAAGTTATACTGTAGGGTAAATATCATGATATTAAAGGTTCACATTCCAAAATACATAACTTAGAGAAGATTAATACACGTGATATGTGATCATCCAACCATTATGTGGTTTCTATAAAAAATAGGGATCAAATTATTTAATTGGTTTTATGACATTATTTACATATTATTCATATATATAATAGTGGCTAGATATGGAAGGAAATAATAAAATATGTAATCTAATGTGGATGGTAATAGTACATTTCACCACATATTTATATACATTATAATTATTATTCATATGAGATTTTACATTTTCTATTGAATTATGTGTTTTCTAACATTAATCATTATAATTGAACATCATATTTGAGATTTTTCTTCCATCATTCAAATAATTATTTTATTTGAAATATTTTATTGTTGGAGGTTAATTCTATGGTGATTTTTTTCCATCAATAGATAGAATCTTCTTCATATTACATCAATATTTGATTTCTTGCTGACTATCCTTTCAAAAAATTTAAATTTTACTCACCGCTTTATGAAAATTTCCTCTGGGTTTTCTTATACATAATGACAATAATTAAAATCCCATATTCATGTCTCTTAAGTATTTTTATTGGAATATCATTTGATTTCCATAATTATTTTCTTATAAATACCATGAGAGTGATGGATAATCCCAAATTCTATATCCACCTAGATAGAGCATCAAAATATTTATTTATAGCTATTGAAGTCTCTTATGTACAAATCCCATCAAATATATTGTTTTAATCCACTATAAAATAAAAAGATTTATTTTTAAAACGAATAATAACATGATGTTAATAGCTCAAATGTACTGTAAAATTTTTCTCATAAGAAATAGTAGACTAATCATCCATCAACATTAGATGATGAAATTATTTCACCATGTTCATATAACGAAAATTGGGAATGTAGATATTAAAAAATATTTTCCTAAACTCATCCAAATCCATAGAGTCAATTTATTATCACTTCCTCTTATTCTTGAAATCAATCCACAATTGACATTATTCTCTTTCCAAATAATAATAAATAAAATGAATTTTTTATGTTCAAAAAACTGGGTAAAATATAATATAATTTCGATTTTCTAGACCCATTCATCATCTACTAGTGGATCATCAGATCCAATAAATTAAGGTCGATGTTTCATCATGATCAAATCATTATAATGTTATTTTGTCCATTTTTTGGAAGCCCAATATGATTTATAGACTAATAATTTTTTTTATGAATTACTTCGATATTATGAATTGCCAATCTGATAACATTTTGTTTCTTAGGAGGACAATATTTGATCAATACACCACATTCAACATTAACTAAAATCATTCATTTTCTACACATTGACTAGAACTAAAATTTATAGTTATGGAAAAAATAATCATAGTTAGAGACCACATAAGAAAAAATATAATTTATTGAATGTGTATTACAAGAAAAATTCATTTCAATATATAACACATTATGTTTAACCATAGTAATATATGATCATAATCTTATAAAATCCACTATATTTTTTTTAAAGAAAATGTGAATTAACCCAATATTTTCCCCTAATACTATCAAACTAGGGTTCAAAAATGTGAACACTCACCGTGCACCAAAATTATGTCTGAGATATACTCACCCATAAATTTTCAAATTCATTACCCCTAAATGAATCTTCAAAAACCATATAAACTAGTAGTATATAGAAAGAGATGTATTTATATGAAAACCACAATGTATCCTTTACCATATCATAGGTTGTTCTTATATACATTAGATTTCCCAAACTGTTAATGTTTTCTAATATTATTATCCATAGGTAATAAACTATAATATGATACCAACCATAGAAACATACATTTTTCATACTTAGATATTATACATTAATGTATGAATATACTTAAAATATTTTCTCACCCATTATAGAAACATAATATTATAGTGTCATCATAAAGGTGGGTACATAAACAAATAGTCTATAAAAGATGTAAATTATGCCCCATAATGATCTTTATAATTGGAACCAGTCCCAGACATATCATTCTTAAATACTATCTTCATATCTAGGGGCATGAAAAAATAATTATGGATGGATCAGATGCACAATATGGATAATTACGGAGATAAGAATGATCACATATACATAACATAAAAATTATGGTATAAGGAAATTAACATAACATTTGGAAACCCTTCCATACACTTGAAATATCATAATATTTAGTTATGGAATAACTCATAGATGTATATAAGATTTGAATCATCTGGTAATAAATGTATATCATACTTGTGAGCTTAAAATTTTAATAAAATATTAGTTTTTATAAAACACATAAGAACTAGAAATCATTTCCTTAGTTTAGGAGCACTTCTGAGATTATCATAGTGTATTGGGTTTACACCACATGACATTATATATTTTTTCATTGTTCACTCGAAAGTCTATAACAGTTAAAATTATCTCTTACTACCATATTTAAAACCAATTCCTATTCCTTTTATCTCATTAGATATCCATATTTATACCTTGTTTCAGAGGGATATATAATTCTAGTCCCACCAATCACATTATTATAATCTACCCAATGTGGGACACATGATCATATAAAATTAATCATATATAAATACTATTGGAAAATAAATGGGTTTCTTAAACATTTAAATTTTTAACGTTATCATGACCTATAGAAAATTTATAGAGTTCCTAAACTCATTATCATAATCATAATAATAAAACTCCTAGAGAATAAATAAGGATGATATCCTTGTATCACATCCTCTATAAAACATAAGAGTCATAAAAGTAAGATATCATAAATATAAATTCATTTAAATTATCTCATTGAATATTTAAAGGGGAAAATAACACTTTCATTTTGAAATAAATTATTTGAAAGAAAATATAAAATACTAAAAAAAATTATATTGATATTAAGTCATATGATATTATAAATGAAGCATCAAATAATTGAATAGTCACATCAGAAGAAAATTCTCTTAATACTATGTGCATTAAAATAACGATTCTATTCACATTTTCTATATAAATTCAACAGTACTTCACATGGAAGATGACTAGAATATTAATTTTGTATTTAAAAAAAAATAAATAATCAATAATAATTACATTAATAAATCATATGAATTCATTAAAATATCTTTCTAATCATTTCTAGAATCCATGGATATTGACGAAATATATTTTTCACTAATAAGAGAAATAATGTCAATTTTTTATAATGCAATTATTTCAGTATATTTATTTCTTAAATAGGAGAAAGTGAATGTAAGTCCTATAATATATATAAATATAATAAATATAATAAAACTCATTGAATTATTAATGGGTAGGTTATACAATTTTATTATCCAAAACATAATAAGAAGCAATCCTGATGAAAAATTAAATTTTACAATAAATCCCTTACTTCATGTTTAAATTGTATGGTAGTGGAATATCAAAAAATATAATAAATTAAAATTTAGTATAAATAAATAAAAAAATCATTTAAAAACATATAATATAATAAATTATCAAACTAAAACATTTCACCTCTAATTTATTAATAATTATTTACTAAAATAATGGTTTACATGTCTCATCTAATTTATTTTTCAGGCGAATTTTGGTTCGGTTATTATAGTAATTGTAGAGAAATCATGGTTCAATATTCTCTAGAATAGAAATTATTATACAAGTATAAATTATTTTGACTCTAAATATATAAATATATAAAATTCCATCCATAAATGGAAGACATATGATAATAAATAACACAATTCATAGAGAAGATACATCATACTCATGTAAGAACACTATGTTCAATTTTTTATGGATATAATGAATGAAAGGTGAATAATAATTAAATTACAAATAATTATTATTATATAACATTTACTAAATATATTCAAAAAATTTAACTTTATTTTGAAAGATAATGGAGACCGCTAGATAGTTTCATCTGAAAGGATATTATTGAGGTGAATCCACTATATACCCTAACCATTCCTTCATAGAGATGTTATCTATAAAATACACCATGCCTGATGTTGATTAATCCACACAACTTATATCCCCATCATATTTTGGGTTAAAGGGAGATGATAATGTCTCTTATTCAACGATGGATATGGATTTCCTTGCATCAAAATTTAGGTTCAGGCTTATTTTTATGTTCTCTCACATGCCTTATTCTATTCAATTTGTCAAGAGGTCATATCAAACTATTATATTTTTCTCCATATATCTATATATTCTTGATTATATATTAAACAAAGTATTATTATCATTTAAATAGGTCTATTCTCTTTGTTTTCCATATGGGAAGTGGCCCTTTTGATGGTGAAATTTGAGGATGATGAATTGGACCTTAGAATTTGATAATGAGATCGATCCAAATGCGGTCCATGCCTAGATTTTATTTATTAGAAGAAATTAATATCATTAATTTAGATGTCATTTCTTCCATTCCCATATTTATTGGAATAACCATAATGATTAATTTATCAACATATACACTATTAAGACCCTCAGTGGCCTGAATTTTATATAGGTGGTTGTACCAGACCTCTTTTTATTTTTCATATTGATTCATACATATATTACCCCAAAATTATAAAGTAAGAACATTATATTCAACAGTGTTTATGACACACTACACATAATGTAAAAAGTGATATATAAACCTGATACATTACAATCATAAAAAATAAGATATAGTATATATATTTTAATTCTTGAAAAATTGTGTTAGATTACATATCACTCAAGAGATACCTTCTATTTTGGATTTCATTACCCATAATAGTGATGTTCCTCAATATATTGTGTTACATTCATGACAGAGTTTCAACAAATAATAGTGTAATATTAAAATATTATTATTTAATATAATAATATATAACCAAGTTGTTATGTTAATGTATATGAATAGTAATAAATAACATGTTAACATTTATATCTTGTATAATTATAAAATTAATTAATTGGTTACCAATTAAGGAAAAATGTATATAATAAATAATTGGATAGAAAAAAATATTGTTATTTTTATTCATCCAATGGAGATTTGTCTTAATAAACATAATTAATTGAAATTATTAAATTATTTTAATTAGATTTATATTTTATATATTCAATCAAATTGTTTTTACATTCATCCATTAGTTTTTATTGGCATAAAATAAGAATAAACCTTATTTCCCACATAGAAATATATATTTTTATATAGGAAATTTTAATGTCTTTTAATAGTGAAAAAATTTTATATATGAATTATAACACATTAATTGATTTAATATTTTATATTAAAACTAATAATTGAATGATATACATAAAAATTAGGTTTAGGTGAATTTTTTTTATATTTCAGAAACATAACATTTTTAATTTATAGTTAATAATATAGAATTTTAATTGAAAGATTCTTTCATTACTAATTTATTAATATTGTAAAATTATATTTTTAATTATTAATAAAGTTTAATTAGATCATATTTTTATTAATTAATCCAATTTATTTCGTTGGAATCAATTTAACTTTAAAATTGACTATAAAAACATTGCATAATTTTGGAAGTTGTTACTTTAAAAACTAGAATTTTCATCCCGCCTGCATGATGAGTTTAAAATTAATTTCTACCAATTATGTGATTGGAATTTAAAAAAATTTATTCCATATTTGTAATAATAATAATTCTTATTGTCTAATTATACCATCTTTGTTTTTTACAAAATATTAGTGAATGTAATTAAAATTAATTACTAGTTTATTGTAAAATTAATCTCAATAATCGAACAAAACATTAACTTAATGGAAAAAATGACCTATACACTTTTCCAATACCCATCTTCTATCCATTAATATAAAATTAAAATTATATTATGTATTTTTGTTTTCTTTTAAATTATTTGGTTTGGTAAATATGTGAGAACACATAATTTATATTCAATAATACTAAGTGAGTCATTCTCCTCTATTATAAAGGGTCACCACCTCAACCCATCCATCACACCAGTCAAAACACATAGGTTCATCCTTGATCCACCCATATATATTTATAACATACATCACCTCTACCTTGAATCCTCCCTTTGGGAATAATTATTTTATTAAATCCTTTTGGTATAAACCAAAAGAAGTTACCTAATTAATAGGTAACGTCTTATCTCAAGCTCTCTAGTTTCATTTATAATATCCACCCCCTAAGGTCCATTTATTCCATGATTATATAAAAAAATCAGTATCATAAATATACTATGGATTTATTTGTAATGGTTTCTAAATACCCATACACCTGACTCCATATAATGGTTAATGAACATACATTTTCTTCTTTTGGTGATATACAACCTCACGAAATGATTATTGTTCATTTTTTCCTTTACTATATATCATGGTGGCCATTATAACAGAAAATATATTTATATAGGGTATATATTATATTTATTATGTCTTTATTATTTTATAATTTTTATTTATAACATACTTTTATGTTATCCATCTTCTATAAATATAATAACTTCGTTTGAGGAAATGTTGACTCCCACCCCTCAATGCAATGTGACTCATTCATGGTATACATGAAATGTATAAAGTAAGGTTTAAATAAACCATTGTAACATATATAAAATAATATATGCTACTATAATAATAATATAAATATTTATCATTTATTTTTCATTCTTTTAATAAAAAAATGAAATGATAGTATTATTCATGTGTATGTATGACCTACCTTCATCATGAACAATGCACTTTATTTATAATCTGAAAATAAATATATTACCCTAAATAAATATTTAATGAATATATATGATAATTAATTAATGATTTATATTCTTGAGATCATGAAATCATAATCTATTTAATAGGATCAACTAATGAAAAGTCCGAATAGACTAGAGAAAACTTGGAAATTAAAATCTGAAGTAGTTAAAAAAATAAAATATTAATAAAAAATTATTCACTACATATTATAATAAGATAAAATATGTTATTATTAACATTATTAGGGTCATGTTATAAGTTAGTAACATATTTTAAACCACTATAAATGAGTATAAATACCACCCAACTGTAGGATGTTTTAGTTATAAGAATTTCGTAACAATTAAAATTCCATTGAGACTTATTTGTTATTATGAACCAATTCAGACTTATATTGTGTATATAGTACAATTTAAATTTTATATCATGAATATCTTACTCTCATGATATTATACGTTTAATTTAATATAATTCCATTATGTGGATTTTTATTTAAATTTTATAAAGTTGTATGGGAATGTTTGCATTGTTTAATGTTTATTATCAGCAAGAATGCTGTTAATGATTGTCTTTGAAATATGACTTCCTTTTGTGATAGTTATAATTATCTTGATGAAATCACATTACATTAATCACTCTTAATTGTAAATTTACATCATTATCCATTTTCATATGCAATTTATATTAATATATAATAAACCTTATATCAATTTTATATACTGCGTTCACTTTTACAAATTTTTTATTAACTGTGGAATTGTTGATAAATATGTATTCATTATTCAATACATATATTTCATAAAGAATATATATATTTTTATTTTAGTATTTCATTGTAATGGTAATGGTGAGTGAGGCCTTCACATTATAAATCCCATTGATTTATCTATATGTTCTCATGAGATTATTAAATTGGCCAAATTAAATGGCTTTCTATCTTTAGTTATAAATGTCTTGTGATGGTTCATGATGGTATAGGTTTTCACATGCCTTAGACATGACATATTATAATTAATACTTTTTTTAATATTTATTTTAGTTATTATTTATCTGTGATATTTTCCGGTGACATATTTATGAATTTATTCTATGCTTAGTTTATTGATTTAGTGGATTGTGTTTTAAATTATTTCATTTATATATTTATTTTTCCATATCTAGTTATTTGAATGGAATTTTTTATCATTTATTTTCCTTTATAGATTCATTTACTCTTATTAATTCATTACTTCTTCCAATTTACTTACCCTTATAGAGTATTTTATCTCCCCATTATTATGCTTTATATCCCCTGGTTGTTAAGAATAAATATATAAATAAGCTTTCAAGGATACATTTTATTTAATTTTATTTTGTATCATGTTTTTATATTATACTTCCCAATGTATTATGTTTTTCATGTATGTAATATTTATTTTGAAGACTAATAAACTGAATGGACCTTTAGTATTTGATTCCTTGGCATCATGCCAATGTAATAAATTAATGCACCGTCTCCGAGCATCTGAATTCATGGTATTAAATATTGTATTAAAGGAAGTTTAGAAATTAAATTTGAAACTAGATTTTAAAAATATATATTTGGGATCACAACCATAAATATAAATTTTGGTTTAGTAAAGAGGAACAACCTAAATTTTTTTAAGGATAAAATTATGTGGGAATTTCTAGAAATACACCTGTGTATGGATATTAGAAGTGGACGTGGTTCTAGAATAGATGTACCTATGAGTAATGACTCTAAAAATGTGTTTCAAACCTGAATCAGTGTAATCTAGTGGCAGATAATGGGTCAAA
The DNA here is from genome assembly GCA_963277665.1 of Viscum album. Lineage (NCBI taxonomy): Eukaryota > Viridiplantae > Streptophyta > Magnoliopsida > Santalales > Viscaceae > Viscum > Viscum album. The sequence goes on from OY728150.1 coordinate 1,590,919,052, forward strand.
CTATGCAATTGGTTTGGTACTCAAATAGGATATGCCTAGGATAATTCAAATTTTTATTTCAATCCAATATGAAGTATTTTAATGTAATGATATCCCCAAATAAACTAGGATTATGATTAGAAGATTGGATTTTTAATTTAAAATTTGTGTTTTAATAGCTTTGGGATTATGCACTATGTTATTATTTAATCCATTATAATCTATTATTTAGAAATGGTACCATGTGGAAGGACTGAGAACTCCACCAATGCATGTGATCTAAAGAGTATGAAGGATCATATCATTCATGGTCATAAGAAAGCACTCCAAAGGGAAATTGTATTCTAAGTATTCCCATAATATTAGGAAATAGTATCACGAGTTAATAAGATAATTAACGAAATATTTAATTCCCATGTATTTGATGGGATGCAAGAGAAGAGGAGGATGAATGAGAAAAAGGTAGATAAAGGGATGATGGGAATGAAGGATTATCCCACATGTGATTACTATGGAAAGAATCAACCTATAAATTCTTGATGGGAATGTGAGTTTTTTAGATGTGTGGAGATAAGGTTCCCTGTGATAATGAATGTAAATGGAACAATAAGAAGGCTACTATACTAAGAGATGATTTATAAATAGTTCAAGGAATAATCAATCAGTAATATTATTATTATAGAAACATATATTTACATATATTCAAAGATACTAGAAGAATCCCTCAACTACCAGAAAAAATATATTAAAAAAAATGTTTTCATAGTACCTTTATTTCAAATTAAAAAATGGACATTAGATCATCAAATATTGTGGGATTTCTTATATATAATATTATCCAAACCATGTCCTCTGCAAAACTCAATCAAAACATGATATATAGATTTTTCTTCCAAATTCATGTTTCTATTTCCCACCATTGTTCTGTTACTAGAGAACCTAGTTACGTGACTATGGTATATTCTTTTATTTCCTAGTAATAAGATTTGATATGATCCCATTTTATGATGTGGGTCATTAGAAAATAGTTTATATTTATTCTACAAATCATTGGGATACATTTTAAGAATCAAGGAAATAATTTATATATGGTGGGGAGAATGTAATAACTAGAAATTCTAAATTAACAACTTTATTTTCCATAGGGTTTATTACATGCAACCCCAAGTGTAAAAATAGAATATATTAACCTGATACATTATAAGATTAAATAAAAATGATATATTCTATAACTTTTAATGCCTGGAACACTATTCTACCATATATCACATTCAATAAAGACCTTCCTTGATATCTTTCATTACATTAAATATAGACCTTCCTTGATAGCTTTCATTACTCTCAAGACTGAGTATCACCAAATAAAAATGTATTGTTAAAATATTATTATTTAAAATATTATGATATAAAATACCCATTAGATTAAATTTTAGGAATATAATTTACTATATTATGAAAATTTATAGTTTATATAATTATAAAATGAATTTATTGATTACCAATTTATGATTAACATATATTAGAACCAATTGTATATAAATAAATTATTATTTGTATGCTTCCAAAGTATTTTTGTCTTAAATAAAAATAATTCTTTATCATTAATAAATTATTTTAATGAAATTTATATGTTATATATTACATCAAATATTTTCTATATTCATCCATTTTGTTTGATATACTTATTATTAGAACAAATCCAATTTCCCATATAAAACCCTTTAAGTTTATAAAGGATTGTTTACCAGCTTTTAATGAGAACCCATTTTTAATATTAATTTTGACACGTTAATTTAATTAAAAAGTTATAATAATCTTAATAATAGAGTTACAAATATAAAAATTAGGTTTGGGTATATTTTTTATATTTTTCAAAAAAATATAATTTTTAATGAAGAATTTAAATTACTTAAATTTAGTTTTAAATTGTTTTATCATCTATTTTATTTATAATTAAAAATTACTATTTTATTTATTTTAAAATATTAATTAGATCATAATTTTATCATTGAATCAAATTTAGGTAATTGTAATTTATTTTACTTTGAAATTGACTATAATAACATTGAAAACATTAAGCAACTTTTTCATTAAAAACATGCATTAGCGTCCCACCTCCAAGGTGAGATTTAAATTAAATTAATACACTTATTTAAAGAGTATGTTAAAAAATTTAATTCATTTTTAGATTGAGAAAAATTTATTATGTTTAATAATACCACCTTTTTTTGACCAAACACTGTAGTGAGTGCAATTAAAATTAATTATGATTATTAATGTAAAATTATTCCTAATACAGGACTAAACCTTTATCTTAAGGGCCCAAATGACCCATCAACTTATTTGAAACCAATGTTATGGCCATAATACGTCCTAAAATGTTACATTGTTGAGTTTTTTTTGGATTTTGAAGACATTTTTGTGTAAAAACATGGGTCCAACTGACATCTTTTCAGAAAAACCAAGCGAGTCCTTTCCCCCATATGAATGTCCACAAACTATCCCATATAGTTTCAAAAAAATCCCTCCCCTCCAGGATTAATCATCCATTTGGGTGTAAATACTTCTATATAATCCTTATAGTATAAACCAAAATAAGATACATGATTAACATGTAATGTCTTCTCCGAAGCTCTTTAGATTTATTTCCATTCTCCACCGCTCAAATATATTTATTACATGATTATATTATAACAAAATTATCATAAATATACTCGGAATTTTTTCTCTAATTTTTTATTCCTAAACATAGATACAACTCCATCAAATCCATAATGAACATTTAGTTTCCCTGTACGATAATAAATAGCCTCACGAAACGATGGTTGTTCATTTTTCTTTTACCACCTATAATTGAGGCCACTATAATGGAGAATCTATTTAGCTATGTTATATATGATATTTGTAATTTCATTATGATTTTTAATATTTTGAACATATATTCATTCATTCCATATTTGGTAAAAAAATAATTTCATTTGTGGAAGTCTGGACTACCGCCCCTCAAATCGACAGGACTCGTTCATTCCATAACATGAATGTATAAATTAATATTATAATAAACCAATGTAACATATAAAAAATATATATGAAACTATGATCTTAATAAAAAATTTATCATTTATATTTCATTCTTTTAATACAACACATAAATGAATGTAGTGTTTCTGCATAGGTAAGACATATCGTCTTTATGAACAATGCACTTTATTTCTAATCTTCAAATATTATAGATTACCCTAAATGAAATTTCAATAATTAAATATGATAATTAAATCAATTTTTAAATTATTTATATGAATAAATAATGATATATGCAATAAGAAAACAAATTAAAGTCAAAACATACATGGGAAAATGTGGTAATTAACAAATGAAATAAATAAAATAATGAAAGAGTACTAACAAATGGGTAATAAGATGTTATAAGAAGTTAATATGTGGTATTATAAAAATTACTATGGTTATATTATAAGTTAGTAAGATATTTTAAAAATCTATATTGGATGATAAATACCACACAATAAAAGAAAGGTTATGGTAAGGGAATTTCTGCCTTATTCGCATTCCATTGAGACTTATTTGTTATTATGCACCAATTCACATTAATTTGGTGTATATACTATTTTTTGTTATGTTATATAATGAATATAATTACTTTCATGATATTATAATATTCATTTAATATTATTCCATCATGGTGATAAAGATTTAACTATTTCAAGGTGGTCAGGGACAATTTGGAATGCTTAAATGTTATTCTCTTAGTGCATGTTCTTAATTATTATCTTTTTAATCTCACTTTGTTTTGTGATTTTCAATATTATCTTTAAAAAGAAACTTTATTTTATTCAGTTTTCATCTGAATTTTTATTGAATATCCATATTATTGTAAATGATTATTAATATTTCATAAATTGTATTTCATTTTTACATACGGTGTTTAATTTGTTCATTATATGATTAATTGGGAAATTGTTGATAAATATGTATTACTTATTCAATACAGATATTTGATTAGGAATATTATTTAATTTTTTAATTGATATGAGGAATACTTTGGACCGGTAATGATAGGTATGGCTTTGAATTTATATAACCCCTCGATGCATCGATAGGATCTAATGAAACAATTATGTTTACCAAATTAAATTAGATTCTATCTGTATTTTTATCTATCTTGTGAAACGTCTTGATGGCATAGATTTTCATATTAAATAGACATGACATCCAATTATTAATCATTTCCTTAATATATATTTTAGTTATTATTTATTCATGTGAATTTGTGTCGACATTTCTATGCATGTATTCTTTTCACAGTTTACTAATTACGTTTCATGTGTTTCAAATTCTTACCTAGACTTATTTATTTTTTCTTATCTAGTTATTTGAATATAATATGTTTTAATTAAATTACCTTTCTATTATATTTTATTCATATTGAATCATTATTTCTTATTATTTACTTACCCATACTATGAATTTGAGCCTACCATTATTATGTTTCATTTCCCCACATTATGATGTATAAATCTCTGATTATTATTTCAATGATGTAGTTTATATAATTTATGTATGTGTCATGTTTGTATTTTATATTTCCCAATGTATTATAGGTTCCATCTATGTAATATGGATTTTCAAGAATGCTAAATTGATCAGTCTTTTTGGATTTTATTTCTTGTAATCATGATAATATAATAGAATAATGCATCTGCTCTAGGATTCTAGGGTCGTGGAGTAAAAAATAACTGATTTAAATGTTTATAGAAATGTTCGACACTTGAAAAAATTCCAGACAATATTTTTCCCCCTTATGACCTCTGTGGGGTTTTTTCACCAAAGGAATATACTTCACTACTTTCTATTTTCTATAACTCTATCTAGAATTAAAAAAATAAAAAACTTAATACAATTGTGGAATTGGAGGATGCCACTATAAGTATAAATAAAGAAATACAATGGATTTATTATCGGTATGTGGTAGGAAATTATTATATTCCTTTAAATGATAACTGATATATGCTTGAGGTGATATATTTTTAAGGATTTCTAGCTACTGATCCTGATTCCCTACACACATCCAGGGATGAGGAGGCGTAATATTATCAAAAACTGAATAAATATATTCTATACAAAATGAAATATATTTCCATATTTAATAACTTTTTTTATTCTCTTTTCAAAAACATGGAAGAATTCACAATTGGATTTAGATGTTTTATAATAGATCACTATGGAAATACCAAAAATGGAATAATTTATCCAACTTGAAGAGTACCATTGTATATACAACCTCATGAATTGCTATTAAGGGAAAATATATTCCCCACACATCCAATTCTGAAATATCATGAATCATATAATAATGAATCTTCATAAAGTGAATCATCCATTAATGAATAATCCTCTTTTCATAAAGGCATTTTAAAGATCATTAATGAAAATCATATTATAATGTATTGTTTAAAATACTGTATATAGTCATGAGATGATGAAAATAATCTATTATCGTTTAATATATATAATGTGATGGATACATTTATTTTTTTGTATCATGATCATAGAGTGGACATGTTTTCAAAAATTGTATCATTAATTGAAAAGAATCCCATTTTGGTGTTCTGGACTTTCCGTTGGGAATAATTTATAATGGTGAAAACATTAGGTTGATTTCTATTCAATTATAATTAAATAAAATATTTAACTATTTTTGTTGATTACGGTTATGATAAACTATAATTTGTAGTTTTTTTGAGTTTTATAACAATGAAAAATATAATATTATTTTTTTTTATTTTTAAATTTTTTATTATAGTCTTTTTTTTGAAAGACTTTCTTTTATTATGGCTATATAAATGTCCACTGAATGAGGAATTGACATATATCATGTAAAAAATATTATTTAATGATTTTCATTTTTATGTTTTAGGATGGGTACATTTTTTTAATTCCTCATATTGTATATAATTATCTATCCTTTTCTGATTTATATCCCAGGGATATTGGTGTTTCTCATCTAAAAAACCTATCACTAATATTCAAAGTCTATTGGAACTCTAAAGGCAAGAGATAATCTATGTTCTGGCCTACCAAGAATTTATTTCTAGAAAAAATAATTTTTTAAGGATGTATTAGTTAGATACTAGATTAAGTTCCACATATTTTTCTTACATTGGGTACCTCTATATAAAATAATCATGATTCTATTAAAATATTTGAAACATTTTTAATAGAAAAATATATATTTTTAAACTCATTCTCCACTCTAATACTAATGAGATCTTTATTAGACTAACCCATCACTTCCATGTCATGCCTATATTTCACAGTAATTCAATACATTTAAATAACATCATGGATACTATATTTACACATATATGAATCTATCTGTGAATAAAATTTTTTAAATAAGATAATGATTTACTGAGCGTGATAAACAATGTCTAAGGATTCATTTTACAAACACTGTTGAGGTGTTACAAAGATTTTTATGAACTCATATTAATAGTCATTATATAAAAAATGTTGATTTATTTTATTATTTATACTATTTTAATATTAAATAAATCATTATGATCATACTCTTAAAATGGTTTGTGACATCTTTGTACTATATTCTCTATAATTTTCTTAATAAAATAATGTTTCACCTCATGTGCTAACGTATAATAAAATATTTTTCAAAAAAATGGTGGAATTATTTGGTCATAAAACTAATAGCTTTAATCTTTTTTTTATTATATAAACATTAAATATATCCTTCTTAGCATCCATAAAAAGTGGAAATGAAAAATGAATAACATCATGTCATGGAGGTTGTATTTCATACATATGCATAAGAGAAATTATCACATTCCAATAGTTTTTAATGTAAAAATATAGATTTCATATTTCAATTATACAAGAATAATCAAGTCATAAATATAATATATAAAAATTAACCCCATCATGATAACCTTTGATGAATTATGGTTATGGAAAATAATTATTGTAATATGGAGGTTTTGGTCCACACATATACATGTGTGATACATTCACATCCAATTGGATAGAAAAGTTGGTTAAAATTAATGGAAAGAAAATAATAATATTTTAGTATATTTTGGATATTTAATTTATTATTTTATTATTAACATTAAATATTTATATGATATAGATGAATAAATATTTTGTAAGAGGATAGGTAGGATGATTACCACTTTTTCTGTATGCCATTGTTTAATCTTTTATTAAAGACCCTTAGAATGAGATTATAAGAATCCTAGGACTGATAATTAGTTGATAATAAATTTTGAAAGGGAATTTTCTATTGTTTGTTTTATATAGATGTAGCATGGTTTGGTAATGAAGAGATAAGTCGGGTGTGATTTTATAAGTGGGGGAGAGTAAACACTTGAAATTTCATGAAATATTTTTATATAATAATGAAATATCCATGAAAAGTAATTACACCATAATAAGTATTAAAATGTGTGATAGATTAAGACAAAAATAATTCTATAATATATGATTAAGTAAATATGAATTGGATAATATTCCCTTTCTATTTTTTTACCCACCTAGTAAACTTTTTTAAGAATAAGTGTGGTAGCATATTTTTAATTTTTATACATACTATTTTTATCAAAAATTAAATTTATCATATTAATTAATTGTAATTATTTTTTCTATAAATAGGAATTAAATATTATAAATTTTAATTCTCAAAAAGTGTGTCATTAAATTAAAAATTAAACCCTCAAAATGAGAGGAAATGGGATTTTCCAGATATATTTTTTAATTATTAACTTTGTAATAGAAAAAATTATCAATAAATTTATTTCAATGAGAAAATTAAGATTTTTAATATTATATTTTTACGAATAATAATTTTAAATACAATTAAAATATTTATCTTTTGAAAAACATTGAATAAAAATGGAGTTTTCCATAAAAATCATATTATTTCACTAATAATAAAAAATTATTATTTTTAGAAAATTATAAAAATTCACTCTTAAATAATTTTTACATGATGTTCTCATTAATGTAATTCATTTTGAAAAATCTATTTTTTGAATGTTGAACAACATATTTATATTATTTTCTGCTAAAAATCAACAAGACCATTTTTTGGAAAAATATGTGTTTAAGGCATAAGACGAATTTACTAAAAAATTAGTATTTATTTATAAATATATTGGAGTTATCTAAATAAATAGTACATAACTTCAAAATTTATCTATACATATTCATTCATAATATATAATGGAAATATTATATTTAAACACTCTATTATTGGTCATTTAATCTTGATGCCACATATTTTGTGAGTAATTGATGAAATTAGAATTATGTGAATTGAAATATTCCATAAAATATCATGGTGTAGAATATAATGAGTGTTATTAAAAGAGAAAATTAAATCATTAAAAATTTCCAGTTTCTTTTATTCCACTTGGAATCATCATCTATAAATAAATATTTCTTTTCATAATATATACTTTTTATTTTTATATATAAACAAGTATATCTTTTTCAATCAAAAATATTTTTTTTTTCTAATTTTTTTTGAAATATCTTATATATAGTAAATATACAATAACAATATTATGTAATTTAGTTTTGTAATTTAAATCTTATATGTTTTATGTAATTATAACTTTTGGAGTGAAATTTCCCATTAATAGAACCCCTCAAAATTAGTTTTTAATAAAAGAAATATCATTTCGGTTTGAAGATATTATTCAAAATTATATTGATTAAATAATTGAATTTCATAAATTTTACAAAATAATAATAATTTATACAACAATATATTTCATTTACACAAGTATTTAATCATTATATAGAATCATATATCTTATATGATGAAGAAACATGATTTTTTTTAAAATACCACTTATAATTATTTTTTATTCTTGTTATTACAACAAAAAAAGAATTAAATTATTGGAATCATGATATAAAGAGGATTTTGTTCAAAAATAATTTTGAAGAGTGCATGCATGGGTGGAATAGTGAGTTTTTTAGTGAACATGATGAAAACATAAACTGTAGTTAGATTTATTATTTTTTGTACTATTACTATGTCATGTATCTATCTAGAATATATTAATGATAAGTGTGTATAATGAGATGATAAAAATAAAACAATTTTGATTAACTTGAAATAACTCTTTTTTTTATATACGAAACATGTGAGATTTGAGATAGTTTGTGTGGATTGATGATGAATTAAAATATTAAATAATATTATCTTGATTGTGTTGAAATTAAATTTTTTTAGTATAATGGAATAATATTTATAGAGTGATGATCCTTTTCATGATAATTTATGGATGTATGACAAATGAATTTAGCTTTTTGGCAACAAATCCATCCTAAAGAATTGTATTTTTATAAGAAAAATCACATTAAAAATTATTTTTTTTCACGTTCAATATTATTTTGGAATGAATCTCTGGTATTATATAAATGAGTTACATGAAATAGTAATAGTTAGAGGACCATACAAGTTTATAACAAACATAGTCATAGGGGCCAATATACATTCTAATTTAATATCCAGTTTGAATATTTGACCTAGTTTATAAAATCGTAATGATTATTAATTAACATATACTTTATATATTCATATAGGAATGTTTACATTGTTGATTAGATAATCACATAGATTATGGGACATATAATTTTAAATATACTTAAATATTATATATTGATATATTTTAATTTTAAATATTTTTATTTCATGTAATGAATATACAATTAAAAACACATGAACCCCCTCAAGGAAATTATTCAGGGTTTTAACCATAAAATGAATAAATCATAACATTTAGTTTGTAAAAAGACTACTATAAAATATTCCTTATCCTGTCAATGTATTAATTTATGAAGTGAATATATATTCAGGATAATCATGTGGAAGGGGACATGATAATTGTTTTTATTATTATGTATCTGTATGGTTTATGTGACCAAGAGGAGGAGGTATCTATGATGACCACCTATATAATATATTGAGTTTAAATTATTTATTATGGGGTTGGTGTGAGTCGGTTTCTGGGGTATTTTATTTCATTAATTTCACATGTTATTATATATAAACATCATTATTTATGGACTAATTCTTATAGTGGTGATGTGATTTTAATAGTATAATTATTTAGAATTTTTTATGATGATAATTAGTGCTATAGAAGGAAATACAGTTTCCCTTAATATCTAATTCATTTTATATTACAATAATATAGTACATGATCAATTACTTGCAACGACCCGTCCCCCGGTGCCCGTGTCATGACTACATTAAGCCCACCTCTTAAAGGCTAGGGTTGGAGATGAGCACCGAAGGCATCAACCTAAAAGTGGGAGACATTTTCCTGAGTACCAATATGCACACACATGCCCAACCGCGTCCCAACAAATTTGAAATGGGGAAAATTTATACTAACAGCACACTGAGTATAAAGTACATATGAAAGAAATTGGGCCAGAATATAAACCCGACAAAAAAGAACTGAAACAACAAAGTAAAGAAATGTGCTCTGAAGGAAATCTATGGAAAAACCCCCCTGATCATAAGAGTAGTGAGGATACTAGACGGTGAAGTATTACCTCATCTCCTCTAGGTCCTACTAGTTCCTACCTGGTCATAGTCCTCCAAGTCCACTGTTGAATCGTTGATCAGTCCTGTCTCACTAGGCTCCACTAGGTCTAGGGCCACCATTATCTCTATCGAAGTGTCGATAATTTTGATGGGACAAGACACACATGGGTGGGTCCCATGCAAGGGTGAGTAATGCAAAACTCAGGAGGGAACCCAAAAGAAAAAAAGTAAATACCACACAACAATACTCAATGTATAGAATGAAGAAAAAGCACATAGCACAAGGAAGTTCCCATCTGGTATATTATAGGGTAGTGATTGTATCTTCGTCAGATACATCATCGAAAGCATTGGAAGCTAGATAAATACTCCTCTATCAAGTACTGTGGGACTTCCAAGTCACACATAAGCCATTTTCCACCAACCTTAGACTGTTTTCGTACTTATCCTTGATGAGTACTGTGGGAATGCTGGATTACATAGAGCCGCTCCCCACCAAGGGCCTGCTGGGTCACTCAGAGCCACGTCCCACCATGGATGAATTGATGTACTCCTTCTATCAATTACCATAGGTCTCTTGAGTCACATAGAGCTTCTCCCCACAATATACCTTCTGGGTCACATAGATCTTCTTGCCACTGGGCTGTCGTCGAGTAGTATTCAGGTCTCAGCCAACCACACGGTTCCGTACATAGCATGATCGGGAGAAAATCTCATGAAGACATTAGTTTCATATAGATTTTCATCAATGTCCAAAAAATATTTCCAAAATATCTTCATCATCAATAGGGTTACAACGCTGCAAACTGACCATCAATCAGACGTGGGGTTGCAAGATACAAGGGTTTTTGTGAACAAGGGGCTATTTGCTACGAGACCTGGTTCGACCCGGTCGGACCGACCCAAAAAACACTAAAAGGGGTTACAAAATACCTTGTTTTAATTAGGCTAACTCAACCTAACTTGGTTTAGGTTGGGGTTGGTCTTTTCGACCTTGAAAAAATGGGCCAGGAACAATAAGGCTCGCAGGACCTAGCCATGTTTGGCCAAGGGTCCAGCCAGCTGGGTTTCTTCGTAACCTGGTCTTGTCTTGCCCGACACGATGGGTGCAAGTGCACCCTGTCGATAGGGGTCCATCCCCATGGGTACGGTTCTGACCCTACGACATGTTTCTAACCCATCGGCGTGGGTTTCGCCCGCTGGTCTGGGGGCGCGGTCTGCCATCCATAGCCTGATCCACCCTATGGGTGGACCTGCAGTACGCCACCCAATCGGGACATGGAATCCGAGCCATGTCTAGCTTTAGCTAGTGCCACTAATGCTGGGCCCCTCCATCCATGGTTGACTGACCATGGCCTGCACATCTAGGTTGTCCATGTTATGTTCCACCCACTCCACGTTAAACCTCCCTTGCTCGGTGACTCTAATCGCATCGACTGGTTATCCATGGCCTCCTGCCGCCTCGATGCACTGACGGGCGCACCACCAGACACCTCAAAAGCCATCTCAATATTGGTTGGAATTTCCTCCTTTTGTTTCTGGCTTGGGTGGGCCACTTTTTAACTGGTGGTACCACGCCTACGACACATTCTGGAGGCAACCAGAGTTGCTACGATGGTCTGTTTTTCGATCAGTCTCCAGCTACGGACCTCTGGGGGTACCTCCATCCATGCACATTCCCCCAAAATTAAATTTACAATACATTTAGAATGAAATAACTATGAAATAATGAGCAGAGGTACTCAATTCCAGTTTGTGTCAGCTCAGGACCTCTACATTTAAGGTATAAATTAAGGGTGAGGTTTGTGGGTTGAAGATCAAAAATTTTATTCAAGGTTTCAATATTAGATAAGAAATCCCCAAAAAAATTCACCCTCCTACTTAAATTCATGAATCAGGTATCAACCTATTTTTGGGTTGAAATGTGTTCATAATTTATAGAAAAAGATAAAAAGGAAAGAACATTGAAATAAATACAAAACCTCTACCTCTTTGACTTTTGATGCTGAAATGTTCATCCTTGAGAGAATAAGGATTCGACATCATCACTTCTGGAACTGTTTTTCAAGGTTTTTCGAAGTCATTAAATTCCAAACTATATTCTTCATAATTAGTCATTAGGGAAAAATTCCATCAAATATTTTTCAGTGAGTCACTATGGTTTAATTCCATCCTCTCTAACATGAAAAATAATTAATGGAAACATGTTGCAGAGTTTTAGCTATGCTGGGATGTCGCATCATTACACAGTTTCAATTATAAAACAATATCACTATTATGGTCCCTTTATTACATCATTATAATGTGTGATATGGGCCATTATTTAGCATAATTAATACACCTTATTGCCACTTCGTCGCCACACCACAACTTCACCGTCCACTGCTCAACGGATGAGAATGAATATAAATTAACTATCTAATTTATTTTATAATTTTTCTCGAAAATTCCCAAAATAAATTTTTTTGTTCAGCCCTTTCTGGCCAAGGTTATGTCCATTATAGGTGAATCACAACATTTAGAATTCATGGATGTCCTCATATTTTCTATGGGATCACTGGTTAAAAAAATATAAAAATCCACTCATGCATTTATTGAATGTACCATAAAAAATGTTTGAGATTCTATTATGGGCTCTCTGAGCCTCAGAGTCTTTATTCATCAGAGTGAATGGTCTTAAAATAGTTCCAAAAAAATTAAATAGAATTTTCAAGACATTAAATTCTCCCTAGCTTAGGTATTTATCTCCCTAAAAGATAAAAAACTAAACTAACAGATGGGGGTCAAGTGCGTACCTACTGAGATGCGACTCATGGAAAATTCCATGCCCATTGTGCATATGTTGGAGATGGGGTAGGCGGTACACCACCTTGATAACTCTACTCAGGATCTAAAAGGGTCCGATGATCCTTAGAGATAGCTTTCCAACCCGGCTAAATCCTCATAACCCACGTCAGGGTGAGACCTGATGGAACAGATGGTCTCCCTCATCAAACTCCATGGGTCTCCATTTCCTATTTGTATAAGAAATTTTCCTTCTTTGTGCACTCCACATCCACTCCTGGATGATCTACACCTTCTCGGTGGTAGGCCATTTGAACTCTGGAACTATGAGTTCCAACTCCCATTGGTCTGTCTAGTATAAGGGTGATCAGCAAAGTCGCTTGTACAAGGAATCGAACGGTGCCATGCTAATGGTGGAGTGGTAGCTATTGTTTTATGATAACTCCACTAGTAACAAGTGTTTCTCTCATATATGTACAAAGAAAAGTAGAAAAGAACCAAGAATGTACTCCATGGCTTGTATGGTTCACTCTGACTGACCAACCGTATGGGGATGAAAAGATGTTCTCAAAGGTAGTTTTGTCCCGAATACCTCCTGTAATACCAAAATAAACTAGGATGTAAAGTGTGTGTCATGATCTGAGAATAGTGTTGAAGGCACCTCATGGAACCACACTATCTCTTAGAGAAAGAGGTGTCTTAATCCCTCTACTGGGCCCTACTCCTAGATTGGTAGGAAGTGAGCTAACATGGTGAGTCTATCAATGATCACCCAAATATAATAATGGCCTCTTGGTGTACGTGGTAACCCCTTCACACTATCTAACGAGATACCATCCAAATTATACTATAGTACAACAAGTGGCTGGGACAACCCTTTAAGAACCCAATGCTCGACCTTCACTTGCTGAAAATTGAGGCATCAAAAAATGAACCCAGCCACCACTTTCTTCATCCTCAGCCACCATTAATGATGTTGTAGGTCTGGATAAATTTTTACCTCTCCAAGATGTACCGCCAAAAGGGACGTATGAAACTACCTCAACAGATACTCCAACAACATCTCTAGTATGGCAGTGCTTCCTATAGAAAGGATGCCATTATCCCCACCTATAGAAAATCAATTTGGATCCCGTCATAATGATAACTGAGCACATTAGGCCTCATAGTAAAAATCCAAAAGTAATGCCTCTCTGACTCGCTATACGGGGTGGGGAGTAACAATCATCGACTGAAGGTAAGTCTCTCCACCATCATCCATGAATTATATTTTCATCGTGGATAACTAATCTATTTAATCACTCAACTGCTGAAAACTAGTCCTCTTACTAGGTGTGTCTCCCACCACGTTCTCCTTCCCAGAAGAATAAACTACCTCCAAGTCATAGTCATAGTTTAACTCGAGCCATCACCACTATATCAGGTGTAGGACTTTTTGGGAGATGATATACCTGATACTCTTGTGGTCATAGTAAAATATAAACCTCTCACCCATAAAGGTGGGTATCCACATCTTCTAGAAAAAGACATCTACTGCTAACTCTAGGTTGTGGGTCATGTAGTTCTGCTCATGATGCCTCAACTTGCATGAGCCGTATGTGATCACTAATTTCTCCTACATCTGGTCAAAACCCAGTCTAGTCTCTAATGAGTCATAGTAAACTACATACCCAACACCCTCCTCTATTAGTCTCAAGATGGTGCACTAGTCAGTCATCGCCTCAGCTCTTGGAAAGTATGAAAATATTTCTCAATCCACATGAAGGGAAATCCCTTCCATGTCAATGTTGATAATGGTGCTGCTACTCTATAGATGTTAGGAATGAACCTCCAATAGTAACCAGCAGATCCCAAGAAGCTCCACACCTCAGTCATGCTCCTAGGTGGATCCCATGAAATCACCACCTCTATCATTAATGGATCCACTACAAATCCAAACTTTGAGATGACATGTCCCAAAAAGTGGACCTCAAAAATCTAGAACTGTCACTTCGATAGATTACCATAAAGATAGTGCTATTGAAGTGTATCTAAGACTATCTAAAGGTGTGTAGCGTGATCCTCCTCCGACACTGAGTACACTAAGATGTCATCAATGACGACCATGATGAACAGATCAATGCATGGCTAGAAGAACCTATTCATGAGGCCAGTGAACATTGTTGGATTGTTTGTGATGTTGAAGGGAAACACAAGGGACTCATAGTGGCCATACTATCACCCGAAGGCTATTTTTGATACATCCTCATCATTTAACCAAATCTGGTGGTATCCTAATCTAAGATATATCATTTTAATCACTTATCTTCCTTTAGCGGGTCGATGTGTCATTGATTCTTGGAAGTGGATACTTGTTCATCACAGTCACCTAGTTTAGATGCTAGAAGTCCACTCACAACCTCAAAATCCCATCCGCCTTATTGGAAAAAATCATCAGGGATGCCCATATTGAAACACCGGGTCTTATGAACCCATTTTCCTAAATTTCCTCTAGTTATACCCTTAGCTCACGATGCTCTGCGGGAGCCATTTGATATGTCAGTGTGGATATCGGTGTCATCCTAGGGTACATTTGGATGAAAAAGTCTACCATCCTGTGAGTAGGTAGTCCATGAAAATCCTTAATAGAAACATCATCACACTTTTCACCACTATATGGAAGATTGGAATCCACTTATCCACTACACTAAGGTTGAGGCTAGCCAACTGGTGAGTGATCGGGTGTACCCTACTCTAAGAGAGTCTGTCCTGCCTAGGAAAGGTTTCATTCTCACCAGGAAGGAAAAATTGGTCCCATCTCTACAAACACACAACACTATATGCCAAAAAACATGATCTAAGCATGTAATGTGGATAACCAGTTCATACGAAAGATTATGTCGTACGGCCTCTACCCCACTACTCGAACATCTGAGCCAAATGTATGGCCTCCAAGAGTGAGATCACATTGTCGACATAAGTGTGTAATTGTTGAGTCATCTCCTTCCAGAGTATCTAGTTGTAAAGAGCGAGCCAATAGATCCATTAGAATCTTTGAGTTCCACAAGATTGTGGTGGAAGAGAAAGATCGACTACCCCTATATCTATAAGTACGACAACTTGGGTGGAGAAGACACAAATCATACCTCAGATCATATCAAGAGTTCCATGGTCGTATGCCTCTTCTTCCTAGATCTAAATTTTTCTTTTACCTTCCTTCTCCCTAATTTTGGGGATGACCACATGAGGGTGGTGATGGTAACACCTCAAAATGTCACCCACTGCCTGCCGCTCAGCGAGCTTCCCTTCCATGTCTGTTTCCCCGGATACCTCCTCATTCAATCTGCTTCTTCCACCTTGGTGGCCCCTCGATAGTATGTCAGTTGTCTGTACGATGAGTCAGGTAGTCACATGCCATGTTTCCCTACCTGACCCACACGAAGCACTACCTAGCTCCCTGTAGGCTCCCACTAGACTGGGAGCGGCACACCACCAAACAAGAGTCCTGGGGTTGGCCTATAAATGACCTGTCCGGCATGGGCCCACATTTCTACTGTCTTCTACCTGTAGAAAAATATTTCTCATAGGGTCTGCTGGAGGATCCACAATCGCCGCTTGCTCCACCAAGAAGCTCTCTAAAATAAGGGCTCACTCTAGAACCCCAACCTAGGTAGGTATACTAAGAGACAACATCGATGCCCTCATCTCCCAATCAATTCCTACTCAAATCCTCAAGCCCTAAAGAAAGGGTCTCACACCATGTTTGTGTAGTTTCAAGGTAGCTCAATGAACCTCGATGAGTACTCAAATACCATCATGCTAACCTACTGATGTTGAATTAGTTCTTTAATGTGTATAGAGAACAAGGTTGTGGGAAAAACTCCTCCCAGAAATGCTACTCAATCATTGTCCATGTGAGGGTTGCAACATCATGTGTTTGGGTGGTGAAACTCCACCATCTCTCTATTAAGCCCCGTGGAAGGTTCGTTGGCCAGATCTCTATCTAGTTAGGTGGTGTCCTCACCAAGATGAAGACTAGCATCACAACCTCTATCCAGTCCTCAGTGACCTGAGGATCCGTCTCATCCTATAACCTAGGAGGTATCTATCTCTATAACTCATGTAGGGCATTGATCTTATGAACTTCCTTTGCCGGAACCTCCAGGTGTAGATGTTTACCATTTTGTGGTGGTAGTACAAGTTCAACACCCACTGGGGACATCTCTAAAACTGGTCCTTGAATAGATGCCTCATCTCTATGCATGATATCTTCACAACCTCTTATCAGGATCCTAGATGATCATCCTTAGGGAGGCATAATGAGATAGATCAAGATGTAAAATGATTATAAGAATAAAACACGTGAGATTAATTTTATTAAAAAGAACATAAGTAGACACTTAGGAAACCATTGTTTTAATGTATTGAGTCAAAAAGAAGAATTTAAGGTCTTGGTTTTTGGATATGTTGGCTTCCGCACAAATACTGGACTCCCCAAATCTGAAAGTTGGACACACAACACTTAATAATGTTTCCCCAAAACATAACACAAACTCAAAGATTTTATGGTAGGTCTGACTACCCTTTGATACCACATTTTCATGAACCGTATCATAGGACACATGTCGTGACTACCCCATTCCTGCCTCCCAATGGCTAGGGGATGTTGACTGGCTTCAAAGGCTTCATCCTGCAAGTGGGAGGCATTTACCTAAGAGCTTGTATGCACACACATTCCTAACCACTTCCAAACAAACTAAAAAGAAAAAAAAGTACAATAATACTAGACTGATTAAAATTTACAACTAAAATAAAGTGGGCCAATATATAAACCCATAAAAAAACTAAAATAGAAAAGTCCAAAAAGGATCTTTGTGGCTATCTGGGCCATACCATGTCTTATTGTGAAGAGGAAAGAATCTATCTGGATGGAGAAGATATAAGAGTCCAACAAAGGAGGAAAAATTAATATCCTAATTCCTATAGAAGAAAAAATATATATGGATATTGTTTTTTTTGTTCTAACATTGGTTATAAGGATTCCAATTGTAGGCCGAGAAGGGACATGGACACCTCATACCGATGTTCAAGACAAGTCATGTCTTGTCTGCAAGACAGTGTTTCTCTTTCAAACAAGTTTTCTCCTCTCAAAAAATATTTTGACTATGAAGAAACTGAGTACAAAGAAGAGATAATTGAAAGAAAATCAGTTCTCTATACTCAATCCAATGTCTCATGGAAGGAAAGGAAAAATATTGAGAAATCCAACCTTGCAGAGGTGGCCATCAAAGCTACAATGAACAACAGTTCCTGGATTCTAGATAGTGGTTATTCATCTCTTATGACATGTAATGCTAGACTTTTAACTGATATCAAAAGAACAGTTGATGGTACAATACTATTTGGTAATTATGGAGCTCTAAAAATCAAATGGAATGGATGTACCAAATTAGATAATGGAGAACTAAAGAAGACTGAAGTGATTTACAAAGAAGGGCTACCTCATAATCTAGTCATCATGAGTAAACACTATGACTTAGTACTTATAGTCACTTTTAATCAGAAAGTATGCACAATCAAGGGAAAGTTAGGCAATTCACTTATGAAGGGATGCATAACAGAAGGCAACTTGTATCAGGTTGATAGTGAATAAAATTTCTATTACATGACTGTTGAGGAAGAAACCAATTTTTGGCATCGAAGACTGGGACACATCAATCAAAAATACATAGAGAAAATATCCAAATTGAGAATTGTCATCTACATTCCCATCTTAAAGAGTGAGCGGGAAAAGTCTTGTGATGCTTGCATTCGTGGGAATCTGGTCTGCAGTTCATATCGACTAAAGATGAAAAGGGCATCTCACCTTCTTGATCTGATTCATACAGATGTATGTGGGCCGATAAATATTGCTGGAACTCATGGAGAAAGGTAATTTTCTTTTTCATAGATGATTACAGTATAATGGCATGTGTGATGGTCATTCACAGGAAACAACAAATCCTTGACTGCATGAAAACATATCGGTGAATCACCGAGAATGATACCAGACGAATAATCAAAGTGTTGCGATCTGACAATGTAGGAGAATAAACGTCCATTTAATTTGAGAATTATCTAGAGAAGCATGGGATAGAGCCTGAGGTAGATGCTCTGAGAACACCACAACAAAATGGAGTAGTTGAACGTAGGAATCGACAGGTGAAGAACATGGCATGAACTGTTCTGATTGAGAGTCGTATTCCACGACATTACTGGAAAGATGTTGTTCAAATTGCAGTGTATATTCAGAATCGAACAGGACATTATATGGGTGATATGAAGACACCATATAAATTGTGGCATGTAAGGAATCCCTATTTAAAATACTTTCGTGTATTTGGAAGTAAATTCTTTATCAGGAACAATGAAGGAAATCAATGGAAATATGGAAATAATGCAGATGAAGGAATTTTCCTCGGTTACTCAATGAACAACACATCCTTCAAATCATTCAACAAGCATTTAGGAAGGATTGGTGAAAGCAGTGATGTTGAGATAATTGAAGAGAAAACCGAAAATGCTTCAGGGACATCATATGATGATTTGATAGAAAGTGAAGAAGAAAGATAACATGGAGAAAATACATATATAGAAATATGGGAAGTTGTAAAAAACACTCAGCAGTCACATCATGATGTTGACTCAGAAGAAGAATATAAAGAAGAAACTATGGCTGAAGAGAATGTAACTGAACCTCGCAGAGAAATCAAAGAGTTGAGATTGATCCATCCAACATTATTGGGGATGGGACTGCACCCACTCAAACAAGAATGATGAGGAATAACACGCAATCTGCATTTCTCTCATTTGTGGAGCCACCCTCATTCAAAGAACCTGCAAAGGATGAATCTTGGGTGAAATCCATGAATGAAGAATTAGATCAGATTGACAAGAATCAGACATGGGATCTTGTCCATAGACACAAAGTTCACAATGTGATTTGAACCAAATGGATGTTCAAAAAAATGTTTGATGAGCATTGAAGTGTCGTCAGAAACAAGGAACGACTGGTATGTAAAGGATACTCTTAGATTGAAGGCATTGATGTTGAAGAAACCTTTTCTCTAGTGGCTAGATTGGAGTCAATCAGGATTTTCCTTGACATGGCACTCCAAAGAGGATATAAAGTATATCAAATGGATTTCAAGACAACATTATTTAATGGTTTACTCGAAGAAGAAGTCTATATTTAAGAACTAGTGGGTTTTGTTCTAGGTACTGATGAAACAATGGTCTGCAAGATGAAGAAATCTGTATATGGTTTGAAGCAGGCACCACTGGCGTGGTACTCGTGGCTGGATTCATATCTCAAGTAGCTGGAATTCAAAAGAGGATGAGTAGATTACAATCTTTATAAGAATTATTCTCCAAAAGATCAATTCATGGTTATATTCTATGTCGGTGATATCATATTTGGTGGCAGTAGGCAAAAATCAGTGGTTGAATTTTCCAGTTACATGAAATCATAGTTTTAAATGTCTATGATTGGGGAGATCACATATTTCATGGGGTTGCAGGTGATTCAAAAGAAGGAATACACTTTCATTTCTCAGAAAAAGTATGCAAGAGAGATGTTAAAGAAGTTTAATATGAAATTATCCAAACCAATGTCATCTCTGATTGCAGTTGGAACTAAAATTGGAAAGCATGATGATGTGGCCTCAATTAATCCCACCATGTAAAGGAAGATCATGGGAGCCTACTAAACTTGATAGGGACACAACCAAATATTTTCTTTGCCACATGTCTTGTGGCCCACTTTCAGGGTTATTGAAAGGAGGAACATATGGAAGCGGTAAAAAAGAATCATGAGGTACATTCATGGTACATATAACTTTGGGTTATTTTTTGCTATAGGCAGTGACATTGAATTATCAGCATTTTCTGATGCTAAATAGGGTAGAGATGTAGTAGACAGAAAGTACACTAGTGGTGGAGCCTTCAATATTGGGAAGAAATGTGTTGTCTGGTTGAGCAAGAAACAAGAAAGTACTTCTCTTAGTCTACTGAAGCTGTGTATATATCCTCCACAAAGGAATGCACTCAACTGCTATGGATGAAGCAAAAACTTACAAATATTTGTGATGAGGTAAATCAACCAATGGTAATTTACTATGATAACAAGAGTGAAATTGATCTCACTAAGAATCCTGTTTAGCATTCTCATACAAAACATATTTAAATCAGGTATCACATTATCAAAGGAAACATTGACCAAGGGGTGATTAGAATGGATCATGTGGGAACTGATGAGAAAGTGGCTGATATCCTTACCAATCCACTGTCAGCTGTTGTGTTGGAGTATCATCGGTTGAACCTCGGTGTTCAGCTACCTCCAAGTGCATAAGGAGGTTACACAATTCCCCTCTCCCCGTTTATGATAACTATTTTTATCTATTTATGGATGTGATGAAGGTTTGTGGGGGAGATACTATCCAGGGGGAGTATGGTTTGAGATGAACAATGATCAAGTTACTGGTTTTTGGTATTATTGTCAATGGGGGAGAAAGGAATAAATTCAGGCATGTAATGCTTCTGTGACACGATGTGAATTCAGTGTCCATCTAAGGATGAGAAGGATGAGAATGAAATGATTGGTCATGTAATGATTGTGTGTAATTGAGAATTCCAAAACACGGGAACCTAGTTCAAGCTTTCTCTCTTGTTTTCTACACCGATCATTGCTCACGTAGGCTTAGATTGTTGGCAACGTTGCTTCTTGCGGTTTTGGTTTTCATTTACATGGGGATCTATTGAATTTATTTTTTGACTACCAACAAACCCAAAGGGGGAGATTTTAGGAACCATGGTCATCTTTGAATGAATTGGTGTATGGTTTGTGTTTGTCGTCAATCCTCAGTGGATGTTTAGAATGTGTACTAGCAATGGAATTGGGCGCCGGTACATTAGAGGATTGGAAACTTATCGCCTATTGTTCTTCATGACCAGAACTTCAAAATATAGAAATGGAAAGAGGGTAATGCAAGTATTGGTGTGATCGCGCAATTGAGTAGTACAACAGTGGCTTGGACAGTTGGAGCTGTGCGCCGGGACTTGGGTGTCGTGAGGACACTTGTGCACCACCACTGTAACGACTTGAAATTTTTAATAAATCTTGTTTCCTAATTTTATGTGTTATTTTTTTTATACTCAACAAAAATGTTTCATTTGATAACATGAGTGTAATTAAAATGAGACTGTTGGGTTTTGACTGTTATATGACCATTGGTCAATATGACCGCTGTAAACTAAACGTTTCGATTATTGTCTCTAAATACATGTAATCTTGGTTAGTTATTATAGAAAGAGGATTCGATGGACTCACACAGTAGTCTTGGACCGATCGAAGCCCATCTAACAGAACTTGAGAAGGAGTTTTCACCACTAGGATTTTCTCTGGACCAAACCCAATCCGAACTTCATAGTGTGAAGCTAGAATGGAATCGCCTTCATGAGAATTTCAACCTGATAGAAATTACTACTCGTGCGATGTTGGACGAGCCTCCCTCAGATTCTCTCACCTTAGCACACCTTATACTAAGGTCCTATGCTAGCATGATAAGGGGCTATTTAAGGAGACCGTAACTGCCTTGTGTAATCCTTTGTTTTAAATAAAAATTGGGATTTCTTCTTATGATGAAGTTTATGAATTTTCAAATGACCGGATAAATATAGTATGCATATTTTTGATGAATTTTAGAAAATGGATATTTTAAAAATGTTTATGAAAACCTTAAATAATTAAAAATGTGTAATGATTATTGAAAAATGGTCTTCTAAAATTATGTTCAGTAAGAAATTTAGAGTCTAATAAGATCAACTTTATTTTTTATGAATAGTAAATTATGAATAGTGATTTCATGCTTAGGATTAGTAATGTGACCAAATGGATTAATAATCTCATTTAAAGAAAGTATTAATATAATCTAGGCACCTAGATTAAGTAATGCGATTCAATAATATGGTTAAATAACGGTTTCATAAATTATTATTCAAGTATTAGTTTTTTTCAAGTGAATAGTGTTTTTTAATTAAAAAATAAATTAAAAATATTTAGAAAAATATTTTTATAAAATGGATTTCATTTTTGAACTCAGAGCACCGATATTATGTTATGGTAATTTTTGGGGTTTTTTTTGAAAGAAATGAATTTTTGGTAAATAGTGTATTTATTTAAAAATAAAATAAAAAATATTTAGAAAAGTATTTTTATAAAATGGATTTCATTTTTGAAATCATAGCATTCGTATTTGGTTAATGTGATATTTTGGGATTTTTCTGAGAAAGTTGAATTTTCAGTGAATAGTAAAAATACAGTTTCAGGGTTTCAGTATGTTTAATGACATCATAACTGTGTCATGATGATATCATGAGATATTTTAAGGGTTGGCCGACCAAAGGTGATTAAGTATTGTATTAGGGGCCCCATGTGGCCTAACTTCATGGGAAATATCATGAGAGAGCACATGGTTTTGAGAAAACCACTTTTGAGGTGTCCCTTGGCCATTAATGCCTTGTCCCCTCACATTCCCTATAAATACCAAGCCCTCTTCTCATCCATTCGACTCCAAAACCATCCTCAACGAAGTTATGGTCTCCTTACCTCCCAAGGAGTCCTCTCAAGGTTCCCCCAAGCCCTTAAGGTCCAAACCTTTGAGTTTTAAGAGTTACATTTTAAGGTAAGGGATCCGATCTCTCTCTTTCTTTTCAAGAAATCTCTTTTTTGTAATTTTTTTTATGCTCCATGTTCTTATGTTGAAGGGTGTTCTTTTATACTCCTCCTACGTCCCTTTTCATGTTCATATAATGAGAGATACCCTCTTACTCTCATTATTTCGTTTTATGATGTTTTAAGTGGCGCCGTTAGGCTGCCGAAATTTTTGTAACGGATTCGTTCTCCCTTCTCATTTTTTAAGATCTATTTTTATGTAAAGTATTTCAAGTTTCTTTTTATTATGTCGGGATATGATATCTAAATTTATCATACTGATCTTTTATGATCATATGATTAGAGAACCCATTTTATCTCTTCAATTCATCATTTTGAAATTTTAAGTGGCGCTGTTAGGCTGCCGAATTTTTAAGGGATTCTTTCACCCTTCTCATTTTCAAGGTCTATATTCTTGTCAATTCATTCATGTTAATTTATGTTGGGGTATGATATATATATCTATCATAATGATCATTTATGTTCATATGATGATAGACCCTTTTTGATCTCATCAATTCATTTTTTTTGATTTTTAAGTGGCACCGTTAGGCTGCCGAATTTTTAAGTGATTCATTCACCGTTCTCATTTTTCAAAGTTCTACTTTCATGTCAAGTCTTTGAAGTTACTTTTTATTATTTTGGGGTATGATCTCTATATCTATCATACTTATCTTTTATGATCATATGATAAGAGACCCCATTTGATCTCATCAATTCAGTATTTTGAAGTTTTATGTGGCGCCGTTAGGATCCAGAATTTTTAACTGGTTCTTTCACCTTTCTCCTTTTTCATAGTTCTAATTTCATGTCAAGTCTTGAATATTCCTTTTTATTATGATGGGTTATTATCTCTATATCTATTATACTTATCTTATATGTTCATATTATGAGAGACCCTATTTGATCTCATCAATTCATTTTTGGTTGAAATTTATGTGACGTCGTTAGGATGCAGAATTTTCATAAGAGAAATGTTATTTTGTCTTCCTTTCATGTTCTTCATTTCATATGGTATATTTTCAAATTTCATTACCATGTTCTTAAATCACTTATATTCTGTCCCTCTACTGTTTTATGGGCCATTTATGAATGTTTGACCCATTTCCCCTCTCTTTTCAATGTTTTGTAAAACCATGTAACATAGCTGTTATGCTGCAGAATTTTCGTCTCAAATTGTCTCTCTCTTTTTCTCAAAATTATTTTATGTTATTAAGTGAATACTCAATGATCTTATTTCTACAGGGGTATTCACATATATACCAAAATGTTCTATATTAAATTCTGGGATTTGCATACATGAAACCCTCTTTCCCTTTCTGTGGGTTTAATGTGACATAAAGATCAAGTCTTTAAAGCAGTTTTTAAAACGTTATGATTATGAAACGAAACCCATTTCTTTTATGCTATGTGGGTTGTTTATGAAATGATTTATGATGATATATTTGGATCACATGATAATAAAGACATGTCAAGGGTGCGCCCAGAGAGTGCTCCAATGCATTGGGTAAAGACTTAATCTCTAGAGATGACTTTTTAGACTGATACCTTGGTGAATAACCTTGGTAATTTTTAATGACACCTTGGGGATGGACCTTGTTGAAATGAATTTATTGTCAATATTAAATGTTGCAGCCACATCTTCATGTTATGAAAAGTGTTATTTTTATTATGATATATCTCATGATTTCTTTCTCATGCCTTAAAGTTCTTATCATGACCTTATTGAAGTATCTCAAGTTCACATGTAAAATGTTTCTCTTGTTTCCCGTACTGGGCCTTCTGCTCACCCTTTCTTTTGATGTATGTCCCCAGGTTATGAGATGCAGTAATGAACCTAGGATGAACATGAGGAGAAGCCTTTCATGTTTTTAAGAATAATGTTATATGTTTTCATGTTTTATGTTCCTGGTTTCCCAGAAACTAAAACTTAAAGATCCTCGGTTTTGTAAAATGTAATGAATGTTTATGTGATAAAAAGGCGGGATGGTATAACCGCGCAGAGGGTCTAGTTTTTCTATAAATAGTAGATCACCCCTCCTCATTTGGTACAAAGTTCAAGACTTAGATATTTTTCAAGCTCTCTTCATGCAAGTGGTTGAGTCGTGCAAGTGGTTATTGGGTCGCACAAGTAGTGGCTACATGCTGGTTGTTGGTTGCATGACCAAGGCGGTTTGGGAGTTAAAGGCGCAGCATTGTGAAAGTTTGGAGTTGAAAGAGGTTGTGTCGCGCAAATGGTTTTGTTACACCTGCGCATCGAATTTGTACCGCGCAAGTTACTTGTGTGCCTTTCTTGAAACTTGTGTGCTGGTCTTGGAGAAGAGTGCCAGGAGAGGTTAGAGTTCTCCGGTCTTGTTGGATTGCACGAAATCTGGAATATTTCCTGATATATTCGGTGAAAAGTGAGATCAGTATATGACTAAAAGTTGGACTTCAACAGAGCATCTACACTCAACAAAAGATTCATTCTCTTGCAATGATGAAGGGACCTTCACGTCTATAAACTGAGTGTGACTTCACCAAGGGCAGTGAGCCAGGGGGAGTCAACAGCAGTGACCCGAGGGATGTTGTGAGCTATCACTGAACCTTTTGTAAAGGCAGTGATCCTGGAATAGAGTGACTGTTCTTGAACCTTTGCAATCCAAATCTAGTGAAGTTTAGTGGAATTAGTAACGGCCGACAACCTATCGATGTATGCTCCTTGGACGTAGCCCTTAGTGGTGAACTAAGTAAAAAGTGATGTGTCTTCTCTGTGCATGTGAATGTTTGATTTCTGATCTTATTCATCACATAGGCTCAAAAAGTTCCTATCAACGTGGGAACAATATCCATCACATTAAAATAAAAAGTTTTCACCCTGACTCACCCCTCCCCTCTCAGGGTGTCCCGGGGTCCTTCATATACATCATTGTAATTCAAGGATCAATATTTAATGATGAATAATGATCATAATACAACCGATATTTTATAAAATATGGTATCATTGAGATAAAAACATTGTCTATTAACATAATAATTTAATCATAATCAATGATAAACATAGGATTATTTCTTAATGCTGCATCTTCTTTTTGTTCCACATTAATATTCATCTGGATAAATGCTTGAACAGTCATTTAAGCGACCTATTATTTTCAATTTACTTGAATACTTATATATACATTCTTTTTAAATCTAGAAATTATAGACCTTTTTTGATTCTCATTATATATCATATAACATGATCCTTTTTAATAGATTAATATTGTATTGTGTTTTCTATATAAGGGTTGTAATGTATTAAGAATAACAAATCATTAATAAAATCTAATAGTAGTATTTATAAAAAATTCATATATATAATTTTGAACATATTCAATTAAAATTTCTTACTAGAGTATATATCCCATCCTCCACCATAAAGATAATGCTTCTATATCATTAGTGAATAATTATCGCAATTAACTCTAAATAATATGGTTTTAATTATCAATAGAACCCATAAATCATTATGATTCATATGCTATAACCATATTATTTTTCATGAGGCTCCATTAGAGTACCCTACTCAATGCATCTTTGTAAGTCACAAACACTTCTCAACAACATGGTACTATAATTATTGGGTCACTAACTAACATTTTCTTTACTTCCTTGACATTTTATTAATTTTAATTTATCTAAAATGATCTTATCTCACCTACTGTATAACATTGTGATTTGACTAGACATCACAAGGAAATTATCCACAATATATTTATTATATAATTCTATAATAATAAAATTATAAATCCCATTCACAGTAGTTGGTCTTGGCTAACCCAGAATAACTTATTTCTTTCATGTATCAATTTTTATTCCCAATATTGAAAGTATATGACCAATGAATGAAACATTATATATCCATAATTCAAAATAGGTAAATTTTTCCTACATATTTTCATTATTTAAGGTGTTCAGAACAACCATCAAGTGATCTTCTCCCACATACATTCTATTCAAAAATAAAATAATTATATATATAAGAAATTTTTTTCATAATGTTAATATCTAAAAATTCTATTCAGAAAATCCATATATATAGCAGGAGAATTAGTATGAATACAATGTGTCACTATAAAATCATTTTTGTGATTCCTTGGATGAATAACTATATTGTGCATGTCTTAATTTTTTTAATGAATAATTTCAGTATCTAGATCAATGATCAATCTTGAAAAAATATTTATCCTGTCTTAATTGAGTTATCAAATGATTAATGATGGAATATGTGGATTTTAAATGATTTTGATATTTTTATAGTCTTTAAAAAATATACAGAGTCATACTGATCCATATTTATTATTAAATTTAATAATATATACTCCCAAATGTGATTCATTTTGCTAAATTAAACCCTTTATAAAATTCTCCTGGAGTGTCCTCTTCAATTTATGCACCTCAATCTTAAATATTCTCTATAGAGTTCATGAAATATTTTTGGACATGGGTTTGAGATCTAGTGAAAAATACACTTCATAATTGGGTGGAAGTCATGAAAAATATTCTGTAAAAATTTCAACAAACTTATGTATAATAATAATATCATCAATGTTGAGTCTCTCCCCAACCAAATAAGATTAACAAAATTATCTAAAAAATAAAGATCCACATAATTGATATAATTTACTTTGTATTTTCATATTTATCATTTCAATAATAAATGAAAATCAATTGGTTTGGAATATCAAACATGTCTAACCCTCTATAGTAATTGATATTTTATATTCCTCAAAAATCATATTCGTGATTAAGATAATATTAAGTTATACTATTGGGTGAATAACATGATATTAAAGGTTCACATTCAAAAAGTCCTAACTTAGAGAAGATTAATACACTTGATATCTGATCATCCAACCATTAGGTGGATTCTATAAAAAAACAAGCATCAAATAAATTAATTGGTTTTATGACATTATTTACATATTATTCATATATAAAATAGTGTCTAGATATGGAAGGAAATAATAAAATATATGTTCTAGAGTGGATGGTAATATTACCTTTCACCACATCTTTATATACATTATAATTATTATTTGCCTGAGATTTGACATTTTCTATTGAATTAAGTGTTTTCTAACATTAGTCATTATAATTGAACATCATATTTGAGATTTTTCTTGCATCATTCAAATAATTATTTCATTTAAAATATTTGATTGTTGGAGGTTAATTATATGGTGATTTTTATCCATAATTTGCTAGCTTCTTCTTCATATTACATCAATATTTTATTTTCATGATGACCATCATTTCAAAAAATTTAAATTTTACTCACAACATTATGAAAATATCCTCTGGGGTTTCTTCTACATAATGATAATAATTAAAATCCCATATTCATGTCTCTCATGTATTTTTATTGGAATATCCTTTAATTTCCACAATTCATTTCTTATCAAAACCATAAGAGTGATGGATAAGCCCAAATTCTATATCCACCTAGATAGAACATCAAGATATTTATCTAGAGATGCTGAAGTCTCTTATGTACAAATCCCATCAAATATATGGTTTTAATCCACTAAAAAATATAAAGATTTAATTTTAAGATGAAAAAAAACATGATGTTAATGCCTCACATGTACTGTAAACTTTTCCTCATAAGTAATAATAGATTAATCATCCATCAACATTAGATGATGAAATAATTTCACCATGTTCATATAATGAAAATTGGAAATGTAGATACTAAAAAATATTCTCCTAAACTCATCCAAATCCATAGATTCAATTTCTTATCATTTCCCCTTATTCTTGAAATGATTCCACAATTGAAATGCTTCTACATCCAAATAATAAAAAATAAAATGAATATTTTATGTTCAAAAAACTTGAGAATGTATAATATATTTTCGATTTTCTAGATCCATTAATCATATACTAGTGGATCATCAGACCGAATAAATTGAGGCCGATGTTTCATGATGATGAAATCAATAGAATGTTATTTTGTCCATTTTTTGGAATCCCAATATGATTTATAGACTAAGAATTTTTTTATGAATTACAAAGATATTATGAAATTCCAATCTAATATCATTTTTTTTCTTAGGATGACAATATTTGAACGATACACCACATTCAGCATTAACTGAAATCATTCATTTTCTAACCATTGACTAGAACTAAAATTTATAGTTATGGAAATAATAATCATAGTTAGAGACCACATACGAAAAATTATAATTTATTTATTGTGTATTTCAAGACAAATTATTTTCAATATATAACACATTATGTTTAACCATAGTAATATATGATCATCATCTTTTAAAATCCAATATATTTTTTTGTAAAGAAAATGTGAATTAACCCAATATTTTCCCCTAATACTATCAAACTAGGGTTCCAAAAAGTGAGCACTCACCGTGCACCTAAATTATGTCTGAGATATACTCACCCATCAATTTCCATGTTCATTACCCCTAAATGAATATACAAAATCCCTATAAACTAGTAGTATAGATAATAATATGTATTTATATGAAAACCACAATGTATCCTTTACCATATCATAGGTTGTTCTTATATACATTAGATTACCCTAATTTTTAATGTTTTCTAATATTATTATCCATAGGTAATAAACTATAATATGATACCAACAATAGAAACATAAATTTTTCATACATAGATATTACACATTAATTCATGAATATACGTTAAAATATTTTCTCACCCATTATAGAAACATAATATTTTAGTGTCATCAGTAATGTGGATACCTAAACAAATAGTCTATAAAAGATGTAAATTATGCCCCAAAATAATCTTTTAAATTGGAACCAGTCATAAACATATCATTCTTAAAACCTATCTTTATATCTAGGGTCATGAAAAAATAATTATCGTGGGATCAAATGCACAATATGGATAATTACGGATATAAGAATGATCAAATTTACATAACATCAAAATTATGGTATAAGAAAATTATCATAACATTTGGAAACCATTCCTTAAACTTGAAATATCATTATTTTGAGTTATGGAATAACTCATAGATTCTTATAAGATATAAATCATATGGTTGTAAATGGATATCATATATGTGATCTTAAAATTTTAATAAAATATTAGTTTTTTTAAAACATATAAGAACTAGAAATCATTTACTTAGTTTAGGAGAACTTTTGATATTATCATAGTGTATTGGGTTTACACCGCATGACATTATATATTATTTCACTGTTGACTTGAAAGTCCATAACAGTTAAAATTATCTATTACTACCATGTTTAAAACCAATTCCTATTCCTTTTATCTCATTAGATACCCATATTTATACCTTACTTAAAAGGGATATATAATTCTAGTCCCACCCATCACATTATTATAATCTACCAAATGTGGGACACAAGATCATAAAACATTAATCTTATATAAATACTATTAGAAAATAAATTGTTTTCTAAAAATTTAAATTTTTAACGTTATCCTGACCTATAGAAAATTTATAGAGTTCTTAAACTCATAATAATAATAATAATACTCCTAGAGAATAAATAAGGATGATATCATTGTATCACATCCTCTATAAAACATAATAAACATAAAAGTAAGATATCATAAATTTTAATTCATTTAAAATATCTCATTGAATATTTCATGGGGAAAATAACACTTTCATTTTGAAATAAATTATTTGAATGAAAATATAAAATACTAAAAAAATTATATTGGTAATAAATCATATGATATTATAAATTATGCTTTAAATAATTGAACAGCCACATCATTAGAATATTCTGTTAATACTATGTGCATTAAAATAACGATTCTATTCACATTTTCTATATAAATTCAACAGTACCTCATGTGGAAGATGACTAGAATATTAATTTTGGATTTTAAGGAAAATCAATAATGAATAATAATTACATTAATAAATCATATTATAACATTAAAATATCCTTTTAATCATTTCTAGAATCCATGGATATTGAGGAAATATATTTTTTACTAATGAGAGGAATAATGTTGATTTTTCATATTGAAATTATTTCAGTATATTTATTTCTAAAATAGGAGAAAGTGAATTTAATTCCGATAATATATATACATAAACTAATGATAATAAAACTCATTGAATTATTGATGGATATGTTATACAATTTTAATATCCAAAACATGATAAAAAGAAATCCCGATGAAAAATTACATTTTACATAAAATCCCTTACCTCATGTTTAAATTTTTTGATAGTGGAATATAGAAGAATATAATAAATTAAAATTTAATATAAATATATAAAAAAATAAATTACAAACGTATAATATATTATATTATCCATCTAAAACATTTCAACTCTAATTTATTAATAATTATTTATTAAAATAAATGTTTATATGTCTCATCAAATTCATTTTTAGGGGAATTTTGGTTTGGTTATTATAGTAATTGTTCATAAATCATGGTTCAATATTATCCAAAATAGAAATTATTATACAAATATAAATTATATTGACTATATATATAAATATATAAAATTCATTCCATAAATGGAAGATATATGATAATGAATTACACAATTCATAGAAAAGATAAGTCGTACGTATGTAAGAATACAATGTTCACCTTTTTATAGTTATAATGAATTAAAGGTGAATAATAATTACCAATAATTATTATTATATAAAATTTACTAAATATATTAAAAAAATTAACTTTATTTTGGATGATAATGGAGACCGCTAGACAGGTTCATCTGTAAGGATATCATTGAGGTGAATCCACTATATACCCTAACAATTCCTTCATAGAGATGTTATCTATAAAATAAATCATGCTTGATGTTGATGAATCCACACAACTTATATCATGATCATATTTTGGGTAAAAGGTGGATGATAATGTCTCTTATTCAAGGGAGGATATGGATTTACTTGCATTAGAATTTAGGTGCATGATTATATGTAAGTTCTCTCACATGACTTATTCTATTCAATTTGTCAAGAGGTCATATAAAACTATTATATTTTTCCCCATATATCTATATATTCTTGATTATATATTAAAAAATGTATTATTTTCATTTAAATTATTCTATTGTATTTGTTTTCCATATGGGAAGTGGCCCTTTTGATGATAGAATATGATGATGATGAATTGGACCCTAGAATTTGATAATGAGATCGATCCAAATGCGGTCCATGCCTATATTTTATTTATTAGAAAAAATTAATATCGATAATTTAGATGTCATTTCATCCATTCCCATATTTATTAGAACAACCATAATGAATAATTTATCAACATATACACTATTAAGACCCCCAGTGGCCTGGAATTTTTTATAGGTGGTTGTATCCAAACATCTTCCATTATTCATATTGATTAATAAATATAGTACCTCTGAATTCAAATGTAATAACATTATATTCAACAGTGTTTATGACATGCTACACATAGAGTAAAAAGCGAATATATAAACCTAATACATTACAATAATAAAATAAATATGATATAGTATATATATTTTAATTCCTGAAAAATTGTGTAAGATTACATAGTGTTCAAGATATACCTTCTATTATGGATTTAATTACACATAATAGTGATGTTCCTCAATATATTGTGCTACATTCATGACAGAGTTTCACCAAATTAAAATATAATATTAAAATATTATTATTTAATATAATAATATATAACCTAGTTGTTATGTTAATATATATGAATAATAATATATAACATTTTAACCTTTATAGCGTGTATAAATATAAAACTAATTAATTGGTTACCAATAAAGGAGAAATGTAAATAATAAATAATTGGATAGAAAAAAATATTGTTATTTTTAATCATCCAAATGAGATTAGTCTTAATAAACATAATTAATTAAAATTATTAAATTATTTTAATTAGATTAATATTTATATATTCAATAAAATAGTTTTTACATTCATCAATTAGTTTTGATAGGCATAAAATAAGAAGAAACCTTATTTCTCACATAGAATCATATATTTTTATATAGGAAATTTTAATTTCTTTTAATGGTGAACCCAATTTATATATGAATTATGAGAAACTAATTTATTTAATAGTTTATTATAAATCTAATAATTGAATGATATACATAAAAATAAGGTTAGGGTGATTATTTATATATTTCAGAAACATATCATTTTTTAATGAATAGTTAAAAATATAGAATTTAAATTGAAAGATTCTTTCATAACTATTTTATTAATATTGTAAAATTATATGGTTAATTAGTAATAAAGATTAATTAGGTCATATTTTAATTAATTAATCCAATTTATTCCATTGGAATCAATTTAACTTTAAAATTGACTATAAAAACATTGCACAATTTTGAAAGTTGTTACTTTAAAAACCAGAATTTTCATCCTGCCTGTAAGATGAGTTTTTAATTAATTTCTACCACTTATGTGATTGGAATTTGAAAAAATTTATTCCATATTTCGTATAATAATAATTTTTATTGTCTAATGATACTATCTTTGTTTTTTACAAAAATTTATTGAATGTAATTAAAATTAATTACAATTTTTATTGAAAAATTAATCTCAATAATGGAATAGAACATTATGTTAAGGGACCAAATGACCTAGACACTTTTCCAATACCCATTTTCTATCCATAAATATAAAATTAAAATTTTATTATGTATATTTTTTCTTTTTAATTATTTGGCTTGGTAAAGATGTGGGAACACCTAATTTATATTAAAAAATACTAAGTGAGTCATTTTCCTCTATTATAAAAGGCCACCACCTCAACCCATTCATCACACCAGTCAAACCACTTAGGTTCATCCTTGATCCACCCATATATATTTTTAACATATATCACCTCTAACTTTAATCCTCCCTTTGGGTATAATTATTTCCATGGAATCCTTTTTGTATAAACAAAAAAAAGTTACCTAATTAAGAGGTAACGTCTTATTTCAAGCTCTCTAGTTTAATTTATAATATCCACCACTAAAATACATTTATTACTTGATTATATAAAAAAAATTATCTTAAATATACTGTGAATTTTTTATGTAATGGTTTCTAAATACCCAAATACTCAACTCCATCTAATTTGTAATGAACATACTGTTTCTTTTTTTGGTGAAATGAAACATTACGAAACGATTGTTGTTCATTTTTTCCATTAAGATATATCATGGTGGCCATTATGACAGAAAATATATTTATATAGGGTATATATTATTTTTATTATGTCTTTATTATTTTATAATTTTTATTTATAACTTACTTTTATGCTATCCATCTTCTATAAATATAATAAATTCGTTTGAGGAAATATTGACTACCACCACTCAAAGAAATGTGACTCATTCATGGTATACATGAAATGTATAAAGGGAGGTTTAAATAATCTTTTGTAACATATATAAGAAATATATGCTACTATAATTATAATATAAATATTTATCATTTATTTATCATTATTTTAATACAAAAATGAAATGATAGTATCATTCATGCATATGTATGACCTAGCATCATCATGAACGGTTCACTTTATTTATAATCTAAAAATATAATATATTAACCTAAATGAATATTTACTAAATATATATGATAATTAATTCATGTTTTATATTCTTGAGATCATGAAATCAGAATCTATTTAATAGGATCAACTAAGGAAAAGTCGAAATAGACATTAGAAAACTAGGAAATTAAAATCTGAAGTAGTTAAAAAAATGAAAGAGTGATAAACAATTTTCAATATTTATTATAATAAGATATAATATGGTATTTTTAAAATTATTAGGGTTATTTTATAAGTTAGTAACATATTTTAAACCACTATACATGAGTATAAATACCACCCAACTGTTGGATGTTTTAGGTATAGGAATTTCGTAACAATTAAAATTCCATTTTGACTTATTTGTTATTATGAACAAATTCAGACTTATATTGTGTATATAATACCGTTTAAATTTTATATCATGAATATATTACTCTCATGATTTTATATGTTTAATTTAAAATTATTCCATTATGGGGATTTTTTTAAATGTTTTAATGTTTTATGGGAATGTTCGCATTGTTTAATGTTTATTATCATCAAGAATGTTGTCAATGATTGTCTTTGAAATATGGATTCTTTTTGTGATAGTTATAATTATCTTGAATAAATAAATTTACTTTAATCACTTTTAATTGTAAATTTACATCAATATCCATATTCTTATGCAATATATATTAATATATAATAAATTTAATATCAATTTTATATACTGTGTTCACTTTAAATTTTTTTTGTTAACTGTGGAATTGTTGCTAAATATGTATTCATTATTCAATATATATCTTTTATAAAGAATATATATATTTTTATTTTATTAATTCATATTAATGGTAACGGATAGTGAGGCCTTGACTTTATAAATCCCCTTGATGTATCTATATGTTCACATGAGATTATTAAATTGGCCAAATTAAATGGATTTCTATGTTTAGTTATAAATGACTTTTGATGGTTCTTAGAGGTATAGGTTTTCACATGCCTTAGACATGACATATTATAATTAATAATTTTTGTAATATTTATTTTAGTTATTATTTATCCATGATATTTTTCGGTGACATATTTATGAATTTATTATATTCATAGTTTATTGATTTAGGTGATTGGTTTTTAGATTATTTCATTTTCATATCGATTATTCCATATCTATTTATTTCAATGGAATTTTTAATTATTTATTTTCCTTTACATATTCATTTACTCTTATTAATTCATTACTGCTTCCACTTTACATACCCTTATAGAGTATTTGATCTCACCATTATTATGCTTCATATCCCTCAGTTGTTAAGAATAAATATATAAATAATCTTTCAAGGATACATTTTATTTAATT
This sequence comes from Viscum album, assembly GCA_963277665.1. Taxonomy (NCBI): domain Eukaryota; kingdom Viridiplantae; phylum Streptophyta; class Magnoliopsida; order Santalales; family Viscaceae; genus Viscum; species Viscum album. The sequence continues at coordinate 1,590,956,027 of OY728150.1, forward strand.
TTATTATGTATCATGTTTTTTATATTATACCTAACAATGTGTTATGTTTTTCATGTCTGTAATATTTATTTTGAAGTCTAATAAACTGAATGAACCTTTAGTATTTGATTCCTTGGAATCATGCCAATGTAATAAAATAATGCACCATCTCCAAGCATCTAATGTAAGTATATTAAACATTGTATCATAGGATGTTTAGAAATTAACATAGAAACTAGATTTTAAAAATATATATTAGGGATCACAACCATAAATATAAAATTCGGTTTAGTATAGATAAACATCCTAGATTTTTTGTAAGGATTAAATTTTGTGGGAATTCCTAGAAATACACTCGTGTATGGATATTACAAGTTGATGTGGTTTTGGAATAGATGTTCCTTTGAGTAATAACATTGAAAATGTGTTTCAAACCTGAATCAGGGTAACCTAGTGCCAAATAACGGGTCTAACTGTGCACTTGGTTTGGCACTCAAATAAGTTATCCTTAGGATAATTCACATTTTTATTTCAATCCAATATGAAGTATTCAAAAGTAATGATATCCCCAAATAAACTAGGCTTATGATTAGAAGATTGGATTTTTAATTTAAAATTTGTATTTTAATAGTTTTGGGATTATACACTATGATATTATATAATCCATTATATTATATTATTTAGAAATGGTACTATATAGAAGGATTGAGAACTCCACCAATTCATGTGATCTAAAGAGTATGAAGGATCATATCATTCATGGTCATACGAAAGCACTCTGACGGAAAATTGTATACCAAGTGTTCCCATCATATTAGGAAATATTATCATGTGTTAATTAGATAATTAACAAATTCTATAATTCCCAAGTATTTGATGTGATGCAAGAGAAGGAGAGGACGACTGAGAAAAAGACATATAAAGGGATTATGGGAATGAAGGATTATCCCACACGTGATAACTATGGAAAGAATCAACCTATAAATTCTTGAAGGGAATGTGAGTTTTTTATATGTTTGGAGACAAGATTCCCTATGATAATGAATGGAAATGGAAAAATAAGAAGGCTACTATTTTTTTTAGAACTTCAACGATATGGGAAACAATTAAAATGAATTTCTCAAGTGTTAAAATATTATACTGTAAATGATGTCCTTGAATAATTGTCGGGTTATAATACTATCATAGTTTTATAATAATTATAAATATTCATATACAATAATTATGTAATTTGAATATTCTATAAGAAATACACTAGTTATAAGAAATATGGAATATATGAGGATTGTATTTAAATACTATTTAATTAGATATTTGATATATTATATAGAATGGTACCAAGAAAAATATTTTAGTAAAAATTTAATTTATTAGAAAAACACATCACTGAGGAAAAGAATACCTTAATATCTTCGTGATGGTGAGAAAATGATGAAGAAATGAATAATTTGGACAAGTGCTGACTACCATGGAATTGATTAATAACTTCTAAAAAAGTGGTCTACGATAATATTGATTGACTTTTTACACACATTTGGATTAATAAAACATATTCAATTACATGTGTCTTACATATTGAATGAGGAAGAATTTATGTTTGTAATAAGTATTTGGGGTGATTGGAGTTACTAATATATTTCAAGTGGTTAAAATATGAATTTATTCACATGATTAGAATATGAAAATTTAGAGTTGATTGTTGTTGATTAAATGGTAATGATATGTTATAATTGGAAATTTAGTGACCATATTTATAATGAGTTGGATCAAAATGTTTTGTAAATTTTAACCAATTATAAAATGATTTATGTTGATCATTGGATGACATTTTCTAGCGTAATGAATTACATCCCCATACGATGCATGCTATACTAAGAGATGATTTATAAATGGTTCAAGTCTTAATGAATCAATAATATTATTATTATAGAAACATATATTTACTTATATTCATAGATACTAGAATAATCCTTCAACTACCAGCAAAAATATCTTTAAAAAAATATTGTCATAATACCTTCTTTTTAAATGAATAAAATGGTCATTAGATCATAAAATATTTTGTAATTTCTTATATATAACATTATCCAAACCATGTTATCTAAATAACTCAATCAAAACATGATTTATAGATTTTTCTTCCAAATCCATGTTTCTCTTTCCCACCACTGTTCTCTTACTAGAGAACCTAGTTATGTGACTATGGTACATTCCTTTATCTCCTAGTAATAAGATTTGATATGATCCCATTTTATGATGTGGGTAATTAAAAAATAGTTTATATTTATTCTACTTATCATTGAGATACGTTTTAAGAAGTAAGGAAATAATTTATATATGGTGGGGAGAATGTAATACCTAGAAATTATAAATGAACAACCTTATTTTACATAGGGGTTATTACATATAACCCCAAGTGTAAAAACGTAATATATTAACCTGATACATTATAAGATTAAATATAAATGATATATTCTATAAATTGTAATGAATGAAACACTAGTTCACCTTATATTATTTATAGAAAAGGGAATTCCCGAGAGTGGCCTTTTCGAACCCTCCACACTCAAGAACCCCCCTCCCCACGAAGAGATCATCCAGGGATGCCCCAGCCGGGGAGGAGCCGTTGTCAGCCGAGATGACATTGCGTCCCATAGGGTAACACCTCGATCAACGGTGGTTCGTCACAGCAATCCGTCAGCCAGGTGAAGTGCGCCCATTCTGCCCACCCGGTGAGACACCGGGTGACCCTTCACTAGTTTACCTTATATCACATTCAAGAAATACCATCCTTGATAGCTTTCATTACATGCAATATAGACCTTCGTTGATAGCTTTCATTACACCCAAGACTAAGTTTCACCAAATAAAAATGTATTGTTAAAATATTATTATATAAAATATTATGATATAAAATATCCATTACATTATATTTTAGGAATATATTTTACTATATTTTGAAAATTTATAGTTTATATAAATATAAAATTAATTTATAGATTACCAATTTAGGGGAAACAAATATACGAACCAATTGTATATAAAAAAATATTATTTGTATGTTTCCAAAGTATTTTCTTTCTTAAATAAAAATAATTCATTACCATTATTAAATGATTTTAATGAAATTTATATGTTATATATTACATAAAATATTTTCTATATTCATCCATTACGTTTGATAGTTGTAAGATTAAAACAAATCCAATTTCCCATGTAAAACCATTAAAGTTTATAAAGGAATGTTTACTTTATTTTAACGAGAACCCATTTTCAATATTATGTTTTACACATTAATTGTATTAAAATGTTATAATAATCTTAATAATTGAGTTAAAAATATAAAAATTAGGTTTGGGTATATTTTTTATATTTTTCTAAAATATATCATTTTTAATGAGGAATTTAAATTAATGAAATTATGTTTAAAATTGGTTTATCATCTAATTTATTTATAAGTAAAAAATATTATTTTAATTATTTTAAAATATTAATTATATTATAATATTATCATTGAATCAAATTTAGGTAATTTTAATTAATTTTACTTTGAAAATGAGGATAATAACATTGAAAACTTTAAGGAACCTTTTCTTTAAAAACAGGCATTCGTATCCCACCTCCAGGGTGAAATTTAAATTTAATTAATACACCTATTTAAATAGAATTTAAAAAAATTTATTTTATTTTTAGAATGAGATTAATTAATTATGTTTAATAATACCAACTTTTTTTGACCAAACAGTGTAATGAGTGAAATTAAAATTAATTATGATTATTAATTTAAAATTATTCCTAATAAAGGACTAAATATTTATCTTAAGGTCCCAAATGACCCAACAACTTCTTTGAAACCAATATTATGGCCATAATATGTCCTCAAATTTTACACTGTTGAGTTTTCTTAGATTTTGAATAATTTTTTGGGTAAAAACATGGGTACAATTGACATCTTTTTAGAAAAACCAAGTGAGTCCTTTCCCCCTTATGAATGTCTACAAACTATCCCATATATTTTCCAAACATCCCTCCCCTATAGGAATAATCCCCCCTTTTGGTGTAAATACGTCTATATAATCCGTCTAGTATAAACCATAATAAGATACACGATTAACATGTAATGTCTTCTCCGAAGCTCTTTAGTTTTTTTTCCATTCTCCACCCCTAAAATATCTTTATTACACGATTATATTATAACAAAATTATCATAAATATACTAGGAGTTTTTTCTCTAATTTTTTATACCTACACTTAGATACAACTCCATCAAATGCATAACAAACATATAGTTTCTTTGTATGACAAAAAATAGCCTCATGAAACGATGGTTGTTCATTTTTATATTACCACCTATAATGGAGGCCACTATAATGGAAAATCTATTTGGGTCTGTTATATATGATATTTGTAATTTCATTAGGATTTTTTATATTTTGAACATATATTCACTCTTTCCATATTTGGTAAAAAAATAATTTCATTTGAGGAAGCATGGACTACCGCCCCTCAAATTGACGCGACTCGTTCATTCCATAACATGAATGTATAAATTAATATTTTAATAAACCAATGTTACATATAAAAAATATATATGAAACTATGATCTTAATAAAAAATATATCATTTATATTTCATTCTTTTAATTCAACACATAAATTAAAGTAGTGTTTCTGCGTAGGTACGACATGTCGTCTCTATCAACAATGCACATTATTTCTAATCTTCAAATATTATTGATTACCCTAAATGCAATTAAAGTAAATATTTATGATAATTTAATCAATTTTTAAATTGTTTATATGAAAAAATAATGATATATGCAATAGGAAAACAAATAATGGTCAAAACATACATGAGAGAATGAGGCAATTAACAAATGAAATAAATATAATAATGAAAGAGTACTAAAAAATGGGTAATAAGATGTTATAAGTAGTTAATGTGTGGTATTGTAAAAACTACTATGGTTCTATTATAATTTAGTAAGATATATTAAAAATCTATATTGGATGATAAATACCTCACAATAAAAGAATGGTTATGGTAAGGGAATGTCTTCCTTATTCTCTTTCCATTGAGACTTATTTGTTATTATGCACCAATTCACATTAATTTGGTGTATATACTATTTTTTTTTATGTTATATAATGAATATCATCAATTTCATAATATTATAATTTTCATTTAATATTATTCCATCATGGTGAATAAGATTTAACTGTTCCAAGGTGGTCAGGGACAATTTGGAATGCTTAAATGTTATTCTATTAGTGCATGTTCTTAATTATTATCATTATAATCTCACTTTCTTTTGTGATTATTGAATTTATCTTTAAAAAGAATCATTATTTTATTCAGTTTTTATCTGAATTTTTCTCGAATATCCATATTGTTGTAAATGATTATTAATATTTAATAAACTGTATATCATTTTTACATACGGTGTCTAATATGTTAGTTATATGATTAATTTGGGAATTGTTGATAAATATGTATTCCTTATTCAATACCGATATTTGATAAGGAATATTATTTATTTTATTAATTGATATGAAGAATACTTTGGATAGGTATTGATAGGTATGGATTTGAATTTATATAACCCCTCAATGCATCGATTGGTTCTAATGAGAAAATTATGTTTACCAAATTAAATTGGTTTCTATCTGTAGTTTTAACTATCCTGTGAATGGTCTTGATGGTATAGATTTTCATATTACATTGACATGACATCCAATGACTAATCATTTCCTTCATTTATATTTTGGTTATTATTTATCCATGTTAATTTCTGTCAACATGTCTATGTATGTATTCTTTTCTTAGTTTCCTAATTACGTTTCATGTGTTTCAAATTCTTACCTAGACTTATTGATTTATTCTTATCTAGTTGTTTGAATGTAATATGTTCTAATTAAATTACCTTTCTATGTAATTTTATTCATATTGAATCATTATTTCTTATGATTTAGTTACCCATACTTTGAATTTTATCATACCATTATTATGTTTCATTTCCCTACATTATGATGTATAAATCTCAGATTATTACTTCAATGATGTAGTCTATTTAATTTAAGTATGTGTCATGCTTGTATTTTATATTTCCCAATGTATTATAGGTTTCATCTATGTAAAATGGATTTCCAAGAATGCTAAATTGATCAGCCTTTTTGGATTTTATTTCTTGTAATCAAGATAATGTAATAGAATAATGCATCGGCTCTAGGATTCTAGTGTCATGGATTTAAAAATAAATGATTTAAATGTTTATAGAAATGTGAGACAGTTGCAAAAATTCCAGAAAATATTTTTTCCCTTTTATGAAAGTTGTGGGGTTTTTCTCACCAATGGAATATACTTCACTAATTTATATTTTCTATAACTCTATATAGATTTAAAAAAATAAAAAACCTAATACAATTGTGAAAGTGGAGGATTCTACTAATTAAGAGGCAACGTCTTACCTCAAGCTCTCCAGTTTCATTTATAATATCCACCCCCTAAAATCTGTTTATTCCTTAATTATATAAAAAAATCAGTATCTTAAATATACTATGAATTTTTTATGTAATGGTTTCTAAATACCCATACACTCAACTCCATCTAATGGGTAAGGAACATACAGTTTCTTTTTTTGGTGAAATACAACCTCACGAAACAATTATTATTCATTTTTTCCTTTACGATATATCATGGTGGCCATTATGACAAGAAAGTATATTTATATAGGGTATATATTATATTTATTATATCTTTATTATTTTATAATTCTTATTTATAACATACTTTTATGTTATCCATCTTCTATAAATATAATAACTTCGTTTGAGGAAATGTTGACTCCCTCCCCTCAATGTATTGTGACTCATTAATGGTATACATGAATTGTATAAAGGAAGTTTAAAATAAAACTTTTTAATATATATAAAAAATATATGCTACTATAATAATAATATAAATATTTATCATTTATTTATAATTCTTTTAATTCAAAAATGAAATGATAGTATTATTCATCCGTATGTATGACCTACCTTCATCATGAACGGTGCACTTTATTTATAATCTAAAAATAAAATATATTACCCTAAATGAATATTTAATAAATATATATTATAATTAATTAATGTTTTATATTATTGAGATCATGAAATTATAATCTATTTAATAGGAGCAACTAAGGAAAAGTCAAAATAGACTAGAAAAAACTAGGAAATTAAAATCTAAAGTAGTTAAAAAAATTAAAGGTTGATAAACAATTATTCACAATATATTATAATAAGATAAAATATGGTATTATTAACATTATTCGGGTCATGTTATAAATTAGTAACATATTTTAAACCACTATACATGAGTACAAATACCACCCAACTGTAGGAAGTTTTAGGTATAGAAATTTAGTAACAATTAAAATTCCATCGAGACTTATTTGTTGTTATGAACCAATTCATACTTATATTATATATATAATACCATTTAAATTTTATATCAGGAATATCTTACTATCATGATATTATATGTTAAATTTAGAATTATTCCATTATGGGGATTTTTATTTAAATTGTTTAATGTTGTATGGGAATGTTTGCATTGTTTAATTTTTATTATCATCAAGACTGATGTTAATGATTGTCTTCTAAATCTGCCTTCTTTTTGTGATAGTTATAATTATCTTGAAGAAATCACTTTAATTTAATCACTCTTAATTGTAAATTTAAATCAATATCCATATTCTTATGCAATTTATATTAATATATAATAAACTGTATTTAAAATTTATATACTGTGTTCACTTTTACAATTTTTGTATTAAATATGGAATTGTTGATAAATATGTATTCATTATTCAATACATATATTTCATAAAGAATATATATATTTTTATTTTATTATTTCATTGTAATGGTAACGGTGAGTGAGGCCTTGAAATTATTAATCCCATTTATGTATCTATATGTTCTATTGAGATTATTAAATTGTCCAAATTAAATTGCTTTCTATCTTTAGTTATAAATGTCTTGTGATGGTTGTTGATGGTATAGGTTTTCACATGCCCTAGACATGACATATTATAATTAATAATTTTTTAATATTTATTTTAGTAATTATTTATCCATGATATTTTCTAGTGACATATTTTTGAATTTATTCTATTCTTAGTTTATTGATTTAGTGGATTGTGTTTTAAATTATTTCATTTACATATTTATTTTTCCATATCTAGTTATTAGAATGGATTTTTTTATCATATTTTTACCTTTACATATTAATTTACTCTTATTAATTCATTACTGCTTCCACTTTACATACCCTTATAGAGTATTTGATCTCCATTTTATTATGCTTCATATCCCCTGGTTGTTAAGAATAAATCTATAAATAAGATTTCAAGGATAAATTTTATTTATTTTTATTATGTATCATGTTTTTATATTATAATTCCCAATGTATTATGTTTTTAATGTATGTAATATTTATTTTGAAGACTAATAAACTGAACGGATCTTTAGTATTTGATTCCTTGGCATCGAGCCAATGTAAAAAAATAATGCACCGTCTCCGAGCATCTGAAGTCAGGGTATTAAATATTGTATGAAAGGAAGTTTAGAAATTAACTTGGAAACTAGATTTTAAATATATATATATATGGGATAACAACCATAAATATAAAATTCAGTTCAGTATATATGAACATCCTAGATTTGTTACAGATAAAATTATGGGGGAATTTATAGAAATACACTCATGTATGGATATTACAAGTGGGCGTGGTTCTGGAATAGATGTTCCATTGAGTAATAACTCTGAAAATGTGTTTCAAACCTGAATCCGGGTAATCTAGTGCCAGATAACTGGTCAAACCGTGCACTTGGTTTGGTACTCAAATAGTATATGCTTAGGATAATTCACATTTTTATTTCCATCCAATATGAAGCATTTAAATGTAAATATAGCCCCAAATAAACTAGGATTATGATTATATGATTTGATTTTTAATTTAAAATTTGTGTTTTAATAGTTTTGGGATTATAAACTATGTTATTATTTAATTCATTATAATCTATTATTTAGAAATGGTACCATGTGGAAGGATTAAGAACTCCACCAATGCATGTGATCTAAAGAGTACAAAGGATCATATCATTCATGGTCATACGAAAGCACTCGAAAGGGAAATTGTATTCTAAGTATTCCCATCATATTAGGAAATAGTATCATGCGTTAATAAGATAATTAACGAATTCTTTAATTCCCATGTATTTAATGGGATGCAAGAGAAGAAGAGGATGAATGAGAAAAATATAGAAAAAGGGATGATGCGAATGAAGGATTATCCCACACGAGATTACTATGGAAAGAATCAACCTATAAATTCTTGAAGGGAATGTGAGTTTTTTATATGTGTGGAGATAAGGATCCCTGTGATAATGAATGTAAATGGAACAATAAGAAGTCTACTATACTAAGAGATGATTTACAAATAGTTCAAGGCTTAATAAATCAATAATATTATTATTATAGAAACTTATATTTACTTATATTCAAAGATACTAGAAGAATCCCTCAACTACCTGAAAAAATATCTTTAAATTTTTTTTGTCATAGTACATTCATTTCAAATGAAAAAATGGTCATTAGAACATCACATATTTTGGGATTTATTATATATAACATTATCCATACCATGTCCTCTACAAAACTAAATAAAAAAATTATATATAGATTTTTCATCCAAATCCAAGTATCTATTTCCCACTATTGTTCTCTTACTAGAGAACCTAGTTATGTTACTATGGTACATTCTTTTATCTCCTAGTAGTAAGATTTGATATGATCCAATTTTATGATGTCAGTCATTAAAAAATAGTTTAAATTTATTCTACATATCATTGAGATACATTTTAAGAAGCAAGGAAATAATTTATATATGGTGGGGAGAATGCAATACCTAGAAATTCTAAATTAACAACCTTATTTTCCATCGGGTTTATTACATGCAACCCCAAGTGTAAAAATGGAATATATTAACCTGATACATTATATGATTAAATAAAAACTATATATTCTATAACTTGTAATGCATGAAACACTATTTTACCTTATATCACATTCATGAAAGACCTTCCTTGATAGCTTTTATTACATGCAATATAGACCTTCCTTGATAGCTTTCATTACACGCAAGACTGAGTTTCACCAAATAAAAATGTATGGTTAAAATATTATTATTTAATATATTATGATATAAAATACCAATTACATTATATTTTAAGAATATAATTTACTATATTATGAAAATTTATAGTTTATATAATTATAAAATGAATTTATTGACTACCAATTTATGATAAACATATATAAGAACCAATTGTATATAAAAAAAATTATTATTTGTATGCTTCCAAAGTATTTTTGTCTTAAATAAAAATAATTATTAATCATTATTAAATGATTTTAATGAAATTTATATGTTATATATTTACATCAAATATATTATATATTCATCCATTAGGTTTGATAGACGTATTATTAGAACAAATCCAATTTCCCATATAAAAGCCTTTGAGTTTATAAAAGAAAGTTTACCATGTTTTAATGATAACCCATTTTAAATATTAATTTTTACACTTTAATTGAATTAAAATGTTATAATAATCATAATAATATAGTTACAAATATTAAAATTAGGTTTGGGTATATTTTTTATATTTTTATAAAATATAACATTTATAATGAATAATTTAAATTACTGAAATTTAGTTCAAAATTGTTTTATCATCTAATTTATTTATAATTAAAAATTATTCTTTTAATTATTTTAAAATATTAATTAGTTCATAATATTATCAATGAATCAAATTTATGTAATTGTAATTATTTTTACTTTGAAATTGACTATAATAACATTGAAAATTTTAAGGAACTTTTTCATTAAAAATTGGCATTAGCATCCTGCCTCCAAGGTGAGATTTAAATTAAATCAATAAAATTATTTAAATAGAATTTTACAAAATTTAATTCATTTATAGAATTAGAATAATTTATTATGTTTAATAATACTAAATTTTTTGACAAAAAATTGTCGTGGGTGCAATTAAAATTAATTATGATTATTAATGTAAAATTATTCCTAATACCGGACTAAACCTTTATCATAAAGGCCTAAATGTCCCAACCACTTCTTTGAAACCAATTTTATGGCCATAATACATCCTCAAATGTTCCACTGTTGAGTTTATTTGGATTTTCAAGACTTTTTGGGTAAAAACATGGGTACAACTAACATCTTTTCAAAAAAGAAACCAAGTGAGTCCTTTTCCACTTATGAATGGCCACAAACTCTCCTATATAGTTTCAAAACATCCCTCCACTCTAGGATTAATTCCCCCTTTTGGAGTAAATAATTCTATGTAATACTTCTAGTGTAAACATAAATAAGTTACATGATTAACATATAATGCCTTCTCCGAAGCCCTTTTATTTTATTTCCATTACCCACCCCTCCAATCTCTTTATTACATGATTATATTAGAACTAAATTATCATAAATATACTAGGAATTTGTTCTCTAATTATTCATACCTACAATTCAAGAAAACTCCATCAAATGCATAACGAACATATAGTTTCCCAGTACGACAAAAAATAACCTCATGAAATGATGGTTGTTCATTTTTCTTTTACCAACTATCTTAGTGCCCACTATAATAGACTGTATATTGAGGAGTTTTATATATGATATATTTAATTTCATTAGTATTTTTTTATTTTAAACATATATTCATTATTTCCATATTTGGTAAAAAAATAATTTCAATTGAAGAAGTCTGGACTACCACCCCTCAAATTGACGTGACTCGTTCATTCCATAACTTGATTGTATAAATGAATATTGTAATAAACCAATGTAACATATAAAACATATATATTAAACTATGATTTTAATAAAATATGTATCATTTATCTTTCATTCTTTTAATACAAAACATAAATTAAAGTAGTTTTTTTGCGTAGGTACGACATATTGTCTCTATGAATAATGCACTTTATTTATAATATTAAAATATATATAGATTACCCCAAATGAAATTGCGATTAATATTTATTATAATTAAATAAATTCATAAATTATTTATATGAAAAAATCATAATATATGTAATAGGAAAACAAATAAAAAGTCAAAACATACATGAGAAAATGATGAAATTAACAAATGAAATAAATAAAATAATGAAAGAGTGCTAACAAATGGGTAATAAGATGTTGTAAGAAGTTAATATATGGTATTATAAAAATTACTATGGTTCTATTATAATTTAGTTTGATATTTTAATCATCTATATTGGATGATAAATACCACACAATAACAAAAAGGTTAAGGTAAGGGAATTTCTACCTTATTCACATTCCTTTGAGGCTTATTAGTTATTCTGCACCAATTCACTTTAATTTGGTGTATATACAATATTTTGTTATGTTATATAATTAATATCTTTAATTTCATGATATTATTAATTTCATTTAATATTTTTCCATCATGGTGATTAGGATTTAACTATTTCCAGGTGGCTAGGGACAATTTGGAATTCTTAAATGTTATTCTCATAGTGCATGATCTTAATTATTATCTTTATAATCTCACTTTATGTTGTGATTATTGAAATTCTCTTTAAAAACATTATTTTATTCAGTTTTCATCTTAATTTTTATTGAATATCCATATTATTGTAAATGATTATTAATATTTCATTAACTGTATATCAATTTTCCATAAGGTGTCCACTTTCTTAGTTATATGATTAATTGGGGAATTTTCGATAAATATGTATTCCTTATTCAGTACAGATATTTGATAAGGAATATTATTTATTTTTTTAATTGATATGAGGAATACATTGGATAGGTAATGATAGGTATGGCTTATAATTTATATAAACCATTAATGCATCGATAGGTTCTCATGATACAATTATGTTTACCAAACTAAATTGGTTTCTATCTGTAGTTTTAACTGTCTTGTAAACGGTCTTGATGGTAATTATTTTCATATTACATAGACATGACATTAAATAACTAATAATTTCCTTTATATATATTTCAGTTATTATTTATCCATGTGAATTTGTGTCTACATGTCTATGTATGTATTCTTTTCTCAGTTTACTAATTATGTTTCATGTGTTTCAGATTCTTACCTCGAATTATTTATTTTTTCTTATATAGTTGTTTAAATGTAATGTGTTCTCATTAAGTTACCTTTCTATGTTATTTTATTCATATTGAATTATTATTTCTTATTCTTTACTTACCCATACATTGAATTTGATACTACCATTTTAATGTTTCATTTCCCCACATTATGATGTATAAATCTCCGATTATTATTTCAATTATGTAGTTTATTTAATTTTAGTATGTGTCCTATTTGTATTTTATTTTTTTCAATGTATTATAGGTGTCATCTATGTAATATGGATTTCGAGGAATGCTAAATTTATTAGCCATTTTGGATTTTATTTCGTGTAATCAAGATAATGTAATAGAACAATGTATTGGCTATAGGATTCCAGGGTCTTGGAGTGAAAATAACAGATGAAAATGTTTATAGAAATGTGCAACACTTGAAAAACTCCCAGACAATATTTTTTTCCCGCTTATGACATCTGTGGGGTTTTTTTCACCAATGGAATATACATCACTACTTTCTATTTTCTATAACTCTATGTTGATTTTAAAAAAATAAAAAACCTAATATAATTGTTGAAGTCGAGGATGCCATTATAGATATAAATACAGAAATAAAATAGAATTATTATCGACATGTGGTAGGAAATTATTTTATTCCTTCAAATGATAATTAATATATTCTTGAGGCTATATATTTTTAAGGATTTATAGCTACTAATCCCGATTCCCTACACACAACCAGGGATGAGGAGGCTCAAGAGAATCAAAAATTTAGTGGATCTATTCTACACATAATGAAAAATATTTCCAAATTGACGAAAATTTTTAATTCTCCTTTTTAAAAACCGGGAAGAATTAAATATTGGATTTAGATGTTTTATGATAGATCACTATTGAAATACCCAAAATGGAATAATTTATCCAACATGAAGAGTACCATTATATATACAACTTCATGAATTGTTACTGAGGAGAAAATATATATCACTACACATCTAATTGTGAAATATCATGAATCAAATAATAATGAATGTTCATAAAGTGAATCGTCTATTAATGAATCCTCCTCTTTGCATAAAGGTATTTTAAATATCATGAATGAAAATCATATAATAATGTAGGGTTTAAATAAGTTTATATTGTCATGGGATGATGAAAATAATCTATTATCCTTTAATTGATATAAAGTGATGGATGAATTTATGGTTTTGTATCTTCATCATAAAGAGGACATGTTTTCAAAAAATGTATCATTATTTGAAAAGAATCACATGGTGGTGTTCTGGACATTCCTTTGGGAATAATTTATAATGGTGACAACATTAGGTTGATTTCTGTTTAATTATAATTACATAAAATATTTAACTATTTTTGTTGATCATTGTTATGATAACTAAAATTTGTAATTTTTTTGAGTTTTATAACAATGAAAAATAGACTATTAATTTTTCTATTTTTAAATTTTTTATTCTAGACTTTTTTTGAAAGACTTCTCTTTATAATGGCTATATAAATGTCCAATGAGTAAGGAATTAACATATATCATGTCAAAATTATTATTTAATGATATTCATTTTGATGTTTCAGGATGGGTGCATATTTTTAATTCCTCATATTGTATGTAATTATTTAACCTTTTATGATTTATATCCCTAGGATATTGGTGTTTCTAATATAAAAAACTATCACTAATATTCAAAGTCTTTTTGAACTGTGAAGGAATGAGATCATCTATGTTCTGTCCTACCAAAAATTTATTTCTAGAAAAAATAATTTTTTTGTAGAATGTATTAGGTCAATACTAGATTAATTTCCCCATAGTTTGTTTTACTTTGGGTACCTTTATATTTAAAAGTATTGATTCTATTGAAATATTTGATACATTTTTAATAGAAAAATAACTTTTTTAACCTCATTCTCCACTCTTATACTAATGAGTTCTTTATTAGACTAACCCATCACTACCATGTCATGCCCATATTTTACAGTAATTCAATACATTCAAATAACATCATGGTTACTATATTTATACATATATGAATTTATCAATGAATAAATTTTTTTAAAAAAGATACTGATTTACAGAGCGTGATAAACATTGTCTAAGGATTCATTTTACAACCACTCTTGAGGTGTTATAAAGATGTTTATAAACTCATATTAATAGTCATTATATCAAAAATGTTGATTTATTTTATTATTTATACGATTTTCTTTTTAAATAAATCATTATGATCATACTCTTAAAATGGTTTGTGACATTTCTGTACTAATTTATCTATAATTTTATTAATAAAAGAATGTTTCACCTCATGTGCTAACATATAATAAATTTTTTTTAAAAACAAATTGGTGGAATAATTTGGAAATAAAACTAATATATTTAATCTTTTTTATTATATAAACATTAAATATATCCTTCTTAGAATCCATATAAAGTGGAAATGAAAAATGAATAACATCACGTCATGGAGGTTTTATGTCATACATATGCATAAGAGAAATTATCACTTTCCAATAGTTATTAATATAGAAAGGTAGATCTCATATTTCAATTACAATAATAATCAAGTCATAAATATCATATATAAAAATTAACCCCATCATGATAACCTTTGATGAATTATGGTATGGAGAAAAATTATTGTAATAAGGAAGTTTTGGTCCACACATATACATGTGTGATACATTCACATCCAATTTGATAGAAATGTGGATGAATATTAGTGGAAACAACATAATAATATATTAGAATATTTTGGATATTGAATTTATAATTTTATTATTAACATTAAATATTTATATGATATAGATGAATAAATTTTTTGAAAGAGTCATGGTTGGATGATTACCAATTTTTCTGTATCCCATTGTCTAATCTTTTATTAAAGACCCTTAGAATGAGATTATAATATTTCTAGGACTAATAATTAGTTGATAATGAAATTGGAAAGGGAATTTTATATTGTTTGTTTTATATAAATGTCTCATGGTTTTCTAATGAAGGGATAGGATGGGTGTGATTTTATAAGTGGGGGAGTGTAAACACTTAAAATTTTACAAAATATTGTTATATAATAATGAAATAGCCATCAAAAAAAATTACTACATAATAAGTATTAAAATGTGTGATAGTTTAAGACAAAAATAATTCTATAATATATGATTAAGTAAATATCAATTGGATAATATTCTCTTACCATATTTAAGCACCTAGTAAACTATTTTAAGAATAGGTGTGGTACTATATTTTTAATTTTTATACATATTATTTTAACCAAAAATTATATTTATCATATTAAGTAATTGTAATTATGATTTTTATATACATGAATTCAATATTATAAATTATTATTCCCAAAAAGTGTGTAATTAAATTAAAAATTAAACCCTCAAAATGAGAGGAAATGCGATTTTACATATATATTTTCTAATTATTAACTATGTAATTGAAAAATTTAACAATAAATTTATTCCAATGAGAAAATTATCATTTTTAATAATATATTTTTAATAATAATAATTTTAAATACAAATAAAAAATTTATCTTTTGAAAAACATTGAACAAAAATGGAGTTTTCAATAAAAATCAGATTTTTTCACTAATAATCACAAATCATTATTTTTAGAAAATTAAAAAATTATCTCATAAATAATTTTTACATGATGTTCTCATAAATGAAATTCATTTTGAAAAATATATTTTTTGAATGTTGAAGAAATAATTTATATTATTTTCTCTTAAAAATCTTCAGGACCATTTTTTGGAAAAATAAGTGTTTAAGGCATAAGACGAATTTACTAAAAAATGAGTACTTATTTATAAATATATTTGAGTTATCTAAATAATTAATACATAACATCAAAATTTATGTCTACATATTCATTCATCACATATAATGGAAATATTATAATGAAACACTCTATTATTGGTCATATAAACTTGATGTCACATATTTTGCAAGAAATTGAAGAAATTAGAATTATGTGAATGTAAATATTCCATAAAATATCATGGTTTAAAATATAATGAGTGTTATTAAAAGAGAAAATTAAATCATGAACAATTTTCAGTTGATTTTTTTACACTTGGAATCTTCATCCATAAATATATATTTCTTTTCATAATATAAATTTTTTATTTTTAAATATCAATAAGTATATCCTTTTCAATAAAAAATAATCTTTTTTCAAAA
This sequence comes from Viscum album, assembly GCA_963277665.1. NCBI lineage: Eukaryota > Viridiplantae > Streptophyta > Magnoliopsida > Santalales > Viscaceae > Viscum > Viscum album. The sequence continues at coordinate 1,590,973,398 of OY728150.1, forward strand.
AATTTATATTTAATATCTTATTTATAGTAATTATACAATAACAATATAATGTAATTTAGTTTTGTAATTTAAATCTAATATGTTTTATGTAATTGTAACTTTTGGAGAGAAATTTCCCATTCATAGAACCCCTCAAAAAACAATTTTTAATAAAAGAAATATTTTTCGTTTTATAGATATTATTCAAAATTATGTTGATAAAATTATTGAATTTCTTAAATTTATCAAAATAATAATAATTTAGACAAAAATATATTTCATTTATATATGTATTTAATCATTATATATAATCATATATCTTGTATGATGAAGAAAAATAATTTTTTTTAAAAATACCACTTATAATTATTTTTTATTCTTGTTATTAAACACAAAAAGAATTAATTTATTTTAATCATGATATAATGAGAATTTTTTTCTAAAAAATTGTGAAGAGTGTATACATGGGTGGAATAGTGAGTTTTTTGGTGAACATGATGAAATCGAAAACTGTAGTCAGATTTATTATTATTTGTACTATTTCCATGTCATGTATCTATCTACAAAATATAAATGATATTTGTATATACTGAGATGATAAAAATAAACCAATTTTGATTAAGTTGAAAAAACTCTTTGTTATATATGAAACATGTGAGAGTTGAGATAGTTTGTGTGGATTGATGATGTATTTAAATATTAAATAATATTATCGTGATTGTGTTGAAATTAAAAACACACATTAGAATAGAATAATATATATAGAGTGATGATCCTTTCCTTGATAAATTATGGATGTCTGACAAATGAATTTATCTTTTTGGAAACAAATCCGTCCTCAAGAACTATATTTTTATATGAAAAATCACTTTAAAAATTATTTCTTTTGATAGTTATATACTTTTTTTAATTAATTTCTAGGATTATATAAATGAGTTACTTGAAATAGTAATAGTTATAGGACCACACAAGTTGAGAACAAACATAGTCATAGGGGCCAATATACATTCTAATTTAATATCCTGTTTAAATATTTAACCTAGTTTATAAAATAGTAATGATTATTAGTTAACATATACTTTATATAGTCAAAAGGATTGTCTACATGGTTGTTTGGATAACAGCATAGATTATGAGACATATAATTTTAAACATAATTAAATATTAGATATTGATATATTTTAATTTTGAATATTTTTATTTCATGTAATGAATGTACTATTAAAAAAACATGAACCCCCTGAGAGAATTATTCAGGGTTTGAACGAAAAAATGAATAAATCATACCATTTAGTGTGTAAAAAAACTAGTAGAAAATATTCCTTGTCCTGTTAATGGATTATTTTAGGAATTGAATTATATTCAGGATAATCATGTGGAAGGGGACATGATATTTTTTTGATTATTATGTATCTGTACGGTTTATGTGACCAAGAGGACGAGGTATCTATGATGATCCCCTATATCATATATAGTGTTAAAATTATTTATTATGGGGTTGGTGTGAGTAGGTTTCTGGGGTATATTATTTCATTCATTTCACATTTTATTATATATAAATATAATTATTTATGGATTAATTCTAAAAGTGGTGATGTGATTTTAATAGTATAATTATTTAGAATTTTTTATGATGATAATTAGTTATATAGAAGGAAATATAGTTTCTCTTAATATCTAATTTATTTTATATTACAATAATATAGTACATGATCTATGACTTGCCATGACCCGTCCCTCGGGGACCTTGTCGTGACTACACTAAGCCCGCCTCTTAATGGCTAGGGGCTGACGATGAGAATTGAAGGCATCAACCTGAAAGTGGGAGACATTTTCCTGAGTACCTATATGCACACACATTCCCAACAGTTCCCCAACACACTGAAAGGGGGAAAATGTATATTAAAACCACACTGAGTATAAATTATAGATGAAAGAAATGGGGCCAGAATACAAACTTGAAAAAAAAGAACTGAAACAACAATGTAAAATAATCTGCTTTGAAGGACATCTATGAAAAAACACACATGATGATAAGAGTAGTGAGGATACTAGAAGGTGAAGTATTACCTCATTACTTCTAGGTCCTACTTGTTCCTACAAGGTCTTAGTCCACCAAGTCCACTGTTGAATCGTTGATCAGTCCTGTCTCACTTGGCTCCACTAGGTCTAGGTCAACAATTCTCTCTATCAATGTGTCGACCATTTTCATGGGACACGACACACATGGGTGGGACCCATGAAAGGGTGAGTAACACAAAAATTAGTAGGGTACCCAGAACAAAAAAATCAAATACCACACAATAATACTCAATGTATAGAACGAAGAAAAAGCACATAACACAAGAAATCTCCCACCTGGAATATTATAGGGTAGTGACATTATCTTCATTAATTACATCATCGAACCCCTTGGAATCTAGATAAATACTCCTCTATCGGTACAGTGGGCCTTTCAAGTCGCACAGTTTCCATTTTACACCAACCATAGAAATATTTGGTACTTATCTTTGATGAGTACTGTGGGAATGCTGGATTACATAGAGCTCCTCCCCACCAAGGGCCTGTTGGGTCACACAGAGCCGCTTCCCACCATGGACGAATTTATATAATCATTCTATCGATTAACATAGGTTTCTTGAGTCACACAATGCCGCTCCCCACAAAAAACTTTTTGGGTCACATAGATCTGCTTCCCATTGGGCCGTCGTCAAGCAGTCTTTAGGTCTTAGCCAACCACAAGGTTCTGTACATAGCTGGATCGGGAGAACATTTCATGATGTCATTAGTTTCATATTTATGTCCATTAATTTCAAAAAAATATTTACAAAATATCTTCATCATCAAGAGGGTTCCAACGCTGCAAACGCACCATCAATCAGACGTGCAGTTTGCAAGATACAAGCGTTTTTGTGAACAAGGGGCTAGTTGATACGGGACCTGGTTCGACCCGGTCGGACCGACCCGATTGACCCAGAAAGGGGATACCACAAACCTTGGTTTAATAAGACTAACATAACCTAAATTTTTTTAGGTTGGGGTCGGTCTTGATGGTATTGGAAAAATGGGCCATGAATAATAAGGCTCACAGGACCTAGCCATGTTTGGCCAAGGGTCCAGCCCGTTGTGTTCCTCGGTGACCTGGTCGTGTCTGGCCCGACACGATGGGTGCAGGTGCAACCTGTAGGTAGGGGCCCAGCCACCTTGGTGTGGTCCTAAACCTCCGACATGGGTGCAAACCATCAGCGCGGGTTTGGCCCGTAGGGCTGGGGGCGCGGCCTTCCAGACATAGCCCGATCCACCAGGTGGGTGGACCGGCAGTGCGCCACCCCGTCGGGACATGACATCTAAGTCATGACTATCTCCAGCTGGCCCCACTACTGCTAGCCCCCTCCATCCACAGTTGACTAACTGTGGCCTGCACTTCCATGGTGTCCAAGACATGGGCCACCCACTCCACGCTAAACCTCCCTAGTTATTTGACTCCGATCTCTGCGAATGGTTATCCATGGCCTCCTGCCACCTCGACGCACTGACGGGCGCACCGCCGGCCACCTCGAAAGCCATCTCAATTTTTGTTGGAACTACCCCTTTTATGTGGCTGGCTTGGGCTGGCCAATTTTGAACTAGTGGTTCCGCACATACAACACATTCTACAGACAACCAGAGTTGCTCCAGTGGTCTGTTTTCTGATCTGTCTCCACCTACGGACCTCTAGGGTTGCCTCCATCCATGCACAGGCACACAGAATTAAATTTACAAGACATTTAGAATGTAATCACTATGATATAATGAGAGGTGGTGCTCATGCCTTGTTTGCTTCAGCTCAGACCCTCTGTATTTGAGGTTTAAATTAGGGTGTGGGGGGGGGGTTTGGGGATTGATAATCAATAATTTAATGAAATGTTTCAATATCAGTTAATAAATCCCCAAAAATTTCACCCTCCTAATTAAATTCATGAATCATGGATCAACCAATTTTTTGGTCGATATGTGTTCATCATTTATAGAAATAGATAAGAAGGGAAGAACATTGAAATAAACACAAAACCCCTACCTCATTGACTTTCAATGATTAAATGTTCATCCTTGAGAGATCAAGGCTTCGACATCGTCACTTCTGGCACTATTTTTCAAGGTTTGTCGATGTCATTGAATTCTATACAATATTATTCATAATTATTCAATGGAGAAACATCCATTGGATAATTTTCAGTGAGTCACCAAGGATTAATTCCATCCTCTATAACATGAAAAATAATTAATGGAAACATGTTTCTGAGTTTTAGTTGTGCTATGATGTCGCGTCATTAAACAGTTTCAATTATAAAACAATGTCACTATTATGGTCCCTTTATTACATCATTTCAATTTGTGATACAGGTCATTAGTTAGCATCATTAATACACCTTGTTTCCGCTTCGTTGCCACACTACAAAGTCACCATCCGCTTCTCAACGGATGAGAATAAATATAAATATAAATTTTAATTTATTTTATTATTTTTTTGGAAAAGACCCAAAATAATTTTTTTTCTGCCCTTAATGGTCAGGGTTAAGTCCATTATTGGTGAATCCCATCATTCAGAAATCAAGGATGTCCTCATATTTTCGATTGGAGCACTGGTTAAAAAAATATAAAAATACACTCATGCATTTAATGAATGTACCATAAAAATTATTTGAGATTCTATTATGGGCTCTCTGAGCCTTAGAGTCTTTTTTATTCAGAGTGCATGGTCCCAAAAAAATTCCACAAAAAAATTTCATTGAATTTTTATGACATTACATCCTCCATAGCATAGGTATTTACGTCCCTAAAAGACAAAAAACTAAACTAACAGATGGGGGTCAAGAACATACCTACTGAGATGCAACTCGTGGAAAATTCCATGCACCTGGTGCATCTGTTGGGGATGGGGTAGGCGGTAAACAACCTCACCAACTATGATCAGGATCTAAAAGGGTCTGATGATCCATAAAGATATCTTGCCACCCTGGCTAAGTCTTCATAACCCTCGTCAGTGTGAGACCTGATGGAACACATGGTCTCCCTCATCAAACTCCACGGGACTCCATTTCCTATCCGTATAACAATTTTTCCTGCTTTTTGCACTCCTCATCCACTATTGGATGATCTACACCTTCTCGGTGGTAGCCCGTATGATCTAGGGAACCATGAGTTCCAACTCCCATTGGTCTGTCTAGTATAAGGGTGATCAACACAATCACTTGTACTAGGAATCGAACGGTGCCATTCTAATGGTGGAGTGGTAGGTAATGTTGTATAATAACTCCCCTAGTGACAAGTGTTTCTCCCATATATGATCAAAGACAAGTAGAAAATAACAAAGCAAGTCCCCAAGGCCTGTATGGTCCACTCTGACTGACAATCCATCTGGGGATGAAAATATGTGCTTAAAGGTAGTTGTGTCCCAAATTCCTCCTGTAATACCATAAAGAACTGGGATGTAAAGTGTGTGTCGTGATCTAATAATATTTTTGAAGGCACCTCGTGAAACCACACTCTCTCTTGGAGAAAGAGGTGTCCTAATCCCTTTACTGGGCCCTACTCATAGATGGGTAGGAAGTGAGCTGACATGGTGAGTCTGTCAATGATTACCCTAATAGAATCATGGACTATGGGTGTACGTGGTAACCCCATCACAAATTCTATCGAGATTCCATCCAAATTATACAATAGTACGTCATGTGGCAGGTCTAACCCCTCTAGAACCCAATGCTCGGCCTTTACTTGCTGAAAATTTGGGCCTCATAAAATGAACTCAGCCACCACTTTCTTCATCCTCAGCCACAATTACTAATGTTGGAGGTCTAGGTATATTTTCACCACTCCAAGACATACCGCCAAAGGGGATGTATAGAACTCCCGCAACACCAACTCCAACAATATATCTAGTACCACAGTGCTTCCTATAGAAAGGATGGCATTATCCCACCTATATAAAATCAATCCGGATCCCATCATAAGGATAACTGAGCACATTAGGCGTCATAGTAAAAATCCACAAGTAATGCCTCCCTAACTCAATATACGGGATAGGGAGTAATAGTAATTGAATGAAGGTATGTTTCTCCCCCATCATCCATGAATTATATTTGCATCGTGGATAACTAATCTATTTCCTCACTCAACTGCTCCAAACTAGTCCTCTTACTGGGTGTGTCTCCCACCACGTTCTCCTTCCTAGATGAATAGACTACCTCAAAGTCATAGTCATAATTGAACTCTAGCCATCACCGATATATCAGGTGTAGGTATTTTTGGGAGGTGATATACCTGATACTCTTGTAGTCATAGTAAAATATAAGCCTCTCACCCATAAAGGTGGGTAACAACATCTTCTAGGAAAAGACAACTACTGCTAACTCCATGTTGTGGGTCGCATAGTTCTACTCATGATACCTCATCTAGCATGAGCCATAGGCGATCACTGATTTCTGCTACATCAGGACACAACCCAGCCTTGTCTCTAAAGAGTCATAGTAAACTATATACCCAACCCCCTCCTCTGGTAGTCTCAAGATGAGGGCACTAGTCAGTCTTTGCCTCAGCTCATGGAAAGTACGAAAACATTTATCAATCCACATGAATAGAAATCCCTTCCATTTTAATGTTGATAATGGTGCTACTACTCTAGAGATGTCAGGCATGTGCTTCCAATAGTAACTAGGGGAGCCCAAGAAACTCCACACCTCAGTCACGCTCCTAGGTGGCTCTTAAGAAATCACCACCTTTATCATCAAGGGATCCACTACAACTCAAACCTTTGAGATGACGTGTCCCAAAAAGTGAAACTCCAAAATCTATAACTATCACTTCGAGAGATTACCATAATGCTAGTTCTCTTGAAGTGTATCCTAGACTATCTGAAGGTGTGTAACGTGCTCCTTCTCTGACACTGAGTACACTGAGATGTCATCAATGAAGACCGTGATGAACAGATCAATGTAAGGCTAAAAGATCCTGTTCATGAGGCCAATGAACACTGTTGGGTTGTTTGTGATGTTGAAAAGAAATACAATGGACTCATAGTGTCTAGAGTATCACTTGAAGGCTATATTTGATACATCCTCATCATTTACACAAATTTGGTGGTATCCTAATATATGATATATCATTTTTAATCACTTCCCTCCCTTTAGCTGGTCGATGTGGTCATCGATTCATGGCAGTGGATACTTGTTTATCACAGTCACCTAGTTCAAGTGCTAGAAGTCCACACACAACCTCAAACTCCTATTTTCCTTCTTGGGAAAAACCATTAGTTCTACCCATATTGAATCATCGGGTCTTATGAACTCATTCTCCTAATTGTCCTCTAGCTATACCCTCAGCTCACTATGTTCTACAAGATCCATTTGATATGCCGGTGTGGATATCAGTGTCGTCCCAGGGTACATGTCGATGAAAAATTATACCTCCCTGTGAGTAGGTATCCCCAGAAAATCCTTAATAGAAACATCATCACACTTTTCCACCACTATAGGGATGATTTGAATCCACTTATCCACTACACTAAGGTTGAGGCTGTCCAACTGGTGAGGGATCGGGTGTAGCCTCCTTCAAGAGAGTCTGTCCTGTCGAGCAAAGGATTCATTCTCACCAGGAAGGAAAAATTGGTCCTATATATGCAGACAAACAACACTATATTCCAAAAAAGTTGATCTGAGCATGTAATGTGCATAACCAATCCATTCCAAAGATGACGTTGTACGACCTCAACCCCGATACTAGAACATCTGAGCCAAAAGTCTGGCCTCCAAGAGTGAGATCACACTATCTAAATAAGTGTGTAATTTTTGAGTCATCTCCTTCCAAAGTATCTAGTTTTAAATAGTGATCCAACAGATCCACTAGAATATTTGTGTTCCATAATATTTCCCTGGAAAAGAAAGAGTGACTACCCCTATATCTATAAGTACAACAACGTAGGTGGAGAAGACACAAATCTTACCTCAGATCATATCAAGAGTTCCATGGTTGTATGCCTCTTCTTCCAAGAGCTACGAATTACCTTACCTTACTTCTCCCTGAGGTCAGGGAGGACCACATGAGGGTGGTGATGGTAACACCTCAAAATGTCACCCACTTCCTGCCGATCTTCCAACATCCCTTCCATGTATGTTTCCCCAGATACCTCTTCACTAAAAATGCTTCTACAAAATCGGTGTCCCCTCAACATTATGTTAGTTATTTGTACGAAAATTCGGGTAGTCACATGCCATGTTTCCCTACCTGACCCACACAAAGCACTACCTAGCTCCTTGTGGGCTCCCACTGAACTGGGAACCCCACAATACCAAACAAGAGTCCTGGGGTTGGCCTATGAATGACCTGTCATGTATGGGCCCACATTTCTACTATCTTCTACCTGTAGAAGAATATTTCTCCTAGGGTCTGATGGAGGATCCACCTATTAGCGCTTGCTCCACCAAGAAGCTCTCTAGAATAAGGGCTCGCTCTAGAACCCCAACCTAGGTAGGGATACTAAGAGACAACACTGATGCCTTAGTCTCCCACCTGAGTTCCTACTCAAAGCCTCAAGACCTAAATAAAGGGTCTCACACCATATTTGTTGAGTTTAAAGGTAGCTTAATGAACATCGATGAGTACTCAACTACCATCATACTATCCTTCTGAAGGTGAATTATTTCATGAATGTGCATAGAGAACAAGGTTTCGGGAAAAACTCCTCCCAGAAAAGCTGCTCTATGTATGGCCATGCGAGGGTCGCCTCATCATGTGTATGGGTGGTCAAACTCTAACATATCTCTACATAGACCTGTAGAAGGCTCTCTGCCCTGGTCTCTATATAGTTAGGCGGTGTCCTCACCATGTAAAAGACCCACATCATAGCCTCTATCTAGTCTTCAGTGATCTGAGGATCTGTCTCTTCCCTTAACCAAGGAGCTCTCTATCTCTATAACTCTTGTAGGGAACTGAGGCTATGAATGTCCTCTTCTGGAACCTCCAGAAGAAGATGTTGACCATTGAGTGGTGGTAGTACTAGTGCACCACCCGGTGGGGCCATCTCTAGAACTTTTCCCTGAACAGATTCCTCGTCGCTAGGAATGTTATCTTCACAACCTGGTATCAGGATCCTAGATGGTCATCCTCATGGAGGAATCATGAGATAGATCAAGATGTAAAATGATTATAATATTAAACCAACTGAGTTGACTTTTTTTTAAAAAGAACATAAGTATACACATAGGCAACCATTGTTTTAATGTATTGAGTAGAAAAGAAGAATTTAAGGTCATGGTGTATGGATTTGTTGGCTACCGTACAAATACTGGACTCCCCGAATCTAAAAGTCGGACTCACAACACTTAATAATGTTTCCCCAAAACAAAAAACATACTCAAAGATTTTATGGTAGGACAGAATACCATTTGATACCACATTTTCATGACCCGTCTCTCGGGACACATGTCGTGACTACCCTATGCCTGCCTCCCAATGGCCAGGGGATGATGACTGGCACCGAAGGAATCATCGTGAAAGTGGGAGGCATTTACCTAAGAACCTGTATGCACACACATTACTAACCACTTTCCGAAAAACTAAAAAAACAATTACAATTAAACCAGACTGAATAAAATGTACAACTGAAAGCAAGTGGACCAATATACAAACCCATAAAAAAATTAAATTGAAATTTCCAAAATGGATTTCTGATGGATATTTGCGGAAAAACCCACCTGATCATAAGATTAGGGAGGCTATAGGAAGCTGATGTAGTATGTACTGACTGCTTGGTCCTACTAGGCCCCACTATATCCTATTCCACCAATTCAACTATCGATGAATCGATCGATCCTATCTCACCAGGCTCCACCAATTCCAAATCAACAAAGGTATCTATTGAAGAATCTGTTGTGTGCATGTGACACAACACACACGGATGGGGATCATGTAGGGGTGTGTAACACAAAACTCAGAAATAACCCCAAAAACAAAATGTAAATACAACAAAACGATCCCATAATCATTACAAAAAAAAGCACATAGCACAAGGTATCTCACACCATGTATATTCTAGGGTAGTGATGTATGCTTTGTCTGTCACATTATCAAACTCCTCAATTTCATGAGAACTCCTCTTGTATCGTGTACATTGGGCATGCTAGGTCACACAGAATCCACTTCTCAATAACCTTATACTACTATAGTACTCATCCCTAATGAGTAATGTGGGTATGCTGGGTTACACAGAGTCGCTCCTAACCATGGGCCTTCCAGGTAACATAGAGCGGATTCCCACCTAGGATTAACTAAGTTATTACTCTTGTCGAGTATCATTGGTTTTCATGGTCATAAAGAGCCGCTCCCTACCATGGGATGCCGAGTCACACAATGCTACTTCCCACTGGGCCATCATTGAGCAATCTTTAAGTCTTAGCCAAACACAAGATTTTGTACATCTATACGTCCATTCAAGTCACCAAAAAATCATGCCAAAATATCTGCATTATCAAGAGGTTACCAACGCCACAAATGGCATGTCAATCGAACACACAGTTGGTAATATACATCTGTCTTAGTAAATAGGGAACTGGTTGGGATGAGACTTGGTCTGACTCGTTCCAACCAACCCGACCAACCCGGACCAGTGGTCCCACATACCCCAATTTAGTTTTACAGAATATATAACACCTGGTTCACATCGGTGTTAGTCTGTTCTGTCCAAGCCAAGGTGCCTAACCCAATAAGCCTCATTGGACCAGACCAAATGTAGCCAAGGGTCCAACCCACCGACGTAGATCCAGCCCGCTTACCATGGGACCAGCCCGACCCACAAGCCTTTTCCTGGTGCACCAGGTGGGAAGAACAGTGGTGTGCCACCCAGCCATGATGCGGCAGGCAAGACACTTTCAGCTCCAACAAGCCCTATAGACGGGGTTCCCCTTCAGCCACAGTCGATGGACAATGGCTTGGATGCGGGCCACCCACTCTATGTGGAACCTGCTTGGTGCCTATACTCTCACTTCCATGGCGTTACGATAGGAACTACGTCGTTCTCTAGAATATACAGTGAGGGATGGATACCTTCAATACTGCAACACTCTCAGTTGGCGCCATCCCCTTAATGTTGTCAGCATGGTTCTGCTACCACCTCCAGTTGCCGACACTACTGTTCTGGTGGTGTCGTGCTGGTAACACCTTCTGGAAGCCGTCAGAGTTTCTCTAGTGGTCCATTTTCTAATCAATGTACACCTACGAACCATTCAGGTCACCATCATCCCTTTTCAATCCCTAGAATCGAATTACTGCTGCTTTGAGAATTCGATCACCAAGAATTCACTAGCAGAGGCACTCGGTCATTTCCCATGTCACCAAGGCCCTCCGCATTAGAGGTTTAAATCAATGGGGAGGTTTAAGAATTGATACTCAAAAACTTCTTTCATGGTTTGAATCCCAGATAATAAATCCCCACACAAATTCACCCTCCCCAATAAACACTTGAATCATGGATGAACTTGTTCGTGGGTTGATCCCAGATCAAAGTTTGTAGAAAAAGAAGTGTGGGGAAGATCTTTGAAATAATAATCCAACCCATACCCCTTTGATGTTCGATACTGAAATTTTAGCCCCCAAGAGTTCAAGGTGTCGATTTCATCACTTCAGATTCATTCTTCATGGTTCATTGAAGTCGGTGAAGTCTCACTGACGTTCTTTGTGATTCATCATTAGAGATGAATTCTATTAGAGATTCTCCAGACAGTCTCTAAGGTTTATTTTAATCATCTCCAAAATTCCAAATAATTAAAGGAAAAATTTCAAAATATTTTAGTTATGCAGTGACGTCACGTCATTATGCTGTTGAAAAGATATAAAATCATGTTTTCCTGTATACTGAACGTACCATAAAAAAAGATCAAAATTCTATTATGGGATCTTTGGGCCTCATAATCCTGTGCCATCAGAGAAAACAATCTTAGAATAATTCCATAAAAAATATACACTTAATTTCCAAGATAATACATGACTTGGTTTATATCCATGTGAAATTTTATTGAAAATAATAATTTATGTATTATAAATATTTTATATTTAAATTTTGGTATGAAAAATATTGACTTTATTGAGTATAAATTAGGTGAATAATTCAGTGTATTTAAATATACACAACCCTATATTTTATTTATAAGGTCATGGGTCATGCTACTAGTGTTTACTATAAATATTAACTCAATCACCATGGTGGATGGATGGAGAATGTTATTTGATAATGGTTCTATAATACAATAGTATATATGTGGCTTTGAAGTTATCTATATATAGGTGGATAACAGTTTATTCTCTATAGTTGTAATCTTCTTCTATTTTCTCCCTAATATATGATACTTACGTATGGATAATTATTTATTATATAAATTTATATGGTATTTCATATATTTCATCAATTTTTTTTCTATTTAACTTTATACCTTACCTTTATATAATTTTTATTGTAATGACCCTTATACTTTTATTTTTACCATTTGATCTAATCAACCACCTAGGTATTAGTAAAGACTTATATTAATGGTTACATTCAATTTCATCACATTCATAGAAGGGTATATAAATTAATTCAAAAATATCTGAGTGTTTTCCGAGTTTCTTATTTGGATCTATTTTTACATTTTTTTGTATTAAATGATAGGGTTTTACAGGTTGGCGATGACAAATTATATCATAACTATAAAAAACCATTGCGATGGGAAGTATAGTAATATATAAGAGTCCACCAAGTATTGATTTTGTTAAAACGTAGTCTCTCTCATGAAACATGTAACACCCCCAATGTGTGGTATGCAACTCTTATTAATTACATTTTTTTGTATAATGTATTTGGGTAATGTTTGAGATAGTTTGTATGTGTTTTGGATGGGTTTTGAGGATTTTATATGGGTGAATGGTTAGGGAAAACCATGATTCATATCTATGAAACTGAGCACAAGGAGGAAGCGGGATTTGGGTTCGTTCATAGGTAAATATGATGGTTTGAGAATGCTTTTCCAAATCATGCAGCCACCTAGGTGTGTTGGGAATTTTGGAAGAATGGGATTTCACATGTTCATGGAATGATTTTTCTAACAATGTGGGATAATCCTTCATGGTCTATTTTCAGGTAGCAATTGGTTCATGGTGAGCCTCTGGTTTTCAAAACCATGTTGCTAAACTATGCATAGATTAAAATGAGGGATTTTAAAAATGGGGATTTGTTGGGATTTGTGCTAAAAATCTCATTTTTCTCCCTATTGAACCCAACCCAACATTTATTCTTCTCTTGGTTTAGGGAGGATTTCCACTCATTTTGGTATATATTTGAATGGTTTTGGTGTTTCTTTGAATTTTATTATCCCTTTATAAGTCTCATCTCTTGGTAGATTTGTGGTTTTCCATAGATCAACTATTATTACGTTCATTGTTTAAAAGATCTACAACTTTTAAACATATATATAAGGTTTTTATTTCCTATAATTGTGTGATTTGGGATTATTGATTTTAGGGAAATTGTAATAAGTCATTTTTGTGGGGGATTCACCAGCATTTTGGGTGTGGTTGTGTGGTGGGTCAATTTCACCCAAACCATAAGGTAGGTGGATTCAATCTCGACTCCATTTTGATAGAATAATAAGATTTAATTTAATATTAATTTTGGTTTATTAAAATTTATTGTGAATTTGATGCACAATATATGATTAAAACACATTTTGTGAGAAATTAAGAATTTTTTGGAAAATATATTATTCATGTGAATGTTTATTTGATGTTGAATTTTAAAATGATGATTTTAAAATCAATTTTTTTGTTTGTTCAATGTAAATTTTTTTGTGAAATGATTTTCATCAAAAATGGTGTTTTATTCAAGTGTGATTTGAAGTGGATATTTTCTTATGGGTGTTTTCAATAAATGGGCGATTTATTGAAGTGGTTTTGGAATTTTGATGGAATTTGTGATTTGTTTAAGGGATTATTTGGATTGGAAATGGTTGGATAATATGGATTTTCTTGTTTTTTATATGAATTGGGAAATTTTTTATAATATTATTTCTTTGTTTTTGGAAACTTTATTGGATTGATTATTGTCTTATATAATGAAGCATTTGATGGATGGGATGGATTGTGGTGTGACTTAACACTATAAAAAGGCTTGCAATGTTTTATAAAGGACCACAATAAATGTGGATGGGGCTGGACATGCATTATTTCCATAATGGAAACACAGATATTGGGTGTGTGGGTGTGGAATTTGTGAATACTATTGGAATATGTGTCTGACCATTCAAGGTGAAATTGGTTATGACAATTATAATGGCCCTGGATTGATGTACATAGAAATTACATTAACTTTTTGGAATACATATTACATTACACAAACAGACACCTGGAGACAATATTAGTTTAGTTCCATTGGACACTTGGAACACAATTAATCTCATATAGTGAATTTTCTTCAGCACAACCCATAAAGTTCCTCCCCATCAGTTTTCATACATAAAACTATCTTTATTTCCAGGAAAAAATAAATCATATGAAAAGGTTGAGCTTAGATGTTTAGTAATGGTAAAAAAGTAAAATATCAAACAAAACACTAATATAAGACTATGATAACATGAAAATAACTTTTGAAAATCAAACGATGTATAACATATGTCTAAATATTGAGAAATTAAATAAATCTCGGTTATTCATAAGGTATAAAACATAAAGATACATGAAATATGAGAAAATAGAAATGACATAAATAATGGGATTTTTTAAAAAGATAAGAATAGAAAATAATTTCATATTAGTCAAGGATAATTTCAAAGACCATCATAGCAGAAAAAGTACATTAATAAACCAAGTTCACTCATCGTTCCTACCTTGTATTACCAAATATGGTTTACTTACCATTTTAGCCTTGTATTACTCAACCAATATCATTTCCTGTTCCAGACCTATCTATATCGTGAGATATAAATAATTACTCAATGCATTGGAATGAGATATAGCTCTAACCAATTACATTATCAAATCATTAAAACATGTTCCACAAAAACAAAAAAAAATTATCATAGCATATGAAGATAAATAAAATTGGTTTCTTAAACATCATTCATAAAACAATACACATAAAACAAATCGATTTCTTAAATATAATTCAATCATAAACATAATAAAAAAATACTAATAATAGGGATAATATACGTGAAAAAAGAGCCTATTAAAAAATTTAATCTTAGATGGAATCTAATTTTGATAAATCACTTTAAATTTATTTTTTATTTAAATATCATTTCATCTTATAAAACATTATATTTTCATAAAATATTGAAAAATTTTACATTGAAAAAATTTCTCTGAAGATAACATTCAAATATTGTAAAGGAAGCTTCATGGGAATGATTTTTTATGAAAAATTTATTTTTTCATGTTTTATAAGTCATAATAAAAAATTCCTCTCAAAAATTTGTTAGATAAGTTAAAAGTTCATCATATTGAAAAAGGAAAAAGATTAAAATCATTATATTTAAAAAATATTAACCAAAAGATAAATTGACATTGAATAACTGTAGAAAATTAAAATGAATATTTATGAATATATATTTTGGAAACATGGAAATGTATGATAAATATACCGTATTGAATATTTATGGATAGTCAATCTCATATAATAATGAAATTTAGAAATTATCTCGTACCTTAGGTACATGTTCTTTATTACGAGTCTAAAACTCTTATATAAGGGTTTAAATAATGTCATAAACTTATTCCAAAGTGATTTTGATTTTTATAATTTCGTATGTGATTGTATTATTACCCGTTATTAATAACATTATTACTCATACATCATGTATTAAATACTTTATTTTCATATACATATTTGATGGATAAGTTCTTGTATATCTTCTTACATTATAAATATATAATTTACATAAAATTAATAATATAATATAAATTATATTTAATAATTTTATTAATTTATAAAATCATTATTTAATTAAAATTAATTAGAATGAATCACATAATATCATGGAGATGGTAGGTCGTACGTACGCACGAGCAATGGTATCATACAAATAATTGTGGAATGGTATTGATGTTGATGGTGTACATAGTATTTAATAATCAATATCATGTTATAATAATAATAAATAGGTATTATATCTATTATTATATCAATTCATGAAATTTGGTAATGAAAAACTTATTACACTACTATGTGGAAGTGGTAAGCTGTACGTACGCACACATGGTAATTTTGTTTTCCATAGGATAGATTGAATGTAAAATATGATTGTTCCATAATTATAACAACATATTAGAATATAATTGAAACTAGTGTTTATAAATTAGGAAGTAAAATTCTCATGAAGAGGAATTAGAAGATGAAATATTTTTGTAACATTATTTGGAAAAAATATCATTTTAATTAACCGTTTGTTATTCTATTATAAATCTGACTAAGGAAAAATGATTCAATATTATAATAGTGTAATTTTATTTATTTGATGTATATTAGAGAATAAATAAATAATTTAGAACATTTTAGGCCATATAAAAATCATTTTATATTTTTAAATAGTATTATGATTTTTATATAATATAAAGAAACATTATTTTCAAAATGTATGAATAGTGTCAATTTTTTGTCTATTTATTTCACAGCGTTTTAAAAATATCATGATAAGACGTTATCATAGAAAAAATATTTTATTATCTCTTTATGGGGAAAAGGTATTTTATAAAATTCCTTGGATATATTAATTATATGAAATTATATTTATTTTAATATATTATAAAATCAAATTAATTATTCTTTAAATATAATAATAACAACATCACTTTTGTGTAATAATTTAATATACGTATATATATAATAAAAATTAAAAATAATATAGTATGAAAAATATGAATCCTCTATGTTTAAAAAGAATAAATATAGTCAAATATAGCTTCATGAAAATACGACACAAAAAATTGTATATTTAATAAAACCTAAATGTGACAGCTTTAATATTACATTAAATAAAATATTATAAGTGTCATACTACATTCCGTATCGATCAAAATGGTCAATAACTCCACCCTTAATTGATTTTGGTCAATATATATTTGTCCGAAAATATATTTTCAAGTATTATTATTGTATTGGTTATTATCATTTTAATGAAAATGATTTTATTGATTTTTTATCAATTAAATAGTTTTTTCATCATTAATGTAAAATAATTTAATGTTATTATATATTTCATATAAATTAAAAATAAATTTTCATGATAATGAGAATAATTTTAGAATACAAATAAGTATCAATAGATGACCATTTATTATGTATTACCTTATTTTTAATATGATATCATGAATGTGACATCTTTAATGTTTCCTTAAATATAATTTTATAAATTCCATAATATCCCCCAAATGGCCCAAAAAAATAAAAATAAATTTCTATTATAAAAATATGTTCATTATGTTAAAATTTAACATTTTGATTCATTGATACCACCCATTTGTCCCTAAATACGCAGATTTCATATATTAAAGAAAAAGAAAATGATACAGTGTGTTTTCCCTGATTAAAATATTATTTAAGTCATTTTAATGGACAAATTTCCATTTAATGTCATAATTTAGATCTTTATGTGTTAATGGTATAATTTTATTCATAAAATAATATTTAACAATTTTTATAGTTATTTTATATTAATTATAATTTTTAAACCAAATTTACCATTTACCGTGGTAACAAAATTTACCTTGGATACTATTCATACAGGAAAAAAATAAAAGGTAAATACATGCAAAATTTGGACCTCGTGAATCAATATTTTATATCAATTTTTCAAAAATAAAAAAACACAAGATGCATAATTAAAATTAAAATAAAAATGGAAAATTGTAACTAATAATTATTTTTAGGAAAAATGTCCTTTTAAGACAAAGAATGTTTTTAGAATAAATTGATGTATAAAATGTAACACCCCAAGCTTTCACGATACGCTTATCTTTGAATAATGCAGTAGCTTGCATTGTACGCATGTTCGAGATTCTAACACACCGCGACCAATCAAAGTAGCAGTTATGTATAGTAATACCCACTTTTTGAAATTACATAAATTTTATATTTCAAAATGGACTTCATTTTTGTATTCGGAATATCAAAATTATCTTAAGCTGAATGTTTTGTAATTTTCTGAGAACTTCCAATTTTTTATGAATAGTGAAAATACTTAACATCTTTTTTAATCAAAATAATTTATAGTGATAAATTATACTATTGAGTGGTTTTAAATAATAATTATAATATATTTTTACCATTTTATCCAATGGTGGTCATTAGAATTGATTTAACTTTGAAATTGGACATAAGCAATTATCAATCTTTTGATATATATTGTTTCTTAAAAACACACTATTCGTTTTGACAGTGGGAATTAATTATAAAATTATATAACACAACTTATAGGATTGGAATATATTAAAATAGACATCATTTTTGAATTCGGAATATAATTTATAACTTAGGTGATTTTTTGGTATTTTTCTGAAAAACATCAATTTTTGATGAATAGTGAAACCACTAAGTTGTAGTTTAAAAACTAATTTTTCAAGTAAATGAAACATTACCACTTCTGTGATTTGATTTTCAAAAATCCGACATACATGGGTGTCATTATGAAGTAAAATGTGGTTCAATGGGATTAAAATATTTTTTTTGTGAATAGTAACTTTTAAGTTTAATTAATCACGATTAAAGGTAATTAGTGAAATTTAAGGTAAAAATGACATTATAAAATTATGAAAATACCCTTACACTTGTCCTACCCTTATTGGATGAGTCATGGCCGACCAAGAAAATCCATGGGTCAACTTGGGGACCCCATGGAGCCACTTGGGTATGAAAATGACATTAATAATGTTTTATTTAAAGTAATAATAAAATTATCACAAACATGTGTTGTTTTACTAAAAAAATTAATACATGGGGTTATATTAGTTAAAATTTCGACTATAAATATTCATTGGAAAGCTAAAAATATTTTCTACATCATGGTATTTTTTAATAACATTTAGACATTAAATAAATTAAATGTTTTATGACATCATGATGACGCAGCGATTACCTCATTAATTAACGATTTAAATAAAATGAAACGATAATGTAAAATAAATGACTTAAAAATGTCAAAAACCTATTATATGAGTATATTTCGAACCCTTACCACCTTATCCTCGAAATATATAAGTGTGGGACCTTTAAAATCTGAAACTCATTATACAATAAGGTAACATTTCATGACTTTCCAAGAGTGCCCCACCTCTCCTCTTATAAAAGGCCCCCCACCACTACCACCTTATTCACACCTTCCAAGCCATTTGGCTCGGCCAACATCTGCCCAAATACTCTATCAACTTTTATCTCTTACTCCTAGAAGCCTCACATTAGGCTGAAGTCTTCCCAAAGAAGCCTTTGGCTCAAATCAAAAAGAGTTACATGATTTTAAGGTAATGTCTTCTCTTATGTTGTTTTGTTTTATTTTGTTTCTCCAACCCCCTAAACTCTTTTTCTTCGTTTATTTTGTAACAAACCCAGTATATTAAATATACTTGGATGTTTTTATGAGAAGGATTTTATTTACAGTTACACACACTGTCGTCTAATGGTTAAAGAACATTCTGTTTTTGTGGGTGGCGAATTACTGCCTCATGAAACGATGATTGTTCAATATTCTATCAACACATCTCATGGTGGCCATTATGATGACACTATTTTTATATATTATATATATTATGTTTTCTTTTTTCCTTATGATTATGTATTTTTCATTTTTGGAATACCTTTATGATTTCCATTATGGGTAAATGCGATAATTTCATTTTAGGAAGTGCGGACTACCTGCCCCCTCAAAGTGATTTGAATCGGTAATGCCATATGTGGGATGTATAAAGATGGAGTAAATGGTATTATACATTATATTATACTGGAATTATAGTATACCTTTATATAATTATAATTTCATTCCATTAAATATGAAATAGAAATGAAAGTAGCGTTCATGCGTACGTAAGACTTACCGTCTCCATGAACGGTGCATTGCATTTCGTACCTCTAAATGTTTTGTAATATTATAAATGCACATATATACAGGATATATATGATATATATGATATCTAAATCATGAATATAATTCTAGATATAATGGATATTTCACCACAAGAACAAATTGTAATTATAAGAAGTTTATTTTTGACTCAACTACAAAAGATAGACAAAACGACCATTATTAACTTAAATAATTAAATAATGTTCATAACATGGTAATAAGTGATATAAAAGGAATAATGAACTTGAAAAACGTTATTAAGAAAATATAAATTAACTCCAGTTTATTATTCAGGAGGTTAATGAACGATCGAGTCAAGTCGGACACAAGGTAATGGTACTTCTTAACCCAATTTCCGTTCTTTGGGTTAATCTGCTACATTCAAATTATGTCATGATTTTATTATGTCCTATCTTGTATTTGTACTTTATTTATGTGTACATATAGTAAATACACATAATATATCTACATTTTTTATAAAAATGATCTTTGTAAGGGACTTCGTCTCAATCTCCTTTCATTGAGGCATATTTTGTTTTATACACAACATTCTTTTATACGGTGTATAAACCCCTTTGACATTTACGTTTATTTAAAAGGAATCTTTTTATACGAAGAGTTTTACTAAAAGACAAAAAGTAATGTTTTTCTTGTCGTATGTATGTGGCGACAATGACTTCTCTGCCGTCGTGATCATTATTTGAGTTTTGGCTTCCTCTATAAGCCATAAATTTTTTTAAATGAAAAATAAATACAATGTTTTAATTTTCTTTTATTTTTCTATTGAAAATGGATTTGATAATGTCTTTATTATATCAATGTGTTGTATTGATACCTTGTAATTGAAATGTGGAAATGTTATGTTTCTTTTATGCATGTTTTATGTGATATATTTATGTTATGGTTTATGATATGTTTAAACCTGTTCATATGAGGAATGCATTGGACTAAATAAGTGACGGGTGGAGCCCGCTATAGCTCCTCTATGCATCGGTAGGTCACATGAGACAAACTAGTGTCTTGGCACGAGGCCTTGGAAAAATCTTATTTGTAGTCCTGGCATGAGGCCTTGGCTACGTGGTTATGATAGTCTGGCATTATGAATTCCATCATTATGAAAGTGGTTATTGATATTGCATGTGATTATTTGACCAGTAGAATATCCATGTGAAGAAGTAAATGGCATTATCTCATTTTACATTTTCCATATTATGTTAAAGTTCATGTTTACAAGGCTTTTTTTAGTTATACATTGCCTTAAATGTTTATGTTTATTTATAAAAGCTTTCGCTAAATTGTTATCCTTACTGAGCATCTGAGCTCACCCCTTTCATTGTTTTATTTTTTCCAGGATGTGAAGACGTATATTATGAATTACCTATAGGGATAGTATGAGGGGATATGAAGACAAGATTTTGTTGTAGTTTTTTTACATTATGATGTAATGTAATACTTATGAATGTATCTAGCGTTTCCAAGGCTACTAAACTAATCGGTCTTTCGAGACTTGATCTTTTGTGATCATTCCAATGTTATGCAATAATGAACCGACTCTGGGTAACTGGGGTCGGGGCGTTACAGTTGGTATCAGAGGAAGTTTATCACTAACCTTAGAAGATATATTTAGATAAACTCTGATTAGAGCACATAGCCCTAAGATAGACATTGAGGATTAGTATAGAAGAACTTCCTAGAATTTTGGAATTATAGATATTTTTGTGGGTTTTTGAGAAATACATCCCTTTATAGATACGACCAGGTAGAGGTGGCTCTGGAACAGATATACCTAGGGGTAAAACCTGAAAACACCACTTTGAGCTAGACTCGAACAGGAACTGGTGCACGACAACGGGACTTGTTGCACTCTTGGTTACGATACTCCTGGGGGATATGTTTAGGATAATTCTCATTTTGTTTACAAACCATTATGAAGGGTTTATGGGTATATACTTCCTCAAAGAAATTTTTTTATGATTATGGATTATATCCATAAATAGTTCAATTTAAGTTAAGTGTTTTTCAATTTTGTTATTATGTATTTCGATTCATAAACTTATCTAGTTTATGACGTTGTTTAGAAATGGTGCCTAGTGGAAGGAATGGAAACTGTATCAATGCACACACTCCATGTAGGGATTTCCCTCCTGATCAAGATAATTATAATGGAGTTGGAGATACCACTGGTGCTGATCAACTTATCACCATACTGGGACAACTCAGTCTGGTTATGAATAATAACCTTACTCGTATGGAGCACCCTGATCCGCAACATGGAGGATCAATGTTAGAACGCTTCATGACGCAACAACCACCAAAATTTAATGGGGGGAAAAATCTATTAGTATCTGAGAAATGGATAAACTCCTTAGAGAAAATATTCCTCGCCTTGGGGAGTAGCGAAAGGGAAAAGGTTGTCATGGTAGTTTACCTCCTTACTAGAGATTCCGATCAATGGTGGTCATTGATTCAAAACACAAATATAGATGATGAAGTATCGAATATGGAATGGAGGGAGTTCAATGATCTTTTTTTAGAAAAATACTTTCCTCGTGACCATCGAGCTGATATGGAAAGGCAATTTCTGAGTCTGAGGCAAAAGCATGATGATAATGTCGCAAAGTATGAGTCTAACATTACATGATTAGCGAGACATGCTGCAGATTATATACATAACCCATGAAGTAACATCGATCATTTTTTTCATGGGTTAAAATCGTTTCTCCGTCGAGCATTAGTATCAAAATCTTTCTCAACGTACGAATATATAATCGCGTGTTCTATTAAGAAAGAAAAGAAATTCTCTAAATCATATGACAATAATGTAAAGCAAGTGAAGAAGAGAACAGTGGAACAAGATATAGTTAAAGGGATAAAGGGAAAGAAGGATTTTATATTATGCAAAAATTGTGGGAAGATTCACCCCAGTACATGCCTAAAAGGAATGAGAGTTTGTTATAAATGTGGAGAAAAAGGTCACCATGATCGTGATTGCAAGTGAAAGAAAGAGGCTATCAATGTTGAATTCTACAATTTTAGAGAAATGGGGAATTATGAAAATGAATTCCCTAAGCGCCAAGGAAAATTACCTCAAAAAATTCCAAGGGAGCAAGAACAAGCTTATGCTGTTACTACAGATGATGTTGAATAATTATTGTATTTGTGTTTTTGTACTCAAGACCTATATTATGGTTATATGAATAATGTGAAATATATATAAGGATTGTATTGTAGTACTATTTCATCAAGGACATCAGATTGTGTGTAACCAAGAAAAGTGACTCAATTGATGGTTAAATTTTTTGAAAATATATGGTTGAGATAAAGATAAACCAAAATATGGTTATGATACCGAGATAATGATTGATTTGGATAAATTATATTGGATATTATTGACTTCCTTGAAATAGATTAATGATTTGTATAAATTTTTGGATAGAAGAAGTATATCTAGTATTCTATAAGGAATATGAGATCATGAAGGATTTATCATAATTCAGGATGTTGCAGTTGTTTAATAGAAAACATGATAAAGGTGTTCACATGTTGTTACACGAAAAAAATATCTTCATTGTGTTTACTTTATTATAAAATTTGGACTGTGAGGTCAGAAAAATGTATTTTGAATAACTACAAAGGTTGGAAATGATTATGTTGAACATTGGATAGTATGGATTAAGGTTATAACATTTATTAATATTATTTATGTAATATTATAATACTATAGTTTTAGAAAGAGGGCAACCTACAGGTCGGGGGTTAACCCGCCGCGTTGGAAAAAGCTGTAGGAATAAAACCCACAACCATAGTGTGACATGCCTTTATTACTTACCACTTGCATACAGGAAGTCCCTGGTTATTACAAAATAGTTTTCCTAATATAAATGGTATGTGTTAATATTTGGAACCTTGTACGATTAGGATAAATATAATATTTTTGAGTTCTCTTATCTTTTTGAGTGAAGGATGGGTTTATGGTAAAAATTTATTAAAGAATGAAAGTTTAAATGACAAGTATGTATATTCCATTACATTCTTAGTAAATATCCCAAATAAATTTCTCAAAATTATAAAAGGTAACAAAAAACAAAAACGTTGTCGGTTAACTTTTCCAACTCGGGATTCAGTGATCATTTAACCAATCACAAGTTTGTGATTTTCTTGTAGTTAACTTTCTTCAAAACCTGTTTTCTACAACTCTCCTTCAGACCATGAGGTTTTTTTTTCAGCATATCTATATTTTCATAGAATCTTAGTATGGGCTATCTCGGGTGTCCTTTGTACTTCTCTTTATTTCTTTTAAGGTCATATTTTTATTAACCCTATTTTTTGATGTGGGTTTCCCACAAAGGTATTTCCTATTTTCAACCTTTTCTTTTCAATGAAAAATTTAAAATTGCGAGGACACAATTTATTGAAGGAGGGGAGAATGTAACACCCCAAGCTTTCACGATAAGCTTCTCTTTGAATAATGCTATAGCTTGCATTGTACGCAAGTTCGAGATTCTAACACACCGCGACCAATCAAAGTAGCAGTTATGAATAGTAATACCCATGTTTTGAAATTATATAATTTTATATTTCAAAATGGACTTCATTTTTTATTCAGAATATCGAAATTATCCTAAGTTGAATTTTTTGTAATTTTCTGAGAACATCCAATTTTTTATGAATAGTGAAAAATACTTAAAAACAACTTTATTAATAAAAATAATTTATAGTGATAAATTATAATATTGAGTGGTTTTAAAGTATAATTAGAATATATTTTTACCATTTTATCCAATGGTGGCCATTATAATTAATTTCACACTAAAATTGGACATAAACAATTGTCAATCTTTTGATATATATTGTTTCATTAAAACACACGATTTGTTTTGACAGTAGGAATTAATTATAAAATTAATTAATGCACCTTATAGGTTTTGAATTTTGTAAAATAGACATCATTTTTTAATTCAGAATATCAATTATATCTTAGGGTGAATTATTGGTATTTTTCTGAAAAACTTCAATTTTTTATGAATAGTGAAACCACAAAGTGGTAGTTTAAAAACATATTTTTCATGTAAATGAAACATTGCCACTACTATGATTTTATTTTCAAAAATCCCACAGACAAGGATATAATTATATAGTAAAATTTGGTTCAATGGGATTAAAATAATTTTTTGGTGAATAATAACTTTTATGTTTAATTAATCGTGATTAAAAGTAATTAGTGAAATTTATGTTAAAAATGACATTATAAAAATATGAAAATACCCTTACACTTGTCCTACATTATTTGATGAGTCATGGACGACCAAGAAAATACATATGTCATCCTGGGGACCCCATGGAGCCACATGGGTAAGAAAATTACATTAATAACATTTTATTTAATGTACAAATAAAATTGTCACAAACATGTGTTGTTTTTCTAAAAAAATTATTACATGGGGTTATATAAGCTAACGTTTCGACTATAAATATTCATTGGAAATATAAAAATATTTCCTACATAATGTTATTTTTTTATAATTTTTAGACATTTAATAATATATTTTTTTATGACACAATGATGATGAAGCGATTACCTCATTAATTAACGATTTAAATAAAATGAAAAAATAATGTAGAATCTAAGACATAAACATGTCAAAAACCCATTGGATGAGTATATTTCGAACACTTATTACCTTTTCCTTGAAATATATAAGTTTGGGAACTTTAAAATCCGAAATTCATTATATAATAAAGTAACATTTCTTGACTTTCCAAGAGTGCCCCTCCTCTCCTCTTATAAAAGGCCCCCACCACTACGACCTTATTAACACCTTCCAAGCCATTTGACTCGGCCAAAATCTACCCCAATACTCTCTAAGAATCCCTCTATTACTCATAGATGCCTCAATTTGTGCAGAAGTCTTCCCAAGGAAGCCTTTGGCTCAAATCAAAAAGAGTTACCTAATTTTATGGTAATTTCTTCTCTTATGTTGTTTTGTTTTATTTTGCTTCTCCAACCACCTGAACTCTTTTTATTCTTATCTTTTGTAACAAAAAAAGTATCTTAAATATAATTGGATTCATTTATGATAAGGATTTTAGTTACACTTACACACACCTTCGTCTTATCTTTAAGGAACATGCTGTTTCTATGGGTGGTGAAATACTGCCTCACAAAACGATGATTGTTTAATATTCTATTAACACCTCTCATGGTGGATATTATGATGACAATATTTTTATATATGATATAAATTATGTTTTTATTTTCCTTATCATTATCTATTTTTCATTAATGGCTTACCTTTATGATTTCCTTTATGGGTAAACGCGATAATTCATTTTAGGATGTGTGGACTACCCGCCCACTCAAAGTGATTTGAATCGTTAATGCCATATGTGGGATGTATAAAGGATGGATTAAATGGTATTATACATTATATTATAATGGAATTATAGTATACCTTTTTATAATTATAATTTCATTCCATTAAATACAAAATAGAAATGAAAGTAGCATTCATGCGTACGTAAAACTTACTGTCTCCATGAACGGTGTGCATTTCATTTCTTACCTCTTAATGTTATGTAATATTATAAATGCATGTATATAATGGATATATATCATATATATGATATCTATATCATGAATATAATTCTGGATATGATGGATATTTTACCACATGAACAAACTGTAATTATAAGAAGTTTATTTTTGGCTCAAGTACCAAAGATCAATAAAACGACCGTTATTAACTTAAATAATTACATAATGTTCATAACATGTTAATAAGTGATATAAAAGGAATAATGAACATGAAAATGGTTCTTAAGCAAGTATAAAATATCTCTAGTATATTATTCAGGAGGTTAAAGAACGACTGAGTCAAGTCGGACATGAGGTAAGGGAACTTCTTAACCCAATTAGCGTTCTTTGGCTTAATCTCGCACTTTCAAATTATGTCATGATTTTATTAAATCGTATCTTGTATTTTTACTTTATTTATGTGTACTTATAGTGAATACCCATAATATATCTACTTTATTTAAAAAATGATCTTTCTAAGGGACTTCATCTCAATCTCCTTTCATTGAGGAATATTTTGTTTTATACACAACATTCTTTTATACGGTGTATAAACCCCATTGACTTTTACATTTATTCAAAAACAATATTTTTATATGAAGAGTTTTACTAAAAGAGAAAAAAGAATTTTTTTCTTATCATTCGTATGCGGCGGCAATGACTTCTCTGCCGCTGTGACCATTATTTGAGTTTCGGCTTCCTCTATAAACCATAACTTTTTTTAAATGAAAAATAAGTACAATGTTTAAATTTTCTTTTATTTTGCTATTGAAAATGGGTTTGATAATGTTTTTATTATATCAATGTGTTTTATTGATATCTTGTGATTGAGATGTGGAAATCTTATATTTCCTTTATGCATGTTTAATGTGATATGATTATGTTATGGTTTATGATATGTTTAAACTTGTTCATATGAGGAATGCATTGGACTTAATAAGTGACGGGTGGAGCCCGCTATAGCTCCTCGATGCATCAGAAGGTCTCATGAGACAAACTAGTGTCTTGGCATGAGGCCTTTTCAAAATCTTATTTGTAGTCTTGGCACGAGGCCTTGGCTACGTGTTTATGATATTCTAGCATTATGAATTCCATCATTATAAAAGTGGTTATAGATATTGAATGTGATTATTCGATCAGTAGAATATCCATGTGAAGAAGTAAATGGAATTATCTCAATTTACTAAGCCATATTATGTTGAAGTTCATGTTCAAAAGGCTTTTGTTTTAATTATACATTGCCTAAAATGTTTATTTTTATTTATAAAAGCTTCCGCTAAATTGTTATCCTTAATGGGCATCTGAGCTCACCCCTTTCATTGTTTTAAATTTCCCAGGATGTGAAGAAGTATATTATGAATGACATGCAGGGATAGTATGAGTGGATATGAAGACAAGATGTTGTTGTAGTTTTGTTTTACTTTATGATGTAATGTAAGACTTATGAATGTATCTAGTGTTTCCAAGGCTAATAAACTAATCGGTCCTTAAAGAGTTGATCTTTTGTGACCATGCCAATGTTATGCAATAATTCTCTGACTCTGGGTAACTGGGGTTGGGGCATTACAAAAAATACATTTAAAAAACATATTTTTATTATTTTAGATTAAAATAAAAAAATTAATATTTAAAAATAATCCAAAACATAATGTGACTTTGTAAATACTTAAATAGAAAATACAATTTTTAATAAAAATCTGAATTTCCCTATTAAAAAAATTAAACTTATCAGAAAATACCACAAAATAAAACATAGTAAATTTTTATAAAATTATTTCAATGAATAATTTTATTTTGTCAAACATAAAATAAAAATGTGTTCAAAGGTTTTTTAAAATGGGAACACCATCAAAATGTGAAAAAATTGCAATTTTTTAAATTCATATTTTAACCAAGACATTGAATTTGGTCTAATATCAAGTCTAAAAAACATATAATATGGATTTTCAAGATTATATTGTATATATGAAATCTATATTTAATTAATAAAATTTATAAATATTTATTTTATTATTTTTTGAACTCAATTAATTTCATTTTAATAGTTTTGTTAATAAAGTTAATATTGTTCATACCTGCCATTATAATTACTATGTTATAAGGTGAAATAATAATATTTACCTATTCAAATACACTATATATGGAAAGAAATTTATTCTATGAAAATAAATTTAATTTTTAGGTAATACAATCCATGCATAGTGTTTCATATACGGCATGCTAAGTCAGTATTTTCTGTAGAACAATATTATCTTTCTGTAGCATACAATAAAATACATAAATGGAATTAAAAATAATGTATCTCATAAAAATATTTAGTTGATAAATTCTACCAAACATAATAATAATTTAACCCCATAAATTCTTTTGGGTTATATAATTATTAATACTTGAATATTTATTTCTAAAACACCACATCCTCAAAAAAAATTCTAAAACTTCTTAAAAAAATAGTTTGAATATAACAATCCCCCAAATTAAATCTTTACTAGTTATATATTTAGGAGAACATAGGTTCAAATTTGGGAATTGAGAAAAAGTGTAAATAGTCACAATGATTGATAATGATATCAGATCACAAGAATGTTGGTAATCCCACGAAATTTAACAATAAAAAATCCACAAACTAGTGAAGCATAAAAGAGGTCAAAGATAACATAAAAAATAATTATAATAAGGCAAAATTTTACATCAAGTGCCCCTTTATAAATGTTGAATAATTTTTATAAAAATTTATACGTAATTTATTTCAAAAAAATCTCACAACCGGTCTTTCATTAAGCAGTTTCCACATCACCACTTATTCAAAGAAATGAAGTTGAATTTTTCATTCCATAAGTGTTAGAAGATCATATGATCCATAATTACAATAATAGGCCATCCCATATATATTTGTTACAAAATAATGGTTATTAAAAGTTATTAAATATTCATAAGTCTACCTATGTTGAGAAAATACTTTATTCTAACAAAAATCATCCAATGATAAACTAAAACATTCCATAAATGGATAAACCTACAATCCATTAGAAATATGTTGATTCCAAACATTGGAAAGTGGTTCACTAACATGGATTAACATTTATCTACCATATATCATAAGGTATATTTTATTGGTTACATTCAAAATATGGGAATTTCTTCATTAACTATTTTTTTTGAAATATTATAATAACATGAATTAATGTAGAACAATAGTGAAAACATGAATGCTTCCAATAATTAAGTCATTCTACATACAATATATCAAAAAAAATCAATATAATTAATCATAATTCACTTTTTAACATACAAGTCTCGAGGAAACAAATATTATCAAACATCTCTCTATTTCTTTATCCAAAAATTATGAACCTATTAAGGGTTTCCTTTTTGTTTTTTAAAAAATTTGTAAATCACTCTTCATGCTTACTGGTACCACTCAGTGTATACTCAGAAATACTTGTGAAAAAACCAATGTGGTCGATTACATAAGTATTTCATCATTCTATAATACTATAAAAGTGTTTCTAAATTATTATTAGGGAATCACATTTTATAGACACTCAATCATTCCACCTATTTGTTTTCATACTCTACTTATACAATAGTGATAAATTATGATTTTCCTTTATCATTATCCATAATAGGTTTTTTACATTGATCATCAATTATAACCCTTGAATTAGAGAATTTGTTAGTATAATTCCCCATTTAATTACACATGAAGCATTGATGTTTTTGAGGTTCATTATATGTAGCCTTTTCTCCATTCACATAATTAGCCATTTTTCCCATTACATCAGAAATCAGCTTCCCGATGACATTATTTTCCACACATAAAAAATTTTATATTCTATTTATTACAATCTATATCATTCTTCTTTCCTAAATTTTGTCACAAGGAAATACTCATATAATTTTCCCAGTTGTTTTGAGGTTTTCTTTTAAAAGAAATATTTTATTTCATAATAAAACTATGAGATTGATATGTAACAAAAAAATCTAATTTTATCTTGATATAATAACACACAATATCATCATAGCTAATAAATTCTCTTGTGGCAATCAACCATTGAAAACATGGATTTAAGCTATTAAAGTATCTATGAACCTTACTTTTGGTTGGATGATAATGCCAGAATCATACATTTCAAGTATTTTAAAATATTCCTCATATGTACCAACAGATTGATCATCCTTTTTATTATGGTCAAGGAACTCATTTATCATCTTCGTACGAATAATATGAGAAAAGTAAATATTAAAAAACTTTGTCTTGAACTCTTCCCATTCAAATGATCCAATATGATCTTGCTGCCTCATATTTTAAATTTTAGTCCACCACTGTTTACCATTTACTTCTAAATGATGAACATCCAAAATAAATATTTCATGTTTCAAATAGTTAAGTACATAATCTATATTTTCTACGGTACTAATACAATGTTTCAAAACAAGTGGATCAATATACTAACTAAAATATGGTAGACATTGCCTTATGAAGGACCCAATCGAATTTTGTTCCCTTATTTTCTTATTTGAATGTCTAGAAGGATTCATATCTTATATAAGTATAGTGATAAGATTTGTAATTCCAAATCCCATAACATGTGTTTATTAAAGATGGAAATAATTTAATTTAACATTGAATTCATTATTAAAATAGTTCTATTGGGTTTCATACATTATCTAAAAACCAAAAATAAATGTTCAAGAGGTAGAAATTATACTTGGAAGAAAACATAATCAATGGGTAGAGCATTAAATCTCTAACATATTAGGTTTGAACATAGGTTACCCATGATCACTACCAATATTAAAGGATTGTAATCTATACTTTTACTTATACTTATAGAAATACATAGATATATACATTGAAATATTTCTAGGATATATACCAATATTTTTCTTATCACAGTATAAAAATGTTGACTAAACCTTTGATCCAATACCAAATATAGCAACCCAAGCATGACATGCATGTATACTACATTACTTTTTCTAAATACATAATAAATTACAAAAAAAATGCCTATATACTATATTAGTTTAGTGCCTTTGAAAATTAGTAACACATTCTTATAATATTATTTAAATATTATCCAAATCTCCTATAAATATCTTCCCATTTAGTTTTCCTACCTAAAACCATTCATTATATCATGGGGGGAAACATATTAAAATGTTGAGATCAGATGTTTAGTAAGGGTAGAAAAGGGAAATCTCAATCAAAACATGAACATAATAATGTAATAACTTGATTATAAATTTTTACAATGATACAATGTATAACATATGTTAATATCACTAGATACGAAATAAATCTTGGTAGTTCATAAAGATTAAATCATAAATGAACATAAGCCCTGAGAAAATTTCATTTCAATAAACCATGGATTTTTGAAAATAAAAACCTAACCATAATATCATTTAATATTAGTCAAGGATAATTACCAAGACTATCGTAGAAAATAAAGTCAGTTACTAAACCAAGATCACTCCTCATTTTAGCCCGATGTTACTTAACTGGGTACACTTACCTTTCCATACCGGTGTTACTGAACCGATGTCATTTCCTGTTTTAGCCCTATCTATCTAATGTGATATAATTCATTACCCAATGTATTTGAGGTAGATATAGGTGCGACCAATCTCATAATGAATATTATTATATGTTCCACAAAAACATAAATCATTCATCATATCATAAACCAAGAAATAAAATGGGTTTATTAAATACAATTCATAACATAATCAATGAAAAACTAATGGATTTCACACATAGAATTCCATTATAATATAAATTAAATGATAAGAATAGTAAATATTATATACCTTAATCTTATATTTGTTACATAATACCATCTTATATGGAAAATAATTATGATATAACACTTGAAATTAATTCATGAGGAAAATAACTTTTCTTATTTGAAAAGGTTCTATTTTATTAAAATATTGTGTATGTTTTAAAGAAAATGATTTCTTTGATGATAACATTGAAATATTGTGGATTATGATTCCTGTAAATGAGGTTTCATAAAAATATAAAAATCTATTCTTTCCGTACAAGTTAAAATGAAACATTCTTCTTGTACTTTTTTCAAAATAGTCAAAGGTACCTCATATAGAAATTGAAAAACTATTCATTTAATACAATTAATAAAAAACCACAAAATAATAAAACCGAATTCAAACAAATTATAAGACTAGAGATAATATTTTTCAATACGTATTTATAAAAGACATACATGGAAAATAAATATAACCCAGTAAATACTTATGTATAAAAAATCTTAAAAAATAATGAAATTATGAAATTATACCCAACCTTATGTCTTTGTTCATTTATAAGTACCCAAACCTTCGGTATAAGGGTTTAAAAAATGTTATTAACTAATTAAAGAATAATATTATTTTTTATAATATCATATGTGATCATATTATTACATTCTTGTTAATAACATTATTTCTCATCTATCATGTATTAACTGCTTTATTTTCTTATGCATATTTCTCAGATAAGTTCTTGTTCTTCTTCTGAGGTTA
Source organism: Viscum album (assembly GCA_963277665.1). Lineage (NCBI taxonomy): Eukaryota > Viridiplantae > Streptophyta > Magnoliopsida > Santalales > Viscaceae > Viscum > Viscum album. Next base: position 1,591,006,593 of record OY728150.1, read on the forward strand.
TAGTTATATCATTTAGGAATTATCTTACAATAGTATAAATCATATTTATTCATCATATTTATTTATATAATCCCATTTTAATGATGAGAATGTAAAATGAATTACATCACATCATGAAGACTGTAGGTTATACGTACACACAAGGGATGATATAAATCCAATAATTGTGGAATGATATTGAAGTAGATAGAGTATATAAATTTTTTGAATCATTATCATGTCATAATAATAATATATAGTAATTATTTCCATAATTACAACCATCCGATAATTAGGTGATGAAAAATAGATTACACCACAGTATGTAGACGGTAAAATGTACGTACGCAGGTATGATGATTTTGTTTTTCATATGATGGATAAAAGATGTAATCTGATTGTTACATAACCATAATAAAATATAATCATATAAGTGACATCGGGGATATTAATTTAGGTTTTAAAAATCACATAAAGAGAATGTATATAAAGAATTAAATTTTAAATAATCAGTAAAGAAGATTACCTCTTCTTTGATGAGCTCCCTCTAGATCTCCTCTTAAAGGAACTAGAGTTGTTCTTTTGAGAAGAACAGAACATATGAAATGTGAATAAGGATGTTTTTAAGGTAAATAGTTTTTCAATATTTTATCTTGAAGGATCAATGTGATGTGATGTTCTGATGGAGGATGTTCCCTTTTATAATTGAAGTGAGAGCCACATTTGGAGCCTCCAAAATATTATTTTTTTGTAAAATCCAACCACATCCGAAAACCCATAAATGTTATATTTTCAAATATGATATTAGATAAGGTTGTAGTATCTTGAACCAAAAAATTTAAGAAATGTTTTTTCTATCAATTTAATTCTTATAATTTTAATGAACACTTAGTTATTTCATTTTAATTTTAACTAAGGTAACCGTTTTTTAGAATAAGAAAATAGTGTAATTTTTACTTATTTGATGTCAATCAAGGAATAAAAGAAATATTTTAAATACTTTTGACCATATCATAATAATTTTATATTTTTATGTAGTTTTTATTAATTTTTAATAATTTAATACAACATTATTTTGATAAAATATTATCAGTGTCAATTTTGACAACATTCATTTCATGAATTTTTTAAAATATGAAGATATAATTTTATCATAAAAAATATTTTATTATATCTACAAGGTTTAAAGGTAATAAATAATATTCATTGGTTATATTATTAATTCAAATTATATTTATTTTAAAAATTTTAATAACATTAATTTGATATATTCAATATTTTAATATTTATAACATTAGTTTCATGTAATTACTCAATATACATATATCATACATAAAAGTTAAATAAAATATTATGACAAAACTAAATCTAATATGTTTAATAATAATAATTATAGTTGAATAAATATTCGGTAATTACTACATTAAAAATTCTATATTTAATAAAATCTTAATGTCACAACTTTTACATTAAATTAATTAACTTTTTACTAGTTCCATAATAATTTCAATATAGAAACTAATGTTAAATAAATCTACATATATATTATTTTGGTTGATATATTCTCAAATAATAATATTGTTTCATATTTTTTAGATATTTAATGACTATTATAAATTTAATTATAACTATCTTATTCAGTTTTCATAAATTTAATAATTTCTCTATCATCAAAGTATAATCCATTAAGGTAATTATCTACTTCATCAAGACTAAATATAAATTACCATGATATTGAGAATAATTTCATGTATCAAATGAGTACGTATTTTTGAATTTACATTTTGTATAACCTTATATTAAAAATGATATATTATTTAAAACATGAATGTGTCATCTTTAAATTTTCATTAAATACAATTTTATAAATTATATAATATCTCCTAAATGGCCCTAAAATAACTAAAATGAATTTATGATAGGATGATATGTCTATTATGTTAAATATGACTATTTATATTCGTTTATACCACCCATTTGTCTCTATATGGACACATAGGAGATATTAAGGTAAAAAGTCATTTTTTGTCTTTCAACGATTTAAATATTATTTAAGTCATTTTAGTGAGAAATTTTTCATTAAATGACATAATTTATATCCTTATGTGTTTATGGTATAATATAATTCCTAAAATAAAATTATACTACATTTTAGGGTGATTTTATTATCTTTATAATTATATTTTTAACCTTAATTACCAAATTTACCCTTTACCATCGTAACAACATTTTACATGGTTACTATTCCAATTTAACAAATATAAATGTGTCATACATACCAAATTTGGACCTCCTGAATCCAAATATGAAATCCAATTATCAAAACCTAATACAAATAAGACATACAATTAAAACTAATATGGATCAGGTAAAATTTAAGGAAAAATAGTTTTTTCTAGAAACATGTCCTTTTAAAATATAAAATTATTTTATAATATATTCATGTATAAAACCAACTTATAAAACCATAATTTTAATATTATATATTAAAATGAAATTAATAAAATTTAAAACTAATCCAGAACATAATTTTACCTTGTAAATGCATTAAAATGAAATACGTTTTAAATTAAAATATGCATTTCAGTATTCTTCAATAAATTAAACGTATTAGAAAAATACAAAAAATTAAACCAATGTAAAATTTGATACTCCAATTTTAAATTATATGTTTATTTTTTTAAATATAATATAAAAACAGATAAAAACATAATTAATGTTGGTGCTCCATTAATACGAAGGAGACCTACAATTTTTTTTTTAAAAATACTTCTTTTATCTGAAAAAATTGATTTTTTATTATATCATGTCTAAAAATATATAATATTAATTTTAAATCTTTTCTTTTATATATTAAGTATATATTTAATTAATTAAATCTATAAAGAGTGATTTTATTATATCATAAACTCACTTATTTTCTTTTAAATAGTTTTTATAGGAAAGTTAATTTATTGGTCATACCCTCCATTTTAATGACTAAGTTATATGGTAACATAATAACATTTAGTTGTTCAATTAAACATGATATTTTATGAAATTTATTCTGTTGAAAAAACATGATATTTTTTTAACATAATCAATGATTAGTGTTATATATACTGTAAGCTAAATCAATGTTTCCTGTAGCGCAAGCTTATCTTTATGTAGCGCAAAACACAAGAAAACAATGAAATTAAAAAGATTCTATCTCATAAGAATATCAAGGTGTTACACCATTATAAGTTGGGAAAATGATTAATTATGTTTTTTCTTTCCTTTATTGGAATTGTGATGATTTCAAAAAAATGGTTGGTAAAGTAGTGTTTGGTTTACTAGAAAATGTTTCATTGGTTGATAGTTTTATTTAAATTGGAATATATAATATTCTAACTAGTTCTATCTTAATGGAGTGTGTAGGTATGTCATTTGGGGATAACCTATTTGGTATTATTTCTCTCCACCTTCATTGGAACATTGTTCACATTTAGATGTTGTACTCGGGGACATAGGTAAAGGTAAATCATCTAATTTCATTAGAAGTTCATCGTGATATGTGGTAGTCTTATGATGATAGATCTTAGAGCTTGGTGCGGATCTATAGAACATTATATTGGTGTTTAGAGTTCTTTTTAGTCTTCCTCTTGATACTCTGATTATAGATTATTTTTATTTAGTTATATTGGTCCTTTGTTATTGTTGAATTGGAAAACATTTTTGACATGCATCATGTAATTGTTTTTTTAGCAAGTTTGTTTCATTGTTTTCATTTTAAAAGGAAAAAAATCCCCCACCATATAGGAAGCCCTTAGAATTTATTATCATCCTTTGATGATTTGGGGATGACCCCTAAGTCTGAGTATAAATTCTACCTTAACTAAGGACAAGTAAAAATGGTTAGATGTTACTAGTGGTATCATTTTTTTGTCGTTGACTTACATGTAAAAGAAGACTAGTTTGGATTATTTGGTGTTGATTGTCAATTTTTTAGTTGGTACTTGTTCTTGGTTTTTCCATGACTGGTAATGGTATAAAGAAGTAGGATTGTTGAAACCTAAATATATATATAATAAAAGAATGTTGATAACTTTTTTAGGATGGGAATAAATTTTCCAGGGATTTGGGTACATACTTATTTCAGAGACAGTTATAGGTTCATGATCTCTTTGTCATGGGTGTAGCTAATGATATATGCATTGAATGAATGATAGAAATTAATGCCCAATATTATTTCATATAGCATTTGGAATAATGATTTTTTATTGTGTATGTGTTTATTTTTTAATAATATAGTAATTGTATTCAGATGTGAGATTTTAGAAATTAGAATGATTACATATTTTGAAAATGCCTTGATTTCCAAAAAAATATTGGATTGTTTTAAATAATTATTGAACATGGAAATTTTGTAAACCATGGTTGTGATAGCTATAATGTTATATAATTTGAAATTTTGAACCTTCAATTTTTATGGACTGAGACATATCATTCTCATGTTGTGTTGAGAGAAATCACACATGTTAGGAGTTGTGGAGACCTACCAGAGGAAGCTGCTAAAATTGTGGTTTCATAAGAGTTGTAGGTGAAACAAAATCTAGTTTAGAGAATAGTGAAAGCATCCCATGATGTGGAAAAATGAAATAGAGTGGATGATCCAATTAATATCGAACAGTTGGTTTAGTTTAAAAAGGATAATCCACACATTTCTATGGGTGATTTAGAAACATAAATGGAAGAGTCATGGTTAAATATGAGGAATTGAATATTAAATTTCGTGGTAACACTAGAAGTGTTGAATTTAATTTTAGGTGCATAAATATTGGATGATATTGAAGGAAAGTGGTGTGAGTTAGTGGTCTAGGATATAGGGAACTAATTCATGACATGGGAGAGTTTTGAGAAATTTTTCAAAAACAATTATGTCCCCACATGTTTAGAATTCAGTGAAAAAAAAAATTTCATATGGTTTAATTAAGATAACCCTTTAGTGATTTTTTATTCATATAAATTCGTGTTTTTTTTAATTTCACTTGAGGTGGTGGCTAGTACATCATTGAAGGCACATATCCTTCAATTGGGTTTCAGGAAATAAATTCATTCCATAATTTTGGTGCTTTGTACAATAGATTATAAAATAATTGTAAATAGAGAAATAATGGAAGGAAGGGATTTCTTGGGGGTTAAGGGTTAATTAGGTATCATGATACCCATGTTAAATAGTGGGAAATATAAATTAGAGAGAAACTATAAGGGGGACACATATTTCTAGGGTGGGAGTATGGATCACAATATAATGGCAGGATCAATGAATCTTCCTCCGATGCTGTAAAGTAAGAAAATATGTTTTTAGCGTGGTTCTAAAAGTCACATAAAATTGTATTTTATAACACTACCTCAATTATGTAATAACATTAAGAATATGAATCATATTAAGTGTTATTTTCACAATACCCCATGATATTTTGTTCACTACAATCCTAAGGGGACTCAATAATACTATGACTTGATAGGAAGGGGGTACCAACATACCCCACGTCAAAATATAGGAGTTATTCATGGTGATCCAATGAAAACAAATTTTTTTGTGGTAGTTTTATTAGGTTAATAAATAGCCATGGGTGGCATTAAAGTAGCTTTTTCAAGAGCTGATTAGGTTGTGGTGGATGATTATTCAAGACTATAAATGGTTCAGGGTGCAATTATTTTGAATTATAAATTTATTTAAGTGTTGTTTTTTACATTTTCATTTAATTATTTCATGAAATCTTGTATAAATTATTTACTGGGTTTAAATATGGAGACGATGCCTTCAGTTTTAAAACATAAAACTCCTCTATGTCAAAGTGACTATAGTGGTTTTCTCTATAGATAATCTATGATAACTATTGAAGGGGGGAGTTAATGTGGGAATTATCATTTCATGAAAATTATTTTTTCATATAATCCTTCGTGTGGATTTTCTTATGATTCTTAAGTCCCACATCAACTGTTATGTGTGAATAGTTAGTTTCACGATGGGTGATGGTGTCAAACATCTCTTTAGGGGAGATAATAATGTAAATTCTGGTGAAATGATCTATTTGGAACAAGCATTTGGGAAGATTTCATATTAGTTAACATATTTTTCATTAGCATCAATAGAAGAAATAAATAAATAAGTTGTCGGGTGGTTGTTGATCTATTTCTTGATGTATTTCTGATAAACTTCTCCATGTTTCTACCCATAAGGGAAGTGGAATTTATGATTGATCAAATTTAAGTGACCAATCATATCCTAAATTTGTATTATCAGATAGAACTAGAATAATTTAGGGAATTGAAATTACAGTTGGAGGAGTTATAAAACAAAGGGTTCATCTGACCTAGCATGTCCCTGTGGGGAGCACAGAATTTTTTAGAAGGGTTGAAGGAACTCTTAGAATTTGTGTTGATCATCATAAACTTATCCTACTTACATAAAATATATATAAACACCCATGTATTAATGATCTTTTCTACCAATTGAGGGGAGCTCAGTGGTTCCCCAAAATGGACATGAAATTAAGATATCATCAGTTGTTAGTGAAGAATGAGGATATTCTAAAATAACATTAAGAAGAAGATTATGGAATTATGAAATATCAATATTCCCTTAGGTATGAAAAATACACCAAAAATCATCATGGTGTTGGTGAATTAGATATCTAAAAGATATATGGAATATTTCATGGTATTTTGTGTGGATGATATACTGGTGTATTTTGGGAAAAGTGTTGATCATTAGAAACAATTAGAAACAGTGATTGGAATCATGGAAGATCATCAGTTTTATTCCAAATAATTAACATGATATTTTTTGATACAATAAATTCATTTACATGGAAATGTTATTTCTAATAAATGTGTTATCGTGGATCCAAAAACGAGAGAGTTTCTTATAAGCTTGGTGAAAAAAAAATTATTTAAGAGACATATTTTCCTTATTATTTCTAAGTATTACTAATGCTTTGTTCATGGATTCTCATGACTTGATTCACAGATGACAACTTTGATGAGATATACAGGTCCATTTCAAGGGAATGAGTAATGTCATATGAATTTTGAAGAGATGAAGTGATGCCTTACACATCGTCACCAATCATGGTTTTTAAAAACCTCGGAGAGGGTATGTGGTGTATTGTGACACATAGAGATTAGTTTTGGGGTGCTTTTCTATATTGGAAAATCACATGGTTAGGTATTTCATGAGATATTTGAGGATTCATGAAAATAACCACCCAAAAACATGATTTGGAATAAGTGGATATGGTTCATAATTTTAAAACATGAAATCATTGTCTATTCTGTGATAAATATCATGATTTTCACAGATCATAATAGTATTAAGCATATTTTATCACAAAAATATTTGAATTTGAGGAAAAGGTGATATATGAAGAGTATCTGGATATTTTACATTGACTTGTTGTACACACTAGGTAAAGGAATTTTTGTGGAAGATACATTGTGTAGAAATTCACATGCTCATGTGGTTAAAATTGATCAGATCAATGGATGTTAATATCAATTATAACCAACATGAGGTTAGAATGTGAATATCAGGGTGATGTGGTGGTTTTCTCTTTTGCTCTGGGTGGTTTTTGAATTTCTCAATTTAGTTAAAGGGAAGAAAATGACTGATTTCAAGTGTGTTGCTATACGGCTGAAACTCAATGGTGGGGAGACAATTGAGCTTGGGAAACTAGTTGGAAATTCAATGTTGTGCTTTCATAATCAGATGGTTTCTCTAGTGGATTTTCCAGTGAGAACTCTAATTGCCTATCATTTTTTTGATGGGATGCCCATTACGGAATTTAAAAAAATTATATGTTTTTTAAAGAGTAGTTTTGTTGTGATGGTAAGTAAATGAATGTGGTGAAGATTTTTTTTGAGATTGTTGACTTATTAGCATATCAAGATAGAGGACCAATGGTCAATAGTTATATTCTAGAAATTACCTATCCCCATGTGGAAATGGGAACATATAGAGATTTATTTTGATATAGGTATCGCCAAAAATTCCCAGAATCACAATTTCATATGGGAGATAGTGGATCCGCTTACAAAGTAATCCAATTTCATCCCTATTCTTGAATATCATGTGTTGGAGGATGTCTCCAAAATCTATATATGTGAGAGGTTTAAGAGTAATGGTGTACCCATTTTAATTATAGAAGATAGAGATCTGAGGTTCACATCTCATTTTTTAAAATCATTAAAGAAACACATGGAGCTCTATTGATGATTAGTATGTCATATAATCCATAAATTGATGGGAAATCCAAGTGGACTATAAAAATGATGGAATATATGTTATGTGCTAGTGTGATGGATTTTTTTGGAACATGGGAGGGTCATATGATGTTATTAGAGTTCTCATATTTGAAAAGTTATCATGCCCCCATATATATGGATCCGTTTATATCATATTATGGGCATCCTTGTAATTCACCACTATTTTGGGTGGAAACAGGTGGGACATCGATGTTTTAGAAGAACCCTATCCAATAAACTACAGAGTGGATTATGTTGATCATGATGAGAATGGGAATGACATTGAGGTGACAGAAATCATATGTGGGTCATCATTAATGGATATTTTAATTTATGTGCATAGTCATGTGTATTTAGAATCACTCATAGGCTAGGGAATCATCATTTTGGGATGCATGTTACTTTATCCATGAGTTATATTGGTTTTTTGAGATACTTGTGTGGGTTGGAGTGGTGGAAAATAAAGTATCTTTCCCACCATAGTTTTGTGTAGTGCACAATGTGTTTCATATATCGTAGTTGCAGAAGTACCATCTATATAATGACCATGTGATTCGCTGGGATCACGTTGAGCAAGATCTGGATGCTTAATTGGTGAACATTCTATTGTGAATTGTGGATAAGAAATAAAACACATTTCATGGTAAAAGTATCATAGTAGTTCATGTGTTGTGGTAACATTTCTATATCCAAAAGGAGACATATGAATTGGAGAAAGATATGGTCGAGAAATGACCTAAGATTTTTCAATAGAGCAATGGTTCTATAATTCTAAATATGGAAAGTTAAATTTTAGGGGGAATTCAGAACCCCTATATCTAGGTATGTAACCCTTATTTTTGACCTCTTTAGTGTAAAATTTGTTTTGTATATCTTGGAAGTGTTTGGATGGTTTTTGGAATGGTTTTGGGGTTTTTCTGAGCATCCAAAAAATTTTCACAGTTAGTGAAAACCGTGTAGAATATACAAGAAACCATGAATAAGGAGGAAGTGGTCTATGAGTCATCTCATGGTTAGGGTGAAAAATTTGATCATTGTATTCCAAGATGTGCATCCACCCAGGTGAGTTTGGAATTTGGAGATAGTGGTATTTCCCAAGGTCGAGATATAGTTTGTCAAACCATCTGGCCCAGCCATGTTTCATATCTCATGAGGGATTATCATGCCCATGGTTAGCACATAGTTTTCCATACCATGTGGATAAACCATGAATGGATTAATAAGAGGTTTTTAAAAATTGTTGGCTGGTCATGATTATCCATAAATAGATCATTTATTCTCTCTCACGAACCCAAATGAATATTTCTTCTTATCAAGGGATAGGGAGGATCTCCCACTAATTTTGGAAGTGATACAAAGGGTCTTTAAGGAGTTTTGAAGGCTATTCTCCCTTTTCAAGTCTCCTCTCATGAATGGTTGGTGGTTTTCCTTAGATCTAGTCTTCACTCTCTTCCTGTATCCTAGTAAATCTTTAATCACATGTAGATCTGGTGTTTTTATTTCATATAATGATGTTATTTTCACTTTTTGATTTTAGGGAAATGTATATAAGGATATTTTGAGGAGGTTTCACCCATATTTGGTGTGCGGTTCAGCACTAAGTATATTTCACCCCGAACCATTTGGTAGGTGGCTTCACTATTGACTCCATTTTTCTAGAACTGGAAGGATAATATAAAAAATAGATATAGTTTTTAAATTCATTATAAATTTTATGTTCCATGTTTTATTAAAATCCATTTTGTGATGAATTTTTTATTTTGGGTAAAATGGTTTATTCTTGTGAAATATTCTCTGATTTGGGATTTTAAAAGGTAGAATTTAAAATTTGTTTCCTAGTTTATTCTATATAAATGGTTTGTGAAATGGTTTTTAATTTAAATGAAATTTAATTGGTGTCTATTTTGGCATATATAATGGAATAAGGGTGTTTTAATTAAATGATTTATCTATTTGAAAGGTTTTTGGCATGTTTTTTGAATTGTTGACTTTTTATTGAATTATTTGTATATGAAATTTTTGTTTAGTATGTCATGGATTGTATTTGTTGGTATGAATATGGAAATTATTGATAGACTTATTGATTGGTTTTTAGTAAATACTATTGGATTAATTATTTGATTAAATATTTAATCATTTGTTCGAAGGGATTGAGTGTCACATGACGTACCACTCTAAAAAGGTTTGGAATGTGGCGTGACATACAACTGTAAAAGTGGTATGGTTAGGAAAAGAAATTCCACCATCATGGTGACACCGAGATCATGTTTTTGGGTGTTTAATTTTTTAATACATTTGGAATATGTGTATAGACACATAAGGGGAAATGGATTATTACAATATGGGTTAGGAAATGATTAATTATGCGATTAATTTCATTCCTTATTATTCTAATGATTTTGGTAAAATGAGAATGTAATGGTGTGTTTGTATTTCTTGAATTTGTTGCATTATTTCTTAGTTTTATATAAATTTATTTATGCAATGTTCTAACTGTATTTATCCCAGTTTCATGTGTTGGGAAGTCATTTGGGGAAAGCATACTGAGTATTATTTCTCACCCATTGGTTTGGAACTTTGTTTCTTTTGAAGATGTTGTACTCTGGGACAAAAGAAAATTTAAATAATCTCATATCATTAGTGATTCTTCTTGATACTTAGGCTTTATTATGTTGTTGAAGAAAAAATATTATTGTGAAGATTTATAGGTTTATCTAGGTGTCTTGTGCTTTTTTGATTTTGTCTTCCACTCAACACTCTAATTCTCTTTTATTATGGTTTCTTATTTTTGGTCCTTAGATATTTTTGAATTAAAAAACATTATTAACATGAATCATGTAGTATTTTTGAATTAGAAGATTTTGTTGTTTCTTTTTCATTTTAATGGGAAATTAGTCCCCCAATCATTTAGGAATCCATCAACATTTATTTCCCTCTTCTGGTTCCATGGCGATGTTACCAAATTATGAGAAGCAACTCCACCTCAACTAAAGATAATGAAGAGTGGTGGAATTTTATAAAGCACCCATTCGAGTTCTATACCCAATATGTGGTACAAATATGGTATGTTTAACAACCTAAGAACAATGATCTTGGATCCATTTCTATAAAATAAACAAATCATTTTTAGATTTGATTGTGATATATGTTACCCATTTTATTCATAAAAAAATAGACATCCTCAAAAGGAAATATTGATCCACTTATATTTCCAATGAACATATAAGACATGATTCGAAAAAATTGGTTCAAACTCTAATCAAATTGAGTTCAAAAACAACTAGTTAATAAAGATAAACACAATATCCCAATATAAGATGTTATTAATTATACATGTTGTGTCTTAAATATATCCCATACAATTCCTCACATATAATACTGTTATAAATTAGAATCATTTAGCATCATTCATTGTATCATGATAAAGTGAAATATAATAAAGGGTGAGCCTAGATACATAGTAAGTGTATGAATCTTATATATCAATCGATAACCATTTGAATGAATTAGATAATAATTAGGGTATAGGGTCATGAATATAACATAAAATGTTCATATCCAATCTGATAAAGATGATAAACATAAGTTATGTAACTAAAATCTATCATTATAAAAGAAAACAATCATCAGAGTGAGAATTCCTCATAACTCAATCAAGAACAATAATTTATCTTCATAAATTTGTGTTACATAATGATAAATATAGAAAATATTTTCCTTATAAGTCAATGATAAATTCCATGTCTATAATTGAAGAATGTGTTCACTCTAAAAACGATTATAATTGTCATGGTTTTCTCCCAAGACAATAATAGTGGATAAAGTCATATATATAACTTGGTTCTCAACATATTCCAGTCCTATATATCTCAATAGATATTAATATTTACCCAGTGAATTTGAGAGAGATAAAACTTCCTCCCATCACATAATTAAAACCATTAATATTTTTTCGACATGATTATAAGCATTTAATTTTATCATAACCTATTGAAATAAATGGATTTTAGAAACACTTGAACACATCATAACACATGTAAAATAATTTGATTTCATAAACATTTTAGTATAAAAATAATCCATCCAATGAAATAACTAGAATATTTTGTTAAGATCATATACCCAATAATGATTATAAAACATCAAACTGTGTCATATTGGATGGAAAATGATTTTGAATGATAAATTTCAATAATTATTTAAGAAAATAACCATTTCATTTATAATTATGCCTCTTTCTGAAAAAATAATAGCACACATATAAAGGAAATAATTTTGATTAAAATATCCTTATAAAAATTTAATGTATTATTTTAATAAAATATTATTCCTAATGGTAGGAATATATTCTCATTTCACATTACATATAATAAAACACCACCCTTATTTTTGGTGGAAAAGTCACAATTCACCTCATTTGGAAAATGAGGAAATGATTTCTTATAGACCATTTTGTAAAAGAAAAATGTGGATCAAAATGATTTAAACTTTTTTTTTAGAATTTAAAAAAGAATTTTTAGTTTTTTAGAATACAAGGGCATGTAAGATATGTATTTCATAGGGGATAATTAAAAATAAATAACCATGAATATTCATGATATTATAATATAAACCAATAGAAAATTTTGTAACTATTGAATAATAATCCATAGGGAAGAAAATTATCAAATGAAAGATTAAATATCCTGAAAACATTTATATTCATTTTTTATGATGAATTTAATCCAATATATACAACTCATAAAACTGATATATAAATTAAATATGTCTTAGTAACAAAAAATTAAGATAATGAACAAAAACATTGAGCCTGACTTGTCTTGTACGTTATTTATCATCCTATGAAATAATAGTAGTAAAATTATTTACATTAAACATAACCTTTTTCATGTTAATAATTCCCCATTATATCAATTTTTACCGTCTTTTGACAATTACATAATCATTTTTGTTCATAGAATAAGTTTTTGTGATATTTGGTAGATATGTTCTAAAGGAATCTTGTAGGTTGAATATTTTAAAATTTTTCATTACTTAGTCTTATCTAGAATAATAATCCATAAATAGATTAAAATTTTATACGTAAATTATACATCTAAAAACAAGAATCAAATATGGATTTAAAATGGACAATGTTACAATCATGGATACTGTAGGGAATAGGCATAGAAGAGTAAAATTTCCATTGTTAAATAATCATTAATGAAACAATGTGAGTATTATTTTATAATAATATAATGTTCATAATTTCAAAAATATAATAATAATTCTATAAATATTCAGATATATTTCGTTGATGTAATGTGGTGATAAAAACTAATAACATTATTTCGTGTATGTGGTAGTCCCCATGTAGGCGTGATAAAAATTAGAATTTTTCAGTGTATTGAATGGTATAATATTTAATGATATTTTATCATTTATTAATAATAAATATTTAATTATTATTATATATAAATTTTAATTCAACCATTATAAAACATATATGATAGTTGGTGATGGAAAAGGAATTACCTCATTCTAGGAGGATGACCTTCACTATACATTGAATAATGGTTTTGTTTCCCATTAGATGTTGGTGGATATGGATATATGATTTTTAATTAACATAAAACTAAATAGTATACCATAGATATGTATTTTAAAATATAATAATAATTAACTAATATTTTATTGAGGTTTATGAAGAAATAACAATAAAATATATGGTTAAAAAATCTATACCTATTATTTGAAAAGTCTCCTAGAATTAACACCTAAAGAACTGGAAGGATTTTTTAATAAAAAAACCAATATAATTAAGGGTTTGATAACAAGAATGAATTTGGTCATTTATTGGATGAAAAATTTTGTTTTTATGTGTTAATTATTAAGAATAAGTTGTTCACTTTTATAAGATAGAGTTGAGGGACTCTCTTAGAATTTATCGAAATAATAAATTAATATAAAATATTTTTTAGTTTTAAATGGATCCAATCATTTGTATTTGGAAAAAAAGATTAATATCAGTTGGAATAATCTTATCAGGTACTTTTGCGATAAAAATTGGCCACATTTTACTATTATAATTCAGGTTTGACACCTCGTTCACCCTTTTAAATAATATTATGATCACAAGGTATTTTACTAATTGAAGTTCAATATAATTTCTATAAATGAAAAAAAATTATTATAAATTAAACTCCAGTGCTAATATAAATCTTATACTATGAATATTTCGTGATATAATATTTTTATGATTTTTATTTCACATAATAAAATATTATTTGTATAAATTATCAATTATGTCAATTATTAAGACTATTGATTACATTTGATTATAATAATGTCATGATAACAATTATAATCTTTTAAAAATATTATAATATGTCACTATAATTAATGGAAATCTATATAATAAATTTATCACATAATTTATCTCAAATTATAATATATTAAAATTTTTAATATCATCTATTTTATTTTCCAATTAATTAAATAACTACTACATCATCTTTGGGAAATGGTATAAGGTAATTATTTCTTCAATATAAATTATAAAAAAAATTAATAATGCACAAAAATTATTTATATATCAGAATAATATCTATATACTAACATATCTTTTGGATAACCCCATATTAGAAATATTATAGCCTGTAAAAATAAGAGTCGGACAAGTTTAACCTTTGCTGAAATAAAATTATTTAAATGTCCTAATATCATCTAAATAGAAAATAAATAATATGTAACCAAATATTTGATGAAAATAGATTTAATTTAATCATACCATCTGTTTAAGTCAATTCTTAGTGTCATTTTATAGTCTTTATTATTTTATTTTTAACATAAACTACATAATATATCCTTTACCCAAGTAACAGCAATTACTACGTCCAATATTCATATTTTAAAAAATAAAATTTTCCTATTAAATTAATTTAAACCTATTTATTCCAAATATATTATACATATTTATAAATTTATTAACATAAATTTCATAAATAATTTTAAAATTAAACTAGAAAAACACAATCAAATTTTTTCTAATAAATTTTTAATTCATAAATACAAATAAATACTTATGATAAATTCAAGTGTAATATAAAAATTCCTAATGATTAATTTAAATAAAATTAATATATTTAAATTTTAAATCTAATAAAAATATACCTTTTCTTTTTAAATTTATTAAATTATAATATTTTTTTGGATAAAAATTATAAATTTCACTATTCAACGAAAAATAAATCATATAAAAAAATTTGAAATACCTAAACCAAAGATAAAAATGGAATTTTGAATTTGAAAATTAAGTTTAAATTTTTTTTATATATGTTATAAAAATTAGTTTTAAAATTCAGTTAGTATGAAGATGAATAATAATTTATTAATCATGTGTATATTTTAGAGAATAAAATAACTATGAAAAATTGTGGGATAATTTTATTGAAATATTACAATCTATTTCTTTTAAATTCGACCTTTATTTTTATTTCAAAAATAATTTATTCATATTCATATCTTTTAAATTAATGTATTGGTTACAAATTCCATAGTTAAAAATTAACATTTAGTATTCATTTAATCATAGTGTTGCAAAACCTGTATGCTATCAAACAAAGTATTTCATTTCAAAATAATGTAATATAAGAAAATTTGACAACATATTATTTCTTATTATGTTTTGAATAATTGATAATTTTATAGTTTAAGGGAAATATAATTCATTTTTAGTACACATATAAGGTAGTTGTGCAATTTTTCAACTATATATATTTCTCAATGTAATATGGAAATTATGTTCTATTTATTTATTTTCCATAATTTATTCACCTAGAACCTAGATAAAGACCATTTAATCTATGAGAGACACCAATTTTTGTATTTGTATTATATAGTAAATGTTTATAAAATTTTATGATTATATATATTCGATAATAAATTCTATTTGAATGATATATTTTTTATTGTGTAGGGATTCTAATCAGGTCTACACCTTCTTCCATAATATTCACTATTTTATATAGAGTCTTTAAAATCTCATGAGGGTTACATATTGTGTGATATATTAAATGATAATGTGCGAGGTATATGTGACATTTTTATATATACATTTATGGTTTTTCTCCAATTGAGATCAACTTTAATTTATTTTAATGTAATGATAGTTTTGTATCATTATTTGATCTTATATCACATTTTATTTTCAATAAATTTTATATTTGTTTGAATAAAGTTTCATTATGAAAATATGAAATTGTTTTGATAAACAGTATTGAATATGTTTTATTTAATTTAAACAAGATAACTAATGTTTTCATATCAAAAGTTGGTTTGGGATAATATTGGTTATTTGAGAATTTATTGAGTTATGATATATATTTTTTTGTTATGTGATAATATTTATTCATTTTTTAAGGAAATGTGGTTGAGTAAATATAATTATTTTTAGGGAACAATGAAGATGACATTGAGATAAAAGAGATATTATTTGAAAATGATGATCATTGGTAATATTGATTTATAATAACACATGTATATATTCCAATGGATAAAATATTAGGTAATTGATTCTCATTCTTGATGTAGATGCATTATCAAAATACTATATGTTATAATATGTGGTATATTATGAAATTTCTATAATATCTTCTTATATGATGATTTAATCAAAAAATATAAGATAGTTTTTGAAGATGAAATATTGTTTATCTTTAATGTTTCATTTTATAGATTATATATTGGGATAATTTTATTAATAAATGATTAAAAATTTCAATTAACTGGTGAGAGTATTTGGATGATTTATTTCATTAAATTGAATACACTACTAGAATTCAAATATCAATACGTGGTTTCAATATTCCCTGAAAATTAAATCCTTTATGGTTGTAGTTAAATATTTTTTATTTGAAATTAGTTTTTTATGATGGTTGGCCCCCTTTTGATTTTAATGTCATCAATTTAAAAATAATTAATCTAAAATTATTTAATATCCAACCTAAATGTTGTAAAAGATAATGTTTTTTCTATAAGATCTAATATTTTATTGATGAATATTATATTGTTATTCTATCAATATGGATTTACTATGGTTAGGAATTTCTTTACACTATGTTAGTGTCTCAATTTTATCTTCTATTTTCATAATGGGCAAGGAAACTAAATATCATTTATTTGGGTGACAGTGATGATATTTTTGTTTTATAGAGTGGTTTGTGTCCTCACTAGGATACATATATAGATATATATAAAAACATATATGCGACATAATCATGAAATTATATCTTTATCAAATTTAAATATTCTTAAAAATTAACTACTTTGTAATGAATGAAAATTAATGAAATATTGTTATTATTATATTTTTATAAACAAAGTTATCAGAATAGATAAGATAATATTTCTGGGTTATAAACATAGATTCTATTGAACAATGATTCATTTTAATGGAGTAATATTTTATTCCATCCAATGGTTGCATAAAAACATAAACATGCTCATATATAATAATGTACTAATTTAAATAAACCTCACAAAATAATAAATTTTTTTTTTTCAATGAGGTGATTTCAAAATAATGAAATTATTTTGGATACATATTATTATTATTTTATTAATCATCAAATATTTTGAACCATGGTGATATACATCATTTATATTCCTAAATATTAGTATTAAGGGATGTTTTTTAAACATTAAAATAAGGATTTTTATTGGATCCATTGAAAATGTCTTTATTTACCAACTCAAATTAGAATCTGAAATTTAAATTATAAAATCATAAATTAAAAATATTATTTTAACTAATTTGTGTGAACATGAAAAATGTTAATTATTATTTAGTTACTTGAATAGAAAATAAAATATATTTATTTATTATGTTTTTTATTTTCATAATTTATTTATGAATAAAATAACAATAAAAAATATTTCTTTACATTTTTATAATATTTCAATGTTGATATAAACTTATGGATTTATTGTGAATTTATAAGTATGTGTTATTATAAATGTGGTTTATACAGAATATTCATTTCCTCAAATGGATTTGATTGCTGGTTACTACATGTTTATAGGACAATATATCTCATTTTTAGCAAGGGGAGAATTATTCCCCTGAGTGGATTATGATGATAGAAATATATTGTGAAGGATAACATCTTAGAGAGAGAAATAATTTATAGGGGCCAGATTCTCAGATTTATTTCTCATTTGTTTCCAATTAAATGATATTTTATATTGACATGGTAAATATGGATGAATTAAATTGAATGCTTCTTGATAGTTTTTATGATTTTTTTAAATTTATTTATTTAGGGAATACAATTTTTGAATGTTAAATATAAATGAGAAGTTTATTATTAAATTATTGTTTGAGTATTTTTATTGATGTAACATTCGAAACAGATTATCAATTTGACCATATGATGATATATCAATTAGATTTACTGTTGTCTATTGAAAATAATAGGAATATATAAGGGATATTTTCTAATGGTGTTTTATTGAAACAAAATTGGAAATTTTTTGTTTGATTTTGTTAATGTTCAAGGCCCTTTTTCTATTTTTACACCACATTATTAAAATTGTAATTAAACATTATAAAAACCAGTAGAAAGTTGAATAATAGATTTATTTGCATAATTAAATTATCACTATAGTAGTGTTGAGGTTAGTAATGTTTCTAAAGTGTTTGGAGTTACATAATAATAAATTAATGATATTATTAAATTGGATAAGGCTTTGAAATTTTTTCTATGTTTTTGGGTAAAATGGAAATTTGCACCAAAAAAATAAGATAAATAGATTTATATGGACACTGTCAATCATTGTATTTGTTGTTCCCCCTATATGAGATGTTTGGTTTTAAATTTATCACCAATATTTATCATTAAATTTTAAATTAATTAAAATATTTAAGTTAATTATACAATTAATGTGTGGTATGATTTGTAATTTATAATTTCCCATATTCCATTGATCCAATTAGAAATTTTCAAGCCATTTGAAATTCAAGGTATGATATATATTTTTTTGTTGAATTTTACTTAACTCATTTTCTGAGCTACACCCCCTAAATTTAGTGGAATTTTTTTTATAAAAAGATGGTTAATATAATTTTTATTCTTTTGTACATTAAGATAGGAACATATAATGAGAGTTAAAGGATACGTATTACAATCATAATGGTTTTCTTCACTTAAAATTAATGAGATTATTATTAGATATTAATAATTCATTTCAATAATATATTATTGTAGTTTTTAATCAATATTTTTATAAATAGTGTGAATATAGTAAATATAGAAAATATAAACAGAATATATTATAGAAATAAAATAAATATTAAAATGGTTTTGAATAAAGTAATAAGTTAATATAAAATGAAAATTAATTTTTGTGAATAAAACATTCTATGATTTCAAATACATGATTTAATTCGTCTTTTAGTCTCTTTCTCATTCTTGATGATATATTATATAACCATATGTCATTTGATCATCAATATTCACAAATAATTTCACCTTTTTATGATTTTATATATCATTATATTATATGAACTACCATATCTTCCCTTTTATTTATAGTTAAATTCATTTCTATATCAGTTCATTTATTCTAATCATATCATTAAATTAATCATGAAATATGGAAATGTTTTATTTCATTATCCCATTAATGTTATATTTTTATAAGGGTCATTTTCATTTGAATTTTGAAACCCCATATTTATTTAAATAGTGGTTTTATATTTATTGTTTGGTCATTCAAAATACCAATTTTCAACTTCAATTGATAATTATTTTTCCATTTCCAAAAATTTTATATAATGTGGTTTATTTCATGAAATAATTTTTATCTTTTCATAAAACATTCCCATCATTAAAATTTAATTCATTAATCATTATATTTTAGTTGATATTAAATGTACCAAATTTCCTAATACATTGTTTTCATAGGAACATACATGTTTCAATAATGGTTTTTCATTTATAGATTTATTGTGACCCACAATGAATTCTCATGGGTTTAATATGGTTTTATATTTTTTGAAATTTCATTTTTACAAATCACATACATAAAAATATAATCATCTATGCATGATTAGTTATTGTTTTATACCACTAAGGATTAAAATGAATCATCCTGATAGCATTGTAATTTTTAAAAATTATTTGATTTGGCTATATGTTCTTAGCTTTGAAAATATTGTTTTTCATGGATATTATGAGATTATATATTTTCAAAATATTAATGACATCCTCATAGTGATAATTATCATAGGATAATAATTATTGGAATTATGTTTGTGAAACACATTATTCTTTTCTTAATAATATGTCAAATATTCCATAATTCAATGAGATAATTTGTGATCATTTTATTTTAGGACACGATGGAATTTTTTTGGACTCATATGATACCTCAAGCCCTAATAATTAAATATTACCCACTTAATATAAATTAATGGTCATCATTTATTTTAATTATTTCATGATTATATCTCTTATAGTGATAAGAATATACTTATCACTTTTAAACATTTCATATGATGGAAATAAATAATTATATTATTCCATTATAATATGTTTTCAATTATTTATAATATCTAAATGACACAAGACATATTGATTTATAATTATGGTTATTGTTTTTTATAATAAAAATTAATAATGTCATGTATAAGAAATAATAGGTTTTTTTATATTTATATTATATAGGTGTTGTCATTTTTTGGGATTGTGACAATAATCCTTTATGAAAATTCACTATAAATATTCAGTATTGATACTTTGGATGTAATAATATTTGATAAATATTTGATTTATGAGTAATTTAATATATTTTCATAATTATAATCATATATTGTTTTTTATTCGATTATTATCATCTTCATTTTCAATTTGTTTAGTTAATATCTGAATATAATCTGGATCAACTCGTTCTACAATATGATGGGCCATGTAATGACTTCCCAAACATTATGTCCAACACTATGAAAGTGGGAGGTGGATACCTCATTGTTTAAATTTTTAAATTGGAACTTGTAATGAACAATGAAATGAAACATATGGATAAAGAAGTTCTTAAAACTAAAGATCAAATTTCTATTGGGACTTTTTTGAGAACATAAAAAAATATTTTTTTATCTTTATACATATATATTTTCATGAAATGAATAAATAATAAAAATAAGATATGTAATATTCCCCAATTCTCTGTGAACATTAATGTGGAAATTGATAATTTTATCATAGAGGGGGAAATTGATCTATGTTTGATAAAAATAAATAATGTCTATCCTAAAAAATACATTAACTCATTAAATATGATTAATTCTAGAAGAAAACATCAAACATTATCCTTCCTCCCTCGGTACTAGTATGAGAAGGAATTTTATGGTATCATGTGATAGATAGAATAATAAATTAGGTCATAAAACAATAAATAAATGGAATTAATGGTTTCAATCACAAATTATCAACCCCAAATATTCATTATGGGTGAATAATAAGGCCATAAAAATAATTATTTCAAAAGTTAAAAGAATAATATAATGAATATCATTAATTAAAATAAGCTTAAACTCATTAATTGTGATGAGGATTAACATATCAATTATATGGGACATTTAATATATTAAAATAATTACATAATCGATTAGTCAATATGGAAAAACAATAGACAATATTTATAAACAATATGGAAAAAAGAAGAACTTATTCTATGAAGACCGTCGAGTTGGAGAATTAAAATAACTTGTTATTGGTAAAATAAATATTTAATAAATAGTATTAATTTTTTTCTAGTTCTATGAATTCATTCATATAATAAGATTTCAATATAATTATTCCAAAAATAACCTCATGACAAGGAGGTCGGGATATTAGTGAAAATTTTAAGTGGCTCATTCTATATAATTTATTTCAATTGTCACTAATTTATATTTATGGGGTAATGTTTCATAATTATCATGTTGTACACCATTTTGTAAAATTTAGATCTATAACGGAAATGTATTAGATATCTCACAATTGTGTGAGTAATAACATCCTTGATAGGAAAATATCTTTCTATATCACAAAATGTCATCTTGTTTTTTATAAAAGTATAAGGGTATAGGAATTTAATTGGTAAATTACTTCTAATGTGTTATTATTATAGCCTTATGAGAAAGAAAATCAATATTATTCAATTACTTAGAAACGAACAAACCATCTTGATATATATTCACATTGTAAGGGGATATATTTATTTATTAATAAATGTAATTACACATAATTTCCCCTTTATGAGTGGATGAATTATCTAAAAAACAAATCCAAAAGAAACCTACTCATATAATCCCCATTTAATTTTAGGATTTATATAAGAAGATACTAGTGAACATGCATAATCATTTTAAATTCCTTAATGATTCTCCATGGGGTTTCACAATCAATAACTTCATGAGCATATAAGGATTAATGCCATGTTGAATGTATTAAACTAATAATTAAAATAACCTGAAAAATAAGAACTATACTATACCACCAACTGATTACATGATTGAATAATAACATGACTATCAATACATATGGAAGGAGGATTTTAAAGAACTATATCATAAGTATCTTTTTAGAAATGGGGATATTATCATGACTGTATATCAAAAATGTTATTAAAATTATGTGTTTATTGGGAAGTCATTTTGAAAAACCAATTTAACAAAAATTATCACATATAAGTTTAATAATAACATTATATATTAATTAATTCTTCTATTTATAGATGATATTTTTTTGAAAAAACTATAAATAAAATTGATCTAATTTTAGCACATATACAACTATGTAATTCAATTTTGTATTACAATAATTATTAATTTCCTCTATTATGATAGTAAATATAGTGATCTTGGTTTATTCCTCAAGAAAGATGAGTTTTAAGAGATTAAATTAAGAAAAATAAAAAAAATTAAACTAAATAGAAACTAGAAACACTAGAGTGATGGTGAAATTTTTAAATATTATGGTGAAATGGTGGAAGATGTATAATAGGGATGAGTAGAAGCAACAACAAATGAAAATATTCTTAAATAAGGAGGATGTAATGAAATAATGAACTATATTGGCTAATTTAAGTATCAATTTTCCTATATCCAAATCTATGATAAATGTTCTATCGTGTTGTGTGCAGATATTGTTATAAGACCAAATTATTATTTAGTGAGACAACATTTCAAGTTATCTTTATGATGGTTGATATTTGTACCAATATCTTGGAAAATTATGATATGTCAAATAGAATATTGAATCTTATTGTGTTTTAATTGATTTATATTTATTTAGGTTTATCTTGAATTGGAAAAAAACATCACACGTCAGTATATACAGTTGAATAAAAATGATGTTCTTGAGGATTGAAAAAACAAATCATTTACTAAAATAAAACATACATTAATGTTCCATTTAGAATGAAATAATTTTTATTATCCTATAAGGGTAAAATCAGGGATGAATATATATTTATAAAATAATTAAGGGTTATTTAATTATAGGTAGATCACTGAATTCAATGATTTAAACTAAACTAATAATATATAAATGTGATAAAATTTATTTTTTGTCATATCTGCATATAAAATTAACATATATAGGATCTCAAAAAACAAATTTAAATTATTTTAATTTATATCATAAAAAATGGTATGGAACATAAATCAATGTGAACTGGAAACTCCTCTAATGAGAACATATCCTTCCTCTAGATTTGTATACATGGAATATTCTTTCATTTTTCTAAATTACATGCTTCTCCACGCTCATAATTTTTTCTCACACTCTATGTATGATTTGAATCATATAATTACTTCCATAGATTCAATTATCAATTATTGTTCCTATTCTAAGCCTCTAAATCCATTTTAATTATAAATTCACATTCTATGAGTCACCATATGGTGCATTGTCACAACAGATGCTATTCTTGAAGAAACTTAACAAATACACACTAACTAAATTTGAAATCCCCACATAACTTTTTTTACATATAAATAGATATTTGGTTTCCAATTTTGTTCAATATAACATCATTTAAAATAATATGTATATTCATCATGATAATTCTCCCAACAACTCTAAACTAATCTCTCCTATTGACATTAATTATTAACAATTGATAATTTTAGGTCTCCACACAATCAAATTTAAAGAACTATTTTAGTACCATCCTATTTTATGCAATCCCATGTTTTCCCATCCTATTTATTTTCATTACTATTAAATATGGTTTGGATGTCAACATTATGATGTGTTTTTTACTTGATAGAATAGTTATGTAGATTAGTAAGACTATTTCACTAACTTATAAATATGTGGTTACCTTGTTGTAACCCATATAAAATAATTGTTCTCTGATTTTTTAAATTATAAAGTATCTCATGAACTACCCTTATTCAACCAAAAATTATTTTTTATTTCACCACTCCAACCCTGACGAAGTTCCCTAGTAAAATCCCATTCTATATTAAGTAATTCAATCTAAAACATAATTTAATACAACTTTTAGAAACTAGAACTATTGAAATTAATTTTCCAAATATCCAAATATATCTATACTTGATTCAAAAAAAATTATTATCTTTATAATTCCATATAAATCGACAATCCTAATATGTATTGACCAATGCCTATGTAGAAAAATAGTTACTCATTACAAAATTACAAAATTAACATTTCTGAATAATTATTCTAATAACTTATGATCTCATAAAAACTGTTAAAAAATTCAGGTTCCCTATTTGGGTGAACTATCATAGTAATAAATATGTGTCCCATATTTTCCAACACAACACTAATATTAGTATCATGAAAAGATATTGCTACTTTTTATCTTCAATATTCAGTCATGGATATAGCATCACCATCACCTTTATATATTTAAGCATTGAAATTTAATTCATTATCAATTGGAACTATAAAATATAAATACATAATGAATATCATATTAAAAATTAATAAACTATATTGAATAAATATATAGGAAAATTATGGCATCACCACCTCCAGTAATTATCCTTTACAAGGAAGACAAACATAGAAGAAACATTGATTCTTGATAACCTGGAATCATCGATTACACATTGAAATATCTATCAAAAATTTATATGGTACACAAAAAATAGGGATCATACATGGATAAAATAATATATTATTATGCTAGATATAAAAAATCCAACAATTTATGAATCTTAAAATCCATAATAACAATTCAAATCTAATAACAAATGATATCATCAATCATGCTTGATAGAATCATGGTGAATGTCTACTGATCTTAAAATAAATTTTTTTGATAGGAAACATGTTTCATGAGATCAATTTATACCTATTATCGATTTTTATTGAGTCTTATAGGAGTTTCCATAATCCTCATTTTTGGGGTTTCCTTTATATTATCTATAAACCCATCAAATGAAATTTAAACTCATCTTTTTTTGGTTCCCTTCCCCAATATGTTTCAACATTTAACTAAATATCACATCAAATACAGGCTTCCAATATCATTCCTAAATAATTATTCAACTAATATTTATTTAATGATAGTTCATATTGGATTCACCAATATTCCAATACAAATTCACTAAGTCACCATCTGTCATTGACCACATGTTAGTCATCAAACATTCTATTTTTTGGGTGGTTAATTGGGGAATCTCAAGAGAGCTTGTTGGATAACACATAATCCACTAAATTTCAACTAAGAATTGGTCTTATATCTAGTACTATTTTATATCCAACATTTTATATTATAAAATCACTATAGGATCCCTTGGAACCACATGGTACATAATAATTTTTTTCATGTGGAAATATCAATATAATCAAAATCCTAATGAAACTAAATATAATAAAATAAAAATTATTTTAAAAAAATAAATGGCATTTAATACTTAAAATAATTTTTATTTATATGTAATATAGATAAATGATTGAAACATGTCTATTAAATACAATAAAGACATCAACTATTCATTTATAAAAAATTAAAATCTAATTAAATAAAATATATTAACGATCCTAAAATATATTAACATCAACCCTAAGCCCATTTATTCATTTATACATAAAAATACATTCATTTTAGAAATGAAATTAAATAATAATGGATTATATAACAAAATATTATAAAAATTAATTTTATTAATTATTATATACTCTCATAAAAAATCATTAAAAACCATTAATATTACAAAAAAAAATTATTCAATTTTGGGCCATATTAAATTCCCCCACACAATGAATTGACATTTTCATTATGAATCATATTATATATAATGACCCATACATTACATACATTTATATTACTTTATAATTAAAGTATAAATATTAAAACATATAAAAACCCATTATTAGACCGTATAGGTATAACATCTTTAGAAATAGGGAATCATAAACAACTGGTTCATAAATCATCAATATTGTCTCCCATTTATTTCATCATATGTTGAGTCCATTTTAGCATATCCTATATAATACCCTTATTCCTGACCAGGGGAAAATAAAACATAAAAAGGGTGAGCTCAAATGATCATTAAGGCCAAACAAAGGAAATATCAATATTATCAAATTCATCAGAACATAAAATTTTGAAAATATTATCCTGCAAATGAAATCATAATATCATGACATGGGATAAATCATAGTAGTGAAATGTATTCCCAATAATCATAATAAAAAACATTAAAATTTATGGAATACACACATAATCATAGAAAATCATTTCATATTAGTCAAGACTCATTTCCTAGACCATCATAGAGGACAAATTCCATTACTTAATCGAGTTCACTACTCATTTCAGTCCTATATCACTGAACTATATTATCTTTCCATTACAGCCATGTCTATCTCATGAGATATAAATATTTACCCAATGAATTGGACATATATATAGGTCCCACCCATCTCATAATGAAACCATTTATATGTGTGCCACAAAATCATAAATCATACATCATAGCATAAACCATGTAATGAAAATGGGATTCTTAAACATCATGACATCATAACATAATCCATATAATATATAATAACTTTATAAGAATAATTATATCATAAAAAAATCAAATCAATGTAAAAACATGGATAGAAACAGAACCCTATATTATCTTTGATGGAAAATAATATTGGTAAAACACTTGCACTCCATTCTTGAGGAAAATATTCGTTATACTTCAAAAAAAATTCATTTCTTAAAATGTCATAAAATTTTAAACTAAAATAAGTTAATTGAAAATAAACATGAAAATTTTTAAAGGGAGATTAATGGAAGTAATGTTTTATGACATCATAAAAATACATTCATTCCGTATAAGTTAAAAAGACATTCTTTTTGAACTTTGGCAGAAAATGTCAAAAAGTATCTCATACTGAAAAAGACAAAAGATTCCTTTTATATAGTTTACTAAAAATTCACAAATAGGTAAAATTGGATTTAAAAAATTGTAGGAGGATATAAATAACATTAAATAATGAGGAAACATGGATGTGGATGATAAATATTCCCCAGAAAATTCTGAAGTATAACCAATCTTGGATAAAAATGAGTTTGTGAGATTTTCCCTAACCTTAGGTCTGATATGATCTGTACGTACCCGAACCTCCTGTATAATGATTTAAATAATGTCATTGAATTATTCCATAATCATATACATTTTCATGATATCATATATGGACATATTCTTATTTTCTTTGTTTTTCATTAATTTATTTTATTTTAAAAAAGGAAGGCACGAGGGCCATGGACCATGAAGCATACAAACCTGAGGCCTATGGGGCCTGAAATAATAAAGACCAAGGGTATACCCACTAATCAAGTTAACCCCCTCTGGTTTCAAGGTTTTCCAATTATGGAGGTAGACGCTCTCTGGACCCGGGACATCAAGAGATGCAAGATGGTCTGCAACTCAGTTACCCTCCCTCGAGGTGTGAATGATGTTGGTATTGTTATTGATCAAGCCTCTGCACTTCCTGATGGTGTAGCTAATGGACCATGAGACATGGCCCCTACCTTTCAGGGAGTTGTGGAGGATATTTGAGTCAGTTTCAGCCTCCATAAGAACAACCTTCCTTTGGTGGCATAAGGAGAGGCCTAAGAGAAATGCTTTTTCCTCGGCCTGGAGAGATGAGCCTTTTCAATGGAGGGATGAGAAAGCCAGGATGACGGAGCAAGAATGGTCGCGGACTATACCTCCCCTGTGAAGATCTCCCATAATTAATGACCCGACTGTGTTGAGTTTAAGGCCCCAAGAGGGGGGGTGGGTTCCAGTAAACCGAACTTCCACTGGCCTTGTGCGAACCGGGTAGGACATCAAGGGCATATGTCTTGAGCTTGTGGAGAGTGGGAGCCTCTCTCCAGTGTCCGAGGGGCCTAACCAGATCAATGAGTAAGTTTGTCACTCATAGTATGATGGAGAGGCCAGTAGTAGGAGACCCTTCATACCTGGCTTTATAGCGGGCCTACCAAAAAATCCAGTAGCTTGCGAGGAGGACAATTGAATGAGCCATCTTCTCGGGACCCCGCTCGCCCATGCCATTGAACCATTGGTCCAAGAAAGGCCGATCTATCATATCAGGATCATGTGGCACAGTGTGCTCCCCGAAGTGGCCGCAAACCACCCTCGACAATCCCCCCTAAAAAAAGAGATGACCAGCACATTCCTCCTGATGATTTCCACTACAAGAGCATCTGGAAATGAGCAGGATGCTACACCGCTTGATATGATCGTCAGTGGGAATCGCTCTGTTTCTTATTAGTAATATTTCATTGCAACTTGTAATTCAGGTGTTCATTACTTTATTCCCTTATGTGTGTTTTGTCAAATAAATTATTATTCCTCTTTTTAGGTTATAGATACATAATTTAAAGAATTTTATTAGTATAATATATATCATACTTATTCATTCAATTCATTTACATAATATTTGTTTAATGATGATCATGTAGTATGGATCACATCACACCGTGGAGATGGTAAGCCGTATATATGCATGAGTGACGATATCATATCCATAATTTTTGAATGGTATTACAGTGGATAATAAAATATCTCATAATTATCATCATGTTACCATAATAATATATAGTTACTATTTACACAATTATACACATCCATGTAAGGTGGTGGTGGAAAAATGATTACACCACAGCTTGGAGACGATATTTCTTACTTACGCATGCGCGGTGATTTTGTTTTCCGTAGTATGGATATTAGGTGAAAGAGGGTTTTTTAATATTTATAATAACATATCATTATATAATTGATACTGATGTTATTACATTATAATGGAAAAAATAAAGTAAATAATGTATAAGAAGAAATGAATTTGAAAGAATCGAAAAAGGATATGACCTCTTCATCGACACACCTCTTCAAAACCTCATCTTAGGGCACTAAAGATGGCCATTGAAGAAGACCAGGTCATCTAGTATGTTTCTAGGTAAGTTTATAAGTGAAATCAATAGGTTTTGACAGAGCATGAAGGCTCAATATGTTGTGAGGAGGAGAGGGAAGAGGTTCCCTTTTCTAACAGAGGAGAGGGGTACTTTTGGAAACCTCTAAAATATTAATTTATAAAAAACTCAATCCCCACTAAAAAACCACCAAAAAAGACTTCAATTTATATATTAGATCGGATGGGGTGTAATTTCATCAACTAACAAGATTTAGACATGTTTGGAATTTATTTTAAATCTTTTCAACTCGATTTATCCTTATTTAATCTAATTAATTTTATTTGTTGTGACAATAATTTAAATTTTAAATTGTTATAAAAAATTAATTATGTGTTGTTAATTATCCAAAATTGGACACTTTATAAATTATTTACCATATAGATTTAAATTTATAATTTTAAAATATTTTTGTGAATTTTAATAAAATTTATAATATGTTATTATTATAAAATAACAATAGTTTCAATTTTTACAGTATTCATTTATTTGAATTTAAATAAAATACACATAGAGAAAATAATCGAAACAAATTATATTATAGATTCCTACAATCTTATATTCCTCTATAAATTTTTTTGAAGAACATTAATTATTTCATATAATATTTATTTTAATATTTTTAAAACCATTTATTTGATATTTCAATCAATAAAAAAATTTCTACATCACTATTTTGTCAACATTAATTATAATTATATAATACCTAAAAATTCTAAATAAATTCATTTGATGTAGATAATTTTATTATATTTATGGAGAATATTTATATTCGATGATTTATAAGGGTTATCACTTAATTAGAATTATTACTCTTATAAGATATAAGAGAGTGACGTGTTGTCACTTTCTTTGGTTAAAATAATAATTATATCATTTTCATGGTTAAAAGTCCATGAAATGAATATATTCTGACCATTATGTGATATGGGTCGTCTTTTATTCATCCAATTTAATTTTTGCAGGTCTTAGGGTAATTTTATAATGTTATTATTTCCCTTAATTACCCGATTCACCTTTAATTGTAGTAAATAAAATTTTTTGTAGTTACTATTCATAATATCAAGAAAATAAAAGTAACCTAATAATAAAATTTGGACCCACTTAATCAAAATATGGAATAATTATCTCACAATTTGAGACATATAATTTGCAGTTATTAATTTAAAATTAATCCTGTTGTTAAGAAAACTGGTTTTAAAAGCTAAAACATTGTCAAAGATTGAAATGGTTTTACCTATAAATTCAATGTAAAATAATGGAAATCAAATAAATTATATTAAATTGTAATAATATATTCTAATTATACATTAAAACCATTAAATTTTATCATTTAACCATCAATATTATCTTGATGAAAAAACTAGTTTTTAAGAAAAATTTAGCGTATTTTTACTAATCATCAAAATATGAAAGTTATCAAAAAAGTATAAAAAATTTATCCAAGGTGAATTTTTATATCCTGAATCAATAGAAGAAGTTTATATTGAAAAATTGAACTTATAAACTTGTCAAGAATTATATTTAAAATGGGTGCGCCATCAAATGGCGGTAAAACTATATATTTTTTTTAAAAATACTTTTTTTTCCGGAAAATTGATTTTGTTTCTTTATCTCATTCATGAAAATTTTTACGATGAATTATAATATTATAAAATTCATAATTTGGTTAATACTATTCATAACGGATTTTTCATAATATAATTATAATATATCATTGTTTAGTGAAACACGGTATTGCGTACAATGCAAGCTATCGAGGAAGGTTTCTCTTGCGTGTAACACAAGGAAAGCCAGTGTTGTGTGTAGTGAATGATTCATTTGGTGTTGTGTATAACAAATAAATAGTATATATATAGATATATTTCTCACAAAATATCAGGGTGTTACATTCTAGCCCCCTTAAAATGAATTTCGCCCCTGAAATTCGTTACTTCGTAACAAACATATGAGGATACCTCTCCCTCATCATATTCTAATGTTCCCATGTAGATTCTTCTAATTGGTGTTTCATACAAAACACTTTAACCAAGTGAGTGGTCTTTTTTATTAGAACTTTTTTGCTATGATCTAGAATCTCTATTGGTTATTCTTCATAAGAAATATCTTGCTCCAGTGGTACAACTTCTGAGTTAGTACATGTGATGGATCAGGTGTGTACTTTCTCAGGAGAGATAAATTGAACACACCATGAACATGAGAGAGATTTGGTGGAAGTTCCAATAGGTAAGCTACCTTGACAACAAGATCAAGTATATCAAAAGGATCGATATACCTAGGTCTTACCATGCCCTTCTTCCCAAATCTCATTACTCTCTTCCGTAAGAACACTTTATCACCCACTTCTAGCTCTAGGCCTTTTCTTCAGTTGATGACATGATTTTTTTTCAACATTGAGATGCTCTTATGTGTTGTTGAATAGATATGACCTTTTCTGTCATCTCATCAACAAGATCATGTCCTAATAACATTATTTCCCCAACTTCATCCCAGAAAGTTGGAGTTGTGCATTTCATTCCATAGAGAGCGTCATAAGGAGCCATCTTAATACTAGAGTGAAAGATATTATTATAAGATAATTCCACCAAAGGTGTATGTTGTTCCCAACCACCTATAAAATCCATAGATCAAGCTCTAGACATTTCTTATATAGATTCAATTTTCCTCTCAGACTGACCATCTGTCATAGGATGATAAGCAGTACTGAAACAGAACTCTGTATCTAGATCATGCTGAAGACTTCTCCAAAATTTGGAGGTAAACGTCGGATCCTTATCAGATATAATGGATGGTGATACTCCATGTAATCTGAAAACTTCTTGTACATATATATAGTCAAGATGATCAATAGATAAATCCTCTCTAATAGAAATGAAGTGTGCCGACTTCGTAAGATGATAAACTATCACCCAAATTGCATTATTTCCTTTAGATGATTTATTAATCCATTGATAAAGTCTATAGTGATGTTTTCCCGTTTCTATTCTAGTATGGGTAATGGTTGTAACATCGCCTTAGACTTTGGTCTCTCAGCTTTAACTTGCTGATAAATCAAGCATCGAGAGACATATTTGGCAATATCTCTTTTCATGGCATCCCACCAAAAGTACTCTTTTAGGTCCCTATACATCTTTTAACTTCCAGGATGAAAGGAGAATGATAAACTATGAGCCTCATCCAGCATCTCCATATTTAATTCTTGTATGGTAGTAATACATGCATAGTTCATAAACCTTCTTATCACATAATAATCAAGGTTCAATTCAAGAACATTTCTCACATTCTTTTGAAGCCCAACATCCTCCTACTACACCTCTTTATTATTAACTTGTATAGATGGTTGAACATTCATTAGAGAAAGATAAGATATCTCAAATTTCATTAAAATTACATGATCCATCCTTTGTAAATCCATAAATATTGGATCCTTTGTGATCCTCAACATGGATAATCTAGCATGGTCTTGTTGAAATTAATGTGTCTGCTGCCTTGTTTGCTTTCCCAGGATGGTAATGAATTGAACAGTATAAATCCTTAATCAGATCCAACCATCTTATTTGGTGAATATTCATCTTCTTTTGTGTGAAAATATAATTTTAATATTTTATGATCAGTATAAATATCACAATTTTCACCATTAAGATAATGCCTCCAAATCATTAATGCAAAGATTACAGTAGCTAACTACAAATAATGAGTTGGTTAATTTTGGTCATGGATTTTTAACTTTCGTGAGCCATAATCAATCACCATATAATTTTACATGTTAACACACCCCATCCCCTTCTTGGATGCATCACTATAGATCACAAACCTTTTTCCACTACAAGGTATTGTGAGCACAAGTGCATTGGATAACCTTCTATTTAGTTCATTGAAATTATCATCAATTCCTCTATCCAAACAAAATTAACTCCTTTCCAAGTCAATTTGTTGATTGGGTTAAATAATCTTGAAAAATCATTCACAAAACATCGATAATACCTAGCTAAACCAAAAAAACATCGGATTTTAGTTACTGTTGTTGGTATTGACCATCTATCAATAACCTCCGTTTATGCTGGATCCACAGATATCCCCTCTTTTGAGATTATGTGACCCAAAAATGAATCTTTTTGAAGTCCAAAATTTCAATTGGTAAATTTGGCATAAAGCCTATAAT
Organism: Viscum album; assembly: GCA_963277665.1. Taxonomy (NCBI): domain Eukaryota; kingdom Viridiplantae; phylum Streptophyta; class Magnoliopsida; order Santalales; family Viscaceae; genus Viscum; species Viscum album. The sequence goes on from OY728150.1 coordinate 1,591,040,488, forward strand.
TTTTGAGGGTCTTATATACAATTATTAAGTGATCTTAATGTTCTTCCTTGATAATTGAATAGACAAAAATATCCTCTAATAATATTACAACAAACTAATCAAGATAATCTCTAAAGACTATATTTATTAGATCTATGAAGATAACAAGGGAATTAATAAGACCAAATGGCATCAATATAAATTTATAGTTTCCACTACTTGTACGGAAATCCATATTTGGTATATACTCATTTTCGACCCATAATTGATGGTAACGTGATCGAAAATCAATCTTGGAAAAGTATTGACCTCTGCGTAGTTGTTCAAATAAGTCATTAATGCATGGGAGAGGATATTTGTTCTTGATATTTATCTTTTTATGTTCTTGATAATCAAGGCAGTGTCTCATTGATCCATTATTATTTATAACAAACGGAATAGGTTCTCCCCAAGGTGATGCACTAGAGCGTACGAATCCCTTATCATGATTCTCTTAGAGTTGCTTCTTTAGTTCTTGCAACTCAATTGGGGCAATTATATAAGGTGTCTTTGAAATGGTCATAACACCCAGTATGAGTTAAATTGAAAACCCGACTTAACAATTTGGTGGAAGACATGGAAATTCCTCTGGAAAGACATCATCAAACTCCCATACAATGGGCATATTATTAATCGTGAGTTTCTCTCTAACCTTTTGAGATAAATAACCTTCATTTATTGGAATCAAGACCCATAAGATGGATGAAATTTCCACTAGAAGGTTATATTCATCCATACATCGATATATGATAATAGATTGATCAGGAATGTGAAATGTGACTTCCCTTCTTGGGTAATTGATACGAGATCTATTTAAAGATAGCAAATCCATGCCAAGAATCACATAAAATTCCACTATAGGAAGGATTACAAGATTTATAGGAAGCACTTTCCCACAAACATCAATTAGAGAAGAATTGTAAACATTTGATGCGACTGTTGCGACATTAGGTGTTTTCACAGATAATTTTTTGGGTAGTATGTCAATACCTATAGAAAACACATTAGAAATAAAATAGTGGGTGGATCCAGAATCAAATAAAACATTTTCTACTTTAGAGTTGATGTTATGTTTACTTTTCACCACTTAATTATCATACTCTACATTGCCAATAGAAATTTCATGTGACTTTACTTTTTCATTGTCCTTAAGAGTTTGTTGAAATCTATCATCATCAACAACCATTGGATTAGGGCATTTATTGGAATAATTCCCCATTTCCTTGCACTTGTAACGTTGAAGTGTAGGAGGTGCATTCTATGTAGGCATTTCTTTGTTCATATAACTAGAAATTGTTTTTCTCATCTCTATGGAATTCAATTGCCCGATTACCTTACCTTCCACACATAAAACATTTAATTTTACCTTTAAGAAAATTCCATCCATGTTTCATTCCACACATTGAGCATAAGGGAAAACTCATATTCTTTTCAGTGTGGTCTTTAGATTTTCCATTGAATTCCATTTTCCTCTTATTATCAAAACCATATGGCTGATGGGTTACACCAATCTCCAAATCAACATTGTGAGCACATCAAAAAAATTTCTCATATCTATTGAAGTTTCTTATATCTATTTCCATTTAGAGACTTGGTTTTAACCCACTAAGGAATCGATCGATATTACTATCAGGTTGGATAATAATCCCAGAAGCCTACCTTGAAGCCTTGTACAAATTTCTTCATAGGTACCATCAGATTCATCATACTTTTGCTTCATTTCAAGAAACTCCTTCTCAATATTTGATCAATTAATACGAGGGTTGTACTAATTGAAAAATAATTTCTTGAACTCATCCCATTACCTGGACTCAATTTCATCCCTTTTCCTTGAATTCTTGAAAGGATTCCACCATTGAGAAGCTTCACCATCCAAACGATATAATTCTAAGATGAATTTATCATGTTTAGAACATTGAAAAACTGAAAAAATCTTTTTAGTGGCACTGATACAATGTTTAGCCACTAATGGATCTGAAGAACCGATGAATGAAGATTGATGCTACCATATGAAGGATTCAAGAGAATGTTGCTCCCTACTACGCTCGTTTGTATGTCCTTCATGATTCATAGCTTCAGAAAGTTGTGTGATCCTGAATTCAATATTTTTCATTCCATCTCCCATAAAGTTTGGTTTCTCTGGGGGACAATCCCTGCATATCCGGTCGCATTCATCATTAACACGGTTCCTTCGGGTTCAAGCCATTGACTAAAACCAATAAACATAGTGCGAGAAACACTAATTACAATAGGAAAACCACATATTCAAGATTAAAATTTCACACATTCGGTCTTATAATAGTTTATTCACGACCATTTCTAAAACACCAAGATTGTGTTCTATTATTAGACATATCCTTATGGTTTTTACTAATGGTTTCACATCCTATTTTCCAAAGGTTGACTATAAATTTCCTCTAATACCAAATATAACAACCCATACTTTACATATATTTTTATTACATCAGAATTGAAGCATACTTATTAAAACATATAACAAAACCATGATTGGTCCATATATGTATAGTGTCTTTAAAACTGGGAAAAATTAACAAATGCTTCATAAATCATTAACATTGTCTCCCATTTAATTCATCATATCTAGAGTCAGTTTTGGCATATTCTACTTGATACAATTCTTCCTGACCCAGGGAAAAGAAAACATACAAAGGGTGAGATCAAATGCTCAGTAAGGGCAAACAAAGGAAATATAAATCATATCTTATTCATTTGATCATAAAATTTTGAAAATCTTATCCTCTAAAAGAGATCATAATATCATGACAGGGGATAAATCATAGTAGTGAAATGTAATCCCAATAATCATAACAAAAAACATGAAACATTATGGAATACACAGATAATCAAAGAAAATAATTTCATATTAGTCAAGACTCATTTCAAATACCATCATAGCTAACAAAGTCCATTACTGATCTGAGTTCACTCCTCATTTCAGTCTTGTATCACTAAACCAGATTTACTTGCCATTCCAGCCATGTCTATCTCATGAGATATAAATCTTTACCAAATGAATTGGAGGTAGATAAAGGTCCCACCCATCTCATAATGAAACCATTATTATGTGTGCCACAAAATCAAAAAGCATACATCATAGCAGAACCCATGTAATAAAAAATGGGATTCTTAAACATCATAACATCTTAACATAATCTATATAAAATAAAAGGACATCATAAAAATAATTCATCATAATGCAATCAAATCAATGTAATAATTGGGATTGAAATAGAACCCTTAATTATCTTATATGGAATATAATTTTGTTAAAACACGTGAACTCCATTCTTGAGGAAAATATCGTTTCTACTTCAAAAACATTTTTCCTTTTTTAACATGTCATACAATTAAAAACTAAAAATAATTAAATTGAAAATAAACATGAAAACAAATAAAGGAAGCTTCATGGAAATAATTTTCTATGAAATAATAAAAAACCATTCATTCCGTATAAGTTAAAAAAACATTCTTCTCATACTTTGGTTGGAAAAGTCAAAAAGTATCTCGTACTGAAAATGAAAAAAGATTCCTTTCATATATTTTACTAAGAATTAATGAATAGGTAAAATTGAATTTACAAAATTTAGGATATAAATAATATTACATATTGTGCAAACATGGATATGGATGATAAATATTCCCAAGTAAATTTTTAATTATAAAAAATCTCGGATAAAAATGAGATTGCGATATTTTCCCTTACCTTAGGTAGGTTATGCTCTGTACGTATCTGAACCTCCTATATAATGATTTAATCAATTTAATTGACTTACTAAGGAATCATATACATTGTTATGATATCATATATTGTCTTATTCTTATCTTTTTATTAGTAATATTTCATTGGTACTTGTAATTTAGGTGTTCATTGCTTTATGTCCATATGCGTGTTTTGTTGAATAAATTAATATTTCTATTTTTATGTTATATATAAATAATTTAAATAATGGTATTAGTATAATATATATCAGAATTATTAATTGTATTTTTTTATATAATCATTGTTTAATTAAGATCATGTATAATGAATCACATCGCACCGTGGAGACGATAAACCGTACGTACACACGAGCGTCGATATCGATCCCATAATCATTGAATGGTATTGGAGTGGATGATAGAATATCTCAAAATTAGTATCATTTTATAATAATCATATATAGTTATTCATTACACTATTATACACATACATATAAGATGGTGGTGGAAAATATATGACACCACGGCGTGGAGACGATATTCTGTACGTACTCACACGCGGTGATTTCATTTTCTATAGGATATATAGAAGTTGAAATAGGGTTGTATAATATTTATAATAAAAAATCAGTATATAATTGATAGTGATGTTATTACTTTAGAATGATACAAATAAATAAGATGAAGTATAATAAGATATAAATTTGAATGAATCATTAAAGGATATTACCTCTTATTCGACGCGCCTCTTCTAAACCTCCTCTTAGGGCACTAAAGTTGGTATTTGATGAACACCAGGACCTCTAGTATGTTTCTAGGGAAGTGGAGAAAATAAATGGATAAGGTTTGGACGATCTCAAAGGCTCAAAATGTTGTGAGGAGGAGAGGGAGGACATGCCCTTTCATAAGAGAGGAGAGGGGCACTTTTGGAAACCTCTAAAATATTAATTTATAATAAACTCAAAAACCCAAATAAAAACCTCCATAAATTACTCAAATACTAATATAAGATGATATAGTGTTTTTATGTCATCAACCAATAATATTTAGACATGTTGGGAATTTATTTTAAATATTTTCAACTCAATTTATCTATTTTTAAGATATTTAATTTTATTTGTGGTAATAATATTATAAATTTTAAATTGTTATAAATAATTACTTAAATGTTTCAAATTGTGCATTATTGGATACATAATGACGTTTTAGACAATATAATGTTTAATTTATAATTTTTAATTATTTTTGTGATTTTTAAGCAATTTTATAAGATATTATTATTATAAAATAACAATAGTGTCAATTTTTAAACTATTCATTTATTTGCATTTAAATAAAATCCACAGAGACAAGATAATAAAGAATTTTTTTAATATATTCTTATCATTTTATATTCCTCTATAAAATTTCTGGGGAATATTAATTAGTTCATTTAATATTTATTTTAATATTTTTGAAACCATTTATTTGATATTTCAATCAATAAAGTAATTTCTACATCACTATTGTGTCATCATTAATGATAATTATTTAATACGTAAAAATTATAAATAAATTTTCATGATGTAGATAATTTTATTAGATTTATGGGGACTATTTATATTCTATGTTTTATGAGGTTTATCACTAAATTAAAATTACTACACTTATAAGATATAAGAGAGTGACATGATGTCACTTTCTTTGGTTTTAATAATAATAATATCATTTTCATTGTCAGAAGTCCATGAAATGAATATATTCTGACACCTATGTGATTTGGGTTGACTTTTATTCATCATATAGAATTTTTTCAGGACATAGAACAATTTTATAATCTTAATTTTTCCCTTAATTACCCGATTTACCTTTAGCTATAGTAAATCAAAATTACCATATTTACTATTCATAATCTCAAAAAAAAAATAAAAGTAACCTATGAACATAATTTGGCACTACTGAATCAAAATATTTAATCCATTTTCCAAAATTCAAAACACAGAAGTTGTAGTAATTATTTTAAAATTAATCCCGTTGTTAAGAAAACAGGTTTTAAAAGTTAAAACATTATCAAAGATTGAAATATTTTTACCTATGAATTCAATGTAAAATTAATGAAAATGACATAAATTATATTAAATGGTAAAAATTTATTCTATTTATACTTTAAAACCATTAAATTTTATCCGTTAACAATATACATTATCTTGATGAAAAAATATCTTTTTATGAAAAATTTAGCGTTTTTTTCTATTCATCATAATATGAAAGTTGTTAGAAAAATATAAAAAATTTATCCAATGTATATTTTTATATCATGATTAAAAATAAGAAGTTCATTTAATAAATTTTATCTTATAACTTGTCCAAAATTTTATTTAAAATGGGTGCACCATTAAAAGGCGGTAAAACTACATTTTTGAAAAATACTTCTTCTATCCGAAAAATTGATTTTGTTTTCTTATCTCATTCTAGAAAATGTATAAGATGAATTATAATGTAATAAAATTCAAAAATAAGTTAATAATATTCATAACAGCTAGTTCATTATATTATAACAATATATCTTTGTTTAGTGAAACACGGTATTGCGTACAATGCATGGTATCGAGGAAGGTTTCTCTTGCATGTAACGCAAGCTAAGTCAGTGTTGTGTGTAGTGAAATATTCATTTGGTGTTGTGTATAAAATAAGACATTATATATATATATATATCTCATAAAATCTTAGGGTGTTACATTATCTATATTCATTCTAATAAAAGAGATATAATGATTCAAAATTATAAATTTTAAAAAGAATCACTTCCAACAAATTCTCTATGGACCCAATAATATAGGGAATAGACTCCCTTAACAAATATAATTATTTTATTGGTATTTTGGTTTAATTAGTTAAAAAAATTATTTTAATTGTATAAATTTATGAGAATTAAAAATACAATTTTTTTTTCAAAATCTAAAGACAATACATTTCTTACAATCAAGATTAGAAGCCGATATTATTTAGGAATTCATAAAATATACACTCACTATTGGATGGAGTGTAGATAATATTTTTTGTTGAATAAATAACCCATCTAAAATTTAAATAATAAATATTAATAAATGATTATTTTATCCTATATTTGTATTCTCATTGTATTTCCATTTTGATATGTATGTTATGAGTTAAATTAATATAAAAATAGTAAAAATAAGGATGATTGTAAGTTATACTTCCAAAAAAATTATAAATAATGTTTTAATTGGGAGATATTTTAATTTATGTTAACTATTAAATATATGGGGTATTAAATATTAACCATCCAATAGTAAAAAAATAACATTAAAATTTAGAAAAACATTGTCCCACTAATAAATTCTTATGTGAAAAATTAAAATTTGAAACTCAAAAAAACTATTAAGGTAGTTTTTTGATTTATGGAGATATTAAATATAGTTATTCAAATTTATGATAACTCCCTCACACACATAAAATTATCAACGATTTTAATTTCATTGATGGGTTTTTTAATGTTTGATGTTGAAGACCTATTTTGAAATAAGTATGTTAAAAACCACATTCACTAATTTATTTTAAAATTCAAGAACAATATTCTACCATAATATTGAAAATATATTTTTACAAAATATCATACCTTTTATATTAAGAATTGTATAATAAATTTTCTAGTCTACTATAAAAATACCATGTTAAAATAATGATTATGAAATCAGAATAACCATTTATAGATTTTAATTTTAAAGTCTTCTAGAAGAAAAAACAAATTTTTAATATCTAATATCTATCATCCTTAAAAATAAAAATATAAATAGCCAATCAAAGATATAATAATTCACTCACTTTAAACACAAATAGTAATTTTACTCCACCCACACTTAATACCCATTAATATGATAAAAAATGTATTTGTACCATGAAGAACAACAAATGGAAAAGAATGTTCAAAAATAAAATTCACATAACATTGATACAATATTTACACTCAATTTGGTAGATTTGATAATAAAATCAGTAAAACATCATATACCATGATGTATAAACACTATAATCTAAATAAATTATGAATTTTCCCCTAAATACTTTAAAATATGTTCTATTGGTGGACAATTTAAAGATCATAAAATGTAATATAAATAAAAATTAGGATACCTAATTTAATGGGTGAAAATACTACTGATTGAATGGCCCAAAGGCCTTATTTTTTTATTGATTTTATGATAACCCCCTTTCAAGGGATGAGGGGGAACCCTTACATGGATGTTAGGCTTATGAATTACATTACTCGGAGGCATGGAGATATTACATGACTTGTAGGTCGTAAGGAAATCATACATACTATGACTACTTGAAACTGGTCCTCCCCAGCATCTACATCGTTATCAACTCTCCACCTTTGCATGAATGTTCAGCTAGAATGTCTATGTGAAGGGGTGGATAGGCACAATACTAATGGAAAATGTGTTTCTCTCTCAATCTTTCAAAGTCCATTTAGCCCTGCTCTGGTGGATGTGCCTAGCTCTTTCCTCCTCTGGAGTGGTTCCTTGTGTAATCTATCTATGAAACTACAAATTAGGTGGCCATAAGGGCCTTGAGGTGGCTCAAAGGCAATTAGGTGGCCCAAAATCCTTACTGACCAGAAGGAATTTGGTCATCTGAAGGCCTTAAGGACTTCAAGCCCAAACCAGTGCCCAAGGTGAATAGTTTTGGCTTCTACAGAACCGAATAATACCTACTATTATACTGGTAAAGTAACTGCTACAGTTATTGCTATAGTACTAGCTATAATCCTGCTACAGTCCCCAAAATTATGCCCTCTCCTAGTTTTTAATCTTGGTCTCATGGATGCACTTTGATATATTTCACCAACTCGGTGGAGGCTCATGTGAAATGTGTACAAATAATATATATAATGATTTATTTCAAGAGAATTATATACTAATTTTCTGATTTTTTTTAACCCATCATGGTTATAAAAATAATATATTTTTTATGATTATGTACTAAAAAATTTAAATAATACCAAAAAACATCAATATAAAAATGAAACTCATAATCATTATGAACATGTAGCCATTAAGTGGTCATCTCAAATCTGAAAGGAAGACCTAGCTTTCTAACTATAAAAATATGGAAATGTTCTCTATTATAATTCTATTATGACTATTGAGAAATTAATATTGATCATGTAATGTGGAAGAAAAAAATTAAAAATAAAAATAAAAATATAGATACCAAATCCTTTTATACATATTATTAGATGATTTTAACTGAAATATCCATTAAATACAGAATAGTGAATGACAAGACACTTTGTTTGTAAAAATAGTTTCATAATAAAATAGACTAAAAAATTAAATTATTTTAACTTCTAACTCCATAATGATCTCATGAATTATTTTTAACTTATAATACTTCATTGAATAATCTATGGAACACCTCAACAAAAATGATGACCTAAAAATCAAAATAATATAATAGGCAGGTACAATGAATGTAATATGATTCAAAAGCAATAAAATTATACAATAAATGATAAGGATCATTGATAATCATATATAATCATAACATGAACATGTTGGAATCATATGATCCTAGAATCATAGGAATTTAGATGTAACATAAAACATGAAAATATCATATGTCAATTGTAACCACTAAGACAACATCAAATGTTTATAAAACCCATATTACAGGTAATATTTACTCAATAATCCCATACATATCAACCGAAGATGCAGAAAAATGATATAATTAATTGGATAATTATCTCTTTTCCCCAATAATAACATGTAAATTTATATGTGTTCCACATAATTAAATTAAATTTATTTTATAAATATAATCATTGCTCATATAAGGATATGGTATTACTTATCATACCACATAGAATAACTAAAAGGGATACAATAATGTTTTCAATGAATGAATGGATTAAATAATTATCATTAGTTCATTGGATAAAATAAATAATTATCCATGATAATATTAATTTCTAGTGATGTAATTGTGGAATAAATATAAATAAAATATATTTGGGAAAATAATTATTATGTGATGTTTTATGGAAAGGTAATGTGTCTTTTAAGATGATAAGAGAATAATGGTTTCCATTAAACAAAAAATGAACCAGAATGGTTTTATATATAAAAAATATTGTTTATAAAAACATTATAATATATTAAATATCTCATTTAGTGGTATATGAAAATTTTCAAGGAAAATATACATGTTCCCTTTAATTGACTTTTTTTAACAAAAGGAATTGAGAAGGGATGCATTAAAGCATATATATACACATAATGGAATGTGGAATTAAACTAGTTATATATGTCTGATACATAAATTGGAAATATTAACTATGAAAATAATAATATTATTGATAGATTTTGTTGAAATTAATGAGAAAAAATAATCATGTCAAAACTAGGGTGGTTTGGATATGTCACTTTTAGTGATTGTAAAATCATTCCCCACTTAACATAATATTATATATCCCCAAATTAGACTAATTAATTTCTTAATTTAGAAAATATAAATATAAATATATTTTATTTATTAAAATTATATTAGGTTTATTTACAAATATTTCAATGAGATATTGAGTTTAATATTGTTGTTCTGACCATGATCGATCCATGCTTATATGGTCACATTAATATATGATGATAATTGAAGTACTTGTTATATGAGAGTAAAACCCTATAATTGAAATGAAACATTATTCATGTACTTAAAGATATTGAAGTAGTAAAAAATATCTATTTTCATTCCAATATATTGATGATTCCGTAATTATAATTGATTTTATTATACATTTTGTTCTTTTGGGAAGTTTAACTTTTCATCATTAAATTTATTTTTTATTTAATTAAAATATATTTAATATGCTATATATTATTTATTAATATATATTATTATAACTTTCTGAAATTAAATCATAATATTATTTTTGTTTCCATCCAATATCATGGTTTATTAAGTGAATTATTTTGTTTATGGATGTTCTGAACTAACCATATTTTGAAGAATATTCTCAGGTTGTAATCAAATTAAGGGTTGATAAAAGATGACTATTCTACTATAATAATATTGTATATTTATATACTGAATAATGAGGTTAATATATCTAGGATTATTAAATAAATATGGGGGGTTTAAGAAGAATAATCAAATTATAATATGTTTAGTTGAGAGTTTATGTCCCACATTAGTTGACTCATCTTAGGATACCACTTAAGTCTCATTGTATTGGTATTTAGTGAGAATATATATTCATTTTAATTTCAACAAGTCACTTAGTGGGAGTTGGGTGGAGTTATGATATGCTCAATGTCATAGAAGGATTGAGGGGAGTTGGTTGCAAGGGGTGGTATTTATTTGGGGGTGATGAGAATTTTTTTAATATTGTATTCATTAATTTATTATGTTGGCTTAATAATTCCCATAGTATAAAATATTGTGACCACATATATAAAATGATTAATTTTTATTAAAAATAATGGGTTATTAAAAATTCTAGTATTCCATAAATAATGCATTAAAATAATATTCTTAAATATTGCGTGTTTCTAGATTCCACCAATAACAAAAATATTCAAAATTTTTTGAATGAATAAAAAATAATATAAAAATAATTTATAGGAATATTAAACAATTAAATTACATTTATAGATTTTTTATAATTATAAAAAAATTAAATATTTATTAAATTATTATTTTTATAAAAACAATAATACACTAATCAGTTTATGACCCTTTGAAAAAAATAATTACCCACTTGTAATATTAAATAATAATTATTATACAACATAATATTTATTTATAACACTATTTTACAAAATAATAAATATTATAAACAAAACAACTTGAAATAAGAATAAAATTAAAATATATATTTTTCACAATAAGATGCACACTAATTTTATAATTTTAAAGAATTTATATACATTTATCATGATACAAACATTTAATATTATAATTTTATAAGATATCAAAATAATATTTCCCAATCCCATAGGTTATTTTACTATTGTAATATTAATGTTATAATATCTCCCAGTCATATTACTATCCCAAAAGTCCAATTTTTATTGGTCAAATGGGTTCGCTACATTCTATACATAGTTAATATTTAATTTCAACATAATTCAGATATACTTTCAATCATAGATATATAAATATTCATTTTCATGACGAATATTTTTTTTATAATTTTTTTCATTTTTAAAATAGTGTTTCTAAGTACAGTTTTTAATGGATCTAGAATATACAAGTTTTAATTTTCTAGTTATATTATTTTTTATTTTTAATCATTATGGTATTTCAATTGATCTAGATAAATTTATTCTTAAAATCATATAGTGAAATAAATGATATAAAATATTTTTCATTTTATAATATGATGTATGGTCACTATAAAACACTACATTACAAAATATAAAAGAATTATATAATTATAATAGAAATTTTATTCATATAATTCTAGTATGTTTCATTATTACCCCTAAATAAATTACGTTATTGATATTTATTTTCACAATCTAAGATGAAAAAATTATTTTACATAAGATTCATTGCTTCCTCTAGTTCCAATTTCACTTCATCATATGTATAGTTCAGCCATTGTACTTTGACTATGAGAGTAGTCTTATTACATATGAAATTGTCTCTATAGTAAATGATCATCACCAGTATCTCCTCTTGAGAAAGAAAATTTTCCATCCACAATACAATTGAATTTATTAAATGTAGGAGATCTCACATATACTTACTCTCGAGGGATATATGTAATATTACATGTACCTAAAACATGTTTGGAGGTAGTGTTTTCTAACTGGACACAACTCATTTATGATTAATAATATCAATATGGTCAATGTAAATTTTTTATATCTCTACACTATTTAAAAATACCATGTATCTCTTACATATTGATATATGGAGGAACACTTAATCTCCATATTCAGACATCTGGTCTATTCAATAGCTATCCACATAACTATTTCACAAATAATGATATTCCATGATGTTTTTTTAATATTCATGACCATTTCTACAATTTCATCCAACATTTCAACTTCTAATAGAATTTTCCCCAACTACATACCATAATGTTTGTGTTATGCATCCCTTTTCATAAATTTCTTTATATATTACTATTATTTTATATTATTTAATGTAATTTCTATGCAGGAACACGAAACAATTAATATGTTGATCTCATCATCCTTTTATGCCCATAAATCATGATCTCAACATATATTCCAGTGTCTAGATAGTTCAATCATATATGACATTAGTTTGGAGTGATAATACATAATAAATTCAACTCAGTGTTTATATCATTCATGTGAATTATCTAGATTGTGGATTGAAATAATGATCTATGTTGGATACAATCAATTATTGAGTTTCATACACCTTTAACACTATTCTAATTTATATCCATACATGTTGATAGACTAATTCGTCCCCTAATACAATAATGAATGATTTATATTTCAATAAATATACAAAACACCCCATATAGAATTATTTACTCTTTATATCTCTATAATAATAGTGGTAGTGTCCATGATGATGTTTTTTCAAATCTATATAGGTATGCTTAATGGTTTAATAACCCCAATTACCTTTCTCATTCACCATTCACTTGCATAAATTCAATGAACATCTATGTATATTCTATGACCTTCTTATTTATATTTTCACACTAATATATCATATAGTTATACCAACAAAACATCCTAATTCTTCAGGATATTGAGAAGGTAAATTTCTGAATTAATTATAAATCTTAATATTTTCATGGTATTTTATTATAAGCATCATCAAAACATAAATCAAATAAATCCTTCTTCAACAATTTTTTACTCAGAGGTTTCCCCTTTTATAATATCCTCCACTGCCTTTTTTATTTCTACATCATCCCTAAGAGAATATTTTAACATCTCTTGAAGAAATCGTTGGTAAATAATTTGTGAACACAATGATGATTTTATAATGTTTATGATTTATTTTTCTTTCCATTGAATGTAAAATAATATCAAATCCTTCTATATTTTCATTATGGATGTGGTTTTAGGACCCATTCGACCTATAGATTATTCGGAGTTATTCAAAATCCCCATATGTTATTTGTTTGAGTAGTTATAATCCTTAATTAACTATAACCAAATTCACAAGAACATATTAATATCCTTTTGTGTGAATATATAATTGATTCTATTTTTATCTATATATATATATTTCACCCTTCATTAATATCAATTACCCCAAAAAATATTTAAATTTAAGATCACTAAAACCAAATCAGGATCATTTTTCTATTCCTTATCATTAAAATTCATATTTATTGTTTATAACACTAATATTTTATCATTTTTCATCAATACAATACACAAGGTCGCATTTGAAGCATTTTTGTATAAAATAATAATTTACCCACTTAATGGTTGTTTATGTACTTTTGTATTGATGATACCAATTTACAATTCCATGTAACTCTCCATTTATACATTGGTACATAAAAACCACACTTCCATATATGTTAACTTGGTATGTTCATTTGAAAATTATGAAATATTTTCTAGAAATCATCTATAATTAAAAGTTGTTCTTTATAAACCATGGATATAAATCAATAATTTCTATCTTAGAAACATCTAAACTACCACTAACTTACAATATTATATTCATATCCTCTTAATGGTAATAGAATATACTGATAATGATACATATTCTTTACATAAATAAAAAATATTACAATTTTCATATAGTTTCTCCACTCAAAATATATTTAGAAAATTATTCGAATTCTATTCATTATCATACTTCCATTTTAAGTATAATAGAATTTTGTCTATAAATACATGTGACAATTTTTGAAGGTAATTTCTAAAGACTCCATTAACAATTTGTATGAATATTTTAAGCACATTATTTAGTAAAAAATGAGTTACTATGTACTCATAGTGTCCATACATTATTTTAAATAAAATCTTCTTAAAATATTATTTTATTTCTAATAATTGATGATACCCTGACCAACAGTCAGCCTAATAGAAATAAAGCGTCCCACGTAACTGATTGAACATGTCATCAATCAATAGAAGTGGATAATTCTTCGATGTTAGTAATTTATTGATTTCATGATAATCATTAAAATCTTCATTGGATCATCATTCTTCTTGATGAAGAGGATTGAGACACTATATTGTGATGTACATCAGTTTATAAAGCCATTGTCTGCATTATTAGGTAATTTTTTCTTAATTTACACAAACATAATAGTGTTAATTATTTAGGTAGTCTTGATTTGACTAGAGATCATGTATATGTTCAATTAATATCTCATCCTCTTAGAAAATAGTCATACTGGTCAACTCTATAAAGAGTATATTACAATAGTCACCCATAATGGGAATGGATTTGAGCATGAACCCCTAATTTTCCTCAACAATTTAATATATATATTCTTTCAAAGATTTATATACCATTCATTAAAGAAAATAATTCAACAAATGAGATTCATTATCCACTTTACATTTAAACAAAATTGGAGTATGTCTCTAGATTTCAGGAGTGATCTCCATATCCATATAATTGACTCCATGATTATATTATGAAAACCCATACATTCCTAATATTGAATAAAATTACACTAGTGGTTGTATGATTAACATTTATGGGTGTTTTAGTTTACAACTTTTGATTGGGGGGGATTTATGAACATAGTATGTAATAATTTCACTATATTTCATTCTCATATTCAAATCGACCACCATGTTTTGTGTTTGTGTTTGAATTATTATAGTAAACATTATTTATATGAATAAATATGTTGAAACTGATTCAAATTGTATGTTCTCATTTCAAGAATGAAAAACCATCGTACCTATCACAACATCATTTTAAGGATCGTCCACAATATTAAAAAATTAGTATTCCCATCTTCACTATACCGAACTTGAAATTATTTTTTATTTATTATCTTCGGAAACCCTAGTATTAAGGAATTGGAATTTATAATTCTTATTATCCTTTCACCTTAGACATTATACAATAGGTAAAATTACTATTAGAACTTTATTTTCATCCATCCCATTAGTGGGATTCATCATCTGTTTTTTTCATTCATTAACCTTAAACCCATATTATCTATAGATATGTATCTCCATGTTCCTATTTTAATGTTTCTAGGGCGCTTCATTCAATATTTTTGACACTAGTGTGGTTGGGGTTTCATTCCCCATGGGATGAGTACATTGATCCACATGAATTAAACTCATTATCACTCTTTTTATCACCATCCACATATGACCAATGAGTGTTTAAAATATCAATACCAACCTAAAGTGAAAAATGAACAATTGTTGGTTAGCTATCAATGTCATGATTAAGAAAATATATTTTTTAATAATTTCTTTAGTTTTCATAAGAAGTGTTCCACCTTAATTTTGGAAATGAGGAAAAATATAGAGGCATAACATGAATGGTTTTTTAGATTTTTATCATATGAATTTATACAATTAGTTTACATTTTCATTATTCCATATAAGTCCCTTTGATTTTTATAATAGATAGTTCATGAATAATATTTATAGAAAAATATCTTTTAATTAATCTCATTATATAGAATTTATTCTTGTAATACCTCAATATTTCATAGTACGTTAATTCCTCAATGTTATTCAATAACATGCACTACACACAACACTGAGTTCAAGCGCACCACGACTTACCAAACTAGCCGTTTAAAAGCGGTTATGAACAGTATTAACTGAATTTTGAACTTTATATAATCCTTATAATTTTAGAATCCATATTATGAGTTTTTTAGACATAATGTAAGAAGAAATTCATTTTCTTAGATAAAAGAAGTATTAAAAAAAAATACACTTTTACCGCCTTTTAATGTAGAACCCTTTTTAAATCCAATATTGGAAACTTTTATATATTCAATTTGAAAAAAAAAACTTCTTCTTTATAATCAGGACATAAGAATTTCGTTTCAAAAATATTTTGGTGTTATTTTAATAATTTACATATTTGGGTGAATAGTGAAAAATACTATATTTTAACTAAAAACAACTTTTTTAATCAAAATAATTTTTAGTGTTGAATTATAATTTTTAATGGTTTGAAAGTATAGATAGATTATATTTTTACCAATGAATCCAATTTTATTCATTGGAAATAATTTCACATTAAAATCGAACATAAACAATTATAAATCTTTTATAAGTAATTATTTCTTAAAAACAAGCTTTTTGGTTTTGACAATGGAAATTAATTTTAAATTAATAAATGAAACTTATATGTTTTGAATTTGGTAAAATAGAATTAATTTTTGAATTCATAATATCAAAATTAGCTCAGGGTGAAATTTTGGTATTTTTCTGAAATCATACAATTTTTTATGAATAGTGAAAAACACTAAGTTATTGGTTAAAACCGACTTTTTATTTAGATAAATATTTATTTTATTTAAATTTATTTTAGGTCAAAATAGATACATAATACCTATATATTTTAAATATAATTAATAGGAGTAATTTTATAATATGTTTAGATATATAAGAATGTTATTGAAATTTTTACCGTCTTTTACTCCTTGGTGTATTTCCAAATTTACATAAAAATTAATTTTACCACTTATGTGAGTTTAATTTAAAAAAATATAAGAGACATAGTTATTATCAAGGAGTAAAATGTTGTTCAATAAGATAAATTTTTTTTTGGTGAATAGTAACTTTTTTACTTTAATTTACCATGGTTAAAAGTAAATAGGGTAATTAAGGGTAAAAATGATATTATTATTACCCTAACACTTGTCCTAATTTTTTTTGGATACGTATAATATGACCAAAAAACGTTAGGAATAAAATATAAACCTCTTTGGTTTACTTGGATTATATTAGGACATTTATTGTTATTTTATTTTACAGAAGAGTTAAAAGAGTTAATATCAATGTTTAATGACAAAAACATTTTAATATAGGGTTATATAGAAGATAAATTTGATTATAAATATTAATTGTTAATCTAAAAATATTTCCTACATAATGGTATTTTATTTATAATTTTTAGACATTAAATAATTTAATTTATTTATGACAAATGGTGATGCAGTAATTACCTTATTAATGAAATATTAAAATAATTGATATTTTAAATACACAAATAAAAGTAATTTGATACTTTTAATGAATTAAACTAATTATATAGGTTACTATTCCATGTTTGGGTTTATTAAATGATTTTTTTCTAAGTAATAATGCTGTTATGAATTTAATAAAAACAAAATACCAAATAGTATCAAAAATGACATAAAAGAGTTTTTAAAACAAATATAACATTATTAATTGATATTATATTCAAAAGAAATATAAGGATCAACCAAATTACTTAGATAAGGTTATATATTTTAATAATTAACCATTTGGGGTTCTCTTGGCTTGTTATAGTAAGTTTATTAACCATATAATATAAAAAATACAAAGAGACATGGTAAATGTCAAAATATTTAACTAATAGTTAAATATAAATGATAATGTTAATATGGTGACCTAAACCTTTCTAAAATCAATTGGTTGAATGTTTTTCGACCCATACCCACCCTTTCTTCTAAATTAGTCACTTCGGAGCCATTATAAACTTAATATAAATTTATTATAAAATAATATTTCAAGTTTTTGCTAAGGTGCCCCTCACACTTCTTATAAAAAGGCACTCACCCTTCTCTAAAATTCACACCATTAAAGCCTTTTGGCCTGGCCAACCCCTACCCAAATATCCTCCCAGATATCCTAACTTTATCCTATAGACCCTACTTTGGTAAAAAATTTAATATAAGGAGACCTTTTGATCAAATCAAAAGGAAGAACTCGAAGAAGAGGTTATGATTTCACGACTCTCTTTCAAGTTCTATTATTCTTCCACTTAATCTTTCTTTGTTGTTTCAACTATAAAATAATAACTCCACAATATTTTTTATACTATGACTTTATTATAAATATGGAACAACTATGTTCCTTATTCTATCCATCTTATCAATGATAATGTCACCATGTGTGCGTACATATGGGTTAACGTCTCCACACTTTGGTGTACTTTGTTATTCAACACTATGTTATTTGGATGGATATAATGATGAGTAATATGTATATAAATAATGAAAATAAAATTCTAATGTTTATGTAAAATTAATATACCATCCAATTCCACACCTTTAAGGAAATGCTATTATCACTTGTGTATATGTACAGATTACCATCTCCATGATGTGATGAGATTCATTTCCACGTTCACCATTCATCGATGATTACAAAAATATATAATACTAATAAGTAAGTAATATATGACACAATAATGCTACTGGAGATATATATATATATATACTTACATATATCTTATTCACTTAGTTCCGTTCAATACGATATGAAAAAAGAAACTACGTTTATGTGTATGTATGGACTACCATCTCCATAAACAGTGTTTTTCATTTCATATATATGTCTATTATACATATTTATATTTTAAATATATATGATATATAAATAATTTTTTATATTCTATAAGTTTTTAAATATTTATCTATGTGATACAATCAAGAGTAACATGATAAAACACGTCCAATAAAGAAAGTGATTATTAGCCGAAATTTTAATTTAGCATGGAAATTATTTTTAAATGGGTAGTATAAAGTCATAAATGAATCATATATGATATCATAAATATTAATATCGTTCTATTATATTTTAATAACATACTAAGATCTTCATACAGGAGGATAAACATACCCTCGACTAATGGAATGTCCAAGGTAAGGGTTAATTCCTCAATCTCATTACTATCTGAGATTGTTTATCTGTAAGTATTTACTGGGACATTTTTTTTATCCATGTCCATTATTTATAGATATGATTTCAAAGTGAATATTTTATGGAATTCCGAAGGGTACTCTTTATCAAGTCCTTAATTTAAAAATTATTGATGATTTATCTTTCTAAATATTTATAATTAATTTCAATTTTTTCAAAATGATTTTAAGGGTTTACTTATATGGACATGAATGTTTTGAAATAATTATTTTATTGAAAAGTTACAAAGTGGTATGGGACACTTTGATTCAAAAATATCCTTTAAACTACATCATTTATAAATCTGTTACTTTTTAAATGATTTTACAAAAAGGTTATTTCTCTCAAAAAGTTTTAATCATCATTTTCAACTATGTCAGCATACATTACTAGATATTATTTTTAATTGAGGTTGATTTATTAGAATACAATCCTTTATATTATATTGAACAAGTTATGATATGTTTGAATGTGTATGTTTTATTTTTATACCATTCATGGTTTATGGTTAATGTTTTGAAATTTTGTATGTTATTTTTAATACGAATGTTTATGTTATGTTTCAACATTTTCATATGAGGAATACAGTGGACTTAGTAAGTGACAGGTGGAGCCCTCTATAGCTCCTCGATGCATCGGTAGGTCTCATGAGATAAAATAGTGTCTTAGTACAAGGCCTTGACAAACAAAATTAGTATTGGCACAAGGCCTTGACTATGTGGAAATGATTTCCGGCAATAGGCATTCCCTCATTATGAAATTCATTATTACATTGATTATTCAACTAGTAGAATATCCATGTGCATGTTAATATGGATGTGTTTGATTTATTTTTTTCATAATATTTTCATGTTTATGTTTAAAAATGATGTTCCTTTTATCACACATATTTCTTTAAAAGCTTATATCTATTGCTAAATTATTCACCCTTACTGGGTATCTGAGCTAATCCTTTTCTTTTATTTTACATTTACAGGATTCCAAGAAGTGTATTATGATTTATATGAAGCGTTAAGATAAAGGGAATAATGGAGTTCTCAAAGAACTATCTATTTTGTGTTTTATGTTTAAAATTGTAATGTAAACTTAATGTATGTAATCTATTATTCAAGACTGCTATACTGATCGGTCCTTTGAGATTTGATTCCATGTAATCATTCCAATGTATTAATATAATGCACCGGATCTGGGTAACTAGGGTTTGTTCCCTAAGATAAACTTTGAGGTTTAGTATAGAAGAACTTCTTAGAATTTTGGTATTGTAGATATTTTGTGAGTTTTACAAGAAATATATCCCTGTTTGGATATGAGCAGGTAGAGGTAGCACTGGAATAGATGTACCTAGGTGTAAAACCCAAAAACACCACTTTGAGCAAGACTTGAACGAGAACTGGTGCATGACAACTGGCCTTGCTGCACTCTTGGTTACGACACTCCTGGGGGATATGCTTAGGATAATTCTAATTTTCTTTACAAATCATTATGAATGATTTACGAGTATATACCTCCTTAAATAAAATATTTTTTATGATTATAGATTATATCCATAAACTATTCAATTTACATTATGTATTTTACAAGTTTGTAATTATGTATTTCAATTCATAAAAAGCCCTTGTGAATGCCATTGTATAGAAATGGAACCCATTAGAAGGAGTGTGAACTCCAATAATACGTATGATTCAAAGATTAATAATGATCATATCTTTCACGGTATTAAGCCAACATTTAGATGGTAAATAGTCTCTCATTTATTCTCAACATATGATGAAACTGTATCTTGTGTTAATAAGATAATTAAAGAATTTTATGAGTCCTATGGCTTCGAAAGGAAGCAATCAAAGAAAAGGATGGAAGAGAGAAATATAGATAAATAGAATAGGGAAAAGAAGGACTCTCCGGTATGTGATAGCTGTGGAAAGAACCACCTTAGTAAATTATTGTAGGGAATGGGAGTTTGTTATAAGTGTGGAAAAAAATGAAACCATATATGTTATTAAAAATGGTAAGAAAAAAGTTTAAAATGTACAATGTTTCATCTGCAAGGAGTTAGGACACTATGCGAATCAATGTCCCAGTCATCGGAGTATATCTTAAATGACGCTATTTGATAATAATCAAGTTATGATACTACCTCAGGTGAAGAGGAATGACTAGTGTTCTTATGCTGTTATTATACAATTATTTCATTTGAGTGTTGTATCAACAATTTACTGG
Source organism: Viscum album (assembly GCA_963277665.1). Classification (NCBI taxonomy): domain Eukaryota; kingdom Viridiplantae; phylum Streptophyta; class Magnoliopsida; order Santalales; family Viscaceae; genus Viscum; species Viscum album. The sequence continues at coordinate 1,591,062,291 of OY728150.1, forward strand.
TTATATTAATTATGGTGATAAATAAGGATTGTACTCCAGTACTATTTTATTGAAGATTTGAGATTCTATGGTTATAAGAAAAGTGACGTAATACTAAGTGACACTTATTGAAAAAATACATGGTTAAAGGAAATTTAATTCTTAATGTGGTCCTGATAATGGGGTAGTAATTTTGGAATAAGAGATGGTTGATTTGGATAAAGTATACTAGATATTCTTGACTGTCTTAGACCTAAAAAAATGGTTTGATTATTTCATAATTGATTGAATTTTAATTTTTTTTGTATATATGGAATATATCCGGTATTCTATAAATGATAAGGGAATATGGATATAATCAATAATGTTTTCTGGTAATTCAGGTTGTTACCATGTTTTAAAATAATACATGATGAAGCTGTTCACATGTTACTAAATGGAAAAAAGGATCTTCATTGTGATTAATTTACTTATAAATTTTAGACTGTGAGTTTGGATAGAACTATTTTGGATAGTCTATATGTTGGAATAAATTATGATTGAAATTGGATATTATTGTTAAGGTTATTTTATGTATTGTTATAAAATGGACAACACGCAGACTTTGTGACAATCTGTCATGTCAGACAAAGCTATGAGAATCGAACCCAGAACCATAGTGTGATTGAGATTTATCACCTACAATTGGACTACATGAAGTCCCTAGATTGTATAATGTAGTTTCTTTTTTTAAAATGGTATGAAGGGTGAATTATAAATTCATTTTTTTAAAACCCTATATGAATAGGATAAGTAGAATATTTTTTATGTTATATTATCTTTTAGAGTGAAAGATAAATTTTTGGTAGAAATTAGATAAAGGTTGGAACTCTACTTGTCAAGTATATATTATTTTTCCTCTATTATTCAATGAATAAATTAATTCATAAACATTGGGTAAGAGATATTAAATATAAAAATGTGTATTCCTAATACCTTAGGTTTTGTTGACCTGATGATTTTTAAATCATCATAGATTGAAGGATTTTTGGCCCTCAATTCTACAATTGTTTGTAACTGATGACCTCAATCACTCCCTATAAATATTTATGTATTTACTCTAATTATGTGTCTCTATTTTCCACAAATGTTCTCCTAATTGAGATCATAATTTGGTTGTGACTTTTTCATTCCAATTTTCTTTTATTAAGACTAATATTTTCAACCCAATATACGATGGGGGTTTTCCCATAAATGTATTTTCTATTTTCAACCGTATATTTTCAAAGAAAAATTTCAAATTGCAAGGATGAAATTTATTGAAGGTAGGAAGAATGTAACACCCCATCATTTCATTGTAGGTTATTTATTCAAAGTAAATCAATAACTTGCACTACACTCAACTCTGATTTCAAGTGCACCACGACTTACCAAACAAGTCGTTGAAAAGTTGTTATGAATAGTATTAATTGAATTTTTAACATTATATAATACTTATAATTTTAGAATCCATATTATGAGTTTCCTATACATAATTTAAGAAAAAATTCTTTTTTTAGATATAAGAAGTATTTTTAAAAAAAGGAAATTTTACCTCCTTTTAATGCCGAATCCTTTTTAAATCCAATATTTGAAAATGTTATAAATTTAATTTTTCTAAATAAACTTTATCTTTTGAATAAAGACATAATAATTTAGTTTCAATAAATTTTTGTTGTTTTTATGATAATTTTCATGTTTTAGTGAAAAGTGAAAAATATTATATTTTAACAGACACCAAATTTTTTAATAAAAATAATTTATAGTGTTGAATTATACTTTTTAATGGTTTTTAAGTATAAATAGATTATATTTTTACCTTTTAATCCAATGTTATTTATTGGAAATAATTTCATTTTGAAATAGAACATTAACAAGTATCATACTTTTATAAGTTATAATTTCATAAAAACACGCTTTTTGGTTTTGACAATGGTAATTAAAATTAAATTAGTCAATGAATCCTATATATTTTGAATATGTTAAAATTGACATAATTATTGAATTCAGAATATCAAAATTTTATTGGGGTGAAATTTTGGGATTTTTATAAAAACATTCAATTTTTGATGAATAGAGAAAACACTAATTTATTGGTTAAAACTGACTTTAAATTTAAATAATTGTTTTTTTATTTATATTTATTTTAGGTTAAAATTGAAACATAATACATATATAATTTCAATATTTTTCTTTGGAGTCATTTTATAATATTTTTACATATATATAAATTTTATTGAACTTTTTAGTTTTTTTTTACCCACCTCCTAGGTGTATTTGCCAATTTACATAAAAATTAATTTTACCGCATCTATGAGTTGAATATAAAAAATAAAAGAGACATGGTTAATATTACGGAGTAAAATTTCGTTAAATAAGATAAAAATAATTCTTGGTGAATAATAACATTTTACTTTAATTTACCACCGTGAAAAGTAAATAGGGTAATTAAGGGTAGAAATGATATTATTATTACCCGAAAACATGTCCTAATTCTACTGGATAAGTATAATTTGACCGAAAAAAACCTTATGAATAAAATATGAACCCCTTTGGTCCACATGGATTAGATTAGGACATTTATAATTATTTTATTTAAAGAGAGTTAAAAGACTTAAAATCAACGTTTAATGTCTAAAACATTTTTAATATATAGTGTAATACATAAGATAAATTCGATTATATGTATTACATAGAAATATATAAATATTTACTACATAATAGTATTTTATTTATAATTTTTAGGCATTAAATAATTTAATTTATTTATGACACAATGGTGATGCGGTAATTACCTTATTAATGAAATATTAAAATAATTGATATTTTAAATACCCAAATAAATGTAATTTAAGACTTTTATTTAATTCCACTAATTTTATAGGTTAATATGACATTATAGAGTTAATTAAATGAATTTTTTTGAAGTAATAATGGTTTTATGAATTTAACAAAAACAAAATAACAAATAGTGTCAAAATTGATAGAAAAATGTTTTGGAAACAAATATTATATTATTAATTGATATTCATTTCCTAAAAAACTATGATTCATCCAAATGACTTAGATACAGTTATATATATTAATGATAAACCACTTAGGGTTTTCTTCGATTGTTATAGTATGTTTATTAACAATATTATATAACAATACAATGAGACATGGTAAATGTCCAAATATTTAACTAAGAGTTAAATATAAATGATAAGGTTAATATGATGCCTTAAACCATTAGAAAATATATTGGTTAAATGGATTTAGACCCATTCCCACCCGAGACTCTAAATAATTCACTTTGGAGTCATTAGAAACCGAATATGAATTTATTATAAATTAATATTTCATGTTTTTTCTAAGGAGCCCCTCACCCCTCTTATAAAAGATCACTTCCCCTTCTCTTAAATTAAAACCTTCAAAGACTTTTGGATCATCAAAACCCTAACCAAATATCCTCCCACCTATCCCACCTTCTTCCTATAGGCCTTCCTTTGGTCAAAAAGCTAGTATAAGGAACCCTTTTGATCAAATAAAAAGGATGAACCCAGAGAAGAGGTAATGATTTCACCACCCTCTTTCAAGTTCTCTAATTCTTCCACTTACTCTTTATTTTTTCTTTAAATTATAAAATAATAACTCCAGTATCTTCTATATACTGTGATGTTATTATAAATATGGAACAACTATATTCATTATTTTTTCCATCTTATGAATGATAATTTCACCATGCATGCGTACATACGGCTTACCGTCACCATGACGTGGTGTAATTTATTATTGAACACTATGTTATTTGGTTAGATATAATGATGAGTATTATGTATATAAATAATTAAAATAACCTGATAATATCTCTAGATAAATAATATACCGTCCAATTCCACACCTTTAAAGAAATGATATTGTCTCTCATGCATACTTATGGATTTCCGTCTCGACGACGTGATCAGATTCATTTCCACATTCACCATTAATAGATGATTATAAAACTATTTATTAAAAATAAGTATGTAATATATGACATAAAAATTCTACTAGAGATATATATATATTTAATTACATATATCTTATTTGCATAGTTCCATTCAATATGATATGAAACGGAAACAACATTTATGCGTACGTACGGACTACCGTCTCCATAAACGTTGTTTTTCATATCATATATATTTCTATTATACATATTTATATTCTAAATATATTTGTCATATAAATCATTTTATATATTCTGGAAGTATTTAAATCTTTATCTATGTGATATAATCATGAGAAACAAGTTAAAACGCATACCTTAAAGAAAGCGATTCTTACCTGAAATGTTAATTTAACATATATATTTTTGTTAAATGGGTAGTATAAAGTCATAAATGAATCTGTTATGATATAATATATATTAATATAGTTCTTGTATAATTTAATAACATACCACGATCTTAATACATGAGGTTTAACATACCATCGACTAAAGTAATGTGCATGCTAAGGGTAAATTCCTCAATCTCATTATTTTCCGAGATTGTTTCTGTGTAAGTATTTACTGGGAAATTTTTATCATCCATGTCCATTTTTCATAAAAATGACTTCAAAATGAATATTTTTTGGATTTATGATAGTTACTCTTTATCAAGATCAAAATTTTAAATGTTTTAATGATTTATCTTTCTAAATCTTTTTAATTAATGTCCATGGTTTCAATATGATTTTAAGGATTTATTTATATGACATGAATGATTTGAAATGATAATTCTATTAAAAAGTTTTAAAGGGGTTTGGAATACATTGATTCAAAAATATATTTTAAATTTCTTCCTTTATATATGTGCAACTTTTAAATTATTTTAAAAAAATATAATTTCTCTCAAAAAAATTTACTCATCATTTTCAACTATGTCAATATCCTTTACTGGATATTATTTTTGATTGAGGTTGATTTATTATAATACAATATTTCATATTTTATTTAATCATTTCTGATATGTATGAATTTGGATGTTCTATTTTTATAACATTCATAGATTATGGTTAATTTATTGACATTTCGTATGCCAGTTTTAATACGAATGTTTATGTTATGTTTCAATTTATTCATATAAAGAATTTAGTTGACTTAGTATGTGATGGGTGGAGCCTGCTATAGCTCCTTGATTCACTGGTAGGTCTCATGATACAAACTATTGTCTTGACACAAGTACTTGAGAGAAATTTTATTTGTAGTCTTGGCACAAGGCCTTGACTATGTGGTAATGATTTCCAGCGTTAGGCATTCCGTTATTATAAAATTAGATATTACATGTGATCATTCGACTAGTAGAATATGAATGTGCATGTTTATATGGTAAAGTTTTATTTTCTTTTTTCATATTATCTTCATGTTTATGTTTAAATATGATGTTGTTTTTATCACACATCTTGCCTTAAATTTTTATAGCTTCTGCTAAATTATTTACCCTTACTAGGTATCTGAGCTCACCCCTTTCTTATGATTTATTTTCCCAGGATTCCAAGAATTGTATTAAAATTGATATGTAGGGTTAAGCTAAAGGGAATAATGGAATTATCAAATAACTATCTATTCTATGTTTTATGTTTAAAATTGTAATGTAAAGTTAATGCATGCAATCTATTTTCTAAGACTTCTAAACTGATCGGTCCTTTGGGACTTGATTACATGTAATCATGACATTGTATTTAAATAATGTACTGGCTCTGGGTAACTGGGGTTAGGGCGTTACACTTCCCACTATAGTCTTTATGTTATCGGTCAATTTACATCACTAATAATCATTAACGTTTTGTTAATTTAAAAAAAATTTGACTTATCTTGTTTAGATCATTGAAGGAGATAAAATATCATCAAAATAGAGTTATTACATTTTCCCATGATGAGGGGAATTGTATATCCAGTATAGGATGGAGGCCTTTTTCACATAAAGGACTCAACCAAAACATTCTATTTCATAGGGGATGGATTTAATTCCGAAAAAATGAATTTATTATTCATATCATGAGTATCTTGTGTTGGTACTTCTATGAAGTTATTTGATCCAACTATAATCAGGTTAGTATATCCTTATGTAAATAATCTAATTTCCATTCACATATTTTCCATGGTTCCTAATACCTTTTATTATTAACTAAAATTAAGAATACAATAATATGTATTAAAATAATATAAATATCATATAAAAAAGAAATTACGAACTTGCAATCAAGAGAATATGAATGAAATGAATATATAATAAAATTAAACTCTATGTTTTAATAAATTTTTTCCATGGTAATTTCCTTATTATATTTTACAACATAATAATAAATTCATCTCCATCATAATGATTCATAATTTTTTCAATTTTTCAAATCTAGTAACAAACGAGTGTAAAAATAGATGTGTTGCAGGGCACCTTTTTCATTTACTAAGAACATGGTGAGTTAATTAAACTCAATACCTTTATGGGTTATTACGACAATGTAAATTTATGGAAGATTAAGATAATATTTAATTATCTAGACATGGATGGAATTTCATGGAAACACTCACTCTATACTTTACCAAAATTTCAGTTTATTTTTTATATTTAAACGTATCATTCTGGTTCTTAGTACTGTATACTAGTTGTAATATGAAAAAATACTATATATTTATCATATATCAATTATAGATATCTAATCCCTTACACATAATATTAAAATGTTTTAAAAAATGGTATCCTACAAATTCAACTGAATGATCGATCAGACAAGTTTCTTTAGATAAATAAATTCATAATAAATATATATTATTATAAAATTTAAAAAATTATAATATTTATAATGATATCTTAAATCCCATTCAAATCAAAATAATACATAATAGAACCAAATTAAGGAATAAAAAATGTGGGTGAGTTACAAATACCACTAATGTAATAAGCCAGAGATTAAGCATAACATATGTGTCAAATGACATAAAATCATTACATAAAAAACAAAAATAGTGAATTTTTATATTGAAGAATGTAAAAATATTATAGGAAGATAATATATAGGATACATTGGAATTGTTCATCAACCAAAAATATTCGATTACCATAGGATAAGGATAACGTCCAATACACAATCACATGATGGACACATACCCACCATGGAATATGTTAACCCTCAAATATGAAAAATATAATATCGTGAGACATAAAAATTTCCCAATGAATTGGAGTCATATTAGGACACACCCATAATATATTAAATATTTATTTGTGTGGCACATACGTAAATCAAACATTGGTGATAAAAATTTTATTACCCATAGAATGAAATGGGTTTCATAATCCAGTATTATGTTATAATAAAATGGAATACCATAATTATTCCCACGAAATATGGTATTAAAAAATTATTATAGATTAATATAATAAAATTATTCCTATTTAATGTGAAATGATTTCCATGTGAAATAATAATGTCTAAAATACTAATGAAATAACATTTGGAAGATACCACTTATGTAAGATTTTAAGGAAAGGGTGAGGAGTCATTAAATTGGTTAGGATAATAATATTACACAAAAAACAAGGATGGAATGAAAATGGTTTTCTAAATAAAATATTATTTTTAGAAACCATTGTTGTTCTAAAACAAATGACTGAATAAAACACTAAACGATAAAATGAATTTATATAAGTACATTGAAATCATTGTTTCATAACAAATGAAATTTATAAGGGGACTATTAAAACATGTATATCATCATTATGTTAATGTTAATTAAAATAGGGATATATATGGGGGGATATGTATGAAGAATATATAATATATAAAAAATTAACATTTTAAGTGTTTTTGAGGTAATTAGAGGGAATTCATAATCAATATACATGTATGTGGGAGTAGATAAATCACAACTAAAGATACAAAATCATTCTAAACTTGAATGTTACACCATAGATATTCAAATTAATTTTATCAATTACATAAATCATAACCTCCCCTATCTATAATATATCTAACAAATTTATTTTATATTAATTTATTTTCATTAATAATAAATATATATCTATATATCAATATATTATTTTCGTTGTATTGGGGGAATTGGTTTCATGGTTCTAGGTTCACATTAGTTGGGGATATATATTTAAGTCAATATTAAATGTCACCATAACTATAGAAGATAAATAAAATGATATTCATGTACTATTAGAAATTAAATGGTTTAAAATATTTATTTTTTTATGAAATAATAATGATCTATTTAGTGTATATTTTTTATATTTTTTTCATTTAGTTAGTTTTACTAACCAACATTAATTGATTTTTTTTGTAATTATATGATTTTTATAAAATTAAAATTCAGAAAATAAGGTATAATATACATTCTTATCATCACATATAACCATAATAAAATATTTATAACAATCACTGATTAAGTTGATAAAAATTAAGTATATTGATTTTGGAAGAGGTGAACCAAACATATTCTGAACAATGGCTTCATTTTAGAATCTAATAAATCTATGGTAGAAGATGTATATTCCAAAATAATATTAAAATATAATAATATTTAGGATACTACTGATAATTTTTATTGGTGTATAGAATTCATATATGTGGGGTAGAAGAAGTATAACATTAAAATAATTTTAGTTGATAATTTACCTCTCTAATAAGTTTTATGCTTTTATAAAACACCTCATAGATCCTTAAAATGGTATTTTGATAAACAAGGGATACTAGGGAAATGAGGAGAGAGATTAATAGTGATTTCAGAAGATATTTTTAATTCTCCATGGCTTAGATTGTGTTTGGAGAAGTGTTGGTGAGAGGTAGTATTTATAATTAGAGGAGATGATAGTTTTTAATATTATATTCATTATTTTTATAAATTTTCTCTATAATTCCATGTTTGAGGAATCTTGTGACCATATTTTGTAAATAGTGAATGCTAATATTTATTATGTTTTCTAAAATATTCTAATATATAATAAATCGTGTATTTAATTTTTTTTCAAATGCATTATTTTACTCAATATCAATATTTTCTAGATGATCTACTATTTTAGATAAATTAAAAAAAACACCATAACTAATATTATTTTGTGAATTTTTTAAAAAAATTATATCCATTTTATGAGAGTAATTTTCCATATATGAGAATAATAATTTTTAAATAAAATATTTATTTATTAGAAAACACCAATATTATTATTATGAACAATTCTATGACCCATTGAAAAATTAATTATTAACTCATAATATAATAGTATCATTCTGATTAAATGTATTATTAATTTATTAACTTAGTTAATAAATATAGTAATTTTCTAAAATCATAATATTTTTATTAAAATTAAAACGAATTTCTATTTTTGTATAAAAATAAAAATATTATATTTACCATTTTTGGAAGAATTTATTTTCCTCAATCATGATATAATTCTATCATATTTTTATTTTATTAGATAAAAATATTATTTTCCAATTCCATTTATGGGAAATTTATTTGAATAGTCTCGTAACTATTTTTAATAGTCAGATTACTTTTAAAACTTTACGGTTTTTATTAGCTATTTGGGTTCCAAACATTCTATAAATACCTCATATATCAATCAAAAAGTCTTCACATCCATTTTATCTCAAGGTTATTTAATTTTTAATATGAATGATAAGTATTTTGTTTCATTTTTAAATTATTGTTCATGAGTCCGGTTATTCTACTGAATAATAGAAATCAGTATATTAATATTTTATTTATCTAATTTTTTATATTTTTTATCCCATTATAATATTTTCATTTCCTGGGGATGTATTTATTCTAGAAATGTAATGTTTACATTTACATATTAAAATGTTATTGATATTATCATTTGGTTTATGTTCTATATATAATACTATATTACCAAATATCATAGAATAATTTAATGATAGGGTAATTTTCACTGCTAAAATTCTGGTTTAAAACATAAATGACTCAATAAAATTTATATACTGATGAAATAACAAATAAAATAGACTCACATTGTTCGGTAGGTGAGAAGGTCATACATAAACTGATACAAGTTGTATGAGAGTGTTTTTAATTGTTTTCAAATTCTTGAGGAGAACTCTAATATGAATCGTTTTTATTTGAATAATATCTTGATAATCTATAACAATGATTTTATTATGTTTCAATCATTTTTCACACTTGTTTCTAGTTCCTATGTGGATTTTGATTCTATAAAATATACCACAAATTTTTTATTATCTAATTTTGTTACATCCCAAAATTATAAAAGAATAACATTATATTTCAGAACATATATGAAACGTAACACAAAGAATACTAGGTAATATAAAATTATGATAATTTTAAATAAATTTACAATTTTAAACAAATTAAACTTATGATATATTATGTAATCCCTAGAAATATTAGTTAACATTTGTTACATGCAATAATGATTATCTTGTATAGCTTGTGTTACCCTGATGACCAAGGATTACCAAATGATATTAATATTATAATTTTAAATTAAAATTATTTCCAATGACATCTAACTGAATTTTATGAGTTGGATTAAATAAATTATGAAAATATATTTTTTGATTTAATTTTCAACCAATTAATTCAAAATTAATATAAAAAATAATTGATTGTAAAAATAAAATTTAGAATTTTTTTTTGAAATGGAATTTTATCTTAATACGTTAAATTAATTAATATTAGTTAATGATATTAATAAAATTTATATAATAAATATTAAATATTTTTAAAATTAATGTACTATATTTTATAGGCATAATAAAACAACAAATCAAATTTTATTGATGAAATGTAGTATTTTTGTAAAGGAAAACTTCTCACCTTTTAATTGTGCACTTGTTTTCAAAAAACATTTTTAATATTTCAAAATTTTATTTGAAAAAATAATATCCATTTTTGAATTTTAAATTAAAAATTTTATCAAGGTGATTTTTTTGAGAAGTATCATTTTTAGTTATTGGTGATAAATACAAATTTTTAATTTAATACTATTAATTCGTCTAAATAAACTATAATGTTAAATTATATTTTTAATTAATTTATTTAAAAAATTTCAATTATACATCAAATACTAAAATATTTGTCATTCTAATAATTTTCATATTTAATTTAGATATAAAAAATTAGTAAACTTTTGAACATATTAACATTGAAAATCAGTTTTCACATCCACCCCGTGGTATAAATCTTTAATGAATTATTTCCACTTTTGTGGATTGAATTTTAAAAAATGGATTCCGTACATTGAATTTAAATAATTTATAATTTGTAAAATTTCCAAAATATTTATCGACCATTTTTATTAGTGAACAATGTATTAATTAATTACATTTATTAAGTGACAAATGATTTTTCCAAGGAATTAAACATTCGAATGAATGGAAAAAATGATCTAGAAACAATTAAAAAAACAATTTTCATGACATATTTAGACTCTATGATATCTATTATTGAGTTTGGTAAATTATTGGATCCATTTTACATCAAAAAACATTGTTTAAAATCAAGCTGTAAAAAATATTAATTTTTCCACTCACCCCAGTTATAAAATGTCCACCCCACTCCCCATCACTTCACACAATAAAAATAAATTTTATCTCAGAATAACTCCCCAAATAAACCCCCCAAAGCCCTACCCAAATCCTAAAAAAATTATATTTGGAATGAATCCAGTATCAAAAGAAAATTAAGAAAACAATACGAGGATACATAAAGAAGAGGTAATCTTTTTCTATGAACATTTTTATTTTATATCAATCTCCACATCATTAAACCATTCATATATAATTATTAGATAATAACATGTGTATCTTAAATATATTTATTCTTTTTAATTTTATTTGTGTGAACTAAAATAACACAATCTCCCATCAAATGGTTTATTAGATCATCTTTTGTGTGTACAATGAGTTATCGACCTACAAATCTGATGGCGTTCAATTTTTCATTACCACATATATTGGTTGAGAATAATGACATACATATTGTTCATTAATGAAATTTGATATTAATATATGATAATGTATAATTATGTAACATAATTTTTTTCCTATCATTTTTTGGGAGTATGATAACATCGCTCAATTTTTGGAGGACTACCACCTCATGGAATGATGTAGTGCATTCTCGCATTACATTAAATTTTTTGAGGATGGTTTTAATAAAAATATGTGAAATATAAGAAATTAAAATTATATTTTAATGATAATAAACATATATATATATATTATTTAATTTTCTTTCATTCACAATTAGAATAAATTTTTTAACAATATTCATACATATGTACCATCTTCCATCTCCATGAATGCCGTATTTAATTTCCTAATGTAAAAATATAAATTAAACTAAATAAATCCATATATATATATAATTAATATGATATTTATACCATGATTTTAATTATATTAATAGTTAAATTATAATCAAATAAATTAGAACAAATAGATGTCAAGTTAAAACATACTCAAAAAATAAAGCATGTTATTGCCTGAATGATGAAAATAATGAATTATTACTAACAAATGGGTAATAATTATAGGTAGCTGGATAAAATATGTTGTCATAAATAATTATATTGTTCGGTAATAAGTTAATAATTTTTTTAAATCCACTCTAAATTATGTTAATGAAAGTACAAAAAATGTAATATTCAAGGCATGTGATTTTGTCTAAATTTAATTTCTGTATAGCATATTGTAATGTTATAAAAATAATTACTTTTATATTATGTATATATTGTTCCTCGATATGTAATATGTTCAATTAATAATTATTCATTGTATTTTCTATTTTTATATGAATTTTTCATTTATTAGGATTTAAATAAAATGTTTCCAATTTTTCAAGATTTTGTAAAACAACTTAATTTATTGTGTTATATTAATTACTCATTTTCATCAAAATTCTATGATTATTTTTATAATGAAATTTTAATATCTTTTTTATATCCCCTTGTTTAATTTGGATATAAATTTGATATACTTAATCGATTAATTGATTCATTCTCACATCTATAATATGATTATTTTTGGGGTTATTTCTCAATATCTTTCTAATCATGATTGTACATTATTGAATATCTATTAAAGAAATTATATGATCAATTTTTAATAAACCCTTTAATTTTAATCTACTCTATTTATTCATGATATTAATAATTTTTTAGCTCCATTTTCCCACTTACTAATATGTAATAATATTAAAATAATGTGCAATAAAATCAAACTTCATTTATCTCATAAGTTGGAAATATATTTTTATAAAAACCCATTTTTTCTAAAAAAAATTCAAATTTTTTTTTTGTAATGAGTAGAAATTTATTTATTAAAGTTAAAATTGAAAATTATATCTTTTTTATTTATTTTCAATGGAATGTTCTTATCACTTTCTAGATAGTGATGTTTTGTTTATCTTTTTTATCGTCCACAAGGAATGTTCTAATTAGCATGTATGGGAGTACCTTATGATATTTCATTCATGAATCAATTTCAATTTTATGAGTTTATCATTAATGAAACTGATTTAATAATTTATTCTGAAAGATTATTAATTTTTTTTAAAAATATCATAATTAAATTATTATTTCACCCAATAATGTTTTTAAATAACTTTTTATCTTTTTTATATACATCAATGAAAAAGAACACTTTATTTTTACTCCAATTGGTATATGTATTTTCTTAATACCACAAATACTCTTCAATTGGATGGGTTATGATCATTTCTACCATGAAAAGTATTCAAATTCATTTCCTGGATTTATTATTGTATTCATTAACACCGTTTGAATTATTTACATTCTTATAAAAATTAGTAACTAAATAATCTATTTTTATCCATATTAATTTTTATGAATTTTATGGTTACCAAAACCATATACCAATTTTCAAATTTTTTAACATTGATACTAATTTAATTGTATGCAGAACTATTTGATAACTATATATCCTTTAATAAATAATGTTAATGATAAAGCATGTTTCTTATGAAATGTATTGATTATTAGATATATAAGGAATTATATGGAAATGTGTGACATGGGTTGGGAATCATATATTGTATGTCCCTCGATACATCAATAGTATCATGTAAAAAATCATTTGGAAACAAACCCTATGTTTTTGAAAATAAAATGCTTAAATTATTATTTGAATGTTAGAGATAATATTATTTTGTAAACAATATTGTGAAAGGTTTTTCTGATAATGGTTTCACATTCTTTTCAAATATTAAATCTAAAAATTAAGAATTTTTATCATTATTTATTTAACATATTCCTATATGTGAGATATTAACTATGAGAAAAATGATAAATTTCATTATGAATTTATTGAGTAAATAAAATGTGTTTATAATTTTTTAAATTTTTATATTTATTTTTCTTATCATTTTAGAATATTTAGGTTACAAAAAATTTATTTTTTTTTGATATCCATTCCATATTATTTATTTTCTTCCTTCAAATTATATTGAATATATGTTATGGATGAATTATTATTTACCATTCCTTCTTAATTATTCTCATTGATTATTTATTTCATCATTTGTACTTAACCTTTTCTGAGAATTTGATCTCACCATTATTTCTTTCCTTTCACCGTGAATTTATTATTTTTAATACAATTGGTATTATATGATATGTTATATAGAATAATGTAATTTTCAATTAAAATTATGTTTTAATTTATTTATTCCAAAATGTAATCTACAACTCTTATATATTTTTAGTTTACTAAGACTACTAAACTAATAAATCCTTTCATATGTGATTCTTGTATCATATACCAATGTAATGGAATCATGTATCACATGTGGGATTTTTGGTATATGTTCTCTATATTTAGTATCATAGTGTGTTTAGTACATCCTTGAAAACTATATTTTGGAAATAATATCTTTGTAAAAACAACCCTATAATATAATATTAGGATTATAACAGGAGAACATCATAATGTTATTATACTTTAAATATTATGTGGCATTTTCAGGGAATTAAACCCCTTACACATATTATGATTGATTTAATAGTATAGGATATGAGATAAGTTAAAAGACATAAAAACACTTCTTATGGATATATGTGAAGGGGGTCTACAATTATAAAGGATGTTTTAAAAAACATTATTAAAAATTTATTTTTTATTAGAAATATTATTTTATTAATAATGAATCTATATTTCATAGATATGCTCATTAAGTTATTAATAACCATTTGGGGAAATATAATCATTAATTATATTTTAATAATAGTGATATAGAATTATTAGACATTGTGAAAAAATAATTTATATTGAGAAGCATAATAAAAATTGTTACAAAATTATTTTTTTTTATTAAAAATTCTCATAATATTATATATAAACTTTATAGTATATTTTTTAATATAGTTTAGAAAAAGGACAATATGAATTCCATGTGACAACCCATAATGTATTGTAATGTAGTGGTTATTGAATCCATGAACTAAAGAAGAAAAGGATTCACATATACCAGTTCCATATGTGATATCTAGGATAATATGTCACTGTTTATATTTGAACAATTTGACAAATAAATATTAATCATGAACACGTTGTTTAACATTTGATATTTATAAATTAATTTATAAACTCAATTGGTTATGAAAAATAGTTAGAGATATACTAAAATACTTTCTACTCTTTTATATATATTATTTTCTATTAAAAGTTAATTTTAGTTCTTTAGGGATGAAAAATTCATTTATGGATATCAATAGATTTTATTAAGAGATCAAAATTTAAAAAGGTATAATGAAATTTTATAAAAAAATATCAAGTAAAAATATCTTCATATATTCTTCATTGTAAAAAATTCATCATCATTATGAAAAATGATATTTAAACAAATTTTTATCATATCACCATCATCATTAATGATAACGATGATATTTTCACAACAATTAAATTTATAGTTTTTATCCCCTCAACATTCCATTGATCATTTAACTATTTTTCATCAATGGCCATAATAACTCTTTATAAATATTTTTTGTTTTCCCCCAAGTCCATATCTTCAATTTCCACCAATTTTCTCTTACATAGAAACCTAATAGTGTGCTATTTCATTAGAACATTTTACTTATCATTATCTCTTATTAAAAAGATATTTTATGGACACTTTACTATATTTATTATTATAAAAAATTAATTTTCAAATTTCAAAAACTAAATTACTGTGATAAATTTTATATTCTTAGGACGCAATTTATTTATAGTGGGGTTGAATGTAAAACCCAAAAATTATAAAAGAATAATATTATATTCAAGACCACGTATTGAATTAAATACCATGCATTTGAGAGAACATAAAATCCAAATAATTTTCATTATATTTACTATTTTAAATAAATTAAATATATGATATATCATTCATTTCCAGTAAAACAATGTCATCTTTTATTACACATAATAATTAATATCATTGATAGCTTGTGGTACATTAGAGACTAAGTTTTATTGAATACTATTAATATTATTATTTAAAATGAAAATTATATAATAGGAATATAAATTTTTTGTTATTAAAATGATTATCTAAATTTAGAAAATATGTTTCGTAATTAATTAGTCACCAATTACTAAAAAACGGATTTCAAAACCAATTGAATATGAAAGAAAATTTTATGGTAAATAAAATTATTATCCACCAAAATATTTTATACAGATAATTTATATTGAATACTATTAGTAAATAATAAAAATGACATATTTTATAATGATAAATTATAAATTTAATTGGTTATAAAACCACAATATTTAAATTGTAAATCTATTAATAATGTTTTGGTAATTGAAATCATAGTTATATATAATTTAGATATAAAAACATTGTAATCATTTTAACATTTTCACATTAAAACCTAGCATTATCATCCTAGTTGCAAGCTTAATTTTAAATTAATTTTGGACAATCCTATGTTTATATGTTTTAAAAATGGATTGTATATTTGAAATCAAATAATATAAAATTATTAATATGAAAAAATTAATTTTTACCCTTGTTATTAGTTAATGTAGTGAAAATTAATAATAATGATTATGAGTAAAACAAGATTACCAAGTGACTAACTATTAAAGTTAATGAGACACAT
The DNA here is from genome assembly GCA_963277665.1 of Viscum album. Lineage (NCBI taxonomy): Eukaryota > Viridiplantae > Streptophyta > Magnoliopsida > Santalales > Viscaceae > Viscum > Viscum album. Next base: position 1,591,079,396 of record OY728150.1, read on the forward strand.
GATGTATAAAATTTTCCCACAAACATTATATGTTAAAATATCTAACTTATATCTTATATTATTTACTATTTTTCACTATTTTTTCCACATAAAATAGAAAAAATGTTTTTGGAATTCAATCTTTAAAAAATATAAATGTTTTCCACTCACCCCACTTATATAAGGCCACCACATGTTCCCCTATATTTACTACTTCATACCCACTTATCTAGGATATATCATGCACAAATAAATCAAAAAAACCCTACCAACAACCAATAAGACTAAACATGGTATCCAAACCTTTTTAAAAAAACTAGTTCAACCCTAAGGAGGATACCTGCAGATGAGGTAATGCTTTTTTAAAATCTATATTATTTTATTTATTTCTCAGCCCCCTTGATGTTTTATTATATAAGGATTATATAATATATTTAAAATATTAAATATTATGAGATGTTTTAATATTATGGGTATGAACTAAATTCAATAACACTTCTATTAAAAGGGATACAAAATCACGATTCATCTGTACGACATTCTACCGCCTTACGAACAGATGTCATTCGTGTTTCGATTAATACATATAATGGTTTGGAATAATTATAGGGACATAAAATATATAGATATATATTATTTTTATAATGTTTTTAAGCATATTTATTATGAATCAATAAAAATGGTTTGGATTTTTTTGTGGGAATTTTTTATCGTCGCATGTGTGTACGTCAGTGCCTCATGATGTGATGTGATTCACTCTCAAATATCCTAAAATTTATTGAGGATATGTTTAATAAACTGATGTGATATATATGAAATAAAAATTATCGATTATATATATATATATATAATAAACATTTCTTTTATTCAGTGCGACATGAAAATGCATACAACATTTTGGTGTACGTATGGCCTTCAATATCATTAAAAATGTATTTCATTTTAAATCACCAAATATTATGAATTAATAAAATTAAATACATATTATATTTACATCATTTTTTATATATAGAGATTATCAAATAATTATATATTTTATTGGAACAAAAAAATATTAGGTCAAAACATAATCCAAAAAACAATGACGGTTATTAATCAAATCCATGAAAATAATGAATGATTATTATTTAGTAGGTAATAATATGATATAAACCATTCATATAAATTTTTTAAAAAAATTAATAACATTTTATAATAATTTAATAGTATATTTAAGACCACTATAGATGATGTGTCACACCCAATGTTTTATTTTCATAATTTTTTCCAGTTCAACTTTTGGGTATTGATAATCTCTCATGTTTAGAGAGTGACATGTTTTAAATATTTAGGTGATTAATTTTTTACATTTTATCTCATGGTTTTTCCTTATTTTATCTAGGAGTTCATGGTGAAATGTGGGGATTTTATCTTGGTAGTTTTTTCCACATGATTGGTTCATGGTTAAGTAATCTATCTTCTCTTGGCATGTAATCAGTGAGGTGAAGAGTTAATGAAAGAGGTATAACGCATGAATTATGCATGATTTGTCAATACATGAATAAATCATGTTAGATGTTTCATTCTCATGGTATAACCATGTTTCAGGATTGATGTATAGTTTTCAAAATCATGCACCCAAATCGTACCAGTTCCCAATTTAATAAAAATAATCAAAAAAATTTCTACCATCCATGAGATTTAAACCAAAATCACTCTATTCCTCCCCCTTTTTTATTTTTTACCATATAAGGATCTCCCATTTATCCTCACTCCTTCAATATCCTTCCATGGCGATTCTAAGTGGATTTAATCAATTGTTAAGTAATGATAGAAATGTTATTATCCTTTTATCATCTTATTCTTCCTTCTACATCCATTTTTTCTTGGGTTTCTCTTTTACCACAGTCATGTGGATCTATGTATTGGGTTTCACTTTAATTATGTCAGAATTTTTTCAGAGTTTATCTTTTTTGATCATGTATATTATATACATCGTGGAGTGGTTTTAGGTTGGCGCTGTTGAAGATCATGAAATTTGAGCTAGGTTTCCATTTTCACATGCCTCTATAATTTAAAGATCCATTATTTCATTCATTTTTCACCACTATTATTTATTAAGAATTGATGTATGATCATTTAAATTATTTTTTTAGAGTGGGGATATTTTCTTTTTATGGTGATAAATTGAATTGTTTTTTATGATATGCACACCATGTGTTTGATAAAATTCATGGTTGAATTTTTTGAGTGATTATGAATCTAAACACATGGTTTGGTATGAAAAATATATTTTTGTCATATTATATTCTGATATGATTTTCATGGGATAGTTTCCAAGTGGTATTGGGTTCAAAAGAAGTGTGTAGTTTTCTTTTGAAAGCAGTTAAACATGTGATAGTGGATTATGTACCATTTTAAATTTTAGATAAAGTGTATTTTGTTTGATAATGTATAGTTAGTGCCTAAATTAAACTATGTGTAATTTATATGAAATGGTTATTATGTTTTTTCACAATTTTGGAATGGTTTATTTTGATCTTTCGGAAATGATGGTTTTGTGAAGGGATCTTGATGAAATTTTGGAACATTTAGAAAATTGGTGAAAATGATTTTCTTGAAAAAACTCACTAGATAATCATATTACCATTTATATATGTATTTGATGGATGGTATTTCCTTGTGGAAGAATCAAAATGATCTATTGTTATTGATTGGGTGGGACATTTTCACTGTGGACTTCTCATCACACATTTCCTTTGAGCATTGTGGGAGGTTATCTATATGGACTCCTTTGAGATCTACGAGTTGTAAGGAGAGAGATTGGTACATTGAGTGACTTGAGTGTTATTTATTATGTGGATTATTATATATAATATATTTTATTGATATTGCATGGTCGGTTTTCATCAGTTTTCTGACCCGGCATGTTATACTATTGATATGTGATCTTAACATAGTAAGAAAAATTTCAGGGAAATTTCTTTTAGTGGTTTTGATTGTCCTTTTTCTATTTTCCCATAATAGGGGATATGATAAGTTTTTGTTATTATTTATATGGGATATATTCACTAAATTAAGACTTTTAGGATGCAATATATCTTTTTAGAGAAATTTTATTACATTGAGAGAGGCATCCATTCTAGGATTAGGGAATATATATAGTATGTGTTGGATTGTTTCATAAGATCCTTGGATCTCCCATTTATATTTGAGTTTATTTTTTTTATACAAGATGATTAATATTTAATATTATTTAGTTAAAATTGTGTATTTATATCCATTTACCTTATTATGTTATTTTTTATATTGATTATTTTCATGGTGTACCACTAATATACATGTTGTGTATTGGACTTCAAAGGATTAATTTTTTTCCAATTTTTTTACACATTATATTTATTTTTAAATTAAAAACATCTTATTTTCTGTTTAAAATTATATATTTTCACACATGGGGATGTTTTTGACAATAAATTTAAAAAATGGAAATAGATCCATGTTTTTTATATATAAATGTGTGGGAAAAAGATAACATTTAAATATAGTTATTCTAAAATAAAGTTGGTGTTTAATTTATTATAAAGGAAGTTTATTTGGAATAAATTAGTTTAAACATGGCTACTGATTTTTAATACACAAATCTATTTCCCATTATTATTTTCATCCATTTGTAAAGGTTTATCTTGGTTTCTATCATCATGGGTGGTGGATGCATTTATTATTATAGGGTGACCGTTGTGTTCATGTAGAGAAATTATGATCATTAAGCCTAGTTTGGTTTTTTTTTTGCAATTTTTTGTATTTTTATCTTATATATAAATGATGTTAAATATTAATATATATAAATTGGGATTATATTCTTATTTCCTCTATTTAATTTAATTTATATGGAAATAATTCATTACCTTGTATTTATTTTTTGTGGTCGTGACACTAGTTTTCGCCTATGGGGATCGAGAAAACCCTTTTGGCATTGCCACATATCGACTTAGGTGTTTGATTCGCGGTTAACCCATGTAGGTTCCTGAAAATAGAGTATCAGATAATTTCCCCTTAGAGGACCTATCTTTCATATCACCCTTTTATAAATGAGGATGTTATGTTTGATGGAGTAGAACTATCATACCATGGAGTGAATGTCTATGGGTGGTAAGGAAAAACTTTTTGGACTAAACGTTGAGTATCCGTAAGATGTTGGGTTTTGAAGGATTCTATGGATCACATGAACATTCAGTGTTTTGGATATGAAATGATATTTTTGATGAATGATTCATTGGTATTTCATTGTCTCTAATTATATATAGATATGTAGACATGGTCTTAAAATAGTATTAGTGGTGGTTTTGTGATTGATGTAATGCTGCTACCCATATGGTTAAGACACCCATTGACACTAGTTTTCCCTTTTGAATTATGTTGGCTCATCCTATATTTTGAATATTGTTTTCAGAACACTCATTTTGAAATTAGGAAATATTTATTTTAATGTATTAAGGGTTTTGTTTTCAGGAGATGTAAAATCTGTTTTCATAATCATTTTGAAGAAGGAATTAAATAAGAGGATTTCTGTAAATAAAAATTGGTAAAACATGGAGTTTGTTAATGAGATTTTATTTTGATAATCAATACCCGAGTTTAAAAAATTGGGTTTTTAGAATGAAGAAATTTGATTTAATGGGTGTGTTTGTAATTTTTTCAAAAAGTGTTGAATATTTTATGAAATTATTTTTAATCAGAGGGTTTTGATGGAATTGAATTAGTTGACCTGAAGAAAATGTTTTGAATTGGATAAAATGGAATTTTGAATTGAAATCCATGGAATTTTACTTTTTATCATGTTGAAATGAATTGAAAAAAAAATTAAAATGGGTTTTCACTTGGTGGTTATTAGTATTTAAATAAAATATGGATTTTGAAATGTCATCTGAATTGATAATGTAAAAATGTGGGTTGATTGATTTAATTTGGAAAGTGTAAATTTTTTAATTTGACATTTGGTATTCCCATGGGTTTTCACATGCATAGATATGTGTGCAAAAGTTGATGGATGGTGGAATGGTATGATGAGTGCCTAGATTATCATGAGATGTTGAGTGCCCATGTTGGTATAAGAATGTGAAAGTATGAGTCTCTATGGAAACCCTTTTTTATTGTGAAACCTAAAGATGATTTTTTTATTAAAATGTGTTTTAAAGAGGGAAATTTTGATGTTATTTATTACTAGTGGTTGTTTGGATAGTTTTCTACATTTTTAATGTGTTGTAAGGGTATTGATTAATGTATAGAACATTGTTGATTATTTGGATTTGAAGGTATTTTTTGAGGGTTTCTATAAAACCTATTTGGAATCATTTTGATTGTTACCCTTTTTTGTTGGTGTTTGTTTAAGATAATTTATCATTAATAAAGTTGTATTAAATTTTATCTAGTATATATTTTTTCCTATTGTTCTACCTCAATGTGATTTTATGGATATTCATGGAATATCAATGGGTGGTTCCCCGTTATTAGTATTTCATGTTGATCAACATATGGGTTTCATTATATACTATCAAATGATAAATCCACCTATATTCTATAGACTATGGGATCCTCTTGAAAATTGGGTGGATGCAGAAAATAAAATAGATCATCAGTCTCCTTGGGTTTCCTGAGTTGTTAAAGGTTTTGTTTTAAACCATCATGCTTGAAGGCTCGAACTGGATGTGGTGATAGTTGGAATCTCAATCCCAGACATAGAATGATTATACATCCGGGTTATTAATGGCTTCGTTCATCTATCAATATTTCTTTGTGGTATTCAAGGTGAAAATGGGGATGTAGATGTTCTATTTATAGAAAGGTGAAGGATCATTGTTGTTGTTATTTTTTCACTTTTTTGATTTAGTCCCTCTTCATTCGTAGTTGTATTTTAGTGATTCATTGAAGGCTCAATGTTTTAATAGTGAGCTTCATTTTGATATATAGTTGAGGGTATCAAAGATTGGTCTACCTTTTTTTCTAATGTGTTGAGGCAAGTGGTCTATGTGGATTATTTTCTTGTTAGAGTTCTTAAGGATAATACTGTTCCTCAAATCACTAGAATTGGGGAAGGAATTTCCAATAATTTGACTGGGATGTATCCTGAAGCAGTTTGTGTTGGTCACTAAATTAAAAGGCCCCTTTGTCTTTCTTCATCTTCTTCGAATCATGGATTCATCATGCTTCATCGGTGAGAATGAAATATCATAATATTACTTATTCTAGAAATTATCTAAAGTCTAGTAGTTATTAAATCCACGAGGGTGTCATTAATTTTATTTGGGTTACCCAATTTATAATATTGTAACACGAACCAAACAATGTGATAAACTAAAATTTAATATAAGAATTTAATGTTTGGTAAAACCCACTGAGACAGTATTGTAGAACATATTAATGGAATGTAATATTCTTAAACAAAATTTTTCTTTTTCGAAATAAAATCTAAACTATCGACAATGTGATTGATTTAGAATACGGGAGAAGAAAAATATAAAAATTGGTGTCGAGAAATAAGAATTCTTGGTTCATGGAATAAAAATATATATAATAATTAATTAACCATCATGAAGATGTCACAACTACATCCTAGTGAATCCAATGGTCATGATAAATGCACTCCACCCTAAAATCCTCTTTTCTCATTGATAGGTATGTTGTATTTCATGTAATAGGTAACCCAAAACATAGTTTTCACATTGGTAAATGAAAAACCCAATGGTCAAGGTGGACTTCTATAATATAGATCACATACTAAAAATATTCATTGTATCAATCCAGGAAATGGTCATGCATAATGAAATGAAGATACTAAACCAAATCCCGAACCACACCCTCCATGGTCATGGAAGAAGAATCAATAATGGAATATATATGAAGAATAAATATGAAATCCAAACATGAATTTCAATCCTATAATAAAATAAGTTATACAATAAATCGTTTTTCATCACACATGCCAAATCACAATGAAATCACCTGCTCATTCTAACAATAAGAAAATATAGAAAAAATAATAATGAAAAATATTATAGAATGTGGTGAAGCATAACTCTATAATTGGTTGGGGTGTCTTGAGTAGCATCCGTCGATGGTCTACAATCCAGATCTCCCCATAACAGTAGGCATCTTCTCTATTTATAGGCACTTGATGGTATCTTCCTGACAGTTTTCATGATGTGTAATGTGTTTACACATAATAAAATTTGGATCTGAGGTTGCCTCTGTGATTTTTTAATCTGTGTGAATATTGCAAAAATCTCAATCGTAGATTTGGAACTTTTACCACTTTCTTGACATGTAAATAGTACTCCCAATGTGTTAATGGATTTGAAAATGTGTAATTTTTCATGTATTATTGTGGTTCTAACAGTTAAATTCAAAATATAAATGTCATGTAATTAAATTACTCAATGTGAAATTTTTCCTCTCCATTTTTTTATCTCTTCATCTTCCCTAGAGATCCAGTGTAGTGCCGATTCAATTCATGTAGGGAACAATGATTCATTTAGCTCTAATATTCTCCTCTTATTATTCCTTTTTGAAATATTCTTCTTTTCCTTCAATAAAAAATAAAGTAATCAAAATTGGTCACAAAAAATAATAAATATTTAATTAAATTAATAAATTAATATTATCAAACATTAATAAATTTATGCATGAAATAGAATTTTCACCAATATGTGGATGCTTAAGTTACTTAAAATTATATTTATGGGTGTTTCCATGAAGCATCATTGAGAAAAATAACCTATTCCAAATTAATTCCCAACCTGATTGTAGGAATAGAGTGTTTTTGCAGATCATTTTAAGGTACATATATATTGTATTATTTCATTTGATTGTATAAATTATTCATGGAACAGTTCTATTATGATTATATGTTAATGGGATTTTATCGATCTCTAGAGATATTTATTTTCTAAAAGCATGTTTATCGATATCTAATTTTGAATCATTATATTCATATTTAATTGATACTTGTAGTGATTATTTTTTTTGGTTTCACTGAGGATGTCGTGTGACTAATCATGTCACCATGAATATGGTGATCGAATTAGGGATTTCCAACTGTTTACTACGAGATAGAAGATGATTCAATCCTCGTGGATCCAACCATAGTCCACAGAGTGAATCTCATGTGTACTCTGGAATCCCATGGGTGTGAGGGATTGTGGTACTAATTTTGTCTCCATTTTTTGATGGGGATAGATTATTCTTCTATTTTTTATCTTTATTATCCAGGAAAGTCCCTTTTGTGTGATAATTATTTGGAGCCTTGACCTTATTTTGATCGTTATGGTTTGAAATTTTTTTTGGTTATAAGGAGGTTTGGTAGTCTTGTTTCCTGAGTTTCAAATGGTTGTGACTTTTTTAATGCATGAGTATTTGATAAGTTTTCCTTTCATGTATTTCTCATGTCTATTGGAATTAGTTTTAGTTTATGTTCCTCAGATTCATGGGTTGGATAATAATTTGGGTTGGAGTTTAACTATTTTAATTTTACCCTTTTAGTGGGGATTGTTTGTTAGTATAGGAATGTTTTTGTGTGGAATCATGTTGGGGTTTCCATTGTGTCTTGTAAATTTTGTTTAAGCATCTTGGATCATTATGGTGCGGAGAACCACTATGGGTCTCGTTGATATTTCTTCTATAACTGAGCAGTGTTAGTTATTATCCAATGGTGTGGAATCCATTCTAGCCTCATATGATGAGAATTTTGTTTGATTTATGATTTTTTTCTAGTTGTAAGTGTCTTATTTTTTATGACAACATTATCGAAGGTTTTTTTTTGGGTGGGCGGTTGTTGGTATTTGAGCGTATTCCCAACTATTTTGATGAAGAAAAGTTGTGGAAGTTGTACATTGATTTTTATCATTATTTCTCTAAAGGTGGTTTTAGTTAGTTATTTTCTTCATGGAATGATATGGATTTTCATTGGTTAGTGTTTCAGATATTCTTGGTTCAAGAGGATGGATCATAAGTTTGTTATAATCCCTTTTCATTGATCAATGAATTACAAAATGTTTTGTCTTTATGGGGGTGTAATGTGTTAATGGGGGGGTATTTCACTCTAGGATTTTTATTTTCATAATTCGTTCTAGTATAACTAATGGGTTTTAATTTTCTCTTGTGTTCTAGGTGTGAAGTGTTTTAGAATTTGAGGTGATTATTTGTCTAATTATAATCCCATTATAATTCCTCAATTTATCTATGAGTGTTTGATGAAATGTGGGGGTTTTTTATCATTGAAGTAGTATGATCATAGTTGGTGCATAATTAGTGTAAATCGTGTGCCCATTCCCAAGAATCAATATAGTAAAGAGTTTAAGGTAGAGGTAGGTGTGATGATTTTACATTGTCAGTAAACCTAAGGTATATTCATGCATGGATTTTATTTCATTGTGTAAAAACCATGTCGCACATTTGGTTCTTGGTTTTCCAAACCATGCAGTCAAACAACACGAGTGGCTCCATCATTAATGTTTTTGAAAATTTCTTTTATAGCTTCTATGGTATTTTACCCCAAATAACTATATTCCACCCCTTTTGGTTCATTCACCCCTAGTATTCCGTCCCTTTACTCCTCATCCATCAAATATTCTTGCATGGTCATTATTGGGTGATTTAATCAAGATTTAAGTGTAGATCTTCAAAATATTCTCCTAATCTATTCTTCATCTTCCTTCTCCTTCAATTTTCTCATAATTTCCCCTTATCCATCTGTCATTTTGATCTTGGTTTTTTGTTTCCCATGGTATATGTTGGGTTTTTGTGTTTTTAGGTTTCATATTGTTTAATAAGGAACTTGGAATATTAATGGATGGATTCAGTTTTGTGTTATTGAAACGATTTAGATTTGAGGTAGGTTTCACTTTAATAGGATTTTTAATTTAAAGATCATTGGTTTCATGACATTAAAACCTTAATTTTTTTTTTGAAATTCTGATTTATTACCATTTTAATAATTTATTGGTGTGAAATCCGTCAATTTATTCTTAAATTTTGTGATAAGTGGCATTATTTAGTTATTTTATTCATACCATTTGTTGGATAAAATTCCATTTTCGATTTTGTGTGTGATTTTGATGACACGATATTTTTTTAGTTTTTAAAATATATTTTTGAAATATTTGATGAATATTTGAGTGTTTTGTATTAATTTTAGAGAGGTTTTGATGTAAAAAAATGTTTGTATTTGTCTTTTTAATGTGGTTACACTTTTCATCTTGATTTTTAATCCATTTAGAATTTTAATTAAAGAATATTTGGTCATAAAATGCGGTTGGAATTCCTAAATGAGATTTAATAAAAAATTGAAATGGAAAATATATATTTTTTGTATCATTATGGAACAGTGACTTTGGTTCTTTGAGAAATAATTTTATTATAAAGGGAGTTTAAGGTTAGTTTGTAACATTTTAAAATTAGTGGAAATTAATATTATGGAAACTCTCCTTTGATAATCATCTTTCAATGTATATTTGTATTTAGTGGTTGTGATTTTCTCTCTAGGTAATCCTTTCGTCCAATGGTTTTTGAATGGGTGAAATGGTATTAGTGTGGACTCCTTGTGAATTAATTACATTGATCATAGTATGAGGTACTTGCTGTGGAATCCTTTGATATCCACACATTTTAATGTAAAATAGTAGTCCTTGGAGGGAATCAGGGTTGTGATTTTTGTGTTTAATAATATATGTGATATATGTGGTTGATATTGGGTGCTCAGTTTTCCTATATCTTCTATAACCGTTTTTATATTGTTTACCTTGGATCCTTGTATAAATATAATTTCTCTGAGAATGATTAATGCACTAGTTGAGAATAAATTATGACTTGTGGCCCATAGAAGGGGATATGATATGTTTTATTATTATTTCTATTTTATAGTTTCCATAGATGAGGCCATTTACGATGCGATAGAGCATGATAGAGAAATTTGATTTCATAAAGTGAGTCATGCTTTTACTAGATGAGTCATGATGTATTTTATGCTATGGGTTATTTCCTGAGATCCAAGGTTCTTCTATGCATATTGTAAATTAGTTCTCTAGTGTGGACAATTGAGGAATCTTGATAGTTGTTTATACTTGTGTACATATTTTAATTTCACTTATTATGTGACAATTATTTTGGATTATGTTCATGGTGTACCTCATCCGTACATGTTATGTGTCAGATTTCAAAGGATTATGGATAATTTTTTGGAAATAACTTCTAACACATTGTAATTATTTTTAAAATAAAAACATACATCATTCCCTATAAAATTATAATGGTTCCTTATTATGGAATAGTGTGACAAGAAATGAAAAAATTTCCATTGAAACCATTTTTTAAGTGGAAATGTGTGTAAAGGACTACTTTTATATTTATAAATTCTAAAAAGGTTTATATTTATTTTATTTTAATGGTTCTTCATTAGGAATATATTTTTTTTGTAAAACCTACTATGTTTTAATACTCTCACCCGTAGTTATATGTTATTTAGATCATTTGGTGCATGTTTAATATTGGTATCAATAATTTTGGGTGATGGTCGGTTCTTGTATAGGAGACTGAAAGTTGGGGTCATATAGAGACATTGTGGAAATCATGATCAGTTTGGTTTTTCTGGAGAAGGTTTTTTTATTTTTATCTTATGTATAAATGATCTTAAATTTTCAATATTTATATATATATATTAGGCACACAGTTTGTTTCCACTGTTTCATTTATTTTATATTTGCTGAATTCATTCCCTTGGTTTTCAAAGTTGATACCCTAACACTTGTTTCCAGACCATGGGGATCTGTAATTCTCATTTCAATTTTTCATGATTCAACTCGGTTGACAAGTTTGGAGTAGAATCGGGTAGGTTCATGATAGGAGGTTATGGAAATTACAACCAAAATGAAACTCTGAGGTGAGGTATTTCTCCTCAATTTCATTTTATTGAGGTATATTTTAATGTTATTCAAATAGTAAATTTTTTATGATTTATATACACTCCCCTTATATATAATATCATTAATAATTCATTATTCTTGTTATTATAAGTTTCAATTTTATGTTTTTCAATTATGGGTATTTTAAATAAATGTTTATTGGTAGTAAACTATTTCGAAACTCAATTATTTTTTATTGGGATATATTACATCATCATTATTGTTAATTATCTATGATTCTATATATAATTAATTTTGAATATCAATTTATATATTAAATTTATTTTTTGGATTTATTTTTTATATACATAATAATTTCGTTGCATAATTATCACTTCAACGTTATTACCATTTTATGATTTATTTCATATTCTACATCCAATTGATATTGTTCAGCCATGAATTTCATTTAATCGAAATATTATGTTCATTTTTTAATTAACCCTTTAAGATTCATATACACTTCATGTTCATGATGTTTTACAATTTATAGTATGATTTTTATACACATTGGTTGAAAAAAATTATTGGGAATATTATTTCATAAAACACAACATCGTTTCTCTCGTTGTTATGAAAGCAGTTTTTATAAATAATTATTTTGTCTAAAAATGAATCCAAATTTGTTATCGTTAAAATTTTAAAACTAATTTAGTTATTTAAATTATTACTAAATTTTCATTTTAATATTTTTTTAAATTAATCATAATATTTCATTCTGAATATGAGACTTTTATAACTTGTTTACCTTGATAATGGAATGTTTACTATGAATTTTAAAAAATTACTTGTTAATATTTAATTGATTATTTCTTTTAAATTCCACATGATTATTTTTAAAAGAATTTTTTAAAAATTATTTTGCATGAAAATTTATTTTCAATTTTTTTTTAAATGAAAATGAATTTTTCCAAAAGATTGATTTTAAATATATTATTATGGTATTTTTTGTTCAATAATGACAACAACCCATTCTTAATAGTAAAATGGGTATATATATTGTATTGATATAATCTTAATTCATTATTTGTATTATTTATATAGTAACCTAGGCTTACAAAACATGTATATTACATAATTCTAAATAAATATTGAGTACATTACAAAACAGCTTCCTAGAGGACCCTAATATTTAGTGTTTCTGAAAATAGTGAAATATAATATTATATTTTGTTGAAATATCATAAAAATCTCACTTAAAGATCAAACCACATGTTAATCTAAATTAAAATCATTTTTCATAACCAAAGGTATTTAAGAATATCTTAGGGATGATATACTATTTCAATTAAGGATAAATAAGGGAGATATTTAAGCATAAATTGAGAATAAGGGTATGATTAAAAGATCATTACATAAGAATATCATACATTACATATCAATGATTATAATCATGAATCATGGAATATGGATTGTTAATTCAAAAGACATAATCCATAAGGATACAAAAGTACCATAGTCATGAGAGGAAAATATTGGATTAAGAAAAGAAATTTATGTCATAATCATAAGTATATAAAATCATTCCATATAAGAAAAAACTCACTACCCAAACTTGTCACTTCACAAAATGTGGGTAATATTACTTTATGAGACACACCACCATACCAAATAAATTTCTTGTTATTATAGTGTATCTAGTTACACATTCTTCCCATATTAGATTTGGTTACACCATATTTCCATAGGGCAAGAGGTTAAACCTTCAACATACTGTGGGTCAAGTCAAACCTTCTCCCAAGAGTGAAAAAATCCATTCATTATGTTTTCCATAATTATATCATGAGGTGTTAATCATTACCCAATTAATTAGTGTTATATATATTTCCCACCTATTATATAATAAAATCATCCTTATGTGTGGCACTATATAATAAAACATAAATCATATCAAGTATCATAAAAAGGCAAGGGTTTCATAAACAACATATCATTATCCATGAAATTAAATGTGATCATAAACATTTAATCATATAATAATCTATGGAAAAGATACAAGCTTCATAATAATTTAATATTATAATAACCCATGTAAGGAAGTGGGCTTCATAAGTGTTTTATCATGGTATAATCTATGGATGTAAAATTAGTTTCATGAATACCTAGTTATCTTAATCAAAAAACATTCCATGAAATAATAAGAATGATATTTTAGGACAATATCCTAAGTAAAAATAAAATATTACAATGTATTTAATCTTATAAGCAGAAGGATTTTGGAATATTACATAGACAATTTATTTTAAAAAATAATTGTTATTTGAGATCCATCTTTTAGATGTAAAATATTTTCAAAAAAGATTTCTTTAGAAACAAAATTTAAAATCATATGATGTAAGATTTAAAAATATTTTCAATCATTTTTTTTGAAACATAATTTTTCTAATTTGATCATATTTTTAAATAATAAAATATTTTTAAAAACATTTTCTTTGAAAATTTCATTTAATAAATATAGAATAATATTTTACTGCATTGAAATCCGTTTTACTGATAAAAAACATTTTGAAATATATAATATAATATTTGGTGACCATTTAAAAAAATTACATTTAAAATAATTACAATAATTTTCCTTGAATTTGACCATAAAAGATAATTTAAATCCATTTATAATTTTTTTATAAAATAGGGTTTTTGAATAAAACAGATTTCCGAACAAATATTGAAATAATGTCATATTTTCTTAAAAACTTTTTATTAATCGTCTTATATAATAAAAATTAAAAATTTTCACTATTAATTAAATATATAACTTATTACTAAATTAAATAATATTATGGGAATTATTGAAGAATTTGAAATAATATTTCATCAATTGAAGAATAACCATAAACAACCCAGATAAATGATGAGATTATAGATATTAAAATTAGTAACATTGAATTATAATACCCATGAAATTATAACATTACATAATGAATAAAATATATATAATATAATTTAATTAATGACATAACATGTCAAAGGTAAGTTTTTAGACCTCATAAAAGTGTATATGTGAATAATATATCATGTGTCTCAACGAAATAAACAATAAGACAAAATTAACTACCCGATTAGGTAATATATGAATTGAAAAAACCATGCATGATAGAACATCAAATGGATATTTAAATACACATAAATTTAATGATAATAATAATTTAATACATCCATAGACACTATATGCACCATACAAAAGAAAGCAATGGTGAGTATGGACTATGTCTCTTATAAATGAAAATGAGACTAGAAATCCTCATACCATAAGTCTTTAATTTCATCATACATGTTGAAACCTCTTGTATAATAAATATAATTAAATTATATATCTACTGAAAAAAATATAGTTATATATAATACCATATATTATTTATTAGCTCTATATAATACCCTTTTTTTAACAATTCCATGTAAATATATTTTTTTGAGTGGTAATAACATTTTGTTTGATACACATTTTGACATGTTTTTCTTTTTATTATTATATAGACCATGATATCCTTATTTAAAAAGTGTATACTATTATATAAATAACATATATATTATTTATGTATTAATATATTATAATATACAAAAAATAAAAAATTGTAATTAAACACACTATTCATGGAGAAGATAGTCAATATGTTTTCATGAATAATGTTTTCATTTTATTGTCATATTGAATGATAGAATATTAATTACATTATATATTTATTTATGTATATGTATTATAATTACAATATAATTTTTTTCTCATAAATATGACATATTTCTTAAAAACAAATCCTTAATACCATCCATGGAAATTGTGAAAAAATCACATCTTTATGGGGAGGTGGTTGTCCACATATTCACAAATGATGTAATATTATTTTAAAAAAAGAAATCCTTATGGATTATTTTATATTATAATTATTTAATTATAAAAAATCATAAAAATCATATGTATCATAAAAAAAATCTAGGTCATTAATTATTCCATAAATTGAATAGAGGTGATGGAAGAATGAATGATATATGTTCATGAGGTGATATTATGTCATGTGAAAAAACTATGATATCATATTACATTTTATATATGGTTTTGAATTTGTAATTCATAACCATAACATATATCTATCTGTGTACTTTTATGATATTTATTTGATTATATAATAATGGTAGAATAATAATTGAATGTGGTGTTGATGGAATCTAAATAAAATGCCCATTTTTGAACGTTACCTCTTCTTCAGGTTGTTATTTTGTTTTTCATGAAAAGTCTTCCTTGGTTGTATATATATAAATTTTAAGTCTTCTCAATGAGAGGATTGTATTGTGGAGCTTATTTTGATAGTTATTTTGACCAAATGGGCATGAGAGGTCGGAATAAGTTCGTGGGTGAGTCCCCTTTTATTGTGGATGAAGAGTGGCATTACTGTAAATACAAAAAGGTAAACAATATTAAAGGGTATCATTTAAAAATATGCCTTAAATATTGGAAATATTTCGATATAAAAATGGGATATAGTTGAAATATGTGAAACTAATGGTTTTTCGAAGTTCGTATAGGCCATTTCCTCCTATTAAGGTTTAGTCAATTTTTAATCATTTTTTCTCATAATCGAAATAATTAATCTAAACTATTTTCACTAATAATTTTTTGAAAATTAATTATAAAAATATTTAACAAATTTAATTATTCTTATTGAATATATTTAATCAATTTTGTGACATTCCAATTATACAAGTGGTCAAAATTTATTTATAACTATTTTCAGAGATGGGATAAGACAATGAGTTTTTAATGTGAAAATATATAAATAATTGAAATTTTCTATATAAAAATTCAATATGGAATTTATAAAAAATACATCAAAAATATCAATAAATTTATAATTAAACTAAATATTCATTAATAACAAATAAAAATATAACTTATCTATATAATAAAATCTTTTAAAAAGAATTTCTCAATTCATTTTATATACTTTTCACTATTATTAAAAAAATACTAATAAAAATAAAAATAATTCACCCCAATATAATTTTCCATTTTTAATTAAAATTTAATATTATTTTTTAAAAATTAATTTATTAAATTATCATTATTAATTTTTAAAAAAAACTAATAGATTGAAAGGTGAAAAAGGTCTCTTTTAGAAACCAAATTTAGTTTTTATGTATAAATTTGGATTTTTTCATATTTTATTCAAGTCAATCCTATTGGATGAATAAACAATACTTTTTCATGATAATTTAATATTATAATTTTTTTTACCACTCAATAATACTTATCATTTTATTTTATTAAAATAATATTTCTTTTATGAGATGATTTTGTTTTCATAAAAACACATCCTTTGTATTCAGATGGTTTTATTTGACATGTCTAATTATTTAAAATTTAAAAAAATCAATTTATAAAAATATTTAAAAAATATTTTTATAATTTAGTTAATCATATTCATATCTTCCATTACAACAAATAGGTGATGAATATTAATATATTATTTAAAATATTAATACTATATTATAGTTTAGTAAAAATCCATCATCCATGTGATTTACTTCTTCGATGGATATTAAAATTATGTGTAAATAAATCCAATCGTAGTGTTTTCAAAAAAACATATATAAAATTTTTCAACAGTGCATAAATAACATTGCTTTCCATATATTGTGAAATGGAAGTTTCATAATAATCCAATGATAGACATAAATGAAAATTAATTTATTAATAAAGTTAATAAATGGACATAAGTAACACATAACCAGGTTTACACATATGATAACATCAGTTGAAAGTGAATAAATGGACATAAAATGAAAAAATAACATTCAAATACTATTTAAGGGTTATTCAAAACATTAATATGAAGACAAATGTCATTTATAGAAATCTAACTATCAGAAAACTATAAAGCTGTGATGATATACAGACAACTTGATTCATCAAAAATTAATGTACATACGTAATTTTTTTCAATAACCATTTCCTATAGTTTATAAAATTTTCACACGAATGTCTATTTTCATGATCTCATTTAATTTCATATGCACAATATCACCATTTTTTGTGCCTTGACGAATTTATACATCATCTGTTATGATAGGAAATGAATTTGAACGTTTCATTCCGGAAGTGCTAACATTCTGTGATTTACAAATGTATAATGAGATGTAATTCCATGTATCTTTTGTTATTATCAAGCCAAAATTTTTAACATAGTTAAAATGATATGCATAAATCCTCATTTTTAATATAATAATTTAATATCTAAAAACTCATCTGACGTTTAATAAAAAAAATTTCATATATGGGTAATCTTTTAACCCATTAAAAATATTAAAATTTAAAGCATTATATTGAAGGTCAACAAATTTTTAAAAAACATGTTTATCTTCGATCCACTATATATCATCAATTAGCTCTTGTGTTTCACATGAAAAATTGTTAATACCATCATCATCTATTCACATAAAACAAGATAATAAATTTTTTTAGCATAAATATTTATTGAAAAAATGAATGCTTTGTAATTTAAATGTTTATTTTATACATTCATTAAATCAAAAAATGCTTGAAACTTCATCCATGAAAACAATTTTTTTTCAACAAATCCTTTAACAAATTTGAGGTCATAAATACTATCCAATTGGATTTATCCATGCCAATTATCTCTCTATCCATGCAAAAAATAATTTCTCAATATTAATAACACATTAAGGGATACCTTACCATGATTAAAATATAACAATTAAAGTAAATCATATTTTAGGTCACTAAAACCATTCAATATATTTTAACAAATACTTATTAGTAAACAAATACATCATGATTAATATCGAAAAATTCTATAATTCATATACATATAAACATCAATCTTCCCAATAATTTCTAAAATTAGTAATTATTCTTCATTCTTGTTCAATAACACCCCATCTCTAAAACATGAAATATGATTCATGTCTACTCAATTTAATTATCTTATAAACAATAATATTATGACCACACATATGGTTAATATTTAGTTAGTGGTCTATTAATCATCAGTTGATAAATTATTACTCAAACAACCTTGTATAGTTATATATTGATATTAACCCATAATACACTGATTTTCATAATTATTGTACATTACACACAGAAAACATTAAAAATATGATAATGCATTAAGGAGAATAATATATACAATTATTTCATAAACTATACTTTTCATTTTAATTAGAAATTACATACTGTATGGCCTTCATCACCATAAATAACTCATATTCCAATTCCTATAATATATTCCATGAATTATTTTCACTATATTCATATTATATAGAAGAAACATATTCATTCGTCCATGGTTTCCATTAAAAAAAATCTATTTGAACTACATAATTTTATTATTTAGTTAGTCTGAGAGTCAGTTGAGGTGAACATTGTTAACCATATTATGCTTAAAGTCATCTAGAATAATCACAACATACTTTACTCCAATCATTATTCCATTTAGCTTCCCATCAAAAAATATTTGATCACATTTAAAATTAACATTTTTTTCCTATTCCATTATAAAAAACTAAAATAACATTTTGAGGAACACTAATCATAGAATAAAACTATATAATAAAGAAATTTTACTTATATTATGTCTATATCATGAACCATATTTATTTAATCTAAGATCCATAAACTCCCCGATTTGTGTATACTTTTTTATACCAATAATTGAGAATCAAGACACATTTTCAACGGATACACATTGTTTTATAGTTAAATTGATTTATTTCAGTGTTTATGGTACATTGCATGTATTTTATATCCAAATTCAGAAATGGAGAAAGATTAGAAAAAATGTTAGATTATTCATGGAATGTACATTATAAACACAAGTCATGTACTTTTTTCCAGACATGCTTGTGCCAGAATTAGTACACACCCATGTGTCTAAAAATATGTCACATGGTGTGTACTACTCATTCACACGTCATGTCCTACTTACCAAAAGTGTTTAGTGATTGAAATGGACTCCACACACCATGTAGAGTGGGGATACCCACCATGTACACCCACAAACCGACCGTCGATGCATTTAATGTCTAGGGGAAGCACGGTGGATCACCTACCAATGTATAAAAAAAGTCCAATGTTTTTTATCCAAAGAATATTCCATGAAGTTTGGAATTAAATAAATAAGAGGTCAAACCTCTTAGTTTTGTGTTCGACATTTTGGGGGAGCTACTTCTGTTCATCCATCCGACCACATCAACAATCTATATTTTATTTTCTATCTCTATATTCAATTTTTATTAGTTCAATAATCTATTTATGTGTCTTCTTTTCGTATTCATGGTAGGGAATGAGTTTATGCTCAATCCACACATATTGGCCATGGTCCCAATAGGATATTTTTTCTATCATTGGGGTTGTTATAATGATTCGGAGTGACTTGTAATTGAATTTCTAAAGTGTTGTTTTTGTTTTGAATTTCTTGGAAATATTTTTATTGAAACTAATGCCATATTCACCGTTGGTGTGGTATCAGACCAAGAACATCCCCAATGATTATAAGTGAAGGATTTTCTATAAGATAATCCAGGAACATTGGGTGATCTCGTTTCCACATACATTAGAGGTTATGAACCTAAACTTGTTTTATGTAGTTAATTTTTGGATAAATTTATTGAACATAAAATGTGTAATTATTTTTCTCAAACTAAGGAAAAATGTTTCAAATTAATCACAATGGTTAATAACATTAACGATTAAATACAATAATTAAGAATGATTATTACATTAATATATTATCATAATTACAACCCTAACCTGATTCTTCCCCAATTTGTATGTTCTTCCATTAATTATTTTCATGTTTTTAAAATCATTCCTCTCAATTGATGGTTCCCTTCTCCAAATTTCTATCCTCAAAACCCATCGAGATTCAATGATACTTTTTGATTCAATATCATCACTATTATCCCCTTGGGATTTACCTTAACTTCCACAAGATACTCAGTTAATTAGTATTAAAATAGAAAATTAAAATATAAATTTGGTCCACACCCAATCACATGGTTGACTACCAAATTATGGCACCATTTCATGTATGGTACGTTAATATTGTTTTACTAATTTTTTTATAATAATTAAGCGAAAATTAAAATTATAAATTCAAAAAAAATCATCATAACCTTATTTCTATTATTCTTTATTTTTTGGTTTTCCCCATTTATGAATGGCATGGTTTTTGGTGTTTTGGAGGACCATAGGTGTATGAGTATATAGATAACTCATTCCTAGTGCACTGAGTCTATAGAAATAAAACCACATGACCATGAAATTAAATGAAAATTATCTTAGATATGACATGAAAATATGAGAGAAGACAACCAAAATGATCCCATATTGAATTTGGAATATAACGAATCTGATGTTTCCCCATGAGTTGGACATAAGGTTTTACTTGAAGGAAATCATAACCAACAGCTTGTTGCTGATGGCGAACCACACCAAAATATACTAACCATCTTTACAGAGTTTTTTCCAAGGAATCAACAAAGGAAACTGGCTCAATTAATGTAAGGATATGGCGAGAAACAACCCTATAAGTATCATCCTTTAGTGTGTCTACTATACATCCCTCTGAACCAAATACCATATTCTCCATAGGAATACCTATTTATGCCCCCACCTCATTATGAAAAAAATACTTCACGTTTTACCTTTATAGAGCATGGGCTTCCACCAATTCATGGGGTATCTATAATCATTGTTAATACACTAGTGAAAGACCATCACTTTGAAATTAAATAGTAAATTATGTAGCTTTTTAAGAATGAAATTCAATTTGTTGGTTTTCCATGTGAAGACGCATATTCCCATATTTCAGATTTTATAGAGATCTGTGACATGTTTCATTACCACAGAGTATCAAAAGACACAAATTTACTCTGTCTGTTCTACATCACATTAAAGGATGAATCTAGAGACTTTATTAAAGGTCAACCTCAATGATCTATCCTCACATGGGAGGAATAATGACATGAATTTTTCTCCATATATTTTCCCTCAAATACTGTGATGTTGTGGAATGAAATATACTATTTTTAGTAGTATGAGTTAGAGTCGTTGTATGAATCTTGGGAGAACATGAATTAAATATTGACCAAATTTCATCATACTGGGATTTCATTTTGGATGAAAGTCCAAGCCTTTCTTTGGAGGTCTCTCTGCAAACACTAATTCAATTGTTGAGGAACCGACATAAGTGAATATTATGAGAAAATACCCTCTTGAAATTTTGGATATCATAGAAGTCATATCATCCAATAGTTTTTAGTGGTGTTCTTATCGAGGAACTAAGAATAGCGGCAGACATAAACTCTATGACACTATGATTCTCACTTCCCAAAATGATGTCATGTCGATGAAAATTGATGTGTGGAATATGAAAACCACATCGAATGATCAAGCAGTGATTCATATATAATAGAGTGAATGTAGTGACAACAACATCATGGATAAATTACCAGGTCAAGTATAGAAGATTAAAAAATTATGGTAAATTATTTATCATAGAATGTAGGGCCAAACATGTACCCTCAATACCAAAACCCATGTTGTCATGATAATTTTGACATAGGATGGGGATAAAAATATAAAAATCCCATACTACAACCTTTGATACCACAGAATTATGGTAAATATCAGTATAAAATCCATAACCTTGACAAAAAAAAATCTAAATTAACAAGGATTCTATTAGTGAAAATGGTTTCAAAACCCTCATCCTGAACATCCTTTAAGATGACCACACCCTCAAAAATCTATAAAACAACATCCTCAGCATGAGAAACCATCAAAACTATAAGATATTATTTCTATGTTCAATATAATGACTGAGATAGTTTATCAAAATCAAGAGGCATCCATTTAAAGACTTGAAAAATTATTCGGAAATCATACCAATTACATTATTCATGGAATCCCAGTGCATTACTAGGTTATAATGAAAATAAACCCTAGTAGGAGTCCAATGTTGTCACTTAAATATGTTTGAAGGACTTTCCCCAATAAGTGACTCCAAAGAAATGTGAATCCAAAATTCAATATAAAATCGCACCCTCTTTAGATAAAAAAGATGAATTTGAGGAGTCCCCCTCATCACATGGATTGTTAAAATAGAAGGATTATACATTTGACAAAGGAAAATATGTGATAAATACTTATGAACCTACATTACAATTCATTGAACACATAAACCAGAGGAAATTGGACAATAAATTTGGAAAATTTATGGAGGTGTTCAAAAAACACAATATTAAAATTCCATTCATAGAATAATTGACTCAAATTCCAATATATTCAATGTTCAGGTAAGAAATACACTCAAACAAAAGTTAGATGAGGGATTTGGGAAGGATTCCTCTCACAAAATAATTCTTAGTAGTGGTTCAACACTCCATTCCCCCAAATATTCATGATCCTAAAAGGTTTAATATCCCATGTAAAACTGGATCTGATGATTTTGGATATGATATTTGTGGCATTGGGGATAGTTTGAACATAATGAAATTTGGTGTATTTATGGATCAATGAAAGAACGATTTAGAAATAGCTTATGTGGCATTGTAACTATTTGATTTCCCTATTAAATGTCTAATGGGACTATATGATGACATGCTAGTGAATGTAGGGAAGTTAATTCAACCAACTAATTTTATCATAATCAATATTGAGGATGACCAAGAAGGACCATTGATTTTGTGAAGACCCATTTTGGAAATAGATAAAGTGTTTATAGTATTACACCATGGTGAATTGATTTTCAAAGAATGTGACGAATGTTCATCTTAGAAAATATTCAATTTTGTGATTCTATAATCATTCATGGATGATGAGAACTACTGAGAAATTACTATAATTGAATATTATTTGGGTAGAAAGGGAGATGATATGGTATTTACCTCCAATTCTGATGAACTAGCTTTAGCAATCCTCTTGCCCAAATATGAACCAAAAGAGCTGTATTTTATTTCAGTCTAGGGTGGTAATTATTAACAATGAGTGTTTTTTGGATATTTTAGAGAGATATGATGTAAAATATATTTTTCCCTCAGTTTTTAATGTAACACCACTTGAATTAAAACATATGTAATCCACCTTAAAATGTGGGTATTTTGTAAAAAATAACATATTTCTAGTAATTATTTACGAATTGCTTAGGAAAGATCAATAAAATAAAATTTTACTAGTTCTAACAAGAAAAAAACAAGATATCAAGTATATGGTTATTGACTATAAGTAAGTTAATCAAACCAATGTCACACATAAGGTGGAATAAGGGGATGGATTTAAGCACTCCCGGCAACCACATCCATGGTCAAATCCTCTAAGGAAACAGGTTTCGATGATATAAATGGTCACAATTTTATATATAGGTTTTATTTATCAAATCTATGATGTCCCATGGGTATATCCCTTGCAAGTTGTTCCAAAAAAGGGGGGATCACCTTGATTTATATTGAAATGAATGAGAATATCCAAAAATAATTGTTATGGTATGGATGGTTTGTGTGGACTATAGATACCTCAATGATGCTACACAAAATGATCAATTCCCACTTCCCGTCATGGATCAAATGCTTGAACACTTAAAGGGGAAATAATTTTAGGGAATTCTAGATGGTTACTCGGTTTATTACTAGATTTCTATTTCCATTAAAGATCAATATAAAATAACCCTAATATTCCATTAGGGAAACATTGTGCATAATAACATGTCTTTTTTATGTGTAATGCTCCATCCACCTTCCTACGATTCATGTTAGCTATCACCTATGACTTGGTGGAGCATATTATAAATTTTTTCATCAAATATTTCTCTGTCTAAGTAAAATCATTCAACACTTGTTATAAAAACTGTGAATTAGTCCGGAGTGGTGACAACACATCAGTCTTTTCTTGAATTGGGAGAAATGACACTTTATGGTGTAGAATAAAATATAATCAAGACACCAGATCTCTGTGATGTTAATCTATATAGATCCTGAAAAGATAAAATTTATATCATAACTAATAAATATAACTTTTGTCTGAACAATACGGAGCATTATTAAACATGAATGATGTTATAGATGGGTTTTTATGATTTCTGAAAGATAACACAATAACTATCTAATATAATTTCAAATGATTTTATCTATGATTTTAGGGAATCATGCATTCTATCCATTAAGATTTTGAAGCATTGTCTGCTTTAGGCTCCCATCCAGATTGATCCAATGTGGGATGAATAATTTGAAATTTTGTGTGATTCTAGGGAACAAGTGTTGGCACTAGAAAACTCAACCATGTATTTCCTCGAATGTTGATAGACATGATCATAGAGAATAGATAATTTTGAAAGCTTTGATTTTACTAGTCGGGGATCCCATATAGAGTAAAGGATCAAAATTTATGGTCTTCTGAAGTCAGACTTTTGAAAATGCCCATCTAAGATGATTTTGGGGAAAGTATGGTTTTGCACACAAGAACTGAAATCATGTGCGCAAAAAAAGTCTTCAACTTATCCTATATCATAATCATTTTATTTCCCCAATGTGATGTCATCTTCCACCGAAGACACCTAAATCACATCTATTGAAGGTGTGAAATGTTTAGAGATATGGACGCACGATTAGAATTTGAGCACACAATTCTTATGTGCAGAATGTAATGTAGTTTGGGAATGATCTGCGATGTCTTGAGAAAATTGATATGGGAGGAGCGTCCATGTTTTGAGATGTGTGTGCATGATTATCATCCGTACACATGATTTATATTCTATTTATGTGATGTCAAATTCCCCTTTTCATGTGCACCCACTACCGGATGGGCATAAGATATCCTCTGTTACCATAATCTTACACGCCACCTTCTACAGTTGCCCCTATAAATACAATTGAACCCCCCTTCCCTGGGGGTAAGTCTCTAAAGGTCAGTCTACACACTAATACTCTTATGACCGCCTCTTTCATGCCTATATGGATTAATGGAACCCTCCAAGTGATATTGTTTAGGATTGGTCTCATATCGGTCCACATTCATAGGGACCCACAATGGTTTGAACCTCGCACAACCTATTTTATTCTTAAAATAACTGCACACAAGATTTTCTCTTGTACACAACATTTCAATACTATATGTATTTCTCCAACTCTTGTGTATGAAACATAAATCTTGCATTCAACTGTGACAGTGTGCACAATCTTGTGCACAATTATTCCTTAAAATTCCATCTTCCATTCATTCCATCAATTATGTAGTACATATTACAAACAAACAAATCCAATCATGCGCCCATTAATCTGTACCGTGGGGAATTCTCCCCCACACCCTCACTCAGGTTTACTATAGAGAATTGGTCCCATCTATCCTGATCTTTCCCTTCGCTTCCATCACTGATCCCGATGAAAAATGGAGATTCACCCCATTACCTTATTGAGCCAAGCTGCAGGTATTTAACATTGCGCCCTTATGTGTATCCTCCTTCCACCTATGGAATACGATGATACTCCTCTAGACTCCAGGAGACACCTTGATTTGGAATATTTCTCTTTTTATGTTTCCCCATGTCACGAGTTTAGATTCTCATCATCAATTCCCCCGAGTACCATGAGTCGAACCATTCCTCAAGAAATTCATCAAAACCCCATCACCTAACACTTATGCTAGGATCTACCAAAAAGTAATGCTCTTGTGTAAGTCGCAAAACCAACCACTATTTTTCACCTTATTCCTAATAGTCCTCACTACATGACTTTATACTGTAGTGTTATTAATCATTTTATAATAGAATGCCTCTTCTTCCGAACAAGATATTACAATGTGCCAAGAATTAGATTCTAATAGTCCTATCAATATGACTTTAAAATGTGGTACACCCTATATGACAATCATAGGATGCCTCTTTCTGTAAAAAATGTATATATAATGTGAAAACCATAAGATTTCTATACTACTCTCTAAATGAATTTAAACAATATAATGTCCTATAATTCAATAATATGATGCCTCTTGTTCCAAATAAGAGAAGTATTATGTGACAAGCATAAGATACCTCATGCCTTGATTAAAGTGGAATAATTTCAAGAGTGTTCAAAAATATTTAAGAATTACATCACTCCACCTAATGATTTGTGTGTCCTTAATTCATATTATTATCTTCTTTCATTTTCAAAGGGTCCCCCTAATGGCCCATTCCCATGCTACTTTATCTCACCTACCAATTAGTGCCAATACCTAGAAAACATTGGATGACACATCGAGTTTGACCATCTGATTCGAATTCGGTTAGTGGTAGGCCCTCAATTTTATTGTTTCCATTATAGGCTAATGTTATTTTCATACTATGTTTCATGTATGGTCATCATTTATATAACTTCTTCATGTTGTCTCCGTTGTATTTGGAATATTGTGTCAGTGATTCACACTTTTCATCTTTCTTTCTTAAGAGTGATTACAATCCCCTTGGAGTCATCCCACTAGTTCACTAACACATAGGTTTGAGCCTCCATTATATGCCTCAACCCACCAGTGATTTGGGATTCCTTCATGGCTGGAAAAGAAGAATAAATTATGAGAAGATTCCACGCGTAAGCCTTATACATCATTTCCACTCTGTAAGAGCACCGAGGAAACTTCAATGTGTATGCCCCATCCACCATTACTACTCATCAACAGCACTTAGGTAGCTTCCAAGTATAGTCCACATCCACAATATTCGATCTTTAGCAGCACCCTACAAGCTTCTCTGCATAGGACCCATCCACCATTTCCAATCCTTAGTAGAACTTGAATATCTTCCATGCATACACCTCATCCACCGTTGTTTCTCCTTAGTGGCACCCGGACATCTTGCATGCATAGGCCCCATCCAACATTATCACTCCATAGAGGCACACATACAGCTTCCATGCTTAGGCCCCATCCACCACACTTAATGGCCTCACATTTGAACCATGATCATAATGTCGGTTGTTTCATCTTGTTTCTCACACCAAGCATGACTCACGTGGGCTTAGAGTATTCATTGACCATGACAACCTATTCGGGATGACTTAGTGTGTAAACCGCATCCCTCGCTATTCTGAACTACATTATCATTTATCATTCCCAACTTCTAGGAAAGTTATACAGGAATCCTCCCTGAGGTTCAAGCCCATCATCCATCAATCCCAAATAATTCAATCTGGTTCACCTTCACCACGCAAGGCGTTAAAATATATGCTTTTGAACTTCGTGGGTTTTGATCTCTGTCTTCATGGAAGTGTACGTAGGAAGCCTCCATGAGGTTCAACCCCAAACACTAGTAAAACTATTTGAGCTACATGGGGTTTGACTTTGGTCTCCTCGGAAGGTTACGTAAGAATCTTCTCTGAGGTTCAACCGCAAACACTGGTAATCATCGTTGTCCCCATTGTTGGTACCTGCATACTTGGTCCGTCCTTTAGTGGAATTAGACAAACTCTCAGGCCACTAACCACATGTAACCCTCAACATGTTGTCGGGTTTCTGTCCTTTGTGTAGGCCTCGATTATATTCCCTATTCTATAATACAAGGACTTTGATCTTTTCCCCCTTCTATGCAAGGTATGTTGGAATCCTCTCTGAGTTTCAAGCCCTCATCCATCAATCTCTGCCACTTCACATTGGTTAACCCTCATATTACATGAAATTAATCAACATTATTTCAAAATATATGGGTTTTGATCTTTGTATAATAGGCAAGGTACGTAGGAATCCTCTAAGAGGATCGACCCCAAAAATGGTAAACATTGGTGTCACCTTTACTGGGACCCACATCTTTGGTCCGTCGCTTTATAGCATCAAAATAACTCTCGGGCCGTTTTCCTCTATATATACCATGATACTATGACCTATTCTTAACTTCATGGAATATGATCCTTTTCCTCTCCAGGTAAGGTATGTAAGAATCCTCCCTAATGTTCAATCCCATCACTCTTGTCTCATCCTGGTCCCTCCCTTGAACGACTGTGTTTCTAGATGTTCATTCCCCAAACCAAGGGTTCTACTTCTTTTGGATCCCATTCACATGTCCATTCTCACAATACACCACTATAGGTGTCCCATCACCCCACCAAACTATGTGTACATTGATTCCCTACCACATAGACACACGAGGATCCTCCTTTAAGATCTATCCCAATATAAACCTTTTCATTATTTTAGATCCATCCCATTCATCTCTCCAATTTCATCCAACATCCCTTCATCCATCCTAATTCCTACTCGGGCCGCCACATCTCGGTGGGATCACAAAATTTCCATTCAGGAATATAACCACACATAAGCCCCCATAATCCATAACCATCCAACCAGACATTTCCCTCTTTCAATGGGACTCTATCCATGCATCAACCCCAACATGTTTCTGGATCATCACCTTATATGTATTCCCCCATTTATCACCATGTTGAACTACATGGGTTTTGATCCCTATTTTCTACACTGGGTATGTAGGAAACCTCCATGAGTTTCATTCATAGCCAATGGTAAACCATGGTGTCCCCTTTTTTCAGGACCCAATCCTCCTTGGATCTGTCCTCAATGGGTGTCTTGATCCACCACTATATTAAGTTTCCCATGTGCTACCTCCTAGGGATGTAACAATCCGATCCATATCTATGGGATGTTCTGATCACTCTCATTATGTCTCCTTAAGATGTCAAACTCACAACCTACAACTTGATAATCATGGGATGTAGTGGAAAATCTCAGAGAGATTCCTATAGCTTAAGAAACCAGGTGATCGATGTGGGATACATCAAGTTATACACCCTTGAGATTCTCTCTAATGTAGAAGAATACATGTCTTCTATTGTCCATGCATCCTGAGATCTGGTATCATTCCTATGTTTACCATAAACTCAAACTGAAGGCTACTGGTCTGTCAAGACCCCTTGGAATTTCCAGACAGAACAAACAGAATTAATTTTTGTCCACAAAGATATGGCATTAGGACATGGATTCTTGAACAACATCTTAATCATTGAGGGAGAATCGTACTAGGTGATTACTTCTGAGGAGGAATCCATGGAAGGAGTAACTGACATACCATCATCATGTTTTGATACAGAGGAAAACATCCCTGAATAAGTGATAGATGCATCATGCATTTGGAAATCCAGAATGTGGGACAACAGCCAGCACATCCCCATGGACAGATTCTAACCCTTACAAAAGCATAAGAAACACTATGTTATGGGAGTAGTTCATGGATAGTATCTGGATCACATTTTCAGGCTTGTTTCTAATGATTTTTTCCTTAATGGTATCAAAAATCATGTGCACTAAAACTGAGAAGGACATTCTAGCATTGTTTTTTTCATTCGACTAATTTTTATCATATTTAGTGTTGTCAAAATTATTTTTTTATACTGGCCACACATCACTTATATTCATGTTCAATAAGAAGTATGTAGTGCCCTGCTTCTTTTATTGTTTTTTTCTCCTTAAAAAATTTTACTCGGAAATGGTTTGAAAACAATGTTTTTCATTATCTCTCCTTCCTATAATTACACCATTTAGAAAAGAAGATGAAAAATAAATCAAGGATGACTTTTAGGATTGTAATTTTTTATTATAAACCACACCTCACTAATGGTTGGTGAAATAGACAAATAATATGTTATAGGAGAGGTTCACCCTAATCTCACATTCCAGCAAAGGAATAACATTCATTCCAATGTAAAGATATGTTTATAGGAAGAAAAAATAATATTTAACTCATGTTGAGATTGTGTATTTCTTCGTATCATCCTTGAGAATGAGGTAATGGGAATTATATCATTTTGTCACTCATCAACATCTGGGTGGAATCATGGGCAGAACATCCCAATTAAAAATATTCTTCAATATGTATTTTTATACCCCATTATGTATAAATATGCTCATAAATTTATGTCGTATTATTATTTTGTTCCATAATATTTATAACTTATTGTGCAACGATAAAATGCCGTAAAACCAAATCAATGA
Source organism: Viscum album (assembly GCA_963277665.1). NCBI lineage: Eukaryota > Viridiplantae > Streptophyta > Magnoliopsida > Santalales > Viscaceae > Viscum > Viscum album. Next base: position 1,591,110,287 of record OY728150.1, read on the forward strand.
GGTTAAAGTAGTCATCATATGAGCTATTCACTTTATTGGACTATTTCCCCATCATATGGGAATACAAACATTCTATAATCTATGGAATATGTGTCCAAATTTGTGAAAGATTCTTCCATAACACAAAAAACCACAAAGGTGATTTTTTTCTTTTTAAAGAACACATTAAGTGGGTTCAGTGTTCACCAGGTTCATATCAGTGATAGGGGAACACATTTTGATAATCCTTTAATGCGGGATGTTATCACGATGCATGGGGTGATGTATAACACAACAAATACTTTGCATCCCCAATTTATTAGTCAAGTTTAGGTCTCCAATCATGAACATAATAAAATACTAGAAATCTATTTTGGATCATTGAGAAACGATAGGTCCAAGAAACTCAGAGTTTCTTTAGGGGAAATACATGACAACTTTCAATACACCACTGTGATTTTCATTGTTTCATTTAATCAATAAAAAAACATGTTCCCTACCTAAGGAACATGAGGATAAACATTATGTGATGTGAAATCCTTGAATTATTATATGGAATAAATAGAACAGAAATAAAAATTCCAACAATCCTCATTTAATGAAATATAACAAGAGCCATAGGAATATACTAATCTTTAAAATGAATAGAGAAAGGTAGTCTGTAACAGTATGATTTCCTTGAAATTGTTCATATCCAATTATCATATATTACTATTTAACTAATAATCAAAAAAATTTGTAGTAATTTCCTTGTACCGGTGGTTGGGACCTTTAATGGTTGTAAATGTATTCTCCCATGGTGTGGTGGAAGTTAATGGATAAGATGGGAAGCAATTTCATTTCAATGGGAAATGTCTAATAGATTATTTTTAAATGGAGGAAATTTTTGGAATAGTATATAACATGCAATTTAGGTAATGGAAAGCTTAAATATGTTGATATCGAGAGATTAAATGTTGAACTGATGTAGAGGTAACCCTGCATTTCCAAAATTTCTCTAAATAATTTTTTGTTTGGGTGTTATTAGGGGTATATGTTAGTTAGCTTTTTACTTATTATGTTCTTTTGTCATAATATATATGAAAAATTATTAGTATATTATTTAGTTTTTATTATTATTCACTTAGATATCCAATTAAAATTTCAAATAATATTTTAAAATAATGTGTGAACAGCTATTTTTTGTTATCAAAGTGGTGCATTTCATTCAAAAGTGGAAAATTTCAATACAAATATAAATAGAATATTATGCATAGTTTTTTCATGGTCAGAAAAACCAAAAAAATAAAACATGCACAATGGAAAACAATTCTAGTTGAATCTTGTATTGTTTCATCACTATTTGTTAAACGATGCACTAAAATTTTGCATCTCATTTAAAAAACCCAAAAATTTTCAATCATTAAAATTTCCCTCAATATAAACCTTAATTTCATGGATCGTTTCCCCTCCCCACCATACGTTGCACCTCCCTCTCCATCTACTCCAACCTCCAACCTTTTTTCCTTCCTCCTACCTCCCAGATCTTTGACCAAGGTATCCTTTATTTCATGTTCTTCTACATATTCTACTTATTTATCCCTTCCTCTACTCTCCTTTATCTCTTGTGTTTGGATGGCCTGATTCCCCACCCACATATATTCATTTTTATTTATATTTTTCCATGATTCAACCTTCCTCACCTTCATTTTCCTCAAATCCTCCTCCACACACATGAAAAAAATTGATTTTTTCAAAACCCCCCAAATTCGATAGACAATTCTTTTTATAATTTTTTGATTTCCTATAGGATATTAATGTTTGAATCATATTTATTCTATTTTATATCTATTATTATTTTTAAATGTGAAATTTAATTTTATTAACACCACCTATCATAGTCTCCAACCATTCTTCCAACCATGTTGAAGAGTATGAACCCACCACTCCTCCCACCTCTATGGAACCACCAATATTTACCAACATTCTAACATACCCAAACCTTCCCAGCAACACATATGGAGACCAATTCCTTTTATGGAAATTATAGAAATATTCATATCCTATGCTTGACTAGTATCTACTAGCTACTCTATGATAGGTGTTGGGAATTAGCCAGGATGATCTCCCTGAACCTGACCTTTAATGCCCCATGCCACCAACCAAAATCATACTACATATATGGTGATACCCTATTTCATATAGATATATCCAATGTTTCCTCTTATATAGGAGGTCCATCAGTAGCTCCTCCCAACACATGGATATCTTCTGATTAGTCACCTACCCATTCATTAATGGATGAGGCATCTCAAACATAGTTCTGAGAACCCTATGATCCCTAATGCGATGGAACTAATTCACTTATGTTTTATTCTACTTATTCTACTTAGTCTTGGGTGGCTTTGCTTATGAATTTATAATCATTATTCATGTGGTTGTATTTACCTTGAATGATGTTATTGTTTTCTTCTCTTTTATCACACTAGATGCTACTATGGGGTTATTTCTTCACTCTACCTTGTTTACTTATTAAGAAAACACGTGGATATCTATTTATTACTCGATGCAACATTTCTGCTTGGTCAGATCTCATACACCAATTGATTTCACATATTCAAAAAAATCTAGGGGAGTTATTCTATTATCAATACTAATTTTATCTATGATATTGTAACACCCTTAACTTACATGTATTTTCACTTTCCATGCTTCTCCATATTTCCATGATCACGATATACCTTTCTTGGTTTTATGTGTGGGTGAGGGAACCAACATATGAAACCCATTTGGTTATTGACTTATCTTTACCTAGGATGACATTTTTTTATTAGGTGATTTATAATTGACTATTATTAGTTTCCCACATGTATTACACTAATGAAAAATGAATTTTGGGGAAATATTTTTATAAATACTCAAATCTACGGGTCAGTGAATGCATTCCTGGTATGAATAAAAATAGTAACAATCTTGGAGACCCTTGAGATATAAATTCATGAAAGATTTTTTAAAAAAATTAACATTGTTATGGAGTATTTTAAATTATCAAACCAATTAAAATGAATTTTTTTTAAACATAATGGAATGTGAAGTATGAAAATTGTTGATGTTACACTAGTGGTTTTTATGCGGTCTTAATTTTATGAACCCTTTATTTGATCCATAAATCCATCATGATTATATATGGAAAATTTGGTCAAAATATTATTCTATTATCTCATCCCAATTAAAATAATTTGAGATATGAAAAGGCTTTTTCTAATAGTTGATGACCTTTCATCATTTCTCAAATGATGGATGTTAATGACTTAGTGTGACCTATAAAAGTGATATCCCACCAATTTAATATGAATCAATTTGTGCATAACCAAAAAAAGTATATAATGTGATGGAAATTTAGGTTGGGAATTTATTTAAATTAAGATGTAAAATTTCAATCTTAAACAATAATTATTCATGAATGTATATTTAGAGGTTTTGAATTAGGATCACATTGATGTAAAACATTAAAGATGAGTTAGTCATGAAGAATATATGTAGGAATTTTAATAATAATTCATCCAAAATCAAAATTGTTTTAGATGATATAAACTATGAAATTTCTACCTATTTATTTGGAGAATTATTTTTTGATGATTTCTAGGTGCTTATTTGAGGAAAAAAATAAGCATGTGTGGGGGAGTTTGATGTACTGGTGTGCATATAGAATTTAAAATTATTTAAGAATATTTATATTGGTTTTTTGGATAAATTGTTATGATTTTCAAAACCTAAACATATATTGATTGGTTTAATCTAGTCCAAAAATTAAGGGAGTTGAAGATATAGCATAGCTGGTGTCATGGATGGAAATAAATGGCATTTGGACACTTTTCCTTGGAAAATAATACTATTAGGTTTCCCAAGCTGATCCCCTCAGCCCTGAAGGTCATATAGAAACTGGAGTACCGTGAAAAAACTTTACACACAGTTTCCACATGGTCTGTAAAAACAATGTGCACCCTCCAGGAAACTGTGTGGGGTTTGAATTTTTGGAGGAAAAGGATTCCCACATAGCCTCTACACTGTTTATAAAATGTTCTAACTATACCAACTACCTAGGAAACACATCATCATTGTATTTAATTATAATCATTTTTGGTACATAGTTTATCTAACCGTTCACCTTAACAATGTGAGAGTCAAAAAGCAACCACCTATCTTTTATATACCACTCCTACTCATCCTTTGACATGAGATTTTGATCGCAAACTAACCTGGGATATTGGAGGGGATGTGACCAATTAATTTTGGTTGGACTCATTTGAAGGGGTGTTAAATTCCAAGAGATACCCATATTAGACGGGTAAGATATTGAAATTCATGCTAGGAAATTTTTAGTATTCCTCTTGTGTTTGGTTGCTATTTCCCTTTTCTATATTACTTTTAATGAACATATAATGTGTTATTATAATTTTTGTATTTATTTTATCATTGTGTAGATAATAGCTTTTGTGTGTTGGGGCTCTGGATAATGTGGGTTCATTTTTAATTAATTTTATTTTTGGATTCGTGTTAATTGATCTTATTCTGATAATTTCCATGAAATAACATTTCTTAATCTCACTGGAAACCCTGTATAAGTCAAATAATAGAGTTTCTAGGGATCTCTATGTAATGTTTTATAAGTATACCCATTATTATTTTGTAAAATTTTTTCTCCTTTGATATTTTTTAATATTGATTATATAAAACAATTTCTAGACAAAAAAATTGTCCGCAACTACTTCAATTGAAAATTACCGGACAATGGGAGTTATGATATTATTGAGATCCAAATATGTGAGTTATTATGAACATAACAACCCAATTGGAAAATCAATTCTCAACGGCCTTCACAAACACCCGCATCCCTAACACATTTCTTTAATTAATAATTAAAACTCAGTTTTCTACATTTTTTTGTTTTTAATGTTAACAACTAATGGATTTAAAGAATCAATTTATCAATCATTCTCAATTAAAGAAGAATCTTTTTTAAATTTGGAAAACTTCATTTAATTATATATATATTCATCAAACCTAGAACCTTAACAATCCATGTGAATAGATCCCATACTTATGCTATAATAGTAGTAAGAGTGGGTAATTCAATTTGGGTTGCTGAATTTAACATTAAGAATAGAAAGAAAAAAATTTTATAGCATTTAAATTTTTTATTCATAGTAATCATATATTTAAAATATGCATGGTTGTTTATGAAGAGGTTGTAAATTTATACTGAATTTCATCCAGGAGTGTCAAAGTAAGAGTAAAACAAGTTTCATTTTCACGGAGTTCCTAATCAATTATATCTCAATACAATATTTTCTAGGTTTTTACCAATAATTGAATTTCATCCAGACACAAAAACACATATAATATCAATAAGGGGATATGAATCCTTGGAAACCAATCTCTCAAGAATTTAACAAAATTGCAGACCATTTTTCTTGACATAAACTAATCCATGGTCGTATCTTTAGATATATCATAAGAAATATCCTTATAAATATACCAAGGTACATAACTAAAGTTTTATCATCCTTTTTTAAAAGGGATGAATAAACCTTTCTTTGATACCATCTATAAAAACATATCCATAACATACATGTTAATTTCTTCATTTTAGATGAATCATCAGCACAATACAATCTTATATGCATGACGGTCATTCAAGTACAGTGTCTTTGGAAAAGTAAAAAACATGCTCAAATTTTTATGTGAAAAATCTACAACATATTCCATAATTATCATCCCCTTTAGTAATCCTACATAAAATCATTATTTGTAACTTTTATAAAGGAATGATAAGAAATGTATGATCTTAGGTTTTAATGTGGATGAATAGTTGAGATATGTAATAATATAACGAGAATACAGGTATGAGAACATGATCAAAACATAAAATATCATACCCATTATATCATAGATAATAATGAACATCAATTTCATAAATTTTATAAATTCATAATACATGAATCATAATGTGTCAAATGAACCAGTTTCGTGAGAGAATAAAATTGGCATAAAACATAGATTTTGTGTCATATATATAATAATCTAAAATATTTCACTATAACACAAAAAAATAATTACACAAAAATATCAGGTAATGTGATGGGGAATACATCTACATGGTGAGACAGATCACCATCCTCAATCATATTCTTTTACCTATAGTGGATTTGGTAACTCTGTCTTCCAATAGTGGATGAGGTTTTACTTTTTCTGATAGTGGATTAGGTTACACATTATTCCCATACTAGATCAATTTAAGTCTTCCTACCATAGTGGATCAAGTCCATATACCGATTTTTTATCATTATATAATGAGATATAAATTTGTACCCAATGAATTAGAGGGATATATAGGTCCCAACATTCACATATATAATAATACTTATGCGATCGATATGATAATACAACATTCATCATATCATGACCCATAAAAATATATGAATTTCATAGAAATAATTTCATAACACTATAACTGAAATTGGTTTCATAAAAATTTAATCATATCAAAATATATGTAAAATAGATAGGTTTTATAATAATTTCATTATATAATAACTGGGCAAAATACGCATGTTTCAAAAGCATTTTTCATGGTATAACTTGTTGATGATAAACAGGATTTGTAAGAAACTTTTCAACGTAAAAATATACCATTAATAGAGAGAATATTAATGGGAACCTTGAATTATATAACTAGTAAATAATGGAAAAAATAAGATATTTCTTCTTAAATGGAAGATAATTAGGAACCATTGTATGGAGAATTTATTATGGAAAATAACATTTCCTTTAATATCATTTTATAGACATAAAAAATTATCAATATGATTTTATTTGAAAAAAAATTATTGAACTCTTATGAAGTAATATTTAAAATTTATTTAGAAAAATTATAGATAAAAGTGTCTATTCAAATATTACAATTCAATTTAAATCCTAGAAAATTTTGAATTACTATTTATTTTATAATTTAATTGAAAACATATTATGGATGATATGAAGTCATTAAAATCATTTTATATGATAATAACCATTGAAAATAGATTTAGTAATGTTAGAAATTAATTATAAACACATTTTAAGACTTAAATGTTTATCCAAATTTTTATTCATTCTGAATATCTACGTAAAAAACATTTTAAAATATTTTAAAATATTTTTAGAAAATATGGTTTTTGAATAAAACTGATTACTGACCGAAGAAGGAAAAAATGATACATTTTCATAATCATATTAATTAATTAATAATAATAAATGGAATATAAAAATTAAGATATCAATAAATAACCATAAGATAAGAATTTTTATTATAATATTTGACATATCGATCATAATATTTCATCAATGACAGAATAATCTTAAACAATCCTAATAAATGATAAGTTTGTATAAATGAAAATTGAAACCATTGCATCATAATACCCATTAAAGGATAACATTAAATGAACCTTAAAATATAAATAAAATTAGGATATTAATGGTAATTTATATCTAGTTAAATTTTATACACATAAATAAGTATAGGTGCATAATATAACATGATTCTCAAATAAGGATAATTGAGACCAAATGTGATTATTGATATATTAACATTTGTACCATAAATTCCATTAAAGAGAGATAATAATATGGTTGGGTAAATAATCATAAATTTACCGATAATAATCATATCATGAACTTATGGATAGAATATACACAGCAAAAAATAAATAACTAGTAAATATGGAAAACATCTTGTAGAAATAAATGTGAGACTAGTAATCACCTTACCATAAGTCATTACATTATTCATACATGTTCAATCCTTTTATATGATAAAAATTATGTTCTCATAAATCTAGAAAATTAAAAAATTATTATATATCATACCATTTATGATTTTATTTTGACTTTATATATCTATTTTATTAATAACTTTATTTAATGAATGTTTTAGGTAATAACTATGTTGTTTTCCAAACATAATGTGACTTGTTTTTCATGGGACTCATACATATATCTATATTTTATTATTTAAATAATTTTAAAGAATACATAAATATAATATATCTTCCATATTTTATTATTTATCATAATGTAATATATATATATATATATATAAGAAATGAAAAACATTTTTTATAGAGTCATTAGGTTGTACATATGCATGAATATAGTTTGATGTTCTTATCACATTGAAAGAAAAAAATTAAATCATATATAAATATTTTATCATTTATTTAATATTATTATTCAGTAAATTTTAAATATATTTAATAAGGCCATAATTAATACATTCCTTGTAAATTTGGAAAGAATCACATAAATTTGAGGAGGTGGTAGTCTACACATCAAAAAATGATGTTATTGTATTCCCAAATAATAAAAATAATGAAGTTATGTGATATATAACAATTATATATGACTAATTAAATCATATAAACAATATATATAATAAAAAAGAGTAATAAAATAATTATTCTTATCTTTAAAGTAGGTAATGGAAAAAACACCATCGATTTGTGAGGTGATATACCATCATTAACAGGAATGATGATTGTGTAACCAATTTGGTGGTATTTTTTTAATGTTTAGGTTGTAAAAATTACATAAAAATCACTATTTATATTAATAAAAATTGGTTAATTATATAATCATTATATTAGAAGAATTTGGTGGGGTGTAGAGGGAGACAAATTAAAATTCACTTTGATGAATGTTAGATATTTTACAGGTAACTCCATTTTTGTTGCACCATGTTGACTCCTTGGATTTTGTCATTCAAAAATATAGGTTATTGTTTTCTAGGAGGGAATATGGGTGATTATTATTACAGGGGTTGTATTATCAATATGTCCTTACATAATTGAAAACGTGAGGGGGGTGAATTCCCTTTTATAGTGTATAAGAGATGGAATACATGTAAATAAAAAAGGTAAACACTAATAGGTGGTCTCCCTTACAAATATATCCTGAATTAATGAAAATATTTCAATCCAAGAGTGTATATGGTATAAATATGTTTTGTAAATGGGATTAAAATTCTTTATAATCCATTTCCCCCCATTAAATTAATGTTCAGTCCCTTGGTAATCTAATTTTTCTCTAATTATCTATAAAGAATTTTAAATATTTGTAGTAATATTTTTGTAAAAAATTAAATTTAACTTCATAGAAACAATATATTTTGACGATTCCAAATATGGAATAAATGATTAAATATTAAAATCAAATTATTATCATAAATTAATTTAAATATTAATCCCACATATGGGACCACGCAATGTGTTTTTAATGATAAAATATTAAAAAGAAAAAAATATTTTTATATTCAATTTCAATGTGAAATCTATTATAGTGACCTAAATTGTATTAATTATTATTTAATTGATTAAATTTTTTAAAACTAAATAAAAATATTATTAATTTATAAAAATAAATTAAAATAAAATAATATTTTCAAATAAAATTTATTAATTTTAAATATTAATAATAAATGAAACTCCATCGGAAAATAAAAAAATTACCGTAAGAGAATTTTAACATTTGTATCTAAAAAATGAATAATATTTTTTGAATTTTTTTCTATAAAATTGTAAAAAATAGTTTTGAAACTTGTTTTCCATTAAATGTTAGAAAAACATGATTTTATAAAAATTTCGTTTTTATTTACTAAAAACAGGATTTGTTCTTATTTTATTTCTACCAAAGAAGGTCCCATGGCTCGGGCATGCCCGATATTAGAAATTAATTGATGAAAAATAGAGTACAATTTCATGTGTTATAGGGACACTTGCATATTCGGGAGTGAAAAACCCCACACATGTCATCAAAGACAAGAGAAATACAATGATCTGGCTTTCTGAAAGATGACATTGAGGTTGATTCCAGAACCGACCTCATTGACAAGGCATCTGCCACATCATTGGCTTCCCTATATGCATGCGTGGCATGCAGGTTGAAGAAATTGAACAAGACTCAAAAATTCAACCCAATGTGGTGAGAGATTCCATGGAACATTCCTCTTTTTAAAATTCAGTTCGGCGATCACATTCTAAGAGTCTGATTTGATCCAGAGATCCCTCTAATTATGAAGCACAACATACATGACAACATAAATGATGGACCACAACTCAACATCATAGGATGTCACTATTCCAATATAATGATGAATGAAAACTGTTGCAAAACAGCAATGTGTTTGAAAATAACCTCCACAACCTAAAAGTCATGGTGTACCCAACGCTGCACCGTCAAAATTCACTCTTATCCATGTTTCCATATGGGTATCCATTGAACATATTTATGAACTAGGGGTGCCCTGGGCCTGACCACCACTCCTATTCTCCAGAGGATGTTCAGATCATGCATGCTGTTATGCATCACACCAACCTGAATGTTTGTAGCATCATGGACCTCCTGATGCATAGACAGTATGACGACACAAAATGAACTACTCTACTCCTCGAACTACCTAAGATTTCGAGCCCTCCAGATAGCAGTAAAGGTTGCTACAACGGCCGTAAGTAGCAGGTGATGATCCTTATCACTTTGCTATATGCTGCTAAATATGGACATTAGCCCTTCTAGTGAGATTCCAACAATGAAATCCATTTCAATGACTACCCCTGCATACTTCTAAAGGGATCTTGAGAAGGGGAATTCAATAAACTGATGAACAATATCTTCACTAGCCCTCTTACATAGGCAAAAAATGAAGGAAATTCACAACCCAATACTTTTCAGGTGATCACGATTGGGAAACTTCCCCTTCTACAATTTCAAAAAATGAATAATGTGTGAGGGTTGAATGAAACTGACCTTGAACTCTACAAGACAAAAAGTAATTCTGATGCAGCATTCAGTTCTGACCTTATAATAAACCTTTGAGGAAAAATGTCTATTGACACCGGGCATCCAAACAATAGTGTCAACATCCATGAAGTCATAATTATGAAAATATAGGGCCACTGACGTGGGGATGAAACATAATGCATTCAGTTACTCCCAGAACTCTGAGATGGCCATCTACATTCGCTCGGGTGGAATCACAATTCTATTCTAAAGGGACTGATCAAGCCAGTAGATACTCTAGAAGTTCATGTCTGAGCACCCACCTACCAACCATTTATTATGCTTCATGATATCATTAAATGGGGTCCTAATTTCATGCCAATCCGAGGATCCACGATAATGCAGGTAGCTATTGAGAAGCTTATCCTTGAACATGAATATGAAGATGCACGCAAAGGATCATTAGTGTTAAGAAAGGTCTATGTAAATATGACAATAATGTTATCATTGAAAACTCTATGATCCTTGATGCCCTTTCCCCCTGATCAATGGGCTTGATACACTTATTCCAAGAAACAGTAACCAACTTCCTCTCATGCATGAAATTAGTCCATAAAAATCCTGAATCCTACCCTCCAGTTCCCTAAGGAGGCCCCGAGGCCATCTATAATGAGAGAAATAATACAAAAACATAGATGTAATGATCGAGTTCACAAGGAAAACTCTTAAATCCTATGACATGTACTTCCCCTTCCAAGTGGTTACATGATTGAGGATTCCTGTACTAATTCCTCAAATAAATGGTTTATTAACCTTTCACCAAAATAGTGGAACTCCATGATAATTGAAAGGGAGAGATCCCCTCCACACCCCATGTTTCCTTACCACTTTATTTTTCCTCCCTGTAGTGGTACCATCTCCAAAAACAATAAAATATTTTCCATAACTGATGGCCTACCCCACCACCTCCTCATAATGACTAACAGAGAAAGGATTGTGGAAATTGTTCCCTTGGTTCCTCTTCCAAATAGAAAAATATCATCTTAATAGATCAAGTGAAAGGGGATAAAAGGTTCCTCCCTGCTTTAACCTACTTAAAGATCCCCAATTGATAAATTTCATTAATACTTCTACTCAAGTAGTCCCCAACTATCGCAAATTGAATCCCGTAAAAAGGATCACCTTTTTTAACACCTAGAGATTAGGGAATGTATGCACTAGGGGTTCCATTAATGAGAATGGAAAAACATGCGGATGAAAGAGTACATCTGATTAAGCCCCCAATGGTGCTGGAAAATCCAATATTAGTAGGGTTTTTGAGTAGGAAGTTCCACTTCTAGGTATCAAAGGCCTTAGAAATATCAATATTAAGGGTGAAACACCCCTCCTTATTATACTTCCACAAGAGATTAACACCCTCTACGGCTGTGAAGAGAAAATTTTGATTAAATATCCTCGGAAAAAACTATGTTGATTCAGACTAATGTGGTCCCTAATAATTACACCCAATCTAGATCAAATAATCCTACTGATGTCCTTAGGAAACTTGATGCCAATGGCCACCAAAGAGAAATCCATGATGTCCAATGCATTATCCTTAATGGGGATCAATGAAAAAAAGTTGTAATTAACTCCATAAGGTAAAAAATACATGAACAAAGAAATACCTCACTGTATTAACCAAATCCTATTGAAGAATGTCCCAGTAAGTCATAAAGAAACTTTTGGTGAAAACATCGAGTCCAGAGGTGCTCTCCATGTTTAAAGAAAACAGGTTGTTTCTGACGTATTCTTTTTCTGGATCCCTGAAAAGTTCCTGATTCTTCTGATCATCAATGCAGGGGGTTATATTCCCAAAAATCATCGATGTTTTATCAAAAACATCATCATTATAAAGTGCACAAAATCATTCTAACACTACCTGTGAGACCTCATTGTCTTAGTTATACAAGATTCCATTGATACTAATAGTGTGATTTTCGTTCCAGGACCTTTTATCATGATGATGTTTGTGAAAAACATTAGTGTTCCTATCACTATATATCATCCACTTCACATTCAGTCATCCTCTGTCCATCCTTTCTTTTATTTCTAACAAATCATCATGTTTTGTGTGCGCAAGAATTTCTTCCCTTTCAGGAGCTCCATCAAGGTAATAAATATTCAAGAATAAATATTTAAAATTATGATATATACATATAACTTGTAGTAATAAATTTAATTCAATACGATAAAACAACTTTTTGTGTGTAAAAACAATTTTTCATAAAAACACATCCTTTATAGTCAATTTTATTTTATATTTGTATAATTAATTCATTAATTGAGATTTTTTTATAACCTTGTGTTAAACCTAGATTCTTAATTTATTCAATCATATTCCTATATTCCACTCTAATTACTATTATTTTTCTCTAATAAAATTTTAATAGAAAAATTAATAGGATATTATAGTTTGAAAAACTTCATTCTTGCATGTACCACAAGCTATAGAAGGAACTCTACATTGTGTGTAGCACAATAAAATCATAATTTTCTATATACCTAAAACTAATAGATGTTTATTGTATAGTGAAATTTTACCTTTCTGTTACATATAAAGGAATTACATATTACAGTTGTGTACAATCAAAACCATTAATAAAATTAAATTATGAAAAAAAATATTTCATATAAACTAATGGTATTATAGATTATGATTATTTTGATAAAGAAAAGTATTTAAATTCACTTAATTGATTCATTATTGTATTCATTATCATATCATTTAATTTTTCAATTTCCGATGGTTATTGTTATTTAAATATAACCTTTTTATCAATATTATTTATAATGGAAAATATTATTTCTTTAATTGCATAATATTTTTACATATGGTGTTTACTTTTATAGTTATTTGAATATATTTTGAAATATTTGATAAACCAGTATACATTACAAAATACAAGTATTTGATAAGGCATAATTTCTTTGAAAAAAATTTATTATTAAATATTTGAATAATTTTTTAGACTGGCCTGTCATGGGTTTGGTAAAAGATAAATAATGACACTCAATTCATCGATTATATCATGGGAAGAAACCATCTGGAACAAAACACTTCACATTTCTAAAAAAATGTTTAAAAAACATTATTTATGATTTTGATAGTAGTATGTTTTAATAATTCATGTGAAAAAAATTAATAATAAAGGTTTCATATACCAGGGAACATGTTTTTTTTTGACAATTATGAGTTACCATGATTTATTATTTCAAAAATTATTATACCTAATATTTGTTCTATGGATAAAATCAATGTATGAATTTCATATTGATATTATAAATTAGATGGAATTGTTTTAAAGTTATTCACATTTTGATATTCATATTCCTCCAATTATGATAATTTTTATGTTTTTTTTAATAGAATATGTTCACCATTAATTATCTTTCCCTATTATATAACAATATACATATTAGTTTATTGATTAAATGGAATTTGTGTTCAGTTATTTAACATTCCATATTGAATAATCTCATTGATTTATTATGGATTCCATTATACTAAACCCTTATGGTGAATTTATTTTATCCCTTATTTTTTTTTCATTTCACATTCATTCTATGATGTTTAATATTATTGATATTCCTGGATAAAATAGATTGAATAAAATTTATTTCAAAAAAATTATGTCTTATTTTTTTCATTCCAAATGTAATGTAAAACCCCTATGTGTATCTAGTTTACCAAAAAATTTAAATTGATTGGTAAATTGGGATGTAACTCATTGCATCTTATGCCATTGTAATGGTATCACAAATCATCTCTCAAATTCAAGATATGGGGTCATATAAATTTAAATATCCTATAATAAAAAGATTCTTAATTTATTTTCCAAATCCATGTAGTAATTAATTATTTTGAAATTTATACTTTCTAAAAAATAAAAAATATTGGATATTTCTTCAAAACAGTGATGTATTTGGGATTTCATCCTTATTGTAGTGTTTATTTTTTCATTTTAATAATTAATGGAATCCCCACTAGGGTCAATGAATGACCATTCAAAAAGGATAAGTATTTGGTCGTCACACTCCATTTCATGAATATGGAACTAAATGTTCAATATAATTTTCTACATATTGACTAAAATAGAATATACCCATTTATTATGATATTTAACTGATCTATAAACTAGTTTCAAAGATATATATTTTTGATTCATCCCTATAAGTATTTGAATTTTAAATAAGGATGTAGAAATGAGATTGATGCTAGCCCTAAACTCATATTCTAAATCGATCACGTCAATTTATCTTCTTCTAAATGAAATGTGAAATCTTATTTTATCATTTTTAAATTAGTGGTATCATCTTTTTTATGGATAAATCATTAATATTTAGTGATATTTATGGCATTAAATTCATCCATGTACATTTTATTATTCAAAACCTTTTTCCAAATATGATATATAAAATAAGTTTTTTTTGTATTATAGAAATGAAATCATGATTATATATTTTCCAATCCTTCAAATGAATTTAAAATATCCTAATTTTAATTCATTTTTTATCATTGGTTAAATATAATTGGAGGGATATATATATTAAAACTAGGTTCATTACTATCATTCAAATCAATCGCATAATTATTTTGTACATTATTTATTGTTTTCAATTTACTTTTTATATATAATTTATCATTTTCATGGGAATTTTATTCATTACACTCTATTTTTTATTTTTATAAACAATTATTTATTTTTAGTTTTTTATATATTCATTTATTGTTCCAGTTAAATATTAAATAACATCTTTTAAATATTGATCCTAGAATATTTTTTGTGTTTTAAAATTTGATCTTTTTGTAAAACTAATTGCATCTATTTGATATAATTCTGTTGGACTAGGATATATTCCTAATTCCCTTCCACCACTGTATCTTAAAATTTAAGTCATTAAGATTTATTAATTGATTGGTGAAAACTTTTTCAGGTTCCATTTAATAACTTTAACTAGCATATAAAGAATCGAATTTTCTAATCAATGTTTTGAACATCAATATTAGATTCCCATGTGAATTTTTATGATTTTATTATATACTATTTTTAAAATATGTTTTTTTTGTGGTGGTAATCCATAGGTTTCAAATTCCATTAATAACATTATCACCTTAGGACATTTTAAGGTTCATTCTAAAAACTAGATTTTAATTTTGAATATATGCTAATGAGGTACTACTATCTTGAAAATGAGGATTACCTCTATTAAATATTACATCTTTAGTAGACTGCGAGGTTAAATAAATGTTGGGGTATTATTTACTAGTGTTCCTTATCATTCCTTGATGAGTGAATTCTGGAAAATATTCTCTATCCCAATATTTATAAAAAAATCCTATAAACCATAGTTTGGTTTGAAATTAATGAAATTTTCTTTTGAGAACATTAATGTTTAGATTTTTGGGCCAGTTCAATAATTATTGAGCCCACATCCATAGGTGTTTCATTAGAAATTTCACTACCAGATAAATGGTCAACAACATTTGGGTAGTAATTAGTGAGGCTATAAATAATATTTTCTTTAAAATGTGGGGAGAGTAATGATTTTTGGGTCACAACCATTGAGTACCTAAAAATATATCCAATGATTCATGGAAAATACTCCATATTCCAAAAACAAATATAGTTGTTTTCAACAGCAACTCAACAGAAATATTTATACAATATTTTTTTTACAAAAGATAAGAAAACATCATCCTATGTGACAAAAAATTCTTATTCTATGTTTAAAAATGGATTATATGACTTAAAATAAAAAATTTAATAATTCTAATCCAAATTTCCCCGTCACTCAACCCTTTTATAAGTAAATATGGAAATGTAATATAAAAGTATCTATTAAAATCTATTGACTCATCATCAAGGTTTCCTATAATATATACTAGCAATGGAAATGTATTCTTTATTTAGCTAATTATTCCTAGGATAAGAGATAAATTATACACATGATGTGTTGTTAGATTTTATAAGAATTTTTTAATTCCAATGTTTGGGTCTCTATAAATTTTTATTAACTAGTTGAGGTGAATTAGGGTTTATATTAAAATTTTATAGTCACTGAATTTTTATATTTTCCATTTGATTATTTATACCATTTTATAAAATAATTATGACAATTACATTTAGGAACTATTGTTTTTATCTCTCTATTTTATGTGGCATGTGGGTAAATGTAGTTATATGAACAAAAAATTCAATAAATAGTACACAATAATAAGAAAAAATTGTATTCATATAAACATATTTTTTAAATATTTTTTGATAAAAATAATATAATATTTTTTATTCCTAAATAGATTTTTTAGATTTTCTATTCATAAATTGCCTAAAATAGTGAATATTATTTATAACATTATATGTTTTAATTAACTACCAAATTATTTATCTATTATATATATCAATCTAAAACAGATAGTTAGTATGGTCAATTACTCATAGAGGATGAATGTTATGAGACAAAAAAAATACATATGTGAAAAGAAACAGTAAAGAAAAAAATTCAATATTAGTGAAAATTATGTGGGATTATAATGAAAATTAGAGAAATTTGGATGGAGAATGGTGGAAATGGTATAAAAGGAAGACAAGGATTAAAGATATTTGATATGACATAGATTTGGACTTTTTAATGTAATAGTGTTATCATTGAAATTTCATAAGAATAAACCATAAAGCTTCTATAGATCATTGTGGGGATAAAGGTGGAACCCATAACATTCATTATGTGAAACACTTTACTATTTTTTCCCCCAATGGATGATATATCAAAACAAATAAGGATAGCAGAAATCCATCTTCTAGGAAACATAACCAAAATACTTTCAAAACGAATTAATTCTATTGAGTTTACAAAGGAAAAATAAAACCAAACACTTCATCAATAGCTAAATAGAGTTGGGAATAAATAATATTCAAATATATTACAAAATGATATAAATTTACAAAAGAGAACACATTATGAACGGCTAATTAGAATGAAAATATTTTAATCTATTCATAAAGAACGACTATAGAATTATTAGAAAAATATAAAATAATTAATGGGTGATTCATGTAGGGATTATCATTGAAATTAATAATTTAAACTAAAACTAAAATATTTGAAAAATATTTAAATTTATTAGAATTCATTATCCATGAAAAATATATCTATAAATGCCCATAAAGAATAGATTCCACTCAATTATTTCATAAAAATATAATAATTAATGAATTAAATAGAAAGGGAAGGTTCAAATACAATCATGATATCACCCCTTTCTCCCAGCTCTATATCTAAGGTCACTTACTTAGGTGTTATACACGTGGTACCTCTCCACACATAGTCATCTAAATCACCCTATTTTAATGATTCAACTCAGGTAATAGATGTCAAATATTCAATTCATCAATTGTATGATTTTTGAAAGCCTATAAAACATAGAAAGTATCCCCAATATAATCTATTGAGTCAACATATAGAACACCTTTAGTATAGATGTTATTCATCTATTACATGACGAAAAAATCTCAAACTGAAAGTGAATCCCCCACATGTGTTCTATTTTATATTAATATTGATGTATATTGATGTTAATTTCAGTAATTATTAATTTTCAATAATATTAGAATTATTTAAAAGAATTTTTGCGGCTTCACCCACCTGAGATACCCCATTGGCATTGATTATTTTAACATTAGATTATTTAGAATCCTACCATTTGAATTGAAATAAAAAATTTTGTATCATTAACTAATGCAATGAAGTATTATTTTATAATTTAGTTGATTTTCATATTTGTTGTGAAATATTTGGATATATCCTTAATAATACATTTTTAACATTCAAAAATAATTATGAATTATTTTGGTTTCCATCAGGAGACTCAATAACATGTTGTCACATTAATGGAGCCCAAATAAAATCTATTTTCCTTAACTTTTTGAATTTTTAAATAATTAAATAACTAACCTTAATCACATTTAAATAATTAAAGAGTTCAAAAAATTTGATTTTATGAATTTTATTAATTAAATGTCTTTCTATATTAGATAATTGAATTTAAAAAACGTAATTCCTACTTCAGAAAATGAGATCCCTAACACATCATTTCCAAAAAAAATAGGTGTTATCCATAATGGAACTATAAGTCTGTATTTCATGATATAATTATTATTAACTCAATCTGATGACCATGTCTTAGGACAGAGTTTTCTATCTAAAGAGGTACTAAAAACTCAATTTCATAAATAGAAAATGTAACATATTCATGTAATCATTTCTAAGATCACTGAGACTTCTTGAAAATCCCTCAACCCAATTTTAGTTACCTAGATAAATCAATTATGAACATCACTTTCTTATTGACACAAAATTTATCCTGATATCTTGAAATCCCAAACAATACTATTACATTAACCACTCAGTCAATGATCTACCCTCTCCACCACATGGGTGGAAATTGGAATTGTAATAAAATTAATAATCATTCACCGCTTAACACAGGAAATACATATAGTATCTCACATGATAAATCATTCAATTTTGTAATTAGAAAACTTTTGATGATGAAGGAATCATCACCTCTTTTAAATTTCAAACATGTGGAATGAAAACCATGTGAAAAAGAACATTTATTACCACTCAGTTATGATCTATAAATTTTCTTTAACCTCTTAATGAGACTCCATTAAGAAATTAATTACATTGTTGATAATACAAAAATCCACTACTGATTACCCATAATAAATATTTATGGACATAAAATTATTGTCCCAAAAAATCAATAATATCCATATATATATCACTATTATAAATATCATTCCATATTGTCAAAGCCTATTTGTGTATTAAATAATGGTTTTCTAGCTTCATTCTATGTAGAAAACCACTCCCATGATTTCATTTAGATACTTTGTTCAATCTAATAACTCTTAGATGGGAATACCAATCTCTTATTTTTTTCATTTATAAATTTAGGGACATTAATTTATTTGAATCCTTATTGGGTTAATAAAGGTTCGTATTTGTTGAAAATATTCGATTTTCAATCCATCTTCATTTCAGATAACATCATTGTATCATCTTGATAAGATAATTATTTAGGAATATGAGTTTCGTCTCCACTGATCCAATATCACAAATATTTTTTTAATAAATCAAGAAAGGAATATTAAATTCTCCAAAATAAGTCAATATTAACATATTTCTTTTCTTTTTAGTAGATAGAGGCTTCTCAAATATCATGGATGGATAACACATGATTTATTTGCATCCCACTGTAGGACACCCTTTTGAATTATGGTATATTGGATCTTACATAGTGTAATGGAATGTTGAACTTATAGTAGTATAGTTCATTTAATAACAATTTCTATAAATGAATCAATTAACTATTTAAAAAACTTAATGGAAAAAAATAAATTCAATATAAAATATATTTAAATAATACATATGGATGAAATTTTATGACGGAAAAAGTATATTTACTTCCACAACATATATAAAATATCAAAAAAGTGTAATAAAATGAAAATAATACCTCAAAGAAATAATTATATAATTATATAATTCAATTTTAATATAGATATCATCAAATAAATTATTATGATATATGAAAATTACAATATACATCATTTAATCATGTAAGAATAGACATCTCATCATTTTATACATGAAAATAATGAAATAGTTTTTTCTATAAAAAACTATCATTATTAAAAATTTATTGAATTATGAAAAATATTCACAAAAAATTAATTAATATATTATTTAAATATTTTTTAAAACTTTAATCACATTATGGGTACATTATAAATTATATTAACCACATTACTATTGAATAGTTGTATGAAAGATATAAAAGTTATTACTTCTTGATGGCGTAAGTCACATGAATGGGGCATGTGATTATAGGAAATTTGAAATATATAGATACTTTTATAAATATTGAATTTCATGAATAAACATAATTTATATTAGTGAGAATGGTATATTATTATATAAACGTAATTAGTTATTATAAAGTGGTTTTAAGTAAAATTTCACAATTATTTAACCCAAAATGAACAGTAACTCAAAAATTGGTGTTGATTATCAAGATAATGAATGTGAAGGTATCATAAAGGATAAAAAAGAGGAAATTTAAAACATATGTTCTCACATTTACCTCTTTTGAGTAATTATTTTTTATATATAATTATACAGAAATTTAATTCTTGAATTTTTCCTATAGAAAATAAAAATTTGATTGCTTTTGTATTATGACAATTAATGGTACATAAAAAATTTAATTCACTCATGTAATATTATTGGGAGTTGTATTATTTTCCATGAATAATTTTTTTGAATATATTTATGTATACATTTATAGAATATATTTTTAACATAAATTTATGAAGTATATATTCAAAAAAACTGATAACAGAATGTTCCAATGATTATTATTACTTTTGATCAAGTACAATGACTGTTAATACAATTGTTATCCAATAAAATAAGTAGATATTATACATCCAAAATATATAAAAACATGTTATAACATAAACTATCATAAAGAATAAATTAAAACCAATCACTTTATAAATTCAATGTAAACTTATTTTAATAAATAATTAATTTATAATATTTTTCCATGTTTTAATGGATTCTGTTTCATATGTATCTAAGAGAAATATGGTGGTTAAACGAGATTATATAGATATAAAATTGACGTGTGAATAAAAACAATTCATTGGATATGATAATTGTCAACATTTACCCTGATTTAGTTATAAGAAACATAACATGAATACATTAACTATATGATATAGTGAAAATAATGTCACTATTATATGATTCTCATCATTAAAATTATTTGATCTATAATTGAATAAAAATGAAATATATAAATCACATTTATCTCATTATGATGTATAATATAATGAGGATGATTTCTTATTATACATCATTATTCATTAAATGATAGAAAGATAAATAAAAAAATTAATTCCATTGGAATAATATAACCATTCAACATTAAATCATGAAAATTTTAGAATATTCCTCTTTAATGTAAAATAGATACGTAAAAACACCAAAATTAAACAATGAATAATGGGTTTTGGTGAATCATATTATATTCATTTCTGACATAATATCACACAAATTTTTTTTCTCAATTGATCAACATTCGATGGTAAATTTATAATCAGAGGTGAAACATTATAGAACATTACCATAGATTATATCAAATTGAGATACAAGATTTTATTTAATGTCCAGTTGAAGTCTTTTGAAGGAATTTAGAATATATATAAAAATAAGTATAACATATCATTATTAAATATATAGAAAGTATTAATGGACTATTAGATCATTAGAGTATATGATCATATCATTATTTATATACTTTAATGGTCATTAGTAATGACCTATTTATCTGATTCTGATCTCATAAAAAATAGCATTCACTCAAATGACAACTTTTGAGGCACCTTACAGAAAACAAGGTATTACTCAATAATTATGGTATAAACATTTTTAAAAGATTTTCTTTTTTACTATAACTTATATAATAGAGGATTGTGAAGATCCCATTAATACATCATAAAATTAGAGATGAATATAGTAAGATAAAGAATGATGCAGATGCACGTTGATGGGACCTCTAGATTATGTCTAAGGAAAAATTAGTAAGTAGAGTATATAAAAAATTGTGTGTTGGTGATTGTTGATATGGAGAAGCAATTTCCATGATATTTAGGAACCTATCGACTTCTTGATCATGTAGGACCCATGGAATATATATATTACCGTTAACCAAAAAATTCTTAATAATTTAATGTTTTACATATTTCTATCCTATGAATATACATACAAGATATAAACCATTTAATTAATAAAACAATTTTACATTTTTGTAATTATTTCTTTTAATATGGGAATCCAATATAAATATATTTTTTTAGTGATTACATATTTAAACTTATCTACCATCATCAATTTTAGTGTCAGTAATTTTTTATAATTTAATGGGAAATATTTTTTATGTATAGAATATTGTAACATCCCTTACTTTACAATTATGAAATATTTATTTATTTATATTTTTTTTCATATTTATATATAATTTATAGTATATGTTATGAACCACACAAAAAAAATAAATCTAATCTAGTGGGCAGCCATTATATGGACTAAAGGTAATTTAAAATCCTTATGCTCTAGAAAATGATGTTTGGGAATCAAGATAACATTGATCACAATAATTTATTGTAATAATAATTAATAAACATGCAATAGACTTCCTTATAAAAACCAGGTTGGTTTTTCAATAAGGTAAAAATCCATGAAAATATGCTAATCATTTTTATTTATAAAACAATCCAAATGTTTAATAATTAATATTTAAAAATAATTCCAAAATAAATTCAATACAAATAATAAAAAGTATGAAACTGAAATAAATAAATTTCAATGGTTTCAAAATCAAAGAAATGGATGATAACTATTGGATACAAAATAAACAATAGAAACACCATAAAAATACATGCTGTAAATATTTTTCAAACTCATAGTCACCTTCCCACATCCCCACCAAAACACACACACAATCAATGAAATGAAAGTAGTGCATACATGTAAAAATCCTCATGAATCCAGATCTGAAAAATCTACTCAATATTAAGACACTGACTTGTATATGTATAGTGTAAAAAATGTTTCTTATAATAATTTAACCTTAGTCAGTATGAATCATTTCATGAGTAATACTATAATTGGAAACATTCATTTAAACACCAAGAGAAAATTAATTTTAGTTAAAGCTATATACAACACCAAGACTACTGAAAAATGCATGTCATCCAAGAAGAAAAAATAAAATGTAATCGAAAATAGTAATGTCATTATAAAGAATATAAAAAGATTTTTTTGTGAAGTGATGATTTATACATTACAAAAACTAATGATTTTTCATTGAAATAAACCCACATTAAAACATATACCCTAATCCCAAATAACTGTTTCATATTTGGCACACAATGGTAGATTATATATCAATAAAAGATTCAGAAGACCCACACATATAAATATATAAGGATTTAAAAAAATAGACAACCTAGGGATTTTCAATCTTGGTGCTATAATGAAATAGATTAAAAATATAGATAATTCATTAGAAGAGAAATATTGGACAAACTTTTAGGATACTGAAACAAATAATACTATTTTATATTAATAAAAAAATTAGGAGTGAGAATCACCTAGGGATTTTCATATAGTTAGTACGTGGCATCGTTTAGCTGCATGGTTTACCAAATCACACTCTAAACCTGATGAAACACCTGATCAATTTGTATACACGTATAGTTTTTAGTATGTTTCAAGAAACCATGTAAAAACAATGTAATTACCATTTTACAAGCCTTGGTGTTGGTAGAGAGTTTAGAAACATGGTGTACTGAAATGTGCATTGTTAGTTATAAGGCAATTGAATTGGATTTAATCACCATCATGGTTACCAATAAGAACTCCATTAAATTTCACCAAATAGCAGAACAATGAAAATCCCTCAAAATCCTTAATTATTTAATTGGGATTCCATTTATTCTAATAAAATTTTAAGTGAAATTTAATAAAACATAAATTATCTCTCAGAGTTAGATAATAATAATCACATACTAAACATAATAAAGTTAATTAATTTTTAATAAATTTATATAAAACATTAAATATGAATTATATATATACCATATGATATTTAAAATTAAAAATTAGATTCATAAAATGTTTATTTTTCATATGAAAAATTTGAATGTTATTTATGTAGGAGTCTCTTCAGAATATTATAGAGGGGAATAAAAATATATATACAAATAATCTATTATATAAAATTTTACAATATGATAAATAAAATGTAATTAAATTTTATTTTAAATTGAATTAATGAATAACGTTTGAAATATGACATTATTATTGGATTTATTATAATTATATTTCTTTTGGAATAAGAACATGTCTTCGAAAAAAATAATTACTCATTTAAAGAGTATCTGAGCTATTTATCATAGTAAAAAACCTAAAAAAATTTAAATATGTACATATATAATCATTAGAACCTTATTATTAATGGAATATGATACATTTAATTGAATAAAAACTCTTTAAAAAGTACAAATTTTAAATTTATAAAGGGAGTTATTTTACATCTGTCACTCTAAATATGATGAAAATGATCATTAGAATTCTGAATTGACTACACCAGATCATTTCCACAATCACACTTGATAGAAATATAATCTTCATAAGAATTAGACACCCTATAGACACGAGTGATGGGGTAATCAATATATGAGATAAAATCCATTACAATTATCCACTGAGTAGTTAACATACATGAAATATAAAAAGATCCCAATATGACGGGTTTTATAATAATAGTTGAGTTATATTGCATCCAAAGGTTACTACATCAATGATTCTTATATTTCTCGATATCAACAATGAATACCAAAGTTTAATCCCTTAGAGAATACACGATGAAATAAGAACAATAATGAAATCCAAAAGCATCCCATGACGATCTCTTAAAATTGTATTATAACCCAAAGGACCCGAGTTAACTGTTGAAGCACCAATAGTGATATTTTTAATGCACCCAACAAAAGGTGATTTCCGAAGAAAATATATTTGTGTGTTATAAGGAAGTTGATAGTTACACCAATTTCAACGCTTCGTGAAGACAAAAAAGTCTTTAAATAAATTATGGAATAACCCATTTTGGAAGGGATTAGTTTCATTGAATACAATCAAAAATTGAGTCAATGGAGCTTGAGAAAAAACACATATATTCATCAATATCCATTTATTGCAACATGTAATTTGTATTAACAAAATTTAACATGTAATTTGGGTATAAAATATATGAATATTGATATTATTCAATTAATAGTCAACAAAATATATAAAATAAAAAAATGATTACACCGACAATTATTAGTAGTATTGAAATCAAAATAATTATTTAACAATGAATTATATGAAATTTATATATATGATTTTATTTAAATATATTATTATCTAATTTAATTAAAAAAATTAATTTTTAGAAAGAAATCATTATTATTTGAAGGTTTTTTTTCTCAAATATATTATTATTTTTAAAATATTACGAAATTATATTTTTATTTTTATCACACTTTTTATGGAATAATCAACATATATATACATATATATGATTTAAATTTTCTAAAAAAAATAAATTATACTTAATTGGATATATAAATAATTTACAAAATAAATAAAAAGTTATTGTACTAATAAATCAAATTAAAAAACTATGTTATATTTTATAGTAATATAATTTTATTCATTACATTATATAAGATATATAAAATATTATTTTTGTTTTTTTAAAATTTTTTAATTTATTTAATTCTATATTTGGTAATTCTATAAAAAAAATTGTATATAAATCAAAATATATCATATTACTGATATAGAATAAAAAATAATCAAATTGGTATAATCAAAATGACCCCAACTTATCTATATAACACCCATCCTCTACCAATTTTAATATACTTATTGAATTCATTTTTTCTAATGTTCTAAAAAATCTTCTCTATAACAACCTAATATTTTATAATATATATATATTTAAATGAATTTTAAATCTTTGATATATTGTGTTATACACGACACTGATCCCAAGAGAACCATAAAAAATGTATCATTGAAACAAAAATGTTAAATTCTAAGGTATAAATAAGGATAACTCAATTATTAAACCTAAATGGGTTAAATATTTATAAATAAATTTACTATTTATCAAATTATTATATAAATAGAAACTGGAATTTGATAGACAAAATATAATTTTCAGGAAAACATTACTTTTTCCATATTATTTTTTCGTCACATTTTGGGAATAGTAGTAAAAAACAAATCTTAACATTTTTTAAAAAAAAATTTAAAAAAAATTTATATTTGAAATTATTATTTCACCATTATCTTTGAGTATATTTTATTAAATTTTAGAATGAATTATATCTTTGGTTACCGATGAATAATAATAATTTATTATTTAAATCTACCATTTCATTTAAAAAATTACATGTTAAATTTTATTTCAATTTTTTTGAATATTAAAATTAGAAAAAATTTAAAATAATAAATCTAATTTATGTCATTGGAATCAATAATACTATCCCTTTTAGCATAAAAACATTTTATACTTTTAGAAACATTTCCTTTGTAATACATTTTTTTCATTACATTTGTGGTTTGGCCAACACCATGAAAATAACTTTATTACAAACAACCATATAACATAGTTTCCATTTTTTGTTTATAAAACAATTTTATTATAGATTTTTAGATTAATCCTAATGAAATTTTCCAATGAAGAGGTAGTTTGAACACATATAAAGGAAACCATACATGATGTAAGGGATTCTCATCTAACATTTACTTCCTTGAGACATACTCCGTATTCACCTATTTTTTTCTAAATACTTAACCACATATATTTTATATAATTAATATATTTATATTCATTGAATTTAGAGTTCCCATTTATGATATTTCTTTCATGGATCCTACAATTCAAAATATAAAAAATCAGTAAGTGTTTATTTCAAAATATAATAATTTTTTGGGAGTTATTATGTTTAAGACTCGCTTAAGGTAACTGTTTGATATATATATATATGTATATATATTAATACTAAATTTTTTTCTTCTCCTTCATTCATTCATGAACTTCTCAATAAATATTTATATTTTACTCTCTTTGGTAGTCTAAATGATATAGAATTTTATTTCGAAAAATCCAATATAAATTCTATCTTCGGTCATGGATATTTTTTTTTATATACATGGTTTCTAAAAAATATTAAAAAATATTATAAAAATTATACGAATGATTAATTAAATACATTTTTACACATTTTTATATTTTTAAAAAATTGTTAAAATGAATTAATCTTGTCATTTTCCAATCACAGAGAATATTTTCCTTTTTAAAATAATGTGATTTTTTTGATAATATATATGAAATATAAATAATTACAGACACTATGAAAAATTATTATTTTGAAGAATTATATAAATGTTTATTATATATTTTTCAGAATAATTTTCCCATTTTATCAATGAAATATTTTGTTTTCTAATGTGAATTTTGAAATTGAAAACAAGTCTTTAAAAAGAATAATTTTAATGAAATTTCTATGGTATTTATATTCATGAAAATTAACAAACATAGTTTATTGTTGATATACGAAGGATATATTTTAATTAAACCGTACAAATTATTCAACTGAATTGTTAATGACTAGTTTGACCAAGATGTACTATTTATATACGATTCACCATAACACTCTGATTTTTTATGATTATATTTTCTAATAAGGTAAAGTATTAAAATTTCATATTATAGTTTCCTAATATTAACTTTTATATTTATTATGATTCTACAATTTTGTATGAGAAATTTATCGGTCATAGCATGTTACAATTGGAACCTCATATAGGCCCTTGATGCATTGGTAGGTATCATGAGACATAATATATTTGTTATTTGGATAAGGAATTATAAATTTATACATGATGTATTTTCATGATGACTAGTAATTAATATTATGATGTTCAGTATTATGGGATTAGTTATTTATTTCCATGTGATTATTTCTTTATTTATGATATCCATGGATATGATTTTAGATGACTGGATTATATATATTTAATTATTTAATAATCATTTATTACTGAAATAATATTCATTGTACTCATGTTATTGATTAAATAGAATTTTTCTTTGGTTTATTACCTTGATATATTTATAATTCCTTATTAATTTGTGATAGGCTCTATCGCATTCACAACATTACTATGGATCTAATCTCACCCATTTGTTTTGTGTTCTTTTCCCAAGATGCAATAAAATGTATTTGATTCCCAAAAAAACATCAGGCTAAAGAAAATAATGTTGTTTTCATACAATTAAGCATATTTTATTGTATTCCTTCAATTGTGACATTAAATTAATATATTTATATATCTTTTGAAACACCGCAATATTTTTAATTGTTTTTTAATAATTAAATTTAACAATTTTGATATTGTTAATTTCAATCAACACTAAATATAACATATTTTCTATTAATGTACGATGTTTATCATAAGTTATAAAAAACACAATGTTAACCATGAACAACACAGAACATAAAATTTTAGTTTTCGATACAAGGAATAATGAGCATAGCTTGTGTTATACACAACAATTCCTTTCCTCAATGGCTTTCATAACATGGAAGACTCAGTTTTACCGAATAATATTATATCATTAAAATGTTAACATATAATATAATAATATATAAGATACCAATTACATTAATTTTAATGAAAATTATTAACTAATTTATGAAAAAATATTGTTTACACAATATAAATTGAATTTATAGGTTACCAATTAGCAATAAATGAATATGAAAACCGATTGAATGTAAAAGAAAATATTAGTAATTTTATTGTCACCATGTTATTTTTCCATAATAAATTAAATTATACAAAATCAGTTAGTCATATAAATGTAATATATATATGTTATATATTCAATAAAATATATTTGAAATTAGTTTATTATATTTTATATTTCCAATAATAGAAAGAACACAATTTTATGCTTAAAACATAAATTTTTTTAAAAATATATTTTTATTTCCATTTATGTGAGAAATCATTTAAAGTTAAAAAATTTAACTTTTATTAATATATCATGTAAAAATAAATTTCATAATTAAAATATAATCCTATGAATTACATTAGGATACTTTTGGTTTTTTTGTAGGTTTCAGTTTTTAATTAATAGTAAACAATAACACGTATTAGTTCCAAACTGATTTTTCATTTAAATTATTTATATGGGAAAATTAAATTTTAAATTTGATTAAATATTTAATTAGATTATATCTTTATAACTTAATATAATTCTGGTCATTGAGATCAATTTCACTTAAAAAAATTTATATTAAATTATAGAAAACTTTTGAATGTTTTTACTTTAAAAACCCACATTGTCGACCCGAATGTATTATTAATTTTGAATTAACTTCTACCAATTATGTTATTATAATTTGGAGAATTGATTAAATATCTAAATTCATCATAATTTATAATACCAACAAAGTACAACCTCATTTTTTATCAAAAATATTATTTAATGTAATTAATATTAATTACATCGATTAATGAAAAATTAAATGTAACTAAAGAATAACAAATAAAGTTAAGGCCATAAATGAATAAAAAACTTGTAAAAGAACCATTGGATGTCCATTTTTTCAGCGACAAAATTTCCATTTTTTATTTTTCTTGGTTTCGTATTACTTTTGTTAGGTGAAAATGTGGGTACAACTACGTTTTTTTTCGAATATACCAAGTGAGTCCATTCCCTTCCCTATAAAAGGCCACCTCCTCTCCCTCTTTGTCACACATTTCCAGCCACATAGGTTCAGCCATTAATTGTACTATAATTTACAAAAATCCCTCAATTTCCCCTTTAATCCTCTATGTGGGATGAAATTAACATAAGGAAGCCTTTTTCAAAAACCAAAAAAAGTTACCTAATTACTATGAAATGTCTTATCTCAAGATCCTTTATCTTATTTATACACGCCTACAATCTATTTATTCTATTTTTTATGAGAAAATTACCCTAAATATAATAGGATGTTGTTATGCTGTATTTTATGCCTAATCATACAGACATCACTATATAATGGATAATGAACACACTATTTATGTGTACGGTGAACTACTTCCACACTAAATTATTATTGTTCATTTTTTTATTACCACCACACATGGTTAGAATTTTTATGTACACAATGTTTACATATTTTATATATTATATTTATTTTGTATTTAGGCTTCTGTATTTAGTTTTAAAAAATTATCTTTTTTTCTTTCAATTTGGTGTAAACACGATAATTTCATTTGAGAATATGTGAACTACCAACCCCTTAAAGTGATGTGATTCATTCACACACTATGTGGAATGTATTAAGGATATATTTAGTGAACTTATAATATATATATACAAATATAATTATAATTTAATTATATTATATACATATATGCATATATTTCATTTTCATTCATTCTTTCAATACAATAAAAAAAATAGAAACAACGTTTATGCGTACGTACGAGTTACTGACTCCATTAATGGTGTATTCCATTTCATACCTATATATTCTATAGATTATTATAAAAAAATTAATTAATATAAATTTTATTAATTTAATGTTTTATATTATGTAAATCATGATATAAATTTAAGGACCAATGATATATCAAATTAAGACACATGTGAAACGCAAAGAGAATATTATTCAAACTGAAACCTTAAGGTATAATGGTTAAGATGTAAATAATATAAAGTCATTATAAAACAATATATAGTATTAGATATAAGAACATGGTTATATAAAATATGTTTAACAAATATATATTTATTATACAAGTGGTTTGAATGAGTACGATGGGAGTCAAGACACATGGTTAGGGGATTTCATCTCACTTTTTATTTTTATGAGATACATGCGATGTTTTCCACTTATTACTATTATATGGTGTATGTACTTACCATTATTTTATTATATTTATCCTACAATTTAATTTATGAAAATAAAAATATCCATTTTATGATCTTTTATTTTTTGGTTTTAAGTGTCAAAAGGTACCAAATAAGTGAAATTGTTTTGTCTCTATTTTCTTTCATTGAGACACATGTTGTGTTATTCATAGATATTTTATTTCGAGCTATATATAAATCAATTTTACATGTTATGTCATGAATTTACTTCTTTTCATTATATTTTATGATTCATTTCATTTTAATTTTTTACATGTAGTGATTGATCCCATGATACCAAGTTATAAGAAATATTCAATGATTATATATAGGATTTTTAATTTAACATTAAATTTAATTATATATCCATTATATTTACAAATTTATCAATTTAAATAGTTTGGAATTTTTTTGAGAAAATCAATTCCAAAAAAGATGTTTCAAAAATGAATAAAATGAAATAAATTTTATTCATTCTTTTTTATAATTTGGGAATGTAATTACATGATTTATTATTGTTGGTTGGTTTCATTTTATAACATATTCTTCATGGGATGTGCTCAAAAGAAGTATTTTTAAATCTATACATATTTTTTATATGTTTTTGTTATTTTATCTATAATATATATGTGTCCAGATAGCAAATTAAAAAAAATGTATCCAAAAAAATTTATAATAAGTAAATTGATTTTCTAAATTGATATAATGTTAGCCGCAACAATGGACAATTTAAATTGGGTTTGTGCTACATATTACCGATTATTATGATTCGTTGATAATTATACATGATTTAGGTATTTGGAAAGGGTTAGTTATGTATAAATTATAACCATTAATGGTTTTTTATTTATAATATTTATTTATGGGTATCACACCATTATTCATTAGTGTATTATATCTAAATAATCATTAATCTAATTCAAAAATATTTATTCATTGAATTTATTTAATATTATTTGACATGGTTTTATTTCCATAAATTAAATACTTGAATATGTATTCTTTTTGTAAATGTACAATGTTTCAAATTTAGGACTACAATAATGGTGATTATGAAAATATATTTACAATATTTCATATTTTAATTTAGTTTATATTGTTATCTTTATGGATAAATACATTTTTTCTGATGGAAAGGAGTATATTTTAAATAAAATATTATTTTGTAATATTTATATAATAATGAATGATAATTGGTTTCATCTTTTATTTATTTACTTATTTTTCATTAAAATTACATTAAATATGTTGACCTTTTGATATTGGTCGGTTTCTTCAACTACTATGTATTGAATATGATATTATGATAATCCAAATTTGTTTTTTAATGTTATTTATTAATTTTTTATAGGAAAATTTTTAGTTTCCAATTTATCAATTTTAGTGAATATATTAATTATATTATTTCATTATATCTATATTAAATGATTGGTATTTTTATTGTAAAATAATATTATGATAATTTCATAAACTATTTTAGACATGGAATAAAATATATTAAATTTGTGATTGTTTTAGGGTTTCCAATGAGTAAAATTATAAAATTACATTAAAAGTAAATCACAATAGTTTTTTTTCAGATAATTTACCATTTGGATTTCTTATGTTTTATATTATTATAATATATAATTATTTATTTTCTAATGTGATATTTAAATTATGTTTAAGTGGATTATATATATAATATATAACTTCAATTGTTTTCATGGGTTGTGTTTTGTATATAATAATATGATTTTACTGTTTTTTAGAAATATATTGTTTCTATGTTTATTTGTATGTTATAGAAATATAATTAATTTGCATTATAGAGTGTTTTTTTATGTTCTTCTAAAATCGAATTGGATTTATGTAAACATCATTGATTTCATTTTTTTACTAAATTATTTATTAATGATGACCCATTTGATGTGTATTACTTATTTTTATGATATTTTGTTTTAAAAAATCATATTCCATTATTTATTTGGTATTAAAATATTATTATTTTTTGTTGTTATACTTATTTAGGGTTACATAGTCTTATTGATATGACTATGTGGATGTTTTTTATGAATATAAATTATTTTTAGATTTTTTCTATTTTATATGAATATTAATTGTTGTTCCATCATGTTTTTGTTTTTAATTTTATCATGAATGTTATTATACTAAATTAGTTGGATTATTTTCATTGGATATAATTTTTTTAGTTTTAAATGAATTTGAATATTATAATTGAGGTTTAAAACATTAATAATATAAAAGGGGTATGTAATATAATTGACTGAATGAATTTTAATATGAATTATATTAGTTTAAAATAATGATATTTAACTATTATATATCATTCTATAATTTTAAAATAACATTTTTTTGTAACGATTATAACTAATTGAAATTTATTCTATAAGATAAACATGAAGATAATAGAAATATTATATTTTTTACTAACTCTCGATAATTTCATATGTGAAAATTGATAAATAGTGACTTACATGTATTTATTGTAGTTTCATAGTATTTTATGTAATATTCATGGAAATAATAATATTTTAGATGTATCATAGAACCCAAAAATATCATTTCAATATAATATGAGTTGTCATGTGCATCATTTCAATGGTTATTGTGTGTATCTAAAAATGGCTCCAGTAATTCCTCCCCTTTTTGGTAGATTGTCTGATAACCATACGAGATGAGAATAAAATGTGAAATACTTTATAAAACCAAAGTTTTAGGCCACCATTAACTATTAAAACTCAGGAATTTATTTTTCGGTTCTTTATATATATATAATGATCACTTAGAGGTATTCAATAATGATTTATCATCATCTGTTCAAAAAAATTCAATTCTTATGTATGTTTGAGATAAAAAAAAATAAAATCATAGATAAAGAATTAAATGTGATTTTATTATGATAATAACAATATATCATGGAAATTTCATGAAAAATGTATTCCTTGATTAACATAGGAATTGGTTTTTAGTGGACTATTCAAAAATCAAATTTTTTAGATAATTTGGAAAGTTGGATTGTGTAATTAACCAACTATTGATGATGGTACCGATCATTTTAATTCAATTTAAATTCTGTTAATGGAATTATTTGGGATTCCTAATCATGTATTGGGGACCATATGTGTGTATAGGGCTAATTTAGATCCCAAAGCCCTGAAATAAAAATACTGGGCTTCATAGTTAGAGAAAACCGTATACCCCATTCCACACTATTGGTATGAAACCATGTGGTGGATTAATGTGGATATTTCATGGATTAATGTTTTGTATTAAACAATGTGACATGAGGCACATGGTCATGATGTTCTATTTATATTTAGTATAGATCCTTTATCATGTCTTGTACATAGTTAGTCAAAATCATGCATTATACCCCCTATAACAGTGACATGAACATATTTTGCACATGGTTTGAAAACTGGGTGCCCTAATGTGTTGATTTGAAATTAAAATTTCCCATATATATATAATTAAAAAAAATTAATTCCACCTTCATTCTCCTGCAGCTAAAGCACTTACTCATCACAGATGATCTGTCAAATCCATCAAGATAGGAAGCCATGTAAGTTCATCATTCAATATACAAATCACTTTTTTATTGAAGAATTTGATTAGTCTCAAAATTATCTCGTAGTCTATTCCCTTCAATCCTGGTTCTTCATCCATTGTGCTATTTAGGTGCAATGTCACGTGCCTTATTTTATGGTTATTGGACCGTTTCCCAGATCTATTCTATCCACCTCTGAATCTGAGGCTAATATCAAGTACGGAATAATCTACAACCTTTAGGTAGGTTGTCATGTCATTTTCACCTCAAGTTTTAATGACTTTTAGATACTTGTTTTGTGAGAAATGCTGGATTTTTATGAAGACTCCTTAAAGTGGATTTCATCATATCAGATTAACCATCGCACCTTGTTATGCACTAACTAATCATTTTTAGGTACTTTAGAGGGTTGTTACCACATCTTTGGCCACCCCTTGGGTGTGATATGTGATCTTTACCCTTCTGGATATTTCAATACATTTCATAGAGATCCTTTTTAATTTCATCAATGTCAAAAAAATGCAATTTCCATTGTCATATGAATGTCTATAGGACCCAAATATCCACATAATTAATTTGATGAACTATTGTTTAGAAATTAACTTGTATGAAATAGACACATTGAACATGTAATATTTCCATGTTACCCATATTAATATTATAAAATTGAAATTCCATGATAAATTAATTAAATGGGTCACTTTACATAGGTTGTATTATTAATGATAGCAGATTCCCTTAAATTAATTGACTATTTGAAATAGATTAATAATATAGAAAAAATTTTACATGATATATTATAACACCACAAGGTTTTTTTTAAAAAATTAAATCCATGAATCTTTGTTTTAAGTAGATATTTATAACTACGATTTAAACATAATTTTACAACTTCTATTTATTGAATATCGAAAAACAGTCATCTATAATTATGTTCAACATGTAATTTCGAGTCTGATGGAATCAACATGTTTTTTAGTGAATAGTAGAATACCTTTATGAATAGTACTATTAATAGTAATGTAAATAAAATGAATATTAAAGTGTATTATTATTTTATTTTCATAGGCTTTAAGATAATGTCATCTTGGTTCTATTTTCAATCTGATATAAAAGAAATTTTAGTTCTAAAATTGTTAATTGTAGAATTATGAATGATTTAACTTAAATATAAAATTAAAATTATATAGAAAATTATTTTCAAAAAATGGAGTTCATTTTTGAATTCTACCTGTCGAAAAATGTTTAGGGTGAATTTTTGTGATTTTTCCGAAAGAGTTCATTTTTCGGCGAATTGTAAAAATATAGTTTTGCATTTCTATGTGTTAATGACATCATTAATGATGTAATAATGATTTAATAAATCTAGTCAACTTTCCAACAGTAAAATAATATTTGAGGTGTCTGAATTGTCTAATACCTTGGGAAAATACCATGCCATGGTTTTTCAAATACCACTAATGAGTTGTCCCATGGAAATTACTAAAATATTCCCTCACTTTTTCAATAAATACCAACCCTTTATTTCATTATATTCTATGAACATTCCTTATATATTATGTTATAGCATCCTTACCTCACCATTAGTCCTCCCAAGGTTTCCTCAAGCCCCCAATGTCCCATCCTTCATGTTCTATGAAGATACTCTATAAGGAATATAAATTCCCAACTTCATTATTTTTGAATTCAAGTTCTCTTTTATGTGGTATAGAATTCAGCAATCCATACCTTGTTCTTATTTTAATATTATTCATGATATATTTAAACATATGTTTAATTTATTGATGGTTTAAATTTTTTCATCTCACATTCTAATCTTTTATAATCCATTTGGAATAGTCATTGGGCTGCCAAATTTTTGTTTGGGATTTCTCATTTATTCAATTATTTTTAGTTCCTTTCATTTAATTATGAAATATGACTATCCAAGAGGAATGAGGGCCCGAGAAATGATTTATATTCTATATGTACTAATCTTCATGGAAAATGTTTCTACATTCATCTTCTCCTCTCCAACATACTTTTAGAATAAAAACATTTTCTTTGATGTGTCGAATTACTGACATAGTGGATGATGTGATTTCAATTTACATTAATTATTTCAAGTCAGGTTAGGAAAAAAGTTTAATGTTGAACCAGGTTATTATATATAAATTATGTCTCATCCATGGTTCTGGAATTCTTTTTGACACATGGTTGTAATTTCTATAACAAAATGAGGTCCTTTTTTCAAAGAACTACAATAATGATATAAACGAACATCATTAATGATTTAACTTTTGAGTCATCCTCATATAAAACATCAAAATGATAAATGGTATAATTTATGGTACTAGAAATATTTAAACTCCTTTCCATTCCAATTTTGGATTTTCACTTCCAATTGGAAAAAATATCCTTCATTATAATGATTTATATGTTTCATTATGTTTTTAATAACACTCATTTTAACTTTATACAAGAGTTTAAAACAAGTTTTATGTAAGACAAACCCGAGGTAACTGAATTCTTAAACCAATTTCCATTCATTGTGATAACCCTTCTTCTTTATTACTTTTGTGGTATTATGATTATCAGTGTGATGAATTTTTTATATAATGTCGATTTATAGTTTATACACATATCCATTTAGTAATATTAATTCTCAATCCAATTATATTTTAAATAACTTTCTTTTTTAAATCCTTTTAAAACTCTCTTCAATAAAATTAAAAAAGATTTTTTTTATGTATGGAATGTGTAGTTTATCCTTATTTCAAGATACATTATTACCATGATATGATCCTTGGAAATTATTTCTATTTTTTTCATCCCATTATAGCCCAATATAAGTTGTGTTGAGCCCCTTTATAGCTCATGATATGTTGGGTTGAGCCCATTATAGCTCAAGATATGACACATGTGCACCATTATAGCACTCCAATGCATTGGTTACTCTCGGGAAGGAAGTTGAACAAAAGGTTATTCCTTGTGTAAGAGTGAATGTAAGATTGATATTCTATGTAATTCCTAAGGCAACAACATGAGTAATCTTGGCCCACATTTTTTATGATAAGGATTTTATTTCTTTTTATGTTATCAATTGATTAATTCTATCTATATTTATATATCTTACAATTTTTTATACACATATCATGATTTTAATATGTTATTTTAATGATATAATAATAGTTAAGGTAAATAATGGATTCGTGTTGTTTTATATGGAGTGTTGTCAATAAAATCACTATTTATTCTTTAATGTTTTATATTTTAAAAAAAAATTGGAAACTATTTTTAATAGTTCCATGTTTGTATGAATGTGTAATGTTATGTATGTTAGTTATCATGATTTATTAATGATATAAACCCAAAAAGATCATCAATGTGTAAAAATGTAGGTTCTTATTTAAAAATAATGATTTAGTAACTTTAATGCCGGGTCATTATAGTTGGTATCAGATGATGGTTTAGATAACATTAGGGTATATGATGATGTTAAAAAAAATACTATAAATGATTTATACATTGTGATTAATTTTAAATTTTTTATTATATAAGGGTTACCATGTTGATTCATCTTTTTAATATTTGTACAGAATGATTTTAGGCATAAGAAATAGGGAAGCTAAAGTTGTAAGGCAGCAATAGGCTGATGTCTGTCTGAATCGGCATCCCAAAATTGTTGGAATCGAAACCGAGTTGTCTGTGACACCAATGGATCAGTTATCACAAAATATAAATGGATGTTTGTATCCATTCATGATAGGAACATGATCATCAACAAAGAAACATGTATTTTGTGGAGAATTTTATAAGGCAACATCCTCTAGCAATTATTGGAACTATAGATCCAGTGATAACCGAAGGATAAATAAATACTCTAGAAAAGATATTTGATGTCATGGGATATTTTTAATGACAAAAGGTAATACTATTCAATTATCATTTGGAAGGGTAACCTAATAAACAGTGGTCTTTGTTTAAGAATACGAGAGATTGATATGATCTTGATTGTTTGGAATGGGATGATTTTAAGAGCCTTTTCTGAAAAAATATTTTCCCATAACTGTTGGACTCAGAATGGAGAAAATATTCGTGGAACTAAAGCGGAAAGTTGATGCTTTTGTGGAAACATATTATGCAAATTTTACAATAATTTTCAGGTACGTACCATATTATACTCGGGATTTTGAAAGCTAAATTAATAGTTTTTACTCTAATTTGAAACCATTTTCACGAAGATATTTGGCCTCATGAGAGTTTAAAAGCTATGAGAAGCTTCTTATTTGTAATGAAAAAGTTTATATGGTATTTTCTAACACATATTTTTCTTGTTATGACAAAAATAATAAGCGTTCGGGTTGGAAGGCAATGTGGAAGAACTCTTCAATGAAGTCTAGAGGTATGAAAATGAATTTCCCTTCCTATGAAAAATGTGGTAACTAGAATCGTGGTGAATGTCTTGTAAAATTTTGTATATGATACTTATGTGAGATGTTTAGAATCATATTTCTTGAGTTCAAGGAGAATGGTACAAAAAACGATATGTTGATGGTGAGACGCTTTAACTGTAAGGAATTGGGTCATTTTGCTAATCTTTTTCTGAAGGTAGTTACTCAATAACTGAATCAGCAAGGTTGGAAGTAGAAGGTTTGGGTAAAATCTTTTGAAACCACATAAACAGATGTTCAGATATCAAAATAGGTTTTATCAAGTACATTTTTTGTTTTTATAGATTTCAAAAATCTGCTGTTTGATTCAGGGTCAACATATTTCTTCATTTTTGATAAATTTTTTGAATAATTTTGAATTTAACCTCATGAAATGAATCCATATATCTTTGTAAAAATACCTGGTGGAAATATGGTGGAAAAAAGAAATTATAAAAATATTCATATCCATGTTTGTGGAAAGATTTTACCTACTAGACATGTTGTATTTCCTCTTATAGAGTTTGATGTTATTCAGGGTATGGATTGGCTTTCTTTTTTATCATACTAAGATAAATTTAGAGAAAAAGAAGTTGTTTTTCAGAAATATATTTTGTTTGTGCAGAAGAATGAACCCATATCATTAATAACATATCAAGATGCCAGAAAACTGATAAAATATGGAAATGAATGATACCTTGCTCATATTTTTGAAGATAAGGTAACTATCTATATTAATGAAGTACCCATGGTAAATTAATACCTTGATTTTTTTCCCAATGCTTTACTTATTTTAATTCCTAAACGAGATATTGAGTATATTATTGAATTAGTTCATGATGCTAAGACAATTTAAAAAAAATCTTATCGAATGGCCCAAATGGAACTTCTAGAATTAAAAAAGCAGTTACAATAATTATTAAATAAAGGCTTCATCTGACCCAACACATCAACTTGGGATGGTCCTATCTTTTTTGTTAAGAAAAATTATTATAAAATGAGGCTTTTCATCGATTACAGAGCCTTGAATAACATTACTATTAAAAAAGTATCATTTCCTTCATATCTATGGTTTGTTTTATCCCCTCCAGGGAGCACATCATTTTTTGAATGTTGACCTGAGGTTGGGGAAAGATTAGATGAATGTAAAGGATGAAGATATTCTGAAAACTGTGTTCCATACTAGATATGGACATTATGAGACTGTATTTACTCATTTTGGGTAAACTAATTTTCTTCTTGTATTCATGGATCATATTAATAGAATATTTCACGGGTTCATAGATAACATTGTGGTTATGTTTATTGATGACATTCAAATATTTTATAAAAATAAAGAAGAGCATGAAAAAAATCTAAGTGTAGTTTTAAAAACATTTAAATAAAACAAACTGTATGGAAAATTATGAAAGGTTGATGTTTTGTTGTAACATCTTTCTATTCTTGGGAACATTATAAATAAGGATGGAATACCTATTGATCCTGCCAAAACAAAATTGTTTGATGAATGGCCAAGACCTAAAAATTTTACAATGATTCATAGTTTTTGTGGATAAGAAAGTTATTACTGAAGGTTTGTAAAAAATGTTACACAATTATCTATCTTGCTAACTTATTTTACATGAAAAGGGAATAAATTTGTTTGTATAGATGAATGTGATGTTTGTTTTTAGGAACTAAAGAGGAGATTGCCGAATGCTCCAATTTTGGCCTTGCCTTTTCAAAATAGATATTTTGTCATCTATAGCGATGCTTCATTGATGTGACATGGTTGTGTTTTGAGGTATAATGATCATGTAATTTTATATGCTTCAAGACAACTAAAACCTCACGAGTTAAATTATCCCACCCATGATTTGGAATGGGAAGCCATGGTTTTTTATTTGAAAATTTGGCAGCACCATTTTTACAAATCCAAATGTAAAATATATACTGACCATAAATGTTTTAAGTATATATTCACTTAGAAGGAATTAAACATGAGGAAAAGAATATGGATTGAAATAATAGAGGATTATTATTTAATGATCAATTATGATCCAGGAAAATAAAACAATGTGGAATGTTCCTTGAGTAGAAAACATCATGAATCGTTAATAATGTTATGGAATATGATCCCTTGGTTGATGATTTGAAGAATTTTGGCTTGGAATATATTGGTGCATTGAATATATATGTTTTGTTTTAGGTTTTAGTGAATTCATCATTATTAGACAGAATTAAGCGAGCACAGAAGGAAGACCATGAGATACCGAAAAAGGTAGAATTGGTTAAAATGTCTGTGCTGCTAGAATTTAACCTTTATAATGATTGTGTTTTAAGATTTAGGGGAAAAAATTTCTGCCTTGTGATTCCCAGATGATGAAAGATTTGTTGTTTGAAGAACAGTGTTCTCCATTTTCAGTTCATCCTAGAAATACTAAGATGTACATAGGCCATCGGGAATATTACTGGTGGGATGGAATGAAAAGGGATATTTCTTATTTTACTTTGAAATATTTGGCATTCGAAAAGGTTAATGTAGAGCAGAAGATACCGCAGGGGATACTGTAGCCTTTTCCAATCCAGAGTGGAAATGAGAGAATATATCCATGGACTTCATGATGGGACTACCGATGAACACTCTAGTTAACAATGTGATTTGTGTTATTATTGATTAGTTGACAAAATCTGTAAATTTTCTTCCTATTCGAGATTTAATGTCATAGGATTAGAATTCTAGATTGGACCTCAAAGAGATTTTCATTTTACATGGTTTTCCTCTATCCATTGTTTCTGATCGGGATCACAGGTTCACATCAAACTTTTAGAAGGGTCTTCTTAAGTCATTGGGTTTAAAATTAAACATTCAGTACAACTTTTCATCCCTAATAAGATGGCCAGTTAGAATGAATGATTCAAAATTTGGAGGATATGCTTCAAGCTTTTTCAATGGACTACCAGGGATGTTGGGATCGACACCTGTATTAAAATTAGTTTTCATATAATAATAGTTTTCATTATAGTATTCAGATGAAACCTTTTGAGGCATTGTATAGAAAGGAGTGTCAGACTCCAGTGTTTTTGGACAAAGTTAGTGAAAGAAAGTTTATGGGGTAAGAATTTGTTGAGGAATTGGCTGATAAAGTGATGATGATCCCGCAGCACTTGAGGACACGTCAGAGTAGGAAGAAAAGATATGTAGATAACACAAGGAAAGACTTCTATTTCAAGGTAGGTGACCATGTTTTTCTTAAAATAACTCATTGGAAAAGTGTGATACATTTTAGTATGGAAGGAAAAAAATGTATGTGATTCATTAGTCATTTTGATATCCTATAGAAAGTTTCACTAGTTGCATACCGAATATCATTGCCTCTATGTTTATCTCATGTACATAATGTTTTTCAAGTTTTGATGTTGAGAAATTATGTTCCATATTCATCACATATCTTGAGCCCAGACATAGTTCAGATAGAATAAAACCTTTTTTATGAAGAGAAACCAGTTAATATTATTGATCGGTAGGAACATGTATCATGGAATAAGGTAATCCACCAGGTAAATATTTTTTTAAGAGAACTTGTGGTTGAAGAAGAAACATGGGAGTCTTAAAATTAAATGAGGGGAAGGTAACCTCACTCATTTAATAAGTGAATAAAATTGTCAGGACACAATTACTAGAAGTAGGGGATAATGAGGAACCCCACGGTTTTTAAATAAATAAATTAAAGGCCTGAATCTTTGTTTCAAGTACATATTTATAACTAGAATTTAATCATAATTTTGTAGCTTTTATGTTTTAAATTTTGAAAACCAATCATCTACCATTGTGTACATTATGAAATTTATTTTCTGATGGAACCAAATTGTTTTTGCTGAAAAGAAACATACCTTCATAAATAGTTATGTGACTCTAATGAATATTATATTTTATTATTATTTTATTTTTAGAAGGATTTAAGATAATGATATATTGGTAAAATTTTCAATGTGATATAAAAGTAGTTATAGTTTTAAAATTGTTAATTATTTATTTAAGTATGATTTAATTTAAAAATAAAATTAAAAATATTTAGAATATTATATTTTAATAATGGATTTCTTTTTTTAGTTCTACATGTCAAAACAATAGTTAATGTGAATATTTTTTATTTTTCTGAAATAGTTGATTTATCGGTGAATAATAAAAATATAGCTCTGAGTTTTGGTGTGTTAATGACATCATAAATGATGTAATAATGAAGCAATAAATCTGGAAAACTTTTTTATAGTAAAATATTTTTTAGGAGACCCAAGTGGATAATACATTGGGATAATAACATGGGCAAGCCCATGGTTTTGTGAATACATCTAATGAGGTGTCCCTTGGAAATTATTAAAATATTCTCTCACTTTTGCTATAAATTCCAATACATTCCTTCATTGAATTCATTCCAGATTCCTCATTAACGAATCTTTTGACTTTTTACATCTCTTTTAGTCCTCCAAAGGTTTTCTTATGCCCATACTATCCCAAACGTCATGTTCTAGTAGTTTCTCTACAATGTAATGAATTTCTCAACATCATTGTTTTTCCATTCAAGTTCATTTTTATGTGGTATATAATTCAAGAATCTATAGCATGTTCTTATTTTCATATTATTCATTATCTATTATATTTTATTATTTATTTCTTTGTGTCTTACCCTTTTCCCATTTTTTTTAATGTTTTCTAAAACCATGTTGCATACCTGTTAGATTACCAAATTTTTGTAAGGGATTTCTCAAATATTTTTTTATTTTGAGTTCCCTTCTTTTCATTCATCAACTAATATTACCCAAGAGGTAAAAAAGATCCAATGATTATATATATTCTGGATTTTCTAATGTTTTTTTAAATTCATCATCATTATTCTACTTCACCCCCACTTATTCTTGGAATAAAAACATTGTCCATGA
The DNA here is from genome assembly GCA_963277665.1 of Viscum album. Taxonomy (NCBI): domain Eukaryota; kingdom Viridiplantae; phylum Streptophyta; class Magnoliopsida; order Santalales; family Viscaceae; genus Viscum; species Viscum album. The sequence continues at coordinate 1,591,154,586 of OY728150.1, forward strand.
TGTGTCGAATTACCAACATCATGGATGATGTGAATACAATTTACATTAATTATTTCAAGTCTGTTCTTGCACCCAAATTTTTGGTAGAACTAGGTTATAATATATGAATTTTTCTCACCCATGGTTCTGTAATTCTTTTTTACCCAAGGATTTAATTTATAAAACAAAATGAGGACATTGTTTTCAAAGAACCACTATAATGATCTAAATAGTGATCATTAATGTTTTTACTTATGAAGTATCCTCATGTCAAACATCAAAATGGTAAATGGTATGATCTATGGTACTAAAAAATTAAAACACATATTTATTCAAATTATATAATTTCAATTCCAATTGATAAGAATATCCATCATTAACCAATCATGGAAATCATGTAAGAAACACAACCAAAACAACATAATGAATAAAATACTAACAATTAAAGGGTAAAACATTGTAATGAAATGATTATATAAGAAATTATAAAGAGGGATATGTTTATATAATATATTAATAAGTGTTTTTTAACCATTATAAAAGTGGTTTAAAAAAGGTTTAAGTAAGACAAACCTGAGGTAAGGGAATTCTTAACCCGATTTTCATTCTTTGGGTTAGCCTTTTTCTTTATTCATTATGTTTTATTAAGATTTTTGTTGTGAGGAATATTTGTTTATATTTTGTTTTATTATGTGTGTTTATAATTTATACCCATGTCCTTTAAATTCATTTAACTACCACTCTAATTATAATTTAAAGGTATTTCATTTGTAAATACATTTAAAACACTCTTTATTAAATTTCAAAAGGATTCTTTTTTATGTGTTTGGCATGTGTAGTTTCTAATGATTGCATGATTAATTTTTACTATGATATGTTCATTGGAAAATATTTAGGTTGGGTTAATCCCATTATAACTCAATATATGTTTGGTTGAGCCCCTTTATATCTCAAGATATGTTGTGTTGAGTCCCTTATAGCTAAATATATGATGGGTGAGCCCCCTTATAGCACTAGAATACATTGGGTACATTAGAGATAGAAGGTAACCGAAAGGTTATTCCATGTGTAAGGGTGAATGTAATATTGATATGTTAAATATGTACTAAGAAAAAAACATGTGTATTCTATGCATTCTAGTTTTTATGATATGGGTTTTATTGTTTTTTATGATATCTTATGACTAAATCTTTCTATATTTATATCCCTTTTTGAGTTTTATATTAATCCCATGTTGTTAAAATGTTTTTCACTTGATATAAGGATGGGTAAGATAAATAATGGATTTTTGATTTTTGATATGGAGTGTTGTCAAACAAATCACACATTATGTTTTAATGTTCTACATTTTGAAAAAAAAAATTAACTATTTTTTAATAGTTCCCTTTTTGAATAAATTTGGTATGTTATGTCTGAAAGTTATCATAATTCACTAAAACATAAACCTTAAAATATCCGCAATGTGTAATAATATATGATCTTAATTAAAATTAAAGATTAAGTGACTTTTAAAGGCGGGCACTTATATATATACCCTTCTTAATTTTGAATTTCATATATTATATGAAATTCTATATAAATAATGGTAAGATCACACATTCTATTTTGATTTTTTAAATTCATACATGAAAATAGTAATTCATTATATGTAATAGAAATTTGAAATTTAGATGCATAAGTGGTATTACCAAATTTCATATAATAAAAATGATTAAACATTTTCATAGGATGTGATATGATGATAAGGGACTAATTGATCAAGAATGTATCTTTCTCCCTTAAATTAGGTGTTGTGCATGATGTCTTAGACCATTTACACAGGTTAGATGTTTGTCCTTAAATGTTGTGTCTGTTATTTTGAGTGTTGATAATATGGCTCACATAACATATCTAGTTTCATTCATGAATACTCTCAACTATTTGAGATATATGCCATGTATACTATTTCTAGAGAATAGAGGCTCCCCCAAAATGTCCTGGAAGTCTGAGTTTCTCCCTAATCTATCTAGCACTAGTACCATCGATATATTGCCACTTACGTAAACACATAAATTTGTCAAATATATGGGGGAGAGTGGATAAAATAAATATTCATAAAGGATATTGAATTTATAGATGAGAATAATGAATCCCTATATAATTCATTATGGGAAGGTCTTAATACATTTTAAAAGTGATTTTATATCTCCAACATCTTGAGTCTATAAAAGTAAATAGTATATTGTATAATAAACAAGATACTCAACACTGAGCATTAAAAAATGTTATTATGAAACCATAGATCCTAGAAATAATATTATGTGAATGAATATTATTTATTAATTATTAAATATAAAATGATCATAATCATTAATAATATATTAATTAAATTTTAGAAAACTAAGAACATGTTTTAGTAAAGTAATTTTACACATTCAATACATTTTAATTTATAATGTTTTTATTCATATTATGAGTGGATAATATAATTAATTTATGAAACATATAGAACATTTATTTTTTGAATTAAATTTAATATTTGAAATTATTATCAAAAAATTATATGATATTTTTATTTTGATACTTTTAGAAAAAACTTTACATTTCCATGAATTCTAATAGTAAATATTTCTAATAAAAATATTGCTTTCCTTTCATTTACTTAGAACATAATATACTATTATTTTTAGTTTTAAAATTTAATATGTTAATATTAATATGATATAATACAATTATTTTATTTTTATAGGATTTTATTCTTTAATTTATTATAAAAACTTTTAATTTTTTATAATGGATTTTTTGGAAAAAGATTTTTTCTTTTTGTTTTATTACTGTAATACTATATTAAATAATAAAAAACTTGTTTATTGAAATTTTAAAAAATTTATTACATATTTGGAATTTAGAAGTCCTATAATACTCAATAGGTGACTTCAATTTTTAAAAAATATTAATTTCACCTTAAAAATTTTTGTTACCCCAGTAAATGTGTAACACCCCAAGGATTAAAAATAAATTTTAATATATAATTAATTCCATGAAACACTAAGTCTCAACATAATGAAACTCTACTTTATAGAGATATTTATAACCTAGTCGTTAAATATAATTTTCCCACATCTAAAAATTAAATTTTAACAAACTGATATACACTGCTAAAATCAGTAATATATTTGGACTCTAATAGGATCTACTAAATATTTAGTGAGTAGTAACCTAACCCCTATTAATAGTAAATCAGAATTTATGAATTGTAATATGACCAAATGAAATGTAACCACACCAATGAAGGTTTAACTAAAATTTGGGCATCTTATAAGTTACAATAGGATCACATTATAAGCATAGTTAATTTTATAAGTCTTAAATATTTAATTTCAATTTTATGATTAATTTAATAATTAAAATTAAAATTTATTTTCATAAAATGTAATCATAAATTAATATTTTTTTTCTATTATGGTTATAATATATATTAATGGGAAACAGTTTATTTATTAAAATGTTATCGAATCCGATTAAGTTTAAAAAATATTACTATTTCGAATAAATTGAGATTTTATTTAAAAATTAATTTTCTCATATTTGTAATGTAGTTTTGATAAAATGGAGTTCATTTTTAATATTTAAATTAAAAAAATGGTTTGGGAAAATTTTTGGTATATTTCTTAAATACCTAATTTTTTATGAATATTGATATTCAGTAATTTACCATATATATATAAATTATATGTCTAATACACTATTCATCACATCATGGATGATGTAAGAAACCTTTGTTTGAAATCAAATGATCAATTAACTATTTTTAGTCATAAGAACTAATAATATTTCATGTCATCTGAAAATAGTAAAATAATGATAAAAATAATGGACCCCACTCATCCCCCATAAATATAACCCCTCACACCTCTCAAGATTTAAAAAAATTTTAAATTCATTCCAATATTCTTCCAACGACTCTTGCACACATCAATACCTATTTGTCATACCAAAAGACCAAACCCAAAGGCCTTTTTGAGTTTCTCAAGGATAAGATGTCCAGACCCAACCAATACTGGGGCTCGATATGCATCATCACTAAGCATGCCTCCATATGCCAGGGTGGGGAGATAAGTGATGAATGAATAAATAATTAGGGAGGCCTCTTCCTAAGATCCAATAAAAACACAATATAAACACAATGAAAAAATAAAGAGGGAAAAAATATACAACAATACTACATATAAACCACAACTATGGATCCAGCATTAAAAAATACAAGTATAAGAAAGTAAACAAAATTTTAAAGGGGAAAAAATACACGGTAAACCATAAAAGTTTCACAACCTTACAATAAATGGAATAATAAAATATCTGAGATTTCCCCACTCTTGGATCCAATGTTATCACCACCAAATGCAGTCCAAGAACCTAGTATCCCATAGCACTTAGGAACTCATGATCAACCTTTTGGATATTTTGATATGTCATGATATGTGTGGGGAAAATGTCATGTAGGGGTGGGTATAAGAATAATCAGTAGGAAACCCCAAAAATGTGATGGGGGAGTAGTAAGAGATATAAATAAATAGGAAATTAGTAGATATAAAAAGGTAATATAAATTAGTATTGCTCCACTCAAAAATATAGTGAATGATAAATATTCCATACACAAGGATATTGAAATAGTTAGAAGATGAACATATCATTGAGTACTTTCTACCCATAGTAAAAGAGTATACCCATCTAACCAAAATAATATAGACAAAGAAATCACGTGACATACCACGTGAATATTCGCGTCCTTCGTAGGGAGAGTAACCAAAACCCATTGAGTTAGTAGTAAAATATGAAATATATATATATATATATATATATATTCTCGATCAAAGAAACACAAATGAGAGGGTAATGAGATTTTTATCTCGCAGCTCATCCAGGGAAAAGATTCTCCACAAGTTCTAGAAGTATCCATCAATGAAATATAGAATCCCTCACGTCTTCCATAAATATGCATGTAAAAGGGACTCAATCACTACACCTTGATACTATCCACATTGGTCAGATCTGTCTCACCCACACAATTTATTGGTGGCATCTCAAAGATACGTTTTTGTGTGGAAAGCATCCCTCTTCCTTGAAAGTCCAAGTATACACCAAACAATGTATAATAACTAATCTGTAGTCAGATTATGCATCTCAATGTAGAGGCCATGTTCCCCTGTTCATTCGGGGGTTCGACAATAATAATAACTATATGGGACCCACCCCCATGCTGATGTGGGATTCTCCTCTAGTTCCACGGGGACCTGCACCCAGGTACAATAGGGGATTCATCCCATGTCTTAGAGGACCCTCTCCCTAGTGTGGGGGATAACACCCAGAGGTAACTGTAGAGGACACGTTCACATTCCAATAGGGGATTCAATTATAATATCGTTGAGGACCCGCAACCAACCGAGTAAAAGGATTCGACTCAAAAGGAATCAAGGAACATCACTGGACATCCCTTCTAGAAGGTACATCTCATGAAGTATATAAGAACAACATTACACATCCCGATCTTATGGAACCTCTAAAAATGAATGGAGGAACATTGTTTCCAATCCCTTTTAGAGGTTATGCTCGGAAATATTTGATAAACCTTCCTGATCACAACTGTCATCGGTCATCAACTAAAAATACATCACACTGGGTATTTCTCACATAGAATCTTAAAATACCCTATTAATGGAACCGTCATATTATATACGGGAAGACTCTTAGGATAGGAAACTCAAATGAAACAATATGATTCTAAAATAAGCAGATACACGAGGTAGAAGATTCATAATGTGGTTCATTGTTTCTGGGGACCACACGATGTGTCACCCTATCTCATCACCTATTCGTGTACCTATCCATACATGGTTTCCGAATAGTTAACCAGTACCCTAATGCATTCCATTGAAAACATAGAGCACGTCAATCATTTTGTGACAAGACTGACAAGAACTCGGTGCTCTTTATTAGTCCAAAGGGAAAAAATGGATGTTTACTAAAATGCCTACATAGACAACCCTAGATAATCAAATGGATCACATCATCCCAATACATTTGGGAAAATGCAGAATATCACCTATTAATTTGCCTAATTTTAACTCCCAATAATGAATCATAATTCCACTGCACTGTGCACAAATAATTAATCATGGGACCAACATTTCAATTCTAATACACATCATAAAGATTGAACCATTTCAATGTTAACATAATAACAGACAGGATCATATATTCGATATTCTAAGATAGACACCCAGTGAAAAATTCACAGTTCACTGCAAAGACCCAAACCATGCCTCATAGAGAACATTCCTCAATTTTGGTTTAAGCATCTGAAATTGGTCTTTAATCATCCACCTCAATTTCATGGTTATGATTCCTCTTATGGGGCATCAATCAGATGTCATATGAAGGAGTTATGGCAGGTCAATGTTTTAATAATAACAATAATATATTATTATAATTTCAGCATTTAGGGGGACCAATCCATGAAATAGAAATGTAAAATTCCCAAATAATTGTAAAATTGTCTGTCTCCAATGTATGATTTTGTAGACATAGACAAAACGTTAAATAGATGTCTAATTTATAAGTGATGGAGGTATAAAGATGTTCCTGATGACCATCTTGACTGGGCCCACAACACCAGGGACCTCCTTGCTTACCCGCGTGCCATCCAAATCCGCCCGGACCCATATGTCAGTCCACCGCACCCACCCCTGCCCTACTGCACTGGCCCTGTCGGCTCAAGCCCACACCACTACCTGGATGCCACATGCCACCTAAGTGCTCTACCGATATCACAAACCTAGACACATCACCATACCGACTACCACGGCCACTATAACCTTCCACAGCCAGACATCCATCAGAACTCTATGTAGTGGTGGTACCTTCCACGGACAATTGAGACCACTCCATTGCTTTAAATCGATAAATTAAACTAGTTCTGGAATCATTAGATTGAGATCTTAATAGAAAAATTCCTTCCTCAAAGACCCATCAACATTTTGACGTGATGAAAATTAAGAGCTTCTCACACTCGCTATTATGTGTACTCCAGTGTGTGAAACATGAAACAATCATTTAACCATATATCATAGATTAATACATTCAAAGAACTATTATATGCTCCATGATTGGATTTCGTATCATTGCGTTAAAATGTTTTGTGATGAAAAACATTAATAACAAGAGAAGAAAACAAAGAACGCAGTATTGATCGATGGCCATGTTTTTTTACCATCATCTGTGATATTCAAACAAGAATAATCAAAAGAGAAATATTTATTTAATATCATTAATTTCAATTTGGGATTAAAAATCCAAATGAAAATTCCAAACTCAATTCGGATCAGTTCTTCGTTGATGAACACATCTGCTAAAAACCATTATGATCTCAATGCTCCAATATAATCCGATTTTCAGAACCACCCTGATCCATCAAGAATCCAACATTGATTCACCATCTATAGAATATGAGGATCCCTTATAATAATTGAGGGGGAAATGATCCAAACCCTTTATCATTTACTTTAACACAAATTTATTGGATCCTAACAATAGTGGCGGAATCCAAACCTCATATGCCCGCTCATGTGAGGTCATGCCTAGGATAAACATCATTCTACAAAAACAAAGGTGGTATCAGTTTTCCAATTCATCTCCCCATTCATAATTTATTCAAATTAACGTTTGAGATAAAATAATTTTATTTAATAATTTTATTAACTATTACGTCCTCTATAGTGTTTTCTACAGAAGGCCCACAAAAAAATGTAATGTCCCTCTTAGGTTAACCACCGTGCTCTAGAATCAACCATGTCATATATTATATCTAACATGTGCATATTATAATATATACACAATATTTTTATAAAAATTTATACTGGGAACATCGAGGCTCTAAATGGCACCTCGCCTTAGTGCCTTGACTAATTGGTCATCCTATTATACATGAATATTCCACTATCAAATTGTATCAGCCTTATGTTTCACGATTTCTGACAAAAAATGACTTAATGCAATAGCTACACCATATATTTTGTATTCAAAATGGTTCTAATATATTTATCCATGATCCTGTGTTTGGGAATGATCCTATATATTCTAAAAAATGATCAGGAATTGGAAACCTTATAGGATATTGTTGGGATCAAAGGATGTTTTCACATCCTCTCCCCCACATTAAATCAGTTTTGGTAGAAAAGGAATGCTCAAAACCCATTCAGAAAAAAACTGTGGATAATAATGACAACATGAACCCTTCAGGTGGTTCCACTTTTCAACTCCTCTCTTTTGTTTGAGATGAAAAAAAATGATTAGAACCCTAAGGGAGTTAATTTTTGACTTCTAGAGACATTCCATATATATTCGAGGCCAATATTTGTGATCATAGTGAGAAATAATAAGAGGTTTAATCTTTCAGGGAAGTACCTATTCAATAATAACATGACCAATCCTATAAAATTGAGCAATAATTTTTAAAATAAAGGGCTAGAAAAGGAAATAAATCAATGGTTGACTAAGAAAGTATTGTCTCTTTGAGTTCTAGAAAAAATCATAATGTGGGGAACACTCTAAAATTTAGAGAATAATTATTAGACGATCTCTAGGTATCAATATGAATGGAAACAATATTATTCCCCCACAACCCATGCCTTTTGAAAGTCATCTTAATCCTCTAACTCATTAGAAGTACTATGATGTACATAGGCCTTCAGGAATATTACTAGTTCTATGGAATGAAAAAGGATATTTCTAATTTAACATTGAAATATTTGCCATGACAAAAGGTTAAGGTAGAGCAGAAGATACCAAAGGGGATACTATATCCTTTTCCAGTTCCATAGTGCAAATGGGAGAATATATTAATAGACTTCATGGTGGGACTACAGATGAATTCTCGAGTTAACAATTTGATTTGTGTAATTGTTGATAAGTTGACAAAATCAGAACATTTTATTCCTATTAGAGATTCAATTTCATTGGATTAGAATTCTATATTGGACCTCGAAGAGATTTTTAGGTTACATGGTGTTCCTATATCCATTGTTTCTGATCGGGATCGCAGGTTCACTTCAAACTTTTAGAAGGGCCTTCTGATGTCATTGGGCGCAAAATTAAACATTCAATACAACATTTCATCCCCAATAAGATAAGAAGTCAGAATGAATTAATTAAAATTTAGAGGATATGCTCTATGATTTTTCAATGGAATATCAGGGATGTTGGGATCGAAACCTGCATTTAGATGTGTTTTCTTATAATAACAGTTTTCATTGCTGTATTTAGATGGATCCTTTTGAGGCATTGTATGGAAAGCAGTGTCAGACTCCAGTGTTTTGGGACAAGGTCTGTTAAAGAATGTTTATGGGGTAAGAATTAGTAGAGGATGTGGCTGAGAAAGTGATGATAATCCAGAAACACTTGAGGACACATCAGAGTAGGAATAAAAGTTATGCAAATAACAGAAGGAAAAACTTCTCTTTTGAGGTTGGTGACCATGTTTTTCTTAAACTCTATAATTGGATAAGTGTGATTCATTTTGGTATGAAAGGAATAATATGTATTTGATTCATCGTTCATTTTGAAATCCTAGAGAATGTTTAACTAGTTGCATACCGAATATCATTGCCTCCGAGTTTATCTCAGGTACATAATGCTTTTCATGTTTTGATGTTGAGAAAGTTTGTGCCAGATTCATCAGATATCTTGAGCCCATAAGTAGTTCATATATAAGAGAAACATTCTTATGAAGAGAAACTAGATCATATTCTAGAAAGTAATAGGTATCGTAGAAAAAGGTAATCCACCAAGTAAAGAATTTTCTGAGAAAACTTGTGGTTTAAGAAGTAACATGGGAGTCTTAAAATTAAATGAGGGTAAGGTACCCTCACTTGTTTAATAAGTGAATAAAATTGTCAGGACACAATTACTAGAAGGTGGGGATAATGTTGCACCCTAATGTTTATTTAAATATAAATTAAATGCCTGAATTTTGTTTTATGTACATATTTATAACAATAATTAAATCATAAGTTTGTATCTTCTATGTTTTAAATTTTGAAAAACAACCATCTACAATTGGGTACAGTAAGAAATTTAGTGTCTGATGGAACCAACTTGTTTTTTTGGTGAATAGAAACAAACATTCATGAATAGTAGTGTGACTCTAAGGAATATTAAATTTTCTTATTATTTTATTTTCAGAAATATTTAAGATAATGAAATATTTTTAAATTTTTCAATGTGATATAAAAGAAGTTATAGTTTTAAAATTATTAATTATTTAATTAAGTATAATTTTATTTAAAAATAAAATTAATAATATTTAGACTACTATTTTTCAATAATGGATTTATTTTTTTAATTCTACATGTCAAAAATTAGTAAGGTTGAATATTTTGGATTTTTTTGAAATAGTTGATTTATCGCTGAATAATAAAAATACAGTTTTGAGTTTCTGTGTGTTAATGAATTCATAAATGATGTAATAATGAAGTAATAAATCTGGTAAACTTTTGTATAGTAAAATATTTTTTTATGTGTCACATGTGGCTAATACATTGGGATAATACAATGGGCAAGCCCATGGTTTTGCGAATACCACAAATGAGATGTCACTTGGAAATTATTAAAATATTCCCATACTATTTCTATAAATACCAACCCATTACTTCATTGAATTCATTCCAAATTCCTCATCAACGAATCTCTTGCCTTATTACATCTCTCTTAGTCCTACCATGGTTTCATCATGCCCCTACTATCCCAACCTTCATGTTCTAGGAGTTACTCTACAATGTAAGAAAATTATCAACATCATTCTTTTTCCATTAAAGATCTCTTTTACGTGGTATAGAAATCAAGAATCCATACCATGAATTTTTTCATATTATTAATGATATATTATATTTTATTATTCCTTTCTTTGTGCCTTACCCTTATCCCCTTTCTTTTTAATGTTTTCTAAAACCATGTTGCATAGACGTTAGATTACAAAATTTTGTAACGGATTTCACAACTATTTTCTTTATTTTGGGTTCCTTTATTTTATATCCTCAACTACTATTACCCAAGATGTAAAAAAGCTCCAAATATCATATATATTCTTGATTTTATAATGTTTTTTGAAATTCATCATCATTATTCTACTTCACTCCTATTTATTCTTGGAATAAAAACATTTTATGTGATGTGTCGAATTACCGACATCATGGATGATGTGAATTAAATTTACAATAATTCTTTCAAGTTTGGTCATGCACCCATTTGTTTGGTAAAACCAGGATATAATATATGAATTAGGTCTCACCCATGGTTCTGTAATTTTTTTGTACACAAGGATTTAATTTATTAAACAAAATGAGGACATTGTTATCAAAGAACCCCAAAAATGATCTAAACATGCATTGTTAATGTTTTTACTTATGAAGCATCCTCATATCAAACATCAAAATGGTAAATGGTATAATTTATTGTGATGAAAAAATTTAAACACCTTTTTATTCCAATTCTATAGTTTCAATTCCAATTGATAAGAATATCCATCATTAACTAATCATGGAAATCATGTAAGAAACACAACCCAAACAATGCAATGAACAAAATACTAACTTTTAAAGGGTGAAATGATGTAATGAAATGATTATAAAAGATATTATAAATATGGATATGTTTCTATAATATATTAATAACACCATTTTAACCATTATACAAGAGGTTTAAAAATGGATGAAGTAAGACAAAACTGAGGTAAGGGAATTCTTAACCAAATTTTCATTCTGTGGGTTACCCATTTTCTTTATTCATTATGTTGTATTAAGATTATTGGTGTGATGAATTTTTCTTCATATTATGTTTTATTATGCGTGTTTATAATTTATAAACATATCCTTTCAATTCTATTAACTGTCACTCTAATTATATTTTAAAGGACTTTCCATTGAAAATACATTTAAAACTATGTTTAATAAATTTCAAAAGTATTTTTTTATGTGTTTGGAATATGTAGTTTCTACAGATTTCATGATAAATTATTACTATGATATGTTCCCTGGACATTATGTATGTTGTTTTAATCCCATTATAACTTAATATATGTTGGGTAGATCCCCTTTATATCTCAAGATATGTTGGGTTGAGTCCATTATAGCTAAATATATGATGGGTGAGCCCCCTTATAACACTCCAATACATTGGGTACTTTGGAGATGGAAGTTGACCAAAAGGTTATTCCATGTGTAAGTGTGAATGTAATATTGATATGTTAAATATGTACTATGTAAAAAACATGAGTATTATAGGCATTCTAGTTTTTATGATATGGATTTTATTGTTTTTTATGTTATCACATGACTAATGCTTTCTATATTTATATCCATTTCTGAGTTTTATATTATTCCCATGTTTTTAAAATGTTTTTCACAGGATATAACGATGGGTATGATAAATAAGTGATTTGTGATTTTTGATATGGAGTATTGTAAAAAAAATCACGCTTTATATTTTAATGATCTATATTTTGAAAAAATGGAAACAATTTTTAATAGTTCCCCTTTTGAATGAATTTAGTATGTTATATATGAAAGTTATCCTAATTCATTAAAACTCTAAACCATAAAAGATCCTCAATGTGTTATAATGTATTATCTTATTAAAAATTCAAGATTAAGTCACGTTTAAAGGAGGGTACTTATATATATACCCTTCTAAATTATAAATTTCATGTATCATATGAAATTATATATAAATTATGTTATGATCCCACATTATGTTATGATTTTTTAAATTCATACATGAAAATGGAAATTCATTATATGTATTGGAAATTTGAAAATGAGAGCATAACTGGTCTTAAAAAAATTCAAATATTAAAAATGATTAAACATTTTCATAGGATGTGATACGATGATAATGGAAATATTTAACAATATTGTATCTTTCTCCCTTAAAATGGGTGTTGATCATGATGTCTTAGACTATTCACAGTAGTTAAATGTTTGTAATTAAAATTTATGTCAGTTATTTTGAGTGTTGACATGATTGCTCACTCACCATCTCTAGTTTCATTAATGAAGACTATCAACTATTTGGGATATAGGGAATGTATACTATTTTCAGAGAATACAGACTCCACCAACTTTTCGTGGTGTCTGAGTTTCTCCCTAGATCATCCAGCACTAGTAACCCCAATATATAGCCACATACGTACACACATAAATGGTTCAAATTTATGGGGGGAGTTGATAAAATGAATATTCATAAAGGATATTGAATTTCTAGATGAGAATAATGACTCCTTATAGAATTCTTTATGGGAAGGACTTAATACATTTTCAAAGTGATTTTATATCTCCAACATCCCGAGTCTGTAAAAGTAAACAGTATATTAGATAATGTACAAGATACACAAAACCGAGCATAAATAAACAACTAAATAATGTTATTATATGAACCATAGAACCTAGAAATAAAATTATGGGAATGAATAGTGTTTATTATTTATTAAATATAAAATCTTCATAATCATTAATAATATATTAATTAAATTTTAGAAAACTATGAATTTTATTTTTGTAAATTTATTATACACATTCAATACATTTTAGTTTATAATGTTTTTTATTCCTATTATGAGTGGATAATATATTTAATTTATTAAACTTATAGAATATTTATTTGTAGAATTAAATTTAACTTTTGAAATTATTATCAAATAATTATCTAATCTTTTTATTTTGATACTTTTATAAACTACTTAACATTTCAATGAAATGTAAAAATACATATTTTTATTAAAAATATTTCATTCCCTTCATGTATTCAGAACATAAAATTCTATTGTTTGAGTTTTAAAATTGAATATGTTAATATTAATATGATATTATCCAATTATTTTATTTTCCATGGATTTTATTTTTTAATTTAGTATAAAAACATTTAATTTTTTATAATGGATTTTTTGGAAAAATATTTTTTCGTTTTTGTTTTATTAGTGCTACATTAAATTAAATAGTAAAAAACGCTCTTTTTGAAATTTTAAAAATTTTATTATATATCTGGAATCTAAAGGTCCTATAAGAGTAAATAGGTGACTTCAATTTTTAAAAATATTAATTTTAACCTTAATAATTTTTGTTACCCCTCTAATGTGTAACACCCCAAGGATTCACAAATAAATTTTAATATAGAATGAAATCCATGAAACACAAAGTCTCAACATAATGAAACTCTGCTTTATAGAGATATTTATAACCTAGTCGTTAAATATAATTTACTTCATCTACAATTTAATTTTTTAAAAACTGATATACACTTTTGAAATCTGTATGATATTTGGATACTAATAGGATCTACTAAATATTTTGTGAGTAGTAACCTGATCCTTATGAATAGTAACGTGACATTTATGAATTATAATATGACCAAATGAAATTTAACCATCTCAGTGAATGTATAAATAAAATTTGGGCATCTTATAAGTTACAATATGATCACATTATAAGCGGAGGTAATTTTGTATGTCGTAAATATTTAATTTCAATTTTATGATTAATTTAATAATTTAAATTAAAAGTTATTTTCATAAAATGTAATCATAAATTAATATTTTTTTATGGTTATTATATATATTAATAGAAAATTGTTTATTTTTTAAAATGTTATAAAATCCGTTTCAGTTTAAAAAATGTTACTTTTTTGAATAAATTATTATTTTATTTAAAAATTAAATTTCTCACATTTTTAATATAGTTTTGGTAAAATGGAGTTCATTTATTAATTTTAAATTTCAAAAAATAGATGGGAATTTCTTTTGTATATTTCCAAAATACCTAATTTTTTTATGAATATTAATATTCAGTAATTTACCATATATATATACATTATATGTTTAATACACTATTCATCACCCCATGGCTGATATAAGAATCCTTTGTTCGAAATAAAATGATCTATTAACTGTTTTTGGTCCTAAGAACTAATAATATTTCATGTCTTATGAAAAATAATAAAATAATGATAATAATAATGTACCCCTACTCCACACCCATAAATATAACACCTAAACCCCTCTTTTCCTCACACCTCTACAGATTTTAGATTTTTTTAAATTCATCCCAATATACTTTCCACGACTCTTCCCCACCTCAAATACCTATTAGTCATACCAAAAGGACAAACCCAAAGGCCTTTTGAGGTTCTCAAGGATTATATTTCAGGACCTGACCCATGTTGGGACTTGATATACAACTTCACTAAGCATGCCTCCATATGCCACGGTGGGGAGATAAGTGAAGAATGAATAACAAACTTTGGGAGGACTCTTCCTATGATCCTATACAAACACTCTATAAACTCAATGAAAAAATTAAGAGGGAAAACAAAAATAATATACAACAATGCTACATATAAACCACAAACATGCATCCACCTTTAAACAATACAAGTTTATAAAATTAAACAAAATTGGAAAGGGTAAAAAATACACGGACAACCATAAAAGTGTCACAACCATACAATAAATGGAATAATAAAATATCTGAGAGTTCCCCACTCTTGTATTCCATGTTATCACCACCAAACGCAGTCCAAGAACCCAGTATCCCTTAGCACTTTAAATCTCAAGAGAAACCTTTTAGATATTTTCCTATGGAACGATATGTGTGGGGAAAGAAATGTAGGGGTGAGTAGAAGAATACTCAGTAGGAAACCCCAAAAATGTTAAGGGGGAGTAGTAAGAGATATAAATGAATAGGAAATTAGAAGATATAACAAGGTAATGTAAATGAGTACAGCTCAACCCAACAATATAGTGAATGATAAATATTCCAGACATAAGGATAGTAAAATAGTGAGAAGATGAACATATCATTGAGTATTTGCTACCCATAGTGAATGAGTATACCCATCTGACCACAATAATCTAGAAAAAGAAATCATGTGACAAACCATGTGCGTATTTGTGTCTCTTGTAGGGACAGTAACCAAAACCCATTGAGTCAGTAGTAAAATATGATATATATATATATATATATATATATTCTCGATCAAAGAAACACACACGAGAGAGTAATGGGATGCCTATATCACAACTCAACCAGGGAAAAGTGTCTCCACAAGTTCTAGATGTATCTATCAATGAAGTCTAGAATCCCTCACGTCTTCCCTAAATATGCATGTAAAAGGTACTCAATCACTACACCTTGATACAATCAACTTTGGGAATATCTGTCTCAGCCCCACAATTTCTAGGTCACATCTCAATGACTTGTTTTTGTGTGGAAAGCATCTCTGTTCCTCGCAAGTCCAATTTTACATCATACAATGTATCATATCTAATCCATAGTCATATTATGCATCTCAATATAGATTCCATGTTCTCTAGTGCATTCGCGGGTTCAACATTGATAGTAACTATAAGGGACCCACACCCATGCTGATGTGGGATTCTACTCTAGTTCCACGGGGACCCGTACCCAGGTACAATAGGGTATTAATCCAATGTCTTCAGGGACCCTCTCCCTAGTGTGGGGGATAACACCTAGAGGTAACTGTAGAGGACCCATTCCCATGCCAATAGGGGATTCAATTCTAATATTGTAGAAGAACGGGACCCAACCTAGTAGAAGGATTCCACTCAGAAGGAATCAAGGAACTTCATTGGACATCCCTTCAAAAAGGTACATCTAAAGAAGAATATAGGAACAACATTACATATACATGTCTTATTGTACCTCTCAAAATTAATTAAGGAACATTGTTTCCAAGCCCTTTTAGAGGGTAAGCTCGGAAATATTTGATAAACCTTCTTGATCACAACTGCCATCGGCCATCACCAAAAATGACATCACACCAGGTATATCTCACATAGAATCTTAAAATAACCTATGAATGGAACCATCACATTATATATGGGAAGACTCTTAGGATAAGAAACTCACATGAAATAATATGATTCCAAAATAAGGAGATACGAGAGGTAGAAGATTCATAATGTTGTAAACTATTTCTTAGGACAACATGATGTGTCACCCTGCCTCATCACAAATTCCTGTACCTATCCATACATGGGTACTGAATAGTTAACCTGTACCCCTATGCATTCCATTGTAATCCTAGAGTACATCAATCATTTTGTGACATGACTGACAAGAACATGATGCTCGTTATTGTTCCAAATGGAAAAAATGTAACATTACTAACATGTATATTTAGACAACACTCGATAATCAAATGTATCACATCATTCCAATACATTTGGGAAAATACAGAATATCCCCTATTAATTTTCCTAAATTTAACTCTCAATAATGAATCATAATTCCACTGCACTGTGCACAAATAATGAATCATGGGGCCAAAATTTCAATTCTAAAACACATCACAATGGTAGAACTATTTCATTGTTAACATATAAATAGAAAGGATCATCAATTCATTCATCCAAGATATACCCCTAGTGAAAAATTCATAGTTCACTGCAATGACCCAAACCATGCCTCCTGGGGAACAATCTTCAATTTCAGTTTAAGAATTTGAAATTGGTCTTGAATCATCCACCCCAGTTTCATGGTTGTGATGCCTCTTATAGGGCATCAATCAGATGTCGTATGATGGAGTTATGGCAGGTAAATGTTGTAATAATAACAATAATATATTATTTTTATTTCAGCATTTAGGAGAAAAAATCCATGAAATCAAAATGTAAAATTCCCAAATCAGTGTAAAATTGTCCGTCTCAAATGTATGATTGTGTTGACATAGGCATAACGTTTAAAAAATGTCTAATTTAGATGTGATGGAGTTTTAAAGTTTTTCATAATGACATATTGACCGGGTCCACTACTCTATGAACCACCTCGCTTGCCTGCATCCCATCCACCTCAGCCTGGACCCACATTAACAGAACACCTCACCCACCCATGGCCTGCTGCATTAGCCCTATCTGCTCACTCCCACAACACTTCCTACATGCCCCATGCCACCTAAGTCCACTACCAACCTCACTAACCTAGCCACATCACCATACCAACTACCATGGCCACTACAACCTTCCACAACAAGCCAACCATCAGAACTTTATGCATATGTTGTCCCTTCCACATACCATTGGGACCACTCCATTGCATGAAATCTATAAATGAAACCAGTTATGGAATCATTGTGTTGAGATCCTAATAGAATCATTCTCGACTCGAAGTCCCTTCAATGTTTTGACTTGTGGAAAATTAAGAGTTTCTCACACTCGCTATCATGCCTACTCCAGTTCGTGAAACATGAAACTATCATAGAACCATAATTCATAAATCAAGACATTCAAAGATCTATTATATGCTCTATGATTTGATGTCGTGACATTGTGTTAAAATGTTTAGTGATGAAGAAAAAGAATAACAAGTGAAGAAAATAAAGAACAAGGGATTGATCGAGGGCCATATTTGTTTGACCATCATCTGTGATGTTCAAACAAGAAGAATCAATAGAGAAATAATTATTTAATTTCATGAATTTCAATTTGGGATGAAAAATCCAAATGAAAAGTCCAACCTCGATTCGGATCATCTATTCGTTGATGAACACATCCTTTAAAAACCATTGTGATCGTAACGCTCTAATATACTCTGATCTGAAGCACCACCGTGATCCATCATGAATCCGACATTTATTCAAAATCTGAAGAATATGAGGATCTCATACAATAATTGAGGGGAAATGATCCAAACCCTTTATCATTTCTTTTAACACAAATATATAAGATCCTAAAAATTGTGGAGGAATCCAAACCTCATACGCCCACTCATGTGAGGTCATGCCTAGCCTAAACATCATCCTACCAAAACAAAGGTGGTCTCAGATTTCCAATCCAAGTCCCCATTCATAATTTATTCATAATAACGTCTGAGATAAAATAATTTTATTTAATAATTGTATTTACTGTTATATCCTCTATAGTGTTTTCTACAGAAGGCCTGCAAAAAAAATGTAATGTCCCTCCTAGGTTAACCACCATGCTCCGAACTCAACCATGTCCTAGGATTTTTAATCCATGATACTGATTAGGAGATACATTATATCTATCATGTGGATATTATAATATATACATAATATTTTTTTAAAAGAAATTTACTTGGCACATCGGGGCTCTGAATCACACATTTCCTTAGTTCCTTGACTTATTGGCCATCCTATTATACATGAATATGCCACTATCAACTTGTCTCAGCCTCCAGTTTCACGATTTTTGACAAAAATGAATTAATGCAAGAGGTACCCTCTATAATTTTATTCAAAATGGTTCTAATAGATATATCCATTATCTTTTATTTGGGAATAATCCTGCATATTGTAAAAAATGAAAATCAATTCGACACCTTATAGGTGATTGTTGGAATCAATGGTTGGTTTTACATCCTCTCCCCCACATTAAAGCATTTTGGGTGGAAAATGAAACCTCAAAACCCATTCAGAAAAAAAAACTGGATAAAAATGACACCATAAACCCTTCATTTGGTTCCACTTCTCAACTCCCCTCTTTTGTTGGAGACGATAAAAAAATGATTAGTACCCTAAGGGAGTTAATTTTTGACGTCTAAAGACATTCCTTCTATATTAGAGGCCAATATTTGTGATCAAAGAGAGAAATAATAACAAGTTCAATCTTTCAAGGAAGTACCTATTCAATAGAAACATGACCAATCCTATCAAATTGAGGAATAATTTTTAAAATCATGGGATATAAAATGAAATAAATCAATGGTTAACTTAGATAGTTTTGTCTCTCCAAGTTCTAGACAAACTCATAATGTGGGGAACACTCTAAAATTGAGAGAACAATTGTCACATGATCCCTATATGTCAATATGAATGGAAACAATATTATTCCCCCACAACCCATACCTTTTGAAAGTCATTTGATTCCTCTAACTCATATTACTCAATTGATACAAAAACTTATTCTAGTGAGGATTATGATAATGACCTTATATTTAGATATTATTAAAAAATTGAAGAGAAATTGTACATTTCAAAATAGATGGACTCATGGATGGAAGAGAATGACACAAATTCGTTTCATTAGAAAATATTTTGTGACATGACTATTGATACATATCATGATCTCTAAAAGAGAGTATTTATAACGGTGGTAGATGTGTTTATGAAGGATCCAAACATCAATTTCATAAATGTTCCATCAAAATGACTTTTTCTCAACATGTGTGGTTTGTGAAGTTAGGTGAATTTGTATTTGATGTACAACTTCATAGAGTATTTTTGGGGATGTTGAGAATACTTGATGGCCTGCTTTCAGTTTCTCAGTGACTAGTTGTTTTTTCCGTAATTCATGGGCCTGAGTCTCTCGCTCTTCAGCCTCACCACCTTTTCCCCCTTGGTGTACTATTCATTATTCTCTTAAAATAGAGTGACATCACTTTGTTCATGAACAATTCTCTCTTTATGAGTTGTTTTCTACAATAGAGGGGCATCACTTTGTTGGGATGTGATGGAACACAATGTTTAACTATCACACATCACTACAAATCTAAATATACCTACTAGATGATGATAGTGACCTGCATTTTTTTCTTTTCGTGGAATGTATTCCCATTATTCTTTGCTGGTGTAAGCTCTTTATTCCTCTTGTTTTACCTCTATTTGTTTTTTTGATAAATTTTTTAGGGATACAATTGGGTTAAAAATTAATCTCTCCACTTCTTAAAATAACAAAATTCTTACCAGTCGTTAAACAGGTCTCTACATTATAACATCCTTCTAGATTTTTTTCTCCTATAAGTAATCTAAGGAAACAAATCATGATATTGAGCTTGCATTTGGATCTCCCATACCCATGATCAATTTTTTACATTTCCCTACTACCAAAACACCTGAACCAAAGTGATAGGGTATCCACATGTGTTCTAATGCCATCTATCACATGCATAGTGTCATGCTCGTATATCTCCAGTTGCAATTCATGGATTTTTTTTTGAAACCACTCTAGTTTTGGGGGTGTTGGTGTGGGGGTGGGGAAAGGAGGTATGAAACCTCGTCAACCCTTTTCGTGATCCCTAATTTCCTGATGAACCTCGAATATATCTTATCTCCCCATATAAAAACAAACTCACAATCCCTCGGCATATCCTCCTGTACCAGGATAGTGCACTCATTGTGACCATCGTTCTAGGGGAATGGCTATAATCATCTATAGTTGGGTCCCAAATACCTTGTGTAAAACTTTCCATAATTATGATGTAAAATGAACGTCACAATCAGATATAATATTCAAGGTTTCCCCATAAAGGTGGAAAATGTCATATACGTACAACCATCCCAATAACTCTACCAATCATTACACCATTATAGAAAATATGTGTGTTGACTTTGTGACTCGATCCATTATCACCAAGATTATATCATGACCCTTTGTTGTTCCTGGAAGCACCATTAAGATGTCCATGGATATTCCGTATTATTTCATCTCTAGTTATTCTTGAGGCCGCAACAAATCCCCGGAACTCTGTACTCAACCTTCTCCCAATGGAAGTCTTGAATAACCACACCTAGTGTCACAACTAAAAAAACATTTCTCCCATGGAACAGATTTCCATGATTACAAACTTAATAATATCCATGTGGTGAGCCGCCTATGGATATAAGAGTCATGAAATAATTTTTAGATGATTTATCATAGTTGGAACTCTCACACACACCCAAGAAGTGATTTTGTAAACACCATTGATTGAATAAAACGTCCTCTTATGCCCAACTAGGGTTAGCTGTAAGGAATCTAACTATTCTATAACATACTAAAATAGGAAATCTTGGGACATCATGCTCAGGAAATTTGTATCAAAACTTCCATTTCTTAGAGTAAAAACCTATCAAGATTGCATAGTCTTATATAATGTTCATCCAGATTCACTACCTCTGTTTCATGTCCCATTGAGTGAAATCATACTTGATACTCTATTGGTATGAGTAAAACACAAAGTGCTCTCCCAGAAGGTAATTTCTACACATCCTAAAAGATAATACTACCACTCCCAACACCATGTAGTGATTCTCGTAGTCCTATTCATGTGGACTCCATCACCTCAAACTGTACATGATAATTGTAGTATGAAGGTTAACATTGAGCGCACAATGGTACTGACGAACAGAAAAAGGTGAGAAAACCCCTCAAATTTCATGATTCAAGACATGTAAATCATGTAGCATACCCTATGAATATTCTATTATTTTGTAAAGAGAATAATCGCTATATAAAGAACTTGGCCACACCCACTAGTGGCATTCCTAGTAAAAGGAGGTTAAGAAAAAAAGACCATCGACAATGTGAGGACCAGATTCAACACAATACTACACAACTTCGCCATGAAAAAACAAGTCTGAGGGAATCATCCACCACACATAGATCTTATCTTCATTTTATGCCTCTGACTCTTCATCATAGTTTTTATCATGTCAGAAAAACACATATTTTTTGGGAAGGACCCCTCTTCCATGTGCATTAATATCCATCTTAAAAAATACCAACACAGGGTTACATGGAATCCCCATATCACCCTAGTAAATCCTCAATAATGAAGTAGGGATTAATAGAGTACTTTAAAATTTTCTAAAATTTTATACAAAAAAGGGTTTAAAGGACATTGAGTATACATCTTATCATCTCACGCACTGTAGGATCCTAAATATACAACACATGTCGCTGCCTGTGGCCCTAACTGCTAGCTCCGTGAGCCCAATATGGGCTGCTTAGTGGTGGTGGAAGAATCATGTTGCTTCATCCCCCACACACGTATCCTCCTGATCATATACCAACACCTCCTCATCGGGGACCACCTACTCATTTCTTGAGAGATCCATGATCATTGTGCTATCACTGCTGTTGCAGTCCATCAATAATCTTCATGGAATGATCAACAGGTTTTTCCTGTATTCTTATGACATATAACCTCACCCATCACAAAAATAACCTTATCCCCCTTTATGCTGCATTGATGCTCTATGATACCCCATCCATGTACCTGAGGCCTATTGTGGAGAGGCCTCCTGCATAGGGGCCCTTCCAACTAAAATCGGCAAACTGTGTTTGACGTCCCAATACTGTGGGATCCACTAAATACTCCCACTAAATATCACTATAATTACATAAATATCTCTTTCACAAGCACCTGATCCACCACCCTGACAAAGGTAGGAATGTATAAGGGTACTATGATGGTACAAATCACTATATAAGGACCCTTCTCAAACTTACAAGATCAGAATATACCATCATGGACCACTTCCAAAGAGTGTTTATTAATGTCTTTAAACCTAGATAATTAGTCTATCATCATCATCTATCCATACGGATGGTCTAGAATCTCTAGAATCTGAATAGAGTGTAATTATAAAGTGTAGTACTGCTCACAAATCTGATATTGTAAGTCATCCCATGAGAGTGACGAATTTTTTAGTATCATAGTAACCTAGATTTACCCACACCCAGCTTCTTAGTGGAAAGTAATGGATGCCAAAGATACCATATAGTCTTTCTATGTCCAAACAAACATGAATATGCAGACCACTGAATCTCGAGAAATTTACACTACATGAGAGTCTGACAAACCATGGAATTAGACCATTCTCTGGCATTGGAACTCACAGAGTGTGCTCAACCTGCACATGTCCTCAGCCTACTCTGCTGTGGTCACCCACTACTCAATGGGTGGATGTGATACTACCTTCCCACCAAGAGGATGGGGATCACATGATGGATTCTAGACTACAACCTCATCTCTCATGGAAACATTTGAAAAAATTGAAGCTAGCAACCCTGGTGGATTTTGTCATAGAGGCATCCTGAATGTTATCATGGAGTACTGTAGTCTGATGAGCCAAAATATATATCATCCATAAGGATGAGATGAATCAAGATGTTTGTTTAAAGACTCAATCCTATATTATGAATATACTAATTTCCCCAACAACAAATGTCTTAGCATTCCATGTTGACATGAGGGTAATTAGGGTCATTTTTAAAGGATACATCATTCGCAACACTATCACTATACTCCCTAGCCTAATATTAACACTCAAAACATGTGGGAACTATTTAGCAAAACCCAAAAAACTCCTTTTTAGGGAACCTTATAACAACATCACAAGAAACAAACCATCTCTCATACCAATTTGTCAAGATTTGACCTTTGTTGGGGCATGAATGACCACTAACCCAACCCCCCCCCCCCCTCCATAGGTTAGGGTGCAGCGATAAGAACCGACTAAATAAAAATCCCAGGTAGCCTTTTCCCTAAAAACATATAAACAAACACAACCATCTCAATGAAAAAGTGCGAGGTAGAAGAAAAAAAGATAAAACACAGCTATATATAAACCAAAAATATGCATCGACCTCTAAACTATACATGTATAGAAAAGTAAATTTAAGGGTAAAGGGGAAAAAATACACTCCCAACCTGAAAAGTGGCACAACATAACAACATATTGAATGGTATAACAATTTAAAGAGCTCACTCTTAGTTCCCATGATACGACCACCATACAAAGTCCAAAGAACCTATATCCCTAAGCTCTAATGAAGTCATGATCAACCTATATGTCATCTATATATAGAACGATATGTTTGTGATAATACCATGTATGGGTGTGTATAAAAATACTCAATAGGATTCCAGAAAGTGGAAAAGGGGGGAATAAAGATATATAACTTAATAGGAATATAGTATATAGAACAAGTTACAATAAAAGAGTGCTGCTCAACTGAACACGATTGTGAAGAAAAACAAATCCAAACATAAGAATCTTGACATGATAAGAAAATAAAAATCTCATAGAGTCTTCAATGACTATATGAACAGAGTAGACTCATCCAACCATGAGATGATAGACACCAAAAGCACGTGGAAAACCCCACATGTCATCACCACTAATGGAAGGAGACTAACCAAATCCCAATGACTGGGTACTAAACTGGGATATATATAAATATACTCTGTCAAAGAAACCCAAGAAAGAGAGTATAGATATCTCTAACTCATTACCTATCCTTGTAAAATAGTACCCAATAGTCCCCTAAGTTTCTATCAATGATTCCCATCGTCTTACATGTTTTACCTAATAATGGAAGTCACAGGGACTGAATCACCATAGCTAGATACTATCCACTTTTTGAAACTTTTTCTCACCTGCACGGTTTTTAGGCCGTATCTCAAGGACGTGTATGAGTGGAAGAAAGTTTCTCTCATACTTATGACTAAAATTTACATAAAATCATATCTCCTCACTAATTAATATCCTTATGGAGAAAATATATGTAGATGACACGTTCCCTAATGTATCTAGGGGTTTTCACTCTGATAGTAGTTATAGAGGACTTGTGGCTATGCTGATGGGGGATTCCACTCTAATGTCACAAGGACCCACGCCATGGTACAATAGGGTTACCAAACCAAGTTTTTGGGGACCTAAAATATATAGTGTCAATGGGGTTCTAATTATACGTAAATATGGATGACCCATTCCCTTACCAATGAGGGATTCAACTATAATATCGTCGAAGACCCCAGCCCAACCTGATAGGGAAATTCCACTAGGATGGAATCGAGGATCTATACATTCCATCCCAACTATATGGTACCTCTCATAAAGAAAAAAATAAATACAATGTATGTCCCTTATAGATGGTACATCTCCAAAAGGATCGAGGAATGCTGATGCCCAACCCAACTGAAGTGTGTGATCAGAGATCAGTAATAAAACTGCCTAATCATAGTAATGGTCAGAAATCTCCTAAAAAAGATTCATTCTTGGAATATATATCATCGTATCTATGTAGTCAATATTGAAGGAAAATTGTGTTCTAAATGAAAAAAAACTCATGATAGGATACTCGCATGCAACTATTTGTGCCCAAAAAAAGGAGATAGTAGAGGCAGAAGATTCATAATGAGGTACAAAGACCATGTGGGGGACACATGATGTGTGACCCCACCTCTTCGTATGGATGAGTACCTATCCATACTCAGGTAAAAAACTGTGAACCAATACCCCTAGGCATTCCATTATACTCCCTGAGTAAATGGAATATCTAGCCAAAAGGGTGATGAGCACACGATGCTTGCCAATAGTCTGAAGGAAAAAAACTAAGTTTATTGATAGGCCTCATCATATGGCCCTGGATAAACAAATGAATTACACCATCTATATCCTTTTGAACAAATTCAAAGGATATACATGCATTCTCCTGATCCGACAATGCGTGATAAAAATATACTCTATAGCAATGTGCACAAATAATGCCTCATGTGGCCTACATTTCGATCCCAAAAGAACATCATAAAATCACACCATTGTGATCATCATGGAAACACACCTAAGATAAACTATTCGTTCAAAAAACCCCAAACCCATTTAAAAGGTCTCATTTCCCCACACACGCACAAAAGAGGCCTCATGGTGTCTACACCTCAATTTTTTTAAGCAATCTTAATTGGTCTTGAAATTTATACCTCTATTATAGGATCAAAACACCACTGATGGTTTGTCGATCAGACATCATTTAAAGAATTTATGGTGGGTCAATGTTGTGATAATAATATATTATTATTAGTATTTAGTAATTTTAGGTGTCTGGTCTATGATATGGAAATATAAAAATCTCAAACCGGCCAAAAATGTTCTGCCTCAAATGCAAGATCTTGTGGCCATAGGCAAAACGTAAAACAGATGCTTTGTATAGATGTCATAGTGGTTTAATGGTGATCCTGAAGACCAGCACAACCCACTCTGATCTGGTTCACTCCACCGGGGCTGGGCCAATTCCATCCCGGCCTAACCAGAGCTTCATAGACCACCTTACTGAACTACGGCAATGTAGCCTCGGCCTGGCCCAGCTGCCGCAAACCGCCCTGCCAACCAACCGGCCCCACCGACTCCCATATATAATAGATCATACACTCAACATGTCATCCTAGTGCTCTACCTCCATCACACACCCAGCGCACTACCTCACCGACTACTATGGCTTCCACCACCATTCACTTTCAGACCCTTGTGGGACCTCCATCAGACCAATATTCACTGGCAGTTCCATTCGCAGTCCAGCACGAACACTCCAGTACATGAAATCAAGAAAAAAAAAGACTGGATCTGGAAACATTGGGATGAGATCTTAACAAACTGATGCATTACTTGAGGATTCATCGATGATTCAATGTGAAGAAAGGTATTCATTATTTCTTCTAACTATTTCACATCTTCCTGTTCTTGATACTCTAAAATGTTGTAGATTCAGATTCCTTGGATAACAACCTTCACTGATCAATGCTACACATCAAATTTGGATGTCCTATCTATGTATTGAAATTTTTAATGATAAATAATTTGACGAACAAGTGAATAACATAAATAATAATGGATCAATCGATGTCAATGTTATTTCAAATATCATTGTTCATGTTAAAACTACAAAATTTATAGAAATAAAATTATATTATTTCATTAATTTTTTTGGGGAAGAAAAATCCAAAAGGAATGTACTACTGCAATTTGGATATGGTCATCATTGATGAATTCACTCACCAATAAACAATGTCATTTATGTGGTGTGATCTTATCATATTTTTAGTATCTCTATGGTTCATTATGAATCGAAAATCTAATCTCCTTCTAAAGTGGAGGAGGATATCTTGTTGGACATGGGAGGAAATGATCCAAAACCTTGCTCATTTCCTTAAAAACTTATTTCTAGGATCCTTGAAATGTTTTTGGATCTCAAACCCCCCACTCTCCTTCACTCGAGGTCATTCCCTGGGTAATGATTGCACTATGAAGACAACAATGGTCTCTAATTTCCAATCTATGTCCCTATTCATAATTTATTCGAATTAACATCATATATAAAATAATTTTATTTATGGTTACATACTCCATGGTGTTTTCTATATAAGGCACACACTAGAAAAATTATATTTCACTTAGGATAAATTATACGCTTCAAACTCAACTACGCACTCAGATTTCAGATCCCGGATACCATTTTGAGATATCCCATCTACATCATGTTCATCATAATAACGTTATCATGTAAAATTTGATTTCCATTCTAATCCAGGATATAATATATTAATTTTCATTTCAATTCAGTTTCCTTTCTTATACCCTCTTTACCTACCCCTGTCAATGAGTCATGAAAACTCTAGTATATTATATATCATAGAATGTTCTCATTTTATGAAAAAATTTATCATAGTACACATTCTCCTCCCCAATGGCCCGAAGGCCTTCATTTATTTGTTAAATTTGATAATACACATTCAAGGGGTGTGGTGGAACCCTTACGAGGCCCATAGGTGTATATATTACACGGTCCGTTGGCCATAAAAAAATTCTTTACTCATAGGCTTCAAAAAATACATACAACCCAAAAAAACTAAATGAAATTGCTCTTCCCTAGCATCTTCATCATGAAATCTACTCTCTACCTTCACATGGTTGTTCGACTAGGCTTTCTCATGCATGCACAAGAATTTCCTGATGGTAGGTGCCATACCGTCTCATTCCTATGATCCATTTAGTGGATCATATGACCTAGTGGAAGTTGGTGGATGGATTAAAAAACATGAAATGATATTCGATGTTATGTGGTTTTTAGAAAATTAAAAGGATAGATTTTCCCTTTATCATGTTTAAGGTGAATATGACTTGTGGTGTTCAGTGGTTATGAATATCAGAGGTAGTGAGGAGATTGATTCCTTTGAATAATTAATTTTTTAAAAACCGGTCCTCAAAAAATATATTCCTTTGGTGTATCTAAATATGATGGAAAAAAAATCCCATGAATTTAACCAAATGGAGGAGCATTTAGTTGTCATGTATGATGAAAACTTCACCGGATTGGAATTGTACACTCAAAATCTTATTACGGATCATGATAGAACAATCAACCATTTTTACTAAGGATTTAAGACAACATATTAATGGAAATTGGATTCCCAAGAATTGAAATGTTATGATAATATTTTCCAATGTTTTTTGAGGGTGGAATTTGAGTTTTTTGATGACCATACATACTTTGATTTTAGGAAAAAGAGGAGTTCTGGATTGCAATTAGTGGGGAAGAATCAATCAATGAAATTTTGACAATATGAAAGTCAATTTCAGAATTATGAAAAGTGTGGTAAAAATCACCATGGGAAATATATTACCAAAACTAAAAAACATTTTTCTGTGTAATGATTTTAAATATGGATCATGGTTATAATTAATATGATCATAAGATCACTTTTATAAGAAAACTATACAATGTTTTGAATGTGGTTATAGGGGTCATTATGAGAACACTTCCCAAAATATCGATCTGAATGATGGAAAATATAATATTTATGAGAAGAAAGGTGTAGTGAGATATTTTGTTACTACGTAAAAAAAATTTGGGACATCAAATTATTTTTTATAAGGTATATTTTTTTTACTCGGATTTTTCTAATGTCATGTTTGATATGGGGCCTATACATTACATTATTTATGAGAAATACTATAGTTAATTAGAAATTTCATCTCAAGAAATGAGACTGGAACATATGGTTAAAAAATATGAGGTAAATATTATAATAAAATCAATTATATGAATCTTCCGATTGTTGTCTGTAGAAATACATTACCGTAAAACCTTGTTATTTCTCTTTAGTTGAGTTTGAAGTTAATATGGATATGGAATGGGTTTCTAATTATCATTCTATGAGTTATTTCCTAGATAATTATATTTTTTTTGAATTTTATTCAGTTTTCTTATAATAATGAACCCTTTCAATTGATAACCTATCAGGAATAAGAGAAAATTTTAAAATATATAAAAGAGAGTTATCTGACTAATATTGTTGAAAATAAGGGAACAATTAAAATTAGTGATGTGAAAATGGTAAATGAATACCTTGATGTATTTCTTCACGAGTTATTCAGTTTTATACGCGATCAAGAAGTTGAATTAAGAATTGACTTATCTCTAGATTCTAAGACACTTAAAAAACCATATTTTTCAAATATCTCAAGTAGAACATCTTGATTTAAAAAATAAGTTTTAGGAGTATATTGATAACATATTCATTCATCCTAGAACATCACCGTGTGGTGCACATGTTTTTTTTATAAAAATTAAGATGGTTCCATGAGTCTACATATTGATTATATAGATTTAAATCAAATAAATTTTTAGAATAATTATCATTTTCCACATATATATAACTTTATTTATCAGATCCAAGGAGATCATCATTTTTTCAAGATTGACTTGACTCTGATTCCATCTGTATAAGGTGAAGGACGTTGAAATTCTTAAAATAACTTTTCAAACTAAATATGAGCATTATGTTTTTATGCTGTTTGGTTTGAAAAATTCCACTATTGTATTCATGGATCATATGAATAGAATATTCCATGAATATTTGGATATGATTTTTTTTGTTTTTGTTGATGATAATTTGGACTTTTAAAAATGTTATGAGGCTCATGAATAATATTTAAGGATTGACTTGAAAACTCTCAATGAAAAGTAGTTATAATGAACATTTATAAAATGATATTTCTGGTTGCAAAAAAAATTCTTTTCATAGATTCATTTTAAAAAAGGATGGAATTACTATTGATCTCGCTTGAAAAATTGGTTGATGAATAGAAAAAACCTCAATATCATATAAAGCTTCATAGTTTTCAAGAGTTAGTAGTTTTTTACCAATGGTTTGTAAATAACATTACAAGATTATCTATCCTATTAATAAATTTGACAACAAATGAATATAAATTTATTTGTATTGAAGAATGTGATGTTTTTTGGAATTAAAGAAGAGACTGGTGAATTATCATGTTTTGAAAAATCCTTCCTTAAATGGTGAGTTTGTCATCTATAGTGATGCTTCATTAGAAGGACATGGTTTTTTCCTAATGAAGAATGACCATGTAATTTCTTATTCTTCAGGAAAACTGAAACAACATGAGTGAAATTACCCCACACATGATTTAGAGTTTTCAATTGTGGTTTTTGATTTAAAATTTTTGAGGCTTAAGTAATACAGATCCAAATTTTAAATATATACTGACTGAAAAATTATAAAGTATATATTCAATTAGAAGGAATTAAACATGATGTAGAAAAGATGGATTGACCTGATAAAGGATTATAATTGAGCGATCAATTACCATCATGATAAAAAGTTATGTACGAATTGAGTTGAAACCCTCATGCATCATTAACCATATTAAATTTATAAAAATGCCCCTAGATTAATCATTTGAAGAGTTTTTGATTGTATGGTCTTGAGGCATTAAATTATATTGTTTTATTTATGATTATAGTGTAGTTAAACCTATAAGATAGAATTAAGAATGCACAAAATGAATAATGTGAGCTAAAGAAAAGGTTCAAATTGGTTAAAATGTGATGTTTCCAAAATTTATTCATGATAAAGAATGTGTTTTGAGGACTATAAAATGATCATGTCTTCCTTGTAATCTCCTAAAATATAAATAATTTTTGTGTGAAGCTCATAGTTCACCTTTTTCAGTTCATCCTAGAAGAAATATTATGTATAGAGACATTCAGGAGTAATACTATTGGCATAGAATGAAAAGAGACATTTCCTGTTTTATCATGAAATATTTAGCATGAAAATGTGAAAAACAAAGTGAAAGGTATCAATGTGGATGGTTTAACCATTCCTAATTCCTTATTGGAAATGGGAAAATATATCCATGGTCATCATGGTGGTACTACCAAATATATCTTATGGTAACAATGTGATTTGGGTTATTGTGGATCATTTTACTACATATTTACATTTCCTTCATATTAGGGATAATATGCCATTTGATAAGCTTTCTCAATTATTCCCCAAGGAAAGGGTCAGGTTACATGGAGTTCCTATTTCCATTATTTTTGACCATGATCATAGGTACACTTATATCATTTGGAAAAGTACTTCAGAATTCATTGAGCACAAAATTATATTTTATCACTACTTTTCATCATCAATCTGATCGAAAAACTGAGCGAAAAATTTGGACACTAATGGAAATGATTCGGGAGTGTTCAATGGACTACAAGGGAAGTTAGGATCAACACATATTTTTTTGACATTTCTTAAAATAATTGTTTTCATTCTATTTTACAAATGGTGCCATGTAAGGAATTATATGGGAAGCAACATTGAATCCAATCATTTTGAGATAACATCAAGGTAAAAAGGTTATGTGACCACAATTAGTAGAGTATGTGGTTGAGAAGGTGAAAATGAATGCAACATAATTATAAATATCAAAAAAGGGAGAAATGTTATGTAAATGATAGGCAAACATACTTTTCATTCGAGGTGTGTGATCATGTTTTTCATAGAATAACACCATATAAAGGTTTTATGTGTTTTTGTGTTAAAGGAAGGTCAACTCAATAGTTCATTAGACCTTATGAAATCCTAGATAATGATGGACATATCTCGTATCATGTAGCTTTTCCTCCATGATTATCTCAGGTACCCATGTATTTTCCAGTTTCAATTTTGAAAAATTGTTTTCTAGATTCATCTCATGTCTTGATCTTAGATGTAGTTTAGTTGGAAGAGAACATTTCTTATAATGAAAAGCATGTTAAGATTCTTGATCATATAGAGAAAGTATTGATTAATAAGGTAATACATCAGATTATGGTTTTGGGGAGAAACCACAAGGCTGAAGAAGAAACGTGGGAATATGAAAAAGATGTTAGAGGAAGGTACCATCACTTATTTGACAACTAATTACTGATTATAAGGATGTAATTTATTGAAGGTGTGAAGAACTCAACACCGCAAGGAATAAAAAATAAATTTCAATATAGAGTGATATGCATGAAATAATGAGTTTCTATGTACCAACACTATGTTTTAAGTAGATAGTTATAACATATTGGTTAAGAATATTTTTCCTATTTTATAATTTGAATTTGGAAAAACAGACATACATGGTTGCAATATATATGATATTTATAGTCTTATAGGATCACATTAATTTTTGGTGAATGTCTACTTGACGCTTATGAATAATAAATTGACCATTGGGAATAGTAATATGAAAAGATGAATATAAACCACCAAAATAAATGTATAAATATAATATATTCATCTTATAAGTGATAATATAATCATAGTATAAGTGTTGGTATTTTTGTAAGTCCTAAATATTAAATTTGAATTTTATAATTAATTTAATAATATAAAGGAAAATTTATCATCTTAAAATGTATTCATAAATTATTATTTTTATTACGGTTATAATGTTGTTATATGAGATTTTGATTAAATTTTCATGGTGTTATAAAATAATTTCTATTTTTTAAATTTTTTATTATTTCAAATAAATAATGATTATGTTTAAAAATTAAATTTATGATATTTATAAATTTATTTTGATAAAATGAAGTTCATTATTCAATTATACATGCTAAAAAATTGTTGTGGTTACATTTTTGGATTTTTCCAATATATTCGAATTTCTGATGAATAGTTTTATATGGTAATTTACCATATATATACATTATATTTTAGATAAACTATTATTAACATCGTGGTTGTTATTAGAAATCTTGGTTCTAAATCACATCCTCTATTTACTTTTTTCGTCATAAGAACCAATACTATTGATTTTCATGAGCAAAATTATAAAACAATAACTAAAATCATGGACCACCACCTCCACTATAAATACCACCCCTCACCCCTCTTCACCTCAGACCACTAAACCTTTGATAATTATCTAAATTATGCTCAATACACTTCCAAAAACTCATACCATGTTTAAGAATAGATGGTCTTACCAAAAGGCCCAAAATAATAGACTTAAAGGATGATATCAATGAGAAGAGATCAAGATGTAAAAAAATCATCTTTCATTTTCATTTATTTTTATTTGAATTATTGTTTTATTACACATTGTGGACCTTCCCTTATACAATAGGCATAAAAAATATAGAATCTTATATATATAATTTTAATTTTATCATGTTTAGGGAAAAATTAATCATCATACTTATTCTCCCCTTTCTCTTATTCTAAAAATGAAGACATCGTACGTGAAGTGTCGATTTAAAAATATTGTTTACAATGTGTTTTCAATTTCCTTTAATTATTTCAAAAAAAGTTTTAAATATTTTTTAATGTTTTCTATAACTTTTAAATTGTATAATAAAGC
Organism: Viscum album; assembly: GCA_963277665.1. NCBI lineage: Eukaryota > Viridiplantae > Streptophyta > Magnoliopsida > Santalales > Viscaceae > Viscum > Viscum album. The sequence continues at coordinate 1,591,188,798 of OY728150.1, forward strand.
CTATTTTACATTCTGTAGATAACATATATTCATAATAATAAAATATATAAGGAAAGTAGATTGTGAATGTCAAAGAACCAAAAAAAATGTTCTAAATAGATATTATTAATGTTTTTTTCTAATGACTCATCATCATATATGAAAAAAATGTCTTACGATATCATTAAATATAATGAAAACATATGAAATCAATTTCTTTCACTTGTAGAGTTTCACTTTCATTCAACAAGAAAATCAATTACAAACCGACTATGGAAATCATGTATTGAAGTCACAAGAAAAAATTGGAAGAACAAAAAAATATTAATAAATATATGAAATGATGTTATAAAATGATCATATAATGAGTCATAAATTTAAATGTTTTTATTTAAAATAATAATAATACTATTTTAAAAATTATACATAAGATTTAAACAATTTTATGTAAGACAAACCTAAGGTAAGGGAATTCATATCCTAATTTACTTTTGTTTTCTTAACATTATACTTCATTGATTTTGTGTAAATAAGATTAATTGTGTGATTAATTTTTTATATATTATGTTTTATTATGTGTATTAATAGTGTATACACCTATTCATTTTGTTTTATTAATTCTCACATAAATGATATGATATTTTTAAGGGACTTTTTTTTTAAATCCTCTTTAAAAATTTCATTTTTACAAAAATCAAAAGAATTTTTTAATGTAATTATTAATGATTTATGATAATGTTATAGTTCTATAGAATTGAGAATGATGAATGGTAGCAAATATATCTCCCTTAAATTTTTTGGGTATATTTATTTCTTTGGTCATCTGTATGGTTACTGCAAGTGTAACTAGGATGGTTACACAATACGCTAGCCGCGAGTGTTACATTATAAGCTGGCTGTGATTGTTACGAGTAACAAGATAATTGTGAGTGACTATAATTTTAATTAAGTAATTACATGTGATATTAATATGGATTTATTTATGTTTTCAATATTTTATTGAAATATAATGTTTAAAAAGTATATATATGACACTTTAAGGGTGAAAAGTATTTTTTTTTTGTGAAAAACAAATCATATGTTTTTAAGTACTCCGGGAATAATGGATTATTTTATACTTTTTATATCCCTTAAAGATATTTTTATGGTCTTCCATTGTTTTTAAATGATTATATAGTTTATAAGGATGTGTAATAGAAATATTAAATTGAATCTAAATGTTATGAATTTTTGTTAAAGAAACCAGGTTATATTTTCAAAGTTTTATGTTTTAGAAAAAATGAATACTATTTTTCTGGTAACCACTTTGTATGATTGTGGGTTGATATTTATGACTTATGACCTTAAATTATAAATCTATAATCTTTATAAGATCATAAATTTAAAATAAATTAAATTATTTTTGAAAACAGATGATTATGTATGGTTTACGGTCGGTTCTTTATAAAAGGGATATTAGGTAATTAAGGGTACAAATAAAGTAATATAGGGTAGAAAATGACCACAAAACATTCACCCAATGTTTTTTTATGAGTATTATTCATCCATAATGAATCATTTTTCGAATATATGGCCTTTTTGTTCAATTTTTTTTTGATGAATACATTTTGAATATTTTATTAAAAGAAAAGTAAATATGCAACCCTTATATTTTTAATAACATTTACATTTTTAATATTGGTTTATTAAGAAGATGTAGTCAACATTAAATATTTATTTAAATTATAAGACTTAAATTAATCACGGAATCTTATTTTTTATTTTTATTGAATAAATATATACCATATGTTTTCTCAAAATACTAATGTAAAATAATTTAATTGATGAAAAAATAAAGTAAAATATATTAAAAATATTAATATTAATGTTATATTATATAGTCAATAGTAAAAAGAATTTAAAATGTTACATTGATGTGTTATATATTTATTAAACGATTTTTTTTCAACATTATCATGTTAAATTGTTATTTTAAAAAGTCAATGTAATGGATAATGTCAATGTTTAAATTTATGATATTTTAAAAAAAATTAAAAATGAAGAAAAATTTATGAAAAACTAAAATTCAACAAAATGAATTAGACATGGTTTTAAGATTTATCCAGGATCCATTTATGGGTTGTTTTTAATTTTTCATTAACTAAAATAACCATCAATGTGTAAAAACCTATGTACTCCTAGAAAGAGTAAAAAAAGTTAAATAAATGTCAAACCCAAATGATAATGGTAGATATTTAGTCCAAAAACATCTATGATTCAATTTATTAGATTATTTTCCCCCTTAATCATTTTATTTTTCAAATTTTTATTTTTTGAGCTATTTTTAATTGAAAATAAATCTCATTAAATTATTATTTTGAGATATTCCATGATTTCCCTGCTCCTCCCTTATAAAGGGGAAACTATTATTTTAATTTATTCACATTTGAGACAACACTTATTGGGAAACATCCATAAACATTAGTTACTATAATCCATAAAATTTTTATATAGTAGTTATTATTTACATAACACTATCCTAAGTGGTATTATGTTATTAATGAAATGAGGTCTTACCCCAAAGAGGTATAGTTTTATCTGCTTTTTTTATTTTGATTAATCTTCCAATTCTTGGAATTATTCTTTAAATAATATTAATTAATTACACCAGTATACTCAATATACTATGATGTTATAATTTGTATAATATAACCTATATCTATACTGAATTCTATCTAAATGGAGATTAAGTCATCATTTACATGTACGAAAATGTAACGCCTCGTGAACTACTGTGATTAATGAACCATCACCAGCTCTCATGATTTTTTATAATTTTAGTATTATTTTTTATTAAATTCATTATATATTTATCATTTTGAAAATTTAATATATCATTTTACCTTACCATTCGTTTCATATAAAAAAGGGCCCATTATTTGTGCGTACATTTGAAATACCACCTTCACTAAGCGATGTGATTCATATTCATCACCACATTACATAAATGATATGTATATATATTTATATATATATATAGACATTATATGATAATTATGATATTTTGATAAATATGGAATGATAAAATGATACATATATTCTTTCTAAATGTTCATTGAAAAATGTCAGCACCACTCATGCGTAAGTTTGACCAACTGTCTCCATGATTGTAAGATATTTCATTTTTCATATGAAAACATAATTTATGTATATAAAAGTATATTTGATTTATAAATATTATACATTTTTCAATATTATTATTTTTGAGATTATGAACTAGTGACCAGTTTGACTATAGATATTTCACAAATTTCATTTTGGACTCAAGTACATAATATCATCCAAATGTCTGCTGTGACTATAAATAATATAGTTACTGTTATAACATGGTAATAAGTTACAAAAAAATGTATTTTTAAAATGAAAATTTTCTAAATAAAATACATAACTAATTTTTTTTATTATTAATGAAGATAATTGATACGCGTGAAAATTCAGATTAGTGGTATGGGGATTTATTTAAAAAATTCAATTTTAAAATTCCTTTTTCATCAATTTTTACAAAATGAAAAATAATTTTTTTATCATATATGAAATTATAGGATTTTATGGAATTCATGATTCATTTATGTTTTCAATATTCCATTAAAATATTATTTATTTATTTACAGATAATTTTTTTTATAAAAAATGTTCACAACATTTTAAAAAATAAGTGTTTCTGAAATTGAAAAATTTAATTTTTTAAAAAATATTAATGATATTTTATTAATTGAAAACCCCATTAAAATATGTTCTATTTATTTTATTTTTCTACAAATAATTTTAGTAAGAAAATGGTATTATGATATATGAAATCATTTTCCATGTGGTAATTAAATATATTTCTCAATGGATGTATAAGGAAATTTAAACGAATAAAATGTTTTATTCATCACTTGGTAAATGAGAAAAATGTGTTGAACATGTGAGCCTATTACAACTTATATAAATGGTATACACCTATTATAGCACATATGTGAGTCTGATATAACTAATAGGACGACTTGAGCACCATTATATCTCATCAAAATGGGTTATCCTGATATAGCTTATCCGAAGGGTGAAACCTGTTACAGCTCTACAGTGTGTTGAGTAATGATTATGTTCTATAAGTAATAATATTGGAATTCATTTGTATGGTTATTCAAATTAAAAGGGGATTCAATTGTTTTTATAAATATTATTCTCTATATTAACTATGAAGGGTTATAGATTGTTTCCTATCAGTTTAAATGGTTTTCTTTATGAAAAATCTATGTTTTATTTTTTTGTTGAAATTATTTTCATCATAATCTCAAATAAAATAAAATGGTATATCATGTTTTTCATAATAATAATGTTTTTTCATTCATAATATTCCTTATTGATATTTTTTCTCACCTTATGTTTTAATTTTTATTCATGAGGACAAAGAATAAATGAAGATATTGATGTGTTTGAGAGGAATAATATAAAGAGTTATCATGAAAAAAACCATGTTTTTTTAAATGTTTTTCATTTTTGGAAAAAATATATACAGTGTATAATTTTTCACATTTAACGTATGGGATCACATATTAATTTTTTTTCATAATTATACAAAGCTATAAACAAAAAATTTTGTCATAATTTCATGAATCTAAATACTTGTTCAAAAACGGTACAATATATAATATTAAGGTCGAGTTCTTACTATTAGTATCAGAAAAAGTCTAATATTTTTATTGAGATTATAAAATTCATATTTGAGGTATTATTAATTAGTATGGATATCATCATGGGTTTATAATTAATTTTTTTTCATAATTTTAATATATTAGAAACACATTTTTAGGCATTAAGTATGAAATATTTTGTGAACTAATGATATTTTCAGAGACATTTATTTTTTGATGGTGTTATGGGTTATTACTCTTTCGGATGCAAGTTGAAAAATATGAGATAGAATTTAAGGGTATTTTATTATTATTAATATATTAATTTTTTTTATGTTATATCATATTTATGTCAATCTTATACTAATTATATAATTTTTGAAATAGGTGTCTCATTGAAAATTTCACAACCCATCATATCCGATAAGGCCGCAAGGTTTCAACCCATAACTAAAAGGCCACATGGTTTCATTACCTACTAATTTCCTATGTGAACAGCTATATATTATTAATTCTTTAGTAAAAAATATTGTTTATGAGGAATAAGATGATTGTGATGAAATATTTTTTTGATAAACATTTCCATGTCATTAGAAAAATATTTCGTTATTAAGTTATTTATATTATTTTATAACACATTAACAATTTGGGGAATCAAATACATAAATGTAAAAAAGATACAATTATATTTAATTTTAGGAATAATGTATGAATTATCTTTTTCTTATTTTATGGGGATTTATGTTATATATAGAAATCATAGGTATATACTGGATATTATATTATTTGAGCATAAAAATTGTGGAGTATCGACTTTGGTGTCATTGATGTTATTTGGATAGAAGTTATAAATTTTATCTTTGAAGATTATTTAATAAAATTCTTCTTAATTTTGGGTTGTACAAATAGTCAAGTATATTTTTGAGTAATTTTATGGATAATTATTTATCTAATGATATTATTTAAACATTGGATATTACATTAATGTTATTTTTATTATATTAGTTTCTTATTTTATAAGAGATTTATTATTTTGGTGGAATTATATTATCTTCTTCTGACTATTTTTGTTTTGATTAATGTGTAAATAATTGAGAAATATATTTTTATATTTTCCATATTCATTGTTCTATGTTTGTTGATTCTAAATCTCTTGGGATGAATAATACATCATGAATACAAATTGTTTGAAGAAAAAACAATTCATGATTGTTTAAAATATTTAAATCGATGAAAATATAAATTTAATGGAATTATAATTTATTATTTTCTTATACCAGGTATTAAAATAATTCATCAAATCTATTAAAATGATATTGAGAATATGTGATCAATTTACATTTCATAGCATGAAATTATTAACTTGTGATCATATTATATATTAATGGTTTTATGATGGTCCACATTCTCATTACCATTTTCATTGTGATTCTCTATATTTAATTTGTTGTTATATTTTCTCTTCAATTTATAGGTTTTCGTGGATTTAAACCTTGTTATGTGTTATCTATATAACCTTTATACATACCATTCATTGTTTTAATAACTATTTTATTCAAAAAACTACTGCGAGACTTCAATATTTACAATTCCCTAAAAAATAAATTATTATCTTCATTAGACTTATTATTTTGGTGCTATTAGTTTTAAAAGTCCGACACTTCTATCTTTATGAAGAGGAATTTGAGGGTTGTTTCAAAGAAGAGGTAATCACCATAACTAATCACTTTATTTTATTATTACTTAACCTCCTATAAATTAGATGTATATATCATATATAATATATTCAGTAATTAAAATATATTTTAATATTATTAAAATCATAAAACATCATTGACTATTGGCTTCCGCATGTAATGGGAAGTTAACATATCCCCATTATGTGATTATGCATTGAAATATATATATAGAGGAAAAATCATTTTTCATCACTATATTACATGTATGGTTATTATGAAGTGTTAAAATAATATATATGATATTTATGAGAAAATTAAAAATTAATAATTATATTTTTAAATTTAATGTCTTATTCTTCAAACTATTTGAAAATAATTACGTATATCACGCTTACCTGTTGACTACAACCTCGAGGATGAAATATAATTCATTTTTCATATATGGTTTACATGGATGGTTATAATAATGAATTTTTAATTGTTAATTAATATCTAAATTTATTTTCTTCAAACCATAAAAAAGTCAAATGAGTGTTTATTTGTATATATATCCTATCATCTCATTGAAGAACAAAATTTGTTTTCAAATCTATAAAATCTATAGATAAATATGAAAATATATATAATGAATATATATGATTATTGTTTAATTATTAATGATTTTTAAATTATGGAAACATGATCAATGCAAAGGGATCTAGATTGGAAAACTAAAACATACATGAAAAAACAAATCTATGAACCACCGGAACAATGATTTTGATAACAATTTGTGAATAAATGGGTTATAAGAAGTATTAAAGAACTGAAAAATTTTATTATAGATAATTTTACTGTTCTGAAAATTTTTTATAAAAAATATTAATCTATTATACGTTTTATTTCTATATAAATGTGGAAATGAGATACTTGTGGTAAAATTTTATCATCTCAAATTTTATTCATTGAGACATATTTTATGTTATGAACATATAATACATTATGAGTTTTATGTAATCCTAATTTACATGTTATATATTGGATTTAATTATTTGAATTATACTAATATTTTCATCAAAATTTATTATTTGAGGGATACTATGATTCAATGGATTGAAAAATAGTAATGGATAAATGTTTAAATCATTTTTTGTTTGAAATTATTTATGATTGAATAACCATCAACTAAATTATCTAATTAATACATGATAAATACCTATAATTTATTTATTATATTTTTTATTGAGAATATATTTCTTCCCTTAATTTTTCAATCATTAATTATTTTATAGGTAGAGCGACATTTTGAAATGAAAATCAGCTTTATTTGTATCTACGGTCAAATGACCATATTCATGCATATCCATATAAAATAAATATTATTTCAAGAATATTTTTACTATTTTAATATGACTATTTAGATTCGATTTTATACATTATTTAATTTTAAAAATTTATTTTAAATGTATGAATTTTTAAAATTTACAAATGAGGTATTTCATGATCTTTTATAAAATTGTGAAAGGAATTTTTTAACTTAAATTACATTAACCTAATTCCCCACCCATAATAAATATTGATTGATCAGCAGAACCCCAAATTTTTTTGGAGGCTTATTTTATATGAAATTTTCGTCAATAATATTATGTGATTAATTATATTTTAAATATGTGATTTCAATATGAAAATTATATATTCCTTATGAACATTTTTAATGGTATTTGTTTTCATCAACAACCACTTCACTTGTAACATATGTTTTACTAAACATATAATCAAATGGAACCAACCATATTATTTTTCTAGATTGTTTTTTAATATAATGATGGTATGTTTCTAAAAGTAAATCATTTTCTATGGGTTTTTATGTAATGTGATTCAGAAATTATTATGAAACATGTTTTCATTTCATGGGTTATGATATATTATATGATGTATGTTCAAGGCACTTAGAATAAATATTTGTGGATGTAATTATTTGAAAAAATTTCTTATATTAATATATACCTCGTATACATTGTGTAATGCTATATATCCCATGTTATAACTATAGAAAACATGAATTTGTGCTTGATATAGTATATGACAAAATCGATGTGCCTACTATATTTCTAGAAACATGTTAATTTTCATGGTCCATTATAAGAAACATGTCGATTTTATTGATCTATTATGGGAAACAAGTCGTTGTTTTTGATCCATTATATGGAAAAAATATGTTCTATATCTATTATAGTAATAGATAAAATATTCATGATCCGATGTGGGAAATGTTGTTGAGACTCGATCTGTAGTGATTTGTTGGTCTTTAGTTCTTTGTGGCATATGAAATTGTTTGTAGAAGGAAATAACCGTAAACATTACATATTTTATTGTCTTTATCTATAAATCAATCACTTCAGATTCTAATGATCAGTTTTATTTGGATTTTTAGAGAATTAATTCATAACACGTACACCTAGAAACTATATTTTATAATGTAGGAACATCTATTTAGTATCTTTTTTTCACTCAATATTATTCTTTTAAAGATAAATAAGAAAATATTTACATGAAAAATATTCATAAAATTCAATATTACTAATTTAGTTCCTTAAAAAATCCTTATTTCATAGGGAAAAGAAATTAAAATGATGAATATAAACCAAAATCAAAGTATGTGACATTAAAAATGGATATCTATTAATTTTGGTAAAATGATGAATGTGAATTAAAAAATCATTACTAAAAATAATTTTTTATTTGAAAAATAAATTACGCTAAATAGATAATTATATTACCTTTTGAAATTATGAAATTTCTAGGAAAAATGAGTAGAATTTATAATATTTATATAGCTACAATGGGAAATTATCATCTTAGAACCCGAACAAAACAATTAAAATTTGAATTAATATATGGCTAAATTACAATATATTTTGTAAAGAACATTATAAGTTCAAATTAATTATAAATATTGTTATATAACCCATTTTATTAGTTATATAGTTCCCACCCATGAGATATAATGGGACTCAACCCTTCATATAAGATATGATAGGCTCACCAGTAAGTTATAATTGCTATAATCCAAAAAATAACATTGTTCAAGGACCATATCATGATTAAAAACATTGAAAAATCACAAATACATTTGTAAAAATAGTTTTAGATATGAAAATTCTCTTTTATTTTAAAAACCATATTCAAATCAAAAATAAAAAAGAAAAAGGTAAATTATGGTCTTCTTGGAAGATAACATAAATTCTATAAATATACTCAGAATTCATTAATTGATTACAATGTTGTTAAAATTCATTTTCATCAAATATAATAAAATAGAACACTCTATTTATAATTTGTAATGAAATTAAAACATTCACTAAAATTATTCCGTTTTTAATTACATTGATTAAATGAAGCATAAAATCCCATTAAATTTTATATTATTACCATTGAAATAAATTATGAACGAAAATTAAATTACATATATATAGAAAGAAAATATTATGAAAATGAATCAATATAACATTTAAAACATGTTTTCAATTAAATGTTTCCTATACGAAGCGTCTCACTGTCCACGTATGTTATTTATCCTCCAAAATAAGAAATTCATGTTATATATTTACATTCTAGATAACCCATTTTATTTTTTATTCCATTTTTCAACTTATTACCTTGTTATACAAAATTAAATAATTGGATAAAATTGAGTTATTAATTTTTATAATATTTTCCTTATACATCTAAAATGGATTCGTTATGTTGACAATGATTAAATAATCCATTACCCGACCATATCAAGAATAATAATTATAAAATAATTATAATTTAAATAAATCAATTATACTTTTAAATATAACAGTTATATATTGTTATATTAAATGAACTATATTAAAATCATTGATATTGTGGGTCACATGTATGCTAGAGTAATGTTTCCATTTTCCAAAGATCATTATTGATAAATTGTATGTATCATATAACCCCAATATATTAATAATTATATCCTGAATATCATATTAATTATTTTAATATAATTATAAATATATCATCCATGTTATGTGTTGATTAAAAATTAGTTATATATCTTCATGGAGGTGTTTTTCCAAAAGTACGTCTGAATGAAATTTTCATTTTTTTGTGAATTGAATAAAATAAAAGTAAATTATTTATTATATAATAATAAATATAAATATCTAGTAAATATCATATATATACTTTAATTCCATAATTATGAAAAGTAGTGATAGGGGTGTTGGTAAAAAAATTATATCTGTTCATGAGGTTGTAGTCTATTGTACACCTAAATGATGGTTTCATTTCATATTTTATGGAATAGAATATATATATTGGATTTTCTATTAAAATAAAAACCCTAAATTATATGTAATATAAAGGTTTTATTATTTCATCATAATTAAAGAATATTTTTCATGATGTGGAAGTAGAAAAAAACAAAAAAAAATTATTTAGTAATGACACCTCTTCATCATACTATCATTAATTATTACAAACAATGTTGCCTAAATTATTTTTATGAAAATTAATGTAACCAATATGTGTGGAGAGATTTTATGAATGAATTTTAGTTGATATTGGGTTAAATAAATACCATTTTATTTTTAATGAATGTTGAAGAATAATTTCCCTTTTAATATTGAGGGTAATAAAATTATTCAATTTTTAAAAAATTATAAATCAATATAAATTAATTTTCAATTAAATATGGATAAAATGAAATTTATTTTGAATATATATTTTCTATGAATTTATATAATCTCATAAAATAAAAAATAGAAAATTCATGACATTTTTTTACCCATGTATTTTTCTTTTATCCATCCATTGTCATATTTCAAAGAGATCATGATAAATGAATTTTTACACCCAATAGTTCAAAATAGTTCTAATAAATTTAAAAAAAATATAAGTAAATAACATTTTATTTTTAAAAGTCCATTTTAATGTAAAAATAAATTTTATAATAAATTCAATTATATATCTCAATTAAAATATAATATTATTAATATTATATATAAAAATGATCTAATATAATCTTAAAACTAATTAAAATTTTATTTATCTATGTAAATAAAATAAATGAAAATATACATTTAAAAAATTGTATTTTTTACTTTTCACATAAGAACTAATTATTTAATAAAAATATTAATCTTATGAAAATTAAACATGACATGTTAAAAATTATAATTTGTTATTATAAATAATTATTATATTATTTAAAAATCTATTTTTTAAATAAATCCATATAAGGAAATTTTTAAAACTACTTTCGTTTTTATTTAACGATTAATTAAAATTTTAGATATTAAAATTAAAAATATTTTTCATGAATGATTTAATTGAAAAAATGATTTAATTTTTCATTTTATGTGTTTTTATCATTGTCCCCATTTTATAAATTTTTTTACTTTAAATTTATTCCCGAATTAAACAAGTGGGACATGTCATGACCTGTCCTCAAGACCCGTTCCATGACTACACCAAACCCGCCTTCCATAGGGCAGGGGATGGTGACTAGCACCAAGGGCATAAATCCCTAAGCTGGGAAGACATTGCCTTTATAAAAAGTTAATGCACATAATCAGAGTACAAAACTGGAAGCAAAACACTAAGTAAAAACTGTATACAAAAGACATGCTGGAAAGTAAAAGGGGTCAGAAATACAAGCCCAATAGTAAAGTACAAGGAAAAGAAAAACATGTATAACTAAAAAGACAATCAACTAGAAGGTGTCTAGTAGCTCCAAGATCATCCACCATGGATCCTACCTGATGGGTAGGTACATATAGCCTCCTCAGGGCTCCACGTCTATCCATCTCCTCCATGTACTGACTTGTCATGAGTTCCACCTCCAGGTACCGTCCAGTCCTCGTACACTACACCTCGGTCAGCGTTGTCCGTCATCAACATTCAGCACAACGTGTTGTGGGAATTACCCGTGCAGGGGTGAGTATAACGATACTCAGTAGATACCCTGAGACCCTCAATATTTCACAAACTCCAACAAGTATTAACCACAAATTAAAGGATTCAAAGGATAACCCAGACTTAGGTATATGCCCTTACATATACCTACGTTATATAGTAAACCATCTCAATCATAAGGAAACACAAAATTAATTAACTCAGCTCATAACGGGATTTTAATTATCGAAACCATGGCTGCTGGAGAACTCTTCCTCTGTCTAGAATAGTGATCTTGTCACGACACCAATGTGCTTCTCACTGAACTTGGCCTGTTGAGGTACTCCTCCTGTCGAGTACCACAGGTCTGCTTCTAACTACTAGGCGCCCCTCCGTTGTGGGTCAGCCACAAACTACCAAGAACTCCCCCTAATAGACTACATAGGTACTCCTCATGTTGAGTACCATGGGTCTGCCACAATCTAACAGGCTCACCACTGCCATGGGTCTACCGCCAACTAACGAGCGCTCCCCACTGGGCTAGTCGAATCGGTCAAGCATTCATTGGGTCTGTCAGCTACTAGGTCTCCGCACATTGTCTTCTCATCACTGAACAGATCCACTCCCGAGCTACTGGAAAAAACTCCAATTGTCGTGATGTCTCACATAGAAGTATCTCAATAGTCCTCCTCTTCAATGGGATCTCAATGCAACAGATGACGTGTCATTCGGACACTCTGCCTGTTAGTTTTTGACATTTTTGTTCCGGGGGCCCGGTTAGAATTTAGGTTCAAACCAACCCGACCATTCCCCAAATGTATCAAAAAATAATGTGGGATATTCCAAAAGAACCGTCTCTCTCTATGCTTTCAATGTAAGTAGAAAGTTCATCGATCAGATACTCGTAGGCCAGGATATGTCCAAAAAGGTGTAGAAATGCCATAGTGGGTCCGGGTACAGTTCAACTGAGTTGGACCGACTCGGCCCAACCCAGTCTGCAGTTCCAAACCAGCCCGAGGGGGCGTCGCGGAAAATGTGGGTGGCAAGTTCCAAGGAGGCAGCCATTCCTGAAGGCGTGGCCCGGCACGACGCGGCCCGTCCTGTGGGGGCCGAGACCGAGGGTGGTCCGGATGAGGTAGCCCAGCCCGAGGGAGGCCTTGCCAAGGCGGCCTAGCCCATAACGGCCCGGCCTGTGGTGGCCCTTCCCATGGCCTGTATGGCTGACCCGCGTGGCTTGGCTGGCCATGCGTGGGAGGGGGTGCCACACCCCAGCGTTGTCGAGCAGAACTGGTGCTTGGCGCCAGTTCAGGTGACCCGTGGGACCCGAGGGGTCCCGCCTGTTGGGCACACCCACGGCCGGCTGAGCTAGCTGCCATCTATTATCCGTCATAGTCTATGGTCGTTGTTCCCCTGCTCCGCGTGGCGCGATGGCATTGTGCCACCTCCATCATAGCCTGGCCTGGCTACGGCCTCTAGCTCTTCCACGCAGCGCGATGACGTCGTTCCCACCCTACGACCACTGCGGCCTTCATGGATGTGGCCCCCTTTTTCTGGCACAATGCGATGGCACCGCGCCCCTCAGGCTCCCCCACGACCTGCCTTGGTCACAACTCGGTCCTTTATGCGGCAGGACGGTGCCACGCCCTTGTGGAGACCTGGAAGCCTTGCACCACCGGCTTTCTCCATAGCTGGCTCTTTTTAGGTCGCATCATATACCGACTCTATTTTCATCAAACAAGAACCAAAAAAGGGGGAGAGTCAGGCTGTGTTCGTGCGGTCCAAACCCTCCTCATTAAGGTGATATCATTCAGTTATCAAATAACACAACATACTATGGGTTACAGAGGGTAATATTCATTCATAAATAAACCCTACCTCGATTATAACTCGTAGGTGGCAGAAGGAGGTGACGTCGTCGTTGAAAATGTTCTTCGTGGGTGGCGTCTTCTCCTTGGACGGGGATGAAGTTCATCAAAGATGTCATCAGCGTTCTTCATGGGTGTTGCTTCCATTTCATGCCCCACTTGAAGAATGAATATGAGGGCGATGGTTCTACATGGGTGTCACTTCCGCTTCTTTACCCGGTTGAAGAAGGAAGAAGATGGTGATGGTCCATCGTGTCCTTCATTGAGTGGATATTCACTCAATTCTTCCAATTCTCCACCAACGAATTATACCAACCAAAATTAAGTAACATCATAATACTTATTTTAAATGTATAGAATGAATTCAAATAGATTAAAATAATTAATTAATTTATGTGGAGTGTCACACTTACGAGGGATGGTGAAGAGGCTCCATAATTAATTGGGAGTGCTAAGGGTTTTAAGGGGGTTAGAGGAGTTAAAAAGATTGGTTGGGCCCCACCTAATAATATCCTCAAAAGAGAGGTTATACTCGGGTCGGCCCCACCACCTTAACCGCCCATGGGAGGTTTGGGTGTGGTGCCCCCACCTCCAACCTCCCCTTAGAGGTTTTAACCACTGAAATAAAATAAAGTTAATACATTATTTTATTCATTTTAATTAAAAACCCCAAAAAACTATCTTCCAAACTTGTTAGAACGCAACTATGGGGATGGTATCACTAAGCAATCACCGACGCTGCATGTTCAACGGTTCCCTCAGATTTCAATTCCGAGCACCGGTTCTAAAGATATAAAATTTCACCCGTACGTTTACTGAATGCACCTGAACAAAACAACAAAAATTGAATTCGGGCACACTGGGCCTCAGAATCAAGTGCTGTCAGAATCTTCGGACTTTTAAAATTCCCATGTATTTAGTGAAAAAAATTCCATAGAAATTTTAGGTCTTTATATTCTCCCAACCTCAGGGATTTACGTCCCAGTAAGTTACAACTCACACTAAGGGAACACATGGGGGTACTGAGCATGCATATGAGCCTTCCCCTCCCATGTGCTCTCTTGGAGGTTCTCCTGCGGCCAGAAAATGTGCACCAGAGGTATCGATTATCCACGAAGGACACTCTCCTATCAATCCTGAATCTCCACTAGAACCTTCGTGAATGTATACTCTTCAGCAATGTACAGCTCCCCGTGGTCGATGAAGTGGGATGGGCCTTACACATACCTCCTCATCTAGGATACGTGGAAGACGTCGTACTCCCAGTGCAATAGAGGTGGAGGATCTAAGCAGTAAGACACCTCGCTTATTCTGCTGAGTACCTGGAAAATTCGGATGAATTACGGAGACAACATGCCACCTCAGACAAATATCCATAGACCTCATCGAGGTGAGACCCGTAGGAAGATGTGCTTGCAATCATCGAACTCCAGAGGTCTCTATCCTTTGTCAGCATATGACTTATACCTCCACTGTGTAGTCTTCATCTGCTCCTGGTTGATCTTCACCTTCTCTGTGGTGGCTCGTACCATCTATAGTCCCACTAGTGCTGACTCCCCTGGGTCTGTCCATCACAGTGGCGATCTATAACGCCAACCATACAAGGCCTCAAAAGGTGCCAAACCAGAATTGAAGTGATAACTGTTGTTGTAGGAAAACTCCACCAAAGATAAGTGGTCCTCCCAACTGCGACCAAAGTCTAGGACACATGAACAAAGTATGTCCTCGATGGTCTGGATAGTCCGCTCGGTCTGGTCATCTGTCTAAGAATGGAGATGGTTCTCAGATGACGCTATGTCCCAAAAGCTTCTTACTACCCCTTCCATAGCTGGGAAGTAAATGATGTGTCTCAGTCGAAGACAATCAAGGATGGTACTCCATGTAAACACACTTTCTCTTACACATAGAGGCGTCCCAAGCTCTCTATTGAGCCCTGCTCTTTGATTGGTATGAAGTAGGACGACTTGGTGAGTTAGTCAATGATCACCCATATCTAATCGTGACTCCTGTATGTATGTGGATGACCAGTCACTAAGTCCATGGATATCCCTTCCAACTTCCACTCTGGGAACTCTAAGGGCTGAACCAAGCCTGCTAGTACCTGGTGACCTTCCTTCAATTGCTGACAAGTGAGGCATTGTGAGACAAAATCTATTACTTCCTTCTTTATACATGTTCACCATTGAGGTCGTCGAAGGTCCTGGTACATCGTAGCCACACCTAGATGTACCTCTAGAGGGGAAGTGTGGAAATCCCTCAACACTTCCTCAAAAAGTGAAATAAGTACCAGGGTACATCATCTAAAGAGTATGGAATGCTCCCCACCTTCGAAAAATCCATCAAGTGGATGCCTTGTGGATATTTGAGCACGTCGCGTCTCACAGTTAGCATATCCATGTTGCGCCTCCCTGACTCACTGAAGAAGTGGAGGAGTGACTGTAAGAGAATGAAGATAGGTTTCTTCATCCCTATCCACAAAGGATATCTGCAAGGCAGCTAGATGTTTTGCCACTACTCCTAGTAGCTAAATGCCTGATCTCCTGCTAAGAGAATCCAGAAAAACGATCCCATTCCCAGGAGTATAGACTGTCTCGATGCCATAGTCCTAGTGGAACTCAATCCAATTTCATTGTCTCAAGTTCAGGTCCTTCTGATAGAAGATATACCTAAAACTCCTATGATCAGTGTACACAGTAAAACATTCACCCATCAGATAGTTTTTTCACCTATTCAAGGTGGTGACCACAACTGCTAACTCCAGGTCATGGGTAGCATAGTTCTACTCATGTTGTCTCAGCTGCCTAGAACCATATGCAATCACAGCTTGATCTTGCATTAGGACACACTTATGCATGGTCCCTGATGTGTCGTAGTAGACTACGTACCCTACGCCTTCCTCTAGAATCCTCATGATATGGGCACCTGTCAGCCTCTGCCTCATCTTTTGAAAGCTATGTTAGCATCTCTCTGACCACACAAAGGGTTTCCCCTTCTTTTTCAAGGTTGATAGTGGTACTGCAACTCTATAAAATTCTAGAATGCAACTATGGTAGTATCCATCCCAAGGAGATGTCCCTCCTTCTTTGGGGGGGAATCCTGGAAACCCATTTTGGCAATATGTACCCATGTTCTATCACCCTTGTTTGGAACTGAACACTCAAAACTCCTACTGTCACAGGGGTAAGGTTGTCCGACTCAAGAGTGATCAGTTGTACCATCCTATGAATGAGTTTAACCTGTGCTTCCTGGGTTTCCTTTTTCACCGACTATGGAAAAACTCATCCCATTGTTGTAGAAAAACCACATCCTTTTTAGCTAGTACAGTCAATCCGTGTTTGAACTGTGGATTCCCAGTCCATACCCTAACTAATGTCATAAGGCCTTGATGCTTCCACCAAGAGGTTGCAACCATAACTCTTGCCTCAAGGGTTAGATCACACTGTCGGTGTATTTGTGATTATCCAGTCTCAGCTCAAATGTATCTCTAGACGCGAGGGTCATTTCAATGGTTTAACTAGAAACTCTTGTTCTGGGACAAGATTTGTGGAAGGAAGGAATGATTGGTAACTATGTCTATCGATACAGAAGCTAGTAGAAGACATAGACCATACCTAGAATCATTCCTATAGCACTTGGGTCACACTCTTTGACCACATGTAGCAACTCTCTTCCCCCAGCCTCCAACTCCAGGAGCCTGGAGGGGACTATAAAGGAAGGCAGTTGTATCTTTTCAAAATGTACACCACCTCATGCTGCTATGCTTCCACGTCTGCTGCCCTAAAGATTTTTCTGTTCTTAACACTGCCTCTTCTCGAAACATTTTACATGATCAAGTCTATGAGACTGGCGCCAGTTTCATGCCTTCCCAATGCTAACATTCACGGGCTGTATCTGCTCATCCAATGAACTTTCAACCACAGAGGTTATCTCTAGAATCTAGAGAGAATGTGCTGGCTCATATTTTTTAAAACAATCCTCGCTCAGTAGTCCAATCCCCTAATATCTGATTTAAACGTATTCATCGAGTACAAGAAATGATAGGTATGCCTCGATGAATTCTCAGCTACTGACATGTCATCCCGACGAAGCTGTACAATCTCACGTGAACTCTCAACCACCTCCTTAGGCCACTCCGCACCCGCCTGTGAGTCGAGCTCACCCAGGAACCTGAGGGGTATCTAATGCTAAAACACATGTAAAGAACTAAGCCTATATTTGTCATCTACCAGTACTGTTGGTGGAAACTGCTGACCAACTTGCAGTGATATAGCTAACACACTACCTGAAGGTACAATATCAGGAAACGGTCCACGTACAGAAATCTCATCACTATGAAGACTAACCTCAATGTCACTCATTAGAAAATAGTAGTATCTAAGATAACTATCTACTCCACGAGTGTCAGAACTAGGTGGAGAACTCTAGAAATCACCACCAACCAGTCCTTTACTTCCTGGGAATCTGTCTCGTCTCGTATCCTCAAAGGCCTCTACCACTGTAACTTGTTTAATGTGATCAGTCTGCGTGCATGGTCCGCCAGTGCAGCTGGTGGCATCTGCTGCCAAATGGGTGGTGTTGGTGCGGGAACACCACCCGAAGGTGCCAACATAGTAAGAGGGCCCTGTAGCGGAGCCTCATCACTCGATGGGATATCAGTGCATACAATTCCTGGGGGTCTATCTGGTCGTCTGCATAGATGAATCTTGAAAGTAACAAATGAGACATGGTCAAAACCTTATACCTGGTGAGTTGACCTAGTTGACATGACCTAAAGAAAAACTTTTGAAACAGACATGGAATCATTGTTTTCATGCACTATGTCAGAAATCAATATTCAGGGTCTGGGTGTACGGATATGTTGGCTTCCACACCATCACTGGACTCCTTGAACTAAAAACCACACTCAGTACCCTAAACACTATTTCTTCACAAAAAATAATGATTAGAGTCTTATGTTCTATGGTAGAACCTACTCCTCTGATACTAGTTTTTCATGACCCATCCTCAGGACCTTTGTCGTGACTACCCCAAACCCACCTTCCATAGGCCAGGGGCTGGCGACCAGCCCCAAAGGCGTAAATCCCTAAGCTGGGAAGTCATTTCATTTATAAAAAGTAAAAACACACAGTCAGAGTACACAAATGGAAGCAAACCACTAAGTAGAAACTATATACAAAATATATGATTGAAAGAAAAAGGGACCATAAATACAAGTCCAATAGTAAAGTACAATGAAGAGAAAAATAGGTACAAGTAAAAAGACAAATAGCTGGAAGGTGTCTAGTAGCTCCTGGATAATCTACCACAGATCCTACCTGATGGGTAGGTACAGATAGCCTCCTTAGCACTCCACATCTGTCCATCTCCTATGTGTACCGCCTCGTCATGAGGTCCACATCCAGGTACTGTCCAGTCCTCGTACACTCTTCCTTAGTCAGCATTGTCCATCGTCTGCATCCAACACAATGGGGTGCGGGCATAGCCCGTGTAGGGGTGAGTATAAAGATACTCAGTAGGGACCCTGAGGCCCTAAAGGTCTCACAAAATTTAACAAGGATACACCAAGAAGTTAAGGATTCAACGGATGACCCATAATTAGGTATATTCCCATACATATAACTATGTTATCTAGTAACCCATCTCAATCATGAAAAAATACAAAAGGCATTGACTCAGATCAAACCGGGATTTTCATTATCAAAACCATTGAAGCTGGAGAACTCCTCCTCTATCGAGAATAGTGGCCCTGTCGCGACACCAAGGCCCTTCTCACTAACCTTGTACTGTTGAGGTACTCCTCCTGTCGAGTACCGTGGGTCTGCTGCCTACTACCAGGTGCTCCTACACTATGGGTCTGCTGCCAAATACCAAGCACTCCTCCTCCATGGGTCGGCTGCCAACTACCAAGTGCTTTCCATTGGGCTAGTCGAATTGGTCAAGCAGTCATCAATTCAGTCAGCTACTAGGTCTCTGCACTCTGTCTTCTCGTCATTGAAGGATCCGCTCCCTGAGCTAATGGGAAAAACTCAAACTTTGGTGAAGTCTCATGTAGAAGTATCTCAATGGTCCGTCTCATTAATGGGATCTCAACGCAACAGATGATGTGTCATTTGGATGCTCGGTCTGTTAGTTATTGGAATTTTCATTCGAAGGGTCCGGTTAGATTTCAGGTTCATACCAACCTAACCATACCCAAACTGTATCCAAACCTCAAGTGGGGTATGCCAAAAGAACTGTCTCGCTCTATGATTTATTTCCCCGTAGATGGTTCATCTCTCGGACACCTGTAGCCCAAGATATGGGTGAAATGGGGTAAGAAATCTATAGCGGGTACGGGTCCAGTCCGACCTAGTCGGACCGACCCAGCCTGACCCAATCTGCGGGTTCGACCTGGCCTGAGGGTGCATCATGGCCCATGTGGGTAGCCCGGCTCGAGAGGGCGGCCCGACCTGAAGGTGTGGCCCGGCCTGAAGGCAGCCCGACCCGAGGGGGCCCAGCCCTACGGCGGCCCGACCAGAGGTGGCCCAGCCAGTGGTGGTCGGCCCGTGGTGGCCAGGGCCTAGGCCGACCCGGCCATAGGGAGGCCCAGCCTGTGTGTGGGCCAGCCGAGGCGGCTGTCCCATGGCTGCCCGGTCCAAGGCAGCCCGACCTGAGTTGGGCTGGCCCGTGGAAGCCCATCCCGAGGTGGTTCGGTCTGAGGGGGCCTAGCCAGTGGCAGCTCGGCCCATAGCAAGGTTGGCCAGCCTGCGTGGCCTGGTGGGCTGCCCCGCGTGGCTTGGCTGGCCACACGTGGGAGTGGGGTTCCGCGCCCCCTATTGTTGGGCAGATTTGGTAGTTAGCGCCAGTTCCAGTGACCCAGGTACCCAAGGGGTCCCAAATGTTGTGTGTACTGTCACCTAGATTAGCCAGCCACCCACTTCTATTCGCCGCGGCCTATGGCCTTGGTTTCGTTGCTCTGCACAACATGAAGACACTACTACACCTCCTCCACGTCCCACCCTATCCATGACCTGTAGCTCTTCAGTACAGAGTGACGTCATCGTGCCCGCCATGCGACTTCCACAACCTTCGTGGCCGCATCCCCCTTCTACCAGCGCGGTGAAATAGTATCGTGCCCATCTGGCTCTACTGTGGCCCTCCTTGTCCATGGTTCAGTCATCTGAGCAGCATAACGGTGCCTCGCCCTTGTGGCGACCGGACAGCCTTGCGCCGCTGACTTTCTCCGCATCCGGCTCATTGTCGGTGGTTGCGTGTACTGCCTCCATCATCATCAAACAAGAACCAACAAAAGGGGAGGGTCGAGCCATGTTCGTGAGGTCTGAACCCTCCTTGTTATGGTGATATAATTCAGTTCTCAAAGCACAAAACATATAATGGTGTACGGAGGGTAATATTCAATCATAAAATAACACCTACCTCGATTGTCACTCGTCAGTGGCAGAAGGAGGTGATGTCGTCATTGGCGATGTTCTTCACGGGAATCGACTTCTCCTTTGACGTGGATGATGTTCGTTGGAGATTTCATGGGTATTCTTCGTGGGTGTCGCTTCCCTTTATTTCCCTGGCTGAAGAAGGAAGAAGATGGGGATGGTTCTTCGTGGGTGTCGCTTCCCTTTCTTTCCTTGGTTGTATAAGGAATAAGATGGCGATGGTTTTTATTATCCTTCATTGGGAGGATGTTCTCTCAATTCTTCCAAGGCTCCAACAGTGAATTATGCCAACCAAAATAATGTAATATCATAACCTTTATTTTAAATGGTTGGTGTGAATTTAAATGGATTCAAATAATTAATTAATGAACCATTAATTAATTTCTGTGGAGTGTCATACTTATGAGGGAGGGTGAAGAGGCACCCTTATTAATTGGATGTTTTAAGGAGTTTAAGGGGGTTATAAGAGTTAAAGAGATCAGGTGGGCCCCACTTAATAATATCCTTCAAAGGGAGGTTATACTCGGGTGGCCCTTCAAACCATAACCTCCCTTTGGAGGTTAGGGTGTGGTGGCCCCCACCTTCGACCTCCCCTTGGAGGTTTTATCCACCCAAATAAAATTAAGATAATACTTTATTTTATTCAATTTAATTAAAACGCCCCAAAAAATATCTTCCCAACTCGTCAGAACGCTACTGTGGTGAAGGTATCACTAAGCAATCACTGACTCTGTGAGTTCAATGGTGCCCTCAAATTTCAATTCCGGTCATCGATTCTAGAGATATAAAATTTCATTCGTACGTTCACTGAACGTACCTGAAAAAAACATCAGATATAGATTCTGGTCACGTTAGGCCTCAAAATCAATCACCATCAAAAATTGCGGACTCCTAAAATTCCCATGTATTTATGAAAAAATTTTCCCATGAAATTTCCGATCATTATACAAAATCAATCCCTCATACCATTTTTAGATTCCATTGTCTCTTATTTAACTATATTTTTTCAAAAACGCCATAACAAATTCGATCACCTTATTTGATAACACTTTCTCACTAGTGTAATGAATATTAATTTTCTATTACTCATAATAATGGTTATCAGCCTACTAAACTACCTCAATGGTAAAAACATGAGATAAATATGACACTTGTTTTTTAACATTAAATAATTAAAAAAATAATGTATATGGGATAAAATATGATGATAGGATACTTAGTAACAAATTTATTGACCTTACTCTTGGATTTCAAACCCACCCATGAGAAAAGTACTTGTGTTCCACTTTTTCAAAAACATAAAACACTTTTCTATGAATATAATTTATTAAAAAAATCATCACCTACCTCCAATGAAATATGTTTCCTCTAGTTATGTTGATATATATTCTATATACTATAAGTTCCCACAAATGTTCATATATTTTCATTACCTTATCAACAATTTCCACCAACAATTCTAGTCCCATCATTTTTATTTCACATTCTTCATCCCAATAGAATGGAGTCCGACAACACATTCTATATGATTTCTGAAAATGTTATATATATATATATATATATATTTAATTGAATAAAAGACAATATTAAATGAAAAATAATCTAATCAAATATTATGATCCATATTCCAATGATGATTTCTGTAGTTTGAAGGAAGAAAAAATAAAAAAAAGAGAAAAAAAATAGTATGATCCAAATAATCCGTATAATATATTAAAAAGTAATGAATCGTGACTTTAAATGTATAAGTTATCTATTTAGACTATTTAACATGTTGATGATTGAATGATGTACTGAAATTTAATTCACCACCCAACGGATATTTCTGTGATTTCAAAAAAAATATTTTGAACCTATGATCATGGATAGATTCAATAAATAGTGTAACTTTATGTAACCTAAATATATTTTTGAGAAATAATTTTTTTGTTGATCCACAGAAAATGTATCTTTAATGGATTAGAAAAGATATGATTGAATTAATCTATAAACAATAATGAAACTCAAATTTTTAAAAATAGATATATTAGAAAATCCTAATATGAAATCCATTTATATATTTAATTTTTAAAAGTTATAAGAATCAACTTTAGTAATTGGTTTTCATCATTTACCAAATAGAATTACAATAATTTCTCAGAAATGGCTGTAAAATCAGTTTTTATTATATCTACCTATTAATACTCAAAAATTTATTTGTAGATTTTGGTGCTTCCATGATGAATAAAATATTGTAAAATATAATAATCTCTGAACAGTTCATTCTTCAACTACATATCACAATGAACACACAGTATAATTAAAAATGTCAAAAACCATATTTTATGGCATTACATTCAAGTAGAATACTATTTTTAAACATGTATAACATTTTATGTGCCTCATAGTCTTCATTATATACATGATTAATTACTTCTATAAGAGATGAATGTACTAACACCTAAATAAAATATTGTATAATATTTTATCCACAACTTCTAGTTCAAAATTCATCACATCACTATTTATAGAGACATATTTAGAGAATAACATGGTTACTATAAATTTTATTTTCTAGATCAATGAATCATCTAATATGTATTATTTTCTAGAATGAATATAAATAGGTAAATTATAATCCTTGATCAGTAATATCAATATTTGTTTTCCAATGTTTAACTAATTCTGAGTGAATGTTTATTTTAAAAATTTATGATAAATATATATTATAGAAATGGATCCATATAAATTATTCCCATATGTTTTTATAACTACGTCCTCTATATATAATTATTAAGAAAATTGAGGATAAGAAAAATTATTAGGTTTTAATTGACATGATTCATATTATTTTTTACCATTATTCATGAGGAAGAAACCTTTTCCTATTAAATATGAATAATTGTAGATGAAAAAGTCAACATTTCTATTATGGTAGTCCAAAATTACAAAAAAAAATGATATTATTTTTAGTTGA
This sequence comes from Viscum album, assembly GCA_963277665.1. Lineage (NCBI taxonomy): Eukaryota > Viridiplantae > Streptophyta > Magnoliopsida > Santalales > Viscaceae > Viscum > Viscum album. The sequence continues at coordinate 1,591,213,254 of OY728150.1, forward strand.
TTAAACCAAACATTCCAAACTTTTTAGTAGATGAATTTAAATCCTTTTTGAGTTTCTTTATTCAGTGGTTTAGATAATAATTAAATTTTTTATTCAAAACTATTTTATCAATTGGTTAATCCATAATAAATGAATCTCTATGATGATTTTGGGTCATTCCCACTCTTATTAAAAGTTTCATTAAATATGGTCAATAGTTATCCCATATTTAGAAACCATATAAATATGGGAAAAAATATATTACAACAAAAAATAAAATATATAAAAATATAGCTTTTTTTGTTTAAGACTATAACAAATTACTTAAATTTATTTTATGGTTCTTGTGGATTTTATAATGTACCAATATAACATCAATATTCATATCCACAATCATGACCCAATATCCCTAGATTACAGTTTTTATAATATATATAAATACACATGGTGAATTAATAAAAAGTGAATAACTATGATGTCCTAATACACATATAAATTTAAAAAATTAGTCTATGGAATATCACACCCATTCACCATCATCTGATAGTACAATGACCTATGTCCAATCATCAAAAAATACTATTTTCCCTCATAATGATAAAAAATCATCTATATGAGAAAATTGGTATGTTTTCTTAATAGGGATTTCATTTGAGGCCCTATAATCAATGCAGTGTATCATTAAAGCATCGTTGTTTTAAAAAATATAAGATGTGAGAAATTCATAGTGAAGTACTAGGTTGAATTAAAACATTATCTAGTACGTCCAGTAATAGATTCTTTAATTCTAAAACTTCTACGTAATCTATTTGAAAATGTGGTATTAAAATAAGATTAGTATTATATAGAATGTAAATAGTAAACTAAACCTCTAAATTTTGAACAATAACCAGTATACCAATAGAAAAGACATCCATAAATTCATTTTATACTGGGACAACATTAATATGTATAGTTTTATGTATTTCACCAACATGTTCTATGTATGATTAATTTCAATTTATAATCAATTTTTTTATTCATGGTGGTTTATTAAATCTATGAAATAATTTAAAAAACTATAATTTTCCTCGTAATATATCAATGAATGATAAACATATATCTAATATATGATCAAAATAATATTATACTCTATCTATGGTAGTCCCATAATATTTAAATGGAAGGGAATTACATTAATAAAAATATAATATTCATATAAAATATTATTTATTTAATATTTTCATTATGGATTTACACTAAAATTAATATTATACATTCATGAGGTGATATTCCATGTATTCAAGAACATTTCATAGAAATATTGGAACATTATGATCCCATGTCAGACATAATTTTATAAAAATTCATGTAAACATGTAATATACCTATAATAACTTTACAGTATTTCCATGCATCATATGTTTTATTATAAAAATATTTACCCAAGACTTTTGTGTTTGTTCATGATAATTCCACTTATGTAGAAAAAACATAGGAAACATTTTAAAAAAAATTCACCACTCAGTGAAATTAAACACTCCCATAGATGGATAGATTATAGTTACAAAACTATTTGATTGTCTATATCTCTTTTTTTCATTCATGAGGTTAATAAAAAACATACCACACTGGTAACATATTATTTAATATACTATAAATTTTTTATGATTAATTTTACTACAAATATAACAAAATTAGAACATTATTATCATAAAATATAATTTAATTAAGGAATTAATCCCCATTTCCATCCATATAGACCATTTTATGGTAATTTTAATGAAATACATGATCATCTATAAACTCCATTTCCATCGTCTCAGCACAGGTGAGATGTTTCACAGGAAATTTGAATTCATATCTATGATTTCTTATGTTCAAACCTAAATAAAAAGGGTTATGTTTAATACCATGATACCAGAAAAAATATAATATATAAATTGACAATATGTAAAAAACTTTTCTTACACAACTCTAAAATATGTATCTTTTTTCCCCAATTCCATTATATTTTTCTATTCTATATCGAATATCCCTATAGAATATTTTTTTCAGGGAATAGATTATTAAATAATTTATATTCAAAATAATAAAAATATATCAATATTTGGGTTTTTTAACAATGTACAACCATCAACCATCTTTACATTTAAAATATAAAATTGAAAATATTAGAATTTGATATTCTAAATTCCCCATGTTATTAAATATATTCATCAATGAATTGAACCACGCTTCTACAACCACTATTTCATAAGATATAAGAAATTAATTATGATTTTTTCTAAAAATATAAACAACTATAATCATATTATAATATGATACATCTGGGTTCTTAGTAGAATTCATTATACCAATATTTATAGATTTGGTAAATAGTTCAATCATCATATTAAATTTCTCGATTACAATAATCACTATTAGAGATTATTGATTTTATGTGGATATCATCTTATTTGTTTACTCTTACTATATCCTTTATTTTTCATCAGTGTAATATATTCAATAAAAACACATATTAGTTAATGAAACATTGAAATATTCCATTTTTATAGAGTTAATCATAACCGTTAGGTAAAATATTTTAAAGGAATTATTTTATCACTATCCTAACTCCTTAAATTTCAAAATTATATCCTCTAAAACTAACTATAATTACATATCATTAATTATTATTTATTCTAGAAACATATACTAGAATGAAATTAAAATAAATTAAGATTTTTTGTGATTTTGTTTATATTATAGAAATAAGTCACAACTAATACACATTAAAACCATATTTTATAATGTATTGATTTCTATTCCATTTTCATTTTCAAATAATATAAAACATTAAAAATGTTATTAATTTTGATGAACAATATTCATACAATTTAATTTGACCTTATTTATTCCATTACCCATCCAGAAATCACAATAATTTTTTTAATGTCGGATGGGGATATAAATATTTTAATGGGATATAAGTAAAATTCTAACCCATATAAAAACATGAAAACAGTTAAAAAACCATTCTTAAAAGTCATACCATTTAATATGGATTGAGAATAATTATTCCATTAATAAGAAAATTATATTAACTATTAAAATTAAATTATTATCATGAAAACACATTTGAAAAAAAATCAAAATGTCAAGTGGGTTTATTAGGAAATCATCATATATTAACCCTTATATAACTATTCAATTTCAATAACCATATTAATAAATTCAAATATGATTCTCTAAAAAAATTATCATTACCTAATTCATTAGTGTGATATGTAGGTGAACCCATCATATAGGTTATAGTCAGATCACTCATTATGTATATGTGAAATAGGAAATTCATATAAGCTCTATTAGGATCACCCTTGATCTATAATTGGGATCATCACATTTTATATAATTTATATGCACCATAGTAGGAATAATAACCATGAAAATCTCTACAAAACACGTGAACAGAACAATTTCTAATATCAGAATACATTATTTCTATTAAAATTTCATTTTAAATACAAATATTTCCAAAATTTGAAAATATATATTTTATATTAAGTAAAAATAATCATTTTTGAATAATATAATACAAAAATATTATTTAATACTATGGTGGTGAATATATTTTTTCCCATAGATGATAAAATAGAACATTATTTTTTACCTTTGAATGAATTTTAAACATTCCAAAAAATGATTATTTTATAAAATATATTGAATGAAAGAAAAATTGAAATAATTAATGTTTATTATATATATATATATATATAAAAATTCATAAACATATTCTAAAAAATTATAGGGTGTATAAAAAATTGAAAATGGTTTATTATGACATAAAAAGTGAGTTTTTATGTTAAAACATCCCTTACCTGAACTCCTAATCATCAGATATGTTATTATTCGCCATAAATAATTATATCATGTTAATGATTTAATTTATATGGATATGTTTTAAAAATTTTATTCATTTTATGTCACTTCTTATCATTCAATATACAATTACTTTTCCTTTATATACGCATAATACATTTTGAAAATATTTGTATCATATGTACATAATGGAATCAATAGGCTAAATATGGTCAATGAGATCTATACCACACCATTTATAAAATAATTATAAGTAAATGATTATAATTTTTATAAATAAATCATACATTAAAATCTAACCATTAAATATGTCTATAAAATTGAATTATGTTTCAATTATAAAGGTGTTATGTCGTAGGTACACATAAGTAACTTCTCCATTTTTCAATGATCTATATGGAAAGATTGTATGATTTTTTAATACTTATAGAATTATTATATTAAAATAAATATTATATTAATAATTTATAAAAACTTATATATGTTATCCATAAGATTTAGCGATGAGAAATGAATAACAATTTTTTGTGGAGGTATTGACAACAAATAGGCATAAATGATGTTATCATTTTTCATTAAATGCAATGGTGAGAAAGTAAATGATATATTATGTTTTAATAATGATAATTATTCCATTAATTTAATATATATTAATTTAAATAAAATAATTATTACCTTCTTTTAGAGAATATTTTTAAAACAAATTACATTGGTTCATGTGGTGTTAGTCGTCTGTTCAAACATAAAATGATTTCATTCACCATTTAACAGAAGAAAGTACATATAAAGGTTCTTCCATAAAGAATTTTTTTATAATATATAGAATATACAACTATTATTAATTTGTCATGGCTAATGATTATTTTAAAGGAGTTTAATGATAAAAAAATCACTCGGTTGTGTATTATACATCCCCATCCCGAAATCTCTTAAGGATTACAATAAATGATTTGATAGGTTAGTTTTTTGATCAAAAGTAATCCTATATGATGTGTGTATAGATTTAGGGATGTGATTTTGGAATATATTTATTGGTCCAATATGGTTTATAATATCTAGTAAACGAGATGCACTGGTTCCCTTTAATAATTGAACAGAGGGGTAATCATGGAATTGCTAAAAATATAAAATTAATATAAATAACTTTTGAATTAAAATAGAAGGAAAAATGATTAATATATTATATATAATTGGTATTAATCTAAGAAATCTCACAAACAAAACATTATACATCATTCTATAAATTTTTACACTATTATTTTGGTTTTATGAACTCTTTACCCCTTTGAACAGTTATCGTGATAATTAATGTTTTTACTCTTTGAGTTTCATGATAGGTAAATTAAACGGACAAATGATTCGTAAATGTTCTATGATATATATTTTCAAGAATATAATAATCAATTGGATTAATGAATTATATTTTTCAACTTAATATCTTCTAATAAAATATGATTTATCATAACATATAATTAATGTCAATTTTTGAATTATTCATAAATTTGAAATTAATAACATCTAAAAACAAATTAAATTGTATACAAGTTATTTATTACATCCCAAAACAATATATTCATATATAAATGTATTTATTCAGATAAATTATTTTAAATAATATTACATTTTAAATAAATTATTATCATTTGTTTGGCTTTTCCACAAATTGAATAAGTAATATGTAAAAAATGTATAAGCATTTAAGGATGTAATTACATCACTAAAAAAATAATATAAACTATCATTAAGAATATAAATAATATATATTTAAATTTAATATTTTTAGCTAAATATATATAATATTTATCCCAATATTAGTTATATTATAGTTATTAAAATCGGAGTGCCATAAATTTTACATTTTACTAAAAAAATATTAAAGATGTCATTATAAAAACCAAATTGAAATAGTACACCACATAATTGAATATAGGGATTACATGTAATATATCTAGTTTCCCAATAAATTTATGGAAACTATTGTGGTCATTTTTTAGTCCATAATATATTTTTTTAATACTTAATTACCTGATGTACCCGTCACCTTTATAATAATAATTAATAGGGTTAATAATCATTTTGACCAAAAATAAAATGGAACTGTTTTTTAATTTTCAACAGACTAATTCCAATTATGTAATGAAATTTCAAATATTTGATTTATTGATTTGAAAAAATTAATAAGATATTAATCATGAAAATTGTGTTGGAAAATAGTTTATTTTTCTGAAAAATATCTATATAAATGTAAAATTGTATTTATACTAAATTCAAGTATGTAATTAATTTCAAAACCAACAATTTGATTATAATAAATCACAAGAAAATAAATTCATATTTTAAATAATAAAAAATAGAAATTTAATTGCTAAATAAATTAAAATAAAATACAATATTCAATAAAAATAATTATAATTTAATAAAAAATCAACCTCCTAAAAATATAACAATACCAAAATCCAACATTGGATATTTTTTAATTGATGATTTCAATAATAAAAACCATTTAGCATATTGAAATATTATAATTTGAAAATTATACATTTAAATAACACATTTTATGAAATGAATTTAGTAAAAATAGTTAGTTTATGATATACAAATAACAAAACTAATTTATATTTATTTAACTATATAATGCATGAATTAAATAAATATAATAAATTTGAATTCTATCATTACATGTGTTGTTATAGGTTTTATTACTATGATGGTTAAACAATGTTATGATAAAACTTATGGATTGTGTAAAACCCCAAGACATTACAATATTTTAATTTTTAAATAATTTTAAATTTTCTTTCTTTCTTCTTTTTTTACACAAAACTATGTTACGTTTACCTTACACACAACAATTAATTTTCAAGGATTACACAGAAGGTCCAATTCTAACGAACATAAATATATTTATAAAATATCATTATTTAATATGTTACATAACCTATATGTTAAATTAGCAGGTATGAATAGTTTCAAACAAACTGTGAATTGTTTGTTTGGACCCGTCCCCTGAGGCCCGTGTCATGACTACCCCAAGCCTTCCTTCCATAGGTCAGGGGATTGTAACTATCAGCAAAGGAGTAATTCCCTAAAACTGGGAAGGAATTGCCTTTATAACCTAGGAATTCACACCTCACAACACACAGATGGATACAAAACACTAAGTAAATTGTATAAGTAAAGAGTGTTGAAATGTAAAAGGGTCGAGAAATACAAGGCCAACTATAATGTACAAGGATCTCGATGTACAAGTACAACTGAAGAAAGGAAAAATAGCAGCTGGGTCATCCTCTGGAATTTCTACCTGAAGGGTAGTTACAGATAGGATCCTCAGCACTTCACGTCTGTCAGTCTCCTCCATGTACCGACTCATCATATGGTCCACCTCTGGGTACCATCAAGTCCTAGTACTCTCAGCCTTAGTAAGTGATGTCCATCATCTACAAAAAACACAACTAGGTGTGGGCATAGCCCATACAGTATTGAGTATAACGATACTCATTAGGGACCCAAAGACCCTCAACGTCTCACAGAATACAACATGGACAAACCGAAATGTATTAAATCTATATATAACATTACATAGGTATATGCCGATACATATACCTAAGTTAAAAAGTAATCTACCTCAATTATGATGAAAACACAAAAGATATTGACTCAGCTCAACCAGGATTTTTATTCACATTATTGAAACCACGACTGTTGGATAACCTCTCATATATCTATTATAGTGGGCATGCCGTGATCCCAAACATGCTACCCACTAACCATGGACTTCTGAGGTACTCCTCATTTTGAGTACAGTGGGTCTGCTCTGTCACACTGAGGAGCTCCCCACTGTGGGTCTGCCTCCACCACCAGGCACTCCCCCTCATAGCCTGCAGAGGTACTTCACCTATCGAGTATTATGAGTTTGCGGCCACAAATAGGCACTCCTCCGCTGTGGGTATTTTGTCACCACTAGGCGCTCCCCACTGGGGTAGTCAAGTCCCTCTGAGTCAATCGGTCAGTAGTGGTCATGTCTCAACCAAGTACTAGGTCTCCGCACTCTACTGGCTCATCACTAGAAGGATCTGCTCCACAAGCTATGGGTCAATAGTCCAACAATCATGATGTCCCACGAAGAAGTATATAAATTGTTCGCCATGTCATAGTGGTCTCAATGCAACAGACAATGCATTAATCATATTCCCGGTCTGTGAGTTATTAGCCTTTTCATCCCATGGCCCTGTTGGATTTGTGCATGATCCAACCCGACCATATCTCAACTATACCCAAAACTCCAATGGGGTATACTCAATGGGACCGACATACTCCAATATTACTAGCAACCCAAACGGTTCATCAAATAGATTTATAGTGCAAAAGATATGGCCAAAATAAAGTATAGAGTCATATTGTGCCCAGGTCCGGTCTGACCCGGTCAAACCGACCCAGCCAGACCTCGTCTGGGTCGACCCGGTCTGGGCGGACCCGGCCTGACCCATTGGGTCTCACCCGACCCATTGGGCAGGCCAGCTAGTTAGGTTTGGCCAGGCCTGCGGGGCCCAGTCCAGCTGGCCGCAAGGGATCGCGGAGGGTCGTGAGGGTGCATACCGGTTGGGAGGAAGTAGACTGGCCGCGTGTTGGCGCAATGGCATTTCGACCCAGAGGGTGCCGCGAGGACACCACTCAGCACGAATGGAACCGCGAGGGAATCTCAGCCCAGGGTTCAGGGCCGGTCCGACTCAGAGCGCCGCGAGGGGTGCATGCATCTCGGGAGGCTGGCGGGCAACGCGAGCCAGCCGACTCAAAGGGCCAGTGGCGGCGCGCCCACGGCGGCTCGAAGGGCCTGTGTGCGGTGCGGCTGACGCGTGGTGCGAGCCGAGGCATGGGGCTAGTTCCGGCTAGCCACCATGAGGGGTGTAGCGGGTCGTGGTGGCCACGAGGGGTGGCACCATTCCCTTCATCTCCACTACCATATTCCTTCATTCTGACGAACACCACAAAGAAGAATGGTGGAGGGGGTTCTGGCCATGTTAGTTTGGCCCACACCCTCCACGTTTAGAGCGGTAGAAATTTGCTAATCATTAATCATGAATCAATAATTTTGATATTAATATAGAATATTCTTGAATTTAAAAACCATCCCTACTACTTCCCCCAACAATTTATTCCCAAATCACAAGGAAAACATCTACGGATCAACATGATAATAAGTTGATCAACATTATTTGTTTTTAGAATAAAAGAATCAAGGGAATAAAATCATAATTAATTAAAAACCATACCTTGATTGTTGTTGGTTTATGTATGCATGAGAAGGCAGACGTCGATTCATTGTAGACGAACACGTCCTATGTCGGAGGTTGTTCCAAGGAAAAAGTTCAAGTAAAGGTCATTCTTAGTAGTCAAAGATGTTCCTCGTCGGCGTTCTTCATCGGTGGAATGTTCTTCATGGAAGAACACATTATTCATTGGAGAGTGTAATGCCCCAGGTGTTGGGCGGTGCGCCACTTTACCAGCGCTTCTTCGCTTGGTGAAGTCGTCCCGAATCCTCCTCCCAAGGTCCATATATATATATATGAGTGGGGGGAGGTAGGTAACAATCGTTGAAATTTATGATGGTTAATTTATTAGGAACCTTCCAAAATTCCAATGACGTTGTTATGTAATTTAAAAAGGGTAAAGCTAATTAATTTAGGTTGGCTCAACAATGCGATGAATTGGTAAGATTAATCGAATGTGTATTGGAACAATTAAGGTGGAGGAGGTCAAGATCCTCTCCATCATTTATTGTGGTAGTTGAGGGTTCTCCCAATTATAAGGGGTTTCATCTCAGTTGGTCCCCATCAACATAACCCCTCAAGGGAGGCTATGGTTCTGGTGGTCCCCACCACCTTAAACATTCTAGGGAGGTTGTGGTCTGGTGGTCCCCACATCCAACTTCAACCTGGAGGTTTAGTTCTAGTGGAACCCACCAGAAATATCCAAATGGAAGCTCAATATAAAATAAAATGAGGTTTATTTTATTTTATTATTTCCATAAAAAACCCAAAAACTATCTTTCAACCTCGTCCATCTATCGTCAAGGTGAAAGCCTCCTTAAGCGAATCATAGTGCTACGAGTTCAATGGTGCCCTCCGAAATCAATTCCATGCACCGGTTCAAATATTATAAAACGCAGCTCTTGCATTTACTGAATATACCAGAATAAAAGTTCAGAAAAAAATAATCAATCACCCTCGACCCACGCTGGTCAAGGTTAGGCACTGCATAGGTGAAAAATTCCCCATATAACCAAACTGTTCTGTCAGATTTTAAATCTGAGTTACCGTTTAGAAGTTATGAGTTTTACAATAAAATAATTGTCACCTAATTATTTTATTTTTTTCCAAAAACTAACTCTTTATGGTGGCCTGCACTGGACATAGCTAGTAGATACATAAATAAAGCATGCCATCAAGAGTTCATTGGTGGTCTCAGATTTTTATTCCAAGAAACTATTTGTGAGTTATAAAAATTTGAAAAATAAGATAGTTTATTTAATTATTTTATTTACAGTTATGCCAATTTTGGGTTTTCTCACAGGAGGCCCGCGCCGACTTATATTAAGTCGCACCTAGGGTAAACCCGTCATCTTGAGCGCAACGGTGACCTCATATTTCTAATTGGAATAACCTTTAATGAGTTATTCTACGTTTTCAGGAAAGATTCTTACCTACATTAACATAAGCTTAACAAAACATCGAGGGATCATTCCTGGCACTTCAGGCCTTGGAATCATGCACCTTTTGATTTTTTGTACTTGTAAAATTTCCATATATTTTAAAAAAATTACATGTAAATTCCAGGTCATTACATTTTCCCCACCACAGTGCTCTACGTCCCCGTAATCCACAACTCAAACTAAGGAAACAAATGGGGGTGTTGTGCACACATTTTAGTCTCCCGCTCCCATGTGCTCTCTTAGAGGTTCCCATGCTGCCAAAAAACACGCACAAAAGGTATCGACCATCCATGAAGGACCTGATCTTATCGGTCCTCAATCTCTATTGGAACCTCCATAAAGTCGCCCCATCATTGATGTCTATATCTCTGTGGTCGATGTCATGAGAAGGGTGGTTCACGTATCTCCTCGACTAGGATATATGGAATATGCCATGCACCTGGTGCTACTGAGGTGGAAGAGCCAAGTGGTAAGCCACCTAGCCAACTCCGCTGAGGACCAAGAAAGGTCTGATGAACCTCCCAGATAACTTTCCACCTTGGCCAAATCCCCGCAATCCTCATCGAGTTGAGACCAGTAAAAATATGTGGCCACCGTCCTCAAACTCCAGAGGTCTCCAGCTCCTGTCGGAATATGAATTATGCCTTCTCTATGTAGTCATTATCAACTCGTGGATGATCTGCACATTCTATGTGTTAGCCCGTTCCATCTTTGGTCCCAGGATTGCGGACTCACCTGGGTCAGTCCATCACAAAGGTAATCTACAAGGTCGCCGAAACAATGCCTCGAAAGGTGCCATCCCAATGGTGGAGTGACAGCTGTTGTTGTATGAAAACCCCACCAAGGGTAAGTGATCCTCCCAGCTGTGACTAAAGTCAAGGACACAAGCACGCAACATGTCCTCGTGGGTCTGAATGGTCTGATCAGTCTGATCATCCGTTTGAGGATGGAAGGTGGTGCTCAAACGAAGCTGCATCCAAAAATCCTCATGGGAAGTAAAAAGTGCATCACGATTGGAGACATTCTTCGAATGTACTCCATGTATCATCACAATATCTTGCACATAGAGGATACCCAATCCCTCTACTGAACCTTGCTCTATGATCAGCAGGAATTGGGCTGACTTGGTGAGCCGGTCTACAATCATCCAAATCGAGTCATGTACTCTGGATGTACGTTGATGTCATGTCACTAAGTCCATGGATATCTAATCCCAATTCCACTATGGGACCTCAAAATCTTGATCCAAGCCTACTGGTACCTAATGCTCCTCCTTCACCTGATGGTACGTCAGGCATAGAGAAACAAACTCTGCTACTGCTTTCTTCAATACTAGCCACCAGTGCTGTCTTCAGAGATCCTTGTATATCTTCTCCAATGTGGGATATACTGCTAGAGGGGATGTGTGGAACTCCCTAAACACTTCCTCTTGATGTGACCCTAATATCATAGTACGTCCTCTAAAGAGGATGACATACTCCCCACCTTCAGAAAATCCATCAGGTTCCTGCCCTGTGGATATTTGAGCATGTCGTGTCTCACAGTCACCATCCCCATGTTTCCCTCCCTGAATCACTAATGAAGTGGGGGAGTTACTTTAAGAGACTGAAGGAAGGCAACTCCATCTCTATCCACAAAGGATGCTTATAAAGTAGCCAACTGCTCGGTCGCATCACTTAGTATATGCAGGCCAGGCCTCTTGCTGATTGTTTCTACAACCATGTTCCCCTTCCCACGAGTATAGACAATCTCACATTCAACTTCTGTTACCACAGGGCTGAGGATGGCCAACTCATGAGTGATTGGAAGCACCCTCTTATTCATGAGTTTATCTTGTGCTTACTTGGTTTCATTTATTTCTGACTAAGGAAAAACCCATTCCAACATTGTAGATAAACCACAAACTCATTGACTAATACAATTAATCTGAGTTTGAACTGTGGATGTCAAGTCCAAACCCCATCTAATGTTATAAGGACTCGATGCTTCCACCAAGAGGTTCCAACCAAAACTCTCACCTCAAGGGTCATATCACACCGTTGTCATAAGTGTGATTATCGAGTCCCCTCCAAATGGTATATCTAGATGCAAGGGTCATGTCAATGATTTAACCAGAAACTCTAGGTCTTGGACAAGATTCATGTTAGGAAGGAATGAATGGTACCTATGTCTATTGATATGGCAGCTGGTAGTAGATATAGACCATACCTCGGATCATTCCTAGAGCCCTTGGTTTTCATTCCTTGACTGTATACAACTAATCTCTTCCCCTTTCCTCCAGATCCCTGATCCAAGTGGGGTCCACAAAAGGGGGGTGGTTATAACATGTCAAAAAGTACAGCACCTCATGCTTCAATGGTTCCACGTCTACTGCCCTATAGACTAATCTATCCCTAAAAATTCATATTCCCAAAACATTTAACATTTTCAAGTCTCTGAGAATGGCACAAGTTTCCTACATTTCCAATGTTAAAATTCACTGGTTGTATCCTCTCAGTCAAAGAACATTCCAAAAAAATGTTCTCTCTAGAACCCTATCATAAGTATGAATGCATAGAGGAATAGTTCATGCTCAGAAGTCCATAAATAAACCTCACTAAGAGGTCTGAGCTATAAAGCACTGATCGTATTGTATTAATCAAGTATCAGGAATGATATGTAACCCTCGATGTATAATCAGCTACCTATATGTCATCATGTCAATGATATAGAAGCTCTATAGAACTCTTAGTCACCTCCTCAAGCTAGTCCTCGACATCCTGTGAGTTGGGATCATCTCGGAAGCTGAGGGGTATCTGATGCTGAAACACATGTATGGCACAAAGCCTACATGTATCCTATTTTGATACCTCTAGTTGTAACTGCTGACCAACGTGTGGTGATATAGCTGGCACACTACCCGAAGGTACTAACTCGGGCAATGGTACACGTACCAAAGCCTCGTCACTAACCAGACCATCCTCATGGTTACTCATTGAAAAATACTAGTATCTAAGATCACCGTCTACTCTACTGCTGTATCAACTAGATGGGAACCTCTTACAATAGCCTCCAGCTAGCCCTCAACTTCGTGTGAATCTGTCTCGCCTCGAAACCCCAGAGGAATGTACTACTGAAACACATGCAATTCACTCTATAAGCGTGCATCGTCTGCAAGTGTGGCTGGTGGTATCTTCTACCCAACATGTGGTGGTGTTGCTGGTACAACATATGAAGGTGACAACATAGTAAAAGGGCCCTCAACTAGAGCCTCATCACTTAGTTGGCTGTCAGTGCGTACAACTCATGGGACTCTAGCCGGTCATTCTTGGAGAGGCATCCTGAAAGAAACAGATGTGACACAGTCAAAAGATTACACCTGGTGAGATGGCTTAGTTGAGAAGACTTAATGAAAACATTTGAAAACACACATGAAATTAGTGTTTTGATGCACTGAGTCAAAAATCTGAAGTCAGTGTCCTGGTGTATGGATACATCGGCCGGCACACCAATACTAGACTCCCTGAACTCAGAACTACACTCACTACTCTTAATATTATTTCTTTATAAAGTAGAGAGATCTGAGTCCTATGTTTTTATATAGAACCGAATACTCTGATACCACTTTGTCACGACTCGTCCCCCAGGGTCCATGCCGTGACTATCCCAAGCCTGCCTTCCATAGTCCTTGGGTAGGCGACTAGGACCAAAGTCATAATTCCCTAAAACAGGGAAGGAATTTCCATTAAAACATGTAAACCCACACATCAGAGCACACAACCAGTTACAAAACACTAAGAATAAAGTATAACTAAAAAGTGCTGAAAAATAAAAGGTGCTGGAAATACAATCCCAATTATAACGTAAAAGGAACTAGAAGTATAAGTACAACTAAATAACGGAAAAACAGTTGATGTGTCATCCTCTAGAATTAATACCTAAAGGGTAGGTACAGATATCCTCCTCAGTACTCCATGTCCGTCAGTCTCCCCTATGTACTGACTCGTCATACGGTCCACCTCTCGGTACCATCCAGTCCTGGTAATATCACCTTCAATCAGCACTCTCTGTCATCTACAACCAACACAATAAAGTGAATCATATCCCATGAAGGGGTGAGTATAACGATACTCAGTAGGGACCCCTATACCCTCAACGTCTCACAAAATCCAACAAGGATAAAACAAAAATTATGTAAACAATAGATAACCTTTCATATGTAAATGCCCATATATATAAATAAATTATAAAGTAATCCATATTAATCATGAGAATAATATAAAAGATATTGACTCAGCTCCACCAGGATTTTTATTCACATTATCGAAACCGTGACTACTGGAGAAATCCTCAACTTTAGAGTAAAAGGGGCCTTTCATGACACCAAGCATGCTTCCCACTAACCTTGAACAGCTGAGGTACTCCTCCTATCATGTATCGTGGGTCTGTTGTGTCAAACTGTGGCACTCCCCACCATGGGTCTGCCACCGCAACCAGGTGCTCCCCCTCATATCTTGCAGAGTTATTCCTTCTGTCGAGTACTGCAGGTCTCCCACCACAACCAGGCTCTCCTCTTCTGTGGGTCTGCCGCCACAACAAAGCACTCCCCACTAGGCTATTCGAGTCACTCCAAGTCAATCAGTCAGTACTCGTCAAGTCTCAGCCAGCTAGAAGGTCTCCGAACTCTGGTCTCTCATCACTGGAAGGATCTGATCTATGAGATACTGTTCAATACTACAACTATGATGAAGTCCCATGAATAAGTATCTTAATGGTCCGCCACATCATAGGGGTCTCAACATAATAGACAGTGCATCAATCGGATTCTCGGTCTGTCTATTATTAGCCTTTAGGTCCTGGGGGTGCTGTTGGATTCGTGCATGATCCAGTTTGACTGTATCTTAACTATACCCCAAACTCTAGTGGGGTATACTCTAAGTGACCATCACACTCCAATATTACCATCATCGTAGACGGATTGTAAAACATACATCTGGTACCAAATATATGGCCAAAAGAAAGTAATGGTTTGTAGTCGGAACGGGTCCAGTCCAACCTGGTGGGACAGGCACAGTCCGACCCAGTCTGGGCTGACCCGATCTGGGTTAACCCGGCCAGACCCTTTGGTTCTGGCCTGGGCAGTTGGGTGGGCCAGCTAGTTAGGTTTGGCTTGGCCTACAGGGCCCAGCCCAGCTGGCCGCAAGGGGTCGTGGAGGGACGCAAGGGTGCAGACTGGTCGTGAGGGCATGGACTGGTCGTGGATCGGTGCAAGGGCTGTTCAAAAAAAAAGGGTGACGCGGGGGCACGACTCAGCCCAGAGGGCATCACGGGGGATGTTCGGCCCGGGGCACAGGGATGTTTCAGCTCAGAGCACCGTGAGGGGCATGGGAATCTTGGGACGGCGGAGGGAGATGCGAGCCATGCGGCTTGGAGGGCTGGCGGTGGCATGGCCGAGGTGGCTCAGAGGGCCGGTGGCGGCACAACCAGTGGGGGCGAGGACCGGTAGGCGGCCCGAGCCGACGGGCAGCGTGAGATAGTGGGTGGCTTGAGCTGGCGGGGGGCGCGGCTGGTGGGTGGCATGATCGAGGGCACGAGGCCGATTCGGCCGGGGCGCTGTGAGGGGTGGCAGGAGTTGTGGTGGCCACGGGGTGTAGCAATGTTTCCTTCGTCGCCTCCGCCATCATCCTTCATTTCGATGAACACCAAAATGTTGATGGACAGAGGGGGTCGGGAAATGTTATTTTAGCCCAGACCCTCCGCGTTTAGAGTGGTAGAATGTGGATAAATTTTAATCATGAATCTAGAATTAGGATATTAATTGAGAAGATTCACGAATTTAATATCCATCCCTACAACTACCTGAAATAATTTATTTTCAACACACCTGGAAAACATCCGCGGATGAACTAGATAATAAGTATATCCGCATTATTTTTTTTTAAGAAATGAATCAAGGGAAAATAATAATACTTAATTAAAAACCCTCCCTTGATCGTTGTTGGTTGACGTTGGCATGAGAAGGCGAATGTCGATTCTTTGTAGACGAACACGTCTTATGTCGGAGGATATTCCGTTGAACAATGTCGATATTGAGGTAGTTCTTTGTAGTCAAAGACATTCCTCGTCCACATTCTTCGTTAGTAGAGTGTTCTTCGTGGAAGAACATGTTCTTCATTGGAGAGTTCAATCCTGCATGTGTTTAGCATTGCGTTACTTTACCATTGCTTTGTCTCTAGTTGAATCCATCCCAAATCCTCCTCCCATGATCCATATATATATAATAGAGGGGAGGTAGGTGATGTTATTTGGAATTTATGATGGTTTATTTATTAGAAACCTTCCTAAATTCCAACAACCCTGTTACATAATTTAAAAAGGGGAAATCCAATTAAATTATGATGACGCAAAGATGTGGTGAATTGTAAAAATTAATGGTATGTGTGTCGGCAAAATTAAGGTGGAGGAGGTCAAGAGGCTATCCCAAATAAATTGTTGGAGTTGAGGGGTTTTTCCAATTAATACGGGGTTTCATCCCAGGTGGTCCCCACCAACATAACATCTCATGGGAGGTTATGGTTTCTGTGGTCCCCACTTCCATATTTAACCTGGAAGTTTTATTCCGGTGGACCCCACCTGAAATATACACATGGATGCTCAAAATAAAATAAAATGAAGTTTATTATATTTTATTATTTCCAGGAAAACCCCAAAAACTTAATTTTTCCCTCATCCATCTGAGGTCGTTGTGAATGTCTCCTTAAGAAAATACCAGTGATATATGTTCAACGATGCCCTAAGATTCTAATTCTGATCACCGATTCAAATGTTATAAAATGTCGCTTGCGAATTTACTGAACATACCTAAAAAAGGTTCTGAAAAATATTATCAGTCACCCTCAACCCGTGTTGGTTGAGGTTAGGCTCTGCCGTGGGAAAAAACTCCCCAAGTTACCCAAAATTACTCTCAAATTTTGAATCTGAGTTACCGTCTAGAAGTAATTAATTTTACAATAAAATAATTTTCACTTGATTATTCTATTTTCAGCCAAAAACTATCTTTTTCTGGAGGCCCACGCTGGCCTAATTAGTATCTGTTAAATAAATAATGCCTTCATTAGTTCAGTTGTGGTCTCATATTTTTATTCCTTGCTACCATTTATGAGTTAAATGAATTTTAAAAATAAATTAATTTATTTTATTATTTTATATACTTTTCTTCCAATTTTGGGTTTTCTCACAGGAGGCTTGTGCCGACTAATCATAAGTCGTGCCTATGAGTTATAGCACTTTTTCAAGAAAAATGCTTACGTGGGTTAACATAAGCTTAAAAAAACGTCGACGGATCATTCTGGGAACTCCGGGCCTCAGAATCGCACATCTTCTGATTTCATGGACTCGTAGAATTCTCATCTATTTAAATAAATATTACATGGAAATTCAGATTATTTTCATTTTAAAAATTCCATATTATTTTATCATCCACATTATTTATTTTGTAGACATGATATAAAGAAATATTACAAATCTCAGTTAAAATAAGAATTTTTAAGAAAAGTACAATTTTTATAGCTTTTAATGTCTCACCCGTTTTAAATAGAGTTATTTAAATAGTTTATATTATATTTATTAAAATAATATTCTTCTTTGAAAGCAAATTATAAAACTTTATTTGGATGGATATTTTATATTTTTCTGATAATATTTAAGTTTCAATAAATAGTAAAAATAAACTACATTTTAATTGAAAACCAATTTTTTCTTTGAAATAAATTTTCTTGATAAATTACATTATGGAATGATTTTATGAAACATATTGAGTATATTTTTATCAATTAATATAATTTTGGTAATTGAGAATAATTTTCCAATGAATTTTGATGTAAAGCATTTCAATCATTAAAAAAAAATCCTTTTAAAAACCCATTTTTCATTCTGACGATGAGATAAATTATAAATTAATTAGGAAATTTTTTGTGTATTTAATTTAAAAAAATTTATTCCAATTCCAAATTATATAAATTGGTTCCCATTATTTTTGTAAATTATGAATTGTAACTGTACAATTTTTTTATTTCCGCAATTAAGTGAAAATTGGATAAGTAAATGTAAAAATAATATTCCAATTACACTAACACTTTTCCTAATTTAATTTTGTAATTTTTTTAGGACCAAAATCATCCTTGGGACAATTTGGGGATCACATGGATCCAATAAGATTACTTAAATATATTTATAATATTAAATTTAATGAAATTCCAATTTTGTTATTATTTTATTTTTAATAAGTAAAATAAGTTTAATATGATGTTATATAAGTTATATGGTTAACTATACATATTTATTAAAAATTGAAATTGATTACTACATTATAGTAATTTATATGTAACATTTAGGAAATAAATAATTAAATTAAATGGTGACACAATGATGATGTATTAATTGATTTATTAATGGTATAATCAATTAAATGTTATTATTAATAGTTAAATAAATATAATATGACATAATCAATTATATACACAAATTTATAGATAAAATAAAAATATTATTAAAATATAGGAGGAATTTTTTTGAACTTATCATGTTGGTTTAACAATTTAAAAAATGAAAATATTTATTAATATCAAAATTTTCATTAATTAAACATTAAAATAAATAATATCTTATTTATTATTATTAAATTATTAAAAATATATAATTTGGAATCCTAATAAGTATAATTTCATATATGTCATAATTATCAATTTTTTATCTTTTAATTGACACGTGTACATGAAAATGACATAGATATTATTAAAATCAACGAATGTGAAAAAATGTCACACTCTAATTTCTTATAGCTAAAATAATTTTAATATAGAGATAACCTATAGAAATATTTGACCATGAATAGTGTTTGGGAATATAAAATAATTATCTAGATCATTTTTTTTATTTTTGGATACAAATAATTACTATAAATAATAACACAATATTGAAGATGTAATTATGTCTTTAATAGAAATATCAAATAATTGATATTAAATATATGAAAATAATTATTTTTTGATTTAATTGTTGTGATACCTAAATTTTATATTTTACAGTGATGTTTCATGAGTTTATTAAATAGTTTTTAATGAAGTTTTCTTTATCATTGGATTTTAATTATATTAAGAGTTATGAATAGTTTAAAAATTGACACTACTAATATTTAAAAGAATAATAATTTTATTAAATTATTTCATGAAAATAAAATTATTTTAAAAATAAAAATTGATAATTATAAGGGATAATATTTCATAAATTGGACATTTATTTTAAAATTAAAACATATATGTAAATATTTATAACCATTAAAAATTTAGAATATTATTAAGATGATTAAAATATAATAGATTTAATAAGGATAAATCTATATGATAATGTTTGAAATAAAATAAAAACATGTCTATTTTTTTTAGAGTCTTTAGACCAGTAATTATCTTATCATTAAAATAAACAATCTTTAATAAATTTAGAGTTGCAAATTATGGGATATTAATTTAATATTTTGATAGTTTATTAAAGTTCCCCTAACCTATCTTATAAAAGGGAACCACTCCTTCTTTATTATTCACACTTCTAAATCCCTTTTAGGTTACCAAAATCTACCCAATTATCCTACTAAAATCCCAAAATTTCTCATAGAGGCTATACATATTGTATAAATCCTACCTATAGATTCATTTTTTAAAATCAAAAGAATATTCCCGAAAAGGTGATAATTGTTTTATCAACTAGATCAAAGTTATTTATTATTGTAATTTGTATTACAATGTTATTTATTTACCAAATTAATAAATCCAGTATTATATACATTTTAATTTTTTATTATAAGTATGAAAAACCATATTACTCAATTTGTCGATCCTACGAATAACAATATCACTATGTGTGCGTACTTACGACTTACCATCACCACACCATAATGTAATTTGTTATTCAACAATAATTTATTTGGATGGGTATAATAGTGATTATAATGGATATAAATAATTAATATAAAATGATAATGATCCATTATAATTAATATATCATCCAATTATATACCATTTAACCATCAAGGGAATGATAATTTCACCTGTGCGTATGTACGATCATCTATGTCCACGATGCATTGAGAGTCATTGTACATATTTAAAATCCAAGAATGCTTATAACAATTATATAATGAGTAAAACTAATAATTATGAACATAATATCAGTCAAGATATGAATAAAATATATTTTATTCAAAACCATCCTGAATTACATAATAAATCATCCTTAAAAAAATGAAGCAGTTAACACACAAAATAATGGTAATACTAAAATATTATTAAAACAATGATATAATATGATAATATAATATTTCATTTATATGAATATATTCCTGTTATAATTTAACAATTTTATTTAACCAATATACCTGAGGTGAACTGACCCTCTACTAATGGAAATTACATGTTAAGGTTTAATTTCACAATATCATTTTATCCAAGTTTGTTTTTACATTACTATATTCTTGGACATATATATCATTCATGTACATGTTTCTTAAAATATATTTCAAAATATTATGAACAATTGAATAAATTCATTTTTACCCACATTTTAATTTTATCAAATTTCTTTTAAAGGAATCAGTCAATCATTTTCTAAATGAGATACGTTATCGATTTTTCATCAAATTAAAGAAAGAATGTTTTTAACTTATAGATCACAAGTGTATTTTTACACCATCATAAAGCTTAAATGTTTTTTAGATTCCAAAACAATATTACCCGATTATTTTAAAAAAAATCTATTGTAATTGTGTGTCTATTAAATGATTTAAAAATAAAAAAAGATATTTCCCTCAAGGAGTTTTAATGATTTTATTAGATTATTTTCAACTATGTACATATCCTTTATTATATTATAAGCCTCATTGGAGTTTATCTATTATGATATAATTTTTCATATTTTATTGAGGGGTTTATCATATATTTCACTAGGGATGTATTATTTTGATACCATTCATGGTTTGTGGTTAAAATATTAACATTTCTTATGCTAGTTTTTATATGAATGTTTATGTTATGTTTTACTCTTTTCCTAAAATGAATAAATCAGACATAACAAGAGATGGGTGGGTCCCGTTATAGCCCCTCGATGCATCAATAAGTCACATGAGACAAAAGAATGTGTTGAAATGAGGCCATAATGGAATAGTTATGTATGATCATAGAACTAGGCCCTAACGGTATAGTTATGATGTTATGAATTTTTCATTTCCTCTTTATGTGATTAATTATTAATATTTCTGGTGATTATTCAACAACTAGAATATCCATGTGAATGTTTAAATGGAATTATTTGATTTCTCCATTCTTTAGTGTACTAATTATAATTCTTAAAAGGCTTGTGATTAAGTTTTATATCACTCCTTAAAACATTATTCTTATTCATGATAGCTTCCACTATATTGTTTATCATTACATTGTATATGATCTCACCCCGTTCTTATGTTCTATTTACCCAAGAACCCAAGAATTATATTATTTTTGTTATGAGGGTTAATATTGGAAAATAATGGACACTTTAATGATTTATATATGTTTTATTTTTTGTTTTTAATTTTAATGATATTTTCATGTATGTAATATATTTTCCATGAATACAAAACTGGTCATTCAATTAGGATATGATTCATTATAATCATGCGAGTGTTTTAAAATAATGCACCAACTCTAGCCTTATGAGGTGAGGGTGTTATAGATTATTATTGATTTATAATGTTTTCAAACTCTAAGGATTCATATATTTGAAATTTATAATTTATTTTTACAATATTAGATTAATTGTTTTATGAACTTTATAATTAATTTTCATGATCAGATCAACTTATTTTTACCATATTTTGTCATATGACCATTGACTGAGGTCCAACATTTTTACACTTACTGGGCATATGTGATCACCCTTTATTATGTTTCCTTTCATCATGTTAAAATGGAAATCTATATGTTTTGTTTCTATATAAACAGTAACAAATGAAATAATCAATGTGGGAGATGCTAAAGAAAAATCACAAGAAATAAATAGTTTTATCAAGTCAATAATGGAAGTAAACCATTACGGTCCTTGGTTATATGTGATTTAAATTTGTTGAATATTCATCTAAAAAGATAAAATATTTATTTTTTAAAATATTTTTTTGTTATATATTTCCAAAAATTATTGTTTTTGTCAATAGTTTGAGATTAAGATTTGACAAAATTGGTGAAACTCTAGGGATAATCCAAAATATTAGATAAAATCAAAAAAATTTAAGATATAGTTTAGTGATTTTTCTAGAAATACATCCATATAGTATACTATAAATGGATTTGGATTTGGAACAAATACATCTAGGGCTGATAACATGGAAAATAGTTGGTCAAGTATATAGTTTCAATCATTTTGGTGCATACTAGGAGTTCATTTAATGTGTACCTAATGATAAACTCCCATGGGATATTTTTAGGTTAATTTAAATTTACATCTCAATAGAATATAAAGTATTTCAAAATAATTAGAATATGGATGATAAAAGATATCCTTACAATTTCATATATTGAAAATTATTTGTCTCAATTAATAAACCATATTAATGATTTTTCATTATTATGTGGTTTTCCAATATGATTGTAGTTTCCACACTATGATTATTGGTTTTGTTCAATGAGGGGAAAAATAATGAACTAGGTTAAAATCAAATGCGATGTATAATTTGATGATAATAAACCTAATGAGATAATTAATGGATTGGGGGATATTATGGTCATTCCTATTTAGTTATAATGATGTATTATTAAAAACATTAAACATAATAAACTCATAGACTCACAAGTGAAGTGAAAGAATGATTTCACTAAGATCTCGAATAGTGGGTACCATGGTGGAATGATGATTTATATTCCAACATTTAAATAATTTGTGAATATGTTTTCAATATAATGTCATATAGGAATATGATTTTGAATTGTGTGAGAAATATAAGGACCCAAGTTGTGTAATTGGTGTGGGAAAATGAAAATTCTAGTTAACACAATGGACGGGAATAATAGTTTCTCTAAGGTGTCATCGATGGTTGAACTTTTTAAATATATTCCAAATGGGAAATAGTAAAACTGAGATAGTAAAGTGAATGATCAATAATAGAATAAAAAAGGGTTTAAAATTAGTGGTTTTATTGTTTTTGTTGGAGAGACAGAAATGGAATATGAATGAAAAGAGGTATTATGGAATAATATGAAAACTCCTTGTCAATTTGTAAATAACCAATTGGAATGATTAATGTTTTTATATATTCATTTGAATTATGTTACATCTATAAAAATTAGCAAATATATAATGATTATTATGTATAATGTTTTTCTTATGGTTTTTCAATAATATGTTTAATGGTATTGATGACATAAAAAATTGAATTTTTTTTCAAGGCTGATTTCTATGGAAAAAACATGACTGATGAAAATAAAACCCATAATATGTTTATGATTTTTAGATAAGGATATTTATTACAGATAAATTTATTATTGATATAGTTTAAAAATAAGTATTAATTCCCAATAAATTTATTATTTATTTTAAAATATTAAGGGTTAGGTTATCATTAGGGGATTTGACATCATATATGGATTTAGATAATATTTTGAATAATATATTATTTTATTTAGGGAATTGAGAAATTGTTAATTTTAATTAGCTTGAATCATTTTATTAATGAGTTGTTTTAATTTTGGTTATGAAAATATTTTTTCATGTTTCTATTAAGAGAGACATTATGAAATATCGTTGATTAATGTTATATTTATTTTTAATATTTAGTATCGATCTTTCAAATATTTTGGATTTTTATTTTTGTCAGATAATCTTATTGGTTTATTTAGGTTAAGTATTTATGGATTGAATTATGTTAATAATATGGATGTAGTTATAACGTTTAATTTATTATTTTTTATTATTGCATATTTTTGGGTAGTAACATTATTTTTGGTAGTAATATAGATGAAGTTGGAGTGAATTGTCATTATTTTATGGAAATTATGATCTAGTAAAATTTTATTTTAGTACATCAGGAATGAAAAATAAGTTATCTTGACTCTCCTATTGTTGGGTTAATATTTGATGTGGGAATTAATTAAAACTAATGTTGACTAAATTTTTCTTTTAATTTTAAATGATATAATATAATAACATTTTTTCATGTTTTCTATCATGATATTAAAATAATTACTCAAAATTAAGAAGCTACACTTAAAATTAAAATAAAACAGTATTACCATAATTTATAAAAAATTATTTCACTTTTAACTAATTTATTATATGTGGTTTTTTGGTAAAAAACATTTTCTTGAAAATGTTCAATATGACTTTATATTGGTCCTTTATAATTAGTATTCCATTTTTTGTCCATATTTTAACTGCCCAATATTTTCCTCCTTATATGGGAACCTGATTTTTAATTTTCTAAGTTATCTATTATGTTTCTTATAAGAAATTTGATGTTATTTTTTATTATTCATATGTATTATGTTGGTTTTGAAAATATAAATTTTTAAATATTTGATGACAAAGAAAAATTTAGAGGGAATAATTTATTTATGGGGGATAACTTAACACATTGTTTTTCTAAAATATATATTTTCAGACTGCTTTAAATACATGAAACACAATTTATAAATGAATAAAAGAACATTTTATCTGAATTAGTAAATGTTTTGAAGAATATGGGCCAGAATATGACTTTATTTTATTAACATCATTGATAAAATTACAATAGTTTATGACCCTTTGTTTATTAATGTGAACCCTTCTTTTCAAATGTTCTCAACACATTGAGCCTTTTAGGACCACCATACCCATAAAAAATACATCATAAACTTCCTTATACATATTATAGCACTTTGGGTTTACCAAAAATACTAACCATATTGTACATTAGTGGAGATATAATGTATTTTATTCAAAGAAGAGTTCATCACCACAAATTGAAATTTTTTAATTCTTCTTTTTAATTCATCTAAATTTATATAATTTAATATAAAAAAACAACATAAGTATCATAATTATACAAAAATGTACTCATTATTATTAATCTATTATTATCAACCATGTTTCTCAATAAATTTTAAGTGAATGTATCACTTGTGCATATTTAAGGATTAAATACATAACAATGTAATGCAATTCATTTTTCATTACCATTTTTCATGGATGGTTATTTTCATGGTTTTAACAATAAAATCATATATTTGAGTAATAATTTTTTTTAAAATTGAAACATTATATCTATATTCCTAAATTTTGGATAGTTTTAAAATGATAATGTTTCACATTCATTCCAATAGATAACCACCTCTATTAAGCGACGTGATTACTTTTTCCATAATGGTTTACATGGAAGGAAATAAAAATGTATATGATTAATATAAATGATTTATATTATATAATAATTATTTTTTAAAGGTGAGGAAATATTTATCATTACATAATTTCTTTTTTCATAAAGTTGAACCATCTTACATTATTTTGTATAATATACCATATACATGAATTGTGTATTTATTTACCCTATAAATTACAATTATGAATGAATATATATATATATATATAATATTATAATTATATATTAATTATTATTATAGAAATTATGGTTTCATAATTAATATACAGAGGACAATACCGTAAAGCTGAGATGCATGAAAAAAACACTGATCACTCATAACATATATTTCAATAACAAATCATTTATAAAAGGTTGAAAACATTTGAAAAGTTAATACATTGTTTATGTAACATAAAATTTTGATCGATATTCATTGTGATTTAATTTAAATTGAGGAAATTATATGATTAATACTAGATAAAAATATAAACTATTCTTTACCAATGGTTATTTTTTAAAATATATGTTTGCCTTTTGTTTTACCACATTAATTATGTTTTATATCAAATGTGTTTTTAAAGAAAATTGAAAATATTTCACCCTTCAGTCAAAAATATTTTTCTTCTATATACATATATTTTGGAAATGTTTTAAATAACATTTTTAGGAATATAATTTTTATTTTTATTTTCTTTATTACCCATTATATAATATTTTTCCAAATGTTTTAAATGTAATCTTCTTATTGTATTCAATTTGATGTCATTTTTGAATTTTAAGAAACGCATAAATGGATTTTTTTTGTGTTATAAGAAATAAATGTTATTTCTTATAATAATGATTGATTATTTCAAAAAAACATCCATTAAAATTTTCCATAATCATTTTAAAAATTAAATTTTCTATAATATTTTAAAAATTATTTTTCAAGTTAAATACAAGATTTCAATGTTAAAAGTAAACTTTAAAAAAATAATTAGTTTTATTTAGATTATTCAATGAAAAATAATAATTACTTATTAATATTATTTAATAAGGATATTATAAAATTGTATCATCTGAATTCTTTCTCTAGATGGTTTATTATTATTTTCATGATATGTTTATGAAACTTATTCATTTTCATTGGGTTATGATATGATGAGATTATGAAATGTTTATTAAACATGTTTTATTTTACTTATTATGGTAATATGATATTATGAATTTTTATTCATTACTTAATTATATATATATGGTTTTTATTATGTTATGGGTGGGCCTGAAATTATATATCCCTATATTTTATTGGGAAATGAATTATATCTATTAAGAAATCTATTGGAAATAAGTTAATGTGGGTGATGTATTAAAGGAAACATGATGATATGATTTATCCAATAAGGGAAATATATTGAAGTTATTTATGAATTATGGGAAATAATATTATTTCATTGATATATTATTGGAAACCATTTGATATTCTTTATCCATTTTGTGAAACAAGCCAATGAAATTATCCATTATGAAAAGCTAGTGAATGTACTTGACCAACATTTTAAAATAAGTGCTTAGTCATGATTCATTATGATTTAATTATATTTTAATGTATCCGTTAAATAATAATTTTTTTATACCTTTAATTATGACACACTTTTGGGAAATGAACATTTTTTAATGATTGATTTATGATTTTATATCACTCTTTGGATTCATTGGTTTTAAAATTACAACAATTTTTTCCAATAAATATTATTTTTATCATTGAAAGAATGGGTATGAATTTTTATGTGATCATAAATATATCATAGCATTATTCTTATCATATTCCATCATGTGGTCATTAATTTATATCTCTCATGTTTACACTTACAGACTATATGAGCTCACCGTTTATTATGTTTTCAGTCCCCAGGTTATGAAAAAATGCTCTATGTAGAGTTTTTTTTATTAAGAGTAAAAAATAAAAAGGTCATTTAGGGATATATAAAATATAATTTAGAATATAATAATATTGTGTATTTATTCTCTAAATATAGTAAACATTTATAGCCATCTTGCATGTAATTTTGAAATTAAATGAATATTCATATAAGAAATGTATTAATTAAGAAATAATTGAAATGGTCTTTATTTTTTATATATGTAATTTTATTGATAATTATAGGAAAAAAAATCATTAACTTTTTTATATCATTTTAATTGTCAAAATATATTAAATGACATTTTTAACACCTTTTTTTAACTTTTTTTTCTTAATTAATTTTCCACCACAACATTTAATTATTTATTATATATAATATATGGACCCCCTTATAAATATTTGGAATTATTATTCTATCTATAGAGTTTATATAACAATTTAGAATTTATAAATTTCTTAAAATTTAATTTATCTATAAGAACTCATACGATTTCAGAAGGATATTTTTAGATGAATTTAATAATATATACACTCATATTCTTTTACTTATAATAATATAAAGTGGAATTGCTCTTTTTATTTATATATATATATATATATAAAATATTTATATTAATATAATTTTAATTTACTAATCATAGAAATGTATTACTATAAAATAAAATAACAATAAAAATTTATTTAAAAATATATATATTTTAGAATTAATTGATTATATATTGATTCATAACTAATTGATAATCAATATTATAATTCATTTTCACTTTAATATATGAATAAAAATGTTAATTTAATTTTAATACTAAAATATTATAATTTTTTATTTTATATAAAATCGTCTAATATATAATAAAATAATATTTTAAGTAAAACATACATTTATGGTCATAAATAATGATGTTTTCCTTCATTACAATTCCTAAATTATGTTAATTTCTTACTTTTTATACTAATAATTAATTAATCATCATTAATACATTTTATTGAAACTATTAATTTATTGTTAATTTTATAAAAAATCCATGTGTATAAAATACATGAAATAATAATGAAATACATATCATTTATTATATTTTACATTACATGTGAATATAAGTCTAACATAAAAATTGAAATACATTATAGAGGTATGAATATGAAATAAAATTTAGATAATCCATTGGGGTAGTGGGAAACATTTATTTTTATGTAATGGATATGAAACATATTTCTTGGAGAATTCACTTCTTTCATTCAATATTTTTCAAAACCTATTATAGTGTATTTTCAATGTGGGATCATCCAAGAGAAATCTAGAGTGATTATAACTCTATTACGGATCAGATAAAAGAACCTATTATGTCTCTATTCTCTAATATTATACTTGTTTTTCTAGTTTCTATATTGATATCATAATGACGTTATATCAATTTATACAATCTTATTCAATTCATATATTACAACTATGATGTTTTAATAAAAAACTAGTTATAATTTTTCAGAATTATTATTATTATGTATATTAATGGTATAAATGTTCATTTATGCCCTATTATCAAATAATCTCTTCAACCAAACTAACACACCTATAATATTATATTTAAATATATAAACTCAAGTTTATTATAAAAATCAATTATCTTATTCTACCATTTTTATCCGTAGTTTATTTTAATCTATAATTTTTTTTTATTTATTCTATACTTATCATCATAGATTTGATATTAAATGAAAACCATAAAGTTGTTTATTTTATTTTCCACTTTTTATAAAAAAACTTATTTATATTATAAGTATTTATTTCTATTTTATTTATCCATATTGTTGTGAATTTCATAATATGTTATAATTTAATTTCTTATTTTAATAATTCAATGATCATATTTTATGTTATATATGAAATATGTGATTATATTTGGAATTATAATGATAATGTGTTATATTCTACACCATAAAATGTATTTGATGAATGAAATTTAATTACTCATATGATATCAAATAGATTCTTCCAACATGTTATTTTATGATAGAACATTGATTAGATGGTTAGTCTTGATTTTCCACGCTGTATAGTTTTTGAAGATATTCACATAATGTTAATGTGATCATGCTAAAATTAAAAAACGTTTGATTTTAGTACATTATAATGGTTCTAGTATGTATATCCTCAAAATAGATACATAAAACACATCATGCAGATATGGGAGGTATGATTGGTGTTATTTGATATAAAATATAGAACCTACATCATCACGGATATTGATGAGGCTAAAGAATCTAGGTATTTTATTTCCATTATTCATAAATCTTATCACCCTTTTTATATGTATTTATTCTACGTAATATATTATTACTATCATAAATCTATATATCTCATCAATTATTATCAACATAACACTTATAATGACATGTCACTATATTTATATGTCACAATATGGATGAATGTTTTCAGCCATTTATAAGCAGATATTTTGTTATAATATCTTTGTCTCTCGCATACCATCCCAATATAGAAATATAAATAATCTCTTCCCAATTAGTGTTTCGTATCATTCCATTTGGATTATATATATTAATATTTCATTATATGATAACTCAATAATATGGGTATGGTAATCCCAAAAACCATTTATATCAACAGATAATGATCATAAAATGACATATGGAGTCATAATGGTCCTTTATATTTGACTACACATCTAATTATGATACATTATGATAATATAGAGCTCTATATAGAATTATTTTAGAGGAATTATTTTGATATTTCATGTGATAATTGGATGTTGATGATATTAAATTGAATGTGGTACCCTATGAATTCTTATTTCTTCATTTTAGAATATCACTGCTTCTTTTCCTAGTTAGATATTTCCTTGTAAATAAATATAATTTTGCAGCATTATTTTTTTATCTATAACTACCTATATGGAATTATTTTATTTTAAATTATTATGTTGAACAATGATGAAATCCATTGGTATGTTCTACATTTTCTATTCTGGTTTACAAATCAATTACATCATGAAATTATATTTCAATCATTCAGAATTTACATTCTGAAATAAAATCATTAAGATATATACTATATAATATCATTATTAAAATTTTCATAGTAGAAGTTTTTCATATGATCTAAATAAATCTTTAATCTATATTGGTGAATAATTAAGGTTATGATACAAAAAAAATATACAAAATGTACCTCTTTGGATTAGATATCAATAGTAAATATATCAATGTTCAATATGTATAACTCCATCTTTATAAAATATGAACTCTTGAATATTTTCATACTTCTTCTGAAACTACATACCATTTTTTTGGTCTGGATAATCATCTCATAAATGGATGATCGAGAACTCATTAATGAAATGATGGATTTTTTCCCTTCCATTTTGATAATTATATTCTATATCTAAATATCCATATAAATTGGTGTCCTTTCAATCCTCATTAGTGATAGGGTAGCATCATCATTTTTTCTTAAATCATTAAACACATAACATTCATTCAACAGATATTAAGGTATTTAGTATTCATAGTCGTTAATTAAATTTTAATATCTCCATTTGTAAATTTTCAAACCCATATATTTAATCAATTACAATTATATTATCATATTTATATATATATATATATTACACTCCAAGAATCCACAATACACTCCTCTTTGAATAACAAAATAGATTGTGTTGTATGAAACTTTGAGGTCTAACACACCACGACCTACCAAACTAGCCACTACGAATAGTAATGGGAACTTTTTGAATTTTTATAAATTTTATTTATCAAAATAGACTTCATTTTTGAATTCAGAATATCAAAATTAGCTTGGGTGGACTTTTTCATTTTCCTAAAAACATTCAATTTTTGATGAATAGCGAAAAACTATGCATTATTGTTTAAAACATAATTTTGGTTTAAATACTGATTTTTTTATTTAAATTTATATTAAGTCAAAATAAATACATAATACGAATATTAGTTCATTGTAATTAATTGAAATTATTTTATAATAAAATTAAATGTATAATATTTAATTTAATTTTTTTAACACATTTTACCCACCTTATAGGCACGATAGAAAATTTGAATAAAATGTAATTTTACTTCTTTTGGGAATTGAATTTAAAATATCTGAAGGAAACAATTGAGATTGGTAAGTAAAATGTTGTTAATTAGGATGAAAATAATTTTTTGGAATAATATCATTTGAATTTTATTTACCACGGTTAAAAGTAAATAGGGTAATTAAATGTAAAAATGATATTATAATTACCCTAAAACATATTCCAATTCTATTGGATAAGTTTTCTTCAAACAATATAAACCATAGGAATTAAATATGATCCTTTTGTTCCACATGGATTAGATTTAGACATTTGTTATTCTTTTATTTTAGGATGAGTTAAAATTGTTAAATTTAATGTTTAAAAACAAAAACATTTTTAGTATAGAGCCATACAGAAGCTAAATTCAACAATAAATAATAATTTTAATTCTAAAAATACTTCCTATATAATGGTATTTTACTTATAATTTTTAGACTTTATATAATTAAATTTATTTATGACACAATGATGATGATGTAATTACCTTGTTATTGAAAGAATAAAATAAATAATAAAATAAATTTTAATTTAATTGTAAATTGAGACTTCTTATTTATTCAATGAAATTTCTAGATTAATATTACATGTTAGGGTTGATTAAAAACTTTTTTCAATGAGATAATGATGTGATGACTTTCCCAGAAACCAAATACTAAATAGTGTCAAAATTGACATGAATTAGTTTTAAAAGAAATACTATATTATTAATTGATATAATATTCATAAAAATAATTTTTCTGGCCAAATGAATTATAAAATAATATATATGTCATTATTTAACCACTTGGGGTTATCGTTTTTATTTTAGATTAGGTTTATTAACCATATAATATAAAAATACAAGAAGACATTATAAAAGTTAATTTTTTTAACTAAGAGTTAAATCTAAATGATAAGGTAAATATAGTGACCAAAACCTGTCTAAAACATTTTGGTTGAGAGGTTTTTTACCCATACTCAACATATCCTTGAAATAAATCCTTTTGGATCCACTATAAACAGAATATGATTCTATAATAAAATAATATTTCAATCTTTTCAAATAGTGACCCTCACCTCTCTTATAAACGAGTACATTCCCTTCTCTCAAAGTCACAACACCAATGCTATATGTCTAGGCCAATCCCTATTCAAATATCCTCACAACTATCCTCAATTCATCCTAGAGTCCTAAATTTGATCAGAATCAACCTTAATGATACCTTCTAATCAAATCAAAAGGAAGTACTTGAAGAAGAGGTAATAATTTCACCACGTATTTCAATGTTCTTTAATTCTTCCACTTCTACATTATGTATTGTTTCCATACAAGAATAATAACTACCTTACCTTATATATAATGTGATCCTATTATAAATATCGTACAACCATATTCATTATTCTATCTAACCAATGAATGATAATTCTTCATACGTGTGTATCTACGGATTACCGTCTCCACATCGTGGTGTAGATTGTTATTCAAAACATCATTCATGGGATGTGTATAATAATTTTTAGAAATTATGTAAATAATTAATATAACATGTTAATTATTCTGTATGTGTGATATACCATACAATTACTTATTATTTCACTTTCAATAGAATGATGTTGTCCCTCGTGCGTACATACATATTACTATCTCCATGAACGCGATGAGATTCATTCCTCATAATAACCAGACAAGAATAGTTTTCATTTTATAAGAAAATATAATTTTTAAGAACTCAATATCATTATATATATGAATCAAATACATCCTATCCATTACAAACATGGATTACATAACAAATCATATAATGGAAAAATAATTAATTAACACGAGAAATAATGATGGATAAAAAATATTATAAACAAAACAATATTAGAAAATCATATATGATATAATATTTGTTTATGTGGTTCTTTTTTAATTTAATAATAATGATTTAACTATTATACTAGAGGTTAATGTACCCTTGATCAAAGAAATGTACAAGGTAAGTGTTAAATTTTCAATCTCTTTAATATCCGAGTTAGTTTATTAGTTAGTATATTCTAGGAACTTTTTATAATCCACAACAATGTTTCTAAGAAATGTATTTCAAATTTTTTTTTACTATTTCCTTACTTATGGTTAAATGTAATTTAACCATTGTTTGACTTTTTATAAAATCTTTTGAATTGAATCATTGTGTTGGTTTCCAAAAAATGCACTTTATTACCTTTTTGACAAATTTAGGTAAGAATGTTTTTTTACTTATATGGAGGGTGTAGCTATTTTCCACCATTATACCACCTTGGAATCTTCCCTTACTATCTTATAAGAGTATCTTCAAAATAAATGTTTTATTTTAGTGTTATGTGAACTTTAAATGATTTCAAAATATACAGAGATATTTATCTCAAATTGTTTTTATTTCATCTATGTCAGCATCCTTTAAGGGATTTTACACTTTTTTGAAGTTGATTTATTATCATACAATCTTGGATACTGTATTTAATTTTTTGTGATATGTTTAACTATGAATGAGTTTTTTACACCATTCATGTTTTATCATTGAAGTATTAACATTTCATATTCAATTTTTAAAATGGTTGTTTATGTTGTGTTTCAACCATTTCATATGGGGAATGTATAGGACCTAGTATACAATGGGTGGATCCCAATATACCTCCTCGATGCATTATTCGGTCTTATGAGATAGAATAGTGTCTTGGCACAAAGACATAAAAAAATATTATTTCTATTCTTGGCATGAGGACTTGACTATGTAGTTATGATGTCCAACATTATGCAATCCATCATTATAAAAATGGATATTGATATTATAAGTGATTATTAGACAAGTAGAATATCCATTTTAATTAGTAAATGGAATTATTTGATTTATCATTGCAATATTTTGTTGATTTTTATTTTTAAAAGTCTTGTGTTTTAGTATTATACATTGCCATAAATTTTTATGCTTATTTATGATAGTTTTTGCTATATTTTTATCCCGACTGAGCATCTAAGATAACAACTTTATATGTTTTATTTTTCCCAGGATGTGAAGAATTATATTATGATTGACCTGTGGGGATAGTCTAAGGGGGATAAATGTGTTCAAATGAGACATAATGTTGTTTTTTTCATTTCCTAATGTAATATAAAACTTATGTATGTATCTAGTACTTACAAGGATATTAAACTGACTGGTCATTGGGGATTTGATCCGTTATGATCATGTTAATGTTATATAATATTTCACTGACTCTGGGTAACTAGGGTAAAGGCATTATAGTTGGTATGAGAAGATGTTTAATACAAACCTCAGAAGCTAGATTTAAAAAAAAATTACTATAGAACATTACCCCAAGATAAAATTTGAGGATTAGTATTGAATAACATTCTAGAATTTTGGTAATGTAGAGATTTTTTAATTTCACAAGAAATACATCCCTTTTTAATTTCGAACAGGTTGAGGTAGCTCTAGCACAACTGTCCCTAGGAGTGAAAACTTCGACAAGGAGTTTCGGGAATGACCATGGGTTTCATGTTACATGACAATGGGTTTTCCTACAATCTTGGTAATGACACTCATGGGTGATATACTGAGGATAATTCACATTTTCTTTACAATCCGTTTTGAAGTATTTAAGAAAAAATATTTCCTCCAAGAATACATTTTTTATGTTTATGGATTATATGCATAGACTATTCAATTTATGTTTCGTATTTTACTAGGTTTTAATTATGTATTGTGATTTATAAACTAATATACTATATTCTATTATTTTGAAATGGATCCTATAAGATGAAATGAGAACTGTATCAACGCACATAATACATTAGGTATTTTCCTCATACTACAGATAATAATAGTGGAGATGGTGATGCAAACCATTGCTGAACAACTTATTACCATACTCGGACAACTCACTCAAGTTATGAACAATAACCTTACCTATTTGGAGCACCCTGATCCACATCATAGAAGATCAATGATAGGCTACTTCATGAGAAAAAAACCACCAACATTCATAAATGGAATACAAATCCATTTGTAGCTGAGCAATGTATATGTTCCTTAGAGAAAATATTTTATACTTTGGGGATTTTTGGAAGGAAAAAAAATTTCATGGAATTTTATTGCCTCATGGGAGATGCAGATCAATGGTTTTCATTAATTCAAAACCAAATGGAGGATAAATAATTATCAAATATGTAATGGATGAAGATTAAATAATTTTTCATAGAGAAATAATTTCCCCGTGACCATCGTGCAGATATGGAAAGTCAATTTCTGAGTCTAAGGAAAAAGGAAGATGGGTATATCATAAAGTTTGAGGAAAACATTGCAAGGATAACAAGGAATGCATCCAATTATATACGTAACCCATGGAGTAAGATTGATCCATTATTTTGTGGGTTAAAATCATCTCTCTGTCATAAATTAGTCTCATAATCCTTATCATCATACAAATATATTGTGTTATGTGCTATCACGATAGAAAATGAATTCTCTATCTCTTATGACATAATATAAAATCAGGAGAAGAAGAGATATTCAAAACACTCTAGAAATGGAAATAAGGTTAATAAGGGAAATGTTAAAGTTCTAACCTGTAGTAAACGAGGGAAGAAACACCCTGATACTTTCCTGAAGGGAATGGGTGTTTCTTACATGTGTGGTGAAAATCCCACAAATCTGGTGATTGTAAGGTAAAGAAAGAGGATGTCAATGTTAAATGGTACAATTTTATAGAAATGGGACTTTATGAAGATTAATTTCATTACCGCCAAGTAAAATTATATCATAAAACTCCAAGAGAGCAAGGTTATGCTTATGCTATCACAATTGCTTAGGTTGAAGCTCTAAATGACACGGTGGAATGTAATTTAATTGTTTCCTCAAATTAAGCCAATGATTTATTTAATTTTAGATCATCACATTATTTTATATATTCTGAGTTTTCTATGAAAAATAGATATTTCCTTTTTGATTTTATAATAGAGTTGTTAGTCAAAAATCTTAATAGAAGTATCATTACAACAAAGGTTTGTAAATCAATTTGCATTAGTTAATATAATCATGCATTATCTACTGATCTCATCGCCAAAACCCTTGATTGAATTTTATATAATCCTTGGTATAGTTTGAATTTTGAACAATGATGTGAATATTTATTTTAAAAAGGAGATTACTTTTTTTATGATGATAAGGAGTACTGTATCTTTAGGGAAGAAATGTCACCATCTGATTCTTTTCAAGATTCACCCGAGTTTCTCTAATAAATTTAACTATCATGGAGGAAGTGAATAAAATAACTGTGGATGTGTAAAGGATTGCTCAAATAGAGGATGTACCTATTGTGAGAAAATATGTTGATTTGTTTCAAGAGGATTTACCATGACATCCTCCAAAATGAAAAATTGAGTTTTCCATTGATTTAATTCATTGGTCAATGCTCAGATCATAGTCTCCTTATAGAATTTCCACTGGGGAATTAGTGGAACTAAATAAACAACTAGAGGAATTGAGTAATAATGGATTTATTAACCACAATGTTTCTCTATGGAGAGCCTATGTTTTTTTGTTAAGTAGAAAAATGGATCTATACGGTTAGGTATTGAATACAGGGAGATCAATTCAATAACAATAAATAACTAGTATCCCCTACCTCACATTGATGAATTATTCAATAAAATTAATAAAGCTCAATATTTTTCAAATATTGACATTCGATCTGGATATCATCAGTTCTGTCTGAAGAAGGAAGACATTATGGAAAAATCATTTTGAACATGGTATGAGAATTAAGAATTTACAGTAAATCCATTTGGAATGACTAATTCACCCTCATTTTTCATGGATCTAATGAATATAGTTTTCAAGGAATGACTTTATGACATTTTAGTGGTATTTATTGATGATATATTGGTTTATTTTAAATGCTACGAAGATCGTTAAAATCACTTGCGCACTATTCTAAAAACCCTTAGAAGAAATGAAGTATATGGGAAGTATGGAATGTTTTAATTCTGGATTTAATTTTTTTAATGGCCATATTGTCTCTAATGGTGGAATATCTGTCAATCATTCAAAAAACATCGTAGACCCTAAATGGGCAGCACTGATTAGTATAACTGAGGTACAATGTTTTATTGGTTTAGTTGGTTATTATCAGCACTACGTCCAAAATTATTCTTGATTGGATGACCCATTAACCAAGCTCACATGTAAAGGTGTTAAATTTTTTTAGAAAAAAGACTGTGAATAATCTATTTGAGGAATTGACGAAATGATTAGTCTATTCTCCAATCATGACAGTACCATTGGGAAATGATTTTTTTATTTATAGGAATGCTTCAAAGAAATGACTTGTTTGTGTCCTTATGCAAAATGATAGAGTAATTACCTATGAATCATGAACCTTAAAAATTTATGAAAAATAATATACCACACATGATCTTTAGTTATCTGTTGTAATAATTAATTTGAAGATATGGAGACACTATATAAATTGTGAAATATGTAATAAATATACCGATCACAATATTTTGAAGTATATTTTCTCACAAAAATAACACAACATGAGGAAAAAGATATGGCTTGAACTCCTCATGTATTATGATATCACTATACTCTACCACTCAAGGAAAGAAAAATAAGGGGGATGATGATTTGAGCCTAATGAATCATGGTGTTTTAAATAAGATGAGAGTTGAAAGGGATCATATGATCATGGATCTAGTAAATATGGATATTGGAATAATCATGAAAGGTGAAACATCAATAAATTTTCAAATGTTTTCCCATCCATATTCACTAGAAAGGATAAAATGTTCTCAGACTGATGATGAGGAATCTCAAAATAAAACAAATGTTGTGAATGATGGGATATTAATTGAATTCATATATGAAGATATAATTTTGAAATTTGGGAACAGACTTTGTGATCCTCACATACCCAATCTTGAAAGGGAATTGTTGGATGATGCATATATATAAGAACCTGGTTCTTATTTTTGCGGTACAGGCTTGTTCGATTTTCCTTTTCCTTAAGTGATTTTGAGAAAATATGGAAAATGGGGAGAAATCCTAAATTTTGGAACTACACGCCGTGTACTTTATCCACACGCCGTGTACTTTTGGCCGTGTTGGGATGATTACACGGGGCATGTAGCCTTGTCGGCGACAAGGGATGTAGGAACTGACTACACGCCGTGTAGTGGTACCTACACACCGTGTAGTTAGTCGGCAAGCTTGAATAGTATGGCAGTGGAGTCGCCACTAGCTGGGCGGTAGTACACGCCAGGTACTCAGGAGTACATGCCGTGTACCCTTGTCGGCAGGTGAACAGTGTCGGTGCCGCCAAATGAAAAGTTAAATGATGGGAGTACACGCCATGTACTTTAAAGTACACGTCGTGTACTTGGTTTTTTCGGCTTAAAACAGGAAGTAGCCTCCTCATTTGGCAGAGGAGGTGTTTGAGCCGTTTTGGAGCCAAAGGAGGAGGCAAGATCTTTGGAGATCCACCGGGCATTCGTCTGGAATCCGTTTCAGCTTCGGACGATCTCGTTGGAACCGCACGGGTAAGCCTTCTCCTCTCCTGGTACCGTTCTTGCCAATTCTTCTCCCAACGGAAGTTATTTACATTTGAATGGATTTTGTTATTCGTCAGATCTATGTCATTCTTGCGCGTTTTTTGGAGCCGACGTTCGGGTATAGTGTTCGTTGGCATATAAGGTAGGTGGCTTTGTGTTATTTTCCAACTATCACGCGTTATTGTGTCACGAACCCATGTTGGGGTATCGTGTGGCTGAGGCAGTTTCTATACTTAATGCCTAGAATTGCATAGGTGATTAAATTGTGATAATTAAATGCTGGTTGGGATCGTTGCATGGATCCGGAACCACCCCCGGGGTGTGTTTCACTGTTTAGCCATTTGTCCAGGATACCCAAGGGTATTCCATTAAAGTAGTAATGGTAGAATTGCCTTGAGGGGATTTCCTTGTTACTACTTGTTTACCTATTGGCCATGGCACGGTTACTTATATTATCTTGAGGGAATGATTATATAGCCTGAGGGCGTGAGTATATTAGCCTGAGGGCATGATTATATAGCCTGAGGGCGTGATTATATTATCCTGAGGGCGTGATTATATTAGCATGAGGGCGTGATTATATAGCCTGAGGGCGTGAATATATTATCCCGAGGGCGTGACTATATTAGACTGAGGGCGTGACTATATTAGCCTGAGGGTGTGGTGTTGTTGAGCACGAAAAGATACTAAATTAAATGGATTAAATGAATAATAAAATGAAAATTAAATTGTTAAGTTTGCTACTTTTCAGTACTGCTAATTTATTGCATTTTACTATTGCACACTGTTGATTGCATGATTACACGCAGTTGGGCACGGGCCTTTGGTGGGTGCCTAGTGAGATATATTTCCCACACCCTGTTTGGTTCACGTTTTTTTTGGCCCAAACAGAATACATTTCTGCAGGTGTAGATAGGGTAAAGAGTCCCTATACAGGTACTTGACTATTGCTGTGGAGTAGGAGGTCATGAGACCAAGCCTAGGCTCGCGATGTCGCTGCCAGCTATTTTGATATGCTTTGTTGTACTCTACTTT
The DNA here is from genome assembly GCA_963277665.1 of Viscum album. Classification (NCBI taxonomy): domain Eukaryota; kingdom Viridiplantae; phylum Streptophyta; class Magnoliopsida; order Santalales; family Viscaceae; genus Viscum; species Viscum album. Next base: position 1,591,253,763 of record OY728150.1, read on the forward strand.
TGGTTGTATCGTATTGATGTATAACATGTTCTGGTTGTTTTCTTAGAACTTGACACATGTAGCATCATCATTTATATATTGTTGGTTATATCCACTACTGCAATGTATTTCAATTATGTATGGTTTACTACTTCCGCTATTTGTTATATGTTTATTTTGGTATTCCGCTGCGCTACACATTGACAAATGAGGGCATAAGTTCCCCACTATCAGACCTGGGCCCTCACTGCTAGTCGGTAGCCTCTGGCATTTGGGGAAATGCGCTTGAGGTCATGTGGCGAAACGGGCTCGGGGCACCCGTTGCATGGCACCCGGGTCTGGGTCGTTACAAAGTGGTATCAGAGGTAGTTTCTTTTCATTGACTTACTATTTGGAGCTGTGGTCAGGGATAGGATAGAACCGTAGTTGGTAATAATCTTTTCTCGGGCGTAGCTAACCCGTGTACATGGAAAATCCAGTCTACCTCATATTTTGCGTTATTTGATTTGAAATTTTACGGTTGATATGTTTTCACCGTCGGGTGACGCACTTGGATTGTGCTGTTTATATTTTATCTGTGGGTTCTATTTAGTTTCAACCCATGATATGAGGTTATGTCATCTCATGCATCAAATAGGCACATGCTAGATATCAGATGACATGCATAGTTTCCATGCCATGTAGGTGCATTAGAAAATCGCATGTTGTTGTGATAGTTGTTGTGCTAGAAAAGCATTCTGTTGTGATAGCTGCTTGATAAATACCTACATTGTGATATGGTATTTTTGATTGAGCTTGTTTATAGAGTGGATGCCAAACTTTGGTTTTGGGGGAGTCTGGGCCCCCATTGACTGAAATTTGGTGGGTCATTTACTGATTATTGGTTATAACACAAATAAGATGTCAAACTTTGATTCGTGGGGTGTATGTGCCCCCACGGGTCAGAATTTGACACGTAGGTGTTGTTTTTCAGTATTTTCTGGGTTCCGGAGAAGTTTCTGAGGCATACAGTCTGGAAACCCAGTATACACGTCGGGTAGTATTTTTTTACACGCCGTGTATGTTCTTCTATTCGGGAAGAAAAATGAACTTTTTTAGTACACGCCGGGTACCCAGAGTACACGCTGTGTAGTCTCTTCCCGTCTCACAAACCATGTGGGCAGCGACACGGGATAAGAAAGACCTTGGGTAAACCACACCGTGTAATTTTGGACACGCCGTGTAGTGTGACCTGGGGACTTAGCCGTGTAACTAACAACACGGGCCGATGTCACCTCTTCCAGAACACGCCGTGTACCTTTGGGACAGGCCATGTAGTCTTGTCCGAGGACAGACCATGTGGAGTTAACTATGTGGCTGGGAAACTCGATGGTGTACACGCCGTGTTCGGGTGTAACACACCGTGTAGTGTAATGACGAGTAGTCGGCCGTGTCACAGATGACACAGAAAGTTGGAAAATAACACCGAACATGTCGTGTAGGTATTATACAAGCCGTTTAGTTTTGTTGAACGGAAGCTGTGTGGCTTATCCATGTAAAAGGACCCGGGCAGGGAAAGGGAAGTCATGTACACATCGTGTAGTCATTCTACATGACGTGTATTCTTGTTTTGCCAATTTTTAACGCCTTATCCCTCTTGTCCCTTTGTGGTTCCTTCACTTTTCGGTCTTAATAATTTTGAATCTGAAGCGTGCTTATAACCTTGTATAGTCATGCCGCCTAGAAGACCGCGAGGTGTTCGCCAAGAGAGCGGTGACAATTATACTCTGGAGATGGTGGTCCATGGGCTACCAGTTGATCAACCAGCAGAGCCATATGCGGGACCAGCTGTTATACCGGACACGGGCGCAGAGGCGCAGTTCCGTGAAGGCTTATTGCGGTTCATGCAGACCTTTCAGGGAGCACTGAAGGCTGCCACATCTATGGATGAGCTGACACGTATTTCGCAGCAGCAGCATCTGCCTACGTCGTCATGGGATGGCAGACCACAAGCTGCAGAGTCTTGGCTAGGATCGATGTAGACTATTTTCAAGCATCTTGAGACACCTCCAGGGTGGATGGTCAAGCTCGCGACTTACATGCTACGTGATTCCGCCAAGAGGTGGTGGGATGTTACCACCCAGTTAGAGAATCACAGGGAAATGGCATGGGAGGATTTTCAGACAGTATTCTATGACATATTCATTCCCGAGACACCGAGGGCAGATAGAGCTCGAGAGTTCATGAATCTGCAGTAGGGCACTATGTCAATGATGGACTATTCTGCTCGTTTTACGGAGCTTCAGCGCTTTGCACCCGTGCTGGTGGGTGATGAGACGCTGAGAGCCATACATTTTGAGGATGGTCTTCAGTATGACATCCGAGTGCTGGTGAATGTTTTCAGGATACCTACTGTACACACGATTATGAACAAGGTGTTGATTACAGAGAGGAACCAGCGAGAAGCTAGTGGTGTGGGCCAGGGCGGGTCCGCACAAGTTACTGGTACTATTTCTATTGGCAAGAGGAAGAGATAGATGGACTTCTCTCAGGGTGGCAGTACTAGCCAGGAAGATTCTTTAGGTGGCCCGATCAGGTGCTACCAGTGTGGAAGAAAGGGGCACAAGAGGTCGAAGTGTCCCAGAGACCCAGTGGAGTGCCGATATTGCAGCAAGATGGGACATCTGAAGCGCTTTTGCAGGACGTTTCTACCAGTGTCTAGTGAGAGGGGTTCTGTGCAGACTCTGCGTGCTAGACCAGGACCAGTAGCTTCTTACCAGTCTGGGAATTAGAATATGTTAGGGCATGCAGACAGAGATGGTGGTCGTGGACGTGGTAGCCAGACACCAGGATCTCAGAGGCAACAGGGCGGGACAGCTCAGGGTAGCCAAGCTGTGTCACAGGGCCGCGGCACTGGACATGTATATGCAGTGCAACAGACCCAGCAAGAGCAGGATCCCGGACCTTCGATAGTCAGAGGTAATATTCTAGTAGCTTCTGTCTTGCCTTCAGTACTATTCTAGTAGCTTCTGTCTTGTCTTCATTACTTTTTGATATGGGTGCTACACATAGTTTTATATCTGAACCCGTTGTGGAGAGCCTTGGGCTCGATGTTTCTACTTATTCTGCTATCTTGACGCTAGACACTCCATTAGGGACTAGGACGGTTGGTGTGCGTCAGTGAAAGGAGTGCCCCCTTGAGGTTGGTGGGTGTCACTTCTTTTGGGACCTCTATGTCCTAGAGATGACGAGCTATGACTTCATTCTCGGGATGGACTGGTTGGTTTCCTTTCGAGCCTTTGTAGACTGCTATCGTCGCAGGGTGCGTTTCACGTCACCAGAGGGCATGGAGTTTCTATACAAGGGTGAGTGGGATGTTCAGGCATGTCAGGAAGGACCAGAGCATCGTGGGCGAGGTGGAGTCATAGCCCAGATTGCGAGCTTATATCTGGATGACCAGGGAACTTGTCAGACGGATTTCCCTCCAGTTGTCGATCATTTTAGGGATGTCTTCCCGGACGACTTTTCAGGTCTACCTCCGGTGCGTGATGTGGATTTCTCTATCGAGCTTGTGCCAGGAGTAGCACTGGTGTCCATTCCTCCTTATAAGATGTCCACGCCTGAGTTGCAGGAGCTCAAGAGGCAGTTAGAGGAGTTATAGGCAAAGGGTTTTATCCGACCCAGTACATCTCCCTGGGGTTCTCCGGTCCTTTTTACGAAGAAGGTGGATGGTACCCTCAGGCTTTGTGTGGATTATTGGAAGCTGATCCAGTTGACAGTTAAGAACCAATATCCCTTGCCGAGGATAGATGATCTGTTTGATCATCTTCGTGGATCACGTGTGTTCTCGAAGATTTACTTGAGATCTGGATATCATCAGTTGCGTGTTAGACCATCTGATATACCTCTCACAACTTTCAAGAGCAGATATGGTCTATATGAGTATACGGTTATGCCGTTCGGACTCACGAACGCGCTAGCAGTTATCATGGCTCTGATGAATCGTGTGTTCCATCCGTATCTTGATTATTTTTTGGTAGTATTCGTGGATGACATCTTGGTGTACTCCCACACTCAACACGACCATGCCACCCATCTTGAGATCGTATTGAGTACACTAAGAGAGCAACGACTATATGCAAATCTCTCGAAGTGCCACTTTTGGATGGACCAGATTCACTTCCTGGGTCATATCATCTCAGAGGCAGGAGTTGCAGTGGACCCAGAGAAGGTGAGAGCAGTAGTTTCCTGGGAGCAGCCCAAGAACGTGTTTGAGATATGGAGTTTCTTAGGGATGGATGGTTACTATAGACATTTCATAAAGGACTTCTCCCGCTTAGCAGCACCGTTGACAGGTCTGACTAAGAATGGTGTGATCTTCTTTTGGTTAGAAGCTTGTGAGACAACTTTTCAGGACCTAAAGGGAAGGCTGACATCAGAACCCATCCTGATACTCCCAGAGAAGGGGAATAGCTATACAGTTTACTGTGATGCGTCAGGGATTGGGCTGGGAGCCATTTTGATGAAGGGAAACCGAGTTGTGGCGTATGGGTCTCGGCAGTTGAGGCCACATTAGAGTAATTACCCGACGCATTATCTCGAGTTGTCTACAGTTGTGCATGTGTTGCGATGTTGGAAACATTACCTGTTGGGAGAGAATTTTGTGGTTTTCACCGACCACAAAATCCTCATGTATATCTTTACTTAGCGTGACCTGAATCTGAGGCAGAGAAGGTGGGTTGAGTACCTATAGTCCTTCGATTTTGAGCTTGCTTATACACCTGGTAAAGGTAATGCAGTAGCCGATGAGCTGAGCAGGAAGACTCAGATACATGCAGTGCAAGAGGCCAGTGGTGAGTGGCACCTTAGGGCTTTGTTCTCTGAGATGCATCTAGAGGTGAATGGAAGTCAGGGACAGAATTATCTTTCCTCGTTATCTATTACTTCTACCCTCCTGGACAGGGTGAGGATGAGGTAGCTATCGGTTTCAGAAGGCCTAGTTCTACGGGAGTCAGTGGCAAGTGAGGACCCTCCTCCCGGTTGGACGATAGGCGATGACGAGGTTTTGCGTATCCATGGACGTGTATGGGTTCTAGGGGATATACACGAGGAGCTGATGAGGGATCTTCATGCTTCAGCTTGGGATGTTCATCCTGGGGTTACCAAGATGTACCGAGACTTGAGACGTCAGTACTGGTGGCCGGGTATGAAGAGAGAGATAGCTGGTTTTGTTACGAGGTGTTCCACCTATCAGGAGGTGAAGGCAGAGCATTAGAGACCAGCTGGGCTGTTACAGCAGTTGCCCATTCTAGAGTGGAACTGAGATGATGTCGCGATGGATTTCTTGATTGGATTGCCGAGGTCACCTCGAGGCAATGAAGCCGTATGGGTTTTTGTGGGCAGACTCACAAAGGTAGATCACTTTTTACTGATCAAGGATACCTTCGGTGTGGACGAGCATGGAAGGTTGTATTTCTGAGAGATCATACGTCTTCATGGGGTCCCTAATTCTATAGTTTCAGATAGAGATTCCTGCTTTATATCTCGTTTCTAGCAGAGTTTTCAGAGGGCACTGGGTACAAAGGTGCTTCTGAGCACAGCATACCACCCTCAGACAGATGGCCAGTCAGAGCGGACGATACATGTGCTAGAGGACATGCTGCGCGCATGCGTCCTAGACATTGGGGGATCTTGGGAGAAGCATATACCCTTAGTCGAGTTTTCCTATAATAATATTTTCAAGAAACTATTGAGATGGCACCATACGAGGCTTTATATGGTAGGCCATGCCGATCACCTTTGTGCTGGTTAGAGGTAGGTGAGGCAGCTTTAATGGGGCCACAGCTCATGCAGGAGACATTTGAGCAGGTCCAGTTGATTCAGAAGCAGATGGCTACTGCACAGTCTGGTCAGAAGTCTTAGGCTGATTGCCGTAGACGACCTTTGGAGTTCGTGGTTGGGGATCAGGTTTTTTTGTGTGTTTCACCATGGTTGGGACACAAACGGATCAGGAGACAGGGTAAGATTTCGCCGAGATATGTGGGAAAATTTGAGATTCTGGAGAGAGTCGAGCTGGTTGCCTATTGGTTGCAGTTACCACAGTGGTACCGACCCATGAAAAACATATTCTACGTGTCTCTGTTGCGTCGCTACCATTCAGACCCGTCTCACACCTTTCAGCCAGAGGAGGTTGAGCTGCAGCATGATGAGCCCATTGAGGAGCATCTGATCCGTGTTGTTGACAGGAACACAAAGGTTCTCAGAGGCTGGTCACTTCCTCTTATACGGGTGCTATGGCAGCATGGCCGAGTGCAGGATGAGACCTGGGAGCGGGAGGACGATGTACGTGCTCAGTGGCCAGAGATGTTCCGAGCTTTATCTTCGCCACCCCAGTAAGGGGAACTCGGGGACAAATTGCTATAAGGGGGGAAGTTTTTAAGAAACCAGTTCTTATTTTTGAAGTAAATTCTTCTTCCTTTTTCCTTTTCCATAAGTGATTTTGGGAAAATATGGAAAATGGGGAAAAATCCTAAATTTTGGAAATACACGCCGTGTACTTTATCCACATGCCGTGTACTTTTGGCTGTGTTGGGTGAGTACACGGGGCGTGTATCCTTGTCGGCGACGAGGGGTGTAGGAACCGACTGCACTCCGTGTAGTCAGTCGGCAGGCTTGAATAGTAAGGCGGTGGAGTCGCCGCCAGCTGGGCGGCAGTACACGCCATTTACTCAGGATTACATGGCGTGTACCCTTGACTGCAGGTGAACAGTGTCGGTACCGCCAAATGAATAGTTAAATTAAGGTAGTACACGCCGTGTACTTTAAAGTACACGCCGTGTACTTTGTTTTTTCGGATTAAAATAGGCAGTAGCCTCCTCATTTGGCAGAGGAGGCGTTTGAGCCGTTTTGGAGCCAAAGGAGGAGGCGTGATCTTTGAAGATCCACTGGGCGTTCGTCTGGAATCCATTTCGGCTTCGGAAGATCTTGTTGGAACCGCACGGGTAAGCCCTCTCCTCTCCTGGTACCATTCTTACCAATTCTTCTCCCAACGTAAGTTATTTACGTTTGAATGGGTTTTGTTCTTTGTCAGATCTATGCCGTTTTTGGGCGTTTCTGGAGCCGGCATTCGGGTATAGTGTTCATTGGCATATATGGTAGGTTGCTTTGTGTTATTTTCCAACTGGCGTGTGTTATTGTGCCACGAACCCATGTTGGGGTATCGTGTGGCTGAGGCCGTTGCTATACATAATGCCTAGAATTGCATAAGTGATTAAATTGTGATAATAAAATACTGGATGGGAGCGTTTCTTGGATCCGGAACCCACCTCGGGGTGTGTTTCACTGTTTAGCCATTTGGCCAGGATACACGAGGGTATTCCTTTAATGTAGTAATAGTAGAATTGCCTTGAGAGGATTTTTTGTTACTTCTTGTCTACCGGTTGGGCATGGCCTCGTTACTTATATTAGCCTGAGGGCGTGATTATATTAGCCTGAGGGCGTGATTATATTAGCCTGAGGTCGTTATTATATATCCAGAGGGCGTGACTATATTACCCCGAGGGCGTGATTATATAGCTTGAGGGCGTGATTATATTAGCTTAAGGGTGTGATTATATTAGCCTAAGGGTGTGATTATATAGCCTGAGGGAGTGACTATATTAGCCTGAGGGTGTGACTATATTAGCCTGAGGGCATGGTGCTATTAAGCACGAAAAGATACAAAATTAAATGGATTAAAGGAATTATAAAATGACAATTAAATTGTTTAGTATGATACTTTTCAGTACTACTTACTTTATTGCATTTTATTATTGAACACTATTGATTGCATGCTTACACGCAGTTGGGCACGGGCCTTTGGTGGGTGCCTACTGAGATATATTTCTCACACCCTGTTTGGGTCACATTTTTCGGCCCAAACAGATTACATTTCTGCAGGTGTAGATAGGGGAAAGAGTCCCTATAAAGGTACTTGACTGTTGCTGTAGAGTAGGAAAGGGACCGAGCCTTGGCTCGCGATGCCGCTACCAGCTGTTTTGATATGCTTTGTTGTACTCTGCTTTTGGTTGTATCGTATTGATGAATAACATGTTCTGGATGTTTTCTTAGAAATTGAGACATGTAGCATCATCATTTTTATACTGTTGGTTATATCCACTGCTGCAGTGTATTTCAATTATGAATGGTTTACTGCTTCCGCTGTTTGTTATATGTTTATTTTGGAATTCCGCTGCACTACACTTTGACAAATGAGGGCATAGTTTCCCCACTATCAAACATGGGCACTCGCTTCTAGTCGGTAGCCTATGACATTTGTGGAAATGCGCTTGAGGTCACGTGGCGAACCGTGCTTGGGGCACCCGTTCCGTGGCACCCAGGGCCGGGACGTTACAATATAGATCTAATTTATGTATACATGAAAGATTCACTATGACGTGCAGAAATTGGAAGGATGTTTTTTTGTGGGAAAACATAAAGAGGGATATAGTTTATTATATGTCAATATGTATGGTTTTTCAATAGTTTAGGGCTAGAAGATAACATCCTAGATGGGTTAAGAAACCATATCCCATACTTGTGTGGAAATTGAATGATATTATCCTGGACTTTATAATGGGTCTTCCAAAGACTCATATAAGGAACAATTAAATATGGGTTAGTGTTGAATGTGTAACCATATCAACACATTTTTATACTATAAGAGAAGATTTACCATTTGAAAATTTATTAAGACTATATATTAATGAAGTTGTAAGACTTCATGGAGTACCCCAATAAATTGTATCTGATCATGATCCCTATTTTACATCAAGAGTCTAGAGAAGTATTCAAAAGGCATTGGATAAAGAACCTCATTTGAGCACTACCTACCTCCTTTCAAAAGATGGACAATCATAACTGAATATTCAAACATTAGAAGACATGTTGAGATCTTGCTCACTCATAATTCATGGTATGTGGGATCAAAGCATACATGTGGTATAATTTTTCTATAACAATAGCTTTCATTCAAGTATTTAGATGACACTATATGAAGTGTTATATTAAAAGAGATGTTTCACACAAACCTGTTGTGATGATGTTAGGGAATGAAAACTTATAGGCCCAGAACATTTATACGAAAAAATGGAAAAGGTGAAGATAAACCCAACCCACCTCAAAGAAATCAAAGTAGGTAAATAAGTTATGTTAATAACCAAAGGAATGATTATGAATTTCATGTAGGAGATCATGTTTTCTTGAATGTATCTCCATGAGAGGGTATTATAGGATTTTCTAAAAGGGTAAATTATGTCCCAGGAACATCAGAACATTCGAAGTTCTAGAACTAATTGGAGTTTTAGCTTACCATATGGCTATGCCTCCAAGTCTCTCCAAATATCATGATCTGTTCAATATATCAAGATTCTTGATACCAGAGAACATGTGTTGAGAAACAGGATGACTCATCTAGTAAACGTTTTATAGAGAAACCAAAATATGAATGAGGAAACATGGGAACCCAAGGAAATCATGATGAAGACCCACCAGATAAATTTTATATAAAAATATTATAGATTTTTATGAAGAAATTAATTATAGGGGGAAGAATGTAACACCCAAATATTTCACGGAACACTTCTCTATGAATAATTCAATAGCTTCCATTGTACGCACCATCAAGTTCTAACACACCACGAACAACCAAACAAGACATTATTAATAACAATACCAACTTTTTGGATTTTTATAAATTTAATGTATCAAAATGGACATCATTTTTGGATTCATAATATCAAAATTAGCTTAGGGTGAGTTTTTGGTATTTTTATGAATACATTCAATTTTTTATGAATAGTGAAGAACATTACGTAATTGTTTAAAACCTACTTTTTGTTTAAACAATTATTTATTTTATTTAATATTATATTATGGAAATTTAGATAAGAAATTCAGATATTAGTTTAATTTAAATCATTGAAGTAATTTTAAAATAAAATTTGATGTATTAAATTTTAGTTCATTTTTAACGTCATTTACCCACCTTCTTGGAAAGTTAGTAGATTTTCATAGAACACAATTGTACATATTCTCTGAATTTAATTGAAAAAAGTTGAGAGACTCAGTTGAAATCAAGAGGTAAATTGTTGTTCAATAGGATGAAAATATATTTTGGTGAATAATAACTTTTTAATTTTATTTACCATGGTTAAAAGTTAATAGGGTAATTAAATGTAGAATTGTTATTATAATTACCCTAACACTTGTTCTAGTTTTATTTTATAGGTTTATTTCTAAAAAAATCAACCTTATAAATAAAATATGATCCTTTTGGTCCATATGGATTAGATTAGTAAATTTATTATTATTTTATTTTAAGAGGAGATAAAAGTGTTAAATTCAATGATTAATAACTAAAACATTATTTATATAGGGCTATGAATAAGATAAATTTAACTATAAATATTAATTAGAAAGATAAAAATACTTCCTACTTAAATATATTATATTTATTGTTTTTAAACATTAAATAATTAAATTTATTTCTGACATAATGGTGATGTAGTAATTACCTTATTTTTTGAATGATTAAAATAATTGATATTATTAATATTAATATATTTGAAAATTGGGACTTTTGATGTATTAAAATAATTTTATAAGTTAATATGACATGTTATGGTTGATTAAATAAATTTATTTTGAAGTGATAATGTTTTTATGACTTTCACAAAAACCAAATACTAAAAAGTGTAAAATTGAAATGATTGAGTTTTTAAAAACAATTCTTTATTATTAATTGATATATTATTTCTAATAATTTATGTTTTAGAAAAATATCTTATATAATAAAATATATTCCATTAAGGGAAAATTTATGGTTCTCTCATCATTTTATAGTACGTTCATTAACTATGTAATAGAAAAATACAAGAAGACATTGTAAATGCTAAACTATTAAACTAAGAGTTAAATCTAAAAGATAAGGTTAACATGGTGACCTATACCAGTCTAAACCCAATTGTTTGAGATTTTTTGGACCCAAACACACCTTAGCCTTCAAATAAATCTTTTTATCCATTATAAACTGAATATGATTTTATAATAAAATAATATTTCTTGTTTTTTATAAAGTGACCCTCTCTTCTCTTATAAAAGGGTAATTCCCCTTATCTAAAAACCACACTTCCAAATCCATTTCACTCAGCCAAAACCAGCTCGTATATACTCCCAAATACACTCACTTCAACATAGTGGCCTTAATTGGACCACAAGCTAACCCATTGATCCAGTTTGATCAAATCAAAAGGAATCACCCGAAGAAGAGGTAATGATTTCACCACCTCATTCAATGTTCTTTTCTTGTTCAACTTCCTATTTAGTTTTTTGTTTCTATATCCAAATAGTAACTCCATTAACATATACACATGGAAATATTATTATAAATATTGTACAACCATACTTATTATTCTATCCATCCTATAAAAGGCACGTCACCATACGTGTGTACGTACGGCTTACCATTTCTACGTCGCTGGGCAGTTTGTTATTCAACACATCATTTCTTGTATGGGTATAAAAATCAGTCTAAATGATTTAAATAATAAATATAACATGTTAATTATTCAGTATATATGATATAATTTCTAATTTCATACGATTTAACCATCAATAGAATGATATTGTCACTCGTGCGTACGTACGGATTACCTTCTCCACGAACACGGTGAGATTCATTTCCTATAATAACCATTCATGAGTTATTTTCATTATATTAATAAATATAATTTTTAATAATATAATATCATTTGGGATATGAATCAGATAAACCCTCTACATAACCAAATTATTTATGCAATAATTCAAATAATGTAAAATGAATTAGTTAACACCCGAAACAATGATACTACTCAAATATTATTAACAAAACAATATTAGAAGATCATATATTATATCATATGTATGAATGTGGATCATGTATAATTTAATAAAAATTATTTAACTATTATATAAGAGGTTCAAAATCCCTCTATTAAGTAAATTTACAATGTAAGGGTTAATTTTACAATATCTTTATTATCCGAGGATGTTTATACGTTAGTATCTACATGGACATCTTTATCATCCACATCCAGGATTCTTAAAAATGTATTTTAAAACATTTTTACTATTTCCTAGATTATGGGTTAATGTCATTTAAAGCATTTATTTAATTTTTATAATTTTTTTGAAAGGATTCCTTCCATCGATTTACAAACTAGGTATTTTATGACCTTTTTGAAAAATTGAGGTAAGAATGTTTTTGTAACATATATGGTCAGTGAAACTATTTTCTGCCATCATAAAACATTCAATGCGTCCCTTAAAAGATTATAATAGTATTTTAAAAATAAATTATTTCTTTCATAATTATGTGGATATTAAATGATTTCAAAATAGAAATATATATTTCTCTCAAAAAGCAATCATTTCATCTACATCAACATCATTTGATGGATTTTACACTAATTTGATGTTGAATTATTATAATTCAATCATCTATATTGTATTAATGGTTTTGAGATATGTTTGAATGTGGATGTGTTATTTTTATAAAATTAATGGTTTATAGTTAAATTTTTTATATTTCGTATGCTAGTTTTAATACGAATGGTTATGTTATGTTTCAACCTTTTAATATGCGGAAATCATTAAACATATTACGTGATGGGTGGAGCCCTCTATAGCTCCACGATGCATCGATAGGTCTCATGAGACAATCTAGTGTTTTCGATAAATACCTTAACAAAATCTTATTTGCAGTCTTGGAATGAGGCCTTGAAAATATGGTTATAATGTCCGAAATTATGCATTCCATCAATATGAAATTGGTTATTGATTATACATGTTATTATTCAAAAAGAATAATATCAATGTGAATAATTTAATGGAATTATTTGATTTATATTTTCTATATTGTGTATAATTTTATGTTTAAAAGGATTTTGATTTAGTCTTATTCATTTCCATAAATGTTTGTGCTTATTTAAGATAGTATTTTCTATATTTTTATCCTTACTAAGCTTCTAAGCTCACCCCTTTCTATTTTTATTTTTTCCCAGAATGTAAAGAAGTATATAATGATTGACCTGAAGGGATAATATAAGAGAGATGAATGTTTTCAAAGGAGACACAATATTGTTTTATTTCATTTCAAAATGTTATGTAAAACTTATGTATGTATCTAGTACTTCCAAAGCTATTAAATTGATCGGTCTTTCAAAATTTGATCCCTTGTGATCATGCCAATGTTATGTAATATTTCCCCAACTCTAGGTAACTAGCATTGGCGAATTGCATATATATTACAATTTTCACTATGGATATAGTTATATGAACTATTTATCCTATAATTTACCGTTGAAACCATTAAAAATTGGTTATATTAATATATATCCTCTATAATTAATTTACATGATTTGTAAAATCCCACTTTTTTATTTTTTACATTAGTATAATATCAAAAATATATATGAATAAATAATAAAAAATATATAATTTTTATCTTGAATCTATCATCACATTATTCTTTCTCGAGGTTCATTACTCCCTCAAATGTTTCTAGATTAGTGGAGTTAAAAATATTGAAATATTTCCCACAAATAATAGTTGACATCAAACTAATGATATAAAAATATAGATATATTTCATATTGTTTTGTCTATTCCATATAAATATTAAATTTTCCCTTGAATGAGCCACTAATTTTACATATTATATGATTATATGACTCAATAGGGATATTCATTTTTTATAATAAAAAAATATTAATAAAAATGGAATAATATTTCCTCTTTAATAGAGATATATATTAATCCTAAAAATCTATACATATTTTTACTTACACTCAGAATACATGTGAATATTATCAATAAATAGTTCTATTTTTAATGTAATATCTAAGTATTGCATTTATTACATATACAAAGATAGTAGGTGAATTTATTGGTCTTAATTTAAAAACTATTAATTTAGATTGTTTATTTATAATTATATACATTTTATGATTCTAGAGATGATATAACCGTATAATGTTTATCTAAGGTCAATATAGTAATGTTATTCTAGATTAAAGGGCATCATAATGTTTGACAAAAACACAAATTACTAAGTAACTAAATAAATCATGGTATTAGATCTAAATGTTTAAAATAATTTTATTATTCAGAAGTTTGTGAATGTAAATAGGAAAATTAATCATAATATATGGGATTTCATTTCTAAACCTCTCTTCCTTGAGACTTATAATATTTCCAATACATTTTTTCGTTTTGGTAGTGTATTAACTACAATGTATATTTATTTTAGACCATATTTCAAGAAATTAAAAAATCATATAAATTTATTCACATCCCTATCTTTTAATTACATTTTTATTAAATAGTAATCCATGTGGTGAGGAATTATTATTTAATAGTTGTTTTATGGATTTCATTTTAAACCATTCTTTCACATATACATGGTCATATAAAGGATTCAATATTTTTATCATATATAATAAAATGATAATTAAATCTCATTTGAAATTACAATTATCTTTTTAAAAAGAAATTAAAATGGAATATTTTTAACATTTTCTATACTGGTAACTTATAATTAATAATAAAAATAGAAAACAAATTATTTTCATTATTTAATGTATGATCACAGATTCTTGTCATTATATACATTATTTATTATTATGGTTACTCAAAAAATGATTATGGATTATAATGAAAATCATTCTCTACTAATTATTTTTATTTTTTTGAGTTCTCCAAATAAAACTATATTCTTTTACATTTTTTTAATAAAATGAATTTTTCTTTTTCTGTTGGATTAATAATTTATTTTATGGCGTTTTACAATAAAAATTATCATGTTGATTTCTTTATCATTATAATGTACATGGGAATGAAGAATGATTATGGGTGATCTTTATATGGCTTTAATGATATATGATAATGAAATATATCACAAATTAAATTTTTAAATGATTTGGAAATTAATTTTACATATATAGAAGATAACATGGAAGGCGGCTACTATATAATTAAATATATTTTTGATATTTATAAATAATATAAACTTGATAGAAACATGGGTTATAAAATCTGTAAATGAAGTTGAATACATGATATTCTTTTATTTTTTTGAATTTTAATATAAATATTTTTATTTCAAGAGTATTTTATAAGATATTATTAATTTAGATGATTTGTTTTTAAAGAAAATATTTTTACTAGGAATTACGTTTTCACAATAAGATTTCATGCGTTTATTGAATTCCTTTTATAGAATTTTTATTGTTTCTTTTTGAAAATGAATATTTCTTCATGTGGATTTGATTTATTAATTATCTATATTTTTATTTTGATGTTTAATATTTGTTATTTTTCTTGTTATTCATCGGACCAATTAGTTTCTATTATTTGTATGTCCCATACTGGTACTTTTTTTGTCATCCCATATTTTCCTATGTCATTAAATAGATAAATTTATATATACTAACAATTCATGGTAAATCATTAGATTATGTATAATTCCCATAAAATAAGTAAAATGGTCTCAGATGTTATTAAGATCCAAATTTAAGGACCAAATTTTGTTAAAAAATTCACACTACTTTGAAATGTCAATTTTTTTATGTATTGAATTTCTTCATTCTAATTTATTATATTTTAAAAATAAAATGGAAATATATTAATGCGAAATCATTATCACTAAAACATAATTATTGATTAATTATTCTATACAGTATATTCATTTGGGTTAGACAAATTTATAAACCAATAGTGGAAATAATTATGTTAAAGAAACATTTAAGAAAATTAAATTGTTGTTTACATTAAAATAAGATTGTTTTTGATATTTTTTATATGGATTAATCAAATTGATTTCTAATCAATTTTTTCCATAATAGTAAATGGGGAATTCAAAGAAGCCATAAAGTGGAAAATATGATATTGAACAATAAAACAATAATGGATTAAGTAAATAATGAGCATTTTATGGCTATGGTAACTTAATTAAAAAAGGAAATTCATAATAGAACCTACTAAATAGAGAACGTAAATTATACACAAAATAATATGTCATTATAGATTATTTTATTAAACAACACTAAATAACAATTCATTGATCTTCATACCCAAAAATATATGAATGATTAATCAATTATCAGGAAATGATATTTATTTTATTGGAATGAAACGATAATGTATTTAAGATATTACTATTTATAATTTTGAATGTGATTTTTTAAACAATGGTTCTATTTAATCATGAATATAAAAGAGATGAATGAAATCGATACCAATGAGTTGATATACATTACTGTTATTTTCCACGAACAATATTTTTCTTTCTGTTCATTAAAAAATGTTTACATGATTTTTAGGAATGTAATAAAAATTTATGGTGACTTAGTTATTTTTTACAAATAAAATTACATAATAATATATTTGTATTGGAACATTTTCCAATTAGACAGTATTATTAAAATTTATAGATATAACACAGTTCATAAAAAACTTTTAAGAATATATTTTTACTCTAAGGAATTTAAAATATATAATGATGTTTGTAGATATAAATTTAATTTTTATTTATAATTTCCAAAAAAATATGTTCCTTGTGAAAATATAAATATGTATCCATAAAGGTGGAATGAAATGGATATTATTTCAACATGGAAATTGGGATGGAAACCTTATACATGTTCTAATTTTTTGAGAATACATTTAAAAAAATTCAATTAAAAATTAAGAAAGTGCTATGATTATCATGAATTTCATCATGTGGATCAGGATTTCCTAATAAATAGTATTTATTAGGCCATAAATGATAATATATACAATTAGTGTATATTTATTTCATTAATTGAAATGATTTGATTCATTATTCCAACACATGTTTAATTAGTTAGTGTAGGTGGGAACTATCACGATCAAAAGAAAAATTTTATGGAATAGTATTTTTATGGATATTATAGTTTTTGAACCATCAAATGAAGGGATTATATGTATAATACCATTTTACTTGAATTATTCCAATGACTTCTTTGATTCATGATCAACGCATTTTTTTGGATTGTTGAAATTTTCCTGTAAAATTGAAATATATAATTGGCAATGTAGAAAAAATATTTTTTAAACACATAATATAGAAGTATTAATGTTTTAATCATTCATTTTAAAATAAAATATTCATTTGTAGCATTGTTTTTTGTTAATAATATTTGTGTTACCCACTGATTAGTGTATTTTATTTCTTATATCGCTTGAATTTCATTTTACCACATAATAATTTATTGTGGAGAAAAATAAGACACATTTAAATTGTACATTCATTCCCATTTTTTATATAATAATAATTTAAAAACTATAATAACATATAAACATGCTGATAAATTATTAATATTAGGGGATAATGTTATCTAGAACATCTCATTGAATATATGTATATAATTCACATTATTTATATTCCATTAGAAAATAAAATTTCATATTTTTTTCATAATGGTGTTACCACATTTTTCTAGAAATATTGGCTGTGTTTATGATTTATTGGTTCCACATGATATGATAATTTGAAAAACTCTTTAACTAATGGATTTATTAAATATAATAGAGTTTAAAAAGAAGTAACAGTGTTACTTGATATAGATTTATTGCACCCAACCACTTCATGGTATGGTGCTCATTTTTTAAATTTAAAAGAAGTATTGTTCAATGAGGGGTTTCTTGGATTATATAGTATTCAATGAAATTGTTGATAATAAACTAGTATTTTTTTAACATATCAAGGACTACATTGAATATATATAAGCCTGAAATTATTTTTTATGAATAAAATCGTATATATATAGCATCAGTAGACAGTGAAGGATTGGGTCATTCATGGAAATAAAATATATCCTTTGTATGACCTTTATAAGTGATTTGTTATTCCTTTTATGTTAATGAATTCACCCATTTTATTTATATATATAATGAAAAGTATTTTCTTGGAGATTTTGGATAATGTCCTTGTGGATTTATGGATGAAATTAAGGTATATTTTAAATTCCATTAATATCCAAATGAAAACTACAAAATATTTTTTAGACATTAAATGATAGTATGATTTAAAAAAAATTTATAAAATTTGAATTTTTCATTAAAAATAAATCATTTCATGGGTGTATTATTTAAAGAAAATTTGACTCGAGATACAGTTAATACTAATGTGGAGAAATAGTGGCTAAAAACTGAAAATGATCAAATGATTATATGTTTTGGTTGGATTTGTGTGTTGCATCAATAATTTTACATAAAAACCTGGTTGATTATCGTATATTCTAATATTTCTCAGTTGAAAGGGTGTTAAAATATTTTGGAAAAAATAAATTGATGAATATATTAAGGGATTCAAAATAATAATTGATAATGATATAGTGTCAACATTTCTATACAAAAATAAGGGATTTTTTTGTATAGTGATGCAGAATTAATTGATTTCGGATTATTATTTTATTAAAATTTATTTATTTATTTCATAAACATCACCCTAATTCAGTTTCCATCCGAATAATTATCATTTTATTGACCTTGAGAAAGATAAATCATATTTTCTCAAAAAAATTGTGACTTTTAACTTCAATGGGGTAAATGAAGAATATATACTAATCAAAAAAAATTAATATATAAATTCATGTTAATATATTTAAGCTTGATACATTGAATATTAACTAAAATAACAACGTATTTTGATTACACAATTTACTATAATAATTTTAAGGAAATGTATCCAATTCCTTGAATAAAACATAATTCATAATTTACTTTCTCACAATAGGTACTTGATCATTTTTTAATGCATTAATAAATAATGGTTAATTAATTTTGGAAATAAAATCCTTTTTTATTTTGTTTTAGGTATATGTGTAGTTAATTTTAAAAAAAATTAAGAATGATCTGAAAGAAGATTACAGATATAATTAAATATAATAATTTGATATAAATGACAATTGTCATGAGTTTAATTTTTTAATATATAATATTTGAAGGTCTAAAAAAGTTTATGAGTACGAGATAATATTTATTTTCATGAATAATTATAGAGTGGGGATCATTGATATCTATAATATGTTAATAATAGAAGAATTATGTTGTATAGAGTCCTTTATAAATAATATTGGATAGATAGTATGGTGAATGATATTTATTTTTTTTACCATGGTATTTTATACTTTTAATCTTATTAAAGAAGGAAGAATTCTACCACAGGGGATTCTTCCTAATTTTCTAGTTCTTTAATAAAATGGGTAATATACCTAGGGATTACACTATGGTATTACCAATCATATCCTAATATAATAATTTATTTTTTATATTATTTATCATTTTAAAAAATATTATCATTTTTTCCAAACATGGATACTATGAATTTGGATTTTCAATCATGGGTTTTTTGTTAATGAGATACCTAGCTTATATGAAGACCCACAATCTATTGTATATAATTTTGATCCTAAATTAACATCATGTATTAGAAATGGATTTCATATTTCAATGGATGTTGAATTAAATTTCAATATATAATTTCATTATTAATCTATAGAATAATAACATTGATTTATTTAGATATTGAACGATATGATTTGTTATTTCATACAAGATTATTATGGATATTTTTATCTTTATAATTATAGATTTTATTTTTTTCTTATCATAATAGTATTCATTCCACTACATAGATGGATTTTTTTGAACCATTATATGTAAAGTAGAGTTGATCTTTAACATGTTGGGATTTATTCATGAGGGTAAATATATTTGGACTAGGATGAGTATATGATATGATTTATTTGTAATTGAATATTCAACACAATATAAGGGGATAATCGATAATTCAAAATAGAATTAACAATAATTTATGGAATGATAACTCATTTGAGGATGGGAATATATTATTTCCCAATTTATATATATTGAAATTTGTTATGGGTGTAGGATCGAAATATAATATGAGATGCTCAATATACAAGAGGGGGAGTGAATTGTATACTTTAAAAATTCCTTTGGAACATTTAAAGTTAGTTATGAATAACTAAAGTTTCCTTAAGAAATGGAAAGGGCTAAGTTTAAAAAAGTTAAACTAAGTAAATTCACAACACCTCTAACACCGAACTAAACTTGGAAAGAGATTCCAAAAGTAGGTTCCGGAAATATGGTTCCGGAATTTGAAACTTAACAAAAGTTACAATATGATATTCTACCTTAAAGCGTATAGAATCTAAATGAATCAGAGTAAGTAAGGAAGTATAAGAAAGTTATACTTTCCTTAAGATACAAATTTCAGCGGAATAAAAACAAGTAGTAAAACTACTAGTAACAAGATATAAGTCTTTTAACCCAAAGAGAAGGGTATCCAACAACCTTGGATAAAGGTCCCTTGATTTATACTTTCAATCAAGTCTGTCTTACCCACACCAGGGTAAGCCCTCGATACGAAGATCGGTGTCTCTGTCTTGCTATCCCCGCAAGCCCTCAACTTCAAGGTAGATGGAAACCTCTGTCCTCCTCAGCAAGGAAGCCCTCGAACATTAAGGTAGTCGGCACCTCTATCTTCCTATCCCCGGAATCCCTCGAATGTAATCACCAACATTCGGAGTCGCACGAAGCTTTGAAAGTTAATAAGAGCCTCTCTCTCTAGAATTCACTTCAACAGCATGTTGGCACAAAACTCAGTCGTTTTTACAACAGCTACGAGCTCTTTCAAATGAGATCCTATTTATAGGTAAGGTCGGCTCCTTCTCCAACGGTCATATTTTCCTTAAAGATCGGAGGGACCTGTACATGTGTCACATAGACAACGGTTAGTTTATAACAAAACAGACGACATCATTTTATAACAAAACAAGAGTAACAAAATGTACGACATCGTTTTAAACTCTAACATAAAGGTTCGGAATGAAAACTTCGGAGTGAAGGTTCAGAGTGAATAAATTCAGAGTGTATAAAACAATGATAATCAGATTCTGTTTAATAGGTGAATTCGGAATGAGAATTCGGAATAGGAATTCGTCATCAGAAATCGTAATGAGAATTCATTATCAGAATTCGTAATGAGAATTTGTCATCAGAATTTGTAATGAGAATTCGTCATCAGAATTCGTAATGAGAATTATTTATCAGAATTCGTAATGAGAATTCGGAATGAGATTTATTCATTAGAATTCGTAACAGTAATTCTTCATTTGAATTCGTAATGAGAATTCGGAATGGGATTTTTTCATTAGAATTCATAATGAGAATTCTTCATCAGAATTCGTAATGAGAATTCTTCTTCAGAATTCGTATCCTGAATCTGGAATAGAACTTAGTCAGAGTTCATATCCGGAATTCAGAATGAATCTTCCTTATAGTTCTTGTCCAGAATCCGAATCCTAAAACAGAATGCTTTATATCAAAGTTTCAATGATTCCGATAAAATGAATCTGAAACTTATACTTAAGAAAAATATGGATGAAAATATGATTAGGATAATTTTTCTTATAAAAGAGATTTTTTTTAAGAAAGCAATTTTCCTTATAAAAGCAATTTTCTTAAAGATAAGGTGTTTGTGATTTTCAAAACAAGAAGGAATGGAAAAGTCATAAGGAAAACCTTATTGACTCAACAATCTCCCCCTTTTTGGAAAGCACAAGCATCCTTACGAAAAAAATGATTCTAAGAAGAAAGAAACATATTAATGCTTATCTCCATTGTTTTAAGGATATAGACGAATACGACTAACTCCCCCTTAGGCTTTGAAAATCTAAGGATCGTATTCAGATTTTTGGAGTGACATTTCATAAGAAGGACTTCTTTAAGAAAAACTCCCCCTTAAACAAACTCTTATTAGAGTTCATTTTCTTGGGTATTTTTCCTTTCTCCCCCTTTGATAAACTCTTATTAGAGTTCCTCTTTTTCTTAAGAATCTTTTCCGTCTCCCCCTTTGTGATTTTCAAAAAGAATTGGAAGGAATGGAAAAAAAACATAACAAAGTACCTGAGACATTAGTAATAATAACAAACGAAACAACAAGCACAATTCTCATTAGATTTGAAATATCAGCAACAAAAGAATTACAAAAAAAAGATCGGATTGGGTTATTTTGGATCTTTTTCCTTCGACATGAGCCCCTTAAGAATCGTCTTGATCTTCTTTAAGTCTTTGTGATCTTCTTCTTCTTGCTTCTCTAAGACGACTATTCTTGCGGACTGAGCTTCAATTTTCTCTTCTTGAGCCTTCAGTTTTTCTTCCTGAGCTTGGATATTTTCTTCCTGAGCCTTCATCCTTACTTCAAAATCGATCTGATGATCCCTTTCAAATTTCCAATTCTGAGAAATAGAATTAAACTTCCCATTCAGATCCCTGACTTCTTGGATCCGGAAGTTCTTTTCCTCTGTCAACTTTTTTTCAAAGGATGCAGTCAGCTCATTAAACTTCTTGTCCTCAGTCTCAAAGGAATCCTTAACATTATCTTGAAACTCATTGAAAAGCCTCATCTCTTCCACAGTCTTCTTAGACCAGCTTGTCATCCTATTGCAAGATCGTTTATGAGCTTCGTAACCAATAAAGATGTTTTTGAACTGGGCTTCAATCTCAACACACTTATCCATAACCATGGATACAGAGTCTGTTTTCAAATTCAACGCATGTTGGAGCATCTGGCACCGTGAATCAATACTTGAGAAGGTCGGAATGGTTCCCACCAACTTCTTCAAAGACTGAACAACAAAATCATGCCCCAACGAAGATGACTCCGAATCTGAAATCTTGCTCGGAGAGTTTTCTTCCTCAATAAGCTCCAACTTTCTCTTTGAGGAACTACCAGCTTCCTTTCTCATCCTCTTTTCTGAACTCGGAGTATCAGCAAGAATTTTTTTCCCCATATCTTTTTTCGGAATAGAATCTTGTTCCGGAGTTTTCTTCTCACTATCAGAAACTTGTACAATATTATCTTCCTCATCAGAAACTTTCTGAATAGTAACCTTTACATTTTCCATCTGAGCAATATCACGTAAAAGATGTTCTTCTTCTGCATGATAGGCAACTTCTTCTTCCCCTATATCTTCTTCCATTGCAGTAGTGACAAGCTTCGAAGATTCAGCTTCAGAAGTTCGGAGTGATAAGTGTTCCGAAGGAGTTCCCTTATACTCATCTACTTGTTTTAGCACATCTCCTGTCTCACCACTTCCTTCAGCAGCCTCTTCATCTTGTTCCACTTGCTCTATTTCCTCAGAATTCTTAGCAACATTCTCTTCTGGAGAAACAAGATTTCTTCCTGGAGTCTCAGGTAGAGATTCTAGGGAGAAAGATCACGGAACTGGGATAGTTGCTGAAACCATTTCGTTGAACTTCAACAAAGCTTGAACAGCCTCGGCTTCTGACATCTTCTTCTTAATATTCTTTTCCTTAGCTTGTTTCTCAAGCTCATCAGCAACTTTCTCCTTCAAAGCTTTAGCTTCCGCAGGGTCCAATCCGAACTACGGATCCCCTTCTTTCCTTTTCTCTTTGTCAGCTCTCCACTTTGTAACAACCTCATCAGGATAGGTCTTCTTCTTCTAAGGCTTTGGAGGTGCGGAGTGGACTTCCATAGACTTAGGATTTTCTCCTTGTTCTTCCACTTCTTTCAGCTTTCTATTCCTTACTGGCTTGGATGATTCCGGATCAGCAGATTTCGGAGCTACTTCTTCTTGTGGAGGTAGATCAATAATCTTCCCAGACTTCTTGTCAAAAGCTATATTCATTCTTTTAAGCATGACATCACTAAGCAGCATGATCTTGAAAACTCTCGGCTTAGATTTGCAAGCCTCCTTGAAAGACTCAAAACATCGAACAATCAACTTGGAGAGGATTTCTGGATACATAATAATCTAAGCTCTCAGATTCCCCTTCTTCAAATTCTCAATATTAAGAAGAATATGCTTCATCATGTTAAACTTCCTTAGATTTATCAGGAAATCTAAGATATATATCTCACTTTTCTTCAAGCTATCCTTATCACCTTTTCTCGGTACGATAAGTCCTTGCACCCATAATTCTAGAATCCGGAAGTTTGTAGATAGACTTGAAATCTTCGGAGCCTTTTCATCAGCCAATCCGAGAGTTTCTAAGGCCTTTTCCTTGTTAAAACTACCCAAAGAGTCTGGCAATACGTGAGAAATAAACTCAGCTTCACCTTCATAACTTAACCCTACCAAGCTTGCAGCCTTGGTGTAAGAAAGTTTATATGTCTTGCCATACGATTTGAAAGAAAACTTCTCTTTATCATCTTCCTAGAAGAAAGAAACGGATTCATAAAATTCGACAAGCAAATCAGAATATACTTCATCTTGATTCCCGGTTTTAGATACCGCAACATCCTCCCAGCCATTCAACTTGATGTTCTTTGAGATGATAGAATCGTAGTTGCTGAAGAAAGTCGGATGAACTAACCTTTCTCTGTAAACTAACCACTGAGATATAGGCTTGGTTGAAGAAATTTATTGCGAAGCTAACTCTACAGACATTCGGATATGAAGATCTCTGGGAAGTTCGGAACGGAGAAGACTGAAGTTCGGAACGGCCTTAAATCAGAGGGGCAGAGCTTCAGCACGCGAGAGCTTGAAACCGATGTGGGACTAGAAATTAGGTCCCCTTTATATAGGCAACGAGATGACGGTTGACATTCCATAGTTGATCTAACGGTTTGAATGAGCTGCGATCAGATCTTACGGTTGAGAGCTCGAATCCGATCTTTTTGAGGTTTTTATTAAACTAAAGAATTAATAAAACTATAATTCCGAAAACATAATACAAGAAACTACCAGCAAATAAAATATGATTACGAAAACTTCAGTAAGGAAATCATACCTTTCGGATTAGCATAGGAAAGTTATTCATAATAGGTAATATAAAGATGACTACGAAAAACTCAATACGAAAAACTAAATACGAAAAAGTAAATACGAAAAAGTAAATGCAAAAAAAACTTGGTACGAAAATCTGGTTATGAAAGTACCAGTACGAAAGTTGTCCATTCCAGAAATTTTCAATACGAATACTTCCATTCCAGAAGTATTCTGTATGAAAATATCCATTATGGAAAAATGGTAGTTCCGGAAGTTCCATTCTAGAAATCTTCGTTCCGAAAAGTCTGAAAACAAATTTTGAAAAACTTTGTCAAACAAACAATCAAATGTACTCCCCCTATGAAAAAGAGTTTATTACTGTAAGGAGACTTTTTCATCAGAAAGTTAATTAAGAAAGATTACCTTACGGTTATCATTCCTACCTTCTGTTGAATATATTCAAATCTATCAGAAGGCAAAGATTTTGTGAATATATCAGCAAGTTGATCTTGTGTTCCGATAAACTGAAGAATAATATCTCCTTTAAGTGTGTGATCCCTAAGAAAGTGATGCCTAATATCTATGTGTTTTGCACGGGAGTGATGTGCAGGGTTTTTACATAGGGCAATGTCACTTGTGTTATCACACAAAATTTGAGTTTTAGTAAAACTCAAGCCATAGTCTGTGAGTGTGTGTTGCATCCACAACACTTGTGCACAACAACTTCCAGCTGCTACATATTCAGCTTCAGCAGTGGAGAGTGCTACAGAATGTTGCTTCTTGCAGGACCAAGAAACTAATGAATCTCCTAAGAAATGACAAGTTCCGGATGTACTTTTCCTATCCATTCTACATCCACCAAAGTCAGCATCAGAAAAGCTTTTTAGAACAAAATCATTTCTAGAAGTATAAAATAATCCTAGATCCATGGTTCCCTTAAGGTAGCGAAAAATTCTTTTTACTGCCTTTAAGTGAGATTCCTTAGGATTGGGTTGATATATTGCACATAAGCATACTAAAAACATTAAGTATGGTCGACTAGCTGTTATGTAAAGTAGACTTCCTATCATACCTCTAAAAGATGTTTGATCTACTGGTTTCCCAGCTTCATCAAGATCTAAAGAGTTTGAGGTACCAATGGGAGTACTTATACTCTTAGTGTTTTCATAACCATACTTTTTAAGAAGATCTTTAATATACTTATGTTGAGATATGTAGGTTCCTTCTGGTTTTTGAGAAATTTGAAAACCAAGGAAAAATGTTAACTCACCCATCATACTCATTTCAAACTCAGATTTCATTAGACTAGCAAAAGAGTCAGTCAAAGATTGCTGAGTTGAACCAAATATAATGGCATCAACATAAATTTGAACAATTAAAACATTTTTCTTATCTTTCTTTATAAAAAGAGTTGGATCTGCATTTCCCTTAACATAGTTATTTTGAAGCAAAAATCCAGTGAGTCTATCATACCATGCTCGTGGGGCTTGTTTAAGGCCATACAAAGCTTTGGTAAGTCTAAAAACATGATCTGGATGTTTTGTATCTTCAAAGCCAGGAGGTTGTTCAACAAAAACTTCCTCTTGAACATAACCGTTAAGAAAAGCACATTTCACATCCATTTGATAAAGTTTGAAATTAAAGAATGCTGCAAAGGAAAGTAGAATTTGGATAGATTCAAGTCTAGCTACTGGAGCATAGGTTTCTTCATAGTTTATTACTTCTTGTTGATTATATCCTTTAGCAACAAGTCTAGCTTTATTTCTAACAATGACTCCATTTTCATCACATTTATTTCTGAAGACCCATTTTACTCCAATAACAGAAGTTTCCTTAGGTCTTTCAACCAAGGTCCAGACTTTATTCCTTTCGAATTCATTTAGTTCATCTTGCATTGCTTTGATCCAATCATCATCACCTAAAGCTTCATCAGTGATTTTAGGCTCTAATTGGGAAAGAAATGCTAGATGTTCTACTTCATTTCTTAAGGAACTTCTAGTCCTTACAGGTTGATTTACATCACCAATGATACTATCACTGGGATGATTCTTAAGAAACATCTGATTTGGGTTTTGTAAAACCTGTTCATCAACATAGGGTAGAAAGTCTTTTGGGGTAAATGTCTCGGAAGTATCTTCTAGAACAATTTCCTTATCAGAAGATTCTTCTATCAAAGGTTGACAATCAGTTTTTGAAAACACATCCGAAGATGTAAGATGAGATGGTTTAAAAACAAAAGGATATGATTCATCAAATTTTACATGTACTGTTTCCTCAACAGTACAAGTATTTTTATCTAAAACTCTATTAGCCTTAGAAGTTGTGGAATAACCTAAGAAAATCCCTTCATCTGATTTTGGTGCGAATTTATGTAAGTTATCTTTAGTATTCAAAATGAATACTTTGCAACCAAAAACCTTTAAGAAGGAAAGTCTTGGTTTTCTACCATTCCGTAACTCATAAAGAGTTTTATTAAGAAAAGGTCTTATCAAAACTCGATTTATAGTATAACAAGCAGTACTTACAGCTTCAGCCCAGAAATGTCTAGCAATAGAATATTCACTCAACATGGTTCTAGTTATCTCTTGAAGAATTCTATTTCTTCTTTCAACTACACCATTCTGTTGAGGAGTTCTAGGTGCTGAAAAATTGTGAGTAATACCTTTCTTACTACAAAAAGATTCAAAATCTGAATTTTGATATTCTCCTCCATGATCACTATGAATAGTTTTCAATGAAAGGTTTTTCTCATTTTTAACTTGAGCTCTAAAACTTTTGAAATAAGAAAAAGATTCATATTTCTTTGCTAGAAAATAGACCCAAGTAAATCTAGTGTAATCATCAACTAGAACAAACACATAATATTTGCCTCCAATACTTCCAGTTTGTGTTGGACCAAAAAGATCCATGTGCACTAACTGTAATACATCGGTTGTTGAGACTTCACCGATTGACTTAAAACTAGATTTATGTTTCTTGCCATATTGACAAGGATCACAAACTTTAGAAGAATCAAATCTAAGCTCCGGTAGATCCTTAACAAGTTTCTTCTTAGAGAGTTTACATGGGTTTCTTATATTACAGTGTCATAGTCTTCTATGCCATAACCAAGAGTGATCTTCCATTGCACTTAGGCAAGGTAAATCTTGGCTTCTTAGGTCTTCTAAGTTTAAGGTGTAAACATTCTCTTGCCTGTTGGCTGAGAGAATAAATTCTTCCTTGGAATTGTGAACTAAGCACTTATCATTCCTAAAATTCACAAGGTAACCTTCATCACATAACTGACTTATGCTAATGAGGTTGTGCTTAAGACCTTTAACAAAAAGAACATTTGAAATCAAAGTTTTACCTAAAAGAACTATATTACCAATACCAACAATCTCTCCCTTAGCATTGTCTCCGAAATTTACCTTTCCTCCTTTCGTTTTGATAATCTTTTCAAAAAAGCTTTTGTTACCAGTCATGTGCCGGGAACAACCACTATCCATGTACCATATATTGTTGCTGGAACATTCTTTATTTTCCTGAAATTAAGAACAAAGTTAGATTTTCGGAATCCAAACCTGTTTGGATCCGAGATTTCCAGACAATAAAATTTTTGGAACCCACATTTTCTTAGAAAAATAAGCTTTATGAAAACCTAAGGATTGGGTTTTGTTTAAGGAACAATTCTTTGCCCAGTGACCACCACATTGACACTTAGCGCAAAATGGGGCACTTTGAGTAACAAAATAATTGTTACTAAAAACTGGTTTTGCATGGTTATAACCAAATCCGGATTTATTTCTTAAAGGTCGTATTTGAGAATACATCTTACCAAAATTTTATTTACCATGGGTAAAGTTTGATAAACACCTCTTTAAGGAAAAAATTTCGGACTTGAGTTTTACAACCAAGTTTTTATCCTCAAAATCATTAGTTTTTGAACTAGAGTTAGGCTCGAAGATGATTCTTCAACAGAAGAGTTATAATACTTACTATCATTAGAATTTAAAGAAACATTGGTCAATGATTCAGCATTTCGTACCTTAGCCATAAGACAATGATTATCAATAGGTAATCTGACTAAAAGACCAAGATTCTTCTGTCCTGAAGATTCATAATCAGAAGATTCATCTGAAGAGTCACCACCACTGGCACTCCAGGTGTCATTAGCTTTCAGAACTTTCTTAGCTTTGGCTTTATAATACTTCTTTCTGTTCCTGTCTGAATGCCTTTCCTTTCTTTCTTTCTTTTTGAGCATAGGGCAATCTGGTCTAATATGTCCAGCTCTTTTACATTAATAACATGTAACTTCTCCATCTTTCTTATCTTTCCTGTCCTTCTTCTTATACTTGGATTGAGAGTTTCTCTGTCCAGCTATCTTGTTCATCCTTCGAGCATGATTGGCTAATTCATTTTCTGAGACTTCACTCTCACTAGATTCGGATTGGAAAATAACTTTCTTAGACTTGGATCTGGTCACTCTCTCAGGAGTCTTAGCTTTCATCTGATTTGACGTTGTAGTAAATGCAACAGTACCATTTCCATTATTTTTCTTGATGTTGTCAGCATCTCTCTTCATTCTGGTTTCATGTTGTAGAAGAGTTCCAAATAATTCATCAAGAGTAATTTGAGTAACCTTCCTGTTCTCATCTATAGCTGTTCTCTTGGATTCCCACTCATTGGGCATAATGTCAATTATCTTGTCCACAAGAGCTTCATCATCTAAACCTTTTTCTCCCATAGACTGTAGACTATTGACAATAGTCATAAATCATTGTTGTACTTTACAGATAGGTTCTCCATAAGTAAAATTGAAGCCATGATATTCATCTCTAAGCATAGCTCTTCTAGTCTCAATCACCTTGGAAGTCCCAAAGTGTGTAACCTCTAACTTCTTCCATATACAATTAGCTGCTTCACAAGAAGAAATTTGGCTATATATATTTCTGGTCATTGAACATAGTAAAGTATTGCATACCTTTTAGTTGAGTTGATATTCTTGCTTTTCCTGGTTAGTAAAGGTTCTGACTTCCTTGTCAGGAATTTTATAATCACCAGTAAGCATCACAAAGTTATCTACCCCAGTATTGATAACAAATGTCTTCATACGATCTCTCCAGTATTCATAATCATTACCATCAAATATAGGTGGTCTTGTAGGATTTAGATTGTCAATAGATCCAACATTAATTCCTGCCATACTAAAAAAATAACTTTGCACACAAACTTGTTAGTAGCTCAGAATCGTAAATTCACAATGTTCGGAACGAGAAAAGTCGGTATAACAAAGTTCAGAATGGAAAAGTGAGCAAGAAAAACTTGTATGTGAGTACAAGTATTTCAGAACCCGCTCTGATACCAAATGTAAGATTGGTATAGTATAAGAGGTTTCCAACCTCTGATACCAATTGTAGGATCGAAATATAATATGAGATGCTCAATATACAAGAGGGGGGGTGAATTGTATACTTTAAAAATTCCTTTGGAACCTTTAAAGTTAGTTATGAATAACTAAAGTTTCCTTAAGAAAAGGAAAGGGCTATGTTTAACAAAGTTAAACTAAGTAAATTCACAACACCTCTAACACCGAACTAAACTTGGAAAGAGATTACAAAAGTAGGTTCCGGAAATATGGTTCCGGAATTTGAAACTTAACAAAAGTTACAATATGAGATTCTACCTTAAAGCGTATAGAATCTAAATGAATCAGAGTAAGTAAGTATAAGAAAGTTATACTTTCCTTAAGATACAAATTTCAGCGGAATAAAAACATGTAGGAAAACTACTAGTAACAAGATATAAGTCTTTTAACCCAAAGAGAAGGGTATCCAACAACCTTGGATAAAGGTCCCTTGATTTAAACATTCAAGCAAGTCTGTCTTACCCACACCAGGGTAAGCCCTCGATACGAAGATCGGTGTCTCTGTCTTGCTATCCCCGCAAGCCCTCAACTTCAAGGTAGTTGGAAACCTCTGTCCTCCTCAGCAAGGAAGCCCTCGAACTTTAAGGTAGTCGGCACCTCTGTCTTCCTATCCCCGGAAGTCCTCGAATGTAATCACCAACATTCGGAGTCGGACGAAGCTTTGAGAGTTAATAAGAGCCTCTCTCTCTAGAATTCACTTCAACAGCATGTAGGCACAAAACTCAGTCGTTTTTCCAACAGCTACGAGCTCTTTCAAATGAGCTCCTATTTATAGGTAAGGTCGGCTCCTTCTCCAACGGTCATATTTTCCTTAAAGATCGGAGGGAACTATACACGTATCACTTAGACAACGGTTAGTTTATAACAAAACAGACGACATCGTTTTATAACAAAACAACAGTAACAAAATGTACGACATCATTTTAAACTCTAACATAAAGGTTCGGAATGAAAACATCAGAGTGAAGGTTCGGAGTGAATAAATTCAGAGTGTATAAAACAATGATAATCAGATTCTGTTTAATAGGTGAATTCGGAATGAGAATTCGGAATAGGAATTCATCATCAGAAATCGTAATGAGAATTCATTATCAGAATTCGTAATGAAAATTTGTCATCATAATTCGTAATGAGAATTCGTCATCAGAATTCGTAATGAGAATTCTTTATCATAATTCGTAATTAGAATTCGGAATGATATTTCTTCATTAGAATTTGTAACGGGAATTCTTCATTTCAATTCGTAATGAGAATTCAGAATGGGATTTCTTCATTAGAATTCTTAATGAGAATTCTTCATCAGAATTCGTAATGAGAATTCTTCTTCAGAATTCGTATCCTGAATCTGGAATAGAACATAGTCAGAGTTCATATCCGGAATTCAGAATGAAACTTCCTTATAGTTCTTGTCCAGAATCCGAATCCTAAAACAGAATGCTTTATATCAAAGTTTCAATGATTCCGAGAAAATGAATCCGAAACTTATACTTAAGAAAAATATGGATGAAAATATGATAAGGATAATTTTTCTTATAAAGTGATTTTTCTTAAGAAAGCAATTTTCCTTATAAAAGAAATTTTCTTAAAGATAAGGTGTTTGTGATTTTCAAAACAAGAAGGAATGGAAAAGTCATAAGGAAAACCTTATTGACTCAAAAATGGGTCTTCATATGATATGATACCATTTGTATATTCATCCATATAAAATTATAGAAAATGTTGACATACTTCGGTACCTAGTAGCCTTAGTAATTATTTTATTTTAGGTACATGTTGTGTTTCATTTTTCATTATTATTGAAATATATATCTAATTTATCTCATTCCATGGTCCTTGATGTAGTTGTTTTTGATGAGAATTATTATTTAAGGAAAATGTATTTAATATTATAGAATTAAAAATATTGAATTTTAGAATATTTTTAATCTAAAATTTATGTATTGATTGTAGATATAAATTTTTGAATAAGTCACCTGGAACTCAAAAAAAACCTAAGAGGGAAACCTATCCTCACTTATTCAGGATTAAATTAAATTGGGATAACCCAATATAATTTTTGGTGAAAATTATTAAAACAAAAAATATCAAAGAAATAAATCAGTTATATGATATATATATACATATGTGTGTATGTAATTGTGTGTGTGTTCATTTATTTTATATAATGATATTCATTATAGATTTCAAAATATCAATACATAATCTCTTAAATTACAATATTTTTATTTAGTTAAATTTATTATACATGTATGAAAAGAATTTATTTAAAAGATATATTTTATAATTTTATAATTTTATATTTATAAAATTTACATAAATTGATAAATATTAATGTTAGTAAAATATTATTAATTTTTATGGAAATTTTGGAAATAGTAAATTTTTGAGTGAATATTGAAAATTATTGATTTCACAAAAAATATCAATTTTTAACATTTTAATGATATAAGAATGACATAGAATATTTATTATCCTTCTATATAGAAACAAATATAAATTTATAAATTAGTTTAAATTAATTAATAATATAATGTCAAATTTAGAAAACAATGTCTGAAATTTTGGAATTCTTTATAACATATTTTTGAAATAAATAAATTTTTACTGGTTCTAATATTTTATTTACATTTTTACCATGTTCATTTATTTTTTTTCAAATAAAAATATAAATTTATTTAATTAAAATAATTCATTCAATTCCTTGGGAATCAATATTATTCATGATTTTTGTTTCAAATTTTTTTATTGATTAAAATTCTATTTTTTAAAAAATTGTTTTTATTTATTTTTGTTAACAAATAGAATTATTTATTTTTAAAAATTCTTTAAATTACATCGTAAAAAATGTATCTTATATTAAGAGTCAGCTTGTGGAATATTTTTTATGAGGTTAATTTTATTTTTATTCATTATGAACAGTTAATATTGTACAGGTTTCTGACCTCAATGAGAATTATGAAAGGGTAATATTAGGGGTTCAAACTAGTAATTATGGATTTAAGAATATATTAAAATTATAAATATGAATAGATTAGTTAATATTTAAATCCCCATATTCTACCATATGAATTTGAAGAAATTGGGGCCAAAACCCCTTTGAATGGAACATATTACATTTTAATGTCCTCAATATTTAGATGGGTTTCACTCTTATCACATAGAAAATGAACCCCATCACTTATAAAAACCATTTAACCACTTAATATTAAAAACATTCATCCCAAATACATACACAACATTCATAAGATATATTTTATGTCCACATATTGACTTATTTTTACTTTGATTACCTATATACATAGGTTATTAAATATGAATAAAACAACATACTACATTTTTTGCATTATTCTCTATAAAAATAATTTAATAATTTAAAATAAAATATTTCATAATAATAAGGTCATAAAATTTCACTGCAATAATGAGAACCTTTAAATACTATAATGATATTATTAAAAATAGGTATACATTTGGATAAATGCTAGGACAAAAGGGACAATAAGTATACTATTAGGTGTGAGTACTCATAAGAGGATTAAGCTTATTATCATGAATTTCAATCATGGTATTCTATATAATAGAAGATAATGATAACAAACATGTTGATGAGAATTGAAAATGATTTTGGGGCATTATATATTCCTTTATTTGACCATGTGTAATGTTTTTTAGAATTTAAAATTATCATTAATGAATTTCATAAATCATGAATATATATTTTATGATGAAAACTCTGATTTCATATGTTCAATGTATGGTTTGGATATTTGGGTTGGATGTTGTTATCATATCCTTAATAGATAAGTCGAAGAAGGATTTTTCTATTCAATATTTATAGATAACGATAAATCTTCAATTTTATTGGTATAGAACAATGACCTTAAATGTTGTGGAAATTTTGGGGAACTATGTTTAATTTAGATAGTAAATGAAACGCATGTTGAGCATATAGTTTGGGGAAACAAAAGTAAAAGACTTCATGATGTGATGTTGAGATAGTTGGATTATATTACATAGTTAGTGTTTATAGGTGCTTGTCACCATTTCTACATAATATTATTTATCTAGGTTACCTTGAATATTTTAGTTATAGTAAAATTAGACGATAGGTAGGATCTACCAATTTAAATGAGATAGAATACAGAAGGACAACACATAATTTTTTTCCAACGAGCATGATTTAATTCTTCTTGAATTAAATTAATTGTATAAATTTTATTCTTAATAATTAGGGAAAAATTTACTCATATGTTATTAAACAATAATTTTTTTAAGAAAGAAATATTTATAATAATTATTAATATCGGAGTTCTAAAAAATGTAGGTGTAGTTCGAATGGACGAAAAATGAGTTCAGTGAAAAATATTATTTAATAGTATTGTAAAACAATATTTTTTATTATGAGATAGGGAATGAATCACAAAATATTTATAGTATTTTTATTATGTTTCCTTCGATTTATTATAGATTATTGTATTATTTAAGGGTTTAAATTTAATTAAACAATTGTTGTAACCTAATCCCATGCTTTATATATAGACAATATGTCTATTTTTTATTGCTTCCAAAATCAAAAAATGATAATCATTGCACCAAACCAAAATATTTCTCAACTCTTCCATTATATCTTCCTTCTATCAATAAAAAATTAATGAGTTATCCATTCTTCATCTAATTATAGGAGATCAACATGAAAAATTCATGATAGTTGACTCTCTTTACTAGAATATAAAGATGAATTTTAATTTCTTGGAGATGAAAAGAGAAGGTTTTTACCTCTTATATTGGGTTTTATCAACGTATACTTATAGTGAAATGAATGAAACCTAAACGGCTCATTTTAAACAAATGGAATTTAAATCATTGAAATAATTCTCAGATCAGGTATTTCATTCTTCTATAATTAAATAAATAATTTATAAATATTAGTGGAAAGATAATAACTCAGGGTTTCAAAAAAATGAATATTAAATAAATTTTAATATATTCATACTACCACATCCATTCGCTACACCCAAAGAAAGAAATTTCAATAAGATCATTGATGTTTATTTTTATAATTAGTTATTTAATTATTGATGAATAAAAAATAGTGGTTAGTTTGTAATTTCATATAATTCATTCTCTAATCCATTATTTATTAACAAGTTATCAATATTTTAATCTTGTTCATTCAGTGTTTAATTTAAAAATTGGTATAATAATACGTGAATAATTTTTGTATATTCCATCGGGAGAATCCCAATTATGATCTTTCAGAAACGGTTAAAATATGTATAGACCAAGTATGTGATTTGTACCCTAGTACGATGTATGTGGTAAGGGGATGGGACACATATAATTCAATGGAGTCATTACACCAGGTATACACCACATTTTGACAACCTATCCTAGGACACGGTATGCTGAATTACATAACATATATATTGTGTACATAACGTATAATATATGTGGTTTAGTAGAACAAAACATGAAATATATGTGCTAATTATTCATATTCAAACATCATGATATTGAAAACATATAGTAATAATTATATAAATGATAGGTATTTGGTTTATTGGCATGTAGTTCATTAATTACTATTCATGATATGCATGTTGAGTCATTTGTCTTGTTATCCTGACACAAGTAATTTAAGATGCAAGAAATTTATCCATATTCCACATGCCTTTTACACTGTCACCCATGAACATGATGTTATTTTTAGTTGGATTCATTGGCTCCCAAAATTAGAATTCATAGTGTATATTGGGACTATATAAACAATGCAATCCATAAAAATACATGGTGAATATCTAGATATGTATCAGGGACACAAAGAAAGTGGAACAAATGGGGTGTGTCTTATTAGAGAACAATATGTAGTCTAGATGTGTTACAAGCCAAAGGCCCATATGGGTTTATTGGATAAAGGAAGTCTAAGTACGTGGATTGTAACGTGATTAAACATGTCGTGTAGTATTCATACAACTGAACAAAATTAAATTACATTATATTTTAAAGATGATTCATTATAACATTATTTTATTTTTTTGTAGAATCTGTTTTTGAAAATTTTATCATTGTATTAAATAATTTCAGAAAATTAATTACTTAATTAGAATAAAATATATAACAGTTAGTATGGATATTTATTTTACATGAATGAATATAGTGATGGGATCAACAAAATTAGTTTTATTGGTTACTATGATGAAATGGAATAAATTAATTATATAACAAATTCATTTAAAGACATTTAACTTAATAATAAATAATGTGTAAATAAACCATGGATATAAATTTACATTTTCATTTATTGGATGAATGTCCAATCTTAAGATCAAATAAGACCAGCCTATCTATTGTAATTGAAAATTTTTAATTTATTTCATGGATTTTTAATTATTTATTATTATTTCAAATTTGATTTCATTTGATTAATCCCTCAAACCATAATTATGTAGGACTTGAGTGTCCACTTATAATAATTTAATCCCACTTTAAGCCTTCCTCTAGTTTCCCTATACTTCTTTTTATTTATATATTCTTGTATTTAGTTTAGTTTCTCAGGGAGCATGGACACAATTATAGATATAACCACATTTATTTCAATCAATGTGTTACACATTTGGACTTTTGGAAAGCTATATCATATTCTATGTCTAGAAATATGGGTTATTTCCCCAATATCATAGGTTAATTTATTATTCAATCATTAAATTAAACATTACATAATGCTCAGAAATTGGAAAATTAATAAATTAATTATTTTTGACTATGAATTATTTAATTTTATTGATCAAGTATCGTAATGACATCAATGAGTAAAATAATCTACAAAGAATAAATTTATGTAAAAGATTTATGAATAATTGATTTTTCTATAATGTTTAATAAATAATGTTTCATACACATAATATTAAAAATATAGTGAAAAGATAAAAAATATAAACATTATTGAAAAAATTTAAATCCATCAAATATATAGAATGTCATACTTTTCATTACATATATTAATTGTGAATAAAATCTTTAGAACTATGTTTTTGAATAACCCTTGTTGGGACACTTCTGTAGTAACCCGACATGGGAAATCCTAGAGCTGATTTCTACTACCACTACATTGACATAATTATAAGGAATCAATTCATCGATAATCGAATAGTTTAAAATTATTTTTAGACCAGATACCCAAATTAGTCTTGTATTATAATTGAAAACACTAATTAAAACATATATTTTTCTCTGTAGGATCACACAATTTCCACATAGAAAATTCTTATATATATCTTTTAGTACATATCTTGGATTCCTATGTAATGAAAAAACAAGGGTGAGATTAAATCCTTATTAAGGGTTATGTATAATGAAACAATAACAAATGAATGTGAATAATGAATATGGATAGGTAAATAACTGAAAAAATATGTAATTAAAATAACTTGACATGGAACAATCAATATGGAAAGGTAAATAACTAACACCTAAAATTTAACAATTGAATGAGACATAAATTTATCCATAGATAATGTTAAAGGGAAAATATGATGGATAAATAGTATTTTAATCACAGTGAAGGTATTGCTAAATTATTGTTCATCATATTTGAGGCACATGAAAACCAATAACGTCAATAAATTTCATCAGATTCTATTATAATATATGTAGAAACCTATTTAAACTTTGCAAATCATTTTCCTCATATAAACTTGTCAATGAATAGAGGGTATCTCTAATCTATGGGCCTCACCCATCAATGCTAGTATTAATCTTCCACAAATTGAGTAATAATTTTAATTAATAAAAAACATGCCTTATCATATATCTGTTTGGAATAATGACTAAAAATTTATCAATATAACCCAAGATAATGGAATAAAAATAAAAATTAAATACCATATGTATATATGGTGTATAGTATATGAAGAAATTAAATACAAGATAAATAATATGGATATTTTTGGGAGACTAAATGTAAAATGATTATATGAAATTGAATCATTTACTGTGAGTAAACGTTATAATGGTAGTGATTTTCAATAAAATCATTGTTAAAATAAATCACAAACCATCAAAAGTATGAATTAGTATGGTATAAATATAACCATTACCATGTGGTGTAACGAGAGATGTTTTTTGTATTTGATGAATAAAACTACCATAAAATGAAAAATAGGATTTTAATTTTTAGAATCATTTTGAAAATAAATTTATTTGTAAAGAACTTTTAAATATAATTTTTCCTAAAATTATCCGTTTAAAATTGTTGAGTAAGATTTAATGAATTTAAAATGTGAGAATTTTCACATTTCATATAAGTTAAAAATAATATTCCCTTATCAAGGTAAATGGTTAACAAAGTGACTTATTTGGAAAGAAAAATAAATATTACTTTAAAAGAATTTTTTAAAGACAAAAGGGAAAATTTAAATTTAATAAATCATTATGGAAATTTTTAAAAAAATTGAAAATATATTTATAAAATAGTTTTTTGTTATAAGAAAATGGGTTCTTTAAGTAAAGAGAGAAATGAATTTTTAATTCTTTAACTGAAATGACTAAACATTTTGTGTAAAAAAGATGAAGTTGTATTATTTGGGGAAAATGATAATGAACAACTAGTTGATAATAAAATTATAGGGTTTGTTGAACAATGATAATCTAAATTAATATAATGTAATTTCAACTATTAGTTATCTCAATTATACTGGGATTGTAAAATAAAATGATAAAAAGGTCATAATAATGAAATGAGGATTAAAAAATTAATTTATTTTGTGTAACAAATTTAAATCCAACTAATAAATGAGTAAATTAATAAATAGATATTATATTTAATTATACACATAATCATATAATATTAACAATAATGAGGTTGTTATATAACCCAATTAAAATAAATTGGGTTATGAAGGTTATTTACGAGTTGTAAACATTATGTTCCAATCTATATAGATTAAATAATTAAAATTTAATCCCTAAATACCATGTGTAATGAATTATTTATAATTTTAATTTTAATTTGGAAGTATATTAACACAAAAATTGTTGTGGGTTCTTAATAATCTAATGTGCCTCAATGAAATGAAATTGAGAAAAAATCCCTAACCTTGGGTTTTTTGGGTGAAATCCATTTCAACACCAGTATAATAAATTTAAAAATTTTATTAACTTCGTCAATAATACTTTTAATTATTAATATATATCATATGAGTATTTTATAATATCATATTATGCATCCTTTAATGAACTTTCTTTATTTTCATCATTTTGCGTAATAATTGCTTATTCTTTCAAGTTTGTTTTGACTATTTCTTTCTTATTTAGAACATGATTTCATCATATAAAGAATATAAAATAATATTTAATTGTCATATATATTAATTATTTATTCATTTATAAAAAATAATAATATTTCGATATAGGAAATGAAGTGCACCATTCAGTGAGACAGTAGGTCGTTCGTACTCAAGAACACTACATCCATTTCATTGACCTACTCAAGTAAATGAAAAGTGAAATATATATATATATATATGTATATTATATTTCATGTATCATATTAATAATATATTAATCATATATTTTTATTAAAATAATCCATTATACATAACATGTATAGTGTGAATGAATCACATCACTTTGAGGATGTAGTATCTCACACGTCCACAAACGATGTGTTTTTATTCCCAAAAACATTAAAGAATAAATATATGAGTTATATAATAATGAAATAAAAATTGAAACAATATAAATATCATATATAACACATATAAACTCTAATATCATCATTATTTGAAACCATGAATGTTGGTAAATGGAATAACGAATGACAATGTATCATAATGTGGGTTGTCTTTCATACACATAAGCGATGACATTGTATCCCATTCTATGGATGTATGTGAATGTGAAGGTCGAAATATTTTCATTAAACAAATTTCATTATATTGAAAATATTTTTCTTATTATTTAATTGTTATATAAAAAATAATTTTTGGATAAGTAAATGAATCAAAATTGATCATTGAAGAATGTTAACTCTAATTCAGGTAACTCCTTTTTGTTTATACAAAAAGACAGTAATGGTGTGAGTTCTGGAAAATATGGTTCCTATTAGATGAGAAGAGATAATTTGAGAGATTGTTTTTATATGGTTTGGATTATCCAATATTTTTTTATAGGTTTGATGATGTTGGAGCGGTGAGTTTGTTTTCATATTGGAAGAGGAGTTGAATTCTTGTAATTGTAAAATAGTAAACACTATTGAGAGGTCTTCCATACATCATGATCCCTAAATAATGAACCAAAATCTAGAAAAGGGAGTATGTGTTCAACATAAACCCATAAATGTTTATTTGGACAAATTTCGGGGTTATTTTGGACCTTAAGTTTTAAGTTTAGTCCCTTATTATGATGAATTTGACCAAAATTGATGTAATTAATTTCAACTACATTCAGTTATATTTCTAGTCAAAAAATAATTTCACTATATTATAAATTAAAATTTAATATAATTACAAATATTGAATCCACTGTTGAAAATTAAAATCACATAATTGGAATAAATTAATTTATATTTAATATCACCGAAGGGATGAGAAAGTGGGGTCTCAAAGTAACAATGTTCAAATGATTGAATTGTTTTTATATCCAATTTCAATGTTTAATTAATTAAAATAACCTAAATTTTAATAATTTCGATATCATATAACTATATATACTTTAAAAAAATTAAATTATAATATAACTATATAAATAAATTGTATTAAAAAGCAGATTCCAATCACAATTAATTATTTTTCACTATTCATTAAAAAAATTAAAAATCTCAAAAAATAAGAAAAAAATAACTCTATTATAATATTTAGGTTCCAATTTAGAAAATAATGTTTATATTTACTTATATAATATATTAATTTTAAATTTTTTTTAAGATATGTGCACCATTAAAAGGATACAAAACTACGTTTATAAAAGGATAAATTTTCTATCAATAAATGGGGGTGCTCATTATCTTATGAGTATGATGTATTTTGGATGATTACAAAAAATATTTTATTTATTATATAATATATAAAATTGATTAATATCATTCAATAATATATATTAATTATATTTTTCTAGATCAATAAACTTTTTGAGATTAAAATATTTTTCTTTATACACAATTTTTTTGAATATTCATTTAAAATTTATTATTAACCAGTGAAAAAAAACCTTTAACATTGTTTCTCAAAAATATAAGGCAATTATTCCTCAAATAAATTTTTCTTTTAAAACATATTTTATTACTATGTTTCTCCAAAATTTCATTAATCCTTTTAGAATCCCATTATATAAAACATAAATAGTGGTGTTTAAGACATAGAACATATAATTTACCTTAATATAATAATCATGTTATGGAATCCTTAACAATATTGTTTAATAATTGATATGTGTTTCTATGAAAAATGTCAAATTCCATCTTATGGTAATGTTCTCTAATCTATGATTTCATAAATCTAGTTTTCATGGTGTATACGAAACATCCTCTCTTATTAAATTTAGTGACCCAACCCCATTAATCATGAAGCCTATGTATATAACCTTTACATTAGCATGATTATAAGAAATAAAATTTTGGAGAACCAAATAATTTTGTACTCATCGAAAATAGATACATACATGGGTTTTATATTAAAATTTAATACAAAAATTTCTACATTATGTCTTATACATTTAAGGATAACTTTATTCCCACATAGCATATCAATTCATATATTCTTTGGTGTAGATTCATTATTATTAGGGATGGAAACAATATATGCGGGAGATCAAATTCAATGTATGGGTTCAGTATGATAAATAAAATATTGAATAAATGGGAATATTCAATAGAGTAAGATAAAAAACTGAAAACACATTACATTTAAATTGTAAGATAAGGACTAATAAATATGTAATGGAAAATAATTGAACCCATTCCATTTAATTAGTAGACTAGGAATGAAAAAAAATCTATATATAATGTAAACATGAAAATAACATCAAAAAATAAAATCTAAATTTGAATTAATTCAATGATTAGTTATTGGATAAAACTTCATGGGAACATGAAAACCTATACGATAATGATATTTTATGTAACACCCCAGGCTTCCACGATACGCTTCTCTTTCAATAATGCAATAGCTTACATTGTACGCAAGTTCGAGTTCTAACAAATCACTACTAATCAATGTAGCCATTATGAATAGTAATACCAACATTTTAAAATAATATAAATTTTATATTTTAAAATGGGATTCATTTTTGGATTCGGAATATGAAAATTAGCCTATGTTAAATTTTTGGTATTTTTCTGAGACCTTCCAATTTTCGATGAATATTGAAAAATACTTAAAAACCACATTTTAATCAAAATAATTTATAGAGATAAATTATACAATTGATTGGTTTATGTATAATTAGAATATAATTTTACCATTTTATCCAATGGTGGTCATTATAATTAATTTTCCTTTGAAATTGGATATAAACAATTGTCAATCTTTTGATAGATATTGTTTCTTAAAAACACGCTCTTTATTTTGACAGCGAGAATAATTTTTAAATTAATTACTGAATTTCCTTGTATAGAATTTGGTAAAATGGATTCCATATTTTTAAATCAAAAGGTTCAAATTATGTAATTAAGATTCTTTTGTTTTTGGACATTATGAATAGTAACAATGACAATTATCTTTAATTATCATGATTAATTAGTAATCGGGTAGTTTAGGGTAATGAAATAATATCATAATAATATAAAATGACCTCAAAATGTGTCTTAATGCTATTTTTTGTGTCATGAACGACCATGGGATTCCTTGTGCCAACATAGGGACCCCATGGAATCACATTGGTGTGATAGTGACATTTTATCATTTTATTATTTAAAGAAAGGAAAATATAACATAAGTATGTAACACCTCAGTAAAAAAAATTTATTTTTGTGTACATAAATTATTTATTATACTATAAATAGTCATTTGAAATCTAAAAATAATTCCTAAATCATGGTATTTGTTTTATAATTTTTAGACAATAAATAAATAAATTTATTTATGACCCCATGATGATGCAGTGATTACCTCATTAATGAATGATTTAAATAAAATGAAAATATATGTTAAAATATAAGACTTACACTTGATTAAAGCATATTGTATTGGTGAATTTGGAACCCTTATCATCTTATACTCGAAATATATCATTTTGGGTCCTTTAAAATCTGAAAATCATTTCTTAATAATGTAACATTTCAATCTTTCCAAAAGAGCCCCTCCTCTCCTCTTATAAAAGGCCCCCACCTCTACCACCTTATTCACACCTTCAAAGCTATTTGGCTCAGCCATCCTCTGCCCAAATACCCTCTCAACTTTCCTCCAATCATCATAGAAGCCTTACCTTAGGCATAATGATCTTCAAGAATCCCTTTTTGGTTCAAACCAAGGGGAATTACCCGATTTAAAGGTAATTTCTTCCCTTATGTTCTTTTGATTTATTTTGCATCCCCAACCCCCTAAACTCATTAATTTCTATTATTTTTTAAAAACACAAATATCATCAATATCATTGGATGTTTTTATGAGATGGATTCAAACTACACTTACACACACCTCCATTTAATTGTTAATGAACATACTATTTCTATGGGTGGCGAATTACTACCTCATGAAATGATGATTGTTCAATATTCTTTTAACACCTCTCATGATGGCCATTAAGAGGTAAATATATTTATATATGATATATATTATGTTTATGTTTCCTTATGCTTCTGTATTTCTCATTTATGACATTCCTTTATGATTCCCATTATGGGTTAACACGATAAATTAATTTTATGAAGTGTGGACTGCCACCCCCTCAAAGTGAATTGAATCGTTAATTCCATATATGGGATGTATAAAGGATGGAGTTAATGATATTATATATTCTATTTTACTAGAACTATAATATACCTTTATATCATTTTTATTTCATTCAATTAAATTTGGAATAGATATGAAAGTATGTCCATGCGTACGTACGGCTTACCGTCTCCATGAATGGTGCATTTCATTTCATACCTCTAAATTTTATGTAATATTATAAATGAATATATATACTGTATATATATGATGTATATGATATCTAAATCATGAATATAATTTTGGAGATAATGGATATTTTACCGCATAAACAACATGTAATTATAAGAATCTTATTTTTGACTCAAGTACAAGGATCGACAAAATGATAGTTATTAAATTAAA
Organism: Viscum album; assembly: GCA_963277665.1. Classification (NCBI taxonomy): domain Eukaryota; kingdom Viridiplantae; phylum Streptophyta; class Magnoliopsida; order Santalales; family Viscaceae; genus Viscum; species Viscum album. The sequence continues at coordinate 1,591,298,260 of OY728150.1, forward strand.
TGATTACATAATGTTCATAACATGGTAATATGTTATATAAATCTAATAATGAACTTGAAAAAGGTTCTTAAGAAAATATAAATTAACTATAGTTTATTTATAAGGATATTAAATAATGATGAAGTCAAGTCAGACATGAGGTAAGGGACTTCATCTCAATCTCCTTTCATTGATGAATATTGTGTTTTATACACAACATTATTTTATACTGTTTAAAACTACTTTGAATTTCAATTTTATTCATACGGAATCTTTTTATATGAAGTGTTTTACTAAATGACAAAAGGGAATGTTTTTGTATTACGTATGTGGCGACAATGACTTTTCTGCTGTCGTGACCATTATTTGAGTTTCGGCTTCCTCTACAAGCGATAACTTTTTATTAAATTAGAAATAAATACCATGTTTTACTTTTCCTTTATTTTGGTATTGAAAATGGTTTTGATAATGTTATGATTATATAAATGTGTTGTATTGATATCTTGTGATTGAAATGTGGAAATGTTATGTTTCTATTATGCATGTTTTATGTGATACGATTATGTTATGGTTCTTGGGCATTGTTTATCATATGTTTAAACCTTTTCATATACAAAATGCATTAGACATAGTAAGTGATGAGTGGATCCCACTATAGCTCGTCAATGCCTCGTTAGGTCTCATTAGAGAAACTAGTGTCTTGACAAAAGGCCTTGACAAAATCTTATTTGTAGTCTAGGCACAAGGCCTTGACTATGTGGTTATGATAATCTTGAATTATGTATTCCATCATTATGAATGTGGTTATTGATATTTCATGTGATTATTTGACCAGTAGAATATCCATGTGAATATGTAAATGGAATTATTTCATTTTACCTTTGCCATATTATATTGATGTTAATGTTTAAAAGGATTTTGTTTTGATTATACATTGCCTTAAATGTTTATTTTTATTTATGAACATTTCCGATATATTGTTTTCCTTACTAAGAATCTGAGCTCACCCCTATTAATGTTTTAATTTTTTCCATGATGTGAAGAAGTATTTTTTGAATTACCTGCAATGATAGTATTAGGGGATATGAAGACAAGATGTCCTTGTAGTTTTTTTCACATTATGATGTAGTGTAAGACTTATGAATATATTTAGTGTTTCCAAGGCTACTAAACTAATCGGTCTTTTGAGACATGATCTTTTGTGATCATGCCAATATTCTGTAATAATTCACCGACTCTGGGTAACTGGGGTCAGCATGTTACAGTTGGTATCAGAGTAAGTTTAGTACAATCCTTGGAAGCAATATTTAGATAAACATTGATTAGAGAACATAGCCCTGAGATAGACATTGAGGATTAACATAGAAGAAATTCCTAGAATTTTGGTATTGTAGATATTTTGTGAGATTTCCAAGAAATACATCCCTTTCTGGATATGAGCAGGTTGAGGCAGCTCTGGCACAGATGTACCAAGGGGTAAAACTAGGAAAAACCGCTTTGAGTGAGACTCGAATGAGAACTGTTTCACGACAACAATCCTTGCTGCACTCGTGGTTACGACACTCCTGAGGGATATGCTTATGATAATTCATGATTTCTTTACAAACCATTATGAAAGGGATATGAGTATATACTTCCACAATGAAAACCTTTTTATGATTATGGATTATATCTATAAACTGTTCAATTTATGTTATGTGTTTTGCAAGTTTTTTATTATATATTTCGATTCTTAAACTATTCTAGTTTATGAAATTTTTTAGAAATGGAACCTAGTGGAAGGAATGGAAACCGTAACAATGCACACTCTCCATGTAAGGATTTCCCTCCTATTAAAGATAAATAGAGTGGAGTTGGTGATACAACTAGTGATGATCAAATTATCACTATTCTGGGACAACTCACTCAGGTTATAAATAATAACCTTACTCATATGGAGCACATTGATCTGCAACATGAAGGATCGATGTTAGATCGCTTCATGAGACAACAACCACCAAAATTAAATGGGATTAAAAATCCCTTAGTAGCCGAGAAATGGATAGACTCCTTAGAGAAAATATTCCATGCCTTGGGGAGTAGTGAAAGGGAAAAGGTTATCATGGCAGTTCACTGCCTCACTGGAGATTTTGATCAATGGTGGTCATTGATTCAAAACACAAAGTATGATGATGATGTATCAAATATGGGATTGATGGTGTTCAAAGAGATTTTCATAGAAAAATATTGTCCTCGTGACCATCAAGAAGATATGGAAAGGAAATTTCTGAGTCTGAGACAAAAGGTGGATGAGAATGTTGCAACGTATTAGGCTAACATTACAAGGTTAGCGATGCATACAACAGATTATATTCATAGCCCAAGAAGTAAGATTTATCATTTATTTAATGGGTTAAAATCGTTTCTCCGTCGAGCATTAGAATCACACTCTTTCTCAACGTATGAAGATATAGACTTGTGTGCTATCAAGACAGAAAATGAATTCTCTAAATTATATGAAAATAATGTAAAGCTACAGAAGAATATAAAGGTGGAACAAGAGACAGATAAAGGGAAAACAGAAAGTAGGATTTTCCATTATGCGATAATTGTGGGAAGAATCACCCCAGTACTTGCCTAAAAGGAATGAGAGTTTGTTATAAATGTGGAGAAAAAGGTCACCAGGATTGTGATTACAAGGGAAATAAAGAGGCTATAAATGTTTAATTCTACAATTGTAGGGAAATGGGACATTATGAAAATGAATGTCCTAAGTGTTCGTTAAACATACCTCATAAAAGGCCAAGGGATCAAGGCCAATCATATGTTGTTACTATAGTTGATGTAGAATAATTAATGTACTGGACTCAAGGATTATATTATGGTTATAAGAATAATGTGATATATATAAGGATTGTAATATAGTACTTGTTGTTTTCATTAAGTATTTAATATGATGAAGGTAATCATATTTTTAGTATGTGACAATAATAGAAACTTTACTTTATTTGGGGAATCTGATGTTACTATTGATTTTGGAATTTAGAGACCTTTTAGGGAATATCTGGATAGAGGTATTTTGGATAACTATAAAGGTTGGAATGGATTATTTTGATCATTGGATATAATATTTTAAGCTTAAAAAAATTTTGAAGATTTTTTTGGAATATTATAATACTATAGTTTTATGAAAAGGACAACCTGCAGGTCGGGGGATAACCCATCGCGTCGGACAAAGCTGCAGGAATCGAACCCACAACCATAGTGAGACAGACCTTTATTACATACTAATAGCCTACATAATCTCACTGGTTATTAAAAAATATTTTTCCTAATCTAAATGGTATGTTTTAATATTTGGAACCCTGTACGATTAGGATAAATATAATATTTTTGAGTTCTATTGTCTTTTTGAGTGAACGATGAGTTTTTCGTAGAAATTAGTTGAAAGTTAAAACTCTAAATTTCAAGTATATATATATATACCTCTATCTTATTCTATGAATAAATTAATCCATAAACATTAGGAAAGGGATATTAAAAAAAATGTGTTATCCTAATACCTTATGTATTGTTGAACTGATTATATTTTAAATCACCATAGATTAAAGGCTTTGAGGCCCTCAATTTTACACAAGTTTGTGATTGATGACCTCAATCACTCCCAACAAGTATTTATGTTTTCCCTCCAATTATGTGTCTCTAATTTCCACCAATCTTCTCCTAATCGAGATCATAATTTGGTGGTGACTTTTTCATTTCTCTTTCCCTCTTATTAAGGATAAATTTTATTAACCTTATTTCTGATGTGGGTTTTCCAAAAAGGTATTTTCTATTTTCAACCTTTTATTTTCGAAGAACAATTTCAAATTTCGAGGATACAATTTATTGAAGGAGGGGATCATGTAACACCCCTAGATTTTACGGTACGCTTCTCGTTCAATAATGTAATAACTTGCATTGTACGCAAGTTCGAGTTCTAACACATCGCGACGAATCAAAGTAGCTATTATGAATAGTAATACCCACTTTTTGAAATTATATAAAATTTATATTTTAAAATGGACTTCATTTTTGGATTTTTAATATCGAAATTATCCTAGGTTGAATTTTTGGTATTTTTCGAAAAACATCCAATTTTTGATGAATAGTGAAAAATACTTAAAAACATGTTTTTTAATAAAAATAGTTTATAGTGATAAAATATAATATTTATTAGTTTTAAAGTATAATTAGAATATAATTTTACCATTTTTCTCTATGGTGGTCATTATAATTAATTTCACTTTGAAATTGGACTTAATAAATTGTCAATCTTTTGATAGATATTGATTCTTAAAAACATGCTATTTATTTTGACAGCATAAATAATATTTAAATTAATTACTATAATTTATATGTTTATAATTTGGTAAAATGGATTCCATATTTGGAATCATGAGGTCCATATTATATAGTTAATACTATTTTTGTTTTTGGACATTATGAATAGTAACGACGACAATTATCTTTAATTATCATGATTAATTAGAAATCATGTAGTTAATGGTAATGAAATAATATCATATTAATATAAAATGACCCCAAAATGTGTCCTAATGATTTTGGTTGTGTCATGGACGACCATGGGATGCCTTGTTTCTACTTAGGGACTCGATGGAATCACATTTATGTGATAGTGACATTTAATCATTTTATTTTTTAAAGAAATAAAAATATAAAAAAAGTATGTAGCCCCTAAGTAAAAAAATTTTACTTTTGTCTACAGAAATGATATATTAGAATATAAATAGTTATTGGGAAGCTTAAAATATTTCCTACATCATGACATATATATTTTTTATAATTTTTAGACACTAACACTACTAGAAAAACAGGTATTTGCGACGGGTAATTTGCGACGGGATCCCGTCGCAAATGGCTTTTTGCGACGGGGGCCCGTCGCAAATGGCCCGTTGCTGAAAACGGCGTCGCAACAACACTTATTTGCGACGGGCCCGTCGCTAAAGCCTTTTTTTTCAACGGTTATTTTCCCCCTCGCAAATAGTACCCCGTATATTTGTAAAAAACTTTTAAAATAGTATTTGCGACGGGACCCGTTGCAAAAACTATTTTTTAAAAAAAATAAACAACTATTAATAAATTATTTTAATGCATATAATAATACTAGTATTTGCGACGGGCATAGTATCCCATTGTAAATACTATTAAAAAAATAAAAAAAATAAATTATTAATAAATTATTTTAATTAATATAATAATAGAATTATAATTCACAAATAAAAATAATAAATTATTTTAATTAATATAATAATAATAGAATTATAATTCAAAAATAAAAAATAATAGAATATTAATAAATGATTTATTTAATATAATAATATTAGAATTATAATTCATAAATAAAAAAAATATTAATAAGTTATTTTAATTAATATAAAAATAATAGAATTATTTTACATTCAAATATTAAAATAATTGAAGTATTACAAAAATTATAATTAAATTATAATATTATAACATTTTAATATATATATATATATTAATATTATAAAATATAAATAATATTATTATTCATATTAATATTTTTATTTAAAAATATAATATTATTAATATTTGATAATGAGACAAAAACTAAGAATAGAAAAAACAATATTTTGATTTCCCAAATTTTATAACATAAATACAAACTCTAATATGAAGGAGGGGGGGAGGTGGGGGATCTGCAGATGGTGGTGGAGGAAACTCCATCCCTAAAGCATGAGTGAGTCGGCGCATGTACTTCATCTGCTCCTGATGCTGCTGCTGCCACCGACTCGTCTACTCCTCGTACAACTGTTGCTGGCGTCGACGCTCCTCCTCATGCTGCTGACGCATCTGCTCCTGCTCCTGTCGGAGACTCTCTATCTGTGCAGTCTGAGATCGCAACTAATCCTCATACTGTGTAGTAGAAGAAGATGTACGATCTCCTCTCGAGCTGGACGCCGACATCGCAGCACTGCCATAATAATCTCCGGGAGTCAGTCGAGAGCCGATACCAACTACCCGGCCCTTCCCGAAGGCATACTGGGTGGCCTGCATCCATGCCGCCTCATCAAACTGATGGGCAGTGGTCTGATCTGATGACTCGGCCTGACTCTCAGGTCGGGCCTGTGACGCTGCGGCCTCATATGACTCCTATAGTTGCAATTTAAAATTAAATTGTGAATATTTATATGCAGTTAATTTTTAAACTTGAAAACAAATAATACTGACCACGATGTGATGTTGACGATCGCCTCTGAGCTCCCCAGTAGCAGGATCACTATACATCCTCCGATATACGTCGTACTCTGTAATATCGGGGTTCTCTACAGCCTATAAGAATAAAAAATAAACTAATAATATTTATAGTTATATAAAATATTTATAAATAATGTACGTACCAGATGCTGTCTATGAGTACTGAAAGAACGACTCCCAGCTCGATGAGTCACCTCCTGTATCCCCCGATTCTGCCTCCCCACCGATGATCTCCTCTGAAAGGCACCACTCAACCAGTGTGCACATAATCCATCTCATACATGGGATGAAATATACTCTGGTCGGTGTGCTCTACATGACTCCTCAAAATCTGACACTCCTGCTTTCTTCATCGCAGCTTTTCTTAAATTGTGCAAAAACTGACGAAGGCGATCACGCATGGCCACCTCCCATGCCTCGTGGATGGCGTCATGCATGGTATCCTTGATCGGAAACCATAAACCCTATAAATAAATCAAAATATCAAGTTAGAAATGAAATAATTTTCAAAATAAAAATTATTTATTTACGTACGTACCAACCAATGGCCGAACATGGCCTGTTTCACATCAATGGGAATCTTCTCCCATGTGGTCCATGGCTGAGAAAAATAGTTGCGCAAAATAGCGCTGCCCTGTCCGACTGCTATATGCAGAAAACTGAAAAAATAAAAAACATTTATTATGTGAATAGATTAATGAAATCTTAGTCAAATCCACAGGTTATCACACAGGTTATCACACCTCCGTGTGCGTGGATCAAACCCAAGACGTGGACGTCGCTCGGGGACGGGGTTAGGAATCATCAATCGTGCAAGACCGCGCCCCCTCCGCGTACTCCCTGGAGCGCCTGCAGGCTGAGGGTCATTTGTCAGCAACGCATCCGCATCGAAAGTCAAGTCAGCATCCCCCAACTCACGAAATGTGGAGTCATCCATCTGAAATAGAAAATGTTAATGTTAGAAAATAATTGATAATTACTATTATATATACATATAAACATATTATGATTGTATATAAATTCCATGGAATGCTATCAGTGTTCATCTTCATCATCATCTTCATATATGTCAATGTCATCTTCATATTCCTCCTCAACATCATCGATATCCATTCGAGTTACAGTTGATTCATCTCTTACCATTTCAAATTCATATGTGATATCATTAACATCATTGTCATCACTGACTCTTAAATGTGGGGTGTCGTCATCGATACTCATGTCTCTTTGTAAAAAAGATTGATTTTTAGTACTCTCTTGAAAAAATTCAATTCTTTTCACATCAGTGAAAGCACATTCACTTTGACTAAACTGATTGTCTCGAATTTTGATTTTTATTATACTCCACCAATCAGTCAAGTCTCTTGATGTTGCACAGTACTTTGCATAATAAACTTGATATGCCTGTTGAGCCAATAAGAATGGTTCATTTACTGCGAGAACACATTTACATTTAATATCGATGATTCCATGAGTCGGATGAACACAGACGCCTCTCTCTGTATCCAACCACCGACATTTGAACATGGTTATGTAATGTTGTCCAAGATAACAGAGTTCAATGATTTCATCAAGTATTCCATAAAAGTCAACTTCATTTTCTCGATGATGAGATCCTCTCAAGCTAACTCTACTGTTCATTGTTTTTTTCGATTCCCCATATGCAAGTGTGTGGAATCGAAATCCATTCACCACATATGCATTATAAGTTTTAACAAGTTTGGAAGGTGGGTTACTCAATACACACAGCCGTTTGTCAATTTTATCAGCATGTCGAGACACCTGAAAATTTGTGAAATAATTATCAATATAGAAAACTATACATTGAATGAGTTGCTAACAGATAAAGAATTTATGTTACAAGTTTTTGAAACCACTGAGAGAAATTTTTCAGTCGACGTTCTTCGAGAGCAGCTGCTGTAATTTGTGGAATTTGTTTCTTGATATGATTATCATACAACCTATAAAAACCAAAGTTATTTAATGTAACATAAATGATAGAATAAGTGATATAAACACTTATAGTACAACTGATGTCATCTCTTCACAGTTGAGCAGAACATACGTATGAGCTCTCTGATGTTCATCATCTGAAAGCCAGCATTCATAAACTCCACCAAAACCAAGCTCTAACTGGTTGAAAATAGATAATTGATTGTCGATTTCATCAATATTCCTCTCGTTCCATCCCATTCGGTTGTGTTTTGAAGGATACTCAGATTCAAAATAATGGGAGCAGAAAAAAGTTATTTCCTCTTACAAATAAGCTTCTGCAATAGATCCTTCAACAGATGCTTTGTTACGTACTTTTCTTTTCAATTTTTGCATGCATCTTTCAAATGGGTACATCCATCAAAACTGTACCGGACCTCCACATTTGGCTTCATATGGCAAATGTAACATCAAATGTTCCATTGAGTCGAAGAAAGATGGTGGAAATATTTTTTCCAGTTTACATATAATTACAACAACATCTTTTTCAAGTTTTCCTCGAGCATCATAATCTGCCGTAGCCGCACAAATTTCCCGAAAAAAATGAGACATGTCTGTTATGGAATCCCAAATCACAGAATTCAACAGACCTCTTAATCCAATGGGTAGAAGTCTCTCCATTATAACATGACAATCATGACTTTTTAATCCAGTAATATGACCATTCTTTACACATCTACCCAAATTAGAAGCACAGCCATCTGGAAGTCTCAAATCTGCAATCCACTGACAAAATAATAAACGGTTTTCTTTGGACAGTGTATAAGCTGCTTTTGGTTTCAGTAACCTTTCTGTTCTGACATTCTCAAATAGTTCCAATTCTGGACGCCTGCAAATTTGGGCAAGATCTAAACGTGCATTTACATTGTCTTTGCTCTTTCCTGGCGTATCCAAAACTGTATGAAACAAATTATCAAAACAGTTCTTCTCAATATGCATGACATCTAACATGTGTCGGACCAATAGATCAGACCAATATGGCAAATCCCAAAATATGCTACGTTTAATCCAATTGTGTTCTTTCCCAAAACCAGAAATTTTCTGTGGGTTTATTGTGGGACCAAAAGTGATGGGGGGTAATGAAAATACAACTGATTTTAACTCCGAACCTGATAGCATTTTTGGAGGTCCATCCCTTTCAACTGTCCCTTTTCTGAAATGAGATCTGTTTCTGCGAAAAGGATGATCAGCTAGAAGAAATCTGCGATGACAGTCAAAATAACAAGGTTTCTTTCCATGAATGAGCATAAATGCTTTGTTCTCTCCCATACAGTAAGGACATGATTTCTGACCATGTGTACTCCAGCCAGATAAAATCCCATAAACCGGGAAGTCACTTATTTTCCACATCAATGCTGCTCTCAGTATGAAATTCTATTTCGTTGCAACATCATATGTACTGACACCAGTACTCCACAATAAATTTAATTCATCAATCAATGGCTTCAAATAAACATCAATATTTTTCTTCGGATGTCCTGGAATTAGTAAAGTCAAAAAGATATATGGCTCCTTCATCAACATCCATGGAGGTAAATTGTACGGAGTTAAAAAAATAGGCCAACATGAATATTGACTACCATAAGATCCAAACGGACAGAAACCATCAGTGGAAAGGCCCAGTTGAACATTTCTAGCTTCTAAAGCAAAGGATGGATGCACTCTATCAAAATGTTTCCATGAATCACCATCGGCTGGATGATTCAAGCTTTTATCGGTTGAAATATTCTCTTTATGCCATGACATCATTGTCGCTGTATTCTTAGACATGAATAAACGCTGAAGTCTGGATGTAAGCGGAAAATATCTCAACTGTTTTATAGGAATCAAACCAGACTTCCCGTGTTGTCCTTCTTTATATCTCAGTTGCCCACATGTAGGACAACTATCCAACGACTCATTTTCCCCAGAATATAAAATGCAGTCATTTGAACATGCATGAATCTTCTGACAAGTAAGTCCCAAATTTCGAACCAGCCTCTTAGTCTCATAGTAATTTACAGGTAAAACATTTCCTTCGGGTAACAGTGTTTTCAGCAAAGAAAATATCTGGTCAAAATAGGTGTTTGACATTCCGTTATCTGATTTGATAGCCATAAATTTTGCAACTGCTTCTAATTTGCTCATCTTGCAGCCAGGATATAATGCATCCTCAGCAGATTTCAACAACTCATAAAATTCAGATGGTGCCAACTCAGGATTTGAAGCTATATCAGCCGGAGTTTCTGTATGTTGAACAGATGAACCTGCAACATCATGTACTAAATCATGAAACCGGGATGGATCCAGAATCAAGTTGGTATCACCTGCTCTGGAACTGCGTTCACCGTGTTGATACCAAAAAACATAATCTGGTTGAAAACCAAAACGCAAGAGATGATCTCCCACTTTGTCAAATGTTTCAAACGTTCTCAATGCACATTTTCTTCAAGGGAATTTTATTTTGCCTTCTGAAACAAATTCTGAATTTGATGCCGCAAATGATAAAAAAGTCTCCACACCCTCAACATATACTGGATTTAAACCAGAACCGTTTGGATTTCTACATTGATTTATCCATATGCGGTCACCTAATAATGATTGTTGAAGACCTCGTTGTTCCATATTTCTCTATAAAATATAATAGCATTACTGGTTTTGAATAATTTGTTAGAAAAAGCACTCAAGTAAAGATTGAATATATTGAGAATAAAGCAAAACATGTTACAAATATTGATAATTTTAATATTATATTGATTTTTTATTATTTTAATAATACTAATATAATTTTTTCATAAACATTAATTAAATAATAATAACATTATTACATTATTAGTATATTTTATTATTAATATTAAAATAACATAATTTTTTATATTATATACAATTCTCATTTCATCTGTGTGTTTAACATTCTGTCTCCACATGTAATATTTGCATTCACTTTCACCTCTCCATTGGTGAGTAGGTTGATAATTTTGAAAAAGAATGTGAATATTACATGTGGAGACAGAAAACACACAGATGAAAAGAGAATTGTATATAATATAGAAAATTATATTATTTTAATATTAATAATAAAATATACAAATAATGTACTAATGTTATTATTCGTAAATGTTGGTAATTATTCCAAATTATTGGTAATTATTTCTAATTATTGGTAATTATTTCTAATTATTGGTAAATATTGGTAAATATTGGTAAATATTGGTAAATATTGGTAAATATTGGTAAATATTGGTAACTATTGGTAATTATTGGTAACTATTGGTAATTATTGGTAATTATTACTAATTATTCCTAATTATTACTAATTATTGGTAATTGTTACTAATTATTGGTAATTATTACTAATTATTGGTAATTATTACTAATTATCGGTAATTATTACTAATTATTAGTAATTATTACTAATTATTGGTAATTATTACTAATTATTGGTAATTATTGGTAATTATTGGTAAGTATTGTTAATTATTACTAATTATTGGTAATTATTACTAATTATTACTAATTATTGGTAATTATTACTAATTATTACTAATTATTGGTAATTATTACTAATTATTGGTAATTATTACTAATTATTGGCAATTAATACTAATTATTGGTAATTAATACTAATTATTGGTAATTATTACTAATTATTGTTAATTATTACTAATTATTGGTAATTATTACTAATTATTGGTAATTATTACTAATTATTGGTAATTATTACTAATTATTGGTAATTATTTCTAATTATTGGTAATTATTACTAATTATTGGTAATTATTACTAATTATTGGTAATTAATACTAATTATTGGTAATAAATACTAATTATTGGTAATAAATACGAATTATTGGTAATTAACACTAATTATTGGTAATTATTGGTAATTATTGATAATTATTGGTAATTATTACTAATTATTGGTAATTATTGCTAATTATTACTAATTATTACTAATTATTGGTAATTATTACTAATTATTGGTAATTATTACTAATTATTGGTAATTAAAACTAATTATTGGTAATTAATACTAATTATTACTAATTATTGTTAATTATTACTAATTATTACTAATTATTGGTAATTATTGTTAATTATTACTAATTATTGGTAATTATTATTAATTATTTGTAATTATTACGAATTATTGGTAATTATTAGTACTTATTACTAATTATTACTAATTATTACGATTTATTGGTAATTATTACTAATTATTGGTAATTATTACTAATTATTGGTAATTATTCCTAATTATTGGTAATTATTACTAATTATTGGTAATTATTACTAATTATTACTAATTATTGGTAATTATTACTAATTATTGGTAATTAATACTAATTATTGGTAATTAATACTAATTATTGTTAATTAATACTAATTATTGGTAATTAATACTAATTATTACTAATTATTGGTAATTATTGATAATTATTACTACTTATTGGTAATTATTGATAATTATTACTACTTATTGGTAATTATTACTAATTATTGGTAATTATTACTAATTATTGGTAATTATTACTAATTATTGGTAATTATTACTAATTATTGGTAATTATTACTAATTATTGGTAATTATTACTAATTATTCCTAATTATTGATAATTATTGGTAATTGTTCCTAATTATTGGTAATTATTAATAATGATTGGTAATTAATACTAATTATTGGTAATAAATACTAATAATTGGTAATAAATACTAATTATTGGTAAATAATACTAATTATTGGTAATTATTTGTAATTATTTTTAATTATTGGAAATTATTACTAATTATTGGTAATTATTGCTAATTATTAATAATTATTACTAATTATTGGTAATTATTACTAATTATTGGTAATTATTACTAATTATTGGTAATTAATACTAATTATTGGTAATAAATACTAATTATTACTAATTATTACTAATTATTACGAATTATTACTAATTATTGGTAATTATTGTTAATTATTACTAATTATTAGTAATTATTTCTAATTATTGGTAATTATTACTAATTATTGGTAATTATTACTAATTATTGGTAATTATTATTAATTATTACTAATTATTAATAATTATTACTAATTATTGGTAATTATTATTAATTATTACCAATTATTACTAATTATTGGTAATTATTATTAATTATTACCAATTATTGGTAATTATTGATAATTATTTCTAATCATTGGTAATTATTGGTAATTATTGGTAATTATTGATAAATATTGGTAAATATTGGTAAATATTGGTAAATATTGGTAATTATTGGTAATTATTGGTAATTATTACTAATTATTGGTAATTATTACTAATTATTGGTAATTAATACTAATTATTACTAATTATTACTAATTATTGGTAATTATTCCTAATATTTACTAATTATTACTAATTATTACTAATTATTACTAATTATTGGTAATTATTACTAATTATTACTAATTATTACGAATTATTGGTAATTATTGTTAATTATTGGTAATTATTGGTAAATATTGGTAATTATTGGTAAATATTGGTAATTATTGGTAATTATTGGTAATTATTACTAATTATTGGTAATTATTACTAATTATTACTAATTATTACAAAATATTGGTAATTATTACTAATTATTGGTAATTATTACTAATTATTGGTAATTATTACTAATTATTGGTAATTATTACTAATTATTGGTAATTATTACTAATTATTGGTAATTATTACTAATTATTGGTAATTATTACTAATTATTGGTAATTAATACTAATTATTGGTAATTAATACTAATTATTGGCAATTAATACTAATTATTGGTAATTAATACTAATTATTACTAATTATTGGTAATTATTGATAATTATTACTACTTATTGGTAATTATTACTAATTATTGGTAATTATTACTAATTATTGGTAATTATTACTAATTATTGGTAATTATTACTAATTATTGGTAATTATTACTAATTATTGGTAATTATTACTAATTATTGATAATTATTACGAATTATTCCTAATTATTGATAATTATTGGTAATTGTTCCTAATTATTAGTAATTAAATGAATAATTACTAATAATTAGGAATAATTACCAATAATTATAAATAATAACATTATTAGTATATTTTATTATTAATATTAAAATAATATAATTTTCTAATTTATATACAATTCTCCTTTCATCTGTGCGTTTTCTATCTCCACATACAAATAATACATGTGAAGACAGCAAACACACAGATGAAAAGAGAATTGTATATATATAAAAAATTATATTATTTTAATATTAATAATAAAATATACTAATAATGTAATAATGTTATTATTCTTAATTATTGGTATTTATTATTAATTATCAATATTTATTCTTAATTATTAAAAATTATTACTAATTATTCCTAATTACCATTAACTATGAACAATACTAATAATTTAAATTTATTATGTAACAAAACAATGTAAACATAATTAAATTACAACTAATTAAGAATAATTGAAACTAATAAAAAATTAAAAATAAATATTAAATTAAAATAAACATAAATACCTTGAAAATTGATCTGCTCTGATCGTTCTTCAAATCTTTAATATCAACTCCGGAGAAAAAAATTAAACTGGAGAAAAAATGAACTTTAGAAATACAACTTTGGGAGAAGAAGAAGATGGAGTTTGATAATGATTTGAAAAAACGGATGGGGGTATTTATAGGTCAGATTATTTGTGACGGGTCCATTTGCGACGGGATTCCCGTCGCAAATAGTGTTATTTGCGACGGTACCCGTCTCAAATACCTTAGCCAACATTTATTACGGTCAACGGTTAAATAGTTATTTGCGACGGGACCCGTCGGAAATAACCACCTGCCGACATACTATTTGCGACGGGGGAATATTCCCGTCGCAAATACCTTTTACCGCCGCCGGGTATTTGCGACGGGAATATTCCCTCGTCGCAAATAGTTTTCCGGTGATTTGGCGCACAACGCGCGCTAGTTTTTTGCGACGGGGAAAGCAATCTCGTCGCAAATAAGTTTTTCACGGGGCTATTTGCGACGGGATTTATTCCCATCGCAAATAACCCGTCACAAATACCCATTTTTCCCGTAGTGTAAATAAATAAATTTAATTCTGACACCATGATGATGCAGTGATTACCTCATTAATGAACAATTTATATAAAATGAGAAGATACAGTCAAATATAAGACATACACTTTTCTAAAGCCTATTTTATGGGTTTATTTCGAACCCTTATCACCTTATCCTCGAAATATATCATTGTGGGACCTTCAAAATCTAAAAAGCTTTTCATAATAATGTAACATTTCAATCCTTCCAAAATATCCCTTTCTCTCCCCTTATAAAAGGCCCCCACCTCTACCACCTTATTCATACCATCAAATCCATTTGGGTCAGCCAATTTCTGCCCAAATATCCTCTCAACTTTCGTCCCTTCATCCTAGAAGACATACCTTTGGCAGACTTCTCTTCAAGAAACACTTTTGGTTCAAACCAAGGGGAGTTACCAAATTTATATGTAATTTGTTCTCTTATGTTCTTTTGTTTTATTTTACTTTTCCAACCCCATAAACACTTTTTATACATTTATTTTGTAACAACACCAGTATAATCAATATTCTTGGATGTTTTTATGAGAAGGATTCGAACTACACTTACACACACATCCATCTATTGGTTAAAGAACATACTGTTTCTGTGGGTGGCGAATTATTACCTCATGAAATGATGATTATTCCATATTCTTTTAACACCTCTCATGGTGGACATTAAGATGTCACTATATTTATATATGATATTATTAAGTTTATTTTTTCCATATGCTTCTATATTTTTCATTTATGGCATAACTTTATGATTTCCATTATGGGAATACATGATAATTTCATTTTAGGATGTGCAGACTACCGCCCCCTCAAAGTGATTTGAATCGTTAATGCCATTTTTGGGATGTATAAAGAATGGATTTAATGATATTATAATATATTTATAATATAACTTTATATGACTATTATTTCATTGCCTTAAATATGGAATAGAAATGAAAGTTGCATTCATGAATACGTACGACTTACCATCTCCATGAATGGTGAATTTAATTTCATACCTCTAAAAGTTATGTAATATTATAAATGCATGTATATACTGGATATATATGATATATATTATATCTAGATCATGAATATATTTCTGGAGATAATGGATATTTTACCACGTAAACAACTAGAAATTATAAGATGTTTATTTTTGACTCGTGTACCAAGGATCGACAAAACAACCATTATTATATTAAATGATGACATAATGTTCATAACATGGTAATAAGTGATGTAAAAGGAATAATGAACTTGAAAAAAGTTATTAATAAAATGTAAATTAACTATATTTTATTATTCAAGTGATTAAAGAATGATCGAGTCAAGTCAGACATGAGGTAAAAGACATCGTCTCAATCTCCTTTCATTTATACATATTTTGTTTTATACATAACTTTCCTTTATAAGGTGTAAAACCCCTTTGACTTTTACTTTTATTCACAATGAATCTTTTTATACGAAGTGTTTTACTAAACAATAAAAGTGAATGTTTTTGTCTTACGTATGTGGCGACAACGACTTCTCCACCGCTGTGACCATTATTTGAGTTTCGGTTTCCTCTACAAGCCATAACTTTTTCTAAATGAAAAATAAATACCATGTTTTGCTTTTATTTTATTTTGGTATTGAAAATCGTTTTGATAATGTTTTTATTATATCAATGTGTTGTATTGATATCTTGTTATTAAAATGTGGAAATGTTATGTTTCCTTTATGCATGTTTTGTGTGATACGATTGGGTTATTGTTCTTGGGAATTATTTATGATATGTTTAAACATTTTCATATAAGGAATGCATTGGACTTAGTATGTTATGGGTGGAGATCTCTATAGATCCTCAATGCATTTGTAGGTCTCATGGGGCAAACTAGTGTCTTGGTACAAAGCCTCAAGAAAATGTTATTCGTAGTCTTGTCACAAGGCCATGACTATTTGGTTACGATAGTCTTGAATTATTAATTCCATCATTATGAAAGTGGTTATTGATATTTCATGTGATTATTAGACTAGTAGAATATCCATGTGAATAATTAAATGGAATTACTTCATTTTATCTTTTTTATATTATGTTGATGTTCATGTTTAAAAGGCTTTTTTTGTTATACATTGCCTTAAATGTTAATGTTTATTTATAAAAGTTTCTGCTATATTGTTATCCTTACTGAGAATCTGAGCTCCCCCCTTCAATGTTTTAATTTTTTCCAGGATCTGAAGAAGTATTTTATGAATGACATACTGGGATAGTATGAGGGGATATGAAGACAATATGTTGTTGTAGTTTTTTTTCACTTTATGATGTAATGTAAGACTTATAACTATATATAGTGTTTCCATGGCTTCTAAACTAATTGGTCCTTCAATAATTGATATTTCGTTATCATGAAAATATTATCTAATAATGCACTAACTCTGGGTAACTTGGGTCGGGGCGTTTCATTTTACAAGACAGTTTAAAACTATATGGATAAACGTACGTAATATTCACAACTATTCTACATCATGTGAATGTTTTGATGCATCTAGGGGATATATAATGTTTTCCCGCATCTATCACATATATCAAAATGAATTCATCATATTGAGTAATTAATTTAATTAATAAAAAATATTCAATTTCAAATAAAAATATATAATAAAGAATAATTTTTTTTTTCAAAAAATTCCCTAAATAATCAAATTACTATCAAAATAAAAACTTTATATATAAAATACTACCTGTTAATTTATATAAACATAACAATGATAAATTATATTGATATTTATGGGATTTTTAATATCTAAATATCATAGGAAATGGAAATATTTATGGGGGTAAAATGAATCATGTTAGTCAATTTCAACAATATAATTGGCCAAATAAATCACGAACCATCTACATGAAGAATAAATATGGTACCAATACAATATTTTTAAAGAGGTGAAGGATAATGGTTTGTTGTTTTCGATGAATAGAAATAACATAAAAAATATTTTCATTTAGAAAACAAATATAAAAATACTTTTCTTTAAATATCACTATTCCTAAATTTTATTTCAAGTTATCATTTTAAACAAGAAATGGTTGCTTCAAAGAAATGTTGATGAGTAATTATGTACATGTCATACATGGTCAAAAGAATATTCCTTTTGCAGTGTAAAAAAAATAAAAGACCTTAATTTGGAGAGACACATGAACATTTCATTTCTAATAGTTGTGAAAGAAAAATAAAAATTCTTTAATTTATAAATATTTTCTGAGACTTTAAACAAATTATTTCATATTTTTTTGGAAACAATTTTTTTAGATGATAATAGGATATCAAACTAAAGATAAAAATGATATCTTATTGTCTTAAAGAATTATGAATAATTTGAGAACAAAATAGTGGAAAATGGTAAAATTTCATTAGAATGGTCATGAATATCTCTATTAAGAGAAAATAAATTGTTTCATTAAATAATGATCAAATAAACTACTTTAATGGAATTTGATGTATAGGTAATCTGGTATAGATTCAGATTCTAAAATAAACAATTCAAATTATCATAATGTTAAATTGATAATTAATGAATGAATTCATCATGTATATAAACTATAAATAAAAGAATAATATGATGAAATAAAAACTTATATAATATATGTAATTCTACACATAATCATTGAATATTATCAGTAACGAGTATGTAATATAGCCCAATGAAAAATAATTGAGTTATGAAATTTCATTACCACATGGTAACATTATGTCGAACTCCCCATATATGAAATAATTAAAACTGAAACACAAAATTCCATTAATAATCAATTATTCGTGATTTTAAATGTCAAGTAGTAGTATATAAACCATTAAATTTTAATTAGATGTATAAAAATACTATATGCATCAATAAAATGAAATAGAGGAAAAATCCCTCACACTGTGTTTTCTTTTGAGTGAAAATACATTAACATCCAATATAGTGGTTTTAAGAATTCTTTTAACTTCTAATAGAAATATATTAATTTTTATGATATAACAAATTATTATATTAATATATACTATTAACTTTCAATTTTGATGGTTTTCTATGAATGTGTAGGTAAAAATACTAGAATAAAAAATTCTCATTATATTTAATATACAACGATTATTATAATATCATGATAAAAATATAATTGAAGGAATGAAGATGTAAATGAAACATTACTGATCGTTTAAGAATGTTACATCTTATTTATGTAACTCAAATTTGTTTATTCCAGATAACTTCCATGGTTTTCATTATTCAAAATTTTATTATTATTGGATAATGGGAAATTTTTTTGGTGATTTATTTGGGAATTTTTTAAGATACATTGTGATTTAATTGAGTAAATATGTGGGTGGGGTGAATTCATTTTTATAGTGGAGGAGGAGTGACATTATTATAATTATAATAAGGTAAAAAATATTGAGATTTTTCATTTACATCATATTCATCTAATAGAAAATAAATATAGTTAAATTAAATTATATGTATGAAATATGTCCATAGAACATAATTTTTGAAATTGACTAGGTAATTTTTCAATATATGTATAAGGTTTAGAAACTTGTAAGTGTAATTTTACCTGAATTGTTATAAGTAATTTTAACTTAGTTTACTAATATTTAAAAAAAAACTAAGTTGACATTATTATAAATTATTATTTATTCGTTATCTGAAAATTAAATCCATTTTTTCAAATTTAAAGGACATAAGATTGAAAAATTAATACTAATTTAATCCCACATACAAGATGAGAAAGCGGGGTTTTAAAGTGAAAATGTTCAAAATACTGAAATGTTTTTATATCCAATATCAATGTAAAATTGATTTAAATTACCTATGTTGAATTAATTTACATATAAATGAAATAAACATAATTTAAAACTAAATTAATATATAATTTTTCTAAATAAATATAATATATGAAAAGGCACTTTTCAATTAAATTCAATATTTTCAACATTTCATCAAAAAATAAATCATTTTAGAATAATACCAAAAAACTAACAGGAAGATAATTTTAATGTTATTATCTCAAAAATGATTTATATTTTGGGATATGAAAATTTTAAATTATCCAAAATGTATATCTAAATTAAGAGTTCCATAAAATGGTAGTAAGACTATATTTATTAAAATATAGTTTTTTATATGTAATATTGGATTTTTTCATATCTTATGGTTACATAATCTATTGTATTAATGTAATTTTTTAAAATATATAATATATAAATTTCATTATGATCATTCAAAAATATCAATTAGTTTTAAACACCATTGTGAGAATAAAAACATTATAGTTATATTTATTTTTTATTTTTTATTATTTTCTAATTAATTTGTAAGCATTGAATTCATTTTTGATTTATATGAACCATATATTTTTTATAATATTTGAAATCCAATTAATTTACACTAATTTAATTTGTAGTTTCTATCTTATTATATTTTATAATTTTTTTTGAATAATATTTTTTCTTAGTAAAACTCCGTCTTGTTTGTAATGTAAGTTTTCAATGAAACTCGTTGTTGTGTACGATGTAAGATAATTTGGTTCTCAGTTCACTGTATGTTATAGAATATATTAAATTTATAAACAATATTAAATGTTCCATACATTCTATATAGGTTATACCTTCAATGATTGGGGTACCGTTTCCTACATATTATTGAATAATAGTTTCTCATTAAGAATTTTAGGAGAATTTCCTCTTAATATTATTTATACTTCATATGAAGGTTAGATGATGAATTAAATATCATAAATCAAAATAATTAGTCCAATCTAGAAATAATGTAACATGGAGTCAACTGCTGTAAAGTCCCGACCCAGGAGCCATGTGATGATACCTGAGCCGGTTGGTCACATGACCTCAAGCACGCCTCCCTGTATGCTAGAGGTTGTCAACTAGCATTGAGGGTCTGGTAATTCCTTCATGGGGATTCAATTCCATTATTTATCAGAGTAAACAACAAGTGTAAGTAATAAATAAATAGAGAAATCATATGTAACCAGAAAATACTCATGTCACGTGATAACCAAACATGAAATAAAATACTCACATGAAAGGGAAACATATTGTGCCAATATATGTTTCAAATGACTATACTATAATAGAAAATAAATACACTTTGAATGCTCAAGAGGGTTCTAAACCATTTCTACTCTTCTAATCCAATATCCAACACAAATCAGTGATCCATCCCATGAAATTTTTCATTATCCTATCTGGAAAAAATATAATATATTCGGGTACTGATCTGGCAGCCCAAATAGTGTGTCAGTACATCTTAGTAGGCCACCACCAATGGTGTATAAAACTATTCCTATCAAAATATATTGTATTTGTTTCTATAAGTAATAAGTAAAACTCATAAATTACTAGTTGTTACATTATCATGTATTCTTATCTGACCACATTAACTCTAGGTTTCCCAAGGAGACCCATACCCCAATATTAGCTTTATCTGGTATCGGAACACGAAGTGTTGTAAAGGTAATATTATATCATAATACCAATTTTTTCCAGATATCTATGTATTCATAGGTTCTATGATATCTCAATACAAGATTATACTCATGCTATAGTTCGAATATTCTCGTGTGAGGCTATAACATAGTGTTCCATTATTTCTACTATGTAATTTCTCATTTATAAGACACATTTTCAAAGATACTAATATCACAAAAATTCGAAATTTGAACATGTTACCATGAAGAATTCTCAATATAATTGTCATGTTCCAAATCTCATTACTCATATATAATATGACCAACTTACCATGCACACTAGTCATTTTTGAATCACCATGTTCTCATTATATTTACTCATAAGTATGATGATCCTATTACCATTTGTACATTACAATTTAGAATGACCATGTTCCCATAATTTGTGACATAATTAATTTACCAATTAATTATACACATCAATCTCATTAATAATTCAAAAATCAATTAAATGCTTCTATTGCATTAGTTAACACTACAATTAACAATGTGAATCAAATCATTAATTAATTCATCAATTAGTAAATCAATATCACAATTCCTATTCCATAGTTAGTTTTCCACAATTAATTATCTCATTCTAATATAAAATTTCCATAATTATTCCCACAATTAATTATCTAGATCATATTATCAATGGTACATAATTAATCAACAATAAATTATATCGTCATATACATTTAAATACCTCATAATTAATCCCCTGATAAAGTATCTATATTATATCCCCACCTCTTATAATCAATTTCCCAAAATTAATTATCTAATAGGGAATCCCTTTAGAGCCATGATTAATTCCCCAATTAATCATCCATTTCAATAAATATTAGATAAATTAATTGGTTAATATAATAAACACAATTCATGAAAAATATACTGCTAAAGGATAATATCAATTATAAAAATATTCATATATATATATATAATACATTACTATGGGAACAACATTAAGGCCACCAACCTCGATTTGTGGATGGACATTAACTGTATGAAAATCCCAAAAATTCTAGTAACATAATGATGTAGATATAAGTTTCATATGTATGTCTCTAAATATTGATCAGGATAACAATATATAATTAAAATAGATCAAGATCACTAATCCTAGATATAGATCTAACCACATAGGTTTATATCTATGAAAATAGAGGGTATCGTCCACCAAAGGATGAAGGAATGAGGGTAGAATGAATATAAAAAATCACTAGGATGGGATCCACTTACCAGACATAGAGTAGATATTTGATTCATCCATTAAATCTTGAAGAACGAAGTTTGTATGACCTTAGAATCATTATTAGTAGATGGGAGAACCATATATTCACATTTTAAAGCAAAATCACGAGTTAGGGACTCATAGGAGGTAAAATAGTTCATTAAAAATTGAAAATGAGAGAGATACACAAGTTTATGATCTCACTCCTATCCTAAATATAGTTTAGTCACACTGTTAGATAAATTGATTGATAACAACATGTTAGCCACAACATCAAAGGTGGATCTCACATGGCTACCTCATATAGTTAGCCTAACCATATGCCAACAACGTGAATCCTCTCTAATTGGGCATGCATGTTTTACCTAGGTTGGTTGCTCGGTTTTCCTTAACAATGTGCCAACTGTGCATAACCCCATATTCTCAAAAATTTCATAAAATAACACTCAAACAATCTCTAAGTCATAACTCAAAAAATATACTGAAAAACAGAAAATGTACAAGAAATGGCATCCCAAATAAATCCAGAATTGTTCGGGGTCTTAAAATCTCCCATCCTTATAACAGCTCATCCTTGATTTAAACTTCCAGGCCCTTCCATGATTTTGAACAAAAAATTGTGCCATTGTTTTCTCATATCATATTCGCTTTCCTATTTTTCATCTTGTACACATTCAGATTTCAACAACATAGGAACAATTGACATGGTATTTCCCTACAACACGTTGTCAATGCGATCCGACACATGTATCAGATTCTCCTCAACCAATACATCTATCTCAAGATCAACCCCATCCAAATTGATCACATGATAGGGGTTGGTTTTATACTTTTAAAGTAGTGATACATGGAAAAATTTATTCATTTAACTCTATCTCTATTGAAGAGCTAATCGGTACACCACTATCTTGATTCGATCTACTATCTCAAATGGTCTAACAATCCGTTGATCTAACATTCCCTACATCTGTGTCCTAAAGTGACCCAAACTCGGTGAAACTATAAGGAATACATAGTCACCACTTGTAAACTATAAGAGATGTATCTGTATATCAGTATATGAATTCTGTATACTCTGATTCATAGCCATATTTTTCCAAATCAACAGTACCTGATCTGATGTCTCTTGAACGAGGCTCAGCCCCAACAATTCTGACTCACCATCCATAATCCAACATAGAGGAAATCTACATGGTCTATCATTAATATCCTCATATGGAACCATCTATATAGTTTCCTAATTACTATTGTTGTGGGAATGTCAATTAAATCCATGTGATTTTTCTAATATCTAATGACGTCATGAACACATGCCTGTAACGTATCCTTAAGCACCTGTATAGTATGCTCTGACTGCACATATGTCTGTGGATGGAAGGTCGTAATCAGTAATACCTATGTACCAAGATCTTTCTTCAATCCCTTCCAAAATAATGATTGAATTTTGAATCAAGATCTGTAGCTATCATTTAGGGAACTCCTTTCATATATACTATCTCTAAAATTTATAGTTATACCTACTAATCTACTATAAGGGTTTCCATTATAGGCAAGATATTCACTAATAATGGTAGTTGATTTACAATGACCCAACCACAACCATTATTCCAATGTGTATTTAAGTGACTTTCCACAAAATCCTTGGTCACATCATTTCACTTCCATTCTAAAATTGAAAATGGATTTAGTAATCCTCTAGGTCATTGAATCTTCACCTTTACTAGCAGATAGGTAAAGCATCTATTAAAAAACCATACTATATTATTTTTCATTCATGGCCACAAAATCTTCTTTCATTGGTCAGAAAATATTTTTTATACAATAGGATGAACCACCAATTTTTAGCCATGAAATTTCATGTATGATCTTCTCTTGCATGCTCGTAGGTACTAAAAATTGACTCATCCCATATGTGACCTCATCTTCATCTATCTACTAGTCCAATGTTTTTCCCCACATTCAGAGATCTCCCAAAAGGATAATCAATCAGGATCCTCATACTTATTTTCCTTGATTTATATCAAAATTGTGGACTCCATTTCAACTAAAACCAGAGTCATTTAATCCTAACTCACTTAAACCACCACCTGAATTTTCGTCAGTTAGATCATTATATTCCTCTCTACAATCATGTCTTATACTATATGAGACTGATTATTTCATCTCAATGCATCGAACACACTATTTTAATTTCTGGGTGTATATGCCAATGAAATATCTAATGAATGTATATACTCAATCCATATCCACTACCGAATATTCAAATCACTATGTGAGAATATATACTTTATGCACTTGTGACTTGTATAAATTACAATTTTTCTTCAAAAAGATACGGTCTCCAACACATAAGAACATGAACCACTACTTCCAACTAGAGATCATTTATAGGGTAATTCCATTCATGAGGACTAAAGTTCCGACACCCATACATCATAACTCGATCTCCATGCATCTGCACATCTCCATTTTGATCCCAAAGGAACCAAAATAAACAATATACTCCTCAGCTGAATCAGATAGGATCAAAATTGTTGTTGATAATAAGAGCTTAATAAACTCCAAAAAATCTATTTCACAAGCCTCTAACCATTTAAACATTACACCCTTTTTTCACAATCCTAAAAAAAGTAATCCCAAAAGGGAAAATTCTTGGATGAATATACTATAATATCTAGCTAATCCTACAAATCTATGGATATCAAAAACATTCTTGGGTTTCCCACAAGAAACCACCACCTAAATATTATCTGGGACCACTGAGACACCTTCCTATGAAATGAAGTTCCCCAAGAAGTGTACATGGTCAATCGAAAACTGACACATAGATATCTTAGATTATAATAGATGATCTCTCAGTGTAACTATTATGATGTAAAGATGGTGTGCATAATCTTCATGAGTCACGATGTACAACCATATGTCATCCACAAATACTTCCATGAACTGATCTATATTAAAATAAATGATCTTATTCAAAAAATCCATAAAAAATACCAGTGCATTTTTCATCCCAAAAACCATTATGAAAAACTCATAACATCTATATCTACTTCTGAATGTGGAACTTGGCATATTAGATGTTCTTACTCTCAAATGATGATACCCTGATCTCAAATAAATCTTTAAGAACACACAAACTCCCTTAAATTGTTCAAATAGATAACTGATATGTGAAATAGGATATTATTTCTTCATTGTTCTTTTTTTCAAAATTCCGTAATTATCACAAAAAGGTAATCTCCCTTATTCCTTATTTGAGAAAATTATAGGTCATCTGAAAGGTGATGTACTAGAATGTATAAATCTGTTATCCTCCAACTCCTCCATATGATTCCCAATCTCTTGATGCTCTGTCAGTTCTATTTTATGTAGTGGAATAGATATTGGCATAGCCCTAAGTATTAGCTCAATAGTTAATTAAACATCTCCCTTATTTGGTATCCCTAATTTGTATTTAGGAATGACACCCTCAAAAAGTTCCACTACAAGTTGAGGGACATCATGCCTAACACCACCATCAAGAATCAATTCACTACCAATGTTTGTAGTGAACTATCTTAGTTGAGGAGTAATTGGCCCAGCTCGTCCTACCTAGATATCCCACTCTCTATGATAAATCACCGGGTCACCCTAAGGAGACACAAATGTAACTATCCTATGGTGAAAATCAATGTGGACATAAAAGGAAACTATCCCATCTATCCATATAATCATGTAGAATAACATCATATCAAGAAATTAGTATTCTCATAGGAAAAAAATATTCCTTAGTCTCTAGTGAACATCCATTGAATATACATATATCTCTAGACCATAATATCAACAGTGTATCCATAGTCATTATCCCATTAAAAAAATCCACTTTAATGATCAAACCATTAACATGTTTTGTATATATAAAAGAATGACAGGCGCCCATATCAAAAAAATAACTAGATAAAGTAGAAGATACTATAATAGTTCCTATCATTATCAATGGTTCATCATCACAATCCAGAAGTGAATTCCCCACTGCATGTAACTGTGCCTCCCCTCTTCCTTGGGATTCTTTATAACTTCTGTGAGTAGCCCCACATTAATGATTGGGTCACTCATTCCCAGAAGCACCATATCCACCACCTATTCAGCCTCATCTTGTAGAACTCCAATTTCCATCTAGATATAGTGTAGAAGATCCTCTTCCCATACTCTAAATTTTCCCAACTTCACCTTCAGTACTACTATGTCGGTGTGAACTCTAGAATTTCTATAGATGTCCTATCATTCTCCAAGGTCGACACAATGTCGGTGGTGAAGAATATTTTCAATGATATCATTCCATCCTAGCACAATGGTAACAAATCTCCCTAATAATGTCTTGTCCAATCGAACCTCCAGTCTATATACACTTCTTTCCACTACCTTGGCTAAAGTAGTCAAAACAGTGCTTCCTGATCTCAAGAAGTCACACCTCTTGATCATCTAATAAAAAATACCTGTCTAGCACTGGGAATCCTCCTTTTGGTTTCATTAATCTATGATAGAATGATCCATCACTTCTGTAAACATCTTTATCTTGAATATATTCACTAAGGAAATAATAACATACTTAAGTCCTTCATGAAAATGTTTCACCGTAGAATCCTCATCTTCTACAAATTTTAAAGAAAATTATTGTAGATGTATGTAGTGTCCAGCATAGTCCATCTCCGATATTCTCCCCTATGTAAAATTCATGAACTCAGAATGTTTATATTGTCCCAATGTTTCTAGATAAATGTTCTCTAAGAACCTCTCCATGAAGTCCTTCCAAAACATATCATCAGACTGTCCAGTTCACAAATGAATGTCCTGCTAGTGCTTTGCTAATTCTCAATGAATTTAAGTGGCTAACATGACCATCCACTAACCCAGAGTCTCTATATGGTCATGCAATGTCTCTATAGACTCAACTGATAATTCATCCACCTTAGTTCCACCATCAACAAAAAATGTTAGAGGGTGCTCCAACTGAAACTCCCTTGTCAAGTCAGACATGATTTTCATAACCCTCCCTTGGTCTCATTCCATGAATTGTATGAAATGAGAACTATTCTTTTAGAACTTATAAAATTCATCCTCTATTGGTATGATCAATGCCTCATGTTCCATAATAGGAAAATTATTTCTAGGCACGCCCCTCATCCATCCCCTTAATAATAGTCGTGGAGGCATACTCTCGTAAATTACAAACACACAACTCTACTCTCAAATCATAACATTATAACATTTAAATTATAGGAATATAATCAAAACAAGCCTTTTCCCCCACCTCAACGGATGGTATAAATAGAGGCTCTATTACTACCCTAAACAATACTACGCCAAGGTTTTGGTTAACAAGGGTAAAAAACCCATCCTAATCATGTTTATCATTTAGAAACCCCATTATTCTCAATTTTCACTAGTTTAAAATCATTATTAATTAATTTTAGGCATAATTTTCTCCAATTTAATCTCACAAACATGGAAAAAAGTTAACGATCAACAACTGACCCAAAATCGATTTTGTCATGCGTTTTTAAGATTATGCATGTCATAATAACCATGAGTGCCTAGAATGATGCTTACCGACACAAACATTGGACCATTATGGTTCATGATCCATTACTAATGAATTATTAGAAACAATAATAACATCAAACCCCAAGTTTTTTATCCAATGGGAAATAATTATAATCTATTATAGCATCTATAAATAATAAAAATCCCAAATTGAGTACTTGGTGTTTATTCCATACATGGGTTTGAAACTCCCAGACTTGAGATCATTACCAATCCCCGACTCATCATAGTCTCATGTATACCTTTCCCAAAATAGCATAAACAAAGACGAATAAAGAAAACTGGAGCTCTGAAATAACATTGTAACATGTCGACCCTAGAGCCATGCACGGTGCAGGGTATGGTTGGTCACATGGCCTCAACCATGCCTCGCCATATGCTAGAGGCATCTGACTTATGGTGAGGGATTGTTAAGTCATTCAAGGAGATTCCATTATATCTTTTATAAGTGTAAAACACCAGTGGAAGTAAATAAGCAATTGAAAAATCATATATTACTAGAATAATAATCATGTCACTTGAAAATAAAATGGGAAATACAATACATAGATGAAATTAAAAACATGTGGTGAAAATATATATTTCATATTTATATAATAAAACTGAAAATAAAGACACTTTGACTACCCAATCAGGTTATGAACCATGACTAGTCCCCTCATCCATGCTCCAACCCAAATTATAAATCCATCCAATGGCTTTTTCCCATATCCTATTATGCAAAAATATAATCTATTCATGTATAGATTTGACATCTTGAATTTGGTGTGAGTAAAACTTAGTAGGACACCAACAACGTTGTATAAAACTAGTCCATTCAATATATAGTGTATTAATTTATATAAGAAATTAATACAAGGCATAAATAAACAATTAATACATTATCATTTATTATTATCAAACCCCATTATGTTCAGGATTCACAAGGAGACATTTACATTAAGACAAGCATTGCCTCATACTGAATCTCGATCTGTTCCCTATGTAATATAATATTTGAATACTTGATTCTTGTGGAAGTTCAATGTGTTAAAATGTACTATGATATCTCAGTACCTATTTTGAATCATATCGAAGTTCTAATATTCTCATGAGAGGCCATTACATAGAGTGACATTATTTCCAATCATTAATTTCACATTTATGAGGAACATTTACAATGATACCAATATCACAAACATATGTTGGATGACAATGATATCAGCCTTACATTTCAATATAAAGGCCGTGTTCCTATTCCCCTTACTCATAAGTAAGATGACCATGTTACCATGCTTACTTCTCTATTTGTAGTAACAATGTTCCCATTCACTTTCTCATAAGTATGATAACCATGTTACCATTTGTACTTATCAATTTAGAATAACAATGTTCTTGTTCTTTATCAGATAATTAATTTTTCAATTAATTATCCACCTCAATATCATTAGTATTTCCACAATTAGTTAATGAAATCCATTCTATTAGTAAACTAAAAAAATAAATATGTGGTTCAAATCATAAATTAATTCATCAATAAATTAATAAATATCACAATTCATATTCCATAATTAATTTTCCAAAATCAATTATCTCATTATAATCTCAATTTTATATAATTAACCGCACAATTATTTTCCTAGATCATATAATCAGAGGAACATAATTATTGCACAATTAATTATCTCAACTTATACATTTAAATATCTCATTATTATTCCACTGATTAATAATATAAATTACAACCCCTGCACTTTATAATCAATTTCCTAAAATTAATTATCTAATTAAGAATCACTTTAGTCTATTGATTAATTTTCTATTAAATCACATATTTCATCAAATCTTAGATAAATCAATTGTTCAATATAATAAACAAAATTCAAGATAATAAATTTTGAATGGATACTAGAAATTATAAAAAATTTAAAATATAAGTCAGATAAATAACTATGGGAATTAGAGTTATACCACAAACTATGGTCAATTGATGAAACTTCACTGAACGGAAATCCCCAAAATCTAAGTAGCAAAACAATGTAGATATGAGTTCAGAATCAAAATCCATAAATCAAGTTCCCAAAATCAATATATAATAAAATTAGATCTAGATCTCCAATACTAGATATAGTTATAAAATCAGTCTTATATATATGAAAATTGAGGACATCCTGCACCAATTGATGGTGGAATGAGTGGAAAATGAATTGAAAACGAATTGGGATATGATCCACTTTCCAGATGGAGAGTAGATCTTGGATTCCAGATTTCAATCTCAATGAATGCAGATGTATGGTCTTGGATTCCCTCGGAGTTAATGGTAGATCCTTCCCTTACACCATTGAAAGAAAAATCCTCAGTTATTGTCGTATAGGAGGTGGATGTAGTCATTAATGGTTGAAAACAAGTGAGATCCAAAATTTTAGGATCTCACTTCTATCCCACACATGGTTTAGTTTCATGGTTAGACAAACTGTGTACTAAATAGGCATTCGACAATTCTTCAGGGGGGGGGGCTCTCATGGATACCTTGCATGGTTAGCCTAACCATGGGAGTCCCTTCTACCTGGGAAACATGGTTTACTTGGGTTTGTCACACGATATTACCTTACCATGTTCCAACCATGCACATCCACTTATTCATCAAAATTTCATTAAACACTACCTAAATTCAAACAAAGTCATAAATCAAAACAATGTTACATAAAAAAATAAAAATTACAAATAAATTTACCTGATATTACTATATAAAAGGATATGATCTTACATGTTTGGAAGAAATACATGTCTTTATTTCCAGATTGGGAAGTCCAATTAAAAGTCTAATGAGTTGCATGCCTGTAGTTGGAGAAAAACAACCTACTTAAAAACTTCATGTACCTGTTCTAACCCTCACTCTAGTTATGTGAAGGAGAATATTTATCATTTACACTACAGTGTCCATGAAACTAGGGATTATGTGTTCAATGTTATGGGATATTAGTATATGATTAAATTAATTAAGATTAAAAAAATTATTGAACTTATTAATTCATACAAAATAATTAATCATGAAATGTACTAATAATATTATCTTTTAATTTCATAGTAAATTTTTTGGTTCACTATCCATAAAATTATTCAATATATATTATTGAAATAAAATATTTTGAGTAGTAGTAACATCAATGAGTTGTTCTAAGGCCTTATGGTTGTGTTGGTATATGAAAGGAAATCATATTTGTTAGAATCCTCACATACTGATCTAGCATCGTAAGAGGTGAGTGATTAAGAGTTCCTCCTCTACGATAAGAACGTGAGGGATGTGGTCAATATTCAATGATTAATTATATAGTCTTTGTCTACTTAAATCATGATGTATTATAAAAACAATGATGTGTATAACATTATTCAGATCTTATAAGGTCTTTACTAGGAGAGATCTTAAGAGGAATGGAATGAGATTTATATTGTTCTATATCCAAGAAATCATATATATGGATCACCACATGGGCATAATTTAATAATGGTCATGGAATTCATTATGATTATATATGTTTTAGTGTTAATTCTTCTCAAAGAACTGATCATCGATCTCATTCTTTCGTCACTCGCTATGAAAATATCCAGTATTATTGTAGAATTTAATTTGAAAAAAATTGAGAAGTCTTACAAAATATTATAATTTTTATTCACCCCAAAGATATGTAGTTTAGGAAAAAAATACTTCAGACCTTATGGTGAATAAATATAAATGCAATGTAAATAGATCTATGCCCAATGCTACTTCACTCCCTTCCATGAAATTGACCATCATGAGAAAATAAATATAACATGTTGTTCTTTCATTCCCATGAGGAAATAAATATGCATAGAAGAAAAACTACACCTAGAAATATGAGAAAGTGGAATATTTTATTTCACATGTTATTGAGTGAAATTTATCTATTTCCAAAAATTATATTAGTTATATCTTTAGGTACTCACATATTTATAAAAAATAGGAATGATGTAGATTCAAAAAGATTATATGATGGGATGTAAATTTATAAGAAGAAAACTAAGCTATAGTTTTTGTTGTATGTTTTAGGTACTACCACCCTAAATATTTGAATAGATTAATGTTGTTTTAATATAATATTCTATATGAATACACTTACAAAATAATTTTTTCAGTATCAAGAATTGTTAAAGATGGTTTTATTTTCATATTTGAAAATAATTGCTTATTATTTTATAAAAATATAATTTTCGTGGTAAATAATGTTTAAATATTGGTCTTTATGTATTTTATGACGCACACCATGTAACAAAAATAGGTAACTAATCTACTTCAACTAGCTCATACCACACCCAACTACGGTATAAATGGTTATTTCATGTAAACAAAAAGTTTTTGGAAAAATTATAAAAATATGTATATTTAGATTATATTTTACTGGAACAAATTTTTATGAGACATGCATGATTTCAAATTAAAATTTATAGAGACCCATTTAGTTGAAAATGTGAAATAGATAGAGCTTCTGGAAATAGATTCTAGATACAAACCATGGACATGTGACCATTAAGATCTTCTTGGGTATCCCTGTGTAGTGAAATACCAAACATGGTGTGGGATATACTTAGTATTCCACCAGTAATGGTGTCTGAAATTTGAATATAAAATATGATGTGTTCATGTATAAAAAAGTAAATATGTAATTCATAATAAGTAAAAAACAATTTTGGGATGAGATTCCTCAAGTAAATCTGGCCTAACCACACAAAATTCTCCCAACGATGGAAAATGAAAAAATGATAGGCATCATGTACCTGTGGTATATGGGGGAATGAATAAAAAAGGTTTTAAGAAAATTATCTTGAGATTGACCTAACCCATGCATGTGATTTGTAATAGAGAACACCTTCCATGGGAGACAATTATGCTACAACCAATATTAGTATATTTGTAACTACCTAAATTAAATAAGTAGCATATTGGGCCTGTCTAAGGAGATACTTAAATTGGAAACCATGTGTCACACAAAGAGTGCTATAAGTGCTCACTTCCATCAGAGCCCACCAAATGAGATGCAAGAATTTTCTCAAAAGTATCACTCCAAACCTAGTGTGAGAATACCTGTGAGCTCGTACTAAGTATCTCACCTAGGGGACTGAGTCTGACTCATGTCTTGGTATAATTGTCACAACAATAATCCCATCGATGTTTCCTCCCCTAGGGAACTAGTATCACTCATTGTGAGGTTATAGGAACACATGATTACCCTATTAATGTGTACCCATATAAACCCTCCATGCACACAACCTATTAGTGAAACTAATAACACACGTGATACTCCCTTCCTCGAAAGTCCATGGAATGAAACCTAAGTGTCACCGAAGATGATAATAGTTAATTTAAGTATTTATATTAAACATTAAAAAATATAATAAGCTAGTAATTTTACATATTAAATAAATATGTTATATATCCCATCACATAAAACTATATTAATGAAGGAACACTTGATTACTAAACATAACAACATTTTAAAACAATAATTCCATGTGGCCAAGATGGGTATACCATATATATATATATCCTTTGGTTTTATAAGACAACTCACCTCAATATACTGGATATATTATAAAATATGACACATTTTTCAAGGAATAATAATGCTCAATTCAGTTAATTGAAAACCACCACAAGGCAATTAAAAACTCAATTAGATGTTGGTCTAATCCAATCTAAATCAAAATTTAACATGTAAAAAACTTACAGAAAGAGGGACGAATTCAACCAGTGAAGACAACAGTTCTAATGGTTGACTATATGGGGTTACCCTTTAGGGGTTTACTGAGTTGTGGGAATGAATCAATCCATCTTAGGGAGGGTCAAGACACATGATAAGGCTATCTAAGAAATAGATATCCAAGGTAAATTATTATTTGATGAATAAATAGTTATTTTTGGCTCATGTCGTAATTATATAATTTTATAAAATAAAAAAACATGATAGAAATCTATAAACCACATACCATATACCAAATATGATTCCCATGTCCAATATTGAAGCCTAATTGGGGCTGGTTCAATAGAAATTAATGAAATTTACATCGGACATGAAAATAGTGAGAAATAGCACACAACAAAATATTTCATGATGTGGAAAGATAAGTTAATAACATAATTATATAGAGGCTTAGAAATATTTAGAAACATCCAATGCTGCTGACAATGATTGTATCATATGTCTTATGAGTGATCTATCCTCATACCTATAGTAGAATAAGAAAACATCATTGATTAGTTGTTGCATGCGATGCAGAACAAAGAAAGGTGGTGGTTAAAAATAAATATAAAAATAGGGGTAAAAGATAAATTTCATCCATTTAAGTAGTATCATGGTTTTGTAACATTTTTAGCCAAACTGTGCACCAATATTAGGAAGTATACTATTTAAAGGGAGGGTGTAACCTATATGGCCACACAGTTAGACCAAATAGTGTGCTAAACATGTGGAAAATAGTGAACAAATACAACCTAAATTATACTAATATTGTGTCCTAGGAACGTCGTATGGTAAAACCATACACAACACATATAGGGAACATTTGATCACCTACACAAGGAGGATGGTTAAATTTGGTGGGATACATAGTTTCAAAAAAATTGTCTGCCCTTACCAGTCCACCCAAAATTGATTTTATGGGGGCCAGTGCTTCCATGGCTCAAAATACTACCCAATATAACACTTATTATCTCAAACACATATAAAACAGTACTTTTATGTGATATATAACCCAAAATTCCAATCCAAATCTCTTTTTATTAACCAGATTTTACCACCAAATGAGAAAACTCCAAATTCCCATGGAATTTCATCCATTTTAAAAAAAACATGGGATGATAAAATCTCCCCACTATAAAACATATCAACCTCCAAAAACCATGGATAAATAAAGATAACATGACTCATCACACTCATGTAGTGAAGACTTTTTAAAATGGATATTTTTAATTCTTAAATGCCCAACACACCACTAAGTGTCACCTTTACATTCTGTAAATAAGCATTACAAAATCGAGAATATGTTTGATTCTATAAATCAATACACCGTGTTAGTGACTAACTAGGTATATATCACTTGATACAGGATCACATCAGATACTTCTTAACCACTAGGACTTAATATTTTAATGCCAAAACTGAGATGTTGTATTCCACTAATGGAACTACCATTATAAAATTCCCTTATCGATCCAATAGTGAAATAAGAACGATTCTCTGCACATATGATCGATGAAACATCAATTTAACATAGAGTCTTGGTTGATCATATTTTTCAAAAAATCCCCAAACCATCATTGTTCCATTAATTTGATTCTCACCAACCACGTATTAAAAGAGGGAGATAGAGAGCAATGAAGAGCGATAACATATCGAACCACCTATTGTCCACTTAACATGAAGAAATAAGATTATAATCTTTTTTTATATAAAAATACAGAATTGATTCATTTTAACGACAACTCATTTATATTTTCTATGAATGGTCACTAAATCTTATAACAATCATATGAATAAGTCTCTATCCAAAGCACCCACTGTAAACTGCCAAGATCGAACACGAACATTGGTACATGCCAGAACCAACTCACAAGAATATCCACCGTTCTACACGTCATATGAGCCCTTTATCAAATGGGTCGCCTCAGAATCGTCATATATATCCCAAGGGTATCACTCTAAAAAATTTATTGAATGGTATTTACTATAGATACATTTGTACATGTCCAAACATTCACATATGAAAAACATTTAATGAGTCCAAAGCATAATTACAACTGATAATCACTCTCAGTGTACCAATATGTTGTAAATAATGGGGGACATATCATCATCCAAAAATGGTACACTTATTGGAATAATTTATTTACATTATTGGATAGGTAAACATACTCTACAATCAAGACAATTATCTCAGTAGAGTTTTGAAACAACCATACCAAACCACATATAAAAATGGAATTACAGATGAACAACTAATAGTCAAATTCTTATGTGAAAAGCTCGGTATTACCCACAAACACATCCACACTATTTGACCACGATTCCACCATCACTTGATGCATCCCATATTCTCTCGATCACACCAACCAAATTAAAAATTTGAATAATTACGTTTCCATGATTGCATACACATCTAACTCCTTCATCGATGTGCTTCCACTAAAGAAACAAAAAAAAAACAATATTTTACAATCCAAATGGTATTTTAAGAAATATTATCCATTTCAATATGGCCTTTCCATTTCTCTAATCCCTATACTCTATGGACATTCCATGACACATCCTACATGATGCACCCTACCTTAGGTGTATCCTAATAATCAGATCTACTAACGAGGGGATATCATCCCATGACACATGATCCATTGAAGACTAGTCATGGGTCCTAGTGGTTTCTATCATGATTTTGCAATCTTAGAAAAAAGTGATTGAAAATCATACCCTATAAGTTCTAGATAATATTGGATCATAGATATACCAATGAATTTTATCATATGATACATCCACATGAACTATGGAATCTGAAATAAAAGGAAAATGATATTCCAGTTTGTCATACATTGGATTATTTATAAGCATCATCCATATAATAGAGGTGAGTTTGATTTATTTAACGCCCTAGTCACCATACTATAGATATAACCTATGATTGGTGCACCACAACTCAATGAATAAATATATTCCTCCTATCCCAAATGTATCACAGTGTCCTTTTAGCATCTTGATGGGTACCACATCTACCAATACACAATACCCCTAATAGTGCATATAAAAATGGATCAACCATGATACTATCCATTTTCATATCATCCATATGCATAAAATATTATAATTTTCCACCCTGAAAAGTAGCTC
Organism: Viscum album; assembly: GCA_963277665.1. Taxonomy (NCBI): domain Eukaryota; kingdom Viridiplantae; phylum Streptophyta; class Magnoliopsida; order Santalales; family Viscaceae; genus Viscum; species Viscum album. The sequence continues at coordinate 1,591,335,749 of OY728150.1, forward strand.
AATGTTGTCCAATATCATACTACATTTAAATATATTGATAACCTCCTGATCCACCCAACTCATCAAATTAAAGAGAAGTAAAATCATAAGATCTACAAAGCAGTTGACCATTCCCTTAGCATTTATAGAATGCTGGAAAAGGCCATTTCTTAATGGTCACACTAACAATAACGATCAAAACAACACACTAACACCTATAAAGTGATGATGTAATTTTGGAAACTAAGAGTCCAATATGGACAACATCATCTCAATAGTATCACTGGTCAGAATGCTCATAATAATTAGTATGGGTTACAAGGGTGTGAGGCTGCTTCCAAAACTAGAAAGACCATTTCTAAATCATAAAGCATCAACCCAAAATGAGGTCACACCTATTATAGATCACTAGGATTGAGATCCCATCATTTAAGTTCTGGTGATAAGGAATGTGTCCTATAGGTAATGATCGCATAAATTTTTCATGGAATCTACACAATGAAAACATTAGGAAATGATAAATCATCCTTAAACGAGGGGAAAAACTATAGAAAATCATTTTGTTCCATTCTAGTCATTAAAATCAATTTGATTTAATGTTTTAAGAAATTTAAAGTAACAATGTTATGTAAATTACAAGCTAAATAACAAAAAATTACACATGGATGTTCATTTTGAAAAATCCATAGGGTAACATGGGTATGTTACATTAAACTTGCTGTTATCACTATTCATTTTTCTGGCATGCCATGATAAATATGCCATTAAATCAAAAATACACAATTAAATACCAATAAATTATTTTAATAACATTCACCATTTTATTAGTTAATGAAAATTAAAATATAAATTTATATTTGAACGTATGATATTGTTTGTAATTGTAATTTTAATTAAATAAAACTTCATTTAAATACACATCAGAATAATAAAGGACGTTCATTAACAGAAAAGGTACATGTAAATTATGATTCTACCATACACATATGTATAACATTGGATAAATGGTTATGGACCCCTTAATTATAGTCATCAAAAAACATAAGTACACCCCATGGGGTTTAGAAAGAATAAAAATAAAGAGAAATGGTGGCCTACATGGGTCTTGATAATCAATTTTTGTAAAAATAAAAAGAAAACTAATTTTTTAGCATTTATTATTTAAAACAAACATAAATGTTTATATCTTTAGAAACATGCCCCAACATAGCTATACAGTTCATGTTTTTCATTTTAAAATTTGTTTACACGGGTCATAATTTCTTTCTAATAATTCGGGAAACCCTTATAAAAGAAAAAAATTATTTCAATGTCAAATAAAACAAAATTTATATTTATAGATGTTACCAAATAAATAAGGACCATATCAGATGGTTCAGTTATTTGGGTTACCCCTTCTAAATTTATAAACCCTTCCTACATATCCTTTATTGTATTTGGATCCCATATTACTGCAATCATTTCATCAAGTATTAAAATAATACTCAACAAACTTATAATTTATGAAAGAAACCTTACGTATATAATGAGAATTAATTTTGGTTCAATTATATTAGTTGTTATTTTAAAATTTAAAAACTAAACATGCACTATAAAAATAAAATATTGACTCCCATTTATTCATATTAAGCATGTTTGAACCCAATCGAAATAATAATTTAATCTTGGAAATTAGTTTCAAGAACATGTACTAGTCACAAAAATAATGTATGCAATTAGACATGCTATATTAATCACTAAGAAATATTCATAAGAACAAAAATGTAATAAAAGCATGAGATATAACTTAATATTGATATTTTAAATTACAGAAGCTTTATAATAAAATACATAAGAAGGTATAATATAAAAGAGATATTTAAATTTATGATATAGAATATAATATATATTATAAAAAGTCTTGATAGGAACATAAAAAAATTACAAAAAACCTAGAAATATATTGTTTATTGCATGGAATATTCTTGGCATGTGAATTCCTATATGATAATAATGATTCATGTAGTGATTAATTATTTCCAAAATAGTATGATTGTAAATTCTGAATTTCATAAATTAGTAAGCATGGTAAAGTACGCCAATCATTCTTGGTGAAATCAAATAAATATTAATAAAAAAATCTCAAACAACTATCCCATACCTATACTCTTCGATTTATTCCCATTAATGGGTTGACCACTTGTAGTAATGGTTATTTAGAAATCATTGAAACATTCATATTCTCATATCAACCATCCCTAATAGTATGAAAATGGAAAATATTCATTGATTCCACTTTTTCTTGTCTTGGCTTGAGTGAACTCTATATTAGTAGCCATACCAGTCTCCACATGGCCTTAAGTTCTCTTCCCCATATGCCCAATGCTACCTAATTGAAATGATGGCCAAGTGGTGTACAGTTGGAAGAAATTATCCTAATGGCTAGAGTAGAAAATGGTATATTATAAAGTAAGTAACAAACAACAACAACAAATATTAATAATTATAAATTAACAATATAAGGATAAATATAATAAATAGATAATGTATCCAATTCCAAATATACTACTATGAATTCATGCCTAGATCGTTATAACAATACAATAACAAATAAATAAATTTTCCATTAAAATTCAATGGATGAAAAAAAACCCCAATGACTATCTCGTTGAGCATCTAATGTACCCACTCCATCCTGTGCTCCCAACTCCCATCTATAATGAATAGATCATAATAAAAATCAAATACATGTGATCTACAATATCATCTATGATACCCAAGTGTAATGAAGGCCCAATAAGTGTGTGAGATATACTCAGTAGGCCACTTCCAATGATTTATAAAGTATAATCAAGTTAGTGCATATAAAATAAGAAACATTCATGTATAAAAATAGTAAATCTGAAATTCTGAATAAGTAAATTACATTTTCTAGATTTGGTTATTCAAGAACCCCTATGCCAACCATAACTTCATCTGCCTATTCTATAAATTTCTAAACCATAGTGAAATGTTACTATTGATAAATGGGAGATGGAATACAAAATTCCCTAAATGATTTTCATGAGATAGGCTAAACCTAGGTATGTGATTTTTCATGGAATATGTGTTCCTTTGGTGACAACTATGAATCAAAATCCTTTAGTATATAGTTATCTACCATAATCAAACATGCTCTATCTTGGGAACGTCCAAGGTAAAACTTTAAAAGGAATCCATTTATCACTACATGATAACTATTTGTTCCCATTTTTTGTTAGAGCCCATCCAGTGTGATCAATGAAACAACTAACAAGTATCAAAATAGGACTACAATAAGATAACCTCTGAGGTGATACCAAGTCTTCGACAAAGGGGAAGAAGTCTCACGTGTGACCTGGTATGACTATATCACAACTGATCCCTTCAAATGTGTCTCCCTTGGTTAATCAATATAACTAAGAATGAAAAAATAGTGAAACATTGTGAGACTATCCTAAAATACTAGTATCTCCCTTGGTATATAAGAAACCAATTTATTAAACTGATCACATTAATGATAAGAATTTCATTAGCATTATGTTGAAGGAAAAAATAGATTCACTCATGGATTTAATAGTAAATTTAATTTATTAAATTGAACAATACCAACCCCAATAAGGTATGAATGTTACATCTTATTGGAAATAATTAAGAAGGCCACAACATTCTATCAAAATTAAGAAGGCACACATTCTTACTAAACAAGAGGCCATTGTTAAATAGTCATTCATGGTTTCCTATAATGGTATATCATATTTATGTAAAAAAAATTATTAGAAGACCCTACACATAATGAAGGGTGAGTTATTATAAAACATGACATGGTAATAAAAAAATCAATTATTTAATTCAATAAATCTAATACCACCTTAATGAAATATAAAACCGACATGTATGGTGGTTTGATCAGCTACTCATGGAAATTTAATGTTTAAAAACACACTAAATGGGGGTGGAATACACTATGTTAGATGAAATATAAGAGGGAATAATATAAAAGTTTACATTAAAGGAGTAGTCGAGGATGACTTCATCCCCTCAAACCATCTCAATGAGTGTCTAAACACATACTATGATTGTCTAATAAAACTAATTCAATGAAATGTATTATTTGAGGCATTGTTGGGTAAGTCCCCCGCACAACACAATGTTTTAATTTTATAAAACTATGAAACATGAGGGAAAATATATACACCACCCAACTTATACCAAGGATGATCCACAAATCCTATATTGAGGCATGATTTTGTCTTGATTGAGATAAATTAAGGAAATGGAAATTCTCCTTGATAATAAGGAAAATGAGATCGCACCACAATATCATTAGATGTTGAAACTGTCACGACCCGTTCCCTAGGACTCATGTCATGACTACCCAAAGCCTACATTTCATAGGTCAGGGGCTAGAGACAAGCACCGAAGGGATATTCCCTAACACCGAGAAGTCATTTCCTTTATATCCTGTAAACACACAAAACCAAGAACACAACAAGTTATGACCACAAGTATATTGTGATGCAAGAGAGTGGTAAAAGTAAGTAAAAAGGGTCCAGAATATATGCCCTACTACAAAGGTACAATTATATATAAAATACAATTCAACTAAAGAAATTGAAAGACAGATACTAGGTCATCCTCCGAGGTTCTTACCTTAATAGTAGGTATAGATCGCCACCTCATCACTCCATGTCCGTCCATCTTCTCTGTGTACCGATAGGATGTATGGTCTACCTCCGGGCACCAACCAATCCTGGTACCTTCATCCCCGATCAGTGTTGTCCATTGTCTACACCAAACACTACAAGGTGTGGGCATAGCCCGTATAGGGGTGAGTATAACAGTACTTAGTTGGGACCTGGAGACCCCCAAGGACTCAAAAAATCCACGAAGGATAAACCACAAAGCATGAAATCAACTAGAAACCCGCCATAGGTATATTCCCATACATATAACTATGTTATCATGTATTCCCATCTCAATCATGAGGAAATACAGAGTCCAACTCATAATCCCATGCACAACTGTTCCCCAAAAGGTAGAGTACCAAAAAATTATGTACCACACCGGTATACCACACAGAAGAATACCACCAAGGTATTACCACAAAGGATAGTACCACATTTTTACAAACTCATCTCACGCCAGGTAAAACGTAGGTACAGTATTAGAGATGATTAGATGTAACTACTAATTCCTTTTACTCTATTAAGAGGTAAACCCACGAAGGATCCTAAATCATCATTAGACCCACATAGGATCTTAGTACATCGTTAGACCCACACATGATCATAGTACCTCAACAAACTAATATGGGATCCTAGTGCATTGTCAATACGTCTTTAGACCCACACAGGATCCTAGTACATCATTAGTACATCGTGAGACCCACACATGATCCTAGTTCAATGTTTGTATGTCGTCATACCCACACAGGATCCCATTACATCGTCAGTACATCGTCAAACCCGCATAGGATCTTAGTACATCATCAGTATGTCGGCAGAACCACACATGATTCTAGTACATCATCACTACGTCGTCAGACCCACACAAGATCCTAGTACATCGTCAGTACATCGTCAGACCCACCTGAGATCCGAGTATAACATCACAACCATATACAGGGTCCCCGCACTATGCTCTATTGTCCCCAAGAGGGTCTTTCCCTAAAGACACTAGTTTATAATCAAACTATCCAGATGTCCCATGAAATATTATTCCAATGGACCACCATGTCATATGTGTTTCATTGCAAAAGATGATGCGTCAATCAGATGCATGGTCTATAAGTTATTTACCTTTTTGTTCCAAAGGAACGATTGGATTCATGCTCGATCCAACCCATCCATACCCCAAATTTATCGAAATTTGAAGTGAGTTATACTAAAAGTATTATCTCTCCCATAGGTTTCTATCATCTCAAACAGTTTTTCAAATGGTCGCACGATGCCAAAGTTACGACCAAATGATCGTATAGGGTCGCACCTAGTCGAGGTCTGGTCCGACCTGGTCGGACCGACCCAGCCTGACTCAGCCTAGGCCGACCTAGTCTAGTTCAGGTTGGCCCAGCTTACTGGGCCCAACCCGGCTTGCTAAGTCTGTCTCGACCTGTGTTGGAAGGCACACCCTGCGCTGGGTAGCCCGCGGTGGGAGATGAGTTTCCCCTAGCTCTACCAAGCTTCTCCCTTTGCCAACAATTTCCCACATGGAAAAATGATAGGTTCCAACTTATTAAATTAATTATATCAATTTAATTAAAGTTTGCACAATTAATTTTTGGCACAATTAAATGTCCAACATTGGAATAATTAATTTATTGTAATTCCATGGGTTAACTATTCATTAATGAGGATGTTCAAGGGGTTTCTCCTATTAACAGGGTTCATGTGGTCCACACTATTCGGAATTCAAAATGGGGTATTAGCATAGGCGTCCCCCACATCTTTATCATTCACATGGTAGGTTTCAACAAAAATAAAATAAAATTTTATCTTATTTAATTTTTTTATTTCTATGAGAATGTGAAAAACAATCATTCAACCTCGACCCACTACGGTTGAGGAAAATGTCTCCTTAAGTGAATACTGGTGATGCGAGTTCTCAGTGTCCTCATGTTTTAATTATGAGAACCTATGTAAAAGTTACAAAAAAAGGCTTGCACATTTACTGAAGGTACATAAAAAATGTTCATAAATTCATTCTAGGAACACCTTCCCATGGAATCACACGCCATCAATTTTTGTGGACTCATAAAATTCCCATATAATTAAAAAAAATTACATGGAATTTCCAGGTCTTTATAGTCTCCCCACATTAGGGATTTAAATCCCCATAAGCCACAACTCAAACTAAGTAAACATGTGGGTGTACTGAGCACGAATCTGAGCCTCCTGCTTCGATTTTCTCTCTTGGAGGTTTTTGTGCTAAGAACAAACGAGCACTAGATGTATCGACCACCGATGAAGGAACCTCTACTGTTGATCCTCAACCTCTTCAATAACTTTAGTAAACTCTGCTCCATCCTCAATTATCTACTCACCGTGGTCGATTATGTGAGAAGGGTCTTGCACGTATCTCCTCAGTTTGCATATGTGGAAGACATACTGCTCCCGGTGGAACAGAGTTGGAAGACCTAGGATGTAATCCAACATGCCAACTCTGTGGAGGACCTGGAAGGGTTCGATGATCCTCAGAGATAACTTGCCTCTCCAGACAAACCCTTACAATCTTCATCGAGGTGATATCTATAGAAAAACATGGTCACTATCCTCGAACAACAAATGTCTCCATATCCTATCGGCATAAGACTTCTGCCTTCTCTGTGATGTCTTCATCAACTCCTAAATGACCTATAACTTCTCTATGGTAGCCCATACCATATCGAGTCCCATGAGTGCTGACTCCCTTGGGATAGTCTAGCATAGAGGTGATCTGCAAGTTCACTCGTACAACGCCTCAAAAGGTGCCATCCAAATGTTGGTGTGATGGATGTTGTTGTATTTAAAATCCACCAAGTGAAATTGACCCTCTCAGCTACGACCGAAGTCGAGTACACAAGCACACCTCATGTACTTGAGGGTCTGAATGGTCGGCTCAGTCTGGTCATCCATCTGAGGATGGAAGGTGGTGCCCAAACAAAGCTATGTCCCGAAAGCCTCCTACAACCCCTTCTATAGCTGGGATGTGAATTGTGTATCACTAATAGAGAAAATCGTCAAGGGTACTCCAGGGAGCCACACAATCTCCTGCAAATAGAAGTGTCCCAAGCTATCTACTGATCACTACTCTATGATCAGTATGAAGTGGGTCGACATGGTGAGATGGTCGATGATCACCCAGATATAATCATGACCCGTGGATGTACATGGAAGTATCGTCAGGATGTCCATGGATATCCCATCCCACATCCACTCTTGGACCTCTAATGGATGAACTAATCCTTCTGGTAATGGATGATCCACCATTAAATAATGACAAGTGAGGCACCGAGAGAAAAACTTTGTTAACGCTTTCTTCATTCCTGGACACCAGTGCAATCATCAGAGATCCTGGTACATCTTTGTCACTCCTGGATGTACCACTAGAGGGGATATGTGTAACTCCCTCAACACTTCCTTACGAAGCGATACTAGTACCATGGTACGTCCTCTGAAAAGGATGACTTTCTCCCCACCTTTATAAAATCCATATGGTGCATGTCATATGGATATCTGAGCATGTCAAGCTTTGCAGTCAGTGTCCCCACATTGAGTCTCCCTAGCTTGCTGAAGAACTGGGGGAGTGATCGTAAGAGACTGAAGAAAAGCCACTCCATCTCAATCCATAAAATATATCTTCAAAGCGGCCAACTGCTCTGTTGCCTCACCTAGTAGCTGTATTCCAGATCTCTAGCAGAGAGCATCTTCTACATCATTCCACTTCCCAGATGTATAGTCTGTCTCGATGTCATAGTCATTGAGGAACTCTAGACAACATCGCTGTCACAGGTTCATGTCCTTCAGCGAGGAGATACACATGAGACTCTTGTGATCCGAGTAGACTGTAAAACACTCACCCATCATCCAATGTCTCCAAATCATCAAGGTGAAGACCACTAATACTAACTCCAGGTCATGGGTAGAATAGTTCTTCTCATGTTGTCTCATCTCTCGAGAACCATATGCGATCACTACTCGCTCCTGCATCAGGACACATCTGAGTCTTGTCTCTGATGCGTCGCAGTAGACTACGTACCATACACCCTCCTCTAATATCATCATGATGGGGGCACTAGTCAGCCTATGCCTCATCTCCTGAAAACTCCACTAGAATCTCTTTGAAAAAATGAATGGCTACCCGTTCTTCGCCAATGATGATAAATGTGCTTCATCTCTGGAGAAATCAGGCACAATCCTCAAATAGTTCCCATCCAATCCCAGGAAACTTTCTACCTCCATCACACTACTGGGTGGATCCCAAGAAAATACAACCTCAATATTCACTGGATCTACTGCAACTCAAGCCTCTGATATGACATATCATAGAATGTGAACCACTCAGATCCAAAACTGGAACTTCGAGAGCTTACCATCAAGATGGTGCTCTCGAAGTGTGTCCAGATCTACTTGCAAATGATAGGCATGCTCCTCCTCAGTATCCGAGTATATCAAAATGTCATCAATGAAGACCACCACAAAACAATCAAGGAATGGTTGAACGATCATTTTCAGGAGTCCCATAAACACTGTTGGGGAGTTGGTTATGCTGAACGACATAAACAAGAACACATAATGGCTATATAGACATTTGAATGTTGTCTTCTACAGATCGTCATCTCACACATTAAGCTGGTGCTAGCCTAATCTGACGTCTATCTTTGAGAACCACCACAATCCCTTTATAAGATCAATGAAGTCATCAATCCTCAAGAGTGGGTACTTGTTCTTCATTGTCACCTATTTCAGGAGTTGATAATCAACAAAAAGTCTCAAGCTCTCATCCAACTTCTTGGAGAACTAAATCATGGCTGTCCAATGAGAAACACTAGGCCGAATGAATCCCTTCCCCTGTAAGTCCTCTAGCTGTACCCCAAGATCATGAAGCACCACGTGAGCCTTCTAATATTCTGATGTAGATATCAGTGTCATCTCAGTGTACAAATCAGTGTAAAATTACACCTCTTTACGAGGAGGTAGACCTGGAACATCATCAGGGTAAACATCTTCATACAGGTCCACCACAATAGGATAAGTCCGACTCTCCACATCAACCGCTCTGAGGGTAAGGCTATCCAAAAGATGAGTGATCATCTTCTCTCTCCTCCGGGTAAGTCCATCATGTGCTGCAAAGGTTCCATTCATTCCAGTGATGGTAAAACTAGTCCCATCCATGTAGAAACACTGCACATTGTGCCTAATACAGTCAATAAGAGCATGTACTGTAGATAACCAATCCATGTCCAAGATGACGTTGTAACTCCTCGATGCCGCTACTAAGAGATCCCAGCCGAAGCTCTTGCCTCCTAGAGTAATCTCACACTTCCAGCACTAGCATGTAATTGTGGAATCATTTCCATAAGGAGTCTCTAGATGTAAGGATCGAGCCAAAGACTCCATCTGAATCTATGATCTCTGTACGAGTGTAGTGGATGTAAAATAATGATTATTACCTATGACTATAAGTACTGCAGCTAAGGTTTATTATACATATATCATACCTTGTATCATCTCTAGAGAACCATGGTCATAGGCCTAAAATTTCTAATGCTAAGGTATCCCATATCCACTAGATCCCTATGGTCAGGTTGGACCACCTTGTGGTCGTGACGGTAACATCTTGAATCATCACCCACCGCCATCTACACAACTAGCTCCTCTGCCACGTTTGTCAGCTCCATGTGGCCCTCCTTGGTCGAACCTTTATCTTTGCCTAGGCAGTCCTTCGACCATCTGATGATCATTTTTATCGTGGGTTAGACAGTCACGATCTATGTGACCCTACCTTCAACATGTGTTACATTTCCTCTTCCTTGCATGAGTGGCTTTGTCTTCAGTACCCCGCAGAACCGAGCTTGATTAATGCGTCCGTCCACCAGCAGGTCTGGTTCTCTTGAACCTCTCTGATGTATGTCTGCTTCCAGTTACAGAAGACTCTGCTACATGATGACTGGTGTTGGGTCTTTCTGCTGGTGACTACTCAGCAAGAAAAGATTCCACTATGAGGGCTCTCTCTAACACCCCCGCCTATGTCAGAAGGCTGAATGAGATCATCGATGCCCTGATCTCCCGCATGAGTCTCTGCTCGAAGGTCCAAGCCCTGATTAATGGGTCCCGTACTATATCAATGTAGTAGAGTGAGGGTTCGGTGAACCTCACTAAGTACTAAGGAACAATCATGCTTCCTGTTGCAGATGAAGAATCTCTTGTATGTGCACTGCGTGAAGAGTCGCTGGAAAAAACTCTTCCTAAAACAAGCTGTCAAAGTCTTCCAAGAGAAGTGTCCCCTAATTATGAAACTGGAGCATCAAGATCCACCATATAACTTTTACTACCTGTAAAAGGCTGGCGGTATAGATCACCATGTGATCTGCTAGTGTCCCAACCCATCCGAAGATTCTCACCACGACCTCCAACTAATCCTCAGCCACCTATGGGTTTGTATCTCCCATGAACTTGGGTGGGATCTAGTGTTGGAACTCATGCAATGAACAAAGGTGGCATGAACTCTCTGATGAAGGGGATGGTGTCATTGGTGGACCAATGGGTAAATGTACCGATGGTGCCTCTGCTGGTGCCTCAACTGGAAGAGGGCCCTGCAACGAGGCCTTGTTGCTCAGTGGGCTATCAGTGTGTACTATACCCAAAACCCTTGTTGGCTGACTGTGTGCAGGTATCCCGATAAGAAACTGATGTACTACAATCAATACGTTATACCTGGTGAGATGACTCAAAAATATCACAATGAAAACTCTTGAAAACACACACACAATCTATGTTTTCATGCGTTGAGTCGGAAATCAGAAGTCATGGTCTTCGTGTATGGATATGTTGGCCGCCACACCAACACCGGATTCTATAAAATGATAACCACACTCACTAAAATTAACATTATTGCTATTAGAAAGAAGATCATAGTCCAATGTTCATCGGTAGAATGAAATCCTCTAATAAAAATTTGTTACGACCCGTTCCCCGAGACCCGTGTCGTGACTACCCCAAGCCCGCCTTCAATAGGTCAGCAGCTGGTGACAAGAACCAATGGCGTATTCCCAAAAACCAGGAAGGCATTGCATTTATATCCTGTAAACATGTGCCACCAAGCACACAACATGACACGAACATGAGTAAACTATAAACAAAGAGAGTGTAAATTATGTAAAACATGGCTACAATACAAGCCCATCTATCAAGTTACAAGTACATATAAAATAAAATACAATTGAAAAAAGAGAAATATAGCAACTGGGTCATCCTCAAATGTTCCTACCTTAAGGGTAGGTACAGATTGCCTCCTCAGCACTCCACGTCTGCCTGTCTCCTATGCGTACTGACATGCCGTATAGTCCACCACTAGGCACCGACCTTTCCTGGTATTGTTAGCCTTTATCAGCACCGTCCATCATCTACACCAAACACAATAAGGTGCAGGCATAGCCTGTGCAGGGGTAAGTATAACGATACTCAGTTGGGACCACAAGACCCTCATGGATTTAGATAATACATGAAGGATAAACCAAAAAGCATGAAATCAACTGACAACCCTACATAGGTATATGCCCATACATATATCAAGGTTATCAAGTATTCTTGTGTCAATCATGAAAAAATAGAGAGTGAAACTCAAAAGCCCAAGCTCAATTGTCCACAAAGGAAAGAGTACCATGATGGTAAGTACCTCACAGGTACGCCACATAGAATAATACCACCAAGGTATTACCACAAAGGAATTTACATCACAGGTACAAACTCAACTCACACCATTTATAGCTTTGGTTTCATAGTAGATATGATTAGATATAACTACTAATTCATCTTATTCTGTTATGAGGCAGACCCACGAAGGATCTTAAATCATTATCAGACCCATAGGGGCTCGTAGTACAATGTTAGAACCATACAAGATCCTAGTACCATGTCAAACCCACACAGAATTCTAGTACATCAATAGTACATCTTTAGAACATCACAGAATCCTAGTACATCGTGAGTACCTTGTCAGACCCACACATGATCCTAGTACATCATCAGTACGTCGTCAAACCCACACAAGATCATTTTACATCGTTAGTACCTCTTCAAACCCACACAGGATCCTAGTACATCATCAGTACATCGTTAGACCCACAGATGATCCTAGTACTTCATCAATAAATCATCTGACCAACACAAGATCCTATTATATTGTCAGTACGTCGTCAGACCCCAACAAGAACCTACTACATCATCACGACCAGTGATAGGGTTACCACAATAAGTTCACCTGTCTGTGGGAGGGTCTTCTCCTCAAACCACGAGTTGATATTCCAATGTTCAAAAAGTCCCAGGAAGAAGTAACCCAAAGTACCTCCACATTATAGGGGTCTCAATGCAATATACAGTGCACCAATTAGACACCTAATTTGTACGTTATTAACCATTTAGTTCCAAGAGCCCGGTTGGACTCTTGCTTGATCCGACCTGACTGTACACCAACATTATCCAAATCTTATGTGAGGTAAACTAAATAGACATTTTCACACTAAAGATTCTAGCGCCACATAAATTTCATCAAACGGTCGCTCGGTGACAAATTTACGGCCAAAATAATGTATTGGGTAGAAACTGGTCTGGGTCTGGTTTGACCAGGTCGGACCAAACCATCCTAACCCATCCTAGAAAAAACCAATCCATTTCGAGTGGTACTGGCCCATTCGGTCTGGTCTGATCCACACTGGGTATCCTGGCCCATGCTTGACGGCCAACAGTGCAGCGGGGTGGCCACTATGCAGGGGTCCGCTACGGCGGGCCGGATAGCCCGCTGTGCTCTCCGCGTGGCGTCGTCGTGCGCCATGCCTTTGTCGGTCGCTGACCATCCTCCCTTCATAACAGCGACACAACCCACATCCCATTATTTGACGGGCGGCGCAGATGTGCACCACCACCCCCATCGTGTAGCTAGCCTCCGATTTCCATATTACTTCATCATAAAGATTTCATCAAAAGCCACAAGAGATGGCAGAGAGGTCGGTCCATGATCCTTTGTCCCGAACCCTCAGTGTTAGAGTGGTAGAAAGTAGTTCAAAACATTTGAATCATGAAGAACTTCAAGAAATTATAAGGTAGGTATTTAAAACAAAAACCCCACCTCGAAGGTTCGTTGATGTGTCGCGAGATGAAAACGGTGAAGACAAAGAGTGTACCAATGATCGTCACCTCTTCAACATGCTTCTGCAGTCGAGCTCATCTGTCATCCCCATTATTTTCTCCAAAGAATGTTTATTTATGGAGATGGTGTTCTTTTCTTAGAAGAGAAGTTATTCATTGGAGATTAGTTTCTCCATGCTCTCCCAAGCTTCTCCATTTTCCATTAATTTCCCTCTCAAAAAATTATTGGTTTCGACTTATTAAATTATTTTTATCAATTTAATTTACATTGGAACTAGTAATTGTTGGCATAATTAATTTTACCACGTTGGCATAATAAATTTTTAGAATGTCCATGGGTTAACTCTTAATTAAGGATTGAGTTCAAGGGGTTTCTCCAATTAAGAGGGTTCGGGTGGTCCCCACCATTAGGAATTCAAAATGGGGTTTTAGTTCTAGTGGCCCTCACCTCTTTAACATTCACAAGAAAGGTTTGAACAAAAATAAATAGATTTTTATGTTTTTTTATTTTTTATTCCCACGAAAAATGAAAAAATATCTTTCACCCTCAACCCACTGCGGTCAAGGTAAAGGTGTCCTTAAGATAATACTAGCACTGAAAGTTCAACGGTCTCCTCAGATTTATATTTTGAGAACCGGTTTAAAATTTACAAAAACGTGCTCACACATTTACTGAACGTACAAAAAAATGATAAAAAAATCATTCTAGGCACACCGGGCCTCAGAATCACGCAATCTCAATTTTCATAGACTCATAAAATTCCCATATAATTAATATAATTTTACATGAAATTTACATGTCTTTACAGAAACATAATCTATCAATGAAATCAAGAGGACATGTAAACTTACTGAGATTCTTCAAACACACTCGAAATCACTTGAATCAGAGGCCTTATGTGAGATATATCATCATACATTGTTGAGAATAGGGAAACTCCCTAGAGGGGAAAATGCACATGGAAGGGAATGATGAACTGAGGGGGGATATGAGGAGGGGAAAGTTTTCATTAACCACTTTAATGAGGTGCTTGGTTTGGACACATAATTGGATAAACATTGCACCAATAGTGTGAAGGTTAGTGTTAAAGGGAAACTAGTTTAACGGTTTGTATGTATAGTTAGAACAATCCATATGCCCATCGTGCATCAAGCGGGGATCACATACTGCATAAATAGAACTATGTAAGAGACCTTGGTGGACTGTTTGTGAAAACCATGTGCATCATGTGTGGTGAAGTTTTTCTCACTTAAACAAGGACCATGGTATACACTTATTGGATGTAAAGTTTTATAAATTCCAATCACCATTAATAGTCATCCCAAATGTCATGTTTTAGGGTCTGACCCTCCTAAGACTTATCTAACCTATAATGATAATCTCAGGTCCTAAATAACATCTAAAAACAACAATTTTATGAATTCAAATACATAGAAAATATTTATGGAACTAATTTTATAAAATAGAATATCCACCAATTGAAAACCCTCCAAATTCCGCTATAATTTCATCTAGTTTTTAAAAAAGACTCTTCTTATTTTTCGGAACTAATTTTTTATATAGAAATAATCCATAATTCTAAAATGGATTCCATGTACCAAAACAATGTTTTTTTGTTATATCTTACAGTAAATGTAAGTTATACTATTTGAAAATTGTATTAAAGATTAAAATGGGCATGGATGGTCATCTCTATACGAGTAAGTCATGACTGTTTGAAAAAGGGATTAAACAGTTTCAAGGAATTAACCTTGACCAATCCTTTTTTCCAGATAGAATGCTGAAATAAATCAAAATTAATCCTTCCATTGGGGCTTATCATGACTATATTATTTAAAAACAAGATTATAATATAAATTTATGAATATAAACCTTTAGGAACATATATATATTGATCAACCCAAAGGGATCGTTAAAAAAATGGAATTAAGATATTAAAATTGGAAAAAATCCATTTATGGATTTTGTTAACAATCTAGGATATATATCATTTATATTTCTGAATACATAATAGTAATTTGTTTCTTAAAGAATTAATATGATAAATATTTCCATAAAATGTTTAGTGTGTGGGAAAGCATTTTTTAATAGTATTTGTGGATGAAAAATTACATAATGTGAATTATCTACCAGTCTTAGAGTCTATAGAGAATATTAAGCTAATGGTTCTCCATTAATTACATGTGTGGGGAGCCATATATTCTTTGGATAAATATCGATCATTATATATCCATGTGAATATTCAACCTATTTCAAAGAATATTCATTGATATGATAATGAAGAGACGTATTATGGAAGATTACAATAGAATATTTTTCCTTGTGTCACATAAAATTTATGTTTCCTACATGATATGTCAATAGACACAAGTGGAATGGAATTTAATGACATGGAATTCATATACATCAATAGTTGGGCCAGTCATTTATGCTACACAATGTACATGGATATGTGTTTCAAATACATTATATGTTGCAGGAAGATATGTAGATTACTGATGTGGTGGTTTCTAACTCATTTTCCCACATCAATTATCAAACTAATTGTATTTGTCATTGTGATAATGGTTTTTTAGATTAATAAGTATCAAATGTTTCATTTTTTATTTTAAATTGTAAAAATAGTGTCTTTTTGTAGTAGTGGGTATTTTTTTGTTTAATTTTGTAATTTTGATTAAATAAAACAATATATAATTATATAGTTTTTTACTATCGTCTTTATGTGTTTTTGTTTAAATTATAAATTTTACTTTTCAATAATTTATTCCAAATTTTATTTTATTTTTTATTAATATATTTTTTCTGTTATTTAATATAAGTATTTTATTTTATGAATTTTTTATGTTATTATTATTAAATTTATTAAATAATAATTATTGTAATTAATATTTTTAATATATTGATTTATTCTTACAACCATTATCCCGATCCCAATTGAAGCCAGGCCTATTTTTTGAGAATTTGAATCTGATGATTCCGATTGGTAGAAAGATGTAAAAGTAATCTATGTCGACGTTATATCAAAAACACTTGTCCATTTTCTCAACATTGTTGAAGGCTAAAGCTGCTTCCACTCTTCTGATCATGAACCCACCATAATCTGAGTACCACCATCCTCATCACAAGACTATTGATGCAATTGAGCTGAGACTGAGCCCTACACCCCATCCATGTGTTGGTGGATCCTTTGTAGGTGGATCATAAGTCGTCCTTGTCATTTTGAGAGAGGGGGATTTAGTGATAATCGTATAAGAAGTCCACTCTATAGCCAATCCCTTGCATGAAAATGGATAAAAAAATATTAGATAAAAGGCTAGTAAATAAAATTATAATATAAAAATGATATTCTTACAAAATTATATATAATAATAATAATAATGATAATAATAAAAACAAATATATAATAAAATTCATTAATAATAATGTTAATATATTTTTATATTTATCACCATTAATGTACAACAGTAAATAGTAATAACCTTATATATTTTTTATAATATTAATAATAACATGTCTATTATTAATATTAATATTTACATAAAAATACATATACACATATATTAATATATATATTTTTTAAGTTATATATATATATATATTTACTTTCACTATGATTTCTCAATATAGATATTCTTCTATCTGTTTATTTAAATTATTTTATTTTCTATTTATTCACAGAGGAATCAGGTTTCTTTGAAAGAGAACATGGTAGGTGGCCTTACTCATAGATTTTTTGAATTTGAACATTCCATGTGGGGATAATCAGGGTGTGTGATTGTGTTCGTTTCATGGAAGGGAGTTTAAAGGAGTTTGAATTTCTAGTGGAGTTAGTATTGGTTCTGTTTACCCACAAGTAAGAACAAGAATGGTGAATGTGTCACTCATAAGAGATTAAGATCATCCCGAAGAGACGACAGTAGCTGACAATTATAATAATAATCATCATTAAGGATAATGACTAACTTCAACATTTATCATTGGGACATTAGCTCAAAAAATATACACAATTAAAATAATGTATCCATACATATAATAGTTTTGGAATCAAATATTTTTTTTCATCGAGCATAGAATAAGAGAACACTCTTATATATTTTATTCTGTTTTCATCAAATATTTTACAAAAAAATTATATACTTTATAATCTTTTAATATGTTTAATTTTATTATGATTTAATGCTAATTAAATTTTGTGGAATGTGAAGAGATGTTTTAATCCAATTTGATGTGTTAATAAATTATCTCTACTTTTTTCTTTTCTCCCTCTCAATCTATTGACAATTATAATTTACAAATGATCATTTATCAATGACAAGTGATGTTTATTAGACAATAATTCAAAATGTCAATCTTGGTATTATACTAAAAATTGATTGAACATCAAGAGACATAACCGCCCTTAAATCATCCATGAACATGAACTTAGGGAATACAATAATTATTCTCCCTAAATGATTGAAATATATCTATAGTATACCAACATTGGGGGATATTCATTCAATAGATGAATTGAAGAAAAATGGTTTTAGCCACATTAATTATGTCTAGTGTTTCAATTTAAATTAATGTACATAGGAAAATAATTTAAAAAACCGCCATATAATTTTCCCTATTTGTCCATTTTTTATTCTTAATATTATCTATAATCTAATGTCTTCCAATATGTATGCACATATAGTCACTTTTACACTCACACACAAATATTCATTTTAATCAAGGCTTCATCAACATCCTCCACTATTTCTTATGGTATCTTTCTTGATTTTTTTTTCATTTATTTTCAGTTACACACAATAAATCATTCATGTTGGTCTGAATCCCTTACCAGAGTAATATGTCTAGATTGTATGTAAGATTCAAAATATTAAATTATCACACATACAATGATGCACCTATTAAATTATGAAATATTTCTCAGGGATGGTGTGTTAGAATATATATATATATATAGAAAAAATAGAAAAAGTTAAAATAAATAATTAGATATAAAAAACATACAAACAATATTTAAGAAAACTGAAATGATATGTTAAATATTTTGATTAAAAAATAGTTAAAACCCTAAGACTATAGATCCAATCATTGATGAAATTAAAAAACACATTAGACTTTTTAATAAATAAATTAAAAATAATAATTAAAATTAGTAGTAAATCTGAGAACATTAATAATTAACAACCATTGAATTTGAATCCAAATTGAAATGAGATGATTGAGAGAAAATGCAAGAGATAGTTTTGTGTTTCTGATATCTATAAAAACCCTCCACTAATTAGGCTGTCACCTAGGTCCATAAATTAAGTAATTAAACCATCCATGTTGTCACATCTACTAAAATATAATTGTATTCCTATTGAATAATCTCATGATGTCATTTGAGACTTCTAATAGATGAAGCCCAAGCTGCTAAATTTTTCAATAAAAAAACTCAAAATACTCTTAGTGGTAATGTCACTACTGTGGAATGTTTGTGCATTCATAGACAAGAATATGAATTTTTATATCCATTCCCATGATCCAAAAAATTCTAAATTTTATGTCTATAGTCCTATGTATAATTCTAGGGATGGTCATTTTTAAAACACGTACTATCATGGGTACATGAAAAAGTAATATAATTCTTTGAGAGAGTATGGATTTCTTCGACTCATGGCTAGCCCTTGTTTCTAGAAACCACCTAGGTAGCAGTACCAACATTAACAAAAACATGAACCATAAAAAACACAATATTAAATAAATCATATGTTCCATATATTGATATGAAGGGTTGTTATTCAAAAGTCTGAAAATGATTTTGACAAAGTAAGAATGGATTTATGGATGAAAAATATTGATATTGAAATGCAGTAGTTGGATGCATATGTTGGTAGTAGAGATAAGGGTAATCTTTTATGTACAACTCAAGAGAACCATAGAGAAAATTCTGGGGATGTGACCAGAAAATGCGTTATCAAAACACACCATGAATATAAAAATTCTGCCCCATAATTTTTAAAAACACAAATTGGATGAATCTGAGAATAAAAATATTCAAAATGATGAATCAGTAAATTTGGATAGTACAAATGGACATACTAGGAACCCTTATTTTACAACTAAAAAACAACAATAAAATGGCCTAGAAAACAATGAGAATTATGTAAATAATAATTTAAATTATGAATTTGATGGAATGAATAAAAATATTAGGACCATTTAACATACAATCAAATTTCTATAATGAATAAATTAAGGGAAACCGTGATATTGAACTATTGATTTTCTCAATGTAGTTAAAAAATTGAACTTTAAAATTCCCTTCATAGAAGGAATGATTCAAAGTCCATATTATCTAAAATCTAACTATAAAATCGGCTCAAACAAGGGGAAACAATATAAATTTTATATTTATAATCATATAGAGATTTCTAGTGTTATAGGGAAGAATATGAAACCTAATAAACTTCATGACAGAGGGATATTATTAATCCATTCTACCTTTTTCGAAATTGATTCATTGATCAATAGCCTATGTGACATTTCAATTGGCATAATTTAAATTTTATTTTCTCTATTACATCACATCCTATTTGAAGATCCCTAATGAGAAACTTTTGTATTGAAACATTATGATTGATCCACCACTCACCCATTTTAGGGTGGATGATTTTCTAGAGGGAGTTGGGAATCTCTTTTTCCCACTAACATTATCATATTAGATATGGAGTGTGAATAAGATTACTTATCATCCATATTAGTACTATTATATAAATAGTGAAAATAGTCATAGATGAATCAAAGGGAATTTTTTTTACTTGGACTAAAAAATATAAGAGTTCAAATCTTTAAAAAAAAATTAAAGAACACACCTAACACCCAATATGTCCAAGATATGAGATATTAGGATCTGAAAAATATATTAATGAGTAGATAGAATAGTTTTGAGTATACTGAATGAAATTAAGGGTACAATTGAAATCTATGCTAAAACATGCATGAGGATTAGTTATATTATGAAGAAGGAGCCTTTTGATGATTCTGATGGGTAATTCATGGAATACATAGTAAATTTTTAATTAGAACAAGACATAACCCGTAAAAAAGATTTTATATGTGAGGAAAATATTCATTTAAAATATACAGTGAAAGAGGAAGTTGATTACACATCATTATTTAATTGGATGTATGAATGTGCCAATCTACCAAGGCCCATGGGCCTTCCCTCATGAAAAGAACCACAACATCTAGTACTCAAAGCCCTCCCATCAAATTGAAATAATAATTTTTACTTGATATCACCACACTACATATAATTCTCATATCAAAGCTAAAAGGAAATATATAGGACACCTTAAAGAGTGATTTGAGGAAATAGAATCCTTTTATGGTTTGGTAAATTGATGTCATAGAGGTTATAAGTCCATTAGTTTTCTGGATTAAAATATCCATGGTGTATGGGTATAAAACTAGATTAGAATCCCAAATAATAAACAAATAAAACATAAATGATATGGGCAGAGATGAATTTATTAATGAGATAAATTTTCTAATTTTTGATAGACATTGGGTAATTCATTTCCAGTTCGTCAAAAAAATATGTGATTGCAATAAAAAATGAATATAAAAAGAAAATTAAAACAATACACTTTAAAAAAATAAAGGTTTTATATTCATTATAAAACTAAATTATTTTATAATGAATTTTTATTTCCCCAATAATTTTTTTTGAAAAAATTCTTGAGGATGACTATAAATGATTATTTCTATTTTCAATATGAATATTTCTGAAATAACTAGTTTTATATTTCTCTTGGTGATTATGATAAGGCCAAATTTACTTAACCAGTTTCAAATATTTAACAACTAGATAATTAATATTCACTTGTGTGTTACTCCATCCACTTTTAATTTATGCATGATAGAAATTTTGGTGACTATTAAATAAAAGGGGTTTTAAGTATTCATGAAATATTTCATAGTTGTGTAATGTAATTTTGAAATCATCCATGAAAGTATGTGAACTATATTAGAAATATTTCAAGACACAAATCTATTTTTAAATTGGGTGGAAGTGAAAGTTTATTGCAACCGAAGTTACTATGATGGGTCAAATTATTTATTTCAAGGGGATGTAGGTTGTTAATTCAAAAATTGAGGTGATAGAAATTCTTGAACTACTAAATAATATCAATGGGGTCTGATGTTTATTGATAATTTTGGATTTTATAGGATGTTTACTAAAGGTTTTACAAAGATCAATAGGCCACATTTATCAGTATTGATTATAAAATCAAATTTATGAGAAATTTGTTATGTCCATTTATTTTCTTTTGGGGAATCTTATAACCTCACTAGAGATCACTATCCCAGAATGAAAGTTCCCTTTTGACGTAATGTGTGATTCTAGTTACCTAGTTCTATGTGATGTTATTTTCAAGTTTAGTTATATGATGTTGTATGTAATTTATTATGATATAATGTTTATTGATGTGATTTATAGATTTATTCTACCAATAAAAATTAATTGCACACTGTTACATTTCCCATTTGAAAATACAAAGAGTACATGATAGGGTCCATGATGATCATTTTTACTAAACAGTCATCCCTTGAGTACTTTTTGGCTAAAGATGACTAAAACTATATGCTCATGTGGTGGATAATTCAGTGGCCGGAATTGGACCTGGGTATCAATGATAAAAAGGTGATGAAAATGTGGTTGCAATCAGTTTATCAATTCCTCCAAACATCAACATTGAGTAATTATGAGAGATAAATACCTCATTATCAGATATAATATTTTTCTTCATCTATATTTAAATATTGATTCAATAAATATTTGGGTAATTTTGTTACTATTATTGTTATTCTCAAGTACTAATCACAAAAAAAAGTAATATGTTTGTTTCTTAGATGATATACGAATTTTGGGAAGAACCTATTCATTGCATAAGTTGTTCTCATGGTATTTTGAGGTGAAGTGTGGATGATAAGGATATCCTTCCCATTAATGAGATCTTCTATTAATCTCTATATGGTGTTTTTCATAGAGGAGAAGTATATGATAAGAATGTTCTATATGTTGGATTCTACTAGCCATATTTTTTAAGTGGGTTCCCTAGACCCAACTCCTTAATGTACCTCTGATTATAATTTCTGGTATATAGTTTGATATATAAATGTGATTATTCCTACCATAATAGTGTTTTTATTTATACATAATCTATATAAAAGTTAACTTCCGTAGATTATGTGTCCTATAACATGGTTATAATAGTTATTAGTTATAATGGGATCCTTGATATTCTATGATAGTAATCTAAAATATGTATTTCATATGGTCTAGATACATCATTTTGGAAGAACACATATGATGTCTCACTATTATATGCCTATGTCCCATAATCATTGACACGTCCTCTCATAAATTCCACACTTGGTGATATCTAGTAGTTAGAAAATGAGGAAAAAACTTCTAATAATAACATTAAATTTTACTTGTGTCATTGTATCTTCCAATATAAAAATATGTGTATTGATCTCTAGACATGAGATCGTTCTCAATGCACACCACTTGATCATGTAGTTTGATGCTAGAAAAACTCATGTTAATGAAATAATGGTGATCTAATTTGTGATGTGTTCCACATTGGTGGCATAGAATTAGTTGAATGATCATGACAAATTTAGTTACTTCCGTAATGAGTAAGGGATATCTCAAAGTCCCATGTTATCATAGATTATGGTACCATCTTAAATCCATGTCAATGGCATTCAATGGTATTTACATCCAGTAAGGTCTCAAAATATATAAAGAAAAAAGGGACTAGAACCCACATGTGCTTCTATATTTTTGTGATATCATGAGACTAAGATATTATATTACATAAAAAGTGTTCATATATGGAATTCATAGCCAAGAAATTCTTAATTTAGTTAAGGGACAAGATGGGTTTCATGATTCCACTCTTGGTATGTCATTTGGAATCACAATTTTTGAGATAATGACATATATGGTCACAAACATAATGTATCCACAAGTCCTTCCTATTATAATTATTTTTAGTTTAGGATGAGTTGGGCCTGTGTGTAGAGGCAGTGTACATGCGAGTTCAACTAATAAAATTTAAAAATATTTCAATTTTATTATTCTAATATAGAATAATTATTAGAGAATTTATTCATCATGGATTTCACGTGTTTTTTGATCATAAAAGTGAAAAGGATAAAAATATAATTTTTAAACAAACATAATATGTTAATGGTTTGTGAAATTATTTTGAGGGCATACAGACCACTTTAATGGGTTTTATTTTGTCACATAAAATTGAGTGGTCTTATATGTCGTTGATAAAATATTCATGTCATTTATGAAAACTTAATTAATTCATACAAGTGAAGAGATGTCTAAAATTATTTTTATTACTTTTTAGGGACAAATGTGAAATTTTGGAATATATAACCTATGTGTAAAAAATAATTTTCTCCTCTACAATAATATGATCAAACTCTAACCCAAATTTTTTGATATGTACTCTCCTCTCCTCCACTCTCATGTTCTTAAAGAGATATTTTGAATGAAGAACATTGTCTAATCAATCCAGCTTTCTCGATTAATTTTTCATTCTACCAGTGATCGAATGAACACTATAATTCTATTATATTTTCTTCCCTAGAACATTATAACTGTATATTTATGATACTATAATTGTGATCACATTTGGACGATCTATAGGATTTCTATTTTGGTGTCTTATATCCTTGGAACATTACGAGTGAACAAATAAAACTGGATATTTTAAATGAATAATGAACCATTAAATATATTTTTTGATATTTTTTAATGCTTAAAAATAATTTAATATGATCTTTTAATAATTACTTAAAGGGGATAAGTGAAATATATGTTATTAACATGAATCCAAACAAAAAATGATTGAATTGTGAACTTTTCATTCATCAAATACGCCATGAGTTCCTTCAGTTGGTATTAGAGCAATCATGTTATTATTTAAGACAAGAATATTGAAATTTCAATAAAATTAACTATTATTAGGAAATATATTATTGATATTATCTCAATTTAACTGATGGAGTGTCGATCTGAGATTATATCACCAGGATATGGCTGATTGAATATCATCAGGTTTTGAATAAAATGTGTTATCAAAATTGATGTTCTATTTAATGATCTAACTAAATGGATATAGTTATGAATATTTATAGATGTAGTGAAATGGTAGTGTGTTACATGGTATTAGTATATTCCTGATGTTGGTTGGAGTAGTATTTCAGAAATACTAGCTTCTCATGCAAGCTACTTTAAAGATTCTAATGGAATTTTCTATAATTAAAACTATAAATATTCTCACTGAAGATAGTTTAAATATCCTCATGGAATATTTTTTGAATAAAATGATAAATAATCAGATATAAACTATATTAATGCCTCTCTGGGAAAAAATTTTAATTAAATTGGGAATGCTTCCCATGAATTATTAGTCAATGCTTCCCATGGATGATTGATTAAAATATATAAACAGAGTAGAATCTTCAATTAGATTGTTATTATAATTTTATATTTCCATTTACATTATATATATATATATGTTAATTAAATGGATATGCCATCTCATGATGAATGAATTCAGTCTTAGTCCATCAATCATAAACCATTTAACCATTGACTTGTCCTAAATTATTTTTCAAGGATCTACATTGGATCCAAATAGAACTAAAAATTTATTAAAACATTCTTGAAATAAATTTTTATTTAATGAGATTTAATAAAATTATTTTTATCAAGTGATAGATATAAATAGATTAAAAAAATATCTTCATTCAAGTTAACACATTAAAAATAACATCGAGTTGCTATTTTGGAAAATTTAATATTTGTCATGCTATTATAATTGTTTTATTGATCATTACCCAAGAATGACCCATGCATGTTTGATTTATTATTTAATTTATTTAATTTTTTCATTTATATTTAATAAAATGGAATAATTATTTTAGTGTTATGATCAATGCATCATCCCCCTTCTTAAATTTTAATAGTGGTATTTGTGTGCACATTTATGTGCTAAAAATGTAATTTCACACCATGAGAGCCCCTCGCCTATATGGGAGTATACATTATAATTATCACAAGCATTTATGGTGGGAAGGTTTAAGATGAGTGTCTGTTTAAACCAACCATGTGGGATCCATGGGAGTTTCAGGCATTGCAATTGAAGTCCAATAATGACTTAATGAATTCTATAAGGGACTCTGTTAATTCATTATTCACTAGATGAATTAACAAATACTTTAAATGCCCTGATTACATCATTAATTATTTATTTTTTCATGTTATCATTTTTTTATTTTGTGAATACATATCTATTACATTTGATCACATAGTATAATAATAAACAAGAATGTCAATTTTAAATGAACCTGTGTCCTGAATTTTCTATATTTAAAATCATGGATATTTTGTGTGGGCGATCACGTAAAATAGGAATGATAAATATAAAATATTTCCATTCATTGATATAAAATTACCAAATACCTTAAGGGAATCATTATGTCAATAAATGCCTTAAATCGGTCAAATTTGAACAACACTGGGGGAATAGGGTGCTTCATCACCCAACAGTGAGGATTTCATCGACTACTGTGGAGTTATTATGTGAGTTTTTGGTCTAATTAACTAATGTTGGATGAAATTAGATGCCGAATCTTGCATGATTCACCATTAGTGGAATTTATTTGAGCAATGTAAATTAATAATTTTAATGAGACAAAACACCACTCAACAGATCAAGGAGCCTTGAGTTAATTTGATCAATATATGATAAAAAATATCCTAATTGGTTATAACATATGGGAGTGGTTTATGCACATGAGCATTGTACTACAAAAAAATAGAGTAATATTTATGGGATGGAATTCTTAATTTCATGTGAGCCACCTAAAATAGATTGAAAAGAGTATAAATATAAATAAATGATTTATAAATAATATGTATAAAATTATTAGTGTTTCGTGTGGCCATCTATGTACTAGGAGTTGCATAAAATGCACATGGATAAAGATTCATTGAAAATGCTCTATATTTTCCAAGAGCTATACCATGAAAGAAATCTGCAAGAATGATTTAATATGTCAAGTGCTATGTATATATTCATGCTAGTATAATCATATAAAGTAGGACCTTAGGTACTAATGATGGTTAGGTAAACTGAGATACTTGAGTCCCATAGGTTCAAATTGATCCATGATGATGCAACTGATATAATTTTTTCCACTTTAACATATACATTCATGACATTAATTTTAAATTATAATATTAATAACATAAATAAATAACTCCAATATATATTTTATTTAGTTCTACAGGAGCATATGTTTATGAATAATATCATTTCTTCATTACTTATGGTAAAAAAGAGAATTAAGGAAAAACATAAATGGTATAAGGAATAGTCCATGTAGAAGACATCAATTCACCATCGATTCAAAATTCCAATGATACAAAGGGTTGGGAATGAGAAGGGTGGTTTATGATTTTGATCTAGCAAGAAAAGTAAATTTATGAGGAATTTAATTAATATTAAGTAGAAGAAGAAGGTTATTTTTTTACATGAGTTATTACTTCATTAAATGAAATATGTCAATTTATATAAGTTGGGTATTGTGTAATTAATGTTCCTCACCAATTTTTATTATAATAAAATAAAAATTCACATTAATTAAAATTTAAAAAAAAAGTGAAGTAGATCTTCATGATTCCCATGTTGTGACTCTGGCCTCCTTGGAAGTGAGTGATTATCATTGTACGATTCCAAGTGGTTTAGTTCATGTATTGATTAACTATTATTATGTTCCTTTAGTTTCCATAAACATAATATCAGTTTCAATTATACATACAGTGTGATTCTATTTCATGTATGGAAATAATTTATGTCTCTAATTCAAGGGAAACATGTGTTATGGAATGGTTCATTTCATTAATGGGTTGTATATACTAGAATTTGATAATTCGATAAAAAAAATCAATGAAATCCCAAATCAGAATGATTTATATAACACTCATATATGCCACAAAAGGCTTGTTCATGTATATGATAATAAATTACAAAAATTACATTAATATTTTTTTTAGACTCATTTGAGTTAAAACCCATTGGATTTTTGTCAACTTATTTAAAAGTCAAAATTTCCAAACAACCTTCTATGTGTACGTAGAGAGATCCAATGAGTTTTGGAATTAATTCATACTTGCATAAGTTCTCCATTCTAGTAGAGTAATGTGAGGACTATTTTTACATAATTACTTTTAATGATGACTTTATTAGGTATGGCTATATCTACTTAATGCGATATAAGTCGTATTAATTTCATTTTTAAGGAATATCAACACCCAATAGAAATATAGTTTGGTAAGAAAATTAATAAATTCTTCTACGATTGAGATGAAGAGTATCTTAACAAAGAATTCATTGGCCACTTGAAGGAGTGTGGGATATTATACGAAATCACTACCCCTTATATATCATTTTGTAGTGGTGGGTGTGAATGGAGGAACCAAACCCAGCATCATGTGATTTGTTGAATGATGTGTGAGAGAGTTTTTCCTTTGTCATTCATAGGATATGCCTTGCAGATAGTATAATATATCCTTAACTAGGTACCAACTAAATCTATATATTGGATTCTATGTATGTTATAGTGTTGAATGAAACCCAATCTTACACATATACATGTATTGGGATGTGAGGTATTTTCCCTAGTATAAATAGTGACAAATTTCCATCATGAAGCACAATATGCATCCCTATTAGTTATCCTAATGTCACATAAGGATATTTCAAATACAAAACATCTAATAAAAATGTGACATGTTCAAGAGAGTCCAAATTTATATAAATCCATAATATTTCCAATAGAAATAGTAGGATAACTATTATCTTTCATTATGTTGAAGAAATCGAAGAAAAATATTTGGTTTGAAAAAAAATCACCGCAAGAGATAGTGGTAGAGAATGATGTACCTATGACAGAAGTACTATATAATTCTAACAGAGAGGTTAGAGTAAAAGAGATATATAGTTTTATAATCACTATGATAGGTGAAACATTTATCGTATAAAATAGTGACCCTCTGACTTACAATGAAGTGGTAGAGGGTGAGGATGAATGAATATAGAGTGAATCTATGCAATTTGTGATGGACTCAATGTATCAAAATAATGTTTGAATTTTGGATGACCCTCTAGAAAATGTAATACCAATTATTTGAAAAATGGTATTCAATAAAAATAATGACATGGATAAAAAGGTAAATAGCTATATACAAATATTGGTAGTGAAGGTTTTGGGGAAACATCATGGAATCATATATGATAATGCCTCCTCACTAGTATAAATATTGGAATCCATCAAAATACAACAAGGAATCTTGGCCTTGCCTGATTGTTATATTTGGAAAATGGACATAAAAATCAATTTACAAAATGGGAATTTGGTTGAAAATTTCTACATGAATCAACCAGATGATTTGGTTATGTCATTGAATTATAAAAAGGTATAACAGCCTCATAGATACATTAATGGGTAGAAACATAGAACACAGTCATAGAGTAATATTTTTTTTTGATTACATAAGAGAATTTTTTTTTCTTGAATGAAAGTGATCCATGTGTCAATAAGAATGTTAATGGGATTTCCATAATTTTCCTAGTATTATATGTCGATTAAAAATTAAATATGGGGAATGAAGTGAAAGTTTTGTAGTTGGATAATACGTGGTAAAATTATTGATTCTATATGAATTAATTTGAAGAAGTATCCTCCATTCTAGGTATCCAGATCTATTGAAATATATCTCATTATATCTTGGGAATTGTCTGTGTACACACATTGAAAATTTACATGGATGGTACAATATGGAACAATCCAATATAGAAATGTTATAAGTGGGACATGGAATTAATCTATCTATGTAAATGTGTCTATAAATACATGAATAGGTTGAATAAATGATTAGAATACATTGGCCTTAAATAGTGGGATATATCATGTATTCCATACTATCTACAATGTTTGTTGATTCATTTTCTTCAATCATGGTAGATATATATAAATCCCATAAAATAGAGCTAAATTGGAAATAAATAAAACTTATCCTAAAATAAATGTTATGTATGATGCATATGTTCACGGTTTATAGAAGAAATAAGGATATAGATGTGAGGGGTTACAGTAATTATATTTTCCAAATAGATTAGTAGGATATGAAATCATATTCTTCCAATGTATTTCTCTTGAATGGTGATCTAGTGATTTGGAGGAGCTCTAAGAAGACCGTGGTTTCCTATTTTATAGAAAAATCTGAATATATAACAATTTCATATGAAGCTAAATATGTAGTTTGTATAAGTAGATTTTTTTCACGATTTATTTTTTATTTTGTAATTCATATCATATTACAATATATTGTGATAATACTATTGTAGTAGTGCTTACAATGGATACTATGTCACAATAGTGGAAAAATCATATACTTTTTTAGTTTTATTTCAAGATATATTTCTCCTTGAGTGTTTAATTTATCATTATAATATTATCCATATATGATAACAAGGAATATTTTGTGAATAAATCCAGACCTCAATAGAAGCATGAAAATAATGTGAGATGTAAGAGGTTTTGAATTGTTAGCAGTTACCTCTAGTTCTAGTGGGGGTGTTGTGAGGGGGTACCTTAGACCCAAATACATTATATACTTTTTATTAAAATTACATGTATATAGTTTGATATAAATATTTGTTTATTCATACCTTAATATTTTTGACATTCTTATATAAACTTTTTAAATAGTAATTA
The DNA here is from genome assembly GCA_963277665.1 of Viscum album. Taxonomy (NCBI): domain Eukaryota; kingdom Viridiplantae; phylum Streptophyta; class Magnoliopsida; order Santalales; family Viscaceae; genus Viscum; species Viscum album. Next base: position 1,591,366,424 of record OY728150.1, read on the forward strand.
CCTTTGGTTTTGTGTCTTAAAATAAGGCTATAGGTGTTCCTAGTTATAATGAGAGCCTCAAGATACTATGAAGGTAAGAATAAATACATATGTCCTATTTCCAAATACTTCAATACTGACATAACATAGATGATGTATTTCTATTAGGTTTTCGGGGCTCATAGGCATTGATAATTATTATCATGAAGATCATACATAGTGATATTTAGTAGGGAGATCATGAGGAAAAACTCCATAATAGGAACACAACATCTTTCAGGTGGTATTGTTTGTTATTATCTACTAACAAGTGTATGGGAATCCATACATTATATAATTATTAGTATGTTCTATTTGATCACATAGTATGATAAAATTTGAAAACCATGATAAAGAAATCTAGTAAAGGTAGTTCGTGTTTGGTGCGTCATTGGTGGTACGATATATGTTGAATGCTCAAGATAGATTTTGACGATTTCAAGTAGAGTAAGAGATATCTCATTGGGATAGGTTGAAAAAGATTTGGGTACCTTCATAAATAGATTTCCATGGCACATGATGGTATTTTTATCTAATAAGATTATGAAATATGAAAATAAAAAAATAACTGTGATACAAGTGTGAAGGTTTCATTATTATATATCAAGAGGCAAATAGATTATATTACATTTTTAGTATTCATAAGAGGATTTCATTGCTATGACATAACTTATTTCCTAAAGGGACATGATGTGTTTGTAGAATCTACACATGGTCTATGGGTTGGACTCACTGCTATTTAGATATGGTCTTAGATGGTCCCACACATAGTGAATCCATAATTTCAAAATATTATAATGAATATGAGTTTAGGATGAAGTGGGCCCTATGTGTGGGGATGGTTCAGTAAGAGATTAAGTGATCATAAATAAATATAATTCAATTAAATTATTAATGTTTAGAATAATTTATATTAAATTTATTTCTCAAGGTATTCACAAGTTTATTGATCATAAATGTGAGTATCGAAAAAATATAAATTTTTTATCAAAAATATTACGTTCATGGATGATTAAATTATGTGTAGTTTTTATGGGAAGAGTTAATGGTTCTTATTTTATCAAATACATTTTTTGTAGTGTAACAAGTAAGTGATAAAATAATATTGAATTTTATGAGATGATTATTAGGTCATACATATGATGAATGTTAAAAATGAAGGTTATTATATTTGGGGGGACAAATTGAAATTTTAGAAAGTATAAAATCATTATAAAATATCATTACGCCTCATGAATCATATAGTAAAAATATTTAAAAAATATAATGAGATAAAATATTCTCTCATATCCTATAATGTTCATAGAGATATATTCATATATTGGAACAAGGTTAGATCAATCATTCATTATCAACCAAGACTATGTTCTTCATGTTATAAACGGTATACCATAAAGCTTTTTGATTTCATATTCAAGAACTAGGGAAATATAGATTTATTATCCTAGAAATTTAGAAAATGTATGTATTATCTATAAGACATAATGTTTGGTGTCTCATAGCCAAAACACAACGAGGATGAAAAAATCAAACACATGAATTCAACGTAACTTTGTGCTATTTAGGATTTGGTTTTATTTTATTTTTCCTGGTAAAATTTAATTACACATAGTCCTTTATGAAATATTATCATAGTGTTAACTAGATTCTATGTTTTTATAAATTAAAACATACACTAATTTTTGAATTTATTATTTTTCACACTTTGGATGCATCCTTGGTTTTTTCTTCAATAATGTTCAATGTTTATATGATTTTGGCCATTAGATATGATATGTTCCAAATTCATGTAATTTTACATAGAAGGTAGGATCTTAGAAAAAAAGTAATACTAGAGGTGGATATTATTAATGTTTGGGGGTTTTATTTCATGGGAACCTTCCCAAAATCTTATGGGAGTGAATATATAGTTGTTTATTTGGAATATCTATCCAAATGGGACAAAGCATTGGCTCATTCGAACAATATTTTTTCTATTATAATGAAATTAGTTAACACATAACATCCATGTTTGATGTTCCGAGATCAATCATTAAATATAATGTAACTCATTTCATGAATTAAATGTTATAGAACCAAATGGATAATTATGTTTGATCATACAGAACTAGTACCACCTATCACCCATAGTCTAGTGGGTAGGGTGAAGTGTCTAACAAAAAGATCAAATATATTTTAGAGAATACAGTTCCCATATCATGAAAGGATTTTTTAGTGGAGTTTGAAGAAGATATATGGGCCTATATGACTTCATAAAATACATGCAATGGGATTTCCACATAAAAGATTCTATTAAGAAGGAACATACAACTATCCTTGTAAGTATATACATGGTATTTTTTGGAAGGGAAGGCCATGAACATGGATGTCATCTCTGTTTCATATAGGATGATTTTAGAGTAGATTGATAAAGATAAAATTAGGTTATAATCATATGAAAAATCATAAATTTACAATGAAATGAAATAAAGTTTCTCAAGTGTCAATAAAGTAGTAGAGGGATTTTAATGTTGCTTATATAGTTATATTATTCAAATATATGTGGAATAATTTCAATGAAAATATAAAACCATGTTGTCAGGACCTCTCAAAATTCTATGAGTTCATTTTATTAGATCATTGAAGCTATTGGGAGAAGAAAAATGACCATACATGGTTAATGGAAAGATAATAAAACACTTCATTTAAGGGAATTCAAAATACATGGATAAAATATGTTATTTAAAGGATGAATTGATCTCTTGGAAAACTGGGGACTACAAACACAATGTTTTATGGATGATAACCATATTTTTTTTTATATTTTCATTTTTATTTCTATTTTTCTATAGGGATAACTCATGCTGCCAAATTCTCTGGTATATTACTAAGCAGGTCTGGTGATTATATAATATTTTTTACCACTAGTGTGTTACTATTGCTTGAAACATGATATGGGAAAACCAAGGGAGCGAACCACATCATAAAATTGATATGTCTACTTAAAATCACTCTTTGGTTATTTTTTTTTATTAAAAATATAATTCTAGATTCTTAATTGAATTTCATTATCCTTTTCAAAAATTAATAACACCATCAATATTTATTAACATATCTCTATAGAAGGGGGGGATTATTATTAATAAAATATAATGGTCAATGATCCCAAATTATGGGAATTTTTATTTTTATTTTATGTCACTATTTTCTTCTTATCTTATATTTTATTATATTGTGAAAATATTTTTGTGGAGTACTAGCCCATTTTATTATTAACACTGTGAAATTAATTTTTTTCTTTATTGTTATATTATTAAATTCTAATAATATTAACATTTTTTATATGATTCATTAGGAAACATTCTTTCCCCAATTGAATTCACTTTCATTCAATTGATGCTGAACACCATGAAATTATTTTTAATGAAAAACTTTTTCTATTTTAAAAAATTAAGATTGTGATGTTTAAAATACAAGTTTTTTGTTCTTGATGTTCTATTAGTGGATGAGGTAGTTCAAATGTTCATATTTTTTCTACATTTTTTATGGTAAAATATTTTTCATTGAAATTCCCAATCACCAAATAATAGAACTCATTTTCCCAACTATAATTCAACATATGATTGAATGAAACTAGTTTTATTTTTTATCCAACTATGTGATTCGTCAATGGGGATTGTTTTTTTATTTATATTTTTTAAGGTAGAGTGGTCATTCTATGATATGTTGTTCTTTAAATTATGGATACATCAAAATACCCAATTATATTTTTGTAAAATAATGAATTCATTTTTATAATTTTAAAATCATTCACAAACTGAGAGTCCTTAGGCTTTAATGTGAACCAATTATTTCTTTCCAAGAGTATAACAGTGTACTTCTCATTAATGTTTGAATTGAATTCTATATTTTTAAAAATATATGAATAATTTTTAGAGGTGCACCCTATTATTATAAAAATTATATTAATTAATATAGAAATGAATTAATATAAGATAAATATTTGTGGAATTATAAAAATAACATTAATAAACTAGAATTTGGACTCAGGCCTAGGGGAATATCATTTGAATAGTAATAAAATCATGGATCAAAATACAATTATAAACATAGAAGTCCTTTGAAATTGGTTTGAAATTGGAAAATTGGATCCCATGGTGAATATATAAGATCTAAGAACAAAGTGTGTATAAAATACATTTTAACATATTAAATAATTTCTTTTTCATTGTGGTATTCACATACATGGCTGAGTAAAAATAAAAAAGAAAATTAAAAACAATGATGTTACTAGTATTCAAAATTAATTTCATTTAGGTGAGGGTTATATTGAATCCAGATGAAGAAGTGTGAACCCAAATTTCATGAAAATCATTTTATTTGTACTAATGAAAATATTCTAAAAAGTTATTTTATGGATAGTATGAGATAGTGAAAATTGATGGTTCTATTTGATATGATTTTATTTCCACTTATATCTAACATATATTCACTCATATAATTTAAACATGATCTTAAATTGATATAAGACCACTGGTGGTTTCATATTAAAGTCACAGAATTTTCAATGAAGAATTATTCTATGTTCTCTTGATATCTAGTGTTCTTTTAAATTTCTACAAGACCTTCTTTAAAGATTACATTTGAAAAAAAAACGGATCCACCAAATAATTTGTTACTCTGTTATTAAAATTTAATGCATTTTCATTTTCAATTAATTGTGCGAAATACTATTTTTTCCTTCATAATGAAAAAGATTATAAATTGGTTGAAGGAGAATAATGTATTTAATTATCAATGAGTTTGATGTAGTTTTTCATTAGTTAATTTTTCCCAATCAATTATTATAATTAAATGCATTTTATTATTAACATAGTGTATATTTTTCAAAATTTATCTTTTTTTTGTATTAAATTATTTAAATAGTTATTTTTGGGAATATATATATTTTATTATTTGCTTTATTAATTATTAATAATTTAAAATTAATCAATTAATTCTATTTTACAATCATTTTTATATCAATGTTTTTTTTTAAATTTTAGTTTTTTCTTTTTATTAATTCATTCATTATTTAAAAAAATTTGGTTTTAAAAAATAAATATTTTATTTCTGTAATATCAGTATTTTATTTGATAAATAATGAATGCAATTATATTTCAATTTAATATATGTTAATTTTTGTAATTAATATTTTTTATTTTACATTTTTATTAATTCTCAATATTTTTTAATTACATAATAATTTCATATGTTTTTATTACTTTATATTAATTAATAAATTAAATTGACTCATTTTATTAAAGTGAATATATGTAATTTAAGTTTTTTTATATTTCAATTTTAATTCTTTTATATTTATTTTTTGATTTTAAACTTTATTTTTTGATATATATTTATTTTTTTAGAAAATTATTCTATTGCTAACTATCCACGATCAGCAGATGAGAATCCACTGTTAGAACAGGACATCTACTTGTCACCTGATGCCACTACCTCTTCCACCTCCAGCTCCTACTACCATCAGCCAGTACCCAATGGTATCACATACAAATATTGTCATCCCAAACGCAACAATATAACCTCTTACTAGTTTTGTCTACACCATTCTATCATGGAATTCAAAAGATCCATTATTCCCATCATTTCAATTCCAATGCCTTTCCACTCCCTCAACCATCACCAGAGACTACATTCCCTAGCCACCACTAGCTTCCAAATTTCCATGATTCCATCTGCAACCACCCATAGGCCAGACATCTACTGTTCTTTGAAGATCCATATTTCTACCATCCACCATCACTGCATCCACCGGTAGATCTCATTACACCATTGATGGAAAGCCCCATCCGAAGCGAGCTATACCATATCTAAATAAAAAACTCTTTCCTTCACACTCTCCATTTTTGTATGTTGATCTCACTACTGGTCTTCCTAGCATGAACCCACATCTGGTCGACCATGTCTGACCATACCTCTAGAGTGTTTATTTTCAAACGGTGAGACTGATCCCTCTACCCCTTCCTAATACTATTTCATCTTCTACATATGAATCCCAAGCCATCTGATCAATCATGGAAAAGGGGGATTCCTCAAGGAACATAAACATACCCATCTTAGGGATTTATGTTCCTTCAAGAAAATGGATAAGAAGAAAAAAGAGTGAAAAATGAAACAAAAACTAAATTAATATCTTAAAAAAGTATAATTAATTATATATATAATAATAAAATAAAATATATTAATATATTAATGTATTAATGTATTGAAATATATTAAATAATCATATTAATATTATATATATTTATAATCTTATATATAATATTCTATAATAATTATAATAATTTTTATAATAACATGTTTATTATTAATATTAATATATATATAAAAATCATATACATATATATATTTTATATATATAGTAATTTGGAAATATATATTTAATTTAAATTTTATGAAATGTTCACTAACTAGAGTTTCTTGCATATTTTTTTATCATTAATTCTTTTTAGTTAGTTTTCTTAATTCAATAATAAAATTGATATCAATGAATTAGTGGGATTCGACCCCAATTATAGATTATAGTAGTTGAAAATTACTTGTCGTGGGTATTTAGGTGCATGATTGTAGTCATTTTATGAAGGAGTGTTTCGAGGAGTTTTCCATTCAGTTTGAGGGACTTTTGGAAGTGGTCCCCAATGTGGATGACATGGATTGGGGAATTTTCCACATGGATGTGAGATGACTATCAACGAGCAATGAAAAGAGATAAAAAGTAGAATTAAATGTCTCCCAAAAAACAAAGACCCACATCACCAACCAAGATCACGACATAAAAAAATACAAATATACACCATTCTTTGTAATAAGTAGGAGAAAATAGCGGTCTTTCATTAAATCTCTCTATATATCTAGTAGGGAGAGAGAAAACTATTTTATAATTTTTTCTATTTTCATTATTTCATTGAAAATTAACATCTCTCTTTTATATCTATACATATTTTTAATTCAATAGTGATTTTCTTATAATCATCATTTGAGGAATAGGATGAGATATTTTAGTCCATCTTTCTATGTTCATTCATTCTCAGTAATGATGTATTCTCTCTATATTTTAAAAACCATCTATTTCCAAACAATATGTTTCAATGAAAAATTATCATGATCTGGATTTTTATAAAACAATCAATATTAGGATTTAACTAAAAACTAAATCAAAATAAATAGAAAAAAATTGAAATAAATAGATAATTTGAACTCAGTGATTACCTGATTTGTTCTCATTCAGTGATTAAAAGTTAATGGTAGTTAAAAAATAAATGAGTCTATTTAGTCCAAGGATGGCTTTATAAAGAATCGGGTAATCCACTTTGAATTTGTTTTAGTGTTTCGACGTAGATTCGTGAACAGAGTAAAAAAAATTATGAATTCCAACCATCTGATTTCTCATGTTCATCAACAATATGATCATAATATTTTTTTTCTTGACCTTCCACCTCCCTACATTCACACACTCACAATCACATTCAAAATCAGTCACAAATCATTGTTTTCATTATTGCATCATAAGAATCCTCCACTATTTATTATGTTTTCTTAAATAATTTAGTAATGTCCATGAATTACCATATAATTTTTTATATGGTATTAATTTGAGACTATTTTCTGAGATGACATGTGATTTAAAGGCCTTTAGTGCCCAGAATGAGTTGTCGAAAAATGTTAATGATTGAATAGAACATAGGAGTTGTTTTAAAGAAAAAGTGCAATATATCTTAATTGGGTTCCCACATCAAAAATATGAGGGCACCATTGCATTCCAGTTGGGAGGGATACCCAAGGCGTGACTTAATTTTAGTCAGCACATTCCTCTAGTGAAAAAACTCAAAAATGGCATAACCATAAATAAAATAATTAAATAAATTTATTTTATATTTCAAATTCATATAACTCATGAATGGTGAATTGGATTAAAAATATGATACCCTAACTGTACCCATGATCTTATGCTTTCCATAGGAAGATCCAAACATTTTTCAGCAAGGGCCAACATTGGTATATAGTATTTGGTTGTATATAAAATAATTAAGTGACAATTATTTTGTTTTTAAATATATAAAACTTCTAAATGATAACTCAAATTATAAATCAGAGAGTATCATTAAGCTTTTGGGGGTGTATTCCCTATATGAAATAGTAAACTAGACTAGTAGGGGTCTAGGGTGGAAGTTATTTTTTATAACTTTGTAAAGGTAGGTTTAGTAAAGGTACAATAAGTTTTTTCTATCGTTTGAACTGGAGCTTGGTATTAAATCTGAGGGTACCGTTTAACTATAAACACTGAGACGATCTTTGGAGAATCTTATGTTTGACTGGAAAGGGTCATAATAAGTAGTTTAATTTCTGTCTTTTTCTAGATAATTAATAAAATAACTTTTCCAACGTTATTTTATTTTTCAATCTCTTGAGCAGTGACACTGCTATGAGACAAGATGCTTTAATAAAGGCCATTAAATGATTTTCTTAATGAGATCCATTAATGAGCATCATTAATGAAACAAAGGTGAATCTTAATTTAAACATCAAGACATGTTTTTTTATTAATTAACTAATCCATTAGAGAGAAGAGATGGAATCGCTCAGAAATCTATGATGAACAACTGAAAATTTCCCTCTCGACCGAAGAAAAAACAAGGAAGCAAATTACATTGGAGGATTATATACAAAGGTCCCAAAATGACAATATGAATCAAATATTTGTTCGTCCTCATATCTAACAAATCCTGGTAGGTCATTATTGCATTCTATGTGATGTATACACATTCCATAATCTTCATTCTATAAAAATGAACCTGGGTCAACTGAAGACCGAATTTATTTCTGTGTCAGGTGTTATTATGGTACGGTGGTTCACCTAGGGGGTTTCAAAGTATGTATTAATAACATGTTTGAATTGAAATCCCCAAACTCTCCTTATTCTAGAACATCTAACGATGGGGGCATGGGTCGAACGAATAATGCATGAATCCCTCTATAGTGTGTGTTCTTATTGGATAAAATTTGAAGTGATCAAAGAGAATGTTTAGGAACTTTGTTGTGATGGAGGAACCCTACATAACTCATAGGTGAAATCAGTTAATGAAAGGGACCACTAGAGCTTCTCTAGTGGCCCATGGAAGGTCCCACCAGTGTGCCTGTCCGTACGCCGTAGAGACAAGAGGTCGTGATTGGCTGTCCGCAGCGGAGGGGATGTATAATGACCCACCCAAAAACATTACACAATCATTAATTAAATTAATAATTCACATTTAGGATCATTTTAGGTTTAGAGTTTTATAGAATAAGCAAATAACTATTATAATAAATCTCAAATATTACAAATTAGACACTTCTAATCAATATCAATTTTTTCATAAAAAAAATTCTTAAAAGAAAACAATAATTCTTTTCTTAATATAAATCTTCTTGAGTTATTTATTTATTTTACCATGAACTATACCCTATAAAAAACATTTCAGAAACATGGGAAGATCATAAAAATCTCAGTAAGGGTTATAAAATAAATAAAAAATATTAGTTCATCAATACATAAAAAACATATTATTTATAACATTCATCATGAAATCATAAGATTTATGAATTACAAATAAAAATCATAAATTTTAAAGGTAACAAATAGATTAATAACATACATACATTTTATATTTCATAGCTACATAGGGAGATACATTTGGAACTCCCATCACAGTATGATACCTAAATCTCTTAGTAGAAACATTAACGTCTACCTCCGTCACATTACCCAATACATTGGAGAGCTATATCGGGATCAACTTCCCTAGGTTTTTCATGAATCCATCTGTATAGGTAAACAATTACCTATACAAATAAAATATTCATAACACATAAACCAAGAATATAAGAAAGATAACATTTTCACATTGCAATCATAATATATCATCTCAAGATATTTACATAATCACCTCTTTATCAAACCATATTCAAAACCATTTAAAACATTTAATAAAGATATTTTTGGATCAAACTGTTACATGCCACATTTAAGATATGAATGGAATTTAAATTTTAAAACATTAATTTCCATATAAATAAATCATTAAAACCATTTTTAAAACATGGACATTATTGGGGAATATTTTGAATAATACAACTTTCATGATTTTAAAGGAATGTTTTAGTTAAAGAGTCTTGTAAAACATGAGAAACACTTAGAAAAAATAATTAAAGAAAAAAATATAAAAAAAGTATAATATTATTAAAATATTGATATTCGTGATTAAAGGGTTGTATATACACCATATAAAAGTGAATTCATGTATAAAAACAAATAAGTCTCAATGGAATGTAAATTCAGACAAAGCCACTTACAAAGATCATATCCTTAGATAAAGGATATATCAATGACATAATTATGTGTGAAAAATAAGAACACAACCAATATAAGAGGATATTAAGTGTAAAAAATGAGAGTTCATTCACACATATTCTTAGAATCACATAATTTTGAAATATATGTTTAACCCAAAAAATTTAAATTTGGTTAAGAAGTTCCCATACAAAAATTCGGCAGCCTAAAGACGTCACATATAAATTCAAAAAATTAGTTCATGAGAGAGATAATGGTCTTCCATCACATGGAAATAATATTTACAGCAATATTTTTATATAATAACATATCCCAAATTTTAGAATTGAATGTTAAAGAAATAATATAAAAGAAGTATTTGACTAGATCAGGTGGTTGAAGAGTTCCCTTACCGATTTGGTATCTTATGAAACATACACCAAATGAAAGAATGATCATATATGGAAGAGTTAAATACCCAAAAATTTATATATATATTACCCAAATAATATAATTATCAGCCATAAATACAACATAAAAATGAATTAGTGGAAAATATAGCATGAATCTCATGGCAATAAAAAATGAGATGAAAACCCTTACCCTGTTTTCGAGTTGACTCTTATCTTCCATGTTCTTCATGATATAATAAACATAAGTTAATTTATACATCATATAAAACTATTTTCATGTTTATTATTCCTTTTATATAACATATTACCATGCTATTACAATAATATAATTAGTTGAGTTCGTATCTGAAATTTTGTCAATGTTCAGAACTTTATTAAAAAATGAACTTGTTATAATTACAAATAGTCCCTGTGTTCATTGGTCCATTATCTACAGAATGAAATTAATGATTTAAATATCATATTTATCATATATATATATATATATATATATATTATATGTGTTTATAATATTCTATATCATTTGAAGTTAAGAAATGAAACACACAGTTTATGGAGACGGTAAGCTGTACGTACGCATGAACACTACTTTCATTTCTATTTTATATTTAATGGAATAAAAACATAAAAATACAAAGGTATATTATAATTATATTATAATATCATATATATAATTTAGTAAATCTATATTTTATATATTCTATGAATTGCATTAATGATTCATATCACATTGAGGGGGCAGTAGTCCGCACTTACTCAAATAAAATTATCTTATTTACCCATTATGGAAACGATAATGGTATGCTATAAAGTAATTATAAATAAGTATAGAGACAATATAAATATAAAATATATCATATATAAATACAATTCCATCTTAATGGACACCATAAGAGGTGGTCGGAGAAAATTGAACAATCATCATTTCGTTAGACAGTAATTCTTCATCTATAGAAACAATATGTTCTCTACCCATTAGACGAAGGTGTGTGTATGTTTTGTTCGAATCCATATCCTTTAAATAATCTCATATATTGGGTATAAATATTTTGTTATAAAATAAATTAATAAAAGAGTTAATGGGGTTGGAGAAGAAAAATAAATAAAAGAACTTAAGATAATACGTTACCTTTAAATCGGGTAACTGCCTTTGGTTTGACAAAATTGGATTTCTAGAAGATCCTTCTGCCTTAGGTAAGGCTTCTAGGTCGAAGATAGGGATCTTGAGAGATTATTTTGCTAGATTTTCACTATTACAGCGAGCTTGAGAGGTTAGTGAAATGGGTTAGAGGCAAGGGATTTTTATAAGTGGGAGGGGGGCTCTTTAAGAATGATTTCAAATATTATTTTATTATATAATTATTTTCAGTTTATAAAGGTCTAAAAATCATTAAATTAAAAGATAAGATGACTAGTTTTCTAAATAGAATCATCCAATAAAAATTAGATAGGTTTTAGATAATTTTTCTAATTTTTATAAACGTAATTATTTAAATCATTCATTAATGAGGTAAACACTAGATCATTATCGAGTCATAAATAATATTATTTATTTGATGTCTAAAAATAATAAATGAAATAACATGATGTAGGAAGTATTTATATATTCCAATTCAATATTTATAGTCAAATATATCAATTATATAGCCATTAATTAATTTATTTCATCAAAAGAATACATGTTTATGATATTTTTATTTCTACTATAAATAAAAATGATTTAATGTAACAGTCATACCCAAATAGATTTCAAAGGCCAAAAATCTCACACTAGGTATTGTATTGGTTGGACATTACTCAACCAATAACATTAGGATATTTGGTAAGGTAATTTTATTTTATTTTAATATTATTTTTACCTTGATTTACAATTTTTACCTTTAATCGCGGAAAATAAATGTTAAAAGTTACTATTCACCAAAAATATTTTCATTTTATTTAACCAAATTTAACATTTTAATGAAAAAAATGTTTTTGGGTTTTTTAAATTCAATTAAAATATGCTGTTAAATTTCATTTAAATTAAATAGTCATTTTTTAACTATTATTCATTGTTTTCACTATTCATCAAAAATTGAAGGTTTTCGAAAAAATACCAAAAATTTAGCCTAAGGTATATTTGATATTAATAATTAAAAAATAATTTCTATCTTACAAAATAGAAAACATATATGTTTAATTTCTTAATTTAAAATTAAATATAATTTTCATAACAAAAAACATGTTTTTATGAAATAATAACTATCCAAATATTAAAACTTGTTTATGTTCATTTTCGATTTGAGATTACTTCCAATGACAAAAATTGTATTAAATAGTAAAAATATAATATAATTACACTTTAAAAACAATTAAAAATATAGTCTAACTATATAAATAAATTATATTAAAAATAATTTTTTAATTAAAATATAGAATTTTTCACTGTTCATTAAAAAATGAATTTTTTCAGAAAAATACCAAAAATTTTCCCAAATTAACTTATAATGACTTTATTTAGAAAAGAATTTTATTTTTTTCAAATAGAACATATAAAACTAACCAAAAAAATATTTAAATATGTTTTTCCATCAAAGGACACTAAATTGACCCTTTAGAAATATTATAGTGTTTATACTTAAAATTGGATTCTTTATTATTTTAAGCCTAAAAAATATATTGGAAAAATGTAACTACATTTAACAAATATGTATAATCATATAGAAGTTTGTTCTGTTTATTCCTGCTAATAAAATGACTAGGTGTTAACTACAATTTAAATTAATATTATATTTTTATTTTTTAGTATGACTCCGCATTGTGTGCATCATTATTCCTCAAAGATACCCATTTTTTCATGTCAGGTATCCGTCAAACATAGCATACCCTTTTAAGTAAAATTAATATTTAATTTAGTAATATTAAAAAATATGAAAATTTCTTATTCATCATTTACTTGGGATGTTACATCCTACCCCTTTTTGGAAATTTTATCATGGATATTTTATTCACTAATCATAAAAATGAGGGTATTGATCCCTCATAGAAATTTTATATTCCCACAATACCTCTTCAACCAGATGGTTTTTTCACAAAATCATTACCTGGTGAATTTCCTTATTCTACAACACATGCTCTTTACGGTAAAGAATCTATACATGTTGTTCGACATCAGATAGATTCTCTTCCATGTGAATTATGTCTTGGCTCAAAATATGAGATAGATATGGAATTTACATTCTCAACATCGAAACATGAAAAACATTGTGTACCTGGGATAAACAAGGAGGTATAACCACTCTGTAGGCAACTGATATAACATTCTCCAGGATTTCATAACCTCTAATGAACCTCGAACTCAAAATTCACTTCTTACCAAAATTCATCATACTTTTACATAGATAAACTAATAGGAATACATGATCACCTACCTCAAAAGAAATATCATTCCTCCGATTATCCGCATAACATTTATAACTTCTCTGAGGTGATCTCATGTGCTTCTTAATCAACTGAAATTTTTCTGCCATCTCATTTTCCAATTTTGGTCCCATCAGCTTCCTTCAGCTACTTTATACCAAAAATATGGATTTCAACACTACTTCCCATATAATACCTCAAATGGAGTCATCTATATACACAAATGGAAACTGTTATTATTATAAAATTTGACCAAATTAATATGTTTTTACCAACTTCCTAGGTAATCAATTGAGCATGAAATTATCATATCCTCTAGGGGATAAATTCTTCATTCTGAATTCTTCATCTGATTGAGGATGAAATGTAGTAATAAATTTTAATTCAGTACCCAAAGACTTCTAATGGCCATTCTAAAAGATAGAAGTTATCCTGGGATCGAGATCTGATAAAATAGAGATGGTAACACCACGCAACCTAACCATCTCTTTAAAATACAACTGATAAAGTAGATCTAGATAAAATGTAGCTCGAATAGGAAGGAAATGAGAATATTTAGTCTATCGATCAAATGTAATTGAGATTTCATTATTACCACAAGATGTCTTCAAAAATCCCGCAACAAAGTACAAGGATATATTCTTCCATCTCCACTCTAGAACCGGTAGACACTGAAGCGTCCATTTGTGTAACTATCGTTATTCTATAACCTTTTGAAAAGTCAAACACTTCACAATAAAGTCAAAAATATCTATTTTCATTCTATGACACCTGTAATTCTCCCAAAGATCTCTGTACATAGTAGTACTGCTAAGATATACTGAAAATAGAGAACGATGAGCTTCACATAACAACTCATTCTTCAACTATGAATCTCGAGGATTGAAAAATCTCCTTCCAAATCTCAAAAAAAATCATTATCAATGTAAAAATCATGAAAATTACCCTTCTGAACCGACTCTACCTTTTTCTACAACTCATTTTCTTCTTTCTATACATGCTTAATCTTGTCTAATAGGGATGATTTCACTGACACCTAAAACAAAATAGAGGAATTTCTTTGAACAACCAATTCTATGCCAAAGTTCATCAAATATTTAATCAAAGGATCTTGTTACATAAATAACAAGGTTAATGTAGCATTACTTTTTTTGACTCAAAGAATCATCCAAATTATTTGATTTTCTCATATGGTAATGGATCATGCAATCACAGTACTTGATTAATTCTATCCATATCCTATGTATCTTGTCAAAATCATTCTGAGTTAATATATATTTAAATATTTTGTGTTCATTATATATTTCACATTTTACTCCATACAAATGATGTCGCCAAATTATTAAATATAAAACAATAGTAGATAATTACTAATCATATGTAGGGTTATTTAACTCAGGATGTATCAACTGACATGAAACAAAAAAAATTACCTAATCATTTAGCATAATGAAACATCCAGGTCCAATCAATGAATAATCACTTTAGATAAAAAAACATCCCAATTATATAAGTTAATTTTAATATAGGAGCTTTCACTGATATTCTTTTCATTTCATGAGATCAATCATCGTATTCCTTTATCTAGATGAACATAACATCATTTCAAGTTAACAATGTCATTGGAATAGATAACTGTGAATATTTTCAAAAAACTTCTGGTAATAACCAGAAAAACAATGAAAACTACAGATCTCAGTTATATGTGATGGTTTTGTCCATTATTCAACAATGTTTGTTTTATTAGCATCAACAGTTATAATATTTTTTGATACAATGTGACCATGGAATTAAATTTGTTGTAACCAAAACGCACATTTGCTGAATTTCCCATACAATTTATTTTCTTTTAATGTTTGTATGAAAACCATTAAATGAATTTCATATTCCTATTTACTATTGGAATAAACCAAAATAACCCCAATGAACATACCTAAAAACATATCCAAGAACTCATTTAACATTCGATTCATAAGATCCATGAATATAGCGAGTGCATTAGTTAACCCAAAAGGCAGAACTAAAAATTCAAAATGACCATATCTATTAAGTAATGTGGTATTCAATATGTAGGATTCCTTTAAATTCAATTTATGGAACCCCAACAGAAAATCAATCATAGAAAAATATTAAGCTCCCTCAATCAGATAAAAAAATCATTGATATGAGGAAAATGATACTTGTTCTTAACAGTGAGGTTATTCAATGATTTAAAATCAATGAAAAGTTTCATTAAACCATAATTCTTTTTAAAAAACAAGACAAGAACACCCCATGGTGATGTGATAGGTCAAATGAAAAATTTACCTAATAACACCTGATATTTCTTCTTTAACTATAAAAGTTCAATTTGATCCATTCGATAAGGGGGTTTTGATATTGTATTATCATCTGAAACTACGTCAAAAATAAATTATTCATCCTAATAAGTTATTATACCATGAAACTAAATAAAAAATACATCAAGATACTCATTTACAACTGGAACATACTTAATAAGAACTGTTCCATCATTTTCAACAATATGTGAAAGGTAACATTCATTTACGTCTTTTACTAGTTTCTCAGCTTCATGATATGTTATCAAATGTAAGGGATCATTTATGTACACAAACTAAAAAATCATTCTGAAAGGAAACCTCTTCAGTACTACTATCAATCATATTATGATAAAAAAAATCAAAACCATACCCAAAATAACATCAAACTCTACTAGTGAAAAAAATAAGGTTTGCAGGTAGATTCTTTCCACAAACAAATAAAATTAAACTTCTTATAATTTCTTTTGTCTCAACATTTCCTCCTCGTGTTTTTACTATAATTTTAGGATTCATATCTTGAGATGGAATTCCCAATTTACTATAAAAATTATCAGAAATGATTGAATGTGTAGACCTTGAATCAAACAACACATTGGAATAATATGAACAGAAAAATAGGTTACTTAATACCACTTCATTCGACGACCCAACATATACTAAAGTAGGTTCAAAGGATTCCACCCCCCTTTTCGACTTGTAGTTTTTCTACTTTCCGTCAGTTGAGTTCTTCATTTAATACTCATTTGCATAATTATCCATTTCATTTCACAAAAAATATTTTACTGATTGTAAATTAGTTTTTGTCATACCATAACCATTATCTTTTTAGGGAAATT
Organism: Viscum album; assembly: GCA_963277665.1. Classification (NCBI taxonomy): domain Eukaryota; kingdom Viridiplantae; phylum Streptophyta; class Magnoliopsida; order Santalales; family Viscaceae; genus Viscum; species Viscum album. The sequence continues at coordinate 1,591,383,756 of OY728150.1, forward strand.
ATGAGCCTTATTTCTGATTTTACAACATCGGTTTCATGTAACATAATTCAAAAAAATTTACCAGCATGCTTTTTACCACAATTTTTAAAAACTGTAAACATAAATTTCTAACTCTCATACTATTTTGAAGAGTTATTTCCTTTCTCCTACCACCTTGACATCTTATTCTATTGATTTTCAATGATCACATGATCATCGATAAACTCCATTTCCACCATGTCTTCACATCGAACAAGTTCTAAATAACTTTTGAACTCATGAGAATCTAAATCCCTTCAATACATTGACATTTATCTGGAGTAAAATTGATTAATTTTACTATCAAGATATAGTATAATGTTTTAAGGATACCTTTCAAGTTGAATGAATTTTTCTTCATAAGAATCCACTAAGTCATCTTTCTTCATCAATTCCAAGACCTGTTTTTCTATCCTAAGAAGAACCACCTTAGGAAAATATTTCTCATGAAACATACCTTGGAATTCATCCCAATCAAGAGAATCAATCTCATTACTATCCCTGATATTTTTCACCATAACCACTACATACCAGCTTCTCCTTTAAAAGGAAAAATAGAAAGACTAACCTTTTGATGTTCTGAAAACCCAATGACATCAAAAAACTTTTCCATTGATTTAATCCACCCAACAGAAAGCACATGGTCAGATGATCCTCTAAAAGATGGGGGTTGTTGCCTCATGAAATTCTCCACTACTGACAAGTTCCTATGTGGTTTATTAGGATGATATCGTCCATGGATACCACCACCATTTATATCTTTTGTCATCTATTCCATAAACGCAAAAAAACTGTTTAGTTCGGATTATGATCATTTCAGGTTGCTGATTTGGATGGTTGTATTCATCCTAATGTTGTCCCATCATAGATTCTAATTTTCCTCTGAGGAAAACAATTCTAAGCAAAGAAATATCATAGTCGATGTGACATGGTAAAATACATATTCTATAACATTTCAATCTTTATAAAAACATAAAAATAATTTATGGATATTAATTTAACAATATCTTATCATCTAACATTTTCAAAATCAACCTCTGATACCAACTATAAGGACCTGACCTTAAACATTACATTATATTGAATTAAGAAATTAATTCACATTAAGGATCTTTTTGGGTTTAGTTTTTTAGATATTTAGGCTATAACTATTACATTACATCTCAAATATTACAATGTAGACACTTTTACTCAGTACCCATTATTTTCATAAAATAAAAAATTCATATAATAAAACAATAATTATTTTCTTGATATAAATCTTCTTGAGTTCATCCTTTCTCTTACCATTATTATAACCTGTGGAAAACAATTCAAAAACATTGGATAATCATAAAAATATATATTAGGTGTTATAAAATAAATAAAGAAAAAATTATGGCATCAATACATACAAAACATAATCTATTTAACATACCTCATGAAATCATATGATTATGAATGACACATAAAAATAATAAATAATAAAGGTAACATATGGAATAAATAACACACTTACATTTTATATTTCATTTCTACATAGAGAGTTATGTTTGGAATAACCACCATAGTATATTCAATATATCTCTTAGGAGAAACATTAACGTTTACCTCTGTCACGTAACCCGATGCATTGGAAAGATCTGTCGGGCTCACCCACGCTAGGATTATCATGGAACCCCCTGTATATGTAAAAAATTCTCAATAACCATAACATATTTATAAAACATAAAACAATAATAAAGGAAAGCTAATATATTTGCATTACAATCACAATATATCATTTCATTATATTGAAATAATCACTACTTTATCAAACCATTTTCAAAACAATTTAAAACATTTAATAAATAGGGTTTTTAATCAATGTGTCACATAGAACATTGAATTTTTGAAAATAATTAATATTTTAAAACCATAATGCCCATATTAATTATTCAATAAAATCATTGTGAAAACATGGCCATTACTGATAAATATTTTGAAGAATAAATCGCCAATGCTTATAAAATGATGTTTTAGTTAAAGAGTATCATAACACTTGAGAAACACATCACTAAACATAATTACAGAATAAAATAGAACAAAACTTATAATATGATGAAAATAAAAATATTAATGATGTAGTTTTTCAAAATTCATTATATACACCCTATAAAAGTGAATTTTTATATAACAACAAATAAGAATAAATGGAATGTAAATTGAAACAAAGTTCCTTACAAAGATCATATAATTATATTATGGATAAATTAATGACCAAATAATGCGTGAAAAATAAGAATACCCCAAATAAAAGTGGATATTAAGTGTAAAAAATAATGGGTCATACACACATATTCCACTCATGGCATAATCATGATGTATAAGTTTAACCCTAAGAATAGAAATTGGGTTATGAAATTCCCTTATAAAAATTATGCAGCCTAAAGATGTCACAGAAATATTAAAAAAATGTGTTTATGAGAGAGAAAAGGGTCTCTAATAACATGGAAATAATATTTACACTAATAAAGATATAGAATAAAATATCCCAACATTTGATAATTATAATTTAACGACAGAACATAAAAGAATTCAATGACAAGAAGAGGAGGGTGAAAGGTTCCCTTACCGATTTGGTATCTTATGAAACATACACCACTTGAAAGTGGTATTATACAATGAAGAAGTAAATACCAATAAATTAATGTATATTACACAATGAATACAATAATTGGAATTACATACACCACACAAAAGCGAATATTTTCAAATATTTCATTAACCTCATTAGAAAAAAAAGTGATATTAAAACCCCTTACCTCATGTCCGACATAAACTGTATGTTCAGTGTTCTTTATGAAAAATAAAATTAAGTTAATTTATACTTTATAAGGAACAATTTTAATTTTTATTATTACTTTTATATTACCTATTACCTTGATATAACAATTAGTTAATTATTTGAGTTCATATCGGGCATGTTTTCTATGTCTGAAACATTATTAAAAAATGAACTTGTTATATTTAAAATTTTTCCATGTGTCCTATTTTCCATTACCTAGAGAATTATATTCATGATTTAGATATCATATATATCATATATATCATGTGTATATTTATATATTATACTCCATATAATTTGGAGTTAATAAATGAACCACACCATTCATGGAGACGGTATGTTGTACGTACGCATGAACACTACAATCAGTTCAAATATATATTTAAAGGAATTAAAAAATAATAAAACTTAGGTATATTATAATTCCATTATAATTTCATACATATAATTTCAGTAACTCCATCCTTTATACGTTCAATATATGTCTTGAACAAGTCATATAACATTGAGGGTGTCATAGTCCGCACTTCCTAAAATAAAATTATCGTATTTACCCATTATTGAAACCCTAAATGTATGGTATAAATGAAAAATATAGAAGTATAGAGACAATATATATATATATATATTATATCTCATATAAATACCATTCCATCTTAATGTTAATAATATTAGGTGGTAAGAGAAAATTGAACAATCACCATTTAGTGAGGTATTAGTTCGCCGTCCATAGAAACAGTATGTTATTTACCCATTAGATGGAGGTGTGTGTAAGTGTAGTTATAATACTTCTCATAACAACAAGCTAGTATATTAATTATACATGTTTTGTTATAAAATAATTGAATAATAAGCATTTATGGTGTTAGAAGAGTAAAATAAATGGAATGAACTTAAGAGAAGTCACTACCTTTAAATCGAAAACTCCCAATAGAATGAACCAAATGGATTTCTTGAAGTACCTTATACGTAATGTAAGGATTCAAGGTGGAAAATAGGGATCTTGAGAGGTTATTTGGGTAGAGGATAGGCAAAAAGGGTTTTAGAGGTGTTATTAATCGGTTAGAGGGGATGTATTTTTATTAGGGTGAGAAGGGGCTCATTAGGAATGTTTGAAAATATTATTTTATTATATAATGATTTATGGTTCCTAAAGGTCCAATATTATTTAAATTCTAAGATATAATTACTCATGTTAGAAATAAAATCATCCAATAATATTTGGATAGGTTTGCGATATTTTTTAAATTTTTATAATCTTCTTTATTTAAATCATTCATTAATGAGGTAAACACTGCATCATTATTGTGTAATAAATAAATTTATATATCTAATAGAGAAAAATTATATATAAAATACCATGATCTAGAAAAAAAATTTATATTTTAAGTAAAATATTTCAATTATTTAACACAACATAAAAGTTGTGTTAGAAAAACAATACATGTTTATAATATTTTTGTTATTACTTTAAATAAAAAGTTATTAATGTAATTATCCTACCGAAGTGGATTTAAAAGGCCAAAAATCATACCCAAAGATTTTATAGGTCGTCCATTACTCATACAATAATGTTAGGACAAGTGTTAAGGTAATTTTATATTATTTTTATATTATTTTTAACTTGAATTACTCTATTTACCTTTAACTTTGGTAAATAAATGTCAAAAGTTACTATACACCAAAAATTATTTTCATCATATTGAACCACATTTTACTTACTGATGACAACCATGTATGTCAGAGTTTTGGAAATCAATTCATAGAAGTGGTAAAATTTCATTTAAATGAACGAGATGTTTTTTTAACATCTACTCAGTGTTTTCACTATTCATAAAAAATTGATGGTTTTCAGAAAAATACCAAAAAACTCGCCTAAGTTATATTTGATATTCAAAATTCAAAAAATGAATTATATTTTAACAAATTAAAAATATAGATGTTTTATTTATTAATTTAAAAATAATTCTCTTTGTCAAAATAAAAAACGTGTTTTTAAGAAATAATAACTACCAAAAGATTGACACCTATTTGTGTTCAATTTCTATGTGAAATTATTTCCAATTACCATCATTGGATTAAATGGTAAAAATAAATTAAAAGTAAATTATAAAACCAATTAAAAATATAATCTAACCTTATAAATAAATTATATTAAAAGGGAGTTTTGAATTAAAACACAATATTATTCACTATTTATTAAAAATGAATTTTATCAGAAAAATACCAAAAATTAACCAAAAGAAATTTTTGTGTCTCGATTCTAAAAAAGAAATTCGTTTTGTCAAATAGAACATATAAATGTGACCTAAAGTATATTTAAAGATGGTTCTTTATCAAAAGGTGGTATATATCCCCTTTAAATAATATTAGAGTATTTATGCATAAAATAAAGTTATTTCTCATTTTAAACATCTAAAATTTATGGGATAAATTTAAAAATATTTAACAAATATGTATAATCATATTTTTGTTAGTTCTGTTCATGCCTGCCAATATAATGGCTATACATTAACTACCATGTAAAATTATATTATATTACTATTTTTCAGTATGAATCATCATTGTGTGCAACATTAGACTTCGAAGAAACCCATTATTACGTGTCAGGTATGCCATAAAACATAGGATCCCATTTAAAGTAGAATTAATATTTATTTAACAAATATTAATAAATAGAAAAGTTTCCTATTCTTTATTTACCTGAGTTGTTACAGGAGGAGTGATGCCCATTGGAGAAACGTGTAAGAGCAGCCCGCCCTGGCTGCTCGGGCATGCTGGCGGAACATGGTCCAGTGACAGTGTGCGGGAAGAAACGACCAATTGCTCGGCCAGCCGTACTGGATGAACGAGCTGTTCTAGCGGGCACTATGGGCTGGAGAACTAGTCATGGTTGAGTTGCATATATTTTTGAGAACTTACCTACTCCATGTTATAGGTTTCGTCAGGTGGGTTGTGACCCAACTGGCGGGCCAGGCCAAATGAGGGTTATCCCCACGGTCTAGTGGGTTGGACCCACGCCGCCAGTCCGGTGCTATAGTCAAGCGGGTCATACCTATACTTCCGTGCCAAACCCTGCACTGTACTAGACCTGGAGGCCTAATGGGATGGAAGTTCCAAAACCATGTTGGACCATACTAGACCTGTGGACCAGGTTGGGATGGGTCTGTCCAATTGGGTCAGATCAGACACAGACCATATTGACCCCATTTCACTGAAACACTGTTATCTTTCAGATAGAGCATCTGATTGATGTGTCGTCTATAGCACAAGGACCCTTATGATGAGTCGATCTATATGAGTTAATCTAAGAGAGATTTAGTGAATGTTGGTGTACATCCATGTTGGATAAGAATCAATCTAATTAGGCCATTTTTACTGAATGGCCCATAACATACAGACTGGGCGTCTGATCGACGCACCGTCTATTTCGTTTCGACCCATATAAAAAATAGTCCTTTGGGGTTACTCTATTTGGGATTTCATGGAAGTTGAAGTATGACTGAAGACATGGGAAGTAGTTTCTCCATGAATAAATCATGTAAAGTGTGGTAATCCAGTGGTTGGATGTGACATGAAGAAAGAATAGCGATCCTCAGAGTGGGTCAGCACCTAGAGATCTTATCTGGTGCTTCACCTAGTGATCCACTTTGGAGAACCATCTAGAGATACTTTGTGGTTGAGAACCAAGAAATCATCTGGGTGGGTCAGCACCTATAGATCCTCTAAGTGGGTCAGCACATAGTGATCCACTGTTTATCCGCAACTGGTGACCCTGTTCAGATCAGCAATAGAGCATGTTGAAAAAATAAGGTGATCTAGCATTATGACTAATCATCATTACTTCTGTGCTTATATTTTAACTGGTGTGAGATTTTTTTTACATTCTTCTATGTTGTTACTGTCTTGCATGGTGGTTATAACTCTCAGGTATTTATACATTTTGGGGTTTCCATTTATGATTACTGAGAGACCGTCGGTGGTCTCAGGGTCTCCACAGAGTGTTGTTTTAATCACCCCTTCCTGGGATTCACCCGAATGTGTTGTGTCTGGTATTAATGGTAAACATTTTGGGAGAGGTTCTCAAGTGGATGGGACTGATAGATTCTATGATGTTAGAGATGGTGTCCTAGGACTAGGTGAGGCCCAATAGGACTGGGATAGCAGGATATACTAATTTAGCTTCCAACATATCCACTACTCTCACGATCAGGTTGGGTTTTCTCTGGATGAAAATTAGAGTTTCCATTTATACATACCATTTTCAGATCCTTGTGGGATTGTATTCTGGCCCACTAACATTCAAATTTACTTTCACTCATCCTTTTTTAGTGGTATACATGTTCTAAATTTCAGTGTATTGTTTTGTGATTGAATGTTTGTGTATATTGGTTTAAATGCAATTCCATCTCTTTTTGCGATATGAATTTCAATTTCTAGTTACTAGCCCTACCTATGGATGGAAGGCTTAGGGTAGCCACAGCTCAGGCCTCGGTGGATGGGTCAATAAAATGTGGCATAAAAGGGCATTTAGTTCTACTAGAATATCTAAGGGTTTGAATTTTTTATTATACAATAGTGTTAAGTGTTTTGAGTTTGAATTTTCGATCAGGGAGTCCAGTGTTGGTGAATAGATTGACATATCCATACACCATGACCTTGAATTCTTTTTTCTTACTCGATACATAAAAAAATGATTTCTTTAGTTTTTTAAATGTTTCTCCCTTGATTTATTTTTAGTCAACTCACTAGGTATACCTTAGTGACCGTTGTTCATAATGATTCCCTTTCAAGATGCCTCCTTGAAGACAAAAATCCAGGATTCCATTACATGACCATCAGTATGGTCCAAAGAGTGACGACGCTTCGGTAGAGGGGTCATTGCCCAATATTGTACCATCGGGTGATGCCCTAGAAATACCAATTTATGTTGGGTAGTTGTTACTAATGACACTACTGGTAGATGACACATGTATTATATATACCCTATATGAGTTTTAGAGATAGATTCTCCACTGGATCCGAGGAGAGACCAACTTATAAGTAGCTAAGAAGTAGATTTAGGTGGTTATGGAATTAACATCTTACCAGGGTGCCATTAGATCAGATGGCTATCATGGAAGTGATCCTTCTACATGCCACAACATGGTCATGGTAGGGGTTGGATTACCTGATATTATAATGAGGTGACTTTTCTGGGGAATGTGTGTGAGAAACTTTCTTAAGGAAAGAGACATTTCTATAAAAGATACGGGGTATGTGTACCCAAGAGCATATTCAAGATGACATGTTGGAAACTGAATATTCATCAAGGCATGCAGACTATTCCAGGTACTCAGTGAATATGATACAACTAGTGGTTTAGGGCTTGGACCTCTGAGTGAGATGTGTTTAGGGACATACAATCCATCACTATTCCTTTGTACACTCTTACATATGTTAGGGTTATAGTGATATCCGTCATGGATGAATGTTTTTTGGATGAGTAGATAGAGCCAGTGAATATCGGCAGTGGGAAAGCAGGAAACCAATTTCATCCACAGTGACATGAATATGTAAAAAGATTCATGAAGAGGATGTTATTGGGACAGATGAAACTACAGGTTAGAAGACATAGAGGAGGGGATTGTAGATCAACATGTGGTGGTATAGATTTTGACCTGTTACAACCACTACCGCAATGATTTCCCCACCAAGATCCGGAAGCTGGAGGATATGGGATGGGAGTAGGTGCATGCGGTCAAGATGTATGACCCAAGGGCTTTAAGAATGATTCTAGATGTGGTCTATGTCTACTAATATATATCTTATTAAAAGATAAAGGTACTAATTATTCCATATTGGCATGAAACTTGTTCAATACCTAGTGTTTCTAATTAAACTTTTGACTTGGTTCTTACATTCAGAGATACATATGGGAGGAGACTCGATAATCACCTATATTACGATATTGTGATATGACCCTTGAGGTTAGTGTTTTGGTCGGAAACTCTTGGTGGCAGCATCGAGGCCATATGACATTGGTCAGGGTACTGACTGTTTATCCATTGTTCATGTTCAGATTAAAAATTTTATGAAAAAAGGATGTGGTATATCTACAGCTTTCAAATGGGGTTTTCCATGGATAGAGAATAAAATTAGACCCATGCAACCCTGGGTAAACTCTTTCATTGGAGTGTGAAACCAATCAATCATGAGTCGGTCAGCCTTACCCTCGTGGAACTAGGTGTTTTTATTTTTCAGATCCCAATAGTAGTGGTGGAGTGGAGGAACATAATTCCAAAATATTTTTCTAGGATTACCTCCCTGCAAGGGCATAAACTTCTATATAATTCTACCCCGCTATTTGGAACTGATATTAGAAACATTATATCATTGGTATTTTGTATACCTTCACAAGCAGGGGGCATAGGGGGGGAATTTTTGAAGAGGGGAATAGTAAGACCCAGTGTTTGAGGTTATGTGTGTATTACTAACACCTTAACCAAGTGGCCATGTAGAGCATGTACCCACTACCAAATGGTCTATGGGAACATCAATAAGTTAAAGGGGTATCCATTCATGTGGATGGAATGGTGCATGTAGTATTTTTAATAGATGACAAAGTTGTGATGGTTGATGTTCCTCCAAGACTACGAATTTGAAATAGTCTATACTCTTGGATGGGGGAAATGGTATAAGATGCACTCCGAAAGAGGTCTAGCATGCAGCTATTGAGTGAGGCAATGAAGCATCTAGCAGCGATGTCAATATCCTTCATGGATTATGATGGAGTAGCTTACATTATATTTATGAATGCCACTCCCCCACTCCATCAGTTAGTTGTGGAGGCATATCAAGTGGATGTTGACTGTGAGGCATGACATGCTCAGATATCCTATGGATAGGCTGTTGATAAAGTTTCAATAGGTGGCGATCACATCACATTTTTCAGAGGACACACCAAGGAAACTGTGATGATACAAGAGGTGGTGTTGAGGCAATTCCATACAATCCCGTTGGTGGTACATCCTGGAGTGGGGAAGACGTACATACCACCAATGTTAGTACTGGTTTACAGGGATGAAGAAAGTGGTGGATGAATTTGTTTCATTATGCCTCACTTTTCAGCAAGTGAGAGCTTAGAATTTGGTTATAGCATGCTTGTGCATAACTTTTTACCCATAAACAAATGGTCAAACAGATCAGACCATACACACAATGTAGGATATGTTTCATGATTGATTCCTGGATGTTGGTCATAGTTGTGAAGACATTCTACCACAATTATATTTTGTGTACAAAAATATCTATCACTCAACCATTGGCATGGAGACATTTTCATTCTTATATGAGAGGCCATTTAGATCACCTCAATTCTGGATAGACCTTGGGGAGTCAACACTTATGTGTCCAGAGTTGGTATAGGGTATCACTGAGAAGTTGCAGATCATCCCGGAGTGGATGAGGGAAACCACATAAAAGATTGATGTCTTATACCAATAAGATATGGATACCCTTAGAGATCAAGGAGGGTGACCTTGTTTTCCATCAGGTCTCACCCCAACAGGGATTGAGGAAATTTTTCTAGAACAACATGTTATCTCTGAGGTTTATTAGATATTTTTAGTTTCTGAATGGAGTAGGCAATGTGGCGTACTGCCTAGCTCGTTTCCCAGCTATGAAAATGGTATAATTTTTTTCACATTTAGTAGCTAATGAGGTATGTGCATGACCCATCGCACATCATTGATTTTGTAAAGTCATACATTGATGATGGGGTGATGTTATCCGAGTTCCTGATGAAGATAGAGGATCAAAATGATTGGGTCATTCATGGAAGGCCAATTCCTCTGCCTCACTTTCAGTGGCAGCATATGAATCTCTTGAAGATCAAAAGGGAGTGGGAGGATCAGATTCATGCTAAGAACCCCCACTTGTTTGATTATACTTTTTTCTCTTTTGGGGGTGAAAATCCATATTGTTGAGAGAATGTAATATACTAATATTTATATATGAGTTTTTTTATATGGAATTATTTTTAGACCAGGAACTGAGATGACATGGGATTATGAGTCTAGGAGTTTTCAGAATTACCAATAGAAAAATGTTATGATTTATAAAGCGTACGATAGTGGTTTTTCTAAAAAAGTGGTAATTACACTTAAACAGGTTCCCAGATTAAAAATATGAGGTCATCATTTTTTTAAAGATGGCAGTATTACTCTGGTGGTGACTTATGATTAGTCAACACAAGCCTCTGGTTAGAAAAACCAAAAATGGAATAACCATAAAAAAATTAATTAAATAAAATTATTTTTTGTCAAAGGAATATAACTAAATAATTGTTAATTGGATTAAAAATATGAGACCACTACTGAGCTAGTGTGGGAATTTTTTCTTTATGCGGATCATAAAATTGGCCAGTAAAGGCCAATAGAAAATGTTAAATTTTTCCCGTAAATAAATAAATAAATTATTAATAATTTTATTGTTAAATCCTTATATCATCTAAATAGTAACTTAGATTGATCATCTGAGACTACCAATGAAATAGTGGGGGAATTTTCTCCTGAAACAAAGCCTATGTAAGACATAATTAGGTTGAGGTTGAATGTTATTATTTTGAAATTTTTTAAGGTATGTTCCATAAATGTGAGAGTAGTTTTATTGTGTTTTCAACCAATGCTCGGATTTAAAATCAAAGGGCGTAGATGACCTCATAAGGTTGGGATTATCTTACACAAAGCATAATTTTTAATGGAAAGGGTTTAACAGAATAGTTAATTTAATAATTTTTTTTATTAAAAATATAAAATAAAATTCCCAACATTGTTTTATTTCTTAATTTGTTGAGAGGCGACACTACTATGCAATGAGACGCTTTAAATAAGGACATTGAACAGTTCTCTTAATGAGGGCCATTAATGAGCATCATTAATAACGCAAAATCACAGCCTAATTAAAATTCTAGGACATGTTTATTTAATTAATTACATAATTCACTGGAGAGAGGAGGATGAATCTTTGGGAAATCCCCGATGAACCGTTGGCAATTTCTCTCTCCAATGAAGAACAAAGAATGAAGCAACAGATATTAGCGGATTGGATCCGAAGGTTGAAAAATGACAAAATGAATCACATAAATCTTCATCAGCAGATCCAATGAATCCAGGTAGGGGGTTTATTGATTAAATGTGATTTATTATCTTTCCTCGTTCTGCGTACTAATAAAATCAACGTGGATCAACCGATGAATGGATTGATCTGCAGGTCGGGTGTTCTTGTGGGAGGGTGTCTCACATGTGGTTTTGGAATGATTTTATTAATAATAAGTTGGAACTGAAATCCCATAATCTTATTGTTTTAAATATTCTAAAACAAAGGGTCTGGGCCCAATCAGAAAGTCACAAATACCTCTACAGTGTGCATTCATCATGGATAAATATTGAAGTGACGACAATGAATGGTTGTGGGAGTTTTAGTGATGGTGCGACCCTTTGTAACTCTTAGGAATAAGAGGTTCATGAAATAGACCATCATAGAAACATTGACTGCCTATCGAAGGTCTCTGTGGGGTGCCCAGCAGTGCACCATGAGGGCTAGAGGCTGCTCCCAGTTGGCCGCGGTGGCGGGGAGGTGTGGTTTCCTATCGGCACCGCCTAGAGGAGCGGTCCACCAGGGACGATCGTGTGCCCTGGAGGCAAATAGTCTGTTGACCACATGTAGGAAGAAAGGGATAGGTGTTCTATCGTCTAGGATGGACATACATGTGACTCTTGCTAGTGCCAATGGCTGGAGAACCTAATGTGGTAGAGCCACATCCATGCTGGAGAACCAGCCTGCTTCGCGTGCCATACCCACCACTGGGCCATACCCGTCCTAGAGAGCCAGAATCATGGACCGAATGTGCTGACTGGGCTAGAGCCATATTGGACCACTAGACTGGGTCAGGATGGTTCATTCCGACTAGGTCGGATTGGACCCAGACCTGACCAACCACATTTAACTGAAACAATAATAAATATCAATCTAGGTGTCTGATTGACATATTGTCTTGGGAACAAGGACCCTTGAATAAAGTAAGTTATTTTGAGTAACTCTATGAATGTTTTGGAAGATGTTGGCATATGGCTATGTTGTATCAGACTCAAATATAACCAGGCCCTTTTTATTAAATTGAAGATGACATACAGACTGAGTTTCCAATCGATGTCCCGTCAGTTGCATTGGGACCCTTATGATGATACAGTCCTTTGGGTTTACTCTATGTGGTTATTCATCCCATTTGAGGTATTTACGATGGATTAAGGTCCATTTTATACCTGAATCAAGAATCCTATGTGTAGAAATCGAGGGGATATCTATGATATGAAGAAATAATAGTGATCCTCTAAGTTAGTAGCACCTAGATATCCTCTTTGGGTCAGCACCAAGCGATACTCTATGGTTCAGCACCATGTGATCCTATGTGGGTTAGAACCTAGAAATCCTTTTAGTGGGTGAGCACCTAGAGATCCTATGAGTGGGTCAGCACATAGGGAGCCTCTATGGGTCAATAACAAGAGATCCTCTATGGGTAACCATCTAGTGATATTCTCTATGAAAGCAACTAGAGACCTTCTGTAGATTAGAAGTATAGAATCTTGACATAATAAGACAATCTAGATTTTGGACTACTCATTTTTACTTCTGTTCTTATGTTATACCTGGTGTGAGCTGTGTATTTTAACCTTTTATTTGTGGTTGGGATCTTGCTTGGTGGTTGTAACACTGAGGTATTTTTTTGGATGTTTCCCTTTTTGGATTTCTGAGTTTCCTTTGAGGGTCTTGGGGTCATAACTATGTATTGTTATACTCACCCCTGCATGGGATTCGCCCACATGTGTTGTCTTTGGTGTAGATGATATATGTTTTGACAAGGGTGCTCCGGGGGGATGGGACTGACAGACACTGTGATGGTGGACTTGGTGGCCTATGATCGGGTGGGGCCCAGTAGGTCTGAGCATGTAGGATATACTAATTCAGTTTCTAGAAACATCACTACTCTCACATTCAGGTGGGTTTTTCCAAAGATGGCTCTCAGAGTTTCTTTTTTCACTTTACTATTTTTAATTTTTTGTATAGTTTATATTCTTTCCCAGTTATTTTCACTTGTACTTGAACTCAGCCTTGATTTTGTTGTATACTTTTTTCCCATTTCATTATGTTGGAATTTGGTTGGATAAGAGTGTATACATGTTTAGAGAAAATACCTTCCCTTTTCTGGATATATTGTTCTGGAGCTCGTCACCACCCCCGGCCTCTAAAAGGTAGGCTTGGGGTATTCCCAGTACGGGCCTCGGGGGATGGGTCATGACATATTTTCTTTTTCATGATATTGGTAACGCAACAAAAATAATTCAATACCTATGTTTTGACCATCATATCACAGTACTAGTTGTAGGCAATAAATAGGATTATAAATAATAAATCATTACATATATAGTGATTCATGTTTCGCTGAACCAAATGTCAACCATTGTATGGTTTTCATGAAAATCCTTATATATATGAGGCACTGATAGGATATGTTCCTAGTTGATGGGGGATATAAAGAACAAGATATAAATGGATATTCATATTAAAGTTTCAAAAAATTAAAGATGGAATTTAGTCACAAATGGGGGAATCATCACTTTGAATTGCGGTATTTTGAGTTATAATAGCTCAAATGAAGCATATGGTCATAAATTTTAATTTAGAGTCAGAGTATATTAATTATTCAGTGGTAGTTAAAGTATAATTATCAATGAAAAATATAATCCATTATCAGGACGTAGTTCCTAAAGGTTAATATCATATCACACACTATTTTTATAATCCAAAAGTGATAGATCTCAGAAAATAGACTAGGTCACAGTCATAAAAAATTCATAGACCTCAATTATATCATTTATTAAGGGATATTTCTTAGAGTTTTTATGTTATAGTGAGCATTATTTTCAATAAAGAAAATGTGGTGGCCCCCTTTACTAAATAATTTACTTAGAAGAAACAAGATTATCAAGGGAGGTACAATTGGTTAAATGTTATATGTAGTTTTCTATTGTCTAATCAGAAGTTTTTTTACTAGGAAAAAAATTTCAATATTGATTATATGTATATATAATTTTTCAATTATAAATGAAACTTAATTTTAAATATTTTCAAATATTTTTTCACAAATAAAATGTAATAATGACAGAGAGTAAATGTGACACTGATAATGTCATTGAGTTTATCTGATACAATGATAACCATGAATTTATTAGATGTCATTCTTAAATTTAGTTCTAGAACTAGATAATGTGTTGTTGTTAGACACATAGTTTATAAAAAAATCATTTTGGAGTACTCATAAGAGGATGAGGATTATTCTCATGAAATTTGAACGTGTTAATATCTATGATGGGATATTATAAGAACATACACGTTTTTATTAATTAATTATGTTTTGGTGTTATGATATATTTCTATTTGTGATCATGTAAAAAGTCCATTATAATTTAAGATTACCATTAATGTATTTCAGGATAAGAAAACTTATATAAGTGATCAAAATCATGATTCCATATATTCATTTTGAGGTAGGGAATGATGGGTGAATCATGAATGACATGTGTTTAATAGACATGTCAAGGAAGATGCATCTCATAACACCCCATACTTCCTCAGTATGTTTCTCATTGAATAACGCATTAGCTTGCGTTGTATGTAACTTGGATATCTAGCACACCACGACCAATAAAACAAGTCGTTATGAATAGTAGTACCCACTTTCTTGAATTTTTATAAATTTTAATTTTCAAAATGGACTTCATTTTTGAATTTTGAATATCTGAATTATTTTAGAGTGATGTTTTTGTATTTTTCTGAAAACATTCAATTTTTGATGAATAGTGAAAAACACTACATTATTATTTAAAACCAAAATTTTATTTAAATAAATAGTTACTTTATTTAAATTTATTTTAGATAAACATAGATATATAATACCTATATATATTCAATGTAATTCATTGGAGTCATTTTATAATAATATTTGATATATAAAATTTTATTGAACTTTTTAACGTATTTTTCCCACCTACTAGGAGCATTTGAAAATTTGCATAAAACAAAATTTTACCGCTTCTGTGAATTGAATTTCAATAATCAGAGAGACATAGTTGTTCTTATTAAGTAATGTGTGGTTCAATGAGAATTAATTAAGTTTTGTTGAATAGTAACTTTTGACTTTTAATTACCACGATTAAATGTAAATAGTGTAATTATAGGTAAAAATTATATTTTTATTAACATAAAACAATTTTTAATTCTATTGGATTAGTGTATTTAGGCCAAAATCCACCTTAGGAAAAAAAATATGATCCTTTTGGTCCCCTTGGATTAGATTAGGGAATTTATTATTATTTTATTTGAAAAATAGTAAAAAGTGTTAAATTCAAATTTTTATAACTAAAACATTTTTAATATAGAATTATACATAAACAAAATTCACTATAAATATTAATTATAAAGATAATATGATTTCCTATATATTTTTATTTTATTTATAATTTTTAGACATTAAATAATTAAATTTATTTATGACACAATGAAGATGTAGTAATTACATTATTACCGAAGAATTAAAATAATTGATATTATAAATAGTAAAATAATTCTAATTTGAGACTTTATATGTATTAAAAATATTTTCTAGGTTAATATTCCATGTTATGGTTGATTAAGTAATTTTTTTTCGAAATGATAAAGTTGTTATGACTCCAAAAAACCCAAATACTAAATAGTATCAGAATTGACATAAATGCGTTTTTAAAATAGATACTATATTATTAAATGATATATTATTCATTATTATATAATGATCATCATAAAAACGTATATAAGGATTGATATATCAAAAATTAACCACTTGGGGATCTATTTTATTTTTATATTAGGATTATTAACCATTTATTAAAAGAATACAAGAATACAAGGTAAAAGTTAAACTGTTTAACTAAGAGTTAAATCTAAATGATAATGTTAATATGGTGGCCTAAACCTATCTATAACCTATTGGTTTAGATGTTTTAGACCCATCCACACCTTATATTCGAAATAATTTTTTTATTCAATTATATAAAAAATATGATTCTTTAATAAAATAATATTTCAAGTTTTTCCTAAAGTGACCCTGACATTCATTATAAAAGTGTACTTCCCTTCTCACCAAATCACACCTATAAATCCATTTTTCTCCACCAAATCCAGCTCAAATATAATTCTAACTACACACAATGTGACCTAGAGGCCTTACAATGATTATAAATCCATCCAATGGAGCCCTTTCGATCAACTCAAAAGAAAATAACCAAAAGAAGAAGTAATAATTTCACCACCTCTTTCAAAGTTCATTTCTTATTCCACTTACTATTTGTTTTGTTTCTATACCAAAATAATATCAACAAAACCTTATACATGATGTGATGTTATTATAAATATTTTACAATTATATTTATTATTCTATTCATCATATGATTGACATGCCACCATATGTTCGTACGTACGACTTACTGTCTCCACGTCGTGGTGTAGTTTGTTATTCAAACACTTAATTATTTTAATGGATATAATAATAAGTATAACTGATGTAAATAAAAAATATAACATTTTAATTCCTCTATATATATGATATAACATCCAATTACATATGATTTCACCATCAATATAATGATGTTGTCGCTTGTGCGTATATACGGATTACCGTCTCCACGAACATGATGAAATTATTTCCCCATCATAATCATTCAAGACAAATTTTTATTTAATGATAAAAAAATAATTTTTAAAAACATATTATTATTCTAGATATGAATAAAATAAATCCTATGCATAAATAACATATCTTACGGAACAAAACATATAAAGGAAAACGAATCTGTTAGCAACCAAAACAATGTTACTACTGATATATTATTAACAATGTAATATTATAAGGTCATATATGATATCATATTTATGTATATTGTTCTTGTATAATTTAATAAAAATGATTTAACTATTATAAAAGAGGTTAATTTACCTTCAAAAAAGGAAAATTACACGGTAAATCTTAATTTTACAAACTCATTATTTATCTGAGGATGTTTATACGTAAGTATCTAATGGGACTTCTTTATCATCTACATCCTTGTTTCCTAAAAATGTATTTCAATACATTTTCATTATATCTTAAAATGTTTGTTAATGTCATTTATACCTCGGTCAGACTTTTTATAAAAATTTTATCAATGAATCTTTCTGTCATTCTCCTAATAATATCCTGTATGACAATTTCGACAATATTATGGAATTTTTTTAGCTTATATGGTGATTCCGACTATTTTCCACAATTATAACACCTTTGAATCTTCCCTTACAGGATTTTAAGAATATTTTTTAAAATAATATTTTTTATAATAACACAACGTTTAAATGATTTAAAAATAAAATGAGATATTTTTTTCAAATACTTTTTATTTCATCAATGTCAATATACATTGATGGATTATATGCTTTTTCGATGTTGATTTATTATGATACAATCTTCCATATTTTGTTGAAGGTTTTTTTGGTATGTTTGACTATGGATGTGTTATTTATATTCCATTAATGGTTTATGGTTAATTTATTAACATTTCATATGCTATTTTTAATATGAATGTTTTTGTTAGGTTTCAACATTTTCATATGATTATTGCATTGGACATAGTACGTGATGAGTGGAGCCTGCTATAGCTCTGTTATGCATTGGTAGGTCTCATGAGACAAACTAGTGTCTTGGAAAAAGGCTTTGACAAAATCTTATTTGTATTCATGGAATGAGGCCCAGAATATGTTGTTATAAGGACTGAAAAAATGAATTCTGTCATTATGAATTTGGCTATTGATATTACATGTGAATATTCGACTAGTAGAATTTCAATGTGAATAAGTTATTGGAATTATTTTATTTATCTTTGACATATTAGGTTGTAGTTTGTTTTTAAAAGGATTGTGTTTTAGTTTTATACATCATCTTAATTGTTTATTCTTATTTAAGAATGTTTCCAATATATTGTTACCCTTTCTGAGCATCTGATCACACCCCTTTGTTTTATTTTTTCCAAGGATGTGAAAAGTATATTATAACTAACCTTGAGGTATTGTCTAAGGGATATTAATGTGTTAAAAGGAGACTCAATGTTGTTGTTTCTCTATTTATAATGTATTATTTAACTTAGGTTTGAATCATGTACTTCCAAGGATACTAAACTGATAGGTCTTTCGAGATTTGATCCCTTGTGATCATGCTACTGTTATGTAATAATGCACTGATTCTAAGTAACTAAGGTCAGGGCATTACAGCTTGTATCAGAGGATGTTTAGAAAAAAACATGGAAGATAGATTTTGAAAAACTCTGATTAGAGAAGAATACCCTATGATAGACATTGTGGATTAGTATTTGATGAACTTCATTGAATTTTGGTAATGTAGAGATTTTTTGTATTTTCCAAAAATACATCCATGTCTTGATACGAGAAGGTATAGGTGGCTCTAGAACGGATGTACCTAGAAGTGAAAACTCCAACAATGAGTTTTGGTCATAACTTAGGGTATCCTAGTACACAAAAACATTCCTTGCTACACTCTTGGTTATGAATCTCTTTGGGTATATGCATAGGGTAAATCAAATTTTCTTTACAAACTAATATGAAGGATTTATTAGTAAATATCTCCTAAAAGAAAATATTTTTTTTTGATTTTTGATTATATGCATAAAGTGTTCATTGTATATTAGGTATTTTACTAGTTTGGAATTATGTATTGTGATTCATAAAAAAATCTAGTGTATTCCATGGATTAGAAATGGATTCTAGTGTAAGGAATGGAAACTGTATCAACTCACACAATCCATGTAAGGATTGTCATCCTACTCAAGATAGTTATAGTGGAGATAGTGATGCAACCATTTCTGAATAACTTATAACCATTCTAGGAAAACTCACTCAAGTTATGAATAATAATCTTACCTGTATGGATAACTATAACTCACAATGCATAGGATAAATGTTATACCACTTCACGAGGAAACAACCAACAATATTCAACTGTACTAAAAATATATTATGTAGTTGAGAAATGGATATGTTCTCTGGAGAAAATAATTCTTTCTTTGGGGATTAGTGAAAGGAATAATGTTTTCATGATAGTTTATCGCCTCATCAGAGACGCAGATCAATGGTGTTCATTAATTCAAAACACAATTAAGGATGAAAAAAATCAAATATGGAATGGAATGAGTTTAAAGATATTTTCATAGAAACATAATTTCGTCATGACCATCGAGTGGATATAGAAAGACAATTTCTGAGTGTGAGGAAAAAGGAAGCTGAGATTGTCACAATAGATAAGGCTAACATTACAAGGTTAGCAAGGCATGAAACAAATTATATACGCAACCCAAGGAGTAGGATTGATCGATTATTAGATGGGTTAAAACCATTTCTTCATTGAGCGTTAGTCTCACAATCCTTCTCATTGTATGAATATATAGTCTAATGTGCTATTAAGACAGAAAATGAATTCTGTAAGCCTTAAATCTTCAACAAAAATAATTAGTTGAAGATATCTTCTAAACACTCTAGAAATAGAAATAAGGGAAATAATGGAAAATTTGAATTTCTATCATGCAGTAAATTTGGTAAAAAAATAGTCCGGTACTTTCCAGATGGTAATGAGAATATATTAAAAGTGTGATGAAAAGAACACTATGCTCATGATTGTAAGGGGAAGAATGAGGCGGTCAATGTGTAATTCTACAATTATAGAGAAATAGGGCATTGTGAAAATTATTTTCCTAAGCGGTAAGAGAACTTACCTTGGAAAAGGCTAGGGGAGTACGACCAATTTATTGTGATCACTACTACTGAAGTTGAAGCTCAAAATGACATGGTGGTAGGTAATTTATTTGTTTACTCAAGATTGGACAATGATTTATTTGATTCTAGATCATCCCATTTTTCATATCTTCCCAGTCATCCATGAAAAGTTGATATTCCAATTGGATTTAACAAGGATGTTTTCAGTCTAAAATCTTAAGGGAACTATCATTTAATCAATGATTTATGAATCAGTCCCCATTATAGCATATAAATGAAATTTATTTACTGATCTCATCATTATACACATGATTTAATTTGTTAAAATCTATGGTATGGTTTGGATTTAAGACCATGTTGTGAAAATTTAATATAAGAATAAGGAGGTTACCATTTTTATGATGATATGGAGTAATTTATCCTTAGAGAAGAAACATGACAATATGATTATTATCCAGATCCACCCCCAATAAATCTACTAAATTCAATTATTGGGGAGGTATAGAGTGAAATAAAAATGGGTGAGGAAATGAATGTTGAAATAGAGGATGTACCTATTATATAGGAATATATTGATGTGTTTCCATAGGATTTACATAGACATTCTCTAAAATTTGAAATTGTGTTTTCCATTGATTTAATTCTTTGTTCAAGGCCCATATCAAAGGCCCCTTATAGAATGGAAACTGTAGAATTTTTGTAACTAAAGAAACTACTAGAGGAGTTGAGTAATAAAGGATTTATTTTCCCTAGTGTTTCTCCATGTGGATTATTTTTTCTTTTTGTTAAAAAAAATATCGATCTATGAGGTTGTGTGTTTACTACATGGAGATCAATTCTATAACAATAAAGAACGTATATCCCCTACCTCACATTGATTATTTATATGATCAACATAATGGAGCGCAATATTTTTCAAATATTGATCTTCGATCTGGATATCTTCAGTTGTGTGTGAAAAAGGAAGACCTTCCAAAGATAGAATTTCGAACTATGTATGGGGTTTATGAGTTTATAGTAATGCCTTTTGGACTGATTAATGCACCCTTTTTTTATTGATCTAAAAAATTTATTTTTCAGGGAATATCTTGATGACATTGTAGTGGTATTTATTGATGTTATCATGTCATAATCCAAAAGCTATGAAGATCATGAAAATCACTTGCACAATATACTAAAGACTCCTAGGAGGAACGATTCAATATTGGTCATTGTTGATAATTTTACCAAGTCACCACATTTTCATGATATAAGGGAAGATTTACAACATGAATTTTTAGAATGAGTATTTATTAATAATGTTGTACGACATCATGGAGTACCCCTATTGATTGTTTCGGATCGTGATACCCATTTTATATCAAGAGTACGAAAAATTCATCAGAAGTCCCCAGATACTGAACTTCATTTGAGCACTACCTACCACCATCAAATTTATAGAAATTTAGAATTGACTACTTAAACCTTATAAGAGGTGTTGAGAACATGAACACATGACATTCATTTTATGTGGGATCAATATTTATCTGTGATAGAATTTTCAAATAATAATAGCTTCAATTCAAGTATTAAGATGTCAAAATATGAAGCGTTATATGGAAAGTGATGCCGCACACCAAATTTTTGTGATGATGTTGGTTAATGAAAACTCACAGGCCTAGAACATGATGAGGAAAAAATATAAAAGTTTAAGATTATCCAAACCCACATCAATTTAGCTCGATGTAGGATAAAGAGCTATGCGGATAAACATATAAAGGATTTGAAATTTCAAGTAGGTGATCATGTTTTCGTGTAGGAATCGTCGTGGAAGGGTGTTATATGATTTGGTAAGAAAGGTAAACTATGTCTCTAGTAAATCATACCTTTCAAAATACATGAATGAATTGGATTTGTAGATTACCATTTGGCAATGCCTCTAAATCCTTCCAATGTTCATGATGTCTTCCACATATCACTATTAAGAAATTACATACCTGACCCAACGCATGTACTCACCTTTGAAGAAATAAAAAATGAACCTTATCTGCCTTATTGAGAAGAGCATATCAAAATTCTTGATATGAGAGAACTACTGTTGATAAATTGGATTACTCATCTGGTAAATGTTTTATGGTGAAACAATAAGATGGAAGAGGAAATTTGAGAACATGAGGAACTTATTATGAAGATCCACCCAAATATTTTTATGTAGTAGTATTCAATAAACTTTGAAAACGAAATTATTTGATGGGGAGAATAATTTAACACCCAAGCATCCACATTATTTTTCTCTTTTAATAATGCAATAGCTTGCGTTGTACGCATCTTGGATTTCAAGAACACCATGACTAATCAAACTAGCCATTATGAATAATAATACACACTTAATGAAATTTTCTGTATTTTATTTTTCAAAATGTACTTCATTTTTGGATTCGGAAAGTCAAAATTAGATTAATGTTAATTTTAGGAATTTTTTTTGAAAACATTCGATTTTTTATGAATAGTGAAAAAAACCACGTTGTTATTTAAATATAACTTCTTATTAAAATAATTATCTATTTTAATTATATTTATTATAGGTAAAGTTGATATAATACATATATATTAAATATTTATTTCATTTTATTCATTTTATAATAATATTAGATATATAAAATTTTAATGAATTTTTTAATGTCTTTTACCCACATACGAGGCGCAATTGAAAATTTACATAAAACTTAATTTTACCACTTTTGTGAATTTAATTTAAAAAATCTGAGAAACATGGTTGATATCAGTATGTAATATTAGATCAATAAGATGAAATCAATTTTCAGTGAATAGTAGCTTTTCACTTCTATTAACCATAGTTAAAAGTAAATTAGTTAATTATAGGTAAAAATGATATTATTATTACCCTAAAACATGTCATAATTCTATTAAATTAGTTTATTTCGAACGAAATTATCATTAGTAATAAAATATGATATTTTGGGTATACATGAATTAGATTAGCACATTTATTATTATTTTATTTATAGAAGAGTTAAAAGTATTAAATTTAATTACTAATAACTAAAACATTTTTAATATAGGGTTATACATAAGATATATTAACCTATAAATATTCATTTGATAACTAAAAATATTTCCTACATATTTTTCTTTTATTAATAATTTTTAAGCATTAAATAATTAAATTTATTTATTAAACAATACAGAAGCTGTAATTACCTTATTATTGAACGATTAAAATATTAGATATTATAAATACTAAAATTATTGTAAATTGAGGCTTTTTATGAATTCCATAAATTTTTTAGGTTAATATTCCATGTTAGGTTTGGTTAAATTAATTTTTTTTGATGTGATAACGTTTTTATGACTTAGAAAAAGTAAATACTAAATTGTGTCAAAATTGACAGAAATGCGCTTTAAAAAAATACTATATTATTAATTGATATAATATTCCGAAAAAAATAAAGAGCATCCAAAGGACATATATAAGGATATATATATCAATAATAAAACACTTGGGGATCTATTTCCTTTTTATAGTATGTTTATTATCAATTTATTTTAATTCTACAAGAACACATGGTAAAAGTCAAACTATTAAACTAAGAGTTAAATATAAAAGATAAGGTTAATATTGTGACCTAAACCTGTATAAAAACTATTTTTTGAGACTTTTTTGACCCATCCACACCATATACTTGAAATATATCTTTTTGGAACCATTATAAACCGTATAATATTGTATAATAAAATAATATTTCTAGTGTTTCCTAAATTGACCCTCACCTATGTTATAAAAGGGTACACCCCCTTCTCTCAAATTCACACCTCCAAAGCCATTTGGCTCGGCCAACCCATACTCAAATATCCTCTTAACTGAACTAAATTTGACTTTGAGGACATACATTGATTATAAAGACAACCTATGGAGCCCTTTTGATCAACTCAAAATGAAACTCCCGAAGAAGAGGTAATAATTTTACCACCTTTTTAAAAGTTATATTTTTTATCCACTTATTCATTATTTTTTTTCCATACAAAAATAAAAACTCTAGGACTTTATAAATACTGCGATGTTATTATAAATATGGTACAACCATATTCATTATTCTATCCACCATATGAGTGACAAGTAACCATACATGTGTATGTACAGATTATCGTCTCCACGTCGTGTTGTATTTTGTTATTAAAACACATCATTATTTGGATGGGTATAATAATGAGTATAACTAATGTAAATAAAAAAATATCATTTTAATGATTCTTTATATATGACATACAATCCATTTACAAACTATTTACCATCAATATAATGATATTGTTGCACATGCGTACATACAGATTACGGTCTCAACAAACATGATGAAATTTGTTTCCCATCCTAACAATTCAAGAAGAATTTTCATTTTATGATTTAAAATAATTGTCATGAAGCTTATATAATTTTGGGTATGAATAAAACACCTCCTATCCATAACAAACATGGATTACGTAACAAAATATATAAAGGAAAACAAATCAGTTAACACCCAAAACATTGATACTACTGAAATATTATTTACAATGAAATATTAGAAGATCATATATGATATAAAATTTATATATATGGTTCCAGAATAATTTAATAACAATTATTTAACTATAAAACAATAGTTTAATGTACCCTCTACCATGGAAAAGAACAAGGTAATGGTAAATTATACAATCTATTTATTTTTATGATCTCGTCGATACGTTAGTATCTACTCAGACATCTTTATCATCCACAAACATGTATCTTAAAAATGTATTTCAAGGTAATATTACTATTTTCCTGTAATATGGTTTAAAGTAATTTATAACCCTGTTTGAATCATTATAATTTTATTTAATGGAATCATTCCATCATTTTCCTAACAAGGTCCTTTAAGAACTTTTTGTCAAAATTTAGGAAAGAATGTTTTTTAACATATACGGAGGGTGTGGCTATTTTCTGCCGTTATAACACCTTAGAAGAGTCCATCATCTAATTATAATAATATTTTCAAAATAAATGTTTTCTTTTATAATTACGTTAATTTAATTGATATCAAAATAGAAATAGATATTTCTCTCAAATAGTTTTGATTTCATCTATTTCAACATTCGTTGATGGATTTTACACTAGTTTGAAGTTGATTTATAATGATAAAATCTTCCATATTTTATTTAATGTTTTTTTATATTCTTTACTAAGGATGTGTTTTTTATACCATTCATGGTTTATGGTTAATGTATTTACATTTTGAATGTTATTTTTAATATGAATATTTATGCTATGTTTCAACCTTTTTCATAGGAGGAATACATTAGACATAGTATGTGATAGGTGAATCCCGCTTTAGCTCTTCGATGCATCGATATGCCTCATGATATGAACAAGTGTCTTATAACAAGGCCTTGAAAAAATCTTATTTGTAGTATTGGAATGAGACATTGACTATATGGTTATGATATCGGGAATTATGCATTCCATCATTATGAAATTGGATATTGATATTACATATGAATATTCGACTAGTTGAATATCTATGTGAATAATTAAATAACATTATTTGATTTATCTTTACCATATTATAATAATGTTTTTGTTTAAAAGACATGAGTTTTAGTCTTATACATAAACTTAAATTTTTATGCTTATTTATGAATGTTTTTGTTATATTGTTATCCTTATTGAGCACCTGATCTCACCCCTTTCTATGTTTTATTTTTCCCAGGATGTGAAGATGTATATTACAACTGACCTATATGGATTTTCTAAGATAGATTAATGATTTAATGTGAGAAAAAATGTTGTTGTTTTTCAATTCCTAATGAAATATAAAACTTATGTCTGTCTATAGTACTTCCAAGGATACTAATCGGATCAGTATTTTTTGATTTGATCCCTTGTGATCATGAAAATGTTATTCAATAATGCACTAACGTTGGGTATCTAGGGTTGGGGTATTTCACATATCATCCATCTCTATGGAAGTTGATATCTCAAACATTTTATTGGAATAGATCCATAAAATTAAATTTCATATACATTGTGAAATGATGATATTTTTTATATAGTTAATGAAATTTGTATCGATCTTTTCGGGTGGCGACATAGATGTTAAATCTTTTTGATGAGATTTTATGACAAAGAGTTTATACTACATAGTGAGCATTCATATGTGGTTGAACAAGTGGAAAAAATGTTTAACACGTCCATATTTTTCACATCGGTTCTATATAACCAATGTGCAAAGCTATAAAAATCTATTTATAATGGTAGTTATAAAATAATCAACATGATAATGTTATGATAATAAATTTTTACGTTGTTTATTTTAAAACCGATGTTATTAAACAAATATCAGCAATTAATCACGTCGGTTATAAAAAGAACAGAGATGATAAATTTCCATTTATCACATCCTTTATAAAATAATTGAATTCATAAATTACTTTCTACATAAGTTATTAAATAACTGTCCTTATAAATAGAAAAAATAGGTTATCAAATAGGTTATTAAATAACCAATTGGATAAATCATTTAAATGATTTATTGTACCTCATATTCTGTCGTTCTATTTTCCTCGATCGAGTGACCTCCTTCTAGTCTCTCTTGCACAAGAAACCTATAAAATATTATTCAATGCTGGTCCATGTAGCCTCATTTTTCCAACATCATTCATCATATTTATTATAATTATATCTATCAGTTAGAATTACAAAACTCAAGTATCTCACAGGGCACAGTTTTAGTTTTTTATTTTTTTGATTCCCTAAAATAACTTTTTGAGATGTTATTTTTCTATATTTTTTTCTTGCTATCTTGGTATGTTTCATAGTGTTAATTTATACCATTCTAAATAAATTTCTGGTCAACTAAAATAATGGATGTGATGTCATGCAAGTTTAAAATTTCTGTGTGTTCTATCATGTGTGTGGGCGCGTACAGGGGGTGTACAAGGGGGTGGAGGTGTCTAAAGTGGTGTAGGTGTCCAAGTGGGTGGTGGGGTTCAGGGGGTGGGAGGGATTTCTAGGGGTGGGGGTGTCCATGGTGTGTCAATAGGGGTGGGGGTGGTGTCTAGGGGGTGCATGGGCTGTCCAAGTAGTTTGGGGGTGTCTAAGGTGGTGGGGTGGTGTTTAGGTGGTGAGGGGATTGTAAAAGGGGGTAGTCGTGTCTATGGCTGTGTCTGTTGGGGGGTTCTAAAGGTTGAGTGGGATGTCCAAGGGGGTAGGGGTGTCCAGGGGGTGAGGGTGTCCAGGGGGCTATCCAGAGGTATGGAGGGCTATCCTGGAGGTGGGGGCTGTCCAGAGTGATGGGGTGATGTCCAAGGGTGTGTAGCTATCCAAGGTGTTGGGGGCTGTCCAGGGGGTGGGTGGGCTATCCAAGGGGGAGGTGGTCTCCATGGGGTGTTCTAGGGGGTGGGGGTTGTGTCTAGGAGGGTGGGGGCTCTCTAATGGGTTTGGAGTGTCCAAGGGGTGTAGTGGGGTTGAGGGAGTGTGGGGGGGATATCTAGAGGGTGGGGTGTGCAGGGGGTTGGGGAGTTAAGGGGGTGTCAATGAGGGGAGGGGTGGGGGTCGTGTCCAGTGGGTGGGAGGGTCCAGGGGGTGGGGGTATTGTCTATGTGGGTGAGTGGGTTTTCCAAGGGGGAACAGGGTGTCCATGGAGTTGGGGTGTCCATGGGGTCTGTTCAGAGGGGTTGTGAGGGTTTTCTAGGGGTTGGGTGTGATGTTCACGTGGGTGGTGGTGTGTAGGGGGTGTCCAAGGGGTTTGAAAGGTGTCCAGTGGGTGAGGGGGCATTCAAAGCGGGTCAGGGTGTCTAGGGGTGGGTGACCAAGGGGGTGGGGTGTCTAGGGGAGGTTGGGTGATCACAGGGATATTGGTGGGGGTTTTGTCTAGGGGTGAGGGTGTCCAGGGTTGGGGGTGCTATCCAGGGGGTGAGTGGGATGTCCAAGGTGGTATGGGGTGTCCAGGGGGTGGCGGTGTCCCGGGTGTGGGTTCTATTTAGATTGGTTGGGGGGGATGTCTAGGGGGTGGGGGGTCCAAGGGGGTGGTGGTGTTCAGGGGGTGTCCAAGGGGGTGGGGATGGTGTCCAGGGGGTGAGGGGATTTCCAGGTGGTGGTGGTGTCCAAGTGGGTGGGGGTGGTATCCAGGGGGAGGGGGATTTCCCGGGGGTGGGGTGTCCAGGTGGGGGGGGGGGTGGGTGGTGGTGGTGTCCAGGGGGTGAAGGGGTTGTCCAGGGGGTGGGTGTGTTTAGGGGGGTGGGGGTGACAGTCCAGAGGGGTTGGCAGGCTGTCCAGGGGTGTGAGATATCAAAGGGGTGGTGGGGTTCAGGGGGATTCTAAGGGGGTGGGGTGGTGTCTTAGTGGTAAGGGGGCATTCCAACTAGGTGGGGTTGTCCAGAGGGGTTGGGGGCCCTCCAAGGGGTGGGGATGCAGTCTAAGGGGTTGGTGGTGTCCCTGGGGTTTCCAAGGGGGTGGAGTGGTGTCTAGGGGGTGAGGGTGCTTTCCAAGGGGGTGGGGTGTCTATGGGGTGGGGGGTGTCCTGGGGGAGATGGGGATGTCTAGGGGTGGGGTGTCCATGGGGTTTGGGGGTATCAGGGGGGTTGTCCAATGGGGTAGGGGGTGGGGGTTGTGTCCATGGGGTTATGGGGCTTTCCAAGGGAGTAGGGGTGTCCAGGGTGTGTGTGGGGAGTCCAGGGGGTGGATGTGGTGTCCATGGGGGTGAGGGGGCTATCCAAGGTTGGTGGGGGGTGTCCAAGGTGGTGTCCAACTGGGTAGGCAGTGGGGGGTTTGGGTGGTGTTCAATGGGATGGGGGTGTCGAAGGGGGTGGTGTCCAGGGTGGTGAATAGGTTGTCCATGGGGGTATGGGGTATCTATGGGGTGGAGGTGGTGTCCAAGCACTGGGAGTGTCTAGAGTGTGTGGGGGTGCTGTTTAGGGGGTGGGGTTGTCTAGGGGGTGTAGTATAACTGTGCGTAGTTCCAGAGATCTTTAAATATGAATTTTCTACAATTTACCATGTATAATATTAACACAAAAATTCCTATTTATCCCTCATTATGACATGAATCCCTAATAGTATCGTGCCCAACATGTGTTTGGTTAAAATCATTGTTGGCCCTTATAAGTGGTTTCTGATTTCCAAAATATGTTGTGACTTTTCAAATGTGTTTAAAATATTTCATGGATTCCTAAGTGGTGTGTTTGGATACTTTTGAAAATGTTTTTCTTTTAAAAGAATGGGTGTGGCCTGGTTGGAAATTTCAAAAAGTGGGTTTTCATTGGAAAAATCTCTTTGTAATGTGTCTCTTACTTTATCATTAATAAAAGGAATAGTATTTTCCATGGTATGGGACTACTATTGTGTGTTGATGGCGCTATGGCAAGGGGACTTCAATAGAGAGGTGTTTTGGGGTGATTCTTAGGGGTGTGTTGCTTGTGTGTCTCTTCTGATTATTCTTTATAGATTGTTGGTTGTCTGATACTCCTTGGATCACCCCCATTGTAGACATAACTTGGAAACCTAGAATTGGTATTGGATAATTCATGAATACATTCTGAACTAGTTTAAGATTATGCTCTGTCTAATTGACCCTTAGTATAAACACAGTCTACTTTGGGGATGGTTCCCCTCATGTGTTAAGGCCATTTGATTGCATCAAGAAATCCAAAAAGATAGACTAGGTTACAATATATTCTAGATTTTTCCCTAATCTCCTAAGTATTAGCATGTTCTCTGATAGTTTTTTATTCATGGAGGATAATCTAGGTGCCTCATATGGTATGGTTTCTTGAATACCGCTTACTATTTCCCTTCTTATGACATCATTTGTTATGGTGTCTAATTGTGGTGTACCATTTTGGTAAAATAGAATTCTTAGTTTTAAATTTTTTCATGATGATTATTTTTAGATAAACTATGTTTATTTTTATGTATTTCAAACTAGTATCAAATAAATATATTATTTAAATGAAATTAATTGTGACACCCCTAACCCCTTGGACACCCCTTGGTATATATATATCCAAACAGTTTCATTAAAAGCATTGGAATATTTTATCTTCAGGTAGTCTATACAAATGATTCGTTTAGAATCGATGATATAATTCTATTGCAACAACCATCATGCCAACGGTGTGTGAAACCATTGGGTTATCCTATCCCAAAGGTTTTATGGGATATCCTAATGGTTTAAAATCATTGGGATATGTGTAATTTTCTGTAGTGAATGTATACATTTGTTAATATTTACACTTTATATTTATTTTTTACGGAAGGGTGTATTTCGTATCTAGTTGCACCGGGATGTATTCTTTGTGTACCATAAGAAGAAAGGATCCAAGATGATATTAAAACGGTAATATTTAACTATATACTTTTTTAAACTCATTTTCATGCATATTTGTTTTCAAATATGCACATTTTTGTTTTATATTTCAAAATTGTTTTACATTCAAATTATGATATTTTTAATATAAAAATATATTTTTCTTATCTTAACAAGATGATTATTTTGGATATTTGTTAAAGTTAATAATGATTCGAAGTTAGATTATGGTATATCGAATGAGTAATAAATATGAGGAGGGTGTTGATGCCTTTTTGGAATTTTCTAAACGAAATGTTCCAAGCAGTGAAATTTATTTCTATCCATCCCTAAAATTCTTAAAAATGGTGATGTTAAAAATTATAGAGATAAAATATCATACGATTTGTCATGGTTTTCATATGAGTTATAGTCCATGGATTATTTCATGCTAAAACTGGACATAATGTATGATTTACTGATGATAATGATGTGTAAGTTGGTAACTCCAATGTAATTGAAGAAATGTTCCGTTAAATTGAAGTAGAAAAAATTGAGATAGAACCGACACTTTCACGTCCATATGGTGATTCTTAAAATATATTGTATCCTTATTTTATAGATTACACGGTTTTTCAGTGGTGTTAGGATTGATTAACCTAAAGGTGAAACATGGATGATATGACAAAAGTTTTATAGATCTAATACAATTGTTGAAATAAATTCATCCAAAAGAGAATGATCTTCCAGATTCATATTATAAATAAATAAAAATATTATTCCATATGGGATTAGGATAAAAAAAATACATGCCTGTTTGAATGAATGTATGATATATAGGATAGAATATTAATTTCTATCATAGTGTCTTAATGTTGGACATCACGAGATAAGTTGAAAGAAAAATCATAGGTTGTTGTATATATTACAAATATCCCTTCCAAGGTAATTTGGTATCTTCCTATATTCATCATTTGAAATGATTATTTTATAATTCAAATGATGAAAAAGGTTATGATGGCATGCTGATGATCAGATATGTGATGGAAAAATGTGTCATCTAGATTATTTTTCACAATGGAAGAATATTGATGAGTAGTATCCTACATTTGTAAATGAAATTAGAAATTGTAGACTAGGGTTGTGCACAGATGTAATGAATCCATACTGAACCCTCTGTAGCACACATAGTTCATGTAATGTTGTATTGATAATTTAAAACCTCTATCCTAAAGTTTTTATGAATTAAAAATATGTCATGTTGAGTATAATGATCTCTTGTACGAAGAAACCGGGAAATGATATTGATGTTTTCTTTCCACCATTGATTGATGATTAGAATCATTAATGGGAGGATGGTATTTTGGTGTATGATTCATATTATATGGAATATTTTCAACTTCATGCAGGGCTTATGTTCACTAAAAATGACATCCCATCATATAGAAATGTTCTTGGATATAGTGCTAATTGGTATAAATAATGTCCAATTTGTGAAAAATAGACATCATGTTGTTAATTGCATCATGGTAGGAAAATAGTGTACATGGGTCCTGGAAAGTTTTTGCCTATAGATAAATCTTATAGAAGACTAAAAAGGCATTCAATGGCTCACAAGAATTTAATATTTCTCCAAAAACTGTATCCCCTAATGAGTATTTTGAGAGGGTGGAAAACCATGATGTGACCTTGGGAAAGAAAAAAAAATCAGGTAGTGATAGACATATTTGGATAGAAAGGTCATTATTTTTGTAGCTACCATATTAGAGATATCATGGAGTAAAACATAATACTGATGTAATGAATGTGGAGAAGAATATATATGCCAGTTTTATTAGAATATTTCAAGATATTAATTTAAAGACAAAATATGGGTTGAATGCAATATTAGACTTACTATCAATGGGAATACGTTTAGATTTAGCACCCACCCCTAATGGGAGATGAAAATTTCTTCCCCCGACTTGTCATACCTTATTAGAGAGGGAGAAAATTATCTTTTTCCAGTGTCTTCATGATATAAAATTGCCTTAAGGTTATTATTATAAAGTAAAAACTTTTGTCTCTTTGAAGGATTTTATGTTGATAGGTATGAAATCTCATGATTGTCACATCATGATGCAGCATCTTCTACCAGTTGCATTGAGTGGAATATTTCCCATTCATGTTCAAAAGACTATAATGAAGTTGTATTATTTTCTCAATTCAATTTGTGATAAGGTGAGTGATGTGAATGATTTGAAATTTTTTGAAAAGGATGAAATTTCTATACATTTTCAACTAGAAATGTATTTTCCTTCATATTTTTTTTGATATAATGGAGAATTTAATGATTCATCTGGTTCAACAAATAACGTTTTTGGACCTGTATATCTTCATTGGATTTATCCTTTTGAAAGGCATATGAAAATATTGAAGGGGTATATTTAGAATATATATCGACTTGAAGCCTCCACTATTGAGATGTATATTTCTAAGGAAGTTACAGAGTTTTGTAGGAGCTACTTGGCTGTGGCGGAGCACATTGGATTGCCTCCATCTATCCATGAATGAATTAATAAAGAGGGCAAGGGGATTCATGGAATGAAAGTCAAATAATTGTCTTCTGAATAGATGAAGAAGTTAGAATAATACATATTGAAGAACATAGATGAAGCTCAACCATATATCACATTTCATATTAATGAGTTGAAACAATGTCACCCAAATTAGAAAAAAAATGTATATTTTGAATGTGAAAAACAAAACATTTTTGTCATGGTTTAAAAAGACCTTGCTTGGTCGATCAGATGTTTCAATGAAATTATGATGGTTAGTGGGTTTTCCATGTTTTAATGTGATAACAT
Source organism: Viscum album (assembly GCA_963277665.1). NCBI lineage: Eukaryota > Viridiplantae > Streptophyta > Magnoliopsida > Santalales > Viscaceae > Viscum > Viscum album. Next base: position 1,591,417,616 of record OY728150.1, read on the forward strand.
GGTCCATTTATGACATTAATGACTATACATTTCATATGAAAGCTCAAGACAAAAGTAGTTCTATTCAGAATAGTAGTTTATTGGTGTTTTCCGAAGCCATGAATTTTTCGATTTCTAAAGACAAAAACTCAATTTCTGCATCAACTACATATTATGGAGGTATTGAAGAATTATGGGAAGATGATTACATTAAAATTAATTTTTTTTAACTAAAAATGGTTTATATGTAACAATAGTGTCAAACATGATGAATTTGGAATGACAGTTTTTAATCTGAATAGATTGGAAGACACATAAGAATATATAATAATGGAAACACATGACAAATAGATTTTCTATGTAGTTGATCAATCAGATATGCAGTGGTATATTGTATTATAAGGGAAAATGATATTTTGGTGAGGATCAACAATATATAGATACTGATTTATGTGACATCCATAATTCCATGGAAATATTGGAAGAACATATTGATGTTCTTGTTAAAGACATGGTTTGTGTCATAAGGAATGATCATGATGAAATAATTTTTTAAAACAATCCATTTGTACATTCCTCATATTACATGTAACTTATTTTTATTTCTGGTTTACAATTATTATTTTCATAAAATGTTTGATATTGTAATTTTTTTCATTATTAAAATACATATAAAAAAAATAAGTATATGATTATGTTTATTTTAATTTTGATTATTTTAATTTATCATGATTACCATTACGTAAACTGTATATCTATTATTTTTGTTTAATGACAATTACTTTACCTTTCTTACGATGTTTACCATGTTTACCATGTCTACCTTGTCTACCATGTTTACCATGTTTACCATGTTTACCGTGTTTACCATGTTTACCATGTGTACCATGTTTACCATAGTTTACCATAGTTTACCTTTACATAACATAGATATTTATTGATTTTATTTAATGAAAATTACACTACCGAATTTACCATGATTACCATGTTTACCATTTTTCAACATTATTACCATATTAACAACGTTTACTATTATGTAATGTGGTCCAATTTTCCATTTTTTATTTACATTAGTATTTTATTATTTTAATTTGTATACTTGTGAACAAATGTTTGTTTTTTTATTTGAAGGATAATGATAGATCAATCATTTGATCAACCACATGATTCTAGAGATGACCATAATGATCACGGAAGAACATTCACATGCTTTTCATGATGTTCCCTAGTCTTCCTCATGTTCTCCCTTAACGACCAAGAAGAGATAAATAGTTGGTAAAGGTGGTTGCACACGTTTACCAAAATTATCACTTGCCAGTATGTATGACCATAGGATACATGTTGATTTTGATGAGAATGTTATTCCTAGTCGTCCAAATGCAAAGATTTTAAGAGTTTGGTATCAGCTCAGGGTAATAGAAAAGTAATAATTTCGTATGATTATTAGAGAAGTATGGAAAAAGTGATAATATCTCAATTATAGGAGACGATTTTAGTAAGATATTCTACTATTGTTTTCTTATTCTTTTAATGTTTCTAGTATAATATATTTTAACTTTTCTTTATCAGATGACATTTCATATTTCTAAAACTAAAGGATTCTGGAATAGATGTTTATCGATGGATTCTAGGAGATTTAGGGATTATAAATCAACCCTCACATCTGATTTCATGTTTTTTCAAAGGATTCATGACAATACATGTCATATATAACCTTTAATAGATGAAGAGACATGGACAAAAATTGTTTAAAGTATAAGAAAAAAACATTTCTTGTAAGGTAAATTTATACATTTATAAGATTTCCTATATAAATGATCTTAGTAATTTTTTGTTAATGATATATTATTATTATTTTATAGCAAACAAGGACATATCCTCAAGAGAACCAATCTAAAAATGTATACACTCATAGTTTATCTTAGGGTGGGTATATATAATTGGAAGAACAAATTATTGAGAAAAATTTACAAAAAATTGAGAGATGAGTCTTCATGCTCTGGAGTGGTTTCCCCTACACCCCCTCTATCTAAACATGAGAAATGGAAAAGAGCATGGATGTGTAAAAAGGGGAAATATCTTTTGGATGATTCGAGAATCGTAGTTGAGAGTATTGTAAGATATTTATATTATTTATTTATGATAACTATATTCTTTATATAATTAAAATCATTATAGAAAAGATCAATTAATTAATACAAGATTATCTAGAGGATCAGAGCTCACACGGGGTATTCACAACTACTAAGAGGAATGATATTACATCTGCAGCATTATGAAAACCCAAACATCCTGGTCGTGTACGAGGATATCCGATAGGTGTATCGGTAAGTAAAGTGTTGCAACATTTTTCAACTTCATAAATTGAGGGTGTTTATATAAAAATGAATCCCTGGAGGACGAAGTTAATTAGGTTAATGCAACAATGGATTAAAAGATTAGAGCATCGGTACAGTCTATGTTTGAAGACATGAAAAGACAATTTCAGAATGCAGCTCCCACTCCTCCACTTCCCACCTACAAAACCTATTATTTTTCCTACACCTCCTCCTATAACTCCCACTCACCCACCTCAGCCTACAGACCTAATTTTTTATCATACTCCTCCACCACAAAATCCTAATTTATGTATGTTGTATGCTAATGATACTAAACCTCATATGGTTTCATATGAGATAGTATATTTTAATGGAGATATAGTTCATTTTCATTAGTTAAATGTCGATAATCATAGGGTCACTGTAAAAGATATTATAGATTGGTCAGCTCGAGTACCATTACCTACAGATGAGGTCATGACAGCTAGACATAGTATTGGCCATTTTTTAATTTGGCCATCCAGACTTCTGCAACTCATTACCATTGCGTAATGTATGTTATATATATTTTTATTAAAGTTGTTATAACGTTTGAAAACTAATATCTTTAACTATTTATTATTACAAGAATACTTTCAAGGTAATGAAATACTATTTAGAAAAAAACTGGGACAAATGGCTATGAAATCAGATAAAAATTATAATAGTCTTTAAAGATGTCAAGATATTCAATTTTGTTGGCACATCATTATGAGTTTCCAATGGAATCTTGTGTTTGAGGACATTAAAAAAAGTAGGGATTATGAAAAATGATATCATATAGCTTATTACTAGATATAAGCTGGGCATCAATGTAGTGAAATTTTTTTCCATGAATGTCTTAACACATTTTCCCTGCATTATATTTATTATAAATGTATACTTATGTATATTTTAAATTTTTTATATTTATAACATGTGTGAGAATAATGAACAGAAATATGTATATATATTCATGGACTTGCATTTGATTTCCCTTAAAGCACATGCCTTGGATGAGGAACAAAGAATGATTTATATTACTAAAATATTTGAATAGAATATAATCATGCAGTGTTGGATGATTACTTTTTGGATAGGTATGAAACATATATCTAGAAAAGAGTTAATTATAATTTCACATAAAAACAACCATCTATAAATATTCTTTTATCAGTGATCATTGGATGTTAGGTGTTTTTTTCCCAAGGGAGAAAACACTTTATTGGATATGCTCTGTCCATGGGAATGCGTGGGAAAGTTTTATGAATATGTTAGAAAAGTATGTTTCAATTTCTTAATAGTTTTATTTATTAAAAATAATTTTATATTTATCTCATTTGTATTATTTTCTAACAGAGGATCGGTCTACATTCAAAAAACACACAAAGAATGAAGTGCCATGATCAAAAATATAATAGTAATGGTAAATATATATTTATAATTTGTAATTTTTGATATATTACATGAAAATAATATTTTGAATTTACACACCGTTAAACAAAATTGTCATGAACAACAAGGTGTCATCAAATGCAGTTATTATATGTTAACATTTATGTATGAAATATTTACATCTGGAAAACTTTTTCACATTGGCCTAATATAATTTCCTTTTAAACATTTCTAGAATATTTTATTTGATTTCTTCATAATACATGTTAACTATTATCCATTTACTTTATATCTTTTTGATTACCCTTAACCCTATAATGATCAAGATATCGACTACATAAAAGTGGAATGGTTAAATTATTTTACATGTTTGAGTGGATTTTAGTTTCTTTGTAACGAAAATTTTAATTTTTAATGTTGTCATCATAATTTTGTATTTGGTTTTCCTTTACGTTGGATTTATGTATTTTTAGTTTTCATTGTATGTTATGTATGTTATACATGTGAATGTGTAATTTTGTTCTACTACTTGTTTGGTTCTACTTTTGATGGTTTTTTTGGTATGGATTTTGGTTGGGGGTAGGTATCCATGGGTTTTGGTGGTGTCTAGTGGGTTAGGGGGTTTCCAGGGGTGTGGGAAGGTTGTCTAGTGGTGTGGGGTACTGTCTAGAAGGGTGGGGGTTCTAGTGGTGTGGGAGGGCGACCCAATGGGTTGGGGGTCTCCAAGGTTTCCATGGTGGTGGGAGGGTGTTATCGAGGGTGGGAGGGATGTCCATGAGGGTGGGGATGTCTATGAGGGGTGGGGGTTGTCTAAGAGGTGTCTAGGGTTGTGGGGGTGTCCAATGGGGAGGGGGTTTCCAGGGGTGTGAGATGTCTGTTCAGTGGGGAGGGGGTTTCTAGGGAGTTCATGGGGGTGGGAGGGTGTCTAGGTAGGTGGTAGTGCGGTCTAGTGGAGTGGGGGATATCCAAGAGGGTGGGGTCTATCCAGGGGTGTCTAGGGGTGTGGCGGTTGGGGTGTCCAATGGGGTGGGGTGGGTTTCCAGGGGTGTGGGAGGGATTTCCAGTGGGGTGGGGGTGTTAATGGTGTCCATGGGGTTGGAAGGTTGTTCAAGAGGGTGGGAGGGTTGTCTAGGGGAGTGGGGGTTGTCCAAAAGGGTGGTGGGGGTGTGATGTCTATGGGGTATCTAGGGGTGTGGGTGGTCTCTAGGGTGTTGGGGGGTTCTAGTGGTGTAGGAGGGTTATCCAGTGGGGTGGGGTGTCGAGGTTGTCAATGGGGGTGGGATGGTGTCCAGGAAGGTTGGTGGCTATCCAGGGGAGTGGGGGGTTTTCCAGGGTGTGTCCAGGGTGGGGGGGGTCCAGTGGGCTAGGGTTCCAGGGGTGTGGTAGGGCTGTCATGTGGGGTGTGGGGAGGGGGTGTCCATGGTGTTCATGGAGGGAGGGTTTCATGTAGGGTGGGAGGTTTGTCCAGGGGAGTGCATGGCTGTCTCGGAGGGTGGGGCTGTCAAGGGGTGTGTGAAAGGGTGTGGGGGTGGGGGTTAAGTGGTGTGGGGTGTTGGGGGGGGGGGGTGATTATGGTGGGGGAAGGGGGGGTTCAGGGTGTCCATGGATTTATGACTGTCCAAGAGGTTGGGTGGTCTGTCTAGGGGGGTGGGGGCTGTCCAGGAGGGAAGGGGGGGCTTTCCATTGGTGTGGGGTTTCCATTGGGGTGGGGGTTTCTAGGGGTGTGGGTAGTGTTCTAGTAGGGTGGGGGTTTTCCAAGATGGTGGGGGTTGTCTAGGGGGTGTGGGGGTGTCCAATGGTGAGGAGGGGGGTTCTAGGGGAGTGGGAGGGTTGTCTAGTGGATTGGGAGTGTCTAGGGTTTCTATGGGGGTGGGAGTGTGTCCAAGAGTGTGAGTGGGTTGTCTAAGGGAGCCTGGGCTATCCAAGATGGGTGGTGGGGATGTCTAGAGGGTTTCTAGGTATGTGGGGGTGTCTAGTGGGGTGGGTTGTGGGGGGGGGGGGGGGGTTCAGGGGTGTGGGAGAGTTGTCTAGTGGGGTGGGGTGGGGGTTTCTATGGTTCAATGGGGGTGGGAGGGTGTCCAGGAGGGTGGTGGGTTATTGAGGGGAGTGGGGGATATCTAGGGGGTTTCTAGGGGTGGGTGGTGTCCATTGTGGTGGGGTGGTTCCCAGGGGTGTGGGAGGGCTGTCCAGTGGGATGTGAGGGTGTTTATTGTGTCAATGGGATTGGAGGGTGTCCAGGTGGTTGGGAGGGATGTCCAGGGGAGTGGGGGCTATCCAAGAGGGTGGGGGCTATCCAGGGGGTGTATAGGGGTGTTGTGGGTGTCTAGGGGTGGGGGTGGGTTTCAGTGGTGTGGGAGGGTTGTTTAGTGGGGTGGGGCTTTCCAGGGTTTCCATGAGGGTGGGGGTGTCCAGAAGGGTGGGCGGTCAGTCCGTGGGGTGGTGGACTTTACATGAGGGGGGGGGGGATATCATGTGTGGTGGGGGGGGGGGGGGGGGTTTCCAGGGGTGTGAGTGGGATTTATAGTGTGGTGGTCGTTTCTAGGGTGTCCATGGGGGTGATATGGTCTCCAAGAGAGTCTGAGCATTCTCCAAGGGAGTGAGGGTGGGGGCTGTCCAGGGGTGTGGGGGGGGGGGGGGGGGGGTTCAGGGGTGTAGGAGGGTTGACCAATGGGGTGGAGGGAGTTTCCAGGGAGTCCAAGGGGTGATAGGGTGTCCAAGAGGGGGGAGGGGGCTGTCCAGGGGTGTGGTGGATGTCAATGGGGTTTCCAGGGCTGGTGGGGGTGTCCAGTGGGGTGGGGGTTTCTATTGGTGTGAGAGGTTTGTTTAGTGGAATGGGGTGTGTGCAAGGTGTCCAAGGGGTGAGAGGGTGTCCAAGAGGGTGTGTGGGCTATCCAGAGGATTGGTGGGATTTCCAAGAGGGTGGGGGTGGGGGTGTCCAGGTGGTTTGGACGGGGGGGGGGGGGGTTTAGGGATGTGGGAGGGATGTCTAGTGGGGTGGGGTGTCCACTGTGTCCATGAGGGTGGGGGTTTCCAATAGGGGGAACAGGTTGTCCAAGGGGTGGGGGCTGTCAATGAGGGTGTTGTGTGGGTGTTTAGGGGGTGTATAGTGATGTGGGGGTGTCCAATGGGCTGTGGGGGTGGGGGTTCAGGGGTGTGGTGGTTGTCCCATGTGGTGGGGCTGTCTAGGGTGTCCATGGGGGTGGTGTGGTGTCCAAGAGGTTGGTAGGGTTGTCCAGGGGAGAGGGGGTTTTCCAAGAGGGTGGGGGTTGTCCTGGGGTGGGGGGATTTCCAGGAGGGTGGGGGCTCCCTAGGGGGTGTCTAGGGGGTGTCTAGGTGTGTCTGTTTGTGTGGGGGGTGTCCATTGGGTGGGGGATTTCCACGTTTGTTCAAGGGGTGTATAGTGGGGGGGGGGGTGTACATGGTGTCCATGGGGGTGGGAGGGTCTCCAAGAGGGTTGGAGGGCTGTTTGGGGGAGTGGGGGTGTCCATGGGGGTAGGATGGTGTCTTGGAAGGTGGGGGCTATCTAGGATGGTGGGGGATGTCCAGGTGTGGGGTGTCTAGTGGGGTTGGGGGGAGATTCCAAGGGTGTGGGAGGGATGTACAGTGAGGTGGGCTTGTTTTTGTCAGGTTTTGAACTATTTCAGGATTTTTTGCAGTGAATAGTTGTTTTGAATTTTTTTATTAACAAATATTTGTTTTTTATGTTGGTTGTTTTATAGAAGACATTAAAAATGCATGTTTATGGGTTTTAATGTCGATTAATTTAAAACAGACGTACAAAATGCAGGAGGATGGGTTTTATCATCTATTATTTAATAACCGTTGTAATAAATTGAATGAAATAGGTTTTTTCATTGGTTTTTTGATGACCAACCTAATATAAATGTTTTACGTCGGTTATTATTTAACCTACGTGAAAACGGCTTGGAATACTAGTTTATAATGATAGTTAGAACATAACTGATGTGATGAACTCTTCAGAGGAGTAGTTTATTAAATCAGTTATTCTATAATAGAGGTAAAACACTAGATACCACATCTGTTATTTAAAAACAGCCATAATAAATCATGACTCTGAAGCATTTTCCACATTGGTTTTTGATGAACTGATGTGAAAAATGATTTGGGGTTTTTGTTTTTTACACCAGTTTTAAAATAACCACCGAAAAAAATGTTTATAATGTCTCCTATTATAATGTTATCCAATAACCGATATAAATAATAATAAACAACTACCATAAAAACATTTTCTTCACCAGTGTTGTCATTATCCCCTAATTATGTTCTCTATCTTAGGTTCATTGAGCATTTTCTTGGTTGTATTAATTAACATTATGAAATACCACGATATTTTAATTAGAAATAATTATATATTGTCACACACTAAGTGTTTAAAATAATCTCAATTAAATCATATTTCAATGTAATTAATTGAATTAATATTTTTCTTAGGATCATGGGAAATTTTTATTCACATTAAATTGATAAAAATGGATTATTTATGAATGATACATTTAAATATAATATATATTCTGAAGTTCAATAATTACTAAAAGAGTCTAAATGGATCAAGTTTGATTCTAGTGAAAATCTTAAATGAAAATAATGTTAAATAATATTTTTTTGTGTAATATTTCAAACACCACAAAATATTATTATTATTATTTTTAATTTTTACGTATCTTGTTGTTTATTATGGATTACTACATTACTTATGGTCAAGTATGAAATTAAATAATTATTTTATCCTAAAAAATTGATTTATAAATTAATTATTTTGCTTATTGATTGTTTCATCAGAAATAAAAACATGAGAATCGTTTCTCACAATTGAACTATCCATAAACTCCTCCATTACCTCTTCCTATCATGAATGAGAAACCCAAGATATATTCCATTGAGATATAAAGATTATTGGTCAAAATGAATAAAAAAATACAACCAACACATGGTGAAAGGACATAAATATTGATTGGATATAATTTATGATCGAAGTAGAATTTGAGGATCACTCATAGCAGGATTCCATCATTGGAACCACACAGCTCCAATATGGAACTATGAATGGTTATTTATGGATAATAAACATATAAATCTAATAATGAATTATCAGAAGCTGTATTTTTCTTCTATTATTAAATATATTAATTTTAATATTTACTTGAATGATAATAAATTAGCGATTCTGAAAACACAACATTAAATAAAATTTTAGTACATCTGTCACCACTATATGCATCCGCTTATTCATGAACCGAAATAATTTGAATGTGATTCCCCAAACCCAAAATCGCTGATCTAGGGTTGGAAATAAACACATATTTTTAATATAAAAAGTATTTGATTGCATATCAGTGACCCAAAAATAAAAATTAAATTTATAAATTCATTAAATAATATACATACACTATATTCCCAATATATTTTATTAATTTAGATATAGATAATTAAGAATTATATTAAATTAAAATAGATCATAAAATTTCATCTAAATATATATTTTATAAATAATTCAAACTCATCAAACATGTTAAATATTTACATAGTCTAAACATTAATCCAAGACATCATTCAAAAAATGATTCAAATAAAAAAATAACGCTAAAATCATTTAAAAATATGTAGAGATCATAAAAAATTAATTAGGGATTTTAAATAAAAATTACAAGAATACATTGTATCATTATTGAAAACATATTAATATTATTTTTCTTTAAAAAAAATTAATTTTTCCTTTCAAAACATTTATTAGATGAATTGGGATTTTGAATCATATATTTTTTCCAAATAAATTCATTAAAATGATTTATTTAGAGACATTCTTTAGAAAACATAAAAAATGGATGGTGATTTTTATATAAAATATATTACATTCAAATTTAATTTTTATATTCTAGAATCACCAACATAAAATCGTAATTATCATTTAATAAAAACATTATATTATATCCCTTTGAAATTCAATTTGAATCATCTAAATTAGATAAATATTTAAGGAAAATATTAATATTGAAGAAAAAATTTGACCCATGATCCATATTTTATTCAATATACCTTGATGTTTCAGTTAAATCCCTATCACTAATCATCAATTACAATACCAAAATCATTTTTATTTGCATACATTCTTCATAACCATCAATAAATTATTTAATTTTATTTCCTTAATATCATTGTATGGATATGTTCTTAGGTTAAAATAAATAATTTCGTGTATTTTAAATATGGAATAAAAATGAAATTTCAAAGAAAATACACGAATAAATAAGATATATATTTATGTATTGATCATATACAATTCAACATTCATAGTGATAAATAATTCAGTTGAAATCATGACAGAATTTGTGTTTATATATATTATTTAAATTGATTAGGACAATAATGCATAAAAATAAAAAGAATTAAATATAATATAAATCAATGAATGAATCATTTTTATATTAATAATGTTTTCATAATTGAAGATGATTCAAAAATGGAATTTAATAGGATTTAAAATAATGGATTTTCAATAAAAAAAATTATTTTCCAAATTATAAAATATATTTAACTACCTTCACTATAATAAATTATATATGTGTAATTAATATATTTCAATAAACAATAGAAGATTTATATCTTTAAAAATTTATAAATATGGAAATTCCATTGAAATAGAAAATGTCAAAAATAATTCCCAATAAATATAGAAAGATGGATTTAAAATTTTATAATTTTTATATTAAAATAATTCCATAAAAAAGATTTAAATTATAAATAATACTGATAAAAAATGTTTTTTTAAATGATAATTTAATGGTACAAAATTAAAAAAAAATTACATTCTCCATAATAATTATTGTTTGATAAATATAAATCATAAAATTTAAAAAAATTTCTCCATTAACCATAAATTTAAAAAAAACTTATATACATCCATTAAATTAATTAAAAATACTAACAGTTTTTTAGGATACCATAAAATAGAATTATATTGTTAATGAAAAATTCCCTTGTATTATTTTGTACCTAATTAACTTTTTGAACTCATATTTCAATAGTACCTCTATAAACGTAATATCAAAAAAAAAACATTCACATTCTATATATATCACTATCTGTCATGGTAATGAAATTATTTCTATGGAAATCCTCACCCTCTTGAGAAACATATGACACCCCACATTATGTGTTCCATTATTCAAAAATATATTATATATAAATAGATATAAAAAAAGTTATTTGGGAACATGTACGGCTATCTTCAATTACATTATAATAATAATGATTTATAGTTAAAACATTTCGTGTTCACCCATTCAGACTATAATAAGTAATTTCATTACAATTTCACTATCATAATCCTGAATAAAAACATGTATATATATATATATAATTTTATAACCTTCCTTCGACCACATAATAATGTCATTTGGTGATGTCAATTTGGTCTTATAATATTAGTTATAACATCAATTTTTTTTCATGAATCCCATAATATAATTTAGTTCCTATAAGAATATTCCTATATATTGCTAATGTAATCAATGTCACATGTTTATTATGTGTTGTGTGCATCATTTAATGTACTATATCAAGGTTGAGGAATATGATGATTAATTTTTTTATTTTATCAACTTATTTTATCACCTCAATCCAATATTTTTATACAACCTCATTGTGTTGGAATTTTATTATAAGACCTAAATAATAATTCAAAATATTTCCTCATATATGATTAAGATGATGAAAAAATATTTTATCATGGAACATAGAGCTTCATCTGACTATCCCTATAAGATGTGTTCCATATTGTGGTTCAATGAATGAATACTATAGATATGTATTTATAGTACATCAATACCCAGTTCCTATGATTTTCTATATGTTAGAGAAAATGACTATAGTATTTATTCAAAATGTGGGGGAAGAAGTAGATGACAAATGATATGTTTTTTGTGTTTTTTAAATGATATAAATAGTACGTGTATATATGTGTCCCACCACAGTTTCTATTTAATATGATGCTCCCTTATATAAAATAATTCCTTTTAGAATCTAGGGTGAAATCTATGGGGTGTTAGTGGACACCTTCTATTAATCATCCCTAACACCCATGGAGAATCAAAATATTAAATGATCATACATTATAACTTATGGGTAATCCCTTTCCTGACAAGTGCATGTTATAACACCCACTATACATCTACACCTCACTACTTTTACTTTTCTCTATGGGTCCTTAATAATATCTATTATATATAAAATCAATCTTCTAAAAATTCAATTACATATATGATATTATAAAATAATACAGTACTTATGATCCACAAATTAATTTGCCTTTTTAAAATTATTATCTACATATATATTTTATTATATATATTATATATATATATATATATATATATTCAAAATAACCTACCTCCCTAATAACATTGAACTTATAATAATTATTCATAAATTTAATTCAAATACATATTTTGTATAATATAATATCTATATTCTTTATTTAAATATATAAATTTTCAATTTAAAATCAACATACTATAATATTCATATCCTGTAATACATTATATATTTATATTACCATAGTATTTATATTAATTTAATCTATATATACTTATAAATATATTTAAATTAATATTTCATTTTTAATTATGTCTATATTTCTCAATAAATATCATATTACTAATATTATTTCTAACTTTCAATTATCATTGAGTAATTCAAAAATATTGATAAAAAATAATTATCTATATGATCAATAAAAATTTTGGTAATGTAGAATGTTTTCAAAATATCAAAAATCTTTTTTGTATATGTTTTTTGAAATGATAACTTATTAAAAATACAATCATATTCTATAAATATATATTTATATTACAAATTTTAGAAAATTGACATATATAGATAAAGTAACATTTTAAAAAATGAAATTATTTATTGAAAATTTTATGTTATTTAAAAAAAATATAAATTTATTAAAAATACAACCTGGGAAATATTTTTCGTTAGTTGGGTAAAAATAAATTTAATAAAAATTTATTTTAAATAAATATTCACTTTAAAATAATAGGTTATTACATTCAACATCCATAAATAAATTACTTCTGGAGAAATTTATTTATCCTTTACATGGAAATTATTTCACAGAAATTAACCATTTAAAAAATAATTATTTTATTAATTATAATTTCTTATATTTTGGTAAATATTACTTTTAATGAAATTAATACTAATATGAATAATGAAAAGTATTATTTCAAAAGTAAAACAATTCTAATTACTAAATCCATGATGATAAAATTCTACAAGGCTTATAGAGTGAATGCTTTGATCACAAGGCTATCAAATTGGCTCTATAATAATATTTTACTTAAAATAGAATAATACAAAAATAAAAAGTTAATTTATAACATTTAAATTTTCTTCTACCAATATCATCATTAGTTCCAAAGTAATCTAAAGGTTTAATATGGTAACAACCAGGTGCCTCATACCATCACTCTAAGGTTGAATGTTAAAAATAATGAATGTTTTTTAATAATGGAAATGGATCCAAAGATGTGACCCATGATAAAAATTTATTATTGAAACATAAAAAATTAATATTGATTCAATACATTCACATAATATATTTAGGTATAGAGCTTTAGAGAATTACTATTTTAAAACATATCATGAACTTTATCAAAATAGAAAAATAATGTTCACGACAAATTTTTGTTCCCTTATATAAAATATTAAATCAATATAAAAAATACAATGGAATTAATTTAAAACAATTATAGTTTTATTAGAAACAATAAAATATAATTTTTTAATATAATGGTATCTTAATTGTGCTACATAACCTCACTAACCTTTTTTTGTATGTATAATTCTCCAAAATGAAATCGAGATTTTACTAACATCCAATGTTTCTCACTCTCTTCCATGTTAATTCAATTATTATGATTAAATTATTGTCCCTATTAATCACCATATGATCCCAAAATTTCAATAAATATACATATAATATTTTACAATATGTTTACTGATGGTCAAATTCCTTACATTAGGAATGATTAGTTTCTACAATGCATACACACCGTAATATTTGACAACATCTAAGTTATCTCATCTCTTATAAAATTCCTCATAAATGAAAAGGTTTATATATTAATCATAATATCAACCTAGAAACATTTTTATGTGAATAAAATGATGAGGTATTACACTATCCACTATATTAGGGAATTTTTATTTATGTTCCCAACAATTGCACGACAGTACCTCCATGTTATATATACTTTTTATAAGAAGGAAATGTGGTCATAAGTTTCTAGTATGTGGTGTCTTAGAAGTCACATTCTACAACAAAATTTAAAGATGAGGACATATCATTTTTTAGATAATCACATCATTTATTCCCATAAATCTTATCCTTTAATTTTTCCCTGATGTATATAAATATTAATATTAAATTTAAATAATCATACTATAGTTACTCCTTAGGGAAAAATAAAAAAAATGATTTATGTAGTTATCAAGGCCCTTTGAGATTCTTATATCCATCCGCTTAATATGTTAATATTATCGTTTTTCCTTGATGTGATTTTAAATATATTTATATATACATTATATATGTCTATTAGTGATGAAATAATATTGGTTGGGGAAAATGATGGTAGTTTTTATGCACACGTAGGAGAAATAAGATATTGATGTCTTGAAGGTTTTATTACTGAGTGTGCATTTTTTTAATCCTGTGAATAGTAAAATTAAATATATATCTCTAATCTTTTTCCCATTCGATTGAGAACAATATTATATAATATGTTGATTTATATTATAAAATTTAAATCTATTGGTATTTGGTGATCTATGTTGGTATATCATTCCTGACCACAAATGAAAAGTTAACTGCTTAATGAACCTATGCATTGACCAATGTTATCAACCTTTCCAACCATATGCATTTTCCAACCCAAACTATGTATAATAAACTTTTCAATATCCATATACCATAACGGTGGGTGGCCCCAAATTTTTTCAAAAATATAAAAATCCTAATATAAAATTACACATACATTTAATATCATATTAAATATTTTAATACTTATAATACATACATTTAATCACATTTTTTAATAATTATTATATAAAAGTAAAATTCATTAGAATTTATATATTAAATATATTACTAAATTTATTAATATTAATCAGTCATTAACCCATATTAAATTAAACATATTACACATATTCTTATATTCTTTTCAATTATATATTTCAAACACTAAATTTAGTATTACATTTTAATACTTATGTAAGTATTAAATTAAAAATTTATTCAATATAATATTAAAACATGATAAGGAATAAAATATAATAATTTATAATATATTAAAATTAAATTAGAATAATCTATATATAAATACAATAAATTAATATTGTATTATAATAATATAGTTATTAATGAACAAATTTTATATTATTGTTAATATATATATATATATATATATTTGACCATTATGTAATATAAAATTACTAATAATTAATTTACTATCTATACTCATAAGAATAATTATTTATATACCATCTAATTAAATAAAAACAAATTTGGTATGATTTATATTTATTACAAAATGTGGAAATATTAAGTTTAATAAAATTATTTATAAATGCATATTTTTGTTATTTTATGTAAAATTATATACATGTATTATTAGAGTTTAATTATTTTAACCAAATTATATTATTTGAAAATTGGTTGTGTTTAATGTGAAATATATTAATTTTATAACCCATAGTTGATGTTAAAATTGTTTTTTAGAAATGCTAAATTAAATAAAAAATGATTCAATAAATTTATACTAAAATATCTATGTTTTTACCACAAGTTCTAGAGGTCATGCTCTTATTAAATGTCAAATCCTAGAAGTCTTATAGTGTATTCAAAATGAATATATCCATGATATAGGTTAAATTAGTTACCAAATAATTTCTAGTTAATTTAGTCCTCTATATATATAAAATATATTATAACCATCTTAAAATAAGAACATATGTATTTTTACTATATAGAAATTTTATAATATTTTTTGTAAAATAATATTCTATAACCATTCCAACAAATGGGAAATTAGAATATCACTCATGCCTATGTGCCGAATATCGCATCCATGGAGAGATGAGTTTCATTTTCCATCACCACCTCACAGATATAGTTAAAAATATTAATTTAATTAAAATAGATGATTTTAATGAAAAAAATATTTTCATATATATATATATATAATTATCTACCTATTTAAAATCCAATATTATTTAAAATGATAATTCAAGTAATTTTTTCATGCAAACTACCCCCTCAATGAAGTGATGTGATTAATTTTTCATTTCTGAATCACATGCATTGTAATAAGGGTGGATTTAATTAAATGTTTTATAGTTATTTTATTATTATTAAAATGTAATAGTATATCATTATATTTTTTATTTTTTTTATTCAGTAGAAAAATAGAAATGTCACTCATGCGTACATACAAAACAATAAACCCCTGAATCACATATTCCATTTTTATGACTAATTTACATCAATGTTTTTAAATATATATTTTCTATAAAACGTGATGATTATAATAATTTTATTATTTTTTAGATGATAGAAGCATTATCCATTTGATTGTTTCGTCCACATAAAAGCGTGTCTAGATAAAACGACCTCAAAATTAATGATACAACCAAATGTGATTTAATAAATAAATAAAACATGGTCATAAATAAAATTAAAAAAATTATTATAGTGACGTAGAAATGAAAAAAATTATATTATTCAAAATAATTAATATAATGTTATAATTTTTGACCTAGAAATTTTATAATTTTATATGAGATTCTAGATAATGGATTTCTTTGCAGAACACCATTATTAGAGTCATATGAAATTTTCAAAACATGTATAATATTTTGTGGTCTATGAACTAAAATATATTTTTATTTTATGTTTAATTTTATGAATTTAATTATATTTTCAACTCCATTTAATATTCTCTTTATAAATGTAATTTTTATTCAAAATATAATAATGTAGTATGGGAATTTATTACAATTTTTTTTAGCATATTCATTTTAAAATATTTATCTTCCATGTCTTTTTTCATAATAATATTTCAATAATGATAATGTCTATAATATAATTAATATATATTGTTTTATGTATTAAAAAAGGGTTGTTTTTAATTTTTCACATTCAGGTTATTTTTGAATATTTTTACAAAAGTGAAATTTTAAATTTCTATCAATGTTTGCCAAATGGATTTATTTTAGTATTTTCATAATTGTTATTTATTATAAAATTTTATCTTAATGTATTTAGGGGTTTTAAAATAATATCATATTCACTTTATTGTTTTATTTTTTCAAATAATTCTAATAAATAAAAAGACATTAATCCATATTTTTTTTGTGGAAATGGAAGGTTATTTTTATGGGGGGTCCAAAAGATTTTTTCATTGGTTTTATCATGAAAGAGTGAAAGGTTATATTTTTTTATAAATTATAACTTGAAAATTATAAATGATGATAGTGATCCTCATTATACTGTAATTACCTTTGAACATGATATAATATTCTAATGTATTTGGTCATGCTTCAGTTTTTGAAAGAGAAAATGAGGGATACAATGGGGTAGGTCACTATTATGAAATTAAAATGTATTGATATATTATTATTATGATAAATTGGGAGATAAATAATGGTTATAACGATTAATCTAAAATATTATTACTTGATTTTCTATGAAATGAATGAGAATTTTTGAAATTTTAATTATTTCAAGAAAAATGTTTATATGATTTTAAAAGTGAATGCTTTGTTTTCAAGAAATTTTATCTTTATGTGTGCTCCAGTTTTTTCATTCATCTATAATTTTTATTATTCATATAATCAGTTTTTTGTTTTAAACAGGAAAATAATAATTTTTACATTATATTATGATTTATTCTTTGCTAATGTTTATTTTTATAATGGTATTAATTTTTAATTGTTAAAATATTTTTCACACGAATAATGGAGTTTGATTTTGTTTATAACAATTAGTGAAATTTTTATACAAAATTAATGTTTTTTATAAAATATAAAATTTATATATAGAAGTAATGAAACTATACAGGTGTTAATATTTTAACCACAATGAATCTTATTAAATGAATAAAAAATTCAAAGAATAAAAGTTGTTCTTGAATTTAAATACCAGTTCATTTAAAAAAATTATACGAATATTTTCACGTTTAATTTAATTTATTTCTTAATTATATCATACATTAAATCTAAAATATTTTGAGAATATATAATTTTGATATCTTATCTATTATACTGAATATTATGGGTTGCTTAATGTTATTATTGTTTGTTTCAGAATAAGTATTTAAGTATATTTATATGTATGGATAATTTTGAATAACCCATGTAAGGGATTTCAATTTATGGATATATTATAATGAAATTTCAATGGATTATTTTAGTTTTTATTCAACTATTCCATCTATTTTATGATAGTTTTTTCAATGTGGAAACATTGAAAATGATGTATGAATAAATTAGGAGGATAATATCATTTCAAACCAACAATATAAACATAATGAAGTTAGAGAGAAGTATTATTTTTATATTATAACATAAATAAAACATATAATAAATGGTGAATCCAAAATAAAGGACCAACCATGTTATTATTTGATGAATTTTTCAAATATAAATCAGTTCATGAAATATAACCCTAAATTATTTTCTTGGTCTATATAATAAGTGAATGGTGATGTGTGGCTAAATTCTTTGAAAATGATATTTCGTGTTTTTTTATGTTCAAAGAATTAATATATAACTCATTTTATTTAGTTTTATGTATGCTAATCCAATCTGTGGTACTATTTAATTAGGATTTCAATGATGAAAAAATGGAACTTATACTATAGTTTATATGATCTAAAAGAATTATTATTGAGAAATATTTACTTAAATTTTGTCAAAATATAATATAAAAAAATTTATAGAATTAAATGAAATGGAAGGGGATAAGATTGTAGGGTTGAATCAAATTTTTCTTATCTTACCTTATATTCCATGTTTTTCTTATAGACCATGCATGTATAATTAAATTATTTTATGTAGGCCTGAAAAAAAAATTATAATTTAACCTATGGGGTATTAAAATCTATGTGACTATTAATATATTTGATTAAAATATATAGAGTATATAATCAAACATTTTTTGGCCCTATGAAATCAATAATATAATGTGATCATGTATAAATAAAATAATGAATAAATAAACTAGAAAATCTAGATGTAAGCCTCAATCACCTTCTACAACACAGTAAAGGAGGTATTATACATGTATTGATATGACTAGAGAAGTTTTTCTAATGTGGTATATTAGGTAATATAGATCACTTAATCATTGAAAAGTGTTTTGATTAAACCAAAAAGAGAGAATAATGATATTTAGTTGACCGACAGATGTTTAAATGACAATGATTTTTCTCATATTGAAAAATGTTTTACAGTTGTAATTCAACAAGGATAGAAATCATATACATATAAATCCTAATTGTGTGGAACTGAATTATTATAACTATTTTGTTTATGATGTAACCCTAAAATATTTGTTCAATATAATATTACTTGTTTTCTAGAATTATAAAAATGAGTGTCTTGATTCAAGTTCTATAAAGTCCTTTATTTCTTATAAATTTGGAAGAAAAATGGAAATATATCCATAAGAAATAGACATAAATTATTCCATACAATACCATGTGGTGAGTATAAAAAAAAAATTTATTGGAATCATAATATTATTATATATAGTATGGTTTTAACTAGAAATATTATTTTATTAATCATATTGATTTTTATGTTATTATAGATATTTTTTAGATTTTAGTTTATTAAGATTAAATAGATTCCGAAGAAACAAATTAATATTAAATTATGAGTTTCATAATTAATTGATATATATGAATGTGTTTATAAATTTGATTACAAATCATGATGTTTAGAAATTGATTTTGTACAGTGGTTATCATTATATATAAAATGGCAATATATAGAATTGAATTATTCAAACTATTGATTTACGGGTAGTAAAAGAATTATTGGATGTATTTCAATATGTTATGTCCTATTTTGTTTATTTATGTTAGGCTGGGTATATCATTGAAAAATTTCCCCATTCATGTCAATTTTAAAATCCTCCATATAAAATAGTTCAAGTGGGTCTAATAAAAATGGAATACCAATTACAATAATAATTGATAATAGTTATATCTACCATATCACATCCCCAGTGGGTGATCATATTTTTTCATTGAATATAAGAATGATTCCATAATGATTTTCCTTTATTATAGATAATTTAATAACATTATAGTTAAAAATATGTATTTAATTCCATATATCAATGACTTGTTTGGTTTTTTCTAGGGTACTCCATATTTCATAGAAATTGGACTCAAATATGGACACCCTTAACTCAACATAATAAAATGGGAAATTTGTAGAATAATATTTTATAATAGGTATATGAATGATTATTTTTTATTATTACTTTAGGGTAAACCAAATAACATTATGAATTTAGGGATCTATGGATTTTTATTTGTCTTTTAGGATTAATGTATTGTTGTATTATTTGAATAAATTTTAGTATATTATTAATTATTTTAGGATTGTTATAAACATATAACGATTATTCCATTCATATTAAAAAATGTGGTAGTAAGTAATATATAAAAAATCTGTGTTTATGTTACAGCATATTTCATTCCATTTTAATATTATCTTTAGTGGTTGAATAAATATTGATTTAGATAAATAAAATATCCTTTACGGGTAGAAATCTATTTAAATTTAACTATGAATTTATGCTTCCATTCATTAAGGGGAACTAAAAATAATTTATTGAAATTTTTTTATCTTTATAGCACATACTAACCATGTAAAAATAAATAGGGGTAAATTTATTTTCAAAATGGGATTTGATGAATTTTTTTCAATATTAAATAGAAAACATATTAACTTTATAGAATTATAATTTTTACAATAATATAAAATATGTTTAATTAATAATGATGATTCATTTAATTTTCTATATATATGTTTTTATTCAAAATGTTTGGGTGATTTTTTATAAATCATTCTAGATGAAACTCTATGAGAATAATTATTAAACACATGAACTTGATCTTACTGGAATATTTTTTTCTTCACAATCTTCTAGAAATATTATATATGGGGAAATTTTTAGAATATATATATATCAAAAATAGTTAAAGAATATAGTCACTAAAATTTTTAATTCATGAGTTATATATAATGTTTTGAACCAATAAATGATTCCCGTTGTATGATTCACTATGAACTGGCTAAAGAAAAATTCATATATGATGGAATTAGTTAAAAATATAATGAATCTTAAATATTATGTCATTCTGAACATGATAAAATAATAAATGATTTAATGAATATTTTAATACAAATTTTATATGTAGGGATTTTTTCACATTTGGTTTTGGTATCCATGCATTTATAATTTTCAAAATAAAATATTCTTGGACAAACTGATGAAAATAATACATATAAATAATTGAATATTGTCAAAAAATTTATGTATCGTGAACCAATTTATGAAAATAAAACAGTTAAATGGTTTTAATATTTTTATTTATACATAATAAAATTAAGTTGAAGCCCTATTTGTCTAGTAATGTTCATAACCCCATATTTCTGATTTATTTATCATATCACTGTGATGTATAAAGACCATAATGAATATTTATAGTGTTATTCAAGGAAGAAATATATTTCTAATATATAAAGAAATTTGGCACATTTAAATCTGTTAATAGTGAATGAAATCAACTAAATTGGATTATTCTTTTTTTACAGTTCTTAAAATGTAAATGTAAGAATAAATTAATGAGTTTCATGGTGTAATTAAAAGTTAAACATTAGTTAAAAATGAAGTATTTTATGTTGTTGATTTTTCAATTAAATATGTTCATTTTTTTCCAATAAGAGTTAATTTTTACTTGGATCAATAAAATAGATTTCATAATAAAGTGGTATTCATGTTTCATGGAGTCCAACACTATATTGTATTTGATAATGTATCCATTTTTTATATAAATATTTAAGGTAAATAAAAATTTAGTTGTAAATTATTTTTCAATATAAAATTTTCATCATTAATTTTCATTAAAATCTTAGAAAACATATATTAAATTTGTAGATATACTGTATGATTTTCTTTTGGATTATTAAGGATGTTTTTATAGACATATTTAAGTGTTTAACTTATAATATAATAATATTTGTTATTTCCATTATACATATGGAACAATAGATTGAATTATATGAAAAACAAAATTGAACTCAGCCAAATTGGGATGAAATCAATGATATATAATTTTTGGGACTAGAATTTTTAGAAATGTTGACTATGAAGGTAAAAAAGGAATCCAAACCATATGACAGAAATATCAAAAATGAATAAGAGTAATATATATATTTGGATGAATGATATTTCATCAATGATCAGCTACCATATTTTTTTTATTTACCACTATATATGGTAACTTGGAAATTGGATGGGGATGGAAATTAATTCCACTATATATTGGTTAGTAATAAATATTTGATAATTTGGGATCATTTTCAAACCATATAGAACTACTTATATGTTTATTTCATGTACTGAATGTGTTTTATATTTCATTATTATAAAAAAATTGTAAAATATGTATATAATTATTTATCCTTGTTTTAGTTTTGTTAAGGGATAATCATTTATCAATGGTAAAATTATTTTGATTATAGATTATAGATTTTATGAAATAACTAATTACGTATTTTACATAGTTTAATATTAATGAAAAAAATATATGATTCTTGAAGAAACATGACAATCATAAAGTCCAATAATAGGAAACCTCATCCCTTATTTATTTAATAATGAAAAGTGTGATGAAAAAATTTATTTAAGGGGTAAGAATGTAAAAAGTAATTTAATCTAAAAAATATATCAATTTTATGATTTATAGCAATTCAATTTTCAGAATAATATTAATTATAGTTTAATTGATAATTTTGTATAATTTATTTATTTGAAAAGGAATAGTTTTATTTTTCTATATTTTTTAATTGTTAATTAAATGATTTGAATAAGAATTTTATTATAATTATTTACGTCTCTAAAATAGAGAATATGGATTTATATTGAACCTCAATCAATAGGAGGATCTCTTTTCCTGGATTTTCCTTTTCCATGTTATGTGTTTCCCTATAAACCATCCACTTTATGGACTTCCTATGGATAATGATTAGTTCTATAGTGCCTGAGACATGATTTAGAGGTAAATGCTGGTATGTTTAAGTTTATGGGATCTTTCCCAGTGTTGTTGGGGGTCACTATTATTATCGATTTTGTGATCTTCATACTAGTGATGTGTTCTCAAAAGTTAGAACAATGGCCATAGAATTTATTTCATTGGATCTCTCTGGAAAAGGACCCACCTTCTTGGAACCCATTTAATTATTCTACATTCAATCATATTTTTTTCTCTTCACTCATCCTGGTTCTTCCTAATAACCAATTTATGTTTTTCATATGTTTTCTGTCACATTGTATACATCATCAAGGATTGGAGTATCGATTCAGGCATACCCTTGGTTCCAAGATTGGATCATTATATAAAAATCTCCCATAATCATTCACCCTCCATTTTTGGTTATACACTTTTTGTATTAGTCTTCTGGCATGCACACATCCTTGCTTCAATATTTTCTAACCCAATGTGGGTTTCTTGTTTTTTATTTATTGAGCATGTGTAAAGACCCAACCTATAACATTACATAATATTGAATTAAATGAATAATTCACATTGAGTATCTTTTTAGGTTTAGAGTTTTAGAGAATTTTCCCATAACAATTACATTACATATAAAAAATTACAATGCAGACACTTCTACTCAGTTTCAATTCTTTTAATAAAATAGAAACTCTTTAAAAAAATGAATCATGTCTAGTCCCATGTTTTAGACATCATTACTTTTCATTGATCCTATTGTTGATCCTATTCATATCTATGTCCTGTGAAAAACATTTAAAAACTTAGGACAGACATAAAATGTTTAGTAAGGGTTATAAAACAAAGTAGGAATATATTATTTCATTAATACATACATAACATAAGCTTTTTAACATACGTCATGAAATCATAATATTTATATAGTAAATAAAAATTATAAAGGTAACATGTGGAATTCATTATATAGAAACATTATATCTTTTAAAGATATTTAGGGAGTTAAATTTGGAATACCCATCATTTTATATTTTGCAAATCAATAAGGAGTTACATTCATGTTTACCTCTGTCACATTACTCAATGCATTAGAGAGATATCTCGGGCTCACCCACCCATGGTTTATCATGGAACCACCCATATAGGTAATAAATCCCTATGAACCATAACATATTCATAACACATAAAACAAATATGAATGAAAGATAAAATTTCTATATTTCAATCACAATATATTATTTCATGATATTGACATAATCAATTCTTTCTCAAACTATTTTTATCAACCATTTAAAACATTTAATAATGAGATTTTTGAATCATTGTTTCTCATACCACGTTGAGTCTTTCATATTAATCATCATTTGAAATCATTAATTTCTATATAAATAAATCATAAAAACCATTCTGGAAACAAATACATTAATGAGAAACATTTAAAAGAATAAATCATTAAAACATTTTAACTAATATTTTATTTAAAGTTTTTTTAACCATATTATAGATGCTTGAATACAAAAAATTAACGAATTTAATTTAATCAAAACATTATTATATCATTAGAATAAATGGATTCATGATATAATTTTCTAAAGGAATGTATATACAGCATATATGAGTGAATTTGGGCATAACAACAATGAAGTCTCAATGGAATGTAAATTTAGATGAAATCTCTTATAAAAATTATATCCTCAGATAAAGGATAAGTCAATTACATAATAATGATTGAAAAATATAAATACAATCAATATGATTTTATATTCAGTGTAATTCAATCAGAGAATATTCACACATGTTATTGTAGAAAAAAAACCAATAACTTGGATGTTTAACCCATTTAATGTAAATTGAGTTAAAATTACTCTTATCAAGTTCAAATCGATGACTTGAGAATTTATAAATGGAATGATTATGTGTATCAATATTATATCCACAAAAGGGGAGTGTAAATTACTACATAAATAAATAAATAGTGATTTCACTTGTAATCATGGAGTAAAATAATCAATGATGTTTTCATTAAACCCAATGAGTGGAAATTATAATTTGAAATTCCCTTACCGATTTGGTAACATGAGAAACATACCCCCCAAGAAAGATGTATCATACAATGAATATGATAATTCCAAAAAATTAATTTATATTACACAAAGAATACAATCAGGGGAAGTACATACACCACACAAAAGGAAATATTGTTTATATTGCATGAATCTCAGGGGAATTATAAGTGAGATGAATACCCCTTACCCCGAGGTTATCAATCGAGTCATATGGCCAAATGTTAATAACCACAAAATTATTCCTATAATTCCCTGAATATAAATAGAATGGTGATAATTTATATCAAATGGTAGTACACAAGACACCACATGCAATAAATAAGTGTCAAACAATGGAAATCTCACAGAATTAAAAGTGAGATAAGAAACCCCTTACCTTGTGTCCGACTTGACCCGTTTGTTCTTTAATCTCTTGAATAATAAAATGAAGTTAATTTATTCATTCTTAAGAACAAATTTATAGTTTATTATTTAGTTTATATCACTTATTACCATGTTATAAAAATTATGTAATAATTTAAGCTAATAATTGTCATTTTGTCGATATTTGTTACTAGAGTCAAAAATGAACTTCTTATAATTACAACATGATCATGTGGTGAAAATTCAATTATCCCTAGAATGACATTAGTGATTTAGATATCATATATATCCTATATATATCTAGTATATGTATTTATTTATAATATTACATAACATTTTAAGATAAGAAATGAATTTCACCATTCATGGAAACGGTAATCCATATGTACACATGAATATTAATTTCATTTATGTTTCAAATATAATGGAATGAAAGCATAATGATACATTTGTATACTATATTTATAGTATAATATCATATGATATAAATGTTACATAACAATATTAATGGAATTCATTATACATTCCATTTATGTCATGTATGAATCATATCACCTTGAGGGGGCGGTTGTCTGCACTTCCTCGAATTAAATTAGCACATATACACATATATTAAACCATAATTTTTCTCTGTAAATATAAATTATACAATCATAGATAAAAAATAAACATAATATATATCATATATAAATACAGTTCCATCATAAGGGCCACCATAAGAGTTAGTAGAAAAATATTGAGCAATCATTGTTTCGTGATGCGTAAGACTATCATCTATAGAAATAGTATTTCTATTAAAAACTAGATAGAGGTGTGTATAAGTGTAGTTAGAATGAATATCTTATAAAAAACCTAGTATATTAAAGACACTGGTTCTGTTATTAAATAATGGAATCAAAAGAGTTTAATGGGTTGGAGATGTAAAATAAAAGAAAAGTGTCACAACCTGTCCCCCGGGGCCCATGCCGTGACAATGCCAAACTCACCTTCCAAAGGCCATGGTCTTGAGACTAGCACCGAAGGCGGATTCCCAAAAACTGGGAAGGAATTTCCTTTATTACTAGTATGCACACATAACCAAGCACACAACAAGATAGGAACCCAACTAAACTGAACTATAAATAGAGTGAGTGCAGTAAGTAAAAGGGGCCAAAATACAAGCCCAACTAGAAAGTACAAGTACAACTGTGATAGAATAAAACTGAAGAAAAGATAATGTCACCTACTGGGTTATCCTCTAAGGACCCTACCTGAAGGGTAGGTACATATCACCTACTCATCATTCCACGTCCTCTTCTCTCCTTCGCGTACTGGCACACCATATGGTCCACCTCTATGTACCATCTAGTACTGGTACTCTCAGCCTCAGTTATCAATGTCCATCATCTGCACCAAACAAAACAAGGTGTGGTAATAGCCCACGCAGGGCTGAGTATAACGATACCCAGTTGGGACCCTAATACCCTCTAGGTCTCAATAAATCCATCAGGGACAAAATCAAAAAGTATGATACCAATAGATAACCTTACTTAAGTATATGACCATACATATACTTAAGTTATCAAGTAATCAATCTCAATCATAAGGAAAACATAGTGGTACTGAATCAGCTCACACCAGGATTTATACTAGGGGTAGTATCGAGTAATATTCCCAGTCACAAGGTCGAACACCTTGGCTGTGGGAGAACTCCTCCTCTATCGAGTACAGTGGGCCTGCCGCGTCACACTAAGGTGCTTCCCACTAACTTGGATTTCTGAGGTACTCCTCTTGTTGAGTATTGTGGGTCTGCGGTGTCACTATGGTGATCACCACCATTGGTCTACTGCGTCACCATGGTGATCCCCCCTGTGGCCTGCTGAGGTAATCCTCTTGTTGAGTAACGTGGGTCTGACATGCCTCCAAGGCGCTCCCCACCGTGGGTCTGTTGCATCACCAAGGTGATTCCCACGGGGCCTATCAAGTCACTCCAATCGAAATGTTCAGTAGTCATCAGGTATTAGCCAGCTACAGCGTTCCCGCACTATGCTCACTCGTCTCTGGGAGGATCCGCTCCACAAGCTACTGGTCAATACTCCAACATCAATGAAGTACCACCAAGAAGTATCTCAATGATCTGCAACATCTTAGGGTATCAACATAACAGACGACACGTCAAACTGAGGCCCATTCTATGAGTTATTAGTCTTTTAGTGCCGAGGGCACGAATGGATTCGTGCTTGATCTAACAAGATCGTTCCCCATATTAATGCAAAACACATTGGGGTATCACTCAAGGGGTATGACTCGCTCCAATGTTCCCAACGCTACTGACTGTTCATCTAACAGATGTTCAGTGCCAATGTTATGGCCGAAAGAATGTAATTGGGTCGTAGTGGGCCTAGGTCTGGTCCGACTCGGTCAGACCAACTCAGCCCGACCTGGCCTAGGCTGACTCGATTCAGGTTGGATTGGCCTCACCCCTTGGGTCTGGCCTGACCCACTGGGCCGCCTATCCTGACGTGCCGCGAGGGGCCTCAGAGGGCTGCTGGTGGCCAGAGGGCCGCGGAGCGGCTCAGCCGGTGATGGCAGTTCGACCGTGGTGTGGCGATGCCGTTGTGGGGTGGTGGTCTGGCCGCTGGGAAGTGGTACAGCCATGGGATAATGGTCCGGTCGCGGGGAGGCTGTCCGTCCATGCGGGGGGAGGTCTGGCCGTGGGGCGGCGCCTTTGCCGCGGGGTGGCGGCGATAGCTGCCGGGCGGCACCGTTGCACCGTCGCCTTCATTGCAGCCGACAGCGGTGATGGCCGCCATTCCTGTTCCCCAACCATGGATAATGGCCTTCCTCCTTTTTCACGAATAACATCACAATATTTTCAAATGGGTTAGGACATGTTGGTTTGGCATGTACCCTCTGCGTTAGGGCGGTAGCATATGGCTGATCGTGATCATGAAAATGAATATCAAATCCTATCCTCCTGCAATGATGGTTCCCAACCTGCAAAATAAATAGAAGGGGTATGGTAAGTGATAAAAAATATAAATAAACACCTAACTCATTCTCTTGATGATGTTGATGTGGCTACAAGGAAGAAGAAGAATCCTGAGGAAATGATGGACGACTATGTCATCGGTGTTTTCCTTGATTGTCAGTTTTTGCGTCATTAGAGATACTTTGATAGAGTTTGGAGAATAAAACGTTGAAGGATAAGCGTTCTTCATTGGATTTCTTTGTTGGGGATCTTTTCTCCCAAAGCTCCACCTCTCCCAAAACCACCAAAATGAAATTTTAGCCCCAAAATAATAGATTATGTGATCTATTATGTCTATTAGCATATAATTCAAATTCGGTTAATTAATTATATAGGTTTGAAGAATTAAAGTGGTGTGTTGGATTAATTAATGAGGAGGATGGTTTGCACAATTAATATTGGAGGAGTTGAAGAGGCTACCTCGCATTTAATGAGGGAGTTGAGATGTTTAGACCTCAGGTGGTCTCCACCACCATAACCTCTCATGGTAGGTTGGGCTCGGGTTGTCCCCAACACCATAACCTCTCATGGGATGTTAAAGTCTGGTGGTCCCCACTTCTCAACTTTCACATGGAGGTTTAAAAAAAATAAAAATAAATGTTACAAAACATTATTTTTATTTTATTCATTCATAAAAAACCCAAAAAATAACTTTCACCCTCAATCAATGACCATCGGGGTGAATGTCTCTTTCAATGAA
The DNA here is from genome assembly GCA_963277665.1 of Viscum album. Taxonomy (NCBI): domain Eukaryota; kingdom Viridiplantae; phylum Streptophyta; class Magnoliopsida; order Santalales; family Viscaceae; genus Viscum; species Viscum album. Next base: position 1,591,446,796 of record OY728150.1, read on the forward strand.
AATTGGCGTTCCGAGTTCAATAGTGCCCTCATATTTCAATTCTGAGCACCAGTTCAATAGTTAGAAAAACCCTCTCATATGATTACTAAATGTACCCGAAAAAAATTTCAGAAATTATTTCCAAGCACTCTGGGCATCAGAATCACGTGACGTCTATTTTTGTAGACTCATAAAATTCCAATTTATTTTAAAAAAATTACACAGAAATTTCGGGCCTTTACATTCTCCCCACTTTAGGGCTCTGCATCCCTGTATGCCCTAACTAAAACTAGGTAAACAATTTTGGGTACTGATCACACATATGAGCCTCCCCCTCCTATGCGCTCTCCCTAAGGTTCCCATGCTACCAGCGAACACACACCAGAGGTGTCGACCATTCATGAAGGAACTACTACTGTTGATCCTAATTCTCTACTGGAACCTACGTAAAAGTTGTCCCATCACCGACGTACAACATACCATAGTCGATGATGTTAGTAGGGTCGTGCACGTATCTCATCATCTCAGACATGTGCAAGATGTCATGAACCTGATGCAACTGTGGATGAAGAGCTAAGTGGTATGCCACCTTTCCAACTCTACTTAGGACCCGAAAAGGTCCGATGAATATTGAAGATAACTTATCGCCTTGGCCAAATCTCTATAGACCTCGTCAGAGTGATACCCGTAGAAAGACGTGTTTTCCATCCTCAAATGCAAGAGGTATCTTTCTCATATTAGTATACAAATTCGGCCTACTTTGTGAAGTCTTCCTCCACTCCTGGATGATCTTCACCTTCTCTATGGTAGCCCGTACCATCTCTGGTCCCACTACTGCTAACTCCCCTGGTCTTTCTAGCACAATGGTGATATGCATGGTCGCCCTTACAATGACTCAATAGGTGCCATCCCAATGATGGATTGATTGATGTTTTTGTATACAAACTCCACCAAAGGTATATTATTCTCCCAACTATGACCGATGTCGAGGAAAGAAGCTTGCAGTATGTCCTCAAGGGTCTGAATAGTCCGCTCAGTCAGACCATTTGTCTATGGATGGAAGGTAGTGATCAAATGAAGCTACCTCCCGAAAGCCTCCTACAACCCTTTCCATAGCTGGGAAGTAAAACATGCATCATGATCGGAGACAATATTCATGGGTACTCGATGTAACCCCACAAGATTTTATATATAGTGGCACCCCAAGCTCTCTATAGAACCCTATTCTCTGATCGGTTGGAAGTGGGCTAACATGGTGAGTCAGTCGACGATCACCCAAATCATGTCATGTCCCCTGGATGTACGTGGAATCCCTATCATGAAGTCCATTGATATCCTATCCTACTTCCACTCTAGGACCTCTAAAGGCTAAACCATGCATGGTGGAACTTGATGCTCTGTCTTCACTTGCTGACAAGTGAGGCATCGAGAGACAAATTCTAATACAGATTTCTTCATTCCTGACAACAAGTTCTATCACTAAGATCCTAGTACATCATCACCTCTCCTGGATATACTGCTATAGGGGATTTTGGAACTCCCTTATGCCAATGTTCTTAGAGGTGTGAGTAAATAGTTTGAGTTGATGTCTTTTTGTAAGGGGGAGGAGAGTCTCTTTAGGAATGTGTGAAAATATTATTATAGTATATAATGATTTTTAGCTTTTAAATGTTTAAAACATATTAAAGTTGAAGACTATAGGACTCATGGACAAAATAAAATCATAAAATAAGAATTGGACATGTTTTGGATTATATTTTAATCATTATAATCTTATTTATTTAAATCATTTATTAATGATGTAAACACAGAATCAATATTGTGTCATAAATAAATTAATATATATGATGTATAAAAATTATAAAAAATATCATAATGTAGGAAATATTTTTATATGTGTAATAAATATTTATAGTCAAATATATCAATTATATAACCGCACATTAAAATTGTTTTATAAAAATAATACATGTTTATGATATTTTTATTTTTTAAATTAAATAAAACGTTATTAATTTCATTATCTTACCCAAGTGTCTTTAAAAGGACAAAAGTCTCACCCAAAGATTTTCTTGGTCGTCCATTACTCATCCAATATGGTTTGGACAAGTTTTAATATAATTTTATATTATTATAATATTTTTTTTACCTTGAATTACCCTATTAACCTTTAATTGAGGTAAATAAAAGTTAATAGTTTCTATTCACCAGAAAATATTTTCACCTTATTGAACCAAATTTTACTTACTAATTACCACCTTGTATGTCGTATTTTCAAAATTTTATTCAAAGAAGTTGTAAAATTTCATTTTAATGAAATATTCTGCTTTTTAACTACTACAAATTGTTTTCACTATTCATCAAAATTTGGTGTTTTTCAGAAAAATACCAAATATTCATCCTAATATATATTTGATATTAGAAAACCAAAAATGATGTCTATTTTACCAAATTATACACATAGAAGATTCATTAATTAATATAAAATTAATTCCTGTTTTCAAATGAGAAAACATGTTTTTAAAAAATAAAAACTATCAAATTATTGACACTTATTTATGTCTAATTTAAAAGTGAAATTACTTCCCATTAGCAAAAATAGATTAAATTATTAAAATATAATCTAATTACACATTAAATTCCATTAAAAATATTATATAAGTATTTAAATAAATTACATTAAAATGCAGTTTTGAAATAAAATTCAGTTTTTTCACTATTCATTAAAAATGTATTTTTTCAGAAAAAACCAAAAATTTCCCCAAAGTAAATTTTGACGTCCTGATTCTAAAGTAAAATTTTATTTTATCCAATATAACATATTAAAATGAACGTAATGATATTTAAAGAGGGTTCTCCATTAAAAGGAGGTAAATTGAACTATTAATGAATATTAAAGTATTTGTGCATAAAATTAGATTAATCCACATTTTAAGCCACTTTGATTTATTGGATAAATATAAAATCATTTAAAATAAATTTTTAATCATATTGTAGTTAGTTATTTTCATTCCCTCCATTATAATGGCTAGGAATTAACTACCTTTTAAAATAAGAATATTATATTATTATTTTTGTATGACTCAGACTTGTGTGCAACGTAAGATTTAAAAGAAAACTATTGTTTTATATTGGGTACTCCATCGAACATAGAAACATCTATAAAGTAAAATTAATATTTAATATATAAATATTAATAATTATGGGAATATATTATTATTTATTTACATGGGATGTTACATCCTTCCCCCTTTTGAAAATTGCATCCTTGAAATTTTAAAATTTTTCATTGAAACTTCATTGAAACTCCCACATTAGAAAAGAGTCAATAAAAATATCACAATAAAAGAAATAAAGATAAATACAAAGGTCATTCAAGAGAGCCCATACTAGGATTATATATAGGAAAACATGGATATGGAAGAGAAAAAAACTATTACGGTTTGATGGGATGTGGTATAAAACATGATTAGGAAAATGTTAAGCACAAGAAAATCACAAACTTGTGATGGGTTAAACAGTATTTGATTCCCCAGTAAGAAAATTTAACAGACAATTCCTCGTTTTAACATGCATTTCATAAAGTTGAAAATTTTATTTAATATCTTGAATAAGAACATGAGGAATCATACATACTTTTCAGGAAGACATTCATTCTTTACTATATTTTTACCACAAACTCATCATTTCTCCAAACGAGGAGTATTCAAGATGACTTGTTCACATTGAAAGTGCAATAATCAACTTTTATAGAATCACATAATCCACAAAAGATGAAAAATATGTTTCCCATGTCTTTTGAAATTAATAGACACCGAAATGGTTAGTACAATATCAGATAATCCCCAAAAGGATAGTCATTTACAAGAAGAAAATATACTCTTTATCTCCCAAAATATTCATATAATACCAAATGTTCAACAAAGACCATTTAATAAAAAATTATCTATATAATTCTTCAAATTAATCCTAACTATGATTTAAAGCCAAATCATATAAGGATTTAATCACATATTATTCCAAGATAAATCTTAGCATTTATCTCCAAGTAACATTAGTTACTCATTAAGTTTCATACTAAAAAGTAATTAACCTAATCACTTATTTCCTTTGATAGTCAAATAATTTACATAAATAAACCAAATCATTATATTTCTATATTAGAAAAATTATTCCTCGAAAATAAAATTTCATCCATTACTCAAAAAAGAAGATCTCATAGTATTCTATTTCTATTAATAATTTAATGTTTCAAAAAGAGAAAACATCTTCTAAAATAAACTCTATCACTTAATAACCAAATAATTCTCCAATATTTAGGATATAAATTTCATAAAACATAAGTTCCCAAAATAAACTTATTATTGATCCCTAAAATATTTTAACATAAAACAATAACTCATACTAAGCAGGGACTTCACGTTTGACAATGGTAGGTGATGTGCCCTTGTCGCCCTTCGGTTGTGCGATTGATTCCTATAGCCTTTCCGAATGAGACGACTTGTCACAAATCTTACATATTTTCCTTTTTATAAAACTCAAAAATAAACCTAACATATTTTAACATCAATGCTTTTAATATACATTTAATATTAATCCCAATACATTAAGACCTCAATATCTTATATATTGTCAAATTTTTTCACCTCCATATTTTAAAACAAAACTATTACCAATAGAAAGAACATAATACCTTGATCATGGTTTCCATATGGTTTTATCAAAATCTTGTTCATGTAGGTAGAAGGTACATGATTGAAACAATGATTTAGATATTATTACAAGTAATTTATTTCCATCATCCAAATTCAACTTGTACAACATTGGTCATATGGGTGTTCGCAGAGAAACCGTTTTGGATATTAATAATGTATGAAATATAATTTCAAAACATCTAATAAAACAAGAAATTTATAAAACTATTGGACCGGATTTGAGTTGAAACATTCATTCAATTGTCCATTTAAAATATCATAAGTATGTGATGATAGACTATCTTGTAAAATAAAATATAAATAGGATGTGCAAGTGTTTCCTTCTTCATCATCTTTTTCAAAATCATAATATGCTTCAAAATATTTTTATAAGGTAAAATATTTGGAAATTCATTGAGAATATTTACCTTTCTTGAAAATATGTTAATATTGAGAAAATAGGATTTGATTAAATACAAACCATGATCCACGATTATATCAGGGTATAGTGGAGGTGTTTGATATCTCAAAAAACTATTTTCAAGTGAGTTGTATTCCAAAAAAAGTTTCACGTTCATATGAGCGTGACTTTTCAATTATTATTGAAAGCATGTCATCAGGAAGATATAGGAATGTAATTTGATATCATCCTCTTTCCATTTGTAAACAACATTCCATGATTTTAAAAATTTATAAAACAAGGATTTAAATAAAATAATAGACATAAGTACTAACCATGTTTTTAACAAAAACTCCAAATACCTAAAGTTGTTTAAACCGTCCATTGATACGAACTGTAAGGACTCAACTTTAAAAATTACATAATATTGAATTAAATTAATAATTCATATTGAGGATCTTTTCAGGTTTATAGTTTTAGAGAATTATTCCATAAAAATTACATTACATCTCAAAAATTACAAGGTAGAAACTTCTACTTAGTTTCCATTTTTTTCATAAAATAAAAATTCATATCTAGTCCCATGTTTTAGAAATAATGACTCTTCCTTGATCCCATCCTTCACCCTATTCATCTTTATGTCCTGTGAAAAAATATTCAAAACATGGGATGAGCATAAAAAGGTTAGTAAGGGTTATAAAACAAAGGATGAATATATTATTTAATCAATACATAAATAACATAAGCTATTTAACATACCTAATAAAATTATAAGATTTATATAGTAACCACAAATCATAATTATAGCTTGTGGAAACCATAAAAAACCTTTGTTTTTTCATTCCCAGCTATTTATGGAGTTATATTTGGAATACCCATCACATTATATTACCTAAATCTCTTAGGTGAAACATTCACATTTAACTTTGTCATGTTACTCATTGCATTGGAGAGATATCTTGGGCTCACCTACCTTAGGTTTATTAGGGAACCACCCATATATGTAACAATTTCCAAGAACTATAAAATATTCAGAACCACTAACAGAAATATAATTTAAAGATAACATTTCGACATTTTAATCACAATATATTATTTCAAGAAATTGACATAATCACTTATTTATCAAAAAAAATTTAAAAACCATTTAAAAATTTTAATAATGTGATTTTTGAATCAATTTGTCCCATACCACATTGAATCGTATAAACGAATGCCCATTTCAAAACATTAATGTCCTTATAAATATATCATAAAAACCATTTTGGAAGAAATTACATTAATGGGAAATATTTATATGAATAAATCATTTAATCATTTTAACAGATATTTTAGTTTAAATTTTTTAACCAAATGAGAGAAGCATGAATACAAATAATTGAGGAATAAAATTAAATAAAAAATTTATAATATCATGATAATAAAGGTATTCTTGATTTAATATTCCAACGGATAGTATATACTCAATATAAGAGTGAATTGGTGCATAACAACAATGAAGTCTCAATGGAATATAAATTGAGATGAAATCTATTAGAAAAATAGAATCCTTAGATTATGGATAAATAAATTACATAATAATGTGGGATATATATAAAGACATTGAATATGATTTTATATTGAGTTTAATTCAATCAAATAACATTCACACATATTTTTTATAAAAAAACACCAATGACATGGATGTTTAACTCAATGAATGTAAATTGAGTTAAAATTACTTTTATCAAGTTCATATCGACGAATTGAGAATTTATCAATGGAATGATTATGTTTATCAAAATTATATCCACACAAAAATGAGTGTAAATTACTAAATAAATAAATAAATAGTGATTTCACACATCATCCTGGAGGAAAATAAACCATTATGTTTGGGTAAAACCCAATGACGGGAATATTAAATTTCAAATTTCCTTACCAATTTGGTAACGTACGAAACATACACCTCAAGAAAAAATTATCAAAAAATGAATATGTAAATACCCATAAATTAATGTATATAACTCAAAGAATATAATCATGGGAATTAGATACACCACACAAAGGTAAATAGTGGCAATATACCTTGAATCTCACGGGAATAAGTAGTTAGATGATAACCCTTTACCATGTTTAAATCTATCATGTTGTATGAACAATTTTTAATAAACACCAATTGAAAAATAGAATATCATGTATATTAAAGGAATCATAATAATATATATCAGAGGGAAGTACACAATACACCACATGAAATAAATAATTTTGGAACAATGGTGATCTCACAGAATTAAATGTGTGATAAGAAACCCCTTACCTCCTGTCTGACTTGACCTGTTAGATATTTAATCTTCAGAATAATAAGATAAAGTTAATTTATACTTGATTAAGAAAATTTTAAAATTTTATTATTCCACTTATATCAATTATTACCATGTTATAAACATTATTCAATCTTTTATGTTATTAATAGTCATTTCGTCGATATTTGGTACTTGAGTCAAAATGAACTTCTTATAATTACAAGTTGTTCATGAGGTCAAAGGTCCATTATCTACAGAATGAAATTCATGATTTTGATATAATATATATCATATATATCCAGTATATGTATATATTTATAATATTACCTATCATTTGAAGATAAAAAAATGAAATACCCCATTCATGGCGATGGTAAGTCGTACGTACGAATAAAAACTACTTTAATTTCTATTTCATAATTAGTGGAATAAAAATATAATGACATATAGGTATATTATAATTCCAATATAATATCATATGAAATATATGATATAAAAATTTATTAATGCCATCTTTTATAAGTTCCATGTATGTCACGAATGAATCAGATCACTTCGAGGGGGCGGTAGTCCGCGCTTCCTCAATGGAAAATATCGTATATACACATATTGGAAATTATAAAGGTATGATTTTAAATAGAAATTACAGAAGAATAAAGATAACACAAACATAATATAAAACATATATAAATACATTACCGTCATTATGGACACCATAAGAGGTGGTAGGAGAATATTGAACAATCATCATTTCGTGAGGCGTTAGTTTGTCGTCCATAGAAACAAAATGGTTTTTACCCATTAGTTGGAGGTGTGTATAAGAGTAGTTATAATCCTTCTCATAACAAAAAACATGAATTTTTAGGATACTGGTGTTTTTACTAAATAATTTAATAAATAGATATTTGGGGGTTGGGGAACTAAAATAAAACCAATGATATTAAGAGAAGACGTTACATTTAAATCGGGTAACTCCCTCTGTTTTGAACCAAAAGGGTTTCTTGAAGTGTCTTCTAACTGAGCTATAGATTATAGGAGTAAGTGAGGGATATTGAGAGCTTATTTGGGAATATTTTGGATGATTAATGTGGATTTAAATGGGTGAGTAATGAGTTAGAGTGATGGATTTTTATAAGTGGGAGGAGAGGTATTTTAAGAAAGTGTAAAATTATAAATTTATTATAAAATGATTTTTAGTTTTTAAAAGATAAAAAATAATTAATGTTGAAGATAAGATGAATAATGGTCTAAATAAAATCATCAAATAAAAATTGGATAGTTTTTGGATTTTATTTTAATCATTATAATCTTATTCATTTAAATCATTTATTAATTATGTAAACACTACATAATTATTATGTCAGAAATATTTTTATTTATTTAATGTCTAAAAATTAAAAAAATACCATATTGTGGAAAATATTATTATATTTATAATAAATATTTTTTTTCAAAAATATCAATTATATAACCCCACATTATTTATTTTTAGCAAATAACTACATGTATATGATATTTTTATTTTTAATTTAAATAATAAGTTATTAATATCATTACCTTGCCCAAATGGCATTCAAAGGACAAAAGTCTCACTCAAAGATTTCCTTTGTCAGAAATTACACTTATAATAAGGTTAGAACTTGTGTTAAGGTAATATTATATTATTATAACATTGTTTTTACCTTAATTACTCTGTGTACCGATAACAGTGATAAATAAAAGTCAAAAGATACTATTCACAAAAAAATATTTTCATCATATCATACCAAATTTTACATACTAATAACAACCATGTATGTCGGATATTTGAAATTCAATTCAAAGAGGTGGTAAAATCCATTCAAATGAAAAAGTCATATTTTTAACTTTTACTCAGTCTTTTCCCTATTCATCCAAAATTGAATATTTTTAGAAAAAATCGAAAAATTCAGCCTAAATTATATTTGATATTAAAAATAAAAAAATTCTATCTATTTTAACAAATTATAAACAAATACTTTTCATTAATTAATTAAAAATTAATTCCTATGGTGAAAACAAAAAACTTGTTTTTGAGAAATAAAAACAATCAAAATATTGACACTTATTTTGTCCAATTTCAATGTGAAATTACTTCCCAGGACCAAAATTGGATTAAATGGTAAAAATATAATCTAATTAAGCCATAAAACCAATTTAAAAAAAATAATATATCCATATAAATAAATTAGATTAAAAAGATGTTTTGAATTAGAATACTGTATTTTTCACTATTCATTAAAAATGAATATTATTAGAAAAAACCAAAAATTTACCCAATGTAAATTTTTATGTAATGATTCTAACGAAGAATTTAATTTTGTCAATTATGACATATAAAAGGGATATAAAATACATTTAATGAGGGGTTTCAAAAAAAGGTTGAAAATCGACCTTTTAATGAATATTAGAGTATTTATGCTTAAAATTAGATTAATTCACATTTTATGCCTCTAATATTTATTGGATAAATATAAAAATATTTAAAAAACATGTATGATAATATTTTAGTTAGTTCTGTTCATTCCCGCCATTATAATTTCTTGGCCTTAACTACTATTTATAATAATAATATTATATGATTATTTTTTTAGTATTACTCATCCTTGTGTAAAACGTAAGATTTCAATGAAACCCATTGTTATTAATCAGGTACGCCATCAAACATAGAAACCTATTTAATGTAAAATTAATATTTAATTCAAAAATATTAATTATTTTGAAAATGTATTATTCTTTATTTACATTGAATGTTACGACATGGTTCTTCTATGATTAGTCATCCTCTAACCTTTAATCTTGTTCCTCTACCCACAAGCCCATTCTAGGTAGGATTTTATGATTACCTAGAGATTTGGGATGGTTTTTGTTGATCTTGTAGTGGTGGTTATTCTCTTAGGGTGTCTGGTTGTAGTTTTCATTTATATTGGTCTGAAATTTGTGGTGTTTTACTAGTAGTTTATGGTAATCCATGGTGCATCACCCATATATATTATTTCATTTTCTAGATCATTGTAAATTATGTAGTTCCTTTTATCATAAGACTTGGAGAGGAATGTGATGTAGTTCATTGAATGGACATGATTCATAGTCGGCTCGTAGAATCGTGTGGTAGTGGTCTCTAGATTTGAGAGGATCATAACTATGAGGGAGTGTCATGTTAGGAGACACACTCACATAATTTTCAAGGCCGACTCCCTTTCCTACAGTGTCTTCATCATCTCCAATGTTTTTGTATTTATGGTATGGTTAGTGGTACTTTTCTTCACCCTTATCTATACTATTCTCACATATCAGCAATGTTATTTTTTTTAAAAGATAAAAAAATATAGTTTCGATAGATAAAAATGATTTATTTTTTGGGGCATGTATTCCTAGAATGTTATTGAAAAATTTTTAATAGACCAAATATATATTTAATATGTAATATTTTTCATTTAAAATATAATTTTAAATAATGAAATATTTTTTTGACATTTCAAAATCCTATGTAATAAATTTAATCCAAAAAAATTATTTCTTATATTTTAATAAAATATTCATGTGGTAATTTTTTTATTTGATTGAACAAAATGTTATATCAGATTAATTTTATTTAATTTCACATAAATAATTCTATTTTAATAAAATTTAATCATTAGAATGTTTTCAATGTTTCATTATGTTTAAAATAAAATTATTTTAAAATTATTTTTCATTATCATTTGGAATTTTATTTTAAAATTTATATTTACCACATCAACATCCTCCAATATTTCTTGTGATATCCTTAACGGTTTTTATTTTTCTATTTTTTCTTTTTTTCACAAAAAATCTGTCATTCTCATGGGTTTGATATCTTTTATGCTGTAATAGTTTTCAATTGTAAGTTGGAATATAAATATTAAATCATCACACATAAAAGGAGGTTTATTTCAAATTTTGATATATTTTTTAAAAAATTGGTGAGAACAATATATATATATATAAATCAATAATATAAAAATCTAAAAGAATTAGATATCTAAAAAGATGAAAATAATAAGAAAACTATAAAAATTCTATTAAATATATTTTTTGTAAACTAGATATAAACCAAATACCATAGACCCTTCCATTGATTAAAATAATAACCAAATTAGACATTTTAAAAAACAAACTAGAAATCAACATGGAATACAATAGGGAAGCTGAAAACATTACTAATCAACCAACTGTGAATTCGAATCCTCATGGAAATGGGATGATTTAGAGGAAATGATTGATATAGTTGATGGTTTTTTCTATTTATAATAGCCTTTAATAATCTAGGCTCTCATTTAGGTATATAAATAATGAAATATAATAATATATGTGGTCTCAGATTCTAAAATTCAATGGTGTGACCATTGAAGACTCTTTTAATGTCATTTGAGACTTCTAAAAGATGAAACCCAAGTTTTTTGTGTGTGTAATGAATATATGAGTACTATAATGGGTAATTTCAACAATGTGGAATGTTTGGGAAATTCATAGACAAGATTGTGAGTTATTATATTCTTACCCGAGATCCAAAAAATTCCAATATTAATTTATATATTCTTAGTTATAATCTTAGGGATGATCCTTTTTGAAGAAACTATAATCAAGGGTATATGAACCACCTTAATCATTCATGGAGGGAGCACAGAGATCATTGAATCACAGATACACATGGTTTCTAGAAGGCACCTTTGTAGCGTTACAACCATTAATAAAAAAAGGAATCATTGAACATATAATTTGAAATAAGTGGAATGTTTCAAATTCTGATAGAATTATTTGATGTTTAAAAGAGTTAAAATTATTTTGATAAAATGAAAAATGGATTCAATGATGAAAAATATTTAAATTCAAATGTTGTAGTTGGATATTCATGTTTTTAGTAGATACAACGGTAAACTTCTTAGTACCACTCATGAGAACCCTAGGAAAATTTCATGGATGTGACCAAAACATTTTGTTCTCCAAACACACCATGAATATATGAATAGTTACCCAAAACTCATAAAAAATTGATGAATCTGAAAATTAGAATCTATAAAATTAGGAGTCAATAAATTTTGACTATAGAAAAAGATGTACTATTAACCTTTCCTATCTAACTAAAAAACAATAAGAGAATAAAATAAAATAACAAAAAAAATTCAATTTTATAAATTATAATTTTCAAATTTTGTAATGACATCTACAAAATATTTCAGTCAAAAGGAATAGTAACCATTTGTTAATTTTTTTCAACTCGGTAATAGTAAAAATGGATATGATTTGGTGGAGGGTGGTGTTAAAATAAATGATAAGGATTCACATAACTATAAAACCTGTAAAAATTTTTTATCATAGTGGATTTCTGGAAATACATATCATATACTATAAAGTATAATAATTTGAGTCAACATTTAATGATAATTCCATTAATTAATTTTAATGGTCTCAATATTTTTGAGAGTTCCACTACAATATGATTTAAAAACGGACACTCTTATCATGAATACTCTTGAAAGATTTTGAAATACATCTCAATCAATAATAGCCCAAAATATATTCCAAATCTCCTCAAAACATCCTATTTATCATGGAATCACAATCATGTAGACATTAAAAGACCTAAGGTGTTTTCCAAAGGAATATATCCATAGACGATGTATATTAATTATTTGAATTATGTAATGTTTTTTTCTTCTTTTACCTCCATAAATTATAATTTATCCATAATAATTTAATTTTACCTAAAAATTTATTAAAATTAAATGTTATTATGATTATGTGATGACTATTTTTTACCTTTATTTAAGCATACGGGAAATGTATGCTTCACTTATTTATAAATTCTAAATTCCACATACATGGAATGAGGTGTTTTGTTTATTGAATTTTTTTAGAAAGATGGAGTTAATTGACATAAATGATTTTGATGAAGTAATTTAAAAAAATTAATTATTAAATATTATTTATCTACTAAATATCGATGTTATTGGAAAATGATAATAATTCTCAGTTGTAAGTATGTACTACCACCTAAAAAATAGATGTAATTATTTATTATCTTCCTCCACACATGGTTAATAATAAATAAAATTTTAATAAATAAATATAATCCTAGGAATATAATTATGATTATATAATATTAAACCATTATTTTTATTAATTCCTTTTAATCATTTGAAGAATGGTAACAACCCTCATAGCTACATATAGGCCACCCCATCCAATAATGGAATATTTCATTTTTCCTTATATACAAACATGGGTTATTTATAAAGTATATTTAATGTACAAAATTTATATTTATATTTTGTTTATGATTCTTTAGATTGTGGAACCATGATTTAATTGACCATAGTCAATTAAACAATGTTTTATTTCACTAAGAGACCCTAAGATATCTAACAAAAATTTAACATTTTTAGTAACTAAATAAATCATTATAAAAAATAAAACAACTATTATAATTATTATTTAATAGAGATGAAAAAGTATCTTATTCATGTAGTTAATTAATCTATTTCTTTTTATTTACTAATTTGGAAATGTATCAATAATGATAATACACAATGTAATCTATTTCTCATCATAAATTACATTATTTGATACTTTTTCCATTTCCACCATGATTTTTCTTTATATATTATAAAATAACATATAAATTTTTTAGATCATACATTAATACAAATTAAAATTTTCAAAGTAATACCTATCACATTATATTCATAAATTTAATTTTTGAAACGACCATGCTAAAGTGGAAAGGTATTTTTCAGGATAAATTTGTATTATTATTTTCAACTGCATATCATTAATTTATTTTATAAATATTGTTAAAAATAATCCTTTATTTTTATATCAATATTTAAATGATTTTTTAAATTTATTTTCAAATATTACTATATTTTAATAATTTAATTGAGAAGCAATCATTTTGACATTTTCTGCATGGGTCACTTATTACTCTTTCTTAGAAAGATAATTTTTTTCAACATTGAATACATGACTATCTACTCCCAACAACATATTTATTTATTACTATTAATACTAATCCATCAACATTAAAAAAAATATTATAAATAAATTATTCCCTTTATTATATGAATTAATTAGTTTAACGTGTTCTTAAAAGAAAAGGATATCCCTTCTCATTATTAGTTTAAAATGTAATGAGGTTTTTCATTTGTTTTAAAATTTGTTCTAGGGCTTTAGGATTAAAAAGTGAGGGATGATAAATATTTTCTTTATAATCTAGTATAGTTTATTTTATATAATTACTGGTGATTTTGGTATATCTCTAATGTTGGGTGAACCAGATTCAGGGCATTAATAAATTATGTGCTGATTTAGTTTTCAAAAGATAAAATGGGTAAGATATCCTTATTGGTTACAATAATGTTGTTAAAAATTTTCAAATTGTTACATAACATGATAAATAAAAATGAATAATGGGTTAGGAATATTATTCTCCAAGAAGAATGCATGATTTTGTATGTCTGTGATGCATTCTAAAGGAAATATTTTTAATTCAGGAATAAATTATATGTGTATATAAATGTGAATGGTTTTTAGGAATAATAAAATAAATTGTTCATATTTTCCTTCATGATGATTAAATTTTTTTCTATAATTTTTATGGATATTAAATTTATTCATTATGATATTTGGGATTCTAAAATATGGTTATAATTTAATTTAACTTAAAAAGATTATTTTTAAATTGGTAAATGTTTTCATGGGTTTTCATTTTTTTCTAGTGGACCAAAATGTTTCATTTATTTTTATATATCATACTAATAAAATTAATCTCATCCAATGTTATAAAAAAACTACATCAGATCAATTTTTATGTAAGAAATATGAAGAAATAATTTTTTATACCGTGAAAACTCATATTTAATATCGAAAAAGTTTCCTGGAATTAAAATTGGTAGGAAAATGTAATTACCTATATGTGTGAAAAAAATTTACAATGTGTGAAAATTTCAACATATTTATTCAATTAGATTCCTAATTATGTTAATATAGGAAATAAATTAATTATCAGAATGTACGAATGTGAAATATTTGGAATTACATGAATATTTTTTTATTTAAGCTACAAGGGTTCAAAAGGATACACAAATGAAGGGATATTTTTTTAAAACAATTTAGGGATTGAAGTGTTTGATTAACGAACAATATGATATATTAGAAAAAATTATTTTCTGACCATTTCATTGGGATTTACCAGTTCATTTGGGTTAAAATTTCTAATAGGCAATAAAATTATTGTAATTCCATCAAAATTTTAACTAATAAATTAGAAATATTTTTATAGAAAACTCTTTAAAATTTTATTATAATTTTTATTGATTTATCCATCAATCATTTAAATTCCACGAATGTCATATTGAGTAACAATAATAAAATTTATTTCATATAAAAATTAAAGGAATATGGATTTGTTATATATACATTTAAATAACATTAATTAACATTGAATTGAAAAAATAAATAATTCATATATATGGGGTATGATCTATGAACGATATAATCATGAATCATACAAAACATGTATAAACCACCATTACAATATTTGATGAACCTATTGAATTAATGATTTTATTTTTATTTCATATTTAACATTCACTCAATGATATATATAGGCTAGATTTGAGGTGTATTTATCAAAATAATTGGGAATAGATAGCTCAATAATTTATAATTGTTTTAAAGTATCTATACTGTTAACATGATTAAATGTTTTTTAAATTGAATAATAATTTATCATGAGGTTCATAGTTCTCTTTAATTACAAATTTTTTTATTTTTCACAATTCAACTGAACCAAATTTGTTGATGAACAGAATGATGGTTATCTATTTTACAATATCCATTGACCTGTAAATAATAAAATGACCATATCTAGATCTAAGAAGTTGTAATCAAAAAATCATGTGTTTCTTTATTCTTTAACTGAATATTACCCTATATAGGAAACGAAAAATTATTAATAGGTAGAAACATAAATTTTCAACAAGCCTCCCATTGAGGCATATTAATCTCAGAATGTTTTTACTTAATATCTATAATATAAATATTAATTTTCTAAAGATATGAAAGGTGTAAACCAAGAGAGTGGGGACATGTCTTTTCTCCATGATTCCGCTTATGATTTTTCTCTCATACTTGTATTTGTTCTCTTATATTTGGTAGTATATGGTATTATAATCTAGAGTAGTGGGGTTAATTACATATATGATCAAATAGGTTTGACCAAATTATTATTGAATTTTTTGGTCAAAGTGACTTGAAAAAAAAGGAAAGTAATTCTATATTTGAATATGTTCATGGTAAAATTGAATTGAATTACTTTTTTGGTACTAATTTAGACAGTTTCAAGGGATGATTGCACATATATCATAGAAATAGTGCTCCGTCCATAGTGGGACGATTAAAAACCCAAATGGTAGTTCAAGTGATAGAATGATTTCAACAAATTTCAAAAATGGGATTAATGAGATATATATTTTTAAAATATTTCATTGAATAGTGAATAAAAATTTGTATAACATTACCTATATCTATTTTATTAATGAGGGCATAAAATAATGAATTATACAAGTGAAAATACTTTTATTCTCTTATGGATTAAAAATTAGAATCCAAACTAATAAAACATAAAAACTCATATTATTTTTTAACAATAAATATGGGATATCATATAATGAATTTTAATGATTCCACTTATTAAATTAGTTTAAAAATAGTATATCTTAGGTAATAAAAAATTGCATTCTTTATAATTATTATTGAAATAAAATTATTTTCAATAATTACATGTCGTGTATGAGCCAAAAATGTATTATGTTATAGATAATAGAGACTATTATCCTTTCATGGATCATTCATATTGGTAATGAGGTTATAGTGTAACTGATTCATTATTTGACAATATGGCGTGATTTATTTCCCTTCCATTTATGGCATAAAATATAAAGAATAATGTATATAATTTCTGATATTATCAAATAACTTATAGTAATAATCATCAACCTCAAATGAACCCATTTATCCATCGATATCATGATTGGGATACATTTATTGTAAATGTTTTCATTAAATAGAATATGGTATAGATGTTTAACATAATGTACTCTAAACACCATAAGGGTTTTTCTCAGGATTAATATAAAATATTATGTTGGATATCTCATTATCAATATTTATACCTTCATGGTATAAAATGATGCTGATGAACTATTTTTATGTTCAAAATAAAGAAAATTTTGATATGTTTATTTTTGTGTTATATTGTTATAAATTTTTTCATTTCATATTTATTTAATAGGTGACCAAAAAAACTTAATATAAATGACTAAAAGATAATCATTATTGAATCCCATAATGTTCCAGAAAATACATATGTTAATTTGTTTCATTGTAACAAACATGGATTTTAGATACATTAAAATACATATTATGATCTATGAATTTAACCCCACACAACAACCAATGTAAAAAAACCACATATTAAAAAGACATTATTCATAAATATATAATAAACATAAATATGGCTAACCATAAATATATATTAAATTTATTAGTTAAATAATTAATATGGATAATATTATAATTGTAATTTCTAAATAATATATATATTTTTAATTTTATATATTTTTTACTTAAAATATAAATTTATAGATTTTATATTTTGTATTTGGTAATATATTATTAATATTTTAATTCACTTAAATATTATCATATGGTGTGATTTTTAATTTTCTTTAAAATAACATATTTTTTGGTGAATAATAAAAACTATTAAAGTTTCATAAACCATCACTTTTATATGACATGAATGATTTTGTTAAATTTAAAATATTGAAAACATATTTTTATACAGCAAAAGTTAATCATTTAAAATAACTATTACAATTAATCAATAAAATGTATATTACATCATAAAATCCTAAAAAATTTTATGAAAACAATGTTTCATTATATTCATTAATTATATTTACATATAGAGGAATTAGGGTTGGAATTTATTATAATGTCACAGAACATATGATCAATCAAGTATAAAAATTTTAATATCATTATAATCAATAACATGGATTATTTATTCCTATTAACGATCTTTATGATAAAAATCCACTTTTATAAAAACACCTTATTTATGATATACATGCTTTAACATTAATATTAATTTCCTTATACACTGAATGAAAATTTTAAATAATGATTCTAATAGTTAATAGAATAATATTAATATTATTGAATATTTTTAATTTCATTTATTCGGAAAATATTTATATTTTTAATAATAATTCTAATTACCATGATGACAGTTAGACAATAATTTTAAATTTGTTGTTTTATTAATATCAATTAAAATATATCTGATAAATTAAGTTAAAATAAATAAATATTTTTAACAAAATATAAACAATACACACATAAATATATATATATTATAACTAATTTTATTTTTAATTAATTAAAAATAATCAACACGGGAAGATAAATATTTAATATGAATTAATGATTACAATGGTTTTTTCAATGAGATATTTTTTTTAAAAGTTCTCAATTATACATTAAATAGTAAATTGGAAAATACTATTAGTAGAATTAAATAAAATAAACCACATTTTTAATTTATCATATCAAAATTTCCATATTATAAATTTTTTAATGTTTTTTAAACATGTTGATTTTAGTCAAAAAATAAATGATTTAATGAAATTATAATTTCTAAAATTTTATCACTATGTATACATATCCAATTAAAAAACCATTATATCCAAAAGAGAAATTTTTTAATACCATTAGACATTTTGAAAAAAACAATTACATAAAAAACATATGTGAATGTTATTTTAGAATTAATGTTCTATATTGACATTGAAATTATTTCTTAACTTCTCATTAAATCAAAAAATATCCTGGTGTGGTTATTTGTTTCCAATTTAATATTCAAAATATTATTCCATTAATAATATAAAAAATTATTTTAAATTAGTAATAATGACACTTTTTTCACCTAAAGTTTTATAATCTTAATAACATGATTTTAAAAAAAATAAAATTTTCATTTTTTAATGTTTTGTATTTAAGAATTACCCTTTTTTTCATGTAAACACTTTATTTTCTAAAATTGTATTAATATTTAAAATAGGATATCAAATTACTTCATTTTTCAATTTAAAATTTGTTTATTATAATTAATTACATTGTTTAAAATTAAGTTCCTGGTAATAAGTAAAAATGTTAAAATATTTATTACTAAGGTGAAATGGAAAAAAAGGATGGTTGAGGTTTTTATTATAAGGAAACAAATATTTCCACATTTCCCCATCTTTTATTCTAATTATCCTTTAATACTATCCAAAATTCATTGAAATTTAATTCATTTTTCCAAAATTATCATTTTATTCACATTAAAATTGGGTAAAAATTACACCACTTGAAGGATTTACTGTAAATATAATTCGACGTTGATACTAAAAAATATTACTATACCTAGAGCCCTCTCCATAAAAAATCCCTGGGTCACTCATTTTTTGGACTAAAACATTCAATTTTGAGGAGACTTCCATGAAATAATCATGTATCCAATATAAGTATTATCTCATTCTCATTTTTTTCTAATGTTACTCTCAAAAATATATTTTCTCTATAATAATATGAATAAATTTTTATGCACTATAATTATAAAATTTTGTAATAATAATTTTACAATAGTGTTATTTTTTCGAAACAACCTAGAAAAAATGAACAGCAACCATACAAGGCTGTAGATTACCACCCACATGAAGAATCAATGTTTTTTCATTTTTATTTATGTTTTTCATTAATCATAAAAAAAATCATATATTATTCAAAATAATAAAAATATAATATAATATCATTATTCGATAGTTATAATTATATTTTTCCGAAATAAACACCACCAAAATAATACTCACACACCAATTTAAAGTGTTTTAATTGTTTCGTTGGTTGACCAAGTAGATATGAGATATTATAATACTATATCATTAATGAGCATAAAACCAAAATAATAATAATATTGTAATTTAATAAAAAATTAATTAATTTTTTTGGTACAATAATGGGTTTAATGAATTTGTAACTTATTATTATATTATAATATTTTATAGATAATAATTCTAAAATAACAAGACACATAATAAAATTTCATGAAAAAACATTGAAATACATAACTAATAAATATAATATTACGATTAATGATCCATTTAAATTTAAATTATTATTAATATGGATCATTATATGGTATCAGAAAATATTATATTTATTAACTAGAATGTCTATAATGTGCTTGAAATGAATCATGAATAAGGTAATGGTTATTGCATGTGAAATAATTACTTAAGTAAATTTATATATACACCACATTTCATATTAAATTTAATTTATTATTCATATATTATATTTATTTTAGTTTATATTAAAGTTAATACTAATTCAATTAGGTAATTTTTTAAAAAACATTTCTCACATCGTAAGGGTTTTGTCTCTAAATTCTTTTTTTGAGGAACATTTAATTATTTTCAACAAACATATTTTAAAGGGTGTTTATAATGACCATTAGGTATATAATATCATCTATTATATTTAATATTTTTAGGAATTATATTTTATTCTTATCCTTATTTTATGTGGTTTTACGTTTGATAGTGTATCAACTTATAAGAGTTTTCATGTCAAATTATATTATTAGATAATTTTTTGGTATTATACACATAATTACATTTATATAGATCATATAAATACAAAAAGATTTTTTTATCAAGAATTATATTTCATTAATGGTTATTTTGTTCAATCTAAATCCCTACATTTCAGAAATATTTTACTTTAAATATCATCTTGTTGTAAGTGGTTTTCATGATTCAAATCATATTCTTTTCTCAATGTATATTTTCATTTACTAATATAATTCATGATTGATAATTGTTATCCAATAATGAATTTTTGTTTTATATCCAAATTATTATCATTTCTAATCACGTTTCACTTCAATGAATTCATCCTTCATTAATTTATTAATTTCTGAAGATGAATTTAATTTAATAATATTTCTGATTTTTCATATAAGATTTTTCTTTTATAACAATTTTAAAATCCCAAATATTTTCTCCTTTCCAATGTGTAAATTAAATTTATTATCTCCAATGAAAATTTTATTCCATATTAATAATTTTTAATAAATGTTTTTTGTCTTCTTAAGGATGTTGGTATTTAAAATTGTAATTCTATAATACATCAAATGATTTTCCATCCCGATGACATTATTATTTTATATTTCAATTTATATGAAATGACATATTTCATTCCAATGTGTCTATAGTGTCCTGAAAAAATCTAAAAAGGATAAGGGGAATCCCCCTTAATTTGAGAAAGGATTCTACCCAATTTCCCTCAATGAATTGGACAAAAATATGGAGAATACTCAATAATGGAAAAGGATCGGCCGGTCAGCATACCGGCCCAACAGGCACGCGGCTGGTTCAACAAGTCGCCCCCTTTACGGACCAGCATCATATGCAAAATGGAGGAAGGATCCCCTCTGCGGGCAAGAAGTTGGACGGGAGCCAGAATGGTCCACCGTCGCGAACTGCCGCAACTGCGAAATGTGCCAACCGGCCCAGACCGCATGCACTATCATTCGCGGAATAGTGGAAGAGCCCTGTGCGGCCGCAAAGAACCTCCTGAACCAAATTGGTTCGCGGATGATGTGCATTCAATGCCCCCCGTGAGTTGCGGATTGACCAAGTCAATCGTAAATCGGGTTTTTGGTCATGAGCCTCCGCAAAAGGTGTTGCATGACCACAAATACATCTCTTTCCCCATATATAAAAGGACTTCAAGGGGGAGAAGAGGGGGGATCGATCGGATTCGGGTGGATGGGTTCGAAGATCAGGGGATCGATTTATCAAACTCCATTGGCGAGAAGGGTTGCAGATCGACTTCTGATGGTAGGATTACAGAGGAAGGAGCTTAGGATTTAGCGAACAACAAAGTTCCAATTCGCAAACCAGAATAGATATAAAACGGGAAATTAATTGATAAGGAACTTAAAAATGAAAATCAAATTGGTGTGTTGAGAACATAAAAAAACTGCGAGCCATGGCACCTCCACAGATGTACACCCCACAGACTAGGGAGTTTATGCCCCTTTTTTGACTCGATGAACCGCCTAACACCCTCCTAAGCGGGAGAATCCTTGACTGGCGAACCCCCAACTGGCGTCCCCCCTGACCGCCACTGCTTGTGCGGACTCCACTGCATACCAACCTGGTACACAGGCTGAACCTGAAGCCATGTAATGCCCTAGTACATGGGATGCATATCTGTCCGCATACCACCCTGGTACAGGGACAACCTCTCAAGCCATTTAGCACCCCCTATGTGAAGAGAACCACTCTTCATACACCTATGTGGCCCACCAACTCCTTCAGTGTTCCCATTCCCCAAGCCAGACAAAACCCTTCTAATCTAGCCTGATCCTTCACAATCCCTTCATTGGCCTATTCATCGACCCCGAACCAAGGCCTCTTCAGAAGCAACCATACCCGTATGATGAAACCCTTAGGCGCAATAGCGCGCCACTTGGAGTTCACATACCCATGGTAGGCTTGGACAAAGGGGTTTCCCCGGCTCTTGAACGGATTCTCTCGGCATTACTGGGTTCACATTCCCATGGTAGGGTAGGTTCTGAGCCCGGGAGTCCCCTTTGTGCCTCTCAACTTGCCAGGATTGAGGGACCCCTTGTGTTTCCTTTTGAAAATTCCAACGGTGATCACTTCTCCCCTCTCCTAGGAGTGGCTGGGCATCCCTCATGGATTAAGCCCCACACCATCCATGCCAGAAGCCAATGGCCCTTCCGCTCTCGTCACGGAAGGTTCATTGCTCCACTGCGTGCCTCCTACCATCCTCCATCATTAGGGATAAGGAGAGTCCAGTGATCCCAACATTCTCCTCCACTCGTCATTTTCTACCCCTTCCCTCAGTATGGAGAATTTATGAGGCTTCCTATGTCTATTGCATTCCCTTGTTTCTCACAACGAGAATGACTCACATGGGCTTAGATATTTCTGATGATCACGACATCCGCACAATGGAGGCAGTTAAATAAAGTATGTGGGTTTTGATCCCTGTCTCCTAAGTAGGGTAGGTAGGAATCCTCCCTAGGGTTCAATCCCAATTCGGGCCACTACCCATGTGTAAGTCCCAGTCATGCCCCTCATAAGGAACTACATGGGTTTTGATCCCTGTTTCCTAAACAGGGTACGTAGGATGCCTCCTCGAGGTTCAATCCCAATTCGTGCAACTAACTATGTGTAGGTCCCAATCACTACCCTCAAAATGAACTACATGGGTTTTGATCCATATTTCCAAAAAGCGTACATATGATGCCTCCCTGGGGTTCAATCCCAATAACAAGAAACTTTCACATGTAAGCCCTAATCTCCCAGAACTATGTGGACTTTGATCCCTGACCAACCGAGATATGTTTGAAACCTCCCCGAGGTTCAAGCCTGATGTCTATGTCTGATACACATTCGTCACTTTCAGACCATGTACTCATGAACCTATAAGGAAGATATCTAGGCCCAGGAAATCTTTTCCCTTGGGTCTTCCTAGCCTCTTCATCAAAAGTCCCACACCATCTTTGACCGGGCATCTCTCGCCCAGGTGTCATGGCCACAAGACATTAAACTGTACAGTTGGTTCCTTGTCGCACGACCACAAAATGTTATGTGTCTCGTAAAGTGGCACTGAAATTCATGGATTCTGATTCCTCTCATGAGGATATTTAGGAAGCCTGTATCAAGGGTTCAATCCAAACTCTCAAGTCATTATCTATCCCCCCATGGATGACAATAAACATCACAGCACTCAGTTTTGAGGCTTCAAAACAGTGTCGTCTCAATTAGTACAAACTCCTCAGAGTCATTAATCTAATGTGGGATGGTAAACCTCATGCCTAAATTATTCCAAATCCCTGCGTTATACTGACCATTGACAACCAAGAGTAATATGTGGATACTATGCTTGGGTATAATCCAAAGATTCCCAAACATATGAATATGTATTAAATCTATAAGTGAGACCTGAAACAGACAAAAATTACCCCAAAAGGGTGAAATGATCCCGACTTCCCATCCCCTCGACCAATGTGAGTTCTTACGAATCACTGTCAAAATCACCAAGAAAATGACTTCATTTCGAAACTAGATCCATTTATTGTTGGAGATGGAAGCGTTGGGCATTTAAAAACGAAAACAGTGCACCTGATATGAGTGATTAAGTAGAATCTGACCTTCTCTAATCAATCATCAGGAATTGCATAGGTTTTCACCATCAGTCAAAACAAAAAATGTTGAACCTGACAAGAATCTTTAACCATGTATGATGGATTTAACCTAATCCACCTTTGTGCTCCCTTATACTCACAAAGAGGGCAAAGGAAGGTCATTAATTACGCATGGGATCTTGAGATTCTTCTTTGATGGGTTTTCTGTTTGTATTTGTTAAAACAATTACAGGTACTAATCAGGACTCCCTTAAATTCAATGGAATCACAGAGGAACTCACAGACGCGTACATCAAGCAACGCAATGACCAGACATCCTCAACAACAAAGGACCCCATCACCTACTTAGTGTCTTCAATGTTGGGTATCAGATGCCTTGATATGAGAGTACCACATGAACGTTACTCTACTGATGGTAGAGTCATCCATGCACACCCTCTAATCCACCAAGAACCACCGGTCACCTGCCCAGCAGCAGCTGTGAAAGAAGATCCAGACAGCTCCTGTTGTTTTCTGAAACTTTTTCGAGAGTCTATCCCCAGAACGAGACAACACGTACCTCTATTATCTTAGGGAGGTGGATGTGGTAGAAACTGAGTACTTCATCCTCACTGAATGGGGGTTATGCTCTAAGGCCCCCACAGGAAGACGCCGTCACGGTTAAACCGTGACTCAATATCTTCACATTGAGGAAAATGTCGCCCTGAGGATCTAGGACCACACTCCCGAAGCTCCGGCCCCTCAGACCGCCTGATGAGGGTGGTAAATGTACAACCAGGGACCGTTCATCACCCTTGCCCTGAGGAGGAGCTCCCTACCCAGTCACAAGGACATATTGTGTGCAGGCACATACACCTGTCTGCTCCTCCAAAGTCTACCATCCAGATATGTTGGCACCATACCAGCAGTCCTGCATCCCCGACAAGATCCATCAAGCCTGTAACTCATATAGGATGGCACCTACCTAGTAGGCACCTCACCCTACAGAGAGTCATGATGGACACCAACCAGGCGTGGTGGAATCCCAGCGCCTATTGGACCACCTCCTAGAAGATTCTCCTGATGCCTACCATCCCAATGTTGTGGCGATCAACAAAGCCCACCATCCAAAGGTGGCGGCAATTAATAGGTGGAAATGTCCCACTTCCAACAAAGGCCACTGACTTGATACATTGGGGATCCAACTTATGCAGGGCCAGCTGCCTTCAAATGTTAGTAAAGTCCACCATCCCGATGTGGCGATAAACAGAGAGATAATATGGCATATCCTAGCACAGGGGTAGACTTGTTCACCTGCCCTAACATTGGAGAATTTTCAATACCCAGTGACCACTGGAGGACCACTGCAGGATATTCTTAATCTGATACTAGAATGGGCCTTCATACCCATTCCAGCCAAAAATGTCTCTCTGCATATCCTGGAAATGATGGAGAAGCAGGTATCGATCCCAAATCATATCTTGCAGACTTTCCAGGATGTAATTGCATCAATGGCAACAACAAGGACTCGGGCCCGTGAGCCCATCTCCCGAATTGAGTTGAATCATATAAGAGATGAGATAGCTTCCTCAGAGAAGATCTGAATCCATTCATCTAAACATGAGGGTCGTCAGTCATATTCAGTGATACAAGGGCAACCGGATCGAGCATCTTCACTAATTCCAACTGGGGGACACCCGTCTATCATGGTAGATTCTTTAGAGTAGGCATATATCCCTACTACAGGTCATGTTGTTTGTCGTCATTTCTCAATAGCGTCATGGGCCCCAATTAGAATAGGGAACCGAAGGTGAATGTCATTTTAAACAGTAGACGATCACCGCTGCCCACAAGAAAGTGCCCCGAACGCACTGAAGGCAGTCAAAAAACAAATAGAATGTTCATGAATCCATTCTAGTGGATGCTGGGGATCCCAATACTGCTAAGCACATATCGAAGGCTCAGAACCCTGCCCACCAAATACCATATTAAGGTAGTGGAAGTAGCAGTTTCTAAGGTCCGTCCTATAATTTCGCTACCATCAGCTCTGATGGTCCTCCCCAGAGCACCCATGGGGGCCTCCCCCATGGTCATATAATGATTGATCACGGGAGATTCTCTTTTGATGGTAGTCACAGAATCCCTCCGTGTGACAAGAAATTAAGCACCAAGAAGGACCTCCACTTGCTGCGGTCTACCCTGGGGTGTACACTGCAAACACACTCGTTGCAGTGGGACCACATATTATGATAGTAGTCCTCGCTATCATAGTCAAAACTATAGAGGCCATCCCCACAATGATGTCTCATCATGACAAGAAAGGCCTCCCCTTATCATGGTATTCCATGAAGGTCCTCATTAGGGGTTATGTTGTAATGAAACTCCGTGCATCCAGGCATCAGATCATGATGGTAGTCCTCACCACTCTGATAACGGATGTCCTCCCCATAGAGATTTCAATCAATGCAAAAGTCCCTCCCCTCGTTGTGATATAATCTGAAGTCCATCCCTAGGGTGTACCCCGCAAACAATCGCCCTACGGCGGCTGTGATGGTATTTCTCACCACCACGACCGCCAATGCGAAGGTCCTCCACACAATGTCCCCAAGAAACAAGAATTTCATCCCCTTGTCATAGTGTTTCTTGAAGGTCCTCCTTAAGATACACATCAAAAATCAAAACATGATGGTCATCTTCACCATGATGGCAGTTATTGCGAAGGCCCTCCCCATAAAATTGCTACATATCCATAAAGACCTCCCCTTGCTGTGACATGCCTTGGAGGTCCTCCACAAGGTAAACACTGCAAAAGTCTTATATGCAGTGAGGCATCAAGAAGTTGTGGTAGCCCTCTCCATTACAACATGTATAGCGGAGGCCATCCCTGCCTAGACACTGATCAATGAGAAGGCCCTCCCCTCATTGCGGTACATTCTGAAGGCCCTCCCCAGGGTGTACCCTATAGGTTCTCTCCCTATGGAAGCTATAATGGTAGTCCTCTCCAATACAGCTTCCATTGTGAAGGTCTACCCCACAGTGACATATCATATAAACAAGATGGTCCTCCCCCAGATGAACCAAGCAAAGAAAATCCCCCATATGTTCAGGCACTCAGAATGACGGGATCATGCATTTCAAATTCCCAGCTAGTCTCCAATAAAACACTTCTTCAATCAGGAGATAGTCCATGGCCTTGTTCATCTTCTGAACCACCCCGGAACTGCTCACATGATAAATCAATACCTATAAGCCCCAATACCTCTGACCACACTATCAGTGAGCATCTATGTTGGGCTAATTAGGTAGAGTAATCACTAGTGGAGGAGTATGCTGACATGTTTCACATGAGGAAACGACTATCCAGAGATGATGTACCAGTTATGTTTTGGCCCACGACCACCTCTCAATTCAACAAACGTAGAATGTTTCCAGAATAATGTGTGTATGACATCCACTATATTATATGGAAAACCCTCTGTCGGCTGAAATCAAGCATCCTGTCCTACGATGGGTATGTAGACCATGTCAAGACAATCAGAGACCTCCTGCGTCACATCGACCTAGAATCTCTTCCTTCGGCACGACAATCGTGACTAGAGAGGCGTAATAGAAACCTTGAGTTATCCTACCTCCATGCACTCCACCAGTTGTGCCACATAATTGGTGATGCCCCAACAGGAGTCCATATCATAGGATAGGGATAACACGAAACCCTATATTTCACTAGGCTCTCCACCCAGAAGAACCCATTCAGCATATGTCATTCAACGTCATCACATCAAGACAACAATAGAGTGGGGTCCCTTTTCAGGAAAGGTGACACACCCAAAAGAGACAGGCCTTGGGTAAGTCCCAGAAGCATCAGACCTGATGGGAACAATCCATTCACAAACTCCTAAATCAGGCCACCAAATGATTACAACATGAATGTCGCCTATGAGAGGCCAAACAACATTCATTTCTTGCCTCCACAGAGGGGATTGATTCACATGTGAACTCGGCATTAGATACAGTTCACCCCAGAATGGGGGCTTGCAAGATTAGGAAGGTAGCGATTTGCCACAGCCACTGCAGTAATCTAGGTTCAACCCCAGCCTGTAGGGCTGGGGGTATTTTAAATAAAAAATTCCCCCGTAAAACCAATAAATACCGGAAAGAGACTCAATGTCCAATGAACAAATCCAACCCTAGCCCTTAGGGATGGGGGCATTTTTACTACCTCAACAACAACCTCCCCCCCCCCCGAGAAGCAATATCTCTCATCGATGGAGGATAGTTAGATGTGGAGGTTCTTTCCCTATCTCGTACATTGAATCATT
Organism: Viscum album; assembly: GCA_963277665.1. NCBI lineage: Eukaryota > Viridiplantae > Streptophyta > Magnoliopsida > Santalales > Viscaceae > Viscum > Viscum album. The sequence continues at coordinate 1,591,475,784 of OY728150.1, forward strand.
GTCCCTTTTAAGAGGGACGTGTACTATAAGGTCTCATAAAATAACTCTCCACATCACCCTTCATCATGGACTCCGGATGAAATCCTGGGATAGAAAGGGGAAGACTATTAAAAGGAGCGAGAGATCCTATTCCTTTTTAGAAGATGACATATCCTCTACCCCACAATATGCATCCATCAACGCCATAGAGTTTTACCCCACGGGTGAAACCGAAGATGATGCAAATCTAGATGGATCGGGAGATGACCGTTCTGTCCAGGCTGTGATTGACAACGAACCATCAGGTGTGCACACCTAGAAGCAGTGGGTCGCCCTAAATTTGGCCTCCCCTCTAGCCAACACTCCTATTCTTACCCTGTGAGCTTCCAACAAGGATAAGAACAAAAGGCCACTTACCCTTAACCAGTATCCATATCTCAATAAAATAGAGCAACTTACACATGAAGAGAGTTTTTCATGATAGGAAGAGGAAATGAAAGAATTGAGGCAGATTAATGGCGAGCTACTCGAGAGGAACCATCTTATTGAAAGTGTTTCCCAAGAACTGCCACAACTTGCACTCCGAGCATGTGCACCTCAAAGACCAAGGTTTTCCCCATCAAATGATATGCGGTCAGGGACCTCACCCAATGTGGTGCCCAACGCGTTTAACTACCTGAACATGGATTTGAATGAATACCAAGACTTCCCTTCACTAAGAATGAAACCATATAAAGTACGTCGGAACCCTCCAATGGTGTCCTAAATGGCATATGCACCCTTGGTGTCGGAAAAGATGGATCCTCATGAAATGCCTCAGGCTACACATGCCCATGACAGGGCCCAACAAGATGTAAAACAGGGTCCCACCAAAACCATCAAGTTATTGGCAGCTCGATTGGAAGCAATAGATGGTCGACGCGTTCCGATACAGCCATAGCGAAAGCCCTACTTAGATTGGGTTAGCAACATGCCTCCTCCAAACCAATTTTAGGAGCCTTGTATTCCATGTTTTCAATAGATCAGACGGTCTGGAACAATGTTTGATGCACAAAACATCTTATTGATACCCTATGATGGGAACTCCAGAATAATAGGAAGCAGTGAAACTCAGATGTTCCGTGGAGACCTTGAAAGGATCTGCCTTCTTCTAGTATACGAGTCTGCCAGTTCAGTCAACAAAAAACTGGGAAGACATTCGGTAGCAGTTCATGTTCCACTTCAGCTCAATGATGCCTAAAACAACGTTCAACGACCTCATGAATTGAAAACAGAGGGAGAATGAGAGGGTCTCAAATTTCATCACCATATGGAATGGTCTGACCTACTCTCTAAACAGGCCAATTCCCCAAGATGAGATACTTTCCATATGAATTGATAACCTTTAAGATGAGCTGTGAACATCGCTCATACCAGTGGAGTTCCCCACTCGCTTCTACAATCACTCTGCCATTTTCCAGAGAAATGATGAATCCCTATAACAGACTAATATGAATTCCATAATAGCCTCACAGGAACCTTTAAATAGATCAGTTAGAGCTAAAGCGTCCTTTTTCTTGCTCAAGCCAACCCATGTGCCTACTACACCACCTAGGCCTCCACAAAATCGTCAAAGGAACCCAGTATATCAGCGGCCACCTCTGCCTTGGTAGGATGATCAGAGAGCATTGAAGTGGAACCAGTTTGAGGAATGAAGACAAAAATTATAATCGTTCCGAGAGGACCAAGTCCTCGACTACTTCATCACCGCCATGAATTGAAATTTTCTCCACATCCCAGAGCCAAGGAAGCCCGAAGATGTCGACCATGATGACAGGCCATATTATTGTCCCTATTATTGAATGTTAGGCACAATATCCAGGAATTCTTCGTCATCAAATACCTCCTACCAATGATGGTCGACTCCGGGTAGGTCCCGCTAGGAACACCCCTGCACATGTGACTTATATTTTTACTACCGACTCTGACAAAGGGGAGGGGTGGTGGGAAGTCACCAGCAAGAAGGGGTGGAAATTTGATGATTGGATGATTCGGAAGACTGTCAATCAAGCTCAGGGCATACTCTGAGCTCAACTAAAGTAGCTGGTGTTGCCAACATCAACCCTTAATGCCGCACAACTGACAATATCGGCCACACAACCCTCCATGAGCCGTTAATCCAGGTGTAATCGATAAGGGAGGAGACAGCATTGGGAGGATAAGTCCACAAAGAGGCCGAAGTTAGGCCTAACACTGTCAGATTTTATGCCCTCAAACTTAGAACCACAAGCACCTACCCACCAAATGGAACCATCAGGGACAACTGACCATGTTGAACTGTCACAAGACGAGGAGCTAATATTTTGTTCCATCAACATCATCAATCTAATGGAATTTTTCCTGGACAAAGGTTATGGTTACGAACCTGAGTTCCAAACACAAGGGGTCAGGAAGAGGAATCACAAAAGTAGGGGATACCAAGGGAGGTGCAGTCGTGGCCAAAACCAACCCTATGGTTTTACCGATGGAAAAAACATTAATATTGTGAAAACATGTGGGAGATCCCTTCAATGGACTCAACAGGTGAAGGAATATACATCCATCTCCACAAGCAGCCACTCTGGCCTCGTTATTCTGCGGTACCCATCATAGGAGAAACAAGTGTCTAGATACCTAGTGCACACATATAGACCATCCGGCCGAGTCCCCATGATGTGGGAACACCGTAGACATCCGACCCCACAACCAGACCGTCCTCGTTAGATACTCCAGATCCCAAAACACCTGCTAAGACTCTCTATCCAATGGAGAAGTGTCGGCCACTAGAGCAGAAATATGATATCCTTAAGAAGCTGGCATTAGTACCGGCCAAAATCTCAATCCTAGATGCCTTGAGTTTGTTAGAAGATCTATGGGAGGAACTTATAGAAGCCCTGCTCATCCCCCAGGAGTTTCAAGCTGATGTAGCCACCACCGATATTTACTAGATGGAGACTGGCCCAGCTGAATGCAATACATTGATTTCCTTCACCGATTAGGATGAAGATGCCATCATGTGAGGACACAATAAGCCACTATATTTTTCTGATAAACTAAATGGTGTTGAGGTCTATAAATTCATTATTGAAAATGGATCTGGAGTTAATATCCTTCCCCTGCGGTCACTCTGTATGTTGGGCTATAGTGAAGATGATTTAATACCCTCAGCTACATCTCTGTTGGGTTACAACAAGAGTGAACAGAATAAAATGGGACCAATCAAGCTAAAACCCCATTTTGGAGACCTTGTGGGCTACCCAGAATTATTGGTGGTCCGGCAGAACACAACATTCAATGCCCTGAGGGAAAGATTTTGGCTCTATAAGCACAAGGCCATTTCTTCATCCTACCACCAGTGTATCAAGTATTGTGTCCATGGAAAAGGTGGGACATTGTACACTGACAAGGCCCCTTTAGTGATCTCCGAGTCACACTACATTTATGACAGGTTTTACGATTAAAAGAAGAAGAAGCCTTCGGTCAACGGTATCGACAGGATCTCTGCTGCAAACGGCCTAGAAATGGTTCATGATAACCGCCTCAAGCAGCTCGGTGAAGACTATGTATTTCCCATCAACCATGTTGAGAGCAGGAGTACATGTCCGGACATGTACTCAGCTATCCTCATGAATTTGGCTATGATGCCCGAGCATAATAGTGTAGAAACGACCACTAACCCTCAATTCGGGTGCAGATACTTGAGCGAGGAAGGTATCTCCACCGCTGTGGATGAGCTCAGGGAAACAACCATGGGTACCGAGGAAGACCTGAGGCCCACTCTCATCAGTACAACCATGTCTCCCAAAGAGAATGAGTTATATACCTCTTTCTTAAGGCAACATCGAAATGCTTATGCCTGGAATTACACAGAAATGTCGAGACTCGATCCCAAAGTGGAGACCCACCACTTAGGCCTGCTAGATGACAACCGTGGCTATAAATAAGCTGCAAAAAGGACGCACCCCACACATTCTTCCAAAATATAGGATTAAGTAGATAATATTATTAATGCTGGCATTATTCGGGATGTCCAATACCCCACCTGGATAGCCAACATTATCCCCATCAAGAAAACAAATAGGCAAATCTGTGTCTACATAGATTTTAGAGATATCAATTGGAATTGCCCGATAGATGATTTCCAAGTCCCAATAACTATGTTATTAATTGACGCAATGGGTGGGTATGAGTCTCTCTCCTTCATGGACGGTTATTCTGGGGATAATCAAATCAGGATGGCCTGAGAAGATGATGAAGCCACTACCTTTAGGTCCCTTCAAGGAGTATTCTATTACAGGGTCATGCCCTTTGGTCTCACGAACACTGGTGCCACATATCAATGCACCATGCATTGTATCTTTAAACCATTATAGGGGAGATTCATCAAATTCTACCTGGATGACTTGGTAGAAAAATCAAGACAGTGCTCAGATCACCTTTCCTACAATGAATCCATCTTTAGAAAAATTCGACAACATAGCCTGAAGATGACCCCATTGAAATGCGCCTTCGGGGTTACCTTATGGAAATTACTTGGCTTCATCGTACATCATCGTGGCATTGAAGTAGACCCTGAAAAGACAAATTATATCCATGGTTTACCACCTCCCCGTAATCTCATTGAGTTGAGAGGATTCCAAGGACACATGGCCTACATTAGGCGGTTCATATCCAACCTGGTGGGTAAATGATTTCCCATCACCAGGTTAATGAAAAAGGAGGTTACATAATAATGGACAAATGATTTCCATGGAAAATTCGACAGCCTAAAGAAGTACCTCTTAAGCCCACTGGTGATCATGGCCCCAGTTGAAGGAATACCACTTATCCTATATGTGACGGCCAGAGAGCGGTCACTAGGAGCCTTCCTCGCACAGAGGAATGGAGTCGATAGTGAAAACAGTCTCTATTACCTTATTCAAACCACGATCGACACTAAAACTCGATACTTAAATATCGAGAAGAGTTGTTTGGCCTTGGTCTTCACAGTTAAAAAATTGTAACATTATCTGCAGCGTCATGAAATCCATTTGGTCTCGCGTAGTATCCCTCTCAAACACATCCTCATCCTCCTGATGCTAACCGGGTGCTTATCTCAATGGGTAGTCATCTTGCAACAGTTTACATCCGGTTTGTGAATCATAAATCCATAAAAGTATAGGCATTAGAAGATTTTTTGTTAGATCAACCCTCAACATGGACCATAACACTGGATGTCGAGCTACCTAATGAAGACATCTTCTTGGTTCAAGAGGAGTTCCCAATAAGGGAAATGTACTTCGATAGCATATCATAAAGCGCTACAAGGATGTGGATGGAGGATCCAAAATTTAACAAGGTGGGTTTGGGGATCATACTCATGTCCCCAGAAAAGGATGTCTTGCAATATTACTTCATCATGTCAGAAGGATGTATGAACAATGAGGAGGAGTATCAAGCCCTTATTAGAGGCTTAGATCTCTCACTCCAGGAACAAGTACAACACCATATGGGAAAAGGTGACTCAGAACTGGTCATTAAGAAAGTCAATGGTGACTATGCTATTAAAAAGGAGGATCTAATTCCCATGTTTGACCATGTCTGAGGGTTAATGGTGGAATTCACCATAGAACTAACATTGACCTATATTCCCTGATCATAGAATGCCCAGGCGAATGCTTTAGCTAATTTGGCCATAAACCTGGCTGACCTAGACCGAGATGAAACAATTATCAGTATTTCTCATCATCGGATGGTCTTTCCGTTTGTTTAGACTAAGACTGAAGAAATGAATGAATTCAGTCCTATCCATGAGCCATAATCTCCGGCCATTGGCTCAATGACCCCCATTGCAAACTGTCATCAAATGGTAGAACATCTATAAAAAAGGGCTGAATGAGAGATAATACGGAGAAGGGCAATCAACTTTGTCATATATGGCAGCACAGATCAGAAATAGGTTCTTTACAAACGAGGCCTCGATGGAGTCCTCCTCAGATGCATTGATGGAGAAGAAACCACTGATCTCATTAAGGAAGTAAATTCCATAGAATGTTAAGCACATCAGTCAGGGTCTCAGCTTTCCCATCAGGTACGAAGGCTTGGGTACTATTGTCCCACTGTGGAATGAGATAGTGAGAAATGTACCATAAAATGACACTCCTACAAAATTCATTCCAACATCATTCACCAACCCCCGGAGTTACTTCATCAGGAAAAGTACTCTTGGCCATTTTTCATCTGGGGAATGGACGTTGTGGGACCCAATCCTCCCACCACGACCAAACTATTGAAGTATATCTTCACAACCACTGACTTCTTTTACAAATGGGCAAAAGTTGTACCCCTCAAGGATGTCGGGGCAAGAAACATTGTCAGCTTTTAGAAAGCCAATATCATCTCAAGATTTAACATCCCTCTTACCATACTGATGGATAATAACACCAACTTCTTCTCTGATGAATTTGAGAAATTGTACCGAGAATATGGTATCAAGGCTAACCACTCATCCCGCTACCATGCATCGGCCAACCGAAAGATAGAGGGTTTCAACAATACCCGGTCCTATATTCTATAGAAAATTCTGGACAAAGTCAACAAATCAAGGCTGGATAAACTCTTCATGAATTGCGGGCTTATCGAACAACATTCTGCAATGCTACTCGAACCACTCCGTTCTCATTACTATACGGAACAGAAGCGGTCCTACCCATTGAGATCCAATTTCCCTCGCTATGTGTTTCCATTTTTGATCATCTATCCAACAATGAGCAATAAAAAATGTCTTGGTAAATATGAATAGTTGGATGAGAAGCGGTTTCACACTTTGCACCATCTAGAATTATATCAAAACTGGATCACACGAGCCTTAGATAAAAAGGTTCATCTTCGGTCATTCTTGGAAGGAGAATTGGCGTTGTTTCTTCAGACCCCAATGATGCCAGGAAAGAATCCTCCAAAGCTATAGCCTAGGTTGGAGGGACCATATGTCATACATAAGGTCTACTCAAATAGAACATATGCCCTGATCTCTATGGACGAGTAGTTCACTACTTCTCCTATGAATGCGAGATTTCTGAAGAAGTATTTCGCATAACCAAAAGCACTTATCATCTGAGATACATGATGTTAAACTGCCAAGCACCTATCATTCCAACTGTAGGACGTTAAACTGCCAAGCCCCAATGGTCCAAAATTTATGACCCTAAACTAAGAGTATTTCTTCCTCACCAAATGACATTAAATTTCACAAATTTCAGAGAACTATGTATGACTTGAATCCTGCCCTTGTAGGATACGTAATGAAGCCAGAATTCCACATCCTGCCCCAGCCATACTCAAATAAAGTTAAATGTTCCATTTCTCCCCCCGTGTATGAACTAACCCTGCACGAGATGTACCTCTTTCAGATAACATTATATAAATTGATTCTCTCCTTTGTAGGATATGTAGTGACACCATAATTCCTCATCCTGGCCCAGCCACCCCCAAATGAAATTAAAAAAATCCCTTTTCCCCCTTGTATGGACCAAAACTACATGGGGTGTATTATCTACTAGAGAACGACGTAAGACTTGATTGCCACCTTCGCAGGATACGTAGTGACACCAGAATTCCAATCCCTGGCCCAGCCAGTCCAAATAAATCTAGATATACCCCCTTTCCCCCGTGTAAGGACCATAACTACACGGGGTGTATTCCTCGTCCCTACCGCACGACGTTAAATCGCATGGATAAGAATAAAAAATCTCCCCATTAACCCGTACGAACCAAACCTGTATGGGGTGTATTCATTTAAAGAACTATTTGCGGCTTGATTCCTGACCTCGCAGGATACGTAGCGACGACGAGATCTTATTTCCTAGCACATCAATCAATAAAAGAAAACACGGGTTTATATACCCCTCGTCCTTACCACATGATGTTAAATTGTACGGAATCCCCATTTCATGTCGGTTTATCTTTTTCCTCAGCGCATGATATTAAAACTACATGGAATTCTTCCTCACCTCAAGATGTTAAAACTACCTGGACATCGTCCCCACCACAGGATGATAAAACTGCACAGACTTCGCCCCACAACACGTTGTTTAACTACACGGACTACGTCGCGAGACAACCAAGATATACGAAAAAACAGGATTGGAATACTCCTTGCGCATTTGGATGCATCCTCTCCATACATCAGACTCTGCGACCTTGATAATTACAGATCTTCATAACCAGCCATGGCCCTCAGAAGTGCAAATTTATCGACCCGATTACACCTTTGTATGACTATGCAAACCATGCCCTCAGCGGCTCTGCATATTGATAGCCCCTGGCCTGTCTACCAAAGGAAATGTTTCCTCAGGTGATACTCTTCCTATCTCTGTATGCTTCCCGGCTTCATAGCCCCCATATCATATCTCCCGGTCCAAAAATTTATGGAGAATTGGTTTACAAGTTCTTTCCCTCATAGATATAAAAGTTTCTAGGGTATCCCAACCTAGTTAGCCTATGTATCCTCCCATGATTCACATGAAAATATACATCTACAAACATCAAGCCAGGGCTAGACTACTTTGTCTCAATGGGAAATTGCGGTGAAAATGTTTATTGTATGCTTGGACACCATTATCCCCATATGCCGAACTCTGTGCTATGAGAAATCTCTGATTTTCATAATCATCCATGGCTATATGAAGTGGAAAGTCATCGACCCGTGGACACCTTTGCATGAATATGCATACCATGCCCTCAGAAGCTCTGCATATTGATCGCCCCTAGTCAATCTACCAAATGTAAGCTTTCCTCTAGCGATGATATTCCTAGCTCCGTACGCAAACCAGACTCATGTACCCACACCATATATCTTGATCCGGGAAACCCCAGAGTTATAGTTTACACCCTCATTCTCTCACACTTGTTCAGAGTATACAAGAGCATCCTAACTCAATTTCCCTCTGGGTGATTGTAGCAATAGTCACCCAATGGTCCAAACTCTATGATTGTTAAAATAAGAGTACTTCACCCTTACTACATGATGTTAAACTGAAAGGAGTAAAGGTACACCCCATGATCAAGATAAATCAGCATAGTGAACTCTTAGAGATTTAATAACAACAAAGGACGAACATCCACAACATGTCTAGATATTCCCTTACCAAATGACAGACTTCATGGCCTAGAAAATCATGGATCCTCATAATCATTCTTGATCATCGGAAGTTGAGAGTCATCAACCTGTGGAATCCTATTCACGTCTATGCATACCATGACCTCCTCGGCTCTGCATATTGATATTCCATAGCCTGTCTACCAAAGGAAAGATTTCCTCAGGCAATACTCTTCCTTGCCCCATACACTAACCGGATTCAGAGCCCCCATATCATCTCTCCTGAACCAAGAAGCCAAGGAACCATGGTTTACACCATCAACCCCTATCCACATCTTGGACATGATAAGATATTAGATCCCAGTTACATTCTAATCAAGAGTGGCAGTTTCAACTACTTCCTTACCGCATGACGATTAAAACGATATTGAACATGTCTTTACCGCTTGCCGTGAAGCTACGAAGATCAGACATTAAACATCCCAGGAAATGCCTCCAACTACATGAATTTTCACGGATTTAAAAATGCCCCATGTCCTCACTACACGACGTTAAACTACATAATATATTTAAAAATTCTCTCCATCCTTGCTGCATGACATTAAACTGCATGGATTTAGTAATAATAACAATGCCCTTCGTTCTTGAGGAACGACGTTAAACTGCATGGTCGAACTCTTCAGGGGTTCAATTAGGAATATAGGTTTTCCTCCTTCACTAAATGCATGGGCCAGACCTGCAGAAACTACCATCGCACACCAGTGTAAAAATGGATGACTTTACCCATTCTCGGGATGTTTGGCCTAAATGTTTCTCCCGTATCCAGGCACCATCTTTTCATAAACCGTACTCTGTACTCAGAAAAAGGAGAACTTTTTCCAGCCACCCCTGGTGGTATCGAATCTCAACATCCCTAAAGTTGCTCAGCTATCGACAGAATACAATCATTAACCTAAGGACACCTTTGTATGACTATGCATACCATTCCCTCGGTGGATCTGCATATTGGTCACCCCTGGCATATCTACCAAAGACAAGATTTCTTTCAGTAATGCTTCTCTCCGTACACCTCTTGTCCTCTTTTCCCCCATGTCCATCCCGGTATTTGGAAACCCTCTAAGCTGTAGTTTATCGACCATTCTTCATAGCCCTTCCTGATTATGGGGGATTGTCTCTGGCGTGAATACATAGAAAAAGTAGAAGCCAATCCATTTTATGGAATGTCCCTACTACATGACATTAAACTATGCCAAGCTCCGACCACCATTCACGCTAGCTAAATGTGTAGGACAGGGACCCCTCAGCCACACTTCTAATTAATACAGATGTTCCTGAACCCTTTCGAATGTCACATACATTTTCCAAGACATCCCTGGTGTTTTCCATAATTTTCCAATCCACCCATTGTGGTTTCCATAATCCAGAATTCCATGAAGTCCTCAGGCCATCAAAAATGGGTAGTCATTGAATTAAGGATGCCTTTTCATTACTATGCATAGCATGACCTCAGCGGCTCTGCATATTGATCGCCCCTGGCCTATCTAACAAAGGCAAGCATTCCTTAGGCTATGCTTTTCCTACCACTGCACGCTGATACGGCTCCCATGCCATGTGACATGCCCGACATGCTATTCAAATCTAAACATGTTCCCCCCACATGCGTCTAAAAGGTATTGAGAAATATTTTAATCAAACAAACCTCATCGGGGACCTCGCCCCACCATATATGGTCCAAGATGTTTGACCTAAAACATCAGTGAGATAGTCTTGATGACGGGACATTAAAACTGCTCACATAAATCTGGGCAAAGACCGTTAGGCTGAAAACCCAAAAAAGGTAACCTAAGAAAAAGCCGAGCCATACCCGCTGGGTCCATGCCAAATGGGCCCAGGAAAAATTAGGGGATTGACGGAAAATACAAAAGGTTTGTGGGGTTTTTCTTTAAAATCCTATAAATAGTCGAAATATTCTCGGTGGATACCATGGTCCACGACAAAAAAATTAGAGCTCATTTCTATTTTATCATTTTTATAAACAATGATTAATTCTGATTCAATGATTTGATAAAATAGTCATTCCAGTAACAATCAAATTTTACAGCAAGGAATGATCGACAGCAGATTGTATTCCATTTGGTCAAAAAGGGAGGACGTCCACAAGCCGGATTCTCTTCTTCGCAGCAATAAAAGTGGTAAAATAGAGTGTAAAGAAATGGCTCTGGCAATCACAAAGAATTCTTGCTCAATATCTCCATCAGATCAGCAACAGTGTAGTGAAAGTTATTGAATGTTTTCTCCAGCATGACCATATCCCTAGCCTCAAATTCATCCACCGAACGAGTATGACTCATCGTCGTTTGGTTATCATTGATCCACTTATAGGTAGCTACAAGGTCTCCAATAAAAGATGACAACTGATCCCTCAGAATCGCTACTCGAGCATCACATTCCTGCATCTTGGAAGGTAGGGTGGTTTCCTGATCTTAAGAGCTCGCCTCTAGTGCTATCAACTGATGGAGCTTCATCATAGCTTCCTCCAAATCATGGGTCCTGTGATGAGAGGCAGCGAGGTGAGCAAGTTTGAGTTCACTCGTGGCAACCTACCCATGGGAAATGACAACCTGGAAGGATAGAAAATGAAGTTTTCGATAGTTGAATCAACCTAACCCCAAACCTAGGAAGAGTAGCATAAGGGCTTTAGTTTTAGTGGCCATCTCAGCCCGAGGATGTTCGACAACTATCTCACAGATTCGGGGCCAGGACCACCTTAAGATGACTCAATGGTCCGTAATGACATGGGGGTCTTTGGTATCCTCACTAGATAACACAGGAATGAAGTCTGGCATTGCGGTCAGTGTAGACATTTGCGAACTAGAATATGGTTCCAAGACTAGAGGGTTAGAACCATCCAGCCCTGGTTCAAGCTTGGGAGTTGAGCTCCTAATTCTAGAATCAACCAGTGGAGCTTTGGGAATTACATCACAGGGGCCCGAAGTCATGGGGTCATCCTCATTTACATTCAAAACGGTTGGATCTATCTGATCTTCGTCTGTAAAGGGGTTGGAAGAGGAAGATCCTCTGATCCGCTTCGACCTGTGAGCCATCAATTGATCCTCCCTCAAAGTCGACGAGGAAGGTTTAGTAAGAACAAAAGCTGTATTAACCCACAATTTGGGAAATTTCTGGAAATCTATCCCCAGTATCCCATCTGGATAATGCATTATCCACAATCTCGCATACTCCAAGGATAGGATGGCAGCCACTCCTATGACAGGAAAGGGAACACTTGTTCTAGATCACCCTTGCATCAAAATCTACCACCACTGACATAGAATGGCCGGATGACGTCCTCGGGCCTGAGGATAGGGAATGGATACCTAGAGTTTCATGCATCCAAACTGGCGAGAAAAACTATATGGGGCGTACAACTCACACAGAGAAACCCCATCAATACACGTGTATAAAAACCCATCCTGCAGTGAAATCTTGTAAGAACTCTCTTCTATGATCCCCTGTAGTCTTCAACCATGATACCAGAAGGAGTTGTGTAGGGAGTGAAAGAGAACTGGGAAAATTCACTCAGAAGCATGACAGATTCATCATAACTGAGGGACTTCAGACGAACTCTAGATATATCAAGCAGGGTAGGCCGAAGATTAGGAAGAAGAATGATTGTGTTATTACGATACTCATGACAACGTAAATGATCCGCTACCCAACCATATAATAATTGAAATGGCCCACTAATATGATTAGGTGACCCGCCCTCCTTCATGTGGCTCAGTAATTCGAAAATATAAGCCAAAGTGGGCATGACCAGATTCACCAGGCGGCCTCCCGCTAGCTCAGATGCCATCATCATGGTGTAAGCCATGATTCTTGGGTTGATATCCCGAGATGGGAATAGCCACTTTCTCAAAAACATGGTAGGAAGACCTGCCATCCTGAGCATAGGTGGCTCACTGGGCGCACCTCATAACACCATAAAATACAGTTTTCTGCCTCCAGAACCACCCACTAGGAACCTGAGATAGTTCTTCATTGTTGAGAAGGGTGAGTCCTGGGGCATTTGACCATTATCACAAGACTGCTGGCCTCCAAAAATAACCCTTTACAGGTGCTGTAGGGAATAATAGAGCGGGCGCGCAACAGTCGACCTAGTGACTACTCCATCATAATCATCAAATCCCTCGCCAATGTAGTCACATTTTTGACATCATCCCATGCAACAAGAGTGGGAAGAAACTATTCATACATCTCACCAATGATCGGAAGCCCTCCCAGTTGGTAGATGCCCCATTTACTAATACTAAATTCACCATGGTAGATGTGGAAATTGTTAGTGCTCGAACACCAGTGACTGAACAAGTCAGACAGGATCAAAGAAGGTTAGTAAACTGTAAACTAGGCTGCCAACACTTCAGAGTATAGATTTACTGCTTCCAGTGACTTGGGAAATTCCAGGCAATGATAATGGACCCAGAATGCCCTATCCCATTCATTTGTGAAAATAACACTAGACTAAAGATCCCACATAGGTATCCATCCGACGTCAGGATCCACTCGATAAAAGATTATCATGGAGGGGAAACTCTTGAGGACGGCCTCTGGGGAGTAGTCCTGAGTGTACCTATAACTTTGAGTCCAAATATATCCTCTCAAAATAAAAGTGTCTTTCGGATCAGAATCAGAGATCATCTCTCCTTATAGGGAGAGGTTCGCTTAACCGCACTTCAACGAAGCTTCCAAACAAGGGGATGAATAACTTGAGAAGAAAGGGGGGATATGGAAGTACCCTTAAAGGATGAAACCATAATGCAGAATAATATTCAATAAAGGATAGCCCAAATGTTTGGGAGAGAGAAAGTCCTTCAAAACACCATCATCGGTAATGATGGGTCATCTAGGGTCCTCTTCGATGCTCTCATCTCTATGGATCATAGATAGTCATCTCCCTGGACTAGTCGGAAGTGGCTCGGCAATAAGCCTAATAATTGTTCGAGGAGGAACCATATTTTCTCCCAGAATCATAGAAATCATAAAAATAGTTAGTCCATTATAATAAAATCAGGGCAAATATACCATGTATTTGACAAAGGACTCTCAAAGAGCCTTCAGGACAAAATCCGTAGGCCGACCTCAAAAGGTTGTTCGCGACAGCTGCTTCCCATTAACCAGCCCTACATGGACGAAGTCTGTGATACTCTATCCCACAGAGCACTGGCCATAATGTTGTGATCTAGGCTTCCCCACATAATCTTTGAATTTATGTGTTTATATTGGGAAAACATAAAATATTTTCAAATTCTGGAAGATATTCGGTCCGCGGACCATCCAAAACCACGTAGCTATTTTCTATGCGGAACATCATGACATAATTTTTATTTGATTAAAAGTTTTATTTCATGGCTGGGAGATTGGTCTGTGGGTGAAGGAATGTTTGAATGAGGAACGGTACGTGGAAATAGATGCTGGTTTGCGGATGAGGAGTTTTGCGAATGAGCAGGCGCACAGAGACAAAAAGAAGGATCGGATTTCACGAAGAATCTATTAAAAGACAAGGGTAGGGGCCCTCTTATTTATAAATGTGGTTCCCTACTGGGTCCACTCTTTTACTGCAAACTATCCATGTTTCAGGACCACTATACATCAGAATAGTCTCCTCTTCATTTCAATCTGACCCCATTCTGATGGTGGGAATTTGTAGGGTCCTAAAAATCCTCAAAGAAGAATGGGAATCCCCCATAATTTGAGAAAGGATTCTTCCCAATTTCCCTCAAAGAATTGGAGAAAAATGTAGAGACTAATTATGAATGGAAAAAGACCGACATGTCCACGTACCGGTCCAACAGATACGCGACTGGTTCACCAAGCTGCCCCCTCTGCGGACCAGCATTGTTTGCGAAACAAAGCGGGAATCCCTCCGCTGGTGCGACCTAGGATGGGAACCAGGTCGGTCCACTATCGCGAACCGCCCCAATAGACAAATACACCAACTGTCCTAGACCACACCCTCTTTCATTCACGGAATAGAGGTGGAGACCTGTATAACCATAAAGCACCCCCCAAACCGATTTGGTTCGCGGATGAGGTGCATTCAATTCCCACCATGAGATTCATATTGACCAAGTCATCAGTAAACTGGGTTTTATATTTTGGGCCTCTAAAAAGGTTCCACAGGACCACATATACATCACTTCCCCCCCCTCCATAAAATGGCATCAAGCAGGAGAAGAGGGGTATCGATCATATTCGGGTTGAAGGGTTCGAAGATCGGGGGATTGATTGATCAGACTCCATCAGTGAGAAGGATTGGATATCGACTACTGAAGGTAGGATTCCTTAGGATGGAGCTTAGGATTTTGCAAACATCGAAGTTCCAATTCTTGAACCAGAATAGGTATATAACTAGAGACAAATTGATAAGGAACTGAAAAACACATAACAAATTGGTGAACCGTGAACTTAAAAAAACCGCGATCCATGTCCCCTCCATGGATGTACTCCTCACGGACCATGGAGTTTATGCCCCTTTCGGATCCAACGCACCGCATAGAACCCTACTACACAGGAAAATCCCAATCCGGAAAACCCCCGACCGGCGTCGCCCCTGGCCTCTGCTACTCGCACGGACTCCACCATGTACCAACCTGGTACATGGGACGAACCTGATGCCTCGTACCTTTCTGGTACGTTGGATGCCTATCAGTCTGCGTACCACCCTATTATGTGGATGGAATCTCAAGAAGCGTAGCACCCCCCTACGCGATGGAAACAACTCCTCATGCACCCGTGAGTCCCGCCAACTCCATCGTTGTTTCTATTCCCTGATCCAGACAAACCATTCCAATCCGGCCCGATCCTTCGCAATCCCTTCATTGCACTATTCATCTTCCCTGAGCCAAGGCCTCTAACGAAGCCACCAGATAGGTATGATGAAACACTTAGAAGCATCAGCATGCCACATTTATTCACATACCCGTGGTAGGCGAGCACAAAGGGGTTTCCCTGGCTCTTGAATTTATTCTCATGGCATTCTTGGGTTCACATTCCCACAGTAGTGCAGGGTCCATGCCTGGGAGTCCCCTTTGTGCCTCTCCACTTTCCAGGGTTGAGGGACCCCATTCGTGTTTCCATTTGACAAGCTCCAGAGGTGAGAACTTATCCCGTCTCCTAGGAGTGGCAGGGCATCCCTCCTGGAGTATGCCCCACACAATCCTCTCCAAAAACAAATGGCCCTTAACCTCTCATTAAGGAAGCTTCATTGCTCCGCTGCGCGACTCCTACATTCCTCCAACATCAGGGAGAAGGAGAGTCCATTGATCTCGGCCTTCTCATATTCTCTTCATCTTCCTCGCCTTACCTTGGTAGGAATAATGTGCGAGACATTCCAAGACTATTTCATTCTATTGTTTCTCACACCAAGCATGACACACTTGGGAATAGAGATTTGTGATGGTCACGGCGTCCTCACGATGGCAGTGATTAAATGATTTACGTGGTTTTTGATCCCTGTCTCCTTTGTAGGGTACGTAGGAAGCCTCCCCAAGGTTCAATCCAAATTCAGGCCACTAACCATGTGTAAGTCCCAATCAGGCCCATCCAAAAAAACTACATGGGTTTTGATCCCTCTTTCCTAAGCAGGGTACGTAGGACCCCTCCTCGCGGTTCAATCCCAATCCGGGCCACTAACCATGTTTATGTCCCAATAACGGCCCTCAAAATGAACTAAATGTGTGTTTATCCTGGTTTCCTAAACAGGGTACATAGGACGCCTCCCCGAGGTTCAATCCCAACAACAAGAAAATATCACGTGTTAGCCCTAATCTCCAAGAACTACATGGAGTTTCACCCCCAACCAACAGGGATATGTAAGAGACCTCCACGAGGTGCAAAACTGATGTCTGTGTCTGAAACACATCCATCACATTCAGAACATGTCCTCATGACCCTAGCAGGACCGTATCTAGGCCTAGAAAATTGCATCCCTTGGGTCTTCCGGGCCACTTTGGCGTAAGTCCCGTACCAACATTGACCAGACATATATCTCCCAAGTGTCCTTGCCACACGATGTTAATCTATACGGTTGTGTCCCTATCACATGACCTTAAAAGGCAATGTGTCCCATCAAGTGGCACCATACTATGTGTATTTTGATTCCTCTCATGAGGATATGTGGGAGGCCTATATCATAAGTTCGATCCAAATGCAGAAGTCGTTATCTGGCCCCCATGGATGAAAATAACATCCAGAGTGCTCAGTTATGAGGATTCAACCCCATGTTGTCTCAATGAGTTCAAACTCCTCGGAGACATTAATCCAATGAGGGATGGTAAACCTCGGGCCTAAATGATTAGAAATCACTGCGTTCAGCTGAACATTTCCAACCAGGAGTAATATGTGGATAATATGCATAGGTATAAAAAAAAGATTCGTGAACATATTAATACATCTTAAATCTATAAGAGAGTCCCAAAATAGGAAATAATTCCCCCCAAAATGGTGAGATAAGCCCGACATCCCATCCTCATGACCAATGTGAGTTCTTGAGCATCACTGAACAAATCACCCAGCGAAAACCTGAGTTTGTAAAGAAGGTCCACATATAATTGGATATCGAATTGTTGGGAGTTTCAAAATGAAAACGGTGCACCTGATATGGGTGATTAAGAAGAACACAACCTTCTCTAATCAACCACTATACATTTCACATGTTTCCTGTAACGCCCCGACCCTAGTTACCCAGAGTCTGTGCATTATTACATAACATTGGCATGATCACAAGAAAGATCAAATCTCGAAAGACCGATTGGTTTAGTAGCCTTGGAAACACTAGATATATTCATAATTTTTACATTACATCATAAAGTGAAAAACTACTACGACAACATAATGTCTCCAAAGTCCACACTATTATCCCCTCATAATAACCCTGCAGGTCATTCAAAACTTACTTCTTCACATCCTGGGAAAAATAAAACATAGAAATGGGGTGAGCTCAAATGCCCAGTAATGATAACAATATAGTGGAACATTCAAAAATAAGCATAAACATTTAAGGAAATGCATTACTATAACAAAAGCCTATGAAACTTGAACTTCAACATAGTATGGAAAAAGTAAAATGAAATAATGCCATTTAATTATTCACATTGATATTCTACTAATCGAATAATCACATGAAATATCAATAACCACATTCATAATGTCGGAATGCATAATGCTGAACTTTAATTTCTTTGTCAAGGCCTCGTCCCAAGACCTTGGGGCTAACTGTAACTGGAACCCAACCCGGAGTGCCTCTAATAACCGGACACCAACCCGGAGTGCCTCTAATAACCGGACACCAACCCGGAGTTCCTCTAACAACCGGAGACCAAACCGGAGTTCCTCTAACAACTGGAGACCAAACCGGAGGGCTTACTTTTACCGGTCCCCAACCCGGAACATACTTGTCTAACACATTCATCTGAATGAAAAGTTGGAATATAACATAAACATTCGGATTAAAAATAACTTATGAAATGTAAATACTTTAAACAAAAACCATGAGTGAAATAAGAATAACTTATCCACAATCAAAAATATCACAAAACCTTCAATAAAATATGGATGTTTCGTATCATAATAAATCAACTTCAAATAAGCTTAAAATCCATCAAAGGTTGTTGACATAGATGAAATCAAAACTATTTTAGAGAAATATCTCTTTTTTTTA
Organism: Viscum album; assembly: GCA_963277665.1. Classification (NCBI taxonomy): domain Eukaryota; kingdom Viridiplantae; phylum Streptophyta; class Magnoliopsida; order Santalales; family Viscaceae; genus Viscum; species Viscum album. Next base: position 1,591,494,575 of record OY728150.1, read on the forward strand.
AATCATTTTAAAAGAAACATAATTATAAAATAATACATTAAATTTGAAAATATTCTTATAAGATTGTAAGAGAAGCTTCGACGAATTTATAACGGCGGAAAATAACCGCACCCGCCGTATAAGTTAAAAAAACATTCTTACCTTAATTCTGTCGAAAAGGTTAAAAAGCACCTTGTTTGGAAAACGACGTAAAGATTCCTTTATAAACCACTTATAAAAGTCAAAAAAGGGTATAAATGACATTAACCCATATTCTCGTAAATAGTAAAAATGTTTTAAAATACATTTTGAAGAAACATGGATGTGGATGATAAAGAGATCCCAGTATATTATTACGCATAAACAACCTCGGATAATGAAGAGATTGTGAAATAATCCCTTACTAATTTGGAAACTTACGAAACGTACATCCCATGAATTAGGTATCAGAAAATGAATATGTAAATACACATAAATTAAAGTATACTACACAAAGAATATAATTATGGGTAGTACATACACCACACAAATGGTAATGGTGGCAATATGGCATGAATCTCATAGGAATAAGGAGTCAGATGAAAACCCCTTACCTTGTACTTTTACTTGGTTGGGGTAGGTTAACCTCCTGTATAATATTGAAATAATTGTTATTAAATTATACAATAATCATATATATTAATATGATATCATATATTATATTTTAACTTTGATTTGTTAATAATGTCTGAGTATTATCGTTGTTTCGGGTGTTAACTTACTCGTTTTATTTTATATGTTTTATTACGTAAGCCATTTTTGTAATGGATATGTTGTATATTATTCATATCCAGAATGATATAAAGTCCTTAAAAATAATTTTTAAATCAGAAAATGATAATTATACTTGAATGGATATGATGGAGAATGAATCTCATCGCGTTCGTGGAGATGGTAGTCCGTACGTACGCACGAGCGACAATATCATTCTTTTGATATTAAAATAATATATAAATGGATGGTATATCATATATAGAGAATATATAACATGTTATATTTATTATTTACATGAGTTAAACATCATTATTATACCCATCCAAATAATAATATATTGAATAACAATTACACCACGACGTGGAGACGGTAAGCTGTACGTATGCACGTATGGTGACATGTTATTCAAAGGGTGGATAGAATACTGAATATGGTTGTACCATATTTATAATAACATCACAGTATATATATGATACTAGAGTTATTATTTTATAATGGTAACAACAAAGAAAGAAGAAGTGGAAGAAGAAGGAACTTGGAAAAGGGTGGTGAAATCATTACCTCTTCTTCGGTTTCTTCCTTTTGATTTGATCAAAAGGGCTTCTTATGTTAGCTTTCTGATCAAACTAAGGCCTCTAGGTTGTAGTGAGGGAAGTTGGGAGATTATTTGGGCGGAGTTTTGCCGAACCAAAAGGCTTTTAAGGTGTGAATAAAAGAGAAGGAAGAGTCCCCTTTTATAAGAGGGGTGAGGGGCACCTTTGGAAAAGCTTGAAATATTAGTTTATAATAAATTCTTATTCGGTTTCTAATGGCTCCAAAGTTGATTATTTAAATGTTAAGGTGGGGATGGGTCGAATACAACTCAACCAATAGAATTTAGACAGGTTTGGGTACTTATATTAACCTTATCTTTAAGTATTAACTCTAAGTTAATTAGTTTCACTTTTACAATGTCACTTTGTATTTTTATATAATATGGTTAATAAACTTAATATATACTTCCAAGAGACCCCCCAAGTGGTCCATTAATGATGAACCTATCATGATATAAGTCTCTTTTCCGAACCTTATATTTTTAGGAATTTAATATCAATTAATAATATAATATTTGTTTTAAGAACTCTTTTATGTCAATTTTGACACTATTCAATAGTTGATTTTTGTGAAACTCATAACAGATTGATTACTTCAAAAAAGTCAATTAAATAAATCCTAATATATCATATTTTACTATAAAATAAGTTTAATTCATTAAAAGTTTAATATTTTATTTATTTGGGTATTTATAATATCAATTATTTTAATTTTTTACTATTATTATAATTAATTCATCATCATTGTGTCACAAATAAATTAAATTATTTAATGTCTAAAAATTATAAATAAAATATCAAAATGTATGAAATCTTTTTATCATTCTAATTAATATTTATAATCTAAAATACAACATATATAACCCTATGTAAATTTTTTTTTTCTAAAAGATATATGCTTGTGTCATTTTTGTATTCATTTTAACTTAATTAAAATAAAGTGTCCCTATCACCTACAAGTGGCACCATGGGGTCCCAAAATCGACCCAAAGATGCCTATGTTCGAACATGTATCAACCAATAAGGATAGAACACGTTTTAGGGTAATTTAGTATTATTATAATATTAATTTTTAACCCTTATTTACTGGATTTACCCTTAACCATGGTAAATAAAATATTTACCGCAGTAATTATTCAAAATGTCTAAAAATAAAAGTTACCTATTTACACAATTTGAAAATACTGATTCCAAATATTGAAACCATTTTTCTAAATTCAAAACACAGATGTGGCAGAAATTAATTTAAAATTAATTCCCGCTGTCAAAACAAAAAGCGTGTTTTTAAGAGATAATAACTATCAAAATATTGACACTTGTTTATGTTCGGATTAATTGTAAAATTATGTCCAATGACCAAAATTATATTAAATGGTAAAAATATATTCTAATTATACTTTAAAACCACTCAAATTCATAATTTATCACTAATAATTATTTTCATCAAAAAAGATGTTTTTAATTAAAATTTAGTAATTTTCACTATTCATCAAAATATGAAAGTTATCCGAAATGTACCAAAATATCACCTTAGGCTAATTTCGATATTCCGAATCCAAAAATTAAGTCCATTTTGAAATAAAAAATATATATAATTTCAAAAAGTAGATATTAATATTCATAACGGCTAGTTTGATTGGTTGTGGTGTGTGTTAGAACTCGAAGTTGCGTACAACACACACTACTATATTATTCAAAGGAAAGCGTACCGTGGAAGCTTGGGATGTTTCATTTTAAATTTTTTGATGTCCCCCTTTACTCAAAAAGTTTAAAATATTTTATTTAAAATGGGTTCACTATTAAAATTTGGTAAAAGTGCAATACTGAAAATGAATTTGTTCTTACATTATGTCTAAGAAACTCATAATATGGATTCTAAAATTATAAGGATTATATAAAGTTTAAAATTTAGTTAATAATATTCATAACATCTTTTGAATGGCTTGTTTGGTAAGTCATGGTGTGCTTGAACTCAATGTTGTGTGTAGTGAAAGTTATTGTATTATTTTAAAGAAATAACACACTATGAAATCTTGGGGTGTTACATTCTCCCCTCCTTTAATAAATTGCATCCTCTCAATTTGAAATTGTTTTTCAAAAATAAAAGGTTGAAAATAAAAAATATCTTTGTGGGAAAACCCACATCAGAAATTGGGTTACTAAAATTTATTCTTAATATGAAGAAAAGAGAAATGAAAGGCCCACCACCAAATTATGATCTCGATTAGGAGAACATTGGTGGCAATTAGAGGCATATAATTAGAAAAAAAACATAAATATTTATAGGTAGTGATTGAGGTCATGAATCACAAACAAGTATAAAATTGAGGTCCTTAAACTCATTAATCTATGATGATTTGAAATACCATCGGTTCAACAAAACATAGGGTATTAGGATAACACATTTTTGACGTTTCAAAATATCTTAGTTGAAATCCCACATCGAAAAATGAATTAATGAGGCCTCTATTTAAAATAAAGAGTGGAAAGTATGAAAATTACCGAAAATAACACATACTAGGGTTCCATGTAGGAAAATATGGATATGGAAGAGAAATCTAACCATCAATTATCTGATGGAGAGTGGTAGAGAACATGGCTGTGAAAAGGCCAACAATCCCAAAGCCATAAATTAGTGATGATTTAAGGTACCATCTAGGACAACATTTTCGTTCTAAGTTCCTTTTCTTAATGTTGAGGAATTTATTTATGAGATTGTCTAAGATCATAAGGAGATATACTTACTTTATAATTAGAGTTTTTTCCATTAATAAATTTCTACCACAAACTCATCTTTCACTCGTAAAAAAATTCTATTTATACTATTCGAACAGGGTTCCAAAATAAACAAATTTATAATTCATCTACCAGATCTTTTAAAAAAACTTCATTATTTAATCCAGGACATCTCGTGGGCCAGTGGTAGGTGATACACCCTTGTCTCCCTTCGGTTGCGGGTTCATGTCTCGCGGCCTTGCCGGACGCGACGGGTTGCCGCCCGACCTCCGGGTTGTCCTTTTATGGCAAACCAAAATTAATCTCAAACTAGAATTTATCCAATATAATTCTAACCAAACTCACAGTCCAACATTTATAAGGAAGTTAAACATAATATAGATCCTTTTTACCACGTAATAGCATATGAATACCTTCATCATGTATTCTTTTAAAACACTGAAACATCCTGAATTACCATAATCCATATTGATTACATTCATGCTCCCTTATTCCATATAGAATGCTGGATATACTTCATCAATCCAAAAATGTTTTAAACCCCAACAATGATGGAATATACAAATCATTAATTGTTTCAAGGTAGTCATGAATATCCAATATAATTTATCCAAATCAATCATGTATTATTCTAAAATCACTACCTCGATATCAGAACCATATTATGGTTTATCATTCTCTCAACCATATATTTTCCAAAAATTTAACCTGCTATTGAGTCACTTTTCTTTGTTCCACACAATCTCAAGTCCTTAATGAAATAGTACTGCAGTACAATCCTTATATACTCCATAATTATTATAAAAAGTACATTGTTGATACAACACTCAATTGACATAATCAACATAAGAACTCTAATCATTCCTCTTCATCTGTGGTAGTATCATTACTTAATTATTATCCAATAACATCATTTGCGGCATATTCTGATGACTGGGACATAGGTTCGCATAGTGTCCAAAATCCTTGCAAATGAAGCATTGTACATTTGAAACCATTTTCTTACCCTTGCAGTCTTGTACTTTGTGCCCTTTTCCACCACACTTATAACAAACTCCCATTCCTTTCAGACAAGTTCCAGGGTGTTTCCTCCCACATTTATCACATATGGGAAAATTATTCTTTTCCCTCTTCCCTTTATCCATCTTTCTCTCTTCCATCCTTTTCTTCTCTTGCTTCCCTTCAAAGACATAGGACTCAGAAAAATCTCTACTTATCTTATCAACACATGATATTATTTCTTCGTATGATGATAATAAATGGGAGACTATTTCTCTTATAAATTCTGGCTTAAGGCCATGAAAGATATGATCCTTATTTCTCTTTGGATCAAGTGCATTGCTGGAGTTCTCATTCCTTCTACTGGGCGCCATTTCTAAACAATGGAATACACTAGATTAGTTTATGAATAACAATACCTAATCCCAAACTTGTAAGACACATAACATAAATTAAATATTTTATGGATATAATCCATAATCATATATATTTCTCCTTTGAGGAAGTAAATCCACATAAACCCTTCATAATGGTTTGTAACGAAAATGAGAATTATCCTAAGCATATCCTCTGGGAGTGTCGTAACCAAGAGTGCAGCAAGGCCCGTTGTCATGCACCCGTTCCCGTTCGAGTCTAGCTCAAAGCGGTGTTTTCGGGTTTTACCCCTAGGTACATCTGTGCCAGAGCCGCCTCTACCTGCTCGTATCCAGACAAGGATGTATTGCTCAGAAAACTCACAAAATCTCTACAATACCAAAATTCTATGAAGTTCTTCTATACTAATCCTCAAATTACATCTTAAATCTATGTGATCTAATCAGAGTTTATCTAAATCTAGCTTCCAAGGTTTGTACTAAACTTCCTCTGATACCAACTGTAATGCCCCGACCCTAGTTACCTAGAGTCGGTGCATTATTACATAACATTGGCATGATCACAAGAAAGATCAAATCTCTAAAGACCGATTGGTTTAGTAGCCTTGGAAACACTAGATATATTCATAAGTTTTACATTACACCATAAAGTGAAAAACTACTACGACAACATAATGTCTCCATAGTCCACACTATTATCCCCTCATAATATCCCTGCAAGTCTTTCATAACTTACTTCTTCACATCCTGGGAAAAGTAAAACATAGAAAAGGGGTGAGCTCAAATGCCCAGTAAGGATAACAATATAGCGGAACATTCAAAAATAAGCATAAAAATTTAAGGCAATGCATTACTAAAACAAAAGCCTTTTAAACTTGAACTTCAACATAGTATGGAAAAAGTAAAATAAAATAATGCCATTTACTTATTCACATGGATATTATACTAATCGAATAATCACATGCAATATCAATAACCACATTCATAATGTCGGAATGCATAATGCTGAACTTTAATTTCTTTGTCAAGTCCTCGTCCCAAGACCTTGGGGCTAACTGTAACCGGAACCCATCCCGGAGTGCCTCTAATAACCGGACACCAACCCGGAGTGCCTCTAATAACAGGACACCAACCCGGAGTTCCTCTAATAACCGGAGACCAAACAGGAGTTCCTCTAATAACCAGAGACCAAACCGGAGGGCTTACTTTTACTGGTCCCCAACCCGGAACATACTTGTCTAACACATTCATCTGAATGAAAAGTTGGAATATAACATAAACATTCGTATTAAAAATTACTTATGAAATGTCAATACTTTAAACAAAAACCATGAGTGACATAATAATAACTTATCCAAAATCAAAAATATCACAAAACCATCAATAAAATATGGATGTTTTGTATCATAATAAATCAACTTCAAATAAGCTTAAAATCCATCAAAGGATGTTGACATAGATTAAATCAAAACTATTTTAGAGAAATATCTCTTTTTCTAAATCATTTTAAAAGTAACATAATTATAAAATAATACATTAAATTTGAAAATATTCTTATAAGCTTGTAAGAGAAGCTTCGACGAATTTATAACGGCGGAAAATAATCGCACCCGATGTATAAGTTAAAAAAAAAATTCTTACCTTAATTCTGTCGAAAAGGTTAAAAAGCACCTTATTTGGAAAACGATGGAAAGATTCCTTTATAAACCACTTATAAAAGTCAAACAAGGGTATAAATGACTTTAACCCATATTCTTGTAAATAGTAAAAATGTTTTAAAATACATTTTGAAGAAACATGGATGTGGATGATAAAGAGATCCCAGTAGATTATTACGCATAAACAACCTCGGATAATGAAGAGATTGTGAAATAAAACCTTACTAATTTGGAAACTTACGAAACGTACAACCCATGAATGAGGTATCATACAATGAATATGTAAATACACATAAATTAAAGTGTATAACACAAAGAATATAATTATGGGCAGTACATACACCACACAAATGGTAATGGTGGCAATATGGCATGAATCTCACAGGAATAAGGAGTGAGATGAAAACCCCTTACCTTGTACTTTAACTTGGTTGGGGTAGGTTAACATCCTGTATAATATTGAAATAATTGTTATTAAATTATACAGGAATCATATATATTAATATGATATCATATATGATCTTTTAACTTTGCTTTGTTAATAATGTCATAGTATTATCATTGTTTCGGGTGTTAACTTACTCGTTTTATTTTAAATGTTTTATTTCGTAAGCCATGTTTGTAATGGATAGGTAGTATATTATTCATATCCATAATGATATCAAGTCCTTAAACATCATTTTTAAATCAGAAAATGATAATTATACTTGAATGGATATGATGGAGAATTAATCTCATCGCGTTCGTGGAGACGGTAGTCCGTACGTACGCACGAGCGACAATATCATTCTTTTGATATTAAAATAATATTTAAATGGATGGTATATCATATATACATAATCACTAACATGTTATATTTATTATTTACATGAGTTACACATCGTTATTATACCCATCTAAATAATAATATATTGAATAACAATTACACCACGACGTGGAGACGGTAAGCCGTACGTACGCACGTATGGTGACATGTTATTCAAAGGGTGGATAGAATACTGAATATGGTTGTACCATATTTATAATAACATCACAATATATATATGATACTGGAGTTATTATTTTAGAATGGTAACAACAAAGTAAGAATAAGTGGAAGAAGAAGGAACTTGGAAAAGGGTGGTGAAATCATTACTTCTTCTTCGGTTTCTTCCTTTTGATTTGATCAAAAGGGCTCCTTAGGTTGGCTTTCTGATCAAACTAAGGCCTCTAGGTTGTAGTGAGGGAAGTTGGGAGAGTATTTGGGCAGAGTTTGGACGAACCAAAAGGCTTTTATGGTGTGAAGAAAAGAGAAGGAGGAGTGCCCTTTTATAAGAGGGGTGAGGGGCACCTTCGGAAAAGCTAGAAATATTAGTTTATAATAAATTCTTATTCGGTTTATAATGGATCAAAAGTTGATTATTTAAATTTTAAGGTGGGTATGGGTCGAATAAAACTCTACCAATAGAATTTAGACAGGTTTGGGTACTTATATTAACCTTATCTTTAATTATTAACTCTATGTTAATTAGTTTCACTTTTACAATGTCTCTTTGTATTTTTATATAATATGGTTAATAAACATACTATATACATCCAAGAGACCCCCAAGTGGTCAATTAATGATGAACCTATCATGATATAAGTCTCTTGGCCGAACCTTATATTTTTAGGAATTTAATATCAATTAATAATATAATATTTGTTTTATGAACTCTTTTATCTCAATTTTGACACTATTCAATAGTTGATTTTTGTGAAACTCATAACAGATTGATTACTTCGAAAAAAGTCCATTAAATCAATACTAATATATCATATTATCCTAGAAAATTAGTTTAATTCATTAAAAGTTTCATATTTTATTTATTTGGGTATTTATAATATCAATTATTTTAATTGTTTTCTATTATAGTAATTAATTCATCATCATTGTGTCCCAAATAAATTAAATTATTTAATGTATAAAAATTATAAATAAAATATCACTATTTAGGAAATATTTTTATATTTCTAATGAATATTTATAATCTAAAATCCAACATATATATCCCTATGTAAAAATTGTTTTTCTAAAAGATATATGCTTGTGTCATTTTTGTATTCATTTTAACTTAATTAAAATAAAGTGTCCCTGTCACCTAAAAGTGGCACCATGGAGTCCCAAAATAGACCCAAAGATTCCTATGGTCGAACATGTATCAACCAATAAGGCTAGGACACGTTTTAGGGTAATTTAGTATTATTATAATATTAATTGTTAACCCTTATTTACCGGATTTACCCTTAACCATGGTAAATAAAATATTTACCGCAGTAATTATTCAAAATGTCTAAAAATAAAAGTTACCTATTTACACAATTTGAAAATTCTGATTCCAAATATGGAATCCATTTTTCTAAATTCAAAACACAGAAGTGGCAAGAATTAATTTAAAATTAATTCCTGCTGTCAAAACAAAAAGCATGTTTTTAAGAGATAATAACTATCAAAAGATTGACACTTGTTTATGTTCGGTTTAATTGTAAAATTATGTCCAATGAGCAAAATTATATTAAATGGTAAAAATATATTCTAAAAATACTTTAAAACCACTCAAATTCATAATTTATCACTATTAATAATTTTGATTAAAAAAGTTGTTTTTAATTAAAATTTAGTTATTTTCACTATTCATCAAAAGAAGAAAGTTATCCGAAATGTACCAAAATTTCACCTTAGGCTAATTTCGATATTCCGAATCCAAAAATGAAGTCTATTTTGAAATATAAAATATATATAATTTCAAAAAGTATGTATTACTATTCATAAAGGCTAGTTTGATTGGTTGTGGTGTGTGTTAGAACTCGAAGTTGCGTACAACACACACTACTGTATTATTCAAAGGAAAGCGTACCGTGGAAGCTTGGGATGTTTCATTTTAAATTTTTTGATTTCCCCCTTTACTCAAAAAGTTTAAAATATTGTATTTAAAATGGGTTCACTATTAAAAGTTGGTAAAAGTGCAATACTGAAAATGAATTTGTTCTTACATTATGTCTAAGAAACTCATAATATGGATTCTAAAATTATAAGGATTATATAATGTTTAAAATTTAGTTAATACTATTCATAACCTCTTTTGAACGACTTGTTTGGTAAGTCATGGTGTGCTTGAACTCGGTGTTGCGTGTAGTGCAAGTTATTGTATTATTTTAAAGAAATAACACACTATGAAATCTTGGGGTGTTACATTTCCACCATCAGTCGAAATAGTGTCTTTTATAGATTTTTTAATAAAATTTTTAGTATATTTATCTTCAATGTAAAAAAATGTTTTCTAGATATTTACATAAAAATCATATATTTTAATGTTGATATTAAGGAAATATTTTATGGAAAAATATATATCTATTATTTTCATCCCTTTTTAAAGTATTCCATTCCAATAATACATTATTTCATTCATTATAATTTATTTTTTATTATAAAAAATACTATCAAGTCTTCATTAAATTTAAAGGAAACAAGTATCACTATTTATATAATACCAATTTGAAATATTATGAAACCTATTTTATTTTAATTATTTATTTTTGATAAGATGAATTATTTTATTTTATATGGAATTTAAATTTATAGGTGATGATGGGTAGGGTTATTTACAAATTTATAATTTATTGGTTAATGATTAATATATCAAGATAAATAGTGGGGATTGACTATAGAATCTTTGATATACTTTTTGAATTTGGTAGTGAATCCCGATCGACAATGGGAATCAAAATGTGATACATTCTCTACATTGAAATTAGTATAAATCCTAATCATTTTCCCAGATTAGTTTTTTCAAATATATTCATTATTTTATATCTAGTACATCAATTTTTTACATTCCATGTTCTAATGATATTCTAATTTATCATGTAATTATTTCATGTTAGGTTTTATTTAAATTGTGTTCTCTAAAGTCATTATTTTTTGCAGTTTCATTTTCCTATGTACATATTAAATTATTGATTATGATAAATACATGTTGATTAATTTCACTTATGATTAAATGGTAATTTACATGATAAATCTTTTATTAATGATTTTCCTTAGGTTTATGATCTAATAGTTATGACTATTGGATTTATATCCCTTACTAAACTTTCTAGAATACTCCTTTATTGTATTATTTTTTCACTAGTTAGGATGATAATTATATTATATGATATGTCCATATGAGAGTTTATAAAATCATGCATATTGGGAAATTTCAATAAGTGTTGCAAAAATATATTCATGTAGTTAGCTTCCAAAAAACCTATTTGTCCACAACCTATCAAACTTTTATTAAGAAATATTAATTTAAACACATTATCAATATGATATTTATAAATTCAAATAGTGGTTGTCTATAGTGTGTATCAAATGAATTTATTAGTTAATTTTATAGGTTAGTTTTGTTATATTTTGTATTACATTTTTATTAAATTAGTATAAAACTTATAGATTTTTCAATGTTTATGTTGATATCATGAAACATTAGAAAAGAATTTGGTATATGGTTTTCTATGAAATAAATCACATTCTAGACACTACAAGGTTGATACAATTATAAAATATATCTGACTCATATTAATCACCATGAAAAAGGTTTTTTGAGTTTTACCCAATCAACACCCTAATATATGATAAGTGAGACTAATAATTTACACACAGATTGAATTTAGATACAAAGGAGAAAAATTACATAAATAATAAATTAATCTCACAAATATAAATTATAATTATAACACCTGGACTCGATAGACAAAATAATTGGTGCCCGCGGTTTGACAACCACATAACCTCATATATACCTCCCTATATGCTAGAGGTATGCGACAAGAAACACATATATATAAAGATAAAATTTAGGTACTATATCATCTTATCAGAGTAAAATCATTGTATAAATATAATAAAAAAATTATTGACAAAATGAAAGAGTGAAAAATAATGAACAAAGGTAAGAAAAAATAATAAACCAAGTCAAATATTATATAAACATTAAATGTGTACACAATATGTGTTGTTGTCATACAATAAAGACTAAAAATTCTAAAACCATGAAGAAACCCTAATATGCTTCAGATTCTACCCAAGTCCAAACTTAATATGTTCCAAACAATAATTCCATGAATAAACCAAACACCAAGTCCATGTCCTGAATCTATACTAAAAAACAATTAGCATCTTCTCATGTACAAAGTGCCACCCCTGCCCGAGTAGGGTGTGACTAAAACATAGTTGGCCTCCACCAAGAGTCTCTAATGAAATAACTAGTATGTAAAATATTGTTTATAGATAATCAGTGGTAAAATAAATTAACAAGATAAAATAAAGTGAATAAATAACATTTAAACATTAGTTAATTACTAATTTTTTAGTGTTCTGTTTCTCTTCCAACCATCCAAACTAACTCAGTTCAATCTGGGTTCCAAATCATCAATATTAATGGTTTTCATAATTTTAGAAAAAACGGGAACTTATTAATCAATTAAATTTATTAAAATAAATTTTAGACTGAATCTATGTAATCAAATCATGCAAAAAAATTAGGTGCATAGACCCCTCGACAGACATCCTTACTGATGAAACACATCACTAAGTCTTAGATCATCATTCTTGTCCTACCCAAATATAATGATCCATATTCTAATATTTTAGTCATACAATACATAGGTGGTTCCTAGAGAAAAATAGTATCCCAACCCATGAAATTAGAGCATCAGTCTGATACACCACTCATATAGTTTCACCCAACTAGACATCCTTCTTTAACCATTTATCTCATTGAACCATGGTATCATATAATTTGTCATGGAACCAACAGACTTATAGAATTAAATCATAATGTAAATAAAACAAAACCATTTTATGAAATGAAATAAACAAAAAATCAGTCACTCTATTTAAAACAATATAGAAGTCCCCATTTAAAAAACAATACATCAACTTTTGAAAAACTACACCATTCCCTATGGAATTCATTTAAATTTCTAACAATTTAAAACTGTTATCAAATAATTATTATTAAAATGGAAGTGAATTTTTTTTTGAATCATTATTTGAAGTATTATAAAAGCCCTTATTTTTAAAATCAATTTATGTTCAACACCTCCTTTACAAAAATTACAGACATTCAAAACATCATTTTCATCATGGAAGTCCATAGAAAAAACAAAAATCATAGCACATATTTTGATACATTTAGAATGAAAAAATGGAATTTTGAAATAATTACCATTTAATCATTTCAATGGTCCCATTAACTAGGTGCTCTCATAAATTTACAATTCACAACCCATTTTCATTCAAAATTACCATATGCCATTATTTTCCTAAATATTACACCATTTAGAAGGGTTTTTAATACCCTAAGTTTACCCATTTTTCTACTCTCAAATTATCATAATACACAACATGATCTATATGGATTCTCACACCTCAAATTTTTTCCCAAAATAACATCTATAACCATGGACACAATAAATCAGTAAGGATATAAAATTTTACAACCACATAAACATATATATATATTTATATATTTATATAATTAGAAAAATCATGTATAACACCTTCCATAACCCTGTAGTATATTTATTTCCCAACTGAAAAATATTATTTAATCTTAAATGACCATAAACACTAGGATGAATAACACCCTAGAAACAAGAATTTAGAGCATTGGATGGACATGAAAATACACACCAATAATCTTCAAGAAAATGGATGTATAATGATTTAAAGACATATATAGAGCATTGAATTACATCCAAAGGGACCCTAAACACATATTAATTAAGGGGAAAACATCGATGGAGGAGGATACTATTACTGGTTCATCACTCTATATGAATTGGGTAAAATGGGATGAATAAATGGGGAATAAAAAATATTTTAGGGAGTGGGAAAAGGTAAAATTACACCTTCTAATTAGGCTCATAATGTAGACACATATTTTACAATATGTGCACTGATAATGTAGTTTCATGTATCCAGGATGAAAATATACCTATTGGTTTTCATGGACAACCACACAGTTTAAAAAATCATATGATTACGATGAAAACATTGCATTAAAGGGTAACTCAATCAACATGGTTCACTTGAACACCACACATGGTTTAACTACCCATAAACATCACATATTTAAGATAGATGGTTATGTTGAATATTTACTATTAATCATGATCTATCCTTTCTCTCATCATAGATTATCATCTTTTACTTCAATTTCACACAACAAACCCCCAAGACACCATCTTGATCTATCCTACTCCCAAGATACATTCCACAAGTAGTAATTTAAAATAGCATATACATTTTTCAGGGTCTAAATCTTATATTCTCTACACCTTATAATAGCTCTTACTCATGATGTATTACAAATCATCACTATACCTACAATATAAAGTGATGGTCCATTGGGACTCTTATCAACATATATATACAATGATTCCTAGTAAGCACAGTCATGATATTATGTTATTTTGAAAAAAATAATGGTTTTAAATAGATTGGATTACCACCAATAATTGCAACATGGATTGTTTTCTCCTAAAAGAAAACATCAACATCAACTATATATCAACAACACTATAGATGTAAACCGCTTGTTGAAACCAAAGAAAAAATATTGAAACATTGTCATAAGAAAACTAAAAGTTATCACATAACTACCTTGGTTGATCATATTGGTTGTTAGATCCTGACCTTTTCTGATGTCTTCTCGGGTGAGTATTCAGGTTCTTTCTGAATATTTTATGTTCCTTTAACATGGATTATTTTCCTCAGATGAATTTGTGTGAATTTTTAAGGAAAACTAATGGACAGTGGGTTGTGCACAGTTTTCACATAGTTTGAAATACTGTGTGACCAAACCATGCCAAGCCTGTAAAACTAGACAGAGGTGTTAACATGTTCTATGCATGATTTGAAAAACTGTGTGGCCAAACCATGCCAATCATGATAATCTAGAAAAAGTGGCCCGTATGGCTAGTGCAGAATTTTCATTACTGTGCACCTCTTCTTGGGAAATGGTGCACATGAGATTTTAATTTCGAAAATCGTTTTAAATACACCAAAACCCTTCAAGAATCCCATATTTTAACCTTGGCTCGGTCTTGACATATTATAGGTGTTTCCAAAGCCTCTTGGAGAGATACCGAGGAAAATAGGGCACCGTTCATCAATATTGAAATCCCAAAGTGGAGATCATCTCCCCTCCCAGTAAGTGTATTGAATCCCAATGAATCATCTATTAATTATCTTATCTTTTCTAGAGTTTTTATGTAGTATCATCACAATTTACATGGATCTAAACATATGGGATGAGATCTAGATCTAGGATTCTGAATCTAGATATATATTTTCATGATATTGTTGCCTTTGATATTAATTTTTGTTTTAGGGATTTAGATCTAGAGATTGTTCGATAATGCTGTGTAACTCAGATTTTTGGGATTTTAGTTGGACGAAATTATATCAATTAACTAATGTAGGTTTTATAAATCACACTCCCATAGTCATGATTTATAATATGTGTATGAGTTTATTAATTTTCTAAATTTCCATGATAATTTAATTTCTAAATTGGAGTAATTAAGAATATAGATTGGTCTGGTTATATTCAATGGTTATTAATTGATAATTGATCATGGAAAAAATTAAATTGGTCTACCAAATTGATATTTATTTTTGATATTGCTTTAGGGTTGAGATATTGATTTGTGATATTTAATATTTGTAAATAAAGAATTTTTTGGGGGGAACTAATTACAGAATTAATATTCGCTATATAAGATAATTATTTATGAGAATTAAATATGTGCCAAGAAGTTAATCAAAGATAATTAATTGGGACAATTTATTATGTGCCATGATGTGATACAAGATATATAATTGTTATAATTAGTTAAGACTTGTTGAGTTTTGATTTGGATAAGTGATGAATTAATAATGGAAAGATAATTTTATTGTTTATTAATTAAATAATGAGTTAATTAATGTTTTACTTTCTTAGTTAATTGTTGAATTTATTAATGACATTTGAAATGAATAACTAATTGTTGGAATATTATATAATCTATAGGGATATATCTTATGTATTAATGAATGATTAAATGGCTATGATTTTTGTGTGCTAGATATGGAGTCTTAGAATGATTAGAATATGGGACTTGGTCCTGGCGTTCCTCCCCAATAGTTATCCAAGAATGAGATATTGTAGTACAAGGAATGACCTACACTTAATGAGATATGTGGTGCTAGGCATGACCACCTACACCAAATGATTACTGATAATATTGAATGACGATTCAACTGAGAAATGGAGTGTTAAGAATGTGGACCAAAAACAAATGATTAATGTTAATGAATGGTGATTCAAATGGGAAACATGAATTAAACATGGCCTAATGTGTTGAATAAAGATTAAATGAAAATGTGATAACTATTTAAATTATGAATTTTATTTATTTCATCATAAAACTACATGCACTATATTTTTACTGGACTCATTTTAGACATTGTTGGTTGTTGTATACCAAGTTGTAATCACACCCTATTAAGGCCTCCATATCAGAACCCATGTGGACATTATTTATGCATGGCGTGATAATGGAAAGGCCCTGGGATAGGTAACCAGACGTGGTTTGGGACCTATTTTGGAGTCTTTATGTCATTAATTTGAGTTTCATTGTAGACAATTGGAACTAGTATTGTCATAAAATATTTTACCTTTAAATTATATATTTTATTTTCTTGTTTTTACTATAATAAGACATGGAATTTTTTGGGTTATTTATATGATTTTTTACTTGGTGATTTTTGTTTTCTTTTGCTGGAGTTTTACTCTTGATAATAGAGGGTATAGTCTACCCAAGATTGACTTACCCGACCCTAGATTCTAGTCGGCACCCTCTGGCATATGAGGAGGCACGCTAGAGGGTATGTGGACAACTATCTTGGGGCACAATTTAATGGATTCTATGTCAGGATGTCAAAAAGTGGTATCAGAGGAGTTTTATTTTCTTTCTTCATATTTTTTCATAACATTGTTGGAATGGTAGACACATGACTTAGAAATGTCGAGACTTGGTAATGATCTCATTCATGGGAGTTGCAAACCCATATATGGGTGAAAACCTGACTACTCAGGGTTGGATCGTTTTGATTATTGTTTGTTGTTAAAGTTGTATGTCATTTATACTTGGGTGACAAACATGTGGTTTGATGTGTTATTTGTTTTGAAAATTGTTGAATTTTGATTCATTCCCTAAAGAGGAACAATAGTTGAGTCTGCATGCTACATTCTAGGATCTCATGGTTTTTTGTGAAATGAATCATTTGAGGAACTCACTAGAAAACGAGATATGGGTATGTTGTTGAACATGAAATAATTTTCCTTATTGTGAGATTGTATTAATGGTGAAAAATGATAATAAATGAGTGTATATAGAAGACAATGATTTTTGAATTGAGTATGAGTAATTAATTAATTATTGAATTAATTTACTTTAGATAATTTGAATAATTAATGGATGAAGTCATTAATGAGAATAAATATAATCATGTTAACCAAGTCCTAGGAGTAGGAGTGTTAAGAGTAGTGATAAGGCCTCGATGATGACCATCATGTAAGAAAAAGGGAAAAAACACTTGTTGAAACGTGTTATGTAAGTTTCAACTCTTACGTAAATGTTATAAGGATGTGTTACGAGACCAGAGAGTTGAAATGATATTTGTAGGAGTATGACTATATGATGTTTTTTGTGGTAGTGACTGAGGGGTATGGCTCAAAATGAACATCCAAATAGGGTGCATGAGGCACCATTAGTGAAAGTTGCGAAGGAAGGGGAACAATTATGAGAGAAAATTTCTCGTTTCATGAAATTTAGGGAGGGAGACATAGGCATGTTTAGAAAAGCATGTATGACTTGACAAGGGAGTTTCAGCTATGAAACCCTTCTAATTTTACTAGAGAGGGTGGAAATGATAGATTTGATTTCTAGATTGAAGCTATAGAGACGATACATGACCCTTCAGAGACACAGGCTAAGTGGAGGGTCATGTTGGTTGCTTATATGATATGGCGTTTAGTGAAGCACTGGTGGGACATTAATTTATGATCCAGAAAGATTTATATTATGTTATGGAAGTACTTTTTGGATATTTTTTTAGAAGACTTCTATCTTGACATGATGAGGCAGATAACGACTTCAGTGTTTATGCATTTGACATAAGGAAAAAAGTCCCTAATGATGTATGCTAAACGTTTCATATATTTACCGAATTGTGCTCTATCATTAGATGGAAATAAGGAATATTCAGAAAAATGATTTTAGAACAGAAAAAAGTATGAAATAATGTCCTAGGTGGATTTTTTAAGCTGAATAACATTTCAGAAGTGGTTAATCAAGATCTCATTTTAGAGGGGAACATAAAGGAGGTTTCTAGTAATATACGGATAGCTAGGCAATCAGGGGGTTATAAATTCGAGAGCATAGAGCACCACCACGAGAATCTTAATTAGGATAATGGAAATAAGGGTGGACATTTAAGAGGAATAGTTACACTGGATCATTCTCATGTGCTTTCCAATAGTGTGTTAGGTAGAGACACTATCAAACACATTTTCCTTGACCACCAGTGGAGTGCCAATTTTGTATTAATATAAGAGATATGTAAAGGTTATGTAGGATGTAGCAATAGGATGGTACTGAGAGAGTAGCTTCTTAGAGTCATAGTGTGGTAATGGGGTCTTATACAATATATAGGTCTAGCATCTATAGTTTGATTATATGGGGGTGTACAGGAAGTGGGCATGGTGCTTCCAGGCATGAGATCCCATACCAATAGATTAGTGATACTTAGGGGAGTTAGGTGACACCACATGGATGATGGACAAGAAAGTTACATACAGCGCAGCCTACACTAGTGTAGAGAGAGATTGGGTGATCGATAATAAGAGGCACTATTATGGATTCTTATTAATTAGCTACTTACATGTTTGATACGGGTGCCTCTCACTACATATTTTATTAAAATATTGTTAATGGATTTATCCTGGAGGTGGTGTCTGTATGCAGGATGATAAATATCAATACACCATTGAGAACACAAACTAGGAATATATGTTTATTGTATTTATTTCCTCTAGATATTTGATACTATCATTTCCTCTGGGATATCTAATTACTTGATTTAATGGTCTTTAATCTGATTATGGGTATATACTAGATAGTCACATATCAATCTCATATATATTGTTACTATAAGAGAGTGACATTTGTAACTCTTGATGTTAATCAATATTTCCTTCATAGAGAATGGGATATCCATACAGGTAGAGCTGGACCATTTACTTAACAACTGGGAGAGCATATAGACACATATTCTAGTTTTTTTTAGATGATGAGAGTGATAGCTAAGATGTTTTTTCCACCAGTTGTAGAATTGTTTCAGGATGTATTTATTGATGATTTTTTAGGATTTCCACTTTAGGGAGATGTTGAATTCATTATTGATCTTATGATGGGGGTTGAGTAGGTATCTATTCAACCATATAGTGGGACACTGGTAGTGCTTCATGACATCAAAACACAGTTGGATTTGTTGGAGGATAAAGGGGTTTTCCATCCATGTATGTCACCTTTGGGATCACCTCCTTTTTTATGCAATGAAGGAAAAAAAGAGTTTACACTTGTGTGTCTACTACTGAAAGTTTAATAAAATGAGTGTGAAGGAATAATATCCTATTTCATATATCAGTGATATGTTTTTCTAGCTGATGGTGGCTTGTGTGTTCTAAAATATCGATATGGGAACAGAGTATAATTATGTAAAAGTTTGGAATTTTGATATACCAAGAACTGATTTTAGAAGTAGGTACGAACATTATTAGTTTTTTGTAATGCTGCTTGGAATGTATAATGATATAGCTGGGTTCATGGACTTGATGAACATGATCATTCATATATACATAGATCTATTTGTGGTGGTGTTTGTGGATGATATCATAGTGTACTTTATTACTCATGAAGATCATGGCCAACATCTTAACTTCATCCTCATTACATTGAGCATGAATTAGCTATATTCCAAGCTATAAAAATTTGAGTTTTTCATTGATAGGGGGAACCTTTTGGGTCATATCATCTATGAAGAAGGTGTGGTTGTTGAAATAGAGAAATTAAATGTAGTGATTTATGGGGAGAAACCCAAGAATGATTTTGATATTAAAATCTTTTTTGGTATTAGATGTTTATTATGGGAGTTTTATCGAGGGATTTTCCGAAATGGAAGCACCACTTACTGGTTTGACAAAGAAATGGGTAAAGTTTATTTGGGCTGAAGCAAGCCATAATTCTTTCCATGAGTGGATTAAGTGAATGAAATTAGCACCAATTTTGTTATTACCATATATAGGTAAAGAGTACATATTGTTTTGTGATGCTTCTATTGTCGGACTGAGAGCTGTGTTGATGCAAGGGGAAATAGTCATTGCTTATGGGTCATAGAAGTTGTGACCACAAGAATGGAATTACCCTAAGCCTGACCTTGAGTTGGAAGTAGTGCTTTATGACCATAAGTGTGGGTGACACTATCTTTTAGGTGAAATGATTATAGTTTTTACAGATCACAAAATCTTGAAGTTTATCATTTCACAGGGTGATTTAAATATTTGGCAGTGAAGATGGGTAGATTATATGTAGTCCATTTATATTGAACTAGAATATAAACTTGGGAAGGGGAATAGTGTGGCTTATGTCTTGAGTAGAAAAACCTAGACTCATTTGGTGCATGCGTTTAGTGAAGAGTGGATGAAAATGAGTTTGCTGGAGGAAATGCGTGTGGTAGCTTAGGAGAGTCACGAGTGGTTTACATTTGTTTTTCTAGAAGTGGAGTCTACGCTCTTGAAACAGATCAGGGACATGAAGTATGACGATTCCGAATTTTTAGCCTTGATAGATAGCCTTTATGGTGGGGATACACTTTCAAAATGGAATATAGATGAGGATGAGATCATCTATTTTAATTACCGTGTTGGTGTGGCTACGTGTATGCGAAAGGAACTCACGATAGAATTTCAACCTTTAAGGTTGGTAGTAAATCTGGAGGTGAAAAAATATTCAGTGACCTATGACGACATTTTGTTGGAAAAGCATTAAAAATGAGATATCAGGGTTCATAACAAGATGTTTCACCTGTTAACAGGTGAAAGAAAAGCACCAATGACCTGGAGGCCTATTGTAGTATTTAAATTTTCCAGAATTCAAGTGGGATGATGTGACTATAAATTTCATGTTTAGATATCCAATGACTCTAAGGATGAATGATTCTATTTGGGTTGTGGTGGATCAACTAACGAAGGTATCATACTTATTTCTAACCAAGGAAACCATTAATGTATAGTAGTTGGGATAATGGTACAAGAGAGAAATAGTTCGTTTTCATGGGGTTCCACAAACTAAAGTTTTAGATCTCGATTCACACATTACATTATTCATCTATTAGGGTTTATATAAGATTATTGGTACACAAGTACTATTAATTAAAACCTTACACCCACAGAGATATCTAAAGTCTGAGTATACCATACAGGTGTAGAGGATATGTTGCAAGCATGTGTGCATGACTTTGGTGGTTCTTGGGAGGAGCACTTGGGTTTAGTGGAGTTCAACTATAACAACAGTTCTAAAGAAACTATACAGATGGCACAAAACAAGGTTCTTTATGGTAAAACATGTAGGTCACTGCTGTGTTGGTGAGAGGTGTGTGAGTATTAGCTGTTGGGACTCTGTCTCGTTCAGAAGACATCAGAGTAGGTACATTTGATTCAAAAACACATGGTTACGGCTCAGAGTAGAAAAACTTGGTATGATGATAGACGGAGATGACCACTAGAGTTTATAGAGGGTGATCATGTATTCCTTCAGGTATTTCCTAGATTGGATGATCACATGATACCGAGGAAGAACAAGTTAGCACATGGGTCTGTGGGACCGTTGGACGTGCTGGGGAGAATCGGGTCAGTGGCTTACCGATTAGCACTTCCACAAAAATTTAGCACTATCCATGATTTTTTCCATGTGTCAATACTATATAGGTACCCAGACCCTTCACATGTAATTTACATGGAAGGGGTTTACCACGAGACTGCTTCTTCCATTGGGGAGAATCAGATACATGTGATGGGTTTCAGTGAGAAAGTGTTACTGAGAAAGACCACGTCATTTATTCATGTGTTCTAGAAGCATAGAAATGTTCAAGAGGAAACATGGGAATGAGATGTAGACCTGATGACTCAATGGCCTAATATTTTTATATTTGAATTTTAGTGATTTTCAGAAGTTCATCTAGAGGATGAGCTATTATATGGTGGGGAGATTGTAAGATCCCATCCTTTTCTGGATTCATCTTGTAACAACTAGAGATTTTTTGAGAAATATTATTTTAAATTTCATTGATGTCTTATGTTGTACGCTAAACTAATATTAGCATGTGATATACCATATTATCTTGCAGTATACACAAACACTATTCTTGGATTGTGTTGCAAGCAACATGGACCTTCCTCAATAGCGTGTGTCGTATGTAATTCCGAGTTTTACTAAACAACGATATATTATGAACTAGAAATTAATAATAGTATTAACCACATTTTAAATTTTATTACAATATCATTTCTCTTACACATATTCTAGAACATGGTATGAGAACACAATAAAAGTTTCGTGTAAAATAAGTATTTTTCCAAAAATACAGTTTTCCCGCCTTTTATTGGCGCGCTCAATTTAAATATATTTTTTAAAATGTTTATGAGACTATTTTGACCAAATAAAGATATTAATTGAAATAAGTATATAAAAATTTACATTGGAGATTTTTTTAATATTTTTCTTTTAACTTTCATATTTTGATAAATAGTATAAATATGCTCAATTTTAAATAAAAATAACTTTTTTCATATAGATAATTTTTATGGTTAAATTATAAAATTGAAAAGTTTTCAATTATAAATAGAATATATTTTTACCATTTAATTTAATTTATGTCATTAGCATTAATTTTAAAATAAATTCACGGTTAAATACATTTCAATCTTTTTCAATGTTTTAACTTTTAAAACTCATTTTCTCAATAGCGAGATTATTTATAAATTAATTATTGCAACTTCAGTTTATTGAATTTTGAAAAATGGATTCCATATTTGAAATCATTAATTCAAAATTATGTTAATAGGATTATTTTTATTTTTTGGCTTCTTGAATGGTAACTACTGTAAATTTTATTTACCATAGTAAAAGGTAAATATGGAAATGAAGGGTAAATATAATATTATAAAAACACCCTAAAATTGTATTAATATAATTGCATGATTATATTTCATCCTAAAATATACTTTAGAGGAAATGGTATCTTTTGGAGTGCAATTTTATGTGATTAAGACCATTAATTTTTTTTTATTTTAAAAAAGTGAGATATGTCTCACTCAAACTTTAATAATTAATGTATTTTTAATATAATTATATAATGAATATAAAATCGATTACAAATACTCATTTGAAAGATAAATTTTTTTTATTTGGTATGGTAATTTATTTTTAATTTTTAAGAAATATTTAATTCCCCAAATAGCTTATACATTAATGATGAAGAAATTATTTATTTAGTGAAAAAACGATAATATTGTTTTTATACAAATAATAATACCCATAAAAGGCCTAAACACCGGAAAAAACATATTTTTCAGGTTTATAAGAAAATAATCATCCAATGGTCTAATTTTTGACCATTTAGGGCCTTAAAAAGTGATTATGACATTTATATAATTTTATTTTAAAAGATGTCAATGTTGTCCCCTTCATAATTTTATAAATATTAAAATTTAAATGTTGTGATTTTAAAATGATAAATTTGAAGAAATTATTCTTCTTAAATATAATATATTTATATTTATCATAGAATTTTGTTTTATATTTTTATGTAACAAATACATGTATTAAATAATTATACATAAATGTTGTAATAATTATTCTATTAAGAGAAATATCAAATAAACGGAATTAAAAACATTAAAATAAATATTATATGAACCAATTAATGTGATCCATGAATTTTTTAGACGAATAAGACATTTTAGGAATATATTAAAAAATTAGGTTCGAATATATCTTCTGTGTGAATTTTATTTAAATTAAAATAATTTAATAGTGTCAAAATTGAGAATATTGATATTTAATAAAAATAACATATTATTAAATTTTTTAAAAATCACCAAAATATTTAAATATTATAAATTAAAATTTATATGGGTGAAAAATTCATAAATAATATAATTATGTATAATTAAAAACACATAAGTATGAATTTATAATCATATAAAATTTATAACATTATTACCACAAATAAATTTAAATAGATTCAATATGGAAAAATAAAAATGATAAGGTTTAAAATAAAATAAAAACATGTTTAAATATGATTTTTTGATGAGATTACTACCCTATATTATCGCATATCTGAATTATACTTACGATTGATGTTTTTAAGTGGGATTTGAGTTTATTTTAAATCAATAATTTAGAGGTTTCCAAAAGTGCCCCTCTCCTCTATTATAAAAGGGCCCATCATCCCTCTCCTATTAACAACATTTTGAGGCTCCAAGCTCCGCCAAACCCTATACATTTCACTTATACACTTCCCTATAAACATACTAGAGGTCATGGTGTTCTTAGAAGTCCATCATTAGTGCCCAAGAGGAGGTTTAGAAGAGGCGTGTCGAAGAAGAGGTAATATCCTTTACCAATTCTTTAAAATTTATTTCTTCATCTACATACACTTCTTTAGTTGTTTCATTATAATGAAATAAAAAAGTATAAATAATATAATGATATGTTATTATATATATTAAAAAACCTTATTTCACATTTTACCAATCCTTTAAAAAATGAAATCCCCGCGTGTGTGTACGTACGTAATACCATCTCCACGCTGTGGTGTAATCTGTTTTTCCACCACCACCATACATGGATGGGTATGGTGGTGGAAATAATAACAATATATGATTATTATAAAAATATTCTAATTAAGAGATATTATATCATCCACTCCAATTCTATTAAATAATTATGGGAAGGGTATTATCGCTCATGTGTACGTATGGATTACCGTCTCCACGATGCGATGAGATTCATTCTCCATGTTAACCATTCAAGAATGATGATAAAGTATATATAATAAGTAATAATGAAATAAATGACATAATAATGCTACTGGATTTATGTATATATATATGTAATTTATTTCCCTTTAATTTAATAAGGAAATGAAACCAGCGTTAATGCGTACGTACGACCTTCCGTCTCCATGACCGATGTATTTCATTCCATTTATTGATCTATCATATATATTTATATACTGAATATATGTTATATATAAATAAAGTCATACATTCTGGAATTATTTAAATCCGGGTATAATTAATAAAATCAAGAACAATAATTCCAAACACGTATGATAAATGAATTGATTTTACCCAAAACGCTGCTTTATCAATTAATTGACAAAAGAATGGGTAACATAAAGTCATAAGTGAATCACATATGATATCATAAATGATATTATGGTTCTGTTACAAGTTACTAATATTTTTATACCCAATATGCAGGAGTTTTTGACACTTACCATTGAAATTTGACCTAATTTAAGTGATAATTATTCCAATCTAGTTTCTATCCGAGATTTTTTATTTGTATGTATTTACTGGGGTTATATTTATAATCCATGTCACTGTTTTATAAAATTGTTTTTTATACTATGTTTACTATTATACCATGTATTTTCAATGTCCTTTTTACCCCTTTTTGAATTTTACTATGTAGTATGGAAGGAATATTTCATTTGTTTACCATATGAGGTATTTTTTGACATTTCCGGAAAAAGTACAGGAAGAATGTTTTTTAACTTGTATGATATGAATGGATTTATATAGTTTCATAACCCCTTATTTTCATGAATATTCATATGAAATATTTCATGATTAATATCAATAAATATTTATTTCTTTTAAAATTTTATGTTATTTTGAGAAGGGAAATTTTTTTTGATGAAAAAAAGATATTTTCCCCAAGAATTCATTTCACATGTTTTATCAAAACTATTTCCCATATAAGATGACATTATTTAGTATGATTATGTTTCTAGTATAATGTCTCTATTTTTTACATGGTTTGATTTTTCTTATGATTAAATGATATCCATTTGTTTTATATGGATTATGTCATGATGGGATGATGTTTATGAAACCCATTTTATTCTTTGGGTTATAAAGAATGATATATGATTGTTTTGTGGAACACTTAAGATGATTTCAATATGAGATGGGTGGGACATATGTCTCCCTACAATGCATTGGGTAATGATTTATATATAATGTGATAGACATGGCTTGAATGACAATTAAATATGGATCAGTAGTACGGGGCATGAACGACATGTAAACTCAGTTCAGTAATATACTTTGTTCACTATGATGGTCTTGGTAGCAATGCCTTGGCTACTATGGAAATAATATCATGTTCTTAATGGTTTTCCACAAATAAATGTTTTATTTTCAGGCTATTTTATCACAAATGATGTTCCTTTATGATTTATGCCTTACGTACTGCCATGATTTATTTTACAACTCATTATTTTGATATTTAAACATTATGTTCATGGTTTTTTAAGTCTATATGGTTTGTGTTATTTTCTCAATACCAACACTTTAATAAGAATTTTAGCCCACCCTTTATATGTTTTCTTTTTCCCAAGATATAAAGAAAGGTTTTAGGTATGAAAACAAAAGAGGAATATTATTTATGGGAGATGTTGAAGATCTTTTACCATGATTAGAAGATTATGTTCTGAGTTTCCAAAGACACAAAACAATTACTGTACATGGGTGTCTAATTTTGATATGTATTATGTATTTCGTAAAATTAATGCAATGTACATGTACATCAAGCTTTGGTCTCTAAATTAGGTATCATAAGAAAGGTTTAGTTAACATTTGGAATCTAGGATACGAAAACTTTAGTGAGACACCTAGAGATATTTCTAAGGTATGTCTAGGGATATCCTTAAGGTTAAGTATAAGTATAGGTTAGAGTCCTAAAATTATGATAAAGATCATGAATAACATAGGATTAGACCTATGATGTTAGAGATTGAACGTACTCCCCCTTGATTATGTTATTTTCCCAGTATGGTTTTTTCCTCTCACACTATTATTTTTGGGTTTTAGAAAATGGCTGGAAATGGGAAGATTAATGATAATGGAGGATATAATGGAAAATATAATGATTTTATTCATGAGAATCCTAATGATATGGGATTTGGATGTCCAAACATCATTATGATGCCTAATCAACAATCTCATAATATTATCAATAATCTCATCTTTGGTATGTTTTTTGACTCATCTAATAAGAGAAAACTGGAGTCTCCTGATGATCATAGAAGAAAAAAAGTTCAATTTTAGTCATGTAAATCATGTTGGAAGATGCATCATGGAGAATGTATCAAAGTAACTGGATGATGATTTGGGTGTGGAAAAGAAGGACTCAAAGTTCATAATTGCAAACGAAAATGTTCAGTTAACACCATGGACAAGGATAATGGTATTTCTATGACATCAACAATGGTTAAATGTCTTAAATGTGGATTGTAAAGGCTTTTTTCAAACCAATTCCATGAGGGAAAATCTCCCGAAGAGAATCAGCTTGGTTGTATGGGTAGTATTTATGTTGATGATGATGAAGAGACTACAAATGATATTTGATATGAAAAAAGTGTTGAGGAATAAAATGATGATGCTCGGTCAATGGTTTATGAAGGTAGTGGATTGATTTTATGTTTATAAAGTGTAATGTTGTATAGGTAATTTAATGTTACTATGGAATAATGAAACATCTAATTATTGTTACACTATCGTTCTTATTAAAGTATTGGAATGTATATGTTGAATGGTACTGGTAACCATGAAAGGGTTTTCAGATATTTTGGAAGGTAGATGATATGAAAATAATGAAGTGATAATGAGATAATGAGATGTTGGATAATATTAATGAGCTCATGACTAGTATAAGCACAAAGTGATATCATTTTTTGAGTATATAGATTTTTTTGGGATTTTGGTATGGGGAAATATTTAACATTAGACAACATTCATGTATTCACTAAGGTTCTATAGTAACTTGTGTTTCATGAAAATACATGATTAAGGTATTCACATGTTTGGAATGTGACCAACAAGATATATCATATGATATACGAGGATAAATGATGGTATTCACATGCTCATTAGATGACATTTATACTAATCAGAATCTTTATACTATGAGATTGGACAGAAGTATTTTCAATAACCCTAAACGATGGAGTGGATTAACTTAAACATCCAATAGTATTATTAAGGAAAAAACTTTTTTATAGAATGTTATAATATTGTAGTTTTAGAAAAAAGGTCAAACGATAGAATGGGAAACAACCCATTCCATCAGACAAGGATGCAGGAATTGAACCCACAAACGAATTGTGACATGCCTTTATCGCCTACAACTGGCATGCAATAAGCCCCTTTTTAGTATAAATTAGTTTTATTTTTTTAAGAGGTATGATAGTTGAAGTATAATTATTTTTTTGGAATCATATAATGTTAATATCACCATATATGGACTTATGTATATTTAGTTAATTTTGATAACTTTTTGAGACAGATGTAATAACCTATCATTTATCGCATGATCTAACATCATTTCAAGAAGGAAAAATTAAACTCCATTTCTTTAATTAAATATGAACTGCAAATTTTTCATGGAATAACCAACGATGATATTACACTGAAATCATATATGTATTTATCCTTATGCAAAAATTCATCAACACTAGGAAAATGATCTTGAAAACCAAAAACGATTTCCTAGTACCCTCATATCTGATGAATTAGATGGTACATTAGATCATCACAAATTTATGGCTTTGTGAATGTTCGATTTTTTATAGCCATGTTCTCTACCACTCTCTATCAGAACCTGATGGTTAGATTACACTTCTATATCCATATTTTCACATATGTTCTCTTATTTGGAAACCCAGTGATGAGTAAATTTGGCTAGCCATTACGTTTTATACATTAGTTTTCCAAATAAAGTTTTAGTATTACTTTTTATGATGTGGGATTCAATGAAAGAAAAATTCAAGTAGTAAACCATTTATAACCCCGACGAATATCAAGGGTGAAATTCATTTTAATGGTGGTAGAATGTAACACCCTGAGATTTATGAGAAATAATATTTTTAATTTCAATGATGTCTTGTGTTGGAATCTACATAGATATTAGCTTGTGTTATACCATATTAGCTAGTATTGTATGCAATCAATATTCTTGGCTTGTGTTGCACGCAAGAGTGAACTTCATCAATAGCATGTGTTGTATGCATTAATGAGTTTCACAAAACAATGATATTTTTTGAACTATCCATTATTAATATTATTAACAAAAGTATTTATTTTATAACAATATCGTTCATCATATACATATTCTAGAACATGGTATGAGAATAAAATAATTTGTTTTGGGTAAAATAAATATTTTTTATAAAATATAGTTTTGCTGCATTTTAATGGGGCACCCACATTAAAATAGGTTTTCACAAGGTTGCGAGTTAAATTTTACAAAATAAAGTTATTTATTATAATAGGAATATAAAAATTTACATTGATAATTTTTAAATATTTTTCTTGTAGCTATTATATGTTGATAAATAGAAAAAATACGCTAAATTTTAAATAATTTTTTTTCATCAAGATAATTTATATGGTTAAATTATAATATTGATTAGTTTTAAAGTAATAATATAATAAATTATTAACATTTAATATAATTTAATTCATTATCATTAATTTTAAACTGAATTAATAGGTAAAAACATTTCCATCTTTTCCAATGTTTTATCTTTTAAAACTCATTTTCTCAACAGCGGGATTAATTTTAAATTAAATACTGCAACTTTTGTGTATTGAATTTGAAAAAATGGATTCCATATTTGTAATCAGTTGGTCTTAATTATGTTAATAGGCAATTTTTTATATTTGTAGGCACTGTGTATAGAAACTGCTGGAAATTTTATTTACCATAGTTAAAGGAAAATTAAGAAATTAAGGAAAAATATAAATTATAAATTTACCCTAACATTGTATTAATATTATTGTATGGTTATATTTCATCCTAAAATGTACTTGGGTCTAAAGGTTATTTTTTTGGAACCCATTGGATGTGATTAAGACCTTTAACTTATTTTATTTAAAGAATTTGAAATATGTCTCACTCAAACATTAATAATAAAAGTAATTTTAATATAAGGTTATAAAGAATAAAAATTGTATTATAAATATTAATTTGAAAGATAAAATGTTTTTCTTTGTTATGGTTGTTTATTTTTAATATTTAAGAAATATTTAATTACCTAAAAGCTTTTACATTAATGTTGCAAAAATTATTTATTTAGTGAAAAGTCAATAATATAGTATTTATTCAAATAATAATACCCATAAAAGCCCAAACACCTAACCAAAAGTTATTGGTCATGTATATATAAAACATAATCATCCAATGTTATAATTTTTGACCATTTAGAGGCTTATAAAAGTTATTATGAAATTTATATTCTTTTATTTTAAAACATGTCAAAGTTGCCACCTTCGTAATTTAATAAATATAACAATTTAAATGTTGTGATTTTAAGATGATATATTCAAGTAAAAGTATTCTTATTATAGATATTAGATTTATCTTTATCAATGTATTTTTTTTTTTAATTTTATGAATCAAATATCTGTATTAAATAATTATTCATAAATGATGTAATAATTATTTTATTAAGACAAATATCCAATAAATTGTTTTAAAAACATTAAAATAAATAAAATATGAAAAAATTAATGTCCTCCATGAATTGTTTATATGAATATGACATGTGAGGAATATATTAAATATTTTGGTTTGAATATATCTCTTGTGTGTATTTTATTTAAATTCGAATAATTGAATACTTTCAAAATTGAGACTATTGATATTAAATAAAAATAACATATTATTAAATTGTAAATAACAAAAAATTACTTGAAAATTAAAAATTGAAATTTATTTGGTTTACTGTGTAATAAATTATTTAATGATGTATAATTAACAACACAAAAATAAGTATTTAAAACCATTTAAAATGTATACAATTATTACCACAAATAAAATTAAATAGATTAAATATAGATAAATCAAAATGATAAAGATAAAAATAAAATAAAAACCTTTCTAAATTTGATTGGTTGATGGTATTACAACCCTATATTATCTCATATCCGAATTTGGGTCACTTTGGATGTTTTTATGTGGGGTTTGAGTTTATTATAAATTAATATTTCCGATGTTTCCAAAAGTTCCCCTCTCCTCTCTTTTAAAAGGGAACATCCTCCCTCTCCTCTTGACAACATTTTGAGGCTTCATGCTTGGCCAAACCTAGTCCATTTCTCTTCTCTAATTCGCTAGAAAAATAAAATATGTCTTGTTTCTCTTTAAAGTCCAAAATTAGTGCCCTAAGAGGAGGTTTAGAAGAGGCGCGTCGAAGAAGAGATAATATCCTTTACCGATTCATTCAAATTTATTTCCTTTTATACTTACTCTTATTTAGATGTTTCATTATAAAGTAATAACATAAGAAAAACTAATATAATTCTATGTTATTAAAAATATGAAACAACCTTATTTCACCATCTATCCATCCTATGGAAAACAAAATCACTACACTTGCGTACGTACGGAATACCGTCTCCACGCTGTGGTGTAATATTTTTTTCCACCACCACCTTAAATGAATGGGTATAATGGTGGAAATAATATCTATATATTATTATTATAATATGATTCTAATTATGAGATATTATATCACCCACTCCAATTCCATTCAATAATTATTGGAACGATATCATCGCTAGTGCGTACGTACAGATTACCATTTCCACGTTGCAATGAGATTCATTTTTCATGTTAACCATTCATGAATGATTATAAAGTATATATAATAAGTAATTATTAAATATATGAAATAATAATTCTACTGGATTTATTTATATATATATTTCATTTACTTCCATTCATTTCAATAAGGAAATGAAAACAGCGTTCATGCGTACGTACGACCTACCGTCTTCATGAACAGTGTATTTCATTCCATTTATTGATCTATCATATATATTAATATGATGAATATATAATATATATAAATCATATTTTACATTATATAATTACGTAAATCAGTATATGGTTAGTAATATCATGAAAAACATGTCTAAAAAGGTTTGATAAATGAAACGATTTTACCCAAAACGCTGCTTTAACATGGTATTGACAAAAGAACGTGTAATATAATGGAATAAGTAAATTATATATGAAATCATAAATATTATTATGGTTTCTTTATAGGTTAATAATATATTTCAACCCACTATACAATAGTTTTTGACACTTACGGATGAACTTGGACCAAAGGTAAGGGATAATTATTCCAATCTCGTTCTTATCTGAGATTGATTATTTGTAAGTATTTTTTGGGGTTATATTTATCATCCATGCCCGTGTTTTATAATTTTCATTAATAATGTGTTTAATGATATTACATGTATTTTTAAAGTCATTATTACACATTTTTTACATTTACTATGTAGTATAGAAGGAATCTTTCTTTTGTTTCCCAAACGAGGTACTTTTTGACTTTTCCGACAAAAGTACAAGAAGAATGTTTTTTTAACTTTTAAGGCATGAAAGATTTTTTATATTTTCATAAAACATTATTTCCATGAATCATCCAATGATATATTTCATGATTATTTTCAAAAAAAATTCATTTCATTTAAAATTGTATGTTATTTTGAGAAAAGAAAATGATTTTGAAGAAGAAAGGTAATTTTTCTCTAGAATTAATTTCAAGTGATTTTTCAAAATTATTTCCATATAAGATGACATTATTTAGTATGATTATGTTTCATTATAATTCATCAATTACTTACATGGTGCTATTTTTCTTATGATAAAATGATATCTATTTTTTATATGGATTATGTTAAGATGTGATGATGTTTATGAAACCCATTTTATTGTTTGTGTTATAATGAATGACTTAGGATTTTTTTTGTGGAACACGTATGGATGATTTAAATATGATATTGGTGGTACCTATATCTCCCTTCAATTTAGTAGGTAATTATTTATATCTCATGATATAGACATTGCTGGAATGACAAGTAAATTTGGTTCAGTAATAATGGGCTAGAATGGCATGTAAACCCGTTTCAGTAATTAACTTTGTCCACAAAGATGGTCTTGGTAGCAATTCCCTCACTATAATGGAAATCATATCATGTTATTAATGGTTTGAGATAATTACATATTTTATTTCCATGATATTGTATCATGATTGATGTTCTTTTATGATCTATGTCTTACGTACTGCAAAGATTTATTTCACAACTCAATATTTTAAGGTTTAAACATTATGTTCTTGTTTTTTAAGTGTATATGGTATGTTTTATTTTCTCCATGACTACCCTTACTGAGAATTTGAGCTCACCCTTTATATGTTTTCTTTTCCCCATGATATAAATAATGGTTTTAGGTAGGAAAAAAAGTGTAATATTTTTATTGGACATGTTGAAGATCTTTCACCAGGATTAGAAGATTATATTACGAGTTTCAAAGACACTACACTATTACTATCCTTGGGTGTCTGTTTTTTATATGTATTAAATATTCCGAAAAAGTAATGCAATGTACACGTACGTCATTATTGGGTCTTTACACATCTCGGGTGCAGTTTTATGTAATTTTGATGCTTTTAAGTACCTTTTTCATGTATTAGTGGATTGGTGTGTGTTTGGATGAATTTTTATGAAAAACTAATGGACAAAGTGTTTTTCATGGTTTGTTCATGGTTTGAGAAACTGTGCACCCAACTGTTACTAGCATGAAAATCTTGACTGAGGGGGCCGCATAGTTTGCGCACTATTTGAAAAATCATGTCGCCAAACCATGCCAACCATGCAATCCTGGATAGATCGGTCCACATGGTTGGGGCATGATTTACATATCTATGCACCCCCTGGGTCTCCCATATTTTGACCCCAACATGGTCATCTTGAATTCAATTTGTTTCCAAAGACTATATGAGAGATTAAATGGTTATCTGAATACTAATCTACAAGAATAAAATCCTAGATTGAATATCGTCTCTCCTATCAGTAATTGGATTTCATCTCGATGCTTCTTCTATTCATTCTCTTATCATTTATAGGTCTTTTAAGAGTGAATCAAGAATACATCCATGGATCTAAACCTATGGGTTGATATATAGTTCTAGGATTGTGAATATAGATCCATATTTTCATGGTCTTGATGTTTTTTTATATTAATTTTGGTTTTATGGATTTAGATCTGGACTTTATATGATGACGTTGTGCCACTCAGATATTTTGGATTTTTGTTGAGATAACTTCTAGCTATAAACCATGGTAAGTTGTGTAAATCTCATTCCCATAGTCATGATTTATGATACATGTATGAGTTTATTAATTTTCATGATTCCCTTGATAATTGAATTCCTATAATAATGTAATTAGATATATGGATTGGAATTGTGATTTTCCTTGGTGATTAATTGATAATTGATCACGGAACAAATGAAGGTGGTTTCCCAAATTGATATTTGTTTTAGAGATTGATTTTTGGTTGAGATATTAACATGAGATATTGAATTCTTATAAAAATATAATTAATTTTGGGGAATTAATTATGGAATTATGTTTGGATATGTATGATAATTAATTGTTAGAATTAAATATGTGCCAATTAGTTGATCAAACAAAATAAATTTAGTGAATTAATTATGTTCCATGATGTGATATAAGATATTTAATTGTGACAATTAATTATGAATTTTTGGGTTTTGAATTGGAAAATTAATTGTGACGAATTATTTATTGAAAGAGAATAGTAATGTTTGGATAAATAATTTATGAGTTAATTGATGAGTTATATGCTCATTTAATTGCTGAATTAACTAATAGAATTTGAAATGATTAATAAATCATTAAATTCGTAAATGAATAATATGGAATTTCTTATTACTAAATAATGATTAAATGGATTTGATTTTATGGTTTTAGCCAAGGCGTCCTAGACCAATTAAATGCTTGGACTTGGTCATGGAGTTCCTCCCTAAGAGATTTCTAAGCATGAGATATTTGAGTTCTATGAATGACGGCCTACACTCAATGAGATTTCTTGTTATAGGTATGACAAACTACACGAAATTATTAATGATAATAATGAATGATGATTAAACTGAGAATTGGGGAATTTGGCCTGATGACCTAAACCAAATGATTAATGATAAGGAATTATGTTTAAAATGGGAAAATTGACTTGAACCTGTCATAATATGATGATTAAAGAATAAATGGAAATTTGATAAATTTTAATATTATGCATTGTATTTATTTGTTCATAAAACTAAATGCACTGTCTTTTGAATGGACTAGTTTTAGAAAATGTTGGTAGTGGCCTACTATGATGTACTCACACCCAATTCGGGTAGCCTAATCGGCACTCAATAACACATTGTAGTTTTTGGACATGATAATGTAAATTCCATGGGATAGGTTGTAGTTTGGGATTGGAGCATTGGATAGGGAACTAGATGGGGTTCAGCACCCGTTTGGGATTCGTTGCGTCTTTAAATTGATTTTCATTGTATACTTTTGGAACTTGTATTGTCATTGCATGTTTTACCATTCATTTTGTTATTGTAATTTTTTTTGTTTTAACTATCATATGTCGTGTTATTGTTCTAGTTATTTATATGCTTATGTACTTAATTATTTTTATTTTCTTATTCCAGGGTTTTATTCTGATAGTAGAGGGTATAGTCTCCCCAAGACTGACTTACCATACCCTCACTGCTAGGCGACACCCTCTAGTGTACAGGGAGGCATTCTTAAGGGCATGTGGCCAACTGGGTTGGGCACCATTCAGGGGATCCCTGGTCGGGATGTCACATTAGTACACCCTCAATATAATTTTCCACAAAACTGTAAAATATCCCCACAATCCTGCCATCACATTAATGAATAAATTATTTCCCAACCACATTAGCTAACATACATTGGTCCACTAATCGGTGCCCAAATTCCTCATTCCATATCCAAACACCCATAATACCATAAAAGAATAACCATCATCACAAATAACTCAACCATTTAAAACACAATCATTTTTTCTCACTCAAATCCAAAACCCTTCAATGGGGCTTACTTAACCCCATCCAACGCGTAACAACAATCACATCATCAACTATACAATATCCCACAATTGTTCCTCCAAACATAAACATTATGTAACAACCAAAATCCTATGATTTTTTGAACCTCTATAACTATAAATTTTTTATTGAATTCTCATAATAAAGCATCATTATGAAGAGAATGTTTTTCCCAATTCTCTTTACACAATCATCTACAATAGTCCTAACCGACACTATAATATATATTTACCATGAAAAGGAAAAAAATTGATGTGTTCAATTAATCAATTCTTGAAGCAATAACAAGACATGTTTTACATGATAGAATGTTTATGTCATGAATCAAATCCTTCATTTCCCAAATGTCTAGCTTGGTGAGGTTTTGAACTGGCCACAACCACTGTATTGCATAACCCTCGTCAGGAGATCCACATCTACCTCACCATGAAAATTCCAAAATACCATTATCATCATGTTACCACTATCCATATCAATGATTCATCATCACATAATGTATAACAATACAATCTGAATGATCCTACGAGAGTCTATACAAGCCTCTCGGTAATATTTCATCACCCATCCTCCATTACCCACAAATCATCATCATGCCTCATTACCCCAACACAATTATTATCAAAATAAATGATTTGAAACTGAAATAAGATAATATAATTTTATTATATTTTTATATCCATTATTTTAAAATTCCACAAATATTTTTTTAATACATTTTATAAATTCATCTCTATTTCACATCATTGTGATATTCATGTCTAATTTATGTCTATGAGGTCCAAATTAATCATATTATTTTGGAATTATTTAGTTTTATTATTTTAATTTTGTATTTTAGGATTATTTTTTCAATTTTTATGGATCATTAATTCTTTCAGGATCAATTAATTAATCATAAGGGAAGATGGGAATTTTTTTGCAATGAATGAATATATTTATGGAAAAATCATAATGGACCTTCAGCCCATCAAATAAATGTGGAGCCCAAAAATCAAGACCAATGAATCAAAAATCATATATCCAAATTGATGAAATTTTGGGGAATATTTCATTCAACTATTATTATTGATATTTATGAATTTTTCAAGGATATGTATAGAGAAAAAATTGACATTTAAATTGTTGGGTAAATTTGAATGACCCTAAAAGTGTTTCACCTTTTCGAGCATAAAATTATAGTGGATAATGAAATTTAATTATATTTATTAGAAATATTATAATAAACTAGTAATAAGATATTTCTATTATATTACACAAGTATATTATGCCATATAAAAAGTCTAAATAATATTTTATAATGGAGGATGAATTTGGCCAAATTTTATGGTCAACATTGAAAAGTAAAATTTTATTTTCTTTATCACCAAAAAATGAATCTCATAATTAATTGGTAAATAATTTACTGATGGGGGTATTCCCTAGGATTCAAATATAACTATTTAATGTGTTTCTCTTGATTGAATTGTTTGATGCATGTTTTTCATTTTATTGTATTGTTTCATTGTCATTCTATAATAACTTCATTAATTTATTCCATGTATGTTGTTATGATCACCATAGGTTATTTATAAAGGTTATTTATCATTAAATTTTCTATTTATTCACCATATATTAATTATACCATTTCCTCAGTTACTAAATCTATTCACATAAAAGTTCATGAAATTATTCACATAATGGTGCAGTGATGAATATTTCAATGATTATCTTCTTAAATTTCTCCTTCATAAGTCTACTTCATGATTCCATTAGTAGAACATAATCAATAGAGTGATAACCCTATAATGGGTTGATATAATATAGTATCAAGGGTATGTATTGGATATTATTTAATTTTATTTAATATTATAATATCGTTTGTTATTTTAAAGGGACCCATTAAAAGAGTTACTCTATTATTCATCGTCAAAAACTGTTAAGGCAACACATTTTGTGTGCTATTACTATCCTATTCCTTATATTTATCATATACATGATATTATAAGTTAATTTTATTTATAATTTAAATGTTTGATGATTATATTGGTTATTTATGTTGTGTAATTATCGCATTGTTTTGATACATTATGAATTAGTGATTGTTAATTTAATGGGAAAACAGATACCTCAAATATACCCCAAGAAATAACATATGATTGACTCAACTTATTTCATTATTTGAATTAAAATATTTATGTAATTAATTATTCAAAGAGTCCATTATCTCAGTTATGTTTGTATAATTTTTTCCAAATTACAATCAACTGCAGCGTTTTTCACTTCATATAAAATCCTATTTCAATTTTTATTGTCTATAGGATTCTTCTTTTGTCCTGATGGATTTGATACCAACATATACTACAACAATGGATTCTTCATATAAGGTATATTTTGGTGAAACCAAATTTTGATGTAGTTTATGGCGACCTTGGTAAGTCATATTATAAAATCGTTATATTCGCTCACATATCCGTTTTCTCCCTCCCTTTTCCTTATATATTCGCCATTCATTTTCTATGTGCCCTAAAATCTCAATTATGAATTTAGATATACTCCAATGGAGTTTATTCATCACTTACCAAATATAGATATATTATTGAATCAAATTTTAATTCTATATTGGGTAGCCCCTAACATAGGGAATTTCATTGATCAACCCTTTACTAAATTCCCCACACTAGATTAAATGTACTATCACATGAATGATAATTTATTAAAGGATAAATTTCAATCCCTCTTAAAAATATCTAATGATACCAATAATTTTTATTTCCATAGTGTCCAAACATTTATCTATCCATATCAAAAACGGTTCTGATTTTTTTCATCAAATGGACAAAATGTATTCAGTTATTTCATCATTGAGATTAGAACTGCAATGCATTAAAAACAATTATGAAACCGATAATCGCATATGATATCTTGTACTAATCATTGATAGATGAATATTGAAACCCATAAACCCCTAAGGAGTTAATGGAAGAATGATCCTTAAGATTTGGCACAAATTAATAGAATCAAATAATTATTGAATGGTATTTATATAGGTAGGAAATGGATTTTATGTATTCATAAGAGAGTAATTTAACATTAATGAGTTTTTTTCTTGAATATTTCTCCAATAATGATTTTACAGGACCATCGATCAATTATCCATTGGGAAAAATCACCAAAATTGAGTCCATACCCACTCTCAACATTCAAATACGCAATTTTAGTAATGAAAAATATTTTAGAGGGATCTAATTAATCAAATATTGTTTGAAATTTATACATATTTTGAGAAAAATTTCTAATATTATTAAGGAAATTTCAATCATGCCATATCTATAGTTTATAATTTATATATTTTTAAGGTTCATATAAGTTATCATAGGATTCAAAAAAACAACATGTTCTGTAAGAAACATCTTAAAACATATATCTTGGTCAAAACATTTCATTTAATAATCATGCTTTGTTCAAGCATCATACTTGAGAAAAATGACCTACAATTATGCAGGAAACTAAGTACACATTAATGTCACAAATTATTTATGAATCTATAATCAAAACTAAAAATAATTTTCATTCGATACCCTCTCATGTATTCCTTCATAGTTGATAACCAATACCTTATGGTAGTATTTTATTATTCTCTTTATCAAAATAATGTACGAATGATCATTCAATTGTTATGTATAAAAAAATAAACTGGTTCAACCATTTCTGAAATTACATATATAACCCTAATGAATTTAGAAAAATGTATTTTAAATTAAACTAATTATATAAAATTAATAAATATCAATTTATTATTAGTTTTGAAAATTGGGATCATAAAATGATTAAAGTTCATATTGGATATGTTGGGTATTCAAGTCTATCTAATGACGTTAAACTAATCACTTATCGAGTGGAAATCCATCATATACATTGATTTTAATCTATCTTAATTTGTTGGTACTTTTTATGTACCCCATGGGGTATCCAATTTGATCTAATGATTCTTGTGTGTGAGATTGAATTATTGAATTTTTTTTTCAAATTAAACACATATTGTGTACAGTTCCTACATAACCTTCAAAAATATCAAAGATTATAACATTTAACATTTATATAATATGATAAATTTCTTATTATAGGACATAGAATTCATTCCAGGTAATTTTTTTGCAATGTTTTAATTTCAAATTAAATTACCCTCTCCTCCTTACCAATTCTAAACCCTTTCTTCTATTCTCATTAATCATTGATTGCTATGTCATTATAAGATGAATGGGATTTAAAAAATGTAATGTTATGATAAAAATTAAAATAAATGAAAAAAACAATTAAATTTCCTTTCTAGAATTAATGTTCACAATGAAACATTAACAAATAATTTCAAATGATTCTGAATGTCTTGATTATGATTTTATTTCAAATATATTTTTATGAGCATTGTATTTTGAATGTTGGATTATCCGATGTGATTATAAACATGTAAATTTTGAAATGTTATGTAGAAATTACCAAATAAAATTCTATATCAATTTGGTTGTATGATTAATTTCATTTGTATATTTTATCATAGAATGGG
Source organism: Viscum album (assembly GCA_963277665.1). NCBI lineage: Eukaryota > Viridiplantae > Streptophyta > Magnoliopsida > Santalales > Viscaceae > Viscum > Viscum album. Next base: position 1,591,535,614 of record OY728150.1, read on the forward strand.
GTTTGGGGTTAATTTTAGTTTAATTTGAGTATCCTGCAAAAAATTAAAAACAATGACCACATAGAGAAATGTTTTTTTCTAAATGCGTGGAAATCGATACTTGGGGATCATGAATCATAATTTGTATATAAAAATTTTTGGAATTAAAGGTATATTTTATAAAATATAATTGAAAATATGTGTGGTTTTTTTTACTTGGAGATCATGACTCCATAGTTTCTATTTGAAGAGTTAGTTTTTTTCATCTCTATTGAGGCTAAAAAGAAAAAACACAAAAAAATAATGAAAAATAAAAAGCTAAAATTCTATGCTTATCAAATGGTTTAATGTGATTTTGAGCTAGCACTACTTATTATTTCCCCTAGAATATAAAAAATAGACCCCATTCTTTTAGTGATGCACAACACATATCATACTTAATTAAAATTGAATGAAATGTGATGATGAACCTAAAAATGTGAAGGGGATTGTGCATGAGATATACATGTGAACCAATATTAGGATAAATTATTATTTTTTGGTATTATTATATTTTGTAATGTTTTATTGTTGTGAGAATTATTTTCCAAAATGTTTGAGGAAAATGGAATTCAATTTTCATATATTAAAAATATTTTTTTCTCGAGACTAGATAAACTCAAGTTAACGGTGTGATTTACCAGTGATGTATTGTCATATTAAATGATTAAATTTTAATATTAATGCATTTATATTATCATAAACACATTTTTAGTGCATCTCATTAATTGAACATCATTTCACATGATTTTACAAATCATATATATTGTGTGTCAATTTCGGCACAATTAATCATATTATTATGGAAATAATTATTTTTTGTCATTTTAATTTGATATTTTGTGATAATATAGGCATGTTTTATGGTACATTATTTATTTTATTATAAATTTATTAACAAAAAATAAAGATGGACTCTTTTGGAAATGAATACAAGAATGTCTGGGTAAATCATAATGGGACATATACGCATAAAATAGACGTGTGGCCAACCATAAAATACCAATAAAGATAAAATTATAACGTTAGATAGGTATATTTTTTATCAGAATTTCATTCGACTATGGAATGATAAAATTATGATTTTTTCAATGATATCCAAATATCCCTTGTTGATATTTAATTAGTGGACTAGATTTAAAGGCCCATAAAAGCATCCATCCTTTTTGTGCATAAAATTTCAATGGATGAAACAATTGGAATGTAATTTTTTAATATACAATAAGAAATGTTGAATGATGTATTTATATTAGACGACTCTTACATATTTTGGAATCTCCAATATAAAATTTACACATAAAAAATATGGAAGAATCTAGATGAATTATGTTGTCATCATTGAAATGAAAATTTCATTTTCATTCTCACGAACATTTAACTCCCTTAATTAATGGGGAATAAATTTATCAACAGGGGATCAACCCTAGTATCCTAATATAACTCTATAAGGTTTTGGTGGTGATTGGTTTTGGGGATGCATGTTTTTATTTGAATTGAATTTTTAAACCATCAATTTGTATTCACTTCTTTAATTTATTTCATGTATATTGTTCATATCAATGTAGTTAATTAATAAAATTTATTCTTATTAACATATCAAATTCATTAATCATATGACATTGATATAATTTATTTTAGAGTGTGATGAAACAAACATCTTATTTTTTAAAATTTCTTACACAATGGTGGATTGATCATTTTTCAATGTTTTTCTTCATTAATTTCTCCCCCATTAGTATACATCTCGCTTCCATTGGTAGAATAGAATGATTGGTGGGAGTAAAATCTGTTTGTTTGATACAAAGGAGTATAAAGTGTATGAATTGGATATTATTTTGTTTTATTTAATAATTTAAATAAGTTTATTATTTTAACGATTTCCATTCAATGAGATACTTTTCTTCATCTTCTCCAACTGAAATGATGCCACATTTTGTGTTATAATATAATCAAAAACAATGGAGTTATCAATTATGATATCCAGTAATTTAATTGTTTATTATCCCTAGAATTGAGTAGGGAATTAATTTTTGAATGATACTATGTATTTATATCATATATTAGAGACATCATGAATTAGTGATATTTAATTTTATAGGAAAACCAATAAATACAATCTATCCCTAGTAAAAACCTATGATCCACTCATTCAATTTAAATATTCCTATTAAATTAATTAGATTATTATTTATCCATGTCAATCAATTATATTATGTATACTACTATTATATTTTTATAAATTACTGTTAACCCCAAGGTTAGATATTTCATTGAAAATTCTCCATCAAATATTAGTGTCAATGTGATTCTTTTTCAGTCCCTGTAGATTTGATCGCTACATGTATTGAAACATTCGCATCTACCTATAGGGTGAATTTGGGTATAATCGAGCACCTCATATTATATTTAATACCACCTAAATCCCAAATCCCACACTAGGAATGAACATCTACCACATCTAATGCCCACCTAGTTTTTCTAGTGTAATCCAATCATGTTCTTAATAGGCTTCATATTTGAATCTAGATTCTACAACACCCAACCCAAGAACAGTTACACAAATCAATGATGTAAATATCACTCTCTACCTTATTAGTGTTATTTTCACCAGCTCCCCTAGGAAAATCCAAGAACCATGGACCCTTCTCCTGTCACTACAGGATCCCACACAGGGAAAGAAAATGAAATGACCTAAATTTAGTGATAAAATACAATGTTAATAATATCCCATTCTCAGGATTTGAGAATAGTGATCATTAAATTTTCAAACAACTGTTCTTTCATGGGGTATATACTTCCATGTGTCATGTGGTTCACCTTCCAGTATGATTCTTCGCACACCTAACTCCATGAGAACAACCACTATGACCACATATAATTTAACCTAATGAAAACCATTAGGTTTCTTGATATACAACAAATGTTTTCCCAATATACTCTTGAATTTATCAACGAACTGGGCATGATCACACTTAATTGATGAGTGAGAAATGTTTTATTTGATGAATACCATTGTTACAAATTCATTATATATGTCCCATCTCACTAAAAGGACACCTTAACACACATGGATTGTCATGGGAATCCTCCCCCATGAAAATCTTTGGTCACAATGACATTAAAACACAAGAGGTATTTATTACCCCCCAAACGCACCATAATATCATTACTGTCTATAAATTAGTTTTGAAAATAAATCTTTTATGGGGAATTACTCTCATAGAGGTACTCAAGATCTTATTATATGGATCAAGATATTACCATGACAACAAACAAATACTCTATAAAATCAATATAAAACAATAAAATATAACACTTAAATAGTTTTTCCACTTTTATTTTATGAAAAATGATAAAGAATCACTCCTAAGAAACATATTCCCAGGTCCCAAATAATATAGTTCATCTCATATATGTACTTTCCATTCTGACCCCACTAGGAAAACTAGAGGGTGTGTTCCTTTCTAAAACCATTTAATAAACCTAAATATTTGTCAACTATTAATAACTCAATTGATCTAGGCCAAAACTCCAACTCATAAAACTATAATTCTACTTAACCTTTATCCCCTAAAACATGAATCATTTTAGAAGTTCATATGATGAAAACTGACCTTCACACAAAACGGGTCCAACCATCTAATCACCCATCTTCCTATATTCAATTCATACCCTAGAAGAATCTATCAATGCTCTCGCTATCTATGTCACATCCATCTGTGATCAATATCAGTTCCCAAAAGAAAAACCAAATAAAGAGTAGGATCAGGATACTGAATGGTCTTTTCCTAAGAATTAACCTTGAAATAATACACAAAAATCTAGTAATTCTCTTGGTTAGAAAGAAAATTAAGTTACAATGACTTTTTATTAGAACATGACAGAACCTACCGGACATCTATTCCACAACAGAAGAATCCAAACTGGATTCACATCCTAAAAAACCTACAACACTAGGCCAACCACACTCACAGTTACCCATGATTACTAAATACACCAACTTTTGTACATTACTAGAATCATATTTTGAAAAACTACTAGTGCTGAAACCTAGACCACTCAAGGAGACACTGTTTTGGTTTCCCTATCAAGGTCTAAAACATCTACTTATTTCGAATCTATATAAAAACAATCATAACATGGAAAAACCCACTCAAAAGTCACCCTAAAATTCAATTGTATCAAACTCCCCAACATCTATTAAAATATAAGAAATTCCACTGGATCTCTCTCAAATAAATATACATCCACTCTATATAAGTCACCCCTCATAGGAATCACTCAGGCCCCCATTCTGAAACACATAGTTTATAATGAAAACAAAGAAGAATTTATTATATGTCTAACAGATGTACCAAAACGACTACCACTAAAGTCACCACGAACCAAGAAACCGATATTAAATGTCTAACATACAAATTATATGTTTATAACCAAAAAGTGTTAACACATCCACATTACTGGTAAACATTTCAAAACCCCATGGTTAATAACCTACTGAAAGAACTATAAGAACATACATTTAACCACACATGAAAACTAAATGTATCCTCGTGAAAAAAACATATCCAAAATAATTTCCATTACACTACCCAAAACACCCACACACTGGTTCTAATCACAGCCCAAGAGAAATCAATTTATAATATAAATTTTACTTCCATCATTTCATATTTCCCCTTTTTATAATATGTTATAGTTTTAAAATCATAGATCAACATTTCAAAACAATTTTACCAATTAAAATTCTAAAAAACCACAATTTTTTTTAAAATTAATATTTCAGAAAAATTAAATTAAATATCATTTCAAATTATAGTCAACAAAAATAAACTATATATAGAATGTACAGTAAAAATATAGGAATACAATGGAACAACCAGTAAAAATAAAGATATAGATGACCCATCTTTCCTATATTCCCAACATGATGAAAAAACCCACACACCCAACTATCCCATGTATGTATAAGAGATAAAAACTTACAAACCAATAATATCACATCCTATATAAGTAGAAAATGTGGAAGTGTCAATGAACTAGAAAATAATAAAATTGGAAAAAATTTCTCATCCCATGAATCTTTTTCATTCCCTCATACTTGGACCTATAAGCACAAAGGCGCAAGCTAATTACTAAGCCCCAAAAAGATCTTAGTATCATGTCTACGTTACATAAAATAATAATAAAAAATAAAACAATGTTGATATAAATTTGTAACACCCCAAACTTTTATCCAATAGAATTTCTGTCTCGATCCAGATTGACACATAACCGCAAGTTCACATACATATAAACCAGAAGCTTTTAACTAGTAGTGTGGATCAATTGTGGTAAAATTGAGAGACTATACCTTATTACTAGGGTTAAAACATATAATAAATAATATAAATAGTTATATAAACCAAATTAAATAGTAAAAATATTAAGCAGTGGAAAGGGATAAAAATAAATGAATTGAAACATAATTAAATCATTGAATGTATACACTACCTGATAGGATGTTGTATAATAAATGATCATTATACAAAAATCATTAAAAATCCTCGATCATGGTTATTATTCCAACCATATCCTAACATTACATGCCTTATCCCAACATCCCATGAACATACCAAATACAAGGTCACTATTCTAATCCTATACAAAAAAATAAGTATCATCTACTCTAGTACCCAACTTCCATGGTTATCTAATTAGGGTGTTAGAACACCTCAGTAGGCCACCAACAATCGTGTGTAATGAAATGATAAGTATTTAAAATAGCTTATGATAGTAATAAATTGATAAATAAAAAATATATGTGAACAATGGTATCCTACATTAAATGAAAACATTCTCAAAATAGACTTTTAATCTATTATGTAATATAGTCACATCAAACAATAAAAGTAGATCAGGTCATTCTAGGAGCCTAATCCATAGAATAAAAGGATGCACACTTTATTCAACATTGAATGTCAAAAATACATTCAATTTATCTACATACCTTGGATCCCTAGTTTTTGAGAACATATCATGTCAAAATGGAATGAACGTAGATCCTCTTACAAAAATCATATTCTATTAAATACATCAGTAGGGCCTAGAGATTCAATCTAGATAGAACTCATTTTAATGAACCTTAAAGAACTACTATAGCCATACATTAAATCAATGTATCCTAAAAAATCAGTCTAGCGAAGTCCGTGGTAGTAAAGACATAGTCTAATATTGAAATCAAACCATTCACACACATAAAAATATTATCTTAACAACTTTTCAAATTCATCAACATTTTCATCTTATTTACCATTCCCCCAATATTCCATTATCACCAAATCCATAAAGAAATAGAAGTAATAAATTTTCATGTTGAATTAAACACAATATCCCAAAACTCGTTCCAAACCCATCTATAAGTCCATATTTATAATATGATTCATCCTATTTGAAAAAAAATAGTCCATGATCAAAGGATTTGATTTTAATTTCTAACTACTCAAAAGGATCCTTAAATAAATACCCCAAAAAGAGAACCACACCAACATATAAAATATAATTTTACTTTCCTTATTCAAATCACGTTTTATTCATTGAATCATTTCAAATGATTACCCTCATTCAAAATATTGTTTTCCTTCCTTGAAATCCATTTGGAGATAAAAATACAAATAACATCTTTTTATGAATTGTAAATTCCTATGGAATGTTTTAAAAAATACAACATGTAAACATTTTTTATCCTATTAACCATTTCAACATTCCAAATTACAATTTAGAAACCCATTCTCTTTCATAATTAATATATATCAATGTTTACCATAGTATATCTCCATTTATTAGTGTTTGACATACACTATGGGTATCCCTTATTCACACCTCAAATCAATAATGGAACCACAGTGGTTTAAAAAGTTTATGGTACCTCAAATCAAGGCCTCAAATACCATCCATATCAAATTACACAAAAATATAAAGTAAAAAAATATTATAAAAAATCTACATGAATAACATCAAAACTGTGGGTAAAATCATGTAGACAACCAACCTCATGGTCACTTTTAAATACTCTCCCTAATAAAACCCTTGCTTATTAATTAATAGACATTAATATATCTGATGATGAAAACCCAAAGAAAAAAAGGCTAAATTCATTGTAACACTAGGAAACAACTCACCGTGCATTTTTTAGAAAATAGAACAAAATAGAGTAATAGGATTTATCAGATTTTATATTGAAATCCAATGACACTCTAAACACCTATGAATCTAGTGAAAAACAAACATAGGGGGAGGATTAAGCTACTGGTTCAACACCAAAACTATTAGGGGTTTACTGTGGTGAAACATGATGGAATATATATATAATATCATGGGGTAAAACAAATAAAATTTCATATTTTTCTGAGGTAAATTATGTGGTTAGACGGTTTTCTAAACATTGACCAACCATTCTATAACCAAGAGGAATCTGGGACACATGATTTTTCTCAACACCCACATGTAATGAAAACCATTCCACAATCCTAGAGTCACCACTATCAAAGGGGGTCTTGATCAAAATTTCCCATTGGGAACATTGAACTATTTCACTAATCATCCACCCCCATCAATATACCATAAGGTAATGGTACATGGTTATGACCAACATTTTTCTAACCATGATCATAGAAAAATGGGTATATTTTCATATTTAAAAATTCCATGAACCACCCAAAATACCCTAGGGACGAACATGGTCCCTTTTTATAAAAAAAGATGATGACTTGGTGAAAATACAAAAGCACACAAATATATAAAGAGGGAAAAAAATATTAAAAAATTCTAAAAGAGGTAAATTTATTAAAATATTTTTCATGCAGTGGGATGTGATCTATTGCAAGGTCATCTATCCATGATATTTTATTGCAAACTCCCTTGATTTCAAGACCATTTATCACCCTATTCACCTTACGATAAGAATGGGTGATAATATGATTGAGCTCGGTCTGATGTTGGAGGCACACCATCCATCCCACTATAAAAGGCCACACCATGTGAACTACCCCATGTCTAAGATCTTGAACAATGTAAGTGGAGTCACATTAAACCCATATGTTGTTCCATCATTTTTTCCTGATGGGATTGATAGTTATAATGATCATGTGAATTTCATCTTCTAAGGAGGAGGTGAAACCACACATTTCATTTCCACGACCCAAAATATTCCAATTTTGCTTTATGAAAACTAGTCCTTAGCCTATGGGGTATAGTTTTATTATTGAGGAACCATCCACATTTATTTTGATACATACATGGATAGGGGGTTTCTCGACGACATAAAACAACCTTTAATCTGGCCAAATCATCATTTGATTCCGATCAATGATGAACAATAAGAAAAAGGATGGAGTTGTGGAAGGCACATGTTTTCATCACTAATGCATCCTTTCTAGTAATGAATAACTTCACCTAATCTTCATAAAGATTGAAATTATTATTTTTTGGAAGGATCAAATTCCATTTAGAGCATATAGAGTGTTTCAATACATAAATAGATGTAAAAAATAATTGGCCAACATGAGTAGAGGCATTCATAGCTATTAATCTTTTAAGATGAGTTTGAATAGAGTCCAAACCTATCCATATGAGATTAGAAATGAAAAATATGTATTTCCATAACACAGAAGCTCTTGAACAAGAAATTCACATTTGGCCATCATCCTATTGTTGATTACACATACATCATTTAGAACAGAGTTCAATGCCATATAAATGAAGACAAAAATCATTGGGGACACTATTGAAAGATATTCTCTAAACCAACGGGAAAATGGATGGTCTAAACAATGGCATGTTATATTTTTTTCTATGAGATATATTATATATCATTACTGGAACTATGATTATAGAAGATTTATGTTTTTACAACCCCATTATGAGTTGGTTCCAAAAAAATATAATCATTAATGGTGACAAAAGGGAAATTGGTAATAATGGCATTGTTCTCATTAGATAATTAAATATCCAAAAATCGATGATAAAAATTTAAGGAGATATTAATATTAGTAGATAATTTCATTTAATTAGTCCAAGATAAAAGAGGGAACCCGTTCTAGTATTCCATCATAAATTTAATATAGGATTCTTTATTGAAAATCCACCAAGAGTGATATATGAATTTAGAAAAAGATTTCTTAATGGTCATCCATATAGAAGAGTCCATGTTCAAGGTCCTATATTTTCATAAATTATTATAAAATCTACCTATAAAAATATTCAAGGATGAGAGATTATTATTTATATGGTTCCACGTGAGCTAATAGTTAAGGGATTCATTAAATATGAAATGGGGCTTAATTCCAAGACAACCATTGTCAAGGGTTTTCTGATAATTATTCTAAAGGATAATGAAATGATTTCTATCAAGACTGCTTCCACTCCAGAAAACATTTTTCATTATACTATTAAGCTTTTTAATTATTTCAATAATCCATTTATAAAACATCATGGATTAAATCATGTTATAAAAAATGGTATATTTTATATGAAATGTCCATCCTGCCAAGGATAAGGATTTTCCATTTTTTGTAGAGAGTTGATTATTAATCTGGTTGACTAAATTGGATATGTAAGTGATTTTATGTTTCCCCTTTAATAAGGGAATAACAATGTACATGAATAAAGGATATCCTTATTTTAATCCATGTTACTTTATTATATAATCCTTTCTGGGTTTTGGAAATATTTTTTCATCGAAAATTGAGGGTTTTCACTATATTATAGATTTCCCTAACACGTCTTCAAAGAGATAGATGAAATCTTTGAAATTTATGATGTACCATTTTTCTCCTTGAAGGAATAAAATAATATCACTTGTATATAAGATATGATAGGGAACAATTAAATTTCTAGAAGAAATAATGTGATTAATTTTATTTTGTGTTACCAGATTGGTGATATGTCGACTGAGGTAGTCCTCATCAATAAGAAAAACAATTATAGAGAGAGGGTCACAATGTCTGACACCTTCTTTTCAATTAATGTACCCCTTTTGTTAACCATTAATGAAAAATAAAATGTGAACAAAACCAAAAATATTTTTTAACAATGATAAGGAAGATATCACTAAAACCCAACATGTTATGGTGCTTAAAAATAAAACTCAAGTTCATAGTGTCAAAATAATTTATGATGTCATGTTTAATTGTAATCCTACCTCCTATATTATACATTTTTAGTAATTTTGTTATTTTAAATTTAATATTGATACATTCTTAGATGTTTTATTCCTAATGTAATTCAAACTAGTTTTAAGATAATATTGTTAGGAAAAGGATCATGAATACTGGCTAAATGTTTGGACATTATTTTATAGGTGGTGTTAATGAGGTAAATGGGTATAAAATGAAGAATTACAAAATTGTTATCTATTATGGTTATAAGGGAGAGGAATTGATAATTAATCGCATAATGAAGGTATCCACTTGTGAAAAAGGATTTAATCAGTTTACAAACATTATATTATATGATATGCTAATATTTTTGAAAAAAATGAATTTGTAAAATCATTTGGACTAGGTGAACTGGAATTATTTTAACTAAAGACTGCCTCTTTAATCTCATGCTCTATAGGAACACTGGTCCAAGAAAATGTTTTCATTTTCACCCACTATCATAAGAATGATACCAAGCGGTATTTATTTATTAAGATCCATAACATTAACGATATTGTAGAAGTAGGAGACAATTTAATTAGTCAATCATTCTTAATTGTTAATGATGTTATCCCTTTATTTAAGGAAGGTAAGGGGTTTACGATCATTCATAACTGTTTTTATAGTGATATATAATTTAGTGTTACTATCATAATCATTGATATTCTAATTTTAAAAATATGTGTTCACATATTATAATTTACGGTGAGAAGAGAGCTTAGTATAGTGAAAAGATCAATTTCTTGTTTGGGATCATTATCAAAATCCTTCTTCATATCGTAACTATGAATTTTTTTAAGAGTGTTTTCAAGATAATAAAAAGCATGGTATCTAAAAAATTTCATAAACACATAAATAAACCTCGACATACAATTTCTAAAGGTAGGGATCTTACAATACATCTCATATATTGACATAATACCTAATGACATAAAATATTAGTGTATTAGATGTCAGAAACATAAAAATTTGATTTAACTAAAATTGGAAAAATTTCCAATAATGATGCACCTCCATAACCATTTCAACATATCTCATATGTTATATTCATCATCATAACCCATGCAATGGATGAATAAGATAGTAGAAAACATAAATGCTCAGTAAGGTATAAATATTTCAAAACAATTAGTATCATAAATATGATGGATTGCATTAGAAATACATAAATTTATTATTAAGAGATCATAATTATAGTGATAATGATCCTAGAACATCATAAATAAAATTAAAACGATTACTATAATTTAAATTATGTGTAAAAAATATGATTTTTTCTCAATATACATAGCTGTAACGAAAAACATTTGATAATAAAATATAAGTATTTATACATTAAAAACAATGTCTAACCATGAAAACATGGAATAAAATAGTAAATAACCCAAAAAATTATTGTACAATTAAAAACATGGGTGTTATAATCATTTTGAACCTGACTACAATCTAAATCATTCACTCAAAAAATTATCTTTAAATCTAAATTCAATCACATTCACTATTTTTGAAACCTGCTACTTGTAAACCCATTTACATAAAAATTTAATCTCTTGATATATATTCATATAACAAGTTCATTTGTGGGAAATATAATTCCCACACATCTAAAAATAAATTAATTTTTTATTACTTAAAAATTGAATATATCTATTCTAATGTAGAACACCTGAGAAAATAATGTGTTTCTTAATCTATTAATTCACATCACATATCATAAACAAAATAAATTATAAAATATTTAAAATATAAAATTACAAAATGAATCAAATAATAAAAACATATAATTTATGATAACAATATATTTATAAAAGATAATTATTTGTTTGCAAATAGATTAGAGAATTTATATGTTTTTATAAAAACATTTAAAACAACAAAATTAATATTACATGCAAAGGTATTTTTTTAATGGAATAAAAATAATCTGGAAAGCCATAATATAAATTCTTATAAATAAATAACTTTTAAAATACATATATTTTTACCAAAAAAGATAATCACATATACATTTGAAATGTAATAATTTAAAATAATCCTTAATAAAATAGACTTGAATGGATTTTAAAATATGTAAGCTAAAATGCTCTAAAAAATGTTCACTCATAAAATATAAATTAATAAAATATTATTGAAAAACATTTATGTTTTAATAAATTAATGTGAATATAATTTGAATGAATTTATATTTATACTTAATGTATAATATAGGAAAATTGAAAATACATAATAGTTATTAAAGTAACATGTAAATTGGATGATAAATAATTTCATTTGGAAATGAAGGTAAAATTTTGGGATATAACATTATTGAAAACAAACATCATTAAAAGAATAATTAAAACATTTATTTAAAATGAAATAAGTTGTATTATATGATTATTGGATAAAAAAAATTAGTTTCTACATGCTAATGAATAACATTTTTGGTATGTAAAAATATGGTAAAATAAGAAAAACCCACAATATTTAATTATAATGACAGATATAAAAATAATTTCAAAATATTATTAAACTCTGAAAAGAATAATTTATTTTTTAGACATAATATTTCCTAAAAAAATTCATGGAATGAAAACTAATATTAACATAGATTACAATAGAAAAATAATGAAATTCAATAGATAAAGAAGAGTAATTATGACCCAAATAAAATATTTGAGAAAAAAACACCACAAATCCTTTGTAAATATTGAATAAAAAGAAAATGAAATTTATAACATTAAAATTTATAATTTAAAATCATGAGTTTAAGAGTATAATGAAAATATTGGTAATAGAGGAGTATTTACAACAATAAAAATAAAAATTGTGTGCGGTGTAAACAAATCATAAGGAATTCATGTTTGAAATAAATGAAACTCTTACCAATTGAGTAATAATTGGATAAAAATTAATTATAATTTTAAAATTAACATGTATTTATAAATACAATTTATTAATCCATATGGTATGATGAAAGAAAATTTTCATTACTATATACCCAATATAAATAAGAAATTGGTTCAATACATTAAAATATTTATCAATTCAGATAAGTTAGGAAGAAAACCATTACAACCGTCATATATTTTGAATCAAAACCCAAAGGGAGAATGAACATGGAAATAATCATATGATATAATTGAATATAATGAATTCAGAAATAAATTTCACTACGTAATATTTACACAATCAAAAAGAAAAAAAGTTGTGTTGTATTAAATTGAGTCAAGGGATTAATATTTCATGATGAAAGCCTTTATAAATATCAAAATCCCTTAAATGATTATACATTGATAAATAATTTATGGTAAATATTTTAAAGAAAGAAAAAACAATGTTCTAAAAAATTGTATAGATAAATTCACCCTATAAGAACAGGTTTTAATAATAACCATTACAACTCAATGAATGGACTATAATATAATAAAACCCCCTATAATTTAAGAATGATTCTAATAAAAAAAATATAAAGAAAGGGATATTTATGATGATGTTTTAATAATAATATTATAAATATTTCATGAAATTTAATAACAAATTTAAATTATATAACCCATTTAAAAGAAATAATGGACATAAAATTACATGATTATCAAAGAAGGAATCTTAGAGAGGAAACCAATACCTTGTTTCCATCCCAACCTAAATTCACTCTATAATCCTATATGAAAAAGTATATCCTAATGTGTGACTAAATAACCATTTTTATTTATAAAACAATGAAAAAATACATTAATAATAAGTATATGCCTATCTAGTGGTTTGTTTTTTCTTATTTTCCTATATATGGAGTATATTGTTTTGACTCTTTGAAACATTTTCATAAGTGTAGAGTCAATATTCATTCCACTTTTAAAGTTTATCATTCCATTAAAATTAAATTAACAACAATACATTACGTATATCATGTAATTGAGTTTCACATTCCTTCCATGAGTAATTTGACTATAATAAATGAATATTTAATTGATAGTAAACCAACATATTATGGGTGTTTGCATAATTAATGAGATAACTATTTTTTGAATCCATTAATGAAAAAATGAGACTACATTAGAGAAATATTTATGTGTTATTATACAATTAATTATGTCTCATAGTTCTTACTAACAAAATTTCATTACATTCCACATGTTTATGGTCAAACCGACAAAACATGAAAACACTGTAATTTGAGTAGTGAGTTTGGTTGTTCAGGTGTTCATTAAGAAATGAAATAATAATAAAAATTGAATAATGATATTTTTTTAATTTTATTTCTTTGAAATATGGATTAGTCTATTTGGATAATTAATATTTATAAATATAAGAAAAATAGACCAATGATTTTTCATTGAGGCCATAGCTCGTAAAACATAAATTTTGAATTTAATTCACTCAATCGAGGAGATGTGTGAAGCTTGAATGTAAATGGTCATTACACAATCATAATTAAATTATAAATAACATATTTACTCATCGAAAAAATAAAAATTTCTATTGACAAGGTTTGGTGATGATAAACTGAAAACATTTCTTGGTGGTGGTGTTACTCATTCCACACACACACAAACGATAGTTATAGCTTTTCATATTAAAAATAAAATAATAATAAAGATTTTTTTAAAATTATTTTAACAACTCTTCTATATAATAATTATACTAAGGATATTATTATACTATTTTTATGGTTTATATATAAAGGAATGAAGAAGAAACTAATATTAAGATTGATGTGATATATGCGTCGAGACCTTAATCATTTTCTTACTGATAGGTTTAGATTTGTGTTATATAATATAATTTTTTTGGGAATATGGTTATTTTGTAGTGGAAATTTCTTCACATATTAGATATTTGTGATGTTTTTTCACTAAAGTTTGAAATATTAATGGAGGATTGAAAGGGTGGAAGTGATCCTTCCATTTATTAGTAAGGAACATGTGAATTTATATTTAAAAGACTTCTAAGATAGGGGTATGAATGGAAAGACTTGATATTTTGGTGATTTAGGTGAGGGTATGATTAAAAAACAAGTAGTTATGGATTGATGACAAAAAAATTTATTTATACCATATCACAAGGCCAATTAAATTTATTAACATTTTATCTACCTTAGATTCATCATTGAAACATCCATTACTCTTATATAAATATTAATCATGAAAATTATTTTATTATTATAAATAAATATATACACCGAATATCATATATAAATTTTATGAATACAAAAATTTTATCTACATTAAATAATTAAATTTCTAAATTGGGTAAAATTGATATCTATTTCAAAACATACAATTTATTAAAATTTTCTATTTTTAGAAAATGGTCATTTTAATCTTTAATTACTCCAATTATGATTCAACAATGATTACCGACCAACTAATTGTTAATTTTTATTTATTTATTTATAAGTATTATATTAATATATTAATTTATAATTTAATCATTTAATGTTTTGAGTAATATTTATTTATAAATCTAGTAAATTTTTTAAAACAATCACATTATGAGACTATGTATAATTTATCCATTAAAAATTACTCAGTATATATAAAACTAAACTGGACATTATTAGTATTATTAGACCCATGAATCTTAAATTTAAATCCAATTTCATTTTATTTCATTTATAAAACATATTTTAGAATAATAAAATCTAATGAATTTTAAATAATTTTTCATAAATATTATTTATTTTCTAAAATATCAAATACATTTTTTTATTCAAAAATTGATATATTAAAATGATTTATATTACATAAATGGTTTATATTTTTCATGAAATTATTTTCATATTTTATGTTACTATTGTATACATGTGATCATATAAAATCAATGATATTTTTGAAAATCATATTTTTTACTATTAAGTGAAAACTCAACTATTATAAATTAATTTTAAAAATTAATTCAAAGAGTATTTAACCATGAAATATCAATATTTTTTGTTAATTATGATAAATTCACATTATTAAATTTAACAATTTATTTATAAATTTAAACAAATAAATATATTGATTAATTGTTTTTATATGGAATTATTTATTATTATATTATTTATTCTTTTAAAATTTATTTTAATCATAAATTTATCATGGTTGGATAATTTTCCAAATTATAAATATTTTTTTGAGCATAAAAATTGAATTTATAGGTCCCTTATATATAAAAATTGTTCATTATTCTCAAGGTAAATTTTAATTATTTTTTAATATGTATTTATATATTTGATAAAATTATTAACCCTATTTATACATACTAATTTGATTGATACCTTATAATTTCCAATTTTTGTTGGGTTTCTATGTTGCCTCTGAATGATGTTATTGAACATAATATATAATTTAATGGATCCAAAATAATTATTCATTAAATAGTATCCCCTTTATGAAATTTTATCCTGACAAAATTATAAACCACTTATGAAGGATGAAGATGTTATTCTTAAAATATTTATTATTATAGATGAAATGTACAATATGAAATCTAGGATACTATCTTAAGTCATATAATCATATATATCATTCCTAAAAAATATTTATTTTCTTTACCCCAAGCATATATTCTAGATATGATAGTTTCCCAAGAGAACCAAAGTCACCATATCATAAAACTTTAGTTAAATCCAATATTCATTAAAAAAATCATTCAATATTTACTAATCAAATGAGATTATCTAGTACATATTCAAATCACAAAAAAGAGAATATATAGGAAAATCTAAAATATTTTATTACATTTACAAAAAATATTATTAATTATCATCAATACCATGGATTTTGATACTATAGAACATACATATTCAAAATCACCTTATACATTATAATATTTTCGTAATATATTTACCAATATTAAAACATATACATACCTTATACATGTCATCATTAATTTTTTTTTAAAAAATAATAACCTTTCATTATAATCATTTATCGATGTTTTTAGTACCATTTAATATATATTTTAAAACAAATAGTTAAAACTTACTGATGAAGTATTCAATGATGTTTTATATAGTCCTTGATAAATTATAGAATATACCAAAATATCATGGTTATATACCACATTACTAATTAATTTACAAAAGACAATCTAAATTTAATTTAAATGAGGATATTATCCACATTAACATAAGTAAGAATAGAAAATCATTTTTATATCATACCAATAATATACTATGATTAATATATTTTAATGATACCATATTTTTTACAGGTCATAACATTTTTTTTGGATTAAAACCATTCTCAAATTAATTTTTGTGATCTGATTTGATACAAAGGGTAGAACCACAATTGGTATTATTATAGAAAAATTATTATGAATGTATAAATATGAACTATTAATCATAAGATAGATTATCCAATGGATCAATAATGTAAACACATAATAAATTAATTTAAATTATTTTATACAACTCTAATCATAATATTCACTTGTTTCTAACTTAGATACATTAATTTATTTTTTTAATACTTATTATCCTAATACCATAAGGTAATTATAAAATCAATACATCAAAATTATTCATAAATTTAGTAAAAAATATATATCATAGTAGTGTCAAACAATGCATATAGACTTAGGCTAATTCAGTGTTTATTAGGCTTATGATTGACTCCATTCTCAACAAATAATTTTCAAGGTGGTTTCCCCTATGTGAAACATTTTCACAACTATATGTACATTTATAATTTATATGGAGATTTATTTATATGTAATACTATCTACTCAAGAAAATACAAATATTTCCAGATTTCATCTTATGCATAGACTTATCTCTTGGGCTTTCTCAAAGGATCTCCATTGAAATCCATAAATAAGAAAAAATAATTTTCAGAAATAATTAAAACTATAACTAATAACAACTAATGTGAACCAAGATAAAGATGAATAAAATAGTTCATTAATATATTTCTATAGATAATATATACCAAAATTAGTAGAAAACTGAAATGAATGAATGGTTTAGAGTCTTGTAGATTATATTCATAGAAATCATAAATATATAAGTATTCAAAAATTTCCATATATTTAATATTATTTTTGTAGATTATAAAATATTTCACAAGATATAATCAATTTTATCACATTGGGAATATAAACATAAGAAATTATTTATCTTAGATTCCCATTAAGGTAAAAATAAACCACAATGTGATATATCATAGATAAGTAGAAGTACATGATAATGACATAAATGTCTTAACAATAGATTGTAAGAGCATAGTTAATAATCATAAAACCCGATAATAAAATATATGATCATACCTTTAACATTAAATAAGTATAACAATTATGGGTTTTCACAATATTCATATCAATAATAGAGAACATTTAACCATAACAAAAAACTATGTGATACATTAACAATTCAGTGTAATCAAGAAATAATTTGAAAAATTGGTAAAAAATTAAAACATGTGGAAAAATCATAATCTTTCAAATTATTATCACTTGGAACCTAGAAATATATATGTTTTTCAACTCATGAGATTTTGTGTATAGTTAAATTCTATTATATTCCTCTTTTGCGAACAAAGCTATCAGCTAACACGTAAACAAAATATTTAAATCATAAAAGATATAATAAAATACTATATTAATTAAAGAGATATATTGCACCAACCCATATCATAATTTTTAAATTTTTATAACAATGAAACTACAACATTAATCATCTGATAAAAGAGTATTTTTGAATAATTATAATAATAAATAGTCAAAAACATCACATATACGAAAATTAATAAAAAATAAATCTTCAAAAAATTAATTCTTTTGAAGGAATTATATCATAAAAAAATATATTGTGATATAAAAACATCAATTCATGAATGATAAACAATGTAGTGAAAATATATGACAAAATAAATATTTTTTTTAAAAAACATTTGACATAACAATATTCAATAATGACATTAAAATGTTTAGGGAAAAGTTATTTAAAAATAATACTTATAAAACATATATAATGGAAATATAGAGGAGATTATAAATTTTTTCATTTTGACTGGATGAAAAAAGATTAGACAATTTGAAATAAACTTATTGAAATTCTATAATGATAAAAATTATTATGAAGATATTTATAAAAAATAAAAGTAGGAGAATAAAATAATTTTTCGAGATAATTACTATAATATTTATTTTGTCGAAAAAAATGTTTACGAGAACTACATATTTTATATGGAAGAAAAATATATTCAATGTAACGGTAATTAATATTATAAATAAAATATAATGTGAAATTAAAATCATCAAGGATGAAATATTTTCTCTGGAACATTATTTCACAAGTATACAACGTATAAAAATTACTAATATCATTATCGGTTACAATATATCAACTATGAAATGAAATAGAAAAAGGATAATGATTATTACACAAAAAAAATATGAATCACGAAACTCATTATTACCATTTTATATTTTGAATAATAACCCCATGATTTATTTAAATTTGAAATATAAAATTAAATATTATGAATTATATGGGAATATTTATTCAAAATTAAAATAGGGGAGTATTTACACAATTTAAAAGGAAAATTTTGTGAAACATAAACATGTTTCCATGTATTAAAATTTGAGACAAAGAAGCACTTTCAGATTTAAAATATTTTTAATAGAATTTTTTTTTAAGAATAAGAATAATATATCTCAAAAACAATTACGGATTAAATCATGTATTAATTAAAAATACATTCATGGGAATTATAAAAACAATAAAAAAATTGGTGATAAATTTTTTGACATGTCTCATTGAAGATAATTTTAGATGAAAACCCATACAACCTTTGTATATATTGTATCTAAATATCAAGAGAGATTGCAAATAGAACAAAACATTAGAACTCATTAAAACAATAAAATAATTACTAAAAATAAAACTGTTTTTTACACCACAAACAATGAAACATTGTGTATATTATAAGCATGTCTAAATCAATTAACAGTTGAGACAAGGGAATCCTTACGAATATTGATGTCATTTAATTAATGACCCTATAAAATTAATTCATGGTAAATAAATATGAATAGATTTAATTAAAAATGGAAATACAATTTTGTAAAATCATATTATTCAATTGGTAAACGTAGATAAATGGGGATAAAGAGTAACAAATATTAACCAAGGAAATGAAAATGTGTTTTAAAAACCACTTTTGAAATTAGAAATTTATTAAAAAAATACCCTTAAAAGAAATTGATATTTAAGTTGAAGTAAAATTCTTGGAAGATGTGTAATATGTGAAATTATATATCCAATTTTTATTAACATTTATATTTAAAATAATTTTAATGTAATAATTATTATAGGTATTAGGGAGGGATTTTTTAATACCAAACCATTACCTTGATTTCTTCCATAAAAATATTCAATCGATGAACATTTATAAAATTAATAAATATCATAATGGATAAATTTATAAATGTATTATTAACTAAATATATATATAACCTTTATTTATAATCATTTTATATTTTAATATTAGGTTGTTTATTCCAATTTTCCTGTATTGAGTGTTTATTGTTTTCACTATTTGTATTAGTTTCATTAGAGCAGTGTTGGTATTAATTCATATTGAAAATTTTGTCATTAGAGGTTAATTAATGTTACCATACTGTATAAAATATAATTATTTTTTAATAAAATTTCATCAAAGATTACATTAATCAAAATCCTAGAAAATGAAATCAACGACTAACATTTTTGGTGATTTTTATTCTATGAACAATTTTTTATTAATTACATTGATTAATGTCGGTGTATTCATTATAAATTAAATAAATAATAATAATATACATATTTTTATAATACTAGAGTATTTATTATGTATAAAAAATCATCCATAATATAATTCTAATGCATTTTTCTTATAGCCTATATAACATCCCCAAATATTAACATCCTTTAACATAATTGGTAATATAGTAAACGAGGTGTTTGTATAGAAAAAAATTTCATTATATAAAATACTATTGAATATTATTATTTTTTTAAAAAATTTACCCATATTTTAAATTTTATTGAAAAATAATTATTGATTATAATAATAACAAAATAATATTTCATCATGGATTCGGTAGTCAACAAAATTCACGGTCATTGGTTATGTTAGTCGAAGAATGAGAGTCATGATGGTAAGAAGTAATTGATAATTTCATAATAATAAATAAATTAAATAAATAATATTAATTCGTCAATTCAATCATTTTTATATTCTATTAGGGGTGGTGATAAAAACCAAAAATGATACCTCATGGTGGCAATGATTCGTGCAGATGTAATATTGAAAAAATGTGATTCTCATAGTAGATTGAAGTGAATAAATATTATTACTAAAATAATTGTAACCATATCCAAGAATTGTTATAAATATAATGTTTATACAATACTATGGTTGTCATTTTTTGAAAGAAGTTTATAATAAGAATGAGATTTTAAGAAATATATGAAAATTTTGTTTAACCCTTAAACATCCTCTTGATAAGTACCATCGATTTGAGGGACATAACATAATTTATGTGGACTATGGGAATTAGGGAGTGAAAAGAACATAAATGAGAGTTAATAAGGGAAGGGATTCGATGATTGTATTAAAATGGATTCGATTACTCAAAGTGTATATAGAATCAACATTTTATAATTGATGAAGTTGTTTATTTCCTTAGAATCAGATTGTACGTAAGGTGTAAGAGTGGAATGGAATTAATGGTAAGAAATTTAGGTAAGGGATGTTTCAAAATATTTTTATGTAAGAATTTAAAATGAAAAAAAATAGTTTATATATGGTGTAGTGGTCATGATAATTAAGGAAAATGATAGTTACCTTATATTTTTCATTTAAATACTCATTAAACATGATCAAATATTAAAAATGTCAATTATCTTTTTAATAAAAATTTAAGCTGACTCATATAAAAAAAGTCAAAAACATGAATCCATAATTGGGATCCATATAACCTAATTCAGTTTCAAAGTAGGATTAAATTAACATTAAATAGAAATATATGTTTTATTTGATATATGTATTTCAAGAAAATTATCATTTTAAAAATTTATTTGTTAATAATTTAATCTAATATTTTTTAATAATTCAATCATTTTATATTAATTTTTACCTATTTTTAATAATTATATTAGAATTTTGATTTAAAAAATATAAATTTAATTTTAAATATAATTAATGTATAGAATAATATTATTATTCAAAACATAATTTTTTTAATATTGTGACTTATATTTTCCCATGTTTACTAACACATAATTTGTAGTAATAAATTACCTAGTTTGGTAACTTAAACCATATTATAATAAATTTAAAACTAATTTCATTTTAAAAAATTGATAAATTTTTATGTTTCAATAATTATTTATAATGAATTTGATTCTATTTTTGAGAAAAAAATACTGGTGTTAAAAAAATATCAAGTACGGGATTATAAGTAAAAAATGACACATTAAAATATATATTGTTACATAAAAGACTTATATTTCCTTTTATTTGGTACCACATTATAGTTTGTAGGCTCAAAAATCATATTTTTTCATTTAAACTTGGTGAGGATTTATGTTAACAATTTACACATTATGATATTTAACTCTATATAATGATTATTTTTTCATGTTTTTTATTTTTAACACTAATTTTCAAATTGTTGTGTATGGAAAACAATGAAAATTTATAAAACCCTACTATTATAAATCCCTCAGTTGTGAGAAGTTGGTAGGAAATTGTAGGGATCCTATATATATTTCAAATAATAACCTCATGGTAACTGTATATTGGTGGAATGAGGAATTATGTTTTATGTAGGGAGGAAATACTATTAAATTTAATGTTCACATTGAATATAGATTTAGATTTATAGTACAGTTATCCAATTTGATGTTAAACTAAAATAATTAAATATTCTTCAGTAAATTCCTCTGTAATAATCAATTATACATGTATCAAAATTATTATGAAATATTAATACATTTATATCTAAATTAAATTCAAATAAATATAGAGAATCACTTATTATTGTTTCACTACGACAAAAATATAAAAAAATAGTGATATGAAATATGAATGATTTAGTTAATGATGTATTTTTATAATTATGGATAAAAAGATGATATGTCAAATATTTTTTGTAAATGGAATCACAACCACCTATATTGGACATGGTTTCATTTATTGACGCATCATACCTCTTCAAAACAACATATATTCTATTCATGTATATATACATATAATAGATTTATGAATATATTTATGTATTATTACATGATCCAATAATTTAGTGGGAATGGTAATAAAAATAATATATGAGGATAAAAATTTAATGTATTTAATTACAGATTATGAGGGCATAGGTAACTCACATGGAATAACAACATTTGATGTCACAATAAGGGAATATTATTATTATACCAATGTATAGTAGTCTGATAATCAATTTTTAGATATCCTGTACATAATATGTATCACCTATACTAGTGTTGTTTATGAAATTTCAACTAATTGAAATGGGTCATTCTGAGATCACATGATATCATTTTCCAATCATTTTTACTCAGTGAGTATATTTCTTATGATAATCTTATAATTTCTCTGCCAAAATATATCTCACATATGTTATACTATTAAATAAATTTTTTTAATAGATAGTGGCTTATCATTATTAGGTTGGGTGTGGGATTTTGGAGTTGTTATGTATAAAATTTTCCTTTTAATATTCTTATCGATTGGGTTGTAATGGGATATTTTGTTGAGATCATAAAACATGATATTTTATTTTATAAATATTTTGGGATAAATGATACTGGAAGTCAATATAGACTATATTCAAATCAAATACCACATCATCATGATATTCATTATCATTTTAATGCTCAGAATAATATGATGGGATTGTACCAATGAAAAGTTTATATTCACTTTTTTTTAATAATCACATTATTATTCACATTATAACATTAAGGGGTCTCATTTAATATAAATATAGATAATAATATTTTCTTTATCATACACTACACGTGTATTTCATGGGTTTATGGACCCTTAAAAGAACCTTATCCTTCACTTTATCTCATGTTGAGTTGAATAAAATTATTCCTAAATGATGAATCTATGTGAAGATATTTTATATTTTCAAAAAATATTATCTTGTTTTGGTGAGGTGTATAGAAATTAAACTAGAGTGAACAATGTAGGTTCTCCATTTATAATCATGTAGATAATATTATATATATGTCTTTTATATATTAATCTTTCCTATATGTGATT
This sequence comes from Viscum album, assembly GCA_963277665.1. Classification (NCBI taxonomy): domain Eukaryota; kingdom Viridiplantae; phylum Streptophyta; class Magnoliopsida; order Santalales; family Viscaceae; genus Viscum; species Viscum album. The sequence goes on from OY728150.1 coordinate 1,591,560,056, forward strand.
AAAATTGTCTAATGAGTGTGAGTTAAAGAAAAATATTCCATATAGGATGGAGATGACCTTTTCTCCATTGTTTTGGACCTATTAAGATATATAATTATTGTTCTTAGGGGTGGTTGGTGAGTTAGTAATTCCCATATCGCTACAAGTTGGAGCTTCCATAATTTTTCATTTAGATCATTCATTTTATTTCTCTATAGACTTGTAGAATGATCCAAATATTTATCTAATAGTCATATGTATTCTATCACACTGGACACGATGCATTATCTATTCAATGTTGTTTATATTTAGTTGTTTTAATTTTCTAAAATACCTATCATTGTTATTTTTAAATTGTGTTTTAAGAATATGTCTATATCTCATTCCCATCATGTTATTCTATTATATGTTTTTTGTTATTTATTTTATTAAACCAATGATTTGTAAAATGATGTTTAATAATATAATACATGGCATAATGAAATGAAAATGAATGATACCTTTCTTGTTATGAATTTTCAGACGATATTTGTAGTTATTATTAGAGATTTATACTCATCATATCCTTGAATGTATATGGTAGGTGAAACATCATTTTACATTATAAAGAGTATATTTAAAAAATTGAGGAATTAAGGAAAGGTAAAATAATAATAATTTCAATATTTTTTACTCTAATGTTGGAAAACCATTGAAAAATCAACAAGGTGGGTCTATTTATCCAAAGTATTTAGTTGATCATGGAAACCCTCCAATTAAAGGTTCATTAATTTGGGTAAATGGACATTCACTCATAGGTTTTGAGAGAGATGAGGTACACATTACACATTAACATATTAAGGAATTTAAAACAATGATATAGTAGTAGGATTAAATTATAATAATATATTATATTCATCTTGTTTCTTCCATATAATTCAATATTATTCAATATCATTGAGAAGAGATTCCATGACTACCTCTGACCATAGATTTAATTACCCTAAAAGTTTATTAAGAAAATACACACTGTTTTGAAATTCCATTGTTATATTTGGGGATTTCAAATCATGGTGGGGAACCAATGATTATCATTTCTTATATTTATCAATTGGTTAGGAGAAAAAATTCTACATGATTATGTAGTATATTCTACTATAAGTATCAGTTTTTTAGATTCCTATTAATACCAGTAAATGTTGGTAATTAATGTGTCCTTGGGAGGAACTATGGAACATTGGGAAAGGTCAATGTGAAATGAAATTTCCCATTAACTTCCATGGGGAGGAAATATATTGTTTATTATATCACATTCACTATTTAACATGATCCATTATTATAGAACCTCCATATTTAATGAAATTTTATTCTCTATTAGTGGGAGGACCTTCAAATAAATAATATATCATTTCACCTAATTGATATCAATAATATAAAAAAATTGGATGAGATTCAGAGTTTCTGTAATGATCACTACGAGTATGACATCTATTGATGTTTATTGGTTTGTTAGTAATAAGATAAAAACAATTATTTTAATAATGTAATAAAAAAACATTCATTAATGACCATTTATATTAGTAATTTATGTATAATTTTCATGTCTAGAACCTCCATGCAATGTGGAGAACCACAACACCTCTTTTAAATTTTAGTATTTAGTATATGATTTGTAATTTTCATTATTTGGAAGACTATTTAGATTGTTGAATGGCGTACACAATATAGTGTCACAACATGGTTGGCATTCATATGGTTGTGAGGAGGTCACTCACGTCCCTAACAATTTATACAAATTCTTGGTTTATTCACTTCTAATTGACTAATAAGTTAGACTGCGTGTTGTGTAACATGTTAATCAATCCCATTTCTAGGCCCTCAATAATATAATTTTCCATTTTAAGGAGAAGTTCCTTCACAATATGATCATAATTCTGTATTTAAAAATCATTCATTGGATAGAATAATTTTTTAAGAAACATAGAATTGATTATTATCATCCCTTTATATTGAGGATATTCTTGAATGTTACATTGATATCTTCATTTAATGTATCATAGGTTAATTTTTTATTTTCATTTGGGATTATCCTCAAGTATTCATTGATATATATTTGTGGGATTATTTAATTTTATGATCATTCGGATTATAATAATCCCTATAATAATCGATAGAGGATATCCATTTGTTGAACCTTCCCTTTAGTTCCCTTGTTTTGACTAGCAGATCATTGATAACATCTTCAATGGTTTATTGTGTAATTGAGGTATATTGATTATTATAGTTTCCAAAGATTATAAGGGGATTATTATACTTTTGGGAAGTTATTAGGATGTAGTGAAAATAAAAATTTATAAATCTTTTTGATGCTATAAATTTATTTCTTCCCACTGACAAGAGGATTTCAAATTCGTTGAATTTCATTATATGATCCACCTATCACCCAGTACCATATCATTGATTGAATGTACTATGATTATTTTTCTCAAGATGTGTTCAATGATACACTGATAGGGTTGGGATAAATCTTTTGAGGTTTTATTTATAGTAATTTTCTAAAACACTTATATATGATAATTTTTAGTGGGAGAAATACTAATCATGGTTAATGGTCCACATAAGTTATCAAGGGTGATATGTACCTTTGAGAATTAATGTATACGATATATAAATGTAAATGGGTTGATCTCTAATTATATATATCTTATATATAGAATTTTATATTGGATAATTTTTAACTTTGTAAATAAATTTTGATTAATATGGTCTGTGGTGGGGTGGGTGAAAGAGCTAATTTAAAAATATACATTGCAATATCACATGTAATAGTGAATAATTAATGGATATATGTTATTGAAAATCGTTTTTAAAATGGATTCATAATTTATATTCCCCCACAAATTCATGAAAATATAATTTTTTTCCTATAATCTAACATTAAAATTATAGTTTGTTTTTAAAAATATCCAACTATGTTAATTATTCAATAATTCTGAGTCTATGGCAGTTTAGCATATCCCATTAAAGAAATTATTTCTATTTTATGAAATCTCTTAATTATGAAATATTTGTTAAATATTACTAATAATAATATTGATCATCCATATTTTTAATATGACTAATATATGAGATGAATTTATGTCAGTAGTGCAGAAAACGTTTTTTACGTCACCATTTTTTACGTCGGTTATATAAAACTGACGTCATAATATGTAAAACGAGGTTTTTTTCGTCGGTTATTTAATAACCGACGTAAAAACCTGTGTTTAGTACACCTTTAACGTCGGTTATTTTTATAACCGACGTTATTAATCGCGCGGCTTCGTTTTTTACGTCGGTTATACATTAACCGCCGTAAAAAACAGAAGCGGGGGGTGTTTGTTATGTTGGTTATTCAATAACCGACGTAACAAATCGACATATGTACGAGTTATTACGTCTGTTATTCAATATCCGACGTAAAAAACGCGGTTTTTGAAGGCCTTTTTACGTCGGTTATTTTATAACCGACGTAAAAAAAATCCGCAGATGTTTTTGATGTCGGTTATGGAATAACCGACGTAAAAAACGCGGATTTTGAGCCCTTTATAACGTCGGTTATAAAATAAACAACGTAACAAAAGAATCAGAGGAAGGTTTTTACGTCGGATATTGAATAACCGACGTTATAAATGTTTTTAAAAAATTTATAACGTCGGTTATTTAATAACCGACGTGATAACTCATTTAAAAATTTACCCAGACCCGTGGATTGTCATTCGTGAGTTTACCTTCGACAGTCGTGACTCGTCTCTCTCGCGCGTAAACCCGAATCGGCTCGTCCATTTCGTTGGTTTAGATTCGTTTTGTGATCATCGTTTCTCATATTTAATCTCCCCGGATCAATCATCTAAAGTCGCAGCACTCAGGTAATCCTTCCACTCGTTCGTTTTTTTTCGCGGATAGTATATATATATGTGTTGTGATTTTTTTGTTGAAACTACCTATGATTCATCGATTGCGAACCCTTTTAACTCGTTTTGGCACCATAATCTTATTTATCATCCCTATATCTATTAGTTTGACTTGCAATATTGAAACTCAGTTCTTCCTCCACACCTAAAAACATTCTTTGAATGGCCCAACTTCTTGTTATGGTAAATTTTCAGTGATTCCAGGGGGGTGGGAGGGCTATCAAGAGGGTTGGGGGGTGTCCAGGGGGGTGTCCAAGGGGGTAGGGTGTGGGGGGTGGTGTCCAGGAGGGGTGGGGGGCTGTCCAGAGGGGTCGGGGGGTGTCCAGGGGGGTTTACAAAGGGGTGGGTGGGTTTGGGGGGCTGTCCAAGGGTGTGGGTGGGTGTTGGGGGGTGTCCAGGGGGGTGTCCAAGGGGGTAGGGGGTGGGGGTGGTGTTTAGGAGGGGTAGGGGGGCTGTCCAGAGGGTTAGGGGTGTCCAGGGGGGTGTCCAAGCCGGTCGGGGGTGGGGGGTTGTGTCCAGGAGGGGTGGGGGTGCTTTCTAGAGGGGTCGGGGGCTGTCCAGAGGGGTCGGGGGGTGTCCAGGGTGGTGTCCAAGGGTATGGGTGGGTGTGGGGGGCTGTCCAAGGGGGTGGCGGCCTTACCAGAGGGGTCGGTGGGGTATCCAGGGGGGTGTCCAAGGGGTTGGATGGGTGTGGGGGCTGTCCAAGTGGGTGGCGGCCTCTCCAGAGTGTATTTGGGGTTGTCCGGGTGGGTGGGGGGGCTGTCCAGAGGGTTGGGGGATGTCCAGGGGGTGTCCAAGGGGGTAGGGGGTGGTGTCCAGGAGGGGCGGGGTGCTGTCCAGAGGGGTCGGGGGTGTCCAGGGGGGTTTACAAGGGGGTGGGTGGGTGTGGGGGGTTGTCCAAGGGTGTGGGTGGGTGTTGGGGGGTGTCCAGGGTGTGTCCAAGGGGGTAGGGGGTGGTGTTTAGGAGGGGTGGGGGGCTGTCCAGAGGGTTGGGGGGTGTCCAGGGGGGTGTCCAAGCAGGTCGGGGGTGGGGGGTTGTGTCCAGGAGGGGTGGGGGTGCTTTCTAGAGGGGTCGGGGGCTGTCTAGAGGGGTCGGGGGGTGTCCAGGGTGGTGTCCAAGGGGATGGGTGGGTGTGGGGGGCTGTCCAAGGGGGTGGCGGCCTGTCCAGAGGGGTCGGTTGGGTGTCCAGGGGGGTGTCCAAGGGGTTGGATGGGTGTGGGGGCTGTCTAAGTGGGTGGCGGCCTCTCCAGAGGGTATTTGGGGTTGTCCGGGTGGGTGGGGGGGCTGTCCAGAGGGTTGGGGGACGTCCAGGGGGGTGTCCAAGGGGGTAGGGGGTGGGGGTGGTGTCGAGGAGGGGTGGGGGGATGTCCAGAGGTGTCGGGGGGGTGTCCAGGGGTGTTTACAAGGGGGTGGGTGGGTGTGGGGGGCTGTCCAAGGGTGTGGGTGGGTGTTGGGGGGTGTCCAGGGGGGTGTCCAAGGGGGTAGGGGGTGGGGGTGGTGTTTAGGAGGGGTGGGGGGGCTGTCTAGAGGGTCGGGGGGTGTCCAGGGGGGTGTCCAAGCAGGTCGGGGGTTGTGTCCAGAAGGGGTGGGGGTGCTTTCAAGAGGGGTCGGGGGCTATCCAGAGGGGTCGGGGGGTGTCCAGGGTGGTGTCCAAGGGGATGGGTGGGTGTGGGGGCTGTCCAAGGGGGTGGAGGCCTTTCCAGAGGGGTCGGTGGGGTGTCCAGGGGGGTGTACAAGGGGGTGGATGGGTGTGGGGGGCTGTCCAAGTGGGTGGCGGCCTCTCCAGAGGGTATTTGGGGTTGTCCGAGTGGGTGGGGGGGCTGCCCAGAGGGTTGGGGGATGTCCAGGGGGGTGTCCAAGGGGGTAGGGGGTGGGGGGTGGTGTCCAGGAGGGGTGGGGGGCTGTCCAGAGGGGTCGGGGGGTGTCCAGGGGGGTTTACAAGGGGGTGGGTGGGTGTGGGGGGCTGTCCAAGGGTGTGGGTGGGTGTTGGGGGGTGTCTAGGGGGTGTCCAAGGGGGTAGGGGGTGGGGGTGGTGTTTAGGAGGGGTGGGGGGCTGTCCAGAGGGTTGGGGGGTGTCCATGCAGGTCGGGGGTGGGGGTTGTGTCCAGGAGGGGTGGGGGTGCTTTTTAGAGGGGTCGGGGGCTGTCCAGAGGGGTCGGGGGGTGTCCAGGGTGGTGTCCAAGGGGATGGGTTGGTGTGGGGGGCTGTCCAAGGGGGTGGCGGCCTGTCCAGAGGGGTCGGTGGGGTGTCCAGGGGGGTGTCCAAGGGGGTGGATGGGTGTGGGGGGCTGTCCAAGTGGGTGGCGGCCTCTCCAGAGGGTATTTGGGGTTGTCCGGGTGGGTGGGGGGGGGGGGGGGGCTGTCCAGAGGGTTGGGGGGATGTCCAGGGGGGTGTCCAAGGGGGTGGGGGTGGGGGTGGTGTCCAGGAGGGGCGGGGGGCTGTCCAGAGGGGTCGGGGGGTTCCAGGGGGGGGGTGTTATATCTTACTATATTTTGTTTAAAAAATAATATTCAAGCATATTTTTTTAAATACACATCGATTTGTTTTATATTTCAAAATTGTTTACATTCAAATTATGATTTTTTTCATATAAACATATATTTGTCTTATCTAAAAAATATATATATTTTTGCTATTTGTTATAGGTAATAATGAGTTGAAGTTGGATTACGGAACATCGAATGAGCAATGAATATGAGGAAGGTGTTGATGCCTTTTTGGAATTTGCTAAACGAAATGTTCCAAGTAGTGACATTTTTTTCTGTCCATGCCTGAAATGTCTGAATATGAAGAAGTTGAAAATTAGAGAGATAAAAGATCATCTGATTTGTCATGGTTTCAATCCGAGTTACAACCCTTGGATTTGGCATGGCGAAACTGGACAGAATGTCACTGATGATAATGAATCGCAAGATGGTAACTCCGATGGAATTGAAGAAATGATTCGCGATATTGTAGCAGAACAAATTGAGATAGAACCGACATTTGCACGTCTATATGGTGATGCCGAAAAACCATTATATCCTAGTTGTACAGATTTTACGGTTTTGTCGGCGGTGTTAAGATTGATTAACCTGAAGGCGAAACATGGATGGAGTGACAGAAGTTTTACAGAGCTGCTACAATTGATGAAATACATTCTTCCAAAAGATAAAGATCTTCCAGATTCACATTATAAGGCCAAAAAAATATTATGCCCGATGGGATTGGGATACAGGAAAATACATTCCTGTCCGAATGACTGCATTATATATAGGAAGGAATATGAATTTCTGAAAGAGTGTCCTAAATGTGGGACATCACTGTATAAGGTGAAAGAAAAATCACAAGCTGATGTAGAGATTACAAAGCTCCCTTCAAAGGTATTTTGGTATCTTTCTATAATTCCTCGTTTCAAACGTTTATTTGCTAATTCACATGATGCAAAAAGGTTAAGATGGCATGCTGATGAGCGGGTATGTGATGGAAAAATACTTCATCCAGCTGATTGTCCACAATGGAAGAAAATTGATGCCCAGTACCATACATTTGGAAATGAAATTAGAAATCTGAGACTAGGCTTGTGCACAGATGGAATGAATCCATACCGAACCCTCAGTAGCACACATAGTTCATGGTCTGTTTTATTGGTAATTTACAACCTATCTCCTGAAGTTTGTATGAAGCGCAAATATGTCATGTTGAGTATCATGATCTCTGGTCCAAAGAAACCCGGCAATGATTATGATGTATACTTGTCACCGCTGATTGATGATTTGAAACTGTTATGGGCTGATGGTATTAGGGTGTATGATTCTTATAACATGGAATATTTTCAACTCCATGCAGTGCTTCTATTCACTATAAATGACTTCCCAACATATGAAAATTTGTCTGGATATAGTGTTAAAGGGCATAAAGCATGTCCAATTTGCGAACAACAAACGTCATATTGTCAATTGCATCATGGGAGGAAAACAATGTACATGGGTCATCGAAAGTTTTTGCCTATGGATCACCCTTATAGAAGACTAAAAAAGGCATTCAATGGATCACAAGAATTTGATACTGCTCCAAAACCTTTATCACCAGATTTGTATTTTGAGAGGGTGAAAAACCTTGATGTGACATTGGGAAAGACACAGAAATCTGGTAATGATAGACATATTTGGAAGAAAATGTCAATATTTTTTGAGCTACCATATTGGAGGTATCATGAAGTCAAACATAATATTGATGTCATGCACCTGGAGAAGAATATCTGTGATTCTTTGATCGGAACATTGCTAGATATTAAAGGAAAGACAAAAGATGGGTTGAATGCAAGGTTAGACCTACTATCAATGGGAATACGTTTGGAGTTAGCTCCCACTCCTAAAGGAAGACGAACATTTCTTCCCCCGGCTTGTCATACATTATCGAAGAGGGAGAAAAGTAGCTTCTGTCAGTGTCTTCGTGATATCAAAGTGCCTCAAGGTTATTCTTCAAATGTAAAAAATTTTGTCTCATTGAAAGACTTGAAGTTGATAGGTATGAAATCACATGACTGTCACGTCATGATGCAACAAATTCTACCAGTTGCACTGCGTGGAATATTTCCCATCCGTGTCAGAAAGACTATAATGAGGTTGTGTTATTTTTTCAATTCAATTTGTAACAAGGCGATTGATGTGAATGCTTTGAACATTTTGGAAAAGGATGAAATTTTTATACTTTGTCATTTGGAAATGTATTTTCCTCCAACTTTTTTTGATATGATGGTGCATTTAATGATTCATCTCGTTCGAGAAATAAAGCTTTGTGGACCTGTATATCTTCGTTGGATGTATCCTTTTGAAAGGTATATGAAAATACTAAAGGGATATGTTAAAACTCCATATCGACCTGAAGCCTCCATTATTGAAAAGTATATTTCTGAGGAGGTAGCAGAGTTTTTTATGAGCTACTTGGCTACGATGCAACACATAGGTTTGCCTCCATCTCGCCATGAACGGGTTAATAATGAGGGAAAGGGGATTCATGGCTTGAAAGTCAAATCACTGTCAGCTGAACAGATGAAGAAGTTAGAATCATACATCTTGAATAACATAGCTGATGTTCAACCGTATATCACATTGAATATTAATGAGTTGAAACAAAGTCATCCAAAGAAGAAAGAAATGTGGATTTTGAATGAGCACAACAAAACTTTTTTGCCATGGTTTAAAAAGACCTTGCTTGGTAGATCAGATGTATCAGAGACATTAAAATGGATAGTGGGTGGTCCATCTTTAAATGTGATAACATGGTCCGCTTATGACATTAATGGATATACATTTCATACGAAAGCTCAGGACAACAGAAGTGCAGTTCAGAATAGTGGTGTATTGGTGTTTGCAGAAGCAATGCATTTTTCGAGTGCTAAGGACAGAAACCCAATTTCGGCATCAAGTGCATATTATGGAGTGATTGAAGACATATGGGATACTGATTACTTTAAAATTAAAGTTCCTGTTTTTAAATGTAAATGGTTTATCGGTAACAACAGTGTCAGACACGATGAATTTGGAATGACACTTGTTAATATGAATAGATTGGAAGACACAGCTGATTCTTTTATAATGGCAACACATGCCAAACAAGTTTTCTATGTAGTTGATCAATCAGATATGCAGTGGGCTGTTGTTTTACAAGGGAAAAAACAATATGTTGGTGAGGATGAATTTGATGAAGATGCTGATTTATGTGAGATCCCTACTTCCATTGAAAGATTAACAGAACATAATGATGAGTATGTTGAAGGCATGGTTTGTGCCATAAGTAACGATCACGACGAAGGAATTTGGGAAAACAATCCAACTGTACATTCCTAAAATTACAGGTAACACATGTTTATTTCTTGTTTACATTTAGTTTTTTCATATAATGGTAGATATTGTAAATTTTTTACATATTAAAACATGTATCAAACCAAAATGATAAAACAATAAAAACCGTAAAGAGGAGAAGTCCTGGGCGCACCGGCTGGCCGGTGGTGGATCACCGGTTGGCCGGTGGTCCAGACAGCAAAGCTCTCTGGTCCACCGGCCGGCCGGTGATGAGCCAGCGGCCGGCCAGTGGTCCAGACAGAGAGGAAGGCTCTCTGTCTGGTCCACCGGCCAGCCGGTGGTGATCCAGCGGCCGGCCGGTGGTCCAGACAGAGAGGAAGGCTCTCTGTCTGGTCCAGCAGCCGGCCGGTGGTCCAGACAGAGAGGAAGTCTCTCTGTCTGGTCCACCGGCCGGCTGGTGGTGATCCAGCGGCCGGCCGGTGGTCCAGACAGAGAGGAAGGCTCTCTATCTTGTCCACCGGCCGGCCGGTGGTGAGCCAGCGGCCGGCCGGTGGCCCAGACAGAGCAAGGCTGTCTGGTCCACCGACCGGTCGGTGGTTAGCCACCGGCCGGCCGGTGACACCAGGCAGTGGGCAAGTCTACTGCCTGGGTCCTCCGGCTGGCCGGTGAGCTCACACCGGCTGACCGGTGGACTCAGTGAGTCAACTTTTCAGCTTTCTTGGGCCAACTCCATGGAATCCTTTTTCCTATCAACAAAAACACTTGAAAACAAGTTAGAACATAATAAGAGTGATTGTGATCATTAAAATCCAAGAGAGAGGGGTACAACAGACTGTGTTTACCATGTTTATCATTGTTTAAAATGCTTACCATATTACCAATGTTTACTATTATGTAATTTAGTACACTTTTCTATTTTCTGATTAAGTAGTATTACAATATTTGAATTTGTATATTTGTGAACTAATGTTTGATTTTTTGATTTGAAGGAAAATGACAGATCAATCAGTTGATCAGCCACATGAATCTGGAGATGAGAATATTGGTCATACATCTGGGGAGGAACATTCACATGCTCCTATTACGAAAAAGAGTTCAAAGGTTGGTAAGCATGGGTGCACACGTTTACCAAAATTATCACTTGCCCGTACGAAGGAGGAGAGGATAGTCGTGGAGTTTGATGATGATGATCTTCTTAGAGGTCCAAATGCTAATGATTTTAAGGGGTTTGTAGCAACTCAGGCTAAGAGCAAAGTAAGAATTCTCTATGATGATTGGAGAAGTGTGGATAAGGCAATAATTTCTCAGCTGTGGGAGACCATTTTGGTAAGATCTTTTGCTATTGTTTGACTGTTCTTTAAATGTTTCTAGTATATATAATATTTTTAACCTCTTTTTTATCAGATGACATTTGATATTCCTGACACTGGAGGAGTCAGGAAGAAATGCTTATCGTTGGCTGCTAGGAGATGGTGGGATTTCAAATCAACCCTCTCATCTGATTTCATTTATGGTCATAAGAGTCATGAGAATCCATGTCGTATATATCCTTTTATAGATGAAGACACATGGAGACAATTTTTTGAAAGTAGAAGAAAAGAATAATTTTTGGTAAGGGCAATGTAAACTTTTATAAGCTTTCTTATATAAATGATCTTATTATTGTTTTGTTAATGATTACATATTCTTAATTTACAGCAAACAAGGAAAGCTCATCAAGAGATCCAATCTAAAAATGTATACCCTCATAGTTTATCTCGGGGAGGGTATGCATTATTGGAAGAACAAATGATGGCAGAAAAATTTCAACAACTAAGAGCTGAGTCTTCAAGCTCTGGAGAGGTGGCCCCTCCATCCCCTCCATCTAGACATGAGAAATGGAAAAGAGCTCGGAAGGGCAAAAAAGGGCAATATCTTTCGGAAGAATCGAGACTCGTAGTTGAGAGGATTGTAAGATATCTATTTTATTTATTTAAGTTTACTATTTTCGTCATATATTTCCAATCATTATAGAAATGTTCAATTAATTATTACAGGAGTCTCTTGAGGAGCAGAGTTCATAGGGGACATTTACACCATCTGGGAGGGAAGAAATTTTATCTGTGGCATTGGGAAAGCCCGAACATCCTGGCCGTGTAAGAGGATATCCGGCAGGTGTATCGGTATGAAAAGTGTTTCCACGTTCCTCAACTTCTAACGTTGAGGGGGTTTATTAAAAAAAATAGAATCCTTGGAGGCTGAAGTCCATAATATTAATGTGACAATGGAGCACAAGATTAGAGCATCGATGCAGTTTATGTTTGCAGACTTGCAAAGACAATTTCAGGGTGCAGCTCCCACTCCACCTCTCCCAGTAGCTCCCACTCCCCCACCTCAGCCTGCGGACCCCATTTTTGATCCTCCTCCTCCGCCGCAGCTACCTACTTATTGTGAGTTGTATGTTGATGATCCTCAACATCATATAGTTGCATATGAGATGGTATATTGTATAGGAGATACAATTCATCATCAACAGTTAGAGGTAGAGAATCAGAGGGTCACTGTACAGGATATTATAGATAGATCAACTTGGATACCATTACCTACAGATGAGGTGACGACAGTTGGACATAGTATCAGCCATTTTTTACATTGGCCATCCAGATTTCTTCGACTCATTACCATAGAGGTATGGATGTTATAACTTTTATTTTATATTTTTATTAATGTTTTATCATTTGAAAACTAATATATTTTTCAATTTATTTTTGCAGGAATACTTCAAAGGTAAAGAAATACTGTATAGACAACAATAAAGACAGATAGCTATGACATCAGATGCAGATACTAGTAGTCTTGACAAATTGTCAAGATATTCAAATTTGTTGGCGGATCATTATGACTTTACAATGGAAGCTCATGTCTGTGGACGTGAACTATGTGTGGTGATTATGAAAACTGATATCATTGAGTTTGTCACTGGAGATAAGTTGGGCATCAACGTGGTGCAAATTTTTATCACGTAAGTCTTAACACCTTTTCCTTGCGTTATATTTATTAAAAATGTATACTTATGTCTTCTTTGTATTAGGTATCTGTATAAAATTTGTGAGATGAATGAGCTGACAGATGTATATGGATTCATGGACCCACAATTGATTTCCCCTGAAGCATGTGCATTGGATGAGGAACAAAGAATGATTTATATTGCTGATAGATTTGAAAATAATGTAATCACACAGTGTTGGATGATGCCTTTTGTTGAGAGGTATGAAACACATCCCTCTCAAAGAGTTAATTATCTTTTAACATAAAAACCCACTAACGTTAAATTTTCTTTTTATCAGGGATCATTGGATGTTAGGGGTTTTTTTCCCTAGGGAGAAAGCACTTTATTGGATATGCTCTCTCCATGATGATGTGCGAGAAAGTTTTAAGAATATATTGGAAACGTAAGTTTCAATTTCACAATAGTTTTGTATATTATAATGAATTTTAAATTTACCCCATTCGTATTATTTTCTAACAGGGCATGGGTCCACTTTCGAAAAAGCGCAAAGAAAAGGAATTTCAAGATCAAATATGTACATGCGAAGGTAAATATCCATTTATAATTTGTACATTTTGATTTACTACATAAAAATAATATATTGAATTTACACTCATTAAAACAGAAATGTCATGAGAAACAAGGCATCATCGAATGCAGATATTACATGTTAAGATTTATGTATGAAATAATAACAACTGGGACAGTTCTAAGTTTTGACCTGGTAAGATTTCCTCTTTCTCATAATATTTCAATTTGATTTATTCATTATACACGTTGACTACTATCCTTTTCCTTTGTAGCTTTTTGATGACCCTCAACCCTTTACTGTTGAAGATATCAAACACTTACAAGTGGAGTGGTCAAATTATTTTACAGGTTTGATTGACTTTTACTTGTTTGTAATGCAAAATGTAATTTTGAATATTGTCAATGTAATTGTGTATTTCGTAGTCGTTTAGGTTGGATTTAGTTTTTTTTTGAAGTTGACAGTGTAAGTTTTGAATGTTATATAAGTGAATGTTTAATTTTTCTCTATTTCTTGTTTTGGTCTGCTGTTGATGGTTTTTCTGGTCTGTATTTTGGTATGGGGGGAGAGGTTCCAAGGGGGTGGGTGGGTGTTTGGGGGGTGTCCAAGGGATATGGGAGGGGTGTCCAAGGTGTTTTTGGGGCTGTCCTAGGGGTCGGGGGGTGTAAATGAGGGTGGGGGTGTCCAAGGGGTGGGGGGTGTCCATGGGATATGGGAGGGGTGTCCAAGGTGTGTTTGGGGCTGTCCAAGGGGTCGGTTGGGTGTAAATGAGGGTGGGGGGGGGGGGGGGGCTGTCCAAGGGGTGGGGGGTGTCCAAGTGGTGGGGGGTGTCCAACGGATATAGGAGGGGTGTCCAAGGGGTGTTTGGGGCTGTCCAAGGGGATGGGGGGGTTTCCAAGGGGTCGAGGGGGGGGGGGGGTCCGGGGGGTGGGGGGGCTGTCCAAGGGGAGGGGGGTGTCCAAGGGGTGGGGGTGTCCAAGGGATATGGGAGGGGTGTCCAAGGGGTGTTTGGGGATGTCCTAGTGTTCGGGGGGTGTAAATGAGGGTGGGGGGGTGTCGAAGGGGTGGGGGGGGGTCCAAGGGGTGGGGGGGGGGGGTGTCCAAGGGATATGGGAGTGGTGTCCAAGGTGTCTGGGAGTTCTGTCCAAGGGGTCGGTTGGGTGTAAATGAGGGTGGGGGGCTGTCCAAGGGGTGGGGGTGTCCAAGGGATATGGGAGGGGTGTCCAAGGGGTGTTTGGGGCTGTCCAAGGGCTCGGGGGGGGGGGGGGGGTGTCCAGGGGTCGGGGGGTGTCCAAGGGGTCTGGGAGGGCTTTCAAGGTGTGGGGGGGTGTCCAATGGGTGTTTGAGGCTATACTAGGGGTCTTGGGGGTGTAAATGAGGGTGGGGGCTGTCCAAGGGGTGGGGGGTGTCCAAGGGGTGGGGGGTGTCCAAGGGATATGGGAGGGGTGTCCAATGGGTGTTTGAGGCTGTACTAGGGGTCGTGGGGGTGTAAATGAGGGTGGGGGGGGCTGTCCAAGGGGTGGAGGGGGGGGGGGTGTCCAAGGGTTGTGGTGGGGCTCCAATGTGGTGGGGGAGGGCTGGCTAGGTTGTTAGGTGGGTATAGATGAGGGTGGGGTTTAGTTGGGGCTTGGGGGAGGGCTGGCATGGTTATTTTTGTTGTTTGGTTTCTGGTTGCTTTTTGGTGAGAGCAGTGCAATTGTTTTAAAAAAAATATCTCTTTCATGTCGGTTATTTTTTAACCGACGTGGTAAATAAATCGGTAGGGGTTTATCACGTCGGTTTTTTCGAGAACCGACGTGATAAACTGTTCCCGGGCCTTTTATCACGTCGGTTCTTAATATAACTGACGTTCTAAAAGGCCTGGGAATCGATTTACCACGTCGGTTATTGGATAACCGACGTGCTAAAACGTTTCCCAGGCCTTTTTATCACGTCGGTTATTTAAGAAACCGACGCGATAAAAGGCCAGGGGAAGGGTTAATCACGTCGGTTATGTCATAACCGACGTGATAAACGATATCCCAGGCGTTTTATCAGGTCGGTTTAGAAATAACCGACGTGATAAACCCCTTGATGTTAGGTATGTTACATCGGGTTTTAAATAACCGACGTAAAAAATGTTATTTATAACGTCGTCCGTATTAACATCGCCTAAAATCTGACGTAAATAATGAAAAATAACCGACGTAAAAAATGTTTTCTGCACTAGTGTGTGAAAAATTATATATACAATTTTGTATCAGTATTTATATGATATTTGTAACGCACTAAACCTTGTTACCTAGAATCTGTGCATTATTACAAAACATTATCATGATCAAAAGGGATCAAATCCCAAAATACCTATCAATTTATTATCCATGGATATACTAGATACATTTTAATGTTTTACATTACATTATAAAATTAAAAACAATAATAACATTGTCTCTGTTGACCACATTCACATCCCTTATACTATCTTTGTAAGTCAGTCATTATATAATTTTTCGAATCCTGGGAAAAATAAAACATAAAAAGGGGTTATCTTAGAAGCTTATTAAGGATAAAAATATAGCAAAAACTTTAAGAAATAATTATAAACATTTTAGGAAATGTATAAGAATAAAACACAAGACTTTAAAACATTAACATCAGTATAATATGGAAAAGAAAAACAAATAATTCCATTTACTTATTCACAATGATATTCTTTGTGTCAAATAATCACATGTAATATCAATATCCAATTTCATTATGATGGAATGCACAATTTTTGGCATCATAACCACATTGCGAAGGACTCATTCCATGTCCAAAAATAAGATTTTGTCAGGGTCTTGTGCCAAGACACTAGTTTGTATCATGATACCTACCGATGCGTCGTGGAGATATAGTGGGATCCACCAGTCCGTTACTATGTCCAATGCATTCCTCATATGAAGAGGTTGAAACATAATCGAAACATTTGTATTAATACTAGAATAAGAAATGAAAATATTTTAACCACAAACCATGAATGGTATGAAAATATAATATCCACAGTCAAACATAACTCATTCAATACAATATGGAAGATTGTGTTATAATAAATCAACCTCAATTAAGAATAATGAAGTATATTGACATAGATGAAAAGAATCGGTAAAACAATTTGAGAGAAATATCCCCCTTTTTGTAAATCATTTAAAAGTCTCACTATTTATCAAGAAGTTATTTAAAATATATTTTCAAATAAAAGTGTCCCATACCACATTTATGAACTATAGAAGGTATTCTATCAGTACTGTAGCAGGTGTTGTTTAGTACTGTAGTAGTAAGAACTATTCATCTATTTGTTCTTTTGGGCAAATGGTTTGGGCCTCGGGTCCTGCGAGGATTTCAGGCCACCCAAGGCCTTTGGTCCAGTTGATTCTCAAGGCCTTTGGACCACTTGAATTCAGATGTACCAGTTTGACTACAAGGAACAAGGATATAGATGAGGATTTAGGGAAGACACATTCACTAGAGCAGAGCTAACCAAATTTGGAAGAATGAGAGGGTATGGCTTCTCCATCTGTACCAGGCTTGTATAGCAATGCATATGACATCTAGCCGACCAACCCTGTGAAGGTGGAGTGCCGGTATAATGACATATGCTGGGGATGAGTAGTTCCAAGTTGTCTGGTCTGTGTGATTCCATCTATGACTAATGGGTCATTTAATTTTCTATATGCCTTCGGGCCTTCTAAGGGTTCCACCTCACCCCTTGAAAGGTGGATTATCAAAAAATAATAAAAATTAAGGCCTTCGGGCCTTTCTGACCATAAAACCATTTTTAAAACATAGACATTAATGAGAATTATTTAGAAGAATAAATTTTTGAAACATATTAAATGATATTTTAGTTAGAGTTCCAAACCAAATTAGAGACACTTGAATAAAAATAATTGGTCTAATAAAGACATTAAAATTTCATGAGAATAAAGAGAATCATGATATACGATTTCAAAGTAGAATATGTACAACAAATAAATGTGAATTGGCTCAGAAGAACAAAGATGTCCCAATGGAATGTAAGTTGAGATGAAATACCTTATAAATATTGTATCTTTAGTTTAAGGATAAATATATGACATAATTATGTCTGAAAAATATATAAACATTCAACATTATTGGATATTCGGTGTAAATCAATCAAATTACATTCAATAATATTATTATAAAATCAACACCAATGGAATGGATGTTTAACTCAATGAATAAAAATTCATTGAATATATATTACTCTTATCAATTTCATATCGATGACTTGAGAATTTACACTACTAGAAAATCGGGCAATAGCAACCACCATTAGCGGTCGCTATAGGCCTATAGAGACTGCCCAGCGACCCCCATTGGTGGTCGCATTATCTTCATCACAGTAGGCCAATAACAACCCCCAATGGCGGTCGATATAGGTGGCTGAAATTCCAGCCTATAGTGACTGTCTGGCGGTCGCTAATGTTGCCCGTCAGGCAGCATATAGCCAATGCCAAAGGCGGTCGCTAGTATGTGAATTTTTTTTTAAAAAAAAGTTCCTAGTGAAAGAAATATATATATATATATATATATATTTATTAAATAATATATATATATATATATTAAAGAAAATATTTATATATATATAATATTAAATGAAATATTTCAAATATATATATATAATATTTTTTAAATATTTTAATATATATAATATTAAATATATATAAATATATATATATGAAAGAAATATATATATATATATAATATTAAATAAAATATTTTTCTTATTCCTCCAATAGGTTTGTTAAGCATATAGTAATAATGAATCAAATTTTATGCTTAAAATTTGTATTTCTCTAAAAAGGTAATTTTTTTACCTCTTAATGGAGAGCCTATTTTAAATATAAATTCTAGAACATTTATAAATTTTTTATTTCAATATAAACTTATATTTTGGAAAACATAACATAAAAATGTGGTAGGGTTATTTTTGAGGTATTTTTTAGGGATTTTCATTTTTTGAATGAAATGTACGAATTGTGTTTTTTTCTTTGCGGTGCAAAATCATAGATAAAATAAGGTAAAAATCATAAAAAATGGAAAAATGTTTCCAATAGCATAAACATCAAGATCGTCATAAACAATAAATGATAAATGTGCTTCAATAATCCAAGCAGGTCCATCCATTTCAATCTTCTGCTTCAATAAACCTAAAATGAGGCAAAAAAACCACAAAACAAAACAAATGTAAATTAGACAAAATTATTTAGTTAATATATACATATAATAAAATTAAATCTAACATCAAATCATGTTGTTATAATAATTTAAAACCCCCAATTTATGAAATTCTATCATTTCAGGTCATTCGGAGCACGTTTGCTCCGAATTCGACCGTCTCACGCCGTTCTGGTGTTTTATGACACCAGAAACGCCTATCCAGTCATAGTTGTCAAACATCACCTCTGAATGACATGTCGTCTGCCTGAACATTTCACAATTCACACAATGGCTGTTGTCGTACAGTTTCATTGCATTCCGAGGTCGTTCGGGTTGTTTTGACCCCCCCAACACGCCATTTTAGCATGCGTCGAGCTGCTGAAAACAACACAATCGGTCGCAACGCACTTCTGATGGGCGTTTCGTCTCCTCCTACACGTCACGAATAATATTCCCAATGTTTTAATGTGGTTTCAAGTCATTCGGAGCACGTTTTTTCCGAATTCGACCATCTCACGCCGTTTATTGTGTTTTAGGACTTCAGAAACGCGTTTCTGGTCACAGCGATCAAATGACACCTCCGATTGACGTTCCCTTAGGCCGACCATTTCAGAATTCACACAACGGATATTGACATACAGTTTTATGACATTCTAGGGTCGTTCGGGTGGTTTTGACCCCCCAACGCGCCATTTTAGCACGCGCCGAGCTTCTTTAAAACGACACAATCGATCGTACCGTGCGCACCGCATGTCTGATGGGAATGTCGTCTCCTCATACACATCACGAATAATCTTACTAATGTTTTCCCATGGTGTTAGGTCATTCCGAGCACGTTTGCTCCAAATTCGACCATCTCACACCGTTCTGGTGTTTTTTGACACATGAAACATGTTTCCGGTCACCGCGGTCAAAAGACACCTCCGATTGACATGACATCTGCCAGACCATTTAACAATTCACAAAACGGATGTTTTCATACAATTTCTTGGCATTATGAGGTCGTTCGGTTGGTTTTGACCCCGCAACATGCCATTTTAGTGCACGTTGAGCTGTTGAAAACAACATAATCGGTCATACCACGTGCACCACACGTTCGATGGGCATGTCGTCTCCACCTAAATGGAATGAATAATATTCCTCATGTTTTAGTGTGGTTTCAGGTCATTCGGCGCACGTTTTCTCTGAATTCGACTGTCTCACGCCGTTTTTGGTGTTCTACGACTCTGAAAATGCATTTCCGGTCACCACAATCAAAAAACACCTCCGATTGATATTCTGTCTACACAAGCATTTCACAATTATCACGGCGGCTGTTGTCATACGGTTTCATGGATTTATGAGGTCGTTTGGGTGGTTTTAACCCCCCAACGCACCATTTTAGCGCGCGCCGAGCTACTAAAAACAACACAATCGGTCGTACTGCGCGTACTGCTCGTCCGATGGGCGTTACGTGTCCTCCTACACGTCAAGAATTATATTCCTAATGTTTTGGTGTGGTTTCAGGTCATTCGGAGCACATTTTCTCAGAATTAGACCGTCTCACGCACTTATGGTGTTTTATAACATCAGGAATGTATTTTCGGTCACCACGTTCAAATTACACGTCCGATTGACGTGTCGTCTTCCCGACCATTTCAAAATTCAACCAACGACTGTTGTTGTATGGTTTCATGGCATTTCGAGGTCGTTCGGGTGGTTTTGACCCCTCCCAACTTGCCATTTTAGCGCGCGCCGAGCTACTGAAAATGACACAATCTGTCGTTCCGTGCGCACCGCACATCCGATGGGTGTTCCATCTCCTTATACACGTCACAAATAATATTCTTAATGTTTTCAAGTGGTTTCAGGCCATTCGGAGCATGTTTGCTCCGAAGTCGACCGTCTCACGTCGTTCTGGTGTTTTATGACACCAGAAATGCGTTTCTGGTCACCGCGGTCAAATGACACCTATGATTGATGTTACCTCTAACTGACCACTTCACAATTCATAAAAAGGCTGTTGTCATTTGGTTTCATGGAATTCGGTGGTCATTCAGGTGGTTTTGACACCCCAACGCGACATTTTAGCCTACGCCGAGCTGTCCAAATGACAAAATCGGTAGTACCGCATGCACCGCATGTCCAATGGGTGTGTTGTCTCCCCCTACACGTCATGGATAATATTTCTAATGTTTTAGTGTGGTTTCAGGTCATTCTGAGCACGTTTGCTCCGAATTCGGGCATCTCACACCGTTTTTGGTGTTTTATGACACCAGAAACCTGTTTCTGATCACTGTGGTAAAAAGACACCTCTGATTGACGTGACTTATACCTTACCATTTCAAAATTCACACAACGGCTGTTGTTGTACAGTTTCATGGCATTCCGATGTCATTCGGGTGGTATGGACCCCCCAACGTGCCATTTTAGCGTGTGCCGAGCTACCGAAAATGACACAATCAGTCATACCGCGTGCACCACACGTCTGATGGGTGTGACGTCTCCACCTAAAAATCACGAATAATATTCCTAACGTTTTCGTGTCGTTTCAGGTCATTCGGAGCACGTTTGCACCGAATTCGACCGTCTCACGCCGTTCTAGTGTTTTTTGACACCGAAACGCGTTTCTGGTCACCGATGTCAAAAGACACCTTTGGTTGATGTGTCGTCTGCCTAAAAATTTCACAATTCACACAACAACTTTTTTCGTATGGTTTCATGGCATTTTGAGGTCATTCGGGTGGTTTTGACCCCCTAACGCGCCATTTTACCATGCACGGAGCTACTGGAAACGATACAATCAGTCATACCGCATGCATCGCACGTCCGATGGAATTTTTGTCTCCTCCTATGCATCACAAATAAAATTTCTAATTTTTTAGTGTGGTTTCAGGTCATTCGGAGCACGTTTTCTCTGAATTCGACTATCTCACACCGTTTATGGTGTTTTGTGACTCTGGAAACGCGTTTCCAGTCACCGCAGTCAAATGACACCTCTGATTGACGTGCCGTCTGCCCGACCATTGGGAAATTCACACAACAGCTGTTGTCGTACAGTTTCATGGCATTTCAAGGTAGTTTGGGTGGTTTTGACCCCCCAACGGGCCATTATAGTGCGCGCCGAGTTGCTAAAAATGACACAATCGGTCGTACCATGGGAAGTGCACGTCTGATGGGCGTGCCATCTCCTCTTACATGTAACGAATAATATTCCTAATGCTTTCATGTGGTTTCAGGTCATTTGGAGAACGTTTTCTCCAAATTCAACGGTCTCACACCGTTCTTGTGTTTTATGACAACGGAAACGCGTTTCCGGTCACCGCGGTCAAAGGACACCATCGATTGACTTGCCGTCTACCCAACCATTTCACAATTCACACAACAGCTATTTTCGTATGGTTTAATGGAATTCAGAGATCATTCGGGTGGTTTTGACCCCCCAACGTGCCATTTTAGCGCGTGTGGGGGGGGGGGGTTGTTCGGGGTGCGGGGGGGGGGGGGGGGGGCTGTCCGGGGCGCGGGGGGCATGTATGTGGGCGGTGAGGGATGTTCGGAGTGCAGGGAGGGCTGTCCAGGGTGCGGGGAGGGACTGTCCGGGGTGCGGGGAGGGCTATCTGGGGTGCGGTGGGGCTGTCTGAGGTGCGAAGAGGGTTGTCCGTAGTGCAGGGAGGGCTGTCTGGGGTGCGGGGAGGGGTTGTCCGGGCTACAGGGAGGCCTGTCCGGGGTGCGGGGGGGGGGGGGGGGGGTGGGCTGTCTGGAGTGCGGGGGGCCTGTCTGGGGTGCGAGGAGTCATGTCTGGCATGCGGGGAGGGCTGTCTGTGGGGTAGGGGTTGTCCGACGTGCGGGGAGGGCTGTACGGAGTGCGGGGGAGGGGATATCCGGGGTGCGGGGGGGGGGGGGGGGGGGGGGCTGTCCATAGTGCGGGGAGGGCTATCCGGAGTGCGGGGAGGTCTGTCCAGGGTGGGCTGGGGACTACAAATAGTGAACTCAGCTCATTCATCAAAAACAAGTTTAATGGTTTATATTAGGAATCACATGTTTTTTTTCAAAGAAATTACAGAACATGCAATTGAAAACATTGAAGAATTAAATGAACAAAAAATATCCAAATCATTAATCAGTTTCATGGATAATTCTCAATCCGTGCACACAAACATTGCATCAGGCCAAAACACACATGATACCCCCAAATCACAAAAAAATCTCCCTTGAAACCCATCTTAAATATCAATAAGAACCCCACCATTAAAAGCAGAAAGACACTTCGTTAATATAATGTGTCATGCGTGGTCATGACTACTACCTCCATTAGGTGGGTCTGGGGCCTACAACAAAAAAACATTATGATTATTTTCATAACAAAAATAATATAAAATAAATATATAAATATAGTATAAACCTGCATCCTCTGATCCCCTGCACCATCACCTGGACGCACATATTACAGCAGTGCTCTAACCTCAGTGATCAATTGCGCATTTCCCTCCTTGGAAGCGTGCAACCGTGTCTCGAAATCTGACAACCGTTGTGTCGTATGAGAAAAAGCAGGACCTAAAACCACAACCTGTGACACTACAAAATGAGGATTCCTTGTTACTTAGCTCAAACTATATTCATGCCCGTCTCGACTAATAATGCGATGAAAGATCTCATCCCTTCACATGAGAAGCTATCGTTGGTCCTCTGGAAAATGTTCTAATTTAGCTTCAAATTGAACATGTGAAATATTAAAATATATATACATATATTAATATATTGATTTTATGTAAGTATTGGTAATGATTACAAGCACTTACTATCAATGATGCGACCTATGGATCATTGCGATCACGATTCCTCATCCACACAGAAATTTTATCAGTCGGTGCACCTTTCTCCCACAACTGTATATGAATAGAATATAAACACAAAACCGTATTAATTAAAAAATTTAAAAATGAATAATAAATACCTCATGTAGGATCTAAGACACGTGATGAGTCTCGATCCTGTGAGGTGGTCCCTACAACGCTCGATTCTAAGAATGGCGTGTTGAAACCTCCTATATTCAATTCATTCAAATTTCAAACAAATCACACATTCTTGAAAATATATATACCAAAATAAATATAAAAACTGCAACACCCTCAGAAGACTAATATGAAACTAAATCACGCTACTGAGTCGGGGGGATACCTCTCGGGACTTTTTATAGAATGTCTGGGGCACCAATATTTGGTACTTAGTGGTCCTTCTTGACTTTTCCTTTATAGTCCATCCACAACTTACGACATTTTCTAATTCACTCTGGCCGAAACTCATCAGGACATAACTTCAAATTTTTATATTAAAGAAAAAAATCACATATGTTATTATTGATTATACATAGAGAATAATGTAAAATGGTATTCTTACCTGAACCTCCCTCTAAAGATGATCTAATGTGTCCTAAGGGATAGAATCCCAGTCACGCATGGCCAATGGAAATCGATGTGGGTCACGTATGTTATGACCCAGCTGA
The DNA here is from genome assembly GCA_963277665.1 of Viscum album. Lineage (NCBI taxonomy): Eukaryota > Viridiplantae > Streptophyta > Magnoliopsida > Santalales > Viscaceae > Viscum > Viscum album. The sequence goes on from OY728150.1 coordinate 1,591,583,995, forward strand.
TGAATAAATATAGGGGAATTCCATCCCACATGATGAAATACCTCATCAAATTAAACATCAAAAGTCATGTCAGAATTCAATGAAAATATGCCACGACCAGGGACTGTCATGCGAGAGGAAGAAGTAGTCGAGTTGGATTCTATTGAAATAAATTTTATATATAAATTAACAGATGTTATAAATATATATATATTTGTTTATCAATTACATAAAAAATAGAGACGATGACATTACAACATACCTCGACCCTGATATGTAGATGCCTCAGATGGATGATGTTGATCTTCTGCATCTTCCCCTGACATGCCTGCAGTCATGGAAAACATTAGTAAGAGGAATATCCAAAGTGTCCAAATAATAAATTGGATTGTTTAAAAAAAATCAAACTTGTACAGTTGTTAATCAAACAAAAAGGGATTGAATAATTAGTTTTGAATGAATTTTAAAAATTCAGAAAGTTAACAAAACAGATATAAAAATTATGTACAAAACCAATCAATGCATAGCCAAATTTCAAATTGAATTAATAAAAATTCAAGCACCACATGATCCAAATGAAGAATACCTAAATGGGAAGATACATCGAAAATAACATCAATATAACATGATTTAAATCACCTAAAAAATTTATAATTAAATAAACTTCCAAAAGTGAGGATTAAAACATTCAAGGATTTTTAAAATGGGTTCATAATTTATGATACCCTATGCTGAATAGCGGGAGAACAATTATAATTTTTCATTAAGTGAAAGATCTTGTCATACCTGATTGTGCTAAAAACATGGAAGGGAGGGGAGCCGAAGATGGTGCTGTGAGGGAGAGGAGAGGTAGTGGAGGCGATCCGGAGCTGGAGCCGGTGCGGCGAGGGAGGGGACGAGCAGCGGCAGTGACGAGGAGCCGGAGGAGAGGAGGTGGTGAGGTGGTGACTGTAGAGTGAGGGTGGGACAATGATGGAGGGGACCGAGGATAGGAGGAGCTAGAGTGGACGGGAGGCAGCGGTGAGGGGATGAGTAGCGGTCGTGCGAGGAGGGAGGGGACCAAGCAGCAGCGGTGCGGCAAGGGAGAGTACAGTGAAGGAGGGGACGAGTGGCAGTGGTGCGGGGAGGGAGGGGATGAAGATGGAGGGGACGGGGGTTAGCGGGGTGCGGGGGGGGGGTGTTCGGTGTGCGGGGGGGGGGGGGGGCGAGGGGGCAGAGTGCCGGGGGAGGAGGTTGGAGGCCAGAGGGGCTGGAGGCCGAAGGCCAGAGGGCGGCTGGAGGGCTGCCGGATGGCTGCCACAGGGCTGCCGGAGGAGGGTGGTGGGAGGCCCGAGGGCAGAGGGAGTCTGGAGGGTGCCCGTGGGGTGGAGGGCGGCCGAATCCGGAGGGCAGAAGCGGAGGAATCCCATAGAAGATGGAGGGAAGGGCAGAGGGCGTCCGGAGGGTGGCCTGTGGAGGGCAGAGTGTGGGGTGACAGAGGGCGGCCGACGGATGGCAGAAGGTGGCCGGCAGAGGGCGGAGGCCGAAAGGGCGACAAGGGATGGCGGCAAGGGAGGGTGCGTGGCGGCGGGGCAGGGCGCGCGACGACCGGGGAGGGCGGCGACGGAGGGAGTGCGGTGATGAGGAGGGCGTGCAGCGAGGTTGGGCGGAAGAGGGTTCGGGGGGGGGGGGGGGGGCACTTTACAAGAGGAGGGAGGAGGGTTCGGGGGTCACTGAATCCCTGTTTTGTTTTGGGAAACCTATAAACCGCCATTGGCGGTCGCTATAGGTAAAGGGGCTCAAAAGCCAAGATTTCTAGTTGTGTTATCAATGTAGTGACTTGTTGTATAAAATTTATATACACACAAAGGGGAGTGGAAATTACTACATAAGTAGATAAATTGTGATTTCACACATTATCTTAGAGTAAAATTATCAATGAAGTTTCCTTAAAACTGAATGAATGGAAATTGAATTTTAAAATTCCTTTACTTATTTAGTAACTTTTGACACATACACCTCATGAATGTTGTATCATAGAAATATAATGTAAATACCCTTAAATTAATATATATTACATAAATAATACAATCATTGGCAGTACATACACCACACAAAAGGTAATAGTGTCAAATATAACATGAATCTCACAGGAATAAAAGTGAGATGAAAACCCATTACCTTGTACTTTTCCTTATTGAGAGTAGGATAAAATATATTTTATTTGTTTGTCATTGTTATTAAATAATAAATGATCCTAAAACCTAAATATGATATCATATATGATCTTATAATATTGCTTTGTTGATAATATTTTTGTAGTATCATTGTTTCAGATGATAACTGATTCATTTTCCTTTATATGCTTGGTTATGTAAGCCAAGTTTTTTAAGGATGTGATGTATTTTATTAATATCCAAAATGATATTATGTTCATAAATAGTAATTTTTAATCATAAAATGATATTTATTCTTAAATGGATATGATGGGGAATGAATTTAATTGCCCTTGGGGAGAAGGTAATCCTTATGTACGCACGAATGACAATACCATTTTATTGATGGTGAAATCATATGTAATTGGGTGTTATTTCATATATAAACAATTATTAACATGTTATATTAATTATATACATCATTTATACTCATTATTATTTCCATCCATAAAATTTAGTGTTGAATAATAAAGTACACGACGACGTAGAGATGGTAATCCATAAGTACGCACGTATAGTGACTTTTTCATTCATAGGATAGAAAGAATAATGAATATGGTTTTACCATATTAATAAAAACATCAAAGTATATAGAAGGTACTGTAGATATTATTTTGTTATTGAAACCACAATGATAGAGGAAGCGGAGGAAGTTGATATCTTTGAAATATGTGATGAAATTATTACCTCTTCTTCTGGTTCTTCCTTTGGATTTGTCATAAGGGCTACAGAGGATGGCTTTATAATCAACGAAAGGCCTGAAGGATGAATTTATAGTAGTTTAGAGGATATTTGGGTATGGATGTCTGAGCCAAATTGCATTGGAGTTGTGAAATTAAGATAAGGGTAACTGCCCATTTGTAAGATAGGTGAGGGTCATTTTAGGAAAAACATGAAATATTATTTTATTTTACAATAATATTCAGTTTATAATGGCTCTAAAATGATTTATTTCGAGGATAAGGTGGGAATGGGTAGAAAACATATCTACCAATAGGTTTTAGATAGGCATAGTTCACCATATTGACCTTATATTTTAGATTTAACTATTAGTTAAATAATTTTAATTTTACCTCATTTTCTTGTATTATTATAATAAATGGTTAATAAAAATTCAATAAAAAGTCAAGAGAAACCCAAGTGGTTTAATATTAATATATATAACCTAATATAAGTTGTTTTTCCGAACCTTATATATTTAGGAATATTATATCAATTAATAATATAGTATTTGGTTTAAAAACTCATTTATGTCTATTTAGAAACTATTTGTATTTTGTTTTTTGTAAATGTCATAACAACATGTATACTACAAAAAAATAAATCTAACCAAACCTAACATGTCATTTTAACCAATAAAATTATTGGAATACATTATAAGACTCAATTTACATTTATTTGTATATTTATGATATTCATTATTTTAATCATTCGTTAATTAGGTAATTAAAGAATCATCACTGTGTCATAAATAAATTAAATTATTTAATGTCTACAAATTTAAAATGAAATAATATTATTCAAAAAATATTTTTAACTTTTTAATGAATATTTATTGTATAATTTATCTATTGTATAACCATATATTAATAACGGTTTATTTATTATTCATTGAATTTAACAATATTAACATTTCATGAAATAAAATAATAATAAATGTCCTAATGTAATACATGTACACCAAAAGGATCATATATTATTCCTAATTATTATTTTGGTCAAAAAAACTTATCCAATAGGATTAGTACATCTGTTAGGGTAATTATAATATCATTTTTATCCTTAATAACCCTATTTACATTTACATGTGGTAAATAAAAGTCAAAAGTTACGATTACCAAAAAATAAATTTCATCTTATTAAACAAAATTTTATATACTAATTTAAAAAATGTCTCTTATATTATTAAAATTCAATTCATATATGTGGTAAAATTACTTTTTATGAAAATTCGCTAATGTGCCTAGAATGTGGGTAAAAGATGTTAAAATATTCAATAGACTTATATACAAATAATTTTATTATAAAATTACTCCAATGAATTACATTGAACTAATATAGGTATTATGTATCAATTTATATGTAAAATAAATTTAAAAAAATAAATATTTAGTTAAAAAATGTCAATTTTAAACAATAACATATTTTTTTCACTATTCATCAAAATAGAAAGTTTTCAGAAAAATACAAAAACTTCACAGTAAGCTATATTTGATATTCTGAATTCAAAAATAATTTCTATTTTACCAAATTTAAAACATATAATTTTCATTATTTAATTTAAAATTAAATAAAATTTTCAAAACCAGAAAGTGGGTTTTGGAGAAGTAAAAACTATCAAAATATTGATATGTTTTTATGTCCGGTTTAAAAGTGAAATTACTTCCAAAGACTAACATTTTATTAAATGATAATAATATAATCTAATTATAAATCAAAACATGTTAAATTTATAACTTAACACTATAAGTTATTTCGATTAAAAAAGTTGTATTCAATTAAAATTTAGTATCTTTCACTATTTATCAAAATATGAATGTTATCAAAAAACACCAAAAATTTATCCAAAATAAATTTTTAATTCCTGATTTTAAATAATAATTTAATTTCCTCAAATTAAATATATTAAGGATTCCAATATTTGATTCAGAAAGTATTATCCATTAAAATCTAGAAAAAACTACATTTTTTTTAAAATACTCCTTTTATATGAAAATTTTAATACGTCCTAATATTATTTCTTAAGAAACACAAAAGATGAATTTAAAAATTATAAGGGATATATATAAAATAAAATTTTTATTAGTATTCATAACCACTTTCTAAATGGCTAGTTTGATAGGTCGTGATGTGCTTTAACTCGTTGTTGTGTGAAGTGAAAGCTATTGAATTACATAAAAATTAACTTACTATGAAAACTTCAGGTGTTAAATTCTTCTCCCTTTTGGAAATTGTGTCCTCACTATTTTAAAATTCGGATTGTGAACTTCGATGAATTTACCACATTGGGAAAATAGTTAATAAAACTATTACCTTAGAAGAAAGAAAGAGAATTACGAAGGAAACCCGAGATATCGTATATTAGGATTCCATGTAGTCAAACATGGATATGTTAGATAAAATAAGTGTCAATTTTAAATGGATATTGATAGAAAAAATGATCAGGAGAATGCTAACAATATGAAAACCACAACTTGTGATGGTTTAAATGGTCATTAGTTTCCCAATAGGAATAGTAAATAGATAATGTTTTTTGTTTTTTGTTCTATTTTATAATTTTGAGGAATTTATTTACTATATTGAATGAAAATGTAAAGAGATATAATTAATTTTTTAGTAGATATTCATCCTTTAATAAATTTCTACCACTAACACATCTTTTCTCCAAACTATGAGTATTCAATATGACTTGGTCACACCAGAAGTGCTAGAATAAACTTTTAGAGATAAACATAATCCACTAATGATGAACTGTATATTTTCCTTGTCTTTAGAGATTAAATAAAACCAAATTATTTGTATAACATCATATCATCCACAAAATGGATATTCGATTATAGAAAAAATAAAATCATAATTTCCAAAATTGAAAATAAAAACACCCAAATTTAAATAAAGACCATTCAATAAACTATTGTCCTTAAAATAAATAAATATAATAAAAACTAAGATTGAAACCCAAAGATCAGATGAATTTAATCAAACAGTATTTCCTAATAATTATTAACATTTATCTATAAGTAACCTCAACTACTCTTAATGTCTCATTCAAAAGTGAAATTAACCAAATCAGATATTCTCTATTATAGGATAATCATTTCCATTAATAACCTAAATCTCTATAAAAAATAGATTCTTCCAAAATTAAAAAATTTATCATTACTCCTAAAGTGAAATTTAATGGTATTATATTTTCATGAGGCATATAGTGTTCCCAGAAATGAAAATGTATTCCAAAAAAACATTTATCACTTAACCATCAAATCATTTTTCATATAATAAGGATATAAATTTGATTAAACATAAGATCCCAAATCAACTTATTATTGATAAATAAAATCATTTAAATAAAAATAATAAGTCACACTAACTGGGGTCTTCATGTAGTCTGGTGGTAGGCTATAAATCCCAATCGCACTCTGGTTATGGGTTCAATTCCCATCACTTTCTCCGACACGATGGGTTGTCTCATGGTCTGCATGTTGTCCTTTTTCAAAAACTATATTTTATAACATTCCCATAATGAGATATATTCCTCAAAATAACCATAACATAATTTAACCAAAACATTTATCTCATACCACGAATTTTTATCCCAAAAATTAATAACTTGTAATTGCCTCAAATTCAAGGAGCATAAAACCCCAAATGTTTCTTTATAACTATATCCATAAAAGAAAAATAAATTCTTCCTCTAATATAATTTCCACATAACAAACTGCATCGTTAATAATACAAGAGAATAGTCTTCTAATATAATCCTATAAACAAAGATCATTAATTCATTTAAAAATTTATCCATCCATTTTTTCCACATAGGTTCTTACGTGACCTAGCAGTTATCATATAGAATAGGGCATTGATTCGGGTAATTCCAAAGTATCTTAAATTTACAACAAATGACTGTATTAGGATTATTAAGATCATTTTTATTTTCTACCATAGAAGTTTTCATTTTTCCTAAATGATTCTTTACATTTTTTCCTTATATACGACACATAAAGCATTTATTTTTTCCATTAAGACACTTTCCTTGGTGACTCCTTCTACATTTATGGCATAATAAAAATAGAGTTTTCTTTTCTCCATGGCTTCCACTGCTGGAACTCTTATCATTCTCCACATTTTTCTTCATTGCTGAGTTTGTGAGTTGGTTAATATATATATATATATATATATTATTGATCATATTATTGTAAACCTACATTGCCATAAACACGATATATTTTATGCCTATCAACGTTCTATTTATTTTCTCATTTCTATCATCATTCCCACATTGTAGATCATGTTCAATGTTACTATGACTTCCATGGAAACCTACCATTTTCTAATCCCATGATATATAGTATGAGTCATAAAATCATTTAGAAAATAAAATGGAACCTTATGTTCAATCTGAAACACCTTATGATTAACCAAGTTTATTTATTCTCATCTTATATTAAAATCCTTCAAATCAATTTGTAATGAAAATGTGAATTATTCAAAGCATTTCCCCTAGGATTTTCATAACCCAAAATTCCTCAAGGGTCGTTATTGTGTACTAGGTTACCCTGGGTTAGACCCGAAATTCCTTGTCAGAGTTTTCACACCTAGGAATATATATGCCAGAGCCGCCTCTACCTGCTCATATCCATACCAGGATGCATTGCTTTGAAAAAGTACAAAATATCTACATTACAAAAATTCTAAGAAGTTCATCTATAAAAATCCACAAAGTCTATCTTTAGGTAATGTCCTCTAATCTGAGTTTTTATAAATCGATCCTCCGATGATTGTACTAAAATTCCTATAATACCAACTATAATGCTTCAACCCATGTTAACTAGAGTCGGTGCATTATTACATTTCATTGGCATGATAACAAGGGATCAAATCTGGAAAGGCCGACCAGTTTAGTTGCCTTGGAAGTACTAGATACATTCATAATTTTTAAATTACATTATAAAATGAAAAAACACTAGAACATTGTCTAAATTGACCACATTTTTCTTCTTTGGACAATCTCTTTGGTTAGTCATAATATACTACTTTATATCCTGGTAAAAATAAAACCTTGAAAGGGGTGAGCTCAAATGCTCAGTAAGGATAACAAAATAGTGGAAAAATTGATAAATAAGAGAAAAAGTTTAAGGAAATGTATAAGACTAAAACACAAGACTTTTAATCATAAACACTAGAATACTATGGAAAAGATAAGTCAAATAATAACATTTACTTATTCACATGGATATTGAATCAGTCGAATAATGAAATTTAATATCAATAGCCAATTTCATAATGATGGAAAGCATAATGCTGGACATCATAACCACATAGTCATGGCCTCATGCCAATACTACAAATAAGATATTTTCAACTCCTATTTCAAGGTCACTAGATTTTCTCATTAGATCTACCGATGAATCGTGGAGTTATATCATGCTCCACCCATTATATTTAATGTCAAATTAATTTCTCATATGAAAACGTTGAAACATAATCTAAACATTCGTATTAACACTCGAAGACAAAATGTAAATATATTAACCACAAACCATGAATGGTATTAAAATAGCACATGTAGAGTTAAAAATAACTCATTCAATACAATATGTAATATTTTATTATAATAAATCAACCTCAATCCAGAATAATGAACGATATTGGCACAGATGGAAATAATCAGTAAAACTATTTGACTGAAATATCCCCATTTTCTTGAAAACAATTACAAGTATAACTATTTATCAAGAATCTTTTTAAAATAGATTTTTGAATCAATGTTTCCCATACCAGATTGAATATTTTAAAATTTATTTTAATTTTAAGTCATCAATTTTCATATAAATTAATCCATAAAACTATTTTTAAAATGTGGATATTAATGTGAATGATTAAGAAGAATTTTATTTTAAAACATTTAAAATTATATTTTAGTTATAGTTCATAACCAAATGAGATACTCTTGAATAGAAATATTTGAGGTAAAAAATGTTATAATATTATGAGAATAAATGGATTCATGATATATTATTTCAAGGTACAATATATACCCCAAACAAAGTGAATTGGCGCATAACAACAAAGAAGTCTCGATGGAATGTAGGTTGAGATAAAATTCCTTATAAAGACAGTGTCCTTAGGTTAAAGATAGATCAATGACACAATTATGAGTGAAAATTATAAATACACTCAGTGTGATTGGATATTCAGTGTAAATCAATTATATGACATTCACACATATTCTTTTAAAAACAACACAAATGACTTTGATGTTTAACTAAATTAATAGAAAATGATTTAAAATTACTCTTATCAAGTTCATACCGATGATTTGACAATGTATCAATCGAGTGATTATGTAAATAAAAAGAATATACACACCAAGGGGAATGGAAATTACTAAATAAGTAAAAAATAGGGATTCACACATATTCTTAGAGTAAAATAATCAATAATGTTTTCTTAAAATCGAATGAGTGTAAATTAAAAATTGGAAATTCCCTTATTGATTTGGTAACATACGTAACATACACCCCATGAAATAAAGTTAATAAAATGATGATGTAAATAACCAAAAATTAATGTATATAACACAAATAATACATTCATGGAAAGTACATACACCACACATAAGGTAATAGTTGCAAATATATCAAGAATCTCACGATAATAAAAGTGAGATGAAAACCCCTTACCATGTAAATTTCCTTATCATGGGTCAGTTAACTTCTTATGTAATAGGTAAATAATTATTATTAAATTATACTAGAAAAAAAATACAAGAATATGATATCATATATAAACTTCTAATATTGTTTTGCTAATAATATTTCAGCAGTATCAGTGATTCAGGTGCTAACTGATTCAATTTTCTTTATATGCTTGGTTACATAAGCCATGTTTTTTTACGATATGATGTATTTGAATCATATCCCAAATAATATTATGTTTTAATAACTTATTTTTTTATCATAAAATTATATTTATTCTTGATTGGTAATTATGGGGAATGAATCTCATTGCGCTCGTGGAGACGATAATCCGTACATACGCACAAGCGACAATACCATTCTATTGACGGTGAAATAATATGTAATTGGATGGTATTTAATACATACAGAATCATTAACATGTTAAATTTATTATTTATATAACTTATACTCATTATTATTCCCATCTATATAATTAAGTGTTGAATAAAAAACTATATCCCGACATGGGGACAATAAGCAGTATATATGCATGTTTGGTGACTTTTCATTCAAAGGATTGAAAGAACAATGAATATAGTTTTACCATATTTATAATAACATGAAAATATGTATACGGTACTTGAGTTATTATTTTGGTATATAAACCACAAATAAAGACGAATTTGAAGAAGAAGATAACTTTGAAAGAGGCGATGAAATTATTACATCTTCTTCGGGTGCTTCCTTTTGATTTGATCAAAAGAGAATAGTAAGTTGGATTTATGATCAAAGGAGGAATCTAGGATTAATTAAAATTAGTTGGGAGTATATTTTTGTAGGTTCTTGCTGAGACAAATGGATTTGGTGGTGTGAAATTAATAGAAGGGGATATTCCCTTTTATAAGAGTGGTGATGAACACTTTAGGAAAACCATGAAATATTATTTTATTATAAAATAATATTTGGTTTATAATGGCCCTGAGATGATTTATTTCAAGGATAAGGTGGGTACCGGTCAAAACCCACTCAACATATAGGTTTTAGATAGGTTTATGTCACCATATTAACATTATCATTTAGATTTAACTAATAGTTAAATAGTTTACCTTTTACCACATATTCTTGTATTATTATAATAAATAGTTAATAAACATATTATAAATAGACAAAAAAACATGAAGTGGATCATTATTAATATATCTAATTTATATATGTACTTTTGCCGAAAAATAGATTTTTATAAATAATATATCAATTAATAATATAGTATCTGTTTTAAAAACTCATTATTGTCAATTTTGACACTATTTGGTAATTTTTGTGAAAGTCATAACTGCTTGATTAATTAGAGAAAAAATATTTTAATCAACCTTAAAATGTCATATTAACTTATAAAATTAGTGTAATTCATTATAAGTCTCAATTTACATTTATTTCGATATATTATAATATCAATTATTTTAATGATTCATTAATAAAGAAAATTACTACATCATTATTGTGTCATAAATAAATTTAAAAATTTAATGTATAAAAATTACTAATAAATAAAACTATTTAGGAAATATTTATACCTTTATAATTATTATTTATTGTTTAATTTATCTTATGTATAACCCTATATTAAAAATAGTTTAGATAGTAATCATTGAAATTAAACTTTTATATCTTCCTGAAATAAAATAATAATAAATGTCCTAATCTAATCCAAGTGGACCAAAAGGATCATATATGATTCCTAATGTTTATTATGGTCAAAAACACTTATCCAATACAATTAAGACTTTTTTTAGAGTAATTATAATATCATTTTTAACTTTAATTACCCTATTTACTTAAAAATGTGGAAATTAAAAGTCAAAAGTAACTATTCACCAGAAAATATTTTAATCTTATTGAACCACATTTTACAAACTTATGTAAACCTCAGCTCTCGGATTTTTGAAATTCAATTTACAGAAGCGGTAAAAGTATGTTTTATAAAAATTTGCTAACGGGCATAGAAGGTGGGAAAAAGGTGTTAAAATATTCAATAAGAATTACCCTTGGAGTTCATTATTGGTGATCTTATCATTTTTTTGAATGTACTTCTCTATGACATTCAAAAAAAATTAGTAATGGGAGTTTAACAATATGTGTTTGGTTTCTTTTTTATTTGGTGGAAAAGATTGTACTAGTGCCATATCATTTTCATTAGTATAAATTTTTAATGAAATTCAAAATATCAATCTTGTATCATAGTGAAGGTAAAACATATTTTATCTATCATATATAACATGATCAGAAGAAAATGAATATTGAAACTAGATTTTTGATCATTAAAATACAAGTGTAAAAAATATAGATCAATTGAAAATTAATAAGGGTGACCCCTATTATTTTATTGTCTGAGTTCTTGAATCATTGAATCCAATTTGAATATACATATGAGAGGGAGTCTCCAATGTAATAGAAAGGTAAAAATCAAATTGGGGAAATTTAGTAAATATCTAAGATAAGAAATTCATTATGATTAGGTAAATTATAAAATAAATATTTTTTGTATTATTTTTAAAATTATTATTAATGGTTCATTTCATTAAATATTGTGGAGGTGGAATTGAGTAAAAATAATATTTTTGTGATTATAAAATATATTGATTTACTATTTCATTCCAAAATATTTGGAAATAATAATTATTTTTTGGGTGAATTTTTTTTCTTGGGAATCATTATAATGATATTAAAAATGTTTTATTAAATAGAATTTTTAAAATTTCTCTTTAATTGATAAGGATCACCTTTATTTTTAAGAGGTATACATTTTTTGGGATTTAAATATGGATAACATTCATGATATAAATGATTATTTTTAATCATTAAATAAGAATACCCAATTCTAATAATAAATCAATTACATGTCCTTATAATATTCATGACTAGATTTTTCGGATTCATTATCTCTACTATATTTTTATATACCTTTCTATTGAAAAAAAAATTATTCTAAATGAATAGTCTGACATGAAATATAACCTTTTATATAAATTTTAAAATTTTTAATTTTTAATATTTATTTATTGGTTTATTTTTTAAAAAAACATATAAAATAAACCAATGGAGAGTCTTTTTGAATTATAAAAGGGGATATTTTTTGGTCAATTGTGGAAAATAAATATTTCCCAAATACTGTTACATATAATTTGAGTACATATTTAACGATACATTTTACTTTTATGTTAGTTTTTTATTTATATTGATCTTCATTTTTCTATCAAAAACCAATAAATATCATTGAGAAATTTGACATGACACACTCGGGTTAGCTTAGTTAACGATAATCCATGTTGGACACCCTAATCGTACCTCCAATAGCATAGGGAATAATGGCCATTACTGAGTATGTGTATCATACTCATGGGAGGCATTAGCCGAAAGTAATATTATGTAGGAAAACATTTTTGAAAACACATAAAATTATAAATGATAAACACAACTAAGAACATAATTAATGTATTATATATAAATCCAACTATTAGAGTTTATATTATATATAATGAAATAAATGAAAAATACAATCCCAAATAACTATAAAATTTTCAAACCTTCTAGAATGATGGGACTACAGTCAAATGAGAAAACCAATATGAACCATGTTAACCTTATATAACTATTCCCTAAATGATCCTATTTATACTAGGAAAAATTTATAAATCCAATCATATTCAAACGAATGAAAATTTTGGCTTGATTCCATTGAATGTTGTGAATAAAAATTCCAAATAGGACACCCTATAATCACCAAACATAATGAATCACGAGAGTATTTCAATCATCATCTTATAGGAATTTCATGAATAATTTAAGATACGGTAATAATAACACCTTGTTATAATCATTACATACACAATTTCTCATATATATTTCAACCATATAGCCTAACAAAAGACTCTATATGAGGATTTTAAATTACACTCATTCTGTATAGCTCACTCCCACAGTCATGCAATCCCGGATTTAACTCATATGAGAGTTCATTTGAATAATAAGCTGATAAACATGTTATTTATGAAACTAGGAATATCTTGATGCACATATATGATATCTAACCTAGGTCCTCTTGGGTGTACTTTAACCTACCTATAAATCCCCATTACAAAGTGGATATTATGAAAACATTATATGTCCATGAAAATTACAAAAAAACTCATAAGAATTATAGTGCTATGAAAGAGAATCACACATAGGGTATTGTGAAGTGTTTCCAAAACTATATTACAGACTAATCCTTTAGATGGATCAGATCATATCCTCTTGAAAAAATGTATCACCAAATGGTCATAGAGATAAACCAAGAGAACCAACTAAACTAAAACTAGTTCATACTAATGATTCAAAGAGCCATAACCTCCGTTAGATACTGTACACTACATGCTTTTCGAGAACACACCATCGTTATAGTCCATAGTTATACCTGTACCTCACCCTCTCACACTACATGCATTTATTTATATATATATTTTATCACTTTTGGGACACATGATGTATATAGGTCTATCTGAAACTCATCAAGTTGAACCTACTCAATACAATATATATAGATCATGAACGTGTACTTTGTGTTATTAATGTGTACTCTGGTCATACCAATATATCATTCCTTGTCATAGTGACTAGAATTGACCATGTACATCGGTCAAACCAATTTTTGTATTTGTGTCCTTGCCTATGTACTCGTTGGTTGAACATCGAGATAGAATCCATGGGTTACACGAAATGTGGGGGTTCCATAAATTGTGTGATATTTTTTTACAAGTGATAGACATAAATTCCACATCTAGGGACCCACATAACATGTATTCTCTTGAATATAGATATGTTGTCATGATTTGTCAAAAAAATATCAAAATTTCATATATCTCATAATGTCACCTACAATACCATATATCAATCCAATAATATCACATTTATGGCGTGGATCTAGGTTGGAAAAACTATTACATTTTTGGGGGATAGAATAAAACTATCTCATCCACTCATAAATCGACTACCCTCACACCATGACTTTGCTGGAGGACATACTAAAAAATAGGGAAACACTCGTCTGATCCCGATCCACCTCTAGTCATCCCCATAGTATTTTCACCTCGATCACTAAGGTAATCGTGAATGAAAACTAGTGGTGATGATTTATTTCATTAAATCATGTAAATGAAATGAATTTCCACTGGGTATTGGTCAATTAACCAACTAAATGAAATAATGATGATGAATACATGATGAATGTGGAGGGAAAAAACAAAAAATGTAAAGAATGATCCAAAAAAATTATTTGGATTAGTATCAATCCATTGATAAATAATCAATGAATGTGGATTAATTTAAAAAATGAATAATTGAATATAATGAATTACTTATTCTTGGATGGTAAAGAGACACATGAAAATCAAAAATTGATCTATGAATCATTATTGTTAAAATGTTTGAATAGTAAATGGCATGTGATATAAAATGAAATATAAATCCACATAACAATATCTTTTATTTTATTTCAATCAATTACAGATAAATAATGGATCCAAATTATATTCAATGGTGATATCTATAATCTATTTTTGGAAAATTGATTTTAAATCCATGATCCACCATTAATATTCTGTAAAATATTCTCAAGAACTTTCTCCCACAATAATTAATTTTTTTCATCTATCCATATGGATTTTATATATCCATGTTTATATAGTGTATGAAATGTTTAAATTTTTAATAGTAATTAAAAATATTGTAAAATTTATTTTATTTATTATTCATCTAACCAAGGTTATCAAGATGATATACTGATGGAAAAAAATGTTATGTCATGGATACAGTAAAAAATAGCACTTCAGATTTATTTCATTGGTTTATTTTTTATCCTACCCTTTAATATAGATTTGATACCTTTTTTAAAATAAATATTTTCATGTAATATAATATATTTATTATTTTTATTATATCTATACTGAGCCTCCCCCAGCATTTGAATCCCACACTAACTCATAATTTTTCTCAACAAAATAGTCCATAGAATAATTTAATGTATTAAAAGGGGAAAATGTTGTATCATTATTTTCACCAGAGGGATTTTCATCACAAAATAAAAAAATTACCACTAAAAAAATTAATTTTCTAAGCATTGATCTAGGTCTCCCACACCCATGTTCTCTCTTATAGTTTCTCATGAATACAGTAGCCAATATATAAGTTAAATACCTTCTAACATTGATCTTAATTTGGGATCCTCTTTATCTACTAGGAACATTCTTTGACATCTCTATACTTGATGTCTAGATACACCAAATTGAAAACCTTCGACGTGTCAATAACATATCTCCTATGTTACGACACCTGGAATACATCATGTTCCAGATCAATCAATGGGGTAGGGCGAACTAATACTAACAACACTGACCATACATAATATATAGAAAGGTATAATGAATCTTGAAGATAATGTTCTTCTATGGAAAAATATATGTATTCCACATTGATGTGTTACCTTCAGTATCCCATGTTATCCTTCCTCAAATTATAAATCCCTCATTATTTGGTCGGTATAAGATTTATGATACTTGTGTTATTTTCATACACTTTTGGATGATCTTCACCTTCTCTTTCATTTCACACACCAATTTTTTGTTTATGAGTGATGATGTTCAAGGACAAATCCAATATAGTTCAGACATTTTGTGTCTCTAATATAATTCCTTGAGTGGTGCTATAAAAATGGGGGAATGATACCTATTATTGATGAAAAATCCACTATGGTTAGGTGATCATTCCACATATGTCCAAAATATAACATGAAATAACAAATCATGTCATTTAAAAATCGAATATTCTACTCACCTTTACTATTAGTATAAGGGTGAAATTTCAAGATTATTTGCAACTAAGTCACAAATGAATCCATTAATCTTATCCATAGTCATGACTTGATCATAGAATAATTCTAAAATATTATCATTGAGAGAACTCCATTATTTCATACAGTATTTAGTATCCAAAATCATCCCAATAACATTAATGAATAATAATCTTAGTTATCTAGGATGTGGTATGGAATGGTGAGTTATTCTATGATCTCCCAGATAGAATCATGTAAACTTGATGTTCGAGAGTATACCATCTCTAAATCAATAAATAAAGAATCCCAATTCAAATCTGACAGGTTACTTTAAACAAACTAGATTATATTACTAATCCTTTACCAGTTGATGAGTGAGGCACTATGATACAAAATCTGTATCACACTTATTCATTTGTGGAAACAAGAATTAAAATAGATGGTACTTCTAAATATTTTCCACACTAGGATGTATCACCAAGTGGATTATATTAAACATTCTAAAAATATCATATTGAATTTTTACTAGTTCTATCATACATTCTATTAATAGGCTTATGTTTTCCATAGATTTATAAAATAAATAATGATCACACCCTATGTATGTCTGGATACACAATTTCTCACAGTTGGTATCTAATGGATGAGCACCCAACACACTTTTTATAATCCGTGGGTATATAACAATAATAAGGATTAAATTTCTACCCATATTATCTTGAAAATCAACTATGATGAGTATATAAATATTAATCCATCATATGATAACTATGAATAAGTTCTCATGATATTAGAATCATCCACCTCATTCACATTATCAATAGTATAGAAAAATTGTAAGTAAAAATTATGGAGTTTTTCTATCCCTCAACACTATATAAATTTAATATCCACCTATGATAAGATATATATTATATTATTTCCCATAACATATTATAATCCACTAACACATAAGCTAGTGTTCCTATATATTCAAGGTGAATACTAGCACTACCATCTATAGAACATGTGTCATGTAATTTTTCTCCCGAGGGCTCATATTTTAGGTTCTATAATATTTTACCGTCATTGTATTCATTAGAAAAAATACAAGAATAGTCTTAGTGTAATTTTAAAAAAACACATACTCAACACCCTCCTACGGAATTTATAGTATGAGTGTTCTAGTCAACCTCTTTAAAAAATCCTTAAATTCCTTGCATAATATATCCATATACATAGAATACTACCCAATATGAGTCTAACATGTCTTGCCTATAGATATCTAGTACAAATAAGTCTCAAAATCGTATAGTATACTTTATACACAATCAATCTCTACACCTATGTCAAGATAGTGGTGGGATCCTATGCTTTCCTTGCTTCAATATTATCCAGGTCCACTACTACTCCATCTATGGAGATGAAATTTATAAAATGTTTACCTATCAAATATAGAACTGAAACATTAAGATAATATAATAAATATTATTACATCACCTTTTTTATAGGAAATTCCAAATTTTTTTCTCATGATCCTCCTTGGATTCCATATAGAGTATAATTTAATTAACGAAGACTACCACAAACCAGTAAAATGTATGATTAAATAACTGGTTCATTAGTCCCTTGATCATTGATTGGAAATTTATTAGGTTGAATGTAATTAAAATTTACTGATAATGATCATAGATAAATCAGAATTCCATTTTCTGAATATCCTCAGATCAATGTCAAAGATTTTAATACCCTGATCTAACATCAATCAAAGAGAACCATCTTTCGATTTTCAACCAGCTGAAAATTTCATCAATCTATGATAGGTGATACTAAATATTCATTTAACATAGTTCCAAAAATATATATCATCACACAATATCACAAATTTTCTTCCTTCATGGAATACTAAATTGGTGTTGTTAAAGAGGGACAACAGGTCTTCTAAATACCATATTCTGAAATTCCACTAATAGATCATTTTTCAAATAAATATCCATAAGGTCCATCAGATATAGTATAAAAATATATTTATGTAGTCATTGATGTAATTATATACTGAATTTCATATCGTACATGGGATGTATGCCAAAAATGTCCACAATATTGATTTCCTCATTCCCTATCACCAATTCAGAAAACATATAGATTATTGAATCTACTACTCAAAGTGTCATTATATCGAAATAGTGATTTACTAGTTATATCTCATAATTTTTGAGCTTATCCCACACATAATAGGTTTCATTAACACTGATGATGGAAAAACATAGCCCATATACATGGTAACACCACATCATCCACCAAAAAATATTAATATGGTCTTGAACTATGAATAACCGTTCCATACCTATGGTGTAATCATACATCCTCATAATTAGTAAAAAGATATCCGAATAGAATTTATATCCCCCAAGAGTTAGGTCGCACTATTAGAAAAATTATATGATAACAGAATCTTCGGCAATATGAATTTTAATGAACAAGGGTCGAGTCGAGGTCTCAAAAAAATAGCAATGTCTCAAATAAGAAATGTGGGAAGAAACATATGGCCCATACCTTTGTATATTGAAAAATTAGATAATGTAGCGATTAAATGGATAATACCTCTATTAATAATAGGAACTTATTCTTGAAAGACCTAATTTTTATACATTTTTAATCATCCTGGATTATGAGAACTCATTTCCTAGTGTGGAATAGCTGGGGGTGGTGGTGGAAACATGTTATATTGTCAATGACCTCAAACTGATTTCCCTTCTCCTCTTCCACATTTTCTTCCCACCAGACTGGAATTGACCTACTGTTATCTTTTCTTATACCTTACATCTTTTTACTCTCTAAAAGATTCATTTGGAGTTAAATAATCCCATGTTAGATGTCCCCAACCATCAAACAGGAAACACCACCTCTCCATAAGCACACTATAACTATCCAGAGATTAATAAACTATAATGTATGTAACCTAACACTGTCTCATAGATAGTATCATACACTAGGATCCCTATTTATTCAATAATCTACCATTATCCTATTATATAGCTATTCTATCTCATTACCAGTACCAATTGTCGGTGTTTTCTTACCCAAAAATCCCTCTATGACCGAAGCCCAATAAAGCACTATATCATCTGATAGAATTATGTTAGGTACCAATCTAGACCTTGTATTATACCATATCAAATTATCAATGTTCCATTAATTGATGATCATGTCTAAATCCATATAAATTGTGTTTCATGATAGGTTTCTAAACCTCAATGAATACACTTCCATGATCATGATGCTTTCAAAATGATATAAAAGCAAGTAAATATGATCCTCTTGCAACATTGTTATATAAAATTACACTATAAATATATTGTATGAAATTAATCAAGTCAGACTATTTAAAAAAGTTTCTATGTCACCATAATCCATCAACTCAATGTGGAGACCTAAAAAGATTCTTTATAAGAACTCCAATCAGTTCTAGAGGTGTCCTTGCAATGTAGGAAAACCATAAAACTTATCCTATCCACTCCTCATATTCATGGAATTTTAATGACCATGAAACCTCTCTTTCCACAACATATAAAGAAGTTCATTTATATTATCTTAAAAAAATCTGCATCATATAATACCAGAATAACCATTTTCTCAATAGGTGGAAAAATATTGGAATACCTCCAATAGTTATTACCTTTCTTACATGGCTATATAACAAATCTTTATTTAATTGAAGAGGATCATCATTATCAAGTTTCTGAATCCCCATGGGTTGTTATCATAGAGTCATCATAAAATATTCAATATATACCAATTCCATATAGTATATATGCAGAAAATAATCAATAAGGACATTAAACGCACAACATATTATTATATGATGTATGTTAAAATATGTTCCCTGTAAAATATTTGTACATTTACCAATTATATAAAAATGCTATTATATTCCTTGTTAATGGAAACATTTTTTGTCACACCACTTCTTCATTCCCATGCCTATGATCCAAGAAAATTCAATTTAACACCATTTCACTTATTCCCCAACAAAAAATAACTAATAGCATATATATAATCTAAGGTCCTAATTTGAAAACTATATCTTACAAAAAATCTATCTTGAAATTACCCACTTGGGAATACCGGGGTAGCATTAATCTATGTATCTCACCCCAATTCCTCTTCTAGTAGACTAGTGGATGGGGACTAGCACCGAGTAATCATATCACTCACATAAGTGGCCTTATATAAAAGTACCATTATTTATGAACACATATACAAACACAAATTCAATGCTTAATGTATATCACAACTAATACCATAATGCATTAATAATATATAATTCACACCATAATATAACCATAAGATAAATATTGTAATAATAGACAAATATAATTCCATCATGACAATTAAATAACCAAACATTCTAGAAAGATGGTATTGTTTTAATATATAACTCCTTGTACATACCACATTCATTCAATATCACTATGCTCTACCTGCTTTGCCTCCTCATTGTAAACTATCATTTTTAATACATGTGTAAAATAAAAAAAATTGTGGGAATATCACTTGAAGGGGTGATTATAAATATATAAGAGATTGACACCTAAAAAATCACCCAAAATAATGCATCAAGAGAATATTATTATCATCATTTGAAAGTCATTTCAATCATAATATTATACATGAAAGTAGGAACATTAATATATAGTCATAATAAACACCAATATTCAATGAGTTTTCAATGATACAATCAGTTATAGGATTATACTTGATGCATCATGTTGATACTTTTTGGGATAAGTGATTCCATGATCCATTCAATCCTTGATGGAGCTCATCCAAGAGTTCATGATAACCAGTACATAAAAATGAAGTACTCACTTGATCATAAATGATATCAGTACACAAATACGAGATCGCATGTAGGGCCTCTAGGGTATACCAGACACTATATAGAATATCACAGTATATAGGGGAAAATTTTCTCACCATGTTTTTTCAGGAAAATTCCTCAAACACGACATTGGGATAACATATAAATGTTATTTGGTAACAACCTAGGACATTCTATGGGATTCAAGAATAATATCCAAGACTAATCCTTAAAAAGGGATAAAAAAACTTATAAGGATGTAATTCATTACATTAGACCCACAAAAGAAAATAATGGGAACACCTATCTAAAACTAGTCTATGATATATAGTTGGAGGGTCTCAATATTCTCTATGGAATGCATATGGCATGTTCTGAGACCACTTGACAAGTATTGTATACCTTGAGCCCAGATGTGTCTCATTGTATCACATAGAATTCCATTCTCTATATGAATGGAATTTCTTTTTAGGAAAAATTCCATGTCCATGTTATACAAGAACATGTCATTTCACACAAGCCTATGTCAAAGAATAATGGATGGTGTTTGTTTAATGACATTTATGTTTTTGTAAACATGATATACCCATGTACCTATCTTAGTCAGAGAACAAAATCATTCTTGTTTACTCTTCTGATTCCCATGTAACTGGTTCTATTTATACCTATTTACCCATAGAAATCATGGTGAGATGGAAAAAATGGGTCCAATGGTGTGTGGTAGGTCCACAGATCCTATGATATTTTTCTCTTTGGCTAAGCCCTATTTGAAATACCTATTGTCCCATGATAAATGTGTTCTTTGGAATAGATTCCTTGTATTTTGATATTCACTATAAATCCATGTCATTCAATCATCTTCCAACCGCATTATTGTCATCATCTACCCAACCGCCAATATCAAATGGAACACATGGATCTAGATTGAATAGTACTTACAATATAATGTTGTGGGATTTTATCCCTCCAATCCCATCGGGAATCAATTACTATCAAATCATGTATTCACCAAATAGAAAACCATGAAATTATGATGTAAAAATCTGATCAAAATCCATCTATGATCATCCATCATCAACATCATGGAAAGATCACATTATCCATCACATGACTAGACCCATTGTAAGGATCAATACTGCTAAAAAAATAATAGTTTATTGATTTTCCACCAATTATTGGTTGAATCGTTGTCCAAAGACCATACTGACAATGATCATACATAAAATGAGGAGATAAGAACCACCAAACATAATCCGTAGAAAATAAAAATGTCAATTTTTTTATTAGACTCAATCAGTTGTAATATAATTGAAACTGAACAAATTTTTTAATAATTATTCCTGAAATATCATCAATTCTTAATTTTTCTATGACTAAAAATCAATATAAAATCAATATTTGATCTAAAATTTAGTATTTCTAGAAATATTGAATCTAATTAAATATGGGATAATCGTTGAGGGTAAAATCTGCAAAATAACATCCCAAATCAGGATTGGATCAATCAAAAATGACGAATGGCTCGACACCATAGTCATTAGTGAGATCCAAGGGCTCTAATCGACACACTAATTTCTAATATCAGATCTACTTTTGATCTTATTAAAACACTCATGTAGTGGGTCCTCTCTTAATCAATGATTTTATATAGATAACCCTTGGGATTATCAATTTCTATGATTATATAGAAGATTGTTAGGATATAATTTTTATTTCTTATAAATAAATTAATTACCATATTTATATACATTGTTTCATCGCACTACATCCCTAAATATAAAATCTCAATGAATGAACATAATATGTCATTCCCTATATAAAATAATTTTTTTCGATCTAATGGATGTTTTTTATTTTCAATCGGGAAATATATTTAAAATATTAAAAAATTATTTTAGAAATGTTTAACACATGTTATATAATATATATAAATTTTTTGTATATCAATACCAAGCCTCCATGTGAATAAGAATATTACTCTGACTTATAAAATTGAAAAAAAATTCCATAAAATATTTTAAAGTCATACAATGAAAAAATTGAGGTGTAAAATTGAGATCAATTAAATGTATTATTTTCATGTAAATATATCTTGTGCTCATAATGGAAATTTTAATATAATATTTTTATTATTGTTGTTCATGTAATTATGGTTAATGTAATTTTTACAACTTCTAGAAGATGAATGTAGTAATATAGAATCTATTTTTGGAATATTTATATTAAAATTATGTAATAACTTCCATTTTATTTTTATTCATAAAATTAAATAATTATATTGAATGTTAGTCATCAAATTGTTGATAAAAAATTCAAAATACTGGGTTAATTAATTTTATAAGGATTTTATATCCCTAATATGTTGGAAAATATATTTATAGGAGTTTAATTTTATCTTCCTAGTTCCAATATTAATTGAATTGTATATTATTTTACAATAGACCATGATTAATAAATTAATATAATTATATAGTATTAATTATTTACAATATATGAACTAATCTATCGTATAAAATAATTACACAATCCCACACATATCCAAACAAATTTAGATCCCTAGACTGTCCATGAAATACCAAAATACCACTCAATCCCCTATTTTACTCCATATAGTGACTATTATTCCCAAAAGAATTTCACAAGAATTGCTATAGTGTTTTCTCAAAAGAAAATACCAATGAAAGTGATATATGTTTTACCCAAGCCCATTCAATTGACATTCTCATAAAACCATCCTCAATTATTTAATAAAATTAAAAAATTAATTTAATAATAATAATTAATGATCTATAAATAGAATAAATTTATAAAATTACTATTCCCCAAATATATTTTATAAATTGAAAAATGAATATTTTGTGAGCCTATACAGGTAGACCACCAAATTTGTGGATATCATTTTTTATTTATCATAATAGCCACACATTTATGGTAATATAAAATGATTAAATGAATAATTGTGATTTTTATTTAATAATAATTATTATATATAGTTTTAATATGATCAAATTTCATTCCAACCTATCTATTGGAAAATAGAAATTTCATTTTTATGTATGTGAAGACTAAAACCACCATGGAAATAATCATTACATATTTCATGTTCTCTATATATTTTATAATTATAAAAGTGAATTTAATGAATGAATATAACTTTATTAAATTATTATGATTTTTAATGATGGTGGAATAGTTTCATGACATGTTTTACCTTTTTCAACACACCAATATTGTTTTTGAACAAAATACACTATATTTTTAAACATGGACTATCCCAATTTATTAATAAAATTATAAATATTTAATACATGATGTAAATGGAATAATCATGAAGAATTATTAGTTTATCGAAAATAGCTAATATATCTTTATCATTTGTGAATTTGAAATATGTAGGTTGAATATCTTAACTATTGGTAATATTTTTTCCTTTAAAATCTTTATTTAAATGTTTTCAATTGTTTTATTCCAAGAGAAATTTCTTTCAAATATTACATGAATGTAATTATATATATTTTTTGGAATTGTAAAAGTTAATTCATATCTATTTTATTAATTATTCAAATTTCTTTTATTTAATTTTATAATTAACTTCATGATTTATTTTTTACAATATTTTATAATTTATGAAAGTAATCTCATTGGTACTATTTATGAAACGAGATCATTTTCTATCATTTATAATATTTTAAATGAAGATTACACTTCTTTTTATAGAATTACAAATTATATTCAATTCATATTTTTCATTGATTTTTTTATTTATTATTATTATTAAATAAATGGTTACATCCTTTTTATTTTTATGTGATAGATTTAAATGTTTATGATTATAGGTGTATGTTTTTGTTCTGTCTTTTTTAATGATTCAACTAAAAACCCACTATGTGTTTTCTATATTTTATGGTCATTGAAAATTTTATATGATTATGGGTGGTTTAGATATTACCATATAATGAATTGGATAAATGTATGTTGATTTGTGGAAATATACTATAATTTACTCGGTATGTCATCTCAATATAAGTGTTTCAATAAGAGTAAATGTAATAATGGTTATAAGGATAATATATATTGATAAATATATTGTTTCCCTATACATACAATGGGTTTTTTTTGTAATCCTTTTGATTTCCTAAGGTATGAAAATAGGAGAACTATTAATAGGAAATTAATAAAATTTTTAATGTTACTAATTTTCTTTTAGTGTAAAATCATTCATGAGTAATCATGGATTTCCTATGTAACTTTTATTTTTATAGAATTTGTTTTAATCATTCCAGCAACATCTTTATGAAGAAATTGTGTAATTATTGGGGATTCATATATATGTAAATGATGATTTTATATTAATGATTGTTATTCCTAAAAGATTAACTCTATATGGATTATATTATTCATCAATGGAAAAAAAGGTCCAATTTTTTAAATAACACAATGGTATTTTATTTTTGGAATAATATTTTTAATTTTTTTTATATTCGAGAGGGTTTATATGTGTAATATAATATCCAATTATTTATTATATGTTACATGTTTCAAATGAAAAAAGGCGAATGAATGAATCATGATATTAAAAAAATGACCATTTTGAGTAATACTGTAATCTATGTTAATGTTTTTAATATTTTATATAATTTCTATCCCAGTTCTATAATATGGTAAACCAAAATGATCATGTAATTATAAAAACATGAAACCATTTTTTAAATTATATAATTATTTATTGATTAGGTAATGTCTTTTTATAATTTTTTTAGTGTAAGGATTGAATAACATTAGGGGTTTGGATATATTAAAAAAAATGTACATTATGGTATATTATTCAATATTTTTATTATCATGAGGATATATTCAATGGTTTCCTTGTGTATAATGTAATCAATGATCTATTAAAAAGGGTTATTTTTATTTTGATCATGGTGATTGAGGTATGATAGAAAAAAATAGGTAAAAATTTTACAAAACCAATAACCTAAAATGGTTGTAGTTTTAAATGATTAATAAATAGAAGAATAATCTTAGTTTATGAATTAATTTAATTGGTGTAGCCATACAAGTGGACCCTATAATTATTTATCAAAAAACTTATATATTTTTGATCATTTCATGAAACAAAAACCTTTATAAATGAATTAAACATTTAGACTATATTTTAATGATTTCTAGAATAATTATTTATAAATATACATTATGTTTTGGTTCATTCAAATCTTACGAAAACAAATCTAGAAATTTCTCACTATATAGGTTAAACTGACAAGTGGCGGACACTGATTTCGAATACCAACAAAAGGGATGATATTTGTTTCACCGAGAAAATAGAATTTATGATTATTTTCTTTAGAAATATTATCTTGTTGTTGTTTGATACAAAATATAATGAATATTCATATATTTGATCTAAATAAAAGAGGATTTAGTTTTTTCTAAAAAGAAAGTTTTAGAAAATTTTCATGGTATGCAATAAATTTATTTCCAGATCAGGGTAATAAAATTATATAGTTATTGAGGAATTAAACGTATGTTATAAATGTATTTTATTACTTGTGATATTTGATGTTATAAATACATATTTTAAATTTATTAAGACTATATTGAGTATATTTATTTTTTTATCAATATGTGTACATAGTATTCATAGTGGAATAAACTGAAGAAGTATCCATCTTCGAAATATGGAGGCTCAAACAAAAAATCAGTAACCATCTTGTGATATGCATGATAAAAAAAATTCTAATGAAAAATATATTTCATCCTTAATGTGTTTTTGATGTGGCATGATTGAAAATATTGATCATGAATATAATTAATAATATAAATGGTAACCAATAAATCGATAATTATAACCCATCATAACTATGTTTTATTTGTAATAATATGTAACATTAGGAAAAATATTATTCTAATACAAGTATGGATGTTGGAAATCATCATAATCTTATGTATAAGGATAAGTGAAAAAATAAATTTATAATAACTTTTAATATTAGTAAACATCAAATGTGTTTTTGGAAATTACATTACTTGTACAATAAAATTATGCTAATAACTAGATTACGATCATATCAACAAATTGTTTTATTTTCATGAAATTCATAAATCAATTTGAAATGACACCTCATGAAATAAAAATACAATATTTGATAAAAACTCTTACAGATAGTATAAAAGTGATAATTTTTATTTGAATATTATTATAAATTTGTACAGATTTATTTTTTCTAAAAATTATGCATCTAAAACCCTAGTAGTGTTTTATATTTTTGTGAATCGATTGGATCATCATTTATCATCCTGAGATATAATTCAGAATAAATTTGGTTATAGTAAATTTATTTATTTTTGTTTCAAATCAAAGAAATTATTGTGTTCATACATACGATATCCTATCCAGGTTTTGAATCATTGATTACAGATAGGGGTGAATGTTTTATTTCACATATTAGTGAATAAAATGGAACTATTCATATTTGTGATGTGATAATAGTAATTGAATATCACTATACATTTCATGAGGACATATTTTGTGTCATTATTGATTGGGAGGTTGAATTCCCGATTGAATTTTTTTCTCATATATATATTGATTTTAGAACATCCTCATTGAATGGATCATTTAGAGATTCTGGAATTTTGAAAGGAGTTACCATAGTTATTTGGTAATGGGTTTATATTTCTATACACATCAATTAGAGTTTATATAGTATAATATCAGTAGTTTCTATGAAACTATTCATTTTATATAAAGATAAAAATATCATTACTATTAATAACAACATTTAATTACCACATATTGATGAATTATTTAACTAGATCTAGAGGAATTAATTTTTTTCAAAGATCAAACGTTGGTTCAATTATCATTAAAAATGTTTATAGTATTCTAAAATTATGAGGATATAATTTTGGAGTAGTATTTACATTATGATTTTTTATTATGACATTTTAGTTGAATAATTCACCAATTTTATTTACATTTTTAATTAATATATTTTTTGTGATTTATTTATATTTTTTGGTAAATTTAAATAATGACATTATATTACCTTATAAATGTTATTTAAATTTTAATAATCATATACAGATTAAAATGTAAAAGTTAAAATAAATTCATTCATATGGAAAATTAAAAAATGTGAATATTTGTATAATAATATTTTCTTTCAGAAGAATATTGTATCTAAAAATGTATAAATTTTGATCCAATAATATGTAATGTTATGGAATAATTGAAAAGTTCTATTTGTGACATAAAAATATTTCATTTTCTTAGACTAAAATGTCATAAGAACTACTCATTAAAATATAGAAAAAAAATTATTTTATGTTTTCTATAAAAAAAAAATATTAAGTCCATTTTATAACATATGATCTTTTCCTATAATGTACTTAGATGAAAAGGACTAATAATTAATAATATCATAGTTTATAAAATAAATTAAATGTATTTATTTTACATTATATGTGATAGCTCATTTATGATGCTAATATCTAGGAAATTTCATGATGATCCTAAAAACATATTTGAAAAAATATTGTGGGAAAAATTGTCCAGTAAGGGGATTTAGAAACAATGGAAAAAAAATTGAATAATATTTTTAAAAATAATTTAAAAAATTGTTTCATTATATAATTTTTTTTAATTTTTTATATATGATTTTAGAGAATATAATTCTAGGGTTTTAAAAATACTGTATTAGAAGTCTATTTAAAAAATCATTTAAAAATACATTTAATTTTGAAACCATTACTTAAAAAAAAATTGAATTATATTTTTTGTGAAGTAATAATTCTTTAAAAACATTATAATACCATTTAAATACTTATCTTTTGAATAAATAATAATATATATTATAATACTAACACATTGAACATGTTTTTCATCGTACAAGAATGCAATTATTTTTTATAAATAATTGAGATAGTCTGAAATAAATTAATAGAAAACATGAAATAATAAAGGTTGTATAGTCTTACCCATTCGGGAGGGATGGGTTTATTCCCCATTTATAAATGAATTTTACATAATCTATGTGTATAATTTTATAAAACAATTGGTTCATCCCCCTTTTAAACACACACACCCATATATATTGTTTTGTTTTTTATTTTAAAAGGATGAAAAATTAACAATTACATTCATATTGATATGTATATATATAAAAATAATATATACTTCCATAGAAAATAATTTTCTAAATTGTTAGTGAAGAAATATTGTAATAATTTACTTTGTATAAATTAATTGAATTTTTACAAGATATAAAATCTATTTCATTCAATACTGAATAAAAAAGGATAAACATTATTATTTTAAACTCATACTTGTATTTCTTAATTAAATATACATTTACATAATTCAAAACCTGATGTTTAAGAAATAATTTTAAAGATAAAGTAATGGTGTGGAAATTTAATTCCTTCACATAAAATAATTCTTAATATAAAATTACAATTCCAATCAAAAATGATTTTAAATATATATATATAATTTTAATTCATTAAACATTCATATAAACAAATAAATTATTATATTTACATATAATTTTGGAAATAAAATTATATTACATGCATTAAATTATAAAAAGTTAATTTTTTAATATAACATCCCATTCTTGATTAATTTTAAAATATAAACATCAGTAAGAATGTGATTTCAAATTTACAAAAAGTATCTAATATAAATACTTTACTAATTTAAATTTTCAAATATTAATAGAATTAGTATATATATAGTTTTAAATTTTACCTAGATATATACAAATTAAATGGTGAAAATGTGTAGAAAATATTATGATTTGGAACATAACATACATATCTTAAGCTAAATAGTAGTTGGAAATTACCTCCATATATGATTTGACGTTTTTATAAATAAATAACCTAAAATAGATTATATTATTTAACTATATACACACCGTTACAAAAATAGTGTAAATAGACGCCTATGAAACCTCTTCTGCTATGTGGGTACTCGAACTAAAGAGAAATAGAGGAGAAATATAGGGAGATAAGGATTTAAAGGTGTCCGTTCCATTCGAGAGAATTCTTTTCTTCTAGTAGGATAATATATATATATATATATTGGTACAAAAAGGCATGGAATGAGATTCTGAGATAAGATAGTATTTTTCTAAACACACTACATTTTTTCTATGTCTATTGAGTCATAGTTGAGGTTTTCAAACCACTGGTTCTCATACCTAAATATTTAAGGGTTTTAAAAAATAGAATATATTTTATATTAAAATAAAGAAAATATATTAGAAAAAAAAAATATTTCATGTTTTCGGATAAGACTCATCACGAATTAAAAAGTGTTATTTGTGGATGAGGGTTGTTGTAGGTCTAAACATATGAACTGAATTTGAGAAGGTAGTTTACCATAATGGGGAAATGATAGTGGTAGAACATTTTTGTATGTATTAACAATGAGGTATTGTGGTGTGTCTAAATGGAAATCAAAAGAGATTAAATGAGGGTGATATAGAATGCTCAGACCTGTAGGAGAATATATTAATAATCGAGGTAGGTCCCAAGGATGAATATCACTTGGAGATGAAAAAACAATATTGTACTTGATCATATGGAAGTTATCTAAATTATTTTTTAAGCATGTAAATAGTGAACATCAAGTGAAATATCTCATCCAAAGATTTAACTTTTCAAAATACCCATATAATATAAATGGGGAATTCTACTGGCCAATAGTGATAATCTGGGTCCTCTCCCAGACACCTATAAACACATGTGGGATATGGCCCAACCAAATTATATTACCTGTAAGAAAGAAAAAATACCTTTTTACCTATAAAATCTTTATCCACAATTGGTTCCCTCATTTTTTTAGCTTTCCATGCATGCTACAATGATGGGGTTAAGCTAGCTGGTGCCCTATGTTTTACAATGCAGTTTTTCACATCATGAAACAACATATCTTCAAATTATCATTTATACTATAATTTTATAATTATAAGTTTATAACTTAATAAAAAACGAAATGAATTGATGAATCATTTTTATCACATTTTATCAAAAGGGATCTAATAATTATTATTTTATATTGTAAATCAATTTATAAAATTATAATTTATATCATAATTTTTATTCACCAAATAAAATTAAAAATAAATTTATGTTTATAATTATTACATGTCTCAAAATAGTAATTTTTTTAATAATAATAATTATAAATTGAAGATAATTATTATTATTTTATAAAAAGATAACTTTAAATAAATATTTATCAATAATGATTAAAATTGAAAATGGTAAATTGATATTAAATATTAATATTAATAATTTTATATTTATCTATATTTTTGTTATTATTATAAATTTTCATTTTTCAAATAACATTAAAATGTCTCATTAACATATTAATAGTCATAATTTATAAATAAACTTATTCAATGAATAAAACGTCTTTTTAATACTATATCATGGAGAATAGAAATAGTTGTTTTTGTAAAGTATCATTAAAATTATAGTTAAAAAACTTATATCGATTAGAAAAAACTCATATCATTCATAAAATAAATTGTCTAAAAATATTTTATATGGTTCTAAATTAAGATATAATTATTTATTGGACATTAATTTTATAATAAAAAAACTATAATTCCAGGAATGTAACATTCAACCACCATTATATTATATTTCACCATAAAATTTCATTTTTATTTTCAAAAAAAATACTAAAATAACATTTTCTATATAAAAATAAATAAAATTATTTATATATTTAAAATGGCCACATTATTACCTAGTATTCCAAATTTTTATTTATAATGCTTATATTTTTAATCTAATTAAATGTTATAGAAAAGAGGTTTTATTTAATGAACATACGTCGAAGAATACTCTATTTTAACCTGATGTCCTAATATCTTCTAATATCTAAAATGTTCATATTATACCTTTCATAACATCCCATGACATGTTATTCTATTTCTGGAAAAAAATAATTTTTTATATTTTTTATAATGAAACTGAAAAAATACAAAGTCCATTATACAATTGAAGATCTTTTCATGTCTAGGATTTCAAGGAAAATGTATAAATTTATTTTTAATCATAGTTTATAATATAAATAAGTAGGAATCTCTTTGACATTTTCTATTCTAGAAACATTATAAATGTAATCTCTATGAAATATAAAAAATTATCGTGATGATGTTATTAAAAACACACAGTGAGAATAATTTTTTTGTATGGGGTATGTAAATCTAGTGAAAATCCATTTTGAAATTACATTTTGGGTTTACTTGGAAAAAAATATGATTTACAAAAACAGATATTTGGTATCGATAATTTCAAAATATATTATTCTACGGTTTTGAAATATCTCTTTAGATAACATTTTGATATGTATAATTAAAATTAATGTAATATGAAAAAATTATTTCAAAAACAACATTGAAAAATATAATATCCTTGAAAATAATTATTCTATAAAAACTTAATAATAATATTGAAAATACTTATGATTTGAAAATGATTTTCTCAATAAAATAATCCCATTATTTTTCAAAATATATTATTCAATCTCAAATACACTCATACACAACTCTAGGTATTGAAGGCTGTCTCCGCCTACCCATTGTAGATATATTTGTTAAATCCCATTTTTAAATCTTATTTACTATTTCTAAATGTCAATATTTTTTAAATAAATTATGAATTCCAAAATAAATAGATATTCACCATTGTAGTATTGTATTAAAATCATAATAAATTCATTATTAGATATATATATATATAGTTATGAACATGTATATATTATTAGATATATATGTACTTCCATAGTAAATGATTTGCTAAATATGGATTAGAAGTAAATTTTTATTTCAGAAACACTTTTTAAGAAATGTGAGATAACAAACAGTTCCACAAAAAAATTTAAAAATTAAAAGAGGTCATAGTGTCCTCAATGACGAGTCTATGAATATTTTAGTTACCAACTCTAAATTAAACCCACTACAAGATAGTTATTTAGATATCCAGATCAACATATATAAGAGATTAAAATTGATATGTCATATTGTTCTAGGTATTAATGTATTCTACTAATGTAATATTATCATCATTGAATCCCAACATCAAAATGAGATATTATTTCTCAATCCACTCCCATTGATCATCATAAATAGAGTGGTACATAATTCTCTCATAAATGTTTTTAAAACCTCTTTTGAAGCATTGATATAGAGTAATTCTTCACGAACGTCTTCCATTAAATCATTTAAATGTAATAAATATTTATTTCTCCCCTATATTATTTGTTACCCCACCCTCATTATGCTTCCTTCCAAAAATATGCATTCTTGAACCTATCACCATCTTATGGTACTTTTCTACCTTTTATCATAATCTTTTTTTCCATCTTCCATGAACCAAAAATCACATCTTCAGATACTATGGATTCCCACTATCACGACCCATCCTCCAGGGCCTGCACATCACCTACCCCAAGCCCACCTTCTATAGGCCAGGGGCTGGAGACTAACATCGAAAGGTGTATTCCCTAAAACTGGAAAGGCATTTTCGTTTTAAACTATAACCTCATGTAACCAAGAACACAGATAGATACGAACACAAGAATACTGTATAACCAAAAGAGTACTGAATGTAAAGGGGTGGGAATACAAGCCCAACAGTAAAGGTACAAGTACAAATGAAATACAAAACAATTGATGAAAGAGAAATTATACCTACTGGATCATCCTCTGAGGTTCCTATTTGAAGGGTAGGTACAGATCACCTCCTCAGAACTCTTAGTCCACCCATGTCCTCTGCGTACCGACATGACATATGGTCTACCTCCGGGCACCATCCATCCTTGATACTCTCAGCCTCAGTCAACATTATACGTCATCTGCATCCAACACAACAATGTGTCTTCATAGCCCGTGCAGGGGTGAGTATAACGATACATAGTAGGTACCCCGAGGCACTCAAGGTCTCAAAAAAACCACCATTTATAAAAACAAAGTATGAAATCAATATATAACCCTACTTAGGTATATGCCCAAACATATACCTATGTTATCAAGTAATCTATCACAATCATGAAAAAACACAGAGATACTGACTCAACTCACACCAGGATTTATTTTAGGGGTAGCAACAAATAACATCCCCAGTCACATCATGGAACACCTCGTCTGCTGAAGATCCCCTCGTCTATCGAGTATTGTGGGCCAGCTGGGTCACACCGAGGTGCTTGCAAAAAACCATGGACTGCTAAGGTACTCCTCCGATCGAGTACTATGGGTCTGCTGTGTCACACAAATGCGCTCCCCACCATGGTTCTTCTGCATCACACATATGCGCTCCCCCTCGTGACTTGCTAAGGCACTCCCCATGTCGAGTATCGTGGGTTTTCCACATCACACAAAGGCTCTCCCAACCATGGACTGCTGAGGTAATTATACTATCATTTATAGTTGGTCTTCCATGTCACACAGAGGCACTCCCCACAGTGGGTCTATTGTGTCGCACAGAGGGACTCCCCACTGGGCATATCAAGTCACACCATGTCGAAATGGATAGAAGTCATCAAGTCTCATCCAGCTACTAGGTTCTCGTACTATTTCACAACCGTCTCAGGGAGGATCCGATCCACAAGCTATTTTTCGATAATCAAACAACCACAAAGTCCCATGATGAAGCATCTCCAAGGACCACCACATCATATGGATCTCAATGTAACTGACGGCGCGTCAATTGGACACCCACTTGTGAGTTATTATCCTTTTAGTCCCAGGGGACCGGTTGGATTCATGCTCGATCCAACCTGAACATTCCCCATCTTAAACCAAAACTCTAGTGGGGTATACTCAAAGGAACCATCTCAATCAATGATTTCCAATGCCACTGACGGTTCTTCAAACAGATGTTCGGTGCGAACGTAATAGCCAAAAGAGTGTAAATGGGTCGTAGTAAGCCCGGGTCTAGTCCGACCCTGCAGGACCGACATGGCCTGACCCGCTTACTTTGGCCTAGAACGCAGTGTAGCCCAGTCCGTTGGATTCGTCCTAGCCCCTGCTGGGTGGCCCGCCCCACTTGGTGGTCACAGAGGTCGCGAGGGGTCAAAGTGGTTCAAGCATGGATGGATCGAGGCTATAGGGCGACTTTTTACTGATGGCTCAGACCATAGGGTAGAGGTCGCGGGGTGGCTCTACCGGAGTGACCAAGTTCCGTAGGGTGGCTGAGCCAGTTCGGCTCGGCTGCGGGGAAGTTTGACTAGAGCGGCTTGGTGCTGCAAGACAGCTCAATGTCGTGGGGTGGCTCGAACGGAGAGGCCAGGGTGATGGGCGGATCAGCCGGAGCGGCATGGTGAAGCGTTGTGGGGTGGCTCAGAGGGCCACGACAGTACAGATCGACTGAGGGATTGATGGGACAGCTGCAGCGGCTCATCCGATGGCGGAGACTATGCAGCGAATGAGGATAGTAGCTCGTTGGACAACGACCGTTTCTCGGTGGACAACAGCAGCGGTTCAGCAGCTCAGCAAACGACGACTCGGCCCGGTCGACAATAGGGGCTTAGCCCGGAATGCGGAAACCATGGGTAGCAGGGTGGAGTTCTGTGGGGTGGCTCGGATGTCCGCGGTAAGGCATGATGTTATTGGGTGCCACGGAGTGGCTCGGCCACGGGGGACACGCAATGGTGCGGAGGTCGTGAGGCGGTAGAGGCCACGGGGCAGTGTCGTTACACCATCACATTCATCATGTTCAACACCACTAATAATCTCAAGATTTGCGATGGGGTCAGTCCATCTTTGTTTGGCCCATACCCTCCACGTTAGGCTGGTAGCATATGGCTCAATAAGAACATGAAGAAGATCTTCAAGCATTACAACCTCCCACAATGATTTATTCCCAATCCTGAAAAAAAATTCATGGGATGAACATGGGAAAAGTGTTCATTCACAAATAAACCCCTAACTCAGGTTGTTCGTTGATGTTAGAACAAGAAGGATGTATGGAAGTCAATTCGTCATAGATGAAGATATCCCACATTGGAAGAACTCCCAGGAAGAAGGTCAAAGTTGAGGACGACATTCTTCATTGTTAGAGTGTTTTTCATTGGCGGAGCGGTCTTCGTTGGGAGGTGATGTTATTCATTGGAGAAAATTATTTTACCCAAAGCCCTGTCCTCTCCAAATTCCTCTAAAAAATTTCATGTATCCAAAATAATAGAATATATTTTCTATTTAGTTTGTTGGTATAAAATTAAAATTGGCTAAACAATTAACCGAGTTGGAAAAATTAAAGTGATGTGTTGGCTTCATTAATGTGGAGGAAGTTCAAGAGGCTCCTCGACATTAAAAAGGGATTTGATAGGTTTATCCTCCATTAATAGGGGAATTCAAGTGGTTTCGGCCTCGGGTAGTCCCAACCACCATAACCTCTCAGGGGAGGTTATGCTCGGGTGGTCAACGCCACCATAATCTCTCATGGGAGTTTATGGTCTGGTGGTCCCAACGTCTAAACTTCCACATAGAGATATCCTGAATAAAAATAAAATAAAATAAAAATAAAGTTTATTTTATTTTATTACATCGACAAAAAAACCAAAAATTTACTTTCACCCTCGACCAACTGTCATTGAGGTGAAAGAATCCTTTAGATAATATTAGTGCTATAAGTTCGAAGATGTCCCCATATTTCAATTCTGAGCACATGTTCAAAAGTTAGGAAAACCCACTCATACGTTTTCTGAACGTACCAGAATAAAAGTTCTAAAATTCATTCTGGGCACTTTAGGCCTTGGAATCAAGCACTGTCAATTTTTGCAGACTCATAAAATTCCCTTAAATTTAATAAAATTACATGGAAATTACAGGTCTTTACACGCCTAATATATTTAATGTCTTTTTTCTCGTTACCTTTCTTAGTGACATGGTGACTATTGTTCTTGTCAGGTTTAACTAATAATTGTGAGGTTATAGGTTCCCCCCACCCTCCATGGACCTAGAAAGTGTCACTCCTAATTTTATCTTGTTTACTTTTCATCAAGCCAATTCCAACAAAGGATTTCTTCTCATTATCTACATTTGGTTGTGAATCCTCATCTTTATCAATTGCTTATTCATCTTCTAAATTTTGATCATCAGCAAGATTTTTCTTCCATGTTAGGATAAAGGATTTCCATCATTCTATATCCTCATTTTATTTTCCAACATCATTCTGATTCATTAATCAATTTTGGATTTTGATAGGTGTAAGTGAATTTCAGAGAGAATATGACCCATGTCTCGGGGGAACAAACGTATACATGATAATAGTTTTCTATATCTCTCTTACTACCATTTCATCAGCTAGAATGCCTTCATGACTATTGGCTGAGAGATTTATGGCCTATTTCCCATGCACCTCACCTCTATTCTTATCCATATTACTATAGGAGTAGATTATCACGGATCCTAGAGGTCCTGAGGTCAAATTCGGAGCATCTATATATTTCTAAAAATAGTTTTCCCACACACTCTAGAAATTTTAAAAAATTGTAAATTCAATTGTAATGAAAATAGAACACATGATGAAAAAATATAACATATAAATTTCATTATTGAATAAATAAATTTTATTCCCATTTTTTTATTTCAAAACAATATGATTGAACACAACATTTTATTCACCGAATAATCATTTGAACATTTAAGTCATTCACCTATAATGAATTAGATTTTAAGACTACTATTACACTGAAATATTATGTTTAACAATATATATATATATATTTCATTCAATAAAAAATAATGGTAAAAAATAAATTATAGCTGTAAAATATAATTGTAAAACATAGTAGTCATTACACCAATAAAATTATAAAAAAAATACAATTTTATATATTTTTTGTATCCTTGCATAATTTGGAAATATCAACTTGAGTAAGATTGTCATCTAAAATAAATAAAATACTTACATAATTTTCTTACTCATTGAAGTCATAATATTTTCATGGAATGTGTGTAAATATATATATGTAAAAATTTATAAATATATAAACCAGATGATATGTTAGAAAATGTAGTAAAACACTAGTTTTTTTTAAAATAACAAACATCCCTTAAAATAATCTTTAGATCGAAATTAACTAAAAAATAATTAGATATTTCGCAATCAAATTAAATTATATTAAAATATATTGTGTTTGTGTGTCTATATATATATACAAAATTACAAAAAAATTAAACTGTTTCTTAAGTAACATCTTATTTTTTTGGATTCTCAAACTACAAGGATTGTGAGGGAAAATATATGGATATATGGATTTGGCTGAGTATCATCTTGTTGAAATAATGGGTTACTCCTTAAAATAATATATATATATATATATATATATATATATATATTTGTATATTCATTCGAATTTAATGAGATTATATGAGAATATCGGATTTTTTTACAAAATATATTGTCCCTATATTCTAATAATATTAGTGGAGGTGTTTAAAAAACATATATGTGTACCGGATGAAACGAGGGTTTTGAAAAAAAAATCGATTTTATACTTAAATTAATAAAATGGTTTTCATATTGGGTAAAAAATTATGTGTATTGTTATGGAAAACCATCTTTGAGAAGAATGTTGTTTTATTGGTTTCTGAGGATTATTATAGGCTGGATCATATATTGTTATTTTGAGATTGTTCATTTCCATCTTGAAAAAATGATAATGTTATCACACTCTATGATGGATTCCCTACATTGGTGTTTCCATGTTCTGAAAGAGGATTTGAGTTAGATTTGACTAGGGTGGTGGTAGATGGTCTACAATACCGGATTAAGGAGGAACCATTAAGAGAGAATTCAAGGTAAAAGGTGGTTTGGAGTATAAGATGACCATCCCAAATGTGTCTTGGATAGATGTTATCTAAATCCACCTTTTTAAAAGGGTGAAAAGTGACCACAATGTGTGATACCACATTGATGGAATATGTTTCTATACACTCCAATATAATATAAATGGATAATTTTTCTTTTCATATGTTATAATGAAGGTGCACTCTCAGACACCCATAAACACCTGTGGCTGCTCATCTATACAACATTTTCATACTCATATCATGTCAACCTGGAATACTACATTGAAGATCTATATCGAGGGCTAGTTCCATCCTATGGTTTTCTATTGAATGTATGCTCAGATGGTGGGGTTTAGGGTTCAAGACACTATATTTGGATGGGCTATTATTTATTCCTAAAAATTGATACATTATTGTTAATTTTTTATAATTGTTAATTGTTAATTTATTATTCCATTTGATATACCAAGGTTATCGACGAATCACTTATTTAAAACAATTTTCAATATGAAATATAATTATAATTATTTGATTTTATTACTCATATAATTACTTAATAGTTTTTTCATAATTTTTATTTTCATAAATAAATAAAAATAAAATTATGATTAAAATTATAATAATTATAAAAAAATTTCAGTTGTTTAAAAGTAATAAAAATATATTGAATAGTTTACAGATAAATTTATAATAATTATAATTTTTAATAATATTTTACTAATATAAAATATATTATAAAATAAATAATCAATATTTATGATTATTTAAAATTATTTAACAATTACCATTATTTTTTGTTAAATAACATATAATTTATGAAAAGGCATTAAAAGTTTTCATTGACATATTCATAAAAATATTATATAATTAAAATTTTATATTAAATGAAAATATTTTTCAATACTATATCATGGAGAATAGAAATAAATTATTTTATATATTTTATTTTATTTTATATTCCAAAAGATAATTTTTATTAGACAAAAAATTACATAATTCATAATAACAATTACTAAAATAGATAATATTTCATATTAAGTTATAAGACAATCAATTTATTATATTTTTATTTTATAAAACTCAATTTCATTGGATGTTACATAGAATATCAATTTATTATGAATGGTATGTTGAAAAAAATTCTTAGTTAACTAACCCAAATATCATTTCAACATAGAAAGGGAGTATGATTTTTTGGGTCAAATTTATATTGGGAATTTTTTAATATATAATAAATTGTTTAAAAACCATCTCTTATTATTATAATTTTAAACTCTGGGTTTTTTTTAATAATAATATAGATTCCTTTAATTTCCATTTAGATGTATAGATTCATAGTGACTGTGTATTTGAATAAAAATCCTGATTTTTGAACTCCCTTGAGCATAATTAAAAAACATATAACACTAAGATTAGAACCATAGATTTTAAATTAATAATTTGAATTAATAATATATACAGGGAGAAATATTTTATATATATGGATCTTAATTATTTAAAATATATACTAACATAATAATATTTGAACATATACAAATTGTATTTACTATAAATGTTAAAATATAACAGTTATAGGATTCAAAATAAATTATTTAATTAAAACTAAGAAAAGTATTCCCTATGTCAAATCAATAATACATCTTTTACCATAGTTTGTTTGGAATATTATCCAATGCTTAATTATCTCATGAATATATATCTATAATTTTCATATGTAGAATCCCATTAACTTCTTGTTTAGGTATCAGAAAAATCATTAATGTAATAATTAATTTGGATTGATGAAAATACATGTAATAATTTAAAATAAAGAATATAAATAATTATGGTTGGAATGATTATTTTTAAAACATTTATATATAATGTGTCATAATAATTCAAAATATGATTTGAAAATCATATTAACTTTATTTGAAAATGGAAATGAATAAAAATTCTCACAAAACATTTTACACTATTCATATGTGTATCACTATAATACATATAGAACATTGAGAACATTATTGGTGTGATTTAATGAAGAAAGATATTAAAAATTTTAGAAAAACATTTTTAACAATCAAATAGGTTAATATTAGATGACAACTATAATTAAGGAAATATCATAATTTTTGTTACATGGA
Source organism: Viscum album (assembly GCA_963277665.1). Lineage (NCBI taxonomy): Eukaryota > Viridiplantae > Streptophyta > Magnoliopsida > Santalales > Viscaceae > Viscum > Viscum album. The sequence continues at coordinate 1,591,625,219 of OY728150.1, forward strand.
TGAAAATTATTGTATATATCCATGGATTTTTTCATGGTATTACCGAAGACATATAAAGTTAATAAATAAATTTTGTAAATTATTTATTTAAATAGTAAATATAAAAAATTTATTTATATTAAATATATATTTTTTAAAATCATATTTCTATGCAACACCTTACCTAGATAGTTTGGTTACATGTAGTTTCTCATTTTTTTAAATATGATAATGAACATATATTTATATATATATTTTAAAAGTACTTTAAAATTAATAACACAATTAGTTAAATTTGTGTACGACATTTATCCATAAATACAATGGACACTTGGAATGAAGGATCCTAGAATTGGAGTACACAGATTATTTTTCTCATTATTCTAACATCCATGTTTGGAAAAACAATTTAATTAGTGTCAAATATTTATAATAACATATTTTATTGTAGTACAATGGTGTCACTATTCAAGAAATTATATAGAATGTTTTATCATAAGACATAAAGTTGGGACGATGTTATGGGATAATGTTTTTTAGAGAAGAATAATTAAAAGATATAACATAAAATGAAAAAATTAATCAAAAAATATGGGAATAACATAGTGAAGGAAAATATTTATTAATATTACAAAAGGAAGGATATTCTGTATGAGCTACGACACTGTGTTTCACAAAAAATATCTCCTTGGAAATATGTGCTGCATTTTTTAGGAATGTGAAAAATTAAATTTGTTGTTAAATGGATTATATGAAATTCTAGAAATGGTGGGATCAGTTTCTTACTATGTAATATTACCTATGTGTCTATCCTTGGTACAATATGTGTTTCATTTTTCACTTCCACAGATGTATATTTCTAATTCATCACATGTCTATATTTGTAATTTATTATAGTGTGAGATGAAAATTTCTTATGGGGATGTGGTTGTTTAGATTCTTTATCATATAATTAATAAATTACTATACATAGTGACTTTCCTTTTTAATGTCATATTAAGGGAACATTTGAATGATTAACAACCCTATGATTTACGAATAAATATAATAATAAAAATACTATATGAGGTAAAATAACCCTACATACCTATAAATGTATTAAATTTAAATGAATTAATATTATAATAGATGGATGAACCTAGAAACCACATTAATTTTAATAATAATTAAATTTAATCTCTTATTAATATTAATTTATATATTTTTTGTAGAAATTTTAACAGTAATAAATTTTATAAATTTTTCAATAAAAACATAAATATTTTATTATATTATTTTTTTCATGAATGAAATGGTTTTAATTGAATGTTAATTCATGAAATTTCGATATTTCAAATTGATATCATTTTTGAAAACATAATTTCACTTATTACAATAACTTGATCTTATAGATTAATTTTTGATAAAGTTGGTTTTAGGTAGATAATAAAAAATATTACGTTCTCTACTAAAATCACAATTAATTTTATTATTTATTGGAAAAGAAACATTATATTTTTATTTATTTTCAATGTCACATAACACTTTTTTTGTTCATAAATGAATAAATGTTTGGGGGATCAACTCTATACCAACGTTAATTGTATAATCATTTTGATAGAAAAAATTATAATTTATCTAAAATTTAATTTTCATTTGGTTATGCATAAAAATATAATACAAAATTTTTACAGAACAATAAATTCAAATAGCTAAAAATGATTTCAATATATGGAATTATAATATTTATCTTATATGTTCCAATATATTTTTAGATGAAAAATTATGTTAGAATCATAATATATAATATCTTATAAATTTTTTTAATTTTCTAACATATGGTTCTACTTCACCCTGAGAAAGAAAATTATATTATATCAAAGTGTTGAATATTTATAGTATTTCCACACCTCTCATTTATTAATGGATCAACCATTAACTCACTTATCTAACACACTATTTAACCCATATATGGAAATCCCTCTCAAAATACAACTCTAACACCATTATACAAATCTTATATATACAACTAATCCCAAACTACCTGTCTTAGAAGTTTTAATGTGTTTTCATAGTAGATTATCCATTGAAGTGGAAAATCTATAACAAATACCTATAAGTTTATTTTTTATTAAAAGTTACACTAATATTATATAATAATATTAATATAGTGAAATAAATATAATTACTATACAATTTTTTTTATTGATGGATGAGATGTTCTCTCATTATATATATCCATAATAAAATTAAAATAATGTTTATTTGTAGGTACAAAATACTACATTATTTGACAATATATACTACATTATATTACTACCTAACATGTAAAGTATTAAAGGAGTGTTATATGAATTACTAGAAAAATTATACATTTTTTCATTTTTAAAGTTAAAATTTATCATATTTTTTAATTCATCCCACTAATTGTAAAATTTAAAAATCGTTTCTATATACCTTAGAAATAATGCATCTATAAAATGATGTATTTAATTTTTGGGGATAACCACTCTTGGTATGTTTAAAAAAATAAATTTATAAATATTATTATTAACAAATCATTAAAATTATGGAATGATAATGGATCTTTCCTATGATCCCTATTACTCTAGTTAACACAAAATACATATATTCAACCAAACAAAATCATAATATCCTACACGAGCTGATTATATTTTTTAATTAAATATAAAATTACACAACATGAAAATGGATAAAAATAAATAAATAAAAATGAAAATAGATTTCAAAAAAATTAATTATTAAAATATATGCCTTTTTTTATTTTTTCTAAAATTCATACAAGGAGGGTTGAGACTCCAAGTATTATATCGATACTTTAAACCCTATATTAAATGTCTTAATAAAATCTTTATGCATTATAGTAATAATATTACTTTTTCAAGAGTTATATTATTAAGAAATAAATATTATTTGAAGTTCATTATAATATATTTTTAAATTTATTTTAGGTTAAAATATACTTTTTTAGTATATTTAGTGTTGTGATTTTTGAAATTATCATTGATTTATATAAAACGAATAATATTGTTTAATATTTGATTTATATATTCCTTCTATAAAATATATACATTTTTTCTTAGTGAATAATATTCCCCACGTTTTCAGGTTTGTACTATTTATATAACAATCCCATTAATTAGGAAAATTTTCATTGTAATGTGATTTCAATGAAATGGTTGTTTCATTATATTTTTTTCTTATAAATACATGTTATTATGAAAATGGTTTCAAATGAATGTTTAATGAGCTTTATTATACTATTTAATGTCCCCAATTGTTTATTCTAATTAAATATTATGGTAATAAAATATTATATATTGAGTTTTTGATATATCCCTCCAAGGCATTATGATATGATATGATATCTAGAGTATATATTCATAAATAAATTAGTTAGGTTATTCCATGGTAAGAAATCTTGTATATGTTTTTTCATTTTTATATTACCAATACTACTATATGGGTTTTAAATTTCTTAAATAAGATTTATTACCAATATTTTGAATTTATGATGTACAAAAATTATCATTTTATTAAATGAATATTAATTACATTTTAGTGTGAATTTATATTAATTAAATCTTTTTGTGTGTTTTCATGTATCTATGTAAAATTCTATAATATGTTTTTTTTCATTATTCTTCCATACAAAAAATATTTCAAAAATATTTTGGTACTGAAATTTATTTAATGTTTCTATAATTTAGTATTTTATTTCAATATATATTACATATATATGAAAAAATAGCAACATATTTCAATTATTCAAAATGCACCAAGGGGTGTTCCTTTCATTTTATGTCACATAATATGAATTAATTTCCCATCCCATGTTTTAAAAATTTACTCATATAACGTATGGATTTCTACAAATTACTATTAGATACAACATTCTATATTGTTCTCATTCCATCAATAAAGAAAATGTTTCTTGAATAAAAAAATGTATAAACAATTTTTTTATAAAATATATACACTCTATTGAAGTGATCACACTATATTGTGATGGCTTTAAAAATACACTGAAACATTACAAAAAAAAAATGAAACATAAAGGTTATGTGTAACACCATGTTAAAAATTATGTAATCATTTATTTATTTTGTCATAAGATATAATATTATGGATATAAATTGAGGATTATGATATTAACATAATTTTAATGTATTAATATTAGAAGACATATAAGAATTAATGGAATTATTTTTATATTATAAATAATGTCATTCTGTAATAATTATAAATGACGATATAAATAAATGTATGAGGGGTATATAAAATATGATGATAATGGATGATTAAATCTATCGATAAGTAGATTTATTTGGTCAATAAAATGTAAATGGTAGGGGATATTAAAATGGATTATGATACCTCACATACTAGAACACCAATCAACTATTTTATAATATATTCATTATGTTATACAACTATTTTTATATTTAGGATAACAATATACTGATTGATTGTTGAAAGAACACAGGTTAAGATAATTATTGGTTTAATTTTATCATATGTAATTCTTTGTGATATGTATCCTTAATTTTGTTCTTATAATACAATGTTATGTATACATTATTTGTGTGATAATAATAATTACATGAAAATGTTGGAGGTGTTAATGATTAATATATTATATTTATATAAACTCTATTGACCTGGAATTACGGTTATTCGAACAAATTTTAATGATAATTATACATCTCCATATATTGTATCAATAAATAAAAGAATTTCACAGTTTCATTTCATATCAGAAATTTGTCTATGGCACTATATCGATTGCATAAACAATCAAGAATAATTTCATATAGAACGTATTTAAAAAAATCTATTCTATAATGGTATAAGAATAATATAAAATTTTCACAATATTATAATTGTTTTATTTTATTTATAAATAATAATTTGTTAAATTATCTAGGTGATATGTCTTATTGTTTCGCATAAAAAATATAAATATTTTTACGCATGATATAAATTATTTGGACATGTTTACTATGTGGGTTCTCTATTCTATCCGAAATATTTTTTACCTTTATGTAAGTGGTGATGGATTTTAAATTTTGATTATTAAATATGGACTGGTAATATATATAAATGTAAAAAAGTTTGAATTATTTTTTCATTAAAAAATTATTGTATGTCTATATTGGTAATTTATCTTCATCTACATGATTATTAAATTTGGGTTTTTAAAAAAATATTAATTGACATCCAAATATAATTTTTTAAGTAGATTCCTATGAAGTGATCTCTTATGCCATTTATTTTAAATTATTTTTTTATTAAAAAAATTCATATATACTGGATTTAAATGATTTATACTTTGAAATTATTACTAAAATGTGTATTTAAATAGAATCCATCATAATATTGTTTTATATAAATGATGGGGTTTTTTTAAGGGAAAATATTATGGATCTTCTTGTTATTCAAAGAAAAGTGTCCCCAAAGAGTTTCATATTGATTGGTTTAGTACTTATCAAATTTTTTTTGTAGAGATATTATGCATTTTTATGGATGAGAGATGGATATGAACAAAATATTTTATCAGGTGAGTAACAATTCTTTATTTGAGAAATAAAACGTACAGTAATGTGTATTTTGTTGTGGTAACCCTAATGAAAATTAAATTTCATTTCATCGTTATATATATATTTATAGGGTAAATTTATATAAATATGTTATATTATATCACATGGGAATTTATTATTATGTATTTAGTGTTTTTTATTGTTAATTATTGTTAATACATGATTGGTATAATGTTCATTTCAATAAAGTATTAATTTTTTATAATAAAATTTCTATTTATTTATTTTTAATGACCTGGAAATTCCATGGAATTTTTTTCCCTAAATACATGGGAATTTTACGAGTCCGTGAAAATTGAGGGCGCATGATTCCGAGGCTTGGTGTGCCCGAAATCATTTTCGGATGTTTTTTTCGCGTACATTCAGTAAACGTACGAGCGTGTTTTTATAACATTTGAACTGGTGCAGTGAATTAAAATATGAGGACACTGTTGAACTCATAGCGCCATTATTCTCTTAAAGAGACTTTCACTTCAATGGTAGTGGTTCAATCATTAAAGATAGTTTTTGGGTTTTTAGAGAATGAATTAAATAAAAATAAATTGTGTGGCTTAATTTTTTATTTGTTGGTTAAAACCTCCTCATGTATGTTAGAGGTAGGACCACCACACCATAACCTCCCATGACAGGTTATAGTGGTAGGGACCACGCAAACCTAACCTACCACTAGAGGTTATGACATGGGGACAACAAGGGACTAAACCCCCTATTAATGGTGGGAGAGAAAAACCTCTCAACTCCCCTCCTTAATGAGGGAGAGTCTCTCTACACCCCGATATTTGTTTGAGTCAACACATAATTTATTATTCAAAATACTTAAAAATAATTAGGTGGAGAAAATTAAATTAACTCACCATTATGAATTTTTTTTATAACAAATTAAATAATAGATAAACATAATCTATTATTATTTTGGTTGGCATTGTTCATTTTGGTGGTAGCATTGAGAGAAGGATTATTAAGAGAAATCACCCAATGATGAAAGCCTTCGATTACGAAGAATGCTGACCTTCTTCGACTTCTTCCTCGGATTTTCTACTGACATGGGACGTTTTCAGACCACTTTCCCACCACATCGTCATCAATGAGCCAACATACGAGCTCAAGATTGAATGATTGCGGTGGACGTTTTGAATGAAGATATCCTCCATCGTCTTCCCCGTAACTCTGTTGACGACCAACATTCTTGGTAGGGGTCAATTTGAGTAATACTACATTCTGAATTCTCTTCTTCAGTTGAAAAGGAATCATTGTAGAGGTTTTAAAACAATTGATGTTCAACTTTACTAATCCTTGATGAGCCAAATGTTACCACACCTAAACACAGAGGGTGCGGGACAAACCAACATGGACTGACCGCTCCTCAGTTCTTATTTACTATGATCTTCAGCATGGTAGTGAAGCAACGAGGTGAAGAAGGTGGCGAAGACAAAAGCCACGATACCTGCGGCCTCCATGATCTGCGCTGCCCCCACAGTGTCCCGCACCACCGCCGACCGAACTGACCTCACCCGAGCCCCTGTTTGTTGTGCCGGGCGCGGAGCCGAGCCACTACCCCTAGCCGGCCCGTGCCCCGCTGGCCCGCCTGGCGCCCTACCCGGACCCCTATAAGCATGGTCCTGCCCTATCGGGCTGGCCACCGGCCCGCCTGCAGAGGCTGCCCAGGTGACTCATGTTCGCCCGGCTGAATCACGCTGGCCGGCTCACCCCGCATGGCCCATGATATGCGAGCCGCACCCTCTCGGTGCTCTGTGCCGAACTGGCCCTGAGCCCGGGCCGAACCGCCCCCATGGCCTGCTAGGCTAGGCCTAGTGGGTCAGGCCGAACCTAACAAGCTATCCCAATGAATGGTCCAAGCTAGACCCATCATCTCTGACCGGATCGACCCAGACCGGGTCGGTGCAGACGGGGTCGGACCGAGTCAGATCGGACCCTGGCCTACTACCGACCCTCTACTTTCATTGGCCATATCATTGGCACCAGGTGACCGTTTGAACAACCATCAACGATACTAGTATTCCAAGAGTTCTATGATCCCTTTTAGTATACCCCTATAGAGTTTTGGATATTGTTGAGATATGGTCAGGTTGGATCGAGCACGAATCCAACCGGGCCCCTTGGACAAAAAGGCAAATAACTCACAGACCTGACATTCGATTGGTGCACTGTCTATTACGATGAGACCCCTATGATGTGGCAGACCTTTGTAATACATCTTCATGGGACATTGTGGATGTTGATGTATTGAAATTTGGCTTGAGGAGAGGACTGTCCCGGAATCAATAGTGCTTTGTGTGAAACCCTGTGGTCGGCTACTCTCTGACAACTGTTCTTGGATCCTGTGTGGGAACAACAGTTCTGACCACTGTTCGTGGATCCTGTGTGGGTTTGATAACTTTGAATACTGTTCCTAGATCTTATGTTGGTTCGACATTTATAAACACAGTTCTTGAATCCTATGTGGGTTCGACATCTCTGACTCATGTCCATGGATCTTGTGTGGGTTCGACAGATCTGACCAGTATTCATGGATCCTGTGTGTGTTCGATAGCTCTGACTACTATTCTTCGATCATGTGTGGGTTCGACAGTTCTGACCGTTGTTCCTGGATCACGTGTGGGATTGAAAGCTTTGACTAATTATCCTATATCCTTTGTGGGTTCGACAGTTCTAACCATTGTTCCTCGATCTTGTGTAGGTTCGACAGTTCTGACTATTAGTCCCCGAACCTGTGTTGGTTCAATATTTTTTATTTCTCTTCCTGGATCGTGTGTGGGTTCGACAGCTCTGAATACTATTCCTGAATCTTTTGTGGGTTCGGTTGTTCTGATTACTATTCCTGGATTCAGTGTGGTTTCGACATAATAGATGATTTAGTGGCTACATCTTATAATCTCTAACTCTCAAAAAAATCTGTATACCTATGTGAGTTGATTCAGTAAATTTCTTCTATCCCCATGTTTTTGATGGATTACATGATAAATTAGGATTATATATGGCCATATAACTATGTGGGATTAACTGTTGATTTCATTCTGGTGGTTTATCCTTGTTGAATTTTGTGAGATCGTGATGGTCCCGGGGTCCCTACAAAGTATCATTATACTCATCCCTACACGAGCTGTAACATCCCAGGTAATTAAAGAATAAAGAATTTTCATATTTATTAATATTTACTAATTAAATATTAATTTCAATTAAAAGGGGTTTCTATGTTCGATAGCGTACTCGATACGCAACGATGAGTTTCTTTGAAAACTGACGTTGCACACAAGTAATAAAATTATATTATTTTAAAAGTTAGTTAACAAGTAGCCACTGTACTGGTGGGAATGGATAGAAATAACTAAAATATTATTATATATGTTTTTAAATGTTTTTACATTTACCCAATAAAAGATAAAGGCTTAAAATACGGAAAGAGTTCAATTTTAGGCATTTATACCATAATTTTCACTAAGGGTTCACTTATCACCTTTTGATGGTGAACCGTCATTAAATATAGTTTTGATCAATCTTATAAATTCTATTGGACCAAAATTAACTCTTCTTTATAATCGGGACATCAAAATTTACTTTATGTAAATTTTTGGTACCTTTCCGATAAAGTTCATTTTTTAATGAATAGTGTAAAATGTTGTATTTTAATTCAAAACCTCTTTTTAATCTAATTTATTTATATGATTAGATTATATTTTGAATTGGTTTTAAAGTTAAATTAGGAAATTTTTTACAATTAAATCCAATAGTGTTCGTTGGAATTAATTTCACTTTGAAATCAGACATAAACTACTGTCAATCTTTTGATACTTATTGTTTCATAAAAACACGCTATTTGCTCTGACAGTGGGAATTAATTATTAAATTAATTAATGTGACTTATATGTTTTGAATTATTTAAAATAGACTTCATTTTTTAATTCGTAATATCGAATATAGCTTAGGGTGAATTTTTGGTAATTTTCTGAAAAACTTAAATTTTTGATGAATAGTGAAACCACTAAGTGGTACTTATAAAAACTGATTTTCCGTTTAAATGAAATTTTTCCATCATTGTGTTTTTATTTTCAAAAATCTGACATACATTGTTGTCATTAAGAAGTAAAATGTGGTTCAATGAGTTTAAAATAATTTTTTGGTGAATAGTAACTTATTAAGTTTTTAATCGCGATTAGTGGTAATTAGTTTAGTTTAAGGTAAAAATAATATTTTAATAATATGAGATGAGCTTGACACATGTCCTACCCTCATTGGATGTGTCATGGACGACCAAGAAAAGCCATGGGCAACTTGGGGACCCCATGGAGCCACTATGGTTGGAAAATGTCATAAATAACTTTTTATTTAATGTAAAAGTAAAAATGACACAAACATAATATGTTTTACAAAAACAATTTTTAGAAGGGGTTATAAAGATAAGATTTTTTATTATAAATATTAATTGGAAATCTCAAATGATTTCCTACATCATAGTATTTTTTTTATAATTTTTTTACATCAAATAAATTAAATTATTTATGACATCATGATGATGTAGAGATGACCTCATTATTTAACGATTTAAATAAAATGGAATGATAATGTAATATCTAAGACCTACACATGTCAAAAACCAATTTAGTGGGTATATTTCGAACCCTTATCACCTTATCCTCGAATTATATCAATGTGGGACCTTATAAATTCGATACACTTCTGAAAATAAAATAATAGTTTCATGATTTCCAAAAGTGCCCCTCCTCTCCTCGTATAAAAGTCCCCCACCTCTACCTCATTTCACACACTCCTCAAGCCTTTGTCTCGGCCATACCCTGCCCATTTTGTCTCTCCACATCCCTCTCCTAATCCTAGAGGATTCCCATTGGGCATAATCCTTTCAAAGGAAGCCTTTAGGCTCAAATGAAAAGGAGTTACACTTTGAAAGGTAATTCATTCTCTCTTGTTCATTTGTTTTATTTTGTTTCTCCAACCCCCTAAACTCTTTTTATTTACTTATTTTGTAACAACACTAGATTCTTCAATATACTAGGATGTTGTTATAAGATTTATTCGAGCTACACTCTCACACAACTACATCAAATGGTTAAAGAATATACGGTTTCCGTGGATGGCGAAATTCTGCCTCCCGAAACGATGATTGTTCAATACTCATATAACACCTTCAAAGGTGGCCATTATGAGGTCACTATTTTTAGATATGATATATAATATGTTTATTATTTCCTTAAGCTTCTGTATTTTTCATTTATGGCATACCATTATTGTTTCCATTATGGGTAAACACGATATCTTCATTTTAGGAAGTGCGGACTACCGCCCTCTGAAAGTGATTTGATTCGTTAATACGATATGTGGGATATGTAAAGGATAAAGTTAATGATATTATATATGTTATTATACTTGAATTATAATATACTCTTATATCATTATGATTCCATCCAATAAAATACGAAATAGAAATGAAAGTAGCGTCCATGCGTATGTACAGCTTACCGTCTCCATGAACGGTGCATTTCATTTCTTACCTCTAAATGATTTTGTAATATTATAAATACATGTATATGCTGGATATATATGATATATATTATATTCAAATCAGGAATTTCATTCTATATATAAAGAACCTTTGACCACACAAACAACATGTAATTGTAAGAAGTCCACTTTCGACTTAAGAACCAAATATTGACAAAACAAACATTATTAACTTAAATGGTTACATAATGTTTATAACATGGCACTAAGTGATATAAAAGGAATAATGAAATTTAAAAAGATTCTTAAGAAAGTATAAATTAACTCCAGTCTATTATTCAGGACGTTAAAGAATGATCGAGTCAAGTCGGACCCGAGGTAAGGGACTTCGTCTCAATCTCCTTTCATTGAGGAATATTTCATTTTATACACAACTTTCATTTTTAGGGTGTATAAACCCCTTTGACTTTAACTTTTATACAAAAGGAATATTTTTCTACGAAGCGTTTTACTAAATGACAAAAAGGAAGGTTTTTTTAACGTACGCGGTGACAACGACCTTTTCCACCGCCGCGAGTATTATTTGTCTTTGGCTTCCTCGACAAGCCGTTATGTTTTTAAAATGAAATAAATACCATATAATCTTTTATGTATTTTGGTATTGAAAATGGTTTTGAGAAAGGATTCTATTATGATATATTGTGATTTAAATGTGGAAATTTTATCATTCCTTTATATTGGTTTTATGTTTTATGATTTTATATTGATACTTGGACATTTAACGGGTGGTTACGTGATAAACCATATGACGGTTGGTGCCGTGAATACCAGGACGGGTGGTTACGTTATAACCTCCAATGCATTGGGTATGGAAGTCGGCCGTATGGCTATTCCATTAAGTATGTATGGAAATTGGCTGTATGGCTATTCCATTAAGTGATAAGTGTGGAAGTCGACCGTATGGTTATTCCACTTAAGTATGTTTATGTCCCAAGTAACCTTTATATATGTTATGTGTTCTTTTTATGGGTTTTATTGTAATCCTTTGGTTACAAAAAGGTATGTAATGATACTTTATTCAGTGAAGAGTTTTTACTACTTCATGAAGGTGATGGTATTACTTTGATAGAGTATATATGGTTTACTTGATGTTTGAAAAACTAACAGTTTTCATTTTTTTGTGTATCCCTTACTGAGCTTTTTATGCTCACCCCATGTTTTTTTGAAATGTTTTTCACAGGACTTAATGTTGAATAAGGTCAAGGATGGGATCAAGGGAATGTCATGCTATATAAAACATGGAACTAGGCATGTTTCTTTTTAAGATTTTTTTTATTATGGAAACATAGTAGAAGTGCCTACTTTGTAATCTTTTGAGATGTAATAGTTATGTTCTAATTCTCTAAAACTCTAAACCTGAAAAGATCCTCCATGTGAATTATTCATTTAATTCAATATTAAGTAAGGTTTAAGGCCGGGGCCTTATAGTTGGTATCAGAGGTCGGTTTAGACAACTATAGGAGTTAGAAAAGTGTTAAATTATAATATGATTGAAATGATATAGCATTTACGGATTACCATGTTGCTTCGCCTAAAATATTTTTGTGTTCAGAATGGTTTTCCGCAGAGGAAACAAGGCAGCTATGTTGGGACGACATCAGGAGGAAGAAAACCTTCCAAATCAGCAACCTGAGATGGTCAGAATTGGAACTGAACAGTTTGTTGCAGTGATGGCACAGTTGACTCAGGCTATAAATGGTGGTGGTATCCATGCACGAGATCATCCAGATCAACTGCAGAGGAACATGTCAGTGGTGGAACATTTCATGAGGCAACATCCCCCATCATTCATAGGATCATCTGACCCTGTGCAAGCTGAAGGGTGGATTAAAGCACTAGAGAATATTTTTGATGTCATAGGGTGTTCAGAACATCAAAACGTTAGTCTTGCTGTTTACCGTTTTGAAGGTGAAGCTGATCAGTGGTGGTCGATGGTGAAAAATATCAGAGATAGTGATGAGATTGAGGATCTTCACTGGGACAAATTCAAAGGTATGTTTCTTGAGAAATATTTTCCTAAGGTGGTTCGTCTTAGGATGGGAAAACAGTTCCTAGAATTGAGGCAGGATGATGATTCAGTGGCTGCTTATGAAGCAAAGTTCCCTCGATTGGCAAGGTATGCTCCAAACTTCATACGATATCTTGATAGTAAAATAAACTGTTTTTACTCAGGGTTAAAGCCATAGTATCGAAGGGATTTAGCTTCTCGTGAGTTCAAAAGTTATGAAAAACTTGTTCGATGTGCGGAGAAGGTGGAAATGGAGTTTGCCGATGATCATGTGTTCTATGACAAACAACAGAATAAGAGGTCTAATTGGCAGGAAAAGGGGAAGAATTCATCAAAGAAGCAAGGAGGTAAGAAAACCAAATATCTATCCTGTGAGAAGTGTGGTAAAATGAATCCTGGAGAATTTTTATCCAAGTCTGGTAAGTGCTTTTGGTGTGGTAAGACTGGTCATATTTCTCGTAACTGTAAGAAAGATGATCAAGCAGGCAATAAAAAGACAATGGTAAGATGTTTTATGTGTAACAAAATGGGTCATTATGAAAATGAGTGTCCAATGAAGAACTCAACTGGGGGAATGCAGCCAGACTACAAGCAGAAAGGGGTGGTGAAATCCTTTGCAACAACTTCAGCAGATGATGGGCCATCGAATGAAGTGGTATCATGTACACTGTTTGTTTGTTCAGATTATGCCAATGTGTTGTTTGATTTAGGGTCTACACACTCTTTCATTTCAGAGAAGATTTCTAGTAAATTGGAAATTCCATATCATGATATGAATCCTGAACTTATGGTAAAAACACCTGGAGGGAACGTTGAGACAAAAATGAATTATAAGAACCTTCCTATCCTTGCGTGTGGAAAGAATCTATCAGCAAACCTTATTGTTTTGCCTCCAGTAGAGTTTGATGTTATTTTGGGAATGGATTGGATTTCTGTTTATCATGCTATGATTGACTGCAGAGCTAAAATGGTTTCTTTTCAGAATGATTTTCAGTTTGTGTACAAGAATGAACCTTTGATTTTGATAACATATCAGGAATTTGAGAAACTAGTAAAAGATGGAAATGAATGTTACCATGCACATAATGTTGAAAATAAAGGAACTGTTCAGATTAATGATGTGCCGGTGGTAAATGAGTATTTTGATGTTTTTCCTGATAAGTTTCCTGGTATTATTCATGATCGAGAGGTTGAATTTACTATAGACTTAGTCCCTGATTCTAAGACAATTTCAAAACCCCTTATCGAATGGCTTAAGTTGAACTTTTAGAGTTAATGAAACAATTGCAGGAGTTATTAGATAAAGGTTTCATTCGACCTAGCACATCACTATGGGGTGCTCTTTTCTTGTCTGTTAAAAATATAGATGGATCAATGAGACTTTTCCTTGATTATAGAGCCCTGAATAATATTACTGTTAAGAACAAGTATCCTTTGCCTCATATCGACGATTTGTTTGATCAGCTCCAGGGAGCTCAGTATTTTTCGAAGATTGACTTGAGGTCGGGGTACCATCAGTTGAAAGTAAAAGAAGCAGATGTTCCGAAGACTGCGTTCCATACTAGATATGGCCATTATGAATTTGTAGTTATGCCTTTTGGGTTAACCAATGCACCTGCTGTATTCATGGACCTTATGAATAGAATTTTCCATGAGTTCTTGGATAAGTTTTTGGTTGTTTTCATTGATGATATTTTGGTGTTTTCTAAAATTAAAGAGAAGCATGAAAGTCATTTAAGGGTTATCTTGCAAACCTTAAAAGAAAATAAACAATATGGAAAATTCAGCAAGTGTGAGTTTTGGTTACAACAAATATCCTTCTTGGGTCACATTGTTTCAAAAGATGGCATAACTGTTGATCCTACTAAAACAAAAGTTGTTGAAGAATGGCCAAGACCCACAAAGGTAACCGAGATCCGTAGTTTTCATGGTTTGGAAGGTTACTACCGAAGGTTTGTTGAAAATTTTTCATGGTTATCTAGTCCAATGACTAAGCTAACTCATAAGGGTGTTAAGTTCATCTGGACAAAAGAATGTGATGATTGTTTTCAGGAGTTGAAGAGAAGATTGGTGAATACTCCAGTTTTGGCACTTCCTTCCAGGAATGGTGAGTTTGTTATATAGATTGATGCTTCGTTGAAGGGACTTGGTTGTGTCCTTATGTAGAATGATTGGGTAATTGCTTATGCTTCACGACAGTTGAAAACTCATGAGGTAAATTACCCTACACATGATTTGGAATTAGCTGTTGTTGTCTTTCTTTAAACATTTGGAGGCATCATTTGTATGGAGTAAAGTGTGAAATATATACTGATCACAAATGATTAAAGTATAAATTTACTTAGAAATAATTGAACATGAGACAGAGGAGATGGCTGGAATTGATCAAGGATTATGATTGTACAATTCATTACCATCCGGGAAAAGAAAATAATGTGGCTGATGCTTTGAGTCGAAAAAGTAATGCTTCATTAGCAATGTTGCGTTTGGAACCTGATCTTTTGGTTAAAGATTTGATGAACTTTGGCATAGAAGTTGTTGGTACAAGATGTTCTTCTGTCTTGTTTCAGGTATCAGTGAGATCTTCTCTATCAGACAGAATCAAGAAAGCACAGAAGCGAGACAGTGAGTGCAGAAAAAGGTAGAGCTGGTTCAGAAAGGTAAGTTGCCTGATTTCAACATTGATAGTGATTGCGTTTTGATATTTAGGAAGAGACTGTGCGTGCCTTGTGATTCACAGTTGAAGAGAGAGTTGTTATTTGAATCTCATAGTTCTCCGTTTTCAGTTCATCCTGGCAGTAGTAAGATGTACAGAGATCTGCGGGAGTATTACTGGTGGGATGGAATGAAAATAGATATTGATGATTTTACTGTGAAGTGTTTGACATGTCAACAGGTTAAAGCAGAGTGGCAGTTACCAAAAGGGATGCTTCAGCCTTTACCAGTGCCAGAGTGGAAATGGGAAAACATATCCATGGACTTTGTTGTGGGATTACCGAGGACATCTCGAGGTAATAATGCAATCTGGGTTATTGTTGATCGCTTGACCAAATCTGCTCATTTCCTTTCTATACGAGGTACTTTCTCTCTAGATCAACTTTCCTGTTTGTATCATAAAGAGATAGTCAGGTTACATGGAGTTCCTCTCTCCATTGTATCTGACCGTGATCCCAGGTTCAATTCTAACTTTTGGAAAGGCCTTCAGAAGTCGTTGGGTACTGAATTAAATTTTAGTACATCTTTTCATCCTCAATCAGATGGGCAGTCAGAACAAACAATTCAGACCTTGGAGGATATGCTATGATCTTATTCGATGGATTATCAGGGAAGTTGGGACCAACATATTTCTTTGGTTGAATTTTTATATAATAACAGTTTTCATTCCAGTATACATATGGAACCATTTTAGGCATTATATGTTAAGCGGTGTCGAACTACAGCTTTCTGGGATGAAGTGGGTGAAAGGAAGTTGATGGGACCAGAATTGGTAGAAGAGATGGCAGAAAAAGTTCAGCTGATTAAGAAGCACATGAGAACAGCTCAGAGCAGGCAGAAGAGTTATGTGAATAACCGGAGGAAGGATCTATCTTTCGAGGTAGGTGATCATGTTTTTATCAAGGTTTCTCATTGGAAAAGTGTGATGAGATTTGGTAAGAAAGGAAAGCTAAGTCCAAGGTTTATTGGACCATATGAAATTATGGAGAGAGTTGGATCAGTTGCTTACCGAGTGGCTTTACCTCCGAGTTTATCTCAGGTACACAATGTTTTTAACGTTTCGATTTTGAGGAAGTATATGCCAGATCCATCTCATGTTTTGAGTCCAGAGGTAGTTCAGCTGGAGGAGAACCTATCTTATGAAGAACAACCAGTCCAGATTCTTGACCACAGAGAGCAGGTGTAACGGAATAAGGTGATTCATCAGGTAAATGTTTTGTGGAAAAACCATGTGATTGAAGAGGCAACGTGGGAATCTGAAAATGCTATGAGGGATAAATACCCCCACTTATTTTGATAAGTGAATAAAATTGCGAGGACGCAATTCCCAAAAGGGGGGAAGGATGTAACATCCCAGGTAATTAAAGAATAAATAATTTTCATATTTATTAATATTTACGAATTAAATATTAATTTTAATTAAAAGGTGTTTCTACGTTCGATAGCGTACTCGATATGCAACGATGAGTTTCTTTGAAAACATACGTTGCACACAAGTAATAAAATAATGTTATTTTAAAAGTTAGTTAACAAGTAGTCGTTGTACTGGTGGAAATGGATAGAAATAACTAAAATATGATTATATATTGTTTTAAATTATTTTACATTTACCCAATAAATGATAAAGGCTTAAAATATGGAAAGAGTTCAATTTTAGGCATTTATACCCTAATTTTCACTAAGGGTTCACTTATCACCTTTTGACGGCGAACCGTCATTAAATATAGTTTTGATCAATCTTATAAATTCTATTGGACCAAAAATAACTCTTCTTTAGAATCGGGACATCAAAATTTACTTTGTTTAAATTTTTGGTACCTTTCCGATAAAGTTCATTTTTTAATGAATAGTGTAAAATGTTGTATTTTAATTCAAAACCTCTTTTTAATCTAATTTATTTATATGATTTGATTATCTTTTGAATTTATTTTAAATTGAAATTCGAAAATATATTTACCATTAAATCCAATAGTGGTCGTTGGAATTAATTTCACTTTGAAATCGGACTTAAACTAGTGTCAATCTTTTGATACTTATTGTTTCATAAAAACACGCTATTTGCTCTGACAGCGGAAATTAATTATTAAATTAAATAATGTGACTTATATGTTTTGAATTTTGTAAAATAGACTTCATTTTTGAATTCGTAATATCAAATATATCTTAGGGTGAATTTTTGGTAATTT
Source organism: Viscum album (assembly GCA_963277665.1). Taxonomy (NCBI): domain Eukaryota; kingdom Viridiplantae; phylum Streptophyta; class Magnoliopsida; order Santalales; family Viscaceae; genus Viscum; species Viscum album. Next base: position 1,591,643,242 of record OY728150.1, read on the forward strand.
TCTGAAAAACTTCAATTTTTGATGAATAGTGAAACCACTAAGTGGTACTAATAAAAACTAATTTTCCGTTTAAATGAAATTTTTCCATCATTGTGTTTTTATTTTCAAAAATCCGACATAAATGGTTGTAATTAAGAAGTAAAATGTTGTTCAATGAGATTAAAATAATTTTTTGGTAAATAGTAACTTATTAAGTTTTTAATCGCGATTAGTGGTAATGAGTGTAGTTTATGGTAAAAATAATGTTTTAATAATATGAGATGAGCTTGACACATGTCCTAACCTCATTGAATGTGTCATGTCCGACCAATAAAAGCCATGGGTCAACTTGGGGACCCCATGGAGCCACATTGGATGGAAAATGACATAAATAACTTTTTATTTAATGTAAAAGTAAAAATGACACAAACATAATATGTTTTACGAAAACAATTTTTAGAAGGGGTTATAAAGATCAGATTTTTTATTATAAATATTCATTGGAAAGATAAAAATATTTCCTACATCATAGTATTTTTTTTAATTTTTTTTCATCAAATAAATAAAATTATTTATGACATCATGATGATGCAGGGATGACCTCATTATTTAACGATTTAAATAAAATGGAATGATAATGTAATATCTAAGACCTAAACATGTCCAAAATATTTTTGGTGGGTATATTTCGAACCCTTATCACCTTATACTTGAATTATATCAATGTGGGACCTTATAAATTCGAAACACTTTTGAAAATAAAATAATAGTTTCATGATTTCCAAAAGTGCCCCTCCTCTCCTCTTATAAAAGGCCCCCACCTCTACCTCATTTAACACACTCCTCAAGCCTTTGGATCGTCCATAACCTGCCCACTTTGTCTCTCCACATACCTCTCCTCTTCCTATAGGATTCCCTTTGGGCAGAATCCTTTCAAAGGAAGCCTTTAGGCTCAAATCAAAAGGATTTACAATTTTAAAGGTAATTCATTCTCTCTTTTTCATTTGTTTTATTTTGCTTCTCCAACCCCCTAAACTCTTTTTATTTACTTCTTTTGTAACAACACCAGTATATTCAATATACTAGGATGTGGTTATAAGATTTATTCGAGCTACACTCTCACACAACTACATCAAATGGTTAAAGAACATACGGTTTCCGTGGATGGCGAAATTCTGCCTCCCGAAATGATGATTGTTCAATACTCATTTAACACCTTCAAAGTTGGCCATTATGATGTCACTATTTTTATATATGATATATGATATGTTTATTCTTTCCTTAAGCTTCTGTATTTTTCATTTATGGAATACCATTATTGTTTCCATTATGCGGAAACATGATATCTTCATTTTAGGAAGTGTGGACTACCGCCCCCTGAAAGTGATTTGATTCGTTAATACAATATGTGGGATGTGTAAAGGATAAAGTTAATGATATAATATATGCTATTATACTGGAATTATAATATACTCTTATATCATTATGATTCCATCCTATAAAATATGAAATAGAAATGAAAGTAGCGTTCATGCGTACGTACGGCTTACCGTCTCCATGAACAGTGAATTTCATTTCTTACCTCTAAATGATTATGTAATATTATAAATACATGTATATGATGGATATATATGATATATATGATATCCAAATCAGGAATTTCATTCTGGATATAAAGAACCTTTGACCACACAAACAACATGTAATTGTAAGAAGTCCTCTTTCGACTTAAGAACCAAATATTGACAAAACAATCATTATTAACTTAAATGGTTACATAATGTTTATAACATGAAAATAAGTGATATAAAAGAAATAATGAACTTTAAAAATGTTCTTAAGCAAGTATAAATTAACTCATGTTTATTATTCAGGATGTTAAAGAACGATCGAGTCAAGTCGGACCCGAGGTAAGGGACTTCGTCTCAATCTCCTTTCATTGAGGCATATTTAGTTTTATACACAACTTTCTTTTATACGGTGTATAAAACCCTTTGACATTTACTTTTATACAAAAGGAATCTTTTTCTACGAAGCGTTTTACTAAACGACAAAAAGGAATGTTTTTTTAACGTATGCGGTGACAACGACCTTTTCCGCCGCCGCGAGTATTATTTGGTCTTTGGCTTCCTCAACAAGCCGTTATGTTTTTAAAATGAAATAAATACCATATACTCTTTTATGTATTTTGGTATTGAAAATGGTTTTGATAAAGGATTCTATTATGATGTATTTTGATTGAAATGTGGAAATGTTATCATTCCTTTATATTGGTTTTATGTTTTATGATTTTATATTGGTACTTTGACATTTGAAGGGTGGTTATGTGATAAACCATATGACGGGTGGGGCTGTGAATACCCGGACGTGTGGTTACGTTATAACCTCCAATTCATTGGGTATGGAAGTCGGCCGTATGGCTATTCCATTAAGTATGTATGGAAATTGGCTGTATGGCTATTCCATTAAGTGATATGTGTGGAAGTCGACCGTATGGTTATTCCACATAAGTATGTTTATATCCCAAGTAACATTTATATATGTTATGTGTTCTTTTTATGGGTTTTATGGTAATCCTTTGGTTACAAAAAGGTAAGTAATGATACATTATTCAGTGAAGAGTTTTTACTACTTCATGAAGGTGAAGGTATTACTTTGATAGAGTATACATGGTTTAATTGATGTTTGAAAAACTAACAGTGTTCATTTTTTTGTGTATCCCTTACTGAGCTTTTTATGCTCACCCCAAGTTTTTTTGAAATGTTTTTCACAGGACTTAATGTGGAATACGGTCAAGGATGGGATCAAGGGAATGTCATGCTATATAAAACATGGAACTAGACATGTTTCTTTTTAAGAGTTTTTTTAATTATGGAAACATAGTAGAAGTGTCTACTTTGTAATCTTTTGAGATTAATTCTCTAAAACTCTAATCCTGAAAAGATCCTCAATGAGAATTATTCATTTAATTCAATATTAAGTAAGGTTCAAGGCCGGGGCCTTATACGAGCTATGCCCACAACTCATTGTGTTGGATGTAGATGACGAACAACACTGACCAAGGCTGGGTGTACCATGAATGGATGGTATCCGCAGGTGGGCCACATGGTGTGAAAGTTTATGGAGAAGATGCATGAACGTTGATCTATGTGGATTCTACCTTTATATACCATTCTGGTAGGATTTTCCCGGGGATGATCCAGGAGTTATTTTCCATTTATCTAGTACGTGTACATTCATTTTATTGTACTTTACAGTTGGGCTTGTATTTCCGACCACTTCTAATTTCAGTACACTTTTTTATACAGTTTTACCTAATGTATTGCCTCCATCTTGTACTCTATTGTGTGCATTTTTAGGTTATAAAGGAAATGCCTTCCTAGTTTTATGGATTTACACCATTGGTGCTAGTCACCATCCCCTGACCTATGGAAGGTAGGTTTGGGGTAGTTATAGGATAGGCCCTAGGGGACGTGTCAGGAAAAATTACATCAGAGGATTCAGTTCTACTGCCAAACATAGGGCTCTAATATTTTTGGTGAAGATATAGAGATAAGGGTACTGAGAATGGTTTTCAGTTTCGGGAGTCCAGTGTTGGTGAGGAAACCAATGTATCCATTAACTAGGACTACGACTTCTGATTTCTGACTCAGTGAACGAAAACACTGATTGCATGTATGTTTTCAAGAGTTTTATTTGGGATATCTTGAGTTATCTCACTAGGTATACCTTTTTTACTATGGCACACCTGTTTCATTTCAGGATGCCTGCACGCTGACAGCTTGGAAAGGATCTGAGAGTTATACGAGATGTCAGCCCAACGAGAAATGATGCCTCGTTGCAAGGCCATATCAAAGTAGAAGAACCAATGGTACCACTACCCATTGGGAAACTGATGCCACCATCCCCAACAGCAGAGAGTGCATGCCGCCTATGTGTGTTGCCCAAGTTACAGCACCAGAGCCCGCCCATGTTCACTGGTGAGACAGACCCATATGCAGCTGAGGGTTGGCTGGAGGCTATGGTGATAGTCTTCAGATAGGTAGAGACACCAACTGACCTTATAGTGATCCTTAACTCTAGTCTCCATCATGCAGCAACATGAAGATGGTGGAGCCTAATACTCTAGGTGCATGACGAGGTGACTCTACTATAGGTAGACATAGAGAGCCTAATCCAGGAAGAATCTGTCCCAGCTGGCCTTCTTGTAGTGCTGATACATGAGCTCCTTCATCTACAGTTCGGTAGTATGACGGTGGAATAGTACTCAGCAAGGTTCACCGACCTCTCTTTCTAGTCCACTAATATGGTAAGGGACCCATTCTTTACAGCCCAGATCTTCGAGCATGGGCTCAGGTGAGATATCACTACCTTGATGATCCCTCTCAACATCTCGACACCGACATGGTGTTGGAGAGATCCCTCTTAGTGGAGAGTTTCCTTGCTGAGCAGTCTCCAATAGCAAGACCCACCACTTGTCAACATGCATCAGAGTCTTCTACAGCAGGCAGTATACAGATTTCACTTTGGTCCAAGTAGACCAAACCATCCGGTGGACGACCTGTGGGCTTGGGATCTGTTGTGTGAGACACACGAGAGAAAGCCAGTCATTTGAGGAAAATGTAGGGTTTCACATGCGGCTGTCAAGATCACATGGCCCATGACTATTCAACCCACTGTTCAGATGATCAGCAGAAAGTAGAGGGACCCCGAAGGAAGAGGTAGAGGTTCGATCGAGGCGGTCTGTAGGTTACAAGTGGATGTGGATGTGGAGCTGGTTGCACATCTTTTGGTGGATGACGTTTTGAGATGTTACCAGCACCACCAATAGGGTGTCCACCCCGACCACAGGGAGCAGGTGGACATGGGAGAGCTCAGCTCCAAGAAGTTGAGGTTTATGGTCGTGGTGCTTCGTAGATGATTCACGGTCTAATCTGTGTCCACTCCACCTTAGCTTTATTTCTTATAGACTGAGGTGTCAATCACACTTTCATTTCCACTTCCCTCGTTCGAAGCTCGTAGATTCCAACGTATCCATTTTCTTGATCCTTACGTCTGGAGACTCCTACGAGAGTAGATTCGATGATTACGCATTGGTACCGGTAGTGTGAGATTCTTGTAGGAGGTGAGATCTTTGGCTGGGATCTACTAGTAGCAGCATTGAGGCCTTCTGAAATCATATTGGGTAAGGACTGGTTATCTACAATCCATGATCAGATTGACTTTATTAAGCACAATGTGTGGTTTGTCCGCACGAATAGGACTAGGTTCACCTTAACCGGCATGGAGGGAGACTTTACAATACAGGATGGAATTGACTGGAGGAAAATACAGTAAATCACTCATTATTTGGCTTGGCTTACCTTAAGATAATTTGATGTGGAGAGTAAGACTTGTCCTGTAGTGGGTGACCAATATGTGGATGCTCTCCCTGATGATTTTCTAGGACAACCACCTCACAGATATGTGGACCTCTACATTGACCTGTACCCTGGGACGACACCGATATCTACACCAACATATCGAATGGCTCTCGTTGAACATTGTGAGCTATAGGTACAGCTAGAGGACATGCAGGGGAAGTGGTTCATGCGACCCAATGTTTCTCCCTAGGCAACCATGATTCTCTTCACCAAGAAGGCGGATGGAAGCTTGAAGCTTTGTGTCGACTACCGTCACCTGAACCAGGTGACTGTGAAGAACAAGTACCGATTGTCGAGTATTGATGGCCTCTTTAATTAGATAAATAAGTCATGATGGTTCTCAAATATAGACCTCAGATCATGCAATCACCAGCTCAAATTTTGGGATAATGATGTGGGGAAGACAAACTTCAGATCTCTGTACGACCACTACGAGTTCTTGGTTATGCCATTCGGCATAACCAACGCTCATGTAGTGTTCATGGGACTCATGAACAGGATATTCAAGACATAACTTCATCTATTTTTTTTATTATTCATCGATGACATTATAATATACTCGACTACTGAGGAGGAGCATTCCTACCATTTACAGGTAGTACTAGACACACTTCGAGATCACCACCAATATGGTAAGCTCTTGAACTGCATGTTTTGGATTTGAGAGGTTCAATTTCTAGAACATGTAATCTCAGATGCTTGAGTTGCAGTAGATCTAGAAATGATTTTTGTAGTACATTCTTCGGAGCCACCCAGGAGTGTGGAAGAGGTATGAGTTTTCCTGGGTTTGGATGGGTATTACCAAAGGTTCATAACAGTCTTCTCAAGAGTTTCATCACCACTACCAACCTTGGTGAAGAAGGGGAAACACTTCTTGTGGTCAGTGAGATGCCATCAAATATTTCATGATCTAAGGCAGAGGCTGACTAGTTCCCCCATCTTGAGGCTTTCAGATGAAGCCATAGGGTACTTAGTCTACTGCGATGCATTAGGGACTAGACTCAGGTGTGTCTTGATGCAGGAGAGAGCCATGAACACATATGGTTTTCGGTAGCTGAGAGAGCATGAGAATAACATTTCTACCCATGACCTGGAGTTAGCATCATTGGTCTTTGCCTTGAAGATGTGGTGGAACTATATAATGGGTGAACATTCTACCGTGTTCTCTGATCACAAGAGTCTCAGGTATATCTTCTCCCAGAAGGATATAAACCTGAGACATCGATGTTGGATTGAGTTTCTCTAAGACTATGACTTTGAGATAGTCTATACTCCTGGGAAGTGTAATATTGCTGCAGGTGTGCTCAGCATGTGAACCGGTATATAGCAGCTAAGTGAGGCGAGAAAGAAGTTGGCTGCTTTACAGATATCCTTGGTGGATAGAGAGGGATAATACTTCCTTTAGTCTCTTAAAGTAATTCCCATGCTTCTTCAGTGAGTTAGGGAGGCACAACATGTGGATGCTGACTGCAAGAAATGATGTTCTCAGATATCCACAGGGCAAGCACCTAATGGATATTCTGAAGGTGCGGAGCATGTCATCCTCTTCAGGGGACACACCTTGGTACCAGTGGAACATCAGGATGACGTTTTGAGGGAGTTCCATACTTCCCCTCTTATGGTACATCCATTATTGGAGAATATGTACTAGGAACATAGACGACAACAATGGTGACCAGGAATGAAGAATGTAGTTGCAGAGTATGTCTCTCGATGCCTCACTTATCAGCATGTGAAGGCAGAGCACGAGGTACTATCAGGCTTGGATCAGCCTTTAGAGGTCCCAGAGTGGAAGTAGTATTGGATATTCAAGGACTCTATGACAGGACTTCCATTCACATCCATCGTTCACAACTCGATTTGGGTGATTATTGATCGACTCCCCAAGTCGGCCCACTTTTTACCTATTAGAGAGAAGTGTACAATAGATAGAATGAGATGCTTCTATGTGCATGGGATCTTTTTTGGGATAAATGGAGTACCTTATTCTATTGTTTTTTATCATGAGTCATGTTTTACTTCCTAACTATGGAAGGGGTTGCAGGGGGCTTTCAGGATGCATCATCAAGTGAGAACCGACTTCTATCCTCAGACAGATGTCCAGACTGGGAGAACCATTCAGACTCTCAAGGACTTGCTCTGTGCATGTGTCCTCAACATCTGTCGTAGCTGGGAGGATAACTTGGTAGTGATGGATTTTTTGTAGAGCAACTACTATCACTCCACCATAGGGATTCCGCATTTTGAGGCGTTATACGGGTGAATCTGCAGATTAAACTTGTGCTGGACTAACCCTGGGGAGTGCACCCAAGTGGGACAAGAGATGGTAAGAGCTACCATAGAGAAGGTTAAGATCATCCAAGAGCGTATGAAGACTGCAAAAAGAAGAAAGAAGTTGTATGCTGATAGGAGATAGAGACCTCTGGAGTTTGAGGATGGAGACCACGTCTTTCTACGAGTCTCGCCTTTATGAGGTCTACGGAGATTTGGCCGAGGTGGATAATTATCTCTAAGGATCATCAGACCTTTCTAGGTCCTCATTAGAGTTGGAGGGGTGGGATACCTCTTAACTCTTCTACCTCAATTTCACCGAGTGCAAGACATCTTCCACATATCTCAGCTGAGAAGATACGTGCATGACCCTTCTCACATCATCGTCCGTGGAGAGTTTGACGTCGATGATAGGGATACTTTCACAGAGGTTCCTGTGGATATTGAGGATTGACAAGAGCAGGTCTTATGTGGATGTTCTATACCTTTGGTGCACGTTTGTTGGAATTACAGGAACATCTAGGAGAGAACAAGGGAGCAGGAGGCTCAGATGTGTGCTCAATACCCACACTTGTTCCATTAGTTCGATATATAGAATATGGGGACATAAATCCCTGAGCTGGGGAGAATGTAAAGGCTTAGAAATTATTTGGAATTTTTTTCCCTAAATACATGGGAATTTTACGAGTCCTTGAAAACTGATGGTGCAAGATTCTGAGGCCCGGTGTTCCAGGAAATATTTTCTGAAGTTTTGTTCTGGTACGTTCATTTAACTTACAAGTTGGTTTTCATAAATTTTGAATCAGTGCTAAGAATTGAAATCTGAGGACACTGTTGAACTAGCAGTGCCAGTATTCAAATAAGGAGACATTTAATTTTATTTTAGTGGGTCAAGACTTAAGGATATTTTTTGGGTTTTTAGAGAATTAATTAAATAAAAATAATGTGTGTGGATTAATTTATTATTTGTTGGTTAAAACCTCCTCATGGAATTTGGAGGTGGGACCACCACACTTTAACCTCCCATGAGATGTTATGGTTGTAGGGACCACCCATTCCTAACCTCTCGTGAGAGGTTATGACCTGTGGACCACATGGGACTAAACCCCCTATTAATGGTGGTAGAGGAGAATCTCTCAACTCCCCTCATTAATGAGGGAGAGTCTCTCCACACCCACTCCTTTATTTGAAAGAACACACTATTTATTATGGCAAATACTACACTTTAATTAGTTGGAGCTAAATAAATTTGTTAATTTTTTTTAATTTTGTGCCAAAATACTAAATAATAGATAAACACAGTTTATTATTATTTTGGATGGAATTGTTCATTTTGGCGGCAGCTTTGAGAGGTCGATTATTGGGAAAAAGATCCCAATAATCAACGCCATCGACTATGAAGAATGCTGACCTTATTAGACTTCTTTCTCAGTTCTTCTACCAATGTGGGACGTCTTCAACTGACTACCCCTAAAAATCATTGTTGACGAGCCGACACACGATCTCGAGATTTAAAGTTTGTGGCGGATGTGAAGAATGATGATCTCCTTCATCTTCTTCCCAACAAATCTGTCGACGACCAACGATCAAGGTAAGGGTTAATTTTAGTAATACTAATTTCCTAATTCTCTTCTTCGGTTGAAAAGAAATCATTTCAATGGTTGTAAAACAATTAAATTTATCTTTCTTACTACTTGATGAGCAAAATGTTACCACCCTAAACGCGGAGGGTGCTGGCCAAACCAACATGACCCGAACCCTCTACCGTTCTTGTTTATGAAGCTATTTGGCATGGAAATGAAGAAACGAGGTAAAAAAGGTGGAAAAGACAAAGGCCACACTACCCACAACCTCCTGTATCCGCGCCGCACCAAAAGCGTCCCACACCACCGCCAACCGAACCGGCCCCGACCGAGGCCCCGATTGTCGCGTCGTTCACAGACTGGAGTCGTTACCCCGATTTAGCTCGTGCCCCGCCGACCCGCCCAGACATCTCCCGGTAGCCTGCAGACAAGCCTAGCCACCCAGTGACCCACCTGGCACCCTACTCGACCACCCACCGGGCTGCCTGGCACCCTGATCTGCTGCCTGCTGGCCTGGCCTCACCCTTCCTAGCTTTCGGTGTACCAGGACACGTATTGCCCGACCACCCGCCTGCCCGACCTACTTTTCTGCCTCCCATGTTCCTGGCTGAACAGTCCCGGCCCGCATGCCCCATGACTCCCAAGCCGTACCCTCACGGCGCACTGGGCCGAACTGCCCAGACGGCCTGCAGGGTTGGGCCCAGCAGGCCAGCCCGACCTCACAGGTTGGCCCGCCCAATGGGCGTGGCAAGACCCATCCGGTCCGACTGTGTAAACCCAGACTGGGTCGGCCCAGACTCGGTCAGACCAGGTTAGTCCGACCAGGTCGAACCAGACCCAGGCCCACTACCGAACCTTTACTTTTTTTGGCTATATCATTAGCACTGTACGACCTTTTACTGAACCATCAACGACACTATTATTCATAGAGCATGATGGTCCCTTTGAGTATACCCCACTATAGTTTTGGGTATAGTTTAGATACAGTCTAGTTGGATTGATCATGAATCTAACCAGGTACCCAGGACAGAAAGGCTAATAACTCCCAGACTTTGCGTCTTGTTGACACGCTGTCTATTTTGATTTGACCCAAATTATGTGGTGGAACTTTGGAATACGTTTTTTTTGGACTTCATGGATGTTGATGTATCAACACTTGTCTTGAGAGGCAAACCCTAATGAAATAAAGAGTGATTTGTGAAAAACCATATGGTTAGCTGCTCTCTGACTAATGTTCCTTGATCCTCTGTGGGTTCGATAGTTCTGACTGATTTTCCTAGATTCTATGTGGGTTCGATAGATCTGACTACTATTCTTGGATCCTGTGTGGCTTCGATAGTTATAACTATTTTTCCCGAATCCTTTGGGGGTTCAACAGCTCAGACTACTGTTCATGGATCATGTGTGGGTTCAACAGTTATGATAAATGTTCCTAGATCCTATGTGGGTTCAACAACTCTGACTACTGTTCCTGGATCCTGTGTGGGTTCGACAGTTCTGGCCACTGTTCCTAGATCCTATGTGGGTTCGACAACTCTGAATAATATTACTAAATCTTGTGTGGGTTCGACGGTTCTGGCTGGTTTTCCTAGATCATGTGTGGGTTCAATAACTATGACTAGTGTTCCTGGATCCTGTGTGTGTTCGACAGTTCTGATTTATGTTCCTTTATCCTATTTGGGTTTGATAGAACATATAATTTAGTGGCCACATCTAATCATCTCTTATTCTCAACAATATTTGTATACCTGTGTGAGCTAAGTCAGTAACTTTGTGTTATCCTCATGTTTGAGATGGATTAGTTGATAACATAGGTATATGTATGAGAATATATCTATGGGGGTTATTTGTTGATTTCATTCTTGTGGTTTATCCTTGTTGGATTTTTTGAGTTATTGAGGGTCTCATGGTCCCTACTGAGAATCCTTATACTCAACCTTTCATGGGATTTGCCGGCACATCATTGTGTTGGATGTAGATGACGGACAACGCTAACCAAGACTGAGTGTACCAGGACTGGACGGTACCTAGAGGTGGACCACACGACATGACGGTACACAAAAGATACAGACAGACGTCGAGTGCTGTGGAGGATATCTATATATACTCTTGAGGTAGAATTTTATGGTGGATGATCCATGATCTATTTTCCCTTTTTCTAGTACTTGTACTTTTAGTTTCTAGTACTTTATAGTTGGGCTTGTATTTGTGTCCCCTTATACTTTTAGTACACTTTGTTATACAGTTTTACGAATTGTCCTGCTTCCAACTTGTACTATGTTGTGTGCGTTTTCAGTTTATAAAGGCAATGCCTTCCCATTTTTAGGGATTTACGCCTTTGGTGCTAGTTTATAGCCCCTGGACTATGGATGGAGGGCTTGGGGTAGTCACGACATGGGCCCCGTGGGTCGGGTCATGATATTATTTATTAATTAGTAATGATTTTTATTATAAAATGAAAATTAAATAATCTATTTGAAAAAAATATTTATAAAAATAATAAATAAGAAAGAATCTATAGATTAATCATTCATTGTATTTTTATTCTAGCCATATAGTAATCCTTCAAAGGTTATACACGTTACATACAAATAATTGTTTTTAGATTTGAAGACAAGAATATACATGATTTATGAAAAAACAATACATCATTAATTTTAAATTGTTAAATGTAGATCGATATTTCAGTTAATGATATATTTTTTATGTGATTAGGTGATTATAACACATAAACAATATTCTGTATATATATTTCATAGTTTTTCTTTTCTACTGGAATGAAAACATTCATCGATTATATGAATTTTTTTATCTGTATGTATAAGTATGTTTGCAATTAGATGTATTCATATATTTCTGTTATTGGATGAAAAAAAATATTCCTATTATTTATTACCATTTAACACTAGTTTCCAGCATCGGGATATAAAGAATAATACTGTATTGAATACAGATGTCCATATTTTTAATTGTATTCACTCCCATGACGATGTCATAACAATGAGATAATTAAAAACAATGGATTTTTTAATGTTTATTGCGCAAAAAAAATAATGAGAGATTGTTAACTTGTAAATTATATGTGGAAGATATGAAATCATATTTATTTAACTATACATAGAAGATATATTATCCTATTAATCCTATAAAGATCATTAACGTTTATTTTAAACTAGAAATTTTGAGTACAAAAATTATTATTTTATTATATTCATTAATATTTAATATATAAAAACATGGTATTTATTGAAAAATAACGTACTCAATAATTTCTAGTAAAAAATTCATTTATGATCTCAATACACATTTTTCTTTTATGTATTGTTAGATTTTTTTTAATAATTTGTAATTGAACGAATAATTTATTTATAATATTTAATTTCATTTCCGATTTTATATGTAATATAAAAATTGTGTTGTCTTCAAATGTCAATTATTTTGAATAATATAATTTTAAAAGAAATCAAAATATAAATTTCCCGAGTTTCATACACTTATGAACACATAATATTTTATAATTGTAAATAAAAACATTATTTCAAATTAAATGTCAGATATAATATTCATTGGGTTATTATATTACATATTTTAAAATGATATATGTCATACCCTAAAACCGATAATGAGATACAAAATATTAAAAATAATAAAAAATATATTTTGATTATTAGGATAATTACCATCTAATAAATGGAAGGATTTAATATTTTAATTATTAATAATAATCTATGATGTAAATAGATGATATATTTTTAAATGTTTTAAATTAATTTACCATGGGGTTAAACTAGACTTTTAATTTTTTTATTTCCAATTTAAAAATCATAGCCACTGGGAAAGTTTATATTCAATATAGTATTTAATAATTCAAGTATTTTCTAGATAATGTATTTAATTTTCTAAAAAATGATATCATGTTACTATATATCCTTGTTTTGGCTATATTATGGATGATTTTATTTATTGTAACAAATATTACACTATTAATAATTGACTTCATTTAAAATGGTGTATTAAAACAAGCATATTAAAATAATATGATCGTCATTAATTATTGAATATTTTTTATTTTAAATGATTTTGGTGTTTCTAATTTTTCTATTTTCATTATGTTTTGTTTTGAATTCCTATGAATATATTCCCTATTAATCATGGTTTTACCTGGATTTTATAAATTATTTCAATTACACATTATTTTCTTCAATTGGGAATAAAAATATACATTTATAATTTAATTAATTTTATAATAAAAACTCATTTATTGAGTATAAGTGAAACAATGTTATAAGAATATTAATATGGTCATTTGAGAAGTTTTTAAAGCATAATATTTTAATATCCATTTCAAATGGTTTCCAGAGGTGTAATATTATTTTGATAGTCATTTATTATGATAGTATATAAATATTTCATAATTTCACATATAATTAAAATTTACATTTTCCATGTATAATTAGGATGCATTCATTTTATTAAATTATTTCAATATATAAATCTATTCATTACCTGATAAAAAATTCATGTTCATAATTAAATATAAATATTGTATTAAATATAATATGATATTTATGGTGAATTATGTTATGTTTTAGTTCCCATTAAATAATCAATATTTCCATAAAATAATAATATTCTGATTAATTGATATGATTTGGTTATAAGTATAGATGAGTGGGTGGGAACATACGTATCATAAAAGATACAACATTTAAAAAATTATTTTCTTATTTTTATTCTCATTGATTATATTTTCATACTTCTTCTATGGAATTAATGATTATATACGCAATGTTATTTTGACATTATATTATATAATCTTGGGAAATATGGTGAAAATGACAAAATTATGATATGAGTTATGTAATGAATATTATTAATCAATGAATGAAAATAATTGAACCAATAACATTAGTTATGTTACACTATATAAAATGTATTATAATATGTTCCTTAATATGATAGTGGTGTGTAAAAAATTTATAATAGATTAAGTAATGGTAGATGATAAAAAATTAAGGATGTGTCAAAATAATACATTTCATATATTATACCCAAATAATTTTCATTATAGAAGATCATTATTTCATGGGAATATAATATTAGATTATAGAAAAACTATATATTATTGATATATTAATGATAATATAGTAAATTTTTAATGATTATGGGTTCGACATTCAAAAAATATTTTTTGTGATGGAAATTCATTTCTTATTTATTTTAGGGAATGAGGTCATGGTCATTCCTACTGGAAAAACCCACATTTGTATCATGATCAAGAGTAATGGTATGAATTGCATGGAATGTGATATAATGTGAGATTAACCATAGTCTTGACTAATCTATTTTTTTTACTTTTCGTTTTACACTTGATCATGATCATAATGGTATTAAACAAATGATCCCTTCATTAGAGGTGTTATAATTACATTTGAATCCAATATTGTATAATTTGGATTATCACACTCTCTCTTAAGTGGTCCTTTTGATTTCTTGATTTGATGAATCATTAACTGTGATAATAGTGTTTCAATAAAAATTATAATGGAATTATTGACCACCAATAAAGGTAATTCATTCATGTTATATAGTAAATTATGAAATTCTTCATAAAATTATGATAATCATCTGAATCAGGATATGTTATTACCCTCTAGTTTAACATTAATTGAACACATTAATTAATTAGATGAGTCACAATTGAATCAATTATTTTATAAATAAATGATGAAACTGAGAGGGAGGATGTGGATTCATGCATCCACTATTAGCGATAAGGTCAGAATCTGTCTGGTATAACATAGTTTCATGTAGCCTCATCTAAATGGACCAAAATTCTATACATTTTAAATGTTTAAGTAGAAATATATATGTATAAACTTTAATAATTTAGAATAATATAATATTAATCAACAATTAATAAAAAAAATAATTCATTATATTAATAGCAAATAACATTACATATATGGAATGAAGAAATCCTATAAAATTGAAATTATTGTAGTTGATAAATAAATAGTAAACAATTTAATTACATTAATATGAGTATTTTGACATTTTTAATCTCCTATAAATATTAATTACTTGAAAACTCTATAAATAGTAATCATATCATTAAGAATCCAATGAATATATTTATATCTAAAATATATGACATTAAATGAAATTAAAATGGTGGATGAATTAATGAATTATATATATCATGGATCATAATATTATCATTTCACTAATATTACGAATGATTAGATTATAATTAGGATATTAGAATTATAATGTGACTCTTAATAAATTTAATATGACTATTATGAAAAGTAACTATATTGTTAGAATTGAAAAAGGACCAATGGAATCGTATATAAGTATTTAAAGACCCTATAAAATAAACTGATTTTTTTATTATATCAAAATACAATTACATAAAATTATATAATTTGAAAAGATAAACGATTGGCGAAATGAAAAAATAATTTCATCTTTTTTATAATATATATATTTTATTTTTATAAATTTAAATTATTTTAATTTACAAATGAAATTTATTTGAATTAATTTTTCATATAAAATAGTATTTAGTCGATAAAAGGTGATAATTTAATTTAAGAGTGTCCCATATTATCATATTATTTTATTTCCAATATAATCTATTATTTTTTTCATTAATCAATGATATAAATTTATAAATTAAATATTTTGTAACAGGAAAATTATTTTAATAAAATCGATTTCTTTTTTGGAATCAAGACAATAAAATTTCTTTATGGGGGAATTTTTAAAATTTTCAAAAATAATTAATTTTTTTGTGATTTGAGAAAATATATACATTAGTTTTTATGTACTTTTTATAGAAACATAAATATGTAATAATAATTTTATGAGTAAAAAAAATTAATCCAAAATTAAAAAACTAGCTTTTTTGTTATTAATAATAGTTATTTTTTGATTTGAAACTAATTTTCATATGTTTATATAACATCCCAAATCATAAAATGGAAAATATGGTTTAAAAAAAATCATTTCATCCTAGTGTTATACTATCATTATCAATGTAATATAAAATACTAATTTAGGTTATCAAAATGAATTATTTCAAAACCCACCTTCATGTTTTTGTAAAAATTGAATCAAATGTAAGGTTAACCAATTGTTTTTTTATTTTCCAAGACTATTATTTTTGATTCATATATTTATAAATTAATGTACAATACTCCCAATGTTAATATTAATAAAATCATATTTTACCATTCTTATAAACACTATATCTAATTACCATGAATTTCAACTCATTTTTTTTCTTTATAAACGTTACAAGATTTTAACTAGGTTACAAGGAAATCATATCAGGATTTATGAATCCATTTCATAATGAAAGAGATTCTATTGATATCTAATATTTTTTAACAAGTACCATTATAATAAGAATTTGGATAATCATTTTTTTTATATTATAAGTGTTCATACTCATTCATTTACTTTCTAATTGATTTTTTTATTTTGAGATACTACTTGTCTCTATCATTAAACCCAATCCATAAACCATTATGTATATTAGTCATGATACCGAACTCATAACATTATTTTATACACAAAAATATTATGTTTTAAATGGAAAACCATACATTAGTTTAAGGGTATTGAAATGAAAATTTTATAGATATTTTATTGGGATATTTGATCTTTTATACCCACATTCTCTACTCTTGGATTAAAATGATGAAGTGTTTTCTTATGAAATAGGATATATGTGTTATGCATAATGTTATAAATATTATTCGTTTTCCTTTATAGTAATAAATTAACACTATAATGAATTGATATCTAGATATGATATGTTTAAAATATCTTCTATTTATGTGTATTTAATATCATACTATGTTTTTGGTTAACAAAATTAAAAATAGCTTTGATGAAACCTTTGAAATGAACCAAGGTGATATGCTTATGAATGTATCATTTTAATGTTGTATCAACCTTCCCATGTTCTACCTAATATACATATAATAATTCTCATATATTATGAATCATATATTTATTATCATGCTCAATTTTTATTCCAAAATATTTAACATTGATTATCTATAATGATTCATTTCGTCAATTTATTCCTTACATGGCTTTGTTATCACCACTCCTCTATTAATGCCTATCCCATAATATTATACTAAATTTAATGGCCTAATATTAATTTTTAATGAATCCTTTGAGGATAATTAAATAAAATTTATTAATTTTTTATTAATTAACCACATCAAAAATTAGTATAAAATTTTTCTAGACACATAAACTAAAAACATTGTTTTATATAATTAATTTTATAAATATTCATTGCATTGTATTGATAATAACATTCAAAAATTGTGGGTATCAATAAATGGTGTCATATCATGTGTTTGTTATTTTTTTGAAATAATTACTAGAAAACATTATTAAGAACAATACATATAGGTATAAATATAGATAATCATAAATTTTTTTTGTAATTTATAGTGTTTTTGGTTTCATAGAAATAATATTCCGAACATCATATTATCATGTGGATACAGTTGTGGAACTGATTCACCATGGGGTAAAAACCTAGAAAGAGAAATGATGAGTTTCAATAGGATCATTAGATGTTCCCAATTTTGTGGTCCTTATATTGAAAGAATAAATAATAACTATCTTGGTATATTTATTGTTTATAAATTATTTATAAAATCATACTTGAATGATGTACAAGTAAATTAATTTTTTTACAGAATTTAGGATTCATGTAAATGATCCTAGAATAATTATATTTGAAAATCCATAAATAATACCCCAATTTATTATTATTATCATAAAATTAAAACTAGTTTGAAATGGTTTAATTTATATGTTATATATATGTAAAATTTTTGTAAAATATAATGGCCCATTATAGTAATGTAAGAAATAATAAATTCATTAATGACATTTCCATTTTAAGGAATGATATAGTTCAAATCATCAGGATGTTTGAGAATAAACATTCTTAGTATATAATAATAACTTAAACCACATGGATAAATCTACATCACAAATGATAGAACAACAAGAATTTTATTCCATTACACATATATGATCATCAACATTATGTATTCCATATGACCATAATATAGTTAAAATATGTATATACTCTATAGAAAATATAGTATTTTATTCACTTATTCTTAGTAGGGGGTTTTAAATTTTCACTACAACACATAGATGGATATGGTTTTCAATGATACATCTTATTAAGAATACAATTTCATAGGATTAAGTTAGTTTAATGGCGAGGAAATATTTCAAAAATAGCTTTATGAATATATATTTTCCCTATCACATTTGAAATAAAATAGTAATATAATTCATTGATTTGTATGAAAGAGAAAATGAATAAGTTTGGTGTTATGATATTAACTTGAAAAATACAATGAGATACTATGAATTCATTATCATCGATTATGTTAAGGATATCAATTGATTCATTATTGGACTATGGCCGTATCCATCAAAAGCTCATGACATGATTGAATTTGTGAGTTATGAAGAGATTTTTTTTCTATGAATATAGAAATAGGGTATAGATATGTATAGTAGTCTCATGAATTAGTTTTTATAAAAGGATGATAGAAAAATTTAATTGAATCAGTTTTGATTATGAAAGAGAATGGAATATAAAACAACTACAAGATTTCAAGATGTGCAAGAAGAAGAATTAATGTAATTGTCTATAAAGAAGTATAGTGTGTTACAGAGGTGGACACAGAGGCATTTCATTTAGATATATCATGGATATATAAATCCTAAACATAATAATGGAAAATATAAATTAATGATTTTGGATCTATAATGTACTCTATAATGACTCATGTTTGGGAAGAATCAGAAGTTTTCTATCCAATGTCAATATCAAAATATAATGGTGGGAAATTTTAAAATCCCTAAAAGGACAATGTATTATGGTAACTTTTTTCCATCATGAAATATATATATATATATATTTGTGTTTCAATATTACGTGGTCTCTAGAATACTAATTATAAACTCATTACAATCTATTATTCTTTTTTTATTCCAATTATACTCATTACTTTTTTCATTTGTTTTGTAAAAACATCAATGTAAATCATGAACATATAATGCTATAAAATTTATTTAAAATTATAGAGGAAATATTCAAGAAAAAGCGATATATAGAGATTAATCTATTAATATTAGTATGTATAAACTCTCTACAAGAAAATCAGTCATTATAGTGGATAATTTTAATATAATATTGTGGATGGATTGATGGTCAATGTATAATTCTATGTACCATTATATAGGAAAAAAGATTTGTATTTTCATAAAGGGAAAACCATTTTATATTTTTAACCAAGAGATATAAAAGCCTAATTATTTTCATAAACATCCACATATATACTCTTATATAGAAATCATTGGGGACGATTGTGAATAAATTGATACATTAAAAGTATTAGAGGTATCCATTTTCAACAATAAATTAATGTATTTCATGACTAATTTCAGGAATCTCACATAGAAAGAGAAGTTATGATATCAATTCAACACATATTTTTATCTCATTATAAATAAATATCCCAATATAGTAAATTATATTTGGATTTGAACAAATTGAATAAGTAAATTCATATCAATTTATAAAAAAATTTATTGGACCAAGTGTGTACCATTGGGGAGAACATGATATATTATTTGGAATGTGTGATTGAATAGTTTGTATACATGTTCATTGTATAAATAATTAATCAATAACAATATATTATGTATATAATCTTATAGTATTTATTTATTTATTTCATCAATATCATACAGATTAATTCATGTCTTTAATTATCATTAAATCATGGTATCATCAGTAGAGGGTGAGGAAAATATATCCCAGGGATAGATTTATGATCAATATTTGGACATTTTGAATTTTTATACCCTTTGGATTGACTATATATTCTATTATATTTATATATTTGTTGAATATTATCTTTCAATACTATATTGTTGAATTTTGATTATCTTTAAAAAAATAGATTCATATATATTCCAAACTCAATAGGATAATGAGGATCATATTTTGTTTCTATTACCAGTATTGAGAAAATTTATTCAACATTATATATTTTTTAAATGTGATATCTATCAAACAAAAATATTCACGTGACACATTTTCACTCGTGACAATATCTTAGTTGTCCAATAAAGATAACAGTCCTTGATGAGCATCACCATCATACTATAGTGACTAAGAATAATAGATTTCATGGTCCCGTAGGATAATTTAGAAAGATTGTTGAAAAAATGATCATGGATTTAAAATTGAGTAATGATATTATTTTTAAAAGGAGATAAATTATTCTACACAAATGATGAAAAATATTATACCCATTAACTAATGATATTATGGGATATTTCAATTTTCCTAATAAAACCCACTGTTAGATAACAATTTTTCATTTAAAGTGATGCATTAAGAATATATTTGTATTTATTCATAGGTATAATGACATGGTGATTACCTTTGTATCATATTTTTTGAGTCCTTGTGAATTCAATTTTCATACCCATGGTTTGAAGAATGACGTTGTTATCATTGAACTGATGAATTTGATATAAAATAATTTTATGTATGAGAGTGGTATATATATATGTACCCAATATTACTGAAGTTTATATTTAAATAAAATAAAATAAAAATGAGAAAAAGTAGGAGGTTGGTAATCCTCTGTTAGTATGTATATTATATTCATTATCAACTCAAAAAATAAAAAAAATTAATTAATATGTTGAGAAGGAATAACCCCAACTTTCATGGAATGAAGATAAATGAATGAGATCCATTTATCAAGGACTTGTTAAAGAATGAAATGGAAGTCCAAATGGATGGGAAATCATCATTTCATTTGAAAATAATTCACTGAACATCATTACATGATGATATCAATTAAGAATAATATTTAAATATTATTCCACAAATAAAGATAAACTTTATGGAATGTGGAAGTATTTTAAGTTAGATTCTGATCAATAGGAAGTAATGACCTTTAGTAGTAGGCTATGAGTCCTATATATTATATAGTTAATGAAATATGAGATGGATTATGATTTTATGATTGTGTTGTCTATTATTCAAAAAATTAATATATATATATATATGAGATCATTAGTTGTCGGATGATAAGAAAACGAATATTGGTGATTACAATGTAAATTTTTTGGTGTCTTGGTTAATAAAGGGGTAAATAAAGGTACCCATCTAGGTGACAAAACCACTACCATTATCATTGTTGGCTTGGGAAGAACCACTGAAATTTTTTACTTCCATTTTTATAAAATATATTGTATTGAAATAAATTTTGTTAATTATTTATATATTAATAATATATGATCATTTTATAGATATATGGGAGTATTTATATAGAATGTTCATTTATTTTAAGATTATTAATGATATTATAGGACTTTCTAGAGATCCACCAGTATATTTTTTAATATTGAACATTGATTAACTTCTAAATTATAGAGGATTCATAAAAATTCTAAAATTTTATGTAATTATAAGAATAAAATATCACTATAAATCTAATGGGAAGTCTAGGTGGACTAGAAATACATTATAAGTCCTATCAACAAAATCATGAAATTTTTTTCAATCGAATTGGGATCAATATATTACATTTATTAAAGAATTTATCATGTATATTTTATACAAAATAATTCAAATGTATCATTAAGAATTGTTATATAGGAAATGGTGTGGAACTCTAGTACGAGGAAATGATATTATAGAATTAATAATATTGTTACCAGATGTTATAAAATAATCTAAAAAGAATATAAATATGATCTATAAACACATAATGGATAATCAGAATAAATTAATGATTTATGTTGAAAATGTAATCATGGAAATTGAATTTCCCATCAAGGGTCATGTAGCCCAAAAATAATCTTTATTGAAATGAGTGGTGTAATTTAGGATTAAAGGGGAACCGAATCCATGGAACATTGTCCAATTTAAACTAAATATTTTAGGAATGTTTGTAATTAATTTTGAATTACTCTAAATCAATCTATCATTCATTAACTCTTATACTTTTCATTATAAAAATATTATATTAAAGGGACAACACATATACCTGATTACAATGTTATGGAATTTTATCCTAACCATTCTATTAATGAATTACATATTCAGACACTTGATTAATTGAAAAAACTATAGATGATTATGTTAATACAAATTTTAATATTCTTATGGATAAAATATATGGTTTTTGAAGAAACATGGGAGATCGAATAATAAATGAAGGTAAAATAGTTGTATTTATATTAATGTAAAGGATTAATTTCATCAGTGATGTTTTTATTTAGGAGAGAAGTTGGTGAACTAGAATTAAATAACTGTAAATTACTTTAAATATATATTACCATGTTATGTTTAGTAAGATAGAATTAATTAAAATTTATGAAAACCATTATAAAAAATGTTTTTTCATTTTATTAAATAATAATATTATATTTTTAGAATAATTGTTTTGAGACAATTGGAAATTTTATTGTGTTTAATTAAATAGAAAAAAAATAATTATAATAAAATAATAATGGTCATAATTTTGATCTTTAAAAGTTATTTCCTCAATTAAATAAATATTAAAACCAAAATAGAAAATAAAAGATATAGTTTCTATTTTTAACATATAAAATATAATAACATAAAGTGAAATGAATTTAATTACTGATGGAGTAAAAATATATTTATAGGATATATTATAACAAGGTCAATAATAATGTAACCATTGAATAATATTTTTACCATAGGAAATATTAATCTATCCATCATGAATAGTATTCTTACCATAAATTTTTTAATCATATGAATAGATAAGTAAATCTAAATATAGGGAAACAATAAAAAAATATCATTGAAATATATCATAAAATAATCATATTTAATTATTAAATATAATAAAATATAATAAAAAACAAATAGAATTTAAATAATTTTTATTAATGTATATATTATTAATGTATTTTTTAGTTATTTTTTATTTTTTCGGTATAAAATATTACCCTAAAATTCCTTTATAAAACCTTTTTTATTTTTATATAATTTAAAATATACATTCATTTTGTCTCATGTATTAATAATTTTTTGTATGTGTATAAAAATAGTTTTATGTAAATAAATATTCATTTCAAAAATAAAATATATATCTCATATAATAATAATTTTTTTTTGTAAAAGAAATGAAACTTTTGAATTTGAAAATTTTAAATTATGTAATAGTGATTTTTGGATATTATTCTAAAATAATTAATTTTATAGTGGATATTATGTAAAATAATATTGGTATCAGTTGATTTTTTAACATCCCAAATTAATAAAAATTATTTCATAATTAATATTAATATATTAACATCCAACACTACGTGATTTTATTATTTTAATGTATATTTATGAATTAATATTTATTTTATACAACTAAATAACATTCCATTATATAAGATAGAAATAATGTTTGTAAAAAATATATTTTGTGGAAAAAATATATAACCATGGAAAAAGTAAAATGAAATGTTTCAGTTTAGTTCTAAAACAAGTATATGATAATTGTTTTTATATTTTTCATAATCAATTTTAAAAAACTATCATTATGTAAATTTTTTTCTAATAACCAATATTTCAAGGCATATATTTTGAAATTAAATAAAAATACTCCAAAAGTTTCTATGAAAACATACTCATTGTCCATTTATTCTAATCTTCTATTACATTGTGAACTATTTTCCCATGATTTTATCATTCATTAAATTTCAAAGGGGTTTCTAATATTCTATGGAATTCTTCTAAAATAGTATTATGTTATATAAAAAGCTAAGTGATTCTCTTCTAAAATACCATTATTAAAGTATATCTAGTATAAAAAGTCATCTTATATTAAATTTATGATGAATTAATATGTTCATACTCATTCATTTAAAATCCAATTTATTTCTAATTATTCCGATATAACCATCCTATATCATTTATAAAATTCTATAAACATTTCTTATACATGTTATATTGTTGAAATCATTCCTTCATTTTCTAGGAAATGATATTATATTTCGATTGTAAATCCCTATATTAATTCAACGGTATTAAAATAAATATCCATATATATTATTATTATGTAACATCCTAGTATAAACTCTAATTTTCCAATATGTGCGTTAAAAAGATAAAAATATCCTTATGATATATGATATATGGGGTACACATGATGTTAGACCTACGATGGACACAGAAAAATAGTTCCCCAATAAATTGGATAAATAACACACCTATATAGAATACATGTTTATGACACCATGGACTCAATAATTATTAATTTGTATAATAAATTGGTGAATAACCATTTAAATATTTTTTATTTAACCTTGGTGATAAAATATTGTGAAATCATTATTGATCAATTACTTTTATATTGTAAATACATTTATATTATATTCCTCATGTTCATAACATCATCATCTTATATCACACATCATATTTTTATGATCATGTTATATTATTATTCCTCATATTATGCTCATTATGATAACTCATGTTCTACTTCCTTTTTTTTCCATATCAAGAATTGTGGTCACCCAATTTTCTATTGATGGATACCCCTAAGAAATCATATTCAATGAGGTAACACATGATAGATTATTTAAAACTATTTTAATGGTGAATAAATAATTTTTTGTTTTTTCTATACATTGTGAGTTTTGTGTTGAGTTTCTAATACACAAACCATGAAAATATCATTGGAAGTTCTTAATTAAGTGTTTTATTTTAGAATTATTTAAAATATCATTATTCAAAATGGTGGGTTTCTAATATCCCATAAACACTAGACAATTAAATTACTAATCTCATATCAAGAATATACATGTGGATATATTGGAAGAATAATAAAATATTTAAATATTCATCACATAAATATATTTTTAATAAAAATATTGAATTATTGTACTATTACTCAAACTGATTAGAACTATCAAATCCATATAAAATCATTTTGAATACATCAAAAACTTTTATTTATATATTGTATCAAATAATATTCAATTTTCAAGTATCATATTTCACATAACATAGTGCATATTGATTATCTGAACAATATTACCCTTTAATACATAGTATGATTGATAATATTATGAAATACTGATTTTTTATATTTAGAAAATGGTTACAACTAGTTAATAATTAGTTTTACTCAAGTCATAGTGGAGTATATTGTGGTCTCGTTAAAATGTTGTATATCACTATATGAATGTTTCCAAAAGAAGATATATCATATATATATATATTACCTATAAACTAATATATTCCATTTAACGATAAAATCAATTTCCACTAGAGAGTTGACATTGAAAAATCTAACAATACAAATCCCATGTTTTTATTATTTTATATATATTTGAATGGAATGCTCAATGCATAAACCTCATGTCATTCATCAATTTGAAGATAATATGACATGAACATCATATATTTTGATGGAAACATACTATGTGACTCAAATAATTATGTCCATGAATTTCCACAGTATGATTTGATTACTATCCTAGATGAGTTTTCTCATTATATGAGATGAATAAAATCAAATATTTGTGATGATCTATCTAATGACATGACTAGAAAATCTATCGAAATCACAAATGTTAACTATTTTAGAATATGAATCATATGAATTTTAAAAAACATAATTAAGGTTCAAATGGTATTTATTATGAATCCATAGGTATGAAGGATTTTATACAATCCTTAATTATTTCAATGAGTATATGAAACTCTTGAGAACTACTTTGTGTGTGATCCAATTTAATATGTCTTTACTTATTACCCTACGTATCATTTCTTCATGTCACATATACAACCCTTTTGTAATGAGTTTAAAATTTTATAGATTGGAATTATTATATATATTTAAAATCAATAATATTCCATGATGATCATCAATTAGTAACAGTAAAAATTATTAATTTAGTGAAATATTTTCATTTTATTATTCATTTATAGAAATTTGAAGCACACATATATTATTGATAAATGGATATTTACTCTATTATAAATACTTATTATGATATATAATTTTTTGAGAAATATACTATATAGCATATTCCAAAAGACATGTCAAACCCCAAATCTGACAATTTTAATAATGTTTTCTTCATAGATCCATTGTGTTATCCTCAATTTACACTATATTGATCTCTACATCACCACTATAACAGATCATTCATAATGTTTTTTAAGGATTTTATCAGTCTATTATGGGGATCAAGGTTGCATATCTTTTGATATGGGTTAATTATATTCATTATAATGAGTTTTTTGTCCCATGATATGAACATGTGACCTAAACTACAAGGTTAGAGTCAGAGTTGTGAAAAAGATTAGGAACACATCTATATAAGAAGGAGGCTTCGAACTAATAGTGGGTGTAGAAATACCCTCAATGGGGAGATTGCACCTCTAGTGTCATACCCATACAGAAAAATATAATAAAATATATAAATAATTTTATAATCAATGAGGATTATAATGAGTCAAAATATAATTTTCAATAGAATGTGGGTCATTTAAATAAAAAAATCAAGGCACCCAGTAAAAAATGAAACAAAGAATATAGTGTGAATATAAATAAATAAATAGATAATATTAAATTTTCTTGATTATGTCCCTATACAACTCTATGAAATATTCTTTATGGATCAACCATCATCCATAGGGATGCTTTCATGGGTCTGGATCCCTTTAAATGATTTCATAACATGCATTTTTATTCCATTTTTTTGGTGTGATTAATAAAACATAGTTTGAAACCACTAATCTATCATTACCATGTGTGAAAAGGTATAACCAAAGTATTCCTTAATAAATGTAAATATCTATGTAATATTATTCACTCAATTGATTAGTGTTATTGTTTTAAAAAATCCCCCTTGATCATATATCTTATCTTCTTTGGCTCTATGATGAAATTATTTTCAGAATACAACAGATGTGATCACGAACAATCCACAAGACTTGTAAATATCTTATGTCACACCCTCAAGTAATCATGTCTCATGTCTGGCCACATTGTTAACAATTAGAAATTTATAAGCTATATTCAATGAATCATGCTCTGGAAGAGTACTATATATTCTCATAGAATCAATATTTGGTATGGGCTACAAGTTTTTCATGCATCAACCATTTTATTGGTCCATTTTCATCATATGTAAATCTCATTCACATTTACACTCTATGGGAAAACCAAAAAATATTTTCCACCGAAAAACATTACATGAACTGTTCATCCAAAGGTATGGAAAATTCAAAAATTAGGGATGATTAAATAAAATAGAGAACAAAATAACATCATGATGATTAATTTGAAAGATATAAATTTTCTTAATTCCAATCATGTTTAAAATATATACTGGAAATAATTATGAAGAGAGCATCACATATGGGCCTCACAAGATACTTACACAACCATAAGAAATCATCATCTTTTATGGTTAAAAATATATGCGATTATAAATAAAATACAACCTAAAATAATATAAAAGGGTCTCAATTAGAATAAATATTCATATTTCATGTTTATCGATAATCTACTTTGTTATTCGTTAAAATATTGAAGCCTGAAAAACTTAATGTACAAATAGAAACCAAGAAGGCATTTCAATGATACATATGACATGTTTTGATTCATAATAGACAAGTTTTAAGAAGATTAAACTGATGAGATTCTATGTCAATAAAGGTTTTACTGAATTACATAACACAAAGAGTCCATCAATAAAACTAGTTCTATTATATGTCAATGAGTATGATATCAATTCACCAAATTCATTATCATTTAAATAATGGATCTTTAATTGATTTCCAATTATAGAAGAGAATATCGGGCCTATTCAATGATCTTTTCTCTATCTTCATAAAAGGTTAACAATATAATATTTCAAATGTCGACAAACTCAATATTTACAATCTATAAAAGTAATCCTGGAAACATAAACCAATTATAAGGGATCATGATTGTTTCAAAGGGTAGTAGTTGGCATGTTGAATACCTCACCAATCAACCATGGGATGGATAATATATTATTGTTAAATCAACATTATGACGTCAATAAGTGTTATAGAAAGATTATCCATAAACACATACATTCTATGACTTCTGTAATCAATGGTATATCATTGTATGGTCAAGATAGGTCGTCTAAATTCTTGAAAAATCAACTATCTAAAAATAAGAAAGAATTAATATTCTGGTCAACATAGAAATCAAAAACATCACATTGATTCAAGACTATCTCTTATGTAAGAAGTGAAATGTGGGTTATATATAGAGGAAACATTCTATAATTTCCTCATGGGGTAAACGTGTATATGAAATACAACGAATAAATTTATTGGATGATAAAATAATAATGATTTTATGCCTTTAATTCAAAATAGGTGTGGAAGGGAATGAATTGGGTAATTAACAAATTGAAAAACCCCATATAACAAAAATCCATGGGGTCCATATAATTCACTATCATCCATGTATTACATGAAATCTGGTGGGACTTAGTAGCTAGATGGTGGAACCACAATTGCGGTGATATATAGGGATGAACCCCAAATACAATTCTACCCCAATATCTAGATGGGTGAAACTCACTATCTGGCTGTTGGGGCATGAAAGAAATTATAGAGATACTTTATCTCTAGTAGTGATTTAGTAGAGTCCACACTCTCTCTGAAATAATTTCACAAAAAATTAAGTACATTACCTAATGTGACTCTCCATCCATCAATTAGTGGTCCCATTTACATTTAAACAGTCCTCTTAAATAAATAAATGAGTGGTTAACACAATGTAAAATTAGGGATTTTGAAAACATAAAAATAACATATATCAAATTTAAGTGATAATGTTACAATTATAACCATCTAAAGAGAGATCATCAAAAATAAATTCCTTCAATTCATCCACTCAAATTTTATAGGACATTGATCACAAACATCAGCCTTCCACTCAAAATCCATCCCCAAGAAAAATAACTACTTCCATATAATAAAAAAAAATTGGAAATTGTTTCACTAAAATGAAATTCAAACTATGGTATATATTCAAAAAATAGGATTGGAGGAATTATATTTTTGGATTTTTTCCAGCATCCTCAGAGTTAATGGTAGGAATTACAATTGGAATGTCCCTATAGATCTGACACATGTGAAACGAATCATGCATTCCGTGGTAATTTGATGGAATATGTTAATTATTTTCCAATATTTCATTCTCCATGATTACATCGATTGGTCAAATATAATGGGGAGATATATTCCCATGATTCCTAAAATGTTAGTTGCCTTGTTTCATTGTAATTCTAAAACATCCCAGTCACATATAAAAATATAAACATAATTTATTGTAGTAAAATAAAAGATATATCAATTATTATCTTTGATAAATACATTTTGTTTTGGATAATGTCTCTCAGAGTTATCTGATACCAATTTAGGCCCCAAAATAGTTTCCTCGCTCTCCAAATTCCATTAAAGCTGTGAACAAATAGTCCTAGTATAATGATCGTAATATAGATACCCATTTATTAAATCCTAATATCTATAATTTTATGTTATATCATAAATGTTTTCTTGATATTCCTAATGTTTATCTAACAAAAAATACAATATTCAATCATAAAATCTAATATATAGATCATCCATTTTGATTATATTTAAATCTGGGGATGATATGCTATAATGAATATCAGTGATGTCACTACAAACTTCTACAACCCATTAAAATCCATGAAAAAAACATAAATATCTATAAAAAATAAATATTAGTGGAATTACATGAAATAATAAAATATCAATGGAATACCAAATTCTATTATCATTTATTGAGTGTGTCTCAAAAATAAGTATGATATGGGAAAAATTACATTGTTGATAAAAAATCACACAATGTTTACCATTAATCCTTCTGTTATTTGGTAATAATATGAAAATTTCCATCATGATTTCCTCTCACATACAAATGAGACCATGATGTGTTATTATAAAACCAACATGATATTGGTGGTCGACCATTCTCCTCTAGTAGAAAGTAATTATAAATTGAACAAATAATTTTCCCTCTTAATCCCTAAACACCAGAAAGATCACTTTTTGCCATGGAAAATGATTTTTAATCCATAATTCACATAATTAATAGAGGTTTAGATGTATCCCATTATATATTACTTAAAATATAGAAGAAATATTAACCTCCCATATACAAGGATCATATCATCTTCATCTATCAACCAAAATACTGTTTTTACCAACCTATTATCTATTTCATCATCACAAGAAACTCTCTTTCATTTTCCTGAATTGACATCACATGGTACCTAAATAAAGAAATAATAACTAATATATCACATGTCACCAATCCACTGTGATGAGAAGTTTCCTTCCACCAATCAACCTACAAGATCATCATGAACAACTATTATTTCAAATTTTTTTCAATAAGGTCCTTGGAATCCATCATCTAATGGATAAGAGAATATAATGATAAATTTTATATTCTTAGAATATCATCCAAAAAAATGTTGTATACGTGTATATGTTATACCATGTTCCACATGCTAAAATTTAGTTCATGTTGTGTACTGTTATAACGAATGATCTTGTATAATAAATATGAAAAATATATATAACTATTTAGTTATATTCTATAACAATTGAATTCTTGGATCACATATTTCAAATCCAAGAGAAGGGTCTTATAATTCTTATCATGGTGATTTTGATAACTTTACACATCAGATAATACAAAATTCATATATACTAATACATATCTATTTAAAATTCATAATGCATCGTAGTATATGGAAGAAAAAATATTTAATATAAAAAGAATCAAATCTAGAGTTTCAGTCAACCTCATATTCATTTGATAAAAAAATCTCGAAAATTTTATGAAAATAGTACCCAAACCGCTTCTTCTTTCACAGAATTAATGGGTTACAATAATTGGGGAAAATCATAAATACAATATTGTTAGTATCCCACTAAATATAGAAGGCTCTTGATCTCAAAATATGTATAAAGATTTATCCATTACACTAATCCCCGCATATTCTCAAGCTACACTGGTACACCAGTCTCAGAAACCAAATTCATCACGAATTTTACCATATAGATGCTAATGTTTCACATTGATAACAATCCAGGAATTCAATGTGATGGGCATGTCCTAATGGCTATATTGAATATTTTGGAAATCTTAAATGGGTTTAATGAGAAAATGAGGATATCATCTATGTGAATTATAATGAATTATTCAATACATGCATGTAATGTCATATTAGTGAGATATATAAAAAAGTATAACATTTTTTTAGTCTAAATTGAATCACCTTTTACTTTTATTGAATATTACATTTATTAGAATTTGACATCAATATATCCCCCAAATTTACACTGAACTGGTGATAGCCTAATCATATATCAATCTTAGAGAACTATTAGGATCCCTAAGACAAATCAAGATATTTTTTATCCGTGGAAAAAGATACCTATTAATTAATATCACTAGATTCTTATTAGGTTAATCTTTATAGAATTGAATGCAATCATCCATTTTGGGGGAAAAAATAGGGGATCCCCATATATATTTACTCATACTGATAAATCCTTCTTGTCATGTCATAAAACAATATCATATACTCCTTCAAATTTTAATACAATATACCATATTGGAGGTAATGAAAAAGATTTTTTATCTAGCATATGTTCTATGTAGAACTAAATTACTCTATTTGTTGGAAAGACAACCAATTTAATTAGTAATACTTCAAATTATATAGAAATAATTAGATGAAAATAAGTGTGGGATACCACTAATCCTGTAGAAAAAGAAAAAAAATTCAATTATTGCTTAAATAGTAATTTGATTGGTCATTTATAAAAAACGTTATCTTCCCCCAACTACCAGTAATAATTAATCAAAAAATTGTTTCCATTTCATGATGTAATAAAAACCAACCTTTGCTTGTAATCAATGTGTTATCGATTTCAGGTCGACTAAGCTGCGGAAAGATACACATAAAAGTCTTTCATCTCCAAAATAATAAATTCCGACATATTTATTTAGTTATAAATCATTATAGGAAACTATTAGAATAATTGAATATGGTTCACCTTTATTCCAAAATTTGTATTGAGGGATTATATCTCAGAATATAACTGGATAATATGTCAAGTCCTGTAATTACATGTAAAAATAAAATTCAATGGGAATAGGGTTAATAAGAAAAAATATACATTATATAAGGGATACATAACATACCTTGAATAGTTTATGGTCCCTCATTTACATACATTGGAGTATAATCCACTGTATATACTTCCATCTATCCAAATTTAAATTTTTTTTAATCTATTTGAAGGACAAATTGGAAACTCTAGTTCGAAAATAAGAACCACTATGTTTTTGAAATAGATCACATTATGATTAAACATGAGAATAAGATTTCTTTGAATAAGATAATAGACAATGTTAAAATTATAGCATAATAACACAGATATTTAGATACTCTCTATAAAGCTCTTCAAAGTAAGTAATCATCTTGTCCATTGTATGAATGAATTCATATGAGTTGATTTTCTTTGGATGAAGCCACATGCTATTATTTGATCTTATTTATCTATCTGTGCATCTTTCTCTTCATTGAAATCAACTGGAAACCTTATTTCATAAATTCTTTTAATCTCATATTCTGATAAATTGGGTTGTACAACATTATCAAGAATTTCTTCCTTGTTGTGTAGGATATGTTTCATAAACTCTCCATCTTATTCATCCATGTATCCTATATTACAGGTTGATTCATAACATTCCCCATTCTATAGGGTTTTGTGTTCGTTATTTATAAAATTCATGGACGATATCTTCTCCCTCAGTTTTGGAAAGTGGGATTAATCCTTGTATACCTATGGTTTCTTTCCATTGGACCACTATAAATTGACCTATGTTTCAAATTCATTTTTCCCATTCTTCCTATTATGGATGTGAGGACCATTCCCTTGAAGCCGGTCCCTGATTTCCACTGAGAGTTGAATATATCTTCCATCACCTAATGTATCCTCCTCTTGAGTCAATGGTGGTTCTTGAACATCCACACATTCAAATAGATTCCCCAATTTAATCGTTATGAATATTCTTTCGTTATTCTCAAATCCAGTTTTCCACACAGTCCCAGACATAAAATTTATTTTAAATTTAGAACTGGGGGTTTATGGGTCTAAGGGACCCCATGACACTAACTTTTTACATCCTCCCTTATCAACGATGAAATTCTGTTGCAGCCGACAGGAATGACTTCCCTTGCAACATCACTAAGCATGTAGGCTTCTCAAATAATTGTCCTATAAACAATGGATTTTTCTTAGTGTCCTCCCAGCCATAACCATATGTATTTTTGAGACCATTCACATACCTATGTATCAAATTCCCCTTATGTCCATCAATAGTTCTTATTGAAACCAGTATTTACACAGTAATCACATCCAAGGAACCATCTATTTCTGTTCAACCCACCTGCACAAAATCTTTTACTTCCTCCAGCAAAAGGCTTTAAACCCGAATCTTGTATTATAACTTGAAATATGTCCACTACCAGTGGTTATGATTCTTATCTCATCACACTCTTCACTGAAGCTGATTGAACCAATGAAGGAAACTATATGACCTGGCCATCCTAGGAGCTGGCCTATGTACCTGAAATGTCTTGTTTCCCAATGAGTTCCAAAACATTATTTATATCCTCATACACCACCTCATTCCCACCCAATCCAACATTAAAAAATGCCTTTTGATAAACTACAGTATGAACATTCACCTCATACCCGTCAGTTGGATAGAAAAATGGGACCATGATTTTCCTATCACTAGGCATACGAAGACATCCACATGCCAAATTTTGTAACGGGTGACTTCACAAGAAGAACGCTAGCCATGAATCAAATACCCACATTTTTTCTTTCTGAACTCTTCTCTAACTTAGATACCCAAACACATTATTGGAGGCTTTGATACATTGGCCTCGACACATACAAAAGGGTAGATTTGGTTCAAAACTACATAAGTTTGATTGTCATATCACAAATACCTTCCTACTAGATTTCCTTGCATAAAGATAATCAATTGGTTTTGGAATGGGAGAAAATAATCTGGAAAACATAACCACATTATTTTCGAAGGTTCATCCAAGTTCATGTTAAACTCAAAAGATCATCAGAGGAGGTAAAATAGGAAAATATGGACAATAGAAGGGGTGTTGGACAAGGAATTGATAAGATCATCTTCCAAGTATACATGATTCATCATATTTCATTGATCAAGCTGACTCACCACCACGCAATCTTGTATACCATATTCATAAAAAATTCTGTTGAAAGTATCAACTAAGGGTCCTTGACCCCGGAATTGAGCAACAAACATAGAACTATGATGATATGATCCTGCATTGATTTTATTATTGAATGTGTGAGATGGGGTAAGCCACTATGAAGGTTGGGGAATGTAGGGAAATATGGGATCACTGATAATGGAGGAAGGATGTCTGGATTAGTAAACAGGATGATGGAATATGGTATAAAGCAGGAATGTTGGTCATTCCCACCTCCCCCCACTGGGGAGGAGGGTACCGTTGCCTCATGAATCTCCGTATGGGAATCTCCACCAAAGGATCAAGCTCTGTATATGAATTTCATGTTGACCTAGAAATATAATTGATATCATCCACTGTATATACTCACATTATTCATCTCTACATCCCTAATCATGAGGATCATTACTCACTTGAGTGGTCATCATCTTATCCTACTACTGATGATGTTAGAGAAATAACTAGGTAGTAGATTTCAATCAACATGAACTACTATGAATATCCATCCACGATGAGGTGGAGTATAAGTGTGGGATATTCCCTATCATTCGGAACTATTGAGTCATTGTATGAGTTAATTTTATGGACATTCAATAATGTATGACCATACCAAACATGAAGCACTATATAACAACTCCTATTAATGTGGAAGAATTTATATTATACTCAAATTCTATACCACTACCATTCTACACACTGCTGGTATTTCTCCTCAAGCTAATACAAGTGAGAATATTCATGTCAATATAATGTCTACCCATCTGAGTGCGGAATATTGAATAAAACCCAACTTTTCAATCCCCATTAAGACCCTAATAAATAGTCTGGAACTGTATAGAACCTGCATGTATTTTATTAGTTAGAATCTCAAAACCCACATCATGATGTTTGGATAATCATAAATCTCAAAAATCATTTCCTAACATATCTTGTTTTTGGACAAGTGATGTGCAATGAAAAAAAGTTTAGTGAATGTAGTTAGTATATAGATACAACCATGGATCTCTAATGAAGAACAATTAACTTGTATGGTCATTCTAGAATCAACATAACTAACAATAATTCCTAGATGAAAAATTCATCCATTCTCCTCTATGAGATACACCCACATTGTCCCTCGAATCCCATTATCCCCCTTTACATTATAGTCAGTTCGTATAATATTGATTCTACAAACATCACTTCTTTATACTATGTTGTCGTAATAAGGTGAAAATTAATCAAATTGTTATATAACCATCTGTTTTCATCATGTATTAATCTAGATCTATATATGGTTGGTAGATTATATAGATTTATATATTTGAGTTATTCATACATGGACCTTAGTGCCCCTTCTCTCATTGTAGGAAAAAAATGTGAAGACACAAAATATATTTGGGCATTCTGCATGTGACATGAGAGTGGATGTGGGAGATTGTGTGACTACACCGTAATGCATAGTTAGTTCAACAAATATGGAAATTCTCCCTGATGGATGTACACATTCCCACATCATCTGGATTTCCCATATATATCATTCAGGGTGGAATCTTTAATAAAATGAACGAAGTATTTTTATTTTATGAATAAATTAGGTAAATAATTATCCAATATATCATATAAGATCATGAAATATATATAATAGAAATATATATATAACTCAATTTATATCCCCCCTTTCTATATCTAGGTTCCACACATAGCATATTAGTCAATGTCATATAAATATAAAAAACCTAATAGTATGGTGAAGTTCAACTAATTAGTTCCTAAAGAAATATAAAAATAGTAATGCCATATATATATAAATAAGTCAATATATTTATCACATAGTATATAATATGAATTTGTTCCAAATATATAACACTTTAAATTCATTAAATTAAAGAACTATTATGTATAAAAAAATAGTTGTTAGTATAACATGGGATCTAGTGTTCCAACTCATATTCTAATATGGAACCAATGTATCATTAAACTATTACTAAAATATCATTAATGGTAACTTGGAGGACCATTAATGATGAAATTTCTATGCACATGATATCTACCATACCTAAACCCCATAGTACATATATCAATTCTCTTATATCCTAGGTTAGACGAATTTAAATTAGAAATATATTTTTTGATAACATTTTGTAACACCACGTTTAGAACCACCAAGCATATGATAGTGGACCACAAGATATCATTTTTTCCATGACATAGAGAATATCAGTCCAACCAAAATCGATTTAGATATTTCCATAAATTGGGATACACAACCCTCAGAATCCTATCCAAAAAAAAATATAATTAAATATACTGAACTCTGTGAATTTATGGTGGATATTAATGAATAATAATGTAAAAAATGGATTAAAAATCAAATAAAAAACCAAATTGATCTACAAATATGGAAATCAAATAAAGAGTGTACAATGTGAATGAAAAAATATGAATACAAAATCCTCATGTGTAAATATTCATAGAACATTCATCTCCATGCTTGTAGACTCAACAATCTCTCATAATCCCATGTCCCTACCTTGAACTATATGCATGGAATATGAAACCCCAATTTTAGCACCCCTAGGTTGAGTTATGTAGCCTTTAGTTATGATTATTTATTTGTTTAAAGTATATGGGATGAGTTGATAAGATTTTGGGAGAGTTTGTAATGGTTTTGGATATTTTTGGAGGCTTTTCGCAGGGAGCACAGTTTGAGCATAGTTAGGGGAAATTGTGAATATTCTCTAGGAAACCATGCAGGGGGATACAATAACCTTCGCACAGCATGAAAAATGTTTTTTTAATATTTCGGGGAAACCGTATGAACACTTGATCTCATGGTAGTAGCGTGCACTCAGTTAGCACACGGTTTGCCAAACCGTGTGGGCTAACCTTGCAGCCACTTAAAATTAGGTATTTTAAATCTAGGGTCCCTTGGGGTTGCCTCATTTCTCTCCAAATTCTCTCCCATTCGATCATAACTTGGTATTTATAGTTTTTAGGGGTTGAGGGTGCTCTCCCACTCATTTTGGAAGTGTTTTGAAGTGGTTTCCTGGCAATTTGAAGGTGGTTACTCACGAGTAAGTGTCTCCTCTTGGGTTCCTTGTGATTTTTTCAAAATCTACATCTCATTATCTCATAGTTTTCTATATGTAAATCTATTGTGTGTAGATCAAGGGTCGTGGTTACCATGGATTTTAATTTTATGGCTTATGGATTTTAAGGAAGAAGATCTAGGGAGGCTTTGGAGGGGCATTTTCCGGTTTTGAGGAGTAGTTGCTTGTGGGTCGATTTTTTCTGAACCCTAAAGGTAAGTGGATTCTCTCTCGACTCAACATTTTTATAACTAGTGGATTTGTTATAATTAATTTTGTTTCTTGAAATTAATTGTGTTTTTGATGAGTGAAATCGGATGGAAATACCTTTGGTAATGGTTTGGGAATTTTTGGGGAAAAGGTCTTGTAGCGATATGCCAATGATGTGATTTTAAAATGGGATTTTAAAATGAGTTGTTTTGTTGGTTTATTAAGATGAACTGTGAAAATGGTTTCCAATAACAAGGGTTATTTTATGTAAATGGGGTTTTTCATGGAAAATGGTTAAAGGGTGTTTTCAATAAATGTTTGATTTATTGAAGTGGATTGGCATGTAATGGAAATGGTTGATTTCATGTTGTTGTGGCCTTGGTAGATTATGTTCTTGGTAATGGAATGATTGGAATGTTGTGTGGATGTGGGCAGGAAGTACCACTATAAAAATGGGATGGATAGTGGATGGAAGGTCGACTATCAAAAGGTAAATGGTCGGGAAGTACCGCTAGTTCTGAATGGGTCAATGGGTTGGACGGGAGCTCCACTATTATGGTTAATTTATTGTGCATTTCTTTTCATGATGGAAATTGTTGCACTAATTTGTAAATGATGAAATGGATTGTGGCGTTTGGTTGCATTTCCCTTAGTTGCTTGGATTTGGTGAGATGTCTTGGTAAGGGTTTGTTTGGCTTATGGTTAGGGATTCACTTTAGATTATTTTATATAAATAAATTTATATAAATGTGCTAATAGTTTTATCCTATTGGCGTGTGTAAGGAAGTCATTTGGAAAAAATCTACTGAGTAGTTTTACTCACCACCTGTTTTGGAACATTGGTGTCTTTGCAGATGTTGTGTATTGGGATATAGGTAAAGGTAAGGCAACTCATTTCTAGTGGTTTGTGGTGATGCTTGTGATGTGTTAGTGGAACATGAAGCTTGGATCTTGGTGTGGAGCTGTGGTGGTGTCATGGCTTATGGTGTTTGGCTGTTTAGTCTTCTACATAGTGAACTGAGATCATGTTGGATTATTTGGGTTATGGTTGTATTATGGTACAACTTTTTTGTATTTTGGAAATACATGTTTAAATGGTTTATTTACAAGCATAATATAGTGGTTTTTACTGACGGTTTGGTTGGTTTTTTCTTAAGGGAAAATCGTTCCCCAATTTGTTCTTAAAGCCCTCGGCATTTATTGCTAGCCTTTGGTGCCTAGGGAATGTCTCCTAAGGCCATGTAAACAGCACTTCCTCCTCAAGCCAATGAGGTATGGGTGGGGTGTTACAAGTGGTATTATCTTGTTCAATACTTTGGAGTTTATTCTCTGATTTGGAGTTGACATTCGTTGTGGTATATTCCATGGGTCTTGATGGTAGAAAGGCATATGAATATAGGAACATGGAATGTATAGCATAAAAGGATGCAGTTAACACTTTTATTTTGAACTTCATGTTTCTAGGTAGTTGGGTACATAATTTGTTGGAAACTATTATACGCATTGGATATCTCATTTTGGTGGGTGTATCCAATGAGATGAGCATGGAATTCATGGTAGAAATGACATCCCTCTAGGATGCATATTTCATTAGGGTATAATGATTTAGGATGTGATGTGAATGTGTGGATTTTGAAAAATCTTAATTGGGTTTTAAAATGGAAGGATTTGAAACATGAAAACCGGTGGTATTTTGAAAATGGTTTGATTTTCAAAAATAGTGAAACATTGAAAATGTGGAATGGTGGAAAGTACTGTTTTTGATAGTGTTGTATAATAAAATTTGATATGGGAACTAATGATGTCTACAAAAAGTGATTCTCATGGTTGTTTCTATTCTATTTATAGAAATGGCACTAGGTAGGCGTCGTATAGACCAACCGAAACTGGCTGATGCGAACATGGTTGCACCTGATCCCTAGGTGAACCTGCCGTAAGTGAAAAGTATAGTGAAATAATTCCATGATTTGGGAGGTGTGGATAGAGTGGAAGAGCCAACGCATGTAGATTATGTGGCTCAATTTCAAATGCAGGATCCACCCATCTTTAGGGGTGATCTGGACCCGTAAAGGGAAGAGGTGTGGCTGTCCAGAATGAACAGAATTCTCGAATTGTTGGGGATGCAATTTAAGATGAAAGTAAATCCAGTGATGTATAAGCTAGAGGATCATTCTCTTAAGTGGTGAGAATTGGTATTACAAGCTGCTACAGTCCACGGTATGATGTGGTAAGGCATTGAGTAAATTTTTAATAAACAATTCTACCCACATACATTCAGAACACAGCGCACAACAGATTTCCTCAATATGAAACAAGAGCATATGTCTATGATGAAATATGCACCAATGTTTATGAGCATAGTGTGGTTGGCACCCGAGGTGGCTGGTAGCACGTTTTTTATGGAAAGAACATAAAAGCGGGGTTAAGGCAAGAGATCCATTCAAAAAAAAAGAAGTCCTATGTAGTGGTGATTACATAGAGATGACGAATCAAGCCTCGGTGGCTGAGTGGGATCTATTGGGAGCTTCGGGCAGAGGAAGCATGGTGGTACCCATGGGGAATAGTTGGAACTCTAATGCTGGGTTCAAGTGGAGGAGGGACACTAATTCTCTAGGTTGGAGTATGACACATAATCTAATGGCAGAATCAGTAAATCTTCCTCCGAAGCCCCATAGAAAGCGAGGATATTTTATGTGTGGCTCTACAACACACATCATGTGGGATTGTAAGAATAATCCATGGGCATATCATAACTGTAAGCAGATGGGACATCTGCAGCATTATTGTCATAATGCTTAAAGGTCTGGTGCACATAACAGTCCTCAGGTATCTTAGACATCCTATGCATCGACGGGACAAGGACAATAACATACCCCTCATTAGCAAAACAAGTTATCGTGATTATCGGAACACCACAACTCCTTAGTAGTTAAATAAAGAGTAGAGTTTGGTAACCATTGCATTGTTCGGAGATGAGTAGGTTTTGGTGGATTATCAGTCTGATCCATCCACGGTGCGAGGTACTATTATTTTAAATTACACCTTTATGCATGTGTTGTTTGATATGGGTGCCTCACATACTTTTATTACGTCATGTGTGGTAGAGTTTCTGGGTTTAAGGGTAGAAATTATGCCGTCAGTTTTGAGACTTCAATGTCCTTTGGGTCAATGAGAGTGTCAAGCCTTCTTTTGTAGAGCATGTTGTATCGTTGTGGGAATGGTTGAGCTAATTTGTAACTTCTCAATGCTTGAGATGTATAGCTATGATGTAATACTGGGAATGTAATGGCTGGTTAAGTTTAATTCCCACATCGACTTTAATGCATGGACAGTGGCTTTTACGATGCACAATGGCGTTAGACATCTCTTTAGAGGAGAGAGGCATGAAAGCCATGGTGCAACAATTTTTTGGCAACAGCATTGGGCACTTTATCGTATCAGTTGGGAGTGTTGTCATTTGAGTCAGTTGATGGTGTTGAGTATAGTGTTCATTCGGTAGTGGTGCATTAGTTCATGGATGTTTTTCCAGAATAATTCTATAGGTTACCTGTTGTAAGATAAGTGTAGTGTATTATTGATATTCTTTAGGGGACCAATCAAATCTCACATCCATATTACTGGATGTCACCTACTGAATTGAAGTAATTGAATGCTCAATTGAGGAGTTAGAAAACAAAGGGTTTATCCATCCTGGCACCTCTCTGTGGGTAGCGCCAGTTTTGTTTGGGAAAAAGAAGGATGGACCATTGAGGATATGTGTTTATTATCGTCAAATTAACCAAGTTACAATAAAGTACAAATATCCACATCCACAAATTGATGATATGTTCAACTAGTTGAGGGGAGCATGATGGTTATCCAAGATCGACATGAGGTTGGGATATCATCAATTGTGGGTAAGGAAGGACGATATTCCTAAAACAGCTTTCATAAGTAGATATAGAAATTATGAATATGTGGTTGGGATATCATGATTTTTCAGGTTTGGCTTCATTGATCACTTCTTTGACAAGAAGGAATGATCCTTTAAAGTGTAATTAACAGTTCTAGCAGTGTTTCAAAGAGCTAATGGGTCTCCGTACATCATACCCAATCTTGTTTTTGACAAAACCAGGTAGAGTGTATGTGGTGTATTGCGATGCATTGAGATCAAGGTTGGGGTGCGTTCTTATGAATAAGTATAATGTTGTTACGTATGGATCACGATAGATGAGGGTGCATGAGAAGAACTACCAAACACATGATTTGGAATTAGAAGTAGTGGTCCATGCTTTGAATGTGTGGCACCATTATCTCTTCGGTTATAAATTCATAGCATATACGAATCATAAGATCTTAAAGAACAATTTATCACAATGGGATTTGAACATGCGGAATAAGAGATTGATGGAATATCTACATATTTTTTATTTTGACTTTTTGTACCCACCGGGTAAGGGAAATTCGGTGGCGGATGCGTTATACTGAAAATCATACGCTCAGGTGGTGAAACAGGCTTCCGAACAGAGGATGTTGTTGTCGGTTATAGCTAACATGTGGTTGAAATGTGAGGAACAGGGTGATAGAGCGGTCTTCTTTCCTGTTTTTTCATTCCTGACATGGTTGTCCTAGTTAAAGATGTACAAATATCTGATTCTTAGTGTGTGACCATGAAGTTGAAAATCAATAGAGGGGAGACCATTGAGGGTTGGCAATAGAATGTAGATTCATTTTTGTGTTTTCGGAATCAGATGGTTGGAAAAGTTCCTTTTCATAATGATCTTCTCAGGGTGCATCATCATTCAAGATGGTTTGTTTTATCCTGGAATTCAAAAAATATATTAATCATTGAAAGAGCAGTTCCAGTGGGCTAGTATGAAAAGAAGTGTGGATGATTTTGTTTCGAGATGCATGAGTTTTCAGCAGGTCAAGGAAGAGAATCACAGGCCACCATGAATATTTTAATCTTTACCAATCTTTATTTGAAAGTGGTATAAAATTGTGATGTATTTTGTCACAGGTCTTCCAAGAACGGTCAGGAAGCACGTTTTCATATGGGTGATAGTTGATCGGCTAACGAAGTTAGA
The DNA here is from genome assembly GCA_963277665.1 of Viscum album. Lineage (NCBI taxonomy): Eukaryota > Viridiplantae > Streptophyta > Magnoliopsida > Santalales > Viscaceae > Viscum > Viscum album. The sequence goes on from OY728150.1 coordinate 1,591,686,309, forward strand.
CCATTTCATCCCGATTTTTGAATCTCATCAGTGGAGGATCTATGCAAAATCTATATCCGAGTGGTGGTAAAGAGGCATGGTGTTCTCATTTCGATTGTATTAGATAGAGATCTGAGGTTTGCATCTCGTTTCTATAAATCCTTACAACAAGCCCTTAGAAATAAGTTGACCATGAGTTCGACGTATCACCCTCAGACATATGGTAAATCTGAGATGACGATACAAACCATAGAGGTTATATTGCGTGCTTCTATTATGGATTTTGGTGGCTCATGTGAGAGAACTATTCATTGGTTGAGTTCTCATATAATAACAGTTATCATGCATCCATACATATGGATCCATTTGAAGCGTTGTATGGGCAGTCCTGTAGTTCTCCACTACTGGGTGGAAATGGGTGAGTCCTCGATTGTTGGACTGAGCCTTTTCCAGGAGACTACATAGAAGATCTGGTGAATCAGGAAGAGAATGGATATGGATTAGAGTCGTCAGAAATTGTATGTGGATCATCGTCGATAGCTGTTGCCCATCGAGGTGAGTGATCATGTTTTCTTGAGGATCTCTCTTAAGTAGGGACATCATCAGTTTGGGAAGTAGGGAAAGTTATCTCCAAATTATATTGGACCTTTCTAGACTCTTGATAAAGTTGGTGATATGGCTTATAGTTTGTCTTTTTGACCTAGGTTTAGTGTGGTGCACAATGTGTTTCATGTGTCGTAGTTGAAAAAGTATCAGCTGGATCGTGACCATGTGATTCTATGGGATCATGTTGAGCTAGAGCCGGATGATTTGTTGGTACACATGCCAGTGTGGGTTTTGGATAGGCAAGAGAATGTATTGAATGGTAAAAGATTCCATTTAGTTCATTTTTTGTGGCAGCATGGTCAGATTCAACAGGTGACTTGGGAGCGACAGAATGAAATGGTCGAGAAATGGCCCGAGCTCTTTCAGAAAAGGGTAGGTTCACTACTTTCTGAGGATGGAATGTCAAATTATGGGGCCAGTTTGAGGTATATATCCTTTTTTATGATTTTTATGTGTTTAAGGTGCATGGGATGAGTTGGGAAGAGTTTGGGAGAGATTGGAATGGTGTTGGATAACTTTTAAGGCTTTTCGCAGGGAACATGGTTTGATCATGGTTAGTGGAAGCCGTGTGGGTTCTCCAAGAAACCATGTAGGGGGGTACAGTAGGCTTTTCATGCCCTGAACACAGCCTGCACATGGTTTTTCAAATCATGTGAACTATCCATGCAGACTCTTTATCTCGAGGAAGTAGTGTGTGCGCGATTAGAATACGGTTTTCCAAACAGTGGGGTCTAACCATGTGGCTACTTAAAAGTAGGGTTTTTAAATCCAATAACCCATGGGTTTTCCTTATTCTTCTCAAAATTCTTTCACACTCGATCCCTACTCGGGATTTCCAGTTCTCAGGGGTTTAGGGTGCTCTACCACTCGTTTTGGATCTGTTTTGAAGATGTTTCTTGGCGGTTTGAAGGTGGTTTCTTCTGGGAAATTCTCTCCTCTTAGGTTCCTTGTGTTTACCTCTAGATATACATCTCTCTCTCTACTGGTTTTCTAGATCTACATACGTTTTGTGTAGATCTAGGGTCATGGTTTCCTGGGATGTTAAATTTAAGGCTTGTGGATGATATGGAAGGAGATCTAGAGAGTTTTCAGTGGTGCTTTCCCTAGTTTTGAAGAGTACTTGCTTGTGGGTCGATTTTTCTGTAACCCTAAAGGTAGGTGGATTATCTCTCTACTCCACATGGTTAGAACTTGTAGTTTGGTTATAATTAATTGTGTTGCATGATATTTATTGTGTTGTTGAAGTTCGAAATCGGATGTAAATCCCTTTGGTAATGGTTTGGGAATTTTTGGGAAAAATGGTTTATGGAGGAATGCTCATGATGTGATTTTAAAATGGAAATTTAAAATGATTTGTTCTGTTGGATGATTTTTATGAACTGAGAAAATGGTTTTTAATAATAATGGTTGGTTAATTGAAATGGGGTTTGTTCATGGAAAAGTGTTAAAGGGTGTCTTCAATAAATGTTTTATTTATTGAAGTGGATTGGAAGGTAATGTAAATGGTTGATTTCATGTTGTTGTGGCCTTGGTGGGTTATGTGCTTGGTTATGGATTGATTAGAATGTTGTTTAGATGTGGTCAGGAAGAACCACTATAAAAATGGGATGGATAGTGGATAGAAGGGCCACCATCAAAAGATTAGTGGTCGAGATGTACCGCTAGTTTTGAATGGGTGAACAGGTTGGACGGGCGCTCCAACATTATGGTTGATTTTTCATGCATTACTTTGCAAGATAAAAATTGTTTTGATAATGTTTAAATGATTAAATGGCTTGTGGCATGTCTGGTTGAAATTACCTTATTTTCATTGTTTGGGTGAGATGGATTGTTAAGGATGTGTTTGGCATATGGTCATGGATGCACTTTTGATTATTTTATATAAAGTGTTTTATATTAACATGCTAATAGTGTTATCCTAGTGGCATGTGTAGGAATGTCATTTGGGGAAAACCTACTGAGTAGTTGTTATCACCCCCTAAATTGGAATTTTGGTGTCTTTTCATTTGTTGTGTATCGTGATACATGTAAAGTTAGGCATCTCATTGCTAGTGGTTCTTGGTGATATTTTGGATGTGTTGGGGGGACTTGGAGCTTTCATCTTGGCGTGGTGCTGTGGTGGTGTCACGAATCTTTGTGTTTTTTCATTTATTCTTCTTCATAGTACTCTATGATTGTATTGGATTATTTTGGTTTGGGTAGTATTGTGGATATAATTGGTTGTCTTCTGGAAATACATGTTTAAATGGGTTATTGACTTGCATCATATAGTGGTTGTTAGTGACTGTTTTATTGGTTTTGTCTTAAGGTAAAATCATTCCCCAATTTCTTCTAAATGCCCACAGTATTTATTCCCAACCTTTTTCTCCTTGGGAACGTCTCATATAGGCAAGTAACCCTCATTACCTCTTCAATACAATGAGGTAGGGGTGGGGTGTTACAAAAATGATCTTTTAAGGATGTTTTTGTGTAATATAACTCATTAGGAAACAACTAATACTTCTATTTCACATAAAGATAAGTATAATAGTTTTAGTCATTAATATCAATAAAAATAAACGAAATATTAAATAGTCATAATTTGAAAATAATTTTGTAGAAGAAGACACCATGAGTCCCAATCATACCTACTTCTTCCTTATCGTGACATGATATTTAGAGTTTGCAAGACATGATTAATATCTATCCAATAGACTTTCCAAAATGTTACCTAACATCCTAAAGGCCTTTAGTCTTCAATTAGTCCAGATGGAAAACTAGAGAATATATAGTCAGTATCATTCCCTCATCTAGTTTTGACATGAGACTCTATACATAAAAGGCATCAATTTAATCGATTTTCATCATGGATTTCATGAAACAAACACATTTAGGGATTGATTATCACAATCTCCACATTTTTCCAAACCCTCCATCTAAGGGATAACCATACCATGATAGTCCCCATGAACAATGTAATGTGGAAAATAACTTAAAAGGTATGGTAATGATAGAAAACATGGATGAGTATTAAAATAAGGGAATAAAATTTCATATTGTAAATTCATTAAAAATATATAATATCAATGACTCCACATCACATATGATAAAATGATAGACCATAAATATAGATGGAATCCTCCATTTTATATGGATCTCATAGGACAATCAAACACCCACAAGAAATAATATCAAAAATTGTTATTATGATATTCCATCACAATATTAAATCAAGTAAAAAAGTTATTCTTGATCCCCATATTTTTTATAAATTTCTACCTCATCAGTGTGGATGAAGTACTATATATTTCTTCCAAAGGAGCAAAGGAAAATACTAATAGCGCACCCATAGAAAACTTGCTCGAACATCAAGGATGCCTACATCTAGTATTAGTTCATCGAAAGAGAGGATTAGTGATGTGATTTAAAATTATATTCTATATAAATAAGGTTTTTATTATAATATATACCTCAAATAGTACATCAAAAAACATTCTTCGAGACTTTTTGAAGAAAAAGACATATATTCATCATATTTATGATTGATTTAATAATGGATGTCAAATTCATCAAAATATATAATAGGAAATCATACGTTTATGAAATTATCACTGATACACCATAAAAATATTATTAGAAAAGATATATATGGTTATATTCAATAAGTGTAAATTCTTAGGATCACACATCAATAAATCATACAAGAGAATTACACCATTCATTGTGTATAAATCTTCAGTTAAAGGGATTCCATTGACAGGTCAAATCGACCCCCAATGTACCAAATGATATCCAACTTATTATAGTTATATATCTAATGCTCAATAAATAATTGGTCTATAAAATTGATCTATCGATAAATTAAATTAACACATCTATAATAATTGGTATATATTGATATAATTAAGAGACATCATTAATGTGACTAATATAGAACTAATCTATAATGGTTAGAAGAATTGAGAATCTGATCCATATAGAAACCAAATATTCTTCATAGATCCATTCACATATCTTATCTAAGAAGATTAATTTTCTATAAATCTATTAAATTCACAATTTTAGTACTGCATGTTTAATAAAACAATTATTTACAAAGAGGTACAGAATGGGAGGAGACAATATTTTGTTAGAGATGACTTGAATTTGAAATAGGGGGGTTCATATATTAGTTATTAAATTATAATAGTGTTATAGAATGTGTAATATAAGGTTATGAGATGATTCTGATGCAATCTTTTCCAATATGTACTCACAAGTTGGGGGACATCACCAATGGGATAGTGGGATCTTTAAAAATTGTAACCCAATAGTAACTCCACCAGTTAATTTGTAATGTCCATTGATGGGATGGTGTCACTCTACTGAATCTCCAAATCCATTACTTAGCCCAATTCTCAAGACATCAAATTTTAGAAACATTTATATAGAGGAAAACATCATAAACACTAAAAATAGTTATGAACCAAATGTGAAATGATAGATTTTTTATAAAACAATCAGATCACCCCTTAAATTTAATATATGATGTTACATGTGATCAGAGGAAGATCATGTATTTTATAAATAATCTTCTCAATCAAAATATATTAAATCATAATATCTAATATTATGATGTAAATAACATATTTGTTATGTCCATAATAGTAAATTTTTTGGAATAATTCTATCATATTTCTCTTCTATTAAAAAATAAATTTAAACAACATTGAGATATAATATCATTACTAGAGTATTGAGAGAATAATTTTTTTAATTCATTATAACATTCTAATAAACTATGTTAATGATAATGAACATGTACTTATTCCCTCTCATGTTCATAATGATGTTATTTATATAAATAGAGTGACACTAATTGGTATTTTAATATCACATTATAATTTTTCGTAGAGAATAAGTGGCTCCAAATTGAGTAAAATACATGGAATACATGATTAAACCCATTGTTGATGCCATTGGAATTATATCACTATATTTAAATCTTATTATAAGGATTTAGAATCATAATAAAATTTCTTCAAATAATTAATGGATAAGATACCATAAAGTTCCCCATGTCATACCACATTATCACTTCACTAATATAATATTCTGGATGAATTTGAACAGACATCCTATATAAATGTCTATTAATTATCACCCTCATTTTGTAGATAAATTGACCCTTTTTAGTCATTTAGAATGAAATGAATATCATAATCATTATGTAGTGCTGTTTTCAAATTTCATTTCATAAAAATATCATGTCACCCATATAAAATATACGACACAACAATATTCCCTCACTTATCAACTTGTATAAAAAATAATCTCTAGTATATTATATGAAACCAAACCATTGATCACGTCATTAAACTCGACATTCCACCACAAAGAATCATCATTAAATAAATAAATATAGCATTACAGGTTTTATATCAGAGAGATGTCCATTGGAACCATAAAACCATAGGGTTGTATCATATACACATCATCCCACAAATTGTTATTAAAAAAGATGATTTGAAAACACAGTGATATATCATAGTGTTAAATTAAATTGTAATGATCATAAATATCTAAAATTAATTTATCAATTTATCATTTGAAAATGGATTAATTATACTAAAATAATGTATTTTATTATATTATTTTATATCTAGTTATGAAATATATGATTTTTTACTATAATTTATTTAAATTTTATTATGAAAAACAAACATTAACTCTATTGGTATCAACCCATTAGGTGTATACAATATTTTCTAAACACTATAATCGTATTTGGATTCCATTTTAGATTTTACATCTCTCAATCGAATTTCGTAATAAAAAATTCTTTGTTGGATTTTATTGGGTTATATGTTCATCCCCTATGAACATCAACTCTTATCAATATATATGAGAAATAGATATCTCATAATCCAATTATGATTCAAACCAATCCTCTATCATTATTTTACTGTTTTAGTTTGTTCAACTTCTTATAATATTTTTCAATCCAAAATATCCACTATATCATGAACTTTGCATTCTTTTTTGGTTTTGAAATTTATAATCATAAACATTCACCCAACTAATACATTATAACTCAATTCCATAATGATTCTAATAAATCTATATTTATAAAAAAATTCAGTAGGATTATGGAAATAATGTACTTTTATTTCCTTAGGATATATATATATATATATTTAATTTCATATCAATAATTTATGAATACAAATATCAATGAAATTAATAACATCACAAATCAACATAGAATACAAATTGTCCATTCCTAGACCATATCTAATATGTTTACAAACTACACAGTAGGTCATAATTAGGTTCCTGGAAAATAAATTCTTATTAATCCTTACATAAAACTACGTTTTTTTAGGAATTGGCATTGAGCTATTGGGATAGAAATCCAAAAAATCTATGTTCAATGAGACCAAGAAAAGAAATAAGCAAAAAATTTAAAAATGAAGTGAAGAATTAAATTATGAGAGTAATGGTTTTGATAAATTAATTTATCCTATAAAAATTGGTATTTAGGAGAACAATTAATAGTACAAGAATAAGTACATATATCAAGAGTAAGAAAGAGGTGGTCTAGGGTGAATAATAGAATTTGATTGGTTGTTTATAGTTCGGTAAATGATTTTTTTTGTTTTTAACATCATTCATACATGATTATATATAGTTGGATATAGTTAAAAAAGGGTAGTAAGTTATGAAAATTTACTAATGTAAAGATTATTATATCCTCTTGTTTTTTAACTACAATATCAAAAAATCAACACAATGAAGAAAACATGGATAAATTAGATAAAATATTCCCTTATTTCATAATATGATATTATAAATAAATTATAAATTTATCATATAGACTTCTAGAATGTTGTTGGATAAAAATAAAAAAATAGAGACAAATCTCTCTATTTTTTGGTATTATAAGGAAATCTACATATTTAATCAATACTAAATTTTTGTTTATAACAATATATTATGCATTAGTGTAAAATAATATCCTACTGGATTAATATCGTTCCCCTATCTTAATTTAGACAAAAAACATAGAGTAATTTTCCAATTAAATGAAAACTAAAAAAATAATTGAAATAATGAAAAAAAAGAAGAATCCCAAAAGAATGAAGAATATCTTTAAAAGTTTGAATAAATTTTTTCTAATTTCTTTATAAAATATATCTTGCCCGAATCCTCTAATTTAATATTATTCCACTCCATGAGAGATATATCTCATTTTTTTGACATATTATTTTTATATATAAATATATTCTAGATAATTTTATTTCAATTATTCATCTTTTGAATGTATAAAATCCATTTCCACCCATCCCTGTATCCCCCAATTACTCCTAAAATTCAAATCAAAGTCTTATTTCCTGGCTGGCTACCACATGGAAAAATTTTATTGTCCATTTCATTAAATTTTTCACTATTCTAAATGCATTTCGTGTAATGTTTCTACACAGTAAATTATTTATTAGATTTTTACCATATTGAATAGTGATATGGTAATTATTCATCAACATTGGAAATTTTTTAAGGCGTCACCAACCAAATATCTTTCCCAAATCGTATTGACACCAAATTCATTGTGACTTATGTCAGAGGCACTACATTAACAATAAGGGTATCTTCTTATGTGATGATTCTGAACCCAATCTTAGGATTGTTGGTATTCAAGATTTGTAAATATTAATTTCCCATTTAAAGCATGATATTTTGAATTATCAATTGTCTTAGGAGGTATAGTATAATTCCTAAAAAAAATATGATGTAGGTTCATTAGTGGAAGAGAGAAATTTATTTTGTTGGATATACACAAATACTTTTAGTTTTTCAGTGAGATACATTATCATTTATTAATTTAAATAGTGGTCTTTTTGATAAACATGGGTTTCAATGATTCGGTCATGTTCATGATCATATACCTGTTGGAAACATGACATCGAAAAATGAGGAATTAACATATACTTCCCCATCTTTGGTTGATATTTCAGGGTCATATTGTGTAAAATTTATTTTAAAAAAACTATTGGGTGTATAATGGTAGTGTTGGTTATCATCGACAACATGTTGGGTTCTACAATGTTCCTTTCATAACATTATTTTCTTCGATAAGAACTTGTGTGCAGTCAATTAGGACAATCAACTTGGAGATGGATATATATTATCATTAATAATTTTTTACAAGGAAAAAAATTGTTACATATTTTTTATCACTAGAATTGTTAATGTATGATTTTTTATATCCATATCAATATTTCATCACCTAAGAATCAGTTTATGTTATTTGTTTGGATAATACATTCACTTCATTTGAACATATGTGACCTCCCATTGAAATCATGGTCAATTAAAATGTAGTTTTTTAATATATTATATTATTATTTTTGATATAATATGATGTGTATATTATTAATATTTGTGTTTTCAGTGCATCACATCTATTTTGAACTAATGGTTGCTTAATTTTTCATATAGGTATTGAAAAAACTCCATCGACCCATTCACCTAATCCTTGGTCATTCCTAAAATTTTCTTGATTTTCACTATGGGTCTAATTAGACCGGATATTTTTCAAATATTCATTAATCAAATTCCTAACAAAGGTACCTTAAAAAAACTAAAAGAGAATATAAATGATATAAAAATATAAACCATGAAAATTATTCAATTAACTTCCAAAAAAAGAAATTTATATTTCAATAATATAATAATCAGAAAATTATACTACATTTTTACTAGGAAAATTGATTATTAACTAATATATCACTTTTTCTTGTTTAACCCATTGATTGAATCAATTTTCAGAATTACGTCATAAAATGATCTAAAATCAAAACCCCCACACATAAACAATTTCAATCCAATGAAATTAATCATATTGAATTTATTTATTTATATAATTATGTAGAAAATTAAGGATTTTTCGTTGGTTCAACTATATATGAGTGAATCAAAGGATTTCATTGAATCATATATTAAAAATAATCTCATACCTCTTATGTGAAGTCTCTATACTACCCTATTTCATCACAAACTTGTGTTCTAATTCAAATAATATTGATGAGTCTTAGTCAATAAAAATTAAATCAGTAAGAATAATAACAATTATATTTCACTCACTATTAAGTTCCTCAAATAAAACATTAACTTTCTAATTTATTTAACAAATTGAAAAATTTATCTTTATAAATCAATTATCCCATTTTTCACTGGGGTCCAATATTACCTTATCCTTAATGAGATCATTTTTTACTCACTCGCCCTTTTTCATTTTCGAATAATTAAATTTGTGTATATAATTATGAGTGGAACATATTTTTTTATTAGTTTTTATAGAAATATACATATTTCGACTATCATTATGAATCAACATAGGATCCCAATTGGCCATTTTAATCCAGATTCGATGGATTTATATTAATATATATAGAGTTGGCTCCCTTGGAATTTTTATTTAAACAAGGATAGTTAATTGGTTTCTTGAAAAAACTATTGGTTACTTCCTTTAAAGATATAATTCTATAAGACTATAACATATTATATATGATTATAAAATTTTTCATATTGTATCACATAAATATTATGTAAAATAACACTAAAATAATTCTCATTCCCCACAACAACAAAAATGTATAAATCCCTCAAAATAGGCCTTGATGATTTCCCATAGGAAGGACATAAAGGGTTATTATTATCCTAAACTAAAGAATAAGATAACAACGAATTACATTCAAATGGATTATTGAATTTATATTCATCTTGAATGAACTGTCAAATGTGAAGAAGTTAAACATTTTTTGGGGTATCATGTTCATGGATTTGAAGCACAAAAAAGTGATAGATAATGACACATATTCGCCACATTGAAAAAATATCATTATCTCCAATGTTGAATTTTAATGGAATATAAAATTACAATTCACAATATATTAATAATTTTTAAGTGAAAATATTATTTAGGTGGTGGATGGATTTTAAAATTTTCACATTTTCTACACTGTTTATCTGATAAGAAAATAAATTTCATTATATATAAATCTATATGTGGAAAAAATAAGTCCAATAATTTATTTGAGAATATGAATGATATTCTATAAAATAGTACTAACAACATTGGGGTGTAATAGCTAGATTTTAAATTCATTTGAAATGGAATTTTTAATAGAATAAAAAAAATGTAATCTTAACACACATTCAAAAGATGTGAATTTATGATATTTTACTAGTTAATTAAGGGGGATCCAACCAACCACTTGGGATAATGAATCATGAAACATGGGGTTATCATATTTAATAATCCAATAGTAAAAAGTGTACATTTATAAAATTTGATCTTGAATTATTATTGAAAATCAAAAAGAACACTTACGTATTATTTTTTAATGTTATCGCTAGTAAGAATAATATGTTCCAATAAAACTATAACAATAAAGAGAACATAAAATCATGAATATATTCATGGGATAAAAAACTAGGAATGAAATAATTATTAGTAAGTTGAATACCAAGAAATAATATGTTAATTATATTCATTTTGGTTTCAAAATTGGTTTAACTTATAAGAAATTTGATGGTATCCAATTCTTTTCGATGACCCTCAAATTAGTTCATCAATTTTTTATTAAACATGAAATGAATTACAGATTACCCGACATACTAAAAATCCCCAATAAAAAACATACTTATAATTTTGAATGGAATAAGACAATTTAATTAGAGTAAACTAGGTAATAAATCTAACCATGAATAGGACTAATTCCCTATCTAACTCGCAAAATTTTTATTTTTTGTTATAATATCATTAAACTATTTTTACTATTTATATATTTTAGGAATTTTTAAATGAAAGCATCTTGATTTCTTCCTATTCACTCAAATGAAGTATTATTTTCTCTTCTACATAACTTAAAAAATATTTAAAGACTTAATTACCCAAATAGGCTTGTTTTCTAGCTCCACTGTCAGATAAATGGACATTTCAAAATGTATATTACATGGAGACATAACAATTTATTTTTTAAATATAGTCCAATAATCTCATAATACCTCATCTAGAATTAAATAAAAATACGTTCATCAAAAACGCACAGTTTTTTATAAAATATGTTTCACAATTCTATGAGAAACTTCATCTTATCCACATGAATGTGGACATATTATTTTACTATTTTATAAAACCCTTCCATGATCCCCATAATTTTTAATTAAATACATGTGCACAACAGACATTGAAAAAAATTTCATCTCGAGGAAATTAATTACAAAACATGACTAGATGGTTGGATGTTTTAATACATGATCCAACCTTGATACATAGTTAATTGTGATCACAATATCCATTACAAAGTAATTAGGGAAAAGGTCCCATAAATTCCAACCAAACAATTATATATTCAAAAAAACATTTTCTAAAAGTTCATTATTTATCCCAACAGTACAAATTTTATGTATTTGTAACATCATAGGACAAGACTTAGTGAAACCTTAATTTGTGTATCCGAAAGTAAACTAGATATAAAAATATTTTGAGTATTTTTATAACTACCATGATCTCTACTACAATAAGAATAACAGAATCACTCATAAACAAGAATATCAATTTCCTCGGGGAAATATCTTCTAAAAATTACATCATAATCATTCATGAATAATAATGAATCATCTTAGAAAAAACATATTCTCATAAATAATATTCTTATTTTTGTGTTAGGAAACCTCTTTATTTATAATTCCACCAAGACGAAAGTTAAAGAATCATATAACCATGAGATTTTACCTAAAAATAGTATTTATCGCTTCAACTAGAAATGAAGTGTGTATCACCGCTAAAAATTTATTTTTAGTACTTTTTATTCTAGAGAATGGATCAGCCAGAATACTCTCATCCTCAAGATTATAATTTATTACAATGTAAAATCCATGTAATAGAAGAACTTCCCTTATTTGTTTATCATTATCCTCTTTATTATAAAATATATATTGATGAGTTGAATTATATATTAAGAAAATTAATTTTAAACATATCAAACAGTATATAAATTTTTCTATAGAAAAAAATCACCACAAAAAAGATAATTCTCAGTTGTGATGTAATAACATACAGCCTCATTAAGTTTTATTCCTTTATAGTATTCTATATATGTCTTTTTTTCCTTGATCCAATAATAGATCATACTATAGTTTTATTGGAATAACACATAACCTCAATGGGATTTTTCTAGTTATTGGTAGTGATAATGGGTTACGAAATGAGTTTTCCAAGAAAAATATTAAAGAAGTATATAAGAATATTCTAAAACAAGTCTATACATAACAAGATGAAAACACAAATACCTAGTTATTTTTGCTAAATCATTATAGAATCTATTATAAAATCTAGCATAAAATAGAAAATTTCCAATTTCCACTATAATTTTTATTTCAATTTTTATTTTTGATTAACTAATTTTTATCCTTGTAATCCAATAATCAATAAGTAGAAAACGAGTAAGCTAAAAAATTCATATCGAAACCATGATCTAAAATTTAACCAAATTAATGAAAATATTTTCATCTTCTAAAATTTATAAATTAGTTTATAATATTTTAAAATATCTATCTAAATAAAAACCAAATATTTTAAAAAAAATATTTTAATACATCCAATTATATGATATTCATATCATTAAATTTATCCACCTCAAATATATTTATAGTGGTTAGTGCACTACACAATTGAATGGGAATTCACATAATAGAAAATATCCCAAATTAAAAGGGGATTATGTTTTTTTTCAAGTATTTTAGGTATATGAGTATCAAATTAAAACTACGAAATCTACCTAGAAATATGAAAAGTGGATTCCAATACATCTTATAAATAATATTATATACAATTGACATAATAAAATGATCACTTTTTGTTGAAGTGATAATTCAATAACCAATAAAGAGTCTCTAAGTGGTATCTTTTCTATTATAAATTATCATTAATAAAATTAAAAAAACATATATATCATAATACATAGTACATAATATTACTGTAGTATTATAATAGTATACATATAAATGAACATTACATTACCTTGAATACCAATTTTTTCGATTTATACAAATTCCTTATTCAGAATAGTTTTTTTCTAAATTCAAACCATACAATTCAAATTTGAGAATATTAAAATTCAGTTTTAAAAATTAATTATGTTATAGTAAAATGAATAATTTTATTTATTAATTCTTATTTTCATTATAAATCCTTCATAACTCTTATGAAATTATTTTTTTCATCACCAATATGTCATAACACATCTTGTATGCTCATTACATATTTAAAAGTTTAAAATTATTTAGGTTGGCTAATAAAATTATGTAAAATTCACTATCGATGAATATCACCCATATAAAAAATTAGACTCCGTTTTTTGGAAATAATTATTCATATGGGTGAAATTTATATTTTAATGAACACATAGTTTTTTCAAAATCATGTATTAAAGTACCAGAATTTGATAAATATTTTTTTTTATTTTCCACGAAGCAAGTGTAGAATTAAATTTTAAAAAAATTGTTTATTTGTATTATTAGATAATGATTACATTATTACTAGGTGATTTTATTTATTTATGGAACTTAAAAATTTAATAGTCATATTCCAAATGGTATGTTTTAATTATCCTACACTAATGGTAAATTTACCCTTTATATACTACACTATAATATATATAAAGTTATGAATATATGTATCTGTTTTTATTCAATATTTATTAAAATGAATTTTAGTTTTTATATTTTATATCTTTTATTTAAGAGAATTATCTTATATAATTCATGGTTACATTGACTATTAATATTTTGTTTTTTATATCACAATAGTTTGAATCATTGTCGTTATAATGAATCGATCTAGTTCATCCCTCTGATGGATGTCAAAAATAGCATACCACTAGCCTGAATGGAATTCTTATTCTCCCATTGATGTAAAGCAGAACATTTTAACATTAGATCAAACACAGTAATAGTTTCTCCGAATAGTTAGAGTAAAAACTAGTAGAAGTAATATAATAAAAAAATATAATTACACATCCATACATTATATGTTCATGCTAAAGAGAAAAATATACAAAATAGTAACCTATCAGTAAAACTATGAAATTAACAGAAGAAAAACAAGCCCAAAAAACAACCAAATTCAATCAACACCTTCCATTGTAAGAAAAATATTCCCGCATACAAAGGATTTACTACACACATAAAAAAGTACATTCTCCCTCAATACATTAAAATTATTAAAATTCTAATTAGTAATGATTACCCATGTAATTTGAAAAATGGTTGGAATTATATTAATGTAATCAGAGTTCAAAAAATATAGTGGAATGGAAACCATATAAAGAATGTACTCTATGAACCTCGATTTTCAATCATTTTTGAATCCATATAATGTTTTTTGTAATTATATATTATAAAATTAAAATGGATGTCAAATGAGTTATAAAAAGTTTCTTGGGTGTCTTGTGAGTGTTCATATCTCATAACCCCATCTATTAGTGGTTTTTGACCTTTATAATGGTTAGGGTAAACCATGAAAAGTAGGTCACATGGTTAGTTTTAACCTTGAATGGATACACAGTTGGCTGGAATTGGGCACATTTTTCCCAAACAGTGTGATTTGGGCCACACAACAATGTCAGAATGTATGTATTTTTAAAAGTTATAATTTTAATGGTTTTCACATAATTTGTTTGAATATACTCACTATGTTTGTAGTAATCCCCATATTAATGATTCCCATGCCTAATTTACACATGGTTTGGGCAAACGTTGTGGCCAAACAAAAAAATAAAATATTTGGGTTAACTGGTAGTTTTTACCTTATGTTATCTTTTAAATAAATAATACATTTTGTTTTCTTCTATAGTAGAGAAACACGTCTTATTTCCTCCCATTTGAGGCCAAGAATATTCTATACTATGATTTGATTACGTGAATCTGTCTAGAGTTTGATTTGACTATCATTCATTTGTAATATCTGCATTAGTAAATTCTCAATTCATTTTAACCATTCTTATTTCTTCTTCCAATCATTTATGTTATTAAGATGCAATAACTATAAGGAATAGCCTTAACCATTACATAATATTGAGTTAATTCAATAATTCACATTTAGTATCCTTTTAGGTTTATTGTTTTAGAAAATAAGGCCATAAATAATTCATAACTAATAAAATATTACAATATAGACACCTCTTCTCAAAATCCATTTTTTTCATAAGATAATGCTCTAAAAATGACTTCTTTTTTCTTGAAATAAATATTAATAATATTCATCTTAATATTATATTTTATCATACTAATCCTTATACCCTATCAAAAACATTTCAATAACATGGTATTAGAATAAAATTTATAGTATGGGATATAAAATGTTTAATGAAACTGTTGGTCTGTGAATAAGTTAGAAACATGAAAATATTTCACAAAATCATACTTTTCACCCAAAAAATATAAACTATTTAACATACTTTGTGAAATCGTAAGATTATTGGAAAACGGAAAGAAATATAATGTCATAAAATACAAAATGTGGCATCCATATCATACTTATATTGTAGTTTGAATAGCTTTATAGGGGGTAACCTTCATTGCTATGTTTGGAATACAGAATATATTATATTCCATAAATATTTTATGATAAACAAAACTCTTTAACTTTGTCTCATTGAACAATAAATTTGAGGGATATCATGGCCTCACCCACCCACATATTATCATTGAACTACCCATATACACAAAAAAATTTCTAGAACCATAGTATAATCAAAAAACATTAAACAAGCATATTAAAAAATTAATATTCCCACTTTGAAGTCACATTTCATATTTGAATCTTGTGCACTCATAAATGAAAATACATTATTTTATAATGAAATGGAAATCTTTTAAATTATAAATCAATATATTACAATTATATAAGTTAGATAAATTCAATTCATGGCATATATTTAAAAAACATTCCATATTATTGAGCTAATCAATCAATTTTAATACCGAATTAAATCATTTAAAAAGAATACATTTGAATTAATGTGTCCCATGCCACTTAGAAAATTTTGAAATGAATATGAACTTTAAAAATTTAATGTCAATATAAATAAATCCTTATAAACATTTTTAAATCATGGATATTAAAAAGAATTATTTAGAAGAATATATCTGTAAATCATTTAATGTGATATTGTAGTAAATATATCATTTACAACATGAGAAACACTTGAATACAAATAATGAAATAATAACCTAGAAAATATTAAATATCATGATAATAGACTAATTCAAAATATGAAATTTCAAACCAGTCATATATACACATTAAATGACAATAATGTTTCCCAATATTAGGACATGCCTTAATGAAAGAAGATTGGGATGATGTCCCTTACCATATGTATGACTCATCATGTATAATAATTATATTATAGAATTATAAAAATATGTTAATTTATACATGATTGAGAAACTTTTTAATGTTTTTTATTCCTTTTATAAAAATTATTACCATTTTAATAAATTACATTATTATTTATGTTCATATCAAACATTTTGTCGATATTTTGTACTTGAGTCGAAAATGAACATCTGTTTGTTATCACTAATCCATGTGGTAATAAGACCATAACATTTGGAATAGTATTTTGGAAATTATTAAAAAAATTATACATTAATCATACTTTTTAGAAAATCATTTTTTATGATTATAAAAAATGAACAACATTATATTTATGGTGACGATTGGTTATACGTATGCATGAGTAACGTTTTCATATTTCATTGATCATTATTTATATAAGTTAACTATTATTTTATCAATGAAGAATGATCCTAAAATTATTAAATTCATAATAATAATTTGAATATACTTATATATACCATACAAGTGATTTGGTGAATAAAAACAATTCACATCGCTTCATGGAAGAGATAGTTCACATGTACGCAAAAATGACGTCATTGTTTTTATATTTATGGAAGGTAAGAACATAATCAAAATATTATTTTTTCACAATTATATATATGTCATTAATATCAAATATGAATATTAATTGCATAATTATATCCAAAATTGATATATGGTAATGTAAAACAATCTTAATCGGTTTGCGGAGGCGATAATCCAAACGTACACAAGAATGATTAATTGATTTCCCATTTTATGGAAGTTGATATTGATTAAAGGGATGGTATTAACATAATAACATATTAGTATATTGATTATACTGAAGTTATTATTTAATATTTAAGGAATAATATTTAAAAGAATTATATGAATCAAATAAAATAGAAACTCTTAATAAATGATAACTATTATTCGGATAATCACACTTGCAGAACACTATAACCCCTAAAATAATTGTTTTATGCATATATTATGGCCTCATGAAAGTGTTGAATAATACTATGAATGGTTTTAGCTAGGGATTGGCCAAAAAATATTTGGATGTGTGAGTATTAGAGTAGATAGAATTCTTTTTTATAGGAGATGGGAGGGGAATCCTTTGAAACTATTATATTATTAAATTAAGAAAAGTAAGTGTTTTAAAAAAAATGGGTAAAAAATAGATATTTATAAATAAATATGATTATATATTGAAATAATCTAAGACAATATTTTTTAAAAAATTTATTGAATATATTTTAATAGTTATATTTTTTGGTTTAGCCATAATTATATTCTATAAATTTTAAATGTGGTAACAATATTTTAAATATTATGTGGCAATAAATTAATTTTATATGGGTCATTTTTCCATAATAGGATAGTTAATTAACGTTTATACATTTTCATTTTCATTTTTTTGTTTAAAATAATTTTAGGATTTTAAATAATTCAACAAAGTATTATTTATATAAAACATTAATTATCTCAATTTTTACACTATTCATTTTGTTGAATTTATATAAAATCTAATCAGATATATAACATTAAAAAAATTGTTGAATAGAATTATAACTTGTAATATTCATCTATAAAAATTTTTAAAGCAAAAATTAGGTCATATAATATTTATTTTAATATTTATAATAACAGTCATATAATTCCTTCATTAATAAAGTAGTCACTTGATCATCATTGTGTCATAATTTAATTGAATTATTCGATGTCCAAAATTTATAAATAAAATACAATCATGTTGGAAATATTATAATGTATCTAATTTATATTTATTATTGAAAACATTTATTATATATAAAAATATTAAAAAATAGTAAGAATATATATTTTTATAACATATTTTCCTTTATATTAAATTAAATGTTATAAGTGTCATAATAATAACAAACTGGATTCCAAAGGCTAGATTTTTTACCCAAGAGTTTTCAAGGTTTCCAATATCTCCTAAAATAGTATAAGGACAAATTTTAGGGTAATTTCATGTTATTATAATATTACTTTTTACATTATTTTCCTGATTTACCCTTAAACTGTGGTAAATAAGAATAATTATTAATGTTACTATTTATCATATAATGAAATAAATGTGATCTATTTACATAATTTAGAAATTATAATTAAAAATATAGAATCCATTTTAAAAAATAAAAAACACAGAAGATTCAGTAGTTAATTTAAATTGTACCCCCAATTTCAAAATGAAGTAAATAAGTTTTCTTAACGTAAAAACTATTAAAATATTAACCCGTGTTTATAAAAATTATCAATTTCGGAATACCTAAAATGACAAAAATTTAATATAATGATAAAACAATAATCTAATTGAAAATTAAAACCAATTAAACGGATAATCTAACTATATTATAAAATTTATATTAAATGTTATTTTTGAATTAAAATAAAATATTTTTTCACTATTCATTAAATAAATAATTTTATCATAAACCCACAAATAAACATCTACAGTAAATTTTGATTTCCCAATTTTAATAAATTTTTTATTTTTTCTAATTTATCATATAAATGTGTCAAAAATAAGATTTAAAATGGGTTCCCCAACAAATGGGTATAAAAATTGTTTTTTGAAAAATACTTCTCTTATGTGTAAATATGATTTTGTTATTATGTATTGTATTGAAAACATATAATATGAATTTCAAATATCACATTGAGTTTATATTTAATTAATATAATACAAAAAATAGTGATATTATTTTATAAGAATTATTATTATATTTTATATATGTTTTCATAAAAACGTATCCTTTATTATCATATGGTTTTTTTCATTTATAATAAATTTGGTAACCAATGAATCATTATATTAACATGTATAAACAATATTTTCATAATTCGATTAATATTTTACATTCCCTTCATTCCAATATCTAGGTTATAATGGAAACATTAAAATAATTATATTTAGTCTTTAATTTAAACTCGATGTACCATGTCATGTATGCATCTCAACATAGAGTTTATTTCTTAAAACTCAAACTGTTACATCCATACCTTGTTTTGGAAATTTCATCCTCACCATATTAAATTTGGGACCAGTAACTAAGTTTTCACTTTTCATAATTACATCATTAAAATACAACACTTAAAAAGAGTCAATCGAACATCCACTTTAAAAGAAATGAAGTGAAGTACAAAAGTCGTATGAGATAGAACAACTAGCGTTCAATGTAGGAAATCAAGGAAATGGAACATAAACTATCCATCATTTTAGGATAGAGAGTGATAGAAAACATGATCAAGAAAATGTTAACAATTATAATACTATAAATTGGGGCTGACTTAAATTGTCATATAGTAGGAAAAGTAAATGGATAACATTTTCTTTTTAATTCCATTTTCAGAGAGTTGATGAATTATTTTACTATATATAATAATAACATAAAGAAATACACATTCTTGACAAGTAGATTTTTATTCATTAATTAATTTACACCATAAACAGATCTATTTCTCTAAAATATTATTATTCAAGATCAATCAACTTATATAGAGTCACTTAATCCACTAATTTTTATATATATTTTCACCATTTCTTGTAACCATAACCAAAACCAAAATGTTATGATAAAATAATATTATTCCCCAAAATAACAAACCATTATATGATGAAAAAATACTTTTAATCTCCAAAATTTATGGGTAATACTCAACGTCCATCATATAACATTAAATAATCAACTTTCCTCAAAATTACACAAATAATCCAAATTATGATTGAAACACAAAACTCAGAAGAATTTGATCAAATAATAATCTAAGGTAATTACATAATTTAACACCAAATAACATCTACAAATCTTAAGGCCTTATACCAAAAAGTTATTAACCCAAAAACAAATTGACGAAGATAAGTTAATCAATTACTTAAATAACCTGAATCTCTAGAATTCCACAATTGAAACATAGATTATTCAAAAATATATCTAAACCATTACTCCCCAAATAAATTATCAATATATTTTATTATCCATAAGCATATAGGGTTCCAAATATTGTGAAAGTCTCCTAAAATAATATTTAACATTCAATCCCTAAATCAATTTCAATACCAAGGATATAAATTTGATAAAACCTATGATACAAAAGTAATCTTCTTCTAATAACATATACTCATTAAGCTAAAAATAAAAAGTCTTACTAACTAGGTACTTTTGGGAGGATAATAGTAGGTGATTCACTCTCGTTGACCGTTGGTTGCTGGTTCAATTTCCACAGCCTTGACAGACACAATAGGTTGACACCAATCCTAAAGGATGTCCTTTTTCTAAAACAATATAATTCTTATAACATTACCAAAATGGTATAAAATCTTAAAAAATGATTTTTTTTTTAACCTCACTAGTTATTTCATACATTTCATTGGACATTCAAAAAGTAATAGCCCATAATTACCTCCAAAATAAAAGTTTCCAAAAATACCATTAATCACCATGAATGTTCATAAAATATAACCTCAAAAATGATTGTACGAAATTAAACATATAATAAAACATAAAATTATGAACACATTATGATATACGTAACTATTAAGAAAATATCCAATTCTACAATGTTGTCTAAACCAACCACTGATACCAACAGTAAGGCCCCTTCCATAAATGTAATATAATCATTATTAAAGTCGCGAATTCAAAATGAGTATCTTTTCAGAATTAGAGTTTTATAGAATGAGGCCATAAATTTTACATAATAACTCATACACTACAAAAAATAGACATGACTACTCACTATCCATTTTTTAGAAGATGAAACTCTTAAAAACATGATTTTTTATAGAAATATTTGTAACATTCATATTTACTTTTTTCTTTATCTCACACATATATAAATCTGGTGTTAAACATTTCAAAAACATTGTATGAGCAAAAAAATCATAGTAAGGGATATTAAATAATTAATGAGACCATTAGTCCATGTATATTTTACATTGATGAAAACATTTTTACAATATCATAATTTTCACCCATAAAAGATAAGTTGTTTAACATACCTCATGAAATCATAAAATACATGAAAACTAATATAAATCAGAAATTATAAATGTATCATATGGAATCCATTTCATACTAACATTATATATTTCATTTCTACACAATGATTAACCTTCAGGGATATGTTTGGAATTCCCATTATAGTAAGTTCCCTAAATAATTTAATAGAAACCCAACAATTTAACTCCACGTCATATCACAATTTATTAGAGATTTAACATCGGCTCAGCCACCCTCAGTTTATCATAAAACAACCCATATATATAAACAATTCCCATGAACCATAACATAATCATAACACACAAAACAAGCATAATGGAAAAGTAATATTTCCACTTTGAAATCACGTTTCATCATTACTAGTCATGCACTCATAAATGAAAACACAATATTTTGAAATGAAATGATAAACTATTAATATAATAAAAAATACATAATATTGATATAAAATTGATAAATACAATTCATGGTGAATATGTAAACGACATTCCAAATTATTGAAATAATCAATCAATTTTTAACTTACAATTAATTCCATAAAAAATTTATTAAAAATAAATTAGTCACACACTACATTGAAACATTTGAATGGAATTAAAACTTTAAATAATTCATTTCAATATAAAAAATTCATTAAAACCATTTTGAAAAAAAGGACATTAAAATGAGATATTTAGATGAATAAATCATTCAAACATTTAAATGATATTTTAGTTAATGAGTCTCTAACCAAATAATAAACACGTGAAGAAAATTAATATAATAATAACATTAAAAAATATTAAATAACATGATAATATATTAATTCATTATATAACATGTCAATGTGGTAGTATATACACCTTAAAAGTTAATAAAGGTGCACAATATCAAGATATGCCTCAATGAATAGAGATTGAGAAAAGTCCCTTTCAATGAGTCTGACTCATCACATAAAATTAGTATATTTCTAAAAAATAATATTAGGATAATTTATAATTTCATAGAAATTGTTTCCATAATAATTATTAATTTTATATCACTTATTACCATGTTAAAAAATTAAATAATTTTTTATGTTCAAGTGGGACGTTTTGTTAATATTCGATACTTGTGTTGAAAATGAGCACGGTTTAGATGCCACTAGTCCACCTTATCATTATTACTTAATCTATATAATAGTATTCATGACAAAATCATCTCTTTTATAAATTAATCTGACTTCTTTAATCAAACAATTAATAGTGGTTATTGAAAATTAACAGCATTATATCAGGGAGATGGTTAGCTATACATACTCATTCGTAATGATTTCATTTTTCATTGAAAATTATTTAAATAAGGTAATTATTATTTTACCTTTACATAATTTTCATAAGATTAGTAACATCATGGTAATAATTTAAATATACTTATATATACCATAAACACGAGGTTGTGAGTAAAAACATTTCACATTACATTATTTAGGTGATAGTTCACACATACGCACGAACAACATTATTGTTTTTAACTTCAGGGATGGTAATAACATAATTGAAATATTAATATTTAAAAATTATAAATATGTGATGAATATAACATATGAATATTAATTCCATAATTATGACCTATCTTGTCAGATGATAATGTAAAACAAACTAAGTCGATTCGTAGAGGTGATAATTCACACAGAGCCACAAGAATGATTAATTCCATTCACATTTGATGGAAGCAGAGATCTATTTAGGTGATGATATTTACATAATAAAATATATTTACATTTAGAATACTTTATTTATTATTTTATTGTGGTAAAGAAATATTTTCTATCATGGAAGGAGAAATAAAATAGAAACTCTTTAAAAAATAATACATCTTCTTCAGTTGATCAATGTTGAAGAACACCTTATCACATATAAGAAGTGCATTAAAGCAACAAAAATTCCTCAATAACATTGGGAGGCATTCTTGGAATGGATTTTGGTATGTCCTTGTATAAAACAAGGAATTTTAAATGTGATTATTAGAGAAAAGAGGGTACCTTTTTATATGAGACCACATTGTCACCATGGAAACATTTAAATTATTAAAATAATATAAATTATTACTTTTAATTGAAATGGCTTGAAGAAGAGATAGTTCTATGATAAGATAATTATAGTTAGAAATACTCCCATCCAATAATTTATACACATTTATTTAATTTATTTTAATCTTTATCATCTTGGTTTAACCTTAACTATTCTCTTTAATTTTTTTTTATGTCAACAACATTTTAAATTTTAAGAAGATATAAATTTTATTTATATGTGGTCAATTTCATATAATTGGTAACATAGCTAACATTGAGATATTGTTCGAATCACATTGTAATTATTAGTGTTTATTATTACTTTTAAATATTTTAATAAAATATTATTTTTATAAAATATCATTTATATCAATTTTGGTGTTATACATTTTATTAATTTTAAATAAAATGTAAAAAGATATATAACATAAAATTAAATTTAATAGTATTATAAAATTTCATATTCACATTTAAGAATCATTGATTAAAAAAATTATTTAAAATAATATTTATTTTAATATTTATAATATATTTTATTTGATTCCATCATTAATAAGGCCATCACAACATCTTCATTTTTTCAAAATTAAATTTAATTATTTAATATATAATATTTATAAATAAATAACCAGTATGGATTAAATATTTTTATATTTCTAATCACTATTTATATTCTAAGATATAAATACTATATCCCATATTTGAAATGTTTTAGTAATAGAATATTTGTTTAAAACGTAGTTTCCATTATATTAATATAAATGTTATAAGTGTCACAATGACACTGTTGTGGCTTCAAAAGTCCAATTTTTTTACTCGCAGGATTTCTTAGATGGATATATCTAATCCAAAATGATTAGTAAAAGTGGTAGGGTAGTTTATTATTATTATAATTTTATTTTTTACTTATATTTTTCCAATTTACCATTTAAACATGGTAAATAATAATTACTAAATATACTATTCATTATGTCGCAAAATAAATGGAACATATTTACATAATATGGAACATTTGTTTAAAAATATGAAATTAATTTTTACACTATAAAAACATACAAGTTGCAGTAATTAAAACAATATTAATTCATGTTTTCATAAAGAGAAAACATGTTTCTTGAAAGTAAAAATAATCATAAAATTGGAAAGTGTTTATATCAAATTTTGAGGGAAAATTACCTCTAATGAACATCATTGGATCTAATTATAAACAATAAATCATATTAAACATTAAAATAAATTAAAATTAAAATCTAATTATATAAAATAATAAACAAAAAGGATGTTTTTTATTAAAATGGTGTATGTTTAAGTATTCATTAAAAAATAAATTTTATGTGAAACGTACCAAAATTTATAAAAATTTAATTTTGAGGACCTTATTCTATATACGAAGATTATTTCGTTATATAGAACTTATAGAAGTGTGAAAAAATAGATTTAAAATGGGTTCTCCCTCAAAAGGCTGTAAAAATGCCTTCTTTGAAAATTAATTTTTTATGCTTAAAATTGATTTTGTTCTTATATATAGACTAGAAAGAATATTATATGAAAATTAAACATAAAATTGAGTTTATATTTCATAAATATAATCCTAAAAGAGTGATATGATTTTATAAAAACAATTATTCTCTTTTAAAAAGGTTTTCATAAAAGCACATCCTTTATATTCTTTAGTTTTTTATTTTTATATATAATAAATCTTTAATCCAATGAATCATTATATAATCATGAGTAAATAATATTTTAAAAATTCTATTAATAATATTGATTCCCTCTTTTAAAATGGATAATTTATAATAGTAATATTTAAAAAATTATATTTAGTTCATTTCAGCTCGATAGAGCCTGTCATGTATGTTACTGAACATAGATTTTTTTTTAAATATACAGATGTTAAAACATCATATTCCCTATATGAAATGAATATGAGAATTCATAAAATCACTTATAATATAGTAATAATTATTAGATGATACGAGATTACTATAGTCGTATATGTAAATGGTAGGCATTATATACCACATACACCATGATGCTTAATTTAAAAAAAATTCATGTGGGTGCATTAATTTCATTAGGAATCACCTATTTAATTTATGTGTTACGGTTATAGTGATAATATCAATGCTTTATGACCCATTATAGAAACTTTAATCATTGTTGGTGGTTTCTTCTAAAATCATGTGTAGTTCGTGTGTGGATATTTTCCATATTTGATAGTTAGTGGTATGACATGTTTCTTTGAGCCACCATTCAGTTGTGAATATTCTTGACCAAATTAATAGAAAGACAACCTTAATTAGAAGAATTTATTATTTTAATAGTTATCCTTGGGAGACACTCTTCCCTCAAAAGGCAAGTGATTGAGTTTAATAAATCAATTATAAATGGGATTAGAATGAATATATATCTGATTGAAATGTATATATAGATGAAAAAATAAAAGAGTAGGGGTCAATTTTAGGGTTAAAAACATTTGATTTTAATATCAAATTAATTTATTTTAAAATAATTTTTTAAAGGTTGGGGCCGAAGCCTCATTTATAATTTAAATCAAATACCTCATTCAAACTGGGTAGAGGGGGACCCATTACATATCCCGAAGGCCCAAGACCAAGTAGTCTGAATATAATGTCAGAATGCCCATTTTTTTGACCCCAAGAGTCCTTCGGTGAAGAGTATCGCTACAGTACCTGTGATGCTACAGTACCTACTACATTACCACCCCCGCTACAGTTTCTGCTATAGTGCCTCCACTGCTACAATGCTACCACTGCTACAGTTCCACGGCTGCTACAGTACTACTACAGTGACCTGATACAGTGCTACTACAGTACACCCAAAAATTAGTCCCTGCCCAGATTTGATCTTGGGTCTTTCAGATGCCAAACAAGATCCTTTATGTGTTAAAAAAATAGGAC
Organism: Viscum album; assembly: GCA_963277665.1. NCBI lineage: Eukaryota > Viridiplantae > Streptophyta > Magnoliopsida > Santalales > Viscaceae > Viscum > Viscum album. Next base: position 1,591,713,270 of record OY728150.1, read on the forward strand.
TTTCCATTAGGTTAGATTATGAAGATGTCATAATCAAGTTGGTTATGTTATTTTTATAAAGTAACAGGTCACAAAATAGTTTAATCTTACTTACTGTGTATATAATCATAATCCGTGTAAAGTATTTAATTTTAATACAAAAATAGCATTCTCAACATAATAAAAAAGTATTATAATAAAATCAATTAATTTAAAAAAATATAAATAGACAAATAAATATATAAAATTATTTACTCTCTATTTCAGTTGCAGTAGGAATCGATAAAAATGAGTATTGAATTATTTTAACATAGTGAATATTGGGTCCATTTAAATAAGATAAACATGCACTGATTTATAGTTTCATGAAATCCTATCCCACCCACCTCAGGGTATGCCCTCGGTATGAAAATAGGTTTCACAATGTCATTCTATCATTATATGACCTCAATCAATAATAGACTAGAACAACTCTATCTTTTTATCCATGTAATCCCACAATATAGATGCTAATTAGATCCTCTTTATTCCTAGACATGGAATCCCTCTATTTTAATCACAAAAATCAGTTTCACACAAAGAAAGTATGAACTCTATGATTACAAGGACAAAGAACAAGTAGTTAAATTGGGTAAATATCAGTGTTCCCTCACATAGTTGAAAAAACAGAAGAGCAATCAAATAGTTTCTTCTGTCATAGCATATTGAAATGATCAAATGAACTGGTATTTATAGAATTCCTCTCAATGGTCATTTTGATCTCTATCATTCAGAGTTTCTTGGAGATTTTTGGGAGGACTTGGACACCAGGAACTCCGATATTAATATGATAACTGAAAGAATGAAATCATTTTGATTGACATATAATTCACCAGATAAAATAGATTTATTATATTTCATTATATTAAAATCAGGTTTTAGATATACTAAAATTAAATTGAAATGAGTCTAATGATAATTGTTATGAGTGTTGGTAAAATTTATGTTGATATAATTTTTAATCTGATAATGAAAATCTTTTCAATATGAAAAACTAGATAGTTTAATTTTTAATATATTTTCAAATGATCTGTATGATAAAAATCATATCCAATCATGGTATGATAATCATGGTGGTTTAATATTACAATATTTTTCATGAGTATGATATTAAATGTATTCTTGTTTAGTTTGATTATTTTAATGATAAAATATAAATTTATTTTCATAATTCAAAATACTTAATGTATTTATGGTTAAATTTAATATGACATCAATAAAAACATTATTAAAAATAGTTTTAAATTCAAATAGTGTGAAATTAAATATATAAAAAAATAATTTCGATTCTGGAATTAAAAAAAATTCAAAATGTGAATATTGACTAAACAATCTCTCTATTTATGGAAAGCACAAGATACAAATCTTAAATAGAATTTATCTTTGAAAACCTAATGTCCAAATTTATTTTTATAAAAATTCATATTTAGATTTAATAATTTATACATATCTCCCTTGGAGTTTATAAATTTTATAAATACAATAGTGATAATGATGAACTCCCCCTTAGGATAAGAATACCACTAAGGATCATATTCTCTTTTTGGGAAAATAATTATTCCCCTAAAAAATATTCATGTAACTATAATGTTCTCCCACATTGTATAAATTTATCCTCCTATTTATAAAATTATCCAATTTCTTTTCAAAAAGGAATTTAAATGTTCTTTTATATAATAAAAAAATGGTTAGATAAATAGTATATATAAAGAAAAAAAGTACTAAATAATAAAATATAAATTAATGAACATTCATCTAAATGAATTGAAATTCAGTCAATAAAATTGAATATAGATCACAATGACATTCAACATTGTTTTAAAAATAATAAAAATATAACAAGAGTTCATAATACTATTCCATTTCAATGATATTTAAGAAAAATATATTCATATTGTTGAATTGTTTTCTATCCTCCTTCATCTATTTCACGAAATTATTATTGTTTCCAAAACAATTTTCCCTATTTCGAAAACAACTAATCTTTAATAAGAATCAAATATTTCAAGGAGTGTATCGTTTCATCCAGAACAGAAAAAATTCCTTCTAAGGATTTTATATTCAATTGAAAAGTATGTTGTTTCTCATATTGATGTTAAATATTTTCTTTTAAAACTTTTCTTGTCTTTTGTTGCTCTGAAAATTTGAATCTACTTATGTGTTTCCCATTTATGTCACCAACTCCACCAAACTGGATATCATATGAGATTTTTAAATTTGGTAAAAATCATTATTTTGTAGAACCGTCACTTGGTAAACTATTATAGGAAACCCAGACGTCATTTACAAGTTTTTTATTTTTTCAATTGAGTAATCTTGATCTTTTATATTTTTATCATCATTATTTGACCACTTTACAAAATTTTCACGCCTTATTTAGTGGTTGAACACATTCATTAAACACATTGTAATAATGAATCAGGATTTATCAGTCTTTCCATTAAAACTAATTGTCCCTAACATATGCATTTTCATGCAATAATTATGTAAATAAAAATTCAAAAAAACACACATAGAAACACATAATTTAATCTTTAGAAACATATAATATGGAAAGATAAAGAAAATATAGAATAAATATAAGTTGATACTTAAAAATAAACAAAGTTAAAAATAAAGAGTTTAACATATGAATTGAAATTTGATTGGTCATTTAAATTATTCATTCTATTCGACACAAATATTCATTAAACATATTCTTATGATCATCTGATGTTGATCCATGTCTGTTGCATACAATTGCGTCATAATCTCCTATATCAAATTGATCTTGATTGAATTTGTGTTCAAATTTTCTATACAAAAAATATGTTATGTCAAATGTGAGAAATAGTTCAGAAACTAATATAAGATAAAAATTAAATAGTTTCAAATTAAATAGTCATACACATCAATAAAATTAAAAAATTGATGTCATTTTATTTTAAAATTACATAAATTCAACTAGTATTTAAATATATTAAATATTTTAGAGATTTGATGGGGTAGAGTGGAAAAACAAAACCATATTCTAATGTTTAGTGTATGGTGGAGGTGAAATAAAACCATATCCAAAATGGGACTGTGCTTTGTTTCATAATAATATATCTAGGATAATTTTCGCTTTTTTTCACAAAACCATGTCCTTCCTTATAAAGAAATAAATCATATGCATTCTTGAGTTGATAATTCAATGATTTAGTTTATGCATGATTTCCTCCTCCATGAAGAAAACACTCTCTTTGTCCTAGATTCATTTAATAATCTACAACAACTTTTTTAGACTATTATATACACTCATTATGTGATTTATATTTTCATGACCTTTAATATAATAGTTTTTCTTTATGCTTGTGTTTATTAATATGAAGTTCTATTAATGGTATGAGAACTCAATTGCATTGAGATTCCATCTATTATGACATAAAACTCAAAATGTTTCTAGTGTTCTTCAATGTATTCTATAAGTATCTCCACACATTGTACAATCCCAAAATTCATGTAACAGACATGGCTTCACTTATGATCAATAAATATCACATGATTATAATATGTAAAAAATATCCTTACCAATATTAAATGGTATTTACAATGTTTACAGTGGTGTTTTTTTAGATAATTTCCTTCAAACGTTGCCTAAACACTTCATCAAATATAAATTGTCACTTTATGCATTGAACACCTGTGATGTTGAGCATAGAACCGATCTCCTCTCAACTAAACTGTGTTTCTTTTTTCCTCATGCGAGTACACTATCAATAGTTTTATGAAGTACAATATTTTTTTCTCCCAACTATTATTGACTATAGTAATTTTATGCTTCCCCATGGTCCTGAAAATGGGGAAAAGCCTCATTCAGATAGGTCCAAGGTTTAATTTTATCTGTTTTTACACTCCTCCATGAGGCCAATAATTTATTGGTATTCATATAAATTCTATTTGAGCAATGAAAATGCACTCCTATCATGATAGTGATCATTCCTAAAATATGGTGCACCAAAACCATCACTGCTATAAGAGTGATCTTTTTATTCATCATGATGGACCAAAGGTCATTGGCTGGGTGGGGTGTGCTTTGAGATGGTCCATTTGAGAAGAGGATGAATTCTTTATTTGTGGATCTCTAGAAGTATCAAAGTTGGATTGTATCCAACACTACCAATAAGATGATCATGTTTGGTCACTTTTTCGGTCAACATTTCAATACCAGAATCTCCATAAACATGTGAATTGAATACCCAAAATGTATATAGTTATATAAATAATGTCTAAATAGAAATTCTAAAAATAAATTCAGATAGAATCTGGAAAACAAGGGTGGCATAAAGTACATACCGAGCAGAGTGACATACCAAATGAATACATCAGGGGCCCAACATTAAACAATTCTTCAAATAAGACAAAAGTGGGAGTGCTGAATCCAGAACATGTAATAGTGAAAACCCCATTTCCACTCAATAATAAGACCATTATTATTGAATAAATAAAATTCCCACCTAGAAGGAATACCAAAATTTACAATATCTAAAAGTAGCATATCACCATTGAAAAAATGGTAATTGTAGAAAAGGCCCATTAGGCATGGAGGCCAATCATACACAACAGTAAGCTTATCATCAATAAAAAATTAAGATCATAGTTAAATATATATCCCAAATCTGCATACCTATCCAACATTCAATCTATAATTTCAGGGAGGAATTGGTTGATATGGTCCATATTGAGTGAAGTTTGATCTTAGAATTCATCCTGATACAAGCCATATCGAGTGATGTAGGATCATAACATAAGAATCCTTCATGTCTGGCCATATTGATAAATCCATATAATAGAAATTATGAGCTTGACATTTATAACTAAATGTATATTTCAAAAAATTAAGTGGATTAGGGAAAAAATCCAACATGGGAGACATTATTTACCCATCACCCAAAGACTAGAACTAAACCTCTATCGTTGAGACATATAACAATGTGATGTCAACCGACTCCAACCTCCAGCAAACTGATTTGACTATTCTCTTGAAAAATGATGGAATTTAACTCCATTAAATGTTAATTTTCAGGATTTACAACATCTTTTAATGAATAATGTATTGAAAATTTATTGATAAAGAATTATGTTTTTTTATTATAAGATATAATAGTTGAAAATAAAAAAAATTACCATTATAGAAAAGAAAATTAAAATGGGCATGATAGATGATACCTCTAAATGTTTTCCAATATTATAATATTCTCAATTTTTCTATTTCATTCTATGGGGTTCAATAAATTCAAATAAATTTAATCTAGTTAGTTGTAATAAAATATTCAATGCAGAATGACATTGAATAAATACCTGAATGGGTTTTCCTCTAATAACATATGCGTATTTTTATGTAAACAACAATAGAACTATAGAGATGGATCTTGCATGATCATTAAGAATCACTTGACCTCCAAATTTTAATGATTACACATATGAAAACATGATTTATATGTTACTAGATACAACTCCATAGTAGAAAAGTCATTCAAAATGATTTTTTACCTTGGAATTTTTTAGAGCTATTTAGACATTGAATGTCCCACATATAATAACCGTAATAGAACCATCCAACGTCCAAGAATGTGAATCATTTAATGACCAGTGATGTGTATGTGTTGATGTGATGATTATTGGGGACCATCTAGCATCTAAAAAACGTCTTTGGATCATTTTCCATCTAATTTCCAATGAACATACAAGGATATGAATGTTGTTGTGATCACCATCATGACCGACCTAACAATCTAGTTTATAGACTAGTGAATAATCGAGTTCATGTGTGTGATCAACAATCATTCCACAACTATGGTCCCTAGTGGGGATCTCACCAAAATATAGACAGTTGTTTTCAAGATTATATCATCTTGAAAATTGAAAATAAATATTTCTTCATAAGGAAATGGTAAATAAGTAAAATTGATATAAAGTATTAGATATATATAGTGATACATTATTTTATTTGAATGGAAACATGAGATTAATTTTTTAATTGTAGATAATAGATATTTATAAATAGGTAGTAATGATGATTCCTTGCCACTTAACTCAGTTATAGGTGAAATTTTATGATAGAAAAATATCTTTCAAGAAAGAGGTTATTGAATATTTAATGAGAATGAATAAGTGTTTTGATGAGAAAATATAATAGAAAAATATTAAATAATATTACAATTATAATAAAAAAAATTAAAAGGAGATGCATTTAATGATACATAAGAAGGTTAAATAACATACCCTCACATTCACTTCAAACATAATATGTTACAAAAAATAATGGAATAAGCTCTAAAAAACCTCCTACAAGGCTCAAAATTTGAATTGACTAATCCACATTCTATTCCTTTTTCCCTATTATGCATCCTTCTCAAATTATATTATGTTCCATAAATGAAAAAATCATCTAGGTTTCTTTAATAGATTTATTACACCTCCCCAAACACTTTTTTAGAGAGCATCATATGAGCTTCGACGTAGTCCTAAAATAATGCATCATAATCCATTGAATATTTTTCTACAATCGGACAAAAAATAGGATCACCCATAAGAGACTTATCAATAGGTACCTGTCGAAGGCCATCATTATCCCTACATATATGTTTCTATAAATATCAGTTAAAAATATGAGAGGTTGGTAGTCCAAGATCCCTCAGATCCATACTGATCCTAGTAGAACTGTTGAAGTGTGTCTCCACAATACAGGGATAAAAATTCTTTGTTAGTAAGTTCTATATGATGAAAAACATCCCTCAAATGATCATCCACTTTTTTACATTAGGTAAGAAATCATCATTAGGTAAATCAGCATTATCCTTACTTCCTAGGTGGAAGGTAATCTATGGACCCCTGTTAGCCTCCCCAGAAATTAAATTGACCAATTGATATTGATTAACATACAATAATATAGGTAACCCCTTCTTAATCGGATTCAAAAGTCTCAAAAAAATTTCAAAACCATTGTTGGAACTATGTACCTACTCAGTCGGATTTCTCATCATTCCAAAAAGAATTCTAGTCTTTGACTTGACATCATACCTACCAAGTGAAATCCAAGTGACCCTTAATATTAAATGAGTGTAGATCTTGCGAGCGATCAGGCCTCCTAACAACAACTTTCCCTTTTCCACCGCCTGCTCATATTCAGCATCTACTTTTGGGTAAGAAGTTCTCATTACATAAATTTTCAATATGATTGTATTAATAATGATCTTAAACCAATCATACAGATGACACAAGCCAATCCAAGAGCTCCACCCAATGAATGTTGAACAATATTTTAAAATACTATCATTTTTTTAATTGTATTGGAACTATGAAATTTAAATCATTAAATTCATGAATGTTATTATGTAATATATAATGTATAATGAGTTATAATAATTACCTTAATGATTTTTTCTCAATGATAGTACGTAGGTTTTATATGAACTAAAATTAAAAAATTAAGATGGATCTAATATGATTTTTAAAATCACAAGAACTCTATATCTACAGGATAAAAAAATTAAAATTTGATTCATATAATGTACTATTACATTATATTGAATTTAAAATTTCATTTTTTCTGGGCTAGATATCTCTATTTAATACCATATAAAATTTATTGACAGATATACATTCTTGTTTGAACACCATGTAATGTTATTGATACATTGAACCAATCTAGAAAAAAATTTATTTAAACACACTCAAATCTGCAATAAAAATAATATATTAACAGATATAAATCTGTAGTTGAACAGTCATTGTAAATGTATGTATTAGATTTCAATAAAGTAAATTAACATATAAATGAGAAAAAAGGATATGAATGTGCATAATGTTATAAAATAATATTAAATCATATATTTCTAACATATAAAAATAAATCTAATGTATTGATTGAATAATAAAAGAGTGTAATACTAACCTTCTCAATAGTTAATAGTCGACTTCTAATGGAAGTAATTTACTATTAAATATTTCATACCTTTATCTTTTATAGAACTAGTGAATCTCATAATATTTACATTAACTAAACAATCCATGCATACTTTATGTGTATGAACAAATAGAATAGTATTAATAAATTCAGTACATGTGTGCACGATATTCATTTATAGTGTCTATAGTTCAATGTATTCATGGGACACAAAAACTATTGAAATAAATTTTCTAATTAAGAATTGTAGAAATATAGATATACACAATTTAAAATATATATTTTGAATGAAAAATGTAACAAATCTGTATGCTTGGGTGAAATAGAAAACAGCCAATCTAGGTAGTGGGAAAATAAATTCTTGGAAAGGGTAAAATGAACTATAATATAGTCTGGTTTTGTTATATAATAGATTTCTTCTTGAACATTCTACTAGAATACGGTCCAGAGAATATTCATTATATGATCCCAGCACCCTGAAATAGAGGATTCAATCCATGGTTTCAACTTAATTATTATCTCACCCTCTTGAAACATCTGTAGATATTCTATGGGCCACGGTTGTTGACGAAGTCCATGAGAGTGGTGGTATAAATTCCCCATAATATTTATGGATGATGATGATGATGAATCTGATGATTCTATGGAAACTGATAGATATAGGGATGTTATTGACTGAACATGATGAATAAATAAATAAGAAGTGTTACAAAACTAAGAGTCTCTCTAACTACATCAATAAATTACGTGTACTAATTCTATCACACATACTAACACAGAATCTCTATGCTACTAGATAAATTAATAATCATTTAAAAATAAATATTATATATATTAATACATTTATCAGTGAAATTATATACCTTAATAATGGAATAACAAATGATGTGGATTATTATAGACAAAATTTACATTATTAGAATATCAATATAAATTTACACTCATTATAATTTAATACTCTGCAGATGCTAACACTTGAAATATTAACATATAAAATAATATGAGTTGAAAATTATACTAAAAATCGTATATGTTATAAAAAAATTAAAACATTCATATATGGTAGAATTTAATTCCCAATGGATTTATTATAATTACTTGTATTCCCAAAGTGAAATAATAAAAAAATGTAATGGAAAGAGATATGAATGTGAAGTCATACTAAACTATAATGCCCAATCTGTGTATAATTTAGAACATGGTAGAATTAAATTCTAAATAGATATAAATAATCATGTATAATTAGAAAAAACACAAATTCCCGTAAAAACACAATTGACTACTTTGTTACCAATATCAGGAGAATAAATTCCACTACCCGCTCCGTTGATCAGAGACTTCGTAGAGTCCGTAACATGAAATTTAGACATCCTATAACTCAAAAAAAGTTCCAAAACATCACCAAACATTATGTTGTATGCACTCACACAACAATAAATTTAAAATAACTGAAATAAATTGAATAATTACTTGTGATTTTAGGAAATACATTGATATTATAAGCATGAGATCACCATGTTCGAAACTTTTGAGGGGAAGAGTTGGACTATGTTTGTAAGACTAAATGTAGAAGAAGTTGAGAGGAAATTTAAAGTGGAAAAAGATTATAAGAGATGGAAGAAAACATTTTGTAGTAGTATCTAATAGGTTTCAATGTTATGTAGATTAATTCAATCAATATATTAAATGTTTTAAAATATATAATATTACAAAAAACAATAAACTGCGTGATATGGAATATGAATTTTTTACATGAACTAATTATTAAACACAATAATTATTTATAATATGGAAATTAACGAACCATATGAAACAAAGATATATTTCAAGTCAATTTAAATCTTCATTGGTTGTGATGATATCCAAATAGGGCTATAGATTCATAATATATTACTGTGGAATAGATATCTGAAACCAAAAAAGATGGAACATGAACATTTTAAATAAAGAATATGGAAGAAACAAGGTTATAAATTTATATGTTTTTGTATAATGTGCATAGGGAGGGAAGCAGATCTCATATCAATTATAGCATTAGGAAACACTGGGAAGATCTCTAGTCCCTGAACAACCACAATCCCCAATTTGATAGCGATACCATGATTTAGTTGATAATGTGACGAGATAGGTGTAAAAATACTTGTAGATTCAAACCTCCTAGATGATAAATAAAATTAATTGTCTTGAAATGGATGAAATCTATAGTCCCCAGCTTTGGTATGTAGTGGCTAATAGATGGAAATTAAATATAAATAGATTATAGGAATATATGTAATAATAAAGAGAGGGGGAGGTGCACAAATATATGCTATGAGACCGTGGAAACTCAATCATGAGGAAGGATCAATTGGAATATCCGTAGGAATAATGTTCGATTTCGCCGAGGTGGAGGCAGGGAGAAAATGTGGATAGGTCGAGGTTGAGGGCAAGGAGAAGGAAAATATGGATTTAGAGAAGTGGAGGCGTGGGATCGCACAAAAATGGAGGGGTAAAACATGGAAGGGTTTAGAGAGACTGGAGAGATTAAGTTGGAGTCCAAGGTGGAGATTATGTTGAAGGAGATGCTTGTAGAAGAGGTGGAGGGGGTTAGGGATGTAGAGGCGTAGAGGGGAGGTGGGGAGGGAGACAGGGAATTATGAGCTGGGAGAGGGATCATCAGGGGTGTATGGGAGGAATTGGAGAGGGGATGCTGGGATGGTGGGTTGAAATGATGTATATGGAGGTGTGTATACAATAATTTATGTAGAAATAACACAAGTATGGTAATATACAAGATTTAGTATAGTTAATATATAACTAAACTTTATATTTTCCATTGGTCTTTAGAATCCAAATCTATTTTTCCTACAAGCCATGGAATATATAGTATAATATTTTCCATTCATTCCAGGATTGAAAAAAATATTAAACAGAATGGATTCAAATTTTATTATCTAGTTCAATATCTACAAAAAATCAGGAAGCTATCTATAGAAGGTTTCAATATCAAATTATTCTAAAGACTAATTATGATTTTTATTATATTTGGTCTCATTATATGTGTCATAAAAATGAATGACATTATCATATTGGGTTCTATGAGAATCTTGTTTTGATGTCTCAACTCATGGAGATGGTAAATTTTATGAAAAATCTTCTAAATATCTCATGGGTAATTAATCAGAGTGAGATTTTTTTTATTGAATATATTCCTTTTTATTTAAATATTACTCCTTTTCCATTCATTATTACTCTTCTTAATCTTTTATTTCATCCTATCATTCATCCTCATTACTGAAATACTCTTCTATTTGTTTCATTTCATTTTCTTCTATATAATTTGAATATTTTTGATGACTCTATATCATTTGAACCAAATCATTAGAAACAATTTTATTTTCTTTTACCTTCTCTTGAAGAGGGGTGATTAATTGTACAAACATCATATTTTCATATTATTATTCATGAACATTACATTCTAACAGCTTTCAATAACATATCAAAATAAAAAAAATCCAACTTTATCTTTTTCACCATTATATTCTTCTCAACCGAATTAAAATAAAATTTAGTACAAATTCTTTCGAAAAACGACATGGTAGGGTCAATACCATGTTGAGGGTATGATTATTTTTTTATCCTTTAATTATTCATCATTCTATAGAAAATTCCATAGATTCATTACTTTTTTTCTTTGTCTTCATCAAATAAATATACTTAGATTTATTTTTTTATCATGAATAAATCAGTACTGTATATTTTAAATCATTATGACTACTTATTTAAATGGTTTTAAAGCAGTATATTTCATAAATTTTTTTATTCTAAATGATAATTAAAAAATCAATATTTTTATTATATCATATATGATAATGGGAATTTTAATTTTCATTGGTACTAACTTGATTGCAACATTTAAAAACATAAAACACTCAATTTTTAAACATTCTTAAAATCCCTAGAAACATTTTCAACTGAGACATTATAACACTAGACATAACAGTTCTGATCGTTAGAAATCAGTAACTCATCAAATTAAACTTCCTCATAATTACCACATAATCATGAATTAAAATATATAATACCATTATGGTATCCCTATCGCACATTTTTGGAAATAAAAAACCTTGTATTGAAATGGGTAAAATATGATTTTCTAAAGGGACATGAGTATCTTTTCTTTTATCATCGATAAATAAAATATGTGGTTCCCCAACTATATTGTTATTAAATGTCCCTTTTTTCTTTTGTTAACTTATGAGAAGGAAAAAAATAATCACCTTCTACTAGTATACCCAAAAAATGAGCGGATTATTTCACATATATGCACAAATATATAATATATATTAAAAAATATCTATTTTTATACTTATGGACTTTAACAAAACTATAAAATTATATGAATTCATCAATATGGATAATGTATTAATCGGTTTTTGGGACTTCTAAACAAACTAATCCCCATCACTAAATGATAATAAACTATTTCAATAAGGAATCGTAATTCTAATAAAAAACATTTAACAAACATTTCCTTAAATATGGTAATTTTTTATAAATAAATAGGTTTAAGTAATTTGGTTGAAGATTATATTAATTCTTATATGGGAGCCAAAACACTTTCCGGTCTGTAAAACATTGAGATTGAGATATTTGAAGGGAATAATTTCTTCAATGTAAAAGATGAGAAAACCGACATGGGATAGGGTGAGGGGTCCCCTTTATATAGGTACAAATCAGTTACCATTAAAATTATATGGTTTATATTAGATCTAAAGAAAAAAAAATTTAATAAGATATTCTCTGGAGCATTTCAAAAAAAATTAAATAAAACCGATCATATTCATTATGAATATGATAAGTGGATTTTTTTAAAAAAACAACAACAAAAAGAATATAATTGAAACAATGTAAAGTATAATAATTTTTACCATTCTGATATTTCCCAAAAATCTATTGGTTTCAATATACTATTATTTAAAGAAAAACTTTAGTATGAATGTTTTTTTATAAAAATTCATGTATGACCAATTTGATCACAAAAAATTTGAATACCAAAAATTAGAGTATAAAATATTGATTATGAAAATTTGAGAATGTAAAATTTGAGTCTAAAAATTTTGATTATAAAATTTCCGACTATTGATGATTTCGAGAATTATTATCTTTAATTACAGAAAAAACACAAATATAATCCATTATTATAAATAAGCAACGTAAAGTATGAATATGGTTTAGAAAATAATTATAAGTTAATTATTATTTAACATTGATCATTTGTAGTTTCTGTTTAATATGTTTAAATATATAAGAAGGTAATGGTTTTATAAAATTTTATATAAGTTTTTCATACATTCAAGTAAATGGTAAATTTTATCTAAATTTCTTGTGAGACCCTAATAATGTGATATATAATATTTATCTGTATTTCATGAGAGATATTTAGATGGTTTTTAATAAGGAAAATGAATCTTTTGTTATCCCAATCTATTTTAGTTATTGGAAAATTCATCCCATAATAAGTGAGTGTGTGCTTCAAGACAAACACATGAGCAGAACAACTTAAATATGCCTTATATTTTTCATTAGAAGTGGAAAGGGGTACCAAGGGTCATTTCATAGAAGACCCTGAAACTGAATAATTTCTCAAGAAATTATAAGTCTTGAAAGTAATTTTTATTCCATTATATGACCACCAAATTCAGCATTTGAAAAAAATTCATATTCAAAATCATTTCTATATGAATGGAAATTTCCTAAATCTATCGTTCCCATTAAATAATGAAAAAATAATTTAACAATTTATAAATAGGATTAAATTGAATTATTTTGATATATATCACATAAGAAATTAGAAAAACGTAATTATGAATTACAAAATGATATGTATAGTACAATTTAAATCATAACTCTAATTTTTTTTTGAAAAACAGGTCTCTTATCTTCATAAATATAAACTATATTTGAGGTAATAATTTAAGTAATAATACGTATAGTGTTTTCATAACCATAATTTTTAGGAACATATTTGATATACATATGTTGATATATATAAGTTACTTATGGATTTTGAGACATTTGAAAACCATGAAAAACTATAAACTCACCCATCATACTCATTTCAAAATAAAAATTCATAAGATTCAAAAAAAATTGTTTAAGATTTTTGAGTTAATTCAAATATAATTCCATTAACATTGATTTAAATAATCTTAATGCTTTTTTTGAATTTATAAAAATTATTGGATAATGAGTTATATTAACAAAATATCTTTAAAAAATCAGGTAAATATATCATAAAATGTTATATGGCCAATTTTATGTCCATATAAAGATTATGGATGTTCATAAAAATAGATTGGTAGTTTTTTGTCTCTAAAATCTAGAGGTAGTTCAGAAACACATCCTCTTGAACATATATATAATGTAAATCACACAACACATCCTTTTTAAAAATATTAAAATTAATGAATGAGGAAAAATATAATTGAATATGAATATATTCCAGTCTTTCTAACAGAGATTAGGTTTCTTTATAATCCCCTCCTTATTCCTGATATTATTTAGCACCATGTCTATAATTATTTCTAATAACTATTTCAATTTCGTCACATTTTTTTCTAACATCCAATTTTACACTAATGACTAATATCTCTTTAAGGCATTATACCAATTTATAGACATCATTCCTTTCGAATTCATTTAGTTAATCATATATAAACTTAATCAAATATTCATCATATAATCCTCACCAGGTCTTTTAGGTTCAAATTTAGAATAAAATTTCATATGTTCAACTTCATTTCTTAATGAAAATCTAGTCCTTATAGGTTAATTGATATCACCAATGATTCTCTCATTAGGATTCTTCGTACAAAAAACATTTTTGGATTTGGTAAAATCTACTCATCAACATAAGGGAAAAATTATTCCAAAATGAATTCTTTAGAAATTCTTTATTCCGTTCATTTATTATTAGAAGAATATTTTATCAACGGTTGAAAATCTGTTTTGTAAAACCCATATGATGATAATGCTTGGGTTTTCATAATAAAAAAATGATCAATTTCATAAAATATGAAATTTATTTTATTCTTAAATAGTATAATGATTTTATATAGACTTTATAAGCCTTAGAAGTAGAAGAATAGCTAAAGAATATCCCTTCTTTGTATTTGGTAGTGAATTTTTGTAAATTATATTTTTTATTAAAACTGAATACTTTTCATAAAAATTATCTGGGTTTGAAAATTTTTGTTTTTTTCTAGTCCATAACTCATAAGGTGTATTATTAATAAAATAAAAAATTAAAATATGATTTATAATATAGAAAAAAGTACTAAAAGCTTTAACATTAATATAAATATATATATATATATATATATATATCAATTTACTATTCAATCAAAATGGTGGTTGTTATTTTATAAAGAATATGGTTTATTCATTTTAGAAAACCAATTTATTGACAAGTTCTAGGATCATAGAAGTTATCAATAATATATTTATTACTAAAAAGATATTCAAAATTGGTATTTGGAAATTCATCTCATTATATCTTTGGATTGTTAACAAGGGAATATTTTTTTCATTTTTAACATTGGCAATAAAATTGTAAAAAATTAAAAGGTCTTCATATTTCATTGCTAAAAATATATCTAGGTATATCTAGTGTAATAATCATCAACAAAAATACATAGTACATTCCTCAATTACATCATTTTTCCGATTGAAAAAAATTATCCTTGTAAAATAAATGTAAATTATTTGTAGTTGAGACATCATTAATAGATTTAAATATGGACGTATGGTGTATACCATATTGATAAGGGACACACCCCTTGGAAGAGTTAAATATATTATATGTTAGATCCTTAACTGGATTGTAGGGTCCCAAAAAATATGCAAAGGAGAAGGATGATCCCCTTTAACTCAAGGGAGATTCTACCCAACTCCCCCTCAAAGGGATGGGAAAATGTGGAAAATACTCAATGATGGTGAAGGTGGATCCGGTCCATGGACTGGTCTAATGTTAATGATGCATGACCGGTTCCTTGAAGCGTCCCTCCTCTGTGGACTGTTGCCGTTCATGAAACTGAGGAGGTGACCCTCCGCAGTCACGGAGGAGGACATGTGCCAACCCGGGCCACCATTCCGGATCGCCCTAGCCGCGAGCCGCGTCAACCGGCCCGAGCCAGCTCGATTTATGTTCGTGAAATTGAGGTGGAACCCTCTGCGGCCGTGAAGCACTCCCCGAGTTTGGTTCACAGAGGAGGAGTGTTTAATGCCCACCGTGAGTCGCGGATTGACCAAGTGAGTCGTAAAACGGGTTTTTGGACATGGGCCTCCGCAAAAGGTGCCGCATGACCATAGATACATCTCTTTACCCACTCTATAAATGGAGATCGAGGGGGGAAGGAAAAGGGATTCGGATTCAGAGGAATGGAACAGAGAGGAGATTAGTTAGACTCGGGTGGAAGGATTTATAAGGAAGGCTTAAGATTTCAAAAGTTATAGTTCACGAACCAGAGTAGGTAAACCTGGGAACGAATTAATAAGGAAATGAAAATTCATAATAACTTGTTGAACCGTGAACTCAAAATAATAAAAAAAAGAGAAAACCGCAAATCAGGATCCCTCCGCGGATGTACTCCCCACGGACCAGGGAGTTTATGCCTCTTTTCCAATCTGTCGCATTGCATAGCACCCTACTACGCAGATGAATCCTCAACCAAAGAACCCCCAACTGGTGCTAACCTTGTCCGCCGCTGCTCGCGTGGAACCCTCCATGTACCAACTTTGTGCACGGACAGAACTTGAAGCCGCGAACCCTCCTGGTTCTCGTACGACCTCTATGTTCGCGGACCCTCTTGGCTAGCGGATGTCCTCTCAGTCCAGAGACCCTCCTTGTTCGCGGACGGCCTCTCAGTCCATGGACCATCCAGGTCGGCGGATGGCCTCTCAGTCTGCGGACCACCCTGGTTCACGGATGGCCTCTCAGTCCACGGACCAAATTGGTTCACGGATGGCCTCTCTAGCCACGTATCACTTCCCTACGCGATGGGATTAACCTCCCATAACCCTGTGTGGCCTTCCAAAACCTTCATAGTTCTCATTCCCCAATCCAGAAAAAATATTTCCAATCCTGCCCAATCCCCCATGACTCCCTCATTAGTCTATTCACCGACCCCCAAGCCAAATCATCCACCAGAGTTATCGGATCTGTGTGGTGTAACACTTAGTAACACTAGTGCACCATTTGAGTTCACATATCAATGGTAAACAGGGGCAAAAGGTTTGCCCTGATTCGCCGGTGGATTCCCGAAGCATGCCTGGGTTCACATTCCCACAGTAATGCGGTGTCACAGCCCAAGAGCCCCCTTTCTGCCACTACTCACCTGGATGGGGGACTGCACTCTTCGGCAGTCGGACACATCTTCCCTCCCCAAATAGGGGGTGGCATACCCATTCGAAGGTATCCATCCCCATGGACCTCAGTACTTCCCCGGGTATTTCCACGGGAAAAAGAGAGGTGATGGGCATAGTAGCACCCCTTTTCCCTCTCCTGCTGCGCTTTGTCCCCATGGGCCTCCTCAAATTGTAAGCCCCAATCCACCCTATGGGAGTCCATCTCAGCTTAAGCCCCGACCTTATGGTCCTCCCTCTTGCATAATCCCCACTCCACTTCTCATGGATGCATCTTTCACGACGCGATCCTCTAGTCCCTGCTGCCTCTTGTTTCTCACACTAAGCCTGACTCACATTGTCTTAGAGTAAGCATCGACCATGACATCTCCATGGTCCTCCTCAAAGTGTATGTCCCAATCCACACTATGGGAATCCATCTCGGACTAATCCATGACCTTATGGGTCACCCTGATGCATAAGCCCAACTCCACTTCTCACAAACGCACCTTTCGTGAGGTGATTGGCTCGTCCCTACTGCCTCTTGTTTCTCACACCAACAATGACTCATATGGGCTTTGAGTAAGCATCGACCATGACATTTCCATGGGCCTCCTCCGAGTGTAAGCCCAAATCCACACTATGGGCCTCCTCAGAGTGTATGCCCCAATCCACACCATGCTCCTCCTCAGAGTGTAAGCCCCAGAACAATGCGAACTATGTGGACTTTGATCCATTCCTCCTAGGTGGGGTATATAGGAAACCTCCAAGAGGTTCAAGCCCGACCACCATCGGACCTCTAGGTCCGCATTCATGTCAGTTCTCCAACACTCCCATTCGAACTATGTGGACATTGATCCCTGTCTCCTAGATGGGGTACGTAGGAAGTCTCCATGAGGTTCAAGCAAAAAAACCGGTCGATCCGACTGTCCTCACATTGATTCACTACACATCTCCTAGTGCCACCTCATTGAGTTCTGAGTCCTCGGGGTTATTAATCCAATGAGGGATGTTAAACCTCGGGCATAAATGATTGTGAACCCCTTGTTCAGCTAACTAATTCCAACCCGGAGAAATCCATGGAAACGTTGCTTGGTTTTAAACCAAAGATTTGCAAACATATCAATACGTATTAAATCTATAAGAGAGTCCCAGAACATGCAATAGTTTCCCCCCAAAAAGGGTGTGATGTGCCCGACTTCCCATCCTCTCAACCAACGTGAGTTCTTAAGCGTCGCTGGCCAAATCGCCTGGCGAATGCCTGCCTTTGGAAAGCAGTTCCACGCATCGTCTGATATAGAACCTTTGGGAATTTCGAGACCGACTCGAAACAAAAATGGGGATCCCATCATGAATCTTTAACCAAGCAGGACGAATTTATCCTAATCCCACATTGTGCCCCCTTTTACTCACAAGGAGGGCCAAGAAAGGTAATTAAATACGCATGGGATCATGAGATGCTGCTTTGATGGGTTTGTTGTTTATATTTGTTAAAAGGTTTTACAGGTACTATACAGAACTCCCTTAGATCCAATGGAATCAAGAATGAATCCCAAGCATGTGCTTCCAACAACACAATGATAGGGTGTCCTCACCAACGGAGTAACCCATCACACACCCAATGTCTTCAACGCTGGGTCTCGGACGTGGTGATCCAAGAGTACCACGTGAATGGTACTCTCCCAATGGTGGAGGCGGCCATGCAGGCCCTCCAATCAGCCAAAACTCACTGGTCGCCTGCCCAACAGCAGCTGCAAAGGTAGATCCAGACAGCCCCTATTTCTGTCTCCAACCGTTTTAGGAGTCTATCCCCAGAATGGGACAATGCGTACCTCCCTTGTCTTAGGAAGGTAGATGAGGTCAACATTGAGGACATCATCCCCACCGAACGGGGGTTCCACTACAAGGCCCCCATCAGCAGATGTCGTCGCGGTCATGTTGCGACTCAGCATCCTCACACATATGAGGATGTAGCCCAGAGGATTCAGGCCCATGCTCCTTGAGATCCGGCCCCTCGGACCTCCTGACGAGGGTGGAAGACATACTATTAGGGACCGGTCATCACCCTGGTCCCTAAGGATGAGCTCTGCTACCCATCCACGGAGAAATACCATGAACAGGCACCTACACCTGTTCGCTCCACCCGACCCCGCCATCCAGACATGGAAGCATCATACAAGATGGCTACATCACCGCCGAGCTCCATAAAGCCCGTCGCTCACACAAGACGACACTTACCAGGCATGCACCTCTCCCTGCCCAGGGCTTTGAAGCCCACCAACCTGACGTGGTGGCGACCCGGCGCCTATAGGACCTGCTCCTAGTAGTTTCCTATGATGCCCCCCATCCTGATATGGTGGCGATCAACAGTGCATGCCACCCAGATGTGGCGGAAAATCATAGGCGGCCATGATTCCCCACTAACAAAGGCCACTGAATTGATATGGTGGGAAACCAATATATGCAGGTCCAGCCACCTGTCGATGCAAGCAAAGCCGTCCATACCGATGTGGTGGCTAATGGAGAGATAAACTAGCTTATCCTGGTACAGGGGAAGATTCGTTCACCTACCCCGACAGAGGATAATTTTAATTACCCACTGACCACTAGAGGGCCGGAGTAGGATATTCATACTCTGATACCAAAATGGGCCTTCATACCCGTTCCATCCAAATATGTCTCTCTACATATCCTGGAAATGATGGATGGAGCAGGTATCAATCCCAGATCATATCTTGCAGAATTTCGAAAATGTAACTGCATCAGTGGAAACAGCAAGGACTCATGCCTGTGAGCCCATCTCCCCAATTGAGGGGACTCAACTAAGAAATGAGATAGCCGCCTCGGAACAGATCAGTATCCCTGCTTCTACCCAGGAGGGTCACCAGCCATATTCCATGACGCAAGGGCAACCAGATTGAGTAGCATCACTCGTTACAAATGAGGGACACCCGTCCATCATGGTGGATGCTCCAGAGCAGGCATATATCCCTACTAAATGTCAAGATGTTCATCGGCATATCTCGAGAGCATTACAGGACCCAATTAGATAGGGACCCAAAGGTGAAGGCCACTGGCAATAGCAGACGGTCCTTGCTGCCCGCAAAAGAGAGCCCCAAACGTGGAAAAGGTAGCAGGAAAATAAAGAGGGAGTTCATGACTACGCTCTACTAGAAGCTGGGGTTCCCAATGCCTCTAATCATATATGAAATTCTCAGAACCCTACCCATCCATTACCATATTATGAGAGTGGAAGTAGCAGTTGCAAAGGTCTGCCCTACAATGTTTCTACCAGCAGCTCTGAAGGTCCTCCCCAAAGCAACTGTGGGGTCCCCCCAGTGGGCATATAATGATAGATCACGAGAGCTCCTATATTGATGCGAGTCATAGAAACCCTCCACGTGGCCAAATGATCAAGCATTAAGAAGGTCCTCCACTTGCTGCGGTCCACTCTAAAGGTCCTCCCCGGGGTATACGCTGTAAACACTCTCCATTCAGTGGGACCACAGATTATGATAGTAGTCCTCACTATTATAGTCCCAACTGTGGAGGCCCTCCCTGTAGTGAAGTCTCATCACGACAAGAAGGTCCTCCCCTTGTTGTAGCCTGCCCTGAAGGTCCTCCCCAAGGGTTACACTGCAACGGAGCTCCACGTAGCTAGGCATCATATCACGGTGGTAGTCCTCTCCACCCTGATAACGGAGGACCTCCCCATAGAGACGTCAAGCAACAAGAAGTACCTTCCCTCGTTGTAGTACATTCTAGAGGCCCTCCCCAGGATGTATCATGTGTATATTCTCTATACGGCAGCAGTAATGGTATTCCTTGCCATTACCATAGCAGTGATGGTGGTCCATGCCACCAAGACCACCATTACGAAGGTCCTCCCCACTTTAGCCCCATGCAACAAGATGTTCCTCCCCTTGTAGCAGTGTGTCCTGAAGTTCCTCCCCAGGGTTCACATCGATCGTCCAGCCATGATGGTCATCCTCACCATGATGGTAGTTGGTGCGATGGTCCTCCCCTTAACGACGCTACACATCCAGAAGGTCCTCCCCTTACTGCAACACGCCCTGGAGGTCCTCCCCAGGGTGTGCACTGCAAAAGTCCTCTATGCAGTGAAGCTCTAAGTAGTAATGGTAGTCCTCACAATTAAATACTCCATTTCGGAGGTCCTCCCAATGATGACATATCATATCGACAGGAATATCCTCATCCTGCCGAATCAAGCATCGAAAAGCCCGCGTATGCTATGCCACTCAGAAGGACAGGCTCAAGCATGTCAGATTCATAGTTAATCACCGACGACATCCTTCTGCAATCAGGATATGGTCCAGGGCCGTGTTCATCCTCTGAACCAAATCGGAATATCCCACATAATGATTCAGTACCTACCGATCCCACTACCTCTGACCACATTGGCAGTGAGCATGTCAGTTGGGCTGACCAGGTAGAGGAGTAGCTAGCCGAGGAATATGTCGATATGCTTCACCTAACGAAACGACTAGCTAGGGATGATATACCAGTTATGTTTTGGCCTATGGCCACCTCTCAGTTGGACATACCCAGAGAGTTGTTGAAAGAATGCATGCATGACATCCGCCATAATATATCGACAACCCTCCACCGACTAAAATCATGTTTCCTACCCTATGACGGGTATGTAAACGACGTGAAGACGATAGTGTAACTCTTGTGTCACATCGACCTGGAAGATATTCCTTCCGCGTGGAAACAACGAACTGAGAGCCGTAAAGGAATCATGGAGATAACCTGCCTCTGTGCTCTGCACCAGCTACGCCGCCTCATGGGTGAAGCTCCGATGGGTGCCCATATCAGGGGATGGGGGGAACACGGAGCTCTGCATTTCACTCCATTGCCCGTTCAGAAGAACCCATTTGTCATGGTGTCTTGAAACGTCATCACATCAAGAAGGAAATCGAGTGGTCACCCTATTCAGGAAAGGAAATACACCCCATAGAGTTAGGCCTTGAGTAAGTCCCAGAAGCAATAGGCCCGGCGGTAACGAGCCATTCATGAACTCTTGAATCAGTCCACCGAGAGAATACAATAGGCCTCTCTCCAAAGAGAGGCCAATCAAAGATCTTTTCCTACCTCCCTATAATGGAATGATCCATAGGTGAATTTGGAACCAAATTCGGTTCACCCCCGAATGGGGGTACGCGAGTTCAGTCAGGTTGTGACAGCCGCAGCCACTACCACAATTTGGTAATATTTTCATAGAGGTATTCGGTACCTGTCATAATTTGGAAAAAACCACTGTTCATATAACATGTAATAATGTTTTTGGAACTTCCGTTGTATTCTTTAATAAAAAGACAATTATATTTTTATAACCCAATATTTAGTGGGTACAAATATTGAATAAAAAATATTTTAGGAATCAATTATTTTTTCAAAAATGAGCTTTGTGGAATCCTATATATATAAATTTTTTTAAATAATTTTTTTCTGCTGATGTCATCATTAAAATTTTTTGTAAAAGGGGGAATTTCATAGAACACAGAAGTTGTTATTAAAAATAAGGTTATTGTTAATATATCACATTCTTAAATTATTATAACATGGATGATGTTGTTTATACATTTTTACAAAAACTAACTCAAAATTGGTAATGTTTGATAAATTTTACATTAAAATAAAATCTTATATTTTTATTTTATTACGAAATTCATAAAAACATTTTTATTAATTTCAAAAGTGATTTTTGGTTTCTAAAAATATTTCATCCAAAATGACTTTTTAAAAATAATCATAAATCTTATCCAATTCAAAATGATATTATTCAATGTTTTATATAAATAGAATCAATTTGAAAAGATTTTTTATATAGATTTTTTTTATAGATACAATACTTCTTTTATTAGAAAAATTATTATTGTATTTAGCTTTTGATGTTTCTAACTAACATTTCATCTTTCATTTTCATCAAATTTAGATAATCTTGATACTTTTTCATATAAAGTTAAATTATTATATTCTGCTAAGTAATTTTCATCGATTGAAGAAATGTAATTTTTATCATTATGATTTTTTTAACATAAAGTAATATATGTTAATGAATAATAAGTGTATACATTAGCCATAAGATATTGATTTTCCAAAGGTATTCTGTAAAATAGACAAATCTTTCTCTATCCAAAATTTTCATTTCCGGATAAATCAATAAAAGAATCCCAACCTCAAAAAATCCAAGAGAAATTATCTATCAAGACTTTATTCCCCATTTTCGTCTAATAATTATTATTATTTTTATATAAAGTTATTTCTTTTTTGTTTTTCTATTTGATATTTGGAAAATCAGGACATATGTGTTATGGTATATTACATTAATAACAACTGACTTGAATCATTTAATTAATTCGTATTTTTATTACTTTTATTGTAATGATAATGATTTTTTTCCCAATAATATTCAACATACTTCAAGCAATATTAGACAAATACTTCTTAATATATATCAAATAACATTAATCTAATTGAGTTACGACCTTATTTTTTTTACTTAATATGGTTCTTAGAATACTGATCTTTCATGGGATTTTAAGTAGAAATAAAATCAAATCCACCATTTTTTCAATGCTTTTTAGAATCTCTTTTTATAATACACTCATATTGTAAAGGACATCCAAATAAATCATCAAGTGTATGACTTGTAATCTTCCCAGATTCATCAACTATTGTTACATTTTATTCACTTTCATTGGGCATGATATCAATATTACTTTTTATAAGAATTACATCCTCTAATACATTGTCACCCATAGCTTTTATACTTTTAACAATTTTCATAAACCTTTGTATTACCTTGAAAATAGGTTCACCATAACAATATTCAAAATAATGATAATTAGATCTTAGCATAGCTATTCTAGTCACACCAGCATTAGAAGTTACAAAATGAGTAATGTCTATCTTCTTACAAATTATATTTTATTCTTTGCAAGTGGAAATATAGTTATATATATTTATTGTTATGGAACATATTAATTTATTCCTTTCCTTGTAAAGAACCTATTACAAAAAATTTATTGATATTTAGATGTCTTGAATTCATTATTAGGACTTTTTTATTCACCGGTCAGTATAAAAAATTTATCAACATCATTATTAATCACAAAACACTTAGTAATTTTCATCCAGTATTCATAATCTTTCCCATCAATGATTATATATTTGGTTGCATTGACATTGTCTATATATCTGACATTTATTTATGCGTTATTTTTGAAAAAGATAAATAGAAAATATTATCTTCAATACATGTTAGTGTAAAAAATATTAATCAATATAAATATAATAACAATAAAAAATTATAACCTTGTAATGTTAAGAAAAAATAAAATTAAATAAGTATAAGATGTGGAAACATGCTTTACTATAGATTATTGGATCAAAATTTCTATATTGAGGAAAAAAATACAATAGGGGGTGAATTATAGGTATAAAAAATTATATTTTATCATTAAATGAATTTAGTTTAAAATAACTTGAACTAATTGAATTTAGAATCCCACTTATGTGATTTAAAAAAATTGAATTGTCTCATCGGTATGGTTTTGATGATATCATAATTGTATATATTTTGATATTATTATATTTTTACCGGTCACCAAACAGATTATTCTAAATTAATGTTAATATAATTGTAATCAGATTAAACCTGGTAATCATAATAAAAAAACATATTTTCAATATAATACAAAAGTATCTCAATCAAAGGAATTATATTTAACATAATACAAATAATAAAATCAATATATAAAAAACATAAATTTATATTTTAATTAAATCAGAAATGTTTGAAAATTAAAAGAGTATTGAGTTATTTTATCACAAAAATATGAGTATCCAATAACCTATGATAAATGTACGTTGATTTATACATTAAAGAAATTATGTCACACCAAGACCATGATAATAACACTCTATGGAATGTGTCTTCACTCTTTCATTCATTCATTATAAGCCCTCAATCAGAAAAACACTAGAATAACTCAATCAGACTGGCCCAATAATACCTCGATCAAGAAGGTGATTGAATCCTCTATCTACTTATCCTAGAAATCCCTTTATCATAATCAATCCAATTGGTGTCTCACAAAGCATGTACAAACTCTAAGATTAAAAGTATAAGGAAAATGTAGTTCTCTAATGTCTACTATAGTGTTCATGAACACAATTAAAATTAAGAAGACCTCTTGCATTGTTTTTTCTATCACGCCATTCTCAAATGATCAAATGTCCTGGTATTTATAGTCATTCCTCTCTATGGTAAACTATCTCTCCAATGGTTGGATTTTCTCTAAAATTTTCAAGAGGACCCAGACAGCTGACACTCAAATGGTAATATGATAACTGAAATAAATTAATGTTTTTTATTAATACATAATTAATGACATTGTTTTGATTCAAAATATTTATTTGGATTATAATCATCTTTTCATGATATGAAAATAAATTGAAATGAGTTCGATAATAAAAATTATGTGTTTTAGTAAAATTTATATTGATATCATTTTTATTCTGGGAATGATAATATTAGCCTTTTGAATGACAAGAAATATCGATTTTTAATCAATATTAAATTGATGTGTATGATATTAATTATATCTTAGATTGGTACAATATTTATTGAAGTTTTAAATTACAATTGTTTTCCTGATTATGATATTAATTGTATGAATCCTCATTATGAATATTTTCATGTAAAAATATTTATTTATTTTTCATAAGTCGACACACATAATGCATTTATGGTAAAATGGAATACATTTTCTATAAAAAAATTAAAATTAAATTATTCCTAAAAGTGTTACAAATTAAATGTTTATGGAAGAGTTCTTGTTTTTCAATACAAAAGGAATGGAAATGGTAAAAATGAAACATTTAACACAAGGATAATATATATATTTATATATATGACTTGGTGTAATTTAATGAGAATGAATGGTTGGTTTCATGATGTAGCACCCCATTACGTGTAGGATAAAAGGTAAAAGAATGATCCTTGTGAAATGATTGTGCCTAATATGAACAATTACATGGTTATGATCCCCTTTTTATTGTCACACTTATTGAAGGATTGACTGTAACCAAATGAAATATAAAAAATATTGTGTAATTAAATGGATTAATTAATTAAATGAATAAATTATAATGATTCTAATTTTTTACGGAACATTAAATTAATATATGAGTTTTAGAGTCGATTTATATTTTGTGTCCCTAAGGGAATTGCTTGAGTGGTGGTGGAATCCATTGTGATTAAAGGGTAAAAATTTACCTGGGTTGAGACCCACCTTGGAACATGATCCTTATCCGCTATTGAATACACAATATGACACTATAGGATCCATCATTTTATATTATAGGATTAATTTTATATATCCTTGGATACAACATGGATTCTATTGTAATGTGTCTATTTTTGACCAATAGGTTTTCAGAATTTTTCTGGGGTCGAGCGCTAAGTCGGAAACAAAATTCGAGGCTAAGAAGCCTCACATTGGTGATATTTAAAATATTAAATATATTTTGTCGTGTCGTCATTGTTTCTCTTGAAACATAAATAAATCTCATTCATAGTATTCGATTGTATTTCAGTGATCGTTGTTGAATACATAACATAGTGTTCTCCTTAGAGGTGACCTATGATTGTCTATTCCAAGAGTTTTCTTCTGGGGAATTATTCTGACATGGAGTTTAAGGGTGAATTAATTGGTTTAATTTAATTAAATACAATTCATAACACAGCCCTATGGTTCATGACATAGTAATTAAGTAGCTCATATTCTCTCCTTCTATCTATGGCTGACAGGTAGAAACGAACCAAATCCATAAAGAAATGTTCTCCTAATATCCATTCTGAATGTAGATCGCTATCAGATCACGGAGTGGCATTATCCGAGCATCAATTATTAACATAATATTTATCATTTCTCCATTTATGTAGTTGTATTTCTGTTTTGTTTTCGATATCTTTTATACATGTATTTTTTATGTTTTTAGATACCAAATATGAATTTTATTGATCTCTTCTAGGTAGATCTATGGGTTAGGGGGAAGAACATGACAATTAATGGTTTTTTAAGTGATTAATGACTAGAATTTCCATCTACATGGTGTTTAGTTCAGTGAAACATGTTTTTTAGCTCTTCTTATTCATTAGAGATGATTTTTCGGGACGTCACGCTGTGTACCGGGGTTACACACCATGTAGTGCCCAAAATAATGAGGTCATGGGAAATGTATCTTATTAGCTAGGTCTAACTACTTGGAAGTGTACAAACACATGACCATGGAACAATGACCTGGCGTATAGTACATGAACATAAAAAAAATACATGAGAAGGTGGTCATTTTTCTAGAGCACACTATGTAGTATGGGGTACATGACATCTTAAGTATACTGTGGGTCTGCCCATGTTGAATGGAACACTAACATGGGTTCAATGATGAGGGAAAAAATGTGTACCCCCATTACATTCCTTGTACATATACATGGGTTGGTAAACCATATATAAAGGATACACAACAAGGTTATTAGGCGGGATCACATGTCTTTTGTGCCCTGTTTCACAACATGTACTCCATGGAGATTCTGCTGGGAACATCCATCTTCCATATATTATTCTATGAGATCATAATTCGGCTTTTGAGTGGTCTATCCTGAGTTATTTCCCATGTATAAAGTGATGGTGTTCTCTGTTACAGCTTTTGAGATATGAGGTGGCATAAATATAGAATGATGCTCGTGACGAATTTATGAGGAGAAGATAGAGATCATTATTGTTCATGAAGAGATACATTGGGGATGATTATCCCATTTATCATCAGGGTGTGACTTTCCCATACCCCTTTACACAGGTAGATATGGGATGCCCCGCATCGTGGGTGTATATTCTTTACCATTGTGTAGATTTCCTATGGCAGTGTTACTCTCCAAATAGACTAGGGTTTGAGTTTACCTATAATGTTTGTAAAGATGGATAGTACTCTTATCCTAGACCAGGGTTTAAGAACTCCATATAATACATATATATCTTGTGGGTATTTCCCTAATGTGTTAGGTTGTATATCCTCTATCCATGGAGTTGGTACTCCCCAATCATTTTGGGGTACATGCCCCCCATAAATGTTGTTCTAGTAGAGTCGTTACTCCCATGTCGTATCAGGGTGCGGGTCCACCATAGTGAACAAGCTATAAGAGTCAGTACTCACTATTCCAACAATATTTGGTTACTCTTTCAACTATGAGTTACTCCCCCATTAGGTTAGAGTATGGGCCCTCAATTCTCATAGTCGTACTCCCCTATCATATCAGGGTGTAGGTCCTCTATTCGTTGATTCATACTATAATTTTGGATTATAGCTTATGTCCACACTTATGTAGTATTAATCCACAATCTATGAGTAGAAATGGAGATTGGGTCCTCCTTTGTAGTTGGAGATCAGTCGACAATGGGGTATAATTACTTGGATTGAGCCCCTCCACCTAATGTGAATGATTATTAAATTGGAGTTAGTGCTCTCTTGATGGATTGAGGTGTGAACCCCTCCATATAAGAGTGATATAGGTTTTTTTGGGTTAGTAAGAAGATGAAATCCATTGATTATGGTGTAGCAGAAAGTTGTGGGTATCTTTATTCTCTCCCATTAGATAGAATGTACAAAGTGCATAGGGTGGAGAAGTGATCCATCAACTAGGTGTAGTGGTTAGGGGAAGACCAATTCAATTTTTCCTCTTTAGATTGTTATGGTTTTAGGGTGAATAAAAAAATACCTCTGGTTCTGGGAAATAGAGCTGGGCCTGGTAAGATGCTTCTGATGGTGCATGTTCTCTTGGAAATACCATTAAGAATGGTAGAGTTTCACCAGATTGATTGATTCTCTTAGAAGGGTTCAATTTGTGGTGGCTGATATCATGGAGTTTGTTCTCTTGGATTCATGTTACTATTATATCTTTCAATGAGAATCATTTTTCTGACAATGAGGTTGGAACCTCACTAGACTTAGTGACTCATATTAGTATATATGGGTGATTTTTTGGAGTCTCTTTGGTGTTTCCATGTTCTGAGGTTAACAACCCCTATAGACCAAGATTAATTTTCATATACTGATGAGGATGGTTTGATATTGAGTCTCACTCTCAATTGGGGTATCATCTGGCTAGGTTGAGAAGAATTTCCCCATTTATTTTCTTTATTTTAATTTTTTATTTATTGGGGTCCCTACTCAGTATTTTTATAATCCCCCTGGCATGGGATTTCCTTAGAAATATTTTTTATTATGTAGACCATAGGCCTTTCGATGGTGTCTATAGGGGAATTGAGGAAGGAAGCGTTTAGTGACATAGAATGACTGAGGTTTTTACTTGAGATAGGCCAAGGATCCTATTAGTATTTTCATTTGAAAATGATACCCTCATTATGAGTCGGTTAGATGATATTACAGTTTTCTTTGGTGGGTGTTATATTCCCATTCAATCACTTTTATTACTTCTATTATACTCTAATTGTAGGTTGTTGATTTATGCATTCATTGTTTACTTAGTGGTTTTTACATTTCATCATTTTGTGGTAATGGAGATTTGTGCAAACAGATAGATATTATAAAAATACCTAAGATGTTAGTGTTATTATTACATGGTGCTAGTTTCCACCACCTGGCCTATTTGCGGATGTCTTTGTGTGTTCTGGCCCATTCCCCATCAGGCTGGGTCATGGAATAGTGGTATCTGAGTAGGTCGGTTCATCTTTGGGACCGTAGTGTCATGTGATTAAATTTAGTATCAAAGAGACAGTGTTATGATGTTTAATGTTTTGATCTCAGTCTAGAGGTTTTAGTGTTGGTGCGGTAGCTAACATATCCATTTTTTAAGACTCTGATAACCTTCTCATTGACTCGGTACATTAGGAAACTAGTTTTTGAGAAATAAATTGTACATGAAACAAGTAGGAATGGGTTTTGGTTTTTCATATCATCCTTGAGTCAGCTCCCTAGATATAATAATTGACTTTGGTATGTCATGAATATATTTTTGGAAAAAAACCCGAATGATATCCACTCAGGATTATATAGAATTATAGTGATGATAGTCCATCATGTGATGAGGATTCATGGTTGGGCACTGGTTCTGAGGTATTTCTATTGGGAAGTCTGACGGTAGTGCCACTACCTATTGAGTAGAAGGACTAAATGGAAGCTCTGACAGAGGATGCATGTTTTATGAGTGAACTACATTATTTCTAGATGAAAATACCATTGAGGAACCGAGGTGATACAATCCCCCATGTAGCAGATGACGAGTACGAGGAAGTAGCATCATTTTTCCTCTAAGTGAGGACACCTTCCGATTAGATGGTGGTCCGAGAGGTAGGTATTCTATACGCTAGAGCTGATTCTTGGTGGAGTTTGGTGATATAGAATATATATGAGGTGACACTCACTTTGGTGAAGTATGAGAAAGTATTCATAAATTATTTTTTCCCATCCATGTTGAGATTAGAGTGTATTCATGAGATTTTGAAGCTTCGGTAGGGTAGCATGATGTTGGCAGAGTTTCAATGAGGTTTAGAGACATGAAACAATACTCCCTAGACATGTTTTAAGATAATTTTTTAAAGCACATATCAAATATCAAGGCTTATGTTAAGATATCGTGGCATCTATGATTCTACTATGCATTCCCACCAATTCACGAGTGCTTGACCGAGCTCTGGTGGTGGTGAGTTTCTTAGATGAGGAACTTGTGGATGTGAACAACATTAGTGGTCACAAGGATGAGGCATTGACCAGAGCTAGTAGAGAAAATTTGAAAGGATCACAATATAAGAGGTATATGGAGGCCCAGACTTAGGCACATGGACCTATACCCCATGAGAAATGCTAAGTCTTAGGTCTGTCGTAGGAGAGGGAGTGTTATGCTTGTGACGGGTGGGCCCATCTCGCTAGAGATTTATTGACTCTCCGTGTTACTAAGAGGGATCTGGTTAATGAACCAGCTTATAAGAGATAGATCTTTTAGAAAGGAGTTCATAAATGAGGGTGACCAGGTAACGGAGATAGTAGAGAGGTAGGAGGTGCAGGCAGTTGAAGGTACTTTCCCCACTATCCACAGTTGGTCCACACTAGGCCTAGGGAGTTGAAGGGCAGGGGGAAAGACATCTTCATTACATAGTATCCTTTGACTCAAACTCTCTAATGATTAATAGAGGAATCCCTTGATTCCTTTATACTATATACAGTATCAATTTCTAGACACAATTTTGGGAACTCTTTTCTTTCTTATTTCCTCATGGTTTAAACTTGGTGATGTAGGGTGTTAGTAAAACCCCATGTCGGTAGTTGCGATAGAGGTTCCATGATGACTAGTGTGTGTTTGGGAAGTCCTTTTTCAATAGCACCATCATGTGTTAGGAAAATGATATTTATGTGAGCTTCTTGAGGATGATGTGGTTCATTTTGATTTAGCTTTGATCTCATGAGGAAGGGTGACACTTTCCCCACTGAGATGCATTTTTGTGACCCGACCCAAAATCATGAAGGCATGCCAATTCCAACAAAACCAGGAAATGTTGATGATTTTAGATAGGTTACATAGAATTTATGTGTAGGTAATGTTTATGTAACGAAGTATTAAAGTATTTATTGGAATTGCGAGCGGTGTTTCCCTAATCAACCCAATTATCTTGGAGGCCCTAGGAGAGGGAGATCCTTGATTTGAATCATTCCAAAGTGTAAAATATAGATCCTAATATGTTTTCGCATGGTTTATCGGTTTCCTACCATCCATACTATGTTGTGATGCCCCTAGTGGGTGTGGTAGTGTATTTTTTGGGCGATATGTGTTACAAGTAAAGGTATTTAGAAGAAGGGAATGATATTACACAATGTTTACTTTTAGGATGACCTATTTATTTTGTGATTACCCCCAAATTTGTATCCTGAACATTGGATGAAAATCAATTTCGGAGGCTAATTTATAATATATCTAAGGGTTGATGTAAATGATTTTGTACATTTTGTATCTGCACCAGTTTAGCAATGTGGTGTACCACTAGACCCCATGAATGATGGAGCACCATGGTGAATGGTGCATTCTCACATTTTTTAGCTAATGAGAGATAATCCCATTTGTTTCCTAATATTTCCTTGTAGAATCTATACATGATAGTGGGTTGACCATGGTGGTTTTTCTATGTGTGTTCTTGTAAGTGGCACTAGAACCCTTGTTGAGCTCGTTGGTCTGGGAGTCAAGGGGGGAGTTCCCCTTATTCCCTTATTCTTAGAATATTGTTTTTCTAGAATGAAAAGACCAATTGTGGGGTGAATGTATAGAATCTATGTTTGTTCCATAAGGCTTCAAAATATTTCTAGAGCCTATCGATGAGTCATTGTGGGGTGTCGTATTCCCAAGGATCTTCATTGAAAATATATTTAAAATATGAAATATGATTATGTCACACATGTACAATTTCTCTTGAAATGTAAATAAGTCCCATTTAGAGTCTTATATAAGATTTTTTATTAATCAATTAAGTCCATAATGTCTTGTTCTCTCTAGGTATGACCTAAGGTCATCCATAATGGGAGTATCATTCAAGGGTGTTTTGGGGACATATCATTGAAAGGAGACATAATTGGTATATTTTAATTAAAACCAATATCTTCACCCAAAACAAAGGCACACAACACACCGACATTTGATAACCTCTCCTCACCTCCTCTCTTTAGCTAATGTATTTAAATGATCCAAATAGATAGTGAATGGTTACACCAATATCCATTTTTGATGCATATCATTATCATATCAATGAGAATCATGATCTACGCATCATTATTCTACATATACTTCGTAATTTCACCACCAATGTAGGTATAGTAGAGTTTTCGTCCCAATGCATTTAATTGTGAATTTTCGTAGGGTTCTAGAGCCCAAATATGAATGATATTGAACCTTTCCAGGTAGATCTGTGGGTTTCGGGAATATCAGGATGAATCAGGGAATTTTGAAAGAAATTACAGACTTAAATTACTATTTAATGAATTTATAGTTCACTGAAACATGCCATGTTGTTCTCCATATTTAGATAAGTCTATCTTTTCGGATTATAGGTCGTGTACCAGTGTTACACTCTTTGTTGCACCAAAAACAATGTGATTATGGGATGATTCCTAGGTATGTTGTGCAGAACTACAAGACTGTGTACTAACACAAGAAAAAGGTACAGGAAAACAGGTTATGGTATATATATATAATAAAAATATATAGTCAAGTGTCTGTTTAGCTTAAACATGTCATGTCGTATGGGATACATGGTGTGTAAGGGACATAGTTGGATGCCCATGTGGAAATTGAACATGGATTGGGGTCGAGATATGAGGTTTGAAAAATGTAACACTTTTACATGAAATTTACTCTTACATGGTCTAGAAAAGCAGGTAGATAGGTTAAAAAGATACATTCTTGGGTGGCCCACACACCGTGTGTGCCCTGATACAAGACATGTACTACTATGAGAATCTATGGGGATCTCTTATTTTCTGTATCGTCTTCTCCAGGTTTTTAATATAGTATTTTTATTATACTATATTGAGTTATTTTTCACATAAAAAATAATGGTAGCATCCATTACGACTTAGGAGATACAATGTGGCCTAAATCGGGATGTCTACTTGTGAAGTCATTATGAGATGATGTTTTAGATTAGTGTGGTTTGTGAAGAGAGACGCTGGGAATAGAACTCCCCTATATATTTATAGTGAATGTTTCTCATTTAAAGATGCATATTTAGAGATAGTAATCACAACATCATGTGCCCATGTATACTATATTATGTAGTTTTCCACTGTGGTTGATACTCCCATGATGGAAAAGGGTGAAGGCTTTCCCATGATGTTGACAAAGATGTAAAATACTCCCCTATTGGACCAGGGAATGTGTACTACACATATTACATAAAAATAGAGTGGGAAATACCCTATTATGTTAGGTCATGGGTCCCCTGTCATAGAAGTTGCTAATCCCCTTTAGTTTGTGGGCGCAAATCCTCCATATATGTTGTTTTTGTAGAGTCGATACTCCCCTTACAATCCAAGGTGTGTGTCATATATCTTGGGGTCGGTACTCTCCTATCATCTCATGGTGTGGGTCCCCCATAGTTAATCATGTGGAAGAGTTGGTACTGCCCTACAATACATGGTGTAGTTCCTCTAGAAACTTAGTGGTACTCCCATGTCTGGTAAGGGCGTGAGCCTCGATTTTTGCTGTTGTAATACTCTATAGTATCCATTTATATTTCCTTTTTTATTTTAGTTATAATCCATTGTTGTATTGGTTAATGGGTCTTAAATTAAAGCATAGTACTCCCCTATCTATGAGTTGCAGCAAGTAGTAGGTCCTTCGTTGGAGTTAGAGATCCCTTGTCTGTGCGATACAGTTAAGATGAGAGGTACCTGACACATTATTTTAATAATACCAAGATATGAAACATTGATCTCTAAATTGAATGAGTTGTGGGATACTCAATAGAGGATTGATAGAGGTTTAGAGGGTTATTTAATTTTAGTACTCCCTCGATAGTGGGGAAGTGGTGAGGTTCGGGTCCCTATGTTCTCACTCATTAGAGAGAATGAACATTTTTTATAGGATATACCTGTTCTCCCTCAACTATTTAATTGGGGGATGGGAATGAATATTCATATGGGATTCCTTATATTTCACTGGGCGTAAGGTGACAACGACATGACCTCTAGTTCCAGTCCTTAGAGCATTAAATATTAAGATGTTTATAATGGATTGAATCTCTTGGACCTGTGACTTTTTGGATGGATGAGCTCATGGAATGTGTTATCCTAGTTTCCTATTACTATTACATCCTATGAAGAGAATTAAATAACTATATATGAGCATAGAACCACTTGATACATAGAGTCTAAGATGTGTATATCTGGGTGATTTTGAGGAGTCTGTGTGGTGTTGTCCCATGTCGGGGTTGACATTCCTTATAGACTAAGATGACATGTCATGTGTAGCTAAGGACGATTTGAGATGGAGTTTCTATATCTATTGGGGTTTCCTCTATAAAGGCCATGTTAACCATTGCCTTTTTGTTTCTTAGTTTTTCATTGGGGTTTTGTGGAAACAAATAAGTATTTTTATACTCACCCCTATATAGGCAATTTCGACACATGTTTTTTGACTTGTGCAAACCATGTAACTATTGATAGAGTCCATAAAAGATTTCAGTAGGTGGAGTTTAGTGAGAAATAAAGGAATATGTATTTACCATATTTGGGGTGAGGATCATTCCAGCAGTTTTAGTTGACCGTGATCCCCTATATCTAGGTTGGTTGGACTCTTTTACAGTTTTCTACAGTGGGTTTTTTTTACATTATTTTTCATGTAGCACTTCCGTTTTACTCTAGGGTTTGTATATTTATGTATCCATGCATATCTTACTTGGTATTTTTTACATTTCATCATTTTATGAGCTTTGGAGGTGTGTTGGTGTACCCGAACATAGGACATTTCTCCCATGTTAGTATTGTCCCTACTTTTAACTAGTCACTAGACCTCGTCCTATTAGAGGCAGGCTTGTCGAGTTGCGGTCTGGGACCCGTTGGGTTGGGTAGTGACATCTATGGACATTAGGTTTCATTTTTCAATACTTGTTCCAATACATAGATTATCCAATTTTACCTTCGATGTGTTCATTTTCCTTGGTTATATCATCACTATTCTATAATTCCATGGAATATTTTCATGGGGTTACACTCTATCCCCTTAAGAGGGATACAATTACTAATATGATGGAGACCATTGATGTCTTGGTGTCCATGGTTATTACCCTAGAACCCGTTCATTATTTCAATAAATTAAGGATTCCTTAATTAATCTTCTAACCTCTACTAAATATATAATGAGGTGATTTCAGTATTATATATGCTTCATGTGACATATATATATGAACTAGAGCATAAATAATTAATTAATAGGTTACATGTTCAGATTACATTTGAGGGCTACAGCCGGTACATGGTTGATTAAATTACTATAGTACTTTTATTTTAAATATGCATGAATGCACTATTTTAGTTAATATAATATAGATAAGATTTAATAGAATATTTTGGTGGTGTTCTAATATGATTTACCTGACACGGTATCTTGGAGTCCATTAGAACCTTATGAAACTATATGTGTGGTGATTTTGGTAATTGATAATCGGTTTCAATAGACACGTTATTTCTTTATTGTATATTGATGGAGCTAGTAAAAGATGACTGATATGGGGGTATGAATTCCTGGGATATTTTTTTGATTAATTTTTTTTACATTTTTGTACCATGTGTTTTATGATACTATGTATCCATGTTTTCCCTTTTTAGATATATGACATATAATCATATGATTTTTAATGCTTATAACCGTAGCATCAGATATTATTACCCACGTATTCTTCTATTTTACATTGTTTTATTATTATTAAATTACTTATCCCACTTGTTTATTTGTTATTATTTTTTATCCCCTTTTCTACACTTTATTAATGTGGGAAAAGTCTAACTATATACACATTCTAGTCCCTTTATTCTAGTGGATTTCCTCTGGATTTAATGGAAATGTGTCTGAGGCCTTGTGAAAAACTGGCCAAGGAGCAACCAAAGTGGAATCTGGGTCTGGGACATCAAAAAGTCATATCATAGGATCTACTTTAATTATTTACATATTTGTAGATAATATAATAGAAATTAAGAACATATAAAACATGGTCATAATCTATGATTTCTCCTCTTAAAACGTGTTTGGGGAAATTTGCATCTTTTTTGAATTTTTTTGTTGTTTTGTTATTTACTATTATAGTTTACATCATTTAACCATTAGATGACTCACATGATATGTGTTCTTTTTAATTATTATTTTTAATGAGATTTTAATTTAATCATTAGTCTAATGACAATATGAATGAAGAATTTTTACATTTATCGTCATCAGCTCCTTCAATTTGTATGTCCTTCATATAATCATCCAATATAGATGGGTCCCACTCCTTGATTTTCATGATATTCCAGTGATTTTTGGGTGATGTTGGAGTTGGTATATTTTACATGTGATTTCCCATGGATGTGATTTAGTTATTTCTAGTCTCCATTCAAGAGGTTTTATTAAACATAATGGTTTTGAATCATAAATTTACCATGTTGAGATAATAGATTAAAATCCAATGGGTTTCTTTTCCAGTGATAAAGAGTTTAGACCTTGATTAACTAGAATATAAGATCCTTTTTAAATGAACTTCGATATAATTTATATGAAAATGAAGACAAAAAAAGTTAAAATTTTCTTCTAATATGAAATGATCGCATGTACATATCCTTTATTTTCATGTTGTTGAATGGTAAATGAGTGAAACTGGTAATTAAATATGAAATGAATGATATGTTTTCCAATATATGATGATGAATTGTGCTATTGAACCATCTTCGACTATTACCCTTCTAATATATACTTGATCACTTACCAGTACATGTCCTCATAAGTGGGTAGTTTTGCTAGTATTTCATGGGTAGTTATCACATTATTTTCTTTAACCTTCAATTAGTGTTCTTATCTACCTGCATAACACTTGATCAGAATTGTGTTCCTGGAATATGTAGACCAATGCTACTTAAGAAATCCTCATGTCATGTTCTTGGATGGTGGAAATAACTGTACCCCAGATGTGGTGGGTCATGGGTATCTAGTATTACCTTAATGAGTGCCACATGAGGCACTGCCTATTATATCTGATCTGGTAACTAATGATCACTTGCATGATAGTTTCCTTAATCTGATGAAGTCCTTTCATGGTTCTCCACATCCTGCACCTTTTATTGTTGATCTAACTCTTGTGTTCTATCTTTCATATCATCCTACATTCTCTGGGGATGGTTGTGCATAGGCTGGTGAGTCTTGGATAGAAGAAAAATTGTCTATCATTATGAAAATAGATATTTCCTTAATGTGGAGGGTAAATCATGATGCACAAATGCTGCATGATTATGAAAAGAGTTGGTGGGATGTAACAACACTAGATGGTCACCATAAAGAAATTGTATGGGATGATTTACAGACACCCTTATATGAACATTTCATTCCTAAAATTGTAAGACATAATCGATCTAGAGATTTTACACATCTCTAGTATGTTTTAATATCATTTATGTAATATTCATTTCATTTCATTGAGTTATTGTGCTTTTAACCACATATTGAGGGTGATGATCTTTCATGTGCAAGACGCTTCGAGGAAGGGCTCATGTATGTCATCCGAACATAGTTTACATTATTTTTCCAACCTACCATATATAAAAGAGTCATTCTAGTTATTTTAAATAAGAAATATTTATGGGATGAAAACAAAATCAAGAATAGAGTATCATCACCGTGGTAGGATAGTAGTTCATATGGTAGAAAAAACGAGGCTTTTCATCCGGTATATGGTAGTTAGAGTACCAATGCTAGTAGATCCATAGTGTTTCATTAGTGTGAATGATAAGGGAACATGACACCTAATTATGATACAGGCCCCATGGAATGTCGGTCGTGTGGCTACATGGGGAATCTTCATGGATTTTATAGGACAATTTCATCGACATCTAATTGAAGAGGTTTCACACCAGATCCACCTTCAGAGGTAGGTTATTTTAATCTACACCTGGTGGAGGGTCGGAGTATAACTGATAGGACTAGAATATGAGGAATTCAAGGCATTGGTAGTATGAATCCCGATCACTTGTAGCACTAGTAGAGAAGTTTTGATCATGGTAGTCTAGTTGTCTCTTAGGGTCATTGATTATGTCAGTATTATACTTTATATATGATAACTAAGGATCATTTTGTTAGACCGTCTATAGTATGAGTTACTGTTCTAGTCTCCTATACTAATGTATATTTTTTATTTGATTCATGGTTTTCAAAATATTTCATCCTTTTACCTATCATGGAAATCCATTTGATAGAAATACATCACTATGGTGTAATGACCACAGTTACACCATTGGAAGTACAATCCTTGTACACATGACAATTCATGCATTTTCCTATTTAGCTAGACACCCATTTTTGTGGGACATATTTATTAATAACATGAATAAATTTTATGTATTTCTTCATATAGATTAGTTGGTTCTATATCATGCAATTTTTTAATACGATCACCACAGGGTTTCATTTACATCACTAGAGAATAGAGGTTATATATATTTGGGTGAGTGGAAATTATAGAATAGTTGAGATAGACCAGAGAATCGTGGGATAGGTGGAGTGAACTCCATTATTTCTAAAATATTGATATAGGATTAGGTTTTAAATAAGATCGAAATATATCCTATATTAGATCATTTTAGGGATGTCTTTCATGAATATTTTTATAGATACCCTGCTCAGAGAAGTGAAGATTTTATGATAGAGCTTATTCTAAGAGAATCTCCAGTGTCCATTCCTCCATATTTCATGTAAAATAATAATATCCATGAGCATAAGTGGAAATTATAATATTTAGAGGCCAAAGATTATAAATTCTCTATCACATCCTATTGGGATTTCCCTTGATTTTTCAAATAAGGCTAATGGGATCTCTTTTTTATACATGGAAAATCGAAGATTGAACCAGATTGTGGTTATCATCCACTATTCACTACTGAATATATATGATATATTTTACTAGATCCGAGTTTCTAGGGTATTTTACATCTCCAACCTGAGATCGAGAATTCATCATGTGTGATCCATTCCATCATACAAACATTTTAAAACATTCCATATAAGGTATGGTATGTATGAGTACATCATTAATCTATTTGGTCTTGTGAATATTCTATCCATTATCATTGATCTAATGAATAGTGTGTTTCAACCCTATCTAGTTTTTTTTCATTGTCATTTTGGGTGCCATCAAGGTGTATTACCAAACTCGTAGCTACCATTTTAGGAATCTTGAGACTGTTCTATGTACACTAAGAGTGTATCAACGTAATTAATATATTCATACTACCACTTCTATATTGGCACGATCACTTATTAGGCCAGATTATCTCTAAATTAGAAGTATCTATTGACCATGAGATGGTGAGTATTATTGTTTCTTATGAGTAGTCCAAGAATGTGATTAATATATAGAGTTTCTTAGGGATAGATGGATAGTAAAAGAATATTATATCCGAATTCTCCTGGTTTTTTTCACCACATACCTGAGTAAAACAATAAGGTTGTTATGGTTATATGGTCATAAGAATGAATGAAATCCATTCTATATTAGAATGGGAGGCAATTCTCAACACCTACTGGGATTCATCTAGATACAAGAAGAGGATAGATCGTGTTTTGTGATACATCATGCATTTCCTTAAGAGAAGTTCTAATTTAGGAGGAACAAGTCATTGTTTATAAATATTAGTATTTGATTCCTCATGAGATAAATTACATGACACATGAATCTAATATAACATTCATGATCCATGACATACATTGTAGAAGCCACTATCTATTGGGATATAACTTTGGGGTGCATATAGACTACAAGAGACTCAAATATATCATAAAAAAGTGTGGCATGAATATTAGAGAGTTAATATGGGTCAAATATCTTTATTCATTAAATTTTGATAATTCTTATATATCCTGAAAAAAAATGTAGTAGATGATGATATGAGTTAGAAAATGCATGCCCAAACCTTACGAGAATCCAGAGATGAATATAAATTTAGGGCAATAGTTTCTGATATTGGTCTACTGTAACATGATAAAAACAAGTAGAATATTCTATCATCATTAATAGTTACCCCTTACATCCTCGAAAATGTGATGATAATACAATTTTCAGAAACGATGGTCTTCGTCCTCTATGAGAGTGCTTTGTGATATGACATGACTTTGAATTGGTATATGGATAGAGATAGAATCTTCCAAATACATGGAAATGTTTTCATTGTTACATATATAGGAGAAGAGATAATGTGAGAGTATCAAGCTTCTCAGTTGATAATTTATACATTCATCTCTAAAATGTATCGACATATGAGATTCTAGTATTGGTATCCTAGGATGAAACATCAAATATTAGTCTTTATCACCACATGTTCCACCTATTTGTAGGTGAATGTAGATAAATAGATACCATCATGCTTCTTATAGCTACATCCAATCGTGAAATTAAAATGGGATGATTTTCACATGAACATTATACATTGTTTTTGAGGTTTCATAGTGGTAGAATCTTTATATGTGTTTTCGTTAAAAAATTTATGAAGGCAACCCACTTACTTCATATATTTGTTAAATTCTTAGTTGATGAGATAAAAATATTGTCTGTCCATGAGATAGTATAATTACACATGGTCCCATATAATATCATTTCATATAGGGATTATCATATTACTTCATGGTTCTACTATGGATTGGAGATAAATGGTTACACATGTTCTTATGATCACAACCATTCACCCTCGGACCAATGGATAGTGGGAATAGATGATAAATGCTTTTAAAGGACATTATATAGGTATGAATCCATAATATTGACACTTCTTAGGAGAATCATATCGCTCTAATTGAGTTATCATATAATTAAATCTTTTATGACTTGATTGGGATGGATCCTTTTATTACCTTTAATGGTTGACCATTCCATTCAAAATATTTAAATATATAGGAAGGTGAAATAGCCCTAAAATTCCTTATATTTTGTAGAAGAATTTGAAGATTGTGCATCTGATATGAAAGTGCATATATACTAATCATTCTAGAAGAAAATGATATGGAGATCACCATCGATTACCTTTGGAGTAAAATGTATGGTATCATCTTTTCCTCTGGGCATCACCCAAGCATGGGCATATGCAGATATTGTGGTAAGAGAATTTGTCATTGGTATTTTTGGGGATTTTTGAGATCTTGGAGAGTTTTAGTAGTAGCCTTTTGGTTGTCACTATATTAAATGTATCATTCTACAGATGGCATCTTTTATATTTCATAGCTTCCCTGGTATCATTCATACCCTTACCATATTTTTGATATCATGGAATTTAATTTAGATACCGATACTATATTTCTATAGTATACTATATGCATAGATGGCCAGATAAAAGAGGCTCTCATAGGCCTTTCTATATCTCAGGTAAGGATTTTATTGTAGCAAAGCAATGTATAAAAAGAGACTTCGGAGTGGAAGGCTAATGTACTTGCACAATGGCCATAGTTTTTATTAGATAATTTTTCTCCACCCTTTGAATGTGAGCTCAAGGGTGAGTTTTACATGAGTTTTAAGACTATAAGAACCATGTTTTTTCACAAAGGTATGGGTCTATTATATTTCTATATAATTTAATTTTATAGAGTAAAAATGGTTTTCTAATTAATTTGTAATGGTTTCGGGGGTATCAAGATCTTGGTCAGAGCTCAATACCCCGAAAGGTGGAGGTTTTTTCCTGCCACACATCTAGAGTAAACCATGTGAGGTGGGTTGTGTGGTTTTTTTTAATCATATGAGGCAAGATAGTTTGTGGGAGTTGGTCACACTATTTTTCCAATCAGTGTAATTAAGGATGCAGGTCCATGTGGGATTGATTTTGTCAATTTTTTACATTAGTGTTTTGTATATTTTTCACTTGGCTAGTCAAACCATTCATAGTAATCCTATGGTATACCCCTTCCTACATCTTTTCACGAATGTATTTGAATTGGTTTTGGAAAACAATGCATCCAAACTATGTGAATGAAAAATTTGGGTGAAATTACGTTTTTGACCTTATGTTTTGTTTTAAATCAAACCCTCATTCAGTTGTTTTCTCAAGTGGAAACAGACATCTTATTCCATCTATTTTAAAACCAAAAATCACTCTAAGAGAGGCTTTGATCATAATAATTTGTCTGAGGTATGATTTAACTTCTATTCATCCTGTTGGATTCTCATAGGTAATTTATAAATTTCTATTTAATCCTTTTTCATTGTTGTTCCTATAAATGATGATATTTCATTTTAGGCTCATATTACCTCATTTCAGTTCATATGTATGTTATTCATATCTCTTTAAATCTATGTCAAAATAGATACTGAAACATGACATTGATAGATATAATGGTATATGGTAGGTGGTCTATAATTAACTCCACATGATTAGTCATTTTACAAATTTTCATTTGGTGGTGTTGATTTCATGAGTCATTTTCTATTTTATAGCACATTAATCTTCTATAGTATGTTTCCCTTTGAATACTACAATAGCATGTGTTATACACATCATTAAGTTCAAGCAAAGCATTACCAATAAAAAAAGTTGTTATGAATAGTAATACCACCTTTTTGAAAATTTATAAATTTTATTTTTCAAAATGGGCTTCATTTTTGGATTTATAATATCAAAATTAGATTAAGTTGATTATTTTGGTATTTTCCTGAAAACATTCAATTTCTTGATGAATAGTGAAAAAACAATTTGTTTTTTGTTTTAAACTGACTTTTGATTTAAAAAATATGTTTTTTTTTAAATTTTTATTTGGTAAAAAAATTTATACATAATACCTTTATATATTTTTAATGTAAATAATTAGATTAATTTCATAGTGATATTAGATATATAAAATTTTATATATCTTTTTAACATCTTTTACCCACCTTTAAGGAGCATTCGAAAATTTGCATAAAATATAATTTTACCACTTCTATGAGTTGAATTTCAAAAATATGAGAGTCACGATTGAAATTATTAAGTAATATTTTGTTCAATAAGATGAAAATATTTTTTTGGTAATAGAGACGTTTGAAAAAAAAATTCATTGTTAAAAATAAGTAGGGCGATTTAAGGTAAAAATTATATTATAATTACCCTAAATCATGTCATAATTCAATTTGATATGTTGTTTTCAACAAAAATAAACCCTAGGAATAAAAATTTATCTTTTTGGTCCACTTGTATTCGATTATGGAATTTATTATTATTTTATTTCATGAAGTTTTAAATGTGTTAAATTCAAAGTTCAAT
This sequence comes from Viscum album, assembly GCA_963277665.1. NCBI lineage: Eukaryota > Viridiplantae > Streptophyta > Magnoliopsida > Santalales > Viscaceae > Viscum > Viscum album. Next base: position 1,591,757,647 of record OY728150.1, read on the forward strand.
AACTGAACCATTTTTTATATAAAGTAATATATAAAATAAATTTGACTATAAATATTCACTAGAGAGTTAAAAGTAATTCCTACATATTGGTATTTTATATATAATTTTTAGACATTAAATATTTAATTTTATTTATGATACAATGATGATGCAGTAATTACCTTATTAATGAAAGGTTAAAATAATTCATATATTAAATATCCAAATAAAGGTAAGTTGAAATTTTTTTAGAATTACACTAATTTTATAGGTTAATATTACATGGTAGGGTTGATCCTATAAATTTTTTTCGATGTAATCATCTTGTTATGACTTTCACAAAAACAAAACACCAAATAGTGTCAAAATTGATATAAATGGGTTTTTAAAATATAAAACTATATTATTAATTGATATAACATTCATAAAAAACTAGGGTTCTTCCAAAGGACACAAATAAAGTTATATATATTAATAATTAACCACATCTGTTTGTCTTTTCATTTTATTGTATAATTATTAACAATTTATTGTAAAAATACATGAATATATGTTAAAAGTTAAACTATTTAACTAAAAGATAAATCTAAAGGAAAGAATTTAATATATTGACATAAACCTATCTAATACCTATTGGATGAGTGGTTTCCAATATGTCCCTACACTAACCTCAAAATACATTATTTTTGAGCCATTATAAACTGAATATGATTGTATAATGAAATAATATTTCCAGTTATTCCTAATGTGACCCTCGGCTCTCATATAAAAGGGTACGTCACCTTCTCTTAAAATCACATCTCCAAATCCATTTGGCTCAGCTAAACCCTATTCAAATATCTTCCCAACAACCCTTCCTATGACCTAGAGGCCTTAAATTTATTAGAATCTAACATATGGATCCCTTTTGATCAAATCAAAAGGAAACACTCAAAGAAGATGTACTAATTTCACCACCTTTTTTCAAAGTTATTTTATTCTTCCACATCCACATTCGTTGTTTTTTCCCAAACAATTATAAATACAGTCCCATATACATACTCTGATCTTATTTTAAATATGGTACAACCATATTCATTATTTTATCCATCTTATGAATGACATTTCACCACATGTTCGTACGTACGCCTTACCGTCTCAACCTCATGGTGTAGTTTGTTATACAAACACTTAATTATTTGGAAGGGTATAATAATGAGTATAACTGATGTAAATAATAAATATAACATGTTAATTATTCTTTATATATGATATAACATTCAATTACAAACTATTTCTACATCAATATAATTATATTGTCGCTCACGCATACGTACGGATTACTGTCTCCCTGAACTAAATGATATTCATTCCCCATCTTAATCATTCATGAATAATTCTCATTTTATGAGTAAAAATAATATTTATGAAATTAATATGGTTTTGTATATGAATAAAATACATCCTATTAATTACAAACCTGACATACATAACAAAACATAAAAAAGAAAATGAATCAATTTACACCCGAAACAATGAAAAGACTGAAATATTATTAATAAAGAAATGTTTCAAGATAATATGTGATATAATATTTATTTATATGGTTATTTTATAATTTTATAACAATGATTTAAATAATATAAAATCGGTTTACATACACTTAATAAAGTAAAATTCATAGGTAATAGTTAATTATATAATCTCTTTAATATCTGAGGTTGTTTATAAGTGAGTATCCACTGGTACATCTTTATCATCCACATCTTTGTTTCATAATAATGTACCTCAAAACATTTTTACAATTTCCTATAATATTATTTAATGTACTTCATACCCTTGTATTTATTTTTATAAATTTTTTTGAAAGAAATATTCTTGTATTTTTCCAAACCAGGTAATTTATGCACCTTTTAACAAATTAAGGGAACAATGTTTTTTTAAAAACTAAAATGGTAGGTGTGGGTAATTTTTTTAATTATAACAACATTGAAGCTTCCCTTAAAATATTATAATAATATTTTCAAAATATATTAATTCTTCTATAATTATGCGACTTTTATATAATTTCAAAATAGAAAGATGTATTTATTTCAAATATTTTTAATTTCATCTATGTCAACATTATTTTATTGATTTTAAACATGTTTGAAGTTGATTTATTTTGACACAAATCATCTATATTTTATTGAAGGTTTAATGATATGTTTGACTATGGATGTGTTATTTTTATAGCATTCATGGATTATGGATAATGTTTTGGCTTTTCATATGGTTGTTTTAATATTAATGTTTATGTTATGTTTCTACCATTTCTTATCAATAATGCATTGGACTTAGTAAGTGATGGGTGGAGCCCGCTATAACTCATAAATTTATCGGTAGTCTCATGATACAAACTATTGATTTTGAATTAGGCCTTGTCAAAAACATATATTTAGTCTTGTCATGAGGCCTTGACTATGGGGTTATGATGTCTGGCATTATGTCTTCCATCATTATGAAATTGGCTATTGATATTACAAGTGATTATTCAAAAAGTATAATATCCATGTGAATATGTAAATGAAATTATTTGATTTATCTTCGACATGTTATAATAATGTTTAAGTTCAAAAGGCATGTGTTTTAATCTTATACATTGCCTTAAATGTTTATGCTTAATTATGAATGTTTCCGATATATTGTTAACCTTACTAAGCATCTAAGATCACCACATTCATTGTTTTATATTTCCTAGGATGTGAAGAAGTATTTTATGGTTGACCTACAAGGATAGGATATGGGATATAAGTGTGTTCAAAGGGGACAAAATGTTGTTGTTTTTTTATCTCATGATGTAATGTAAAAATTATATATGTATATAGTAATTTAAAGGATACTAAACTGATCGGCCTTTTGGGATTTTATCCCATATGGTCAATCCAATGTTATTTAATAATGCACCAACTCTAGCTAACTAGGGTTGTGGAGTTATAGTTGTTATCAGAGGATGTTCAGTATAAAACATGGATGCTATATTTATAAAAACTCTATCTAGAAATTTTTATCCAATGGTAGACACTAAGGATTAGTATTGAAGAATTTTCGAGAATTTTCGTAATTTAGAGATTCATTTATTTTCCAAGAAATACATCCCATTTTGGATACGAGTAGGACAAGGTAGCTCTGGCACAGATGTACCTTGGAGTGAAAACTCTGACATGGAGTTTCTGGCTTGACATGGGGTATCCTAGTACATGATAGCGGGCCTAACTGCACTCTTGGTTAGGACAATCCGTGGGGATATGCCTAGGATAATTCACATTTTCATTACAAACCATTATTTTGTATTTATGAGAATATACCACCTCAAAGAATTTTTTTATGATTATAGATTATATCCATAAATTGTTCAATTTATGTTAACTTCTTTACATGTTTGGAATTATGTATTGAGATTCATAAACTAATCAAGTGGATTATATTGTTTAGAAATGGTTCCTATTGGATGTAATGGAAACCCTGTTAATGCAGGTAATCCATGTAGGTATTCCCCTCCAACTCATGATAATTGTAGTGGATCTAGGGATACAATTGGATCTGATTATCTTATCACCATACTGGGACAACTAACACATGATAGGTATAATAACCATACCCGTATAAAGCTCCCTGATCCACAATGTGAAGGATCAATGCTATACCGCTTTATCTAGAAACATCCACCAACATTAAATGGGACTAAAAATATATTTTTGGCTAAGAAATGGATATGTTCCTTAGAGAAATATTTCATGCCTTGGGAAGTAGTGAACCGTAAAACGTTTTCATGGCATTTTATTGCTTCATGGGAGATGCTGATCAATGATGGTCATTAATTGAAAACATAAAAGATGATGAATAAGTATCAAATATGAAATGGGGGGAGTGTAAAGAGATTTTCATAGAAAAATATTTTCCTCAAGACCATCAAGAACTTATAGGAAAACAATATCTGAGTCTAAGGCTAAAGGACGATGAGAATGTCGCAAATTATAAAGTGCTCATTACAAGGTAAACAAGGAATGTGGAATATTATATACGCAACCCAATGACGTAGAATGATCGATTATTTGATGAGTTAAAACATTTTATCATTTGGTAATTAGTCTCATAATCATTATCATCATATGAAGATATGGTCTCATGTGTTATCAAGATAGAAAAAGAATTCTATAATTCTTATGACTTAAAATAAAAGCAATAAAAGAAGAGATATATTAAACACTCTAGAAATATAAATAAGGGGAATATGGGAAAAGTTGATTATCTATCCTATGGTAAATGTGTGAAAAAACGCCCCAGTACATTCCTAGAAGTAATGGGAGTCCTTTACAAGTGTAGTGAAAAGGGAATAAAACTTGTGATTTCAAGGGAAAAAATGAGATTGTCAATGTTGAATGCTACAATTGTAGAAAAAAAGGGTATTATGAAAACGAATGTCCTAAGATCCTAGAAAACATACCGTAGAAAAGGCCATGGGAGAAATGACAAGCATATACAATCACTAATGGTAAGGTTGAAGCTCTAAAATATGTTTTGACATGTAATTTAATGGTTTCATCAATTTTATCCAATTCTTAATTTGATTTTGGATCATCACATTATTTCATATCATCCCAGTTTGCTATGAAAATTATATATTTTCAATTTTCTTTATCACGGGAGTTGTTAGTCAATAATCTTAAGGGAAGTACCACTACAACAATGTTTTGTGAATCAGTCCCCATTACGGCATATAAATGTTCGTTATCCAATAATATCATCTTTATATACATTATTGAATTTGATATAATCATCTGAATGGATTGGATTTCTGACCAAGATGTGAATATTAATTATAGGAAGAAAGAGGTTAAAATTTTTGTCCATGATAAGGCGTAACTTATCTTTAGATAAGAAATGTAACTACCTAATTCTTACTAAGATCCACCCCCATTATCTCTACTAAATTCAATTGTGGGGGAGAATGATAATGAAATAACTACAGGTGAGGAAAAGAAAGTTCAAATAGAGGACATACCTATTGTGAAAGAATATGTTGATGTGTTTCCAGAGGATTTTCTTAGACATCATCAAGAATGATAGATTGACTTTTCCATTGAATTAATTACATATTCAAGGCCCATATCAAATACCCCATATAGAATGGTCTCATTGGAATTAGTGTAATTACCAAAAAATGTAGAGGAATTGAGAAATAAAGCATTTATTCTCCCCTGTGTTTCTTTAGGGGGAGCCCTTGTTCTTTTTGTTAAGATGAAAGATGGATATGTTAGGCTGTGCATCGGCAACAAGGAGATATATTATATAACAGTAAATAGCAAGTATCCCCTACCTCTCACTGATAATTTATTCAATCAACTTACTGGAGCATAATATTTTTCAAATATTGACCATTCATCTTGATATCATCAACATTGTGTGAAGACAGATGACATTCCAAAAACAAAATTTTGAACCTAGTTCGAGCATTATGAGTTTATAGTAATTCCTTTGGTACTGACTAACACATCCTATTTTTTCAAGGAACTTATGAATATCATTTTCAAGGAATATCTTGATGACATTGTAGTGGTATTTATTGATGATATCATGGTATACTTAAAAATCTATGATGATCATGAAAATCACTTGTGTACTATTCTGAAAACCCTCAGATGAAATTAATTATATAGGATGTTTAGAAATTGCGTATTCTCATTTTAGGAGATTTATTTTCATGGTCATAATGCCTCTAAGGACGAAACCACTGTTGACCCTTCTAAGACAAGAGAAATGAATGAATGTCCAACAACGACTTGTATAACTAAGGTAGGTATTTTTGTTGGTTTAGCAGGTTATTATCAACGTTTTGCTTAGACTTTTTCTTGATTGGAAAACCCATTAACCAAGATTACACATAATGTGGTTAATTTTTTTGGGATAAAAGATTTTGAAGAATTTTTTTACAAACTGAAGAAAATATTTTTCAATACTCATATCTTGACTCTATAATTGGTGAATTATGGGTTTTTTATTTGTAGTGATGATTCAACAAAATGACTTTGTTGTTCCCTTATGCATTATGATTGTGTCACTACATATTCATCATGGCAGCTAAAAATCCAAGAACAAAACTTTTCCGCTAATGATCTTGAGTTAGCAGCTATAATATTTGAATAGAATATTTGGAGACACAATCACTATGGTGAAAAATGTTAGATATATACAGATCACAAGAGCATGAAGTATATTTTCTCACAAAAAGATCTCAACTTGAGGTAAATAAGATGGATCTAACTACTCAAGGATTATGATATCACAATACACAACCACCCGGGGAAGGAAAATAAGGTGGCAGATGCTTTGAGTAGAAAAGGTCATAGAGTTTTGAACAAGATGAGACTTGAAAGGGATTATATCTTTATTTATATAGTAAAGATAGATATGGGAATAATCCTAGATGGTGAAACATCAATAATGTTTCAAATGGTTGAAAACCCATCATTATTAGAAAAGACAAATAATTCTCATAATGATGATGTGGAGTTTCAAATGAAAATTAAAGCTGTTAATGATGTAGATTTATTGACTTATTATATGAAGATGGAATTTTAAAAATTAGAATGATAAATTGTGTTCTTGATATACCTGATCTAAAATGTTAATTATTAGATGATGATCATAGCTTTATTTTCCCTATACACCCTGGTAGAACTAAGATGTATAGTGATTTGAAGGAACATTTTTTGTGGGACAACATGAAATGGGATATTTCTGATTATGTGTCATGATTTATGAATTCTCATCAGGTAAAGGCTAGATGACAACATCCTTTAAGAGTCATGAAACCTCTTCCCCTACCTGAGTGGGAATGGGATGATATTTAGATGGATTTTTCCATGGGGCTACAATAGACTCCTAGAATGAATGATGTAATATAGGTTATTATTTATCATCTTACCAAGTCACCGCATTTTCTATCTATAAGAGAAGATTTACAACTTGAACGTATAAAAATATTATATATTAATGGAGTTTTAAGACATCATAGTGAACCACTATCGATTATTTCTGATCACAATCCTCGTTTTTCATCAAGATTCAGGAAAAGTCTTCATAAATCCCTACATACTGAACATTGTTTGAGCACTGCATACCACCCTCTAATTGAAAGCCAATCAAAACAGACTCTTCAAGCCTTATAAGACATGTGGATATATTTCTCACTTAATATTCAGTGTATATGGGGTTAATATTAACCTCTGGTAAAATTTTCAAATTACAATGGCTTCCATTCATGTATTCAGATTGTGCAATATGAATTTTTAAATGGAAAGAGATGTGGCACACCATCTTTTTGTAATGATGTTGTTGAATGAAAACTCATAGGCTTAGAACTTTTTGGGGAATCAATGGAAAAGGTGAATATTATCTCAACCCACATCAGAGAAGCTCAAAGTAGGAAAAAGATATATATCGATAACCAAAGGAAGGATTTGGAATTTCAAGTAGGAGATAATGTTTTCATGAATGTATCTACATGGAATGGTGTTATACATTTTGGTGTGAACGGGAAAATTATGTCACAGGTACATCAAAACATTCAATATTCTTGAACGAATTGGAGTTGTAGCTTATCATTTTGAAATGGTCCCAAGTCATTCCAAATATCATGATGTGTTCCACATATCAATGTTGAGAAAATACATTCCTAAGCCAACACATGTACTCACCTATGAATAAATAGAACTGAAACCTGACCTATCTTTTTGTGAAAATCCTATCAGAATTCTTGATACTAGGAACAAGTATTGAGAAACCGGATGACTCATCTGGTAAATGTTCTATGGAGAAATCATAATTTGGAAGAGGAAATGTGGGAACCTGAGGAACTTTTGATGATGAACCACATGATTTTTTGTGAATAAATTTTCTAGAAATTTCAAGGACAAAATATTTTGAAGGAGTGGAGAATGTAAAACCCCATGATTCTACTGTATGTTTCCCTTTGAATAATGAAATAGCTTGTGTTGTACAAAACATCGTGTTCTAGCACACCACGACCAATCAAACTAGACAATTTGAATAGTAATTCCCACTTTTTGAAATTTTATAAATTTTATTTTTGAAAATGAGTTTTATTTTTGGATTCGGAATATCAAAATTAGCTAAGGGTGAATTTTTGTTATTTTTTTAAAAACATTCAATTTATGATGAATAATGAAAAAACCGGCGTTATTATTTAAAACTGACCTTTTTATTTAAATAAGTAGTTAATTTATTTAAATTTATATTAGGTAAATATAGATACATAATTCTGGTATATGTTCAACTTAATTCATCGGAGTATGTTTATAATACTATTAGATATATAAAATTTTATTGAACATTTAACCGTCTTTTCCAACCTTATAGAAGCAGTTTAAAATTTTCATAAAACATAATTTTACCACTTATGTGAGTTATATTTAAAAACTAAGATAGACATAGTTGAAATCAGTATCTAAAATGTCGTTCAAAAAGTTGAAAATTATTTTTGGTGAATTGTAACTTTTGACTTTTGTTTACAATGTTTAAATTTAAATAGGGTAATTAATGTTAAAAATGTTATTATAATTACCCACCCACATGTCTTAAATCTATTTGATAAGTGTTTTAGAACCAAAATCAACCCTAAAAATAAAATATTATTCTTCTGGTCCACTTTGATTAGATAAGGACATTTAATATTATTTTATTTCAAGTAGAGTTAAGAGTGTTAAATTCAATGTTTAATAACTCAACCAATTTAAATATAGAGTTATACATAATATAAATTCAATAATAAAAAATAATTAAAAAGATAAAAATATTTTCTACATAATGGTATTTTATATTAAATTTTTAGAAATCAAATAATTAAATTTATTTATGATACAATGATGATACATTAATTACCTTATTAAAAAATGATTAAAATAATTGATACTATAAATATCCAAATAAATATAAATTGATAATTTTGATGAAATAAACTTCTTCATTAGGATCATATGAAAAGTTGGGTTTATTTAATAATTTTTTTCTAATTAATCATGTTGTTATAGCTTTAACAAAAACAAAATACCAAATAGAGTCAAAATAGACAAAAATGAGTTTTTAAAACAAATAATATATTATTAAATGATATAATATTCTTAAAACTCAACGGATTGGAAAATGGACAAATATAGGGTTATATATATTAATAATGAACCACATGGGTATTTCATGGCCATTTAGAGTATGATTATTAAACATTTTTTATAATAATACAAGAATACATGGTAAAAGTTAAACTATTTAACAAAGTGTTAAATCTAAAATATAAGGTTAATATAGTGACCTAAACCTATCTAAAACCTATTTGTTGAAATTTTTTAGACCCATAACTTCATTATACTCTAAATAAATCATTTTTGAGCCATTATAAGACTAATCTTATTGTATAATAAAATAATATTTCATGAATTTTCTAAAGTTACCCTCACCTCTCTTATAAACGGGTACATCCCCTTCTCTCAAAATCGCACATGCAAATCTATTTGGCTCAGCCAATCCCAGCTCCAATATGCTCCCAACTACCCTACCTTTTACCTATTGGCCTTACATTGATCATAATCCAATATACGAAGCCATTATCATCAAAAAATAGGAAACACTCTAAGAAGAGTAAATAATTTCACATGCTTTTTTAATGTTCTTTTTCTTCTTCCACTTCCACTTTCTTCATTGTTTCCATACCAAAATAATAAATCCATTACCTTATACATAAATTTATTTTATTATAAATATTATATAACCATATTCATTATTCGATCTATCATATGAATTACATGTCACCATATGTGTGTACGTACGACTTACCATCTCCACGTCGTGGGGTAGTTTGTTATTCAATCACTTCATTATTTTGATGGGTATAATAAAGAGTATAACATATGTAAATAAAAAATATATCATTTTAATTATTTAGTATATATTATATACCATCCAATTACATTCAATTTCAGCATCAATATAATGATATTGTCACTCGTGCATACATACAGATTACCATCTGCATGAACGCGATGAGATTCATTACCCTTAGTAATCATTCAAGAATAATTTTTAATTTATGATTAAAAATATTTTTCATGAACATAATATCATTCTGGATATGAATAAAATAGACCCAATCCATAAAAAACATGAATTATGTAACAAAACATATAAAGGAAAAAGAATCAGTTATCACCCCAAACAAAGATACTACTAAAATATTATTCACAACAAAATATTATAAGATCATATATAATATCATATTTATGAATGTTATTGTTTTATAAATTAATAATAATGATTTAAATATTAAACATGAGGGTAATGAACCCATGATCTAGGAAAAGTCAATGCAAGAGGTAGTTCTACAATCTATTTATTATATGAGGTTGTTTATACGTGAGTATATTCTGGATACTCTTTATCATCCACATCCATGATTTATAAAAATGTATGTCCAAGCATTTTTACTATTTCCAAAAAAAAATTTAAAGTATTATATACCCTTGTTTGAATTTTTATATTTTTTTAATGGAATATTTCTGTCATTTTCTAAATGAGGTACTTTATGATCATTTCCAAAAAATAAGGTACAAAGGTATTTTTTAACATATATGGTGGGTGCATGTATTTTTTTCCATTATAACACTTTCAATTATTCCCATATAATCTTATAAAAATATTTTGAAAAACAAATTCTTTTATAATTAAGTGAATTTTAAATAATTTCAAAATTGAAAGAGGTATTTCATTCAAATAGTTCTCATTTCATCTATGTCAACATCCATTAATGGATTTACACATGTTAGATGTTGATTTACTATGATACAAATCATCAATATTTTATTGACGGTTTTGTGTTATTTTTATTATGGTTGTGTTGTTTATACCATTCATTGTTTATGGATAATGTATTTTCATTTCATATGCTAGTTTTAATAAAAATAGTTATGTTATTTTTCAATTGTTGAAATGAGGAATGCATTGGAAATAGTAAGTGACATGTGGATCCCACTATAGCTCTTCGATGCATCAGTAGGTCTCATGAGACAAACTAGTGTCTTGGTATAAGGCTTTGACAAAATTATATTTTTAATCTTGGCATGAGGAAATGAATATGTGGTTATGTTGTTTTGTATTATGTATTCAATCATTATGAAATTGGATATTGATATTAAATGTGATTATTCAACCTGAAGAATATATATTTGAATATGTAAATGGAATTATTTGATATATCATTTCCATATTATGATGAATTTTCTGTTTTAAAGTCATGTGATATATGTTGATTCAGATTAAACAAAAATATACACAAGAGGGGGGTGAATTGTGTCTTTTCAAAAATCATTGCGAGATTGTGTTCTGCCTTTTAACATTAATCAGATGAATTGGTGAAGCGGAAATTTAAATAGCAGAGACACAAGATGTATAGTGGTTGAGGGATGAGAAGGCCCCAAGTCCACTCCACCAACGCTTTACTCCAAGAGCCAGGTTATTTTCACAATATGGTCCTCGTTTCAACAGACATTTCATTAATTGAGTAAAGGCAGTTGACACCATTACAATATAATGCAAAACAAAGTATTCTGGTTCACTCACAGAACCTACACAGTTTCATATGAAAATATGGTCACTCAAGAATAGAAATGAAGGATATATGTATTCTGAAAATACTTTCTAGATGTTCTTCACAATTGCAATAGTATGCAATTGATAGTAGATAGATTGTCGCCTTCAGAAATAATTATCTTCACAGAAGAGTCATTTTGAGTCGATTCTGATGCATTAGATATATAAATATAACTCACAACATCAATAGTATTATATTCTCAAATGAAAAACGAATGAATCTTCTATCACAATTATTCATCTTCAATAAATAGAACTTTGTCGTTCTCTTGAATCAACATATCTGTATAGTTGATAATCTCTGTTTTTTTCTTCCCTTTTCACAGAATGATCGAGAGATCACATTAGATAATATAAGATCATGAGATTATATAATAACAACAAGCATTTCTTCTGCAAATTTAGATCCACAAAAGTGGCCTTCTGAACCAAGATATTCAAATATTTTAATTTACAAAGTAGTTGTATCTTCCCTAAAGACAAAACATAAAAATATCATTTTAATTCGATACTTAAATTGTTGATAAAAAACCTTTGAATCATTCATTGTTGATCTTTATAATCTGCATTAAATCCTGCTTTAAATCAGACTAATAATCAGCTTGCGGACCATTGCATAATAATATCAACTTTAAATTCTCCAAAGTCAAACATAATGTTGAGTTGTACAGAATGTATCCTCTGAATGTAATATAGATCATAAAAACAAGGTTGATGATGTAGCCTAAAAACATAAGGTTGTCAACCTAGGGTTGGCAACGTATGGTTGATCACAAACATAAGGTTCATGTCACTTTCTTCAAACTAATGATGATAATAAAAGTAGGGTTGGTCATCCATACTTTTCTCTTTAAATTTCAAACATATGATAATGTAACCATACTTTTACTTGATCCATACTTTTCCATGAACGTAAATTTTTTTACAAATGTAAGTTTGATGAACAATTCTTTTGAGTAACAAATGTAATGTTTAACACTTACGTACGGTTCTCCTTCCATACTTTTCTAAAATCCCAAACATTGGGTTCCTTCCTAATGTATGGATAATTTTCATACATTGCCGATAACATATGGTTCCTCTTCCATACTTTTTCTCTTATAAAGTATACACCACATTTCATCCTTATGATACATTTATCCACATATGGTATGAATATTGATTCCTTAACGTGCTAAAGCAGATTCCGAATATGTAGAGATTGAACATTGTTTCCATAACACGCTAAATACGAATACCATAGAAATTAATTCTAGTTATTCAAGAACTTAAATATTCCATCCAGAAATAAAAATATAATGGATAATAAATTCCTTAAAAATAATTAACAAATAAAATCATTATAATATAATTAAGGGTATTTGGGAGGCATCAAAATTGTCATAAATTGATTGAGTATTGTTCTCAACATACCCCCCATTAAATAAAAAATTATGTGTTGTTGAGAACAACAATTTCTTAATAATCTCATCATTTTTTATGATAACAATACCCATAATATAATTAATGAAATTAACGTAATAAAATTAACTAATTACATATATTTTTTAATTTTAAAAAGATAAATATAGTATTTGATTTAACTCCATTTATACCTTTAATTTATCCATTTTAATTTCTCTATTTTAATTTCTCCATTTTAATTTATCCTCGAATAAAATGAAACAACAATAAAATGTTGTTTTTATCAAAATTTCCTCCCCTATTGTGATATAAAAAATAATGAAAAAATATAGAATATAACACAGATTAATATAGCACTAAACGTAAGTAAATGCTATAATTAACTATTTTTCTATAATTAAATCTGGATTACAAGAATTTCAAAAAAAAGAAAGTAAAACAAAATAAATATAATGAAATATATTTTTATTAAAAGTAAAAAAATATTGATAAACATAGATATCAAAAAATCATTGAGTTTTTTGAATAGATACAATTATGATGAACACAAGAATAAATGGTTAGTGAGGGTATGAAATAGGGTCTACCACCTATGAACTGTAGACTTGATTTCATTCAACTGTTCCCTGAGTATTTTAATCATCCCATCACCAAGCTTAATAATAAGATCCCTAGCCTATTGAGTAATAGGAATATATTAAATGTGGTTTACCTTGAAAAAAACCATGAAGTATTTCTTCCTTTTCAATAAACAGAGACAACTTCTTTATGAATTGAGTTTGTAGAAGTCTAAGAGATGGTTCACATGATGTCAACAAATCACCCAAATATTTCTGATTATCTAACAAGACTGATAAAGGAGCACTGTTGCATTGAATATCATGCAATCTATCACACATATTGCTCATGGTAGCTGTGACAACCTGAAACTTTCTGAGTAAATCAGGTGATTTACCTAATAAACTAGCACACTAGTTTCAGCGGATGAAAATTATGTCTCCATAAATAATTTTAGATCTGATAAACCTAACTTCATAAACATTTTAGACACTAATTTTTCAATAACATTGAGCATTTGTATCTTAAAAATTTCAACATCATTCCTTGAAAATATATTATCCTTAAGTCTCTAAAATTTCAAATTCTCTTTTTCGAAGGCTCTTATCAGAGTAACATTTTCTGTTTCCAATTGAGACAACTTGTTGTGTAGCTCTTCAAATTCATTATTCCCTAAATCAGAGGAACCCTATGCTTGATTCTCATTCTAAGTTATATTGGGATGTTGTAGAACTAAATGGTGTGAATATGCATAAGACATGTTTGTTTCCTTTTCCTGAGCAGGTTGATCCATAGATTTTTCCAAAAAGTCATTTCAAGACTCTTACGTAGGAAAATCCTCATGAAGTACTTCTGTTTGAACTTTTAAACATGATCATCACAAACATTTAGAACTTTTTCATCCAATGGATTTTCTATGATAATATCTTCTAGATTTTCTGGAGGTCTGGCCACTTCCTCACCACGATCTGCCTACTTTTCCTATTAAAGTGTAACTTCAACATCAGCTACAACTTTTTCTTATTCTTCTCGTTTATCATCATCTTGAATTTGAGTTTGAAACTGAGGTTCTTCCACTAGTTCTGACCTATCAATAATAGTTTCCATTGGTTTATGAGTAGCATCTTCTCTTATAAAACTATAAGAGATTAAATATCTTGTTATCAGTACCAGGGAGACGAGTTCCTCATTAACAGTTATTTTTCTCTGAGTCTGAAGTATCTTTTGACTTCTTTCTTCCTTAGTATCTTCCATTTAAAATCTTATCCTCCTTGTGGTAGCGTATACTCTCAATTCAGTCTATCCCTCCTTGGATATAACAGACTGAGCTTGAGCAATCTTTGTTTCTTGCTCAGATCCTACTAGAAATTTTTTTCATTTTATAGTGCTCCCGAAATATCCAATCCTTCTTAAAGATCCAGCATTGAAAACATTATTGTGATTAAATCTTACTCTGGCATCCACCACTCTCACTATATCCTTTTTGAAAAACATTTTGGAAATGAATCTACCAAAAGGGTATAATTTCATTTCGGCTTGACTATGATAGAAGTAACTCTGGTACCTCACCATGTATCTAGGAAAATTTAATTTTATATCCATGATCAGAAGATATATTATGTACATGTCAAGATACAATATGATTTCCATCTCAGACATCCAAGGTGCAATCCACGTTTCCACAAATTTTACTAAAATTTTCTGATCGGGATCTAGGTCCTTTAAGAACATATTCTTTATAGAAGTAGAACAAAAAAGAAAAGACAAAATTTCCTCAAATTTATGCATATAATCTCCTATATTTTTCAATTCAAAATTAAAGACTCCCTCATGAGGGAAATTAAAAATCTGACCAATTTCAACTGAAGAGATCAAAAAATCCCTATCTTCTATCTTAGCAAGAATAGTGTCCTCATTGTCTCCCAGACTAAACTATACAAACATAATGAAATATCAATGTTATACCTCATACAAAAAATCCATATTCTCAGTGTTGAATGTCTATTTGAGATTATGAAATGATAGTTCTTGTTTTAACAGGAGATTCGTCTGAAATAGCCATTCGAGATCAATCACCTTTCCCGATAATATTTTCTTTCCTTCTGAGATATGTTTCTTGGAATTTCTAGTCCTGACATCATCATCTGTCTTTGCCTTTGACACTTCTTCAAGAATCTCTAATGTTTTGAGGGTTTGGGTTTCAGAGGATCAAAAATTATGGATTGATGAGCAGTGGTCCGGTTTCACGGGTTCGAAATGTTTTGGTAGAAATGAAACGGTTTAGAAGTCCAAAGGTTTCTGACAGCCTTGATTCCCATGTTCTTTTTAATAATTACACATATTTTAAATATAAATAAAATCGATTACATGGGGAAAGTAAAACTTATTTTGTTTGAAAAAATAGATAAACACATTATTTTAAACATTATATAATTAAAGAAAAAACATAGTAAAAGAAAACATTATTTAAAATTAAATAAAACTAGCCCCCCCTTAATAAAATCAAACCTTGCAGTGGGAAGTGGTTTATAAAAAATATCATCTAATTGAATTTCAGTACTTAAAAATTACAACGATATATCCATTTTAAGAATATGATCTCTTAGAAAATGATGGCTGATATCAATATTCGTAGTTATAGAATGATTAATAGGATTTTTTTAAAAAAAATATAGCACTACTATTATCACATGAAATAGGCATATTATTAAAATATATTCTAAATTCCATAAGAGTGATTTTAATCCACAACACTTGTGCACAACTACTTCCACCAGAAACATATTCTGCATCAGCTGTTGATAGGGAAATTAAATGTTGTTTCTTACTTGACCATGACACTAAGGATTTCCCTAAAAAGTGACAAGTTCCAGAAGTGCTTTTCCTATCTAATATAAAAATCCCAATGCCTGTATCTGAATATGAAATTAAATTAAAATCAATGGTTTTGGGATAAAGAAGAGATTAAAAAATAGTTCCTTTTTAAATATCTAAAAATTCGTTTAACATCAGTCAAATGGGATTCTTTAGGATTTGATTGAAATCTTGCACAAAGACATACTGAATACATTATATTTCTCCTGCTAGAAGTAGGATATAATAATCTACCAATAATACTTCTATATAACTTGTTTTCAACTGATATTCTTGTTTCATCCAAATCAAATTTTATATTAGTACACATAGGAGTTGTATATGTCTTGATTTTTTCAAGTCCTAATTTATTTAATAAATCATTAATTTATATTCATTGATTCCAAACATTTCCAAAATCTTTTTGATAAATTTTACGTCCTAAAAATAAATTTAATTCTCACATAATGCTCATATAAAATTATTTTTGAATTAATTTTGAAAACTCATGACAAAGGGATTTATTCGTTGATTTAAAAATTACATCATCAACATAAATTTTAAATAATAATATATTATAATTTATAGTTTTCATAAAAAGTGTTGGATCTTCCATTCCAACAGTAAAATCATTTTTCAATAGAGAAGAACTAAATCTTTCATACCAAGCTCTGGGTGCTTGTTTAAGGCTACAAAGAGATTTATTACTTTTAGAAACAAAATATGGTTTTTCAGAATTTTCAAAACCCGGAGGATACTCAACATAAACTTCCTCCACTAAATAACCATTTAAAAAAGTAAACTTAACATCTATATGAAATAATTTAAAGTGTATATGATATGCATAGGCTAAAAGGATTCTAATGGATTCTAATATAGATATAAGTGTAAATTTCTTTTTATAATATATACCTTCTTTCTAATTATATTTTTAGCTACAATTCTAGCTTTATTTCTAGTTATTATTCCTTGATCATCTTGATTATTTATAAATACCCATTTGGTTCCTTTCACTAGATATTTCTGTGGCCTTTCAACTACTTCCATGATATAATTTCGTTTGAACTGGTTTAATTCTTCTTGCATTGCTATCATCCAGAATTCATCATCTAAAGCTTATCCTATAGACTTGGGTTCTAATTGGGATAGAAAGTCAGGGAATTCTACAAGGTCCCATATATTTATTCTAGTTTTTATTCCTGTGTCTAAGTCACCTGTTACAGTCTCTAAATGGTGATTCCATATGGTTCTAGAATTTCTAGGCAGTACACATATAGGTTCTTCAGTATCATGTTCTTCTGAACAAGACTGAATTTCATTTATATCGTTTTCAAAATCATTTTTCATGTTCTCAAGTCTCATGTTATCATTAGAGTCATATTCATCCATTTGATATGTCCTTTTCTCAAAGGGATCAGATTCATCAAATTTCACATGAATTGATTCTTCAATAATCCTCGAATTCATATTATAGACACTATAAGATTTGGATATAACAGAATATCCTACGAAAATTCCATCATTAGATTTTGGATCTAACATACCAAGATTGTCCTTGGTGTTCAAGATATAAATCTTGCATCCAAAAACATTAAATTAATTTACTTTAGGTATTCTGTTATTCCAGAGTTCATAGGGTTTCTTTTTCAAAATTAGTCTAATTAAAACTCTATTAATTATATACAAGGTTGTGCCTACAGCTTCTTCCTAGAAATAGGTAGGAAGACTGTATTCATTGACCATAGTCCTAGACATTTCCTGAATGGTCCTATTTCTTCTTTCAAAAATTCCATTTTGTCGAGGTGTTCTTGATGCAGAGAAGGTGTGTTTAATACCCATTTTGAGCATAACGAATTAAATTCCTTTTCCTCAAATTCTCCACCATGATCACATCATAATGAAATTATTTTAAAACTTTTTTTATTTTGATTAGTTTTATAATAACATTCAAATAATCTAAAATCTTCATTTTTAAATTTTAAAAATAAATTCCATGTAAATCTTGAAAATTCATCAATTAAACTATATACATTTAATTTACCATCCAAGAATTCTATTATTGATGGTACAAAAAAGTCCATATAGATATGTTCTAGAGGTTTAGATATAGAAAATTTGTTAACATATTTGATGGATGATTTGTGTTTCTTCCCAAGTTGACATGCATTACAGAATCTATCACATTAAAATATGAGTCAAGGAAAACTAGAAACTAATTGTTTCTTAGATAATTTATGTAAAATATATACATTAAAATTTCCAAGTCTCCAATGGTAGATCCAAGATTCATTTACATTAGCAGTTAAGCATTTTACATGTTGTTTACACAAGGAATTTACATCCAGGGTATACACATTGTCAGTTCTAGGTGCTCTAAATTTATGCAATTTATTTTTGAAAACAGAACAAAAATTGTTAGAAAAATCAATAGCATAACCATCATCACATAGTTGAGAGATACTAATCATATTGTGTTTCAATCCTTGTACATAAAGTACTTTGTTGATTGAGACAGCTTCTTGATGTCCAACTGTTCCAATACCAATGTTTTTCCCTTTTTCATTGTCATGAAATGTGACAAGTCCACCATCTTTTTTAGTGAGTGTAGAAAAATTCAATGAGTTTCCACTAATATGTTTTGAGCAGCCACTATCCAAATACCATATGTCCTTTTTTTTCTTTTTTTACCTTCTCCCTTCAAAGGTATTTAAGAAATTTTCTTTAGTGCCCATATTTTGTTTGGTCCAGTGGTGTTAGCTACCAAAGATATGGGAATCCAGACTTGCTTAGTTTTTCTAATTTCACCTGAGTCAAATTAATCATTTGATACAAAGGACTTCATATTACAACTTATTAAGGTATTTCTTAGGAAACAGTTTTTAGAAATATGTCCCCTTGTTCCATAGTAATTACAATTTTGTCTTTTTTCACTTGGAATAATATAATTCTTGTATATCATGGTTTTTTCACCTTTACTTCCAATTCCAAATCGTTGCTTTTTAATGTCATTTTTTCAAATAATTTCATTTAAAGTATGTTTTCCATTAGTAAAAAAAGGATTGCATCTTTATAATTTTCCACTACTATTTGTATTGATTTTATCTTTGATTCATAATCTGTATTGTTAGTGTTAATTGATTCAAAAAAATCAGTTAACACCTTATATAGTTTCATCATTTCATATCTTTCATTAAAAATATCCTTATGAATTTTCTTTAAAGAATTATGCTTCTAAAATAAAGAATCATATTTTTCTTCAATCATATTGCAGTACGCTGCATGTTTTTCATTGGAGTAACTAGTTTCAGAACTAGATTCAGAAGAGTAGTAATATTTTACATCATCTGTTTCAAACATCAAACACATGTTGGCTTTTATATTTACTTCATCCTTCTCTGAGTCGGATTCAGAAGTGCTATTAGAATCTTCAGATACTCCCCTTGTAGCTTTCATAGCATTCTTGTCTTTATGCTCATAATCATTTCTTTTGATTAATTTTTTCTCTTGTCTTCTTTTATTTGAGGACAGTCAGGTTTGATATGCCCTATTTTCTTGCATTCATAATATATGACTTCCTTGTCATCCTTTTTGAATGATTTTCTGAAGCCCTTCATCTTTCTATATAATTTAGTAAATCTTCAAGCTAGTTGAGCCAGTTCCACATCAGAATTTGATAAATCAGTACTTTCTGATTTCTCTGTTATAATTTTCTTCAACGTTCTATTTTTGATTTGTGATAACACATTCAAGGTAGTGTGATATCTTTTGATAAGCACTTTATGTTAATTTTATTTATCTTCCATCTCAGATTCACACATCATTAGTGTTCCAATCAGTTCTCTCATGGTTAAATCTTTGATAGGTGTCGACTATCTTATTGTAGAAGAGATTCCATTCCATTTTGTAGGAAGTACTCTCATTACTTTAAAATATTGATCATCTTTTTTAATGGGATCTGCCAAATAAGTTATGTTATTTTCAATATTTGTCAATCATCCATTCAATTGAGTAATACGTTCACCTTCATCCTTTCTAAAAGTATGAAATTTAATCATAGTAGTTTTATATCTCATTTCCTTGATATTGTTATTTACTTCATAATCGACAACAATAGTTTTCCATATTTCATATGATGTCAGGCATTGAGGTACTCTGTTAAATTCATCAGGTCCTAGACTATATATAATTGAATTCATTGCATTTGACTTCATATCATAATCATCTTCAGTAGTTGCACTCCATGTTTTATGTTTTTCTAGTATTTCATATGTAGTTAGAATCTAAGAATATTCTCTATATACAAGGTTTTTCAGATAGATAATCATTTGTGACATCCATCATCCATAGTTTTCTCCATTGATGCACGGTGATCTGACCATAGGCATTCACTCTCTTGTATCAGTCATCTTTCTCTGATTTAAGAGAACGATAAATCTCTGTGTATTGAAGAAGAAGAATCGTGATAAATTATTAATTCATTTTTAATTTGCGAGATTGTGTTCTTCCCTTTAACCTCAATCAGATGAATTGATGCGGTGGAAATATAAATAGAAGAGACACACGAATTATAGTGTCTTGGGGAATAGAAGGCCCCTAGTCCACTCCACCAATGCTCTACTCCATGAGCCTTGTAATTTTCACTATCTAGTCCTCGTTTCAACAGACCATTCAACAACTGAGTACATGTAGTTGACACCATTGAAATATAATGAAAACAAAGACTTCTGGTTCACTCAATGAACCAACGAAGATTATTACATGAATATGGTCACTCAAGAATAGAAAATAAAGATTTCTATATTTAGAAAATACTTTCCAGATGATCTTCACAATTATAACAGCATACAATTGACGGTAGATGGATTTTCGCCTTCAGAAATAATAATCATCACAAAAGAATCGTTCTGAGTCTATCCTATTGTAGTAGATATAGATATATAATTCACAAATTCAGTAGTAGTAGATTCACAAATGAAAAACGAATGAATATTCTGTCACCATTCTTCTTCTTCAATAAATAGAGGTTTATCATTCTCTTAAATCATTGGATATGTATATTTGATAATCTCTATTTTTTACTTCTCTTTTCATATAATGATTAAGATATCACATTAGATGATATAAGATCAATAGATCATATAATAATAACATGCATTTCTTCTGCAAATTTAGATCCACAAAAGTCACCTTATGACATGTGATATTCAAATATCTGAATTTAAAAAGTAGTCATAACTTCCCTGATGAATCAACTTAAAAAGATCATTTTAATTATATCCTTAAACTATTGATAAAACAGCTTTGAATCTGTCAAAGATGCGCTTTAAATCATCTTTAAATCCGTCTTGAAATCTGCCTAATAATTAGCTTGCAGACCATTGCATAATAATATCAACTTTAAATTTTCCGATGTAAAACGTAAGGTTGAATTATACAGATTGCATCCTCTGAATGTAATGTAGATCATAAAAATATGGTTTTTGAAGTAGCCTTCAAACATAAGGTTGTCAACATAGTGTTGGCAACATATGGTTAATCATAAATGTATGGATCATGTCACTTTCTTCAAATGTAAGGTTGATCATAAACGTAGGGTTGGTCATCCATAATTCTCTCTTTAACTTTAAAACATATGATAAAATATCCATACCTTTACTTGATCCAGACTTTTCCAAGAACATATGGTTGTTTACAAAAGTAATATTGAAGAACCATACTTTTTAGAAACAAATTTAACGTTTAACACTTATGTACGGTTCTCCTTCCATACTTTTCTAAAATCCCAAATGTAGGGTTCCTTCCTAACGTTGGGTTATTTTTCATACTTTGCTGATAACATATGGTTCCACTTCCATACATGTTCTCTTATATTGTATACACCGCATTTCATCCTTATGCTACGTTTCTCCACGTAGGGTATGAAAAGTGTTTCCAGAATGCGCTAAAGCATATTTTGAATATGTTGAGCATGAACAGTGTATCCAAAACACGCTAAATGTGAATACATATGAAATTATTTCTCATTATACAAGAACGTAAATAATTTGTCTAGAAATAAAAATATAAAGAATATTAAATTCCTGAAAAATACTTAACAAATAAAATCATTAGAAAATAAATACGTGTTTTTGTGAGGAATCATAATTGTCATAATGAGATATAGTATTGTTCTCAACATACTCCCCCTTTATATAAAACATTATGTATTGTTGAAAAGAACACTTTCTCAACATTTTATTCTTATACATTTTCTTAAAATTATATCCATATTTATGAAAGTTTCTACAATACCATTATCCTTACTGAGCACATGTGTTCACCCCTTTCTATGTTTTATTTTTCCCAGGATGTGAAGAAGTATATTAGGGTTGACCAATAGGGATTGGCTAAGGAATATATGTTTGTTCAAATGGGGACAAAATTTGTTTTTTTATTTCATGATGAAATTTAAAACATATGTATGTATATATAAATTCCAAGGATACTAAACTAATCGGTATTTAGGTATTTTATCCATTGTGATTATGACAATGTTATGTATCAATGCACAAACTCTGGGTAACTAGGTTTGGGATGTTACATATTTAATTTAAGATTCTTTGTTATAGTAAATAATTTCTTTTTCTAAGAGCTTTTCTAGAAATGTTAAACATTTTTGGTGGTTACATCAATAATAACATCCACCCCAGGTAGGGTGATTTTCAATATTTGTGTTTTCCAGGATTGACATGTATTTCAATGCCATCATTCTGGTGTGCTTCTTCTTGAACCTATTAATGGTAGTATTCTCTTAGATATAAGAATATCGAATTGTAGTATTTATCCTTGAGTGACATTTGGCACACCTTATTTATGTGACTAAACTTCATTAATCAATTTTAAATTAAAATTTTAAGTATATAGTATATATATATATATATGACATGGACTTATTTAATGAGAATTAGTGGTTGGTTTCATACTGTAGAACCACATTCCATAATGGATGAAATATAGTTGATTGAACCAAGTGAAATGATTATGAATAATAAAAATTAATTAAATGGATTGATGCTCTTAGGACATCAACCACTAATGAAAATTAAGGCCTTCACCAATGACATATCAAATGGGATAAATATTTAGTAGGACATAATTTAATAAATGTATTAAATTAATGGATCCTACTTATATATGGACTATTAAATTGTTATTGGATTGGTTAGACTCAAGTTATAAATTGAATTTATAATGTAATTCCTTGAGCGCTTGTAGACATTGTTCGAATTCAAGGATGTTAATTGCCTTGGTGGAGACCCACCATGGAACCAAATCCTAATCTATAAATGCATTCCTAGTATGACACTATAGTATCATGCTACTTTTAATGGATTCCTTGGATACACATCTAGGATCCAACATAGATTATATGGATATGAGGTTTATTAGTTATAACCTTGGGCTTCTCCAAATCATTTCATGTTTTACATTGGATGTATTCCATGATCATTTTTATATCATCAATATATTGAAATTCCGTAGACTATTCTGTTATTATTACACTCTTTCCCCAATTCAAAGATG
This sequence comes from Viscum album, assembly GCA_963277665.1. Lineage (NCBI taxonomy): Eukaryota > Viridiplantae > Streptophyta > Magnoliopsida > Santalales > Viscaceae > Viscum > Viscum album. Next base: position 1,591,781,683 of record OY728150.1, read on the forward strand.
TAATTACTATGGATTTGGTGATCGTTGAGGAAATGGTTTCTTTAGTTATTACCATGGAACTCCTTCATTTTTAATATCAATACATGTTTCATTTTTTACATCTTAGAGATATACTAATAGTTTTATGAGGTAATGTCAAGGATGGACATTACTCAGGTCCCTTAAATATAAAAATCCGAACTCGAATAAATAATTAATGTGTCACATGATTAGAGGCCTGCTGAGGGATGAAAAATGTACTTGATTGTTTTCAATACTACACCGCTTCCCTTTATATTTGAATTCATTCACCATTTCAGTTTATATAACATTGGAATTATGTTATATAAACCATTAGTGGTGGATAGATTAGATTTATATCACACTAAACCTATGCCTCCTTGGAATAGAGGTAGACTACATGTATGAAAGTGTTGATTAAGGGATGTTCATTGCTTTAGAAACTTGATTTATAGGTTCAATTATGATGGAGCTAGTAGAATACGAAAAAAATGGAGATCGGGGTTCATACGATAGTTATTAGATTACACTTTTCTAATTATTTATAGAATGTGATGTATGCTTCTCTATATCCATGTTTTCCATTTTTTATACATGACATATAATCATTATCTTTGATATGTTTATATTAGTTTCTTTAGTTATTATTACTCATGTATTCGTCTGTTATGCTATTCATTCTATTAAATATAACATTTCATTGTCTAATTATTTTTCATTATTATATGTTAGTTGATTTTATACACATGGTTAATGAGGGAGTACCCTCCCCATAGACATACCACCAGTCCTCAATCTTAGTCGGTAGCCACTGGGGCTTTGAGAGATTTGGTTGAGGCCATGTGACCAACCGGTCTGAGAGCACCATTTGTGACATCTGGGTCTGGGACATAACATGTAGTAAAATAAAAAGTAATATCTTAATCAAAACTATCATCAATATATTAATGAAAATAACTAGGAACATGGAACAAATATAGTCTTCATTGTGAGAAATGTTTTTTCTATACCACAAGCCTCATAAAATAATAATCTTCTTCCATATTAAATCCTAAAAATGGATTCCTGAAATAAAATTGGTAAATAAAGATTTTTTATATTTTCAAACAGTGAAACAACGCATTAAAATATTCAAAAAATCCATTCTAGGATTTTTCTAGAAATAAAAAGAAGCTCTTGGATAATAATTTTACCAATCGTAAACCACTTATCAGAAATATTATTTTAAGGTCTAACATTAGAACCCTTCCACAAATTGATATTTTAAAATATATATTTAAAATATCAATTTGGGTTAAGAAATTGAACATGGATTTCAAAAATAAATTTTCAAATAAACAATTAGAAACAAAATTAGTACAAATACGTAAAAATCAATTTGGAAATCATGCAATAATTTATTTTTTTAATAAATCCCACATTTCATAGAAGAGAAAACATTACAATATGATTTATAAAAATAGTTCGAAATAATATTAAATAAAAACACCCTATTTCAATTTTTAAAAATTTTCCCAATAATATCTCAAATCATTTGATAAGTTAACTATATAAATCACAATAAAATCATATATCCTTGATCTATATTCATAATATGGAAACAAATTATAACATGAGTAAGTCTATAAATCATCAACATTAAACATACAATTGAATTGAAATGGGGTAAAGCCATGATATCACATAAAAATGGCACTAATACAATTCAAATATAATTAAAATAAAGGATAATGAATTTCCCGATCCTTAATATCCAACAATGAGGGTATAATGTGAGAATTTCAAAAAAAAATAATAGTTGGCCAAACAATGTGCAAGATCTCATAGAATTACAAGGAAATTACTCCATGTGATCCCCGGGACTCTTAGAAATTATATGGTTGATATCATGTTACTACTATACAAATGAAATCATACACCCTTGGAAACAAATGTTAGCTCTCAGTGACTTCCAATAAAAAGTATCTAATACTTTTATTTCCACATGTTCTCCAAATGAATGAATCCCATATTCTACCCAATTCTAAAAAAATCACATAAAAAATGTTTTACAATATATTAATATAATAATACACTAAAAAATAAACAATGATAATTTTTATTGAACACCATGACCAGAAAAAGTGCCCAAAAAATAATAAAAAAATTTGAATATTAAATGTATCAATTTAATCATCCCCTCATGTGATCACATTCCAACATGGTTCACATGAGTTAAAATGTTTCTTAATAGTTTCATAAGAAATTTATGAAAATTCATCTCAATAAAACTACCAAGGTTCCACTATTCAAACAATTCTTAAAATTACATGTAAATTCATGAAATCATTTTGGAATCACAAAAGAAAAACCACTCTTGATTTTTTAAAATATGATTCAAAACACCGAAATCCAGAAAAAGATTAAAAATTATCATGACACTCGATAACCCAACCATTAAAAATCACCCAACATATTTGAAATAAATTCTAAACACCCAACATAGTGGTTATAAAATCTTTTAAAATACACACAAATCCAAACACATGGTTTACATACCACTATTAATTCAGAACTCTTTTAAAAATAAGAGGTTCTTTCCACCACGTTGAAAACAAAAAATATATTTTTAAAAAGACAACGAGGCATTTACCTGAACAATTTTAATGGGCTCTCATCCCATGAATATGCCTAAAACTAAATTTATAACAAATGTCCCCTAATTGGTCATATTTATAGTCATAATTATAAATAAAAAAATTTAAAACATAATTCAATTTAAGATACATAATAAAAATATATTTCTATGAAAACCCTAACTTGGAACAGTTGAAATCAATCTATAAGTAGGATATCGTGATCCAAAATAAGTATCCAACGAAGCGGAAGACTCCCACAATAAGGGAAACAAAACTCAAAACTATAAACAACCATAGTAGAAAATTATATATTTTGTTGAAATTTTGATATTATATCGATTGTATCTTAAGTTGGTGATCATCATATCTATATACTTGATAGACATTATATATATCTCTAATTTATGATTTCAAAAGTTCATAATCATTTTCATTTTAAGATAAATTTTATATGATATACTAACAGAAAACTATTATGATGAAGTTATAAAGTAACACTTTGATCATTTTAATATTGATCAAGAATCTAGTGATACAAAATTGCACAACAACCACATCATAACTATGTAAAATAGAAAATATTTATATGAGGAATATAGTATGGATTCAATATATCAAGTACAAATTTAAACTTCTCTTTCTGGTAGAAAAATTTTATTAACCTATATATATTGTCTATAATGTTATATCATCTTCTTCCTTTGAATGAAATCATTTAGGAACCAATATTAATAGAAATTTATCATGATTTTAGAATCAATAAGGATTCGTAAATCACCATATGACATATAAAATTTTTATAAACTAAGAATCATTGAGTTCTTCAATCATATCAATGAGAAATAAATATTTCCATATTGAGAATAAATTTAGAAAAAACATTTCTATCCCAATAAAGATTTATTAAATGTCAAACAAAGACAAAATATATCCAATGGATTATTTCAAAATAAATCACCCTTATTAAAATAATTATTTATGTTATGAAATATCCAATTAATATAATAGTGTTTAAACAATACATTTTCATTTATATATAATATCACTAAATAAATTCTAATTTTAATTAAACTGGTATGTAAATCGATATTATTTGGATGTCAAATCATTTCTCAGGAGGAATATATTTCTTCAGCAATTTCACATTATGATAATACCGCTAAATAAATTCAATTTTTAATTAAACTAGTGTTTTTTATTAATGAGCACCAGTTTTCATCATTTCATTTTAGATTGTATACTTTTCAGAAACCTATTAATGAGTGTCTAATTTTTTTAATTACATAATATATGTAGTAATAATACCACCCAACGTATTTTATATAGAGTAGTGTTGTAATCTTGGTGGCATAGTGTAAAATAAAATTATTTGAGTGAGATCACAAGGACTATCGAAAAAGGGATCAAGAGTTTTGAGAATAAATGTGAGTTATAAGTGATTGGTGGTTTTTAGGTTGGACTCCAATTATTAATGATATCCTAGTGTTTTCAATTTGGTTATAAAAAATTTGTAAACATATAAAATGAATGGATTTATAATTTTATTTCATTTTCACCCATGATTTAGTTTCTATTTACATTATTGATATTTTTTTAATATATATCATATATTAATAAATAAATTATTTTACTATATGAATATGTATTTATTATTAAATCCCTATGCAAAATTCATTTTAAATCTAATGAAAATTCTCACTAGTGATTTCATATAAATTTTCAAAAATATTTTAATAATTTTTGGATTAATAATATAATATATTTAAATAATATGCTTTTATATATTTAAAAGGATTAATAATATATCTAAATATAATAAAAATTATATATTTTATTTAGTATATTTTATTTAATTATTCAATTTTACACCAGTAAAATATATTTTTAGAAACAAAATAATGTTATTCCATGAAGGGAAAATAAAATTAACCAATTATAATAAAATAAAATAGAATGATTTTGACCATGTGAAATTATATTATTATAAAATATTATATTAGGAAAAAGATCCAATATAAAATGAAAATAAATAAACAATTAATGATATATTATATTTTTAATTAGGAAATAATATTTTATGTTTTAGTATATCAATTTATAAATTTTATCGAGAACCAAAATTATAGTATAAATATTATACTCACCTATGAAACCAAATTTCAAAAATCAATACATACTAAATATACCCATTTAAAATAATACTCATTATCATATTTTAACTATGAAAACTGTAGAATGTATAGTGTTTTAGGATTAATTTCTTTCATTGTTCGGTATAACATTACAATGGGAGTCTTGAATTTTTATCTTTCATTCTTGATATCAATTTCATTTATTAATAGATTTTATCCCAGTTGTTTTTGTTTACATAATATTATTTATATAATAACATAAATATGTTTTTCATACCTATTTAGATATGTATATCTATTTTATATTATCAATTTTATTCATAATTATATATTTTGTATAATATGATTAATCATTATAATAAGCATTGCAGGTAATTATTGTATAAATATGAAAAAATTATTATTTTTTCATATATATTCAAAATAATAATAATATAATATTTTCTATATATATTGATGATATTATTTAGGTGTAGCCTTTATATTAGAAGAATAAGGTAACAACACCCTCCCAACAAAGGCACCCCTTCGGGGCTGACAATGAAGGAAGAGTTATAATGATCCCTATGTAATTCCCATAGTTTGTCATGAGTTGGAAATAAAACCAAGGTATAAAAAAATCACATATGGAAGGAATTAAGCAACATAATTTTAATATTTATATATAGGTTAAAAAACCCCATGAGACTTATGTGTATAATATACCCCTAAAATGATAAATATCCCACAATGAATTAATAATTTCAATATATATAATAATGATCTATAAGTATAAAAACATAATTATATGTCCTAGAGACACTCCAAAACCCTAGTGTTGTAATTCATGGTCCCTATTGTCCTCTTGGAATCATAAATAATTTCTGAATATAAGTCGGTTGAGTATAACATGTATGCTCAATAAGATCGTATCAAAGGTATCAGGCGATATTTCTAAAAGTGAATACAAATATTCATTGAATAACCAACAAAACCAACATAAGCTAAACAATTTGACTAAACAATGACAACCTCAAAATGGGTCACTCGCCTAATAATCCATCCAATTTAGTAATAATTCGTTAATAAAATATCAATTGATCCCAATTAAAACTTCCCCATTGATTTTCCAATAACATTACAAAACATCAATCATCATTTTCTCGCATCTATTAGCATATATGACACCTAAAATAACCAAAACACTCTGATGTGTGTTAAGATGCATCCCAACCAAACCCACCTTTAAAACATCAATAACATGTATCAAACATCAGTCATCATCATAATACATCCAAATCACATCACATCACAACCACATTATGAAATATCATATACACATAACATATAAAGGGTAGTGGGTTATCAAGAACATAATGGATATAAACTCATTCCCTCCTATCACAAAACATGATTCCGACCATATATCGCATTCTTATCATTACTGGGTAATATCCAAAACAAAAAAAATATCATCATTGTAGAAGGTTGAGTATGAAATGGGAGTGGTTGTCCATATATATTACCACCATCCAAGATATATTGGAAACCACATTGAACCCGTAAACATTGGGAGTTTCTATGGATATCCAAATCGGTCTAGGTGAATAGAAAAATGACATAAAAATACATAATATATATATGAAAAAAATATCCATCCTAATAATTGACAATAACTACACTGACATACCATTGAACACTGCTATTACACCACAAAATATATTATATGAAATCGATAACCATGAAATGCATCATAACATCGAACCACCACATATGCCCCGAAAAACCCCATTAATTTATAGATTCCTCTATGTTACAGATATTATATTTTTTTAGTAACTACTGATATTAATCCATTTAATTTTAAACAAACACAAACAAATTAAATATAATTTACTCTAATTAATGCATTTTTACAATATAAAAACATCCAATTTTTTTTCCTTTAGCAACCCATTTAATTTAATTTTCAAAAAATAATTTATTCCTATGAGATCCATGTACCTAAAATATTAACCCCAATAAACTACCCACCTATATAAAATATTCATTCAGAAGCCACACCACATACAACTAAGACATTTTACTATAATAACCACACTTCACTACCACCTCACATCACCACTATAAAATTGAAACCCAAATTTCATTTCATTCCATCCAAGAATCCCACCACCACCCATATCAAAATAAAACCTATAAAATTACCACCATCACCACCCAAATACTAAATAAAACATGCTATGACAACAAGAACTACATCAAAACTCATAAAATCCAGGAATCCTCATATTGGGTTTGAGAAATTGCATTATATTTATATCATTTTTCACATTGGTATTATAACAAAAATCATATATCCATGTGAATGAAATTAATTATCAACAAATATATCACACAAAATTTTAATTATGAGGTGATATTAATTTTCATCACTACAAGGGTGCCATATACATCAACTAATAAACATGGAACCCTCCCAATAAAAATTATTTTCTACAATGGACACCCAAACCCATAATATCGTAAACAATATTATCAAACTTGTAAAATCTTGGGCTTCATCACATCTCCATAAATTTTAAAATTTATCCAATTCATAATCTCATTTAAATAATCCCTTACTATCAACCCAATGTATGTAAATGGCAAGAAATCCCCACAAATTCACATAAACATGGCGAGAAAAATGATACCATGTGTCAAATAAGAATTCAAAATCACTGCATAATATAGGGAAAAGGGAAATAACCCAAAAATAAAATGAACAAAAGGAAAAGTCAAATCTACCCAACCATAGAAAGGGGGTATAAGAACATATCCCAAACACCAACCAGATTCAAAACAATATCACTAAGGTTGTCTCCATGAAAGAGGAATGAACTTGATTAAGGATATAAAGGGAAGAAATCACCTCAAATTTCCAACAAAAAAAACATGTCAACCCATGGTTAATGTTTTAAGGAAATTGGCTAGCAATTACTAAAAAATATCTAGGTTTTTCAAAAAAAAAGTGAGAATTTTGTGTGTCTAATGAGTTATTTTGGTTGAATATCATATTTAACAACAGACTGAAACTCACCTTATTCTAGTCAAGAATCACAAATAAATTAGGTAAATTATTGTGTAGTCTAGATATTCTAGTCATGAATCATTTTTATGGTGTGAAATACTCAAAAGTAAAAACCAGATGTTATCATAGAAAAATCACGGAGCCTCATAAATAATTATTTATATCAATGAATTTTGGTTTTTTATCATTTTATATTTTCACACATAACCCCTTGCTAGATTACATGATATGAGTCATGAGTACCACAATATATGAAATTTAAATTCATATCTTGAATTAACCTTCTAGATTTTTAACCACCCAATATCGTAGAACCATAGCTCCAAAATCCTCATAACCCTGATTTAATCTCCCCAATAAACACTAACAGAATTTAAACTCAATTTTTATTATTTCAAGATGTCGTGAACAATTACACGAGATACCTCTGAAATAATTATCATCCATTAGGATATAACAAACAAAAATAAAGGATGGTTTCCAGACAAGAACCCATAACGATATTATATAGTGGTATCGTTATACCCCAAACACTACCACTATCTAAAGACAGCACACTACACTTTTTAAAAAACGTCCTCCACAACCACATATTTATCACACAATAAGAACAACACTATATCATCCAAAACATGTCATAAAAACCTCAGTTTCATGATACAAACTATATTAATAATTTTAAACTAAAAAATCAATTAAAATAATCCTTAATAATAAACAAACACCTCCCTTATTAAAAAATAAAAGAAAACCACCATCTATATCAAGATATTTCCCACTTTGCGAGACAATGACTCGTCCACATAGTTTTCAGACATGTTGTAAAAATAATTCATTTTGTCTTGGATCAGGTTTTACCATCATAAAAAACATGAATCTATAAAATGAAACATTATATTGAAAACGTACAAACCCATAAAATTAGAATGATTCAAAATGTTTATTATCATTGAAATATTTTATGTAGAAAAACTCAAAATAACTAAGGGTACAAGGAAAATATCTATGTATAATTTTCCAATATAAACTTCTTTGGGTAACCATGAATCTAAAAAATATGATCCAAGTGGATGATTCTTTCTAAGAACATATTCTCTTGATGATCCCAAATTTCTACTAGTCACTCCATAGTTGATATGAAATCCCCGATATCCAACCCCCATCAATAAGTCATGTGGGATTCGTTGTGATGATATCAATGAATCTGTGACATGTGGATTACTTCATTGACCTTTAGAAATATGGTGAGAGGTACAAATAATTCAAAACCATTGAAACATGCACCAACACCTGAAAAATCTAAATTAATTGGTCATAATTCATTATACCCCTGACAAACCATCACATCCCCAATTTAAGGAAAACCATAAAAACAGAATGTCTCCAACATCAAACTATTAGGTCACCTAAATATTATCAACTTAGTCCATATTATGGTCATATTCCACAAAATTCCCGTCTTAGAACAACTACATAATTTCAATAATGATCTAAACTACATCAGGACCATGGGTGGGGTTTTCCCTAACATCAATAAGCCATAATAAAGAATGAGATTACCTCAAATAAAATTCCTCAAATGTACCTTTCAAATTGATGAGTGATAGATATTTTTATAGATGAACTCACATATTGATAGGTACTGTTCCAAAGATTCTATGATGTCCAGGATAGAAAATCACAACATATCCTCGAGTGTCAGGATATTACAATGTATATAACCATATGATTCATGGAGAAATGTAGTGATAAGTTGCAATTGGGAACTAAAATCTTGATCACGTATACACCATACCTATGAGGTATAATAAGGAAAACAATTTAGATGATATCCTTTGGTACATGATGAAGCCAATCCCTATCATCCATATATTTCCTCGTTATGATATTAATGTCACTCAGTATAGAGATCTTGAGAATATGTGATTACATCATTAGTTATTTCAATATTACCAAAACAATGTCACACCCTACATGGACCTTAAGTAACATAATGATGAAATTCCATTGAGCTATCCAATAATTTCTAATCGGTAATCGCCAAAAGATATAAGAAACATTTTGGAAAATATTGATCTACCTAATATTTTTATAAAATAGGATCTTATCCACAAACACTTCCACTGAACGATTTTTCACACGTCACCAAAGTTATCTTCATAGTCCATGATACTTCTTGTTCATAATGGGAGTCAACTATAAAGTCATTTTATGAATCTTAATGAGCATCACCATGGAAAAAATGTCAGGAAAGACCTCTACCTCTAATTAACCCCATTAATAATCCTCTACAAGTGGAATTAAGGATATATACTTAATCATAATATGTACAAATACTAGGCTACTTCTCTCTCCCATGAAGATATTCATAAATATATTCTTTTACATCCCTTTAAAACATCTATAGAATCTCGAAAAACATCCCTTGTAGACACCCGGATAATAGCATCAATAAAAACATTTCACATGCATGGGTTGTAAGAGATATCAATGTTTTAATCATTATGAAACTCCATCAAACGGTACAATAGTAGGTTAATATCCTGTAAAAACAAAATATAATTTAGGATCTTGTGGTCCATAAAAAGCATAATGAATATTCTAATGTGGTAATACCACCACTTATTTTATGAAAATACCACTACATTAAGATCAAGATCATGTGTTGAATAGTTATTATTTTTGTATATAACAATATATGCCCATAAGATATCACCACTCTATAATATATCAAGAATAATCACAAGCCCCTTTGGTAAGCATCACTTGTTAAAATTAAAATCACATCCCCAATATATACTTGAATCTCTGGATAACAGGTCAACATCTCTATCAGGTAACCAAATACTTCCAGTAATTGATCAGTCCATACACATACCTTGTCAAATATAGTAAAAATTGTCATAAATGTTGTATAATAAGATAAATATACCAATATAATCTGATAATATCTATAAAGGTAGAGAAAGCTATAAAATAATCCCACATTATTGGGTGTGTCTAAGGAAAAAACTACCATAATCTTTGTAATGGCCTGGACCTCTCCGGTCGATTACTTTGTAAAAACGTTTTTTTTATGTGGTCAATGCGGGGAACATCAAAAATATTAATAATTATTAATAATAAATGGTGACGTGTTAATAAATTTTATTTGGGGTTATGTTATAAGTGTTATACTAAATAATTATAATAATAATGTTGGTTGTTTTTTGATAGATCTGGTAATAATGATTTAATGAGAAATTAATAAAATGAGTTATGATATTTATTGCAAACAAATAAATGAAGATGCACAATGGAAACATGGTGGTGCGTTAATAAAATTAAAGGTGAGTTCGTTATTATTATTATGTTAAATAATAATAATAATGGTGGTGTAAAATTATGTTGGGTTTATTAAATTGAATGAAATTAATTTAATAAAAGTGGTTTCAATTTATTCAGTGTGAAATAAAAATAAATAGAATTAAATAATTAAATTGACGGATGTTACGCGACATTGATGTGGCATGGTCAGATTCAGATATCCAACGGGGTTGTTTAACGTGGTCAATGTGATGAGCATAAATATTATCATTATTAAAAATAATAATGGTGATGAGTTAATAAGATAAGTTGATGAATTGTTTTTATTATTGAAAAACAATAAATGAGAATGATGGTGTAAAACTATGTGCGAGAGGTTAATGAAATTAAAGGTATTAAAAAGGGGTTGAATATTTAGTTATATTAATTTTGTTTTTCCATGGATATGGTTTTAATTAAATGTAATGGTTTTAATTTAATATGAGAATAACCGTGGTAAACTAATTTAATGATATTAAATTAGAACATTAATGATGGGTGTTATTATTAATAATAACATGGAAGATTTAGATTGGAGAGAGAATGATATAATAGAAAATTGAGAAATAATAAAAGAAAAAAAAAGAAAGGCAATCAAGGAGGTGGGGCGTGATTGACATGGAGCCAAGGAGGCGCCACATTTGTGGTGGCGTGGGTTTGAGGAGGTTCTTTTGTAAGTCATTATTATTATATATTATAATAATGATTATAAGGTATCAATGGGAATAAAATTAAAAGAAAAATAATTGTAAAAGGAGGGAGTGTTTGTTTCCAACGTGAAAGAGACCAAATCACGATTGATTTGGAGTTATAAAAATAAATAAATAAGTAATTATAATAATAATAAAATAATAATATTATTATTTTGGGTGATAAAAACTTAAAAAGTCTATAACTTCTTCATATGGTGTCGGAATGACGAACCGTCAGCGGAAGTGTAATCCTGTAATTAAGACGGTCATTTTAAGACCAGTGATGGATACCTTTTTATGAGTTATGTCTCGGGTCAATGAAACACGCATATTAATAAAATTAACGTCTTTTTCTAAAACGTGTGGAAACCGTGTGACGTGTCATGTGTTGACCAGTCAAAACACGTATCGGGTGTACAGTCACACCGTGTATTCATCAATACACGCTGCATACTAATTACCTATTCTTTGGATATATAAGAAAGGGTCACGGATTATTTCCAGACCAATCGCTTCTTCTCCGCACGACGACACTCTTGGATGATCAAGAAGTCTTCCTCCTCTAACTTCTTTGTCCGAGCTCCGAATTACGATCTGTCAGCGACCACAGGATCGTAGCGATGGGACGAAGCTTCTAAGCCCGGACTGGTCACCTTTCCTTCCGGCCTTCCTTCTCCAGCTTCCATCCTAGGATGCGTTTGTCGGGTTTGGCGAAGGCGGAGGACACCGAAGGACATCATCGGAAGCGGCGTGATCGGGACCTTTTGAGGTAGGGATCTAACCTTTGTCTCCCTAATTTGTGTATCATGTGTGGCGGGTATCCGTTTGTTCTCATGAGAAATGGTTGAACCTTTAAATAAAGATAATAACTGGTTAAAGAATGGGGTTGGGAAGTTAGTGATTGTTGTTACCTTACTTTTTATATCCTGTGATATTATATTTGTGAATTGAATGAGCTTCTACCTACTGAAAATCACAGTCGTTGGGGGCCTTTTCTTATGCAATTAAATGTTTCCCTCTCCTTCTTTATTTTCTTATGGATGGAAACTTCATGAAATGTGGAAATTGGTTAATCACGTAAAGTTGACTTTTTGAATGAAAATCTAGAACCCTTGTTTGATCACCCCGGATGAACCAAAATGGAATAATGAACATGTGGGTGTTGGCTTGGTTACGTGGCATGTGTTGGGGGTGTCTTGTGGGCTGTTGTGGTTTGGGTGAGCAGCGGGGCTGCGACGTTTGGGTGGTGATCTTATTGGAATGGTTGATGGTGGAAACGTGGAGGTGTGAAATGTTTTGTGAACGATGGGGTTGAAATGGGAAGTGGTTGGTTATGGAAAATGCCTTTATTTATGAAAAGTGTTTTGATTATGAAAAGTATTTTGATGTAAAAAGGTGTTTTCAAATGCGGAAATGTTTTGTGTGTGGAAAGGGTTTTATGTGTGGAACTTTGAAATAAATGAATGATGGAATGTTGTATGGTTGTGATAATCTTTTGTAAATGAAATGGAATGTGGTTTCTTGCGTTTTACCTAACCTTGGTTGTGGATAGCAGGGATATGTTTGTGAAAGGTTTTGTCTGGATGATAGTTGCCCAGTAGTAATAATTTTGTTAAACCATTGCATGAAACATGAAAACATAATGGGGTTGGGGGGTGACTGTTTGGTTGTTGATGCATGCTTCGTGGTAGCAGTGCCGAGGCACATGCTCAGTTTCTCTTTTTAAGAAGCCATGGGTTGGGCTGTGTGTTTGGTATATGTATATATATAATTGTATCTTTGTGTTTTGTCGCACCACACCCATGTCAAGCACCTAGTGCCGAACACTCCCATTTTATGGGAGAGGGTGTTCCCCCTTAGTTACTAGCTCCTTCCTGCTCCTTCTTCCATAGGCTATGATGGCTTGATGTGACCTTACACCCAAGACTCTTCGGGTAGGTCTCGGAGGCTGTGATGGCTTGAGGCGACCTTTAGCCCAAGACTCTTCGGGCAGTCTCACCGTTCCCAAGAACCTTCGGGATGAGGCCCAGGTGTCTGCGGGCGGGTTAGTGGTTGTGGCCCAGGTGTGTGCGGGCGAGATGCGTGGTTGTGAGGCCTAGGTGTGTGCGGGCGGGATGCGTGGTTTGGCCCAGGTGTGTGCGGGCGGGAAGAGTGTGGTAGCGTCAGGACGTTTGCCGTTAGGAAGAGAAGCATAAAATTAAGTGGGAAATGGTCTGGGGTACCCAATAATTTTGTTCTATATATATACTAAACTTGTTTGTGTTACTTGGTGAGTGTGACCAGTGAGGCTGGGTGGATAGTTTTTCCTTGTTAGTTTCTGGTTCTTCTGTTTTCTCACGGTACCATAGGGTGTCTCCCCACTTGTGCATTAGAGCTTTAGGTTTCCCTACTGAGTATACTTGTATGCTCACCCTATGTTTACTTTCAGGTTTACAGGAGGACTACCAGGGTCGTGCAGGACCCTACTAGTCGGGCAGTTGGAGTTGTTGCAGTTGTTGTTCTCTTGTTTTCTTTGGCATTGTACTTTTGAGCTTCCTTGTACTTGTACCTTATTATGAAAATTGTTTAATCATGCACTTGGTCTTGGTTTGGGTTTACTTATATACACTTGTTCTTTTCCCTTTTTGGTGGTTGACTTGTCCTATTTACCGATACAAAATAATAAAAAGGGTCATGCCTCCCATATTTGTAAAAACTCATACCCTTGGTGCTATTCGCCAACCCGGGACCTACTGGAGGCGGGACTCGGGGGTCATTATCTCCCTTTCACCATTGCCAGCTCAGGAGGGGCATCTTTGGTGGGAGGGGGTCGTGACAGAATGGTATCAGAGGCTGATGGTTGAGAGATAGGATGGAGTCTGGAGTTAGGCACAGTGAGGATTGCATGGGATGGTAGGGCAACAGTGTTCGTTAATCTTGGTGCATGACATAGGCCAGGGAAGACCGGCTAGGACACGAGATTTTAAGGCCCCCCGTGATCCGATGCAAGGACTCTGAGCCTACCAAACGACCAAGTGAGACTATATTGATTGCAGGGTAGAGACCCTAGGGAAGGTACATGCATCATCATGTTTGTGTTTTACTTGATTTGGGTGTTCTGGGAAAGAAATTGAAATAAAATGATAATTAAAACTTTGAGTTTTTCCTTACTACTTGGGCTTAGGCGATCCTTATTTACCGTACATCTATGGCACTTGGACGTTAACAGAAATGCAGAGGAGTGGGACGCGGACAATTTCACACAACAGAAGTGGCAACCCCAGCAAGGCGAAATATCGAGAGAGTTGTTTCATGTTTTACTTAAATGCTCTCGTTTATGTTTTGTTTAAATCCAGGAGCATCACACTCAATTGTTGAAACTCATTCTCGCCCATTCTTTGGGTCTGGACCTTGTTTTCCATGAGTCTATAATGCTATGTTATTTCCCTCTTTCCATTAAATGTGTGTGAAGAGTCCTTACATGTGGGGAGAGGAGGACTTGATCCCTAATCGAGACGCATTAATGTGGATGCGGTTAAACCCGTGCAGGAGAGTCAGTGCCGCCTAAAGCGGATAATATCTCGACATGGGAGAAGGAATTCCTCAAGCCATGTGTTCGGGCAATTTTATTGTTGTTGTGTATGATGTTGGGGGTAGTGTAAGTTTGGAAAATCCTAATATATGGAAGTCGGAAGACCTAATTCCTAATCGAGACACATTAATTTGGATGCGATTAAACCCGTGAAGGCGAGTCAGTGCCGCCTAAAGTGGATAATATCTCGGTATGGGAGAAGGAATTCCTAACTCATATAATTAGGGTTGTCGGTTGTTTCCTGTTATGACAAGAGCCCTGAGAGGTATCTTGCGGGGTGGTTGTTCGGATCCATTCTTTTTCTGGATTGGTTTTTAATTCTCGAGAACGAGAATGTTTTCAGAGGTATCTAATGTAATGGCCCGGACCTCTCTGGTCGATTACTTTGTAAAAACGTTTTTTTATGTGGTCAATGCGGCGAACATCAAAAATAATAATAATTGTTAATAATAAATGGTGACGTGTTAATAAATTTTATTTGGGGTTTTGTTATAAGTGTTATACTAAATAATTATAATAATAATGTTGGTTTTTTTTGATAGATCTGGTAATAATGATTTAATGAGAAATTAATAAAATGAGTTATGATATTTATTGCAAACAAATAAATGAAGATGCACAATGGAAACATGGTGGTGCTTTAATAAAATTAAAGGTGAGTTCGTTATTATTATTATGTTAATTAATAATAATAATGGTGGTGTAAAAATATGTTGGGTTTATTAAATTGAATGACTTTAATTTAATAAAAGTGGTTTCAATTTAATCAGTGTGAAATAAAAATAAATAGAATTAAATAATTAAATTGACGGATGTTACGCGACATTGATGTGGCATGGTCAGATTCAGATATCCAACGGGGTTGTTTAACGTGGTCAATGCGATGAGCATAAATATTATCATTATTAAAAATAATAATGGTGATGAGTTAATAAAATAAGTTGATGAATTGTTTTTATTATTGAAAAACAATAAATGAAAATGATGGAATAAAACTATGTGCTAGAGGTTAATGAAATTAAAGGTATTAAAAAGGGGTTAAATATTTAGTTATATTAATTTTGTTTTGTCGTGGACATGGTTTTAATTAAATGGAATGGTTTTAATTTATTATGAGAATAACTGTGGTAAACTAATTTAATGATATTAAATTAGAACATTAATGATGGGTGTTATTATTAATAATAACATGGAAGAGTTAGATTGGAGAGAGAATGATATAATAGAAAATTGAGAAATAATAAACGAAAAAAAAGAAAGGCAATCAAGGAGGTGGGGCGTGATTGACATGGAGCCAAGGAGGCGCCACTTTTGTGGTGGCGTGGGTTTGAGGAGGTTCTTTTGCAAGTCATTATTATTATATATTATAATAATAATTATAAGGTATTAATGGGAATAAAATTAAAAGAGAAATAAATGTAAAAGGAGGGAGTGTTTGTTTCCAACGTGAAAGAGACCAAATCACGATTGATTTGGAGTTATAAAAATAAATAAATAAGTAATTATAATAATAATAAAATAATATTATTATTATTTTGGGTGATCAAAACTTAAAAAGTCTATAACTTCTTCATATGGTGTCGGAATGACGAACCGTCAGCGGCAGTGTAATCCTGTAATTAAGAAGGTCATTTTAAGACCAGTGATGGATACCATTTTATGAGTTATGTCTCGGGTCAATGAAACATGCATATTAATAAAATTAACGTCTTTTTTTAAAACGTGTGGAAACCGCGTGACGTGTCGTGTGTTGACCAGTCAAAACACGTAACGGGTGTACAGTCACACCGTGTATTCATCAATACACGCTGCATACTATTTTACCTATTCTTTGGCTATATAAGAAAGGGTCGCAGATTATTTCCAGACCAATCGCCTCTTCTCCGCACGACGACACTCTTGGATGATCAAGAAGTCTTCCTCCTCTAACTTCTTTGTCCGAGCTCCGAATTACGATCCGTCAGCGGCCACAGGATCGTAGCGACGGGACGAAGCTTCTGTGTCCAGACTTGTCACCTTTCCTTCCGGCCTTCCTTCTCCATCTTCCATCCTAGGAGGCGTTTGTCGGTTTTGGCGAAGGCGGAGGACACAGAAGGACGTCGTCGGAAGCGGCGTGATCGGGACCTTTTTAGGTAGGGATCTCACCTTTGTCTCTCTAATTTGTGTATCATGTGTGGCGAGTATCCTTTTGTTCTCATGAGAAATGGTTGAACCTTTAAATAAAGATAATAACTGGTTAAATAATGGGGTTGGGAAGTTAGTGATTGTTGTTACCTTACTTTTTATATCCTGTGATATTATATTTGTGAATTGAATGAGCTTCTACCTACTGAAAATCACAATCGTTGGGGGCCTTTGCTTACGCAATTAAATGTTGCCCTCTCCTTCTGTATTTTCTTATGGATGGAAACTTCATTAAATGTGGAAATTGGTTAATCACGTAAAGTTGACTTTTTAAATGAAAATCTAGAACCCTTGTGTGATCACCCCAATTGAACCAAAATGGAATAATGAACATGTGGGTGTTGGCTTGGTTACGTGGCATGTGTTGGGGGTGTTTTGTGGGCTTTTGTGGTTTGGGTGAGCAGCGGGGCTGCGACGTTTGGGTGGTGATCTTATTGGAATGGTTGATGGTGGAAACGTGGAGGTGTGAAATGTTTTGTAAATGATGGGGTTGAAATGGGAAGTGGTTGGCTGTGGAAAATGCCATTATTTATGAAAAGTGTTTTTATTATGAAAAGTATTTTGAAGTAAAAAGGTGTTTTCAAATGCGGAAATGTTTTGTGTGTGGAAAGGGTTTTATGTGTGGAACTTTGAAATAAATGAATGATGGAATGTTGTATGGTTGTGATAATCTTTTGTAAATGAAATGGCATGTGGTTGCTTGCGTTTTACCTAACCATGGTTGTGGATGGCAGGGATATGTTTGTGAAAGGTTTTGTCTGGATGATAGTTGCCCAGGAGTAATAATTTTGTTAAACCATTGCATGAAACATGAAAACCTAAATGGGGCTGGGGGATGATTGTTTGGTTGTTGATGCATGCTTCGTGGTAGCAGTGCCGAGGCACATGCTCAGTTTCTCTTTTTATGAATCCATAGGTTGGGCTGTGTGTTTGGTATATGTATATATATAATTGTATCTTTGTGTTTTGTCGCACGACAGCCATGTCAAGCACCTAGTGCCGAACACTCCCATTTTATGGGAGAGGGTGTTCCCACTTAGTTACTAGCTTCGTCCTGCTCCTTCTTCCATACACTATGATGGCTTGAGGTGACCTTACACCCAAGACTCGTCGGGTAGGTCTCAGAGGCTGTGATGGCTTGAGGCGACCTTTAGCCCAAGACTCTTCGGGCAGGTTTATCGTTCCCAAGAACCTTCGGGATGAGGCCCCGGTGTCTGCGGGCGGGTTAGTGGTTGTGTCCCAGGTGTGTGCGGGCGAGATGCGTGGTTGTGAGGCCCAGGTGTGTGCAGGCGGGATGCGTGGTTTGGGCAAGGTGTGTGCGGGCGGGAAGAGTGTGGTAGCGTCAGGACGTTTGCCGTTAGGAAGAGCAGCATCTAATTAAGTGGGAAATGGTGCGGGGTACCCAATACTTTTGTTCTATATATATACTAAACTTGTTTGTGTTACTTGGTGAGTGTGACCAGTGAGGCTGGGTGGATAGATTTTCCTTATTAGTTTCTGGTTCATCTGTTTTCTCCCAGGACCTTAGGGTGTCTCCCCACTTGTGCACGAGAGCTTTAGGTTTCCCTACTGAGTATACTTGTATACTCACCCTACGTTTACTTTCAGGTTTCCAGGAGGACTACTAGGGCCGTGCGGGACCCTACTAGTCGGGTAGTTGGAGTTGTTGCAGTTGTTGTTCTCTTGTTTTCTTTGGCATTGTACTTTTGAGCTTCCTTGTACTTGTACCTTGTTATAAAAATTGTTTAAACATGCACGTGGGCTTGGTTTGGGTTTATTTATATACACTTGTTCTTTTCCCTTTTTGGTGGTTGACTTGTCCTATTTCCCGATCCAAAATAATAAAAAGGGTAATGCCTCCCATATTTTTGAAAACTCATACCCTTGGTGCTAGTCGCCAACCCGGGGCCTACTGGAGGCGGGGCTCGGGGGTCATTATATCCCTTTCACCATTGCCAGCTCAGGAGGGGAATCTTTGGTGGGAGGGGGTCGTGACAATCTTCGATCAGTCTATGACCACAATATGATGAGATTCCACATGAACCAAGAAGTGAAACTCTCACATCTTGAACATTATCTAAGAAATAAATCCATATTATTAGTGGTGATGAAGGACATATAATATATATTTATGACGATCAACATCCTCCTCTTATTTAATCACGTACATTATGATATTAGTGATGAATATGGCTATGAACCACAATATAATTAATTGGGAATTGAGTTCATAAGCCCCATAAACTAGGATGGTGTTTTTGTGACACGATATGTAATTAATATAGACTAAAATTGTGCATACCAACACATTAAGTAATCATTTAGGACATCATCCTGATTCACCCTCATTTAATGATATCCATAACAAAATTCAACCATTAAAACCCAAATGATCACATATAACTAGTTGAACAGTTCCTTAATATTTGGATGAGGGTAATGGTTCTAAACTATTAATATATTTAACCTCTAGTATTCTACATAAAACATAATATTATAGCCTACCTTCTCTAGGAACAACACTGGTGAACGTCAAGGTGATACACTTCATTATATGAAATCAATTTTCACCACATAATACAATAAAAACCTTAACTCAGGATGTTTTTATTATATTTTTCATATGGAATAAGAAAAACTAGGGATTAACAAGATATAACATTGTCCTTAACTAGACATTTGGTCATGGTTTGAGTATCATTATATTTATTAAGAAGAAGACCTATAAATTCCTCCAAAACAATATATACATCATCATCTTCAGAGTCCATTGATATCTCTATCATATAAAAAATATGTTCATCTTTCCTATCACACATCATATAACCTCTCTCACTAATAGACAACATTCGATGACCCTCCAAATCTAGAAAAGAAACTCTCTTGTGAATTTAGTTGATGAATTAATACATTGAATACAAAAATTAAAATCCATAGATGTAATCATATGTTTCTCATTATTGTAATAAAAATTCTTCAACTAGATAATGTTTCCCCACCAAAAATCCATATCTTAAAAAAGTGTCAAACAATGATTGATAAAATATTACCAGCTTATATAACACTTTAGGAACTACAATTTTCTCCATATACAATCCATTTGAATATTTACGTAACGGGAAAAAATGGAGTGTGTGAATTTTGTATCTAATAAGGGATAACAATATTAGAAAATAAATTGATCATACCCTCTCATAACCTATGGCTCTAATATAATCTAACACTGCAACACATGGACCTGATTATTATGTATTCCTCAGCCTCTCTTCTATTATCCCACATGAACATTCTTTGCATTAGGACTGTTTGGATGGGGAAAATCATCAGGTTGTCACTTCTCCAAAAATCTTCTCTTGGATACTAAACAATCATTTTCAATTCCAAATATAAAAATTTCTTTGGGGGAAAATAATTTTACTAACCAATAGGTGATTCAATGACCATATAATACGGGAATAGCTAAATTTATAGTCATCGAGAAGATAAATTTTGATGTCCCCTAATAACATATCAAAAACAATTGGAATCCCCTAATTGATAAATATAATCCAACTTCCATGGAATGATTAAAAGTGTTTATCAGTCATTGTTATCCACCTATCAAATCCTAGAATTCTTGAACATATATGGACCGCTTCAAGAATTTCTACGCACCAAGATCCGTTAATAAAAACCATATCATTTATGAACATTCATAGAAAACATATTCTCGACATCATATCCCTTGAACTATATATCTGGGAATGTAAAAAGTTTAAACATGCATAATGTAAACCTGGTATCTCTGTGTAAATTCACTTTTAAGCCCAATGTATGTTGTCCTTGAACATTATCCCAATCCCAAAAACACTTTTTCTCCCTTGATAATGAAATAAATATTATTTTGGATTCATTTCCAATATCATCTTCTATAAAATCTCTAAATATAAATCTTTATGAATATCTGGACACAACACATCCACATCCTTGTGGTCACTAAGACAGTCTATCTACCAATAACATGAAACTACTGACATATAATTAAATAAAAACGATACCCAAAACATATACCAATCTAGTTTCAATTCAAAATATATATCGAGAACCTTCAAAATCATGATATCTACAAATATTATATTCACCACCTATACATTACAAAACTCTTCAATTGAAGGTCACACAAATCCCACTTCAATCCCTCATTATCAGCTATATTGTTAATATATTAATGATAAAAACAATTAAACTAATAAAACTAAACCAATTGAGCTATATGTACATAATTAATCAAATACATCCCTTAATAAAATTGTGTAATCCTAAGACCATTAGTATTTAATTTCATTAAATCATATTTATTTAATTATTTTTCACATCTCATAACCACCCAACTTATACACGAATATAATAAATCATGATTTATAGAACTATTATACATATATACCTAAAAAACAAGCATGAATAACCTAGTCCCTCCATAATATCAATGTATATAAATTTTATCATTAGGGGAACTATGATAATATATCATAGAAGCTCTACCAAGATTATTTCATTATATAAGATCAACTGGAACTAGTTCATTACCAAACCATAAAATCCGCGTAGTGAATAACTATAAAGTTCATCCTACATATCCACAAAACTCCTATGATACAACAATATAATTAACATCCCTCTAAAAGTAACCCTATCAGGCTAACAATGGATGATTATAGATAAATTTTCTGGATTCACACCTCCAGTGGCACACTGACAATAGGCAATAACTGAGGATGTAAAATTTTAGCAAATGGAAGTCATTAACAAATACAATATGTGATCAGGATATCGGGAAAATAAACACCATGAATATTTAGTGAATACATAAAATTAAGCCTAAATTATTACTGTAACTATTTATATATAACATAATGGTCTCCATGGAAATAAAAAACACTTTTATAACAACAGTGATACAGTAGTGGATCAAACACCCTATCGAGTAATGTCTAGATTTGTCCACAATTTT
This sequence comes from Viscum album, assembly GCA_963277665.1. Taxonomy (NCBI): domain Eukaryota; kingdom Viridiplantae; phylum Streptophyta; class Magnoliopsida; order Santalales; family Viscaceae; genus Viscum; species Viscum album. The sequence goes on from OY728150.1 coordinate 1,591,804,267, forward strand.
CTCCATAAGCCGAAAATATTATTCTATTAATATATACTATAAGACAAAAATATATAACCTGTAGTATCGTGTAGAAGAGATAAAGTGTACATGAAAAAAGAAATTCTAATGTGTCTGCGAATAAAGATTAAAACCAATAAGAAACTAATCAAGTCGACTAACCAATCCAATAATTTCCATATATCTCACACAAAATCATGAATCCACTGTAGTAAAATTGTATTAAGTACTTAAAATTAGTGTCTCATTTATTCTTCAACACTAATTTTCCACAATCACTCCCCAACAAAAAAACACCATGATCGTCCATTCCTTCCTATTATTTTTACATCCCATAACCATCAATATATTATATGGTCCTGGATTCAACCCTACATATCCCACCCTAAAAAGTTGAATCATCTATCTCTAGAATAATTAAATATCATATATCATCCACATCACATAACCTCAATACCTCATTGCATCACATCAAATCCCCATCATATAACCAAAGATGTATAACATGTTTAACATGAATGGAATCGACATCATACATTCCTCTCAATATGCATGGATCCATCGAATATCACATCCTTATCACTATAATATTATATTTTATGTGGACCCATATAATTAATGAAAAAGAATGAATGGTGAAGCAGGTTTTTACAAACACATGTATCCCCACCATCCATGATTTTTTTGGAATTTTCCCAAAACAAAAATCCATTGAATGTTGGTATGAATATATATATATCGTGGAGAGGATATATTAATAAAGAATAAGTAAATTTTATTTATATATCACACAACACCCAACCTATGGGTTTACATATAATACACTAGAATACCCAACAATAATTCCATTGTTCCCCAAAAAATCTATCATGAGCACTATCACCACTAATTGAATAATAACACTCAACTAAAACCTATATACAACAAAACAAACCTATACTTATAGGTTAGAAAATTTTATACATGTTAAATTTAATTAAAAACTCTAAAAAATAATCCATTTCATTACACATTTACACATTGAATTAATATGTCATTTGGGATCATTAATCATATTTAAACACATCAAAACCAATCCATTCAAACACTTTTAATAACCCTTGTAATTTATATCTGAATAAAAATGTAATACAAGCCTATGTATGAAAAAAACACATTAACACAATAGAAAACATTACCAATATCATGTTACATATAATCCTATACACCACATGTAAAAAATTTATCTCACGATCGTAACTACATGTCACAAAAATCGTACACCAAAACCACCCCAAACATGCCAACATGAGATTCCATGTAATCTACAAATTCCACCACTAGCGAAATTACATAAAAACAAAGATGATCATCCCAATCACTACACAAAACCTGATCTCATACAGAAAAAAACATTTAAAACAATATCTCTCATCACAACGTGGTTTAGAAATATTAGATTCAAGGTATTATATAAAATTAAAATCATTATTGATCATATTTATTATAAAATAGTATATTTTTCGAAGGAAATTAGATTCATTGGGCAAATATACATTCATTAGACTTTTACTAAAGGATGATATCAATAAAAAACATTAAAATAACCTCACATGCATCAACAAAAACCGAAATAAGGAACCCAATACCAATGATTTTCATAAATCGAATAAATAACACATAAAATCAATTGAAATATCATCATAGTATTAGAAAAAGTTTTTTTCCCCATTTATATCAGTTTTATATTTATTAAATTAATTATCATTATTTATATGAAAATTATTAACCACATAATAGAAGTTAAATAAATTCACTCCCAACATATAGACATAAATAAATAGATAATGATGGTCCACTAACGTATAAAAACATTCTCATTCATTGAAAAAAAATTGTGGTGAGGAAAAACATGGAAAATAAAAATGCATATGTAAATCCCATATAAAGAAGAACCACAATATTTTTTAATCAAAACAAAGGACAAACACACCCTGACCTGAAACAATTTCACATCTATGATTTATCTGATAGAAGAATGTTATTAAACATGGGGATAAAGGGAATATGTATACTCTAATTTCCAAATATATACATAGATATCCCATTGAACAAGTCTATATGAAAGGGGTCATATGATCCTCAAAATTAGATTTGGTTTTTCCCCAAAACGGATATGAAGAAGAGTCGAAGGAATGATCTAGGATAAAAATCATACTAAAAAATAGTCTATAACATACCTCAATAAACTCATGAAGAACAATTTTATGACAATGATTAATTATTGTCTTCACTATTAATGTGTGGAATCAGTTTATGTTTGGAAATACTCATAACTAGGAATAAATTTCCTTTTTAATAATTTATAACACCACATCCATAATTAAATCTTCTAAAGACAAAAAAAATACCATCTGATTTAATTAAGCATAAAAAACATTGTGAAACACAATACATAGAACAAGGTCCTCATAATACAGAAAACATAAACTCATATAATGAATTCCATTTTTCAAATCACACACCACAACTGTAGCAGAATTGTAGCTCTAACATCTTGAAATCCCTCCTTAAGAACACACTAAAAAACCCAACACCCAAAACTGAAATTTAATGGTCTGAGAATTAATAGGAAGTTACAAATTAGGTGTTACTTCTCCACTAATAACACTTTTACTAATTTATTTAATAAATCTTTTTTCCTAGTATTTTTATCTATCAAGTTCTTGATCATTTTTGAAATTATTTTTTATCTGATTGAATACTATTTATTTAAATATAAATTATATTATATTATATTATATTAATCATTATTCTTTTAAATATTAATCAATTTCAATTATGTATATAATTAAATATATTTTTGTCAAAATTGTTTATATTTTTTCACTATTCAATGAAGAATATTAATTCATATTTTATATAGTATTCATGTCAGCATGACATTACATTGGTGAGAAACTTATGTGTCAAACACTTTATTTTTATAGTGTATAAAAATTAATTTATATCATGTGTTTCATAATCATGTCAAAATCAAAATTTTGAATTTTGGAGTCATGAGACCTACCAAGGGATAGAATCTTAAAATAGCCCTAGTATATAACCCCTAGAAAAATTATCTAATTTTAAAGATGACTATGTGGTGTCATGTTTACTATATATATTAATATATATATATATATATATAATTTTGATGAATTGTTTATATTATGGGTTTTGGAAAATATTTTGAATGATAAATAATATTACCCCCAACCACATGAAATTGTGAGGAAATGCCTACATCTCTTAAATAGTGTCTCATTTGAAAAAATTATTATTGTGGCTGCATTAAGGAATGGGTTTTCACCCTAATATTTTTTTAATGAAGGTTTAGATAATTGATTTTGACTACATTTTATTGGATCATATTTGATGGTTTAATTAAGTGAATTTATTTATTTAAATAAATAATTATTTACTTTTATTTTTCATTTTGAATCCATACTACAGATTTATATTTAACCCCTATGATGACTCGCCTCTATATTTGGTAAATTACATCTATGAAAAACAATAATGATGTATAGAAGGGGAGGGAGATCAGATCATGGATGCATCAATGGTAGAAAATAGATCATATACACAAAATTGATTACTATGGTGATTATAAAAAAAACATGTGCAATTGATCTATCCTATGGCTTATGTTTCAGGAGGTAAGTATCATTATTTTAAATATATGATTAGATAACATAAATATATCTTATTATCTTGAAATGAAATATTTAGTTTTCAGTATTAATAAAAATTATACAATTTATTAACTAACATTATTTATTAATTAGTTACACTTTTTTATTGTATGCAATACACTATTACTCAATTTTAACCGCCTCTCCGTTTGGTAAAATTCATTATATTGTAAAAATTATTTAAATGTGAACTCAATTAGTTGGAATATGAATATTTCTCTATCTTTTGTTTTTAATATACTAATAATTCACAATTTTTTCCACTTATCTCTCTCAAACTAGATTAAGGAATTTCATAGCATTGGTTTAGACAATTGGGGATAATTTGACAGTGATAGGCGATATAGGATTTCTAGCATATGGTCCTGAAGGGAGTGTGTTTATACCTAGATTTTGATGACGTAAATAGTCATAGATTTTAATTATGGTAGTTTTATATGTAATCTAAACCATGTGAGATATTTCATTTTTATGTGGAATCAATACATTTTTATTCTATACAGTAGTAATTTTTGATACATAGAGGTTCCAAACATGATTGTAGAATGCATGTTGTAGCTGTTTCTTGTGTCATCAGTGGTTATCGGTGGTCTGGGGAAGGGTAGAGTTGTGCATGAAATTCCCTGGAAGATAATAATAATAATAATTAGAATATATAAAATACCCATAATAGAAATAGTAAAAAAAATATTATCTTATTTTATATAAATAATATGTCTTGATATTATTAGGTTATATGTTAGAGGGACATGGAGATTATATATTGCACCACCTTATTTAAAATTAAAATTTTTCATATTAATAATATTATTAATAATATTGTTGATGTTTGTGGGGGTGGTGGTGTTGTTGTTATGAAATATATTTTTGGGTGGAAATTTTTTCCAAGACAGCAGATTGATAACACATCATCATCATCATTAACAATTGAGATGAATTATTTAATCCAAATATTTAAGTACATTAATATGACTCATGACATTATCCACATGACATAATATATAATAACTCATGTATTATTTTAATGAAATGAGATTTTCTAATCTATTAACGATTTTCTATAAGTGAGTACCTTGTTTTGTGTTTTTTAATTATATATTGTAATGAAAAAATTTATTTTATCATTATATATTTTTTGTAGTCTGATTAAGGAAGAAATAGGCTTTATGATCTAGGAGATTAATGGCATGGTTAATGTTTAATATCTTGAGATATATATATGTTTATTGCTCATGAAGTAAGGTATTATCTAGAGATAATTATTTCCACAAAATACTTTAAAAATAAGGTTTCTTACCCTTAAAATTCATCAACATATGATAAATCAAAAAATTCCATTATTATATTCAATGAATAAGACAAAAAATATTCTACACACTTGTGAAAAATTCATCATTATATTAGAATGGCGCCTCAACCGCTGTTCCACTATATTCGATTTTGGTTTCACTCTTTCTAAGAGATTATGATGTTTTTGAGCCCTACACTCTATATGATCTATTTTTCATTTGCATATTTATATGTTAGGTGTAGGTCCCCCAAAAAATGACTTTTTAGATTATTCTAGTTTTTTAATGGATATTTTGAAAGCTGGATATATTATATATTATTGATATCCTTGGGTATTTAATGTTCCCTTAAATAATAACTAGGCTATATTGATTAAATTTATTCATTTTATGGATATTAAATGATGTATTATTGATGGAGAATATGATATATTCCATCTTCATCAAGGAACGTTACTCATTATCACATATATGGTATCCCTTTATATATGGTATAATATTGGCTATCAAAATTAGAATATCAGAACGTTCTTGAAATCCAATATTCCCTGCTTGTTTATCTAAGATACAAAGAGGAATATGTAGAAAATTATTCTTTATTATCTAATGTTATTTCAAAATTCATTATATATAAAATAAATAGAACCCAAATACTTCATAAATATTAATTAATTATACTACTATGGTAATTGAGATGTCATGGTATTGAATTTATTTATATTTTTATCCTCTATATCATGTCTTATTCAAGGGTTTAATATCTCTGGATTCACTATATTTTCATTTTTTTTTCTGTTTTATACTAGGTATACTTATACTCACCCCATTATGGTCTTTCTACACCCAAATGTTTTGTCTATATATAAGACACAAAATTTCATCGATAGGATATGATGATGTGTAGTTGGCAAGGATTGTTTAGATATGACATTCCATGATACTTGGAGATGTATTATGGGTCATGGTGATTCATGAAAATGGAAGTTATTGTTGTATATATAGTGTGTTAAAGGATTTCATATAGTGTGAAATATATTTTATTTTATTTCAGCATTAAATAATTATGGATGTTCACTTTCCATATATATCATTCCATTTCCTAGTAGATTTTTTACCATATGTCTCTTTTATGAAATATATACAATTAAATTGATTATATATATTTATCTATTAGATGAATCTATTTATATTTTTAATAAGAGATATGTTTTTGTAATAAGTCAAAAAAGGGTATTCTATTTTATATTTTTATATCTTCCAATGATTTTGAAGTATAAAATTATAATATTATCCAAAATACACATTAATATCCCAATTAAATAATTCTTCTCATAAAGAGTCTCAAAATTCTAATGAAAAATGTATTATATTCTTGGATATGATCTACATAAACTTCATAATTACATATAAATAAGAAAATTAATCAATAATAAACCTCCTCTAGACCCTTTACTACATATCTTTAATAATATTATAATTTTCCTCTCATTTTATTTGTAATCATATAGAAAATTTTTGTATATGATGATTAAGGTGAAAACATATCATTAATTGAAATATAAAATTATAAATACAGAAATATCATAATTTAAAATCTTGAAATAAAAGATGATAATCAAATATCAAGATAGATAAACATAATACCACATACTACCTTTAATGGAGCATAAAATAAATTATCTAAATCAAAACATATCTATGTATTCATATAAAATTTCTGAACTAAATAAAAGTATGAAATACAATTACAAATAAGACATAATATTTAAATCGTGAAATTTCATGGAAATTAAATATATCATGAAAAAATAAACATAACTTTATGAGAATCATTTAAAATATTCATAACATAAAAAAATTAAAATATGGATACACATGATGTATATGATAAAATTTGTGAGAAAAGACATTATTCCCACTCATATGTGAAAAAAGTAATTATGTAAATGACTGGTAATGTGATTGAACACATTACACCTAGAACTATATAAAAAATATTTTTTCCTATTCCTGATTATCTCATTATATATTATATATTAAAAAATAATTATTGGTTGATATATGTCTTTACCCATCACTATCAATTCAAATTTGTTCCTTTTAAATTAAATCATCTTCACATGTTAAATAACCCTAAAAATATTGGCTTAAATAAAATTATCACATAACATGAAATTAAGCTATCATAAAAATACCATTTCCTAAAAGACTTGACAGCCCAATAACATATTTAGGATGATAAAAACATCACATCAGGTAAGATAAACAATGGAGTAAAATGTAAATGAAAAAATTGTTTATAAAACCATTTAATTAACCAAAAAAAATATGACAGATAAATTACATCCAAAAACATTGTTTTGAGAAGGAAAAAGATTAAATTTTGAAAACAACACTATAAATACTTCCAAATATATTATCCTTGAATATATATAAGGTTATAAAAATAAATGCAACTAATTTCAATGAATTTACTTATTAAAATAATCATTTTTTGTTGGATCATTATTTAGAATTACTGTTTTCAAAAATTAATTTGATAATATATTTATAAAATACACCTTGTAAATGAAATGTTTAAAATATAAAATTAAAAAATATTATGAAAATAAAATTTCAGGGGATGATAAAACTTTTATTTTGAAAGGATATCAATGCTTTTTTAACATTTTATGTTATATTTTACTAAAACAATAATTATTCAAATTATGTAAGAAAACATGTTTTTAAATTTAATAACAGGGAATAAAATTATATTTTGTGTTAAGAAATTAATTTTCAATAAGTAATGTAGATAATTGGTTGATATAAATTAATGAACATGGATAAAAAATAAATTAAAGTAAATATGTACTATTATTAACAAAAAAATTTAATAACACAAAATAATTGTCAAGGAACAGTAAATTTTTGTGAATTATTATTTTAATAATAAAACATAGATAAACTAAATGTAAAATCATAATGAGTTATAATAGATCAATTAGTAAATAAAATAAACATATTTTAGTGATTATTAACATTGGAAGATAACGAAATCTTGTGAACTCCTTACATACTTTGTAACATTTGAATCAAAACATTATGAAATTTATTACATAAATTAGTGTCTTGGGTTACATTTAATATGATATAATTATGATACATATTTTAAATTGGTAATTTTTAAATTATTGAATAGAATACATGGTTTATATATTAATCATTCATTCGGTTATTAAAATTTGAGACAATGAAATATTTATATTAATGGTATTCTATGATTATAATAAAAAATAAATGGGTATCATGAAATTTAAAAACAAATATAATTTAAGTAAGGATATATATTATAAAAATGTGAGATATATAATTATATAAAAAATTTAAAGACAAATAGGATAAGAAAATTAAACCAAGTCAAAATAAAATTTTTTTAAAAAAAAAAACCCTTCTAAATGTTGAATCATTTTCTCCAGAACCCCATGGGAATGATTCCATGAAATAAAAGATTTGAAATATTGAAATATAATATAAAAATTATGTAAAAACTAAACGTTATATCAGGTACTCCATAAAATTTTTAACATGATTTCTAGTGTAAAAATCACACAATTAATGGAAATTGGAACATATATTGGTATGACTATAATAGTCATTTATGTAACGATCCTTTGGCATTTAATTCAAGGGAATGAATTTTAAATCGATAAAAATTAATTAAGAAATAAAATATTACAATCTAATTATTATAATAATATTAATAGGGTTCATGAATATCCATTATCAATCAATGAAATAAAAATGAGTTATTAAATAAATGAAATTATTTCCTATCATATTTTATTAAATAAAAACATTTTTGGAGGATTCATCATTGATTGGATGTTTTCTCAGAATAGATGTTATTAGTTTATAAATGACTGAATAGAGGATAATATATGTGGGATTTATTTAATTATTGTAAAGGGATGTTTTTGAAGGATGAATTTTAAGTGTTATTGTTTGTTTAATTGGTTATATGATATCCTCTTTAATAATAAATGGAATGTAATTTTTGTAAATGATATTTATATTTTAATTATTCTATTCCACTATTAGAAGGTAAAATGATAAAATGTTATGAAATAATCATTTTTTTGGTGTCATTGGGTTAAAAAATAATCAAACCAAGGAATTGCTTACATGTTCTAGACATGTTAATTGTTTTTCAACATTATGTTTACATGTTTTACTATATTTCCTTTAAACTTTGAAAATATTTTTTAACAATGTGAATTTACATTTTATTAAGATTATAAAAATTCACATAAATCCATATTCTAGTTTTCTATAACTAAAATTTACATGAACATTATGAAATTTAATTTCTAAAAAATATAAAATTACCAATATTTTTCAAATAATTGGTTTTTAGAAAAATATTTTTTATCGAAAAAAGGTATTCTTACTATTATGGAATATTAGTATTATATATTATTGATAACTCTTTAAATGAGAGTTAATATATATTAATTTATGAGTTTATGAATCATAGTATTTGAGTTACTTAATCTTTTTTAAGTTTCATTCATTCTATTTAAAATCCTTTATTTTAATAAAATAATAACATATAAATAGTTTTTCACCATTATAGTGGTAATTAATATTAAACAAAACAATCTATAATTTCATCCCAAATATAAAATTGGAATAATTAAAAAATTAGAAATTAATATCTCAAATGCAAGAATGTTTTTTTGAAATTATCATTATATGTGTTATAGATTTTATCATAAGTTTATAGTAGAAACCATGTAAGATTATATTTCTTACAAAAAGTGTATTTATAAGAAATAAATTTATCAATATGATTAAATTCTTAATAAAATATCACCAAATGGATTTAAAATAATTATTATCATAATAAATATGTTTATTCATCAATTATTAAATTAAAAACAAATTTTATTCTGTTATTATAAATTTTTTAAAATAGTCAATTAAATGATATTATTTAAAATCTAAATTAGTCATCAACATGTATATAATGAGTTTATTAATTTTATATTTTTTAAATTTATTTATTATAAATTATAAAATATATTCATTATATGAATTTTGTTAACAAAATCCATTTATTTAAATTATATAATAATTCAATAAGTGTGATGAAATTAATGGGTAATTTCACAATTTAGATAAAATTATTAATTTTATAAAACGATTTAAAATACATCCTATGATATTTTTATTGGGATAATTTTAAAAAATAATTTTTCATCATTATATTTAAATTTTACATATATTTTTTTATTAGTGAGATATTATAATATAATGATATTGATATTGATTAAAAGTAATGTTTTCACTATTAAATCATTGAAATTAGTTATGTTATAATTATTATAAAAATTAATGTGTATCCGTTTTATTTTTTAGTATAGCTTTATTTATAATGTCTTAGTATAATGTATTCCTTCTACAAGGGGTTATACCTGTAACATAAGTTATAAAAAATAAAATGTAGTTTAATGGATTCAAAATCTAATGTCATTACATTTTTCCAATTTAAATTAATTACATCCTCGCAATTTAAATATCATTAACCTATAGTAATAGATAATGGTACAAAAAATATTTACGTGCATTAAATTTTTTCCATAATGAGATATGATCCTCATTAGCATTAGAAGTAGTATAAAACACTTACTTTCAAACAATATATTTCTGTTAAATGTATCCCATAAAAAATTATTTAGACCCACATGGAGGATAATGTTTTATTATTAGATAATTGATATTCATAAATTCACTTATAGAAAGTCATAGTATATATAGAATGTTATTTTCAAATTTGTAGAAATTAATGTTTGGTTGAATGTGAGTAAATCAACTTAGTTTCAAAAATTTTGTCAAAGTTTTTTAGGAGGTTTTTAAGTTTTTTAAAATTATTTCCAAAAGTATAATATTCACTCAATTTTGTGTTTACTATAAAATAAATGTCACTGGGCATGGTTAATTGATTTTCATAGATAAAATTTGTAGATACAATAAGATTGATTACATCTATCCACTTTTTCAATAGTCATTTAATTTTCATTCCTTTCTCACTTGGTCATGAGCCTTGTGGATTCCTATGTTACATAAAAATACATGGATTTTATAATTTCTATGGAAGACACGTAATTTCTTGGAAAATAAGGCATTGAATTCTATGTGGATTCATTGGAATATTTTGGTAAAAATTCCATATATTATATAATCACTTAATTTTGCTATGATAGTACAACGCTCAATGACCTCTTATTCAATAGAAAACATCATATAGTCACCTTTAATCAATTCACGTTAATATTTATAAATTATATCTTACAAATATTTAATCATATTTTTTTTACATTAGCTACTTCATTACATGAACTTTCTTGAGAATCCATATTTCTCTTGTATGGTATTTTATGGAGTTATATTATTTTCACATAGTTAATCACATTATATTATATTTGTCATAGAATAATCATAAGTATTCTCATTACTTATCCATTTTTATGTGTTTTTAATTGTGGTGATGTCAAGATTTTTCCTAACACAAATTGTTAGTCTAGTTCCATATATAACTAAAACAATTTTTTTTAATATTTGTAAAAAATAATTGAAAATACACAGGTATTATCAAAATCATAAAAAAATAATATAATGTTAAAATTCATTTTTCTTTCACATTTTCATATTGGCCTGTAGATAATTTATGTAAATATATTTCAATCTTAGTTTGATACCAAGTTAATTGAGCTATATAAAACATAATATAAAAATATATGAATATATTGATTTAAATAATAAATAAAAAAATTATCACAAAACAATTATTAAATAGATTAGTGTCTTAGATATTGTACACATAATAATTCTCAATTACTACACTTGAAAACATATCACTATAATCGTGGCCATGTAAAACATTTCCATTATATATGAGAATTTATGAAAATATTCATCACCTGTGAATTTGAATCAAAATAAAGGGGATATCACAGGTTCTCCGTAATGAAATACATATAATAACAAGAAGAATCAAATGAAAGAGAAATAAATACCACAATAAAATATCTGGAGACCATATATTACAGTAAAATAACATGTTATATAAACATAATATCATAACATACCTCATTGGGAGACTAAATTACAAGACCAATAAAAAAATTATAATAGTCGTATGACATAAGAGCATGACATTAAAGTGTAAAATACGCTTAAAAATATGTCCAAAATAAAAAATAATGAAATTTCATCAATATTTAATTAATATTGAATGTTTTTCAGAATATTTAAAACCCACAAGGAAATGATTTATAATGTGATAAATTATAAATGATGAATATCCAAATTCATATGGGAAAATGTTTGTGAAAACTCATTAAACCATCGCCTGTGAGAATAAACTAATTATGTCTAAACCCAAATTGTTGAGAAAACCAATTATTTGCATGACGATGTGAAAAGAAACCATTAAGTCCACACATGACTCTATTAGGATATATTAGAATAAACCAAGGCATAAAATGGTGACATGTGATGCAATTTATCATCAATCTAATATTTGTGTACAATATTAAATCTAGTAGAATTGGAACATAAATTACCCACTAATATTTAATGCTTTTCTTAAGTCTATAACATAATATTAACATATTAATTAATCAAAAAAATATTTTCTAAAAATTACTTTGAGATATTAACAAATATATGATTATAGAAAAATCTCAATATGGGAAATAATATTTGGATGACAATTGGCATAATAAAGAATTCAAAAATACTTAGTAATCAGTGTAATAAAATATGATTGTTTATTTATATTCTCAATCACATCGTTGAGAAATAAAATTAAATTCAATTGAATACATTATTAGAAATAGGTCTGTATAAATTATCTAAAAAACATACAGTTTCAAAAAAATTAAAATTACACAGAAAGCATTTACATTTGTAATAAATATATAACGATGGATTATTTATAAAGAATTAAGTTTTTTCAAAATTGAATGAGAAAATTGATTTAATTTAGTGAATTTAGAAAGAATATTTAATATTGGATACATGTAATGGAAATAGTTCTTTTCATTATGAAATTCAGAGTGGTTGATGAAGCCATTTTTTTGAACGGATGTAAATTTTTTCCCATGTTGAGAAAATATTTTAAAAAACCCTCTTCTTTAAAAAGATGGTAAAATCATGGATTTAAAATGAATAAAGTGTAACAGAAAGATAATTGAAGTGAAACATTTTTTTCATTTCTTTACTAAATAAAATTATATTTATTCTTATTAAAAACTTATTTTAATGAAATAATTTAATTATCTTAGAAAAATTAATTGGCGTGGTAAATGATTTCTATATAAAAGAAAATGGAAGACATCTAGTATCAGAAAAAATTGACTATTTCAATCATGATATACATGAGATAATGTTGAATGATTATGACCTAAGGAATATAATTAAGTGATGAAAATTCCTTAAAAAAATTGTTACATTGAATTAAAATTTTGTGAGAATTAAAACATAAAATAGAACATTGAATTGTATGAAATATAATTTTATTATGATATCAAGTTTAATTGTGTATGAATGATAACCATTGAAAATAAATCATGGTGTATATATTTAACATACCTATTTGGATTCAAATTATAGAAAAATAAAACTTTTGGTAAAGGAATCATATGAATTATACGAGAAAAGGAGGGAAACCATGTAGGGAAACATTATGTAAAATTTAATAAAATTATTTATCATAATTGAGAAATATATGGATGTAACTAAATAAAATGAATTAGTGATATGTGGAAACCCTAAATTCATGAATCAATGAATTTTCAAATAATAAAAAAACTATTATATATATATTGAAAAAATTTATCCAAACCCTCATGGGAAAAAATAGGAATTTGATCTCTAAATAACAAGAACTATAAAGTAATCATGATATATAATTTAAAACTGGCATATACATTACACCAAAAATAATTTGTACATTATTTTTAATATAAAAATGTTTCATTGAATCGACATTGACATTGAAACACTTATAAATATCACAATCTATCATGTGATGATCCAATGAAATGTAATTTGTGCTAAAAAAATTCCAATCCAAATATTTTAGAGTGAAAATTAAATTACATAAAATTATGTTTAGTATAATTAAACATATAATAATGGATATTATAATAACCCTTATATATCATTGAAAATAAAATGAGTTATGATAAAAAATTAAAATAGTTCATTTCATAGTTGATGATACTCAAACCACATTGGATACGAGAACATTACAACAAAAATTACCTGGAATTAATGGGTGTAGTATAACTATGAGTGAAATATGTATTATTTTTTTTGTTGATGTTCCTTGTTGTAGTGAAATGTAATATTTTTTTAGGAAAATTCAAAGAAGTTGTGTATGATTGGAAGCATATAAGTAACCCAATTCTTTGTAAAACCCAAATTTTTTGGGATATTTCATTGTTTCATTTATCAGTATTATTATTCCTTATGTTGAAAAATTTATGATTGGTTTTTATCTTGGGGTGTGTTTGGGTGAAATTTGAAACTACTAGAAGGAAATGAGAAACTGTATGGTTGGAGCATGGTTTTCCACAATCGTGCACTGAAGCCGAAAAAAAGCATCCAAACATGGATACTGGGGATTTTAATGTAATATTCACAGTTATTTGAATGATCTTGAGAAGCCATGTTTCATAAGTATAAAACCATTAATACATGATTTAATTCACCTTATTTTATTAAAATATTTCCCAATCCTCTGTCTAATACTCCCAAGTACCATACCTCAACCCATAATTGATTTATCTAAATTCTTGAGCCTCCTTGAGGGATTCCAAGGTCGTCCACCCCCATTTATTAGGGATTCAAATCATGTTTAAAGGATATACTCTTCTCTGGGGTTATGGATTCTTCTTGAATGATCACCCATTCTACTCCCTTTATTTTTTGGGGTTGTGCCATCATGGTTTTGAGAGATCTAAACCGGGTTTTTTGGTATTAGATATAATATTATATATCTAAATAAATTTTTATGATATATTTATATATTTTAACTTGGATTTAGGTTTTAGATCCAGATTATGTGCTTGTATTTATTCATTCAAAATTAAGTATTTCTGTTCTACGATTGTTCATTAATGAATAGTGGTAGGTGGACTATAATTCAATTATAGAGTATTTATTTAATTTATGGGTGTGTAAAAATAGATTTTTTATTATAAGTTTTTAAATTGTTTTCTTTATTTAATCAATTAATTTGTTGAATTTATTATTATAGATGATGTGAAATTGTATAATTTAGGAATTATATATTGAGATAATTAGTTGTAGACTTAATTTGAAGATATCATATTCATTGATTTGAGATAATTAATTGATGAATTAATTATGAGATATTTAGAATTTATGATTTGGATAATAAATTGTGGAAAAAATTGTGATTTATTTATATTTTGATTAAGATAATAAATTTTTGAAATATTTATTGGATTTTGACTTTGTGGATATTGATTAATTAATTGGTGAATTAATTAATTAGATTAAGATACTTCATTAGTAAGAGTGATAATAAAATGGATTTATGTTATAAACTAATTGATGAATAATTAATGAAATTGTTGTGGTTAGGGAAGTGTTTTTTTGACTACTATATTTTCTGTAATTAATTATTTCTAGAAATAATTAATTTAATTGATGTTATTAAGTAATTATCAAATTTTTTAATATTATTCATGTGATTAATTTATTTATGAATTATTTAATTTTATTTATGTGATTAGTTAATTTTATAATTTACTAATGCAATTATTTTGTTAAATTAATTTTTTTAATTAGTAATATAATTTATGAAGATAATTAATTATTTAATTAATTATGTCTTGAGGAAAGATAACATTGTCATATGATTATGATGTTATGATTGGTTGTAAGGTCATTCAATGGAATGAACAAATGAATGGTAAAATGACTATTCAATTGTGTGAATTAATGAATGCTGATAGTTTCATTCAATGGTATGAATTAATGAATGGTAACATGGTAATTCAATTATATGAATTTACAAATAGTAAAATTGTTTTTCAATTTTTTGAATTAATTAATTATAACATGGTCATTTCATTTTTTTAATTAATTAATGGTAATAATCTCATTAAATTTCATAAATTATTGAATGATAACATGGTTATTCATTGGTATGATTTAATGAATTGTAATAGTGTAATTTATAGACATTATATTCCTTGATAAAATTATAGACATTTTCATAGTCCAAAGTAGTTATTGAGATAAGAGTGTCTATGGTAACTAGGCAGGTATGTTTTCGAATAATTGATATTATGTAATTTCATAACTATCTATTTATGAATGGTGATTTATTATTTATATAACTACAGACACTATAATTTGAATGGGTATTGTTTTATATGCCTTTTTTCATGGCCTAATAAGTTTTTCCCACACCCTACTCAGGCCACCTGATTGTTATTTGCATATATTTCTTTGTAAAATGATAGTAAAATGGAAATTTCAATGTGTTAGATGGCTATGTTGGGATAGAATCCGATAGAGGAACAATACATTCATTGAGCCCACATGGGAGTTCTCAGTGCCTTTACATATGAGTTTCATTTTGGAACATGTCATGTTCTTTGAATGGAATATCTATTTTTAGTTTTAATATTGTATTTCATATATTAGTAATCACGGGATATTTTCATCTTCCAATTGGTGATTGTATATTTTAGTTATTTTTTATCAATTTTTTATTGCATTTCAGTGTGAATAATAGGTTATAGTCTCCCCAATATGAATATTATTCCATCCAAGTTAGTCATTCAAATCTCATACATATGGAGGAATGCTTGAGGACACGTAGTGAACCAATTCAAGGAATCATTTTGTAGAACCCTAGTTAGGATGTTAAAATGTGGTATCAAAATATTTCATTTTAAATTTTATTTTTTCTTAGTGATTAGGAAAGGAATATAAGAAACTAGGAAGCATCTATACTTGATTAGTAGCTTGTGAATAGGTGTATCTTACCCATGTATGGGGAATAACCCATGTTCCCTGGGTGGGGTTCTTTTTATTAATTTTTTTATATTTTAATATTAGTTTAAAAAGGCTGATGAAATGATTGTGTGTTGTGAATATAGATATTGATATTTTTTGATATTTGACTTATGGCCTAATATGTAATGAGATTTGAGTTTTCTGGCATTTTTATAGATACTCAACATTATTGTGATATGAATCATTTTATATAGACACATTAAAATGGTTTATGGGTAAGCTATTTTACTTGAACATTTCTTTCATGCCTGTGAAATTGAAATGGAAATGAATCTTCAAATTAAAATGATAAATGTTGAAAAATGATCAAATATGAGAATAAATGGATTTCTAAATGAGAAACATGAATAATGAAAATGTGGTTACCCTTGTTAACCAAGACCTATGCATAGAATGGTTAAGGGTAATGTTAGATCCTCAATTTTGACCATGTAGATAGGGTTAGGGAAATTTCATGATACGGATTGTAATGTCTCCATTTTATGTAAACATGTTTATTTTTTTAATTGTTTCAAAAGGTTCATGTTTGACATTGTAGAGAGTATGCCTCCTTGATGAAGCTTGTTGTAAGGGAATCTAAATGACATAGCTAGTAATTATTGTATAGTGGGTGAACCTAATGGAACGATTGTGCTCGGTGAGAAATAATGGGAGATGTTCTGGCATAAAATTTCTCACTTCATGTTACATTTGGAAAGGGACCCAGTGGGGATTTTTAAGAGATTATCTATCCTGACAAGGGAGTTTCAACAGCACCACCATCCAACTTTTACTGAAGAGGGTGGTCCCTAGAGATTTGTGTTTTGGGTTCAGTTCATTGAAATAATACAAAAATATTTAGAGACTACTACTCATTGGATGGTCAAGTTGGATGCTTATACGATATAAGGATCAGTGAAGTGCTCGTGGGACATGCATAACCTGACTACATAGGATGATGGTAATTTATGGAATGACTTCATGGAGATTTTCATGTAGCACATATATAATTACACTCTAAGGCATGATAGAGTAGCTGAGATTATACAGTTGACTCATGGGTGTATGTCTGTGATAAATTTTTCAGAATTACTAACTCATTTGATATGTTATTCTACAGTGTTGTTAACGGATGATATATCATGAATGTGGTGTTTAGAGAATGTGATAAAATGTTAGAATAATTCCCATGTTAATATTTTTTGAAAATAAAAATCATAAGGTTTTGGATTAGGCACTCATAGTTAAGGGTAAATTAAATAAGGCTTATAGTGTAGGACATTCAGTTGTAATTGGACGATCATAATGTGTGACTCCTGATACTAGGAAGCATTTATTATGGAATAATTATTAATGGTAGTGGGAATCATGGTTCACATATAGAAGGACGAGTCTCTAAGGATCATAATCAATTTATATGACACCATTATCGTTATTAGGGACCCATCAGAAGATAATACCCCTAACAATGAGTACAGTGATGGTTTTGTGGAAATATGTGGCATCTATAAAAAAATTGAAACCAAGGAGATAGATTGTGATGGAGAAGATAGATATAATTATATTGTAGGATGGGGATATTTTTTCACATATCTATATGAAATATGGATTTCTAATAGTTGTGGTAGTAGATGTGGAAGCTGAGGTTCTTTTGAGAATGTGATCTTGTATCAGTACAGATTTTCACCTTAGTAGAGTCAGCTATAATCCTATGTAAGAGGAGAAGGACCATTTCATGAGGTGAAGTCTACACTTATAGATAGTAAGTCTCTACCATCAATAATGAGATGTAATATTATTGTATCCTCTACTTTGGATAGTTCATTATTTTATATTGGTTTATCCCATTCCATTATATTTGAAATTCATTTGAAATGTCTTATTATGGAGATAGAGTGTGGGAGTGGGGTGATGACTACAGACACAAATAGTGGAGTATGTGTGAGATAATTTTTTTGTTCAAGGGGTGTTCTTCCGATGTTTGAGATTATTGCTTTCTATGATGTATCTATACTCTTGAAATGATTGCCTTTGACCTCATTATATGTATATAAAGATTAGTAGCATACTGATCCCACTTAGACTGATCTCACAGGAGAGTGAGTTTTAAATCAGCTAGGAGTAACAGTTATGTTCTCCATGGAGTGTGGGATATCCTAGAATTTTAAATTGGATAGTTATTCAAAAACTAAAAGACCTCACATATCACATTGCTATTATATTTATGGATAATGGAGTTGTGTATCCATATTTCCTTCAACCTATAGTGGATTGGTTTTAGGATGTCATTCTTAAATAATGCAAAAGGTTTCCACCTAAGAGATATGTGGAATATATCATTGATCTCATACTGGGGGATGAGCTAGATCCAATATCATAATACAAAATTAACTGATAGAGTTTTAATATATAATGACTCATTTAGAAGAGTTTCATAATAAGTGGTTCATCTGACTGAGTAATTCTCTGTGGGGTTGAATAGTTTAATTTTCTCATACGTAAAACAAGACATTATTCCTGTGTGTTTGGTAAAAGAATTTGAATTTTTTTGACTATGATGAACATGTATCCTCTCCCATGTATTGAAGATCTATTTGAAATATTTATGGGAGAATTTGACATTTCAAAAATAGAATTTAGATATAAATATAACTCATTGAGTGTTCCGGATTCAAATATACCAATGTCTAATTCTAGAAGGAGATATGTCAAATTTTAGTCTGTTTTAAATCTATATGGATGGGAAAACATGCCATTGTTGTTTATTTCATTAATGAGTCAAATATTCTCTACACACCTAGATTTGTTTTTGGTGGTCTTTGTGGATGGATTCATAGTGTACATCAATACTAATGATAGTCATTCCCCACATCATGACCTCATTATACATAAAAAGAGATATAATAATATTGACACAATGCTATCTATGTGTTAGTTTTGGATTTATCAGGTACACATATATGGGTAACATCATCTCATATTAAGATGTTTTAATGGTCCCAAATAATTATTTGTTGTTGGTTTCATTGGGGAATCCTAAGACTGTTTTCAATATTATGAGATTTCTAGGGTTGGTTGTATATTACATGAGATTCATTCAAAAAATTTCCTATTTGGAAGTAGTTAATTAAATTGTGACCAAAATGGGGGATAATGGTTTCTTGTTCAAAATAATATCAAAATGATTTGCTTGATTTAAGGAAGCATTTATCATCTTCACCAATACCGATCCTACAAAATCCCAGTGAGGATTATATTGTGTATTTTGATGCTACTAGGAATGGAAATTGAGCTATATTGATGCTAGTAGACTGTGTTGTTGAATATGGGCCTCATCAATTGAGTTATTACGAAAAAAAACTCCATACCATGTCCTCGAGTTGGTAGTATTTTTTTATACATTAATGTATTGGAGGCACTATATGTTGGGTAAAATCATTACATTGTTTATAGATTTTAATGGCTTGAAGTATATTTTTTAACATAAATATTTGAATCCATGGTAGTAGGTATGAGTTATTTATTTTTATTCTTTTAAATTTTCCTAGGAATATATATCCATAAATGGGAATAATATTGTTGATTCATTAAAAAATAAAACTCACACATTGGTGGATCAATAGTTAAATGTTGACTGGAAGATGATGACTTTACTTGCTGATTAGCATGTTGTGGCTAAGGAGATCATTGAAAAGATTACCCCCATATCAGTTATAGTTGAGTCTGCAATTTATTTATGGATCTTACATTAGAATTATAAGTATATAGAATATTTTACCTCAAGGGAATGAGTTGATGTTGGGGGGTCACATTACTATAAGAGCATAGATTTTGATGATTTTTTCTATTACAGGAATCAGAATGGTGTGCCTACGAGCATGAAAATAGAGGTGATAAATGAGTTTTATTCCAATATATGGGTGGTACATCCATGTGTGAAAAATGAGGTATGGCCTGTGATGAAATTTTTGGTTACCATACATGAAATAGACGATAACATGGTTCAAGAAATGATACTACATAGGTCAGTAGGTGGAGGTTGAGAATCAATAACATAGAGGTTTTTATAACCATTACCTATTACAGAGTGTAAGTGGGATGAAATGACTGTGAAAATTTTTATGGGTATCTTTACAACACCTCATAATAATGAAAATATTTGGGTTATTGTAGAACATTTCAATAATGTAGCGTATTTCATTCCAATATGGGAAACCCTCTCAGTGGATCAATTTAGAGAAATGTATCTTCAATAGATTGTTTGTCTAGAAGGTGTGTGATGAACTATTAGTTTTAAATAGTGGCTCTATTTTATACTTAAAACATCTTGAATGGAATGCAGAGGGAACTTGAAACACATGTTTTTTTGGCTCTAATATTCTTCCAAGAAACATATGGGTTGTCAGAGCGTACTATAGAGGTTCTTGAGAATATGATGGACGGATTTTTGTGATTTTTTAGGGTCTTTGGAGAACCAAATTGGACTAGTGGAGTACTCCTAAAACAAGATGTTTGATTATACTATACACATAGAACCAAACAAGGATCCTTATGGTTGGACATGAAGACCACCTCTATTGTGGATGGAGGCTGGTGAGTATGAGTTGTTGGTACTGGGTCATATTCTAGAGACATTTGAAAAGTTACAACTAATTCTAAAATGTATATCAATGGCTCAGAGTATTCATAGGTCATATGCGGATATAAATTTATGACCTTCAGTGATTAAAGATGTTGATCATGTAATCCATCAATTGTCTCTTATATTAAGACTCTGCAGGATACGTAGACAGAGGATGTTTTTCCCAATTCTACCAAAGTATATGATGTTGTGGAGTGGATCGGGCTGACAACATACCAATTGGATCTTTGACAGAGAAACAATGATATTCAGGATTTTTTTCATGTTCCAAAATCTCGGGGGTATCCCCATGACCCTTATAATGTGACCGATATGGATTATGTTGAGGTTAAAAGATGCATCCTTTGAGAAGTAGGTAATACATTGGTCATATTGAACTGAGAATGTGTTAAAGGGAGAAACCATGTCGATAGTTCATGTGAACTGGTAAAATTTCTGTGTGTATGAAGAAATATTGGTGAGATTAGTGGATATGTGGGTGTGATGGACCTTTCAATTTGACTCAGAATCTTAGAGATGCTTGGTAGTTTATCTCGAGGAAGAACTATTATAAAGAGAGGAGATTTTAAAACCCCAAAATTTTCTCGAGGTGTTTTGGGAATTTTTACAGGTACTAATTTTCCATTAATTGTTTAATTTTATATTGGGTTTTATTTTGTGGTATGTTTGGTTGAAATATGGAAATTATGGAAGGAAATTATATAGTGTAAGGTTTTCCGACAATTTTCCCAAATCGTGCTTCCCATCCAAGAAAATCATTAAACACTAGATAGTTGTGATTTTCATGATTGTCCTTGTTTTATCAAATCATGATCTATAATAGGATAAAACATGAACCTATTATAGGAGACACATCATTAGGTGCATGTCAAAAGAAACTCTAATCCATGAGAAGAAAACTCTTTATTCAGGATTTTAGTCCCCTAAATTTTATTAAAACAAATTCCCAAACCGCTATAAAATACACCCAAAATCCCTTGATTAACCCATAATTTATTTATATCTATTCCAAAAACTCATTGAGTGATTTCATGGTCATATTTAAAACATTCAGGGAAATTCAATTCTCGGTTGGAAGATCAACACATCTTCATGTTTGTTGTTTCATCCTGAAATTTCACACTTTCTTCTCCCATTGTTTTTGTGGGATATTCCATCCAATTTTTATTATAACTATTTTTTTTGATCTAGATCAAGGAATCATGATATAGATATTTATTGAATAAAAATTTATTTTTTTTATCCTATATTTAATTTTTAGAGCTTGGATCTATTCTGCGTCATTATTTCAAAGAAACTATGTATTTTCTATGCGAGATCATTTGTTAGGGGTTACATATAGGTGGTTTATAAATCAAAAACCAATGTATTTAATAATATTATGTTTATATAATAGTATAATTTATATTATATGTTTAGAAAATGTGATTTTGTTTCAATTAAATAATTCATATTTATTATTAAATGAGGATATGTGAAATTGGGGATTTTGTGAATTATAGATAATGATAGCTTATTGTATAATTAATTACGATATATTGATTATTTTGATTTGAAATAAATAATTGATTAATTAATTATAATATATTAAAATTTTATAATTGATATAATTTATTGTTGAATTACTAATAATGTATTGAGATTTTGATTTAGATAATTTATTGTTCAATTAATTATAGGATTTTGAGTTTCTCGATATTGATTAATTAATTGATAAATTAATTAATGGGATTTATGTGCTTAAGGAAATGGATATTTAGTTAATGGTATAGATGTGATAAATTAATTATAGATTTAATAATGAAATTGGTGTGGATAATTAATTGTTCAATTGATAAATAGGATTTAATTGATTAATTAATTTTATACCTTCTTAATGTTACTATCACAAACCATCCTCTGGGGACTATGTCGTGACTACCCCAAGCCCACTTCTCGAAATCCTAGGGAAAGGGACTAGCATTGGAGGTTTCATCCTATCAGTGGGAGGCATATTCCTAAGGACCCGTATGCACACGTACACCCCAACCAAATCTCAACACACAAAAAATGAAAACATGAACCACTTAAACACATCAAAGTGAAATTACAAATAAATGTAAGTGGGCCAAAAAAAACCTACAAGGAACTGAAAACAACATGTACAAAAAAGAATATCTAATGGCCATCTGCATTAAACCCCACCTTATAATGAGAGTAGGGAAGCTACTGGAAGCCGATGTAGTATGTATTGTCCGGCCAGTCCTACTAGGACCCAGCTGGTCCTATGCCACAATATCCAAGGTCGAATCATCCGTCAGTCCCATCTCTCTAAGCACCCCTGTCTAAACATTGATCACCTATACCAGATAGAAAACGTGTGGGAAAATCCCATGTAGGGGTGTGTAATAAAGTATTCAGGAGGGACCCCATAAAAAGAAGGAATGGACAAACATCCATTCTTAAAAGTAAATCATGAAACACAAGAAAACTGACACTAGATATTTTCTAGGGAAGTAACAGTATTATCATATGTCACAAACATTGATCTCCCCTACTATAAGAGAACACCACCTCTATCAAGTATAGAGGTCATGTTGGGTCACCAAGAGCTTCTTCCCACAAACATAGACTATTGTGGTACTCATCCATGATTAGTACCATGAGTATGTTGGGTCACAAAAAGTCAATCCCCACTGTGGGCCATCAGAGTCACACAGAGCCAATTCTCACCTTTGAAAAATTGAGGTACTCCTCCTATCGAGTACAGTGGGTCTGTCAGGTCACACAGATTCATTGTCCACTATGGGACTGCTGGGTCACATAGAGTTGTTACCCACTATGCCATCCTCAACCAGTCTTTAGATCTCAGCCCACCATAGGGTTCCGTACGTAGCATTCGTGGTAGAACCTATCCATAATATATATTTTCACTACTCATAGACCATTAAATTCATGACAAGTCATGCTGAAAGATCTATCTCCTCATGGTGGTCCCAACGCCGAAATCAACCCTTCAATCGGACGGGCGGTTTGCATGATACTGACATTTTAATATCTAGGGGTCCAGTTGTGATGGGGCCCGGTCTGACCCAGTCGGACCGTCCCAACCAACCTATCCTGGGAGTTCCACATACCACGTTTCATTTATACATACTAGATCTGACATGGTACAGTTTGAGGTCAGTTTGGTTTAGCATGTCCAGTGGGCCAGTTCCTAAATGCCTCACTAGATCCGACCCAGTTGGCTGATGGTCCAGCCCGCTGGGTCGCCTGGCGACCTGGTCTTGCCTGGCATGGCCCGAAGAGGCAAAAGTCAAGCCTACTAGTGTGGGTTCAGCCCACCAGCATGGGACCATCCCTCTGGGGGCTCGTCCCGCTAGTAAGGGGAATGGGCACACATTGTGACCAATGTGTTCCCCTGGGATGCGGTAATCATCTGCATCCCCTCAGGTATAAGCACAACCTAATAGAGTGGCTCACACCCCCTGTGAGGCACCATCCGGGCGCCATGTCCGACTCCTTCCACGTCCTCTTACAGGCTGTAGTGTTTGACGAGTTTCAACCTATCGAACAATATGGCTCGCGGGTGTCGGCCGCCACATCTACATAGCTAGCAAGGCTAGACACCACATGTGATGTTGCTACTAGCACTAAAACACTTGAAGAATCATTGGAAATCCACTAGACATGCTCTTGTGCTCCAGTCCTTGTGCTGCTTGTGCCAACTGTCTTCTGGTGAGGATTTTTTTACTATGAAGCCTCCAAACTATCAATTCCATCACTCTAAGAATGCGGCCACCAAGAACACACGAGAGGAGGTTAATGTGCCTTTTTTGTGTGTTCCTAGGACCTCCATTTTAGAGGTTTTAACAATGGTGAGGCTCAAGGTGGTTTTAATTGAATCATTCATGACAAGAATTGAACCTAAATAATCACCCCAAAAGAAAAGTCACCCTCCAGTTATAACACATGATCAACTGATCAACCTATTCAAGGAAGGATCCACGTTCGTCATTATTATGAAAAGGAATGGGTAAGAACATTAAAAAATTAAAAAACCCCTACCTCATATGACGTTCATTGTCACATGTTTGTCCTTGAGGGGTTAAGTCGTTAACATTGCTTCCCAGCTCTGATTTTCGAATGGCTTGAAGAAGATGATGGAGTTCCCTCAGTGTTCTTTATTCTTCTCCGGGGTGGAAGTCTATTATAAGGTCTCCATTGAATCCTCTAATTTCATTAATCCATATTTTCCTATCACATTGAAATATAAATTGGATCAGGTCACAATTTTACATTTTGAAGTGACATCACGTCGTTATGCTATTTTATTTATGAAACCACATCACTTTTATGCATCCTTAAACCGTCGTTACACCACATGTTTAATGACACATTAAAGGGCCTCATTGATGTGCATCATCACATCTATGTTACTACCTCGCAATTTCATTTTATACCACTCCAATGTGAGAAAGAAAATAAAATAATTCATTTAAATTATTCTTTTTATTTTTCTCAAAATGTCTAAAAAATAACTCTTCCACTCGTCCCTTCCAAGGCATTAAATTCTCCCCAACTTAGGGATTTATGTCTCCAAAATCAAAAACAACAACTAAACAAAAAGAGGGGGGATAAGGAGCATGAATATGAGCCTCCATCTCCCATGTACTCTCCTGGAGATTCTCAAGTAGCCATCAAACATGCACTAGAGAAATATAACATCTATATAAGACCCACAGTTGTTGATCTTCTTTCTCCATTGGAAACTCCACAAACATCACCCCATCATCAAAATATAGCATTCCCCAGTTGATGAAGTGTGATAAATCATGAACATACATCTTCAGCTACAAAAAATGGATGTTTTAACACAATTGGTGCATATGTGGTGGAAGAGTTAAACAGTAGGCCACCCCACCAACACTACTAAGGATCAGAAGAGGACCGATGAACATCAGAGATATCTTACATTCCCAGCCGAATCTCTATAATCATAATCAATGTAAGACACAAATGAACACATGAACTCACTTATCAAACTCCAATGGTCCATGTATCCTGTAATTATTAGACTTCAGCCAGCTCGGTGCAGTCCTCATCTCCTCCTACATAATCTGCACCTTCTCGGTGGTAGCCCGTACCAACTTTAGACACATTAGTGCTGAATACCCTGGGAATTTCACGAAAATGGGTGATCTATAATCCCACCCATACATGGCCTTAGAAGGTTCCAATCCAATGTTGGAGTGATGGATATTTTTGTATGAAAATTCCACTAGTGGAAGAGGGTCCACCCAACTACGAACAAAGTCAATGATTCCAGCATGATGCATGTTCTCTTTGGATTGTATGGTTTGCTCTGTCTGACCATCCGTTCAGGGATTAAAAGATGTGCTCAAGCATAGCTTCATCCCAAATGCCTCTTGTAATCTCTTATAAAATCGGGTTGTATAGAGGGTGTCGTGATCAGAGATGATAGTTCAAGGTACCTTGTGAAGCCGCACTCTCTCTTGAATGTAGTGGTGTCCTAATCCATCTAATGTCCCTTACTCCCAGAAGGGTAGGAAGTGAGATTACATAGTTAGTCTTCAACAATCACCTAAATAGTGTTATGACCTCTAGACGTACATGGTATCAAAGTCACTATGTACATCGAGATACAATCTACTTTCTAATATGATACCTAGAGTGGCTGAAGCAAGCCTATCAGAACCTGGTGCTCAGCCTTCACATGCTGACAAGTGTGGCACCATGAAACAAACTCGGTCATTGCTTTCTCCATCCCCATCCCTCTGTACTAATGATAGAGATCATTGTACATCATTTCCACTATAGGATGTACCACTATTAGAGAATTATGTAAATCCATCAACACATCCTCTTGTAACTCCCTTAGTACTAAGGAATGCCCTATGAAAAGGATTGTGTGCTCCCCTCCTTCAAATATCCTTCAGCAGCCC
The DNA here is from genome assembly GCA_963277665.1 of Viscum album. Lineage (NCBI taxonomy): Eukaryota > Viridiplantae > Streptophyta > Magnoliopsida > Santalales > Viscaceae > Viscum > Viscum album. The sequence goes on from OY728150.1 coordinate 1,591,831,943, forward strand.
ATCCTGAGTATATTTGAGCACTTCGTGCCTCATAGTCAATGTACCAATTTTGTGCATCCTATAGTCTCTAGGGGAATGGGGGAGTGACAGTCATGGACTAGAGGAAAACGGATTCCCCATCCTCAATGAGGGATATCTACATCATGAAAAACTGCTATGTTTCCTCACTCAGCAGCTGCAAATCAGTCCTTATGCTGAGTGTGGCTACCACAATGTTCCCATTTCTAGGAGAATAGACTATCTCAAAATAGTGGGCCAAGAGGAATTTTATCCATCATTGATCTCTCATGTTCAATTACTTCTAGGATAGGACATACCTAAGATTCATGTGGTCGGAGTAAATGTTAAACCGATCACCCATAATATAGTGTTGCCACGTCTTTAGGAAAAATACTAATGCATCAAACTCCAGGTCGTGGGTCGTGTAGTTATGCTCACGTATCCTCAAATATCATGAGCTATAGGTGATCACCGCTCACTCCAACATCAAGAACCAAGTCTATCTGGTCCCAAATGTGTCACAATAAACTACATACCCCAATCCCTCCTAGTATAGTCTAAAAATAGGGGCCCTAGTTATTCTTCATCTCTGCTCTTGGAAACCCTACTAGAATTTATCTATCCACATGAAGGGTCCTACCTTCCATTTTACTGCTGAAAAGGATGATCCTACTTTGGAGAAGCTAGGAACGAACCTCTGATAGTATCCAGCTATCCCCAAGAAGCTCTTCACCTCAGTCACGTACCTGGGTAGATCCCAAGAAAGCACCACCTCTATCTTCACCAAATCTTCTACAAATCAATCCTCGAAGATGAAATGTCCTATAAAGTGGACCTCTTATATATAGAACTGACACTTCATGATCTTACCATAATGATGGTGCTCTCAGAGTGTATCCATGACAATTCATAGGAGTGTAGTATACTGACCCTCTGACACAGAATACACCAAGATTTCATCGAAGAAAACCATGATGAACTAGCCTAGGAAGGGTGATAAGATCTTGTTCATGAGGCCCCTAAACACTACGGTCTTTTTTGTCATGTCGAAAGGCATCACTAGTAACTCATAGAGGTCATAATAAATCTTGATGTCTGTCATCATTACATCCTCTTCCCATACATGAAGATGGTGATAGCCTGATCTAAGGTAATACTTTGAGAACAAATACTCTCCCTTCTTCTAATAAAAGAGGTCCTCAATCCTCGACAATGGGTACATGTTTCTCATAGTTGCATAGTTCAAGCACCGAATGTCCATGCACAACTTGAAACACCCATATTACTTCTTGGAATAATGGACAGAGGCCGGCCCTGTTCAAATGTTGGGCCTTAATAAACCCTACTCATGCAAGCCCTCCAGCTGTACCCTCATATCACAAAGCTCTACAGTAGCCATCCGATACGTTGATGTGGATATTCATGTCATCTCAGGGAACAGGTTGATAAAGAAGTATAATTCTCTATGAGGAGGTATCTTGAGAATCTAATTAGGAAAAAAATCCTTGTACTCATCCACCTATACAGAAAATCATGGACTCTTCTCCTCCACTAAACTGAGGGGGAGACAAACCATCTTGTGATTAATCAGCAGCACCATCCTCCGAGAGAGTCTATCTTATGCTTCAAGGGTTTCATTTACATCGGTAAAGGGAAACCTAGTCCCCACTATGGAGACAGTGCTCATCGTACACCTAAAACATTATATATGAGCATGGAATGTGGATAACTAGTCCATCCCCAAGATGACATCGTAAGGCCTCAGCACCCTTACATGAATATCACAGCCGAAGTTATCGCCTCATAAGGAATTCTCACATTACTGAAAACAGTGTGTAATCATCATATCATCCCATCTAGAAGTCTCTAGCCCTAAATATCAAGACAACAACTCCAACAGAATCTAGGATCTCTGAATGAGAGCTATGGTAAGGAAGGACCGACTAGAACATGAGTCTATAAGTACTGAAGCTAGGGTGGAGAAGACACAGATCGTATCTTGGATCATATCAGAAGCATTGTGGTCATAAGTCTTTACTACCTTGAGCTGTTCTCTCCCCTATCTGCCTGCTCCATGAGGTCATGGTGGACAACATGGGCGTGGTAGTGACATAATATAAAACTATTTTCCACCGTCTTCCACTTAGCGAGCTCCCCTGCCACATCTGCCACCCTACGAACCACCTCGCTTGAAATGATGGTGCTGCCCTAGTAGCTCCTCAACCATCTTCCGGTCATCTGTATAATGGATTGGGAATTAACATTCCATTTGTCCCTTTCAGCCACACGTGTAGAACTACCTGGCTCCCAACCGACTCCCTTTGTACTGGGACACCCTCACCACCAACCCATAGTCATGGGTTCCTTCTCAGGATGAACTTCACTATTTAGGCCCATGCATTTGTTTTCTGATTCCCTCCATAGACTCTATCGCGTAGAGTCTGCTAGTGGCTCTAGTTATTAGTTCTTGCTCCACAAGGAATCTCTTAATAAGAAGGAATCACTATAGAACCTCAACCTGGGAAGGCATGCTGAGAGACAACATTGACAGCCTTATCTCCTACCTAATTTCCTTCTCAAAGGCTCGATCCCTAAAGAAACGGTCTCACACCATATTTGAGGAGTAGCGGGAATGCTCCATGAACCTCACTGAGTACTTGACCGATGTAAAGCTGCCCTATTATAGGTGAAGCATCTCTTGATTTCACACTGAGTGAAATGTCTTGGGGATGAACTCCTCCCTTAAAATCATATCAATGTTAACCCATGTGAGGTTTGTCTCGTCATGGTTCTGGATGGTGATGCTCCACCATATCCTTATAGAGCCCTACAAAAGTCTTACCGGCCAGATTACCATCCGGTCAGCCAGTGTCCTCATTAATCGGGCGACTCGCGTCCCAACCTCCATGTAGTTCATAGTGACCAGATTATCCATCTCTCCCCTGAACCTAGGAGGCCTCTATATCTAAAACTCATGAAGTGAAATAGCCTACAAACATCCTCTGCCGGAACTACTGATAGTTGATGCTAAACAATGGGTGGTGGTAGCCCTGTTACACCACTCGATGGGGCCATGTATAGAACTAGTCCTCGAACAAACGCCTCATCTATAGGAAGATTGTTCCCACAACCTCGTATTGGGATCCTGGTTGATTGTCCACATGGATGCATCCTAAGATAGATCAAGATGTACCATGATTAGAAGGTTATACCTGGTGAGATAACAATTATTCAAAATAAGGATACACTTATGAATCCAGTGCATTCATGTATTAAGCCGGAAACATAATTCATGGTCTTTGTGTATGGATACATCGGCTGCTGCACTAACACCAGACTCCCAGAATTTTAATTTAGGACTCACAAAACATAACACTATCACCCAAAAATAAAAAATAGACTCCTTACCTTTGTGGTAATACCAACATTCCTTTGATTCAAATTTTTCTTGACTCGTTCCCCAAGGCTCGTGACCTGACTACACGAAGCCCGCGCTCCAGAAAACCAAGGGATGGGGGCTAGCACTGAAGGCATCAACCTGCATGTGGGATGCATTTTTCTAAGCACCAGTACACACACACACACCCTACTATATCACAGAACACTAAAAAGGTAAAGAAGAATCAAAAATACTAAACTGAGTTAATGTAAAACAGAATTTAGGTGGAACAGAATACAAACCCAACAATGAGTTGAAAACATAAAATAAAAAACCCCATGATGTCCATCTATAATAAACCCCACCTGATCGCTAGAGTAGTGAAGCTACTAGAAGATGAGGTAGTATGTCATGTCTACCAGGTCATACTGGGCCCCACCTAATACTAGCAAACTATTTTGAACTTCAAATCGTCTTTCTGTCCCATCTCCTTAAGCACCCATGTTGAAACGTCAGTCACCTACACAAGACACATCACATGTGGGAAAATCCCTTGAAAGGGTGAGTAAAAAAGTACTCATTAGGGACCCCAAAACAAAAAATAATGACAACACATCAATTCCTCAATGTATTGTACGAAACAAAAGGCAGCTTACAGCAGGTATATACAAGGGTAGTAACATTAGCATCGTCAGTTACAAATGTTGACACTTGGATTACAGGATAAATCCTCTTATATCAAGTAAAGTGGGAATTTATAGTCACATAAATCCACATCCCATAAACATGAATTGATCTGGTACTCATCCATGATTAGTATTGTGGGTGTACTGGGTCACAGATAGCTGCTCCCCACCATGGGCCTGCCAGGTCACACATTGATGCTTCCCACCATGGGAGAACTGAGGTACTCCTTCTATCTAGTACCATGTGTCTTAGAGGTCACACAGTGCCTCTCCCCACCCTGGGAATGCTGGGTTATATAGAGTCACTTACCACATGGAAATTATCGATTAGTCGTCTGGTCTCAGCCAACAGAAGGGTTTTGTATGTAGCGTGCTTAGGATAACCTCTCCTCAATCCATTTGTCACTTATCGGCATCCATAAAATTTATCACAAAAGAAGACAAAAGATCTGGCACCTATAGATGGTCCTAATACCACAAATGGCTCATCAATTGGACACAATGTTTGTAAAATACACGTGTTTTTGTAACCAGGGGTCCAGTTGCGAGAATGGCCGGTCTGACCTGTCCAACTTATCCCAAGGGTTGAACATACCCCGGTTCATTTAGATAGACTCAATCTGATCTGGAACAGGTCAAGGTTAGTCTGGTTTAGTTGGGCCAATGGGCCAGACCCAATAGGCATCGCTGGACCTGGCCCGGTTAGCCTATGGTCTAGTCGTCGGGACTCCCAGTGACCCAGTCTTGTCCGGATCGACTCGAAGAGGTGTGGGTCTGACTCAATAGGGGTATGACCCATGAGAAAGATGACCAGTCGTGTGGTGGGTCTAGTGTGATCCCCTGGGATGCAGTATCCAATTTCTTTCCCTCCGGTCCGAACACGAGCCACAAGGGTGGGCTGCACCACGTGTGTGGCGCCCTCCTAGTGCAGAGTCCGACTTCTACAACGGCTGATTGGCTGTGGATCCTCTGGCACACCGCGTGGCCCAGAAGTGAGACACCCCACCATACGAAACCCAAATAATGCCACATCCTCCCATACACTACCGTAGCTAATGGGCCGCAGCTCGTTGATGCGGGTCGCTGCCTCTATGAAGCTGTTGAGGTCGACAGACACTACTGCTGATGTCGGTACCGACGCACCACCTGAATCTTCGGCAATCCACTAGATGCCCTCTGGTGCTCTGGTCCTTAATCTAGTTGTTCCAACGGTCTCCAGGTGAGAATTTCTTTCCCACAACGCCTTCAAACTATCCTTGTCGTCACTTTGAGAACACACCCACTAAGAACACACAAGTGGAGGTTCTCATGACTTGTTTGTGTCAGCCGGGGCCCTCTATGTTATAAGTTTTAATAAGGGGGAGGCTCGGGGAGGTTTCTATTCAATCATTCATGACATGGTTTTATCCTGAATAATCACCCAAAAAGAAAAGTCACCCACCCATTATAATTCATAATCTGCAGATCATCCTTTTCGGAGGTTGATTCACATTCATCATTTTTTTAAAAAGTAATCTGTACGAAATTTATAAAAAATAAAAACCCTAATTTTTTTTATGTTCATTGTTGAATGTTCTTCCTCGAGGTGATAAGATATCGAAGTTTCTTCTCATCTCCGATAATTGAAAGGCATCATGAAGAAGATGATGTTCGATTATCATTCTACGTTCATTGATGGGGTGGATGTCCATTAGAGGGTATTCATAGAATCCTCCATTTTCTATAATCTATATCTTCCCACAGTGAAAAATTATAAAAAAAATCATGTCACAGTGTTCCCATTATGCTGTGACGTCTCATTGTTATGCTATTATATTTAAGAAACCGTGTCAATGATACTTGTCATTAAAACGTCATTATGATATGAGTTTAATGAGCCATTAATGAGAATAAATATGAGAATATTCACCACCCTATCACTTCCCCACATCATCTCCTTCTTCCACTCCAAAGTGAGAAAGAAATTAAAATAATTCATTTAAATTGTTTTTTAATTTTATTGAAAATTTTGAAAAATAACTTTTTCGTTCATCCCTTTCCGGATGAAATTAAGTTATTCTAGGTGAATCCCGACATTCGGAATTTGACTGTGCCCTATGATTTTTTATCCAAGTGATGGTTGAAAAGATAGAAAGTCTAGCTCATAAATTTACTTAACGTGCCTTAAAAAAGATCAAAATTCGGTTTCGAGCCCTCTGGGCCTCAAAATCATGTGCCGTAAAATTTCACAGTCTTGAATTAATTCCATATAAATATTAAATAATTACACATAAATTTTGCAACGTTACAGTTACTTCTGATATAAATTTGTTATTAAAATAATTAATTATTTTTGATGTGATTAGATAATTGTTGAATTAATTAATATTATTGACGTGATTAGTCAAAAGTTGAATTGTATAATAGAATTATTGTGTTTATCCAGTTGTGGAGTTAGTAATGGAATTGATGTGGATAATTAATTTTTCAATTAATTTTTTGTTGAGGAATGGTAAAAATTTTATTAGATTGTGATGTTATGAATGGTCACATGGTCATTCAATGGTGAGAATTAATGAATAGTAAAATGGTCCTAAAATTTTACTAATTATTGAATGGTAACTTGGTTATTAAATTGAATTGATTAATGAATGGTAACATGTCATTAAATTGTGTGAATTAGTTAATGGTAACATGGTAATTAAATTTTGTGAATTATTGAATGGTGAAATGGTCATTTAATTGTGTAAATTAAGGAATGTACACAAGGTCATTGAGTTGTGTGAATTATTTAATGAAAATATAGTCCATAAATTGTATAAATAAATGAATAAGAACCATGGAAATATGAGACAATAAATTTCTTGGGTTTTTTAAAATCAAGATCCTAAAGAAGTAGGTATTGAGAAATGGGTGTCTTTAGAAACCTAGAGGTTTATGTGGTTAAATAAAAAATATTTAATATTGTGATAACTATTAATTTTTTTATTTATAAAAATTTAAGAAATATTATTTTAAAGAATATTATTTTATATGTTTTTGGTCGTGGCCTACTGAGTTGTACTCACATCATAATCAGGCTGCTAGACGGGTACCGAATAGATTTCATGGATATAGGCCAATATAAGGGAAAATGAACAATGTTTGATAATTGAGTTGGCATGGATAATCGATGAGGAAGCCAAAAATGGTCTAGGACCTGCTTGGTATTTTTTAGTGTCTTTACATTTGAGTTGAATTTTGACACTTGGTACATACATTAACATGGAATAAATATTGTTAGTTTTGGTATTTTATTTAAACATTTAATTATCATGTAATATTTTAATCTTTATAGTTGTTATTATATATTTGGTTATTGTAAATATATTTCCATAGGTGTGTTACTCTGAAAAAGAGGGTATAGTCTCCCCAAGATAGATATTATACCTTCAGCACTAGTCAAATGCCTTTGGTATACTAGGAGGTTCACTAGAGGTCATGTGGAAAATTGACTCAGGGAAGCAGTGTGTGGCACTCGGGGTGGGACGTTATATTCTCCTAAGGAGGTAATGGAAACTATTAGAAACTTCTATTATAATTTTATAATTCCATAGAACTATTACAAGTTATATTTATCCAATATTTATAAATAAAGGAGTTTGGGGTGGGTTTGGATCAATTAAGACTCAACCATGTATTCCTTCATATTTTATAAACATTTAAAATGGTTTTAGGTTTTATGTTTTAACATATTACTATTTTTCATTTAAACTAAAAACCATTTTTTTAACAATGTAATTCTATTTTTTATTATAGAAACATAATAAAAATATGACCAAATTTGTGTGTGAATCAACTAAAAATTTCATCTATTTGACATAATTAAAAGTAAATATATTTTAAAACTAACTATTCCATTAATATATATATATTGTATAAAAGACAAATTGTATAGAAAAAATGAATATCGTCAATTACAAAATCATAATCTTATTTATAATAAATTTTAAATTAAAAGAGATTAATATATATTTATTTAGGTGTTTTTATATAATATATTATGAATACTCTAATGTATTTAATTTATATATAATCAATATAAATACTATGTTATTTAAAATTTTATAATATTAAAATATTTTTTTTCACAATTGTTGTTGAAATTAAAAGCACTTATAAAGATATATATTTTACTGTAAAAAATTAAATGGTACATAATAAAAAATTATGAAATTATTATATCAAATATAAGATTAATTTTGTCAAATTAATTTTACTTTTTTTAGATATTACTCTTCAGGTTAATAAATGTAATGAGTGAAAATAAAATTTAGACAAATGTATTTGTAAACATAAATATTAATTATTATTATTGGTTTTTATTTTTTTCAAATTAATTTAAAATAAATTAAATTAATTAAAAGGATATTTACATAAAAATGAATCAAATAAATAAATTCCATATGTTATAGTTAAATTATAAAAAATTTCTATAAAAAATTTCTATTAAATTGTATAATAATTTTTTTGAATGATATTTATATTATAAATATATCATTTTTTTAAAATCCTTTTTTAAAAACTAATTTTTATAATATTTATAGGAAAATGTTTTTTTTAATTTAATATTTTTTTATAATAAAATAATATCCTAAAATCGATTATTTTTACAATTCATAAATTCAAAAATATTTACAATTCAAAAAAATTTGAATATTTCATTGAAATATCATAAATAATCATATTATAGTTTTTTATGAATCAATTTTAAATTTTCATTATAAAATTAAAATTATGTTATTTAAAATTATAAAACAAAAATAATAATATAATAAAAAAATTATTTATTAAAAATAATTTTTCAATGTTAAATCATATTAAAATATTACATTATAAATGGAATAACTACTAATATTTTTCCAATTTGGAATTGATTATAGATTTATGAATATTGTATTCTTTATATGTTATGGTTTTTTATGTTTATTGAAGAATAAGAAACATTTTATAGAAGATATAATATATATTAATGTAACCAAACTATCTAGTCATTACAATGATTGTATTTACTAGGACATAAATTGTTGAAGGTGGGATTCAGGTCGCATAATCTACTTACACCCTATCAGATGGGTGTCAAGTGTGGTTGGTATGGTTAGAGTTGTTATAACTCAATTTTTTCTTGTAAATATTTGTAGGGTTAGTCATCATGTGAGGGTTGGTATTGGAATTTAAGGAATTATATTAAGGGGTCATGAGTTAAATTTATGGTTTAAGGATACCATCAGGGGTGTGGAATCCAACATGTTTTTTAATTTGGACTCCAATAACATTCTATTTGACTTAGGCATTTGATAAATAGTTTTCTGATTTATTTTTTTAAACATATAAAATATTGATTGTTTATGGGCATACATTCCCTTTATGTGTCAAATATTCCAAATATTCATCCATATTGCATAATTCAATTGAATTATTGATATTATCCATTGTTTAGAAGATCATATGAATTAATAGTGATATATTGATATCATAATAATGTATTTGAAAATATATACCTATTTGTTACTAATGAGTCAGATTCTATTGAATCTCAGATAAAAGAGATTATTTCCATAAGATCGGATGGTGTTCCTCTTGCATGTGTGGTCAATTAATACTTTTCTCATGATGTTTTTGTTTTTTTCTTTCCATATTGTATGATATTTCCATTATATATTTTTTTATTTTATTTTTGTTTTATTATATAGGAATTAAGAGTTTATTTGGTGAGCCCAATCCTTATGGAAAATAGGTTTGTTTAGAGTATCAAGATCATGTTTTCATATGGTATGGAATTTTTACATAACAGGTTTTGATTATCAAATAAGATTTCTTATAGAATTTTGAGACAAATGTTGATGATTTTTTCCCTGAACACATGGGTGGAGTACCTTTTTATGATCCAATATTGAGCATTTATTAATATTCCATACCATCTATATAGTTCCTTAATCACGTACAAGTATATGTTAAGCTTTAGGTAAATCGTGGGGAATTCACATTACATGTTTATTTTTGGAGTTGTTCAAATGCAGTGGTTCTAGTGGGAGATATAAAACAAGAGATCTCAGGATATAATTGTAATTTAAATCAACACCACTCAAACCATTCCTAAAAAGTAAAAATTGGAGAATAAATAACTTTTTATAGTAAAATACCCTAGATGGGGGAGTAGCTTATCATTATAATAAAAATTAAATGTGGTGTAATCAGTTGTCTCCTATATATGGGAAAATAGTGACATGTTATCCCACCCTATCATTGGATATGATACATATCAAATAGGTTTTTTTATGTTTCATAGGAGTGAGAGAAAAATTATATTGAAAAAACTATAACCATCACCTAAAAACCAGACATTTGGGTTATTTTCTATTGACTATTAAGTGTTTATACTCAGATAAATAGGAATAGGTGTTTGATGGATAAACATGTATAGGATTAAACAATACTTATTTAGGGTTTGTATTGTTTCAATTAATATGAGATTATTAATAATCTATGGATCATATGTGAGTTAGTCATCCTATATCAATTGTCCTTATCATTGAACTTGTAGTGGAACACATATTCAGTCCATTATGTGATATAGTGTATCTAATTATGATGTTAATATCCCATATACAACATTATGGAATTTGAGATCAATCTTGGTGTATTTAGTGTAAATTTATAAGATTACACTTTGATATAAATGGGATATAATTTTTCGGTCCTCAATATGGATCAGATAGCATTTCATGTATAGTTAGCTGTTAACTATTAATTAAATTAGGTATGTTCCACATAAATATTGGAGACAACCCCTTGTGTATGGAATGTAGAGGTAACACCCATTAATATAATGTTGAATAACTATTATATGGTAAATTTATCTTAAGATATTTATGTTATAGATGAAATTCAAATCATGTGATAGATGATGAATGTAGTGAAACTTTCATAGACTATCCCAAGAAAGTATGCCAATATGAGACAAAATAATTGTCAAATATGCCTTCAGGTTGATATATTCCTAATATTTATATGATAAATAATGAAAAAACAATTATATATTATAGATTATGAGATTAATCCTTCCATTGTATTGGTTCATGTGGAATAATTCTAGGACATTGGTGTATCTCTATAGTCGGACCATGGAAATGTTCATGGATTTATGGCGTCTTACTATGTGCAATTTGAATGCATTTAAGATCAATTAGCTATAAATAATGTTAAAATAATGGTTAATGAAATAACTGTTATTTATTATGGTAAATGTGTTTTATACATCATTTATTGGAATCCATATCTAGATTACGTGGGAAATTCATAATAATATTGCGTCATATCATTGATTCTTGTGTAAGGAGGGTGGCATTTCTCACAACCAATAAATGGTGGCTTCCCCACAATCTTCCTAGGTGAAAGGAAGGCTCATAATGGTGATTTACAACTGATGGTACCTAATGATAATATATTTTTATTTTTCAAATCCGAAGGGTTTTTTCCAATGGTGGGCAGCAGATTTTCCACTTCAGAAAGAGGAAATTAATCTTTTCCATTATCTTAATGATCAACATGTAAAACTTATGTAGAAACAAAACCTGTGTCTTACAACTATTAGTGAGGAAAATCTTGGTGACATCATGGATGTACCGATGAATTATAATCTATTATTATTTGATAGGGAAGTATTTCTCTTAAGAGTTATAAAATTCATGTATTAATGATAGTTGTGATCCTAGGCTTGAAGCCATCTTGATTATTTTCATATAAATTTCCAATAACACCAACATCGAAATTTATTATATTTGGACACATGATGTGAAATAATGTGTTGTTTAATGGTTAATCCATGTGGGTGTTGTTCAAATTTTTCACATTGGTATACATTTTGAATGAGATATGAGTACACAACAACACTATCATCTATTGAGAATGTGGATCTTATTTTTATTCAGGATGTATGATAATATTTTTATTAAACAATTAATTAAAAGAAAATAAGTATGAAAAATTTGTGTCATAATCTAGTTACATTGGTTCGTTTTTCCTATAAGTAGATGAGAAATGTGGAAATGAGATTGTACAAGGGTTAAAATACCACCAAAACCATTGTAGTATCAGTTTGGAAATTTTTTAAGGGATCATTGTTGTGAGTGATGATAATATGATAGTAATATTTGAGAAGAATATTGAGATATCGTTTATAGTGGGGTTATAGAAACACCCACCTGAGAGGACAGATTTGAGGAAACAATTTCTAGAGAGATTCATATTTTTATTTTTTTATTTGGTTACATGATTCAAGATAATCGTAATAAGATTTTGGAATGTGGATTTTATGTTTTTTAAATAATTTTAGAGATTATATTTCTATTTTATAATAGTATTACATATTATGTTATGGTGACTATGACATTAGTTCTGAGAAAATATATTCCCTTCATCGTCAGCGGGTATAAAGCTTGTATATAACAAGTCATTGATGTTGAAGTATGTGTATGAATGGGGGATGTTATTCCTTTATAAATATTTCATGTGGAATCTTGTTCGAAACCTATTGTTATTATGTTTTCTGAATGGAAATGATTTTATGGTGTGGATGACATAATTAGAACAATTTTTATCAATTTAATCACAGACCTTATTTTGAGTCTTAGGGTCCAAGGATCTCCCTATAATTAGGATGGAACATTTACCCTATCACAAGACCATTAATAATATATATTTTATTTTATTATTGATTTATGTGTAGATTTTCACACATGGTCAGAGTTGATGAGATATATTGTGTTCTAGTGTTTTTGTAATATGTAAGGATTAAATCAATTGATCATAGTAAATCGAACAAAAGGATTGGATCTAGTTAATCTTTAGTTCATTTTACTAATGTAAGTGGATATTTTCATTTAATCATATCATAAAGGGGGATTTCAAGATTGAGGTTGTTCAAAATATGGTTTTTATGAAGCACAGTACTGTATGGGTTCATTTTTTGAAATATATGATGGGTATTTTCTAGATGATACATGATATTTTCTGTGTTTTTGGGATGTTTATAATTTACCACTGGTCCTAGACTCATAGAGGGTTGATATTAGAAATAAAAAATTGAAATAACGCCTTGGATGGACTCTAGAATTCCCCAAGGGTCAGCAAAAACTAGACGATCAGATCTCTATAAATAAGACAATGTGGAAAAAATTTCAGTGTACATCCATTATATATGTAATGTTATTACTTGTATTCGCAATCCACATGACTAATTTGTGACAAGTTTTTGTATTTTTTATAAATTAATATAATATTGTATTTTTTATCTCAAGGAAATAATTATTTTATCCAAAACCATGGAAAACCATTGGAAAAATTATTTAATACAATTACATTCATTATATTATTCTTTAGTATATGTTTGAGTGAATTTGAACCATTTTATTTTTATATATCATTGAAATTTATGTGAATTATTTTCATTCATGTCCATTAGCTCAAATGTTTTGGGGAATTATTTTTTTGATATATATATATATAATCATATTAAACATACAATATGGTCCCTTAGTTGGAAATATCCCCCCAAAGGGTGAAATGATATTGAACTCCTATCATCTAAATTAACACACTTTCTAAAACATTGATCAAAAGAATCCCATATAAAATCATATATTTAGAATTATTCTCTAAAAGGGAACTGATACAATAGAATAAATGAAATATATGATCATCTATGTTTCTAAAAACAAAATAGAAATTATGAAACCCATGTGAATCATGTAATCATAAAAAATATTACTATTAAAATAACAACTGCACCTACAACTTCCGGATTCTATGTGAATATACATTGAAATAAAAATAGCGAGTCGGACCTGAGTCATATTATCATGTATACAATTATATACTAGTATCATTATTACCATCAACATTTTCCGATAATGTAAAAAGACATTGAAATAATAATTGATATCCTAACTATGTAAAATACGCAAATGGGGGGTGAATCAGGGTATGAAATGTAAAAGAAACTTCCAAATGTGATCATGTATCATATTTTGAAAACTATATTGTCTCCAATTCCAGAATAAATGTATGAAATAATATTTAAGTAGGAATGTGATGCAACAAATATTCATGGTTCACCCATAATGGGCTATGTTTATGTAGCACATAGAGGTAATTTTCCAATGTACAAAATCTACTAAATCGTGCTGGTATTAAAATTTTTGAAGTGGACTCATTATCCCTACAGGATTAAATCCAAAAAATAACATGAAAAATCACAACATTATCAAATTATGTGTGCTCAATAATTCTTCATAAGATCCTCCACTGATTACTTGAATCAATATGATTTAAATCTAATTAGGTGTATCATTATTTTCCACATCATTTATAAGATTAATACCACTTTACTAAAGTTTTAATGGGCCTTTCATTATGGTTTACACTTTTCCATTCACAAAAACTATGTGTATCTTGCATGAAACAATATTACCATGATGAAAAAATTATATATATTTTATGGGATTCCAATATATTCACAATGTTTCTGGTTTTCAGGAAAATCTATTGGTCATGAAGACTCAAATCCTTTTTCAGAAAACAATTATATTATTCGTTGACTAACACAACTCTCCATTCAAACAACATTACTTTATTTCATGAAACTCATACGTGATACATAGAACTAATATTCACTAAGGGTTATGATTCTAAAATAAGTTCTTAACGATCAATTCATTGACTCATCTAACCCCATGTGAAATAAATAATTATGTATCATAACATGTGTGATTAAAATTTCCATGAGTTTGGAAGCTCTTGATTTGGGGTCACATTTGGTGTATAAAAAACATTCATTAACAAGTTATAAATTCTCATTTATTCATTTTCCCCAAAAAAAAATTAATTTTAACATTATTTGGTGATACACATTATCATAATAAATCATATTGCATTACCTGGGTCACATAGTTGATAGAAAATATGAAACATGGGACTAAGACCTTCAATGACTAAGACATCATCACAACTCATTTCATTCCCCCCAAACATTGATTTTCCAGAGCCATTTATTTTTAGACCTTCATCATTTGCAATTTGAAAACAAAATATATTTCATATTTATTACTTGAAATAATATTTCTAGTGTATATTATATTGGATATTCTCCAATATTAATGATTTACACACCAAGAGGATCTTATTCTTGAATGGAATTTTCCACAACAACTTAATTATCATATCTTCTATTTCAAATCAATATTTTTTACTTAATACAGTATATATATTCAGAATATTGGTCATCCTTAGTGTATGATGTACCAGTATTATCTGGAAGTGATTCAAGTCTATATATCATTTTTATCTCACTAGATGATTCATTATGTCACTACTTATTACCAATTTGTTTTTTATTCATCACATTCCTATTCATAGTTGATGTACAATATAATTCCATGTGTCTAAATAGTCCAAAATATACAATAAACCTTGAATTATATCCTAGAGAATTATCACTATTTGGATTCCTTTATTGTTCATATTTCCTTTTATTTCTCTTAGCAATGGAACATACCTTTTTTGAGTGTCTGTTTTCATAAAAAAAATATCATTAGATGTGGGATGTATTATAGCATGTCCCTTCTACACCACTAGTTTTCCCTTGGGTTCATTTAATCTTATAATTATTCGTAAAACCTTATAAATTATCGATATCAATGTATTTGTGTATAGTCTGACATCAACCATCACATATATTTGATTAAATTCAATCCATGCATTATCCTTATCATTTCCAATCAACTATTTATTCTCTTCTATTGGAATAATTTTCTTCACATTGGTCCTTTATATCACCTGAGTAATTTTCTGTCAATCTAACATTAAATGCATTAGGAGTTTCACTGATTCTTAACTTTTCATCATAGGCCATTTACTTTCTACACTTGTTCATCAATGCATATGATTTGTTCATTCACTCTATCATTCATATCATCAATCACCCTTTATTTCTTTAGTATTTATTTTATAACTACTACCATTTTTTGAATCCTCTTCTAATAAAGAAATTATATTCTATTACTGTTACATTAATTCAAATTTCTCATCAACTTTATTATTCATATAGAGTTTCATCACGAATCTCATTGGTGGAATTCATATTTTTGTGTATCCAACCATCCAACTCATCAATAGTGTATTCTTACATCCATCATTTTTATTGAAGTTACCTTCAAATTTCTCAACTTAATTACATCCATGATATTTGTATTTAACCACGATTTCCTCCTTAGATGTAATTTAATTTTCAATTTATTATGAAAAAAGTTACTTCTTTTTGATGAAATTTTTCACCAACCATTTATTTCCATCCACATAAGATGAGGAAATATTCTTTGAAATTTCAACTTCATAATACTTATAATCAAGAAAATTATTAGGGAACCTTGTTATAAGTGTTCTAATATTTTCACATTAAAATCAAATTTGTGTGAGTTTCCCTTTAAAATCTCATTTTCCATTTTGATAATTCGGGGAATGGAATCTCATTACTATATCTGTCTCCTATTATTTTTGTCTATCTTCAATTTTGTGATTATTAATGTCCATGAATTCAACATACTTTGAATTCCCTTATTCCATAGATTCAATATCATCATCTCTGATATCTTATGAAACAAGATTATAGATTAATCTATCCATTGTTGTATCCTTTATATTATTATCATACAAAATATATTCATTCATATTAAACTGTGTTGAATGTATTTACAAGAAATGAATAACAATTTTTACATCTTAAAAAATTTCTCCATTACCATGAATCTCTTCCATAAATACATTTATATAGTTAGATAATGCATCAAAATAAAAATTAGGGTTTATTATAAGATCCTCAAAAAAGTTATACATATTAATCATTTGGTTTTCCCTATAAATGTCCTCACCTATTTATATATATCACTAGATAAAGATCCACCTAATGAATTGATTAAAGTAGCTTCTATATATAATTCCCTCATGTCAAATTTTGGAAAATAACTGATGTCCACTATAGTCAAAATACCATATGTTGATGCTGTATAAAATTATGTACCTATGGATTGGAAATAGTGCTTCATATGACTCTTCCACAATTAAAAGTCCTTCAAATTGATAATTAGAAAACTTTTACGATTATCAACCTCCATGAGAGAAACACTAAAGTTAACCTTGGGTCTCAAAGACAATTTATTATCTGAACTAGGTTAAATACCTTGATAGTGGGTGAATTAAGGGATGAATGATTAAAAAAACCCCATAACATCATGTTTCACCATAAAAAATTCCCATGTTAACTCTCATTCCAATTACAATGTTTTAATAAAAATTTAAGCATGCATGAGACACAACGATTTTACTCTGTTCTCCCACACCGGTCTATGTAAAAGGAGAATACAAAGGCAATGTGCCTATAATGAAATCCACTAAAGCACATAATAGTTACAATTCTCATTGTGGATTCAATATCCCTCCTAGTTTACAGATAATCTCAATATTAAAGCTCATAAGTCTCTCGACTAATGTGTCCTCATTGAATAATTAGAAGATACATTTTTGATAATATGAATCAATATGTTTTACAACAAATTTTGGAATCATTAGGATGAAATTTTTTCCATAATATATATACCACATAACCTAATATTTACAAGGATTTCCCATTTGTTTCACACATTTACATTCATTAATTTTTTGGATGTCGTTCAGGTAACTTTTTCACCATTCAAATATTATTTACATTTTTCCAAAATGTCCAACATACTTGAAAACTTTTTTTATTTGTCCGCAACTACCTTAGTCATGAAGAATCAAATCCCATTATTCTCAAAAAATAATATTTTATTGATTTCATTACCCAATTCACTTTAAACACAATTTTATATATTTTATTCAAACAATTATGGGATAATGATCCCCAATTTTCTATCATTGTTGATCAACTGAAATGTGGGGTGGGGGTAGTCCACAATTTATAGTCCTAGCCAACACTTCTTGAAATATCCTTCTTATCATTCGCCCATGTTTGTATTAATTCCCCAAGAACCTAATATCTCTATTTGATGTCACTTTTGTAAAATAAAAAAAATCATGAACAATCTCCATATCTATTTTTTAGAAGTGTGAAAATATCTTTTTGTTTTGAAAAATCATTGTTCTAGAACATTCAAATATTTTAGGAACTTGATTCCTTATACATATTAGGATGTAATGTTCATGAATATTTAATGGCGACAAAAATTTCAAATCCAGAACAATTTTGTAAATGTTTTTTTACATTTATTTAAAAATACTACCTTTAAAAGAACAACTTATTTTATCTTCTATATTGTTAACCCGATTATTTGAAAATCACTATGAAGTATCACCACCATGTATCATAATATTTATATAGTGACCCATTACATACATTACTTACTATTAGGAGATTGTCATCATACCTTTTCCACAATCCCTCAAAATCTCCAAAACTGACCCTAGAAAACATATTTTTCAAAAAACCTAATCGACTAAAAAACACCAAAATGTTACCTTAGAAGATATTTCCCAAAAAAATGTCAACCCAATATAAATATTTTATTCATTAGTATTGTTATTGTGAAAATAATATCACCAATTTCTAATATACAATTAAATTCAAATACAAATCATGAAAAATTGGGAACTGAATGTTAATATTATAATCATTAAGAATATAAGTTTCCAAATAACATCACTACTACTGATTTTACACTTCTATGTGAATACACATCGAAACAGAAATGGTTAATTTGATAAAAATAATAATAATAATAAAATTTTGTATTTATATAACACTACATTTTGGGATTGAAATATTTTAATTAATATATTCTATGATATTCTAAAAGGGAATAATTTTTCTATGGTTGTTATCTGATTATGAAGGACATATATATATCACTTCTATTGAAATACATGATATCCAAATTGGATAATTTTTTGTATGCTTCAGTGGATGGATATAGTTTGGAATCATATGTACAGAGAGTGTTTTCAAGAACTTAATATATCAAATGAAAATATATTAACATCTGTCTTATTTATTATAATCAAAATTGTAACAAATAGACCCTATATAATACTAAATAATTTCCCTTCCTTTTGATTTTGAGTAACCATACTCATCAATGGTGGATGGTTACTAAAATGGTGGAACACATTCCCAAAATAAACTTATTTGGGATCATATTGTGAATTATTTTTATTATGTCTCATTTAACAATGTGTGATGTTATATCTACATAAATAAACCAGTAGGCATTATGTGAAAATGATAACTCCCTGTATATGTAGTTACCTTCAATTCCCCACAAATAAAACTTTTTTAAGGATCACCAATGTGGTTTTTAAATAATACTCCTCACATGACACATACTCTAGGGTTCCAGAAACGAATCATCATGGGTATTCGGATGCATAAATCATGTGATGGACCCATATAATCAATCCCTATGATCAATACAACTATAATATTATAGATATTAACTATAAAAATTTTCTTATTATGGTTCCCATAGTTGATGACCCTATATATATCAGATAACAATCTGATGAAAAAAATCATAATCTGGTTCTCCCAATAGAAACTCACCTATAATTGTGTAAAATACTAGGATTGGATTTTCTAATACATGTTCATATCAATCATTTAAATAGTACCCAACTAATTATATATAATAAGTGCACTCATACATCTCAATGTTGATCAAAAAATTATACTAAAATATCTTGGAGGCATCCAAAGGGAATGACAATATTCCAATAAAAACTCTTCTAAACAACTGGAATATTTTAGAATCCATAGATGAGATATATTTATATAATTGTAGAGTCACAATGTGATAAATTTTTATTTATAATCCTATTATCGTAGTAATTTTTCAACATATTCCCATGTATAAATACATGAAGGAGTTAAACCTTACCCAAAGTTAAGAGGATCACCAACATATTATTATTATGGAATATGGCTAAATTTGGATCATATTATTATTCAAACTGACATTTTCCAAAATAATTTGACATTCACCATAGGATAGGAAAATATACCTATAAAAATTATAACATAGATCGATATGAATATTCGAATGGTATACTAAGACCAAGAGAATAACCCCAATCAAGATGAGGTCTAATAAAACATTCTATTAGATTCCTGGGTGATGACTTGTGTCCTTAGAAACATGAATTAAGTATATATTCAATTTCAGACATATGACTTTAAATTAGGATCAATTCCATATTCCTCTTCCACTAGATGTTCAACAGTATATTCTGGAAGTCACCTTGGGGTATGATTATATCCTTACCTAGAGAAGTGAGGCCCATATTCCCACTCCAGCCAATGAATTCCCACTTTAGAACAGCTCATAGGATATAAAAGAGGGATAATAAATTCCATCTCCCATTTTATAAGATCATAAATATATTCTTATGAATAATTTAAATCATGACCTTGTGAAAACCAAATTCTAGCTGGGGATTATAAAAATATTTTGTTATTAACATTGGGAAACATTCTTATAGATATCAATATCTATAAAAACATGATATATTATTATAGTCAGCCATTTTTAGGTTCATATTATTGAGAATATTATAGTTGATTAATCATATTATTATAATGGTGAATGATTGTACATATTAGGTGGTACTAAATCATAATGTTTCCCACTAATTTCATAGATCCCCAACTTCCTGAAGGGAATCATCTAAAATAATCCATCATTTGGATTCAGTTATGTATCAAGGAAAGGATAATATTCTGATTCTACTAACCATATGGTCATGCAATGCATAACAAAAATAGTCCAAGGATATATAGAATCCTCCTTAAAATGACGTGGATGTATTTAGCATGGGCGTCTTACCTTTGAATATATATAGATGGATAACATGGTCTCCTCCCTTGTCATCAATTGTTTAAATAATCCTCATAAAAATAACCTACCTTTAAATTAATATCATATCTATTTCAATGATGAATAATATATAGTGTTATAAGATAAATTAATGTCAATTAAATATTAATAACCAATAGTAGATTAAAATAAATGAATGTGGTCAATGTGTTGTTATGGGAAGAATTCATCATCTCTACCACCAATATATCTTGTTTCATCCTCCTCATGAAAAAACATTCTTGGAATCATCACATAGGTTAATATATCATTATCAAATAAAAATATTCCCTGAAGATGTGGAGGGGGAGGACTGAGGGTTATATGTTTTCCATTTTAAACCAAAATACACCTCCCAAAAAGATATTCCTCAAGAAATTAATGATGATTATATACACTGTATACATTTCATCATATGGATAACTCATTTCCTCTATAAGGAAAAAATAATTTCTTGTATGAGATATGTCTATATTCAAAATATGATAAGATTTATTTTATTCGATTTATAGTGATAATCCTTTATAATGGAATGATCCCCATTTTATGAAAATATTAATAATAATATAAAACATGATTTCCTTGAGACATTGACTATTTTCTATTTGATTCAATCAAACAAATCATTCAATGTGTACATCAGAGCATGGGATGAATATATAGTATTAAATTTAGCTCCACTCTATGTTCAATAAATACCACTGAGGAAATCATCATGTAATGTTATTTTATATAGATAAGGCATTGGAAAAGATGGAATATATGCGGTCTATTCAATTAAATAAAATAATAATATCCATAAAAAATAAATGACAATTTTTATAGGAATGATCCATCACCAAGTTGCCACATCAAGAATTCATTAAATCCAGAATCCACAATTGTTGAGAAAAATTGAGATTTTAGGTATAGAAAATGCTCTAGAATCATATAGATCACAATCAGGGTATACAATTAACTAATACCATAACCATGTAAAATAATATAAATTATTAAATAACACTAGTGTATAAGTTCTATTATTATTAAATAAACAATTATAGCCTACTTGACTTGTGGAATTTCCATCATATCATCCACAACGACTATTATAAGGATTATAAAAAAATTAATTATTCCAAGTTATAAAGGAAATGAGAATTTTTAAACCCCGCCCCATAGGGATGATGGAACTACATTCATCACCACAATTAAAATTACATTTGGATTATTACATCTTTAAAGATATCAGTATCTAAGGGTGAAAAAATAAAAACAACCCCCTCTGATATGGATATGGTCATTTATATCATTACCAGATCCCACGACAAGGTATTGAATCATCACCAAACTGGAAAAAGTCTCATAGGATATGTATTATTATTATTTTTGGAAATGTGTGATATATCCTCACGATTAAATATTTGAATGAAAAAGTTAATTTTTATTATTTCTATGTTTTAAAATATATTGAAAACTCCATATAGATTATTTAGAAGAGAATATCATACCCAAAAAAGATTTATATCCCTAAAAACCCATTATGAATATGAATATTTGGAGAATAATATCATCAATCCATCGATAAATATATATTAAATAGTATATCTCCCAATAAATCATAGGAAAACGAATAGACAATTATTTATACATGTTATTTTAGAGTTACTATAATTATTACTAATGTTTTATATGAAAATAAAAACATAGATGAATAGAATGAAGAGCTTCTAGTTTGATATGGCTTTTCTTATAAGCTATGTTGTGAGGGTTTCCATACAAAAAGATAGATACATACGTGAAAGATGGGACCCAAAAACATTCAAATACCACCCAAATGATGTTTGTAGTTTATAGATAAATTATATGGGTTGGAATTATTTTCAGACATCACCTTGAATTTATTTTTAATATATTGGTGAAATTTCCATTCTATGTGTCTATGAAAAAAATAATTTTAATAGTTAAATACGATGAAACAAAGTGGAACTTATTTAACAAACTATAATTCAATATGAGGATGAATTTATTCCAATAAATGGTAGTTCCACATCTAGAAAGTCCAAAGCAACAAAAAATATTTTATTTATGAAATAGATAATTATATTCCTAGACCAATGGTTTACCTCTCTCAAACAGCTTTGAAATGTCAGAATATCCCACTTTTGAGACATTAAGTTTCATCATGTAATTGAAATTATCTTGAACCAATGAAATATATGTTTACACATAAATAATAATAATTTAGTACATATATGGCCTCACCCATGGCCATTATTCATGATTCCTGTTAGGTGACAATAATACTTGTGTTTTAATATTTTATCAAAACCCTATTAATATGGATACATGTGATAACGGTATGACCCACACTATTACAAACATTGAAAAAACCATTCCATTATGGGGAGGTATAGAACCCTCATATAACAATCTATAGATCTTGTATAATCCAATTTTTTGATGAAACATTTGATTCATAAAACATATTACGAAATTTGTAACATGTTTTAGACCTATTATGTTGAAACATGAGTATTAAGTGTTTTCAAAAAATGTATTTCATCATTTTGTTGGAATGAATGACATTTTATTAGAATTATAGCCTCCATGCCATGTCAATTGTGAATTAATATAATCTATGTTTCCAATTACATTATGAATTAATCTTCACATTCATTAAGAAAACCATCAATGAACATTAAAATTACAAAAAATTTGATAATTAAAGAGTATATTTTTTCATATATAAAGGTCAAAAATATTACCAATAAATTCATATTCCACATGAGTAACTAGTTTTATTTTGCTTATAGAATTTATGTAATTTTCTTCATATAACACTCAATGTATATAAATATCATATAATATTTAGAAAACAAACATTAATATACCAAAATCTAAAAGAAACAATCTTCCATAGTATAATCAGTGCCTATCTCCTGTTGGATTCCCCGTAAATGAAAAATGGGGATGTTAAACGCGGAATCTATCATGGTCAATCATATAATAGTGTCGACTTTAACTCCAAGCCCTCAGTAATATCATGTGCAACCACTCGATGACTTAACATAACAAAAATAGAACCATATATATAAATGGAGGTGTACCATGATATCCATTTTTTAATGATAGAAATAATAATTACAATTTTTAAATGAGGGAGTAGGTATTGGGGTATTGTTTCATTACTGAGGAATATAACCTTCCAAATATTCCATAAATTAAAAAACTATGGGTGTTCACTATTAGAAGAAAATTATATTATTATTATAATTACATGATCATAAAATATGATATTCAATACCAATTTTCTATAAAAAATATATTCTAGACGATGGATGACTATAAATATTTCCAATTCATGAAACCTTATGAAAATGTGTCTATGGTATCCACCATTGTAATAAAGAAATAGTGAGTGTGGAAAAAGTTCCCTAAAAAATTCATTAAGAGGAGGATTATTATAATAATCAGATGATATTATTCCGTAGTCATGTTGAAAATGAATAATGAAAATGTGGTCCCATTTCCCTGATTAATAATATAACTACCCATTTTAAAATCATAGTGATAAAAAATAAAATCAATCCAATAATTGAGAAACATGTAATCGGAAAAGGAATAAGAATATCCAGTGGTCCCTAGGTCTATTTAAACACTATAAGACATCACTCCCTCGATATAGATGGAATATGAACTTAACTAACATGAATAACCATTATTGGATGATGAATGTTTATATGGACCAGTCTACATTTTTTTGTCTATAATATTCAAAAAATATAATATTTACATGAATATGTCACTCAATTTCCATTGAATAATTTTTGAGGAGGCACAATGAGAAAAGGATTATGGGACCTTAGAGGAAGTGGAAAATAATAATCAGATCATGTTGCGATCATTCTCATGTTGGATACATACATACAAGATAATAAAAATGTAAGATCAAACTTGCTCTAAAGAGTAATCAATTAATTATTGGATCATATAGAGATTGGAAAATTCTTGTTGAATTATTTTTCTAATTGAATGATACACCTCCAACTAGTCCCCATCATTGTGATACAAATAGGTTTGCATGGTCAGTATTGAATATATATATGTTAATGACTATTTTCTTAAAGTCATTAGTATAACATTCAAGGATTTCCTAGACACATTTACCTGGAAATGTACTACTAGGAAAGAAATATATATGGATTATATATATGAAATACAGAAGTAAATTCCCATAGTCGTAGTAAAACATTCTATCCTAGATATCATATTTCTCTAAAATGAATATAATGAATCACTTTATGGTGGAATTTATAGACCGTGAGAATTTGACATTTATGATTCTATAACGGAGTCAAACCGAATAGAAAGTGATAATTATTAATTATTTTTTAGTTATATTATTAGGATAATATTACATGGATGATGTTATATGTTGTAACATCAAAAAATATACTTTATTAGAAAACATAATGACATCGATGCTCATCAATGAATTGTGCTCAAGAACTCTTGAATAAATCATATCCCTTTTTTACCATATCAATACAGCGTTTTTAGAGGTAATTATTTATCTCCTAAAAAATTGAACATATATGGGTATGATAATAGTGAACAAAACCCCCTGAGATGGCCCATGTTGAAACCCTAGATTATGGATCATATCTTACATTTGGAGTGTATGTTTGCCTTTACAGATTCATCAATTGATGTTTTATTATGAAGAATATTGTTTCCTATGTATTCTATAGCTACCTTATTAAATAATAAATTAATTGAATTTATAGTTAACATTATTATTGGAGTGTTAAATGGAGACTACACCACAATTGATATTTTTTTGGACCAGTATACTTAAGTGTCCTATTATAAAATCGAAGAGAATAAATAGAAACATTATGACATGAACAATGACATTTCATTAAATATATTGAAAAATAATCATCTCAATCATTGGAGTATTTTGGGATTTTACTATGTGTTTCAAATAACTAAATTGGTTCTATAAATCAAAACAAGCAAAGATATCAAATTAGACATGTTCCAAAAGACCTTAGTACTGATGCTATATATTTTTTATGTCAACTATATCACTTAAAATTAATGATGACCCCCTGGGGTATGGTAATTCAAATGAGGAAATTGATCCCCAACCATATATGGGTTCATGGGAAATCCCTATGAATTTGTATCAAAGGGGACATATTTTATGATAGAAATACCAAATGATAATGTCCTAGATATTCAGAGTTCATCTACAATATTTTCATTGGTGATGATAATACTTTATATATATAAACTAGAATAATCATGCAATGATTAACAGGATATCATTCTCCATGATCTATGTGAATACATCCCAATTTTTTATTAACAACAATTTTCTTCCATCATTCTTAGAAAATTAAATAATTTTGATATTAAGGACCATCTGTCTTCTTAAGGATGTCAACATGGAGAGGCTAGATAATTGAACCAGGATTTCATATGTACTTCTTTGACACTCAAGGATTATGTCACTATTATTACATTGACTACAATAATGCAAATACATTTCATACTATATTACATATTCATAGATACAAGAAGTAATATTCTAAATAACCAATAGTTTTATTAGTTATTGAGATATAGACACATATATGATACCAATTTTACTTTGTTATATGATACAACTAATTAATAGACAAAATTTTACATCTCTAAGCTCTCTAAAATTTTTTTTTTCTTTATCATAGAGATTGGAAAAGAGTAGGGAATGAATTCCCAATAAGGGTTTCATATACAGATGTTATCATAAATAAATAATGCATAATCAACATGGATGGGTAAATAAATGATCACACATTCTATTTAATAACATTAGTTTTATTATTTTGTAATTAATTATTAATATGGAATGTTAAATAACTATAACCATATTCCACTTAATAACGTGGTAAAAAAATTAATCCATGGATTATATCAAGGAAAAAAATCATTAATAACAATAAATATTATCTCAATGATGGAAAAAATTAATGTTAAAATATATTAACTCAGACAAGATGTTTTTATTCCATGAAGAACATTCATAAGGCATGTTAAAACTATTTATAAAAAACCATCGTATTTGAAAAACTAGATTATCTCAATAGACAATATGATGTATCGAGGGGAAATGTAATGTTGGAGACATCTGTCACTACATATCCAAATAATTCCTCATATATAAAATAATTAATATAATTAATGAATAATATATCTTATCATCATATGTTTAAATTATTCATCATGAAATATTTTCATAAAAATTTCATATCATTTTGATGAATGTACATATCTAGAAATGAATATGGTGATAGGTTTTTCCATTACTATTGTATTCGTAAAAAAATTAATTTTCATTATTTTAGAAAAAAACATTGAAAATAAGTGTGATGATTAAATTGAAACTTATTTTAAAAGTGAAGGATGACATTAAATCTAACTAGTATATAATTTCAATAATAAAAACTACATTATTAATAAAACTGCAAAAATAATGGACATGGAAGGAGTATATATCTGATTTAAAGAAAAAAAATCTTTTTATTTTAAAATTCAATTGAGTATTTAAACTATTAAATAAAGTAAAAATTCATGACAATACAGAAAAAAATAAATTCTATATTTTATAATTAAATAATTTGATCTCATTAATGATAAATGATAAAAATCCTCTTATGATATTGTAAGACCCCAATCTTCCATGATACGCTTCTATTTGAATAATACATTAGCGTGTGTTGTATGAAACTTCAAGTTCTAACACAGACCACAACCAATCAAACTAGCCGTTATGAATAGTAATACCCACTTTTTGAAATTTTAAACATTTTATATTTAAAAATGGACTTCATTTTCAGATTCGTAATATCGAAATTAGATGAGGGTGAAATTTTTGTACTTTTCTGAGAACTTTCATATTTTGATGAATAGTGAAAATTACTAAATTTTATTTATAAAAACATTTTTAATAGACATAATAAATAGTGATAGATTATGAATTTGAGTGGTTTTAAATTATATTTAGAATATATTTTTACAATTTATTCCAATTTTGGTCATTGGACATAGTTTCAAATTTAATCCAGACATAAACAAGTGTCAATCTTTTGATAGTTATTGTTTCTTAAAAACACGATTTTTGTTTTTCATAGCGGGAATTAATTTTAAATTAATAAATGCAACTTCTATGATGTGAATTTCTTAAAATATACATCATTATTTAATTCATAATATCAAAATTATATTACGGTAAATTTTTGGTATTTTTCTGAAAACATTTAATTTTGGATGAATAGTGAAAAACACTGAGTTATAGTTTAAAACCGAATTTTTATTTAAATAATTATTTATTTTATTTAAATTATTTAATGTCAAAATATATTCATAATACCAATATATGTTCAATTTAATTCATTATAGTCAGTTTATAATAATTTTAGATATATAATATTTTTATTGAAATTTTCACCATCTTTTACCCACCTATTAGGAGCTTTTGCAAATTATAATAAAACATAAATTTACCACTTCTGTGATGTGAATTTTGAATATCCGAGAGACACCATTAATATCAAATATTAAAATGCGGTTCAATGAGATGAAAATAATTTTTTGTGAATAGTAACTTTTTTCTTTTATTTACAACAGTTACAAGTAAATATAGTAATTAAGGGTAAAAAGGATATTAATATTACCCTAACACATGCCCTAATTCTATTGGACAAGTTTATCTCTACAAAAAACAACCTTAGGATTAAAATGTTATCATTTAGATTTATTTTGATTAGATTAGGACATTTATTATTGTTTAATTCAAATAAGAGTTAAATGAGTTAAAATCAATGTTTATTAACTAAATCATTTTTAATATAGGTTCATACATAAGATAAATTATATTATAAATATTAATTAGAAAGATAAAAATATTTCCTAAATCATGGTATTTTATTTATAATTTTTATACAATATATAAATAAATTTATTTATGACACAATGATGATGGAATAATTACCTTATTCATGAAAGAATCAAATAAATGTATTATAAATATTAAAATAAATATAATTTTAAAGTTTTTATGACATCCCTGATTTTTCTAGGGGAACATGAAATTTTAGGAGTGATTAAATGTATTTAGTCTGAAGTAATCATGGTGTTATTATTTTAACAAAAAAAATACCAAATAGTGTCAAAATTGACATAAAATAGTTTTTTTTAAAATATTATATTATTAATTTATATAATGGTCCTAAAACACTATGGTTCGGCCAAAAGACTTATATAATAATATATATGAAATTACTGAACCAATAGGGGTTCTATTGGTAGTATATTGTATGTTTATTAACCATATATTGTAAGAATACAAGAAGACATGGTAAAAGTAAAATTAGTTAACTTAGAGTTAAATCTAAATGATAAGGTTAAAATGGTGACCTAAACTTGTCTAAAACCTATTGGTTGAGTTTTTTTCTACCTATACCCACCATATAATTTAAATAATCAACATTGGAGCCACTAGAAACCGAATATGAATTTATTATAAAAAAATATTTTAAGTTTTTCCTAAGTTTCCCCTCACCCCTCTTATAAAAGGGCACTCCCCCTTCCCTCAAATTCACACCTTCTATTACATTTTGCTCGGCCAGACCCTACCCAAATACCCTCTCAAATACTTTCATTAATACTATAGGCCATAGTTTGATCAGAAAGCCAACATAAATAGCCCTTTTGATCAAATCAAAAGGAATTACCCGAAGAAGAGGTTATGATTTCACCAGTCTATTTCAAGTTCCTTTCTTCTTCCACTTCCTTATTCATTATTGTTTCCATTATAAAATAATAAATCCAGAATAGTAAATATACTTTGATTTTATTATAATTATTGTACAACCAAATTCAATATTCTATCCACACTTTGAATGACATGTCACCATACGTACGTACGTATGGCTTGCCGTCTCCACATCGGGGTGTAATTGTTATTCAAAACATTATTATTTGGATGGTTATAATAATGATGTGTATTTGATGTAAATAATAAATATAACAGGATAAGGAATGTTTATATATTATATAAAATCCAATTATATATTATATTAATATCAAAAGAATGATATTTTCACTCGTGCGTGCGTACGGATTACCATCTCCACGACGCGATGAGATTCATTTCCAAGATCACCTTTCATCGACGATTATAAAAATATATATTACTAATAAGTATGTAATATATGACATAATAATGCTACTAGAGATATATATATTTTTATATATATAAGTATTTATGTACTTACATGTATCTTATACACTTACTTCCATTCAATACTATATGAAGTCGGAAACATTGTTTATGCGTACGTACAGACTACCTTCTCCATAAATGGTGTTTTTCATTTCATATATAAGTATATTAAAAAAATTTATATTCTAAATATATATGATAAAAAAATCATGTTTTATATTCTTGAAGTATATGAATCATGATCTATGTGATACAATCAAGAGTAACAAGTTAAAACATGTACGATAAAGAAATCAATTATTACACAAAATATTAATATAACATGGAAATTATTATTAAATGGGTAGTATAAAGACATAAATGAATAATGTATGATATAATAAATATTAATATGGTTCTGTTATAGTTTAATAACATACTATAGTCTTTATACAGTAGGTAAAACGTACCCTCGACCAAAGGAAAGTGCAAGGTAAGGGGTTTTCATCTCACTCCTTGTTCCCATGAGATTCATGCTATATTTCCACTATTACATTTTGTGTGATGTATGTACTACCCATAATTTTATTCTTTTTGTAATACATATTCATTTATGTTTATTTACATATTCATTGTATGATACCCTTTTCTTGGAATGTTAAATCCTTTAAAAATTTTGAATGTGGTATGGGACACTTTGATTCAAAAATGTCTTTAAATGACTTCTTTTCTACATTGTGTGACTTTTAAATGTTTTCAGGAAAAAGGGATATTTCTCTCAAAGAGTTTTATAAATCATTTTCATCTATGTCAACATCTATTGATAAATTTTACACTTGTTTGAAGTTGATTTATTATGATAAAAATCATCCATGTTGTATTTAATGTTTTTTGATATGTTTGACTATAGATGAGTTATTTTTATGCTAATAATGGTTTATGATTAATGTTTTGGCATTCTATATGCTAGTTTTAATATGATTATTTTTGTTATATTTTATCCTCTTCTTAAGATGAATGTGTTGGACTTGTATGTTCCGGGTTGGTGTCCGGTTAATGAAGACCCTCTGGATTGGTGTCCAATTATTAGAGGCACTTCGGGTTGGTGTCCGGTTATTAGAGTCACTCCGGGTTGGTGTCCGGTTATTAGAGGCACTCCGTGATGGATTCCGGTTAAAGAGCCTCTCCTGGTTGGATTCTGGTTACAGTTATCCCTTAGGTCTTGGAACAACGCCTTGAAATAAGCATTAATGTTCGACATTATTCATTCCATCATTATGAAAGTGGTTATTGGTATTGCATGTGATTATTCGACTAGTAGAATATCCATATGAAATAGTAAATGGCATTGTTTCATTTTATTTCTGCCATATTATTCTGAAGTTCAAGTTTAAAATGCTTTTGTTTTAGTTTTATAAATTTGTTTTAATGTTTATGCTTATTTTTGAAATTTCACGCGGTATTGTTATTTTTACTAAGCATCTGAGCTCACCTGGTTCTATATTTTTTTTCCAGGATTCCAAAAACTGTATAGTGATAGATATGCAGGTTTAAGAATAGGGAATACTAGAATTCATATAGGATTATTTATGTTGTTTTGTATGTTATAAAGTGTAGTGTATCATTTTTCTATGTAATATATTTTCCAAGTATGCTAAATCAATCTGTCCTTCAGGACTTGATTCCTTGTAATCTTGCCAATGAACTAAAATAATGCACCGAATCTCGGTAACTGGGGTCAGGGAGTTACAGTTGGTATCAGAGGAAGGTTAGCAATAACCTTCTAAACTAGATGTAGATAAACTCTGATTAGAGCACATTTCACTAAGATAGACTATGAGGATTAGTACAGAAGAACTTCCTAGAATTTTGGTATTGTAAATATTTTGTGAGTTTTCTGAGAAATACATCCAGGTCTGGATACAAGAAGGTAGAGGCGGCTCTGGCATAGATATACCTAGCGTTAAAACCTGAAAACACCGCTTTGAGCTAGACTCGAATGGGAACTAGTGCACGACAACGGCCCTTGCTCTAGTCTTTGCTATGACACTTCTGGGGGATATGCTTAGGATAATTCTCATTTTATTTACAAACCACTATGAATGGATTATGATTATATACCTCCTCAATGATTTTTTTTTGTGATTATGGATTATATCCATAAACTATTCAATTTATGTTTGGTATTTTATATATTTTGAATTATGAATTGTTATTCATAAACTGACCTAGTGTATTCCATTGTATAGAAATGGAAACCAATATAAAAATGTGAACTCCTACAACATGAATGATCCAAAGAGTAAGAATGATCAAAACGTTCATAGTATTAAGGCATCATTTAGAAGGGAAAAAGTATCCCATGTATTATTAACACATAAAGAAATAGTATCATATTTAAATAAGTTAAGTAAAGAATTATCTGAGTCCTACAACTTTGAAGGGGAGAAAGACAAGAAATGGATGGAATAGTAAAATATGGGTAAAGGGAAGAGGGAAAAGAAGGATTTTCCCATATGTGATAACTGTAGAAAGAATCACCATGGTAAATACTTGAAGGGAATGGGAGTTTGTTATATGTGTGGAGAAAAAGGACACCAAGTACGTGATTTCAAGGGTATAAAACAAATTTCAAATGTACAATGCTTCATCTGCAAGGTGCTGGACACTACGTGAACCAATTTCCCAGTCATAAGAATATGATGAAAATGATGCTATTGGATAATTATAAAGTTATGATACTACCACAAATGAAGAAGAATGACTAGTGTTCTTATGTTGTTATTTTGGAATTATTTCATTTAAGTGTTGTATCAATGATGTTCTGGAAATAAATAAGGATTGTACTGTAGTACTATTTCATTGAGAATTTGAGATTTTATGGTACTATGAAAAGTGACTCTGTAGTGAGTTAAAATTTTTAGACATTACATGGTTTAAGGAATGGTAAACCTTAATATGGTCCTAATATTAAGGTACTGATTTTGGAATAAGATATGGTTGATTTTGGTAAATTATTTTGGATATTCATCACTTCCTTGAAATTGATTAAAGATTTGTATATTCCATCATTGATGGATTTTACAACATTTTTGGGTGGATGATGTATATCCAGTATTCTATAAGGATTAAGGGAGCGTCAGTGTAATCAATAAGGTTTTCTGGTAATTCAGGATGTTTCAGGGTTTTAAAAGTATACATGATGAAGGTATTCACAAGCTATTACGATGTAAAAGGATCTATAAAATGTTTGTGTTTCATATAAATTTTGGAATGAGAGTTTATAGAAGTATTTTGGATAAGTCTAAAGGTTGTAAGGGATTATGTTTGAAAGGTTATTTTTGGATTTTTATAAAAGGACAACACGCAGACCGGGTGACGACCCATCGCATCGGACAAAGCTGCGGGAATCGAACCCACAACCATAGTGCAATTGGGATTTATCGCCTACCACTAGACTACGTGAAGTTCCTGAATGGTATAATGTAGTTTCATTTCATAAAGGGTCTGATATGTGAGTTATAAATTCATTATATTTGGAACCCTATACGATTAGGATAAGTAGAGTATTTTTGAGTTGTATTATGTTTTAGGGTGAAAGATGAGTCTGTGGTAGAAATTTATTAATGGATAAAACTCTAATTATAATGTAACTATATCTCCCTATGATCTTATCTAATCACATAAATAAATTCCTCAACATTAATAAAATGATCTTAGAACAAAAATGTTGTCCTAGACGGTACCTTAGATCATCACAAATTTATGGCTATGGGATTATTGGCCTTTTCATAGCCATGTTCTCTACCACTCTCCATCTGATATTGATGGTTATATTTCTCTTACATATCCATATTTTCCTAAATGGAACACTATTATGTGTAATTTTTGGTAACCTTCATACTTTCCACTCTTTATTTTAAATAGAGGCCTCATTAATCCATTTTTCGATGTGGGATTTCAACTAAGATATTTTGAACTGTCAACTCCATGTTTCCAATACTGAGCATAAATTGCGAGGATGCAATTTATTGAAGGAGGGGAGAATGTAATACCCCATGCTTCCATGATATGATTCTCTTTGAATAATACAGTAGCGTGTGTGGTATGCAACTTCGAGTTCTAACGCACACCACAACCAATCAAACTAGCTGTTATGAATAATAATACCCAATTTTTAAAATATTATATATTTTATCAAAAAAAAATGGAATTCATTTATGGATTCGAAATATCAAAACTAGCTTAGGGTGAATTTTTGGTACTTTTCTGATAACTTTAATATTTAAATTAATAGGGAAAATTACTAAATTTTAATTAAAAACAACTTTTTTAATCGAAATAATAAATAGTGATAGATTATGGATTTGAGTGGTTTTAAATTATATTTAGAATATATTTTTGCAATTAAATCCAATTTTGGTCATTGGACATAATTTCAAATTTAAACCAGACATAAATAAGTGTCAATTTTTTTATAGTTATTATTTCTTAAAAACACGTTTTTGTTTTGATAGTGGAAATTAATTTTAAATTAATAAATTCAACTTCTATGTTTTAAATTTAGTTAAATAGACTTCATTAATGAATTCGTAATATGAAAAATATCATAGGATAAATGTTTGGTATTTTTCTGAAAACATTTAATTTTTGATGAATAGTGAAAATCACTGTGTTATAGTTTAAAACCAACTTTTTATTTAATTAATTATTTATTTTATTTAAATTATTTAATGTCAAAATAGATACATAATACCAATATATGTTCAATTTAATTCATGGGAGTTAGTTTATAATAATTTTAGATATATAAAAATTTTATTGAACTTTTCACCGCCATTTACCCACCTCCTTGGATCTTTTGCAGATTCACATAAAACGTAATTTTACCTTTTATGTGAGCCAAATTTCAAAAATCAGAGAGACGCGGTTAATATCAAGGAGTAAATATTTGTTCAATGAGATGAAAATTATTTTTATTGAATAGTAACTTTTTACTTTTATATACCACGGTTAAAAGTAAATAGGGTAATTAAGGGTAAAATTCATATTAATATTACCCTAACGCATGTCCAAATTCTATTGGACAAGTTTATCTCAACCAAAAACAAATTTAGGAATAAAATATTATCATTTAGGTCCACATGGATTAGATTAGGACATTTATTATTATTTAATTCAAAGATGAGTTAAAAGAGTTAAAATAAAAGTTTATTAAGTAAAACATTTTTATTATAGGTTAATATATAAGATAATTTAAATTATGAATTTTCATTAGAAGGACAAAATTATTTAATAAATCATGGTATTTTATTTATAATTTTGAGAAATTATATAAATAAATTTATTTATGACACAATGATGATGAAGTAATTACCTTATTCATGAAAGAATTAAATAAATGGTATTATAAATATTAAAATAAATTTAATTTCAACGTTTTTATGACATCCACGAATTTTATAGGTGAACATGACATGTTATTATTGATTCAATGTATTAATTTGAAGTAATAATGTTGTTATTATTTAAAAAAACAAATACCTAATTGTGTCAAAATTGACATAAAATAGTTTTTAAAACAAATATTATATTATTAATTGATATAATGGTCTTGAAAATCTAAGGCTCCGCAAAAAGACTTATATAATAATATATATGACATTAATTAACCAATTGGGCTTTGATTAGAAGTATATAGCATGTTTAGTAACCATATAGTGTAAAAATACAAGAAGACACGATAAAAGACAAATTATTTAACTTAGAGTTATATCTAAATGATAAAATTAAAATGGTAACCTAAACTTTTCTAAAACATATTTTTGGAGTTTTTTTCGGACTATATCCACATTAGAATTTAATTAATATACTTTAGAGCCATTAGAAACCGATTATGAATTTATTATAAATTAATATTTTAAGTTTTTTCTTAAGGTGACCGTCACCTTTCTAATAAAATGGCACTCCCCCTTCTCTCTAATTCACACCTTCTAAACCTGTTGGATAGGCCAACACCTGCCCAAATACCCTCTCCCATATCCTCCCTTAATAATATAGGCCTTATTTTGATCATAAATTAATCCTCAAGAGCCCTTTTGATCAAATAAAAAGGAAGAACTCGAAGAAGAGGTAATGATTTCACCACCCTCTTTCAAGTTCCATTCTTCTACCACTTACTTATTCATTGTTGTTTCAATTATAAAATAATAAATTCAGTATATTCTATATACTTTGATGTTATTATAATTATTGTACAACCAAATTAATTATTCTATCCACCCTTTGAATGACATGTCACCATACGTGCGTACGTATGGCTTACCGTTTCCATGTCGTGGTGTAATTGTTATTCAATACATTATTATTCGTATGGGTATAATAATGATCTGTATTTGATATAAATATAAATATAACATGATAAGGGTAATTTAAATATTATATACCACCCAATTATGTATTATATTAATATCAAAATAATGATATTTTTTCTCGTGCGTACGTACGGATTACCATCTCCACGATGCGATGAGATTCATTTCCAAGTTTACCATTCATCGACAATTATAAATATATATATAACTAATAAGTATTTAATATATGACATAATAATGAAAATAGAGAGATATATATATTTATAAATATAATTATTTATGTACTTACATTTATCTTCTTCAATTACTTCTGTTCAATACTATATAAAAATGGAAACAATGTTTATGCGTACGTACAGACTACCGTCTCCATAAATTGTGTTTTCCATTTCATATATAAGTTTATTAAAAAAATTTATATTCTAAATATATATGATAAATAATTCATGTTTTATATTCTGGAATTTTTTGAATCATGATCTATGTGATACAATCAATAGTAAAAATTTAAAACACGTAAGATAAAGAAAGCGATTATTACCCAAAATATTAATATAAAATGGAAATTATTATTAAAATGGTAGTATAAAGTCATAAATGTATAATGTATGATATCATAAATATTAATATGGTTCTAGTATAATTTAATAACATAATATATTCTTCATATAGGAGGCTGAACGTACCCTCAACTAAAGGAACGCGCAAGGTAAGGGGTTTTCATCTCACCCCATATTCCCGAGAGATTCACGCCATGTTTCCACTATTACCTTTTGTGTGGTGTATGTACTTCCCATAATTGTATTCTATGTGTAATACACTTTAATTTATGTGTATTTATATATTAATTGTATGATACCTCTTTCATGGGTTGTATGTTTCGTAAGTTACCAAACTGGTAAGAGTTAATTTCACAATCTCTTTATTATCCGAGGTTGTTTTTACATATGTATCTACTGGGACATATTTATTATCCATATCCATGTTTTATGAAAGAGTTTTCCACGAGATTATTTTAAGGGAACTTTTTAATAAAACATCATATTAAATGTTTTAAATATTTATTCTTCTAAATCGTTTTCATTAATATCCATGTCTTCAAAATGGGTTTTAAGGATTTATTTATATGGACATTAATGTTATCAAAATGTTAATTCCTTTCAAAAGTTTCAAAGTGGTATGGGAAAATTTGATTCAAAAATTTCTTTAAATTAATTCATTTCTAAATTTTTGTTACTTTTAAATGTTTTCATGAAAAGGGGAATTTCTCTCAAAGAGTTTTACAAATCATTTTCATCTATGTCAATATCCTTTGAAAATTTTTACACTTGTTGGAAGTTGATTTATTATGATACAAATCAGCTATATTGTATTTCTGTTTTTGTGATATGTTTGAATATAGATGATTTATTTTTATGCCATTAATGGTTTATGATTAATTTTTTGGCATTCTGTATGCTAGTTTTAAAACTAATGTTTATTTATCTTTCATCATCTTCTTAACATGAATTTGTTGGACTAGTTTGTTCCAGGTTGGGGTCTGGTTAAAGTAGACCCTCCGGTTGGTTTCTAGTAATTAGTGGCACTCCGGGATGGAGTACAGTTATTATAGGTACTCTGTGTTGTTGTCCGGTTATTAGTGGCACTCTGAGATGGAGTTTGGTTACAGAGGCTCTCTGGGTTGGGTTCCAGTTACAGTTATCCCTTATGTCTTGGCATGAGTCCTATACACAAAAATTAACATTCGTCATTATGGATTCCATCATTATGAAAGTAGATATTGATATTTCATGTGATTATTAGACTATTAGAATATCCATGTGAATAAGTAAATGTCATTATATCATTTTATTTCTCCCATATTGTGCTGAGATTCAATTTTAAAAGGTTTTTGTTTTAGATTTATACATTGCCTTAACTGTTTATACTTATTTTTGAATGTTTCCGCTGTATTTTTATCCTTACTGATCATCTGTGCTCATCCCATTCTATGTTTTATTTTTCCCAAGATTCTAAGAAGTGTATTGTTATTGATATGCAGGGTTAATCCATGGGAATACTGGCATTCAAAAATGATTATATATGTTGTTTTGTATGTTATAAAGTGTAATGTAACATTTTTGTATGTAATATTTTCTCCATGACTGCTAAACTGATTAGCCTTTCAGGACATGATTCCTTTAATCCTTCCAATGTATTAAAATAATGCACCCACTCTGGGTAACTGGGGACTGGGCATTACAAATATTTAATGAAATTCCAAAAGAATGAGATATTCAAAAAAATAGTCTTACCTAATTACTAACATTAAAATTGTAACTCTAGGAATGTGTAAACATGAATTTAAATATTAAAAATAAATAATAAATAGGTATTTATCTTAAATACATCAATATGGTAGTATATACACAATATAAAATTTACTATGTCCATATTAACAAATATGTCTCAATCGAATTGAGTTTCAGATGAAATGTCGTAAATCATGCTTCTCTTAATATAAACATGCCATAAACCCCTATATAATGGTATGAATAGTTATATTTATTTATTCAAGAATTGTATTTATATTTTTAATATCATATATGATCCACATATATTGTCTTACTGACCATTTGTTAAAAATATTTCATTCTTTTCAATGTTTCATGTGATAAATATCTTCTTTTCTCATATGTCTTTTTTCATTAATGGTTTAGATCTTGTGAAAAAGATATAAATCCATTTTCTCTAGAAATGATAAAAAAATATAAATATTATATTTAAGGATAAAATTTGTCTTTATAACCTTTATTTTAAAAAATGGAAATTAAATCTTATCTATTCATGTGAATGGTGGGTCGTATGTACGCACGAGCGATAATATCATTCATTTATTTTGAGAATGGGTAACATACTAAATGCAGTGTTAATTTTTCAAATTCAATATCACATATTAATTATAAATGTATTCATTATATATATTAATATTATTATTTTGTGAGTTAGTGATGGATAAGATGGTACATTGGTTTGGGTTGCGGTAGTTGTTCGTAGAAACAATTGATGCCATTCATTACAATTTGCTGAAGAAGGATAGAGATAAATATTATTAAAAAACAATTATAAAACATATTTATATGTTAGATAGTAGTTATAGTATATTTTAAATACTATGATATAATTTAATGTTCTATTTTAAATAGAAAACAAGTATCTTTTTTTAGTCAATTAAATTCTCTTATATAAACCCGCGTTTTATCTCCCCTTAAAGACACTTGGTATGTAATTAATTAAAAAAAATAGATAAATAATGCGTATAAGGAATTTGGAGATATTTTTTTATGGTTTTTTAGATGATGGTATTTGATAGGATTAAATAAATGAGGGGAGGGTGTGTTTTATTTTTTAAATACCAAAAAATATTCAATAAACAGAAATAACACTCACCCCATGTTCAAAAACATATTATAAATAATTCATTGAATTGAAGGTATATTCTATCTACAAAAACACAACATAAAAATAATAATTTATTCAATATGTTCATCCATTATACTATAAGATAAAAAAATTGAGATTTTATTTTTAAATACGGTAACTAGTTTTTTAACCATGATAATTTATCTATTAAAGATAAATTTAATTCATATTTATTAGTGAAGAATGATAAACATATTAAAAATATTATATCCTATTAATAAAATTAAATTTCATTATGTGTGGAAAATAAATTACAAAACAAATGCATGTAACCAGAAAATAATCATTTAATCAATAACTGTGTAATTTTTTTTACATTTTGACCAATAATAATATAAAAAATGATGTTTAACTTATTACAAAATTGTAAGCCTGATAAATATAAATTTTAAATCTATTTTATAATATAAAACTCACATAAGTGGGAATGTATAATTTTCAATAATCCACAAAACATGCGGAAATATTATTTTTCAATAAATCTAAATTTCAATCATAAGTTGATTTTATATTAACTGTAATACTAATAATTATGATTATATGGATTTAAATTAATATATAATTGCATATTGTATATATTTAGTTAAAATCATCAATCATAAATGATTATTTTAAATAATTATAATGGTCATCAATTTTTCCTTTTTATATAAAATTGTTTACTAAAAAATATTTTTATAAAAATAAAACCATTTAATTAAAAATTTTATAATTTTTAATTATTATATATCTATAGTAAATAAATATTTAATTAATAATATTAAAATATATTATTATAAATATATTTTTTAAAAGTTAAATTCAATATTTTTATTATTCATAAAATATTATTTTATATGAAAAATATCATAATATCATTTTAGTAATATATGGAATAAGTAAGTTCAAAATTGAAATTCAACATATAAAATTATAATTTTATTTCAGGAAATACTAGTTTTTTTTATATTATTATTAAAATAGAATTTTCACTTAACATAATTGAGGCTCAGAGATGTGTGGACAACATACTATTGAATAGATTGATTTTTGATAGGAAATGTAT
Organism: Viscum album; assembly: GCA_963277665.1. Classification (NCBI taxonomy): domain Eukaryota; kingdom Viridiplantae; phylum Streptophyta; class Magnoliopsida; order Santalales; family Viscaceae; genus Viscum; species Viscum album. The sequence goes on from OY728150.1 coordinate 1,591,873,082, forward strand.
CATAATTTCATGGGATGTCAGATTCATCCCTCCTATAAAAATTTCATCCTCTAAAGTTAATAGATATTACATTCAAAAAATGATCATGGATATTATTCATACCATCGTTTTGTTCCCACATTGTTTTCTCCATATTATGATATCTCTAATATACTCTAACTAGTATAGTCATTTTATTCTTCAACACTTTGTATTTAATTTATAAAATCTAGATAGGCTTTTAATAGAATGATATATTATATTCCAATTCATTTATATCATTTATGAGGACATGCTTTATTTCATGAATATACATTCATAAAAATGATATATTGAACACATCATGTACTTTAAGAGGCCCAATGGAATTTCTTATCATTGATCCAAAATTATAATTATTTCAAAATTTTCAAATTTACCAATGTATATGGGGCTCAGTTTTTCATTTATACCCTACAATATGAAACCCGTTCATAGATACACAATCAAGAAAACCATTTAACCAACATGAATATCCTATGAATTCCTATAATTGTTTTTCATTATTTTTTGGATACTTTGAGTTGATTTAATATGAGAATTCATTTTTTTAACATTATTTTTGTCTCCATAAACAGGTTTTGTGCCAATATGTTTACTTTTACCAAAATCATTTCAACATTTTTTTATTGACAATTATTTCCATGTAATGATTCATATGATAACATAGGATTACAAGAATGTATAATTTGTTATAGGAACATTCTACCATAAGTAATAATTTATCCCACACATAGTGGAATTCCATATAATATAACCATGTAACTTATTCCAATGTTTGAACTGTCATATTATTATATACATTAGTTTAGTAAGTTTGGTAGTTCTCAAAATACAATAATTATAAAAATAATCTAATGACCCTTCTATAATTTTAATGTAAAATGGTGATCACAATTAGAAATATTCTAAAGCAGTGTCCCATTAATTATTTTAAATTCATTATTAATTTTTTAAGTGATAAGGTGTTCAATAATAACATATAGAAAATAAAATGTGGATTTTTGGTTATGCTAAAAAATCCCAGTATTTTATTATGCATTATATAATTATTTTGTTCTCATGTGACCAAAACCATAATAATGAAATAAAATTTCTACATTAAATAAGTATATGTTTTATGAAAATTAGGGATATTATCTCTCATCTCCCAATTGTTTAAAAACATCTTCTGGGTACTTAATCAGTAATTTCCAACTACATGTTATCCCAACAAAAATGTTTCCTCTAATAACAATAAAAAATTCTACTTGGGTGTATAGAAAAATTATATTTTATGAGAACTGTAAAAAATACACTTTCTTGTTCATTTATATATTTATCACAAAATATCATTCAAAATATTGTAATTCTATTTTCATAAAAGATGAATGCCATGTTCCAAACATTCAATGAATTTATTTTCTATAAAAAATACTATTATCGTATTGAGAACATTTTATTTTTTAAAATAAATATTGTTTCTAAATAATTTTAAATTTTTGCATTGTCTTCTCATAGATATTATTTACCATATCGATATTTACAATGAATATTACATTTGATCTATGTTAATCAACATTTATGTCATAACACCATTATCTTTCTTGCTCAAAAAACCAACAAATATTTTCCATCCATGAGTAGTAGTGTATTGAGAAATCAAAATCCCTTTATAGCTTAGTTGATTTCCATATCATCATGTTTTACTCTTTTTGTGGGAAGATGTTTCTATGTTTCTTTTCTAACAGTATATGTACAATTATGAAATATAAAATAAGTTTCCCCATACCATTAAAGACATTATATCAAATACCAAAACATGATAATGTATTGGATAGTACTATTTCTAAGTCTTAGTCATTGTTGATGAATATGACTTAACATTATCACTTTTTATACTATTTTTACCCTCATAAGATCAAATGAGATTTAACCCTCAGAGATAATACACTAAAAAAGTAAATTTCCTTGAGCTAGACAATGCGAATAAAAAATATACCATATAATTATTTTCATATATTATTTTCCCGATGGATCTACATTAAATTATAAGACAGAATGTAGATTTTAGAATAAACTAAATGAACTTTAATGAATACCAAAAAAATAAACATGATATTCCAGGAATCCTTTTTTAACATTATCCATAAAATAGAGGGTAAATTATAAAATAGAAATAGTGTTATCATAATGTAATAATGTATATACCTCATTTTTAATTTTTCATAGTTATTATGTCATTATTTACTCTTAATTTACGATGCCCTAAATGATAGTTAATATTTGAAAAATACTAATATCCATGAATTTGGTCAAAATTTTTATCAATTCCTGGAAGGTGATATTTATTATTTATCATAAAAGATTTTATTTGTACATATCAATGAATTTCCTCGTGGATCCATCAATTTTCAAAAAAACTAGGGTTCCCCATGATTAAATTGTATGATGAATACATCCCTTATCATAATATTCTAATATTTATTAATTTAAATCAACTCATTACTCATGGTTCATAGTATATGTATTTCTTATAATAGGGTTTTCATTAGGTATTAAATAAATATAAAAAACACATTCATGCTTTGTAGATTTCATAGTAATTCATTATGAAATTAAATATTGTTTTTCTATATAATACATGCATAATAAATTTTATTATTACCTTCTCCATCCAATGTTATTTCTTTATTCGCAAATAATCTAATTTAGAATAGAAAATCTACAAGGATATAAACATGATTAATAAAATGAATTATCTACTCTAAATATATATAATTAAACATCTTAATCCAAATTATAATTTCCTTCAATTTTAATGAAATTATTTCATTATATTTTAAATAAATCCCATATAAAGGATTATATATTAAAAAAAATTAGTATAATAAGAATTTCCACAATTAAATCATGTTTATTTGTCATATTAGGACTACTTGATATATCCTCATTTCTGTCAGACTTAGTATAGAATAAATTAATGAAATATAACATCATAGGGTTCTAGGGAACTATTTAATGACTATAGAAAATAATAAAGATTTAAGGGAGTTGTAGGATCCGTAATATAATAATGAATTAGATATATTCGATCTATGATTAATTTACCACAAACCAGTTCATTATGTACATACACCTCATCTATTTTTTCATAATATTGTCCTTATATCCTATTTCATTTCTATGGTATGTTCCTTTAATTTTAGTGGAATTGTCTTGAATTATAAACCAATCCATTACAACTGAAGCACTGAACATTATTTATTTGTTTCTTCCCAACAAATTAATTAAACAAATGTCCCATGTCACTACATTTATTAATGAATCCCATGAGCATGAAACATTTTCTAGTATGTTTGGTTAAATAATAATTAAATGGTTGAAATTACATCATCTTTTTATTCTTATTTAATATATATTCCATTTTTATCGGTGTTCATATAACCACTACTTCTGTTGAAATAATTTCAATATAATGAATCGATTGAATTTTTTCATCACAAAGATGAACTACAATCCATTTAATATTATGTCATGAATGATTGAAATACATGTTCCCATCAGATTATGTGATTATTACCACCACTGAAATGGGAAATCAGTAATTCATTATTGGGAATGTAATCTATACAATACCTGAAAAAAATGTAAAGGTAGACTCATACATAGAAAATAAAATAACCATAATTTTTATTTATCTTTATGGAAAATCATTTAATTTCATTATTTCTATTTAGAGGCCAATTTTAATGTACCATGTTTTTAAAAGATAACAATATGTTTGATAGTATACACGATACACCACATATTTCTTAAAAGAACCAGTAGATATTATTATTTAATAGTTAAAATTATACCCTAAGTGTTAGAATGGTTGTTGTGAAAAATATTAATTTAATTTTATAAATAGGGTTTATTCATGTATCTATAACGAATTCTATAGTGTCCAGCCTATAATAAAGAAAAATAAAACCATTTTTTAATCAAATGGAAATTCTATTAGAAAAAACTTTTTAGTGCGATGAAAAATAATTATAAAATAACAAAATCCCCCTTGTTGGTTTATATTTATGATATATATATATATATTATTTAATCCAATTCTTAAAATTCATCTCATATTTTTTCTAGGCATGATATAAGAAAAAATTTATTTTTATGCAAAAAAGAAGTATTTTAAAAAAAAAATGCATTTACCACATTTTGAGTGAAAACCATTCTAATACAAGTTTTTCTCACTTTCAAAAATTAATTTTTTTTAAAAAAAAATTTCTATAGTATTATAAGGTTAATATTTTACTAAATTTGAGTTTTTTGTATTTTTTAGTGAATGTTTATATTTTGATAAATATTGATTAACAGAAAATATTATTTCAAAACTACATATGAATAAAATTTATTTAATAATTTATATAATATTTTTAATTAGTTTTATAGTATATTTAAATAAAAATTTTATAATTTAATCTATTATAATTAATTTGAATCAATTTCACATTAAAATTGGATACAAAAACCTTTTGAACTTTTAAACGTTTTTAGTTGAAAAAATTGATTTCTCGACTCTTCAACCTGAATATTTTTAAATTAATTTTCACCACATTTTTTTGAATTTTAAAAAATTGAAATACACATTTTAAATAAGTATGATATTTATGAATTAGTAAGAGAAAAATAATTTTTTAATAATGTGAATTGTAACTTTACAAATTATTTTGTTACCACATTTATGGGTAAATCTGGTAATTAAGGGAACAATAATATTGTAAATTACATTAAAAATCGTACTAATTTCATTGGATGAGTTTTAATCACTAAAAATAATTCTTTTAATGTTTTAATGTCCACTTTGATCCACATTGATTACCATAATTTTTATATAGAATTTACATTTAAAGAAAATACAATGATGAAATACTTGGATATTAATAAAATTAACATTTTTATTATATAGTTTTATGGATGATATATTAGTCTCTAAAATTTATTTTGAAATATAACATTTTTTAGATACATAATTTTATTTTTTTATAATTATTATGACTGATATAATTAAATTTAATGGTGGGTCATTGATGGTCCACCAATTACTTCATTAGTTGAAGAATCAAATAAATGATATGAAAAATACAAAAATTTATATAATTTGATATAATTGATGTAATCCACGAATTTTATGGAAGAATTTGAAATATTAGGGATGAGTAAATAGTTATTTTTTTAGTTATCACATTATGATGATATTTTTAAAAATTAAACTAATGAAAAGTTCCCAAAATAACAGTTATGTTACTTCAAAATAAATAATATTACATTACATTATATAAATATAAAAAAATATCTATTGACCAAATATTTGGGATAAGTAAAAAAATTTCCTTAATTACTCTTTTATTTTCATTTTTTCATGTTATATTAATTATATTATCAATAAATGTGTAATCATCATCATATAACAATATGAATTAAAAAGGCCATGTTTGGGTTTAAATGAAAATTTTAAGGATTAAAAAATATTAAAAACCATACTAAATTTAATTTGATAAAGATAATTAATAAAAAATTCATCTTATATTAAAAATAAATCACTTTTGAAAAAATTGGAAATTAAAATTAATTAATATTTTTGATGAATTACTAGAGTGCCCCTCCAATTCGGATAAATGATAACCCATTCATCGCATTTCAACAAACATAAAAACCATTTTGGTTCATGTATTCTCCAAAATACCCTCATATAATCCATACACACAAGATATTGTAATTATTTTTGGCAGACAACCTTCTTAGAGGTGTTGTCATATTAATCAAAGATGATTGGCTGATGAATAAGTGTCCTTTTAAATTAACTGTTTCTATTTTACTTATTAGTTCTCATCCATAAAACATTATACATTTATGATAAAATTATAAATCATGTATCCTAAATATAAATATATGTTATTATGTTATTATAGTCACCTAAATACATCTCCACTTCCATCAAATGGGGAAAAAATTAAATGTTCGTGTGTGCGATGGAACTATCACCTCCACAAAACGATATAATTTTGTTTCTATGATAGCCTATTAATAATGGTTCTTATTATTGAAATAATGTTTAGATATGATGTAAATTATATATTTATCATTATTTTATGATAACATATCATTTCATGTATTATATTTCTTGGAATAATAAATTAATATTGTTGTTTGTGCGTAAGTGTGAATTATCACCTCCAGGATGTGATGTGATTCATTTTTCATCAACACATAATAATAATGGAATATATATATATTTAAATTATTATTATATTATTATTTATGTTATTATAATTATCAAAATATAAGATAATATAATCCTTCTTTGCAAAATGATAAATGAAAAAAATGGAAGCTTCACTCATGCGTACGTACGTCTTACCGTCTCCATGATTGTAACATAGTTCAAATTTCATATCCATACTTAATGAATATATTTAAAAGAATAATTAATATATAAATTTTATTACAATTTGATTAAACCAAAAAACCTGAACCTAATATAATTAATTTATTGTTATAATATGTTAAAAATTGATAAAAAATAAATAATAAAACCTTAAAAGGATATAAATAAATTAAAATCATATAAAAAGTTTATTATCCTTCAAATCAAAATACATATATAATGAATCAGACTATAGGTAAGGGACTTCATTTTAATTTCCATTCAGTTAGTCTTGTCTTGATGTTATGCACATTTATTTTCATATATTGTGTATATAAATAACTCTTGACTTATTATTTCATTAATTAATATACAATAATTATATTAAATTTTTTGATGTTATTATTTAATAAATTTTTTCATGTATTTAACAATTTGTAAGCGACTCCTTAACTAAAACATCATTTTTAATTTTTTTTTAATAATTTATGATTCTAAATCATTATAATTTATGTAAATTAGTTTAAAATGTCTTTATGTGGTTATTTATATAGAGAATAATGTTTTCAGGTTTCCATTTCTCTTAAATGTATCAATCTGTTATGGGAAACATCAATTAATATTTCACTTTTTTAAATGATTTAAATGGGATATATAAATGGTTGGATTATTTAAATAACATGGAATATATGTTTTTACATATACATTATTAAAGGAATTTACTTTTCCCATGAAGATTTAATTATTTAATATTTCAATTATAAATTTTAATTGTTCATTCCAAAGAGAAGTTTTTTATTATTTGTGTTTTTTTATTTTAAAATGATTTTTAAAAGAAAACGGTATAATCATATATTTATGTGTTATATATAAGGGTTAAAAAGTGTTTTCAATGGTTTTATTCATGTTTTGGTACTTGTATATTAGATAAGAAATTTTCAGACCCATCAAATATCATGTGTGGGACTGATATATCATATGAAATGTTTTGAGCCCCATTATCGCTCATGAATGACTTGTGTGTGCAATATATATTACATGATGTGTGATCCCCATTATAACCCTCCAAAAAATTATATAATCCATAGGTGAATGTAGACCATACCCCTTTTCCATTTTTATGTTTGAACATAAGTCTGATATGATAATTAAATCCTATAGAACCAATGTTATTTATCTATGATTGATAAAGAGTTTTCAAGAAAGGATTTTTATTTGGTTTTAATGTTTTCACTAGACTAATGATTTACATTCTTTTTGTCCCTTACTCATATTTTTGTGTACATCGATTCTTTTTTTAAAAAATCACATATCATCAAATTGGTATGAACCGAGAATATTTAATGATTATAGAATTTTATATATGTCGAAAAAAATAAGGAATGTTTTTAAGGTATTCCATTGATGAAATAAATAAATAATGTGTATACATTTTCACATGTTATTTAGGGGTCTACATTGTAAAATGTTATCGTAATTCAATAAAATACTAAACAAAAAATATCCTTAAATTTGAATTCTAGTTAAAAAGAACTTGAATATGTTATGTTTTTGGTCAGGTCCTTAAAAATTGTATTAGAGGAAGGTGTATAAAACTTTCAAGACTAGGATGTATTCTTAAGAGTTTGTGTTATCATTATGAGTTTATGGTCTTATGGATTGTTATATTTTCAATTTACTAGAAATCCATTTGGAGGCGTTATGTAAATATATTTGAAGATAAATTATATTATATTTCAAGTCAATAATGTTTAAGATAATAATGGGTAATAACATTTGGGACGAAAAATAAAGGTAAGAAATGTAATTTGGGGTTAAAATATGTTATAAGTATTTTTAGGACATTGTCATTTTTTTAAATGTCATATGAATTAAATTTTTTTAGAAAACGAAAAACCATAAGATCGGTGACAACCTATTATGTCTCGAAAGGGCGTGAGATTCATTCCCACAAATAAAGGGAGACATGGGTGAATCGGATACCATTTTCCTATTTTAATTATTGTATTAGTATGATTTTTTTGTTAATATATTTGATAAAATATGAATAATTTATTTTTCAAAACAAAATTATTATCATACTGGAAAATTGATTTGGGGATTTAGTGATGAATGAAACTTTGAAAGATGATAGCTATTTTTTGAATCAAATATGATCAAGGAAATAATATTACATGGTATATAATTTGATTAATAAAGGTTGAAATATATTTTCAAAGAAACTATGATTTAATTTTTTTGATTATGGTTAGTTGGGTTATTTATAGAAATGAATAAATTATTTTTATGATTATTAAGGAATTAATTTCGGGTATGAGACATTATGACTGACTGATATTATATGAAGATAAATGTTAAAATTTATGTTTTATGACTTTTTGAACAATCATTCTATATTTTTTGTTTCAATCAAAATTGGAATTATTTTTAACATTTTAATAAATAGTAAATTATTGAATGGTTTCTATTGAACATTGGGTATCACTGTTGAGTTTTGGATATGAATGTTGTTTTGCATCATATATGGTTTATTCATTATAGGAAATTATACTATATTTTACTAACCATTTTTTTGTTAAATATATAAATAAAATTCAAATAGATATTTAGTGTTCTTTGTATTATGAAATTATATAAAATTATATTCTAGTACTTCAGTGTTAGATGTTCATCATTAATATATATCATTTAAAAAAAAGATGAGTTCTTAGTGGAAATTATTTAATTGATGAGACTTCTTATTTTAATTAATTATTTTTCCTTATGTTCATAGTCCACATATAAAATTCGTTAATTTATTGAAATTTATTTTGTAAAAAATTGTTATTCATTTCCATTTCTTAGTATAAAATAAATGACCTTCTAACCCATATTAAATTAATGTTTTTGTGGTTGTTCACATTTTCAGGACATTGTTCTCATAATTATCTATCAGATCAAGATAGTTAGTGTTTTATTACATATAAATAGTTTTCTACATGTAACCCTATTATTTTTTATCTATGGTGACCTTTATACTTCCCATTATATTTTTCAAATTCAATGTTTCATTTATCATTTTTCTAATGTGGGATCTGAATAATCATAATTTAAAAATTAAAACCTCTATTTTTCATTCCAAGTTCAACTTGTGTGGCCAAAATTTATTAATAGGGGGTTAATGTTACATCTTGAGTTTTTAAAAGATAACACATTGTTCAATATGATACCTGATACACCACATCAAGCTTAAACGAACAACTAGTTATTTTTATTGAAATGTTATCATTATATCATAGTCATTATAATGGATGGTATTAATTTTTTTTATCAAAATAAGAAAATATTGTATATGTATGCATATAAAATTAATAATATACTATCCATTTATTTGTAAATGAAAATATTGTTTCCAATCAAGGAAATTTTCTTTTTCTGAAAAAATATTTATTTGTTAAGAATGTTTTTTATAAAATAATCAATTCAAACTTTTTTGGTTCTATTAATGATATATATATATATATATATTAAATATAATGTTTTAAATCCTTCTTATGTGATTTCTAAAAGTTATATAAGAACAAATTAAATTTTATGCATAAAAGGAGTTTTTTTCAAGAGAGTAATTTTTACAACATTTATCAGGTGAACCAATTTTTTTAAAAAAATTAATTTTATAAATTATAATTAAAATATAATTCTTCATTCTCATTAGATTATAAATATTTAAAGCAGTTTATTTTTTAAAATTTTCAGAAAATTTTCTTATTTTGATGTATAGTGAGTAATACAAAATATAAGTTCAAATCATCTTTTCTGTGAAATTAAATTAAATTAATAAATTTTGTTATATTTACTTTTAATGTGAAATTAAATCATGTTTTTATCATAAAATTCCATTTAAGTCATTGAAATTAATTTTACATTGACAATTGTTATAAAAACATGGAAACATTTAAATATTTTTTCTTTAATACCCCATTTTCTCAATCCTTCGTGATGATTAATTTCAAATTAATTTTAACAAATTGTGTGTTAGGAATTTTTGAAATATGGACATACATTCTTTTGATAATTATTATATTTTTTATATAATATTATCAACATAATTTTATGAAATATTAATAATAACGTCAGAAAATATTTTTATTTAAAATGTTACTGGTAGATCAGGTAATTAAGGCTAAAAATATATTTATAAATTACCCTAAATCAGGTCATAATTTTTTTGGAGCTGTTATTGTAAAAAAATTAATCCATGGGACTATTTTTTATCCACAAGGATCCACTAGGATAACTTTATTCCATATATAGTATTTAATTTTAACAAAAATACAATAATGACATACTCATGTATTAATAACTATAAACTTTTCAATATATATTTATTTAAAATTATTGGACTATAAATGGTATTTAGAACTATTAAATGTTTAAATACACCATTTTAATACATTTTTAATTTTTTGGGAATAAATATTTAAATTAAATAGTGACACAAAGACAATTCATTAATTGATTCATTAGGGGATGAATTAAGTAATTAATATTACAAATTCAAAAATAAATTTATATTGATATAATATAATACATCAATTAATTTCAAGGATGAATTTGAGATTTTATTGATGAGTTAACATAATTTCATTGAATATTGGATATTGATATGATATTTTAATGAATTAAAATAATTAATTATGTCAACATTGATGTTAATGAAATTTTGAAATAAATAATATTTTTTTAGATGAAACAAATTCAAATAAATATATAGTTTATTAAATATTTAGGATATGACCTATAATGTCCTAAATGTCTCATCAATTGTTCATTTGGAATGTTATTTTAATTATATTAACAACTAATCTATAAATGTCATGATATCATGGTAGTAATTATAAATGATAAATAATTGTCAAAACAAAAAGATAAGTATGAAAAAATATCGAAAACCATTATAATTTTATTTGGACAAATTTTATTCAGAAAAATAATCCAATATTAAAAATAAATCACATTGGAATAATTTTTATTATAAAATTTATTTATATTAAATTAATACATTGATTAATTACAAGAGTGCACCTCCAATACCATATAATAGGGAACCAATTATTTTCATTTCAATGCACATAAAAACCATTTTTGATCTGCCAATATCTTCCCAAATACTTTCCTATAATACCTCCCAAATTTTAGTTCCCGTAAATTAGTTAGAAACCCTCATTAAAGTTGTTGAGGTGTTAATCAAAAGATATCATCCGAAGAATTGGTATAGTTTTTAATTAAGTTCTTGTTTTTGTTTATTTGTCAACTCCCTTAATATCATCTTCATACATCATGAAATTCTAAATATAGTAGTCTCAACATAATGGGATGTTATTATGTTAAGAGAATCGCCAAAATCCATCTATAGTTATTTCAAAATGAAAAATAATTTATCATTCTTACGTACATGTGAAATATCATCTCCATGAATCGTTATAATTCATTTTTCATCCCCATCATTCATGAATGGTTATAATTATTGAATTAATTATTAATTATGATATTATTGACATATTTTTCATTATTAAAACTTAATATATCATTTCTTTTATTACCATTCCTTTCCCATTTAAATGATAATTTCGTTTATTGGTATGTGTGAATTATCACCTAAATGATGTGATGTGATAAACTTTTCATCACAACATCACACAGATGATTTATATAGTTATATTTTATAACGACCCATACTTTATATACATTTTTATGACTTCAGACTTGAATCACACTTATTACAACATATAACAAAACCAGGAAAGGACCGTATAGGTATAGAGTCTTTAGAAACTGGGTAACATAAACAACTGGTTCATATAGCATCTACTTTGCCTCCCATTTATTTCATCATATCTAGAGTCCCTTTTTGGCATATCCTACTTAATAACCTTCTTCCAGTCCTGGGGAAATAATAAATACAAAATGGTGAAATCAAATGCTCAGTAATGGTAAAAAAAAGAAATATCAATCACACCGTATAAATAAGAACATAACTTTTGGGAAATCTTAACCAGAAAAAAAGATCATAATTTCATAACATAGTATAAATCATAGTAGAGAAATTTAATCCCAAAAATCATAAATTAAAAAATGAAACATTGTGGCATACACCCATAATCATAGAGAATCATTTCTTATTAGTCAAGACTCATTTCGAAGACTAACTTTGTGGACAAAGTCCATTTCTGAACCGAGTTCACTCCTCGTTTCAGTCCTGTTTCACTGAATTGGTTTAACCTTCTGTTCTAGCCATGTCTATCTCATGGGATATAAAATATTTACCCAATGAAGTGGAGGGAGATATAGGTCCCACCCATCTCATAATGATACCATTCATTTGTGTGCCACAAAATCAAAAAAAACATACATCATTGCATAACCCATGTAATAAAAATCGGAATATTAAACATCATGCCATCATAACATAATCCATATAAGATAACAGGACATCATAAAAATAATTCCATCATAACATAATAAAATCAATGTAAAAATACGGATAGAAACAAAACCCTATATTATCTTATATGGAAAATATTTTTGATAAAACACTTGAACTCCATTCTTGAGGAAAATATCCTTTCTACTTCAAAAACATTTTTCCTTTCATAACATGTCATATAATTTTATACTAAAAGAAGTTGATTAAAATAAACTTGAAAACATGTAATGGATGCTTCTTGGAAATAATGTTTTAAAAATCCATTCATGTCGTATATGTTAAAAAGAACATTCTTCTCTTACTTTTGTCGGAAAAGTCAAAAAGTACCTCGTACGAAAAACGACAAAAGATTCCTTTCATATCTATTACTAAAAACTAACCGAAGGGTAAAATTGGATTTAAAAAATTTTAGGTGGATGGAAATAATATTACATATTGTGGAAACATGGATTTGGATGACAAAATACACCCTAGTAAATTCCAAATTGGAGACAATCTCGGATAAAAATGAGATTGTGATATTTCCCTTACCTTGGGTCTGATTTGCTTTGTAAGTGTCCAAACCTCCTGTATAATGATTTAAATAATGTTATTGACTTATTCAAGTATCATACCTATTTTTATGATATCATATATGGTCATATTCTTAGCTTCTTAATAGTAATATTTCATTACTACTAGTTATTCGGGTGTTTATTACTTTTTGTTCTTATGGGTGTTTTGTCAAATAAATTCTTAATTTTTCTTTTTAGGTTATAGGTACCTCATTTCAAGAATGGTATTAGTTTAATATATACCATATTCATTCATTCAATTCATTTATATAATCATTATGCAATGAAAATCATGTATAACGAGTCGCATCACATCGTGGAGACGGTATTCCGTACGTACGCACGAGTGATGATATCATTCCTATAATTGTAGAATTCTAATGGAGTGTATGTATACTATTTCATAATCAATATCACTTCACAATAATTATATATATTCATTCTTTACACCATTATCCCCATCGAAGTAAGGTGGTGGTGGAAAATAGATTACACCACGGCTGGAGACGGTATTCCGTACGTACGGACGCACGGTGATTTCATTTTTCGTAGTATGGAAGGATGGTTAAATAGGGTTGTTTCATACGTATAATAAAATATCAGTATATGATTGATACTGATGTTATTACTTCATAATGAAACAACTAATGAAGAATAAGTGGAAGAAGAAATAAAGATGAAATAATCGATAACGGACATTATCTCTTCTTTGAAGTGCTTCTTTGAGACCTCCTTTTAGGGAACTAAAATTGGTCTTTGAAGAAGACTAGGACCTATAGTATGTCTCTAGGGAAGTGTAGAGGAGATATTGGAAGGGTTTGGCCGAGCGTGAAGGCTCAATGTGGTGTGAGGAAGAGGGGGAGGAGGTGCCCTTTTATAATGGAGGAGAGGGGCTCCTTTGAAAAAACTAAAAATATTATTTTATTATAAAGCCATATTCGGTTTTAAATTGCTCCAAATTTATTTATTTCGAAGATAAGGTGTTTGTATGGGTCGAAATATTCTCATCCAGTTGAATTTAGACAAGTTTAGGTTCCTATTTTAACCTTATCATTTAGATTTAACCTTAAGTTAAATAAGTTTACTTTTACAGTGTCTTCTTGTTTTCTTATACTATAAGGTTAATAAACTTACTATAAAAAGCCAAAATAACCCAAAGTTGTTTATTATTAATATATATAACCTTATATATGTCATTTGGCCGAACCGTATATTTTTAGGAATAGAATAACAATTAATCATATAATATTTTCTTAAAAAACTATTTTATGTCAATTTTGACAGTATTTAGTAATTGATTTTTGTGAAAATTATAACAGAATTATTAGTTCTAAAAATGTTAATTAAATCAATACTAACATGTCATATTAACCTATAAAATTAGTTTAATTCATAAAAAGTCTCAAATTACATTTATTTGGATATTTATAACATCAATTATGTCAATATTTCATTAATAAGATAATTACTGCATCATCATTGTGTCATAAATAAATTAACTTATATAAAGTCTAAAAATTAAAAATAAAATATCATTATGTAGGAAATATTTTTATCTTTCTAATGAATATTTATAGTAGAATTTATCATCTATATAACCCTATATTAAAAATGATTTTCTTATTAAACATTGATTTTAACTATTTTAACACTTCTTTAAATAAATTAATAATAAATGTCTTAATCTAATCCATGTGGGCATAAATGGTAATATATTAATCCTAAGGTTGTTTTTGGTCGAATTCCACTTATACAATAGAATTAGGACATGTGTTAGGGTACTAATAATATCATTTTTACCCTTAATTACCCTATTTACTTTTAACCGTGGTAAATAAAAGTAAAAAGTTACTATTCACCAAAAATTATTTTCATCTCATTGAACAACATTTTACTTCATGACATCAACCGAGTCTCTCAGATTATTGAGATTCCACTCACAGAAGCCGTAAAATTATGTTTTATGAAAAATTCAGTTTTTTAAACTACCTCTTAGTGGTTTCACTATTCATCAAAAATTGAATGTTTTTAGAAAAATACCAAAATTTCACCCTAGGATAATTTCGATATTCCGAATCCAAAAATGAAGTCAATTTTGAAAAATAAAATTTAAAAAATTTCAAAAAGTGGTTATTACTATTCATAACTGCTAGTTTTAATAATATTTTAATAGCATATCGTTGTTTAGTGAAACTCGGTATTGCGTATGACACAAGCTATCGAAGAAGGCCATGATTGTGTGTAAGCCAAGCAAGTGATGTGTGTAGTGAATGATTCCTTTGATGATTTATATAAAATAAAAAAATATTTCTCATAAAAGTCTCAGGTGTTACATTCTACCTCCCTTAAAATGAACTTCGCCCTCGAAATTCGTCACTTTGTAACAAACAGATGAGGATAACTCTTCCTCATCATATCCTCAAGCTCCCACGTAGCTTCTTCTAATTGGTGGTTCCTCCTTAAAACTTTCACCAATCGAGTGGTCTTGATTCATAGGAAATTATCACTACGATCCAGAATCTCTACCGGCTGTTCTTCATAAGAAAGATCTTGCTCCAGTGGTACAACGTCTGAGCTGAGTACATGTGAAGGATCAGCTATGTACATTCTCAGGAGAGATACATGGAACTCATCGTGAACTTGAGAGAGATTCGGTGGAAGCGCCAATCGGTAAGCTACCTTCCCAACACGATCCAGTATTTCGAAAGGACCGATATATCTAGGGCTCAACTTCCCCTTCTTTCCAAATCTCATGACCCTCTTCCAGGGAGATATTCGTAAGAACACTTTATCACCCACTTCAAACTCTAGGTCTTTTCTTTGGTTATCAGCATAACTTTTCTGTCGACTCTGAGCTGCTCTTATGTGTTGTTGAATAGATCTGACCATTTCTGGCATTTCATCAACGAGATCAGGTTCTAATAGCTTTCTTTCCACAACATCATCCCAGCAAGTTGGAGTCCTTCATTTCATTCCATATTAAGCTTCATAAGGAGCCATATGAATACTGGAGTGAAAGCTATAATTATAAGAAAATTCCAACAAAGGTAGGTGTTGATCCTAACCACCTTTTAAATCCATAGAGCAAGCTCTCAACATATCTTCTAGAGTTTGAATTATTCTCTCAGACTGACCGTCTTTCTGAGGATGATAAGCAGTGCTGAAACTCAACTCTGTATCCCGAGTATGCTGATGACTTTGCCCGAACATTGAGGTAAACCTCGGATCCCGATTAGATATAATAGAAAGTCGTACTCCATGCAATCTTACCACTTCCTTCACATATATCCTGGCAAGCTGATCCAGAGATAAATCCTCTCTAATAGCAATGAAGTGTTCAGACTTTGTAAGACGATCAACTATGACCCAGATATCATTATTGCCTTTGGATGTTTTAGAAAATCATGTGACAAAGTCCATAGTGATGTTTTCCCATTTCCATTTGGTTATGGTTAATGGTTGTAACATCTCCTTAGACTTCTATATCCCAGCTTTAACTTGCTGACAAACAAAGCATCGAGAGACATATTCCGCATCATCTCTTTTCATGCCATCCCACCAGAAAGACTCTTTCAGGTCCCTATACATCATTGTGCTTCCCGGATGAATAGAGAATGAAGATCTATGAGCCTCATCCAGCAGCTCCTTCTTTAATTCGGGGATTGGAGGAACACAAACCCGATTCCTGAACATTATTATCCCATCACAATCAAGGTTGAATTCAGGAACATTTCTCACCTTCTTTTGTAACTCGACATCTTATTTATATGCCTTTTTAATCTTCACATGTATATATGGTTAAACATTCATTTGAGAAATATAAGATTTTTCCCTTTCCATTATAATTCCAAGAACCATCATTTGTAAATCCATAAATATTGGTTCTTTTGTGATCCTCATCATGGATAAACTGGCATGGTCATGTCGACTTAATGCATCAGCCACCTTGTTTTCATTCCTAGGGTGGTAATGGATTGAGCAGTCGTAATCCTTAATCAGCTCCAACCACCTTCTTTGGCGCATATTCAGCTCCTTTTGTGTGAAAATATACTTTAAACATTTATGATCAATATAAATGTCACACCTTTCTCCATAAAGATAATACCTCCAAATCTTTAATGCAAATATTACTGCAGTTAACTCCAAATCATGAGTTGAGTAATTTTTCTCATGGATTTTCGACTGTCGTTAGGAATAAGCTATCACCATATCATTTTTCATAAGAACACACCCCAATCACTTCTTGGATGCATCACTATAGATCAGAAACCATTCTCCACTACAAGGAAGTGTGATCACAGCTGCACTGGATAACCTTCTTTTCAACTCCTTGAAATTATATTCACATTCCTCCGTACAGACAAACTTAACTACTTTCCGAGTCTACTTGTTGAGTGGATTAGATAATTGTGAAAAATATTTCACAAAAAATCGATAATATCCATCCAAACCAAGAGAACTTTGGATATCAATTACTGTTGTTGGTCTCAACAATCTTTCGATAACCTCTTTTTTTTCTAGATCCACAGAAATCCCCTATTTTGAGATTATGTGACCCAAAAATGCAACTTTTTGAAGCCAAAATTTACACTTGGTAAATTTGGAATAAAGCTTCTCCTTTCTCAGGGTCATCAATATAATTCTCAAGTGATCGTCATGTTCTTCCTTTCTCTTTGAATATACAAGAATATCGTCTATAAAGACTACCACAAGATGATCAAGATAGTCTCTAAAGACTATATTTATCATATCCATGAAGATAGCATGGGCATTAGTAAGTCCAAAGGGCATCACTATAAATTCATAGTGTAAATACCTAGTACGGAAGGCCGTCATTGGTATATCCTCCCTTTTGACCCTTAATTGGTGATACCCTGAACAAAGATCAATCTCGGAAAAGTATTGAGATCCACGTAGTTGGTCAAATAAGTAATCAATGCACGGGAGAGGATATTTGTTCTTGATAGTGATCTTGTTAAGTTCTCGATAATCAATGCTGAGTCTCATTGATCCATCATTCGTCTTAATAAACAGAACAAGTGCTCCACAAGGTGATGCACTATGGTGTATGAATCCCTTATCAAGATTTTCTTGGAGTTGCTTCTTCAATTCCTGCAACTCAATTGGGGCCATTCTATAAGGTGTCTTTGAAATAGGCAAAGCACTCTGTATGAGTTCTATTAAAAACTCAACTTCACGATTTGGTGGAAGACCTGGTAATTCCTCCAGAAAGACATCGTCAAACTCTTGAACAATGGGCATATTCTTAATCGTAAGTTTCTCACCAACCATTTGAGATAAATAACCTTAATTTAGTGGAATCAAGACCCATAAGATGGATGAAATTTTCTACTGGAAGGTTATGTTCATCCTTGCATCGATAGACGATCATAGATTGATCTGGAATATGAAATGTGACTTCCCTTCTTTCGCAATTGATATGATCTCCATATAAAGAATGCCAATCCATGCCAAGAATCACATCAAATTCCACTATAGGAAGGATCCCAAGAATTGCAGGAAGCACTTTCCCACAAACATCAATAAGAGAAGGATTATAAACTTTTGATGCTACTGTTGTGCTATTAGGGGTTGTCACAGCTAACTCAACATCTAATTGTTGAGGTAATACGGCGATACACGTAGAAAATTCTTCCGAAATAAAAGAGTGGGTGGATCCAGAATCAAATAAAACATTTTCTACTTTAGAGTGTATGGTATGTGTACCTTTCACCACATCGTTATCTTACTCCACATCGCTGAAGAAATTCCATGTGACATTCCTTTGTCTTTGTCCTTAAGAGATTGTTGACGTCAACCATCATCATCAACCCTTGGATTTGGGCATTGATTGTCATAATGCCCCATCTCCTTGCACTTGAAACATTGTAGTGTAGTAGGTTCATTCTGTGTATCATTTCCTGTGTTTGCATCATTAGACATCTTCTTCCCATCATTGCGGCATTCAAATGCACGATGACCTTCCTTTCTACATTTGAAACATTTACTTGTCCCTTTAAGACAACTCCCTCCTTGTTTCTTTCCACACTTTGAGCATAAGGGAAACCTCATCTTATTTTTAGTGTGCTCTTTAGATTTTCCTTTGAATTCCATTTTCCTCTTCTTATCAAACCCATATGACTGATGGGTTCCTCTAATCTCCATCTCTAATTTGAGAGAACATCGAACGATTTCCTCATAGCTATTGAAGTCCCTTATGGCTAAGGTCCTTCAACGAATTGGTTTTAAGCCACTAAATAATCTATCGATCTTACTCTAAGGTTCGATAATAATCCCAGAAGCGTACCTTGCAAGTCTTGTAAAATTTTCTTCATAGGTACCAACAGATTCACCATCCTTTTACTTTAGTTCAAGAAACTCCTTCTACATCATTGTTCGGAGAATACGAGGGAAGTACTTATTGAAAAATAAGTTCTTGAACTCGTCCCATTCCATGGACTCAATTTCATACATTTTCCCCGTATTCTTGATACAATTCCACCATTGATTAGAATCACCTTCAAAATGATACACTGCTAAGATGACTTTATCATGTTCAGAACATTGAAGAAATGAAAATATCTTTTCAGTAGTACTAATCCATTATTTAGTAACTAATAGAATAGTAGACCAGTTGAATGAAGGTGGAAGCTGAATCATGAAGGATTCAACAAAATGATGCTCCTTCCTTTGCTCGTTTGGAAGTATTGCATGATTCATAGCTTGAGAATGTTGTGTGACCATGGCTACAAGATTTTTCATTCCAACTACCATAACATTTGGTTGCTCAGGGGGACAATCATTGCATTGCCCGCCGCATTCCGCATTAACACGGTTCCTTCGGGTTCCAGCCATTAACTAAAACCAAGAAGAATAGTGTGAGCAACACTAATTATAATAGGAAATCCACACAATCCAGAATAAAATTTCACACTTAAGGTCTTATCGTAGGTTATTCATGGCCATTTCTAAAACACTAATATTGTGTTCTATGCTTAGACTTATCCTTAGGGTTCTTATTAACGCTTTCACATCCTAGATTCCAAAGGTTGATTATACCATTCCTCTGATACCAACTATAACGACCCATACTTTACATACATTTTTATGACTACAGAATTGAAGAACACTTATTAGAACATATAACAAAACCAGGAAAGGACCATATAGGCATAGAGTCTTTAATAACTGGGAAACATAAACAAATTGTTCATAAAGCATGTACTTTGCCTCCCATTTATTTAATCATATAAAGAGTCCATTTTTGGCATATCCTACTTAATAACCTTCTTCCTGACATGTGGAAATAAAAAATACAAAAGGGTGAGCTCAAATTCTCAGTATGGGTAAAAAAAAGAAATATCAATCACATCGTATACATAAGAACATAACATTTGGGAAATCTTAACCTGCAAAAAAGATCATAATTTCATAACATAGGGTAAATCATAATAGTGAAATGTAATCCCAATAATCATAACATAAAACATTAAACATTGTGTCATACACACATGATCATAGAGAATAATTTCTTATTAGTCAAGACTCATTTACAAGACTATCTTAGTGGACAAAGTCCCTTTCTGAACCGAGTCCACTCCTCGTTTCAGTCCTGTTTCACTGAACCGGTTTAACCTTCTGTTCCAGCCATGTCTATCTCATGAGATATAAAATCTTTAACCAATGCATTTGAGGGATATATAGGTCCCACCCATCTCATAATGATACCATTCTTATGTGTTCCACAAAATCAAAAAAAATCATACATCATTGCATAACCATGTAATAAAAATGGGAATCTGAAACATCATACCATCATAACATAATCCATATAAGATAAAAGGACATCATAAAAATAATTCCATCATAAAATAATCAAATCAATGTAAAAATAGGGATAGAAACAAAACCCTATATTATCTTAGATGGAAAATAATTTTTATAAAACACTTGAACTCCATTCTTGAGGATAATATCCTTTCTACTTCAAAAACATTTTTCTTTTCTTAACATGTCATACAATTTTAAACTAAAAGATGTTGATTAAAAATAAAATTGAAAACATGTAATGGAAGCTTCTTGGATGTAATGTTTTAAAAATCCATTCACGCCGTATATGTTATAAAACATTCTTCTCGAACTTTTGTCGGAAAAGTCAAAAAGTAACTCATACGAAAAACGACAAAAGATTCTTTTCATATATTTTACTAAAAACTCACAGAAGGGTAAAATTGGATTTAAACAATTGTAGGTGGATGTAAATAATATTACATATTGAGGAAACATGGATGTGTATGATAAAATACACCCAATAAATTCCGAAGTAGAGACAATCTCGGATAAAAATGAGATTGTGATATTTCCCTTACCTTAGGTCCAATTTCCTTCGTAAGTGTCCGAACCACCAAAATAATGATTTAAATAATGTTATTGAATTATTCCAGAATCATACATATTTTTATGATATCATATATGGTCATATTCATAGCTTCTGATTAGTAATATTTCATTACTACTTGTTATTCGGGTGTTTATTACTTTTTGTTCTTATGGGTGTTTTGTCGAATAAATTCTTGTTTTTCTTTTTAGGATATAGATACCTCATTTACAGAATATTATTAGTGTAATATATACCATATTCATTCATTCAATTCATTTATATAATCATTATTAAATGAAGATCATGTAGAACGAGTCGCAACACATCGTGGAGACAGTATTCCGTACGTACGCAT
Organism: Viscum album; assembly: GCA_963277665.1. Classification (NCBI taxonomy): domain Eukaryota; kingdom Viridiplantae; phylum Streptophyta; class Magnoliopsida; order Santalales; family Viscaceae; genus Viscum; species Viscum album. Next base: position 1,591,895,249 of record OY728150.1, read on the forward strand.
GAGCGATGATATCGTTCCTATGATCGTGGAATTGTATTGGAGTGTATGTATACTATTTAATAATAAATATAACTTTACAATAATCATATATATTCATTCATTACACCATTATACCCATCCAAGTAAGGTGGTGGTGGAAAATAGATTACACCACTGTGTGGAGACGGTATTCCGTACGTACGCACGCACGATGATTTCATTTTCTGTAGGATGGATAGATGGTTAAATTGGTTTGTTTCATAATTATAATAAAATATCAGTATATGAGTGATACTGATGTTATTAATTCATAATGCAACAAATAAAGAAGAATAAGTGGAAGAAGAAATAAAGATGAAAGAATCGGTAACAGACATTACCTCTTCTTTGAAGTGCTTCTTTGAGACCTCCTTTTAGGGCAATAAAATTGGTCATTGAAGAAGACCAATACCTCTAGGATGTCACTATGGAAGTGGAGAGGAGAATGTGGCAGGGTTTTCACGAGCATGAAGGCTCAAAGTGGTGTGAGGAAGATGGGGAGGAGGTTCCCTTTTATAAGGGAGGAGAGGGGGTCCTTTGGAAAAACTAAAAATAGTATTTTATTATAAAGCCAAATTCGGTTTTAAATAGCTCTAAATTGATTTATTTAGAATCTAAGGTAGGGATGGGTCGAATTAATCTCATAAAATAGAATTTAGACAAGTTTAGGTTCCTATTTTAAACTTATCATTTAGATTTAACATTAAGTTAAATAATTTTTCTTTTATCGCGTCTTCTTGTGTTCTTATACTATAAAGTTAATAAACATACTATAACAAGCCAAACGAACCCAAAGTTATTTATTATTAATATATATAACCTTATCTAAGTCATTTGGACTAACCTTATATTTTTAAGAATAAAATAACAATTAATAATATAATATTTTTAATAAAAACTAATTTATGTCAATTTTGAAACTATTTAGTAATTGAATTTTTTTGAAAATCATAATAGAATGATTAGTTCGAAAAAAGTGAATTACATCAATAGTAACATGTCATATTAACCTGGAAAATTAGTGTAATTCATAAAAAGTCTCAAATTACATTTATTTGGGTATTTATAACATCAATTATGTTAATATTTCATTAATAAGATAATTACTTCGTCATCTTTGTGTCACAAATAAATTAACATATTTAAAGTCTAAAAATTACAAATAAAATATCATTATGTAGGAAATATTTTTATATTTCTAATGAATATTTATAGTAGAATTTATCTTATGAATAACCCAATATTAAAGATGAATTTTTTATTAAACGTTGATTTTAACTATTTTAACCCTTCTTTAAATAAATTAATAATAAATGTCCTAATCTAATCCTTGTGGGCCTAAATGGCCATATTTTATTCTTAAGGTTGTTTTTGGTCGAATTAAACTTATCCAATATAATTAGGAAATGTTTTAGGGTAATAATAATATCATTTTTACCCTTAATTACCCTATTTACATTTAACTGTGATAAATAAAAGTAAAAATTTACTATTCACCAAAAATTATTTACATCTCATTGAACCACATTTTACTTACTGTCATCAACCGTGTCTCTCGGATTTTTGAGATTCCCCACATAGAAGTGGTAAAATTATGTTTTATGAAAAACTCAGTTTTTAACTACCACTTAGTGGTTTCACTATTCATCAAAAATTGAAAGTATTCAGAAAAATACCAAAATTTCACCCTAGGATAATTTTGATAATCCGAATACAAAAATGAAGTCAATTTTGAAAAATAAAATTTAAAAAATTTCAAAAAGTGGTTATTACTATTCATAATGGCTAGTTTTAACAATATTTTAATAGCATATCGTTGTTTAGTGAAACTCGGTATTGTGTACGACGCAAGCTATTGAGGAAGGTCACGATTGGGTGTAAGCCAAGAAAGTGATGTGTGTAGTTAAAGATTCCTTTGATGATTTATATAACATAAAAACAAAATATTTCTCATAAAAGTCTCGGGTGTTACATATTTAAATTGATAATATTAAATTATTTATATTATTATAATTCATTAATGAAAGGATAATATATGTCTTCCTTCCATAATGATATTCCAAAAATTGAAATTCTACACATTTATATGTACGAATTACCATCTCCATGATTGTAAGATAATTCATTCATTGTATACATATTTAATAAAAATATTTAACTGTATAATTTTTATATAAATTTCATTATTGATTCATTAATATTATTTTGGATATGAATTACTAATGCCCACATTGACTGTTGACATCGTAATAATGTCATACTCAAGTATTGAATATCCTCAAAATGATTGATATGAACATAAATAATTATGTAATTGTTATATAATGTGAAAACGTGCAATAATATGATTAATAAACATTTAATATGTTATAAATAATGTATATAATTAACATATTTCTATTATTTACCAATGTATAGTACATATCAGATGAATCAGACATAGGGTTAGGGAATTCACCTTAATCTCCTTTCATTAGGGCATATCATAATGTTATGCACATTTATTATCATATAATTTTTACATAAAATATAGTGAAATGTAAAATAATGAATTAATACACTATAAGGATAATTTAGTTTTTTAATTCTTTTCATTAAAAATTTTGATTCATGTATTTCTCAAGTGGTAGTGGCCTCTTTAACGAAAACATCATTTTAAATTTTTAATATTTTTTATCCTAAATATTTTCCATTCATGTACATTTCATAAAAATATTTTCATGGATTTATTTATATAGACATGATTGTTTTAAAATTATAATTTCTATAACAAAATCATGTTGGAGTGGAAAAATATTATTTGAAATATCTATTTTAATAAATATTTATTACTGTTTTAAGAATGGATTAATTATTTCAAAAATATGAAATTTTATAACATATAGGACATGAATTAAATTTACTATTTTCATAACTCATTAATTAATTAACATTCATTCTATATTTTATCACAGTTCATTCCAATGAAAGTAGTCTCTTTATAGTGTTATCAGTTATTAAATATTAATTATATTTTTACATGAACAGTTTATTTTTTATATCAGGATGTTTTTTAAACATGGGTATAAAATAGTTTTCATGGGTTTTATTCATGATTTGGTCCTTTTAAAATATATAATTAGGGCCAATCCACATGATTGATAAAGGGTGATCCTTATATGGTTTATATGAAGGGTTTAACCCCATTATAGATCACGAAACATGGCTGATCCTGATATAGATTAGGCGATGGGAGAGCCCCATTATATCTCTTTAAAGCATTGGGTAATCTAGAGGCTGAAGTTAACTATATGGTTATTCCATATGTAAAGATGTATTTAATATTGATATGGTAATTTTTTCCCAAGGAACCTATGTTATATTTTTTATTCATGAGAACGAGTTTCTTGATATTGTTTTAAATAGTGTTTCATGTCTTCTAGAGACTAATGATTTACTATCTTTATTTACCTTATATATCTTTTTGTTCTCACCCAAATAATTAATCATTTTCACATGTAAAATTATTGGCAAGGGAATGGAATATGTCATGATGAACAAATTAAAAATGTGTCTATAAAATAATACACAATAAAATTCATATTATGTGTAAGTGTCAACAGTAATTTATGGGTCAAAATTTTATGTGTTTGTTCTAATTATATATGTAATGGAATGGACCTCTCTTGTCCATTACCTTGTGAAAATATGGGGTTTGAGGTGTTCCGGGAGGTCAAAGTGACTTATCCTCAACACATTTCCAAATTTTAATTTCTGTGAACAGTTCCATCAGTGAACAGTTCTATCAGTAAGGTTCTTCGAACAGTTCTATCAGAAATTGTATAGTATCGGTAGGTGTACAGTAACGGTAGGTGTATAGTATTTCTAGAATGGTGCCTCTATCTGTAGGTGTACATTATCGGTAGGTGTACATAAACGATTGGTGTACATGGTTTCCAGAACAGTTCCTCTTTTAGTAGGTGTACAGTATCAGTAGGTGTACAGTAATTGTAAGTGTTCAGTGTTTCTAGAATGGTTCCTCTATCGGTAAGTGTACAGTAGTGGTAGGTGTACAGTGTTTCCAGAATGGTGCCTCTATCGGTAGGTGTACAATATCAGAATATGTACAGTAACGATATGTATACAGTGTTTCCAGAACGGTGCCTCTATCGGTAGGTGTTTAGTATCAGTAGATGTACAGTAATGGTAGGTGTACAGTGTTTCCATAATGGTGCCTCTATCGGTAGTTGTACAGTATTGGTAGGTGTACTGTAATAGTAGGTGTATAGTGTTTCTAGAATGGTGCCTCTATCAGTTGGAGTACAATATCGGTAGGTGTATTGTATCGGTAGGTGTACTGTACTTGTCGGTGTACAGAGTTTCCATAACGGTGCCTCTATCGGTCGGTGTATAGTATCGGTAGGTGTACAGCAATGGTAGGTGTATAGAGTTTCCAGAATAGTGCCTCTATCGGTATGTGTATAGTATCAGTAGGTGTACTATAATGGTTGGTGTACAGTGTTTCTTGAATGGTGCCTCTATCAATAGGTGTACAATATCAATAGGTGTACAGTGTTTCCAGCTTCCTACTATTCCACCCCTTTGACATTTCCTTTGATGTAAAATACATCTATATCTTTATTTTAAGGACTCTTAAGGCTGATTCAGAGGCCATAAATACTATATTAATTATTCTTATGGATTGTGAGGTTTTTACTTGGTCAAACGGTGTGGCTTATTGTGATCCACTTTTAATGGGGAATTTAGTGTATCTTAAATTGTTGCCCCATTAAATCTTAAAAAGGGACAAGACAACTTCTTCCCTTGTTCTTCCTCGTTTTTTCTTGGCTATGAGATGCTAGAAACTTTCAATCCTTCCAGTAGGTGTTTCACAATCAAACATTACAACTCGGATTGGTTTCTCTCTATTTTGAGGCAAACAAGTTGTATCGATCAATCTTCGATATAAGGTATGTTTTATCATTGATCTTTTAGTGTTCATCTTCTCATGTTTCTCCATTCCATAATATATCATAAAATATCCATGCATATAATGGGGTTTTTCTTGGGGTTTAGATGGTGTGGTTATACCATGGCATCCTTGGGTGGATGAAGTTGTCACGAGAGGAGGATCGTGTCCCGTTGTGTGGTTAAAGAACGTCAAGAACTGTTTGAGGTAGGGGATTCATTTCTTCTCTTTTCTTTTATGTTCAGCTATATTGTTATCATGATTAATCCCACTAGATGACAATGGAAATGACATAACAAATATTTTAACTGGATAAATAAATTTACTTTAATCATATGTTATATCCTCATGTTATTCTAGATTGTGTGAAATCTATGATTTCTTTGCTTAGATGTTCATTCTTGATGGAAATTGGTAAATAATGTGAATTGCGATAAGTTGATAATTGTTTGGATAAAGATAAAGAGGAATGTAAACAAATATGGTTCTTGTTGTAATTTGATATTAATCAAATTGGCACAGTAAGCATGTTTAATTATATGTGTTATCATACTGATTAGGTTTCCCAAATTTGGAAACTATGAATAATAAATCTGTTCATTCATGATTGATTAAAGAAATTATTGTTTCATAATTCCTTAAAAGGTTCTGAGTTACCCACTTGATTGTTAAAGGGCCAAGAGCCCAATGGATGTGATGTTTATTTCCTGCTACTTGTGTTGTGATGTGTTCTTGGATGGTCGTTCTGATATGTTGGGGCATGGAAGATTTTGCTTGTGGTAGAAGATAAAACCTAGAGTGGCGAGATTCAATTGTTTATGCATGTGGGAGTCGGGGAGGACATTATGGATGATGGAATGGGATGGATGTGATTGCCGGATGCTTGCTGATTCATTTGGCTGTTTATCTTCTTTACTTTTCCCCACTACTCAAGGTAGTTGTTCTTACTTGTCCTCCTTCCGAAAGAGGCAAATACATGTGGGGTATTCCACGTGCTTTCTATGTTTTACTTCTCAAGGAATGATGGGTTTATGCTCTTCCTATAATCCGAAAAGACTCGATGGGTAGTGCATCTACTTACTGTGTTGAGCCCCCCTGTGTTTAGTTGCATAAAATGTTTTTCTATAATTCATTGGAATGTGGGAAAGTAATTATACAATGAATAATTGAATAAATGGTGTTAAACTATGGGGATGGAGTTTCTGGAACATAATAAAGAGGTTGTAATTTTGAAGGAACAGATGACATTGGGTCTGATTCTAATGAAATTTTTGTGGAATTGTTCATGGTTAATTAAGTTGTAAATAATTAATTAACGTAAAGTGGAACTGATAAAAAGGGAATGAAGTAATGTAATAAAGCTGGTTAAATGGTTGTATGCTTATAGGATACCAAGTCTTAGAAGTAGCAGCCCAGAGTCTGAGAGACGTTAGCTGTAGTTGTGTCTAAAACTAGGTTATTCCCATAGTGTGGTTGTGAGATATAATATATCCTGTAATTTTTTTGTTTTTATATTCTAATCCACCCAGTCAGTAAGGGAAACTAACACTCAGGGGATTCTGAGCCCTGGGGGGTGTTTTCCCCAACATTCTGGTGGGAGGATGAATGGCTGACTACCCCCTTTGGTCATGCTATCTACTCTTGGTATTTACTTTTCCTGGTAGGTACAACGGTTAGTTTTAACCATATATGTGTGTAGAGGATTGTAATGTATTGTGGTTATTCACACACATATATTCTGAATATAGTATTGTTTGGACTAATATGGTTGTAACATGTATGGGTTGTGATCGTTTGAGGATCTGTAATCGGTTTATGGGTTGTAATGGATTGATGTATAATACCCAATGTATGATACATGTTATGTAGGTTGTGGTGGCTCGTAGAAAATACATAGTCACTTTTTGTACGTCGACGTGCTGATTTTGTTGCACGAGGTGCATGTTGTGGTGCTTCACCTAAATGTCTATGGGAAATCCTATTTTGAGAGTGATGCTCAGGACGTGAAACGATTGGGAAAAGTGGAAAATCAATGGGGAAGTAGTAGTAGGGTAACCTAGATATTATCTATTATACGATATATTCTTGTATGCAGTACTTGGTGAGAGTAGCCATAGTATGGCTGGGAACATAGTATACTTCTGTAGGTGATGAGTTAGTCTCACTTGTTGTTCACAGTGCTTTAACACTCTTTCGTTACTTTTGCACATGAGGATTTGGGAAGGATCCTACTGAGTATATTGTCATACTAAACCTATGTATATATAAACAGTTTTTCTGGTCACTTGGAGCTGGTTGGAGATCAATCTGGTTTCTACTAGCTTGGGGTTGCAGGAGCTGTTCATGCTAGTGGTTGCTATTTTTTTTACATTCTTCTGGGTACTTGTAGCTTCTCCCTTCCATTATAGTAATTTTTTCATGAAATTACATATGTGTACAAGGGTTTCATTTATATTTTAGTTCTGAGTTAGATTTGGTTGGTTTCTATCTTATCTATCTATTCTGCATGTGTTCTCTTAGAGGCGAATGCCTCCCAATTGTGTGTTTGTTATACCCTCAAGGCTAGTCACCAACCCAGGACCTACAGGAGGTGGGACTCAGGGGTCATTATCTCCCTTATCACGTTTTCGACCCAGGAGGGGTAAAATTATTGGGGAGGGGTCCGTGATAGAGTTGTATCAAAGGGATGTTGAGGGATATGATGGAGTATGATGTTAGGCACTGGCGAGGTTGCATGGTTTGGTAGGGAAACAATGTCATTTATGATTATCAACTGAGGTAAACAATGGATACCGACTGAGACATATGGGTTTAGGGCCCCCTATGATCTGATGTATAGACATTTATATTTATAATGGCTACTAAACAAGGTGATACTAGTTGCAGGGTAGAGTCCTAGGAAAGGATCATGCATCATTCTTCATTGTGCCTATGTTTGAATGGGTAGACCAAGTGATAGGTTAACCTAAAATGAATAAAAGAAAATAATTAACTAATTAAGGTTGAGTTTTCCATATTACAGGTTTAGGAGCTATAACACTGTTTTATTTTACACGTATGGCTCCAGGTCAACGTCCTCATCAGGTTTGCATAGAACATGTCCAGCAGGTTGTTCCAGTAGATCGTCGTAGGGTAGAGGTTGACGACGACGACACTTGGAGGATCAAAATTTTAGAGTTTTAGTGAAAGAGTCTGTAGAAGTATGAGGGATCTATTTCATATGCAGTCGTGGAGGACTGGTTAGAGGAGGTCGATTTCGGCTTCAGTTTGATTCATGCTCGGAATGAGAACTGGGTGTCCTTGTTTGTGATGATGCTACGTGGAGTATTGAGGCAGTGGTGGTTCATGTTCCTTGGGGATCGTGATGAGTCAACGATCTCATCAGAGGAGTTTAGAGAAAATTTTAGAGTTGTGTTTCTTTCTTCGACTGTGAAGGAATCCATTCTCTAGGAGATTATTACCATTCAACAGGGGATCTATAGTGTTCGAGAGTTTGGAATCTATTTCAAGAACATTTTACGATATGCTTCAAACATGTTGGAAGATGAGGAGACCAGGGCGAGAAAATTCGAGGAGGCTTTCCATCTAGAGATCCAGTGCCATGTCACCCCATTTATGCTGAACACATATCAGGAGGTTCTGGAAAGTACAGAGGTTGTCAAGAATACATTGGCAAGGACCAAATCATCAAGATAGGGGAATCGACATGATTCCTCACGATGTAGAGCTACTGTTTGGGGTTCCTGATTTCTAGGGAAGAAGGGTTTTTGTTCGGATGAGGGTAGGTCCCAGCACTTCACATCTCGTTTCTTTAGAGGCAATAACTCTCAGGCCTATTCTAGGGGATTAGGTGCTTGTTTTTATTGTGGTGGTCATGGCCATTAGTAGTGGGAGTTCCCGACCATTCATAGCGGTCATTGTGCACCAGGTGCTTCACCCCATGTTCCTCCGTTGAGGCTATTCCAGCCGAGGCAGCAGCATCGAGTTGCACCTGCATTAGATCAGCAGAGGGTAGATGGGGATGGCAGGGGATAGCCCCATGATGCTCCCTGTCCTCAGAGAGCAGAGCGAAGCCATGGTGGTGGTCGTCATCAGGGACAGAGAGGCCATGGAGGAGGTCGTGGTCAGCTTCATGCTCTAGCATTGCCAGCTCCAGGTGAGCCAGGCGTATTTTTAGGTACCCTTTTCTTGTTTTCTACATTGTTTTATGCCTTTTTTGGTTTAGGAGTGACATGATCATTCATATAACCTACCCATGTCCATGCTTTGGGACATGAGATATAGAGGCTTCCAGTGCCCTTCGCATTGACTATGCCAGTTAGAGGTCGAGCTACCTTGTTTGATGTATGTAGAGACTGTGAGCTAGTGTTGGGGCAACACGACTCTTGGGTAGATTTTCTATGTTTACGAATACAACAATATGATGTCATCCTCGACATGGAATGGTTGTATTCGGTGCAGGCTATCATGGATTTCTTTAGGAAGAAGATCATTTTTATTGGTGTGGATGGAGAGCCAGTGGTGTATATTGGTGAGCGAGATCCTCTGATGGGTCACAGGAGTGTTCCATCCTTATCATCCTTGATAGATGAGATGATGCTGATTTCATCAGAGGTTTAGCAGTTGGTGTTTCCTACGGTCGTAGAGGAGTACCCTTATGTCTTTCTAGAAGAGGTTGTAGCATTACCCTCTTGACGAGAGATTGAGTTTGGGATCGAGCTATAGCCAGGAGTGTCTCTTATATCTATGTCTCTATATATGATGGACCCGTCTAAGCTACGATAGGTACATATAAAACATGATGGTCTGTTACAGTGCGATTTTGTTTATCCAAGTGTGTCATAATGGGGTGCACCACTTATGTTAGTGAAGAGGGCCGATGGCAGTTTGCAGTTGTGTGTCTATTATCATCACTTAAAAAAGTGACAATAAAGAATCTATACCCTATTCCACGGATTTTTGATTTATTCGATCTAATGAAGGGTGAAAGTTGGTTCTCAAATATCGACTTGCAGTCAGGATATCATCAGATGTGTGTAAAGTATGGGGATATCCCAAAGAATGATTTCCGTTGTCGTCATGGGAATTATGAGTTCGGTGTAATGTCTTTTGGCATGACGAGTGCACCAAATATATTCATGGGCATGATGAATGCGCTGTTCTGTGAGTTCTTGGACATGTTCGTGGAAGTTTTCATCAATGAAATCCTTGTCTACTCCCCATCTGAAGTGGAGAATGTAGAGCATCTACATGCTGTTTTGGGAGTTCATCCCCAACATCATCTATTTGGTATGTTGTAGACGTGTGAATTTTGGACTCGAGAAGTCCATTTCATGGGGAATGTTGTGTCCCAACAGTGTGTAGTTTTGGATCCATCGATGATAGAAGCAGTTGTGTCTTGGGCAACCCCCATGATAGTGTAAGAGGTGTGAGGTTTCCATTGTCTCACAGGCTACTACAGGTGGTTCAAAGACAATTTATCCTGTGTTACGACTCCTTTGGAAGATTTTACAAGGAAGGATCAATCATTTATATGGACTGATCAGTCTCAGGTAGTTTTTGAGTATCTAAAAGAGAAGTTAGTATGTGCACTAGTCCTTTATCTTCCAGCAGAGGGAGTTCAGTTTGATGTTTTCTATGATGATTCACATATGTGTTTAGGTTTGTTTTCATGCAGTAGAGGTAAGTTATTTCTTATGGGTCTCGATAGTTGTGTCCCCATGAATGTAACTATTCCACCTATGATCTTGAGTCGGCAGCCATAGTGTTTTCTCTGATGTTATGGAGACATTACCTCATTGGTGATCGCTTTGTGGTTTTCACTGATCATAAGAGTGTGAGGCATGTTTTCTCAAAGCGAGACTTGAACATAATACAACATTGGTGGAAGGAGTTCTTGTAGGAATTCAACATTGAAATATCACATTCACATGGAAAAGGGAATGTTGTAACTGATGCGCTGATCCGAAAGTCATGTAGTGATGCTGTGTGTGAATCTGGTGATTCCTGGAGAGTAATGGAAGAACTGTCAGCATTACATCTTGATATGAGAGATGATGGGGGTAGAGGTTGTATATATAAGATGATGGTACTGTCATCCCTAATGCAGAAGGCAGAAGATTCCCATTTGGGAGATCTAGAGGTGGAGGTCTGGGGCGGCCGAGTTGTTTGTGGTGAGGCCCCTGATGGCTGGTCGGAGGATGAACAACATTGAGTTTTGTATCATGGAAGGATTTTTGTTCACTTGAAAATGCATGATATAGTTCTCAGAGAGTCCCATAGTTCAGCTTTAGCAGTACGTCCTGGTGTGACAAAGATGTACTGATCCTTGAGGAGTCAGTTTTGTTGGCCTGGGCTAAAGCGTACGGTTGCAGAGTTTGTTTCTTAATGTTTAGTCTTTCAGAAGGTGAAGGTCGATCATCATGTTCCTTGTGGTCTCCTCTAGCCATTATAGATTCTATAGTGGAAGTGGGAGGACATCTCGTTGAGAATTTTTTAATGCTTTACCATGATCTTTGGGAGGACATGATGTTATTTGGGTGGCAGTGGATCATTTAACAAAATCGGCCCACTTCCTAGCGATCAAGGTGTAGAGATCAGTGAATGTTTTGTCGAGGCAGTATCTAGAGGAGGTAGTGAGACATCATGGAGTTCCTAGGATGATCATTTCTGATCGAGATACTCCTTTTACCTCCAGGGTGTGGAGAGCTCTCCAACATGCTTTTGGTTCTCAACTATGCCTTAACACTGCTTTTCATCCTCAAACGGATGGTCAGACAAAGTGAACCATCCAGACTCTTGAAGGCAAGTTACGATCTTGTGTTCATTATTTTTAAGGTTCATGTATGAGACACTTACACTTGGTGGAGTTCGTTAAAAATAATATTTTTCACTCCACCATCAGTATGGAACTGTTTGAAGCCCTGTATGGTCAGCACTTCCATTCTCCATTGTACTGGAATGGGGTCGGAGAGTCTATAATTCTCATTCCAGAACTTGTATGAAATTCAACACAGATGGTCCAGATTATTCACAAGTGGATAAAGACATCGCAAGATCGTCAGAAATCATATTCTAATCAAAGGAGGAGACCCTAGGAATTTAATGTTGGGGATAATGTGTTTCTGATGGTGTCTCCCCATCATGGGTAGTGAATAATTGGTTATGGAAGTTATCATTCCCCCCGTTTTGTAAGGTCATTCGAGTTGTTAGCTCGTGTTGGAGTTTTGGCGATCGAGTAGAACTTCCCCCACATATGACTCAAATACATGATGTCTTCCATGTATCACAGCTCTGTTGTTATCTTCATTATGACTCTCACATCAACGATTGGGGAGAGATCGATGTTGATTACGATCCAACCTTTGAGGAGTGACATGTGGAGATCCAATACCACAAGGAGAATGTATTGCGTGGGCATTATATTTCCTTATTTCGTGTCTTTTGGTGACAATGCAACATAGCAGAGAGTACCTGGGAACGTGAGTCATAGATACATGCTTGGAACCTAGTGTTGTTTAATGATTATCTCTTTTCACGTAATGATGTTTAATTTGTGGGTAGATCATTCATGTTTTATTTATGAACTTCTTTTGTTTCTTTTGTGGATTTCTCTCATTTGAGAGGTATCTCTATGGGTGGTTGTTCAGACCCCATTTTTTTTCTTTTCACATTAGGAGGGTTTTCAATTCTCAAGGATGAGAATGTTTTGAGGGGTATCTGATGTAATGGCATGAACCACTCTAGTCCATTACATTGTGAAGATTTGGTGTTTGATGTGTTCTAGGTGGTCAAGGTGACTTATCCCCAACACTTCCAAATTTTCATTTCTCTGAACAGTTCCATCCATGAACAGTTCTATCGGTGAGGTTCTACAAATAGTTCTATCGGTAAGTGTACAATATCAATAGGTGTATAGCAATGGTAGGTGTGCGGTGTTTCTAGAATGGTGCCTCTATCAGTTGGAGTAATATATAGGTAGGTGTACAGTAACGGTAGGTGTACAATGTTTCCATAACAGTGCCTCTAATGGTAGGTTTACAATATTGGTAGGTCTAATGTAACGGTAGGTGTATACTATTTCCAGAATAGTTACTCTATCGGTAGGAGTACAGTAACAGTAGATGTACAGTGTTTCCAGAACGGTGCCTCTATCGGTAGGTGTATAGTTTCAGTAGGTGTATAGTAACGGTATGTGTACAGTGTTTCTAGAATGGTTCCTCTATCGGTAGTTGTATTGTATCGGTAGGTGTACAGTAATAGTTGGTGTACAGTTTTTCTTGAATGGTGCCTCTATCGGTAGGTGTACATTTTCGGTAGGTGTATAGTGTTTCCAGAATGGTGCCTTTATCGATAGGTGTATATTATCGGTAGGTGCACAGTAATGGTAGGTGTAAAACGTTTCCAAAATGGTGCCTCTATCGGTAGGTGTACAGTATCAGTAGGTGTATAGTAACGATAGGTGTACAATGCTTCCATCTTCCTAGAGTTTTACCCGTTTGACATTTCCTTTGACATAAAATACATTTAATGCCTTATTTTAAGGTCTCTTAAGGCCGATTCAAATGCCATAAATCCTATATTAATTATTCATATGGCTCAGGATTTTTTTAATTGGTCAAACCGTGCGGGTTAATGAAATCCGCTTTTAATTGGAAATTAAGTGTATCTTAAACTATCACCCCATTAAATTTTCAAAAGGGAAAAGATATCTTCCTCCCTTGTTATTCCTCTTTGTTCTCAATTATGTGACGCTAGAACCTTTCAATCCTTCCTGTAAGAGTTGAACAATCAATATTTACTCCTCGGATTTGTTCCACTATGTTTTGATGCAACTAAGTTGTATCAATCAATCATCAATATGAGGCATGTTTTATCGTCATTCTTTTGGGGTTCATCTTCTCCTGTTTCTACTTTCCATATTATAGAATGTATTCTCCATTCTTCTAAAGTGATTTTTCATGGGGGGTTGGTTGGTGTGGTCATACTGTGGAATCCTCAGGTGGATGAAGTTGTCGCGAGAGGATGATGGAGACCCATTATGTGGTTAAAGAAAATCAAGAACTGTTTGAGGTAGGGGATTCATTTATTCTCTTTTCTTTTATATGAAATTGTATTGTTAGTATTTTTAATCCCACTGGGTGAAAATGGAATTGACATAATAAATATTTTAAACGGATAAATAAAATTGATATCTATCATATGTTATTGCCTCTTGTTTTCTATATAGTGTGATATCTATGATTGTTTTTCTTGGCTGTTCATTCTTGGTGGAAATTAGTAAAGAACATAAATTGGTATTAATTGATAATTGTTTGGATAAAGATAAAGAGGCATGTAAACGAATCCAATTATTATTGTAATTTTATGACAATCAAATTTTCGCAGTAATCATGTTTAATTATTTGTCTTAGTTTACTGATTATGTTTCCCGAATTTGGAACCAACGAATAATAAATATGTTAATTCAATATTGATTATAGAACTGATTCTTTGATAATTTTTTCAAGGGTTTTTAGTTACCCTCTTGATTGTTAAAGGGACAAGAGACCAATTGATGTGATGTTTGTTTTCCCGCAGCTTCTGTTGTGATGTGATCCTGGATGTCCATTGTGATATATGGGGTCATGGAGGCTTTTGGTTGTGGTAGCGGATAACGCCTAGAGTAGAAAGATGCACTGGTTTATGCATGTGGGTGTCGGGGAGGACACTAGGGATGATAAAATGGGATAGATGTGATTGTCTAATTCTTGATGATTCTTTTGGTTGTTTATCTTCTCTACTTTTCCACACTGCTCAAGTTAGCTGGTCTTACTTATCCTCATTCCAAAAGAGGAAAAGAAACCTGGGGTACGCCACATGCTTTCCGTGATTAACTTCTCAACAAAGGATGTGTTTATGCTCTTACTATAAGTAGCCAATACTCGATGGGTAGTAAATATATTCACCGTGATGATCCCCCTTGTGTTTAGTATCATAGAATGTTTTCCAAGAATTCCTTGGAATGTGGGGAAGTAATTCTATAACAAATAATTGAATAAATGGTGTTAACCCATGGGGATGGTGTTGCTGGAACAGAATGACGAGGTTATAATTTTGAAGGAACATATGACTTTGGGTCTGATTCTAATGAAATTTAATGTGGAATTTTTCATGGTTAATTATGGTTTAAATAATTAATTAATGTAATGTGTAATGGATAAAAATGGAATTAAGTAACATAATAAAGCTCTGTATATAGTTGTATGCTTATAGGACACCTAGTAATAGAACTAGCAGCCTAGAGTCCGAGAGATGTTAGCTGTAGTTGTGTCAAAAACTATGTTATGCCTATAATGTGGTTGTGAGATATAATATTTCCTGTAATTTTTTTGTTTCTATATTATTCTCTACCCAGTTAGTAAGGGAAACTAACACCCTGGGGATTCTGCACCCTGGGGGTGTTTTCCCCAACATTCCGGTGGGAGGATGAATGGATGACTACCCCATTTGGACCCACTTTCTACTCTTGGTAGTTAGTTGTACTGGTATACAGAACAGTTAGTTTTCCCCATATATGTGAGTATAGGGGTTTAATGTCCTGTGGTTATTCACAAACATATATTCTGGATATAGAATCCAATTGAATAATGTAGCTGTAATGTGTATGGGTTGTGGTGTCTTTAGGATCCTTACTCGGTGTATGGGCTATAATGGCTTGAGATATAATACTCATTGTACGATACATGTTATGTGGGTTGTGGTGGATCCTAGAAACTAACTGGTTACATTGTGTACGTGGATATTGTGGTCTTTTTGAATGAGGTGCATGTTGTGGTGCTTTTCCCAGGTGTTAGTGGGAAAGCATTTTTGGAGAGAGATGCTCAGGGCGTGCAGCGTTGGTGAAAAGAGGCAAATCAGTGGAGAAGTAGTATCGGGGTACCCTTGATATACTTTATTATATGAAATATTCTTATATTCATTACTTGGTGAGAGTAGCCATAGTGAAGCGGGGAACGTATTATACATGTTTAGGTGATAAGTTAGTTTCACTTCTTGTTCACTGTGCTTTATCAGGCTTTGATTACTTTTGAAGAAGAGGCTTAGAGGAGGATCCAACCGAGTATACTGTTATACTCACCCTATGTATATATAAACAGTTTTTCAGGTCACATGGAGTTGGTTAGAGATCAATCTGGTTTCTACTATCTTGTGGTTGCAGTAGGTGTTCGGGATGGTGGTTGCTGTTGTTTTTAATATCGTTTGGGTACTTACATCTTTTCCATCCCAATTGTAGTATTTTTTAATGACATTAATTATGTGCACATGGGTTTATTTTATATTTCAGTTCTGAGATGGAGTTTGTTGGTGTCTATCTAATCTCCCTCTTCTGCATGTGTTCACATAGAGGGTAATGCCTCCCATTTTTGTTTTTATTATACCCTCGGTTCTAGTCGCCAACCTGGGGCATACTAGAGGAGGGACTTCGGGGTCATTATATCTTTTATCACATTGCTGACCTAGGAGTTGTACACATTCCGCAGAGGGGGTCTAGACAATATAAAACAATTTAATTTTAATTCTTATTCAAAAACACTAGAATATGTTATGTTTAAGAATTGTTCCCTAATAAAAATATTTACCATAGTATAATAATTTAAAACTATTACATTCCATATAGTATATTTCATATTCCTACTTATTATTTTAGATCATTGAACACCATCGATAAACATTTCCTTTGAAACAATAAATTAAATTTAAAATATTGTACTCGTCATTTAATCGTAATGTAGAAAATTTATTATTAGCGTACATAATTAATTTTATTGCTATCATAAGATTAATTAACGACTAAAAAATGAACAATTATAAAACATAAAATGAACCATAATCAGAGAATAACATTATGGAAAAAAATTGATCCATCAAAATATGATTATTGATATAACCAGATTAAGACTCCCTAATATACCCATTATCATCATTTTTCTAATACTAGTTATATTATCTTTATCAACAGGGAAATATCTATATCTTTCAATGGTATTGAAACACTCATCCATTAACCATTTATAAAAATATGAATATAGTGGAGTATATCATAAATTTATGAAATATAAATAATAATGTGTAATTTTTAATCCATTGAAAAACATAACCTGTAACAAGAATTTAATTATTTTTTGTCTCAAAATAACAAACACTGTATCTTTGAGGATATAATTATTTTAAAATCATTTATAATGGAATGTAAATATATTTTGAATTTACTTATGTATAATTCTCAGGAGTTTCCAACTTGGTGAACAGTAAGTCCCATTATTGAGAACATGGGAATGATCATGTTAAAGAACAATTGAGTAATATCCATTTTAATTTCCCTTTGCAACTGATGTACAAAAAACATGTTCACATGTAGTATCATGATATGTATATATTATTAATATAAACCACATAATAAAAACATAACCAAAACCATAGAATGTTATTCCATATGTATCCTCAAATTATACCATATATTTATGCCACATAATCAATTTATTCATTAATCTAGTTCTCATTATATCTAATAAACTTCTTCTAATATAAACTCCCATAACCCCGACTCTAGAATCATGAAGATACTTTTACTATATTACACTTTCACATATATAAAAGGTCAAATACTATTTTTTTACTTTTTTAGATTATTTTGATGTTAAAAATCAAATATAATACCAATTTTACATTTGGAATAGAAAATAAAATACAATAATGATAATCATTAATCATCATTTAAGGAGATTGAGAACGGGACTTTAAAAATATGGGAGACCATCTCTCTAAAATATTCTCGAGTGGCTAGGGTACTCTGGCCCAGTTCTCTCGATTATCTATAATGGAGGATTTTCTCATGACGGGATGGTTCAAATCTCATCACTTAGAAAATCCACGGATGATACAGACTCTTCTTTCACAACGCAATATGGCATAAAAGCATGAAGATGATCCCCCTAATGAAAACCTTCGCAATCACTCAATCCCCAATAAATATCAAGGGGTCTCATTTTTATATGCTCCGACGTATACAACCATATGAAAGACATCTCAATGATTCATCATTCTTACAATAGACTTGAGGTCAGTAGTTTCTCGGTGGAGGCGGACCCGGATGCACATCAACTGCGCACACAACTATGAAAATTCTCTATCATGGTCCGCATTTCCTACCTCAAAGGTGACCACCCTTGGCCCTTTCCTGTTTTACATTCATGAATTTTACACAGCTGGAATATATTGAATTGGAAATTGATTTATTTAAGAAAGATATATTATCACATTCTATTGAAATCACAAGATGATCTAGAAAAGGTTCGGAAAACTTGTAATATTAACCTAAAGCCAGGACTCCTTAGAATAACTGAATGGGACTAGGCTTTCAACTCACACACATATAAGAATACCATCGCACATGTTTGGGTTAAACTATATAGCCTGAATTGGTTTTCTGGGCACCCAAAATTTCTAAATTACATTTTATCCTGCATCGAATCCCCTCTCAAAATCGACAAACGAACTTTGAATGCTGACTTAAGACTCTCTGTGAGGGTAATGGTGGAATTTAATTTAAATTAAAAGATACCAAAAATGATCAATTTCAATGAGAAAGATTATAAAGAAGAAATTACAATATAATATTAGAGAAAGCCTGCCTTTTTTGATCTTTTAAAAATAATTGGACATACAATCTCTAATTTTAGGGAGGTTAGAAAACATGTAAATCATGAAATTGAAAATGATTGGAAGGAAATAAGGAGAAAAAAAAGGAAAAACTCCCAGAGTAGACATACCTAAACCCTCCAAAAAGAAACCTGAAATTTGGGTGAAAAAATCACACAGCCTAACACACATAGGGGACGATTTAGGTAATACCCGGGCAGACCTAGTTAAAGAGGACGAAAAATCCATGAAGAAACAAACTCTTATAGAAGAGATTCATAATCTGGTTCTAGAAACTGTTAAACTATCCAATAATGATAATGATAATGAAAACCTTAATACATGTCCATTTGAGCAAGTAACTAACCCTAACCTCATCAAAAATGCAGAACCCACACTGGGTAGGAGGGATACATCTTCACCTGTTCCAATAAAATTCAATGATTTCAGCCTAAAAACTACAAATAATCACAATGTTGATCATTTTCAACAACTATGGTTGATCCTAGTTACTCAAATATGAGTTCTGGACAGAACCAAAACCCCATACTGAATTCTACTACTACTCAAGAGATAATAAATGATATAAACAATTAGACAAATGGTTTAGGTTCACTTCCCTTTGTTCAAACAATGAGAGTCAAATATCACCAATGTTGATTCTAGTACCAAAGCCTTAGAATTTTTTAATTCTGTAAATGATTACACACCCTAGGTGCAAGCTCTTCACCAAATGCAGGATAATAGTGACTCTAGTGATCAGAAATAGTGTCCCACAGATGCATTGGACACTGTCCAGGAAAAAACAACTGCTTCTGCTATGGAAGTGACTCCAGGTACGCTGCTTCCCACTTTTCCTCATTCAGGTACTCAAGATGTTGGAAATGACAGTTTTGATACCTTACTTCTATGTAATTCAAACTCAATGGAATCAACTCTAAATAATTCAGTGCATAAAAATACTCAGTGGACTGTCAAAACATAGCATTTAAGCACCAACCTGCTACTTCTATCAATGAACCTGTTCTGGAGATGAAGTATGCAGACACAAACAAGGATAATGAACTTGACTATTCTCATCCTAAAAACATTAAATCTGTCAACAGTCCTAATGAGATGGAGAACACTATTTGCCCTATATATTCCAGGAATCCTAATATTTTTCTAAAGTATGTTCATTATAAGACACAAAACGAACAAACTAACCCTGATAAACAAGATTCCATAACACTTGAACCAGTAAAACATACAAAAGTAAGAACTCCCTCGGTACATGAACCCTTGGTAATACATGAACTTCCTGAATCCACCGGGTAGAGGGACCTTACATGAGATCTTGACGATGACAAACGGTATGATATAAATGCTTCAAAGGACCTTAGTACTCCTACTCCTCATTCTATTAATTTTCCTTTTGATGGTGTTCAATATGTAGATAATAAGAACTGTTTTGAATATCCTAGTATTCTATTAGATAACCAAAACCCCACATCTTTTATACTATGTAATACGAATAGAATAGACTGAATTATGAATTCTTCAAGAAATGAAACAACAAATAAGATCCATGTCACTAATATCAACGAATAGGAACAGACTAGTAACAATAACAATGCTGAAAACGTAAGAAGTTCCTCTAGAAATAAATTCTCTAGAAAGAAGAAAAAATGGATATATAACTCCAAAAATATGTTTAAATGAAGATTCTTTTCTGGAATTGTCAGGTTATTTCCAACTCTGACACATTAAATGTTCTAAGAAGAATTTTTAACACTCACCATCCCATGTTATTTTATATTGCTAAACAAAAAATTGTTTATTCTTATAAATACTCTCAATTGTGTCAACACAATTATATATTCACTAGCGCAATCTCAAAACCCTAAAATGCTAAATCTATATGGATTTTTACCACTCTTCTTTAAAAAATGTAAAAACCTGTAATGTCACTAATCAAATATTTACTTACAATTGTAATACTGATGGAATACACCTCTTTTGCTCTTTTTTCTATGATAAAAATAGATACCAAGAAAGGAGAACTCTCTAGAATGACCTTTCTTACATAAGCACTAATATTAATGACCCTTGGATTCTTCATGGAGACTTCAATGCCATTTTAAATTCAAGTGATAAAAATAGACCTTCTCAAGCCTCTATTTTCATGAGAGAATTTAAATCCTTGATTGGAGGAACCAATCTCATTGAAATTAATCTCAGTGGTGTGAAATACAAATGGTATGGAAAACATTACAATATAGTCGTTTCTTCCAAATTAGAGTTATCCTTCATGAATGTAAATGATTTAGACAAATGGGACACTATCTCCAGCACCAGCCTTCATAGGCTGAACTCCGACCATCACCCCATTCTTGTCAATGTCTCTACAAAAAACCTGAAACCCCAGTTACCCTTCAAACATAACAATGAGTGGTTCTCTGATGTTGATTAGATTACATTCATAAAAAACTATTGGTCTTCAATGTCTCATAGTACTGATATGTTTTCTTGTAATGTCGTGTTAAAACATCTCAAACAGGCTCTCAAGAGTTGGTGTAGTTTCAAAGACAAACAAATTAATAATGACATCCTTCTCCATGTGGAAGAACTCAATGATATTCAAAACAAAAACACCATATCTATCCTCAAGGATTACTCAACTCAATAAGTAAACCTTGACGATATAATCAAATATCTACTCACTTTTAAAGAACATATGACAAAAAAACTTTTAAATCCAAGTGGTTAAAAGACGATGATAGAAATGAAAATATCTATAACTCTTTTAAAAGAATCCGGAAGACCTGTAAGCCGTTAAGATTTCTAAAATATGGAGACAAGTTTCTTGGCATTGAAGATGACATTGATCATTATATATTCTCCCACTGTGAAAGAATTCTTAATGGTCCTAATATAAATAAGGAAATATTTCCTGAGATCATTCTGATGGTGGTCAATGATGAAGACAACGCTTTCCTTCTCAACATTCCATTGGATCATGAAATTAAAGACATTTTAGTTAGTCTAAACCATAATAGATCACCGGGTCCAGATGGTTTCAATAATGGTTTGCTTAAACATTATTGGGACATAATTCACATTGATGTTTGTAAACTTTTCAAATTCTTTTTCACTAATGGATATCCTTCTTCATGCTCTTAATTCCCAGTTTGTCACCTTGATTACAAAAGTGGAAAATTCCTCTAAGATTAAACTATTTTGACCAATTTCTCTCATCAACACTCTCTACAAATTCATTACTAAAATAATTAATAGACATCTTTCAATAATCAATGATAAAATTGTCTCCTGGAATAAATTTCGTTTTATTAAGGGCCAATACATTGAATATTGCATCTGTCTTGCTTCTGAGTGTGTCTACAACCTGAAAAAACCTAATAGGGGTGGTAATATTGCCATTAAACTTGACATCCGAAAGGATTTTGACAACGTGGATTGGATCTTTATCTTCATAGTTATTCAAAGTTTTGGTTCCAGTGAATTTTCTATCACTACAATAAAATATGTATTCAACTCGGTCTTTATCTCCATATTGATCAACGGCTCCCCCAGAAAATACTTTCCAAGCTCCAAAGGTGTCAGACCAGGTGACCCACTCTCTTCCATTTTATCCACAATAGAAGAAGACTATCTTAGTCTCCTGATCTCCTGTCTAGTGGAAGAGAATAAACTGAAACCCATCTATGTATCTAGGAATAAAAATGCTCATACACATATCTTGTATGATGATGACATAATCCTTTTCCTTCAAGGAGATAAAAAACATTCTCAACCTCAAAACTGCTCTCTCACACTATGAATAGGTATCTGGAAATATCATCAGTTGGAATAAATCTGTCATTTTCGTCCGAATGAACATTACTTCAATTAGAAAATGTAATATTATCAGAGACCTTGGATTGAAAGAAGGTAAAATCCTTTTAATGTATCATTCTATCCCCATCTTTTGGGGTAGAACCAAGGCTTCTCACTTTGCACTTATTTTCGACCATGTTCTAAACCATCTATCTTCATGGAAAGGAAAATCCATCTCCATGGCTAGTAGGACTTGTCTTATTAAATCCACAATTGTCTCCGAGATAGTCTACTCCATGATGTCTATAAATGTACTACTGGGCTTATCAATAAAATTAACACTACTATTAATAATTTCATCTAGACTGGGATAATTCTTTAAATAAATCTTGGGACCGGTCCCTGGTCAAATTGCTGCAAGCCCATTGAAAAAGGTGGTGTCGATATTTAAAATTTAAAATACATTAATGATGACCATCAAGACAGGCTCACTTAGAACCTTTTTCACAATACTTAGGAATCTCTTACCTTCCTCAAAAATAGATTCCTTGATAAACGTAAGAAGGGTAATTTGAATTTTATTAACTCCTCTATTTATCCCTCCATCAAACAATCTTTTTCCATCATCATGCGTAATTACAGATAGATGGTATCTAGGGATTCCTGCATGAAATTATGTTCGGATAACTAGGTGGGCACACATTTAATTTCTATGATTTCCCCATGACCAGACCCCCGATAATATTAACTGCTCTATTAGAGAAACCTTAAACTCTCATCTTGACCAACACCCTGATACTATAATGAACATCATTGAAAATTACGCTTTCACTCACACTAATGATTTCTTAATTTGGGAGTCTGCTTACAATGGTTTTCTAAACTCCAAAAATTTCTATCATCATTTATCTCTATTTCGGATAATGATAATATTTGGTTAAAACATCTCAACAATCCTTAGATAAAACCATCTAGATTCAATCTCAAATGGAGTCTTTCTCACAATAGATTTCCCAAATAAATTTGTATTCAATATTTTGGAATTCATATCTGCTCTAAATGAAATTTTTGTAATCAGCACATAGAAGATACTAACAACCTATTTCTTTCTTGTGCCACTGCTTCAGCTGTTTGGAAATATATTCTTGACATTTTTTACTATAGATGGTTAAATTATTTCTCTATCAAAAATAAAATATTGAAATGTGCAGAAATAGAGGCCTCTCCAAAAATCAAGAACCTTTTCCTAGTTGTTGTTTCTGAACTCCACCATGTGATCTGGTATGACCGGAATGCAATTATTCATACAAATTACTCATTCAATCAAAATAAGGGTTGAGTGTAGATCCTAGATATCATACATGAAGCTTATTTAATGCAAAAGGGACACTTCCACAACACTGTGGATGAATTCAGAATCTTGTGACGTCTTCGGATTAATGGGAATTTCATTCAACATCACCACACTCTGGTGTGTTCTGGTGAACTCTTCTTCCTGGATGGATCAAAATCTATATTTATGGCGCCTCCAAAGCTAATCTGGGACCTTTGAGATGTGTTTCTATCTTCAGGAATCCTCACGGTCAGATCCTTGGTTTCTTCATGGGTAGTTGTTGTAATGCCACCTCCCTTGAAGTTGATGTGATGAGCTTAATTCAGTCCATCACCTTCGCAAAGATATTCTGTTAGAACAATCTCTGGATCAAAAGCGACTCGACAATAATCATGCAAGCAATTTGGAGAGGCATTGTTCATCTTGATTGGCCGATTAGAACCCGTTGGATGGATTGTACTCATTTGTTTATAGATCTCAACTATATCATCACTCAGGTTTATCGAGAAGCAAATAATGTTACTGATGACCTGGACAACATGGGAGTAAATCAAGACATTACCTGGTTCAAAGACCTCCCCGCTAATCTTATTTAATTACATGAAAAGGATTGTAATATTATCCCATACTTTAGTCTCCTCTAAACATTCTTTTGATTTATTTTAAAAAATAATTCAGCATCATTTATCTCATTAAATTAATTCCTCTACAATTAATGGATAACATAAACAAAATAACAGTGATATCAAATGCATAGAATTGTTCATAGACAACAGACTATATATTGAATAATTATGGCATAAAAAGTATGTCAATGTAAATAACTAAACACACATTGAATCTAATAACTTGAATATCATTATTTCAAAATGAATATCCAATATTTAGTGTTAATAAATAAAAACTCATGGAATTTAATAACATCATCAAAAAATAAATCAATGGAATATATCAATATAAAAACACATGATTAATAATAACTAAATTCTGAATGAATGAATTTAGAAATACTAGATTCCATGATCTCAACCATTATATTATCTATGATGTTATTACCATTAAAAATATTGTTTAGAACCATCGAAAAAACAAATATAATTGGGTATGTTCATTTGTCTCATGAAACCTACTAATAAACCATGGGGCTATGTAATTTTGGGACCCACCATTCACTACATGTCCACAAAATTCCTTGTTTATTGAATTATTTATTTAATTCTTTATAAAATTGTCATATAATTAAATATCCCTATTGAGTAAAGAATATGGATTAAACAATAATTCAACAGTTAATTAAATAAATATAAAATTAAACCATCTATGTAAATATGGTATACAATTTTTGAAATTATTATATACCATATTAATGAATATAAACACATTTTAAAATATAAAGTGATCACATGGAATTTACAGTCTCAATGGAGAGTTTACAATAACAAAATTAATCACTTATGGAGAGGTGAGTATCAGTTAATTAAGAATAATGGTTTATTTAATAAAAACATGTCTTTTGGAAGAATAAAGGTAATGTTTGAAAAATATTAAAACAATATTTCATAATTGAAATTTCTTTTTATTATCATTGATATTATTTAGAAAATGAATCATTTTGTAAATTGGTTAAGGTCGAGTGGAAGTATGTTATCATATGATAACAAAACATTCATTTTATGTTTTTGTAAAAAAACATCACATTTGAACAATAAAAAATCATGTAACAAAATTCTTCAAATTATTTGAAAAATACAAATTTCCTTATTAATTCATTTAATTAATAAACATTAGTTTTATAAAATGTTTTAAAAAACAGAATATAATGAAAAATTAGTTTGATTTGTGGAGAAATATTATCAGTTCTTATTTTAGTCATTTGTTTTAATAATTCATGTACCAAATAGAGGAAAATATTAAATTAATATAAAACCCACTTTATTATCCATAGGATAATAAAACATAAATATTATTAAGGATGAATGTTACGATTCAACCATTATGACTAAATGGTGTTAGATTTTAATGTATAATATTACCATTTAGTAACATTTATGTTATAACCTTTCTTAATAATAAACATTATTAGAAATATTATTCATTATTAATAAATTTTTATTTATTTTAAATAAACAAACATAGTATTAATTACAACTCATAAAATATAATAGGTGAATATTAAGAATTATATTTCAATGGTATGTGAATTAGGATAAAATACTTTACATCATGCTTCCCATTAGCTGAGATTACCATAATTTCCATCATAATGGTTTTAATAATCTATTTAAACAAATATAAAACACTATTCATATTTATAATATCATATATGGTCTTTTAATAAAATTTCATCAACCATTTAATAATATTGTTTCATTATTATGATTATTTTGGGTATCAATATACTTGTTTCTTGATAATGTATTCTTTTGAATGATATGATGCTTGTTCATCGTATGTAGATTCATAATATAATGAATGATAAATTTTTTATAAAAATAATACTTTACCATTAAATTTATTTTCATAACCATTAATGAAATTTTGACATGGAAAATTTATTGTATCTCTTCTTGGTGGTGGTTGGCCATTGGTATATTCAAGAAACAATATAATTTCCCAAATGATTGAAAATATAATGTTTTGGATAAAATATTAATTTTAAATTATAAATATAATGTAAGAAGATATATATAATTATTCATTATTTTCATCATTATAACAATACATGTGATTTAGTAATGGGAAAAAAACTGTATTAGTTTATGGGGTGTTAGTCCTCCACATGCATGAGTAATGCCTTTGTTTCCTATTTTTTGTAAATGGATATGGATAAATAGTATTACATAAATATAATAACATCTAATTATATATTAATTACATTTTTATTATATTTTATGTGTTAATATATAATTTCATCTTTCAAATGAAGAGTTTCCTAAAGATGATTACAATTTCTTAGTGAAACCTTTTTTTGATATCCCCTTAAGGACATCAGGATAGATCTATTTGGAAGTTAATAATATCTAAACATTGTATATTGATGAATTAGAGTCATTTTTTATGTTTTGGTTGAAAATTACTAATTTAGAGGTGTGATTATATGAGGAGAGGGAGTTCCGTTTTATAATAGAGGAGTGGTGATATTTTTTACAATAATAAATGATATTTTTTAATGGGTAGGTAGACTCACCTAAATTTCATCTAAAAATGATTATTAATAAATTTTTGTAATTTAAGGAAAAAAAAGAACTCAACCACATTAAAAAACAAGATTTAAAAAAAATTCTTTTTGTATCCTCTATGATTTGGTACAATTTCAATTTTGGTTTTAACAATGATAACTTGTTTTTTATCATATATAGGTTATACATCATGATAATAATAAAAAACCTGCATTATATAATTTTTACACATTCATTCCTAATATATTATATGTCTTATCAAATAAATATTCCATTTGTCGATAAAATTAATTTAAACACAAGCATATGTATCAAAAAAAACTCACATTTTAACATTAACAATAATAATTAATTTTTTCCTATTTAACATATTCACTATAGAAGAAAATATATTAACCTTATTTTATAATATTAATTATAATTAATCCAAATATTTAATCCATTTTATAAAATTAGCAACATATAATTGAGAGAAAATTTATTCATATAACACCTCAAAACATGTCATTAAATGAACTTTCATGAAATTAATATTTTATAAATAAGTTGATTTTATATTAAGTATATGAGTATAAATAATAATTAAATGGGTTTGAATTCATATTTTTCGGTATAAAATATTAACCTCATTCAAATAATTATTAATTAATTTTTATATTAATTAAATAAATTAATATTCATAAATTTTGTTGAAACAAAATAAATTTTCATAAAATCACTTTTTCAAAAAAAATATATCTTTCTACATGAAAATTTTTATATAACAATTTGAATTAGATTTATATTTAATAAATTGTTAGTTAAAAATTTTATAATAAATTTCTATAAAAAATTAAGAATCAATTAATAAATTATTTACCATTAGTCATAAAATATTTTTTAAAATTGACAATTTTATAAATTCTATAGAGGATTTTGTTAACCAAGTCAGTTCAAAATTGTTATTATTTTGATCGAATAATAAATATCATCTACGAAATATTGAAGTTTTCAGTGTATTATATTTTAACTAAAATAGAATGTATAATTACTATAGTTGAGTCTCAAGTTTGGGTATATTTCATTATATCGAAGATATCAAATTTAAAAAGGACATATATTATAAAATCAAGGGGTGTTATAGTGTCAACAAGTATAAATTATCTCATATTGGTAAATCCTGAAACAAGATAATGATATAAGGCCTAAATATGTTAGTGCATATCTATCACTATTTTAATAGGATGATTTTTAATCTTGGTTAAAACATCATCAAGACTCTTTTATCAAGAATTGTTTTGAGAAAAACTAGATAGACCATATGGTAGTCACCCATCAACTAATGCTTCAAGAGGACCACCATATTTATATATAGGTTATGTGGAGAATGAATCAGAGACTCTCAGAAAAAGTCGATGATGAGGTTGACAAGAATATAACTATCTTGATTATTTTGTATGTCTAATATTTGAAATGGATATTTAATATTATTCTATATAATAGAAAAATTTAAAAAAAATTTGAGGATGACTTTATTTTTTAGGACTCAACCTGTATTGACCAAAATAATATTTACATGTTCTAATCGCAATTTTTTGGATAAAAGTGAATACTTACTTCTAGTACATCCTTTTCATGGATTGATACTCCAACATAAATCATATTTATATAATACTTGATAATTTATAGGAAACACCATTTATATATTCCTATGTTGTTTCATTATATTACATATTTCACTATTCATAAATATATTTTTTACCAAATAAAAATGAACACTAAAATATATCATTAATCCTTTCAAATCGAATATAATTGAATACTATATTGATGATGTAACATTAAAATATGACTAAATTATAAATAATTTTAGTGATATAGATATAGTATTTCGAAAGAACGAAAAATATGACTGGAAAATGAACCCTAGATGTATTCCCTTTAGCTAACAACATTAATTGTTATTGGATTCATTTTATTGTTTAATGGTTTAAAGAAAATGCTGATATTGATATATAAAATTAGTAGTATTCGCCCACTATGAAACTACATATATTTGAGAGCATTATAGGGTAATGCTTCATATATATTCTTCTTCTTCATTAATCTAGATAGAAAATGTTTTCCCATCAGAATATTGATAAAGAAGGGAATCTATAAGGACTCCTCCAAAAACATTACATAATATAGTAAATTATTTTAGAATAAAATTATTTACATTCCGAAAATTATTTTTAGTTTTGGGTTTTATAATGTCAGGATATAATTCATATATAAGAATTCACAATCATACAAAGTGGGTACTACTAAAAATATAATTTTTTTACAATACAAATGTTTTTCAAGAAAAGATGAAATATATTAATGATTAATATTTATAACATTCATCTTGGGTTCTCTCATTTATCTTATAAATCATTAAAGCCTATGAAAAACATTTTGAAAATTTATATGAGAATAAAAATCTCAATAAGATATATAAAAAGAATGAAAAAAATAGTTATTACATGAATACTTATAAACATATGAAATAACTTTCACTAATACATACTTCCCCCTGATATGTATCATATAGTTAAATTGTGAAAACATGGAATTTCCAAAAAACAAAAAATATATAAATAATATAATTATGTTTACATGGGGAATTAATTACACATTATTATTACCATCATAGATACCATATTATTTTAAACTTTCATAAATACCTTGAAATGTAACCATCCTAACTACCTTATAGTGTAACCTTCATAGCTACCTTATTATGCTAAATTCACAATTACACATAGAGTAACAATACAAATGAACTACAATATAAAAATACCGAATGAATTAGAGGGAGATATAGATACCAACTTTAATAATAGAAATACACAATAACACTAACGTATTAATAAAATTTTAATACCATCATCATAAAAAATCATTTTTAATTTTGTAAAAATTTAAATATAAATGTTGTTTTTTAAAGAAAAGTCCATTAAAAATTTTATATAAATGACGTCAGATTTATTAAAATGAGTTAAATATATTAGTAAAAAATAAATAAAAAATATAAAAAATAATATAAAGAAAATTAATTTGATAAATAATATTATTACCACAAAAATAATGATTTATATGGTTGACCAAAAGTATGTAAATTGGATTATAAATTCCCTTAACTCGGGTTTTTCTACATTAAAATGTTTTCAAACCTCTTATAAATTTGTTAAAATAGAGCAATTGATATATTATGTAACCATATAAATATTTATAATTACTTATATTATATTTTCATAACATCTTTCCATAGTTTTATTAATAATATTTTGTCATTTTCATTGTTTGAGGTGCATTTATTTCTTGGTATCCACGGTTGGTTTATAATGTATTCTTTCAGAAAGTGGAAATACTATATAATTATAATTAAATATTATTATTAAAATTAAAAAAATAAAATGGTATTATTTATCATTTTGGTTATATTTAATTATGATCTATAATTAGATAGAACATTAGTGATGAATGCTTGCTCATTTTTGGGAATTGTGACCATTACCAACTAGTTTCTTATTATCAATTAGTATAACAAATAATCAGTAGTTTCAAAACATAATATTATATTTAATATTTTTAAAAATATATAATTTAACCAGATTAAGGTCTTTATGTCCTTACTTTATGAAATTAATAAAAATTGAAAACACATCATCCATGATGTTTGTAAATTGACACATCATAGAAAATGTTTTTTATTTCTAGAATAATAGTGTGAGGAGAATAATAATGATAGAAAATATTTTAATAAACAACATATAATTAAATTTAATTAAAAATAATGGTGTTTTCATGCCTCTTTAATGAGGGGAGGAGAAGATATTATATTAAATAAGTAAAAAATGAAAATAAAAAAATAAACTAAAAGAGGATTTTTACCTCTTGAATTATCCTCTATGGGAACCTCCTAAAGGACCATTGTTTTGACCATTTTGTGAGAATATATTTTCATGAACATGGGGAGGATGATTTTTACAACATATAGTTAGATATTAAAAATCTACAATTCATTTTGGTGTGATGGGAAGAGGTGGGGATGAGAGGTATTTATAGTGGAGGGGAGGGGTGTTTTCTCGTTATTATATTCAATAGGATATTTACTTGGATCAAGACTATGAATACATTTAGAATTATAATCAAATATATTAAAATAATTTTGGAGACTAATATATTTTTGGATTACATAATCCTTATATAATATAAGACGTAATGAATCATGTATTTAGCTTATTTCTTTAATTACCATATTTCACTATTCCTAAAAATTCATGTATATCAAAAAATTCCCAAAAATTCAACCTAACCATTTTTTGACATATCGATTTGAAAAAAAACATATTTTTCAGAAATTTTTTTTTATTTATATGTGGAATTTAATTTAAAATTATAATCACATTTTATTAAAAAAATACCAGTTTTAAAATTATAACTGATATTATAACACGTGAAAATTTTAATTAATGTCACATGGAATTTTCATATAATCAGAAAGAAAAAATAATATATTTTTTTGAATCTATTTTATGAAAATATATATTATTATAATTAATTTTATTAATGATAATATTGTAAATTTTAATTTTTGACATAGAAAAACCCCATCCTTTTGTTTATCATTTAAAAACTTTTATTTACATAGTCAATGATATAATTATAACATCATTTAAAACCTACGATACATAATTTTTTCTTATATTCTCATAGATTTGGTTACTATACTATTGTCTGGATTACTTTTCTTAGAGGTCATGTTACTATTCATAGGGTCAAGTTACTATTCCATCAGTATAAATTCATTAATTACAATTTATAACAATTATTTAATTCTGCATTTATATTCAATTTGAATATTTAATTTTAGAATGAAACGAAATTATTTTATATAATCCTGGGATGTAAAATACTTCCCATGTTCTTGAAATTTCAACCTTATAATTTTTATTTACATATTAAACAAGAGAGGGTAGCTTTCCCTCAGAGAATTTTGACATTACCATGTTTCCCCATTGACTATGTGGTTTCTCCCCAAAACGTTAACCTAGTGAATTAGATTATTCAAATATATATGCTCTCTATGATCTAGAATTAGATTGTTTTCTATTCAAAAGAAATGTTTCATTATAGATGTACTAATTTTAGGCTCAAAAAATGAGATGAATCTGAAACACTGTTTCTTAACATCGGAACATGAAATAAATTTTTTATATAGGATAAAAATGTATAGAATGATACTAGTTAGGAAACTGGAGAAATGTAATCTAGGATTTTTCATGGTATGTTGAATTTTCGACCTAAATTTATCTTCTTACCAAAAAAATAACACTTTTTATTGGTGATATTTAAAGGAAAAGATGATATCCTTCCGAGAAATAAAATTCCTTCCACCAATTGTTTTCCTAATTTTATTTCCTGATCTGAGCTATACTCTTCTATGGTTCGATCTTCTTCACTTTTTCACCTACTACCCCTACTAATTTTTCCCCCCACCCCTCCACTTCCTTTTCTTGATTTCATCCAAAAATGTTGCAGTTCGACACCGCTTCCCATATAATTCCTCAAAATGTTCCATATTTATATTGTAATGGATACTATTATTATAAAAAAAAATAGATGTTTATACTAACTTACATGGTAATCAATTAATATTTCTCAATGCATTTCTTCTAATGAGTAAATGTTTCTCTCAATCTTTCCATCAGATTTGGGATAAAAATTAGTGAATAAATTTAATTAACTTTCCAACAATATCTAAAGGCCTTTACAAATGTAAAAAGTTAGAAAGGATCCTTGTTATATATAATGGATTTATGAATACCATGTAACATTAAAATAACTTTGATTTATAGTCTATAAATCTAATCTGAAGGCATAATGTCTCAAATAAGATGTACATGTACATATTTAGTCATCCTGTCAACAATTACTCAAATCTCATTATTACCTTGTTTTGTATTTGTTATTTTCACCATGATGTACATTTTTTTTCTCAATTTCACTCTATCATTATAAATGGCTGAAGTATCACGTTTTTTGGTCTTCACTCCACTTTAACCTATTGACATGTCAAACATTTCATTGTAAATTATGATATTAATCTATTTATTCCATCCCACTAATAATTTTTCCAAATTTATTAATAAATCATTTTAATACTAGAATGATCCCAAAATCTAAAACAATGAGGTTCACACAATATTTATTTATTCATCCATGAATCAAAAAGAACACATAAACTCTTTCCAAATCATAAAACACAATCCTAATCAATTTAAAATTCTAATAACAAAACACTTATCAACAAATTATTCTTTTCTATGCAACTCAAAGTCTTACTTATTTCCTTTCATAATTTTGTTTGATAGAGATGAATGCACTGACACCTAATGAAAAACATATTTATTTCCGGCACCAACAACATCCATGAAATAATTCATCAAATCGTAAATCGGAGGGTCATGTTAGGAATATAGAATTTTTAATGTAGCATGAAGTTTTGTCTTATAGAATCTCCCACATTGTATGATTTTTCTTGTTAGTAATTTATCATGAAATTATAATCCTTTAATAGTTCACGCCATCTTATATTATTCATGTTTACTTCCTCCTGAGTAAATATATACTTCATAATTTTATGGTTAGTATAAATTTCACATTTTTATCCATATAAATTATGCATCAAAATTAATAAAAACGAAACTAGTGATTATAATTATAAATAATTCATAGGAAAAATTACGTCATTAGGTTTTAGTAGTTTTGATGCAAAATTAATTAACAGATCATTCTATATCAGAACTCAACCAATTCCCCTTAATGAATCATCACTATAGATAAAATATTCCCTATTGATTGAATACATTAGTACTCTAGGGGTAGTTGTCATACTAAAGAATATAAATTAACTCATAATTCCCATGTCTAGTAACAAAATATTTTCTTGGATGTCGTTCTATTTCACCTGCAGCTGATGGTACTCAAATATCAAGTCAATCTTTGAAAAATAATGATATCTGTAGAGAATATCTAAAAATTCATCAATATGATGAAATGGATTCTTTTTATTACTAGTAATGTTATTTAAATCTCTATAATCAATGAAATATCTCATGGAACCATATTTATTTTCAATGAACAAAATAGAAAAACCCTATAGTGATGTGATAATATGAATGAATCCTTTATTGGGAAACTCCTGCAATCCATTTTACAATGCAAGAAGTTATCTTGAGCCATTAGAAAATGTCTTTTACTAATTTTCTTAGAATAATTAAGCAAGTCAATTGTATATTCAACTTCCTGTATAGTTATAACACCGGGAAACTCAACATAAAAAATAAAAAGTATTCATTTTTTACTAGACCATCAGTAATTAGAACAATTCCATTGTTTTCTACAATAATATCATGATAACATTAATATCAATATTTTAATAGTTTCTAAACATACAAATATAATTCTAATGGAATGGAATAATTATGGAATAAAAACAAAAAATCATGTTGAATGAAAACCTCTATAACTCTAAAATCACTCCTTGCTTGATTAAAAAAGAAATCATTATCAAAAAATATATCAATCCTTAGTAAGGGAAAAACAAAAAGTTTTTCTCGTAATATCTTTCAATAGACAACAATAAGATGATTCTTATTATTCCTTTTTTATTTAATATTCCCTATACTATTTTGACAAAAAATTAAGTCTCAATTATTGATGTCAAATAAACAGATAACTATAAAATTTCACTTAAATAATTGAATTGTAGACCTCATATCCAACAAGAAGAAAGATAAATTTGGTTAAACAAAAAGTGGATCTGATACCTCAATATTGGATGGTCGTACATCTCCTTATGTAGTCACAAATGATATCACTACACCTTTCTATTTATAATTTGACTATTTTCCATCATTTATTTCTTTCTTTGGGTATGTATTTTCATAATGACCAATTTCACCACATTTAAAACACTTTATATATTTCTTATAAAAATTAATCTTATGATAATTTCCAATAAAATCTTGGACCATATTTCCAATATTACAATATTTATAACACATCCTAGTTTTGTTAATATTTCTCCGTGGTTTATTTTTAACTCACATTTCACAAAAAAAAATGCACCATATATTTTTTTGATTGATTCTTACCGATCACATTCCATTTTGACCGATTATATTTGTTGTTATAAAAGTACAAGTGATCATCAAAAAAATCCATTTCTACCCTCTCATACCGTAGGAGATGTTTTTCATAACTTTTGAATTCACAAGAGGTAAATTCCCATAGATATATTATCTTCAATCAAAAGTAAAAAATGATTGATTTAGCTTTCATGGACCCAAATAATATTTGAAACATACCTTGAAAATCGGGTGATGTTTTCATTATATATGTCCTCAATATCATATTTATTTTGTTTCAATTCAATGAATTTAATTTATGTCCTATGTAATAACAACATAGGAAAGTATTTTTCTTGGAGAATATATTTAAATTCATTCTATTTTAAGGCATTAATCTCATCGTTATCCCTGATATGATTGACTATTTACCACCACTTATCATATTCACCCTCAAAACTATATATTTACATATTGAATTTTTATTATCTTAAAAAAACCATAACATCTAATATCATTTCAAGGACTTTAATACACCCTTTATCTTCCACTAGTTCAGAAGATACATTGAATCATGTGGGTTTTGCATTATAACAAGTTCCATTGTCATCATGTTTCATTGTGGTATCTCTGTTAGTTATCTATCATGTACATCACTATTGTTTGTTTCATATTTCAACTAAGGAATTTCTATCACAAAATATTCGTTGTCAATTCCCGCCACCATTTTATGTCATTTATTTATAAAAATATCATCCCCTTGATGCCTTCCTATATCATCTTCTTTATTTCATCTTTAGAAAACCATTCTAAAAAGATATATACATGATGAATAAAAATGGTTATCATGAAATGATATAACATTTCAATGAAATCATATAGTAAAATTATTTATTATATTCTATTAATATCATTATAACCATATGATGTTATCTAAAATGTGTTATGATACCAAAAATAAGGACCTGACCATAAATAGTTTATAATCTAATAAATTCAGTTAGAATTCACATATTTAGATTCAAAATGATATTTTAGTTTCATATTTTTATAATGTAATGGAATTATTCATACATATAAACGCACAAGAATACAACGCGGGTAATAATAAATCAATATCAATTTTTTCATAATACAAACGTTTTTAATAAAAACATGTAATATATTCATGAAAAGTCATCACAACATTATTTTTATCCCCTCCCTTTTATTCTTACACAACCTTAAAACTTGTGATTTTTTTTTAAAAATGCAATGGTAATAAAGAGAAAAATATGGGATATAAAAGGACGGAGGTAAACTATGATTATAAGAATAATTATAAATATATGATATCATTTTGTCAAAGACATACTTCTCACTAGATATGTATCATATAGTTACTTTTTTAAAATATGATATTTCTATAAAACATACAAAACATAAATAATACCACAAATATAACCTAGTGAACTACATAATGAATACCACAACCATCGTGGATACTATATGATTTTTAACCCTCATGATCACCTCATGGTGTAACCATCATAGTTACACATAGATTTACTAGACAGTCAACCTACAACATAGTCATACTAGGGAAATGGTTGGTTATATATGTCCTACCATTTTTCAAAAAAAAAAATTCCATGAAAAAAAATATAATAAAAAACATTAATTCTTTCATCATAAACACAATACTATTGAATATTGTAAAAATATAAATTTTAAAGTGGAGTATTAAGGAAAATTCTCTTATAGATATCATATATTTGAAGTGATAATTGATAAAACAAATGTAATACTTGTATAAACTATAAATAAAAATTATAAAACATTATATAAAGAAAAATAAATTTCACAAATTATATTATCACCACATAATCAACAAAGCATAAGGTTATCCTAATGAATGAAAATTGTGTAATGAAATATCTTACCGCGGGATTGTCTTACTTCAAACATGTTCAAAACACATGTATAATGATTTAAAGAGTGCTATTAAAATATTAATGAACAATGTACATATATTTCATTACATATATGATATTTTCAAAACATATTTCTCTCAATTATTTATAATATAATATTATTTCTACTTTTTAGATGCATTTATTTGGTTTTTTTCATGGTAGGTTTATTATGGATTTTTGTGTCAGAAGGGATATGACACCAAATTTGAAATTACATTTTATTAATGAAATTAGTGAATATAAAATATTCATAAATATCATTTTGTTTCTATGGTATGATGATGAATCATTATACAAAACATTAGTGGTGAATGTGTGTTTATTTTGGTGATTTTGGATCACTACGAACCACTAATTTTTAATTAATTAATATTATATATGAAAATTACTTAAAAACATGATTTAAAATCTAATATATATAATAAAATATTATTTAACCATTTTAATGGTTTTATTAACATCCTAGAAGGAAGTAATGAAAATTGAAAACACATTGTCCATGATGTTGGTAAATCAATACATCATAGATGATGTCTTTATTTTTATAATTATAGGGAGAGGATAAGCAGTTTGATGATGACTGCTTCCCTAAAAACATAATGTTATAGTATTTAAATGATATTGGATTTTTTCATGAATCTTTTATAAGTGGAGATGAATGAATTATAATAAATGAAAATGAATTGGAAGGGAAATAGATGAAAATGAAAAAGGATTTTTTCCACTTCAAATCCCCTCACTAAGAACCTCTATAAGGAACATGGTTTGGGGTTTTTGGTGCGACCAAAAAAAATAGAATGTGGTGAAGAGTCTTGGTATGGGAATTTAGTTGAAATGAATTAGTCTAAAATTCATTGATGTGTGAGGGTAGAGAGGCTGAGTAGAGGATTTTATAGTGGATAAGAATGGTATTTTTTAATTATTATATTCATTATATTATCAATTTTCTTCAATATTATTTATAAATTTAACCTTATCATGAAATATATTAAAATAAATAAATATATTTCATTTTTTTTGGGATTACACCAACCATACATCATTTATGACTTAATAAATCATGTACTGAGATAATCTCCTAAATTATTGAATATCACTATTTAATAAAAAAAATCATATATGTTAATAAAATCCAAAAAATCACTCTAAATATTTTAAACTTATAGAATTGAAAAACAAAAATTAATCTTTGAAAATAATTTCTTAAATGTGATAATTTGAATTTTTAATCAAATTGATAATTTATTTGAAAATTTCTAGTTTTAAAACTATAAGTGAACATATAACTCTTATAAAAATTAATTAATTTCTCAAAAAATTAATTTATACTAATATGTAAAAATAATAATTTTATAAATCTATTTAAGAAAAACATATTTTGAATTAAATCATTATATTAATTATAAAATTTTCATTAAATATTTATAACTTAAATAAATAAAACACGTAATTTATTATATCCAATATATTTACATACTTATTACATAATATAAAGATGTCATGATTACATTTATAAGGAACATAAATGTTTTTTTACTATTATAAGTGAGGTTTCTATTAATTGGATACATTACCCTTCCTAATGATCTTCTTACTATTTCTAATTTCATGTTATTATTCATATAGTATAAATTTATTAATTTATATAAATACCACATATATCATTATACATTTATAATGAATTTGACTATTTAATACTAAAATGATAAAATAATTTTATATGTAACTGGTTTTTTATATAATCCCGTATAAATGTTGTGAATATTTACATCTTGAGATTGAAATCTGTAAGTATTATATTTTTTCTTTATTTATTGATTTTACAATTTTAAGGAAATCCCATTATTATCTATATGATAACTCAAGAGTGATCATTTATCTTAATTCATTCCTAAAATAATTATGTAGGAAAATGAAATATTTTTTTGTCTCTTATTATGATAATTAACTATAGAGAATCCAAATATTATGACATCAATAATATTTAATTTTTTAAAATATGTTCATCATAAATACTTAATAATTATTAGTTTCCCCTTTATGTATATCATTTATCTCATTTAAAATATATCAATTATATCATCATCCACACACTGATAATTGGATGAAATAAAATATAGTTAGTCATACCTCAATAGATCGAAATAATGTTCATACATTAAAAATAATACATTTATTATGAATTTATATACTTTATTGTGAGACTTCCACTAATTTTGAATTCACCAAAAAAAAGTGGATCCCCAATTAAGAATTAATTTATGCTAAATATATCACTACAATATTGGATGTACAAGTTCATATGTAATATAAAACACTAAATGAATGAGTAATTGATAACATAGTGGAAATTAATTTTTTCTTTAGTGTTGAGTTTATCTCTATCATAAATGTATCTTCACTACATTCCTTTTTTAATTTGTTATGTTTCCCAAAAGAATATATATTACTATAAAGATATTTCATTTTTTTATATTCAAAAAATATTGAATAATATTTATATTAAAGGAATAATAGATATTTTAATTTAATAAGTCACTAATGAGTATATAATAATAATATAAGTGTTGGTCCATTTGTTTGATCATTTCTATATACTAAAATGAATATTTCCAAAGAGATAACACCTAAAAATATCAAGTTATAACCAAATAGTCCCACTAAAGACTTATAATGTGTTATATCACTCCGGGTAGATCTATTCCCAAAATAGGTTATTTTTTATTTCATGCATCATTGGGTAATCTCTACTATTATCTTATATAAGATGAAACAAATCAATTTGAATAACACTGTAATATTGGGGATAATCAACTATTATATATACATTTGGTTCATATATTTGATATATGCCCCTATATTAGAATGTATTCAGCATTGGACACATCAATCAAATTTATATTGGGAAGACTATATCTTCTATCCACCTATATATTTCTTTTTCCAAGATGGTCCAAATACATAGTAAATCCTCAATAATCATGTAATTCGTTGAATCCATATTAGATTAATTGAATGTGTGGGAACCCAAATTGTCTAACAAGAGTATAATGATGGAGCATACTATGTACATTAGTCCGGATCCAAATATCTCCCATCAGATAAGGATATAATTATATTTATATTAAATAATGAGATTTTGATTCTTGTAGATGTGTTTGGCACAACATATTATCATACCTCAAAGTATCAACCCACAATTACTTCAAATTTTACCTATCTAAGTAAGGAATCATTCATCTAACAACTATATTTGCAACGTTTCAAATTCTATCATGATACACAGTGGATTGAGGATATCTGATTTAAGTAATATTTTTAAAATAATTTCATCCACAAAATCTTTTATCCTATATATATAAGGAGGTGAAATTAAATCAAAATAAATGATTTGGAATTTATATAATATAATTCACATTCATACATATCAAGGATATTTAACGATTATAGTTTGAGACAACTATATATAAATATGAATATAATAAACATTTATACAACAATGTAGAAGAATAAAATCAGTATAAATTTTTCCTATAATATACGTATTCTGAAATAAATTAGACTTTATTTTCCTTTGATATCATCATTATTCTCATGTTGGCAATATCACAATTCAAAAAAGTAGTATAAATTCATTTCAAAACATTAAAAAAATTTATATGAAAAAATTTATTAGTAATTTGATGAAAATAATTAAAGAAGGTCATTAATCCATTTAAAAACATAATTACATACAATGTAGTTGGCCTTTAACATAATAATCTTTGACATTGAATAATCATTTACTAACAAATGTGAAAAACATTACCTTAAATTTTTTACATATATAACATTATAAGAATATATAATCATAAAAAAATAAATAGGTTTTTCTATAAAACATGATAACTAATGAATAAAACTATCTTAAAACTTTAAGTTATTCCCATAAAATAAATAAGCACATATTTAACCAATAAAAATTTTTATAAAATTATTAAATAAAATTATTTCCAGGATAACCCTTTATAAATAATAAAAAATTCATCTAGGTGCCCTAATAAATCATATTATTATAACTGCTATAAAAAACATTACAATAACCATTATAATTAAAAAATATTCTTATATGAAATCATACAAATCGAAAAGAAATATTTATTCCACTGGTTGAATGTCAAACAGTTTCTATATATAACTTATCTCATTATATAGAAAAAGAAAATTCCAATCCATTTTTATCATTAATAAATCATTTATAATCTCACTTACATATTTAAGAGGTCCAAAAAATTATATCAATATACTAGAATAGTTTTTAGTAATTAATCAATTGGAAAAAAAATTAGAACAATATATGATAATATCCAATATGTGTGAACTTTCATATATCAATCTCAAAATTCTAAATCCTAAGAGAAAAGGTTTACCATAAATCCCTACATAACTATTTAACCTTAGGAATCTTTATCATATGCTTGAAAAATATTAAAACTAAATATTAGTATAATTTGATATCATATTCATCATTGATCAACTTAAAAAAATTCTAAATAATATCAATCAATCAACATTTTCTATAACAAATATGTATTTTCTATTATCATATAATCTGCCACCATATTTTAATAACTCAAATAATTTAATAATTCATTATTAAATAACATTTTCATAAATATTTTTAATCAAATATTATTATAGAAATAAATTAACAAATTACTAAAATAAATTTCCATTTACCTTAATAATAGAATGTCACTATAATTTAATAATCCCTTCATCATTATTATCAATTTTTAACACAACACAAGTATCATATAAAAAATAAATAATATTGACCCATTTGAAAAAGTTTCATTAAAATAATAAACAGTTTTTAATAATAATTTATTTTCACCAAAATAGAAGATAATAATTCGGGTAATAATAGGTAAATTATTTGAGAAAAATAAATAAATTTCACGAACCTACCCAATTTGATCTGTGGTAAGGACTAATAGGTGTTGTCGTTCCTCCCAGGATGTGAACTAATTCAAGGAAATCATCAAATAAATCATGAGAATAATTTCACGAAATATAAAAATATCTAAATAAGTAGATCATTAGAAAATATATCAATAAAAATAAATAAATATAATATCTTACCTGAATATCATTTATACGAAACATAAAAATACTACCAACTAAACTACAAAGTTGAAATAGAACCCGATGAACACAATGCCACCATGTGACTGCATAAGTCAAACTCCAATACCAAACCCGACCTCACCCATGATGATAGAAATAAAGATAGATCTTTCTACAAAATAAAAAACCAGATATGTTTATATGTGGGATAATTAAAAATTAGTAGGTATTCCATATAAAAAATATTCAAAATGAACTTACTTCAAATAAATTAAACATGAATTTACAGTATTAAATACAATATACAATGATTGGTTTTCCACACACATTTACTCTTAAAAAAACACTCTCAATTTTGCATTGTTCATTTAAATCCATGTTTTCATCCATGAAACATACATTAATATTTATGAGGAAAAAACTATGTTTTCATTTAGAATGAGGGAAATAAATTATAAAACATTATCTCAAAATTTTTTTAACAAGTAATAACCAAGTAAATACCATTTTACAAGATATAATCCATGCAAAATATAATTAGAAATGATCACATAACATGGGCATTAGAAAATTATCACACACAAGAATCCAACCATGAATGAATCTCAATCATCTATCATATTAAACTATGTTCTTAAAAACATGGGAGAAACAAAGAGCTCTATAGAATAATATAGAACATTCAATACAAAATAAATCATCTATATGGGGTGTATCATCTGATGACCTAAAATTTCATCCAGATGCTCGATCACACCCTACCTGGTCTGACAAAGGTACACTATACCATGGAAAAAAAACAAAATATATCACAACTATAGGCCACTAAATAGTGAAAAATCCTCAACTAGTGCATCAATCATCCACAAAAGATCTAATATATATATCAGGTTCCCATGTTATTTATAAACTAGGGATGCGCCAACAATGTAAATCAATTGCCCAATCACATGCACATATAGCATACACAAGTATCTTAGACAATAAATCATAAACAATCCACCCTAGGGGAAAATATTTTTTTTCATCCATTCGATTAAAATGGATCCTCTATATGTGAAACTCCAAAAATACTCAACATAATTATGATAATTTAATATCCAAGGATAGTTTTCCAAATTTAGATATTTCAAAAAAATTCCAAACTGGCCTAAATATCTCTTCTAGAAAACAAGAATTTCAAAGAACCAAATATACCATTTCCAAGATGCACAAGAACATAATTTTTTACATTTCATATTTATTTAAAAAATTACATTTAATAACACATGCCAAATTTTCAGAAAAATCAACATTAATCACAATGCGAAATAGTTAACCTAGTAATATCCCTATCAAAACATTTTTACAGAACATAACACACACCTATTTTAGGTAAAAAATAAGAAACCCATTATAGAAAATCTAATCCACCATTTAGGATTACACAAATTCATTTACAATCCTGAAAAATCAGTAAGAAAAAAAAATAACTCTCAAAATCCAACATGGAATTTTATCGACCTCATGATGTGTCATACATTACAACATAATAAAATATACTGTTAAAAAATTATGAAAACCACCTCATTTCATATAAATAAATTATTTAATTTTTTAATAATTACTATTTAACATATAAGTATGTTGTAAAAATAATGAATCAAATGGATACTAAATTTAATGGGAATGTTAAAATGGAAACCTGCCTAAAATTACATGATCTTGAACAATTCCAACTCAAATAAACTCCATAATGATTCCAATATACATGAAAAAGAAAGATAATCCTTAAAAGAAGAAAAAACCATAAGATAAACGCAGGGAATAATGAATCATATATACAAAAGAATAAGGGAGATGAAGAAATAAAGAGAAAATTGAATAAGAAGCACAAGGGGGAGACATGAGAATATTACCTATAAAATTAACATGAAAACCATTAAAACCATATATCCACACTGTGGAAGAGTATATAAGAATTTGAGATCAATAGAGTATTCCTTTATGTGTTGTAAGTACAAGTATAAAAGATAAATTTCAATTTTGGAATTAAAATCCTTATAGGATAGAAAGGTAAAATCACATTTTTACTAACCTAGGGAATATTCATGGTAATCATTCATAGTTTCTATAATTTTTCACCAACTATACACTCCATTATGAGAAACATTGGAAACTTGAATTATTTTCCACCATAATTTGGGAAATTCTACTCAATACATGTGAAACTGTTCTTTCCAAAATAGTAGAACATGTTCATATCTTCTGCATGATTTTCCTAACGATGCATGGGTAATTCTACCTTGACTAGAGTATCTCCATTGATTTATTTATTTCCTAGTATATGATACATGATTTCCTCTAACCATGCATCAACAATGTGATTTTGGATGTCAATCCCAAAACCCCAATTTTCACCAAATATCCCTCTTAAACTAAACAATAAACACAATAAAAAAAATAAAAAAACACATTATATGAAAATAAAATAACATCTAGAACATCATAGGAAAACCATGACCCAATAGATGAATAGAAATAAGGGACAATAATAACAATTTAGGTGTGATAATTAGTTCCACCATTAAGCACTCTATCACCATAAAACCATTAGATATTCTAGTTGAAGGATTTAGATAATAAATTCCCACAACCTAAGGAACCACCCTCTATAACCCAGTATACCTTAACCACCATAAGAACAAAAGCCAAAACACATACCTATAAGCCAAAAAACTCAAACAAATTATCCAGAAATGACATAAAAATAATA
This sequence comes from Viscum album, assembly GCA_963277665.1. Lineage (NCBI taxonomy): Eukaryota > Viridiplantae > Streptophyta > Magnoliopsida > Santalales > Viscaceae > Viscum > Viscum album. Next base: position 1,591,940,180 of record OY728150.1, read on the forward strand.
CTATAGCCCATACACATAAGAAAATAATGGGTCTGATACAAAATTCCAATGTTCACAAAAATAATGTTGAAGTCAAAATTATATTACATCAAATGAAACATCATTTTTCTTAACCAAGACTAGAAAATAATCTAAATTATCAACCTGGGAGTCTAGAATTTAATATCCACCATTATAAACCAACTAGAAATTATCAATTTTAGAATAATCATCAATGAGATCCTTATAAGGTCTACTCACAATTATGAATTGAAGAACATTAACCAACCATTACAAGGCATCATGAAGAAACTTGTCATGGGTCAACATGAAATTATCCACAATGACCATACCAACACTATTGGTTGTCCCCAAATAAACAAGCTCAAAACAAATTGATAAAACCAAAAATAAAATAAATTCACATCTAAAAGTGAATAAATACTTGAATTTCAAGAAAACATGTACAAAGGTCCCTCTAACAACAATAGATGATCTTTCAAATCACAAATACTATAGTGAGGAAACATTGTCTTTATGTATTTTTTAGAAAAATTTTACCTCCCATATTGAAGAATGTATAAAAAAATCATAAATGTTCTAAATTTTATAATAGAGGAAAATGTTATAAAATAGTCTTCCACAACCCTATGATTCGTGAATATACTCAGGATTCACTTTGAGGTCTATGGTTTGGGCCATTATGCCTGGAAACATTCATTGCCTCAAAATCAAGAGCTGATAATCCCTAATATAAACTCCCTCTTTTGGTTTCATGAGTGTCCACATAACATCCTAGGCTAAACATTTGGAAGCTGACACATGGAGGATCTGAATTCCCTACAAAAAGGGACTCCCACCAAACTGGGTGACACAATGGCATAATCTTATTTATCTATAATGAGAAATATTCTAATCAAGGTACCTATAGAATAGACCTCTATATAAAAAACAAAAATCCAAAAAATCCAAAGGATAAACACACATCCATTTAAACAGACATTCTCTATAGATACAAAACATCCAATTTTGTGTTTATAATAAAAGTTCAACACCATAAGAAATAAAAAGTTACAACTATTAAAATGGAATGAGAACTAAAATAGAAATGGTATTCAAAATTATCCCAATCCATTAACTCACTCTTGAAAATGGGTTGTGGTGTTTTTTGAAGTGGTGGATCTTTCCCCATGTAATATACTGGAAATATCATTATATATACGTAAATTGTGAACTACACATCCATAATCATGGAATGTATTCATTGAATTCAGACATGATACCATCTTATGATTTGGATTTCATCACTTATGTAACACACTAATCATCTGATTAGATGAAGCTGATGAAAGATATAATGAAATTTTCCCACAACGGTTAACTCCAAAAGCATCATGATGATTTTCCACATCTTTATAGGAATTTAATTAATAACTTATAGAGATTAGAGAATGGTTTTCAACCTAAAGTACTCTAGCTAGCATAAATTCCTCACGAATAGCTTCCCTCACCATTTCATAGTGGGAGGTCAGACTGAACTCTAACACATTCTTCTTTAGATCAAGTTGAACCCCACTATCAAAATAGTAGGCTTTCAAGGAAACATCCCCAGCCCAATATTGAATGTAGGGAAATATAAGACAAAAATTAAAATATCTTCCAAAAAAGGATCCATAAATATATTGGAGATATTACATTTCCATACTAATCCCCACATTCAATCCCATATAGAAATACTCCTAAACAAACACAGCCTTGAAAATTTCTTAGGTAAGATCATCATAAGGTTTGGTTCAATAGACCAACATCCACCACATACAGGGTAGACCATCAAACGTAAATCTATAAAAACAACTCTTTATTTATTTTTACAAATATATAAAATAAATTATCATGTTGGACATTGAAAAATAAATAGTGTAGTGAAAATAAAAATAATAACCAGACTCAACATCATTTATAAAAAAGATAAAGATAAAGCCAACTAAATAGTGTAACCCCAACTGAACCTAATGAACACGACATCTTCATATTACCCCGAATTTCAATCTCTCATAATGAATCCAACCAACACCCTTGGTGAATAAAACTATGATGGAACCTTAGAAAAAAAATATAAAATAAATAAAGAACTATAGTTAAGTGTGTTAAGACGGAGTAAGAATTCCTGAAAAAATCTATTCCCAATGAAAATATGTGAAATAAAATAAACATCAATATTTGGTTTGAAATAGAATAATAAAATCACGGAAATTCACACAAAATCCCACATTAAAAATTTCATAGTCCATTATCCTGTCTTTATTTATTTGTTTTTTATATAATAAGAAATAAACATTAGTATTTTTGTTGAAAAAATGATGTCTTAATTTCTAAAGTAGGAAACAAAGTGTAAACACTTTTCTAAAAAAAATTATTATCCATTAAATCCCCAATAAAAATCAGTTATACATGAAATAAACAATTCATGAAGTAAGTAAAAATGTTCACATAATAAGAAGAATGTAAATATATTACACAGAAGAAACCAACCATGAATACATATCAATTGTCCTATGAAAACAACTAAGTTCCAAAGAACATTGGAGAAAATAGGTTCCCTATAGAAGAATATTTAATATAATATAAATCTTCACTCATGATGGATACATTCCTCACCCAAATACATAAAATGTCACCCACACGCTTGATTACACCCAACAGAGTGTGGCTGATAGGAACTAACTGTAGAAATACAAATAAAATATATCTCTTTCTATAGGACATTAACTAGAGTGAAATCCTATGATAGTGTAGAAACCATTCACCAAAAATATTCTAGTAATTCCAAGTTCCAATATCTATATTAATATGGGGGTGAACAAATAATTCCAAAGAAGTGGCTTTTTATAAAGACATATAGCATACACAAGTATCCCATGTAATATGTTAATGTCAAACAATACCATGGACCAATCTCTTTCATTCATTCTATTTTATCTCAAGGTATCCTCTAAAAATGGGCTTCCTACAAAAATTAATATAACTAAGATAATATATTTATCCATGTAGATTTTTCAAGATTTCCACATTTCAAAAAAATGCAAAATATGCCTTTTAGAAACCACCATTCTCAATGAAATAAATCCTCTAGTACAAATACATGTGATTTAACCATTTTTTCATTTCAAAATCATTTAAAGACATGTATTTAATAACCCATGACACATTTTAAACCTAAATACACATTCATAAAAATTCCAAACTGCCTATACACCTTAATCACATGTCAACCCATTTTTAATGAAAAATAAATACACCACATTCATGTACAATAAAATTTATAGGTCCAATTTTAAAAATCCAGACCACTATTTGGGATTCCAAAAAATTCATTTAAAATAAAAAAAATCATTAAGAAACAAAAACAACTATCAAGATCCAACTAGGATTTTAATAAAACTCTTTGTGTGAAACACATAACAAAATAACGGTGTATACATAAAAAATATTATAAAAAACTCCTAATTTCACATAAAATAATTATTTCAATGATCACATATTACTATTTATCATATAATAAACGTATGAAAATAAATAAAATATTGATTATCAATAATTAAAAGGATATTGAAAATGGAAACCCACCGCAAATCAGGAATGCTTCAACAACACCAACCCAAAATGACATCACAAAGGTTCAAATATATAGAAAAAACAATGAGAACCCCTATGAATAAAAAACCTCAGTATAAACTAAAGAATATAGTACCCCAGTTCCACTAGACCTATGGAGAATTTTATCTCATGCTATAATATAATAATAAGGAACTCGGAGAAAACAAGAGGCTATTACCTTATGAAATAATCCTTAAATAATTAAAAACCCTATATGCACAACATTGGAGAGGATAGGAGGCATGGTGAACAAGGACAGAGCCCCATTTGGGTCATACAAACCATGAGAAGATAATATTGATGGTTTTTTGGTTAAAATACCAAAATTTTAGATTGGTAAAGTCACATTTTTAATGAACTGGGAACATTGCACCGTTCAACTACATAGTTTCCAAAATACTTATCCACACATGTGCCACTTTACTGGATATAGTGGGAACTTGAATGATTGTCACACATAATTTTTTTAATCTATGAAAATGCCTTATACATTGTTATAATTAACATATGTGGTTCATGCACCCCTGACCAGAGACATCTCCAAGTCTTTCATCATTTCTTTGTTTAGGTCGCACAGTTTTTTCTGACTATGTTCCAACTACTTGGAATCTACATTCAAGAATCAAATCCTCAAAATTCCCCAAAACACCTAGGAAAAATAATGTATAAACACGAGACCAAAATATAAAAAGGAATACCTCAAGAGAAGACCATTAAACACCAATAACTCAAGAGGAAAACCAATATCTAAAATATGTTTAACTTAGGTTAACATCATTTTTATTCAATTATATTTCATACCCTGTGATTCCAAACACAAACAATAACCCTGAATTTTTCTATGAGTTTAAAAATATCCTATCACTTAATGTTTTCTAAAAATTCCCCTTTTTACCAAATATAATGAAATATATATAAAACATAATATCATATTTTTTTTAATCATGAAATCACTTTAATAATTTTCAAGTATCATAATGGTTTACTATTTTAGATAATTAGTTGAAACCTATTACAATACCATCCCATTTAATAAAAATTTCAAACTTCCACTAAGAAACAAATTTTTCTATAATACAATATATTTATATTTAATTGTGTTTCTTTAGATGAAAATATTCATGGTTTTGAGATTGAATTATAAATTATTCCTAATAATCTTGAAGACCATGTCAAAAAATATGAAAACATTATATAATAACAAAAATCGTTGTAAGGGGAAAAAAATAATAATGATACCTTTTATTTTATTTTGAAACGTTTATATCATATATGAGAGTTATACCTTAACCTAATTTACATTTATTTCAATTAATAAATTTATTATCAAATAAATTAGCATAACCAAAAAAAAATTCATAATCGCGTTTTATGAAAACATAATATAAAAAGCATAATCATAAGGGAATTATGGTAAATAGGAGAACATTTGAAAATCTTATTCATAAAAACAATCAATTTTAACCATAATGTTATTGAATATTATTTAAATAAAACATTACGTTATATTATGAAATAATAATATTTTAATTAAAACATATTAGAGATAATATTAAATTCAGGTAGGTCCCTTCGAACAACATAATTATATAATCCTTACCAAAATCCATATAATATGAATAATTACATGGTTTATTCAATATATTTCCCTAGATAATATAATCATTACCCAAAGTATTTGTGATATATATCGTGCTCACACATCATTATAAAATTATTCCATGTGCCATAACAACCATGAAACAAAAAAATTATTTCAATAAAATAATAAAATCTATAAAAATATTTCTTTTACCCCTAAGCAGTACATTTCAAGATATTTATATAAATTTTTTTATAATCCCATTTTCAAAATCATAATACCTATAATAAATATAATAATGATATTTTTTAAAATAAATCATGAATTATTTATGTGGAATAAAATCATCAAATAATAGTTGTTGTAGTGGGAAAAACCATTTATAATGTATGTGATAAAATATAAAATTATTCTTTTTCATTTTGAAAATAAAGTGTAAATTTTTTTATAATATTTTAAAAAAATATTATTTTAATTTTTTTGAACGAATGTAAAAAGAGACATAAAATTAATGAATAATTTATTAATGATAATATAAATATAGTGATAAATTAAAATTATGAAAATAATCTAATAGGAAAAATATTTTGAAATTATATATTGAAAACATTCAAAATGATGTATTAAGGTAAAGTTCCCCTTACCATGTTTCTACATTTTCATTTAAATTATTTATCATGATAAATAATATACTTGTGCAAATTATTAAACTTAACAATAAACTTTTTAGTATATATTTTTAATATATTTCACATGTATCCAGGAAATAGTTAATTATTTAATCAATTATATTCATATCAGTTGTTTGAGAACATCATGCTTACTAGTGAAAAATTACTACAGTAGATTTAATAAGATAAAATAGTCATTATTAAATCCTATAAATAAATTAATATTAAATTAATTTCCTTTTTATAAACTAAATTCCATTTTATAATTATCTATGAGTGGGTTATATCAGAAACATATCATATTGTTTCATTGATGTTGTGGTGCCCACTTACACACATACAAAAAATCATTTTTAAAAGGATATAATGGTATGGTAATAAGTGATTTAATATATATACATGATTAATTTTTTTAATATCATATGTGCTAATTAAAACCATCTAAATAATTATCATTGTGAGGTGGGGATAAAAAAATGCATTGCTTCATGTGAGTGGTAATTGACATATACACATGAGAAATGTTTTTATTTTCTATGTGATGTAAAACGAGGTGAAAATGGTTTTAACATTACCTTAATTAAAATTTAAAATATATAATATATATATTTTATTATTTTAGTATGATTAAATATGATTTTTATGAGGTATATGGTAGATTTATCTGGAATAAAATCAGATAGGGATTCTAAATTATCATTTTATAACCTCTTTTCCTTACACCTTAATCCTTCTATATGTGGTTTGATGGGGATACCACGAAATTTAAAACAATGGGAATTATGTTAGTGATATAATTGGTTAGTTTTTTTGATAAAATAATGTGATTGAATGTTGTGATTTAGAGAGGAGAGTAGGTTCTCATTTACAAGTGAGGGGTGGGGAAACCATGGAATTTCATAAATTTATAATTTAATATAAATAAATTGTAATATTAATGTCAAAAAAATTATTTTAATTATATAATTATTATGAGTAAAAAATACTCTCATTCAAAAAAATTGACCAATTTTGTTAATATTTTTACCATTATCTATTAGTTTTTACCCTCCTTAATTACATTTGATGATTTCCCTAATATGAAATTATGTTACCATTCATTTTTAAATAATTTTATATAAATGAAATACTTACAGATAAATATAAAATGATTGATATTATATACAATATAAATTTTAATTTGATGATGATCGGAATTTGCGGTGTTTCAAATCATTAATTAATATATTATTTAAAGCATTGTATTATATATTACTTAGGAATATTCACATAGTTTGAATTTAACAAAGTAAATATAGTAATGGAAATAAAATATAAACTATTGAAAAATTTATAACACATTATATTTATATACTTTTATTATAATAGTGTAAATAATCTATATGTTATATTTTTTATGTTTTTAGAAATTATTTTTCATGATTTTAATGTTATATTAACAAACACTTTGTGGGTGTTGCGTAAGAACATAGAATAATTAATAATCACTACAAATTAAAAATATTTTATGATTATAAAATATCAAATATTTAAATTTAAAAATTACAATTGACAATAATTTCCTTTCATAATAATGAAAAAATAATAAATAGATACAAATAAATATAGTGAATTTTTTTAATTCTTTACATAGAATCTTATTTATTTAATTATTTAAAAAACAGTAGAATATTTTGAATTATCAAAAAATTGATGGTTATAGTAAAAAAAACATTTCCAATAGAAATATGTAATTTGGTGGGGAATGTTTTTAGTCTAATATCGCATTTTAACTCAAATTTAACTATTTTACCCTTACTGTAGTGACAAATATGTACAATAGTTAATATTCATGTTGACCCAAATTAAAATGAACATAAATATTCCAAATATGGGATCCATTTTTATATATTAAATATTTATAATATTAAAATGTTTACATATAATAATTCCAGAAAATAATACGAAGAACTGTTTTTAGAAGAACTACTTTTTATCCTTAAATATTTTCTTTTACCCAAAACTACTATAACTTTTATTTATATATAATTAAATTTATTATTTATCAATATATTAGTATAATGTTAATTTTATATAGACTTATAAGAATAATTTTAGTTTTCAATTACTCCATTTAATTATAGTAAATTATAGTTACAAAAAAATCAGTATTCATTTAAAAATATATATTTTTTGAAAACCCAAAAAAATATAGAATAATATAATATATATATAAGATTTAAAAATATTTTAATCATTTAATTATATAAATTATAATTAAACTATTGTGAATATTTATAATTTCCATGAGAAAAATAAAATATAAACAATATTTTTAAAGAATACTTATTTTTAAAATCATGGAATGACTTTACTGGAGTAACCAATAAATTATGTAAAAACAATATGCATATTTTTTATATTTTTGATACAAATATTAAAAATAATTTTTTAATATATATATTATAATAATTTAGATTTAAAATTAGTTTGTGTTTTTTATATCAAATCTTTTTAAAAGTGGGGTGTTACGTGATATGAATGATTTGGACCCTGAAATTATTTTATTCTATATTTTCATTATGCTATATAATGGCATATATATTTATATATATAGGTATTTATCATCACTATGAACTATTAGTGGATTGATTACTTATCATTGAGGATACATACCATTTCTAAATTTCACTAAATTATGTCCAACAATAGAAATCTAAAAATATAACACCCCTCATTGGTCACGTAAAGATCACTGATCATTCACATAATATATTTAAATTGTGATCTATATGATGATTTATTTTTATACCATAAGAATAAAAGATCAAAAAAATATCTAAAATACTAATACATTCTATCTATTATATTCATTGTATCATCATAGGGATCATGGGCATTGAATCCAACATTTTTCATCCCACATAAATGAAAAACCAAAATTACCCTTCATTTGAGGCCAGATAAAGAAGTTTTATAATAAAAAACTACATGTTTCATGGTTCATTACATCATGGGATACATATTGTAATTCATATAATTACTTCTAAACCATCAAAACAATCCCATCATTCATACATCTCATGATTACAATATGCCTAATTCCCATCAGGCACACTATAATAACTAAATACTTGAATAAGGCTACCCAAATCTGTACCCTCTTCATATGAACTATATATGTGAAGTTTATTTCTCATTATAAATAATTATATATTGATTCAAATTTATTTTGGATAAAAATTGAATCCTAATATCTATTTTCATATGACCAACCACATGTTTCCAGCAATCCGAAATTTCCTATCCGAGTGTGTGTTCTTTTTTCTCACATTAGGGCTTCCTATTGGGTGTGACTCTTTGTTTAATGACATTAAACAATATGAAACATCATAACTACATATTGATTTATTTTATACTATTTAAAAATATATAATTACATAAATAAAATATATTCAAGACCCATCCAAAATTCATAAACCAAATTCTGAGATTTCAGAAAGATAGTGTGAACTAAGATATAGTTGGTTTAATTATAGAATGTTTACACAGTTCATTTTTAATATCCATTGTTTTATTATAATTTCAAAAAAAATACTACAATGGAATATTTTAATGAAAATTCTTCAATACAAGGTAATTATATATTATTCTTTCTTAGATTACCCAGTAGAGAAATGCATATATACCAAGAATTAAGATTGTTAAGTAAAATATGCTCATCATAAGTTGATGGAAATAAAAGATACGTATTCTTTGAATGAATCACACTCGATCCAATCATTCAAATATTATTTGTAATTATCCTTTGTAGGATAATTTTTTATAATAAATCATGATCCCTGAATTTTTTATTTCTGACTTATATTTTCAGCATTATAAATTGTAGAAGAGATATTTTTCTCTCCCCATTTAATGAGCCCTACATATATTATTACATTTCAACCATTTGAAAAATACATCAATATATAATGAACCTAATGTATGTATTCATCCTTTACTAATTCAATGATAACAATAGTGACTCATATTGATAAAAAATTTACTCATCCATTAACCTCACATTTGGATTATGATGTATTACCAAAAACAACATTTTTATTATTTCAATGTTGTTTTGGAAATTAAATCTACTGATCATTGGTCTAAATATTATGACCAATACTAATATTTAATGATTGAAATAATCTTAACATATAAAATCATTATGTGAATACTAATAAAGATACATGTATCCACTCCCTAAGACTGTCATTTTAAATTATTTTTAAAAATATAGATTATAAATAAAACAGTAAAAAAATATATTTCCAATTCTAAGATCCATGAAAAAGAATAATTTTTACTACTTGATAAATTGTTTGAATAATAATTTAGATAAAGTATTTATCGTATAACATAATCTCTATAATTATATCATTACACAATGATTCCGCATTACATATACATGAACAATACATGAAAAAACTTGTTAAATTAACTACTTTTTTCCTAATTAATATTGTGTTAAAAAAATTCATGGATATCATAAATGATAATTCTTATTCCTATGGGCCATTATAATTCTATATGGATACATACACCAACAAGAATTGTTATATCCATCCATGTCATTTCTTATTTACCAGGATCTATCACCAAAATATAGTAGGTCATTATCCATTGTGTTCCAATCATAACTCATCTTACATGTATCTAAATAAACAGAATAATTTTTAAATAACCAATAATAATAATATTCTATAGGGATTGATATCCTCGATTTTCTTCCTCACTGAACCATACTCATTCATAGTTAAATAATATGATATTTCCTTATATAAACTATATACTATCATCAAACAATCATAAAAAATACAAACAATTATTCTGTGTTCTATAAAAACAATATTCATTCACTATTCATAATTTTTTTTAAAATTTATGACATTAGGCGCTTATTATGATCGGGTTTTTTTTCAAAATCTGTTACTATATAGAGTATATCGTCATTGTTCAGCGAGTTGTGAGCATAAAAATCATTATCATTAAGTAAAATATGGTCAAATGTAAAATTTTCCTTAATATTATCTAAATATAATAAACAAAAGATAATAGTATAAGAGACAAGTAACATGTTTGGTAAAAAATCCATAATGGGAGACTAATGAAAAAACCATATTCCTACCGATTCAGTATCCCGTATAATTGGACTAAGAAAATGTTATGGATATTAAAAATAAAACACAATTCTTGGGGTCTACAAAATTACCCAAAAACTCATTCAATATATTATAGTAACCATGTCCTATAAAATATATAGATAATTCATACATAATTATCGATATGTCTTGAAAAATTTGAATCCATATCCCATATTCCATTTCATGAACCTCTTAATGTCATGTCAGGTCACTTATCAAAATGAACAAGATCTTGTGTAATTGGATGGTATGTATATCTACCCACATATGTGGTACATTATGTATATGAGTCTGCATACAACCAATTGGATCTTGAATCAGGATAGGCTATGTCTATTGAGTTTTTAAAATTTATTTTATTTTAATTAACATTATAATTCTCTCCAAATGTTCCACTATAAAATATATAAAAAAATATAGCAAATAAGTAGGTAGTAAATGTTGGAAATTAATTTAGATCTAATATTGTTTTTTCAATACAAATAAATGGAGGGCCAACCATATTCTAGAGACACTACCTATCTATTATAAATGGGGATTGAAACAAAATAATTGATTAACCACATAAAAATAAATATTGTCATTTTATTGTAGAAATTTTTTAACAATATATATGTTCCTCTAAATATGATGACCACATCTTATTCATGTGGATATTGTATCTCATATGTTATATCCATGACCGCCACAACATTCTCAAATTCCACAATATACTTTTGGTAGTTCACATGTTTTGTCTCTATGATGGATAGTTTTTCTTAAAGGTATCATATGTTATAGATACATGATTATATGATGATATTTATTTAATAATGAAATTTTCACTTAACAATATAAAAACCAGATGCTTAGAGGATTGATATAGCATGTTATCTCTATGTCTAATGTAATTTATTGATTACTACACCAAAGAAAGTGTTTTAAATTTCTCTTATTATAACATTTAAGTTCTTATGTAATATATTTTTAGGAATTATTGATTTCTGGAAAATGAAACCAACAATCTCCATCAGTCATTGATAGGTAACCATGTTTGGAAACATTATTGGGAGTTCATCCAGATGTGTCCAAAAAATATTTTTTTTGTTTCATATACAATATAGATATATGGATGATTATAAAACAAATGGAATCTTCCTCTAAAAAATACATTTCAATCATGGATTGTGTAATATATCATGGAATCGGGTTATACATATAATAAGTTCTTTTTGAATCTCTATATAATTGAAATATGTATCCCATATTTGTTTCAGTAACATCCAAATGCTAAGACAATAAAGGGTTTGTTCCTTCAATTTTTTCAAATTGTAGTGTAGATGAGAAAATTAAATATAAAAGATGAATTTGTGTGAGAGTACAAAATATGTCCAGATTTAGATATCTGAATCTTTTGTTCCATATATAGGGACACTCGCATTATAGAAAACTATTTCTTAAATAGAATTATTGGGTGATTTCTTTCAAGAAAAATTATTCCATCCAATTGATCCAACATTCCTTGAGGCATCACTTGTACTCAAATTGGTGGAATATCTCTTGGAATATCATCTTGATGGTAATTAGACATCATGATAAATATAGGAGTTATAAATATTAGGGTATCATACCATACATGATTTCTATGGAAAAAATATTAAACCTATCCGCTAAAGTTATAATCAGATAATTGATCAACATTAGTCTATAATTTGTCCTAGTAAGAACATATATAATATCTAATTTCTTTATATATATAATATCTTCATGGTAGCCTCTCGGATGTAATAATCATATCTGACTTGAGGTGTTGTCATTATAAGTATCCCTACCGAATGAGTAGGCCAAATATTCATTTATGGGCTGAGTTCCCTAATGTATTGGATATATTTACCATAAATAATCATTATAATAGAATAACTATTAACCAATGCAGAATCCCTAATTCCATCAGTTGGTCTGATTTCTAATGGGAAAGTAATTAGATAAATTGGACGAGAGTATTATTTTTAATTCCGTTGGTCCGCAACAGACATTGTACCCAAGGAATAATTTTTAGTGGAATGTTTATGTGTCACGACCCATCCTCAGGACACATGTCATGACTACCTCATGCCCGCCTTCCATAGGCCAGGGGCTGGTGACTAGCACCAAAGGCGTAAATCCTGTTAAAAGGGAAGGCATAGCCTTAATATAAGAAAAAACACCACATAGTATGCAAGCTGAAGTAAACACTATGTAAACTGAGTACAAAATTATGTGTTGGAAAGTAAATGAGCCAGTATACAAACCCAACTGAAAGTATAGTAAAACTGAAAAAGAAAGTAACACAGCTGAAAAGTAAAGAAGCAACCACCAAGTCATCTTCTAGAATATCCACCTGAATGGTGGGTACAGATAGTCTCGTCAGATCCTCAGGTCCAGCTGTCCACTCTGAGTACATCATTCCTAATAGTCCACCTCCAAATACCATCCCGCTCCACAAGCCTCATCCATGATCAGCTTTGTCCATTGTCTGCAACCAATACAACATAGTGTGGGCATAACCCGTGAATGGGTGAGTATAAGATACTCAGTAGGGACCCCGAGACCCCTGAGAGTCTCCCTGAATCCAAAAAGGATAAAACACAAATGAATGATACAAACACGTAGTAAAAACCAACTCTACTTAGGTATATGCCCATTCATATACCTAATTCATCAAATCTAGTTCGACTACAACTCAAGAGCCCAAGAACAACCCAGTCCACACAGGAAAGCACAACCCAGTCCACACAGGAAAGCACAACCCAGTCCACATAGGAAACCAAGACAATCATATCGATGATATTGATTGAAAGTCAATATTCATCTCACATAGGCATACTACTCACGAAGAGGGGTGGAGATGATTAAATGTAATATTTGAATCATCCTATCTGCTGAACCCACATAGAATCCAAGTATAGAAGTTTTCGCTGCCAAACCCACGTAGGATCCAAGTAGAATAACCATTGCTGCTGGACCCACGTAGGATCCAAGTATAGTCGTCATCGCTGCCGAACCCACGGAGGATCCATATACCATCGTCCTCGCTGCCGAACCCACATAGGATCTATGTACAGTCATCCTGGCCACCGAACTCACATAGGATCCATGTACAGTCTTCATCGTTGTCGTGGTCGCAGCCAGCTCTAGGGTTCCCGCACACAGCATGCTCTATTCTGGGGGGGTCCGCTCCACAAGCCAAGAGGGTCGATACATCAACATTCACAAATACTAGATTTTATGTATCACAATGTCGCGTCTTTCCAATAGGAACTCAACGCAACAGACGGTGCGTCAATCGGACGCCCGGTCTGAGTGATATTGGCTTTTCCATCCCAGGGGCCCAGTTGGTTTTTAAGAAAAAACCAACCCAATAGTACTCCAGTTGTATCTGAACCTCATGTTTAGTAATCCAAAAGAACTGTATCACTAATATAAATCCAACATAATTTACGTCACGTCATTCGGACATTCGGTCCTTATGTTATAAGCATTTTCCCTCCATGGCCCCCGTTGGTTTCGGGTTCGAACCAACCCGGTCATAAACAAACTTCACCAAAACCTGAAGTGTAATATACCAAAACGACCTCCTAGATCCAGGTATCCCTACACAACTGATGGAGTGTCAATCGGAGGTCCGTAGCCCATGATATTGGCATTTGAACGAACCTGGCCCAAAAATAGGGGGTCTGGGCCCGGTATGATCCGGCACAATACCCCCTGGGTTGGCCCGAACAGGGTGACCTGACACATGTCCTGGTCCATCCCGATTGGGCACGACCCAGCCCAGCTGGCACGACCCAGCCCGCGTGGCTTGCGGCCCGGCTCGGAGGTCGGCCGCTACTCGCAGCTGGCCTAGCGGGGCGCAAAGGGGGGCGCCAGCCCCTTGTTTCTGAAGCGTCAGACCCGTGGTGTCCACACTAGAATCTGCATGTGGATTACACCCCCCCCCCCCGATTTTCCTAAACGACTGGTCGTAATGGCTGGCCTCGGTGTAACCGAGGGACCCCCTCGGGTCCCGTCTCCAGGTGGTGCCGGCGGCCGGCACAGCCGGCCGCCCCTTCGGTGTCCGCCGCAACTCTTGTTTGACGGGCATGGTGCGATGGCGCCGCGCCCCTCTGACACAACCCACTCCGGTCACGATCCCTTCAGCCTCACTGGCGCGGTGCAACGCCGCCGCGCACCACTGCTGCATCCCACTCCTTGTTGCAGCCTCCTTCGGCCTAACCGGCGTGGCGTGACGGTGCTGTGCAGCACCGCTGCGGCCCGCTCCTCCCGCGGTCCTCTTAATCCCCACACGGTGCAACGAAACCGCACCTCCTTCACCTCGAACATCAACATTGATCAACAAAAAAACGGGGAGGAGGATCGTCCGTGTTTTCACGGTCCAATCTCCTCCCGTTATGTTGATAACGAGCAGCCAATCTTTTTGCAACGAATATCGATATATAAAATTTGATCAAAGACAACCCCTACCTTGATAGAAGTTCACGGTTGTCAAGCACCAAGGATTATGGCATCGTTTGGGGAATTCCTGCATTGTTGTTTCCATTCTTACCGTAGTGGAGGAAAAGGAAGAAGAATCCAGGGTCCCTGAGTCGATGTTCTTCATCGGAGTCTTCGCGTTCTTCAACAAAGGAGATGACGTTCTTCAAGTCTCAAGAGCTCTCTTCCCCTTTCTCTCAACACAACTATCCCACCAAACAAAATAAAATAAGGCTTCTATTTATTTTATTAATCCATGCCATGCATTTCAAATTACAAAATTTAAACACTTAATTCAATTAATTGATTAAGTGTGTATTGGGATGAATTAATGTGGGAGTGTGGGGAGTGGAAGAGGATAGGTTTCACAAGTTAAGATGAGTTACAAATTTTTAAGAGGGGGGTAGAAGAGTTTTAAGGAATGTGAAGGGTTGTGTCTCATGTGCGCCCCACCTCACATTTATCCTTGCATGGGTAGTTAGGGGCTTGTGGGTCCCACCCCAACTACCTCATGTAGGATATAACCACTTGGATAAGAATAAAAAAATTTCAACAATTTTTATTCAATTCTTTATTAAACCACAATTTTTAACTTCTCCTCCCATGAAAATTCAACTGCGTTAAAGGTCCCCTTAAGCAATTACCAGCGCTGCGGTATCATCGGTGCCCTTGGATTTCAATTCCGAGCACCGATTCAAAAGATACAAATACCGACTCGTTCGTTTATTGAACGTACCCGAGATAAACTTCGGAAATTGATTCCGGGCACACTGGACCTCGGAATCAGGTGCCGTCAAAAACTATGAACTTGTAAAGTCACAAATAATTTATGAAAAACATTTCCTTCAAATTTACGGGTCATTACATTACTCCTACCTCAGGTATTTACAACCTCGTAAAGATACATCATAAACTAGGGAAACAAATGAGGGTACTGTGCACGCATCTGAGCCTCCCGCTCCCATGTGAACTCCTCAGGGTTCCAATACTGCCACCTGATGCGCACTAGAGGAATCGACCATCCACGTAGGACCCAGTCCGATCGATACTCAATCTACACCAAGACCTCTGCAAAATTCACCCTGTCATCGATGCCCAACTCCCCGTGATTAATGATATGCATCGGTTCATGTACGTATCTCCTTAGCTGAGATACGTGGATGACGTCGTGCACCCGGTGCAACTGAGGTGGAAGAGCCAGGCAATAATCCACATCGCCAATCCTGCTGAGAACATGGAATGTCCAGATGAATCACGGAGATAACTTGCCACCCCGAACAAATCTCCATAGTCCACGTCGAGGTGAGACCAATAAGAAAATGTGGTCGCCATCCTCGAACTCTAGTGGTCTCCGCCTCCTATCAGTATAGGACTTCTGTCAGCTCTGTGCAGTCCTCATCCACTCCTAGATGATCTGCACCTTCTCTGTCCTAGCTTGGACCATCTCTGCTCCTACGAGTGCTGAATCCACAGGTTCTGTCCAGCACAGGTGTGATCTACAATGTTGGCCATACAATCCCTCGTATGGTGCCATCCCGATGGTGGAGTGGTAGCTGTTATTGTATGTATACTATACCAAGGGTAGGTGATCCTCCCAACTGCAACCAAATTCAAGGAAACATGCACAGAGCATGTCCTCGAGTGTCTGAATGGTCTTCTCCATCTGGCGATCCGTCTGAGGGTGAAAGGAGGTGCTCAGGCGTAGCTGCATCCCAAATTCCACCTACAACCCCTTCCAAAGCTGGGAAGTTAAGCGAGCGTCTCGATTAGAGATGACAGATTATGGTACAACATTAATCCGTACAATCTCTTGAATGTAGTGGCATACCAAGCCCTCCACTGAGCCCTGTTTTCTGATAGGTAGAATGTGGGCAGACATGGTGAGTCGGTCAACGATCACCCAGATGGATTCGTGTCCTTGGGAAGTACCTGGATGTACCATTATGAAATCCATGCATATCTCGTCCCACTTCCACTCCGGGACTTCTAAGGGTTTTAACAAGCATGTTGGTACCTGGTGCTTCCCCTTCACCTGCTGGAAGTTGAGGCATCATGAAACGAACTCTGTCACAACCTTCTTCATACCCGGCCACCAGTGCTATCGTCTGCGATCCGTGTACATCTTCACTACTCTTTGATGTACCACCAATGGGGAATTGTAAAAATCCCTCAACACCTCCTCCTGTAATACAGCTGGTACCATGGTATGTCCTATGAAGTGGATGATGTGCTCCCTGCCTTTATAAAATCCATCGGGTGGAATCGCTGAGGATATCTGAGCACATCACACCTCACAGTCAACGTCCTGATGTTTTGCATCCCTGACCCGCTGAAGTAGTGGAGGAGTGACTGTGAGCGACTGTAGGAAGGCTGCTCCATCTCTATCCACGAAGAAAATCTGCAAAGTGGCTAACTGCTATGTCTCCTCTCCAAGTAGCTGAATACCCGATCTCGTGCTGAGAGCATCAGCTACTATGTTCCCCTTCTTATGAGTATATACTATCTAAAATTCATAGTCCTGGAGAAACTAGAGCCATCTCCACTGTCTCAAGTTCAGGTCCTTCTTCGAGAAGATATACCTAAGACTATGGTGGTCAGAGTAGACAGTAAAGTGTTCACCAATAAGATACTGTCACCACATCTTCAAGGTGAAGACCACTACTACTATCTCCAGGTCATGGGTAGTGTAGTTCTGCACATGTTGCCTCAACTGTCATGAACCATAGGGGATCACTGCCTGCTCCAGCATCAGGACACGCCCGAGTCCAGTACCTGATGCATCGCAGTAAGCAAAGTACCTTGTTCCTTCCTCTGGTAGCATTATGATGGATGCACTGGTCAATATCTGTCTCAGCTCCTAGAAACTCTACTGGCATCTATCTGACCACACGATGGGTTTCCCCTTCATTTTCAATGCTAAAAGTTGTTATGAAACTCTGGATAAGTCTGGAAAAAATATCTGATAGTAACCATCCAGGCCTACGAAACTCTGCACCTCTGTCAGGCACATCGGTGTCTCCCTAGCTAGTATTGACTCAATCATCGCAGTATCCACCGCAACTCTTGTCTCAGAGATGACATGCCCCAAGAATTGGACCTCTTGAATCTAGAACTGAAACATTAAGAGCTTACCATAAAGATTATGCTGTCGGAGTGTGTCAAGTACAACCCGTATGTGGTAGGCGTGCTAATCCTCAGTAGTCGAGTAAATATGTATGTCGTCGATGAAGAACAATAAAAATCAATCAAGGTAATCTTGGGAGATCTTGTTCATGAGACTCATGAACACTGTTGTAGTGTTGGTTGCACTGAAAGGAATAAACAAGAACTCATAGTGGCCATACGGACTCAAGAAGGCATTCTTCTTCACATCATCGTCTCGAAATCATAACTGATGATAGCCTGACCTGTGGTCTATCTTTGAAAACCATTGTGCTCCCTTTAGCTGATCGAAGAGGTCATCAATCCTCTGTATTGGATACTTGTTTTTAAGAGTCACCTGGTTCCAGTGACGGTAGTCGACACACAGTCGTAATCTCCTGTCCGCCTTCTTGGTGAACAAAATGAGGGAATCCCAGGGTGAAACACTAGGTCGGTTGAATCCCTTGACCTGCAAGTCCTCCAACTGTACCCATAGCTCTCAAAGATCAGTGGGAGATATTCGATATGCTGGAGTAGCTATTGGGGTTGTCTCGGTGTACATGTCAATATAGAAGTCTACCTCTCTGCGAGGAGGTAGTCCAGGAATGTCGTCAGGAAAAATGCCTGGATACTGATCCACCAGAACAGGTAAACATAGACTCATCACATCAACTACTCCTAGGATGAGACTAGCCAACTGATGGGTGATTGGTTGTCCTCTCTTCTGTGTAAGTACATCCTGTGCTGCAAAGGCTCCCTTCTCACCTGTGAAGGTGAACCTGCTCTTATCTGTGCAGACACACCACACCTGTGCCTAATATAGTCGATCTGAGAATGGACTGTAGATAACTAATCCATGCCCAAGATAACGTCGTAAGGCCGCAATGCCGCTGCAAGAAGATCACTGCCGAATATCTCGACTCCTAGAGTAAGCTCACATTGCCGACACTAGTGTGTAATTGTCGAGTCTTCTCTCGTAGGAGTCTCTAGTCATAAGGATCGAGCCAACGGATCTATCGGAATCTCTGACCTCCAAAAAAGGGCCGTGAAAATGAATTAATTACTCAATCTTATGTCTATAAGATCTATAGAAAGTGTGTAGTAGACAGAGATAGTACCTCGAATAATCTCAGGTGCACCGTGGTCGTAAGCCTCCACTGCTTGAAGCTGAGCCTGCCTTTGTCTGCCACCACCCTATGGTCGGGGTGGACCTCAAGGTGGTGGTGGTGGTAGATCCCGAAGCATCGTCCACCACCTGCTGCTCAGCCAACTCCTCTACCTCTTCCGCCTACACCCTGGGGACCGCCATTGTCCAATCTTCTGCCTCTTCATTGGTTGTCCCTCAACTGTCTGCTGCTCTTCTGCATGGTGGGTCGGGCAGTCACGAGCCATGTGTCCCTACCCACTGCATGCATAGCACTATCTACCTATCAAATGACTGGCTCTGCTACGTGGGCCCCACCCCTCTGAAACAGTATCCTAAGGTCGGCCACCTGATGGTCTGGTCCACTTGGACCTCTACGACATCTGTCTACCACAGGCTGCAGAAGACTCTGCTACGTGTCGCCATGTGGTAGGTCTCGCTGATGGTGTAGGCTCAGCAAGAAAGCTCTCCACAAGAAGGGATCTCTCTAGTACTCATGTCCACCTCAGAATGCTGAGGGAGATCATAAAATCTTTGATCTAATGCCTCAGTCCATGCTCGAAGGTTTGTGCCCAGAATAATGGGTCATGTACCATGTCTATGGAGTAGCGTGAGAGATCAGTAAATCTCGCCGATTACTGGGCTACTGTCATGATTCCCTTTCGTATCTTTTGTAACTCCTGGTTGTGCACCGCACTGAGGGTGGCTGGAACAAACTCCAAGTGTAAGAGATTCTCAAAGTCTGTCCATATTAGGGATTCATTTTCATGCACCTAGAGAATAAGGCCCCACCATCTTCCTATTGTTGTGTGCAGGATACTCGCCGCAAGGATCACCATGACGTTAGCTGGTGTCTCTACTAATATGAAGTCTCGGATGATAGACTCCAGCCAATCCTCACCTGCCTGAGGGTCCGTCTCTCCATGGAACCTGGGCAGCCTATGACGCTGAAACTCATGCAGTGCACTCAGGTGACGTGCACTCTCAACTATTGGGGCTGGTGGCATTGGTGGCTCGGTGGGTATATGTACCACCAGTGCCTCTCCTGTAATGGGGCCTTGCACCGAGGCCTTGTCGCTCGGTGGGCTGCCATCTCTCACAAAGCTCGGAACCCTAGCTGACAGCCATCGTGGGCCCATCCTGAAAAGAAACTGGTGTGCCACGGTTAATACAGCATACATGGTGAGCTGACACAAAGTAATCTCAATGAAAAATTTTGAAACAGACATCCAATCAATGTTTTCATGCACTGAGTCAGAAATCAAAAGTCAAGGTCATGGTTTATGGATACGTTAGCCGCCGCACCAAAACTGGACTCCATGGATGGATAACCACACTCAATACCCTTAACATTATTGATTCAAATAGAAGAAATTATCAGAGTCCTGTGTTTTGTGGATGAACTGACCCCTTTGATACCAATTTTTCACGACCCGTCCTCGGGGCCTGTGTCGTGACTACCCCAAGCCTGCCTTCCATTGGATAGGGGATGGATACTAGCACCAAGGTTATAAATCATGTTAAAAGCGAATGCATTGACTTTATATAAGAAAACAAACACCATAGTGTACGTAAACTGAAGTAAACACTAAGTAAACTGAGTACAAAAGTTAGTGCTGGAAAGTAAATGGGCCAGTATACAAACCCAATTGAAAGTACAGTACAACATAAAAATAATGTACAATAGCTGAAAAGTAAAGTAGAAAATACCAATTCATCTTCCGGAATTCCCACCTGATGGGTGGGTACAGATAGTCTCGTCATCTCCTTAGGTCCGGTCGTCCGCTCTGAGTACGTCCTGCCTGATAGTCCTCCTTCGGATACCGTCCCGCTCCACAAGCCTCAACCATGCTCAGCGATGTCTGTCACCTACAACCAACACAATGTAGTGCAGGCATAGCCGGTGCATGGGTGAGTATACGAAACTCAGTAGGGACCCCGAGAACCCCGAAAGTCTCCCAAAATCCACAAACAATAAACCACAAAGTAAAGATACAAAAAAGTAGTATCAACCAACTATACATAGGTATATGCCCATACATATACCTAAGTCAACAATTCCAATTCGACTCCATCTCAAGAGCCCAATGAAAACCCAGTCCACATAGGAAAGCACAACCCAGTACACACAAGAAAGCACAACCCAGTCCACGTAAGAAAGCAAGACAATCATATCGATGATATTGATTGAAAGTCAAGACTTAGGTCACACAAGTATAATAATCATGAAGAGGGGTGGATATGATTATATGTAATCTCTGAATCATCCTCTCTGCCAAACCCACATAGGATCCAAGTATAGAAGTCGTCATTGCCAAACCCATATAGGATCCATGTACAGTAACCATTGTTGCTGAACCCACGTAGGATCCAAGTACAGTCGTCATCACTGCCGAACCCACGGAGGATCCATGTATAGTCTTCCTCACTGCCGAACCCACGTAAGATCTAAGTACAGTCCTCCACTCTATCGAACCCACGTAGGATCCAAGTACAGTCATCATCATTGTTGCGGTCGCAGCCAGCTCTAGGGTTCCCGCACATAGCACACTCGATTCCAGGAGGGTCCCCTCCACGAGACAAGAGGGTCAATACATCAACTGTCACAAAGTCCATATTTTATGTATCATAATGTTTTGTCTTTTCAATAGGAACTCAACGCGACATATGATGCATCAATGGGATGCCCGGTCTAAGGGATATTGGCATTTCTGTCCCAGGGGTATGGTTTGTTTTTAAGCTAAAACCAACCTGACCGTACTCCAGCTGCATCCAAAACTCAAGTGGAGTAAGCCAAAAGAACTGTCACAGTATGAGGAATCTAACATAATAGACGGCATGTCATTCAGATTTCCAGTCTTTATGTTATTAGTGTTTCCACTCCAAGGGCCTGGTTGGTTTCGGTTTCGAACCTACCTGGTCAAACACAATCTTCACCGAAACCTTGTGTGTAATATACCAAAACGATCGTCTCAATCCAAGGATTCCTACTCAACTGACGGTGCATCGATCGAAGGTCCGTAACCCATGATATGGGATTTTGAACAAACCAAGCCCGAAAATAGGGGGTCTGGGCCCGGTCTGACCCGACCCAATACCCCATGGGTCGGCCCGAACTGGGTCGACCCGAACCGGGTCTGGGTCCAGCTCGATTGGGCACGACCCGAACCATGTGGCCTACGACCCTGCTCGGAGGCCAGTCGCGGCTCGGCACTGGTCGAGCGGGGCGCAAAGGCGGGCGTTGCCCCCTTATTTTCGAAACGGCGGACCCATGGGGTCCGCCCTAGAATCCTCTGGGGGGTTACACCCCCCCCCCCCACCAGTTTTTCGAAATAGTCTTCCGCCACATGGATGTCCGCCGCAAACTTATGCAGCAACTCTTATTCGACCGGCGCGGTGCGACGTCGCCGTGCCCCTCCGTCGTGGCCCACTCTGGTCATGGTCTCTTTGGTCTCACTGATGCGACGTGATGGCACCGCACACCACCGCAGCGGCCCGCTCCTGGCCGCGACTTCCTTCGGCCTAACTGGTGTTGCATGATAGTGTCGCACCCCACCGCCACGGTTGGCTCCGGCCACATCCTTCTTCCTCGTTGCGCAGTGCAACGGCACCATGCCGCCTTCACCTAGAACATTAATGTTGATCAACAAGAAAAACGGGAGGAGGATCGCTCGTGTTTGTGTAGTCCGATCTCCTCCTGTTCTGTTCACAAGAAGCAGCCAATCTTTAAGCAACGAAGATTGATAAATAAAATTTGAACGAAGATAACCCCTACCTCGAAGGAAGTTCAATTTTGTCAAGAGCCGCAGATGATTGCGTCATTGGAGAATTCCAGCGTTTTTGATTCCATCCTTTCCACGGAGGAAGAAAAGGAAGAAGAATCTGGGGTCACCGAGTCAATGTTCTTCATCGGAGTCTTTCCGTTCTTCAAAAAAGGCGATGAAGTTCTTCATGTTTCAAGAGCTCTCTTCCCGTTTCTCTACACGCAACTAGCCCACCAAACAAAATAAAATAAGTCTTCTCCTTATTTTATTAATCCATGCCATGCATTTCAAAATACAAAATTTTGACACTTAATTCAATTAATTGATTAAGTGTCTGTTGGAATGAATTAATGTGGGAGAGTGGTGAGTGGAAGTGGATTGGATACACAAGTTAAGATGAGTTACAAAATTTAAGAGGGGTTTAGAGGAGTTTTAAGAAATGTGATGGGTTGGGGCTCGTGCATGCCCTACCTCACATTTATCCTCACATGCGTAGTTAGGGGCTTGTGGGTCCCACCCCAACTACCCCATGTAGGATATAACCACTTGGATAAGAATAAAAATTGTTCCACAATTTTTATTCAATTCTTTATTAAACCTCAATTTTTAACTTCTCCTCCTGTGAAAACGTGACCACGGTAATGGTCCCCTTAATAAATTATCATCACAATGGTTTCATCAGTGCCCTCAGATTTCATTTCTGAGCACCGGTTCAAAAGATAGAAAAACCCACTCATTCGTTCGTTGAACATACTCGATCTAGACTTCTGAAATTGATTCCGGGAACACCGGGCCTCAGAATCATGTGCTGTCAGAAACTGCGTACTCGTAAAATCCCAAAGAATTTTAAAAAAATTACATGAAATTTAAAGGTCTTTAAATTATGATATTAAATTAATCTTCATCACATGCATTCTTCGACAACACCTAGGTAAATAAGGATGTTACAAATAATATATAAAATTATAATTAACTGTGACTTTACATTTATACTTATTTGACACATTGGAAGATAGTGTGAATCAAATTCGTGTTCCCATTTATTTTTTAAAATAAATTATATGGATATATCTTCATGTTGCGTCACTTGAAGTGGTATTTTGGGCTTAATATCACCAAAATATAAAAACTCAATGATCACCATCCAATTTTACCCCTAATGGGTAAACAAGGTATGTTATAGATAATTTTCCCTCCTAGTATCCCAAAATATATTATGCTACTTTTCATCAAATAGATAAATCAATCGAAAGGAATTTCTAAATGTCCATACCATACTTCCTCATGCTAGATATATATAGAAATGTACTATTTAGTATATTTTGGTTGATGCCCCTTTATTTTAAAATCTAAACTATTTAATGAATCATATATTTACTCAAGTGCATAATGGTCTCAATGTCCCAATGAAAATAGTTATCTTACATAGGATGATCATCCAATTAAATTTTGTTAGGTGTATATAATTACCCATTCATTATAAAATTATAACCTCCTTTTTTTAGAGATTCATGGGAATATTTTTTAGATAGATACTACAAATACGAACAGATTCCCTAAAATCCACTAAATATTATTAATATATATGATCAAATGTCTATGCAGTTACCCTCATCATTGGATGCAAAATTATTGTTGAATGTTTAGTTTCTACAAAATTAACAAGACCACTTTCAAATTTAATGATTTTTTCATAATAATAAATGATGAGCTCATTCTTACTATAACTCCATATCAATGTATATTTTCATATATACACATTTAAAAAAATTATCTACCACTAATAGACACTTTGTTATGGGTATCTTTTCACATATTAGTTTATCTTCATTTTCATTAGTAGACTATCATAAATCATATATAAGTGAAATGAAAATAATTGAAATGGTTGATGGATAGATTTTACAAGGTGGGAAAAACATGAAAATATATATCCTACAACTTAATAATATGATATTTTTTCCTAAAAACTTTTAATTCATTTCCTCATTCATAGTAGATAGGGGATCCATTTACAACATCTAAATGTAAGGTAATGTATAGATTTATAGATTTATATATAGTGGATATATAGATTATATTATATCCCAATCAATTCATCTGACCAATATAATATCCTATAAGGATATCAATTAAAATATTACTTCAATAGAGTTAGTATAATTATCTAAAATAAAATTCTTGGTTGTAGTTTAATGTTTGGAACAGAAAAATGCATCAAAACTTAGTTTAGCAATACAATGCTTCATCGTAAACATAGAAGGTGAGGCCCTACCAAAAAAAAACAGATATAAAATTAATAAAGTGGTGGGCATATCATACATGAGGGGGAATTCATATAACCTAATATGTATTATGATCCCATATAAATGGAATTTTAACTGACCTATGATCATTGTAGGGGCCTTCCCCTAGAAAACATTTCCATTATATTTTATAAATTGTTTAATATTGTAATTTCTAGGCTAATCACCCATTCCCAGGCTAACATGGCCTCCATTTTAAAGGTTCTAATATAACCCTATCCATAAATAACATTACTAGAAGGAGATACATAATGATTTATATTTCAATGATGCTCTCTGTTTTTGTTAGAAATTTGACTCATGGGATACAACCCTAAACACATGCATTTTAATTATTATCCGCATGTGTATGAAAATATATATGATATACATTGAAATAATATTTGGAAGGATACATAATTGGCCTATTCAACCAATTATCCCCATCCTTATGATTATAAAACATTCTCTAAAATACTAAATATTAATAGTTTAGGGAAAATATTTCTTTCAAATATACTTTTCTATCATGAGAAACAACTTTCATAATGGTGTTCTCAATTTTTGGTTTCCCAATGTGGAAGAAGATTATAAAAATTCATCACACACAGATATATATATATATATATATATGTCCTAAAAACACATCACATTGGATCTTTCAACATAACCAATGTCTTTTCCCAACATATCCAATAATCACAGGGAATGTGTTAATATTCATAATAAAATGTTGAATTAGATTGATGTGATATGTTGTAAATGATGTAAAAAATATAATAAAGAAAAATCCCATCTAGAAACTATTAGATCAATTATCCTTCAAAAATAAAATTATATTTATCACTTATAGAAGGATATCCCCAGTCTATACCAACCAAGGTTCCAAAATAGTAGTCCTAGTTGAATATAAAGTGAAATTTCTGAACCCAAATATATCTCCTTATTATGATTGTGTATGTTTTTATTTCTTAATATAAAGGAAATATTTTTCTATCTACATTTATGGTAGTATAACATGGTGTATATATAACAAAACCATCTTTAAGGATGAAATCAACCTTTATAAATTCTTTCTCACATGGAACCTTTTCCTGATGATGTTTTTAGATGATTGGAATGTTCAAGGATCATTGTGATAGAAAGGGATCATTAACTAACATAATAATCCCGTATATGTATACCATGTCTTTAATTGTATAAGATCACATTACAAAAAAATAAAATATGAATAATTTTTTTAATTATGGTTATGATGTTGGTTAATTGATATGTAAATATTATTTAGATATTCATGCAGCTTGGAAATAGATGCCTGGAAAACATGTTATAGCTTCATTTCCTACAGTAAAGAGAAATTAAATGATCAATGTAGTTGTATTTTATAGATATATTGGATGAAAATTATCAAAAAAAATAAATGACTATATCAAAAAATCTATTTTTTGATGGTCATGGTTAACAATGTCAACTGCAATGTCTAAAACTGAGTCTATATTCATAAAACTGTTGGAATAATATTCCCACTCACTCTATGTGCTTGACCCCAATAACATTAATGATTCTAAAAATTTGTTTCATATAACTACAAGAAGAATAAATCATTATTCAGTCCTTGAGTATGTAATGAATATGAAATGATAATTTATGATTTTTTTTCTCTAGATAAATCATAGTGTTTCTGATGATAGATTCATAAAAAATATATAAATAAGGGGCCATATATCACATATTTTTAGGAGGGAAACAAGTATTTCATAACATTGAAAGGAATAATTATTTATTTATATCATAAAATAAATATATTAACTTTCTAAATAAGATATATTATAATCTTTGAGGGTTATTTTTTAACATGGGAAAAGTTAAAATAAAAATTTATTTGGTGCCAAATACAAGAGGATAAAATTTTGAAGATTTTTCAAAGACATTTATTATAATATAAAATTAATCTTAGAGAAATTTGGGATACTTCTAAAATTATTGGTTTTTACCCAAAATATATATGCACATTTACCAACTTTCTGGTGAAACCATGAATTGAGGCAGCATTATCCCAGGATTCCATAGGATGTCACATCGAAAGACATGTGGTTTGTAAATGCAATTATGAGTATATTTTTTTGATTAATTATGTTTTTTTAGAACACGATTATAGTGATTCATTCAATTAAACTCATGAATTTCCCTTCTCCAACACTATAGAAGGAACACACATTGACATTTTGGTATATTGATATTCTATATGGTCATTCTGATCATTCTACAAAGCCACGTGGAAAAATAAACAACTCTATTGAGAACTCAATAATTCTAGGATTTATATAAACACCCCACTATATCTCTAATGAGATAATAAATTAATGAAATAATGAAAAGATGTTATTGGTTTAAGATATATGGACTTAAATTTCATTAAATTTAACCTTGTTGGTAACCAAAAAGAAAAATACCTACACCCATGAAGGTGAGATGACAATGTGGTGGAGATACAAATATGATGATATGAGATTTCCCTATAGAGTATGAGTTAATAATGTAGAGGAAAATCAGAATAGTTTAATGTACTGGGAAGCTCTTGGATGTAATTTCAAGCACACAAAGATCGAGAATATCTCGTGGAGGTAAGACTGCCCATGAAGGAGACCAATCCTCATAGATGTTTATATGAAATTGTTATGTTGATCCAACTATGAGGAGATTAGGATAGACTCATTGTGGAAAATACATCCATAAGAAGCCTATATCGACCCCTAGTATCCAATTTATAATGACCATTTCAGGAGTCCAAATCTAACAAATCCTTCTTTTTTATGATGTTTACACCTTTAAATGGAAATTTCTCTTACTTATCACCAATCTTATATGGTAACTCTGATTTAGAAGAACTCCATGTATTTAATTTCATTAACTTAAAACATAGGTAAAAATGTGTAGATACCTCCTCTATGTCCTCCATAATCACATGAACATCCCCATAATCATGGATTCCCTTGAGAAAATGATGCTTTTGGTTACCACCATGAATATGTCGAACCATATCAGGTATACTGATTATGGATCACATTGTTAATGAGGGTCCCCATTAATAAGACACTAGATAATTCTATCTAATGAAAATTATGGATTTATTGTATGTACATAAACCATGGACTGAATGAGAATACCTCCTAGAATAATCATCTACACCATGTGTAAGGATAACATACATATCAGTCCAAAACCTTCTATCCTATGTAAGATCATGGATAATTAAATGAGGTTTTGATTTCCTCTTAGTTTAATACAGATCATGTTTACCACAATACCCATGTTGGATCACATTTGGAAATACCAATGATAATCAATTGATATCTCACATTGGGATTCTTCTATAGGTGTCCAAACCATCCAAAATTTATTATGAAATATTCTTGATATTTCATTACCAGTTGGTTCAATTATTGACAATGAATCTTATGGAAATAGAGATTTATGTTGATTACACCAAGAAAAATATTATATTTTATCAAATTGAGCCCCCCAACATAGGTGTAAGGAAAAAACAAATCTAGTCCCTTTAATGTGTATGTCCATTCATATCTCTTTCTATGACCTCATATAATGTGGTATATTTTATATTGTCTATGTTTTCAAACATTGATCAAGTCTCATATGGTAATAGATATTTTAGATGATCATTATTTGAGATAAATTTATGTGAACACATATATATTTCTTCTAGAATGTGTACGTACCAACAAAACCATCAAAGGGAAAAACCATATAAATAATACTGACACCATCATTTATTGTAACTTGTTTTATAATGTCTATCCCCAATAACATGCCATTAAACTATGTGGAAAATGCCATGAACACTCGATGTGAAACTATATGGTAAAATCACTATATATTTCATTAAATAATTATATTTAAACAATATGAACTCAGATTACTATATCTAATAGGATATATATGAAACAATTTTTTTTTTCAAAAAATATCTCTCTATATACATTTTTTCTTAAGTTCCATCTCTAGGTTATACCCCATGAAAAATGATGTCCCTCCATCTGGAAATATACTCTATTACATAATTCTTTTACAGGAGGGGTCATATTCTATTTAATTATAATTATATCACCATCTATAAGTTATATCCCTATTTAAATAATAAATATATTTAGTAGGAGACATTCCTACATGTCTATCCTACCCATCCTCATTGGGTTATATCACATCTCATGTCAGTCAGAAAGGGTTTCCCATCTGTAATCCTCATACTAGCTGTCATAATGTAATATTTTCTTAATATTCATTATCACATGATGTTATACTATAATGAATATTCCTTGTAACATGAATATATATTGTATTACATGTCTTTTAATTTGGAATCAAACTACATGAGTTTTAAATCTTTTCACATTGGAAAAAATGAAATATTAAAAATGGGTTCATTCCCAAAAATTGAATCTCAAATTATATCCCAGAATGAAAAAAGATTCTATATCTTCTATTAAGGTGTAATATTATTAAAATTTCATTAATTTTTTTATTGTGAAGAGATATTGAACATTTGATACATATATTTATGTTCTCATTAACTAAAACTGATAATCAACTAAAAATAATTTATGAGGTTAAATTGTAGTGTGATTAAAACTAAAAATGTAACATTCATTAACATGTATGAAACATATTTGACAATTAAGAATTAGTAAATAATTCCCCCAGGGTGAGATTATCCTAACATTTAATCCTTAAATTGATTGAATATTAATAATAATCGGTAAAAGTAATCTAAAATGACTCCCATTTTCAGGTCCCATGCCAATGTGTCTTAAACTTCTACTACCATAATCCCATGTTCATTATGATAGGACATTTTTCCCATCACGAAAATATAAATATCACATGCATGGGTGGAAATTTAGAAATGTACCTATACAAAAGAATATATATTCAATCCCATAAAATTTCAAATGTAAATCAACTTATTACTATCGAAGCATACATCTAAAATCCCACAATCCACATACGTAAACAACTACTTGAATGAATGATTAAAAATAAAGGACCACCATAAAAAAATTAAAAACCATTCCAATGGATGATGTATAAGAGGAATGTTATAAATAATACAACCAAACACCCCATGGTCTATCTGGATTACTAATCTCAACCAAGTCCTATTCCATTTATAACTACATGAAATGGTTTTTCATATTCATGATGCATGAAATGTATGGGACATTACAATGCATGGTTCAGTATAAAAATACCCAATAGGAAACCAAAGAAATCACTAATAATATAGTATCATGAATTGTTGTAATCTCATCAACGTTGTAAGATAATAACATATATAACGACATTGTCCCGATATACTCAAAATAGACACACAATCACATGTTATTGTAACAACTGTACTATAATCCTAGGATTCAAAATCAAATGTTCTATATAAAAATAACTCAGGATAACACATTCCATGAGTTATATAGAAATGGAGTCCATCCGATATGTCATGGTCATCAGGTCCCAACCTAAAAGTTTCATGCTGGAAGTCTGAAGAGATATATATAGATAAGTGGATCAAATATACTCCCACGAGATTTAATAGAAATTCAATATGAATTAACCATATATATATGGTATTGGCAGCTTCAAAGTGTCGGTCATGAAGATACAATGAACTCAACCTAGGGAAATGATGATGATATATAATCCCACTCCATGCCACATTGAATTATTCCCATTATTCTATACAAGAATAATGTTCATCATAGGGAATCATCATCATCTTCATGAGACCTAAATCCAAACTAGACACTCATGGATTGGATCAAGAGAGCTTAGCCTTATAGAGCCCCTCTAGAATGATTTGTTAAATGAATCTAATAATAATTTAATTTATACACAACGTGTACTAAATGTACATAGTATTTAACTTCAATCTCAAGTTATACCATTGTATCATATACCATGACCGTCTATGGGTCTGAGTATAGAGCATGGACGACCCTATGTACTATTTAATGTGTCATTTTGTATATGGAATGGTCCAGCTTCACAGCTCTTATAGTGTATGTAAGGTATTTTTATTTTCTGGGACGAGTTTGTAAATATGTACACCAATTGAACAGTCCAAATTTCCATGAATGATCACACGTCGCGGGATACATGCCACATGCCATGTGATATATATCTCTTCTATGCAGAGCCTATAACCTCAGTCAGGTCCTGACATGTCTTTTATTCCCTAATTACATACAATGTAATGTGAATCCTTTATGAATCCAAGGTTACATCGTTGTTTATGCACACACCACCATCACATCCAGTATTCATGCTATCTCTCACCGAGATCGTAGATGTTTTCCAACTGAGCCTCATCATCATCACTCAACAAACTCCTAAATTATGAATCTTATGAATATTGTTTTTTGTCTCTCCCCATCACTTTTAAATTTCCAATTAGGGTGAATAGATATCATCAAACTGATATTGATCCACTATTATTGGTAATAACCTCTATCACATGCTATAAACTACCACACTTTTATGGTAACAAATTATTTTTCAAATAATGGGCTTGCAATGATTTATATCTAATTATTCATCTAATTTCATAAAAAACTAATTTCCCATAATGAAGGACTAATGGGTTCAAAAACGAAAAAAAAACAAAACATAAGTTATAAAAATTGTTCATTGATTGTATTGACCAAGATTAATTTCTCTAGACTGATGAACGGTTTGATAATAAGATAATAAATAGATAAATCACAATTTCCATGTAAAATATATTAAATACATAAAACTCACAACATCTGCAAAATGAATCCTCATCATTTCCATTGAAAATACCCTCGAACATCCGTGAAACAATAATCTGTGTTCTCAATCTCATATGATGTCATTCTCCAATAACACCGACCTCCCATAGTCCTCTAGGTCCCCATGCTTAAGGGTTCAACACAAAAACTAATCATAACCATATATATATATATATATATATATTCTTCTGAGTACATCTAACAAGGAAAGTTTAATAAATACTTTAACTTATATATTATATTAATTCATCTATGTATGTTATTTAGAAAAAAATGGTGAGTCATATTATGTTATTCCTAGTGTAAATACAATGATCTATGATTAATGGAGGAATCATTTATCTGATCCAATCTCCTATTTTTGATTTTTTTGTAATTTTCCTAGAAATATATAATGTATGATATTTAATATATTTAATATATTTCAACTAATAATTTTAGGTTCATTGTGGCATGAATCTCATATATTCATAGCATGTAGATTCATAAATAGTCTATTTAATGTTATAAATTAATAAATGGAATAATTAGAGTCAATACATTCTTTGAACTATGGGGTTTTACTCCATAGAAATCTAAACAAGAGACTACACAATGTGATGTGGGTGGGGATAATGCATCATGGTCTCCCGCTCCTAGGTAAACACCAAAATATTATCATTAAGCCTTTATAAATGTAATAAATTAATCCCTTTCACATGTAGGATCCTCTCTTTACAATCCTAAATATATACTAGGTACTTTGTACAAATATTCCTATCCTTAATGTCATTTTCAACCCCATTGATTGCTTTTCAACATTTATGAACATATCTACCGACTATGTCACAACAAAGATGTCATGTACTTAGTATAACTAATGTTGTAGATATAAAACGTAATATACCTTACTAACACTACATAGTATCTAGAAAGGTCAATTGAATCTCAGAGATAACATGTTAGCCCAAAAAAATCTTGTCAACCCACATTGAGGTGCGACCATATAAAACTCATGGTATTCATTAATGATCATAAAAGGACTCCATCACCACTCTGTATATAACATATAATGGATCAATGTTTCCATCATCAGATTTTGTATTATCATTACTGTATATTTGTTCGGGATCACAAAATCATTTATCACATGTGTGCTAACTCTCCAATGTGAGTCCAGTATAGTGGGGACCGGTAGGGTCACCCATACAAGGCCATGAATGGTACCATACCAATGTTGGAATAGTATACATTGAATTAATAAAACTCAATAAATTGTAGGTGATCTTCTCCTCTAAATCTAAATTCAGTCATGAAATCCCATAACATGTCCTCTAGGAAATGAATGGTTTTCTCAATCTGTAGATTGATGTTATGGTGAAAACCCATGATCAAATGAAACTGAGCCCCAAACCCCTCCTAAAATCCCATACATAACTGATATGTGAATAATGCATCACAGTACACAAAAATAATTGATGGAACTCATAGGATCCATAAATTATCTTGCGTATGAAGGCTGAATAATAACTCTTCTATAATTTACTGTTGAATATGTAGTATTATGGTTTAAAGTGTGAGTCTGACAATGATCACCCAAATTGTATCTCGTCCCCTAGATATATATGGTAATACCATCACAAATACAAGGATATATCATCCCAATTCAGCTCTTGATCATCATGTGGTTGAGTTGTACATGTAGGATGCTAGTTCTTATCCTACACATGCTGACAAGTAACCCATTGAGGGAAAAACATTTAAACATACTTACACATTCCCATTATCAAAACTGATATTAGAGGCCTCGATACGTCTTATCTACACCCGGATTTACCACTACGTAGGGTGTATTAGACTACCTAAAAACTTCATACATTAATATCACTGGTACCATCATGAAATAACAAGAAAGTACAACACTCTCTAGGACTTTAGAAAACCCATCAAGATCATGCCTAGTGGATATCTATTTACAGTGGGTCTCAATGTCAATATCTTCGTGCTATGCTTCTTTGACTAACTAAAAAAGTGGAGCGGTAAAAGACAACAACTAAAAGTAAAACTGTCCATACCAAATAAAAATATATATATAGTGAGTAAAATAATATGAAATATCACTCAGTATGTTTGAAAAACATCTCATACTGAGAGAATATACTACCACATTCCCCATCATAGGTGTATATAAAATCATTATGTCATATTACTGGAGGAACTATTTTCATATACATTTTATAATTTTATAATCCTTTGATGAGAATATATATATATGAGTCTTATAGTTTGAATAGATGATAAACGTATCACCAATTTGTTAATGTCAAAACATCTCCTATTCAATTTTTAAAACTTGTATCTTGAGATCATGAATCATGAATTTCTTATCATGTGTTACCAACATTAATGAAACATAGGAAATATCCATATTATTCATAATCATAACAAAAACAATAATTTTCCATGATGCATCTTGAAATACTATTTACACTACTCCTTCCTCTAAAAATATCAATGTGGGGTCATGTGCCTATCACTACATCATATCCAACATTTCTTGTTAAAACCACTATATCCAAGTGAATGGATTCCCTTTTTAGGTCATAGTTGTCCAGGGAGATGATATCGAGGTTAAATTGGGTATGAATCCCCAATATTATTTTAACAACACATAAAATCTAGGTATCACTATCTGTATATTGGTTGGATCAAAATCCATCATTTCTATGAACATTTATAGGTCGGCAATTACATTATATTCTAAGATAACATGTCCCCGAATGTTGACCACATGTATTTAGAACCAGAACATTTAGATAGAATGATAAAAAAAGTTCTCATGGAGTATTTATAGGACCATGTTAATTATAATTAAAAGGTCCTCCTTATAATAAGAGTACACTATTTTATTTTTATAAATACAACCATAAATGTTATAAATAAATTATGAAATCATTGGTTAATGGGTCCCATGTACACATATGGGGAGATTATATTTTGGATGGGAATAATATAGAAATCAGAGTTACTATATCCACATATCAATTATATCATTGGAGTATCCCACTCTTATACACATAGTTGGTGATAGCCTGATCTAAGGCCAATCATTGGGAACCACCTTTCCACTCGCAGTGGTTTAAAGATTTCATCTATACATTGAATAAGATACATTTTATTTACATCCATCAGGTATATATTACATTAATCCATACATATCTTTCTGATAATATCCACATTGATGGGAAAACATTGTGGATGCACAGGGACAAAACACTATACATGAAAAATACCTTCATCTAAAATTTTTCCAACTGCACCCTTCTATTGTGAAGTTATGAAGGAGCCATCCAATATGCTGGTGAAGATATCTGGGACATCCTAGGGTGTATATAAATTCATAATTTTATCCCTTAATGGGTATGTATACTTGAAATTTCCTATATAAATACTATATCCTACTCCTCCGCCACTATAGAA
The DNA here is from genome assembly GCA_963277665.1 of Viscum album. Lineage (NCBI taxonomy): Eukaryota > Viridiplantae > Streptophyta > Magnoliopsida > Santalales > Viscaceae > Viscum > Viscum album. The sequence continues at coordinate 1,591,976,339 of OY728150.1, forward strand.
CATTGATGAATCATAATATTCACTACAAATAATGTAATTCTATCACACTAGTGGGTAATCAGCCACATACTCCTTTTATTGAGCATATCATACTCCATCTCGAATGCCATTTCTCCCCAAAGGGAAAAACCACATCCTATAACTGTGGAAAAGAAGAATTTTCCTCCTAAAATGGTATAACATGGATGAATTACATATAACCATTCTATACCTAAGACGATGTCATAAGACCTCATCATTTCAATAAAGTGATCCCAAAGAAAAGTGTCACCTAAAAGAGTTAGTCAACACAATCAATTAAATTTTATAATCCATTAGTTTTCTCTAGTAGGTGTGTCCAAGATCACATGCCATGTTAATGTTTCAATGGAAATATTTTTGAATCAAGGAAGATAAGAGGATATAATAGGTTTTATCACACCCATGCCTATAAAACCTATAACTAAAGTATATATGACATAGATTATTTATGGTATCATCCCTGGAACCTCTATGTCATAATCCTATACCAAAAAAAGCTACACTAGATATCATACCCTCACTCCTTGATCCTGATGTAGATCACTTGGTGCTAGTGGATGTTAAAAATAAAAATTTATTACTCCTCTGACAGCTTTCCTAATTCATCTGAAGGATCCTCAACCCTAAAAACCTACGTTATCCTTTATTTGGATTTTACTAGGATTTGTATCCACATTACCTCAATCAGGTACACCTTTTGGATATGTAATATCATAAGAAAAGACCGAAAATTTAATAAGAGTCGAACCACTACTCTCTAGGATGACTAGATCCATATTATGATCCATGAACCACATAAGATATGTCATAAGATCACCTCAAAAAAATGTCTCCCGCAACTTGGTCTTTCTTTCTATTGTTGGATATCTTCCACTGATGTCTCAGCTCCCATGTTCCCATTATCATAAAAATATTCTTTATCTACACATCTATGAGAATATCAGCTACCATAGAATTCTATTGTATCTTGAAATATTTTGGAATTATTATAGGTATCATGCTAGATAACATGTCTTTGATTAGTCCTCCCCCTATACTCAATTCCTTAAAAAAATGATCATGCACATTTTACATTGAGTACTAAGAGAATTTTGTGAACATTTATTAATAACAAACCATAGCAAGGCAACCCTTCTATATATGTAGAGACTCTTAGATTCATAGATCCCATAGCATTGCTAGTGAAAAATATTCTTTGAAATTGAGATTTATCATTGAAAATGAAATATTCACCTCATCTTACGTCTCGGTCATGAAGTTCCATAGTCTAATATAAGATCCATGGTAGTATAACACTCATAGTACAACAATCTGTTCTTTAGGTATCATTAAAATATATAATAATCACATCACCACCTCAACCCATTATTAAAATTCCTCTGGGTCTATCTCACAATTGAACCTAAGTAGTCATTGTCGCTAAAACACATTAAATGTACGCAACCTTCATATGTTATTACTTATTTCTGTTTGATCCATCATTTTGTAGACTATTAGTGGTATAAATTTTTACCACCTAGAGGGTACACCTTTTGAACATGTCCCTACACTGATCTCTCATCCCATAATGGATTATCTTCTTTCCATTCCACAAAATCCTTGCTGGAAAAATCCTGGATGAATCCTTAAATAGATTATATTTTCAATGATAATTGATTATATTTGTGAATATGATTTAATAAGGATAGAAAACTACAAAACATTATTTCTTAATGAATGTAATTTTTTTTTCATAATACTAATTTTTATAGGCCCTGAGTAGAATGGGATGTGTTCAAAGTCCTATAAAATGGGTACATCTACCGCAACACCAATACTGGAGTCATTTTACATACAAAAAAACTATAAACACTTAATATTTTCCCCCCAAAAAATATCATAATCATAGGTCCAATATTTAACTGAAAACTATGATACCACTGTGTAACAACCGGACCAAATAGGGCCTGAATAATGACTTCCCCAATCCCACATCTACATGGCTAGGGTCTGGTGACTATAGATGAGTAGTAATTACAAAAAAATGGAAGAACATAGCCTAATTTATAAACACACACTTATACCCATGACAATTAAATACTGGAATTTAACGAAAACCTATAACAATTCATGAATACATAAAACTTTAATCATTAGATTATTGAAACAAGTACAAGAGTGAAATGGTAAAAACATATTCCTAACAAAAGTATATAAAAAATGTATCAATTTTTAATTAGGAGAGGGATAATGTTAATTAACCCATTGAAAAACACTTCAGTCTTTTTGGATCATTAATATCATCATAGTTACAATACCTCTAAAACACTATCAATCATTTTGTAATTTTCATAATACAAAAAAGTGTTTTGATGATCCCATGAACAAGCTATTTGTCTTCCATGTTTTAATGATTGATTGGTAAACATAATAATAATTTAGGAGAACACAATACTAGAGTAATATATAATTTATGGAATCCATCTTAGTTGGATTGATTTCAAGGTGTCATCAAAAAATGTACACAATTAATGAATAGAGTTATTGATACATAGATGGGAAGAACAAGGAAGTCCATGAGGTATACCAAAAACGAAATATGGATTAACCATATTAGAAAAAAATTTCTTCCCACATATTAATGGTAACAATGAAAAAATAAAATCCCCTGATTTTAGTTACGATGATATAGGTTCTAACATTAATCCTCATGGAGTGATTGACACAACTATATCGAAGACAACATTTTCTCATAAGGGATCACCATCTGATGAATATGATGCTTCTCTATACTAAATAATCAATAAAGGTATCATGGGGTCATACCTAATGAATATTCTCCAAGATGAATAGTAATATTTTTATGTTCAATATTTTATGGACATCATAGCATGTACTAGAATTACAAAATTTTACCCTTCAACATCATGTTTTACCCATGTATCATGGCCTATTCCCATGTCTAGGTCTATGTTCACTGTGTGTCTACACTAGTGTACTCTTGATAGTTTACATTAATGGTTTTCTAGGTCCATGTACATGACTATTATATTTTTCCCTTATCCATTAAATGTATTGGGGCGTGTTCTAGGTCAAATTTTTATATGTGTCCTCTTAAATAACATGCCATGTTTCCTGGTTTAATTGCATTCTATGTGACACATTTGACAATCCTTGGGAATGTTTTCTCTGCTTTGGGAACACTAGAGTCAATCCAAGGTCCCAAATTTTCTATAGTATCAGATTACACATCATGTAGATAAAAATATCTAGAATCTATGGTTCATCCTCTATGCATTCATTGAAGTGGCCTCTAATGTTATCACCTATGATCTCACCCTGAGATCATTGATCCCGATTGACTGAGCTTCATCATATCCACTCATCATAATATTGTTCCCTAATCCAAAAAAAATAAGTTCGTCTCATTTCTCCTCATCATCTAATTCCAAAATAAAAATAATGTGTATTTTCATATTGATCTGGAAATGATTTAATCTATGAAAAACATTATCCCAAGATGTAAACAATCCCACACTCGTGGTATCCTTCCATTGTACTAATAAACATGAGCGAAATGATTGATATATGAGTATTCAATTAATTTTGGGATAATGAAATGAAATATGATGAATGATGAGTGGGGGAAAAAATTAAAAAAAACAAACATGAGGAAATTACCTCTATTAATGTTCATGTGTGAATCGATTCCTTTCTATTATAATAATGAACAAAATGATAAAAATATAATCAACAAAAAAATCCCAAATCTAGAATAATATTTATCCCATACCTACAATACACATTAACTCCAAATAAATTTGGCTGTTAATTCATTCAAGTTCATCATATGAATAAAAGAACATGATAAATCCAAATAAGATAACGTATTATATTGGGTGAGATTGAATGATGATGACAAAAAATTCTTCTTTATTGTCATTAGGATGATCCTCATAATCTGATGGTGGAATAGTCCTCCATATCAAAATGATATGTTATTTTACACCATTAATTTTATCATACAATATTTTTAATGGATTCCATTATTAAGCATACATCCTTGAGACCTCCTTATAAATATATATTTATAGAGTATTCCAGCTTGTGGTGTAATAAAACAATATAAACAATAAAATTAATTTAGTTTACTTATTCACCCACAAAATTACATTATAAAAACAACAAACATTAAGAATGTTTATGTTGCAGATGGGGTGATTCCCCCATTATAAGATCAATTGTCATATCATACTTATGATCTGGACCTCTTTTTAAGATTTATTCCTCTTTTTCTAGAGAAATGTTCAAATCAAATATTTAATATATTTTTCATATTTCACAAATTGATTATAAGTTCATTGAGAATTTGAATCTGACATCATTTTAGGTCCTTGATCACAAAACATCCTTTTAATATTGTAAATTAAAAAAAGGATAAATAAAACAATTTAAAATATACAATTTACATTCACACAAATGTGTCATAGGTAAAAGAGAATTTCATTTTATAGAGATGAATAACAATCATTTACTAGATAAATCATCTTAACATTCCTAGATAAATTATCATTGTATTGGATTGTCAGTAATATCATATATTTATTTATATATTTTAATAATTTATTTCAAGAGAGACACATCATATTGAAACAATAATTTTTCATGAATATAAAGTCCATGATTAATCTAATTTTCCAACTACTATAATGAAAATATAAAAAGAAATTATATCACTGAAAACTTTGATATATAAATGTAAATATATTTTTATACATTTCACTTAACAAATCATAGAGGAAAACCAGGTACTTCATCTTGGTATACCATTTATTAGTAGAGAATCTTTCATAATGTCATATGAACTCTATGTATTATCTCTATTACATCGTACTGAAGTGAAATAAAGGTAATATATCAAACCATTTAATCTATTCTAAAACTGATTATCCTTCTATTCATCCCTGATTATTTTTTCATTAAATATAACATGATAATAAAATTTTCATAATTGAATGGTTACCCTTAAATAAAATGTCATTGTAATCAATTGATTTGAATGTCATCTAAACACTACACTATAATAAGAATTTCGTGGATAATTTCATTCACTATTTTATTACAATCAATATAATTTTATCTATATCTATAATGTGGAAATATTAATGATCCCCACCTTCAATTCACATTATGGGGTCTCTTCATTAATAATTAATTCATTTACACTTTAATATAAACCATTAGATATTTTGAATAAGTTTGAATTACTATTTGAACTCTTTTTTAAAACTCAAATAACAACACCTAATATATCATGTCCACTTAGATGATCAGTCAATAATAAAAATAGAGACCCTCTACCTTTGATGGAATTTGTAAATATATAAACTACCCCTTTTCCAAAAATAAACATAAGTAAAAATTAAGAAAATTATTTTTTTCTAGATAAAATAAAGATTCATAGACACATTAAATCATCGAAATTCATCTCCACAAAATGGTATTTTTAGTATATATACAATATTATCCCTTGATGAAACATAATCCAATGAAAAATATATTCATTACATGTTTTCCTAAATGATGTTCTACTAAATATCATTATGTTTAAAGAGTCAATTTTAAAAACATTCAATAACATGTTTGTCGATCCTCAACCATCACACCCAATAATATATGTGTATCGGACCTTAAAACATATGTCTTCCATATATGATGGTGTCCTCTTATTTTTATTAGTTTTTATGATATCAAGTCATATGAGACTCTGATTAAGAATAATTTGAATTAATATTTATTCATTGAGATCAAATCATCACATGTTCCTCTAATAGATAATTTTCTTCTATATGTAGACACCATATCACTAAGTTAACATTAATAATTTGAATCAAAATAAATATAATGATGAATAGTTTATCAATTTTTATTAATAATTCCATAATCATGCATTCTATAGGCCTATCAAAAAATTGGGTTCATTTATATATAATTAGATCCATTTACATTACATTTAAATCACTTGTGAAGATTATTACCATACATGAAATATAATTTACTTTTTACTGATAGATTAATTTTCCAATATATAATATATACTACATTTGACCCACAGTACTGCATTATTCATTTAAGGAAATCATATTCACAATTTTTATTATTTTATAAACTATTATATGAATCCTTTAAAAGTTTCTTAAATAACTAAAAATTATACATTTCAATTTTGAGGAATATATATCATATAATATTCTTAACATGATATCTTAAAAATAACAATATCTCAAATATTTTTGGCATATCAATGTTAGTACTTTTATATTAATAATGTATTCACACATTCCATTACAATTTCATATAATATCGATTGAGTAATCATAAATAGAAATAAATAACTAGTTTTTCAAATCTACTTTGACATATAGATTTGTATTCATATTTCCATTCATTAACACAGTGCTATTTATGTTTCTTTAAAAAAATTCTTCATGATAAAATTGATTTTTTCACTATTCATTATTTTTATAGTATGAAATATCATGAACCATCAAAAAAGATAATAAATATATATTTAATTTCAATTTAGAAATATTCATAAATATTAATTAATGAGAAAATTTAACATTAGCCTAAATTGTAAAAATCTTATTTACATTCAAAACAGTTTGAATGAATTATTTTAATCATCTCAATAGTATAATATAATTTAAGATAATCTAAAATTTTTAACCAACAGTTTTATAAATCATAGTTAATAATATATGTTATTTGTTATTTTATACTTCCTATTATTTATCTTGATTCCTTATAAAACCCCATAACATAAACACATTAATTTCATTGATATGTGACACTAATTCAATATTTATAATCTTTTCAATATTATTTCAATTTTATTTATTCACAATTATTGAATCAACATATCTTAATAATTCATCCAATAATTTTTTTTTGAACAACTATTGAAGGTGGTTGTGTTAAAATATTCTTACACATCATATTTTTATCACCCCAATGTAGCTGACTCGATGAAATAATTTCATCCTAACATGTTTTTATGACCATTGATCATTGGTCAAGTTTTCTAACGAAATTCCACATAAATTTAAATATCCTAATTTAGATTAAAATAATAAAAATTTATTGTAATCATCAATGATAAATATTGTATTCAATAGTTCTTCCATTAGGGTCTTAAATCTCCTTCTCAATCATAAATTATGACTATATAGATTTATAATTTCCCAAAATAATTAAATCATATATATCTATTATTTAATATATAATTTTTTTGACAAACCTGTAACAACATCCATTATATGCATATCTAATAAATATCCAATAATTGGATATAACATAATGTTCTATGATGAATTAATATAAAAAATATATAATATACTATATTCAATACCTTCTAATTATTAATCCTATCATTCATAAAAAAACAAATCATAAATAATTTTTATATAAATGGACATATGTAAACATAGATTTATACCATAGATATTCATTTTTATTTCAATTCACTAAATTTTGGTTATGGGGGACATTCATGACAACATGTTCCCCTATGCCTTCAAAACTGAAATTCTAATTTTCATCAATACTATGTAATAATTAGGTTTTTATAAATTGAGAAACCCTTCCTTGTATAACCCCATTGAATCCTCATATATGTTGGTAGGGATATCATGTGTGACTCTTGATGAATTCCTATAATAAGTCATCTATTAGGGTCTATAATATTGGGTTTAGTTAAAAAAAAGTTATTCATTACCCTTTCAAACATTTTATCATATAAAAATCTATAAATGAACTTCTTATATAAATTTTTTTTCGTAATCCATGTTTAATATAAATTCCATATATAACAAGGACATAAAATTTAAATATATAAATGAAACACATATAATAGATACTATAATATTAATTATATTCTTTATGATTATAATGAATATTTCGATCACTAACTCCATCATCATATCCAATATAACATAAATATATATATTGGTTGTATTACCACTAATATGTATTGGATCCCCAAAAAACTATTTTGAATAATTAAAAAACCATTTTAATTACAAAATAAGAAAACAAAAAGTTTAATGTCTACCAATATAAGTTCATCATTCTACCAAACCTCACCATGGTTCAATAAAAAAATATTTCATCAATTTATAGTGACATAATAGCAGAATAATAGTTGAAAATAAGGCCCACACACACACTAACCCATATATATAGTATATCTTATTCCCATAAAGGTAGATTTCATGCCCTTCAATACCTCCTAAATTACCACATAACCACATATCTATATTGTAATTGCACATAGAATATTTTACCACCACATCCCGAATTTAAATAACATCGTTATTAGTGTATAATTTCATAATATTTAAGGATATAAAACATGGGTCCATCATTTACCATGAATGACCCCACAATATATCAAAAATATGACTAGATAACCATTTCTTCCATTATATTTATAATGCTGCAAATATCCATTTTTACCAATATATATGCATATTGTGATCCATCAAATCATTAATAATTTATAAAGGGGATGAGGGTATGTAGTTGAATTCTCACTATATAACATTTATAACCTAGATATTTGGGGAAAACCCATGTCATTATATGGGATCTTATGATATTACTATACTTTTCTGGTGGTGTATATTACATAATTGAAAAATAAAATGACATCCATATATTAATAGAATACTAATATTTAGATTATATATAACAAAATTAGTTAAATAAATCACAAGATCAACTTCCCCATTAACAATATATATTAAAAACAACTATGATAACTGAAACATAAGAAAACTATATATATTTTTAAATGAAATATAAAATAGTTATAATTATCATTCAATTAAATAAGTATATCTATTTAAAATTATTTATTATGTTTCCAACTATATGATATAAAATTTTATATATTACCAGTTCATGAAATTCATTGAAAATTAAATTCATTTATTGAAACCCTTATAATCCATTAATTCAAGTTACTCTAGACAAAAGTAGATAATATGTAATATAAAAAAATTTACAAACTACATCCCATTGCTAATTATAAATTTCATTACTTCAAGACAAACTATATTCCACTAGGAAATATGACATGACCCAACAACAATATAACCCAACAAAAAAATTAATAACCCCCATCCATTGTTGAAAACAACAACAATAGAATCAAATTACCATTATTTCAATATTTTTAGAATCGCCAAAACATCCAAAACCATGGAATTGTCCACCCACCACTACCAACATCAGTCCACATATAATCATCCTATCTTTACCCAAATTCCACCCATATCCACTCAACATATAATATGAATGACACTAATACAACAGTAAACTATAGAAATCAAAGCAGTAATTCAAATTGAGTATCTTATTAATCCTTCATCAATATTAAATAATTAATCATATATATATATATATCTTTTAAAAAATCATTTTCATCATTAAATAATTAACCCATTATTAATGGTAAATGAATAAAAAAATAGTAGAATCAATTTTATATCAAAATAAGAAAAAATAATTCCATAAAATAATCAATAACAAACCATCAATATATATTTCAAATCATGAAATTTACTAAAAAACAAAATGAATAACCCTCTACCAATGATTTTAATTTATATATGTTCATTGACGTATTTGTATTATCCATACCAAATACCCATTGAATATGAAATTAATATTATTACAATATAAGAACACAAATAATAAATTTGAATTTTTTTAAATCACCCAATTCTCCAAAACTTTCAAATAATTTTTTTATTAATTAAAATATTATGGCGGTCAAAACCCTTTTAAAACTCAATTATGAAACTAATAACATATAACTGGCCAATCCCTACCAATAACATGACCCAAGACCAATTATACTAAAAATAAACCATTTTCGCACACACACTTAGATAGAGTAACAGTAATGATTTGGAAAAATAAGTTATGTCACTTTCATTTGAAAAGAGGTTGATTAATTAATGTTAATGGGTCAATACAATATTAGGGTGTAAAATAATATTTAAAGAGATTTTTTTTATATATTATGTTTCATATGAAGTTGAGTAAATAATATAGAAATTTGAAATTTAAAAAATTGACAATCACACTATAAAATTAAGGAATCATTATTTGTATACGTTCACAAATCTGAAATAAAACTATATACAAAATTTTATAGCATGATATTTTTCCAATATCATGGGTCAAAAAAATTAGAAGGATAATTTTCATAAACCCCATAATGAATATCTTATTATTATTATTATTATTTAATTGAACTTTTTATTATCATATTAAAATAATCATTCTTATCTGCATTAATGAAACACTACTCATATAGGTCCATGAAATAATGATGGAACTATTTTCCATTACACTTTTAATAGAATGAACCTATTAACTAATTCCAAAGGACATGATTTCATAAGAAGAAGAAATTCAAGAAAAAACCTTTTATAAATAATAAGAAAATATATAACGAAATCTATACTTGGAATCTTCTAAATATATACACACCACCTTTAATATCCATGACATTATCACTCTATTGTATGTTAAACATAAGAGTCTTTACATTTGATAATCCGTAGGTTTCGTCCTATTTATTATTATCCCATAAATAATTTTACTATATTCAAAGATTATCAAAAAATATATAAATAATCCCTAGTGAGATAATAAAACCGAAATTATCATTCATTAGGACATAATTAAGAAATATGTTATTACAAAATGTTCATGGGGTGACCCATAAATATCTATAAAAACCCTCTAATAAACATTACATTGAGTAGTTCATATTATTACATTCTAATTCATTTATACTAATATAAAATTTAGACACTAATCTTTTCTTCTATCCTAAAAGATCCAACCATGCCTCTAAAAACCCAAAACATGATATATAATGATTTGAGATGTTTTAGCTCAATATATTAGATAACACTTCATATCCCTAAAAATTGTAACCATACCCAGAAATGAATAAACCAGTTTGGAATCCCAAACATCATTTTGAGGAACCTATGAACCCTGGAAAATATGACTACCAGTAAATAAAACATAATAATTATAGTAATATTAATCTAATAAATTCAGAGACACTAATATAAAATTAAAATATATAAATGCTTGAAACAGTGTTAGATATTGCATGTTAACATATGAATCACATTCCAATATCAATTCTTGAGAGACACTATGACTCTCGAAGATGTTAACCATGGGATGAAATGCCTATAAAACACCTTATTATAATTGTACAAAATCATTTCTTCTATTTCATAACTTTTTCCTCCTTTGTATCCAATTACCCTATATAAATAATAGTATATCAATCATAAAATTATGATAAAAATATTTGACTACTAAAAATAAAAATATTTTATTTCTTATGAATGAAAAATATTAATTTGATACCCCACCTCACTAATAAATTGCAACAAAATATAATATGTAAAAATATATAGAGAAAATAAAAATTTATCACCAAACCTAAATGTTGAATAATTTAGGGGAAAACGTGGTAAAACATAATCTTTTCCCTCATTTTCTAGTGGTCAAATTATCTTAAAAGAGAAAGAAATCGGCTGGTCTACCACCACCACCATCAAATCATGAATCATACGAACAATCACAGTTATAATCTAAAATACATATGTACGATGGACTTAAATCTCTCTATCAGTATCCCAACACAATATAAATATGTAAATCTATCTATAAAACACCTAAAACAACCTTACACTAATGGAAGAGTAATAAAAACTATTAAATTAAAATTTAATGAAACATATGTTCTTACTATATGAATCCAAAAAATCTATATCATGTATATTTAACAAGACCTATTGAATTTGAATAGTTTAATACATCCAACCATATTCCTATCAATGAAATGAATTTATAGAGGATATTTTATTCCTGAAATCATGGTACAATCCTCCTAGTAATCATAATGTAATATAAGAAAATCAAAATGAAATAATTATTTTTGGAATCATATGATTTTTCAAAACCACATCCATATCTGACATATAAATGAATCATAACACACAACTGAATATTTAATATTAAATTAAACTAAATCAACAAAAATTCCATGATCACAATAATTCTATCAAAGTAGTTAGGAGAAAAAAGAAATTTTGTGATTAAATTCATTGATTTATCATATGAATTCAACATAGGTGAATTTAATGGTAACAAATGATGATAAAAATTCACATACTATAAATCGTTACATTATGACACCAAATCCATCACAACCCACTTCACACATTTCTCAAAAATCATTCCACTCAGGACACAATACATATTTGATATATCCTGATTCACTGCCAATTTTGATCAATGAGACCGATGATGAAAAAACTCTACCATAACTTATATATAAATAAAATTCACCTGAAATAATGTGAAAATTTTAATATCCCTTTAATATACATTTAAAGAATCACTATTATAGTTATGGTCTCACAAAATATCCTCTATTAAGTCCAGTAACACCCAAATATTGTTTTTCAAATTTTTTTTAATTCAATTTCATGTCTAAAAATCTCAAATATACTGAACATGAAACTAATACGAATGCATGATACATCAATAAACAAATTTATTTAACAAATTTACAATATAAAATAGATTCTGAATTGGTATATATAAATATAGATAAATTAAATATAAAATTTTTCTTGATTGAGGAATAAATGGTGTTATTATGTAGAGTTATTTAGTATGAGTATATTTTTTAAGAATGGAGTAGAGTTTTTTATTGTAAGGGTTTCCATATACCAATCCAAGTATAGATTAAACATGTTTTAATTGAGTGAAATATCATATTTTAAATGTTTATGATTGTGCATATCACTACCAGATATATGATTTCATAACCACTGCATGTGACCACCACCCCAACTAATCTTATACATAGATATTATATGTAATCGTAATGGGGTTTTGAAAAAAACAATTGTTATATATAAACATATAATTATTAGATGACTTTATATATTATAACATTATTTCATTCCAAATGTATACTGCATAAAATTTCATTATTATATACCACATATTATTTCACTATTATTCATCATATTAAACATAATTTTTATCATTTTGGAATTTATTTTTTATAAAATTATCTTTTTAGAATAATAATAGAAATATTATCCTATGTTGTATTTTTGGAAATTTTCTGATATTCCTTATTCATATGTGGATAGTGAAAAATATATTATTTAGCAGTAACATATAATTTATGTTTTCATTCACAATGTCTGTAAAAAATTAATAAATTTTTCAAATATTTTTCATGACCAAATATCAAAATAATATTTAAAAACGTACATTTTTAGATTTTATGACAAAATTAAAAACCCATGATGAAAAATTATAAACCTAAAGTAATTTTTATCACAATAATAAATTGAATTGTATAATTTTATTTTAATTATATATTCATAAGTTGTGATTATATTCTTATTAATTTTAATCCTATATAACCATCATTTGGTTACTAATATACCAATTAATGTCATGAAGTTTTTCAACCCATAAAATTTTATGCCAAACACATTTTTATGTGTTAAAATATATTTATTTCAAATATTATCAATGTATTCAACATATAATTGTTTTAAATTAATATTATTAACTTAAAATATTTTATGATATTAAAATTCTGATTTAAAGTAAAATCTCTATATAATGTAATTTTGTTTTCTTATCTATAGTAATAAAAATAAATTAATTATGTAAAACATTTTCAATGTGGTAAATATTTAAAATGAAATATGTTTAAAATCATGTTAAAATATATATAATATCAAAATTAATTCATTAATTATTTGTGTGAGGAAAATAAATTATTCATATCACTATTATATCATTTTTAGTAAAATTTGGCAATATTCCTTCCAAAAAAATTATTTCATTTTTTATCATGTTTTAATTATTTAAAATAATTTCATTCCTCCACTTATATAAATTCCCTTACACCACATAAGAAAATATACAACAAATGTCACAAAATTGTTCATGATGAACAATGATTAAAATTGGAATAGTTTAGGAAATAATATCCATATCAATGTGAATCTATGTGAAAAGGGATGAAAAATCCCTTAAAGGGTATGTTTTATGTATCATACCAAGTAATTAATGAATAATATATATTGTTATATATGTCTATTTATAAATTAGATAGTGTTTTAGAGGCTTAAAATGAGAATAAATCCAATCTTAAGCATGGAATACACTAATATTTTTAAAAGATTGTTTTACTGCCTTTTGATGGAAAACCATTTTTAAATAAAACTTTTGACAATTTTATAAGCTCTATTGTTCAAAATAAACCTATTATTTATGATGGGGACATTTAATTTTCAATGTATAATGTTTTGGTATATTTCTGACATTGTTCATTGTTTAATGAATAGTGAAAAATACTGCATTTTACATCAAAACTGCTTTTTCATCTAATTTAATTATATTGTTTGATTATCTTTTTACATTGTTATAAAGTGTAATTATAATATATATTTACCATTTAATCTAATGGTGTTCATTAGAATTTGTTTCACATTGTAATTGGGCATAAACAAGTGCCAAACTTTTCATAGATATTGTTTCAACAAAACCCGCTATTTGTTTTGGCAACAGCAATTATTTTTAAATTCATTATTTCAATTTATATGTTTGGAATTTGGTAAAATGGATTCGATATTTGGAATAACAAGTTCCATATTATTTAATTATGACTCTTTTGTTTTTCTACATTATAAATTGTAACGTCAGTAATTATCTTTAATTATCTTGATTAATTAGTAATCGGGTAGTTAAGGATAATAAAATAATATCATAATAATAAACAAAATGACACAAAAATGTGTCCTAATTATACTGGGTGTGTCATGGCCGACCATGGGACGCCTTGTACAAATCATAGGGACCCCTTTGAATCACATTTGGGTGAAAGTGACACTTTATCATTTTATTTTTAAAGAAAGGAGAATATCACTAAAGAATGTATCACTCTAGTGATTTTTTTTAATTTTTTCTAAATAAAATATCTCTTGGAATATAAATAGTCATTGAAAGTATAAAATTTTTTCCTATGTCATCGAATTTTTTTATAATTTTTAGACATTATATAAATGAAATTATTTATGACATCATGATGATGCAGCGATTATCTCATTAATGAACGATTTAAATGAAATGAAAATATAATGTAAAATCTAAGACGTAAACATGTCAAAGACCAATTGGATGAGTATATTTCTAACCAATATCAACTTATCCTCGAAAGATATCAGTGTAGGACCATTAAAATCTGAAAATCATTTTAAAATAAAGTATCATTTCTCCACTTTTCAAGAGTGCCCCTCCTCTTATAAAATGCCCCCACCTCTACCTTTTTTCACACACCTCTCAAGCCATTGGCTCAGCCAAGCTCTACTCATTTTATCTCTCCACATACCTCTCTTCATCCTATAAGCCTATCCTTAGGCATAATTCTCTTCAAGAAACCCTTTTGGTATAAACCCTGAGGAGTTACCCGATTTAAAGGTAAAGACTTCTCTAATGTTCTTTTGTTTTATTTTGCTTCTCCAACCCCCTAAACTCTTTTTATTCATTTATTTTGTAACCACACCAGTATCTTAAATATACTATGATGTTTTTATAAGAATTATTCGAGCTACAATTTCACACACCTACATCTAATGGTTAAAGAGCATACTGTTTCCGTGGATGGAGAATTTCCGCCTCACGAAACGATGAATGTTCAATATTCTTCTAACACCATCAATGGTGGCCATTAATATTTCACTATATTTATATATGATATATAATATGTTTAGGTTTTCCTTAATCTTATGTATTTTTACATTTATGTCATACCTTTATGGTTTCTATTATGGGTAAACGTGATATCTTCATTTTAGGAAGTGCGGACTACCGCCCCCTCAAAGTGATTTGATTAGTTAATTCCATATGTGGGATGTATAAAGGTTGGAGTTAATGATATTATATATTATATTATACTGGAATTATAATATAACTTTATATCATTATGATTAAATTCCATAAAATATGAAATAGAAATGAAAGTAGCATTCATGCGTACGTACAACTTACCGTCTCCATGAATGGTGCATTTCATTTCTTTCCAATAAATGTTATGTAATATTATAAATTCATGTATATACTGGATATATATGATACATATGATATCTAAATCATGAATATAATTCTGTATATAAGGGATATTTTACCACATGAACAAATTTTAATTATAATGAGTTTATTTTTGACTCAAGTACCAATGATCGACAAAACGACCATTATTTACATAAATAATTACATAGTTTTCATAACTTGTTAATAAGTGGTTTAAAAGGAACAATGAACTGGAAAATGGTTCCTGAGGAAGTATAAATTAACTCAATTTTATTATTCAGGAGGTTAAAGAGTGATCAAGTCATGTAAGACCCGAGGTATGGGACATCGTCTCAATCTCCTTTCATTGAGGCATATTTTGTTTTATACACAAATATCTTTTATAAGGTGTATAATCCCCTTTGAATTTTATGTTTATTCAAATGTAATCATTTTTATATGAAGCTTTTTACTAAACAACCAAAGGGAATGTTTTTTTCCTACATATGTGGAGACAACGACTTCTCCACCATCATGACCATTATTTGAGTTTCAGCTTCCTCTACAAGCCATAACATTTTTTTAAATGAAAAATAAATACCATGTTTTAATTTTCTTTTATTTTGGTATTAAAAATGGTTTTCATATTTTTTTTATTATATCAATGTGTTGTATTGATATATAGTTATTGAAATGTGAAAATGTTATGTTTCCTTTATGCATGTTTTATGTGATACAATTATGTTATGGTTCTTGGTAATTGTTATGAAGACGAGTGGTTCCACAATAAAATAAGGGTGGGTGAGCCCGATATAGCTCTCTAATGCATTGGGTAACGCGAAGGGTTTAAACGTTAAGGTTTATCCGAAGAGATTTATGGAATATACTGTGATGGGTATTCCAAACGTAACCATGAGGGTTAATCCCTATGTAAGAATGTTATGAATTCCTCAAGTTACCTTTATGTATTTTTATTTCTATGATTTATTCATGATTTTATGAGGTATGTTAATGTTCTTATGTTTTATGAGTGATGTATGATTTCATAAATTCTTATGTATACATAGACTAATGTTTTCATTTTGTACTTTCATATCCCTTACTAAGCTTTTCTTGCTCATCCCATGGTTTTGAAATGTTTTTCACAGGGAAATGTAAAGGTAAATGATATGATGATAGTGTGAAGGAAGTGTCATGAAAGAATCCATGTTTTGTTTTAAAGATGTTTCCATTGATGGGAAAAGTGAATATTGTCTTTAATGTAACCACCTTGATTAAATATGGAATGTAAAGCATTATTTATGATCTAATTCTCTAAAACTCTAAACCTGAAAAGATCCTCAATGTGTAATCTTGTAATAACTCAAGATTATGTAATGTTTAAGGCTGGGGATTTATAGTTGTTCTCAAAGGTCGGTTTAGATAACATTAGGAGTTAGAAATATAATAAATTCTTATCCAAAAATAATTTTTTATGGTCAAATTTAAATGATATAGCATTTGAGGATTACCATGTTGCTTCATCTGAGACATGTTTGTCCATAATGGATTTCCATATAGGAAATAGGGAAGCAGTGCTAGGAAGGCATACAGAAGGAAATTACCTTCCAAATCAACATCCTGAGATGGTCGGAATTGGAACTGAACAGTTTGTTGCAGTAATGGCGCAGTTGACTCAAGCGATAAATGGTGGTGGTATCCATGCACGAGATCAGCCAGATCAGCTGCAAAGGAACATATCATTAGAGGATCATTTAATGAGGCAATATCCCCCATCATTCAGAGGATCATCTTACCCTGTGCTAGGTTAAGGGTGGATTAATTCACTAGAGACAATTTTTTATGTCATGGGATGTTTTGACAATCAAAAGGATAGACTTGAATTTTACCGTTTGTAGGGTGAAGCAGATCAGTGGTGGTCGATGGTTAAAAACATTAGGGATGCTGATGAGATTGATGCTCTCGTTGGGGATTAATTAAAAGGTATGTTTCTTGAGATGTATTTTCCTAAGGCTGTTCGACTTATGATGGAAAAACTGTTCTTGGAATTGAGGCAAGAGGAAGACTCAGTGACTGCTTATGAAGAAGGGTTCACTCGATTGGAAAGGTATGCTCCAAATTTTATCCGAGACCTTGATAGTCAAATCAATGATTTTTACTCAGGATTAAAACAAAAATATCGAAGGGAATTGGAATATTGTGAGTTCAGAAGTAATGAAAAGATTATTCAATGTGCTAAGAAGTTTGAAATGGAGTTTTTCGATAATCAGGTATTCTATAACAACCAACATAAGAGGAGACCAAGGTGGCAGGAGAAAGGGAAAAATTATTCAAAAAGGTCTGATGGTTAGAAAACTATGTTTCCGGTTTGTGATAAATGTGGTAAAAGGCATGCTGTGTAATGTCTTCTGAATTCTGGAAAGTGCTACCGATGTGGTAAGATGGGACATAAGTATCGTGGTTGCACTGAGAATGATATGGGTGATGGTAAGACCAAATTTGATTTACAGTTAGTGATACGTTTCAAGTGCAATGAGATGGGTCATTATGAAAACGAGTGTTCGACAAAGAGCTCGAGTGATGGGAACCATTTAGACTACACGTTGAAAGGGGTGGTGAAAACCTTTGCAACTACTTCAGTAGATTATGGGCCATCAAATTAAGTGGTATCAGGTACATTGTTTGTTTTTTCAGATTATTCTAGTGTGTTGTTTGATTCAGGGTCTACACACTCTTTCATCTTTGAAAACATTTCTAGTAAAATTTGAATACCATCTCAAGAAATGAATCATGAACTTGTGGTAAAAACACCTAGGGGGAATGTTGAGGCAAAAAGAATTTATAAGAATCATCCTATCCTTATCCGTGGAAGGAACCTACTTTCAAACCGTATTTTTTTTAACCCCTAGTAGAGTTTGATATTATCCTGGGTATGGATTGGCTCTCTGTTTACCATGATAAGATTGACTATAGAGCTAAAGAAGATTCTTTTCAGAAATACTTTCAGTTTGAGTACAAGAATGAACACTTACTGTTGATAACATATCAAGAGGCTGAGAAACTTGTAAAATATGTAAATGAATGTTACCTTGCACATATTTTTGAAAACAAAGGAATTGTCCATATTAATGATGTGCCAATGGTAAAGGAGTATCCTGATGTTTTTTCTGAAGAGTATCCTAGAATAGTACCAGATCGGGAAGTTGAGTTTACTATTGAATTTTTTTCTGATGCTAATCCAATTTCAATACCCCCATATCGAATGGATAAAATTGAAGTTTTAGAGTTGAATGAGTAATTGAAAGATTTATTAGAGAAAGGTTTCATTTGACCTCGCACATCACCATGGGGTGCTCCGGTCTTATTTGATAAAAATAAAGATGGTTCTATGAGACATTGCATTGATTATAGAGCCTTGAATAACAACACTGTTAAGAAAAAATATCCTTTTCCTCATATCGATGATTTGTTTGATCAGCTCTAGGGAGCTCAGTTTTTTTCAAAGATTGACCTGAGATCGGGGTACCATCAGTTGAAGGTAAAGGAAGAAGATATTCTGAAGGCCACATTTCGTAAAGGATATGGCCATTATGAATTTGTAGTTATGCTTTTTGGGCTATCCAATGAACCTACTGTATTCATGGACCTTTTGAATAGAATTTTCCATGTGTTCTTGGATATGTTTGTGGATGTTTTCATTGATGATATTTTGGTGTTTTCTAAAATTAATGAGGAGCATGAAAGACATTTAAGGGTTATTTTTCAAACCTTGAAATAAATGAAATTTTATGGGAAATTCCACAGGTGTGAGTTTTGGTTGCATCGAAGTTCTTTCCTTGGTCACATTTTTTCTAAAGATGGGATACCTGTTGATCATACAAAAACAATGTTTTTAGAAGAATGGCCAATACACACAAATGTAATTGATATTCGTAGCTTCCTTGGTTTGGCAGGCTATTACCGAAGGTTTGTTAAAATAAATCCCGGTTATCTAGTCCAATGACTAAGCTAACTCAGATGGGTGTTAAGTTTATCTGGAAAAAAGAATGTGATAATCTTTTCAGGAACTAAAAAGAAGATTGGTGAATGCTCCAGTTTTGGCAGTACCTTATAGAAATTTGGAGTTTGTTATCTACAGTGATGCTTCATTGAATGGACTTGGCTGCGTCCTAATGCATAATGATCAGGTAATTGCATATGCTTCACGTCAGTTGAAAACTCATGAGGTAAGTTACCCTACACATGATTTTGAATTAGCTGCTGTTTTTTTCGCTTTGAAAATTTTGAGGCATAATTTTTATGGTGTAAAATGTGAAATATATACTGATCAAAAAGGATTAAAGTATATATTCACTTAGAAAGAATTGAACATGAAATAGAGGATATGGCTAGATTTAATCAAGTATTATGATTGTACAATTAATTACCATCCAAGAAATTCAAATAAAGTGGATGATGCTTTGAGTCGAAAATATAATTCTTCATTAAAAATTTTGCATTTGGAACGTTATCCTTTTGTTAAGGATTTGATGAACATTGTCCTCAATGTTGTTAGTGCAGGATTTCTTTCTATTATGTTTCAGGTAACAGTGAGATCTTCTCTATCATACAAAATTAAGCAAGCCCAGAAGCATGACAGTGAGTTGCAATAAAGGTGGAGTTGGTTCAGAAGGGTGTGTTTCCTGAATAAAACATTGATATTGATTGTGTTTTGAGATTTGGGAGAAGATTGTGTGTTCCATGTGATACACAGTTAAAGAAATAGTTGTCATGTGAAGCTCATAGTTCTCCCTTTTCAGTTCATCTGGGCAATACTAAGATGTATAGAGATCATCGGGAGTATTACTGGTGGGACGAAATGAAAAGAGGTATTGCTGATTTTACTGTAATGTGTTTGACTTGTCAACAGGTTAAAGCAGAGTGACAGCTACCGAAAGGGATGCTTCATCCTTTACCAGTGCCGGAGTGGAAATGGGAAAATATATTTATGGACTACGTTGTGGTATTGTCGAAGACACCTTGAGGTAATAATGCAATATTTGTTATTGTTGACCGGTTGACCAAATCATCTCATTTCCTTGCAATACGATATATATTTTCCGTAGATCATCTTTCCCGTTTGTATCTTAAAGAGATAGTATGGTTACATGGAGTTCCTATCTTCCTTGTATCTGATCGTGATCTCAATTTTACTTCTATCCATTGGAAATGATTTCATATTTCATTGGGTACTGAATTAAATTTTAGTACAGCTTTTCATCCTCAAACAGATGGGCAGTCAGAACGAACGATTCAGACTTTGGAGGATATGCTACGTGCTTGTTTGATGGATTATTAGGGAAGTTGGGACCAAAATCTTTCTTTGGTTGAGTTTTCTTATAATAACATTTTTTATTCCAGCATACATATGGCACCATTTGAGGCATTATATGGTAAGCGATGTCGATCTCCAGCTTTCTGGTATGAAGTGGGTGAAAGGAAGTTGATGGGACCAGAATTGGTATAAGAGTTAGCAGGAAAAGTTCATCTGATACAGAGACACGTGAGAATATCTCAGAGCAGGCAGAAGAGTTATGCAGACAATAGGAGGAAGGATCTCTCTTTTGAGCTAGGTGATCATGTTTTTCTCAAAGTATCACCATGGAAAAGTGTGATGTGATTTGGTAAGAAAGGAAAGATGACTGCAAGGTTCATTGGACCATATGAAATTCCGGAGAGAGTTGGATCAGATGCATATTGAGTGGTTTTACCTTCGAGTTTATCTCAGGTACATAATTTTTTTCATGTTTCAATTTTATGGAAGTACATGCTAGATCCATCTCATGTTTTGAGTCCAGAGTTAGTTCAGCTGGAAGAGAACCTATCTTATGAGGGAAAAACGATCCAGATTATTGACCATATGGAGGATCTGTTACGAAATAAGGTGATTCATCAAGTAATGGTTTTTTGGAAAACCACAAGATTGAAGAAGCAACTTGGGAATCTGAAAATTAAATGAGGGATAAATACCCTAACTTATTCGATAGGTAAATAAATTGCGGGGATGAAATTTTATAAAGGGGGGAAGGATGTAACATCCCATGTAAGTAATGAATAATATATATTGTTTTATATGTCTATTTATAAATTATATAGTGTTTTAGAGACATAAAATCATAATAAATCCAATCTTAAGCATGGAATACACTAATATTTTTAAAAGATTTTTAAACTGGATTTTGATGGAAAACCATTGTTAAATAAATCGTTGACTATTTTATAACCACTATTTATCAAAATAAAATTATTATTTATGATTGGGACATTGAAATTTACATTGGATAATTTTTTGGTATTTTTCTGACAATGTTCATTTTTTATGAATTGTGAAAAATACTACATTTTACATCAAAACTGATTTTTCATCTAATTTAATTATATGGTTAGATTATATTTTTAATTAGTTTTAATTTTTAATTAGAATATATTGTTATCATTTAATCCAATGGTGTTAATTATAATTAATTTCACTTTGGAATTGAGCATAAACAAGTGCCAAACATTTCATAGATATTGTTTCAAAAAAACCCTCTATTTGTTTTAACAACGGGAATTATTTATAAAATAATTATTGAAATTTCTATGTTTGGAATTTGGTAAAATGGATTCCATATTTGAAATCAGAATTTCCTAATTATTTAATTAAGAATATTTAGATTTTGGACATTATGAATAGTAATGACGGTAATTATCTTTAATTATCTTGATTAATTAGTAATCGGGTGGTTAAGGATAATAAAATAATATCATATATTAAAAAATGACCCCAACATGTGTCCTAATGCTACTGGTTGTTTCATTTCTGACCATGGGATGCCTTTTTCCAAACATTTGGACCCCATGGAATCACTTTTGGGTCAATGTGACACTTTATCATTTTATTTTTAATGAAAGTAGAATATCACTAAATAATGTATCACCCAAGTAAAACATTTTTTATTTTGTCTACATAAATGTTATCATGGACTATAAATTTTAATTGTAAATATAAAATGATTTCATACATCATAGTATTTTTTTATAATTTTTAGACATTATATAAATTAAATTATTTATGACATCTTGATGATGCAGCAATTACCTCATTAATGAACGATTTCAATAAAATGAAAATATAATGTAAAATATAAGACATAAACTTGTCAAAGACCTATTGGATGAGTATATTTCAAACACTTATCACTTTACCCTCGAAATATATCAATTTGGGACCATTAAAATCTGAAAATCATTTTAAAATAAAGTAACATTTCTTGACTTCCCAAGAGTGCCCCTCCTCTCCTCTTATAAACGGCCCCCACCTCTACCTCTTTACACACACCTCTCAAACCATTGGTGTCACGACACGTCCTCGGGGCCCATGCCATGACTACCCCAAACCCGCCTTCCATAGGCCAGGGGTTGGCGACTAGCACCAAAGGCGTAAATCTGGATAACTGGGAAGACATTGCCTTTATAAAAGTAAACAAAACACCACAGAGTAAAAGCGGAAGTAAAACACTATGTACAAAAATAAAAGATATGAAAAGTAAATGTGCCAGAATACAAACCCAAATGAAAGTAAAGCTACAACTGAACGAAAGTACAACAGAAAAAGACAAAAAGCTGGAAGAAAGGAAGCAGCTCCTGGGTCGTCCTCATCGGATCCTACCTGAAGGGAAGGTACAGATGGCGCAGCTCCTAGATCGTCGACCACGGATGCTACCTGAAGGGTAGGTACAGATAGCTTCCACAACGCTCTCGCCCGTCAACCTATTCCGAGTGTTGTCTCGCCATGAAGTCCACCTCCGGGTATTGACTCGTCGTGTAGTCCACCTCTGGGTACCGTCCAGTCCTCGAACACTCGGCCTCCGTCAGCACTCCTCGTCGTCTGTAACCAACACAAAGAGGTGCGGGCATAGCCCGTGAAGGGATGAGTATAAAGATACTCAGTAGGGACCCTGAGACCCTCAAGGTCTCACTAAAACTAACAAGGTTAACCAAAAAAGAAGATCTCAACAGATAACCTCTACTTAGGTATATGCTCATGCAAATACCTAAGTTATCAAGTAACCCATCTCAATCATGAAGAATACACCTAGATCATGAAATCAACGGATAACCACTACCCAGGTATATGCCCATACATATACCTAAGTTATCAAGTGACCCATATCAAACATGAGGTAAACACAATGGTCAAAAGTCTCAGCTCAAATCAGGATTTTCATTATCGAAATCGTAACTGCTGAAGAGCCCCGTCTCTGGAGTGTACAGTGGTCCTGTCACGACTCTGAGGTACTGCTCACTAACTTAAGACTGCTGAGGTACTCCTCTTGTCGAGTACCATGGGTCAGCCACCCAAACACTGTAGTACTTCCCGTCGGGGTATGTCACCCAAAAAATGTAGTGCACACCCCCTAGTAGCCTGCTAAGGTACTCTCCAGACGAGTACCGCGGGTCGCCACTGTCACACAGGTAGTGCTCCGTCCTCCATGGGTATGCACCCAATCAAAGTAGTGCTCCGTCCACTGGGCTAGTCGACTCACTCCAAGTCTAGTCGGTCAAGCAGTCGTCAGGTCTCAGTCGGCTACACGGTCTCCATACTCTGCACGCTCGTCTCTGGGAGGGTCCGCTCCATGAGCTACAGGTCGATACTACAAGTATCACAAAGTCCCACGAAGATGTATCTCAAAGAACCAACTCATCATTGGGGTCTCAACCCAACAGACGACGCGTCAATTAGATGCCCGGTCTGTGAGTTATTAGCCTTTTTGTCCTAGGGGCCCGGTTGGGTTCTAGTGTGAACCAATCTGGCCGTATCTCAACTGTACCCCAAACTCTCATAGGGTATACTCATAGGGACCGTTTCTCAACGTGATCACCAATGCCACAGACGGTTCGTCAAACGGACGTCCGGTCTGAAAGATATCAGTTTTTCCGTTCCAGGGGCCCGGTTGGATTTCGGGTACAATCGAACCCGGACTCTATCCAACTGCATCCAAAACTCGGGTGAAGTATGCCAAAAGTTCCATCTCATCAAGAGGAATTCAACGAGATAGACGACACGTCAATCGGACGTCCGGTCTGTGAGTTAATGGATTTTTCGTTCCAGGGGCCCTGTTGGTTTTGTGAACGAACCAACTCGACCGCACTCCGACGAGATCCAAACCACAAGCGGAATAAGTCTAAAGATCCGTCTCACTTAGAGGAATCTATCAAAGTTGACGGCACGTCAATCGGACGTTCGGAGATCAAGATATAAGTGTTTCCACTCTGAGGACCCGGTTGGTTTCGTAACCGAACCAACCCGGCCGAACCCAAAGTGTTCGGAAACATTGAGTGCGATATACTGAAACCACCATCTCGTTCCAAAGATCTCTACGCAACTGACGGTCCGTCGATCGGAGGTCTGTAACCCATGATATGGGAAAAAGACCAAAGAGGGTCTAAAACGGGGGGTCTGGGCCCGGACCAACCCGGCCCGACCCCCCCTGGGTCGGCCCGGCCGGTCCGGCCCAACCGGGCAGCCGCGAGTCGGCCAGCATGGCCGAGCCGAAGTCGCGGAGCGGGGGGGGGGGGGGGGGGGGGGGTGCGCGTCCCGCCCTCGCCATCGATTGAGGCCGGCAGCGGATCTGCCACCGCTAATCTTCCGGCGGTGCGCTCGGGCGCCGCCGCCTCTTGGCGTCCGGACGGCTCCGCCCGCCGCCCCCGGTCGCCGGTGGCGCCGCGCCGACGACCCGCGCCTCCATATGTTTCCGCCGGCCACCAGAGTTTCTCCGGTGGTCCGTTTTCAAAACCGTCTGAGCCGGTGTTCATCTCGTGTCTCGAACTTTACTGCGCAAGCTTCAAAAAATACATTGCGGTCCCATTTGTCGTCGTCCATCAATCCGCACGTCAATTCACAAAACGTACCATCTTTGTGGTTTTCTGGCGCGACGTGATGGCGCCGCGCCCCTTCGCCGCGGCCTGACTCCAGCCGTAGTTCTTTTGCGGTTCTTCGGCACGACGAGACGGCTCCGCGGAATTGGTTCAAAAATTTGAATGTGTGGCATGACGACGTCGCACATTTCTTGCCGCTCAATCCCACGCGGTGCGATGACACTGCATCACTTTCATTCGATCCGCAATATAAGGAAAAACAATAGGGAGGGGGCGTCTGTGTTTGTATGGTCCGACCTCCTCCCATTAACTGATATCATGCGGTCCAAATAAACGCAGATACAAGACGGAAGATAATCACGTAAGGAAAAATCACGTAAACCCCCTACCTCGAGCGTGGCTTGAATGAGGTTTTCGTCGTGGGGAAATTCGTCGTAGAGAAACCTTCGCGGGAAGAGACGTCACGAAAAGAGGACTCGAAGACGTTGACGGAGATTGTCCGAGATGAAACATCATCGCCCTTCCTTTGACGTGGGAAAAACAACGAAGGGTGGCGCATCGCAGGTATGGCGTCGCGGTAAACGGTCTCCGAGGGCTCAACGTTCTTCGTTGGGAATCGATCGTTCTTCGCGTTCTTCGTCGAAGATGAAGAAGATGATCTCTAAACACAATTCTTGGGGTGTATGATATAACCCTAAAAGAAAATATATATTCTCTAGGAACCACACCCTGTGAAATATTTGGATAATTTATACAAATTTCTAGATCTGTCTTGAATCCTTTGAATTTATATCCCACATCCCCTTCATAAACCACTTATTGTCATGTTAGGACACTTATCATAATGAACCAAATCCTATGTACTGTGATGATATATCTATCTACAAAATATGTAAGAAATTATCAATAGGAGTCACCATATAATCAATTGGTTCTTGAATCATGGAATTATAGGACTTTTGAGGTTTGATAATTTATTTTATTTTCATTAACATTATACTTCCCTCCACATGTTCGACTATATAATATATAAAAAATAATGAAAATCAATAGGTATTGAATGTTTAAAGATTATTTAGATTTAATATAGTAAATTTATCCAAATCAATAGAGGGACATCTATATTCTAGAGCCCCTTTCTATCTATAATAAAGGGGGAATGGAACAACATAATTTATGTTATACATAATAATAAATATTTCTCAATTTATGTATGTAATTGGTTAACAATATATATCTTTCCAACAAATATATTTACCACATTCTCTTCATGAGGATACTATATCTCATCCATCATATCCATGACCAACATATCCTTCTCCAATTTCTCAACTAACTATTGGTAGTCCTCATGTTACATCTCAATGATGGATAGTTTACAACAAAGATATCCAATGTTATATAGGACAAGATATAGAAAATATAGTTCTTCTCTATTGTAATTTTTAATAACCATTATTAAAACAAGACACATAGAGGTATCATATATCATGGTATCCCTAAGGTTCTTGGAATTTATAGATGTTTGCCCCCCACAATGGTTTTTTACATTATCTTGATAGAAATTTTGATTTTTTATGTAATATTTCATTTTGAATAATTGATTTCTAGATAATGAAACCAACCATCCCCATGAGTTATAAATAGGTGACCATGTTTGGAAATATCATATGTAGTCCATCAAGATGTGTCCCAAAAATATGTTTTCATATAATATTCCTTAAAGATATATTGATGATAATAAAACAAATGAAATAATCCTCGAATAAATATAATTCAATCCTGGATAATGTAATATATATTGGAATCAGTTTATTCATATAATATGGTTCATATGAATCAATAGATATTTCATATATGTGTTATGTTTTTTTCCCACAACAGCCACTTACTAACACACTGGAGTGATTGTTCCTTCGATTTTGTCAATGTATACTGTAAATGAACAAATAAAATATATAATGAAAATTAGTTGGATTGTAAAAAATGTGCCCATATTTATAGAGTAGATTTTTTTTTGTATATAGAAACACTAGTATCACACACCACAATTTCATAACATGAATTGTTGGGGGGATGTCTTCAAAAAAAATTATTCCATTTAACAGATCCACCAGTCCATGAGGAATCACATGTACTCACATTAGTGGAATGTCTCCAAGAATATCATCATGATGGTAATTATAAAAAAATTATAAATATAAGAGTTATAAATATCAATTTACCATACCATCCTTGAAAACTACATTGAAATTATTAAAACACACACATGATTGTGTATTTCGAATATTAATCACCATTAGTCCATCAGTTGTCCTAGTCATCATATAAATAATATCTAATTTGTTTAGATATCATATCTTCATGGTATCCTCTTAGATGCACTAATCACACCTTACTTCAAAATGTATCCTCAGAAGTATCCCTACAGAATAAGTTTTCATAATATTGTTTTACGGGGTGAGTCCCATAATGTATTGGTTATATGTACCATAAAAAATCATTCTAACAACAAAATTATTAAAAAAATTATAACTCATAAGTCTATCTATTTGTCTCATTCACAACGGTAAAATAATTAAATAATTTTGATGAGAATAATATTATAATTTCTTGTTGGTCATCAGTATTCATTATACAAAAAGTAGGATTTCTAGTGGAATGTTTACGAGCATCTATTATATTATGCACATGAATTATTGTATAAAACATAGTTAAATAATGATTTCATAAATAATATATTATATTTAATTTAAAGGTGACTTTATATTTATACACATATTACTCTCTTAAATAGAGTGTGCATCAATTTTGTGTTCTAATTTATATTTCATAATCCATTATATGGATATCTCCTCATGTTGGTTCACTGGAACTAGGATTATGTCTTTGATTTTAAAAATTATTTGGGACATAATATTCTATGAAACAATGGGAGTTCCTTCCTCCCTAAAATTAGTGTTAAGATCATCATCATCACCTAGAAATTTTACCCCTGATGGGTAAACTAGGTATGTTTCAGAAATGTATTTCTCCTTGGAACCCTGAATATATTATGATCTATTTCATAAAATTGATCAATGAATCAAATAGAATATATGAATGTCCCAACATTACCTGTTCATGCTAGATCTATATGGAAAACTACTGTATATTATAATTGGATGGTAGACCACTAACTAAAAAATATACACTATTAAATGAACTATATATTTATTCAAGAGGATAATGGTCTCAATGCAATAGAAATAATAGCTATCCAACTCCTGATGACAAAACAATAAAATTTTAGTAGCTTTATATAACTACCCATTCATTGTAAAGTTGTACTATCCCTTTTTTAGAGATTCACGAGCTTCTCATGATGATACATACTAAAAATTGTTATCAGATTCCCTCAAATACAGTAGATATCTTTAATCAGAATAAACCAATGGATAAGTAGTGACACTTATTATTGGAAGCAAAATTCATGAAGAAAGAGGATTTTCTTTTGGACTAATAAGATAAATTTCAATGTTCATGATTTTTTTCATTTTTATAAATGATAATGTGTTTCATAAAATAACTCACACTTAATGTATATTTTCTTATATAGACAACAAAATAATTATCATTCATTCTATTACTAGCCTAAAAAAGATGTGTATCTTTTCCCCCTCCTAGTTTATCATCATCCTAATTAGTAGACCATCCCAAATCATATATATGTGAAATAAAATCAATTGAAATGATTGATGTTAATAATTTTCTATATGGGGAAAATATGAAAACCTATATCCTACAATTAATTAATTTCAAAATTTGGAATGAAACTATGTAGTGCCTTTCTTCATTAACACTAGCTAAAGGATCCAGATACAACATTATAATGTAATGAAATGTAAATAAATATATATATATGATATCTAGATTAGATTGGAACCCTATTGATTCGTATGACCAATTATACACCCTATAAGTGTATCAATTATAATATTAAATTAATGGTGTTAGTTTCATTTTCGGAAATAAAATTATTGGTCATAGAGTAATGTTTGAAGAAAAAAATTCCCCTAAATTTGGTGTAGAATTATAATTCTTCACTGTAAACATTTAAGGGGATGCCCAACCCAATGAAAACTAATATGGACATAATAAAATGTTTATGATCTCTTACATGAGGGGGAATTCATAGAACCCAATATGTATCATGGTCAAACTAAAATGAAATTTTAACTTAACTTTGAACATGGTTGGAGTCATCCCATAATAAACACTTCCACTATATTTGTATAAAGAATTTAATATGGGAATTTTTGGGTTGATCCACCATTACAATTCTAATGGGGCTGTCATTATGAAGGTTCTAATTTGACTCTGGCCTTCAACAACTTTTCAAGACAGAGATACCTAATGATATATTTTTTAATGATCCTCTGAATATTAGTGAGAAAATTAATTCAGAGGATACTATCATAACCCCATGAATTTTAATTATTATCCTCGTGTGTTATAAAATATATATTGTATATATTGAAATAATATAGGGAATAAAAAATAATTGGTATATTTACTTGACGCACCAAACCCTTAAGATTATGAAAAATTATTTCCAAATAAATTAAGGAAATATCAATATTTTAATAAAACTATTTCTTTAAAATGGACTTTTATATCACATGAAACTACAATCATAATTGTGTTTTCCATTATAGGTTACCACATATTCACATAGTTTAGAAATATTCATTAGATATACATATATCCGAAAAATACATCATCTAGGATCATTCACCAGTCCTATATACTTCTCCCAAGTTATCCAGTAATCAGAGGAATGTGTTGATTTGCATTATCCAAAGGATGAATTGGTTTCACGTGATATGTTGAAAATGATGCAAAGTATATTATTAAGTGAAAAATTCATTATAGATACTAGTTGATCAATTATTCATATAGATGAAAAATATATCTAGCACTCATAGAAGTATATCAATAGTATATTCTAACAAATATTTTATAATGGAAGTCCTAATTAAATATCAAGGGAAATTTATGAAATGAAATTTATCTCTATATGATCACGGTGTTGGTAATTATTCTCCAATATAGAGGAATTATTTTTCTATCTATATGTATGATAGGATAGAATGGTGTAAAGAAACAAAAATCACCTTCAAGGATGAAATAAACCATTATAAAATCTTTCTCCCATGGAACCTTTTGGTGATGTTGATTCTAGATGACTAGAATGTACAAGGATCACTAAGATTGAAAGGGCTCATTGGCAAGAATGCTAACCCCATATATGGGTATCATATCATGAATTGGTTATTCTCACCAGAAAACCACCAAAAAACTGAATCATTTTTACAGCATTGGTTAAGATGATGGTTCATGGATAAGACAATGTTATATAGATATTCTTCCATATTGGATGTAGCTTCCTGAGAAACATGGTCTAGAGACATTTACTCTAATAATGGGAAATAAGATAATAAATGTAGATAAATTTTATGGATATTTTGAATGAAAATTTATCAAAACGGATATAAGGACTATTTCTAAAAATCTATTTTTCAATGGACTTGGTTGAC
Organism: Viscum album; assembly: GCA_963277665.1. Classification (NCBI taxonomy): domain Eukaryota; kingdom Viridiplantae; phylum Streptophyta; class Magnoliopsida; order Santalales; family Viscaceae; genus Viscum; species Viscum album. The sequence continues at coordinate 1,592,008,027 of OY728150.1, forward strand.
AACGTCAACTGAAATGTCTAAAACAGAATCTATATCACTAAAAATGAGGGAATCATCATCTCACGCATGCCAAGTGCTTGACCTCAAGCACGAAAAGGATTCCAAAAGTTGATTTAATTTAACTAAAAGAAGAATAAAGCATTAGGAGGTCATTGATTATGTAATGAATATCAGGACTTAACAAAAGATTTATGTTTTCTAGAAAAATCATAAAGTTTATGATCATGGATTCTGAAGAAAATGATAATATTATGGGATTTGGATCACATATTTATAGGGGAAAAATAAGTAGTCCACCACATATAAATGAATGAAGTTTTATTACTATAATCTAAGCCATATATTATAATTTTCAATAGAACATATTCTATGTTTTTTGGGTCATTTTTTGACAATTGAAAATTTTAAATAAAAACTGATTTGGGTCCAAATTCAAGAGGATAAATTCTCATTGGTTAAAAATTAATGTTCTTTATAAAATTAAAAGAATCCTAGAGAATCATGGAATTCTTATGACATTTTAGGTTTTCAAACAAAATTTATATGGGCATTTCCCATCGTTGTCGTCAAACAATTCACTGAGGAGCATTATACTGTGATGACCTATGATATCACTTGGCTAGCCATGTTGATTTTAAATGAAATTATGATAATATATTTTTAATCATTATGTGGTTTCATGAAATGAATAAGTAGAGTAATTCAAATAAACTCTTGAATTTCCCTTCCCCAACACCATAGAAAGACATCCCAATGACATGTGGTTATATTAATCTTCTATAAGTTCAGTATGATAATTCTATATTTCCACATTGAAAAACATTCAAATATTTTGAGAATTCATTAATTCTTCAGTATATAAATATCCCACACCATCTCTAATGAAATATGAAATGAATGGAACAATATAGAAATTATATTTATTTAAAAGATATGGACATCCATTTATATAAATTTAATTTTGTACGTAACCAAAAAGTGAAATACCTACACCCACAGAGGAAATGTGACCCTATGGTGGAGATCCAACTTCATTGAAGTGGGCTTACACTATAAAAGATACATTAAAAATCTAGAGGGAAATATGAAACATTAAGGTAGAGAGAATATCTTTGAGGTAATTTTACACACACCAATCTTGAAAATATATCGTGAATTTAAGATAGCCCCATGAAGGAGAGACATCTATATAGATGTTGATAAGACTAGGTTAATTTTGAGCTATCTAAGAGGGGGATAGGATAACCAGACAGAGGAAAATGGATCCATAAGAATTCTATGTCGACCCACCGATAGCTTATCTATGACTTCCATATCAAGGGACCCAATCAAAGAACACTCCCTATTCAGGAATTTTACTCCATTATATTGGAATTAATCCTTCATATCACCATTGCTATTATCTAACTCTGATTCAAAATACCTCCATGGATATAATTTCATGAAATCAAGACATATGAAAAACATGTTTATACCTCCTCGATGTCCACCATTATCACTTGATCATGCCCACAATCACAGATTCTCTTTAGAAAATGTTTCTTTTGGTTAAAAACTAGGATATTTTGGACCATATTTGTTATAACTATAATAGATCACATTTTTATTGAGGGTTCCCATTATGAAGATAATAGAACATTCTCCCTAATGAATATGATGGAATTATTCAATGTACATCAACCATAGACTGAAAGAGAATCCCACCTGTAATAATTCATTAGAAAAAATTTTAGGATAACATACATATCAAACCTATACCCCAACCATATATAAGAACATGAAAATTAAAATGAGGTTTTTATTTTGTTTTAGTGTGGTACACATAATTTTTACCAATATACCAATGTAAGATCCAACTTGGAAATACCATTGATAATTAATTTATATATCACATTGGGATTCATTGTTAGGTGTGATATCCATCTTAAATTAATTATTAAATATTGTTGATATTTAATTAACACATGATTCTCACATTGACAATGAATCATCTAGAAATACATATCTATGCTGATTAGACCAATAATACAATTTATAAAATTTCCAAATGAGACATCAACCATAGGTGTAAGAAAAAAAGACATCAGGAAGCCGAAAGTTTTCTACCCCACTCAAATATATTTCTTTAACCACATATAATTTAGTAGATTTTCTATTATATATTATTATAATAGTGATCAAGTCTCAAATGGTTATAAATAAATTAGATAATAATTATTTAATAATAATAAATTTTAACCCGCATAATTTTCTTCTAGAAGGTGTATGTCCCAACCCAACCACTGTAAAGAAGAACCACATAAATAATAGCCAGACCATCATCTGTTGTAACATGTTTTAGGATGTGAAACACCATTTAAAATAAATTACTCTATGTGGAAAATATCATGAACACACGATGTGAATCTACATGGTAAAATCATTATATATTACCTTAAATAATGATATTTTAACTATATAGACTATGATTTATATCTCTACGAGGATATTTATGAACCATTTTTAAAACAGAAAAAATTTCTCGATATATATGTTTTTTCATATGCTCCCCCAATAGGTTATACCCCATGAAAAATGATATCCCTCCATGAGGTTGTATCCTCGATTTCATAATTCATCAACATGAAGGGTCATATTCCATTTAATTTTAATTATATCACAGATTATAATAAATATTCATGATGAAATAATAAATATATTTAATAGAATACATTTCTATATGTCTAAACTAACCATATTTATTGGGTTATACCGACGATCATGTCAGCCAGAAAGGGTTTCTCATGTGTAATCCCTATACTAGAAATTAATATGTAAAATTATAATAATATTCCATGTCACATGATGTTATACTTCAATGACTATTCCTTGTAAAATGAATCAAAATTTTCTTATATTTCCTATAATTTTTAATCAAACTACATGAGTTTACATTCTCTTCACATTGGAACATATGAATTATTTTGGATGGGATCATTCTCAATAATGATGCTCTGACTGTATCCCTGGATGGAGAAACATCTACAGTTTACAATAAAGAGTAATATTAATAAAAATTAATTCCTTTTCATTTTAAATTGATAGGACACCTATGAAACATATTAATGTGTTAAAATTAACTCAAACCCATAATAAACCCACAATAATTCACGAGGGTAACAGGTAGTGTTATTAATATTAAAAATGTTAGATTAATTAACATGTATAAAAAATACAAGGGATTCTAGGATTATGAAATAAAACATTAAAAGGGTGAGATGATACCGTCATTTCATCCATGAAGTGAATGAAAATTATGAAGAATCGGAATAATGAATCCACAATGAATCCCTTTATCATGACCCATGCTAATGGGGATTAATCTACAAACCATAAGCCCGTGTAAAATATGTCAGGAATTGGACAATATAACCAAAATATGAATATCACATACATGTGAGGAGATTTCATAATTTAACTATATAAATGAATTGATATCCAATCACACATAATGTTGAATTGTAAAACAAAAAATAAAATTACATTCATACATCTAAAATCCTACAGTCAAATTATATAAACCAGTTCTTGAAAGAATGGGTCCAAATAAATTACAACCATAAAAAACCGAAAACATTCAATCATATGATGTATAAGAGGATATTTATAAATCATAACAACAAAAAATATTGTCGTATATCTGGATTACTTATCTCCACAATGTCCTGGTCTATTCTGGACTACACAAAATGGGTCTTCATCTTCATAATAAATGGCATGTATGGGAAAATCCCAAGCATGGTTGTGTATAAAAATTCCAAACCAGACACCCTAACATCTCTAAAAATATAGTATCGTGAATTATAGTCATCTCATCAATGGTGTATGATAACAAATTATTTAACACCAATATCCAGATATACTCAATGTAGACACATAATATCACATTAATGTCACAATTGTATTGTAATCCTTGAATTCCTGATCAAAGGAACCATATAATACCCACCCATGATAACACACTCTACAAGAGATATAGAAATTTATTATATCTAATATTTCATTCTCATTGGTTCTCACCAAAAAAATCACAGTGGAAGTCGAAATTTATAGATATAGAGTTGGGCATCCCAACCAGGCCCATGAGACATAACAAAAAATCAATCTTGATTAACCTTCTGTATAGGGAATTGAAACCTTCAATGTGTTGATCATGAAGATAAAATATACCCCATATAGGGAAATTATGATGGTTTACAAGCCCAAAACATGCCTCATTGATTGTTCCCATAAATCTATTCAAGACAGAAGCTGGTCAGAGGGAATATGTATCTTCATGCATAAGAACTGATTCTATACTAATACTTAATGTAATGTATCAAGAAAAAACATCCTTATATAACTTCTCCCTGATATTTAAGTAAACGGTTCCAATAAACATTTAGGGTATACACATCATGAACTAGATTTACATTATATTCCCCATCAGCATCGAGTTATGCCTATGTATCATGTACTAGGACCATGTCTGTATCTATATACCAATCATTATGTCCCCATGTACTGTTGAATGAGTCATTGTGTAGATGGTATGGTCTGATTTCACAACTCATATAGTGTATGTAAGGCATTGTTCTGTGCCTAGATTAGTTCATCGATATATACTCCAATATACCTCACCATATTTCTAGGTAGGATCACATATCGTGGGATACAGGCCACATTCCATGTGATACATATCTCCTCTAAGGAAACCCTTGGACCATAGTAATTTCCTGACCACGATTTTTAGTACCTAATTACACGATTTCTAACATGAATCTTTTATGAATCCAAGGTTCCTCTTCTATTTTTGCACACACCACCAACACTTCTAGTTTTCTTCATATCTCACACTGAGATCATGGATTTTTTCTACCTGAGTGTCACCATCACCACTCGACAGAATCCCATCATTTTATTCAAATGGAAATTGGTTTTTGTCCCTCCTCATTACATTCACAGAACCAATTGGGTTGTATAGGTTTCTCTAGATTGATATTTATCCACTTTCATTTGTAAAAACCTTTATCCCTTGCAATAAATTACACAACTATTATGGTATTCATTTGTCTTTTCAATGTACTGTAATGTAATTATTTATTTCTAATTATTCATATAATTTCAAGAAAAAGTCATTTACCATAATTAATTAAGTACGTGGGATGAAATGCATAAAATAAAAACATGAGGAATTGAAATTGGCATATGTTTGTATTGGTATTGTTTAATTTTAATTTTAATGACAATCTTTTGTTATATAATATAATAAATAGGGAAATCAACAATCCATGTTATTATTAATTGAATATCAATAATACAGAGCATCTAAAAATCAATTTTTTTATTCAATCAATTGGAATTTTCCATAGAAATAAAATAATTTGGATAAATCCAAAAAAACACACCCTACCTAAGTATTCTTAGAACCAAGATGAAAAATTAATCCTCATAATTTTTATTGGATAGTCCATGAAAAATAAATGGAACAACAATCCTTTATCTAAATCTCATATTATGTCATTCTCTAAGAACACATACATCCAATGGTCAACTATGTCTCCAAGGTTCAGGGTTCAAAACAAAACACTATTCCTCACCATATATATATATATATATATATATATATATATATATATATATTTCGGAGTACATCTAACAATGAAAATTCTATAAATATTTTGATATACATATTTTATTAATTCATCTATGAATGTGTTTTAAAAAAATCAATGTTGAATAATATTATGTTCTTTCTAGTGTAAATCCAATGCTATGAGATTAATAGACAACTCATATTTCAAATACAATCCTCAGTTTATGTGTTATTATAGTTTTCCTAGAAAAATATTGATGTATGATATTAAATATTTTTTTTATATTTCCAAAATTTATTTTGAGTTTATTGTACCATGAAATATCACATCATCATAGAATGTAGATTCAAAAATAGTTTATTTAATGTTATAAATTAAAAAATGGACTCATTACAGTCAATAAAATATCCTTTCCATGGGGGTTTCCTCCCTAGAAATCTAAACAACATACTAACCAAAGAGATGTGGGTGGTGAGAATGCATCTTGGTCTCCAGCTCCCTGGTACCTTCCAAAATATTATCATGAATCTATTGGAAATGTAATAAATTAATCACATTCCCCTGCAAGATTCTCTATTTTTGATCCTAAATGTCTACTAGGTACTTTGTAAATATTTCCCCAACCATAATTTCTTTATCAACCCTATTGATAGCATGTGATTGTTTATGAACATATATCCACAACTGTGTAACATAGAAGACGTCGAAATTACAATGGGGGTAAATATAATAAGTAATATTCCTTACCATCTCTATATAGTATCTCAAAAGTGCTAATTAATCTCATAGGTAACAAGTCAGCCCACCAAAATCTTTGAAAACCATGCCATGGTGAGACCATCTAAAACACATGGTATTCATTTTTAAACCAAAAAGGCCACATTCATCCCTCAAAATATTAATTATAATGGAATAACGTGTTCCCCGTCAGCTTTGGGATGATCATTACCATCTATTTTATGGATCACAGAAAATCAGATCACATATGTGTTGACTCTCTTGGGTTAGTCCAGTATAGTGGGGACCTGTTGGGACACCCGTACAAGGCCGCATTAGATACCATACTAGTATTGGAAAATTATAATTTGAATAAATGAAACTCTAGTAAAGGAATGTTATCCTCCCATATTTATCCAAATTCTACCATGAAATCCCATAACATGTCATCTGGGACATGAATTGTCCTCTTAATCTGGATATTTTTGTTGGGGTGAAAACCCTTGTTCAAATGAAACTGAGTCCTAAAGGCATCATATAATAAATTCCATAACTGATATGTGAAGAATTAATCGTAGTCCAAAAAACATAATCGATGCTACTCAAGGGATCCCTAATATCTTAGTTGTATATAGGATGAATAATTACTCTACTAGACTCAGCTCTCGAAAAGATTGTATATTGATTGACAACATGAGTCAGAAAATGATCACCAAGATTATATCATGTCCCTATGGTATACATGGTAACCACATCATAATGTTCAGGGATATCTCATCCCACTTCTACTTTGGAACCTCAAGTGGATGATCTGGAACTGTAGGATGTTGGTCCATATCCTTCACATGCTGAAAATTAAGGTATCAAAGATAAAACATTTAACTTCACTTCCTCATCCCCCTACACATAATCAAAGAATAGAGGTCTTGATAAATCATATCTTCACCTATATTTACTTTTGTGGGAGATGTATTAGAATACCTAAAAACCTCATCCTGCAATGTCACGTGTCCCATCAATAAATAACTAGAAAGGAAGACACTCTATCATCCTTTATAATAACCATTAAGAGGATGTCTAGTGGATATCTAATTATAGAGGGTCTCAAAGTCAGAATTGTCAAGCTATACTTCCATTGCTCACTATTAAAGTTGAAGGGTAGAAACCAACATCTAAAGGTAACATGATCCAAACCAAAAAAAGGCTAACTCTATTGAGGAAAAGTGATATAAAATCTCTCTCAGAAACTATGAAAAACATCTCATACTGAGGGAAACTGCTACCACATTCCCCATCCTAGGAGTATAGGAAATAATTATGTCTTAATACTGGAGGAACTTAAGATGTATATTTTTTCTAAAGTTATAATCCTTATGTGGGAATATATATATATGAAACTATTATTGTCTGAATATGTGATAAAGTACATACCGATTAGGTAATCTCAAATGATCTTATATTCCATGACTGACACTTCTAGACTGAGATCATGAATTCAGTGGTTCTTCCCATGTTCTCACAACATTATTGAAACATATGAAATAACCATACAAATTTTATTCATTAAAAAACAATATTTTTCCATGATGGATAACAAAATACTATTTTCTCTACACCGCCCACAGGAAATACTAAGGTGGCATCTTTTCTCAATCTCTTCCCCAACTCCTAGAATTCTTAGTGAAACCACTCTATCAAAGTAAATAGCTTCCACTTTGGGGTCAAATATGTCAAGGTAGATGTTATCAAGGGTAAAATGGATCTGAATCCCCAATATTATCTAAAAAATTCATGAAATATTCGTATCTTTGTTGTACTATTGGTTGGATCCAAATTTAGCATTTACTTGACCTTTCTTAAGTCGACTATTACACCATATACCACAATTACATGTTCTATAATGTGGACCTCATTTATCCATAACTAGAACATTGAGAGAATATCATAATCCTAGTTCTCATGAAGTATTTCTAGGACAATGTTTATTATAATTGAATGGTCCTCCTTATACTCAGAGTAAAATAGGAAATCATTAAAGAATAATACAAAAAAAAGTCAAAGAAATGACGAATTATATTGTTAATGAGTCTCATGTACACATATGGGAAGTTTATAATTATAAAGGAAATAATTGGGTCTCATAATTATTGTATTCCCATTTCTATGCTATCGTTGGAGTATCCTCATCTTGTACATATTGCTGGTGATAGTAATTTTTGAGGTTAATAATCCAGAACCATCTTTCCACTCTTAGCAGTTTGAAGAGTTCATTAATCATTTGAAGAGAATACATGTTCTATTCATAAATCATGTATATGTTACATTAATCCATTCATATGCTTATGATTCTATTCTCATTAATGGAATAAAAACATCGCGATGCATAAGGACAAAACACTATAACTGAAAAATACCTTCCTCTAAATTTTCTCCAAGTACACCCTTATATTGTGATGCTATGTGGGATCCATCCAATATGCTAGTAATGATATCAGGGTCATCATGGGGAGTATGTAAATGCATTAGTGTATCTATTATTGGTTAGGTATGCTTGAAATTTCTTCATGAAATAAATCATCCTTCTCCACCACCACTATATGAAGTCAAGGAATCACTGCATCCACTACACCAAAAGAAATTATATCACACTAGTGTGTAAACAACTACAAACTCCTATTCCTGATCATATCATACTGTATTTGGGTTTCCCTTTGACCCATAAAATAAAAACCACATCCTATTACTATGTAAATGAATCATACTCCTCCGAAAATTGTATAAATTTTCATGAACTATATATACCCATACCATACTTATGATGACATCATGAGACATCATCATTTCAATAAGGTGATTCCAATGAAAACTCTTACCTAAATGAGTTTTTTTACAAAATCATTTTAATTTCATAATCTGTAAAGACCCGTAAATTCCAAGGAATTTTTTTTTCTCTTAATTTTCTTTGGAATTTTACAAGAACTCAGTTTCTGACAGTGCCTGATTCCGAGGCCCGGTGTGCCTGGAATCAATTTCTGAAGTTTGGCTCGGGTACGTTCAGTGAACGGAAGAGCGGGTTTTTCTAACTTTTGAACCGGTGTTCAGAATCGAATTATGAGGGCACCGATGGAATCACAGCACCGGTAATTGCTTAGAAACTCCTCTTCCGGAGTTGCGTTTTCTCAGGTGTGATTTTTAATTTTCAGGCATAATGTTAAGAAATAAAATAATTGTACGACAAACTTTATTTTATTTCACTTAAGCCACATTGAAGCCACTTGAAAGCTGCTTAACCTGAGTTGAACGGATAGGGTACTATCCAAAAATATCCTACCCTCTTGGTAGGATATTTGTGAGGTGGGGCCCGCACGAGCCCCAGTGTTTCTTTTCTGCAAAGTAACACACCCGTGAAGACCTCTTCCTTAATGAAAGTCAATCGTGCATTTTTCTGGTTAAGAAATGCCCCCAATTAATTGGGCAGTTAAATCGTTACAATTAATTCAATGAATTAATTGTTCGTTTCTTATCTTTTGAATTTCAAAAGCTTAGGTCAATAATAAAATAAGGGTTGTACTTATTTTATTTAGTTGGACATGTGGCGTGGATAGAATTTGGGAGGAAAGCGTTCTTCTTCGACGAAGAACGCGAAGAACGCGAAGAACGCTCCGACCTCCGATGAAGAACGCCAAACCCTCGGAGATCGACGACGTGACGCCGTCAACGACGCTTCTTCCGCGATTCTCCCTCCGCAACGCTTCATCCACGACGATCCAACCCCGCGACAACCTTCGATCGACAACAACAAGGTAGGGGTTTGCGCCCCTTTTAAATTCATTGTGGATTATAACAACAATAAGGATTTAATTATTTTTAATTAAATATTATTGTTCTTGGACCTCGGAGTTCGAAGAACAAGCTCAGAAGTAGAATCGGGTAGCAAGCGACGACGGCTTCGCCTTCCCTCGAGTCGGACGAACGCCGACGTCCCCCTTCGACGTCGTCATCCTCGCAACGCCATACCGCGACGAACCTCGAACGACGACGCCTCCTTCCGATCGGCTTATACCCAAGGTAGGGGTTTTATTTGAATGTTCTATACTACGTAAATGTTTCCGTTCAAGGTGAAAAACCCGTATAATAAGAACAATTTTAATTCATTAAAATTGTTTTTGGTTATGTATTCATGTGTTGAATAAACTTCTCCCATTGTTATAATCTAACGCGGAGGGTACGGGCCAAACGAACACGGCCCGACAACCCTCCGCAGATTGTTTATTGATGTCTGGATTTACGGGCGACGACGAAGCAGGCTGTTTGGGCATTTGAATCCCTTCGCAGTGAAGATGGGGTCCCGGGGGGACCATAGGCGAAGACGGCAGGAAGAACGGACCACCAGAGCGCGTCGGGTGGTCCGCAGAAGGCGGCGGCGCCGGAAAAAGGGGCGGCCAGAGAACCGCCAGCCTCAATCAGCGGCGAAGGCGGGGGATCGGCGCGCCCCGCCCGCGTGTCGGCTCAGCCACGCTGGCCGAGCCGCGGCCGGCCAGTCGGGCCGGACCGAACCGGACCGCGCCGGACCGGGCCGGACCGAACCGGACCACGCCGGACCGGGCCGGGCCGGGCCAGGCCCAGCCGGGTCGGACCCGGGTCGGGCGACCCGGTTCGGGCAGACCCAGGGGGGGGGGTCGGGCCTGGTCGGCCCGGGCCCAGACCCCCGTTTTCGGGCCACTTTCGTTGAAATGACATTAACGTGAGCTACGAGCCTCCAAAGGACTCGCCGTCAGCGGGAACACGATCCTTGGATCGAGACGGTGGTTTCGGTATATCGCACTAAAGGATTCAGGTTACTTTGGGTTCGGAAGGGTTGGTTCGGATATGAAACCAACAAGGCCCTCGGAGCGGAAACGCTCGTAACTCGAGTTCCGGACGTCCGAATGACGTGCCGTCAACTTTGTTGTTTTCCTATAAGTGAGACGGATGTTTTGGCTTAGTTCGCTCGAGGTTTGGAAGCCGTCGGTGGGCGGTCGGGTTGGTTCGCTCACGAAACCAACCGGGCCTCTGGGATGAAAAAGCCAATAACTCACAGATCGGGCGTCCGATTGACGCACCGTCTGTCTCGTTGTTTTCCTCTTGTTGAGACAGAACTTTTAGCATCCTCCACCCGAGTTTTGGATGCAGTTGAATAGTGGCCGGGTTGGATCGCACCGAAATCCAACCGGGCCCCTAGAACCGAAAAGCTGATACCTTTCTGACAGAACGTCCGTTTGACGAACCGTCAGCGGCGTTGGTGATCTCGTTGAGAAACGATACCTATGAGTATACCCTATGAGTGTTCGGGGTATAGTTGAGTTATGGCCGGATTGGTTCGCACACGAAACCAACAGGGCCCCTAGGACGAAAAGACTAATAACTCACAGACCGGGCGCCCGATTGACGCGCCGTCTGTTGAGTTGAGACCCATATGACGAGGTGGTCCTTGAGATACTTCTTTGAGGGACCTTGTGATACTTGGAGTATCGACCAGTAGCTCATGGAGCGGACCCTACCGGAGATGAGCGTGTGGAGTACGGAGACCGTGTTGCCGGCTGAGACCTGATGATTGCTTGACCGACTCGACTTGGAGTGAGTTGACTAGCCCAACGAACAGAGCGCCCGGTATTTGGAGACAGACCCACGGCGGATGGAGCGCCCGATAGTTGGCCGCAGACCCACGGTACTCGATAAGAGGAGTACCTCTGTAGGCTATTGGGGGCAGCGCATGATATTTGGCGACATACCCACAGCGGACGGAGCGCCCGGTAGTTGGCCGCAGACCCGTGATACTCGACAGGAGGAGCACCTCAGTAGTCTTAGGTTAGTGAGCAGTACCTCAGAGTCGTGACAGGACCACTATACACTCCAGAGACGGAGCTCTTCAGCAGTTACAGTTTCGATAATGAAAATCCTGGTTTGAGCTGAGACCTTTTGACCTTTGTGTTTACCTCATGATTCAGATGGGTCACTTGATATCTTAGGTATATGTATGGGAATATACCTGGGTAGTGGTTATCCGTTGATTTCACAATCCTTGTGTTTCCTCATGATTGAGATGGGTTACTTGATAACTTAGGTATATGTATGGGAATATATCTAAGTAGAGGTTATCTGTTGAGATCTTCTTATGGTTATCCTTGTTGGTTTATTGAGACCATGAGGGTCTTGGGGTCCTTACTGAGTATCCTTATACTCACCCCTGCACGGGCTATGCCCGTACCCTGTTGTGTTGGTTGCAGACGACGGGCAGTGCTGACGGAGGCCGAGTGTTCGAGGACTGGATGGTACCCGGAGGTGGACTACACGACGAGTCAGGACCCGGAGGTGGACTACATGACGTGACAACTCACAGAGGAGGTTGACGGACGAGAGCATGGGGGAGTCCATCTGTACCTACCCTTCAGGTAGAATCCGTTGTGGACGACCAGGAGTTGTTCTATCTGTACCTACCCATCAGGTAGGATCCGAGGAGGACGACCCTGGAGTTTCTTCCTACTTCCAGCTGTTGCCTTTTTTCTGTTGTACCTTGTTCAGTTGTAGTCGTACGTTCTTTTGGGTTTGTATTCTGGCCCATTTACTTTTCAGCTTTTCTATTGTACTTAGTGTTTTGCTTTCTCTTGTACTCTGTGGTGCTTTTTTTATTTTTTAATGGGAATTCCTTCCCAGTTATCGGGATTTTACGCCTTGGGGGCTAGTCGCCAGCCCATGGCCTATGGAAGGAGGGCTTGGGGTAGTCACGACACGGGCCCCGAGGATAGGTTGTGACAAATTGGTATCAGAGGGGTTCGGTTCTACCGCAGAAATTATAACTCTAATGATTCCTTCTGTGAAGAAATAGTGTTAAGAGTACCGAGTGTGGTTTTCAGTTCAGGGAGTCCAGTGTTGGTGCGGGCGGCCAACGTATCCATACACTAGGACCCTGACAACTGATTTCCGACTTTGTGCATGAAAACACTGATTGCGTGTGTGTTTTCCCGAAGTTTTATTTAAATGTCAGCTCAAACCAGGTCACCCCACCAAGGATAATCTTTTGACCATGTCACGTTGTTTCTTTCAGGATGCCTCCCCGTGGAAGACCAGCTAGTGCCTCGAGAGTGGTACGTACTGACAGCCCGCCGAGTGACGAGGCCTCAGTACATGGTCCTATCCCAGTTGAGGCACCAGCGGAGGCACCAGCAGTACTACTACCCGTTGGGCCACATATGCCACCAGCCCTAGCAGCAGAGGATGCACGTCGCTTGAGCGCACTACATGAGTTCTAGCGCCAGAGGCCACCCAGGATCCAGGGAGGGACGGACCCGCAGGCGGCTGAGGATTGGCTGGAGGTTGTGGTGAGAGTCTTCAGGCTAGTGGGGACGCCGACAGATTTCATGGTGATCCTAGCTGCCAGCCTTCTCCAGGAAGCAGCAGGAAAATGGGGGAGCCAAATGCTTCAGATGCATGATGAGGCGACACTTCTATGGGCAGACATCAATAGCTTGTTCCAGGCAGAGTTTGTACCAGCCACCCTTCGAGCAGTGTGTATACAGGAGCTACTTTAGCTGCGGCATGGTAGCATGTCAGTGGCACAGTACTCAGCGAGATTCACAGACCTCTCGCGCTACTCCATAGATATGGTACGAGACCCGTTCTTTAGGGCCCAAACCTTCGAGCAGGGGCTCAGGAGAGATATTAGAGCTTCTGTTGTTTCTCACAGCTTTTCGACGCAGACATGGGTGTTGGAGAGAGCCCTCTTAGTTGAGAGTTTCCTTGCTGTGCTGTCTCCAGCAGCAGGACGCACCACTAGCCGGCTTGCAGCAGAGTCTTCTGCAGTAGGCAGTAGACAAATGACGCAGAGGTCCAAGAAGACCAGACCAACCGGTGGCCGACTGGACGACTCAGGTTCAGTTGTGCGGGGAAACTGGGGTGGAGTCAGAGCAAGATGTGCCGAGAGTGGACAATGTTACTCCTGCGGTGGAATTGGTCACATGGCACGTGACTGTCCGACCCGCCATGCAGATGACCAGAAGTTAAATAAAGAACCTCCGAGGGAAAGGCATAGGTTCGATCAGGGAGGACCACAAGGATTAGGCGGCCATGGTAGAGGAGCTGGCCATGTAGCTGGAGGTGGACGACGCTTCGGGATGTTTCCACCACCACCAGGAGGCCCACCCCGACCGCAGGGGACAGGAGGACATGGGAGAGCTCATCTTCAGGCAGCTAAGGCCTATGGTCATGGATCTCCGAGAGCAGGTGGACAGGAGAGGAACTAGTGGAACGTCCTTTGTACTTCTAATTCCTTGTTGCTTTTGTATTCATGTCTTTGTACTATGAGCTGCAATAATAAAAAGACACTTATCTTTGTTTTCTTTCCTGTCCTTTTTGTTTGGTTGATACTGAGTGGTCCCAGTTAAACTGTTGACTTGACCCTCACTTTCGAGATTTCTACTGGAGGAGACCCAGTGACCTCACACTGATGCTGATAGTGTGACTCGACCCTTGGAGGCGAGAGTGACAGTTGGATCTCTTGGTAGTTACGTCGAGGCCTTATGACATCATCCATGGCATGAATTCATCATTCATGTCAGGATTGACTGTATTAGGTAACGAATGTGGTTCATCCATGGGATGACACCGGATTTCTCTTATCGGCAAAGAAGAAATCATAGCAGCTCTTGTGAGACTAAAGAAGGTCCAGGTCATCCAAGAGCGGATGAAGACTGCATAGTGTAGTAAGAAACATGAAACCAGTGCCAGTCTTAGATACTCAGGCGTGTTAAATGTTTCAAGAAGTGGAAGCTTTAAGGATAGATGAGTCTGCGAAGTAGAAAACGTGGAGGCAGAGATAGGAGAGCAGTATGAGGTGGTGTACATCTTAACATGCTACAAACACCCGCCTTAGTTATCCCCGCCAGGCTTAGGGAGCTGGAGGGCGGTGGAAGAGTGTGGCTGCATGCGGTTAAGGAGTGTGACCCAATGGCTCTAGAAATGATTCATGGGATAGTATGTGTCCACTACTAGCTGTTGTAGTAATGGACGACGATATAAATCATTCCTTGCTTTCAAAAATCTTGTTCCAGACCTAGAGTTTCTGGTAAGCCATGGACTTGACCCTCACGTCTGGAGATACCTTGAGAGGAGACTCGATAATCACAGTTACGCCGAAGGTGTGGTCAGATCCTCGAGGTGAGAGTTTCGGTTGGAATCTCTTGGTGGCAGCGTCGAGGCCTTACGACGTTGGTTTGAGTATGGACTGGGCAATCACGGTTCATACACAAATTGACGGTATTAGGCAAAAAGGTTGTAGTTTAACTACGACGTCGGGATGGGTTTTCCTTGGTTGGCAAAAAAGGAAACCCTAGGTAGTACAGGGTAACTCTTGCACAGGAGGCTGCGACCAATCACTCTTGAGTCGGTCAACCTTACCCTCGTAGCAGCAGTCATTTTGAGTTTCAGTTCTAACATAAAATGGAGACCTCTGGAGTTCGAGGATGACGACCACGTCTTCTTACGGGTCTCACCTCGACGATGTTTACGGAGATGTGGTCAGGGAGGCAAGTTATCTACGAGGATCAACGGACCTTTCTAGGTCCTCAGCTGGGTAGGCGAGGTGGTTTACCGCTTGTCCCATCAACTTTAGTTGCACTAGGTGCACGACGTTTTCCACGTATCTCAATTGAGGAGATAAGTGCTCGACCCTCCGCATATCATCGACCTTAATGAGCTGGATGGTGGCGATGAGGTGACTTCTATAGTGGTTCCTTTGGGGATAGAGGATCGAAAGGAGAGGATCCTAGGAGGATGGTCGATTCCTCTTGTGCACTTTCTTTGGCAGCACGTGAACCTCCAGGTGAGCACATGGAAGCGGAAGGCTCAGATGCGTGCTCAGTCCCACCTTTGTTTCCCTAAGTTTGTGGTGAAGCTTTTCGGGGACGTAAAGCCCTGTGGTGGGAGTAATGTAATGACCCGTAAATTCCAATGAATTTTTTTTTCTTAATTTTCTTTGTAATTTTACAAGAATGCAGTTTCTAACGGCGCCTGATTCCGAGGCCCGGTGTGCCCAGAATCAATTTCTGAAGTTTGGCTCGGGTACGTTCAGTGAACGGACGAGCGAGTTTTTCTAACATTTGAACTAGTGCTCGGAATCGAATTCTGAGGGCACCGATGGAATCGCAGTGCCGATAATTTCTTAGAAACTCCACTTCCGGAGTTGCGTTTGCTCGGGTGTGGTTTTTAATTTTCGGTCGTAATGTTAAGAAATAAAATAATTGTACGATAAACTTTATTTTATTTCACTTAAGCCACTTTGAAGCCACATGAAAGCTGCTTAACCTAAGTTGAATGGATAGGGTACTATCCAAAAATATCCTACCCTCTTGGTAGGATATTTGTGAGGTGGGGCCCGCATGAGCCCCTCCGTGTCTCTTCCGCTAAGTAACGCACCCGCGAAAACCTCTTCCTTAATGAAAGTCAACCGTGCGTTTTTCTGGTTAAAAAACCCCCCAATTAATTGGGCAGTTAAATCGTTACAATTATTTCAACGAATTAATTGTTCGTTTATTATCTTTTGAATTTCAAAAGCTTAGGTCAATAATAAAATAAGGGTTGTACTTATTTTATTTAGTTGGACTTGTGGCGTGGAGAGAATTTGGGAGGAAAGCGTTCTTCTTCGACGAAGAACGCGAAGAACGCGAAGAACACTCCGACCTCCGACGAAGAACGCCAAACCCTCGGAGATCGACGGAGCGACGTCGTCAACGACGCTTCTTCCGCGATTCTCCCTCCGCGACGCTTCTTCCGCGACGATCCAACCCCGCGAAAACCTTCGATCGACAACAACAAGGTAGGGGGTTGTGCCTCTTTTAAATTCTTTGTGGATTATAACAACAACACGGATTTAATTATTTTTAATTAAATATTTTTCTTCTTGGAACTCAGAGTTCGACGAACAAGCTCGGAAGCGGAATCAGGTAGCAAGCGACGGCGGCTTCGCCTTCCCTCGAGTCGGACGAACGCCGACGTCCCCCTTCGATGTCATCATCCTCGCGTCGCCATACTGCGACGAACCTCAAACGACGACGCCTCCTTCCGATCGGCTTATACCCAAGGTAGGGGTTTTATTTGAATGTTCTATACTACGTAAATGTTTCCGTTCAAGGTGAAAAACCCGGATAATAAGAACAATTTTAATTCATTAAAATTGTTTTTGGTTATGTATTCTTGTGTTGAATAAACTTCTCCCGTTGTTATAATCTAACGCGGAGGGTGCGGGCCAAACAAACACGGCCCGACAACCCTCCACAGATTGTTTATTGATGTGTGGATTGACGGGCGACGACGAAGCAGGCCATTTGGGAATTTGAATCCCTTCGCAGTGAAGATGGGGTCCCGGGGGGACCATAGGCGAAGACGGCAGGAAGAACGGACCACCGGAGCACGTCCGCTGGTCCGCGGAAGGCGGCGCCGGCGACCAGAAAAAGGGGCGGTCGGTGAACCGCCGACCTCAATCAGCGGCGAAGGGCGGGGGATCCGTGCGCCCTGCCCGCGTGTCGGCTCGACCAAGCCGGTCGAGCTGCGGCCGGCGGGTCGGCCCGGTCCCAGACCCCCGTTTTTGGGCCACTTTCGGTCAAATGCCCGTAACTTGAGCTACGGGCCTCCAAACGACTCTCCGTCAGTGGAAACACGATCCTTGGATCGAGACAGTTCTTTCAGTATATCGCATTCAAGGTTTAGGATTACTTTGGGTTCGACCGGGTTGGTTCGGATACGAAACCAACCGGGCCCTCGGAGCGGAAACGCTCGTAACTCGAGTTCCGGTCGTCCGAATGACGTGTCATCAACATTTTTGTTTTCCTATAAGTGAGACAAATCTTTTGGCTTACTTCGCTCGAGGTTTGGATGCCATCGGAGTGCGGTCGGGTTGGTTCGCTCACGAAACCAACCGGGCCCCTGGGACGAAAAAGCCAATAACTCACAGACCGAGCGTCCGATTGACGCACCGTCTGTCTCGTTCTTTTCCTCTTGTTGAGACGGAACTTTTAGCATCCTCCGCCTGAGTTTTGGATGCAGTTGGATAGTGGACAGGTTGGATCGCACCGAAATCCAACCGGGCCCCTGGAACGGAAAAGCTGATACCTTTCTGACAGAACATCCGTTTGACGAACCGTCAGCGGCATTGGTGATCTCGTTGAGAAACGGTCCCTATGAGTATACCCTATGAGTGTTCGGGGTATAGTTGAGTTACGGCCGTATTGGTTCTCACACGAAACCAACCGGGCCCCTGGGACGAAAAGGCTAATAACTCATAGACTGGGCGTCCGATTGACGTGCCATCTGTTGCATTGAGACCCCTATGACGAGGTGGTCCTTGAGATACTTCTTTGCGGGACCTTGTGATACTTGGAGTATCGACCAGTAGCTCGTGGAGCGGACCCTCCCGGAGACGAGCATGCGGAGTACTGAGACCGTGTAGCCGGCTGAGACCTGACAACTGCTTGACCGACTCGACTTGGAGTGAGTCGACTAGCCCAGTGGACGGAGCGCCCGATATTTGGCGACAGACCCACGGCGGACAGAGCGCCCGGTAGTTGGCCGCAGACCTGCGGTACTCGATAGGTGGAATACCTCTGTAGGCTATTGGGGGGAGCGCGCGGTATTTGACGATAGACCCACAGCGGACGGAGCGCCCGGTAGTTGGCCGTAGACCCGCGTTACTCGACAGAAGGAGAACCTCAGCAGTCTTAGGTTAGTGAGCAGTACTTCGGAGTCGTGACAGGACCACTGTACACTCCAGAGACGGAGCTCTTCAACAGTTACGGTTTCGATAATGAAAATCCTGGTTTGAGCTGAGACCTTTTGACCTTTGTGTTTACCACATGATTGAGATGGGTCACTTGATAACATAGGTATATGTATGGGCATATACATGGGTAGTAGTTATCCATTTATTTCACAATCCTTGTGTTTCCTCATGATTGAGATGGGTTACATGATAACTTAGGTATATGTATGGGCATATATCTATGTAGAGTTTATCTATTGAGATCATCATGTTGTTATCCTTGTTTTATTAGTGAGACCTTGAAGATCTCGGGGTCCCTACTAAGTATCGTTATACTCACCCCTGCACGGGCTATGCCCGCACCTCGTTGTGTTGGTTGCTGACGACGGGCAGTGCTGATGGAGGCCGAGTGTTCGAGGACTGGACGGTACCCGGAGGTGGACTACACGACGAGTCAGTACCCTGAGGTGGACTACACGATGTGACGACTCACAGAGGAGGTTGACGGATGAGAGCGTGGAGGAGGCCATCTGCACCTACCCTTCAGGTAGGATCCGTGGTGGACGACCAGGAGCTGCGCTATCTGTACCTACCCTTCGGGTAGGATCTGAGGAGGACGACCCAGGAGTTGCTTCCTACTTCCAGCTGTTGTCTTTTTGCTATTGTACCTTGTTCAGTTGTAGTCGTACTTTCTTTTGGGTTTGTATTCTGGCCCATTTACTTTTCAGATTTTCTTTTGTACTTAGTGTTTTGCTTCCGCTTGTACTCTGTGGTGCTTGTTTTCTTTTTTAATGGAAATTCCTTTCCAATTATCGGGATTTTACGTCTTTGGTTCTAGTCGCCAGCCCCTGGGCTCTGGAAGGCGGGCTTGGGGTAATCACGGCACGAGCCCCGAGGACGGGTCGTGACATAATCCCTAAGATTCCTCTTGTAGGAATCTATAATACCACATGTTGAACTAAAGACTCACTTGAGATATTTTTCTCCCAAGGATGATAATAGAAAATAACAAATTTTCTAACACCCAATTATATAAAAAACTATTCTAAAGTAAATATGACATAGATCATACAATTTATCATAACTAGAGCATCTATTTCATAAATTTATACAACATTCATCTACCCTAGATCTTTTCCCTAGCTCCCTGAGCTAGAAACAAACCACTTCGGGCTTGTGGATGTAAAAAAATAAAAAATTATTACTCCTTTGACTGCAACCCCTATTCTTCTGCCACATCTACTACCCTACAGACCTACATTATCCTTTTCCTAGATCATTCTCAATATTCCATCCACTTTATCTATATCATCTACATGTTGGGTTAGGTAATCTCATACAACATGTCCACAAACATCATAATTGTCTCACCAAAACTCATTAGGATTTCTATATATATATTATGATCCCTTAACCATGTAACTTATGTCATGGGATCACCGCAAGAAATGTCTCTCACAACTATGTCCTTTTTTCTATTGTTGGATATCAGCCACTAAAGTCTCATCTCCCATGTTCCTGCTATCATTAGAAACATTAAATTTTTACTCATCAAATTGAATATCAGTTACAATAAAATTTTATACAACCCAATAATATGTTGTAATTCATATAGGTATCATGCTGGATCAGTTGTCTCTATTTAGACATACCTCAACCCTCCATTCCTGAATGAACTAATCATGCACTATTTTCATTATATATTGAACGAATTTGGAGAACTATAATGAATAATAAACCATATTTTTTCTACCATATTAAAGATTTATAGACTCTTAGATTCACAAATCCCACATCATTTCTAGCTAAAAAACCTCTTTTAAATGGCTCTTTAACTCTGACCATGAAAGAGTCACATCATCATATGACTGGGTCCTGAATCCCCATAATTTTTGTGAAGATCCATGGTAATGGATCACTCCTAGAAGAAATATCTTTTCTTTATGTTCCTTTAAAATACAGAATACATACATCACCACCTCAATCCATTTATAAAATTCTTATGAGTATATCTCACAATTAAACCAAAGTAGTCATTGTCAATAAAACTCATTAAATGTAACCATCCTTCATTTTTTATCTTCTATTTCTATTCAATACATCTATTAATTTATAGTTACTGGTAATACATGTTACCTCCTAGAGAGTACACCTCTTTAAAGGTCATTGTATCGATCTATTATCCCTTATGGTAAAATCATATTCCCTACCAATTGATTCCTAGAAAGAAACGTCATTGATGAATCCTTAAATATTTTATATTTATTAGTCATTTATTATTTTTGATGAGATGATTCAATAAGGTCATCCAACCAAAAAAATATAAGATGAATGTAAATTTTTTTCCATGATACCAATTTTTATATTCTCAGAGTTGAAAGGAAGGTGATCAGAATCCTATAGAATGGATACATCGGCTACTACACCCGTAATGGTGTCCTTGTCCTTAGAACCAAACTATAAATAATTAATAGTGTTTCCCCAATCCAATATCATAGAAATTGGTCCATATGTATAAATCCCCACTATGATACCACTTTTCCACAACCTGACACAATGAGGCTTGAATATTAAATTCCTCATGACCATATCAAGAAGTCTAGGGGATGGTGATTGGAGATGAGTGAGAATATCACACACATGGAATGCCTTATCTTATTGTCTATACACACACTCATATCCAATCCAAAACAATACGTACCTAAAAAAGAAGATAACAATGCATTAATAATTACACAATGTAATCATTAGTGTATGAAAAAATTAACATGAATGAAAAGTTCCATAGCTCATATAACAAAAATAAACTAAAAAATGTATTACCTAGGAATCTAGAGAGGACTGCTATAAATGAAATCATCAGAACACCCCACATACTTTTTGTATCGTTTATCACTTCATAGTTCAAATACCTCTAAGAAATTATCAAACGTTTGGAAATTTTCAAATGATAAAACTTATTTAGAAGTCCCCATGATGGGGTGAGTATAATAATACCTTGTAGGACACTCATAAATCACAAAACTCAGATTATCAATAATTTTAGTAAGATAATCACAAGTATATGATAATGAAATATAAAAAAATACCATTGAGAGACACTCAATGTAGACACACAAAATCCTGGTATGGTCACCACTATACTATCTTCATAGGATTCATGATTGAAGGTTAAACATAATAATCATTCAGTAGTATAAAATCCTAGAGTTATATATAATTGATGGCAACAAACCAAATTTTAATGATTTTTAGGTATCATCATAATATGAACACACTAGAATAATATTGATATCGAAACACACAAGTGATGAACAATGAGGTCTATGGGGTATACCAAAAACACAATATTGATTATCCCTGTATGTTGGGAATCGATGCCCACATATTGATGGTCACAAAGATACAATGAAACCCACCCATGTTAATAATGATGATAGAGGTTCTAACACCAAGCCAAAATGAGGGATTCCAGAAACTATATCAAAGATAGAGTTTTCTCATAACAGATCACCATCAGATGCATATAATGCTTTTCTATAAAAAACAATGAATAAAAGGATCAAGGGAATAAACTATAATGATACTTGTACAAGATTAATAATAAATGGTGTCCACGCCATATTTTATGGATACCATTTTATGTACTAAAAGTACACAATGTGTCTGTTCATCATCGGGTTCTTCCAATGTATCACGGCCAATTCCATAGTCTGTGTCTAAGTTCACAATGTGCCTACACCAGTGTACTCTACATATTGTGCATTAATGTTTTTCTAGTTTCTTGTACATTACTATTCCATTCTACCCCTATCCTAGCTATGTATTGGGTCATGTTGTATGTCAGATTTCTATATGTGTACTATTGAATAACATGCCAAGTTTCCTTATAGGATTGCATTCAATGTGACACATTTGAAACACTCTGTGAAATTTTTCTTCTCCTCTAGAAGACTAGAGTCATATTTAGGGTCCCACATGGTCTATAATATCACATTTAAATTAATATTTATAATAATATCTATAATTTATAGTTCATTCATTATGCATGCCAGTGATATAATCCCCTCTGGTTTTACCTCCGATCTCACCTTGAGATCACAGATATTTTTGACTGAGCCACATCATCAACACTAGATAGAATATAGATATTTGATTACCTGAAAAATAGGATCATCTAAATTATTATCATCATATCATGCCCATTGGAAAAAATGCGGATTTCAGACCGATCATGATATGCATTAATCGGTAAAGAACTCCATCAGAAGCCTTTGACGATCTCATGATTGTGGTATCAATCCATTATTCTAATGGAAATGAGTGTGATTATTGAAATATTGGTATTCTATGAACCATGTGCAAATGAAATTGATTATGATGAATGATGAATAAGGATGGAAATTGAAAAAACACAAACATGAGGAATTTACCTCAACCCTAGTTCATGCGGGGTTCGATTCATTTCAATTAAAATGATGAACAAAATGATAAAAATATAATCAATAAACAAACCCAAAATTTAGAATAATATTAATCCCATACATACAAAACATCTACCCTCCAAAAAAAAATTTTAGTTGATTGATTCACATTCTTCATAGGAATTAAAAAATGGGATAAATACGAACAATAAAATGTACTATATCGAGTTGGATTGTTCGATAATGATGAAAAAATCATCTTTATTGTGATAAATATGGAAAGAATCACCTTGTAAAATGCTTGAAGGGAATGTGAGTATGTTATAAGTGTTGCGAAAAATGACACAAAGTACGTGACTGCAAGTGTAATAAAATAGTTTCAAATATACAATGATTCATTTGCAATGTGTTTGGACACTATGCAAACCTATGTCTCGTTCATCATACTATGCCGCAAATGATGCTATTAGATAATAATCAAGTTATGATACTACCACAGATGAAGAGGAATGATTAGAGTTCTTATGTTGATTATGTCATTTGAGTGTTGTATAAACAATGTACTTGTTATAATAATTATGGAGTATATAAGGATTGTACTACAGTACTATTTCATTGAAGATTTGAGATTTTATGGTACTAAGAAATGGGACTCTACAGCAAGTTAAATTTTTTGGATTTTACATGGTTGAAGGAAATATAAACCTTAATATAGTCCTAATATTGAGGTACTTATTTTGGAATACGATATGGTTGATTTGGGTAAATTATATTGGATATTCATGACTGCCTTGAAACCAATTAATGATTTTTAAATTCCATAATTTTTGGATTTTACACAATTTTTTGATGGATAATGTATATCCAGCATTCTATATGGAATAAGGGAGAACGAATGTAATCAATAAGGATTATGGTAATTCATGATGTTTCAGTGTTTTAAACAAATACATGAAGAAGGTATTCACATGGTATTACGGGGTAAAAGGGATCTACATTATGTTTACCTTCCTTATAAATTTTGGACTGTGAGTTTGGACAGAAGTATTTTGGATAATTCTAGTTTGAGATTAATTTTGGATTTCCATAAAAGGACAACCCGGAGGTCAGGCAGAAACCCGTCGTGACCGGCAAGGCCGCGAGACATGAACCCGCAACCGATGTGCGATAAGGTTATATCACCTACCACTAGCCCATGAGATGTCCTGGATTAAATAATATAGATTATTTTAAGAAGGTCTAGTATATGAATTAGAAATTCATTTTTTACCCCAAATGAATAGGATAAATAGAATATTTTTCTATGTTCTATTATCTTTTAGAGTGAAAGATGAGTTTGTGGTAGAACTTAGTTAAAGGATGAGACTCTAATTTTCATGTATATATTTTTATTCTTCTCTTATTCAATGATGAAATCAATTCTTCTACTTTAGTGAAGGGATCTTAAAACAAAAAAATGTGTTATCCTAATAGCATTTGTTTTTCTGAACCGATGGTATTTTAAATCATCATAGATTAATTAATTTAAGGCCCTCAATCTTACACTTGTTTGTGATTGATGACCTCAATCACTACCTATAAATATTTACGTTTTTCCTCTAATTATATGTCTATTATTGCCACCAATGTTCTCTGAATAGAGATCATAATTTGGTGGTGACCCTTTCATTTGTCTTTTCCTCTTATTAAGACAAAATTTTAATAGCCCAATTTCTGATGTGGGTTTTCCCACAATGATATTTTCTGTATTCAACCTTTTATTTTAGAAGAACAATTTCAAATTGCGAGGACTCAATTTATTGAAGGAGGGGAGAATGTAACACCCCAAGATTTCATAGTGTGCTATTTCTTCAAAATAATTCAGTAACTTGCATTACACGCAACACCGAGTTCAAGCGCACCATGACTTACCAAACAAGCCGTTCGAAAGAGGTTATGAATATTATTAACTAAAATTTAAACATTATATAATCCTTATAATTTTAGAATCCATATTATGAGTTTCTTAGTCATAATGTAAGAACAAATTCATTTTCAGTATTTCACATTTACAAACTTTTAATAGTAAACCCTTTTTAAATCCAATATTTTAAACTTTTTGACTAAATGGGGACATCAAAAATTTGTAATGAAACATCTCAAGCCTCCACGATATGGTTTCCTTTGAATAATATAGTAGCGTGTGTTGTATGCAACTTTGAGTTCTATCACACACCACAACCAATCAAACTAGCCGTTATGAATAGTAATACATACTTTTTAAAATTTTATAAATTTTATCTCTCAAAATGGACTTCATTTTTGGATTCAGAATATCAAATTTATACTAGGGTGAAATTTTGGTACTTTTCGGATAAGTTTTATATTTTGATGAATAGTGAAAATTACTAAATTTTAATTAAAACCCACTTTTTTAATAAAATAATTAGTTGTGATAAATTATTATTTAGATTTACTTTAAAGTATATTTATAATATATTTTTACAATTTAATATAATGTTGGTCATTTTACATAATTTCACAATTAAATCGGACATAACCAAGTGTCAATCTTTTGATAGTTATTATCTCTTAAAACACGTTTTTTGTTTTAACAACGGTAATTAATTTTAAATTAATTTCTTCCACTTTTGTGTTTTGAATTTGAAAAAATGAATTCCATATTTGGAATATGGATGTCCAAATTGTGCAAATAGGTTACTTTTATTTTTAGAAATTTTGAATAATTATTTCGGTAAATATTTTATTTACCGTGGATAAAAGGTAAATCCGGTAAATACGGGTTAAAATATAATATTATAATTATAATAAATTACCCTAAAACATGTCCTAACCTTATTGGTGGATACATGTCCGACCATGTGCATCTTTGGGTCGATTTTTGTGACCCCATGGTGCCACATGTAGGTGATAGGGACACATTATATTAATTAAGATAAAGTAAATACAAAAATGACATAAGCATATATATTTTAGAAAAACAATTTTTACATAGGGGTATATATGTTGGATTTTCGATTATAAATATTAATTAGAAATATAAAATGATTTCATACATAATTATATTATATTTTTAATTTTTAGACATTATATAATTTAATTTATTTATGACACAATGGTGATGCAGTAATTACATAATTAATATAAAATTAGAATAATTGATATTATACATACCCCAATAAATGTAATCTGAGACTTTTTATAAATACAAATAATTTTATCGGTTAATATGACATGTTAGGATTGATTTAATTAACTTTTTTGGAAGTAATCATTCTGTTATTAGTTTTAAAAAAATCATTTATTGAATGGAGTCAAAATTGACATAAAAGAGTTTTTAAAACAAATATTATATTATTAATTGATATTAAATTCCTAAAAATATAAGGCTCAGACAAGAAACATAAATAATTATAGGTGTGTCATTAATGGACCACTTGTGAGTCTCTTGTATGTATATAGTATGTTTATTAACCATATAATATAAAAATACAAAGAGACATTGTAAAAGTGAAACCAATTAACGAAGAGTTAATACTTAATGATAATGTAAATATAATAACCCAAACCTATCTAAATCCAATTTGTTGAGTGGTTTTCGGCCTATCCCCAACGTTACCATTAAATAATCCACTTCGGAACCATTAGAAACCGAATATAAATTTATTATAAAATAATATTTCTAACTTTTCCAAAGGTTACTCTCACCCCTCTTATAAAAGGGAACTCCCCCTTATCATTAATTCACACCTTCAATGCCTTTTGGTTCCTCCAAGACCTTCCCAAATACTCTCCCAACTTCCCTCACTACACACTAGAGGCCTTAGTTGGATCAGAAATCCATTCTATGGATCCATTTTGATCAAATCAGAAAGAAGAACCCGAAGAAGAGGTAATGTTTTCACCACGCTTTTTCGAATTCGTTTCTTCTTAAACTTCTTAATTATTTGTTATTACCATTCTAAAATAATGAATACAGTATCTAATATATACTGTAATATTATTATAAATATGGTACAACAATATTCAGTATTCTATCCATCCTTCGAATGACATGTCACCATACGTGCATACGTATGACTTACCGTCTCCACGTCGTGGTGTAATTGTTATTCACTATATTATTACTTGGATGGGTATAATAATGGTTCATAATTCATGTAAATAAAAAATATAACATGATAATTATTCTGTATATATGATATATCATCCAATTATATATTATTTTAATATCAAAAGAATGATATTGTTGCTCGTGCGTAGGTATGGACTACCGTCTCCATGAACGCGATGAGATTCATTCTCCATCGTATACATTCAAGTATAATTATCATTTTATGATTTAAAAATAATTTTTAAGTATTTGATATCATTCTGGTTATGAATAATATACAACTTATCCATGGAAAACATGGATTATGTAACAAAACATATAAAAGAATACGAGTAAGTTAACACCCGAAACAACGATAATTCTTAGATATTATTAAGAAAGCAATGTTAAAAGATCATATATGATATAATATTAATGTATATGATTATTGAATACTTTAATAACAATTATTTCACCATTATACAGGAGGTAAACCTACCCTCAACCAAGGAAATGTAAAAGGTAAGGGGTTTTCATCTCACTCCTTATTCCTGTGAGATTCATGCCATATTTCCACTATTACCTATTGTGTAGTGTATGTACTGCCCATAATTGTATTATTTGTGTAATACACATTAATTTACGGGCATTTACATATTCATTTTATGATACCTATCTTATGGGTTGTATGTTTCATAAGTTAACAATTTGGTAAGGGTTTATTTCACAATCTCTTCATTATCTGAGGTTTTTTATAAGTAATTATCTACTGGGATCTCTTTATCATCCACATCCATGTTCCTTAAAAATGTATTAAATTTTTTTTACTATTTACTAGACAATGGGTTAAATTCATTTATACCCTTATTTTTTTTCAAAGGAATCATTCGGTTGTTTTCCAAACAAGCCACTTTTAACCTTTTCGACAAATTTACGGTAAGAATGTCTTTTTTTAACTTATACGGCGGGTGTGACTATTTACCGCCGTTATAAAATCGTCAAATCTTCCCTTACAAGATTATAAGAATATTTTCAAAGTAAATGTTTTATTTTATTATTATGTGAGTTTTAAATGATTTCAAACTGAATATTTTTTGAATTTGTGAAAGGTACTCTTTATCAAGATTATAATTTTAAATGTTTTAAAGATTTATCTTTATAAATATTTTTAATTAATGTCCATGTTGTCAAAATGATTTTAAGGATTCATTTATATGGACATGAATGTTTTGAAATGATATTTCTTTTCAAAAGATTCAAAGTGGTATGGGACACTTTGATTCAAAAATCACTTTTAAATTACTTCCTTTATAAATTTGTGACTTTTCAATGATTTCGAGAAAAGAGATTTTTCTCTCAAATTGTTTTGATTTCATCTATTTCAACATCCTTTGATGGATTTTAAGCTAATTTGAAGTTGATTTATTATGATACAAAATTTTTTTATTGTATTGAAGGTTTTGTGTTATTCTTTATTGTGGATGTGTTAATTTTATACCATTCATGGTTTATAGACAATGTATTGAAATTTCATATGCTAGTTTTAATATGGATGTTTATGTTATGTTTAAACCTTTTCATATGGGAATGAATTGGACATAGTAAGTGATGGGTGGAGCCCGCTATAGCTCCTCGATGCATCGGTAGGTATCATGAGACAAACTAGTGTCCTGGCACAAGGCCTTGACAAAATCTTATTTGTAGTCTTGGCACGAGGCCTTGGCTATGTGGTTATGATAGTCTGGCATTATGCATTCCATCATTATGAAAGTGGTTACTGATAATTCATGTGATTATTCGATTAGTATAATATCCATGTGAATATGTAAATGGAATTATTTCATTTTATTTTTTCCATACTATGTTGAAGTTCAAGTTTAAAAGGCTTTTTTAGTTATACATTGCCTTAAATGTTTATTCTTATTTATGAATATTTCTGCTATATTGTTATCTTTACTGTGCATTTGAGCTCACCCCTTTTATATGTTTTATTTTTCCCAGGATGTGAAGAAGTAAATTATGAATGACTTGCATGGATAGAATGAGGGGATAAGAGTGTAGAATATGGAAACTATGTTGTTGTAGTTTTCATTTTTATGATGTAATGTAAAACCTTATGAATATATCTAGTGTTTCCAAGGCTACTAAACTAATAGGTCTTTAGATATGTGATCTTTCCTGTTATCATGCCAATGTTATTTAATGATGCACCGACTCTCGGTAACTGGGTTCGTGGCGTTACAATATGCATACCATGCCATTCATCAACCCTTTCATTCCTAATTTTTCCCTATTCATTACTATAGTAATGTTGTTGGAAAGAGAATGGTTTGTTTTATTAATGATTTGGTAGGGGACTGATGTAGGCTATTGTGTCCTAAATATGCATAACAATCTCAAGAAATCCAGACATAAAAGGAAACGTCAGAAATAAATAAAATACATAAAAGGAAACCTAAAAAATCCAGAAAATGTTAGGTCATGAACATGTTTGGTGGAAACTATGTTCCACACATGATACATATACAAAATGACGATGAAAAAATATCATCACCCTCTCCACCTCCAACATATCAATAAGAAAACTAATCAATTTTTGGTGATGAACACATATCGTCACCCTCTACACCTCCATCTCCACTTCCAACTACCACCTGTAAGAACATTATATTGAAAATTAAATAGTGTTTCATATTTATATATAATCTTAAAACCAATAAAATATTCCAAACTAAATGATTTTGAATTTTTTTTATTTACCTACGCACCACCAATCGATACAGTACCACTAGGGGCATATCTGCTCATCTGCTGACATATTTCAGTCAACTCTTTCTGGAATGCAGATATCTGATCCCACTGATCATGAACGTTGTTTTGTAGGGAAAAAATATATTTCTTAGCATCTACGAGTATGGGATAAATAAAACATATAGTAGATGAAGTTTCCATCCCAAGTGACCTGATTAAATCCTCAGATGGTACGGGTCCCAAACCCACCCTATGCACTCTACCAGGATGCTCCTTCCCAACTACTTTAGCAATTTAGTCATCCTGGGAGCCTAGGTAGGAATGATCATGATTGGAATCGAATAGTTCTCTAATTTTTACGTATAAATAAAATATCAATATATATTCACATTGTAAAAACTTATAATAAGTTATTATTATGAAAAAATGAGTCCATACCCCAACCTCTTTGGTTGGCTCATTAAAAAAGCATCCATCTGAATTTTTGTAAACATCCAACCACACTTCAGTTCAGGAGGCTTAGTGCCCTCAACGTTGTGACAGCATTAAACATAGATAAATCAAAAATATAATATATTAAATAGATAATATTGTCTTATAAATATTTTAACTAATTATGATATTACCAGATTCGATCGGCTTTTAGATAATATTTTTGACCCCGTAGTGTGAGGGATGACTTAATTTGCCCGGCTTGATGCATTATTTATTGAGAGTTCCTAAAATAAATATAATTAAAATTAATAGTAATTTTTTTAATGCCATCTCCTCTACATATAAATATATAATTATAAAATGTGGTTAATATAATATTATATATTTAAATACCATCTGCTTCTCAGCACGATGTCTGTCAACAAAAACATTACAGTATTCTTTGGGTAACCTTTTGGGTAGCTTCTCAATCATTTTTTGGACGGGCAACGAAGTATCGTTGGCATTTCCCCAAAATCTCTATTCGAATTCTTTCCATTTCTTACCATGATTTTTCAATGTCCGCTTTCATGCAATCATATCAGCAACTAAAATGTAGAAAAACATTTGTATGTATAAATTAATTTTTAACATAGTAATAACATGAAATTCTATTACACCATAATGTATTAAAATTACATTTATTTGGGAATCAAAAACTTCATTTTTCCAACTTGGAGGCATATGCCTCCAATCATCATAATAAATAGTAAGGTAAATGGGCTCCACTGCTAGCTGTCCTAGAATTAGGTCAATTAATCCCACAGTAACATCCATAAAGACCCAATATGAATTAAATGGGACAACTTTATTCTATCCATTAATATTACACACATCTAAATTTTTTATTTTTTTCTCCACATTTTCATTTTTTTCATCGTTAATGAAAAAATAGTCAGTATAAAAAAAAGTGCAATAAATTTATTTTTATTAAAAATTTTACCTATAACAGTGACCCTCCAGTATGTCTGTGATGAACTAGATGTGGCGCGCTTCCACTTGACCGATGAGGCCGATGAAGGGGTAGTTGATGACTCAGATTCTAATGTTATGCTAAAAGATTGTGTGAGAGATAGTGTAGAGGGAGATGGTGCAGGGGGGAAGGTTGTTGGTGGCTCAGATGCTGTAGGGAGGGAGATAGATTGATCGTCATCTATCGTAGTAGTAGATGAAATATTGTATCACTTCCTCCGGGGCATTCCTGTTATTTAATCAAATAAAATTATATTCAAAAGATATATTTCAAAAAAATTATGCATAAAAAATTAAAAAAAATAATAGATGCCCAGTAGTAAAAAACAAAATATACATAATAATGATAATGAATGACTACATAAATGATATAAGTATTTGCTGAATGAATAAATAACTGTACATACAATCATTTCCCCCTTAAATCATGTCAGTTTACTACTCCATTACTTCATCCACTTCATTCATCCTATCTAGAATAATATTTTCAAAATCATGATGGACAAATAATTCAGCTTCTTGTAGCTGATGAGATTCAATTTCAGAGGTCAAATCTTCCACTTCATCACACATATCATACAAACCTCTTTGTATTACGTGACCAACTCCACTTCACCCTTCATCCAAAATATCATTCAAATAATATACCTTTTTTTATGCGATGATCAGATAAATGGATCATTTAGTTCATAATCATCAACATCCATCAAGTGACAGAAGTTCACAAAAGTAAATAGAAAGGAATCTCTTTTAACACCTCTTATAATATCGACCCAATTTCATATGAATAAAACAATTGAAAATTTTTTATGGTAGTTTAATTAAATAATATTATTAAGATTTCCATAGTATTCCACATTAGCAAATGTAAATACACCACTATTAGGTGTTTTGGAACCCTCTTCACGATCGACTGTACGAAATCTAATGCCATTCACATTTTAAGCGCCGAACTTTCTAACTTGTTTTATAGGACCTTGAACAAGAAACATCAAATATTCTGACACCTCTTCTTAAGTATTAGTATTCATGATCTAAAAAATTATACATTATTAGATTTAGAAAATATATGTGTCAAACTAATATTCTTATTTATTGCAATACTTATGACCTTACACATCATGAAAACCACTCTAAAAGCTCTTTATTAACAACATTCATTATATCTATCTCATTTCATGCTTGGCCTCTCATTTGTATCCTTGATTGTATCCTCAACTCATCAATAAATAGATCTTCAATTTCACTATTTATAAGAACCTATCTATGTGCTTGAAATAATTCCAATTCTGTGAGTGTCACATTTGAGGTCCTCCAAACTGATTGGCCAATAGGAGGAAATATTTTTGATTTCTGAGGTATTTTAGACTGAGCCAATGTGTTGTGAACATTTTCAACTTGATTAAATATTATTTCAATATCATCCAAGTATCTAGAACAAAAGGTAAGACACTCCTCATCAAAATACCCTTCAACAAAAGAGCCTTCTAGTTGAGCTTTATTTTTCATGTATGATTTCAAATGCCCAAGATATCTGTGAAATAAAATAAATATAATTATGAATTTAGTTAAGTGTAAAAAAATTTACATAATTGAAAAACATATAAATAAAGTACCTATTAATTGGATACATCCATCTATAATGAATGGGGCCTCCTAATTTATCTTCCTCAACTAAATGCATTGTTAAATGCATCATTATAGTAAAAAAGGCGGAGGAAATATCATATCCATTGCACAAAGGGTCAATACAAACCGTTTCTGGAGGTTTTCAAGATGAAATGGATGTAGAGATTTCTCACATAGTTATCTGAAAAATGTGCAGAATTGGAGTACAACAGGAGTAATGTTTTAGGTAATGTTGTATGAAATTCAAATAGTTGTAACTGTTGTAATAAAATATGTGAATCGTTACATTTCCATCATTGTAACTTACAATTCTTCAAGTCAACGCACCTTGATATGTTACTTGAATACCCATCAGATTCCATAACATTCTATAAAATTTGTACGAATGTATATTTATCCATATTATTCATTGAAAAAATTGTTGGAGGATACTTTTCATTCTCATATATCCATAGATCACGTTTTATTATCATTTCTTGTAAGTCTTTGCGAGCACTGAGATGATCCTTCAACTTTCTGTGCTCATTAAGCAATGTGAAAAATCAAATTTTCATATACATACATCTCAATATGCATGAAATCAATATTATTTTTCACCAATTTAAATTCCAAACAAGGAATTCAAAAGAATATACTTTTTTCATCCATTTTTGTGTTCCGATTTAGCTTGACGATGCACTTCAACCCCGTTTCCCTCTATAATTCAAAATGAATAACCTTACCAAATTCAATTTCAGAATTTCCATATTCTGCCAATATTTTTGAATTAGTTAACAAATTTGGAGGTGGTCTATGATCAATGAAACCATTAAATTTTGATCTATTCAAAAGAAATCTATGAGATGCATCGAGAAATCTTCGATTGAACAAGAATAACCATTTTCTTCTGTGAGGTAGCCATTTGGGCTGAAAATGAAAATTTCAAATAGGACAAGGCCATCCTATGTAAGTGTTCCATGTAGATAAATTCCCAAGCCCAGGGAATTCACTAATTTTCCACATTAACATCGCATGCATTTTGAACATTGTCTTAGAAGAAGCATCGTATGTCTCGACACCATTTCTCCATAACTCCTGTAATTATTCAATTAAAGGCTACAAGTATACATCAATATCATTTCCTCATGTTTTTTTCCAGGAATAATCATCTAAATGATAAAAGACATTGGTTTCATACACATCCATCGAGGAAGATTGTAAGGGATCAAAATAATTGTCCAAATTTTATAGCTGGTGCATTAAGTCCCAAATGGGTGGAATCCATAGGTAGACAATCCCAATCGAACATTCCTCAGATCAGTTTAGAAGTTTTTATGTAATGAATCCAATTTCTTCCACAATTGTGAATCTCATGGATGTCTCGTTAATCCATCATTGTTATTATCTAGAGAATTCCAATCCATGTGTTCAGTGGTTTTTGATGACATGAATAATCATTGCAATCGATTCATTAAAGTAAAGTTACATAGAAACATTAAAGGTGTGTTACTTTTCTTCTTCTTCATGAATGTATATTTATTTAGACATCCAACATCACACAATGACTTCCATCTAGAAGAAGAAATTTTTTTACAATCTTGTCTACTTAAATCTTTTCCCCAATAAAGCATACAATCATTGGGACATACATGTATTTTTTTATAATTTATAACAAGCATGTTGATAAGTTTTTTCATATTATAAAAAGTCTCAGGGATGTTTACATCAGGAAATGCATCACGTAAAAATTTCAATATCATGTAAATTTCATTATTTGTAATTCCACATAGACATTTGATATGGTACAATATCAGTATAAAATAATACATTGAATATTTCAAACATCCACTATACAAATCTTGATTTCCATCATCAAATAAATAAAGGAATGTATTTTCCTTATTAAAGTTTTCTATTACATTATTCTCCAAATTATCAAGAAGACGACCCACTGATAAGTTACAATCTTGATATGGTTGTCCTAGAGTCTCAAAAACATCACTTGTCACTACTGGAAAAACGGGCTATACCCACGGTTCAAAACCGTGGGTATAGCCCCCAAAACCGTGGGTATAGGCTATACCCACGGTTCTGAGAACCGTGCGGCTGAACGGCGTCGGGATAGGGTCTTGACCTATACCCACGGTTTCGTTGAACCATGGGTATAGGTGTGGTTGCACCATGTCATGGAGCAGTACAGCGTGGCACATATTAGCCCACGGTTTAAGAACCGTGGGATAATCAAATAAATTAAAAAATATCATCGGCGGAGGGTTTCGATCCGAGATCTCCCTCGAGGTAACCAGCGCGCTGCCCAACTCACCTACATTGAATTTGTTTATATATATGAACATTATATTATATATATTAATATAGATGTACCACGATTATAAACTCTTGCGGATAAATTGGAACCCCGTGGGGATTTGATCTCGCATCCCGCGTACTGAGAATATGCGCTCAAACCAACCGACGCAACACCGTTTTTTGTATATATAAAATATATCTATCTAAATATATTAATATTAGTCGCGTATATAAAAAATGCGGCTCAAGGGAATCGAACCGCCGACCTGTACTGCAGGACCGAACAGCCTAACCAACATACCTGCCGAAATTTTATTTATAAATCTATAAATTTAGCTATTTATATTAATAAATAATATTTATTAGAAAAAGATACCATCGGGAATCGAATAGAAGACCAGCGATATATTAATCAGAAGATTCGCCAACTATACCAGATGTATTATATGTATATGTTTTTTTATATTTGTAATTATTTAAATGATTATTGTGTTCCCGGCAAAAAAAAATTTAGGTCCCGTGTAATTTTTCTTTTCCAGCCATAATGCAGGAAACCTATACCCACGGTTCCCTAAAACCATGGGTATAGCTCTTTAAAAAAACCACAATACCCACGTTTTTCACAAACTGTGGGTATAGGTCATCGGAAAAACTCTATACCCACGGTTTGACAAGAACCGTGGGTATAGAGCATGAAAAAAAATTACCTATACCCACGGTTTTCTAAAACCGTGGGTATAGGTCATCGATGAAAAACTATACCCACGGTTATAAGAAAAACCATGGGTATAGGTGACCTATACCCACGGTTTTTCAAAACCGTGGGTATAGGTTCACATACCACACCTATACACACGGTTTTCCAAAACCGTGGGTATAGAGCTACCCTATACCCACGTTTTTATTCCAAACCATGGGTATAGGGTCATTTTCCAGTAGTGTGTCTCGTTGCAATTTGTAACTCCCTCATCTGGTTGTTATGATAAGTTTTAATGCTGATGGTGGTCTCTTGCAGTGTTGAATTCATCATTTATAATGTTTTGCATTTCATTTTCCATTATCGATGAAGTTGGAAGGTCATTCTATTTATTGACATCAGTGCTCAACAATTTTCTATTGTTTGATTCTCCATGCCAAATCCAACACAATTATTGACCAGGGAATTGCTTCAATATTAAATGTTCATAAATTTCATTTTTCTTTAACCATCTTCTAGATTTACATTTAGGACAAGGACATATTATTCTCCCTTCAACAGATTGATTGGAAATTGAAAAATATAAAAACTCATTCAAACCCTTAATACAATAAGGTTTGTTCCTTGGTAATGTGATCCTACTTTTTTTCATGTATATCACAATGTGAATACACAATATTAATAAAAATTAAAACAAATAACTATTACTAAATAGGGAAATATATTCATATATAATAGTTGAAAAAAATATATAAATATGTTTCATATGGTTTTCCTATATCAATACATATGGTAAATCACCCACTAGTGGCATCATTTAAAGATGTACCACCACAAAATATTAGAAAGAAATTCAGAGATTAGGGTGAGTTAACAAAGACGAACCACATTACTCAACTTAAGAAAGTTGGATGTTCCCATCTCCCATTAAATTAAATAATTGTAACCATTTTTTGAGGTGTCCCAATATTTATGGAGAAATATGATCCATGATGTGGATGTGCTAATAAAGTACATGTTATCCCTCTAAATGAAGATCTAATTAAATCCAAAAAAATGCATGAAATATGTGATGTAATAATTATTTCATGTCTCATTTGATATAAAATATGATCTACAAGTTTCATGATAATGTCAATAAAAATTTGGAATCTATAATTACATAAAAAAGGATTATTCTAGAATAAAAAGATGTTTCCAAGCCTTAACTAAGAGAATAAATGATTTAATATTGAATATGGTTTATAACAATGGATATCATGCTCTTAATTTAGTTGAATTAGACCACTAATAAAGAAGAGGTACCATGAATACCATCACATAATAATGTTGTTAAATAGCTTTTTATGAAGGGAGTGGGGAGGAGAAAAATTATGTACATGTATGGATTTTGAAATTTTTGGTGGAATATTCGACCTTAGCTAAGGTGGATAAAGAAATTAATGAAGTTGGTTTTCCTTAAAGATCAAAAAAAGTTATAAACAAGACCTAATGTAATTATTCAAATGAAATAAGATGATCAGGGGTTGTGGATAAATGTTGGTGTTGTGAAAAATTCATTTATTATGAATTAGATTATTTGTCCAGACCTTTAAATGAAAAATTAGAAATGAATCCAATTCTAAGGGATAGAAATCTAGATATGACGAAGAAACATCAATAGATTAAGAGAAACATGAATACATAAAAATAATTGGAAATTTTGAAAATGTGTGGGATGTATGAGAAATTAGTATTAATAGGATTGGTCCATGTTCATATTAACCTATATATTAATTGAATAATAATGTAAGTCCTAATAATTTATTTAATAAATAAAAATCATCCTAAGGAAAAAGTGAAATAATATTGTAAGAAGAAAACCACCTAAGAATATGTCACATAGGGAAGGTAAGGGACATCTGACTTAAATTTGTGATGTTTATGAAAGGTTCATCATATAAATGAACTAATAAAAATGAAGGATGTTAGAAAAATATATGTAAAAAGTTCTAACATTATACCAATTAACAAGTTGACATGTTAGTTATATAGAAGGATGTTATAAAGAAAATATGGAAAATAAAATAAGCACAATAATGGTATTGTCAAAAAGTAAAAGAATCGATTCCACATAAAGAAAACATAGTTCAATGTGTGTGGTAAAACATGGATGGACACACTTCTAGAGATTGTTATAAAATAACTCCATATTACCAACCATGTATATAAATAAAATCTCTTATAATAATATTTTTTATTGAACCAACATGGGTCCCAAAGAGTATTCTTGATCACTTTGGGCAAGCGACAAGCACCTGGGTATCAACACACATAACCAAGGAGTGATTTCACACTAAAATAAAAATAAAATATCTCTCATATATAACAAGATAAATATAATCAATTATATTTCATCATGGATGAAAAATTGCATGACCATGATATATAAATAAACCAATCCAGAAAGATAGACATGAAAAAAACTAAAACAAAATCTCCATGTGACTATCTGTTACCACTATCCAAACTCAGCATAAAAGTGACAACAACCCAGAGATTCATTCAAGCTACATGACACTATTTTATTTATCTACATACTAAAACACCATACCTCCATCCACCAAATAAAATATAAATGGTTTTCTAAAAGTTCATAGTATTATACCACCATGAATTTATACAATGTTTATAACCATGGAATATTTTTCTCTATCTAAAAAATGAAACAAATTTGATCAAGTAATTTATTTTGAAAACAATTCCAATTAAACATCCATTGGTTTGATTTAAAAAGTATAATATTCCAATTAATTCATAAAATGAAAAAAAAATAATGAAATTTAAATAAATTGAATTAAAAAAAGAATCCATATGATAAACATGTGATCATTATAACATGAAACACTGCCATCACAAATGAAACCAAACACAAAGCATGAATGGGATCTAGCCTATATGAATATATTAAAAAAACCAATAAAAATGGACTTGAAAATATGTATCCTAGTAAATATGATTCCATCCATATTCTAAAATTATCAAAACCATACCACTTAGTTGTGATACAGTCACAAAGGGTTGCATATGACTATAAAGATATGCATTGATGGCTTAAAAAAATATTAAAAACAATACCTACGACTTTGAAAACCATCGGCAGTAGGGGAGGGGAGCGGACCTAGGGTAGGAACTCGATTGGGTCGGGGGAGAAGTCGACATCGTGGGTGTCGAGGGGAGTAGGGGGGTCAGCAGAGATGGGCGGTGAGGTCTCCGGGGGCACAAAAGGGGAGCGGAGCTATGGTTGGGGCTCATCGGGGGGAGAAGCGTCATAAGTTTTGTGGGGAGAAGAGTTTCGACTCGGGAGGGGGGGGGGGAGTGTTACCACTGTAAAAATTTAAATGGGTTTTGTGGTGGTTTTTAATAAACAACCTCTAAACCATTTTATTGAAAGGTTTAGCAGTGGTTTTGTAATTTGCCTCTAAAAGACCTCCACTAAAGGTAATTTATGTTATAGTGTCAAAACCCATGATGAATATGAATTGATGGTGAAAGGGAATCTAAAGTCCCCCCAATGATGAAAAATACATTTATCACTCTACGTGACATCGTGGACCCTATGTTTTTTGAATGATTCATGTTTTCCCTAGAACATGATGACCACATCGATGATGATAAGTACTACATAATCATGAATTTCGACATTTTTTAGACTACTTCATGACACCTAATGGGGATGAATTCCAAAAAAACCATAGCATACCTCCATCAATCATTGTCAAATAGAATAATGTGGGAATGTGAGCTGTATGAATGATCAGGTAGTAAATCAAACTGGTTCTTACATCATACAAAGACCTACAAGATGTTTTTTCATAGAGTTCAGTATGAATGGTTTCCTTATTTTTTCTATCATGTATGCCTCTTCAGACTACTATGCATGTTTTCAATGTATATCATCCATGACTATTCCATTATCTTCCACATCCTTTTAGAGTCATGGCTTATCTAGTAGTTTATTATCTTGAATTTCTAGGGAATGTGAAATATATTTAGTAGCTTAATATATATATCACTTGTCAGACCCCAATTTTTCATCCTACAACTTTTTTGGAACCCCCTTCCAAAGAACAATACTCTATAAGAAATAATATGCACTTGGTGTAGAAACACTATGTGTTGAATAACCCTATCAAAATCCCCCTAAACATTTGAATCTTCAAGGAAATCATTTTTATTAAAGTAATTTCATAATGACCATGATAAAGCCTTCAAACATCTAACCAATTCAATGATTAGTTAACTCCCTTGTTGAACTATTATACACAGGTGGATAAACAAGAGAAATTCAAATACATTATCTTGTTTTCAGGGGAATATGAGGGTGTATTCATGCATTGAAAAAAATTATATTTATATATTACCTTCCAAATCAATGAGGTTGATTTCCACCGCTACCTCTGGGACACTGGTTCTAGGATCAATGTCATCCCAACTTGAAACATCTAAAATTTAGCAATGATAGATTTATATTTTACCCCCTCCAACTAATAACTCATGGTTATAAATAGTGTGAGCAGAAAAACTATGGAAATGTTTCGCTAAAGGAAATTTTTTATAGCATGATAAAAAGAACCATATTCATGGTAGTATAATATGATAATGCCTAATACATTCTATAGGTTAATCTTTGGTTTCATTTAAATTAATGAGTCCCTCCATCATATTACTAGTGCCTCAAGTAGACCATAAATATTCTAGTATGGAAGATCCATGGTTATTCATCCCTAATTAACTCATGAAAATACCAGAATTTTATGATAACTACAACTAGAGGGTGGAAAACAAGGTCATAACCATTGGGTATCATTGCATAATTGATACAATTTATTTTCCTACAACTATAGTCAATCAATTGGTAGGAATGAAAGACTCA
Source organism: Viscum album (assembly GCA_963277665.1). Classification (NCBI taxonomy): domain Eukaryota; kingdom Viridiplantae; phylum Streptophyta; class Magnoliopsida; order Santalales; family Viscaceae; genus Viscum; species Viscum album. The sequence continues at coordinate 1,592,049,387 of OY728150.1, forward strand.
TTCTTCACACTAATTCATCGGTTCAATCATTTGATTCCAAACACCGTGATTTCATTGTTATATCCTTGAAAAGGGTATTATATATAAATAAGATAAAACAATATCTCATATATTACCTAATAATCATATTGTGGATAATATCAGGTGATACCCGAAAGCACAAATACTACAATTTATGAATAATTTCATCCCTTGGTAACCATTTCAAGGAATTATCACATGTTTCACAATGAAGGGTTGAACCAACAGAAGCAGAATAAACATAATTTAATTTTTATCAATAATAGACTCTCCAGTTAATGGTCGAATGGATTGGATAAATTTATTCTATGGACATATTTTCTCTATTTATGAAACACTTAAAAAGCACATTGTGTCAAACCGAGCTATAAACAATGCCTCCACTAATTCAGCTAGCCTAGAAGACTGACCACACCCTCTTGAATCTCCTTCCATAAATAATGATTATAAAAGTGAGGATTCCCCTCCATTATTTGAAGAGAGTGTATCCATATCATTTGATGAGTTTATTTAGGTGGACCTTAGTACAAATAATGATCCTGGAAAAATTCTAACAAATATATCCATGCCTCAATAAAGGTAGTACTGTTAAATGGATTTCCTGAAAAAACACCATAATAAATTCTAAATGAAAATTTTGGGATTACAAGGATAAACCCTTAGGTCGTTGATCACTGGATCAGCCTCCCCTGTATCCATAAAATGTAAAAGAATTCTCCCCAATATATCCACCCCATTGATTGTGCTATGGATGAGTCCTTGTTTGAAAATATTTTTTATGCATACCTAGTCGGGGAGTTCCGGTACCCCGAGTGGATATCTTATATCATTGCAGTTAGGAAAAAGGAATGGGTGGATTAGTGTTTTTATAAATTTATCAGAAACCATCCATCACTATCAAAATTAATTTTTCTATTCTAGTCATAGATTCTTTGATCAATGCCACAACAAGGTTCTAGGATCCCTCTTTTATGTATGGACACTCCAGGTATAAGAAAATGATGTTGTCCCATAAGGTTGAGCAGTCCACTGACATTATAAAACCGCATGAATCTTTACAATATCAATTGAAGTCACATGGATTGAATAATACATAACCAACATATCAGTGGTCCATAAACCTCCTCATGAAATTAATTTTTGATATGGTTGTGGAATACTATAAACAATATTTGGTGTTCAAATATCACCATCATCAAAACATACTAATAGTCCTTGATAATGTCTTCATCTTCCTCCAATTCCAACCATTGAAGCTGAACTCCTTAAATTTTCAATTTAAGCTTACGACAGAGAAATTTATAATCTTAGTACTTAGATATATAGTCATTGATATGAACCTATATATGATCATTTAAATCATCTAAATTCCCCTCTTGATTAATATATTATTGTAATGAGGCCTATATTTCCACTCAGTATAATTACAATGATTTATCACAAATATTGATGGCATGTGTAAGCCCTTATCTAGGATTATGATGAAAGTTTCCATTTTACAGTGGGATGAGGAGTTCTTGAAAACATTTGAGGACATAAAGTAGTTTCTAGTATATCATCATATTCTAATTAATATTTTTTTTGAATCCTTTGGTACTCTATGTGACTACCATGGATTGGTCTCTCATTTTCATTCTATCCTAGAAAAACAATGAGGGAATAGAAAAATGTTTATACTATATCATTATAATTCTCTTATACATGGATAAATGATACTCCAACATATAGAATAGCTTCCTAGAAATGGTATTCAGAATGAAAAAGTAGTGGAATTATTTGTAGCATCATGAGATATATATGGTATACTAGGTGGATCTATTGAAGTATATTATTAATCTCTTAATGTTATAGGGGATTGTTGTAATGATGGGATATGATCTTCTAGATATTCAACATCAATTTTTTTATATTGATAGTTATCAATATCTAGGCATTTGTGTTTTTATTTCATTCCCATCCGACCCCCTATTGAACTACCCGTGGAAGATGATTTCCATGATGATGTTAAACTCTTTGTGGATTTTAATGTTTTATATAAAAAGATGAACATTGGTGGTGCATCCTATAAAAAACATGAATGATTATTAATCCCTAAATAAATTTAGTGTTCTTTAGAATTTTCTTCATAGTTATAACTTATTCCATAATTCCCAATTTTTTCCACTAGAAGATGTATTCGTGAATGATAATGATGAATATGAATCCCTCATCACTAGTTAATAGAATTCCATAGAGATTGATTCAACCTACATTAATATGATGTAATGCTCCGTGTTATTTATAAATAATCAACGATGAATACATTTTCTTAATGAATGGTCCTATAATCCTTATTGAGAACACTCTTCATCTTATAGAACCGTTCCCATTTAGTCGAAAGCGACCCATTTTCGTATGTAAAATAATTTTCAAGAAGATGCCTTTTCTAGATTATCCAGATCCATAACAATTCCTGACCATGAATACGTGTTCATTCATCTGGTACATCATCGTTTCTTTTTTCTTTTTATTTCGAGTGATGATGCCATGAAATAGGTAAACAAACTGTCTATTTGGGCATTCATTCTAGGACATTTATCCCCCCCACAATTGAGGAATCAAAATAGTTGGTAAATATTTTTATTAATTATCACTAGTGTTCCATTATAACTATATAACTATGGTTTTTATGGGATTCTCCTCAACTAAATCCAATTATATTAGATTCCCCTTATTATCAAGGAAGTCCCAATCGGTTCTTGTGGATCCAATCGGAAAATTTTGAAACTCACCAACTAGTTTTATAGGTTTGTATTATTATATCCCACCATCTCACATGATAATATTGAGTTTTCTATGAGGATTCATGCATTACATATCCATGACAACATTTTTTATTGACCTCCATGGATTAATTAAACCACTAAGACCCATCTTCGCTTTACAGTTCTTGGAATCAACATTGTTGGACCACACCTACAAACTATAGCTTTTTAGTGTAGGTTTATACTATTTTCAACAAAAATATTCTCTATATGGGGAGAAGTGATTACCTGGATGTGACTCAAGGCCCTATATATTATCTAGTTGTCCAGTTTCTACATCATCCATCATTTTTTTGTCTTTGATGCTTTTTACATGGAAAGAGACAACAAATTCAAGGAAAATATGCTGAAAAGTTATATTCCATGTAAAAAATAGTCACACCATTCTTCATGTTACCACCCACTGGACAAATGGAATAATATGACTTTTAAAAATATAATATTTTTCATATTGTAGAAAATTGTTGTCCAAATAAGATATTTTGGTCTGGTAATCTCTTAAAAAACTTTTTCGGCTATTAGAGGATTATCTTAAATTCAACTATGGTCACCCCTTATTCCTTAGTATATAATATAGATGTATTCTATCCCATATATTTTCAAATTCAGTCATTGTAAATATATGTCTCTCAATAAAAGTTCCCACAAAATGGTAGACGTCTTGAAGCCCATGATCAGAATAGGACCCATGCCAGGCACACTTTTGAGAGGGAACAAAAATGGATTGATAAGTTCATCTACCATAAATTTCCCCTCCACTTCTTCCTATAGGGTGACATGTTTTTGGATCCTAGAACAACAATTATTACTAGAAATAATACACCATTGTTAGTCCTCAAGTGGTATGGACCATACAACATTCACACGGCCAATTCTAAAGGAGAATACTCATTTATCACCATTGATGGAGAGTGTATCACACCTCTCACCAACACCATGATTCTAAATTAGTACATCATGTATAGATGCTCCAATTATATTAAGAATTGTGGAATTTAGCTCTTTTTTTTAAATTTATGAAATTATACTAATTGAATCACTATGGTTCAAATATCATGACCTTAATATATTTTTATTAGTCCAAGAATTATGAACAGAAATATCTTGGCAACTTCCATAGTTATTATTGTTTGATAAAAAAATCAAAAATCCCAGAATCCCCAACTGATTAATTTCTACTATGATATTACCCTTTATGAATATGGGATTCTTCCTAATGGGATATGATATTACCACTCATAATATTAGGATTACATGTGTGATAAGTTTGACATATCCAAAATGTCTTACACTATATCTTACCAGGACTCCTTATATGATAAAAAGAAAAGATACAAAAGGTCCAACCGAACATAAAATCAATATGACTTATACAATATGAGTGATTTTTTCAAAAATATTAACAAATTATTTCAATATAGGTTTCCCTCTAAAAAATTGACGCCCAAATTCCAACACCATAGACATTTTCCCTGAATGATATCTTCCTCATACCATGATTTATTTGGGAACTATGTGTATATTGATTTCCATCCTCTAGGGATACATATCACCACCCAAAATTAATTTTTCTATTCTAATTAATAAATTCTTCATCCCAATGGACCCATTTGCGATACAAGTAATATATCCATAAAATATGTTAAGTTCTTCTCATGGTGTGAATGATGTACACAAGCCTCCATTATTAATACCACTATGAGTTTTAACACATCAATGACACATGAATATAATTGATCAAAAAAAAACATCTAACATCATGAATCGTCATATTAAAATTTTTTCTGACATTACATATGATCCTGGGGTAAAAAATTAAACTATGTTCATTTTGTTTTTTGATACATATGTGGAACACATTGTTCCTTTGGATCTGTATTAATATCATGTTCAACCACTTTTATGCCAAAATAACAACCATAAATTCCCCCTAGTATAATAATAATGAATTAATATTTCTTGATGATGGTCCGTAAAACTTGAACCTAGAATTCCCCCAAATAGACAATGAATCATGAAATTAAACTGTTTTCTAATTTCCCAAGCAATAAAACCTTAAAATTTTCACCAATTTTACAATCTGTATGCCTTGAAAATGTTTTCCATGGTCCTAGACATTTTACATTAAACTATAAATAGATTTCATTAGTATTAATTCATATGTTGTAGGGCCACCACATCTCCATTTACATTGGATTTAAATATTTTCCTCAAATAATCATTATACGAGTGTTTCCCCATGGTCTAAGAATCATGAACATATGTTATTTTCAATTGGTGAGAGATCTATGACATAAAATTGGGACCCTGTGACTATAAATTATAACCCTAAATTATGCTTCTTCACCCTCGTTTTCATGGACTTCCTTTCATCCCCATCTATTGTCGGTATCCTACAATTCCATTTTCAGAACTAAGTGCAGATTTATTTCTATCATCATCAGTTATATACTGATTTCAAGAAATTTTATCTTTAATATCATTTCTTGATTCGCAGTAAAACCCTACATCACATTTGATGTTTCCACCATAAAATTTCATCATGGGCCCAATTGTTTTGTAAAATTCCCTTTAATTTTTCTTGTCTAATTACTAGGTCAAGATTCCATCATACAAAATACGAGGTTGAAAATAGTGGGTGGGTCAATTATTGGGTCTTACACACTATAGCCTGAGTGCATGAAATTAAAATGTTATCTTATCCCCTATATATTTTATATACCTCATAACAAGAGATTATTTTACCCTATATCATACTAAGATCACTTATATGATTTGAATGGGATAAATAAGCACCAAAAGCATCATCAATTGTTATTAAATTCTTATATTACCCTATGTAGATTTTTAATTCCTTGTATCTTAATGTGTAGAGATTAAATACCCCCTATGAAATGGTATCCCCTTTTTGCTGTCGGTCTTCTACAAAGTGGTATTCCAATTCTTTCTATTGCATGATTCTAATCCTCATGGAATACATAGTAATACACAGACATTTAATTTATGAATAAACCCCATTATCGACTCATTATGGGGTCCTCACATCCCCCAATTAAATAATGTTGACCCATGGTACTATCAGCTATGTTGTGTATGGAAAAGGGAAACATTGGCCCTCTATTCATGTTAATTTATCTCTCCTTTATTCCCCACAAGGCTTCTTGTGACAATCGTAACACCTAATAACCCAACCTAATGACATTAAAATATTTCAAACCCTAGTACAAGTTATTAAACATTAAACCATAAGTATTATTTCATTAAAACATTATATTAAACTACAATATTATACTATATAAAAAAAAGTATGCCTTTTAATAAGAGATTATTTTACCCTATAAAAAAACCATATGCCTGACATGATAATTTTGAGATGAAACACACATTACCCTATATAAAACTAGGATGCATCCTTATGTGAGATTATTTGATATCCTCAATTAATATGAAATCACACTACCGATATATGTTTGATAATAAGATATCAAAATGTTCATTTTTTTCATTCGAGCAAGTACTAGAACAGCTCACAGGGGTCCTAATTTTCCCTTTGGAATATTTCACACTTCTACATAAGTGATTTTTGGTTTATCTATGATATATAATCATCACCTATTTATTTGAACAAATACCTTTTGGATTAATCTCATTACACATTGGATGACCTAATTTCACGGGCACACGCTTCGATGAATCTTAAGACAGAAATGAGTGGATCAAATATTTCAATATTGATCATTGGACAATCATGATTTTTTTACCCCATCTCTAAATGACATTATTATTGAACGTGTGTTTCAAAAAGTTCAAAAGGAATTCATAGAATGTTGTATAGTTTCCTTATATCACTATGTTTTCTCTTAAGATCACAATCACCACCATAGAATTTTTCTCCCTTTTTCACCTTGTTTTTTTCTCCCCGCCAAGTGTCATTGACACTATAACTCCTCATGATTCCCACATAATGAATATCTATAGAGGGATTAGGAATTGTCAAAGGGTTTCCTAAAAAATGTTTGAGATCTATGATAAACCCCTTAGACAAAATTCTATGATATTAAACTAGGATCCTTAGTCCAATAAACATTAATAGAAATTGTAATCTCTCAATCCAAAGATGAATGTGTGGGGTTGTGCTAGACGTCCCTTGGCCAAGAATTCGTGTCATGGATTTCACTCCACCTAATAGTACATATCTATTTGGTTTTTCCATCCATGTTCTTGGGATCATGAAATTATTCTATGTAAATGTGTATTAGAGAAATTTTGTACACCACAGGGTGGAAACAAAGGCACCCTCCATTCACATCATGTTCTATTGATATTGTGAATGTTAATTCAAGACATTCCACCCTATGGTATGAGATTTATTTCATTAATATAGAATTAATGGACCATTCTTCACAACCATAAAATTTGGTCATGTTTTCCATAGGGATGTTTTGTGTGACATTGATTGGGTGTCCCTATGACCACAATTCACATCGGGCAACCATCTCAATACCTCACACATTCTTTTGAGACATAAAATATTATATTATATGAATTATTACCCTAAACTATTTGCAATGTTCTGAACTCTATGGTCTTATTTTAAAATCATGTGTTCCAAAACCTATAACCTCAAACTAAAAGACATTTTATTAGAATCATGAATTTAAAATTAGTGAAAGAACTTCTGAAAATGTGTTGTGTGGCATAAGTTTATCTGATTATCCCTTATTCATGTCTACTTATTCATTCTACTACACTATAAATATACATTTTTTGGGTTCTCATTCTATAGCCCATACATCGTGATAATAATCATTGTGCAACTCACCCGATATTCTTATCTTTATAGGGTATTCTAAACTAAAATTTACCATATATTCCCCTCCAAGTAGTACCCTTTATGTTCTACCCTCCTATTCCATCAACCACTATTGTTGGGTTGTTATCCTTTTGGTCATTTCACGCATCCGGGTCATAATACACTAACCCCTATTATTGTATTTCCTCAATGTATGATATTATTCCTTATGTCTAACACCATCACCAATTTATGTAAAAAAATTATATACATGGTCCTCATCACACGATGTTAAATAATGATTCATTCATCCTCATGGGATAATGTAAAACAATGAGTCATCATAGTCCATTTCTTAGTAATCCTTCGTCAAGTTTTATTCACCAACCTGATCATTCATTTAGTTAGTCGATCACATGGAAGATGATATGACTCTCCCCCTAGAAGTCATGTTTGAAATACTGTCCGAATAATACTTCTATACCAATATCATCTAATATATGGTAGTTTAATTCCAACAGAGCATAAATTTATTTAAATTTTTTTTTACAATATCTTCATGCTTCTTGTGTCCCTTTTTTGGATCATCAGACTCTTCCATGTCCAAGTGGTCCCCCTAATAGAAATAATTCGTGGCCATAATGGATCACCTATCATTCTGGTTAGAACACCCAAAGGACTATGAATGAAATTATGATATAGGTTCCACGTGTTGAACTTTTTTAGATGTTAAATATCAATTTTATCTTTCCTATCCTCATCAAGGATAACAGTTTTCTTCAATCATCATGCCACAACCATTTTGTTCAAGAATAGTTGTGTCATGATTCATCATTTTCACCCCCCCCCCATAGGGAAGAATTAAATTCCCACAGTGTAACCTTATTTTTCCACTAGTTCATGATTGAAATGAAATTATACTGTCCAAAGGACCCCATTCTCATATGATTTCCCCACTCAACTTATACACTCCTTGTGGTTTGTCAAACAATTTGGATACTGAGTTTCCAATGATTTCAGAGAATTCTCATACAAATTAGTAATCCAATGGTCATACCTTATATATCACAACATTCATGGATCAATTTATCATATTGATTGTTCATTGGTTATCTCATGAACATTATTGATGTGTGATAATAAAATGGGATGAAATAAAAATGTTCAAACAAATAAGAGTGTAATGAAATACCCCTGATGTTATTGAGGGTCATCTGTAAATTAGAGTGTATTATATGAAAAATCATCCCATTGAACTACCATGGTGCTAATAAATTCAATCTCAGAAATCCTCTTCGGAATGGCCACCATCGTCGAAATCCACTCATCTTGGTCTTCATCTTCTTCAATGGATTTGGGGGGGAGGAATTATTCATCCTTGATCCATAACTGGATATATTCAAGGTGACACACAACGAATAATGATGTTGGTTCAAAAAACATGTCATATGATGCCTCCAATAAGGAAAATAAATGATTTATTATCAAAAAATATATAACATTCATGAAAAAATGCTCATATATAAGATCATATAGTTTGGAAATATACCCTTCATCATTGTGAAGGATATAGGATCCCACAATCTTGTTCTTATTTTATTCATTGACAAACACATTCCATTTTGTGTGCACCTACTCGTCTTGGATGTCTCAAGCTAGTGCATGATGATTTATCAAGTGCACCCTATTATTCCATAGGCTGATTAGATAGAGGTAGATAATTCCAACTTGGTATTTTAGGTAAGTCTATGGGAATGAGTGAAGAAGATCCATAAATACCTACACTCCATCCAATGAATGAACACATTATCTGTAATAGAATACATGTAATAATACTCAATGGTATCAGTTATTGGATGATTATATGTAGGTATTTTGAAAAATAATTCAATGGATGGATTATTGGTGAGAATATCCTCATGAATTTTTCAAGGAAATCAACTACTAGGAATGGATCGCCCATGTCTCCTTCCGAAGTAGAAGAATCTCTAGCCACCCCATGTAGAACTTCTAAGGTGGGTACCACTATCCTAGACTCCTCATGATACCCTAATGATAGAAATATCTCTTCATTATCACTCGTATACACCACCAATAGAAATTATTTGGTAATCCCTCCCAAATTATCCAAACCTATTGATCTATCTATTGGAAAACATGTCTCTACATTTATTGAAGGTCTAGCTCCAACAGCCTCTTCTTGTGGCACCTCTATGACATGATCTACCACCAGAGCTTCTTCATCCATCATTTTCATAGCAACCATATCAACACACTCCATTTAAATAATGGTCTCACATATCATTAATAGTGTATAATCCCTATTTTTTTAAATAGATATGGAGTCCCCCTAAATTTCATATAGTAGAATAACATCTATTTCCACGACCTCTTCCTTTCATGAAATCGACTATGATGTAGATGTTGTCAGATAATCCATTAACACATTCCAATATTTCATTTGAATAATTTCCATAAAAATTTATAAGGAAATAAAATAGGTAAAAAGTTGATAATGGGTGGAGGAATACAAAAATAATATATCCCAGTGAGGATCTTAGAGATAGTCATTGGCAATCCCAATGATTTCTTCATTCCCTTTTCAATTTCAACCTTTGTTAAAAGTATCCCAATAACTAGTCGTTTGAATCCCACGGCTCTGAAATCAGGGAGGACACCCCATACTCTCCCCAACATGGGTTATGGTTATATAACCTTGTTTTTTTAGCTGGTCACGGACTGCGCACTCTGTTATGCTCACTGACCCATGTATAAGTGGGAGATGAGATAGAAACTACACACTGGGCTCTGTTAGCTTCTAAATAACAAGATACATGACATGATATAATATATTCATTCTATTTAATAGATGATACTCCTTCCTTGGAAGATTTATAGTTGGAATATCTCTCCCCACAACTCATCTATGTCTCCGTAAAAAGGGTAACCGGTTAATAACTCATTGGTCGAGTGCACTAAAGTGATGGTCATCCATAAAAAATCCTATTATCTTGTGGTTAGTGGGTGTTTAATGCCCCTATGTGGAAAAATCCCCCTAAATATCAGTTTTATAGCACCACATCCTCTTGGAAAAAGTGAATTTTATCCTTATAATGACCTAGAACTGTGAAAAATATCCCCTCATCATGAAGAGTTTTGACCTATATAAAAACCCACTAGACTTACCATGAATTTGGGATGACCATATCTCAATTTTTTCCCAAATTATATAGCCACATCCTAGGTCCATGAGACAATTTCAGAGGAATTACCCAATACGATTCTCATTTTTTCCATGACTATATGAATAAAAGATACAAGAATGGTTTCAATCCTTACCCTTCTATTTCCACCTATGTCGGGCTAGGGTCTTCCAACTCTATGACAACCAAAACACATCTCATTGAACCAACCCTTCCTCCATACAGTAATCCAATAACCTATATTCCATGGAATCATTGTTGTGTCATGATCCTTTAATATCCTATATGGTTCGATGATTTAATTTCTCCCCAAGATATTCACTATTACATCACATAACATATTCATGGATGATATATTATGAAGCTATAGGTTGAGGAGAATACCCCTTCCCTATCCCATCTCCATTCCTGATAATTCACAAGATATTCCATAAAATTGAATGATCATTTTTTTGGAACCCCCTATGTACACTATTGGGGTTAAATGTTTAATGAATATGATGTACCTTACAAACTAGTGGGGATTATATGGATTACAGATTATGCTATAGTTGACACTTTATACTAGTACATCATTTCATAAATAAATGATTTATGATAAGATCTCAATTTTCTATGTGTCATCATTAGAAATAACTCCATTAACATAAGGAATGGGTTAAAATGAATAAATATGTAGGATTGGCCCTAAAAAGAATGTTTATAGGACCAAACATGTGTTTCAGGTGAAAATAAATGTTCATAATTCATGTATTTAAGTTCTTAGTGGGAAGAGAAATTGGGATAAGATATTCAGATATCTTTTTTTGTGTGTCCATCCATAATAAAGTTATAGGGGCCAGAAAACATGGAGTAGGGACTTCCCTTGGTAAATGTGAAAGAGAACCATGTTTAACTTCTACAATTCCAGGAGAGAAAGGTAAAAAATATGACACATCTCATGAATTTCTTCAATTATTAATGTTGTCATCTTCTTTCCCATATGTGAATCCCTCATAGGGAAAATATAACCATAGATCATTTGTATAATATGCGCCCCAGTCCAACCACATGGTACACTGTAATTATGCAACATCAGCACATCATCCACTATATAGCTTCAAATATCCACCAATAAGAATTCAACATAACCATTGAAATTCCTCAGGGCATTAACGTGGCCTTCCAATTATCATGTCTATTAGATTTGGTATGTAATTATTGAACGATTTAATTATTGTGATATACTTCATCAACAAATTTTGTTCTCTATCCGCTTTAACCAAATTCAAAAAATCACTGAAAATATTTAGCAGATTCTATTGGTCCTCCCATATTTTCTCCATAGGGTCGACCTCTGCATAAATCACCTGTTGGATTGAGATCTTGGTGATCTGTTGAAGATCACATAGGCTAAATCCAAACTATCAATGACATTATTATAATTTTTTGGTCTCAGGAAACCACATTCTCTACACCTCTATTGCGTTTTCCATGTTCTAGTAGACATGAATATATGATTCACATTCATCCCTATATAGAACCACATAATTTTGGTCTACCTATAAATCATAGAACAATTCACATAACCCATAATCCAAATCAAATTCCTCTATAAATCATCCTCTATGGTATATGTATCTGTTTTCCTTCCTTCCCTTGAGAGGATAAGCTATACCCTCCTTGAGAATCATATCATAATGTTGGGGGGATGTATCATCACCCATATTCTCCCGAGAAATTTTTTAAATGGTTATATATAGTTTTTGAGTTGCAAGATGCGATATATTTCTCTATATGTCCCCATTAATACCTATTCCATTGGTATAGACAATATGTTCATTCGATCTTATTGGAGGCCTAATGTCTTCTTTCCTGAGAGATGAATACCGCGTCACTCATCCTTAATCCATTAATTATAGTCATATTTCATCAAAAACTATCTATTTGAGATTTTGTTATAAATTGAATGTGAGATTCATGGTCAAAGAAACAAAAAATTATTTCATCAATAATTATAATCCCAACCATTTCTTACATATGATAGGTAGTAATATTGACTACATTATTGGTCATTATGGTTAGGAAATATGATTTTTAATTTTAATTTTTATGAAGTTATACTAATAGAGATCGATTTATGATTTTCATATTCATCAAGCTCGTTTCATGAATGTTGGGATTATGAAAAAATATTATCAGAGAACTATTCTTAGGGATAAGGTCATGGAGATGGTTATTTTTTGTGTAATGGGGATTGAAAGAAAAATCTTTTTTGAAGTATGTGAGATTATCGAATAGAAAGAATGATATTTTAAAATATGTAATTTTAGTTGTCTCTCTATGGTACCCCACTATTGCTTATAGTTGTACAACACCCTACGCTTCATTAGGGGATTCAAAAAGTAGGCCTCATGAAATGGAAGTAAAAATGAACTTCATGAATGTAATTAATTTCGAATTTTAAGAATTTATCCATTTTAATATGACCCTCCTCTTCCACTATATCTAAAATTTTGTGGTGTATTTTTTACAATGAAATTAGTGTTCTAGGGAATAGGTTGTGGAAATAATTACTAGTTTGAAGATAATGTATGACTCAACGTTCCAAAAATCCCTCAAATGGACTAATTTTAAATGCTCCCCACCATCATGAAAAATGACACTCATGAATAAATAGGGTACAGGGAGGCTTCATGGTACTATCCATGAAACGTTAAAGGTGATTTTCATTTCCCTGTGCAACCATGTAGAGACCTTACAATAAGCATCATGTTTCTTCATTATGATTTTTGGATATTAGACACTGAATATTCCGAAAAAAACATTTTTGATGATTCTAATATTGATGATACCACTATTTCTATTAATTCTCCATTTAGTATGAAATTTTAGTAGACACACAACCATTGAACCACTGATAAATTATTAATGATTATTAATCTTCTAATCACTATGAGTGAAAGTGGAAAATTGAATATAAATTTATCAATTAATTAAGGAGGATCCTTTTTTATAGATATCCTCCTTCTAATGTTGAGATTCCATCCCTAAATGGTTATTCCAATTAAGTAATAAGAAATCATATTCTTTCCCCTGTCGTTTAGTGATGAATCAATCCTTTGCAAATCGAACCCCATCTAAACCATGACATACCCCCAATGTAGGGCCATCATATTTCATAATGACTACCCCTAGCCTCTATTATCTACATGAGTATCAAACACCACCCCCCAAAAAGGATCCATTTTTAGTGAAGCACCTCTCCTATCCCACTTCATGTTTTCTCCCATTATTTGACAACTTTTCATAAAGGTTGAGTTCTTGGGTCCCCCATATAAATCCCCCATATGTTCTATCATATCATTAATCCCTTTGTTACTACTAAAATCCTATATTTTTTCCCCAAACATTACATTATGTGTATCCTAGATCCCCATCATAATAATAAATCTATGAATGTTTACCATATTCACCATTTATTTGTAGCATATATACAATAAAACTCACCTATAGATTAGCCACTCCCCTATAAAAATGTCAAAACCCTGTCACACATAGATGATCATAACGGGTTGTCATGTAAGCCCTAGGGTTATAATAATTGAGGGAAATTATGCACCTTTCATGGTTGAGGGTTCTTATATTTGATCGTCCACTAACCATGACATTGTTCCCCCTAAGGTGTGATACATCAAACATACATGTTCTATAAAATAAAACATCCACGTTCAGCATCATTTTCAAGCAATGTTAATCTATATGAGAACAACCACATCACGTTATGTAAAAACGTAGAATGAAACTATACAACTTTAACACGATTCACTATGTATGATCATCCTGGGATCCTTCCATCACACTCGATGGAGTGAATTCCACCCCCCAAAAGAATATTCAATGTATAATCACCACACCATCACTCATCGACACACCATTTATGGCACTACTATCCTTACGTCAGGTTGATCAACTTCATATATTGGCCCCATCACATGAAAATAAAGGTGGAATCAAACTACTTTGTTTTTTACCCATGTTTCTTATGTACGGTACATTGGACAAACATTATGAGATTAAATCCTAACATTGGTAACACTAGGTGGTACATATTGTTCCTAAGGTATGCACTCCCAAATCCACCTCTATGAAGAATTATAATCCATTAGTAAACATAGGTGTGAAATATTCACTCATAGAGACTCACCTTCTAGATAATCCTCAATGGTTGTTCTCATCCATGTATTCGGGTCTGAAAAATTCCCTTCTTGGGGAACACCTCCTAGATCAGCATTGACGTTGATTTCTGATAAAGTGGTGAACTTAGGTGACACATCAACCCAAATAGGGACAATGCTTCCAAATCCTCCTCATATGGTGTTAATTTTTACTAGAAATAATATGTGTGAAATCCAACCACATAGGGACACAACTCTAGTGAATGTGATTAAAGACACCTCCCTTTGGAATGTGGGAATGTGGGGTAATAAAAGCCAACAAGTGAATTGATGTGAATGTTCATCCCAGTGAAACAATCATAAACACACACATATAATTACATAGCAAAATTTCAATTATAAAGTAAATCATCTTAGGTATTCGTGAGTTTTATTCAACATAAAAATTCCCAAATCCCTTTATAATCATGTTGGTTTTAAAGAGTTGAAAAAACTATTCCACATTAATATTTTCTTCCAATAGAAAATTATTCAAAGTATTTCACCTCTACCACTTAGTAAATATTATTTAGAACTATAAAATAATGTTTTTGAATAAAATTATACTTAATTAAATTTAATATTATCATTATAGAATTAAATATTCATACCAATACAATAATTATTGAATTGGGTGTTGGGTGGGTTTTACGACCAACAGAAATGATGTTTTAATGATTATATCAATAATGATTAAGATAAGGCAAATATTTTTTATATAAAATAATAATTTATAATTTTAGATGTTCCCAAAATTTTGCATTGACAATAATTTAGAAAATAAATTCAATGTTAATAATTATCATATTAATTTTATATTATTCTCATTTGGATTTTATTAACTAATTAAATGACTAAGGAAATTATTTGTTATTGTGTATAGTTTTGGAAGTGTAATTTCATATATGACATTATATTAAGGTTTAAATTTTTTTAATGGAATGATAATATTAAAAATTATGGATTTAATTGAGAAATACCCTTTTGATGGTTAATAAATCACTATAAAAATCTACTGACCAATAACATCATCAAAAATAATTAAAAAATCACAAGGGATGAAATTAGAACATTATAAATTATAAGAAACTTTTACTACATTAAATTCATCAATATATTGCTAATTGATATTTTATAAGGAAATGGGGATTTTTTTCTCCATTAAAAAAACACATATATAAAAATATCATTTACAGATGTTGATTAAAATAAATGATAACTTATTAATACATTTGTAGATAATGATAATAAATGAAAAATATTAAAGTTATTTTTTATAAATAAGGATATGAAAATTTTTATTAAGATGGTTGTGTTTATTATACAATTTCATAGTGTGAGTAAGAAGCC
Source organism: Viscum album (assembly GCA_963277665.1). Lineage (NCBI taxonomy): Eukaryota > Viridiplantae > Streptophyta > Magnoliopsida > Santalales > Viscaceae > Viscum > Viscum album. The sequence goes on from OY728150.1 coordinate 1,592,065,753, forward strand.
TATCGAGACTTATGTTAAGGGTTTTTATTATTATCAAACATTCTCATTATATTATTAAATATCAATTTAATTTGCAGAAAACATAATTGTATTTAAATAATAAAAACCAATTAGTTTTTGGTATTTGTTTATTTATTGGTGGTTAATATATTAATATTTAATTTTTCACCACATTACTTATTAAAATGAAAAGTAAATTTTTTTAATAAATAGCGACATTAATTAATATGTTTGGTCAAAAATCATTTTCCTCTATATTAATGTTCATAAAATATGATTTTTATAAGATTTTATAGAAACATATATGTTTGGTAAATTCATTTAATACTACATTTTATTTTAATTAAAATGATTATAAATTACATGTTTAAACATTTATAATACGAGTCATGTTTTCTTTTTTTCAATAAAAATATTGTTTTTGAATGTATACATCAAGAATATATTTTATCACCATCATAAACATTCATCATTATTTATCATCATTTACATTTTTCTATTATTTATTTTATTAAAACAAATTTACAATATTCGTTATAATATTAGTCATTAAAAGATAGTAAAAGAAAATAATATATATTTTTTTATTCAAAATATATTTATAACAAATTTTCAAACGTTTTTATCATCTTAGTCATCATCATTTTATTAATTCATATTCTTTACTATATATGTGGTAAAATGATTATGAGTATTTTTTTGAAATGATACTCCTAATGGACTATGTCTATTATGTGACATGTAGGACACAAACTTTATAAACCTTCAATACATTAGCTTATTTCATTTATCCAATTATCAAAAAATTTAGTGACCATAGAAAAATCTCAATTTAGAAATTGACATTGTAAAATATTTTATGACATTCTTAGATGTGATTCTGGATAAACGATGTTATTTATTATTCAATTATTTAAGAAAAAATTATACAACATTATTATACATATGAAAGCTCTTTTGGATCTTTTTATTAATATTTTTTTATTTTTGTTAAATGATTTGACCCATTATGTGTGATTTAGGGATTTTATTGTATGACATCCAATTATTGTAGACATAAACCATGATTATAATATAATAAACTTATGGTCACATTTGATATTCCAATTTATCTCCCATGTTAACACTTATTAATTCACTTATCAAACATTTTTCTATATTTAAATTTTCCTAGGTTATGAAGAAGGATATTTATTATGATTTTTATGGAATGTACACCTCATGTTGAAACTACATATGTGAAATATTGAATACCTAATAATATAATTTATTTATATTCCAAATCGAAGTACGTCACAAAATCAAAGGGGTATTCATAAATGTTGGAAATGGTTTAAGGTTTTTGTAATTTATTGTGTTTATTGTTTCATAGAATGGACATTCATATTTTGATACCAAAAATTGGAAGAAAATTTTGACATTTATGAACATAGTCATATAGACTCTTGAAAATAATGGAGAAAAAGAATCTTAATATAAACTCAGTGCATGAAAATAATAATGAACAACATACCTTATTTTACATTATTTGGGGGTAGTTGTTTTTTTAATTCACATTCACTTTATGAAATGCTTCGATATATTTGAATATGTTATGAAACAATTTTGGGATAAATAATATCACATGAAAATTACTATGGATAACATTCATTGGAACATAGAAATTAATAAATTTTTGTATACATAACATCTAAGATTTATTTAATCATTGTTCATAGGATTCCTTTTTTGTGTATTCTCATCAGAAAAATTTCCCAGTTAAGGTAGTTGATATAGATAAAAGGAACGGGGTTGATAACAGTTCTGAATGAAAACATTTTTTTTCAACATATAGTAACAAAATGAACAGAGGTCTATTTCTGAAAATCATATGATTATGCTTACACATATATCTAGATATGTGATTAATAACATGAACCTTCCCAATAACCCAAAAACAAAAAAAATTAGTTTTAAATATAGCTCCATTATAATAAAATTATCCAAAAATTGAAGAAAATAAATTTTCACAACATATATGCTAAAACTATCTATGTATGTACACACGTAACTATATAAGAGGAATAAGAAAACGTTTTCATTTCTAGAGGGAAATCCACAAAGCTTGTAATTATCATAAATAAAATAAAATGATTATCAATAAAATATTGGACAAGATGTTACAAAATAATATTTAGTCCATTGACCTTTGAATAAAATAAAATTTAAAATTTCATTAGTAATATAAATTCCTCCATACTAGGTCAAAAAGTATAATAAACATTAAAATCATACACACCCATAGGATAAGTGAGGGACAATAAAACCACTATGAAAGAACTGGGTAGTTTAATAGATTGGTAAAAGGCATATTCATCATGTAATAGGAAATGAGAGGTTTTCTAGTTGATATGTGTTCAGAACACTCCATTTTTATTGAATGTTTTCAATGAACATCAACTTTTAGGTACTAGATTTTTTCTGAGAACTAACAGTTTTATGTGGATTATAACCCATATTTATTAACTTATTCAATAAATGATTTTATATTCATCTTGAAATTTTTATAATAATAAATTTAGAAAACATTTGTGTTATTTTAGACAATAATTACATTTATCTACATAGAGAACAAATTAGATTCTATAATAAATCACATTTAATGTAAAAAATTAATCGATTATCATCTATCTGTGAAAGGATATATAGTATATATTTATCAATATTACTACCATCATATGCGTTATAGTAAAAAATAATCATTTGAGTTTCCTAATCATACTCAATTTAGTGAGATAAATTTTTCATTAAAAATATTTTTGTATTCTTGATCTTTTAAAAAATACTATCATCTATTTTAGATGATGAGATAATTCAAAACACTAATGATTAAATATATTTAATAAAGATTGAAAGTAACACTGATATATTTATGACAATATTTTTCAATGATCAAATATTTGGTTGACTATATTAATTTCTATGAAATTCTAAATAAAAAATTATTATGATACTTTATAAAAATAAATTTATTATATAAGAACATTTAAATACAAAGGTTTAATAATTAGTTTTAAATAATGATATCAGGTCTATGAGATCACATAGAAATCAGACAAAATGGATTGAGGTAAAATGATTCTTCTTTGAACATAATATTTGTACAAAATTTTATGGGACGTAGTGTCGTAATGATGTATCCATGGTTAATCCAATGATAAAATAAAACCTACATATCATGATAGAAAAATCCTACTATAGAGGATTAAAAAATTCTGTGCTAATAAAAAATTCTTTTTATAAATTATTTTCCTTTCCCTATTATTTTTCGTTATGTTAATAATAATTTATATAATATTTTAATAAGTAATTTCATTAAAATAATTATTTTTTTAATTCATCATGACAATATTAGCCACATGTGACTTTTCCAAATTTTCTAGAATGGTTTATTTTTATGTGAATATTGTAAAAATAGTTTCCACCAATGTAGTAGAATTCATAACATCATCATCATTAATGAATGAATTCAAAATTTAAAAAACAATTGATAATGATATATTGTATGACTAAAATGATGCCTTCAAAAATATTATCTGGGAATTAATATATAGTTATTGATATTTTAAAATCTAAAATAAACATTTAGTCTTATAAAATTTAATTTTTATCTTTTTTAAATAATTAATAAAATATTGATATTTTTTTTACTCTATCATTGGTGTCCACATTAATAAATAATTTTTAATTGAAAACAAATTAATGAAATGAAAATTAGTATCCTATATAATATTATCATAGCCTCAATGATAATTTGGAAAATAGTTTTTATAAAAATATATTTTAGTGTGTTATTCATTTATTATTTTATAATTAAATTTAGTAATTTATAGAAATATAATATATTAAAAATAATTATATATATATATTCCTATAGTTATAATTAATTAATAATGTTAATTTATATCATGGGTAAAAACATAAAATACCTTTACAAAATATCTTCAAATGAATGGTCGAGGCCTCACTTGAACTTAACTCATCATTGAATAATGTTTCATAAAATTTCCATCCACAAACATATAATTTTGAATTTATTTCTATATTATGTTTCAATTATTTAAAAAAATTCATTCTATTCACTACTATAATGATCCATCAAACACCCTTTCACATCCAGTCCAAATAGAATAATTGATTCCATTATACTAGATAATTTCCTTAAAAAATAATCTTACTCTATGATCTTGAGCATCTATTTCCTAGAAATTTATGGAGCCCTATTTTTTATCCCGGAGGTTTTTAAAAGGATATTAATTCTAAATATGATTTTATTTTCTTCTATTTAACAATTCATCTATGTAGTATATTTTTCCTATATTGATATATTATTAATCACTATATTAATCTATGTTTTTAACTTTTATTATACAAAAATTGATATGTTATCATTGTAGAATATAATATTATATATATATTAATCATTATAACATGCTCCATTTTATGTTTATTTTACCACCAATATGAATAGTTTTATAAGAATTGTATCATTAATGATTATTATATCTAAAATATTATAATTAATATATTTTAATGAGTAAATTAATTTTTTTTATAAATATATAGTTATGATACTATAATAAAAACATATGATAATAATACATATCTAATTAATTATAGAACGGTTATATTTAAGATTTTTTATCCACCAACATTAAAGATGCAATGAAATTTTTTCCATGGATAGTTATTAAAAAGTAATATATTAAAGATAATATATTAATATTAGATCAATATTATATTTTTTTTCAATAGTAAGAATATTAAATTTTCAATAATTTAATATGATACCACTATTCATATGTTAAAAATAACTAAAATGGACTCATCGCCAAATTCATATTCATTAAAAATATATAAAAATAGAATGGATTGGTATTAAATAATTATAACTAATTACTGAACTTCTTTTAATGTACCATGAATTATTTTATAATGAAGAAATGATTAAAAATTAATGGGGATCAACATCACCATTATGAACCCCATACAAAATGAAAAATATTATAAACATCTAGTGAGAAAAATAATCATCAACTGATAAATAATTTTTTCAACAATTAGAATAAATATGGTATACTAAAATAATTATATGTGAATACTAATTTTAAATAAGTAATTAATGTGGTTACATATAATTTATATTATTTTAGTCTGTATATGATGAATTTTAGGACATGAGGAAATATTTAACCTTTTAACATAACTTTTTATCATATTTGTTAATGTTTCAGTTTCAATTCTCATAATATTTAAATTATATATATCGACAAAATCATATAGCTTTTTTAATATGGTTATTCCATTTTTTTCTATATAAATTACTTTTAGCCCTTTTTACATGGAAATACTGAATTAAATTTTTTATAAGGCTAAAATTATCTCTTATCTAATGTAATTATTCTTTTTCCTATGTATTCATGGTCATTAAAATTCATTTATATATAGTTTTATATATATCTACATTTTTGAAGAAGGTATTTTATAATATATCACAAATAATTTTCAATTAAATAAAATGCTGATTTTCAAAACATTTTCCTTATACTTCAATTAAAACATTTATTATAAAACATTAAAAATTATTTTTCTAAATATATACATCACATATGGTGTTTAATAATGTTATTTCATTTCTACATTATCAATAATCATTTCATGGATTCATTTTTTCAATGAAAAGGAAATTTCCACTATATTATTAATATTTTTTTAAAATTTTACAAATATGGATATTTAATAATTTTTTCCAAAAATATTTCTAAGTATATTACAAAAATTTCATCTATATCAACATTTTTTTATAATTTCACACAAATTAACATTAATTATTATATCATTTACATTATTTATATATATGTACTGTAATTATGACATTTTAATGATTTTTTCATTAAAAATATCTCTTTCTCATGGGTTAATTAAGATATAATTAAATAATTAAAGTCTTTTTTATCTTATAGATCACATACGTATGGAATTATTTATATAATGTTATAGACAAAACTATTATCTTCCTCTAGAACATTGTGTAACATTATAGATCATGAGATTATTCATAATTGGCATCGACCTAATCCCTTAAGGGAATATGTCTATTATGTGACATGTGGGCCTAAAAAGACATAGTCACTTAATGAAGTGGTCAAGGACATATATCTCATAAGATAAAATGTTTTGATTTGGGGAGAAAATGAAATATAATATGTGACTCTATTCAATTTTTAATTTTCTTTTTCTACTGATCCTTGTAATTAAATATGAATTAGGCTTATGATTTTAAATTAATTTAATGCATTATTATTAATTCTTAGTTTTTCTATTATGGATCATTTTCGATGATTCTATTTTTAATTATCCTATATATTATTTTAAATCATCAATCAATGAATCACGACATGATATTTACCACTTTTTTGTGATCTATATATTTTATGATCATTTTACTAGGTTATGTTTTCATACAAATACACTTATTTATTCTCATGTATGATCATTGATTGTTATCCCCAATGTATAGAAATATTAATAATTTGAGTTCACAATTTTCTATATTTTCTTTTATATTATTTATAAATAATGCAATTATGTTTGATTTATCTAGAAAGGATGTCTCAATTGTATATTTTTAATGACAAACGATGAATAAATGATAATATATTTTTGTAATGTATATATTAAAAAATCCAAATAAGAATTTATTATTATTATGAATGTATTATATTCTTTTTGAATATTCTATTAATGTGATGGAATAAAAATGTATATTGTGATTGTGTCACCTCATGTATCCCTAGTGAGACACCGCCACATGATATTATTGTTGAGTCAATAAGGTTTTCCTTATGACTTTTCCATTCCTTCTTGTTTTGAAAATCACAAACACATTATCTTTAAGAAAATTTCTTTTATAAAGAAAATTGATTTTATTAGGAAAATAGCTTTTATAAGGAAAATAGCTTTTATAAGAAAAATTTCTTTTATAAGAAAAATTACTTTTATAAGGAAAATTTCTTTTATAAGGAAAATCGGTTTTGTAAGAAAAATTTTTCTTATCATATTTTCATTCATATTTTTCCTAAGCATAAAATTCGGATTCATTTCTGTTTTCTCGGATTTGTTTGAAACTTTGATATAATGTATTCTGTTTTAGGATCCGAATTCTGGATAAGAACTGTAAGGAAGTTTCACTCCGAATTCAAGATGAGAACTGTAATAAAGTATCATTCCAAATTCCAGATACGAACTCTGACTATGTCCTATTCCAGATTCTGGATACGAATCCTTATGAAGTTCGACATTGAATTCTCATTACGAATTCTAATGACGAATTCTCATTAAGAATTATGATAATGAATTTTCATTAAGATTTATAATGAAGAATTCTCATTACGAATTCTGATGATGAATTCTCATTCCAAATTCTGGATATGAATTCTCATTACAAATTCTTCAAATGAAATCTCATTACGAATTCTGATGATGAATTCCCATTACAAATTCTGATGAGGAATTCTCACTACGAATTCTGATGACGAATTCTCATTCTGAATTCTCATTATGAATTCACGTTTTAAACAGAATCTGATCATCTCTGTTTTATACACTCCAAATTTATTTAGACTCAAAAAATTATCTTTGGTTAGACGCCGAACTTTCATCTTGCTTACATTGTTATAATCTGTCTACTATTTATTATTTTCCTTACACTCCGAACCTTCACTCCAAATTTTTAATTCCGAACTTTTGAGTTAGATTTTAAAATGATGTCGTACATTCTGTTACACTTGTTTTGTTATAAAACAATGTTTTCTATTTTGTTATAAACTAACCGTTGTCTAATTGACATGTGTACAGGTCCCTCCGATCATTAAGGAAAATATGACCGTTGGAGAAGGAGCCGACCTTACATATAAATAGGAGCTCATTTGAAAGAGATCACAACTGATGGATGGATGAACAACTTGGTTATTGTGCATACATGATTGAAGTCATTTCTAGAGAGAGAGACTCTTATTAACTCTCAAAGCCTCGTGCGACTCCGAATGTTGGTGATTACATTCGAGGACTTCCGGTTATAGGAAGACAGAGGTGCCGACTACCTTGAAGTTTGAGGGCTTCCATGCTGAAGAAGACAGAGGTTGCCAACTACCTTGAAGATGAGGGCTTGCGGGGATAGCAAGACAGAGACACTCCGATCTTCGTATCGAGGGCTTACCCTGGTGTGGGTAAGACAGACTTTATTGAAAGTATAAATCAAGGGACCTTTATCCAAGGTTGTTGGATACCCTTCTCTTTGGGTTAAAAGACTAATATCTTGTTACTTGCAGTTTTAGTACTTGTTTATTTCCGCTACATTATGTATTATAAGGAAAGTATAACTTTCTTATACTTCCTTACATGTACTCTATTTCATTCAGATTCTATACGCTTTAAGGTAGAATCTCATATTGCAACATTTGTTAAGTTTCAATTTCCGGAACCATATTTTCGGAACCTACTTTCGGAATCTCTTTCCAAGTTTTCATTCGGTGTTAGAGGTGTTGTGATTTTTCTTAGTTTAAATTTTTTAAACATAGCCCTTTCCTTTTCTTAAGGAAAACATAGTTTTTTGTAACTAACTTTAAAGGTTCCATAGGAATTTCTAAAGTATACAATTCACCCCCCTCTTGTAATTGAGAATCTACATCATTATTTCGATCCTACAATTGGTATCAAAGGAGGTCTCTGAAATACTTATACTTACAAATAAGTTTTTCTTGCTCATTTTTCCATTCCGAACTTTTCTATTCCGAACTTTCTTATTCCAAACTTTGTTATTAAGAATCATTTCTACTAACAAGTTTGAGTGCCAAAGTATTTTATAAGTATGGAAGGAATTAGTGTTGGTTCAATTGATAATCTAAATCCTTCAAGACCTCTAATCATTGATGGTAATAATTATGATTACTGGAGAGATCAAATGAATACTTTTGTTATCAATACTAGAGTGGAAAATTTTGTTATGCTTACTGGTGATTATAAAATTCATGATAAGGAATTTAGAACTTTTACTAACCAGGAAAAGCATGAATATCAACTCAACTATAAGGTACGCAATACTCTACTTTGTTCAATGACCAAAAATATATATAACCAAATTTCTTCTTGTAAAGTAGCTAATTTTATCTGGAAGAAGTTAGAGGTTACACAATTTGGAACATCTAAGGTGATTGAGACTAGGAGAGCAATGCTTAGAGTTGAATATCTTGGCTTCAACTTTCATTATGGTGAACCAATCCGTAATGTTCAACAGAGATTTATAACTATAGTAAACAGCCTACAGTCTATGGGAGAGAAAGGTTTAGATGATGAAGCTCTTGTAGATAAGATAGTTGATATCATGCCTAATGAGTGGGAGTAAAAAAGAACTACTATAGATTATAACAGGAAAGTGACTCAGATTTCTCTTGATGAGATTTTTGGAACTCTTCTCCAACATGAAACCAGAATGAAGAGAGATGCTGACAAAATCAAAAAGAAAAATGGAAATAGTGCTGTTTCATTTACAACAACATCAAATAAGATGAAAGCTAATACTCCTGAGAGAGTAAACAGATCTAAGTCTAAGAAAATGGTATTTCAGTCAGATTCTATTGAGTGTGAAATATCAGAAAATGAATTAGCAAATCTTTCTTGAAGGATGAACAAGATAGCTGGCCAGAGAAATTTCCAATCCAAGTATAATAAAAAGGAAAGGAAAGATAAGAAAGATGGAGAAGTTACTTGTTATGAATGCAAGAGAGATGGACATATAAGACCATATTTCACTATGCTCAAAACGAAAGAAAGGAAAGAAAGACATTCAGATAGGACCAGAAGGAAGTATTATAAAGAAAAAACTAAGATTGTTCTGAATGCTAATGACACCTGGAGTGCCTGTGGTGGTGACTCTTCAGATGAATCTTCTGATTATGAATCTTCAGGATAGAAGAATCTTGGTCTTATAGCCAGAATTTCTATTGATAATCCTTGTTTTATGGCTAAGGTACGAAATGCTGAATCATTGACCAATGTTTCTTTAAATTCTAATGATAGTAAGTATTATAACTCTTCTGATGAAAAATCTTCTTCTGATGAAGAAAATACTTTACCTACTTATGAAGAAGTCTCTAGGTTTGCTGAACTTCTTCAGATTGAGAATTCTAAACTCAATAAAGTACTTGATAAGGAAAACTCTAGGAATTCTCTTCTTACAAAAGAGATATCAGATCATCCTAAAGAACATGATAAGAAAAATGATGATTTTGAATTTATTTCAATAAATCTTGAGGGAGTAAGTTCTTAGAAGAACAAAATTTCTAAAGAATTAGAAAAAGTAATTTCTAATAAAAATGTTTTCGAGCCTAGAGCTAGTTCTAAAACTAATTATTTTGAGGATAAAAACTTGGTTGTAAAACTCAAGTCTGAAATTTTTTCCTTAAAGAAGTGTTTATCAAACTTTACCCATGGTAATAAAATTTTGATAAATTGTATTCCCAAATACGACCATTAAGAAATAAATCTGGATTTGGTAATACCCATGAAAATCCAATTTTCAGTAACAATTATTTTTTTCCTCAAAGTGCCCCATTTTGTACCAAGTGTCAATGTGGTGGTCACTGGGCAAATAATTATTCCTTAAACAAATCCCAATCTCTAGGATTTCACAAAGCTTACTTTTCTAAGAAAATGTGGGTACCTAAAATTTTATTGTTTGGAAATCTCGGATCCAAACAAGTTTGGATTCCGAAAGTCTAATTTTCTTCTTGATTTCAGCAAAATAAAGAAAGTACCAGCAAAAATAGATGGTATATGGATAGTGGATGTTCCAGGCACATGACTGGTAACAAAAGCTATTTTGAAAAGATTATCAAAACGAAAGGAGGAAAGGTATATTTCGGAGATAATGCTAAGGGTGAGATTGTTGGTATTGGTAATATTGTTCTTCTTGGTAAAACGTTAATTTAAAATGTTCTTTTTGTTAAGGGTCTTAAGCAAAACCTCATTAGAATAAGTCAGTTATGTGATGAAGGTTACCCTGTGAATTTTAGGAATGATAAGTGCTTAGTTCACAATTCCAAAGAAAAATTTATTCTCTCAGCAAATAACCAAGAGAATATTTACACCTGAAACATAGAAGATCTTAGAAGCCAAGATTTACCTTGCCTTAGTGCAATGGAAGATCATTCCAGGTTATGGCATAGAAGACTAGGTCACTGTAACCTTAGGAACTTATGTAAACTCTCTAAGAAGAAACTAGTTAAGGATCTACCGGAGCTTAGATTGGATTCTTCTAAAGTTTGTGATCCTTGTCAATATGGCAAGAAACATAAATATAGTTTTAAATCAATCGGTGAAGTCTCAACAACTGATGCATTATAGTTAGTGCACATTTATCTTTTTGGTCCAACACAAACTAGAAGTATTGGAGGAAAATACTATGTGTTTGTACTAGTTGATGATTACACTAGATTTACTTGTGTTTATTTTCTAGCAAAGAAATCAGAAGATTTTTCTTATTTCAAATGTTTTAGAGCTCAAGTAAAAAATCAGAAAAACCTTCCTTTGAAAACTATTCATAGTGATCGTGGTGGAGAATTTAAAAATTATGATTTTGAAACATTTTGTAGAAAAAATGGTATTACTCACAATTTTTCAGCACCTAGAACTCCTCAACAAAATGGTGTAGTTGAAAGAAGAAATGGAATCCTTCAAGAGATAACTAGAATCATGTTGAGTGAATATTCTATAGCTAGAAATTTCTGGGATGAAGCTGTAAGTACTGCTTGTTATACTATAAATTGAGTTTTGATTAGACCGTTTTTTAATAAAACTCCTTATGAGTTATGGAATGGTAGAAAACCAAGACTATCCTACTTCATGGTTTTTGGTTACAAAGTATTCATTTTGAATACTAAAGGTAACTTACATAAATTGGCACCAAAATCTGATGAAGGAATTTTCTTAGGTTATTCCACAACATCTAAGGCTTATAGAGTTTGTAATAAAAACACATGTACTGTTGAAGAAACAGTACATGTAGAATATGATGAGTCAGATCCTTTTGTTTTTAAAACACCTCAGCCTACATCCTCGGATGTGTTTTCAAAAACTGATTATCAACCTTTGATAGAAGAACCTTCTAATAAGGATAATGTTCAAGAATATATTCCTATAACATTTACCCTAGAAGATTTTCTACCCTATGTTGATAAACAAGCTTTTCAAAACCCAAATCAGGCATTTCTTAAGAATCATCCCAGTGATAGTATCATTGGTGATGTAAATCAACCTGTAAGGACTAGAAGTTCCGTAATAAATGAAGTTGATCATCTAGCATTTCTTTCCCAATTATAACCTAAAAGCACTGATGAAGCTTTAGGTGATGATGATTGGATTAAAGCCATGCAAGATGAACTAAGTTAATTCAAAAGGAATAAAGTTTGGATCATGGTTAAAAGACCTAAGGAAACTTCTGTAATTGGAGACAAATGGGTTTTCAGAAATAAATGTGATGAAAATGGATTGATAATAATAAATAAAGCTAGAATTTTTGCTAAAGGCTATAATCAGCAAGAGGGAATAGACTATGAAGAAACCTATGCTCCAGTAGCTAGACTTGAATCTATCCGTATTCTACTTGCCTTTGCAGCATTCTTAAATTTCAAACTCTTCCAAATGGATGTGAAATGTGCTTTTCCTAATGGTTATGTTCAAGAGGAAGTTTTTGTTGAACAACCTCCTGGCTTTGATGATACAAAACATCCTAATTATGTTTTTAGACTTACCAATGCCTTGTATGGCCTTAAACAAGCCCCACGAGCATGGTATGATAGACTCACTATATTTTTTCTTCAAAATAACTATGTTAAGGGAAATGCAGATCCAACCCTTTTTATAAAGAAAGATAAGAAAAATGTTTTGATTGTTCAAATTTATGTTGATGACATCATATTTGGTTCAACTCAGCAATCTTTGACCGACTCTTTTGAAAGTCTAATGAAATATGAGTTTAAAATGAGTATGATGGGTGAGTTAATATTTTTCCTTAGTTTTCAAATTTCTCAAAAATAAGAAGGAACCTACATATCTCAACATAAGTATATTAAATATCTTCTTAAAAAGTATGGTTATGACAACACTAAAAGTATTAGTACTCCCATTGGTACCTCAAACTCTTTAGACCTTGATGAAGCTGGGATACCAGTAGATCAAACGACTTTTAGGGGTATGACAGGAAGTCTACTATACTTAACAGCCAGTCGACCAGACTTAATGTTTTCAGTATGCTTATGTGCAAGATATCAATCCAATCCTAAGGAATCTCACTTAATGGAAGTAAAAAATTTGTTTTCACTACCTTAAGGGAAAAATGGATCTAGGATTATTTTATACTTCTGGAAATGATTTTATCCTAAAAAGCTTTTATGATGCTGACTTTGGTGGATGTAGAAAGGATAGAAAAAGTACATCCGGAAAATGCCATTTCTTAGGAGATTCATTAGTTTCTTGGTCCAGCAAGAAGCAACATTCTGTAGAACTCTCCACTGCTGAAGCTGAATATGTAGCAGCTGGAAGTTGTTGTGCAGACTTGTTGTGGATGCAACACACACTCACAGGCTATGGCTTGAGTTTTACTAAAAATAAAATTTTGTGTGATAACACTAGTTCCATTTACCTCAGTAAGAACCCTTCACATCACTCCCATGCAAAACACATAGATATCAGGCATCACTTTCTTAGGGATCAGACACTTAAAAGAGATATTATTCTTCAGTTTATCGGAACGCAAGATCAACTTGCTGATATTTTCACAAAATCTTTTCCTTCTAATAGATTTGAATACATTAAAAATAAGTTATGAATGATAACTATAAGTTAATCATTCTTCATTAACTTTATGTTGAAAAAGTCTCCTGACAACAATAGACTCCTTTTCATAGGGGGAGTACATTTGATTGTTAGTTTAACAAAGTTTCTCAAAAACTTTTTTCAAACTTTTCGGAATTAAAATTCTGGAATGGAATTTCCGAAACTAAAATTTCCAGAATGGATATGTTCATATAGAAGAATTCAAGAATCAATGACTTCGTATTGAACACATCCGGAATGGAAAATTTTCGTACTGGTATTTTCATAATGGGATTTTCGTACCAAATCTTCCATAATAAGTTTTTCGTTTTCAAAATTTTGTAATGAAATTTTCGTACTGAGTTTTCCTTACTGAGTCTGTTTTTCGTAGTGAGTTTTCTGAATTTTGTATTTTCGTAATAAAGTTGTTTTTCAAAGATTTTGAAAGAATGTTACCAATTACGAAAAATCATCCTAAGCCAATCCTAAAGGTATGATTTCATTACCCAAGTTTTCGTAGTCATATTTTACATGCTGGCATTTTCTTATATTTTGTTTTCAGATTATAATTTTCTTAATTATTTGTTTTAATAAAAACCTCAAAAGATCGGATTCAAAAGAATTGGTTTTCGACCGCCAGATCTGATCTCAGCTTATCACAACTGTTCGATCAACCGTGGATGTTGAACCGTCATCTCATTGCCTATATAAAGGGGACAAAAATATTTGTCCCACAGCGGTTTTCAAGCCCTCGCATTCCGAAGCTCTGCCCCTCGGTTTTAAGGTCGTTCCGAACTTCATCCTTCTCCGTTCCGAACATCTCAGAGGTCTTCAGATCCGAATGTCTGTGGAAGTAGCTTCGCAAGACATGTCTTCCTCCAAACCTATTTCGAAGTGGTTAGTATACAAAGAGAGGCTGGTCCATCCGGATTTCTTCAACAAGTATGACTCCCTTATTTCCAAGAATATCAAGCTAAATGGTTGGGAAGATGTTGCAGTGTCAAAACCCGGGAACCAAGATGAAGAATATTCAGACTTACTTGTTGAATTCTATGAAACAGTATCTTTTCTTAATGATGATGGAAAGGAGAAGTTGCCTTTTTTAAGTCTTATGGTAAGACTTATAAGCTTTCCTATGCCAAGGCAGCCAACTTGGTAGGGCTAAATAATGATGGTGAAGCTGAGTTTATTTCTCATGTGTTGTCGGATTCTAAGGGTAGCTTCGACAAGGAAAAATCTTTAGAAACTCTCGTACTGGCAGATTACAAGGCTCCGAAGATTGCTAGTTTATCTACAAATTTCGGGATTCTAGAATTATGGGTACAAGGTCTTATCGTACCGAGGAAGGGTGACAAAGACAGATTGAAGAAGAGAGTGAGATCAACATCCTAGATTTTCTGATAAATCTGAGGATGTTTAATTTGATGAAGCAAATTCTCATTACTCTTGAGAATTTAAAGAAAGGAAATCTGAGAGCTCAGATTATAATGTATCCAGCTATCCTCTCCAAGTTGATAGTTAGGTTCCTTGAGTATTTCAAGGAGGCTTGCAAATCTAAGCCAAGAGTTTGCAAGATTATGCTGGTGAGTGATGGTACACTCAAAAGAATGGATGTAGCCTTTGACAAGGAGTCTGGACAGTTTATTGATCTACCTGCTCAAAAAGAATCAGTTCCAAAAGCTGCTGATCCGGAATCCTCTAAGATGGTAAGGAATAGAAAGATGAAGGAAGTGGAAGTAGAAGCTGATGATCCCAAGTCTAAGGAAGTTCATTCCGCACCTCCAAAACAAAAGAATAATAAATCTTACCCAGATGACGTTGTTGCTAAATGGAGGGAGATGAATGAAAAGAGAGTGCAAGGGGAGCCTCAGTATGGCTTGGACCCTGCGGAGGCTAAGGCCTTGAAGGAAAGAACTGCGGATGAGCTCGAAAAACAAGAAAAAGAAAATAAGCTCAAGAAGAATATGTCTGAGGCTGTGGTAGCTCCGGCTTTGTTAAAATTCAATGAGATGGTTTCATCAAATATTCCTCTTCCAAGATATTTTTCATTGGATTCTCTACCTGAGACTCCAGGAAGAAATTTCTTTGCTCCGGAAGAAGTTGTTGCTAAGACTGCTGAGGAAGTAGAGGAAGTTGAGCAAGTGGAAGAAGAAGAAGATGTTGCTGAAGGATGTGGTGAAATCGGAGATGTATTGAAGAAAGTAGATTATTATAAAGGGACACCTTCGGAACACTTATCGCTCTGAACTTCAGAAGCTGAATTTTCGAAGCTAGTTACTCTAGCAATGGAAGAAGAGAAATGAGAAGAAGAATTAGCTTATCATGGAGAAGAAGAACAAAATTTACATGATATTTCTCAGATGGAAAACGTAGAGGTTTGTGTTCAGGAAGTTGCTGATGAGGAAGATAATGTTGTCCAAGTCTCTGATAGTGAAAAGAAAACTCTGAAATAGGATTCTATTCCGAAAAAAGACAAGGGAAAGAAAATTCTTGCTGATATTATGAGCTCAGAAGTGATGAGGAGAAAGGAAGTTGGTAGTTCTTCAAAGAAAAAGCTTGACCTTATTGAAGAAGAAAATTCTCCAAGATGAGTCTCAGATTCAGATCCATCTTCGGTGGGGGATGACTTTGTTGTTCAGTCTTTAAATAAGTTGGTGGGAACCATTCCGACCTTCTCAAGTATTGATTCAAGATGCCATATGCTCCAACATGCTTTAAATCAGAAATCAGACTCCGTATCTATGGTTATGGACAAGTGTGTTGAAATAGAGGCTCAGTTCAAAACGTTCTTTGTTGGCTACGAAGACCATAGAAAATATTGCAAGAGGATGAAAAACTGGTCAAGGAATACTGTAGAAGAGACGTGGTTATTTGATGAATTTCAAGACAATGTCAAGGATGATTTTGAGGCTGAGGACAGGAAGAAAAATGAGCTATCGTCTACCTTTGAAGAGAAGCTTACAGATGAAAAGAACTTTTGGATTCAAGAAGTCAGAGATCTGAATGGGAAGCAAAATTTTGTCTCTCAAAACTGGAAGTTTGAAAGGGATCATCAGATTGAGTTTCAAGAAAAGATGAAGGCTCAGGAAGAAAAGGTCAAAGATCAGGAAGAAAAGCTTCAAGCCCAGGAAGAAAAGATTGAAGCTCAATCTTAAAGAATAGTGGTCTTTGAGAAGCAAGATGAAGAAGATCATAAAGGCTTAAAGAAGATAAAGACCATTCTAAAGGGTCTCATGGCGAATGAAAAAGAACCCAAATAAACAGATCCGATCTTTTGTTGTACTTTAACTCTTTTGTTGTTGAAATTTTCAATCGTAATGAAAATTTGTGCTTGCTCGTTGTTACTAATAATCTTTCAGGTACTTTGTTATATTTTCTATTCCCATGTATTCTTTTTGAAAATCACAAAGGGGGAGAAGGAAAAGATCTCTAATGAAAGGGGAAAAAGAATCCTAACAAAGGGTGAGAAAGAAAACAAACTCTAATAAGAGTTTATCTAAGGGGGAGTTTTTCATTAAAGAATACATTCTTATTTGTAATGAATTGTCAGTCCGAAAATCTAGAATATGATCCTTAGAGTTTCAAAGCCTAAGGTGGAGTTATTCGTAATCATCAATATCCTTAAAGCAAAGGGAGATAAGCCTTAATGTTTTTCTTTCTTCTTAGAATTTATTTTTCAAGAACGTTTGTGCTTTCCAAAAAGGGGGATATTGTTGAGTCAATAAGGTATTCCTTATGACTTTTCCATTCCTTCTTTTTTTGAAAATCACAAACACCTTATCTTTAAGAAAATTTCTTTTATAAAGAAAATTTCTTTTATAAGGAAAATTGATTTTATAAAGAAAATTTCTTTTATAAGAAAATTTTCTTTTATAATAAAAATAACTTTTATAAGGAAAAATGTTTTTGTAAGAAAAATTTTTCTTATCATATTTTCATTCATATTATTCCTAACTATAAAATTCGGATTCAATTCTGTTATCTCGGATTTTTTTGAAACTTTGATATAAAGTATTCTGTTTTAGGATCCGAATTCTGGATAAGAACTGTAAGGAAGTTTCACTCCGAATTCCAGATGAGAACTGTAATAAAGTATCATTCCGAATTCCAGATACGAACTCTGACTAAGTCCTATTTTAGATTCAGGTTACGAATCCTTATGAAGTTCAACATTGAATTCTCATTACGAATTCTAATGACGAATTCTCATTACGAATTCTGATAATGAATTTTCATTAAGATTTCTAATGACGAATTATCATTACGAATTGTGATGATGAATTCTCATTCCGAATTCTGGATACGAATTCTCATTACGAATTCTTAAGATGAAATCTCATTACGAATTCTTATGATGAATTCCCATTATGAATTCTGATGAGGAATTCTCACTACGAATTCTGATGATGAATTCTCATTCCGAATTCTCATTCCGAATTCACCTGTTAAACAGTATCTAATCATCATTGTTTTATACAGTCAAAATTTATTTAGACTCCGAAAATTATCTTTGGTTAGACTCCTAACTTTCATCTTGCTTACGTTGTTATAATCTGTCTACTCTTTATTATTTTCCTTACACTCTGAACCTTCACTCCTAATTTTTCATTCCGAACTTTTGAGTTAGATTTTAAAATGATGTCTTACATTCTGTTACACTTGTTTTGTTATAAAACGATGTCGTCTATTTTGTTATAAACTAACCGTTGTCTATGTGACACGTGTACAGGTCCCTCCGATCTTTAAGGAAAATATGACAGTTGGATAAGGAGCCGACCTTACCTATAAATAGGAGCTCATTTGAAAGAGCTCACAACTGATGGATGGATGAACAACTTGGTTATTGTGCATACATGCTTGAAGTGATTTCTAGAGAGAGAGACTCTTATTAACTCTCAAAGCTTCATGCGACTCCAAATGTTAGTGATTACATTCGAGGACTTCTGGGGATAGGAAGGCAGAGGTGCCGACTACCTTGAAGTTCGAGGGCTTCCTAGCTGAGGAAGACAATGGTTGCCAACTACCTTGATGTTGAGGGCTTGCGGGGATAGCAAGACAGAGACACTACGATCTTCGTATTGAGGGCTTACTCTGGTGTGGGTAAGACAGACTTTCTTGAAATTATAAATCAAGAGTCCTTTATCCAAGGTCGTTGGATACCCTTCTCTTTGGGTTAAATGACTTATATCTTGTTACTTGTAGTTTTACTACTTGTTTATTTCCGCTGCATTCTGTATTATAAGGAACGTATAACTTTCTTATACTTCCTTACTTGTACTCTGTTTCATTCAGATTCTATACGCTTTAAGGTAGAATCTCATATTTTAACTTTTCTTAAGATTAAATTTCCGGAACCTTCTTGCGGAATCTCTTTCCAAGTTTGCATTCGGCGTTAGAGGTGTTGTGAATTTGATTAGTTTGACTTTTTTAAACTTAGCCCTTTCCTTTTCTTAAGGAAAACATTGTTATTTGTAACTAACATTAAAGGTTCCAAAGGAATTATTAAAGTATACAATTCACCCCCCTCTTGTAATTGAGCATCTACATCATTATTTCGATCCTACTATTATTGTGATTGTCTATATGTAACTCATAACACTGACCTTTTAAACTTCAAAATCGGTCAAAAAATCGCATACATCATAATATATGCCTATATGGACATCTAAATTGTATATCTCCATTAATTATGACTAACAAAATCCGTAAATACAAACCCATTCCACAATTTGTAAGATATGAGGTAGACATAATTATGTAATATATCTATCCATTGGGATTGATGATGGTATAAATATCCCATAAATTATATATACATCATGATTTTTTTACATGTGAAAACAAAAATTAATTTTCATAATGATAATGAATGTATAGATTCAATGAAGACACCATAATGTTGAACTAGTTTATAGATGTTATATAACAATTTTCATGGGTATGTTAATGTGAATACCCAAATGACATCATGCTTTCTCTCTATATCAAACAACCCCACAATCCAAATGATAAATTTTGTTGTAATTTATAAATATAAATACACCATCTTGAAACCAAAAAACATGATTCTAGGTTAGAATATCACATATTACGTTGAAATATGACTCTAATTGATTAGATCAGATGATGTCCCGGTCCATCATTGTAATTTATATTTATTGTGATTAAATTCAAAAGAATTCATGAATGATACATTGATAATATCGTAAGAGTCCATGGAGGTTTTGAACCTCTAGGACATTCATTTTTGATGATTAGGAATCAATTTCTCCAAAATTTGGGAGATCGATAGAACATTTCTATTAAAAAATGTAATTAAAAAACCGATAATCACAAATGAATATACTTTAAAAACATCTAAAAATAAGTACAAATTCATGAGACATGTAAGGAAACCCTTCTATGCTTAGTCTCAATCACCTACAACATCAATAATATGTGAATTTTATTAATGAACACTAGAAAGAATAGATCATAGATATCATGATATATGAATTTCATTTCTTCCATGATGAAAAAATAATGAAATAATAATAGTGAAATATTTTAAATTGAATTGAACATGTACATAAAAATTAAAAGATGGAATATTTGGGATATTATCCTCATTCTTCCACATCTAATGATACCAGAACAAATGATCGATTGATCAAAACAAACCACCTCCCCTAACTATATTTATTAAAAATTAACCAATATGTGTTGATAATAGCATCTTTCCATCACATATTTGAATAGTTATTAGTCCATGAAGAACCAAAAATAATAACATCCATCGTGGAGAATAATAATTGATCACCCTGAGGTAGAATACTATGATAAATAACACACTTACACATAAAATCCTCATCTAAATTAGAATCATCAATAAATCAAATGGCTTATTATGATAACAATCTAAAAAATAGAGATATAATGGGTTTTAACACAATTCCAAATTCCATATAATATTGAGGGATGTGGGTCATAATTTATATGTGAAATACATCTATAACATTCTTAATAACACTAAAAAATTATTTTCCTTAAAATAATACTAATAACAATTAAAAATACTCATTACAATATCATACGTGATCCAAATTCATATAACATATATAACAATATTTCTCATTGATTAGTAAAAAAAATTAGAATTCATATTATATACTAAATCTGTTTTTGAAGAAGTAAATAAATATAAAAATATAGTATGATAATAATACTACAAGAAGGAAAACCTTTTGATATGTCTATTTAATTAATCAATATCTCAGTAATTTTTGATTCTACATAATCATCACACAAAATAAGTAAACATCAACAAAACCTGACTTTATGACAATGGAATTGTCAATAGAATGGTTAAATAATCCCCTTACCTACTTTTTTCCTCTGGAACATAACATGCAATGTGAAATAATATAATGATAAACATTAGAAAAAACATATTATTTAATTTAACATGATTTCACCTTATAATATCTCTAGAATAACTAGAGAAAACAACCCCATTAAATTATTCTAACCATGATATACTCTAGTACCTAGCTATAACTATATATGAAAATTAATGAGGTAGTTCTCACACCACATCCCATATGGAAGGGAATTTCATGAGGCTATACATTAACTACTCCAAGTCCACTTTGATAAGATAAATATTTTTTACCTTGACGATTACACATACATAGAGTAAACTACTACTAAGTATAGTCATGAAGTGGACCATCTATACTATGAATAACAACCAATGAGTTAGGTATAGGTATCTAACCTTATCAACATACACCATAAGAAAATATCATCAAAAAATATCCAAATAATGTAATTATATAAACTAGCTCTAATTATGCATGTAGAAGATTACTAAAACTATCTCCCTTTCAATTGAAACCTCCACTTCCATGATATATTTTATTATCCATTAGAATAATTTCTCTATGTAATTCTATAATGAATAATCCAATGTGATGAAAAATTCCACACATTGATCCTCCTAGTCTACTATTACATAATTTTAACCTCGTATCATGCCTATAATGTGTGTGGTGCAACACAATGTTTAATAGTAAGATGAGTCACCCCCTCAAAACCATACACTATGGCCTTGCTATCATGGAAATTTTTTATGAAATATGTATAAATTAAATGATTCACACCCCCAATGTATTGTAATCTTCAACATATTCTATGTGAACCATAATATGGTATTCTAATCCATCATTATAATCCTCACAAAGCATTTCCACACATTTATGATACCCACCAACTATAAATACAAATTAATATGGAAATATTTTATGCATGGGAATTTATTTTTCAGATATATTCAATTAACACTTTTTATATTAAATTCATAGAATCAACTAACTTTGGTGACATGAAAAATAATCATTAATGTTTTACCTATTGTATGTCCCTGCCATATAATCTACATTTCCATAGATAATGTGTGTATTATGACCAATGTATTTTAGTTAGATCATGATAGAACCAAAATATTTATGTCCATGCTGGTGACCATTAATTATATACATATTATGATTAATAAAAAATGATTCCATTGTAAAAAATCAAATCCCACCTATTCTTAAATTAGGTGTATATCCTAAATATAATTTATATCACACATACCTCACTTACATGACCCACATACACTCTATATTCCTCATGGCCAGTAATGAATATTTATATTATCCATAATTACAAACATCAATTATCCAATGGTTAGAAATTATCTCTATGGTTTTAATAATATCAAAATGGGATTCATATCCCCTATAATCCTTAAAATATATAATGAAACAACTAATAAACACCATAAAATATATATATAACAATGTATACCATGAATTTAAATTTTATAAAAAATTGTTTCTATAATAATGTACTCAAATAAAATTTTTATTGAAGTTAAACGAATACAAACTCCCATCACTGTGATAGTAATTGGAAACACTATAAAAAATTCCATACTTGAATAATTTAATATATATATATATATATATACAATTGGTAATATAATTATACACATAAGTATCCTCCCCAAAAAACATTTAATAAAACGGGTAGAAGGTGTATTAATTCCCTACGAAATAACTAGACGGTCCAAATCACAAATATATATGTTTATGTATCACCTTATACATCCTTATGTTTATTCAAAAAATATATCATCCATGTATTGTAACATTTTATCATAATAATATATCAATTTAAGAAACCCCAAATTTAATTATTTCTTTTTTATTATTTTATACTCCTAATAATCATTCATCATGTACTTCAATGCCTATATACTATGAAAAGAATACATATAAATAAATCTCCATATTTAAACTATATATAATATAAGACTGTGAAATTAATACATAAACTTACATAATATTCATAATTGTATGACATTAATATTGGTAAAATCATCAATGTTCCCTCCTCTTAGAATGCACGACCTACACTATACATCCGCACCATTAAAATATTACTATGTCTACTAGTATATATAATATTACGAATATCTATTTGGTAATATATATATATATATATACTTCATGTATATGGGATTTTTTTATGTTGGTAGGGGTTTAATGTTGACCGAGTTTTTAATATGATATAATCATATTCATTATATTTACCTCATGTTATTAATTAGACAATATTTTATGTACCCCATGGAAAGTAATTTTTTAAATATCACGGTGGTTATTTTCACATGAATAATTTGTTAGGTAGGATAATAATAGATATCGTGTTGGATAATCTAATTAGTAATGGTATGGATCTAATCAAACATTTCATGGTAATTTTTTGAACAAAATATTCCTTCATTTCATGTTAGTTAATGTTTGATTAATTTTACTATTTTATTTCCTTTTTATCATTGTCATTACGTCGAATATATATTTTTTGGATGTTTTTAAATTATAATTTGGTGAATTTTAATGATATAAATGTAATTTTATCTAATTTCCATTCACTATTTATAACCATAGGTGTTAGGTACCTCACTAGATGAAATGATTATGTATCCAAGTAATATTTTTTATAGAAATAAATTTTTTAACTTTCAAAATAAATCATATTTTATAATATATTATTTTAATATCGGAAAAACCATCAACACCAATTAGTTATTGATATATTTATGTTTACATAAAAACATATAATTAG
This sequence comes from Viscum album, assembly GCA_963277665.1. Taxonomy (NCBI): domain Eukaryota; kingdom Viridiplantae; phylum Streptophyta; class Magnoliopsida; order Santalales; family Viscaceae; genus Viscum; species Viscum album. Next base: position 1,592,089,816 of record OY728150.1, read on the forward strand.
TTTGTGTATGTCATGAATTTAATTAAATCTTATTTTTTGCCCTCATTACGTATCTATGTCATATTCATTGTAGTAAAGGTAAAAAACTAAATGTATTTTGAAGGATATTATGTTCTATATTTTATATTTTAAATTCAAAGATATCATTTAGGAAATAATTTATGAGTAATTTTAAAACATGAAGTCATCCATTAGATTGGTATGTTTTGTAGTGTCCACGATTTAGGTCAGCTCTAAATTGTATTTTTCAAATTCATGTACACCGTGTACACCACCATATATTCTATAAGCATTAGATAAATTGAAAAGGATTATTCATATGGTTGGGAGACCAAACACAATCTAGTAAGCATATCAATATACCACTATAGAATACATATAATAATTTTCCTTAAGAAAATAAAGAGTAATAAATGATATAAAATATACAGGCATTACAAAATAATTATAATATCACAATTATATAAAATAATGAGAAGTTTCAATGTTGGATGATAATAAATGACACAAAACATTGTACCCATGTGATATTTCTATATATAAAGGATAACAATTAACAATAAATACTACTTCCTATGATAATATTTTTATATTAACGTTCCTTCTTCTATCAATCATCTATGTCTAATCTCTAAATTAACATTCGGTTGTAGGTCCCATTCTTATACTATGATAACAATCTATAATTCCCTATCAAATAATAGGGCAAAAGAAGATGGTTTGATCACAATTCAAAAGGCCACCATAAATTATTCCATTAAAAACATGAAAATACTATTCATCATCATAGTTATGTTATATAAAATTAAAAAATATATAATTTTTATGATAAAATTGACATAGGCGAGTGATTAGTTATCTCAAAAGGTTTTTGTCTTACCTACATTGAATGATGTTATGGATCATCCAAATAGATAACAATAAAACAAAATGATGAGGGTATGTACATTAATACACCTATAAATTATAATATCATATTATTTAAACCTCCATAGAATAATATAAGTCTTTGGTAAAAGGAAGAACCTATTTATATGATCCCTATTATATGGTCTCTCGATTAAAGATCAATTATAGATTTTCCCAATGAGGTGGTTACGCATGACTATAGGGATCTTAAAAAATTTAAACTCAATAAAAAATTAATTGTACTAAAAATGGTGATAACATCACTATTTACATGTCATATTTCATTATGTTCTATTTAGATAAGTAATAACAGCATCAGACCAGGGGAGGAGCATGCCTTATTTCCATGGACTAAACCTATTATAATTTGAACACATGAAATTCAATCTGAGAAAAAGGTTATATGTGACCAATATCCAAAATGCATCACCCAATTATACTCTCAATCATTTAAAATAATTAAACATTAGGGGATACGCCACATATTTTTATAAAGTCACACCACACTAGAATATTGACTAATGTATAAATGAATTGTCTAATTTGAATGTGTATAGGTTCTATAAGGATCATATCTGACATACATCATGATCTAAATCAATATTAAATAAATATCTAATGAATATGGTCAACCATAAATTATAATCATCTCATATTTATTTTTTCAAATTTGGATAAAAATATTTTCAAATCCAATTATAAAATATCCCAGGTCTACCTTAATCTCAACCCAAAGGATTATTGATCCAAAAAATCACATATGAATATTTCAAATATAATGAAATTAAGTAATAAATTGACGATATAAAAACAAATTTCCCAATAATTCATTCACATGATACTACTAAGTGTCTATCTAAATTAAATATAAAATGTCTTATCATATATATTTTCATTAGTTAAATAAATTCACGATCATTGGTCAAACTCTCCTTACACATGTAAACAAAGATAATATTGGTTATATAACAAAATTCATTTATCAATATGGTTCATAATCTCTCTTCCATGTCATTAGGTATATATATCTTACATAGTGTAGGTTAATTGGAACCTAAGTATAACAAGATTACCAAAAGAAAACCAATTGAACTCATCAGTGGTGTACAAATATAATAATCAACCCATATTAGATATGTCTCATTACCATAAGAATCCATGATTTCTAGTCATAATAAGTTGATAATCATTAGGGTCCCTAAAAATTGTTAAACTACTCATAATGTCTAAACAACGATTTCTTAGAATAATACAGGGTTAATCTATCTTTGACAGTGAGGCTACATATCATGTGTTTCACTTAGCACATATAAACTGAAAGGTATGATTTTGGAAAATATATTCTATTAAAAGATAATATTGTAGTTTATATTTTCCATTAATAAATTAATTGTGTTTATTTCATAATGACATAAAACACCATCCAAAGGAAAGAAATGACATAAATAGTATTGTAAAAATACATGTATTAAAATATAATAATTATGATGTTACTTCTTAGTTGGAGTACATTAATAGAAGTATCTAAATTTCAAAAATATATATAGAATGAAAAATCAAATTTCATATATTAAATAAATGATTTAATAACATTTATTTAGTATATCTAGAAAACTATTATAATAATTTTATGATAAAAATTTTATCCACATAAAAGTATATTATTAGCCACAATGAATTATTTTAGACGATAAAATATATTACAGTTATGTGATGATAATTTATATATTGAATATGGATAATAAATAAACTAAAATTTTATTAGTAATTTAGGGGAAATAAAAACTTGAAAAATAAATATTGGATAATTCTTTATCCCATAAAAACATCTTTTTCCACTATATATTCGATTTCAGAAAAATATAATTAATAATTTATTGATTTTGATTTCTAAAAAATTTGACACCTTTTCATATTATTAATGATAAAATTATCTTATGGTGATCTAGTACCTTTCTTGTGCATACGTACGGTGCTATAATTAAAATATAATTTTCATAACAGTTTTAATAGTTCGAGTAATTTATAATAAAAATAACAAAAATTATGAAAAACTTACTAGTTTAGTGGTAGATGATAATGAAAATAAATTAAAAATAAGAACATGAATTCAAAAATATATGTGAAAATTAATGAAAAGGAAATAACATGATGTAAAATGATACATAAAAACACGGTGTATCATTAAAAATTTGATGTGGTGTCTTTAAATGGTATAGTAGTAGGAATTTCATTTTTTTAATCTATTATCATCATATGTAATGGTCACTTTATGATTGGAGAGGAGGGTGAAATTGGAAGGAAAAAAAGAAAAAAAATGACTGCAAGTCATAAATGAAGTGATGAATAGTGGCCTTAGAAATATATTAGATAAGCGGTGGAGGCAAAGCAAGAGGCAGAGGTGTAAGAGGAGGCAAAGTTAGAGGTAGAGGACAAGTTAAAGGCCAATGAAGAGGAGGATGTGGGGGCTCATGAAGAGGATACACAAGGAGAGGGGGTTATCGGTATAAAATTCAATTATTAAAGATGTTACTGACACATTAAATAACATTTAGTTTCATACAGAAGACATCTAAAGATAGAAATAAGATTTCATATAGTAAAGATAATCATCCAAAAAAATGAAAATATAGTAATATACCTCTATTTCATAGAACAAAAAACATTCTAACTACTTTTTAGGACTCAACATTCTATGGACTAAACCAAAACTAGACTAAACTACAACACTAACACAAAAAAATACTATAGTAAAGAATCCATTACACCAACAATATTCAACTTGTTACCTTTTAATAAGATAAATGTTTTATAATTAATTTTTCAAATCCACTGTAATGAATACTTCAAGACATAGCTACTGAGTTTTTTCCCTCACACAAACCATCAAAAGAATCAATACAAATGTAATAAAAAACATTAAATTAGCCCAAAAATTGCACATTTAATCACATTAGTATACAGTATACTGAAATACCATTGATCAAAATCACTATTTTTCATTGTTAAGTTCTTTGGCTTTATCAACAAGACTTCTCCACATGTCATCTCTGTAAATGACTCCATGGAATTACATTCCAACAAAGTATTTGGAATCAAATTGCTCTTTGGATTTAACTATTTTCTCATAAACCAAAACCCCATCAAACTTCTGTGTTGAATGTAGATGTTTATGTACTGTTTCATGCAACTGATTATTCGAATTTCTTCCTCCACTTCTTAATATTCCTTCATAGTGTCACAGATCTTCCAAATAAATGAGAAATCAGATGAAAACCCAACTTTAACCTTAAAACCAAAGCTTACCTATAAGGTCAGAAATGATAACAAACACAACCATACAACTAATCTGGAACAAAAAAACACAATGTATTAACTGCCAGTTTACATATATTTGGAATTCATTGGGTTTTCTAACATTGGGGTCTTTTTGTTTTCATAAGGTTATGTTTTCATGCACCATTTGTTCACAAATGTATCTGTACAGAATAAAAAAATTAAGTGAAATAATGTTTTCAAATCTTTCTATATGCTGGAAATTGATAACAAAAACACCCGTGTAGGTAATCTACAACAAAAATAACTATATTTAAATGGCCATTTTACCTATATTTTTTTGTTGAATGTATTTTATAACATTGGTGTAAGTTTGTAAACATAAGGTTCTATTTGGTTCCATGAGCTAAGTTTACATAGAAGTACCTACAAATAATAAAGAAATTAGTGAAATGATGCTGGAAAATCATCTAATTTGCTGAAAACTAATAAATTACATGCTAAGAAGGACACTCCTAAGAAGGTTGAGGTCATGGTTGGATTTGACCAGGGCCAGACCTCTCATTCACTCACTATAACATCTTCTATGAATCTGAACTCAAAAAATGTATAGGCTGTCCTAGTTGAGTTTTTACAGGATAAAAGGGAACTCCAAGGAGACCTTGTATACAGATCATGTCATCCATGATTTTAGTATAGCTAGTGATGCTGATAATGAATTTGTGAAGGAATCTAATCCAAAGAATACTGGGAATGGATCAACATCCCTAAGAACTTCAAAGAATGACCCCTTAAATTAATATTTATTACATTGAATATAATGAAATTATAAAATACAGGTAAATAATATAACTCTAAAAGTGTACTCCATATATGTAGACAATGATTTTTTGTATAGTGAACCTTATAAAAAGTAGGATATGAAATACGTATACCAAACTAAAAAACAATGAAACAAAAAAGAAGGAATAAAATATGGGTATACTCGAATGTATGTTACTGTATATAACCAAAACTTATTGTTATGAATTATTATCCAAAAAAATATACCCTTGGTAAAAAAAGAAAATCAAATTGTTGGGACATTCCTTAAAATAAATGAAACACATAACTTAATGATTTTTTAAAATTATAAATAAAGAATTCAGTGGATGTTGAACCTTTGTAGTTGTCCTGTGCACAGCCCTTGAGTTTTTACTTGAGGTCATATCAGATTTTCTATCAACTCTCTAATCTACTAATTTGATTTATTATGATATTCTAAGCCTTTAACAGGACTAAAATGCATAACCCCTCCAAATATAGTGTACCTAAAAAAATACTGATGACGGATGGGATAATGTGGTGACATTTGACGTAAAAAACTAATGAAAACAAATTTTATGAAAATTCTCTCATTTCATGAACTTTAAATATTATTAATGTACCATCCACTCTAGGTTTTAGTCCATAGAAAAGGGTTGTAACCTTTTTTGGGGGGAAATTTATCATAGTAGAAAGTTTGAGATGAAATAATAATTTATTTATTTGTTTTAACTGAAATGCATGTGAAACATTAAATGTCAAGAACAATATAATTGACATTTTTTATCTTGAAATATGCTGCCATTGTACCTCACAACAGTGATGATGTTTACATTTATATACAATAAGATGGTTAGAAAACTGAATATGAATTAATTGTTAATTCAAGCTGCATAATTCTTTCCCGTTTCTTTTTTTTGATCATAAAGATAGGGTGTAACCATTGTTTGAGGAATATTTATCATAATAGAATCCCTTAAAGGTTTTAATCTATAGTCACATAAAATAAAATAAGAACATGCATTATGCTTCCATTACACCACACGATATTCAGGATGTTGAAATTTATCTACAATCAAATGGTTAGAAAAACTGAATACGAATGAATGATCAATTCAATCTACATAATTCGTGCCACTATTGTTGTTTGTATAAAAAACATATTGTTGAATCAATTTTTTAGTAATAGTTATCACAGTACAATCCATTACAGGTTTAAATCTGTAGTCATATAAAAGGAAAAAAATATGGAAATATCCCAATTTGCAACACATTTCTAGAAAAAATAAAAATTCCCGAAACTCTAACAATGATATTGGGGGATTCATCATTTAGGAACTTGACCCAAAGAACTCCATTTTTTAGTAGACAATGATTCCACTTATTTTTATCCATTCATCTCAGGGATGATAAAATGAAGTTCTTGGGTCTGAAAATGAAACGAATGGAGTTCATAAACCAGTTTTAGTAAATGATGCTCCCATCTCAGGACTACTTGTTGGAGTCTCGGCTAGTCCTCAAATGGACTATACAGATTCATTATCATATTTATAATTATCTTTAGTGGCTTTATCTAGCACATGAAAGTTGTAAACTACTTTATATTATTTCATACATAACCCTACTAAATATAAATGGAGAAATTTAGTTTGGGAAAGCTTCCTGATTATAATATTTCATTAAAGATACCCCATAAAACACTTTTATTCAGGCATCAGTTGTCTGCAAATATATCAATATACAGTTTTAAAAGAAACGATAATTTATTTCATTGATCCTACTAAAATAAAATAGGAACATTACCAGTCTAACACAACCCAATTTTCATTTTCCCTCCTGTATTATATAGCCAGTTTACCATAAGGTGATGCCGAGATAGTCATGATATTGACATTTATATGTAATTATATGGTCAGAAAAACTTAATAATAGAGAATTTTTTAATTAAAATGAATAATTTGATTCAGTTGACTTATTTGGATCACAAATATAACGATGTTGGAGGATCATATATGAGAAGGATTCCATGTTATAAGATTTGTTTTCTGATGTTGATCGTGAAACATATCTCGGGAGCTCCACAACCTTCTACCTCATAAATACATGTGAATTAGCCAGTACATTGGTAAATTCCATACTGTCAATGCAAAATAAAGAGCATTAGTGTTGAGAGCACAACCAAAAAAGGAATATGAGGGTGAATAAGATACTAATAAAGTATCAGAAACATTCCAAACCAATAATATTATAAGTAATGTCAATCATACCAGCACAATAAGTTGGGGAAACTACAGGAAACATTATACAATACTCGAGAAAAACAACATGGGTCCTCCCCATTCTTCATAATAAAGACATGTGAATTAACCAGTAGATTTGCAAATTCTATAATATCAATGCAAAATAATGAGCAATAGTGTTGAGTGCATGACCAAAAAAGGAAGTTGAGGGAAAAAGGGTACTAATAATGTATCAAAACATTCCAAACCAAAAGTATAATAAGTAATTTTATTCACACCTAACATTGAGGTGGGGATAATACATGGAACATTATGAAATACCAAGGAATAACGACATGGGTAAAACACCCTTGAAGTGCCAAATTGACAATTTCATTGGAAGCCTTCATCGGCAAAACAACCTTCTGGGCTACTGCATCTGCCCCAATATCCGCCTTCCTATTCTTCTCCTCCTGACTCATCTACATCCACCATAATGATATTATAATTTCATTAACCTCTATTATCTATAAAAATAACATGAAATAGGTTTAAAAACCAATTGTGCTAACTTAATGAAGCATCATAACTCCTGGTAACTGAAAAACAATAATTCACTAACTATAAAATGATAATTACCATGTAAAAACAATCATATTATGTGGTAACTATATTGATCATGTTGTAGACATAGCGTGTGGACACTTTATTTAACATGTACTAGGTATACTAACCTTTAATGCTTGATTAGTAGAAAATATCATCATATAGATACTCTATATACATTGAATCTCCATTGATTCTTCAACCATTTCATGCACATTTGGATTTCCATAAATAAGCATGAGTCGCATAACAATCTAAAAAAGGGAAACTGATTGAAATATATTGGAATGAATAATATATGTGAAATAACCTATATTGGTGTAAAATATGATAGGATACAAATCATATTTTATGACAACTTCAGTGTTTTTTCATGATCTGAGTCGGTGAATCCATGGAAGGGGAAAATCCATTCTTCATAAATTGGTCTAGGTGTAGCGAATATAGTGTATATAAAATTAAGATATTTCAATAGATTAAATAAAACAGTAGTAATGTAACATCATACTTACGGAAATGGTGGAAGACCGAGTGATGTGAACCTCATGAAAGCATATGTATTTTATTATAATATAGAAATTTCGTATGATTTCAGTGAAATGAAAAACGTAAGACAGAAAAATGTCACAGTGGATATGAAAAAAATAACCTTATGTGGTATATTCCGCCAATAGCATGAGATTAAACATGATTAGAGTCATGTATATGAAATCTATAAAATCATTTTGTATGAGAAATTGGGAAATAGTTGAATAATCAATCTAGAAAAGAGATAGATGGGAACAAAATGAATAAACTGTGTATTGGAATGAGTTATATTTACTGTGCCATTAAGAAAAGTATTGATTCCATCATAATAACTACATCATTACATGAATCTAGCATGAGTAAAAAAGAAGCATTCAATTGATCCACACAAGTCATATATATGCACCGATATCATCATTATAAAAAAGTAACATTATACTTGTAGAAATGGTGGCAGACCGATTGACGTGAACCTCATGAAGCCAGATGTATTGTATTATAACATAGAAAAATAGTATGAGTTTAGTAAAATGGAAAACGTAAAATGTAGCAAAAATTCACATAGAATATATGAACAAAAAATCACCTTATGCAGGATGTGTTGGCAATAGGATGAGAGTCAACCAAATCTGATCCTCGGGAAAGAATTTAATTATAATTGTCTGATCTTAACTGGTTCTGAGGTTCGAGGTAGATTTATTATTCCATTTTATTGGGTTCTTGCAACCATAGAAGGGACTTCCTATTTAATTGATTTTAGACACCGTTAAAATGGAATCTCATTGATGAAATATCGTGTCCCTTCCAAATCTGAAGAACCAGGAATGAAATCGTGAGTTTCCCTGGGAAGTGGGTTTCTGACTAAACTCGAGACCAAGAGCTAGGGTTCATATGGGGATGGGTGTCGGGAAATGAAGAACATATGAAGCGGAAGGAATAGCTTAACATGAATTTAAAAAATGAATCTATGAATAGTAAATTATTTAGAACGAATTGGAGGGGTTGTAGTAAGTAGAGCTTCGAGTAGGGAAAATCCACCGGGAATCCTAGGAGTCGGGGATGCAGAGTCGGGGATGCGGAGTTGCAGAGGCAGAGTCGTAGCTGCAGAGGGTAATCGAAGAGGGGAGCAAGGGATGGGAATCAGGGAGGGGTGTTCGAGTTGGGGGGGTGGTGAGTGGGAACCCTAGATAGCGTACAGGGGAATCACGGAGGGGTCGAAGAGGTGAAGAAAAAGCTCGATCGGGGGCAGGAGTGTTTTTCAGGTTCGGTGTAGGGAGATGGGAAATGGGGTGACGTGGCCTCGTAAGTTGAGGACACATGTATAGGGAAAATATTTAATTATTATATATATAGATATTAATTTTTTTATTTTTCATGAAAAATAAAATTTTTACGACTACTATGACTTCGATGATATTAAGTTGAGATTATAATGACATAATCATTTATGAATACTATTTTGGTATCCAAATATGTATTTGATATGTAATATTATTAGTTATAAATTTTTTATTTAATATATAAACCCTTGATTACCTATTTATAATGTAATTAATATTTTTATAAAAAATTTATATAATTAAAACAGTAATTATTATAAAAGTATGTTTTCTCACTCAAATAATTACTCTATAATGATATTTTTTTCATTTTTCTAATATAAATATCCAAATTATGGAATGATGGAAAATGTTTTAACATAAGAAAATAAGTGACAATGGTTGCCAAAATATTTACTATAGAATATTATGTTATAGTGAATCTAAAAAATAATAATTAAAATATTTAAATCTTAAAAATTAATAAAGAAATTTATATTTTATGGTTTTATTGACAATCATGCAACCGCAATACATTATTTTAAATTTCTAGTGATTATTTCTATAAATACTACACCTATTTTTATTTAAAAATTACTAATGTCAGTTATAATTCGAGATGTTAACCACCACAATTTTCCACACACCATAAGTAAAATCTATTAAAATAATAATCAAAATTATAACCCATAATATCCTCTAAAAATAATATCCATCATTTTCTCATCAATATTACCCCTCATAGGAATAATATAATTTTAAATGGAATTTTTCTAAATAGTATGATATGTTTCCTCAAATCAGCCATTTTCATTCATATTTTAGTAAGTAAATTTAATCTACTTGAAATTATGTTAGGCCAAAAAAAATAATAAAATATATATCAATGTTATGCTTACATGTAATTATAATGATTTTATTTTCATTATATACCACCCTCTCTTCATCAATGATAATTTAATACACCCTCAACACATACATGCATTCTACCACCTCTATGAATGATAGATTAAAAATTTAACTAGATATTTTCATGGATTGTTATAATAAAATTATAAATAAATATATATTATATAAAAGGAATAATTTGAAATTAAGAATGATATTTGATTTTACACATTACATTTAATATAATTAGTCAGAAAATAAAAATAACACTTGTGGAAGTTCCACCACTATATTTTGAATTTTTTATTTTCAATAAGTAATAAAAATAGATATTCATAATATATGTTGGATGAATATGTATTTTATTAAAGATTATAAAATTTTATGGGTATGTTCATGAGAATCTGTCAAAAAAACAATGATGGTTATAATGTAATATACTGATAAACATGAATTACTCAAAAAAATCACTTCCATGATATCATCTTGACAAATTTTAACAAATGATCTCATGGAATAAAATAAAATAATTATAAATATTTCGATAATATATATTAGAATAAATTTAAAAATATTGATAAGATGATATTTTTTCAATGGATAAGGATTGACATCACCATTATGAATCTTCTCAGAATATATAAAAATTATTAACATTTCATGATTAATAAAAACACTATATGAATAAATATTGGTATTAAATTATCATAATTAAGTAAAAATGAATAAATTATAAATTGATATGTTTATTTATAATTTAATTAACTGGGTTTTTTATATTACCTAGGAGGATATATATCCTTTATGGTCATTATAGTTAGAAGATAGGGTTTCATCATCATAATTTCAATTTATTAAGATATAATTTTTATACACCACCTATTTTATTTTATGGTTTATATAATTATCATTTACATAATTTATTATGATTATAATTTTGTATATGGAGTTAATAAAAAATTATATTACACCCCTTTTATTTTTGTTTTGTCTAAATTGTTTACTATGTCATAAAGATTTCATTAATAGGAAAATTTCAAATTGATATGAGTTTCATTATTCAGAAATATTGAGTAAAATTAATCTCTATAAAAATATGATATTTATTATATATAAGATATTAAATTTTTTTTACATTTACCCATTTAGATTTATATAAATTTTTCATAAATTTATAGTATTATTCACATTGGAGTGAAATTGACTACACATATTATTTTATAGTTAAATTATTTCTCCTCCCCATCCATATTCATTGGATGATTTTAATGATACCCATATCTATAATTCAATCAAATATTGTGGAATTTTTTTTGTTTTTAAATTAAATAAAAAACCATTACATATATTTTTAAATGTTTTCAATAAGATATTATATTGTAAGAAGTGTGTAAATAACTTCATGTTTACATTTTTTGTGTGAAGACATGAATTTTGGAAAAGTAATCATTAAAAGAGTTATTTTCATATTGAAAAACTTTTTTCTATATGATTTATAATTATTCATTTTTTTACAAGAATATAAAATATTATAGTAATTTTTAAAAAGTAAATGGCTTCTTTTTAGAATGAATTAATTATTTTGAAACTTATTTTAAACGCTAGTGTTTTGATGAATTAATTTTTTATTTTTATATTTCCATGTAATAATTTAATTAAAAAATAATAATTATTTTTTTAACTTTTAAATCCTCAAATTTATTATGAAGCTCAATGAATTTATTATATCTTATAAAATTTTTAGGACATTTGAATTATTTTAGACAATGAAATTCTTTATATTTTTTAATATGATTTATATCATAATCATATATGGTGGTTTTTATCACTTTTAAGATTTTTTTATGTTCTATATAGTATACATGGGGTTTTATATAATAGTAAATTCCAATTTCATTATGCGGATGTGTTTTGATTTTAATATTTTTTGGATGTATTCATTTGACATGTTTTTTCCAACAAGTTAGTTGAGATATAATGAAAATTTAAAAGTATTTATGATAATTTGAAATAATTATATATAGTTTTTATGTTGTAAGTATATGGGTCATATGTAGACCAATAATTAATTGGATAATGGTTTTCTGACATAGTGAGTTGATATTGAGTTTATTTTTTTCATTTATGTAATATGATGACACATTAATGTTTTCCATAAATATTAATGAATCACACATTACGGTTATCTATAAAATTGAGATCATGAAAAAATAATTTCTTCCATCTAATTGAGAAAACAAAAAATTAATTTTCTTCATCATGGTGACTTGATACCATGATAATTATTTGTACCTATGTTAGATGGTATCATATTAATTTTTTCTATGAAATTTATATTATAAAAAATTGATTTTATAAATCTAATTGGGACGATTAAACACTAATGTTTTCTAAAATTATGAGTAGATATTGATTTTTGTATTACTATATTTGTTTTATGACAAAACATTAATTATTTATATCTTAGTGAGATTATTAAATTTTGATATGGTTGGGTTTTCTCACTTCATGATGAATATCTATTATTATATTTGTTCTATAATCTTATTGTTATAACAATCTCATGATTATTCCTTGATGAAATATATTATTATTTGATTTTATTTTAATTTAAATTTTTTAGTATTTTTTATTTAATGTATGATTCTATATTATTTTATTCAAAGACATTGAATTTTATCACATTCACACATTCCTGTTATATTTTAACTTATAGTCATTAATTTTTACAAATTTTATTGTTCATTAATGAGAATATGAGTTCAGAACGTGATTATTTTTTAATTAACCATGTTAGGAATATTATTATAAATAGGATATGTGAATAGGATGATCTTTTATGATATTATTATTTATAAATCTTTCGAATAATATTATTATGTATATAATCTCCAATGAATCAAAACAATTTTATTCTCAAGGTTTTGAGATTATTTGTGAGAAATAATATTTGAATTATGAAAACAATGTAGTTCATTTGAAATTTTATCATTCATAAAAAAAATTTGTTTCAAATACTAGGATTACAAAATGTGTTTTAGCACTGGATCTCTGAGTGTTGGTTTAATGATTAATTATTGGTATAAAATCTATTTGTCAATATATTTGATCATTGGTTTAGTTATTTATGGTATTAGTACATTAGTATATTACAGAAAACACTAAGCGTAATTCTAAAAATAATAAACTTCCCTATTTTTCTTGTAAATGATAGAGTTTTTAGTTTCCAAATAAATCCCCTTTTGAAAACAAACATGTTAATATTGGCTCTTATTTAGAGGTACCTTTGGTAAATCACCGTAAAAATGATGATTTGTTATTAATATAATATTCACCACATTCATTCCAAATAGACCAAAAAACACAATAAATTTGACACACATGAAATATTTTTTCTGTCGTTTATATTATCATTTTAAACTAATTCCATCAATTCAAATGAAATTTTATCATGCGATAAATATAATTTGTTGATAGATTACATAATAGGAATGTGATTATGGATACCATAAATTAAATCTTTTATATTTATATGAAATTTAATTAATGTAATTTATTTGTTAGATATTTATATAATAGTTTTATATTACTTATATATTAATTTTTCTATTATTATACATCAATATTTCATTAATTGAAAAATATATATATCTTAAAGGAAGTGAGTTTAGAATATGTACCATGCACAATGATGTGATCATCCTAACAATAAGTATAATGATATTTGAGATGCAGTGAGAAATATTATAGTTATTCTGAACCATTTATCAAGATATATATTTTACCCTTTTTGAATTACTTAATTTCTAAATGCACCACATAAGAAAAAATTATGTTTCATGGATGTTCATATGACAATAATATTTGAGGACATAATATTTAACATCCCTTATGTGAATTTTTTTTAATAATCATTCAAGAGAATATTTCAGGGTAAATTGAAAAACGATCAAGTGTGGAAGAGTTTTTTTGAATATCAAGATTTCATAAATATGTTAATGTTTTCTATAGAGACAATGTATAGTATAACGATCCTAATGAATATATAACCCATGAATTAATGATTTTTATGAATGGAGTTTGGTCATTAAAAAATTTATTTCCCTAAAACATGTGTTTACTATGATATATAGTATATAAATCATGTAATTAAATATTAAATAACCTTTTAAATGAATACTACTAATGTGAATCATGATAATTGGGTTAATCTTATCCACTAGTTCATCTTTATTTATTTCCTATTAAATTTCACTTCTAGACCGTATGATATGTCTTTGATGTTATATAACAACATCAAAATTCCACCCCAATTATTTTATTATAAAATTAAAAGTATATATGTTTTATTATTTCATCCCTAGAGAATATATTTTGGAATTGGATATATGAAAATATTATAATTATTACATTAGGATAATTTTATATAATATTGGATGTTTATCATATCCTTCTACATAGATCCCATCTAAACTTATATAATTATGAAGTCAGATTTCATATCTTAAACTGTCATATGATCATCTATTAGTACAAGGAATCAATGAAATCCTTCAAAATATTACATCCCATATATGGGTCACAATACTAAAGCATGGGATGTTTTTCTTAATCATATCAATGTAAATGTGGAAGATATTTCATAATAATTTATATCTCCTACAATAATTATTATTAGAATAATCTAAATTGGTTTATCTAAATTATTATTTATACTAATATATTTTCAATTTATATATGGGGTTATAAATTCAGATAATAAAATTTTATTATATATATTCCTCTAATAAAATAATATTTTGAATAAACCACTCATATAAAACACTAAAATAGAATAAAACTACAAAACATTTTATTAAAAGTGAACGATAAATATTAATATCTTATCTTTACAATATATCCATTAAGATTGAATTTATAAATATAAGCGTATAAATTATCAATTCATTGAATAATGAAAAATAATGTTCCTTTTTAGGACCAATAATATGATAAAATTCAATTAATTTCAAAAAATACTAATAAAGTCATTTTATTCATTAAAAATTTTAAACCTAAGAATTTTATTTTTATGGTCATTTTTTATAAATATAAGCTTATTAGGGTCTGTTTTTTATAAATAAAGTTTTTTCCATGAAAATATGATAACTATAAGTTAATTACTAATTATTATGAAATTAGAATAATAACATTTAATATTTCAAATTCTGTTCTCTATAAAAAAAAATTCATTATTGTATCATCCCTATCTCGGAAGCCACTGGAAGGGTGCTTCGAGTTGGGTTGGCCAAATAACCCTAAGCATATCTTCACGAACTATAGAGGCTTATGACTAACTGTGAGGTACATTTTTAACATGTCCAGAGGAAAGTCTATTCCCTCATCGGTAATATGTAATACAAAGTGGAATACAACCCGTTGATAAAAAGTAACTGAAGGATATAAATATTCAAACTGAAACAAAAGAAAATTAATAACTCGAACTGAATAAATAATAAGTGTGGAAGTTGATAAATATATCATATACATAATAATGTCATGATTTGATATATAAGATAATGTAAGAGTTTGGAAAATAGGAATACAAGCTCGAAATAAAATACGTAATGAAAATGACACAAGTGGAACAACATCATCTCAAAAAAATCTCTATCCTCGACCCCAAGCCTCATCCTATGTAGTAAGAAATACTCAATCACTAGAACAATATTTCTTCCTATTATACCTTCTTATGAGAATCATGTCTACATGGGTACCAAACGGTCCTTGAGTAGTGATTGAAATAAAATCCCAATTGGCCGAAATTGACGGTGTCTAATCCCATCCATTTCATGTTGTAATCAAAATCAGTGGGCCAATATATATAAAAAAGGTAAGAAATAAAATAAACAATATAATATAAATATATCTTGGTCTGTGTTCTCAATGGAACCCATTTCATATAACATGTTTCATCCAAATAAGAGAATCTGAATAAAGAATATTTATTAAGAAGGATGAATATATATTAAAGCTAGAAATAAAACAGAAAAAAGGGACATACCCCCATGCTTGTTCTTTATCTTGGGTTTAATTAATGTGTCAAGAGTCATTGTTTCAAATAGCATTAGATATTAAAATTCACATAGAACTCGAGAATAATCTATAATAACCTTCAACACATTATCATTGTTTTATGTTCAAGTTGATAGTTGGATTTTGAGCTCTTCTTTGAGGTTTCACAAAGGAGAATATATAAATTTATTTAATACCACAGATTCTATCCAAGGTAAAATTCAAAAATAACAAGTATCACTAAAGAAATTACTTTATCATGAGTCCATTCTGATATCACACATAAGGGGTCAAGTATCTCCAATGAAATGGTATAAACATTTTTCCTATGAATCCATCCTTGAATGTCCCTTTGGGAACATATATCACTCATGATTATTTAGAAACCCAGGGAAACCCTCGCTTGGAAAAGCCTATTAAAACACCACCTAGGCATAATGGGTAACCTATCATGAACATGGAGTCTACATGTGGTCCTTATTATGGATCCTACATTGTCTCCCAACCATTAATTTAATTAGATTTCATGGAATCATATATCACATAGTAAGAAATTATAATTGGAACAAAACAATTTAAGGCAACAATGATTCGTGTGCATCATAATCATTTAAGATAGACAGTCACTGTGAAATAAATTTATTAACAAAGGTTGAAAAAGTCCCAACACTATAATAATTAATTCATGTAGAAGTAATTATGAAATAAGAAACCAAAAAAATCCAATGTTCAATGTTTATAAATATCCAAAATAATTTATTTAAGTAAAATTCAATAAAAAGGGATAACACAACACATACTGTTAATAAATTTTATTATGCAGGTAAAACAAAAAATAGTTTAAATATATCAGCATATGAAAAGGGGTGTCCAAGATGTTGCATAGTTTCAAACATGATAATTTACCTAAAAATGTTTAATGATCAATAAAATAATTTTAATTAAATTAGAACAGTAAAAATTGAACATTGTTGGTAGGTACGGATGAATGAAAAAACATGTGATTTAAATGACACTACAAGACGAGGTGAATGAGAGTATATTCACTATCTTATTCTCATAGTGGATCCTTTAATGAATAGTGATATTTCATTTGACCAAAAATTGAAGTCATCAGATGATTTTAGAAAAACCCCAATTTCAAGTAAAAGACATCCCCAGAAGATAACATAACTGATAGAGAATGATATCATACGATTCATGGTGCATGAGGCTATCCTTTCTAATTTATTTATGACGAATCAAATGATGTCAAAATCAGGGGAGAAATGTGGTTGCAGTGGTCTTCTGTAGGAATGGGGAGGGTGATGCACACAACCTAGTATGAGCCAGGACACACAAAAGAGAGGGAGGAGAGGAAGAGAGGAAGAAAGGAAAAATAAAATAATTAAATAAAATTAAACGAAATAAAAAATAATAATAGATAAAAAAGAAAATAACATAAAATAAAATAATATAATATAATAAAAATAGAAGTTGTTGGAGAAATGAAATTAAGTAATAAAAATGGGTTTACCAATTTGAATTTTTTTTAATTTTTTTGACCATTTTTAATTTATTATTTGTTTTTATCTCTATTTAAATTCATATTATTAATATTTTACTCATTTAAATTATTTTAACTCAAATTTCACACTAGGGCGTGATGTAAAAATTTAACAAAAATCCCAAACAATTATTTAATTAATTTTTATAGCTACCCGAGATCTGAAAAAGGTCCATAGGTTCATGCCCTGGGTTTCTTTATGGTTTTGGACTAAATATTTTAATGCTTTTACCTTGATTAAAACCATGACACTAAATCCTCTTGTCCTTTACACAACTCATGCATGAGGTTTCCTTATGAGGGTAGTAGAACACCATTTGAGAAAGGTTTTGTCCATTGAGCACACACATCAGTCTCCTACTCCCTGTTCTTATCCTGAATGGGTATCTGTTGCCATAAAAACTGAACTAGATGAACTAAACTACCTTATAAAATCATCATGTTATGGTCGATGATTTGGATCAGACGCTCGTCAAAGGAAGAATCAAATTCAAAATCAAGGTTGTCTAGACCAAATGAATGAGATGGATTTGGATGATACAATCGAATCTGAGATACATAGAAGACATCATGCATGGAATGATAACTATAAGGTAATAGTAAATGATAGGCCACAACCACAACTATCTCCACTACCTCAAACCAGCTGATGTATCTTAGTGATAACATCCCCTTTCTCCTTAATATCAAGTGACCCAACCATGGTGAAACACACTGGAAGGTTCGATGTCCCATCTCATACTTGAGAGGTCTGTGATGACAATCGGTATAAGAATTATGTTTGGAATAAGCTATAGTCATTCATATATAAAAAATATGAACTTTCATTGATGTCTCCTGAATGATACGATGGCCCAATAGAGTATCCCCACCTACTTCAATCTAGTATATGGGTGAACGACACAGTCAACAATAGAGGGCCTCATATAGAGCCATTTGAATTGCCTCCTAAAATATATTATTATAGATAAACTAAACAGGAAGAATATGTTTCTCCTAGGAACCTATAAAATCAATGATACAAGACTATATTATATCCTCTAACACTTTTATGGTCTGATCAGACTGCCCATTGGTCTGAGGTTGGTATGCAGTACTCAAGAGTACATTTGAACCCATCATTTTCTGCAACCCATTCCCAATCTATGATGTAATGTGCGGATCGTTATATGATAAAATATAAAAAGGTATTCCATGAAGTTTCACTATATGTTAGATACATATCCTTCCTAACTCATCAATAGAAATGGTCTCTTGGATGGGTTGGAAGTAACAGACATTGGTCATTCTGTTGACAACCACTGATACTACATCGCTACCTCGTGGAGATAATGGAAACACTATAAATATATTCATGGAAATTTCATTTCATTTAAACATAGTAATATATAGACACTATATAATTCAATCAATTCATTGGTTCTCTACCTTCATATGCTTCTAGGTGGAGAAATGTGTTATGAAACCCGTTATCTACTTTTTCATACCCAACGACCAGTACCGATGACCCGTGTCTCTATAAATCATGGTAAGTCCATGATGAACATCCAAAACATAGGTATGAGATTTTTTATAAGTTATTCATAAATATAGAAAGATACCCATACACGAATTTGATAATGTACAATCTCATTTCCATAAAAAACCCAAATTAGAGGAGGTTTGTCGCCAATTATTATTTCCCTCAAATCAACTCCCAATGGTTTATATAATAATTTCATGAAAACTCACACCATAATAGAGGGTCTCAATGTAAGAGCTTTTAGAACTGGTTTCTCATGTTGTTCATAAAAATATTGTTCTATATTAGAAAACAATTACATAATTTGACACTCACTACTGGTTTATTATACAACTCGTGTCAATGTCATGTAGTTCAAAGTGTTAGCCACAACATTTCCCTTTACTAGGGAAATAAGAGAGCTCAAAATCGAATGACTGAATGTATTCAACCCACCTACATTGCCTTAAATTCAAGTTTCACTGAGTGGAGATATATTTCAAACAATTATTATACATGTAAAGATAGAACATCCCACCCAACATGTTGTGTCTCTAATAGCGTAAATATTGAACCATAGATTGTAACTCAAAGTCATGTGAAGGATAGTTATTTTCATGAGGCCTTACCCGGAAGGATTCTTAAGCCATGACTATATCACCCTACATCAAAAAATAAACAGGTCTAATTCATGAATCATCATAGTAAATAGTATTACTTTTTCCTGGTTTAGGGAGAATCAAGATCAGAGCTAAGGCTAGTCTTACCATTAACTCTTGAAAATATTTTTAAAATTTCTAACTAGGTAAACTGCACAACCATCTTTGTTAGGGCCATATAAGGTGCTACAAAGTGGGATCAATCGTGGATGAAATGCTTGTATTAGCCAGTTATCCCCAAGAAACCGTCTATATAGGAAATGTTTTGTGTATTCTCCCATGATAATAAAATTCTGACCTCTTTGGGTTTACTGATACACCCGCCTCAAATGTAATATATCCCGCAAAATGAATGTTCTTAATCCAAAAGTTGTATATGATGATAATTTCAAAATGATGGTTCTTTGTCGGTATACTCAGCATGATCTCAAGGGGGTAGCATGTTCATGTATATAAAATGAATACACCAAGATTTCATCTACAAAACCCACCATAAACTATCATGGTATATGTAAAAAAACTGAATCATAGGAGTTGTGAATACTACACGCACAATTGTGAGACCGAATAGTGTTACCAAATACTCGTACATGCCACACCTGATCTGGAATGATGATTGTGGTATGTCAAATGGTTTCACATGCATCTAATGATATCCCAAACTCATATCAATTAGTTTCTCCACAGAGAATGTCAAATAAGTTTCTTATATGAGGAAACTAATATCGAGTCTTTAGTGTAACTTAGTTTATCCAACGGTATTCAACGTACAATCTGAGGGTCCCATCTAGCTTCAAGGATAAAAGAACTAGTGAACTCCATGGTGATGTGCTAGGTTTTATACAACCCTTAGACATGATGTATTCATGATTCATTTTGAGTTCATGTTGTTCATTAGGTGATATCCTATAATGAGGAATAAACACTGGTGCCTCACCTAGAACCATCTAGATAGTGAACTACACATCCAACATGGGTGTTAATCTGAAGAAATCATAAAAAACATTATACTGGAAAAGAACCACGGTGAATGGAATGTCCACTAGCTTCATTCCTTGATCCCTCATGAAGAGACTTTCTAATTGATCTGTCACTCTTCCCAGTCCTGTATATATAATTCCAGCTTAATCATTCTACATATCACATTTTATTTTATGTATATATGTGTCAGCCTACAAGGATGCGAATGACACTGTACAATGATAGTAATCCATATGGGAAAGATAAGTATAGGACCAATTCATACCAATAATTTCATCGATGATAGATATATAGAGAATGTAAAAATTACAAAGGAAAGGGTACCCACCTATCTAAAGGTGGATCACTTAGCATTAGAGAATATTATCTATTATGATCCCTAATGTAGTTTCAAGAGACATAATTCCATTTATGTAAGAAGGTAAGGTGAAAGGCCTTCATTAAACATGACACTATACATAGGAATGTGGTAAAGAGAACATGTGAATAACCTTCCTCAAAGCATAACTCTGCAGACAACAAAGTCTAATAGATGGGTCAAGATAAGGAAGAGAAAACATAGAAGGTTTAGTAAAATGTTGCCTACCCCCTATTTCATAGGTAATGTAAATATTAAATCTAACAAACTATCATAAATTTATATAAAACATACATGAACTTCCAAAATTAAAAACCAGTCACAAAACAGTCACATGAAAACAGGAAGATGCACAATGAATGTAGATATTTCATGGAAATAATCATCTCATTTAATCTTATGATTCATGTAAATTAATTTACCTCATATAATTGGTATTTAATGGTTAAATCATTATCTCAATAAAAAAAATATCAATAAAAAAATTGTGTCACCCAATGGTGAAATAATATCAACAATAATTGGCAAAATCAATAACTAAAATCCCAACCCTGGAATTTGTTTTTCCCATGAACATGCGTTAGCTACATCCATGAATAGGGTATGTTAAAAATCCATATATTCTACTCTCATGTCTATCAAAAATAGTAACAAAAATTCACAAACAACTCCTATGATACCACTTTTTTATGTCTTCATCCTGGAAGCCACTATAAGGGTGCTCCATGTTGGGTTGGTCACATAACCTCAAGCACATATTACTGAATGCTTGTGGCTGTAGAATAACATCGAGGTTCCTTTTTCATGTGTACATAGGGAAGAATATGATCTCATAGGTAATAGGTAATATACATTGGGTGCAAACTAATTGATGAAAAATAGTTTAATATTATAAATAAACAAACTCCAATAAGAAAAAATAATTAACCCCAACTAAATAAGTAATAATTAAAGAAGATGATTAATAAACTTGATACACAATGATGTCATGTTGTGTTATTATTACTAAATTAATTGTGTGGAATATTTTAATAAAAGAATTATATCAAAGTTGAAATGAAAACAACATAAGTGCCACAAGTGCATCACTATAAAAAGATCAGTCATCTTCCCCCAAACTGCATCCTATAAAGAAAGAAACACTCATGATCTAGAAGCAACATGATTTCCATTAACCCTATCTGTGAGCATAATTTCTACTCAAGTATGAAATGGAACCTGAGCAGGGAGAGGGATAAAATCCCAGTAGGCTGACACCTAGGGTGTCTTAACCATTCCATTTCGTGTTTTAATCAAAAGAATTGTTCTAATATATCATAAAAGAAATAAAATAAACATAATAAAATGAATATATATTGGTCATGGTTCTCAAAAAAAACATATCCCATATCACCTGATTTTTCCAAAGTTGGGAATCTAAATAAGTTACCTATAAAAGCAAGGATGCAAATATTTATACAAATAATAAAACAAATTAGACAAAAAAGGACATACACCCAACATTATTCATTCGCCTAGAATATAATTTATGTGTCAGAGAACTGGGTTTCAAAACACTAGAGGAAATAAAAATTCCCACAGAACTCAAAAAAATAAACAATAACACTCCAAACATTATAATTTTTAATATGTTCATGTTTAGAGTCGGATTCTGTGCCCAACCCATATGTACCCCTATGGTAAATCCTTCAATTTATCCAATTCAACCGATCCCATCCATTTAAATCTTCAGAAATACCATGTATCACTCGAGGCATGTATTTATTATAAGTCCATCCTGATTTTTCACATGAGGGGTCATGTATCACCCAAGGTATTCCATAGAAACTTTTCCAAAAATTATGTTATTGAGTGTCCCTAATGGAAATAGTTTAGCTCATGGGTATTTAGAACCCTAGAGAAACCCTCATCCTGAAAATCCTATGACATTTCATTTTTGGTATAATGTGAAATTGATATGGAATAGAGAGTATTTGTGTTGTCCTAAAAATGAAAACGAAATTATCTTTCCAACCAAAATTTAATTATATTTCAAGGAAACAAATACCATAGAGAATGAATTTATAATTGAAACAAAAAAATTAAGCAAAAATGAGCCATGTACATCCAAATACTTTAAGCCAAAATGTCACAGTCAAAACAATTTATCACCAAAAGAAGAAAAATTCACATCATGATAATAATTGTAAAATGGAAAATTCATTACGAATAAATGTACCAACAAAACCCAAATATCATTGTCTTCAATTATCCTAATTTTTTTTTAATTAACTCAAAAAAAGGGGTCATAAAATATAGGCAGTTAATTATTTTAATTAGGTGGGAATAATAAAAAATGATGAAATACATCATCACATCCAAAGGGGTTTCCATGATTATGAAAATTTTTAAGGAAGATAATTTATCTCAAACAATGTTTCATTGATCAAGCCAAGAAGATTAGTGAAATTAGATCATTTAAAATTGAAAATTGTCAGTATGCACTGAAGATAAGCACAACATGCAATTAAAAAGGCGCAACGAAACAAGGGGAATGAGAGTATACTACCTACCTTTTACTCATAGAGGATTAAAAACTCATAGGTGATATTTTATTTTATCTAAATGGAAGAAATTATATGATTTTATGAAAAACCCCGATTTTACATAATAACATTACAAGGAAGATCATGTGACTAATAGAGAAGAAGATTGTTTGATTCTTTAAGTATGTGGTTATACTAACTAAGAGATGTCATGTGCACTAGATGATGTCGAAATTCGAGGAAAATGAGGCATCAATGGGCTTCTGAAGGATAAGGGAGGCTAGTACGCACCACATAACAGGGCGGAGACACACCAAAGAGATGTAGGAGAGGAAAAGAGAAAGGACAAAATTGAAAGAAAGAATGAATAATAATGGTATGAAAAAAATACAATAAAATAGATAATATAGATATAAATAAAATAATACAATAAAAAAATAATAATTGATGGAGAATCGAAAATAATTAATAAAAATGGGATTTTAACATTTAACTTATTTTTAATTTTCTCTGTCCATATTTATTTAATAATATATCTTTATCCCTATTTAAATTCCTTTTATTCCTTTTTATCTCTTTTAAATTATTTTTATCCCAAAATATATGCAATGGTGTGACATAAATATTTGTAAAAAACATCTAGTACTTATTTATTTGATTTGAACAGTTGCTCGTGACATGCAACACGAATGTTCTCGGCGCAGCGGAATCACAAGATCAGTGTATACACAATATTGCAATTTTTCATAATAGATGACTAATCCTAGATCAATACAAATACGAATTATAGTATCCACGTTATTTATTCATAGATTGAAGAGAAATATAGAAACTTGAATCGAGAATAGAGGATAGATATTTTTTCATATAATTAAATTATATAATTACTTCCAAGGTGGATTTTTTTGGTGAAACTGACCATTGGTACAAGAGGAGGATTCATTTTGATTTATAATTCAAGGATTGGAATCCTTGAGCGATGATCAACACATGCTCCATGTGTATCTGGACATCACTAAAGGATTCTCCAGGTGCTACCTTGGAAGATCCTTAAGCTTCTGATGACAGCCTTCGATCAGCATGGGAAACATTTCAAAATCATTCTCATAGATCTAGTGTAGGGGGATCTCTTTAATTTTTGACTATGTTGATGGACATGGGAGAGTTATCTAGTCTTGAGATTTTTTCTCCAAGGATGTTGTGCGTACAATGACTGGTTCGCTTTCATACCAACGTCATAGTTAAAAAACATAATAATTACATCACAAAGAATTTTATTCACTATGTAATAATAAATAATAATCACATGTTTTTTCATGTAACATATTATTCCATGTGAATTAACACATTTAAAAAACAATAGTAATTCTATAATTTCCATGACATGTGTTAATCAAATTTAATTCCCTAGGAAATAATAAATAATTAGCACGAGTGTCGTTTCTTAATTTATTTTTCCTTGTGAAAACCCAATGTCAAATGAAAATTGAAATGCTATTATTTCTAGGACATGTGATTAAAATGAATTTTATTTTTAAATATTATTTTCAAAATAATATATCATATTATTTCTCATAGGACCCATATCTTCTTCTTCCAAATCTTTCTCAACATTTAACGCGTATTGAATAATGACAAATAATTTATTAAATAAATATAACTACATTATTCTCTGATAAATAAATAGTCCATCTAAAATATATTATCTTGAATAACTTTAAAGGAAATAAATAAAATCAATCATTCTTTAATATGTATTAAACCAAAACAGAAAATAATATTTATTGAACTTGTCAAATAAATAAATTTTTTAATAGTGATATTGCATACACATAGTGTGTGACCCTTTAGGTCTATTTATAGTTGGAATTGGGTGGATTAACTAATGTCCAAGATTACTATCTAAAAAGGGGTCAAAGGACCCAAGAGAAATAAGTTGATGTTGGAATGACATGTCACATCATACGAACGCTTACCATGTAATATAATCCCATTGTCATGATATCTCTAATCCAGAGGGTTTTATGCAAGTTACATCAACTAATGTTTTTTATTTCTCATTAATTATCTTCCTAGAATTGAAACTTCCAAGATAACGCCATGGACATGGATTTAGTTAAGATATATCATTTCTGTCAAATGGACTGAGATATTTGTGTTCGTAGAAGTGAAAAATCCTTTCTGATGTTATTCATTAATGTAGTATTACTCATGAAACACAAAATATATCCTACCTATACAGGAACAAAATTCATAATGGTTTTCATCAATACATCTTAGTCACGAGCCATAATACCCATTAATAATAATCTTAATGTGTAAGGTACAATACACACATCTAAATATAGGAATATCCAAATACTCTTATGAATGTGGAATTCCTACTAGTGGGTCTTGTTCCCAAAATAACCTACTAGATATTAACAAGGGAACACACCATGTGAAGGGTACTCAATTTTTCATGAGTCCCCATCCTTGATATCTTGTATCATTTTTTCCTGAATATGATATCATCCATCCATAGAACATATATTCACGAATAGCGTCATTGGACATCTGAGTTCTCATCAACGTTTAGATACACTATGAAATTTTATTGCGAAAACTATTCTTAGGACATTATTACATAAAATGACACAGAAATAAAGAAATCATGATTTGATAATGAGGTTATAAATATTCATTCAATTAAGACATGTTTATCGTAAAGTAAAAATAATTTTTTTTGGGAATATACTTGAACAAACTCCCACTTGTTCTAAACTAAATACTAACAACCTTTAGTCTTCTAGATCTCAAATGATATACATGATTATTATGAGATATAAAATTAGTCAAGGAGTCCACCAAATTCTCTTTCATAGACACTTTTCTAAATTCAAATTTACCCCTTTGAATGAAATTTTCCCAAAGAATTTACTTCAAGAGTATGTTCTTTGTCTTTTGATCTGGCCATGTCTCTTTGGAAGATCCATCGACGTAGTATTATAAAAAATCTATGTAATGAGAAATTTAGTTCCCGGAACCACATCATGATCGTGGTCAATGTTTCTAATATATATGGCTTCATTGGCTATATTGGAAGATTCTATATATTCAATCTCCACTATAGAATCAGCAACAACTAGCAACATTGAACTATTCCTGCTCAAAGCTCCCCCATTAAGAAAGAATCATATCCTGATTGTGACATAATATCATTATAATCTGTCTGAATACTAGCACCATCATAACCACTAAAGAAAATATCCTTTTTCCTACACACACAATGAAAAAAATACTTTGTTCTTATTAAATACTTAAGGATAGACTTGACAATTGTCTAATGTTGTACTCCAATATCACCATATTATCTTCCTACCACGCTTAGTGCATTGAAAACATCAATTATAGTATATAACAAGGAAAAATGATATTTCCTGTCAGTGGAGCATATAAAATAATACCCATCCTATCTATCACAAGATTTGTCTAGGGATAAATTTTCAAGAAATATGTAAACCATGTGACATTGTGACCAATCCCCTCTTGGATTGTTGCATACTATATCTCTTTAATATCTAGTCAGTGTATGCACTTCGACATAGTCCAAGAAGCCTCATGGATCTATCATGAGTGATCATGATCCCTATAATGTAGGCTACTTCACTTAAGTCCTTCATGGATATGCTCTTTTTTTACCCATCCTTATCTAATTTCAGGACAGGTATTTCATTTCCATCAATCAATGTGTTAACAATATTCATTACTAGAATAATTAACGCACTCCCACTAAACAACATGTAAACATAGGACTCACATTCATTCTTAATGAAACCAAATTCTCTTATGGATTCATCGAATTTATTGTTAAATGATCTCAATTATTTCATCAATTCACAAATGGATCTCACTAACTATAAAACCCTTTAAAATAACCTGGTGTCATAAACCCTTCTTTGCTATCATATATACATCTTCCTGAAGGTTTCCATTACGGAATGTAGTTTTTATATACATCTACCCAATATAATATTCATGGAATGCTGTAATGGAATGTGTGATTTATTTGGATTTAAACAAGGGAATCTAGTGAAAATGTTTTATGATAGTCAACTCCATAACGTTTTTTAAAACCTTTATCCACTAGCCTTTTGTTAAAGGTAGTAACATGAGATTCTATGTCCTTTTCTTAATAACCATTTACACCAAATAAGATTTACATGAACTAGAACATCGACCAGAACCTAGGAATGGTTTAGATACATTGAATCCATATCAGAATTCATATCTTCTATTCATCATAAATCATCTAATATCTCTATATCATCCTTGTAGGAGTGAAGGTCATCATTTTCCAACAATAATGAGTCACCATCCTCGGTGACAATAAAACCATATCTCTATCATTCCCTTAACGCTCTTGTTATCCAATGTAGTACTTGTGTTTTAGGAACTACCTCTTTTATAGGGACTTGTTAAACTTGTTCTTGTAACAACTCCTATGTATATATAGAATCTACTTCATTGATGTCAATCTTGATCCCACTATCTGTTTTGAGGATGTAATCCCTCTTATGATAGTCAACCTGTATAAAAACAACTTTCTTGTGTGAGGAATTGTATACGTAGTACCCATTTATATCCTTGAGATACACTATAATTATACACATTTTTCCTATGTGTTATTTTTTTTGTTTCCTAATAAATCGTTAACAAACTCCTCAAATACCCATACATTTGTATGTGGTAATGCGGATTTTTTCCGCTTCATAGATTGATGGGAGTCAAAAAAATTGCTTATTTGGAACTTGGTTTAATGTGTATTCCACATTTTTAGATGCATATCTACAAATGGATAATAGAATATCTCCATGTATCATCATGTACATTTTCATGTACAACAAGTTTCAATTCTTCCTTTCACTAAAAATATTACTCTATGTTGTATAAGGTGAAGTGAGTAACGATAGAATCCCAGACTCCCATTAAAGGTCCATGAAATATTGGTTAATATATTCCCCACCTTAATCTGATCAAATATTCTTTATCTTCTTAAATATATAATTCTAAACATCATTCTTTAACTGCTTGAATTTCTCAAAGGACCCAGACTTATACCATGTTATGTAGACAGATTCATATCGACACAAGTTATCAGTAAAAGTAATGAAGTAAGAATATCCACCACTATATTCAACTAGAATTGGTCCACACACAATACTGTGTACCAATCCTAGAATATGTATGACCATTTCACCTTATCCACCAAATTCTAGTCTGGTCATTTTACATTGTAAACAAGCATGACACTTATCAAGTGTTTTTATCTTAGAAGAGTCTAAATAACCAACATGACAGAGCATTGTCAGGTGCTTATCCTTTACATGACCGAAAAGTTGATTCCACAACTAGGTGTTGTATAAGTCATGTGAACATGGATAGTTATTAATAACTAACACTACTTCTTGTAATATAATACATACATACCATTATTTAAATGAACCATACCATAACATATGTTGTTCTTATAAATGTAATAACATTTATTACCAAAAGTGAAAATAAATATATCTGTAACTATATTTGATACATAAATTATGTTCCTGGTAACAATAATTACATAATACAAACCACAAAAAACTAAAATCATTATTTTCAGCAACAATAGGTGGTAGTCATCAATGGCATGAGCATCCATCCTTGCACCATTGGTACCTCACAGATCCAACTCTCCACTGGAAATTTTAAGAAATCTACATGGTTCATTCGTATGAATATAGATGTGATCCCACCAAGATGTATCTAATACCAAATGTTTGAAATGAGAATATTTCACTCGATAAAGAATGAACCTTTGGCATCTCCTTTCTATAGTGTATTGTTCCTCTTCTAGTGACCTGACTTTCCACGTGCAAAGCATACTACCTCCATCTCCTTGCCATAAGACTAGATATTATTCATCTTGGTTGGATTGTTCTCATAGGCTTTATATTTTTTTTAAATATTAGTCCCATTTTCCTTGTCCTTCCTCTTCATATTCAGTATAAAGAATGTTGTTTTTCAACATTCCATGTCTTTATCAACATAGAAAATCTGCATAAGAAGATCTGATATACTTTTTCCTTTATTTATCATTTTATAATTCATAATGAAACTAGAGTATGCCTTAGGAGGTTAATATAC
The DNA here is from genome assembly GCA_963277665.1 of Viscum album. Taxonomy (NCBI): domain Eukaryota; kingdom Viridiplantae; phylum Streptophyta; class Magnoliopsida; order Santalales; family Viscaceae; genus Viscum; species Viscum album. Next base: position 1,592,120,154 of record OY728150.1, read on the forward strand.
TATGAGATATATACACAACTCATCTATGAATTTATTCCATATGATGTCCGGACGCTTAATGTGGCCAATAAGCTTGACTACAGGTGGTCTAGATGGCACAAAATCTCCAAGAGTATTAGTGAAAAAATCCTTACAGATATCATACCTCTCCTGTATCACATTATCATAATAGAGATCCTGATTGTGAGGCATCGTACTATAAGCATCCTTATCCTTATGTTACTTCAATATCTCATTGGGCATTGATGATAGAATGAGGCACTAAACATCTGTACCGTCATTTATATATTTCTCTTACACAGAGAGCTCCTCATCACTCACCTCATTTCCACATGAAACCTGTAAATGATCTTCTGGCATATAATGTTTCCTCTCATAGAGAAGGATAACCTGAAGGTACCTTATCCAATCTTGTAAATTGGTGAATATGAGACGGTTTTCATTCTTGAGTGTGGATTAAAATGACATGTTTAATGACATTATGATTTTTTTCTAAAAATTAAGATGAACATAGTTTTAGCACATTATCTTGATAAATATAGACATATAAAGACATTAATATCTATATGACTCCCACTATTTTTTTTAAAACAGAATATCCCTCACCTTTGTCTTCAATATATAATACATCATATACATTATAGAAGAAAAGATCCATATTTCCCTTCAAATTACCCCTATAATGTTTGATCAAGAAATGTGAAATGTTGTAGGTTGAAATTCCAAATGACAACTATGGTAACACAATGCTATTTGATCTGTTGAGTAGACTCCCCAATCCTGATATCCTTAATTTTTTATTTCCTTATTCTTTTCATCTTAGATAAACAATGTCTTTATAAGGATGTCAACCCTTGATGTAATCTATATAATGTCAACCCAAAACATTAAATTGGAATTCCCAGATAATTTAAAGCACCCCAACCAGAGTTTCTTAAGAACATTGAATAATGGATCAATTCAAACTGAAGTAATGGAAGGCCATACCGACATAATATTTAATTAAGAGATATTATACTTTATGTATAAATTTCTTCTTATTACCTACAAAATGATTATTATTGTAATGTGGGATATAATTAAGTGATTTACCATCAATAAAATATATTTACACATAATATATTTTTATTTCAGTTCCATCTTGTATTATTTTTGGTTTATTAAATATGTGATCTTGTCAAACATCTATAATAAATAATCATAAAACTGAAAAAAATAAAATAATGGGAATGATCATGAGATTTACTACTGGTTAGTTTATCTATCGGTTGATAACATAACCCTGACCTAGAAAAAAAGACCTTGTACTGTTTAAGGTTCGTGATTACAACATTACACATTTCCACCATTATATCTCCTTTGGTTGGTTTCACCGAGACTCCAAGCTAGAGACGCCACCACTAGTTTGGAAGCTCCATCCATTACATATTATCTTAACTCACATGTAGGTGATGGGTAAAGGGGGTTTACATAAACAAATCCATGGACATGTAGGTCCAATATATTAATAAGGAGAAGGAACATAAGACAATAATATTAATTTAATAAATGAATTATAAGGGAACCAATAACGTATAATGGCCTTGTCCTAATCATGATCAACTACCTACATGCAACAAAATATGAATTTTAAAAACTAGAATTCAATTCTTTAATCGTTTTTTATGATAATTTACCATCTATTCGATTTATCATTATCTTTAATTAATAAATCATTTTTATCTTAATCCCTTTTCTTAATTAAGATGTGATTTACAACCATAACCTTATACATAACTTGCACATTATAGGAAACCCGGTGCATACCCATCGAAATCTACCCAACATGTATTTATACTTGTATACAGTTTATTATTTCTAGCATGTAGCTTACAGGAAAAATTATAATTATTATACAATGCATAAATGATGTGCAGATCATTGAACATTATGCAAAGGTCAATTATATATATATATATATATAAATGAAACACCTATCACATGTTGTGTGCTAGGTTTTCACCGACACGTAGTTAAATATCAGAAATGTTTACATAATTTAATAATTAAATTTTAAATATGACTAACCTTACGCTAGTCTACCTTGGTCAACACATTGTGTTAGAATTAACTGCCTCGTATGTTATTAATAAACAGACCATGAGTAATTACAAAATTACTCCTAATGCATCGAAAAAAAATACACAACTTATAGATCTAATGGGAAGGTGTGTAATCATTTTTTATCTAGAAATAACCACCCCTAAATCCTGATGGGATCCTCAATTTTATTTTCAAACTAAAATTATTGATTTCGGTTAGATCAGTGAGAAATAATATAGTAGGAACTTATCATGAAATTTATATTACAAGTATTACATAAAATGTATTTCCCATCAAAATTATTATAGAATAAATAATAAAAAAATTATTTATATAATTATAAAATAATAATACCCATTCTGATACCACTTTATGGTTCCAGGCATAGTGGAAACACAAGATAGGCATGTACTAAACATGGAAAATTGAAATAATTGATGAATATTCTCAGATCAATATGATTACGAATTACAATATCCATTTATTTAAATAAAAGATAAATGAAAAAGAGAAATCCCAAAATTGAGAAGAGAAGATTGACATATTTTGTTAATAATTAATTAAATTAAATTAGAGAATTACCCACAAGGTGATTCTATCTTAGTTAATGAATATGACCATTTGTCCGAGGTTTATCATCGTTAAGATATATATTCCATAGATAAGAATCCTCTAGTGGTGATCCACATGATTTCCATGTATCTCCATATATCCCTAATAGCGTCTTTGGGTTTTAGATTAAAAGATCCTTATGAATTTGATGTCTTCCTTTGATCGCCTTCATAATCACATCCAAATCATTCAACTTGATCTAGTAGAGTAATATATCTATCATTATATAGAAAATTCTTGGAGAAGGAAGAGTTATATAGGCTAAAGCGCTTTTCTATAATGATGTTGTTCACACCACGATTAGTTAGCTGGTGGAATGACCCCTGGCATATATAAATAATAATTTCATAATGAAAATTTTAATTCACTATGTTTTAATAAATAATTATCAACAGTGCTATTGGATAATTTATTATATGATTTTATAAAACCCATGTCAAATAATAATAACAATGTTATTATTTCAAAGACATGTGATTGGCGAATTAAATTGACCAGGTAATACTAAATAATTAGCACATGTGAAACCCCCATGTCAAATAATAATTGAAATGCTATCATTTCAATATAATGTTCTTAACTGGCATGTTATATTTAAATATTATTTTACAAAATAATAAATATAATTATTGCTGACATGACCCATAATGTTTTCAATGAATCCTCCTCAATATTTACCAAGAATTGAATAATGAATATTTTTTATTAAATAAATATAACTGCATGATTCACTGATAAATAAATATTCTGTCTGTAATATATTATTTAGAATAAACAACGACGAAATAAATTATATCAGGTATACAGGAATAATTACTAAACCACATCTACGAATAATATTTCTTTAACTTGTTAAATAAATAAGTTATTTAGTAGAGATACTGGTTACACATTGTTTTTGAACATCTAGGCCTCTTTCTCATTAGCAATAGGTAGGATTTCTTAATGTCCATGATTACTTTCTAAAAAATGTTCAATGAACTACATAGAAATAATTTGAGGTCTCAATGACATGTCACCTCATATGAATACTTATGGTGTAATATAATCCCATTCACACAATATCTCCAATCAAGCAGGCTGTATGCAAGTGCCATCAACCAATGCGATCGATTTCTCATTCATTGATATCCCAGAATAAAACTTGCCTAGAGAACAATATGGACACAGATTTAGTTGTACAATATCATTTCCATCATAGGGCATGAGATATCAACTTCTATAGAAGTGAAAAATCATTTTTTCAAATTATTAATTAATGTTGAATTACATATGACACACCCAACATATCATACCTCTCTACAAACATCAATCATCATGGTTTTTAGGATACATCTATGTGTGTGAGTCATAATACCCATTAATATTTATGTTAATGTCTACGAACCAATACACATGTCAACAAATTGTAATATCCAATGGCACTTATGAATTTGGATTTACAACTGTATGTTATTGTTCTCAAAATATAATCCAGGATATTACCAAGGGAACACACTGTGAGAAGGGTCCTCACAATTCCATGAGTCCCCAACCCTGATAGCATGTATCATTGGCGTCCCTTAAAATATTATAATCTAAACATAGAACATTTATTTAAGAATAGTTCCCTAGAACTTTGAGGTTTTCATTATAGCAGGGTTCTTCTATTACGATATAGTTCAACAACTATTATTAGGATATTATTAAATATTATGTCACCCGGAAGAACAGTCATGATTTGGTAAGGAATTTATAAATATTCATCCAATGAATACAGTTTTTTCCTAATGTAAAAAGAATTATGTTTCTAGGGAACCTACATTAACACAAAAGGTAGAGCTGGTGTACTCCTTGTGTCGCCTTATGGTATTAGACTAAAAAATTAAATGGTTTGTACCTTGATTAAATCAATTAAATTACAACTATATATTATGTTTTCAATAAAAAATTATAATTCAAAATTTATTTCATTAATATTTGAAAAACATATATTCATTTTTTATGCATGACCATATTATTAGTTGAATTTAAAATTTTTTAATTTTTATCTGTTGTTTTTTAGGTGAATAATAAATAATATAATATTTATAAAAAAATATGATTCTCTGACCACATTAATAAATAAGAATCAATTAAAACACTATAAGTGGTTATTCAAATATCTAATATGTATTTAATAAGTTTAATTTTTCATTTAATGTATTTAATTATATTTAACTATTTGGGTATCATTTTGGAACATAATTAAAAAATTTCTAATTGTATGTTTTCATTCATTTTTAACGCATCCTATTTTTTATTACATAACATTTCATTTCATTTTACAGATAGAGGATTATTAAAGTCTAGTGTCTTGGAAATCAAGGACAATATACATGAAAATAATAAAAAAATATTCTAATCTACTTGAATAGAATCATAAAAAGTTAATCCAATGTATAATTAATGCATCTCATAACTTGGATACATACATCAAAGGAAACGATGAGTAGAAGGCCTAATAAGGAAAGCAATGGAATCGGTTTTCTTGTGATATCAATAAAAGCATAATAAAAAAACATAATGACATGTGAAATGGAATTAATGGAATTTCATAATGAAAATAACATCAATCATAAGATGAATATATGGATAAAACATTTAATTTATACATTCATGAACAAATCACCAAGATTCATCCCCAAGTTGTGATAAAAAATACCATGGTTATTTAGCAAGGTATCGTGAATCATTGCATCTATATAGAATAAATTATTTACTAAATTCATTGGAGTGATAATATGGTGTTCCATTAATTTTTTTTATTCTCATGTGATCCATATATATCATAATCATACATATCTCAAATAACCCATAGAGAAAAAATGAAATGGGTTTCATGTAAAAATCGTTACGTTTTAAAAAGTGTTTAAAAAACATTATTTCTTATATAACCCATGGAAATGGATTAACGGTCTTATGAATGTAAATTAAAGAATAAATATTTTTATTTTTATTTTTTTATGAAAAAACATTGAAACTAAATAGGTATGGGTATTCAAATAAATTAGATTAGATAATTTCTTGAGAGAAAGAGAGGGTAGTTTTGAGGCCAAATTTCCGCTGCATAATAGCTATATATCATGGTTTTAGATAACATTAAAAAGAGAGGGGAAAAGGGTATCCAATATATAAATAAACAATTTTACAGTATAGGTATATAATAAAATATAAATATGTTCATGGTGTGGATATTTTAATTACATACCACATGAAAAGGATAAATGAAAGAAAAGGGAAAATGCGATTTTCTTTACGAAAATTCGACAGCCTAACATCGTCCCTTAAAAATATAAAAAATCAATTTATGATAGTGGAAAGGGTCTCTCATCATTAGGAAATGAAATAAAGAGTAATAAGGATATATTAGAACATTCCGCAAGAAAATAATATGGAAACTAGAAGACAAAATATAAAGAAAGTCATTAGTTAAAAGAGGAGGGTGAAAGGTTTCCTTACCTTGAAGAGTAAATTAAGAAGATTGAAGGATGGGGCATTAGGGGGCTTGAGGGCGCCTTGGGAGGACTTCTTGGGAGGTAAAAGACCATAGATTAGTTTATGATGAATTAGGAATGAAACTAATGAAGGAATGATTTGTTATTTATTACAAATGTGATGGAATATTTAATTAATTTCCAATGGACATCTCATCGGTGGTATTTGAAAACCCCTGGGCTTACCCCAGGTATTTTACATTATATTGGCCACATAGGAAACCTCATAAAATATAACCATATTAACAAGTAGACCATAATTATAACATCCTTATTACAACATTAATGTTTTCATAAATCACATTGGAACTCAAAAAAATATTTTTAGTATTCATCGAAAAACCAAAAATTTTATAAAAATTTCATAAATTCACCCCATCCTAATATCGATTATATTAATTAAAAAATGAACTCCTTTTTATAAAAATAATTTTCTAAATATTTTTAATCTACATATTATATAAATTCAATGTTTATTTAAAAATTAACTTTATAACAATAACTAATTTTATAACACCTTGAGAAGTTAACCATGGTAGCATAAAATTATCTTATAACCACAATAAAATAAATTAACAATTTATGATTATATTTTAAGAAAATAAATTTCAATTTTAAATTAATAAATTAATCATAAAAATAATAATTAAAATATTTATGTCCTTCAAAAATACCAACACTTATACTATGATCAATTTTCCACTTTTAAGATGTCTAAATTATATTTATACGTTCACGGGTGATGTTTCTATTTTCTTGGACTACTTACTATTCATTACTATTCATAATGGCATGTTACTATACATGATTTACTATTCACTAAAAATCAATTTGATCGTATAAGACCCCAAATTTCATAATCATCAAAACTGTAGACGACCATTTTTTTAAAGTCATTTCACATTATCAATTATTTAAAGAATACAGAAATCTTTTAAAATATCCCTTTTTTCCAAAATCCATCAATAATATTGAACCTCAATAAATTCATCCTATTTTTATTTGGACATTTAAAATACAGATATTTTACCATAAGATTAAATAAAAATATTATTTATACACAAGGATTACACCGTGTAAATAAGGACTTGTTACATAGCCCTCTATAACACATGTATAGAACATAACTGTAAGGTGTGATGTGGTGATAGAATCTTGGTGTAGAAAAAACAACATTTACCGAGTGGTGATTTCTATCAGCATGAAATTATACCTTAGGCTATTACATTCAAACATCATATGTTAAAGCTCCACATAGGCATGGTCCAGAGAAATTCCAATAGACGCAACCTCCTTCCCAAGCACTCATAGATGGGCTTTGTAAGGCTCGAGTCTACTGAATGAGGCCATCAACTCCTCTTTATGTATTAATTAAACATGATCATTGGTATTTATACATAATAGTTAAAATGTTAAAAATTTAGTTCCAAATACTTATGTTGAAAGATGGTCATATTGAGCAACGATCATATAACAGTCAAAACCCAGTGGTTTTATTTTAGATATACTCAGATTATTAATGAAAGGATATAGTTTTTTTTAGTACAAAATAAAAAAACACACAATTTTAGGAAACAAAAATTAGTCAAATTTTCGTTTCATTACATTCTTCACCCACTTATGAAATTTTGTCCACGAAATATTAACTTTTACCCTCAGATGTGAAATGGTGTTGGTACTTCTTCCTCATAGTTTATTCTTGTTCCCATGTGGCTTCTTCATATTTGTGGTTCCTCCACTACACCATAACAAGGTGGGTTGTCTTGTTGCGTAGAACCTTTTCCTACAATCCAAGATCTCCAACAGCTGCTCCTCATAAGAGAGGTCATGTTCCAATTGTACCGCCTTTGGTTTTATAAAATGTGAATGGTCAGGTATGTACTTCATCAAGAGATATACGTGGAAGACATCATAAACTTTTTTTAAATATAGAAGAAGTGAAAGACGATAGGCCACTTCTCCCACACGATTAAGGATTTCATAGGGGCCAATGTACATAGGACTGATCTTCCCTTTCTATCCAAACCTCATGACTCTCTTCCTATGTGAAATTATATGAAATACCTTGTCACTAATATCAATCTCCATGTACCTTCGACGGTTGTTGTCATACATATTTTGTCGACACTGAGAAGCCTTAATGTGTAGCTTTATGCCATGGACTTTTTCTATCATATCTTACACAATATCACGCCCAATAAGAATTCTCTCACCAAAATTATCCCAAAAAGTAGTAGTTCTACATCACTTCCAATATAGAGCTTCATAGGGTTCCATTTGAATTCTCCAGTGGAAACTATTTTTGTAAGAGAACTCAACTAAAGGAAGATGTTGATCCCATCCACCTATAAGTTCCAATTAGCATGTTCTCAGCATGTCCTTAAGTGATTGAATTGTCCTTTTAGACTGGCCATCATTTTTGGGGTGATAGGCTGTATTGAAATACAATTTATTTCGTAGAACATGTTTAATACTTCTCCATAATTTTGATATGAACCTTGGATCATGATCATATTTGATGGAAAGTGGAAATACATGCATCCATAAAACTTCCTTCACATAAATCTTGGCATGTTTATCAAGAGAGAAATCTTCCAGAATAGATATAAAATGGGAATTCATGGTGAGACAGTCCAAAATAACCCATATCGCATTGCTTACATTGGATGTTCTCGAGAGACCATTGAAAAAGTACATTGTGATATTGTCCCACTTCTATGATGGTATGGGTAGCGGTTGTAACACCCCTTATGGAATTTGTTTCCTTATCTTCACTTGCTGACATACCAAGCACCTTTTATTGTAGTCAGCAATATATCTTTACATATTATCCCACCAATAATGATCACGAAGGTCTGTATTTTCTTTAATCCTATGATGTATAGAGAATATATATCTATGAGTTTCATCCATCAGCTCCTTGTTTATTAACGAAATAGATAGAACACATATTATTGGATGAAATTTCATTACACCTTCTAGATCATTATTGAACTAAGGAAACATCCCATCCTTCATAGCCTCAAAATTCTTCTGAATCAAAGGATCATCTTTCAGAACTGTCTTGATCTTCTCTAGTAATGATGGTGGAGAAATCATTTGGGTTTGGGATGATTATGGTCATTCCATTATAATTCCCAAGTCCATATTTACTAGGTCATTGATCAATGGATCTCTTGTAATCCTCATCATGGAAAGAAAAACTACTTATTTCTTACATAATGGATTAGTGAAATTGTTTACTCTTCTAGAATGATAATGAATTGAAAAATCATGGTATTTGAGAAGTTCCAACCACCTCCTCTATCTCACGTTCAATTCCTTTTGAGTTAAAATATACTTGAAACATTGATGATCTAGGTATATTTTACATTTCTCCCCATAATGATAGTTCCTACATATCTTCATAGAATAAAATGACCACATCCATCTCTAGAGTATTCATACGATATTTTTTCTCATGAGTCTTCAACTGTCATGATTCATAAGCAATGATGTTTTCATTAATCATGAGGATTCACCCAAGCTGTTTTAGGCAGAGTTTGCATAGGTATGGTAACCAATATCTTATTTATCTCTTACAATCATTCCTTACACTCCTTTTTCAGGATGAACTTGAACCCTTTTCGAGTTAACATGGTAAATGTATAAGAATGTCATGAAATTATTTTCACAAACCTCCTATAATATCTTGCTAATCCAAGGAAACTACGAATCTCAGTTATTGTTGCAGGCTGAGGACACTTCTCTACAACTTGTGTATTGGTAGGTTCACATGTGATTCCTTCATTACTAACAATATTCCCCAAGAACGAAACTTGATGTAACCAGAATTCACATGTCTCAACATTACAAAAATAATATCAATTCTTAGAGTTTTCAAAATAACACTTACATGATCCTCATGCTCCTCACAAAATTTGGAATATATCATTATATCATCATTAAAAACTAACACAAAGTTATCAATGTAGTCCTCAAAGAATCTATTCATCACATCTATAAATATAGTAGGTGCATTTGTTAGTCTGGAGGGCATAACATCAAAATCATAATGCCTATATCTAGATAAGAAGGATGTTTTTGGAATATATTCTTTTTTAAGTCTTAGTTAATGATAATTAGAACGAAGATTAATATTATAAAATAATTGAGCCCCATGAAGTTAGTCAAATAAGTCATAAATTCATGGAACATGGTATTTTTTTCTATATTGTGAACCCATTAAGTTTTCTATAATCAATGCAGAGCCGCATTGATCCATCATTCTTCTTCATAAAGAGAATCAGTGATCCCCAAATAGACACACTCGGTCAGATATAACCCTTATCTAAAAGATCAATGGGTTGTTTCATTAACTCCTCCAGCTCCACATTTTCCAAATTATACGGTTTCATTGATATCAGATTTGATCTAGGTACGAGTTATATGGAGAAATCAACCTCTCTTTCTGGGGGAGGTCACGGTAACTCCTCAGTAAATACGTCAACGTATTCATGGAATATGGGAACATTTTCTATAGTTATACTTTCATTTCCAAATTCTTCTTCTTCACAGATCTACTATATAAAGAATGATAAATGATGTTCTTCTAAACAATGATCAGGTAGAGATATCTCTCTTTAGAATACAACTATTTGTTTTCCATTATAGAATACAGTGATTTCCTTGATTCTGCATTTGATCATAGCATTATACTTTTAGTGCATGTACATACCTAGTATAATGTAAAATTAAAACATGGGAATGAAAATTAGATTATCTAATAGATTGTGCTCACTAAAGTAAATACTAGTGTTTCTAAACAATAATGATTGTTGGATAATTCCACCAGGGGTCTTGATTGATAACTCTACATTTAGAAATTTAGGGGTTGATTCTAAATTCTTTGGAAATGTAGAGGCAATAAAGGAATTCTTAGACCCATAATCAAACAATGTAATATCTATATTTGAGTGAACAACCAGAGTATCTTCCACCACATCATTCAGATCTTCAATATCAGTTTTCATGATGTAAAAAACATGACCTTTCTCTCATTGCCTCTGTTGAGGATAATGGGGATTCCCCTCCACTTCCCTCGACTTTGGACATCGATTAGAAAAGTGACAATGTTTTACACACTTATAGAATTGGACATCTGGTATGTCCTACACCATTTCCCCCTTTTTGTTAGTGTTTGGAAGTTGAGGCTTCACCTCACTATGAAAATTCCACGTTATATTGTCATAGTTTCCACACTTGTGGCATATCCCGCTCTTGATCAGGTAGTTCTCGGATTGATTCTTCCCACATTTATTACACGTGGTACATGTCACTTTCTTTCCTCCTCTTCGCTGGTCATATTTCCTCCCTAATATTGGATCCATCGATAATTTCTTGTCATTGCATTTATGATACAAATGTGTCTCAGCAAACTCTAGTTTGACCTTCATTTCACTTTTCACGGTCTCCCCATAGTAATCCTAGTCTCCGTTGGATATATTCTTCTATATATATGGGCCTAGTTCACTGAATAATCTATTAACCTTCATGTTAGGATCCAAGAAAAAGCATGATGTTTAATTGGAATGTATGGTGATGTTCATCTGAAGATTCCAACTGATCATTTCTCCTTATGCTTTATCTCCAGAAACTCCTTCTCTGTTATTATTCTCATTGAATAAGAGAAATACATATTGAATAAGATCCGTATTAACTCGTCCCACTCCAGATATTCATCCTCTACTCTTGGCCTCATATTTTTTATCATCTCCCACCACTGTTCATCTTCTCCATGTAAGTGGTAAATAGCCAGGGTGACCTTCTCTTACTCAGAAAAGCAGTGCACAGAAAAGATCTCATCTATAGAGCAGATCCATTTTTCATCAATTAATGGGGTGGAAGATACACTAAAGGTTGGTGGTCGTTGATACATAACAAACTCAATGTAATGTTGTTCCCTTCACGGTGAGATCTGTCTCTTAGATTTATTCATGTTATTTCCCATTACATGAGTCATTTTATTAATCATTCACATGAATGATTCCATTTTATCTTCCATCGGATGGTCACCATCTCGTGGACTATTACGGTCACCATTTTCAATGTTCCTCCTATTACCCTCCATTTTCAAAAATAATTAAACCTTTTTGGGATGCTTATTTCATTTATGAATCTTTTACCTATAAAGTATTTTATGTCATAAAAATTCATTCTTATAAAATTACATTCTCTATAAATCGTTCATAATGATTCATTAAAATCTTTTGATCAACCAAAATTATACCCCATTAGTGTCCAACCATGAGTACAGAAAGGCCTGTTGTCATGTACCAGGATACCCCGGGTCAAGCCCGAAACTCCTTCTCAGAGTTTTCACTCCTAGATACCTATGTGCCAGAGCCACATCCACTTGTTCACATCCAGATAAGGATTTTTTTGTTTGGAATCCACTTACATAATATTTCATCAAAATACCAATAATTTATCCTATATTTAAACATTTATTTCATGATATTCCAAATTTTTTATATCCTAATTTGTTTAAATAACTAAACTATCCTTTGATATAAAATATGGAATCTCGCCTTATTTTTAAATAATATTTCATCATATTTTCAAAACAGTGGATCTTTAAAGTCTAGTTTCGTGGAATGAAGGAAAAATTTACATTAAAACATTAAAAATTATACTGATGCACTTGCAAGTATTTACTAAAGGTTCATCATAAGTATAATTACTTATTCTCATAACCTTGAGACTCACTTCAAAGGAATGGGTGAGGAGGAGGCACAGTATGGAAATAAAGGGAATCAATTTACTTGTGATATCAATAGGATCTTGAAAAAACATTAAGACAAGTGAAATGGAATTAAAGGAATGTCATAATGAAAAGGACATCAATAATAACATGAAAATGTTTCAAAAAAAATAAATTTAGAAATTAATGAATATCTCACCAAGGTTCATCCCCATGGTTTTATAAAAATTTCCAAGGTTATTCACCATGGAATCGAGAAACTTGTCATCTCTAGAGATTAAGTTCTTTACCCAATGCATTTGAGTGATATAAAGGTGAACCCTTAATGTGTCTTTATATTAATGTGATCCACATATATTGTAATCATAATTAATATAAATAACCCCATGGGAATAAAATAAAATTGGTTCATGTCAAAATCAATATGTTTTAAAAAGTTATTAAAAAAACATTTTTATGTAATTTATAACCCCTGAAAAGGGTATAAGGGTTTTTCATATGTCCATTATAGAATACAAATATCATTTTTATGTCATTATTAACACCCCTATAAACTAAATAGTTCTAGGAATTCACATATATAAGATAAAAGAATATCTTGAGAGAAAGAGAGAGAAATTTGGAGATGAAATATCCACAGCATATTAGCTATATAAAAAGGTTTTAGAAAATAGTAAATAGAGAAGGGAAAAGATTCTCTCATACATAAATTAATAATTATGTATTTTAGGGACGTAATGAAAAATAGAGAAAATCATGCTTTGGATATTTTAATGACATACGAAATGAAAAGGTAACATGAAAGAAAAGAGAAAATGTGATTTCTTTTACAAAAATTCTACAGCCTAACAACATCACATAAAAATTCAGAAAATCAATTGATGAGAGTGGAATGGGTATCCTATCATTTGGAAATGAAGTGGACAATATTAAAGATATATAATAACATACCCCAATATAAAAAGACGGAATCTAGATAATATAACGTAATGGAATTCATGACATAAAAGAGAAGGGTGAAAAGATCCCTTACATTTACGAGTAACATCGAAACCATGAAGGTTGAGAAATTTGGGTGGTTTAGGGTACCTAGGGGGGACACCTTTGGAGTTAAAAAGACCATATATTCTTTGTTGATGAATTTAGAATGAAAATAATGATGGAATGGTTTGGTATTTATAGCCAATGTAATAGAATATTTAATTAATTGTTCAAGGGACACCACAATAGTGGTAATTGAAAAACCATTTGATGTTAAATTTTATATGTACATATTATTGGCCACATGAGACACCTCATAAAATATATTACTATTCAATAGTCGGCCAGAATGGTTACATTTTTAATGATGTCATTAATCACACCGAAACTCAAATCTATATTTTTACTATTCACTGAAAAACATAACATTTTATATAAATCACAGAAATTAACTCTAACCTAATATCGATTATCATAATTTAAAAATGAACTCCACTTTATGAATATAATTTTCTAAATATATTTTATCTAATTTTTAAATAAATTCATATTTTATTTTAAAAAAGTACTTTATAACTACAAATCATTTTATAAACTCTTGAGAAATTAATCATGGTAAAATAAAATTAGATTATAACCATTAGATAATAAGGTTAAAAATTATAATTAAATTTTATGAAAATAAATTTATATTTTAAAATTATAAATTAATCATTAAAATTTAATTAAAATATATATGACTTAAAAAGATACCAATACTTATACTATGATAATTTGATCACTATCAAGATGTCTAACTTATATTTATACAATTACGGGTGAAGTTTCTATTTTTTTGGATGATTTATTATTCATTACTCTTCATTATTAATCATAGTGGTATCTTATTATCCATACATTATTGTTTACTACAAATCAAGTTGATATTATTAGACTCTAAAATTTATACATATCTCTACAGTAGAAGACCATTTTTGGAAAATCAACACATATTATTAATTATTTATAGTATAAAAAATATTTTAAAAGACACATTTTTCCAAAATTCATCAATAATATGGAACATCAATAAATTCAAATTATATTTATATGGACATTTCAAACAAACAAATTTTACCATAAGAATAAGTTATATTTTTATTTATACAAAAATATTACACAAAGAAACTATGTCCTTGTTACATATCCTCTTATAACACCTTTGTAGGACCTAAGTATAAGGTGTAATATGGTAAAAGAATATTGGGGAAGATCAGAAAACTTTTCCCAGGTGGTGATTTAAATTAGCATGAACTTCTTCATTAGGAGATTCTATTCATGCATCACATATTGAAGCTCATCATGGTCTTGGTGCAGAGAAATTCCTTGGTTTGCAACCTTCTTCCCAGGCTCTAATAGATGGGCTTTTTAAAGCCCGAGTCTAATTGATGAGGCCATCGACTCCACTTCCTATATTAATTAATAGTGATCACTTGTATTTATAAATAATAATCATAATGTAAAGAGTTCTGTTCCCTACGGTTATATTGATTAACAGTCATATAACAGTAAAAACCCAGTGGTCATATTTCAATTATAGTCACTTCATTAAATAATGTATATAGTTTTCTTGAGTACAAAATAAAATTGTAAAAAAAATTTAGGAAACATAAATTATTCAAATGTTTTGGTCATTAAAATTTTACAATTACTATTTTTAAATTAATTTTTATCAAAAAATTTTGATTAATAATATGGAAAAAGTTCCAATTTAGAAAAAAATTAACAAAAGAATATTTTAATCAATATTTTATATTAATTAATATAAATAAAATTAAAAAATTGAAGAAAATTGTTATTGTTGTAAAACAAGATTATTTAAAAATATAACAATAAAGAGTAAATAAAAAAAATAAAAAAACATTTATCAAAAGGTATCATAAATATTTTTCCAAATAAATAAATAATCCATCTATAATATTCAATTATTTTAGAGAAATATTGTTTGATTACTGGACATTTTATTTTAAAAACTCATCCCCCACTTTTATAAAATGATATTTTCACTACCCTTATTTTCCAAAAAATTTAAGCCATATTATATTACAAAAATAAGTATAGTCATCTCCATAATACTATAATTCATATCCTTTAGGATATAATATCCACAAATAACCACCCTCAGAGATTTGATACAACTTCCATTTTTATTAATCGAAGATTTTGTTTAAATATTTCAATATCAGTGCATTTAAATTTAATTATATTGAATAAATTATATAGATTATATCTATTCAATAAATATAGGCATTAATCATGTGTTCATTGTCTCTACCACCACTACGTATGATGTGCTCAATTATTGGTAAAAAAGGATATATAATGTTGTAAAAAAATTAAGGAATATATGTGATATAAAATATTAGAATGTGTCTAAAATAAATTTATAAATGAATGAATTAGTAATAAATTATAATTATTGTAAAGACCCATAAATTATGTGGAAGGTTTTTTTCTTAAATACATAGAAATTTTAGGAGTCCGCAAAAATTTACGGTGCTTGATTCTGAGGCCCGGTGTTCCCGGAATCAATTTCCGAAGTTGTGTTTGGGTATGTTCAGTAAACGTACAAATGGGATTTAATAACAATTGAAGCAGTGCTCAGAATTGAAATCTGAGGACACCGTTGAACTGGCAGCATTTGTATTTTCTTAAGAAGACTTTCACTTCGAATGATATTGAGTGGAGGATAGAAGTTAATTTTTTGGTTTTCATAAAAAAAAAGTATAGCTACACTTTATTTTATTTGAGCTCCCATTGGGTGTGTGGTGGTTAAAACCTTCTCATGGAGGTTGGAGGTTGGGCCACCACACCTTAACCTCTCATTAGAGGTTATGGTGGTGGGGACCACCTTAACTAAACCTCTCATTAGAGGATTAATGTGGTGGGGACCACACAGGGCTTAATGGGAGGAGAGGACAACCTCTCAACTCTCCCTCGTTAATGAGGGAGAGCCTCTTGATTCCTCGACTCCCCATTTAATGTGGAGAAACTCCTTGACCACCCCCACCTTAATAGAGCCAACTCCCCTATCATTTAATTTGTTCCAATCTCCCCTAACTAATACATACCAACTCTCGTGAAATAAATAGGGGTATCCTCTGAAATTAATTCTCCAATTTGAGTTTTTGTGCCAACAAATTAATAGGCAAACTCTTTCATATATTATATTCATTGGGCATTTGAGTGGAAAATGGGAAGAATGATTATTTGGAGAAGGGATAATCCTCCCAATGAAGAACAAAGAATGCATTCTTCAACGAAGAACACCGGTGAAGAACCTTATACGATTTCTTCCACAAACACCTACCAACGTGGATCCAGTACAACAACCATGGTGTAACTTCTGTAGTGGAAATGTGTGGTGGATGCGATGAACGATGACTACTCCTTCTTCCCATGACATCACCATCGATGCCTGATAATCAAGGTAGGGGGTATTTACATGTTGATTATTTTCTTTTCTTAATCTCATAATCAAATGAAAGGAATCGAAACAAAGTGATGTAATTAATTGTAGTTCATCTTCTTTTGTTGATGAGTCAATTGATATAACAATAAATGCAGAAGATGTGGGACAACATAACATATCCTGATATCCTCATTCAATAATAATTTCTTGTAGTGATCTTCGAAGTGGAAACATGGTGAAGAATGCGGAAAAAACAAAGGTCAAGCTACCCGAGGCCTCCGTGAACCGTGTCGCCCCGGCGATCCCCCGGTGTTCTCAGACAAACACCGCCGGCCCGCGCCAGCCCAAGCCGCACCAAACCAGCCTGCCCGGCTTCCACTGGGCCGCGTGCCTGCCCCCCTGTTGGCCTGCCCACACCCTGCGACGCCTACCTAGGGCCATCCCAGTGACCTGTCGGCCTGCACGTGCCCAACGCCACCTACTCACGGCATTCTGTGTGCCCCTCTGGCATGCCCGACACCCCATCGACCAGCCCAGACCACCGCCTGGCCTACCTGGATGTCGGCCCGCCATCCCGTGCCTCGCGTGGCCTGGCCACCCCCCGTGTGGCCAGCCTTGGCCTGCCCGACCCCCCACCGGCATAACCGCACCCCGCGCGCCCATCTCGCGGCCTACCCATTGCCCCCGGCTTGCCCACAGCCTCACGGGCTGAGCCGCTCGAGCCGCATCTCACGTGGTGCTGACATAACCGACCTCGTCCTGCAGTCTGAGCTGCCTACGTGGTGACCTCTGGGTTGAACCGCCCTCGCAGTCCGCTGGGCCGATCCCAGTGGACCGGGCTAAACCTAACAGGCTGCTCCACCCAATGGGCTAGGCCAGACCCAAAAGGTTTGATCGGGTCGACCCAGACCAGGTCGGCCTAGACTAGGTTGGCCTGAGTCAGTCCGATCGGGTCAGACCAGACTCGAGCCCACTACGTACTTTTACATCCTTTAGCACTGGATGACCATTCGGTGAACTGTTAGTGGCGCTGGTTTTCGTGGAGCATGATAGTCCCTTTAAGTATACCCCACGGGAGTTCAGGAAAATGTTGAGATATAGTTAGGATGGATCGTACAGGAATCCATCTGGGCCCCTGGGACTTAAAAGCTTATAACTCATAGACCAGGTGTCTGATTGACGCGCCTCCTGTTACGTTGAGACCCCTATCACAAGATAGACCATTAAGACACTTCTACATGGGACATCATGACAGTTGTAGTATCGACATGTAGCTCATGGAAAGGACCTTCCCGGAGACGAGCGAGCAGAGTACGAAGACCTAGTAGCTGGCTGAGACCTGACAACTTTTTGACCAATTCGACTCGGAGTGATTTTACTAGCCTAGTGGGGGACACCTAGTTGTGGTAGTAGACCCACGACAGAGGAGTTCCTGGTAGTAGGCCGCATTCCCGTGGTACTCGACATGAGGAGTACCTCTGCAGGCTTTCAGGGTGAGCGCCTAGTAGTTGGCGGCAGACCCATAGTGGGGAGCGCCTCTGTGTGAGTGCGAAAGACCCACAGTACTCGAAAGGAGGAGTACTGTAGTAGTCCAAGGATTGTGGGAAATGCCTTGGTGTCGCGGCAGGCCCACTGTACTCGACAGAGGCGGAGTACTCTAGTAGTCGTGGTTTCATTAATGTGAATAAAAATCATGGTTGAGCTAAGACATTAAATTTTGAATTTACCTCATGTTAGAGATGGATTACTTGATAACATAGCTCTATGTATGGGCATATACCTAAGTGTGGTTATCTGTTGATTTCTTATTGTGTGTTTTATCGTTGTTGGATTTTGTGAGTCTTTGAGGGTCTCGGGGTCCCTACTGAGTATAGTTATAATCACCCCTATACATTCTATGCCCACACCTTGTTGTGTTGGATGCAGATGATTGGTTGCGTTGACAAAGGCTGAGTGTATGAGGACTAGATGGTACCTGGAGGTGGACCACACGGCATGACGATATAGTGAGGAGATAGACAAAAATAGAGTGGTGAAGAGGCTATCTGTACCTACCCTTCAGGTAAGATTTCCTGAAGGATGATCCAACACCTGTATCACATTTCTTCTGTTGTACTTATTTTCCTTGTACCTTACAGTTGGAATTGTATTTCCATCCCCTTTACTTTTCAGGACTTATTTTTTATACAATTTTACATAGTGTATTAATTCCAGCTCTTCTATTGTGTGTCTTTATAATTTGTTAAAGAAATTCCTACCCAGTCTTAGGGATTATGCCTTTGGTGTTAGTCTCCAGCCCCTGGCTTTCAGAATGCCGGCTTAGGGTAGTTTTGGCACGAGCCTCTGGGGACGGGTCATGAAAAATTGGTATCATATGCGTCGGTTCTCCCACAGAACAATGGAGTATTATCATTATTTCTATGAAGCAATAGTGTTATGGGTACAAAGTGTGGTTTTCAGTTCAAGGATTCCAGTGTTGGTGAGGCGACAGATGTATCCATACACTAGGACCCTAACTACTGATTTCCAACTCAGTGCATGAATTAACTGATTGTGTGTTTGTTTTCAAATGTTTTTTTATGTTAGCTCAACTAGGTCAGCTTAGTAGTTATAGTTTTGTAACCTTGTTGCATCTATTTCTTTTATGATTCCACCATTCTAACGACAAATTAGAGCCCCAAGCATTATACACATAGATAGCCCACCGAGAAATGAGGCCTCGGTGCAGTGCCCTCTTCCTGCGGATGTACCAGCAGTACCACTACCCATTGGGCCACTGATGCAACCAGCCCCAGCAGCAGACGATGAACACAACATGAGAACGTTCCACGAGTTCCAGCACTAGAGACCACCCATGCTCAGGGGAGAGATGGACCCGCAGGCATCTGAGGATTAGCTGGAGGCTGTGGGGAGAGTCTTTAGACTTGTAGGGACACCAGCAGACTTCATGGGGATCCTTTCAAAGAGTATGCATCATGCAGTAGTAGGCAGATGGTGGATTCTGATGCTCCAGGTGCACAATGAGATTACGCTACTCTAGGATGACTTAGAGAGCCTATTTTTGGCGGAGTTTGTCCCAGCCACCGTACGTGCGATGCGGATACAGGATCTACTTAATCTACAATAGGGTAGCATGGCGGTGGCACAGTACTCAGTGAGGTTCACTGACCACTCATTATACTCCACAGATATGGTACGATACCCTTTCATCAGGGCCCAGACCTTCGAGCAGGGACTCAAGCAAGAGGGCAGGGCTTCGATGATCTCCCTCAGCATCCAGACGTAGACATGGGTGTTGGATCTCTCCCTCTTAGTGGATAGTTTCATTGCTGAGAAGTCTCCATCAGCGAGACCCACCACTATTCGACATGCAGCAGTGTCTTCTGCAGCTGGTAGTTGAAAGATGTCATAGAGGTTCAAGAAGACCAGCCGTACAGGTGGATGACCACATGACTCAGAATCAATTATGCGAGGCACCCGGAGTGGTGTAAATTCCAGACATTCCAGGATAAGATAATGATACTCATGGTTTAGGCATGGTCAAATGGCTCGTGATTGTCTGAATCTCCATTCAGATGACCATTATACTATCAAAGGACCACCCTGGCAGATACAAAGATTCGATCAAGGTAGTCCGCAGGGAGTAGTCAGATGTGGCAGAGGAGCTGGTCGAGTAGCTGGCGGTGGGTGACGTTTCTAGGTGTTACCACCACCACCACTAGGAGGCCCACCCCAACCACAGGGATCAGGAGGACAGGAGAGAGCTCATCTTCATACAGCTAAGGCTTATGACCATGGTGCTCAATAGATGATTTGAGGAATGATATGTGTCTACACCACCAAAGCTAATGTTCTTATATACATAGGTTCCAGCAACTCTTTCATTACCACTACCCTGGTTCGGAGCTCAGAGATTCTGATAGAGCTGTTGCCTCGATCCTTATGGATATAGACTCCTACATTAGAAGAATCGATGATTACGCACTATTGCCGATAGTGTGAGCTTACTCTAGGAGGTGATAGCTTCGGCTGTGATCTCCTCGTAGCGGCATCGAGGCCTTACGACGTAATCTTGGGTATGGACTGGCTATCTAATGTCCATGCTCAGATCAAATGTATTAGGCACAAAGTGCAGTGTGTCTGCACTGATGGGACCAGGTTTACCATCACCGGTGAGAAGGGAGCCTTTGCAACACAGGACAGACTTACTCGGATGAGGGTGTAGTCAATCACTGATACGTTGGCTGGCCTTTCCCTTATAGCAGTTGATGTGGAGAGTATGACTTATCCTATAGTGGTGGACCAGTAGGTGGATGTTTTCCCAAACGATGTCCCATGTATACCTCCTCATATTGAGGGGACATCTACATTTACATGTACCCTTGAACGAAACCGATATCTACTCCAGCATATCAGATGTATCCCACTAATTTTCATGAGCTGCAGGTATAACTGGAGGAATTGCAGGGGATGGGATTCCTCCGGCCTAGTGTATCTCCCTGGCCAACCATGATTCTATTCACTAAGAAGGCGGATGGGGGCTTGAGACTTTGGGTAAACTACCATAGCCTGAACCATGTGACCATGAAGAACAAGTACCCACTCCTGAGGAATTGCGACCTCCTCGATCATCTGAAGGGAGGATAGTGGTTCTCAAATATATAACTCAGACCAGGTTATCACCAGCTCAAAGTTTAAGATGAGGATGTGTAGTAGATGGACTTCAGATGTCAGTACGACCACTATGAGTTCTTGTTTATGCCTTTTGGGGTAACCATTTATTCAGCATTGTTCATGGGACTCATGAACAAAATCTTCCAGCAATACCTTGATCTCTTTGTCGTAGTCTTCATCAATGACATTATGATCTACTAGACTATAGAGGAGGAGCATGACTACCATTTGTGGGAAGTACTAGACACACACCGAGAGCAGTAGATTTATGGTAAGCTCTCAATGTTCCAGTTCTGGATCAAAGAGGTTCAATTCATGGGAAATTTCATCTCGGAGGCTTGATATGCAGTGGATATAGTGAAGATTGAAGCGGTAATGGATTGGTAGCCACCTAGGAGTGTGATGAAGGTACAGAGTTTCTTGGGTTTGGCTAGTTACTATCGTAGGTTTGTACCTGACTTATCTATAGTTTCCGCACCAATATCAGACTTGAATAAGAAGGTTGAACCCTTCATGTGGACATAGAAATTCTAGCAGATCTTTTAGGAGCTCAGAAAGAGGCTGAAAAGTTCCCCCATCTTGAGGCTTCTAGAGGAAGGCATAGGGTACGTAGTCTATTGCGACGCATCAGGGACAAGGATAGGGTGTTTCCTGATGCAGGACCAAGTAATGATCACATATGGTTCTCAGCAGCTGAGACAACATTAGAAAAACTATTCTATACATGACCTGGAGTTAGTAGAAATGGTCTTCGCCTTATATATGTGGCGATACTATCTGATGGGTGAACATTTTATCATGTACTCTGATCACAAGAGATTCGGGTATATCTTCTCTCAGAAGGACCTGAACATGAGAAAACGATGATGGCTTGAGATCTTCCAAGACTATGACTTCGAGATAGTCTATACTCCAGGGAGGGGAATATTGTTGTAGATGCACTTAGTAGGACAACTGGTATACAACTACTAGGTGAGGTGACAAATCAGCTTACAGATCTATAGATTTCATTTATGAATAGAGAAAGTGAAGCCTTTCTACAGTCTCTTATAGTCACTCGTCCACCTCTTCAGTGAGTCAAGGAGGGGAATCATGGAGACATTGACCTCGAGATGCGACATGCTCAGATATCCACAGGGCAGAGACCTAATGATTTTTTCTAATGGTGGGGAGCATTTTATTCTCTTCAGAGGACATACCATGGTACCAGTGTCACTTTAGGAGGAAGTGTTGAGGGAGTTCAACACATCCCCTCTAGCGGTACATCTAGGAGTGGTGAAGATGTACCAGGACCTTCGAGGACACCATTGGTGTCCATGTATAAAGAAGGCAGTAGCGGAGTTTGTCTCATGATTCCTCACTTGTCAGCAAATGAGGGTGGATCACCAGGTACCATTAGGCTTGGATCAGCCCTTAATGGTCCCAGAGTGGAAGTGGGATGAGATATCCATGGACATTGTGACGGGTCTTCCACGTATTTCTAGGGGTCATGACTTGATTTGGGTGATCGTCGACCGACACACCAAGTCATCCCACATACTATCGATCGGGGAGCAGGGTTCAGTAGAGATCTTAGGACGCCTCTATGTGCAAGAGATTGTGTGCCTACAAAATGTACCTTCATCAATTGTCTCCGATCGTGATGCATGATTTACTTCCCAGCTATGGAAGGGGTTGCAGGATGCTTTCAAGACACCGATTCATCTGAGCAGCGCCTTCCATCCTCAGACATATGGCCAGACTGAGAGGATCATTTAGACCCTCGAGGACATGTTGCATGCTTTTGTCCTTGACTTCGGTCACAGTTGGGAGGACCACTTACTATTGGTGGTGTTTTCCTACAACAATAGTTATCACTCCACCATTGGGATTCCCCCATTTGAGGTGTTGTACGGAAAAACATGCAGATCACCCTTATGCTGGACAGACCCTGGGGAGTCAGCACTGGTGGGACCAAATATGGTATGAGCTACCATAGAGAAGGTTCAGATCATCATAGAGTGGATGAAGACTACATATAGAAGGCAGAAGTCATAGGCTGACGGGAGACAGAGACCTCTAGAGTTCATGGATGGTGACCACAACATTCTATGGGTCTCACATTGATGAGGTCTAAAGAGATTTAACCGAGGTGGCAAGTTATCTCCGAGATTAATCATACCTTTCCTAGTCATCAGCAGAGTGGATGAGGTGGCTTACCACCTACCTCTTCCACCTCAGTTGCACCAGGTTCCAAACGTCTTCCATGTATCTCAGATGAGGAGACAAGTCCATGACCCGACTCACATCATCTACCATGGAGAGATGGACATCGATGATGGTGCAACCTTCATAGAGGTTCTAGTGGAGATTGAGGATAGATAGGAGAGGTTCCTACGTGGATGGTCAATAACTCTGGTTTGTGTTTGTTGGCAGCACGAGAACCTCCTAGAGAGCACATGGTAGTGGGAGGTTCAGATGCATGCTCAGTACCCCCATTTGTTCACTTAGATCGAGTTGTAGCTATGGGGATGAAAATCCATGAGGTGGGTAGAATGTAAAGACCCAGAAATTCCATGAGAATTATTTTTCATGAATATGTGGGAATATTACGAGTATTTGAAATTTTACGGTGCTTGATTCCGAAACCCGGTGTGCCCGAAATCAATTTCTGATGTTTTATTCAGGTACGTTTAGTAAACGTACAAGTGGGATTTTATAATATTTGAAGTGGTTCGTGGAATTTAAATCATAGGGAACTATTGAACTCATAGCGGTGGTATTCAATTAAGAAGACCTTCACTTCGACGACAGTGATTCAAGGATAGAAGTTATTTTTTGGGTTTTCTTAAAAAAAATAACAAAATAACGTGTAGCTACAATTTATTTTATTTGAGCCGCAATTTTTTTGTGGTTGTTAAAACCTCCTCATGGAGGTTGGAGGTGGGGCCACCACACCTTAACCTCTCATGAGAGGTTATGGTGGTGGGGCCCACCCAAAATAAACCTCCCATGAGTGGATTAATGTGGTGGGGACCACACGGGGCTTAACCCTCCTATTAGTGGGAGGAGTGGAAAACCTCTCAACTCTCCATAATTAATGAGGGGGAGCCTCTTGATTCCTCAAATCCCCATTAAATAGGGAGAAACTCCATGAACACCCCCACCTTAATGGAGCGAACTTCCCTAACATTTAATTTGTGCCAATCTCCGCTAATTAATTTTTACAAACTCTTGTGAATTAATTAGGGGGAACATCATAAATTAATTCTCCAATTTGAATTGTTGTGCCAACAAAATAATAGGCAAACTCTTTCTTCTATTATTTTCATTTGGAATTTGGGTGGAATTTTGGAAGGGGGAATATTGGGATAAGAGAGAATCCTACCAACGATGAATGAAGAATGCGTACATCCAATGAAGAACACCAGTGACAAACCTTCTTCTATTTCTTCCCCGGACACCTACCGATGTGGATCCACTTCCACATCTATCGTGCGAATTCAGTAGTGGAAATATGCAGCAGATAAAATGATTGATGACTACGTATTCTTCTCGCGACTTCACCATCGACGCCCAACAATCCAGGTATGGGGTTATTGCATGTTGATGTTTTTCTTTTTTATTCTCATCATCGAATTAAATGAATCAATACAAAGTGATGTAATTAATTTTGGTTCCTCTTCTTTTCTTGATTAACCAATTGATACAACCCTAAATGTGGATGATGCAGCCCAACCTATAAGGGCCCGACATCCTCCGCCGATTTTTCTTTCTTGTGGTGTACTTCGATGTGGCAATGCGGCTATGAAGGTGGCAACAAAAAAGGCCGCACTACCAGAATCCTCTTCGAACCGCGCCACCCCTGCGACACACCGGTGTTACTAGCAGAACACTGCTGGCCGACACTGGCCCGAGCCATGCCGAACCGGCATGCCCTGCCACCCGCGGCTGCTAACCCCCCTGCCAGTGACCTGCCCGCGCCCCACACCGCCTGCCCATGGTCTACCCGGCGCCGTTCCGGCCTTCCCGGCACCCAATCGGCCTTCCCAAGATGCCACTCGGCATGCCTGCGCCCTACGCAGCCTGCTCGCGCCCCACGCGACCTGCCCGGTGCACCATCGCCCCCCCCCCCCCCACGCTCTCCTCATGCGGCCTCCCCGGTGCCCCGCTAGCCTTCCCGTTCCCCACGCGCCCTGCCCGCGGATTCCTGGGCGATGCTGCTCGAGCCGCCCCTCACGTGGTGCTTGTCGAACCACCCCCGACCTCCGGACTGAGCCGCCGATGTGGCGGCCTTCGGGCCGAACCTCCCTCACAGTCCGCTAGGTCGGGCCCAACGAACTGGGCCAAATCTAACAAGATGGACCACCCAATGGGTCAGGCCTGATCCAAATAGGTCTGACTGGGTTGACCCGGATAGGGTCGGCCCCGACTTGGTTGGGCCAAGTCATTCAGACCATGTCGGACCGGACTCGGGTCCACTGCTGATTGTTACTTCCTTAGGCCATATCTTTGGAACCAGACGACTGTTTGAAATACCGTCAGCGGCACTGTATTTCTTGGAGCACGATAGTTCCTTTGGGTATACCCCACTAGAGATCGGGGTCCCTAATGAGTATCATCATACTCACCCCTACATGGGCTATTCCCACACCTCATTTTTTGGATGCACATGACGGACAACACTGATCAAGGATGAATTTACAAGACTGGATGATACCCGAAGGTGGACCACACTACATGACGGTAAATGGAGGAGATGGATGGAAATGGAGTGTTATGGAGGCTATCTGTACATACGCTTCCTGTAGGAGTTCCTGGAGGATGATCTATCAACTATATCACCATTCTTCTATTTTAATTTTTTCCCTTGTACCTTATAGTTGGGCTTGTATTTCTGACCCCTTTACTTTTCAACACTTATTTATTATAATTTTTCACTTAGTGTATTGCTTCAAGCTACTCTGTTGTTTGTGTTTATAATTTTTAAAAGAAATTCCTTTCTAGTTTTAGGGATTTACGCCATTGGTGCTAGTAGCCATCCCCTGGCCTATAGAAGGCGGGCTTGGGGTAGTTACGGCATGAGCTCGGAGGGACGGGTCATGACAATTATAATGAAATTTAATTAAATCTACAAATTTCTCTAATTGTGCTCATAAGAATCTCAAATTGTAGAGTCCTAACAAAAACTGGAGTGGAAATATTTCTTAACTATAATTATAAATAAATAAGTTCTTTCCTAGTATATTAAATAATATTCAAAATATTAATATTTATAAAGCAATGAGGTGAGACTCAACAATATGCAACAAGTGTGAAATATTCAAAATTATAAACATATTCTTAAAAATATAAACACTATGTTACTAATATATCGGGAGTGACTAATAATAATTTTGGGACATAGAATGTAGTAGTTCCCCCTTCTCAATTTCTGGTGATTGAGATATACATCATATTTGGTGATCATTTTTCATTATTTTATATATACAAAGAATGTATAAAATTTAATATTCTTATAATTAAATTCAAATTCGTCAAATATTAATCGATTATTTCCCCTTTCAAGGGGGATATGGATCAAATGTCACTAACCTATATTGATTTTATTCCACTCTAAATTTAAAACTGAGATGTTTCTGAATGAATCTCCCAATGGGGATAAAATTGAACATTATATCTAGAACGTCAACAATTTTCATCATTTATGGTTTTTAGTTTTTTTATTTCCCCTCTCTCAATTTAATTTTCATTGTAATTAATTTACACAATGTGTCATTTATAATTTAATTCTATTTTATCTATACATTTTTATTGGGAATTTTTAAACTCTACATCCATATTCATTATATTAATTTATGGACTCCTATATCTATAATTCAATACCGGATTCATAGTTATTGATTTTATTATATAATTATTCATAGTTTCCTAATGAACCCATATAACATTTTACACATGGGTAGTTTTTATAATAAATGTGGAGGGTAAATTGTTTTAGTAATTTAAGGTAAACACATTATTATAAAAACATTATTTTTATAAAGATTCTTTTTAAAATATAATTTTTTCTCAAAATTATATTTAATTTTTTTTATTTTAATAGAAATTTATAAATTATAGTAATGATTATAATCAATGATTTGTTTTACCATAAATATTTTTTATAAAATTTATTTTAAAGGATTTTAATTTTAAGAAATAATTCATTAGTGTTTCTATGTTATCTAAATGAATTTTTTTTAATGGAAGTATCTTCTTCCAAAAATCTTTTCTAAAAGATATATTTGGTTTTAATGATTAATTATGAAAAATTATTTTTAGGATTAAAGTATTATCATAAAAAATTATAAACAATTATTAAGATTTTTGAAATGGTATATTTCTAATATTTTCAAATTGAACTTTATAATATATATATATATATTTATATATATAATGTTTTATCTCTATATCAAATCCATTAACATTATTTTTATCACTAATCTGATTTTTTTATGAATCCAACCTCCTTATTTTTTTGATAAATAACCCGATGATTATATTTTATGGTTATTTTGGTGAAACAAATTACATTCACATAGGATAATTAATATATGATGAAATAATAAATGATCTTATGATCTTATCGGATGATTATTAATTTTTTAAATGGTATTGATGGAAGGGTTCTTATATCGCCCTATAACAAATTGCATAATGTATTACATCGTAGTTTAAATAAGATAAGTTAATTTTTTCCATCAACCTGATATTTTTAAACATTATTGATATCTATCCTTATGATATTATGAATCATTATATTTTCCCATATAATCAAAATAATAACACCTTAGTGATTTTAATTTGTATTAGATGACAACATATTGTATATTTTTATTTGGGGTGACATTAGGATGAGTTTACATTTTCTCTATGAGATGATAACTCGTTAATGTTTATTTCTATGTGTAATGATGAAACATTAATTCTTTCCATTTATGTAAGATAACAACACATAATAATTTCAATATTAGTTAGATTATGGGGAGTTTTTTTCTTCCATATAATTTATATTATCACAAAATAATTAAATTCAATTTAGTGAGTTTATGAAATAAGTACATGGTTTGTGATTCTCAAATTGAGATGATATTGGATTATTATAATTGATACATATCTATATTTATTCCAATTTTATAATGACATGATAATTGATTTATTATTTAAAGGTCTTATCATTAGAAAATAATTTATTATTGTGAATCTATGTGTATTATTATTATTATTATGTAATGAATTAATTTTTGAACATTAATATTCTCTCATTACAACATGGTTATTTGATGATAAATCATGAAAATATATTTTTATCTCTTATGTCATACCATTCTGGAAATGTAATTTCACCCCTTATTTTTGTTAGTCTTCTATAGTTTTTAAATATGATTATATCCAATTGGATATCTATATGGATATTTACTATAGTGTTTTTTGTGATAAATGTTCACAATTAATTTTCTATATAGATAATATCATATGACAATTATACTTTTGATTCATAGGTTTTTTATATTATTGATTATATTTAAGGTATATTATTATAACGAAAATTGCATATATATTTATCTTCAATAATCAGAGTTTAAAGGAATGAATATTATGAAATACGATATATTTAACACAATAATTGGATTATGGGACTATGATATCCAATGAATCCAAAACGTAGGATTCCTTTACATGGAACAACTCAAGAAAAATTAAATATAATTTATATATTATAAAAAAACCTTAAAAATCATCAATTTTGGACATAATAAATGGATAATTATATAACATTAAGGGATGTAAGAAAAACACTGAGTTGGATGCATATTTAGACACCTTGATATTCATTTGGAAAAACAAAAGTAAATTTTATGGCCCAAAAAAAGAAATATCATCTGAAGAGAAATTAATTATATAGAATACGGTTGGGAGTGTACGACATCAATTGTGTTCAAAAGGGGAATGAAAAAAATTGGTGGTTTTACTAGTTTATAATAATTTATGGATTTTTTATTGAAAAAAGAACATATTATGGTGTGGTTTGAAAATATATGTCATATTGTAGTTCTAAAAATCCATGATCATAATATGGAATGACTAGATAGTAATGTTGTGTTTCCCCCATCTCTGTGTTAAATAAGAATACTATTTCCCACAACCCCAAGATATTTTCATCCCATTTTGATGTTACCCCCACTATATTTTAATGATTCTTTTTATAACACTCTTGTGTTAAGGTGTGAAAATCCACTGACATAAAAAAGGATAATGAAATGAAACTATCAAAAAAACTAATCTATTTTCACTTATCCATCTCCATTTCTCAATTACTTATGTATTTAGGTGGTCCCTCATATAATTTATAAAATTTATCACACATATGAACATAATATGGTGTAACAACCAATGTTTATGGTGGGAACCTTAATGTTTAATGCAATTTTAGCTTAATCCCAGGTCTATCATAAAAAAACCCATTTATCACATGAAAACCCAACATAACATAAATAAAATGAAATTAATAATTTATATATTTACCAAATCATTAACAGACATATTAATTTGATGGGTTCTTGAACCTCTTCTATATAGAATATTCCATCTCCAGGATGAATATAGGAATATTATTGAGCATCATCGGTGAACAACAACTACCACTACCCCTGAATATAAAAAATTAAATCCGAAAACTAAACCATGATTCAAAAATGCATCAACTACATAGAATCCAGTGAAACATTCTTAGTATGAAGTTTTTTTATCAAATACAAAAATAAAAATATTATCTACCGAAATTATTCATCAAAATTAATCTCGACAACCTCAATGTCGATCGCATTAGAATGATCATGATGGAATCACTAAAATTAAAAAACCAGAAATATATTGTTCATAGAACCATAATCTAGAGTATCTTCAAACTATTAGACCCTGGTATTGATTGAAATCAAATTTTAAAAGACCCTTATAAAAAATGCCTCATCTTCCCTTCCTTCATAATATGAAATTGTCAGAAACATGGTGATACATGAATGAAAACATGTTCACCTACCTTTAAATTAGTTGGAGGAAATTTACAGTCATAATATGATCACTTAATTCTATACATAGTAGATAATATCTTTTAGATCAACTAAAAAATCACATAAATCTCCTAAAAGAGACAAAAATCAACCAATGATGATATTTTAGTTGGTAGAAAATACAGATGTTGTGAATATGTAATTTCATATAAATAATCAGAAAGGATCATTTGAAATTAATATTAATAATTATTATTTTATAAGAAAAAATATAATAACTATATTATAATAATTTCATCATGAAAAACAATGTTTATAAATTCAAAAAATGTCATCATAAATTGAAATATTGTTCTTTGACTTCTTATCAGTCTGAGAATGGTATAACATGTTTAAATGTGAATGAGTTTTTACAAATTTTTATTGTCTTATATATAGGAGTGAAATAGAATGGTTATCATGGTCTTAAAATATATTTAATGGAACTTTTAATATTGAAAATATCAAAAATAAGTTATCAACCCAAATCACTGATGGAGAAGCTCCCCTACTGAGATATGAAATGAAATGTGATACTCAAAAGATCTAAAGTAATCAACTCTACATTATTACCTTGGGTCCCCATAAAAAACCCCAACACATAATAAATGGCCAAATGATCCCATGTGAATTTTGGAATGGTTAGTGACTGTGGAAGACTCATTGGTCATTGATGATTAGATAGTTCACAAAGAGAGGTAATGAATCAAGAAGGGAACAATATAATGTCATTCATTTTAATGTTGAAATGATTTACATTGAAAGAACACAATATGACATGAATATTCCATGTTTAATATAATATATTTCATAAATTTAGAAACCTATTATATCTACATATAGGATCATAGAGACCAAAACACCTATTCATACTTAGTGAACACCATCATCCTCAATGGAATAATTAGGTGAAGGATATAAAGTATTTGTAATATCTATCATCACCATGTAATATGAGTACGTTAAATGAATTAATTATTCTTCTCTAGGCACTATTACATCATTCTCTTATATCACAAGGTCCTTATTCAATAATTATTTTGAAGAATAAGGAGTATCATATATTGTAGTATAATAATCATCAACATTCTAATTAAACCTAAACCACATGGACCCGAGTCCTCTTTCTCATTGTGTCATAAAAAATATATTATGATTATATTGGTTTTATGAAATATAGAAAGTATATTTCTAAATATATATGACCTAGATCATTTACAGCAAGATCATGGATCATTGTGAAAATATGTAAAATATACTCTCTTTTTTTGAAAAAAGGACAAAACTCTAACCTAAAAGGTAGTCACATGAGAATATAAAATTTTAGCAAATAATTGATAATTATTGATTAATAGTTTGATAATTGCACTCATAAACCTCATCTTTTTTGCTGAATAAGAATCCTTTGTAGGAAGCAGAATGAAAAAGTGATCATGCACTAATGAGTCGGTGTATAGGGTGTAATCATTAGTAGCACCATTGATATAAAAAATTCATAATGATTTCAAAAAATACCTATGATCATGTAAGTCACTATAATAATGATAATTTCACTCAATAATCATTGTATTATATGTACCTTAAACCATTGTCATTCCCAATTATGAGTAAATTTGAATAAATATCATAAAAAATCATTGCAAACCCATTATGTTGTGAATAAAAAATTTATTTAGTCTTACTAAATAAGAAATGGAATAATCCATCAATGTGTTTGTGGATATACATTCATTATGCATCACAATAACAATGAAATGAGCCTTAGTGATCATTAACTAACACTTCAAAGTCATGGTATAAAAATAATTCTATCTCAGAATTCATAGAATGATTTATAGATTCCAATAATTCTAATATATTTATTTTGAGAACACAAAAATATCTTGTAGAATAACCACACTAATCGAGGAAATATATTATTGTATGAAGAGAATATAATGAGTAAAATATATTACTTGACAATCCCTCAACCAGAATTGTTACCCATGGTAATCATTCAATCCTACATACTGATAAATGAAGTATATAGTATAACAGATTTCCACTAATGTATCTAATGATAACCAGTGTGATATAAACAAAAAAAATTAATTACATTGAAGAATATATAATTCTATGACTTTCAGTATGATTACCAACTAAAAATCCATATATATGAGAAACGATCCAGTTTAAATCCTTGAAAAAATAATTTTACCACCGAATGATATATTTTAGAGTGAATTAATAAATTTTCATTATGTTCCACTAACTAATTTTCGTATATTGGTTATCTAGATGTTGAATCCTAACTATAATAATATATATCATCTCTATATCCAAATTAATGTTTATTATAAACTATTCCTCCATCTATGTTTAAATCCTACAAAATTATATAAGAAATAAATTTTGAATGTTGTGTATATTAGAAGGTAAACCTACATAACAGATCACATCATCTTCTAAAAAATGTATATTTGGATGAAGGAATCACTATATCTTAATGGTATACTCAAAATTTCCTACTTATAGATTCCATTCCCATATGAATTTATAGGTTTCACACTCTTTATATTTTAATAATACCCTAATGATATTAGTAAATGTGAACACAATATCATGAAAACCATATTTATATAAAAGATTACATCAATATCATGTAACTTTATCATGAAGAAATTTTATTGATACTAATTACCAATAATCATAGTGGCACAATTAGTACAATGATAAATCCAATCAAATCACCTACCAAATGATTTATGAAAAGAAATAAAAAATGATATATTATAAGATTATCAATAATTTGTTAGAAATTTAATGGGATATAAAATTTTATACGGAAAAATCATAAATTTTAAGGAATATTATATAGTAGATATAAAAACAACCATATCATAAATTGTCACAGATCACTCGTTATGGTTATAAGTGTCTTTATTGAAAACATAGAGCTAGTGAGACCATAATCCAAATACCTAAACACTATATCACTTGAAACCCTAATAAGAAACAAATTTATGTAATTAAGAATTTCAAAATCCACAAAACCGTCACCATCCTAAATAACATTAGATAAAACACTACGATATAGCACAAGATCCACTATCCAACCCTTGCGATTGGTCATCACATTGAAAATTTTTTAGACAGGGGAATCTATATTAAAAATTATACTGATGCACTATCTATTTTTCTAGATAATCATTACATGAGAACACATTGACAGAATTTTCATCTATAAAATATATAATAAATATAAAATGCATTGTTGTAACACTTTGACATAGGTAAGAATATGTGGAACAACCCTCGTAGGCTTATCTACTATAACTCAATGAATAAAAATTAAAAACCACATATTATACATAAATAGTAGTGGTTCCAAGGATAATGTTTCCTGAACATTTCATTAGCATGTTACCAGTTATATTTCCATCATTTCTCATCATACAATCGATGATGATGACTATTGATGAGATTGAATGTGTAATTAAATAATACTAAAGTCATGATATCATTAAAAAATAGATTATACATAAAATCAATATATTATTACATTAATGTATTCACATGAAATTATAACCAATATTAATCCATATGTAATCCTAAAATAACTGATGTGGTGACATATTGTTACACATACCGAGTATATACACATAAAAAATAGTCTCCTACAATATTGAAAAGTAGATTGATAAATAAATAAGATGATAATAGATACACAAGTATTATAACTGAGGCCCTCCTCAAACAAGTTGTCACCCAACTACCTTCCATCTACAATAGTCTGACTCCCCAATTAATCATCCCCCTTAATGTGAAACATATGGTTTCATAATGAAAAATATTTTTGTTACGGTTAAAAAATTAGAATAATATGGGTCTCACCAAGTATTTATCATATATTTAATCATATACATAGTATGCATGCATGTTAAAATAAATTATAAAATATTATAAAAAATGAAAAAAATATTGTAAGACTAGTCAGTTATTACTAAGACACAATGATTCACGACCTTACAAAGATAGGAAACTATCATAAGATATTTCTAACATCATATCCCATATTGTATAATGTATCCCAAGGTAAGGATCTGTAATTTAGTATTGACCTCTAACATCTCAATAAGGGTGGGTTCCTACAACAAGTAAAAGTCCCATATCTAATTTCACTTCAACACTCTATAACAAGGAATGTTCTTCAATAGATTAACCCAAAGACTAAGAAACTACTCTGGGTTGGGATTCATATTAAATTATTATAACATCCAGACCTGATATCCTCTTTATTCATGTCATGATCCAGTTGGTCACATGGCATAAAGCACAACTCACTATACACTAGAGGCTACTGACTCACATTGATGGTGTATATGTGGTTTGGTTGAGAGACTATTCAATCATATCATAGTGGAAAAATATATATAAGCATAATCATACAATAATGGAAGAGTATATAAATAAACAAAATAGATAATCATGGTTAGAATAAATAAATGATCATGTGAATAGTAATAAAAATCCAGAAGGTAGTGTCATTTGCTGAGATGCATGGAATTTTGATTGAATAAAGATGAAATGGGAGAATTCATATATATTCATGATATAAATAAGTTAAAAAATGGAAAGAGGATGATTCACTTGGATATAATGCATACTCTCAGTGTGTAACTCCTATTATCCATCTATGAGTAATTCATATCAATTTTCTAAAGTAATGTGCTTTCCATTATTCCTAATGAAGTCATATAATATTATTGGGTACCAAAGGTAGCTTGAGTAGGGTGTGAGATTACACCCTAGTTGTTATCTACTAGTGGAGTATAAAATTAATCCATGCAGTGCTTGTAACCAAATAGTGTGAATGTATGAATTGTTAATTAAAAAAGATGATTAATAAATAACCTCCCATTCAGGTTCATAGAGGAAAAATGGAAGTTCTACATACTTATAATCATGGGTTGAGTGAAAGTTTGACTAGAAACTACATATATAGTAATATTATATATATATTATAGTCTTATATTGCATCCACATTTATGAACCATGTATCTGAAGACGTATGTGGACATATACATTGAATACTAGGTGCTGGCTAGACCAGGAAATAAGTATATCATCCATAACCAGTCGAAACAAGTATATAGTCTGAAACAATATGTTATGTGAATTAAATCTCATATGGAGTAGTTTACGTCATACTTTCACCTGATATAGTGAGTGTAATCATGTCAAAACTCGAACAAGGGACATGGTGTGTCATTCCCACAATCCATATAGTATCAATAATGTGTGATTTCATAAGAAATACATGATATGATGGGGAATCAAACTATCATGATCAGTAGTTCTCTTACTATCATACCACATCCTATATCAAGTTATAATCAATTGAAAAATAAAAAAATGTGGAATTACATCTCATATATCATGTTCAAAAAGCATATATATAAATATATATATATATGGTATAGTAAATAAACTATGATTATTGGTCAAGAATACAACAGAAGGTGTGACCTTGGTGACATTTAATGAATTCATATAAACCAATAAATTTATTTATTTAATGGAAATGATTATAAAATTTCAATACCATATAATCCATTTATTTCTATAAACATGGAAATTAAAATTATAAGGATCAATAGTTATTTAAATGGATTATATGGATAATATATAAATTACATACATGGAAAATTATAGTTATAAATAGGCCATAAATATTGGAGGATCCTTGGTTTCATTATACAAATATATAACAAGGGTATATCAATTTATTGATCAATCTGAATGAATAGATGGAATTCCTGGAAAATTAAGAATTTAACTATAAAATGAAACACAAGTTGGAACACTAAAGGGGTATCAAGATAGACATAAAAATCCTCTAACATACCATTAATGGTTTAATATATGTATATCAAGTCACATTGATCAATTTGATATGGAGAAATAAAATAAACAGAGATGAGTGGAAATGACTGATTTGCGACAAAATATAGAAGATATGAAACATCAAAACACATGGAGAAAAC
The DNA here is from genome assembly GCA_963277665.1 of Viscum album. Lineage (NCBI taxonomy): Eukaryota > Viridiplantae > Streptophyta > Magnoliopsida > Santalales > Viscaceae > Viscum > Viscum album. The sequence goes on from OY728150.1 coordinate 1,592,157,308, forward strand.
AATGATTCCACCATACCTTGGTCCATTAATGAATCCTCACTAGATAGATACTTTGTAGTTGATATAGGTATAATTAAATTGAAAGAATGGTCTAATTTCTTGAAAATAGGGAACATATCTTTCATCTAAATTAAAGAACTGATATAAATAAAAAGAAAGATCAATGGTAAGTAGAAGGGAAATTATATCTCTATCAATCCAATTTAATTGATAAATATTTATTTGAAAAAAATATTGAAGAGTAATATCCAATCCAAGTATGAAGGATAATAAAATAAATGCGAGAAGAAGCATGATTCCATACACTAGAAATGAAGGGGATAATGTGAATTTCTAAAAAAATTTGTTCATTAAGAAAATAAATTTAATTTTACTCTCAATATAGGGGCCACATCATTTTTATTAATGGTTTAGAAAATGAGGTGAAAAACTGACCCAAGACATTTTTTAATGAAACAACCAATATGGTTCTGGAGCACAATTTCCTTGACTATGCATAAAATGTCTGAAAACCCACTTTCAAATGTACACAATATTTCACATGGTCATTGGTCTGTAGTCACACTCTTATAGACAAAATATTTGGATCATATGGATATATATTTTTTCTAAATAATTATTTAGAGACCATAGATGCTTGGAAACATGATATTTACTAACCATATGGCCCAGTTTATTTTTCAAATTCATAGGGTTATGAGATCCAAACAAGCCCTGAACACCCATAACGAACCAATGACTCAATTGGGCAACATTAAGAGTCCTGTTTAATTTTTTTAACCAACCAATTATCCTTTCCTTCATAAAATGATTGGTCTCTACAACATCTTATCCTTAAATAAACTCATCCCCAATTTGGCCTTCTATGACTAATTTGAAATTTTCCTAAATGAGTTCCTGTTACTATTCTATTATATCTACTTCCCACTCCGATGTATATTCGTTCACTCTGTCATGCTACCATAACACCCATACAAAAAAATATTCATGCATCAAAATCTCTTTACACTCTAAAAAATGATACAAACTATATAATCCTCAGATAAAGAAACCGTATTCAACTAAACATCATCAGGCTAAAACAAATTCATTAGGTTTTGATAATATTGGTGAATCTACAAAACGTGAATGATATCATAGAACTATCAGTAATTATATAGATGATAAGTTTGTTAATCCACTGGCTTGATCCATTTGATAACCTTTAATTTTCCGATAAACCTCCGTGATAGATTACCGTACGTATAAAAATATCTATAGACAAACATGGGTTTGACTATCAAGATAAAATAGTCTCTGAACACATAATAAATATGTCACCAGTGTCTATTAGAAAAAAAATCTATCTAGAATGAGTTATCATCATTCTATTTTTGATCAACTAGGTATAATTTTTAGTCTCCTACATGAGGTGTTTCCCAATCATTTCTTCTTCCCCTATATACAACTAGAATAAAAGTGAACAAAAGGTATTAAAATACAAGGAATTATTTGGATCTTACATGAGGCATCCAATGTGATTTTATTATAATAAAAATAAATAATGTGAATTTGTTTATACCAATATCACATAATGTTAAAAACACATACACAAAGCATTTACTCATACACCTAAATTCATTTTTCCATATGTCCATCTATTTAACGGTGATAGTCTGTGCATTGAATAACTAGGGTACCCAAGGCCTTCTAAAATACCTTCTATATTAGTAATAAAAAGATAGAATATTTTCCTAAAATAATACAATAAGGATATACATGAAGACATAAAATCTCATAGATGCACATAATATGTAGATCATCTACCATGATGGTCTCCTTCATAGGTAATATGTGGAAGAGATTCATAATATGATCATTGAAAACCTATATTGTTTCATTTCAAATTGGTGATTTGATTAAACAGGTTACAATGTCCATATAAAAAAAATCCCATTTTCAGTGAAGAACGTAAAATGGTTGTAAAAGCCATGTTCGATGTTTGTTCTTCTTCCTTCACCTGTAATAAGGTGGAAAATTGAGTTAAAAATCAAGAAAAAATCATTCCTCGTATCTGGACACCAATATATCCATCATAATTCTATTTACATTTTGGTGACACTAGGGTGAATTTTCCATTCTATGGTGTGGTATTCCTATATCATCTCCTCTATGAAGTCTGATTGAACCAATACACAACCATGGAGTAGTAATGTATCATCCCCATTAATGGTCTAAATTATTTATATATCATCATATGAGATGATTTCATATATGAAATTTCCTATAGTATCAGATAGTTTCCACTTTCATTCCAGTTCCAAGAGAGTATATGTATCTTTTAAGGATGATAGTACTGTGCATCTATGTAACTCTTGTATATCAATGTGAATATCTAAGAATAAAACAATGGGATAAAATTTTCCACTAGACTCCTAAAACACCAGAGTTAGAGTGTTTTTAATCTAATAATCATATATTGAATTACCTTTAGCAGGTGTGTAGGTAACCACAAAATCAAAGGATTGCAGGTACTCTACCCACATGTAATGGCCAGGATTCCGATCATGCTATTTTAATATGTACTTTTGGAATTTATAAGAAGTGAATACCATAGAACTATCTCTAATTAGATGGTATCTCCAAAAGAAATGAACATGAAATTACATATCATTATCAAGGTAATGTGTTCAGTAATTCCACAAATGAGGCATCAAATGATTAATCCCATAAACAATGCTTCACTCATTCTACATCAAAAAAATTCCATGACTGATTCCTATGAATCCCAATAGATTTTATAAAATAGTCCTATATTTGGAGGAATCTGTATCGGTGATGATATAAATATTCCATTAAACATCTGAAATTATGCTTTAAAATTTTCTAACATAAATAATTTCACACCTATATTTTCAATATCATTAGTGGAGCTGCAAGACATGAGAAAGAATAGATGAATTTCCTATAATATCTAGTTATCCCCAGGGAACTCCAAATTTCAATGACATTATTCAGATATATTGGGGGATATATATCTTCCTATTTTTATATTTATACTAAAACTATTTATTCTTAGATGATATAACCCAAGAAGTGGACTTTGTTGATCAAGTAGTATCATTTACTGAGCATAGCATAGAGCTGATACTCTATCAGTGTATTCATCAAAATTTATCGATTATTCTCATTTCAAAGTGTATATCATGAACACACTAATATATCATCAATACAGATAACCATTAATGAAACCAGATGTTGGTGGAAAACCATATTCATAAGAGCCATTAATATTTCAGGTGCTTATGTGAGTCCAAACAACCTAATCAGGTACTCATAAATAACAATACAACTCTTAAATGCTTCGTGAGGAATGTTCAAAGACCATATTCACACCAGATGATAGTACGAACTCATATCTATCTTCAAAAGTACACTCTCTCCTTGGATATAATAAAAATGGTCATCTATTCTAGGGAATATATAGTAACTCTTTACAATGATGTGGTTCAAATGATCTAAATCCATAAATATACTCAGGTTATAGACTACATAATTTGAAAAAAAATGTTAAACACCAAGGAGATGTATCGGGGAATATAAATTCATTATCCCATAGATTACCCAATTACTTTTTTATCCCTATATGCCATAAAAGTGTTATCCAATAAATTGGAATGGTCATTGGTGATTCTCTTAGAACTAGATCAATGGTAAATTATTCCTCTTACACTAGAGGTAGATCAATGAATTCATCTGCAATGAAATACCTGAAATGCTCTATTTCTATAGGAGAAAACATGTTCTAACCCCCAGTCATCTAGGAAAGACTGGTGATATGATTTGATACACTACACAACCTATACTACTAGGGACCATATCATGTCACACTAATATCCCAATCTTCCTTATTCATGTGTCTATGCCCTTATAGTGAGGTAAATTTCACCAATAAATGATACGATTATATATGTGATTGATAGGGATATATCTATACCATCCCAATGATTACATGAATAATGGTCATGTAGTTGAAAAAATATTTCTCATGAAATGGTATTCACCTATCTCATGGGGGAAATATTAATAATGGATACATCTATTATATCTGATACTTAAAAGGGTTTCATGAATCATAATTCCATAGAAATTAGCAATCTAGTGACTCATACTCCCCACAATAGTCTCAGATATAAAATTGTTATATGAAATGATATCAAATATATATACATTAAAGTGGAGGTTATAATAATAGTACCTCATATAGTAGAAGGTCTGGATCTCTGCCCCACTAGTATAATAAGGATTTTAGATATCATCCATGTACCATGATTGTATGTCACATCCCAACTTCCATGAGAATTCCCATTATACGAGACACAAAATTATGAGTCTCACAACATCTACCTTGCAACAACATCAACATGATTGAACTTTGGTATTTTAGATTACCTCAGGTCACCATACTACTAGAACCACTCTAGAATTATTGTTTAGAATATATCCTCACAAGATAGAAAATGATGGAAATGTGATGATGAATCAGTATATGTGGTACATCCTCTTGAAGCCTATACATTTCATTGGGTCTCATATTAACAATGGATTCATGTGTCATGACTTCTTTCACTAGTGATATATCTGAATTTCATTATCCCGATGATCCAAATAGCTAGTACCAAATTAAATATCTTCAAAACATATCTCTCACCCAAAATAAAAAAATAAATATATTTTGGTGGAAAAATATCGGGGCTTGCACCATCAACATCCCTCATATTTCACTCTTTGGTAAGTGTTTTCCAGAAAATTTCAGAAATAGTTCTCACCTTGAATAACTTCAATAGTGATTAGATGGATTAAACCAGACCATCAATGAATCATCTGATAGTCACAAGATCATAAATATAAATATTATTATAAAATATTTTAATATTTTACAAATGAGTATATTATTTAATACATAAAAGTTTCCTTGATAGTGGGTCATGAATTATCTAACTCATTTATCCCTCATAGTTTGGGGTTATAAATAATCATAGAAGATATTCTTATAATCTGAGAATACCATATATCTATGTTGATCTTCCATGGTAATAATATATCACAACATTTCAGTAGAATTTTATAACATATATATTGATTTTGTGACCATCGACTCTAGAGGAATATCTAAATAATCAAATATATATAGAATTTCTTTGATCCATGGCTCAGTAGTGTGTGGTCCACTATCCCTCGAAATTGTGGGAGGATGATACTATTAGAATTACAAGGTCATATATATATAACTCATGACATGTTGGACATCCCAATGCATATAATACATCATATATAGAAATAAATTTCACAACTAGGAATCAATTCCCATATTAAAAATATTAAAAGGTTCCCCATGTAGAAATGCATGAGGAATCACTGGTGGTTTATGACCCTCCACCTCAGGTGAATTTTCTCCACCTCTTTTTGGGTGTTTATATAGAGGAAATCGAGGGCCATTGATACTATAGATACAAATGAATTCCTTATAATAGATCTTAATTTTTTTTAATAATTTCCCCTAGAAAACATTTAATAGTGGATTGCCTACCTAGAGCGATGATCAAGACTATCTTCCTTCTACAAAAGAGAGGAATATGCAGTATGAAAGACCATCACGGTCCAGAAAATGTATGAGATACCCCACTAACCACATATTAGACTAGGATCAAATCTATCTCTCTATGTTTACATCTATATAATATCCATTATGATATTCAAATTCATATTTGTTTTCAACTTGTGTTTTTTTAATATTTAAAACACATTAAATGGTTGAATTAGATGAATTACTCTTTATGATCCTTAAGTGAACATACTCCATATGCACCATAATATTCCATCCCTGTATCCCAATCCATAAAACATTCCTTCCCATGGGACCAATGGACCATATATCACCATGAAATAATTACCTCATTAAGGTGTCTAATGTATCCTATATAAGAGAACACTATTAGGTTAAGGCATGAACATTATGTTTCTATTTTATTTTTTATACCCTCCATGAATTTTATAACATTTCAATACATAATCAGGGAACTAAAAATATTAAATTTTAAAATAAACGATGAAAATAGTCGTGTTGGGAAAAAATGCATGGAAAATTAATCCTATTGTGCCTATAAAGATTCATGTAATGAAATTCCATCATTTTATCTTAAAATGGTATTGAAATCATAATGTTCACAATAACAATATAATAACACCATAAAAAAGTTCATCACCCAATGGTGAAGTCATATCAACCATGACATATGGAAACAATATGTGAAATTACTTACTCTAGGTAATTTTGGATTCCCTAGTACATGGTTTTCCTACATCTAGTCACGAGGTCATTTCAAAATTCTATTAACTCATAGAAAATATCCTAATAAAAAAGTATAAATTCAAAGGAAACATCATCTTTGATACCACAATTTAATGTCCTATCCTAGGATCCAATTCACTAGTGGCTCGGTCTATTGTGTCGCATGTCCTTGATGGAGCCTAAATATATTATAGAGGCCTCAAAATAGTAGTGAGGTTGTATATGATGTATGTTGGGGATGAAATACTTTAATTTCAGAGTGTAAAAATATATATAGGCATAATAATATATGACAAAAAATAAATATACAAAATAAATATGTAGATATTGAATAAATAATTGAACCATTGAATAACAATTAGAATCTACTATGTAGTTTATTATACCTAGATGCATGTCATTATGTTATATAAAATTGTTAAAAGGAAAAATCATATACAATCATTCAATAAAAATGGTACAAATAAAACAAAATGGTTCCCATTTTAATATTTTGTATATTCTTGGAGCTATTTTCATATCCTCTATCTACAAGTAATTCTTATCAAGGATCAAAAGCAAGGATGTTTCCTTTATCCATATTTGTAGTCATATAATATTCTTAGGTACCAAAGTAAGCCTGAGTAGGGTGTGATATTCAATCCCATTAGGAAAAAATTAATAATTTCTATAAGTAATTTATGTACATCACATAACTAAACCGTTTGAAGGTATAAGTAGTTAATTTACAAATCATAATAAATAAATAAATTCATACTTATGTTCCTAAAGAACACATGGTAGTACTATAGGATATTTCACCTGGATGGAAAGAATTTATAATCATTATATATATATATAGTATATTTACATATTTCATCCACAGATATGAACAAGGTATGAGTGGACATAAATGGATATGTAATTGGAATATTAGGTGATGGATGGACAAAGGTGTAACTTAGTCATCCAATACCTGTATAAAAAATCTTTCAACATTAATCAATATGGTACATTATATGCTTCTCATAATGTCATAGGTATGTCATGATTGAAATGTTAGATGGTGAGTGTATGATCATTTCATCATTCAAACAAGGTATGTGGTATTTCATGACCACCATCTAAATAGTGTAAGTGGCATGTGACTTCATTCTCAACACCCTATGTGAGGGAGTTTGATAATGTCATGTTCGATAGATCCCATACCATTATATCAAATCAAATTTCATGGTGTAATCATATATATATGATAAATCAATTGTAATTACCTCTCATGTATCATGTTTAACCACCCAATATATATAAATATGTTATAAAAATTCATCTATAAAAGTTGATATTGTATAAAATAGTAAGAGTGGCCTTCCCACGCTTTAATCAATTCTTTTAAAAAATATTCATTTATGGAAATAAAACAATATTGTAAAATGAAATCCATATAATCAATTGCATTCTCCAAACATGGACATTCAAATTACAAGGCACAATAGTAATTAAAAAGGGTTCCATGGACAATCGTTTAATTACATAGTAAAATTCACTAATATGTTCAGACAAGCACATATGGTATTCCATGGGATCATTATACAATTTAATAATAGTGTTATTTATTTTTATGGACAATGAAAAATGTTTAGCAATCATTCCTAGAAAATTATTCATTAACTATAATGGGAAACTCGTGTTGGCACACCCAAGTGGTGTCTATCACATAGTTTAACAACCTATAACATACAAAAAGGTTAAAAATCCTCTAATCAACTAGAAAAGTATCAATAATCATATATTAAGCTTCATTAATCTATTTTAAATGAAGAATAATCTAAGGGGTGATGTGTGGGAAAGGATAAATCACGACCTAACATAAAATCTACAAAACATCAAAACTCATTGGGAAACCATCAATACCACGAACATAAGTGTCATTCAAGAAATCCTCACACAAGAGAGGCATTATATTTCAAGTTGGTTAGAATACCTAGAACAGAACATCTATATTAACATATAATTGTTTAGAAAATACAAGTTGTAGATACCTTAATTATTAGGTTGAAGGATAAGAAAATACATTGGATGAGAAATAGAAGGCCATCTAATGGAAATGAAGGAAAAAATATATAGTATATAAAATAGGGTAATTAATGTAATAAAATTAATTTTACCTTCAAAATATGGGGCACACGGTTTATTAGTATAGTTGGGAAAATCATGCATAAATCATGCTCAAGCCACTGCTTTAAAAAACCCCACATAGTTAAGGAAGAAAATTTCCTTAACAATTCACAACATCTGAGAAACCCAAATATAAAATGTACCGAGTTTTTTGAAATGACCATTTTACTAGAGTCAAATGGTTTTAAAGAATCTATATATCTTATTCCACACCACAATATTCCCCCTATGGTTAGTATAGACCATGTGATTGAGGGGGAGCAATTTCTAATAACCATGTGACAAATTTCATATTTCAAATTCCTCAATTTATAGGCTCCGGAAAACCCCCAAACTCCCTCATCACCCCCATGAGTCCATTAGGATACATTGTAAGGTCCCTTTAAAAGAAGTAAAAACAAGTACCCATGACGTTTACATTTGTGAAGAGATGTTTCATTACAATTTTGACTACTATAATCTCATCCATGTTAGATTTTCAAGTCATATAATTACTATTACCAATTGACTCTTTGTAAAAACCTATATCTCATCATTTCCATTACCCTACTATTAAAGGTGAGTAACTATATAATTTCCTAACCACTACCACCTCATTCAGGGTATGGCCATATATCACATCCAAACCACTACTTTCTTACTCAAGAAAAATTATATTATAATATCAATACTAAATTTTCCTATATATCTGAGGACTACTCTACCATGACTTGAAGACTAATTTATTTACTATAGTAGGGTCATTTATATTTCCCAATAAACTACCCAATAACTGAACTCATGACCCTATATCAAATATAATCCACCTCACTCTCAATCATGGTAGGGTTCTCTATCATGTCTTTTTCTTTAAACTCTTACTCTAGAAAGGATCCCATAATTCATCTCATCTCATTTCATATATCCCTAACATATCACTCATGTTGAGGCCTCATCAGTAAAACAATACATGATATGAGAATAAATGATAAAAATGATTAGAGGTAAAATAATTCCACATGTGAATCCTTTTTTAGTCAGTCATATATTTCTATTAATATATCTCCCAATATGTAGAATGTAAAAATAATAATTTATACCATTTAAATAATATTCATCCCTTAATACTCATTTTATATAAAAATAGAAAATTCCAACTATGGTCCCAAGACATTTGGTTTTAGAAAACATATTATCCCAATACGTATTTCTCGGATAGTAATATTGAAAAACCTTGACTCCCACACATTACATTTTCTAGCTTACAGGTTCTCAAGAAATTTAAAAAAATTATACTCTACAATGAGAATATGAGTAGAACCCATGCACACCCTTAGATGTGTCAATCAATAGATGGCATTTCTTCCCAAAAAACCCCATTACTTAGTCTAAAAATGAACTACCAATATTTCCCCTTGGTTTTCCAATGACACAACCAATACAAAAATAGTCAATAATCACATGAATGTAATCAGATTTTCCAAAATTATATCACTTTATTAGGAAACTCCCTCAAGAACCCATGCCTATAAGATTCCATACCTCCTATTTATATTCATCATTTTCCACTCAGAACAACTAATGATAAAAATTACCTCCTTCAAAATGTAATTACCCATTATATTGAATTCCCCACAATAACTGGTCTCATTATTTATGTTATATCAAAATGAAAACATTATATTATCTCACCTTAGTTATCTCTTACACAATTTATAGAATTCGTAAAATGTTCAAAATTCGAACTCATGAAATAATTTAAATATATCATATAAAATAGACCAAGAGGGAGATACCACATTCAAATAATTGTTATCATCCTTAATAAATGGAATATTTTTCAATAAATTCTCTAACTAAGATCCATAATGATTTCAAAAACCACCTTTACATAGAAAAAAAACCCAAAATCAAAATAAATTTATTTAAATTTATTAATAAATTTTCTTTACTGATGAATAGTCCCCTTCTCCTCACAAAAAAACTCCAATGTTTAGAATGATAATAACAACATGTAACCATCACATTATATATTTTTTAATTCATGTGTCCAAAAAACCACTTATAAGATCCAATCAATAAACGATTTCATGACATAGGCCACCACCCCAAAACTTCATAATAATCTAAGATGCTTTCATCACCCTTTTATCATCATCAATAAAAACCTTGTGCCAACCCACATTAGTCAATTGAAATGGTATAAAAATATTTAAACAATGATATAAAAAGGGTTATCTATATTTTTTTGTGATGAAAAAAATCCTATATAATCTCATACCAAGGCGGAAACATTTGGGATCCAAGGGTAGAATTAAAGGGTTGTACGATAACTAAATGACCACTTTGGAGAATCCTTCGCACTAAATAATAGATAGTGTTGAATGGGAAATTATTTCTCCCCATACTATATAATAATGAAAATGGATACATTTTTAAATTAAATTAATGATTACAGTAAAAAAATACATCATTTGGTCATATCAAAGTGTTAATAAGGTATCATAATGAAATTGGATAACATAATTTTACTCCATAGAAAAATACTCATGGCTTTATTGTGTGACCATATGTTCAGGGATGCCTGAAAATCCATTATCCTAAAGGACATTAATTTAAAAATTATCAGGTTATTATGTAATTATTCACTACCAAAAATCCTCATGGGGTATCCCCTTAGACAATGGAATAACGATCTCCCTCTAAGTAACCATCATGTTGTGAATAGTTGGTTATTCCATGACCGAACTCCGACACCATAAATTTATTATCATATATGGGAATTTAGTGTCATCATCCTATTATTAAATATATCCATCTCTCTCCCCATAAAATATTAATTTATATTAATATATACTATGTATAAATGACCCTCATTATTGAATGATTTGTTACTGTAAAATTATTAATGATGCTATGATACCCAGAACATGTGCTTATGATCATCTAATATTTGAAGCAAAATATTCATCTATTATTCGGAACCTAAAATAACTCCAAAAAATGTTCTAGAACCCACAATTATAATATGAATCAAAATTACCAAAATATCCTTCTTCCGAGCTACAAAAATTAAATTCCATTTAAATTTAAAATATGATAATGTTGTGGAACCATAATAACTCCACGCAATAATATTATTAATCCTTATTAATTCACTATGGTAATACAAAAATAAATATATAGTAATAAATAACTAATGTTTTATAAGAACCACTACAAAAATATGAAATTAATAAAACCACCCCATCCCCACCCCCGTAGTACCTCCTCCAAACTTGTTGGCCACAAATGACCTTGACTTGATTTAGTCAAACCCTGATCCATATCATCAATTAGTAATGTTCAACATCCCTTAAGGGAACATAAAACACATTAAATAAACATATTTGAACTCATCATAGTGTCCAATATTAACTTTACTATATTAAAAAATGATATACAATACAACATTTCTCTCACAATGGACATTAAATTCCCTATCATCATGCTTTTTCAACCATCACTAGATTCTCTATCAAATCATGGTGAACACTATGATTTGATGATTGACACCCCATTTTTCGTAATATCAATGACCACCATCTTAGTATATATCATATCATACCCTTCACTGATTCTACAACAAAGTATCTTGGAAATCAGACAATACTATAATAATATTAAAATATTTCTTCAAAATAATTACTGATAAAACACACATTTAACTTTTTGTAATTATTACTGAATTATCTGACGATTAACAACATCCGAGTTACGGGGTTGTTACACTAATTGACATGTAATTGAAAATTATTCTTAACATTTCATAATATTCCAATATTTGAAGAATAATTATTCTATAATAAAATAATACACATGATAATTATAAATAGATACAACAATGTTGAACTACCCAGATTATCAATATATAGTTAAAAAAAATACATGAGATAATAAAAAAAATTAATCCCGTTATCAAATTATTATCCCAAACTTCATCAAGCTATTATAGTATAATCCCCTGATCAGAAAATCTGACCTTTGTGATGCTTAATTTTTTTACAAATATTGGGGCTCCAAATAGGTTGTGAACATAAATATCTAACGGTTCTTATAGATTAACCAATATAAGATTGATCATAAAAAAGGTGGGAATTATTGGGGGAATAAATTAAACTGGATTATAAAACATGATAAAATGGGAAATCATGTGGAAACAAATCCACTATTATTTGTAACTTCACATCTATTGATATGAATGAATATAAATACCATATAAAAACAAGAATCATCCATCTCTCAGTCACCAATGGTTGGATATTTTAATTTTTTTCTTGGAATCATACTACTTGTTTATGTTAGGGTTATTCACCATTTATTGATGTCATATCGATACATATAATTATATCCTTTATATCATTGGTTTCTTTAGTTTCATAACATTTTCAGTACACTCTAACACTAGGATAGATCCTATAATATATCTGAAAAAAGATACTCTCACATATGGTATGGTATCTTCCAATATCCTTTCAACTACCCTCTCACTCAGTGATGGCTATAGATCATATCATTATAACTAACCTCTCAATCAAGGTAATGCCTTCTCTATTATCATAACCACTAATAATTCCCTCAAAACGAGGTAATATATTATGTATTAACCACTACATTATAAATCATGGATGTCATATACCACAACCAAACTATTATTCTATAACTCGGGGTCGAGTCCTCTATGACATCTTATCTGCCACTATATCACTAATGGTAGAGTCATATTATGTTCCGATCACTATCCTCTAATTATATTTTCATATTTTTACCACTTATTTGACAATTACACACTTAGGTAAATTAGTTTTCTCTATCAATCCTAACCACTACACTCCTAAAATTGTTTTTAACATATACTACAAATATTTTCATGTAAAATAACTCCACCATGTCATTCATATAGATGAGTCATTAAAAATGAACAACATGGTTATATACTAAACAATAAGAAAAAAATAATATAGAAAATAACCATAAAATACCTATCATTCAACCATATAGATGTTCTTTCATATCTCTCTACTAGAGTGTAAAATGACATGCATCATCACTACCTTAATGAACCTAAATATACCTCAAAATTACAATATATGTATCTCAATTTTTTTTGGTGATCCCAATACACTATACCATATATATCTCACAATAATATCATAATATATTAAACCTAGGAACATTGGAACACTAATACTCTCACTCTTATATTTCACTTCATCAAATGTTATCATGAATATAATAATAAATTTATACTCTTTACCAAAGACATGTATAATAACTAATCATAGTTTGAGGTTCCCAATGAGAAATATAGTTTTATTATTAAAATATCATTGCACTATGTTCATATATGTTCTATCCATTTTACTCATATTTCACCCATAACAATCCTTATTTACCACTATTAATTATATATATGGTTTCCCACTAGTTATCCATATCCATCAAAATTTATACTCACAATCCATTACAGACCCCATGAAATGAGATATTGTGCCTCTTTTTTATGTTAATCTACTATCATGGGAATCCCACAAATTGAGTTCTCCGACCCACAGAACAAAATTACAACTCCAATAAATTTCTTAACATGAATTTTTCACTTTCTCTATGTTCATCCATTTATTGAGCTCTGAAATAGTTTACAAATACTCATATAATCTCTTTTTATAGTAATCCTAAATTGAACAAAAAAGATACTTGAAAATGAATATCTATGTACACATATAGACTTTTTAAGGGTATATCTAATTTAAAAAAGATATAAAACTAGATGAAATAATATTCATCACCTTCCAATCATGGACTAATATCTATCATACTAATTCTACATTAAATGAATATAAATATCGTAAAAACTAATTGTAATACAATTATAATTAACTATATACTATGATTAAATTCACAATAAAAAATATAATCTAGTACCATACAATAGTTATACCCTCAAGAAACTGTTTGAAAACATCTTTTCGAATTATTATGGATATCTTATAAATGAAACAGTCAACATATTTCATATAATATGTCACTAATTCTTATAAAATTAAGTGAACACCCTTAGGAAATATATAATGGTACATTCCTCTTATTAAATGATAAATTACATATGTTACTCCTCTATTGATATGAAAAACATATCGAACCACAAATCTCTAACAATGCATCACAATTTCAAGATAATCATATTCAAAAAATATAAAAACCACTAAGTGAAAACCATAAATATGAAGAAGAAAGAATGAAGAATTTAAGAATAATTACCAACCTCTAATGTGATAAATTGACTCCTAATATAACTCAAACAAATGAAAAAAATGGATATATATATATATATGTGATGGTTATGAAAATAGAGATTTATCATCAAAGCATAAATTATTGAATTCCAATTTGGTTTAATAAATGAACTTAATTGTATAAAAATTATAGGACTCTACCTAGTAAAACCTAGAAAATGGGCACACTATGGAATAAACTTCAACATCTAGAGGAAATTATCCAACCTAGTGTTACTTTTTTGGAATGAATCACTATTTAATATTGAAAATACACACCCAAAATGGACCCTTTGAGATGAGACAGATCAATCCATAGTATAATGATTCACTAATAGTAGCTAGATTCTCCTACAATTGGAAACCATTCACAATATTTTTTATGGAATAAAACATCAATAATTTCTTGAAAAAAATCCCTCATGGTTTATCCCATCAGGTATTAGAATATGACATTCGATAAATGTATCATACATGGTTTGACCCCTCAATTATAAAAAAATCACCTATTAGAATCCCAAATTTAATCTTACAATCATGGTTGAAGAACAATACCCTTATTTAACTATGAAACCATATCTTTTCCTCCAAATTAATATTCTCAACTGATATAAAACATATCATAATCCAATATTATGGTTGTGTAATATATGTACTACATTATTTTTATGAATAATGGATCCTTTAGAAATTAAATTAGTCATACTAGATAATTTTATAAACCTCTTAGACCTTTATAAACATCAAAACATCCTATTAATTTGTTACAAAACCTTTAGTTTTGATCAGATATCCAATTAACAATTTTCTTTACACCAGAACAAAACAACTCAACATCCATATGAAAATTAAAACCAGAAATGTTACATGAAATTTTATTATCAACACTCATATTATGTATGATAACTAGACTTCCTTTATGGTCTATCTTTAGCATGTATCACATAAATTAGAGATTTAAATTCATTATCACTATGAAAAAAAAGAATAAAAATGATTACATGAGGTTAATGTGAGTTCATTATTCCATACCAAAAATAGAAAACATTGGTTTTCTCCTAACCATATAAATAATAATATAAATGTATAAAATTAGTAAAATGTGTATCAAATTCCATTAATATAATGTTATCCAGATCCAGATTCACAAACGCATGTGATTTATCTATTGTTACATTTTTCAAGGAAACTATCAAACTGTAAGATCCCAGATCTTCTTCTTCAGGTATGGATCTTGTTGCGGGTGTGTTTTAAGAAAAATGATGATTCTTGGTAATTTTCATAGTACACTCCATGTATTCTGGTGTACACTCCCTCTATCCAGTTTCAACGTGTAATGGTGTACTGCCCGTGAAATGGCTATGTACATGCCCGTGTGGACCGCCTAATGTGGGGGATAGTTGAGGCCAGTACATGGCGTGTTCATTAAATGAACATGACTTGTAAATTTATTCTTATTTTATTAATTGTACATGGGTCATGTCTCATGTCCAAAACTCATTTCTTTTTCCTGTGACTCGTATAGGGGAATGAACTATGACCGAGAATCTTCATGAACATATCTTTCCTCCATATAATCTCTGATAGATTCACCGCTAGGTGTGTTGGATTCCCACCAATGAGTTCTCTCTTTCCCTAGAGACTCTCTTCTTTATTTCTCTACATTCTTCAGTTTTCCATGGTTGAAAGTTTATGACATTTTTTTGGTATACAGTGTTTTAGGACGATTCAAGGGCTAATGTTCAATATTCTTCATTGTAAAATGTCAAAGTAAGTTGTTTGTTTCTTTTTTAAGTTTGTATTTTAGTTATATATTCCTAATTACTAATTAACCATGATTTTATATTTGATGTTTTAGAGTTGAACCGTGTTATCATCATCCTTAGAATGATTGTTTGATTAATAGTTATCTTTTATTTTTGATTCTATAAATCATTTTTAGGGGACACCCCATGGGTTCATTCTTTTTCTTAATGTTTATTTATGATTTGACAAGGTTGTCTATGAGCCAAACCATGTTTCCATTCCTTTTATATTTGGATGGATCTTGTTACATGTTTCATCTTATTAAATTCCAATTTTATGTATTGTAACTAATTATCCATATAATAGTTGATATTACATTGGGTTGTTGGATTTTGTTTGGGTACAATTGTTTTACACATAACTATGAGAACTTGATGTTGTTAGACCATAAGGAGAATTGTCATTGAAAACTTCCCTACAATGTCGATTATATTTACATTGTGATATAATAGATGGGATTGATGATGATTTCTCCCTTATAGTGTCTGTTGTATATCATTATTGAGGCCACTAGTTAAATTGACATTGAGTGCTTCCTCCGATATTCTGTAGTTCATCGTTAAAAGACCACATGGTGAATTAATGGTGAGTGAAACCTTAGAGATTATTCGTTTCTGTGAGACCCAAGAGGTTATATTATGTGTACTTTCCTATTGGTTTTTGAAATCCTTATTGATCTCAGGATATCATGAACCGGAAGGTTTAGGCTATGGGAAGATTCCCAAAGGGATGTGATTGAACGATTGACTGATTATGATGAGCCTTACAATCCAATGTAGAATCTTGGAATTGGTCTTACTTTATTTTTAGATGGTCTTCTGAGACATCTGTTATTGTTTTACATAGTGGATTATATCATTGGATAGATCCTAATATTTCATTATTTGATGTAATGAATAATTAATAAATGTAAATTAATTTTATTTGAAGGAATATGATTGTTTAAATTTGATTACTTCGTGGATATATATTCACTGAATGTTAGGCACAAATATTTTTTTTGTTTCCTATTAGGATTAGTCTCACAGTATGTCTGGGTCATGCCTTTACAGCCAAATATATTATATGGTTTTATGTAAAGATAAGGGCAAGAGCCCTTCTACATTGGGTACATGATTACTGATGTAGCTAAAGAGCATGGGACCAAGACAAGGCTTGCGATGCTGTAGAATTTTACATTTAAATTTTGTTCTTTTTTTAGTAATATATATTCAGCATTGTCACTTGTTTGTCTAATTACCTATACATATGTAACATGCATCATTTATATACATTCACTAGTTTTTTTTACTTTCAGTATTCTACCATTTACTCCTATTGTCTGGTATTACAGTTTCCACTTTGGATTGTTATTGTTATTCCATTATTTTTTTCATCCAATGATGTCATAGTTTTCAATCTATCACACCCAAGGCCCTCGCTTCTAGTCGACAGCCAATGAAATTTCTGGGAATTCACTTGGGGCCGTGATACCAATAGTGTATGGGGTACATTTTTGTGGCACCAAGATCTGGGATGTTAGAAGGCGGTATCAGAGGAGTTTCTTTTCTTCTTTGTCATAATATTTGGAGACTATATATATGGATGTGAAAAAATAGGTAGTTGGTAAAAAAAAATACCCGGTAGTAGCTTAACTGTGTATATGTAAAAGCTAATTTATATCGAATAATACCAATTTTTCTGGTTTTATAATTGTTGCAGTTGATTTGATTTCATCGATGGGTGATGCACATGTTTTGTACTATTATTATTTATATCATTGTGGTTCTACTTATGTTGTATCCCAATGATATGAGTGTATTACATCTCATGAATCATTTTGTCCCTTTCTATAGATAGCATTTCATGAATTATTGTCTGGAAAACTATGGTCATTATCGATAGCATGTGGTTGTTATTGATCTTGTGATGGATATGCATGTTGTTGAGATATATTACATGATATAATACCTGCTATTTGATAGAGTATTACTAATATGTAATGTTTCATTGGGATGTCCAGTAGAGTAGAGTGTGACCCGAGCATCTTGGATTGAGGAGAATTTCATCCTTGATTTCTAGTGTATATCTGGAAGACATGGGGAAATCACATATGGACATTCCTCCAGATGTGTATTTTTTAATAAATGTCTTTAGGGTGACTTTTCAGGTTTACCTCCTAAGAGAGAGGTATATTTCTGTACTAACATTGGGATAGGAGAGGCATTGTTATCCATTCCACCTTAAAGGAATACTAAACTAGAATTACAGGAGCTCATGAAGAATATAGAGGAGTTGTAGTAAAAAAAATTCATCCAAACCAATAATTCTCCATGGGGTTTTCTCGTCCTTTTTTCAATGGAGGGAGGTACCCTTAGACTTATTGTGGATTACTAGAATCTGAACTAGTTGACTATCAATAACCTATAACCCTTGTTGAGGATTGTAGATATCTTTGACCATCTTTTAGGAGCCCGTGTGTTCTTGAATATTGACATGAGATCTAGTTATCATCAGTTGCATGATAAACCATATGATATTACTCTTACAGCCTTTCAGAGCATGTATGGTCTATACGAGTATGTGGTAATACCGTTAGGTCACAAGAACGCGCCAACAGTTTTTATGGTAATGATGAACTGAGTGATCCATCCTTACATGGACTCTTTTATAGTTGTTTTCATGGATGGTATATTTGTATAATCTCACACTAGAAACGTTTATGCCACCCATATTTGGATCATTTTCAAAAAACTAGTTGATAATTAGTTATATATTAAGATCTCATAATGAACTTTTGGATACAGTAGATTCAATTATTGGATCATGTCATCTAAGAGACATGAGTATTAGTAGACCCAATGAAAGTGAGAAAAGTAGTTTTTTGGAGTAGAAGAATATATTCTTTGAGGTATGGAGTTTTTAGGGCTGGTTGGATACTACAGATTGTTTATACAAGACTTTTCACACTTAGCATAACCAGTGATGGGTCTGACAAGTATGGTTGCAAAGTACTTGTGGACAGATTACTATGATTCAGCTTTCAGAAGCTGAATGGGAGATTCACTTCAATACCAATACTTATTTTTCCTGATCCAAGCAATAGATATAGAATTTTCTGAGATACATCTTATATCTGACTAGGGGAAGATATTATGTATGGGGAAAGAGTCGTTCTGTATGGGTCTTGGAAGTTGAAGCCATGTGAGAGGAATAAAATGACACATGATCTCGAGATGGTTGCAATTGTGCATGATTTGTGTTATTTGAGACATTATCTTTCATGAGAGAATTGTGTGGTGTTAACTGACCACAAACGTCTCAAAAATATATTTATATAGTGTGACCTGAATTTGAGACAAAAAAGGTGGGATGATGACCTTTAATATTTTGAATTTGATCATTTTTAAATGTCTAGGAAAGCAGCAAAGTGGAAGATGCATTGAGTAGGAGAACCCATATTCAAGCAGTTAAGGAGGCCAGCAGTGAGTTCAACATATGAATCTATTCTCTTATAAGCATTGGGAGGTGCATGACAGACATGGGAAGACATTACATTCTTTTATAGATATTACCTCTATTATAAAAGATCAATTGCGAATAAGGTTGTATCTGATTCCGAAGGCCTATTCCTAAGGTAGCGTGTGTCAGGAGAGGACTATACTCTTGGGTGGACCATATTTGAAGATGAGGTCCCATGCTTTCATGGGAGTGTGTGGGTGTCAATAGATATACGCGATGAGATTTTGAGAGTTTTTCATTCCACTTTTTGGGAATTTCATCCTGGTGTCACTAAGATGCATTGATATCTACCCCACCATTGTTGGTTGCCAGTCCTGAAGGGAGATATTCCAAGTTTGGTTATGAGGTGTTCCACCTGTTAGCTGGTGAAGGCATAGCATCAATGACCATAAATGATTTTATCGAAGTTACCCATTCTTAATTATAGGAGGAATTATGTTGCAAGGGATTTTTTGATAGATTTAACAAGGTCTCTTCGAGGGAATAATGTAGTTTGGGTTGTCATTGACAGACCTATGATGGTTTTTGACATCTTTTCGATTAGGAATAACTTATGTATTGATGATCATGGAAGGGGTTACATCTAAGATATTGTATGGTTTTATGGGGTTATACAATCAATGATTTCATATAGGGAAAAAAAATTTACTTTTCAAGTATGACTAGAACTATAGATGGATTTTGGTACACCTGTGATTCTGTTTAAAACATACCATCCACAGAAAGATGGCCAGTTTGAGTGCAAGATTCGGGTGTTAGAGTACATTCTTCGAGCATGCATCCTTGATTTCAAGTTTTCTTAGAATATGCACATACCTCGAGTTGAGTATTTATATAGTTACTGTTTCCAGGCGATGATTCTGATGGAACCTTATGAGGCATTCTATGGTAGGTCACGATGATCACCCCTATCTTGGAATGAGGAAAGGGAGGGAGGTATATTAGGACCACATCTTATACATGAGCATATTGAGTTAGTGGAGTAGATTTAGAAGAGGATGGCTACTAAAAAATCATTCTAGAAATTATATGCTATTCGATGGAGACAACCAATGGAGTTCGTGGTCAGAGATCAAGTTTTCATGCATTTCACACAAAGAATGGGGCATAGGAGTATTAGGAGAAAGGGAATTCTTTCTCCAAGGAAGATCAGTCTATTTGAGGGTTCAGAGGGTGTTGGACTGGTTGGCTATCAGTTTCATTTACCTCAGAGGTACCAGCCTATGCACAACATCTTCCACATTTATCAGCTACAACGTTACTTCTCGGAAATCTATCATGTTTTTCAACCCTATGTGGTTGAGTTAGAGGATGATGAATCCTTCTATAAGCACCCAATTCATATTATGGATCGTAGCATAATGGCTCCCCATCACTAGACTATTCCTCTAGTACGGGTGCTATGACAGTATAAGTGTGTACATTATGATACTCGAAATAGGGATGTCAATGTATGTCACATGTGGCCAGAGTTGTTTTATGTTACATCATCACTACACTTGGAAGGGAAATTTATGGATGAATTACATTAATGGAGATGATTGTAAGAACCTTAATCTTATTTTTAGTTATGGATCTGGTAGCCTGTGTTTTTGATGAAAAAGGTAGATTTTTGGTAATTTTCATTATAAATGTCATGTACTCTTGAGTAAACGTCATCTACCCAGTTGCTACATGTAGCTGTGTACTAGATGTGTAATGGCTGACTACATGGCCGTGTGGACCACTTAATGTGAGGTCCAGTTGAGTCTAGTACAATGAGTGTACATTAAATGAACATGCCATGCACATTTCATTTTATTTGATTAATCAGACTGGGTAATGTTATATCTCTAGAACTCATTTCTTCTTATCACGTATTGTACATGAGAGCGATGTATGATTGAGAATATTTGAATGATTCATGTTCCTCTGTCTGAGCTCCGATTGAGGTTGCACAGTGTGTGTTGTATTCCCACAGGCAAGTTTTAATTCTCTATAGACATCTCTTCCTAGTTTTTAATATTTCTTGAGTTATCAATGGATAATTTTTTTTAACCTTTTCATAGATCTATGATGTTATAGGATGATTTAATGGAGAGCATTCAATATTGTTCATCATGCAACATCGAGGTTGGAGGTTTCTTACCTTTATGAATTTTTTTGTTATATATTCATGCATGTCGATTACCCAAGATTTGGTATTTCAGGTTAAGTAATTAAACAATGTTATAATATAACATAGATTGATTGTTAGATTAAGGGTTTTTTACGTTTGATTCCAAATTTAAATCATAGGGGACACCATGTTAGTGTGTTCCTTATTCGAATGATTATGGATGTTTGGTCCAGGTTGTCTATGAGGATGATCTTGTTTCCTTTCCTTTCTTGTTATGATAGAATTGGTTTCTTATTGATGACTGATAAATTAATTTTTTATGAATTGTATCTAATTATCCATATAATATTTGAAATTACTTTGGTCTATTGGATATGGTTCGTGTACAATTGTATTACATAGGGTTGCGAGAACTGAGTGTAGTTAGACCATTGAGAAAATTGACATTGAAGGCTTCTCTAGATTGTCTGTAATATTTACATATGAAGATGATGGGTGGATTGTCAGTGAGTTCTCCGTTAGAGTTTCTACAATATACCATTGTAAGACCACATGGGGAATTGACGTTGAGTGCTTCCTTAGAGAGTCTGTAAATTATCATTAAAATACCACATGGGTAATTGATGATGTGTTCTTCCTCAGAGTGGATTTGTTTTTGTGAGACCAAAGGTATTAGACTATATGAGATTTTCCATAGGGTCATTATAACCTTATTAATTTGAGGATATATTTAACTAGAGGGGTTATGTTGTGAGAACATTCCTAGAGGGTTGTATGTGAATAAATGATTGATTGTGAAAAGTCTGCCCAAACGAAGAACAAGATTGGACTCGGACTAGCATGATTGTTAGATGGTATTATTTGACATAGTTTTTATTTTAATCTGGGGAAATATAGCTTAGGCCAGATTGCATGATTTTATTATTCCACATTTTTAATAACTAGTAAATATACAAGAATGTAACTAGAAACTATAGGATTGTTTATTGTTAAGTACATTCTTCTTTATTTCATTATTTTTAATATTAATTTCCATATATATTCCTGAAAACTAGGAACAAATCATCTTGTGGTTACCAACTATGATTTGTCTCACACCATATTTGTGTAATGTTTATGGGCACAAATAGATTAAATGTTTGCAGGTATAGATAAGGGAAAGTGCCCTTCTAAATCAAGTACTTGATTGCTGGTGGAGTTGGAGAACATGGTTCCAAGATATGCATTACGATGCTAGATGAGTTTACTTGTTTCTTTTATTCTTCAGTTTGTTAATGTTTTTATAGCATTGTGACTTGTTTTTCTCCTTTATGAGACATATGTGACATGAATAATTTATATAAGTGCTCCAGTAGTTTTTTAACTGTCATTATTCCACTTTTTACTTATGGTGTATGGAATTACTATTTCATTATTGTTTATTTTTGTTATTCTAATATATTTCTCTTTCGAATATGGAATAGTTTCCCCCTGTCACACCCATGTCCTTTGTTACTAGTCAGTAGCCTTTGGAATATAGGGAAATTTTCTTGAGGCTATGTGGTAACTGTGTATGAAGAACCATTGGGTGCAACCCATATCTAAGATGTTATATAAAGAACCAACTCAATAAGACCATATAAGACTACCCCAGATGTTTCTCAATAGATAATAAGGCATACCACTAGTTTCTCTCTAGATAATGAAGTATTTATAAAATAATATTCACTTACCACCCATGTGTTGTCTTTATATAATTAAAAATATCATTCATATACTAAATTAATATCTCAAGGTCTAGAGGATTCTTCTCCCATGTAAATATTAGGGTATAATGTAACTGAATATACCTAGGTATTTGAGTTATGGATTGATGTTTTATCTGATCTACACAATCTATAGAATAAATTGCATTAATCGACTACTTGCGGGTCTTATTATTAATAGGTCGTACATAAAAGAATGATTTATATATAACAAGAACCTGAATGGAATGTTCCTTCTCTCTTGATTGAAAATCAACAAGAGGATACAATATTAGAACGTTAATATAATTCCAAAAACGGAATCATAATCCTTATATAAATATGAATAAATTTAAAAAAGAATTCATAAATGATATGATTAGTGGTAATTTTTTCAATAAAAACACCTGGAATATGAGTAGATTCACACGACCTCATGTGATCTCTATGTCTTAGGATATAAAATCACACCAAAGAGTTAAATTAGATAAATATAGGAATCACATTCTAAATTTAATAACAATATATCACAATAATTTGGTAGTTATATATAATTCAATAATCATTATTATGGAAAATAAATATAAAATTTAATATTGAATGATTAAATGACTATACCTCATATTAGGTCCATAGTGTGTAATGATATACAAGATAAAAAATGTAATGCAGATCAAGTATTCTATATATTATTCATGAACCCATAAACCCATTCCACCCCTGACCGCAAGGAAAAGTAATTGAATAATAAATTAATATCATAATGCATAATATTCCTCTAATTCAAATGCTCCAGAGCAATGCTCCCCCATCTCAGTCGGAGGTGGGAGATTCATGTTCACATGCTCATGGTAAGACTGCATTCTTTCCATTATCCAATCCTGATTACCTCCCCACTTTTATGAGGATTCAACTATCCCCAAAAGTCTATGATCTCTTCCCAAGAGCGCCGCAGCTTCATCTCTCCTTGGTGGAGCATAATCATGCTACAGATATTTGCAATATCACCTTGGTAGCTCGGTTTCATCTTCAACACCCTTTGGTGGATGAATTCGACTGGGTTTTTTCAATTATTGGGATCATCAACAGCACGCGGTAGTCGGATTGATTGATAGGAGGCATCTGATGATCCGGGTTGAGATGAAGGATGATTTGATTTTTTCCTTGTCCAGAGCTCCTCCATGATTCCATGGGGAGTCGTTTTATCTGTTTCGATGGAGATTTAATTTCCACATGTGGCGTGACCCATCAACGATGGCGACTTGGGGTGATACCTCTGCTCGGATTGAAGAACGAAGGTGGTATGTCACCCCATATGCCCAGGGATCTGTGTGGAGATTGATGTAGTGCGGCTGCCTGTGAACTGGGTGTGGATCACAGATGGGTAGGGGTTTTGGTGGAAGCAGAATGTGAGGTTTGAATCATGGATAAATTATTGTGTTACTTGTGGACGTTTTGGGCATGTGGAAGTGGTTTGTCACAGCAACGGCTCTGTTGGTGTTTCCAAATGGATAAAGAAAATGTTCATTCACAATAATGTGGAACCTGCTATGGTTTTGCTACAATTAAAGGATCCCCTGAGCAATAGCCAATCAAGGAATGAACTAGCTGATGGCTCTCACTTATAGGGATTGTGTACAGGTGCGACATCCAGTG
Source organism: Viscum album (assembly GCA_963277665.1). Classification (NCBI taxonomy): domain Eukaryota; kingdom Viridiplantae; phylum Streptophyta; class Magnoliopsida; order Santalales; family Viscaceae; genus Viscum; species Viscum album. The sequence goes on from OY728150.1 coordinate 1,592,182,871, forward strand.
GACATGTAGTAGAAGAGGTGCGATCTTCTGTGAATGTGGTCAGGGTAGTGGGCATCAATGAGGGGAATGTTCAATAAAAGGAGTAGTGGAGGACACGAGAACCAACAGTTAAGAAGGTTTTTGAGCATTTAAAGAATGATCTTGGTATTGCATCTTCCCTTACATTGGATAACTCTATGGATTTATGTACCTCACATCTGGAGCTTGTTACTGAACAACATTTGGTCTCAGATACCTCAGATTTGAAGGCAGTGGATGCTTGTGATGAAGTGCTGCAATGGCGGGAGGATGATTCTAGTGAAATGGTTATCTCGTTCTCCATTGGTAATCATTTTCTTGAGTTGGAAAATGAGGAGAGTTGTCATGAAGAGGAGGTTGATGCAAGGTAGGAAGGTGTAATGATACAATACGCTTTCTCTAAGGATGGTGCAATTTGAGAAGGTGAGATTCTGAATGTTATAAAACAACCACAATGTCTTTCTATAATTTATTCCAATAGTCAACTCAAATAAGAATGGGGCTTGGATGAGAGCTCCAAAGAGGTGCAGATCTCTGGAAAGTGGGGCGACATCTCTGATAGTGACAAAGAGAATGATAGTTGTAAGTTTCGGCCTTCCTATAGTGACGTTGTTCAGGGTGGGAGGATGAAGGTTCACGGGAGTGAGGATATCATTTCTACCCCAACACAGCTAAGGATGACGAATGATTACTCCTATCATTCCATGGATTTTGCCCATCACATCTTCTATTCCAAAGGAATATTGGGCTATACATCCCTCTAAGTATTTTTGTTCATTGGAGAAGCAGAATCTGAGAAGGAAATATGCCATGGTTCTTAATCATTATGAAACTTCCGAGTGGGAATCAGCTACGGAAGATGAGGCAATTTATAAAAGATGTGGTGATGGGTATGATTTTTATGATCTGCTGTTTTCTTTTCTTCCCTGTTGTACTTTCTTGATACTTTCTCTTTCATAATAAATAGTCAGAGGATTGCCTCTAGCCGAGATTTTGGGTATAAAAAATAGTCAGAAAACATACAAATAAAGATATTATACTATAATATAATATATAAACCCTAATAAAGATCACATCCACCATAACTACACATGGTACTATTTTACACATGTGTGACAACATGTTTTACCAAGGATACTTATAGTAAATGAGGAACTATGTACATGGTAGGGTAGTTATTTTATCCATTGCGAAAAAATCCATAAATCAGAGTAGATGAAATATAAAAAATTCAGCATATAAAAAATATATAATTGATTATATCATATCTATATGAAATAAAAAAAAATCATGTCATTGTAGAATTAAATTAAAAAATATATGAAATCTATATAAGAGACAATGAATTACTACTAATGTGATAGATGAATAAAATGTAGCCAATATAATTAAAAAACACTTTTTCCGAATCAAATTTACTCATGTATCAATTCATAGTCTCATCCCTCATCAATGAAAATGTTACTAGATCAACTATTGGTAGTGTGTCCTTTTCCCATATCGATATGACATTAAACACATCCTACTCAACTACCAAGATCTCCAAATATATTTGATTATAACACATCAATCCACATCCAGTAGTATCTTTAAATTTAATATTAAATACATTCCTTGCTAAAAGTGATATTCCTAAATATTTAATAATAATAAATAAAAATTACCCCATAGAGTGCTTAGAAATTCCCATAGATTTTTAGCATACATACTTAATTATTCCCTAGGTGTTTTAGAACATATAATTATAAAGCATAATTAAAATGGATTTTATATTACCATGTTTGTGATATATCCACTCATATTAAAATTTAAATGATATAATAACCTACTTATAATGGGAATGAATATTTTTCTTTTATAAGAATATAATTTAGAACTCATGGTCATAGATCAAGACAATATTTTCTCTAAAAGGGTAAATTTCTTGGATACAGATACATTAAAATAATAGATCTTGATTAAAACATTGTATAAATTAAAAATTTTGAGATATGGGACCTGACCATCTAGTCAATCCCTTTTTTAATCTCAATGTTAACATAGAAACAACATAAGAGGGGATAATAAGATCATATCACTATTGCCTCACCACATTTTCATCTCATCCATATGATAAGAATCATAGATAAATGGGAGAGTCAACCCTAACCATATAGTATCAATCCATGTTTATATTGATCAATGAATGTTAATTATAAGGAAATGGTTGTTTTGGAGGCTATTTATAAGGTCTTAAACGATGTGCATGTAAATGAAAACATAATAGTAGTGTCTAACTAAAATATAATCTAGGTCTAACATGGTCCATTCCCACTTGCATATTGATCCCAATCAATCTTTAACATATGTAAATCATGGATTGTAATACCCATCTTATATCATTTTTTCCCAAGAAATATAAATAAATAGAAACATAGTTATCATCCCACTGATAATGTGTCAAGACCATATTTTTATAAAATGATACATTTTTAACTCCCAAACTCATTCATTATGGGTAAAAATACAATGAAATTGATAGAATGTTATTTTAAAAAATATATAAATATGAATATATGTGTAAGTCATTTCAAATATGTTCCTCTCTAGACCACCACCTTCACTATAATAAAATCCTAGGTATAAAACCAATCATATCAAAATAAATTAAGGGTTGTGGTATCTCAATCCACCCACAAGACATGAATAGAAAACGTCAAGATGTAAAATAATTTACCACTCGCTATGGGTCAGAAAAGCTATCCAAACATGGTATATATACATACCTTAATCCATGGTAGTATAATGGATCCCAACTGGTTCCATCTTATCATAATGAAACCAATGAATCTCGATACTGAACTCTGTATATGACATGAAAAACATTAGATTATCAGTGTGACTATTAGCAGCCACATCCACAAAGAATTATATATTTATAGTTATTAATGAGACCAATGATTATTTCACAACTCTAACCGGTTATGGAGAGAGAATTTTTATTTATATTATCTCATTCACTATAATGTGTGGAAACAACACTTCATAGAGTGAATTAAATAAAAAATAACCCATATATTATTAGTTGAAACCACATATCCTATTCCATTATATTCCCAAAAGTCAAAAAAATGTTTGAATCCGCTATAATATGAAGATTACCAAAAAATTGAAAAATAACAAAATCTGGGGAAACATAATAGAAAACTCAATAAGGGAGATATAAAATAGAAATATGTATATTATTATGATTATACATACGAGTATATATTTATGGTGGAATACAAAAATCCAATATATCAAAGAATGATGTGGAAAAGTCATGGAAATGATTATAATAAAAGGATGATTCAAATAGATGAATGTTTTGTTTATCATAGATCCTAGTTAAATTAAAACCCCATTTATATGTTTTATAAAAATTAATCCATTTAAATATTTTATATATAAAAAAGTTAACACATATTTAGTGTGGCATTACCATATTGGTAAACGTGTCATCTAAAATAATGACGGTCCCAATGATGAATTACACTATGGTTACAATGTATTATTACTTCATTGGTATGATTTATTTAACTATATCCCTAATTTATGATGGTATAAAAATCCGTCAAAATTTGAAACCCTTTTCCAGTGAGGTTCTAAAATTACAACACATCGAAATTACAGAGTGACCATGAACCATCCCCAAATATTTCCTCATAATACAACCCTGAAATTCTTTGATATACCATTATATAACAATATGAAACCACATAATTTGTACACTATGATGTTCCCCTAAATTATAATTTAAAATTATTCATATATTATCCCCTTTTTTTCTCAACATAATATTTTTTGGTTTGAATCATGATATGTAGTATAATGTATTCCCAAACCATTGTGTAAATCCCAGAAGTGTCCCCTAGGTATGACATCAATAGCTCACATATTTCATAAAAATATATTGATACATTAGTTATGGAATAAATTAAAAAAATGGTGTTACATTATTGTTTAGTATTATAACCTCTTGGTTCAAATATGTGATAAATTTGATTTCACATCTATAATATCAATTAATGTAACACATAATTCAATAATGATATGTTTATTAGAAACATTAGCCTATATCATATAATATTCATGTGATCTATAATATCAAATGGATTGATTAATAAAGGGATTATCCTTCCATTTTTAATCATTATCGTAACAATCATTCAAGATTATTAATTAAGGAAAAGTTTTTATCTAATATATAATATGTAGTATCATGTTGATGGAATTGATTAATTGTTGATTATGTTTATTATCCACCACATAAACTATTATTTCCTCATAAGTGACATCATTATCCAGTTGTATAACCTCTTGGTTAAAATATGTGATAAATCTGATTGCACATCCATAAAAGCTATTAATGTAACAGAAAATTCTATAATGATATCTTTATTAAAATAATTATTCTATCTCACATAATATTCACGTGATTGATAATATCAAATAGATTTATGCATATTGGGATTATCCTTCCATTTATTTTCAATATCGTAACCATAATTCAAAATTATAAATGATGGAATAGTATATCTCTAATATCTAAAAGTATATCTCATTTGTGATGATTATCATCAAACATTTTTCAATGCTAATTTTTTAATGATTATGTAAATGGTTTTTTCTTAATTTTCCTTTCTAGATAAATGTATAGTGAACATAAATTTATCTCCCAAACATTATCCATCCATGGAAAATTTCCACCTCACGTCCATAATTGAGACACATATATTTCCAATTTAATTTATGATTTTAAATTTATGTTAATTGAGAAATCATCATGTTGGAATCATTGACTCCAACATATTTTTAAATCCATAAACTAAGATTTCAAAATATATTTCAACTCATGAATGTTCAATTTATATTTTCCCTATCTTTTGGGATATTAATATGTACTAATGTTTTGGTATTGATATTTTTTAGTTTTCATTAGTACATGGTAATCAAATAGTGAGACCGAACTCCTAATATTTTAAAATTAATTATATTAAACTATGGAACCATAGATATTTCCCTTGGAATATAATTTTAAACTAATAAATTAATAAATTATTGGAAACATAAAAGATTTGAGTTGAGACAATAAAGTCATAAAACAATAATCAAATTGTATTTCTATCACTAGAGTTCATGGGATGTTTTATATTAAAATAATTTGTAATATTATTTTATTTTTATTTTGGTATGATGAATTAATGTATCAAAACATTATATTTCATTAAAATATTTCTCGATACCCATGATTTTTTATATATTAGACAATATTTAACCATATTTTCGATATATAGAAGTTCTTTTTATTAACTCTATATATTTTATAATATAATTAAAAATATTGATAAGAATAAGAGTTATTCCTCATTTAGAGATCTTTGTTAAATGATAGTGTGAATTAGAAATATATATAGGTTAAATATATTATTTATAATTTTTATTTATTTATTATAAAAATATATCTCTCATACTTTTATAGCTCATCATCATCATTATTTGCATTTATGATGGTCTCATTGGAAGATGGTTAAGAATTACATTTTTGAAATGCATTTTGACATACCACCCACTATATTTTCAATGTAATACACATTATTTTTTAAGAATATTGAAATAATTTGATCCTCATTATTGATATTGTATCATGATTTATTTAACATATATATTCATCAATATTTTTTGACATGCTATGATTTAAATTTATTGAAATTTTATAAATCTGGATAAACAGCTACCATAATCATTTGGTCTTGTTGAAATACATATGTCCTAATATATAATTTCCAATTTTTATAAATATATATTTATTTATTTATTTATAATTTCTCAAAATTTTAATATTTTTTAATAATTAATTAAATAAAAATACAATTTATAACTCATTACCATGTGTTTGGTAATGTGTTCCCATGGATAATTTAGTTACTCAAGGAATATGATATAACCTTTTAATTTTTTATTAGAAAAAATCTAATTAAAATCACATACATATCACTATATATCAAATATCATACTCTATAATAATGTAGCTTAATCATATGAGTAGTGGAAAACAATTTCCTATTCTCCATAAGAAGAATAATTCCTTAATTTTAATGGATAATCATAATCCATTCATTGATAATTTCATCAATTCATTAATCAATAATCAATTTTTGGATTGAATGTGACTGAACCACTGTTATCCAAGCTATCTGGAAGGAGTTGGTACTCCTTGCATGGTCCTTTACCTCTCCATGGATGAAATTTCTTGTTACGCATGTGGTCTTAACTTCATTACCACACACGTGTTCCACGAAGCGAACATGGTTTCTGATAGTTTGGCCAACAAGGGGGTAAATTAGGTTCTTACCTGGTTGGATTATTTTCCTGATGATTCGCTCCCACTTTTCAATAAATATTGTAAAACAATTCTATCTTTCAGAATTTTGTAACTCCCTTTACTTTTATTAATAAATTGTGCCTTGGTCCTTGACGAAGGCACCACCACTCTAAGAAAATCATCAATAATTCCCTAAAATAATCATTGTTATCTATATAATATATTATTCATACTGATATCTATTATATTAGTGGTTCTATATCATTCTGTCATTACAAAAAACATTGTCAAATAGAATTAAGGTCCTTGTAACATTATAACATAACCCAAGAATGAAACATTATGCCTAATAAATTCAATCATATAGAATTTTGAATAAAATTTATATCCTCTCACATCCTATTATAATATCCCCATGAATATTTCATATACATCCATGATCAAAGAATATATCATAATTTCAAATTATAGGATAGTAATAATTTTTTGATGAAATATTAATAGGATATCGAGATAAATACTAGGAATATATATGAAAAAATGTTAATTTAGTAAACCATGAATATTATTACACTAAATATATATATGGTATGAATTTTTTCCATTTTCATATCATCTATTATTTGTCTATATCAAAGAATTTACTTTAAAAAATTCTCTCCATGAAAAATTTAATATAAAAATTCATTAATTTAACACAAATGATAATATTTCCGGGTTGTGATACTTTTTAAAATACAATAATAAATGAAAAGATGTATTAAAGCATCTGAATTAATTATAATATTGACCGATGCACCCCATGATTACGTATATAGGAATATAATAACAATTTTTATTTTTTAAATATAGTAGAATATTATTAATCACTATTCATAACGATGAGGATTTTTTCATCAATTCATATTGATAATGGATGTTTATTATTTTTATGGATTATTGATTTGGAAAATGTTTTGAAATGATATTAGAGATTACTTGGGAAAATTTGAGAATGATTTAGAAATCTAATAATGATGGAGGCTGAGCCTATTTGTTTTTTTTCATATTTTATTGAAATTTGGTTAGTATACAATATTTCTAATCAATTTTTTTTAGAACAATGATGTTTTTAAATTTCATATATTAGCTATAATGATTGTATAAGATATACGAGTACTGATTATGTTTTTTGAGTTAATAAAAATAATCAATGAAGTGAACCATTCGTGATGTTTAATAGAATATTGTGATGAAATATTTGGAAAAGTCTTTTTATGTGACTTGGATTCATTTGTTATTTAATTTGATACATAATATTTTATTTCTTATAGAAGAGAAAATATAAAAATTAAATTATGAGATATGGTTTTTTTGTATGCATAATTTTTTTACGATGAGTAATATATTTAATATAATACATAACTCTATCCACTATAAGGAAATATGGGGAATTACTAGGCCCAATGTGTTATGAAAAATATTTTACGATATGAATGTATTTAGTTATATGGTCAACATGAAATATAAAAATGAAATAAACATTACCAATTATATTCAATCCTAAAGAAAATTATATACTATTCTATAAGAATGAGAATTTTTTGAATGGTTTGAAATCTATTGTTATAAATAAAAAATATTTTTTCTTATATAATTTTTTCAGACTCAGAAAAATATTATTTCTTTGAAATATAACTATTATCTTAAAATTATTTACCTATAATGTTATGGAATTCACCCCAAGGTTATATGAATTCTAAAATGCATTCTAGAATGGAAAAATTAATTTCCCAATTTTATTTGGGTACTGTGACCTAAGATTATCAAACATTAATATTACATATTTATAGTTTAATATTATATTAATTAAAAAAATAAATTCCCAAGGACTATAATAATTTAGTATCGTTGGAAACTAGACACGAAATCATCTTACATGGTGAGAGATCTTAAATATCTCCCTTAATAAACTCTACCATTACTAATACTATATAAAAAATATTCTTTATAACTTGGGTTATGGAATCATAAGAAGGGGGTGAGCCCAAATTCATAGCACCGTTAAATAAGGGAGATATATTAGATTATTTTTTTAGCATAATGTTAAGATAATGTGATAAAAAATAATATCAGACCGTACATATCAATGATCATATACATGAATCATGGTATGAAGCATGGTAGTTCATAAGACACAAATCATATGAAAATAAAGAAAATCATCAGGGAAATCATAACATAAGAATAAAAAATCATATTGTAGAAGACACATAATCATAAAATATGATTTCCAGAGTATCCTGGGAATCACTTCCAAGACCATATTTGTATTATAGGTTCACTCCCCATACCATCTGGGTAGTCATGGATCAATCCTATGTCCACCATAGTATCATTATATCACTTTACATACCATCTTGGTAGTCATGTATAACTTTTAGGGCCATCTTAGTTGTCAAGGTTCATTCACATGATAATCATAGTCTATATCATGATATAGAAATATTTTCCCAATGCATAGGAGGGAGATATTGGTCCCACCTACCTCATAGTGAAATCATAAAATAATGTTCCATAAAATCCCAAAAAATCATATATTAACACATGAAATTTAGTGGGTATCATAAACTTGTAAAAAATATCATAAGTTGTGGAAAACACACAGGTGTCAAATTCATTCCTTCAAAATCATAATCTGTGAAAGATAAATGGATTTCATAAACATATAACCTAGGAAAGGGAAATATTATTCATAAACATAAAACACATGAAATATAAACAGGTTTTATAAATACCTTGATATTAAAAATAAAGAATTCATATAAAAGATTTTAATGGTATTATTAGATCATTTACTACAATGGAATGATTGACATCAAATGATATCGTCATATCTTAGAAATAATTTCCAAATATCGTTCTAAAACAATTCTTGATTAAAATACCATTTATTATTTGAATAAGAATCATTAAATCATAAAACCATAGAATAATAATTTTCATATAAAATTCCATTAAAAATTACATATATAACTTGAAATCATTTGATAATTGTTTTCCCTAAATACAAAAATTTTATATTCAATAAATTGGAAAAAAAAAATTCATCCAAAAAACAATGATTACATTTAATGAAATATCAAAAAAAAATGAAAATTATTTCATTGAAAATAATATTATAAAATATAAATTGTTGATGAAAATAGTGTGATAAGTATTTTATTTAAAAATAATTTTAAATCTTATAAATAATTCTCAAAAACAATTTGAAATCCATTTTCTTTGAATGCTTATAAATGAATCTTGAATTTTTTTGAAACCCATGTTCATGGAAAAAATATAAATTATTTTAAAAACATTTTGAAAAAATATTTCCTTGAAAATATATTTTATAATTACTATCATTAAAATTATCCTTGAAACATGAAAATAAAACTTTGAAGGATTGATGGCGGATAAATTGTACATGTTGTGTGAGGTAAAAACTATATTTATTCTTCATAGTAAAATTGATTGAAAAGTTCGACACTCATAAAGCGAAAAGATTATTCCATTGATGACATTGGAAAAATAAAAATAAGTAAAATATATTTTAATGATAATAGGATAATAGAATAATATTCTTGGAAACCATTTTTATAAAACATGGTTGTAATGGAATATTGATTTCTGACAGAAGATGGGGTAATATTGGCCTTTCTTAAGAACAAATTCTTAAATATATTATATTCCAAAGAGTATAAAATTTTACCACTACATGAATATAGTATGAATTACTATATGTGAATAAAATCATGAATGTCTTTGAAGATGGAACATAATAATTCTTCAAACGAAGCATAAACATTAACAATCTCAAAAAGCAATCAGATTTTCTCAATAAAATATTATAACATATAAACATGGTATTATACTCTCGATGTATTAAAATTAAATTACATGAAGCTAAGAATTTCATGAAAACAAAATTATTCATTATATAACATGTAAAATGGAAGTATATACACCTAAAAAATATTTTAGGTGCATAACAAGACATGAGTATCAAAGAAGGAAAAATGAGACAAAACATTTTTACCAATTTCATAACTCTTCAAACCTAAACACCATGAACGATTGTCAATAAAAATGAAATTTTAAAACCAATAAATTTATTTATAACATACATATAATAGAATCATGGGCAGTAAAAAACCTACACACAATGAATTAGTGGAGAATATAGCATGTATCTAATGGGGATAAAAAGTGATACGGAATCGCCTTACCATGTTTCTTGACTCTCATCGTACATTTCCAAACCACATGTATAAAAAATATAAATTTATTATAAATCTCTAGAAGAATAATTTTATTATACCTAATATTATATACAGTTTAATTATTACCATATATTATCCTCTTGTTATAAATCCTTTGTTAATGTTTCATTTTTGGTAATATGCACTTTATTATACACATGTGTCCGAATATGTTATAGCATTGGTCATTATACTTTTATAATAATTCATGATTGTAAATCAGGATATAAATATATTTCATATTCATTTTATGTATATTATAATAATCTATTTCATAACTAAGTACAAAATGGAATACACCATTCCTGGAAATGATAAGTCATACATACGAATGAAAGCTATTTCGTTTTAATTGTTGTATTGAAAGATTGAATGAATGAATATGAAATAATAATTTATATAGATATAATATCATTTTAATAAAACTATAATATTATATATATCATATAATTTCAGAAACCCCATCAATAATACATTCCATGTAGTGTTTGAATGAATCACATAACATTGAGGGGTAGTAGTCCACCATTCCTAAAATGAAATTATCACAATTTAAGAAAGTAAAAAAGTAAAATGATGTGTATTTTAAAAATAATAAATAATATTAAATAAATAAATTATATTATATATGAAATATTTAAAAATTGTTTTCATCGATATTTTGACAATGATATGCTGTAATGGAGAAAAGGACTATCATCATTTAGTGAGGTTGTTGTTCTCAATACACGTAAACAAATTGATTGATATTAATTATATATATGTGTGAGTAGGTATATGTATTATCTATATCATAACAACATACTATTATATTTATTTTCCTTCTTTTTTCATTAAAAAATTAAATAAATATAGTGGAGGGAGTGGATAAAAAAATAAATGAATGGATCTTGAGAGAAGACGTTTCCTCTTAATTGGGTAACTCCTTTTGTTTTGTGCCAAAATGATTAATTTATTTTCATTTTTAAAAATTGATTGATTATAAGAGAAATGTAATGAGTTATCATGCTCATTTGAAAATATTTTGGGTGAGATAAGGGGATTGAGTGTTTTTAGGAAGTGGGTAGAGGTGGGGACCATTATAGGGAAGGGAAATAAAAAACTTGTCAATTTAAAAGAAAACATATTTGTACCCATTTTTTCATGAATAATAGTCCTATCAAATCAACCAAACTCAGTAATGGATGGTTCATGGTAGAATAATGTCACGAAAATGGTTTTGTAAACTTTTCTAGATCTTTTAGATCTTATATTTTTGGTTATACACTATATAAGGCTATCTTTTCTCCTAAATAATAGAATTAATTTTAACCACATTCCCAAATATTTTTTTCCAAAAATGTTAACCATTTGAGTCATTAAAAATTATTCATATTAAATATATTTTATCCATTTTTAAAAATTCTAGTCACAGAAGTGGTAGATGCTAATATAAAATTAATCTCGTAGTCGGGTCAACAATGTCGGTTTTTAATGTAAAAATGATCAAAAGATTGATATGTTTTTTATATATAATTTCAATGTGAAATATCTAAAAAAGGAAACAATTTGTTTAATGGATAAAAATATTATATAATTAAACTATTAATCCAACATAAAATATAATTTTTCCATATAAATAATCTAAACTAAAAAGAAATTCTAAATTGAAATCAAGTATTGTTAATTATTCATCCAAACATGATGATTGTTAGACAAATACCAAAACATTACCATAATATAATACTGATGTTATTAATTCCAAAATGTTTTTTGTTTTATCAAATTCATTTTATAAAAATATTAAAATATTTTTTAAATTTTTCCATAAATGTACATGAAATGTAGTTCATTTTTGAAAATAGTTGTTCTTAAAAATATAAATGATTTACTAAAAATTATATTTATCAAATTAAATATGTTTTATTTAAAATAATTAATAATAAAAATATATAATAATTAGTTATTAAAATTCATATTAATGTGTTTTAATGGCTAGGTTAAAACAAATTTGATTAAATAATTATAACAATAATATAATTTTTTGTAGAAACCCGTTATTGGTTGTAACATACTCCAAGACGAAGTTCCAAGAGAAATGAAGGTTTTACATAGTGAGTTGATATACATAAAAAATTAATTTATTAATGAAAAATAGGTTTTCGACAATAACAAAATTTCTTTTTATATTCAATAGGTTTTCATATTAATTTATAATTATTTGGTAACCTTGGAAATCATATTATATTTTATGAACAATATATTTTTAGAAATTAGTTAATAAAATTCATAACCTTTAATTTAACCTGATGGTTTTATTTCATTATATTAAATAATCATGTATTGATAATATTTTGTTGTTTTGTAAACCATGGTATTTTATGTTATGAATGTCATCGAGAAAATCAGTTGGTGTGTATAATGGAAGATAACCTCTATGTTCCATGTATATAATTCCAATATTTATATTTTATTATTGAACTATTAACATGGGGAAGATTATAAATCATGAAAAACATATTGATTTAAAATAAAAATAAACCATCTTTAGTGTTTCTTGAAATAAAAAGTAATAAAATGTTAAATTAGTTTGAAAAAAATCAAAAAATCTAGGGTTGTTACATTATACCCCCACCACTAAAATGTATTTCACCCTTGAAATTCAATTTAGTTATCAAACGTTTAACACATGAAAGATCATTCATAGAAACCAACATCATAAAAATGAATACGAACTATTCATTTAAAAAGGAAATGTTAGAACCATAATGGTTACAAAAAATAATATATAACTAGGTTCTAATATATGAGATCATAGGCTGGGATGGAAGATAGGACATGGAGTCAAAATATAGATATTTATAGGGTGTGATTGATGCCATAAATCAATGAATGATTAATGATCAAAGAAAAGATGACAGACCAATTTTATTAATCTTCGATGATTTAAAAGGTCATAGCTTCCCAAAAAATAAAATTATTAGGAAAATACATTGTCATTGATAATCATTATACTATATTTGATTAAGACTTTTCTTAACCAAAAAGATATAAAAAAATTCTCTCTTTTTATGTGATTTTATCTATTTCTTATTCATCCATTAATTCATGAAATGGATTTCCATAATTAAAAATTGATTCCCAAAGCACAAAAATACACATTTAGAAAATACTACAGTAATAAAAGAATGAAATATATTACTATTTATCTATAACTATTCTTATAAATAAATATGGTTAATAATTTAATCTGTAAACCTAACAGATAACCCTACAATTTCAACAAAATTATAATAAATCAATAAACAATTACACATAAACAATGAAATCATGTTGCCTACTAATAGGCATGAAACAATTATTTTCATTTGGTCATGGGTCCATGACTAGCAGTCGTTCTAGACATAATGTAGTGTAACCTGATATACAAGGTGTCCTTTTATAAAATCATAATAATATATTTTACAAAATATATATGATGGACATCATTTAAATAAAGTTAATTACTAAAACATTTTATCCAAATATTTTAGTATAATCACAATACATAAATACCTCTTCTTATGATTAACTAAAACTTTTTATGAATTGGTAACCTTCTAACCCTTAAAAATGAATAAAAAACAAATATTTAGAAGGAATTTCATGAAATTATTATAACATTGACCCCAAAGTTAACATAATGTACCACATGTTTGTCACATTCCAAACATGTGCATACCATTATAATATATTCCCTTGAAAATATTAATAACCTTAGTTACCATAAAACCTTTTTTAAAACATGCATTTTTATTTTTTCAATGTATATTGTATATATTCATTAAAACCAAAAAAATGCTGAAAACTTCAGCAATGCTAGCATAACCCACCTATTAACACGTATTTACTTAGTTATATTGTAATAAGTACCTTAAAATTTACATATTCATAATAAATTTATCATAACATAACTAACATATTAAGGGATTCCTTAACATAGTAAAAATATCCCCTTGTCATTAAATAAATCCACTAGTCCATCAGAAACATTCAACATAAACTTGTAAATACTATGTGAAATTAATAAGTAGAACAACCCTTGAATATTTAATCATTAATATAACTTATTTATTAAATCCAAATATATATAAACATTGACTATTCCACTTCATAATTATGTAATTTACAATGATAGTTCATCATATTATAGAATACCTCTTTCCTATTACATTTCATCTATAGTCTTGTCATTATAAATAATTTTACCAATACTCAAATAACCTTTATTATCTTTTTTAGAAAATTTCTTATTAGGACATTGAGTTACATAATTACCATTTATTCAACACTTAAAATACAACAACATTAATGTAGTGTTATGGAGGACAATATTCCCATCCATTCATTTAACTAAACACAATATTTTATCCATGAAATTACTTTCTTTGTGTCATTATATTCCATAGTCAAAACAACTTTCTATTCCTCAAAGACATTCACCTATGTGATTTATTCCACATTAATGAGACAAAATAGACAGAATAATCTTTCCCCTGTGGTCTTTATTAACCAAACTATTAGCAAACTCGTTCTTTCTCTTCATTGGTGAGTCTGAGATTTTGTTAGTGTACATGTTGTTAATCATGTTTTATGAAAACTAATTAGGCATGATCAGAACATCTCTCACTCAAATGATCACCCCCTTGAAAAATCATCCTGAAATCGTACATTACATTAAACATTAATATATTTCGTTTATCTTACCAAAATTGACTAGAACTAGAAGCATAGTGTAAGAATTACATATTATAGATGAAAACCACAAAGTCTTGAAAATATATACTTAAAGGATTTTTAAACCATGAAACCATCCTTTATATAAAACTCCCTAGGTTGATCATATGTTATTTATATCCAACTATTATCTAAATCCTCCATAATGGTTTGGGAAAAGTTTGTGAATTTCTAATGTAGATCCCCTTGGAGTATCAAACCTGTGTGAAACAAGGCTCATTGTTATGTACTAGATAACCCTGAGTCAGACCTGAAACATCTTATCCGAGTTGTTACCCCTATGTTCATCGGTTCCAATTCCACATCCACTTGTAATAAATATATAAGAATGTATTGATAGTAAACTACTCAATCTACCATTTACTAAAATTACATGATATTTTATAAATTTTGACTCATCTAATATTTATCCATAGATACATCCCTAGAAATATACATAAAAATATACCCAAGGATCTCACTAATGGTTTCTCATCCTTGTTTCAATATGATGAATAAACTATTCATTTTATACCATCTATATCAACCCAAGAATAAAATTTATGGATATTACATGAATTTATATAAATATTCTATACATTAAAAAACTACATTCTTGAGAACAATAATATTTTAGTGTATTTCGAAACATGGAAACAAAATATTATATCTTAGTGAATGATATTTAATATCTCCAATGAAGATCACCACCTTTAGTACTCGTAAATTAATCCTTTCATTATGAACTATGGAATTGAAACCTAAAAAAGGTGTTTTCTCAAATGATAAATACATTTAAATATTGGAGAAATGTATGAATAATTAATGACATAATGGTATGATAACATGATCTTGAAAATAGAAGACATAACCGACATATAAAATTTCATATACATGAATCATATAATAAAGAATCTATTTTCGTAATACAAGATTCATATGAAAATAATGAGCACAATCCATGATTGTATAATATAGGAATAAAACATGGGAATGAAGAAGAAACATAAGCATATATTATTATTTCCATAGTATCCAAGGTATCACTACCAAGACTGTCTTGGTAGTATGGGTTCACTCCCCATACCATATTAGTAGTAATTGATCACTACCATGGCCATATTTGAAGAATGATATCGCTTATTATACCATAATGGTATTCATGGTTTACTCTTAATGACATTTTAGTAGTCAAGGGTCATTCGTAGTACCATTTTAGTCTATATCATTAGATATAAACCACTACCTAGTGCATTGGAGGGAGATATGGGTCCCACTCATCTCATAGTGAAGTCATATATAAATGTGTGAAAAAATCATAAACAATCATATATAAAACCATGAAATTAAATGGGTATCATAAACATGTAAACATATTCATACATGGGGAAATAATATAGGATTCATTATCATTTAATTCAATGCACAACTCATGAATGTGAAATATATTTCATAGACATATAATCTATAAAAGATAATTTTATTTCCTAAACATAAAACCTGTGAATGATAAATGAGTTTCATAAAGACCATGAAATTAAAAATAACCCATTCATAGAATGGATATGATTTAACCCTTTATATCATTTCATATAATGTAATGAGTAAAATCAACATATGTCAACCCATGTGGAATTTTTTTTGAAATATATTTAAAAATATTTCCTGAGGAAAATATCTTTTATTCCTTGAAAACGTATTTTTCATACATATAACCATTTAACAATAATTTTCATATAAAATACCTATAAAACATATAATGAATACCTATAATAATTTTAAAACCATTTCTCCTAGGAACATATAAAATAATTATTAAAACCATTTTCCATGAAATATATAGAATATAATTATTAAATATTACATTTAAATATTAAATAAATTCTTTTAATGATTGATGGTGTATAAATCCATACAAGTCGTACGAGTTACACTGAACATTCCTTTTCCTTTGTAAAAATTATAGAAATTTTACTTGTTTATAAATTGATATAAAAATTCCTTAAAAAACATAAATAAATGAAAAAACTGGAATAAATTTTTTATAATGTGCCTAGTATATTAGTAAAATATTATTGGAAACCCTTTTTAGAAATCAATGTTTAGAAGAAACAGAGTTTTCCGACCGAAGGGAGGGTAATGTAGGGCTTCCTTAAAAACAATTTCCTTACTACATTATGTACCAAAGTGTATAAAATGGTTCCATTTCATTAATATAGCTTAAATAACCAACATAGAATAAAAATTCCTGAATTTTTTGAGATATAGAACATAACAATCTCTCATAGGACGTATAAACATAAACAATCTTGAAAATAAATTAGACTGTCTCAAAAACACTTATAACGTGGTAAATTGGGATCATACTATCCATATGAGAAAATTAAATCAAATTATTCTTTAAGTATCTTGATAATAATTATATTAATTATATAAAATGTTAAATTAAAGTACATACACATCAAAAAATATTTTAGGATCATAAGAAAACATGAGTCCCATAGAAGGCATATTGAGACTAAACATTTTTACTAATTTGGTAAATTTTGAAACCTAAACCCCATGAATAAAAGTTCATAAAATGGATATGTCAATAAATGTATATTAATTTATAATATATATAGAATATAATCATGATTTTTATTTACCCAACATAATAGGAATTAGTGGTGAATGTAGAATGAATCTCAGAGAATAAAAAGTGAGAAGAAATCTTATTACCGTGTGTCGTACTCTTATTGTAAAAGATTAAAACTAATTTATAATAAATATAAATTTAATATAAATAAATTAAGGTACCGTGTTATTAAATATAATACCATAAAATATTTTATTATGAACTTATATTACCCTCTAGATTTCTATCCTATGTTATGTTTTTACATGGTGTAATAATTTCTTTATTAATCGCATGTGTCTTAATTTGGTATATCCTTTGTCCTTAAACATATATCATGATTCAAAAAATTTAAATGATATTATAAATATCTTTAAAATAGATTATATATATTTAATAATAATATATAATAAATATATTCAATATTGAATACACCATTCACGGAGAGAGTTAGCTGTAGGTACACTTGAATGATGTTTCTATGTTAATTATCATATTTATATAAAGAAAGATAATGAAATAAAAAAGTATGTCTATATAGTATAACTACTATATAATTATAAATTTTAATATATATATTATATAATTTCACTAAATCCATCATTAATACATTCAATGTAATGTTTGAATGAATCACATCACCTAAAGTGTAGGTAGTCTACACTTCCTCAAACAAAATTATCATAACTACAACAAATTAAAAAAAAAATATATCTATAGTAAAATGAATACATAAGAATAATTAAAAATAATTCTAATATATTACATATATAAACAAATTTTCTATCATAATTCCCCAAATGAGTGGTTATAATTTAGAAATGAACAATCATCATTTAGTGAGGTTGTAGTTGGATGTACACGTATCAAGTATGTTCGATATCCATTAGAAGGAGGAGTGAGTAAGTGTATGTAATACCCTTATAACAAAAAAAAATCCTAGTATATTTATTATATAGGAGTTTTTATGAAATAATAAAATATAGTCAGTGGAGGGGGTATGGGAAATAAAGGAAACGAATTTGAGAGAAGAGTTACTTCATAATTGGGTAACTCCTTTTGGTTTCTGCCAAAAGTATTCCTTGAGTTTCCTTACGCCAAAGAAAAGGATTATAAGAGGAATTTGGGAATGTTGGGAGATTATTACCAAATAATTTGGGTGATTTAAGGGATTTATAGGTTTGAAAAATTGGGTAGATCTTATGGATATTTATAGGGATGGTAATGGACACCATTATAATTTTTTAAAACAATTTTGGTGTACCCACAGGTTTACCTAAAAGAAGACACTTAAAAAATATCCAAACTCAATAATGGATCATTCTGGGCCGAATAATGAATATAAAATAGGTTTTTGACCACTGTCTATATCATTTTGGATATTATATTTATCATTTAATTCTTTTGTAGCCTATATTTTCTCTAAACTGATATAATTAATTTTAATCACATTCTATAATTTTTGGCTAGAAAAAGTTTAAATGTTTATAAATTGAAGAATATTATAATTACAAATATAGAATCCATTTTTCCAAATTATAATCATATAAGTGGTATAAATTAATTTATAATTAGTCCTGTAGTTGGGTAAATAATGCTGGGGTTTAATGGAAAAATGATCAAAAATTTCATAAGTTATTATATCCAATATCAATTTGAAATTTTTCCAATGAAACAATTTGGATTAATTGATAAAAATATTATCTAATTAAAATTTAAACCAATAACTAATAAAATTTAAATTTATTAATAAATTATAATAAAAATGTGTTTTGAATTAAATTTCGATAATCTTCACTATTCATCCAATAATGTTGTTTGTTAGAGAGTTCCCAAAAAAATTAACCTATGGTAATTTGCACATTAGGAATTTAAAAATGACATTTATAATATCATATTAAATTTATAAAATTCTATAAAATTAATTTTATCATTTTTCTAAGATGGACATGAAAAGTATGTCATTTGTGAAAATAGTATTTTTATAACATATAAATGCTACATTAAAAATTATATTTTTAAATATCAAATATTTTTATTTATATAAAATGAGTATGAATATAATTTAGAAGTAGTCATTAGTATTTATATTATGATGTTTTAATGGATAGGTTATACCAAAATTGTTTAAATAATTATATCATTAAAATGAATATCCATAGAAACGTAGAATTGCATGTAGAATATTTCATGTCGATGTTCTGTGTGAAAGGAATGATTGAATTAGTGAATTGGAAGATATAAATGGAAATATAATTTATTTGGGTAAAACAGCTTTGTTACCATAATAATATTTATTTTTATAATAAATCAACTTTCATATTAATTTATAAATAATTACTATCCTAATAATTAAAATTATATTTTATAGATCATTTATTTTTATAACTTGGTTAATACAATTCATAACATTATATTAACATCAATGTTTTATATTATAAAATTAAATAGTCGCATTTCAGTAAAATATTATTTTTCTGTAAACCTATGTTTTGTGTGTTACACAAGTAATCAAGGAATGTCATTATTTTGTATAACTCAACATAAAAATAGTGTTTTATACCATGTAGGGCAATGTTTATATTGTTTTTAGTACACGGTTAACATGGTGTTACATATAACGTAAGCCAAACATGGTGATTAAATATAAATATTACTATCTTCAGTGTTTCAAGAAATGAAAAGCATCAAAAAGGCTAAATTACATTGAAAAAAATTCATAAACTCTCATGGTGTTATAGTGGGATGTCAAAAACAAACTGTCCACACTAATATAGGGCATTTAATTTTATCTTGCACAACTTTTTAATAAAATATAATATTAATTAAAGATAATTTGTCTTTATCACATATAATGGGAAATTTCTATATTCAAATATGAACAATGACCATGTGTGTCATTAAAATTTAATAATGATATGAGTTCTTTTTGAAACTCAATAGTACATTCATGGATGGGTTAATCTGTATGATAAAAAATAGAATGAATATATTTATATTGTTATTATATAAATAAGTAAAAATGAAACATCCACTCTATCCATTTGAAACATTATTTTAGAGGTTATTTTTCTTTAAAAATGTTTTTTATGATATTTATAGTGATTTTATTCTTATGTAATTGTTTGGATGGTTCTCTTACTCGATCATCTTAATAATCATACCATTATATAAGTTCCCTCATGAAAATAAAAGTATAACCATTTGTGATTAGGATAAAAAAACCACACAATGTGGACATAATGACCCATCATAGGGAAAAAAACTATAACATATCTACTTTTCATTCATTTATTAAAATTTAATTTAGAGTTTAAGGGAGATACATACCGAGGAATCAAGATACATGTATGGATTTGGAAAAAATAAAACATTTAATCACTAACCCCTTTTATTTTAATTATCAATTTTAATTCTTGAAATAACTATTCTTAAACTCAGTAAATTCAAAAAGAGTCAATCTATATGGATCATTTAATATTGTAGTTGCATCAAGTATGAGTCCAATTAAGATAATAAACTCTCTATTGATTAGAGACCACCCATATCATTGTGAAATACAATCACATGTTACCATATAATTTTTATATCACTATTTTTTAGAAATTCTCCATTAATTAGATAAAGATATGCATAATTATTTAGTATTATGAACTATGGAAAATGATAGGAATAGATTTCATAATTGAGGATGAAATCATAATCCTAGTATAATAAATAGTATATATATATATATAACTAGGGTTACAAATGTATAATATATTCTCATCCATAAAAATTTTAAATCATAAGTCTATAGTCCTGAACCATTTTGATATCATATATATTATATATCTTAAATTTTTTGGTTATGAATGAATAATATGTTATCGTCCATTATGATTTTAAATAATAGTACATATTCATGAAGCATTGTGATATAAAATAGTAATGTGTTACATGTATGACTATATAACACCATATAATATGAATAACATAATGTTATTCATTTGGAATAATCTCCCATATATATGTACATTATTTAATGATATATACTAATAATATAACATAATATAGTGTATTAGGTATCATAATAAACACTAAATTACATTTTAATATGATATAAATCATTATCTAGTGCATTGATGTTCTAACTAATTTTTATATTACGTGTCCTATAATGATGCTTCATTAAATATGTGTTATATATAAATAGGATCATATATTCACTTTAATTATTCAATGATTACCCAACGTAAAATAAATAGTTTAAAGAAGTTAATGATGATGTGTATCATAAAATGGAATAAAATATTGATGAAATGAGTTTTCAATTAAATAACTAAAATGTTAATTATATTAAGTGGATTTATATGGTTATATATGAAAAATATATGTGACTATAGTAATAAGTTCTATATATTACAAATAAAAAATATAATATGGATAATAAATCAGGAAAAGAATGTATTCTTAATTAAATATTTTTATACGAAAATATTATACAAATTTAACTATATGATGAAGTAATGATAATATATAATCATTATAATGAGTGAAAGGAAATGGCTTGGAAGTTTAATAGATTATTTGGTATTTGATTATTTATTAATTTGAATATAAACATATTAAATATATATGAAGTATTTTTATAAAATAAAACTAAATTAATGATTTAACATTTTAGAAAAGAATAATTAATTAAAAAATTAAAAAATTAATTATTTTTATACTATTAATTATTTATATGGAAGATAAATAGGAATACCATATAATTTATAGATAGTGGAACATCATGATATTTTAAAATTGGAACAACACATTCAATATCATAAATGGCACACAAAACCAATAATAGAATAAATGTAACACCCTGAAAAATTATGATATATTTATTTAAAAATAATCAACAACTTCTAACGATTTAAATTCCCTCAACAATGATATTGAACAAAACCTAATACTCTATTAAAAAAATTAATTAAACATGAACATTATAACTTATCTATTATGATGGGTCATGTGAAAATTTTTAATTATAATGTTATTAATATTAAATATGTTAAACATTTATATAAGCAAATGCCTTTAGTTTTTTATTGATTATATATAAAATAAAAACCACTTCAATGAGAAATATATGGTTTCCAAAAAACTATATTTCTATGAAATGAGTGTTAGTCTCACTTTGATAACATAATTAAAAATTATTTTTCACAAATTTAGAAAATTTAATTACAAAAATAAATATCAGATTTGAAAAACACATGATATAATTATCATCCAGTGAAATTTGGATATATTTTTGAAAATATTATTTTTTTATAAATATTTATATATATTGATATTTATTGAAAATTACATTTTCATTTATATAATATAAGGATTAATTTTTTTAATAAATTTTTTAGTAGATATATTACTTCAATTATATTATAATTAATACATTTTCTGTTAGTGGAAATAATTTCATATTTAGTTTTTATTTTAAATTTTTCTATACATTATAAAAATTTTCCTTTGGAAAATTTGTTCTTTTCAACCAGGAATGCATAATATTATATTATATATTTCTATTTTTATGAGATGAATTTGAAAAAATATATTATATTTTATTGAGGAACATAATTAATATTATATAATAATATCAACTTAATTTTTTTCTTCTAATTACTAGTACAAAAAAACATTAATAAACATAGTTAGGGTTAAAATGAGTATGTTATGGGGTTAAACTAAAGAGAATTGTGAAAATGGCATAATAAATTTTATAATTCTTTTTGTGTGACAATATTTATTCATTTATATCCATATAATCTATTGTTATGTGTTTTTGGAATCCTTTATAGTCAAAGAGAACTATGTAATAATTTCTATAAACAAAAAGACAAAATGTCACCATATTCCAATTAAATTTCAATTATGTTTTGACATTGAGAAAAATAATAGTTTGAACAAATAATGATGGTTATTTTTATCAAAATGAAATATTTTTCATTATGATAAATTATTTATTATTTTAAGAAAGAATATACACTCTATAGATTCTTATGAAATGACAACATATTAACTATTGAATTATAATAAAAATAAAACAAATGATACTAAAAATTTTAAATGATATTTTAATAAAATGAATTATTATATTACATAAAATATTTTTTAGTTTTATCATGTGATATTTGAGTTAATATAATTTATTTTAATTGCATCATTTTCAGAATATTTTGTAATTTCAAATTTATTAGAGAATGTAAATATTTATAGTAATCTAATTTTATAATAAATGCCATTTTATTAAACGATTAATTATTCTTAGATATAATTTATTATTATATGTTACAATTTAATTTATAAAAGTTCCAATGAAGTACTATTCATGATCTCGTTTTTCTTTTATAGTGACTATATTGACCCTTAATGAGTAAAAAATAATATTAGTGCAGTTACGGTTAAAATAGTATTTTTGAAAATTCTATTATCCTAACTTAAAATAAAATTTAAACAATTGATTTCATATTTACAAATAGTTGATCCAAATTATCTAAAAATGATCAATTTATTTTTTCTAGATGAATTAATAAAGTAGTTTAAAAATACATGTTTCCTTAGTGAAAAACTAATATAGGTAAATTATTTAATTTAAGTAACAACATGTATAAAATAAGTTTTTTTTCTATTTTGGAGGTATTTATCAATGATACCAACCCTCTATCCCATTAATTATCAATTTTTTTATCCATTTTCAGTATGAATTAATTCCTATTATTTAATTGTTTTGTGTAATTACAGAAATAATACACCTACTCAATATTTAAAGAGAAGTCACTCATATCTCATAGTTAAACCATTGAAGACCCTTGGCATGAACAACCCATAAAATAAGTTGTCTCATACATCCAGATAGAAATTATAGAGATTAGTTGTCCCCCAATATACCAATCCTTGGGCCATTAAGAAGAGAACAAATAGATGTTTCTTTGAGAGAATATAATTGTCTCCACTATACTCATTATTATTATTTTCTAAAAAAATTCATTTATTTATAAAAATTATATTATAATAACACAAATATATATCAAATATTATGATAATATAGTTTTTATGTAATAATAGGTATCCATATCATCTTCCACCAAATGGGATGTGAAATCAATTATTCATTTTACGGAGGACTACCTCCTTGTAAAGTGTTTCAATAATTTTTCCATAAATACGTGTCACTATTCGATATTCATATGTATATAATGTATATACATAATATTTATGTAAATATTATACACATGTTGTTATAATATAACATATACATTCTCAATTTCAATTTTGGTTAAAATATGATAACATTGATCATCTGTACGGAGGTCTACCACCTCTCAAAGAAATGTGATTGGTATTTTAGTTATAATTTACATGAAATGTAATATGGATAAATTATAGTAATATACATGATATAAATTACAATATATAATATCGTTTAAAATAATAAAAAAAATTCATTTCCCTTTCACCCGTTAAGGGAATGTCACCATCGCTCTTGATTATCAATGGCCCACTATATCCATGAAGAAATGTAATTAATATTCTATGTTCAAATTGAAATAATGGTTATATGGATATATATAATGAAATATTAATAATATTTATATAATTGATATCATTCTATATATGATGTTACAATAAAAAACCTCAGTTTTAAATAATTATAATTATATAACATTTGAGGATTAATTTAACATTATACAATCATAAAGCCAAAGACTGTAATTGGTATAGTTCCTTTGGAAACATGGAAAAAAATACTCTGGAAAATAAATGAGTTACATCAACAACCACTATGTTATTTATGATTATTACCCTTATTATAAGTCTAAAAAATAATACATATCATTATAAACTAGTGGAATGAATTGTAATAATGGGAAGATCAGATTCTTAAATAAGGGTAATTAAAGAATAAAAATGAGCATTATCATTTGCATAGGGGTATAAGAATGTGATCATGAAAATAGACGATCATTCCCTACTTATAAATTATTCTAATAGGAATCATGGGATAAATATTTTATGTTCACAATACATGATTCATAATTAATGAATGATCATAATTTATGAAATCATAACATAGGAATAAAACATGGAATTTTGAAAATCACATAATCATATAATAGGATTTCGATAATATCCAAGGAATCACTACCAATACATTAATTTTCTAGTATGGGTTCTCTCCCCATACCATCTTGGTAGTCATGGTCTTGTCCCCTGGACATCTTAGTAGCATGAGATCACTCCACATACCATCTTGGTAATCATGGTTCACTCACTTGGGAGTCATTATTTTCAAGGATCATTCCCAAAACTATCTTAGTATATTTCATGTGATATAAATATTTAATCAATCTGTTGGAGAGAGATATAGGTCCCACATATGTCATAGTGAAATTATTCGTACATGTTCCACATGATCATAAATATTCACATCCTAATCCATTAAATGAATTGGGTAATATAAACATTTAATCATATCATAACCTATGAAAAAAATTTGTTTCATAATCCTAAACATAAACCATGAAATGATAAAGGATACAAAATTAGAAAACTAATGAAAATGAAATAGTTTTCACAATCATCTTGGAATCAAAGAATAATCTATTAAAATAAATAATATGAATGTAAACATTGAATAATTTCTTCACAAATAAAAAAAAGTTACACCAATTGATGTCATATTAATTGGGAAATAATTTTAGATGATTTTTAAAAATATTTCATGAGGAAAATAACCTTTATTCTATCAAAAAAATTAATTTAATGACATAAATTGTTTAAAAAACTATTTTTATTGAGAATAGATTTGAAAACATATAATGGAATCCTTGAAAAATATAAGTATCAGAACCATAAAAATTACATAATATTTAGTTTTAGTGATGAATTTAAATTCTATTACATTATGGATCTATTCAGGTTTAGAGTTTTATAATGTTAAGACATAATTTATACATATAAACCCATAGTCATACTTATTAGGAACCACTATAATAATATCCATTTCTTACAAATCATAAAAAATGAATATATAAAATGATTTCTCGATAAATCCTGATAATATATAACTTAACATACTTATTTCTCTTACACATCCTTATATCATGTGATTTTTTTTTTGAAAAATTGGGATTAACATAAAAATTTCAGTAAGGGATATAAAAATAGGGAATAAAACTATCAGTCCCAGAATACTTATTAATATAAGAAATCATTATCAAAAGACATACTTCTCACAAAAAAATCACATAATTACGTTATCAGAAATTATATTTATATAAAATAAATAAAAAAATAAAACCATAAAGGTATCATTGATAATTACATATATAATAATTTCACCCTCATTTCCTCTTTATGATTCGTAACCCATATTGTTAACTTAAAATGTAACCCTCATATCTATCTTATAGTGTAACCATCGTAGTGGAACATGGAATAAACACACTCCTAACCTCTAACTAACACACACAAAATGAATTTTAGGTATATATAAGTCATAAGATTCATTATAAAAAATTCCCAAGACCAAAAACATAATCATAAAACACAGAAACTTGCATAAAATTATTCCTTTCGAATTTAAAAAAATAAAAAAGTATTATTGAAGAAAATCCCCATACAAATACCATGAAATTATAGTGAGAATTGATAAATTGAAAGGAATATTTATATTTACTAAAAATATATATAATAAAACATTATATAATCATTTTTAATTTGAAAATTAATCATAGAACAACAAAATCATTGATGTATAAGGTCAACCAAAAAATAGAAATTGGTTTAAGAATTATTTTACCTCGGTTTTGACTTAATCAAATGAGTTTAAACATCCTATAAAATGCATACAATAATGTTATTTTTATTTTTAAGAAAAACAATCATTTTAATAACAACTTAATGATCATTTTATAACACA
The DNA here is from genome assembly GCA_963277665.1 of Viscum album. Lineage (NCBI taxonomy): Eukaryota > Viridiplantae > Streptophyta > Magnoliopsida > Santalales > Viscaceae > Viscum > Viscum album. Next base: position 1,592,210,818 of record OY728150.1, read on the forward strand.
ATTCCTCCCAGTTTTATTAAATGTTTTTTCTCTTCATTTTATTCGGTGCGTGCTTTACATGGTTTCCATGGCCAGTTGTTGTTTGATTTTCATACATTATAGAAATGAAAATACAATACTAGAATGTAGAGCTATTAATATGTTTACAGAATATTAAATGATTCCATAAGTCATTTTTCTGTATGATATTATGATAAATCCTTAGATAAAACATGAATGATATTTGATTAAATAATTTTGCGTTTTGTAAAAAATCATAATCTAGTTTCATTATATAAGTTAATATAAGGTATATATGTAATTTTCAGAACATAAAATATGTTTTATCAAAGACTTAACAACCTATTTCCACTATTAAAAGGTTTTTATAACCATATTTGATGAAATTAATAGAAATTTAAAACACATCGTCCATGATGTTATTAAATCAACACATTATAGACAATGTCATTATTTTTAGAATAAGAGTGTGTGGAGAAGAAGTATGATGATAAATATTTAGATAATCATATTAAAATTACATTATATATATAAAATTGACATTCATTACCCTAGTATGGGGGGGTGAAGTGAGAAAAGAATGAGAATTAGAAAGAAAATAAATAAATTTGAATGGGGATTTTCCCACATGATCTCCTCTCCTTTATATCCACCTTAAGGCATATCAGTTTTTTGTATTGGTGAGACTTGTGGGTCTTAGAGATGTGGAATATCATTCAAAATTGGATTGGGTTGAATTTAAAAAATATTAAAATTTTGAGAGGTGTGTGGGGGAGAAGGTGTGAGGGGTGGTATTTATATTAGAAGAGAGTAGGGTATTCCATTATGTTAATCATTATTTTATTATTTATCTCATGAAAATAAATATTTATTGGTTATTATTATTAAATAGTAATTATTGAAAGTGAGTTAGAACTACAGGTTCATACCTCAGCATATCACAATTCAGGACTCAATAATTCGTGTATTTAACTTATTTTATAAATTTTCATATTTCCCTATTCACCAAATATTCAGCTATTTCAACGAAATCCTAAACATTCACTCCATAATTTTTTTGATGTGTAGAATTAAAATTTGAACTCTTTTTTTGGAACATAGTTAATATATATATAATTAATTTACTTTATAAATAAAATTATAATTTATTAAAAATTAACAATTTGAAAAATATAACTAATTTTATAACACCTTATAAAATTAATCAAGATCTAATATAATTATATTACAACTATAAGAAAATAAAACAGAAATTTAGGGTTACAATGTAAGAAAATAATTTTTCACTTAAATTATTATATAAATTTACAAATTTATATTAATGAACATAAAAAATACAAACACTTGTACTATGATCATATTTTCATTTATAAGTTTCCTAAATATTATTTATAAATTTCTAGGTGAGGTTACAATTCCATTGGATTATTTAGTATTCATAAATTTAATATTACTATTCATATTTTCCAACAAAATATTTAACAAAAATTATGGTGATCATATCAAAATACAAATAGTTTACTGATCGAAAATGTGTATGTTTGTTTTTTGATCATCAAATCATCAAAGCGGAAAAACTATTTTTTACTACAAGGTTATAAAAATATCCATAAAATAAGGTGACATTACATATATACTCAGTGTTTCATAAATTTCAATATATTTTAAAATTTATTTTAAAATCATTATGGGGTTACATTCTCCCCACCATCTAAAAATTGCATCTTCCTAATTTTTATTTAGTTTCTATATAAATGAGGGTACAATTCCCTCAATGATTTTTCACATCAACATATTTTTAAATCAAACATATGGCCTCTCAAAAAAACCATAACATGGTGGATTATCTTATTCAAAAATACATTCACTCTATGATCAAGAATCTGAAAAATATTATCTTCGTAAGAAATGTTATTTTCTAGCTGAACATCTTCATGGTTAAGACATGAGATAAATATGGCTCTTAATTTCTCAACATCAAAACATGAAAACAACTGTTTAACTGACATATACTCAAAGTTAAATATACTTGGTAGATAATTGGGCTAACTTTATATAAGATTTCATAGGGTCCAAGGAATCAAGTAATTGGTTTTCAATTATTACCAAAATGCATAAAACATTTTCATGGTGAGATTCTAAGAAATATATGATCAATTGCCTCGAAAGAAAAGTCTATCCTCCTATAATCTGTAAAATATTTATACCTGCTATGAGCTTTCTTGATGTGTTTATAGATAATCTTCACATTGTAATCCACTTCATCAACAAATTATGGTCACATGAACATCCTTTCTTAGATTTCATTGAAAACTACTGAAGTTTAACACCTCTTCATATACAATTCCTAAAAATGTGTCATCTATATAATGGAATGAAATGTACTATTATAAAAAATCACATATAAATGATGATAATGATCCCAATATCTCTATAATTCCAATACAGAATCTAAAATCATATACTTCAATGTGTAAATTGGTTTCTCGGTAAGTCCATTAGATTTAGGATGAAAAGTAGTGATGAAGTACAATTATGTACCCAATAACATTCGAATCCATTTCTCAAATATAAAAGTGAAAATGGGATCATAGTCAAATATAATTAAATGTGGAACTCCATGTGACCTAGAAATATCTTTGAGGTCAAGCTGAGAAATCTGATCTAAATACACTGTATCTCGAGTAGGAATAAAATGTCTATATTTCATCAGTCGATCCATAAAATTAAAATCATATTATAACCTGGAAAATTATTTGGTTTTCCCAACATGAATTCCATGGATATATTTTCCCATTTACTTTATATAAATGGATAATTTTAATAAACCCCCTTTGGTAGTTGTCACTATTCCTAAACCAGTTGCAATGTCAATCATTTCACAATAAAATATTCAATGTCTATTTTCATTTAATACCACCATTAATACCCCCAAATGACTATGCACATCTTATTACTAACATAAGGAACTGAAAAATGTGGTATATAAGCTTCTCTTAACAATTAAATCATCATCAAGGAATCACATGGAAGACATAATCAATTTCCAAATCTCAATAACACAATATTTATCGACATTAAATCTTTGAAACAACCCATTTTTAACCGATTATACCTTTTTCGACAGATCATGTTCATTCAAACAGACTTGCTTATTTATGCATGATAGAGATGTCTACAATGACACTGAAATCAAAATATAGTAATTTCCTGTAATAAAAACATCCAGGAAATAATTTTTCAAATCTTTAATCAAAGGTTCATGTTCCAAACATAACATGTTTAATGATGGAAGATTTTTTTTACTCATTGAATCCACAAATTTTCAGATTTTATTGGATGGTAATTGATCATTCAATCATAATCATTTATTAATTAATCCCATCTTTTCATCCTCGTGTTTAATTCATTATTAGTTAATATATACTTTTGACATTATGTCCAATATATATTTCAAATTTGGCTTTGTATAAATGATGCTTATGAATTTTTAATGAAAAAACCACAATTACTTATTCTAAATATTTTGTTGGATAATTTTACTCAAGTGGTTTTATTTATCTTGAAGCATAAGATATTACCTAATCATTCCAAACAAAACATAACCATATCCCTTCAAGAAATCATCATTTTAGATGAAAATACAATTCTTATGGAAGGAAGGTCCAAAACTGGATAACTAACTAATCTCTTTGTCAGTCCCTAAAAAGACATCACATTCATCTGTAAAAATAAATTTTACCCCTTTTTATATTAACATAGTTAGTAGGATAGATAACTATGAAATGTTTTTGAAAAACCATTAGTAATAACATGATAATCCAAGAAAACTATGAATCTTGGTAACATTTCAAGGTCTTGACCATTTATCACACACTTCTATTTTAGATGGACCTACTATTATTACATCTTTATTTACAATTTGACCATGAAAATAAATATTTACAACGAAAAAACACATTTACTTAATTTTCCTTATAACTTCTCTTGGTTGTGAGTTTTCAGGAAAATCATTAAAATTTTTAATGATCCTCATTACATTTTGAAATGACCAATATGTCATAAAAACCCCCAAATAGGTATCCAAATATAAGTGGAATATTATATTAATATGTTCGTTGAGTTCATCATGTTAATTTGTTAAACCAAAAGGCATAACATTAAACACATACTATAAATATCTTGTATGAAAATCTATATTATGAATTTTATCCTCCTTCACCACCAGCGGATGAAATACAGATCTCATGTTAATTATTGAAAAATACTCAGATCCATGGAGTTGATCATAAAAGTCATTAATATAAGGAAAAATATACTTATTATTAACATTCATGTTATTCAATGCACTATAATAAATGTTGTGTCTCATAGAACAATCATTATATTTAACAAGAAAAATAAGAGAACCTCATGGTTATGTTATAGGAAAAATGAAGCCTTTCTCAATCTACTTATGAAACTTATTTGTTCAATTCAATATGTTATAATTATGCCATTTGATAAGGGGGTTTTGATATTGTATTTTCATTAGAAACTATGTCAATAGAATATTTAACTTCTCGGTCAGGAATAATATCCTTTAACCCACAAGAAAAATTATCCAATTACTCATTTACCATAAGAACATCATTAATCAGAAATATTCTCTTGTTTTAAACAATATGGGAAAGATAAATTTCATTTCCATATTTTAATAGTTTTCTAGATTCTTCATATTTTATCAATTGTATAGCATCATTCTTGTATAAATTATGAATCTCTATCCCAAAAACTAAACCTTTATCTCTAGAATCAATCTTAGCATAAATAAATAAAATCCAATCAAAATCCAAAATGACATGAAACAATACTAAAGGATTAACAAAATTGTTTGTAGGGAATTTCTTTCCATATAAAACAATATTAATATACATATAATAGATTTTTATGTAATATTTACCCCCTTGTTTTAAACATAAGTTCATGTTTCATTTCTTGTTGTAATGCTTACAATTTACCCAAAATATTTCTCCTAAATAAAGGAATGTGTTGACCCCATGTCACACATTGAAACGCCCTATCCCCAGTTACCTAGAATTGGTGCATTATTACATAACATTGGAATGATATAAAGAATTATGTCCTTAAAGAACAATCAGTTTAGTATCCATTTATGTACTAGATCCATACATAAGTTTTACATTATATAATGAAATAAAAAATGACAACATTGTGGCCCTTTTGAACACTCTTATATCCCTTAGCCTATTCCTATAGGTTAATCATAATATACTTCATCGCATCCTAGAAAAAAAATAACATAAGAAAGGGGTGAGCTCAAATTCTTAGTAGGGATAAAAATATAGCAAAAAATGACATAAATAATAATAAACATTTAAGGCAATGTATACGAATAGAACACATGCCTTCTAAAAATACAATTCAACATAATATGGAATATAAAAATCAAATAATGCCATTTACTTATTAACATGGATTTTCAAAATGTCTAAAAATAACCTGTAATATCAATAGAAAATTTCATAATGATGGATTGCATAATAAAAAACATCATAACCACATAATCAAGGCCTTGTGCCAACACTACGAATAAGACTTTGTCAAGGTCTTATGCCAAGACACAAGTTTTTGTCATGATACCTACCAATGCATCAAGGATCTGTAGTGGCCTCCAGCTATCACTTACTATGTCCTATGCATTCCTCATATGTAAAGGATAAAACATAACATAAACATTCATATTAAAACTATCATATTAAATGTCAAGACTTTATCCATAAACCACAAATGGTATAAAAATAACACATCCAAATTCAGAAATATAAGAAAACCAGAAATACAATATGAATTATTTTTATCATAATAAATCAACCATGATAATGAATAATATACCATAAAAGATATTGACATAGTTCAAAATGATCAGTAATAATATTTGTGAGAAATATCTATTTTTCATGAAAACTTTTAAAGGTCTCACTATTGATCAAGAAGATATTTAAAATACATTTCTGAATATAAGATTCCCATACCACATTGAAACGTTTAAAAGGAATTTCAATTTTAAAGCATTCATGTCCATATAAATAAAAACTTGAAACCATTTTTATAACTTGGACATTAATGGGATAGAATTAAATAATAATGTTCTAAAACATTTAAAATAATATTTTAGTTAGAGTTCCTAACCAAATGAGAGATGCATGAATAACAGTAATTGAGGTAATAAAAACATTATAATATCATGATAATAAAGGGATTCATGATATAGTATGTTAAAGTATAGTATATAATCCAAATAACATTTAATTGACGGATAACAATAAGGATCTCTAAATGGAATGTTTGTTAAGATGAATTCCTTTATAAAGACTGTATCCTTAGGTTAAGGATAAATAAATGAAAAAATTTTGTGTGAAAAATTTAAATACACTAAATAATATTGGATATTCAGTGTAAATCAATAAGTTTACTTTCACACATACTAAGGTAAAAATAACACCAATGACAAGGATTCCTATCTCAATTAAAAGAAATTGAGTTAAAATTACTCTTATCAAGTTTATATCGATGACTTGAGAATTTATCAAAAGAGTGATTATGTGTATCAAAATTATATCCACACAAAGGGGATTGAAAATTACTACATAAATAATACCGAATGAGTGGAAATTGAAATTTGAAAGTCCCTTACCGATTTGGTAATTTACGAAACAAACACCCCATAAAATAAGGATCATACAATGATGATGTAAAAACCCATAAATTAATATATATTACAAAATGAATACAATCATGGGCAGCATATACACCCCAAAAAATTTATAGTGGCAAATTTAATATGAATCATATAGGAATAAAAGTTAGATAAAACCCCATAACCACATTGTAATCAATCGAGTCGTAAGACCCAATGTTAATAAACACAAAAGTAATCATTGAATACCATTAAATTTAATTGAATTATGATAATTTACATCAAATGGAAGTACACAATACATCACATGCAATAAATTAGTGGTGAACAATGGAAATATAACATAATTAAAAGTGAGATAAGAAACCCCTTACCTTGAACTTTTCCTTAGTATAGGGCTGTTTAATATCATTTATAATGGTGAAATAATTTTTATAATTTACACAAGAATCAAATAAATATGATATAATATACGATCTTCTAGTATTTATTTGTTAATTATATTTCAATATTATTATTGTTTGGGTTGTTAACATATTTGGTTTCCTTTATATGTTTTGTTATGCAAGTCATGTTTTTTATGTATAGGTTTTATTTGATTGAAATAAATAATTATATTAAGTTCTTAAGAATTATTTTTAATCATAAAATAAAAATTTTTCTTGAATGATTACGATGGGTAATTAATATCATCATGTTCAGGGAGACGGTAAGTCGTACGTATGCACGAGCGACAATATCATTATATTGATGGTGAAATCGTATATAATTGGATAGTATATCATATATAAAGAATAATTAACATGTTTTATTTATTATATATGTATTATATAATAATTATTAAACCCATAAAAATAATGAATTGATAGAATAACAAACTACACCATGACTTGGAGACGGTAAGCCGTACGTATGCACCTATGAGGTCTTTGTCCTTTATAGGATGGATAGAATAACAAATATGGTTGTAAAATATTTATAATAACATCACAATATGTATAAGGTACTGAATATATTATTTTTTTAACACCAAAAAAAGAAAGATGAAGTGGAAGAAGAAAATAAATTGAAAGAGGGTGGTTAAATTATTACCACGTCTTCGGGTGTTTCCTTTTGAGCTGATCAAAAGGGATCCATAGGAAGGATTTCTAATAAAAGTAATTCCAATAGATTAAAGTGAGGGAATTTGAGAAAATATTTTGTCATGGGTAGCCCAAGCCTAATGGATTTTGAGGATTAAAATTAAAAAAGGGGGAAAGACCCTTTTATAAGAGTGGTGAATGTCCCATTATGAATCATGTGAAATATTATTTTATAATAATATCATTTTTCATTTTTATTGGATCCAGAATGATTTATTTCTAAGATAAGGTGGGTATAGGTCCAAATACTGTCAACAAATAGGTTTTATACATGTTTATGTTACCATTTAAACCTTATCTTTTAGATTTAATTCTTAGTTAAATAGATTCATTTTTCTAGTTTTTCTTGCATTCTTACACTATATGGTTAATAAATATACTATAAACATAAAAGAGAACATAAAGTGGGTCATTAAAGACATATATAATATTATTTAATCCCTTTGGGCAACCCTATGATTTTAGGAATATTATATCAACCAATAATATAGTATTTGTTTTAAAAACTAATTTATGTCAATTTTGACACTATTTGGTATTTTGTTTTTATGTAATTTATAACAATTGTATCACTTAAAAAAATATATCTAATAAACACTAACATGTTACAATAACATAGAAAATTATTGTATGGAATAAAAACTTTTCAATTCTATTAATTTTAATATTTATTATATAAACTATTTTAATATTTCATTAAGAACGTAATTCCTACATCATCATTGTGCCGTAAATAAATTTAGTTATTTAATTTTTAAATATTAAAAATAAAATAACATTAAGTAGGAAATAATTTTATATTTCTAATGAAATTTATAGTCAAAATTATGTTATGTATAACTATATATTAAAAATGTTTTAGTAAATAAACATTGAATTTAATCCTTTTAACTCTTCTTGAAATAAAATAATAATGAATGTAAAAATCTAAACCAAGTGAAACTAAAAGATCATATTTTATTACTAAGGTTGTTTTTGGAAAAATTACACTTATTCAATAGAATTTTGACATCTTTTAGGGTAATTATAATATCATACGTACATTTAATTACCCTACTTACTTTTAACAGGGGTAAATAAAAGTCAAATTTTAGTAATCTCCTAAAATTATTTTCATCTTATTGAAAAACATTTTACACACTAATATTTTCCATGTCTCTCTGATTTTATAAATTCAATTCAAAAAAGTGGTAAAATTATGTTTTATGCAAATTTACAAATGCTCCTTGATGGTGGATAAAAGACGGTAAAAAGTTCAATACAAATTTATACATCTAATTTTTTTATAAAATTACACAAATTAAATAAATTGAATTATATAGGAATTATATATATATATATTTATATATATTTATTTTTACTTAATTAAATTTAAATAAAATAAATAAATATTAAAATAAAAAGTCGGTTTTAAACTATAACGAGGTGTTTTTCACTATTCATTAAAAATTGAATGTTTTTAGAAAAATACCAAAAATATATTGTGAGCTAATTTTTATACTCTGAATTCAAAAATGAATTCTATTTTAACAAATTAAAAACATAGATTTTGAATTACCTAATTTAAAATTAATTCCCATTGTCAAAATCAGAAAACAATTTTTTTAAAAGTAAAAACTATCAAATGATTAACATATGTCTATGTCAAATTTAAATGTGAAATTAATTATAATGACCTAAATTGTATTAAATTATAAAAATATAATATAATTGTACTTACAAACCATTAATATGCATAAATTAACACTATAAGTTATTTTTATTAAAAAAGTTGTTTTCAATTCAAATTTAGTATTTTCTAGTATTCATAAAAATATGAATGTTATCTGAAAAGTACCAAAACATTATCCCAAATAAATTTTTATGTCCCGATTCTAAAGAAGAATTTATTTTAATTTAATTAAATATATTAAAGTGTAAAATATTGGTTTTAAAAAGGGCATTCACTTAAAAGGTGGTACAATTACATTTTTTGTAAAATACTATTTATATCTAAAAAATTAATTTTTTTTTATTTTGTCCATGAAAAACATAATATTGATTCTAAAATTATATGGAGTATATAAAATTTATAATTTATTTAATACTATACATAAATACTTTTTGAAATTCTAGTTTGGAAAGTCTTGGCTTGCTTGAACTCAGTGTTACGTGTAGTGCAAGCTGTTGAATTACTTTAACGAAAATAACTTACTATGAAATATTGGGGTGTTATATTCTTCTCACCTTATGGAAATTATGTCCTCGCAATTTTAAAATTGGTGTTGTGATCTTCATTTAAAGTCCCACATCAATAAAAGTGTCAATATAACTATCACTTTAAATGAATGAATGAGAAGTACAAAGGTCACCCAGGATATACCTTACAAGGATTCCATGTAAGAAAACATGGATATAGAAGATAAACTAAGTATCTTGTTCAGATGGAGATTGATAGAAAACATGAATAGGATAATGTTTACAACAAGAAAACCACAATCTTGTTATGGAAAAAATGGTCATTAATTTCCTAGTAGTAAAAGTAAATGGATAATGTTTTTAGTTTTCAGTTCCATTTCATAATGTTGAGGAATTTATTTATGAGATTGACTAATAGCATAAAGATATATACTTAATTTTTATTCAATGTTTCATCATTAAATAAATTTCTACCACTAAATCGTATTTTTTAGGAATGGTGAGTATTCAAGATGACTAGGTCACACCTGAAGTGCTAGAACCAACTTCTAAATAATCACATAATCTATAAAGGATACATATTTAACTTGCCTTTACTGATTATCCAAAACAAAAATGGTTTTTACATGATTAGTAGATCCCCAAAAAGGATAATCCATTATTGAAATATATAATAATTTTAATTTATAAAATTAATCCAACAATACCCAAATTTCAATAAATACCATTCAATAAACATGCATCCTTAAAATCCTTCAATATAATCCAAAAAAATATTAAAACCCAAAACATAAAATAATTTGATTATTTATTCTTCCATGTTAAATTGTATCACCATATAACATCGACTACTCATAATGTCATATACTTAAAATTAATTAACCTAAAAACATATTCTCTATCATAGGTTAATCATTTCCATAAATAAAACAAGTCCCTATAAATCCACAATAAATTCATAGATAAAAATCCACGAATACTCTTCAAATTAAATCTCATAGTATTCTATTTTAAATAGTCATATTGTTTTCCAAACAGAGTTAACATCTTCCAAAATATAATTTATCACCTAATCACCAAATAAATTTCCTATATGACGGATATCCATTTGATAATACATAAGATCCCATGTCAACTTATTATTGATCTATAAAATCATTTAACTGAAAAGAATTAGTCACACTAAGTATGGACTTCACGTCCCTTATAGGTTGGTGATAAAACCCAATCGTACTATGGTTGTAGGATTATATTCCCACTTCTTTTTCCGACATGATAGGTTGTCAGACGATCTGCATTTTTTCCTTCAAAATCTATATTTTATGACATTCCCAAAATGAGAGAAATTCCTGAAAATAACTATAACATAATTTCACAACAAATTTTATCTCATTCCTCACATTTTCATCCCAAATTTTAATAGCTTGTAATTGCCTAAAATTTAAGGATCATATAAACACAAATGGTTATTTATATCAATATCAACAATAGAAAAGATAATTCTTCCTAAAATAGAATTTTCAAATAACATATTTCATGGTTACACATACAAGCAAAATGTATTCCAAAGTAATCCCATTAACAAAGAGGACAATTACTTTTAAACATTTCACCATCCATTTATTTCAACATCATTTCTTCGTTGACCAAGATATTATCCTATAAAATAGGGAATTAACTTGGGTATTGCCCAGGTCCCATGCATTTATGGCAGATGACTGTAAAAATATTCTTGTCATCATTTTAATTTTCATCCATAGAACTCTTCATATTTCCTCTGTAAATATTTACATAATGACCTTATTTCCCACACATAAATAATTTATTTTTTCCATTCAGACACTTTACTATGTGTATCCTTCCACATTTTTTTCATTATAGAAATTGATCTTTCATTTCTCCAGGGTGTCCACTACTATAGCTCTTATCATTCACCACTTTTCAGTTCTTTATTTTGTCCGGGAGTTGGTTAATATATATGTTGTTGATCATATTTTTGGAAAACTGATTCGGCAAGAACAAGGTACCTTTTACACCTATCAACATTCCATTTAGTTTCACATTTCCACCACCATTCCCACCATGTACATCATGTTCAATGTTACTGTGACTTCCTTGGAATCGAGCAATTCACCAACACATGAAAGAACAGTGTGACTCATAAATTCATTTAACAAATATCATAACACCTTATTTTTAATCTAGAAAACATTATGATTAACCAAGGTTATTTATTCTCAACTTATACTAAAATCCATCAAATAAATTTTAATGAAAATGTGAATTATCCTAAGCATATCGGTTGGGAGTGTTGTAACCCAGAGTGCAGCAAGGCCCGTTGTCGTGTACCAGGATACCCTAGGTTAAGCCCGTAACACTTTGTTGGAGTTTTCACTCCTATGTATATCTATGTCAGAGCCTCCTATACCAGATACTGTCTAGATATGGATGTATTGCTTGGAAAACCCATATAATATTCAATTTACTTAATGTTTTGGATGTTCATCTATACAAATATTCTATGTCTTTCTTAGGGTACTGTTTCTTAATCTGAGTTTTTTCTAAATCTATCTTCCAAGGGTTGTAATAATGTTCCTCTAATACCAACTATAAAAATATAAACCTGGAAACCTAAAATCAGTGCATTATTCCATAACATTGGTATGATATAAGGATTCATGTCCCAAAATAACAATTTGTTTAGTAGTCTTGGAAGTACAAGATATATACATATGTTTGACTTTATATCATGAAATAAAAAACAACATTGTGTCCCATTTGAAAACTATTATATCCCTTAGCTTATTCATGCATGTTAATAATAATATTCTTCTTTTCATCTAGGGAATAATAAAAAATATGAAAGGTGTGAGCTCAGATGTTCAGTAAGGATAACAATATAGTAGAAACTATCATAAATATGAATAAACATTAAAGGAAATTTATAAGACTAGACAACAAGCATTTAAATCATAAACTTCAGCATAATATGGAAAAGATAATTCATGTAATTCCATTTACTTATTCACATGTATGTTCTACTAGTACAATAATAACATGTAATATCAATAGATAATTTCCTAATTATGGAATTCATAATTCCAGACTTCATAACCACATAATCAAGGCCCAGTGCCAAGACTTCAAATACAATTTATTCAAAGTCTAGTGCCAGGACACTAGTTTTTCTCATAAGACATTCCAATGCATCAAAAATCTATATAAAGCATCACCAGTAACATACTATGTTTAATGCATTCCTTATATAAAAATGTTGAAACGTAACATAAACATTCCTATGAAAGCTAGCATAAGAAATGTCAATACTTTATCCATAAACCATGAATAATATAAAAATAACACATCCCCAGTAAAAAATATCACAAAACCATCAATACAGTGTGAAATATTTGTATCATAATAAATCAACTTCGATCAATAATAATATACTATAATGAATGTTGAAATATTAGAAAATGATCAGTAAAAATCATTGAGAGAAATATCAATTTTTCATGAAAACATTAAAAACTCTCAATATTTATCAAGAAGCCATTTGAAATCGATTTTAGAATCAAAGTGTCTCATACCACATTGAAATGTTATAAAGGAAATTAAATTTCAACACATTAATGTCCATATAAATAAAACCGTAAACCCATTTTTAATACATGGTCATTAATGAGAATGATTTATAAGAATAATTTTTTAAAACATAAAAAATGATATTTTAGATCGATTTCCTAACCAAATGAGAGACTCTTGAATACAAATACTTGAGGTAATAAATAAATTATTATGTCATGAGAATAATGGGAGTCTTGATGTACTATTTTAAAGTACTTTATATACACCAAATAAATGTGAATTAATGAATAAAAACAAAAAATATAAAGGGAATGTAAGTTGAGATGAATTACTTTATAAAGATCGTATCATTAGGTTAAAGATAAATCAATGACATAAATATATGTGAAAAATATAAATACGCTCAATATGATTGGATATTAAGTGTAAATCAATCAATGTAAATTCACATATATTCTTGTAAAAACAACACCAATGACATGGATGTTTCACTCAATGATTAGAAATTGAATTAAAATTATTCTTATAAATCTTATATCGATGACATAAAAATTTATCAATAGAGTTATTTTGGGAATCAAATTTATAACCACACAAAGTGGAATAAAAATTACTACATAAGTAAATAAATAGTGATTTCATAAATAATATATGAGTAAAGTAATCAATGAAGTTTGTGTAAATCCGAATGAGTGGAAATTGAAATTTCAAATTACCTTAACGATTTTTTAATTTACAAAACATAATCCCCATGAAAAAGGATCATACAATGATGATATAAATACCCAAAAAATAAATTATAATATAAACTTAATACAATCATGGGCAGTACATACACCACACAAAAAGTTAATAGGGGAAAATGTAGAATGAATCTCACGGGAATAAAATTGAGATGAAAACCCCATTACCACACTCGAATCAATCGAGTCATAAAACCAAAAGTTAATAAACATGAAATTTATAATAGAATACATTGAATATAAATTTATTAGTTATAATATACATCAAATTTTTGTACACAATACACCACATGAAATAAATAAATGTTGAACATGGGAAATCTCACGTGATTAAAAGTGAGATAACAAACCCCTTACCTTGTATATATCCATAGTATTGGGTAGGTTAAAATTATTTATAATTGTGAAATCATTGTTATTAAATTATACAAGAATCAAATAAATATTATATTATATATCATCTTCGAATATTGCATGGTTTATGATATTTCGGTAGTATCATTGTTTTGGTTGTAAACTGAATCGTTTTCCTTAATATGTCTTATTAAGTAAGTAATATTTGTTATGTATAGGATGAATTTAATTCATATACCAAATGATATTAAGTTCTTAATCATTAATTGTAATCATAAAATGAATATCATTCTTGAATAATTATGATTGGGAATTAATCTCATCACTTTCGTGGAGACGGTAAGTCGTACATACGCACGAGCGTTAATATCATTATATTGATGGTGAAATAGTTTATAATTGCATGGTATATGATATATTAATAATAATTATCATTTTATATATATTATTTACATCGTTTATACTCATTGTTATACCTTTAAAAATAATGAAGTGTTTTAATAATAAACTACACCATGATGTGGAGACTGTAAGTTGTACATACGCACATATGTTGACTGTGTCATTTATAGGGTGGATACAATAACTAATATGGTTTTACCATATTTATTATAACATAAACGTTTGTATAAGGTCCTGGAATTATTATTTTTGTATTTAAACAAAAAATAAAAGAACATGAAAGAGGGTGGTGAAATTATTACCTCTTCTTCGGGTATTTCATTTTAAGTTGATCAAAATTGATCTTTAGGTTGTCTTTATGATCAATGTAAGGATTATAGGTTTAAGAGAGAGAATTTGGAAAGGTATTTGGGCTGGTTTTGGCTGAGACAAATTGATTTGGAGGTGTGAAATTAATATTAGAGTATGTACCCCTTTATAAGAGAGGTGAGGGTCACTTTAGGAAAAACTAGAAATATTATTTTATAATAAAACCATTTTCGGTTTATAATGGCTCCAAAATGATTTATTTTGAATCTATGGTGGGTATGGGTCGAAATACTCTCAACAAATAGGTTTCAAAAATGTTTAGGTTACAACATAAAACTTATCTTATAAATTTAACTCTTAGTTAAACAGTTAAACTTTTACTTTGTCTTCTTGTATTCTTACATTGTATGGTTAATAAACATACTCTAAACGTCCAAGAGAAACTCAAGTGTTTCATAGATGAAATTCATAATATTATTTAATCCCTTTTTCCAAACCTTAGATTTTTAAGAATATTATATCTACCAATAATATAGTATTTGTTTTGAAAACAAATTTATGTTAATTATGAAAGTATTTAGTATTTTGTTTTTGGGAAATTTACAAAAACCTTATCACTTTGAATGAAAATTATATAATCAACCCTAAAATGTTATATTAATATTAAAAATTAGTGGATAGAATCAAAACTTTAAAATTATGTTTATTTTAATATTTTTAATATAAACTAATTTAATTTTTCATTAAAAATGTAATTTCAGCATAATCATTGTGCCATAAATAAATTTAATTATTTAATCTCAAAAATTTATAACTAAAATACCAATATGTTGGAATTTTTTATCTTTATAATGAATATTTATAGTCAAAATTATCTTATGTATTACCCTATATTAAAAATGGATTACTTAATAAACATTGAATTTAACACTGTTAACTCTTATTTAAATTAAATAATAATAAATGTCCTAATATAATTCATGTGGACCTATAGAATCATATTTTATTCATAAGGTTGTTTTTTATCGAATTAAATTTATCCAATAGAATCAGGACATGTGATATTGTAATTATCATATCATTTTTACCTTTAATTACCCAATTTACTTTTAACAATCATTAATAAAAGTCAACAGTTACTATTCAACAAAAATTATTTTATTCTATTTGAACCAAATTTTACTTACTGATATTAAATATGTCTCTCATATTTTTGAATTTAAATTCACATATGTGGTAAAATTATGTTTTATGAAAATTTGAAAATGCTCCAAGAAGGTGGGTAAAAGAGGGTAAAATGTTCAATAATATTTTATACATTTAATTTTATTATAAAATGACTCCAATGAATTAAATTGAAAGTATATAGTTATTATATATCTATTTTAACATTAAATAAATTTAAATAAAAGCAATAATTATTTAAACAAAAAACAGGTTTTTAAACTATAACACAATGTTTTTCACTATTCATAAAAAATTGAATGTTTTCTGAAAAATTACAAAAAATATTCCCTTATAATAATTTTCATATTAAGAATTAAAATATGACTTCTAATTTACCAAATTTAAAATATATAAGTAGAATTAATTATTTTAAAATTAATTTCTATTTTCAAAACTCTAAAGTGTGTTTTGAAAAAATAAAAAATATCAAAAGATTTATACGTGTTTATGATAAATTTAAATATGAATTTACTTATAATGAACTACGTTGTATGAAATGATAATAAATATTCTAATTAAACTTCCAAAACATTAAAATGAATAATTTAACACTATAAATTATTTATATTAAAAAATTCAATTAAAATTATGTATTTTTTGTATTCATCAAAATATGAATGTTATAATAAAATTACAAAACATTTCTCCAAAATAAATTTTCATGTCCCAATTCTTTAAGAGAATTTAATTTCATTAAATTGAATATATAAAATTGTCAAATATTGGTTTTCAAAAGTTTTTTCTATTAAAAGGTGGTAAAATTCCATTTTTTAAAAAAATATTTCATTTATCTGAAAAAATGAATTTATTCTTATATTATATCTAACAAAAACATAATATGGACTTCAAAATTATATGGAGTATATATAATTCAAATTTCTATTAACAATAATCATAACTGGTTTTTTAGCAGCTTGCATGGTACGTCGTGCCATGCTCGAACTTGATGTTGCGTGAAGAGAATGCTATTTAATTACTTTGAAGAATATTACTTACTATGAAATATTTGGGTGTTAAATTCTTCCCCCTTCCGTAGATTACATCTTCAAAATTTCAAAAATGGTCTTGGAATCATTATTCAGAGTCCCACATCAAAAAAATGATTCAATAAATGTGTCACTTTAAAATAAATAAAGATAAGTACAATGGTCACCCGAGTTAACCCATACTACGATTCCTTGTAAGAATACATTGATACAGAATATATACTAAGTGTCAAGTTCAATTGGAGAAGGATAGAATACATGGTCAGGAGAATGTTAACAATAAGAAAACCACAAACACGTGATGGAATAAATGATAATTATTTTCCCAGTAGGAAAAATAAACAGACAATGTTTTTTTTCCAAGCTCCATTTCATAAAGTTGAGGAAATTATTTTATTAGATTTACTATGAAGATACATTGATACAATTTCTTTTTAAGTAGAGTTTCATCCATTAATAAATTTCAACCACTAACTCATTTTTTTCAAATGATGAGTATTCAAGATGATTTTGTCACACCTGAAGCACTAAAATCAATAACTAGAGAGTCACATAATTCACAAAGTATAAACAATATATTTACTTTTTCTTTATAGATTGACCAAAACCAAAATGGTTATTACAAGATCATATGATCCCCAAAAAGGATAATCCTTTAAAGTAAGAAATACTAATCCTAATTTTTAAAATTAAACCAAAAACTCCCAAAGATCTATAAATATCATTAAATAAATATTCATTCTTAAAATACATGAATATAATCTAATCTAAATATTGATACCCAAAATAACGAAATTTTTATTACGTAGTATTCCACATTAAATTGTATCTCCAAATAACATTGACCACTCTTAAAGTCGCCTAAAAAAAGTAATAAACCTAATCAGATATTCTCTATGATAGGTTAATCATTTCCATAAATAACCCAAATAGATATAAATCCACAAAAAATAGATAAAACCCACCATTTCACCTCAAATGAAAGCCCATAGTATATTTTCCTTAGGCATATAGTGTTCTCAACTGAGTGAACATCTTCCAAAATAACATTAAACACATAATCACGAAATCATGTTCATATACTAAAGATATCCATTTGATAAGACAGAAGATCCCAAATCAAAATATTATTGATTAATAAAATCCTTAAACTATAAAGAATTAGTCAAACTAACCAGGGACTTCATGTAGTCCAGTAGTAGGCGATAAATCCCAATGACACTCAGGTTGTGGGTTTGATTCTCGAAGCTTTGTCTGATGCGATGGGTTTTCACATGGTCTGTGTGTTGTCCTTCTTCAAAAACTATATTTTATAACATTCCCAAAATGAAATAAATTATTCAAAATTACCATAACATAATTTCACCTCTAATATTTTCTTATACCTCTCATTTTCATCCCAAAATTTAATAAATTGTAATTGCGTCAAATTCATGGATCATATAAACCCAAATGGTAATTTATAACTATATCAACAATTGAAATAATAATTCTTCCTAAAATAGAAATTTCACATAACAAAATGTAGGGATACACATACAAGAAAAATGTATTCCAATGTAATCCCATCAATAAATAGCACTAATACTTTTAAACATTTCACCATCCATTTATTTCCCCAAATGTTCATAATTGAAAAAAAATATTATCCTATAGAATAGGGCATTCACTTGCGTAATTACCATGTGCCCTATATTTATGAAAAATTAATGTAATTGGATTCTAAGGATCATTTTTATTTTCTTCCAAAGTACCCATCATTTTTCCTCCACAATTCATTATACTACGTCATTCTTTTCGGCACGTAAAGAATTTCATTATTCCATTGATACACATTCGTAGGTGTCTCCTTCCACATTTTCTGCGTGATGGAAATTGAGCATTCTTTTCTCCATGGTCCCCATTGCTAGATCTCTTATCATTCACCGCAGTTATCTTGTTTGTTGAGTCTAGGAGTTGGTTAATATATATTTTTTTGATCATATTTTTGAAAACTAACTCGGCATGAACACGATATCTTTTACACCTATTAACATTCAATTTTATTTCTCATATCCACCATCGTTCCAACCTTGTACATCATGTAAAATTTTATTGTGACTTCCTTGGAATCCAGCCATTGGCTAACACAATAAAGAATTGTGTAAGTCATAAAATCATTTATAGAATATCATAACACAATATTTTCAATCTAAAACACCTTAGTTTTAACCCAGGTTATTTATTCTCATATTATATTCAAATCCTCCAAATGTGTTTTTAAATAAAATGTGAATTATCCTATGCATATATCCTTGTGATTTTCCTAACCAAGAGTACAACAACGCACACTGTCATCTACCAGGATACCTCATTTCAAGACTAAAACTCCTTGTTAGAGTTTTAACTTCTATGTACATATATCCTAGAGGAACCTCTATATTCTCATATCCTGGTATAGATTTATTGTTTGTAAAAGCCACATAATATTTACATTACCAAAATTGTTGGATGTTCTTATATAGAAATCCTCAATTTCAATCTTAGGCTAGTGTTTTCTAATAAGAGTTTTGTCTAAATCTAGATATCATGGTTTGTATTAAACTTCCTCTTATACCAACATCAATTCCACAAACCAAGTTATCTAGAATTGGTGCATTATTACATGCCATTGGCATGATATAAGGAATAACGTTCTGAAAGACTGATTATTTTAGCATCATTGAAATACTATATACATACATAAGTTTTACGTTACATAATGAATTAAAAAACAACATTTTGTCCCATTTGATCAATCTTATATCCCTTAACATATTCCTATAGTTTAATCATAATATACTTCTATTCATCCTGGGAATATTAATACATAAGAAAGGGGAGAGATCAGATTATCTGTAAGGATAGAAATATATCAAAAATTGTCATAAATTTGAATTAACATTTAAGATAATGTCTAATACTAGGACACAATTATTTTAAAAATAAATTTCAGCATAATATGGCATAGATAAATCAGATAATACCATATACTTATTCACATGGATATTATATTAGTCGAATAATAACATGTAATATCAATATCCAATTTCATAATGATGGAATGAATAATTCCAGACTTTATAACCACATAGTCATGGCCTTGTGCCAAAACTACGAATAAGATTTTGTCAATTCCTTGTTCCATGATACTAGTTTTTCTCATCAGACCTACCAATGAATCGAGGATCTATAGAAGTCGTACTACAATAATGGGCTTTATCAGTCCCCAAAATGGGCATTATTAGTGCTAAAGAAGCAATATAAATCATAGCACTGAAAAATGGGGGTCCCCTTTATGAGCGCTTTCTTAGCTCTATTAACGGTAGACTTTATCAGAACACAAAAAGTGCTGATAAAGGATAAATTTATCATCTCTAAAAGGGTTCTGATAATGGGAAGATATATTAGTGCTAAAAAGACGCTAATAAAGGATACCATTATCAACAACCTTTTAGGTCCGATAAACGCCATTCCTATTGTAATATAAAAATCTGCAGTAGCACAACCGAACAAGACCTGCAAAAAAATCCACATATCAACATGTATACCCATAGAAAATTAAAACATAATTTATAAGGTAATTTCTGAATGTATATCCAAAATACATTTATACCCATACACAATTAACATAAAATTCATTAGTTATTTAAATATAAAAAATGAAATTCAAAATTCAAGGGGTTGGGGGGATGTTCAGGTGTTTGGGGTGGCTGTCCAAGGGGGGTAGGGGTGTCCAGGGGTTGGGGGTGTCTGCGGGGTGGCAGTGTCTGGGGGGATGGGGTTGTTCGTGGGGATATGGCTATCCAAGGGGGGTGGGGTGGTGTCTAGGGGGTTGGGGTGTCCATGGGGGTGGGTTTGTCCAGGGGGTGGGGGGTCCAGGTGGTGCGGTGGTATTGAGGAGGGGTGGGGCCGTCTAGGGGGATGGTGGAGTGTCCAGGGGGTGGGTGGAGGGGATATCCATGGGGGTGTCTAGGGGGTGGGGTGGTGTCCAGTGTGATGGGGGCATTCCAGAGGGTGGCGGGTATCCAGGGGCTGGGGTGGGGTACCGGGGGTGGGGTGGTCTAGGGGGTTGGTGGGGCTGTCCAAGGGGGGTGGGGTGGTGTACATGTGGTGGGGGTGGTTGTCCAAGGGGGTGGGGGTGTCCAGGTCCGAGGTGGTGTCTAGGAGGGGTGGGGTTGTCTTATAGGGGGTTAGTGGGTGTCCAGGGGGTGGGGTGTCTATGGGGCAGTCCAGGGGGTCCATAGGGGTGTCCAGGTGGCGAGGTGGTGTCTAGGAGGGGTGGGGGTGTCTTCTAGGGGGTTAGTGGGTGTCCAGGGGGTGGGGTGTCTAGGGGGAGGTCCAGGGGGTTAATGGGGGTGTCCAGGGGGTGAGGTGGTGACCAGGGTGTTGGGGGGATTTTCAGGGGGTGGGGGTGTCTAGAGGGTTGGGGTGTCCAGAGGGAAGGGTGGTGTCTAGGGGGCATGGGGCTGTCCAAGGGGGTGGGGTGGAGTCCAGGGGGTGGTGTGGGTGTCCAATGTGGTGGAGTGTCTAGGGGGTAGAGGGGTGTCCAGGTGGTGGGGTGGTGTCTAGGAGGGGTGTTGGTGCCATCTAGGGGTTGGTGGGTGTCCGGGGGGTGGGGTGTCCATGTGGTGTGGGGGTGGGGATGTCCATGGGGGTGTCTATGGGGTGTGGGGTGGTGTTCAGGGGGTCGGGGGGCCTTCCATGGGTGGGGGTGTCTAGAGGGGTGGCGGTGTCCAGGGGGTGGGGTGGTGTCTAGAGGGGTGGGGGTCATCCAAGGGGGTTGGTGGGGCTGTCCAAGGGGGATAGGTGGTGTCCAAGTTATGGGGGTGGCTGTCCAAGGGGGTGGGGGTGTCCATGTGGTGGGGTGGTGTCTAGGAGGGGTGGGGTTCCGTCAAGGGGTTTGGTGGGTGTCCAGAGTGTGGGGTGGTGTCGAGGTTGTTTGGGGGGCCTCGTATGGGGTGGGGGTTTCTAAAGGTGTGGGGCGTCTAGAGGGTGGGGTTATTTCCTGGGGTGGGGGTGGTCCAGGGGGGGTTGGTGGGCTGTCCAAGGGGGGTGGGGTGGTGTCAAGGGAGTTTGTGGTGATTGTAAATGGGGATGGGGTTGTCCAAGGGGTGGGGGTGTCTAGGTGGTGGGGTGGTGTGTCGAAGGGGTGGGGGCGTCTACGAGGTGGGGGTGTCTTGGGGGTTGGGGTATCCAGGGGGTTGGGGTGTCTGTTTTAGACAATAGAGAGACACTTTCAGTGATACTGGCCACTTCGTGCCTTGGACTGAGGAGGGTTTGATTCTGACACATCCAAAATTCCCCATGGATTATTCCCCTAATGTATCCACACAGTTCGAAAGTGTTTGGTCAGATTTCCATATGTCAGTTATTGTTTTCACGTATAATTCTGTCCATTTTAAACAAAAGAGAGACACATTGAGTGATACTGGACACATTATGCATTATATTGAGGCGGAGTTGACTCATACACGTCAAAAATGACCCATGGTTCATTCCCCTAAAGTATCATAACAATAAGAATGTGTTTGGTCTTATTTCCATATGTCAGTTGTTGTTTTCAATTTAAATTTTGCCCATTTTAAACAAAAGAGAGAAACTTTGAGTAATACCAGCCACACCGTGCCTTGTATTGAGGTGGGGTCATCTCTTAAACATTAAAAATGTCATGTGGATCATTCCCCTAATGTATCAACACAATAAAAATGTGTTTTGTAAGATTTCCGTATGTCATTTGTTGTGTTCAGCTAAAATTCTGTCCATTTTAAATAAAGAGAGACACTTTGAGTGATACCAACCACATCATTCCTTGAATTGAGGCGAGGATGACTCATAAACATAAAAAATGACTTATGGATCATTCCCCTAGAGTATCAACACAAAATGAATGTGTTTGGTCAGATATCCTTACGTCAGATTTTGTTTTCACTTAAAATTATGTCCATTTTAAACAAAAGAGAGAGACATTGAGTGATACTAGCCACACCGTGCTATGGATTGAGGCAGGGTTGACGTGTAAAAGTCCAAAATGACCCATATATCGTTCCTCTTATGTATAAACACACTAATAAATCATTTGGTCAGATTTTTGTATGTCATTTGTTGTATTCACTTAAAATTATGTCTGTTTTAAACAAAATAGGGACACTTCGAGTGATACTAACCACACCGTGCATCAGATTGAGGTAAGGTTAACTCATACAAATCAAAAATGACCAATGGATTGTTCCCCTAAATTATCAACACAATAAAAATGATTTTGTATAGATTTCTATACATCAGTTGTTGTTTTCACATAAAATTCATTCCATTTTAGAGAAAAGAGAGACAATTTGAGTGATACCGGCCACACTGTGCCTCAGATTGGGGCGAGGTAGACTTCTATAAATAAAAATTTACCTGTGGATCATTTCACTAATGTATAAACTCAATATGAATGTGTTTGGACAGATTTATGTGTGTTAGTTGTTGTTTTCACTAAATATTCTGTACATTTTAAACAAAAGAGAGACACTTTTAGTGATACCAACCACACCATGCCTCAGATTGATATGAGGATGACTCTTACACATCCCAAATGACTCATGTATCATTCCCCTAAAATATCAACATAATACAAATGCATTTTTTTGGATTTATGTACGTCAGTTGTTGTATTTACTTAAATTTTTTTCCATTAAAAAAAGAGAGGCAGTTTGAGTGATTCCGGCCACACTACACCTCATATTGAGGTGGTGTTGACTCGTACATATCACAAATGACCCATGGATCCTTCCCATAATGTATCAACACAATCCAAATCTTTATGGTCAAATCTGATGGTATTTTTGAGATGTTACTATTTTTTCTTATCCAAATCCCAATGAAAATTAGTTCATCATTCTTGCATGTTGTTGGTGCATTTCATCTGTTAAAATGTGAAAATGAATCATTGGAAAATGGATGTTTTATTTAAAAATAATTATATTTTTCCTACAGACATTTACATACAACAATGTTTCATTATTTAATCCCCTTAACAGCTCTCAAAAATGACCTCCAATTGTACATGTCCACAAGTCAGATATTCATCCTATTTGTGTACAATCTTCCATCAAGTATGTAGCCCACTCATTTCAGAAAAAATATTTATTGTCTTGTAAGTATGAGGATTTTAAAAAATCATAGTTGTACTAAAAAATATATAAATAACGAATTGATAAATAATTTAAATGAAATAGTAGTAGTTATTTAAAATACCTTTTTAGGTATGCTATTTTTTTGATGAAAAAATACCTATTTCATAAATTTACCAACATAATAACCGCAATAATTATCATTTTTTTATTTTCAAACCAGCCAAAAATTTGATCATTAGGAGAATAAGTAACTTGTATTGATATGTGTTTGTATAGTGAAATTTTATTATATATACCCTAATATTTGTCCCGATGTATTACTTCCTCACCTCCTCATGCTTAGCCCCTATCATCATTCCTTTTTAGACGATAATTATACAATACCCTATTATAATAGAAATATCTGTAAAAGATAATATAAGTTAAATTACATGATGTTTAGATCTAAAATCTAGGATGTAGTGTCTTACAGATTGAAAAACTCTATCATGTGTGGTCGATTTTTTGGATATCCTTGTATAGAATCCAGATAATAAATCTTTGGAGTATCCAATTTCACTGCAATTAGCAGCCAATGATTCCAAAAAACACAAAAAGGTATAAGTAAGAAAATAAGTGAAAATATAATTGATATGATTTAATAATAGTGTTTTATCCCTACATGGTTAGTATTTGGAAGAGTAAGTCATACTTTATCTTTCATTCAAATGTTTTCAACAAGACATTCACAATTTCATCCTTTTATGATGGCTCTAATTTCGTTAGTTGTGTTGATGTTGTATGAGGACTAACTAGTCTGAATTTTGTCTTAGGGGAAAATTCCATCATCTGTTTTTCATATATACATTTTTTAATAATATAAAATTCATTTAGTCAAAATATTCACATTAGATCAGCATTTAAAAAATCAATTCCTGAAAACATACCTAATATATAAATTTACAAATCTGACGTATAGCCAACCGTATTCAAGGATCTCATTTAAATTTTCATGAGGAACACAATATTGATTTTCCTCTCCTTATATATTCTTTTCAAAAACAACTTTATGACTACTACCACCTATTATCTTCATATCCACATGAGTCTTCAATGCTAGTAAATGTGGGTAGAGAACAATTAGTTTTATTCATCTTTTAGTAGCTCTTTGGGATTGGTTGGTCGATACATTAGAGGCTTTTGAGCCGACGTTTCTTGTCACCCCCTTCACTTTTTCTGTCTATAATAACATTAATTAGTTTAGACCAATTTTTCATTAATTGTTAATGGTTTATCATGAATAAATATAAATAAATACCTCTTTTCCCACATGTACTCTTACATGTTGTGACGACCATGAAATGAATGTCCCAATAGCTATTTTGACCATATGAATATCATATTCATAAAGTAGAATAGGTAGCTCTGTATTTGGATCATGAGATTAAATAATTGTCACTTTCAGATGATCTTTCAGAAGTGGTCTATATTGCAGCATGTCCTCTGGGATGTTGTACATTGTAGCCCTCACTACAACGTGATAGGTGGGTGTTGAGAGATATAAATCATAGTAATTATCAGCCTATAGAAGATCAGTACATGAAAAGTATCAGTGTTTTTCTAATTCACATTTCATGGAAACATTTATTAGAATATTGATTATCACCATAAGACTGTTCTTTGAGGTGAATGGCTCACCTCAAAGCTGGTGGGGGTGGGGCGGGATCTTCACACGCTAGTTGATCCTGAGTTGTGTCTTCTTTTTTGTTCCCATCAATAAATGTTTCTAGAAACTCTCCCTACCATTGAAATTGTTCTTCCAGAGTTTCTAGTCTTTCGCTCATTTGTTTCAATTTTTCATCTCTATCATCTATTAGTTTTTCTTCTCATAATATAATTGAGGTGTCACAACAAACCCCACACTTCGGACCTGACATTATTGTTCTGGCCGCTTCAAAGCAATTGATAATAGGTCTACATCCACTATTATTGTAGCTGATTCCTATGACTATCAGATATAGGAAAACAACTAATTATTTTTATAAAATTTCAATTTAGATGAAATTTTTTAATGTGTAATACATTAACATATTTCCCATACTTTTTGACTATTTTAATCTAATAGCTCTCATTCCTTATTCAAATGTTCATCCTTCAATAGAACATGATGTGGATTGGATGTGTCTTTGGTTTTTGACTCATCAATCTACATATAAATATAGAAAGATAATTATGATGTTGTTTCTTGGCACCCAACAGTATTTCAATAAAATTAAAATACGTACCATTTTTTTCTAGTGAAACATACCCCATCCTTGCTTTACGATAGGGGTGTGTTAGTTTTGAAGAACATTCATTATATTCAGTACTGATTTTCTATTTCATAAATGAAATATTGACAATCCAAGTGATGAATACATGTATCATCAAACAACATTTTATCAGCCACAATGTAACTGAATCTTCTCATACCCATGGCGGCCAATAAATGCATCCCATGCTTCATGGGATATGAGGTGAGCAAAGTCAAGGGGTGGGTATAGGTTTATTTTACCTTTGGAATATTTCAGGTGACTTTTTGTTAAAAAAGTTCAAAAACCTTGATGACACCTTCTTGCAGGCCTTAGTACATAATTCTTTTGTAAATAATCAACTATAAATACACTCTATAAAATATTGAGAAGAGTAAGACATTGTTTTATTAATTTATTTTCTTGTTAAATAATGTAATAAAATCTTAATGTCACCATAATTTCTTCCTAGATCATAGCCTTCAGCTCGTATAAAACACGGTGCCATGAATCGATGTCAATCGGTACGCGTTGCCAAGTGACAATTCTAATGTACCTACAAAAAATAGCCTGGTTGGGATTCAAATGTAGGCTCTTGAATTCCATCTGACATAAAATTTGATGCCTTTTCTTTTCTCCTAAAGAACTTTGTCTAACAACATCAAACTATGATGCACCTGTATTTTTCGCGACGTCATTCTTTCATCCCCGACCATTTTGTAAATATCCACATCATCTATATGTTCATTTTAAATGATAGAAACATTGTGTGCTGATGGTTATTGGACCTCAACATTAGGAGAAGCAATAGGTTCATAAAATTGTTGATGCTCTGCACTGTGGGTAGCAGATGGAGCAGTAGCAGTAGTAATTTCTTGAGAGACATATTTAACCTCGAGGTTAGGCACACCAGAATGTCCAGAATTCAATATCTCAAATAGTGGTTGAAAATTTAATTTAGATAAAATAAATTTAGTAATGATATGATAATGACATGAGATAACAAGATCTATATTACAAACAAAATATAACAAGTTTATTGAACTATATTTCTTTTTTTCAAAGGATGATGGGATATAAAAACTCTATTGATTATCCAAATACCATCATTGTGGTCTCCTATAACATATAAAACATCATCTACATTGGGACTGCTGTGAAATGATTGATGCGTACCACTGAAAGGATCATCCTCAACTGAATTTTCATCGGACCCTTCAGTAGTTTTGGATGATAATAGAACCATCAACCACTTTCAGTTTGCGGGATCTGGAACATAAAATTCATATACTTCTTGTGATTCCATTATAAACTCTCTCTCTTTGTACCCATATTAACTAAAATCTTCTTTCACCAATCCCAATTCATCTATTTTAACACCACTATTGTTATCATCCAATTTTCATTGAAAAATGGAAATTGGAATGTCATATAATCCAAATCCGATATTTATTTGATAATTCCAATGTATGACATGTTTTCATAAATTGGATTTCTATCCTTACTACCAGAAATATGCATCGCTT
Organism: Viscum album; assembly: GCA_963277665.1. NCBI lineage: Eukaryota > Viridiplantae > Streptophyta > Magnoliopsida > Santalales > Viscaceae > Viscum > Viscum album. Next base: position 1,592,239,382 of record OY728150.1, read on the forward strand.
CAGCCACAAGTGTAACTATATAATTTTGCATGGTACTATCTTCATCATGATCATCTGTATAGAATGTATAACCATTAATTACATAACTATTGTAAGATAATACATACACCCATGGTCTGATGGCTAGCCATCGAAGTCATTCTAAAATTGAATTCGTATTTTTATCTAACTCGGTAAAAATATTGTTCTAAAACCATCCTATAAACTGCTGATTATGTGTATTTTATATCAATTTTTCAGCCCCTGATGGTTTCAACTGTATAAGAATTTATTTGTGGGTTTGAATATATATACCAACCTCCAAACTATTATGAAAAACATAATGGTCAGACTAATCCCGATCTATAATATTGATTTTGAAAACATTATTCAAAAAATTCTCCCACCCTCAATGCATCCAGTGTGACAAGATTTTGGGATACCAATGCTTTCCACATCAGATAGGTATTCTGTACAGAATTTAATGGCTTTCTCGACAATATATCTATCAACTATACAAACCTCTGGAAAACATTGATTTTTAACATACACATTCAAAATATTCATATACCATTCAATGGGGTACACCCATCTATAGTGCAGAGGACCACAATTTTGAATCCCTCTCACCAATTGAATCATCAAATGAAACATCATATCAATTAATGTAGTTACTAATAACATTTCTAATTCACATAATATGATGAAAATTTCTCTTTCCATAATAGGCATTTTCACCAGGTCTAAAACATTTCTAAATATATCTTTGAAAATTATCAATTTTTGGTTAACATATGACGAACATTCTTGGAAAAAATTAAATGTAAACATATATGAATTAAATCTTACATCAAAACATGGAAGTTATGTGATTTCAAAGCTTTACTTTCAAAACATTCATTGACACTATGTTCTTGATAATTGATGAATACCCCTCTAGAAGCATTACATCATTGATGATGTTGAAAAACTGATATCTCTCCTCCCTGGAAAGAGTCTAAGTAGATGGAGGAAGAAACATTCAATTTTCACCCTTCATTCAATTTAAAAAGTTTAATAAAATTTTATACATCTAATTTTGTTATATAATGACTCCAATGAATTGCATTTAACTTATATAGGTATTATATAACTATTTTGGCTTAAAATAAACTTAAACAAAATAAATAATTATTTAAATAAAAATTCGGGTTTAAACTATAACACAATGTTTTTTACTATTCATAAAAATGAATGTTTTCAGAAAAATAACAAAAATTTACAATACGCAAATTTTGATATTAAAAATTAAAAAATAATTTTTATTTTACCAGATTATAAATAGAAAATTTTCATTAACTATTTTAAAATTAATTCCCATTTTCATAACTGAAAAGTGGATTTTTAAAAAGTAAAAACTATAAAAAGATTGACATCTATTTAAGTTAACTTTAAATGTGAAATTACATATAATGACCTACATTGTATTGAATGATAAATATATAATCTAATTATACATATAAACTATTGAAATTCATAATTTAATGCTATAAATTATATAGATTTAAAATGTTGTTTTTAATTAAAATTTATTATTTTTCAGTATTCATCAAAATATGAATGTTATCAGAAAAATACCAAAAATTTATCAAAAATAAATTATTTTATGGCGATTCTAAAGAAGAATTTAATTTTGTTAATTGAATATATAAAAGTTTCAAATATTGGTTTTAAAAGGGATTACCATTAAAAGTTGGTAAATTTTCATTTTTTGTAAAATATTATTCTATCTATGAAAATGAATTTGATCTTATATTATGTTTAAGAAACACATAATGTTGATTCTAAAATTATATGGAGTATATAAAATTGAAAATTTAGTTAATATTGTTCATAACAACTCTTTGAATGTCTAGTTTGGCAAGTAATGGCATGCTCAAACTCGGTGTTGCATGTAGCTCAAGCTATTTAATTAAATTAAATAAAATAACTTACTATAAAATCTTGGGGTGTTATAAAAAAGAAATTATCAAAATATTATTAAAAATTTAAGGTACATGATACCACTTCCTTTTATGATCTAATACCTTCTGAAATAGTCACACTGGATCTCACTGCATCATTCTTCTTATATTATGGTTGGTTCCCATCATTCGGATCATTCTTCGGAAATGTTTTTTCATAATGACCAATATTATAACATTTGAATCAAATTATTGTTTTATTATCTTTATTAATCACTGGATCCTTTTCATTACAATCCCATGCCATATTTCTAATTGTGAAACATCAAAAACCCTTCCTAGTTTTGGTAAGACATTCTATGGGGATATATTTACAACACTTTTCCCAAATTTGAAATAAATCATTAATACATTAATATTTATATTATTTATACATACCCATTACTATACATCTAAACACATTCTTATGTTTTTAACGGAACATGTGATAAAAAAATAATTTTAACACTCCCATCACATAGTACATGTTTCCTAGAACATTTAAATTCTTAGGAGGTCAATGAACAATGGTATCCTGGCTTCCATCCAAAGTAAAAAACGATTGATTTTTATATCAAGAAAATAAATATAATTTGGAGAAAACATTTCCATTAACATGAATTTTTCCTCATAAATGTCCTAAAAATATTCTTCATTTTTCATAAATTCAAGGAATTTAATTTCCATCCTATTTCAAACCACCATAAGAAATAAATTAATGAAAAATATTTTCAATTACTCCGATTCCAAGTCATCAATATTCTTTCTATCCCTGATATATGTGAATTGTGGCCACCAATGATCAGATTTACCTTAAAAATTTATATATGGAATGAAAAAACTATTTATTTTCTGAACACCCAAAAACAATAAATATATTTTTAAGGGATTTAATATATCTATTAGCCACCATTATGTCAAAAGATCTGTTTAATGAAAGAAGTTGTTGGCCCAAAAAAAGTTCTATTTTTTCCATGAACCTTTTTGGTAGCTACATTTATTCTCTGGTATTTATTCAACCACTATTTCAATCCTCCATCAGCTGATCCCACACAACTACAATCATTTTGGTTCAAATTTCCACAATTAAATCTTTCATATTTAGAAAGTATCATCCTCTTAGCGCCATATTAAATCATCTTCCCAATTTATTCTATACAAAACTATTCTAAACAAACATATCCTAGATGAAGAATCATGATATTCTTATAATGATTTGTCATTTAAATATAATCATAATGTAATATTACATTACTGTATAATATTAATATCATCTTACCCCATAAATAACTCTAAATTGTTCCACTAATACTACCTATAAGGATCCTTCCTTAAAAAAATCATAAACCAGATATTTTTTTAATTATTTACATTATTTAACATTATATATTTTTTGAGGATTAGAGTTTTAGAATGTTTGGAAATAATTTATAAATATCAAACCTCAACTATAAAATATGGGTAACATGAGAATAGTATACATTTATTCTAAAATATAAAAAATTAAAAATATAACATGAGATCTTGAAAGATCATGAAATATTTTAACATGACTTTATTATTTCCCTAAAACTTCCTTATATCCTATGAAAAAAATTAAAACACATTAAATGAGCATAAAAATTTCTAGTAAGAGATATAATAAAGGAAAGACAACATTATTCTTGGAATGCATATAACTATATTAAATCTTTTTCACAAAGACATACATCTCACCCATAAAGTATCATATATTTTTTTGAAACATTATATTTCTATATAAAATAAAACATAAGTAAAACAATAAAAGTACCTTCAGGAATTATTTACATAATATATTCACCATCACAACTATGTAATGATTTTAACCCTCACTGATACATTATAATGTATTCTTCATGGGAACCTTATGGTGAAACCATCAAAGTTACACATAGAATAACATTATGGACTCCCTCCAACATACCCATACCCAATGTGTTAGAGGGATATTTATGTCTCACTATTCATCATAAAAAAAATAATAACAAGAAAAAAATAATAAAATATTAACACTTTCCATAAAAATTTCTTTTTTAATTTTTTTAAAATTGAAATTTATAATATATATTTTGAGTAAAAGTACCTTACAAATACCATATAATTTTTGAGATAGTTTATATAATTAAAATAATATGGATATTTACTATAAATACACATAGTTCAAAATAATATATTCAAATTTAATTTCCAATATAATCTAATAATGACAAAATCATTGAAGTATAAGGTTATCCAAATGAATGGAAATGGGGTTTAGAATTCCCTTACTTTAGTTTCATCTAATTTAAATTGTGTGTAAACCTATTTTATATTGGGTAAATAGGTGTTATTAGTATTTTTGTGAAAAATTATCGTTTTTATAACACCTTATATGATCATTTTATAACATAATTCCACTCATTTATTATAAATATTTGGTTATTTCTATTGTTTTGGGTGCTAACTTTACATGATTTTCTTGGTCGGTTCATATTTGATTTTCTTGTCAGTTGGAAATGAAACTCTAAATATAGAATAAAATTTAATTAATATGTTTCGTAAATGATAAATGATTCCATAATTAAATTTTCTTTTATATATGATGATGAATCATTAGATAAAATATGAATGCAATTTGTTTTTATCATTTTAATGTTCTTTGATAATCGTTAACATGTTTCATTATATAATTTAATATTAATTATATATGTTAATTACAGAATATAAAATAGAGTATATATTACACTATACAACTTTTTAAACCATTGAAATGTTTTTAATAGAATCTATGAATGATGTATTGGAAATTGAAAACACATCATACACAATGTCGGTAAATCGACACAAAATAGACGATGCTTTTATCTTTACAATAAGAAAGAGTGGAGAAAAAGAATGATGATGAATATTTCCTTAAAATGATAAAATTACCATATATATAAAATAATTTATTTATTATTCTTTTTGTTTAGTTGAAGATATAAAAGGAAAATAATTGAGATGAATAAATGAGAATGAAGGATGATTTTTTTCCTTTTGATCTCTTCAACATGAGACCCCCTTTAAAGCCTTTGGTTTTGGCCATTTGGGGAGACTATTTATACTTAGATATAGAAAAGATACATGGGAAGAGTATTGGGTAGAATTTAGAAAATTATAAATTCTTCAGAGGAGAGTGCATAAGAGGGGTGAGGGGTGGCTTTAATAGTGGAGGAGAGGAGGGGTTTCCATTATTTTAACCATTATTTTATTATTTTTCTCAAGAGAAGAAACAGTATTGGTTTTCATGACCAAAATATGTAATTAGGGAATTTGAGTTCAAACCAATATTTCTTACCTCATAATAACATCATCTATAACCCAATAATATAGGTATTTATATTATTTTCAAAATTATTATATTTTATTATTCACAAAAAATTAATGTAAATACGAAAAATCTAAAAAAATCACCCTAACCATATTTTGGAGTATAGAATTAAAAAGAGAACACCATTTTTTAAACATAATTTTCTATATATGATTAGTTTTATTTTTAAATAAAATCATTATTTATTTGAAGAAGAATAATTCTAAAAATATATTTTATTTTATAAAACTGTTAAAAATTAATCAAGTTTACATATAATTATATTTTAACCAAAAGAAAAAAAAATTTATAATTTAGTATTATATTGTAAGAAAATAAATTTTTATTTAAATTACTAAATTAAGAATAATATTTTAATTAAATAGTTTTGACTTACAAAAAATTCCAACAGTTATACGATTATCATATTAAAACTTATAAAAATCCAAAAAAATTATACATTCATGGCAGAGATTTCAAAATATTTGGATGATTTACTATTCATAAGGGCCATTTTACTATTAATAATTATCAACTTCATGTTCCACAAAAATTACATTAATCTAGCTAGGCTATAAGTTTCTTCCTAGAGGAAAATGTGTATGTCCCTTTTAAAAAAATGTAGTCATAAAAGCAACAAAATTATGTGTAATGGACTGGTTATTACTATTTTATTAAAAACAAGTGTCATTACACAGAGACTATGTGTTTAAGTAGATTAATTCTATATTAAAATATATATTTTAATTCATGGATTGTTACATAAAAAATTTATTTTGATCATTTTTCCTTGAAAATTATCTTCATGGATCTTTTGAAAACAATTTTGAATATTTTTCAAGAAAACATTGGTTTTTAAATACAATAAAATTCTGAACTAATAGAGAGGGAGATTGTTAAATATTAATTAACAAAATTATGGTATGTTCAAAATAGTTTAATTAGGGGTACAAACACATGATCATATCATGAATAAAACGAGGATATATAAAATCATGAATTTTTTTGAGATATAGATCAAAATATTTCATCAAAGTAAGCATAAATGTAAACAAACACGAAATGTGATGGGGTTGCCTCAGTAAACACATATAACATGGTAACATGAGATAATAATCTATATTTAAGAAATTAAAATTACATAAAACATAAATTATCATTAAAAATGATATTAATGTCATAACATGTAAAATGGATGTATTTACACCTTGGAAAAGAGTTTAGGTGCATAACAAAACATGAGTCTTAAATAAGGATATTTGAGACAAAATATTTTTACCTATTTGGTAACATTTTAAACATAAACCCCCTGAATTAATTCTCATAAAATTGATATATTGATTAAAATATATTTATGGATAAGATATGTGTAATACATTCATTGGTAGTAAATACACCACAAAAAGGAAAGAGTTCTTAACATAGCATGTATCTCAAGGGAATAAAAAGTGAGATGAAACATTGTGTCCTGAATCTATTTAGACTCGTACAAGATTAATGTATAATAAATATAAACATATTATATATTTTATAATTAATCCTATTATTATACATAAAACCTTATATTGTTTTATTATTACCTTATATTACCGTCTTGTTATCAATAAAATGTTATGGTTTCAGTTCAAGTAGTATTATTTTTGTTCTTTATATGTAACTTAATTTGTTATATCGTTGGTTCTTATACTTATATCAGGATTTTGGAATTTAAATAATGATATATATATCCATGATATCTACTATATTTTTAAAATAATATTACATAACATAAATACGTACACAATTTAATTCACCATTCATGGAGAAGGTATGTCTTATGTCCACATGAAATCATTTTATCTGTTTTAATTTATGGATTGAAGGAATTAAATAAAATGACATAAAGGTGTATATTTAAATAATATCATTAAATAATAATTATAATGTCATATATATCTTATAATTTCATTAAAATAATCCTTAATAAGTTCCATGTAGTATTTAAACAAATCGCATTTCCATGAGGGGGGCGGTAGTCCACATTTCCTCAAACAAAATTACCATAAATACATCAAACAGAAAGTAGAAATATATGTCCCATAAAATTAATATATAACCATAAATAAATAATAAATATAATATAATACATATATACATATTCTCTCTATAATAATATCCACCATGAAAGGAGGTAAAGGATAAATGAACAATCATCATTTGGTTAGGTGCTAGTTCACCATAAAAGTAAACAATGTGTTTGATATCCATTATATGGAGATGTGTTTAAATTATAGTCAAACCCTTAGAATGAAAAAATTATAGTATATTTTGTATACTGATGTTTTCATAAAATAATTTAATGATGTGTGTGGTGTGTGTTTAAAGAAAATGAAGGAAAGGTGCTTGAGAGAATTAGTTACCTCATAATCAGGTAACTCCTTCTAGTTTGGGGAAAAAGGTTTGCATTAATTTCCATATACACAAGGGATGTTTTAATGGTGTAAGATAAAGACTTTTATAGAATATTTCAATCGGGTTTTGGGCATTATATGGGGCTTGATAGGTGTGAGGAACTGGGTAGAGGTGGGGGCCTTTTATATTGAAGGGAAAGGGGAAACATTACATTTTTGATCAAACAGGTTAGGAGTAACCATATTTTTACCGAAAAAGGTCATAAAAACCACAAAAACTAAAACATGGATATTTTATAGGAGCATAAAGGAAATAAAATTTTTTCTACATGTTTAATGTTTTTGTGGGATTCATATTTCACATTTGGTACTTTATTAGCCTAATTTTTCTCTTAAATTAGGTAATTAGTTTTAGTCACTTTCACTAATATTTTTGGTCCATAAAAATTATTTCTTATTAAAAATTATAAATTAATATGAATCTAAAAATGGAATCAATTTTTTCATGTTTTAATCACAGAATGGTCTGAATGATATTACAAATTTATCCCAAATTCTGTCAGCAATGATATTTTGGAAGTAAAAATGATCAAAAATATGCAGTGTTTGTATATACCATTTCAATGTGAAATTGGATCTAATGAACAACATTGGATTAATTGATAAAAAATATTATCCAAATAAATTTTTTAAAAAACTAAATATGTAAAATTTATTTATAATTAAATTAATTTTACATTTGTATTGAATTAAATTATTTTATTTCTCATTATTAATAAAAATTTTTGTTTGTCAGGAAAATCAGACAAATTCACCATAATCTAATTAAAAAATTATTAATTAAAAAAATAATTATATTTTAACAAATTCAATTGGTAATGTTTTATAAAATTAATTTAATATTTTTCACAAAAGGGAATTAAAATTGGTTTATTTTATGAAACAATATTTTTAAACATAGATGGACATTACAAAACATCATATCTTTTAGTATTAATATATTTTATTTAAATTTAAAAAAATATATATAATATATATATAATATTTATTACTATGCATATATTGAAGATTAATAACAAGATTATAATTATCTCATTTAAATAATTATAACAATAAAATGATTATTGGTAGAAACATTGTTGTAGCATATAATGTATTCAAAGTCAGAGTTGCATGTAATATATTAATGTTCAGTGTAGATTGTGTTGGTAAGAGTGGACACTCAAGAGGGGGGCGGGGTGAATTGAGTTCTAATTAAAATTTCTATTTTAAAAACTTTGTCTTAAAAACCCCCAAATAAAATACTGAATTAAACTATAGTGAATTTATATGAAAGTAAGGGTTCAGTTGGGTTCTAAAGGGATTGATTATTTCCCAGTTAATCAAAACAAAAAGGTTTATTAACTTTTGAAAACAACTTACTGATTTTCAACTGATATAGACACTTGCGAATTTAATTATCAAAGTGACTTTAAAACAGTTTTGGTTTTAAAGAGAATAACAACAGAATAAAATAATAACTTTGAATGATATAGCATAGCAAATATAACCAAGAGGTTCAGTCTCAAGCTGAGACTTAGTCCTCTCAAAAACTTTTATAAAAAGATAATCCACACCCTGGATCAGGGATAAACAACAGCAACCAACTATCCAGGTCCAAGACCTCTGTCACTGTTATTCGTGGGAAAAAGAACAACAGCAACCAGATGTCAAGGTCACACACGACCTCTACCACTATCCCAGTAGGAAATACAAAATTTAAGAGAGGTGAGTGAGGATTTACAAATCCTCCAGTTAGAGTGCAAGAGACAGTGTGTGTGTAAAATGAAACAGATAACACACACTGCTCAATATGTAAAAGAATAAATCACAGAGCAAATATTTAGAGTTTAGAAATGGCTCTAGTGATTGCCATGCAGTTTTGGACTCCTTTGATTGATCAGAATTCGCTCTGATTCCTCTTCTATTTTTTGTCTGGAAACAGAGTATCGTCTGTTTCCTTGACTTCCAGGTGTAGAGACAGTCGATTAAGCTCTGGTGTTATGTTCTTGTTCTTAGCTCTTCACTGGTATGCAGTAATGAGTTCGTCGTGTAAGTTCTGTCGTCTCTTTGCATTCATGCTCTATTTTTCTTCCAGCACACCTTCGTGTTTTGTATGTCTGGTGTATTCGTCTATGTCTCGCACAGCCTGTGTTCTCTATTTCTGTATTCGTCTATTCATGCTCTTTTGTAGTAGCATCCTTCCTTTAGTTAAACCACGTGCTAGAGCAAAAGATGTTCTACTTTTTGCTGGTACGAGGTACGGTTCCCTGACATCCAACAGCACACCTTAAATAAATGTCAGTGTATTAAAATATACCTGATATGACCGTTGGTTAGATTAAATAATGATAAAGAAATTAAAGCAGTGTCGGGTTCTGTCTCTGAAGCAGTAGCTCTTGATATCGGTAGACTTGTGCTACAGTGGGTGTCTGTAGGTCTGAGTATCGGTAGACATTTGTAACAGTAGACTTGTCTGTCGGTAGACTTGATCACATTAGTATAGGTGGACTTGTAATGGTAAATGTGGCTCTGCCTTGTATCGGTAGCGGTATTCTCTATCGGTAGACTTTGCATAACGGTGGACTTCAGCATATCGGTAGCTCTATATCGGTAGCTGTCGACTTCGATGTAGCGGTAGGCTTGAGTACCGGTGAGCTTGTAACTGTAACTCTATCGGTAGATTTGATGTACCATATCGGTAGAATTTGATGAAGCAGTGATCTTTGAGTACCACTGAGCTTGATGTATCGGTGAACTCTGTATCGGTAGCTCTATTCGATATCGGTAGATCTAATCCATAATGGTGGCTACTGTTCTGTATCGGTAGATAGTGTGTAATGGTAGCTAAAAACTGTATGAGCATTCACTTGGCAGAATGAGTTTAGTCGTAGTAAACATATATCTGCTAATTCAAAAGACTAAATTTAAGCATACTGAATGTATCAAAATATATTAAAATATATTTTTAATGTATGAAGCATAATCAAGATATAAAGAAAGAACGGTTGGGATTATCAAAACACAATAAATCAACTTAATTCCAGAGGGTTCAACAATCTCCCCCTTTTTTATAATCACAACCTATGCCAAAATAAAGTATTATCAGAGGAAACATAACAAAACAAAAAAAAATCAAAGTATGATATCAACAGTATAGTATCAGAGGAAAAATATGGAAACAGGAATATATCAAGAAATAATGTAGTGTCAGAGAAAAGCACGAGAAAGATTCTTTGGTTTGCATATTTCTCTCCCTATGAATTTAACTACATGATTATCCTCCAATGTTTTGATTTTCTCCCCCTTTGTCCCCTTAGGTGAATCAACATTCTCAGGTTTCCAAAAATTTCTCCCCCTTTGTGATTAACAAAAAGGAGGGTATTAGAGAACAGAGAAGGACTAGGAAAGAAATTAGACAGAAGAAAATAGACAGGGAAGAAAGGAATAATGTATTTGATTGATAAGTAAAAGATACAGTGGAAAAATCAGAGAAGTACAAAAATAAAATGAATCCCATCAAAACAAAATGGCTAGAAGCACTCAATCATCCTCTTGAACATGTGTCTTTCCTTTGGGATTAGCCGAGGGTTCAGAGGTAGAGTCAGCAGGCTTGGGAATTCCGGAAAGAACTACTGGTGGATCAGCAACTGATACAGTACCAGATATGTAATATGAGCTCCTCTGAGTGATCATCAGTGTCAGGCTCCTGATGTCTTGAACAGAAGTCAGTTGAGGAGTACTCCCAAAGGCAGATGTAGTAAGTGCAGGAGGTATAATCACTGGTCTGGCATCCACATGCAGGAAGGGCAGCAACAGGTTTCAGAAATCCATTATAATGCTTCCTCCTCTCTCCATTGCAGACACAAAATCATCTCTATTTTCTATAAACTTATCCAAAGTAGGAGTAAGCTCCCTGAGATTACTCACTTGTTCCCTGAACGCTTGGGTAACCAGAGACAACTTCATATTTTCAAGCAAATGATTGAAATGGTTTTTCATTTGGTGCTTGGTATAATGCTTTTCAAAATAATCATCCACCTTATTTTTGATTTCCTCTTGAGAAGCAGTAGTTGCCCGCAGGTGGTCACGAAAAAAACTACTAACATCCCTAGTGGTAGCAAGAATCTGAGTATCTAATGCACCACTGGGACTGGCCTTATCCAATTCTTCCTGAATAATAGTGCAGATCTGGTCAAGGATCACACTGGTGCTATTTTAGGGAAGGGGATTCATTGAGAAGGCCACTGTCTCCTTGAAAGATTGAGTCAGACTACTAACTACACTCTGAACAAGTTCATCCTAACTATTCAGATGTTCATTGACCGACTTTTTGAAGGCCTCAAAAACTTCCACAAACTGTTTGACCACTTCTTTGATATACTGAATGTCAGTGTGCACTTGGGTTTGAGAACTGTTCAAAGCAGTCAATGAAGCGATTGATTGTCTAAGAGAAACTACAGCTCCTGTCCAACTCTCAATCTGAGTGTGGCACACCTTATGTTCAACCACCATTTCTTTCACAGGATTGGACACACTACATCCAAAGGATAACTCAATGGATTGCTCCACACATTTCATCTCTTCAACCATATTGTTCCTCATATCTGCCACTGATTCTCTTATTACTTATTTCAATTCATCTTTTAAAGACTCAAGGTCCTTCTTGGTTGCCACATTTTCAGCCACAGTGGGTAAGGTAACTGATTCATTTTGGGATTGGTCTTCCTCATCCGAATCTCCACAAGAATGTCCATGAATCATATATCCGGGATCTGATGTCCAACCTTCAATGTCATATAACACTGATACTGAGCCAAGATTATCCTCCTCATGTGGAACATTCTCCTGAGATATTTATTCCAACTGTTCTTCCTGAGGTAATTCTTCACTTTCCTCTACAACCACAGCAGATTTAATAGCCATTTGTTTTGAGTCATTAACAGGTGCTACTGCTATGTCTTCCTGATCATCCAATGTCCTGACTGTTCTGACTATTAGAGGACTCAAACTGAGCTCTTTTTCAACCTTTTCTTCATCATCTGCTTCACCATCAGCCTCTTTTTCTCCATTAACATTATGATCAAATTCGGTTGTCTAATCATCCTCAGAGGTTTCCTTGACAACATACTGACATGATTATTCTTATTCTTCTGTAGTCTCTATATCATTGTCCTTTAAGACAGTTTCTCTGTTTGGTAGTTCTATTGGAGGGCTAGCTACTCCATAAGAAATAACTTTATGCATAGGACTAGGGGGAAAGTATGGATCTCCTCCTTCTTCTACTGATGTCTCTTCCTCCTCCGCTTCATCATCACTGTAGACCGGTTCTGGATCATCTGGTCTAAGACTAGGATCCCTCACATCCTTTGGTCTAGAAGGCTGATCCATAGGAGTATACTTGTCATAAATTTTTCCATCATCATTCACCCATGACTTCTTCCAAGGATTCCAGCTGACTTTCATGTATTTACAGATAGTTCTTGTAATACAGAAGTTATCCTTGACCACTACAAGATCATCCAGAGGTCCAGCTATCTCCTTCACATTCAGTATCACAGAAATTAGTTTTGAGAAAAACAAGGCATTTGATTTTGACTTCGGTCTATTCATCTCTTCCACTTGAACCATAATCAATCTACATAGATTGATTCTCACACTGTTCTTAAACAAATGTAACATATATATGTCTTGGAATCTCAAAGTGGAAAAGTCTCCTCTTCTCGGACTAACAACATGGTGAATAAACTTAATCAACAGTTTTTCTTCTCCTACCATCTCTACAACAATCACGTTTCTAGGGGTCCCATTCCCTATGAGTTCCAGCAGAGCATCTTCATATTGAAACACATCACTAGTTGAAGGTACAGACTTTGATAAGAACGCATAATCTCCTTAATGTGGAACTCTTAAGTTCCTAGCCCATTCCTCTGAAGTAAAAGATACTTCCTGACCATTTACCACAGAAACCATTCTGCTTTCTTCTTCAGACTTTTCAAAACGAATGAATTCGTAGAATTGTTTCACCATTTCTGGATAATAAGGTCTGTTGTTGTTCGCGAATCATTCTACCCAACCTTGTTCTTCTAATACTCTATGAACTAACAATTTGCTTTACATCATCCATTCTGCACACACTTCTTTTTCAACAACAATCTCTCTCATTGAGAGATGCGGGTTTATTGGATTCCCTCGAGCTACACTTCCACTTCCACTGTCATTCGATACATTCTGTCGTTTTGCTTGCGGCTCATCACTCCCATCTGTGACTTGGGGTCTCTTGACGCGGGCCATTACGGATTGGAGGCTAGGGTTTGGAAGATCGAGAGGTTTAGGGTTTGTTGAATTTGGGAAGACAAGTTCGCAGTGAGATTGAGTGAGTCTAGTTCGAGTTTTAATATCATTTAGGATTCATAAATCACATAAATCATAAATAAAATAAATAACGGTTCGATGACTCGGCTTTACAGAATTTTAAAACAGCGCAAGATATACCAGTAAAGTCTCCTAACGGTGAGGTCTTCTAACGGTGAGATTTTTCTAATGGTGAGGTTTTTCTAACGGATAGGTTTTTCTAACGGCGAGGATTTTCTAACGGTGAGGTTTTTCTAATGGTGAGGTTTCTCTAATGGTGAGGTTTCTCTAACGGTGAGGTTTTTCTAACGGTGATGTTTTTCTAATGGTGAGGTTTTTTCTCTTAAAAGTTTAAGGATAAGTTATCATTCCTAATTCGTGTCTAATGAAACTTAATCATTCTGAACATAAAGTCTTAGTGAAAATATAAGCTAATTGAAGTTCAGTGCCTATAAACTCAAGTGTTATATCACCTCTTTTATAATGATCTCTTAAAAAGTGGTGTCTAAAATCAATATGTTTAGTTCTAGTGTGAGACATAGGGATTTTAGAGATATTAATCGCACTAGTGTTTTCACAGTTGATGGAAACATGTTTAAAGTTATATCCATAATCCAGTAGTGTGTGTTTCATCCACAGAATATGTGCACAGCAACTACCACCAGTGATGTATTCTGCTTCAGTAGTAGACAATGCAACTGAGTTCTGTTTCTTACTACACCATGATACTAGGGATTTTCCAAGTAAGTGACATGTTCCAGATGTGCTCTTCCTATCTAACTTACATCCAGCAAAATCAGCATCTGAATAACTTGTAAAGTCAAATGATTGTCCTTTTTGATAAAAAAACCTAAATTTATAGTATACTTAAGATATTTAAAAATCCTTTTAACAGCAAGCAAGTGTGATTCTTTAGGATTAGCTTGAAATATAGCACACATACATACACTGAAAATAATATCTGTTCGACTAGAAGTAAGATAAAGTAAACTCCCAATAATACCTCTGTAATTAGTTTGATCAACTGGTTTCCCAGATTCATCAACATCCAATTTTCAGGTGGTACTCATAGGTATATCACTTTCCTTAATAATATTCAAACCAACGCGTTTTAACAAATCTTTAGTATATTTACTTTGATATAAAATAATACCATCTTTAGTTTGAAAGATTTTAAGACCAATAAAATACTTAATATCTCCCATTAAGCTCATTTCAAACTCATTTTTCATAACCTGTGAAAATTCAGTACATAAAGAATTTTTAGAAGATCCAAAAATAATATCATCAACATAGATTTGTACTATTAATACATCTTTTGAAATCATTTTTATAAAAAGAGTGGGATCAGCTATTCCTTTTTTAAATCCTTTTGAAATAAGAATGTTTGAAAGTCTTTCATACCAAGCTCTTGGAGCTTGTTTTAAACCATATAAATCTTTAGAAAGTTTAAAAACATGATTTTGAAAATGAAGATTTGAAAAACCAGGTGGTTGTTCTACAAAAACATCTTCAACAATAAAACCATTTAGAAAAGCACTTTTCACATCCATTTGATATAACATAAAATTAAGAAGTGATGCATAGGCAAGTAAGATCCTAATAGCCTCTAATCTAGCTACAGGTGAAAAGGTTTCCTCATAGTTAATTCCTTCTTCTTGATTGTAACCTTGTGCAACTAGCCTAGCTTTGTTTCTATTGATGTTTCCAGATTCATCAACTTTGTTTCTAAACACCCATTTTGTGCCTATGGTGATAGTGTCTTTAGGACTTTCTACTAATTTCCAGACTTTGTTTCATTCAAATTGATTTAGTTCCTCTTGCATAGCCATTACCCAATATTCATCATTGATAGCATCATTGATATTTTTAGGTTCTAGCTATGACAAGAAGGCTTGATGTTCAACCTGATTTCTGAGAGAATCCCTAGTCTGTGTCCCTCTATCAAGGTTTCCTACAACAACATCTAAAGGATGGTTCTTTAGAATCCTAGTTGGTCTTGAAAAGGTAGGGCTAGAGATTTCAGGTTCATCTACAGGTTGTGGTTCAACAGAAGCAGGGTCTGGAAAATATTCACAACTGGATGTTTTAACTGCAGGTCCACTGTATTTATCATTAAGGTTCAAAACAGATAGATCATCTTCAATATTTTCAGGAGAGGTCTTAGGTTCAAGTGGATCAGTTTCATCATATTTGATGTGAACAGATTCTTCCACACATTTGGTTCTTTTATTGAAAACTCTATTTGCTTTACTAGAAATAGAGTATCCTAGGAAAACTCCTTCATCACTCTTGGATGAAAATTTGTCAAGATTGTCTTTAGTATTAAGAATAAAGACTTTGCAACCAAAAACTTTGAAGTGGTTAACCTTAGGACTCTTATGGTTCCACAACTCATAAGGGGTCCTCTTAAGAACGGGTCTAATCAAGACTCTATTGATAACATAACAAGCTGTATTTACAGCTTCATCCCAAAAATAAAAAGGTAGTTCATACTCATTAAGCATAGTCCTAGCAATTTCCTACAGGGTTCTATTTCTTCTTTCTACTACATCATTCTGCTGAGGTGTCCTAGGGGCATAGAAATTATGACCCTTTCCATTGTGTGAGAAGTTGGATTCGAACTCATGATTTCCAAACTCACGACCATGATCACTTCTCAGGGTTTTAATCTTATGTCCACTAAGGTTTTCTATAGACTTGGAGTATTTTACAAAGCATGAACAGGCTTCATTTTTTTGAGCTAGAAAATCTACCCAAGTATATCTAGAGAATTCATCTACAAGAACATAGACATAATGCTTCCCATTTAAGCTAGAAACTCTAGAAGGTCTAAATAAATCCATGTGAACCAACTCGAGGGGTTGATAAGTTGACAATTCATTCTTTGATTTAAAAGAAACTTTATGTTGCTTTCCCTTTTGATAGGGATTACAAACTCTGTCTGCTAGAAATTCAAGTTTGGGTAGGTCTCTAACTAAGTTCTTCCTAGAAAGTTTTCTAAGTGAATGCACGTTGTAGTGTCCTAATCTTCTGTTCCAAAGCCAAGACTCTTTATGAAAATAATTTAAAAAAGTAATATTTTGCTTAGCTAAAGAATTTAAATCGACAGCATAAACGTTTTCATTTCATAAAGCAGAAAACACCAAAGCATTTGTATAATTAAAAACATTGCAAGAATCACTTTCAAATTTAACATAAAAACCATCATCACATATCTGATAAATACTTAACAAATTGTATTTAAGTCCATCAACAAATAAAACGTTAGAAATTAATACTGAGTCAGTGTTACCAATTGTCCTAAGTCGATGATTTTTCCTTTTGAGTTATCACCAAACGTGAAAAACCCTACATCAACTCTGACTAAGCTTTTAAAGCATGATAAGTCTCCTGACATATGTCTTGAACATACGTTGTCCATGTACCAGGTCTTTTTACAGGAGCTCTTTAAGCAGGTTTCCTACAAAACAGATTTAAACAGGAAATGAATTTTGTACCCAGATTTTCTTGGGTCCAGACAGGTCATCCAATAACACTTTAGGTACCCATATTTGTCTAATGGGTCTCATAAAATTTCTAGAATCAACAGATTTGAAAGATAAACCATATTAGATCCATAACTATGAATATAACTAGTTGAAGCATAGGATGTTCCAGAGCTGGCTACATTCTGTCTAGATTTAGGAATAAATCTAGTTTGGTTAATTTTCCTTTGACCAGGTTGGTATCCTATACCAGTAGTGTATCTAGGTGCTATTTGATTACCTAGAATTTGAGTAAGAGTATATTTACCATTGGTAAATTTTTCTAAGCCTTTCTTGAGTTTCTCATTAGATAATTTTAGTTCAGTATTCTCTTTATGCAACTGAGCATTCGTTTCTACTTCAATATCCAGAACATATTTATGTTTAATAGTTAAAGAATATTGTTTCTTTAAACCTTTGTATTTGTCTTTCATCTCATTACATGTTTCTTATAACATATCACAATATTCAAACAGTTCAGATTTAGACATGATATCACATTCAGAATCATCTCCAGAATAATATGAATTAGAAGCAGGAGTTTCTGAAGTTACCTCATAAGTGTTTGTCATAAGACACATGTTCTACTTGATTCTGTGTTCAGTTTCAGAAACTTCATATTCACTAGAATTGTCCTCAGAAGCACTCCAAGTGGACTTCATGGCTTTATTATACTTGTTATCTTTGTATTCATACTTCTTCTTGTATTTCAGCTTTGGACAGTATGCTTTTATGTGTCCCTTCCTTTTGCACTCATAGCAGACAACTTCATATGATTTTTCAGATTTCTTCGAATCCTTTTTCAGATGTCCTTTGTTGTTATACTTACCTTTGTAGTTGGACTTTCTAAAATACTTCTTCTTCCTATAAAATTTCTTAATCCTTCTAGAAATGTGAGCCATCTCAGCATCTCTATCAGAATCACTCTCACTGTCTTCACAGCTTGAACTTTCATTGATAGTTTGAAGCTTTTCCTTATCCTTATTCTTTGAGGTTGTAGTTTTGAAGGCAACAAATTTTCTTCTAGGTTCATCATCATCTTCTTTGTTTACATTGAGTTCCTATTTATACATCATCAGTTTTCCAATTAGTGCTTTGACTGGCAGTTCTCTAATGTCACACGATTCTATAATGGAGACAGAGGTTCATCTCCATCTTTCAGGTAGACATCTCAAAATTCTCAGGATTTGTTCCTTTGCTAGAACATACTTTCCCTGGGAAGACATTGTGTTGACAATTTCATTGAACCTGAGATACATATCCGAAATGGGTTCTTCAGGCTTCATCTTAAAATTATCATACTTAATAGTATAGGTGTTCAATCTCATTTGCTTAACATTAGTTGTTCCTTCCTGAGAAATAGCTGAGGTATCCAAAATTTCATAAGTAGTTTTACAGGAAGATATTCTATCAAATTCCTCATCTCCTAGAGCAATGTACAAAGAATTCATAGCTTTACAATTATTATTGTAGGCAGTCTTAGTAGCTTCATTCCAAGTAGTTCTAACAGTAGTAGGAATTTTATATTCTGAATCTATAGCAGTCCAAATATCAAACCCCATTCTCTCTAAATGAATGTTCATCTTGATTTTCCACTGATCATAGTTAGTGCCATTGAAAAATGGTGGTCTATTGGCAGCAACACCTTCAAGTCTATTATCCATGATAGCGAACTATAAGCAACGATTTTAAAGAGATAAAAATTTAAAAATAACACAAATTATAAGAACATTAAAATAAAACCAAAATCAAAGTTGATAAACAGGGTACGAAATATTTTAAACAACCATTGATACCAAATTTTGGTCGGAGTGGACATTCAAGAGGGGGTGAATTGAGTTCCAATTAAAATTTCAGTTTTAAAAACATTACCTTAAAAACCCCCAAATAAAATACTGAATTAAACTGTAGTGAGTTTATATCAAAGTAAGGGTTCGGTTGGGTTCTCAAGGGATTGATTATTTCCCAGTTAATCAAAATAGAAAGGTTGATTAACTTTTGAAACCAACTTACTGATTTGCAACTGATATTAACACTTGTGAATTTAATTATCAAAGTGACTTTAAAACAGTTTTGGTTTTAAAGAGAATAGTAGCGGAATAAAAGAATAACTTTGAAAGATATAGCACAACAAATATAACAAAGAGGTTCAGTCTCAATCTGAAACATAGTCCTCTCAAAAACTATTATAAAAAGATGATCCACACCCTGGATCGGGGATAAACAACAGTAGCCAATTGTCCAGGTCCAAGACCTCTGCCACTGTTGTTCATGGGAAAAAGAACAACAGCAACCAGCTGTCAAGGTCACACACGACCTCTACCACTATCCCAGTGGGAAATACAAAATGTAAGAGAGGTGAGTGAGGATTTACAAATCCTCCAGTTAGAGTACAAGAGACAGTGTGTGTGTAAAATGCAACAGATAACACACACTGCTCAATATGTAAAAGAATAAATCACAGAGCAAATATTTAGATTTTAGAAATGGCTCTAGTGATTGTCATGCAGTTCTGGACTCCTTTGATTGATCTGAATTCCCTCTGAGTCCTCTTCTAGTTTTTTTTCTGGAAAACAGACTATCGTCTGTTTCCTTGACTTGAAGGTGTAGAGACAGTCGATGAAGCTCTTGTGTTATGTTCTCGTTCTCAGCTCTTCACTAGTATGCAGTAATGAGTTTGTCGTGTATGTTCTGTCGTCTCTTTGCATTCACGCTCTATTGTTCTTCCAGCACACCTTTGTGTTTTGTATGTCTCGTGTATTCGTCTATGTCTCACACATCCTGTGTTATCTATTTCTGTATTCGTCTATTCATGATCTTTTGTAGTAGCATCCTTCCATTAGTTAAACCACGTGCTCCGGCAAAAGATGATTTACCCTTTGCAGGTATGAGGTACGGTTCCCTGACATCCAACAGCAAACATTAAATAAATGTCTGTGTATTAAAATATACCTGATATGACCGTTGGTTATATTAAATAATGATAAAGATATTAAAGCAGTGTCGGGTTCTGTCTCTGGAGCGGTATCTCTTGATATCGGTAGACTTGTGTTACAGGGGGTGCCTGTAGGTCTGAGTATCGGTAGAGATTTGTAACGGTAGACTTGTCTGTCGATAGACTTGATCAAATCAGCAGCGGTGGACTTGTAACGGTAACTGTAGCTCTACCTTGTATCGGTAGCGGTATTCTCTATCGGTAGACTTTGCATAACAGTAGACTTCAGCATATCGGTATCTCTGTATCGGTAGCTGTAGACTTCGATGTAGCGGTAGGCTTGCGTTCTGGTGAGCTTGTAACTGTAACTCTATCGGTAGATTTGATGTACCGTATCTGTAGACTTTGAGGTAGCGGTGATCATTGAGTACCGGTGAGCTTGATGTATCGGTGAACTCCATATCGGTAGATCTATTCGATATCAGTAGCTATAATCCATACCGGTGGCTACTATTCTGTATCGGTAGCTAGTGTGTAATGGTAGCTAAAAACTGTTTGAGCATTCACTTGGCAGAATGAGTTAAGTCGTAGTAAACATATATCTGATAATTCAAAAGACCGAATTTAAGCATACTGAAAGTAAGAACATATATTAAAGTATATTTGGAATGTATGAAGCATAATCAATATATAAAGAAAGAATGGTTGGGATTATCAAAACAAAATAAATCCACTTAATTCCAGATGGTTTAACATATTGTATTGAACACTAAATTGGTTATATGTGAAAGGAATGTTTGAAATAGATATTGATTGATAAAAATTGTAAATTAATTTATTTGAAAAAAATTCCTATAAAAACTCAAGGAGATACATTATTCCCCCATTAAATATAATTTCTCTTTTAAAATTCAACACTAAGGTAAAAATGAGGATAACTATGCAACATCATGTCCACAAGTTCACATGTAGCTTCCTAAAACTGGTGATTTCACAAAAAATTATTGATGAGGAGAGTGGTATTTTTCTGTATAACATTCATGGTTCAGTCAATAATTTCTAACATTTTTTCCTCAATATAAATATCATGCTTTGGTTGTATGACCTATGTGTTGAGTACATGTGAAGGATTAGGTATATACATCCTCATGAGTGATACATGGAACACATCATGGACATCATATGTATTTAAATGATGTGATAGGTGATATGATACTATCCCAATATGATATGTAATCTCAAATGGACCAATATACCTAGGGAATAGTTTCCCTTTCCTCCTAAATATCAAAATGTTATTCATGGTGGGATTCGTAGAGACACCTTTTCAACAACTTCAAAATCTAAATCATGCCTACATTTATCAATATAATTTTCTTGCTAATATTTTTCTTCTTTGATATTGTTCTAAATGGTTCTATCATTATCTATAATTTATTCTTTGATATTATGTCTACATTGCTTTATTTCTCAAACCTCATCACAACACATTGGTGCTATGTATTTCTTCCCCTAGAAGAGTCCATGCAGTTCCATCTGAATGCTTTCATGAAATCTATTTGTTTACGAAAAGTAAACTAGAAAAAGGTTTTGATCCTAACAGCATTTATAATATATCAAACAATATCTCAACATATCCTATTGGATTTGAATTATTCTTTAATTCTAACCATATATATGATGATAATACGAAGTTCTGAAACTCAACTCAGAAACAACTACGTGTTGAAGAATTTTCCAAAACATTTAGGTAAACCTTGGATCTCAAAATAATACAATAAAATATGGTACTTTTTGAAACATTACCACATTCATAATTTATATCCTCAAAATCCTACCCATAGAAAAGTATTCTATGATATAAATGATGTGTTCTCACTTATTATGTTGATTTTCATCCACCCATATTGCATTAAACCCTTTAGTGGTTTGTGGTAGTAAAATGAAAAAATCCATAATGATGTTCTCCCATTTCCCTTCTAGTCTGATTAATGGATGAAGCATCCCTTTATACTTTTTTATTTCAGCCATAAATTGTTGGAATACTACAAATGATATATAAACCCACAATATCTATCTATATATGTTCCCACCAGATATTTTTTTCAAGTCCTTGTACATTTTCATACATACATTATAAATAGAGAATAATGAACAATGATCTTCCTCTAACAACTCCTTAAAATTTGGTATAGGTGGATCAAATTCACTACTAATGATTCTTATCATACTATATGGATCAATCTTAAACTCATGAAAATTTCTTACATTATTTCATAGCTCTTAATATTCCTTCTATAAATCTATAATCTTTACAAAGACATATCATTGAAAATTCAATTCAAACTGATAATAATTTTCCCCTCCCATAAATATTTATATATTAATCCTCTTTAAATCTGAAAATGTAGTATCTTTAATATTTTCATAATGTATAAGCTAGCCTAATCTTTTGAATTCAAAGCATCAACCACTATGTTTTCTTCCATGTGGTGGTAATGTATTGAGCAGTCATAATTCTTTATTAAATATAATATTCTTCAATTGACCATTTTAAACTAAATAATTATATGTGAATATATATTTAATATGTTTATGATAACCATATATATTACACTTTTCTACAAAATGATAATACTTCTACATCTTTAATGAAAAAATCACCTATTCTAACACTGAATCATGAGTTGGTTAATTTTTCTTATGAATCATCAGCTCCGACAAGCAATTATCTATATCCATGTTATTATTCATAATAACACATATAAATCCCCCAATGGATGCATCACTGTTAATTACAAACCCTTCACAACTATGGAGTAATTCAAGAACAGGTTCACTGACCAACCTTCTATTTATTTCCTTTAAATATTCCTCTCCTTCATTTGTCCAGGGGAACATGACACCCTTATAAGTGATATAGGCCATAAGATTATATAGTCATGATAAATTCCACACAAACTATTTATAATATCTAGCTAAATCAATAATAATACATATCTCAGTCATTATAGTTGGTCTAATCCATAATTTAATACACTCTTTCTTTGATGGACCTACTACAATACCATTTCTTGAGATTATGTGACCCAAAAATGAATCATTTTGTAGAAAAAATTCACACATTGTAAATTTTTTCAAATCTCTTCTTTCGTTATGGTCCTCAGTACAATTATCAGTGATATTCATGAACTTTATTTCCCAATGAATATATATGAATATCATATATAAATAATACGACAAGCATATTAAGGTAATCTTTAAAGACAATATTATTTAAATCCATGAGGATGGGAGGGAAATATATAAGAGAAAAATTAATCACTATATATTCATAGTTACAATACCTTTAATGTATTTTCTTCTTTATTATATCTTATTTATTGACCCTCAATTGATGATATCTAGAATGAAGGTCAATCTTAGAAAGTATTTATCTATACGTAATTGATCAAAAAATTCATAAATATGTGGAAGAGGGAAATTGTTCTTGATGGTGATTTTTTCACCTCTGGATAATCATAGAATAGTCTCATTGAAACATATTTATTTTTCACCAAAATATTAGGTTCACCCCCAGGTGAAACACATTGTCGAATGAATACCTTATAAAGGTTTTTGCTGTGTTTTATATTAAATTACTAAAACTCAATCAGGTCTATTATATAAAGAGAATTTTAAATTTCAATGGAATTGTATATGAGTTCTATAGTGAACTCAACATCATATTTTGGTGGAAGTTTAGGAAACTATTACTGAAAAAAAAATCCACAGAATACTATAAAATATGTAAATCATCAAATACAATGTTCTCCCCTAAAATTTGAGATAAAAACATTTTTCAATGGTAATTAAGACCCATATATTAAATTTAATATCGAAGTTAATATCATTCATATAATCACATTGATTGATGATCATATGATGTTTTGAAATACAAAGAGTAACATCCCATCCTTGAAAATTTTCGTGGGCTTTTTTCAAAGAAAGAAAATACATGCCAAATATAACATCAAATTCAACAAAATTATGAATTTAAAAAACTTTATGAAGCACATTCCAATAAACATCAACCATAAATTAATACTAGACATGATACACAATCTTCAAACCATAAGTTGTTTGCACTTCTAGGTCCACATTTTTTTTGGAGGAATCTTAACTCCCTTATCAAAATAACTAGATATTACATAGTTGGTGGATCTATAATGAAATATGAAATTAGTAGTTCTATAGTTGATAATATGTGTACCTTTCATCACATTGATATCACACCCCTCATCATAAATATATATTTAATGTGATTTCTATTTGTCTCTTGACTTATGTGGTTCATGATATCAATCATTGTCACAAGACATTTGGTTTGGGAAGTGGATTTCATAAATACCAATCTCAATACACTTGTATAACATAATCATGGGAGGGTAATTCTATGTAGATTTTTATCAAGTTGGTTTTTGAGATAACTTATTCCCATCAAATCCACAATCAATTTACCATGGACCTTCATTTCCATACTTAAAATTTTTTAGGCCCTATATAAAAATTTCTTCTATGATTCTTCACAAACATAGAGCATAATGGAATGCTCATATTCTTTTCTTCATGGTTTAAAATGGACCTTTAAACATTATCTTTATCTTGTTATCAAAACAATGAGATTGATATGTGACTTCATCCTCAATTTCAACCATTATTTCACAAAACGAAATCTCTCAGTTTCTACCAAATTCTCTTATGAATAATGACTTTCAGAGAATTGTCTTTAGGAAAATAAAAAACCTATCAACATTACATTTTGATTGGTTGATAATTTATAAATGATACCTCAGATTTCTTTTGAATATATCATAATAGGTTGAAATAGCTTCATCATCCCTTTTCTTCAACTCTAGGATATATTTATTTATCTTGGTATAATGAATTTGAGGAATAAACTTATAGAAAAATTGGATTAGATACTCATATAAATACATGGATTTAATATCATATTATTCCCTGTTTCTATTAATTAGAGTCTACTATAGATCTTCTTCATCTTCTAACCAAAAACATATCGAGTTACTTTCTCATTCCTTGAACGTTAAAGAATGGAGAATATAATTTTAGTTGTATTGATTCATTGTTCATAAAAAAGTAAATATAATGACTTTATGAAATAATATTTATGTTTCCTCATGAACGACTCAATATAATGTTCTTTCCTCCATTTTTTTATTTGGATGTCCATAATGATTCATATCTTGAAAATGTTGTGTGAGCATATCCATGAGGGTTTATAATATAGAACTTATACCATTCAGTTATTATGGAGTAAAATACTTTCATTGTCTATCATAATCACCATTAATGCATTTCCTTTATGATCCAACCAATGATAAAAAACAAAATACTAGATTAAGGAACAATTATCATAATGAAGAACATCATAATCATTAAAAATCACTTATAGGATTTCAATATTATGTACAATTCCCTAATATAAGATTCAATAGTTTTATATTATGTCATTGATAGACAAATTAAATATAAATCCTTCATAATGGTTATAGAAGAGCCTATAAATTCCCATTGCGCATCCCCATGCAGTGTCAAACAAGGTGTGTAATAAAGAATGATGTCATGTACCAGATTACCCTAATTCAGGATCATAACACCAAATCGGAATTGTTACCCATAGGTATATCTGTAAAATAGCTACATAAACTTCTAGTATCCATAGACTGGTGAATATCAACGAAACTAGTCACCATATCCTTCACCAAAATTCCAATACATTTTCCTATAAGTTTCATTATCCTTAAAATTTTTCTTAGACATATCTTTATGGTTATCAATAAGGTTATTTCATCTACGAATCCAATGGAAAACTATAACTTTTATCTAATACCAACTATAATGAAACTTACTTTTCAAATATAATCATTACATTATTTTTGTGGAATTATTATACATTATACGAGCAGACACCAAATATCAAAATAGGTATAATGCATTAAGAATCATAGAAACATAAACACTAGTAAATAAATGATCTACATCAGCCCCCACTATATTTCTATTTAATAGATCCTTTAATAGACATCTCAAAAATAATACACATAATCATAACCTAGGGGAGGGGAAACATAAAATTTGGTGAGCTCATATGTGGATAAAGTGTAAACAATGGATACATGTAAGTATAAACATGATCAAAAGGGTATGATAATGTAATAATGATAATATAATATCATTACCAATAAATCAAATATCATAACATTAATCATGTCATAATGATTTCTAATTCAAAATACCACAATCGTATGAAATAATGAGAATAATCCAACAAAGAATAAAATAGGAATTAAACATGGATAATAGAAAACAATTAATATTATATTATGATTTCTATATTATCCAAGGAATCATTTTCAGGTCCATCATGGTTTTATAGATTCACTCCCCATTCAAACATGGTAGCCATAGATCACTCCCATTGCCATAATAGTAGCATGATTTCATTCTTAACATGATCATTGTAGTCTAGGTTCACTCCCATGGACATTTTAGTAGTCAAGGTTCATTCCCAATACAACATTATTCCATCTCACAAGATTTATATAATTAAACAATTCATTAGAGGTTGAAATATGTCCCACCCATCTTATAGTGTAATCATTCATACTTGTTCCACAAGACCATAACTAGTTAGATAATAACCAATGGTATGAATTGGGTATTATAAACAAGTAACAAAATCATAACATATGGAAAAATATATGTTTCATAATCTTAAACACAACCCAAGAAAGGATGTGGGTTTCAAAATCATGTATCTCAGGAAAGAGAAATGGGTTTCATAAACATAATTCCATCAAATCATAATCCATTCAAAGGAAAACATTGAATTTAAAAATTAATTATTTTCCTCGTAGAATGATTAATAACACAAATGGATGTTATTTAATATGGAAAATAATTTTTAAAGATGATTAGAAATATTTCTTGATGAAAATATCCATTCTTATGTGAAAAATGTTTTATTTATAACATAAAACATTTTGATAACATTTAGATTTAAAAATGTATTTAAAAACGTATATAAAATACTTTGATAACAATAATAAAGTTATTTTTCTTTTAAAATGATATTGGTTGATCTTTATAAAACAATTTTGAAAACTTTTTCAAGAACATGGTTTTTTGAATAAAATTGAATTTTGGCTCAAGAGAGAGCATGATTGAATCTTTTTTCATAAAAACATTATATTAAGTATGATAGAGTGGAAAAGTATGTACAAACAAATGATTATATCGTTATTAAATATTTTATAAAGAAAATAATGAGTATTCTTGGTATATGGATGAAAAAATATAAATCATATAAAAATGATGAGATTGTCTCAATAATGTCATATAACATGGTATCATTGGATCATGCAATAAATGAAAAAATGAAATTAAATAAATCATAAAATATCATTAAAAATTTAGATTCATGATATAACATGTAAAATGGATGTATATATACCTCAAAAAGAGTTTAGGTTCATAACCAAACATGATCCTCAAACAACGAAAATTTTGAGTAAACATTTTTACCGATTTGGTAACTTTTGAAACATAAACCTAATAAATGAATGTTCATAAAATTGATATCTTAATACCCATAATTTAGAAATAATATAAATATAATACAATCAGCTGATGTTTTGATACCATAGAAAAGAATTGAGTGGTGATTATTGTATGTATCCCACAAGAATTAATGGTGAGATGAAATTCCCTTACCTTGTGTATTAACTCTCTTAGGACTCATACAAGCTAATGGTATAAAAAATATGTTTTTACAAAATATTAAATTGAATAATATTATTATAAATAGTACCATATACAATTTCATTATGATCTTATATTACCCTTTTGTTAGCATTCCCATATTAAGGTTTCACACTGGGTAATAGTTCCTTTTTTCTTCGCCTGTGTCATAATTTTTTATATCATTCCTCATTATACTTTTATAATTATTAAAAAATTTAAATAATGACATAAATATCATGAATATCATTTTTATTTATATTTTATTTATTTATTTAACCAAAAATTATGAAATGGAATACACGGCTTATTGATATGGTAAGTCGTCTGTACGTGTGAACGATGTTTCCATTTTAATTGTCATATTGAAAAAATGAAATAAAATGACATAAATTAGTATAAGAATATAATGTAATTAAAGTATTATTAAAATGATATATATATCATATAATTTCACTAAAAACTTCCCTAATAAATTCCAGTTGCTGTGTGATTGAGTAACATCGATTTGAGGGAGCAGTAGTCCGTATTTCCACAAAAACAAATTACCATAATTACACCAAATTAAAGTAAAAAATATGTGTGTTGTAAAATAAATAAAAAAGATTAATTAAATAATAAATATAATATATGAAATATATAATTATATTTACCATCGTAATGTCCACCATGTGTGATGGTAAAGTAGAAATAAACAATTCTCATTTTGTGATTCAATTGTTCATCGTTCAGATA
Organism: Viscum album; assembly: GCA_963277665.1. Taxonomy (NCBI): domain Eukaryota; kingdom Viridiplantae; phylum Streptophyta; class Magnoliopsida; order Santalales; family Viscaceae; genus Viscum; species Viscum album. Next base: position 1,592,268,475 of record OY728150.1, read on the forward strand.
AAAAATATGTTTGATATTTATTAAATGGAGGTGGGTGTATTTTTAAGACGAATGATTAGAAAAAAACAACTTATTATATATAAGATAAGGTTTTTATCATAAAATAATATAAAATATAGTGTAATGGTGTATAATGAAAATAATAGAAAGGAGCTTGAGAGAAGACATTACCTCTTAATAGTGTAACTCCTATTGTGTGCTGACAAAAGGATGCTTTGAGAGTATTAATTCTTAAGGGATGGATTATATGAGTATGGGATTGATGATTGGTGGTTATTGGATTATATGTTTTTGATCTAATAGGCTTTATAGTTGTTAGAAAGTGGGTAGAAGTGGTATCCCCTTATAGGGAAGGGTAAGGACAAAATATGCATTTTTGAAGTCAAGTTAGGTTTACCCATGCTTATACATAAAAAAGTCATACAAAACAATGAAAAATAATTAATATAGGTTTATTGGAAAATTAATAGACATTAATGCGTTTTATAAAAGTTTTTATGTCATTTTGGGTCTTATATATATGGTTTATAACATTATTAGCCTAATTTTTATATTGACTGGGGTAATTAAATTTAATCACATTCATTAATAGTTTTAAAAAATATAAATATTACGTTATTAAAAATGATAAATTATGGTTATTCCAAACATGTAATTCATTTTTCAAAAATCATAATAACTATATTAAAATAAATTAATTTAAAATTAATCTTTGTCTTGAGTCGGCAATGCACGATTTTCACGAAAAAATGATCAAACATTTACTATGTTTTTATATCTAATTTCAATTTGAAATTGGTTTCAATGAAAAAATATATATTAATTGATAATAATATTATATCAATAAACTATTAAACACATTAAAAATATAATTTATCCTTATAAATATATTATATTTAATTTTTTTTTATTAAAATCCGGTATTCTTCACTATTCATCCAAAAATGCAGTTTGCCAGAAAAATCACAAAAATTCACCCTAATATTATTTTGAAAATATTAAATAAGAAAAAATTTTAATTTTTTGAAATTAATTTTATAATCTTTTCTAAAATAAATTTTATTAATTTTCTCATATGTACAATAAAATTGGTTCATTTGAGAAATGATATTTTTAAACATAGAAAGTATTTACTATTAATCATATCTTTTACTATCAATATGTGTTGTTTAAATAAAAAGATTCTACAATATATTTAAAAATTAGTTATTACTATTCACATAACTATGTCTAATATCATGGGTATATTTATATTATTTAAATAATTATAATAATAAAATTATGTTTTGTAGAAACATCGGTGTTGTGTGTAGCATACACTATGTTGGTGTTATATGTAACATACACCAAGTCAGTGTTGTAATTATTGTATAACAATTGGGTTTCATATTAAAGGAATTTTTGAAATATTTTATTGAAATATATATATATATATATATTTATTCTATTCAAATAATAGGCCCATAAATAGTTATGATGTTATTGTAATAATATACTATTTAAAATAATTAGATATTTGATGTCAAAACATGCTTAAGAAAACAAGGCAATTAACACCTTAAGAATTTAAATTAAATAAATAATATTCGAAAACGGTGATAAAATTGTATTACTGGATAATATATTGTATGAGATGTATCATTATTTTTCTTATATATATATATAATAATAAAACTATATGTATTATATTAGAGGATTGCAAATAGACGATAGAAGTCAATCCAACGATAACGGTTTCTTCTGTAACTTTTTCATCCTTGATTTGTGCATCATATTCACTAATTATTCATATGATAGTTGTATATAATTTCTCTTTTTATATTTTTTTATCTTATATCTATTTATATTCATTTTAGTTGACATTTATTTTTTCAATTATTCCTTTCATATGGATTATTATTTAGAATTTAACAAAGTAGAAATGGTTTATTCTGAAATCCCATAATTATTTAGGGTTGTTTTTGTTTAACTTTTCCTTTCAGTAATTATTTTATATTTATATCTTAAAAAATATATAATATTTTAATCTGTGTGTTTAATAACATTTTCAAGTAATAATAATAGTTATATAATATTTTTTACATAAACTAGATTATAAATTTTTTAGAATTTCATTATTTATTTCTCTCATTAGTCAAAAATCCTTCTTCATCAAAAACAATATTTTCAAAAATATATTCGTTTTTCTTTTTTCTAATGATTTATTCAAGAAATTTTTACATATTTTTAATTTTTAAATAATATTTTGAATGGAATCATCATTTTGTTTTCAAAATATGGAATTATTTGTTTCCTTACAAAAAATGTGAATGGAATATTTGTTCTACCATGTATAAAATGATCAAAATTTCCCTCATTCATAAGAAATCAAAATTTATAAATTATATTATGATTTTAACATGGAAATTTTAAAATAAAATTATTTTCAAAATTTTTTGTGAATATTTTATTTCAAAAGATGATTTTTATAGTCAAAAGCATATTTTCATCAAATACTTGTAGTGATACCTTTATGTTATTTCGATTCATCAATGTCATCAATAATTTATTTTAATTTTTATCCAAGGGGGATATGTGTTACTTATATATTCTATAAAATTTAATTTTTCTGTATTATGATCAATTTTACTATGTATGTAAAATTTTATATCCAGTAAATATGTTACTCTGGATGGTTTATGATTGAGTTTATTTGATGATTTTATATATTAACTTTTTATATAATTTTTAAATAAAAATATATATGGTGATTATGTTTAACCCATTTATTATAATAAATGCATTGGAATATGTATGGTATGGGATGGGATTGATTGTAGATTTCCCATTGGTTCATCTACATGTCTGATGAGGAAAATTAGATTTCCAAATTAAATGAGTTTCTACCTCTAGATATAAACAGATTTTTGAATAGTCCTGATAGTTTCCAATGTTCGACATTATGAATTTCATCATTATGAGATCATTAATTTTCATGATATTATAATATTATTTAGAATATTTCTAGATAATTATAAATTCTATATGAATATTTATTTGGATTTATTAGATCATTATTTATTTGTAATATATTTTCTTATGTTTATTGATAAACATGAATTTTTTTTTGTTATTTTCATGCCCATATTTATTATGATTATATATTAATAAAATAATCTACAATAAAGATACCATTAAAGTGAATGTGATCTATCCCCTTTTATTTTATTTGTTTTCATTAGGTTACTTGGAAGTGTTTTATGATTGATATGTAATGTTATGATAAGAATAATAATTTCATTCTAAAAGAAAATCCATTGTTGTATTTTTTGTTTTTAAAATTTATCTAACATTGAAGTATGTATCTAGTTTAACGAGGCCAATAGAATATTTATTCCATCAAGTATGAATACCATATAACTAATTTAAATCTAATAATGTAACCACTGGCTTTAGGCTACAAGGGCCGGGTTCTTTATTATTGGTATCTGAAAATGTTTAGTAGAAACCCTAAAAACTATATGTACAAAAACATAGATGAGGAAATATAAAAATATGATAAATATTGATTATATTTATTTTGGGGAACAATAATGTTTTTATAAGTAATATGTAATATATATTTTCTGTGAAATATATCTATGTTTGTATGAAATATCTAGATTTGGATCAGGCACAAACGTACATAGGGGTAATAATTGAGAAAAATGTTTTTTATGATTGACATGAGAATTTCCCAGTACACATAAAAAGACCATACAATAGACTATTTATTACAATACTAGGTGATATTCTTGGGTATATTTAAATAATCAATAAAAACCATTATGAAGGACTAGAAAATATTTTTATGATTTGGAAACAGTACTAAAGACACATTGTTTATGATTATAAAAATATTCATGAATTTTTTTTAAATGTTATGTGTTTCCTTATTAAATTGATTATATATATTATGATATATACTATTATGATCCAAAATATTTAATTATAGACATTAAAAATAGAAACTAGTGTATGGAATGGAAACCATGTCAGTGCATGGCATCCAAAGAGTATGTATTTTTGTTTCCATAATGGGATTAAACCAATATTTCGAAGGGAAAACGTATCCCAACATTACCTTCATATAGGTACATTGTATCATAAATTATAATGATATAAGAATAATTATACATGTAATATTTATTGGAAATGATGAAATAGAGGAATATGACAACATTGAAAATGGAAGATAATGTGATGAAGTGTAAGAATAATTTTCCTCATGTGATAAATGGGGGGGAAACATGTTTGTACATGCTTTAAAGGAATGTGAATACTCTATAGGTGTTTTTAGAAACATCACCATGATAATGATTTAAATCATAGTTAGTAAAAATGTTATGTGTTTGAAATATGAGGAAATGGGGCACTATAAAAACAATTCCCCAATTGAAAAGGTAATATTCTATAGAAGATGTTATGGTATTTGACTGTTATTTTTCTATTAATAAAATAGAAGTTGAATGATAAATTTTCCTATTTATTTTTATTCATTAATTATGTTATAGAAGTATTTAATTAATGAAATTTTTGTTATAAGAATATTGTAATGTATAAGGATTTTATTGTATTATTATTTCATTAAATATTTGAGATAATATGTTGAATGGTACCAATGGACAAGAAAAGAGATTCACTAGAATGTTGATCATCACAGAAAACACATTATTGGTCAATGATAAACATTAATATGCTATCTATGTAAATATTATAATGAAAAATAGTGGTTTATGATATATTATTGGTGAAAATAAAATTTATTAGTTGTATTATAGTTTATGTAATCATTAATAGAGTTTTATCATGTTTGTTTTTTTTTGGAATATATTTGAAAACCTAAGGTTCTATTTTTTTTAATAATTAATATTTTAATTAAATTATTATGGTGAGAAAGCTAATAATATATTTGGAACATGACATTAATAACAAGTATAAATCTTCTAGGGAATATAATTTTGATTTATTTACCATCATTAGAAAAATTTGGACATGGAATTTGGTAAGATATATTTTTGGATGAGTATAATGTTTTACCATTATTGGAATGGAATAATTTATTTTTTGTGATATATGATTTAGGTATTATTGATTAATGTATAATATTTTATAAATTTTGATAACAATTTTTGTTTTAGTGTAGATATATGGATTGGATTTTCATTATTTTATTGATCATATGATCTATAATATGATTATTTCTATGCTTCAAGAATATTGAATTAATATTGGATATTAATTACAAAGAGTTTGTGATGAAGTTATAATTGAAAAAAAATTAAAAGGATGAAATTGTTCCTATAAAATAGAATAATATTGGGTAATAATATTTCCATATGTATGCAGACTTGATTGTTAAAAAATTACTAAACTCTAGGAAAATTATCTTGAAAAAATACAATATCATAGAATATTCATTAATTCCCCTAGACTAAATTTATAATTATAGATCTATGGTCATTAAATTTCCATGATCATCTATATTCTTGTGATTAATGATTAACATCAATATACATAATTATTTACAATTTACATTCATGTCAATATATATTTATCTTCCACCAATGTTCTACAATTATTAAACGGTGTATGTGATATTCTAGAGGACCTTCAAAATTATATTTCACTCTTATAAAAATTATGGTTTACTAACTCTTATCAATATTTGGGATATCAATAATGGTATTTTCAAATGACAAACACTTGATTATTGATATCTATATTAAATATTTATGATTTGTTTTATTTAAATATGGTAGCACATAACACCATGAGATTGTAAAATAAGAACATACTATTTGATGACATATAATTACAACGAAATGTTTCAAATATAATGAAACACATTGAGACTTAATGATACAATTCTTTTTAAATAAATGAAATCTCTTCAATATGTTTTAATGCATAATATACCTGGTATGAACAAAAAATGATACTATATAAAAATATTTTAATTGATACATGAGTTTATAAACAAGTCGTAAAAACAAAGGTTAGAAATAGTAATACCAAAATATTATATATTTTTTGATTAAAAATGTATTAAATTAATTGAATAGTTATCTATTTATAAGAAATAATATAAGAACCTTTTGAATGTAAAAAATGTATTCTAAAAAATATATCTTTTTTTAAAAGTGATTTAGTTGTGCATTGCACATAAAAGTTAAAATTTTTGTTAACCAATTATTAATCATTTATTTGAAAAAATAATAAATTTTCAAAAACAAAATATGTAAAAAAGTATCATCAGGTTACTATATAGACAATTTTCTGAAAACATAAATTTATATAAATATCGAATATCTGTTATCTTTATTGAAAAAATATATTCCATTCAAAACATTTAAAAGAATCATATTAATTTAAAATGCGGTTTAAAGTAAAATTAGTTCAATTATATTATAATAAATACTATTTAGGTCATCGTAATTAAATTAAAAAAATGAATATTTACCTAATAAATTTCTATTCTTATGTGAATTGTCGATATAGAAAACTGTGTTTCTGATAGACTATAGATTTAAATTTTATGTTAAATATTTCAATGTAGGTGATTTAAATTTGATAGAATATAATCCATATTTAGAATAGTCAAAATTAATATTATGTTATTATTTAGAAATATTATTTTCTATTTCTGAATAGTTAAAATAATAAAAATTAATTATCACAATTATGGTTATAATGACATTACATTGGGGTGGAACTAACAATATTTAGAAAAATATGACCTAAAATAATTTTAAAACTATCATTTTATAAAATATTATTACCAATATATCCTTAGTTTATAATTTTATGAGTATTGGGAACACTTTTCCAAAAAAGGGAACCTATATTATTATATAAGTAAAAGAATGAATTATTTCACCCTCTAACATTTTACATTCAATTAGGTGATCTTATAAGTAAAAAATGTGTATGTGAAATAATATGGATGGAGATATTGACCATAATGAAATTAATTTCCTGAGGATAATTAATTTTTTTAAATTAATAATTATTTATTTAAATATTATAGTGAACATTAATGAATGAAATAATTAATTACTAAAATCACAATACATAAAATAGTAAAAGAAAAATAAACTAAATTATTTTTTATATTATATAAATTTTGTAGAAAAAAATATCATGTTATAAATGTGTGAACATAATATAATATAATTACATCATTTTTTTGTAATTTTCTAAATTCAAACTAAATGAATATGTTAAAAATGATATTAATGATATTTTAAAATAAAAGATATTTATTTAAATGACAAAATTTTCATGAAAAATAAATATTATATAATTTAATATTTAAATTATTAAAAATATAATCTATGTTCCATTAAAGGGTCAATTTGTCATTTTTAGTTAAAATTTTAACCCTAAAGAGAAAAAATTATCTTAGCACAGTTATCATTAAAACAGTGTTTTTGAGTGTCACACACATTTGTCTTAAAAGTAATTTTCATCATAAATTAGTTTTTTTATAAATTTAATTTGATATTTACAATAATGGGGTCCAAATTTTATAATAATTTCCATTTTTATTTTTAATAGATAATGTATTTAGGATAAAATACAAGTTATCATAATGAAAAACTAAAATGGTGAAAGAATATTATTATATTGAGGAATAAAAAGATTAAAACACATGGTTTCTAATGATTTGTATGTTTTATTAAACTATAAAATCACTAAACCTATTTAATTATATATTTTTGAGTCACATGGGTTTGCATTAACCCTAATATTTGAATATATTTGTGTATTTAAAGATGCAACTCCTCATTTATAAGGGGGAACTCCACTACTCACATATTCATGTTAATAAAGACCAATTTCTTGACCAAACACAAATACATCCCTAAAAACATCCATATTGACATTTTGGGGAATATTTAATTCCTTGAAAACCATCTCTAGGGTCCTTCTGAAGATATCCAAAAGATGTTGCTCTGAGAAAATGTAATTTTATTCACTAATCTTATTTTTATTATTATTCTAAAACCATACATTTTAAAATAACATATAAAATATAATATAGTAAATCTACAACCTATACTTAGAAATTATTATTTTTACTAAAATAATTTTTTTCTGTCTCAACTTCCTTGAAATGGGAAAAATTTATCACATCATGTGTACGATAGACAACCGTCTCACAAACTGATGTAAGATGTTTTTCATCTACACATATCATATATTAATATAATTATGTATTTAATATATATATATATATATTATTATTTCTCATTTATGATATAATTATAATCATGTAGATTTTATATCAAATATACATTATTGCTTTATATTCTGTTTAAAAAATGATAACTTCTCTTGAGTGTCCAGTGGACTACCACCTCACGAAGTGATGTGATTCAGTTTTCATTTATGTCTTTCATGGAATTTAATATAGATATATTTAATAGATATATTTTATATATTTTAGATTATAATATTCAAGATTTTATTTTTCATAAACATATTTAGGCATTCACCAATTAAAATAATGGTATATTTTCTCGTACATACATACGACCAACCATCCCCACAAAGTGATGTGATTTATATTATACATCCATTTTTCAGGAAAGTTTATAAGTATGTATCTTTTTAATATATATATATAATATTAAAATATATTTTTTTGATGATGGAACTATATGCTATGTACAAGAACAACAACATTCATAACAAAACATGTATGACAAAATAAGGAAATTAACTCCAAATACAATAAAAATAATGTAATATTATTCTTGAAAGAGTTATTAAATGTTATAGGTGTTTCATATATTGTATTATATATATAATTAATATGTATTTATAATTCTTGTGTTTCAGACACATATGATGGAAGCCAAACATGATGTGCGGGTTTCTCATCTCACCTTATTTTATAAGATGTATACCACATTCACCAATTATTACATTGTGTGGTGTATATACTAACCCATTTTATATGTTGGACCATTAATTAATTTATTAATTTTTATATTTTCTTTATTTTTATTTTTATTTCTTTTATTGGGATTACGATTAAAAATTACGAAAGTGGTGAGGTTTGATTTCAAAATATCAACATAATTCAAGATTTTTTTGTTTGTTTAACTCCCCCTTAGAGAAATTATTTGATATTTATATCATAAAATAAATATTTTTTCTATATTAGTGGAATATATTATATTTTTCATGTAAATGTACACAGATTTTAATCTTTCGTATTAACAATGATCAAGAAGTATATTTTATGAAAATCCATACTTATTTTATTATTTCATCAAAAATCATTTATTCCACAAAATACATTTTTTTTAATTTTCCAAAAAAATCATTATAAGAAAAATTATTAAATAAATCTATAACTATTATTATTTTCTAATAAATAAATATTGAAAGAATTATTCACATCATTTTCAAACTACCCACTCTTTCGGTTTTATAGAAAATGTAACAGGAATCATTATTTTCATGTATACTACATGAAATAAATTTTATACCGTCCTAAGAACACATTATTTTAATGATTATTTTTAAAATATTCAATTTTACATTTTCCATGACAATTACTTTCAAATAAATTTTTATTTTTTTGGTTCAAAAGGATAGGTTCAAAGTACCAAGGTTATTTACCTAAATATTGATTTTAATGAAATTATTATGGTATTTATATTCATAAATAAAATAAAGCCTTTATTGTACATATAATAAACTAGGATTATTTTCAAATGATATCATTCTTATTTTTTCTTTTTAAATTTTATAATCATTTTGAATGATGATGTACAATTTTATTTTAATTCACCATATTTTTCTATATTATTTAGGATTCTAACTATGTTATTTGGGTAGTGTTAACATTTTCAATGTTAATGATTCAATAAAAAATCTTTTCCTGATTATGTTTCACAACATTAATAAATTGAATAAATTAGAATGAGTATCTAATGGGTGGGACTCAGCTATAGATTCCCCCTCAATGCATCGAGAGGTCACATGAGTCAAATCCATTGTCCAAATAAGAATGTTTATTAATGATAGATTTAAAACACCTTATGAAAGGTCATGAAAATTTCAAAGGACTAACATTATGTATTCCATCAATAAGTGATTATTCATTTCTAGGAGATTATTAAATAATTAATAATACATATTATTATGTTTGAAACTAATATTAAAAATTATATGGATTTATATCATTACAAATAATTAATTCTATATTATGATTAGTTTATTGATTGAGTGGAATGTATTTAGGAAATTTAACATTCTATATTGATTATACATATTCACCCAAGATAGATATTTATATATGGATATACCTCTTGATCATCTTAACTCACCTATTTCCATTATTTTATTTTTTCCAGGATACCTGTAATTGTTTTATGGTTGATATGAATAGATGTAGTAAGGGTAAAACATGCCTTCAAAAACATAATTTTATGTATTATATATTTTCTAATGTATTTTAACTTCAAGCATGAATATTGTTTATAGATAAAAATATATTTTTTGGTCCTTTGGGACACGATAACCTATATCTAATGTGAATGTAATTAGGTAACCATCTTATCAGGGCTACTAGGGATGGGGTCATTAGATACAATACATAAAATGACATAGTTTTTTACTAAATATTATTTCACAATATAGATTACTATATATAAATGTAAATTTTGATGAATGGGGGGCATTGGAAATGATAATAAAACTATATTGGATAGAAAAGTATAATAAAATATATGTTATGAAATAAATAATGGTACTCAGTTAATGTAAATTATGTCATTAAAGAATTGACATTTTCTCATAATATATATGATTAACCGCTATCCTACTATTAAGATGAAACATAATAATAAATAATATAAATAAGAAATATATATATTGTTAGATTTTAATTATTATCAGTCCATAACCATCATTACACCATAAGGCATAGTTCCTTGTGGACTACTTTTTTCTTTCACGGACAAGCATTCGTTCAATAAACAGTTTTAGTATATGTGTAAGGACACTTTTTTCAAGGACTATATTTTATTACATTATTTTAATATAATATTGTAGACTACCATTTATTTTGTAGATTTAATCTTCTTCTACGGACCACTGATGCCTCTCATAACGCCAATGATACATAGTACCTCATTGCTTTGTGAACTACCTTTGTTCAATGGAAAACCCATGCTCTGTATTCTAACTCTCCTCTACTGTCCTTTTTATATTCTGTGAATTAACACCATTTAAAACAAATTCCATGAAAAACTACCTCTTTCATGGAATATTTCATGATGAACTACTTTCTATCACAGAATTCTTCCATGTTAATAGTTATCATTTACGAAATTCTTCGTTTAGCGCTCATTTACACATACTTAAATTTATTCCACTAATGGTGATAATCTGTAATTAAATTTTCTAATCCTAATGATGTTATTACAGTCCTTTATATAGTAAAATTACTCCAAAAAATTCCACTAATAGAACTTACTAGAAATATGGTGTAGGGAAGCCTTTACTGTGAAATATATTTTGTTGTCCGCATAACACCTTCCTTCCCTCATTGTGGCTATTGTAGTTATAAAACTAATCACCGCCTCACAAAAAAAACTATGTGACTCTTGAGAACTATTAGCCACTAGGAAACTATGGGTCATCTTGTTAATTTTATGTCCTCCCAGGACTCGTTTTCCCTATATAGCCCATGTATTATGATTCACATTCTATAGAATGCTGCTATGATGAAACTCTTACTTCGTTAATTTTCTTTCGAAATTACACATAAATATTTTTTGATCTGCAATATTTTCATTATGGTATGAATACTAAATTCTAAGATATCTATTTTATAAAATCTATCATATTACATAAAACAAAATCTATATTTTGAGTAACAAAAATATCTAAAAGATTGGGAACTAATGCCATATTAAAAATCTCCATCAGAAACCACATTTAAAATATTTTTCAGTAAATGATTTCATCAATAAATAAGTATATTATAAAATATAACATTTGATAGTTCAAATTTTTCATCATAAGATTTTATGAGGAATTCATTGTAACATACATTCCATCCAAAAAGAACTTTATTCCAATAAAAAATTTAATATGATCAGGAACATATTTTCACCCCCATTCCATCATAAAGATTCCATTACAATTTGTTTAATAATTTTATGATTTCTGTGAAATACAAACCAGAAAATAATCACCATATTTCAGGAGGAGAATTACGCCACCATGAAATCAAAATTCATAAAATAAATCAACAAAAATTCTACAAGAATCACTCTGACATGAGAATTATTCAAACCATTCACATGTTTCATTGAATATCAAGACATGAGTACATTTCCAATATCCAATAACATTGGAACTACATAATCATATTGTCCGAAATGAGATCTTATTATCTCATTGAACACTATTGAAATGCAATGAAAATCAATTGAAAAAAAGTACAATCCATAAAATATTTGGGCTCCTCAAATATTTCATATTAATTTTTATAATTTGATGATAATTAATTAGTGGATAAGAGTATGTATCTCTTCAATGAAATCTAAAAATCATTCATTACAAATGGTATTACCAACCACGAGGACTCTAATAACATGGATGTTTCATAAAATATATAATATTTTAGAACAATTTTAATAACATAATTTAATATTATGTACCATTATTAATCATTTCCAATGTTTTTTAATGAAAATTTATTTATAGTTATGAAAATAAAATAACATCGAGAATATTGGTAGTTGATATGAAAACCCTAGTACTATATAAACAACAACTCATGATCAATTAAATTATCATACACATATTAAAATACCAAATTATTGTTAGTTTTACTACCTATGGATAATTTAATAGATATCAAAATAACATGAAAGATGGATACAATTACATTAATTGATACTCCAAATCATTCCCATAGAACTCTGTTGATGTTCTTAAATTTCTTGATATGCCCATGTGAAATATATACAAATAGACTATGATGAAAATATGGGTAAGGGAATCCTCAAAGAATAACATAATAAAAGTAAAATATTTTAGTATGGATGTAAATATTGTAGATAAAAATGGTTATAATGATAAATGTGAACATTATATAACCATATAAGAAAATGATATCATTGAAATATATGACTATTTATACAAGATAAAAAGATTAATGTTAAAATAGAATTAAATGCTAACCACTAAAAATCCTATCATAGTGAGGATATAGTAATAATTTATTTAATATACACGGTTCCACTTGATATAAGAACATTTCCCGTGGCATTGGATGCCTATCTAATTTTGTCCCACACACCACATTTATTTTATACACATTCATTTTTTTGTGACATAGATCATATAATATAAGAACATCATTCATGAAATTTAATCCCATGATTATGGAATGTGTATTTCGTAATTGTATGTCCCAATTTAGTGAAGGATTGGTACTTCATGGTGAATTTTCATGAATGGATATTTGGATGGGTATTCACAACAAAATATTTTTGCATGGATAATAACATGATAATTTTAGTTGAGTAATAGATATACATAATTGATAACGGATGGGATTAATTATAGTGAATTTTATTATATAATTTTAGTTGAATTATAATACCTATAATGGTATTTTTAAGACACATTACAAATTGATAAATTGGGAATAAAAAAATTTCACTATATAGCATATACTTTTAAAACATTTAAGATAGAATCTCTTACATTGACATGAATCTTTACCAATCATGGGGTCCATAGTAATATATTTAGAACATATTTTGTGGGTTATAGAGAGGTATTTAGAGAGAAAATTACTGATAAATGGTTTTGAGTAAAGATAAAATGGAGGATGGATGGGTATATATAGATATTAATATGTGGATTTTTTAATTAATTTCTATTTATAGGGTTGTTAATCTATGTTATAACATAATAAATACAAAAAAATATATATCATAGTTTATTCACATGTTTTCTAAAAAATATTTGTGGCATCAAATATTTTATTAGGATAATATTCAAACAACATCAATATTTCCATTCTTCATGTATATTTTATCAATGTTCAAATAGAATTATGATTAACACCATATTATAAATTATTGGTTCTGTAAGAATAATTAATGGTTTGAAAATAAAATTAGAAAATATAAACAAAATTATTTTCAATGATAAAAATATTTTTTGTCATAGAAAAAATTTATGATATAAATTACATCATTTTTGAGAAATTATGATGTCATAATTGAAAAATTGTTTTTATAAATCATATAATTTTTACCGAAAAATGGATCCTTCTCAAAAAACAATAAAAACCCATTAGAAAAATCAAATTTGGTGATATCAAATATAATATTAATCTTATAAACTATTTATGATAATATAACAATGAATTTTATATAAAAAACCTCAGTTAATGGAAAAAAATTATTATTTATGATATTATCAACTTTATGATCCATATAAAAATTATATTGGATTTCATTAAATTATATTATATTTTATATTTTAATAAATTTTATATAAAAATATATTTTAGGAAAATATTATTTATTTTGAAATTATTTAATTAATAAAAAATTTCATTATTCAAAAATATATACCACTGAAAAGTATAGTTTGGGTTTCTTTGTTTTAAAATATATGTTTTTTACAAATCAATGTAGTATAATTTTTATAAAATAATTATTTGAAAGGGTAAATATAATCATTATTTTAGACTAATGATAATATGATAAGTAATACTGCTATGATATATATATATATATATAACTCTAACTTACACTACCATATAGCATAAGGGTAAGTTGTGTGATGAAGGCACGTTCCAAGTGTGGTATGATTAACATTATTTGGGATGTGGTCGGAATAAGCTTGTAATTCTCTAATAAATTGTTTCAATGGATTTATAGTTACCGAATCATTTATTGGGGATAGTCTATGGAAAATATCAGTGCATCCATGTGCATTGGAAACTTCTATAATTGGGATTCATATGTTACCATGCAACCAGTTGAGGTATTCACTTATTCCTTCTATGTAAACTAGATATTATTTTAAAACTTAATATATATATAATAATATTAATTTTAACTATATAAATGAAGTATTTATAATGATTATTTTTATTACAAGGGTTTTATGATTAATATAAAAATTATTTATATATTTCGTAATATTCTAAATAAAAGTATTAATTACCTCACATGTGATTTAAATAACTACAAATTTATATAATTTATTTAACCTATCAAAATGGGAATTTCATTTATAATATTTTGATTCATTACATTTCCCCACATGAAAAATTTGTAACATGCAATTTCATTTCATACACTAAAATATATGAGGTATCTTTTTCTTCATTGCGTCTTCTAGTTCACATGTCACCTCCTAAAACTTTTGGTTCCACCACAGTAAATAGACCTAGTGTGTTTTTTTGTTCTGTAAAACATTTTATATTGGATATATGATCATCTCCAGCTTCTCCTAATATTAATAATCATTATCCATGTTTGGCATCTATGAATTCATTACATATTAGGGGTATGGAATTTAATTTCTTAATAGGGACACATGAAACACATCATATACATAAAATAGGTTAGGTGGGAGTGTTATTTTATATTGGGAGTGTTATTTGAGATTAATGGAAATATGTGTCCATGACACATTTCTAACCAAAATATCTTTCTTTTTATTATAGTTTTTCCTTATGAAAAATCATGAATGAAGAACCATTGTAGAGATGTATTGGTATCCTTGTATCTAATAGTAAAACTAACCAATATGTGTAAGAGGATACATCTTATTTACTATGAAATTGTGTATCTCATGATAATCAATGCATATAAATAATTTCCCATAATTCTTATTTATGAAAAAATCTTGATCACCCCACAGTGAAGTACATGGGAATAAATAAATAATATTGATTATAATATATATTCTAATTCAGATCCTCGTGTTTAATAATTTCTATTATATAGGGTGTCTTGTGGATTGTAAAATATTTGAGTATAATTTATAATTTGAATGAAATATCCTCATTATGACAAGGACCATGAAATTATATAAGAAACAGATCAGTATATTACCAGAAATGAAACCGTAGTTCGGTATGATCTTTTCCTTAGCCTCTATCATTTGTTCTAGATACAATTTCTCATGGTAAATTTGTATCCATTCCAAAGATGACGATTTCCACGAATATTCATACACCTCTTAACACATATAGCGAATCGATGTGTGATTAATGATATAGGGGATGATTTCCTTCTCGTGTAAATTAATGTCAACTCTATACAAGGAAATACTATACATACCTAGAATACCATATAACTATACTAAAATATTTATCATCGGTTTTTATTGAAAATTTAACAATTGAATATTTATAAGGGATAATTTATATATGTAGGATAAATAAATTACTTATTTTTCATTTTCAATGCTTACTCAACTACCTGGTATTAAGGTAGTCTTTGATGAATTATAAAAAACATGGATGATATAATTGTATAAATAGAATTAAAATAATATATAAATTATATAATCCCAAACAGAAAACTAGTTTATATATCAGAACATCCTTGTCCATATCCTCCTCAATAGTTTGGATGGTGTAGTTTCAAACTTTATATGTAATATAGGGAGGTAGTTTTGTTAAGCTATCAATAACAACCAAAACCTAGTACATTGGTTAACATAGTGTCCTCTTTTCCTTAGAGTATAAAATTTGGAAGATTGATTGAGGGAAATGTGGAACATTCCATTATTCTATTTCATAGGTGGCTTTTAACCATATACAATCTCTTTCTAGGTGTCCTTCCTCCCAAAACCTAACAGATATTGTTACCCACATCATATAATTTTTAGGATAATTTATGTGGCTTTATATAAGAAATACTTCCACAAGCTTTTATTCTATTTTATGATATTATAAACATAAATAGATTGTATTTTAAATAATAATTACCTATTGCTTTCATTGATTTATATAATTAATTATAAAGTAATTTTTTGTTTATATTTTTATTTTATTGTTTTTTAGTTTTTTATTGAATAATTTAAAATTAATCAATCAGTTAGGTTATGACTACATTTTTTATTTATTCATTTGTTTTTAAATATGTTTTCTATTATTTTAAATCTTATATTTTTTCATATTTTTTCAAAAAAATTCATTAATTTATTTATTCAATTAATATTTATTTTAATTTTTTATAATTTATAAATAACATTTTTTAAAATTATTTTTAAATTTATATAATTAATATTTTTCATGAATTTACTATATATATAAAATTTTATTTGAATTTATAAATTTTATTTAAACCATATATTTATTTAATTCAACTTTAATTGAATAATAATAAAAAGAAATAATGACTTCCATATTTGAAATACTAAAATATATATATGATGATTTTATTTTATTTTTACTTGTGTATTTTAGGGTTATTTTATACATGTGGTAGGAAACAAAATATTCTACCTCTAGCAACTGATACCTCTATGTCCAAATGTTGTTAGGTCTTTTTCTATCAAACCACTACTATATATGGGAAACATCTCTTCTTGGGGATAAAAAGGATCCACCTCTATCACATCACCTTTTAAACATGATCTTACTACTAGAATCTCTTCTTGAAGGATAAATATCTATATGTAGATACAACTAACTAAAACTATAGTCATCTTCACTAAACACCATCAGCAAACACGACCAGAAATGAATTTATGTCACCACCACTATCCTCCACAAAACTGTTGGAAAATTCACCACTAGAGGGACTCACCGTGAGTATGATTAAAATTAAATATGAGTCTCTTACTGCTAAAATCCACACAAGTAGGAGTCACTGGCACATCGATCCACCTCCAAAACCACTCACCACCATTTCTGAAATAAAATCTAGGATCATCGAATAAAAATACAACTCTAACATGATATAACTCATATGATATATGGAATAAAATAACGCAACAAAAATACACAAAAGCAACACCATATTTGAATCCAATAGAGTCCAACAAAATCATAAAACCATTGATGAATACCAAATAATTCCGAAAAAACTTTTATCATGCACCATTGGTGGACCAAACTCGCAAAATCTGATTAATCTAGCCATCATGGGGAAAAATATGAGCCTTTTTTGAAAAGACCCACCACCACTATTGAAGGTGCATTGAGAACCACTAAATACAAAATCACCTCTTCCATATATCCACTTCCCACCATATATAGAGAATCCAACCATAGTGAGGACCTGTAGCCTATGGAGGCATCTAGGAGAATTCAATCTGAATTCCACTTTCATGGCTCTCGTTGAAGCCCCATTTTTTATATTTTTAATTATATATATATAATGATATATTTTAATAATATAATAAGACCATAGAATAATAATAATATAAATTATTTATATAATCATATATAATTATAGACATTTATAATAATAAAATTATGTAATATAATTACATTTAAATATAATAATGATTATATAATTTTATATTTATCAAATAATATTATGTACATATCAGTATATAATTTTTTATATTTTCATAATTATAAAAGACTAATTCCTTTTTAAGTAGTATTATTTATATAAATATATATAACATAAGTATATATATATTATAATAGTTTAATTTTATTTACTAGAATTTACTTTTTCCATGAAACACACTTTTTCATTGATAAAATTTATTATTTATCTTTTCATTAGTTACATTAATTTAGAAATTATGTTGTCATATTGGTGGTATCATGTCGTGTGGTTTTTTATTGGTGTTTTGGGGCAAGGATGAGATCCATATGACGGTTTGATTATATGGAAATGTGTTTTGAAAAATCATGAACATTTATTACCATTGTGGCTCTTACTAAAATATCCCAGTTAATCCATCATCCATAATAGGGTACCCACCTTCTTTCCAAAGGTAAAAGATCATCTAGAATTTTAGCCCTGGAGACAAATAGGGGCTTGCATTTCTCAAGGGTATGGGAGGTAGGGATCATCACACACTTTTATGTGGAATTATTTTCTACTTTGGGACAGACATATAGATTTATGATACATTCTGGAAACCCTTTATAATCCTGATATGGTACCAGTTACTCTAAAAAATGACAAATGGATAATTAACTACTTTATTCAAATGAATTATGGATTTTTAGTGAATCTCTTTGTATATAATCAATTTTCTCTATCATTCTCTTATAATGGGAGTTGTGTTATGTGAAAATGTAATATAAGAAAGTCATATGTAATGTGTTTCCAAGGATGAAAGAGATTAATATTAAGTGGTGGGGATTAGACCATTATGATGAATATTATATAACCTAGAAATTGTAGGATGTAATAACCAAATATTTAGTTGTAC
Organism: Viscum album; assembly: GCA_963277665.1. Classification (NCBI taxonomy): domain Eukaryota; kingdom Viridiplantae; phylum Streptophyta; class Magnoliopsida; order Santalales; family Viscaceae; genus Viscum; species Viscum album. The sequence continues at coordinate 1,592,287,906 of OY728150.1, forward strand.
TTTTGTGTTTTAATTTTCTATATATTTGGCTTATTGGGGTGCTCTGGGACAATGGGTGTCCAATCTCGAGTCATGGAGGGACAACCTACATATCACGATTATAGAGAGTATCATATATTTTCTAGTTTAGATGTTTATAGCATACATTCTAAGGTTTTATTTTTCCATATAGGGACTTATTATACAGATGAAATGATTATTTCTGTTCCCAAATCCCACATAATCTATGCTTGGTGTGAGAAAAATGGAATGGAAATGATCTTATTTTCATTGATCATGGAATTGGATTTTCATTCTGAGACCTCCCTTATAAGACATATTATAAATTTTGTGCCTCAAATAGATGGAATACTTTTTTTGTTATGTAGGGAACCAGAGTTATCATTGTATAGTTTAATTTTTATTCTTATGATGGGTGAGATAAAGTATATAGCCCATTGGAATGAGTATGTCCTGATTTCTTAAAAGACATAAACATAAGTTTTAAATTGAAATGGATGTTTACTTTAGCCCAAGAATTATAAAGTCATTAAATATATACATGAACCTAGAATAGTTATAGATTAAGGGACTTATGTATTGGTACATTCTTGTGGATATTGAACTCTAAATAGGTGGCCTATGAATCCTGAATACGGAAGGAATTAAAGTCATCATAATTACTTTTTGTTGAGGATTATACAATGAGGCTTCCCAATAATTATGGAGGTTTATGGTGCATTATGAGAAATGAAACCTCAAAAGAAATTCTGATCCATGATCATTTTGAGAAAAATAGGTTGACAAATGATAATGTCATTTCCTGTAGAGGTGGGCCAAAAATTCTAGGGTCAGCCTGGATGATCACTATGAAACACAAACAATGAAAAGGTGGAATATGTATCCTAAATATGGTTGGAAATGTAGTCATATTAGTTCCTTTGGTAATGTATTACACATTGAGGATTCCCCTAACTTTCTTCCTCCTTGAAACACATTGATTTCATACTAATCTTAAATTTTAGAAGAGTATCTTCCTAGAATATCTAAAGACAAATAAATGATCTAGTTGGTATTTATAAATGATTTTGTGTATCCCATGTAGCATATATTATGGAAGTTGCATGGTCAAAGATGAAATTTCCGAATGTCACCACAAGATCTTAGTAGTTTACCCTGGAATACAATTCATTACCTGGATGACTTGTCTTGAGTGAGTCGCATGATTAAGATGAATTTTCTTGTCAGTGTCTCATGATCCATATGACTTGTTTATAGGGTGTCCCATGATCCAGTTGACTTGTCTAGAGGGTGTCACATGATCAATGATGAATTTCCCTTGTTTCATATATAATATTAAACTTGAAACATATTGATTGTGTTTCTAGAGTCAATATGACATATCATAAAGTGTTTTTCATGACTTGGTTAACATCCCTAGAGTGCATCACCAAACCTGGATGACTTTTCATGAGGGTGTTATGAGTTTTGGTTGACATTCCCAAGGGGTGTATTGTGGCCTTATCTTACATGCACAGATGCTACCATGTGACTCAGTTGAAATGAGTGGGAATCATTATATGAGTTAGGTGATGTATCTGATTGATTTCATAAGGCTTGAGTGATGAACCTAGGGGGTTCTCATAATACTAAATTGGCATGCCAAGGGGGAACCATATGACTTTATTAGACTCATCTTATAGGATCTAATATGATCCATATATCATGATGAATTAGTGTTTTGAGTTATTGACGATGTTTGATAGTGTTTTTTCATGTCATAGATGGTTCAAAAGAAGTTCATGAGGGCCAGTGAACATGTTTTTATAATATTTAATTAACCATTAGTCTTCAATTATATCTTATTTTGGTAAATGACTTAGATTTCTTCAATAAATATTTATTTTTATTTTCATGTTGTCAAGAATGTGTGTGTTATGTTCGCTTCATGTATATCTAGATGCCTTTCATGTGATATATGAATGATCATGAAATGTTCTTTATTCATATCTCATGATCACCCATGTAGTTCACTGATATATTTCTATACGGAAGATTTGTTGTTATTGGGTTGAAATTCTAAAAGAAATTCATTCTGATGCATGGGTGTATGGATGGTCATAGATTTGAAAAATTCAACCCTTTTACTCCATGTTTGTGGTTTGGGATTTATTGGAATCGACACACCAATTGTTCACCAGTTTGTAGGGCATTTTTAGAATGGATCCAAGATGGAGTCCATGAAGGGGTATCAGGACACACATCATTATATGTCTTTTCAATGGATTTCTTTGAGGGTGTCGATAGATTTTTAGTGACCGTGAGTCCTTCTCTATATAAATCCATTATTGGATTATTTGAGATTAATGGGGACATCCTGAATCATGAAAATTTGATAAGGGACTTCTATATTATCATAATGACACCTCCAATTGACATCCCAAGATCAATGTTCCTATTGAATGGCCTTCGAGTGATACTTGATTCCTTGAATGGACACTTCGCATGGAAAGGGTATTTTGTCACAGTGTCTCCTTGAGATATGTTCATCATGTCTAGGAGTCTCACATGAAAAAATAGTGAATGTAAATAGTATTTCAGAAGAATTTTATGACCATGAGAGGCTTCTAACTCCTCCATTTACATACATAAATTTATTTTAAAAAGTTGAATGGTTAAGATAAATTACATGAGTAATGTATAATACAATTACACTACCTCTTAGTGATGCCATATGTGACCAATATGGGTCATATATGGATGTGTGATCATTTTGTGGACAAATATATATATTTATCCTTTGAGAACCGAAGTTGGATAATGAAGCTACTTGAGCATAACTGAGGAACTATCTATGGTGAATATAATAATCCAAACGTATTTCTTGGGGTGATAATAACAAGTCTCTAGAGTGTCAACGTGTATTATGAGTTGTTAGGGATAAATCTCATATCTTTCAACAACCATGAGAGGCTCCCACCACAACCTTTTTTATATGTTTTTTTCTACAAAGGTCATGGGTCATGAGATATTTCTCACATGTTTTCATGGACAATTAACCTCCCCATTAGTGATGAGTTAGATGATGTTAGTAATTTATAGAGGCGAATGGACATTGAATTTTCTTTTACTTTTTATAATATGATATTCTTGTTGGATTTCCAGTTATATGTTACAGAAAAACCATATGGCTTAGGGGAGCTTATCCGGCTACCGTCGTGTTACCACGGATTGTCTGAAGTTCCATCTCACGAGATTGAGGAATTTTTGAAATGGGTTCCATGGGATCTTTTATATGATATGCACTATGTATTTAGTATCTTTGTTTCCTTATAATTTTCAATTGATCACAAGTCCATTGAAGGTTCACATCATTATTTGATATCGACCACCATTCTCTTCCTTTTTAATTTTGTTGGAAAATAATAGAAATATTCTTGTATTTTTTTTTTAATATTTTATAATACTCTTTTAGTGGGAGTCAGCATACCCCCCCCTTCAGGATAAAAAACTTTGAGGGAAATGGCTCGGTTCTGGGGAAATAAAATGCCCACAAGAGACATTAGAATAATATGGAATAAGTGTCTTGGGTGATGTATAATATCATGTTAAACTATTGGTATTCCACATGAATCAATATATATATAAAGATGAAGGGTGGATTTATACATGAACTATCATTCCTCCAGAACTTGCCTTCCTCACCACTAACACATAACATTGCTACAAGATCATTACGAATGTTGTGATCATGACATATATTCAAGAGATTCGATCACCAAAACACATTTTGTGTGAACTCACAACATGGCTGCCTTTACCCTGGAACATTCATTGTCACAAAACAAACCATATATCTATAATTTCTATAATTTTATTCATTAGTTACTTCTATTTTCATAATGGTGTTCTCAGGATCCACTAGTTTGACCATTTGATCGATTGAGAATCACTTTATTCATGTGACCATGTCCCGGTCATCGAACATGAGTCTCCAAAGGGGTCCTGTGATTGTAAGATGCCATATGTGGATTATGAGATCCAACATTAATTAAATGGATAGGCAATATGTGCACCCTTTAGAGAGAATATATAATTCTGTTCTAATTCATGATATGTTCGTGATGATGATAGGAATTTATGCCACTATTCTTGACCAGATTTCATATTCTCTTTGCCGGACATATGTCAATTACTTATTTTTTGATGGATTCCACATCATGACGATATTCCCATTAATGCTATTTAATAAAGAGGAAAGGGAAGTGGATGTGCATCCTGATGCAATGGTGGATATTTTAGATCATTATTTCAATAATTCTACTTGGTAGGAACATATGATTTTGTTAACATCTATGTGATTAAATCTCTTAGATAGTCCATAGTCTGATTTTTTACCTCTTTAGGTCAATGGTTTTACTAAAACTTCTTCTATTCTTAAATCTAAGTCATCATATATACCTTCTTCTGAGATTCAGATGGCCCATAACACTTTTCAGGCACAAATTTCATTAGGGGATAACATTAAATCATGGAGACCATGGACATGGGAATATAATGAAATTTATTCTGGTAAAAATCGATGGGACAAATAAAATGAATAATGAGTATATATATATATCACTCACTAGTATGGAAATATTCTCCCAATAATATATTCTATGGAATACCAAATATGACTACTGATCTGATGGTTAATGTTGCATGGACTTGAGAAGGCCCTTCAAGGTCTACTAAATTTCTTCTGATTTATCTAAGGAGTTGATGAATATTGGCATATATGAGTCTATTTGAATTTCATTGGAATCCAACTATTGTGGCAAGGGCCTAATGACGGAGCTATTTAGTTCCAGGATCTGGGATACGAACACTTTCCATCATACAGATGGAAAGTTGGGCATCAGACTTTTGGATGTGGAGCAATATCTGGTGCACCAATATTGGAAAAAATATATGATGATTTATCTCCCCAACAATCTACATGGTATAATATAATGTGGATTCCGCCTCTAAATATATAGATAATTGGGATGGCTATAAAGTTCATTCTAAAGTGGGTGCTTCCTAGAAAAGATATGCCTCTTGAAACATGGGAGGAATTCTTTATGAAGAATACCAATTTCAAACAAGATGAAATGAATAGAAAATCGTGAATTATGAGTGACTCATAGGTGCATTCGATGCATATTAGTCCACAAATTGAATAAGGGGGGTTTATAGAATAGGGATGAAAGGTATTCCATAATATTGACCGAGCCATTCAACTAGCTAGTTTTCTTTCTATATTATATAGTTGGTACTTAAATCCATTGAAAAAAGGTAGAGTTAGAGTTTCCACAATCCTGGTAGATACTGTTATGGTTGGGGCGTATTCGGATAGCCATCCTTATATTGGCCAAACAATATTCTCATGTGCATCACATATATTTTTTAAATTGATAATACAGGATTACGGACACCATCAAATAATAATGGAATTGAATATGGGATCACCTACGTACTTATGAATATATAAATGTATAGAATATTCCAAAAACTCCCTTTTTAAATTCATGTAGTTCATTTGTAGGGGGATACTTGTATTAATGAATTTTTGGGATGTTAGATATTATATAATCTGATATGATCGTTTCACCTTATGTCAATACATTCCAGTTATTATAGGTGACATTTTTGACACTGGAGGGGGAAAATATTTGTGCACAATTTGACATGGTGTCACACCATGAAATAGTTATTTATAGCTATATTAATTAGGAACTTATATGTTGGTGGTATGAACCATGCTGATTCACCCGCCAGTTTTCGTGTGACCAATTAGTATATACACTCTCCATTTTTGTCTCTTGTGAGGAGCATACGAAGATTGAATACCAATATTTGGTGATGTTTTCTAGAGAGGATACTAAAACATGGATAAACCATCCTCTAAATGCTACATCTATCAAGTTATCCTATCAGTATGCATATATTTGGATTGAATCATATCTCAGTGGGTGTCTATCTATGTGGGAAAGTGGGGATTGTCAACCACTACCTATAGAGTATAATACAAATCCTTGGAAACAAACAACTTCCAAATTTCTAATAGCCTGATATGAACCTCTCAAGGATGTAAGGTGTTACCATTGTTGTAAGAGGTGCCTCCTATCATGGTTATGAGGAACATCGCATCAGGGGGTGAGGCTATACCCAAGTAATTGTTTCATATCATGTCTCTATAGAGGGTGTGTTTGAAGGAAATTTTTCTAAAGATTAAATGTAGATTTAATTTGATTAATCAGAGGTTCTTTTGAAGGTTTTTCATATATCATTATGCCTAGTGGTATCACCAATACTGACCATTAAGAGGAGGTTAGAACCTTTCCATTAGACACTGATGTTTATTTGGAGAGCATGAAGGGTAAGTAATAATTCTCCCAACTAGTCGACCAATTAGTTTTCTTGAGAACACTCCAATTTATCGATGATTGAAAGGGTTATCGTATTAATATAGATGTAGTATGTTTGGGATTATTGAGGTTACTATGGTATCATAGTGCTCTTATAACTATGATAACATACTTTTTATATATTGATTTAGTGATATGAAGTTGATGACCATTCGGTCCTACCGTCCGATGAATATACTCCCCATGGTATGAAAATGGTAGAGGAGTTTGGAAGTGATAATAGTACCGATGGTTAAGGTTCCTCAAGTCAAAATTCTTAGATAAGGGATGTGATTTCACATCAGTGTTAATAGTATCATCATCAACAACTTTTAGTGATAATTCTTCTAAAGGGAACATGATTAATAAAAGAAAATTATCTTTATTTTTAGTACAATATCCTATAGAATCCTCCTGTATGTATTACAATTTCTAATTATTTTATCATGGATTCTTCTGGAAGGACATTCTGATTTATTGAAAATGTGTAGGTCCTCATAAACCTCTATTATAAATTTTTTCCACTTCAAAGGATACATGAAAGCATTTTATTTCTCCAATGGACACTTTACTATTGGTCCTAACTTGTTATGAAAGGGAGGTGGATAAGGTGATGGCTCAATCATGACTATTCCTACTGCAAACGATTCAATGATCATACCATTTGATCTAATGTGGGTTGGATCACATCTATAGGACTCTAAAAAGGAATTTTTTCCAATATATTGTCAGATTAAATAGAAGTGATTTTTCAAGGAGGTGAATACCTATTGAATATTAGAATCATTATTTTCATGCACCATATAGTTTTTAATTATAATTTTACTTATGATGTCATTATGGATGGTGTTTTGAGTATTTCTTTTGAAAAAGTACCTAAATATGGATAGATTATTTTATCAAAACAAGGAGTTTATTCTTCTCTTGGGGATGGTATTGGGGTTGTTTATGTTTCTAGTGATGTGACAAGGAATATTACAATTATATCCTTGGTAATATTCAATGTTTACCTAGGGATATCATTTGTTAATCATGTAACTACTGATCTACCAATTTGGAGGATAGTTGTCTTACCTCATCATCCAATATCGTGAATATAAAACATTCCCTAAGTGACCTAGCACTGATATATTCCCCCTATCCCCAAATAGATTTACATGAAGGGCATGGGTCCATATCATTCTATCTGTGTTTTATGAAACACATGTAGAGGTAGTTCTAGTACTAACATACAATGATCCCCAATAATAGTTTATTGATCAACGATGTCTCATTCAGTTTTCTAATTCATACCCTTGGTTTTAAGGGTTTCAATCATCCCTCTACACATGCTCGTGTAAAGGAATTAGTCCCTCTAAGAGAATGGAAGAGGGACCTCAAATTGAGGGTGGAAGCTCCTAAGGCCTCCTCTCAAGTGAAGAAAATCCGAGATGCCGATATGAAGGAACACATCAATTGAATAATAGTAGTAGCCACTCATCGGAACATAATAAATTATGTGAATGATTAAATTGTCCATTTGCAGTCTGATGTCAGTCATCTTCAGTCTGATACCATCCATCTTCATGTAGAGTTATCCCAATTTCCTTGGACACTAAAAACATAAGAAAAGAATATGATAGGGAAATAGGGACATGTGGACCTGGTGTAGAAGGTTGAACATGAATACATTTTCAGGGAAGAGGGTTTGAAGTAATCTACAAAGGAAGAAACTGAGTACATCGATCAACAATGACCTTATATAGATTCCATGGAGTTAAAATGTGCATTGAATAAGGATTCATCTGATAAAATGCTATCATGTAATAATTAACATTCTCTATTTCACAATGTATTATATTAATATTAAGGGACAGATATGTGGATATTCCCCCTTTTTGATGGAATCAATGAATAGGTTTGATAAAAATTACATTTTCATTTTCATATTATTCATGATACAGATGAAATCTCACTACTCCTATTTTATGATAATCTGTAATTCACGAAATCCTTTATATAGGATCATGTAAAACTGAATATCTAGATATGTATACTTGAATCATAACAAATTATTTTCTAAAAGTACTCATGAATTCCATCCATCATGAGACTCTCTATTGACTGTCTCTTCTAGTTATCTTTAGTTTAGTAAATTTTCTAACGGATTTCATGGGTAGGAAAAATGACCCAAAGGGAGAGAGGTTTCCCATTTTCCAAATATGATAGGCTTGGTTATATCTTCATAATTGGGATATTTTTATGTTTATGTCCCTAGAATCTTTTCATTCATCCACACCACATTTTTAATGTGATGTAGTTTAGGGTCTTTTATGTCAGACATTGTATCGCCTTTAATTCGGGTCTTTCATGTTAGACCTCCTATGACATTAGTTTGGAGTCTTTTATATCATACATAATATTGATTTAGATTATGGTCTTATAGACTAGACCCTGAATTACTTTAGTTTAGTCTTTTGAGATCAGACATGATATCACTTTAGTCTAAGGTCTTTCATCTAGGACATGATATCACTTTTCATTATCATCTTTTATCTCAGATCAGTTATCACATTAGTTTTTATTCATTTAGATCTGACTAGATATTTCATTAGTTTATGGTCTTTTAGGTGGAACCTAATAATTATCTAGTTGAATTTATTTTATCTCAAACATTATATATATTTATTTTAGGGTCATTTATATATGTACTTATGTCACATCAGTTTAGGGTCATTTATCATGGACTTAGATTTTCATTGGTTTAGGATCATTTCGCTGGGATGTTGACATGTTGTAGTTTAGGGACATTTAGATTAGTCCTAGATAGGTGATGATGGGATAAAGTGCATTCATGTTGTGGATGGAATAAATACTCTGCGGTTTTTCTGTTTTTAGTGGTATTCTTATGGATCACAAAGATTAGAATGACCTTTTGTAGATGAACAGATTTTATTGATGACCATAGGTGAATATATATTATCTATAGGCATATAGTCTTATTCAAGACAAGGGGATCTTGAATCTATGTATATTTTCTATTCTCTATAGATTATTTTTGTAGGTAATATTTTTAGGGGGGAAATACTAGTGTATCTAGAAACACCAGGATAATTTTAGTGTGAATGATGTAAACCATAACCCAAATGTTTGAGTCTATGAATATGAGATATGGAAGAAATATTAGAGATGACCTGTAACATAATGAGATGCCATGTTTTATTGTGATGTTTCTATGGATCACAATAATGAAATATATTTTTTGATGTGGAAGAGATGGATTTAGTTTTTGGTGAGTGAATTTATTCATATGTATCATACCATGGAAAATGTTAGTCTATACTTATTTCAGAGTGCTATGAAATATTTTTATGACACAAATCTATAGATTATTAGCTTTGGAAATGGTTTAAAGCTGTCTAGGATGGTTTTTGGTAACCTAGGGAGGTTTAAAACATGATTAAGAATCATGATCCCTATCCCTATGTCTTCGAATCACGAGGTCTGGGAAATCAACTGTTCAAGAATGGAGTGTCACATTCTATCATTGATAAAGGGTACAGAACATGGTGACATAACATCCATGATGTCTAATCTATTAAGATAGCATATAATTGGGATTAAAAATCATGATCCAACATGCTATGATTAGGGGGTTACATGGGGAAGTCGTATTGGGAGTAGTTCGGATACACTAAGGTATAAAGTGCTACCAATATGATTTCATGGAACATCAGGATTATAATTTCGTTTTTCTACATAGTGATGTTTTTGTTTGATGGATGTGGGAATATATATATATATATATATATATATATATATATATGTTCAACGTGTTTTAATTGATAGTCATTAAAAGGTTCCCCTGAATCTAGATATCATTTCCAAGGTCCAAGGATGTATTATGGTGATTTGGGACACACAAACCATTATGTGTGATTTATAAAAATTATAATATACAGGAAATGATTTGGAACCGTAAAAGGTGTTTCACCACATTGAGAACATATTCTCATAGTTAAGAGCTGTGAAAAATCATTGATCTAACATTTTTATAGACCATGAATTTTAGTGATCATAACATTGATTTTATTGATGAAAAAAATCGAACATATGAAAATTATGCCTTATACATTTGCGCCCCATTTTTCCCCAACCTATATAGGAAAAGTGTATTGTGGGAAAATATTTTTACTTCTTGTATTTCACCCTTTCCTGGTTTTAAATCCAAATTTTTTTGGTCTCTTTTTCTAGATGATTAGTTTTTTTTATTTGAACCATTATATAATACAGTTTATGTTCATACAACATTGAATAAAGCATTAGAATATTATGATCCTAAATCACATGGACCTATTTCGGTATATGTCACACAATATCCTAATTAGGATAACCATGTTAAAGACCCTTCCAAAATCCTTCTGTGTAGGAAATGGAAATTTTGTAAATCACAACACAACGATATCATGTTTTGAGTAATGATATGTGATAGTCATATAAGGATTGTCTCATATCACACTAAGGGGATAAGTTCTGGATCAATGACATTAGGATCATAGGAATTAAGAATCCATTTTATATTGGGCCATAATGTTTCATTTTGGTGGGTCTGAAGCCCTTCTGTTTCAATATCATGGCTAAAGAGAGAGAAATTATGTATTTTCCAAGTGCTATGAAAGGATTGAGAAAAACAATGATACTAAATATAATATTAGTGGAACATGGATTTGGGTGATTTGAAAAAGAAAGAAGAATCACCCCGTACTATGGATGACCAATATAATGCCCCGACCTTAGTTACCCAGATCTGTTGCGTTATTACATAACATTGGCTTGATCACAAGGGATCAAATCATGAATGACAAACCAGTTTAGTAACACTAGAAGTTCTTGATAGAAATAGAATATTTACATTACATTATGAAATAAAAAATAAATACATTGTGTCTTCGATTAACAGATTCATCCCCATTATAAAATCATGAAAATTTAGTCAAAAAATACTTCTTCGCATCCTAGGAAAATAAATCACAGAAATGGTTGATATCCACGGCTCAATAAGGATAAAAATAGAATTGAAAATTTCATAAATAAGATTACAAATTTAATGCAATGAATAAGTTGAAAAAAGAATTCTTTTAAACATAAACATCAATATAATATGAAATAGATAAATCAAATAATTCAATTTACTTATTGAAATTGATATTCTAGTAGTCGAATAACCACATGTAATATAAATATCCAATTTCATAATGATGGAAGGCATAATTCTGGATATCATAACCACATAGTCAAGGCCTCATTCCAAGACTAAAAATATGATTTTTTGATGTCCTTGTTCCAAGACACTAGTTCATCTTATGAGACCTTCAAATGTATCGAGGAGCTCTAGCGGGATCCACCCATCACTTACTATGGCCAATTCATTCCACATATGAAAAGGTAAAAACATAACATAAACAACCATATTAAAACTAGAAAAAAATGTTAATACTTTAACCATAAACCATGAAGGGTATAAAAATAACACATCCAAAGTTAAACATAACACAAAACATTGAATACAATATAGATGATTGTATCATAATAAAATCAACTTTAAACAAGTGTCAAACCCCTCAATAGATGTTGACTTAGATGAAATAAAAAATGATTGAGATAAATAACTCTTTATTTTTTGAAATCATGTATTTATATAAGAAAACAATTTTTTGGAAATATTCTTATATTATTCGATGGTAATCTTTGAAGGTTTTATAGTGGAGGAAAATAGATGCACATACCGTATAAGTTAAAAAACATTATTTCTATTATTTTGTGGAAAAGGTTGTAAAGAACCATGTTTGTTAAGGAAGAAAAGATGAATTTATAAACATTTTATACAAATTAAAACAAGGGTTTAAATAATTTATCCATATTCTAGGAAATAGTATTTTTAAAATGTATTTTTATGAAACACAGATATGGATGATAGATATGTCCGAGTAGATACTCACGTATAAACAACCTCAGATAATGAAGAGATTGTAGAATTAACTCTTACCTTGTACATTAACTTGATCGATTATATGTTAACCTCCAATATAATAGTTAAATAATTAATATTAAATTACACTGGAATCACATACATAAATATTTTATTATATATGATCTTCTATTATTTCATTGTTAATAATAATTCCATAGTATCATTTCATTAGGTGTAATTGATTTGTCTTCCTTTTTATGTTTTGTTATGTAAGTAATTTTTTTGGATATGATGTATTTGATTCATATACATATTGATATTAGGTTATTAAAAATTACTTTTTATCATAAAATGAATATTTTACATGAATGATTACGATGGGGAATAAATCTCATCACGTTCATGGAGACGGTAATCCATACGTACGCTCGAGTGACAATATCATTCATTGATGAAAAAATTGTATATATTTGGATGATATATAATATATATAGAATAATTAACTTTTTTGTTTTTTACTTAAATGAATTATACTCATTATTATACCCATCCAATATAATGATGCGTCGAATAAAAAATACACCACGATTTATAGACGGTAAGTCGTACGTACACACGTATGGTGACTTTGTCATTCATAGGATGGATAGAATAATGAATACGGTTGTACCATATTTATAATAACATCAAATTATTTAAAAGGTTCTATAGTTATTATTTTGGTTTGGAAACAATGAAGAAAGAAGAAGTGGAATAAGAGAAGTACTTTGAAAGAGGTGATGGAATTATTACCTCTTCATCGGGTGCTTCCTTTTGATTTGATCAAAAGGGCACCTTAGGTTGGATTCTGATCAATTTTATTCTTTTACGTTGATTTTACGGTTGTTGGGAGGATATTTGAGTGGGTTTAGGGTAAGTAAAATTGCATTGGATGTGTGATTTTGAGAGAAGGGTAAGTACGCTTTTATAAAAGAGTTGAGGGTCACTTTAAGAAATGGTTGAAATATTATTTTATTATTAAATAATATTTGGTTGATAGTGACTGATTTAATTCTAGGATAAGGTTGGGAGGGGTCAAAAACGTCTCAACCAAGAGGTTTTGGACAGGTTTAGATCACTATAATAACCTCGTCTTTTAGATTTAAAACGTAGTTAAATAGTTTATCGTTTACCATGTATTCGTATATTATTATAATAAATAGTTAATAAACAATATATTACAAGAAAAGGGAACCCCATAGGTTTTATTATTGATATATATAACCTTATATAAGGAATTTGGTCAAAACCTTATATTTTTATGAATATTATATCAATTAATAAAATAGCATTTTTTATAAAAACTCATTTATGTCCCATTTGAAACTATTTAATATTTATTTTTTTAAAGTCAAAACAATTGTATCATTTAGAACAAAAAAATATTTAATCAAACCTAACAAAACATATTAAACTATATAATTCTTGGAATATAAAAAAAATTCAATTTAGTATTTTTTTAATATTTATAATTTCAATTATTTTAATGATTCAAAAATAAGGTAATTACTACATCATCATTGAGTCATAAATAAATATAAGTATATAATGTATAAAAAATATATATAAAATTCCAATATATAGGAAATATATTTATCTATTTAATGAATATTTAGAGTCAAATCTATCTTATGCGTAACCCTATATTAAAAATGGTTTAGTTATTAAATGTTTAATTTAACACTTTTAACCATTCTCTAAATAAAATAATAATAGATGTATTAATATAGTCCAAGTGGACTGAAAGGATAATATTTTATTCATAAGGTTGACTATTGTCGATTAATACATATTCAATAGACTTAATACACTTGTTTAAGTAATTATAATATAAATTTTTACCTTAAATTACCCTATTTTCTTTTAAATGTGGTAAAAAAAGTAAAAAGTTTCTATTTAGAATAAATTATTTTCCTTTTATGGAACCCCATTTTACATTCTAATGTCAACTGTGTCACTCAGATTTTTTATATTCATTTCACATAATCAATTAAAAATTACGCTTTATGAAAATTTTCCAATACGCCTTGAAGGTCTGTAAAAGACGGTAAAATGTTCAATAAAATATTATATATCTAACATTATTATAAAAAGAATCAAATTAATTAAATTTACCATATATAGGTATTATATAATTATGCATATCTTAAATAAATATAAATAAAATAAAAACTTATTTAAAAAAATGGATTTTAAATAACAACATAGTGCTTTTCAATATTCATCAATAATTTAATGTTTTCATAAAAATACAAAAAAAATAACCATAAGATAATTTTGATATTCTAAATCAAAAAATGAATTCCATGATGAAAATTAAAATTGGTAAAATTTAAAAAATTGGGAATTAATATTCCTAATGGCTAGTTTGATTGGTCATGGTGTGTTATAACTCGTAGTTCTGTGTAGTGCAAGCCATTGTATTATTCAAAGTTAATAATATCGTGAAAACATGGGGTGTTACATTCTTCCCTCCATCAAATAAATTTGTCCTCAAAATATATAATACAATTGCATAAAAAATTCAAGTGGTTCTTCATCATAAGTTCTTCGTGTTCCCATGTTTCCTCTTCTACCTTATGGTTTTTCCATAGAACTTTTACCAGGCGAGACATCCGATTTCTCCACACGTGTTCTCTTGTATCAAGAATATTGACAGGATCTTCACAATAAGAAAGAATATGCTCCAATTCTATTTCTTCATATGTGAGTACTTGTATTGTGTCAGGATTTTATTTTCTCAATAGTGACATGTAGAACACATCATGAACATTGAAGAGACTTGGCTGTATTTCCAAATGATAATCTAAAACTCTAATTCGTTCTTTAATTTTGAAAGGTCTGATGTAACGAGGACTTAATTTACCCTTTATATAAAATTTTAAACCAACCTTTCAGGGATATACATTCATGAAAACATGATCTCCTACATGAAATGCCAAATCCTTCCTTCTATTATCAGCATAGCTCATTTGCCTACTATGATATGCTTTTATGTGGGTTTGCATAACCTTCACCTTTTACATTGTTTCATCAACAAGTTTTGGGCCTACATTTTTTTTCACAAATACTATCCCAACAAGTTAGTGAGTGACATGTTTTTCTATATAATGCTCCATATATTGCCATCTAAATGCTTGAATGGAGGCTTTTGTTATTTTAATATTATACCAAATGTAAATATTGATCCCATATAACTTTAAAGTCAAGAGAGAATGATATCAACATGCATTATTTTGTATGAATATTTCATTATAATTATCCATTAGTTTTAGGGTTGTAGGTAGTGCTCAAATGAAGTATAGTATCCATGGATTTATGAAGACATTACTAGAATCAAGATGTATAATAGGGATCATGATTAGAAACAATCGATATGGGTACACCATGACGTCTTAAAACTTCATTAATATATAGTCTTTCTTAACATTCAACTGGTAAATCCTCTCTTATAGAAAGAAAATTTGATGATTTGGTACGAAGATAAAGAATGACCCATATTGCATCATTCCTTCTATGAGTCTTAAGAATCCCCATGAAAAAATCCATCTTAATATCATTTCATTTACACTCAGGTATGGTAAGTGGTTTCATTACTCCCCTAGGATGTTATCTTCCAACCTTTACATATTTAAATATTTTATATCTTGACTCATAATCAATAATCTCCCTCTTCATGTTGTACCCCAAAAAATGTTCCTTCAAATCACTATATATCGTAGTGCTACCTGGGTGTATAGAGAAATTGGAGTTATGAGAATCATCCAACAATTCCATTTTTAGATCAGGTATATTAGGAAAACAAGGTCTTTTCCCAAATTTCAAAATTACATCATTCTATACAAAGACAATCAATCTCCCAGCGTTTATATCAATAATTTTCTTTTGAAAATCCTCATTGTCAGTCTGAGAACTCTTAATCCTCTCTAGTAATGATGGTTTAGAAACCATTAGAAAATTTATTGATGTTTCACCTTCCATGATTATTACCATCTCAATTTTTATTAGATCCAGTAACATAGGATTCCTTTCAAATCTCATCTTGTTCAAAACTGCATGATACTTTATGCTCAAATCATCTTCCACATTATTTACCTTCCCTAAGTGGTAGTGTATAATGAAATCCTAGTCCTTGAGTAGTTAAATCCGTCGTATTTACCTCAAGTAGAGTTCTTTCTATGAGAAAATATACTTCACACTATTGGGATTGGTATATATCTTTCATTTTTCATAATGGAGATATTGTCTCTATATCTTCATGGAAATTATTATAGCTGCTAACCCCAGATGATTAGTTCTTGAATTTTTAGCTATTATGACGCATAGTAAATAACTCAATAATTATGCATAAGGACACAACCATGTCCTTCCTTTGAAGAATCAATATAAATAACAAACCCATTATTCCCCGATGTTGAGTCAAAATAAAGGCATTGACTAATCTTCTCTTCATTTCTTCAAGTCATTCTTCACACTATTTTTTCCAAACAAATTTTACCCCTTTACATGTGAGTTTTGTTAATGGGTTATCCAATCAGGAAAAATCTTGGACAAAACACAGATAATAATCTGATAAACCAATAAAACTATCTACCTCAGTTATACTTGTCAGTGCTGGCCATTCTAGGATTTCCTTGGTCTTTGAATGATCAATAGTAATTCCATCCATATAGACAATATGGCCAAGTAAAAAAATTATGAAGCTTGAATTCACACCTACTAAACATCCCTTATAATTAATTTCTTCAGAGGGTTTTTAGAATATTGTGAAAGTTATTTTCATGATCTTCGTATATTTTTTTGTATACAAAGATATCATAAATAAATACCACTTAAAATTCATAAAAATATTCCTTAAAAATTATATTCATTAGATCCATAAAAACAGAGGGTGCATTAGTCGATCCAAAAGGAATTACTGTTAACTCATAATGCATGTACCTGGTATTAAATGCTATCTTCAGAATGTCTTTCTTCTTCACACACAACTGATGATATCATGATCAAAGGTCAAACATTGAAAATTTTTGAGCTCCATGAAGTTGATTAAATAAATCATCATTGTGAGGTAGGAGATACATTTTCATTATTGTTATATTATTAATCTCTGTGTAGTCAATACACAACCTCATAGATCCATATTTTTTCTAAACAAAAATAACATGGGCTCCCAATAGAGGAAAACATGGGAAAATAAATCTTTTAGTACTAAATTCCTCTAATTGTTTCTTTTGATCCAATAATTCCAAAGTGGCCATTATATAAGTGGTCTTTGATATGGTCCTAGAACTCGAAATAAAATCAATGGAATACTCAATTTCTCATTCTGGAGGATGTCCTGTTAAACACTCTTGAACAAATAAATATATTGATGCACTATTGGTACATCCTCTATTTGTACATTCTTTTCCACACCAATAGTTATTTCACTCTCTTCCTCCCCATTAACTGAATTTAGTAGAGCTACAGGTGGTGGATCTAGATAAGAATCAGAAGGTGATGTTTCTTCTCTAAAGATAAGGTACAATTTATCATCATTAAAAACTGTAATATCCTTATTCTTGTTATAAATTTTATCATCATGGTCAGATAGCCAAGCCCTACCGAGGATTATATAAAATTCAATCATGGGTATGGTGATGAGATCAGCAGATGAAGAACATTTCTATACCATAATGGCGATTGGTTCTCAAAAAAACTTTGTAATGATACATCTTTAATGATTTTTTAATAAAATCATCCATGTTTAACCAATTTCAAAATATAATTTTTTTTTTGAAAACTGTTAATATATGAAAAAAGGAGATGATCCAAAATCAAATAAAACATTGGTTAAATTTGAGGAAACCATTAAATTACCTACCACCACGTCATTTAGAGCTTCAACCTTATTTGTAGTGATCACATAATCTTGGACCTGGCCCCTTGACCTTTTCTATGTTATGTTTCCTTAGAACAAAGGATTTTATTTTCATAATGGTTCATTTCTCTACAATTATAGCATTCAAAATTGATATCCTATTTCTTTCCCTTGTAATCACGAGCGTGGTGGCATTTTTCACCACACTTGTAATAAACTTTCATTCCCATAAAGAAAGTACCCGGATGTTTCTTCCCACATTTACATTAGGATAGAAATTAAACTTTTCCATTCTTCCCCTTATTTCCATTTCTAGAGTGTTCATCTGATCTCTTATTCTCTTACATTTCTTTAAAGTCGTAAGACATAGAGAATTAATTTTCTAACTTGATAATGCATGAGACAATATCTTCGAAGATGAGAAAGATTGTGACAATAATTCTCGATGGAGAAATTGTATTAACTCATAAAAGAATATATCAATCTTACTCTTTGGGTTATATATATATATATATTATATTTCATGCCATGATAACCATGTAATTTTATCCTCATACTTTGCGACATTCACATCCTCTTTTATCATTAGACTCAGAAATTTTCTATTTGTATCCTATCTATGTTCACAAGGAATATATTTTTCTAATAAAAGCTAATTACACTCCCTCTATAGAATATTTGATACTTCTTCAACCTCCTTTGTGTTTTGAATTAATGACCACCATTGATTAGAATCTCCCATGTGGTGATAAACATCCATGAAAACTTTTTCCCTTTCCCTACTCCCAAAGCATAGAAAAATTTCTCTAAGGAACATAGACATTGATCAACCAGAAATGGATTTTTAGTATCCTTTAATTTTTGTTGTTTTTTCCTCATGATGTGTTCTATAATTGAACATCCACATTTTGGGAAAGTTTACTCCATATTGGTAAGGTTATTATTCATAACCTGAGTGAGTTATCCTAGTAAGGATATAAGTTGTTCAGCCCTAGTTGCATCGCTTGATCAACTATAATTGTCTTAAGTAGGAGTAATATCCCTATATAGATTATGTGCATTGATCGGGTTTCCATTCCTTCCACTAGGTGCCATTTAAAAACAATGACATACACTTTATTAGTTTATGAATCAAAATACATAATTCCAAACTAGTAAAATACCTAAAATAAATTGAATAGTTTATGCATGTAATCCATAATAATAATAGAAAATTGAGGAGGTATTTACTAATAAATCCTTCATAATGTTTTTTAATGAAAATAGATGTTATCCTATTCATATCCCTTCAGGAGTGTTGTATCCAAGAGTGAAGCAAGGCCTGTAGTCGTGTACCAGGATACCCAGGGTGAAGCTCGAAATTTCTTGTTACTGTTTTCACTCCAGGGTACATTTATGCTAGATCCACCTCTACTTGCTCATATCCAAACAGTGATATATTGATTGGAAAATAGAAAAAATATATACCTTACAAAAATTCTAGGAAGTTTATCTATATTATTCCCCAATGTCTATCTTAGGGTACTATTCTATAATCAGTTTTTTTTCAAATTATAACTTCTATAGTTTTTACTAAACTTTCTATGATAAAAACTATAACACCCCGACCCTAGTTAACCAGAGCCGGTGCATTATTACATATCATTAGAATGATCATAAGGGATTAAATCCCAATAGACCGATGAGTTCAGTAGCCTTGTAAGTACAAGATACATACATAAGTTTTACATTACATTATGTAATGAAAAACTAAAACATTGTTTCCCCTTTTAACACATTCATTTCCAATAGACTATCCCTATAGATCGGTCATAATATACATCTTCATATCTCGGTAAAAATAAAATATAGAAATGGGAGAGCTCAGGTGCTCAATAAGGATAAAAATATAGAGGAAACAATCATAAATTAGCATAAAAATTTAAGGTAATGTATAAGAATAAAACACAAACTTTTAAAACATTATCTTCATCCTAATATGGGAGGTATAAATCAAATAATGTCATATACTTATTCAAATGGATATTCTACTAGTTGAATAATCACATGTAATATAAATATTCAATTATATAACGATGGAATACATAATGTCGGACATCCTAACAATATAGTCAAGGCATTGTGCCAAGACTGAAAATTTAATTTTGTCAATGTCATGTTCGAAGACATTATTTTGTCTCATGAGACCTATAGACCTATTGGGGAGCTATAGTGGGCTCCACCCATCTCATACTATGTCCAATTCATTCTTTATATTAAAATTTTGAAACATAACCTAGAAATTCATATTATAAATAGTATATGAAATGTTAATATGTTAACCAAAACAATTAGTGGTATAAAAATAACATATCCACAATTAATAATATCACAAAACCATCAATACAAAATAAAACATAGTATCATAATAAATCAACTTCAAACAAGTGTAAAATCCATCAAAGGATATTGACATAGATGAAATAAAAAATGTTTGTGATAAATATCTCTTTCTATTATAAATGCATGTAATTATACAAGAAAACATTTATTTTGAAAACATTCGTATAAGATTTTAATGTATACTTTGAGGGTGTTATAACAACGGAGAATAGCTACACCCACTGTATAAGTTAAAAAACATTATTTCCTTAATTTTGTCAAAATGGACGTAAAGTACCTTGTTTGGAAAATGAATGAATTATTCCATTATAAACAGTTTATAAAAATTCAAACAAGGGTATAAATGAATTTAACCCATATTCTATGAAATAGTAAAAATTATTTGAAATAAATTTCTAATAAACACAGATGTGAATGATAGAGTGGTCCTAGTAGATACTCACCTATAAAAAACCTTAGATAATGAAGAGATTGTATAATTAACCCTTATATAGTAAATTTCCTTGATTGAGGGTACGTTAATCTCTTATATAATATATAAATCATTTTTATTAAATTATACAATAATTACATACATAAATATGAACTTCTAATATTTCTTTGTTAATAATATTTCAGTAGTATAATTGTTTCGGGTGTTAACTGATTCATTTTCATTATAAGTATTTTTACATATGTTAGGATTGTTATTTATAGGATGTATTTTATTCAAATCCATAATGATATTATGTTCTTAAAATTTATTTATAATCATAAAAAGAAAATTATTCTTGAATTATTATGATGGGGAATGAATTTCAGCGCGTTCATGGAGACGATAATGTATAAGTACGCAAAAGAGACAATATCATTCTATTGATGGTGAAATCGTATATAATTGGATGTCATATAATATATAAAGATTCATTAACATGTTATATTTTTTATTTACATTAACTATACTCATTATTATACCCATCCAAATAATGATGTGTGGAATAACAAACAACACCCCGACATGGAAACGATAAGCCGTACGTACTCATGTATGGTGACTTTGTCATTATTAGGATGGATATAATAATAAATATGGTTTTAATATATTTATAATAACATCAATTTATATAGAAGTTATTGGAGTTATTTTTTTGATATTTTAACAACAAGGAATGAAGAATTGGAAAAAGAAAAGAACTTCGAAGTAGGTGATGAAATTATTACATTTTCTTCAGGTGCTTCCTTTTGATTAAATCAAAAAGGTTCTTTAGGTTTTATTCTGATAAATTTATGACCTCTAGGTTTAATTGAGGTATTTGGGAGGATTTTTTAGTTGGGTTTGTCTATGAAAATGGCTTTGGAAGTGTGATTTTGAGAGAATGGGGAGTACCCTTTTATAAGAGAGGTGAGGGTCACTTTAGGAAAAGTTTGAAATATTATTTTATTATAATATAATATTATGTTTTAAATGCCACAAAAAAGATTTATTTAGAATATATGGTGGTGTTGGGTCAAACAATTCTCAACCAATTGGGTTTAGACTAGTTTTGGTCACCATATTAACCTTATCATTTAGATTTAACTCTTAGTTAAATACTTTAACTATTACAATGTATTCTTGTATTATTATCATAAATGGTTAATAAACAAACAATAAAAAGTAAAAAGAACCCAAAATGGTCCTTTATAAATATATACAACATTATATAATTGTTTCAGATGATCCGTAGATTTTTCTGAATATTATATCAATTTTAATATAGTATTTTGTTTAAAAACTCATTTATGTCACTTTTTACCCTATTTAGTATTTGGTTTTTTTTAAAGTCATAAAATCTTTTTCATTTAGAAAAAAATATATTTAATTAACTCTAACATGGAATATTAACCTAGAAAATTCTTTAAATACATAAAAACTCTAAATTTACAATTATTTTAAAATTTATAATATCAATTATTTTAATCATTCCATAATATATTCATCACTCCATCATCATTATATCATAAATAAATTTAATTATTTAATTTTTAAAAATTATAAATAAAATACCAATATATAGGAAATATTATTATATTTATAATGAATATTTATAGTTGAATTTATCTTATGCATAACCCTATATTAAATTTTTTTTAGTTATTAAACATTCTATTTTACACTTTTAACTCTTCTTTAAATAAAATATTAATAAATGTCCTAATCAAATCCAACTGGACCAAAATAATCATATTATGTTCCTAAAGTTGATTTTAGTCGAAATAAACTTATACAATAGATTTAGGACACGTGTTATGGTAATTAGAATATCATATTTTACATTTAATTTCCTTATTTACTTTTAACCATGGTAAATAAAATTCAAAAGATACTAGTCACCAATAATTATTTTCATCTTATTGAACCACATTTTACTTACTAACATTAGCCACATATCTCAAATTTGTTAAATTCAATTCACAAAAGTGGTAAAATTACGGTTTATGAAAATTTACATATGGGTCTAGAAGGATGGTAAAATATGGTAAAATGTTCAATAAAATTTTATATATCTAATATTATTAAAAAATGAATCCAATGAATTACATTAAAAATATATAGGTATTATATATCAAATTTTTCCTAAAATAAATTAAAATAAAATTACAAATTTCATAAATAAAAATTTAGTTTTAAACAATAACATAGTGCTTTTCACTATTCATCAAAAATAGAATGTTTTCAGAAAAATACCAAAAATTTACCATAAGCTAATTTTAATATTCTGAAGTCAATAATAAAGTACATTTAGAAAAATAAAAATTATAAATTTTCAAAACGTGGTTATTACTATTGATAACGGCTATTTTGATTGGTTGTGGTGTGTCAGAACTCGAAGCTGAATACAACGTAAGCTATTGTATTATTCAAAGAGAAACATACCTTGGAAGATTGGGGTGTTATAACCAAGGTTTGACACTTATGTTACATTGATAAGGAATTAATTTGGTTGATGTTTTTCCCAGTTTATCATCATGTAGTGGGGATGTTTTGCATTCTGATTAACGTCATTTTGTAAGTTATTTGGTCGATCAATTTATCATCTTATGGTAAGGAAATATTTCCGTGTAGTTTATCTCCTTGATTTAAGGATGTAGGAACTATTGTGAATGGATATAAATGTTGTGCTGGATTCTAATGTTGTATGTCTTGGAATATCTACATATCTAATGAAAATGAGAATCAAACCACACATAGTCCTTAAAATTTATGTAGTTTAATGTCTTTTAGTGAGGATACATATCCCCAGATGTGAAATGGTGGTATCACATCTAGGCCCATGAATAGAATTATGGGTGTTGCAGTGTATCCCACTATGATGGGAATGAATCCACACATAATTTTTTATGAATTACCCCATGTATGTCTTACCCGTACACAAATATGGGGGAATATTTATATTTATTTGATTTGAATGGGCCTGATGTTGGGAATCCATATCTCGCTACATATCCCATTATGAGAATAATAATGTCACACATAGCTCTTGAGCAAGAAATACCCTATGTATATTTGACCCGTACATAGAGGTTTTCACTATTACCATTTATTATTGTATCTAGGCCCAATATTGAAGACGCTCTAAGTATATTTTATTGAAAAGAATCAAGATATTGGTAATTCATAAGTAACCATGCAAGATACCATCACAAAAAAATGAATAATATGGAGATACATGTAAAATTGGTGATGTTGTGGCTCGACCAATGATGCAAGTATGGGAATCATTATATATATTATGAAATTGAGAATCAAGCCACACATTGTTCTTCATAAAATAATAAATTTAATGACATGTGGAAAGGAAATAATCTCTATGTCATGAAGTGTTATTGAGTGGTTGGAGGTGTGATATAAGACCAACACATACTACAATTATCCTCTCTAAAGAGGATAACATGAGTGTGGTGTTTCATGTCATGCATGGAACATTAACTTTGCATTTTAATTTCATACAATGAGGACTCGTGGTATTGCTTTTATGGTATTACATTCAAGAGAGAGATGGTCATGTCGAAAGGTTTTATGCCTTGTTTATCTTGAGAAGCCCTTACATAAACTCATTAGCCCTTGTGAGATAGTCTTGTTATGAGAAAAAAAGAATGGTAAGGGTTCCAGTAACTATATAGAAGAATTTAAGAGAATTGCATGGGAATTTTGTATCATGTGTTAGATAGACCTTGATATAAAATCGATGAATACCTATGTATCCCATATTAAATTAGACTCATTCCATACATATTTCTAGGAAATTAGTGTAGTTTAACATCATAAATTATGGGTGTGGGTGAATCAACATGAATGAAGATAGATTTTATGGATCCAAATAGTTTTACATCATAGGCTGAGGAAATAGGTCGCCCGATGTGAAGGAAAAGGGATGTTATGTATCCTTGCAGTTTTACATAAAGTGGTAATGGAATTTCCATTATAGATTAATGTTATGTTTTACAAAAATTTTTCAACTGATATGAAATGATTTTAATCCTATTATTGGGACTAGGAATCGAGGATTTGGTGACAATAAATATCTTATTACATTAGTAATCAAGCCATACATAGTTATTAATGAACCATTCTGTTTAACATCATGAAGCTAGGATGAACTCCATATTGTTTATTGTTATGTAACAGAATCAATTTTTACAATTTATTATATTGTACTGAAGACGAATGATGAGGATTACACTGATGTGGATATTCAATTGTTGAAATCTATCTAAATTATTTCTTTAGAATTCTCACATTTGTGGGTGGTGTGACTTTCTACCCACCCATGGTGTCCAATGAGTAGGATCCATTATGATAAAATTTAGGTCTTAAATAAGGCCCTTCCCACATGGGCCTCCATTTTTCATGCTTCTTTTCCAGTATCATCGGGGTTTTGGAAGCCAACACTATTATCCTTGAAGGAATTAATAAAGGATAACCTTTTTATTAATGTCTCATGATATCTATTTCTGATGGACCTCCATTTTGCTTAGTGTACACTATCTGTTCTCATGTAGTAATTCCAATTAATCTTTCCAATTTTGTGATTGTTCAGCATCTGAGAGTTTTCTGAAATTGGCTATTCAGAGTTAATGTAGATTGAAAAATACTGTTAACACTACCTCAGTCCCATACACCAATGATAATGGCATTGCTTGTATGGAAGTACACATGGTGGTATGGTTGGCCAATAAATCACATATGATCTTGTTCAGTCAAGACTTCTTATCATTTTTCACCATCTTCTATCATATGTTCGTTTCAGTTTCATTGAAGTACTTAATATATCCATTTTTAGATCACGATAATCAGATGAGTAATTGGACAATATACTATTTAGTTGGTACATTATGTATACTTATTTAGAACCAAAAGTGGTGTTGTTGTCAATAAATATTGTGGGATGAATCCTAAACCATGTGATGATATGGTACATTATAGGGTAGATGATATTCTTCTTCCCTATAACGTTGAGGGAAAATTCAATTGAGTATTTATAAAATAAGTCATTAGAAGTAAGGATGTACTTTAACAACATAATTATGTGTATGGGATATGGCCCCACAACATCAATTCCCCAAACAAAAAATGAATAGGAATATTTTGATGTATGTATAAAGCATGGGGGTTGATGGAATAAGTTTTCAAGAATCATGCATACATGAAATTTCTTGGTGAATTCGACTCAATCATGTATCATGGTTTTCTAATATTATCTCAAACTCCGATTTTTTTGCAGAGCCTTTTTCCAGACTGATGGGAACATCAAGATCCCTCTTAGACTTAATAAATAATGATAATAATATCTCATTATTTTATGCATCTGAGGAGGATTCCATAAAATCCCCATTTATAGTGAGATTCCAGTTCATTTTGACCAACATATAGAGTTAAATATTCTTCATTTCACTGAATATGTTCCCCTCGAGCACGATATTTCCAGAGGATTCCATTTTGTAAACAACAATTTATGGAATCCCTATATCCTGGGGTGGTATTTGGATCATAATGCATTGGGTCGGTGCTGATCTGGTTGAATTATTCCAAATCAAATATGATGATTGATGAGACCCTTATTATTTGTTTTATATAAAATATTGCTTTTTTTATCAGGGTTATCTAGGATAGTTGCTACATTATCTAGTGAATTGGCATGCTCATTCTGTTATTAGTAAACAAGATGCATTGTGGGTTCAAAAGGGAATTATTCAATCAATCCCCTAAATTAACTTCTGATAGGGAAATGTTCCTCTTTTTTAATGAAATATTAACCATTGATATTATTTATCACCAATTTTGTGTCCCCTTTAATATTCAGGTAGGCTATGTCTAGCAATATGGCAAGTTCCATGCCAAATATGTGTTATTGGTATTATGACATATTATTTCTATAGCCATCGGGTAGTGGGAATGGGTAGGGAAAATTATATTTTTCTAGAAATACACATAATATTTCTAGACCAACATAACTGAGCATCATTTTTTCTAGCAATATACTCATAGGGATCTAGGATCCACCCTCAATGTACATATCTCATGTCTGGGGAGTCAAATGGGCATATATAACCTCATTTTCTAAAAGTGTAGTGTCTCATGATGAATTTACTAGGGTAGAATAAGATGTAAGGATGTCATATAGGGATGGCCATTTCACTGACTTCTATGATATGAACTTAATGTTGTATTTCGGTAGAATGATTATCCATTATTCCAATCTCCCAATCAACATAGGATTGACAATGATGCACTTGAGTGGATAAATATAATAAACAAGGTAGCTTTTTTGGTGTTTTATGTATTGTCTCATATTTTTCCTCATAAGCTTAAGTATAAGACAATTTTTCTTGACATCAAAATTTACAGCCTCATTATCTAGAATAATTTGGATGATATTGTAGAGATAATTCCCATTCCCCGCATCATCGTTTTTGTGGATAGAGGGAACCCAATGAGTGCTCCATGGAATCCATGTATAAAATTACTGGCATCCCCACAAACTGAGGCATAAAAACTAGAGGGTTCATTATGTACTAATTGATACATTTGAAGGATTTTTTACAATCATCATTCCATTTATTAGAGATTCTCAACTTCATTATTTTTGTAAATGAGAGATTTTTTTTTATCTAGGTTGGCTATGAATCGCCGAATGTAGTGGAGGTACCCTTAATGTTCCCTTAGTTATTTGAGAATTTTGGGGGATACAGTTATAAAATAGTACTTTTATTTTATGGTTCAACCTCAATCCCATCATTGAAAAGCACAATTACAAGGAACATTTTGGATGCTACACTGATTGAACATTTTAGCAGGTTCATCATTAAACTATATTGTCGTGGCTTTGGGATGATTGTCTATTGATCTATGATGTGATCACATCACAGTCAGGATTTAACGACATTGTATTTGAAATAACAATAGACTATACTTCCCATGAATTCCATAAATATACAACCAATGGAATACATGTATGCAATTCTAGAGTTCTTTAATCCAAAGTTAATAATCTAATAGAAAAAGACAAATTCATTAGCTCTAATGGAGGTGGATTCTTTATCTTTAGTGGACATCCTGATATGATTGTACCCCAAGTAACCATCCATGAATGAATGGTCATGGAAGCCAATTGTTGCATCATTCAATAGTTTTAGGTTAATCAATTAGAAATAGTCCTTCCGTCAATACCAATATTGTCTCTCTAGTCTTTTCAGAACCTATGAAAAATTTTCTTATTCTTTATGGGGAAAATATTGGCTATCCAAAATTGGTATTTCACTTATTATAGAATTTTTTTCTTTGATAAACTTTTCATATTTCTCTTCTACATTTGTTGAATGAGTGGGGTTCATCCTCCTATATTCCAGTTTGAAGAAAAAATACTCATTGGGATGTCCAAAATGGTGCATAGAAATATTTTAATTTAACAATTTATTTTTTATAGTTCTAGAAGATCATATATCAGTGCTTCTATATAAATGAAATTTACATCTCTTACTATTCTAGGGGAATATAGGAACTAACAAGCGTAGGTTCAGGATCATCTTATAGTCCATGATTTATGTTTCTGATCTGAACCATTATAGTGGAGAAACCTTACATTAATGTGGGAGGGAAATTCTTGAGGTTATCATCACTGACTTCTTTTCCTGATTATGTGGAGACATTTTCAGGGGAATCTTGAAATCATGGGGTATCTCTATCACTATCATGATGATGGAAGAAATTGTAAGATATATTATCATACCATACTATCTAATTCATCGTAGATAGATTCCAAATATGACATAATTTTACACTATCACAACAAAAAGGAGGTAATTGTAACACTAGGATTAGATCTTCATCCATGTTCATATTTATGGGTAGCACATAGTCAGTGTTGATCATAATCTATTGGTTTATAGGAGAAGTCCAAAAGCCATTGGGAAATATAAAAACTACATGATCTCCACCATTGGTTTATTTAATCCATTATTCTATATATCTATTTTTCAATATATCTCTATGGGAGACTCAAAGGGGAATTATCACCATATAGTATGATAGGCATTCCATCAATGGGGTACTTCAGACACTGATGAAATTTTTATGGTACCTTCATGCGGATTTGGAGCTAGGTCATTGCTAGACGAACATTATTTGTGTTGTATCAGTAGATAAAAATAAATCGGTTTCCAATATGAGTTCCCTAAATTAGGATTTTAGTTTTATCTTCTAGAGAGCTCTTTGATCACACTTATCATAACCCTAACTAGTATTCCTTGTGAAATATAAGTCCCATTCTCCTATAATCCAAAGTAGGTGGATTCTAACTTGGATGAGATTGACACCAAATCCATTATCAATTAGAACTCTTTGGTAATTGAAATTATTTAGTATTATTGAAATATATAAGGTCTTTATTTTCCCTTAGATGGACTCTTTCTGATCATCATGAGTGAATGATATTGTGACATGACAATTTGAGGACTTAATATCCACTCAATATTCCTTAGTTGCCGAAACATCTATCTCAAAATCCTATGGGATTTAGAGGGATTAAACAACTTGATACTAATGTTGTTTTCAAATATAAAGTTCATTGATTATTGAGATATTGGTTTGGATAACATCCACCTATTTTTAGATCTTCATACTTATATGCTTACGGTTTTCACTTTACGATATGGGCGTGATCGTGGGAAATCATTACCAGATATGTGGCAACTGATGTGGATTTTCCTAGGAATTTTTTAGAAGTATAGGGTACATATACTGGTAGTTCTGATGGTTATTCCATCCTTCCCTTTTCTCTTAGTTAATTGGACGATTGATCTCGTGAAAGGAGATCATTCAAGATAATTTGGTTTGAATGTCCTCTAAGGGTTCTGGGAAATCTCCAAACCTCTCTATGCCTGCTAGAGTCCCAAATCATGTCTCTCAGCATCATATATATCCACCATGTGGATATATATGGAATATTGTGTTCCAACATATCCTTGTTTTACCCTGTATCATCACTTTTGGTTCATGCAACCTCATCTTCCACTGTTATTTATAAGAAAACCATATTTAATGGCATATCCATCATCAGATAAGGGGTCCTCATAGGGTATCAAATTCAAAAAACCATTTTTCGTCTCTTCTTCTGATGAGGATTTCATTTTTTTGGGTGGTTTTCATGTTTTGGATGTTTCATTAATGAAATTTACAAATGTTATAGATGGTTTTAGAGAAGAATATGATTCCCCCACTTGGTTTAATCATGATTATGGTGATCACAGACAACATAATTAGGTAATTATTATTCGTCTATTGTTGGTTTTTGGGCTATTTAGGGTATTTTAAATAGTGATTTCATGGTGGAATGAACACGGTCAACTACATTTTTTTCCATCTAGTTGTCAAAAATTTGTGCAGTCTAGGATGGAACATTTTACAAACCATCCTCTTCTTCTATCCAAAAAACAATTATGCATTCCTCTCACTCAAGGAAGTCATTTAATATCACATATCAAAATTTTTCCATTCCATGATGGAATTAATTCGAGAATATGTAATCATGGATATTAGGACCCAACCATTTATAGTATGGGAAGTAGTTAGGAAGATCAGTGAGTGGACCTCATCGGGATTTCTATTGTAAGAAAATAGGAGCAGTTTATTCTTTATGGATGAAAATAAATAACCAATGAGAAGTTCATTTTGGAAGGATTATACATTATTAATCCACTCCTAAAATACTAATACACCTTGATTTCTCAGTGATTAGGTCCTATGTTGATACAGTGTTTGTTGCCGCTCTGAAGGAGGCAATGGGTGATTCAGAGTCTACCTAGGTTCTAAGAGGGGATCTTTTGGTGGTTTAAGGGAGAAAACAAGAACTTCTTATTTTTTTGGTCTATTACCCTTTGCTATGGTCCTGATTCATGAATTGTGTAGGGTCTGTTAAATGTATTCTTCATGATATTGATCTATTTGAGTGAACTCTTAAATCCCAAATAGATAATTCATTGATATGGGAGGTGTCTATAACTCATCAATGAGATTCTCAACATAGAGTTCAAGATGATTCTTTTCCATGATAGGTATGATGAGAAAATGTTTTAATCCTTTCTATATTCCTATGAAATCATACACCCTCTCAATCTCATATTGCATACAATATTTAAGTCGACAATTGTTGGCTACTATATCATAGATATGAACTAATAAAGTTATTAATAATGAACCACTTCCCAACCAAAAATTTATTTTTATGGCTATATTATATACGAATAAATGTTTGTCCCTATCAGAGTCTATATAAAACACCAAAACATTGATTCCTCCTACTGATATCAAGGTCCCAACATTTACCAATATTAGGATATGAAGTCCATGAGATGTTGTTCACGGTCTCTTACACGATAAAAGAGGAGAAGTTAATATTGTAAAAGTTAGGTGGAGATAAAGTATTATACAAAAATCCATTATATGGAATCCACTCAGGATTCATTGGTTCACATCACCCTTCCTTGGATATCATTTTAGTAGTAAGGGACTTGGTGACAATATGTAACATAAGGGGAAATTATATCAGAGTAATATCCCATCTATAAGGAGTGGGTGGGGGACAAATAGGTGGTCCTGATTTATTCTCCTGTTGATCCAAAAAATTTCATATTACTATATGATTTCCATGATTATGGATATGATATCATCAATATGGATATATGTCATGATAATTAATGACTGTACATTTATGTTGATTGGATGTGTAGATCCATATCCAATCTAAATCTCAGATACAGCTCTTGCCGGAGGATTAGCTATGGGAGGGAGAATATTCCGCTCATCCTGAAGATAATACCCAATGGGAAAATTTCACCAGAGTTCCACGTTTTTGATTTTATAAAGAGTTCTTATATAAATATCATATTGTGAAATTTTTCCTCCAAGTAATATAATCTCTTAGATATAGAGTCCTAGATTTAGACACACCATTAACTTCTTCTATACTGGGTTTTCCTGGATAGGTGGTATCTCATTATTAAGCAGTTTTGATTTTAGTGACTTATCTAGTTCTAGGTGTTTGCATCCTTGGTCTGTCAAACCAAATCACTATCCTATCTATGTGGATTCTTTATGTTTTGTCCTTCTACATTTTCATATGGATCAATGTCTTCCATATTCATATAGATAATTGTAATAGAGTCATATCAGTAAATAGTGGTTTTTCCATTACATTCAACACAAAAAAATGATTCTCCACTAACTTCATTAGGGTCATTAATCAAAATATTTTTTTTATTGGGAAATTTTTTAATTATGAATGTTGTGGGGTATGATCCCCAATGATGTATGATCCTTTATTCTATATCATGTGAGTATTTCCCATGATGGAGATTCTGGTCTTGATTTTTAAATGTGCCTCTACTAGTTGGGGATATGATGATTCCCAAAATGGAATTTAACATATAAATTTCCCTATAATAGTGTGGATGGGGGTGATCTAGAATCATCACTGATTCTACAAGGACCCCCTCAAGAGATGGTGGACATGGAGATGGTGATTGAGATATAAATGCATCCATCCAAGTTGGTTGGGGTTCACTTGTAGTAGCTGAGGGTATGTGGAAAATACTATCTGAAATTGTTGATCGGATGGGTTGAGATGTTGGTAGTTATTCAAATAGAACAGGGGGTTGGGTCCTCTATTTTATGGATGCTATGGTAGATGATATTACGGCGTATTTAATGTTGTGTAGTTGTTGTCATGTAGAAGCTGGGTGTGATGGTATCCAATTAAAAATTCTATTTCTCATTATGTGTTTTCTAGACCATCCAAACATTGATCTACATGTTCCAAATGTATTATCATTACTTCATGTGGACCAACTCAGTGTTCTATTGATCATCCACTGCCTCTCATCATGTTTTGTTTGCATCTTTGATGTGTGGGCATTTTATTATAGTTACCAACTCGCCCGAGCATTACCCGTTCCCCTGATATCATTAGAGGCTATAACATTACAATACACTAAATTTGTGGTGTTCAATTTTTCAAGTTTTATGGAAAATGGTAATGCTTTATACTATGTCGATCATTGAATAAAGATACATGATGTGGATTCCGAGATCAGCTAATAATGTGTCATGATGTAGTGGTTGAAATCATGTTGTAAATTTTCACTATGATATTTTAGTTTTGGATCCCATGACATGGAGATAGATTCTAGGTCTAGTTGAGTAAAAAAAAATTTGTATAAAGGATATAATATTATTCTATGTAAGGGATATTTCAATACATTAGTCACTAATTATTAGCCCACAATTTTTTTTTGTAGAATGTCATTGAATTATTTTTCTAGATCATATGGGATCCCATAGACATATGTTGTGAGGGGATAGAACATGATTCAGAGCTTTTTTTACAACTAACTCTCTCAATTTTTCAATCTCGGACTCATATTCCAGAGACTTACAAGCCCCCATTCAGTCGATGCATTTAATATGGATCTGATGGTCTCCTACCGAAGAGTGTGGAGTTCTACTAGATGTTGATGGAAACCATATACAGTTTACTCCAATGTTTAGATCACATCTCTAAATGAAGGTGTAAGAGTTCTAATCAATACTCTATATGAAGGTTTCTATAAAAGATGTTTAATTCCTTTTCAATGGGAGATATCATCATGTAGAGGTTAACCATGGTGGATGTCAGAAGTAGAGTCCTTGTAATCAATATCCACACCACCATAAAGAATATTATCATGGTAACTAATTTATTATTCATCATATTCAATAGAAGAGTTATCGGATCATCATGATGTTGTGATTGGGTATCAAACAACCTCAAGAACACTACAATTAAGTAGATTAGGAATATGGACCATGATTTTCAGCATGGTTAGAATACGTTGACCTGCCTTTTTGAATTATGCAAGGTTATGAGCCAACTATACGATCATTTCCAAAATTTATTTATTAATATCTGGTGTGGCAAAAATAGGAACCTACTTATGAGAAGATGTTGAAATATTCCAATAATTATTCTCATTATTCATAGTAATGTGGCCCTATCTCGAGACATGATCCATTCCTCTTTGATGAACTTCAATCAAGAAGGGATTATGATCCAAATCTAGGTCATTTGGGGTATAAAGAATCTCCTTCATAGTAGAATTATGGGCATGCTATGAGGACTAAATCAATCTCACATCATGATCCTCAATTGGACCAGGAATATGAGTTTGTTCTATATATTCATTACCCACTATAATATGTCAGTAGATCTCTAGAATGGGTGATTTAATATGATCCTCCTATCGTATTTCCAGAGAATGATTCTAACAAAATCATTCATTAAAAATAGTAGGAATATGCGCCCTACATCTGTGAACTATTGGAATATTCCAAGATGATTCACTAACATGAATATGTGCAAGCCATGGGGATTGTTTCATTCTCACAAGGTCAGAACTAACCATAATATGTACATATACTCATTCCTGGGACCATATATTATGACACAATACTACTATGATAATAATATGATCATTTCATAGGGAATGTACCCCTATCAAATTGTGATCCCATGATTGAACGATGATATAAACCAGAACCTGGGCATTTAAAATATTCCACCAGACTCTTTTGATAGTAAAATCCCCATATCTTGAGGCATGTGCCACTCTTACCTTGTGATCCCAGATTAGAATGGGAGTATGATCCTATTCTAATTCCTCATCCTATATTTTAATATATTGATATTCATCCAATATGGGATGTAGAGTTGGTTCTTTATCTAATATAGACCCATGTTCATGATAATCTGAGTGATGACTAGTCCTAGATATATGGATAGGAATATAATCCTATCCCTTTATCTGCAATATTTAATGAATATTCTGGTGTAGTTCATTATTTGTTGCTAAAATATATTATCATTTTATAAATTTCTCCACAAGAATATAATCCATAATATTTTACATATCAGTTATATATTATAAAATGTACATCGGTGATATGCACCCTCTTCTATCCCCCTTGTTCCGTCAGAATATGATGATGGGTTTTAAAAAAGGGGTATGGATTTGTTCCTCCCCCATGAATACTGGGGGAATATGGCCACAAATATTTTTTGAGTCAACATAAATATGATCCTTCATGTGATTTAATGAAAGGATATGATGACCAGAATCATTAGTAGGAGTGTGGATGTGATCCCTCCCCATAATATCTATCACCTTCCTCCATTGATGAACCTTATTTTTTTCACATGTATGGGTGTTAGAGGCGGAATTATGTCGGGTGGTACCCTCAGCAGGCAACTAGTGGGTAACATTGGGAAGGTGGTGGTGATAGAGGTTGATAGATACCCTCCTAAATGATGTTATACCATAAATGATTTATATTTGGATTCCTAATCCACCATCATCTGAGACTGAATGTGTAGGTTGACTCTCTCTAGGGATAATCTACTAAACTAATTGGTGTAGAAATGAGGGCTATTGGGTTAGCATCAACCTTTATTAATAAGTACATAATCAATGATTGTTGTTCTTGTTGAACATCACGAGAATAATTCATGGATATGATTGTTTTTCATCGGTGGTAAGATCAGACCATTATGTTTTCCACCTATCATTGGAGCTATCGAGTAGCTGAGATTTCATTGCATTCCAAAGGGGATGAAATCACATAGGATATACCAGGGTATATGCTAGATAATGATGAAGTTGTATAATATTTGTATGATGTCAATATATGTAATCATGCATACAATAATGAATAAAGACAAAAATATGTAAAATATCAAAGGAATAATGTGGTCAATTTGATATCCTTGGTTTACAATGTTGCCTTGATATTTCTGATCTGGCCATTATACATGTGTGGACATGTCAACATGAGGATGGAATTATAACAAACTTGATTATAGTGGATTATCTATAACATCATATTGTTCTTACAACTTTTTTTGTATATAGTATTCAAAATAATGTATCCTAACACATGATTCTTCTATTATTTAAGAGATTGATGAATTTCTTGTTAGTTTCTTTTATATGGGGTTCAGGAAATATGGCTATATAGATTATAACCGATCATTTTAATATTCTAAATATTCACATCAGGTTCATGATTTTTGTTTTCTATAGTTTTTGAGGTCTGGATGCGGTCAATAATATAGTTTGATTGTAGAATATTTGTGTTGTTGAAAATCATCAACAATAGATTACCATGGTCTCTCCTACTGAAAAATCCCATTAGTTCCTCATCATTAATTTAGTGGAAAAAAATTCCAAAGGTAGGTGGTCACCATGATTTTTAGGCCTAGTGAATCTTGGATACATGCATAGTTCACGAGAAGGGAGCTTAGGCTCATCTCACACTTTTTGGGGGGGAATTATTTCATACTACATGACTCTCTTATAAATTTTATATACATTATTGAATCTCTTCCTCATCCCAAAACATTTCTATTTACCCTAGGTAAATGGTCATGGGTTATTTCTCTTTCATATGAAATGTATTATAGTTTCTATAGTGAATCCATATGTATATAGATGAGGTTCCCTATCGTTCTCCAATAATGGGTATTTTATTATGTGCTAAAGTATTATAACCCAGTGCATTAGAAAATTTTACCTTGCAATGAGGTGATTAATATTTCAATGATGGTATTGAGTAATTATGAGGAATCCTACTTATACATATTATTATAGGAATACAAACTGAGATATATCATTAGACATGTTTAGTTTAACATCCACTAGAGGGTACATGTAGAGTTTTTTGGGGTCATCGAGTGTTCAACTCTAGTCCTAGAGGGATGTTTTATGTATCAATAATTTGGAAAGAATCAATGTTTTAATAGTTTAGTTGTTTTGCGATTACACTTTTATGTTTCCTTTTAATTGTATAGATGTTCTATGAATATGACATGATTATCATAGATCCCTAAGACCATGTAATCTATACTTGGTAAGACAAATAATTGAAGGAAAATGATCATTTTTCTATTTCTCATGCTATGGGTTTTGTGTTTTGGGACCCCTTTAGATGACATATTATTGGTATCAGGCCTCCTAGAGATATCATTAATATATTGGTTGTGTAAAGTATCAGGGCCATCGTAGATCAATTTATTTCCTATTTTGTTTATTGGTGATATAGAGTAATCATTATAAAGGAATTTTTGGATCTTGATGGCTGAAATGTCATCCTTATAAAGATTACATCGAAATCTATTTTTATTTGATATCAAGCCTTGGGATGGATTCCTATATATACTAGTCATTATACGAATCAGAGTTATCATAGTCCAATCACACCCATGGTATTTCCCTAAGGTAGATTTTCTAATGTTGAGTAAAATTTGTTATTTAACTTGTTGGGGATTAACATACACATGATTCCAATGTTTTTTCAGATGCATGATGTGAATTTTGTGAATATTGAAACTCCATGAGCTTATGTGATCTACGCTCATTGTAATAAATAAGGTATGTTAGTTGATCAATTTCATCTCTTATAGAGTGAGGGACTTATTTTTTGGGACATATGTGTGGATATAGAACCTTTAAAAGGAGGACTGTGTATCCTAAATTTGGTATGAATCATAGTCGTCATAGTTACATTCATTAGGTCTTACACTCTGATATTTTCACAGTTGTGTGGAGGTTTATGGTGAAGATGACATGACCAATGAAACTCCATAAGCCCACATGATCAATGCTCATTGTGTGGAACAAGGGATGGTATTGAATCATTTTCACATTCTATATATATGGGAGTTATATATTAGGATCTCCCTAGATGATCCCTATAGAACTCAAACCATCAAGAGGAGGAATACATATCCAAAATATGACAGGAATCTTATTCAACATAGTTTTATTGGTAGGGTATTACACATTGTTATTTCCCAATTCTTACATCCCTACCTCACAGGTGATGATTATCCACTATTAATGATATGTTGGAGAGTATCTGACTGACATATATGTTGAAAAAATAATAATCCAGTTTGTATTTATAATGGATTTAACATGACATGGGAAGAAAATATGAACATTTTCACATGGTAAATGTGAATTTTCCAAAGACATCCAAAGAAACATGTGGTCTATCTTGGAATCCACCGCATGACATGGAATACTATCCTTGAGGTTGTCACATAATCTAGATGACTTTTTTAAAGGGTTTAGCATGATTTATTTGACTTGTATTGAGGGTGACCCATGATCCAACTGATTTGTGTAGCGGGTGTCGTATGATCCAACTAACTTCCCCTAGTGTCATTCACAAGAGAGGGCTTCACACAAATGAAGGGATTCAATGGAGTTAATAAAATATGTTGCATAAGTTGTAAAATTTCATGGATTAAATCCTTGTAGGGAATTTCATGACATGTACATCATGTTTGAAGGGTTTCGTGAGTCTCGAAATGTTCCTTGTGGGTGTCCTGAGGAATTAGTTGACATGATGAATAACTACTGTGGGATTAGAATTTGATGAGTGGGAACCATTGTATGAGTCAGGAAATGTATCTGAAGGATGAATCAAGGATTTGGTGGAATTCCTAAGGGGATCTAGAAGACTAATGTGGTGTTCGTAGGAGAATATCATGACATTACAAATCACATTCAAAATAATTTATGATGACCCAAATAGCATTTTGAGGAAGCATCGTGAGATCTGGATATCAAATTGCAGGGAAGGTTCCCTAAAAAATATTAGGGTTACCAAAAATGTTTTCTTCATTTTAATTCCAACATTAGATAATGTTCTATCCCTTGTATCATTAATTCCATACATAATTCAGTACCATTTTATTTTGAGTTTCGCATAATCCCGCATATGTGCGGTCTATTCTTATTATATCATTCCAAATGTCAATTGTGTGTTTAATTTGTGATCATGTAAAAGGAATTATTCATATTTCTACATCAGTAATTTTGTTTTCAAATACACTACATGATAGAAGATGAACCCATCATAAGATCATAGACTCATAGAAATCCACTATATTCCTAAGTGTTTTGATGTGTCTGGATGTGTAAATGTAGTCTTTTTCTCGAAGGCTATAGTGTAGGATATATAGGAATCTCCACCTCAAATTATTTCTTATTTTCAAAAAATATCTAGTATAGATCCATTCTAGAGTCCGAAATAGGGTTGGGCACAACTCATATTCACGATCCCTTGCCGTAGATTTCTCTGATGGAAGCACCTTATTTTTAGTGACTATGATTTCTTATCATCAATGCCTCCATTATTTGATATTGTAAATTAATTGGGGAGTATTTTAATCATATATATAGGATTAAGTACATCTATACTATCATATTTACATTATAATGGGCCTTTATTAGACTGCAGAGCCTATTGAAATGACTTCATGAGATGTTTGATGCCTTTCCTCGGAAACATCGCAAGGTAATGGTAGTTTTTTGGTGGGGGGGGGGTCATCATGATATCATGGTAGCGTGACCAATAGTACAATAGGAATTCAATTCACACTACTTTATCACATTGAACGCATAAGTGGAATCCACCTCATCCCACTTTTAATTCCTTTGTTTTATTTTACAATGGAAGATCGTCAATAAAAATTACATGGGTAATGTAAAATACAATTACTCCAAAACTTAATAATTCCTCACATGAATAATATGTGACATTATGGGGGTGAACATACAATTCATGGAAATATAAATATTTTTATCCTTAGGGAGCTGAAGGGTTATCCAGAAAGCACCTCATAATAGATAAGTTGCTTCATGTTGGGAGGATAACAAGACAAATTAATTTCATGATATGAGGTGGATATGTCATCTGAGTCACATAATATCTTGAGATCTATTATGGATGTGTCATTTGATGTTCAGTGACCATAAGTGGATCATGCCTCCTCCATTTTTTATTAACTTTGATTATTTTCTATAATTCTCAGGGGTCAGAAAAAATTTCTCATCTATTGTCAGAGAAAATTATCCTCTCCATTGGTGAAAATTCACATGATGTTATCAAATTAAATATGAATATTCCCATTGAATATTTTCACATTATTTTCAATGGGTTTTCATTTTTTTATTTTGTGTTTCTTGATTTAAGAGACCTAGTGGTGTAGGGGATCTTGTCCAGTTTCCATCGTGCAATGACTAATTTTTTAGATTTCTTTCTTAAGAGATGGAGGTATTGTATAAATTGGTTCTGAGGGATACAATATATGTTGTTCACTATGTATGAAGTATTCTTCATAACATATAATGGTCACATGGGCATGATTCCTTTGAAGGATCATGCATTATTCTAGTCTTCGACACCTTCAACTTCCTTTTCCTTTTGTAGGGAAAATATATCACATTACAAATTCTAAATTATTAACTTAGATTAGATAGCATATATAACAACCAAAAAAAGAATTTTTTTGAATATAATATCTTAATTATTTATAATATATTAACAAAATTAAATTAATTCAATTCAATT
This sequence comes from Viscum album, assembly GCA_963277665.1. Taxonomy (NCBI): domain Eukaryota; kingdom Viridiplantae; phylum Streptophyta; class Magnoliopsida; order Santalales; family Viscaceae; genus Viscum; species Viscum album. The sequence continues at coordinate 1,592,328,516 of OY728150.1, forward strand.
CATATCTTTTATTGCATATGGGACAATGATACCGTGTGACCCGCACAATAATGAATTTCATCATAGGATTGTATTCTATCTAAGACCTTGTTATACCAAACAATAATATATTTTTAATATATTATAATTTAATATAAGAAGATGTTAACTAGATGTTATTAATAGTATTAGAGAAATTGTTAAAATATATGGGTTATAAAGATATAAGATAAATTCATTAGTTATTAATTAAATTGAAATAAGTATTAGATTCAATTTGAGAATATAAGGAATAATTTTTTGAAACCTATTTTAATGCTCAGAATGAAATTTTACCATATTATAATAAATTATTTACAATTATTTAGTGATATTAATGTAATATATATATATTATTAAATAAATATTTTATTAATTCATCCTATTTTTTTGTTAGATATAATATAATATCAAACTTAATTTAACATATAAAATACTCTATTTTTATTAAGAAACTACTACCACTTTTTAATGGAGATACTATGTTAAATTAACATTTTGTATATTTTAATGATTATATATGTAAAATTAAAATTCACCATTTATAACCGATAATAAATTTTATTATAGGGTGAAACTTCATTATATTTCTAGGATGATTTATTTCTTAATGAGTAATGAAAAATACTGAATTTTAGTTCAAGACATCTATTTCATCTATTTTAATTATAAGGATAAATTATAATAACAAATGTTATTAAAGAAATATTTTGTCATATTTTAATCAATAAATCCAATATATATTTTTTGTAATTAACTTCACATTAAATTTTTTTTATAACAACATAGAAAACATTTGGTTGTTTTTACTTTGAAAACCTATATTGTCGTCCAGTCTACAGAATTAAATTTAAATTAATTTCATCCGATTATTTTTATGTATTTATGAAAAATGAATTCCTTATTTTTAATCATAATTATTAATAAATTATGATAATTTAAACAATTTTACCCAAAATAATAGTAATAGTAAATAAATTTATTTATAATAATAATGGAAAAATTTTATGCTTCATAAATGATTGTACCCTTAACCAAAGAGCCCAAATAATCTTGACACTTAAAAAAACAATTATATGAAAATAATTTTTCCATTAACCTTAAATTCCAGATTTTTTTTACATTTTTAGGTAAAAAATTGGTACACAAAACTATTTTTATGAAATACCAAGTGTGTCATTTTCGTCCCTTATAGAAGACAACCACCTCTTCCACTAAATCTCACCTATCATTCCATATTTTCTTGGAATATATACCCACAACACCCCTCCAATAATCATAGTAACCTAATAATTACTAGAATAAATCCAGGGAATCCATTTGGATTATACCAAAAGGAGATACCCGATTAAGATATAACACCATTCCTTATGTTATTTAGTATTATTTTCATTTTATACCCCATAAAATCTTCTTATTAAAATGATATATAGTAAATTCAGTATCCAAAATATCATTGGATGTTTTCTTTATAATTTTTCTACCTATACTTAGACACACATCTATATAATTGGTCATAAACATATTGTTTATGTGGATGACGAACTACCGCCTCACAAAACAAAGTAGTTCATTTTTTTTCTTTTACCACATTTTATGGTGGGGAATTATGATGGATAATATTTTTATATTTATTTGATATTATATTTATAATTAATTTATACATATTTATTTATTTTATAACACATTTCATTATTCTCTCAATATTCTAGGTATATGATTACATTGTTTATGGAAGTGTGGACTACAACCTCCAAAAAAATATTTGATTCATTCACATGATACATGAAAAATATATAGGATTCTTTAAATTTATAATATGGGAAATATAAAACATATATATTATATTCCTTACATAATTAACTTTTTCAAAATAATATATATACATCAATTTTTTACATATTCACACACATAAAAAGCGATAATGTCATTCGTGGATGTGTGGACTTCCTCCTTGTGGACATAATATGATTTATTTAACATTACAATAATTTTATTTATAATTATATGTGATTAAATAATATCATATTTATTATCTAATGATCATTATTAAAATATATATTATGGATTACCTTTAGTCTGAAACAATCATTCAAAAATGAGAACGATACATATGTATGCGTAAGACCTACCATCTATACGATTTTAATACTGATTCATTTTTCATAACCATATTTAATTATTATTTTTAAATTTATAATTTTTGTATTAATACACTAATTTTTTTCACTATTATTATCATTTAGATGTTATATAATGACACCTTTGACCATAGTTGACCTACCAATGTTGGTTTTGACACATAAACCAAATTTGGTCAAAAAATACTAGGTAAACATAATTGAAAATGTAGTTTTATATAACATTATAAAAAGTGAAATAAAATATATGTAATAAATTAAAAATTAACTCATGAAATTAATTAATAAAAAATGTCTTCTATTTAGTAATATAAATACACACTACAGAATTCATAATCATGGTAAGATATTTTTATACAACTGTTTTATATCAATGAGATAAATGTTATGTTCATCATTTACTCCTTTTGTGTAGAGTATATACCACCCATTTTTATATATTATATCATTAACTATATTATCCTCATTGTATTTAAAACATTTATTTTATAATATTCCTTCATGAGGATAATGATTTAAAATGTTTCAATATTGTATGGGACACTTGGGGATGTTTAAATATTGTTTTCCTCAAGAATAACACAATTGATATTTCAATTGAATTTCCATTCGAGGTAATTATATGGCCATTGATGAATAAACCCTATCATTTTTTTCACCACTAGTACCAATTTTTACTCTTATTTACTGAAAATATTTTATAAAATGTTGTTAATAAAACATAACATCACTTCTATCATAGTGAGAGAACACGTTTCCTTCTAAACACTATGTATTCATAACAAGTTTTTTAAATGTTTTTTATCATTTAAAAATGATTTATTAATAAAAAATTAAGTTTTTTATGTTTTAACAATGTTTTAAATGGAATTTTATGGTCACATTCCATAACGAAAATTTTATTCAATTTATAATGAAAAAATAATTTTCTTTTACCTCGTATAGAATATACAGATCTACCCACAATAATTTCGTTGAATTTTCATTTCCATGTTATGATATATATTTTTTATGAAAAATTAAAATGTGATTTTAATGAAATGGTTTCAAAATTATTCTTTAGAATAGAAGTATATTGTCCTCAATAATGTTTTAAAAGATCTCATTATTCATCAACGATAACAACCCTTTATTTTACTCTACATGGGATATGATGTATTAATAAAATAATTAGTCTTCCTATAAATTTATTAAGATGATTTAGACATTTATTTTATTTATATTAACGTACTTGATTCCTTTGGTAGTCCCCCTAAAATATTAATGTTTCTATGATCATTGAACATTGAATTCCCCCTATATATCAAGATCATTTATCATGGATATGTTAATTTCCTAAATTGTATATTATCATTCATACAGTGATTTCGTTGAATATTATTTTATTATTTTGAGAAATATTGATATATCTACTTTATTTAATCAATATGAATATTTGATGTGGCATATTATTTTTTCGTTATGATGAATGATTTAGACTCATTAGACACATGTTGGGGGTTCATTTAAGGTAAACTGTAGGGGTTTCTAACTAATAAATGAAATCACCTTGATGAATTGGTAATATCATGAGATGAAATAGTTTTTACTGAAACCCTTCTTGTTTTTTTTCAATGTAAAATAGATGGGTTTCTACCCCGTATAATAATATTTCTCATGAATGGTCTTGGAAGAACTATTTCCATTTACCAATGAAATATTTCATGAAATAATTAATGATTTAACTCATTTAGTTTATATTATTATTCATACATGTGATCTTTCATTGACATATATATATGGATTTATTTCATTTTAAAGTAATTTATTAAATGGAATATGTTTTTTTGTTTCATTTCTAAATTTATTTTTCTCTTTCAATTTATTCGCATAATTTTTTTACTATTTATTACTGAGAAATACAATTTACACACTTCCTTCTTAGTTTTTTATTATATTTCATATGTTCTTAGTTATTTACCACTCTATAATTATTATTCTAATTTTTATTTATTTATTCATATGTATGCTACTTTTATTGATCTTATTGTAGCACCTTTATTATATTTTCTTTCCCCAGAAATCTAAGATTCTTATAATGAATGATATGTTGAGATATACTAGATGGATTAATGTTATTTTCCATGAAGTATTTTTATGATATAATTGGTTTTAATTTTTTTATTAATGCTTAATAAAAGATTCATGTATGTATATAGTTTACTAGGACTACTAAATTCTTTGTTCATTGGATTTGATTTCTTATAATCATTCCAATGTATTTGATAGAAAACATACACTCCTATATTTTTGGGGTCATATCGCTATAGTTGGTATTAAAGGTTGATTTACTAAAAACCATGGGAACTAGATTTTGGAAGACAGAGATTACAAAATGAATATATAAGGTATAATTTGATGATATAGGTAAAAGAACACTCCATAATAATGGAAATGTGGATATTATGTTGATATCTCAATAAATATATAAATTGTTTGATAGTACGAGTGGGTATTGTTAGGGAACGTATGTACCTAGGATGGAAAAATCAAACAAGTTGTGTCTGAACTAACTCAGTGTAACCTAGTACACAACAATTGTTCTTTTTGCGCACCTCAATTGACACTCCCAAGGGACATGATTATGAAATTTCAAATTTTCATTACAAACCATACTAAAGTATTTATACAGTGAATAACTTAGGTTAAATTTATGGTTTTTTAGATCATTCATCATGATTTAAAAATCATATAAATAATATTATCGATAAAACATATATTGAAGAAGGAACTATGTGAAAATAAGTTGATGAGGTATATACGAATTAGGGTTTAATTAAAAATATTTTTTAAAAGGAATTTTAGTGAATAACATTATTTCATATATGTAAATGATATTTATTTTGGGATATTATGTTAATATGTGTTATAAAAGAACAAAATGTATGTCGAGTGAAAACTGTTAACTTTCATCAAGGCTATGGGACATGAACCCCTAGCAAAAGATGATAAGGTTTTGACAAAAACCACTACCATTCACACTGTCCTGGAAAATAAGTAATTGATTTTATGTTAACAATTTAATGAATAAATATAAATGATAAACTATTAATGTACCTTTTTAGGTTTACATATTAATGTATTAACAATACTGACATTATAGAATAGTTAGAGACAAAATGTTGTACTTTTCACTCTTTTATAGGTTTTACAATCTATTAAATGTTTATTTTTGGTCTTCAAGAATAAATTTTAATATTCTAATATCTATTAATTGATGTATGTTATGAGTTATAATTTTATTGAGGAATAAATAAAATATGGAATTATTAAAATGAAATTAAAACGTATTATGTATGTAAATTTTCCTATATTCTTATGAAGTAAATGAATTACCGAACATTAGGAAAATGATTTAGAAATAAAATTTTGTCTGAATACTTTCATTTTAATTGATCAAATGCTCCTCAAAATAATCACTAGTTTGTGACATTGATTCCCAGAAATGTTTATATCAATCACATTTTTGTTATTAATGAATAGAATCACTCACCAAAAATATTTATTCTTTTCCTCCAAGTATGTATCTCTTTATTCCAAAAAAAATTTTCCATATTTTTCATACCTATCCATTGGGGCCAATGATGTGAATACCTCATGCTAGTCTCCCATAGGCCAGGGGCTAGAAACCAATGATGATTATGAATATCCCACAAGTGGGGCAAATTTTACCAAGTTCATGTCCATAGTCACCCATCTCCAAGAAAAATTGTTAAAACCCAAACACTAAGCTGAAATGCATGTATACTACTAAGAAAAATCACCTAGTGTAGATAGTAAAAAACTGGAGTTAAATGGGGCCAGTATACTGGCCCAAAAAATGATATGTACATGCTCATGGAATCCATTATCAAAAAACCCTACTTGGAGGCTACATACAGAAGGTATTAGAATTCATTGATGTGCACCTCGTCTGTATGGCCTCCCAATTGGGGCCCCATGTTTCTAGCCCACAAACACTCCCATCAAATCTTCAAATAGTCTTCCCATGACACGACACATGACGGAGATTCCTATTCAATGGTAATAAAAGGCTTATTTAGTAGGGACCCCCAATCAAAAAAGGTATACCACAAATAAATAAAAAAAGAAAACTACCATAGAGGTGCATAATGTGTAGCCTCTAAGAATTACATTCAAGACAGTCACTAGAGTCAGCTCGCACTAGAATTCATATACTAATAAATTCTAGGAATATCCATATCCATCTAGACATACAGTCTTAAAAAACCTACATTACATCTCTACAAAAGATGAACATTGTTCCCTCACAAAATACCATCTAATTTCCCTCACAAGTGAACAACATATTATCTTCATAGGAGAACAACTCAACATCTTTTTAGGAGACCAAATCCGCATATTTGTAGAAGACAAACTCTACATCTTTGTAGGGTAAAACTCCCCACTTTCTTAGGTGATGAACTCTGTGTCTTCATAGGAGACAAAATCTGCATCCTTTCCATATCTTGTTACAAGATTGCATCCTTATCGTGTTCGTTCAAGGGGATCCTTTTCCACAAGAAAATAGGTCATACGCCATTTTACATGACTGTTCAAATATATTATCTCATAAATAATTCCTCATAACGAGGCTACCAATTCCACAAATGGCTCATCAAACATACATATGGTTTAAAATTTAATGGAATTTTAATAAAAAGGGGCATGTTAGGTCTGGGTTCGGTCTGAACCAATTGGGCCGATCCGAACAGACCTAAGGCCCACAGACATAACCCACTGACTCGACCAGTCAGGTTGACCTAGCCCCCCTAATATTGGACCATCTCAAACCATCTTACTCAATTCAATCCCACTTGGTTGAGATAGCCTTATGTCTTGTTCTACAGGATGCTTCCTGCATTGTGTGTAATGGAGCTGGCTTCCGTGTGTCCCATTGGAAACTGTTGTTTTGTTAACTACCATGGTTCTGCATAGAATTTGGTTAATGGCCACAAGATGTGGACTCCTTCCACATCTCTATTGTTGATACTGCCACCACCCTATAGCAGCATCTGTCAATGCCCATGGTTGGCTGCCACGGGGTCCTCCTTCGGAGCATTCCTAAACCATGTCATGTTATCGCATCCCTACAGGTGTGTCGCACCGCCGCCAACCACCATTCTTCCTTTAGTTCCCTTTTTTCTGATTATGGGAAACCATTGTGATCTTTAGGTTTCCAAAACCACTACTCTAGTCTCTAAATCATCTAATCGTCTCTCTTGGGGTCTAGTCGTATTTGGAACCACCCGAAAAAACACACCACGACCACATGTGTCTACCAACAATAAAAGAAGAATGAGGGTAGAATAAAAATAAAAAAGACACATCAATAAAAAACCATAACCTTGTTCATGTTTCCATGTTCTGTTCATGTCATACAGTTTATGAAGGAGAATAATCATCAGTCTATTCCTTTTAATCCATCACTTTATTCATTCCAAAAGAAAGATTGAACCATAGAACAAAATTTTAGTGGTCTAGTTTGTGTTCTTCATTGGAATCATGATTGGTGAAAGAAATACCAGGAATAAATAATCCCCCACCTCGAGTTTTGGATCTGTCATTGGTAATGAATTGAGATTCCCCATGGTCATTAATTGATCCTCGATCCTTAATCTGTGATCCGAGATCTGTAGAAGTTCATCGTCATTTTTCATTCTCTAATAAGGGGAACCTCCAAAACTATTCTCCAAAGATTCAATTTAATTCTATATTTACACGTTAATACTAAATTCATTTTTAATTTGGGAGAAGAAAACATGTCGGCTAATTGTGGCATTATAGTTTCACCATGTTGTTCCATTTTTGAAATGAAATAGGATGAATCATTGTTGTGATGATATGTCATTACGTCACTATGAAACAATTAAAAAGTAATAATATAAACTTCATTTTCTTTATTTTATTCTTCTTTAAAACATCTAAAAATTAACTTTAGAAGTTGACCCATGTGGGTCGATGTTAGGCCCCACATAAGGAAAATTCCATGTTAATAACTAAATGGTGGTCCTTGATTTTCAATCTAAGTCACCATTAATCAGTAATTATGAAATTAAAATAAAATAAAATAATTTAATTTTTTTATTTATAGTTATGGGATTTTTTACCCATTGGATACCGACTCCGTCTAATGATAATCCATACATAGTGTAGAACTGCCATCCTGAATGTATTAATGCCCTAATATTTCTGATCCCGACATCTCTTTATGAGTTTTTCCATTTTTTCAGATAAACCAATCTCACACGCTATTAAAAACATTTCATTTTTCATTGAACCATTCCTGGCACACTGGGACTCAAAACCACACACCTTCATAGTTTATGGTTTCATAATGTTCCAATAAATTTTTTAAAAAATAAAAATGATAAAATCAGAGTCATTACATTCTCCCCACCTTAATCAAATACGTCTATGAAGGCCTAACCATGGGCTACCAATATAGATGAGTCCACAAGCATGAACCCGATCCCCCCCACTCCCATGTGATATTTCTGATATTTTCATGCTTCCAATGGAATCACACTAAAGAAATTTCATTCCATGAGGGGTTATCTCCCAAATATCCTTGTTATCCATAAATAAGATTGAATGTGAGCATCCATATTAGTACAGTCTTCATTGGGATTCCATGGATCCATGTTATCTTCTCCATATAGAGGAATCCCATGCACATTACAGAACACTACATCCAAAAATCTATGAAGTGGATGACTTGGTGAGTCGGTCGATGATCACCCAGATGGTATCATGTCCCCTAGTTGTACATGGTAAAAAATCCATAAAGTTTATAGATATCCACTATCACTACTATAAGGGAACCACCATGAAGAAGATATAAATACCCCTTCCAATCGTAAAGGTCTCAATAGGGTCAGTTGAAAAACCATAGAACTGATTCAAACAAGTTCTCATCTTTTCTATCAATAGGTAAGTGCATCTTCAACCCGTTATGTCGTCTCTTACCTCCTCCTTGAAACCCATTGAATATCCTGATGCATATCTCCACATAAGTTGCCTACTTCTATAAACATGTTTCCTCTAAAAAGAACTATGTGTTCCCCGCAATTTGATTTACCATTAGGGTAATTCCTTTTGGACAACTGAGCGTGTAATGTCTCACCGTCTGTATCAATTAGATGTTCCTCCCTCACTCACTATAAGAGTTGAATGGTATAAAGAACTGAATAAAGGTAATATGAATCATCACTATCAAGGAATGAAAATTGAAATGATGGAAACTAATTTGTTGCCTCATTCAAAAACTATGAATTGTTTCTCCTTCTACGATAATCCGCTACCACATTTCCCTTACCATGATTATATAATATCTTCTAGTCATTTTATAGGGGGAACATTTAACCAATGCCTCTCTCTTGTTTGAAACCTTCTAAGAGAAGATATTATTGGGACTCTTGTGGTATGAGTAGATGATAAACCACCCACCCATCAAGTAGTGTCTCACCATATTCAATGTAAAGACAATCATTTCCAACACAATATCATCGGTCACATAGTTCTTCACATGTTTCCTAAACTGATGTGAACCATAGGCGATCACCACTTGCCTCTATAATAAGACACAACAAAGCCCAATAACTAATGCGTCGTATAACACTCCATAATCAATTCCCTCTTCTAGAAAACTCAATATCAGGGTTCTCATCAAACTTTTTATTAACAAATGACAAGCCTACGACAACCTTTTATACATGCGAAAGGATATCCCTTTCAACTGATCGAACTATTCATCGACCCTTCGGTTTTGGATACTCATTCTCTATGGTCATGTGGATAATTTTCCACTAATCCACCTAGAACCTCGAATAGTGGGTCTTACTATGACCTTCCTCTGCAAGTCCACAACCTACACACTCCATCCACGAATCTCTACATAATTCTTAAGATATAAAGATGCTGAAATCGGTTCCATCTCAGGGTGTCAAACAATGTAGAAGTCTATCTTCCTATTGGGAGCTAATCCTTGAACATATTTTGCGAAAACGTCCTGATACTCCACCACTACTACTCGGATATGAAGACTAATAACAATCTGCTACCCTCTGGGTAAGGCTAGCTGACTCAAGAGTGATAAACTGGAACCTCATATGCATGAGTCAATCATGTTCTTCCTTGGATTCCTTTTGTTATAACCAAGGAAAACCCCATTCCATCGATATGGACATACTACACAATTTTTTCAAAAAACAGTCAATCCAAACATGAAATGATGATAACCAATATACCAATAATGGCGTCATAAGTCCTCAAAACTACCTCTAAGTGGTTCAAAATGAATCACCCACCTTAATGGTATTGTCACGTTATAGCCACTAATGTGATTATAGAGTCTCCCTTCATAGTTATGTCTAGACATTATGGTAATTTCAACAGTTTAACTTAAAACACAAGGTCTCAAAAAAGATCTATGATAATGAATAATGAATAACACTTGTGTTAATAAATATGGAAGCTTGGAGTACACATAGAATATACCTTGCATCATTCCTGGATCCCTTGAGTCATATTCCTGGGCACATAATGATATCCATTTCCTAGTCCTCCAGATCACTAATTCTGGTGTGGAACACATGGGGAGATGGTGGTATCATATCGAAATGTATACCACCTAATACTGCTCTCCCAGATCCTCTTCCATGTCTTATACTCTGTAGATCCTTCTATTCATTCCACTATCTCTGCCTTAGTGTCCCATCCACAATTTCCTTATTAGCAGCATGAAAGGCTGGAAAATCTCTAGCCATATGTCCCCTACCATCACATGAAAAGGTTTTCATCTCTCTAGATAGACTGGACTCACCCTATGAGTCATGATATTTAGATCACATATCTTTAGAACTCTGCTAGATATGTATCACCTTTCCATGTCTCTGAAACTAACATAGTCTTCCTTCTCCTCAAGTATCTCATCATGCTTACTGAATAATATCATGCATTGGTTGTATCCACTCAGTGAAAATACTTTCAACTATAAGGGTTTGTAAAAGAACCCTATAATAATTATAAATTCAAAAAGGGAAAAATTGTCTTGGATTTCCATAACAACCTCTTGTTCACTGGTCCCATCCCTAAATCATTGGTCGTATAACATTCATTAAGTACATGGAACGGTCTGTATTCCTTGATGAATACTCAAATAATGACATGTCATCCTACCATATATATAGAAATTATAAGGTACACATAACCCTTTATCTTCTTAGGTGAGAACACATTCTGTAAATATTCTTCCCAAACACCATACATGGAAGAGTCACCTCATCGTATGATCAGGTAGTCTAAACCCCAACATGAACATGCAAATCCACAAAGAGAACTCACCTCTATAGGTGGTGGTATTGCTGGTACACCACCCAAACGTGATGTCTGTAGTAAAATTATCTATACTGGTTTCATGTTGCCCTGAAGATCAATCTCATGATGGTGTGGTGGAATCGTAGATGGTTGTCTAGACAAAATCATATTGATGTAAAATAGGATGTACCACTGTCAATAGAATATATCTGGTGATATGACTCAATAAGAACATAGAAAATATAACCTATTTCTATATGATTAATATCCAATTTTTTCCATATAACTACTATTTTCATTTACCATGTCAAAAAATTATAATTTGTCACCCTGGTGTATGGATACATTGGATACCACATGAACACTAGACTTTCTAGCCTGAATGTCAATCTCAAACACTTAATTCTATTTTCCAAAAATAAATTCACAAACTATTAGTCTAAAGGGTAGAAACATCCTTGGCTCTGATACCGCTCTGTCATGAAGAGTCCCCTAGGGTTCGTTCTTCGACCACACCAATCCGACCTCTCATAGGCCAGGGGATGACAACTTCTATCGAGTTGGTATTTCCCACAAGTATCAAAAATTTTTCTAATGAACCTGTACACATGCACCCATCACTATGAAAAAGTTATTAAACTGAACAAATGAACGAAATCCATGTATAATGCTATTAAAAACCATCTAGAGAAAATAGAAAAATTTGAATATATATGGGACCAGTTTACAATCCCAACAAAAGAAAATTAAGTGCTCCTGGAATCCATCTGTCAAAAAACTACATGAATGGTATGTAGAGAAGCTATCGAAAGACTCTTAAGTGAACCTCATCTATAGGGAATCCCTCTATGTGCCACCTGTGTCTATCCCAACAAGGATCCCATCAATGTAATCGGTCATCTGCATAAGACACAACAAGTGTGGGAAAAACCCATGCAGGGGTGAGTAAAACCATACTCAGATGGGAACCCAAAACACAAATGTATTTCAAAATGAAATTCACAAATCATACTACCAAATGGGTACACGATGTGTATCCTTTAAGATGTACAGTCAAGAGTGTCACTTGACTCAGCTCACACTTGGATACATATACGAATAATAACTAGGAATATCAAAATACAAGGGTCCATATAGTCTTAATAAGAGGTATACTCATTGTCTCTATAGGATACCATCTCCACTCTTTCGCATGAGATCTACATCATTCCCTTACATGAGAATAACATCACATCTTCATAGGACACTAACGATGAATCTTTATAAGAGATCAAATTTTTATCTTCATAAGAGACCAACTCTACAACTTTTCCAAAAACAATCACATTATTCCATCCATAGTGCTCTTGTTCTAAGGGAACATTGTCATTGATCCTATAGTTCATACATCATACTCCATGAAATATCACATAGAGTGTCCCAAAAGGACCACATCTTAAAAAGGGTACCAATTCCATAAATGGGTCATCAAACATACATACAATTTGAATGTTATGGAAAATTTAGAGGAAAAGGGGATCACCTAGTCAATTTGGTCTACAAGGTCAACATGGTGCCGACCGTCTTTGTCCACCAAATGTGGCTATCACCACATGTCTACCTCATTAACGTGGTCAATCGATATTTGTCCCAACAACAACCAATTTTTTCAGACCCATAGTTGTCCAATCCTGACAATGTTTCCCAGCTATGTGATAGGGCCTCATCCCACATCCTGGTTTCGGCGACACCTAATGCCACATGCATCTGCCCATTGTGGGGTCCTCCGTTGGTGTGATCCCGGATTGTGCCTCATCAATGCCACCCTACCAGTGTGTCACACCGGTGTCGGGGACGACACCCGCTGCCGGAAGCATCCACTCCGTGGACTTCCATTTTTCCTCCAGTGAATATTTTTTCAATGTGGGGAGAATATTGTGATTGTAGAGTGGAATCCATCACACCTGTGTTCTCTATATAATCTTCTCATTGCTCTGGGATTCTAGCCACATTCTGGACCACTCGAAAAAAACCCATCATGACCATGAGTGTCCATTTACGATGAACGAAGAATGAGGGTAGATGATATGGCGCACAAACACCTTTAAAAAAACATGTCATTTTTTGTGTTGGACTTGGTCCACTAATGTCATCAAGATAATGATGAAGAATAATCATCCGTCAATTCCATTTAATCACAATTTTTATCTCTCCTTCTTGAATGATTCAAATGTAGATTAACCTACTCAAGGGTTGGTCCAAATTCATCGGTGGATTCATGAATGGATAATGAAATACCAAGACTAAATAAAACCCATACCTCGTGGTTAGGATCTATTTCTAGGTTAAACGGAGATGTGCCACGATCGTTAATCGATCCTCATTCCCCAATCATTGATCCATGACCTACTGACATTCATCATCGATTGTCAGTATCCAACAATATGGAGCTATCAATTCCCTTGTATAGATTTTCAAGGGAATTACAGGATTATGAATTAACACCAAATTCTAATTTAATTAGGGGGAAGGAAAACATATTGGGTCATTGCAGTGTTGCAGAATCTCCAAAATATTTTATTTATGAAACGAAGTGGGTTGAATCATTGATGGTCACTGTAAATTATTTAAAATGTAATAAAATATTCCACTTTATGTTAATATTATTCTTGTTTAAAACAACCAAAATTTAACATTCACAACCAACACATGTCGGTCGATGATAGGCCCCACATAAGAAAAATGCCAAATTACAAACTCAACTGTGGTCTCATATTTCATATATGAGTCACCATTCATTAGTTATAAATATTTTAATATAAAATAATTAAATTTCATTATTTAAATTGTGGTAAAATATTTTTTTTTTGTTTTCTCACTAGAGACCTACGCATATTAATGTAAAGTCATACCAAAGATAAACTCACCATCTTAAATGAAATAGTTCCTCAAGATTTTTGATTCAAGAACCCATTTATGAGTTCTTATAATTTTTCATGTAAACAACTCATGTGTGAAATTAAAAACATAAAATTTTCTGCCAAACCATTCAATGAAAAATGTGTCTAGGAGCTGCACGATGTCTCATCGCGTGGTCTCAAAATTTTCCATCAATTTTTTTAAAAAATAAAATCTTGAAAATCCATGTAAATACATAATGTGAGATCAAGATACATCTTATAATATGTGGCCATTTCAATTATATTTATCTATTATCTATAGAATTTATTAAAAAATCATCTCCCAATATGGGATTTTTGAAATAGGAAATAAAAAACAATATATCACCAAGAACAAGTTTAATTTATGAGGACACAATTTATTCATGGTGGAGAGAATATAACACCCCTAAACATTAGAATAAGTAACTTGTATTAGATAACATGTATGAAACATGACTCCAAGTGTGTAAAGTAATATAATAAACCGATTAATTATAATATATTTATTACCTTAAATAAATTTAATATATTTCATATCAAGAATGAATATGATACCGAGTTAACATGCAGCATACATAGAAATTATTTTATTTGATGTCTTGTGTTTCATGAATGATTGAATTTTACGGAATAGTGACATATTATTAAAATATTATGATTTATTATAATTGCTATAAACTAGCCATTGTGAATAGTATTTACTAACCAATGAAAATATATGGTATAAAATAATAAAATATATATTCATTAGTAACAATTAAAGTATAAATGAATATAATATCCAATTGAAAATATTGGTAATATTATATAGAAAACTATTTTTATACACACAAAGCAATATTGTTATAACAAAATAAAATATTTAATATTACTGATTGATATTAATTGAATATATATTTATTATATATTCAATTAAATATTTTTTATGTTAATCCAATATATCTAATAGGGATAACATTTGAACAAAACCAATTTGACTTATAAAATACTATATATTTACTACAGAAATTTTACCAACTTTTAGTGGTGAAATTATTTTAAATTTTATTTTTGTAACGTTTATAGTATATATTGGTAATAAAGCATAATTATTCACAATGAAATATAAATAATAGTATAGGATGAATTTTAAGTATTTTTTAGTGATGTTTCATTTTTCAATGAAAAAGACTGAAATTTATTTAAAACATATTTGTTCATATAATTTATTTATAAGTTCAAATCACAATTTAAATTTGTATTAAAGATTATTTATATGAAATTTTTAACTATTAATCTAATATAGTTCATTATAATCAAATTTATTTTGAAATTGGGGTTAACAACCTATAAATATTTGGAACATTTTTTACATTAAAAATATGCATTACTAGATCATATATGGGTTTAAATTTGAATTTATTTGATCCAATTATATGTTTTAAATTTGGAAAAAAGGATTCAATATTTTAAAAAATAATAATTTATAATTTACTATAAGGTAAAAAAAATTTAAAACTTAAATATTATTAAAATTATTTAAAACTAATTACAATTACTATGGCACAATTAAAATTACTAATAGAAAATATGTTTATCAACAGATTGAAACTTTCCTATTTTTTTTCCAAACACCATTTTTGGAACATAAATCTGCCATGAGAATTACATTTGGAGTTTTTTTGGTTTTTTTATTACTATTGTTAGGTAAAAATGCGGGTACACCTAACATGGTTTCAAAAAAACTAGGGAGTCTTTTTCCTCCATTATAAAAGGACACCAACTCACCCACTAACTCACACATATCATTAAATATTTTGACAATGAATATCTTCTCATATAGATACAAAACACCATTCTAGGCATCGTAGAATTTTCACCATGGAGGAAATCCAATGAAGCCTTTTTGTTTAAACAACAAGTTAACCAATTATGGAGTAACATCTCTCCTTATCCTCTTTAGTTTTATTTAAATTCTCCCCCATATCCTTGTATTGTTATATGATTGTATAAAAAATAGAATCTGATAAACAATAATATTTTATTATAAGGGTTATATATACAATTATACATAAATCATTATAATTGGTAGCGAACATACTGTTTATGTGTAAGGTGAAGTACCACCTCACAAAATGATATTATCTATTTTTACTTTACACCATTAAATTTTTTTGTAATTAATATAGACACTCTGATTTTATATGATATCTATGATATTTATAAATGATTTATTCATATTTATTTCATTTATAATATTTATCTTTATGAAACTCTTTTTTTTGGAATATGGTAACATCATTTGTAGAAGTTTGGATTTTCATATCCCAAAAGAAATGTGATTTTTTCACAAGATATATTGAATGTATAAATAATTATTTTAATTTAATATATATGAAATAGAAAAAATATATATGATATTCATTACATAGTTAAATTTTATGAAATATAATATCTATTTTTATCTTTATTACTCTTCCACATTTTTACAAAGTGATGTCGTTGTTCGTGGAAGTGTGGACTGGTAGCTCATAGACAAGATGTGATTCCTTATAAATAACAATAATTATATATATATGTATGTATGTATTTTTTTATAATATAATATTGTTTTTTTGAAATAATGATCAATGTATAATTATATAATTCTTCATACATTCTCTCTATAACGATCATTGAAAAATGAGAATGTTACACATCCAAGCATATGACCAAGAATCTCCATGATTGTAACATTTATTCATTATTCATAACCATAATTAAGGATTGTTTTAAAAAGAATTGATTTTTGTGCATATATGATAATTATTTTGATATCATTATTCTATAGATTCTATATAATAACAACTTTGACCATAGTTGACCAACCAATGTTTTTTTGACAAGTAAACCAAACTTGGTCAAAATACTCGATATTAACTTCATTGATTAAGTAGTTGTATAATAAACAATAATAAGATATTGAAATTTTTTAATAAACATGAAAAATATTCTAAATAAAGTAAGTAATAAAAATAATTTTGATATTAAATGATATAAAGACACATAATACATGTTAGATATAGGGAAAATAATTCTGAACTCACATTACTATATATACGAGACAAATTTCATGGTTACAATTTAATTTTTTTATGGTTGATGTAACACCGGTATTTGTAATCTATATCAAAAATTCTTTTGGATTTAATACATTCAATTAATATTATTCTATTATAAGGAATATGATTTAAAATGGTTAAATGTGGTATAAGACACTTTGGGATATTTAATGATTATTTTCCTCATGAATAAAACTAATGATCTACAAATGGTATTTCTATTAAAGGAAATTATATGGCCATTGATAAATAAAAAATTTCATTTTATTATAATATGATCATAAATGACCTTATTCAATTATTAGTACCATTTTCCAGACTTTGGTACTCAATATTCTTTAGAAAATCTTTTCATGAAAATGTGAAATCATATTGGATTTGGTTGGAGAAAATATTTTTATATAAAATCCATGTATAATAAAAATGGTTTTTAAAATGTTTTATAAATTTTCAAAATTATTATTAATGAAATTTTTAACATTTATTTATTTTACTAATGTTTTCAAAGAAATATATTTATTTCTTTCTAAATAAAGATCTTTTTAAAAAATATATAATGAATAAAATGTTCTTTTAACATATTGGAGATGTATGGATTTTCCTGCATTCATTACAATTATGAATTATTTTCATATTTAAATGGTTAATTTTAAAATAGATTTATTTCAAAAGTTATTTATCAAGAAAAGTTTTTTCAAAACAAAAGAATATTTTACTCATGAATGTTGTAAAATATTTCTTAATTAATCAATAAAAACTACAATTAATTTTACTCCACAAAGGGTGTGATGTATTGATACTATCCATAATATTCCTTTGGATGGTTTTTGATTTATTTGTACATGGATATTTTCAAAATTCACTTACATGATTCTTTTGGTACTTCCATTAAAATATAAAATTTACCATGATCATTGAACATTGAATTTCCCATATCAATCCATATAATTTATCATGCATATTTTCATTGATAAAATATTAAATCATTTTTCATATTCAATTTAATTGTAATTTTAATTGATTATGTAGGAAAATTTTGAAAAATATGAATCATTTATTCAATAATTATAATGGATAATAGATATTATTTATTCAATATGAGTTATTTTTGGATAGTATTGACAAAGGATTGGGGTATTTACAGAATGAACTATCGGTAGGGGTCTGATTGTTGAAATCCCTTAAATGTAGTGATTGTGTCATGAAATAAAATTAGTTTGTGTAAACATCTTAATGTTTCATTCCAAGTTAAATATATGGTTTTCTACCTAATATGATAAATTGTCTTGTAAAATGTGTTGATTATACTAGCTCTATGTGCCTAATAAACATTGAATCCAACAATTTATCATTTCCTTCATATTATTTTAGTTATTATTCATGCATGGGTTATTGAATCAAAATATATTTTGATATATTTCATTTTATTTTGTTGATTAAATGGATGTCTTTCAGTTTCATAACATTAAATATTTATTTAGATTTATGTAGTTGTTTGGAACAAATTATTGTTCCACTTATTACCATTAATATACTGTTTATGAACATAATTCTCAGTTTGTTGACTATATAGTGTGTGTTTATAAAAGGTTATTTACACAACCATAATTATTATTCTCACTGATTTATTATTTCTTATACTATAGTTTTCAATTATTGAGAAATTGAGCTCACCCTTATTATTTATCTGTTTCCTAGAAATCCATTAAATAGAGAATGCAATATAAGTGGGGATATACTAGACCAAATAAAGCTATTATACTCAAAATTTTTTAAAATTATGTTTTAATTAGTCTATTATTTGTAATACAGTACGGATGTTTATATGGGGTTAACAAGGGAAAATATACTCTCTGTCTATTAGGATTTGTTTCCTCGAAATCATTCTAATATTATTTATATTATACACTTGTGGGATTTTTGTGTTGGGGTTGTTGTTAATAATAAAACATATATTCAAGAATTCAAATTTGAATTTTTCAATGTTGATTTCATAGGTGTCAACAATGGATCATGTTAAGGGTTTGATCATTTTATTGAATGTGGATTATAATCTTCTCACCATTTTGGAGTAATATACATTGTGAGTGAGTTACATAGAGGTGGTAGAGGTTATTTGGAAGTTGTAACATGTGGTGGAATTTAGTTGGTTAAGAGAAGAACAATTGAGAATATTTAGGTAGGATCCACACCACTCTCTTGGATACTTGATCACTCTATAAGAATGAGACTTACATTATGAGATTCCATTTCTTGTTTTTGAGGCATTTAAGGGGAGATACATTTATTCAACATACCAACATCTTGGACTAGGACATCAGAAGAATCATTATAGGGATTACTCATATAAGGTAGAGAAAAGGGAACAGACGTTGGGAAATTATGAAGATTGATCAGGGCTGAATAAAAAAATTTCCTTCTTTCCAAAGTTTTTCACTATTTTATATATCATGAACCATATGTTCAAGAACATTTTAATATGTTTAATCATATTTTGATTTTCTTCTATTCTCTTTGAAGTATATAAGCTGAGCTGGTAATTGTATTTTACCTTGTTCATGTATTTCTCCTCTCTATGATGCTTCTCTCTATTTCATTAGACAAACATTTTTTTAAACATCATGAATAATTAAAAACTGTCATTTATTGGAAATTTATAAGAATTATATTCAAAATATATTTTTAAGTGTGATGTAAATTGTGCTCAAGATAGAGAAGAACATTCAAATAAACTGATAAAAAGATCTCAGTGATTAATAATTTTTCCCACTCAAACACAGAATGATCTTAATAGTTGGTAAACTATTAAGGTAAATTAATAACAGGTTCACCAGATGAAACATTTGGTCAAAAACATTTAATCAAAACCATATTTCTGAATTCATATACTCAACCATGGAAAAATAATTATTTAATCAACTCATCCATTTTAAACATTCCCGTAAATTAATTTTTCTCACCATTTGTGAATATTTTATGTCTATCCCACATTTTATCACTCACTTGCACACTCACACACCAATCATCATTTTTTTCACTATGTCAACTCCATCCATAACTATTTCATAGGATATTGAATTAAAAAATTTCATTGTTTTTATTCTTTATCACAAGTCAATACATCATTATTGTTGACCCCTCTAACCAATGTACTAGTTACATGATGTAAGTGGAATGGTTAATATTAAATTATTAGACATTGAACAATGCATGTTCCAATAATTCTTTGCACAATTTTGAAAAGTGGGATATCTGAAAATCATATGGATATGGGATTATTCTATTCCTCCCACAAAATTAGCTATTGAATCTTATTTAAACCTCTAAACCCATAATAATCTAGAGATTTAATTGTCTATATTTAGAAAATTAATAAAAATCATAAAATTTCCTTATATCTTTCAAATGATTAAATCTCTATGTATTTTTATTATTTTTCCTTTATCCCACTATGTAATTGGTCAACATTATCTCCAGGGATAATAAAAACCAATGATGCAACATTATACTCATATTATGTTCATCTCAAACTACCATATAGATTATTAATCATTTTTAAGGAAAATTAACTCCCTCCCTGCTTTATTATATAGATTAAAAGGTATATATTTCAATAAAAAGTTTATTAATTATTTCCACTGAATTACATCAATCAATTCTTTTTTGCATCGTATTCAAGATCAAGATATAAAATAGATCGACTTCAGCAACTATGTGATATAAAACTACCATGTACTCATATTACACGTACTAATTAATCAGAGAGAATATAATATTAATAGATTAGATCCATTGTTACATAACATAGATATTGAAATATCCATTGATTATTTGTAAACTCTATTATGAAATATTCTTTTTGAATCATTCTCATTTATTGGGGTTTCTAGGTGTTTCCCATGATTAAAATTTCAATTCAAAATAATATATTCATGTCTAAAAATTATAATTATTTCCTCACCTCCTTATTTTCTCATGATGGGGATCAAATAAGGGTATTCATCACATTTCCCATTACATTAATTATTAACACCATTCATCCCTTTTGTAACAAACAACTAAAAAATTTGCAATTGGGGACGGTATTCTTCCAAAAAAAGTTAACAAAAACTAGGGAAACTATGAACATTGATGGAATAATTCCTAGAAAACATATATTCCATTACATATAATAGTATTTGTTATAATGTAATATATCCATGCACGATATCCAAAAATTAAATTACACTAGAATTTTTATTACCTTAATCATTATTCAAAATGAATTTTTGTTTCGACCAAGTAATATCTATATGTTGTGTCATACATATTATAATTTAAGTTATATTTTTTATACATGGGGATTATTGAGTTAAAAACCAACACACCAATTTAGGGGTTATTACCCCTATTTATAAATATTATATATCTAGGTGAACGTGTATGGACATATAATGGAATATTCACTTATGTACTAGATGATATATATGTTACCAAAATTTAGGGATGATTTTATTTTATTAGACATATCCTTATCACCTTGACAAGGGGTTTCTAATCATAATCCCAAAAATTATATATACCTTACTCTCATGGGAACAATGAAAACTAAAATCATTTATAAATTATCAAAATAATTTGTTGATAACAGTAAAAAAAATTCAATATAAATAAATCAAGATGCCTAGTGAATTTTGATAATTAAGAATATATATGTATATATATATTAAAAAGAAAAAAATACAATTAATTAAATATTCATAACATCCTGTCACGATACAATCAAAGATGTTATCCAACTTGACGCCCAACATGATTCATGGCATGACCAAAAGGGTATTCCCGACCCCCTTGGGCAAGAAACCAGTGCCTTTATAGTGAAAGTGGCTTAACATACATGGATATTACAACATTTTAGATAAATAAATGGTACTTAAAAAAATACATTTCTGAGGACGATAATGGTATTTTGTATTTGGGAATATTGAAAAAAAAACATCTATCATGGATAACGATCTTCATCATATCCTATAAATATCTCCAACCTAAGTACATATACATATAGTATTTATTTAAACCATGGGGAAAAGAAAATTAATAATTGGTTGATATCAGATGCCTAGTATGGGTAATTAAAGTAAATGTGTATGAAGAACATGACGAAAAGGTTATGGAAATTGATCATAACATTTGAATACCATACATCCCATATTATAGATCATTACCAATATTAGCGGGTCATAATACATGAATCATAAATAAATAATGAGCACAATCCATATGATAATAACCAAGGAATAAAATGTTCAATTGGGCAAGACACATAAAATATATAACAATTCCCAAAATATTCAATGAATTATAGATGATACCATCTTAGAGGGTAATTTATTTAATTGAATTGGGTTCACACCTTATTCCAGCACTATATTACTAAATCGTTTTCCCACCTAATCCATCCCTATAATACTGACCAAGGTTCATTTCCAATTCCATAATTATATTAATGAACATATTTCACACCTTGTTTTATCATGGTAATTATAAACAAAGTTAATTTCCCATTCTGGGCCTATAATAGTGAACTAAGTTCATATCTCATTTCATTCCTATAATACCGAAGTGAGTTAACATCTCATTCCTTCCATGTATATCTTGTGAAATATAAATCATTACCCAATTCATTGGAGAGTGATATAGGTCCCATCCATATCATTATTTAATCATATATAATTGACCATAAAATCATAAAAAATAATATCACAACCCATGAAAAAAATGTGCGTGATAAAAATGTAATCATATCTTATCCTTTAGAAAATGAAAGGTTTCCTAGTCATTTAATCAAACCATTACCCATAAAATAAGTGTTTTTATTAGAATATAACCCATAAAAGAAAAATGGGTTTTATAATCATATATCCCATGAAAAAGAAATATATTTCTTTATATATAACCCATAAAAGAGAAACAGGTTCCATAAAGACAACAACATCTAGCATAACACATTACGAGAAATAATATACATGCATTACTTGGACAAATTCTCATAAAGTTATTATTGACATAGAAAGGATTCTTCAGAGATGGAAAATAATTTCTAAATATCGTTAAAAATATTTTCATGAGTAAAATATCCCTTCTTATTTGAAAAATAATTTTTATTACATAAAATTATTTTAAAATAGTTTTCTTAAAAAATTATTTTAAAACATATAAATAAGACATGGAAGAGTTTTGAAAATCATTTTTCATTGAAAATATATAAATGTTGCTTGATAGTAAAACCATTTTCCTTGAAAAATTATTAAATAATAATTAAAACATTTTAAGGACCTATTTCATTGAAATTATTTTGAAAACCTATAAATCAAACAAGAATTTGTTTTAAAACAATTTTTTAAAAATAACATGGAAAACATATAAAAAACCAAAAAAAAAATTAAAAAACCATTTTCTAAAAAACATAAAAAATTATCAGGATAATGATTTCAAAAATTGTATTTGAAAATAAGGTTAAAAAATACTATTAACGAAAATATTCTCCTAATCATTCCAAGGATTCTTCTAATCATTCAAAGGATGCTTCAATAGGTAAGCTCATCTTTAACCCATTATGTCATCTCTGATCTCCTCATGGACACCCATTTCATAACATGACGCATATCTCCACTTAAGGTGTTTACTTCAATAAACATGTGTCTTATAAAAAGATTGATGTATTCCCCACAATTCAATTAACCATTAGGTGAGTTTCTTTTGGAAAATTGAGCATGTAAAGTCTAAACATCGGTATCAATTAGATGTTCCTCCCTAACTCACTATAAGAGTTGAGGGGTAAGAACAACTACCAGAAGGTAATACGAATCATCTTTGTCAACGAAAGAAAATTGCAATGATGAAAACTACTCTATTGCCTCATTCAACAATTATGAAATATTTCCCATTCTAAGATAATTCGCTACCACATTTCACTTTCCAGGAGTATATACTATCTTATAGTAATTTTCCTAGGAGAACAATTAAGCAAGGCCTCTCTCTAGTTTGGAACCTTCTGAGAGAAGATATACTTGAGACTCTTGTGTTATGAGTAGTTGATGAAGTTCCCACCAATCAAGTAGTGTCTCAACATCTTCAATGTATTGAAAATAATTTCCAACACTATATCATGGGTCATATAGTTCTTCACAAGTTTCCTAAACTGATGCGAACCATAGGCGATCACTACATTCCTCTACATCAAGACAAAACAACGTCCAATACCTATTTCATCGTAGTACACTATGTACTCAATTCCCTCCTATAGAAAACTCAATATCAGGGTTCTCATCAATCTCTGTCTTAACTGATGACAAGCCTGCGACAACCTTTTATCCATTCCAAAGGATATCCCTTTCAACTAATTGAACAGTTCATCGACCCTTCATTTTTGGATACTTTTTCTCTATGGTCCCATGGATAATATTCCACTAATCCAGCCAAAACCATTAATATTGGGTCTTACTAAGACATTACTCTACATTTCCCCAACATACACCCTCCGACCATGAATGTCTACATAATTCGTATGATATACGGTTGCTGATATTAGATCCATCTCGGGGTGTCAAACTATGTATAAGTATATCTACATATAGAGATTTAATCCTTGAACATATTCTGGGAATACGTCCTCATACTCTACCACTACTACTCGGATCTGAAAACTCATAACATCCACTACCCTCAGGGTAAGGATAGCTAACTCAAGAGTGATCGACTGGATGCCCATATGCAAGAGTCAATCATGTACGGCTTGGTATTACTTTTGTTCTAACCAAGGAAAACCCCATTCCATCACTATAGACATACCGAGCCATTTTTTCAAAAAATAGTCAACCCGAACAAGAAATTTAGATAATCAATATATACCACTAATGGCATCGGCCGGCCTCAAAACTGCCTCTAAGAGGTTGTAAATGAAACTCTCAACTTAATGGTATGGTCATGCTATCACCAGCAATGTGATTATTGAGTCTCCATTCATAGTTATGTCTAGACATTATGGTAATGTCAATGGTTTAATAAAAAACTCAAGGTATCAAAATTGATATATGATAATGAATAATGAATAACATTTTTGTCTATAAATATGGTATCTAGGAGTGCACATAGAATATACTGTGAATCATTCCTAGATCCGTTGATATATATGCCACGAGAAGATAATGATATCCCCTTCCTAGTCCTCTAGCTCACTAATTCTGGTGTGGAACACATGGGTAGATGGTGGAATCATGTCCAAATGTCTACCACCTCATACTGCTCTCCAATACCCTCTTCCATGTCTTATACTCTGTATATCCTTCTATTCCTTCCACTATATCTGCCTTGGTGTCCTATCCAAAATTTCTCTATCAGCCGCATTACAGGCTAGAAAATCTCTAGCAATATGTCCCCTACCATCTCATGAAAACCATTGCCTCTCTCTAGATAGACTGGACTCACCCTATGAGTCATGATATGTAGATCCCATATCATGGAAACTCCACTAGATATATATCACATTTCCATGTCTCTGAAACTTATATCATATTTTTTCTCCTGAGATATCTCCTCCATCTTACTGATGATTATCATGCATTGGCTATATCCACTTAGCAAAAATACTTTCAACTAGAGGGGTTTTTACTAGAACCCTATAATAATTATAAATTCACAATGGAATAAAATTGTCTTGGATTTCCGTTACAACCACTTGCTCAGTTGCCCAGGCCCTAAATCCCTGGTCATATCACACTCATCAAGTACCTGGAATGGTTAGTATTCCTTGATGAATACTCAAATAATGACATGTCATCCTACCATATCTATAGCATATATTCGGAACACATAACCCTTTATCTTCATAGGTGAGAACTCATTCTAAAGAAATGCATCCCAAACACTATCCATGGAAGAGTCACCTCATCATATGACCAGGTATTCAAACCCCCAACATTGCCCAACCAAGACATGCAAATGAATCACCACTAGGACTATCATATGATCTGATTGCGCCGGTACTAAATGGAAACCTTAGACAATGCCTAAATCTAGTCCTCATCCACCTGATTGTTAGGCTAGCATAAGAACATAAGGGGTATCATTTTATAAAACTCTTGATGTGAGATCAGCATATGCATCTCATCCGCTGCTACTATGGGTACCATGTGATACTCTATAGGTGGTGGAATAGCTGGTATACAACCCAATGGTGATGTCTATAGTATAATTATCTATATTGGTATCACTTTCCCATGAAGATCAATCTCATGATCATGTGGTGGAATCCTAGATGGTTGTCTACATAAAATCATCTTGATGTAAAATAGAATGTACCACTGTTAATAGAATATACCAGGTGATATGAATCAAGAAGAACATAGAAATCACAACCCATTATTATATGATTCACGTCTAATTTTTTCCAATAACTACTATTTTAATTTACCTTTTCAAAAAATTATAATTTGGGGCCCGAGTGTGGATATATTGGTAACCACACTAACACTGGACTCTATAGCCTAAATGTCAATCTCAAACACTTAATACTATTTTCTAAAAATAAATTCATAGACTCTTAGTCTAAAAGATAGAAACATCCTTGGTTCTGATACCACTCTGTCATTATTAGTCAACTGGGGCTCATTCTTTGACCACCCAAACCAACCTCTCATAGGCCATGGATGGAAACTTCTACTGAGTAGGTATTTCCCACAAGTATGGGGATTCTTCCCAAGAAAATTTACACATGCACCCGTATCTATGATACTGTGCTTATAATTAATAAATTAACGACATCCATGTATAATTCTATTATAATCCATCTAGAGAAAATAGTAAAAATTCAATGTATAGGGGGCCTATTTACAATCCCAACAAAAGAGAAGTACGTGCTCCTAGAATCCATATATCAAAAAACCTACTTTAAAGGTATGTAGAGAATCTATTGAAATTCACTAAAGTGAACCTCATCTATAGGTAATCCCTCTAAGTACCACCCTTTTCTATCCCACCAAGGATCACATCAATGTTATAGGTCATCGGCATAAGAAACAACAGGTGTGGGAAAAACCCATGCAGGGGTGAGAAAAACAATACTCAGATGGGAACCCAAATCACACAATTATTTCATAATGAAATTCACAAATTATGCTACCAAATGGGTACACGATGTGTAGCCTCTACGAAGTACAGTCAAGTGTGTCACTTGATTTAGCTCACACTAGGATACATATACTAATAATAACTAGGAATATCAAAATACAAGGGGATATATAGTCTTAATAAGAGATCTAATCCTTGTCTCTATAGGATACCATATCTAATATCTCACAATAGACCTACTTCATGCCCTCACCTGAAAATAACATCACATCTTCTTAGGTGACCATCTATGCATCTTCATAGGAGACCAACTTTGTATCTTCATAAGAGACCAACTCTACAACTTTTCCAAAAACAATCCCATTATTCCATCCATAGTACACATGTTCTGAGAGCACATTCTCATTGATCCTATAGGTCATATTTCAAACTCCATGAATTGTCACATAGAGTATCCCAAAAGACCACCTCGTAATGAGGGTACCAATGCCAAAAATGGGGTGTCAAGCATACATACAATTTGAATATTATGGGAAATTTAGAGGAAAAGGGGACGGTTGGGTCTAGTTCTAATCCAAACCTATCAGACTGACCCTACATGAACTGAGGCCTACCAACCCGACCCGTCAGGTCGACCCTTCCCACCCATGTTGGGCCCGGCCCTTTCTTCCACCCTGGACTGCGTCGCTCCAGCCCAACCCACGAAGCTAATTTGGTCTACACGGTCAACATGTTGTTGACCCTCTTTGTCCACAATATGTGGCTAGCGCCACATCCCTACCTTGTAAATGTGCTTGGCCATTGTGTGTCCTAACAGTGTCCATTTTAGTCAGACCCACAGTTGTCCCATCCTGACTGTGTTTCCCAACTATGTGATATGGTCTCATGCCACGTCCCAGGTTTGGTGGCACCTAGTGCCACATGCGTCTGGTCATTATGGGGCCCTCTGTTGGAGTGATCCAAGACCGTTCCTCATCGCCGCCACCCTACCAGCGTGTCACACGAGTTCCAGTGCTGGTGCCAGCCACCAGATGCCTCTACTCCATGGACTTCCATTTTTTCCTCCAGTGCCTCTTTTTTTGATCTGGGGAGAATCTTTTGATTTTAGAGTGGCAGCCATCACACCTATGTTTTCTATATCATCTTTTCATTGCTCTGGGTTTCTATCCAAATTTTGTAACACCCAAACAAACCCAAAATGACTATGAGGGTCCATTGATGTTGAACGAAGAATGAGGGTAGATGAAATGGCACACAAACACCCTTAAACTAGAACATTCCCTTTCTTGTGTTTTCCATTTTCAATTAATGTCATCAAGATTAATATGAAGACTAATCATCAGCCTATTCCATTTAATCACAATGTTTATTCATCCCGCAAGAATGATCGAAACATAGACCAACCTACTCGTGGGTTGGTCCACATTAATCATTGGAGTCATGAATGGAGAATGTAATACAATGACTAAATAAAATTGTTACCTCATTGTTAGGATCTATTTCTTGGGATAAATGTAGATGTTCCCCGATAGTTCATCGATCCTCAATCCCCGATCTATGATCCATGATCCACTGACATTCATCATCATTTGTCGTTATCGAACAATATGGAGATGGAAATTCCCTTGTATAGAGATTCTAGGGAATTTCAGAATTATGATGTAACACTGAATTCTAATTTAATTAGGGCGAAAGAAAACATATTGGGCCATTGTAGTGTTGAAACATCCCCATACTATTTCATTTTTGAAACTAAGCGGGATTAATCATTGATGGTCACAACAACTTATTTAAAATGTAATAAAATAATCCTTTTTAAGATAATATTATTCTTTTTTAAAACATCCAAAATTTAACATTGGTCGCCAACCCATGCCGGTAGATGTTAGGCCCCACGTAAAGAAAATTCAAAATTATAAACTCAACAGTGGTGTTAGATTTTCAATCTATGTTACCATTTAATAGTTATAATTATTTTGATATAATATAATTAAATATCATTATTTAAATTATGTTAACACATTTTTTTAGTTTTCTCACTAGAGAGCTACGCATATTAATGTAATGTCAGACCTAAGTTAAACTCCACATCCTAAATGCAATAGTTCCATCATATTTTTTATTCAGGAATCCCTTTATGAGTTCTTATAATTTTTCATGTAAACCACTCATTTGTGAAATTAAAAACATAACATTTTTTTCAAACCATTCAATGAAAACCAGGCCTAGGAACTGCACTACGTCTCAGCACATGGTCTCTAAATTTTCCAAAAAAATTTAATAAAATATAATTCTATAAATCCAAGTCAATACATACTTCAAGATCAAGATACATATTATAATATGTGGACATTTCAATTTGCATTATCCATTATCTATAGAATTTATTAGAAAATCATCTCGCAATGTGGGATTTTTGAAATATGAAATAAAAAACAATATATCACCAAGATAGTGTTTAATTAATGAGGACACAATTTATTCATGGTGGAGAGAATATAACACCCCAAAAAATCAGAATAACTAACTTGTATTCGATAACATGTATAAAACAAGACACCAAGTGTGTAAAAAAATATAATAAACCGATTAATTATTATATATTTATTACATTAAATAAATTCAATATATTTTATATCATGCATGCATATGATACCGAGTTAAAAAGAAACATAAGTAGAAATTATTTTATTTGATGGATTTTGTTTCATGAATGACTGAGTTTTACTGAATAGTGACATATTATTAAAATATTATTATTTATTATAATTGACATAAAATAGCCATTGTGAATAGTATTAACTAACCAATGAAAATATATGGTATAAAATAATAAAATATATATTCATTAGAAACAATTAAATTATAAATGAATATAAGATCCAATTGAAAATAAAGGTAATATTATATAGAAAACTATTTTTTATGCACACAAAGCTATATTATTATAATAAAATAAAATATTTAATATTATTGATTGATATTAATTGAATATATATTTATTAAATATTCAATAAAATATATTTGATATTAATACAATGTATCTTATAGGGATAAAATTTGAACCAAACCAATTTGACTTATAAAATACTATATATTTACTAAACAAAATTTACCATCTTTAAATTGTGAAATTATTTTAAATTTTGTTTTTGTAACTTTTAGAGAATATATTGGTAATAATCCATAATTATTCATATTGAAATATAAATAATCACGTAGGATGAATTTTAAGTGTTTTTTTGGGATGTTTCTTTTTTTAATGAAAAAGACTGAAATTTAGTTAAAACTTCTTTGTTCAATAAATTTATTTATATGTTCAAATTACATTTTAAATTGGTATTAATTTTTATTTATATGAAATTATTGAACAATCAATCTAATATACGTCATTATAATCAATTCTATTTTGAAATTGGGTTTAACAACATAGTAATCTTAAGAACATTTTTTACATTAAAAATATGCATAATTGGCTTATCTATAGTATTAAATTTGAATTAATTTCATCCAATTATTTGTTTTAAATTTAGAAAAAAGTATTTTATAATTTAAAAAAATTTAATTTAAAATTTACTATAAGGTAAATTTTTTTTAAAACCATAAATATTATTAAATGTATTTTAAATTAATTATAATTACTATGTCACAATTAAACTTACTAATAGAAAGAAATATTATCATAAGATTGAAAATTTACTAATTTTTTTCGAAACACCATTTTTGGAACAAAAATCTGCCATAAAAACTACATTTAGAGTTTTATTAGTATTTTTATTACTATTGTTAGGTTAAAACGTGGGTACACCTAGCATGGTTTCAAAAATACCCAGAGAGTCCTTTTAATCCATTATAAAAGGACACCAAATCTCCCACTAACTCACACATATAATTATTATTTTTTTCAATGAACATCTTCTCATATAGATACAAAACACCATTCCAGTCATCTTAGAATTTGAAATATGGAGGAAATCCATTGAAGCCTTTTAGTTCAAGCATGGAGTTACCCAATTATGGTGTAACATCTCTCTTTATCCTCTTTAGTTTTATTTACATTCTCCCCCATATCATTGTAATATTCTATGATTATATAAAAAATAATATCTGATATAAAATAATATTTTTTATAAGGGCTATATATACAATTATACATACTTCAATATAATTTGTAGTGAATATACAGTTTATGTGTACGGTGAAGTACCACCTCACAAAATGATATTATCTATTTTAACTTTATCACATTTCATTTCTGGTAATTATTATAGACACTATGTTTTTATATGATATATATGACATTTATAATTTCTTTATTTTTATTTAGATCATTTATAATATTTATCTTTATGAAACTCTTTTTTTGGAATACGATAACATCGTTGCTAAAAGTGTTTTTTACCACCTCACAAAGGTGATATGATTCGTTCACACGATACATGGAATTTATAAATAATGTTTTTAATTTAATATATGTGAAATAGAAAAAATATAAATGATATTAATTAAATTGTTAAATTTTAAGAAATATAATATCAATTTTTTCTTTATTACTCTTTCATATATTTACCAAGTGATAATGTTGTTCGTCTATGTGTGGACTGCTAGCTCTTCGACAAGATGTGATTCCTTATAAATCACAATAATTATATATATGTGTGTGTGTATGTATATTTTATTAGTAAATATGGTATTTTTGAAATAATGATCAATATAAAATTATATAATTCTTCATACATTATTTCTATAATGTTCATTGAAAAATGAGATCATCAAACATCCATACAAATGACCAACCGTCTCCATGATTTTATCATTGATTCATTATTCATAACCATAATGAAGGATTGTTTTAAAAAGTATAATTTTTCGTACATATATAATAATTATTTTGTGATCATTATTCTATAAATTTTATATAAAGACATCTTGGACCATATTTGACCAACCAATTTTTTTGACAAATAAACCGGACATGGTCAAAATACTCGATATTGACTTCATTGATAAAATATTTGTATAAAAAACATTAATAAGAGAATGAAATTTTTTAATAAACATGAAAAATATTCTAATGAAATAAATAATAAAATTAATTTTGATATTCAATGATATTAAGACACATGATACATGAGATATGTAGGGTAAATAATTCTCAACTTACCTTACTACATATTTGAGATAAATTTCATTATCACCATTTACTTTTTTTCATAGTCTATGTAAAACCAATATTATTATGCTATATCATAAATTATTTTATCTAAATTTTATTTAATACATTAAAATAATATTATTATTTTATGAGGAATATTATTTAAAATGGTTCAATGTGGTATGAGACACATTGGGATACTTAATGATTATTTTCCTCATGAATAGTACTAATGATCTATAAATTTTATTTCTATTAAAGGGAATTATATTACCATTGTTAAATAAAACATTTAATTTTATTATAATCTAGTTATTCAAGACCTTATTCAATTATTAGTACCATTTCCCAGTGTTTGGTACTCAATATTTTTTAGAAAAGTTTTTTAGGAAAACTATAATTCATTTTGGATTAGGATGGAGAAAAAATTTTCTTATAAAAACCATGTTTAATAAAAATGTTTCTAAAAATGTTTTATATATTTTCAAAATTAATATTAAAGAAAAATTTACCCTTTTTTCTGCTACTAAGGTTTTAAAATAAATCATCTTATTTCTTTCTATATAAAGAATTTTTCAAACATTTTACTATGAAAATGAAAAGTTTTTTTTAACATGTAGGAGATGAACGGATTTTCCTGAATTCATTACAATAAAGCATTATTTTAATATTTCAATGGTTAATTTTAAATGAAATTATTTCAATAGTGATTTATAAAGAAATTTTTTTTCAAAACAAAAGAATATTTTACTCAATAATATTGTAATTGAATTCTTAATTATTCAATAAAAACAATTTATTTTACTCCACATAGGTTATGATGTATTAATACCATCCATAATCATTAATTGGATAGTTTATGATTTATTTGTATATAGATATTATCATCATTCACTTACATGATTATTTTGGTAGTTTTATTGAAATATAAAATTTATTATGATAATTGAACATTGAATTTACCATATCTATCCATATAATATATCATGTATATATTCATTGGTAAAATAATAAATCATTTTTCATATGCTATATAATTTTAATTTTAATTGATTATTTGGGAAAATTTTGAAAAATATGTATACTTTATTAAATAATTATATTAGATGTGAGATATTATTTATTCAATATGAGTTCTGTTTGGATTGGTTTGAAAAAGGTTGGGGGTATTTAGAGAATGAACTACAGGTAGGGGACCGATTGATGAAATCCCTTCAAAGCAGTTATTGTCTCATGAAATAAGATTAGTTTATGAAAACCCCTTCATGTCTCATTACAAGTTGAATATGTGGGTTTCTACCTGATATGCTAAATTCTCTTGTAAAACGTATTGATCGTACTGGTTCCATGTGCCTAAGAAAACATTCCATCCAACAATTTATCATATCCTTTATATTCTTTTAGTCATTATTCTTACATGGGTTGTTGCATCAAAATATATTTTGATATATTTTTATTTTAGTTTGTTGATTAAATATACGTGTTTTAGTTTGTTAACTATAAATATTTATTTGGATTTATGTAGTTGTTTAGATGGAATTTGTTTCCAATTATTACCATTCCATATTTTTTATGAACATAATTCTCAATTTTTGGACTATATGGTGTGTGCATATTAGGTTATTTACAATTCCATAGTTATTTTTCTCACTAATTTATTATTTCTTATACTATATTTTTCAATTACTGATAAATTGAGTTCACCCTTATTATTTATTCATCCCCTAGAAATAAAATAAATATAGAATGAAATATAAGTGGGGATATTCTAGACCTAATTAAGATATTATTCATAATTTTTTTAAAAATATTTTTTAATTTGTGTATTACTTTGTAATACATGACTCATGTATGTATCGGGTTGACATGGGACATTATACTCTCAGTCTATTCATATGTGTTTCCTCAAAATCATGTGAATATTATTGATATTATACACCTGTTGTGGGCTTTATGTGGTGGGGTTTCTGTAAAAAATAAAACATATATTCAAGAATTCCAATTTGAATTTTTCAATGTAGATTTCGTAGGTGTGAAAAATGGAACATGTCAAGGGTTGGATCATTTTATTGAATATAGATTATAATTTTCTCACCATTTTTGAGTAATATGAATTATGAATGTGTTACAAAGAGATTAGAGAGGTTATTGGGATGTTGTAAGTTGTGGTTGAATTTAGTTGGTTAAGATAAGAAAAATTGAGAAAATTTAGGTAGGATCCACACCACTCTCTTGGACACCTGATCACTCTATAGGAACGAGACTTACATTATGATATCAGATTTCTTGTTTTTAAATCATTTAATAGGGGATACATTTATTCAACATACCACCATCTAGGATTTGGACATCAGATGAATCGGTATAGGGACTACTCATAGAAGTTAGAGAAAAGATAACAGACGTTGGGAAATTATGAAGATTGAGTAGGGTTGAACAAAACTATTTCATTCTTTCTAATGTTTTTCATTATTTCGTTAATCATGAACCAATATATTCATTAAAATTTTAATATGTTTAATCCTATTTTTATTTTCATCTATTCTATTTCGATTGTATAAGCTGAGCTAGTAATATTATTTTACCTTTTCATGTATTTCTCCTCTATATGATTCTTCTATCTATTTTTTCAGACACACATTTTTCTAAACATCCAGAATAATTGAAAACATACATTGATTGGAAATTAATAAAATATTATTCAATATATCTATTTAACTGAGATTTAAATTATCCTCAGGATAGAGAATCTCATTGAAATAAACTGATAAAAAGAACATAACGATTACTAATTTTTTCCACTCAATTATTGGACGATCTCAATAGTTGGTAAACTATTGAGGTAAATTAATAAAAGGTTCACCTGATGAAAAAATTTCTCAAAAACATTAAATCAAAACCATATTTCTGAATTCAAATTCTCAAACATGCAAAAATAATTATTTAATCAACTCATCCATTTTATACTTTCCCATAAATTAATTTTTCACACCTTTTGTGTTTTTTTTATTTCTATCCCACATTTTATCACTCACTTACACACTCAGACACCAATCATCATTTTTTTCATGATGTGATCTCCATACAAAACTATTTCATAGGATATTGAATTTAAAATTTTCATTGTTTTTATTCATTTTCACAAGTCAATACACCATTTTTGTTGAACCCTCTAACCACATTACTAGTTACATGTAGTAAGTGGATTTATAAATATTAAATTTTCAGACATTGATCAAAGCATGTTTCAATAATTCTCCGCACAATTTTGACAAGTGGGATATTTGAAAATTATATGGATATGGTATTCATCTATTCCTCCCACACAATTAAACAATTGATTCTTATTGCAAACTCTAAACCCATAATAATCTTGAGATTTATTGATCTATATTTAGATAATTAATAAAAATTATAAAATTTCATTATGTATATCAAATAATTAAATCTCTATGTATTTTTATAATTTTTTCTTTATCCAACTAGGTAATTGGTCACAATTATCTTCAGGGATAATAAAAACCATATATTCATCATTATACTAATATTATGTTCACCTCCAACAACCGTAAAGAATATTTGTCCTCTTAAAGGAAAATTAACTCCCTCTCTACTTTATTATATAGAGTAAAAAGGATATATATCATATAAAAGTTCATTAATTATTTCCATTGAATCACATCAATCAATTCTTTTTTCAATGTATTCAAGATCAAGATATAAAATAGATCCACTCCAGCCACTATGTTATATAAAACTACCATGTACTCATATTACACATAAAAATTAATCATAGAGAATATACTATCAATATATTTGATTTATTGTTACATAACTATGATATCGAATGACCCACTGAATACTTGTATACTCTATCATGTAATATTCTTTTTGAATCATTATAATTTATTGGGGTTTCTAGGTTTTCCCCATGATTAAAATTTCAATTCAAAACAATATATTTTTGTGTAAAAATTATCATGATTTCCTCACCTCTTTATTTTTTCTGGATGGGGATCTCATATGGGTATTCATCACATTTCCCATTACATTATTTATTAACACTTTTCATCCCTTTTGTATCAAACAACTAAAAAAATGACAATTGGGGACGGTATTTTTCCAATAAAAGTAACGAAAACTAGGGAAACTATGAAAATTGATGGAATAATTCATAGAAAACATATATTCCATTACTTATAATTTTATTGGTTATAATGTAATGTATTCATGCACAATATCCAAACATTAAATTTTATTAGTATTTTTATTACCTTAATCATTATTCAAAATGATTTTTTGTTTTTACTAAATAATATCTCTATGTAGTGTCATACATATTATAATTTAAGTTCTATATTTTATACATGGGTATTATGGAGTTTAAAAACAACTCACCATTGTAAGGGTTATTACCCCTATCTACAAATATTATATATCCATGTGAACTTGTATGTATATATATTGGAATATTCACTTATGTACCAGATGATATATACTTTACCAAAATTTCGGGATGATTCTATTTTATTAGACATATCCTTATCTCCATCACAATGTTTTCTAACTATAATCACAAAAATTATAGAGACCTTACTATCATGGGAAAAATGAAAACTAAAATTATTTATAAACCATATCACAATAATTTTTTGATAAAAGTACAAAAATTTAAATATAAATAAATCAAGATGCCTAGTGTATTTTGATAACTAAATATATATATGTAAATATATATTTAAAAGGAAAAAATTAAATTAATTAAATATTCATAGCATCCAGTCATGAAACAATTAAGGATGTCATCCAACTTGACACCCACCCCGATTCATGGAATGGACTGAAGGGTTTTCCCAAACCCTGTGGGCTAAAAACCAGGGCATGCATAGAGACAAAGGCTTAACATACATGGATATTACAATATTTTAGATAAATAAATGGTACATAAAAAAATACATTCCTGAGGACGTTAATGGTATTGTGCCTTTGGAAATATTGAAAAAAAAATCTCTATCATGGGGAATGATCTTCAACATATCTTATTAATATCTCCACCTTCAGAACATATACCTAAAATTGTAATTTAAACATCGGGGAAAGGAAACATAATAATGGGTTAAGATCAAATTCTTAGTAAGGGTAATTAAAGTAAATTTGTAATAATAACATGAAGAAATGTTTATGGAAATTGAGAATAACATTTGAATTCCATACCTTACATATTATCGTTCATTACCAAAATTTGCAGTTTATAATACATTAATCATAATGAAATAATGAGCATAATTCATAAAATTATAACCAAGGAATAAAATGTGGACCTGTGAAAGACACAAAAAATAAATAACTATTCCAATAATAGTCAAGGAATTACAGCTGATACCATCTTAGTGGGGAATTTCCTTAATTGTACTGGGTTCACACCTTATTCGAGCTCTGTATTACTAAGTCGATTTCACACCTGATCCATCCCTATAATACAATCCCAAGTTCATTTATAATTCCATCAATATATTAATGATCATATTTAACATCTTTTTTTGTCATGGTAATTATGAACCTCGTTAATTTCCCATTCCAGGAATTCAATAGTGAACTAAGTTCATATCTCATTTCATTCCTATAATAATTAACTGAGTTAACATTTCATTCCTTCCATGTCTATCTCGTGAAATATATATCATTACCCAATTATTTTGAGAGTGATATAGGTCCCATTCATATCATTATTTAATCATATATAATTTACCATCAAATCATAAATAATCATATCACCACCCATGAAATAAATGAGTCTGATAAAAATGTAATCATATCTTAACATTTAGAAAATGATAGGTTTCATAATAATTTAATTAAACCATTACCCATAAAATAAGAGTGTTTCATTACAATATATCCCACAAAATAAAAACGAGTTTTATAAACATATAATCCAGAAATAGAAATAGATATATATATATATATAACCCATAAAAGAGAAACATGTTCAAAAAAGACCACAACATCTAGCATAACACATTATGAGAAATAGTATATTTGCAATATTTGGACCAATTACTATATAGGTCTTACTGACATAGAAAGGAATCATCTTAGATGGAAAATAATTTCTAAATATCGTTAAAAAACATTTTATGGGGTAAAATATTCCTTCTTATTTGAAAAAAAAATTATTACATAATACTATTTGAAAATAGTTTTCTTATAAAATTCATTGAAATCATATAAATAAGACATGGAATCATTTTGAAAATATTTTACTTTGAAAACATATAAATGTTTCTTGAAAATAATACCCTTTTCCTTGAAAACATATTAAATAATATTTAAAACATTTTAAAGACCTATTTATTTGAAAACATTTTGAAAACCTATAAAGAAAAACATAATTTTTGGAAAACCATTCATTAAATATAAGATGGATAAAATATAAAGAAATCAAAAAAAAACATTTTCCAAAAAAACATAATAAATAATCATGATAATGATTTAAATTTTTTTTTTAAAAATATGGTTAAAAAAACACTTTTAAATAAAATATTCTTCTAATAATTCAAAGGATACTTCACAGAAAGGATTGTAGGAATATCTATACATGTTGTACAACATAAAAAACATTCTTTTGGAAGGTATAAAATTGTAGAAAAATTACATGTTGGAAAAGTGACAAGAATATTAAATTGAAAACATTGGTAAATAAATGAAACGTTCAATATTTCTATTAATTATTATAGTATAATAATAGAAAATTGTTTGAAACCCTTTTAAGAGAACATGGTTTTGAAGGAACATTGATTTCCAACAATAGAGAGGCTAAATTTGGGATTTATTAAAAAAATCATTATCTGCCATATTATGTAAAAAAAAGTGAAAATATGGTATAAATACATGAATATATAATTAATATCTAGAGTAGAATAAAATTAATGAGTTCTATTCATGAATGGATCATAATATTTCATCAAAGGATGCATAAACATAAACCATCGTGAAAAAGTATCAGATTATTTCAATAAAATATTACCACATGGTATCTTTTAATGACACTCCCCATGGAAATAAGTAAAACTAACTGAAGTTTAAAATAACAATAAATTAATAAGATTTATGGTTTAACATGTCATAGTTAGTATGGACAACTTATCTGAAAATACGGGTGCATAACATGGCACGTGTCTCAATGAATGTAAACTGAGAAAAAACAATATTACCAATTTAATAAATTTCGAATCATAAACCTCATGAAATAAATAAAATTAAATTTATATTTAAAACACATAAATTTAATAATAATCATCATTATTTAATAAATCTTTGAGTAGTATACACACCACAAAAATGGAATCGGTGGTGAATAAATCATGTGTTTTATTAAAATAAATAGTGTGATGAAATCCTCGTACCATGTGTATTGACTGTCATCGTAATCAATCAAACCAACTTTTTAATAAATATAAATTAATAATATAAATTTTATAGAGACATATTGTCGTATCTAATATAATATATGGTTTTATTATGATGATATGTTACTGGCATGTTAATAATCCAATGTGAAGGTTTCACTTTTGGAAATTTATAATTTTGTCTTTGTATGTGTCTTAATTGGTTATATAACATCTACATATACCTATATCCAGATTTATATAATTTAAATTGTGATATAAATTTCATCAGTATCTATTATATGTTTGATATAATAATTTGACAATATTGAATTATGAAATGGAATACACAGTTCATGGAGATGGGAAGCCCTACTTACACATGAATGCTATTTATGTCTTCACTTCCCTATTGAAAGAAATAATTTAAATGAAATATGTTTATATATATGTGTGTATTATTATTACATTATAATGATTATATCATATATATCATATAATTTCACTTTAGTATTCCTTAATACATTACAAGTAGTGTGTGAACAAATCTCATCGCATTAATGGGGCGGTAGTCCAGTCTTCCTCAAAAAAATTATAATATTTACACAAAATAGAGAGTATTATGGTAGGTGATGTTAAATGATTAAATAATATTGAAGAAATAATATATATAAATATTATATATAAACAAGGATTCCAACATAATTTCCACCATGAGAGGTAGTAGTACATCATACTCATATACAATATGTAAATTACCCAATAGATTGAGGTGTGTGTAATATTAGGTGTAAAAAATATAATAAACACTTACTAGTATATTTAATAAACTTATTTTTATAAGGTCAAGAAAAAAAGATTGTGTATGCATGGAGAATGAAAATAAATGAAAGGAGTTTGAGAGAAGTCATTACCTCTTAATCGGGTATCTCCAATTGGATTATGCCAAAATGAATCCATGGATTTATTTAATCTAAATGATTAGATTTTAAGAGTAAGGGATTGTTTTAGGGAAGTGGATTTGGTAGATATTGGCTGAACCTATGTGGTTTGAGTGGTGTGAATAAGAGAGAGTGTGCTTTCGTTTTTATAGTGAACTGTGAATGGAACACTTGTAAAAACCAAAAATCATTCATTAACGGGAGTCATGACATACATACTATTTCTCAAAAATATAAAAGAACTGATTAAATTGGAATATTTGGATCATAAAACCCTTACCAGAAAGAAATATGTCCATTTTATCAATTATTGTTCATTAACATTACTGATTCCCCAATTGTATCACTTTAGATTTTATTGAATCATCTTGTGTTATAACATATTATGTTTAAAAATTAAGACAATCCTAATGTGATATTTATTATAAAATATAGGGGAAATAATTTATTAATATGATAATATAATAATATCATATGTTTTGGGGATTAATTTAAAAAATGAATGTGATGCACATAAACACAGGTCCAACCCAGACACTACTGAATAATGTGTTTACAATATATGTATAAGGCCCCGACCTTAATCATTACTTAATATTGAGTTATTTGATGAATACACATTGAGGATATTTTCAGGTTTAGAGTTTTAGAGAATTAGAACATAAATCATGCATTACATTCCACATTTAAATAAGGTGGTTACATAAAAGATAGTACTCAATTTTCCCATAAATGAAAACATATTAAAAATAAAACATAGATTCTTTCTTGACACTTCCTTGACAATATCATCACGTCATGTACCATTCCCTTGACCTGTGAAAAACATTTCAAAAACATGGGATGAGCATAAAAATTTCAGCAAGGGATATAAAAGTACTAAATGAAAACATTAGTCCATGTATGAAATCATACTTTACTCATAAAACATAATCGTTATAACATACCTCATCAAATCATGAAAAAGTCATAGAAATCATATTACATAAAGGTAACATGAGACATTCATAGCATTCTTATGTAGGGAGTAACACTCATGGATACATTTGGAATACCTATCATAGTATATTCCATAAATATCATCGGAGAAACCTTAAAGTTTAACACCTTCGTGTTACCCAATGAATTGGAGAGCTATATCAGGCTCACCCGCCCTTAGTTTATCACTGAACAACCCGTCTTCATAAACAATGCCCAAGAACCATAACATAATTGTATTATATAAACCATGCATAATGGATACATAAAATTTCCAAATTTCAATCACAAGATATCAATACAACACATTGATATAATAAAAACATTATGAAAACCATTTTCAATAACAAAATAATAGATAAGTAAAACATGGTATTTATTTTTCATTTTAAAAAAAGTTATGGCTTGTAGAGGAATCTGAAACTCAAATAATGGTCACGACGGCGGAGAAGTCGTGGTCTCCGCATACATACGACAAAAACATTCTCTTTTGTAGTTTAGTAAAAATATTCATATAAAAACGATTCCTTTTTAATAAACATCAAATTCAAAGGGGTTTATTCACCATATAAAAAAAGTTTTTTATAAAAAAAGTATGACTCAATGAAAGGAGATTGAGACGAACTCCCATACCTCGGGTCCGACATGACTTGATCATTATTTAACATCATAAATAATAAACTTG
The DNA here is from genome assembly GCA_963277665.1 of Viscum album. Taxonomy (NCBI): domain Eukaryota; kingdom Viridiplantae; phylum Streptophyta; class Magnoliopsida; order Santalales; family Viscaceae; genus Viscum; species Viscum album. Next base: position 1,592,371,287 of record OY728150.1, read on the forward strand.
AGTAAATTTATAATTGCTTAGGAACCTTTTTCAAGTTCATTGTTCCTTTTATATCACTTATTACAATGTTATGAACTCTATGTAATTATTTAAGTTAATAGTGGTCATTTTGTCGATCATTGGTACATGAGTCAAAAATAAACTCTTTATAATTAAAAGTTGTTCATGTGGTAAAATATCCATTATATACAGAATTATATTCCTAATGTAGATATTATATATATTATATATACCCAGTATATACATGCATTTATAATATTACATAACATTTAGAGGTAAGAAATGAAATGCACCTTTCATATAGACGGTAAGTCGTACGTACGCATGAACGCTACTTTCATTTCTATTTTGTATTTTATGGAATGGAATAATAAAGATATAAAGGTATATTATAATTCCAGTATAATATCATATATAATAACAATAACTCCATCCATTATGCGTCCCACATATGACATTAACGATTCAAATCACTTTGAGGGGGCGGTAGTCCGCACTTCCTAAAATGAAGATATCACGTTTACCCATAATGAAACTATAATGTTATGCCATAAATGTAAAAAAAAGTAATCTTAAGGAAAACCTAAACATATTAAATATCATATATAAATATAGTGACATCTTAATGGCCACCTTTGAAGGTGTTAGAAGAATATTGACCAAACATCGTTTCGTGAAGCAGAAATTCGCCATCCACGGAAACAGTATGCTCTTTAACCATTAAGTGTTGGTTTGTGTAAGTGTAGCTAGAATAATTATTATAAAAACAACATTGTATATTAATGATACTGGTTTTTTTACAAAATAAACTAATAAAAAGAGTTTAGGGGTTGGAGAAGGAAAATAAAACAATAGAACATTATAGAAGTCTTTACCTATAAATCGGGTTACTCCTATTGGTTTGAACCAAAATGGTTTTTTAAAGAGCTTTCTGCCTATGGTAAGGATTCTAGGATTAAGATAGGGATGTGGAGAGATAATATGAGCATATCATGGCTGATCCAAAAGCTTTAGAAGTTTGGGTAAGGAGGTAGAGGTGGGGGCCTTTTATAAGAAGAGAGGAGGAGAACTCTTGGAAAGTTATACAATGTTACTTTATATTAAAATGATTTTATGATTTTAAAGGTCCCAAATTGATATATTTTGAGGATAAGGTTATAAGGGATCGAAATATACTCATCCAATAGGAATTTTACATTTTTATGTCTAAGATTTTACATTATCTTTTCACTTTATTTAAATTGTTCATTAATGAGGTAATCGCTACATCATCATGATGTCATAAATAATTTAATTTATTTAATGTCTCAAAATAATAAAATATATACAATGATGTAGAAAATATGTTTATATTTCCAATTAATATTTATAGTCCAAGACATAATTTATTTAGGCAAAATTAAAAATGTTTTACTCTTGTGATACATTCTTGAGTGATATTCTATTTTCTTTAAAAAAATAAAAAGATAAAGTGTCACTTTCCCCGAAAAGTGATTCCATGGGGTCCCTATGCTTTTCACAAGGAATCCCATGGTCTGCCATGACACAACCAATAGAATTAGGACAAATATTGGAGTCATTTTTTGTTATTATGATATTATTTTATTATCCTTAACTACCAAATTACTAATTAATCACGATAATTAAAGATAATTTTCTCGTTACTATTCATAATGTCCAAATAAATAGTATTAATTAAATAACATGGACCTTATGATTCCAAATATGGAATCCATTTTACCAAATTCCAATAATTGAAATATCAATAATGAATTTAAAACTAATTCTTCGTTGTTAAATCAAATAGCGGGTTTTTTTGAAACAATATCTATGAAAAGTTTTGCACTTGTTTTTGCCCAATTCCAATGTGAAATTAATTATAATGAACACCATTGGATTAAATGGTAAAAATATATTCTAATTAAACTTTAAAAACAATTAAAAAGATAATCTAACCATATCATTAAATTAGATGAAAATTCAGTTTTGATGTAAAATGCAGTATTTTTCACTATTCATTAAAAATTGAGCATAGTCCGAAAAATACCAAAATATTATCCAATATAAATTTCAAAATCCCAATCATAATGAATAATTTCATTTTGACAAATAGATCTTATAAAATTGTCAAAACTTTGATTTAAAAATGGTTTGCCATCAAAAGGCAGTAAAACCATCTTTTAAAAATATTAGTGTATTCCATGTTTAAGATTGGATTTATTCTCATTTTAAGACTCTAAAACACTATATAATTCATAAATAGACATAGATAAGATTATATATTATTCATTACTTACTTGGGATGTTACATCCTTCCCCCCTTTAGTAAATTGTCTCCCCGCAATTTATTTACTTATCAAATAAGTGAGGGTATTTATCCCTTATTGCATTTTCAGATTCCCATGTTGCCTCTTCACTAATGTGGTTTTTCGACAAAACCTTTAATTGATGAATCTCATTATTCTGTAACACCTGCTCCCTATGGTCAAGAATCTCGACTGGTTGTTCCTCATAAGATAGGTTCTCTTCCAACTGAAATACCTCTGGACTCAAAACATGAGTTGGATCTGGCATGTACTTCCTTAACATTGAAACAAGAAAAACATTGTGTACCTGAGATAAAATCGGAGGTAAATCCACTCAGTATACAACTGATCCAACTCTCTCTAGAATTTAAAATGGTCCAATGAACCTTGGACTCAACATGCCTTTCTTACAAAATCGAATCACACTTTTCCATGGGGATACTTTGAGAAAAACATGATCACCTACCTCAAAAGAGAGATCCTTCCTCCTGTTTTCTGCAAAACTCTTCTCCCTGCTCTGAGATGTTCTCATGCGTCTCTGTATCAGCTGAACTTTTCCTGTCAACTCTTCTACCAATTCTGGTCCCATAAACTTCCTTTCACCCACATCATCACAGAAAGCTGGAGTTCGATACCGCTTCCCATATAATGCCTCAAATGGTGCCATCCATATACTGGAATGAAAAATATTATTATAAGAAAACTCAAACAATGAAAGATGTTGGTCCCAACATCAATGATAATCCATCGAACAAGCACGTATAATATCCTCCAATGTCTGAATAATTTGTTCTGACTTTTCATCTGATTGAGGATGAAAAGATGTACTATAATTTAATTCAGTACCCAATGACTTCTGAAGGCCTTTCCAAAAGTTAGAAGTAAACCTAAGATCACGATAAGATACAATGGAGAGAGGAACTCCATGTAACCTGACTATCTCTTTATGATACAAACGGGAAAATTGATCTATGGAAAAATTATCTTGTATAGCAAAGAAATGACCAGATTTAGTCAAGCGATCAATAATAACCCAGATTGCATTATTACCTTGAGGTGTCTTCAGAAATACCACAACGAAGTCCATAGATATATTTTCCCATTTCTACTCTGGCACTGGTAAATTTTGAATCATCACTTTTGGTAACTACCGCTCTCCATTAACCTATTGACAAGTCAAATACTTCACAATAAAATCACCAATATCTCTTTTGATTCTGTCCCACCATTAATACTCCCTATGATCTCTGTAAATCTTAGTTCTGCCTGGATGAACTGAAAACAGAGAACTATGAGATTCACATAACAACTATCTCTTCAATTATGAATCACACGAAACACACAATATCCTCCCAAATCTCAAAACACAATCATTATCAATGTTGAATTCAGGAACCTTACCCATCTGAACCAGCTCTACCTTTTTCTGCAACTCACTGTCTTGCTTCTGGGCTTGCTTAATTCTGTCTGATAGAGAAGATTTCACTAATACCTGAAACAAAATAGAAGTATATCCTACACCAACAACTTATAGGCCAATTTTCATCAAATCCTTAACCAAAGGATCACGTTCCAAATGAAATATTGTAAATGAAGAATTACTTTTTTGACTCAAAGCATCAACCATTTTATTTTATTTTCCTGGATGGTAATTAATTGTACAATCATAATCCTTGATTATTTCTAGACATTTCCACTGTCTCATGTTCAATTCTTTCTGAGTGAATATATACTTTAAACTTTTGCGATCAGTATATATTTCACAATTTACACCATACAAATGATGCCTCCAAATTTTCAAAGCAAAAACAACAACAGCTAATTCCAAATCATGTGCAGGGTAATTTACCTCATGAGTTTTCAACTAACGTGAAGCATAAGAAATTATCGTATCATTCTTCATTAGTATAAAACCAAGTCCTTTCAATGAAGCATCACTGTAGATAACAAACTCCCCATTCCTGTAAGGTGGTGCCAAAACTGGAGCATTCACCAATCTTCTTTTCAGTTCATGAAAACAATCATCACATTCTTTTTTCCAGATAAACATAACACCCTTCCGAGTTAGCTTAGTCATTAGACTAGATAACCGGGAAATTTTTTAACAAACCTTTGGTAATATCCTACCAAACCAAGGAAGCTACGAATCTCAGTTACATTTGTGGGACTTTTCCATTCTTCCACAAACTTTGTTTTTGCAGGATCAACAGTTATCCCATCTTTAGAAACAATGTGACCAAAGAAAGAAATTTTTTTCAACCAAAACTCACACTTGTTGAATTTTCATACAATTTATTTTCTTTTATGTTTTTCAAAATAACCCTTAAATGAATTTCACCCTCCTCTTTACTTTTATAAAACACCAAAATATCATCAATGAGATCAACCAAAAACTTATCCAAGAACTCATGGAAAATTCTATTCATAAGGTCCATGAATACAGCAGGTGCATTAGTTATCCCAAAATTCATAACTACAAATTCATAATGGTCATATCTTGTACGAAACGTGGTCTTCATAATATCTTCTTCCTTTACCTTCAACTGATGGTACCCCGATCTCAGGTCAATTTTGAAAAATACTGATCTCCCTGGAGCTGATCAAACAAATCCTCGATATGAGGCAATGGATATTTTTTCTTAATAGTGATTTTATTCAAGGATCTATAATCAATACATAGTCTCTTAAAACCATCTTTATTTTTAACAAATAAGACAGGATCACCCCATGGTGATGTGCTAGGTCGAATGAAATCTTTCTCTAATAAATCTTGTAATTGCTCCTTAAACTCTAAATGTTCAATTTGCGCCATTCGATAAGGGGGTCTTGAAATTGGCTTAGCATCAGGATATAATTAAATATTAAACTCAACTTCTCGTTCTGGTATTATTCCAGGAAACTCATAAGAAAACATCAGGATACTCATTTACCACTGGAACATCATTAATATGAACAGTTCCTTTGTTTTCAACAATATGTGCAAGGTAACATTAATTTCCATCTTTTACAAGTTTCTCAGCCTCTTGATATGTTATCAACAGTAATGGTTCATTCTTGTACTCAAACTGAATGTACATCTAAGAAGAAACTTCTTTAGCTCTATATTTAATCTTAGCATGGTAAACAGAGAGCCAATCCATACCAAGGATAACATCAAACTCTACAAGATATAAAACAATAAGGTTATCAAGTAGGTTATTTCCACAGATAAGGATAGGAAGATTATTATAAATTCTTTTTGCCTCAAAATTTCACCCTGGTGTTTTTACCACAAGTTCAGGAGTCATTTCTTGAGATGGTATTCCCATTTTACTAGAAAAGTTTTCAGAGTTGAAATAATGTGTAGACCCTGAATCAAACAACACAATGGTATATTCTGAAAAAACAAACACAGTACCTGATACCACATCATTTGACGGACCAACATCTGCTGAAATAGTTACAAAGGATTTCACCACCCCTTTCTTCATGTACTCCAATTGCTTCGCATCACTCGAGATCTTTGTCGGACAGTCATTTGCATAGTGACCCATCTCATTACATATAAAACATTTCACTAACTATAAATAATATTTTGTCTTACCATCGCCCTTATCTTTTTCAGTGCAGTCATGAGCCTTATGTCCCAACTTACCACATTGGTAGCACTTTCCATAATTCAGAAGACATTCCCTAGCATGCCTTTTACCACATTTATCAAAAACCAGAAATTTAGTTTTCTTACCATAGACCTATTTGAAGAATTCTTCCCTTTCTCCTGCCACCTCGGTCTCTTCTTCTGTGGTTGATATAGGACACATGATCATCGGAAAACTACATTTCCACCTTCTCAGCACCTCGAACAAGGTTTTCAAAACTTTTGAACTCATGATAATCTAATGCCATTTGATTTTTTGATTTATTGCTAAGTAAAAATGATTGATTTTACTATCGAGGTCTTGGATAAAATTTAGAGGATACCTTGCCAATCGAGTGAACCTCTTTTCCTAAGAAGCCACTGAGTCATCCTCTTTCCTCAATTATATGAATTTTTTTCCATCCTATGTAGAACAGCCTTAGGAAAATACTTCAAAAGAAACATACCTTTGAAATCATCCTAGTCGAGAGCATCAATCTCATCAGCATCCCGAATATTTTTAACCATCGACCACCACTGATCTACTTCACCCTCTAAATGGTAAATTGCAAGACTGACCTTTTGATTGTTTGAACAACCCATGACATCAAAAATCTTCTCCAGTGCTTTAATCCACCCTTCATCTATCACTGGGTCAGATGATCCTCTGAATGATGGGGGATGTTTCCTCATGAAATGTTCCACCACTAACATGTCCCTCTACGGTTGATCTGGCTGATCTCATGCGTGGATACCACCACCATTTATCACTTGAGTCAACTGCACCATTACAGCAACAAACTGTTCAGTTCCAATTCTGACCATCTCAGGATGCTGATTCGGAAGGTCATTTCCTTCTGTATGGATTCCTAGCACCGCTTCCCTGTTTCCTCTGTGGAAAACCATTCTGAAAAAACATGACATAGATGAAGCAACATGGTAATCTTCAAATGATATATCATTTCAATTTGACCATGAAAAATATTTTTGGATAATCATTTAATATATATCTAACTCATAATGTTATCTAAACTTACCATTGTTACCAACTATAAGGCCCCAACCTTAAACATTACTTAATCATGAGTTATTTCAAAAATACATGTTGAGTATCTTTTTAGTTTTAGAGTTTTAGAGAATTAGAACATAAATCATGAATTACATTCCACATTTAAACAAGGTGGTTACATAAAATATAGGACTCATTTTTTCCATCAAGGAAAACATATTTAAAATAAAACATAGATTCTTTCTTGACACTTCCTTGACACTGTCATCACATCATGTACCTTTCCCTTGACATGTGAAAAACATTTCAAAAACATGGGATGAGCATAAAAAGCTCATCAGGGGATATAAAATCATGAAATGAAAACATTATTCCATGTATGAAATCATACATTACTCATAAAACATATATATTTTAACATACCTCATAAAATCATGAATACATCATTGAAATCATAAGACATAAAGGTATCTTGAGGCATTCATAACATTCTTATGTAGGGAGTAACCCTCATGGTTACCTTTGGAATACCCATCATAGTTATTTCCTAAATATTTTGGGAGAAACCTTAACGTTTAACCCCTTCGTGTTACCCAATTCATTGGAGAGCTATATCAGGCTCACCCACCCTTAGTTTATCACAGAACCACCCATCTTCATAAACAATACCCAAGAACCATAACATAATCATATCACATAAACCATGCATAAGGGATACAATAATTTCCACATTTCAATCACAAGATATCAATAAAACACATTGATATAATAAAAACATTATGATAACCATTTTCTATACCTAAATAAAAAAAATAAAAACATGGTATTTATTTTTCATTTAAAAAAAGTTATGGCTTATAGAGGAAGTCGAAACTCAAATAATGGTCACGGCGGTGGAGAAGTCATTGTCGCCGCATACGTACGACAAAAACATTACCTTTTGTTGTTTAGTAAAATACTTCGTATAAAAAAGTATTACTTTTGAGTAAAAGTAAAATTAATAGGGGTTTATACACCATATAAAGGAAATATATGTATAAAAAAATATTCCTCAGTGAAAGGAGATTGAGACGAAGTCCCATACCTTAGGCCCGAATTGACTTGATCGTTCTTTAACCTCCTGAATAATAAACTTGAGTTACTTTATAATTTATTAGGAAATTTTTTCATGTTAATTGTTCTTTTTATATCACTTATTACCATGTTATGAACACTATGTAATTATTTAAGTTAATAATGGTCGTTTTGTAGATGATTGGTACTTGAGTCAAAAATAAACTCTTTATAATTACAAGTTGATCATGTGGTAGAATATCCATTATATCCATAATTATATTCATGATGTAGATATCATATATATCAAGTATATGAATTAATTTATAATATTACATAACATTTAGTGGTATGAAATGAAATGCATCGTTCATGGAGATGGTAAGTCGTACATACGCATGAACGCTACTTTCATTTCTATTTAGTATTTTATGGAATGGAATCATAATGATATAAAGGTATATTATAATTACAGTATAATATCATATATAATATCATTAACTCCATCCATTATATGTCCCACATATGGCATTAACGAATCAAATCACTTTGAGGGGGTGATGGTCTGTACTTCCTAAAATAAAGATATTGCATTTACCCATAATGGAAACAATAATGTTATGCCATAAATGTAAAAATACAAGAAGATTAAGGAAAACCTAAACATAGTATATATAATATATAAATATAGTGACATCATAATGTCCACCTTTGAAGGTTTTTGAAAAATATTGAACAATCATCATTTCGTGAGGTAGAAATTCGCCATCTAAAGAAACAGTATGCTCTTTAACTATTAGATGTTGGTGTGTGTAAGTGTTGATTGAATAATTATTATAAAAACGACCTTTTATATTGATGATACTGGTGTTGTTACAAAAGAAACAAATAAAAATAGTTTAGGGGGTTGGAGAAGCAAAATAATTTAGAAGAACATTAGAGAAGTCTTTACCATTAAATCAGGTAACTCCTCTTGGTTTGAACCAAAAGGGTTTCTTAATGATATTTCTCAATAAGGTAATGAATATAGGGTGAATAGAGGGATGTGGAGAGATAAAATTATCAGATCTTGGCCGAGCCAAAGGCTTGAGAAGTTTGGGTAAGGAGTTAGAGGTGGGGGCCTGTTATAATAGGAGAGGAGGGGCACTCTTGGAATGTTATAAAATGTTACTTTATATTAAAATGAGTTTCAGATTTTAAACGTCCCACATTGAAATATTTAAATGATAAGGTGATAAGGGTTCGAAATATACCCATCCAATAGGTCGTTGAAAAGTGTATGTCTTTGATTTTACATTATCTTTTCATTTTATTTAAATCGTTCATTAATGAGGTAATCGCTGCATCATCATGATGTCATAAATAATTTAATTTATTTAATGTCTAATAATTATAAGAAAAATACTATGATGTAGGAAATATTTTTATATTTACAGTTAATATTTATAGTCCAAGAGATAATTTATGAAGATAAAATTAAAATTTTTTTACTCAGGTGATACATTCTTTAGTGATATTCTCCTTTCTTTTAAAAAATAAAAAGATAAAGTGTCACTTTCACCAAAAAGTGATTCCATGGGGTCCCTAAGCTTGGCACAAGGCATCCAATGGTCGGCCATGACACAACCAGTAGCATTAGGACACATCTTGGGGTAATTTTTTATTATTATGATATTATTTTATTATCCTTAACTACCCGATTACTAATTAATCAACATAATTAATGATAATTATCGTCATTACTATTCATAATGTCTAAAAACAAAAGAGTATTAATTACATAATTTAGACCTTATGATTAAAAATATGGAATACATTTTACCAAATTCCAAACTTATAACTTTCAATAATGAATTTAAAAATAATTCTCGTTGTTAAAACAAATAGCAGTTTTTTTTGAAACGATATATATGAAAAGTTTGGCACTTGTTTATGCCCAATTCCAAAGTGAAATTAATTATAATGAACACCATTGCATTAAATGGTAAAAATATATTCTAATTACACATTTAACCCAATTAAAAAGATAATCTAACCATATAATTAAATTAGATGAAAAATCAGTTTTGATGTAAAATGCAGTATTTTTCACTATTCATTAAAAAATGAACATTGTGAGAAAAATACAAAAAAATTATCCAATGTAAATATCAATGTCCTAATAATAAAGAATAATTTTATTTTGACAAATAGAGAATATAAAATTGTCAAAAGTTTTATTTAACAATGGTTTTCCATCAAAAATCACTAAAACAATCTATTAAAAATATTAGTGTATTTCATGCTTAAGATTTGATTTATTCTCATTTTAAGCCTCTAAAACACGATCTAATTCATATATATACAATGATAAGAATATATATTATTCATTACATACTTTGGATGTTACAATATGGTCACTCTTTTAATAATAAAATATTAATTGGTACCATAATAGACTATATTTAATATTTAATAACACATAAGCAACAATTTTAGAATTTAGTATTTTAATTACTTTTATATAATTTATTATAAAATAATTTATTGTAAAATAATATTCATGTCACTTTCCACAATGTTTATTTAATTTTATTTTTAAAATATAAAAAATTATGGGAATTAAAATATATTTAGTTTATACTAATGTTGCATGATATTTTCATCTAAAAAATAATTATAGGAAATAATTCAACCATTTTATTTAACATTTAACATTTATGGTATCACTTATTTTGGTAAATTATTAACTAAATAATCAATATGTTAGATTTACGAATGCATTTTACCTAACTAAATATTCTCTAAAAATTATTGATAAATTATTTCAATAAAAATGACCAATTATTATTTCAAATGGATATTTATAACCTAAAATTATTTTTTGTACATATCCCAATGCTATATAAATTTTAATGTTAATGAAAATTCGTTCATTATCATATTCCATACTTAACATTTTATGTAGGGAAGTTCCAATTAATAAAATAACAATAACCCATAATATTAATAAAAATAAGTTATATGGTCGAATTAGTGGAATCCAATGTTTTTGGACATTTTAAAGGTCATATTCATCCTTATGGTTAGGGATTAGTCCTTAATTATTTGTAATTTTACCTTAATCACTATGATTAATTTTAATCAACATCCCTAATATTTTTAGTCGAATAATATGTAGATATTATTAGAAATAATATATTATACTGATTAAGACCTTGTATTTAAATTTTTAAACAATAAAATTATTGATATGTGGAAATTAAGTGTAACGTTAATCATGTAGATGTGGTGAGAAAGCAGGTTTTTACTGTTAAACAATCAAAATATAGATAACTATTTATATATTATTACAATATAAAAATTATACCAATGACCCAAATTAGACTAATATATATATAATATTAATATTTTACATTATAAACCAATTTAAAATATAATATACATTAATAATTTTTTAAACGAAGATGTAGTTCTTAACTAAAATAAATGCTTTTTTACTATTCATAAAAAAATTACATTTCTCCAAAAATCAAAAAAATTCCCCTTATTAATTTTGTATATTCTGAATTAAAAAATGATATTTATTTTTACATATAAAATATATATATTTTTCAATATTTTTTAAATAGGTGGGCCATTATATTCCAGTAAAACTCGATCTTCCATATAATGTATGCTAACCTTGGTGTTCTATGTAGAGAAAGGTAAAATTTATTTGGGTATTTTGTATGATTAACTGGTTTCATTCTATAATGCAAGAGATAAAATGTTCTCTAATATAAAATAAACCATTTTTAGTGTTGTATCAAATTAAAAATATCTATCAATTTAAATTAATTCGAAAAAAATAATTCAAAATATCTCATGGTATTATATTCTACCCCCTTAAAATTTAATTCATCCCCAAAATTCATCAGGGTTATCAATGGTGTAAAACAATAAGGATTGATTCATAGAAACCCGCATTATAGAAATGAATATTAAAACATCCCATTAGAAGGTAATTTTGGAAATATATCAGTTACCCATTGTAACATATGACTTCGTTTCCTTATAGGGGAAACATATGGGAAGTTAAAACATAGACATGAAATAGAAATATAACAATATTGTTTTGATGGATAGTGATAGATAATATAGATAGTAGATAGGTAAAAATTATAAATCCATTAATCTGTGATGAACTATAAAACCATCTAATTCCCCATAAATGGCGGTACTGGGATAAAATTTATGTTCTCAAGATCATTTTTCCTTAAGTTACAGAATTTTTTAGAAAATATATACCTGCATGATTTCTGGAAAACCTCTCCCTTTTGGTTCCTTCATCCATATAACCTTTTTCTTTAAATAAGAATGTAAATTATCAATTCCTGATGTAGTAATAAATTATGATATCTATGATATAAAATCCCATCTGCCACTAGTTATCCACAACACCTTGTTTCTATAACAGGTTATTCAATATGAATACATAATCATATGGTAATAAAATACTATATTCTCACAGACTTCATCTAAGGTTCAACTTAATCATTCCCTAAAATTTTAAACTCATATCCCTTCTAAAAGATGAAAATTCACATCTTTAGAAATAAATTCATGAAATCAGCTTAACATTGAACCCCCATATGTCACAAATTGAAAAGTGGTTATAATATTCCATAATTGTGAATATAATAATCATATATTACCTTGAAAAATCATAATATCCTTAATTAACATAAATAATTTTTTTGGAACATTCAGGCTTCCTTATTTTAATGATTAATGCATATATTATTTAGTTCCAAGAATTAATAAAACTGATCCTTGATGACATAAAGAACATTTCAGTAATCTTCTCCTGGGTAATTTATACAACCAAATTTACTTATTCATATCTATCATATCATAATCCAAACATCATTATCTCAACTTCAACAATTAATTAATGGTTTCCTTAACGTAATAAAAATATAATGTATCCGTGAAATCAATTTTAAATGCCTTGATCACCATCAAACATTTCCTTTTTAATCCATTATTAAAATGTATACTAAAAATAATCATATATTTCACAACTCATATAATATAATCATTGAATTCAAAAACATAAATACATCATCCCTACAACTTTATTATTAAAACATTATATAGGCCTCATCAACATATTACTTAATACCTATTTCCTCTAATATAAATTATGAATAATTTCATATGGTTCCTCAACTATAATCTATTCATGCAAATTATGTTTAATGTTATCAACAATAGAAGAACATCCCATACCATTCACATTTCGTTTGAGGTTACATTCTCTTAAAAAGTAAAACCAATACACGTACAACCATTCAAATTTTATTTATGATATTTTGACATGAAAAATCGATTTTCAAAATGCCCAAAATTACAATATTGGAAACATTAAATGTGAACCATATTTCTCCATTTTCTATCCATTGAATAAAACTATAAGGAATAGTTTTTGAAACATTTATCATATTTGGATACCATATATTCCTGAAAAAATACTTATAATCTCCCAAGATAATGCCTCCCATATGATTAATATATGACACCATAGGTTTATCCTTGGTTATTCATAGTCATAATATATATAAATAGTTCATGATGGTTCATGAAGAGTTTGATAATTTCCAAATAATATACCCTAGGAGTGTCAAACTGGATGTATAGTAAGACCCATTTTCATATACTAGATTACCCCGAGTCAGGACTAGGACATCTTGATAGAGTTGTTACTACTAGGAATGACTATTCATGATCCACAACCACTTCTATTATCCTGATAAAAATGTATCACCAGGAAAACTCTGACCCCATAATTAAAAAAAATAATAGGTAATTTTCAGAAATTCCCACTCATCCTTATACATATCCTTAGAGACGTCCCTTTACATAACTTTAGAAATATACCCAGGTTTATCACTAAAATTTTCATATCCTAGTTTCAAAAGGATAAGTAAAAAATTACATTAATATCATCATTTGAGACAATTTATTTACATTTATGGATATTACATCATTTCAGATGAATATTTGGCTCATTAAAAATATATGATTTTGAGGAATGTAATAGTTTATTGTTTTTATAAACATTGAAACAAAATATTCTATCGTGGTGAAAGATCGTCAAAATATTCAAAAATGATCTCCAACTTTAGTAATTATACCTATAACCTTTTATCATAACCTGGGGAAAGGAATCATAAGAAATATGTGAGATGAAACTCTTAGTAAGGTTAAATAAAAGAAATATGCAACAATAACACGAAAAATGATACGGAAATTGATCATACAATTTGAAGATCGTAACATTCATATTATACATAATCACAAAGATTGGATGTTCATAATACATGAATCATAATTCAATAATGTACATAATCCATGAAATCATAAAATAGGAATAAAACATTGAATTAGGGAAGACACATAATCATATATAATGATTTACAATGTAGTGAAGGAATTACTATCATGACCATCTTTGTAACAACCCAAGTAAATAAAGAATAATACATATTCATATTTAATAATATTTTTTAATTAAATATTAAATATTACTTTAAATGTGATTCTATTTTTGATGGCATATCTGATACACAACAACTAGTTTCTTTGAAATCTTCTATCGCACACAATGTTGAGTCATACTGAAAAATAATAAAATAACATTATTTTAAATGGTAATTGATGACTAGAGATAATATTTTACGGAATGAATATAGCTAACTACAATAAGATTATACAAGTTTTTTAAATGTTTGTTACATTTATCCAATGAAATATAGAGGCTTAAAATGTGAATGAATCTAAATTTAAGCATTAATAGTCTAATATTATTTAAAATTTTGATTTACCTCCTTTTGATAGTGAACCCACGTTAAATATAATTTTTTTAACTTTTATATATTCCATTTGACAAAATACAATAATTAATTAGAATTTGAAAATAAAAATTTACGTTTTGTAAATTTTTGGTATTTTTCTGATAAAATTAGTTTTTTAATAAATAGTGAAAATTACCTTATTTTAATTGAAAATCAACATTTAATATAATTTATTTATATGGTTATATTATCTTTTTTATTGGTTATAATTTGTAATTATATTTTTTTCACCATTCAATCCAATATTAGTCATTAGAAGTAATTTATCTTTGAAATTGTACATAAATAAGTATCAATCTTTTGATAGTTATTATTTCATAAAAACATTTTTTTTGTTTTGAAAAAGAAAATTAATTTTAAATTAAATAATGAATTTTTTATATATTTAATTTGGTAAAATAGATATTATTTTTTATTTTAGAATATCAAATATAACTATGGTTTGTTTTTTTGTATTTTTCTGATAAGCTTAATTTTTTTCCGAATAGTGATAACATTGAGTAGTCGTTAAAAAACAGACTTTTTCATCTAAATGAAAATATACTGCTTATTTAAATTTAATTTCGAAAATCTGACATTCATGGTTGTCATTAGTACATATAATTTTGTTCAATAATAATAAAATATTTTTTTGTGAATATTAACTTTTGACATTCATTTTAAACAATTAAATGTAAATAGGGTAATTCTAGGTAAATATAATAGTTTAACAATGAAAAAATTACCTTAACACATGTCATAATCTTAATTAAAAATTAATGGCTGTCCAATACAATACTTAGGTGATATTTTTGGAATTTAAATGCCATTTTTATAAGATAATTACATTAATAACTTTTTATTTAAACTAAACATAAAACATCATAAACATGTATTGTTTTACTAAAAAAATGTAATATGGGGTTATATAATTGATATATTTTACTCTACGTTTTCATTATAAAGAAAAAAAATTCCTATATCATGGTATTTTATTTATAATTTCTAGAAATAAAATATATAAAAATTAAATATAAAACAATAATGAAGTAGTGTTTACCACATTAATGATTGATTTAAATAAATCAGATTATAAAAATTAAAACAATATCTATAACTTGTAAAATTATTATTGGATGAATTTATTTCCAACAAGTGTAATATTATCTTGTAATTTAATATGTTTTTGACCTTTATAAACTGAATATAATTTTTTAATAAAATAATATTTTCAAACATTCCAAAATAGCCCCTCCTCCCCCTTATAAAAATCCCTCACCTCTTACCCATTACTCACACCTCTCATGCCACATGGATCATACAAACTCTACCCAAATAAGCTCTATAGATCTCTCTCTTCCACCTAGAAGCCATACTATAGGTAGAAGAAACTTCAAGAAATCCTTTTGGTTCAATCCATAGGGTGTTACCCAATTTAAAGGCAATATATTCTCTTAAATTATATTCTTTTATATTACTTCTCCGACCCCATAAACACTTTTTATTCAATTATTTTATTAAAACAATTGTATACTCAATATACTAGGTTTTTGTTATGAGAATTATTCAAACTACACTTGCACACACTTCCATCTAATGGGTAGAGAATATATAGTTTCTATGGATGATGAACAAATGCCTCACGAAACTATAATTATTCAATTATCTCATACCACCAATTATGGTGGACATTATAATGGAACTATATTTATATGTTATTTATATTATATTTATATTTTTTCTATACTTGTTTATTTTTCATTTATATGATACCGTTATGTTTTACATAATGGGTAAAATCGATAATTTCATTTGAGGAAGTGCGGACTACCGCCCCCTCAAAGTGACATGACTCGTTCATGACATACATGGAATGTATAAAGGGTGGAGTTAATAAAATTATAAATGATTTTATAATGGAATTATAATATATCTAGGTATCAATAAATTTTCATTCAATTAAATAAAAAATATAAGTGAAAGTAGTGTTCATTTGTATGTACGGCTTACCATCCCCATGAATAGGACATTTAATTTATTTTCTCCAAATGATATGTACTATTATAAATACATATATATATAAAGGATATATATGATATATATGATATCTCAATCATGAATATCATTTTTTTATAATGCAATTTTCACCACATGAGAAACTTGTAATTATAAAAAGTACATTTTTTACTCAAGTACCAAATATCGACAAAATGATCGTTATTAACATAAATGATTACATAATTTTTATAACATAGTAATAAGTGATATAAAAGGAATAATAAATATCAAAAATGTTTATAAGCAACTATAAATTAACATTAGTTTATTCTTCAGGATATTAAAGAACTAATGAGTCAATCCAGACACGAGGTAAGTGACTATATCTCAATCTCATTTCATTGAGGCATATTTTGTTTTATACATGACATTATTTTATAAGATGTATAAACACCTTTTAATTTTTGTTTCTTTCAAAATAAATCTATTCTCTATGTAGGATTTTACTAAATTAAAAGAAAATGTTTGTTTTTAATGTATGTGGTGACAATGATATTTCCTCCAGGGTGAGTATTATATGATCTATTTTTTCTTAACAAATCACAATGTTTTTAAAATGAAATTAAATACCGTATATTGTTTTATGTATTTTAGTATTCAAAAATATTTTGATAATGAAATTTTTTATGTCAATATATTTTAATGATATATTGTGACTGAAATTTTGAAATGTTATCTTTTCTTTATTATAGTTTTACGTGGTATGAATATGTTATGGTTCTTGGGACTTTTTTACGTATACGGGTGGTTTGGTGATGAACCTTGGGTGGGTGAGCACGAGATAGCTCTCCAAATCATTGGGTAATATGATAGAGTTAAACATTTATATTTCTCCTAAGATATTTTTGAAATATACTATGATGGGTATTACAATGTTAATCCCAATGTTGTTGTGATATCTACAATGCAATTTTGATATGTATTCCACAAGTTACCTTTTTGATTTATGATTTCTATGTGTTATTCATAAATCTTATGATTTCATGAGGTATGTTAAAAAGAATATTTTATGATGGACTATTGTTTTCTTTATTAATTTTATAACCCTTTCTGAACTTTTTATGTATATCCCATATTTTGAAATGTTATTTACATGACATAAATATGAATACGGTCTAGGATTGGATCCATGAAAAGTCATGCATTCTAAAAAATGGAACTAGACAAGAAAATTTTTTTCATTGTTTTTTTATGAAAGAAAAACTAAGTAGATGTGCATACATTGATATTTTTGGGATGTAATGTAATATTAATGGCCTAATTCATTAAAAATGTAAACCTGAAAAGATCCTCTATATAAATTATTCACTTAATAAAAGATTATATAATTTTTTATGGCTTGGTTTTTATAGTTTAATCAATGGTTGGTTTAGACAACATTATGAGTTAGAATATTGTTAAATTAATGTCCATAAATTAATTTATGGTATAATTAAAATGATATAGAGTTTTAAGAATACTATGTAGCTTCTCCTAAGATGTTTTTGTGTTCAAGATGGTTTTCCTTAGAGGAAATAGAGCAGATATGATTGGACGAAATTAGGAGGATGACAACCTTCCAAATCAGCAACCTGAGGTTGTAGAAATAAGAATGGAATAGTTTGTTGTAGAGATGGAAAATTTGACTCTAGAAATAATTGGTGGTGGTATCCAAGCACGAGGTCAACAAGATTAACTAGATAAGAACATGTAAATAGTGGTTCTTTTCAAGAGACAACATCCATCATCATTCAGAGGATCAACGAACCCTGTTCTAGATGAAGGGTGGATTAAAGCCTTAGAAAAGATTATTGATGTCATGAGGTGTTCAGAACATCAAAAGGTTAGTCTTGTTTTTTACCATTTTGAAGCTGAATCATACCAAAGGTGTTAAATGGTGAAAAATAGCAGGGATAGTGAGGATAATAATTCTATTGATTGGTATGAATTTAATGGAATTATTCTTGAGAAATATTTTGCATAGGTGAATCGTCTTAGGATTGAAAAACTATTCTTGGAATTGAGGCTGGAGGTTGACTCAGTGGATTCTTATGAAGAAAAATTAACTTAAATGGAAATGTATGATCTAAATTTCATGTGAGATATTGATATTAAATTTAATCATTTTTATTCAGGATTAAATCCAATGTATCGATGTAATTTAGCTAGTCATGAGTTCAAAAGTTATGAAATTTTTTTTCAATGTGAGGATAAGGTGTAAAATGGAGTTTTCTAATGATTACATTTTCTTTGGAAAACTATAAAATAAGAGTTTGAGGTGGTATACTAAAGGGAATAACACATCAAAAAAATTTGATGGTAAGAATCCAAAGTTTATATTTTGTGAAAATTGTTGTAAAAATCATACTGGGGAATATATATTGAATTCTGGTATGTGCTATTGATATAGTAAAATGGGAAATAAGGCTCATAATTCCATTGAAAATGATATGGTTAATGGTATGATAAAATATGATTTACTCTTAGTAAAAAAAATTAAATGCAATGAAATTTTTCATTATGAAAATTAGTTTCAAACAAAGAACTAAACTGAGAGAAAGTTGCCAATCTAAAAGAAGAATGCGGTGGTGAATTCCTTTGCAACTACTTCAGCTAATATAGGGCCATAAAAAGAAGTAGTATCAAGTACACTGTTTGTTTGTTCTGATTATACCAAAGTGTTATTAGATTCATGGTCTACATAATTTCTCATTTTTGATATGTTTTACAGTAAATTAGGAATTCCCTCTCAATATATGAATCCTGAACATAAGGTAAAAACACCTAGAAGAAATGCTAAGACAAAAAGAAATTATATAAATCTTAGTTTTCTTGTGGGCGGAAGGAATCTACCTATACACATTATTTTTTTCATCTAGTAGAGTTTTATTTTATTTTGGGTATGGATTGGATTTCTATTTATCATTATAATAGTGACTTGAGATGAAAAGAGGATTCTTTTGAGAACGTTTTTTTTTTGTGTACAAGAAGGAGCCCCTAATTTTGATAACATATCAGTAATATGAGAAACTTGTAAAATATGAAAATGAATGTTAACTTTCACATATTGTTAAAAATAAAGGAACTATTCTGATTAATGATGTTCCAGTAGTAAATGAGTATCTTGATATTTTTTCTTAATGAGTTTCCTGATATAATACCTGGTCATAAAGTTGAATTTAATGTTGACATAGTTCTTAATGCTTAGACAATTTCAAAACCCCCTTATCGAGTGTTTCAAATATAACTTTAGAGTGAAAACCCCATTTACTGGAGTTATTAGATAAATGTTTCATTCGAACAAGAACATCAATATATCAATCTCCTGTCTTGTTCGTTATAATGGATGACCACTCAATGATACATTGCATTGATTATAGAGTATTTAATAACCTCACTATTAAGAACATGTATCCTTTTCTTCATATCGATGATTTATTTTATCATCTCTAAAGAGATCAGTATTTTTCAATGATTTTCTTGAGTTCGGGGTACAATTAGTTGAATGTAATGAAAATAGACATTACGAAGACCGCATTTCATACTATATATAGCCATTATGAATTTGTGGTTATGGATTTTGGATTAACCAATGCACCTTTGGTATTCATAGATCTTTTGAATAGAATTTCCCGCGTGGTTTTGGATATGATTGTTGTTGTTTACACTGATAATATTAAAGATTATTCCAAAAGAAAAAAGGAACATTAATGTCATTTATGGCTTGCTTTACAAACCATAAAATAAAATAAACTATTTGGGAAATTAATAATGCGTGATTTGTGGTTTCAACAAATTTCATTCCAGGGTCACATTGTTAAAAAAATGGCATAACTATTGATCCTTCTAAAAAAAGATATTGAAGAATGTCTAAGAACCACAAATATAACCAAGATCTATACTTTTCTTGGTTTATCAGGTTATTACCTGAGTTTTGTTGAGAATTTTTCATGGTTATCTTGACCACTGACTAAAATAACTTGAAAAGGTGTTATGTTCATCAAGACAAAAGGATGTGATGATTTTTTAGGAATTGATAAGACGATTAGTGAATGCCTCAGTTTTGGCACTCCCTTCCAGAAATGGTCATTTTGTTATCTACAGTGATGGTTCATTGAAAGGAATTGGTTGTATACATATGAAAAATGATCAGTTAATTTCTTATTCTTCGCGTTAGTTGAAACCTCATGAGTTAAATTACCATACATATGATTTGGAATTAGCTTCTGTTGTTTTTTTGTTAAAAATTTGGAGGCATCATTTGTTTGGAGTAAAATGTGAAATATATATAGACCAAAAAATATTTAAGTGTATATTAACTCATAAAGAATTAAACATGAGACAGAGGATATGGATGGAATTAATCAAGGATTATGATTACACTATCCATTTCAATCTAGGAAATGAAAACAATGTGGATGATGCTTTGAGTCAAAAAGGTAATGCATCACTAACTGTGCTACATTTGGTATGAGATCCTTTTATTTTTGATTTGATGAACATTGGAATAGATGTTGTTGGTGTAGGAAATTCCTCTATTTTGTTTTAGGTGTCAGTAAAATCATATCTATGAGATAAAAATAAACAAGTGTAAAACGAAGATAGTGAGTTGCAGACGAAGGTAGAGTTGGTTCAAAATGGAATGTTTCTTTATTTTAACATTGATATTGATTTTTTTTGAGTTTTGGGAAGATATTATGTGTTCCTTTTGATTCATATTTGAAGAATGAGTTTTAATGTGAAGCTCATTGTTCTCCATTTTCATTTCATCACGGTAGTACTAAGATATATGGAGATATTCAAGAGTATTATTGGTGGGATGGAATAAAAAGAGACATTTCTGGCATTACTATTATGTGTTTGACTTGTTAAAAGGTTAAAGAAGAGAGGCATTTTTTGAATGGGATGCTTCAGACTTTTCCACTTCCAGAGTGGAAATGGTAAAATATAACCATGGACTTCGTTGTGGTATTACCGAAGAAATCACAAGGTAACAATGTAATTTGGGATACTTTTATTCCATTAACAATATATACTCCCATCACTCCTAATTGAGTTATTCTAACTCTAGATCAAGTTAATCAGTTGTATGTTAAAGAGATAGCCAGGTTGAATGGATTTTCCCTCTTCATTGTATCAGATTATGATCCCAATTTTACTTCTCACTTTTGCAAATGCCTTAAGGAAGTCATTGGGTACGAAATTAAATTTTATACATCTTTTCATCTTCAATAATTTGGGCAGTCAAAATGAACAATTCAGTCCTTGGAAAAAATTGTACCTTCTTTCACAATGGATTACCAGGGAAGTTGGGACCAACATCATTCTTTGGTTGAATTTTCTTATAATAATAGTTTTAATTCCAATATATAGATGGTTCCATTTGTGGAATTATAAGGGAATCAGTATCGAACTATAGATTTTTGGGATGAAGTAGCTGAAAGGAAGATGAAGGGAAAAAGATTTGGTAGAATAGATGGTAGAAAAAGATTTTTAGATTCAGAAGCTCGTGAGAATGGCTCAATAAAGGCAAAACTTTTATCTGGATATCCATATGAAGGATAAATTTTTTGAGGTAGGTGATCATGCCTTCTCTCAATGTTTTCCATGAAAAAATGTGATGCATTTTCTAAATATGGGAAAGGTGAGTCTAAGGTTCATTGGACCTTATGAAATCTTGGAGAAAGTTGGATCTGTTGTGTACAATGTATATTTACCTCCATGTTTATCCATGGTACCCATTTTTTTCATGTTTCAATGCTGAGAAAGTATATGCAGGATCTGTCTCATGTTTTGAGTACATAGGTAGTACAGTTGTAAGAGAATATGTCATAAGAGAAACAACAAATCCATATTCATGACCAATGAGAGAAAGTGTTGCAGAATAAGGTAATTCATCAGGTAAATGTTTTTTGGAAAAACCATATGGTTGAAGAGTGAATGTGGGAATCTGTAAATTTTATAAGTAATAAATACCGCCACTTATTTGATACGTGAATAAAAAATTGTTAGGAGGTAATTTCAAAAAGGGGTGAAGGATGTAACATCACAAGTAAATAATGAATACTGAATTTTCATAATTATTAATATTTTTTAATTAAATATTAAATTTTAAATTAATAGGGATTCTATGGTTGATTGGGTACCTGATACGCAACAATATATTTCTTTTAAATATCTTGTTTCCCACAATGCTGAGTCATACTATAAAAATAACAATATAAAATTATTTCAAATGGCAGTTGATCCCAAGCCATTGTATTAGAAGGAATGAATAGAACTAACTACATAATGATTATATATGTTTGTTAAATGTTTTTACATTTATCCAATGAATGTTAGAGGCTTAAAATGTGAATGAATCTAATTACAACCATAAATACTCTCATATTCTTTAAAAGGTTCATTTATCACTTTTTGATGGAGAACCATCTTCAAATATAGTTTTTTATACTTTTATATGTTCAATTTGGAAAAATAAAATTCTTATTTATAATTGGGATATATAAATTTACTTTGGGTAAATTTTTGGTATCTTTTAGATAAAATACATTTTTTAATTAATAGTGAATAAATTTGTATTTTAATTCAAAACAGTCTTTTAATATAATATATATATATATATGTATATATAATCATTTTAATTGGTTTTAATGAGTAGTTATATTATATTTTTAACATTTAATCCAATGTTTTTCATTGGATGTAAATTCACTTTGAAATTGGACACAAAAAAGTGTCAATATTTTGATATTAATTATTTCTTAAATACACATTTTTTTCCAACAAGAATTAATTTTAAATTAATTATTCAAACTTATATGTTTTGAATTTGGTAAAATAAAAATAATTTTTTAATTTTTAATATCAATTATATCTTAGGCTTAATTTTTTTTATTTTTCTGAAAACCTTCAATTTTTTATGAATATTGGAAACACTGAGTAGTAGTTAAAAACAAAATTTTTAATTTAAATGAAATTTTACCACTTCTGTGAATTGAATTTAAAAAATCAAAAAATAAATGGTTGTCATCATTAAGTAAATTTTGGTTCAATAAGATGAAAATAATTTTGGTTGAATATTAACATTGGAATTTTTGTTAACGCAGTTAAAGGTAAATAGAGTAATTCAAGGTAAAAATATTAGTATAATAATGTAATATAACCTTAACACATGTCATAAATATATTTTATGAGTAATGGTCGACCAATAAAATCCTTGGGTGATATTTTTATCCTTTGAAAGCCATTTGGGCTTGATAATGACATTAATAATTTTTTTAAAGTAAAAAAAATATAATAATCATGTATTGGTTTGCTAAACCAATTTGTGTGTGTCATTATATAATTGATATATTTTACTATAAATTTTTATTATAAATATAAAAATATTTCCTACATCATGGTATTTTATTTATTATTTTTAGACATCAATGATATAAAATTATTTATGATGCAATAATGATGCAGTGTTTACCTCATTAATGAATGTTTTAAATTAATATGATTATATAGAGTAAACCAATATCCAAAACCTGTCCAATTATTATTTAATTATTTTATTTCTAACAAGAGTAATCATATTTTAGAATTTAATAAGTTTTGGACCTTTATAAATTGATAATCATTATATAATAAAATAAATTTTTAAAAAATTCTTAAATATCCCCTCCTCCCCCTTATAAAATTCCCTCACCTCTAACCCATTACTTATAACTCTCAATCCCCTTGGATCATCCAACCATAGTCAAAATAAGATATCAGGATCATTCACTTCCACCTATAAGCCTTACCTTAGACAGAAGGCATATCGACAAATCCTTTTGGTTCAAACCAAAGGGAGTTGCCCGATTTAATGGTATTCTCTTCTCTTAAATTATTTTCTTTTATTTTACTTCTCCAACCCCCAAAACTATTTTTATTGCTTTATTTTATAACAAAAATAGTATCCTAAATATAAAAAGTAGTTTTTATGAGAAATATTTTAACTACACACACACAAACCTCCATCTAATGTGTAAATAACATATTGGTTCTGTGGATGGTGAAATAATGCCTCACGAAACGATAATCATTTAATTATATCCTACCAAGAATTATGTTGGACATTATGATGGAACTGTATTTATAGGTGATATATATTATATTTATATTGTCTCTATACTTCTATATTTTTCATTTCTATCACAGCATTATGATTTTCATAATAGGTAGACGCTATAATTTCATATGAGTGAGTGTGGAATACCGCCCTGAAAAGTGATATGACTCATTCATGCCATATGTGGAACATATAAAGGATGGAGATACTGAAATTATATGTGATATTATACTGGAAATATAATATACCAATTTATCATTAATTCTTCATTCCATTAAATCTGAAATAGAAATTAATGTAGCGTTCATGCGTATGTAGGTCTTACCATCTCCATGAACGGTGCACTTCATTTCATATCTCCAAATGTTATATACTACTATAAATACTTATATATACTAGAAATATATGTTATATATGATATATAAATCATGAATATCATTCTGTAGATTATGTAATTTTTAAGACATGATCAACTTGTAATTATAAAAAGTTCATTTTTTACACAAGTACCAAATATCAAGAAAACAACCTATATTAGCAAAAATAATTAAAAAATAATTATAAAATTGTAATAAGTTATATAAAATGAATAATAAACACGAAAATTTTTCTTAAGAAAGTAGAAATTAAAATTAGTTTATTATTTTGAGGATTATAGAATGAATGAGTCACGTTAGACATGAGGTAAGGGACTTCGTCTCAATCTATTTTCATTGGGGCATGTTTTGATTTATACACGACATTCTATTATATGGGGTATAAAAACTTTTCAATATTCATTTATTTCAATGAGAATCTTTTCGCTACGAATAATTTTACTAAGAAACAAAAATAATGTTTCTTTTTAACGTAAGTTGTGACAATGTCCTTTCTATAGCCACGAGTATCATTTGAACTTTGGATTCCTTAACAAAACATATTGTTTTTGAAAGGAAAATAAATTCCATATACACTTTCATCTATATTGGTATTTAAAATGGTTTTGATAATGTATTTTTAAGTCAATATATTTAAATTATATATTTTTATTGGAATGTCGAAATTTTATCTTTCCATTTTATTTATTATGTTTTATAAATATGTTATGGTTATTGGGAATTTTTTACGTATATGGGTGGTTCCATGATAAACCTAGGGTGGGTGAGCCCAAATAGCTCTCCAATGCATTGGGTAACAGCCCATAGGTAAACATTAATGTGTCTCCTATTAGATTTAGGGAATATACTATGATGGGTATTCCGACATAACTCTCTATGTACCTGTGATAGCTACTGTGTATTTATGATATGGATTCCACAAGTTACCTTTAGAATTTTTTTCTTTTATGTGTTATTCATAAATCTTATAATTTAATGAGGTATGTTAAAAAGCTTATGTTTTTATGGACTAATCTTTTCATTATATATTTTATAACCATTATTGAGATTTTTATGCTCATCCGAAGTTTTGATGTGTTTTTCACATGACTGAAATATGAATAAGGTCAAGGATGGTATCATGGAAAATTCATGATATCTAAAACATGGAATTAGACATGACCCTTTTTTTATGTTTTTTCATTTTATGAAAAATAAAAACTGAGTAGATTTTTCTACATTGTAAATTTTTAGATGCAACGAAGTAGTTATGGTATAATCCTATGAAACTCTGAACATAAAAATATTATCAATTTTAATTATTCATTAAATTAAAGATTATATATTGTTTTAATGCTGGGTCCTTATAATATTGGTGGAAATAGTTCATTTCTGGACCTGGTTCACACCCTGTTCTAGCCTTGCATTAACAATCTATGATCACTCCTAGTTACAACCCTATAATAATGAACTATATTTTTTTATTCTATCAATTTATTAATCTTTATGTTCTCCCCTTCTTCTAAACCTAAAATATTAAACATTGTTAATATTCCGTTCCATCTAACTAATACTAAACCAAGTTCATTTATTACTTCATACATATAATACAGAAATAATTTCATTTGTCATTCGATCCAGGTATATATCATGATATATAAATCATTACCAATGTTATTTCTGGGAGATATAGGTACCAACATTCTCATTATGATATCATACAAACACGTTTCACAAAATCATAATAAATCATATTATATCATAGGAAATTAAATGAGTTTCTCATACATGTAATAATATCATAACCTACGAAAAATGACAGTGTCCATAATCCGTTCACTAATGCATAAACAATAAATATATTTGGGTTTCATAAAAATATTTCCCATGAAAGAGACATATGTTTCATAAACATATGACCCATGAAAGAGAAAAATATTTCTGAAGTGTATAATAGGTAAAAGAGAAACATGTTTAATAAACATATAACCCATGAATGTGAAATGGGATTTATAAAAATATAACCTGTGATAGTGAAATGGGTTTCATATAGACCACAAAATCAATAATAACCCATTAATTTAATTAATATTAAAAGTACTATAAATCATTTCCTATAAATTCTCAAGTAACATTGACAGATGTCATCTTAGATGGAAAATAAAATACAAATACATTTCAAAAATATTTCTTGATTAAAATATCCATCCATTTTTTAAAATGGATTTTAATACCCAAAAACATTAGAAAATAACATTAATAGAAAATAACATGAAAACTTATAAATAAGACTTGGAATAATTTTGAAAATTATTTCCCTTAAAATCATATAAAATCGCTATGAAAAACTTTTGATGACCTTTTTCCTTGAAAACATATAAATAAGACTTTAGAAATATTAAAACCATTTTTCATTGAAAACATATAAATTAAGCTTCTAAATATTTTAAGATATTTTTTAATTTATTTAAATTTTAAAATGTATAAATAAATATAGAAAACTTTTTAAAAACCATTTCATTTGAATGTACTTTTAAAACATATAAATAAATCTCATAAACATTTTGAAAACTATTTCCATTGAAAACATATAAAATATTATCGAAATTTTTTTGAAAGCCATTTATTTAGAAATAAATATAAAAAAACCCTTTCTTGAAAAAAATATCGTTTTAAATATAAAATAGAATATTCACTAAAATGATGATGGGTGAATTTGTTCATGTTTTACGAGGTATTTTATATTCCCTTTAAACGGTAAAAATGAAATAAAAATAAATTAATTAGAATGTGAGAAGAATATTCATTTGAAAAAATTAGTAAAATAAAAAAGGGGTAAATTTTTCTTTTAATGATTATATGAAAATAGTATAATATTCTTGGAATCCATTTAAATAAAACATGGTTTTGAAGGAATATATATTTCCAACAGACGAGAGGGTAAAGTCAGAATTTCATCGAAACAAATTCTTAACTTTTTTTATATCAATGAGTGTGAAAATGTTATCAATACATAAATATATCTTGAATAACTATATGAAAATAAAATTCATGTCTTATCGAGAGGGATGGATCATAATATTTAATCAATGGAAACATATGTTTAAACAATGTTGAAAATTGATGACATTGTGTCAATAACCTCTTACCACATGGTATCCTTAGACCATACTCCCCATGTAATAAATTGAAATTATATGAAGCTTGAAATATCATCATCTAAATAATATTCATGATATCAAATTTCAAAGAGAGTATGGTCACCATATATAAAAAATCTGGTACGGAACATGGCATGTTTCTCAATGATGCAAAATTGAGAAAAAACTATCTTAACAATTATAAAACTTTTGAAACATAAATAATATGAATTATAGATCATAAAATGGATATATAAATAACAATAAATTGAATTTTAACAATAATTGAATACATCTATGTAGATTATACACACCACAAAAATGTAATTGTGTGTAAATAAAGCATGTATCTCACAGAAATGAAAATTGTGATGAAATCCACTTACCCAGTGTCTGGACTCTAATTATACAATTTCTAAAAACATTTAAAATAAATATAAATATATTATATATCATTATAATAAGAATATTATTATATATAATACCATATAAATTTTAATTATTTCATTATATTAGCCACATGTTAACAATCCTAAGATATGGTTTCACATAGGGTAATATCCACTTTGATCATCGCATGTGTCTTAATTTGTTATATCTTTGGTCCTTATAAATATATAATAACTTCCATAATTTAAATATTGATATAAAAATCACTTATATTATGTATATTTATTTTATAATAATATATTTAATACAGAATAATGAAGAGGAATACACCATTCATGGAATCGTTAAGTTGTTTGTACACATTAATGTAGTTTCTGTCTTTATTGTTGTATTGAAATAAAAAAGTAAAATATAATATTTTTATATTAATGTGTGTTATATATATATATACTTATTCCAATAGAATTATTATATCATATATGTCTTATATGTTCAGTGAACCCATACATATTACATTTCAGTTAGCGTTTGAAGGAATTTATTCAATTTGAGGGGGCAGTAGACAACACTTCCCGAAACGAAATTATCATATTTACACCAAATGGATAGTGTGAAGATATATGATTTAAAAGTAATAATTAAGATAAATTTTATAAATTATATAAAATATTACATTTATAAAAAAAAATTCATCATATTGTCCACTATGAGAGGTGTTAAGGAAAAATGAACAATCATCATTTTGTGAGACGATAGTTCACCACACACCTATAAATTATGTTCGTTACCCATTATATAGAGGAGTGCATAAGTTTAGGCTAAACCATTACAATAAAAAAAATTATATTTATGATACTTGTTTTGTTCAATAATAATGGGATGAATAATGTGAGGAGTGTTGAAAATGAAAATAATATAATGGAGTTTCAGAAAACTCGTTAACTCATAATCAGGTAAGTACATTTAGTTTGGGAAAAAAGGATTCCTTGGATTTCATTCTACCCTGGTATATGATTCTAATATGAGGGTAGTTGTTTTGGGAATGTTTTTTTATAGATCATGGCCAGAACAATGTTGTTTGAGAGGTGTGAATAATAGGGATAATTCATTCCTTTTTACAGTGTAGGAGAGTGCATCCCTTGTAAATACCAAGAGGTATTCCTTAATTGGAGGTATACCATAACTAATGTCACTAAAAAATAGAAATATAATTTATTTAATGAGAATAATGGTCTATTAAAACCTCAAAACATATAAAAATGTATCACTTTAATAATTATGATACTTAACTTCTTTGATTCCTCAATTATATGATTTTGAATTTTATTAATGCATCTCATTTTATTACGTAATTAATTTAACCCTAATGATAAAAATAAATTGGAATTTATTTGTAAATATATATCCCCTGAATTATTAATATGATAAAATAAAAATGTCTTTCGTTTTGGATATCAATTTTAAAACAAACACATATGACATGTAGAAAAACTACCTAAACACATATTGTACTAAAAATTGTTTTTTCAATCTATTGGTCTATATGATAACAACATAAGATAAATATCTGCATTAATATTCCATATACCATATTTAATTTCATAAACAACTCTCTTTTCATAATTTGTATTTTTATTAATCTAAAATTATATAATAAAAAATCTTTTATGGAAAAATAACATTATTGTCACTTTGGACATTGTTTATTTAATTTTAATTTTAAAATTAGAAATCTGTATTAGAATTGAAATATAATGGGTTTTTATCTATGTAACAGGATATATTTATCTACTAACATAATTATATACAATATTTCAATCAATTAACATCACTTTTAACATATATAGTATTATTGATTTTAGTTTATTATTTTCTAAATAATCATTATGTTGTCATTTCATAAGTATTTTTTAAAAATAAATCATCACTAAAAATAAGTGAAAAATTAATATGATAAAAATTACACATTTATACTTCATGAGGATTATTATTACAAAATAACTGTTTCTTTTTTTTTCAAATTTTAGTGTTTTATAAATTTAAAAGGTAAGGAGAGTTCCCTTTTTGTCTTTTTTCTTACTTAACCTTTTACATAGGGAACCTCCATTTAATAATATCACAATAACCAATAAAATACATACCGCGAGGTTATATTTTAGGAATATTTTCATCTAATTGTCATTTGAAAAGTTTCAAGGTCATTTTGGACCTTATGGTTATCATTTAGTCCAGAATTATGTTTATTCTTAAATTAATCACTATGATTAATATTAATCACATTCACTAATCATTTTGAAAAAAAAAATCTTATAAGGCCCAAAATATTATAATTATTACAACCATTTATTTTGGTTTATCATAACCCAAATCAAATAAGTGTTTATATTACATTTAACGTTAATCACGTAGACAAGGTTTGAAAACACATTTTTAATGTAAAACATTCAAAATGTTCAAAAAAGAATTTATATATAATTTCAGTGTAAAAATGATTCTAATGACCTAAGGTGGATTAATATATATACATATATAATTGATTAATTATTACTTACGATACCAACTTAATTTATAATTTATCATTAATAATTATTTAAACGAAGAGGTAGTTTATATCTAAAATACAATATTTTATTACTATTCATCAAAAGATTCGTTTCCTTTAAAAAATCAAAAAAATTCTCCATATGATAAGTATGATATTCAGAATTCAAAAATATTGTTATTTTGAAAAAATAAATATATATAATTTTAAAAAATTATTTTTAAAAGTTAGTGTGCTATTAAAATGTAGGAAAATCTCAGTCTTCTGTGTAATGTTAGCTAGCCTCAATGTTTTGTGTAGAGAATGCTAAAATTTATATTGTGTATAGTGAAAAGTTAATATGTCGATGCATATAATAAGATATAGACATAAATATTTGATATAAAATAATCTATTTTCATTTTTGCATGAAATGAAAAATATCAAATAGACTATATTAATTAAAAAATTTAAAAATCTCAGCATTTTATAACCTTGTTAAAAAAATATACATGTTGAATAATTTCACTCATCTGTATATGCATAAACAACTCACATAAATATGCATCAAAATAAATTATTAGTGCAACCAATCAAGTTACAAAATTGTTTGGAATCAAAGAATAATATATTTAAATAAAACCGATAGTACTTTAACAGATTGAGAATAAAAATCTATCCCAAAAATAGTTTGGAAACAATAGGGAAATCACCCTCATGTCACCACCACCCACAGCTGTAAGAAGTGGAATGCTGGAAACCAGTTCCCCCATCACCACCCTGATACATCTTTTCTTTACTTGGTTCATGAATAACAATTTCTACATATACCTGAGTGTGTATTAACTATGTGAGGCGAATCCTAGTAAGATGTCACCAAAAAGAAAAGATTCCATATTATAAAATTTGAATAAAATCAACATGAAAATTTCAATATAAATAATTGAAATATTAATTTGAGAACTTTTTATGAAAATATTTATCAATATACCTCTTTTGAAAGAAAAAGAATTTCACAAATATTCTTCTTGAAATTAAAATATACACAATGTATACCATATAACGACGACTAACACCATATCAAATAAGCATCAAGAGAGAACCCTGGAAAATACCTAAGGGTAATTATATGAAGTTTCCCATTGTGAACAATGTACCTTGGTGATCCAAATTCTCCACTAAACTATCAATAGTGTTCTTATGCATGAGCTGTTTTAGTGGATCTCATCCCATGGTACAATGATATCCATATTATAGGTCCATACCATTGATGTTCCCATGATTGAACCACTCGAGAGGAAAACACTACAATATCTATTGGTCTTCCGATCATATCAAGTGTTCAGTTAGTGTTGTAATCATTAATATCATATGATGAATATGGAAATCAGCCACTTCCTAATAAACTAGTGTATCAGTTCTAGCACCAAGATCACCAGGACCACCTTGGTGCTAAAATTCTATTTCACATATCACATAAATTTATTATTTCATATAGAAAAGCCATGATATATAATCCCACAATGAAATAACCCTTTCCATAAACATAAACACATTCCATTACACACACACACACCAAGTCCATTTGGAAATACATTTTTTTATCACATTCATAATTTATTAAACCCATTTATAAATACTATAAGAAAACACATATTGAAATAAAAAAGATCCATTGGAAATGACACTTTTTTGATTCACACTCACATCAAACCCACCTTTTTTAAATTATTTATAGTTCAATGATACATTTTAGGTTCCCCTTGAATAATCCAAAAGGAAAAAAGACCATTTCACAATGAAAATCCTATTATAAAGAAATTCACTATTAAATCTCATTGAAAAAACATTTCTCCACTTTGATAAGAGGCATAAAACAAATTAAGGATGCACTACAATGAAGAACACATAATACCAAATTACTTTTTATTAGTGAAATTAATTTTCATCAAATTTTCATCTCCAAATCCATCCATGACATATTTTTCACCACAAATATAAACTATAGAACACATTTAATTATCCAATAAAGAATATAAAACACGCCTAGTAATGTTAAATCATGGAACCACCTAACTCACATATAAAAACATATAAAAATTGACTGGAACCCAAAACAACACCACCAAAAGACCATATAAAGAAAATATCGAGCAATAACCACCAATATTTGCCCAAAAAATACAAGATCAAACCCTCCTTCGGTCAATAAACCTACTTCAATTAGAAATCATATGAAAGATATAATGGAACCCTTAAAAGTGTGAGAAATCAAAGGTTAATCATAGTTACATGGATATTCATGAAAAAAAACTTACAAATCTACACGAACATTAATGTTACAAGAAAGAAAGTAGGAGGAGAGGAGGAACCTAGGGTACAAAAAACCAAATAGGGGATAAGGGGGAGGAAATGTTGTTAAAATTGAAAAAGAAAAAACAATAAATTTCCAACATTTTAATTACATGAAAAAGGCTAATGATTATCCTTTTTGTCTTTGAAATCAATGAAAAAGCCATGTTCCCATAACTATCCATTATGGACGTTCCACATGGTTATCCTGAATAATTTTACAAACTGTGCACTAATATTTTGGTCGCCACACTCCAAAATTGATTTTCTTCACACTCTTACCTGGTGAAGGGAGTAGTATTTCACCTATCTATGCGATGACTTTATGTTACCTACCTGAAAGCACAAAATCTCAAATTCACACCAATGAATCATGGGGAAACAAAGGCATAAATACTCTTCCAAAAATAGAAAAACAAATTCCTCATATATAAATGAAATCTCATATGTAACAATTATACCAACCAATGAATCTTTCTTCCCCTAGAATGTCACTCTAGTGATAGATTAGAGAAAAAAATAGTTACTCCACCTCAACCAAAGACATTAAATCCCATGTATATTTCTCATAAATTTCATGCTACCAAAAAAACATAGACTAAAATCATAGATCGCCCATGCATGAATTTTTCCTGATAATTCTTAATCCATACCAACCACTCAAAAATAGATTGATTGGGATCTAACTCCCAAAATTCCCATTTCATAAAATGAAAATGAACTAGAATATAGAATTTCAACAATGTTTAATTGAAATAATTGGGGATTATGGAAATTTTAAATAAATTTATATCATATATTACACCTTACCAATCATCACGGTAATCTCAAAAGGTTTGGAATACCTGGGTGTCAGATTCTCATACTTTCCCAAGTAACGATGTGCCCATAATGGTGTCAATTTTAAAAACACCATCTCTCACACAGAATATTTTAAAATTCAGAGCCTCTCATCGGCATAAAACTTGTGACAGAACTCAGGTGTCAGCAACTATTTCTGAATCAACATAACATTATCAAAAGGGTTTCACATAAGGGTTAGTACCAACAATGAGGTCTCACCAACCTTTGGACAACATAATGAATACCAACAATGAGGTCTCACCAACCTTTTGACAACATAATGAATACCAACCTGATCGACCATGGTGTTCCATAATAGGATCAATTTGAATAGATGATTAGTAACTATTATTATATTTAAACTCAACTAATCCAAATGGATATCTCGTAAACCTCCAAAATCAAAAACACATGATCACAACTTGTGTTACAAAATTCAATTTTCCCTCTCCATATAACAGTCCACGTAAGTATTTTATTTGATTCTCAACATGAACTAAAACAACATTTCATTATAAATTCCTTCCAAAAATTGTGACATAAATTGGGTGTCCATTTTAGAATAAACTACTTAAAATACACAATGAGTCCTCACAAATGTATGACAATACAACCGACCAATATCCTCATCATTGCTTAGATAAATGATTATATAGAAATAGGATTATTTTTTCATATTTTCAATCACTACCCAAATGGAGTTTTTTTATTATGTATGAGGAAATCCTAAAATAAGGGCCATGGTGATATCATTCCAGTTCTATGTTTTAATGTGTAGTGGCATAAGAAAATATGTGGGCCATTGATTCTATGCTTTAAACTACTAGCATGTGTAAAACATTGATATGAATTCAACTACATCATTCCTCTTACCTAGGTAATAGATAGACATATAAATGTCATAGAACATCTTGGTATCACCTATATTAACAACACATGATGTTTTTTTGATTTCCTATAACACCACATTCTGGAATAAATACAACACTATGATGTTAAGCTTGACGAAAAAAACTCCCTCAAGAGACAAAGACCAATAACTAGGCATCTCCCCACAATTTAGAAACATCATATAATGATGGAAAATCCTGTCAGTGTGTTTATCTGTCTGAATCAACTATATTGGAGAAGGTTTTAGTTGTATTCTATATAATAACACACCTCTGATATATTAATTTCAATTCAAGCTCAGCTGAGGAAAATCAACTTCATAGTCCACTCATCACTAGTAATTTTCAAAACATGACATGGTAATTTTGAGATCAATGAATCGTTCACTACGTTACCATTTTCTTGGGGGTATAGACTTGATTAAAGTTGAAACCCTGAATGAAATCATCCCAATGATTATTCCTTAAATTAAATCATTATGTGAGAAAATGTTTTCCAATCTCTTATGATATGAAAAAAACATAAAAATTATCCCCAAATATATTGTCGTGCCATGTCTTCAAGGGATTCATCATTACAACTAATTCTAGGTCATGGTTTGGGTAGTTATTTACATGTAGTTGGACATATCAACATCCATAATCCACAACAAGACTGTCATACCTCAACAGACATCCATGAACCATGCCTGATGAAACAAAATAGACCACATATCCCATTATATAATTCGTAATGATCAAAAAATGAGATTTCGTCAACTGCTACAAAAGCTCCTCAGATGTTTCATGACACTCTGGAATGAATTAAAACATTATCCCTTTCTATATAATTTTAGTCATGGATGAATCAAGGGTAGAGAAATATAAAACAAAACGACTATAATAACATTCTAGGACCTTATAGATTCTAATTTTAAACACACTCTTACAACATTTCCCTTCATATCACTATGAAAATCTTATTAGGGTCTAACAAAATGCCACATTACAAGATAACATGACATAGAAACATTCCCCCCCCCATATTATAAAAGGTTCACATAGAAAAATTCACTTAAATAAGATGATCATAAAGGGTTCCTTTTACAATTCACAATTGTCATGAATTCCCATCTTTTGTCTTAGAAAAGACTAGGATATCATCAAAACAGAGAATGAAAAAAGAGTCAATATACTGATAGAATACATTTTTCAGTAGTTCTATGATTCTTGATGGGTAATTGGTCAACTTGAAATGAATGACCATGTACATAAAAATGGTAGTAACTAAATTGGAAGGATTTTTTCCGAACATAATCTTCTATAACCCTGTCATGATGATACTATGATATGAAATAAATCCTAGAAAACAAACATGAACATATAAATTGATTAAATGGTCATCGATATGTGGAATGGGTAAATTTTCAATATTTTAACCTTATTAAATGTTAATAATCAATGGAAAACCAGAGATTTCCATGATACAATTTTGGAATATATAACTATTGACATAAAAGGAGAGACACTCAGCTGAATGAATCCTTCAGATTCTAAATAGAGGATAACCTGATAAATCCTTTGAAAACCCCTATAGGATCTAATCAACATCATTATATAATCCACCTCAAGAGAAAAACCATCATCTTTCAATGTGAGAAAATATATGTGATAAAAAAATTATTCTCAACTCCATATGTGGAGGTCTAGCACATCCTAGTCAAGGTTTTCATTCACATAAAAAATCATTTATTTATCTGTTAGGTTTCACAAAACCCACTAATTTGAAATAAGAAATGATGTGTGAAAGAAAAATAATTATACATTCCATACCAAGGATCATGTTGAAAATTTATATATCCCAAATAAAAAAATCCCATTCTAACTAGAGTCGTGATACAGTGAGTTCACAAGACAGACACCTTAACCCCAAATATCATTTATTAACCAGAAGTGTTACCGACACCAATTAATGTAGAATAATATAAACAAAAAAATAAAAAATATCCAATATAATGGATGAAAAATAATATGTGAAATGACTGGTATCAATAAAAACAATAACTAAAGATGATGATGTAAGAACAATACCTCAAAATTTAACCGGTCATGAATCAGATTCAATTGGTGCTCATTCCACTACATGAAACATCCATAGATCATCCTTAGCCTAATAATGACAACTATATTTTGTCTCTTCCCTAAACTAAATCTTCCAAAAAGAAGGTACAATAATGTCAACATAACTTTTGAACTGAGAACGTGATATCCAGGTCAGTTCTGACCATGTTTTCATCCCCTTCGAAGCCACAAATAATTCACCACTCTACTATGGGTTCACTACCATTCCAAATTATTAGAAGCTCTCATAAATCTAGAGTAGTGAAAAGTACTCTGTGAAGAATAATAGGTAGGATGTGTGTGACAAGAATTCACACATTGATGAAACATAATTTAACATGATTCTAAAGCCACATTAGTTGAAAATTGATAAGGAAGGCCTAATCTTCCATCTTCCTTGATCATTTACTCATCCCACTTCCACTTATTCAATGATAAACATAAATAGGCTAATTATATCATTATTAAATAGAAACTAAAATGTATTCAATATTAAATCTCTTGAATCATGCAACTTTTGAACACCACAATATTATTTTTTTATCTTGAACATGAAAAAATGGGATTATATTTCTAGTAAAAATCCAATTTAATCCTTCTGAGCCTGCATATACTAATTATAATTGATCTATGTTTCATTATGAACAAACCTGGAAAAGAATTTCGCATAATATATCATAGTATGGTATCCCTGGATAAGATCCAATAACTCATAGGACCTAGGGAAAGACAAAATATTGGTAATATACTACTCATTGAAGACACCCATGGAATATATCAATCCCATATACTCATTCTTTCCTACTTTCACCACTACGTCACACCACATCTACCGCAACCTTCAAATAAAAAAAATAAAACATATACATAACTACCACATCAGTATCATGAATCTCAAATGTACTCATTATAATCTAAAGTCAAACATATACTAGAGGTTTTATTCTACTTATGAATTAAAAAGGAATTTATTAGGAACTCCTAACAAATTTCTACTCTAGGACCTTGTTCGGATTCTATAACATTACTTGGACTGTATATTTATCCTTTTATAAAATCATGGTAATACATAACCATAACATCCTATATCCTCTAATCAATTGGCAATGTTGAACTCTCTTCAACCTCTTCCCTTAGATTCACATGAATTATTTAAGGATCCATGTTACTATAATATGAAAACCCCACAAGGAAGAACCATCAACACATTTTATGAAAATTTTCCTCAAAATAATGTAAAACACATAGATAAATCAGAGAATAACCATATATATCTAAATAATAAGGAAAACCATCCAACTCCACCACCCACTAGATGACCATATAAATTATGCATCTTATATGCCTTATAAGGTGGAGAATGAAAATCAAATCCAAGAATACAATGATGAATTGAGTACATTCATGATGTGTGTTGGCTAGACACCCCACACATAACCAGAACATGAAGCCCTAAAAACCTTAGCTCCAATATATCCATAATCTTTCCCCCAAATAACATGACATAAGAAACTGTAACCTACATTGATGCCATTTATTCATGAACCATGTCAGGATGATATCTAACCTGACAAGTATCCCAATTAATTGCCTATCCATAAGGGTGTTTCTAATACCCTTTTGATGGAAATCAGTTCATGGGTACCAAAAAAATGATTATGGAATGATTTCCCCCAACATTATAATTATAAAAACCAAAAAAGATTAAAATCCCAATAACTTTTGAGCATAACCAAAAGAGTTACAAAATTTTTCAAATTCAAAGCATTATAATATTAAATAAAACCTAAAGTACAATAATATAATGGGAATAAAATAATGTCCCAAATCCACCTTATAATAAGAGGAACATAACTATTGTGATAATGCAACCAACCACTATAATAAGTGGAACACTACAAACCTGATCCACCATGATAAATCGTTCCTCCCCAGGTGTCATTCATAACAATATCCACATACACCCAAGGGTGTATACAATATTTGAGCCAAATACGAGTAGGATGTCACCTAAAAGAAAAAATATCATGATATTACATTATAATACAAATAAAAATAAACATACCCGTAAGAATATTTGAAATATTTCTATGAGTTTTTTTTAATTAAAACATTCTCAATAAAAAATCAAAGAAAAATCATTTTACAAATAATATTTCTTGATAAACTTTTTTCCCAAAATTCTACCATGTACCAATAGCAAGAACCATATCACATAACCATCATGTAACAACAGATAACCAAGGTAAAATACTATTAGGTAATTGTTATAGGTGGAAAACTATGAACCACATAAATATGTGATTAAAATCCTCTACGAAACTACAATAAACATTGTCATCCACAATCCATTAGAGGGAATACCATCTAGAGGACCAATGATCTAAAAAATATAGTCCAATACTAATAGAATTCTTATAAATCATCTACTATAGGAGAAAAAATTTCATTATATAGTGGTCTATGATCTTATACATGTTTACTTAGTTTTGTAATCATCCATCCTAGTTTATGAATCTATGCCATAAGAACTTCTGAATAACCTAGCATACTAGTTTTAGTTCTCCCACCTAGATACCTTGGATTACCATTGTGTTAAAATTCCATTTAACATACCATTTAATAAAAAATATCACAAACACACTACAATAATCAATATCACATAAATAAATCAACACTTCCCAT
Source organism: Viscum album (assembly GCA_963277665.1). Taxonomy (NCBI): domain Eukaryota; kingdom Viridiplantae; phylum Streptophyta; class Magnoliopsida; order Santalales; family Viscaceae; genus Viscum; species Viscum album. Next base: position 1,592,411,543 of record OY728150.1, read on the forward strand.
ATAAACCACATTCTATAAAACAAGCACACCAAAACCCTTTTGAAATTCATTTTTCATTACATGAATAATTTATGAATCCCATTTGGAAATATATCTTGAAGAACACATATATAGTTCATTCATTTCCAAGAGTAATGTCCCCATTCAAATTCACACACACAATAGGCCCATATTTATCTGATTATTCACAATTCAAATTTGCATTTATGGTGCACAATAAATAATCCATCTTTCCACAAAACCCATTTCACATTGAAAATCCACTTCCAACACATTTTATCCAATAAAACTCATTGGAAAACTATTTAAAACCTTTTATAAAATGCGTATATAATATTAAATAGACGCTACAATGAAAAACATGTAATATACAATCACTTTTCTATAAAATAACCCATTTTCAATACATGTTCATCTCAAAATCCATCCAAAAAATATTTTTTACCACATAGATAATCCATATAACACATTAAGAAACCAATCAATCATATCAAACTCATATAATAATGTAAAATCATTGAAGTAAAAATAAAAAACATGAAAAAATCCAAAAAATTATGTGAAACCACAACTACATCACCAAAAGACACTTTATAAGAAAGACGGAGCAATAAAATTCATATATCCCAAACTACCCAAGATTAAACATTACATATGTAAAAAACCCACTGGAATGATGAAAAATAATAAAGATGGGTGAGAAACTATAAGTAGTGGATGAAATCAATGGATATGGGAACTTAATTATATAATCTTGAAAAACAACATCAAATCCACCACCAAATTGAATGACCAATGGAGAATGGAGAGGGTTGGAAGATTATAGGGTGAAGCCTCCCAAATGGGTGAGAAGGGGGAAGAAATTGGGTTAAATTCTAATTGGTAGTGAACCTTAATTTTCTATTTCTAATGACATTCAAATGTGGCATGGTTTGCCTCCATGGGTTTCTAATTTGTGTGAATATCGTGCACTCCTCACTCTCTAAGAGGGACAAGATGAATAGGTATCCCACATATTTTGAAAAAATTTGTGACATCTGTGTGGTCACCACTATCCTTTATGTAATTTTTCTGCACACATGCCTTGATAAGGTTGAAGGATTTCCACTAACCACCCGTCGCTCATGCACTATGCAATGTCCTGGACCCTTCTGGTCCATCTATTTCCTAAAATCTCGTGTTTGAGGTGTCTAGGACGTCTATGTGACTCATCCCCAGCACTTTTCCAAATGTCTAGTTCTGTGAATAGTATTTCCAGTTTCATGAACAGTGTCATGGTGAGACAAAAATTGTGAAACAGAAACAGTGAGACAAAAATGGTCAGACAAAAACAGTGAGTCAAAAACAGTGAGTCAGAAATGGTGTCACAGAAATAGTGAGATAGAAAATGTGAGACATAAATGGTGAGACAGAAATGGTGATTCATATAGGGTGTCACAGCACATGAACGGTGTTTTCAGAATAGTTTCATATTTCTTTTTCCAAATTTTCAGATTTTTCCACTTTCACCAATTTAGCATTTTCTTTGATGTAAAACACATTTCTTGCCTTGTTTTAAGGGATTTAAGTCTGAATAAAATCCCATTACTCCTATATGAATTTTCTTAAGGCCCGGGATGCATTTACATGGTCAAACCGCATGGTTTAATGTGATCCGATTGTAATGGAAAATCCATTGTATCATAAATTCCATCTGTGTCAAATCTTTTAAAGGGGTAATATATCTTCTTACCTTGTTCATTGTCCTTGTTCTCTGGTTCAAGATGCTCGATCATTTCCTTCCATCCTGTTCGGTTTTTTAGAATCCAATTTTCCTGGTGGATTGGTGTCCCTTGACGTTCTTCTTACTTTAACTGCAACCCCTGTTTTGGTGCAACCAATCAATGTCCAACAATATTTGATATAAGGTATTATTTATCATTGTTATTTTGGGTCACCTTCTACTGTTTCTCCTTTCAATATTATGTCATGTGATCTACATGCATCTAAAAGAGTTTTTTGGGTTTTGTTTGGTGGGGTAATTCCACGACATCCTCTGGTTGATGCAGTTGTCACGGGAGGAGGAGATCATGATCCGTTGTGTGGATAGTTCCCGTAAAAAGATCCTTAAGAACCATTTTATGGTAGGAGATTCATTACTTCTCTTTTATTTTTATGTTCCACTTTAGAGTTAGCATGTTAGCCATAGTATCATAATGGAATGGACATAATTAATATTTGAAAATGATAAATAAATTGATATCAATCGTATGGTATTGCCTCATGTTTTTGAATTGATAGTTTATTATCTATTCTTGCAATATTTAGATGTTCATTTCCTATTGGAAATTGGTTTCCAACGTAAATCATAATTCATATATATTTTTTTTCTATAGATAAATAGGATTGTAAATGAATCTGGTTCTCATTATTGTTTTTTTTGACGTTTGTAAAATTGGTGTAGTAATCATGTTTAATTTATTTGTGATAACATACTATTTAGGTTTTCTAAATATGGAATCTACAAATAAAAAATCAGTTAATTCAAGATGGATTAAGGAAATGATTGTTTGATAATTTCTTGAAGGGTTATGAGTTAAACTCTTTCTTGTTCAAGGGCTAAGAACCCAACCGATATGATTGTTGTTTTCTTGGTGCTTGTGTTGTGATGTGAGCCCAGATGGCTATTGGGATATGTGGGGGAATGAGGGCCAACTGGTTGTTGTAGTAATTGATTTCTATATTGGATATATGCATCAGTTTATGTATGTGGGTTTTAGAGAGGACCCTATGGATGATGAAAATGTATAGATGTGAATGTTTGGTTTTCTAGTGATTCTTCTTGGTTTTTTATATGTTTTACATTCCCCAATGATCGAGGAAGATTCTCTAGTGTACCATTCTTCCGAAAGGTTAGAAGATGCAAAGGGTATGCCATGTGATTTTCTTGTTTATCTTCTCAAAGGAGGATGTGACTCCACTCTTTCTATAGGCATGAAAGACTCGATGGGTATTTCATATACTCACTGTGTTGATCCCCTTGTGTTTAGAATCAAAGATTATTTTTCTATAATGCCTAGGAATATGAGAAATTAATGTTTTAAATACATAATTGAATAAATGTTGTTAACCCATGGGGTTTGTAGCTTGCTGGGACGTAATTATGAGGTTATGATTTGATGGAACAATATACATTGTGTGTGATGCTAATGAAATTTAATGTGGAATTCTTATTAGTTAATCAATGTTTAAATAATTAATTAACGTAAAGTGATACTGATAAAAAGGGAATGATGTATTTTATTAAATCTCTTTAAATATTTGTGTTCTTATAGGATACCTAGTCTTATAAGAAACATCCTAGAGTCTAAGTTACTATAGCTATAGTTGATTCTAAGACTAGGTTATTCCCATATTGTGGTTGTGACTATTGTATACTTAGTAATTTTTTTGTTTTTATATCTACTCCACCCTGTCATTAAGGGAAACTAACACCTTTGGGATTCTGAGCCCTATGGAGTGTTTTCCCCAACATTCTGGTGAGAGGATGGATGGTGACTACCCACTTTGGCCCCACTCTTTTCTCTTGGTAGTTACTTGTGCTGGCAGGCACATTGGTTAGTTTTCCCAATATATGTGTGTAGAGGGCTGCAATGGATTATGGTTATTGACACACATAAATTCTGGGTATAGTTTTCTATGGACTACTATCGGTGTAACGTGTATATGTCATGATGGCTTGAGGATCCTTACTCAGTGAATGGGTTGTAATGTCTTGAGGTATAATACTCAATGAATGATACACGTTATTCGAGATGTGGTGTCTACCAGAAACAAACTTGTTAATTTTCTTACGTGGACATGGTGGTTTTGTTGCATGAGGTTCATGTTGTGGTTCTTCGCCCTGGTGTCTACGGGAATGCCTTTTGGGAGAGGGATTCTTAGGACGTGTGACATTTGGGAAAAGTGAAAAACTAGTGGGGAAGTAGTAGCAAGGTACCCTTGATATTATTTATCATATTATATACTCTTGTACGTGTTACTTGGTGTGAGTAGCCATGGTGAGGGTGGGAACATATTATACCTGTTTAGGTGCTGATTTATTTTCACTTGTTGTTCACTATGCTTTATCATGCTTTCTTTAATTTTTCACGAGAGGCTTCAGGGAAGATACTAATAAGTATACTATTATACTCACCATATGTATATATAACCTACATTTTAGGTCACATGGAGCAGGTTGCAGATCAGCCTGGTAACTACTAGCTTGCGGTTCCAGGAGTTGTTCAAGCTTATGGTTGCTACTGTTTTACATTCATTTGGGTACTTGATGTTTTTCCCATTTCAGTTGTAGTAGTTTTTCATGAAATTTCATATGTGTACTTGGGATTTCATTTATCATACTGGTTGAGTTGGAGTTGGTTGGGGTTTATCTTATGTCTCTATTCCGAATGTGTTCTCTCAAAGGGTAATGACTCCCTTTTTTTCTCTATACCATTGGTTCTAGTCGCCAACCTAGGGCCTACTAGAGGTAGGAATCGGGGTGGTCATTATCTCCCTTATCACATTTCCAGCCCAGGAGGGGTAAACATTGTGGGTAGGGTTCATGACTGAGTGGTATCAGAGCATTAGTTTGAGTAATAGGATGGAGTTTGGAGTTATGCACTGGTGAGGTTTCTTGGGTGGGTAGTGAATTTCATTCATGTTTAGAATGTGAAGTAAAAAACTAGAAACAAACTGAGACATAGGAATTTATCCCCCCTGTGATCTGATGTAAAAACCTTTATGTTTACATTGGCTACTAAACAAGGTGATACTAGTTGCAGGGTAGAGACCTTTTAAATCATCACGCATCATTCATCTTTGTTCCTGTGTTTGAATGGTTAAAACTTTGGATAGGATTACCTAAAATTAATATAAAAAACAATTAATTAATTAATTAATGATGTCTCTCCCATATTCCAGGTTTAGGAGCTCTAACTATTTGTAATTTTACAGGTATGGTTCTAGATCGATGTCCTCATCGGGATCACATAGAAGATGTCCAGTAGGTTATACCATTAGATCACCACCAGGGAGAGGTCAAAGATGATGAAACTTGGAGTAGGAAACTCCAATAGTTTCAGTGCTAGAGTTTGGAGTAGTACGAGGGCTCTGTTTCAGATGCAGTCACATAAGACTGGTTGAAGGAGGTCAAAATAGGATTTTGTCTGATCCGTGATCAGAAAGAACACTAGGTGTCCTTGGTTGTGATGATTCTTCCTCGAGTAGTGTGTAAGTGGTAGTTCTTATTCCTCAGGGATCGCAAGGAGTCAGTGATGTCATGGGAGGAGTTCTGAGACATGTTTAGAGTTGAGTTCCTTTCATCGACCGTAAAGGTTTCCAGTCTCCAGGAGTTTCTTACCCTTTGACGGGGGAGCTCTAGTGTGTGAGAGTATGGGATCTTTTTTAGGAACCTTTTGTTATATGATTCAGACATGTTTCTAGATGAGGAGTCTAGGGCGAGGCATTTCGAAGAGAATTTTATTCCAGAGATCCAGCGCCAGGTCACCCAATTTATTCTCTAGACATATCTTGAGGTGATGGAAAGGGTAGAGGTCATCAAGAGGACTTGGGCCAGAACCAAATAATTATGAGAGGGGAGTCATCATGATTCTTCATGAAGAAGAGATGTGGTCTGGGTTCTCAGATTTCATGGAAGAAGAGTTTCCTCTTGGCCGGGGGTAGGACCCCACCTTCAACATCTCATTTCATCAGGGGCAATATCTCTTAGGCATATGCCAAGGGATCAGACGCTTGTTTTTCTTGTGGTGGTTGAGGCATCAACAGCGGGAGTGCTTGAACATTCAGAGAAGCCATCATGCACTAGGTTTTCTGCTCTAGGTTCTTCCGTTGAGGCAGTTCCAGCCGAGCGAGTTTCAATAGGTTGCACCAGCTTTGGATCAGCAAAGGTTAGATGGGGTAGGTAGAGGACAACCCTGTGATGCTCCCTCTGCTCATAGAGCGGAGCGTGCCTATGGTGTTGGTCATCCTCTGGGTTAGATAGGTCATGGAGGAGGTCTTGGTCAGCTTCATGCCATATAATTTCCAACAATAACTGAGCCAGAAGTCATTCAAGGTACCCTTTTCATTTTTTTCCCATGGTGTATGCTTTGTTTGATTCAATAATGACACACTTATTCATATCACCTAACCTTGTACATGCTTTGGGACTTGGGGTAGAGAGTCTTCCAGTGCCCTTGGAATTGACTATGTCAGTTGGAGGTTGAGCAGACTTGTTTGATGTATGTAGAAACTATGAACTAGTGTTGGGGCAGCACCCCTCATGGGGAGATTTTCTATGTTTATGAATACAACAATATGATGTCAACCTTGGCATGGATTGGTTGTATTTGGTGCAGGATATCAGGGATATCTTCATGTGTCGGGTGGTGTTCTTCGATGCAGACGGAGAGCCGGTGGTGTTCATTGGCGAGCGAGACCCTCGGATGGGCCATAGGCATGTTCCATCTTTGTCATCAATGATGGAAGAGATGATTCTATGTTATTCAGAGGATCAGTAGTTGGAATTTTCTAGGGTCGTAGAAGAGTACCATGATGTGTTTCTTGAAGAGGTTGTAGCATTACCCCCTCAATGAGAGATTGAGTTTGGGATCGAGCTATAACCATGATCATCTCATATCCCTATGTCCCCATGTAGTATGTCCCCTTCTGAGTTGCAAGTGTTACATATACAACTTGATGGCCTGTTACAGTGTGGTTTTGTTTAGCTGAGTGTTTCCCCATAGGGTGCACCAGTTTTGTTCGTGAAGAAGGCTAATGGTAGCTTGCGGTTATGTGTCGATTATCATCACTTAAACATAGTGACGGTAAAGAATCGATATCCTCTTACAAAGATTGATTATTTATCCGATCTAAATATAGGTAAAATTTGGATCTCAAAGATATATTTTTAGTATGGATATCATCAAATGAATGTGAAAGATGATGATATCACGAATACTACATTCTGTTGTTGTCATTGGCATTATGAGTTTGTCTTAATGTCATTCGGTGTGACGAATGCTCTAGATGGGTTCATTGTATTGATGAACGATATTTCTATATGTTCTAGAACATGTTTATGGTGGTTTTTATAAGTGAAATCCTTGTGTACTCTATGTCAGATGAGGAGCATGCATAGAATCTACACGATGTTTTGGGTGTTCTTCCAAAGCAGCAGATGTTTTGGATGTTTTCGAAGTGTGATTTGTGGGCATGAGAAGTCTGTCTCTTAGGGAATTTTGTGTCCTAGCGGGGGGTAGGTGTGGACCATCTAAGATTGAAGCAGTTGTGTCTTGGGATGCCCTAAACACAGTGTCATAGGTGCGAAGTTTCCTTGGTCTCACATGCTACTATAGGAGCTTCTTAGCTGATTTATCTCGAGTTTCAACTCTTCAAACATCTTTAATAAGGAAGGATCATGTGTTCATATGGACTTATCAGTGGAAGATATCTTTCAAGTATCTAAAGAATAAATAATTAAGTGCTACCATTCTTTCTGTCCCAACATAGGGAGTTCAGTTTGATGTTTTCTACGACGCATCGCATCTAGGGTTAGGCTGTGTTCTGATGCAGCAAAATTAGTTGTTTTTTATGGGTCTCGACAGTTGTGTCCTCATGAGTGTAAAAATTCCACCCATGATCTGGTGTTCTCAACCATGGTGTTTTCTAGGATGCTGTGGAGATAGTACCTCATTGGTGAGTGATTTGTGGTTTTCACTAATCATAAGACCCTGAGGTAATTTTTCTCCAAGTGTGACTTGAACTTATGACAGCGTCGGTGGATGGTGGTCTTACAGGAATAAAAATTTGAAATATCATATACACTTGGAAAGGGTAATGTAGTAGCTGATGAATTGAGTCTAATGTCACATAGAGATGATGTGCATGAATCCGATGATTCATGGAGTGTAATGGAAGAACTGGCAGCATTACATCTGGATATGGAAGATGTTTGGGGAAGAGGTTGTCTTTTCTAGATGACCGTGCAATCATCTCTGTTGTAGTATGTGGAAGAGTCCCAGTTGGGGGATCTTGAGGTGGAGGTCTGGAGAGACCGAGTAGTTTATGGCGAGGCCCCTTATGGTTGTACTGAGGATGAACAACACCGAGTGTTGTATCTTGCAAGTATTTTTGTTCCTTTGAAAATGTGCGAGATGCTTCTCAGAGAGTAAAATACTTATCCTTTAGTGGTGTATCCTGGTGGGAAAAAAATTGTACTAATCCTTTAGGAGTTAGTTTTGGTGGCCTGGGCTGAATCGTGCGGTTGAAGAGTTTTTGTCTCGATGTTTAGTCTAATAGAAGGTCAAGGCTGAGCACCGCGTCCCTAGTGGTTTGCTCCAGCCATTAGATATTCCTCAGTGGAAGTGGGAGGACATATCAATTGAATTTGTTACTGGTTTACCTAAATCTATAGGAGGACATGATTCTATTTTGGTGGTAGTGGATCATTTAAAAAAATTGGCCAACATCATAGTGATGAAGGAATCAAGATCAATGGAAGTTTTGTCGAGGCAGTATCTAGAGTAGGTGGAGAGACTTCATGGAGTCCCAAGGATGATCATTCCAGATTGAGATCCCCTATTTAATTCTAGTTTGTGAAGAGGTATCAATCATGCTTTCGGTTATCAACTATGCTTTATCACTACTTTTCATCCTCAAATGGATGTTCACATAGAGTGAACCATCCAGAATCCTGAAAACAGGTTACGCTCTTATGTTCTTGATTTTGCAGGATCTTGGGTGAGGATCTTACCCTTTGTGGCGTTCACTTACAATAATAGTTTTCACTCGACCATCATTATGGAGCCATTTAAAGCCCTATATGTCCGTCCATTCAGTTCTCCATTGCGATGGACTAGGGTAAGAGAGTGAGAAATTCTCAGACCAAAACTATTGCAGAATACAACAGACATAGTTCAGGTGATTCGTTAGAGAATGTATACAGCACAATATCATTAGAAATCGTATACTAATCAAAGGAGGATACCCTTAGAGTTTGATGTTGGGGATCACATGTTTTTGAATGTGAACCTCCATCGTGGATAGAAAAGGTTTGGTTGTGGGTGTAAACTTTGTCCCCTGTTTGTTGGGCCTTTCAAGGTGTTATCTCGTTTTTGTGTTGTGGCGTATTATGTAGCACATCCCCGGTAGATGATCCAAATACATGATGTTCTTCATGTGTCATATATCCATTATTATCTTCATGATGATTCTCACATCATTGATTGGGGAGAGATCGATGTCGATGAAGATGTGAATTTCGAGGAGCGACCTATGAAGATCCAAGACTATATAATGAATGGGTTGTGTGAGTGTTATATTCCATTGGTTTGTGCCTTATGGTGACACACTGGTGTAGAGGAGAGTATCTGGGATCGTGGGTCACAGATACAAGCTTAGTACATAGTGTTGTTTGACATTTAAACTCTTTTCATGTAACTATGTCCCCTTTGTGCTTATAAACCATTTATTTTTATAAGATGAATTTCTTTTGTTTCTTATTATGACTTGCTCTCTATTGAGAGGTATCGTCAAAAGTGGTTGTTCTGACACCTTTTTAGTTATCTTTTGGGTTATTTTTAGATTCGCGATGACAATAATTCTTTGAGAGGTATCTGATGTAATGACATAAACCTCTCTGGTCCATCCCTTTTCTAAAATTTGGTGATTAAGGTGTTCTGGGAGGTCAAGGTTACTCATCCCAAAAACTTTTCAAAATTTACAGTTCTGTGAACATTGTTTCAAATTTTAGGAACATTGTCACTATGAGACAGAAATGCTGAGAAAGAAACTCTGAGATAGAAATTGTGAGACAAAAATAGTGAGAAAGAAATAGTGAGTCAGAAATTGTGTGTCAGAAATTGTGTCACAAAAATGGTGAGAGAGAAATGGTGAGTCAAAACGGTGATACAAGAACGGTGAGTCAGAAACGGTGTCACATAAATGGTGAGAAAGAAACTGTGAGACTGAAATGGTGAGACAAAAATAGTGAGTCAGAAATAGTGAGATAGAAATGGTGAGCCAAAAAATTTTGGGACACAAATAGTGAGATTGAAACGGTGAGTCAGACACGGTGTCACATCTCATGAACAATGTTTCAAGAACTGTTTCTCATTTCCTTTTCCAAATTTTTATATTTTTCCAGTTTCACCAATTTATCATTTTATTGGACGTAAAACTCACTTATATCCTTGATTTATTGGATTTAAGGCCGAATCAAATCACATGAAACCAATATTAATTTTCCTAACGCCCAAGATGTATTTACTTGGTCAAACTGTGTGGTTTAATGTGATCAAATTTTAATAAAAAAACCATTGTATGGTAAACTACTTCTTTGTTCAATCTTTTAAAGGGACAAGATATCTTCTTCTTTTGTTCTTTCTCCTTGTTATTCGGTGTGAGATGATCGAACATTTCCTTACTTATTGTTGGAATAATGAGACTAAACTTTTCCCTGTGGATTGGGTTCCCTCGACATTCTTCCTACTGCAAGTTCATCCCATGTTTTGGTGTGACCAAGCAGTATCCATCAATCATTAATATAAGGTATGATTTATCATCACTCTTTTATGTTCACCTTCTCTAGTTTCTCCATGCCACATTATGAAATGTGATATCCATGATTCTAATGGAGTTTCATGGGTTTTGGTAGGTGCAGTCGTGATGCGACATCCTCAGGTGGATACAGTTGTCATAGGAGGAGGCGATCTTGATCGGTTGTGTGGATCATTCTCATTTAAATATCCTTAAGAACCTTTTTAAGGTAATTTATTCATTTATTCTCTTTTATTTTTATGTGAAACAATAGTGTTAACATGTTTTAGACACTGGATCACAATGTAATTAACATTCTAAATATTATAACTAGATGAATAAACTGATATCAAAAACTAGGTATTGCTTCTTATTTTTTCCTAGATAGTGAGATATCTATTCTTGATTTGTTTAGGTATTTATATCTTGATGGAAATTGGTAAAGAACCAAAATTGTATGTAATTGATAATTATTTGGCTAAATATAAAGCCGTATGTAAATTAATTTGGTTCTTATTGTTGTATTTTTTAAATTTTAGTCAAATTGGTGTAGTAAGCATGTTTATTTTATTTGTGACTGCTTACTGTTTAGGTTTCCCAAATATGGAACCTATGAATAATATATAGGTTAATTAAATATGATTTAAAGAACTAATTGTTTTATAATTCCTTGAAGGGTTCTTAGTTACCCACTTTCTTGTCCAAGGGCCAATAGCCCAACCGATAAGATTGTTGTTTTCCTGTTTCTTATGTTGTTATGTGAGCCTGGATGGCTAATGTGATATGTAGGGGATTAGAGGCCTATTGGTGGTTGTAGTAGTTGATGCCTAGATTGGAGAGATGCATCGACTTATACATGTGGGGGTCAGGGAGGACATCAGGGATAATGAAATGGGTTTGATGTAAATGTTTGGTTTTCTGCTGATTCTTCTTGGTTGTTTGTCTTCTTTACATTCCTCACTACTCAAGGTAGTTGGACTTACATACCCTTATTCTGAAAGGGGCGAAGACACACAGGGTATGCCACGTGCCTTCTGTGTTTATCATCTCAAGGGGGTATAGGTCTACGGTCTTTCTATAGGTGGCAATGAATCGATGAGTAGTTCATCAACACTGTGAGCCCCATGTGTTTAGAAGCGTAGATTTTTTTTCTAGAATACCTAGGACTATGGGAATTTAATGTTATAAAAAAATAATGTTAACACATGGGGTTTGGAGCTTTCTGAGGTGCAATTCTAAGGTTGTGATTTGAAGGAACAATGTACTTTGGGTGTGATGATAATGAAATTTAATGTGGAATTCATATGAGTTAATTAATATTTAATGAATTAATTCATATAAAGTGAAACTGGTAAAAATATATTCATGAAATTTATTAAATATCTTTAAATGGTTGTGTGCTTATAGGATTCCTAGTCTTAGAAGTAGTATCCCAGAGTCCGAGAGACGCTAGATGCGGTTGAGTCTAAGACTAGGTAATGCCCATAGTGTGGTTGTCAGATATATTATATTTTTTACTTTTTTGGGTTTCTATGCAGTAATCCAACCTTTTAGAAAAGGAAACTGACACTACGGGGGTTCTGAGACCTGGGGGAGTTTTTTCTAACATTCTGGTGGGAGGATGGAAGGCTGAAAACCCCCTTTGGCCCCACTCTCTTCTCTTGGTAGTTACTTGTGCTGGCAGGCACATTGGAATGTTTTCCGCATATATGTGTGTAGAAGGATGTAATGGCTTCTGGTTATTCACACACATATATTATGGATATAGTTTTCTATGGACTACTATAGGTGTAACTTGTATAGGTTGTGATGGCTTGAGGATCCTTACTCGGTGTATGGGATGTAATGGCTTAAGGTATAATACCTGATGTATGATACACATTATTCAAGATAGGGTGGCTCATAGAAACTACATGGTTACTTTGTGTACATGGATTTGGTGGTTTTTTTGCATGATATTCATGTTCTGGTGCTTCAACCTATTGTCTGCAGGAATGCCTTTTTTTGAGAGAGATGCATAGGACGTGAAACATTGGGTCATAGAGGCAAACTAGTGGGGAAGTAGTAGTGGAGTACCCTTGAAATTCTTTATTATATTATATATTCTTATAATCATTACATTTTGAGAGTTTCCATTGTGAGGCTGGGAAAATATTATACCTGTTTTGGTGTTTAGTTAGTTTCACTTTTTGTTCACTATTTTTTAGCATTGTTTCATTACTTTTTCATGAGAGGCTCCAGGGAGGATCCTATTGATTATACTGTTATACTCACCCAATGTATATATAACCTAATATTCAGGTCACTTGGAGAAGGTTGTAGATCCAGTTGGTTACTAAAAGCTTGTGGTTGCAGGAGCTGTTCAAGCTTGTGGTTGCACCTGTTTTACTTTCTATTGGGTACTTTCAGTTTTTCCCTTTCAGTTGTAGTATTTTTCCATGACATTTCATATTTGTACTTGGGATTTCTTTTATCTTACTGGTTTAGTTGGAGATGATTGGGGTCTATCTATTGTCTATCATCCACATGTGTTATTTTAGAGGGTGATGCCTACCATTTTTGCGTTTGCTATACCCTCAGTGATAGTCTCCAGCACTGGTCCTACTAGAGGCATGACTCAGGGGTCATTATCTCCCTTCTCATATTTCCAGTCCAGGAGGGGTACACTTTGTGGGGAGGGGGTCATGACACACCACATGTGATTTTAACCAAATTCTTCATTTATTATAATTAATCAATGGTTACTGAAGGGATAAATAAAGAAAAAGAAAAATTAAAATAATTCCAAAAAAAGAAATAATAGATGTGGTAATTCATTGATTATTTCATTGATCCTATAAAATTACACACGATAATATGGGTACGATTATAAAAATAGGGTGATCAATATATCCGAATAATGGAAGAATGAAATTATATATGGTGAAATTAAAACATGAATTTAAACAGGCATACCAATGTGATATAAAATGGGGATAATTAAATATGTGATCATCTAATCCTGATATATTATGATGAAATCAAGTTATTATAATAATGTGGAATCAAAATAAACATGAAAAAAGAAGCATAAGTAAAGGCTAAATGATGGTGCATCGTAACACAAAACACTTATTCAACCATTATTTCAACCATAAAATGTATTCCAAGAGATAAAAATAATACCCAATTCATTGGAGTGGAATATAATTTTAAGCCCACCAATGAAATAAATATCATGTACTTTCATTTTTTTGCCACATATATCCTACTATAAAAGAACATATTTAATCCCATTTAATCATATAATTATGGAGTGTGGGTTACATATATGAATGTCCCAAAAAATTTAAGGATAAATATATCTATACGAATAACATTTATTGTTAATGAATATGTGTATTCATAACCAAAAAAATTTTCATTGAAAATGACATGATAATTCTAGAATCACAATAGGTGTACAAAAATTGATTATGAATTGTTTAATGTGAGTGAATAGAGGTCTCTCATTAAATTTAAATTATAAAAAAGGTAATTGGATGTGTAGAAAATTATAAAATCAATATTTGGGAATCAAATTAGTAAAAAAAATTATCGAATAAAAAAAGTGGGGAGAAACCCATAACATGAAATTGTGATTCTGAAATCATAGGATCATATTCATAATATATTTTTAAACCCTTATAAGGGATTTAGATAGAGGGAGATAGTGAGATGAAATTTATGAACAATTGTTTTTTTGTGAAGATGAATCAGAGGTTGGGATGGTATTAATATCAAAATATAGGGTCATTATACATTGATTTATAAACATAGGTTTTGGACTCTATAATAAAAATAAAAAACACCTCATCAATATTACACATGATTTTTGTCCAAGTAAAAGTGTTATTAATTATTTTATTTTTCAAAGAACATAAGTCATTAATATAAAATATTTAAGGATATCGATGTCATCCACGTTCTCTAATAATAATTTTTAAGATCATAATATTTAATTTAGGTTTTGGGGGAATTTATAATTGAAAATGAAATTAATTAATTGTTTTTTAAAATACATTATTTGAAAAGGGATTTTTTATATATATAAAATTAAATTTTATAATACATCAGATTTAGTAAACAATGATGTCATAATGCATAATGATTCTTTACATAGTATTTAATCAGTTTCCAAAAAAAAATAATTCTCCTAGAAAATGATGAAAAATTAAGCATTTCAACATTTCAATGATATATATTTAAAATTAAATATTATATTAATAAAATAATTGTATAAATATTATAATTTATAATTTTAAATAAAAAAAATTATTTTATGTAAAATATAAATTTTAATGACACAAACTACTTTCAAACCATTATAAAGAATACATTTAAGTTCAATAAATTATATTCTCATTTTTAAATACATAGTTCTTATATATTAATAATATTTCAGGAAAAATCATATACATTATAATTAAAGAATTTTTTAAAATGGGTATTTAAATTTATATTATAAACTCGCTAAAAATCTTTTTGGTTTCTTCAGATAAAAAAATTGATGTCATTAAACTCATTATATAATCATGTGTATAATGTAATAATGAATATTGATGAATATAATAATTATTTAATTTAAATTACAATATACCTATTTATAATCCTAGGGTGTATATATATACCCCTCAATACACTGATGTACACTATTAGGGTAATTTGTGTGGTGGTGGTACTAACCGGGAGTGGTTCAATGAACATGGTTTAGTCCATTATATCTATAAACTTGAACTTCTCCCATGAGTGGTTCCTATTGAGTTGGATTGTACGAATAATTGTTTTTGTTTAGTCAATGGAAAATCCTAATGATTCCATCCTCCTTAGATACTCTAATAAATTTTCATCATAGTGTGTGATCATGTTCTTCGAGGTCGTCACTGCGTCCTTCAATTTCAAATAATTATTATTTTTACCATTAATATAATGTAATCATAACAGAAACCATATTACATCTATAATTAAAATTATTATGATTTTTAATATTCCCATTATACCAAAATAAAAACTAAATCTTTATATTTTTGGGTCCAAAATAAAAAAAAATGTTATTGTGTTTTTTATAACAAATTTTATTAAAAGGGAATTTATTCATTTATATTGGATGTAAATTTATAACAATTTGAGTAATTATGATTGAACTAACCTTAACATTAATGAGTTAAAATATATTATTATTTACAATCCCACTTATGTTAAATTATTATACCCTTAGTAAAAATTATATAGATCATAATTGAGTTTAATAAAGATGATTTAATTGTGTTTTAGAGAGATAAATAGTTAATGAATATTAATTTTATAAACTTTTCACCAATTTATATGTGATGTATTCTATGATATGTCCCTCCATATAATCTATGCCTAGGTGACATATTAATGTTCCCACATGTTCCAAAAAATTATATGAGATTATAGGGTATTTGTTTACTCCATAGATGATTAAAAACATTGATTGGAAATGGTAATTTAAGACCATTTATTTAAATTAATTTAAATAAAATTTCATTAAAAATATATGGTAGTTGAATTATGAAAAAAAATCACATAAAATTTCGTTATTATGATGGTATCTCATTATATAATATTTAATATTTATTTCATCCATAATATTTTTATTCAAGGATAATTTAAAAACATTTTAGATATTAGACATTAAATAAAGTCACATTTATATTTTTTAATTTTTTTTTAAAAAAATTCATTTTCTATGATAATTTTATCTTACATAAAATAAAATATTCACCCACTTACCCAATATATATATCTTTATAATAATTCTTGTATTAATTTATTAAAATTTAGACTAAAAATATCTCAAATATAACTATTAAATAAATTCATATAAAACATTTTGAAAATAATACAAATAAATTAGAAACCTTTTGAATGATTATCGAAATGGTTCATCCCAATACATAATAATTCATTGAAATATAATTATATGTTTTTTAATTATTTTTATATTATTTATATTTCATTATTATTTTAGAAATAAGGGATATATTCTATTTATAATTATTAAATTATAAACATTATATTACAGAAATTAAAATTAATGATATACTTATTTACATAATTCTAAGAAGCATATTATTTCAATTTAACACATTTGCATTCTCACATATTACAAAAAATATTTATTGAAAATCAATCATCAATTGTATTCAATTATTATATAACATTTATAATTCTTTTTCACTTTAAAATTTTATATATATTGATATCATTCAGGTGTTATATGTTGAAGAATGATAGTACATGCATGAAATATTATTGTATATTCGGATTTGTATAAACATTTTAGTATTCTTTTGAAAATATATATCTTGTTATATTAATGTAGTGTTCAATTTATATTGTTAAAATATATAAAATTAAACTATTTAAGTATTTTTGTTATCTAGATACTTCATGTTAGAAAATATATTCAGTAAAGAAATAACATTCTCAAGAAAATATATGGTATCCTAAATTCTTGATCCCAAGAGTTATTTTAGAAAATTCTTAGACTATGGTAGGATTATAAACACCCAACTAGATGCTACAATGATATGGTGTCTACAAAGTATCATTTATTAATATGGATATTTCATGTGAAAAAATATTTATATGAAAATTGGAGTGGATATTTTTTTAGGATTATTTTTATTTTACTATCATAAATCACATTTATAAGAATGTAAAATAAGGAATATCTATTAAGGTTATGAAAATTATAACATTTCGGGATGTCTTAATTTTATTTTGAGTTTTTTATGTTCATTTTACCTATAACATAATATGGTAGATATATAAGAATTTTAGAACTAAACTAAATAAAATATTCAATGAAATATATCATATCAAGAGATTTCAGAAGGCTTCATGAAAATCAAATCAATCTTGATCATGAAATAAGTGCCATGGATGATTTTGTTTCAAGGTGAATATTTAGAAATACATTAATGATATTTTTTATCACATTTGAAATATGTATAATGTTCTTATTCATGATATTTTTTTATTAATGTAAATAATTCTCCCTCATTTACTATGAAATTCTATTTTATTCTTCAAAAAATTTCTTCTTTACAAATGTGTGCTATTGAATTTTTTAATTAAATATTAACAATATATATTGAAAAATTATTAATTTTATACTATAAAAATAATTTTTTTTTGAAAATCATAATAAAATAATTTTCTTAGAGTGATATATTGCTGTTTTTTTAAATGAATAATTTTTCAATAAATAATGAAAAAACAATTTATGTATATGTTTCATTACATTTTAGTAAAAATAACAATTTTTTAATTTGATTTAATAGTAATAAATTAATTATTTAATTACCTATTATCAAAATATTTAAATATATATCATCACTATAAAAAAATAAGTTTAAATTCTTTTTTCTGTATAATGTTTTTTCTAAATAACTATTTTTATTATGATTTAGTTTCAAATATAATATTATTTTCACCCCTCTTAGATATGTAATTATTAAAAAATAATTCTCTATTATTAATCAAGATTCCCTAATTTGGTACGTAGTTCCATTTTACTTTCAACCGTTAACAATAATAACCATAGAAAAATTTATCACATCATTAAATAGTAATATAAAGTAAATATGTTAAAATAATATGGTAAAACGTTAAAATAAAAAGAAAAATTATACTATTTTAGGCTTTCTGGTCAACCAAATATCTTGTAATAGAGATATATATTTTATATTAAATAAATAATTTAAATTTGTAAACCCAGGTTAACGAGTTTAATGATAAGTTAGATTCGGTGAAATAAAAAACAATTCATGTGTATTTTAATTTAAAGGAATGGTCTGATGAAAACATTAGTATTTAATTTTTTCAAAAATATAATAATATTAATTGTTTCATTATTAATAATAAAATTTATTTAAACATTTTTATTACTTTAGTTTATGGTGAACTTTTTTTTACTCTAAAATAATTTATTTTCTTAAAAAAATTAGGTTTTTTTGTTATTATATTAAAAATACATACTACCATATATAAAAAATTAATAAAATAAAATGTACATAAATTTGGGAATAATCACATAGAAAATTTAAAACAACAGTTCTTGTTTTGGCAAATATAATTTAGTTTTCATGAAAAAAAATTATGTTCTCATATAAAAAGAGATTGTAGTAGTTTAACTATAATATAATGTATAACATATATACAAAACCTATCAAAATGTGATTGTTAGAGTTTATTTAGAACCTATAAAACCATATCATAAAATATTGGGTGTCTTGGTTCAACTTGATATTTTTATGATACACATATATATTATTGATTCTTATATAAAATTCTTAGAATACCCAAATAGTAACATATAAATTGTCACCTCATATCATCTATTACATGAAATTTATTATCTATATATATCTACCAATCCTAGTTAAAATTTCATCCAAAAATATCTTATAACTTTTATAGTTCTAATTTATTGAATAATACAAACCTTTATTGAGTTAATGTGTAATGAAAATATGGTAGTCCTATGAAAATTTATAGCTTTAATAGAATTTTATAGTTTTATTTAGTTTTCTACAACTGTAAAATATTCTTAAAATTCATTTATTAAGAAAATATATAATTACATTTTTTTATATTAATTTAATAAGATATATGAATCATCGACTTCCATCAAATCGGAAAAATAATAATCTTTTGGTTGTGAGGTAGACTATATCCTCACAAACTAATGTTATTCTGTTTCCATCACCAACTCAAAAAGATGGCAATAATGATGGATTTAATATATATATATATATATATATCTGTGTGTGTGTGCGTTTCTATGTGAGTGTGTGATATTCATGACATAATTATCATTATTTGTATATAATATATCATTTTTTCATAAAACATTCCTTCCAATGAAAAATGATAAAATCATTCATAAATTTATGTCGATTACCACCTCCTCAAAGAGATTGGATTTTTTTTGAATCACCAAACAAGATGGAATATACATATAGTTTTAGTTATATATTTAATCTGATATTTATTATATAATAAAAATTCATGGATTTTTCAATTATTCAACCCTTCTTTCTATTATAATCATCGAAAATGTGAAATTTTACTTATACATACATACAACTTATGGTATTCATGATTCTATCAAAGTTCATTTTAAATAATCATCTTTCATGGTAAGTTTTAACTGTATAATTTATGAATAAAATTTAAAATTTTTTTCCTGATTTTTATTCTTTAAATTATATTTAAATTACCCCTTTTACCATGATAAACACAACTAATCAACTTTGAAATTATGAACTATCCAACCTCAAAAAACAAAATTTGTAAAAAATTGTTTAATTAATCAAATACATAAATTAAATAAATAAAATATATTGATTAATTAAATGATATTAAAAAAATTATGATTATAAATAAAATAGATAATTTATATATGATTAATATATAAGAGTTAATGGAAATATATAGAATGTATGGAGAAGTCGTAAGAGATTATATCGGAATTTTCCTTCATTAAGAAATAATTTCATGTTTTGTAAATAATTTTTTTATTAATTTTATAATATACCATTTTATATTTTTTTTAACATTCATTATTCATATTTCAGGGTATTAAAATTAACAATTTAAATTATTTCACCCTTGGGTATTTTATGTAAATGTTACCATGTGCTAATGTGGTTTCTCAACTCCATATTATTTAATTGGGTTGTATGACTTATTTAGGGATTACAATAAGTAATTATTACTTGTGAAATGTGTATATTTATTTATTTTTTATTACCACATTTTTTACGGATTATAATTTACATCAAATAATTTAAAATATTATTAATTTTAAATTTAATGATATGATCATTATAAGGGACATTCATATATAATACATCTTATTTAGGAAATTTGTATGTGTTTTGAACCTATTTACATTATGATCTATATATATTTAAAATTTAAATGTTATATCATGGATATGATTACGTTATTTCCATTAATTCATTAATTTTAATTAATATTTTTCATGGTAAATTGATTAAAAATTATCCAATACAGGATGGACTTTCATAATTCATTCATATTTATTTTGGGACTATTTATGAAAAATGTTACTTCAATGGAAATAATATATTAATACTATTAAGAAACATATCTATCTTCTTCTAATTTATTTATATTATTAGTATATATATATTTATTTTATATTACCCCTTTAAAAAATAAATAAACGTCAAGAATGTTTTTGTAAGTGTTACAAAGATTAAAACTTCATTTTATCATGAATCTTTCTTACCATATCCTTGATTGTTAAAATGTATTCAAAAATTTATTCTAAAATCAAAAATTATTTGCATATAATTTTTTTAAATTATCATTTAACTTAATTTAAAGTGTTTTAATATGGTATTTACTAAAAAAAAATTTATTGGAAACATTTTGGAATTATTTAAAATATATTGAAAAAAATATTTATGGAATGATCAAATTTTCCTTCAATCATGATCAAAATTTTATTTAATTATTATTTTATAATTTTCCATTATTATTTTTAAAGAAATTTATTTCAGATTATGATATAAATTTTTATAAAAAATTTAAAAATTAAAATCATATTTTTCTTTTTTTAATGATTTTTAAAATGTTAATTTAAATTTATTTTACTATATGTAATATTCCTTTAATGATTCCTATAATTCACTAGTATTTTGATACCTTTCGTGCATATATATTCATTCATTAAATTTCTTATGATGATTTTTTAAAATATATTACAATTAGTCGGGCTTCTTTTCTATTATTTTGTAATAATATTTTGAAACAATGAGGGTATTATTATTAAAAATGAAAATTTATAAAAATTTAATTAAATAATGGTCCATGTATATTAGTAATTATTCATTAGTGAGACTAATAAAACACATATTAATTAGTGATATTGATATTGATATCCAATGCAATGAGTAAGGTTCCATTTCATCATAAGCACAACAATGAGTGTTAACTAAGGGGAATTCTTATATGTATATTACTAGAATCCAATTATTTATAACATGAATGTAAATAGGCTATGAAGAAAATGATAAAATATACAAACACATATTAATTATTCTTTCATAATTTTTTTAGTTTTTTCCTTGATCAAGATTGATATCAAAGGGTAGATGAATATTGACTCATTTGACACATTCCTTTGTTGAAGATTTATACGACTTATCATAGTTTATGATCAAGGTTTTACTGGGTATAAATGCTATATTTTAATGCTATTGCACATTTACTATCTCATCAAACACACTACCTCATCTAATTCTCACTAAAAACATTCAATTATTAGTGTTAATGTTTACAATTACTGATTATTTATGCTCGCCCTATATAAGTTTTTATTCCCCCATGTTGTTAAGAATGTTTTCAATGTTTTTTGTTCCCCAGTAGTATAATTAATTTTATTAAAATAGTTTGAGATGATTTTGATATTTATCGACTATTTTTTATGTTTACATGTAGATATTTATGTAATGTTCTAAATTATATAAAAATCAAAAACAAAATTCATCATGTATTTTTATGTGACCTTATATTATATATTGACATTAGCTATTTTTTAGTGTAATAATTGTGTCATCTTAGTTAGTATCAAATATATAAATATAATAATTTTTTTATTAGCATCATATTATGGATTGTGTGTTCATGTTTATTTTCATTGGTACTATAGTATGAGTTTATATTAAATTGGTTAATATGATGTTTTTAGTTGAGGGGAGCTTAAGTGTCATAGTTACCACAATGGGTTAATTACTTTATGTATTATTATATTTTTTTCTATAAAGATACAACTTTATGGTTTTATGTAAAGGGACATTAATATATTTAGAAGTATTAGAAAATAAATTTATATAAAAATAACCTTTCATTTTAGTATATATTTTATCAAAATATATATATCAGGATTAATATTCCATATCCTATAGACATGAGTTGAAAGGAATTTATATTCATTTGGGGAAATATAAAATTTGATTTTGAGAGAATTAATTTTTTCATAATATAGGATTAAACATATAGATTACCAATTTTTTAGAATGTAATTTGGTGACTATTTCATTAAGGTTAAATTATCATATTTTCACTATATTTCAAAAATTATTAAAAAAATTAAATATATTTTTTTCCAAGGATATGTTTTTTATTTGAGGAATAAAGGTATATTATTATTTTTATGGAATATATGATTTTATGTTCACTTTATATTTTGAAATTATTATTATATTTTGGATATTATATCACAATGAGAATTACATTTTTATGTTACTATAATAGTGATTTATTTTATTTAGAGAAACTTTTATATTTATACTAAAAGTATTCATTACCATACCACTCTATTCATTGGGATTCTATATCAGTGTAGAATAATTGGAATAATTATAATGATTTTTATTTTTGGTATATATATTTTGATCATTGGGTATTATTATTGATTCTTATGTGAAATAATATTGTATTTATTCATAATATGGTTGGTTTACTAATGGAATTATATAACCTTTTAATAAAAATTGTAGTTTGGGTTAACATATAATGAAATAAGGAAATAATTTTAATTATTTCATTATTATCTGATCCATTAAATTTTTATTTTAGTGATTTTGGAAATAAAAATTATTCCTAAATACTCATCATTTGATGTAAAATATAACAGTTTGGTGGATATTGAATAAAAAATTAAATTTTACATTTTATGTTTGTATATTTTCATATATTATAATTCATTATTCTAATGTTAAACTTAAAATATTTCAAAAAGACCATGAAATTTTTGTTTGTTATTTTCTTCCTTTTTCATGGGGAAAATTTTGTTTTATGCATATTGATATATGGTTTTGTCTTCATTTACATTATCATGATATGTAATGTGTTTTTGATAATCTTTTTCTATCACACTCTGTTTTTATTTATAAATTAAATTTCCATCTATGCAACTATATTATATTCACACAAATGTTATCAAATTTGGATACCCAGTTATGTGCTATTATATATAACCATCATATATCACATTTTTAATTTTCATAAGGAACATTTATGGACTTTTTTACGATGTGGTTTTCAAGATAGAAATTATATAAAAAATCATTGATTGAAAATACAAGTTCAAATTTGTATGATTAAATTTATTTAGAGAAAAATTAAAATCTATATATTTTAATATAACACTCTATTCAACAATATATATAGCATGAAATGGTAATATATATTATACTATTAAATATTAATATTTATTTTTCATTATTATATCCTACAAATTATATTGTCGAGTATGAATATTATAATGATCTTTATGATTTTTATGGAGACCTAGGATTAAAAAGCATTCTTATAAAATCTTTTTAGATTAATATTCATTACATTAAAAAATATATGCAAGAGGACCATATTTATTTTGGGTTTTTAGAATCATGGACCAAAATCATCTATTTTGGTGAATGATATTTTATGATTTATATACAGATATTCCCCTTTACTCGTGATGAAAACATTTCATCATCACTAAAGTAAATGAAACATAATATATGGGTGATCTAGAATTAAAATTAAGGGTTAATAAATAAATTACATAGGCATAACATGATAATATTAGTATGATACCTTTATAATAACATTTGAATATCATACCATGCCAAAAAAGATCAAAATCAACAGACTTGGTAACAATATTGGAAATTCGTAAGGCATATAATTATAAGATAATCAAAAACATTAAATATATGATAATTCAAATGTGAAAATAAAAAAATTACTAACACAAAAACATGTAACATAATTATTTATAAGTCAAGATGAATTTCCAAAACCTACATAGGGAACCTCTTGTGGAATAAACCTACTAGTCAGGACACACCACCATACCAAGTTGTAGTCATTTCCTATTAAGGGACTGTGTTTCCCTATCTTCCCAATGTGGATCAGGTATCACCCTCTTCCCATAGTGGACTCGGTATCCCCATTATACAATAGTGTTCCAGGTTATCCCATCTTCCCATAGTGGACCGAGTAACCCTATCATCTCATAATGGATCAAGATTTCATATCTTCCCAGAGTAGATTATGTCATGACCTGTCCCAAACTGGACTAAGCTATTACTACCCCATGAAATCCTCTCATATGATAGGTGATAATAGCTAACAACGATTAGGAATATCCCACAAATGGGAGGCATTTTACAAAGTATATGTTCAAATGCGAACATCATAAAGAAAAAAACACAACTAAAAACACAAAGAAAACAAGAAGCCATATCAATGAAATTCCAAAACATAGTAAAACAGTAGAAAAATAATTGTAAAATTATTCCAGAATACAATCCCAAATAAAATGAAAAGTAATAGTACAAGCCCATGGAAGTCCTTCATAGAAAACCCTACCTAAATAGTAGGTAAAAAATAGATATTAAAATCCATAGAAGCACACCTAGTTTTTGGGGTAAAACTAAAATTTCATGGTCTAGGTCCAACAAGAACTCTATCAAACCATCGATCATCTATATAAGACATGACATAGGTAAGAAAATCCTATGTTGGGGTGAGTAAAACAATACTCAATAGAAAACCTTGAAACATAAAGTAAAATAGAAGAAACGAATTATATCTAAGAATCCAATGTCAGGTCAACACATGTATATTACATGAACACATATAACAAGATCATGAAAGTACAATTTTAAGGGATTCTGTGTCTCAAGGTCTCATCCACTTCCAACTACACAGTTTCACTTGTAGTAGACTCATTTAATGAGATCTCACTCTTAATGTTATCTGTTAGAATGAATCTAGAACATGTCGACCATAATTATCCAAGAGACTACATGGCCTTGATAAGTCACATAGTTTCTCTGATACATCTAGTATCATTACGATATGGAGTGATGATAACACATGGAGTGTCAGTAACACCCTAATTATCAATAACACATGGAGTGTCGGTAACTCATTGAGTATCAGTATCACATGGAGTGTCGGTAACACAAGGATTGTCGGTAAAAAATTGTGTGTTTGTAACACACATATTTTTGATAATCCATGCATCCCCTAAGTCACGTAGTCACCATGTCATAACCAAACATTAATCATTGAAAACTGTCTGAGGAATGCTTGTTATTTCTATTCATGTAGAATGAAATGAATCAGATCTCAATAAATAGATATGGGGTCATACCACCTTGGGATCACTGTGGGGAATCATTAGCCTACATGAAATTTATTTTTAGATAAGGGATAGGTGAACATGAAAATATTGGTCACAAATTGTCCTCAAACCCCAACTATGGTACCATCAAGGATATAGGGACTGATTGGGACACACCATGTGATAAATGAAACAAAAAACTAAGTCAATTGTCGAATCCCATAAATATAAAACTCACTTAAGTGAACATGTGATCCACTATGATAGGAATGGGATCCAGCATTGAACCTTCATAGGAATGACTATTGGTACGCTCTCAACCTATGATATAACCCTCAATAGTGGGAATGGGATTCTGTATTTCACCCTCATAAGAAGTATAAATAGAATTCTACTAATCCCTTCAGTTATAACTAAAAACCCACCATGTTATATAAAAAGGACCACCTCATCGCAAGGGTCCAAACACCATTGATAGATCATCAAAAAGACCTCATGTTTCAATGTAATGTCCATTTTACTAAAACGGGTCAAGTCCGAGTCTAGGGTGGGTGTGTCCAAATCGACCAACATGCTCAGTTCAAACTGGACTGGCCTGTTGGTCCCAATGGACCACTGTGTACATCTCACTAGGCTTTTAGAGTGTCTGGTCTCACACAGTCAATCCGGCATGCCTGATCTGATTCTTCTCCACCACATGTGGCCCTATATGGTCACGCCCCACCTAGTCCATGTGGTCACCTAAACAATTAGACAGCTGGCTCCCCAACATTTGTCTTACCTGCATACATAGGTCAATTTGGGCACTTCCACATTCAATGCAGCAGGTTGTTTCATCCCTCTAACCTGTGGTCTCGCCGTCATATGCTCCTACACATCCCTCGTACAGGCGGCATTTTTTCATCAACCCACCACCCCACCAGAAGAGTGCCTTCGGATGTCACACTCAATATAATTAGTCTCCATGTTCCAAATTCATTTGTTGGTCCCCAAAGTCAGCATTCCAGTGGCCTCTTTTACGGGACCCTATGTAGCCTCCGGTGTTATATTTTTTGAAACGGAGGATCCTACATGATCTTAAGGACGCATTCTTCATCACCCCAAGGTCAGATAAACATTGTGTTACATTGCTTCGAAAAATTATTGATTTTTGTTTACTCATGAAATAAGTAAATCCATCTATTTACATTGTCATCACACCTTTCCTAGGTCAACATGATGTTGGATCTCTGATTTTAGTCTAATTCTCCATGAAATGGATGTGAAACAAAATTTTAATCATATCTATATAATGAACATGAAGAACAAAAAAATGATTTTGGGAGTGATGAAAAAATAGAATCCTAATTAAAAAAACACAATAGTTTTCTGATTCAATCATTGATATGTTCTATAATAATGAAAATGATTAAAACCCATAAAAAAAAATACCCCCAAAATATTTATCACAAATAATCCCTCCCATAAGAAGGAGATAGCCACATGTCATCATGTTCATGGGTTGATCATCATTCATCATTTAACGCTAATAATGGGGAAAATATGGGATTAAAAACACATTCCTAGCATGGGGTTTGGATCGATCATTAATGTTGGGAAACATTGTGTTGTCTTCATTCTTCAATTCATCAAAGCTTGATCTATGTTCTGACCTCCAATATGTCTTCACCAGTGATAGTGCCTCCTTCTCCATTCCTTAGGGAAACATTAGGGTTATGGTGATAACCCGGGATTTATAACAACACTTATTAAAAATAGAAATAGAAATTGTTTTGTCACATAACATTAACAAAAACATTTTTGTTAAATATTTTAATGATGTTTACTTCCAAAAGATGTCATTCAAAGGTAGCATTCTCTACTTGAGTTTATGACCATACTAAAGAAAACAACCCCTTGCGAACTGAATGGTGGTCCCATATTTCAAATCCCAGTTACCATTTAACAGTTACTATATTTATAAAAATAAAATTCATTATTTTAATTAATTTATTAATGGTTATGAAATTTTTGGGATTTTCCAAAGTAAATCTGTAGTGACTAAAGTAAAGTCACACATTAGGTAATCCCACTACTCTAAGATCAAATATGCCCTATGATTTCAAATCCAAGAAACTGTTTAATGTAATTTTACATTTTTAGAAAAAATAAATCATGCACGCTATGAAAAAAATAACATTTTTCTCCAAACTATTGCACGCACACTAGACGGAAAAATCACACATCGTCTCAACAGTTGGTCTCAGAATTTTCCAATAAATTTTATAAAAATATAATCAGGAAAATTTAAATCATTATATTATCCCCCTTAAGACATTACATCCCAGAAATCCTATACAAGGGATACCCAAATAGATGAGGGTATGAAGAAAAAATATGGGCCTCTTGCTCCCATCGGTTCTCTATAAGATTATCATGCTACCGTCAAGAATGTATTTAATGAATCATTTTCCCCTAGAGGATCAACTCAAGATGATCATCGACCTCCATGACTAGGATGAAAATTGAGCTTCCCGATCAGAATCTATCAATAATGTGATTCGATATGTGAAATTTTTTTTGCACATAGAGGCATCCAAATCTATCAACTAAACTATGCTCCTATAAAACTGAGAAGTGGCCAACTCAGTGAGTCATTCAATTATCATTGAGATGGTATCATGTACCTTCAATAAATATGGTAAACCAATCACAATTTCCACTAATATCCTTTTCATCTTCATTTCTACCACACCAATAATGAAAGGGAGAAACCCCTTACAAGAACAGGGGGCTCGACTTGATGAGTTTCAAAACAGATAAATTTATTCAAATAAGAAGTAATATTATATATCAACAGGTAAGCATGTATTCAACTTGTTTCATCATCTATGGTGTTTGTATTGACACCCACATGTATATAACACTGAATCTCACCACTCCAGGAATCCATTTTTTTCACGATAACATTATACACCATGGGTAAAAATGGGAATTTATGGAACTCCCTCAAAACACCACCTACAATGCCACTGGTACTACTGTGCATTCAATGAAATGAACAACGTGATCCCCACCTTTCTGAATTTAATCAGGGCTTTTACCTATAGACATTCGATAATTTAATGTATCACTACTATTATCAACAATCTATTCCTCCTTGAATCTATGTATGAGTGTAGGGGTAACAACCATTGACTAGAGGTAAGTTGGATCATCTCCATCCATGAAGGAAAATAACAAAGGGAAAAACTACTCTATTTCCTTGGTTAGTAACTGAGAACTAGATCACATTCTGATGTAATTTGACACCACATCCCTCTTCACCCTATTATAGAATTTGTCAAATTCATATTACAGAAAAAAAATTCCATTATCTTAGTCTCAATTTCTAGTTATTTTGAGAGAAGATAAACAAGAAACTCTTTTTTGGGATAACTGATAAATTGATCCTCATCTGGTAGTATCACCACATCATCAATGTAATTAATATATATTTCATCTTAAGATTTTAGGTTATATAGTTCATATCATGTGGTATTAACTGGAGTGATCCAAGGATAATCCCAACAATCCATTACATTAAGACACAACCACGTTCAGTACTTGATGCATCGCATAAGACTCCATACTCGACTCCATACTCTAGAAATATCAACATATGGGTGTTCATACAACTCTATCTCAACTACTAAAAATATTTCTATCACCTCTTTGTCCACATGAAAGGATTCTTCTTTCATGTCAAGGAAAAAATATCCATTTCACAAGTAGCAGGAACACTGATGGGGTGTTCGTCATGTTGAAGAGAATCACCAAGTACTAATAGTGACCGTAGGGGAATCTGAAATCCTTTTTCAGTATATCCTCATCCTGTAATCCTAGCTGGTGATATCTTGATCGATGTCCAACCTTCTTAAACCACTAAAACCATTTCAACAGATCAAATTGGTCATCTATTCTTTAGTAGTGGATGCTCATTCTCTATTGTCACTTCAATAAAGAACCAGAAATTACAACATAACCTCAAACACTAGGACTTACTTTTCCATTACTATTATAGTCCTCCAAATGCACCATCATCTCTCTAAACTCTGTGAAAGACAGTTGATATACTAATGATGATGTTGGTGCCATCAAAGGCCATAAAACCATAGCAGAATCGATCTCCTAGTGGAATGGTAATCATGTACACATCATATCGAAGGATTCCCTCATACTCTTAAATTATATCTAGGAACTAAAAACAAAGAATAATTACTAATTTTAGGGTAATTCTAGAAGACTCAGGGGTGACTGACTGCACCCTCATACGAATGAGTCTATCCTATGCTACCTAGGTTTTTTTTCACTCAAGGAAACCAATGTTCCATTTATTCGTACAAACCACACCCTTTTCCTTAAATAGTCAATCCGAGAATATAATATTGATAACCAATACATACTAATAATTATTTATGAGGCCATTATTCCATCAGTAAGATGTTCGAAACAAAACACTTACTTCTAGGGTTAGACAACACAGTCTGCACATGTGTGATTTTCCAGTCTCCTCTTATAGGTATCTCTAGAGATAATGGGAAATTCAATGATCTAACCAGAAACTCTAAGTCTCAAAATAGATTCATGATAGTGAAATAATTATTGTCACCCATTTATATCAATATGGTAGCAATAATTTCACACAGATATTCCATCAAATCATTCTTAGAGACCTTGGGTTACACATCTCAACTACATGCAGTTGTCCTCACCCATTACTCCTACTCTCTAAGGATGGTGTGGACCACTAGGGGTGGTTCTAAAATGTCAAATTGTAAACAAAATCTTTATGCTCTCCCAGATTCTCTATCATGTAAGCCACCATACAGATCCATCTATTCCTGTCACTATCATTTCCCCAGTGGCCCATCAAACATTTCACTTTTTTCCAAAACTAATATTAACTAGATATATCCTATCACACATTTGAATTTTAACCAAAAATTTTCTCTCTATCATGCTAGAATATATAGGGATAGACTAAGGAAAAGTTATATCTCAGATGTCCTTAGATTGATCTTGCTTGAAGGATGAGACACGTATCAGTAGTCATGTTTCATACTTGTTGCATACATCGAATTATTGGTATGCCTCGATGGATACTCAAATATCGAAATGTCATCCTATTGGTCCTATAGAAGCTCTTGGGAACACATAAAAAATTTATTCTAAGGTGATAAATATTTCTCTGAAATGGGTTTTTAAAATCTATACATAGAAGATACACCTCATCGTAACATTGGGTAATCTAAAACCCTCTTTATCCCTACCAAGATAAGTAGAAGTCTCATCACTAGGACCACCATCTAATCTAATCGTTCCCTAAATAAATTAAAAACATGATCTCCAACTAACATCAGTCCTAAAAAACATGACATTCAAGCTCTCCTTAGATCCTAAGCGGTCTCAGTCACAAAAACTCGTGAAGTGCACTCAGCCTCTGCATCTCATATGTTGGTCCTATGGGTACCATGTGATAGTCTATATGTAGTGGTATAAATGGTACACCACCTAAAAGTTTTGTCTTTGGTAAAAATCATAGTAATGATATTTCATTAACCCTTGGATCATCCTCGTGATCACGCGGCAGAATCTTCTTTGGCTTTCTACGTGGAAGCATCCTAAAATAAAACAAGATGTACCACATTCAGTAGAGTGTACCTAGTGAGATGGCTGAAGAAAGATATTGAAAGGAAAAATCATTCCTAAATGATGCATGAAAAATCATTTGACACATGAAACTAGTGAATTCATGTATCTAGTTGTAATGCAGAATTCAAATTCCTAGTGTATGGATACATCGGCTACCTAAAAAACATTGGATTCCATGGACTAAAAGAAAAACTCGACACATTTAACACTATTTCCCAAAATCAAAATTCATAGACACTTGGTCTTTATGGTTGAAATGAACTCCTAAGATACTACTATTTCATCACCTGTTCTAGAGGGGCCTAGTACATAACTAAAAAATTCCCACTTCCCATTGGCCAGGGGATGACGAAATGCACCAGGTTCGCATATCACAAAATTAGAGGCATTATCATAAGTACTTGTACATAGGGACACATCTCCAAAAAAATAACAAAATTAAAACAACTATGTAATCAAATAGGCATATCACTAAGATTCCAACACTGAGTATGTCAACAGATAACTAAAAATAAATGATGCTAGAATACAAGACCAAACAAATAGGAAAAGAAAAAGTACTAGTAAATAGAAATCCTCCGCAGAAAATAGTACCTAAAGCATAGGTGAAAAAATATATTTCTAAAGGTGTAGAAGAAGATAACATCATCCAATCACTCTAAGAACCACCTAGTACCAGTCCACTAAGGACTCTATCAAATCAACGACCCTCTTCACAATACAAAACACGTTCCGGAAAATCCCATGTAGAAGTGAGTAAGAAAATACTTATTAAACTCCCAAAAACACAAAGTAGAAGACCACGTAAGAAAAATCAATGATATGACACAATAATCTAAATATGGGTATGTGTCTACAAAAAATATAACTATAACATCTAGGTATACTCGTAATGGATTTCAAGAATCAAGGTCTCATCCACTACCAGTTACACAGTTCCAATTGTAATATTCTTTTTTAGGGAGATTGCAATCCATGAGTTATCTGATAGTGAACACATTGAAAGGTCTACCTAATCTATCCAAGATAACTCATGGTCTTGATAAGGTACATAGTTTCTCTGAGAAATCTAGTCTCTCTAAGAGACAGAGTGTTGATAACACACTGAGTGTCTACAAACCACAAAGTGTAGGTAACACCGAGACATTCTATAATAGAAGGAGTGTCAATAAGTCATGCATCTCTCACGTAATGTAGTCACAAATTATTAACAAAAAATAGTCCACTGAAAACAGCTTGAAGAATTCTATTCTGGCCTAGTGTAGTAGAACTAAAATAATATGGTCTCAATACATATATTGGGGGCCCTCCCACCCTGGTCTCACAGGGGTGGACTTCTCTACCTACTCTAAACATCATCCTAGATAAGGGATAGGTTCCTATGTAAATATTTGTCACTCTTTATCAACAAACCCTATATAAGGTATCATGAAGAGATTCTGGGACTGACCATGACTCTCAGTGTGATACGTGATCGAAACCATTGAGCTAGCTATTCGAAGCTAGTTTTCGAAAACTCACTTAAAAACATTATACATACTCTGTGATAAGAATGGAATCCTGAATCAAACCATCATTGGAAACACCGAGGTTATTCTCTGAACCTCTGTTGTCACCATCTATAATATGATCATGAATATGTATTGAAACCTAAAAGGAAAGACATAAAGAAAGATACCAACCACTACTTGTCTAACTACCCCATATAAAAAATCCTAATGTCGTTGAAATATCATTAAACAAAGATATCGTTTGAATGTTATGGTTGTTTCACTAAAAAGGGTCCATTTAGGGTTTGGTCAGGGTCTAACCCATCTTGTAAGCCTACTCCAAATTGGACAGGACCACAAGACATGGGCCATAGGGCCTACTGGCCATGGGTTGAAGGACCGCTGGGTATAGCATTCTAGGTCTTCGATGTGGTATGGATAAATATTCCTGGACCAGATGGGAAAACTGATTTCTCTCCACCAGACTCAGCCGGGTCTGGCTGCGTGCCACCTAGACCATGTGATCGCCTGACCACGTGGCCATCCGGATCCACCCCACAAGGATCAACCCTATACACCAATCGATGAAGGTGCTACTATATTCAGCATGATGGGTTTCGACATCCCACCAGCCTCACGGTCTCTCCCCCATGAGTTCCCACACCTCCCTGATGGGATATATTTTTCTTATGGCAGCCACCCTGCCGGTAGAGCACCTTCTGCCTA
This sequence comes from Viscum album, assembly GCA_963277665.1. NCBI lineage: Eukaryota > Viridiplantae > Streptophyta > Magnoliopsida > Santalales > Viscaceae > Viscum > Viscum album. Next base: position 1,592,445,197 of record OY728150.1, read on the forward strand.
TACACCTCTATGCAGTGGCTATCATGTGCCACCAATGGCCTCTACTAGCTGCCAGTTGCCAGTGATATCTCTCTAGTGGCATCTTCTATTGGTCATCGGGTAGCCTCTGATGATCTAATTTTCATATAGAGGGATCCAATGTTATCCTTAGGTAATGTTCTTTATCAACCTAGGGTTGAATCTATATTGCAATGAATTTTTTGAAAAATCATCAAAGGTTTATTTCTCCCAAAACATGTCAATTTTCCGCCATCATCTTCATCACACCTACTCTTGGTTGTCACAATGTTAAATCTCTGATTTTGGACCATTTTATCAAGAAACCAAGGTGAAAAAAACTCACATTCATATTCCTAGGATAAACATGAAGAACATAAATAATTATTTTGGAGAATTCACAAATAAAACCATGAGGAATAAAACTCATCTATTTTTTATTCTATCCTTGATCTGTTTCTTAAGAACGATTAGGATAAACAAAACATAATATAATTCATCCCCAACATTATTTCAACAAATAAACCCTCCCATCAGACTGAGAGAACAACATGTCAACTTTCTCGTGGTTTATTTAACATTATTTGTTTAACTCCAAGAACTGGTAAAAGAAAGATTTTAAAACGCACACACAACCCGAGGTTTGGAACGATTGTTAATAAAGATTAAATCCCCATTGTTGTCATTCATTGATTTGTTGATGCTTGATCCAAATTATAAACCCTGATTCATTATCGCCAGAGAGAGACCCTCCTTATCCATGCCTTAGGGAATCTCTAGGGCTATGAAGGTAACCCTGGAATTGTAACAAGGCTTATTAAAAAGGAAAACAATTGTTGTGTCATCATGTAATATAAATTAAACTATTTGTATTATATATTTTAAGGATGTTCAATTCCAAAAATATATCTTTCACAATTGGCCCGAGCTAGGAGAGGTTAGGCCTCGCCTAAGAAAACACCCTCTAAGGAAGTCAATAGTGGTGTCTAATTTTCAATCTATGTTACCATTTATGAGTTATTAGAATTAAATAATAAAAATTTTATCTAATTATTTTATTTATGGTTATTATGTTTTCATGTTTTCTACAGAAGACTTGAACTGACTAAATTTATGTTGCACCTTGGATGATTCCACTACTCTAGTCTCAAAAGTTCACTCATATTTTAGATATGATAACTCGTATAGTTGTTATTTCACATTTCTAGGAATGATCGATCATGCATGCTATTAAAAACATAATATTTTTCATCAAACCATTTTTGGAACACCGATCCTAAAAATCACATATCATCTTAGCACCTGTTCTCAGACATTTTCCTGAATTTTTTTTAAAAAATTCAAGAAATACTCATTAATTATTTATTGTGTTTTCCCTTATTTTATAGAGAATTTCTCACATATACTTAACATAAATCATTATCTAATGAGATATAAATCATGACCCAATGCAGTTGAGGGAGATATTTATAACACCAATCGAATAATAAAATCATATATAAATGATATACATGATAATAAAGCATTCTCCGTATCATGACCCATAAAATAAGTTGGGCATCATAAACATCATATCATAAGCCATGACATGAATTGTGTATAATATAATTTTATCATTTCATTTTCTATAGAAAAGAGATTGGTTTCATAATAAGTTTTTGAAAGAATAGTTGATTAAAATAAATGATATTTATATAAATTTAACTATTGTATGAAGAACAGGATTCAAAAATTTTATTAAATATAAATATAAACAAATCAATAAAGAATAGAAATAACAATAATAGCTCATTTCAATAGTGAATAATAAACTATATTATAGTATGTAATATTAGATGGAAAGGGGTTTTCAAAGACAAATGAAATAATTATTATGTTAACAATTATTTATTTGAAAACCCCTTTCATTAATCTATTTAGAAAATCCTTTTCATATAATAATATAATTACAATTTCATTTACAACATTTCAGGTATAAAATATCTTTTCACATTTGAAAAAATTAAATTAGAATAAAAACCTTTTGAAAATATTTTAATTTTAAATTAATGATTAAAACATATAATGAATGATTTAATAAAGTAATATCAATTTTAAAATGTAAATCATCTTTGAAAACATTTTTCTTTTAAAATATATTTGATTTAATTTAAGATGATATAATAAAATATTTTTAAAAACATATTGAATCAGAAACCAAACATAAAAAATTTATTTTAAATTTTACATTAAAATAGTGAGTGTACATAATATTATGAAAATTAGATTTCCTGAAAATAAATATATAAAAAATAAAAAATAATCTTCAAAGTATGGATTCCCATGATGATTAATTAATAATTACATGTCGAACATTGCATTTTTATTTTATAATATTAAAAAAATTTCTCGAATGGAAACTATAATACATATCTTTTTAAAAACTAATTTTTTTTAAAAATAAATCATTCTTAAAAATTTTATTTACAAATTATAGGATAATAGTGAAAAAAAATTATAAAACATTTATCGAAATCAGGGTTTTACAAGAACCGATATTTCTGTCTTGAAGAAGAAGTAATGTTGGATTTTCATAAAAATAAATTCTTATTTATCATAATTAAAAATGAGTGGGAAAATGAAACCATTTAATTGATATAACATGAATAAAAACATTAGGAGAAAATTCTGGAAGTTTCTTGATAGATGGGTTATATGATTTCATCAATTAATGTGTGATCATAAACAATCACAAAAAATGAAGACATTGTTTGTATAAACTCTTACAACTTGTGTAACCCTGAATCATACTCACCATAAAATAATAAAAATACATAAATCATAAAATATCATGAAATGAATGATATTAATTATATATCATGTTAGTGGGAATTATATAGACTCCATAGAATAATATAGGTGCATAACATGGCATGAGTCTCAAAGAAGTAAAATTGAGACAAAATTACTTTACTGATTTGGTAACTATTGCACCATAAACATCGTGAATGAAAGATATTAAAATAAGTATGTAAATAAAAAATTAATTATAATAATTAAACAATACATTCAGTGGAATTATATACACCATGAAAATAAAAAAAATTGTGAACATGGCATGTATCTGACAAATTTAAAAAATAAGTTTACAAAACTCTTACCTTATGCCTTGAATTTCTCTTTACAAATTCAAATATCTTGTATAATAAGAATTATTTAATTATAAATATTACAAATAAAAATGTTAAAAATACCATACCATATAATATTCATATTTTCCATTATATTACATTTTTATTAACAATTCAACGTCATGCAACGTTTCAGATAATAACCGATTTGTTTATCATACATATTTTTACTATTTTTCATGATCTTATTACTGAGATTTTTATTTCTTAATTTCTATAATTAGAAACATGAATTATATATCCTATATATTCAGTATATAAATACTTAGAATATTCTATAAAATATTGATATAGGATATGGAATACAATTTTCAAGGATATTGTATGCCATATATATCCATGAATACTATTTCCTTTTTCTTATCATACTAAATAAAGAATAAATGAAATTAATATATATATAATAACATTATGGTATCATAATATTAAGTCCTATATATGATATAATTTCATTAAACCTATCCTTAGTACATTTCATGTAGAGTTTGAATGTATCACATCTCTTGTAGAAGGTTATAGTCCACACTACCTCAAACAAATTTATCATATTTACACAGAATGGATATCAAGATGGTATGTTTTATATAATAATTACCAATTAATAAATTCATACTAAATATCACATATTTCATATAAAAATGTAGTTTACATCATAATTACCTTCCATTAGAGGTTGTAAAGAACATATGAACAACAGTGTTCCATGAAAAGTTAATTAACTGTACACAAGAACGGTAAGTTCATTACAAATTAGATAGGAGTGTGAGTATGTTTTCATATAAAAATTATTTAAAAAATTAGTCATTATATATATGAAATTAATTTTATTATGTATTCATGTAATAAGAACATTTTAGGGTCGTATAGTGAAAATTAAACAAAGGAACATGGGGAATGATTTAAATCTTTTATAGGTAACTCATCTTGGTTTTCACTAAAGGGTTTCGATTGTTGAATTTATAACCAATGAAGGGATTATAGGATGATGTTATAAATTTTAGTCGTTTATTTGAAAAAAAAAATTTGGGGTGAAAAATTTCATTATATGTGTGAATAAGATGGAGGGAAGAGTTATTTTTTAATTTAGAGGATGGTTTTAATTTCATTAAATTTTTTAATATGGAATTCCACTAATAAATTTTAAATGAAATGTGGATAAAATAATAAAAATAATTTTATATAGGAATGAATTAGGTACAAATATGTCTAGAATATGGATTTCGACCAATTTTCTAGGTCATTTTGGCACTTAAGTGTATGGTTTAGACCATTGTTAAGATAATTTTCCTTTTAATTGTTGTAAATAATTTTCATTACATTAACTAATATGTTTTATTGAAAACTCTGTCTAAATTGTTTTAAAATATATAGTATGTTGACAAATAATATTAAATACATTTTTCTAAATTAAAATCACCAAAGCGGAAGAAATTAATACAAATTTAAACCCACAGATTTGATGATGAAGGGATGATTTAAAGTAAACATATTTATGAGTTAGGTATGTTTTTATATCGAATTTCAAGGTGAAATTGATCATATTGAAAAACAGAAATTATTTAATATATAATTTATCACCTTTATCATTAAAATAAATAAAAACATAATATAACCATATCAATACATTAGAAAAAATAAATATTTTATTAAAATTCAGTGTCCCTCAATATACATCAGAAAATGAATCTAAATAGAAAAGATCCAAAAATTCTTCATAATATATTTTTTATATTCATAATTTTATATATCATGTTTAATTTTTCATACAAAATTTATAAAAGTATTAAAATTTATATTTTTAAAGGGGTTTCCATTAAAATAAGGTAAAATTGTCTTATAAAAATATAAATGTTTTTATTCATTAAGTTGAATTTTTTTCTTATGAAATACCTATAAAATATATTTCATGAGTATAAAAAATGTTGATTGAATATATAGAATATAAATTTTATTGAAATAAATAATAAAAAATAGTTTTTCTAATATATTAAGATAAAATTATGTTGGAACTTTGAAAAAGTGTTTTTAATGAAAAGAAATTTCTATATTTCCAAGTAGTTCTTACATTCACTCATACTAATTGATAAAAATATTATTCATTTTATATAAGATTGTATGTGAAGTTTTAAATATATATCTTATATTATTCATAACATCAATTCTAATAGCTAGGTGGTAGCTATATTATATGTTTATTATTATTATTTTTATTATATTATAGTTAATTAAAACTAAACCTTGCTTGTAACACAATCTATCGAAGGGACTATATATTCTATGTAATAAAATAAAAACATAGTTTTCTATATACATAAAGATAATATATTTATTACATGTAGTTCATAATTAATAAGTGTTTTCACATATTGTAGGCCAATGATAGTGAATTATTATAAAAAACTATATTCTGTATTGCATGAAATGAATAATATATAAAATGATGAAATTAAATTTCAAAAAAATATTTCACACAATCAAGGGGTCTAACATTATACTAAACTTAAAATTAATTTTACCCTTGAAATTCATCAAGGTTATTAGTGGTTTAATACATGAATGTTCATTTTATAGAATCCCAAATCATAAAAATTAATATTAAAACTTTTTTAATAAGATAATGATTAAACATTATCACATACCAAATGTAACTCACTCATATGATAATATAGTTGGAAAGTGAAAACATCAACATGGAATAGAGATATAAGTATTATGTTCTAATAGACAGTGATAGAGAACATTTCTAGTATATAGTTAAAAATAAAAAATTCCTTAACCAAAAAAGGACTCAAAAATGAGATCGAGATAAAAAAATGTTCATAACTTGAATTTTTTTATTTCAAGTCTCTTTTTTTAAAGATGAATAATTTTATTTAAAATATATATGTAAATTATTTCATGAAAATTATGCACTTTTTGTGCCTTTATCGACTTCCTAATCAAATCTTATTCCACAAAATAGAGGTGAATTTTTAATTATTGAATCATTAATAGGTCTGAGATCAGCAAATACAATTATAGGTCATTCCATATATATATATCACTATAAAAATGCTCAAATGAGTTATAAAATATAGATGAATCCTTATATAGAGAGATAATAAAAACATTTCTCAAACCTCATCTTATCTTTAACAAAAAGAAATCCATAAATGGTAAAGAATATAACCCTTCAAAAAGATGTATAACTATAAAAATAAATATTTGGTATATAAATTTCTAAAAAATACCTTAGGATAGATCCCCTATATATCATAACTTTTCTTTTTTTATTGCAAACCAAACATGTGAATACTATTAACATGTATTTTTTTGAAGGATGATAAAAAACTGAGATAAAAAATATCCATATTGAAAAAATTAATTTTCCATTAATCAAATGTTTATTAGATAATTACATATATCCAACAATTCTATAAACTCTGTCCTTGATTTCACAATAATCCTTCTTAACAAATACATTATAAATCATAAATTAATTTGTAACATACAATTTTATTATTCATACTATATGATTCCTCCACAAAAAATTATTAGAAACATATTATGGGTAATTTCCCTCAGTACAATTGTCACATTTAAATGAAATATAATTTCTAGTATATCAAAAACATTCAACACATTCTTATAATCTATAGAAAACATACATCGATCAATCATTATATACTACATAATACATTAATAATAATATATGCACTCTGATTATGTTACATCATCTTTATGCCATTAGAATGTGCAACTAATCCCCTTATATAAAACATATTTCCATTCATATTTAGTCAATAGTCTCATCATAATCATGAATATAACCATTACTCAATCTACCATGATGATCCCTATTTAAGTTATTCCACTTCGAATATCTATTTGAATCATCCTCATTCATAACAAATTTAATGAATTATGATATTTATAATATATTAGGGATTTTGTTATTTTCATCCATTTAACTAACTAAAATAAAATTGTACCATTATTGTTACATGATTTATTTACTAATTTTCCACCCTTAAAACATCTTTTAGTAACTTTTATACACTAACTTGGCTATTTCTACTGTCATTTATAACATATAGGGGAAAAATACGCTTTCCTCTTACGTCTCAATTACCATTATTTTCATAAATATAAATTTTTTTCATTTCATGGTGTGTATAATTATTAATTTTGGTATAGTGTGTCTATAATGATTGGTAAAAAAATGATTAGATATTATCATAATATTCAATGCTCCAATGATCATCCCATTTGACTGATCATCAAAAAAAAATTCATCCCTTTAAATGTTTATGTATTTTTTTTGGATCCCTAAATTTTCAAAAACCATTAATTATAGTGTGAGAGCCATTTATTATTTAGAAAAACCTCATAATAATGAAAAATCAGGTATATTATATTTAAATCATAACACCTACTAATTTGAATCATTAATCCTTAGGTTTACCCTAGGTTATTAAGAGTAATATTTTATTTAAATACTTTAATATAATTCATAAAGAGTTTGTGAATACCTAGAGAAAAACATCTATTATTGGAAAACCAGGTGTGAAGTACATCCTATTGTGGTGCACCTATTCCTGTTCGAGTCTAGCTCAATACAGTATTTTTAGGTTCATCACACCTATATACATCAGTTCTATATCCACATCTCCTTGTAGTACCCATAAATATATATATTTCTGTGAGACTACTAACTCTATCTTTTACTATAATTCATGGAAATTTTCCTAAACATTATCTCATTCTTAGACTCATCCATAGTGACATACCTAGATATATCCTTAGAAATATCCCTAGGGATATCACTAATTTTTTCTCATACTATTTTCTAAAGGCTAAATAAACCCTTCCATTGACACTGACAATAGTGAAATAGTCTTAAAAAACATGGATATTAAATCATTATCTATAATTTTTCATTATGTTATGAAAATAAATTCACAAGGACTGTAATCGTTATATATATTATGAAACTTGCAACACATTTTTTAGGTTTAATGGAGGATATTCTAGTTATTCTTTAAATATTATCAAAACTATTAATCCTCCCTAAAAATTTCTTCCTTACATGTGGAAATTAACCATAAGAATGGGGCGACCACAAGTTCTCAATAAGGTTAAATAAAGGAAATACATAGAAAAAACATGAAAATAAGGTTATGAAAACATGATAAAAAATTTTAATATCATATCCTATACAGATAGGTCATAATAAGGATACATGAAGTAAATATTTTTATCTTTTAGAGACAAAAAGTATATAATAATCATGAAAATAATCTATGTGATCTTATCAATGTCATAAAACATAAAATTGGTGAAAGACACATAAACATGTATTATCATTCCCTATAGGTTCATCCACACATCCAAAACATAACAGGTCACCTCAAGGGGATGAATACAGCTTGGAAAGATACCGGAAAATACCCAATCAAATTCATTTCCTAGTAAGTGATGGGGTTTCACCATCTTCTCATAGTAGATTGGCCTTAACCATTTTCACATAGCATATCTGGTTTTCCCATATTTACATTGTGGGACCATTTAACTATATTCTCATTGTGGTTCATTCCCATTAACGTGATTCCATAAATATCTCATGAGACATAAATATTTAATCATTTTATTATAGTGATATAGAGGTTGCACCACTCATAAAATAAAATCATACATTTTTGTTCCATAATATAATAAAAAATCCATTATATCATGGCCTATAAAGTGAGAGGGGTTTCATAAATGTCATATTATAACCAATGTAATTAAATGGGAATTTTAACTTATCATATTATCATTATCTACGGAAAAGTGATAGGTTTCATAATAATTTCATCAAATAATACCCCAAAAATGGTTTCCAAAATAATAAACCTCATGGAATATGAACAAGTTTCATAAAAATAATACCTTATAAACATAAACCATTAATGAAATAATATGAAAGGTATTATTGGATCAGTCACCCATTAAATCATAAACCATAAAAAATATATCATCTTAGATGGATAATGATTTCGAAAGACCACATGGAATATTTCTTATATTAAATATCCATTCATCGAATATATTTTACATAAAAATTTCAAAATTCTTTTATTATAAATAATTCATTACCAATTCATATTTAACATTTCTTGAAAAAAATATCCTATCTTAATTGAGAAAATGATGTTTAATACATATAACCTATCGAACAAAAAATATTTAAAAATCAATTTGAAATTTTTTAAAATAATATTTAACAATTTTTATTCACTTTTAATATGTAATTCATATTTTAAAACCATTTCCTTTCAATATTTCATTGAAAAAAATTTAGGTATGTTTATAAATCCAGAATAACACTTCGGGAATCATAAATCATTTTTCGAATTTTTTTTAAAGGCACTATAAAATCATTGAATTTACCTAATATTAAGAAAATGTTTTTTTATATAATTAAATCCTGGAAATTATTAAATGATGTATAAAATGACATTTTTCCATTATAGTGGATAAATACATATATGCAAAAAATAATTTTAGATCGTAGATGATTATAAAAGTGAAATGGAAAGAATACAACCAAAATATTTTTTTTAAATGTAATAAAAAATAAAAATTGGTAAATATTTCCATTAAACAATATATTATAATATAAAAACATTTTTTAAAAAATTTCAAGAAGTATGGTTTTTAAAGAACATATATTTCCAACAGAAAGGATAAATATTGCTATACTTTCATAATATAATTTAATTAATTGTATGACGTACCATTGTGTGTAATGTTTTTACACATAAATTGATATTAAATTAATAATAATAGGATGAGATAGTTTATTTGTTTTATTTAGATATATATTATATTATTTCATTAATGGAATCAAAATCATAAACAATCTTGATAAATTATTTATTATTTCAATATAGATTTACAACTTTGATATCATTGAATAACAATCACCAAGAAAAATTAAAATGACATGAATATTAAAATGTCATTAAAAATTGAGACACACTATATAAAATTTCAATGGGATGTATAGACCCCCCATAGAATAATATATGTGCATAAAATCACATGTATCTCAAAGAAAGACATTTTAGCTAATATTTAATTGCCGATTTGGAATCATGTTAACCACAAACACCATGAAAGAACGATCATAAAAGGGATATGTAAATACCCAAAATTTATATTTAAAAAATAATAAAATACATTCATGGTTAGTATACACAATTAAAAATATTGAATATGTGTTGAACATGGAATGTATATCATAGATAACAAAAGATCAACGAAGAAACCCTTACCTTACATCTGGACAATTATTTTCCACAGTCAAAAAACATATATATTTAAATTATTTTTATTTTACATATACCAGATAACCATGTTTCTATATATAATACAATATATGACACATATATAAAAATATTAGAATAGTTTATTAGTAATTCAATGTTAATGAAACATTTCACATAATAACATCATTGTTTATCATTGATTTTTTGAGTTGTTATTTTTTATCCACTTACGTAGATAATAGTATAAGAAATTAAATAATATAAAACATGGTATTTGTACCATATATATTAATATTATTGATATTTATTATAATATATAAAATATAGATTTATCAAATGGAATACACCATTCTTATTGATGGTAGGTCGTATGTACACCAGAACATTGTTTCGTTTTTTTTATCATAGTAAAAGAAAAGTAAATGATATAAATTTATATATATATATATATGTAATATAATTATTTTATACTAATTATCTTATATATATCATATAATTTATCTAACGCCATCCATAATATATTTCATGTATAATTTGAAGGAATCAAATCACTTTGAGTAGGTGGTAGTCCAAATATTTAAAAATGATGTAATTATATTTACACAAAATAGAAAGCATGAATGTATGTTTAATATAATAATTAATGAATCATAAATATATCATATATATCATATATATCATGATAAATTATTCTATAAATCATTATTCTATACCATTAATGTTGGTAATGGAAAAACGAACAACATCATTTCGGGTGGTAGTAGTTCACTATACAAAGGAACGATGATTTTGTTTCTCTTTAGATGGAAGTGTGTGTAAGTGTAGGTTGAAACCGTATAATAATAGAACAAAGTATATTTATGATATTTATTTGATTATTTAATCATGTAATAATATGATTTTATTAGCTGGAGAAGGAAAATAAAACAATTCAGCTTGAGGAAGGATCTTACATCTTCATCTGGTAACTCCTCTTGGTTTGCACTGAAGATATTCATAGGTTTGATTTATGAGAAAAGTGAGTATTATAAGATTAATAAAGTGACTTTGGGATATTATTGGAGGATATTTGAGTATATAACGTGTGCTTGAGTTGTGTGAAAATGTTGGAGGGGTGAGTACCTTATTGTAATGGGGCGGAGTGACATTTTTTTATATTTTTAAAAAGGAAATTCCCCCTAAGTTTTTCCAATGGAATATGAATCCAATAATATAAAAAATAAATAAATTGGGTTTATATTATTTATATTTCCATAAAATAATTTTTGGAAATTTTTCTAGGTAATATTTTCCATTTTTTGTATGGTTTAGTCCCTTTTTATGCTAATTTTCCTCTTAATAATTATTATTAATGTTCACTACTTTATATATTATTTTTTGAAAAAACGTTTTTCAAATTATTTTAAAGTATATATTATTATTTCTTCAAATATTTAATCTATTATTTAATATTAAAAAAACATGTATGGCCAAAATTAATTCAAGTTAAATCCTGCAGACGAAAAGACAAATCGAGTTTTTAAAGTAAAAATGAAAAAAGTATGGAATGTTTGAATATATTATTTTAAAATTATATTATTCAGAAAGGCATAAATTTTATTAATTGATTTCTAAATTACCTTTTATAACAAACTAATAAAAAACATTATTAATACTAATAAATAAATTACATGGAAAAAAAATTTCAAATATAAATCTATATTCTTAACTATTCATTAAAAAATGTCATAGAAAAATAAAAAAACACAATATTATTATATTTATGTTTACCCTTCTGAGATGATGTTTGTTTTTTCATATAAAAATTATAAAAGTATATAAAATTTAAAGTTAAAGTTGGTTATTTATTAAAAGGTGTTAAACATATCTTTTAGAATAAAACATTTTTTTAAAAATAAAATTTGACTTATTCTTATATTATACATATATATTATATTTTATGTGTATGAGAAATATTTATTGATTATATAATATATATTTCGTATTGAAAAAATTAATAAAATGTGGGTTTTAAATTTATTGAGATACAATTTTATTTTAACACAAAAAATTATTTCATGTTAATTTCATTGTTTTTAAATTACTTATTGTACTAACTACGATTAACTCATATCCAAAAGACTAATTTTATAAAAATATTTTTTAATATATTCAATATTTAGTTAACCTCATAACTAACATTAATTCCAACAGTGAAGTGGCCACTATAATAATATTTTAATAATGTATTAATAGTATATTGTACTTTGGAAGAAACTCAGGCTTCCGTGTAATGAAAGCAATCAATGGGAATTGTTATTTTGTGTGATATAAGAAAAAATAGTTTTTCAGGTACTACAACATAACACATATGTAATGTTTATCGAATAATTACCATGGTGTAGTTTATAAAGAAATCCAATCATAATGCTATAAAGAATTATAATATGGGTATAATGTAATGCAAAATATCAAAAATAGTAACTACTTGGAAAAAACATGTATCAAGAAATCACAAGATGTTACAATATATATATATTGGTCCTAATATAGAAAATATTATCGATTAATTATTAGAAAATAAGAAATCATTTTTTTAAATGTTATTTTATATTTCATAAAGATGTTTTCTTTAGAAATGGTTTTATTTATCTTTACAAAAATATATTATTATTACTATTAGGATCACTGATAAATTTTATTGAATGAAAAGGATTGAACTTTTGAAATCATAATATGCATATTATGTTATGGTGATATTTTGGTATTTGTATAAGATGATTCATTTTTCTTGACTAGTGAAAAATATATTTTTTAATATTATTATATCATATCATTAAAATAACCCATTATGTAATTATTTTATACCCAACATATATTAATTCATTGTTAAATAAATTTAATATAATAAATTACATATGAGTCAACCTTATAACTAATTTTTTAAAATGATCTTTTTAGGTTAAAATTTCATTTTTTTCTAAAAAAATCACATTGTTTGTCATTTTAATGTTAATTTAAGTTCCTTACACTTATATATGATGATTCAAAAAATAGATTTAATTTTTGTAATTAGAAGATGGAAATATGAAAAATACTTCCTTCTTATGATTATATATTATGAATAATAACTATCGTAATTTTTAGCTCATTGTTAAAGGGTAAAATAAGGATGTCATGATTAAAAATATATGGAAAACATTAAAATAACCCAAAAAATTTCATTACCATGTTTGTTGAGTAAATTTAATCCAATTATATACTCATGTAAACAATTTATATATATTTTATGTCATAACATTGAATTTTGGAACACAATCAAGACTTTTATAAACATGGCTTATATTTAATTCGAATTAGAAATTATTTTCATAACATTTCATTTAATAGAATGGCTGGAATATACCATTATGTTATAGATTATAGAAAAAGAATAGAAACCATAATTTTTTTAATTAAGTAACCAATATAATCATGGAAATCAATTTTTTTTATTATTTCATGGATGATTTTATATGCTAAAATTAGGCATTTTCATAAAAAACCATTTTCCTGAAATTTGTGCTCTTATATAAACATTTATTTATACAAAATATTAAAATTGAATTAGATAAAATTATTTCCAAATTTGGTATCTTATTATTGAAATTTCAAATATTGGAATCTTCTTTTGGATGTATAATAATTTATCATGGTAAAAACAAAAGTTATCATGGTTCAGGTAAAAAATAGTGAAAATTTATTCAAAATGAAGATTAAAATTAAAATTTATCCAAAACATGTCTGAATATATTTATTTGTTATTATTTTTAACCTATCAGATATTATCATCAAATTTGGGTTAAATTGTTTGAACTTGAAAGAAAAATGATATGTATATCATTTAATCATTTAATAAATTCCTTGAAGGCCCCTCCAGCCTATTCCTCAATCTTTCTAAAAACATTATATATATATATCAACCATGTTCTACCAAAATCGTTTACCATCATCCCATGCCATATAATAGAAGACTTATTGCCTCTATAATACAAGTATTAATGGTATAAATCTTTGATGTAATGAATATTTTATAACAAATATATAAAGATTTCAATTGAATATTTTTTCAATTTTTATACTACCTCCATAAAAAAATTATAAAACATGTTAAAAAATGAATCATACTTAGATAGAGAGTTTTATCTATTAATTATACAACTTATCCATTTTCTTATTCACTGAAATGGTAAATAAATATATATTTTATGTGTGTGACAGACTACTGCCTTATGAACTGATCATTTCATTATCCATCCCAACCACAAATAGATGGTTTTAATGATGCATTTAACAAACACACAAATCGATAGCTATATATATATATATATGATATTCATGAAATAGTTATAATTTTATTTATTATTTTTTCCATTCAAAAATAAAATTTCATTCATTCCTATAGTTGGATGGTCATCTCTACAAAGCGATGTGGTTTTATTTTCATCACTAAGCCACATGGATGATATATATATGTTTATTTAAAGAAAAAATATGATATTTATTATATAATAAATATTATTTAAATATAAATTAATGCATAAGATCATTATATCATGAAAATTGAACAAATTATTCCTTACTCATGTGTATGAATAGATTACCATATCTGTGATTAAAAAAGATTTTATTTTTCAAAAAAATCCTTCAAATATGGTCTTCAATTTTTAATTTATGGATAAAAATTAATATTATTTAATTAATATTACATTATAATTTATTTAATAATAATTCCATTGACTATAGTCAGCACAATGATGACATTTTGAAATTACAAATAAAACATCCTCAAAACACCCAACATGTACATAGTTTATTATGTGATTAAATACTTTATTAAAAAAATAAATAAATATAATAATTTTAAGGTATTAAAAAATTAAATATTTCTTAGTAATGTAAATAACTGATATAATTTTAATATATATTAGTTATTTAATTTATATGGAATTTCTAATAAGAATATAATGGACTTTAATGTAATTCACCATCACTAAGGCATGTTTTAATGTTATAAATTGAATTTATATTACATTACTTATGTTTTTAAATTTAACAATTTATGACATAAATTAATCATAAATCATGGTATTTTATGTCTAAATTCAAATTTTTCTCATTGGTATTTTACATCAATGTTTTAATATGTAAAAGTTATTTCTTACTTCAATTTACTCTTCAGTGGTTATATCAGATTTTTATTGATTATAATATGCAATGATTATTTGTGTAATGATAATTTGTATAATAATTTTATTTTCAAACAAATTTTTATTGATATACTTTTGTTATACATAGTCTCTATATTGAATAATATTAAATTATATAATCAGATATTTGTAAGGGTTATTCATCTCAAATATTGATTCTATGGGACATATGTATATGTTATGAATATATAATATTTTATGAGGATTATATGAATCCACCTAACATTTCTTATCATGTATCATCATATATTTATGAATTTGTGTATTATTTTTTATCTTATTTCATGTACATGTTGAGGAATCGAATGTTATTCACGTGGGAATGGTTTTTATGATATATGCTCACTTATTTCAAGATATTTTAGTATCATGGTGTCTTTGGTGGAAATAACAAGATCATATTTTATAAAAATCAGATTCTTTGTTTCATATATTTATGTATGTGGTTTATTTATTTAGATATAATTTACTTCCATACTGAATAAAGAAGACATCAATATTTCTATTTTTATGTCATACTGATCTTGTGTCATATTTTACATTGCGAATCATTCTCTTTTATTTCATTTATTTCTAAAAAAATTCCACAATTTTCTTAAATAAACATAAATTATTGATTTATTTAATTATTTTATTTTATATTATAATATAAATTTTTGGAAAATCGTATAAAAGATTATATATTTACATTTTCAATATTAGTCACTATTGTCTCTCCTTATAGAAGTTTAAAAATAATGTATTATTATAATGATTACAACATGATCAAATCATTCCTTTGTCATAAAGATTTATTTAGTTTTTGGTTCCATTATGTGTATTAAAGGACACTTTCATATAGTATAATATTCCAAGTATTTTTGAATTTATTAAATAATTATTCCCATAAAAATTGTATTTTTTATGTTCTCAATGAAATGTTTTATATGTTCATTTAGTTGTATCTTTCTATATGAAATAATTCATTAATTATTCCCATACATCATTGGTATTATGATATAATTATACCATACATATATTTTCTTATGATTGATATTGATGAAACATTATTAATAAAAATTCAGGAAATATATATCATTTCTATGGGATAAAATCATTATAAATTAATAAAAAAATTCAAGAGTGTTATAGTAAAAATTAAAATATTTTAAATGGATTATTCTGGAAAAATACATGGAAATTATTTATTATCAGTGGATGTTCTTTATATAACATATAAGGATAGGTGGTCCTTATATTGATCTTTAATTTATTGTGTAGTGTTTATTTCACATAATGTAATGAAGGATGGAGTTTACCAGTGTTGTTTCATATAAGGATTTACTTGGGATCCTTTCATTCATAACCATATTGAACATCTATTATTATAGAAATGATCAAAGATAATAAAATTCTATCATTATTTATTATAGAGGTTTTTTTTGTTTTCCCAATTTCATATTGACATCACATAACTCGTTATTATAGAATAAATTTTCTATTTCATCCATAAAATATTTATTCCTTGTATAAAATATTATGAACAACTTGGATAGATGTATCGAGGGATATAAATGATTAATTTATTCTATTTTTAATGTGTCTATATTATATTAAATTGTATAAATATCATGGAAAATAATTTATATGAATAGAATAAGATTATGTCTTATCTATTAGATAAGTAATTACTACAGTTCTAAGTGATAATGTTATAAAAACGAATTTGGGATAAATGATAATATATTTATAAATGGAATGAAAATATATTTTGACTTAATCTACAAGTTTTAGAGGTTAAATATTTAGTCTCCCAAAATAGTAGAATATTAAACAATAGGTGATTTCAATAAATGCATAATTGATAGTGTGATCAATATTATGGGTTTATTTGAAATGTTGTGGGATATAATAGTAATTGAGATAATTTGATTAAAATTATTAAAATTATTTTATGAAGAAACATGTCTTATTAATGGATGTAATCCATGTATAGATTCAATAGAAGATTAAAATAGTACTCTTATTATATATAAGAAAAATAAATGAATCATTTCAAAAAAAGAATTGTATTGTATATAATATATTTTCTTCTAAATCCATATGAAATGAGATATATAACAATGAATTGATTCTAGAATATAATTATGTTGATATATATGAAATGTTTGAAGAGATGATTGAAAATATCATGTCACAAATCATTATTTATAAAGTGGAAATAAATTGTTCTATAGGAATCATTCACTGATTTTTTTCAATCCTTTAGAAATGTCTTATAATAATAATAATAAAGTTGAAATAATAAGAAATAATTTAATATGAGGATGAATTGTCATCTATATTCCATAAGTAGAATGAAACTAATATTTAATAATATGATTTATTTAAAATAGAGGGGTAATATTTTCTTTTTTAAAAATTAAAATATCATATATTTAGTTAAATATGGTAATATATTTTGATGTCATTGGGGATTTTTAACATTCTAGTGATACAATTGAATAAAAAGTAATTTTTATTATGAATTTATATGGATTAAAAAATTAATTATGTATTATTGATCGGAAAATTGAAGAAACTAGTTTTTTAAAAGTAAAAAAAGAATGAATTTTTATTCAAATTTAGGACTATTGAATAAATAAATCCAAAAGTTGTGGAATAAAAATAAATTGTATAGAACGAATGAATGTCTTTATGATTAAGAAGAATCAATGATTTTGGAATAGAACAGCAGAATATAGAAGTTTCATAATGAAGAGAATATGCTAAATCAATAGTTGGGAAAATGTTTCATATGATGGATATAGCTCTTGAGACTTTATGATTTACTTTTATAAAAAATGATAGGATATTAATGTTCTATAAATTTGACATTCATTAAATTTTTTCATTAAATTTTATGAATATTAATGAAATATAATTTGAAATATCATTATAGTTTATAGAATTTTGAATCCTTGGTAGAACAATGACGATGAAACTCAATGGGTAATAAATATCTTCTATAATTTGGTGGAATGTTTGAGGAGAAGGTACTTGTGACGAAATCCCTGATTGTGGATAAATTTATTTCTTATAAATATATAATTCATAGTTACGTTGATATGATTAGTAAGGATACCAAAATATATTATTATAAATTCATTATATGGAATTATATTATAAGGAGGAACAAATAATGTGATAATAAAAATGGTTAAAAATAAAATATATGAAGGATTGTTAAAGAAAATAATAAGCATAGTTGTTTAAATATTTCAAAAAATATTTTTATTGAGGTAGTTATGATTTTAATGGATACTACTATGAAACTAGATTACATTGTCACATGGAATGATATATTTGGTAAAATTATAAATATTCCAATGATCCTTTAATTTATGAGGAAAATTATTTTTTCATAATTAATCACCTAAAATAATAGATGAAATTAGAAAAATATTTATTGGTATTTCTGTATAATTTTATAAAATTTGAACAAGTTTTTGTAATAAAAGAACTAAACGGCCACCATGATATGAATTATCTCACCATTATACCAATCTAATTGAGTATTATTTTAATAATCATATGTCTTGAAAGTGGAAGGTCAAAATAAAGAAGAATTATTGTTTCATTGTTGTTTCACATTATATTTCATTATTAGAATTTAAATGTATTTTTATAGTGAAAATTCACGAATAATGATGTGATATTTAACTCACATGAAAATATTGAATTATGAGTGGAAGGTTCAGTGACTTTTAAAAATAATGGGACACCAAAAATTAAAAGTGTAGGATCAATCGTGATTAGAAAATTATTTTTTAATTATATTAACATGTTATGTTTTGATGGGTTTAATAATAATTTGTTGTGTTTTTGTAAGGAATGTTATAAAGGTAGTGAAGTGGTCTTCGGGAAATATGAGTTCTTCATTAGAAGGCTACCTCATGAATGTGTATTGAATAGATGTATTAGATAAGGGGAACCATGTCTTGATTACACGAAACTAAATACTCATGCTCAATATAAATAATCTATGAAAACAAATTATAACATACAGCCCATGATAAAATTAGAAAAATAACTTCATAAATAATAACCATGGATAGAATATTTACGATGTCTTCGTGTTAAATATAGAGGGAAAGTAGATGTACATTACATGTAAAATTTGGATGATTCAAAATTATCCACATATAAACATTTATAATATGAAATCTATTCCACTAGAGTTTATCTATTAAAATATCTTTTATCTCTATTAATGTAATAAAAATTGATATAACTATTTTATTATCTTTTTTATATCTTTACTTATATGAAATTATTTTTATATAAATCAAAAGTGATTTCATATGAATATGATCATAGGATCTATAAGGAGTGTATTATGAACATGAAAATGATCTTAATAAACAGTTATTACAAATATATTGTTGGATTAATTGATTATTATCTTAAAAATAATGGTAGTCATCATGAAATTAGTGCACCATGATCATCATAAGGAATAATGTTTTCAAAACAATGATTATATTTTTTGTACGGGTATATCATTCTATTATTATCAAGCATGATACATGTCAATATTTATAAATACATGAAAATAGATAATTTTTCCACATTCAAAATTTCATTCTATATAAAAAACAGATATTATTCTATAACATATTTATTATAAAAATTTATAATTTATAAAAATTACGTTCTATTTGGTCGTCATTGATAATCAATTTTATGGGTAAAATTTTTGCAATATATTATTGGAAATATGTTATGGTATCTTCATAAGTAATATTATAAATGCATATCGATGTCATAAATAGGTAAAATTTATTAAGAATAATTTTTATAATAATGACATGAAATTGAAAGGCCATTAAATAGAATATGTCATAAATCTAATTGAATTTTCTATAAATGATGATGTTGAAACAATTTTAGTAAAATTCATGAATTAGTTTTTATAAATAATTTAACTTCCAAATTTGTGATGATTAATGATTACAATTTATACATTTAAATTGATAAAGGGATACATTTATTTTCTTACATATTCATTAATAATCAATTCAAGGTAAGAAACATCAATGGATAATAATAAATATTGCTCAAACTATATAATAATACTGATTTGAAACACATAACAAACTTTTTTGACATGTGAAACCAGTATATGAGAATTAGATATTTCAGAATAATGAAAGTAATAATTTATTAAATAAAAAATTATATTTCATAATGAAGGTTGAAACCTAAGAGTTGGTATTGAAGAATGAGAACAAAAATATTATCACAACTAATTGGGTGTTTCAAAACATGTTGCATTAATCAAAAGATATTCTAAGAAAAATAGAGAAATATTTTGTGGTGGGTAATCACATAATGATAGAATTAATTTTGAGGATCTGTTTAATTGAATTTATATATTGGAGTCTATAAAATATTTTTCTTATTTAAAAGGAATAAGGTAGACAAACTATTATTTAAATTAAAAACATTTCATTATTTTTTAAAAGATAATTTGATGTAGAATTATATGATTTGAAACCCAATTTTTTATTTCATAGAGAATATTAAATTTACATTATAGGATAAATGAGTTATTTTATGGGTTAAAATCATCTCAATGAGAATGATATTTCATATTATATATAATGATATAACATGGATCGCTCAGAGTTGTTCTTAGGCTAGACAACATCATAACCTTTGGTCTACTTCACTGAATACCAGAGGATTATGAAATTAAGTAGGGGTATTTGGATGTACAATTAAGAGGATATATATTATATATAATAGAATGTAATAATAAAATAATCATTCATAATACACATCCACTATATCATAGTTTTCATAAATTGTAAATTTGGTACTGATACTATAATGAAATGAAATGCTATCATTTAAGCCTACATCAATGATCATAAACTATGAATGAAAAAGAATAAAAACATATGACACA
This sequence comes from Viscum album, assembly GCA_963277665.1. Taxonomy (NCBI): domain Eukaryota; kingdom Viridiplantae; phylum Streptophyta; class Magnoliopsida; order Santalales; family Viscaceae; genus Viscum; species Viscum album. Next base: position 1,592,466,816 of record OY728150.1, read on the forward strand.
AATTAGGTAACACTATAACACTACGATATACATATACACAATCTAGAGACTAAAAAACGAAATATTTAGCTAAATCATTCTAATAAAATACCTCAACCTACATATTCCATGGACAAATGTATAGCTTCAGGGGAAACAATTTTTTTTGGCTACCCATGTTGGGTGTGACTAAAAAACATAAAAGAAAATATCATTTGGTACTATAAATAATAAACAATGTAGTGACATCTTAATGTTATATTCCCTGACAATATTAAAATCTACAATAATTAATAAACAGAACCCCCAAAATGTGAGCATGATCCTATTGACTTATTGTCAATAATCATGTTTTAATAATTGTGATAACTATTTTTTCCCATAACCTTTGGGTAATATATTTATAACAAGATTCAAACAACCTTCTCATTGTTTATCATTAGTTATGTCACCCAACTATACAATTCCATCTTTGATAATTGTTATGGTGTCTCTGCTCAAGATAATCACCTCAGGGTAAGATCTTTCCAAACTATTTCGATACCATGAACATACCTCTTTTATGATGAGTAATAGAACCTAAAAAATCAATTATAATCACAAATCCCCCAGATCGTTTGTTGATCCAAATAGTAGTACCTGAGGTTTCAACCCTTTCTGGTCATTTTCTATATTACAAAGAATGGAGGCTTAAGAAAATCCCTTATGTCAATGTGTGTATGATTTTGTTTGAGACTGGTTAAATCAAATATAATACTCTATTGAATCACTCAATCACTCATTTGAGCATTGAAATATCATGTATGGTTAGATAAACCATCACTGGTGTTCCTACTCGATCCTTGGGGAATCACTTGTGTTGACCGTGGCATCCAAATAGTCTATCTTGTGTTTTCTAACATCTACTCTAGGTGATATACACCCCCAATAATAACATACTACCATTATAATCTTGTGGGACATTGGGATTCATAATTGTGTAATGTTATATAAATTCTTGTTCTTGGTTAACTAGTAAATATATTTGGTATCACTATTATAATGGAATACCAAGTATTGAGGTCATTCCATTACACACACCATCACACAGTCTTTGAAGAAGGATCATGATAAACACTTCCTTGCATCCATATTCAAATCAAATATACACAATTGACATTGGTAAAACAAAGAATACATGATCATGAAAATGTTTGACATTATCCTAGACATTATGGGAGTACAATTATCTCATCAATCTAAATCAGGAGATTCTCTGGCATCCCAAAAATATAAATAATGATAGGACCAAAATCCAATTCCCAAATAACATGTTAAATCAAATATTTCACAAAATTGTGTTTATAAACCAAAAAAAAAATTTATAGATGGAATCACACTTCCATCTCAATTATCTAACCCCACCGAATATGACATGATTCATATGGGACATATAGTGATAGATGTTATAATATCTACTCAATCCCATCACAACCTATCATGTTTAATTAGTGAACATGGAACTCATTTGGCTCCTTAGGTACAAATAGATTTAGTCACCAGATGTAGAGAAATTTTTAATCTATTAATGATATAGATTCCATACCAATTACTCATCGGTATCACATTTATCGAGTTGTAAATGTCTATGGAGTTAACAAATATTCCCATAAGGCTATTCCTCATAGAAATCCCACTAAATATTGATTATAAATCCCATACCAGAATAATTATCAACTCATGGTATTTTAACTCACCAAACCCATAGTTATTCTATAACTAACTATATTCAACTACTTCCAACTCAACAACATCTTCCACAATGATGGACCAAGGGAACACTTATTATTTATTATAATTTAATTATTGATTTATTTTAATTAATTTTACCCCTAAAAAAGATGCCTCTAAATTATCGAGTAGTCAATAAATGATACTTCAATCACTACGGGTGAACACGTTGGCCTAGTTCACAATGATAAATGGGTCCATAGAGTTTTTAAATTAATATAATAACTAATAATTTCAATAATTAATTAATAATTAAAAATTTTAAATGATAAATTCCAACACCATCATGGGTTAGACTGCATGTACCAATACATATGAAATTCATAACATCTATAGGTACAGTATCAAGGACCACCAACATATTTTGAAGCTATTCCATTTTTTAAAAAATAGTAGATGTTTTTTCAATGGCTATTCTATATTACTACAAACCCGGAACATCACCCATGGAACTATCTAGATATTATAAAACAAAAATAAAAATTTAAAATTATAATATTATTAATATAAATAATTCATTTAAAATATTCATAAATAATGAAAATATCATCGGCATCAAATGGCCTATGGATCTCTGGGCGATGGTATGTCGGCCAACACTGGCACATCATTGAACCTACACTGGTCAAAATCCATAATATACATTTCTAATAACACCATCAATTTCATTTAATTATAAGGGAATATATATCACTATCAATAATATGTCATACCATCATTCAAAATGCATGTGATAATGAGAAGACTTCATCATGGTAAATCTAATCACTAGATAAACCAAATCCACATGCCATAATCCATATTATTATTTTCAAATGACAATTTAAAAGGGTATGTGTGAAGCAAAACAAATCCAAATGATACAAATTCAGCCACTGCAAGATCCACACACTGAAAATTTATATTTCAAAGGTTTGTAAGAAAAATTCCAAATATCAAATCTAATACCGATAAAACACTACCATAATCGGACCACGAGCCAGCCTACATCCCTCTTTCACCATTTGCTTCACATTTCCAACCAACACCATCATTAATGTAGTAACTAAACACATCCATGTCATCGAGAAACCAGATGTTATCACTGCCTTCATCGATGCCACCTGCTCAAAATCAAATCCCAATAAGCCTTGAAATACTCTATGAAACATCACCTTGGAGAGAGAATAAGAATTATGGATCCAGAGTAGGGAAAAGAACATGTGATTAGAGGTCAAAAAAATTGTAAGAATCCCTGGAACTTTCAAGGAATAAGTAATCCAAAATCATCGCTACAATAACAGTCAAACTCAAAACAAAAATTCTAGTAAAGGAGATTCCTCACAACCATTGGTGGAAACCATCAAACATTGAAGATGATCCACATGAGCAGAAAAACTTGTGGAACCATTCTCATTAGCCCAAATCACTGTACCCCAGTGCCGTTTAAGACACTAATAGAACCCACCCCACTCCACAACAAAATCCATAATAGGCGACCCTCCTGAGAAACATGTATTGAAGACTTCGTATAGACGACCAATGCCTGCAGTGAACAACAAGCAACAATACAGACAAAACCCATTTCAAAACACAAAAAAATAAAGAAATACATAAAGGCACATCGATGAATAGAACCAAACATAAAACATAACCTGGGATTAAACAATAAGGAAAACAAGAATAAACTAAGATTAAATAGGAAAAGGTTTCAGAACCCTAAATGAAGAATTAGACACCTATAGATCCATGAAATTCAGACTGTGAATCCCAAATAACCCTTGAATTGGAGGCTCCTAGTCTAACCTGGAAGGGAGAAACTGACCGCGAGTTCAGAGAACATAATAGTTAGCCAAGGAAGAGCCAACACATCGTCAACCACTCACTGCCAAAGAAGAATACCCGAATCCAAGGACATCAAATGTGATATATACACCCCATATAATGAGTCTGTGGGGGAACTGATAACATAAATTATGTCAAAGTAATGGAATGGAAGGAGAAAAAAGTAGGTGTCGAGTGGAATCACTCTATCATGAGAAGAGGAATCCCCAGGGGATGAGGTAAACTCTTGGTGGAGCTAACCATAAGAGAACATAGCCATCTATCCTAAATCTAGTTATTTTTCCAAATCCACATGAGAAATAAAAAATTACAACATTCTATCATTTAATAAAACTCAATAACAGAAATGAATAATTATAAAATTAATGTAGATAATGGTAGGGATTATGAGTATCCAATAAATATTATGACACTCCTTGAAAAATGGATGAACATAAACAAAATATTCTATTAATAATGGTTGATGAATGATCCCAAGTAGGTGGGGGACTGAGTAGGGAACATGAAAAACAATATGAGATGTGGGATGTATCCTTCTATATTTTATGGGGTGAAAAAATCAGTACATCATTATTTATAGACCACTAACTAACTTGTACCACCATACCTATAATGAGGCTCTACTAAGGCCTTGGGTAAACTCCCTACTTTAAATCCAAATATTAAACACCAATTTTACGGAGATTAAACTCATGGAAACATGCTTTAGTGTCTAGTAAAAAATTTGACCCATCCAAAAAATTTAATATTCCAATTTCATCTGCATTTTGAAACTAATTTATACACATGTTATTTTAAAATCTCCTAACATTCGAACATATTTTCCCCAAAAAGTCCCATTGATCATTATATCACCCAACTAAATAATCATACCTATTCCATTTTTCAATTAAATTATAATTGGTCAGGCTGTATCTTTAAATTTCCTACACACTCCCTATGTTCATCATCCAATTCAAGGTCTCATACTGCCAAATCCCGAGCCAAATCCTATTAAAATATATAAATCCCTAATATGGCAGTTACCCTCACTCACCTTCTTATAGATACCATCAGATTTTTATTTAAATGATTATATATCATATCGATCTCATCAACAAACAATTTATCACGTAAAATCCAATTTCAATGTTATATCAGTTTCTCAATCAATATTTCCTATCCATGTAACATAAGGTAGTTATAATGAACCACCCACAATTGTTCCTCAATCACATTTGAAATTGAGAATAATAAATAGATACAAGACCATCATCAATTATTATCGACAAATACACTATATTTTCCGTGAAAATATAATAAAAATTTCAATACATCCTCTATGTATCCAAGAAATTTATCTGATGTCATTTATGGAACATTTCATCCAATTATTTTGAAAAAAACACTATACTCCATCTGTATAATTATTTAAAAATTTGAAACTTTCTCCACAAACAAATTACCTTAAGATTGTGATCTAAGTACATTTATACTCATAAGCATCATGTGATGATTCAAATAATTCATTAAGGTCTTCAACTATGTTTTTTGTGAAATTCAAAGGCTGAAACATAAAATGGACCAATCCATAACTATGCTCCCACATGAGAATAATATCATCACTAATTAAATACATAATTGAGGGACCACATCTATTACACCATACATAAAATAATAATACTCCAATAGTCCCAAAATCTAATATTATATTACGAACTTTTCTACACATCTTCTACTAATTTCCATTATAATCATCTACCAACTAATATCGCAATACTATAACCCTACCTGTAATGGAACTGATAACCAATAAAAAATATGGAACTCCCCCAACATGAATTTAATATTCAAAACCCTTATAGTTAAAATTATGGGAAAAAATACAACAACATGTTCTTCAGTGGTCTTCATAGATGTTTCGGTAAAAACCACTCCATAATAGAGAATCACCTGAAACATGATATATCACCCTTTACCACCCCACTTGAACACCATAAATGTAATTCAAAAGAATTTCAATCGTGAGGGAAACACCCTAAAATCTCCAATGTTACACTCTTGAATATATGTATTACCATTTATAACTTATTTATGGTATCCTCAAAAGGTACCATTACCAAATTTTGGTTTCTCCATCTCATACATACTCACCCTTCACATCAGTCGTTAATGTTTCAGTAAATACTGATATATTATTGGTCATGCCACACCATCTCTTAAATTTTTTATGACTTTTATACCACATAGGGATATTAATTTTTTATGAAAAATATTAGTCCATCGTGGCTATGAATACACTTCCATTACAATATATTCTTAAATCACATCTAATAAATAGTAAATTTCTAATAGTTTTTGTTGAGGAATTCCAACGATCACATGGAAAAACTATCTAGATAATGTGTCGAGTGGGTTAGGTATTGGTCTTACATGATATATATTCATGAAGAAATATATGTGTATTAGAATAAGATACATCCCCAAAATCAGCATTAATAATAAACATTAGTTATACTATATTATTATTGTTTATATAGATGATATATTTTTCTATAATTAAAGGAATATGATATACTTTTTTTTAATTAAGGTGATATTTATATGTCCATCCATTGAGAAATGTTATATTATCTGGGTTTACTTATTTCTCAAAAATAAAATGACTTGAAAAATTCTCTGATATTTATTCCCCAAAATATTTGAAGAAGATTATTATTTGGGATACAAATATAATTTTTTTCCAAATTTATTGGTAATATAATTATCAAAAAATGGGAAGTCAATGCACATTTACCCTACATTGAAATATAATCTCAATGGATGATAAAATTATTTGTCCAATTTATGACTTTTTTTAAAATTATATTACATTATGTCAGACATTTAAAAGTGTAACAAGTGGGTATTATTTCAAGTATGAAAAAACAATTATTAGGTATTTAAAATATGTAACATACTATTCATTAATTAATAATAATAGGGTAATACATGATATGTTTTCCAATGTAAATTCATATTCATCTAGAAATGATTATTGTATAAGCAATACAAGTAGAGGATTTCTCAATGTCTGTTATGGGTTTCTATATCATAACACAAGAATGAAATCTTATTTTACCTTTTGTACTTGTATTATATCATATATTCTTAATGAATTTTTTTGTTTATGTTTTTTTAGACTCTTCTTTTTGCCTAGAAATGTGTTTACTCATGTTTAGGTGAAGGATCATAGGTGTTCTGGGTGTTTGGGACACAAAAAAGAATGAAAATAGAGTTTTTGGGCATGTTTCATGGTTTCCGTAAGGTTAGTGAAAACCATATGGAGTGTCTCGTGTAATCGTGCTGTCATGGATCGAATATTACGCATGGTTGATGTATGTTTCGGAAAAATATGTAGAATTCCAAGGAAACCATACGAAGGGGGTTATTTTCACACAGTAGCTTCTACACGGGTTGTGCACAGTTTTGAAAACTGTGCGGGTAAACCGTGTGGCCTAGAAACATTGATAAAATTTCAAAAATTCCACCCAATATTTTAAAACCCAACTCGGTTTTCTAGTCCAATTTACCCTCTACAACCTTAGTGATGAACATGGAATACCCAAGCATCAATGAGGTGGTTCTCCATGTGTTCTTGGCTATTTGGAGCGTCGTTAGTTGCGGATCGAAGCTCCAGGTAAGTCCAACACTCCACATTATTATTTTTTTCATATTAGGGTTTGTGGTTTCTTCCATATTCTTATTAAACCCAAAATAACACTTTTTTTAGTGTAACCTGGGTTTGGGATTCACAAAGAGATTAAATTTGTATCTATGGTGTCGATTAGGAGTGTGTTCATCATCATATTCAAGGTAGGTTGTCTACAAGTATTATCGCATATCTTTCTTCTAGATTTGTTCTTAAAAGCTTTTGTTCTTCTATTCCCCTAATTGGGTTATTGGTTCAATTGGATTTGTCAATAAAAATGAGTGTCTAAGTGACCAATGTAAATCCTCACGATCCATGTGGGATGTGTAGAGGATGACTTGACCATTTTATGGACAGGAATGGGTGTGTCCTCAATCTTGGTCCTAGAGAGTGGTAGGGTAATTGATGGATTGTCAAGTAAGAATGTGAATCCTTTGTTGATCATGTTAGACAATTTTTTATGTGGTAAATGGATTGATGATAAATAATCCTAGGGTGAAAAGGCATATGATTTTTTTGGTATGACCTGAAAATGGGAGAATTGGGTCGAATGAGACTATGAAAATTGTTTAAAAAAATTGGATAGTAATTCCTTGGAGGATTCAAACATATTAATTGGTGAACATATAATTGTATGATGGATTGGAAAATGGGGAGCATGTAAATGGGATTGAATAAGGTATTGGATTAAAATGTTGAATGAGTTAATACATGAAAATTGTGGTACACCTATGGTTGAATATAACAAGTGGTTCAGTTATGAGATATGGGAAATGTACTTGTGATGCATAAATGGGTTAAATGGGTAAATGCATGGTCAATGATTAATTTGGATAAGTTATATGGGTTTTCTAATAAATATAAAAGGTTTAATGAAATATTATGGTAATATGGCTAAATAAATATGAATATATATTGTGAAATGAGTTAATGGGTTAGGGCATAGTAATATTTCCCATGTTGTTTGTTATGAATTGTGATTAATGATTTCCAATGGTAATGGTTATGTAATGTTGTGATATGGTATGGTTTTGGGGATTTTATAAATAATCATGTGCACATGTCTTAGTATAATGGGGTATTGACTTGAGGTTATATGCCCAAGGGTTGAGTTAGACTGAGGCTATAAACTCAACCACATAAATTCATGCGTTAGGGAATGAAACAGAGGCTATATTCACCTAAAAGTTACATTCCACCCGGACTGAGTCTTCTAGGTGAGGATAATGTATAGATGTGATATGTTTATACCTAGGGAGATAGGGACTTGATTTATTTTTCTTATTCTCTTTGATTGATTTCTTTAGACCCTTGTGTAGGTGGTATTTATACCTAACCCATGGAACATGTGATCAAGTTGACATCTGTAATGAAGATGGTAATGAAATGATATTGGGATTAATTATAGGAGTAAATTATGTGATCCTTGGATATATAATGTCACCTGAGTTGTCTATTTCTTACTTTTCATTTATTGTGTACTTCCATGCACTATCCATTAGATTGGATATTTTTTAAGCACTTTTAGTGGTGGCCTATAGAGTTTTGTACTCACACTCTACTCTTGCCACCATTGGGTGCCCGTGTAGATCTCTTTATTGCAGGCCGAGACAAGGGTAAAGGCCTAATTCTAGGTTATTGAGTTGGTATCAGGATGTACATGTAGAAGGACCTAGACATGATGGTGGGGACCATTTTGGAATTTGTCCTTTTGGTTTATTTCAAGTTTTGTTCACATTGCACTACATGTTTTTCATGGAATAGTCATACTTTATTTGTGTTTTGTACTTAATTTGGGAATCATGTGTTTATGCATGATTGTTGTTTATTCACATTGGTACTTTGTACATAAATGGTGTTATACTCTGGCTTACTTTGGTGAAGAGGGTATAGTCTCAGAATATTACTTATTAGACACTATCCGCTAGTCGGCAACCTCTGGCGTATGGGGAGGCATGCATGAGGTCATGTGTCGACTCAAATCGGGTAACATGTTTAGTGGCCTATGGGTATGGGACATTACAATGTTTTAACAAAGGGGTTCATTTAACTTTCTTACTATTAGGTGATGGTAGATAGGATATTATGATGTGTCGGTCTTTTGTAATTAGCTCGTTCATGGATGTAGCTAACCCATGTATGAGAGAAAACCGAAGTCACCCTGGGTGGGAATTGATCTTCTTGACATGTTTTGTTATAGTTGACTGATATTTCCCCATTGGGTGACTCACATGTTTGGTGATTTAATTGATTTATGATATTTCTCTCATTTCATGAATGGCATGCGGTTTTGAATTCATGCATCATTTTAGAAACCCAATGACATAGGTGACATGAATCATTATTGGCACACACATAGGATGGATGTGTAGGGAATAGATAGTAGAATTCATTTTCATTCATTGGTATATAAGGAGAAAATGATGCCTAATAATGGTAATTCAAGGGGGTGAATGAATAGAACTCAAATTAATAGTTAATAAATATTTTTTTATATAATTTCTATGACTAGGTTAATGATTTTTTTATGATAAATTGTAATGGTTTCTTTTTTTTCTAAAATGAAAACAGGTGTTCTATAATGATGGAAAAATTGTTAATGTATTTTCCCTAATTAATGTTTTAATTGAGTTAAAATGATGATTTTAACATGTAGTAGAATGAAAAATGTGCCTAAGTGGAATGGGTCTTATTGTAAAGAATAGTTTGTTTGAATATTTGTTGATGAAAGACTTTTGATTAAGTAAATTCGTTACACCAATGTTTACCAGGACCCACAGTATGTATGGTAGAGGGTAGTGTTCTATGTGCGGTGATGACTTTTGAGGTATCTTATGAAAAACGGTTTGATTATGTTTGATAAAATGAGCTATTTTCATCTATGCTGAAATCCTATTTAATATTCTTCAAAGTGACTAGTGCAAGAAATGTTTAAAATGGGAATTATTGATATCAATGGTCTGTATCATTTGTGTTTATGGTTTAACCGTTGTATGTTTTAGATTGGTAGTGAGAGTTCCATATTTTGAGACATTGGCTAAGATTTCAAGGTGTTTTTATTTATGATATGATCATGTTAGTGTGTTTAGGGAACCCTTGGTAGGGTTGTGGCCTTTGGATTGTGAGGATTTGTTCAGAAATGTGAGTGAGTAAGCTCTTGTGGTTCGTGACTGTACAGAGTACATGAAAACCCTTACAAATAGTGCCAAGGCCTAGGTGACCATCAGAGTATATATCTTAGGAATTTTTTTTGAATCATGGAGAGGATGTTTTTCTTGTAGCGTGGATGAATGTGTTCACCTTTGGCGTGGAACCTCTAGTATATGGTGATTTGGTGCACTTAACATAGTGTACATCAAAATGGGAGTGAGAGTTCCATCCACGAGCATATATTTGGTTGTGGCCTGATATGTAGGATTCAAAAAAATAACGAATGGATTTTCATAGTTTTGACTTATGTCTGTGGAGTTGGATTCATTCAGCCTTCAAGGTAACTTATGAGAGATGTTTGATGGGGTTCTAGTACTTTTGGGTGTGTATCTCACATTTGGATGTTTTGGACTCTAATAGTGGAACTCAGAGTGTTTTATTGTCCAGGTTTTTCCTAGAGGGATAATGGGAAGGTTGATAGTCGGTGGTTCTACTCACATTGCTGTTACACGATGATAGATTTGGAAAAGTAATGGTGACCACGTGGGATGCCAGGCCAGTGGTGAATGTAACATGGATTATGAGGCATGAGAGATCCTTCAGAGGTGGTTTCAATGGATACCATGTACCGGTGAGTTTAGTAAATTTTATATTTATTCCTTGGTGAATTCGTAGGGTAACCCTAGTATTTCATGTAAGGGGTAATGTTTGTACCGAAGGGTTGTATCGTGTGGATGTCCAAATCTCGTATTTGGATGAGGTTTAATGGAAATTAAAATATTATGTTCTGTGTGGAAGAAACAATGGTAGATAGAGTGTGGTTATATATATTAACTATGTGGTGACAGTCGATATGAGTGTGGCCATGTAGATGAACTTATTTATATGAATGGTTTGGAAGTTAGGTCAGAAGAAGAGGCCACCTCAAGCATGATGAGTATGATAAACCATGATACATGGTTAGGTATGTAATTTGGTAATGGAATACACATACATAATGGTTTATTTGAGAGATAACCTTTGTTTGGATAATGTGGTAGACCATTTTCATTAGTTTTTAGATGTCAGGGACACATAAGATGATCTCAGGAGGTTTTCCCGACATATTTCAACATAAAACGTTTGTTTACAACTTTACGGTGATTTGGTCATGGATTGATGGATATGTTGGTAGGAAATCACACTGAATTCATGGTAGTTTAGTGTTTATAAGATGTGTTTGGTAGGGGATCATGAAAATTCTTACTAGGTCAAGGTTTCCCCTAGTTCAACATCAAATATGTATTAGTTGGTGGGGTTTTTATTTGATAACATCTTAGCGTACCTCAGTTAGTGATGATCTTTTCCAATATCTTGACTTTATCCCAGGTATGTTGTGATGATCTGTATCATTCCAAGATACATGACGTTGTTCGGTTAGATGAGGGAAATTATGATGTTATGCTCACAGAATGGTATATTTTGATCTTGGTGGTGGGATTTACACCCTCTATTGTGTGGGGTGAGGCCATCAGGATGGGCCGAATGTCGAAAAACACCATGGGGTTTGTTCATGGAAGCCAAAAATAGGCACTGGGTGATGTTTCTTTCTTTTTATTGGAATATCTATATTTCAATGTCTACTTTAGGGATTCATTTTGTGATTGAGTATAAGATGTGGCGGCTAGAATCCCTCTTGAGTGTAGTTGTAACAATACTCCAATGGTGAGGAATGATAAGTCATTCTTAGATGTGGAGAGGAGAACATAGAGATGATGTAGTGGTAGTGGGATTTCAATGAGGAAACAGTACAGTTCTTGTTAGGTTCATCAAAGAGGCAATGAGGGTCTTTTATCTGGTGAGAGATGATACATTTTTCAGCTTCAGGCTTAGGGTGGTTCTGTGTGAAGCTTGTGATATCTGTGTTGTAATCGTAGAAGGGTGTGGTTGGATATGACAACAGGTTCTGTCAATAGAGGTTGGGTTTTATAAATCCAATGAGGATCATGGTTAGACTTGGTAAATTTACCCTTGGGTATTTTTAGAACATCTTGAAGTTGGGTGGACCTTGGCCATGTGATTTGGTGTCCTGCCAAGGGTGAATCTGATGACAGTCTGGGGGTAGGTAATTTCGTGGTGATTAAATTTTATAGGAATCTTGGCAATGGCCTTAGTGGTTTCATGGGATAATAATAATAGGAATCAATTCAGTAAAAACCTCGGGAAGATGATAAAGGATGTTGCATTCCATCAATGGGGAGTAGGGGCTCTGGGGCATGCCTGCCGGCAGTTGACTGACCTAAGATGAAAAATATGAAAGTGTGTGTTGGGAGTGACCGAACTCATGGTTCATTTTGTGGCATAAAATGACTTTTTGAAATGAATTTTTACCTGAATGAGGTCATTTTGATCTTATTCCATGAAGGGATAGTGTAGTAATGTCCTTATAAATGGTTTCAACGGTGCTCCTGGGTGACAATGTCGTGTAATGCCCTTATGGATGCTTGGGTGTAGTGAGTTGGAACATGTTTGGTGATGAGAATGTTTAGTTGAGTTCTAGTGGTCATTCACTGATGGGAGAGGTTCCATGTAAACAAAAATATTGGAGATAACCATACTCAGTAAATGGTAGTTTGTTGAAAGGATCGAAGATTCGGGTAAGATAGCCCTGATAGTGTGCCTTGGAACAAGTTTAGTTGGTCGAGTACCTGAGAGTTTTGTGTGGAGTTTTGTTGTAATTTTATGGAGTGAAATATTCATGAACTATGGTTTCAAGGAAATTTTGTTTTCCTTCGGGTTATATTGCATTTGGTCACCATTATATTTGGGGGAAACAAGAAAATGATTCCAAGTGATTTGGGTCAAGAGTTGTATAGAGGATTGGATTGATGAGGTGTTGATTGGTTCTTCCATGATGATGTGATGTAGTGTGTTATGTATCCATGTGTTGTGATTTAGGTGTGGTCAGCTATGTTTCCCCCATGAATTTCTCATTGTGATAATGGTTGAAGTGGATATATCCTTGAAGTGTTTTTCTGGTTAATGATTTGGGTTGTGGTGAGGAAGCCTTCAAGGGAAAGTATGTTCCATAAAACTATTTTCAGTGGCCTTTTGATGTGCAACCAGAAGTTTGGAGATTGGAATGGATAGGAAATCCTTGTGGCATGATCCCTTGTTATCAAAGTTAGTGATTCATGGAAGAGTGGCTTAAGGATGATCCTTTATAAGGTGGGGATATTTTAAGATCTTGGATCATCATAAAGTATTTTTTTGGTTTAATTTATGGTATGACCTCTTCAATTTCATAAGATAAGTGTTTTCCTTTGATTAGGTGAAGACTATGAGGTGTTCTTGGGGTTCGGGAATGAATGAATAAGAAAAAGGAGTTCATGGGCATGTTTCATGGTTGGCGCATGGTTACTAAAAACCATGCAAAGTTTCATAGGTAACTATATAGTCAAGGACATAAGTGTACTCATAGTTGATGCCTAATTTGGAAAGTCGTGCCTACATTCCTATGAAACTGTTCAAAGGGGTTTATTTTAGAGCAGTAGATTACTCATGGTTTTCACATTGTTTAGTAAACCATGCATCCCAGAAACATTGTGAAAATTACAAAAATTCCACAACTTGATTTTAATACCCAACATAGGGTTCTCTACTATTTTACCCCATGCAGCCCTTGTGATTAACCTATATGACCCATGTTTCAATGAGGTAGTTATCATTCGATTCTTTGTTATTTGGAGTGATATTGGTAGCGAATAAAAGCCTCGACTCATTCTAATTCTCCTCTTGATTCTCTTTTTCAGAATATGTTTTTGGTTTATTCCATCTTCTTTAGAAACCCTAAAACCCTCTCATTCTAGTGGGACATATGATAGGGAATTAAGAGGTGATTTAATCAGGATATATGGATTCTATTAGGAGTGTGTTCATCTTCTAATGTGAGGGGTGGTCTACATGTATTATCACATATTTTTATTCTTGATTTTTGGATGAATGATTGTGTTATTATTTTCAGATAATTGTGTTCTTGGTTCTGTTGGAGTGTTTGGTAAAAATGAGTGTCTAATTGAACAATTGAAATCCTCAAATTCCCTAGGGGATGCATAGAGGAGGATGTGACAATTTTATGGCCACCCATGGTTGCGCCAACAATCCCAGACCTAGGGATTTGTAAGGTATGAAAATGATTTTTGAGTAATAATATGAATACCTTGTACCACATGTTAAATGATTGATTATTTTGTAAATGGATTGATGATAAATATTCCTAAGGTGATAAAGGAAAAATGAGTTTTTTTGGAAAGACTTGAAAATGAGAAAATTGGGTCGAATAGAACTATGGTAATTCTGTAATGAAATTCAGTTAGAAATTACAAGGATGATTAGCGATATTAAACAGTGAACATATAATTGGATAATGGAATATGAAATAGGGAACATATTAATGGGATTTAATAAGGCAATGGATGAAAATCATAAATTTGTTAAAACATTGAAATTATTGTAAACCTGTTGGTTAAATATAACAAGTGGTTATGTTATGAGATATGGGAAATGTACTTGTGATGAATATATGTCTTAAATGGGTAAATTTATGACCATTAATGAATTGGATAATTAACAGGGTTTTTTGAATAAAAATAAAGGGTTAATAAATGAGAAAGAGAACTTGGATAAATGAATATTAACTGAAATTGGTTAATATGTTAAAGGGTATTTCATTGAAATAAATCCCATGTTGTTTTTTATGCATTGTGATTAATGATTTCCAATGGAATTGGATATTTTATGTTGTGTTATGGTATGGTTATGGTGATTTGATAAATAAGTATGTGCACATGGAATGGTAGAATGGGGTATTGACTTAAGGTTTTATTCCCATAGGTCAAGTAAGACTGGGTATCTAAACTACACCTCCTAAATTCACAAGTTAGGGTAGAGGATGAAGGCTCTATCTCCCTAATGGTTGCATTCCACCTGGACCAAGGCATCAAGATGAGGATAATGTGTTAATGTGATCAGTGTATCCCTAGTGAGATAGAGACATGATTTATTTTCCCTATGTATTGTGATTTATTTCCTTAGACCCTTAGGTAGATGTTATTTATGCATAACCCATGTAACATGTGATCAAAATGTCTTATTTAATAAATATGGTAATGAAAAAAAATTGGTATAAATGCTAGGAGTTAATTAATTGAACCTTGGATATCTAATCGCACCTTTGTTTTCCATTGCATAATTTAAATTTATTAATTACTTGCATGCACTATCTATTAGAATAAATATTTTTAAGATGTTGTTAGTGGCGGACTATTGAGTTTTTTACTCAGACCCTGCTTCGACGGTCGTTGGGTACCCGAGCTGATCTATTTGTTGCAAGTAAGGACAAGGGAAGAGGGCCTAAATTAGGATGTTGTGATGGACATGGGATGTTCATGCAGATGTACTTGGGAATTGATTTAGGCCCCTTTATTGAATTTAGTGTAGCACCCAAATCCTCTACGATATGTTTCTCATATAATAATACAATTTCTTGCGATGTATTCAACATCAATTTCTAACACAGAAAGACTAATCAAAATATTCATTATGAATAGTAATTCCCAATTTTTAATATTATATAAATTTTATTTTTCGAAATGGACTTCATTTATTTATTCATAATATCAAAATTAGCTTAGGGTGATTTTTTGATATTTTTCTAAAAACTATCAATTTTTTATGAATAATAAAGAGTACTGCGTTATTTTTTAAAACTGATTTTTTATTGAATAAATATGTTTTTTAATTTAATTTAGGTAAAGATTGATAAATAATACTTATATATATTCAATGTAATTCATTGGGGTCATTTTATAATAATATTATATATATATAATTTAATTGAACTTTTTACCTTCTTTTACACACTGTCAACGCGCATTTGGAAATTTGCATAAAACATAATTTTACCTCTTATGTGAATTAAATTTCAACAATTTTAGTGACATGGTTGACATCAGTATGTAAAATGTAGTTCAATAAGATAAAATAATTTTTCTTGAATGGTAACTTTTGACTTTTATTTACCACGGTTAAAAGTAAATAGGGTAATTAAAGGGAAAAAATGATATTATCATTACCCTAACACATGTCAAAATTCTATTGGATAAGTGTATTTTGAGAAAAATAAACATTATGAATAAAATATAATCCTTTTGGTCCACTTGTATTAGATTAGGTAATTTGTTATTATTTTATTTAAAGAAGATTTAAAAGTATTAAATTCAAATATTAATAACTAGACCATTTTTAATATAGGGTTTTCATAAGATAAATTATATTATAAAAATTAATTAGAAATATAAAAATATTTCCAACAAATTTTTATTTTATTTATAATTTTTATTCATTAAATAATTAAATTTATTTATGACACAATGATGATGCAGTAATTACCTTATTATTGAAAGATTAAAATAATTGATGTTATAAACATCAAAATAATTTTAAATTGATACATTGGATGCCATCCACGAATTTAAAAGATTAATTGTACATGATAGGGTTGTTTAAATGTATTTTTATCGAAGTAATCATGCTGATATGACTTTCAAAAAAACCAAATACTAAATAGTGTCAAAATTGACATAAATGATTTTTCAAAAGAAATACTATATTATTAGATGATATAATATTCATAAATATATATAGATTGTTTAAAGGACTTATATAATGATACATATATCATTAATGATCCACTATGGGTTCTCTTGGCTTTTTATTTATGTTTATTTACAATTTATTATTATAATACAACAATATATGTTAAAATATAATCTATTTAACATAGAGTTTAATCTAAAAGATAATGTTAATATTGCCACCTAATCCTATCTAAAACGGATTGGTTGAGTGTTTTTTTACACATCCCCATCGTAGAATCAAAATAAATCATTTTTCTCCCATTATAAAATGAATATTATTGTATAATAAATTAATATTTCAATCTTTTCCTAAAGTGAGAAAAACCAATCTTATAAAATGATACATCCACTTCTCTCAGAATCACACCTCAAAATCTATTTAGCTCAGCCTACCCCTACTCAAATATCCTCCCAACAACTCTAACTTCATCCTAGAGGCCTTAATTTGATCATAAAGACAACCAAAGTATCCATTTTGATCAAATCAAATGGAAACACCCAAAAAAGATGTAACAATTTCACCACCTATT
The DNA here is from genome assembly GCA_963277665.1 of Viscum album. Lineage (NCBI taxonomy): Eukaryota > Viridiplantae > Streptophyta > Magnoliopsida > Santalales > Viscaceae > Viscum > Viscum album. The sequence goes on from OY728150.1 coordinate 1,592,484,416, forward strand.
TCAAAGATGTTATTTTCTTCAACTTCCTCTTTCTTTGTTGTTTCCATAAAAAAAATAACCCTAGTAAATTATACATACTTTTATGTTATTATAAATATGGTACAACCATATTTATTATTCTATAAATCCTATGAATGACAAAGTCACCATACATGCGTATATACAGCTTACAGTATCCACGTCATGGTGTAGTTTGTTATACAACACATAATTATTGTGGATGGGTATAATAATGAGTATAATTGGTGTAAATAATAAATATAAAATGTTAATAGTTTTGTATATATGATATACCATCCAATTATATTCGATTCCACCATTAATAGAATGGTATTGTCACTCTTCTGTACTTACAGATTACCATATCCACGAATGCTATGAGATTCATTCCTCATTTTAACCATTCAAGAATAAATTTAATTTTATGATTAAAAAAATAATATTTATGATCTTAATATCATTATGGGTATGATCATATACATCATATCCATAAAAATGACTTACATAACAAAACATATTAAGGAAAATGATTTAGTTACCACACGAAACAATGATACTATAGAAATATTATTAAAAAATAAATATTAGAAAATCATATATGATATAATATTTATGTATCTGGTTCCTATATAATTTAATTACAATTATTTAACTATTATATTGGTTGTTAACATACCCTCGATCATGTAAATGTACTTGGTAAGGGTTAATTCTTCAATCTCTTCATTATAAGAGGTTGTTTATCTGTGAGTATATACTGGGACCTCTTTATCATCCACATACGTTTTTCATAAAAATTTATATAAAAAAATTTATTATTTCCAAGATAATGGGTTAACTTCATATATACCCTTGTTTGAATTTTAATTAATTTTTTATAAAGGAATATTTCTGTCATTTTCCAAATAAGGTCCTTTACGAACTTTTTGACAAAATTAAGGATAGAATGTTTTTTAACACATATGGTGGGTGAGGATATTTTTTACCGTTATAACACCTTCATAGCTTCACTTAAAATATTATAAGAATATATGAAAAATAAATTTTTTCTTTTATAATTACATGATATCGAAATAGAAAGATATATTTCTCTCAAATAGTTTTGATTTCATCTATGTCAATATCCAATAAGTTATTTTCTAATTGTTCACAGTTGATTTATTATAATAAAATATTACATATTTTATTTATAGTTTTGTGATATGTTTGACTATGGATGTGTTATTTTTATACCAATCCTGGTTTATGGTTAAAGTATTAACAATTTGTATACCATTTTTAATATGAATGTTTATATCCTATTTGGACCATTTCATATAAGGAATGCATTGGAATTAGTAAGTGATAGGTGGAGCCCCATTAACTCCTTGATGAATCAGTAGGTCTCATGATACAAACTAGTGTCTTAGATAAAGGTTTTGACAAAATATTACTTGTAATCCTGGCACACAGCCTTAACTATGTAGTTATGATGCCCGATATTATGCATTCCATCATTATGAAATTATTTATTGATATTAAATGTTATTATTTGAATATTATAATGTCCATGTAAATAATTAAATGGAATTGAATGATTTATATTTTCCATATAATGCTTATTTTTAAGTTTATAAGGGTTTTGTTTTATTCTTATACACTGCCATAAATTTTTATTCTTATTTATGAAATATTCCACTATATTTTTATCCTTACTGAGAAAATGAGCTCACTTATTTATATGTGGTATTATTACCAGGATGAGAAGAATTATATTATAACTGACCTATAGGGATAGTCTGAGGGAGATAAATGTGTTAAAAGGATACACAATGTTTTTTAGTCATTTTATAATGTAATGTAAAACATATGTTTGTATCTAGAACTTAAAATCTACTAAACTGGTCAGACATTCGGGATTTGATCCCTTGTGATCATGTCAATGTTATTTAATAATACACCAACATTGGGTAACTATGATTGAGGAACTGTTTTTGGTATCATTGGAAGTTTAGAACTAACCTTGAACGCTAGATTTTGAAAAAATATGATTAGAGAACAGTACCCAAAGATAGAATTTGAGGATTAGTATAGAAGAACTTCTAAAAATTTTGGTAATGTAGAGATTTAATATATATTCATATTCGTACATCCCTGTTTGGAAACGAGTATGTAGAGGTAGCTCTAGAATAGATGTATATAGGAGTGAAAACTTCGATAAAGAGTTTCAGGCTTGACCCGATGTATCATGGTTCACGAAAACGGGCCTTGTTATGCTCTTGGTTGTGAAACTCCCAGGGGATATGGAAGGATAATTCAAATTTTCATTACAAACCATTATGATGGATTTATGAGTAAATAAATCTTCAATGAAAAAATTTATTTTATTATTAAGGATTATATGAATAAACTATTCAATTTATGTTTGGTATTTTACTAGTTTGGAATTATGTATTGAGATTCATAAACTAATCTAGTGTATGCTATTGTTTTGAAATTGTGCCGAGAGGAATGAATGGATATTTTATCAACACACGTAATCCATGAAGATATTTCCCTTATAATCAAGATAATTATAGTTGAGATGGTGATGCAACTAGTGCTGAACAACTTATAACCATAGTAGGACAACTCACATAGGTTATGAATAATAACCTTACCCGATTGGGTCACTCTGACTCACAATGTGAAGGGTAAATGTTAGAATATTTTATCAGGAAAAAACAAAAAATATTCAATGGGACTACAAATCCATTTTTAGCTGATAAATGGATAAGTTCCTTAGTGATAAAATTTCATGATTTGGGGAGTAGTGGATGAGAAAAAGTTTTCAAGGATGTTTATCACCTCATGGGAAATGCAGATCAACAGTGGCCATTAATTCAAAACAAAAATGAGGATGAAGATGTATCAAATAAGGAATGGAGAGAGTTTATAGATATTTTTATATAAGTATACATATTTTTGGACCATCGAGTAGATATGGAAAGACAATTTCAGAGATTATTCCAAAAGAAGGATTAGAATGTCCTAAATTATGAGGAAAACATTAAAAGGTTAGCAAGGCATCCATCTAGTTATATACGTAACCTGTGGAGTAAGATTAGTTGATTCATCGATGGGTTAAAACCATTTCTCTGTCGAACATTAGTCTCATAAACCTTCTCATCGTATGAAGATATTCCCTAATGTGCTATCGAGATAGAAACATAATTTCGTATGTCTTATGATGTTAATGAAAAACGAGAGAAAAAAAGATATGAAGAAAAATATATAAATGGAAATATGTGGAAGAATGGAAAAGCAGAATTTCCATCCCATAGAAAATGTGGGAACAAAAACCCATTACTTGCTTGAAGGGAATGGGAGTCTGTTTCTGGTGTGGTGAAAAATACCACCATGATTGTGATTGAAAGGGAAATAAAAATGTTGTTACGGTTGAATTTTACAATTGTAGAGAAATGTGGAATTATGAAAATGAATGTCGTAAGTTCCAATGAATCATACCTTAGAAAAATCCAAAGGAACAAGTCCAGGTATATGTGATCAATACTGCTGAGGTTAAAGCTCTGAATAATGTGGTGGTAGGTAATTTTATGATTTCCTCAAATTTATCCATTGCTTTATTATATTCTAGATCATTTCATTATTTCATATCTACCAAATTTAAAATAAAAAAATTCTTATTTCCAATTTGATTTTACAAGGATATTGTCAGTAAAAAATCTTAAGGGAAGAATCATTGAAACAATGTTTTGTGAATCAATCCACAATAAGGAATATAAATGGTTTTTATCTATTGTTCTCATCTCCATACCAATTATTTAATTTTCTATAATCCTGGTTATAGATTGGCTTTCAGACCATGATGTAAAAATTAATTATAAGAAGAAGGAGGTTACAATTTTCAATTATGATAAAGACTATAGTATCTTTATTGCAGAAACTTAACCATATTATTCTAATATTGATCCACCCCTAGTAGCTCTTCTAAACTAAATTATTAGGGAGGAAGATAATGAAATAACTATGGGAGAGAAAAGGAATGTTCACATAGAGAATGTTCCTATTGTGCAAGAATCTGTTGATGTGTTTCAACAAGATTTACATGGACATCCTCTAGAATGAGAAATTGAATTTTTATATTGATTTAATTCACGTTTCATGCCCATATAAATGACACCTTATAGAATGGCCATAGTGGAATTAGAGGAACTAAAGAAACAACTAGAGAAATTGAGTAATAAGGGATTTATTTTCACTTATGTTTCTCCATGGGAAGCTCGTGTTATATTTGTTAAAAATAAATATGGATTTATGAGGATGTGTATTGACTAAAGGGAGTTAAATAATATAACAATAAATAACAAGTATCCAATACATCATAATAATGATTTATTTCATCAACATCTTGAAGCTCATATTTTTCCAAGATAGACCTTCGATCTGAATATTATCAGTTGTGTGTGAAGAAGGAATAAATTCCAAAGACATTATTTTATACCAGGAATGGGCATTATGAGTTTACAGTAATGCCTTTTGGAATGAATAATGCACCCTTTATTTTCATTGATCTAATGAAAATAATATTCAAGGATTATCATAATGAATTTTAAGTGGTATTTATTGATGAAATCATGGTATAATTAAAAATATACTAAGATCATGAAAATCACTTGTGCACTATTCTGAAAATCCTCAGGAGAAACGAATTATATGGGATTTTTAGAAAATACTAATTCTAGCTACAAGAAATTACTTCTCTTGGCCATATTTTCTCTATGGATGGAATCCCTGTCGATCCTTCAAAGACAAAGGCAATCCAAGATTGGATAGCACCGACAATTGTAACTGTGGTACGCAAATTTTATTCATTTAGGTGGTTATTATCGGCATTTTTCCAAGATTTTTCTCAACTGGATATCCCATTAACAATGCTCATATGTAAAGGGGTTAATTTTTTTTGGAAAAAATACTTACAAGAATGTTTTGAAGAAATAAATAGAAGATTAATCTATGCTCATCTTTTGACCCTATCGTCAGTGAATGATGGGTTTGTTATTTACTGTGATGCTTCAATGAAGGGACTTGATTGTTTCCTTATACAGAATGATAGAGTTTTTTCCTATGCATTACGACAGCTAAAAATTCATAAAAAATACTATCCCACTCATGATCTTATGTTATCAGCTATAATCTATTCATTGAATAAATAATGACACTATCTCTATAGTGTAAAATGTGAGATATATACCGATCACAAGATTTTAAAGTATATTTTCTCACAAAAAAAACTCATGATGAGGCAAAGATTATGGATTCAACTACTTAAGGATTATGATTTCACTATACAGTACCACCTAGTGAATAAAAATAAGGTGGAATATGCATTGAGAAGGAAAGATCATGAGTTTTAAAAATGATGAGAGTGTAAAGGGATCCAATGTTCATGGATCCAGTAAATATGTATATGGGAATATTCATGGATGGTGAAACATTAATACTTTTTAAATTAATTGTCAAAACATATTTACTAGAAAGGTTAAAAATTTCTCAGACTAATGATGAGAGGTTTAAAAAGAAAATTAATGATGTAAAGTTGATAGATTTATTGACATCATATATGAAGATGTAATTATGAAATTTAGTAAGAGACTTTATGTTCTTAATGAAGTTGATCTAAAAAAGTAATTTTTTGATGATGCTCATAGCTCTAATATCTCCATCAACCCTTATAGCACTATTATGTATAATGATTTGAGTGAATATTTTTTTATGGGGAAACATGATGTGGGAGATTGTTTATTATGCGTCAAGATGTTTGTTTTTTCAATAGATGAAGGATGAAAGACAACATCCAAGAGGAGTCATGCAACCTCTTCCCATACTTGAGTGAAAATGTGATGATATTTTGATGGAATTCTTCATGGGGCTACCAAAGAGTCCTAGAAGGAATGATGCAATATGAGACATTGTTGATCATCTTACCATGTCCGCAAATTTTCATTCTATAAGGTAAAATATACAACTTGAATGTTTAAAAAGACTATATATTAATGAAGTTGAAAGACATAATTGTGTACCACAATTGATTATTTTTAATCCTGATCCCTATTTTACATCATGATTCTAGAACAGGCTTCAGAAAGCCCTGTATACTGAACTTCATTTAAGCACTGCCTACCACCCTCAAACTGATGGACAATCAGAGCAGATTATTGAAAACATAGAACACATGTCAAGGTTTTTATCACTTTATTTTCAGGGTATGTGTGATCAATATTTACCTCTAGTAAAATTTTACTATAAAAATAGTATCCATTCAAGTATTTAGATGACACCATATGAAGAATTTTATTGAAAGAAATATCGAACAAGAAATTTGTTGGGATGATTATGGAAAATGTATACACGTAGACAAAAAATTTGTTAAAGAAAAAATGGAAAAGGTTAAGGTTATCCAAACCCACATCAAAGCAGATCAAATTACACACAAGAGATTTGCCGATAACCGATAGAAGGATATTGAATTTTAAGTATAAAATCATGTTTTCTTGAATTTATCTACATATAAGGGTGTTCTATGCTTCAGTAAGAAAGCTAAATTAAGTCCCAAGTGCATTAAACCTTTTGAAATTCTAGAATGAATTGGGTTTGTAGATTATCATTTAGCAATGCCGCCATGTCTCTCCAAAGATATGATGTGTTATATTTATCAATTTTTAGAAAATACCTTCTTGAACCAACACATGTAGTCACCTATGATAAAATTGAACTAGAACCTGATATATCATATTATGATAAGCCTGTCAAGATTATTGATACAAGATAAAAACTGTTCAGAAATTGGACAACTCATCTGGAAAAAGATCTATGGAGAAACCCCAAGATAGAAGGGGTAACATGGAAACTTAAGGATCCTATTATGAAAAACCACCTGATTATTTTTATGCGGTAGTATTCTAGAAATTCTGAGGATGAAATTATTTGAAGGAGGTAAGAATGTAACACCCCATGCATCCATGGTATGTTTCTCTTTGAATAATACAATAGCTTGCCTTGCATGAAACTTTGAGCATTAACACTCCCCGACCAATAAAACTAGCCTTTATGAATATTAATACACACTTATTGAAAATTTATAAATTTTCCTTATCAAAATGGACTTCATATTTGGAATCAAGAATATCAAAATTAGGTTAGGGTGAATTTTTTTTATTTTTCTGAAAACATGCAATTTTTGATGAATAGTGAAAAGCACTGCATTATTGTTTAAAAACAAATTTTGATTAAATAATAAGTTCTTTTATTAAAATATATTTTATGTAAAAATAGATATATAATACCAATATATTTTTATTATAATTTATTGGAGTTATTTTATAATAATATTATATATATATAATTTTATTGAACTTGTTATCATCTTTTACCCACCTTCTATGTGCATTTGCAAATTTGAATAAAACAAAATGTTACCACTTATGTGAATTAACATTAAAAAATATATGAGACATGGTTGACATCAATATTTATAGAATGGTTCAATAAGATGAAAATATTTTTTGGTGAATAATATCTTTTGACTTTTATTTACCAATGTTAAAAGTAAATAGGGTAATTAACTGTAAAAATAATATTATTATTCTCCTAACACATGTCCTAATTATATTTTATTAATTTATATTGACCAAAATCAACCTATATAATAAAATATGATCATCCTGGTCCACTTGGATTTGATTTTCACATCTATTATAATTTTTTAAAAAGATGGGTTAAAAGTGTAAAATTAAAATATTAATAACTAAACCATTTTTTATTTTTGGTTATAAATTATATTAATTCGGATATAAATATTCATTTCAAAGATAAAATTATTTCCAACATATTGGTATTTTATTTATAATTTTTACACATTAAATAATTAAATTTATTTATGACCCAATGATGATGCAATTATTACATTAGTATTGAATGATAAAAATAATTGATGTTATAAATATCCAAATAAATGTAAATTTAGGCTTTTGATACCATCCAATAATTTTTAGATTAATTCTGAATTTTAGAGTTAATTAAATGATTTTTTTTCAATGTAATCATGTTGTTGTGACTTCCAAAAAAACCAAATACTAAATAGTGTCAAAATTCACATAAATCAGTTTTTAAAACAAATACAATATTATTAAAGGATATAATATTAATAAAAATCTATGGTTTAGAAAAAGGACTTATATAATGATAAATATTTAATTAATTAACCACTTGGGGTTCTCTTTGATTTATGTAGTATGTTTATTAACCATTTATTATAATAATATAAGTATGCATGGTAAATGTTAAACTATTTTAAAAAAATTTAAATCTAAAAGAAAGGTCAATATGGTAAACAAATCCTATCTAAAACCTATTGGTTGAGTTTTTTTTGACCCATAACCACCATAGCCTCAAAATAAACTTTTTGGAGCTATTATAAACCTAAAATTATTTATAATAAATTATCATTTGAAGCTTTTCCTAAACTGACCCTCCCCTCTAATATAAATGGGTACTTATCCTTCTGTACAAATCACACATCCAAAGCCATTTGGAAGAGTCAAAACCAGCTCAAATATCCTTAAAACTATTCTCCATTCATTATAGTGGCCTTACATTGATAAAAAATCCACCTTATGGATCCCTTTTGATCAAATCCAAAGGAAGCACCCGAAGAAGATGCAATAATTTCATCACCTATTTCAAAGTTCTTTTCTTCTTCTACTCATTATTTATTTGTTGTTTACATACCAATATAATAAATACAATACCTTATGCATAATATGATTTTATTATGAATACGGTACAACCATATTCATTTTTCTATCCATCCAGTCACCATACGTGCATACGTACGACTTACCGTCTCCATGTCGTGGTGTAGTTTGTTATTAAACACTTAATTATATTAGATGTGTTTAATAATGAGTATAATTTATGTGAATAATAAATATAACAGGTTAATTATTTTGAATATATGATATACTATCCAATTACATAACATTCCACCATTAATAGAATGGTATGTTTTCTCTATGTTAGTACAGATTACCGTCTCCACGAACATGATGAGATTCCTTCCCCGTCGTAACAATTCATGAATAAATTTAATTTTATGATTAAAAAATAATTTTTAAGAACATAATATAATTATATATATGAAGAAAATACATCTTATCCATAAAAAACATGGATTACATGAAAATTAATATAAAGGAAAGAGAATCAGTTAACTCTTGAAACAATGATACTACTGAAATATTATTAACAAAGAAATTTTAGAAGATCATATATGATATCATATTTATGTATGTATTTACTATATAATTTAATAAAAATGATTTAACTATTATATAGAAGGTAAATATACCCTTGATAAATTAAAATTATAATGTAAGTGTTAATTCTAAAATCTCGTTAATATCCAAGGATTTTTATACATGAGTATCTACTAGGACCTCTTTATCATCCTCATCCGTGTTTCTTAAAAATGTATTTCAAAACATTTTTACTATTTCTAATACTGTGGTTTAATGTCATTTATACCCTTTTTTAATTATTATAATACTTTCATAAAGTAATATGGCCTTTGTTTTCAAAACAAGGTCCTTTACGACCTTTTCAACCAAATTATGAAATTAATGTTTTTTAACATATACTGTGGGTGCATCTATTTTCCGCCATTATTACACCATTGAAGCTTCCATTAAAAGATTATAAGAATATTATAAATAAAAATTCATTATAATTAAATGATTTATAAATAGAAATATATATTTCCCTCAAAATATTTTTATTTAATCTTTGCCAACACCCTTTGATAGATTTTACACTTGTTTGAAGTTGATTTATTACGATACAATATTCTATATTGCATTAAATGTTATGTGATATGTTTTACTGTGGATGTGTTATTTTTATACCATTATTGTTTTTGGGTTAATGTATTATCATTTCGTATGCTATTTTTAATATGAATGTTTATGTTATGTTTTAACCTTTTAATATTAGGAATGCATTAGATTTAGTATGTTACTAGTGGAGCCTAGTATAGCTCTTTTATTCATCGGTAGGTATCATGAGACAAACTAGATTATTGGAACAAGACGTTGACAAAATATTATTTATAGTCTTGGCACTAATCCTTGACTATGTGGTTATGATGTCATACATTATGCATTCTATCATTACAAAATTGGCTATTGATATTATGTGTGACTATTTGACTAGTATAATATCCATGTGAATAATTAAATGGAATTATTTGATTTATCTTTTCCATATTATGATGAATTTTATGTTTAAAATTTGTGTGTTTTAGTCTTATAAATTTCCATAAATTTTTATTATTATTTATGAAAGTTTATGCTATATTGTTTTCTTTATTGATTACCTGAGATTACCCCTTTCTATGTTTTATTTTTCCTGGTATGTGCAGAAGTATATTATTACTGAAATATGTGATGAAATTATTACCATTAAAAGAGGTGATGAAATTATTACCTCTTCATCGGGTGCTTCCTTTTGATTTTTTATCAAAAAGACTCCATAAGTTGGCTTTCAGATCAATGTATGGCCTGAAAAATAATTTAAGGGTAGTTGGGAGTATATTTTGGTAGGGGTTAGCTGAGCCAAATGGCTTTGTAGATGTGATTTAGAGGGAATGTGAAGTTCTATTTTATAAGAGAGGTAATGGCCACTTTTGGAAAAGTATAAAATATTTTTGTATTATACAATCATATTTGGTTTTTAATTGCTCCAAAATGATTTATTTTGAGGCTAAGGTGTTGATGTGTTGAAAAAATATCAACCAATAGGTTTTAGATATGTTTAGGTCACCATATTTACCACATCATTTATATTTTTCTCTTAGTTATATAGTTTTTATTTTATCATGTATTCTTATATTATTATAATAAATGGTTAATAAACATACTATAAATAGAAAATTGAATCCCAAGTGGTTTATTTTTTTATATATATCCTTATATAATTCCTTTGGTAGAACTTTATATTTTTTAGTATATTATATCAATTAATAATATAGTATTTGTTTTAAAAAGTCATTTATGTCAATTATGACACTATTTGTTATTTGGTTATTGAGAAATTCAAAACTACTATATGACTACGAAAAAAAATTTAATCAACCCTAAAATGTCATATATCCAATAAATAAGTGGATTTTATCAAAAGTCTCAATTTACATTTATTTGGATATTATAATATCAATTATTTTAATCATTCTTTAATAAGGTAATTATTTCATTATCATTTTATCATAAATAAATTTAATTAATCAATCTTTAAAATATATAAAAAAATACCATTATGTAATAACTATTTTTATATTACCAATCAAAATTTATAGTTGAATTTAGCTTATGTATATCCCTATAATAAAAATGTTATCGTTAATAAAAATTGAATTTTTAACACTTTTAAATCTTCTTTAAATAAAATAATAATAAATTTCCTAATATATGTCATGTAGGAAAAATGATCATAATTTATTCCTAAGGTTTTTTTTGTCTAAATACACTTATCTAATAGATTTATGACATGTTTTAGGATAACAATAATATCATTTTTACCTATAATCACCCTATTTACTTTTAACTGTGGTAAATAAAAGTCAACAGTTATTATTCACCAAAAATTAAATCAATCTTATTGAACCACATTTTACTATCTGATATTAAATGTGTCTCTCATATTTTTTAAATTATATTAACAGAAGAAGTAAAATAATGTTTTATGCAAAATTGCAGATGTGCCAAGAAGGTGGGTAAAAGAGAGTAAAAATATGAATAAAATTTTATATATCTAGTTATATTATAAAATGACTCTAATGAATTGAATTGAAATTATATAGGTATTATTTATATTTTTCACTTAAAATAAATTTAAATAAAATAAATAATTATTTAAATAAATTGATTAAAAAAAATAACCTAGTGTTTTTCACAATTCAACAAAAATTGAATGTTTTTAGAAAAATACTAAATATCCACCTTAAGCTAATTTCAATATTCTCAATTCAAAAATAAAGTCCATTTTGGAATATAATATTGATAAAATTTCAAAAATTGGGAAATACTATTCATAACATCTAGTTTGATTGGTCGTGGTGTGTTAAAACCCCAAGTTGTATACAACGGAAGATATTGTTTTATTCAAAGGAGAACGTGTAGTGAACTCCTGGGGAATTACATTCTCCCCCCTTCAAATAATTTAATCCTCAATGTTTCTAGAATATTACTGTATAAAATTATTTGGGTGGTTCTTCATCACATGTTCCTCGGGTTACCACATTGTATCTTCCATCTTATGGTTTCTCCATAGAACATTTACTACAAGAGTCATCTGGTTTATCAGTACTTGTTCTCAGGTATAAAAAATCTTTAAAGCCTCTTCACAATAAGACATATTGGGTTATAGTTCTATTTCTTCTTAGGTGAGTACAAGTGTTGTGTCCGGAATGTATTTTATGAACAATAATATGTGGAACACATCAAGATCATTGGAGATACTTGGCAGCATTTCCAAACTATAAGCTACAAATCCAATTCATTATATAATTTCAAAAGGTCTGATATACCTAGGACATAATTTACCCTGATCACCAAAACATACAACACCCTTCAATTGAGATACCTACAAGAAAATATGATCTCCAACTTGAAATTCCAAATCCTTTCATCCGTTATCAACATAGAACTTTTTTTTTACTTTGATCTGCTTTGATTTGGTTTGGGAAAACCATCACCTATTCTACTGTTTCTTCATGAAGATCTTGACCTATGATTTGTTTTCACCGATATTATCCAATAAAGTTGGTGTAAGGCATCTCTATCCATATAACACTTTATATGGTTCCATCTGAATACATGAATGGGAGATGTTGTTATAGAAAAATCTACTAGAGGTAAATACTGTTTCAACATACCTTGATTTTCAAGTGAGAAATAACTAAACATGACTTCTAATGTTTGAATAGTCAGTTCTGATTATCCATTAGTTTTGATGGTGGTAGGTAGTGATCAAATGAAGTCCAGTATCTAGGGATTTCGGAAGACTTTTCCATAATCCTTATGTAAAATGAATATAACGATCAGAAACAATCGATATGGGTACTCCATTAAGTCTTAAGACATCATTAATATGTAGTCTTGCTAAACTTCCAAATGGTATATCTTCTATTATAACAAGAAAATGTGCTAACTAGTTAAGACGATCAACAATGACCAATATTTTATCATTCCTTCTAGGATTCTTTGGTATCCCAACAACAAAATCCATCGTAAAATCATCCCATTTCCACTCAGGTATGGGAAAAGGTTTCATGATTCCTCGAAGATGTTGTCTTTCATCCTTTACCTATTGAAAAACCATACATCTTCACACATAATCCACATTCTTCCTTTTAAATTTGTCCAACCCAAAATGTTCCTTCATATAATTATACATCTTAGTGCTTCTATGGTGTATAGGGTAATTGGAGCTATGTGAATCATCAAATAATTCCATTTTTAGATTAGGTATATCAGGAAGACAAAATAACATCCCAATATTTGAAATTATATCTTCATATATGAATTCAATCAATCTCCCATCATTCACAGCTTTAGTTTTCTTTTAAAAATCCTATTCATCAGTCTGAGAACTTTTTATTCTTTCTAGTAAAGGTGGTTTGAAAACCATTTTAAAATTTATTGATGTTTCACCTTCCATGATTATTTCTATATCCATCTATACTAAATCCATGAACATAGGATCCCTTTAAACTCTCATCATGTTCAAAACACCATGATCCTTTCTACTCAAAGCATCATTCACCTTATATTCCATCCTCGTGTGGTAGAGTATACTGAAATAATAATTATTTAGTAGCTCGATCCATCGCATTTTCCTCATTTTGTGTTCATTCTATGAGGATATACACTTTAAACTCTTGTGATCATTATAAATATCAAGATTTTCACCATAGAGATAGTATCTCCATATCTTTAAATAAATTATTTATAGTTGAAAACTCAAGATCATGAGTGGGATAGTTTGGATCTTGTATTTTTAGATGTTGTAATTCATATCCAATAACCCCATCATTCTTCATAAGGACAAAACCATGTCTTTTCATTGATGCATCACTATAAATAAAAAACACATCATTACCTGATTGTAGTTTCAAGATAATATAATTTACTAATATTCACTTTAGTTCTTTAAAACATTCTTCAGACTCTTTTGTCCAAAAAAATTTAACCCCTTTATGTGTGTGATTGGTTAATGGATTTTCCAATCAAGACAAATTCTAAATGAAATGCCAATAATGACCTACTAAAGTAATAAAATTGTGTGCCTAAATTATACTTGTCGGTGCTTGCCAATATTATATTTCCTTGGTCATTGAAGGATTGATAGAGATTCCATCCTTAGAGGAAATAATTCCATGAAAAGAAATTTCATGAAGCCGGAATTCAATCTTCTTAAATGACACATATAATTAATTTTGTCTGAGGTTTTTCAGATTTGTGTGCAAGTGATATTCATAATCTTCATATATTTTTTATTAAACCATGATGTCATTAAAAAATACCACTAAATATTTATAAATATATTCCTTAAAATATCTATTCATTAGATCCATTATAACAGAAGGTGAATTTTTTAGTCCAAGAGGAATTACTGTAAACTCGTATTTCCCATACCTGGTTTGAAATACTATTTTTGGAATTTCTTCCTTCATCACACACAACTGATGATATCCTGATCGATGGTCAGTCATTAAGAAATATTGAGCTCTATTAAGTTGATCGAATAAATCATCAGTGCGAGGTAGGGAATATTTGTTCTTTATTATTATAGCATTGATCTCCCTGTAGGCAATGCAAAACCTCATATATCCATCTTTCTTCTTAACAAGAATAACGGAGGCTCCCCATGGTGAAGCACTAGGGAGAATAAATCCTTTATTACTCAATTACTCTAATTTTTTCATTAGTTAAACTAATTCTATAGTTTCCATTATATAGGGGATCTTTGATATGGGCCTTAAACCAATAATTAAATCAATGGAAAACTCAATTTCTCGTTCTGTAAGATGTCCAGGTAAATACTTTGGAAACACCTTAACTTATTCTTGTACAATAGTTATGTCCTCTATTTGAACATTCCTTTCTTCACCCATAGTTATTTCATTATATTCCTACCATATAATTTTATATAGTATATCTATTAGGGGTGGATCTAGATAAGAATCATTTGGTGACATTTCTGGAGAAAAGATAAGGTACTCCTTATCTTCATTGAAAATTATAAAATTTTTCTTAATAAATTAAATTTTCACATCATGGTCCAAAAACTAATCCATTTGGAGAATTATATCAATTTAAATCATTCATATGATGACGAGATCAGCAGATAAAGAACGTTTATATGCACTAATATAAACTGATTCACAAAACATTGTTGCAATGATACTTCTCTTAATAGTTATGACTGAAAACACCATTATTAAATCAAATAGGAAATATCTAATTTGCTTAGAAAACTGGGAAGATATGAAACCATGTGTTGATCTAAAATAAAATAAAGAATTGGATAAATTTTAGGAAACCATTAAATTTCCCTCTGCCATGTCTTTTAGACCTTCATCCTCAGCAGTAGTAATCACATAAGCATGGCCTTGAACCCATGGCCTTTTCTGAGGTATGTTTCCTTTCCACATAGTACATTCATTTGAATAATTCCCCATTTCACTTTAATTTTAGAATTCAACATTGATAGCCACTATCATTCCCTTAAAATCACGATCATGGTGTCATTTTTTACCACACTTATGAGAGGCACTCATTCTCTTTAGGCAAGTACTAGGGTGTTTCTTCCCACATTTACCGCAGGATGGATATTCAAATTATCCCATCTTACAATTTTTTCATTTTTTAGAGTGTTCAATAAATATATTAATTTCTTTCTTTAATTTAAATTCATAATACAAAGTTAATTATTTTACTGTCTTCATAGCACATGATACGATATCTTCATAAGATGAGATGGATTGTGAGAGTAATCCTTGATGGAAAAATGGTTTTAACCCATCGAATTATCGATCAATATTACTCCTTGGGTTATGTATATTATTTGTTAAATTCCTTAATATCATTTTAATGTTATCCTCATAATTTTAAATATTCTTATCATCCTTTTTCCTTAGACTCATAAATTGTCTTTCCAAATATGTTCGATGTTCACGAGGAAAGTATTTTTCTAAGAAAAGATCTTTAACCACACTCTATTCCATATTTGAAACATATTTATCTTCATTTGTGTTTTAAATTAATGACCACCATTTATATTCATCTCCCGTGTGGTCATAAACTACTAAGACAACTTTTTCCCTTTTGCTACTCCCCAAAGCATGGAATATTTTCTATAAGGAAATTATCCATTTCTCAGTTACAAATGGATTTGTAGTCCCATTTAATGTTGGTGGTATTTTTCTCATGAATTGGTCTAACATTGATCCTAAATGTTGTGGATTCGGGTGCTCTATACAGGTAAAGTTATTATTCACAACATGAGTGAGTTGTCTGAGTATGGTGATAAGTTGATCAGCACCAGTTTCATCTCCAGCTCCACTATAATTATCTTGAGTAGGAGGGAAATACCTAAATGGATTCTGTTCATTAATATGGTTTCAATTACTTCAACTAGGCTCCATTTCAAAACAATGGAATACAGTATATTAGATTATGATTCACATTACCTAATTAAAAACATTTAGAATACTTAACATAAATTGAATAGTTTATGGATAAAATCTATATTCATAATAAAAATTTGAGGTGGTATATACTCATAAATACAACATAAGGGTTTGTAAATAAAATTTTAATTATCCTATGAATATCCTCTGGGAGTGTTGTAACCCATAGTGCATCAAGGATCATTGTTGTGTACTAGGATAACCTAGGTCAAGCCTCAAACTCTTTGTCAGAGGTTTCACTCCAAGGTATATATGTGCTAGGGCCGCCTCTACTAGCTCGTATCTAGAATGAGAAGTATTGTTTGTAAATCTCAAAAAATCTCAACATTAACAAAACTCTATGAAGTTATTCAATACAAATCCCTAAATTCTATCTTAGCGTAATGTTCTATAATTAGTGTTTTTCGAAAACTATATTCCATAGATAATTCTATAATTCCTCTGATACCGACTATAACACCTCAACTGTAGTTACCCAGAGTCAGTGCATTATTACATAAAATTGGAATGATAAAAAAGGATCAAATCCTGAATGATTGATCAGTCTAGTATCCATAGAAGTACTAAATACATACATAAGTATTACATTACAATATGAAAAAAAAATTATTTTGTCCTTTAAACACACTTATATTCATTATCTGATCGCTACAGGTCAACCATAAAATACTTCATCATATCGTGGGAACAATGAAACATAGAATGGGGTGAGATTAGATGCTCTGTAAGGATAAGAATATAGAGGAAACATTCATAAACAAGCACAAAGATTAAGGTAACGTATAAGAATAAAACATATTCCATTTAAACATAAATATCAACATAATTTGGAAAATATAAATCAAATAATGTCATTTACTTATTCATATGGATATTCTAATAGTCAAATAATCACATGTAATATCAATAGTCAATTTTATAAAGATGGAATGTTTTGTGTCAAACATCATAACCACATAGTCAATGACTCATTCCAAGACTACAAATAAGATTTTTTCCAGACCTTTTTTTAGGAAAATAGTTTGTCTCATGAGACCTAATTTGGCATTGAGGATCTATAGTTGGCTCCACCCATCACATAATAAGTCCACTGCATTCCCCATATGAAAAATTTGAAACATAACGAAAAAATCATATTAAAACTATTATACAAAATGTAAATAAATAATCAATAAACAATGAATGTTATATAAATTGAATATCCACAGTCAATCATATCATAACTAATTAAATACTATATGGAAGATTTTATTATAAAAATCAACCTCCATCAAGAATAATATCCAATAAAGGATGTTGACATAGTTGAAAATGATCAGTAAAACTCATTGAGAGCAATATATGTTTTTTTGGAATAATTTAAATTTCACCCATTTATAAATTAATTCATTTAAAAGATATTTTTGAGTAAAAGTGTACCATACTACTTTAAAACTATTGATATGAATTAAAATTTTAAAACAATCACGTCCATATAAATAAATCCATAAAACCTTTTTTGAAAACATGGACATTAATGAGAATGTTTTAGAACATAAAATATATAAAACATTTAAAATGATATTTTAGTTTAATATTTCTTTAAAAAACCTTTTGAAAATTCTATTATGAAATGTGTACATGGATGATAAATATGTCTCTCTACATAAATACATATAAATAATCTCGATAATAATGATATTTAGAAATTAACCCTTACCTTGAACTTTTCATTGGTCGAGGGTATGTTAACATCATGTGTAATAGATATATGATTTTTATTAAATTATAAAATAAACAAATACATAAATATAATATCATATATGATCTTTTATTATATCTTTGTTAATAATATTTCTGTAGTATCATCGTTTCAGGTGTTAACTGATTCGGTTTTCTTTATATGCTTGGTTATTTTAGCCATGTTTGTTATGGAAAGGATGTATTTTATTCATATCTAGAGTTAGATTATGTTAATAAAAAATATAATTAATCATAAAATGAAAACTATTCTTTAATTATTATGATGGGGAAAGAATCTCATCATGTTCGTGGAGACAGTAATTCATACGCACACACGGGCGACATTATCTTTCAATTGATGCTCAAATATTTTGTAATTGGATGGTATATCATATATACAGAATAATTAAAATGATATATTTATTATTTACATCAATTATAATCTTTATTATACCCATAAAAATAATTAAATGTTTAATAACAAATAACACCACAACGTGGAGACGATAACCCGTATGTACGCACTTATGGTGACATTGTCATTCATATGATAGATAGAATAATGAATCAGGTTGAACACCATTATAATAACATAACATTATTTATAAGGTAATGGGGTAGTTATTTTTCTATGGAATGAACAAAGAATGAGAATGTGGAAGAAGATGATAACTTTGAAAGAGGTGATGAAATTGGTACATCTTCTTTTGGTGCTTCCCTTTGAATTGATCAAAAGGGATCATTTGGATGGCTTTATAATAAAATAAATGCCTATAAAATGAAGTGAGGGTAGTTGAGAGGATATTTGCGATGGTTTTGGAAAATCCGAATGGATTTGGAGGTCTGATTTTGAGATATGTTGAAGTTCCCTTTTATAAGATAGATGAGGGTCACTTTAGGAAATACTTAATTATTATTTTTTTATACAATCATATTTGGTATATAATGGAACAAAATTGATTTATTTATATGTTATGGTGTGTATGGGTTTAAAAACTATCAACTAATAGGTTTTAGATAGGTTTAATTCACCATATTAAACTTATCTGTTATATTTATCTATTAGTAAAACAGTTTATCTTTTACCATGTATTCTTGTATTATTATAATAAATCGATAATAAACATACAAAAAAAATTCAACAGAACAAAAATTGGTTAATTATTAAAATATATAACATTATTTATGTCCATTGGAAGGCCCATATATTTTTAGGAATATTATATCAATTAATAATATAGTTTTTTTAATAACAAAATTTTCCAATTTTGATACTATTTGGTATTTTGTTCTCTTAAAAGTCTTAAAAACTTTATCACATTGAACAAAATTTATTTAATCAACCCTAATATTTCATATCAACCTAGAATATTACATTAAATTATCATAAGCCTCAATTTACATTTATTTGAATATTTATAATATCAAATATTTTAATCTATTATTAAAAAGGTAATTACTTCATCATCATTGTATCATAAATAAATATCATTATTTATGTATAAAAATTATAAATTATATACCATTATGTATTAACTATTTTTATCATTCTAATGAATATTTATTGTTGAATTTATCTTAGGTGAAACCGTATATTAAAATTTGTTTAGTTATTAAAATGTGAATTTAACACTTTTAAATATTTTTTAAATAAATAAATAATAAATGTCATAATCTAATCCAGTGTTTCTAAAAAGATCATATATTATTTATAAGGTTGTTATTGGTCGATATACACTTATCAAATAGAATATATACATGTTTTAGGGTAATAATAATATCATTTTTAACTTTAATTACCCTATTTACTTTTCACCGTGGTAAATAAAAGTCCAAATGTACTATTCAAAAAAAATTGTTTTCATATTATTGAACCAAATATAACATAATGATAATAAAATTGTCTCTTGTATTTTTGAAATTAAATTCATAGAAGTGGTAAAGTTATTTTATATGCATATCTGCAAATGTGCCTAGAAGGTTGGTAAAAGACGGTAAGAAGTTCAATAAAATTTTATATATCTTATTTTATTAAAAATTGACGAAAATGAATTGCATTGAAATAATATATGTATTATGTATCTATTTTGACTTAAAATAAACTAAAATAAAATAAATAATTATTTAAATAAAAATTTTCTTTTAAACAATAACACAATGTTTTCACTCATACTAAAAAATTGAAGATTTTCAAAAAAATAACAAAAAATAACCCTAATAAAATTTCTATATTCCAATATAAAAAATGAAGTCCATTTTGAAAAATAAAATTTATGAAATGTAAAAAAGTGGGTATTACTATTCATAACTACGTGATTGATTGGTCGTGGTTTGTTAAAACTCCATGTTGCGTACAACACATACTATTGTATTGTTCAAAGGGAAACATGTCATGGAAGCTTGTAGTGTAACAAATATTATAAAAAAAACTAGTTAGAGGGAAATTTTTGGTATGCCCAAGAGAAGTTATATTATGAAACATAGGCCATTAATCTGTTTTTTCCTGCACTATTTATGAAATACATATAGTACCTCTCTATAAGACTCCTTGTAGAATTTTCGTGATGTTGAATATATTAGTTGATATCATTCATATTTTAAAATTATTTTGAGACAGGTGAATGAAATTGTTTTAGGAGTATAATATTTTTCATATTTATGGATGAAAATATGTCTTAATGATTATGATTTTTTTCCTAGATACTATGTTTCTATTGTAGTGCATGAATTCTTTGATAGAGAAATTATGAAATTTCAAGGAACATAATGGATCTCATAAGACATGATATATATTATAGAATATATATTACTCTATAATTTATATAAAACACATAGAATTATATTTCCTTTTTAATACTGTTTGAACCAAAAATATGTATGAATTTAAATTAGTTAAAATAATTCTAGATGGAACATTAATTTTAATAAAATATGACAATATGGTAGATATGTATGTATGGATTAAACATTACATTAGCATTAGTGTCTAATACATTGATAATATTAATCCACACTAACCATTGATATCATCTGTTTAATTAGTATAAATAAAAAATAATTTTAATCATTGATTCTGCCTTCCCACTCTATGTAATTATTCCCTAATCTTGGGGGGATTATAGAGTGCTATTAGGAAATGGTTCAGTTGAAAATGATAATTTTTTAATTGCACAAGTTAAATTTTTGTTCTTTGATTTGATATTTCAAACTCTTTTTTGTTATAAATCTAAATATCCTCTATTAGGTAAACATAAATAAAATTATAATATTTGATCATAAATAATATTGTATATAAGAAAATTTAATTAATACCTACTTATATATATTATCTTTATATATATTGGAGGCACCAACAAATGGATTTATTCTTCATATTGATTGTTTTTAGAAAAAACTGATATAAAACATATAAAATTATAATTATGACAATAATGTTATTCATTCGCCATTTTTTGTAATAATTTATGAAGGTTAAAGGGATTAGTATAGATTATAGATTATGATATAAACTATAAAAATATTTGGTGTAAAGTAAAATATAATTAATGATAAGTAACATGTTTGGAAGGTAAATTTTGAAGATCTCAATATTATTAATAAATAATTAGTTGATTAATTCTTTACATTAGATAATGAAATCGTTATAATTTTTACATTTTTTTGAAATGATAGAATAAAAAATAGTTTCCAGGACGGTTCTATGAATTCTTCTTTATTGATTTAATGTTATTGTCTTAGTCATTTAAGACTATGATTGGAATATACTTCATATAAAATATTTATATACCATTTTTATTATATATTCGATTTTGAAAGGATCTATAATCATGAATAAGGGTAAGGATGAAAACAAAATTTAAAATAATTCCTTAAGGAATGAGATGATTAGGATAAAAACAGATATATAAAATGATGATTATAATTATGATGAATATATAGATAATAATTTTAAAAAATTCATTTAATAATATCTATATAAGATGGGTAAATAAAATAATTAATTGTAATAACCTATCTAATTGTTTTTTAGAATCATTGGATATTTCTATAAATACTATCTATATTTAATAATATAATAAGGCAACAAATATAAGGATGAATGTTCACAGAGGAACAACATAAATTTAAATAAATTCATAAAATCAATATTATAATCATTAACGATGTATAGTAATTTATCTAAATATAATAACATAAATTTCTTATTAATTATTGGTTTTCAAAAAATTCTAATGAAGTGGATGTTGAAATTATTAGTCATACTATGGAATAAAATTTAAATAAGTTATTATAACATGGATTCATTAATTTTTGATGATTGTATAAATGCATTGATTAATAAAAAAATGATTTTTTAATTAATAACTAATGTTAGGTCATTCCTTGATCTAAATGATATCAAAAGAGCTTAACATTTGTAAGAAATATGATCAATATTAAAAAAAATGGGTTTTTTGGAAAGTGATTAAAATTTGTTGGTTGAGAATTGAAACATGATGATTTATTTTAATGAGGTAAATAATTTTATATTTAAGATGGAATTTAATTTTATAATGAGGGAGAATAATATTGAGGCCATAGAGTTTAAGTTTACTATAATTTAAAGTATATATATTATGTCTATATCTATATTTATAAATAGGTTTATGAATGTTGTGAGAATTAAATGATATTTGTGTTGAATCATTTTAATATTCAAATAGTTTTTATCTTCATAAATAAAAAGTATTCAAACTCAATAGTTGATAAATAACAATAATTATATTATAGAAATACCAAATTTATGAATCATATGATGGAAGGAATGTTTAGGAGAAAAAAAAATAATATAAATCTAGAAGTTATACATTAAATGAGGTAAAGGAGAAAACTACAAAAAATGGTGAATTTAAATAGATTTTATGAATTTATTCATTAATGAGGATGATGAATATAGTTTTCCATGAAAAGTATTATCAAAATAGATATATATTTTATTAAAAATTAAATGATTAATTATAGATTTTAAAATATTGATAACAATTATTCATATATAGAAACATTTTTTGTTGATATACCTACACTGTAGAGTCTTTGGGTACATTAAAATAAATTTATTCGACCATTAACAAAACATCAATGAACATATATGGTTTAGGTGAAAATGATTTAGTGGGGATATGGGAACAAAAAAATTACAAGAATGATAAAAATTATTTATTAAAGGATAAAAATAAATTTTATGCACTGAAAAAATCATATATAAGATGCCACATATTACCTCAACATGCTAATGACTATCTTACAGTCCAACCAACCTAGTTGGATTCTAATTTTAATACTCAGAAGACACATAATATACAGGTGAAATATAAGGAAAATGATTTTATTTTTGATTTTTAACATAAAGTTTCAAAAAGGGAATGTATATGGTTTATTAAGAATGGATATTCATCACAAAAGTCCAAATATTAACATCTAGTTAAGGATATTTAAATTATTACAAATTAATGAGTGAACTTTGTAAGTAATTGGTCACTCGAAATCTATGGGCATGGTTGCATACTTATAAGAAAAATTTATTTTAAATTACAATAACACTTGTTACATTAAAGGGATGAGGAAAATAGATTTTTAAATTAATAGTTTTGTGATAAACATAACAAAATATTCATTAGGAGTGATGGTATATTGGATAAGAGGTTAAATTATTAATGTGTTTTGAAAAAAAGACAATGATAATAGTGTAACATGTGTACGGATCTATATTGATAAAATTCATGAATCCTCGTCATAAAAGGGGAATGTAAATTGTTTCATCAATGAAATTTTCATATTGTATAAAAGAACATGATCAAAGATACCGAAATAGAAAATTTTCATAATGTTCTTATATTGAGTAAATTGGGATAAAAATGATGCATTCTATTTGTTAATAGGGGAAAAAATTAATTCTCCACACAAAAATGTTTTGATTCATGCATCAAATCCATTTGAGTTTACCCACTAAGACAATTTTTAAAATTCAAGAAATAAATAGAAAAATAATATTAATTATTTTATTTCAACTATATTTTTTAATACTCACATAACTTGTAATATGTTTATGAATCATAATTCAGAATCATTAATAATATTTAAAAAATTGAGAATTTTGTAAAAAACATTAAGGTTTTTCATAAATGAAGAATCATAAAAATAATGGAGATAAAATACTAGTAGAATAATTTATTCATATTTTTAGAGTCATTATATTCTTTGTGAACTTTGTAAACCATATACACAATAGAAAATAATTTTACATAAATTAATAATATTTTTTAAAAGATATTTATGAAATAATAAAGATTGAAAATGATATTTTATTGTATTAAAATATAATAATTATTAATATAATATTTCAAATTATAAATTTATATTTTTATATTTATAATTTCGATATGTAACAATATGAGATTTATTACCTTGCATTCCAATGATTGAAATACTAATTGAACTTTGATAGCCATTCTGTAATCATTCAGGGAATGGTGAAATTCAAGGGATAATTGAAAACAGTGTTGTTTATGATATCTTCTAATGTAATTCCCTTAATATAAGTTGATATTAAATTTATTATAATTAATCATGGAGTATTTATGACACTAATGATGTAAATTTTCTAGAATATCAAATGAAATATATCATTCATTAAGAATAATATTCCAAAACTGATGAGAGAGGAATATTTTTTTTTGAAATAATGGCGCTGTTTCTGAAGATAATATTCTTTTAGAAGATGTTTATATTTAAGAAAATGATTAGACAATTTGGTTTAATTGAAATAAACCATTATAATCTAGGATATGGTTGTAAAATCTTATGGAGGTCTTAAATATCATTCTATAAAATGTAAATTTATTTCCTCTTACAAAAACATTTTTGACAAAAACACATACGTCACAATTCCCAAAGAATGATCCATCAAATGTGACCGTGGAATAGAAGAATCTCTAATTTGTGGATGATATGATTATATAATTAGATATGATAGAGTAAAAATAATTTTTGATTCTTTATCCAATATTTAATTAAAATAATGTTATCAAAACTATGTTGGGGTTTCTTACAAGGTAAATAAAAATGGATTTTTAATATAAAAAAATGGAAAAATGTCTAAAGAGGGTAATCAAAGGATAAAGGATTGTATTTAGATGAAACCATCAAATCATAATAGATTCAAAATTCCACAAGGGAATTATTTTTTTACAATCATAATTAATTTGGTTTTAAAATGGATTTTCTACTTTTTTTACTCAATTATGTAATAGAGGATGATGTATATGTTAAGAAACCTAACGATTTCCATTTATGACAAGGTGGTTTTTTATATATTGAAATAATTTTTTCTGTATAATAATTATCCATTTGAATCACATTTAACGATATATACATTCATTAAGAATAATATTCTTATTAAAGGATGAGTGGAGACATATCCATGTATTAATGATAGTTATGAGGTATAGAAATTTTTAATATTTTTATACTGGTGATTATATTTTTTCTATAACTGCATATGAATTGTTTGGGGAGTTTATATTTTAAAATTGAGATGATTATTTATTTTTCCATGTATTTGGAAATGAAATATATTATATTATTATAAATTTCTCTAGAGGAAGACCTCATCATTAATTATATAGAGAAGTGTGATTAAAAAATAAAATGAAGTTTCAAATGGAAAATTCCGAGATAATTTACACTCATTTTTTGTTGGAAAAAGGATCAATGCCTGATATTTGAAAACAGTTTTTCCTACTATAATTTAGGATTCTTATTGGGGTTTTACAATATTTAACATCTTTATAAAAATATATTATAAATTATACTACATTATCTTGCTCGTAACAAAATATAAAAATTTATTACCATTACATTTATATAAATATAATTATTTGTTATAAAAAATGGAATAATAATATATGAATTAATGTACAACTTCCATGTAATTTTTGATATTTGTTTCTCTCTAATTGAATATTCAGAAGGAAATGTATATGATAGAAGTTATGTATCATTCAATGTTTTTTACGGTTAATATAGTTTATGTTCATATGAAATAATAAAATGATATATCAACCAAAGTACTATTGAAGAATAATATGTGTTTTTAACTCAACCCATAATAAAATTGATGTTTTTGTAGAATCAATGGGAAGATAAAATGGTTTTTTAATATCTTTAATTTCTATTTCAGTTTCATAATAAATTTTTATTAAATTTTTCTTTATATCCAATATTCCATTCATGATCAATGAACATTAAAACAAAAAAAGTCTTCATCAAATATCATGTGGGGAAATATGTGTTAAACCAAAAAATATATGTGATAATGTATATAATATAGGATTATTTCACCATAACATTGTCAACTATTTCATTTTAATGATTGATATTGGTTATGGAAGTTAAAACATATTCACATCATGGTTATGGTATCCTTAATCCATCATAACTCTCAAATTTACATGAGATTTTTATCAATGTATGATAATGATATGATAAATATATTTTTTTATTATAAATTTTAAATATAAAAATGTCACTAATGTATGGGGGATATAGGTTTTCATATATAAAAATATTCTATTTTAAAAAATAGTGAAATGATATCTTCATTAGGGTAAACATAAAATTTAAGGGAGTAATTAATTGTTAATTGTTTTTAGGACATTATATAATTGTGTGATTCATTGTGATTTTTTATCTATTATATCATTTTTGGTGGGCACAGATAAATGAGCATTTTAATCTTATATTTAATAAATAATTTTTAGACATAGAAAAAGATGTTTAAAATGGTATATGGTGGTATAAAATGGAATAGACATATTTATTATTCATTTTGTGTCATTTGGACAATGATTAGGATATAATTAGATATAATTCACATCTTTTGGAAAAAATTCTTATTACTTTTTTAATGTTATTATTTGCAACAATTAATTTTCCCACACAGTCATTGAATTATTTAATAGTACATCATTATTATGTATAATATGTTTGAATTGGATTAATTTTCCCCTTCTATAAACATATCATTTGTTTTGATTAATGATCCAAAAATAATGTTTGGGATACATTTAGAACATACTGAATATACATTGATCCAAGTTTGATTTTCTAATATCTAGTGTTCTATAATAATATAATATTTTGTTGGTTTCCTCTATCAACATAATATTTAGAATATATTTATAGTTAGAATGTTTGATTTGTTGTCTTTTATTAATAAATAAATCAATTCCAAATCAAATGAAATAATGTTAAAAATATGGGTATAATTTGATTCCAATTTTCTTGAGTGATTGAATATGTTTTTGAATTATTAATTTTTTATTTTATTTGATATAAAATGTTAAAATATGATAATTTTTTGGGAGAGTGTTTAAGAGCACCTAATTTTCAATGTTTTAATGTAGGGAATTTCATAATACATCTTGAAAATAAAAATAATTATGATCATGCAATAATAAAGATAGAAAAGTTCAATATTATTTAAATACTTAGTACGAAATAATTGAATTCTTTTAGGACTCTGGAAATTTCTAATTTTTTCTGAGGATTAGATAACATTTTCCAAGTCATGTGTCATTTTCTATCAAATAGCGTAACTATTTTGGCCAGACCAAAATAGTATCCACATATATACCTCAAAAAAATGTAAAAATAATATTGTTCAAGGATAAAAGAGAAAATATAAATAATAAAAATTTTACATTTTTTTATATATCTTAATTTTGAAGTTGAAATTGAATTTTTGAAATGGTAAAATAGTAGAAAAGTACAAAAGAATATTTTAGTCTAATTAAAATATTAGAGAAAAATAATTTCACTATAATGATATATTAACTAATTTTTTATGAGATATAGAGAGAGATAAAGTAAAAAAAAGTGCAAGAATAATAATACTATTAATTATGAAGTGAAATAAGAAGAATAAGCATTATAGTGAAATCTATATTTAATTTTTATCTGATATCTCTATCTTATATTGTTAAAAATGAATTTAATAACATTTTTGTAACGACCAAAATTGTTATGAAAAAAATTCCTCTTTTTTATTTAATTAAATTTAATATGGATATAGAAAAAACATAATGTTATTTTTATAATATATCCAATTGTATTTAAATGATTTTTAGTTATCATTTCACTTTATAATATATATTTTGAATAGTGATCCTGTGACTAGTATAAATATTATGTTTTAACAAATCATTTTGAAATAGACAAATGAAGTGATTTACTTATTGAGTAGGATTTTTCCATTTCAATCCAATTTATTAGAGCATCCTATGAGGATATCATTTTGGTGATTTTTTATCTATACCAATCCCAATATGAGACCCAACAAGTAAAGTGTGGGCAATAAAATTTATGAGATGTTGAAGCTCATTAAGATCACTCCCAAACGAGGTTCAACAAATGGCCTAGTGAAATCCCCACAATCACACACATTAATCGTATGGATTATTCAAGTGTAATAAAGGGATATGTATCAATATCCTAGTGATAGTAATGTGTATATTATTTTTGGTATAGAAAATTAATATATTTTATTTCTTTTATTGTTACTTTGAAAATGATTTTTAAGAACAATTTATATCTTTGGATAATATAAAAATTCAATTAAGAAATCTACTTTGATGAATTAATTAATTATTTAAATAAATATTATTTTAATAATATATTAATAGTATATTAGTATTAAATAATTTTTACTTCATATAAATGATAATATAATTTTTATGATGTCAAAAGTAAATATTATTTTATTCAGAATTTTTTTTTTCAAAAACCGTCAATTTTCAATGAAATATTTTTTTTTCATTTTACAAGTGAAAAATAATATATTTTGAATTTTTTTTAGATAAAATGAATATTAGTATTCTGAATTATGACGTGAAAAATTGTTCACTGATGAATTTTACATAATTTTCATAGACTGTCAAATATTTTGGAAGAAATTAAATACTCTATAAATATATGATGTGATTTAAGACATAATAATGGCCAATAGTAAAGTAACAAATACTATAAAAGGTATATATTGAAAAAAAAAATCTTCACATTTATGTTAATTTTATTTCTGAATTATTTTAATTTTTTTAAATCCTTAGTGAATCCTCTAAGATATATAATATAATTTAATATTTTAAAATGATATCATTGAAAGTGTGACTCAAATCCACATATTAAAGTGAAATATTTTAATAAATTTTACCCTTTTTCTTATAAAATAATTTATGAAACTCTTCATTTCATAAAACCATGGGAAAAACCCATATAATGGTTTTTGGTGTGTAATATTTTATTGTGTAGTTCCCAAAACAAAAATAATAACGAAATCCACCTCCAGTCTATATAAAACCACCCAAGATCCCATTTAGCTTCACTAAAACACCTTGAAGCTCTACCACACTCTTCTGTCTACTCACAAGAGTCCTCCCAAGGCTCCCCAAAATCCCAAAAAGCCTCTCCCAATACATTGGTGTCACACATCAAAATTAGAGATCCAAAACATATTCTATTCCTTTTAATTCAAGAATCTTATTTGAAATTAGTCTTTTAAATTTCCATTGATTATATCTTAATTCATTTTAAATAAATTCCATAATATCTTGGTGAATTGTTTTCATTGAGGGATAATATATCTCCCCATCAAGACCCGTACCTAAGTGATTATTATGCCAAAAGTTTTTAAGGGGTTTCTCCTTCTAATACATTTACCAAGCACCTCAATTAAGACATTCCCTTTAATTTCAAATTTCATATGTTTGGATAATTTCATAACTATCCTTATTACTATATATTTTATTTATAAATTATTATTTTCCCCTTTCTCTATAATAATTTTTTTTTATGAATTTCTATATGACGTTGTCATTTACCCCTAATTGCACCATGAATTCCCATGACAAAATCATTTTTTTATGAATTCCATACAAATTTCACTATCAAGGGAATTCACCATTATACTTATATACTTATTGACTATGAAACTATATTTATATATTAATCATTTCATTGATCATGTAATAAACTATGATGATTAATGAATCTATATTTTATAATCTATGTGTCAAAATTAACCATGAAAATGAAATTATAATGAAGGGTGTACCCTGATAGTGATCCAATACATTGTAAAATGTTTAGTAGCATGATACGTCATGTGAAAGTGGAATTGAATCATTATAATTAATTTAAAATTTGTTTTTTACTCATGCTAATTCATTTGGAATGTGTGTTGACTCATGTTAATATATGTGAAATTGGTGTTGACTCTTGGTACATCATGTGGAATAAGATATGACTCATGATCATTCATGTCCAATTAGCCATTGCTCATGATAATTTCATGTTGTTTGTTATTTCCAATATTCCATATTTTAATTATCATTCTTTATCATGCCTTTATATTCATGTTCCTTTTATGATCCATTAATATGAATATTGTATAAGATGTACTTTCTTCTTCATGTTCTGTCATGTTTTCTACCATACAAGACATTAATGCTCACCCCTTTCTTATGTTTGTCCTCAGGATATCCCATGCATTGTTTGGTTTAAATGAATGTCAAGATCATGTAAAATAAATTTTCAATAATTATGTAGTATTTCATGTTTTATGTTGTTATGTAACATTCCTAATATCCAAGACACTAGACCAATCTATCGTCTGAGTCTTATTAAGTGAAAACCCATGTAATGAATGATGATTGAATATAAAATATAGATCTGGGTTGTTATAGTTGGTATTAGAGGATATATTTACTTATTTTTTGGATTATTATTATAAAACACTATTAAAAAACAATTAGTATAAGACTATGTGTTACAAAAAACCAATAAATTATCATGTGTATAAATAATATGGATTTTCATGAAAATTCATCCCTGTCTGGATACAATAAGTGGAAGTGGGTCTAGAACAGATGGTCCTAGGTGTAATAACTCCAGAAAGGTGTTATGGGTTTGAATCAGGGTAACATGGTACATGACAATGGGACTTACTAGGCACTTGTTTTGACACTAATGGGGGATATGTTTGGGTAAATTCATATACTCATCCCAATCATATTTTAAGGGATGAAAGAAAAACTGCCCATTAGAATATATATTAGGAAGTGGATCATCGATAAAATAGTCTGAGGCCTATAAACTCATAAGTCGAGGAGATAAATGTAATTTATAATTTGTACCTTTATCTTCATTATAATCTTCTTTAAATGTTTAAAATTTTATGATACTCATCCATAAATTAAATTTTATTCTAGCCAATGACCGGAAATAATAGGAACCATGCAAACAATAATTGAAAAGGGTAGTGTGATGATTGCCCCATTGAGATTCCCAACTCGATGGGAGTGGTAATCACAAAAATTTTCATGATAATCTTTGATTTAACACATGTTCTTAATAAAAACATGGACTAAGAGGTGTCACAAACACACCCTAAGAGAGAGAAACACACAGTTGAGATCTTAATGCGACAATGTCCTCCTACAATAAGTGGATCATATGGTCTCTTAATCACAGAGTAATGTATCAATTCCATTGAAAGGATATTTTCTAAATGTTACTGCTCCACACAAGATAATGTTATTTGGTCTATTTATGTTATGTATAGTGAAGGATATTAGTGGTGGAAATTGATCAGGAATATTATGCGTGAGGAATAGATCGAAGCAATGATATATATGGAATTCCAGAAATTTTTTTATAAATATTTTCACCACACCCTTCATCATAAAATTGAAACATATTTCCTTACACTCAAGAAAAAATATGATGAATATATTGTGGAGTATGAAAAAAAATTAACAATACTTTCACGATATGCCTCCTATTTTTTCATTACCACTAAATACACGGATTCGTGTTTCTTTTTTTGGGATAAATAATATCCTACAAAAAGTATTGGAAATTCATGATATTGATATCTGAGAATGAATTGTCCGATGTTCCCTCAAATTTTTGATGGAGATTTTCGAATCTCAGGGGTATCATGGGGATAATATGTAGAAAGTTGACATTAATTCTTGTGGTCTGATGGACAAATCCAATGATGAAATGATATTACAACACCCAACATGTAAATGGTGCAGAAATAAGGACCTTGAAGATTTACTAAGGGGATAATGGAAATATATTAGGTGTGGATGATAAGGGAACCTGGATAATAATTTCTTATTGGAGAATTCCTCAAGGGTGATAGAGGAAATGAACTATCTGTTCAATGCTCAACACATTGTTCATTGATAAAAATGAAAAGAAAAAGGGAATTATGTGAATCATTTCCCTAAGACAATTGTTTTTTGAGCTAGAAAATAACCTCTAAGGCATTAATAGAGAATCTTTTCCATCATTACAATCGATGTGAATCTCAAAAATGATGTAGGGAAAAGTACGATAGTTATTCATTCAAAAATAGAGAATATAATTTTTGATTCTTATTCTACACATTCTTTTATGTCATAAATGATTAGTAGAGAAATCCATCCGCCACAAAAAATCATGGAATTAGTGATGTTGGTAAAAATTTAATTTGGAGTAACTATAGAATCCCATCTATATAAATCCTCCCCTATCATAATTTTTGGATAGAACTTCACTGTGAACCTTTTCATACATCTATTGGTGGAATTTGATGAAATTTTCGAAATGGGTTATCATTATTTATATAAATCCCCCATAAATTGTTGTGAGAGGGAAATGACCCATCATATAGTGAATCAACCCCCGATTCTATAAAGGTGCTAGAGGGGGGATGTATATTATTTGGCTGCATCATCACAAGCATTGCTATTAATAGCCTATGAGAAAGAGTATCCTGGTAAAATTATTGAGTCTAAGATAGTATCTATCCTCAAAGATGAGCCAATTTTAATGGAAATCACTGATGTGTTTCTTAAGTAATTACCTAGTATTCCTCCTAGCAGATATGTTGAATTATTGATAGGTCTTATACCTAGGGAATTTAAAATACCGAAAACTCCTTATAAAATATATTTTTGTGGAACATGAGGAGCTAAGGAAATAGTTATAAAATACAATGGATAAATATTTTATATACCCATGTGCATCACCATGGGGTGCACCAGTCCTATTCATCATGAAGGAGGATGAGTCAAAGAGTCTTTTTTTGATTATTGTGAGGTCAAAAAAATCTAGATAAAGAACTTGTATAATTTTCACCCAATTGATGACTTGTTCGATAAGATACGTAGTGAATATTACTTCTTCAATGTGGGTATGTGGTCAGGATATTACATTGTAAGTATCAAGAAGGATGATATCCCAAAACTACATTTTGAATAAGGTACATGAATTATGAGTTCATAGTCAGGACGTTCAGAATCATTAATTCTCTAAGAATATTCACAAACATGATGAATATATTACTTAGATATTATGTAGAAATATTTTTTGTAGTCTTCATTGATGAAAATGTAATATACTCCAAAACCATGTAGGGGTGTGAATATCTGTTGATCTTTGTGCTAAAGTCCTTGTGAAAGGGGGAGCACTATGAAAAGTATAACAACTGTTTCTTCTTTGTGAAATATGTCTCTTTCTTGGG
The DNA here is from genome assembly GCA_963277665.1 of Viscum album. Taxonomy (NCBI): domain Eukaryota; kingdom Viridiplantae; phylum Streptophyta; class Magnoliopsida; order Santalales; family Viscaceae; genus Viscum; species Viscum album. The sequence goes on from OY728150.1 coordinate 1,592,518,534, forward strand.
GAATATCATCACAAGAAATGGTATATATATATATGGATCCATTAAATACAAATTAAATTCAGTGGTTTAAGAGGAAAACATATGTGATTGATATCCATATGTTACATGGGTTTTCTATAAATTATCACCTATTTGTGATAAATTTCTCACATCTGTCAAAACTCTTACTAATATAACTCAGAAGTGAGACAAATTTTATTGTAATAATGAATGTGAAGAAATAAGTGAAGAATTTAAAAGAAGGATTATAACTACATCTGTTCTAAAACAACTCAGATGTGGGGATATTTTTTAAAATATCAGTGATGCTTAAAAGATGTTTTCATGATCTATGTCAATGAAAAATGACAAATTCATGGCCTATAATTCAATACAGCTAATAAATAATGATAAAAATTATCCCAATCATGATATAAAATTAAAATATGTGATATTTTCATTGAAAATATGTTAGAATAATATCTTTTGGGGACATGAGAAATATATACAGATCGCAAATGTCTCAAATATATTTTCAATAATTTTGATGTGAATTTGAGCCAATAAAGATGGTTAGATCTCATCAAGGATTACGACTATAAAATCCACTATCATCATAGGAAAGTGAATAAGGTGAAACATTCTTTTTGTAAAAAGGACAAAAAATTATTTCATTATTGTGAATTTAATTGGATCGAATCTTAATTTATTTGAAAAGGATGGACATTTGAATCATAGTGGAAAGAAAAAAATCAATCCTTTCACAAATGGTTGCTCAATCGTATCGTTTGGAATAGTTTTGGGATGCTAAAAAATGTGATGTAGGAATTCAGAAGAATGTTACAAATAATAGAAATGGTAAATCCTCCGATTTCAATGTTAACAAAGAATAAATTGTGAGATTTGGGTCAAGAATAAGTGTTACATCAAATCTAGTGTCAACAAAAGAATGTTTGGATGATGCACATAGTTAGACCTTACCTATCCATCCTAGAATCTTAATGATGTACCAATGTATATAATATAAATATTGGTGGGAAAACATGAACAAGGAAATTTTATAATATACATCAATGGGTATTGTATGTTAGAAAGTGAGTTATAAAAGGAATAAGATGAAGGGGATGGTGGAACCATTACCCTTACAAATATGGAAATGGGAAAACATCATAATGGAGTTTTCATCATACATCCAAAGACATCCAAGGGAAACAATGCTGTTTATATTTTTGTGGATTATTTTACAAATATTTCAAACATAATTGTGATTTGGGAGTTTTTATCTCTAAATTAACTAGCAAAAAAATACATTAGTGAAGTTGTAAGGATGAATGAAGTACCACTATCAGTTTTTCCTAATCAATTTCCATGATTAGATTATGTGTTTTGGAAAAGTATCAAGTACAATTAGATGAATTTCATTGTGAGTTGTCACCCTTAATCTAATGTACTATATGATTTTACAATCCAAACACTAGAGAATATGTTGAGATCTTGATAAATGGACATAAATTGTCGATGGTACCAACATCTTCCTTTAGAGGATTAACCTTTCAATAGTAGCTTCCACTCAAATACACAAATGGAGCCGTATTAATCACTTTTTTTCATGAGGTGCAGAACATTGGCATTTTAGGATGATGAAGGGGAATGAAAACTATTAGGTCTTAAAATAGTCATGGAAATTATGAAGAAGGTTCACACCATAGAGTAGCACATAAAAGCTGCTGAGAGTCGACCAAAGAGATTTGCTAACAATATTTTATGAGACAAAGAGTTTCATGTTGGAGACATGGTATACCACCACATAACTCCATGGAAAATAGTCATGTGATTTTGAACAAATTTAAATCATATTCCAAGGTATACTGACCCTTTTTAAATCCTTGATATAATTAAGGAACTCACATATCAACTAGAACTCCCACTGATCAAATTACAAGAACATGATTTATTCCATGTATGAATTTTACGGAATTACATACCATAACCATCACAAGTACTAAATCCAGAGGTGGTACCATTGGAGAATGAACACTCATATGAGGATCAACTTTTGAAGATCTTAGATCCTAGAGAAATATTTCTACAAAATAAGGCAATGGACCTCATAAAAGTGGTGTTGTGAAACCAAAAGTCTGATGAACAAACATGGGAACTAGAGTAGGTGATAAAGAAGAGTTACACTAATCTGTTTTAGTATGGGAAAAGGAAATTTCAAGGGGTAAATTTCTTAAGTTTTAATGTGGTATAGATAGAAACATTTAATAATAAAATTACCATTTTTGATTTAATTTAATACCTTATTGATATATAAAAAACATGCACATTTTTTAATTATATCCACTTGTATTTAGTTTAGAATTCATAATATTTTCCATTTATAATATTATTATTGAATAGTGATCACATGACTAGTATAAATACTATGTTTAAACCAAACCTTTTGACACAGACAAAGGAAGTAATGGCCTCAATTTCTGTGATCATTCCATATGAATCCCATTTATCAGAGCTTCCTAGGGATATAGAACATCTTTTTTTACCTTAGAGAAATAAAAATATGATATCAAACAACTTAAGAATGAAAATAACCATTTAATAGATACATTCATGCTCCATAAGACCACAAACCAAACCATGTTCACCGAACAACACCATGAAATACCCACCAACAAACACGTATATCGTAGGTGTATTCATGTGTAATAAATGGATATGTATTAATATAATAGAGTTATGAATATTTTCATATTTTGATATAGTATCATTAATATATTTTCCTCCTAATATTTTCACATTTCAATGGATTTTAAAAGAAAATGTTGTATCTATTTTTAATATTAAAATTCAATTAAGAAATTTATTATGATTAGTGAATGTATTTTTGAAATATGTAATATTGTAAAAATATATTATTATTAAATTATATTTTTTAAATATAAATGGTCATATAAATTTTATGAATTGAATAGTAAATTTTATTAAGGTTTGAAAACAATTTTTTTAATACCCGTCAATTTTCAATAAAAGTTTTTTTTATATTTAATGAAAAAATCACATATTTGAAAAATTATTTAGATTAAATGAATAATATTTGTGGAATAATTATGTCAAAATTATAAAACTATGAAATTTTCATAATTTTATGAGATAGTCGAGGTTTTTGGTAAAAAATAAATACGATATAAATATATAGGTTGTTTTATGACATCATAATGGACCAATTATGATGTGAAAAATACTATAAAAGTTATATTAGAACGAATATATTTTAATTTTCAAAATAATTTTATTTAGTATTTGTGGGATTTATTATACAATGAAATAATGAATCCTCCAAGACATATAATATATCTGAAGACTTCAATATCATTTCATTGAATGTATGGCTCACCTCCAAATAATAAATTGAACTATTTTTAAAACATCATCCATTGTACATAAAAAATAAAGTATACTACTCCCCTTTTCCAGAAACCATGGTAAAAAACAAAGGGATAGTTTTTTATTTGAATATTTTTTATATAGTTTTTTAAAAAATTATAATAAATAATTCCCCCACAATTCCTTTATAAAACCACCCGATATCCCATTTATCTTCACTCAAACTCCATTAAAAATAAGCGAAATTTTCCCAATAGTCCTTAGTGTCCTCCCGGGGGCCGCACAAGCTCCCAAGAATAGTTTTCCATGCTTTTGGGGTTACACATCCAAGTAAGGGATCCTCACCTTCCACACTTCCATTCAATTCAAGAACCTTATTGTAAATTGGTCATTATAATTTCAATTTGTTGAATTTTCATCCTTTTATAATAAATTCTCTACTATCCAATTGATTTTATTTCATGTAAGTATAATTTATCCTCTACTATATGGACCCTTATTTAAGCTGTTAATATGTTTAAATTTCATAAGGGATTTCTCTCTCTCTCTCATCTTTTTATCAATCACCTCATTTGTGATATTCCCTTTCATTTAAAAATTCATATGTTGGGATACATTCATACCTTTGACCCTTATTGTCCATATCATTTTTAATGATGAGAGACCAATTTGTATCTCAGCAATTCATTTTATGAATTTATATATGACTCTGTTATGCTACCAAAACTTCACCATGATTTCCCATGACAAAATCAGTGTATAGGTAAACTTTTATACATTTCATTATCATGGGTATTCGAAATTATGAAAAAATATTAAATAATAGTAAATATATATGTATATATTACACATTTCTTTGATCTCGGAATAATATATGATCATTAATGATTACATATTGTATTATCTATGTGGCGCACATAAGAATGAAATCGAAATGATTATGAATGGTGAACTCTAATTTCACTCCAATGCATTGGGTAATGTCTAGTTTAATGATACTTCATTTTAAATGGTTGTCGACTTATACTACATCATGTGAAATGGCTGTTGAATCATTATAATTCATGTGAAATGGTTGTGGGATTATGTTTCTTCCAGTACAATGGGTGTTGACTCATGCTACTTCATGTGAAATGAGCTTTGAGTCATGCTCCTCCATGTGCAATGATACCTGGCTAATGATAATGTCATATTTTTTGTAGTTTCCATTCTTCCATATTATAACCATCATACCTTATCATGCCTTTATATTCATGTTCCTTTTATTCTACAGTGATATTTCTATTTCCAATATGTATTATCTTTTTCATATTATTCCATGTTGACTCTTTTATAGGGCCTTATAGCTCAAACATTTCTTATGTATGTCCTTAGGTTATCCCTTGAATTGTTGAGTATGAAAAAATTCCCTTGTCATGTAAAAGAGGATTTCAATAAATATGTTTTACATTATGTTTTATGTTGTTATGTAATGTTCCTAATTTCATAAGACACTAGACCTCTCGATCTTTTGAGATATATTATGAAACAATCCATGTAACAAATCATGTTTAAATATGAAATATAGATCATGGTTGTTATAGATCTTTTTGTAAATAAACATTTTGTATATTTACAAGAATTATGTGTATCTATATTTTAGGTTTAAACCCTATTAATTTGTAATAAACTTTATTTATCTCATGGAATATGTAATCAACTGTTAATCTAGATCAGGATTATAATTTACCATTTCATTTTTTGGAGTTGAACTTTATAACAACAATTATGATTACACTGATATTTTTTTGTTGTGTTTGAAAATGATCATATTAATTCACATCAATCAGTGATGATTTTTGTTTTGATATATCGCATAAACAATATTTTTAATCATCAATTAATAACCCCACTTTGATATTCTTCACTTATATTGATGGTATTTTATTTAATATTATGTTGTAAAATTTATTTATTAAAAAGGATAATTTAATTTCATTTGGTAAAATACTTTTAATTAGTGAAATAGTAGGTATAAAATATATAGTAATCAATAATATATGTAATAAATATATTTATTGAAAATAATTTGAGACATCCCCAAAAACATTTACAATGAAAAATCAAATTTTTGGAATCTAGTAAACTATTATTTATAATTTACACTTAAATATTTTTTAATTTTATCAACAATTATTTCAACTTAATTAAATTAACAATGTTAGGTCACTTGTATAATGTTTTGTATGCACACATCAACCAATTATATAATAGAAAACAATTCATATGTATTAGATGGAAAATATATACATTAAAAAGTCTGGTATTAATAATTAATTTCTATAAATATATATTTTAATCTATGGTCTATTATGATAAAATAATTCAGTTAAAATGAATAATGATCTATTTTGAACATAACATGTTACATAATAATATTACTCCTTTTCATTCCATCAAAATAATTTATTACATAAAAATTATATCATAAACTGTAAGAATTACTTATGTGTCCAAAATAGAGTTGTAGTTGATTATTTATACAAAAAAATGGAAATGATTTTGTAATAAATAGACTACTTATGAATGATCCAATATCCTCAACCTAGTAATCATGAATCATGTCAATCCAAAAATCCGTGTAAACTTATGTGTAATTCCCCATGTGGATGTGAATAGAAAATTGTAGTTATAGTCTATCAACTATTTGGGTAGTGTATATCCTTTATCAAATAAACATGAAATTAGTATAAATAATGAAATGTATCCATCCAACGATATGTTATACATTATATTAATTATATTTATACCCCAAATATAATAAAAAAATTACAATCATGAACTATATATGTTCACAATGTAAATATACTATTGTCATTTCAAAATATAAGAACTTCTTAAAGGTCGATAATATATATTTCTAAAAAAATATAATATAATATAATGAATACATCAAAAAACTAATTCTTTGGGGTGTATAAGGTCTTATATATCCATCCTAAAATCCACCAAACTCATCCATTTATATTTGGGACCACTCCATTATCATTATAAATAGTAATAAAGACTCTTTTACTACAATTTTTCATGCTAATGTTTTATGAAAAAATTTTATAGGTCTACGAGAAACATTTTTACTAATTTAACCTTGGGTCTATCTGAATTATTTTGGTAATGTGTGTATGTTTGTGTGTGTTATATATTGACTTTTCTGGATATGTATCATGCTCTTCACCAGGTATCCATTTACCATTATTATGATCATACCATGGTTGGGTATTTATTTGTTGGTGTTTGGGGTGAATTTTAGAATTTGGGAAGCCCAATGGGATATGCAATGTTGCACCATGTATTTCATAAACCATATTTCTTTCCATAGAAACTGACTTCCCCATTGTGAGAAACTATAAATGGGAACATAGTTTGGCCAAACCATGCATCCTCTATCCCCAAACCACATACCCTTGGAAGGTGGTGATTTATATGTATGGTTCACCATGGTAAAAACAACATGAAAACCAAGGAGTATTAATCCACTATAGATTGTAGGGGAACTATTTTAGGACCCATGGGTTGTCATTCCATGGTCCTACCCAAGAAACTGTGTGTACGATATTTTACGCCACCAAAAATTTATTTATAGTTTCTTAAATCCCCAAATTTTAACCCTCATAATTCATTATCAGCCTAATATAAATTTCCACTATTTCTATTATCTCGGGAAGATTCCAATGATCCTTGAAAATCATGCTTTATGAACTGATGATCCAATGGAACAAATTTTACCCACTATGGTATGTAAATTCTTTGCCATTTAGATTCATCTATATCCCATCACTATCCCTATTTTAAGAGAGTTTATTTCCATTGTTTATTTTTTCGATATAGTTTTTAATGGAACATAATATTTTGGATATTGATCCTATGTATTGATTTTACGTATCATTTTTATGGGCTTCATGGGAACTCATGGGCCATTTATAAGTAGAAATATATGATGATGAGATCATCTAGAGCCAGTTCCTAGTTTGTGCCAGCTCTAGGCCCCTCCCTCTCACCGACAGAGAGGATGAAACAAGTATGAATTGGAATTTTTTTTCAAATTAAATAAATGATCACAGTACCCACGTGAATAGCACATCTAATATAGATGTCCCTTGTGATGTGGTTGTCCCTTGGTTATCTCCTTCTCTTGATTTGTCTGACCTTATCATTTTTTCCCTTGAACACTTCCTTATTGGTTGTTACTCCTTTGTCTCCTCTTCTTCTTCTAGAAATCCTGATGACACTAGTGTTCCATGTGTCCCCCTTAGTCTACCTATTACGAGTCCTCCAAGACTCTTTCTCCTCCCTCCCTAATGTTCTATATCAAATAATAGATATCTCCAAAACTCCTTAAGCATTCCCTAGATTGTTTTATGGCATTGCATACATATGTGTTAAAATAGATGGATCAAATACTAGTGTGTGTGAAAAAATAACTCATGGTTGGGTGGGCCTCTCCTCAACAACTACTGTTTCTTTCCTTACTTCACTTTGGCTTCATGTCTGAGGCTCCCCTCGTCGAGCAACATGTTATTACCCATTTAATATCTTGAGGCCTCGTTCAAGAGAAATTATTTTCTACAAATTGGGATCCCTCAACAGATGGATTGGAATGACCTATCACTCACTCGAATCCAATAAAATTAGGATTTTTTACACCATTAGTATAATCTAAAACATCTATCTCTGAAATACCAGAAGTGTCTGACTTAATGGTCTCTCTAACTATCTGGAATACATAGGGCATGGGAGCCAAATAAAATAGTTCATTTCTTTCATCTGAATCCAGGAAAAATCATGCCTCTCTCATTTCAATCATCGAACCTAAAAAATCTCTAATCAATATTCCATTTGTGGCCTATAGAATGGGGTTTTGACGTTTTTTCATGGGTACCCAAACAATGTTCACATTTGGATCTACTGGAACGAACACTTTTCCATTGAATTAATGTGTCTCACCCAACAGTGTATTAACAGGAAGATCTCTAGTAATGGCTTGTAGTTAATCATCACATTTGTCTACGCTAGTGCAGAAACCACTCGGAGGGTGGATCTTTGGATACATTTGGAATCAATTAATCCAGGATTCATCTTGTGGTTAATCGGATGTGATTTTAATGCAATTATGGACCCTTCATAGAAAAGTGGTGGCACGTCCATTAACCTTGGTGACTCACCGATTTTACTGGTTTATTGATCCTCTATGGGATGATGGCATTTTTTTACAATAGTTCCATATTCACATGGTGAAATAACCATCAAGGTGATAATTGTATCTATAGTTGGTTGGATAGGTGATTCACTAATATCCGTGGATTAGATACTTTTTATCATTCTACAGTTACACACATGTTCTGTTCTCTTTCCGATCATGCACCACTTTTCTTGGGCTTAGAGCAGGACATCTCCAGCAATATCATTTTTCTATACTAAAAAAATGCCACCAGGATGAATCCTTCCTAAAAATAATGAAGAGTTCTTGGGAAAAAGTGGTGGTTAAAATCGATTGTTGTGGGTTGATGCAGAATCTCAAACATCTCAACGAGAATATCATAGGCTGGATTGAATGAAGACTGAATAAAACCACATGTGGGTAAAATATTAAAAATGAGATTGATTGAATGGTGGATGACATTATTAATGACTGCGATGAGAATAACATTATTCTTTGATGTGATAAAAGGGTGAATCTTACTAAAATGTTTCTAGAGATTGAGTCTTCTTACAAACAGTGGTCTCGAGTGAGATGGTTGGAAGAAGGTGATCATAATTCTACCTTATTTCATGCATGTTTAATGGAATGGAGCAACATGAATATTAATATGATTATCAGAAATGGGATGTTCACCTCGAAAGTGGATGTGGAAGGATAAATGTCATTAGAAGACATCGAAGGTCTCCTGGTGGGGGAATAATACTCTAACTTTGTGCAGTCACAAAACAACCAGAAATGTGCGGACTTATTAAGATGATTACATCTTCTAGTGGGGATGTACGATAAAACACTACAATCGGAAATGCCATTGGAGGATGAGATCTAGGAATCAATCCTGAGGATACCGCCTGATAGTGCACCTTGGTCAGACGATATCCTAGTTTCATTATACATAGTATCATGGGAGGTGGTCGGCCCATAGGTGGTGGATGTCGTTCAACACTTCTTTAGTGGAGGAGCATTGATCATTAGAACTTTCTCATGTATAGTGTTTCTGATACCAAAAAATAAGGATCCCACAATTATCAATCGTTATAGACCCATTTCTCTTTTCAATTTCTCATAAAATATATTTGACAATATTCTTCAAGGAATTATAAATGGGGTCATTCCGTGATTTGAATTGAGGGAACTGTTGAATCAATAAGGTTTCCTTGTAAAATTTCTATTCCTCTATGTTGTGAAAATCACAATCACTGTATCTTATAGAAAATTAAATTTTCCCTAATAATTTTCAATATAAGGAAAAATTTCCTTCCACAATAAAATTTTATCCTTACCTTTCCTTCATTGTTCATTTTATAGTTTCTATACATCTAGAACTTTTTTTCTAAAGGGTAAAATTATGTTTCATATCAAAAACCTCAGGATCCTATAAATCCTTATTGTTAAAGAATTCTCTTTTTATGATCTGAATTCAGTTTCATAATTCCGACTCTGAATTATCTCAAATATAGACTCTGAATTATCTAAAATTCATACTCCAAATTCTCTAATATTCAGACTCGGAATTCCCTGAAATTGAGACTCCAAATTCACTGAAATTTGTACTCCGAATTCTCTAAAATTCATACTCCAAATAATATGATATTCAACCTCTGAATTATCTGAAATTCATACTCCCAATTCTATGAAATTCAGATTATGAATTCATTAGAATTCAAACTCTGAATTCCTCTGAATTACGACTCCAAATTCCTAATAATTTAGACATCCAAATTCATATTTCGAATTATTTTATATTCAGACTCTAAATTATCTGAAATTCAGACTCTAAATTCCTTAGAATTCAGACTCAAAATTACTCAGAATTCAGAATATGTATTCCTTAGAATTATTACTCCCAATTCCTTTTAAATATGACACCAAATTCCTAAGAATTCATATTCATAAATCATTAGAATTCAAATTCCTAAATCTATAGTATTCAGGTTCCAAATTCAATGGAAAAAAGAATATGAATATCCATGTTTTATAACCTCCCAATTATTATTTTCTTAAACCCTGAACTTTTATTTTCCGTTAGACTCTGAAATATAGATTTGGTTATAAAATCTTATTTTACTTATACCTGTAATAGTTATTAAATGATGTCATACATTCTATTTCTAACTAACTGTTGTTTGAGTGACATGTTGTCACACCCATTTTTTTTTGGTCATTTTAATTATTTTATTTCACTTGGCTTTGGGTGTTTTTTCTTAAGTGCGGGTGAGTCCCGGTTAAAAATTTTAATGTTGGGATGAGTTTATCATTTGGGATGGTGTGAGAACATCGTACGCTTAAGACGCGCAGTTCGCTTGGGCATGTGCTTTCTGCTTGGGTACGTGCAGCCTCCATGCAGTCCGCTTGGATATCGCACGGCGTGCGAACACCGCACGATCATCCAGTATTAACATTATGTGTGTATATGTATGTTTGTATGTTTATATATGTGCATATATATGTGTATCTGCGTTTGAATACGTTTATGATTTAACGTTGTGTGTATATATATATAAGGTATGTGTATATATGTTTATAGGAGTATATATATACACATATGTTTATAAATAACTATGTTTTAATGTTATATGCTTCTGTGTATTTATGTTTATATATATGTTTATATATGTTTATATGTTTATATGTGTTATATATAGGTTTATATATGTTTATATGTTTATATATGTTTATATATGTTTATAAATATATATTTACAGATGTATTTATGTTTATATAAGTTGGTTTATATATATGTTTATATTTATTTATTTATGTGTATATATTTATTATTATTATTATCATTATTATTTTATTATTGTTATTGTTATTATAAGATAAATGAAAAAAAAATTAAAAACCAACCAAAATCTACCCAAGCCCGCCCCCTCTTCCCCTCTCTCCCCCGTATCCCCCCCTTCCTGGTTCGGCCGGCCCGCGCTGCCCCCCCCCCCCCCCCACCCTTTGCCACCTCCCATCCACCGCTGTCCACCGTCGTCCTCCGCTGTCTGCGCCGGCCACCCCGATCGCGCCGGCGCCGCCGCCTCCCATTTCCCGTAGCTCCGCCACACGCCACCCTTCCCCTTTCCCTCCGGCTAGCCGCTGCGCGCATCCCCCCTACCAGCCTCCTCTTCTCTAACCCGCAACCCCCCTTACAGGCAAACCCGCCTGCTCCGGCCGGCCCCACCTGCTCCGGCCAACCCTGCTTGCTCCGGCCGACCCCACCTGCTCCGGTCCTCCCCCTCCTCTCGTGCACCGGCCATCCACCCTGGCCGACCTCCTTTCTCTCTGATTAGCATCCCCGACCTCCGCGTGACCCCTTTGGCTGAACCCTAATGTATTTGGGGTTTCTATTTGATTGAATCCTATTATTTTGGTTTCTTCGGGTTCCGTCGAGATCGGTTCTAGCCACTACCGGCAAGGGCAGTGGGTTCTCCATGGTTTTAAGGTATGGGTTCATTAGTTTCTTCATTGTTGGTTAACATTATTTAATGGGTTTAATTATTTTTTTTGAGTTGTCATAATTTTATTTTGGGTGTTTAAAAGAAATCTAGTGTGTTATTTAATCAGTTTTCATGGTGCAAAATTGCTATAATTGAGGTTCGGCATGCTTTGATTCATTAGTGATATTTTTACGCAAAATAAGTTTGATTCTTTTTGTGAAAAATTGGTGTCGAGATATTTATCATTATTCTATAAACTGTGTGGTTGGTTTATTATGTTGCGCACGTGCTGCATATTCTTTTTTGACAAGTGAGTGATGTGCGTTTGGCCTTGGAAGAGATTTTGGGTGGGGTTTCTGTTCAATATCTTATAACACTGTTTGGAGTTGTTTCATAAAATTTTTATGTGGTTAATTAAATATTTTAATGGGATTTTGATTTTAGATTGTGTTGCGGACCCTTGAGGTCTTTATCTGGTCCAAAGTCGGCTTTACCTGAGTTGTTAATTTAGCAATGTTTTGCTGCTTGCATTGTAGGATATATATATATACTTATGGTGTATAGGTATATAGTTATATATATATATATAGGCATATATGTATATATATTTATATATATGTATGCACTTCAAGGTCGTGTGTGCTTTGGACATGGGTTAACCGAGGTTGTTCATTTGGTCTGTGCATCGTCATTTCTCCTTCCGTTGAGGTTCTACCATTTTTTCACATGTCTTGGTTGGTGTTTCCAACCATGTCAGTTTAGATTCAAAACATGATCACTTGAATATTTTCGATTAATCCTTTTATATCCATTGCATATCTATCGTATTTATGAAAATCATCTAAATTAGTTCTATTGCTGTTTTAAATTTATGAAAGTGACTTTTGAGTTCTGTTTATATGAAATGCATAGGTTCTTGGTAAAGTTAAATCAATTTCTTTGTGATGTGTTTGATTGCAGTTGATAGTGATTGTGTTCTAGAAATGTAAGAATTTCTTTGGTATGTTTGTTTATCAAAAGGAAAAACCGGTAGTTTTTTTATAAACTATTTTGAAATGGTGGTTGGTTTGAAAGATGCATTTGTTTTTATAAAGTGATGTGAAAGATTTTGAGTTTGGTTTCAACGCTAAAGTGTTTTATGAAAGATGTTTTTTTGTGTTTCTTCTAGAAACTAAATGTTGGATTGGATGTTGGCACATCCATGGGAGCACTAGGTGCTCACATGGATGTGACTCCAAATGAAGATGACACATTAAAGTTATGTTTTCTGAAAACTAGGTTTCAGAGAAAATAATTTGTTGGTTTAAAGGGAATTGAAGGAAGCTGGACCGGTTGGAATTTGGTGTGAGTTAGATGGTTGTTTTTCTTAAAGGCTCATTTGGCTCTTCCACCTCAATGGTAATATTTATGTTGACACTTTAAGAAGAATGTGTTTGCACTGACTATTGGAAAAAAATCGGTGTGCCCGATTGGCATCTTAACTCGTTTACGAAAAGTTTTGAAAGTAGGCATGTTGTAAAGGCTCATTTGGCACCATATTGAATGTGAAAGAACTTTTTATGTGTGCATTCTTGTGGGGAATATCTATAGGGGGACTTCCCTTGACGGTTGTCGTGTAGCGGTGTCTGTGTAAGGGCTTGGCAAGTGCGGTGAGATGAGTCACGCCTGCGAGGGCCTCCAACTTACACAGTATTACTAAAACTATAATGGGTTCCTAGTAGTCTTATAGATTATCAAGTGACAGTTGCTTGCTAGCCCTGATTAGATGGGATAGTACCCCCTGGAGTCGTGGACAAGCCAGGAGGGATGTGCCCCGGGTTGGGTATTAGGGCGGCCAGTTGGTTATTGACTATGGAGTACCACGCCGGCAGGTAGTCTTAACCCGAGTACATCCATGTGTTTTCTATGGATGTTTAGGATCGCCCATGTTTATTGCTTACTTTTTCTTGTTTACTTTTACTTGCACTTGGTTTCCAGCAATTACTTATTACTTGTTCGTCTTTTTCATAATGTGATAAACATAGATTTGAAATCTAGTTATATAGAAATGCATTGTTTTGGAAAAAATGGTTATGGCATGTGTTGGTTTTGAAATGGTAAATTAGGATCATTTTTTTTGTTTTCCTCTAAGATGTGAAAAACATATTTTCTATCATTGAATGTCCAAACTAGAGTTGTTTTGAGTTTGTTTCTGAAAAGTGGATGTGGTTGGATTCTGTGGTTACTTTGGCTTCCCTACTGAGCATTTTTAATGCTCACGCCTATTTTATCAGTTCAGTTTCTGATTTCCCTTTCTCAGATTTTCATGTCCATGTTGCTCGTCATGAGAGCAAGGTTGGCCTTAGTTGGGAGGTGACCAAAGGGTCACAAGGAGGTATGTGCTGATTTGTTTTTTTCCACTGTTGGTTTTTATTTTTATCATCAGTTTTTATTTTTCTGTTTATCTTTTTTTGGGATAAATCATTCCCAACATTTTAACATTGATGCCAGGCACTGGTTGCCAGACCGTGGCGATCGGGAACACCCCTCGGGCCATGTCGCGGGCCGGCTCGGGTGACCGGCTCAGGGTCGACCCGGGATGGTTCGTGACACAATAGTATCAGAGGCAGTTTCTAGTTATTTGGGATGTCTGGTAGAAGTAGATTAGGACTGTCGGGGCTTAGGAGGTAGGTTACGGGTCGGTGCCTGATCACCACCGCTCATGATGAGACCTGAGTTACCACGGTTAGTACGGGATTTTAGTCTTTTTTCATTGGTTATTTTGGATTGAGGGATGAAAAATGTGAGCGAATCGGTTCACATTGCAGCCTCACATAGGGTGGTGACCCACGTGGAGTCCAAGAGCCCGGTTTAAGGTCATCATAGTGTCATGTCTTACTTGGGGCATGGATCACCACCATGTCGCCGAGTTAAGTACAGACAGTAGTCCCTCATTCCGTTGGTTTATAGTTGGTTGTGTTTTTTTTAAACTCAGTCTATGTGTGTGTGTGTGTGTGTGTTGAAAATGAAAGTGATTTCGAAATGAAAAAAGGGATTTCTTCCAAATTGTTTTTGAAATTAGTAATGTGGTGTTTTTAAAAGAGAATGTGTATTGGTTTGGAACAATATGGTTCGTGTTTGGATTTGGTGATGAAAGATGTGTTTGAACCTTGGCACTCTTTATGGAGGCTCACAGGTGCGTGGGTATGTAGGGGAACATGTTTGCAGATGATGTGAGCGATATTGAATGAACACACATGTGACAGTTCATAAGGTTCCATAGGAGGGCTTTAGGATTTTAAAGAAATGATGGTTTTGGAAAGTGATTTATGCTTGTGTTTGTATATGTTTGGCTTATGGGCCTTTTGACCTTGACTTGTGTTGTTGCCTTGATTGAGTTTTGGCTTGATGCTGGTTTTGATGATGTTTCCCGTGTTGTCCCCCCCCCCCTCAGGGGTGGTGTGTTCAAGTTTCAAGGCCTCTCTGTTAGTAAATTTCTATGGTGGGGAGAACCCTCTCGTGTTCCCCCCTCAACCTCGGACAATGTTTGTACTCGAGTTGGTCGGATGTGACTTGTGTTGGTAATGGTCACCCTGAGCCTCTCTGATTCTTTTGGTTTTTCTTCGGCACAGACTCAAGTTAAGATAACTATTGGCTTGGTGACTTTATGGGGGTAGAAAGTGTTTGTGTTTGGGAGAATTGTCACACCCGTTTTTTTAGTCATTTTAATTATTTTATTTCACATGGCGTTGGGTGTTTTTGTTTAATTGCGGCTGAGTCCCAGTTTAAAATTTAAATGATGGGATGAGTTTATGGTTTGGGATGGTGCGCGAACACCGTACGCTTAAGATGCATAGTTCGCTTGGGAACGTGCTTTCTGCTTGGGTATGTACAGCCCGCATGCAGTCCGCTTGGATACCTCCTGACGTGCGAACACCACACGATCATCTAGTTTTAACATTATGTGTGTATATGTATGTTTTTATGTTTATATATGTGCATATATATGTGTATCTGCGTTTGTATACGTTTATGATTTAACGTTGTGTGTATATATATATAAAGTATGTGTATATATGTTTATAGGAGTATATATATACACATATGTTTATAAATATCTATGTTTTAAAGTTATATGCTTATGTGTCATTATGTTTATATATATGTTTATATATGTTTATATGTTTATATGTGTTATATATATGTTTATATATGATTATATGTTTATATATGTTATATATATGTTTATAAATATATATGAATAGATGTATTTATGTTTATAAAAGTAGGTTTATATATATATATGTTTATATATATATATTTATTTATGTGTATATGTTTATTTTTATTGTTATTATTATTATTATTGTTATTGTTATTTTTATTATACGATAAAATAAAATAAAAAAATTAATATTAAAAACCAACCCTAATCTACCCGAGCCTGCCCCTCTCCCCCTCTCTCTCCCATATCCCCCCCCCCCTTCCTGTTTCGGCGCCCCCCCCCCCCCCTCCACGCGACCCCACCTCCAGCCGCCTCTCATCCACCGCCGTCCACCGTCATCTATCGATGTCTGCGCTGGCCTCCCCGATCACGCCGGCGCTACCACCTCCCCTTGCCCACAGCTCCGCCACGCGCCACCCTCCCCCTTTCTTTCTGGCTAGCCGTCGCGGGTAGCCCCCCCTTTCGGCCCCCTCTTCTCTAAACTGCAAACCCCCTTCCGGCTGAACCCACCTGCTCCGGCCGACCCCACCTGCTCCGGCCAACCCTACCTGCTCCGGTCGACCCCACCTGCGCCGGTCCTCCCCCTCCTCTCGTGCACCGGCCAGCCACCCCGGCCGACCTCCTCGCTCTCCGATCAGTATCCCCGACCACCGCGTGACTCCTTTGGTCGAACCCTAATGTATTTAGGGTTTTCCATTTGATTTAATCCTATTATTTTGGTTTCTTCGGGTTCCGTCGAGATAGGTTCTAGCCACTGCTGGTAAGGGCAGTGGGTTCACCATGGTTTTCAGGTATGGGTTCTTCAGTTTCTTCTTTGCGGGTTAATTTGATTGTAGGGTTTTTATTATTTTTTTTGAGTTGTCATCATTTTAATATAGGTTTTTAAAAGAAATATAGTGTTTTATTTATTCAGTTTTCATGGTGAAAAATTTCTCTAATTGAGGATCAGCATGCTTTGATTCATTAGTGATATGTTTACGCAAAATGAGTTTGATTCTTTTTGTGAAAAATCGGCGTCGATTTGTTTATCTGTATTCTATAGACTGTGCGTTGGTTTATTATGTTGTGCATGGGATGCATATTCTGTTTTTACAAGTGAGTGATGTGCGTTTGGCCTTGGAATAGTTTTTTGGGTGGGATTTGTTTTTAATATCATGTGACACTGTTTGGAGTTGTTTCATAAAATTTTTATGTGGTTCATTAAATCTTTTAATGGTATTTTGATTTTAGATTGAGTTGCGGACCCTTGAGGTCTTTATCTGGTCCAGAGTCGACTTTACCCGAGTTGTTAATTTAGCAATGTTTTGCTGCTTGCATTGCAGGATATATATATATATACCTATGGTGTATAGGTATATAGTTATATATATATATACAGATATGTATATATATATATATATATGCACTTTAAGGTCGTGTGTGCTTTGGACATGGGTTAACCGAGGTTGTGCATTTGGTCTGCGGAGCATCATTTCTCCTTCCGTTGTGGTTCTACCGTTTTCGCACGTGTCGAATTAGGTGTTTCCAACCATGTCCCATTTAGATTCAGACCTTGTGCACTTTAATATTTATGATTAATCCTTTTATATCGTTTGCATATCTATCGTATTTATGAAAAGCATATGGCCTAGTTATGTTGCAGTTTTAAATTTATGAAAGTGGCTTTTAATGTTTGTTTATATGAAATGCATAGGTTCTTGGTAAAGTTAAATCAATTACATTGTGATGTGTTTGGTTACAGTTGATAGTGATTGTGTTCTGGAAATGTAATAATTTCTTTGGTGTGTTTGTTTAAAAAAAAGACGAACCAGTAGTTGTTTTAGAAAAGATTTGGAAATGGTGGTTGGTTTGAAAGATTCATATATTTTTACAAAGTGTTGTGAAAGAATTTGAGTTTGGTTTCAATGCTAAAGTGTTTTATGAAAGATGTTTTTTAAGAGATTCTTCTAGAAACTAAATGTGCCATTGGATGTTGGCACATCCGTGATAGTAGTAGGTGCTCCCATGGATGTGCCTCCAAAGGAAGATGACACATTAAACTTATATTTTCTTAAAACTAGGTTTTAGAGAAAATAATTTGTTGTTTTAGAGGGAATTGAAGGAAGCTGGCCCAGTTGGCTTTTGGTGTGAGTTAGATGGTCATTTTTCTTAAAGTCCCATTTGGCTCTTCCAACTAAATGGTAATATTTATGTTGACACTTTGAGAAGAATGTGTTTTCACTGACTCTTGGAAAAAATTGGGTGTGCCCTATTGGAAACTTAACTCGTTTACGAAATGTTTTGGAACTACGCATGTTGTGAAGGCCCGGTTGGCACCTTATTGAATTTGAAAGAACTTTTGATGTGTGAATTCTGGTGGGGCATCTCTACAGGGGGACTTCCCTTGAGGTTTGTTGTGTAGCAGTGTGTGTGTAAGGGGTTGGCAAGTGCGGTGAGATGAGTCACGCGTGCGAGGGCCTCCAAGATACACAGTATTACTAAAACCACCATGGGTTTCTGGGCGTCTTATATATTATCGAGTGACGGTTTCTTTCTAGCCCTGATTAGATGGGTTAGTATCCCCCCTGGAGTCGTGGACAGGCCAGGAGGGATGTGCCACTAGTTGTCTATTAGGGCGTCCAGTTGGTTATTGACTATGGAGTACCACGCCGGTTGGTAGTCTGAACCCAAGTACGTCGAGGGGTTTTCGAGGGATGTTTAGGATCCCCCATGGTTATTGCTTACTTATGCTTGTTTAATTTTACTTGCACATGGTTTCCAGCATTTACTTATTACCTGTTCATCTTTTGCATAATGTGATAAACATAGATTTGAAATCCAGTTATTTAGAAATGCATTGTTTTGGGAAAACCTGGTTGTGGCGTGTGTTGGTTTTGAAATGGTAAATTATGATCATTTTTTTTGTTTTCCTTTAAGATGTGAAAAACCTATTTTCTATCATTGTATGTGCAAACTAGCGTTTTTTGGGTTTGTTTCTGGAAAGTGGACGTGGTTGGATTCTGTGGTTACTTTGGCTTCCCTACTGAGCATTTTTAATGCTCATGCCTATTTTATCATTTCAGTTGCAGGTTTCCCTTGCTCAAGTTTTCGTGGCCAAGTTTCTCATCATGAGAGAAAGGTTGGCCTTAGTTGGGAGGTGACCAAATGGTCACTAGGAGGTATGTGCCGTTTTGTTTCTTTTCGCTGCTAGTTTTTATTTTTATCGTCAGTTTTTATTTTTCTTTTTATCTTTTATGGGCTAAATAATTCCCAACATTTTAACATTGATGTCAGGCACTTGTTGCTAGCCCGTGGGGATCGGGAACGCCTCTCGGGCCATGCCGCGGGCCGGCTCGGGTGACCGGCTCAGGGTGGACCCAGGCCGGTTCGTGACACATGTGTACAGGTCCCTCTGAGATTCAAGGAAAAATATGAATGTTGGAGGAGGGAGTGAACTATTGAAGAAATGCCTATAAATAAGAGCTCATTTGAATGAGCTCAAGAACAATTGAGAATATTGATCCATAACTCTATAGATTCCT
The DNA here is from genome assembly GCA_963277665.1 of Viscum album. Lineage (NCBI taxonomy): Eukaryota > Viridiplantae > Streptophyta > Magnoliopsida > Santalales > Viscaceae > Viscum > Viscum album. Next base: position 1,592,538,289 of record OY728150.1, read on the forward strand.
TGCTGCTGATGTGATTTATAGATAAAGAGAGACTCATGACTTGTGCATACTGAACATCAGGTTCAGCTTTCTTCGTGGGACATTGTTTGTTGCTCTATATAATCGAGGACTTCCGGGGATAGGAAGACAAAGTTGCCAACTACGTTATTTTTCGAGGACTACCGTGGATCAGAAGATAGAGGTTTCAACTACATTAAATTTTGAGGGGATGAGGGGATAACAAGTGAGTTTCAATTATTCCTATTGAGGTTTTACCCTGGTATGGGTAAGTCAAACATTCATTAAACTATAAATAATGAAACCTTTATACATGGTTTTTGGATTCCCTACTATTTAGGATAAAATATTTCATACATGATACTTGTTTTGTTGCATGTTTATTTTCCACTTAATTTTGTTAAAGGATGAACATATAAATTTCATATACTTTCTTTTTCTCTTATGTACTCTAATTAATATTATTTTATATGCTTTATTTTAGAATATTTTCCTTTTAAACATTCCATATGTTTCAGTTCCAGAACCATATTTCTAGAACCTAGTATGAATTTATAAGTAATAGGTCTGGTGAATTTAAATTTTTTAACATTGTAAAAAAAGTTTTCCTTATGGTTAAAAACAAAAGTTTTTAAACATACAATTCACCCCACTATTGTAATTTTGCATCAACATCATATTTTGATCCTACAATTTTTATCTTAGAAGGTATCTGAAATACTTATATTCATAGATAAGTCTTATTTCTCATGTTTTTATTGTTATAAATATTTTCCTTTCATAGGATTTCTATCATTGTTTACAAACATTTATTATTAAGAAGTTTTTGGGTAAAGGAATTTTCTTTTAGAAGGCAGGAATGAATGTCAGTTTGATTGACAATCTAAATCCTACTAGACAACCTATAGTTGATGGAAATGATTATGTATCCTTTACTACTAAATATCCAAGACTATTGAAAGGATTAAAAGATCGAAGTAAAAAAATTCACAGTTTTATCGGAATCTAGAAAATGTGTACATTCTGAGAATGAATAAGATAATCTTTCTCGAAGTATGAATGAGATAGTTTAAAAGAAAGACTTTCATTATAAGTTTATGAAGAAATAAATAAAGGACAACGATGACACTGAAGTCACTTGTTATGAATGTAGAAGAGTAGGTCATATAAGGATAGACTGTCTAATGATTAAGAGAAAGGATAGGAAGGAAAATAATTCTGAGAGAAATAAAAAGAAGTATTACAAGGCTGAACCTAAGAATTTTTTTAAAGATAATGACACCCTGATTGCCAATACTAGAGAATTTTTTGATGAATCCTCAGAGTATGAATCTTCTTGTTAGAAGAATCTTGGTCTACAAGACAAATTACCCATTGAAAATCATTATCTAATGGTTAATGTACACAATGATGAATCCATAACAAATGTATCCTTAAATTAAAATATTAGTGATAATAAATATTATGAGTCATCAGATGAAGAATCTTCTTCTGATTAAGCTAACACTTTACCTACTTATGAAAAATTATAAAAGATTGATAAACTTCTTGAGAATGGAAATTCTAAATTTAAGAAAAACTTGATAAGGAAAATCCATAAATTTATGTTCTTACTAATGAAGTATAAGATCATTCTAAAGACTATGATAATAAAATTTATTATTTTTAATGTATTTCTAAAAACCATGAGAAAATTTATTTTGAGAAGGATGAAATTTCAAAGAACATGAAAACATAATACCTAAGAAATATATTTTAGGGACAAACTCTAGTGCTAAAATTAATTTTTTAGGATAAAATCATAGTTATTAGATTAATTCCAAAAATATATTCCTTGAGGAAGTGTTTGTCAAACATTACCTAGGGTAAGGAAAATTTTGATAAGATGTATTCCGAAATTCAACATCTAAAGAATAATTTTGGAGTTTTTTATACTTATTCTAAACCAGTTTTAGTAATAATTATTTTTTTCCTCAAAGTGATCCATTCTACACTAAATTTCAGTGTGGTATACATTGAGCAAAAAATTGTTCCTTAAAAAAACTCAGTATTTAGGATTTTATAAAGAATATTTTTCTATGAGAATGTGAATACATAAAATTTTTCTTTCTGATGTTTTTTGATCCATGAATGTTTGGGTTCTAAAATTCTAACACTCTTACATTCAGGAAAATAAAGATAGTTCCAATAGAAATACATGGAACATGGATAGTGGATGGTCCCGACACATGAGTGGTATCAGAAACATCTATAAAAATATTATCAAGAAAAAGGATTGAAATGTATCTTTCGGATATAATGCTAAATGAGAAATTATTTTTATAGGTAAAATTTTTCTTCTTGAAAAAACATTGATTTAAAATGATTTATTTCTTAAAATACTTACACATAACCTCATTAGTACAAGTCAATTATGTGATCAAGGTTACCTTGTGAATTTTAGTAATGACAAGGTCTTAGTACACAATTGAAAGAAAGAGCTCATTCTTTCTGCCCATAGGCAAGAGAATGTAAACACACTAAACATAGAAGACCTTAGGATCCAAGATCATTCTTGTCTTAGTGAAATGGAATATCTTTCTAGGTTATGGAATAGAAGGTTATGAAATTGTAACCTTATGAAAAATGTGATCTCTCTATGAAAAGACATGTTAAGGTTCTACTAGATCATAGATATTATTCTTCATTAGTTAGTGATCCTTGTCAATATAGGAAGAAATATAAACTAGGCTTTAACATGATCAGTGAAGTCTCAACTTATAATGCATTAAAATGGAGCATTTCAATATTTTTTGTCCAACAAAAACTGGAAGAATTAAGAGAAAAATATTATGTATTTTTTCTAGTTGATGATTACACTATATTTATGTGGGTTTATTTTCTAGGAATGAAATCTGATGATTTTTCTTATTTCAAAATCTTTAGATCCCCAGTAAAAAGGATAAAAACCTTCAATTGATAACTATTAATAGTGATCATAGAGGAAAATTTCAAAATTCTGATTTTGAAACATTTTTCAGTAGAAAAGGAATTTCTCATAACATATCAAAACCAAGAACTCCTCATAAAAATGGTTTTTTTTGAAAGTATAAATTGAGTTCTTCAAGAGATAACTAGTACCATGTCGACTGAATATTTAGTAGTCAATTATTTTTTGGATGAAGCTGTATGTACTTATTTTGATAATATAAATCATGTTTATATTAGACCTTTTCAAAATAAAACACCCTATGAGTTATAGAATAGTCAAAAACCTAGAAATTCCTACTTCAATGTATTTAGATGCAAAGTATTAATTCTGAATACTAATGATAATTTACATAAATTTGCACCCAAATCATATGATGGAATTCTCCTAGGCTACTCCACAACTTATAAATCTTATAGAATTTTAAAAAAAAACTTGTACAGTTGATGAAACAGTACATGTTATATTTGATGAAACTGATACCTTTGTTTTTAGACAACCACAACCTACATCTTTTGATGTGTTTTCAAAAACAGATTATCAACCCTTGATAGAAGATCCTTCTAAAAAGGAAAATGTTCAATAAAATATCCTTTAAGCATTTTTACAAAATATTTCCAACTATATATTGATGAACATGTTGTTAAAAACCCAAATCAGTTGATTCTTATGAATCATCCCAGTGATAGTATCATTGGTAATGTAAATCAACATGAAAGGTCTACAAGTTCATTAAGGAATGAAATAGAATATATTACATTACATTCTCAATTAGAACCTAAAATCACTGATGAATCTTTAGGTGATGATGATTGGAAAAAATCTATTATAGATCAACAAAATTAATTCGAAAGGAATAAATTATGGACTTTGGTTGAATGAACTAAAAAAACATCTGTTATTTGAGTGAAATGGTTTTTCAGAAATACATGTGATGAAAATGGAATCCTAGTAAGAAATAATGATAGATTAGTTGCTGAAGGCTGTAATCAATAAAGAGGATTATATTATGACCAAACCTATGCTCCAGTATCTAGACTAGAATCTATCCATATTCTAATTTCCTTTACAGAATTCATTAACATTAAACTTTTTCACATGGATGTTAAGTGTTCTTTCAATAATGGATATGTTCAAGATGATGTTTTTTTGTACAACCTCCAGGTTTTTAAGATACAAAACATCCTTAACTTGTTTTTTAATCATTCCAAAGCATTATATAGACTTAAAAAATCCCCTTGATCCTGTTATGATAGGCTTAAAGTATTTATGTTACAAAACAATTACATTAAAGGAAATGATGATCTAAACCTCTTTATAAATAATGATATGAAAAAATGTTTTTACTGTTCAAATTTATGCTGATGGCATCATATTTGGTTCAACTCAGCAATCATTAACTGATTTGTGTGTGAATCAAATGAAATATGTGTTTTAGATGAGTATGATGGGTGAGTTAACATTATTCTGTGTTTTTTCAATTTCTCAATAACCATAAGGAATTTATATATCTCAAAATAATTATATTAAAAATATTCTAAAAAAGTATAGGTATGACAATACTAAAAGTATTAATACTCCCATTGGTACCTCAAATTCCTTGATCTCTATGAAGTTGGGAAACTAGTAGATCAAACATCATTTAGAGGTACGATAAGATGTTTACTAAACATGATAGCTATTCATCCAGACATAATGTTTTCAGTGTTCTTATGTGAAAGGTATCAATATAATCATAAACAATCCTATTTAATGGATGTGAAAAGATTTTTATTCCACTTTAAGGGAACCATGAATTTAGGACTCTTTTAAACTTTTTGAAATGATAATTTTTTAAATCATTTATGATTATGTAATTAGTGGATATAGAATGGATAAGAAATGTACATCTGGAATGTTTCATTTCATAGGAGATTTATTAGTTTCTTGGTCATGAAAAACCAACACTTAAAAGCACATTCTACTACTGAAGATGAAAATGTAGCAGCTGAAAGTTGTTATGCGCAAGTGTTGTGGACGAAACACACACTCACGGACTATGGTATGCGTTTTATCAAAACAAAAATATTTTGTGAAAATAATAGTTCCATTTTCTTTAATTAAAAACCCATTCACATCAATATCATTCAAAACAAACATATATTAAGCATTACATTCTTTGGGATCAAACACAAAAAGGAGATATCATTCTTTAATTTATCAGAATGCAAGATTGACATGATTTTATTTTAACAAAATCATTAACCTCTGATAGATTTTAATTTATTAAATAAAATTTAGGAGTGATAACTATATGGTAATATTACATGTTAACATCTTGTAGAAACCTATCTCATTACAGTAAGAAACTCCTTCTCATATGGGGAGTACCTATGAATGGTAGTCAAAAATTTTCATACTCAAATTTTTCACATTAAATTTTTCTAAAATATAAGGTTCTTTAAGAAGAATTTTCCACATTAAAAATAATTTTCCTAGCAATCCAGAAGAAATGTTAGATTTCTTAAATTTTTGTAATCGTTTTCTAGCATTTTGGAATTTTTATCTTGTTTAAGAAACTTTTTTAGATTTACATTCTCTTAAATCTAAATGTTTATATTAAAAACCTCAAAATATTGGAACCAAACAAAATCCTTCTTCGGTTATCATCTCATCTGGTAGAACTGATCAAAAGTATTTCAATAGTTGGATAAATCACAGAATTTGAACAGTCACCTCAAACTCCTATATAAGGACCACCTGATGTATGTCCCACATCGATCTTCAAATCCTTCGTGTGCTGAAGTTCAGCTTCCCTACTTATTTTCATTCTGAATATTTAGTTTTTACTTACATCTGAATGTCTGATGAAGCCTCAGCTTAGAAGGAAATGTCGACTATAAAGAAAATTGGTTAATGGTTGATATACTGAGAAAGGTTGGTCTATCCAAAATTTTATGTTGTGTATGACACTATCTTTTCAAATAATATTAAGCTGAATGGCTAGGAGATCCTATGTATATCAAAACCGAAGGCACATGATGTGGTCTGTCCAAATTTGTTGATTTAATTTCATGAGAAAACCATATATTTCAACAAATGAGGTAGAGATATGTTTTCTTTCAATAGCTATGGGAAGACATATTATGTTTCTTAAAGCAAGCCAACAATTTTGATTAGAACTCATTATGAAGTAGAAGAATAATTATATACACAAAAATTATCAGATGCTTCAAGATATTTTGATAAGGGCAAGGATCAAGCTTATCTTGGTTCGAAAGGAGTGAAGTCTCCGATGATTGTTCATCTATCTACAAAACATCGGATTCTTGAGTTATGGGTCCAAGGTTTTATCATTCTGAGAAAAGGTGATAAATATCCCCTGATGAAAAGTGAAATCAATATTATAGACTTCTTGGTGAACCTCAAGAAGATAATCCTAGTCATGTATAATTGGGTTACTATTGAGAATATAAAGAATGGAAATTTTATGTCCCAAATTATCAGGTATCCAGCTATACTCTCGAAAATTATTTTTCTTGGCCATGGGTCATTCAAGTTTATTTATAGTTCTAACACAAGTATTTTCAAAGTAATTTTATTGAGTTGTGATACTATAAGGAGGATGATGGTTGGATATAATAGTCAATCCAGAGATTTCTATGACTTGTTTCAAGCCAAAATCGAAGCTCTTTCAAAGAAACTTGAAGTTGTTGAGACATCAATTTAGGGTGAAATGAAGATGAAGATAAAGAAACTAGAAGAGAAAGGAGAAACTCCTGTGGCTAAAGAATCCCAATCTTCACCTCCAAATCTAATGAAGAAAAATAATTACCCTGATGATGTAGTGGCTAAATAGAGAGAAGGCAAGAAGAATTGGAAAGAAGGGGCTTCTATTTTTTGGCTTGGACAATTCTGAGGGAAAAAACCTGAAGTTGATGGATGTCAAGAATCATGAGAAGCAAGAAAAAGAAAAGAAGAAATGAGAGAAAATATTTGAAGCTCGTCTAGTAAAATCTCTTCTCAAGGCTACTACAAATGTCTCTGATCAACATCAGGTACCGGTATTTTTTATTAATGAATAATACCCTATGACTCTAGGAATTATGGTGGTGATTCTGGAAGCACATCAAGAAGAATAAATAGTTGAAGATGAATAAGTGGAATAAGAAGGATAAGAAGAAGGTAGTGGGGATATAGAAGACATGATAACGAATGTAGAGGATTATCATGAGAAGGAGAGTCCTTCTGAGTAGCTTTCAATCCAAACATCCGAAGTAGAGTCTTCAGAACATGATACTCCAAGAAAAAATAATAAGGGTCATGAAGAAGTAAACAAACCATAAGTAGAAGAATGAAGAAATTATGATTTCATTCATCCATAAGATCATGTGGCTAATACTGAGAAAAAAGAAATTAATGAAGATAAGATTTTTCAGTTATCAGATAGTGAGCACAAACCGCCCAAAACACAAGACATTATTATGAGAGTTGATAAAGGAAAATAGGTGGTAGTCGATGCACCTTGTAAATCTGTTGTGAAAAGAATGAATTTATTTCTTCATAAAAGAGGAAAAATGATGAGATAGAAAAATAATCCTCTCAAACCAGACCCATGGATTTAGAATCATCCTCCATTGGACATGATTTTGTTGTTCAGTCATTGAAAAAGTTGGTTGGAACTATTCTCGTATTTCCAAAAATATATTCAAGATAACAGATGCTTCAACATTTGATAAATCAAGAAATTAGATTCAGTTTCCATGGTTACGGATAAATGTGTCTAACTTGAGGTAGATTTCAAACCATTTCACATTGTTTTTGAGTCTCATTAATGATATGGAATAAGTAATACAAGCTGGTCTAGAGAGACATTCAAAGAGCTCAAAGGATTTGATTAATTTCATGAAAATTTCAAGGACTATTTTGACACTGATGATGGGATGATTATGGAACATTCAAATAGTTTTGAGGAAAAGATATGTCTCTAATAGACTACATGTAAATAAAAAGTTAAGGATATGAATGGGAAGCTTAATTATGTGCCTATGAATTGGATGAGGGAAAGGGATATTAGAATTGAGTTCTATGAGAATCTTGTTTAGCAAGAAGAAGTGTTGAAACTTAATAAAGATATTCTTAAGGGTCGTGATGAAAAGATAAAATCCTTAGAGAAGAAATTTGATGATCAGGATCAGTTTCTCAATCATATGGAAAAAGATCACAAAGGGATAAAGAATTTAAAAACCATTGTCAAGAAGCTGATGTCAAAGGAGAGATAAGGATAATTTTTCCTCAACTCTGATCTTTTGTAGAATTTCTTCCTTGTTCAAATTCTTTCAAATCATAATGAAATTTTGGTTTTTCTCCATATATTTTCTTGTTTAATTTTAATTTTTTTGGTACCATTTTTTCGATTCCAGTATTCCTTCTTGAAAATCACTTAGGGGGAGAAATTAATGATTAAAATAGTACTTAGAAAGAAGATATTTCCATATGTTTGGGGGAGTTAATCTAAGGGGAAGTTATTATCAAAGAATATTTTTGTATGCATGATAATTTAAAATCTCATTAAGGAAAACATGAATATGATCCGTTGGGATTTCAAAACCGAAGAGAGAGTTAGTCATATTCACTATGTTTTATATATAAAGGGATATAAGTTTTTATTTCATATCCATAATGAAATTCTCTGTCTCATTATATTCTTTTTTGTAAGTATGATTGTGATTTCCAAAAGGGGGAGATTATTGAGTTAATAAGGTCTCCTTATGACTTTTCCTTTCCTCTATGTTTTGAAAATCACAAACACTCTATCATAAGACAAATTATTATTCCATAAGATTTTTCTTCATTAGGAAAAATTTCCTTACTCAAGAAAATTTTATCTTACGTTTGTTTTTATTTTTCATTTTATAGTTTCTATAAAAATAAATCTTTTATTTCTTAAGGGTAAAAATCAGTTTCATATCGAAGGCCTTGGGTTCCTATAAATCCTTAGTTTTAGAGCATTCTGTTTTCAAGATCTTATTTCATGTTACGAATTCAGACTCTGAATTCATGAAATTTAGAATCCAAATTCTATAAAATTTAGGCACAGGATTTCTTGCAAAACAGACTCCAAATTCTCTGAAATTCAGACATTGAATTCTCTAGAATACCAACTCTGAACTCTCTAACATTAAGACTCTGAATTCCTCGAAATTCAGATTCTGAATTCTCTAAAATATAGACTCCTAATTCTCTAAAATTCAAACTTTGAATTTATCAGAATTAAGACTTTGTATTCCTTAGAATTTAGACTCTGAAATTCTTATTCTAAATTCTTTGAAATTCTTGCTCTGAATTCCTTGAAATTCAACTCTAAAATTCCGAGAATTCAGTGTCATAATTTCTCAAATTTAAATTTCTTAATTCTTCACAATTCTTACTCTTAATTCCTCATAATTCTGACTTCAAATTACCCAAAATTCAGACTCTAGATTCCTCAGAATTTAGACTCCAAATTCCTCATTTATAATAATCCTAATTCTTCAAAATTCGGATTACAAATTCATTAGAATTTAGATTATAAAATCTATTGAATTTATAATATCCTTGTTTTATAGTCTCCAAATTATTATTTTCTTAGACTCTGAACTATTATTTTTCTTTTGACTCTGAAAAATATATTTGGTTCAAAAAAATTATTTTACTTATACCTATTATACTTATGAAACATTGTCGTACATCCTATTTCTAACTAACCATTATTTGAGTGTCACTTGTACAAGTCCCTCGAAGATTCAAGAAAAAATATGATTGTAGGAGGAGGGAGCCAACCATTAGAGAAATTCTTATAAATTGTATCTCATTTGAATGAACTCAAGACCAAAAGAGAAAATTGATCCATCACTATAGACATTTCCTACTACAGAAGTGGTTTCTAGTGAGAGACTCTCATGCTTTGTGAGTACTAAACATCTTGTTTGGATTCCTTTATGCGACTCCGATTATTGCTCGGTACATTTTAGGACTTTCGTGGATAGGAAGACAGAGGTGGAGACTACCTTAATGTTTGAGGACTTCCATGGATAATAATACATATGTTTTGACGACCTTAAATATCGAGGGCATGTAGGGATGAAAAGACAGATTCCGATATTCCTTTCGAGGGATTACCCTGGTGAGGGTTAGACCGACATTCATGAATGTATTAATCAATGGACCTTTGTCCATGGTTTTTTGATACCCAACTCTTTGGGTTAAAAGATTTCATACTTATTAGTTGTTTTGATTCAAGTTCATTTTCATTGTATTTTGTTAAAGATTGAACGTATAACATTCATATAATTTATTGTTCTCTTATATACACTGATTAATAAGATTCTATACTCTTTAAGGTTTAATATTTTCCTTGTAATCATTCATTAAGATTTACTTCCGGAACTATATTTTTGGATCCTAGTAAGATTTCAGAACTAAGTGGTCTTCTCAATTAACCTTGTTTAATATTTTTAAACATAGATTTCCTAAAGGGTAATAATGAATGTTTTTAAACATACAATTCACCGCCCACCCCTCGTTTAAATGAGCATCTACATCATATTTTGATCCTACTATAAGAACATTTATTTGTATAAGGTTGAATTATACAAGGGGTTGTTGGAATTTGTAGTGAAGTAGATAAGGATCTACATAAAAAAATGCTGGGATTAAATGTTATATTTTAAGTAGATATAGAAAAGGCATATAATAAAATTGAGTGGAGTTTCATCCTTTGGGCGATGACGAATTTTCATCTTCTGGAGAGGTTTTCCGATCTGTACATTCAGTGGTATTCTTCTCCTTGGATTTCTATTTCTATCTGTGGGAAAATCATTGGTTTCATTAAATATGTTTGTGGTGTCTCACTAGTTGATCCTATATCCCCTAGTCTCTTTATTTTGGAACAATATACTTTATCCAATATCATTTTTAATGAGTTCGATAAGGGAATGCTTCAACCCTATATTTTCATGCATGGTATGAAGGGTCCCTCACACCTAATGTTTGTAGAAGACATTTTGATCAATACTAATGAAAGGCACTGCTCCCTCTCCAAAATCATAGAGATTCTGAACATATATGGCCCTCTTAGTGGACATACTATCAATACAATGAAAAATTATATTTTTAATTTTGATAAGTGACTCGTAATAAGATGTATAGATTTTTAGAAACTTCTTGGATACCACCAAATCCTACTACCAATGTTATATCTTAGTGTCTCAATAGAATGCAGTGACATTAAGAGGAATTACATTGATGATATTATTAAGTACCTATTAGGTAAGATCTTTATTAGAAAAAACATTGTTACTTTCATTCGGAGGTTGAGTCAACATGATTAATAGTTTTTCTCCTCTATCCCAATGAACATATTCTCCATAATCAAACCCCCAAGGGGTTGGGGACAGAATGATAAAAGATACTTAACTCATTGAATTGGGATGCCAATCAAATTGGCTGCTCTCACTGAAACTTATAGTCTCACTTGGACAAACCATTTGTCAATGGGGGTGGGGTGGGATGGGAATTTGGGATCTTCAGGATGTCATACAATGAATGTAGGGTAGGTAGGCAAGGGATATTTTGGTTGAAGAGTCTCTATGGGCAGAGTTGTTTGAGGGTGTTGTACAGTGATCCTTGGCAGAATCCTACATACCATTCCATTAATCCTACTATACCAGTGAGATGCATATTTTTTCACCTTGAGATTTTATGGGATTATAGTTGATGGATTATTGGGGATGGCAATATTAACTTCTAGAATGATAACTGGGCTAGTGAAAGGCTTTTTTTCAAAACTCCCCTTTTCTAGATATCTCGTTTAGAGAAGAAATTAAGATGCATGACATCATCCATGAGTCCCTCAATACAAAATTGATTATTGTGTTCAAGGTATCACCATGAGTAACAATCCGGAAATATGTTTCCTTATAGGATCTAGTTCGGATATGTTTTCCCCTCCCCATTATAGGAGTCTACAACAAAAAAAACTGATCTGGATGAATGGTCATCCAAGGTTTGGTTCAAGAAGATTCATATGATTATTAACATCATTTTATAGTGCATCGGGAACAAGGACCATACTACTTATGAGAACAAAAAAATGAAGGGTATCCCTCTGGAATCCCACTTCTTTTGTTGTGCGAATCCACAGACTGAGACTATACTTCATCTCTTCTTTCATAGAAACTGGGAAAAATATCTTTGGTTGCTATTCAGTAATAATGCATTCCTAGGAATAAACCATTTCATATTTCATGGTTTCCATTCATCCTACATTTATGTATTGGATTATAGGGCTATAGAACAGAAAGTGATGACTATCATACCTATTTCCATCTATTGGACCATATGGGTGGCCCACAACCGAGCCTGCCTCAGCTCCAGCCGTTCTCTGTGTTTCCTTCAAATGTGATTCAGGTAACATGTTATTAAGAATACCTCATTTTTGAATGGGTTCTAATGGTCCATTGTGGAATGTGCCCTTCTTCAAAAACCATGTATGCATCCTATGGTGGAAGTACATTAAATCAATTGGGTGTCACCTCTAGGTAGCCTAAAGTTGAATGTGGATGGAACCTTTATGAATAGGTCTATGATGGGTGGTGGGGTGCTTTGGAATTCATAAGGTTTGGTTAATCTGTGGTTTAGTACCTTTTAAGGCCTAGGATTCTCCTTCGGTGTGGAGGCGAGGGCCTTCTTGTTCGAACATATGATCTGTAGGAGACGTGGCCTCCTGGTAGATGAATTCGAATCAGAAACATAATTCTCTGTAAAATCTATATAGGGAAGTCACACTGTTCCTTGGGAGTTAGTATCTATGATTCACATATGCACTTTGGAGACCAAGAATGGAAATATTATTCATCACAGTCTAAGGGGGTAAAATTTTTCGACAGATGCTCTGGTCTATAGGAGAATCCCCCAGGATAGTCTTGTTATTTATGATACTCTTGTTTCCCTTCATATTGAATGTAAAACTATAATACAAGCTAATTACATACGCCTCCATAACATTCACCCTCCCAAAAGGCTTGTTTTAGGGTTTTTATACCATTTTACATATTAATAAATAGTTAGTTTCAGTTATCCAGTATTATTTTTCATTAATGATGAGTAATTTCATTAAAATTGAAATGGTGAATTTCATTCCCATGTGATTTTGATACCCTTCACTAATTGCATGGACTCATTGTAGTTTTGGGATTGTTCATGATGGATTCCTATGTGGTGTTCCAATACAATTCATATGACGATTTTTTAATTATAATAAGGTAAATAATGGGTTAATTAAATTGAACTAATCCTTTAATCCATGATTGATAACAGGATTTAATGTGTTGATTGTTTTAAACATTAAGTTTTAATGGGATTTGAATAATTGGAGATAATTTGATTAAAGGATGATTATTTCATTTTAATCCTTATGATGAAATTAAATATCCATAAATATGATTGATAAATGAAATTTTTCATCATAATGTGAATGTTTGACTAGATGGATAATTATGATGACACATGACATGTATATGACCAAAAATGATTTTTTTATTTCATTGATCAATGATTTTTGCATTAGGAACTGTTGATCCTAATAAACATGGTTCTATAGTATGACGCTCTATGATCCAAAAACATGCATGAGATTAATGGGTTTTTTTTCATGTACTAATTCTATAAAAATCCATCCAGTGATAAAATGATTCTCTAGATCCCTGAGATATTTTCATTTGATTGATATTCCATGCGTCGATGAAGATAGTTATTAGAATGATGATCAAGGGTACATGAGGTAATACAATTAAATTGATTAATTAAATTTTATAAAATAATGAATTTTTATGTTCATATGTTATATGGTTCAGACTCTAGAATAAGGAAAATTAGGTATGATTGGTTCAGATTTTCCCAAATCATGGAGACCTATGTGGTTGATTAAAGAATAATAAATATGAATTATTTTTAAAAAATTCATTTGAACATTATTATATAATTAAATAAATAAACTTTTATAGACTAAATACTTTAATAAAAATTTCTAGTAGTGGCCTACATAGTTGAATCCATCCCTTACTCGATCTACCAAATTGGTACCTTATAACACATCATGTTTTCATAAGGGTATAATGTAAAAATCCATGTTATTGATGGATGAGTTGGGATTGGGGATGTGGTGTAGTTGAGAAAACCAGAAATGATGTTTAGAAATTCTTAGGAGATATCATTGGGTCTTTATATTGGGATATAATTTTACAATTTAATCTTATATATAATTACATATTTACTAATTTGTATTATGGTTATTTTTCTATGTGTTGGGGCTATCAAGAGTTTTTTTGTATAATATTGAATATGGTTTATAATAATGAATTATCTAATAATAGTTATTTTTTTATTCATTTCCCCTATTTTGATTCAGTGTTAAATAGCGTACAATCAACCAAATTACATATTAGACCATCACTGCTAGTAGGCGGCCACAATCTCCGCAATATGGAATGGCACTCCAAAGGTTATGCAGTGAACAATCAATGTGAACCAATATATAACACTTAGGTCTGGATGATAAAAACATGTATTATATCTATTTTATTTACTCTTTTGTTTTATTATTTTTTTAACGGTATACATGAGTCTAGGAAGGGTAAGACCTTGTCCATGAGCATGTTCATGGTAGTAGTCATCCGATGTTTGGGGGGGGAACCCATGTTCCCGTAGTGAGATTATTATTATGAATGTATTTTTGTTATATTTGAATGTTATTTCAACATGGGTGATTAATTTTTTGTCTCATTTTAATGTTTTATAATATTATACAAGTGACATGGAAAGATATAAGATTCTAGTATACTTGTATCAGTTTTTGAACTCATGAGTCTATATGCCATGCATCATGTTAGGAATGCCCGAAAAGGATTTTCTGAGTGGGTTTTGGTGAATGAAAATGATTTTCTTTATTTTTCTATTTTAATTTTTATTCCTAATTTATGTTTTAAAATTGTAAATGTTTCTTAAGGTTGTAATTTTAAATTGAATTAATTTGTTCTCAATGGTAAATCTATATGTGTGAAATCTAATTTACCCATTGTTATTCATATCTAATGTAAAATATTTTTATGGTTTGTTATATTTCATTTATTTTCACATTGTGGTGATTTTTTAGGGATGAATCATTATGAATATACATGAAGTCATCTTTTTAAAATGTTTTACTGATGTGTTCTATTCCATAGTATGTATTTATGGTATTGTAGAGAAATTCCGCCATGACAATTTTAATTGATATGATGATATAAGGACATCAATTGAAATGGGCCTCCATTAATTGGATAAGAGGCCCTGTTTGTTTTACATCGAAGAGTGGGAGATATTTATGGTGAGATCGTCGATCGTTTAATATAGTTCACAAAAAGATATCCATGGTATGAGGTATAGGATTTGTCATATTTTTTCGAGTAATTATAGTGTAAAGAACCTACCCTCATCATCAAAGAGGGTGTCTAGAGGTAGTTGAGTTCTAGATTGAGTCTATCATTAAAATTATTGACCATTTATGGACACCTTATATGAAGGTATAAATTTTGGATGCTATATGTTATTTGGTGGGATATCTAGTCTCATAATGAGTAGTTTGATGGAATTGTGTGGAAGGATTTTCTGGAGATATTCATTGAGAAAATATTCCAAGAGACAATCAGGAGGGGGAGGGTAGATTATTAAATGAAATTGGCTTAGGGATTACTCTTCATGATATATTATGAAATTATTTTACCAAATGGTTGTAATTTTTTCTAGTGTTTATTATAGATATCACAATTTCAACAAGGTAAATTCAAGCGATACATAACTGTGATATTATGTCATAATGTGAGATCTCTACTAGGGCTTCTTGATATATCATTGAGGATGGAAATTCTCGAAGGGTCGAGCGGCCAAAACCCTAGCCCCAGGTAGGACGACGTTGATCCAATGGGGAAGGATGAGATTGAATTGAAAGGTGAAGATCTGATTGGGCATCGTGATCTCTCCATCCTCTGAGTGAAGTGGAAATAAAAGAATTTTTTTTGCAAAGACACTCTAAATCAGGGGAAAAGCTTCGCTGATGTGGCCAAAAAAATGGAAGTTTCTCTTTCATGGACTGTGATGCGGGAAACTCAGGGAGGATTATCAGAAAAGGGCGCATCGTGCACATCTCTGCGAATCAAGCCATGGTTGAGGAGCGATTCAGGTTATGTAAATTTTTTATTGTTGACCATGTGATTATTCCAAAAGGTGTTAGTCCATGGAAATTCCATGAACATACCAACAGGATTGCAGAGATCTGGGGATTTAGTGACTGGAAGATGATGGCCATGGGGAAGGGGTTCTACCATATTGTCTTCCCCACTGATGAATGCAAGCAGCGTGCTTGGAGCCTAGGGTCTGCCTCTCTTAATCATGGATTTCTTCATGTTCTTGAGTGGGATCAGAACATTGATCCTAACACTGTTAAGAAATCCTCTGCACAGGTATGGATACGTATTCATAAACTGTGCTGGCTATATTGGCATCCTCAAATTCTATTGGATATTGCTTCTTCTGTAGGTAATCCTATTAGACTGGATAGGCAGACCGATAACCCCAATTTTGGGTATTATGCTATAATATTGGTGGAGGATGACATGGATAATACTTTAGTTGAGGAGTTTTTCATCACCACTAGAGATGATAGAATCAATCTTGAGATTGGATATGAGAGGAATCCCAAATTCTATTCCAATAGCCACATATTTGGGCACATCCTCTCTGAATGTAATAGTAACAGATTCCGATCATTCTGTAATATCAAGGGTCATGATGACATACACTGCCGAAGGAAATAAAAAGATCATTTAATCAACCCTGAGGCTCCTGTGAAGTAGGCAATGAGTGATAAGCTGGAGGTTCAGGGGGATCCACTGAAATCCAGTGATGATAGTGTCAATGAGCATGATGATCACAACGGTTTTGATCCCTCCAATGATAGGAAAGATGAGGAATATCAAGGCAAGGCTGATAAGGGGAACACACAAAATGATGGATAGGACTTTGAAATATTCAATAAGGATAACGCTGGTATCTAGGGTTTAACACATGATTATCTGGTACATGACACTTCACAAGGGCCTCCAGAAGGTCATGCTAATATTGAGTTTCCTGGTGTTAATGAAGGATCTCCTATTATGCAGGATCTTGATAAATATGCTCAGGGAATCCCCAATAAGACTGTACTGCACATTGATAAGTTAGCATAAGAAAGTGATGAGATGGTTGGTGATTTCTCCCAAGTACAATCCTAGAAGGATGCACGGAGGTAACTTCCTGCCACCTTGACAAGACCAATCAATTCAGATAACAGGTTCACTTCATTATCTAGTGATGATGATGCCCATGAACCTGCTGGATTCTATTCAATTGATACAAGAGTGGGACGCCTAGAAGACTCAAAAAATTGCATAACAACTGGCTATCCTGGCCCTTGTACTGGGGAGAGGTCCTCCCATCAAGGAAAGTTCTATTTTGGAATTTTCTGGGTCTTGGGAACTCTCCCATGGTCAAATCCCCGAAGCACATCATCTTGACCAACAAACCAATGTTCTTATGCATTGCTAAACCTAGAATGAACTTCCTAGGTGGATGGCCTTTAATTGGTCTACTTTGGGGTACTCATTCATTGCAGCCAATCAATCTGGCAATGAACTGAAGTCCTTATGGGTCCTAAAGCACATTAGTGTGATGGTTGTGTCCTTTCAAATTGATCATCAATTTGTTTCCCTGACCTGTTGCATTTAATAAAATCTTTTGTATGTCACCTTTGTTTATGCTTAAAACTAGTGTATATAAAGAAGATGCCTATAGAGGAATCTATTGGACAAATCTGAGCATATTGACATGAGATTGATTATACTTGGTGATTTTAATATAGTTATGATACTAGAAGAAAATAATGGAAGTAACTACTATAGAGCATCATCCATAGAATTTTCCTCATGTATTGATCAATGCAGGATGACTGAAGTGCCTATTTCAGGTGCTGATTTTACCTGGAGTAGATACACCCTTAATAGATGAAAAGCGAGTAAACATGTTAGGTGTCTGGTGTAGATTAATGAGAATAGTGTGGAAATGGAGGTGTCAGGCATGAATCTATTCTGATTACATTCTGACCATCATCCCATATTAATTTATCTATGTTTTTGCAGTCTGAGATCAGCCCCACTATCCTTTAAATTTAACAATGCATGGCTGGTTATCCCAGGGTGTAGAGAGACTATTATAGAAGCCAAGAAAGTGTTTTTTCAAGGTAATTATTTTCATATCCTCACTATTAAATTGAAAATTGTAAAATATAGAATAAGGGAATGGAGAAAAAGTCCTTCTCCATCCTTGATCATGACATTAAAGAGGCTGAGTCACTTTTTTCTGAGTGTCAGCAATGTAATATACTTCAATACGTTCCTTCTCAAGAGGAGATACATGCATCCTCATGTCCTGATAATCTCTTGTCTCTTAAAGAAAACATGGAATGAAACCAGTTCAATGTTAGATGGCTGAAGGAAGGGGATAGGATCTCAACGATCTTCCATTGCATGCATAGGGAGAAATAAGTAAGAAGGAGTCTCAATTCTTTAAGAATTCATGATATCATGTTTACCTATGAGAATGAAATTTCCAACTCTATGACAAGATACTTTGAAAAGATTTACTCTGAATATGGAGAGGACAACTCAGATAAAATTATCAAATGCATTGAACCTATCTTTGATGATGCACAAAACAAAAGACTTACTGACATAACCACCATAAAAGAAAATACATGATTCACTTTTCTCTTTAAAAATGGATAGTGTTGCTGGGTCAGATGAATTTTCCAACAAGTTTTTTATGGTTTATTGGGACATCCTATATAAGTAAGTGACTGAAGTAGTAAGGGAATTCTTTTATCACTCCTACACGCCATTTGAGATGAATTCAAATTTCATTGTCCTGATTCCCATGAAGGATAATGCTTTGGATATTAAGGATTTCATTCCTATTGCTATTGGAAACTACATTCCAAAAGTCATTTGTAAAATAATGGCAATTCGGTTAGGTGAGAATGTAAGGTCTCTTATTTATTCTAATCAGTTTGGTTTTGTACCTGGAAAGAGCATCCAAAATTGTCTTTTCACTACATCAGAGTGTGTCAACATAATGATAACCAATGTCAGGGATGGTAATATGGCCCTAAAAGGTTGAAATATCAAAATCCATTGACACCATCAGATGGGACATCATCTTCAAAGTCTAGAGCATGCATGGCTTCTCAGATAAATTTATTGGTATGGTGCACTGCTTTCTGAAAAGTGATAGATTATCTATTCTAGTCAATGGTTCACCTAGGGGATTTTTTCAATGTTCTAGGGGTGTTAGGCATGGTGACCCTTTATCTGGGTTATTTTTCTCTTTGGATTAAAATTACTTGAGCATCTACCTTCATGATCTTTTCAATTCGGGGATATATAAGTGGATGACATATGGGAGGAATTTATTTACTCCTCACCTATTTTATGCTGAAGATATTCTTCTTTTCTCCAAAGCTGACAGGAAACCTATATCCTGTATAAAGGCGATCTTCAATCATTATGAAGAAGTTGCAGGCCAGGTTATAAGGTGGAATAAATCATTTGTTGTTTTTGGGGAAGGAATCCGTATATTGAAGCAAATTAGAATAGCTAGTAGGCTTGGTGTAAAGAGTGGTGCACTGCCATTTACTTACCTTGGGTTGCCTTTGTTCTGGGGAAGAGTGAAAATATTCTACTTGGTGGGTATTGCACTTAAAATCATCAATCAGTTTTCCAGTTGGAATGGGAAGACCATGTCTCAAGCTGGTAGGATATGTCTTGTGAACTCTGTTATCACCTCAAAGATTGTATACTAATTTTCACTCTAAAAATGATCAGCTGATCTACTCAATTAACTTAGTGGTATGATCAGAAATTTCATCTAGACTCACTCGGCACAACAGAGGAAGCTTGTAATTGTGGAATTGAAGGCATGTATAAAGCCTGTGGCAATGGGAGGAATGGGGGTTTAAGATGTCAGAATTTGTAATGATGCATTTCTTCAAAACTTCACTTGGAGACTTTTATCTGGTAATGACTCTTCCCTGAAATTTTTGTCTAGCAGATTTTTTGATTGGTTACATAAGAACCAAACTGTGTATTTCAAATCCTTTGTTTGGTCACCAGTCAGTAATACATGCTCTTACATTATGACGTAGGCCAAATGACTGGTTTGTGTAAGATCTCAACTGAATTGCTGGAGCACTCAGTGGTTGTCCTGCCCAATTAAAAATTCTACTAACATTCCATTGCCTTTGAGGATCATTTCTATTTCTGAGCTGTAGGGGAATTCAAAGGCTCATGCTATTATACCTACTCATCTTTAAACAGAGATTTCTACCTATGAATATATTAACTATGATGTCCTTATATGGAAATCGGCGACCAGTGGATCCTTCTCCAGTCCTGAGTCCTATAATCTGCAATGTGGAAAAGCATTTAGAGTACCTTCTTGGGTGGAGGGAGTGAGAAGATCTTCCTTTTTACCATCTGACGCACTTCTTATATGGCGCATATGGAAGTAGAGGCTGCCAACTCAATCAGCACCACAACGAACTGGACTTATTATTGCCTTGGTATGCTTCATTTTCTTGGCTGTGGATGAATCTTTTACTCATATTTTTATTCATTGCCCATTTGCTTCTTGACTGTGGAGCTATTTTAATGACATATTCCACTGTCAATTAGTCTTCTGTTCAGTTAGTACACTGCTAACCTTGTCTATGGAAGAAGACCGTAGTGAGAAGGTCAAATCACAACACATTGCTGCTACCGTTTCTCTTTTATCATTTATCTGTATGGCCCGCAACAATACTGTCTTCAATAATGGAAGGCCCTCTTTCAGGGAGAGTGAAATGATGATGCACCGAAGCATTAATTCTGCTTTAGTGAATCATGTTTGTTCAATGAATAAATACATGTATGACTTCCTTCATTTGAGATATCTTGGTGTAAGTGGTAGGTAGAGGGATCCCAAAATGGTGAAATATATCCAGTGTATTCCACCAATAACCGATTAAATATAGGTGAATGTGGATGGGTCAGCTTCCAGTGTGCCTGGACCTGTTGGATGTGGTGGCATTTTCAAGACTCATCGAGGCTTTTTCAAAAGAAAACTTCTTTAATTATATAGTCAATAGTAATGCGATTGAGGCTGAATTATGGGAAATGATAAAGGTGATAAGGTATGCGTCTCGTTATGGTTGGGGGAAGCTTTGGCTCGAATCAGACTCTTCTGTTGCAGTGCAGATTCTAAAGGACCAGTCCAGGAATGTCCCATTGAAGATGCTTTCTGCCTGGGTAAATGTAACGCCCCGACCCCAGTTACCCAGAGTCAGTGAATTATTACATAACATTGGAATGATCACAAGAAAGATCAAATCTTGAAAGGTCTATTGGTTTAGTAGCGTTGGAAACACTAGGTATATTCATAAAGTTTTACATTACATCATAAAGTGAAAAAATACTACAACAACATAATGTCTCCATAGTCCACACTATTATCCCCTCATAATATCCATGTAGGTCATTCATAACTTATTTATTCACATCTTGGGAAAAATAAAACATAGAGAAGGGGTGAGATCAAATGCCCAGTAAGGATAACAATATAGCGGAAACATTCATAAATAAGAATAAACATTTAAGGCGGTGTATAACTAAAACAAAAGCCTTTTGAACTTGAACTTCAACATAGTATGGACAAAATAAAATGAAATAATTCCATTTACCTATTAACATGGATATTCTACTAATCGAATAATCACATCCAATATCAATAACCACTTTCATAATGATGGAATGCATAATGCCAGACTATCATAACCACATAGTCAATGCCTTGTGCCAAGACTACAAATAATATTTTTCCAAGGGCTTGTGCCAAGACACTATATTGTCTCATGAGACCTACCGATGCATCGAGGAGCTATAGCGGGCTCCACCCGTCACATATTAAGTCCAATGCATTCCCATATGAAAAGTTTTAAACATTTCATAAACATTCGTATTAAAACTAGCATATGAAATGTCAATACTTTCACCATAAACGATGAATGGAATAAAAATATCACATTCACAATCAAACATATCACAAAACCTTCAATAAAATATAGAAGATTTGTGTCATAATAAATCAACATCAAATAAGCGTAAAATCCATCAAAGGATGTTGACATAGATGAAATCAAAACTCTTTTTTGATAAATATCTCTTTATATTTTGAATTAATTTAAGAGTAATATATTTATAAAATAAAACATTTTCTTTGAAAATATTCTTATAATCATTTAAGTGAAGCTTTGACGATTTTATAATTGCGGAAAATACCCGCACCCACCGTATAAGTTAAAAAAAATATTCTTAACTTAATTCTGTCGAAAAGGTTAAAAAGCACATTGTTTGCAAAACGATGAAAAGATTCCTTTATAAACCACTTATAAAAGTCAACAAGGGTATAAATGAATTTAAACCATATTCTTTAAAATATTAAGAATATTTTTAAATACATTTTTAAGAATCCTGGATGTGGATGATAAAGAGATCACAGTAGATTATTACGTATAAACAATTTCGGATAATGAAGAGATTGCAAAATAAACCCTTACCTTGTACTTTTCCTTGGTTGGGGTAGGTTAACATCCTGTATAATGGTGAAATAATTGTTATTAAATTATACAAGAATCATATACATTAATATGATATCATATATGATCTTTTAACATTGATTTGTTAAAAATGTCTTAATATTATCGTTGTTTCAGGTGTTAACTTACTTGTTTTCTTTTATATGTTTTGTTACGTAAGCCATGTTTGTAATGGATATTTTGTATCTTAATAATATCCATAATGATATTAAGTCCTTAGATACTATTACTAATCATCAAATGAGAATTATACTTGAATGGATACGATGGAGAATGAATCTCATCGCGTTCGTGGATACGGTAATCCGTATGTACGCACGAGCGATAATATCATTCTTTTGATACTAAAATAATATATAATTGGATGGTATATAATATATACAGAATCATTATCTTGTTATATTTATTATTTTCATGAGTTACACATCATTATTATACCAATCCAAATAATAATTTATTGAATAACAATTACACCACGTCGTGGAGACGGTAAGCCGTACGTACGCACGTATGGTGACATGTTATTCAAAGGATGGATAAAATACTGAATATGGTTGTACCATATTTACAACAACATCATAGTATATATATGATACTGGAGTAATTATTTTAGAATGGTATCAACAAAGGATGAAGAAGTGGAAGAAGAAAGGAACTTGGAAAAGGGTAGTGAAATCTTTATCTCTTCTTCGGGTTCTTCCTTTTGATTTGATCAAAATGGCTCATTAGGTTGACTTTCTTATCACAATAACGCCTCTATGTTGTATTACGGGATGTTGGGAGATTATTTGGGTAGAGGTTGTCCGAACCAAATGGCTTTTAAGGTGTGAAGAAATGAGAAGGAAGAGTTCCCTTTTATAAGAGGGGTGAGGGGCACCTTTGGAAAAGCTAGAAATATTAATTTCTAATAAATTCATATTTTGTTTCTAATGGCTCCAAAGTTTATTAATTAACGGTTAAGGTGGGGATGGGTCTAAAACCACTCAACCAATAGAATTTATATAGGTTTGGGTCATTATATTAACCTTATCTTTAAGTATTAACTCTTAGTTAATTAGTTTCACTTTTACAATGTCTCTTTGTATTTTTATATTATATGGTTAATAAACATACCATATACATCCAAGAGACCCCCCAGTTAGCCCATTAATTATACAAATATAATGATATATGTCTCTTGGCCGAACCATAAATTTTTAGAATTTAATATCAATTAACAATATAAAATTTGTTTTAAAAACTCTTTTATGTCAATTTTGACACTATTCAATAATTGATTTGTTTAAAAATCATAAAATAATTATTACTTAGAAAAAAGTTAATTAAAGGAATAATAACATGTCATATTATCCAATAATATTACTTTAATTAATAAAAAGTCTCAAATTATATTTATCTGGGTATTTATAATATCAATAATTCTATTTTTTCATTAATTAGGTAATTACTTTATCATCATTGTGTCATAAATAAATCAACTTATATAATGTCTAAAAATTATGAATACGATATAATTATGTAGGAAATCATTTTATCTTTCTAATGAATATTTATAGTCGAAAATAAAACATATATAACCCTATGTAACTATTGTTTTTCTAAAAGTTATATGCTTATATCATTTTTGTACTTATTTTAACTTAATTAAAATAATGTGTCCCTATCACCTACAAGTGTCTCCATTGGGTCCCAAAATCGACCCAAATATGACTATGGTCGAACATGTATCGTACAATAAGGTTAGGACACGTTTTAGGGTAATTTAGTATTATTATAATATTATTTTTTAACACTTATTTACCAGATTTACCCTTAACCATGGTAAATAAAATATTTACCGCAGTAATTATTCAAAATGTCTAAAAATAAAAGTTAACTATTTACACAAATTGAACATCCTAATTCCAAATATGGAATCCATTTTTCCTAATTCATTACACAGAAGTGGTAGAAATTAATTTAAAATTAATTCCGGCTGTCAATACAAAAAGCGTGTTTTTAAGATATAATAATTATCAAAAGATTGATACTTGTTTATGTTTGGTTTAATTGTGAAATTATGTCTAATGACCAAAATTGTATTAAATGGTAAAAATATATTCTAAATATACTTTAGAACCACTCAAATTCATAATTTATCAATATAAATTATTCTAATTAAAAAAGTTATTGTTAATTTAAATTTAGCAATTTTCACTATTCATCAAAACATTAAAGTTATCCGAAAAGTACCAAAATTTCACTATAGGCTAAATTTGATATTCTGAATCCAAAAATGAAGTCCATTTTGAAATATATAATTTCAAAAAGTAGGTATTACTATTCATAACGGCGAGTTTGATTGTTTATGTTGTGTTAGAACTCGGTGTTGCGTACAACACACGCTATCACATTATTCAAAGAGAAGCGTATTGTAGAAGCTTGGGGTGTTACATTATCCCATCCTTCAAAAAATGTCATCTTCCAAATTTGTAGAATATTATCGCTTGAAAATACTCGGGTGGTTTTTCATCATAATCACCTCGGGTTCCCACGTTGCCTCTTCCATCTTATGGTTTCTCCACAAAACTTTTACCAGACGTGTCGTTCAGTTTCTCAGTACTTGTTCTCTCATATCAAGAATCCTGATGGGCTCTTTGGAATAAGACAGATCAGGTTCTAGTTCTAATTCCTCATAAGTGAGTACATGCGTTGGGTCAGGCATGTATTTCCTCAACAGAGATACGTGGAACACATCGTGAACTTTGGAGAGACTTGGCAGCATTGCCAATCGGTAAGCTACAGCCCCAATTCGTTCTAGAATTTCGAAAGGTATGATGTACCTGGGACTCAATTTACCTTTCTTACCAAAACGTACGACTCCCTTCCATGGAGATACCTTTAGGAAAACATGATCACCGACTTGACATTCATAATCCTTCCTTCGATTATCGGCATAGCTCTTCTGCCTTCATTGAGCTGCTTTGATGTGATTTTGGATTACCTTCACCTTTTCCATCATTTCCTCCACCAGCTCTGGACCTACAAGTTTTCTTTCACCAACGTCATCCCAAAAGGTTGGTGTGCAACATATCTTTCCGTATAACGCTTTATATGGTGCCATCTGAATACTCGAATGGAAGCTATTGTTATAGGAAAATTCTACTAGAGGTAAATATTGATCCCACATTCATTGAAAGTCAAGTGAGCAGGATCTCAACATATATTCTAAGGTTTGAACAGTTCATTCTGATTGTCCATCTGTTTGAGGGTGGTAGGCAGTTCGCAAATGAAGTTCAGTATCCAGGGATTTCTGAAGACTCTTCTAGAATCTTGAACTAAAATGGGGATCGCGATCAGAAACAATCGATAGGGGTAGTCCATGAAGTCTCACAACTTCATTAATATATAGTCTTGCTAGAAGTTCAAATGGCAGATTTTCTCATATAGCAAGAAAATGTGCTGACATGGTAAGATGATCAACAATAACCCATATTGCATCGTTCCTTCTAGGAGTCTTTGGTAGCCCCATGACAAATTCCTTTTTAAAATTGTCCCATTTCCACTCCTGTATGGGAAGAGGTTGCATGACTCCTCCAGGCCATTTCCTTCTGGCTTTCACTTGTTGACAAACCATACATCTTGACAAAAAATCAGCAATATCCCTCTTCATGTTGTCCCACCTAAAATGATCCTTCAAATCTCTATATATTTTGGTGCTCCCAGGGTGTATAGAGAGATTGGAACTATGAGTATCATCCATCAATTCCTTTTTTAGATCAGGTATATTGTGAACACAAAGTCTCTTCCTGTATTTCAAAATTCCATCTTCATACACAAAGTCTCTCAATCTCCCATCATTCACAGCTTTTTTTTCTTTTGAAATTCTTCATCATCGGTCTGAGAACTCTAAATCATTTCTAGTAGAGATGGTTTGGCAACCATTTGAAAAAGCATTGATGTTTCACCTTCCCTGGTTATTCCCATGTCCATCTTCACTAGATCCATGAAAATTAGATCCCTTTCAATTCTCATATTGTTCAAAACTCGATGGTCTTTTCTGCTTAAAGCATCTGCCACCTTGTTTTCTTTCCTCGGGTGGTAGTGTATCGTACAATCACAATCCTTGAGTAATTAAAGCCATCTCCTTTGCCTCATATTGAGTTATTTTTGTGAGAAAATGTACTTTAAACTCTTGTGATCAGTATAAATCTCACATTTTTCACCATATAGGTAGTGCCTCCATATCTTCAAATCAAAGATCACAACTGCTAACTCGAAATCATGTGTAGGATAGTTTTGTTCATGAATTTTCAACTATCGTGATGCATAGGCAATAACCCTATCATTCTGCATAAGGACACAACAAAGTCCTATCTTCAATACATTAATATAAATAATGAACCCATCATTCCCCGATGGTAGAGTAAATATAGGAACATTGACTAATATTCTCTTCAGTTCTTCGAAATATTCTTCACACTCTTTTGTCCAATCAAATTTAACCCCTTTACATGTGAGCTTCGTTAATAGGTTAGCCAATCGTGAAAAATTCTGGATGAAACGTCGATAATAACTTTTCAAACCAATAAAACTGCGTACCTCAGTTATACTCATAGGTGCTGGCCATTCTTGGATTGCCTTGGTCTTATAAGGATCAACAGAGATTCCATCTTTAGAGATAATATGGCCAAGAAAAGAAATCTATTGTAACCAGAATTCACACATGCTAAACTTCCCGTATAATTCATGTCTTCTCAGAGTCTTCAGGATAATGCGCAATTGATTTTCATGATCTTCGTAGATTTTGGATTATACCAAGATATCACCAATGAATACCACCACAAATTCATCGAGATATTCCTTGAAAACTATTTTCATCATATCCATGAATACAGAGGGTTCATTATTCAATCCAAAAGGCATTACAGTAAACACGTAATGCCCGTACCTGGTTCAAAATGCTATCTTCTGAATGTGTTCCTTCTTTACACACAACTTATGGTATCCAGATCGAAGGTAGATCTTTGAAAAGTATTGAGCTCCATGAAGTTGGTCAAATAAATCATCAATGCAAGGTAAGGGATACTTTTTCTTTATTGTTATAGCATTGATCTCCCTGTAGTCGATACATAACCTCATAGATCCATCTTTGTTTTTTTAAAGAGGGGATCCCCCTGGAGAAACACTAGGGAGAATAAATCCCTTATTACTGAATTCCTCTAGTTGTTTCGTTAGTTCAACTAATTATACAATGGCCATTCTATAAGGGGTCTTCGATATTGGCCTTGATCTTGGAATTAAATCAATGGAAAACTCAACTTCTCATTCTGGAGGATGTCCAGGTAAATCTTCTGGAAATACATCTACATATTCTTTCACAACAGGTACATACTCTATTTAAACATTCCTTTCCTCACCCACAGCCATTTCATTCTCTTCCTCCACAATAATTTAATTTAGATGAGCTACTGGAGGTGGATCTAGATATGAATTAGGTGGTGATAATTCTGCTCTAAAGATAATGTTTTTCTTATCATCATCATAAAAAATCGTAACCTCCTTCTTCTTACAATAAATCATGGCATCATAGTCTGAAAGAAAATCCATACTGAGGATTATATCAAACTCAATCATAGGTATGACGATGATATCATCAGATAAAGAACATTTATGTGATCTAATGGGGACTGATTCACAAACCTTTGTTGCAATGATACTTCCCTTAGGATTTTTAACTGACAACTCCCTTGTTAAATCAAATTGGAAATATCTAATTTTCTTAGAAAACTGGGAATATATGAAAAAATGAGATGATCCAGAATCAAATAATGCATTTTCTAAACTTGAGAAATCATTTGATTGCCTGCCACCACGTGTTTCGAAGCTTCTACCTTAGCAGTAGTGATAGCATAAGCTTTGCCTTGATCCCGTGGCATTTTCTGAGGTAGGTTCCCCTGACGCGTAGGA
The DNA here is from genome assembly GCA_963277665.1 of Viscum album. Classification (NCBI taxonomy): domain Eukaryota; kingdom Viridiplantae; phylum Streptophyta; class Magnoliopsida; order Santalales; family Viscaceae; genus Viscum; species Viscum album. The sequence continues at coordinate 1,592,566,980 of OY728150.1, forward strand.
CATTCATTTACATAATGTCACATCTCCCTGCAATTGTAGCATTGAACATTGGTAGCTTCATTCTTACATTTTCAATCACAAGCTTGGTGGACTTTTTCACCACACTTGTAACAGACTCCTGTTCACTTCAAGCAAGTACCGGGGTGTTTCATCCCACATTTACTACAGGATGGATATTCAACCTTTCCCTTCATCCCCTTATTTCTATTCCAAGATTGATCAGCAGATCTCTTCTTCTCTTTCTTTACTTTAAAGTCATAAGACTTAGAGAATTCCTTTTCTATATTGATAGCACATGAGACAATGTCTTCATACGATGAGAAGTATTGTGAGACTAATTCTCAACAGAGAAACGGTTTTAACCCATCAAAGAAACGATCAATCTTACTTCTTGGGTTACGTATATAATCTCCAGCATACCTTGCTAACCATGTAAAGTTATCCTCATACTGTGTGACATTCTCGTCCTCCTTTTGTCTCAGACTCAGAAATTGCCTTTCCATATCAGCACGATGGTCGCGAGGAAAGTATTTTTCTAAAAACAGATCATTTAACTCCCTCCATTCCATATTTGATACTCAATCATCTTCCTTCATGTTTTGAATCAATGACCACCATTGATCAGCATCTCCAGTGAGGCGGTAAACTGCCATGATAACATTTTCCCTTTCACTACTCCCCAAAGCCTGAAATATTTTCTCTAGGGAATTTATCCATTGCTCAGCTACTAAGGGATTTGTACTCCCATTAAACATTGGTGATTTCTGCCTCATGAATCGATCTAAAATTGATCCTGCATGTTGTGAATCAGGGGGCTACATACGTGTTATGTTATTATTCATAACCTTAGTGAGTTGTCCCAGTATGGTGATTAGCTGATCGGCACCTATTGCATCACCAGCACCACTATAATTATCTTGAGAAGGAGGGAAATCCCTACATGGAGTGCGTGCATTGATACGGTTTCCATTTCTTCCACTAGGCGCTATTTCTAAAAAATATCATAAACTAGATCAGTTTATGAATCAAAATACATAATTCCATACTTATAAAACACTTAACATAAATTGAACTATTTATGGATATAATCAATAATCATAAAAATGTTTTCTTTGAGAAAGTATATACTCATAAACCTTTCATAGTTATTTGTAATGAAAATGAGAGTTATCCTAAGCATATCCCCCGGGAGTGTCGTAACCAAGAGTGCAGAAAGGCCCGTTGTCGTGCACCAGTTCCCGTTCGAGTCTTGCTCAAAGCGGTGTTTTTGGGTTTTACCCCTAGGTACATCTGTGCCAGAGATGCCTCTATCTGCTCGTATCCATACAGGGATGTATTGCTAGGAAAACTCACAAAAATCTCTACAATACCAAAATTCTAGGAAGTTCTTCTATACTAATCCTCAATGTTCATCTTAGGTCTACGTGCTCTAATCAGAGTTTATCTAAATCTAGCTTCTAAGGTTTGTACTAAACTTCCTCTGATACCAACTGTAATGCCCCGACCCCAGTTACCCAGAGTCAGTGCATTATTAAATAACATTGGCATGATCACAAGAAACATCAAATCTCGAAAGGCCGATTGGTTTAGTAGCCTTGGAAACACTAGATATATTCATAATGTTTTACATTACATGATAAAGTAAAAAACTACTACATCAACATAATATCTCCATAGTCCACACTATTATCCCCTCATAATATCCCTGCAGGTCATTCATAACATACTTCTTCACATCCTGGGAAAAATAAAACAGAGAAAAGGGGTGAGCTCAAATGCCCAGTAAGGATAACAATATAGCGGAAACTTTCATAAATAAGAATAAACATTTAAGGCAGTTTATAACTAAAACAAAAGACTTTTGAACTTGAACTTCAATATAGTGTGGAAAAAATAAAATGAAATAATTACATTTACCTATTCACATGGATATTCTACTAATCGAATAACTACATGCAATATAAATATCCACTTTCATAATGATGGAATGTATAATGCCAAACTATCATAACCACCTAGCCAAGGCCTCGTGCCAAGACTACAAATAAGATTTTTCCAAGGCCTTGTGCCAAGACACTAGTTTGTCTCATGAGACCTACCGATGCATCAAGAAGCTATAGCGGGCTCCACCCGTCACATAATAAGTCCAATGCATTCCCATATGAAAAGGATTAAACATAACATAAACATTCATATTAAAAATAGCATATGAAATGTCTATACTTTCACCATAAACCATGAATGGAATAAAAATAGCACATTCAAAATCAAACATATCACAAAACGTTCAATATAATATAGAAGTTTTGTGTCATTATAAATAAACTTCAAATATGCGTAAAATCCATCAAAGGATGTTGTCATAGATGAAATCAAAACACTTTTTAAAAAATATCTCTTTCTATTTTGAAATAATTTAAGAGTCATATATTTATAAAATAAAACATTTTCTTTGAAAATATTTTTATAAGCTTGTAAGGGAAGCTTCACCGATTTTTTAATGGCGGAAAATAGCCGCACCCACCGTATAAGTTAAAAAAACATTATTACCTTAATTCTGTCGAAATGGTTAAGAAGCACCTTGTTTGGAAAACGACAGAAAGATTCCTTTATAAACCACTTATAAAAGTAAACAAGGGTATAAATGAATTTAAACCATATTATGTAAAATAGTATGAATAATTTGAAATACATTTTTAATAAGCATGGATGTGGATGATAAAGAGATCCAAGAAGATTATTACGTATAAACAACCTTGGATAATAAAGAGATTGAAAAATAAACCCTTACCTTGTACTTTTCCTTGGTTGGGGTAGGTTAACCTCCTGTATAATGGTGAAATAATTGTTATTAAATTATACAAGAATCATATACATTAATATGATATCATATATGATCTTTTAACATTTATTTGTTAATAATATCTTAGTATTATCGTTGTTTCGGGTGTTAACTTACTCGTTTTGTTTTATATGTTTTGTTACGTAAGCCATGTTTGTAATGGATAGTTTGTATCTTAATAATATATAGAATGATATCAATTCTTTAGATACTATTATTAAGCATCAAATGATAATTATACTTGAATGGATACGATGGAGAATGAATCTCATCGCGTTTGTGGAGACGGTAGTCCGTACGTACGTACGAGCGATAATATGATTCTTTTGATACGAAAATAATATATAATTGGATGGTATATGATATATAAAGAATCATTGTCATGTTATATTTATTATATACATGAGTTACACATCATTATTATACCCATCAAAATAATAATTTATTGAATAACAATTACACCACGACGTGGAGACGGTAAGCCGTACGTTCGCACGTATGGTGACATGTTATTCAATGGTTGGATAGAATACTGAATATGGTTGTACCATATTTAAAATAACATCACAGTATATATATGATACTGGAGTTATTTTTTTAGAATGGTAACAACAAAGGAAGAAGAAGTGGAAGAAGAAAGGAACTTGGAAAAGGGTGGTGAAATCATTTTCTCTTCTTCAGGTTATTCCTTTTGATTTGATCAAAAGGGATCCTTAGGCTGGCTTTCTGATCAAAATAAGGCCTTTATGTTTTAGTTAGGGTAGTTGGGAGAGTATTTGGGTAGAGTTTGGCCGAACCAAAAGGCTTTGAAGGTGTGAAGAAATGAGAAGTAAGAGTGCCCTTTTATAAGAGGGGTGAGGGGCACCTTTAGAAAATCTAGAAATATTAATTTATAATAAATTCATATTCGGTTTCTAATGGATCCAATGTTGATTATTTAAAGGTTATGGTGGGGATAGGTCGGAAACCACTCAACCAATAGAATTTAGACAGGTTTGGGTCATTATATTACCCTTATATTTAAGTATTTACTCTTAGTTAATTAGTTTCACTTTTATAATGTCTTTTTGTATTTTTATATTATATGGTTAATAAACATACCATATAAATCTAAGAGACCCCCAAGTGGTCAATTAATGATAAAAATCTAATTATATAAGTCTCTTGTCCGAACCTTAGATTTTTAGAATTTAATATCAATTAATAATATAAAACTTGTTTTAAAAACTCATTTATTTCAATTTTGACACTATTAAATAATTGATTTTTGTAAAAACCATAACAGAATTATTACTTAGAAAAAAGTTAATTAATGGAATCCTAACATGTCATATTAACCTATAAAATTATTTTCATTCATAAACAGTGTCAAATTATATTTATTTGGGTATTTATAATATCAATTATTCTAATTTTTCATTAATTAGGTAATTACTTCATCATCATTGTGTCATAAATAAATTAACATATTTAATGTCTAAAAATTATAAATAAAATATAATTGTGTAGGAAATATTTTTTTCATTCTAATAAATATTTATAGTCGATAATCCAAAATATATAACCCTATGTAAAAATTGTTTTTCTATAAGATATATGCTTATGCCATTTTTGTACTTATTTTATCTTAATTAAAATAAAGTGTCCCTATCACCTACAAGTGGCTCCATGGGGTCCCAAAATCGACCAAAATATTCCTATGGTCAAAAATGTATCAACCAATAAAGTTTGGACACGTTTTAGGGTAATATAGTATTATTATAATATTATTTTTTAACCCTTATTTACCGGATTTACCCTTAACCATGGTAAATAAAATATTTACCGCAGTAATTATTCAAAATGTCTAAAAATAAAAGTTACTATTTACACAATTTGAAGATCCTGATTCCAAATATGGAATCCATTTTTTCAAATTCAAAACATAGAAGTGTCAAAAATTAATTTAAAATTAATTCCCGTTGTCAAAACAAAAAGCGTGTTTTTAAGATATAATAACTATCAAAAGATTGATACTTATTTATGATCGGTTTAATTGGAAAATTGTGTCCAATGACCAACATTTTATTAAATGGTAAAAATATATTCTAAATATAATTTAAAACCACTCAAATTCATAATTTATCAATATAAATTATTTTGGTTAAAAATGTTGTTTTTAATTAAATTTTAGTAATTTTCACTTTTCATCAAAATCTTAAAGTTATCCAGAAAGTACCAAAATTTCACATTAGGATAAATTTGATATTCCAAATCCAAAAATTAAGTCCATTTTGAAATATATAATTTCAATAAGTAGGTATTTCTATTCATAACGGCGAGTTTGATTGGTTATGGTGTGTTAGAACTCGGTGTTGCGTACAACACATGTTATCACATTATTCAAAGGGAAGTGTACCGTAGAAGCTTGGGGTGTTACAGTAAATACTCTGACGCTTGCTGAGTTGATCTCATTAGATGTGTCTCATGTGTACAGAGAGGAAAATCAGGTGGCGGATGATCTCTCAATAAGAGAAACTATAGATTCTAGTTCAAGTTGGTCCTTTGTACTACCTAATTATTGTAATGGTCTAGTCCACAATGATCGAATTGGTACTATGTACACAAGGTCATATAAAGGCTCCCCTTTTCTGAGATGTTTTGTGCTGTTATACTTTTTATATATAATTTTTTTGGTGCAGGTCCCCACCTGTGTCTCGGACGTTTTGGCTATGTTGTAAGTTGATATAATTTTTGTGATGAAGTTTACTAATGTGCAAAATCAGTATCTCATTTATTTGGGGAACTTGAAGGAGGCTTCCAGGGGAGTACTGAGGGATTATTATGGATGAAGAGTATGTTTGATTTTGAAGAGAAGGATGAATTTTTTTTAGAATTATATCCTAAATATTAGTAAGAATATTACCTAAGAAGAATGATCAATTTCCCAAGGCAATAAATGAGTAATTTTACTTTAGTCCAGTAGGATTCATCCCATTCATATCTAGTTTTCTAGACTACTTGAGGAGTTTTTAGCCTGTGGAATGATGCATCGTCTATAGTGATTCTATGGAAACCCATGAGAGATGTGTAGTGAGAGAGTATCTAGGTCATACTACTGTACTATAAATTGGTATTCTACCCCATAACAATCTAAATATTTTATTACTACTAATCGTGATGGACATGGTTGTGGTAATGCTACATTAGGGAAAGAGTGAATGTATCAGAAATTTAGTGAAGCTGACGGTACTCATAATCTATAACAAGGTAGAGGGAAAAGTTAGTTTCATGTTTTTTAGTCTACACTTATTGATAGTAGGTAGGGTCATTTACATTCATATTTTCTATTAATAAATATTATAAAATTTCTTTATCTTTATTTGATACAATAGCCACACATTATTATTAACCATCTCAACATGTTAACATTTGAGTTTGAGAGTGGAGTTTGAATGTGGGGTAATGATTATTGACACATCATAATGCATATAGTCAAAGGATATTATTCAATGAAAGGGTGAGTTTCATTTCAATTGAGATGTTTAGATACATTAAATTTCATTCTATAACTTGACTTTGGTAATGGATTGTTCAATAATACACCAAACCCAAATCGATTTTTACCTTAGTAGAGTAACAATTCCATCTACTGAGGTAAGAAGTTATGTTCATCATGGGGAATAGGATATGTTTATAAGAAATACATGGATATTTCCTTAGCACCTAGAGGAGACCACCAACTCAGATTTGAGCCTCTGTTTGATATTGGGAGTTCTATGGAAATTGTCTTTTTTCCAGTACTGGACCAGTTTCATGACATGTATCCTAAATAATTCCCTAGGATTCCACCTAAGATGAATATTGAGTTCACAATTGAACTAATTACTAGAGATGAAACCGTTTCAATAACACATAATTTAATGGGTAAAATAGTGGTTCTAGATATTTAGACATAGTAGGAAGAAGTGATGGATAAGGGATTTATGCATTCAAATACAACATGTTTGGGTTCTCTGGATTTCTTTTCTAAGAAGGAGGATTACATAATGGTTTTATGAGTTAATTACCAAATGCTGAACCAAATTAATGTGGTAAACCATTATCCTATTTGTTATATCAATGATATACATGACCTATTTATAGGATATTTTCTATTCTCCCGACCAATTTTAGGTCAGGGTATCATTAACTAAGAGTTAGACATTCAAATATACTATATACAAAATTCAGAAGTAGGTATGGACTATATTAGTTCTTTGTAATTCCATTTGGACTGATTAATTCTCCATCTATGTTTATGGGCTTGATGAAAAGAATCATTCACCCACATGAATATTCTTTTTGTGGATAAAATTTGTGTGTACTTCAAGACTCATGAAGACCATCACTAAAATCATGACAACTCTCTGATTACAATTAGAGATCCTGGGATATAGTCCATTATACCATGGTGTCATTTCTATATGAAATTGTAGATTTCATGGGTTATATAAAATATAAGTAAAGATTGAACATGGGCCTACAAAATGTTTACATATTATTTTGAGCATCCAATGAATGACTTTAATATCTAAAGATTTCATGGATTAGTAGGCTATTATCATGTATTCAAAGTAGATTTTTATAACTCAGTAGAAAAACATTCAAGAACGATCAATATTGATATAAAATTTTAATTTTATCAAGAATATTAGAATTATTTATTGGTGTTCAGGAATATTTTGGCCACTTCCCTGATTCTGATCCTACCTGAGACAGGTAAAGAATATAACCTTTTTTAATGAATCTGAAATCATAATTGGGGAAGTTTTGATGTAGGGAGATCGAGTTGTTGTGTATGGATCATGATATTTGAGGACACACAAATGGAATTATCCTATTTATGATATATAATTGGACATTGTTCATTTTTTCTTAATATCTTGGCCACATTTCCTATTAGGTGAATGGGTTTCTTTATACCAACCAATAATGCATATACTATACACTTTCATAGTGAAATTTCAATATCATTTTTTCGATATGGTTTGATTATATGTGTTTATTTGAATTTATGCTATCATATATAGTTAATAAGTGAAATAGTGTTTATTTCTCTTTGTATAGGAAGACAACTACTTAGACATTATTGGAGTCAGATTCTGATTGGAAGATAATTTTCTTAACTATATTAGATTCACCTAGATGATTTGGGGTTCTATAAGAATATTAATACAGTGTTCTTATCTATATATTCCTTACATCTGATCTAGATAATGGAGAGGTAGTGAGAGACAATGATGTTTTTTTCTTTGAGGGATACTCATGAAGGTGGGAAGTCACCATTATATAGGAAAATATATGGGGATGATATAATCTTTTTTTAGGGTTGTGTTGTCGCTCCTCTTTTATTTCTTGAGAGTATGATGTGTTATTTTAATGTATTAATGTGGGGTTTCCACCCTAGTTTGACCAAAATATTCCCTGGCCTATATTGATAGTATTGGTTGTCGATCATAAAATATGAAATTATAGTTTTTATAACATGATGCTACACAAATCAGATGGTGAAGCCCATGAAAAAAATATAGAGGAATATTGTATCTCGTTAACATTATTGAATGGAAGTAAAATTATGTTACCATGGATATTTTTTAGGTATTCTTCATATACCTTGTAATAATGACACAACATCGGTAATTATGTACCAATTGATGAAATTACCAGATTTCAAGCATGTATGGGAAACCATTATAGTTGATTAGTTGGGGGATTTGTATGTTTCAAAATAGATCATTTACACTAAGTGATACTGATTATTATTTAATATAATGATTTTTTATTTAAATCATGTTTCTATAACTATTAACCATAGATGTTAGGTACCCATGTGACTCTAATTTTTGATTTTCATCCACAAAAATTTCAGGAATTGGAGCATACAATTTTTGTATCAGAGGATAATCTACGAGATTCCATCTTTAATTTCTATGGGTTTTGAAAAAAATAACATACATGTTGTTTATTACTCCTATAACAGTAGTTATAATAATGTTATTCATATGAAATTATATGACGAACATTATAGTTGGTTTTATGGATCACATCTATAATGGATTAAGGTAGATAAGTAAGAATTGTTGAGATCATGTCACACCCTAAATTTTTCAATTAATTTTTATTTCATATTTTTCTCGCCCAACAATATTTAGTTGGTTTTGGGTGAGCCAATGTTTAAAATTTTTGAGTCCTGTCGAAAAAAACACACGGTTTCTTGTTTACCATCATCGGGCACATGGGTAGAGCATGGATTTCAGACTATGCGACCAGCATGATTTTCTAAATATATTAAAACAGAAAGGTATAATAAAATTATGATGAGTAATAAAATGTAAATAAAATGAATGCAAGAAGTTAAATAAAATTTTAGAAATTGTTTTAATTATAATAATAATAATATCATTTTAGAATATTAATGTTATTATTAATAGTATTTAGAAAAAAAAATCATTATGTGCTATTAGTATTTTTGTACTTATTATCATTATTTTCATTATTATCATTTTTATTATTAAAACATTAATGTGGTGATTTTTTAATTTTTTTTGTTTTCATTCCATTTCATCTTATCTTTTCCTTTTCTATTTCTTTTCTTTTTCTCTCCCAAAAATTCTCTCCCACATCGCTCGTGGACCCCCTTCCTCAAACCCTACTATGCCATTTTTATTTTACTTCTGCCCTTCCATTGACACTGGCTTTATCCTCCCTCACGTCTTCGAACCACGCCACACTCCCATCTGATGACTACCTTTGTCGACCTCCCCACCCTCCTGTCCGCTGACCCCTCTCCCCCATCTCCCCTGCATTGGAACCCCTCCTCAACCAGGCTCGGACACCTGCTTCTGCCTCCCCAAAGAACACCCCCATCACGCCCTTTCGCACTAGGTATTCCCATTGTGTCGTGCTCCAACTGGCTGACCCCCTCCTCTCTCGGTTTTGCAAAACATCCCCCATCAGACCACATGCCTCCCTTTTGTCATGCCTATTGAGTCATGCCCCCACACTCTCGACCAGCGACAACCATGAAATAGACCTCTCATTCTCTCCCTCCAGCCTTCCTCCTAGTGTGCATCATCATCCCTAGCCAAGGTCCTGTAGTTTTTCTAACCTCATCCTCTTTTGAAATTTCATCACGGGTGCCCTCCCACACCACAAACGTTTCCTCCTCCCGGCGATTGGCTATGATGTTCGTTTAGGGGTTTGTTTCTAATCTCTTTTTTGTTAGAATTATTGTCTTCTAGTCCAATTCAATTTTCTTGCAATGCATGTGGAGTGCGGTAGAAGTCTACATATTGTTTCATGATGTCGCTACACATTGGTTGGTGGTTCTACCTCTAGTTGTTATTTGATGATTTAATTTGAATATTTAATTTCCTTAGATTTTTATTTAATTAATTTTTTAGTACGACGTTGGATTAACTTGATGTTTAATATTAATTTGAAATTTTTAAGCAGCATGTTTATATTATGTGTGTGTTTTCTATTGAGAACTCAAATCTGGATGGTTTTTAGTGATTTTTATATTGTGAGGTTAGATTATTCATTTGTCAAAGTGGTGAAAATTTCATTTTTTGACATGGCATCATGTGTGTTAGGTCGTATAAAAGGTATTATGTGGTTTTAGTGGGTAATTCCAAGTGAATTATTTTAAATTGTTTCATATGATTTTATTTTTTCATTGTTAAATTGTGTGGTTTGTGGAAATGTGTTTTATATATGGTGTAAGGTTTTCCATCAAACTATTTATGGAGTGTAGGCAACACATTAAAATTTTATTTCATTTCTTGTGATGTTGGAATACATTTTATTATATAAATGGATAATTTAGTTTGTACAATTCCATCTAACACTATTTTACTACTGCTTTATAATATTTTAATGGTTTATTAAATTATTAAAATGGTGTGAAATGCGTTTGAAAAATTTATTATTTGGTGTTATATTTTAAAAAGGTGTTTATGTGTGTATGTTGTGATTTTTTTATTGAAAGGTGTATTTTTAAATTGTGTAGATGGTTTAATTGAGTATGTAACCGATGCAGAATTTTTTTTGAAATGATTATGGTGAGCATGTGGATTTTAGAGAGGTTTTTAGTGTGAAAATGGTAATTATCTATGTCTAAGTACCATTTTGGATTTTTTGCATAATTTTTAAATGTGACCTGAAATTCAAACTTGTTTGAGAACAATGCAGGAGGACCGGGTAGCTAGGATAGTGGTGTAGAATGGGGGCTAGCGATTTTAGGGGTGGATTTAGCCCTATTTCACTTAGCAAGATTGGCGACTATAACACTAACTAAACATATGAATGACTGAGGGTGGTGGTTTCTAAGAAACGATTTGTTGTGGTTCGGGGTTTATAATCCACTTTTTACGAGGGTCGTGGTATTTAAGCAATGATTCACCAAGACACGATGACCTAGGGACCCAATTTAGTTAACACCCATGAGGCCTTTCCTATATTGGCGCACATTGGTTACTTTACACTCATCGGGGTGACACTTTGGTTATTATAAAAATTTAGTGTGTGTGTGTTTTAATTTATGTTGTTCCATTTGAAAATGTTTTCTATAATCCAATTTTCATTAAAACTATTCAAGTATTTACTTCTCTGCTTTAATTAAAATATAAAATATATTTTTCATTTAATAATTACGCATATAATATTTTTATGGGGTGGTACCCGACTGGGCTCTTGTATAACATCATATATACGCCTTTGGGTGTATGTAAACCTTGTTCCTTGTGTATCATAGTTTGAGTCAATGTGCTCAGTGATGGTGGATTGGGTTGTTGATGGTCTTCTCATTTTGGTTGGGGTTTGTAGCTTGTGGATGTTTTACCTCTCTTTTTTCATGGAGGTTTGAGTTATAATTTTAATTTCTTTTGTTGTCATTACTTTTTGGATGTTGGTTTGGGTTGTAAACCATTTAATCTGATTTTAGTTTAAGGTCCTATTTGGTTTTCAATTTTCAATTCTAGTTTATTTATATTATCAGTGGTAATGTGTTTACTATTTCAGGTAAATTGTTCCCATGTGTTAGTTTTGATACCCGGCCAATTAAGCCAGCCTGTGGGTATTGGGAATGCCCTTCGTGCCATGCTGTAGTTCGAGTCGGGCACCAACTAGGACAAATACCTGGCCTTGTTTATGAAAAAATGGTTTCAGTGGATGTATGTTCTCTTGGGTAGTGTTATTTTGGGATAAATTCATAACTCGATGTTCTTGTTATGAGAAATTCACCTAGCCAACACACCTCAGGGCAGGACTCAAGTTACCAGTGTAAGGTGAGGTCTATATGAGTTTTTGGTCTTTGTAGTTAATCATGTCAATGGGAAATTAAATGGGAGTGGATTTAGTTGTCCCAGTGAGCTCACAGGGTATGGAAAGACATGTGAAGCTGAGGATACTATCCTAGAATACTCTTTTCAGTGGTGGAGTGATTGGTGTATTGCTGCCAACCATATGTCCTAGTCACCCATCGACACTAGTTTCCTCTTGCATCATTCATCGTCTCTTTTTTTTTGATTTCTTGGAAATATTGTTTTTATGTACAAATGATTTGGTCTTGGGAAATTTATACAAATTATGTTCTTTAAAAATGAAAATCTTTTATGAGATTTGAAAATTGTGGGTTGAATGTTTTGGTTTGGAAAAAAGTGTCAGGGTTTGATCCTTGGCACTCTCATAGGAATCCACATGCATGAGTGTATAAAAAATAGGGAAATGGTTAATAGAATGAGAATATGAGTGCCTGGATGGACCTAAGGTGGGTGTAGGTGTGGCTCAAGAACATGCATTTATGAGGCTCTTGGGACACCATTGGTGTTTTTACAACCCACCTGCTTCATTATTTTTCAAAAATGATTTGTCAAAAAATTAGGTATTTTAAATAACTGATGATTATGTTGTTTGTCTATGTGCTTTTGAAATGTTGGGTGCGAGGCATTTTGATCTAAGGATCCTTTTGGTTTTTTTATGTCTTCAGTTTAAATTTATATTTTTATGTTGGATTGCAAGCATGTGGTTATTGGTTTATTTTGAATAATAATTTAGAAATCCATTGCAGTGGTTCTCCCTGCATGTTTATTGTTCGCTTCTGATATGTCTTGACCATTGGACCAGTTTGTCTGGGTCTATGGTTTTCTTTCTTGACTAGTGTACACACTAAAAAAGAGTTAATATGCAATTGAAGTGCGGCCACGGGAAATTCAATATGGGTCGGGACATTAGTTGATTGAAGGATTCTCTTCTTGAATTATAGAATTGAACCCACCCTGACTTTTTACAACTAAGAGGATCCTATAGAAGTAGGGTAACATATGCGAGGGGAGTTGAGCGGAGTCTTGTCCTCTTTGAGTTGTCTGAGCCATCTGGTATGAAGTTTGACACATTTGCGTCAGAAGGTCCCCCTATAAATGGTGAAAGAAATTCTAGTTGTGAAGGTTAAATGTGGTTCAGAGTTATCGGTGTTGACTGATGGTTTGAAAGGAATGTAGTGATTTCATCAGAAGAAAGGGTCATGTTTGGTGACTTCTTGCAGCACGAGTTCTTTGGAAGAGGAAAGGTGAATTTCGTAGAACCCTATGAGAATCCGTATTTTCAATGGAGTTCTTCCTCCTCTTAGGGAGTTAAAATTTTTCTGTTCAAAGGGGAGTGTTTTTCCTGCATCTTTCCTTCTCTTGTTTCATGGTTATAGTGAAGATGTAATGTGTGTGCGTCATCTAAACCCCTATTTTTGTAGATGTGTTGTGAGGGAGTAATTAGATTCTGAAGTGTATTTTTTCTGATGGTGTTGTGTTGAATGTAGTATGGCTTCATTCAACACCAAGAAAGAAGAAGCTCTATTCTAGGGTCTTCAATACCTATCTGTGAGGTCAAAGATTCTTCAAACATCAGGGCTCCATTAATAGGCCACAGAGTGAAATTGGCATATTTTCAGAAACCCTGATACTGTATGGGACTCCAAATTTATTTCTATCATGAGTACATTAATTAAAATCATTTTAAATTGATTTTGGTGGTTGTTCCAATATGACTACGTGTTTGGGTGAATGAGGGTTCTAGTGTCTTTGAGGGGGCATGAGTTTTGTTGGAGTTGGTGGTCTAGAACCAACTACTTTGTACATTATTCAATAAATAAAAGCCTTACCACATCTGGATTTTTCTTCTGCATGAAATGTCATGTGATAATGTCCTAAGGACAGCTGTTGCATTAAAGTGTTGTAGCGGATCCCTGCTATGATGAGAACCCGGAAGTGCCATAACACTGTTCTTGAATGTATGTTCTATGGCCGGATGATATTATTGGAGGGACACAAATAATACAGGTCATTAGGGGTGAGGACTCATAAAAATTTGAGGCACCTTCTCATGGTGTGCGCCCTTGGTAATATCCAAGAAGATTTTATGAGAACGAGACCCGCCAGTAGGAAATCCACATTTCATAGTATGATTGGATGTTTCTATCTGCGGACGTGTGTATTGGTCCTTAGACATTAAGATTATTATTAATGGGTATTACAACTCGCACACATAGATGTATTGACGAAAACTATGACGACACACTGTTCACAGTGAGGTTGGATACGTTGGGTGAGTCACGAGTAATACCGCATTAATAGATAATGTTAGAAAGGATTTGTCCCTTCCATTCCATAACGGAAGTATATATCTCAAGCCCATTGATGGAATTGATATAGCCTAAATAAATCCATGGCCATGCTAAGGTATGGGAATGTAAAATTCTGGGAATTCAAAGAAAGAATAATCAAGCACATGGGTTGATGGCACTGGCATGAAACCTGCTTGATTATAGATATCGAGACAAAGGGATTATATTACACGGTAAGCGTTCGTAGGAGGTGACACATCATTGCAGTGTTAACTTTTTTCTCTATGGGTTCCCTGGCGTGTTGCTAGATGCTAACCATGGAATTTATGCAGGCTTATCCTAATGCCACTGAGAAAGAGGCCTAGAGGGTCACACACTAAGTTCGTGTCCATGTATCTCAGTAAAATATTAATTTAACAAGTTAAATAAATATTATTCCCGACTGTGGTTTAATAATTATTTAATTATGTCTGATCGCGTTTATTTTGAAACTAGTTATTTGAGAGAATATATTGAGGATATAATAATATATTTTTTAGCGAGTAATACAGTTACATTTATTTAAGAAATTAATAGACATTACTCAAGGTCTAATAACTGTGGTGGAGAAAAATGGAAAATAAAAGTACATGCTGTGTATATTAAATATACACGCCGTGTAGTTTTGTGGAAAACAAGTACACGCTGTGTATTAATTATTACACGCCGTGTAGTTTTTCCATTTGGGATTTTGAGGATTTAATATTGTTTTATTAAATGATATTTTTCAGCGTGGGTGCATGTCAAGGAATTAATAATTCGACATGGGGGTTTTCAATAAGAGTTAATGAAATAAATAAAACATGTAAAGTGATTATTTATTACCATAACTCTATTAACCTCAAACCCGATTATAAATATCCTCGCAACCCCAACATTTTAAAAGATCCATTATTGTGCACAATGGATTTGGAAATACTATCAAGACAAGAGAGAATTCCCTTTCCACAAAGAACGCCGTCAAGATACGAGAGCAAGATCCTCCACCGGATCAAGGCGGTCGAAGGCGGAAATCGCATGCGAAGGTTCATCCGCGCTAGCACCCGGAGATCCCTTCGGCGACGTTTGGAGATACGTGACACGAGTGTGGATCACTTCTAGAGGAATCCTACACTTGGATTCTACGACGCAACGATGGATCACCGAATCGTGACCGGACACATCAATGAAGAAAGAATTCCAACGAGGCAATTCTTATGCATTAATTAAATTAATTATAATCAAAATATGATGATCCTCCTCAAGGGTTTCAGGACTCTTCTTTTCTTTTCGTTCTTCATTCTATTCCGAAGAGTCGTCATTTTATATCGTGACGGATCTCAGATTGAACGTTGTTTAACGCTAAAATTAAAGTTGGGCTAACCCACCAACGCGCTTCCGCTGCGCCCGGAACCTACAAGTGGTATCAGGGAGGTTATATCATTGATTATAATTATATAGTTTTTTGTTGGTAATTTACACATTTAATAATTTATTTATTTCAATTCAAGTTTAATCGTCCTGTAAATCTGAATATCGAGATCTATTCCTCCCCCCTTGTTTCTCGTTCACCTCACAGAAACGAATTTTTCTTTTAATTTTGATTAAAATAAAATAGATGAATTCATCCGGAGGAGCCAAAATTTTCTGGACTTGTAACACCTGAATACACAGCGTGTATTTGGAAGTACATGCCGTGTCGTCTAGGTTCAATGCATTGACTGATCCGCCAAATCAGGCCGTGTATTGGATTATTTCTATGAATTTAAGACACTGTGTGTTGACCAGAAATAGATGGCACACAGTTTCCAGAATACCACTTCGTGTGGTCCAATGAACACGGCGTGTAGTCCCTTCGGGTGAGGGTTGGGTCGTGTATTCCATACACGGCATGCCCGGCTGGAAACCGTGTAACGCGGAAACTACATGGCATGTGTCCCACTGTACATGCCATGTACTCTAAAAATTTCCGAAGTACATTAACACGCCCTGCCCCCGGGCGTGTACTTCGGATGGACGGCGAAGAAAAGTACACTCCATGTAGTTGGAACTACACGCTGTGTACTCACCCAAATTTCGCAGATTTATTAAAATTTATTATTATATTATACAAACCCTTGAGACGTGTACCATGGTACAGGCGTAAAGCTGAGGCACAACACGTGATATGTGTTTTCTATATATGTGTGTTTAATTTAACATCTGTGTAATAAACGGGAATTCAACGGCTTGCCTCCAAGTTATAAGTTATGTACAAGGATAATTTTAAATGAATTTATTTGTTTAAAATTATGATGGATGAGAATATCAAGGAAATTCAGAAAAGGGATTTACAATAAAAGGATTGATTAATTAAAGATAATTAACTGATTTGAGTGTGGTTTATCTTAAACAAGAATGACTAAAGAATTGAATGCTAGTTTTATTTATGCGTAAATAGCGTTGCATGTATGGATGATAATGAGCTAGACCGAGACATTTGTATGTGAATGGTTTCATCTAATTTATTTATTTAAATTAAATTTGTTGGTCTGCGAGCCATCTCCTCATTAATATGTAGGGCCTACATGCCCAAGGATTCTTTTATGTAAAACCCCCTTTTTACCCCTCACCTGCGTGTGAGATAAATGCATATGTAATGGATGGAGCTCCCAAGATAGTGGAGGCGGTTCAAGTCAGGAGCCAAGGTGAAACCAATCCAAGGATATACAATGGTGGATAGGTCGAAAGCTGTAAACACGAACCCGAAAGGTTCAAGGTGTTTTTCCCCTAGGTATTGGGTTAGTTTATCAACCGCTAGATAAACTAACCAATATAAAAGCTCATGATCATGCCATTTATTTTATTTCTGTCATTTCCATGGTTTATTTATTGTGGGTGTTGTCACGATCACACAATTAATGAATTAAATTAGAATGCAAGATGGAACTAAAATAAAACCGGCTTATACGTAAATATTATCTTAGACAGGGTTAATCACTTAAGTATATCCCACTTAATATTAACAAGCATGTAATCAAAGATAATAAAATGGAAATTTATGTATATGGATAAAATCCATCAAAATAAATATTAAGTCGGCATAGCCTTCCATAATCTTGGTTAGAATCGAACCATAGTTCAATGTACTTGACCAACCCTAGTTGGGGTGATTTCAATTATAGGGGATTTCTAATTCATGGTTTTGGGATGACATGACTTGGTTCGCATCAAGGGTTGACTGCCACAGAAGGATGTGGTGTGACCAAGAGGCAATGGTTGAGGAAATCCAAAAAGGATCTCAAGATTGGGGAGTCCACTCAGTGGATCAAGGAGCTGCGAGTTAATGCAGTTGGAATTTGAATGCCTCCCTAAAACCCTTCAAGTTTCTTGACCAACCCTAGTTGGGGTAATGCAAAGGGAAATATGGATCCTTGCCACTCGAATATTCACGCAACAGAATATTCCAATGTCAATGGTGAGGGCTATTGTATTTCTATAAAATAGTGGGAGACTAATAAGTATTAATTAATTTATTTGTCTCAAATTTTGTAATAAATTACTAAACCTTTTCTCATCTTAATTTGTAGAAATGGTAAGAAAATGACTTCAAAAATATCATTGCACACCATACTTGAAAATGAAAACCTTCTCACTGGCACCAATTTCCAAGAGTGGCAGAGGCGTTTAAGCGTCATCCTTCACCAAGAAAGGAAATTATATGTGCTGGAAGATCCTATTCCAGTTGCGCCTGGGAAAGAGGCTAGTGATGAGGAATTATCTCTCTACATGAAACACATGGATGATGCCACATATTTGTAGTGTTTAATGCTATCGGCTATGTGTAATGAGCTCTTTAAGCAACATGAAAACATGGATGCGTATAGCATGATGTCTCACCTTAAAGATCTCTACCAAGAGAAGGTGAGACAGGAGAGGTATGAGATCTCCAATGCTTTGTTTACCACGAAACTTGGAGAGTCTACACCAGCTGGGCCACATGTATTCAAGCTTATTGGCTACATTGAACACTTGGACATCTTAGGGATTAAATTCCCTGATGAGTTGCGTACAGATCTCATCCTATCATCACTTCCCAAGACCTTCTCTATCTTTATTGTCAACTATAACATGAGCGGAAATTAGAAGAGTCTATCGGAGCTTCTGACCTTGATTCTCCAGGTAGATAAGGTGATGGTGCATGACAAACCCGTAGTCCTTATGGTGAACAAGAAAAGGAAGGACAAGGCAAATGGGCCAAAGACTTATAAACGGTCTAAAGCCCCCGAGCAACGTCCCTCAAAGAAGGGGAAGATCCAGAGGCAGGGCAAGGAATAGGAAGCAGTGTGTTTTGCATGTGGTAAGCAGGGCCACTGGAAGAGGAACTGCACCCAGAAGCGTGGGGATGCTAAAGGTACGTTTGTTATCGAGTGAAATATTTCTATTTCTACACATTGGGAATTAGATACAGCTTGTGGGGATCACATTTGTATTCAAATGAAGGAACCAAGTAGATTTAGAAAGATCGCCAGAGGAGAGGTGGATCTTAGAGCTTCCAATGGCGCAAGGCTGGCTATGTTGGCTATTGGCGACTACCACCTCTCATTGCTGACTGGGATGATTTTGGTTTTACATAACTGTTATTATGTGCCTTGTGTTACCAAGAACATAATTTCTGTATCCTGTTTGGATATGGATTGATTTGTTTTCAAATTTTGAAATAAGGGTTGTCTCTTTTATAAGAACAACATATGTTATGGTATGGCACATTTAAATAATGGTTTTTATGTATTGAATTATGAAAACCAAGTGTTGGAAATCGATAACGAAACAAACTCACATGACTCATACATCACCCTGTTATGGCATCACCGCCTTGGTCATGTGAACGAGAAGCGTTTGACAAAGCTCTACCAAGATGGATATTTAGACTCTACTGACCTAAAAACACTTGATAGATGTCACGCTTGTTTACAAGGAATAATGACTATGCTGCCTTTTGGTGGAAAAGGTGAAAGGGACACAGAGATTCTAGGATTGGTACACACAGATGTGTGTGGACCATTTCCAGTTGAAGATAGACGTGGATATTCTTACTTCATTACTTTTACTGATGATTTGAGTAGATATGGATATGTCTACATAATGAGGTATATGTCAGAGTCCTTAGAGAAATTTAAGGAATTTATGAATGAAGTAGAGAATTAGCTTGTTAAGAAGATAAAGAAGCTTCGATAGGATTAAGGTGGAGAATATCTGAACCAAGAGTTCATCGATCTTCTACGGGAGTCTGGGATTCTATCTCAGCTCACTCCTCCTTATACACCACAGTGGAATGGTGTTAGTGAAAGGAGTAACCACACCTTGATGGACATGGTGAGATCGATGATGAGTCATGCAGATCTTCCATTATCCTTTTGGGGATATGCATCACAAACTACAACAGACACATTAAACCGAGTACCAACTAAGGCGGAAAATGGAATTCCATCCGAGTTATGGAATGGAAGGAAACCCACATTGTCGCACACATGTGTATGGGGATGCAAGGTGTTTGTTAAGGCCTTCTCAGGAAAAATCTAGCACCACGAGGCACGAAGTGTATATTTATGGGATATTCCAAGGAAACGAAAGGATATTACCTATATAACCTTCAAGACAAGAAAGTGATTGTCGCTAGACAAGACGTCTTTCTTGAGAGGGAGCACATCATCAAGAAGTATAGTGGGAGAAAGATTGACTTCGAGGAAGTTGATTCTCAAGATAAAGAGGATTTGGTACAGGAACAAGTTCCATAGGTCCCCGTGGAAGAGGTTCCAGAAACACAAGTACTACGTAGGAGCTCAAGAGAGGTAAGGGAACCCGAGATATTTCGTTTCCTAGTCACCAAGGATGGTGAATCATTATTGTTGGACAATGATGAACCTCTATCCTACAAGGAAGCAGTAGAAATCTCAGAAGCTTCAAGAGGGCTAGAAGCTATGAATTATGAGATGGGTTCCATGTATCAGAACCAAGTTTTGGTTCTGGTAGATGTGCCAGTTGATGTAAAGCCTGTTGGATGCAAATGGGTATTCAAAAGAAAGCTGGACATAGTAGGTCAAGTTAGCACCTATAAAGCAAGGCTAGTAGCTAAAGGATTCTGACAACGTCAAGGAATTTACTATGATGAAACCTTCTCTCCAGTTTCCATATTTAAATCCACAAGAATCATACTTACCATAGTAGCTTACCATGACTACGAGATTTGGCAGATGGATGTCAAAACAACATTCCTTAATGGGAACCTTCAAGAAGATGTCTATATGACACAACCAGAAGTGTTTGTGACACCAGGTGAAGCCAAACGGGTTTGAAAGTTGCAGAAATCCATTTATGGATTGAAGAAAACATCCAGGTCATGGAACATTCGATTTGATGAAGACATAAAGGAATTTGGTTTCATTAAGAACGAATGTGAGCCATGTTTTTATAAGTGGTTTAATGGGAATGCGGTCGTCATCCTAGTGGTATATGCTGATGAAATATTGCTTATTGGAACGATTTACCATCCTTACAGTCAGTTAAGGACTAGTTGAACAAGTGTTTCTCTATGAAGGACTTAGGAGTAGCAGCCTACATTCTAGGGATCAAGATCATTCCTGACAAATCCAAGAGGCTACTTGGACTAAGTCAGGGTACATACATTGACCAGATACTAAAGAGATTTAGTGTGGAAAAATCCAAGAGGGGATTGATTCCAGTGTCACATGGATTACATCTTTCTAAGAAAATGTGTCCCCAGAAACAAAAGGAGAAATATAGGATGAGTAAGATCCTATACGCTTCGGCTATATGATCCGTCATGTATGCCATGTTATGTACCAGACATGATGTTGCCAATGCACTGAGCATGGTAGGCAGATATCAAGCAGATCCAGGAGAACATCATTGGACTGGTGTTAAGACTATCCTTAAGTAGCTGAGAAGAACTAAGGATATGTTCCTGGTGTACGGAGGATATGAGGAGCTTGACATCAGAGGGTATGTTGATGCTACTTTTCAAACAGATCAGAATGATCTGAAGTCACAATCTGTATATGTTTTCTGTCTCAATGGAGGAGCTGTGAGCTGGAAGAGTTCAAAGTAGGCGGTTGTCGCTGATTCTATAGTGGAGTCTGAGTATATAGCGGCTTCTGATGCAGCCAAAGAAGTCGTATGGATTTGGAACTTTGTCGAGGAGCTTGATGTGGTTCTTAGAAGTAAAGATCCCATTACATTGTATTGTGATAATACAGCAGCGGTGGCTCTTGCAAAAGAACCAAGTCACATCAACGGACAAAGCACATACTCCGAAAGTATCACCTCTTGAGGGATTTCTATCAAAGGGGTAAAGTTTCAGTGAGCAGAGTGTCCATGGAAGAGAACGTGGCAGACCCCATGACTAAAGGCCTATCTCAGCAGAAGCATGAAAATCATGTGAGAGCTAGAAGGTTAAAGGTTGTTAGCAGTTGGCTCTAGTCCATGTGGGAGTCTGTTGGAGTTGGTGGTCTAGAACAAAATACTTTGTACTTTATTCATTAAATAAAAGCCTTATCACATATTGATTGTTCTTCTGCATGAAATTTCATGTGATAATGTCCTAAGGACAGCTGTTGCATTAAAGGGTCGTAGGGGATCCCTACTATGATGAGAACCCGGAAGTGCCATAACACTATTCTTGAATGTATGTTCTATGGCTGGATGATATTATTTGAGGGACACAAATAATACAGGTCATTAGGGGTGAGGACTCATGAAACCTTGAGGCACCTTCTCATGGTGTGCGCCCTTGGTAATATCCAGAAGGATATTATGAGAACGAGACCCGCCAATAGGAAATCCACATTTCACAGTTTCATCGGATGATCCTATCTGTGGACGTATGTATTGGTCTATAGAATTTAAGATTATTATTAATGGGTATTACAACTCACGCGCTTAGATGTATTGACAAAAACCATGAAGACACACTGTTCGCAGCGAGGTAGGATACGTTGGGTGAGTCACGAGTAATACTGCATTAATAGATAATGCGAGAAAGGATTTGCCCCTTCCGTTCCATAATGGAAGTAGATATCGCAGGCCCTTTGATGGAATTGATATAGCCTAAATAAATCCATGGCCATGGTAAGGTATGGGCATGTTCAATTTCGGGAAGTCAAATAAAGAATAATCGACAACATGGTTTGATGGCACTAGCATGCAACCCCCTATATTGTAGATATCGAGACAAAGGGATTATATTACATGGTAAGAGTTCGTAGGAGGTGACATGTCATTGCGGGTTTATCTTCTTTCTCTATGGGTGCCTTGGCGTGTTTCTAGATGATAACCTTGGACTTTAGGTAGGATTAGCCTAATGCCACCGAGAAAGAGGCCTAGAAAGTCACACCCTAAGTGTGTGTCCATGTATGTCAGTTAAATATTAATTTATCAAGTTAGATAAATATTATTCCCGACTGTGGTTTAATAATTATTTAAGGATGTCTGATATCATTTATTTTGACACAAGTTATTCGAGAGAATATATTGTTGATGAAATAATATATTTATTAGTGGGTAATGCAGTTAAATTTATTTAAGAAATAAATAGTCATTACTCAAGGTCTAATAAATGTGGTGGAGAAAAATGGAAAATAAAAGTACACGCCGTGTATATTAAATATACATGCCGTGTAGTTTTATGGAAAACAAGTACACGCAATATATTAATTATTACACGCTGTGTAGTTTTTCGAGTTGGGATTTTGATGATTTAATATTGTTTTATTAAATGATATTTATCCGCGTGGGTGCATTTCAAGGAATTAATAATTCGACATGGGGGTTTTCAATAAGAGTTAATGAATTAAATAAAACTTGTAACGCGATTATTTATTGTCATAACTCTATTAATCTCAAACCCGATTATAAATATTCTCGCAACCCGAACATTTTAAAAGAGCCATTGTTATGCACAACAGATTTGGAAATATTCTCAAGCCAAGAGAGAATTCCCTTTCCACCAAGAACACCATAAAGTTACGAGATCAAGATCCTCCACCGGATCAAGGTGGTCTAAGGTGGACATCGCAAGTGAAGGTTCTTCCATGCTATCACCCGGAGATCCCTTCGGCGATGTCCATAGATACGTGACACACGTGTGGATCACCGCTAGAGGAATCCTACACTTGGATTGTACGACGCAACGATGGATCACCGAATCGTGACTGGACACATCAACGAAGAAATAATTCCAACGAGGTAATTCTTATGCATTAATTAAATTAATTTTAATCAACATATGATGATCCTCCACAAGGGTTCAGGGACTCTTATTTTCTTTTCGTTCTTCGTTATACTCCGAATATTTTGCATTTTATATCATGAAGGATCTCAGATTGAATGTTGTTTAACGCTAAAATTAATGTTGGGCTAACCCACCAATGCGCTTCCGCTACGCCCGGAACCTACAGTTGTCTCGTTACCTAAGTCCCTGGGGTTGTGTCCCAGTAGATGTAATATCTTTTAGTGGTCCTCATAGGGTTGATTTGGGTGAATTCCTCTCCAATTTGAATTTTACTCTTCAAGGGATGTAAAGATGCTAGTTTTTCTTGGGTTGTGGTTTTTATGCCTTTGTTGTTGGCCCCCACCCTCCCCTTCCCTTGTGGTGGGGTGTTTGGTCCCCATCGGGAAATTTTCAATGTTTTGTATTTTTTGTCATATCTAATGGTCGGGAGACCCATGACGGGTCTCACAAAAATGTCCTTAGAATGAATCAGTGTTGGACTTTCTTCATAATGGTGGGGATTCATCCCAGGCCTCCCTGTGTCAGTTTTTCGATCTCGTCTTGGGTGTTATTATGTTTCTAATAGTGGGGATCCCATTCCAGAATTACCATGTTGGATTTTATTTTTGTTACAAGAGATGAATTGTTGGTAGGTGATTTTAGTGTTCCTTGGATGCGGTTGGTCTTGTTTGATCATTCCAGTCAAACGGTGTGGTTTTCGTTCAGTGGTGCTTGGGGTGTTTCGGGTTGTGAAGTTGGTTTCCTAGGGTGCAAGAGTTTCTTTCCATGATCAATCAACTGGAGGTGTTTTAGCTCTTTGGGGTGGGTGACACAAAGAAGAAAGTATTTAATATCTTTTTATGTTGTAATTTAATTTATTTTACTAGAGCATGGTGCATTTTCCCATTTTTACTTGCATTTAGTAGGGATCCTTTTTAGAATCTCAAGGTGGTATCAGTTGCTACTTTGAGTCTCAGCCTTAGATGTGGCTTTCTAGAGATGGAATGATTTATGATGCAGAGAATTAACACACCCTAACATTTTTAATTTATTTTATTTCATTATTTCCTGTCCCATTAATTTTTTTGTGGGTTTTGGGTGAGGCAATGTTTAATGTTTTGGAGTCTTGTTAAAAAAAATGCATGTTTTATGCTTAGCTTCCTCGGGCGCACGAGGAGAGCATACTTCTGATATTATGTGGACTGCCCTATTTTATTTATATATTAAAACATATACGAATAATTATATTATGATGAGTTATAAAATTTAAATAAAATAAAAACAAGATGATAAATAAAATTTAAGAATATTTTTTAATTATAATAAATATATTATCATTTGAGAATATTTTTTTTATTGATAGTTTTAATAATATTAAATTTATTAAGTTTTGTTAATATTTATTACTTATTTTTATTATTCTCATTATTGAATTTATTATAACTAATACCATAATTTAGTTATTTATTTATTTTATTTGTATTTTCATTCCATTTCATTTTATCTTATATTTTCCTTTTCATTATTTTATTTTTCTTTTCTCTCCCAAAAATTCACTCCCCTGTCATGCATGGGACCCCATCCTCAAACCCTACTGTGCATTTTTTTCCTTTTATTCTCCCCTGCCCTTACTGTCGGTTCACTCCTCCCTCACGTCGTCACATTGTGCCACACTCCTGTCCAAAGATTACATATGCCAACCTCCCCACCCTCATATCTTCCAGCCCTTCTCCCCCATCATCTATGCCATATCACCCCTCCTCGTCTAGCCTCGAACATCTTCTTATGCCTCCCCCATAAACACCCTTTTCACACCCTTTCTGCCTGGATAGTCCCATTGTGCTGCACTCCCACCATCCAACCACCTCCAAACCATGTTTCGTGACACAACCACTCTTGAACCAGCCACCTTTCTTTTTACCAGCACATCACGTCGTGCCCCAAACTCTCGTCTAGCGATATCCAGAAGCCAAACCACCCCTTATCTCCCTCTGGCCTTTGACTTTGTGCGCAACACCATCCCCATCCAAGCTCGTGTAGTGTCTTCGACCTTCCCCTCTTCCGGAAAGTCCCAACTGGTGCCCTACCACCTACTGCCTCTCCTGGACCTGAATCGCCCATATTTTATGGTTGTATTTCTGGAACATCACCTCTCTGGTGACCCCCATCCGGTTATGTTCCCCATTATTCTTACTTTGAGTCTTGTTGCTTCTAGCTGGTATGGGGTTCATTTAGGGAGAATTTTTTAATCTCTTTTTTGTTCAAATTCTTTTTTTATGGTCCAATTCTATTTTCCTACAGTGTGTGTGGCATGCAGGGGAAGTCTGCATGGTTTATTGAAGTCGCTACACACCAATAGGTGGTTATATGATGGATTAATTTTCATGTTTAGTATGTTCATCATATTATTTAATTAATTTGTGTAGTGAGAAGTTCTCTTTCTACGAAGTTTGATTTACGTTTGAAACTGTTAACTTGCATTTTAATATTATGTGTGTGTTTTCTGTTGATAAATCGTATCTGGTTGGTAGTAGGTTATTTTTAAATTGAGTGGTTATCTTATTCATTTGTGCAAGTGGAAAAAATTACATTTTTTACAATGGCGTCTTGTGCGTTTGGTTGTAAAAGAAGGTTTTTTGTGGGTATAGTGGGTAACATCAAGTAATTTCTTTTAAATTTTTTTGTAAGATTTTATTTTAGGATTGTTAAATTATGTGGTTTGTGGAAGTGTTTTATACGTATGGTGTGATGTTTTCCATCAAACTATTTGTGTGGTGTAAGTATCATTATAAAATTTTATTTGAGTACGTATGATTTTGTAATGCGTATGAATCTATAAATGAATACATTAGTGTGTGTAAATCCTTTTGACTCCCTTCTACTATTTATTGATATTTATTTAATGGTTTATTGAATTATGAAAATTATGTTTAACGTGTTTGAAAAATGATTTAATGTGCATCTTATTTAAAAATGTTGTTTTTTTGTAAGTGGTTGTTTTTTTAATGATAAGTGTCTTTTTAAATTGTGTAGATGGTTTAATAAAGTACATAACCTATGTAGATTCGGTTTTGAAAGGATTTTGGTTTGCATATGGTTTTAAAAGAGGGTTTGAGAGTACAAATGGTGATTCTGGGTTTGTAAGTACCATGTTTGGCATTTATGCATAAGTGTGATGTGTGACATGAACATGAAACTTGTTTGAGCACAAAGCGGGATGCCTGGTTATCTAGTTCAGTGGACTAGACTAGTGGGATAGTGATCAAGGGATGACATTATCCCTATTTCACTTAGAAGTATTGACGACTAAAACAATTATAAACATATGATTGACTAAGGGTCGTGGTTTCTAGGCCACATTTTTGTGAGGATCGTGGTTTCTATGCCACATTTTCTGAGGGTCGTGGTTTCAATGCCACTCTTCATTGAGACATGGAAATCTAGGGGCCCAATCTAGATAAACCCCCAAGGCCACTCTTATATAGGTGCTCATTGGTTACTATAAACTAATCGGTGTGAAACTATGGTTAAATTAAAATTGTAGTGTGTTTATGTTTAACATTCATTTGTTCCATTTGAATCTATTTTCGGTAGTCTTGTTTTCTTTAAATCGGTTCATGCTTTTACTTATTCTCATTATTTAAAACTGCAAATGTATTTGTCAATTTATAATAATGCATGGAACCTTTTTATTCAGTGGTACCCGATGGGCTTTTTTCTCACACCCTACATACTCCTTTGGGTGTATATAGACCATGTTCTTTGTGTATCCTATGTTGAGGCATCATTCTCAATAGTGGTGGTTCAGGTTGTTGATGGTATTCTCATGTACGTTTGAGTTTGTTGCTTGTGGATTTCACAGAACTCTTGTTGCCTGGAGGTTTGAGGTAATGATTTTGTTTCTTTTGTTGTCATTGCTTTTTGGAAGTCGGTTAAAGTTTTCAACCTTTAATTTTTTTTCGTTAATGTTTTCATTAGTTGTCTATTTTCAGTTTTAGATTATTTACCTTATCAGTGGTTTTGTGTTTACTATTTTAGGTAAATCGTTCCCTTGTGTTAGTTTTGATACTCGGGCACTTGTGCTAGCCTGTAGGGATCAGGAACACCATTTGGGCCTTGCTGTGGACCAGGTCGGGTACCGGGTCAGATGGTGACCCGAGTTAGTTCGTGACAGACCATGTATCTTGAAGGAGACATCATATAAGTATCAGTTGATTCATAAATATGTGTATTTTTCTTTAGAGTAGATAAAATCCATATGCTGATCTTTGTCATTAACTCCTAAGTTTACAATGGGTGATCATGCATACCTTTGAGTTTCTATGATATTAGTTCAACAATTGATTCAATGATAAGGAATGTGATAACCTAGGTTTATTGGATTGATGGAGATTATTGATATAATCATACCAATTTCATATTTATTAGATCTTCTAATTTAGTATATCGATACCCAATTTTATCATTTTTGATATCAATTGATGTATTACTGTAACCGTTCTCATGTGCATAATGTTGATGATTTTTAGATTGAGGATGATGCATCCTTTGATGAACATTAAATTCGGGTTTTAGATCGTAGCTAAAATGGGTTTTGGAGAAATACTATTCCAGGGGTCCCAGGTGTTTCGATGCAAGTATGTGATCTAGAAAAAATTGAGAGGGAAGAATATATGTGAGAAAAGTGGAAATATTTATTTTTATTTTGGAATCATATTTATATATTAGAGTTCAGCTATATGATGAGATGTTATAAGTTATGGATATTATAATATCACTACCATTATGAAGATGTATATTTTTTATTTTAAATTAATATTTTAACCATTATTAATCTTACCATGGTTAGTTCTTTCTTTGGGGTTGTTTCTGGTGAATTAGGTTAATTTGGAAAACACATGGGGATTTTCACGATTGGTGCAAAATTATGGGAGTGTGATGTTTTCCACAAAAACCATGAGAAAAAATGTGAGACAATAATAATAAGATCAAATTTTGGCCAAACCATGTTTCTTCCAACCCCAAACTATACACGCTCAGAAATATATAGTTTACATGGTTAGTGCATGGTTTGGAAAATCGTGCTCCCTAAAATGTGTAACTATACACCACAGAATATTGGAAAATATTGTTAGGGTGCATGTTTTGTCAATCTATATTTCTCGCATAGGTAACAACCCATGTCGGATTTTATACACCCAAAAATTTATATAAGAATCCAAAAAAACCCCGAGTAATAATCTAAATCACATAATATTTTTCAAATATGAATTCCCTTACTTTTGGTGGCTCTTGAAAGGATTTATATGCTCATCGATCAACATTAGGGTACATTAATGATTAGATGAAATAAATTGAACCCTCTATGATATTAAACTACTTCCTTGTTTCGATTAACCTCTCACAAATATTTATCCCCCTTTGAAGATATATGATTTCCTACATTATCATTGATTTATACATATGGATTAATTATCATTGTTTGTCTGGATATTTATATTGTGTTTTATCCAACATATCCCTTTCTATTTTATATCTTGGTGTTCTACCTCAAATTAGGGGTTATGATCAGGAGATATTTCTCCAAAGATCCTCCAGTAGTTGATATAATTTTGATTTCCTATTGTATTGATTATGATCTTATGTATAAAAATATACCAGTGTGTTTTAATGATAAGAAATTTCATTTAAATTGAAAATGTTTATTTGATTCACATGTGATAGTGAACACATTCATTATTCTCACTGGACCTATAGGTGTTAGAAGAATGGTATTGATGGAAACCCATGGGTTGAAACAACAAAATTAATATAATGATTTATGAATTATAAAAAGGGTAATATTGGGTTAATTCAATTGAATTGAAATATTAATATATTTTTTATAAGGTATTTAAAGGTATTATTATAATTAACACAAAGGTTAAATTAAATGTGAACAATTGATGAAAACTTTATTAACAGTGAATTGTTCATTCCATTATTTGTATGTGTAGAAAATAACCATGGCTGTGATTGATAAATGGAATGGTGCTATATCATATGATTATATAATAAGATGGTTAATGATCTTAAGCCATTAAAAGTATATGATCTATTTATTATTTGTGATTGATTGAAAAATGATTGAGGGTTTGGGAATGATAATCCAAATACCGATGGGGTGACAGACGGATTCTCTAGTCCCCTGATACATTCCTGTGAACAATTACTTGTTGGTCAATCATTGATTCTCTATACACCAATTTAGTTTAAGACTAACTCTCTATGACCTAAAACTATTTTCATTAGGATGATGTTCTATGTTCCTGATATGATGGTACATTGACTAACCATCTAGGTTAATAGAAAGAGTTTAATGGATATTGATCCATGATTTAATATTTTAATGAATGAATTTTCATATACCTATATTTTATCATTCAGACTCATGCACTAGCTAAAGAAGGTATTATTGGTTCTTATTTCACTATGATCAAACATGGAATTTTTGGTTTATTAATGAATATTAAATATGATTATCTATAATTTTTATCAATTGATTGTTATTAGTGATAAAACATCATATAGTGTTATAGATGGGATATTAATTACATTTGTAGTGGCCTATTTAGTTTCACTCACACCCTTCATTGGCCACCTAATTTTTACCAAAATTGTAATCATAATAATAAGCCATGATTTGGGTAGAAGGCCAATGATATATGTATTATTTTGGATTCAGCATTGATCATGAATTTGGTAAGAATACATTATGTTAAGACCTGCATGAGTGATTCTAATGTACCTTTACTTTGGGGTTTCATTTAAATCATGAAACATCATTAGCAATACATATTTAACACATCGGTTCGTGGTTATTTTCATGTATTGAAAATATCATTAGACTCTTTCTCTTTTGTGGAATATGGTTGATTTTTGGGAATTATCAAGTCATGGTAATTTTATATTGATTTCCACTATTTTGATACGTTGATATAGGGACTATAGTATCCCCATATTACAAAATAGACCCTCGCTACTATTTAATATCCTCTTGTGTATGGGGATATATACATGGGGTCAAATGGTGTACTGTATCATGGCACGGGTCTATGACACCCGGGTCGGGATGTTATATCATGTTTTCAAGGATAATATTATAAGACAATGAGGTGAATTTAAAAAATACTTATAAATTCATTATTTATTAATATGAATCCCATATGATTATCTATATATTATACAAAAAATACTATAATGAATCATATCATGTCACGTATGATCATTGAGGGATGATTAAATATCCATCAAGGAAAACATATACTAATAGATAGAATAACCACATTTTCATGGATCCCAAATAATCCATGTTAAGAATCATGATTGTTGAGTTAGAATAATGTAAAAAATACAATAGTAGAATATATCCCAAAACATGGTTGAAATACTATTAAAACACATTCATTGTATATTTTAATGTCAAAACATTACTGAAATAATGTAGAAAAAGATGAAAATGAGAATTCATTACTACCAATCATCTCACAACAAAATTTTAACTTCATTTCATATTCAAAATTATATATTATAAGAAAAATACTTTAATGTTACCCCATAATACATAAACACTATATAATGGACATTGTAAACATAATTCCCAACATGAATACTAATAAATAAACATTGGGGATAGTTCCAAACATTTTTAGCATTCATGAGAAATTATTATAAAAAATATCAGCATAAGCATTAGAAATAAAAAATTTCTTTTATGACCAACACTAAATAAAATCAAAAATATATTTTTTCAATTATTCCAAAAATAAATATATAAAAATGGTCCTCATCATTAAAAATATCATTTCAATAATTGTCATCCAATTTCACGATTTCATAGTGTATATTAACATTAATTATATAATATTTAAATTATTTAACATTATTGAGGAATTAATTTATACACTTATAATGTCCAAAAAAACATGGTATCAATAAAAAATCTTATTATTTCCAATTAAAATTTTTACCAAATATATACGAATGAAAAAAATACCATGGATGATCATGTCCTTTAATCATACGTCCAAGAGGTGTAACTCAACTGTAATGAACCATACCATTCTCACAATGTTTATGGAATTCCATTTTCATTTCATTTTAATTCATATTAACCATCCTATGAAATATGATGTTTGTGATAATTATTTTTAGTGTTTATTGATGCAATAATGTATTTATATTTGGATATAAGTTAAATATAATCCCTTGGTATATTGGTCTACTTTAAATTATTAATCGTATAAGGACGGTGGACAGTCATTTGGTGCTTCCACCATACATCTCCCAAGTTTCATGTTGTATTTATGTATCTATATTGAAGAAATTCATACATAATCATTGTCATGAACCGGATCTGGTCGCCATCAAAACAACAGCAAACCTGGATCGTGCCAAGTACCGAAGGGCGTTCCCGATCCCCACTGGCTGGCACTAGTGCCCGGGTATCATATAATGACAATTGGGAACGATTTACCCGATTTTATAAACATTAAACAACAAACAATCCCAATAAAACAAATCTGGATTTTTCAACTAAAACCGTCTTTTACAAAATTTCAGAAGTGAATTACATAAGATAAAACTATGTTTAAAGACCATTTAAAATGTACAAAACCAAATAAGGATAGCCCAAGAATCCTCATGGTGAGGGGCACCACCCTCAAGCCATCTCCACAAGACTTCACCACCATGGACCTGCCAGAAACCCAAACCACTGGAACTAAAAATTGTACCCAACCTGTGACAACAAAATTAAAAGTCTACTTACACCCAAGGGTGTAAGTTGGGTGTGAGAAAAATCCCAATAGTATACCACCACAAATAGATTCTATGTGATAAACATTTAGTGATGAAAATCATGCATGTTTTCAAAAACAAGAGATGCTAGTTAAAATTTCTAAAAGATGCAACATTAAATAAAAATAGTTTTCAGGTGGGATAATTTAAAGAATAAAAAAATTAAAAATAAATACCATAGATATTGTATTTTCTAGCCTCTCATACCGTATTCCGATATTATGCACAAAATATCCATTGAGCACAAGCAATGGGAAATAACCCCTAGGCACTAACTAGTCGTGGGTCCCAAGTACCACGTATCTCGGTGAGTGTAACCATAAAAAATATCTATTCTCATGATCGAGCCACTAGTAGATAACATAACCATAACCTAGTGGTCCCAAATAATCATCATCACTGTTTAGTTAGAGTTTTAAGAGTCAATCTTGCTAAGTGAAACTGAGGCCAATCCACACGGATTCACTAGCATACTAGTACACGTCCACCCACCTAGATACCCGGGTTATCCCTTTGTGCTCAAACAAGTTCAACAATTAAATAAAGATACTTTTCACATGAAAATATAATTTCCATATCATAAATTCACCAAACATCCCACATGTATACAACACAGTAACAAAATTCCAGTTTTCATTCAGATTGATTTTGAAATCCGACTCACACCAAAATAGCCCACAACACATTTCACATTTCTTTAACACATCCAAAAATACATTAAAAAATTTTATCAAACCATTCCAATATATTAAAAATCTCATAACATCCCACTCACTATTACATAATACCCTTTTTACCTTCAAAATCATTTTATCGTCAAACTTACACGAAACAGCCCACAAACAAGTTTCTCTCCAACATCACAATTTATTAAAATATTTCAGATATTTACAAAACATTATAAATTTTTTTGACACCTTAAAACATCACTTCACCATTAAAAACCCCTTAATAGGTGAACACACATAACAAAAAATTCAAAAACACCCTTTTCCCACATTATTTGACCAACTAAAATATTTTCAATTTTCATAAAAAGAACCCAAGTGGTGTCAATATATCTTGCACACAAAACCCATTTCAAAACCACAATTTAAGACCAAAAACCAAACCAATTACTATCCAAAACATAATTGGAAGCCCTAGAGACATTTATAAATCCACTTTCAAGTTTTATAAAATCACCTTGAATAATACTACAATAGATTCAAATGAAAACACACATTTTCATAAAATGCTATCAAGATGTGCAACAATATTGTACGCATAAAACCTATTAAAACCCCTCATTTTAGGACCAAATGACACAAATACATTATCAAACCATAATTGGAAGTTGAAACAAGATTTAGTAAACCAGTTCCATATGTTATAAAATACACCCAAATAATACGCCACGAGTAACATATTAAAACGCCTAATTTCAAGTTAAAATTCAAATATAAAATTTAACACTTAACCAAATCAATCATAAACCATTTTCCCACCACAAAAAAAATATTGGGAATATTAAAAATGACTAAATACAGAAATATAACTCATTAATAATTGTTTACACATGGAACAACCTACTGAATGTGTCGAATACCAAAAAAACAATGGTGCGAAACATAAACCGCAACACTACCGCATAACAAGGATGTTAAATCAGGTCGTAGACTACAATATTTAACCAAAAAAACACCAAATCGAACCATATGTGTGAACCTTAACTTCTGGTCATTTTATAACATATTGAAAGTGGGAGGAAACCCTAAAAAGAATGAAGAAATTGAAGAGAGAAACACTTACACAAAACAATAATGAATAAAACGACCCAAAATCAACTAGAATCTGTATCTAAAAACATCAGAACATAACAGTTATGTTTGAACAAGGATTATGAGAACATGTAGGAACTGGAATGGGGGAAATAGAGTAAGAATTGAGAGAGTTATGATGGAAATAACTTACCTCCTCAAATCTGACCTATTTTAAAAACCCTAAGAATTTCAGCACTCAATCGCGATGCAAACGAGATCCAATGAGTGGGGAAAGGCAATGGGAGTGCACCTGGGATTTTTAGGGTCGAGTGGGAGGTGGAATTACCAAAAAATTCATTATAATGAATATGATATTAAAACATTAATAAAAACAATTTAAATATGGAAAATGGGATTTCGAGTTGGCCCAATTCTCAAATCAAAACCCAAATACCCCATGATTATGTATTTATAAAGGCTAAAAATTTAAATTCGGTGTTAATATATCAGTGGGGGACATTTAGGAGTTGTAATGAGTGATAAATATTAAAAAATTAAAATGTTATAAAAGAATCAAAATTTATTTTTAAATCTGGAATTAGGCTCACGGTTTGGCCCAATTCATGAAAACTCACCTATTCTCCATAAAACCTTTGGAATCCACCAAAACAAAGAATGAATGGAGAATAAATTAAAAATAACTATAAAATATGTTATTTATGTGACAATTGTTCCCACCTTGAAATCATTCCACCCCAGAAAGTCACAGCAAGGTTAAAGAAACAACCAAACCCCACTGAGAAACCAATAGGTACTCCCTTGCCAGGTTTCACCCCCAAAGGCCAAAACAACTCTAGTGATCAATTAAGGAAGGATTACTCTCAGAACCAAAACTTAAAACACTTTACTAAAAGTATAAATCACATTCATACTTTATCCCAAAATAAAAATCCTCCAACAGTTTCCGAACAAGACTCAAGAAAATTACCCAAACAAACAACAACTTTGAACAATGTTACACTTACCTTACTTTAACTAAATCAATGGGCGCTCTCGATTCCCAATATTTACTCAAGGAAGATGTTGGTATCTAGCAAGCTCCGAACGAGACTATCTACACCAAGCCAAGACCATGTATAAATCTATGTTACTGGTATGGAGGGACACTAATATGCTCTCCACCATAAGAGACAACCGGATTTATTTTAGAGACAGAATCATGACACTAATTGGGGGAGGACTGAACGGACTCCCGTGTACATAGGGTAGACTTCCATTCAAAATTTCCAAATGAATATACATGATAATCATAGTGGCTCTCCCTACCATAAGAACCAACCATCTTAACCGACCAGCATGGGCCGACATAGAAAACCCCAAAAATTTCAAGATTTGGGAAGGCCAGACGGTTAGTCCGAACAATTTGTGAAACCCTGAACTAACTGTGCTGATGAATCTTCACCCATGGAATTCAGGAACACAATCACTCTTAATCATTCAAAAACCATGTGCTCAGCCTGTCTAGCCAAATTTGCAACCATTCTCCAAAGACTCAATGGAAATCAAAGGGGGAGGGAATGACATTGGGCGATGGCATGGGTACAAGGCCCTCCACCAATTTCCACCAAACATGAACAATAGAAGAAAGATGATGATACTAGAGGTTTAAACTCTTCCTATATTTCATATTTAGGATATGAATTTGTATAAGGGTTTAAATGATTCTGTGATTTCCCTTGACTACGAGCCAGCTTCTCTCCGAGACCTATGGCTAGAGCTCAAATGATTGAAGTATCTTTGGCCTCGCAATTATTACTTGGAATCCCACTGAATGAGAATTCTTATTTCGGTGCCACCAAAAAACTACACCACAATCCCATATAAGTTTTCCAGACATAACACATTACAAACTCACTTTACCCTATCCTGACATTTCACTGAAACAAGGGCTAAAAATATGCACACACATCACACCATGTTTCTTCAGATGATAAACAATAGAAGTAAAGAACACCTACACTCACATTCCCCTAAAATGGATGATTTTTATGTTTTTCCAATGGAGAAATTTTCCCCACATAATAGGGACTCTTAGATGATTTCACTACTTCCACCTATACGGTCAATCGAGAACATGACATCATAAGGCATCACTGAACCTGGACATTGTGACTGATATAAACAATGCTTTGAGAGGGACATTATACAACATCCCCAAACAACACACAATTCTAGAAAGTGGCTAAAATATCCTATCGTGAACATATTTCCCACACTGTTGGGTTAACATTATCTCATTCTTCAATGAAACATTGATGAACCCAAAGGTCATATAAGACACCATCGAGACACTCATCCACACTAACAACCCTAGACCACATCCACCTTCGACGAATCAGGAAACAAAAGAAACTAAGGTCTCTTTCAACATTCCTTGAGCACTCTCCCGTTACAAGAGGATCTAAAAAACAATGAAAAGAATGGGTTTAGACTCAATCTAAAAATATGATTAAAAATATTCCTTATATTGATCAATTGTAGGGTCTTCAAATGGTGAAAAAATCATGGTTGAACATCAGTTGTGCAGTAACCATTAATGGGGGTGTACCTTATCCAACGAGTGAACCCAAGGACCCCACCAAGATGGTCCATTGGTCACGATATACCACAAACTAGATCCAAAAACATGAAAGGAACCATCATAAAGGCGTCCCAATTTTTTTTTCAAAAGATACCACCAACCGCCCCTATAACACAACTTAATGACCAAACCCAAACCCAAAACACTGTTCAAACAGGAGGGGGTCATAGACTCAAAACATCCCACAACATCATCATTTTCCAAAAAAAAATAATATAAACCATCCCAAACAATTCATCAAGTCATCATGTTTCTCTTTAAAAATATTTCTCTGAAAACAAATGGTTCAGCATGTTAGTGCATCAACCAATGGTACCCCATGGGCCTTACACATACATGTTTCTATCCCACACCGGGAACCCTCCTCATATCCATCCTGACACTCATCCAGTCATGTCATCGACCGTCCATCTTCCAATATAACCCAATGTATGTGGTTTCTCATGAAAATATTAAAGGTTAAAACAAAAATTCTTTCCACTTTTCAAAACCAAAACGGTCAACCAACACATCCTTTTTCTAAAAAATGCTAACCATGAGATCAAACTACCAACTCACTTATTAAAAAAAACATTTCAGAAAGACACAACAATTTTGAAAAGAAATGAATTTCAAGATATTCACATCAATTTCAAATCATCTCATCCCATTATAACACCATTTTCTTATTTATAAAACTCTATTGGAAACACGTTCCAAAAACAACCTCAATATAGTTCCTTCTTTCAAAATATGTGTCAGCACACCATTTTCCATTTCAAAAAAATTCTGAAAATTCAGTTTCACCATTTCATTAAACAAACTATTCCTTCATTATTTTAAAATCATTTCAAAAAAAATTTACGCTTCTTAAAACCAAGTCTCTTTAAAACCAAAGTTACAAGATTTAAAAACTAAAGAACAGAAGAAAATGCGAGAGGAAACTAATTTCAGTGGGTGACTTGGACATATTGTTGGCGACCATATTCCAATAACTTCACTATCACAGAGAGTGTTCTAGGGAAGATCCCCAGCTCCTCATGGATTTTCAGGCCCTTTGAGCTCACTGAGAACATTAACCCAACTCTCTTTTCATTTCCCCTAACCATCATCAAACCAAGAAAACCAAAGGACTTAGATCAATGTTGACTTCCCCTGGAAACTTGAATCCTATCATGAGGTGTGGTGATCAGGAACACTACCCATAACTAGAATACAAAGACCCTACTATCTTAACTCCATATTATCCTGACTCTTCCAAAATAACATGACCCAAAGAGCTAACCTTAACCTCCTCTGATACCATTTTGTCACGAACCAGATCTGGTCACCATCAAACTAGCACCAAACCTGGCGCGCGCAAAGGCCCAAAGGGCGATCCCGATCCCCACTGGCTGAAACAAGTGCCCGGGTATCATATAATGTTAAATAGGAATGATTTACCCGATTTTATAAACATTAGACAACAAATAAACTCAATAAAACAAATCTGGATTTTTCAAATAAAACCGTCTTTTAAAAAATTTCAGAACTGAATTACATAAGTTAAAACGATGTTTAAAGACCATTAAAAATGTACAATACCAAATAAGGTCATCCCAAGAACCCTCATGTTAAGGGGTACCTCCCTCAAGACATCTCCACAAGACTTCACCACCAAGGACCTGCCAGAAACCCAAACCACTGGAAATAAAAACTGTAGCCAATCTGTGACAATAAAAATAACCAAGTCTAATTACACCTAAGGATGTAAGTAGAGTGTGATCCAATTACCAATAGGATACCACCACTAATAGATTCCATGTGATAAAAAATTAATGATGAAAATCATGAAATATTTCAAAAACATGAGATGAGGTTAAAATTTATAAAATATGGATCATTAAATAAAAAAAGTTTTCAGGTGGGCTAATTTAAAGAATAAAAACATTTAACATAAATACCATAGATACTGAATTTTCCAGCCTCTCATACCGTATGCCGGAGGTATGAACAAGATATCCAGTGAGCACAATCAATGGGAAATAACCCCTAGGTACTAACTAGCTGTGAGTCTGAGGTAACTCGTATCTCGGTGAGAGTAACCATCACAAATATCTGTTCTCGTGCATGAGCCACTAGTAGGGAACATACCCATAACCTAGTGTTCCCCAATCATAATCATCATTTTTTATTTAGAGTTGTAATCATCAATCTTTCTCAGTCAAACTGAGTCTAAACCACAAAGATTCACTAGCATACTATTACACATCCACCCACCTAGATACCCTGGTTTTCCCTTTGGGCTCAAAGAAGCTCAACAAGTCAATGAATATAATTTTTAAATGTAAATATAATCTCCATATCCTAAATTTACTAAAAATCCCACATGTATACAACACAAGTAACAAAAGTGCACTTTTTATTCAGATTGATTTTGAAATCTGACTCACACCAAAAGAGCCCACAACACTTTTCTCATCTCTTTAAAACATCCACATATCCATTAAAAAAATTTATCAAACCATTAAAATATATTGACACTCTCATAACAGCCCACTCAATTGTTACATAATACCCTTTTTACCTTCAAAATCATTTTATCATCAAACTTACACGAAACAACCCACAAACAAGTTTCGCTCCAACATCACAATTTATTAAAATATTTCAGAAATTTACAAAATAATATAATTTTTTTTGACATATTAAAATCTCAATTCACCTTTAAAAACCCCTTAATAGGTGAACACACATACCAAACAGTAAAAATCTCCCTTTTCACACTTTATTTGACCAACTAAAACATTTTCAAATTTCATAAAAAGAACCGAAGTGGTGTTAATATATCTTGCAAAAAAACCCATGTCAAAACCACCATTTAACACCAAAACCAAATAAATTCCTATCCAAAATAGAATTAGAATCCCTAGAGACATTTATAAAACCACTTTCATGTTTTATAAAATCACCTTGAATAATACTACAAAAGATTCAAATGAAAACACACATTTTCATAAATTCCTCTCAAGAAGTGTAACAATGTTTTAAACATAAAACCTATTCAAAAACCAACATTTTAGGCCCACATGTAACCAATAAATTAGAAAACCATAATTATCAGTACAAACAAGATTTATTAAACCAATTCCATATGTCATAAAATACACCCAAATAATACGCCACGAGTAACACATTAAAATGCCCAATTTCAAGTTAAAATTCAAATATAAAATTGAACACTTAACCAAATCAATCATAAACCGATTTTGCACAACACCCAACATATGAGGAATATTAAAAATGACTAAATACATCATGATAACTCATAAAAAATTGTTTACCCATGGAACCACCTACCGAAAGTGTCGAATCCCTCAAAACGTAGTGCGAAACATCAACCACACCACCGCCGCATCACAAGGATGATAAATCCAGCCCTATACCAAAATATTTAACCAAAAATACACAAAATCAAACAATATTTTATTACCCTAAATTCTATACATTTTAGAACATAATGAAAGAGGGAAGAAACCCTAAGGATAATGAAGAAATTGACCAGAGAAACACTTACTCAAAGCAATCTTGAATAAAACGACCCAAAATCCACCAGAATCTGAATTTGAAAACATCCAACCATCCAAGGAATGTTTTAAAAAGGATTATGAGATCATATAGGAACTCGAATGGGAGAAAATAGTAATAATTGAGATAGTTATGATGGAAATAACTTACATCCTCAAATCTTCCCGATTTTAGAAACCCTAATAATTTCAGCACTCAATCATGATGGAAACGAGATACAAAGAGGTGGGAAAGGAAATGGGAGCGCTCCTGGGCTTCGTAGGGTCGAGGGGAAGGTGGAATAACCGTATATTTCATTAGAATGAATACGATATTAAAAAATTCAAAAAATTATTTAAAATTGGAAAATGGGCTTACGAATTGGCCAAATTCTCAAATAAAAACTCAAATCCCCCATGATTATGAATTTATAAAGGCTCCAAATTTAATTGTGGTGTTAATATATCAGGGGAGGATATTTAGTAGTTTTAATGAGTAAAAAATATTAAAAAATGAAAAATTTATAAAATAAAAAAAATTTATTTTTAAATCTGGAATTGGGCTCACGGTTTGGTCCAATTCCTGAAAACTCACATATTCTCTATAAAACCATTGGAAACCCCCAAAACAAAGCATTAATGTAAAATAAATTAAAAATAACTTTAAAATAAGTTATATATGTGAAAATCATTCTATTTTAATGAACTCAATTTTCTCACATTTTATGATAGAATTTTATTTATGAGGTACAATTGGTGGATATTCTGTATCAAATAGAGAATGCTCTAACAAAAAGTACCACTCACCAAGTCAATGTTTTCTGAAAAAACCCCATTTTGAAGAATAATAATAGTATCATGATGTTATGAAGAGGTATAAGTGACCCCATATATTTTTATTGGATTAATGGAATTTTAAGTGATAAATTCATTATATGGTGGTTATAA
This sequence comes from Viscum album, assembly GCA_963277665.1. Classification (NCBI taxonomy): domain Eukaryota; kingdom Viridiplantae; phylum Streptophyta; class Magnoliopsida; order Santalales; family Viscaceae; genus Viscum; species Viscum album. The sequence goes on from OY728150.1 coordinate 1,592,608,436, forward strand.
TGTAGCATTATGATTTTTATTAAATTTTATTCCAAATAAATTATATTTCGTTACATGCATCATATATTTTTATCAAACCACAAATATATATTAATATTATTTTCAAAAACAGACCAACATTATATTGCTTCAATAATGCTGAATTCAATAACAATATTTTTTTTTTCAATATTATGTATAATGGTTTTATATAAATAAAACCTAATTATAACGATTAATTCACTTTCATGAAAGTATTTTATTAATTTTTAAAAATCATTTTAAAAAACCAAGAAATAATTTATTTTTAAATTAATAGAAATAATTTTTCAAAAACATAGAAAAATAATTTTATAAAACAAAATTTAATTTTGATTATACAATTTCTAATTCACCATAGGGTGATGTTTTTATTTTCCATAATTTATTATTTTTTAATGAATAGGGACAAATGCAATGTTTTATTAAAAAATAAATTTTCATTAAATAAATTATGATAATTTTTAAATGGGGTATTCTGTAAAAAAATTTCAATTAAATATTAATTATTTATATTTTTGTTATTATAATCATTTAAATATTCAATTTATATTTAAAAATATTTTCAAAATTCAAAAACTTTATATTTGAAAAACTGTTTTATCATCATGTATGCCAAAATAATATTAAATTAGATTTTTGAAAATATGTGAATTGAACTTATAAAAGTTGATTTAATATTTAAAATAATCATAATTTATGTTATAAACAATTAAATTGTTTTCCCATAATTAATAGTATAAATATTAAAAATTATTTAATGGGGGTTTGGTAAAAATGTGTTTATCAAGGTGTAAAACTAAACTAATATCGGTATACTATAAAAAAAGTATAAAACTCATTTTATGTCCTCATATCAGCATTATCTTGTTAGTGGTTTGGTAATGTTCTATTTTGGAATCTTTTGGAATGGAAAAACGAGGGTACACATTTATCATTCCATAATTTAATAATGTGGCACTCTTCTCACTTATAATACCCACCCATCTCTTCCCCACATCACGAATACAAAAAAATATGGTTTATCCATTTAATAAAAAATAAATATTCCCCAATTCCCTCCTCTAATATTATATTCCTTATTATTTCATAAATACTATAGGGGAATGCTTTTCGTCATAACCAAAGTGGGTTAAATTAATAACAGGTAATGTTCCTAAATGAATGTTTTCATTTTTAAGTCACACACATCATTATACTATTATTAAAAAAATTATGTAATAACCCTTATATATTTAATATAATTAGATATTTTTATTAAATGGAAATGACCTAAAATAATCTCTAGTTCCAATAAATGGGATACTAAATCATCATTCATGTCTATGACAGACTACATCCTTGCACACTAATGATATTATTTTTCCCTCACGACATCTCACAACATGATAAAATTATTTATTTAATTATTATATATGATAATTATTAAATTATTGTAATCATAAAAATATTATATTGTATATATCTTCATACTACATTTTTGTGTGAGTACAAAAACATCACTCGTGTGTATGGAAGACTACAGTCTGGAAAAGTATTGTGATTAATTAAATTTTTACATGAAATTTAGGGAGGATGGGTCCAATAAACAAATGAGATATATAATAAAATAATATGATTATGGAATTTTAATATGATATTTACATATATTTCGTTCAATCCATTCTAAAATTTGAAAAAATATTCAAGCATTTGTACAACCTACCATCTCTATGCAGGGTGTATTCCATTTTATATCTCTAAAATTTATGGATTACAATAAATAAATATATAACTAATATATATGATTTTAAAATCATGTCTAAAATTATGGATATAATATATAAATTATCAATGTATGAGTACTAAAAAATAAAAAATCAAAGCATAGAAGAAAAAAAAAGTTGTTATTACCATAAAAAAGAATTTAACATGAAAATGTCAAAAAAGGGTAATAAAATGTTATAAGAAAATAATATATGGTGTTATATATATATATTTATGATTTTTATACTAAACATATATTTTATATTCAGTAGGGTATAATGTATATGATGGAAGATAACACGTAAGGAAAGTGAATTTTGACTCAATCTTTCATAATTGATACATATGTTATATTTTAAACCTTTCATCATTTATGATGTTTATATATAACACAATTTCTATGTAATATCATAAATTTACATATTATCAAGATATTCAATGTTTCATTTAACATTATTATTTCATGGGGCTTATGATTAAAAGTTAACAATGTCATATGTATTTAATGTAACAATTTCGTCTTTTCTTAAGATTTCTACCAATTACATTTCCAATTATTAATTATTATTATATAAATAAGATAAAAACCACAACCTTTATAATACCCAAGTAATTTAAATATAAAATATTTTTCCCATAATTTTATTCTCATTGTGTACTCAATTGTTAAAAAGAATCGGTAAAAATTGAAATTACTTTTTACTTTTTCCAAAAAAACCACTTTTCCTCTAAAACTATATTCTCTAAAACTGTTATTTAATATGTTTCTAATATTATCAAATTGTTTTAATTAAATAAATTTTTACCTATGATTTAATACTTTAAAAATGATGTCAAAAGACCCTTCATTCCATATTACAATCAACTTTTGTTTGTATTTTACAAATAATTTGCAAGGAATATTGTTTTTCAGATATTGGGAATGAAAAAAATTTACTAAATTGTGGGCAAATATTTACATAGAATCCTCCTTTATATATTAAATAATTTATTTTTAATGAAAAATATTTCTACCTTATTTTATTAATTTTTAATTTTAAAAAACCTATCATCAGTGAAAATATATTTTCCGTAATAAAAATTTCATGTTATTTTTCATTCCAAATCATTTTCAATCTATGATAGCATTATTTAATATTACATATACATTACTAGGGATATGTTCCAAGGATATTATAATTATTATTTATTTGAATGGGTTATTTAAATTATGACTATGAATCCTGATTCTCCTCCATGGTATATACCATTACAAAATTCTTATGAAACACTCTTTATATTACACAGTTTATTCAGGAATATGTAATTAATGGATTATAAAACCAGCTTCTTTTCCATAGTTAATGTTATAATATAATGTTTATGAAAATAATTTAATTTCATAGAATAATATATGATTAATGTTCTTGGATCTTGCGAAACACATATATATGATTCTCATAATGTTCATAGTGGATCCTATATCTCTTTCAAATGTATTGGATAAATATTGAAATCTATGTATATAAATAAGACTGTAATGGGTAGTGAACCTAGATATGTAGGGAATTTTCCCACTATGATAATACTAGTAGTGATCCTTGAAAATTATTATGATTTTTGATGTTAAAATTTTATACTATGGTAGAATGGGAAATGTTCCATGAAAAGTATGGAAATAATTTTATATGTTTATGTGTACCCCATATATCAATTCTATATTCTGTTGTCATGATCTCATTACTGATGTTCTTTTATTCCAATATGATTCATATATTTTTAATGGATTTCATTTATTCTATGAATCACATTTATGATCAATGATATGACCAATATTTATTTCAATTGTTGTTCTCATGTTCTCATTCAATAATGCTCGTGATATGATGATATGTCCCATTTTACCCTAACTAATCATATGAGATCACACTTTTTTTATTATTCCATTCCCAAAAAATATGAACAAATATATTATGTTTGATACACCTATAAGTGTGGTAGTTATGAAGAGTATTGTACAAGATTATATAGGTCTCTTATTAAACAGTTGATTTTACATCAATTTTTCCAAAGGATCAAGTATAAAATTATTCTAGCATTGATAATAATGTTCTATAATTAATATTCATATAATAATATGTAATATTAATAAATGAGAAAAAAATTATGAGGGTCCAATTTAGATGTTATTTAGTATAACATAATAGGAAAATGTATATAGTTTTTGTAAACATATTATGTATAATCTTTTTAATAAATAACGTGAAAGAATTATGAATAAATTTAATTATAATTAAAACAATAATTAAATATTTTTCACAATGAGATCCCCCATTAACAACATGTGAAATATATGAACATTGGAAAATATTATGGTTTCTCTTAGTGTATAAAATAAAAAATGACATGGAGTCTTATCCCAATTCATTGTCAATAAGATAAACAAACTTTCAAAAAACATTACATATACATGTGTAGTATGAACTCTTAGAATACCCATAGACCGGGGAATATGATCCCATTGGTAAGAGAGCCCTAAGGAAATCAAATTTATTTAGTAATATCATCATAATTAATCTAACATTATTATAATTCATAACCCAAAATCACCACATTAATATTGGCATTGAGTCTTTAAAATATCCTCAATACAAAGATGTAATCTCTATATACATTAGAATAAACGCAATAAGAAAATGATAATTAGTATCAAGAAGAATATAAAGATAGATCTTCATATCCCAAAAGAACTAATTTTTCATGATTATGTCATCCAAATATAGGTATAAACAACATCATGTTATGTATAACACAGACCCATTGGAAATATCAAATAATTTGGGTTTCCATCATGGTTGTCTATTCTAGTTCCTTGGATGTTTCGCTTTATTAGATATACATACTAGTACCATAGATAATATTATATAATGTTTTTAGATGATACTAACATTATCACCACCTTCCATAGATGTATCAAAACATAGTTAGTTCATATCAATTTAATGTGTATTTAAATGAAGAATGAGAAGAATCACCATTAATAGGAATTACTAGTTTAATTGGGAGTTTAATACATTTATCTCAATATAATTTTCATATTGTTATTAAATCCCTAAGATTGGTGGGAATCAAATACAAATATATATAATTTATTTTGAAAAATAATTATCCTATTGCATAATGTGCATACCATCTTTAGAAACAAAAACTCATATCTACGCAATAAATCGCTAGTTCAATACCATAACAGGAGTTGATGAAAAAAAATTACCATTAGAAGCCACTATAATGGGATTCATATCCCCAAAAATTGAATCATATCGATACGTGTTTTAAATACTTTTTCTCTTGGTAATGAATCCCCTTTAAAAAAATATCTAATCTTGAATTGCATAATGTGAAAGGTTACTATTTCCCAAAGTGGTAAAATATAAACAAAATGTGTAGGTCATCAATTCAAATATTCTTCAACAACCCATATTGGCATAACATCCTAGATCATAGTCCTAACTAACTATATGAGGTGGTACTATCAAATTCTCAGAAATATAAAATAGGTTAAATCATGTTTTCAACATAGAATTACCATTAAAAATGATCATATAATCCCTTAAAAACAATTTGGAAACACATTAATTGATAATTAAAGGAATTTTAAATCTATATTATAAATGAATAAATATATTGTTAAACCATAAACAATAAAACATTTGAAGCTACAATGCTCTAAACATTATAAAGTGACATTTTCACTTATTACTTAGGTATATCCCATTATATTACTATTATTTATATATGGGATAGAAACCACACCCAACATATCTGTTATATAATATACAATGGATTTTTCAGTAAAATAGGCATTTTACTACAGTCATGATATATATATATCATTCTTAAATTAGACACCTATTTTAAATGGGGTCTAAGAGATGTTATTCAAGGTCCTGTATTGCATTCTCTACTAAATAGATTTCCTTTTTGGTACTAAATAAAATATTTATAGTTCATTTAAATTCTCTAATATCGCTTAGATTTTATCGAATCAATACACATTAAATGAAAGGGAAATTTTAACCCAAAATTAAAATACTCACTATCATGGGGTGAAAGGTAATGACCCATTTAATATACCGCATTGGAATCATTTAATTGAGAACATTTCATTTTTACAAGGTTGTATAACATGAAAACGAAATGTTTATTGAATCATTTCTAAAACTAATAGAATCCCCAATGCGTAAATAGTATAAATTAAAATAATCATAAATTATATCCCCTGTACATAAATGAAAATGGAATTATTTTATAAAAAATAATGGGTTATCATGGATGTAAATATCATTACCCTACCCAATGGTTTCAAGAAAAAAATTTAACCAATAATCAGACTCCGTATGTAGAATACATACAACATATGTCATTAATAATGCAGTATATTTTGAGAGTTTTAAGGGCCACATAACTCAATCTCCAAACATGACACATTTGTATATATCAAAATGTTTCTATGTTTCAACTAAAATAAATAAAAACCACTAAAATTGGTCACCAATTATATAAAAAAGTGGAATTGAGAATGAATCACTGAATTGATAAAAGATAAGAATTAGAATCAGATCTACGAATCCATCAAAATATACTATTGTATAATCTACGTATAGGTGATTGTTGTCACCTTGTTAGAATTTTCAAACAAGGAGACCTTCGAGATTATAGTATAATTTCTTAATTTGAATGAGGTTAATATTTTTTTAGGATTTTGTAATTAAATCATTTAATAAATTTATATAAAAAATATTAGAGAACATGTGTGATGTGTGACCAAAATGGTCATGGTGGAAATCGCCTACTAATGTATCCTTATTCACATTACCCAAGTTTCCACATGGATTCACCATTAATATATATAACTTGAATTAAAACCTCTCTATCTTGGTAGATGATTTATTAGGATCCACCCTATCACATCTGAACATCCTCCCACAATTAAGGTATACACAACATTTAATTGAATATTTTTTAAAAAAATAACTTCTTCTAGGTCTAAATATTGGTGAAACATTTCATTGTTATTTTGAAAGACATTGGAAATTTATAAAACATTTTCTCTCATTCTAGGTGTTATTCTCCAACCTTCCACATGTTGGAAAATAGTTCAATATTTTATGATAAATGATTAATATTATATAGCCCAAAACTAATTTAGATATATCTTTCTCCATAATACACATCCTCATGTTATGGTGTGGTTTCAGTAGACATTCAAATTCTTCAACACACAAGACTCATCATTTCAATGTTCCTTAATATTATAACACAACTAACCAATGTCACTAAAAATTTAATCATATATGAGTGGTTATGATGTATTTTCGTTCCCTAAAAGATAAAAATCGACTTTATGAAAATGGAATTATCTGGAATAACCTCTATATATCGTCAAATATCCTATAATATGGTATTTAATCTCAATAATTCCAAAAGAATTAGTTGATTATATGTCATTTTCATTGTAAAACACCTAGTGTTATACAATGTACAATGAACTATAGTGTAATTTAATTCTAATTACTGAGATAAAATGTAGTATACGAACCTAACACCATAACTAACACCTCAATTATAAATAGAAAAAAATAAAAAATTATTTAAAATTTTTAAAAAATTTCAAACATATATATTCAGTGATTCAAAAGGTACTATTGTAATTAAATAAATACTGATTCTGACAAGAAAACCCCGATTTGAACATCAATGTAGATCCAAAAAAAATTAATATGAATATGTGATGTTAATGAATGGTCCTATAGAGCTAAATAAAATTCACAATTTATCATAAACTGATAGTACTTTGCACACTATTAGTGACATAATAATAATATACATCATTATTTGAATGAATGAAATTATTAATTTAAACGAAATAATCAAAACCTTTATAATAAATATATTCTAAAGGATAAATAAAGGATTCAAACATGATGAATAAATATAATTTTTCTATAATGGTTACAGATGAATAAAAGTACTAATAATTCCAATTTTATTAGAATATTAATATTATAATTTTGGAAAATAAGAATAGTGTGTGATATATCATCTGGTGGACGATGTTTGAGATAGATTTAATAATGTTGATGGATAAACATGTCCAAGTAATCTCAACAAAAAATGGTGATAATTCCAGTTCTAAGGATGTTTTATGATTTAAAATGAAACATCAAGAATAAAATTTTTATAATTGGTATTACTCATGGACGATTTAATATAATTTATTCTATGAGAAAAAATTTGATTTGTTGGTCTATCAAGATATTTCATATTCTACTACATAAGAATTTCATATATTAACCACTCACCATTTATTTTATTATCATAAATTTTATTGGATTTTTACATGTTCGTATGGATGATGTGATCCCTAGAGTGAAGTAATTGAATAAACCTATGGTCTTGAGAAAATTTATTAGATTTGAATATCTATTATAGTCATTTAAATAAGAATTTTATCCTAATATAGAATCATATATTCTTAATCTTGTATTACGTTTGTTATTTACATAAATATATATTCTTATACATCAAACTAGTCATATATGAATCCATAAAAATTAGTATCATATCCTAATAAAGTAATATGATGAATCTATGATAAATTATTCATAATAAAAAATTCAAAAAAATTATTTTGTTTTATGTAAAATATGATATCATAAAATTTTCTTTAGTTTTATAAAATTTACTAGACATAGACTTTGATAAAGAATAAAAATTATATAACTGATTTTGGGGCTGAATGATTTTTTGGAGTCTATAATTAGTATTTAAATTTTTTTTATACAATACAGGTATAGTGGGGAAACCATGTGAATGATTGGATACTATATAAATAATTAATAATTATAGGTATATGTCAAAAAATGTTGGTATTATAACACATTCATTGGTGATATTACTTAATTGTGATTTAACTCACATAGAGAATGTTTTGTGGAAGGAAAATACTCATTTAAAAGTATATTTTTGGATTTATTTTATTATAATATAATTTATTGAAGATATGAACATTGAAACTTGTTTCTAAAATCAATTTTAGAGAAATATGGATTGTTGGATAAGTTTATGACTCTTTATGAAGTGGTATGTTTTCCCACTTCCAATAACTGATATAGAAACTAATGTGGAATAATTTTATCAAACATTATGTATAATATATATTTTCTTAAAAAAAAATCAGAAAAATATATATAATTGGTGATATAGTTCTTTGTAATAGTTTTTGTGGAATCATCAATAAAGACAAGATAAAATGTAGTTGATTGAGAATGATGAAGTGTAATTCCAAGGTGGAATATGGTTTCTAATTAATTTATCATGTATAAATAATTTTATGTCTGAATAAGTGGTTCAAACAACCATTTGATTTAATAGAAAATGAAATTAGTTTGGGATAAAAATCTCCCCGAATATAAATTACAATACATTTTTCATAAAGAGTTAAATGAACACTGATTCCTAAAAAAGAGAATAATAAATTTAAGATGATTAACAAATCTTTGAATTCATTAGTTGATTTTAAATAGGGATTATAGAATCTATAAATGTAGAGATTAATTTTAAATTCAATAGACAATATATATTTTCATAAATAAATAATATTACTAATGTTTATTAATTTTTGAAAAATAATAAACATAAAATTTATCAAAGCACTCTTATATTTTTTATTATTAATGGTTGATGAATAAGGGGACACAATATATCTATAAATAGAATGTCTCAAATAATGTGTCTATTTTAATGATTTATTTAGGATTATATTATCATAAAAATAAAATGGGAGTAATTTTTCAATAAATATGATTGTTATATTGTATTTTAATAATATATTATTATAATATATGATGAGAAATAAGAAAGAGATTTTTTTTAAATAAAATTAAGATAGAAATGTGATATTAAGGCCATGTTTTCATGAATAATGTTTATTATACAAAAAAATGAACACATATATTGGTAACAAAATTTTTATTTCAAAATATATACCTAGAGAATAAATAATATGGATCCCATAGAAACATGTAAATGTTATTAAAATAAATAATTGGAGATATGGAATCAATAAATGTGTGAAAATTATAAATAATGGTTAATAATATACTTATTATATGGATATATGATATTGTGAGTGATGTGTAATAGAAAACTTTTCCATTGGTGTATGATAAATATTTTTTAAAATTTAGGACATAATGCATTAAATTCACGACATTATTGGAGTTTTGAGAACGAAAGATAGATCAATCATGATAAAAATAAGGATGATTAGTCTATACAGATCATTCTTGAATAAGGTTGTTAATATTTGGTATTCATGAAATCATTAATTAAGTTATTTTTTTTAACATGCTACATTATATTTTATAATATTGAATGTTGATGAATTTAGATAATTACAGAAACTATTTTTTAGGGACCCAAAACCACATGATGGTTGAAGTGGTCATAGTATTAATGGTTCACATGTGTTAACACCTATTATTGGAGCTTATGTGATACAATAACCAAGATGAAATATTAGTAATTACAGCATGGAAGAAAATAGTGTTCCCTGAATAAATTTCATATATAATTTTTGATAATACTGATGATTGAGATGATCACATTGAAACTCAAATATTGATGTCACACTATAAGACCTATGTAATAAAATATTTCTAAAAGGATCACACCGATGATGTTTGAAGTGGAATAATGTTAAAAATAAATTATTTTTGATAGAGGTAGTCATTGAATAGAAATAAATAAAATGATGAATCTATTTGTATTAAAATTTGTGACTATATATATATTATAGATATATATGATATTTAAATTGATTGTATTTATATTAATAAAAATATTTGATACACCTATATGGATCTCATAAGATGATATGTACAATAATTGATATCCATCATTGACATCATTGCTAAGAGTTTGATTATTTATAAAAAAAATTAAATACTATTTCTAGAGAATGATTTTAAAGTATCATGTCACAATTATATAACTTTTGGAGATATTATTTTTAATAGAGGTATATGGTTGATTTCCATTTATCAAATCCAGTTTATTGTAATGATATTATTATAAATTTGATATTCTATTAATTAATATAGTTTTCCATGTAGTATATGGAACAAAACGATATAATATCAGATGAACATACTTTTAGGATTGAAATGTGTATTGATTTGTAATTTGAATTTAATATATTAAACTCCCAGAGGTGTGTATTTTTTTTCAACCTTTAGATATGAATATTGATAAATATTTTTGTTCAATGACACAATAATTATAATGTTGCAATGCAAAAAAGATACAATTTCAAATATATTTATCATGAAGTGAACTATTATTCCATACACTATTTTCAAAAAAAATGAATAAGTTCATTTGGACATAATTAAGGAAGTTTTTTGTTGGGTGAGTATAGAGAAGGTCCTTAATATTATATAATTATTCTATATTTTTGTGGTGTAACATCGACAAAATGTTTTGACCATTGAAATTGAATATCTAACATTGTATATTGGTACATTGATACATTATTTTTCTATATAAATTACACATATATCGATAATATTAAACTAATGGAAAATAATAATATTCATGTTCCATGAATTAAATATAACTAGAATCATAATTTTATGCCCATTAGATTACTTCTAAATGTATGTCCATACTAAATGTTGAACTATACTGATTTAGGTTTCTAGAACATTGATTACTAGGAATCATTTGGCTCACTCCACAATTATCATATTGTGAATGTGGAGGAACAACATATACCACATGTTGAATGTGACATCAAGACGTAAAAACAACCCACTATTCTCCTATTACATCATCATTTATACTAATTCATTGGATATAATGATGGTGTATGATCCACGTCCATTGTATAAAATTTCATAAGCCCAAACTCATTGCACCTCTCATCAATTATCATGATTCCAATGATCTTATGTATTTATCAAAATATTATCCAACCATTCCAATGATATAGATTAAAAGTGTTTATTTTAGGAGACCATCTACTTAAACACACTGTGATGATGTTATATTAGTTATATTCATAATTTTTTTAATAAAATTAATCACATGGAATGTCATAATTAATAGATCATAAAACATATAATTGATTGATCAGACCTAAAAGACTCATTATCACACCTAAATATTTTATCCTTCTATTTAAAGGTCTCACTCCACTGTATATCCATTCATATATCATGTAATGTTGGAATCGTTCATGATGGTGTATTATAGAGGTGAGTTTTAGTAATCTAATATTTTCTATGAACTATATCATTTTTATTATGAATTGAGGTAATTAGAAATGGTTTTTTATCTATAATTATATATCCACTATATGTTTTTTAAATTACTATTTTGTAATAGTAACCCAATGTACTAGAGAATCAAAACTATCTTCAAGGGTAGGAACATCATAAAATAGTTTGAAACCATCTTATGGTAATGTGTAGGATAATAGATTATATCTATAATATTTTCTGGTTAGTTAAACTAACATATAGTTACATTGAATAATTAAATCTTTTGGACCAAATACAATGTTATATAAAATAACATTCTTCCATGAAGTGGATTTTTGTTAAATTAGAACATCCATAATAAATGTTTTGATAAGTGTAAAAAAATAATGGTATATATCATTAATTTGACTAGATCAATAATGTCTCCTCTTTTTATTGATTAATAGTTTATGGAATCCCACATGGGATGAATCTATTATTTTCATATTTATTTCACATAATAGAGTTTTGGTAATGGTATGATAATAATAATTTTATGGAACAAAAATATATGGGATTTCACATATGTTTTTAAGTTATATAAAAATAGGGGTTCTACTTTATGATATTTATTATCACCAGATGTAACCACTTATTTTAATAATGAATTTATGTGATTCTATTCCACTATATTTTCATTAATGATGGAAGATTTCATTAAAAACCTAATTACATTCATCTAAATTTGACCCTCTCTACACCCTCATCAGACTTAGTTCTTAGGTGGAGGATTTTTTGACTCTCAGAAACACATATATGATAGATCAAGGATGAATAATGATCAATATAGTATATTTATGTGGAATTCTTATATAGTATCATAAAACCCCAAACTTCTATGAGTGTAAATATATATCCCCCATGAAAAATCATAGTTTCATGGTCTTGTAACTCCAACGTATATGAGATTGTAATTATGTGAGCCTAGTAGGCAAAACATACCAAACATATTTCATTTAATATGATTAAAAATTAAAATTAAAATATTTTATGGAATAAAAATCAACTATGCTAACATATCGTGAATTTATAAAACATAGGAAATCTCAATCAAAAACATCCATGGAAAACTTTTAGTGATAATTTTTATTTCAAATACATCACACAATTACTTAAATTCATTGGAATGTGGATGTGGAATTTTCACAACAGCCTTTGTATTATTAACCTATATTATGAATGGTCAAAATGTGTCATTCATGTAATAGTCCCACAAAATCATATATGGACTTAATATATGAGACATAATTAAAATATATTTCTCTTTTTGTGATAATAACGTACATGAGTTTGATGGAACATGAAAATTTTTATTATTTCAATTTATATTCCATTATTAAGACACAAGATGAATGACTATAATGGAAACCACATATTGTATTATATTTTTTGACCCAAACATTTACTAAATGTTTTTCAATATATATATGTGTATCAAAATGTATAAAAACAAAAAAATCACATATTCTCATTAATTTCAATGATGATTAATAATTAATCCATGATGTTAAATTACATTGATTGGACTAGACATATGACCATAAATAGTGACAGATAAATTACATTTTTTTCGTTATGAGCCTTTTGATAGGTTTGAATCTACATTTCTGTTGAAAATAAAATCACTCCCTTGAGAGGGGTTATCCCAAATGTATAAATAAAACAAACCACACATTAGAATAATAAAAAATCATGGAATAATTAGATAAAATAAAAAATGAAAACAAATATAGGAAAGTTTTTCATTTTCAATATATTTATATTAAAAAAATAAAACATTCTATCCAAACTAAAAAACTTTCCCAAAATATCTTTGGTTTCCCACTATAACCCAACTCACTATAAATGATCACATAGGAACACAACATGAATCATCCAAAAACCTAGAAGCTGAAATATATATTGGCAATGTTTAAATCCATATAGGTCACAATAAATTTCGAAAATAATAATAAAAAAGTTCAAAAGTAAATTCATAATTTATAGTTATGAAATATAAATATAATGTGATAATCTAGACATAATAATGTGAAAAAAACTCACACGTTAAGAACCCCATTAGAATTTTTTCCATAATATTTTTTGAAACAAAAAAACGCGTGAATTGAAAAAATTCCAAGCTAGCCAAGTCATCTCAAAACCACGCAACATTTAACATTATAAAAAATCAATTATTTTACATAAATTAAAATCACATAATAATAATAATCTAAGCTATTTAAGAATACATTAAATCAAAATGACTATTTTGAAATTCAATTTAAAACCAATACAATATGATTTAAATTAAAAACACTTTTATGAAAATATCCTTGAAATACAAATTTTAATGGAATGGCCCAAACACACATGGATCAAGAATACAAATGTAATAAATAAAATTAATAAACTAATATAACCCTTAAGGAAATATATGGATTCCCTAAAAACTTATAATGGGTGAAGTAAAAAATCAAGAAATAGGTATAACCCCTTTTTATAAATTACCAACATAAATAATAATATTTATCTTCTGATCTACCCAAAAAATTCCAAAAAATATATAGTTCTAATATTTTTTTATTTTTCCAATGGAAATACATGCAACATATTTTTCAATTGAAACCATTAGCTATCCAATGAGCCCAAAAATTTGTCATTGTGATGAAATCCCCTTATATCCCAACTTCCTTGAATGACTATAGGACCACTAGTATCCTATTAAAAACTAGAGTAATGTAAGTATAGATCTAAAATAAATTACATAGGTTACTACAAAAAATAAATAATTTTGGTAAATGAAGAAATAATCAGATTTATCTCTCAAGGAATAAGAAAATACTACGCATCAACCATAACACTATCACAATTAGTATGCCCATATTTACAATGAATCTCACACATAAATAATTTTATTCCCACTCAAGGGATGTAACAAAGAATGAATAGGGACAAACCCCCCATTCCAATTCGTAATCAATTTAATGTTGATATTTATATGTTTTGTTTGCAAAACCACCATTTTTCTAATCCGAATTAGCAAACCATATTCTATCTTGAAACCCGAAATGTAATTTAAAAACTACTAATATTTCAATTAATAAAACAATAATAATCTCATTGAAATTAATGTAAATCTCACAAAACATTTAAAAAAAATTTATATCCGCCCTTAAAAACATGGTTATTGATATTTAATATCCCAAACCTGGCCAAATAGAATCAATTTTTTCTCAAAAACTTTTAACAAATATATCGAGGATGTTTTCATAGGGGTAATATACACACTCATTTCAATTCTCCCTATATATTAATGATATAAAACCATTATAAACTATTTTGTGTTAGAAACATCACAATAAAAAATTGAAATTTTAGGAATAGTTTTTAATCATTGAAAAATAATACTAATCTAAGCACAATTCACAATACGTGAACTGTTTAAACAAAACCCATATCTCTCTAACATAATGTTAGAACCTAAACACATTTCATTTTAGAACAAAAAACAAGAAATTTAAAAATAAAACCCTGTTATGATGAGATAAAAATATAATGAAATGGACAAAAATCACCAAAAAGAAATCCGATATATTTATAAAATTAAAAAATTTAATTCAATGAGAAAAAAGGCACTTCAAATTCAAGAGTGAAAATATGATAGAAACACCGTCATTAGAGAGGTAGAAAATGATCAAAAACACATCACAACATTGATCCATCAATAAACCACAAAAAACAATATAGACAGGATCCATATATGCATTTAAGAAAACAACTCATCATTAGATTTCCCCAGATCACTATAATCATCCAAAAGGGTATAAAGTTTCATGGGGAAATCTAAAACCAGGATGAAGAACAAGGCAAGGGAAAAAGAATTTGTGGGTTGTTCCTAATTTGGAAAAGAATGACTCAGTGTAGGTAATTTTTGATGGATAATGAAAATTTTAGTTAATGAAATGGATGAAAATAATGGATTATATATGGTGTCATCAATTGGTAAATGTTTCAAACATGAAAAATATAAGAATTATGTAAATCAATGTCTAAAGGGGAAAACATGAAAAGGGGATTTGAATGGTTTTATAATTAGTGGTTTTATTATTAATGTTGAAGACACAATGAATGAAATATGGATAGAGATATAAATGAATAGGATGAATAATCAAAGTTAATTCATTATGACAGATGTTTAATAAGTTTGTGTATATATTTATAAATTTGATAATTAAGTCACTGAATTACTTTTTTCAACTTTATTATAGATATAATCTTCATGAATCATTTTGTTATTATTCTATTGTAGTTTTAGATTAATTATGTGATTGAAGATTTTTACTATTTTAGGTGACAAAAAATAGAGACTTAATAGTAGGGTAATATGTTATATAAAAATTCATATATTATGGAATGATAACTGTTCATATGTACATGATATTTAAATAATTTTTTTTATTTTTAATGAAATTATTTATAAATTTAATTGAATAGTATTTTTGAACATGGAACATATTAGCGATTTGATGATAAATTAGTTTATGTTATCCTTAATGTAATTCAAATCCTTTATGGAATTATAGTAAATAATTTATAATATGTTATTTTATATCAGTAATATGGGGGGTTAAATGTTTGGAGAAATTTGTTTTGTTATTGATTTTTTTGGAAATTTGTGTTATTACCATGTTTCATAAGAATATATGATCAATGTATACACTTGTTTGGTTTGTGGAATTTTTTGTAACATTTTTTTTTCTAGGGATAATTGTTGAAGTGGATCATGAAAGAAAATATTTATCAAATATTTTATATTTATTGTTCTAAAATGTGGGGATGTGTTAGGGTTAAATATTTATATAAAGGATTATATTGATCTTTTTGTATAATTTATTTCGGTTAATTTATGGTATATCATGTTGCATAATTATTGGTAATCATATTAGTTTGGGTAAAAATATTTATATAGTAGGAACGTTTTTTTATTTTATGGATCTTATCATCTGTTAAATGATTATTTTATTGCTCAAGTCATGATAAATTAATATGGAATATTTATTTCATGGAGTAAGAGATGATGTGGAAATTTATCAAAGAACAAAAAAACCAATAATGTTTTTTTATGATTAGGAATCAAATCATGTAATTAAATTTTATCATGTTATTTATACAGATGGAAACATAATCCCTCATCTTTGGGAAAAGGATCCGGAAATTTCATTTTATACCTTGACCTTAATTTCTTTGGATTCTACAGTCTTTTTTATATTCACATATTTATGGTTTTATGGATGTTAAAATTCTCAAGGAGTTTTCCTCAATATATCCCTATTTATAGTTAAGAGTCAGTTTTTTCAGTAGGATTATATTTTAACTTCAATCAATGATCCTTTTATTTGAGAACCTAATTTTGTCTTATTTTATGTGATCCTTATGTTTCAAAATTCCCTTTTTGTGGAATTTTAATTATCCCTAAATACAATGTGATTTTTCATAAATGGTTTTTTAAAACATTAGATCCATTAATGAAAGATAAAAAAATTTCAAGGAATAATTTATTTAAGTGTGGTGACTATAAATACCTTTGCATTTTGATAAAATAATAATAATAAAGATTGATTTATATGCTAGTAACATCAATCCTTAAGAGAATTGTGATATATTAAAACATTATTGCTATTACAAAGATATTTTATTTTAGTGCATGAATATGATTACAAAAATTATAAAATTAATGTACAGTATTATTACATAGTATAAAAGTATTGATTAATACATAAAAAATTAAATGATTTTTTAATACATTTTATGTTAAAAAATTGATTTTTTTAAAAACGTATAATATAATTTTGTGTTTAAAAATTAGAATTAAGAACTTAATAATTTAGAATTTATATTTTATAAAATATTAATAATTTTTAAAATAAATATATCAAAAATATCTGATGGTGAAATTTTGGTTTTTTTTGAAATGATTAATTGTGATGTAAATATTAAAAAACAACGATTTCAGAAATAAAGTCACGTAATTTAATAATATGATTTAATTTTAAAATCCAGTTACAATTTATATCATTACATAATGTTAAATATGATCCATTTAATTTATAATAATCTATATTATTCCATTTGAATCAAATTTATTTATGATGTTAATATATGTAATTTTATTCCTATAAACCAATTTATAAAAAAACCGTTTTTTGTTTAAGATATATATATTATAATTGATTAAATAATATTTCTAGATATTGTATCTTTGAAAATAATTAATAATTTTTTTGAATCAAAAGGATCAAATTTGGTAAATTGGTCACATATATTCTTTCCCTATGAATAGTAACTATCGAAATATTTTTCGCATCGCTAAGGGTAAAATGAGTAAGATAGGGTTAAACCTATAATGTATGATCTAAATTTATCCTAAACCATAAATTACATTGGTTTTATTGTATAAAATCATTTATAGTCAATCCATATTTGGATTTGTGGAATTTTTGTGCTACATTCCACAAATAATGACATAAAAACATATATTAAGTAATAAAAATTCCAAAATGTCACTCTCATGACATTAATATCTCAAAATTTTATACATAAATAATAAATGAGGATATGTTCAGATAAAAATATTCATTTTAATTATTATTTTTCTATAAATGTAATTTATTTCTAATTGAAATTTTAAAATAATTACCTTTTATTCTTACGCAACTCCAACACACTATTTTTTCAATGCAAAAATAAGGAAAATAAATGAGATTGAAAATATTAAAATTAAAACACTTTGGTCGATTTATTGAGTAACATGATTTCTTATATAGATAACATATGTGGGATGATTTATATTATTAGATTGGTTTCCATATTTTTTGGTTCTTTACTGAGAAATTATGTGAATACTATGAAAAATAAAATTATTTATATTTTATGAAAATATTATATCCTTAAATAATCCAAAAATATAAAAAAACATAACATAGGTCTTAAATGAAGAAAAATGGTCTAAAATATCATCTCATTCAAATTTATATTCTAATTTTTACCTCATACGTAATATTATAACCCTTTTAGAGTGGGGATTTTATTACAATTGATAGGGATAAAATTGGACAACAAATATGATAAACTAAAATAGAAGGATAAAACCCCTAAATAAACCAATCCATGGTTTATTTACTAATATTATTTAATATACATCCTTCACTATATTAAAACATATTATCCTTTGGAAACATTTTTCAAAGATAAGACTTTTTTAATGAAATTCCACATGTGACTCTTTCCTCACATATAAAATGGAACCCCTACTCTCTATTAATTACCTAACACTGATACTTTCATCCATATCATTCATGATATTGGATATGTGACCTGATACTACTTGAGATTTCAAGTCCCGATGGGAAAGGAATTAATTTTATAAAAAAATAAAAAAAATTACATTGAACATGTGTATATTCCTAAAGAAATTAGGATTACACTCAAGTAAAAACATAGATCGAAATTCTGAGGCAATATTTTAGTTTATAATGTTGTTTTTATCATAGGAGTGTCCTATGATTGTTTAGCACATAGGGTATGGACTTATTTATTAATGGGATCACATTCCGTGAAGTAAATAATTGTTTCCCAGATTAACTATTTAATTTTTATTTAGAAAGATGTTCTAAATGAATACTTCTTTGTTGAATTCTCTAGGGTTTGGTTCATAATCCCTTGTAGAATTCTATAGCTCCTCCTTTCACCTTAATTGGATAACCACATCATATGATGAAAAAATGCCAGATTTAAGTAGATTAAGAAGCAACAAGCACAATTGCATCCTTCTATCCTTTGTGAGAACATTCATATGTGAAAAATGATCCAATATGCTTTTGGGGCTCATAAATTGTTGATTTATTCCATTTTGATTAAATATATTGAGTAGATTGATCCATGATATTTGATATGTACCGATTATGGCCTAATAATGTACCAACATGCCTAATTTAAATTGGGTTTTTAATTAATACATTACCATAGTATTACCATTATATATTATTGTCTAAGAATGCTTTTGAAATGATGTTTAATCCTTTGTTCTAGTTCTTTTCAAACTCATTTTCTTCACACTCTTCATCGGTATAATGTGCCAATTACAATTCAACATTTTTTTGTGGTACCATGCCTGATCCTATAATTAAACTATGATATATCAATAAACAGGATTTTGATGGATGAAATGAGGTTATATATAGGATTATTGTATTTAAATAGTGTTATTTTTCATGTTTTAAGATCAATAAATCAAACATGGTAACATTTATTGTATATGAGATGAAAAGATAAACACTCGATAGAACAAGAGTTATTATTTTCAGTGCATGGTGGCAAAAAACATTGATATGTGACCATATCCACTATTTTCAATTAGATATAGGGGTGGATCAGAACAGGTGATGCTCTATTCGAGGTGTGGATCAATGATTTGAGATTCTTTGAAAATCCATGGTACATTTTGTGTATGAGGATGAAAAAATAGGGTGTATCCCATTTTGTGCGATGGCTTGGGATATAGGGACAGAAAATGATGGAAACTCGTGTAACCCTCCTACATGTAATATTACCCTACCGTATTTGAGAATCTCTTGTGAATGACTATACAAATGGGAACCCATGTTTATGTACACAACCAGGTACACTACAATGTACTTGAGTACACATATAGGACCAGGTCAAATGGGTGTCACTCAGTGTGAAGATGCACATCAAGTTCCGAAGTACACAGACATGGGGTTATATAATTGAACACAACTAAGATGACATTTCTTGTTCCATGGTAGTTTGGAAATAGGCTGTAGTCCACCTACACTATGTGTACTACTATAATTATTGGGATATTTTTTCCTTCTAGGGACAAAACCAGGAGGTGGAGCAGGAACACATTCCATGTGTTTCCCATCACATGTCATGTACCCTATATTTATTTTCAATAAACATCATGGTTGCATATCACATTAATATAGACTCATATTTGGTCCCTCAAGTATCCTATCTCGAGTGTGTATCTCGACATTGAAGTTGACAGTTTCCCCAATAGGGATTTCTAGATATGATGTGATATATTTTGGGTATGCAGATTATTGAGGTAATTCTCAATGACATCAAGGATCAAGATAGATCAAGTGAGGCTTATTACAAAGGGTAACCACATAATCAGATTATGATTTGGTCCTTGATGACTATAGTGGACCCCCCACCCATTAGCGTGGGTGAGAGTCCCCTAAAAATACCTTCCCTATGGAACTACCCTAATATACTATGGGGTATGTCCATGATGACAGAGTGGAACCCCTTGTTACATTAGGGAATAATTTTCTAACCTATATAGTGGAACCCTCGATCATCATGGGAATTGGTCCTCAACCAACTCAGTGGAACTCTTAATCTATACACACAGAATTTTCTCATAAAACTTGAGTGTAACTCCCCATCAGCATGTGTGTGGGTCCTCTATGGATTTATATATAGGGGAAACCCCAAACATACTGGGTCACGGGTCATCTACTTTTAGTTTGTGACCCCTTGACTGTGAACCAACCTGATGAGGTATGTATTGACATCGATGAATACTTATGGGTATATGAATGAGATATTTAGAATCATTGATAAACAATTGGTAATATTGGCAACAATTCCACCTATGATAATTTTTGGGATGGAGAAACCCGTACTCTATCATTTGGGATTTTATTTACAAATCATATAAATTTTCTTCTTTATCCAAACATTGTATTTGTTGAGACTCGTTCAATGAGTGGTGAGTATGTGTTGGGTTTTCCACATGATTTCCATGTCTATTTTATTAGGAAATGATGAGCCCACTCACCTATTATATGTGGTGAATAATCAACATGAAGTTCATATACCCACTGTGTTGAGCCCCTCTTATTTGGATGAGGTAACTTTCACTTATGCTTTTTTTTGATCTGTTCACTTTGGTTATACCATGTATCAAAAATCTTAATTTTAGTATTGAATCTCTTCTTTACTCACTTAATAATTTACAGTGTCATACTAGGAATCTTTATATTCACCGCTCTATGGGAATTTCACACACATGTTGTGTCCTATGAAAAATATGGAATGGTCAGTGGTGACATTAGAGGTGCTTATGGACACATTGAAATTTGGAATGTGTATGGTGGTTTATCTAGGGGTTTTTGAACTAGTATCCTTCATCAGTTCACCATTGTTGTGTTTTCTAGATGGAACTGATTTCTAATTGTTATTTAATTTTTTCCCAATACTTATTAGCTTGTACTAACCTACTCTTGTACAATTTAGAGGTTTTTCATGCATGGATTTCCACATATATTTTTTGTTCATTTCCATTTTCTACATATAGAGTTTTTCTAGTAGATGGATGTTTCTGTGAGAATACATACATTGGAAGATATCATCCCATTTTAGTTCGGTAATTGATGATAGTCTCAATAATCGATCATTTGGAGGTGGACATGGGGTTGTTGGAGATTGAGTCCAGGCTTGGGTTGGGTCAAGAACGATTAGGATCAACTATAGTTCAGTCCCTAATATTTTGTTTATAATTATACCCTTATAGTGATTTGGTTGGGTTTAGTGAAAAAGTTTTCTATGCTACATGAGTATGGATATCTATATAGGGAGTCCACTGATGATACAAGAAACTAATGTATCTATTAAAAAAGGACATGGTAATCTGTAGGTTGACTCGTCATACTGAGACATCGGTCAAATGGATTAGTGGTACATGAATCATATTTAATTGAGTATTAGATGTAATTCATGAGTCATATACCAATTGTTATTATATATACACTCATATGATCGTGATATTTCTTGATAAATATCAGGATGCTTTAATGACAATATCCATCCGAGATACCAGTTCTTATCATAAATACAATATAATGAGTGATGAGGCATCATTTTAGGGTGAATCAACCAAAACCATTCTTCCATGTGGGTAGGCATATGTATTACAACCTTTATAGTAGACGATTATTCTAGATGATAAATATAAGGAAGTGTAAAATTTTAATGAACTCCATGAGATTCAGCACCAGTGGTCGTTGAGGTTCTGAGGTGAGACATATCCTCAGAATGTAGAAGAATTACTAGAGTTGATGGTCTATGTATTTAGGATCGAATAGAGATCGAATATCCAATGGTTCCATTTGAATCTATAATTTTACAAAGATCATTTGAGAACTAGTGTTTCTGTGTTACATAAATGAACAATGTGTAAAATCACTAATAGACCAACTTCCAAAAGTTGTTCTTTGAGTATTAGTTTCAATACTATATATTCTCATTTAAAATATAAATTCTTGTGAATTTTTATAAGGGTAGGATGGATGTTTCTGGTTATGTGATGAGGTTAAATTAGCTTATGTGGTTCTCCCTTAACATGATCAATGATGGATTCTTCCTAAAATCGATTATTTATAAGGGGCTCTATAGAGTGATATATTAGAATATTCTTCCTCTATGAATCACATCATATAATCTGATTCTAGTGTGAGAAGTACTGATATAGATATTTTTATTAGAGGTATTATAGATAAATAGAGTTGTTTGGGTATTATAGGGTTTAATTGTTTGGAGAATCTAGTATATGGTAGTCTCTGGGTTCTCGGTGATGGAGACCACGCTATGATAAAAAATAAGCTCATAGTCAAGAGTTTCTTAACAGAATAGGGTATTTCTACGAGGTACTTAGATTCAGTTATTATGGGGGAGGTCACTTGACATAAGGTTACTCAACCAGACATGCTAAGTAGCACATAATGATAGATGATAGGTTGTACTGATTGATGAAGCATTGTTATTAGGTATATTTTAGGAATGGAAGGGGTGATCCCTATCATGTCAGAGCTGGTATAAGATTATATGGATTTATGGGTTTTTCATGACTCTAAGATATCCTTCCACCACCACCCTCAGGTGGCGCACATCTGGCTCATGGATCTGGTGGTCGTGGTCACAGACATCTTCATCCTTTATAGGATTATAACTTTGTAGCACATGTTATTATTAGAGGTATGATATGTTTTTATTTTAGCCTTTATTTATAATTATTAGACAAAATATTCAATCATTGATTCACATATATACTCATAGTGAAAGAGATGGATCTTCTATTTGAGGCTCTAACCCAAAATCATAGTGTTGAGGTTCCAAAATAAGATACTTCTTCATCATCTTTTATTAGTCGGAAATTTGAAATATCACTTATTGGATAGAGGTTCACAAGGGACCTTTTATTCACCATGATATGACCATACAATTTCATAATGGTTATGAATTGGTTTTCTATAGTCTGATCCCAAATTGACAATCACCACAGGCAAATCCAATTACTACGTGTTGATGGGATGAAATTCACATTTTATCTCATGAATGATGTCATGGTAGAGAGAGTGGGTTTTTCATTATGTATGATTCGTCCCATAAACCATCATTTAGTTATTGTATCCCTTTTTTATCATACACTTCATGAATCTAGTTTCCATTAGTTGTTGAGGATTTTAGAGATGTCTTCCCCATGGATGTTCTGAAACCACATCCAACCAAAGAGATGGAGTTTTGAATCGACATGCATCCAGAAACCACTCTGATGTCTTCAATAGAATTTTCAATGGGGCCTATTTAGAACTAGGATCCATAATAGTATTTGGGTAACCTTCAAGAGAAGGGTTTCATCCAACTCAGTTTACCCCAAAGGGAGACATCAGTATTGCTCATAAAAAATGTCAATGAGAGAATAAGGGTTTAGTTCCATTATCAACTTGTAAATAGGACATGATAATTAAAACATTACCATATTGAGGATTGACATTCTATTTTACCTGTGGTGATGTGAGAGACAGTTCATTAAGATTGGTCTCTGGTTCTGTTTCTATCATTTGAGGGTTCGCGATGCTTATTGTCAAAATATGGCATTCTGATGTCACTACAGACACTATGAATCCTAACTAATATATTTAGTTTGAATAATTCCACCGAAATGTTTATGGATTTGATGAATTATGTTTTCTATACATATATGGATGAGTATTTTTCCCCCACCAATGACATACTTTTCTAATCTACATCGGAGGAGGAACATATATGACACTGGATAATGGTCTTGAAACTATTTTAATAACACCATATTTATGGAATGATCTATATGTTTCAATTATTAATTCTGAATAGTCACTTCTAGGAAATTTTTTTCATGAAATAATTTTTCCATTTATCCATCGACGATTGATGCAATTCTAGTGCACCATTTTTTTTTGTACCGAGCCCATTCCTATGCTCAGAACCATGATGTATCAATAAAATAGTTTTTGATGGATGCAATAAGGTTATATATATGATAATTGTGGGGAAATAATGATATTTTCCATATTTTAAGATATTTAAATAAAAAATGGGATCATTTATTGTATAAGAGATGAAAATATAATCCCTCAATAGAACATGAGTTCTTATTTTAATACACGGTGGACAAAAACATTAATATGTGACCATATCCACTCTTTTTGAATAGAGATCTGTGTGGATCTGAATCGGTGATGCATTATTCAAGGTGTGGATCATGGATTTGAGATTCTTGTAAAATCCATAGTACATTATATGTACGATGATGATAAAATTGTATGTATCCCCTTTTGTGTGATGGCTTGGGATATATAGACCGAAAATGATGGAAAAACTTATATCCCTCATACATGTATTGTTACCATAACCTATTTTAGAATCCCTTCTGATGGACTACACAAATTGGAACCCTTGTAGAAGTTCACAACCAGTTACACTGCCTTGTACCTGAGTACACAGACTTGACAAAGTCAAATGGTTATCACTCAGTGTAAAGATTCACATCATGTACCTAATTACACAGACTTGAGGTTATGTAAATGAACACGAACTACATGAAATTTCATAGTCCATGATAGTTTGGAAATAATGTGTAGTCCACCTATAGTGTGTACTACTATAATTATTGTGAGCTTTTTCCTTGTTAGGGACACAACTAGTAGGTGGAGCAAGAACACACGCCATGTGTGTCCCATCACCTTTCATGTACCCCAATATTTATTTCCAATAAACCTAATGGTTCCATATCTCCTTAATATATACTCATATTTTGTCCCTCAAGCAGCCTATCATGTGTGTGTCTCTACATTGAAGTTGATCATTCCCCCATTGGGGATTTTGAGATACTATGTTAAATATTTTGGGCATGATGATTATTGGGGAAATTCACGATGACATCAATGATCAAGAGGGATCACTTGAGGTTTATTACTAAGGGTAACCACCATATCAGATTAGGGGTATATCCTCGATGACTATAGTGGAACCCACCTCCCATTATCATGGGAAAGAGACCCCAAAAAATACCTTCTATATAAAACCACCCTGACATAATGGGGTGCATTTTCATGATGACAGAGTGGAACTAAATGTTACACTAGTGAATAATTTTTTGGCCTTTAGTGTGGATCCCTCTATCAGCTTGGGAATTGGTCCTCAACCCACTCAGGGGAATACCTAATCAGTAAATGATGATGTTTCTCAAAAAACTTGAGTGTAACTTCTCATCATCATGGGTGCGGGTCCTCTATGGATATATATATAAGGGAACCCCCAATCTTACTGGGTCACTGGTCGTCCACTTTGAGTTTTTTCCCCATTCACTGTGAAGCAACCTTATGAGGTATGTATTGATTTAGATTAATAAATATGGGCATATGGATGAGATATTGGGAACCATTGATGGACCATTGGTACTTTTGAAAAAAATTACTCCTATGATAATTTTTTGGTTGGAGATACCTTTACTCTATCATTTGGGATTCTATTGACATAACATATAAATTTTGTTCTTTATCCATACATTGTATTTGTTGAGACACTTTAGATTTGTTGTGAGGATGGGTTGGGCCTTCCACCTTATTTCCATGTCTATTTTATTATGGAAGGTTTAGTCTCCTCACCTAAAATAGGTGGTGAATATTCGACATGTTTCTAATCTACTCACGCTGTTAAGCCCCACCTTTTTGGGTGAGGTTACATTCACTCATGGTTTTGGTTGATCTGTTCACTTTGACTACACCATGTATCAACTGTTGTCATATTATTATTGTATCACTTCATTACTCACTTAATATTTCAGAGTGTCATACTGGGAATCTACATATTCACCCTCTATGGAATTTTCACACACATGTTTTGTCCTATGAAAAATATGGATAGGTCAGTGGTGACATTGTAGGAGCTTATGGATACCTTTTAATTTGGATTGTGTATGGTTGTTTAGCTAGGGGTTATCAATCTACTCTCCCTCATCAGTTCACCATTATAGTTTTTTCATGATGGGAACTTTTTCTAGTTGTCTGTTTAGTTTTCCAAAATACTTATCATCATGTACTAACCTACTCTTGTAAAATTTAGAGGTTTTTCCTGCATAGTATTCCCCTTATATTTTTTGATCATATCCTTTTTCTCCATATAAATATTTTCAACTAGATGGAATTTTGGGTGAAAATATTTACATTGGAAGATCTCTCACCATTTTAGTTCGTAAATTGATGATAGTCTCTATCCTCTAGGCTTTAGAGGCGGACTTGGGGTAGTTGTAGGTTGAGTCCCGGCTTGGGCCGGGTCATGAAATATTAGGATAAAATGTTGTTCAATCATTGATATTTTTTTTATAATAAAACTCTTATAATGATTTGGTTGGGTTTAGGGAAAAATATCAATGTGACCTGAGGATGGCTCCCCATATAGTGAGTCCAATGATGATACATGCAACTAATGTATCTATTAACCAAAGAATTTATAACCTACAGGTGGACTCAGCATACTGAGACATTGGTCAAATTGATTAAGGGTACATGCATCATATATAATTGAGTATTGGATTTACTTCATGAATCATTTACAAATTATTATTATTATATATATATATATATTCATGTGATCGTGATACATCCTGGTAAGTATCAAGATTCCTCCACAACAACATACATGCAAGACAATAGTTCTACATATTGCAGACAATCCAATGATTGACAAGGACTCATTTTATGGGGAATAACCCGACACCATTCCTCCATGTGGGTAGTCATATGCACCACAACCTTTATAGTAAATAATCATTCTAGAAGATAAATTTGAGTAAGTGAACATTTTTAATGAACATTATGAGTTTCATCACCAGTGGTCATTGAGGTTATCAGGTGCGACATATCCCAAGACTGTTGAGGAATTTCTAGAGTCAGTGGCATGTGTCTTTAGGATCATATAGACAATAAAAATCCAATGGTTTCACTAGAATATACCATTTTCTACATAGCATTTGGGAACTAGTGGATTTGTGTTACATAGATGCACAATGAGTCAAATCACTAATAGGCCAACTTCCAGAAGTTTTCCTTTGAGGAGTATTACCTATCCCACAAATTCTCACATAAAATACAGATTCTTGTGGATTTTTATAAGGGATGAATAAAAATGTCTAGATACATGACAAGGTTAAATTAACTTATGTGGTTTTCCCTTAACATGATCAATGATGGATACTTCCCATAACCGATGATATATAAGAAACTCTATAGAGTGATATATTTAAACATGTTTCCCCTATGAATCCCAACATATACACTGGTTCTAGGGTGATAAATGCTAATAGAGATATTTTTATCATAGGTATTATATAAAAGTTGAGTTTTTTGGCATTATAGGGTTTATTTGTTTGGAGCATCAAGTATATGCTAGTATCTTAGTTCTCGATGATAGAGACCACACCCTGATAAAATATAGGCTCATAGTCAGGATCTTCATTGAGGAATAGGATACCTCTAAGAGGTACAATGATATAGTTATTATGGTGGAGGTCATTTGACATAAGGCTAATCAACCAGACATGCTAAGTGGCACACGAAGATAGATGATAGGCCACACTGATTGATGAAGCATTATTATTAGGTATCATTTAGGAATGGAATGGTTGATCCCTATCAAGTTAGATCCGGTAGAGGATTATATGTGTATATGGGTGTTACATGACTATAATATATTCTTCCGACACCACCATCAGGTGGCCGACATCAAGTTCAAGGATATACTAGTCGAGGTCACATACATCTTCATCCTTTAAAGGATTATAACCCTGTAGTGCACAATATTATTAAAGGTATAATATGAGTTTATTATACTATTTATTCACAATTATTAGACAAAACATTCAATCATTGATTCATATATATACTCATAGTGCAAGATTTGAATCTGCTATTCGAGGCTCTAGCCAAAAATAATAGTGTTGAGGTTTCTATATGCATAACGTATTCTTCATCTATTATCATTAGACAAATTGAAATATCCCTTATTAGATAGAGGTTAACATGGGAACTTTTTTCACCATGATAGAACCATAAGATAACATCATGGTTATTAATTGGTTGTCTATGGTTGATCCCAGAATTGACTATCACCACCGAAAAATCAGATTACTACACATTGATGTGATGAGATTCTCTTTTTATCTCAAGAGAGATATCATGGCGGGGAGAGTGGGTTTTTAATTAAGAGTAATTAATCCCATTACCCATAAATTATTTATTATATCCTTTTTTCATACTCTTCATGAATCTGGATTCCTTTAGTTGTGGAGGATTTTAGAGATGCTTTCCCCTAGATGTTATGAAAATATGTCCAACACAAGAGATGACGTTTTAAATTAAAATTCATCTATGAACAACAATAATGTCTTCAATGGAATTTTCGATGGGACCTATTGAGCACAAGGATCCACATTTTTATTTGGGTGGCCTTCGAGGGAATGGTTTCATCCAGCTCAATTTTTCCCCTTGGATAGCATCGGCGTTGCTCATGAAATATGAGGATAAGGGAATAAGGGTTCGCATATTTTATCATATCCTAAACATTCCATGATAATTAAAACATAACCATACTAAGTATTGAAGTCCAATTTTACTAGTGGTGATGTGAAAGACAGTTCATTAAGATTGGTGTCAAGTTCTGTTACCAGTATTTGTGGGTTCGTGATGATTATATTCTAAATATGGCATTCGGATGTCCCTACGGACACTATGATTTCTTATTAATTATATTTGGTGTGAATAATTACATTGAAATGTTTATGTATTTGATGAATTAGGTTTTCTATACATACACAGACTTGTATGTTTTTTTCATCACAAATGACATACTTTTCAAATTTTCATTGGAGGAGGAACACGTAAAACACTTGAGAACGATCATGAAACTATTTAAATAACACCAAATTTATGGAAAGATCTAAAATATTAAATTATAGATTTAGAAAAGTCACTTATAAGTAATTTAAATTCAAGAAATCATTTTCCATGTGACCATCAATGATTGATGTAGTGGTTTCTTGGGAACCACCCAAGAGTGTGTTAGAGGTGCGGATATTTCATTTCATGGAAGTGTACAATGTGAGGATTGTGGTAGAATTATCCATATTTATATTCCATTGAACTCCTGGTAATTGTCTTGGAATCCATTTACATGGTATCAATACTTCTATAGGACCTTTGAGGATCTGAGGAAGAGGCTGATGAGTGCTCCTATGTTTTGACTACCAAAGGTAGGCATGGATTTCATGTTGTATTTTGACGCCTTAAGATATGGGCTTAGTTGTGTTTTGATATAGTAGTTGGAATTTATCACATATGGGTAGAGGAAGTTGAGAAACCATGAGAATAAATATGTGAATCGTGAACTAGAGATGAAAGTGTAAGTTTTATTCATTAGGATATGGAGGAACTACCTTCTGGTAGAGTAGTTTGTGGGTTCCTCAGTTTTGCACAGTCTTGCATACATCTTCACGCAGAGAGACTTGAACATATGATAGTGACACTAGTTGGAGTCCCTATAAGACTATGAAATTGTGATAGTAAATACATAGTGGAAGAAAATCATAGTATCATATGAAATTTGTAGGAATTATCAAGCTCACTTGGTGTGGGAGGCTTTTAAGCAATCGGTATCCCCCCATCAGATCATGTTGGAGTAGGATGCTTCTAATTTTTTTGCATTCATTGGTAATCATCTATTTAATTAGTGTGAGAGACAATTCTATAAAGGATACATCAACTGCAAGGTATTTCATGAAATTACATCTCTATGTGACTCATCAGATGGTTTTCCTGAATGAAGGAACCATGTCATCTTTTTCTTGGAAAGGACAATGGTTCCATTAACAATATGGGAGGCGGTGATGTGAGTGTTCCAAAATTTTCCCAAATATATACACCCAATTATTGGTAAAATTTATATATACATCTATTGGATATTTTGGTTGTTCACCATGAGAAAAATCATAGTTGATTTAACCTCTTGTTGTATCACTAGTTAGTTGGTGAAGGCTAAGCACCATGTTATAGAATCTTTGTTACAACCCCATGAGATCCCAGAGTGGATGTGGGATGGTGTATCTGTAGACTTTTCTAGATTGATTCCATGAAATATAATCTTCCACAATAATATATGTGGATATTTCAACTGACGCATGTTTTCAGTGTACATCCATACAATCAAACGAGCTTCATTTAATAGATTTTTTGGGATGTTGTATATACATGAAATAATTATCCATCATGGGATTCCCTTGTTAATTGTCTCCAATCGTGACACGTCGAATAAATCATGATTATAGAAATTCCTTTGGTAGGAATTCAAAACAAAAATGAGGATTTTCACACCATATTATCCATAGACTAATGGAATGACCATGCACACAATCTAGGTATTGGAGGATATTATTAGGTCCTTCTTGTTAGACATTGTATAGAGCGTGGAGGATATCATTCCCTTTGTATAATTATTGTACAAAAACATATAAAGGTCTTCCATTATCATGGATCAATTTTAGGACATATACAGGTGGCCAGGAAGGTCACCCATGTGTTAGGCAGAGATTAGTGACTAATCTCGTGTTGTCTCATGGATGGTATAGGTGCTGATTTAGAATATCTCGGTCATCAATTAGAAGATGAATACATTGTAAATAAGAGAGAAATATTACACAAATATACATCATAATCCATTGGAGTTTAAGTAATAAGGGAACAATTTCATGAGATTCACCCCATGATTAGGATTAGAGATGATCAGCAAGGGGGAAAGCTATCACTGAGGTTCATCAGGATATTCTCCATCATGAAGATGGTTGGTGAGGTTTCTTACCACCAATCCATACCCCATTGATAGAGCATGGGCATGAAATCTTCCACATGTTATAGCTGAGGAGATATGTGCATGGCTCTATGCATGTCATTTACTTTGAAGAGCTTGACATCATAGATGGATATAACTTTTCAGAGCACCCGGTGGTGATTAAGGATCTATATAATGGCCCTATGTGTTTAGAACATATCTTTTAGCTATGTGTTGTGGGAGAATTGGAGAATTTTGGAGAGTTCGAGGAAGATTGGATATCCGAGTGGGTCTTTGTATCTCAAGTCTTTTTCCATATTTTTTATTTTTGACAATGAATTGTTTGTTGGATAGAATTATATAGAGACGTTTTTTATAATTTTTAAGACATTGTAATATTTCTATAGATTTTTAGAGATATTAGATGAGACAAAATCTGACATCGAGTAATGTTGTGGCCACAATAAATTTTATAAAAATTTAAATGGAATTTTATAGTGTGTGTGATCGACATAATTAATAATAGGAGATAAATATTAAATAGACACTAATCTCATAAAACGGATACAACAACTAAGTCAAAAACATGGGGTTTTCCCTAAGAATGACTATAATGTGGAATTGCTGGGTGTTTCGTCTCATATCTTATTGGAGGTATATTTTGTGAATAATTAATTATTTTAGAAAATAAATATATAATTTTAACAATGGAAAATTTTAAATAAGAATACTACCAGGGATAATTTTCTAATGGTAGCTGCATAAATTTTGAGAGAATTATAAATCTCCTCCTTCCTCATTCGATTTTGAATCACATTAGATAAAGATGAATCATCATATAAAGGTAGACCAGGACACGTTGAAGGAAATGATGCCTTAAAATCATTGGGATTCATGATATTCAGTTAAGAACGACCTAATATTTATGCATGACTGAAAAATTGCTGTTTTATTCCCATTTTATTAAATAGATTTTTAGATTTCACCATGTTCACGGTTATAATCCAATTGTGGGATATTTATCTGCCTACATAGTTGATATTAATTGGTTTTGGTTTTTTAATCTATCCTTGGTAGTAGAGTTGTTGATCATTGGAAATGAAAACATGAGTAAAAATTGTTTAAAAAATTGTATGGTGATTTTACCCATATTTTTCTTTGTGTTCTTCATGAGTTGGACCCTACACTCTCAGTTTTACATTGTCTTATAGTTCTAGTGCCGATCAAATATGTTGGGAAAAAATCTCTCAAGGTATAATTTAATAATTTTTGAGGTGATTGTGTTTGTTTCAAAGTGGACATATGTGTTGTGATTGTTGAAAAAGCAAACCAAGACATACAAATTTGTTGAAAAAGGGGTTTTCTTGGTCGAATGTCGAGTTCAAGAGATGTGGTCAATGATACATTTTTTATTCAAGAATGTCGACACAGGAATGGATGATCTGGAGGTGGTACAGAAAGAACAGATATAAGGTGGTGCCATTTTCTAGTGTTTGCCAAGTTTTTGGGCCTGAAAATCGACAAAAAGAGAAAAGTGGATTTTGCAAAGAGGCTTGCGCACCGTGTACTTGAAGTATACGAAACTTGCGCGACTAATGTTTTTCATGATCACGAGGTCAAAATATGGAAAAGTAAAGTGGGTCGCGCATGTATTGGTTTGGTTGCGCAGGTGACTTGCGCGCCGTGAATTTACTTGCGCACCGGTACATAGAAGTATTGGGAACTAGTGCACCATATATTTTTCAAGATCAGAACGTCAAAATACGGAAAAGAAAAGAGGGTGGCGCAAGTATGGAAGTGGTTCGAGCAGGTGACATGCAGGAGAAGAGACCTATGTGCCGAGACTTGCGTGTCGAGGGTAGAATTCCGCTACGTCGTGCATGGGTGTTCAAAATGCATATAAATACTGGACCACCCCTCCTTATTTCACACTAGAGTTCAACTCTTAGAGAAATTAGAGCTCCCATCGCACAGGTTTGGAAATCGCGCAAGTGGTGGTGTGTCACGCAAGTGGGACTTGCATGCAGGATTTGAAGAAGCACAATTGTTGTTAGTTGCGCGCCAATATTGGTTTGGGAGTAAAGGGAAGTGATTCGTGCAAGTTTGGAGTTGAAGAAGCTTGTGTCGCACAAGTGGTTGAGGTAGACTTGCGCGCCATTTGTGACTTGCACGCTGATGCTTGTGCACTGGATTAGACTTTCACGCCAAGTATGGTTGATTACCTGATAGTGTTTTTAGGCTACGTGGAAGCTGGAAGTTTCCCCGATACCTTCGGTGCAAAGAGAGATTCATCTATGGGTGAATGTTGGACTTCAACAGAGAATCTTCATACAGAGGAAGATGCATTCCTTCATGCAAATGAAGAGAACTATTGGTCTATAAACTCCGAGTGGATTCCTTCCAGAGTAGTGAGAAAAGGAAGAGAAAGAAGGTGATCTTATCCACCAGTAGTGAGCCAGAGAGAGAGAAATAGGGTGTGACCCTTGGGAAAGTAGTGAGCTGACCCTAAACATTGTAAAGGTAGTGATCCTGGCCATAGAAGTATTATAGCCCGAACATTGTAATCCACAACTATTGATGTTTAGTGGAATTTGGTATGACTGACAACCTGTTGGTGTATGCTCCTTGGACGTAGCCCTTAGTGGTGAACCAAGTTAAAATTGTTGTGTCATGTTCTTACATTAATTTCTATTTATATTGTGAACCAGGAACGAGAGAGAGAAGATTGTTTTTCTTAATAGCGAAACAAGATCATAACATGCTTTAATTTTAAATTAGTCACACCCTGATTCACCCCACCTCTCAGGGTATTCACCCTTATGGACATAACAAAATCCCAAGAACCATGAAGAATTGACAAATTATTCTTGAATCGATGAAATAAGGATTGATATGGTTTCATTGCAAGGAACATATGATATTTTCTTGGAGTTAATATCATAACATGATATAAGGAAGTATTAGTGGACTATAGTATGAAGGGTGATACAAAAAATGAATAATGGGATAAAATTTCATATGAATGATGGACAAAACCCCCAATCCACTTCCACATCCAAAAATTTAGGATTCCAATAGGGAACAATCTAATGTGTTTAGGTTTGATAAATTCTATATATCATGTATCTGTTATTCACATGAAATTTAGATTATACTCCATTTATGAGGACAAACACATATATTAGAGTCACTTTTTTGTGGATACTTTAGTATTGAGGAATGATAATAATGGCAAAACATTTAGCCCCCCTACACACTAAGCACCCCTTCCCAGGATTGGAGACTTATTTGGAGGATAACATAGATGGGATCCCATGTGAATGGACATGGCCTTGTACACAATTGTTTACCAAATAATGTAGAAATGAATACATCGCATAGGTGGCATCCAATGAGAAGAAACACACTATATATTGATGTACATGGAAACAAGTCCATATACAAGAAAATAGTCAATCGGAAATGGCATCCTCTTTATTATTCTGGACACACAATTTATTCCACCAAGACAACATGTACTACTACATGGATTTGATGTCATGTATCATCCATTGACATGTCCTAAAAATCAAGTAGGACCACACAACATGTGGGTCCCCTCACACATCATCTACCCATTGGTTCAATTTTAAGAAACTTCAAGGATCCATAACTTCTTTATTTGGACTTATATTTTTTTTCCAGTGAGTAACCTATCCGAAGATCATTCCCTAGTAGAACATGTTAGTTCCCCCCCTCTTATAATTTCATGATATGATGTGAAATGTTATTGGAATAGTTATTATAAAGGAAATTTCCAACGAAAATAGTGATAAAATGTGATCAAATGAAGACTCACACTTTGTGAAAACCCATATCTGATAGGTCACAGGCCCTTGATAACTATTGTGGACCCCCCATAATCATGGGAATAGATCCTCAATAGCTACATTCTTAGTAGAACCTCCCTCAAAAACAAGGGAATAGGTCATTGGTGACCAGCGTTGAACACCCTATCACACCAGGGTGTGGGTCCTCTACCATGAATGTCGAACCCTTCATTAGCATGGGAGTATGTACTTTTCCCTACCAAGTGGAACCCCTTATCAGCATAGGGAACGTGTCCTTGTGACATTATAGAGTAATCTACCATCATCAGGGTCATGAGTTCTAAACAGATAACTAAAGAGGGGAAAACCAATTATGTTATAGAGTAAAGGTCTTCTACATGGATTTTCCCCCCTCAACTCTATGGATAAGAAAGCATGCATGGTTTGACTTGGATGGATAATTCCTGGATGATGCATGAGATGACGACAAACAATAATATACCTTTGGAAATATTGGAAACTATAATTTATAAGGTGATATGTGAGGTGGAAATCACCTTAATCTCTCATTTGGGATTATTTTTATTGAGAATATATATTTTCTTTTATATCCACACCTTGCATTTGGTTTCTATATTTCTATGAGACGCACATAACTATGGGTATTCCATATGATTTATCTATATAGTTTATCATGGATGGATGACTCTAAACTCTTAATATAGGCGGTGAAGTATTTAAGTGTAGATTACCTACAAAATTTGTTGAACCCCAAGTCATTAGAAGAGGATACATTCACTGTTGTGTTTTGTTGAACTATTTCCTTTGACTATAAATTTTATCAACAATATTTCTATTCTAGTTTTAATTCTCATTAACCCCCCTTCAACTTTTGGGGTGTCCTACAAGGTATGTATATACTTAACCAACATGGGATTTTCCCACTTTTTTAATGTTTTCTGAAAAATATGGATCCATGAGTTGTGACTTAAGGAGATCATAGGAATACCCAGTGATTTGGGCCATGCATGGTTGTTGCGGCAGTGGATTTATGATCTGGGTCTCCTAACATATCACCTTTCTAGTTTCACCAGGATGGAAACCATTTGTGGTCAGGAGTGTAATTTTTTCCTTTACATTTAAGTTTGTACTTCCATAATATTGTGATTTTTAGGGGGGTTCATTCATAGATGTTACCTTAACATTCTAATTTTTTTACTTTTACTCACTCAATAGATTTTTACCCCAAGATTTTTGTGTGTGATAATAAATGTATATAAGTTAAGGACTCCCCATGTTAATTATGCCTTCCTCTCTGGTTTCCATCAGCTTGGAAATGGAAGAAATATTTGGGTAGTTTCATCTCGAGGGTCATCCTTGGTCAGGTCATGACATTATGAATGGATAAATAGGAGGCCTACTAATGAAGAAGTAATTTTCATATCCCACTACATTCAATTTTTTATTCTTCTACATGATCATGATATATATTATTTTTCCCAAAATAAATAATTTATAATAAAAATATAATAAACTATTAATATGAATATTGATCTTCCATTATCCACCCTCTATTCAATCTAATGGTATGTGAAATTATCACTCATTCAAGTGACTACTATTGTTTCCACTTTGAGGAAAAAAACATAACACAGAACTATCATCAATAGATAGTTATTATAATTGGTTTAATGATTTTTAATTATATTTTTGATATATTTATTATTATATAATTATAAAATCATTTCTACCTTTCTACAATATTATCTGTTGGAAAATGATAATGTCGCTTTTTCATACATGGGTACTACCACATCCACGAAGAGATATAAATTAGGATTTCTGTTTCATTTTATATTGATGGAAATTTGGGGAGATTTTATTCATATGCTATATATATGTGGAATTAAATTTTTAACTAATTTGAATTATTAATTTCCTTTGCTTCAATCCATCCGTTTAAAATTAAAAACAATAGTCGAGGATTCATACAACTTACTAGCTCTATTAATAATGTAATTAAATTTTAAAAAATAATATAATTAATTAATGAATAAAACACAGACACACACACAAATATAATGAATATATATTATATTTATATCAATATTTTATGTATGGATATAATCTAACCATGAAAAATTTATAGATACAGAATCAACCATGCAAACATTATTCGCAAAAACAAAAACTTTATCAACCAGAAATGTATATTTTAATATTAATTTATTAATATAGGTGTGTTCAAATGTTATAAGTAGGTCATTAATTATAATATAAGTACGAAAATGATTGTTTTTTATTTTATAAAAATTTAAATTTATATTATTTTAGGATATAGTCACAATAATGAATACCAATATTATTGTTAGGGTATCTCATATAGATTTTTCTGTAACATTTATGCAATATTCACCACTAGTTTCCTCACTATGGGTCATATACTACCCATGAATGTATTATATTACTTAATAATTAAACGTTATGGATATTGAAAATTAAATATAAATTTACCCATACAATATTTTTGGATGTGGATATTACCAATGTAGTATGGGTTTCAGGATACAACCTCACTATTTTCCCATTATTGGTAATGGTTATGTTTATGATTGTGAAATACCATGATCTGCCTCTATTTTTTTTAGAATTTTACCATCCCATGGTAACTTATTAATGTTACATGTTATTACATTCTTTTTAGACAATCTAGGTTCACAATATATTTGATGAATATTTTTATAGAAACAAACTAAGTTTTACTATTCTATTGAGAAACATTATATTCCATGTCTATGTTTTCATTATAATATTTTCATACCTGATTTATTATTTTAATATGAAATATTAATTTCATTTATACCCACATTTATATTTAAAAAAAATCAAAGGAATCCTTTTATATGTTTTGTAACATGATACTTTTTATTTTCTACCTAAAATGTGAAAGGATTGATTATTTTAACATACACAACATGATTTTATTTTCATTCATTCAAGGACCATAAATTATTTGAATCATCATTTAAAATTTATACAGTACCAAATAGATTAAATTTTTTCAATTTTATAATGGATTTTTTTTATTTTTGTGAATTCATTTCTTTGTGAAATGGATATTTTATTAATGAAATATTCCAAATAGTGCTTTAATGGAATTTTCATTTATAAGGACAAACATTGATGATATTAATGATTTTATAGGTCTATGATCTAATGAAAAATTCACATTATTTATCTGAATTTATTTTAATGAATATTATTCATAGATGATTCTATGAATCCATTTTTCATTCCAACATGTTAATTAAATTATTAATCCCATTTCATTTCCATGAGTTATGTTTTCTTAAATTAATAAAATTCATATAAAATCTATATTTTTTTCAATGGTTATTCCAGTATGAATATATATGAAACAAATTTATTTTTCATTTTTATGGGATGATTAATATATTAGCATATTTTATGACATAGATGTATGGTTTTTGTTTCGTTTCCTATTATCCTGAGATTATATCACTTTCTAATGAATTGGGTAATAAATGATATATCATGATATTCTAAATAAATGAATTTAGAGTGAACCCAATTCAGTAAGGGACTCTATCAATTATGATAGTATTAGGAGTAAACCATGGCTCATCGGAAATTATTGGATGTGAACCCAATACACAATGATTGTCTAAGAAGATAATAATTACTAGAAAGCACATTCCATGACATCAACATAACAATATCTCATTATATGTGATATAATAGTTATTTTATTTTTGAATGGTTACTACATAATTGAATGTCGTAAAATAAGAAGAATAATGGATGTAATAAGTGAATTGTATTACCTATTATTTGTAATATATCCTTTAAAACTATTCTTAAGTAACCAAGGGTTGGCCATTTTAGAAGGACAAAACCTAGACAAATTCAATAATGATGTTTATAAAAATGTTGGAATTTTTTTGGTCTATATATATGGCCCAAATTTGTGTAGTGAATATATAGATTGGCATCCTTTTAGGGGTAATGGAAAGGTAATTTTTTAAATTTAATAAATTTATAACATAAAATAAATTATTTTTCAAGTATAAAAGGATTCAAACTGATAATAATTCATTATAATATGAGGCTGAGTCAAATATCCCATAAAATAAAAATAAAACTTTTTAGGGAGTGATTTTAATGTTATAAATTTATTTTAAACCCCTATTTTACCCATTATACAATTATTATGATAACAATGGGTTTTTAAAATAAAAGAAAATAGACTGCTCTCATAAAAGGTAAATTATTCAATAAATGAATAAGGTAATAATTTAAAACAATATATATTTAACATTGTATTATTTCATGATTTATTTTATATTTAAATAAATTATGAAATATTATTTATATAAATTATTAATTAGATTGTTTTTGATAATATTTCTTTATTTTGACATCATATAAATAAACAATGGTTCTCAAATATAATCATTTTACAAATCCATAATAAGTAATATGTATCTAAAAATCATGGATGATAATGATTCAATGAATCTTTATTACAATAACTATTTTTAAAATATTTAATTTTATTTTTCAATTAAATGAATATATATTTTATTGAGTTTGTATAAGGCTTTATTTAATTTATTTGTCCATTATATGAAAAAAATTACCATGATATAATTTTTTTTATACTTAAAATGATCATATATAAATGAACCTAACCACATTTTATCGTTATGTAAAATTATTAGAAATTTTCAAATCTAGAGTGACAATATTCATTTATTTTGTTCATAAAGTAACATAAAATTCAATATTTGATATAAATATTTTTATGTGGCTATTGTTTCTAGAAAAGTATTGATATTATCAAATTACATTCATAAAATTGTATAATGTAATGTGTTATAAAAAATATAAATCCTTCCAAAAAAATTATTTAATCCTAATTGCCTTAGTTAACCTTTACTGAGGTTATAAGTTTTACAACCATAACTATGCATAAATATAAAAAATTAAATTTTCCTATTAACCCAATATCAACCTACTAATTAATATTTTGGATTACAATTTATAAAATTCAATACAAATGAATGTGTAGAAATTAATTTTATATAAAAATATAAAATTTAATAGAAATCAGTTTATTAGAAATATAAATATTCAATTACATAAATAAACATATACTATCATAATCTATAATAATGGTAAAAATATAATATATTATATAATATCTAACTAAATTATTATTTTTTTAATTTTATATTAAATTAAAATCATTGAGTGTGTTTTTCTATAGAAGTATTTTAATTTTTTAAAAGCATTAGTATTTTATCATGAAAATAATATTATCAAATAACTCTTCTTATATTAATAATATCCCAATTAATTTCATTAAAATATAAAAATTTGATAAAATTTTCTTAAAAATAAAATTTATAAAAAATTTCTTGGAATGTTCTATTTCATGTTATATGTTCTCTTAATAAAATTCACTTCCCATACAAAGATTTTTTTTAACATATAAAATGGATTTAATATATTGATAACTGTTTTTTATAAATTATTTAATAAGGAAAACTTTATATTTTATCATCATAATAAAATTACATAGGTAAATAATAATTTACATGGTAAAACCATAAAAATGTAAAAGGAATATACTATAGATTAAAAGATATTTAAAAATATATAAAACACGTGTGAAATTTAATAGTTGAGGTACAAGAGACAATAATTCATTCGACACTCAACTATTTACTAGTTAAGATTCACATGACATGTGCAACATGTGATCTCATTATATTAAAATATTATATTTATAACAATGTCACTCCATACCTAAAATTTCAATGAACTATTTCAATTAAAAAATTACTATTATATACTCCACACTCTACCTAAGTCCTAGAATCATTTTTCCTAATAAAAACACTAGCTACAAACCCATGTGTTGTTACCCAGTGGAGAAAATACAATGGGAGATTTAATGTACTCTACTAACATCTGTTAAATATTTTCTTTTTCTAAATAATTAAACATAATAATGATATATTCAATCTATAAGTAGTAATTTACACAACTAATATGAAACTATAACAAAATAATTAAATTAATTATTTTAACGTTTGATAATAAAAACAAAATATAAAAAATAATATTTTTATATTTAATAGTTATAAAAAATATAAAAAAATGATATATATATATATATTATTAATATTATAAAATATTATAATAAGATTTTATTTATTTAAACATGAGAATTGAACAAGTATTTTTAGCCATGAATCAAATATAAGGGGGTTTTTTAAAATAATTTTTTATTGATATATCATGTGTATTTACCAAATTTTCAAATTTTTTGTTGTAAATATTGGGAATTTATTAATTTTATAAAATATATTCTTTATAATTATTTATAATAAATTTCTATATCATGTTCAAAATTTCATAGGTTTTCAATTCAAAAGATAAAAAATATGTATAGTTTTCGGTTTACTCCTACCGTTTATTGATTTATAATTTCACATTTTGGCCATCATAATTCTATATTTGGTTTATTTAAATTGAAAATTTTGTTTTGAACTTTATATTTATATTTAAATAAAATGTATCATTTCATTTAAATTTTAATCCTTGGTAAATTTATTTCCCATTAGTGTATGACATTGTTACGAATAATTATCATCCTTTATAAGTAATGTGATTGTCTTCCAATTCATTTATATTACTAATAATGTTATCATTAATGTTATGAAAGTAAATTATATCTGGATGATATTAAATAGGTGTACCCTATATGTGGAGGAATCATATATTATTTTTAATGTGGTATGGAAAACTTATTGAATTTCATGTGTGAGGTATAAAATGATGATTACATATGTATATATGGATGTTTTGTGATATAATTATCCAAATAATGTAATTTGTACTAGATTAATCTAGATATAGGCTCCATTTCTAAATTTCATAATTTAAACAGATGAATATATAATTTAATGAATTTTAAAAACATTATTCATTCATAAGGGGGTAGTTGAAACAATAATGGTCTATTGAGTATAAATATTACATTATTCCATTAAATTATTATTACCCAATGAAGAATCATTAAGTAAAGTAAAACTAATTTTTTATTAATTATGAAATATGATTATTAACAAGTCCAACATCATCTTGATAGAATCATGATGATACTATAGTAGGATTGAGATGTTATCTTATTAGGAAACAAAAATGAAATATTTTTTATCTGCATGCTTGTCAAAAAATTCCAACAATATACATGGGTTTTAATAAATATTATCATTAAGAATTTATGATTATTAACTCAAGAAAATGTTACATGTGATACTACAAATATTTTTAAAAAATTATTATGATGATTTATACGGGAATAAATAAGATTATCAAGAATGAAAAGAGAAAAATTCAACTATGTTCCTGAATTTAAAATATTTGATATATCTCATTTATAAATATCT
The DNA here is from genome assembly GCA_963277665.1 of Viscum album. Taxonomy (NCBI): domain Eukaryota; kingdom Viridiplantae; phylum Streptophyta; class Magnoliopsida; order Santalales; family Viscaceae; genus Viscum; species Viscum album. The sequence continues at coordinate 1,592,652,041 of OY728150.1, forward strand.
AATAATTGACGATAATTGATTAGAGAAATATTTTTTCATATTTTAATGTGAGGGTTCATGAGGTTGTGATTAATTTATGGGTTTTTATATTCAAACTATAAAAATATTAGAGAAGAAACTACTCTTTGAATGTATTATAATATAATAAAAATATGATAAAGGGATATCAATATTATTATTCATTGATTAACAATAATTTTAAGGATATATATACATAAATAATTAATACATTAATGAATTTGGATCCATCGATTGTATGAATAAGATGGAATCTAGCGACATTGTAAACCATTGATTGTATCTAGTAGTTTAAATGATTATGGCTCAAAAGCAGGACTACGAGCACTATAACTTATTTTAAAAGAAAAAAACATGATAATTATAGTCTATAAGTTTCCTATTTTATAGGAAGTGTTACTGTTGTTATTAAAGGGAATCAAAAGATAAAAACCAAACATGAAGAGTTTATTTATTCAAATGTGATTAAGGGAAGTGAAACATACATTATGATCAATATTGCATCTACCAAAAATTAATGATTAAAAATTCCATGCTATCATGGATGATGAATGAGAAAATATGTTATCCCTAAAATATTGAAGATCTTAAAGAAGTAAAGAATAAGTGGGAATAAGTTTTAGTACATCTTGGGTGAGGATTTACAATGCCAAAATATTTTTAATGAAGTGACGTAGGTCATATAGTCACAATGAATAAAATGAATCGACTAAACTATTTATAATTAATCGATTTTGGAACACAAAAACATTAGAAATGTGTTTTACATAGATGTATCCCATTTTCATAGACCAAATAAAAATCCATGTGACCTTATATTTTTTGATGAGTTTTATATAAATAGAATACTTCTTAAGACTATAAAAAATAGTTGTCATGTATCATTTTGAAAATAATTCGTTCTTTTTTTGGAACAAATCCTAACAAATGTATTTTTTTTAAAATGTCTTTACACCATGGCAATAACCCCACCCTTCACTAGGAGAGTCTAAATGTAACAAATTTTATAAAATAAAAATGTTATTGAATTGTTTTTTGACATAAAATATTGTTATTATATTTGATTCACTCTTGGATTAAATGTTAAACTAATCAATAACAAATAGAATTAATGATTATTTATATAAAATGCTATGTATATTTTTTTGAATAGATTTTCTAAATAAATATACAATATGTCCAAAATGATTTTATTTTTAAGAGGCATAGTGATTGAATTCATGTTTCGGGAGAATAAATTATTATCAAATTATATATGTATTTAAATGTATACCAAGAATCAATTTTTTACTATTATTATCATATGTAAACATTTATGGATAATATATGTTAGAAAATTATAAAACTAAAAAAGGATGTGGCCATTCTCAACTTGAGATTTCAATTATTTCCATGATGAGAATATTAGGAGCATGATATATGATAACATCCTTAGTTATAATGGTAAAAATAAAAGAAAAAATATGAATAAATATTGAAAATATAATTCTACAGCTGAGGTGATCTCTTTTATGTATAATGATGAATCCATATATATAATTTTCTTAATGGGATATATGAAGATATGAAATTTTATGTTCACCATCAAAGTGTGTAGTGGATTATTATATGATGAATGTCATTAAAATTATATATAGTTATCGATTTACGTAATGTTCTCTTAGTTTTGAATAGGTGATCAATGGCATACATGAAAAGGTGGATCAGTGGGAAATCCAATAAGATGTAAATTAGTTTTTTATTAAATATCAATTAATGGTGAATAAACATATATAAAATGTTGAAGTGGGATTGAAATAGATAGAAATATAATGATAAGTAATATGAAAATAAATCAAATCACCCTAAAAATATTGTATAGGCGATTTTATGTAAAATTGAAAAAATATAAAACATAAATAAAACATATAATCATTAATTGCATAACATTAAGAGATATAAAAATTTGTAAAGGAACTATCCCCAATTATGAAATAAAATTATTCTCAAAGGAAGGAGAAATATTATAATTTCAAATCTCCCGTATCAAATATCATATTTTCAAATAAAAATATGTAGCTACAGAATCCCTCCAAATGATCCCCTAAAGGATAAGAGCGAGTAATTTTTAAAATGAAATAAGTGAGAAAAATTTTTATTTGTAAAATATCTAAAATAAAATGATCTAAATGAATCATTGAAATAAAGAAACACTTTTTTAGGAAGCTGCTGAAAATAGTTGGTCTGTTTCTAGAATGTAGGAAAATTAATTGTGGATTAAAATATATTAAAGCATCTTCTCAACCAAGTGAAGATTATAGAATGTATTATTATTTTTTTGATTCAATGTATAATCTAACTATGGTCTTATCTCTGGAAAATGCAATGTTATAAGATAAAAATAAGATATATGGGAAACCTTCATTCCTATGAAATACATGGAAAATTTCATAATCTAGTTATGAATAAACTGAATAATTTTCATGCTGTGTTCATATTGAATAATTATATTTATTGTTTTAAAATTATTTTAGGAAAATTTAAATTTTTTCATTAAAAAATAACCATTTCAAATCAAATTTGGTTTTAATGTATTTTATGGGTTTATTTAAATTCATGATTTAAAATTTAAATAAATTTTAATTTATCAAATTGAACAAAATGTTTTAATTCATCATGTCAAAATTATTTTAGGATCAATTTTTTGAATTTTTTAAAATGGATTGTTTTTTTAATAAATTGGGGAAAAAATTTCATTTTTAAAAAAATTATTTTAATTTAATGTATTTACAAATTACAACTATATTTTTCATTTTTATAGAAATTTAATAACTTATATTTTTTTTAATTATAATAAAATTAATGACATTTGAATGAATTTTTTATCTTAATTTTATATATAAATATTTTTTCAATAATATTTTCTAATTTAGGAAAATATGTGTTTTATAATGTTATGGATGTTAAATATTAATGTAAAATATAAAAATTATATGTTTTAAAAATTTAAATATTGTTTCTATATTTGGAGTCAAGAGGTTTTAATTTAGTAAATATGGATCATTTATTTTAGGTTATTTTGAATGGTATCCATAGTCATCATTTATCACCATAGTATGTTCTATTCACATAACTAATGTTAAAAATAAAATGATAATGACTAAAATATGACACTAAGACCTTCCATTTTTTTATTTGATGATGATATTTTACCATAATAATCAAATTGTTAAATATATGCCTTTTTTTCATTTTGGCTATGAATTTTACCATTATTATATTTAACTGAAGGATAAGTTAAAAAAAGATAGTCTTTTTGTTTTTAATATCTATAATATTAAGTGATATAGGTGAAAAACATAAATTTCATTAAAAATATCCATTTTAAAGAAAAATTATATTTTTTCATCAATTGTTTTTAATTTTAAATGTTGAAATAAATACCCTAAATCCTATTTCAATATAAATATTGTATTTGTTAAAATAAAAAATATATTAATAGATTCTAAAAATATTATTAATATATAAGAATTATTAATTATGTTCAAATATTTTTTGGATAAATAATAAATGTATCGTATGTGTAAGTGGATTTTATGAATATTCCTTTTATTATATTTTTGTAAAAAACAAAATAAATAGTTTCAAAAATCTAAATAACTGTATTTAATTTTTAATAGAAATTATTAAATATTTTATTCATTATTACAATACTATATTAGTACAAGTAATTTTTAAAAAATTGGTAATATCAATGTTTGTCCATTTTCAGGGAAACTTTGATTTTATAGTTACTTTTATAACCCCTAAAAAGTTAAAAAAACATTTTAATCATAGTAATCATGAAAAAGGGATAGCATGATTTAAAATTATGATATGGATAAAACAATATAAACAAGAAAAAATTTAATTATTGAGAGGATATTTTATAATAAAACTATTTTATTAAAATAATTTCAATTTAGTGTCATATTTAAATAAATGTGAATTTATATTAATTTAATAATTTATTAAATTTTAATAGTTCATATCACATCCCTTATAAAAAAACCCCATATCCCCTTCAATTCACACTTTAGAATCATTTTAATTTAGAAAATCCATACCCATATACCATCCTAAAATCCCTAAACACATCATATAGTAATTGTTTTTATAAAAAACCAAACACATGAGTTCCTTTAATGTGAATCTTAATAGGTTTTCCAGATAATATGTATAGTTCATAACCGAAAATTTTCATTTTATTTATTTTTATAACTCCTATACACAATTTTCCAATTATATAAAATAATTATAACTATATATTATATATATTGAGGGTTTTACTGTAATTTTAATATCCTATATCAGTCTCATATTCAATCTAATGGGAAACAAAAACATCATCAAATTTTATAGAAGAATACTGCCACCCGAACAGATCTAATTAATTTTCCATCCATTTCTATGATTGATTTTTATAACTATTGATTATAAATATTATGTTAATTAAATATTTAACATTTTAAAATATATTATAATAAACACTTTGTTACCTTTATTCTCATTAAAAAATGATAACATCTTTCAAGTTTATGTGTATAATAACACGACTATGAAGTGGTGTAATTATTTTTCATCACCACATCTTATGGATGAAATTTATAATTTTCCATAGGATTTAACATGATATTTATTATATAATTATCATTATTTCTATATAAAATAACACATATCTTATTTCCTTCATGACCATTGGCCAACCAACTCTACGAATGTAATTTTGTTCATTTTTCATAAAAATCCATCAAAATTGTTTTAAATGGTATAAAATATATATAAATATAAAAATTAATATATGATTATAATTTATAGGTTTATTTAAAGATGTATTCTTTGACAATAATCAACTTACTATAGTCAATTTGGACATATGAATTGAATATCCTCATAATGTATGGCAAGAAATTGCCTAATAAATTAATTGATTGTATCATTCTAAAAGGAATAATTAATTGAAAATGATTCGTTGAAAATTATATATTTCACATATGTTTTTTATTCAATATGATAAAGAAAAAATGGTTTTATTTTGACATGAGTCGAAGGAGACTTTATTTTATAAAGATCGTTTAAATATTCTTATTTATTTATAATCATAATGATTCTATTCCATGTAAAAAATCAAAAAATCATGTTGATATTCAATTTATTTTATATAGATAAATTAGAAATGAAATTTAGGACACTTTTATACAAATAATATCAAAAGGAATATATTTATGTAATGTTTTTACATTTATAGGCAAGAAAAATATAATGTTCTATTTTAACATAAACATCATCAAAACAAATTTATACATTTTCAATATTACATTATGATTATATTATTTAATAATATTCTATGTTTTTTAATGAAAAAAATCGTCATTCCTTTTAATAACTAAATTTTAGTTCTGAAATTTTGGTTCTAATTAAATAGGATATATCAAAATCCCTAAATATTTTCATTTAAGTACAAGGAATATCATTATTTCAATATTCTTTTTATATGGTAATTAAATTGTTCTTAGATGTAATTTTTGATGATTTATTTTTTCCATTCTAAATAATTAATGGGTGTATCAATGATATCACTTAATTTCACGAGGTCGGATTTATGATTTAATTTTTCTATGATGTTTTTTATTTTTAACAATGATGTTTAAGCAATTGGTAATTATGATAGTTATTCTATTTATAACTATGATGGTTATTCAACATGTTAACATGATGGTTATTCCAATGGTAAGAGAGGTATGAAAATGATGAATCAATATAACAATGTGGTTTATCTATGATTTATATGGGTTATTATAAATATCATATCTTTTCAAAAAGATGATAAATTAGTTTATTTTTTAATGAACTTATATGATACTTCATATGGGTGAAAAGTAAATCATTGTGATACTGTTTCCTTTCCTTTATCATAAATTAAATGAATCATTTATTAGTTTTATTTTTTTACTTTAATATTTCATTAGAATTTATTTATAAAATAATTGATCATAATTTTTTATTTTTAGGTACGTAATTTATTACTTTAATCTAAATGTTTATTTTGATAACTGAAATTAGTTTATGAGTTTTCACGGTCTGAAATGTAAATGTCTTTATGATGTCCTTTAATAAGATTTTTTTCATACCACATTCTATAATTATTTACATATGGTTATAAGGATGTGTAGAGAAATGGAGGATATCATGGTGAATGACATGAATAGTTACGATTAAAATGAAAAATATCATTTAAAAAATAAAAAATTATGTGAAAAATGATGTTTAGTTGAAGAGTTAAAATCGAATTTAAAGGTTTATTATCAAAAACTAAAAACCAAAATTATCTCCTTTACTACATGAAAATTAATTATAGAATTAAAACTCTAGATTATATAATATTTATGATAATCAACTTATAGTTAGTATCATAAAAAAGTAAATATAACTTTATAGTATAAGAAAACCTATGTAAATAACTATAATAGATTTTAATTTATGGTTATTGTTTTGTTATTTAAATATTACCATGTTGCATCATCTATACTATGTATTTTTTATAATGTTTTTCCATAGAGGAAATATAGTATCTAATGTGGTAAGGAACTAAGAAGACAATTTCCTTTAAATCAGTAACCCAGAATGGTTAGAATTATAATTTGTAAAAATATTTTAATAATAGATCAATATACATTGAATATAAATATTACTATAATCCATCCAATAGAAGAATTTGATCAACTGTAATGGAACATGTAAATAGTGAATAATGTTATTAGAAACAACTATCGACATCCAATTGATCATTTTTTCCGATTGTAGTTGATGGATAGATATAATCTATAGAACAATATTTTATGTTAATATTTATTATGTAAAGATATGACACTTATGTTTTTTAATATTTCTAATGTGAAATATATCAGTGAGGGTAAATTGATCTAAATACTAGTGAAATATAATAGATTTAGGCCTTCTAAAGTGGTGAATTTTTAAATATTTTTAATTAGAAATATTTTTATGAGGTGACTCTATATAGGATTGAAAATAAATTCCCTAAATTAGAAAAATTGGTGAATGATTTAGTATACTCAAATTAAAAAAATATTCACCTAATTAAATGGTTGAAAATAAATTTTAAATGTTTTATTTGTATTAATATATATTAGTTATACAGATGATTGAATCAATTATATCAAATGAAATTTGATTCTAGTTAATTTAAATGTTATAATTTGATTTTTTGATGTACTGAGAATGTTGAAATTGAGTTGGAATATGTTCTGATGGTCTGTGAAAAATATTAGAATAAGAGGTTGTGGTATAATTAAACAGAAAAGTAACAATCAAACAAATATCATGGTAATAAAATAAATATTCCACTTATTTAAAAGTGTAGATAATATATTATTGGGGAATTCCATATAAAATATAAGAAATGATGAGTTAGTCCATGGAATATGTCTAGTGGTTGCAATGAAAATAATCATTTTTTGTAATTACAATTTTTAAGATATTATTAATGTATTCTAAAATTAAATTACATGGGTTATTATGAAATAATTGTTTGAATAATAAAATGAAATATGGGATTTAACATAAATATATAAATATAGGTATGGTGAAAATGAATGAAACTACTTTATTAGATATTGATCAATCATAATATTTGGTATCTGGTACATTTCATAATTATTATGAATACATTAATGATTTTTTAGAAATATAAATTCAATAGTTTCAGAGAACATTTATATAATGTGGATGTTTCACATCAAAAAAATAATCTAAAATATATTATTATAACACATGGGAATGTTATAAAGGAAAAAATTTATATTAATATTTATGTTCCTGTATATGGAATTTATTTACCATAAAATCATCTATATATTCTCTTATTTGGGTTATATGTTATTATAGGTACATATTACTATGTTGTATTAGATTTTCAAGCAGAATAATGTATTTTGTAAATAGTTTAATTTAGTATAAAATAATTAACTAATACAATTTAATACATACCATGAAGTGGTGAAACAGAAGAAATTTGGAAATAATGTTTATCATTGAAATATTTTAATAAAATAGTGAACCCTTTAAATTAAATATTTATCAATAGTATATTAATAGCTTGAAATTTTTCATGATGATTTACTTGGTTTTAAAACAGATTAGGAATTTGAATTGAAAATTGCCTTTGTTCTTGATACTAATAAAAATTTATATCCACTTACAAATGGATTATGTAAAATGTTTTAAATTTAAATATAAATTATCATATTTTCTTAATACATGTTTAATTTATCAAAATAAATCAATATTGGGTGATAATATTTTTTCTTTTTAAATAATGACTCAACATTGAGTATTTATATTGATTGTAAATCATTAAATAAAAATTATATTATGAATATGTATCAATTTCCTCATGTAAAATAATTTTTAATTATATCCACAAAAAATAATAATTTCTAATGGTTGATCTCAGTTATTAGTACCATCACCATATAGTTAAGGTGGATGAAATAACAAAAACAAAATTTCATTCATGGTTTGAGATTTATCATACTGTGGCTATTCTATTAGGGTTAAAAAACTTCCCATAATGTTTTTGATCATATTAATAACATTCCATGTTTCATTTTATATGATTATGGTTGTGATTATTGATGTTACATTAGTATATCATAAAAACTATATTGATCATGAAAAACATATTAGGATTATTATAAAAACCCAAAATAAAATTTATTTACATGGAAAATTTAAAAATTATTATATTTGGTTGAAAAGGGTTTAATTCATTGGTAACATTATCAATAAAATGGCATAAAAATTCATCGCTCTAAAACTATATTCATTGATGATTGGAGAAAAAAAATTGTCTTCATGAATTATAGGTTTCTGGTGTTAGAGGTTTAGTAATATCAGTATTTTAAAACATTTCATGGTTATTTATCACACTAATTATGTTAACTTGAAGAAGAGTTGTCTTAATATTGAAAAGGGATTGTGAATAATATTTCTAGTTTTTTAAATGAACACTATTTATTGATCCAATTTGGCAATAAACATCTAGAAATTTTGACTTTTATATTTATAGTGGTACTTCTTGGAGAGGTATATGTTCTATCAAAACACATAAATATTGGGTAATTTCATATTTGGAATGTCAATTAAAAAAAATCTGAACAAATTATCCAACAATGGACTATGAAAAATAATCCATAGTTATTTATTTAAAAATATAGAGACATCATTTATGTGAACTAAAGTGTATAATATATAATGATCATAAATGTTTGATGTATATATATCTTATGAAAGAGTTGAACATGAGGAAAAGGAGGTGGATATAAATTATCAAGGATTATGATTTCATAATTCATTATCTACATAGATAGGAAAATAAATAAGATTCTACATTGATTTGAAAAAATAATTCTACCTTAACAATGTTATGTTTTTTACACGACCCTTAGGATAATGATTTCATATATTTTAGATAATATTTAATTATTTAAGGAATTTAGATTTCATTAATTCATGTGTCAATATAATATTATCTCTCAAAAATTATTATGCAATTATAAATGGTTGTTAATTTTTTATATGAAATGATCGAATCTATTTGGAAATGCAATTTGATAGAGTTTAATATTGATAAAGGATGTGTTATCTATTTGGAAAATGTTTATTTTTTCCATATTAATTCATGTTGAAGAATGAATTATTGATTAAATCTTATAAATCCATGTTTTTAATTTATACTATAAATATTGAGATGTACAGAGTCCATTGAGAGTATTACTTTTGGGATGAAATGAAATTAGATATTGATAATATTAACATTAAATGTATGATTTAAAATAGAGGTTAATGGAGAATAAATTGTCTTAATATGTATTCTTTAGTTGTGATTAGTTATAGTATAGATAAAGGATAATATATCCACTGATTTAATTTTAGGATTAAAAAATATATCATTATGTTAAAATGGTATTTTTTTAATTGTTGATCGATTAAAAAATATGCTCATTTAATTCCTATTCAAGTATTGTGATTTTTTATTACAATTAATTATTGTATCTCCCGAATATAGTTCATTTACATGAATTTCATATAACTATTGTACCTGGTCATGATCGTAGGTTCACATTAGATTTTTAGAAATGATTTAATATGTTTTTGGGTATTGAATTAAAATTTATTTCAGATTTTTGTCAACATTTTTATGGATATTCCAAATGAATGATTTATTACTTGTAATACATTCATACATTCATTAAATGGATTGTTGGGTATGTTTACTTCATCATATTTTAATATTTTATTTTTCAAATTACAATAGTTTTTTGTTCTATTATATGAATGAAATGTTTTATAGAAAAAACAGAACTTCCTTCAGACTCTAGATTTTTGGGGTGAACAATGAAAACATAAGTTGATAGTAAAAGTTTTTATTAAAAAAATGGATGAGAAATTTACGATTATTTAGAATAGTGTTTTGATGGATTAGAAAAAAATAAAGGTTATATAGTTAATGGGATGACATATTTTTATTTTGATTTAGGTAATCATTTTTTTAATCATTCTGCATGGAATGGTTTTATAGATTTTAGTAAAAATATTTAGTTATGTGAATGGATCATTAGATCATATGAGACCCTAGAAAATTTGGGATCTATTTCCTAGTATGTGTAATTTCCTACATGTATATCTTATATTTGAACATATTTTTTCTTATTAAGAAAAATATTTTTATTATTTATCTCATGTTTTCAACCACGATGTAAATCAGTTGGAGGATAATTATTCTAATGCGGAATATCCCAGATAAATTATATAATATAAATAATATGTTATGTAGTTAAAGTAATTCAACAATTATATGAATTGTGGATAAAAATATTGTATTAGATGAAGTATGGGAATCTAAAAATGCTACAAAGAATTGATCTCCCAATGTCTATTGTAATTAAATAAAATTGTAATTATGTAATTTTCATATAGGGGACAATATAACAATCCAAATTATGTAAAGAAAAATAATTTTCATTTCATATTAATAATAAAAAATTATATTTTATGAAGTTATTATCATTATATAAATATTATGATATTTTACATTCAAAATTTTTTTGTTTCAAACCAAATTTTGGATTCATGTATTATATAGTTTATATAAGATATTTATTCAAAATATATGATATGAATTTATATTAAATTAAGATCACTTTTAAATTCATCATGTAAAATTTATCTTATTATAAATCAAGAATAATTTTCTATAAATAAATATTTCTCAATAATTTGTAAACAAGTATGATTTTTATAGATTAAAATTATTTATCCTAAATCCTAATCAATAATATTATATTTTTTATTATTTATAAAATTATATTAGTTACTTTTGATTAAATATAATTATTTACAATCCATTAAATTAATTTCCAACTAAAATTTAGTATATAAATATTTATATTCCTAAAAGTCATTTTTCTATAAATTTTTTTTCATTATGTTTTTCTAGATTAGTTTTAAATTAATTAAGGATCATTTTTAATTTTTTATCAAGAAAAATGGACTCATAATTTTTAATAAATAGGGTTAAATTTATTAAATTGTAGCATTTTATTTTTATAATTTTGACTAGAAACATTTTAAATATTTATCACCGTTATATGTGTAAATGTATAATTAATATTTAAAATTTATATTATATGGAATATATAAGTGACCCTAAAACATCAACTTATTTAATATGATGATTATATTAAATCCATAAGAAATGAATTTTTGAATATTTTTATTTTTTTATTTTGAATGTGATTTTGAGTTTTATAATATTTAAGTAAAGGATAAAGTGAAAAAATACACTGTATTTCAATTAATATCTTTAATATTTTTGAATAAAAAATAATAAGATTAATTCTAAAAAATAATATAAAAGATAAATGAGTTTTTGTCTTTATAAATTATATCTAAATTTTAGTGATGAATTAATTACCTTAAAATATTATAAAACATAGAGACAATTTTATTCAATAAAAAAACAATTTAAATATTTATATTAAAAAATAAAAAATAATATAATTTAAATGATTCTGTGTTCAAAAAATATTGTACATATATAGAAAAAATTTTATTTCTATTTTATAAGATAATATTTGAAGTTATATGTTTTCATGATTACATAAAATTAAATTTATATTAATAGTTTCAAATTGAAAATCAATATTTTATAATACATAATATTTGAATAAATGATGCAATGTTAATAAAAACACTATATTTGAACAAGATAATGGTATATGGTTTGTAAATATCATCCATTTTTTTAATAAATACTATTTTTATTTTTATAATAACTATCAAGACCCATATAATGTAAAAGAATATTTGTAATTATAGTAATCATCAAGTAGGGTTGACATATAAGGGTAAAAAATAAAACAATCATATACTAATTATATTATATTAGATTATTTGAAAAATTATTCATTTAATCTTAAAATCATATCGATTTTGAAAAAATTCATTGTCAATATTAATTTATATTAATTTAATATTTTATGAAATTCCAAGATTCCCCCTCACCGATATAATAAAAGAAAAACGTCTTTACTCTTTTATTATGACATAAGGATCATTTTTGATAAATCAATTTTTTCCCAAATACCCAATGTCAATACGTCTCCAAATTATATTATAATTTTTTAAATTATAAAATAATCCTAAAATGTTATTTTTTGTAAACCAGTTGAGGTTTCTTGAAAAAGTGGTATAATTCATAACCATAAATTTTCATTTTATTTCTTATTTTACATCATTAGAACCTTATAAGGACATTAAAAAATAATAACATTGGTATATTCCAAATACATAGATTATTCAGGTTAATAGAAAAACCTATATCGTTATTCTCTTCTATCAAATGGGAAATTAAACCATCGTTCATTTGAATGTGGGTCTACCACCTCAAGCACCAAAATAGATTGACTTCCTTTTCTACAACCCATAGATTTTTATGGTTATTTATTTAATATAAATATATAAGATATGAATGATATATTTATCATTCTATAAATATTATATATCATATACATTAAAACTATTCCACTCAATAAAAATGATAATATCCTTTGTTAGTATGTGAGGATTACCACCTCCATGAAGTGATCTGATTCATTTTTCATAACATTATATTATGGATGATATATATAAGTTTATATAAATGTTAAAATATTAATTTTTGATACAATTATCATTCCTTAATGACAATATAACACAACTTTTTTCCATCTATATCATTGAAAAATGGAAATTATGCTCATTAAAATGTGTGACCTACCTTCTCCATGATTGTAAAGTAGATAATTTTTTTATAATGAAAATTAATATGTTGTTTTAAAAGTATAATTTAACAAAAATATAAATAAAAATTTTAGAATTATTATTCTTGATATGATGAAATAATGACCACTTTCACTATATAAACCTTAGGGAAGTCACTTTTGATATATGAAAATGATATAATCAGAATATCTATAGTGAACTTAATAGATTAAATAATTGATTATAATACGGTAAAATTAATAATAATATTATAAAATTCTAACAATAACCTAAATAATTATCATAATTTAAGTATTCCATAAGATAAATAATTTACGTTATTTGTTGGACTCGTGGTAAGGAACACATTAATTTAAAACCATCCTTTTAATGTTTTAAATATTTATATTTTAAATAGTTCTAATTAATATAAATTTTCAAAAATCCTTTTTAAATATATTTATTTTGATATAAATAAATTATAAATGATATTTTTTGTCTCTTTGTTACAATTGATTTCAAAAAGACTGTTTTTATGGAGTGTTTTTATCACAGAGAAGTAAAAATGGTATTTGTTTAATTTAAAGTATATCACTCCATAAACATTATTATTTGTATGTATTATATTCTAATAATAAATTAAATAAAAAACCACCTTTTCTTTTTTTCTATTTTTTTTAAAATTCATGTTTAATGGAATGATACATATCCTGATACCATTATATTTTCTTATTAATAAAAAAATTTATAAAATATTTCATGTATTCTGATTATATTATGGTTGTTGAGAAATTTTTATGATAGTATGTATTTTTTTTATACTCCAAAAAGTTGTCATTGATATCGATTAAATGAATTAGGTATGACTTATCATGAATATTAACCGTGAAGGTTATTATATTTCTATACATGAGTGTTATTCCATTGTTAACCATAAATGTCATATCATATTAATTATGAATTCTATTCAATGTTTAATCATTATGGTTTTTATATTTTTAAATGTTTTATGAAAATGATGCCTCAAAATGTATATATAAATTTTTCTATTCTAATTATGGGTATTTATTTATATTTTACAATTCTAAAAAGTTAATCAGTAAGATTTTTTTTAATTGAATGTATATTCATGTTCTTCATGGTGTAAATTAATATACTATAAAAAATTACAAATTAATCATAATTGAAAATAAATATTAATTAATATTATTTTACCCTTTATGATTTATTATGAAATTATTTCTGATAAAATTTTGGGAAAAAATCAATTTTCTGGGATTTAAAATTTTTATTTGGTGCTGAAAGAATATTTTAAAAAAGATATTTTTTATGATTAATCATTGAGTCACAAGTCTTTTAATTTTTTATATCCCTTATAGAGAATTTTTTTCGCATCCGATAATTTAATATCATTAATGATCTTCAAGGATGTTTAGGGATAATGATAGAGTCAATTAGAAAGACATGATGATTTATAAAGAAAATAAAACATGTTTCATTTTAAATGATTAGATATTTTTGTAAAAAAAATTATTATAAGAAAATGATTATAATTATAATATATATGGATATTATATTTCATTTAAGTGATTACATTGTTTTTAAAAAAATGTATTATATGAAAATGTTTAGAAAGGAGAAATTTATCATAGCTATGATAGAAAAATTAGTGTACTCGATGAGGAAATTAAAAAAGGGAATAATACCAAATATGATTTTATGAACATATGTGAAGAAAAAATGGTCATGTGAATGTGGTATCATTCATATAACTAAAATAAAAAAAAGACTCGGAGAGTTGTCTTTTAATAGATAATGATTCATAAAAAACTACTATTTATAAAAATTTTATGAAGAAATGAATCCTATAATAATGGGATGGGTGTTTAAAAGAAATTTAAACTCATGGAGGATATTAAAATTCACATAGTTCACCTAACTATATATTGGTAAAATATGTTTGAGGTGACGAACACCATTTTAATGGCTTTGACAAAAAGTGAAAAAAAAATGATTGAAACAATGTAGACCAATAATACATTGTAATGTGATGATGATGGAAGTTCCTATATCCCCATTTAATTAAATTTTTCTAATAATTAAATTGAATTGTTTTTTTAATTATTGTTATATATGATCAATTTGGTGTGATTGTTCATGAAATTTAACATGGGATTAGGTTGAATGAAAATTTGGGTAATAAGATATATCAATCTATAATAGATGAAATATATTATGAAAATGCTCTAATATATCTCAATAATTGTGGAGAAAAAAATAATTTTAGTCCAAATAAGAAACATGAAATTAATAAAAGAGTTAATGAACTAGATAAATTCAAGGTGATAATGCCATAACTAGAATGACCAATATTTTCCAGAAATGATTTTTATAAAATAATTGATTTTATATAATTAATTTGGTGGTATTAGATTATTAAAATTGGTGATTATATGAATATATAAGGATAAAAACATGTAAATGTTTCAAGTTTTTTTGTTAGTATACTGATAATTTTTATTAAATTATATTTATTATGATACAAATAAGATGATATAATTGGAGATGTCACAACAAACAAGTTTTTTCCCAAGAATAATATTATCTAATATATGGTAATAGAAATTTATATAATAAATTTGAATAAATTTAATGGATGTTGATGGAATGAACATATTAAGTGGTTATGAATTTTATATAAATTATAAATCATTCTGAGGAAATGATTACGTAATAATAATATTGGTATTATTATATCATCATTAGTAATTTGTTTAAATTCAATAAAATTTGTTCTATATCAGTGTCTTTGTATCTTATTATTTATCAACAAATGGTTTTCTTGTCAGTATGACTATGTTACCAATATGAGTTAGAGTAATGAATAATGAAGTTGAAAGATCATATATGAATTTTTTAGTAAAATTGATAGGTTTCTTATTTATTGCATTCAATTTTGCATCCAACATTGATACACAACATAATATTCATAAATTATTTTTCAAATATTCATATTAATTGATGAAAATCCACTTATATAAATTATTTTTTGAATGAATATTAATGATTATAAGACGGGGAATGAAGATTGGAAGTTAACTAATATAGGAGTACTTCTTTCCCAAAATGATTATTACCACTATATCAAATATAAAAATATATGGAATGGGTAATTTAATATTAATACTATATTTATGATTAATTTAAAATAAAAAAGTGTAACAAAAATAAATTTTTTAATACAATCAATACCCATTTTAATCAAAATTTAAATCATTTTAAATAAATCACATTTCATTTTCAGGAAAAACCAGAATGAAATTCATATTCACATATTTTTTAAAAATAAAAATGAATAAAATGTAAGAAAATCTATTTAAAATAATTTATTATCACACAATTCTTAGTAAGGGACATAAAAATATCAAATGAAACATTTATTCCATGAATACATATAAAAATTCCGTTTTCTCACAATATCATTGAAGATAAAAATAAAAAATTTCTCATTCATAAAATCAACTTCTCTAAACCAATATTTTCATATAGAATTTAATAAGAAATCATAAATTAAATATAAATATCAGAACATTTATTTGAAATCATGAAAAACATAAAATAAAATTTTAAACAATGTTACTCTTTTTCCCTAAAAATAGAATATGCATTCCTTAAATGATAAAATCACTACAATACCTTTAGAGACCAAAAGATTCCAATAAAAACCCATATATGTCTTATATAAAACATGAAGTATATTTGTGGAGTAATTATCAAATCTGTCATATAATCACACATGAAAACAGAATAAATAAATGGTCACCATCCACAACAAATTAATTAGAGTTCCATAAAAAATCACATGTACTACGTTTACCAAGAACCATATATCCTTGCTTAATTACATCACCACCCATATATCTGTTTATAAAATATCCACCAGTGAAAATAATAATTATCAGCAACCATAAGTTAACCCAAAAAGAAAAAAAATCAATCATTTCCCAACATCACCCTTATAAAAATATTGTTTTAAAACATATTGTGACTTTTTTTTAAATTGATGTATATATTCTATTTTAAATAACAGTATAAAAGTTTTCTAAAAAAAGAGAATGTGGATTATCATTGATGAAAAGATGAAATATTGTAATGGAATCCAAAAAATAAAATTCTAGATATGATAGAAAGAAAATTCCATGTCATTATATATGTTAAAATAGAACATTGTTTTTACATTTTTATAATGAACATCATATCACTCCGTAAAATTATCTAATTTGAAAACATTTTAAAGAATGAAAAATGGACGTAAAAATAAATTTATAAATATATTATTTCAAAATTAATATATCAATGATTAATTTTTAAAATAATGTACACGTAAAAAATGTATTATAACGGAAAATATAGAAGATAATCTTTTTAAAAAAAAATTAACTTTTGTCTGACTCATCAGATATATTTTTTCTCATCATGAGTAATAAAATTTTTATAGTAATTTCCTTTCTATAGAATTTTTTTCATGCTTTTACTCTTTTTATTTCTCTTATTACTCTGGTATACAAATTACATAATCCTTTAATTCCATGTCATACAGTTTCTAGACATTTAATTTATATGTATGTAATGACTATAGTAGGTCAACGATGACTATAGATGAAAAAAATAGGTTTAATACAGAATAATAATAATTAATGTTTTATCATTTTAATAAATCAATTTTAATTTTTAATTTATCATTTAAATATAGTTATAAATTATGAGCTATAATATAATCATAGAGATAGTGTCATGTATATACACATAAGTAATGTTTCAATTTTTTAATGGACATTATGGAAGGAAGGTAATAATTATTTTAAATTTCAATAATGATCATAAAATTATAAAAGCCATATTACTTATTTAAATATACTTTAATTTCATAATATTATAAAGTATGAAACTTATATTTGATAGCATGCATGAAATGCAACATCAATCTCATAATGGAATATAAAATCATGATACTTTTAAAAATAATTAATATTTTAAGTAAATTATACTTTTGATATGCCTTAAAATACATGCAATATTATGTTAAATTGAATATCATACAATGAAGACTTTTTTACTATATCTTGTACTACATAGAAGAGCATGTTTTACTAAGAAACAATATATTTTTTAAATTTTATTACTTACTGTAATATTAAATAGTTTTTTAATTATATGTTATGAATAATATGAACAAACATATTAATATACGTGTTTTAAAAAATATATATGGTAAATTAACTATTTACCAATTAATTGTAAATGAAAATATAAACCAGTTGAATATATGTGATTTAATTTTTTTTCTCACAAAGGTTGATAATCATAATAAATTTTTTTAATTACATTTATTTAATGAAATTAATTAAATATATATTTTATATATTTTATAAAATATTTTGGATATTAATCCAATTAATTTTATAGTTATAAGATTATATCAAACCCATTTCTACACATAAAAAGATATATTTTTCAAAAGGTTGTTTTATGGCCTTTAAATGATGATCCTAATTTAAATCCAATCGATCAAATATTAATATATTTTATATCATTATAAAATAAATATTTCAGTAATTAGAACATAATAATTATATCAAGGTGATTTTTTGGTATTTCTTGGATAAGTTCCAGTTTTTAATAAATATTGATGAATACTAAATTTGAATTCAAAAATTATTTTTTTGTAGTTTACTTAGAGTATTAAATTATATTTTTGATCGTTTTTATGATTAAATAGATCAAAACATACATCCATTAATCCGATTTAGGTTATTATAGTAATTTCAATTTCAAATTACATATAAGAACACACTAAGCTTTTGAACATTTTTACATTAAATAACAGCTTTGTGGTCCCTTGTGTGAGATTAGTTTTAAATTAATTTCAGCCACATATGTTATTTAAATTTGGAATAAATTATTGCATAAATAAAATAAAAATAATTTAAAATGTATAATATGTTCAACATAGTTTTGTAATCAAAAATATTATTGAATGTTATTAAAATTAATTAGAGAAATTAGGAGATAAAGTTGAATAACAAGTGACTAAACATTAATCATAAGATCCAAAATGACCTGGAAACATGTCCATAAGCCATTGTATTCTCAAATTTTGACAAAATACTCATTTTTATCTAATTTTTTATATTATTTGAGCCACATGCAATTTTAAACAAATATGGGCAATTACCTTTTAAAAATTTACAAGAATGCGTGTTCTCCACTTTAAAATGCCAATAACACCTATCACATCCTCACACCATTCATGAAATTTGGATCCCACTAACTATAATAAAATAATCTCCCAATATCCCTATACTCAATATAAGATTATAATTTCTAGAATAAATCCATTCCTGGATTCCCATTGGTTCAAATCGAAAACAGTTAACCAAATAAGACGTAACATCCTTCCTTAATAACTTTTAATTTATTTTATTTATCCTCCCCTCAAGTAATATCATTAAACTATTATATAACCAAAATAGTATCCTATATATACTAATTTGTTTCTATTCAATGGGTTTGTTATATAGTAATACACATAACCAATTAAGTGGTAAAAAAATTTTGTTTATCCGTATAGAGAACCACCACCTCAACAAACGGTTTCATTCATTTTTCCTTTACAACTATGACCTATCCCCTATGGACCTTTCCATGACTAATATAAGCCCACCTTCTATAGGCCCAGGTCTAAAAACTAGCACCTGAAAGGCATATCCCTATAATGGGAAGGAATTTCCTTTAAACCTGTACAAACACACAATCCAAGAACACAAAAAGGGGAAACCACAGAGTTAAATGCTATAGTTAAATGACTATTAAAAGAAAAGGAGCTATAATTAAATCCCAACTAGAATGTTCAATTACAATTGAAAAAAGAAAACAGCTCCTAGGATGTCCACAGAGGATCATACCTGAAGGGTAGGTACAACTCATGATCTATAGTCACTACGCCACGTCAGGTCAAATGGTCCACCTCTAAGCATTGTCCAGTCCCTGCTCCCTCAGCCTCGATCAACATTTTTTGTCATCTTCATAAGACACATCAATTTATAGTTATAACCTGTGTAGGGTTGAGTATAAGGAAACCTAGTATGGACAACGAGACCCCCAAAGGTCTCCCAGATTTCCACAATGGAAAACCCACAAAGAAATACCTCAATCAAAAAGCACAATGAAATAGTAATCAACTATACATAGGTATATTCCGATATATATATATATATATATAATTCATCAATATATACTTGTATCACTCATGGGGAAACATATGGATCCAACTATTAAGCCTTTAGCACAACTAATCCATGAGGGATGAAATACTACAAATATAACACCACAAAGGTTACACCATGATGGTAAAAGTACCACAAAGGTAACACCATGAAGGTAACAACACAAAGGTAAACATACCAAAAAGGTAACCACACAACTGTATAGCCACAAAGGTAACACCATGAAGGTAAAAGAATTATCTCACACCAGGTATATAACTCATGTAATTAAGTACAGATGATTAGTCATAAATCTAGATCATCTTATTCTGTAGATAGAATCTACTGCTGACCCACATATGATTGATAGATGATAACCCACACATGATTTTTATGGATTTAACCACAGAATATCAATAGATATTTACCCACATAGGATCCCTAAGCGTTGAACCCCACTAGATCGATAGATACTAACCCACACAGGATCGCTAAGTGCTGACCCACACAGGATCGATTGATTCTGGGAGGATCCCATCCTCTATCCATTGTTCATACCTAAACCCCTATGAAGATCCATGAAGAAGTATCCCAAAGGGCCTCCATGTCATAATGGTTCCAACACGACAAATTGTGCATCAATCGGACGCCCCGTCTATGATATATTGGTATTTTAATGCCGATGGCCTAGATAAATTCAGTTTAGAAATAACCCAGCTATACTCTGACTTTCTAAAAAAACTCAAGTAGAGAATTCCAAGGGGATAGTCTCACTCAAAGCGTCTCAACGCTATAGACATTTTATCAAATAGACGCTCGAATTTCAAGTTATGGTCTTTTAGCTGAAACTGGGTTTGGTTGGGTCCGGGTCCAATCCGACATTGTCGAGCTGACCCGACCTGGCTTGGCTCGGGTCAATCCAAAACAATTTGGGTCCTACCCAGCTGAGCCAAGTTGTGGTGGGCTCGGCCCGTTGGGCTGCGATCCGGCTCGGCTAGCCTAGGCGACACGGGCCGGCCCATGAAGGGATGCAGTCCATTGGGCTCGCTCGGCCCGGCCAACATAGGGCATGTCCCGCTGGTCCCACGTTGCCCAGCGCGTGGAAGGGCACGACCTGCTGGGCCTCACATGGACCGGCCCATGGAGGGGCACGGTCCAATGGGGCCCACAAAAGATGGCACTAGAAGAGTGTTACACTATCTCCTTTACTTCTGAATGGCTAAGATGTTAGGTTAATGGATCGACAACGCCATGTGGCACCCCTGGTCACCATGAGACCTGTAGGGGCGGGTCCCTCCTCCACCGCCACAGAATTGTGCCCCGGTTATCTCATGATGTGTGTGAAAGTGCACCGCTTTTCCGCCCATCTTCCGTGGTCGACTCGAGCTGGCCTCCATCTTTACCCACCACAGCTATGGCCACTTCCTTCTCTATCTGCGGTTAGTGACGGTGCACATCAATCCCTTCCATGGAAAGCCGTTTCCATCCAGCACTATCACCTACCAGCATCGGTCACTAGTTTTTTCGTTTTGGTGTCGTGTCGGTGGTCTTCCGTCGTTCACCAGGTGAGCTTCGGTGGCCCTTTTTTCTATAAGTAGGTACCATCTGGCTCCTTGGGCCACAATCATCGCTGCTCAACCTTATGTTCTGGGTTCTATCCAATCTGAATAATGATGACATCAAAGAATGTATAGATTAACAATGTTGCGGAGGGTCTGGGCCTTATTCGTTTGGCCCATGCCCTCCACAGTATAATCATAACATGGGGGAGGATACATGATTCAACAATATATTGAAATTAATAATAAGATAAATCCTACCCCACCATCATTAGAGAACTTCGTGTTTGAGGAAGGGTCAGTTTTCGTTGTTCTATGGTGATCGTCACTGCCTACTTGAACTAGTTCTATCCACTAAGTGATTGGTGTTGCGGTACTTTTCCAAGCTTCTTCACTTGGTGAAGTTGTGCAAATACTCCTCCCCCATATCCATATAATAAAATTGGGGTAGGGTGTGTAATGCATGCGGAATTAATGGCATCTAATTAATTATGTAACCTTATTAATTCTAATGGTGTGGTTACAAATAATTGAGTAGTCAAGACATTTAATTGCCTGAAACATCATTGGACCTACCACCACCGCTTTTCCATTGGAGGAAAAATAAAAAGAACAATGATATAAAAAATTAATATTATTATTCTTTTAAATGTCCAAAATTTATCTTTTTCACCCAACCTATTACCATTTCAGTGATGCATTCCCTAACCGAATCCCAATGTGGTGGATTCAATGGTGCCCTCAGATTTTCAATCTGAGCACCAGTTCAAAAGTTAGAAAAAGTCTCTCTTGAATTTACTGAACATTCCAAAAACAAAATTCAGAAATTCATTCAAGGATCACAGGTTCTCAAAAATGACATGCCATCAATTTTTGCAGAATTGTAATAATTCCATATAATTAAAAAAAATTACATGGAAAATTCATGTCTTTACTTTATCCCCACCTTTGGGATTTCCATCCCCAAAATCTATAACATAGACTATGAAAACAAATGTGGGGTACGGAGCATGAATATGAGCCTCCCGATACCGTGTGCTCTCCTAGAGTTCCCCGTATTTCCATAAAATGTGCACCAGAGGTATCGATTATCCACAAAGGACCCACTCCTGTCGATCTTCAATCTCTACAAGAACCTCTGTAAACGTCACCCCGACATAGATGTCCAGCTCACCATAGTTGATGATGTTTGAAGGATCATGAACCCACCTAATCAACTGTGACACATGGAATATTTCATGCACCCAGTGCATCTGTGGGGGATGAGACAGGGGATATTCCACCTAGCCAAACCTCCTAATAACCTAAAAAGGTCCAACGAACCTTGAAGATAACTTACGCCACTGTCAAATATCTAAAAACTTCATCGATGTGAGACCTATATGAAGACATAGACTACCTCCTAAAACTCAAAATGTCTCCATCACCTCTCAACATAATACTTCTTCTTACCACTATATAGACTTTATCCACTCCTGGATGATATGCACCTTCTTAGTGGTAGCCTGTACCTACTTTGGATTGATAAGTGATGTCTCCCCTGGATCTGTTCAACATTGAGGTGATTGGCATGGTCGACCATAAAAGGCCTCAAATGGTTCCATACTGATGGTGGAGTGATAACTATTATTCTTTTAGAACACCACCAAGGTAATGTGATCCTCCCAACTGTGGCCAAAATCTTGGATGAAAGCACGAAGCATGTCCTCCAGTGTCTGAATGGTCTGCTCCATCAATCCATCTGTTTGAGGATGAAAGGCGGTGCTCAAACATACTTGTGTCATAAACGCATCATGTAGTCTCTTCCCCAACTCTGTTGTAACATGTGCCTCACGGTCAGAGAAAATCATTGATGGCACACCATGAATACATACTATCTTCTGTACGTTGAGGTGTCCCATTCCCTCTAATGATCCTTTCTCTCAAACGCCAAGGAAGTTGGCCAACTTGGTGGTTCAGTAAATGATCATAGAGTGGGAATCAAATTTCTTGGATGTCTATGGTAGCCCCATCACAAAGTCCATGGATATACCATACCACTTCCACTCTTGTACCTCAAGTGGACGAGATATGCTTGTTGGAACCTGATGCTCGGCTTTCACTCCATGACAAGTGAGGTATCGTGAAACAAACTCTGCCACTGCTTTCTTCGTCTCTGGCCTTCAAAGATGATGTCATATGTCCTGGGACATCTTCGCCACACCAGGATGTACCACCAGTGGGAATGTATGGAACTACCTCAACCCCTCCAACCATAGTGCCACTATTACCATGGTGTGTCCTCTAAAGAAGATGGTGTTCTCCCCACATTAATAAAATCCATTAGGTGCCTGTCTTGATTATATCTGAGCACGTCCAACCTCGTAATCAATGCCCCCAAGTTGTACTGCCTAAACATGCTGAAAAAGTGGAGGTGTGACAGTCATAAAATTGAGGTAAGATGCTCCATCTCTATCCACAAAGGATATCTACAATGCTGCAAGCTGCTCTGTCATCTCACTTACCAACTGTAGACCAGACCTTCTGCTGAGTGCGTCTGCTACTACATTTCCCTTCCCAGGAGTGTATATAATCTCAAAGTCGTTGTCCTGGAGGTATTCTAGCCAACGTCTATGTCTCAAGTTCATGTCCTTCTATGAGAGGATATACCTGAGACTCTATTGAACAATATAGACTGTAAAACTTCCACCCATTAATTAATGTATCCACATTTTCAAAGAGAATACCACTACTGCTAACTCCAGGTCATGGGTGGAACAGTTCTACTCATATTGTCTCAACTATCCTAAAACATAACCGATCAATTCTTTATCATGTATTAGGACCCATCCATGTCCGGTCCCTGATGTGACGCTATAGACTACATACCCAATGCAGTTTTCTAGTAGCCTCAAGATGGGAGCACTCGTCAGTCCCTGCCTCAACAACTAAAAACTTTACTGGCATATCTTCGTCCATATGATGTGATGTGTCATATTTTTCAATGATGAAAAGGGTTCCACAACACTAGAATAGTCATGTATGAATCTATAGTATTACACAACCAATCCCAAGAAATGACGCACCTTGATCACACTCTTAGGTGGCTCCCAAGCGAGCATTGTCTCTGTCTTCTCCGGATCTACCATAACTCTAGCCTCTAAGATAACATGCCACAAAAAGTTGAAAACCCATATCCAGAACGAGCACTTCATGAGCATACCATAAATCTGGTTGACATAGAGTGTATCAAAAACTATCTGTAGATGATAGGCATTCTCTTCCCCTGTCACAGAGCATATCAATGTGACATCAATGAAGACCACCAGAAAGCGATCGAGGTATGGCTGGAATATCCTAGTCATGAGTACCATGAACACTCCATGAAAATTGTTCAGGTTTAATGGAATTACCAAGAACTCATAATGTATTTAAAAAAACTGAAGACCATATTATGAACATCCACATATCATACCTTGAGCTGATGATAGACTGATCTGAGTTCTATCATCGAAAACCATCGATCTCCCATCAATAGATGAAAGAGATCATCATTCCTCAGAAGTTCATACATGTTCTTCACGGTCACCTGGTTTAGGCGATGATAGTCCACACAGATACTAAAATTTCTATATGCCTTCTTTGAAATCAAAATTGAATCTTCCCATGGAAAAAAACTAGGAGTTATGAACCCCTTCGTTAGTAAGTCTTCCAGTTGTACCCGTAACTCATGAAGCTCCGCGGGAGGCATCCGATATGTTAGTGTAGATATTGGTGTCATCTAGGGATTCAGTTCGATGTAAAATTCTCTCTCTCTACCTGGAGGTAGTTCCAAAACATCATCAGGAATGACGTCAACACACCGGTTCACCTCTATAGGATAGCTTAGACTCACAACATCAACTACTACGAGCGTAGGGCTATCAAAATGATGTGGTTTCTATGGAACTCTCCTATGGGAAAGTCCTTCCAGTGCAGCTAAGGTTCCCATCTCATTGGTGAAGGAAAACCGGGTCCTATCTTTTGCGGACACACTACATTTGGTGCCTAATACAGTCAATCTGAACATGGACTATGGATAGCCAGTCCATACCTAAGATGAGGTTGTAAGGCCATGATGTCACTACTAGAATATCCAATAGAATCTCTCACCTCCTAGAGTAATCTCACACTACTGGAACCAGTGTGTAATCATTGAATCCCATCATGTATGAGTCTCTTACTGTAAGGATCGATCAGTAGCTACATCTGATTCTCCATGCCTGGAACGAGTGCTCTGGAAATGAAAGAGTGAAAGACACTTGTGTCTGTAAGTACTGCTGGTAAGGTAGACTAGACACAGATCTTGCATTGAATCATCTCTAAAGCATCGTGATAATAGGCCTTAGCTGGCTGTAGCAGAGCTCATCCTTGTCCACCTGCTCCCTCTGGTCAGGGTGGACCACCTGAATGTGGTGGTAGTATAACCTTTAATTTCCACCCACTGCCTGCTACATGGACAAATACTCTGTCATGTTTGCTAACTTACTAACCACCTTTCCCGAACATCTTCCTCATACTTAGCGATTCCTCAAACATCTGATAGTCTTCTGTATGGCGGGTCGGGAAATCACGAGCCATGTGACCCTGCCCACTGTACGAGTAGAACTGCCTGCTCCCCATCTGTCCTCCTCTATCCCATGAGCCCTGCACCACTGACCCTGTATCCTAAGGTCATCCACCATAAGGTTTGGCCCACCTGGGCCCCCAGATAATCAATCTACTACCTACTTTAAATAACTCAGCTACCTGTCATCTGGTGGTGCCTCTCACTATGGGTGCCTACTCTGCTAGGATTTTCTCCACCAAAAGCACACACTCAAAAAACCGAGCCTGCGTTGGAATGCTGAGGAATATCATTGATTCTCAGATCTCCCATTAGAGACATTTCTTAAAAGTCTGGGTCCTGAGGAAAGGGTCTTGTACCATGTTGGTGGGGTAGCAGGAGAGATCTGTGAACCTCGCCGAGTACTATGCCATGACCATGCTACCCTATTTTAAGTGTTTTAGCTCTTGTATACACACTAATTATAGGGTCATTGGAAAAAATGCTGCCCTAAAAAGGCCCTCAATGTCTACTATAGTGAGGGCTGCATCATCATGAAACTGGATTTCCAGACTCAACCATCTTCTAGAAGCTCCCTGGAAGAGACATGCATCTATGATCACCATCAGATCAGCTAGTGACCCTACTAAGAAAAAACCATTGGCCACAGCCTCCGGCTAATCCTCAGCCTCCTATAGATCTGGATCTCCTTGGATCCTTAAAGGATTCTACCACTGAAACTCATGAAACATGCTTAGATGGAATGCACCCTCAACTGGTGGGGCTGCTGGAATCTGCTTCCGAATGGGTGGTGGTGCTACTGGGGAACCACTCGATGGTACTAGCGTTGTAATGGGGACATATACCGAAGCCTCATCACTTAGTGAGCTATCATCGTATACTCTCTCCAAAATCATGGTTGGCTATCTGGGTGGTGTCATGCTGAAATAAAAAAAGGTGCAAAACAATCATCAAGTTATACCTGGTGAGCTATCTTAAAGGACTCATTTTAAAAACTTTTCAAATACACATGACTAAAAATTAATTTCTTTTTTCAAAACCACTTTTGATGAAAAAGTGGGAAACCACAAAGACATCAAAGACATAAAACACAACCATGCCTCCATGGGCCAAGATCATCAAGAAAATACTCATTTAGTTCATGGTTAAGGAAATGATCCAGCCTAGAAATAAGAACAATATGAATAGAGTCCACCTTCCCATCGCTGCTCGGCTAACAGTCCCGTGCAATGATACACTGTCACGGTACCGATAGAAAATTCCATACCCTCTCAAAACATCCAATTCCGGATAGTGGTAATAAGGAGAACACTTCTTGATCTAAACCTCTTCTGATGTAGTCCCTAGAAAGTAAAAAAAATGCAGTGTCTCATGGTCTAAGGCCACAGGGCCACATGGCCACAGAGGAATCATACCACCAAAGACCAATACCACATTTCCAAATTATAAAAAATACATGTTACAACATTCAAAGGCTGTAGGTTTGCTCAGTAAAATCATAAAACCCAGAAATTCAAACCACACCACCCAAACCAAAGGTACTACCGGATCCACAACAAAACATATGAACAGTTCTGTAGACAAACCCAACACATATATATTCAGGCATGAGTAGACTCAGTCTTGAATTCTCTAATTCTTGAAATTGTCGCATTGAAATAAGCACCAACAACCATTGATTGAACCCTATGGACTTTGTAACAGCAAAACCTCAAGCCACGAAAGCCTCTTGAACCGACTCCATGAGAAAACATCACCAAAACATTCATCTTTCAGGTTTAAAACCCAAATTGGATTCCTCCTATCATCTAAGCAAGGAACATGAAGGAGCCTCAATCCCTCCGTCAATCAAAAACCCATGAACAAACAAGAACCCAAGATGAACAGAGCCATATTCTAGAATAGAAATCCCATGAAAATTGTAGAACCAATTCCAACACAAGAAGAGTCTAAACCAATTCTAAAAACCACACTCATAATAATAAATAGTATTACCACATAGAAAATATGAGAGTCTTAGTTCATTATTAGAATCTAATCCTCTAATAACAATTTTTCATGACTCGTCCCCTGGGGCACAAGTCTTGGCTACCCAAATCCCTCCTTCCATAGGCCAGGGGATGGAGAGTAGCACCGGAAAGGTGTATCCCAATAACGAGAAGGCATTTCCATTAACCCTGTACAAACCCACAATCCATGAACACAAATAAGAGCAACCACAGAGTAAACTTCTGTAGTAAAAAGTGTACAAAAAATAAAACGGTTTGAATACATGTCCAACTTGAATGTAAAATTACAACTGAAAAAGAAAATAGCTCATGTGATATCCACCGAGTATCCTACCTAACAGGTACATAAAGCTCACGATCAGTAGTAACTGTGTCATGTCACGTCAAATGGTCTACCTCTAAGCACAGTCCATTCCTGGCCCCCGAGCCTCAATCAATGCTATCTGTCTCTTATAAAAAACACAACAAGGTGCGGGCATATCCGACATTTTTGTGAGTATAACAATACTTAATATGGACCTTGAAACCCCCTATGGTCTCCTAGAGTTTCACAAAGGAAACGACTCAAAGAAAGATCTCGATCACAAAAAAAAATTAGTAGTCATCAACACTAAATATATATATGCCCATACATATAACTATCATATCAAAATATACTCGTCTCATACATAAGGAAGCATTAGGCTCCAACATTTAACCCTTTAGAAACATTGATCCATGAGGGGAGAAATACCACAATGGTAACACCACGAAGGTAACACCACGAAGGTAATGGTACCAAAATAGTAACACCACAAATGTAATGTATCCAAAATAGTAACACCATGAATGTAACACCACAATGCTAAAGGTACCACAATGGTAACACCATGAAGGTAACACCAAGAAGGTAAAATAATCAACTCACACAAGGTATATAACTCATGTACAGAAGTATAGATGATCAGTCATAAATATAGATAATATTATTCTATAGAGTGGCATAGCTGCTGACCCACATAGGATGGAAAAATGGTGTCCAACAAAGGATCGCTAGGCACTGACCAACCCAGGATCGATGGATACATACTGACACAGGATCGATAGGCACTGAACCACACAAGATCGATACATACTGACATATAAAGGATCGCTATGCTCTGACCCACATAGGATTTATATATTCTATCCAATAATGGATCGATACATTCTAACCCAAATAGGATTGATATATGCTTACCCACATAGGATTGATGTTCTTTCTTCATGTTACAACCAACCACGAGATTCTCGCACTATTCACACATGATTCTAAGAGGGTCCAATCCTCAAGCCAGCGGTCATACCTCAACATCCACTATTATATATGAATAAGTATTCCAAATACATCAATGCTTTAAGGGTTCCAATGTGACAGACAACGCATCAATCCGACACCTGGTCTGTGAGTTGTTGACATTTTAATGGATAGGGCCCGATTGGATTCAAGTTAGATCTCACACAGTCATACTCCAAAATTTTCCTAAACTTAAGTGAAGTATACTAAAAGGATTGTCTCGAATCAAGTGTCCTAGTTCCATAGATGGTTCGTCAAATGGACGACCAGAGATAAAGTTATTGTCCTTTATCTGAAACCTGGCATGGTGGAGTCTGGTTCTTGTCCTTCCCCATCGGACAGACCCGGCCCGACCGGGTGCAAGGCAACATAATCCGATTCGGGTCAGACCTGGCTAGGGTGGGTCACGGTGGGCTCGGTAGGCTGGGCCACGAACGAGCCCGGCCCGCTGGGCTGGGGCAGCCTGACCCATGGAGGGACACAGCCGATTGGGCTTGCACATCCAATCCTACGAAGGGTGCGACCCGGCTCATGGATGTGCATGACCCGATGGAGGTGTGTACCATTAGGGCTCGTGCAGCTAGGACCGCAGAGGAGTGCAGCTTGGTGGAGGTGTGTCCCGTTGGGTCTCACACGGCCCAGTCTACAGATGGGCATAACCTGCTAGAGGTGCGACCTGCTGGGGATGAGCTTTCTGGCATAGGGGGAGGGTTACCCTCCACCCCACTTTACTTCCGAACTGCTCATCCATTCGGGTAATGAGGCAACGGTTCCACATGGCCCTGCCTAGTCCCTACAGGACCCATAGGGATGAGTCCCTCCTCCACCACTTCCACTTCATTTTGTATCCATCTCCAGCAGCACGCAGTGGCGTGCTGCTCAGCCTTCACCTTCTGCGGTCTGCCCGAGATGGCCTTCGTCTTCACTCGCCATATCTACGGCCAAGAACATCTCAACCGGCGGCACACCACCATAATTTTATGGTCGGCCATTGCCGGCCGCCTTCGTCACCCACTGGCATGGGTCGCCATTGTTTTTGCGCCTTTGTCTTCCACAGGTCAATGGGTGATCTCCAATGTCCCATTTTTTGGTCTGTAGGTACCATCAGCCTCCCCGAGACTCCCTCTTCACTGCATGACCCTCCATTCTGGGATTCATCCAATCCAAATAAAAAATCATGAAGAACAAATAGATTAACAAAGTATCTGAGGGTTTTAGCCTTGTTAGTTTGTCCAAAACCCTCAATGTTAGCATCTCAACAAGGGTGGAAGGATAAACGATTCAAAAATCTCTTTAAACTAAAACAATAAAAATACATACCTAAATATCATTAGATAACGTCGCATTTGAGGAAGAGTCAGGGTTCGTCATTTGGTAGAGATCATCACCACCCACTAGAAATAGTTTCTTCCTCCAAGTGATTGGTGTTGCGATAAATTACCAGAGATTCATCGCTTGGTGAAGCCATGCCAATACTCCTCCCCATGCTCTATATAAAAATGAGAGTGCTATGGTGATTAATTCCTATGGAATTAATGGTGTTCAATTATTTAAGGGATATTTTTTTCTTCCAATGGTGCTTTTAGTATTAAATGAAGAGTCAAGCTATTTAATGGCTTGGCATGTCATTGGTCCTGCCACTGCCACTTTTCTGTTGGATGAAAAATAAAACAAAAAATATAATAACAATTTAATTTTATTATTTTTTTAAAGGTCCTAAATCTTAAATTTTCTTCTAATATACTATGGTTGTAGTGAAGCATTCCTTAACTGAATCTCAACTCTGCAGATTCAGTTGTGCCCTTCAATTTTTAACACAAGCACTAGATCAAAAGTTATAAAACTCCACTCCTGCATTTACTGAATACACCTAATTTTCATTGAAATTCATTCTGGGCACATCGGCCCTCGGAATGACACGCCATAAATTTTTACAGACTTGTAATAATCCAATATAAATAAAAAATACATGGTTAATCTAGGTGTTTACATTTATAATCTCGGATTTTTTTGAATAATGATTGGAATAATGTTTATATATTATATATATATATATAATTTTTAATTTATTTATTTTTAATTAATTATTATATGAAACATAAATTTATTGTCTCTATTTTTTGGCAATACAATAATATCATTTGTGAAAGTGTGGATTACCACCTCCTTAATGTAATGTGACTCATACACGCTATGCATGAAATGTTAAAATAATGTAATTCATAATATTATGTATCATATATAAAATTATATGATTTTAGAATTCTAATATAAATATATATAATATATGATTCATTATTTTAAGTAAGATAAAGAATTGAATGTAGTGTTCTTTCGTACGTACAAAATACCATCTCCAAGAATAGAACATTTAATTTTCTATCTCAAAATATTAGGGATTATTAAAAATAAAAATATAATAGATATATTTGATAATTAATTCAAGGTAAAATTTTTGTATTTGATGAAATCATGATCTTTTTAGGGAAAAATAAAAAGTTAAATTTTTTTCAATAATCTAGTAAATGAACACCAAAAATATAGAATTTAATGAATGATAATTAAAAAATGGGTAATAATTTGATATAATATTTAAATAAATGTTATTATAAATATGATTAAGGTTTTTTATATGTTAGTGATATTTCTAAAACCATTATACATATGTATAAAGGGTTTTCACTTGAAGGGAAACACATGGTAAAGGATTTACATCTTACTTTTGTCATCAGTGTGATTGATTTCATATTTACCACATTATTATTTTGTGTGGTGTATCGAATATGAATTTTGATATTTTAGATCATGAATTAATTTAACTTCATGATTATTTGAGTTCATGTTTTAATTAATACATATATTAGGATTTGTATTACATGTTTCCAACTAGTAAATAATTTTATCACATATTTCTTTTTATGGGGTTATATTACTTCTTATTTGTCATTAATATTCTATGATTACGTTTTAAAACAATTTTTATAACTATTCTTCCATTTTCAACTTTTTAGGTTGATTTATATTTTACACAAATAATATATTAATTTATCAATTCTAGCATCATCATTGGGGACTATTCATATATTTACATAACAATCAAATTCTGTTTGGGATTCTATATACATGAATTTCCATGAGGTGGAATTATTGGATGATTGTTCAGTAAAAAATTTATTTTTCTTCTCTACTAGTTATTCATGACCTTATTCATGTAATTTTACCTATTTATATTATTTGGTAATGAAATTATTTCAGAAATGTTTTTAGTAAAACTTGATGTTGTCTCTCTCTTTAGTCAAAGAACATGTTTTATTTTAAAAACCACGCTTTATAAAAAGGATTCAAATAAATTTTTGAATAGTAAAAATGATTTATTAAATAAAATTTCCCCATTTTTTAATTTAAAAATCTTATTAACAGAATATTTTAGTCACATTCTGAAGAATTCATTTATCTATCAAACATAATGCAAAAAATGAATTTTATTCATACCATGTATGGTAGGTAATAATTTACCTACACTGATTTCATTGAAGATTCCATTAAATTATAAAAAGGCTAATTTTTTTTAAAAATGATTCTAAAAGTTATTTTAAAAAAATGATAATAAATCAAAATAAAAATTTAATTTTCATCATGATTTTTTTAAAAGATATTTTTTAGTATTTCTATTCATCAATAAAAACAACACATTATTTTTACCCCGCATGGGATATGTTGTATTAATATAATATTTATTCTACCTTTGAATTGATTATGATTGATTTTTCATAGTATACTATTGATGTTCACTTCCTTGATTCCCTTTAGTCACCTTGAAATATTATATTTCATATTATATTTGGAAATTTCAATTAACCTAATTATCCAAAACATTTATCATGAATATTTCCATTTCTTAATACATAAATCATTTTTTCAAACGATTCTTACCTTTCTAGTTGTTATAATATCAAAGGAATTATTTATTAATCATTATTCATTATTCAATAAAAAAACTTATAATGAACAATGTTTATGAATTAAATCCATTATTCAATATTTTATGAATGCTTTCAAACTGATATGACATGGGTTAGAGACTATTTAAATAAATCTCGTAGATGAATAAGTAGACTCATGGGATCAAATCAAGTTGGAAAAAACGTTAACATTTGTAACTAGTATTATATAAAAATTATTGTGAAAGATCTTGATAGTTCAGATAAGGTTGCAGAATCTAAGTTGATTTTCATCCAGTATTATATAAATCGTCTTGTTAAAGGTCATGACTATAAAGGTATCATATTCCTAGGAATCATGATATTCAATAACTAATCATTTCATTTTTTTATTCAGTATTTATTATCCAATAAAATTTCTTTATGAAAATGAATCTAGATTCATTTCATTATCATTTAATATTTTAAATGCCATATGTTTTCAATTATTTACAGGTCCATATTTTTTATGATCATACTAATTAGTTTATTTATTACTTGTAATGTATCCTTATTTCTTTCCTTTCTATATTGAAAAATCTAAAGGATTGATTATTTATTCCCCTGTACATACCCTTACTAAGTATTTGACCTCAACCATATTTTTTTTCCTTCCCCATATATCCAGGAAGTGATATAGGAATGATATATAAGGATATGATAAATTAGGATAAAGATATTCTAATAAGTAAAAAATTATGTAGCAATTTATATTTTCATTTATAGTATAATAATCATGTATATATCTCATTTCCCAAGATTACTGAATGATTTATCCATTATATATTTTATTCATTGTAATAATACTAATATAATAGTAGTATGAATCATATCTAGAATTTTTAGGGTTAGTTCACTACATATACATATATATATCATAAATGTGATGTGATAAAAAACAAATCATATTGCTTTTTAGATGTGTTGTTCGACACGTACGCATGAAATTTATTATCATTATTTTGTTAATGAAATGTTACAATGTTAAATGGCATATTATCTTTTAATAAAGATAAATAAGTAATTAGTATCATATATATTCATTAATTCATTTTCTATAATCCAACCTTGATATATGGTGGCGTAATTATAATTACATCAGTGCAAGAGATGGTACTCTACTTGAAACATGAACAACTGTTTTGTTTCAAATATTAATTATGTGGATATGGATATAGGTAATAATAATTTCCTATTAAAATATAAGTATCTAGATGATAATATTAATTTTGTTTTTTAGGATTGAATAATATTTGAGGAAGGTAGAACAAGAAATAAAACTAAAACATGATGTAAAAAATATACCTATAATTTGATAAATCTTCTTTTCATAACCCCTTAAGAACTCTTTTATTAGTACTATAACCAAAATAATTCCCCTAAAACAAGGTATGAGTTGATAATAAGTATTTTGTTGGATATTATAAAAAAAATGTGTTTTTAATATGGATGAAATGAGAACATGTGTTTACCTTTTAAGATATATGAAATTGGAACCTTTTGAATTTTGTAAAATATTTACTTAATATATGTTAATAATGATGTACAAATGAAAAAAATTATAAAAATATAAAATTAAATAACCTATTTTATTTACCATTACATAATAATATTTTCACTTGTTTATATTACAATTTAAATATTATATTTTGGTTTTTTTCCATATATTAACCCATTTCACAATTACAATGACAACAAGGAATTGAATACATGAGGGTAAAAATAGTTACCCTAAATGAAAAAGTAGTATATAAAGGGAACTATGATTATTTTTTTCAACCATATCATAACAAATTATCCAAGGAATATATTTTTATGAATTTTATATCAAGTTATAAAATATTATTTCCATCGAATATCATTACTGTCAATTTTAGAAATATTCATTTACACTGACTATTATAAAATCAAGAAATCAAATGAAATTAGATATAGTAAATCTAATACAATTTTAATGTTTTATCATTATTTTTGAATTTTTTTATCCTTAATTATTTTTATTTATACTACTTGAATATTTTTAGTATCATTCATTTTATTTTTCAACTAATTTAATAATTATAACATCATTATTGTTTAAGGCATTAAGATAACTATATAAACACATAAAATTATGTATAAATTTCCATGATCAATATAATTGGTTAATATTTTACAATAATATTTATATAAAAAAATATAATTATTTTAACCCCATGTTATTATATATTATATTTATTAAAAATAATATAGTTACATTTATTTCATTTTGAGAAAAAATATTTTTAAGGTCATAATCCAAATGAAAAAAACACAAAATTTGTAATATGTAGGGTTGTTTTTGGGTGAGATGAAATCATAAAATAAAACTCTGGCAAGTTATGGGGTTGTTTTATAGTCTATATAAGTTTATTTTCAACTTTAATTAACTCATTTATACATTATTATGGTGAAAAAATATTCTAAACATTCTACTCATGAGTACATACAATAGGGAAATTTTTTACCAATATTTTTATTTTGATTATTGATATGGAATCAAATTTGATGTTTCAAAAGACACATGTGTATGAAATTAATTTTTAATAAAATAGACAAAACCTGGGGGGAAACATGTTTTAAAAAATGCAATTTTAAGTATAAAAATGTATTTTCACTAAATGAAAATTAATTTGTAATTAATAACACTATAACATGTAATTATTTAATCAGGTGGATATAATTGAAAATTAAAACAATTCAATAATTTATTTTAACTTCATTAATAATTTAATATTTAATATAATTTTCAATAAAATTTTGTTTTTTAAGTATTTATAAAAAACAATATTTTGAGAAAATTATGAAAATTTTATCCATATATAATTTTCAAATAATGAATACAAAAATGGTAAATATTTTTTGTAATTAAAATTCATTAAATAGAAAATTAATCTTTAAAATAATAATTTATAATAAATATATCAGATTAAAATATTTTTTATTTTATTAAATTTATAATCAATATAATTTTTCATTTTATTAATAGTAATAAACATAAATATAATTTATTATTTAATTAAATGGTTTTTTAAAATAATACCCATTTTGAGAAATTAATTCCTCCAAACATGATTCAATTACTAAATATTTAGTGATATTTTTTTCTAATTTCAATTTTCCCATGTTTCTTCTCCAAGAATATATTTTCACCACAAAACCACAACAAAATTAATAACCTTATTAATAAA
The DNA here is from genome assembly GCA_963277665.1 of Viscum album. Taxonomy (NCBI): domain Eukaryota; kingdom Viridiplantae; phylum Streptophyta; class Magnoliopsida; order Santalales; family Viscaceae; genus Viscum; species Viscum album. The sequence continues at coordinate 1,592,689,322 of OY728150.1, forward strand.
CACTTTATTTATAGATTTATGAATCGAGGAATGTTTTTAATAAAATGAAATAATATCTACAAATATAACAAAAAAAGGATCAAAACATGAGTTGAATTTCGAATATACAATCATAATATGAAAACAAGGAAAATTTGTGTACCTAAGATACACAATGAAGTTGGGCTATTTGGAAAGAAAGTATTCAAACATTTACTTATGATTTTATATGGTCCAATTAACCCTACAATTAGTTTCTCCTTTTTATAATAATAAATAATTATTTTATGTTGATACATTTATAAAATATGATCACCCACCACAGAGGAAAGATCCTTCATATGGTTATCCACCTATCATTTATGATTTTTTTCTATCCTCATATATTTTCTAATTACCTTAACCTATGTTGCGATCTTATTTTCCAATTATGGTCCAATAATAATAATTTTCTATACTTCATCTCCAAATGTATATGTTTATCATATCATTTTATATAATGTGTCAAGTAATTTCATCTATATACTTGAATGAAAAATGTTATTATACAGAAATGTCAACAACAGAAATATTTTGAATCCAAATTCCCTAGTAATACATTAATCTTGGATTAATAATTTCATCCACTTCCTATGTTATTCATTCATATTATCTGCCATATTGATGATCAAAGGATATAGTTAATATTTTATTCAATTCTGAATGAATTTTGAAGTCCTATCCAAAATATAGAAGTCTGGTAGGGATCTAAATTAGATAAAATAGGGAGAGTAATTCTTTATAACTCGATTATACTTTTAAAATACAACGAATTATTATACATGATTTATATTTTATCTTTAATAGTAAAGAAATTCCTAGATTAATTAATTGATTAATAATAACCCATATCACATAATCACTACTAGAAGTGTTTGGAAATCCCATTATTCATTGCATGGTTATATATATTCCAATTTCTTATTTGTAACTATAAAAGTCTGAATCATCCTTTTAAAAAATCATGATTGTTATTTTAATAATATAAAAGTATGACATTTCATTATAATTTCTATAATATCTCTATCCATTCCATCCACTCATAGAACTCTCAATGGTCTTTGTTCATTTCAGTGAAGATAGGAGGAATGAAAATTGGGGAAATATGATTGTCACTCAAAAATAATCTCTTTAAATAGATACCAAATTTAAGAAACAATATAATTCAAAATTATAACACTCATTAATTATAAAAACTATAATCTAAAAACATACTCTCCTATTTCAATTCAACCATATCATTGAACTCAGTGTCCTCTTTATAACCATTCTTATTTATTTCTGATATAGAATATTGAACTAACACCTTAAAAAATTTGTATGTTCATGTATCCATATATTATAGGAATGAAATCATAGAATCATTAACCAAAGGGGCATATTCTAAATTGGAAATGGTTAATAATGTTTTATTTTTATGACTCAAATCATGGGCTATATTTTTTATTTTATAAGTTGGTAATGGATCATGCAGTCATAGTCCTTCATTTATTTAATCCATCTTCTCTAACTCATGTCAAAATCATTATTTCTTAATATAAAAATAAAATACTTATAATTAATATATATTACATAATATAACACGTATAGATGATTCTTCCAAATTATTAAATCAAAAAAACCAAAAGTTAATTATTGATCATGTGTTGGGAAATTTAACTCATGCGGGATCAGAATCTGTTAAGCATAAGTAATTAGTGATCATTATAAATCTAGAAACAAGCAAAATCCATAGAAATAAACATTATATATAATAAAATTAACAATTTCTTGTGGTAAAATAAAAAATATATGTATTCAAAAATAGATATTTTAGTCTCGAAAATTAATAATAACATTCTCCATTTAGAGTTAAAATTATCATTGGGAAATATAATAAAGAGAAATTAAAAAAAACTATTTTTAGTAACATAATAATTCAAAAAAATTAATCTATATTACATTGTGTAGTATTTTACACTCTATAAAAAAAATGTTTTGAAGTGACAATATATATTATTCATCAGACTCAATATTAATATAGAATAGAAACTATTGAAATGAAATTTAAAAATTAATAAATATTAGATATTTCTTCATTACATTTATGGGTTGTAAAAAAATCCATATATTTCATTCATGATCCTATTATAATTTTAAAAAATTCCAATATATTATCAATAAATAGAACCCAGAAATTTTCTTGAACTCTTGAAAATAGAGTTCAATAGATCCTAGAATATAACTAGTGCATTAAAAAACAATTTGTGTAACTATAAAATCATAGTTCAAATATCTTTTTTGGAACATAATCTTTAAAATATATTTGTCCTTAACATTAATTGATGGTGCCCTAACCCATGATGAATCATAAAAATGTACAACAATACCTAGAGATAGTAAAAATAATAATCCACACAAGGAATATAATACCTATTCATATCATAATTTTTTTTCAATGTTATATTATCATTGAAAATTATCCTTAATCTATCTTTTTTTTAACAAATAATGTTGGATCACCCCAGGGTGGAGTGTTATGTTGAATGAAGACCTATATATAGAAATATATGAAATTTATTTTTCAATTATAAATGTTATACTTGATCTACTTGATAAGGGGTTTTAATAGTATTTTTTAGGTGCTATGTCAATTATAAACTCATCTTATAGATCAAGAATAACACCAGATAAATAATTTGGAATTATATACATATATTTATTCATTACTGGTAAAAAAAATTAACCTTTTATTTCTTTTCAATATTTTGAACTATGTAATGTTTTCTATAATTTATAAAAAACTTCTTGACATTATTATATGTTATCAATGGAATTAAATCATATAATATTTGGATATCCAATCTATTTTACAAAAAATAACTGAAAAACAATCAATACACATCATAATACCAAACTCAACCCAGGGTACTTCAATAAGATTTATTGAAAGACTATTACAATGATAATAAAAGGAATATTCCTATAAATATTCAGTGCTCTATTATTTGAACATGTAGTTTTTTGAAAAGATATACAATAAAATCATGAGTTGATATTTACAATTTAAATGTAATATTCTAAGAAATTGTAGAATGTGATGATATAGATTCAATGTACGTATTTGAATAATTCGAATAAACTATTAACATACTTTTAACCATTTTATTTTCTACTCACCATCAATGATCACAGTAGAATCATATTTTTGACTCATTTTTATATTCATCAATGTTTATTTCAATCATGTGTTACTAAATTCAATGATATGATACCATTATGTTCTATCTAATTTCAATCAGAGCATATTACTATATTATTTTCATTATTTTTCTAGTCATTTCCCAATCTATCATGAGCTTAATTTTAATATTTTCCATATTAGAATAATTTCTTATATTTCTTATGATATTCACCTATGTTGTTTTTAAAACACTTATCATGGTTTTGGGACATGATTTTATTACAACAATATTTATTTGATCAATTCTTCTCCATGATTATTCAACAATACATTTTATTCTACATGTTGTCAAGGAACATTATATCGTAAGATAACACATTTATACACTCTTAACACATTATGAAATATTATAAAAGCTTTTAAACTCATGGGATTCAAATTCAATTTGATATCATGGATTCAATATAGATTAAAAAATGACCAATTTTACTATAAGGATCTTATATATAAAAATTTACATACCTATAATATGCTTGCCGTTTTCATCATACACAAACATATAATATTCATTCCTTTGTCTCAATTCATGTAATAAATTTATTATCCTAACTTTTATAGCCTTAGGAAAATACTTATCATGAATAATATTAAAAAATTCATCACTTTACAAGATATCAATCACTTCAATTTCATATTTATTAAAAACCATTGACCACAATTGATAGGATTCAACTTCAAAATTTTATCTATAAATACAAACCATTTTTTTATTTGAGAAAACTTTGAAATCAAATATTTTATTTAATGAATTAATAAAATTTTCTACTACAAAATTTTTAGATGATCCATTATATACTTTATGGAATTTTCAAATAAAATGTACCACTATTGACAATTTTATAATGAAAAAATTTGTAGTTCTATAGGCTGTATCCACCAAAATTTATTTCTAATTTTATCTTATCCATGACTAATATAACTTCCATGTTCTATTTATAACCATTCTAGTTTTCATACTATGAAGGATATCATCTCCTAAATACCGTTTTTATTTATCATTCGTGTTCTCTATGTGGAAAACTAATTTTATCAAACACGTATTATAGAATAAAATTGATAACATTCAAATTATAAATCATTTCAAATTAATATTAAATTAAAAAAATTACACATATTTCATAAAAATTGTTTTATCCTATAATGTTATCTAAACACAGCTCTAAATAAAAAATTAAGGACCGAAACATAAACATAAAAGATGATAGTAACATTAAACTAAATTTTATATTCATATATTCCCAAATCTATTTTAGGATTGATGTATTAAATAGTTATGTTAAAAATCTAACATAAGAAACATATATATATAACTTGTGGAAACTTATATTCAATAAATATTATCCCATAAGAGAAAACATTTACCATGAAAAAAATTTCCAATTAAAAATCATCAAATCCTTCATATGGGCATCATCTTTTCATCCACCAAACCATAAACCCTATTAAAAGTACCATGTTAATTATTTTGAACATGATTTAATTATATTGACTAGATAAATTATGATATTCCTGTAAAAACAAATATAAATAATATAGAAAACATGTAGGAAACTTTTGGGATCATTTTTATATCACTCTAAAAATCACCCTTCATTATATAAAAAATAATACCACTCATTCATTGATCAAAAATAGTACCACCCATTCATTATTTATAACGGATCCACTAGTAATCATAATGATTTCAAAGTTTCATACAAAAATCATTACATATGAATGATTTTAATTTCAAATATTACACCCATAAAAACGTTCTTCAAATAAAAAAATAAGATATTGAAATATATGGTTCATTTTAATACCACATTATAAAGAAAACTAAAATATGGGGAAAGATTTATTAATTTAAAAAAATTAGTTATTTTATGGGAATAAAAAATCCCTTAATTATTATAGAAGGGGGGATTTTTTTTCAATAACTATATTATAATAGAACATTTTTTCTTTTTACTTTTATAAAAAATGTTAAAACATTTTGTAAAAAATACTTTTTTGAGATTTTTTGAATGAAACGCAAAATAAAAGATAATTAAATTTATAAAAAATTATATTTCATGAGAAATACGTAGATAAAATAATTTTATAAATATAGACAATGGATAAATGAATTTTTTTTGGAAATCATTACGGATGATTTAGAAATAATGGTTCTTTACCTTGAGATAACTCATCGCATACATTATTTGTCTTCTAAAGTATTAAAATTATTTAAATTATTTAATTCCTTTAAAACCTATTTCATTTTTATAATTAATTTTATCTGATTAATTACCATGTTATATTAATTATATTATCATTTTGTATTGTATTAGATGTTTTGATGATATTAAATACATAATCGCAAAATTAATTTAGTTAGTTGACAATGGTCATATTGGTCATCATTAAATTAACTGTATAACAATATTCAGGGAAAATTTTATAAGTTTTATATATAATTTATACATTTAAATCCAATAATTAATTTTGAAAATAAATAATTAGTTATGTTACAACCATGAAGATGGTTGGTCGTACGTACAATGTGTTATGTTTCCTTTTATACCAGATAATTATCGGAATAAGGAAAATATTATTTTATATTAAAATAAATATAATAATATTATTAATATAATATTAGTGAATTATATATACTTGTATATATAATACATGTGACGTGCTAATGAAAAAAGAATAACATAAATTTGTGGAAGTGTTAGTCACATGTTTGTATGAATGAATATATCATTTTTTCATGAAATGAAATGTATAAATGTAAATAAGATATTAGATTTTACTAATGATAAATATTTTATGAATATATTATATGAAAATTAATTCAATTATTATAATCCATCTATAAGGGAAAATGATGTAAAATGAATTACATTTTTTCTTGAGGCAGGAGTTATCTATACATAGAAATATTTATTTTGATTCCCATTTAAGGGAAGATGACATGCATATAGGGTATAAAATTAACATAATAAAATAATATAAATTTTATTATAGTTAATTTATTATTTTTTCATAGTTTAAGATGATTTAATGATTTTTAAAAAATAAATTAAATCAAAACATATGTTAAAGACAATACAATTACTTCAAAAAATATCAATTTCATTACACTTTAAGACATCAAAGATTTGTATTATGCCCCAAATAAGGCATATAGAATATTTTTAAGCATTATAGTAAGGTATATTGTTATATAGTGTCTATACATAATTCTTTTTGAAGTGTGAAAAAAGGAGAATATATGGAACCATTTTTTAAGGGGTGGGAACACTTATAATTTCTTAATGTAATTATTTAATATGAATTAATTTAATGCTCAAATTGACCCAAATTGATAGAATTATTATATAATATATCTATGTCTCTAATAAATTGAATAACATATTTTTTTACATATTTATATCATATTTTCATCCATATCATTTTGTTTTACATTGGTTAATTATTTTCGCATTTACTGTGTTAACAAGGGTTTTTATAATTTGAGAGTAAGAATAGGTACAAAAAACGGATAAAAGTCCCTAAATATACTATTTTTAATGTTTAAAATCGTATAATATTATCAGTTTTTATATAGTGTATTCATAAATTTTATATTATTTAATACTATATTATTTAATCATATATCATTAATTTCATTTTTATAAAATTTAATTAACATAGACATTTATATTATCAGTATATTAAATGAAATTAGTATAAAATATTTCAATACAAAACTATAATGTAATTTTTATTTATAAAATTAATGGGTAAAATTAAATTTTAATATACAAATTTTAATATTTTTAATATAATTTATTTTATTTTTTGTTTTTGTGAATAATTATTATGTGAATATTGTAAATGATTTAAACTAATTATTTATTCACTAAAAAATAAAAACAAACTAACAAGATGAATATAAATAACATTTATTTTAATATTCTATCTGTAAACAAACATATCTTCTATTAATCCCTTTTTAAAAAAATAACATTGTTATTAAAAATAACATTGTGGATTTTTTATTTTTTTTATAAAATATTTTATAGATAAAAATCACTTAAAAATTGGAAACAAATTCAATATATTTCACCATTTAGTGACTAATAAAGAGATATACTCAAATAAATTTTTTTCTAAAAGTAAGGGTCATTCTATTAACCATAATATTTTATTTTAAATATTAATTACTCAATATACCCATTACTATGGTTACAAATATTTCCAATGTTTCTATCCATAATAAAAAAAATGGGACATAAAAAAAATTTGGACAATTTTTTTCCAAATATTGAATCCATTTTGTAAGATACAATTAATAGTGTTAAATTTGATTAATTTAAATTTAAACTAATCAAACTCGATGATAAATAATGTTACATAAATTTGTTTTTATAAATATATTTTCTTCTAAAAATTCATTCGCAATATTAAAATAATATTTTATTTAACAAGAATGAACTAATGAAATTTAAAAATTAATAAAATTAATAAATTTATATATTCATTACTTTAATGTAAAATATGTTATTTAATAAAATTAATATATTTAACTATTACTTTAGAAAAATATGTTTTTGGAATTATAAATAATTTATGAAGATAACGATTACCCAATAAAAACAAAAATTAAATTATTATAATCAAATTTAGATTATAATGCGATAAAATTAAATTTAAAATATCATATAATAAAAAAATTTAATACCTCAATTAATTTTTTTGACAAAAAATATAATTAACATAAAAAACTCTCTTCTTAATAATAATGGAATTTAAAATGATTTATCTTCTCCTTATGTAACATATTACATGGATGATATTTCTAAATATATTTTATGAAAAATATAATAAGAATATCATTTATTATAGGGTTTTTGAGAAACAATTGTAAAATGTATTGCAGAATAATTCCCTAAAATTTAAGGATTCACATATTGAACTTATTTTCATGTATATTTTTTCTCTTGGATTATATATTTTGATACTATTTTATTTTCCAATTTCTATTCTTATTTTTTTGAGAGTCTACAACTATAGTTTGTAGCAAGTTATATCATGATTTAGGTATGCTATGTAATATACAGCCCTAGTAAATGATTTATTCTGAAGACTATAGGAATTAGTGTTAAAATATATTAATCATGATGTGAAACATTTGGGTTCTTAATAATTCATACTGTGAAAAGGCGTTGCATCACAATGGGCCTGATGAAGACTCATTATTTTTTTCATAACTCCATATTTTCCATTTCTATATTAGGAATGCAATTGGGGTTCCTCCCCTAATATTACCCCAAAAAATATAAGGCCCCCATTTTCATAAATAACATTGGCATCCTCCATCTATTTGGGCCAGTCATTATTGATTCTAGTTGTACTATTCATTATTTTTCATTTTTCATCTTCCTTATGTACTTATTTTCATTTTTATCTATTCTTCTCTAGCCATATTGATGTCTTAATGTCCCATGTTTTGATGTTTCTTGATATTTTTATAGGGATATATCTTGTTTTTTCCTAACTACGGTATTTGTGGGTTTTATTCTTCCTAATTTAGATTCGCCCTCTAAAGGAAGGTGTTTTTCCATCAGTTCATGGTATGTTTCCCTATCACCAAATCTGTAAACATTAATTTCATGATTTATGATAGAGTTTCACTTAAATATTCTTTATATTGATTAAAATGGCGATTTATTCAATATTTAATTTAAATAATATTTAATTCATGAAATATAAATTGTATTTTTATGACTAGTAGGCTGTATATGTTGAAGATGATTTCAAAGACCATCAAAGTATTTCAGAAAATGCGTCCAAGATTTTCCATTTATAGTGTTTATTTTTAAATTATTTCTAAATATATTTAGTGATAATAAAATGTTTTATAGAGGTAATAATTTGAGTTTTCCTTAATATTTTCAAACCAAAAAAACTATTTTCAGTTAATATTTTTTTGTTGATTATGACTATCCCATGAATATTTTTTTCTCGATTCCTATTATCTGTCTCGAAAACTATCATGTGTTCTAAAATTTCAAAACATGGTTCAGATTTATATTTAATACTTTTAACATGGAGAATATGGAAATGATTTTAATTATTTAAAATGTTTTTATTTCTTGTGAGGAGTCATGTTTTTTAAAAACATGTTTTCTCTTAATATTAAAAATTATTTTCAAGGTATGAAAGAAGATTTTGAAAATAATTACAAATAATTCATGAATTGTTTTCACTGAGATTCTATTATCTATAGATAGGATTTTATGCAGTAAATTTGATTAATATTAATTACATTGTGTTTTAATTAATATATATGTCTATATGATATATGTAGGTTCTAATATAAATAACATACAAGTGATAATGGGTATTTTAGAAGGGTTTGTTAATAAGTATGTAATGGGTATTGTTTGTATCAATGATACATTATATGATTGTACTTGTGATTTAAAGACTCAATTTTATTTATTATTCATTGGAACCTGGGAATAAAGTTATGAAATACATTTGGAGTAATATTAGTAATGGTCTAATTTACATACAATTGGGATATAATAGAACAAAAACTAAACATACCTATGATATATTTATTGAGACTCTTGCTGGGGTGTCTTGTTTTTTATGAAATTGGGACTAATATCTCTACTATTGAGTAAACATGAAATTTATTGCATTGAATTATAATATTATATTGTCATTTAGCTTTCCCTAAACAATGTTTTTTAGTACACTCCCATAATATTTTTCACATTTATTTATTTTATTTTATAGATAGGTATTATTTAAATTCTTATTACAACAACTAATTTAATTTCCTTACTAATATAATTCTATTTATATTTTATTTTTTTCCATTTTATCCACTGTGTAATGATTTTGTAGTAACATTTTACCTTTATTATATTTTTTATATGGTTGATATTTGATAGTTATTTACACTAATATATTTCATTGAAAATATTTCATTTTAATGAGTGTTATTTACCATTATTTATGATATGTTATAATATTAAATCCATTCATCCAAATGGTTTCATACTTTAAATTTTCCCCTCCAAAAAATTTATTATCACATGAAATAGTTTATTAAAATGGAAAATTTCGAGATTTAAATCATGTTTATTTTTCTATGATTAATTTATGAGATTTGTTTTATACTAAAATTAAACTATATATTCATTAAATCATATCCACATTACTAAAAAATAGTTTTATACATGATGATTATGTATATGGTTTTGGGAGGATACCTTCTTGGATATATTATCATTCAAAAAACACCTCATGTTACATTAGGGATCCAATTATATTCATATTTTTGGACTCCATTCATCTAGTTTCTCAATGATTGGTTTTATTAATGATTTTGGATTGTGACCTTCATTCACAAAACGATCATCATATTGGCATTTGGGTTTCTTCTTTAAGTTTTCTTTCATGTATATATTTTTATTTCATCCTTATCTTATGTTGATATCTTCTTCCATCTATTGTATTATCTTGTATTTTATGTCAACTACATTGTTGTTTTTTCGATATTCCTTGTTCTGTTAATACCTTATTTTGAAACTACTAATTTTAATTAAAATGCAATTTTTTTTCACTTTTTTCCAGCCATATTTTCAACAATTTTCTCATTCTATATCAATTTTTTTATTTTGTGAAACCATTACGACATTATTAAATAAATAAATTATTTGTTTCCTCCATCTCGGGGATATTTGGTGTACACATTGGGTCATCTTATAGATATATTGGATTGTTTTTTAAGGGAGGCCCATGTGATTTCCGGACATAGAATAACAAACAATCAAGATCTAGAGTTTCAAATATTCAGCTATAATTTGAAAACATAGTTATATATATCATTTAGAACCTAGATACCACGTGAATTTATATAGGTGTCGTATTGTTGATATGAAATTTATATATAATTAAGAAACATATCTGTGGAGACATATTGATAGAAAACTATTGATTTAAAAGGGCTGCTATATTTTATTTTTAATGGGGATAAAGGTATGATGGAACATTAAATATTTATCGGTTTTAATACTTTATATAGTTATAATTAGAAACATTAACCAAGATAATATTTTCAAAACAATGGTTTTTTTAACAAGATGGATTCAAGGTAATATTTTATTTTAATTATATTTATGATGAGATGTTTTATTCGAAGTAAGATCCATAAAATATAATGGGTTGTATTTGGTAATAAGAGGTTTTGAGTGGTATTTTTTTGAAATCAACTAACTATATATTTTGAAAATATGAGTTTCATTAAATGGATAAATTATAGTGAGAGGAAATAGTGATAGACAAAGTTTATTTCATCCATATCCATGGATCTAGCATTTAAAAGATATATTGTATTGTATGATTTTTTTTTGAAGAATAATAGTAGATATAAATGGATGTTTAGTGGTTATAAGTATATAATATTGAACTGGGAAATGGGTTTTAACTAATCGTTGAAGTATTCTTAAATATAAATATACTAATGACATCTAAATTTGACAGAGGAATGAGGATAATAATGATATGTGTTATTTTAAGATATCATCCTTTTCAAGAGGTATCATAGGTTCCAATTCATTTTGTTTTTTATTTAAGTTCCTTATGATGGATTTATGACATGGGATGTGTTTGGGTATATTTTTACGAAAAAATTTAGAAAGAGGTACAATGTACTGTTAGAGAATGGTTAGTGTAAATGGTGTTCCAATACTAGATAACTATACAGACCCATGTAGAGCGGATACACATGGATAGTGAATAGTTTGAGAGAATATGTTACCAAACCCTATTAATTGTGCAACCTCAGATTGTGAGGGGCCACACAATTGGTGCACAATTTATTAAACCATGTTCCTATGCCCATAAATTCATGTTCACGGTTTTATTTCACCTAAAAAATTTATTCTATATCCCCCCGATCTCCTGAAATACCCTCATTTCAACCATGTCTCTAGAATAAATGCTTTTGGATGATTCTAGAGAATTTTGAAGGGGATAATTGGACATTTTTCATTGATTATTCAAGATTCAATGCTTATATTGATGATATTCTATTTTGTTTGTATGTGGGTCTCATCCGGAACCTTATTTGGTATATTCCTTCTTCTTATCTTGATCATTTGTAGGAGTTTATTCTTTGTTTCTTTAGATCTAAAATGAATTGGTGATATCTAGATCGTGGATTATTGATATAAACCAATATTGTCTTGATTTTGATATATTTTATATTTGTTTATGGATGAGATCTAAATCTCAAATTTACATCATCATGCTGCTTGAATATTGGGGATTTTGATTGAGCGGATATCCATCATTTAATCAATGAAGGTGGTATAAAATCTAAATCCCATATTCATGATTTGACTATGTATATCCAATTTTTTATAATTTATATAGTTTTTTATTAATTAAAATCCAAAATTTAATTAATTAACGATTCAAATAAATTAATTAAGATTATTGTAAAATTGTCATATTTAGTGATCGTTGAATGAGAGAACTTATTTGGTAATTAATTCTATTATTTTGATGCAATGAAATAGAAAATTTATTGGTGAATTTATTATAAGACTCTGGAATATTCTGTTTGAAAAAATAATTGATAAATTAATTATGACATTTTTACTTTGGAATTTGAGATAATTAATAGATACATTAATTACGAGTAAGTGTTTAATTATCGACCGAGTTAATTTTATAGATCAATGTTGTAAATTAATTGGGTAATTAATTAAGGGTTTTTATGTGATGATAAATAGTTCAATTGGCAATGAGTTTGAGCTAATTAATTTATTTACAAATTAATTAATGTTATATTGGTGTAAGGGATTTAATGTTTATTAATCATACTTAATTTGATGATGTGATATATAAATATATATATGATAATTTTGTTAATTTGGATTAACATTGAATAATGAGATCCATAAGATATGTGTTAAATGGTGAATGGTAACATGACCATTTGTCCTACAAATAATAATGCTAACATTTTCATTAAAATTATGTGATTAATTGAATGGTAACATGGGAATTCATCTATGAAATGAGACTGGTAACGTGGTTATTAAATTTTTAAATAAAAATGGTAACATGGTCATTATATGGGTATGATTAAATAAATTGTAACATGGTCATTCATTACTAAAATAATAATGGTATCACAATCATTCAAATTATGTGATTAATTTTATGGTGACATGTTCATTCGTCTATGAAATTAGAATAGTGGTGTGGTTATTCATTTTAGAAATAGTAAATGTGACATGGTTATTAAATAAGATGGTAAACCATGGGTAAAAATCATGTTCTTGCATTTTCTAAAGCAGGTATTGAGGTGTGGGTATCTATGGGACCTCATGGATTTATGTGATTAAATAGAGAATATTTAATAATGCGATAAACTCATTATTAATCCATTATATCTTTTTATCACAATTTCATACAATAATATTTGATACATTGGTTTTATAAATCATTTGTGGTTTCCAACTGAGTCATACTCCCACCCTATTCATCATACCTAATTGGTACATGAAAATATGTTATTCTTATAGGACAAGTTAAAGGAATATGCGATGAGTTGGATTTATGATTTGGGATGGAACATGGATTAATAAACTATGCATGGTTCAAGAACCTCTTTGGAGTCTTTCCTGTATTTAATTTTCATTTAATTTTTTTCACATTGATACATACATTAGAATCACATGTTTTCCCTTTTAGTTGAGTATTTTATTTTCTATTTCAGTTGTCTTGTGAAATTGGAATTTTTGTGGTTATATATTCCTTGTCTTTATTTATTTATTTACACTTGTGTTTTACACTAATAAAAGATGCTATTGTATCCTTATCATTTCTTACCATACCCTCAATACTAGTCGGCATCCTCTAGTATATGGGGAGGAATTCTTGAGGTCATGTGATTGAATAGCATGGAACATTGTTGTCTGGCACATGATTCGGATCATTAGGATGTGGTGTTAGAGGAGTTTCCCTTCTTCATTAGTTGATGTATTGTTTAGGGAAATGTAAAAAAAGAGAGTTGGAAGAGTTGTTTCATGGTAATGAGCTTATGCATGGTAGTCACAAACCCCTGTATTTAGGGAAACCCTTGTACTCAGTGCAAGATTTTTGTTATTGTTGTTTACTATTATAGTCGAATATTATTTCACCATGGATGATATAGTTATGGTGTGATGTAATTATTATTTCTGAAAATTATGGAATATTGATTCATGGCCCAGAATGGCCCAAATTTTGAGTCTCGAAGCATAATTCTAGTAACATAATATTATTGCGACATGCTTCATTTTATATATGCATGGGGAAATGGGATATGTCTTAGTGACTGAACTTATATTATCTTCCTATCTGGTGAAATTGAAATGAAAATAGTGCTTATCATTTTTAAATTGAATATGGTAAAAATTTATGATGATATGGTGTCTAAATGTGGAACATGAATATGAGAATGTGGTTACCCTGGTTAATGGAAAGTAGGTTTATGATGGTTAAGGCTGGTGATAACTCCTCAGTTTTGACCACGTGATGAGATTTGGGAAGATGCTTTTTTCCCATTTTTTGTTATTCCCTCTAGTGTAAAAATTGATAAGATTTGTTTCGAACCATGGTCAAAATGTTTTTGTTTGGATTCTATGGATATTACTTCATGAAGGATATTGTTTAGAGTAAGACCTGAGGACATGCTTGTGGATGAACCTCCAGTGGTGGAACCTAAGGCACCGATTGTGATGGGGGAGCTTTAGAGATGTTCGGGGAGAACGTCATTAGTTTCATAAAATTGGTTGAGGGAGACTCGGGGAGGGTTTGTAAAATAATGTCTAACCTAAAAAGGGAGTTTTAGTTGTAGAACCCTTTAAATATTATTAGTGAGGGTGGACCTAATGGAGTTGAGTTTTTGGTTGATTCCATTGAGATGATATGTGACCATCATGAGACTTTTCTAGGAAGGGGTCGAAGCTGTCCGATTATATGCTATTAAAATTAGTTAAGTGCTTGTGGGATATTCATATGTGGGATGGATTGGATGATGGAATGTTAAAGGAGGCCATTTTAGAGAAGCTCTTGGAGAACATCTATGCAGATAAATTGAGGTAGGAGAATATAGTAGATTTTGTGTAGATGACTCATGGGACCACTTCCATTAATGATTATGTTGGATGCTTCACATACTAGTATTGATTTACTCTAGTGTGAGCAGGATATAATGCAAAAATAGAGATACAAATTTTGGATGGGATTAACTCATATATTCTTTCCCAAATCAATATCATTCGATTAGGGAAGTTTGATGAATTGGTGGAACACGATCTCATAGATGAAGGGAATCTAAGACAGTATTCTAGTGTGGGATAGTTTATATCTACTGAATAATCAATAGGTATGACATTTGGGAGTAGTTAGCACCATTATGAAAACATTATCACGGGATGTATAAATAATTGTACACAGTTCAAGGGGATGGTTGTAGTAGAGATTACTGGTGTGACCATTCATAAGTGTGGTGGGACAAGATATTATCTTAGGAACTATTCATGACCCCCAGTGGAGTGTCATGCTTGCAGAAATATGGGACATCTACAATGGTTCTGTAAGAACATGAGGTAGTCAACGATTAATGGATAATCAAGACAGAACCAATGCGTGAGATGGGGATCTTCCGCACAATATCATCCAGCTGGGGGACCTCAATTGGTAGAGGAGGTAGAGGTAGTGGAGGTGGTGCTTCTGGGAATGAGCACTGAAATCAAATGAGCGGTGAAACTCAGGGGAGTCATATAATATCTTATGGTATCAGGATATGATAGATTCATGCTATTTAGTATGGACATTTGGATAGAGATGTTGGAACCTCAAAAATGATACGTATTATTCTAGAGCTTCTACATTAGCTATTGCCTTATTTGATACAGGTGCCTCACATTCCATTATACTTGAAAAAATGTTAATTGGTTGATCATGGAGATGGAGATTGTGAGACGAGTTATGATTATAGATACACATTTTGTTGTATGGTCTTCGGACATCCATGTGTTTAAGGTATGTTCTCTTGATATTTTAAAGTGCCATTATCTAGGGGATCTCCATATTTTTGATATAACAAGATTTAAACTAATTATGAGTATAGACTAAATAGTCTCATACTGATCCCACATAGACTGTTACCATGGGAGATTTAAATTTACATCTCTTAAGGATGACCATTACATTCACCATGTATAATGGGATATCCAGGCGGGCCGAGCTAGGACAATTACACAGTAACTGAGAGATCTCACATCCCATGTTTCTAATCTGTTACTGGATAACAGGGGAATTAGTCAACATTTCCTTCTAGTAGTAGTTGATCTCTTTTAGGATGTATTTTCAGAATACTTCTTAGGGATTCCACCTGAGAGAGATGTGGAATTCACTATTGATCTCATGTTGGGGGATGATAAATTATCTATTTCTCCATATAGAATTGCTCTGATAGAGCTTAAATTGATTAAGACATAGTTGGAGGAGTTGTGGGATATATGTTTTATATATATGAGTACATTGCCTTAAGGATCAGCTGTATATTTTCAAAAATAATGATAAAAAGTGTTTATGTGTATGTGTTGAATATTGGATGTTGAACAATATGACTTTGAATAACTTATATACTCTTCTACATAGCACTGATATATTTGTCCAATTTATAGGGGATAGAATGTTCTCAATGATCAACATGATATCAGTGTATCATTTGTTGAAAGTTCAGACTTATGATATACTGGGGATAGCATTTAGGAGAATGTGCGATCTATATGATATAATATTAATGTATTTCCAGTCGGAAAATGCCCCAGTAATTTGTAACTCCCTGACCCCAGCTACCTAGAGTCAGTGCATTATTGCGTAACATTGTCATGATCACAAAAGATCAAGTCTCAAAAGAAAGATTATTTTAGTAGCCTTGGAAACACTAGATACATTCATAAATGTTACATTACATCATAAAGTGAAAAACTACAATAACAATGTCTCCATAGTCCAAACTCATATCCTCTTCTAACTATCCCTGCAGGTCATTAATAAAATACTTCTTCACATCCTGGAAAATATTAAAACATTGAAAGGGGTGAGCTCAGATGCTCAGTAAGGATAAAAATATAGAGGAAGCTTTCATAAATAATCATAAACATTTAAGGCAATGTATAACTAAAACAAATGCCTTTTAAACATGAACTTCAACATAATATGGAAAAATTAAAATAAGATAATTCCATTTACATATGCACACGGATATTCTACTGGTCGAATAATCACATGCAATATCAATAACTACTTTCATAATGATGGAATGCATAATGTCAGACTATCATAACCACAGAGCCAAGGCCTCGTGCCAAGACCACAAATAAGATTTTGTCAAGGCCTCGTGCCAAGACACTAGTTTGTCTCATGAGACCAGCCGATGCATCGAAGAGCTATAGTGGGCTCCACCCGTCACTTATTAAGTCCAATGCATTCCTTATATGAACAGGTTTAAACATATCATAAACCATAACATAATTGTATCACATAAAACATGCATAAAGGAAACATAAGATTTCCAAACTTTAATCACAATATATCAATACAACACATTGATATAATTAAAACTTTATCAAAACAATTTTCAATACCAAAATTAAAGAAAATTAAAACGTGGTATTTATTTTTCATTTTAAAAAAAAGTTATGGCTTTTAGAGGAAGCCGAAACTCAAATAATGGTAACGGCGGCAGAGAAGTCGTTGTCGCCGCATACATACGAAATGAAAAACATTAATTTTTATCGTTTAGTAAAACACTTCATCTAAAAATATTCCTTTTGAAGAAATATAAAAGTCAAAGGGGTTTATACACCATATAAAAGAAATTTCTGTATTAAACAAAATATGCCTCAATGAATGGTGAATGAGACGAAGTCCCATAAAAAGATCATTTTTTTAAATAAACTAGATCTATTATGTGTATTCTCTATAAGTAAACATAAATAATGTAAAGAAATACAATATAGGACATAATAATATCATGGCATAATTTGAATGTAGGAGATTAACCCAAAGAATAGAAATTTGGTTAAGAAATTCCCTTACCTCGTGTCCGACTTGACTCGACCGTTCCTTAACCTCCTAAATAATAAACTAGAGTTAATTTATAATTTCTTAAGAACCTTTTTCAAGTTTATGATTCCTTTTATATCACTTATTACTATGTTACGAACATTATGTAATTATTTATGTTAATAACGGTCGTTTTGTCGATCTTTGGTACTTGAGTCAAAAATAAACTTCTTAAAATTACAAGTTGTTCATGTGGTAAAATATCTATTATATCCATAATTATATTCATTATTTAGATATAATATAAATCATATATATATAGTATATACATTAATTTATAATATTACATAACATTTAGAGATAAGAAATGAAATTCACCGTTCATGGAGACGGTAAGCCGTACGTACGCATGAACGCTACTTTCATTTCTATTTCATATTTAATGGAATGACGTCACAATGATATAAAGGTATATTATAATTCAAGTATAATATCATATATAATATCATTTACTCCATACTTTATACGTCCCACATATGACATTAACGATTAAAATCACTATGAGGCGGCGATAGTCCGCACTTCCTAAAATGAAATTATCGCGTTTACCCATAATGGAAATCATAATGTTATGCCATAAATGAGAAATACAGAAGAATAAAGAAAAAATAAACATAATATATATATATCATATATGAAAATAGTGTCATCAAAATGGCCACCATTAGAGGGGTTAAAAGAATATTGAACAATCATCATTTCGTGAGGCAGTATTTCGCCACCCACAGAAACAGTATGTTCTTTAACCATTAGACGAAGGTGTGTATAAGTGTAAATCACATCCTTATCATAACAACATCATAGTATATTTTATATACTGGTTTTCTTATAAAAGAAAGAAATAAAAAGAGTTTAGGGGATTGGAGAAGAAAAATAAAACAAAAGAACATAAAAGAAGACATTACCTTAAAATCGGGTAACTATTTTTGATTTGGGCCAAAGGCTTCATTGGGAAGAATTCTACCCAATGTGAAGCTTCTAGGAGTAAGAGAGGGAAGTTGAGAGAGTATTTGGGTAGATTTTTGCCGAGCCAAAAGGCTTTGATGGTTTGAATAAGGTGGTAGTGGTGGGGACCTTTTATAAGAGGAGAGAAGGGGCACTCTTGGAATGATGGAAATGTTACTTTATTATGAAATGCTTTTCGGATTCTAAAGGACCCAAAATGATATATTTCGAGGCTAAGGTGATAAGGGTGCGAAATATTCTCATCAAATAGGTTTAAGAAAAGTGTAAGCCTTGGATTTTACATTATCATTTCATTTTATTTAAATCGTTAATTAATGAGGTAATCGCTGCTTCATCATGGTGTCATAAATAATTTAATTTATTTAATGTCTAAAAATTACAAAAAAATATCATGATGTATGAAATACTTTTAGGTTACTAATGAATATTTATAGTCAAAAATATGACTTGAATAACCCCATTTAAATTTTTTTTTAGTAAAACAAATCAAGTTTGTGACATTTTTTTTTGAACATTAAATAAAAAGTTTTTAATGTCATTTTCCTACCAAAGTGGCTCCATGGGGTCTCCAAGTTGACCCATGGATTTTCTTGGTCGGCCATGACTCATCCAATAAGGGTAGGACAAGTGTAAAGGAATTATCATATTTTTATAATATCATTTTTAACTTAAATTTCACTAATTAAATTTAATCGCGATTAATTAAACAGAAAAGTTACTATTCACCAAAAAATTATTTTTATCCCATTGAACCAAATTTTACATCCTAATGAAAACCATGTATGTCAGATTTTTGATAATAAAAACACATAAGTGGTAATGTTTCATTTAAATGAAAAATGAATTTTTTAACTACCACTTAGTGGTTTCACTATTCATCAAAAATTGAAGTTTTTCAGAACAATTCCAAAATTTCACCCTAATATATAATTGATATTCCGAATTAAAAAAACGGTGTCTATTTTAAAAAATTCCAAACAAATAAGTTGCATTAATTAATTTTATAATTAATTCCCATTGTCACAACAAATAGCGTGTTTTTAAGAAACAATATATATCAAAAGATTGACTATTGTTCATGTCTAATTTCGAAGTGAAATTAATTCTTCTGACCACCATTAGATAAAATGGTAAAAATATATTCTAATTACACTTTAAGACCACTGAATACTATAATTTATCACTATAAATTATTTTTATTAAAAAAGTTTTTTTTAAGTATTTTTCACTATTCATAAAAAATTGGATGTTCTCAGAAAAATACCAAAAATTCATCATAGGATAATTTCGATATTACGAATCCAAAAATGAAGTCCATTCTGAAATATAAAATTTATATAATTTCAAAAAGTGGGTATTACTATTCATAACTGCTACTTTGATTGGTCGCAATGTGTTAGAATCTCAAACTTGCGTACAATGCAAGCTATTGCATTATTCAAAGGGAAGCGTATCGTGAAAGCTTGGGGTGTTAGATTCTCCCCTCCTTCAAAAAATTGCGTCCTCGCAATTTGAAAATGTTATTCGAAAATAAAATGTTGAAAATAGAAAATACCTTTGTGGAAAACCCACATTGGAAATAGGGTTAATAAGAATATAACATTAAAAGAAAAAAAGATAAGTACAAAGGTCACCCGAGATAGACCATACTAAGATTCTATGAAAAAATCGATATGGAGAGAAAAAAACCATCAAGGTCTGATTGAGAGTTGTAAAAATCAGGATTATGAGAAATTTAACCACAAGAAAATCACAAACTTGTGATTGGTTAAATGGTCATTGAATCCCCAGTTGGAAATGACAACCGACAATGTTTTTGTTTTTAGTTATCTTTTATAAAGTTGAGGAATTTATTTAAGAGATTTTCTAAGAACATAAGGAAATATACTTACTTGTCATGTAGGCTTTCATTCTTTAATAAATTTTTACCACGAACCCATTGTTCACTCCAAATGGTAACAGAACTCAAAAATATTCTATTTATCCTAATTGTATAAGGTTCCAAATATTACCACATACAGTTTATATTAGGAAAACTATTCTATAATAACCAGGGACTTCTTGTAGGCTAGTGGTAGGTAATAAAGGCATGTCTCACTATGGTTGTGGGTTCGATTCCGACAGCTTTGTCCGACGCGAAGGGTTATCCCCCAACCTGAAGGTTTTCCTTTTCTTAAAACTATAGTATTATAAGATTCCACAAAAAATCTTTAGAAATGTTTTAACCTTAAAAAATACTATTCAAGGTTCAACTTAATCCATTCCAACCTTTATAGTTATCCAAAATACCTCTGTCCAGACATTCTCTAAATGGTCTCTAAATTCCAAAATCAAATGTAACATCTGATTCCCCAAACAAAGTAATGTTTCTCTTATTGTCACAAACTAAAAATATGATTACCTTCCTCATATTAAAAACATAATGAAAACAATGAGTACTTCAGTACAATCCGTATATATATCACATTATCCTTATAACTAGAATATAATCCTTTAGCCCAAAAGCACTAATACATTAATTATTCCACTTCAACTATAGTAACAAAAAAAGATTGTCCTCGATCCCTTGGCCTTTTCTAAGGTAAGTTTCCCTAATGCTTAGGACATTCATTTGCATAATTCCCCATTTCCCAATAATTGTAGCATTCAATATTGATAGCCTCTTTCTTTCCCTTGTAATGAAGAGCCTGGTGACCTTTTTCTCCATATTTATAACAAACTTCCTTTCCTTTTAGGGAAGTACCATGGCTATTCTTCCCACAATTATCGTATAATGGAAAATCCCTCTTTCCCATTTTACCTTTATCTGTCTCTTGTTCCACCGTTCTCTTCTTCTCTTTCTTTACATTATTTTCATACGACTTAGAGAATTCCTTTTCTGTCTTGATAGCACGCGAGGCAATATCTTCGTATGACGAGAAGGTTTGTGAGACTAATGCTCGACGGAGAAATGGTTTTAACCCATCCAAGAATCGATCCATCTTACTTATTGGGTTACGTATATAATCTGCAACATGCCTCTCTAACCTTGTAAAGTTAGCCTCATACTTTGCGACATTCACATCCTTCTTCTGCCTCAGACTCAGAAATTACCTTTCCATATTTTCACGATGGTCATGTGAAAAGTATTTTTTTAAGAAAATTTCCTTAAACTCCCACTATTCCATACTTGATACTTCTTCATCTTCCTTTGTGTTTTGAATCAGCGACCACCATTGATCGGAATTTCTAGTGAGGTGGTAGACTGCCAGGACCACCTTCTCCCTTTCGCTACTCCCTAAGTCATGTAATATTTCTTCTAAAGAGTTTATCAATTGCTTAGCTACTAATTGATTTGTACCCCCATTAAATGTTGGCAGTTGTTTCCTCATGAAGCGGTCTAACATTGATCCTCTACATTGTGGATCAGGGTGCTCCATACGAGTAAGGTTATTATTCATAACCTGAGTGAGTTGTCCCAATATGGTAATAAGTTGATCAGCACCAGTTGTATCTCCAGATCAACAGTAATTATCTTGAGCGGGAGGGAAATCACTACACGGAGTGTGTGCATTAATACAGTTTCCATTCCTTCCACTAGGCGCCATTTCTAAGCAATGGCATAAACTAGATTAGTTTATGATTCAAAATAAATAATTCCATCCTTTTAAAATACTTAACATAAATTCAAATATTTATGGATATAATCCATAATCATAAAAAAAATTCATTGAGGAAGTATATAATCAAGACCCTTCATAGTGGTTTGTATAGAAAATGAGAATTATCCTAAGAATATTCCCCGGGAGTGTCGTAACCAAGAGTGAAGCAAGGACCGTTGTCGTGCACCAGTTCCCGTTCGAGTCTAGCTCAAAGCGGTGTTTTTGGGGTTTACCCCTAGGTACATCTGTTCCAAAGCCGCCTCTACCTGCTCGTATCCAGACAGGGATGTATTACTTGGAAAACTCACAAAATCTCTATAATACCAGAATTCTAGGAAGTTCTTCTATACTAATCCTAAAATTCTATCTTCGGGCTATGTTCTCTAATCAGAGTTTATCTAAATCTAGCTTCCAAGGTTAGTACTAAACTGCCTCTGATACCAACTATAGCACCCCGACCCCAGCTACCAGAGTCGGTGCATTATTGTGTAACATTGGCATGATCACAAAAGATCACGTCTCAAATGGTCGATTATCTTAGTATCCTTGGAAACACTAGATACATTCATAAATGTTACATTACATCATAAAGTGAAAATATACAATTACAAAGTCTCCATAGTACAAACTCATATCCTCTTCTGAATATCCCTTCAGGTCATTCATAAAATACTTCTTCACATCCTGGAAAATATTAAATCATTGAAAGGGGTGAGCTCAGATTCTCAGTAAGGATAAAAATATAGCGGAAGCTTTCATAAATAAACATAAACATTTAAGGAAATGTATAACTAAAACAAAATCCTTTTAAACATAAACTTCAACATAATATAGAAAAATTAAAATGAGATAATGCCATTTACTTTTTCACATGGATATTCTTCTGGTCGAATAATCACATTAAATATCAATAACAACTTTCATAATGATGGAATGCATAATGCCAGACTATCATAACCACGTGGCCAAGGCCTCGTGCCAAGACCACAAATATGATTTTGTCAAGGCCTCGTGCCAAGACACTAGTCTGTCTCATGAGACCTTCCGATGCATCGAGGAGCTATAGCGGTCTCCACAAGTCACTTATTAAGTCCAATGCATTCCTCATATGAACAGGTTTAAACATATCATAAACCATAACATAATTGTATCACATAAAAAATGCATAAAGGAAACATAATATTTCCACACTTCAATCACAATATATCAATAAAACACATTGATATAATGAAAACTTTATCAAAACCATTTTCAATACCAAAATGAAAGAAAATTAAAACTTGGTATTTATTTTTCTTTAAAAAAAAGTTATGGCTTGTATAGGATGCTGAAACTCAAATAATTGTCACGGTGGTGGAGAAGTCGTTGTCACCGCATACGTACGACAAGAAAAACATTCTTTTTTATCATTTATTAAAACACTTCATCTAAATATATTCCTTTTGAATAAATTTAAAGGTCAAAGGGGTTTATACACTGTATAAAAGAAATTTGTGTATAAAACAAAACATGCCTCAATGAATGGTGATTGAAACGAAGTCCCTTAAAAAGATAATTTTTTTAAATAAAATAGATCTATTATGTATATTCACTATAAGTACACATAAATAAAGTAAAAAAATACAATATAGGACATAATAATATCATGACATAATTTGAATGTTTGAGATTATCCCAAAGAATGGAAATTGGGTTAAGAAATTCCCTTACCTCGTGCCCGACTTGACTCGACTATTCCTTAACCTCCTGAATAATAAACTAGAGTTAATTTTTAACTTCATAAGAACCGTTTTCAAGTTTATTATTCCTTTCTAACACTTATAACCATGTTATGAACATTATGCAATTATTTATGTTTATAACGGTCGTTTTGTCGATCTTTGGTACTTGAGTCAAAAATAAACATCTTAAAATTACAAGTTGCTCACGTGGTAAAATATCCATTATATACATAATTATATTCATTATGTAGATATCATATAAATCATATATATCCAGTATATACATTCATTTATAATGTTACATAACATTTAGAAGTATGAAATGAAATGCACCGTTCATGGAGACGGTAAGCCGTACGTACGCATGAATGCTACTTTCATTTCTATTTTGTATTTAATAGAATGAAGTCACAATGATATAAAGTAATATTATAATTCCAGTATAATATAATATATAATATCATTTAATCCATACTTTATACATCCCACATATGGCATTAACGATTCAAATTACTTTGAGGGGGTGGTAGTCCACACTTCATAAAATGAAATTATCGCGTTTACCCATAATGGAAATCATAAGGTTATGCCATAAATGAGAAATACAGAAGAATACAAAAAACATAAACATAATATATATATAATATATGAAAATATTTTCATCAAAATGGCCACCATTAGAGGTGTTAAAATAATATTGAACAATCATCGTTTTGTGAGGCAGTATTTCGCCACCCACAGAAATAGTATGTTCTTTAACCATTAGACGAAGGTGTCTGTAAGTGTAAATCAAATACATATCATAAAATCATCCTAGTATATTTTAGATACTTGTGTTTTTATACACTAATGTAATAAAAGGACTGTAGGGGGTTTGAGAAGAAAAATAAAACAAAAGAACATAAAAGAAGACATTACCATAAAATCGGGTAACTCTTTTTGATTTGAGACAAAGGCTTCCTTGGGAAGAATTCTGCCCAAAGTGAGGCTTCTAGGAGTAATATAGGGAAGTTAAGAGAGTATTTGGATAGAGGTTGGCCGAGAAAAAAGGCTTTATGGTTAGAATAATGTGGTAGTGTTGGGGGCCTTTTATAAGAGGAGAGAAGGGGCACTCTTGGAAAGATTGAAATGTTACTTTATTATGAAATGATTTTCGGATTCTAAATGTACCACAACGATATATTTTGTGGCTAAGGTGATAAGGGTTCTAAATATACTCATCCAATAGGTTTTGGACAAGTGTATTCCTTGGATTTTACATTATATTTTCATTTTATTTAAATCATTAATTAATGAGGTAATCACTACTTCATCATGGTGTCATAAATAATTTAATTTATTTAATGTCTAAAAATTATAAAACAAATATCATGATGTATGAAATCTTTTTAGATTTATAATTAATATTTTAAGTAAAAAATATGACTTGTATATCCACATTTATATTTTTTTAGTAAAACAACTCATGTTTGGGGCATTTTTATTTGAACATTAAATAAAACGTTTTTAATGTCATTTTCATACCAAAATGGCTCCATGGGGTCCCCAAGGTGACCCATGGATTGTCTTGGACGGCCATGAATCATCCAATAGGGGTATTACAAGTGTAAAGGTATTTTCAGATTTTTAAAATATCATTTTTACCTTAAATTTCACTAATTACCTTTAATTGTGATTAATTAAACGTAAATGTTACTATTCACCAAAAAAATTATTTTTATCCCATTGAACCAAATTTTACATCCTAATGACAACCATGTATGTAGGATTTTTTAAAATCAAAACACATAAGTGGTAATTTTTCATTTAAACGAAAAATCAGTTTTTTAACTATCACTTAGTGGATTCACTATTCATCAAAAATTGAAGTTTTTCAGAACAATGCCAAAATTTCTCCCTAATCTATAATTGATATTCCGAATTAAAAAATGATGTCTATTTTAAAAAATTCAAAACATATAAGTTTCATTAATTAATTTTATAATTAATTCCCGTTGTCACAACAAATAGCGTGTTTTTAAGAAATAATATATATCAAATGATTGATAATTGTTCATGTCTAATTTCAAAGTGAAATTAATTATAATGAACACCATTAGATAAAATGGTAAAAATATATTCTAATTAAACTTTAAAACCACTAAATATTATAATTTATCTCTATAAATTATTTTGATTAAAAAAGTTGTTTTTAAGTATTTTTAACTCTTCATTAAAAATTGGAAGTTCTCAGAGAAATACCAAAAATTCATCATAGGCTAATTTAGATATTCCGAATCCAAAAATGAAGTCCATTTTGAAATATAAAATTTATATAATTTCAAAAAGTGGGTATTACAATTCATAACTGCTACTTTGATTGGTCGCGGTATGTTAGAATCTCGAACTTGCGTACAATGGAAGCTATTGCATTATTGAAAGAGAAGTGTATCTTGAAAGCTTGGAGTGTTACATAATTTATGTGTCCTTGATGGAAACGATCGTTCAACTATATATGGATCATTTAGTGGTGGTGTCTGTAGATGATATATTGGTGTACAAAAAAATTCACGATGATCATGACCAGAATATTGACATCATCCTCAGTAAACTATGAGTGAATTTTTTATATTACATAAAATCTATGTACCAGTTTTGAATTGACTATGTAAATTTCACAGAGCACATCATCTCAGAGGAAGGTTTGTTAGTGGATTCAAATAAGGTTATGAAATGGTCTCATAGGAGTAGTCCAAGAATGTATTAGATATCAGAAGATTATTATATTTGGTGTATATTATAGGTGCTTCATCTAGGATTCTATCTATTGGTATCTTTTTTTTCACTTTTACCAAGAGGTGGAAAATTTTTGAGTGCAGTAATCCTAAGAGAATGATTTTTCAAAATTTGGGGAATATTTTTTCAACATCACCAATTTTGATCCTACTTGAGTATAGTGACACATAAAAAGTGTATTTTGATGCTTATGGGATCAGACATAGAGTTGTGTTGATATAGAGTGATTTAGTTTTGGAATATGGGTCTCAGTAGTGGAGGATTCATGACTGAAATTACCATACGCATTACCTTGAGTTAGAATCAGTGGGATATTCATTGATGTGTGGGAGACACTATCTCTTGGGAGAAAAGTTTATAGATTATAATACCCATAAGTGATTGATGTAGTATATCTTCTGGAAAATGGATTTGAATATTCAGAAGCATATATGGGGTGAATATAAGTTGTCTTTCAACAATGAATTTAATATTTTCCCAAGAAAGAAAATAATGTTGTTGATTCATTGAGATGTAAAAATAATATTCTGATGGTTCAAGATTCAATTTTAGAGTACAATATGATTTATTTACTAGCTAAAATAAATCTGGTGGTTTAGGAAATTAATGATAATATGGATATGGTTTTTTATGTAGTGGAGTTTACACTATAAATCTAGATAACATAAATGCAATATGTGGATCCAGAGTTCTTAACCATGATGGAAAAAATTGAATGTGGGGAGACATGGTCCGATTGGTTGATATATGAGGATGGGATAATCGAGGTAATGGATCTAGTTGTTGTAAATACAAGCATTAAAGAGGTTCTCATATTGTAATTTAAGGAATTGATGTTGGAGGTACATATCAGTGCGACCAAAATGTACCATGTCCTACGAAGACATTTTTTTTGTCCATGAATGAAAAATAAGATTGATGTGTTCTTAAAACGATGATCAACCTATCAGTAGTTTATGATAGAGCATCAATGAACAAGAGGCTTTCTATAGCCATTAAACATTACAAAGTGGATGTGGGATGACAATACTATGGAATTTGAGGCTGGTTATCTGATGATTTTTAGGACGAATGATGTTGTTTGGGTTGACGTGAATTGACTGAACAATGTAGCACAGTTCATGGCAATATGGGAAACCTTTACTGTAGAAAATTTGGTATAACATTATGATTAGGAGATAGTTTTTCACCATTGGGTACCATAGACTATAGTTTTAGATCATGATTCATGATTTACATCACTCTTCTGGTGGGGATGACAGAAACAACAGGGAACGCAGATATTATTGACTATGTATTTTTACCCACAGATTGATGGTTAGTTGGAATGATCTATGATACTGCTCGAGGATATACTGCAGAAATGTTTCCATGTCTTTTGTGGGTCATGGGACTAGAACTGGGCTTTATTAATGTTCTCTTTTAACAACAATTACCAGGAAACAACAAAGTTGGAGCCAAATGAGTCTCTTTATATTATGCCATGTAAATCACCTCTATTGTAAATGGAGGTTGGGGAGTTAGAGTTTTTGGGGTTGACCCTAGTGAAGGTGATGTCAGAGTAAGAGATATTTATTTGGAAATGTATAAAAATTGAAAAGAGTATAAAGAAGCCATATGAGGATTGATGAAGTTAAACCCTAGATTTTATAGAGTTTGATTGTGTAATGCGTTTGGTGTCACTCGTGATGGTTCACCAAAAGATATGGAGACTAGGAATGTTAGAACCTAGGTTTATTAGATATTTTGAGTTCATAGAAATAATTGGGCTAGTGGATTACCGATTATTTTATGTATATAAATACACTGAAATGCACGATTTCATTAATATGTCAAAAATACAGTGGTATCAGCCCATCCATTCTCATGTGATCGATATCGATAAGGTTGAACTTGAGATATATGAATAATTTTAGGAACATTTGATAGATATTTTTTATTATTGTGTGAAGGTTTTTTTGGGAATTACATTGTCGATAGATCTTGTGATATGGAATCATAGGTGTTTATAAGAGAAATCTTGGGAAATAAGAGATGATAGGACGTCACAATGGCCCAGTCTTTTTGGCTCAAAATATAATAAAATCATGGATGTAACACTCAAGGATGAGATGTTATAAGGTGGGGAGATTTAAAGATCATAAACTCTTCTAGAGGTATATCGGGTAACAATTCTACTATTTTTTTGTACATTTTTTGGAGTTATGAGTAGAAGTGAATTTTGGTGGAGTTTTAAGAAAAAAAATTTGTAAAGGGGATTATGTATGGAAGGATTACATTTTATGTTAATTGTTCACCCATCATATCTAATCGTGCAGACACAGGAAGAGGGCATATGGATGGATGGTGTATTATTTTCCAAATAGTGCACCCAAATCTCATTAACTGTGCATCCCCAGATTGTGAAGGTACACACGGTGGGTGAACAGTTTGTTAAACTGTGTTTTCAATTTTATTTTACACACTATTTTATTCTAAAATCCCCATAACCCCTGTAACAAACTCATTTCAACATTTTTTGAATAATTAATGGTTTTTTGGAAATTCTATAGCATTCCAATGGGGTTCCACGGTCACACGACATCTATTTTTCAATATTCAAATCTGGAATCATTTATTTGGTCTTCTCCGAGTAAGTGGATATCATCCATACAATTATTACTTATATTATTTCATCTTCTCTTTATCTTTTGGTTGAGTTTATTCTCTATTTCATTAGATCTAATCCTAATCAGTGTTATATAGATATAGTATTATATATCTAAATCATGATTTAATAGATCGTGATATCATTTATCATGGTTTAGGTATTAGATCTAAATCTCAGATCTATGATGTCGTGCTTCTCATATTTTAGAGATTTCCATTGAGAGAATTCCAATCAATGATATAAGTTATGTTGTCTAAAATATAAATCCCATTATTTTCATTAGATTCTTTATATGAATGTAGTGGAATTTCTATAGTTTTTTTACCAATTAAAGTCACTAATTTAATTATTCATGTGGTATATTAATTAATAGTGATGTTTGTGAAATTTAAAAATTTAGGGATTGTTGAATGATATAATTAATTGGATAAATAATTCTGTGATTTTGGTTCCATGAAATGGATAAATTTTGGTCAGAATAATTATAAGGCTCTAGAATTTTTTGTTTGAATAACTAATAGATGAAGTAACTATGAGATTTTGAGTTTGAAAATTGAGATAATTAATCGATGCATTAATTAACAGTATGTTATTAGTTAACTATTGACTTCATTATAGAGATTGATGTATTTAATTAATAAGAGAATTAATTAATGGTTTTTATGTGACGACTAATTATTAAATTAATAATGGGGATGATCTGATTATTTAAATAATAAATTAATTAATTTGATATTGGGGAAATTGGTTTAATTACAATTAATCTTATATGATGTGATGTTGTGTTATATGTGATAATTTTGATAATGTTGATTAATCGTGAATAATGGGATCCATGATATATGGGTTAAATAGTGAATGGTAACATGAAAATTTGGTCAAATAATAAGAATGGTAACATTTTCATTGAACTTATTTGAATAATTAAATGGTAACATGGTCATTCATATCTGAAATAAGAATTGTAACGTGGTAATTATTTTATGGAATAATAATGGTAACATGGGAATTAAAATTGTGTGATTAAAATATTGGTAACATGGTCATTAATTTATGAAATAGAAATGGTAATATTTTCATTAATTTCAAAAATATGAAATGTATAATGGGAATTAAAACACATGGTAATCTACAGGGAAGGATCATATTCTGGCATAAGATGAAGTAGGTATGTAGGTATGGGTATCTATTGTAAGACCTTGCTTTATGTGATTAAATAGATAATATTTAACAATGTGATAGAATATTTATTTTTTAATTATTCTTATTATTATTCAAATAACATAAAATATTAGTAGATGTATTTTTTGGACACTACTGTTGGTGTCCTACTGAGTCATACTCAAACCATATTTAGGTTCTCTGATTTATACACGAATAGACAATTTCGATAAAGGAAGTGTTAATGGAAAAGGCCCTGGGTTGGATTGCAGATCTGGTTTGGAACATGAATGAGGGAACTGGATGCAATTCAGGACCTACTTGGGATTCATTCATGTTATTAATTCCAGATGCATTTTAGTCACATTGATACTAAATATGGCATTGAATGTTTTCAATTTTAGTTTAGAAATTTATTTTTTCTGATTATCTTGGGACACTGGTATTTTTCTGGTTATATGTGCTTCTATATTTTATTATTTATTTCTTATAGTGTTTTACTCTGATTGAAGAGTGTATAGTCTCTTTATCATAACTTACCAGACCCTCACTACTAGTCAGCAACCTGTTGTGTACAAAGAGGCACACTTGAGATCATGTAGCAACTATCTCAGGGAACATTTGAATGGAACTCAGGTCAAGACATAACAATTATATATTATATATGATTCACATCGATGTATGATATATATCAAATATAAGGATGATAATTTCTAAATTCATGATAAGTGGATGAAATGTGTGAGAAAACATAAGAATAACTATAACAAAAAAGATTATATGTTTCATATGTAGTATTTTTTATATTATCTTATAATATAATTTCATGATTTTTTTGTAATATGTTATAGAATATGTAATATGTATGGATTAAAAAAATTATAATCCATGATTCATTTTATAATACATAATAGGATATATATATAAGGGGTTGTTTGGGTCTGGTGTGAGAAGATGTAGATAAAAAATGGTATGTGCTTAAATACATAAAAAGATAATTTCCAGACATACTATTGTAAATTATATGGAAAGGAAGAGTTGGTGAACCATATATATGGGTGTTTTCTATAATATCTTATATGTGAAATAGAAATGGTGTACACTAAATCTTATATAGTACTATATGAAGTATTATAGTATTTGGAATAATATATTAATGTAAAATGAATTTTAAAAAAGATTATAAAATAATAACATACTCATACAAACATTAGGTAAAGATTTATAAAACCTAGAGGGTATATGAATATCTTAGATAATTTGTAAGAAACAGATAGATTTGTAAATGGATCGTTGAATCATAAGATATCTATTGATATGTGAATTGAAAATATTTCACCCCATCAGTAATTTTCGATATAGGAGTCATTGAAATACAGAAATTTTTTTAATAGTGAATCATATGTATATATATGTTCCAACTATGTGGAGATAATAAATATTATATTATTTAGTTAATCATTATATGATTCAATTACTAGATTAATATTAATAAATATTTCTGCCTAAATTCATGTTAACTAGATTCAGCATGCCACATGGATTCCCAAAAACATATACTACTATAATTTATGATGGATAAAATGAATAATGACGAGAAATAAATCTATATTTTTTTGATATATAATGATCATGGTTTTGTTACAAATTCCTAAAGATTATGAATAACATAATGAAATGTATTTCATAGTGAATATATATTTAAAATATTGAATATATCTCTTGAAATATTATCTAAATAAAAATTATAATATGAATTTTTGAGACTATTAAAGACTTTAATGATTCTGATATCGACACTACTATTAATATATGAATTTCCATATTCAAATTATGGTACATTATGACATATGATTATTATATTAATTTATAAAAATATTAGAAGACGATGAAAAATGGACATATATAATTGTGTTGATGTTCATAGATAAAACTGAATGCGAATGAACGATAGTTGAATTAATATATTACAACATCTCCTTCTATATAAAGGGAGAATAAAAATTATGGAAGGTTGTTAAAATATAGTTTCATATAAAATTTCAAGTTTTACAAATGGAATAATGATCAATGAAAATTGAACTGTTTGTATATATATTATTTTAGATATTAAATATTTATGTTATTTTTAATGAGAAACTATCCTTATTTATAGGGGGTTTTTTTAGTATGAAAAAGACTCAAACCACATCACAAGGAGTTTCTTAAACTAATTTGAATATGGGATGTGTAGTTGATGGGATGACCAACCATGCATAATTAAATTATTTAGGATATACAATGATATTATCTCTTTAATGATTATAGATATAACACTATATCTATAAATAGTTAGTGACTATATCAATTGAAATCTAACCAATTATATCCATCCATTGGATTCTTGGTCCACCTCGTGACATACACAAAGTGAATCCCCAATCCAACAGATGCTGAAAATCCTCATAACCATCATCAAAATAAACACAGTATGTTTATTCCCATAAATAATTAATAATTAGATGGTTATTTATAACATGATTCTATATAAATATCATCATAACCTATCCATTAGTCAGACGTTGATTCTAAAAAAAATGAATCATCAGATAAAAAATAAATAAATAAATAGAAGATATTAAAATATATTAGGTAATCCCTCATCTCACCCTTTAAAGTCACTCACAAACCCAACATGATCGACTCAACCATAACTCCCTCAACATTATTTAACTCCCAAATTACACTTTATATAAATAAATCACCATGCCAACAAATAATCATTACTAAAATAAATAAAGAAACCTTTTCAAGTAATAACATATCCATACAATCAAAAAATATAAATGTTGTGCCTAAAAATCATTTAATATGAATAATTTTAAAAATGTGAACATAAAATAAAAACTATCCTTTACCCAATAGAGTCAATAAACAATTTAAGACAAAACAAAAGCTATTTTATGACCCTAAAATAAAAAATTTGAGTCGAATGGGAAAAAATTACATTGTATGATAACACCCTCCATGATACCTTAATAGATATTAATAAAAGTATATTTCTATGTTCCCATGATGTATAACTAAAAAATAATATTTTAAACTTAATATTTTATTCTATTAACTATTGAAAATGGATTATTATTATTTGATATTAAATTTTTTAAATTGTAAGAAATATTATCATAGTAATTATTTTAATAGAATCCAATTAATATAAAACAAAAATTTAATTTTTTATTTGTTATTTTTTCTGAAAATGATTTACAGTACCAAAACAGTCAACAAATAAATTAATAGGACAAAAAATAATTAAACCATGTCATTTGTAATATAGTGGAACAGTAGAATCCAATGTCAGGTGGAACATGTGTAAATCAAACCATATATATAATATAATGTATAAAGAGTCTTATAATTCATAAAACCAACCAATGGATAAGTTTCATCGGATCTACCATATAGTTACCAAGTCCTCATAACATATATCATACATTAATAGAATCTAATTTACAATTCTATAATAGATCATGGTACTTTAGATGGATAACATACATCAATAGTTTTACCAGTGGGAAGGGAGCCCGACCAATATATGTATCCCTTACCATAAATCAAAGATTCACATAATCCAATAATGGAATTGGTATGAAAACAATATATTTAAACCATCATATATTTAAAAAAATATCTTACCTTGCTCCCAAAACCCATTTAAATGAAAAAAATGATCATACATCAATCACATAATTCAATATAAGAAACATGACTCAAGGTTAATCATCTATAACAATCAATACCAAATGGTTCTCAATAGGGTTACACTCATATACACTTTCCATAAAATTCATAATAGATCCAAAAAACCATATAAAAACATACCATGATGTAGAGTGTTTCTAAAATAAATCAATCCATCTTATACCAAAACATTAAAATGTAAATTATATAGTAGAAATTAAATCTATTTTAAAAAAAATCATATCCATCATGTGTAAAACCCATACATTGTGATTTAACATCATTATTTATTTTATTTTGTGAAATTTATGTTTTATTCAATATAAATATATTAATTAATTTTACAATTCATTTAATACCATGTTCCATTTAAAATACTAATTTAATATATTTGAAAAAAATAATTAAATGAAAATAACAATTTAATTGAGTTTAATATATATTTTACTGAACAGGTCAGGATGTTAATTAGGAATTATATATCATAATTTACTACTTTTAGATTTTTGTTCCTCTATAAAATTTTGAAAACCATGTATATTGATAGAATTTTGGAACCATAAAATTTCTCTCTTCTAAAATTCAATAAAAAATATTATTACAATTTTTATAAAATTAAATAATTTAATAAAAATCAAATGCTCATGCTTCCAAAAATTAATATCTAAACCATATTTAAAAACATCATTGAGTATATTATATATGGTAATAAATTATTCAACTTTAACAAGTATTTCACAAGAAAGGAAAAAATAATATAAACGAATATTAGAATTAAAAATACCCCAATAACAAATCACCCTCATCCACCATATGGTTTCACAAAAAAAATCACTAAAATGTGGATGAAGAAATTAAGGGTAAGTATAAAGAAGATGGTTGAGGGAGACTAAACATGTATTTTAAGAACTAATAATCAAGAATAAGGAATAATTTACAAATTAAATAGGAGTTGTAAATGGAAATGTTTCAAGAGAGTGAGGAATTAATTTTTAGGGTTTGTCTATAGGGTGATAATTTGGGTAGTAGAGATGAATAACTAAGACAGGGAGAATGTGTGTTCGGGGTTCTTTGTTAGTAATTAATTAAAACAGATTATGATGAAATATAGGGGGATTTATTTTTAAAGAGGTATGCGTAACACTAATAAGATGTATAATTTTAATGAAAAAATAAAACTAATAATATTAAAATTTATGTAACCCAAATAGGTTTCTAAACTAAGGGGAACCCATTTATTAGAAAAAATAACTTTACATGGTTTCCTCCATGGCATGATATTGTTTACTATCCAGACATTGACAATGAACAACTACACTATATTGTGAAAAATCGAAAAACATGTAGTATTTTTGGTTTTTGAAAATGGTTTTGGCATATACAATGATTTTTAAAAAACATTAATATTTCAAAATTAATACAACAATAATTATTACGACTGAAAAAAATTTAAACTAATTCAAAAAAAAATTTAATACATTAAAACCCGCACCAAATGTTATTGGAGAAATTGTCCTCACACTATATATTACTTCCCATGAATTTCTTTGGTTCAATAAATACGGTAAACCACCATAATGTTGAAAATAATTTCATCTGTTTGAAATAGAGTTGGTGAGGAAAAAATAGATATGATATTTTCCATTATAATATTAATAATATAGTATATACATGATTTTTGGGATATCTAGCCTTTATTTATGATGTATTTGATGGGAATTTATTAGAATAAATGTAATTAAAATACATTTTTTGATTAAATTTGATCTTTTGAATCACCTCTCTGATGAATCAGTTAATTCCATTGGAAAATCTCTTTCTGTAACTCCAAAAACAACTATACATGGGGTGAGTGAGTATGAGATTTATTGTAAGACATTTAAGGAGCTCAAAATATATTAAGAATAAATGGGGTGGTGAGCTGAGATATTTATACATAATAATTGGTAGTTTTATTTTATTAAGTATAGTTTATTTTATGTTTAAATCCAACCACACTGAGTTGAAATTAATTTCCCTGATTTATTTTGATCAT
Organism: Viscum album; assembly: GCA_963277665.1. Classification (NCBI taxonomy): domain Eukaryota; kingdom Viridiplantae; phylum Streptophyta; class Magnoliopsida; order Santalales; family Viscaceae; genus Viscum; species Viscum album. Next base: position 1,592,726,394 of record OY728150.1, read on the forward strand.
TATTGTTTTAAAATCATAATATTATTGAAAAATTATTCAATAATTTAATAAATTCTGATGTTTTTTGGTATTTTATTCGTTTACCTTTTTCACATTAACCCTTTACATTATTTTATATATACTGTGGTAAATAATTATTTTTACCATTCTATAATTTTGTGCCTAAAAATGAAAATATCTATAATACCTAATTCAGATTTTATTATCCCATATATGGATTCAATTGATAAAAAATTCATAGGATTGGAAAAATTAGATTTCAAATCAATCCCATAGTTGCAACGAGAATGAAAAATTTAATAGATTAAAAGGTCAAAAGGGGAAATATGTTTACATCCAATATCAATTAGAAATTGATTCCAATAACCCACATTGTTTTTATTTGTGTATAATTAGTCTAATTATTTATTAAATCCAGTTTCCAATTTAATTAACAATAATAATTTATAATACAAATTTCAGTTCTCAATTAAAATTAAAAATTTATCTATTCATTAAAAATAGAATCATTTCCAAAACATACAAAAATTTAGCAATAATATATTATTAATATTCATATTAAAAAATTCGGGCTAATTTTATCAAATTCAATATAAAAATGTCAAAATTTTTTATATAAGTGTTCCATTAAATGATTGTGAATCATCCTTTAGAAAAAACATAGTCTTGTTTGCATAAAATTGTATATTTTGTTATATTCATTGCATAAAAAATATTGGAAGGATTTTTATAAAAAAATATTTAATATATTAAATATAAATTCAATTAAAATATTTCAATACGTCTAATTAATTTAATTTATTAAGATAAAATTCCATTACTGTTATAAAAATATATTTTCATAAAAAACACAGCCTCTATATAAATTGGTTTTTATTTTAGTTTTTTATTAAATTGTAACCAATGAATTAATTTTATAAATATGTGTAAAATAAATTTTCATAGTTTTTTTCATCTCATTAATTCCCATTTTCTATGATCTATTTAATAACAATTACATTTATATAATAATATTTAGTCATTTTTTATGCTTTATGTTGTGTATATTGTATCACATTGAACATAATGTTTCGTTTTTAAATATTGTGATGTTAAATTATCCCCCATTTAACAAATTGTTCCCTATAAATTTCATCTCTGGATCTATATACATGTTCTTTGACTTTTCAAAAATCCTTTTTGAAATCACACATCTTAATGGATCAATAAATATTTATTTCGAAAGGATATGAAGAAATGAATAAAGGCCACCAGAAACAACACATACTATGTTTATGTGTGGAAAATCATCGATATGGATTAGAAAAAGAAATATCATTTTTTTCATAGAATGATATAGAACGTGTTAATTATAATGGTATCCATTACAAAACCAAAAATATTTGATGGGTTAAAAGCCATTGATTTCTCGTAATAAATGTTAATGGATAACATTTTTTATTCAAAATAATTTTTTTCAAATTGAAAAATTCTTTTAAATGATATACAATGAAAATAAGGAAACATACATCCATGAAAAGTATAATTTAATACTTTTTTCAATTTCCACAAAAATATCATATTTTCTCCAAATGAAGAGTATTCAAATGAATTTTCATATGTAAATCATTATAATCAGATTCTAGATATCACAAAATATAATAATTTATAACAATATATTGCTATATTAATTAGTAATTTCCAAAAGGAAAAAGTTATTCTTAAAATTTAAATAAAAAAAATTAACCATTATGGGACTAAAAACAACTCTGATCTTCAAAATTCAAAAGTTATACACAAATTTCAACATAGAACATTCATCCAATAACTATCGTCAAAATTACTCAATGAATTCTAATGAAACATTGAAACCCCAAAATAAGATGTATTTGATCACATATTATTTTAATATATTATTTATCTTCAAATAATAATAATCCCTATTAATGTCTCTTAAAAAATTAAATATCCCAAATCTCTTAATCTATAAGATATTCTAATTATTCATTAATCTTCATAAATCAACAATAAAATAATATATTAATAAAAAATTCAAATCGTCATTTATTTCTAATAAAATCCCATAGTAATCTATTTTTTTGTAATCATATATATTTTCAAAAACAGTTGACATCTAATGATATAAAATTAATCACATAATCCCAAAATAATTTTATAGACCCATGTTTATCTATTTGAGAAGACATGTGTTCCCCAACTAGATTTATTTATTTTCCATCATATTGTTTAACTTGAAATAAAATGTATATTAACTGTTACTTAATCTAGGCATGTGGTAGTGGATACACCATTGTCTTCCTTTCATCGTGGGTTCAATTATCATGGCCTTACTGGATGAAACGTGTTGTCAAATAGTTAATGGGTTTTCTATCTGAAAAAATTATATTATCCTCATAAAATTTACAAAAATGAAAACAATATTTAATATAACATTAATATATTCAAAATTATTGTCAATTTTTAATCCTAAAGGTTATCTCATACTTTTCATTTTGAATCCCAAAAATTAACTTCCCAAAATTACCTCAAACTCAAACACCATGTCATACAAAAAGGTTATAAATATGTTTTCAAATTATGTCCATAAATATAAACCAATTTTTCCTCAAAATAACCCTTTCATATGATAAACGTAAGGGTTCAATGTACCTCAAAATTTTTTCAATAGTGATAAATATATCCCAATATTTATCCATTACATTAATCAAAATTAGATATGTTCAAAATACACTAAACATATGATCATACTTTAAAAAATACCAGCCCCCTAGAGCATTCATATCATATCATAATTTTCCAACATCAACAATAGTAGTAGTGAATGACTTTTATTCACCTAATTGTTCCCAATCATAAATATTTATGTCATGTTTAACTAACTTTGGACATGTATTAGCCTAATGACCTAGCTCATCGCAACTAAATCATATAAATATTGATTGTCTATATTCCATTTAATTATTGTATTTTTGAGGACTCTTCTTATTTCAGACATGAAGATTGTGAATAAACAAACCAAATTGTTAACACTATTTATGTCCTCAAATTTATTACCCAAAATAAATTTTGCCACAATTGTATCAATTTATAGTCTTACTTATAGAATTCCATGTTGGTTCATTATCCATTTCATTCCACATTATCATTTTCTTAATCTTGTCATCAAATAGATTATATGTGTTGGAAAGTCATTCAAAAAATTTACAACACAACCAATAAAATTCTCGTAACATTTATATTATTAGGAGGCCAATATTTATTATAAAGTTGGATCCAATCCCAATTAAAATATATGATAATAAATACTAATTTAATAAATAAAATACAAAATGTAATTTTTTAATCTTATGAATTGAACAACATACCCATCCACTGAATAAAATTTATTTTACTTCAATTCTATGAATTGTTTCCCCATCCTATGATGAAAAACCTTATGGTAATATTTATCAAGGAATAGATTTTTTAAATATTACCATTCAACAACATCATTATCATCTTCCTATACAATATTTTTAATCAAATACCACAATTGGATAGCTTCACATTCAAAAATAAAAATATATATTCTAACCATTTGATTTATCAAACTTTAATATACTTCAAATATCTTCACTGGGGAATTGATCCATCCTTCAGCTACCAAATGGTTCAAATTTTCTAATAAATGGTGGGGGGATTATACCCAATAAATTTTTCTACGGTAGACCAGTTCCATTGAGATACATTGAGTTACTCTCTATCATTGATACCACAACCATTTATAAATTTTATAAACATATCCATCACTAAAATGTATTTATTTCCAATTGAAACCATCTTATGATACTAATTTGGAAGGATTTTTTCCTCTTGTTTCCTTCCCACTACAAATTCCTTACATCTGATTGGGGAAAACGATTCAAAAGAAAATTACATAAAATAATTAAAAAATTTAATCATAAAATGATACATCATTTAAGTATAATAAAAAAGTAAAATCTTCTAAAAAATGGTATTAACAATATCATAACCTCTAAAGTTGTATAAATCATTCTCTAATAACAACTATATGGATATAACTGTAATTTTATTATAATATTGTTTTTTATCTTCAATTCTTACATGTGGATATTTTGGTTTAGATTTTCCATGAATTAAGAAAAATATCGTACAATTTTGACCCATATATTACCCATTGAAACATATACACAATATTATGTTTTTAATAAATCGAAAATCCATAAATGAAATCATGGTTTCTATTTTTGAAAAATCATTACAATTTCATCCATAGACCCATCATATTTCATATTCTTTTATAGACAATATAAAAACATATTAAAACTAGTTATGAAAAAAAATCTTATTAATGGATTTAGAAGAAAATAAGCCATTAGTGCAGTGTAAATAATGAAAACACATATAAGGTTAATCCGAAGAAATGAACAAAAATATTTTAACATTAAATTCACACATATTTTTCTCTAAATAAATCCATTAATGCACATATTATGATATTTAAAACTAATTTATGTGATTTAGAGCTACATATATATAAAAACCCTTGACAACCTGTCAATTTGAATAATTATACTCCTGATATAAAATTTTATTATTACTCAATACATTAGAAATAAAAAATGGGGATCACCCCTTATTTAATATATATCAGGATCAACCATGATATACAATGTAGATCAATCCTTAATATAATAAATATCATGCTCAACCATTTCAAAGGAGCTATAATACTTCCCAAACCTTGAAATGAGTGATATCGTGGTAACATGTGATCTATATTGGGGAACAACACTTCATTTAAGCAATTTCAGGCTCAACAAATTACTATATAAATTATAAATCAAAATTAAATGAATAAAATTATTTCTTCATAAAATCCATTGATAAACTCTTTTAATCACATATAAAAAACAAAAAAAATCATCAAAAATAAAATTTTCTTAAAAAAATTAATACAAAAATTCCAACTTCTATGAAAAACTATATTCAATTAAATTTACACAAAAAATGATAGAAGTTATTTCAATTAATAATATTTTATAATTTAAATGAAGATGGAAATTAAATAATAATATTAATGGAAAAGTCATTTTCATCATATTTTTCAAGAATATAAAACTCTAATTGTCATTTTTCAAAAATATCCATATAAAAAACGTAAAAATATTTATTTTGAAAAAAATATAATAAAATTCCAAACAGAGATAACATTTAATTTTATAATTATTTTATATTCATATAAATTAAAATACAAAACAATTTCAATGGTATTTGAATATAGGAAAAATATTATATATTTCATTAAATTTTTTAAAATTTATATTTAAATCAAAGTCACTCATTCCACTTTGAATCACTTGAATCATAAACCATATAGAGGAATAAAGTTTAACAAAAAAATAAAATAAAATTATAATATGTAAATTCATAACAGTTTTTTTTTATTTTTTCATTTTATATAAGTACTAAACTAAGGTGTGTATATGAAATTACAATATCCCTCAATAAATGAAGATTGAGACGAAGTCCCTTACCTCAGTTTTGACTACCTCAAAAACATCACATATAATGGTTTATATAGTGTTATTAACTCATTAAAAACAATATTGGTATTTATAAAACCTTTTTGATGATTTTATAACAACTTACAACCAATTAATTAATAATATTTCATTATTTCTAGGGTTTCAAGTATATTCATTTCGTGGTTTCATGATTAGTTCATTTCTGTATAATTTATGATGTTCTTGTAAAATGGGATTACATCATCAAAAGAGGACTATAATGGTATTAATAAAAATACAGATTTATTATTTGTACCACATATATTTTTTATATATTATATTATGAAACACCTCATGGTTTCATTGTTCATTATATCCTTAAAGTAATTCAATATCCTGCACCTCACACAACTCCGAGTTTGAGCACACGACCACTTACCAAACTAGCTGTTCAAAAGTAGTTATGAATTTTATTAAATGAATTTTATATTTTATATATTCCATATAATTTTAACATTTAAAATATGTGTTTCATAGACATAATATCAGAACAAATGCATTTATTCGGATAAAGGATGTATTTTAAAAAATATGCAATTTTACCGCCTTTTAATGGAGAACCCATTTTAAATCCAATATATGGAACATTTATATATTAAATTTGAACAAATAAACTTTTTATTTAGAATATGGACATAAAAATTTAGTTTCAATATCAAATTTTATTTTTCGGATAAATTTCATATTATGGGCGAATAGCAAAAAATACTAAATTATAATTGAATTCAAATTTTTTAATAAAAATAATTTATATTTTTTAATTATACATTTGAATGGTTTGGAAGTATAATTATATTATATTTTTACCATTTTATCCATTTTTGGTCATTGGAATTTATTTCACATTGAAATTATACATAAATAAGTCTCAATCTTTTGATAGTTCTTGTTTCTTAAAAACACGCTATTTGTTTTTAAAATGGGAATTAATTTTATATTAATTGATAAAACTTATATGTTTTAAATTAAGTATAATAGACATAATTAATTAATTTGGAATATCAAATACATCTTAGGATGAATTTTTTGTATTTTTCTTAAAAACATCAATTTTTGAAAAATAGTAAAACCACTTAGTAGTTTTTAAAAAACTGATTTTTTCATTTAAATGACATTTTACAACTTCATTAAATTGAATTTTAAAAATCTGAAATGAATCTTTTTTATTAGAATGTAAAATTTGATTTAATAAGATGCATATAATGTTTTTGTGAATAGTAACTTTTGACTTTTATTTACTGCAGTTAAAGGTTAATAGGTTAATTCAAGGTAAAAATAATATAATAATAATACATAATTACATTCATACTTTTCCTAACCTTATTTTATGAACCATGGCCGACCATGTGCATCCTAGGATTTATTTTGGGACCCCATGGAGCAACGTAAGAGTGATAATGACACTTTATTTTAATTAACTTAATGTAAAGTCAAAAATGACATTAACAAATATCTTTTAGTATGTCCATATTTACACGTGTTTATATAAGTCATATTTTCTACTATAAATAAAAATTGGGAAGCTAATAGGATTTTATACATTAATGTATTTTTTTTGAAATTTTTAAACATAAATAATTAAAATTATTTATCACACAATAATGATGTAGTATTCACCTCATTAATAAATGATTTAAATAAATAAGATTATTTATATTAAAAAATATAAAAAACCTATCCAATTATTATAATATTATTTTATTTCTAACATGATTCACATTATCTTTGACATTAATGAGTTTTTGACTTTTTGAAACCGATGATAAGTTTAGAATAAAATAACATTTTCAAACATTCCTAAAGAGCCCCTTCTCTCCCTTATAAAAGGGAACCACTTCTAACCCTTTCCTCACATCTCTCAAGCACATTGTCTCATCCAAACCCTGCCCAAATAATCTCTAATGATCCAATTATTCCACCTAGAAGCCTTACCATAGGCATAATTCACTATAATATGTCTTTTTGGTTCAGACCAAAGGGAGTTACCCAAAGTGAAGGTAGTGGTTTATCTTAACTTCTTTTCATTTATTTTATTTATTCAAACCCTAATCTATTTTTATTCCTTTATTTTATAACAAAAAAGTGTCTTCAATATGCTAGAATGTTTTTATAAGAGTATTTGAACTACACTTACATGCCCCTCCATCTAATGTGTAAAGAACACACTCTTTCTATGGATGGATAACTAACGCCTCACGAAATGATGATTGTTCAGTTATCTCCTACCTCCTCTCACAGTGTCCATTAAGATAGGACTGTATTTATATATGACATATATTATGTTTATTTTTTCTTTATTCTTTTGTATTTTCCATTTATAGCATACCATTATAGCTTCCATTATGGGTAAATGTTATAACATCATTTGAGGAAGTGCGAATTACTTCCCCTCTATGAGATATGACTCGTTAATGCATTATGTGGGACGTTTAAAAGATAGAGTTAATTATATTATATATGATATTATACTATAATTATAATATACCAATGTATCATCATGTTATAAGTTCATTAAAATACAAAATAGAAATGAAACTAGCATTCATGTGTACGTACGACTTACCGTCTCCATTAACGGAGAATTTAAATTCTTATCAAAAAATGTTATATACTATTATAAATACATATATTTACTGTATATATAATATATTTATAATATCTGAATCATTTATATAATATTGGAGATCATCGACTTTTGACCACATGGACAAATTGTAATTATAAGAAGTTCATTTTTGACTCAAGTTCCAAACATCGATAAAATATCCAATATGAACTCAAATAATTAACTAAATGTTATAGAAAAGTAATAGGTAATATAAAATAACTATAAACCTAAAAAAATTCTTAATCATATATCAATTAACTTATGTGTATTATTCATGAATAAAAAGGAACATACAAGACAAGTCGGACATGAGGTAAGGGGTTTCTAATCTCACTTTTAATTCCACGAGATTTCCATTGTTTTCCACTTATTTATTTCATGTGGTGTGTTGTGTACATGAATTTGATATATATTATCACGATTCTCTTTATATTCATGATATTTTGTGATTAATTTGGTGGGTATTTAACTTTTGGTCATACGACTCGATTGATAAGAACATGGTAGGGGGGTTTCATCTCCCTTCTTATTCCCATGAGATTCATTCTATATTTCCACTATTTACATTGGTGTGGTGTATGTACTACCGATAATTGTATTATTTGTGTATTATACTTAAATTAATGGGTATTTACATATTCATTTTATGATACTTCTTTCATGGGGTGTATGTTTCGTAAGTTACCAAATCTATAAAGGAATTTCAAATTTCAATTTCCACTCATATGTATTTACACATATTTCATCACTTATTTTACTCCCATATTATGTGTGTAATCACTATTTATTTTTTATTTAGTAATTTCCACTCCCCATTTTGTCTTTTGATACCCATAATCACTCTATAAATAATTTTTTAAGTCGTTGATATGAACCAGAGAAGAATAATGTTATCTCAATTTCTATTCATTGAGTTAAACATCCTAGTCATTGGTGTTTTTTACAAGAATATGAGGGAATATCCTCTGATTTATTTAAATTTAACATCCAATAAAATTGAGTGAATTTATATTTGTCACACATAATTATTTCATTGATTTATCCTTTACCTAAGGGTACAATCTTTATAAGGGATTTCATCTAAATTTACATTCATTTGAGACTTCTTTATTGATTATGCACCAATTCACTTTTATTTGGTGTATATACTGTACATTGACATAATATATCATGGATCCCTTTATTATTATTATATTATAATGTTTTTATTACCTGAATTATTTTTATTCAAGGGTCTCTCATTTGGTTAGGAACTCTAACTAAAATATCTTTTTAAATGATTTAAAGATTTATTCTTCTAAATATTTCTCATTAATGTACATGTTTTAAAAATGATGTAAAGGATTTTTTTATATGGAAATTAATGTTTTATAATTATATTTCTTTTTAATAGTTTCAATGTGGTATGGGACACTTTGAATAAAAATATATATTTTAAACAGCTTCTTAATAAATATTGAGGCTTTTAAATGTTTTCAAGAAAAAGGGGCATATTTCACTCATATAGTTTGGATGATTATTATAATATATGTCAACATTCTTAATTATTCATGATTGAGGTTAATTTATTATAATAAAATATCTTATATTGTATTAAATGTGTTATTTTTTACTATGGATGTTCAATTTTTATACCATTCATGGTTTATGGATATAATATTGAAATTATGTATGCTAGTTTTATAAGAATATCTATGTTATGTTTCCAAATTTTCATATTTTGAATGCATTGTACTTAGTAAGTGATGGGTGGAGCTCGATATAGCTCCTCTATGCATCGGTACGTCTCAAGTGATAAACTAGTGTCATGGAACATGGCCATGAGGAAATCTTATTTGTAGTATTGGCACAAGGCCTTTTCTATGTGGTTATGAAGTCTAGCATTATGAATTTCATCATTAAGAGATTATCTATTGATATTTCATGCGGTTATTCGACTATTATAATACCCATGGCTATGTTTTATTATGAAATTATCTACTCATTGGATATTCCAACCATAAAATATTAATGATAATTATTTTTAAAGGCATTTGTTTTCAATTATTCACCCTCACTAATGTTTATGTTCTCTTCTGGTGTATTTCATTATCTTAATGAGCATTTGAGCTCATCCCTTTCTTATGTCTCATTTTCCTAGGATATGAATAAGTGATTTATGAGTGACCTTCAGGAATAATCTAGGAATATTGGATGTTTCAAATGGAATGATTTAGTGTTTTTTATCTTTTCTAGTTGTAATGTTGAACTTATGTATGTATCTTTTTTCCAAGACAACTAAACTGATCTCTCCTCTGGGACATAATTCCTTGTAATCATGCTCATGTATTAAAATAATTCATCAGATCTTGGATTATGGGGTTGGGGCTTTACAGTTGGTATCATATGATGTTTAGTATAATCTTTGGAAACTAGATTTAGATAATATCTGAATAGAGGAAATTACCCTAATATAGACTTTGAGGATTGGTATAGAAGAACTTCCTAGAATTTTGGTAACATAGATATTTTGTGTATTTTCCAAATAATACATCCATGTCTAGATACGGTCAGGTAGAGGCAGCTCTGGCACAAATGTACCTATGATTTATGACTCTAACAAAGAGTTTGCAGCTTGACCCAGGGTATCCTAGTACACGACAATGGGCCTTGCTACACTCTTGGTTACAAAACTCATGGGGGATATTCTTAGGATAGTTTAAGTTTTATTTATAAACTGATCTGATGGATTTTAATATAATTTGAGAATAAATGACCTTGGTTAATATAAAGGTGTTTAAAATTGAAACTAAGGTGTCACGACATTCTATAAATTATTTTATGACTATTGTTACTCACACAATGCATTCTTGTTTTAGTTAATGATTGGATTGGAAGGAAGTCATAGTAACATTGAGCATGAAGTAAAAGGTGGTAATGGTGGTGGAAATGAGAAACAAAATGGATTGTAGATATGGATAAAAGATATCATGTTCATGCCGAATCATTTTTCCAAAAATATTACCAACTACATTTATATTAACCAACTCCCAGAATCAACAAAAAACAGAAAGGTGATGAATGAGAATAGCTCCAGCAGTGAAGACCATAGAGAAATGAAACATCAATTTCCATAATGCTGGAAATGTGGAAGGAGAAGCCCAGGAATGTGTCTCAATGCAACAAATAAATTCTTTATGTATGGGAAAGATGGACATAAATTAAAGAATTGTCAAGGAAAAATGAAGAGTACTATGGTTGAACATAAAAATGGTCCTAAGAATCCATTTAAAGTCATTTTCTATAAATTTAGGGGAGCAGGACATTACCTGAGTGAATTCCTTATTCTATAGGATATACTATTGGTCAAAGAAAGAGCTATGTGGAAATAAATGGTTGGTGAAATGTTTAATAGTATTAGTGCTCATTGGTGATGGGATTAATTTTGATGAATTTTCTCTTGTATGTGTAACCCTGTAGTTTTTCATGTTAAAATGATATTTGAGGAAGAATTATCATTTCCCTTGCATATATAGTTATAAATAACCATTTAGTTTTATATGATCCTTGAATTTGAGGCAATTCCAAGTTATTAAATTTTTGGATGAAAATGCGAGGTATGAGATAACATTTGTGGTTAAATTATGTTATGGTTATTTTGAAGAATTTTTCTCATTTTGGTAATTTAATAAAATAATGTTTTTTGAAAAAGGACAACATGCAGACTGTGTGACAACACATCGTGTCAGACAATGCTGTGAGAATTGAACCCACAAACAGGGTGCGAATGGGATTTATCGCCTACAACTGGACTACGTGAAGTCCCTCGATAGTGTGACTAATTATTTTTATTTAAATTATTTTTTTATGTTTATTTGGTACATTATGTATTATAAAATGGATATCCTTAGTTTAGGAAAAGTATTTGGTGATTATGCGATATTTGTTATTTTGGAAGACATTCTCCCGGTTTGGAACACTATATGCCTATTAAAAATAGAATACTACGGGATTTCATTTGAGAAGTAATGGTGGATATATTTCAATATTTTTATTGTGTATTTATAGTGATTTGGGTTATTTATGAAAATTATTAACCTATTATAGAGATTATGTGATTAGGTTAATTACTTGTAAGTATGTGACTTTAAGAGTAATCAATGTTATTTGGAGATACAATCTAATTTGGAAGACTACGTAATCAAATTCTTTTGAGTTTTGGGATTCAATATTAGTTAAGATGATATTGAAGGATTTTAAGGATAATAATTCATTGATGGGTATTCGGTCAACTTTTGGTATTGTTTGTTTAAATTTTGGAGATTAAGAGTAGTATTTCTTTTTATAAAGGATTGCCCTTTTTGTGGGTCATATGATCATGTACTAACCATTTTTTATTGGTTAATGTTTAATGACAATGTAAATATATAGTTCATCCTTTGTATATTATGTGATTCTCTATAATTTGATTGTAGCGCTTCAGGTGTAACGAAGTCATCTTGAATACTCATCCTTTGGAGAAAAGAAGAGTTTCTTATAGAAATTTTTTAATGGATGAAAATCTACTTGTTATGTAAGTATATGTCTTTATACTCTTAGTCAATCTCATAAATAAATTCATCATCATTATGGCAAGGAACATAAAACAAAAATTTTGTTCAATTACTTTTCCTACTAGTTAATGAAAGACCTTTAAACCCATCATTAGTTTGTGGCTTTCAGATCGGTAACATTCTCCTACTAATATTCTCGATCACACTACATCAGAAAATGATGATTTTTTTTCTCTTCCATATCCATGTTTTCCTACATGGAGCCCCAATATGTGTAATGTTCAGTAACCTCCATAGTTACCATTATTTATTTTAAAATAGGGGCCACATTAATCCATTACCGACGTGGGATTTCAACTAAGATATTTTGAAATTTCAAAACCCATGTTTTCAATCCCATGCATAAATTGAGAGGATGCAATTTATTTAATGATAGGATAATATAACACCCCAAGGTTTCTGTAGAGACCTGAAGCCTGACGTACATGGACATTACATTACTTTTTCGGAATACTTAGTACATTACAAAAACACACACACAAGGATCGTAATAGTTTAGTGTCTTTGGAAACTCGGAATATAATCTTCTAATTCCTGGTGAAAGATCTTCAACATCTCCCATAAAGATCTTCTTTTTTTTATACCTAAAACCTTTCTTTATATCCTGGGGAAAAGAAAACATAAAAGGGTGAGCTCAAATGCTCAGTAAGGGTAAACAAAAGAAATATCAATCACATCATATACATAAGCACATAACTTTTGGAAATCTTATCCTGCAAAAGAGATCATAATTTCATAACATGGGATAAATCATGGCAGTGAAATGTTATCACAATAATCATAACTTAAAACATGAAACTTTTTGCCATTCACACATAATCATAGAGAATCATTTCTTGTTAGTCAAGACTCTTTTCCAAGACTATCTTAGTGGACAAAGTCCATTTCTGAATCGAGTAACCCTCGTTTTTATCCTGTTTCACTGAACCGGTATAACCTACCATTCCAGCCATGTCTATCTCATGAGATATAAAATCTTTACCCAATGCATTGGAGGGAGATATAGGTCCCACCCATCTTATAATGAATCCTATCTTATGTGTGCCACATAATCATAAATCATACATCATCGCATAACACATGTAACAAAAATGGGATTCTTGAAACATCATGACATCATAAAACAAATCATATAAGGTAAATGACTTTATAAAAATAATTCCCTCACAACATAATCAAATCAATGTAATAATAGGGATAAAAACAGAACCCTATATTATCTTAGATGGAAAATAATTTTGATAAAACATTTGAACTCCATTCTTGAGGAGAATATCCTTTCTACTTCAAAAACACTTTTATTTTCATGACATGTCATACAATTATAAACTAAAATAAGTTGATTAAAAATAAAATTGAAAACTTATAAAGGAATCTTCTTGGAAATAATGTTTTATAAATCCATTCATGCCGTATAAGTTTAAAAAAACATTCTTCGTACTTTTGTCGGAAAAGTCAAAAAGTACCTCATACGAATAACAACAAAAGATTCCTTTCATATACTTTACTAAAAACTCACCAAAGGGTAAAATTGGATTTAAAAAATTGTAGGTGGATGGAAATAACATTACATACTAAGGAAACATAGATGTGGATGATAAAATACACCCCAGTAAATACTTACGAATAAACAATCTCGGATAAAAATGAGATTGTGATATTTCCCTTACCATAGGTCCGATTTGCTTTGTATGTGTCCGAAGATCCTGTATAATGGTTTAAATAATGTCATTGACTTATTCCAGAATCATACATATTGATATTATATCATATATGGTCATATTCTTAGCTTCTTGTTAGTAATATTTCATTGTTACTTGTTACTCGGGTCTTTATTGCCTTTTGTTCTTATACGTGTTTTGCCGAATAAATTCTTATTCTTCTATTAAGGTTATAGATTCCTTATATCCAGAATGGTATTAGTGTAACATATATCATATTTATTCATTCAATTCATTTATATAATTACTATGTAATTATGATCATGTAGAACGAGTCACATCACATCGTGGAGACGGTATTCCGTACGTACGCACGAGTGATGATATCGTTCCTATGATCGTGGAATTGTATTGGAGTATATATATATTATTTCAGTATCAATATTAATTTATAATAATCATAAATAGTTACTCATTACACAATTATAACCATCCTTGTAAGGTGGTGGTGGAAAATAGATTACACCACGGCGTGGAAACGATATTCCGTACGTACGCACGCCTGATGATTTCATTTTTCCGTAGGATGGATAGAAGGTGAATTAGGGTTGTTTCATATTTATAATAACATATCAGTATTTATGTAATAATGATGTTATTACTTTATCATGAAACAAATAAAGAAGAAGAAGTTTAAGAAGAAATAAATTGAAAAGATCGGTAATGAATATTACCTCTTCTTTGAAACGCCTCTTTGAATCCTCCACTTAGGGAACTAAGATTGGTCTTTGAAGAAGACCAGGACTTCTAGGATTATTCTAGGGAAGTGTATAAGGGATTTTGGCAGGGTTTGTCCGAGCTTGAGTTCTCTAATTGGTGTGAGGAGGAGGGGGAGGTGGTGTCCTTTTATAAGGGAGGAGAGGGGCACCTTAGGAATATCTCAAAATATTATTTTATATTAAAGTCAAAATCGGTTTATAATGGTTCCAAAGGGTCTTATTTAGAAGGTAAAGTGGGGATGGGTCTAAATCCTATCATCCAATAGGATTTAGACAAGTTTTGGTTATTATTTTAAACTTATCAATTATATTTAACTCTAAGTTAAATAATTTAACTTTTACCGTGACTTTTTGTTTTCTTACACTATATGGTTAATACACTTACTATAACATGCCAAACGAACCCTAAGTTGTTTATTATTAATATATATATCCTTATCTAAGTCATTTGGCCGAACCTTATATTTTTAGGAATAAAATAACAATTAATAATATAATATTTGATTTAAAAACTATTTTATTTCAATTTTGACACTATTTGATATATGATTTTTCAAAAAGTCATAAAAGAATTATATGTTCAAACCAAGTTGATTAAATCCGCACTAATATATCATAGTAACCTATAAAATTAGTGGAATTCATAAAAAGTGTCAAATTACATTTATTTTGGTGTTTATAACATCAATTATGTCAATATTTCATTAATAAGATAATTACTTCATCATCATTGTGTCATAAATAAATTAAATTATTTAATGTCAAAAAATTACAAATAAAATACCATTATGTAGGAAATCCTTTTATATTTCTAATTAATATTTATAGTCGAATTTATCTTATGTATAACCCCATATTAAAAATTATTTACTTATTAAACTTTGATTTTAACTATTTTAACCCTCCTTTAAATAAATTAATAATAAATGTCCTAATCTAATCCAAGTGGGCCTAAATGGTAATATTTTATTCCTAAGATTGTATTTGGTCTAATTTCACTTATCCAATAGAATTAGGACATGTTTTAGGGTAATAATAATATCATTTTTACCCTTAATTACCCTATTTACTTTTAACAGTGGTAAATAAAAGTAAAAAGTTACAATTCACCAAAAATTATTTTCATCTCATTGAACCACATATTAGTCCTTGATATTAACCGTGTCTTTCAGATTTTTGAAATTCCATTCACAGAAGCGGTAAAATTATGTTTTATGCAAAATTCTATTTTTAACCTACCACTTAGTGGTTTCACTATTCATCAAAAATTGAAGTTTTTCAGAAAAATGCCAAAATTTCACCCTAAGATATAATTGATATTCCGAATTCAAAAATGATTTCTATTTTACAAAATTACCAACATATAAGTTGCATTAATTAATTTTATTATTAATTTCTGCTGTCACAACAAATAGCGTGTTTTTAAGAGATAATAACTATCAAAAGATTAACACTTGTTTATGTCTGGTGTAAATGTGAAATTACATCCAATGACCAACAATGTATTGAATTGTAAAAATATATTCTAAATATAATTTAAAACCACTCAAATTAATAATTTATCACTATTAATTATTTCAATTAAAAAAGTTGTTTTTAATTAAAATTTAGTAATTTTCACTATTCATCAGAATATGAAAGTTATCCAAAAAGTACCAAAATTTCACCATAGGCTAAATTCGATACTCCGAATCCAAAAATGAAGTCCAATTTTAAAAATAAAATTTATAAAATTTCAAAAAGTGGTTATTACTATTCATAATTGCTAGTTTTAATAATATTTTAACAGGATATTGTTGTTTAGTGAAACTCGTTATTGCGTACTACACACGCTAACGAGGAAGGTCGCGATTGCGTGTAATGCAAGGCAAGTCAAGGATGTGTGTCATGCAAGCTTCTTTTGGTGTAGCATACAACACAAGACATTAATGAAATTAAAAAGAATATTTTTCATAAAATCTCGGGTTGTTACATTCTACCCCCCTTAAAATGAATTTCGCCCTCGAAATTCGTCGGGGTTATAAATGATTTACTATTAAAAAGTTTCTTTAATAGAAACCCACATCGTAAAAAGGAATAACAAAACCATTCTTTAAAAATGAAATTATGAAACGTAATGGTTACCCAAATAAACTAATCATTGGGTTTCCACATAGGTGAAAATATGGATATGGATGAGAAATCTAACCATCATGTTCTGATGGAGAGTGGTAGAGAACATGGCTATGGAAAATCCAGCAATCACAAAGCCATAAATTTGTGATGATCTAGGGTACCATCTGATTCATCGGATATAAGGGCAATACGACAACATTTTTGGTTTTCAAGATCATTTCCCTAAAGTTGAAAATTTGAATTAGAATAAATACTTACTTTATTTTGGTATAATCTCACTTTTGTTCGTGCCTTGAACAATTTCCACTTCATCTCTTAAATAAATGAAGTTGGATTTGTTATTCGTGAAATGTTACCAGATCTTGTGATAGAATGACGGGTCATTCCATTAGCAAAAGTTATTAAATATAAGTCATTCTATAGTGAGATTAATCATATATGGTTCCTAAAATGGAATTATACTTCATATATCATACTACTTAATATAATAAAACTAGTTTCTACTAAACAGCGACTTTCTGTAGGCCAGCGGTAGGCGATAAAGGCCAGTCACACTTCGGTTGTGGGTTCGATTCCCACAGCCTTGTCCGACGCGATGGGCTGTCGCCCGTCCTGCAGGTTGTCCTTTTTCTAAAACTATATTACTATAACATCCCATCAATAATACTAACTTATGTCCAACATAATCCATTCCAATCTTTAGGCTTATCCATAATACTGCAGTCCACTCTCATAACATATCGAAAACGATTACTAGAGATTTAATACCATCGTTGATCCCCATATATCATAAGATATGTTTTGTTGGTCACATTCCAAACATTCAAAGTCCTTAATCATGTATTCTCTTGAATACCCATTGAACCTTAGTGAAAACATGAATACAGTTAAAAGTTAACACTTTTCACATACCAAAGTCCTCAAAATTCTATATACTCAAACCATGATATCACTTAGTCCTTATATCAATCATGAGCTCATGAATACTGTTAAAAATTTAATTTTCTCCTTTTCCCTTCATTATGCGCATATCATCTACATTCCAAAAATATTTGAATAACCTTTCATGGATAGTGGTACCATTAATCATACACTTTCAAAACTCAAGGAAAGACAACAGTGTAACAATCCTTAGATGTCTCTTTATTCCATAGTACCATGAGATTTGTTATACAACATTACACATGATAAATATGTAATAATTCCACTACATTCTTAAACCATTGACCGATCTTCAACAATTCATTCATCTCAGATATCATTTGTAGTCTCTTCATCATCATCAACATAAATACTACCCATACGACCATACTGATTCTCTTCATGAGACTTTACCTTTGGGAATTGGTTTTCATATTGCCCGTACATTCCACATTTAAAACATTTAACCATTGTTGATGTCGTAGCAATACCATTATCCTCATCCCTGGTGTTAACTGAACCTTTTCCTTTGCACTTACTGGCTTTGTGTCCTTCTTTTCCACACCCAAAGCATCTTCCAGTTCCATTGAAACATTCTCCTTGATGCCTCTTCCCACATGATTTACATAGGGGAAATTGAACTTTATTTCCTCTATGATCATCATGAAACTCCATCTTTCTCTTATTAGCCAAGTCAGGAAACATACCAAATTTTACTTTATTGATCATATTATGAGATTGCTGATTCGGCATAATAATGATGTTTGGACTTCCAAATCCCATTTCATTTGGTTTCTCATGAAGAATATCATTCCATTTTCCATCATATCCTCCATTATCGTGAATCATCTTGTTTCCAGCCATTTTCTAAAACCCAAAAAGAATAGTGTGAGAGGAAAAAATCATGCTAGGGAAAACAACATAATAAAGGGGGAGTACCCTCAATATCTAATATCTTAGGATAAATTCTAATATCTTTAGCGCAATTCTAGGACTATAACCTATATGTATACTTAACCTTAGAGACATCCCTAGACATACCTTAGAAATATCTCTAGGGATCTCACTAAAGTTCTCGCATCCTAGTTTCCAAAGGATGACTAAACCTTTCCTCCGATACCAACTGTAGCGGTCTGGAATTACTTCCAGTGGACTAAAATTGATACCTATCAGGGCACTCCATGGGCAGCCACACCCCCTGGGTGGGACACACCACCATCCCCAGTGGCAGCCATTTCCTCATGAAGCCCTTGGGTGGAGAGCCATGCTTCGTCCAACGCTCACATGTGAGAGTTCCCAAGGATCGGATACATTCCTACCTCCTTTGCCTCTGATACCAACTGTAGAGACCCGAAGCCTGACGTACATGGACATTACATTACTTTTGCGGAATACTTAGTACATTACAAAAACACACACAGAAGGATTGTAATAGTTTAGTGTCTTTGGAAACTCGGAATATAAGCTTCTAATTCCTGGTGAAAGATCTTCAACATCACCCATAAAGATCTTCTTTTTTTTATACCTAAAACCATTATTTATATCCTGGGGAAAAGAAAACATAAAAGGGTGAGCTCAAATGCTCAGTAAGGGTAAAAAAAAGAAATATCAATCACATCATATACATAAGAACATAACTTTTGGAAATCTTATCCTGCAAAAGAGATCATAATTTAATAACATGGGATAAATCATGGCAGTGAAATGTAATCACAATAATCATAACCTAAAACATGAAAATTTGTGGCATTCACACATAATCATAGAGAATCATTTCTTGCTAGTCAAGACACATTGCCAAGACTACCTTAGTGGACAAAGTCCCTTTCTGAATCGAGTAACCCTCGTTTCAGTCCTGTTTCACTGAACCGGTATAACCTACCATTCCAGCAATGTCTATCTCATGAGATATAAAATCTTTACCCAATGAATTGGAGGGAGATATGGGTCCCACCCATCTTATAATGAATCCTTTCTTATGTGTGCCACATAATCATGAATAATACATCATCACATAACACATGTAACAAAAATGGGATTCTTGAAACATCATGACATCATAAAACAAATCATATAAGGTAAATGACTTCATAAAAATAATTCCCTCACAAAATAATAAAATCAATGTAATAATAGGGATAAAAACAGAACCCTATATTATCTTAGATGGAAAATTATTTTGATAAAACATTTGAACTCCATTCTTGTGGAAAATATCCTTTCTACTTCAAAAACACTTTTCTTTTCTTGACATGTCATACAATTATAAACTAAAAGAAGTTGATTAAAAATAAACTTGAAAACTTATAATGGAATATTCTTGGAAATAATGTTTTATAAATCCATTCATGCCGTATAAGTTAAAAAAACATTCTTCGTACTTTTGTCGGAAGAGTTAAAAAGTACCTCGTACGAAAAACGACAAAAGATTCCTTTCATATCTTTTACTAAAAACTCACCAAAGGGTAAAATTGGATTTAAAAAATTGTAGGTGGATGGAAATAACATTAGATACTGAGGAAACATATATGTGGATGATAAAATACACCCCAGTAAATACTTACGAATAAACAATCTCGGATAAAAATGAGATTGTGATATTTCCCTTACCTTAGGTCCGATTTGCTTTGTACGTGTCCGAATCTCCTGTATAATGGTTTAAATAATGTTATTGACTTATTTCAGAATCATACATATTGACATGATATCATATATGGTCATATTCTTATATTCTTGTTAGTAATATTTCATTGTTACTTGTTACTCGGGTCTTTATTTCCTTTTGTTCTTATGCGTGTTTTGCCGAATAAATTCTTATTCTTCTTTTAAGGTTATAGATAACTTATATCCAGAATTGTATTAGTGTAACATATATCATATTTATTCATTCAATTCATTTATATAATTACTATGTAATGATGATCATGTAGAACGAGTCGCATCACATCGTGGAGACGGTATTCCGTACGTACGCATGAGTGATGATATCATTCCTATGATCGTGGAATTGTATTGGAGTATATATATATTATTTAAGGATAAAAATTACTTTATAATAATCATAAATAGTTACTCATTACACCATTATACCCATCCTTGTAAGGTGGTGGTGTAAAATAGATTACACCACGGCGTGGAGACGGTATTCCGTACGTACGCACGCGCAATGATTTCATTTTTCCGTAGGATGGATAGAAGGTGAATTAGGGTTGTTTCATATTTATAATAACATATCAGTATGTAAGTAATACTGATGTTATTACTTTATCATGAAACAACTAATTAAGAAGATGTTGAAGAAGAAAGAAATTGAAAAGATCGGTAATGGATATTACCTCTTCTTTGAAACTCCTCTTTGAATCCTCCACTTAGGGAACTAAGATTGGTCTTTGAAGAAGACCAGGACCTCTAGGATTTTTCTAGGGAAGTGGAGAAGGGATTTTGGCAGGGGTTGTCCGAGATTGAGTGCTCAAATTGGTGTGAGGAGGAGGGGGAGGAGGTGTCCTTTTATAAGGGAGGAGAGGGGCACCTTAAGAATATCTCAAAATATTATTTTATATTAAAGTCAAAATCGGTTTATAATGGTTCCAAAGGGTCTTATTTCGAAGGTAAAGTGGCGATGGGTCGAAATACTATCAACCAATAGGATTTAGACAAGTTTTGGTTATTATTTTAACCTTATCAATTATATTTAACTCTAAGTTAAATAATTTAACTTTTACCGTGACTTTTTGTTTTCTTACACTATATGGTTAATACACTTACTATAACATGCCAAACGAACCCTAAGTTGTTTATTATTAATATATATATCCTTATCTAAGTCATTTGGCCGAACCTTAGATTTTTAGGAATAAAATAACAATTAATAATAAAATATTTGATTTAAAACCTATTTTATGTCAATTTTGGCACTATTTGATATATGATTTTTGTGAAAGTCATAACAGAATTATATGTTCGAACAAAGTTGATTAAATCAGCACCAATATATCATAGTAACCTATAAAATTAGTGGAATTTATAAAAAGTATCAAATTACATTTATTTTGGTGTTTATAACATCAATTATGTCAATATTTCATTAATAAGATAATTACTGCATCATCATTGTGTCATAAATAAATTAAATTATTTAATGTCAAAAAATTACAAATAAAATACCATTATGTAGGAAATAATTTTATATTTCTAAGGAATATTTATAGTCGAATTTATCTTATGTATAACCCCATATTAAAAATTATTTACGTATTAAACATTGATTTTAAGTATTTTAACCCTCCTTTAAATAAATTAATAATAAATGTCCTAATCTAATCCAAGTGGGCCTAAATGGTCATATTTTATTCATAAGATTGTATTTGGTCGAATTTCACTTATCGAATAGAATTAGGACAGGTGTTAGAGTAATAATAATATCATTTTTACCCTTAATTACCCTATTTACTTTTAACAGTGGTAAATAAAAGTAAAAAGTTACAATTCACCAAAAATTATTTTCATCTCATTGAACCATATTTTAGTCCTTGATATTAATCGTGTCTCTCAGATTTTTGAAATTCCATTCACAGAAGCGGTAAAATTAAGTTTTATGCAAAATTCTATTTTTAACCTACCACTTAGTGGTTTCACTATTCATCAAAAATTGAAGTTTTTCAGAAAAATGCCAAAATTTCACCCTAAGATATAATTGATATTCCAAATTCAAAAATGATTTCTATTTTACAAAATTCCCAACATATAAGTTGCATTAATTAATTTTATTATTAATTTCCGCTGTCACAACAAATAGCGTGTTTTTAAGAGATAATAACTATCAAAAGATTAACACTTGTTTATGTCTGGTGTAAATGTGAAATTACATACAATGACCAACATTGTATTGAATTGTAAAAATATATTCTAAATATACTTTAAAACCACTCAAATTAAGAATTTATCACTATTAATTATTTAGATTAAAAAAGTTGTTTTTAATTAAAATTTAGTAATTTTCACTATTCATCAGAATATGAAAGTTATCCCAAAAGTACCAAAATTTCACCATAGGCTAAATTCGATACTCCGAATCCAAAAATGAAGTACATTTTGAAAAATAAAATTTATAAAATTTCAAAAAGTGGTTATTACTATTCATAATGGCTAGTTTTAATAATATTTTAATAGGATGTTGTTGTTTAGTGAAACTCGTTATTGCGTACTACACACGCTAACGAGGAAGGTCACGATTGCGTGTAATGCAAGGAAAGTCAAGGATTTGTGTCATGAAAGATCTTTTTGGTGTAGCATACAACACAAGACATTAATGAAATTAAAAAGAATATTTTTCATAAAATCTCGGGTTGTTACATTCTACCCCCCTTAAAATGAATTTCGCCCTCGAAATTCGTCGGGGTTATAAATGATTTACTATTCAAAAGTTTCTTTAATAGAAACCCACATCGTAAAAAGGAATAACAAAACCAATCTTTAAAAACGAAAGTATGAAACGTAACGGTTACCCAAATAAACTAATCACTAGGTTTCCACATAGGTGAAAATATGGATATGGAAGAGAAATCTAACCATCATGTTCTGATGGAGAGTGGTAGAGAACATGGCTATGGAAAAGCCAGCAATCACAAAGCCATAAATTTGTGATGATCTAGGGTACCATCTGATTAATCGGATATAAGGGCACTACGACAACATTTTTGGTTTTCAAGATCATTTCCCTAAAGTTGAAAATTTGAATTAGAATAAATACTTACTTTATTTTGGTATAATATCACTGTTGTTCGTGCCTTGAACAATTTCCACTTCATCTCTTAAATAAATGAAGTTGGATTTGTTATTCGTGAAATGTTACCAGATCATGTGATAGAATGACGGGTCATTCCATTAGCAAAAGTTATTAAATATAAGTCATTCTATAGTGAGATTAATCATATATGGTTCCTAAAATGGACTTATACTTCATATATCATACTACTTAATATAATAAAAATAGTTTCTACTAAACAGGGACTTTCTGTAGGCTAGTGGTAGGCGATAAAGGCCAGTCACACTTCGGTTGTGGGTTCGATTCCCACAGCCTTGTCCGACGCGATGGGCTGTCGCCCGTCCTGCAGGTTGTCCTTTTTCTAAAACTATATTACTATAACATCCCATCAATAATACTAACTTATGTCCAACATAATCCATTCCAATCTTTAGGCTTATCCATAATACTGCAGTCCACTCTCATAACATAGTGAAAACGATTACTAGAGATTTAATACCATCGTTGATCCCCATATATCATAAGATATGTTTTGTTGGTCACATTCCAAACATTCAAAGTCCTTAATCATGTATTCTCTTGAATACACATTGAACCTTAGTGAAAACATGAATACAGTTAAAAGTTATCACTTTTCACATACCAAAGTCCTCAAAATTCTATATACTCAAACCATGATATCACTTAGTCCTTATATCAATCATGAGCTCATGAATACTGTTAAAAATTTAATTTTCTACTTTTCCCTTCATTATGCGCATATCATCTACATTCCAAAAATATCTGAATAACCTTTCATGGATAGTGGTACCATTAATCATACACTTTCAAAACTGAAGGAAAGACAACAGTGTAACAATCCTTAGATGTCTCTTTATTCCATAGTACCATGAGATTTGTTATACAAAATTACACATGATAAATATGTAATCATTCCACTACATTCTTAAACCATTGACCGATCTTCAACAATTCTTTCATCTCAGATATCATTTGTAGTCTCTTCATCATCAACAACATAAATACTACCCATACGACCATACTGATTCTCTTCATGAGACTTTCCCTTTGGGCATTGGTTTGCATATTGCCCGTACATTCCACATTTAAAACATTTAACCATTGTTGATGTCGTAGCAATACCATTATCCTCATCCCTGGTGTTAACAGAACCTTTTCCTTTGCACTTACTGGCTTTGTGTCCTTCTTTTCCACACCCAAAGCATCTTCCAGTTCCTTTGAAACATTCTCCTTGATGCCTCTTCCCACATGATTTACATAGGGGAAATTGAACTTTACTTCCTCTATGATCATCATGAAACTCCATCTTTCTCTTATTAGCCAAGTCAGGAAACTTACCAAATTTTACTTTATTGATCATATTATGAGATTGCTGATTCGGCATAATAATGATGTTTGGACTTCCAAATCCCATTTCATTTGGTTTCTAATGAAGAATATCATTCCATTTTCCATCATATCCTCCATTATCGTGAATCATCTTGTTTCTAGCCATTTTCTAAAACCCAAAAAGAATAGTGTGAGAGGAAAAAATCATGCTAGGGAAAACAACATAATAAAGGGGGAGTACCCTCAATATCTAATATCTTAGGATAAATTCTAATATCGTTAGCGCAATTCTAGGACTATAACCTTTATGTATACTTAACCTTAGAGACATCCCTAGACATACCTTAGAAATATCTCTATGGATCTCACTAAAGTTCTCGCACCCTAGTTTCCAAAGGTTGACTAAACCTTTCCTCCGATACCAACTGTAGCGGTCTGGAATTACATCCAGTGGACTAAAATTGATACCTATCAGGGCACTCCATGGGCGCCCACACCCCCTGGGCGGGACACACCACCATCCCCAGTGGCAGCCATTTCCTCATGAAGCCCTTGGGCGGAGAGCCATGCTTCGTCCAATGCTCACATGTGAGAGTTCCCAAGGATCGGATACATTCCTACCTCCTATGCCTCTGATACCAACTGTAGAGACCCGAAGCCTGACGTACATGGACATTACATTACTTTTGCGGAATACTTAGTACATTACAAAAACACACACACAAGGATCGTAATAGTTTAGTGTCTTTGGAAACTCGGAATATAATCTTCTAATTCCTGGTGAAAGATCTTCAACATCTCCCATAAAGATCTTATTTTTTTATACCTAAAACCTTTCTTTATATCATGGGGAAAAGAAAACATAAAAGGGTGA
Source organism: Viscum album (assembly GCA_963277665.1). NCBI lineage: Eukaryota > Viridiplantae > Streptophyta > Magnoliopsida > Santalales > Viscaceae > Viscum > Viscum album. The sequence continues at coordinate 1,592,752,625 of OY728150.1, forward strand.
GCTCAAATGCTCAGTAAGGGTAAAAAAAAGAAATATCAATCACATCATATACATAAGCACATAACTTTTGGAAATCTTATCCTGCAAAAGAGATCATAATTTCATAACATGGGATAAATCATGGCAGTGAAATGTAATCACAATAATCATAACCTAAAACATGAAAATTTGTGGCATTCACACATAATCATAGAGAATCATTTCTTGCTAGTCAAGACACATTGCCAAGACTACCTTAGTAGACAAAGTCCCTTTCTGAATCGAGTAACCCTCATTTCAGTCCTGTTTCACTGAACCGGTATAACCTACCATTCCAGCAATGTCTATCTCATGAGATATAAAATATTTACCCAATGCATTGGAGGGAGATATAGGTCCCACCCATCTTATAATGAATCCTTTCTTATGTGTGCCACATAATCATAAATCATACATCATCGCATAACACATGTAACAAAAATGGGATTCTTGAAACATCATGACATCATAAAACAAATCATATAAGGTAAATGACTTCATAAAAATAATTCCCTCACAACATAATAAAATCAATGTAATAATAGGGATAAAAACAGAACCATATATTATCTTATATGGAATATAATTTTGATAAAACATTTGAACTCCATTCTTGTGGAAAATATCCTTTCTACTTCAAAAACACTTTTCTTTTCTTGACATGTCATACAATTATAAACTAAAAGAAGTTGATTAAAAATAAACTTGAAAACTTATAAAGTAATCTTCTTGGAAATAATGTTTTATAAATCCATTCATGCCGTATAAGTTAAAAAAAACATTCTTCGTACTTTTGTCGGAAAAGTTAAAAAGTACCTCGTACGAAAAACGACAAAAGATTCCTTTCATATCTTTTACTAAAAACTCACCAAAGGGTAAAATTGGATTTAAACAATTGTAGGTGGGTGAAAATAACATTAGATACTGAGGAAACATAGATGTGGATGATAAAATACACCCCAGTAAATACATACGAATAAACAATCTCGGATAAAAATGAGATTGTGATATTTCCCTTACCTTAGGTCCGATTTTCTTTGTACGTGTCCGAATCTCCTGTATAATGGTTTAAATAATGTTATTGACTTATTTCAGAATCATACATATTGATATGATATCATATATGGTCATATTCTTAGCTTCTTGTTAGTAATATTTCATTGTTACTTGTTACTCGAGTCTTTATTTCCTTTTGTTCTTATGCGTGTTTTGCCGAATAAATTCTTATTCTTCTTTTAAGGTTATAGATAACTTATATCCAGAATGGTATTAGTGTAACATATATAATATTTATTCATTCAATTCATTTATATAATTACTATGTAATGATGATCATGTAGAACGAGTCGCATCACATCGTGGAGACGGTATTCCGTACGTACGCATGAGTGATGATATCATTCCTATGATCGTGGAATTGTATTTGAGTATATATATATTATTTCAGGATAAATATTACTTTATAATAATCATAAATAGTTACTCATTACACCATTATACCCATCCTTGTAAGGTGGTGGTGGAAAATAGATTACACCACGGCGTGGAGACGGTATTCCGTACGTACGCACGCGCAATGATTTCATTTTTCCGTAGGATGGATAGAAGGTGAATTAGGGTTGTTTCATATTTATAATAACATATCAGTATGTAATTAATACTGATGTTATTACTTTATCATGAAACAACTAAAGAAGAAGATGTTGAAGAAGAAAGAAATTGAAAAGATCGGTAATGGATATTACCTCTTCTTTGAAACGCCTCTTTGAATCCTCCACATAGGGAACTAAGATTGGTCTTTGAAGAAGACCAGGACCTCTAGGATTTTTCTAGGGAAGTGGAGAAGGGATTTTGGCAGGGGTTGTCCGAGATTGAGTGCTCAAATTGGTGTGAGGAGGAGGGGGAGGAGGTGTCCTTTTATAAGGGAGGAGAGGGGCACCTTAGGAATATCTCAAAATATTATTTTATATTAAAGTCCAAATCGGGTTATAATGGTTCCAAAGGGTCTTATTTCGAAGGTAAAGTGACGATGGGTCGAAATACTATCAACAAATAGGATTTAGACAAGTTTTGGTTATTATTTTAACCTTATCAATTATATTTAACTCTAAGTTAAATAATTTAACTTTTACCGTGACTTTTTGTTTTCTTACACTATATGGTTAATACACTTACTATAACATGCCAAACGAACCCTAAGTTGTTTATTATTAATATATATATCCTTATCTAAGTCATTTGTCCGAATCGTAGATTTTTAGGAATAAAATAACAATTAATAATATAATATTTGATTTAAAAACTATTTTGTGTCAATTTTGACACTATTTGATATATGATTTTTGTGAAAGTCATAACAGAATTATATGTTCGACCCAAGTTGATTAAATCAACACTAATATATCATAGTAACCTTGAAAATTAGTGTAATTCATAAAAAGTATCAAATTACATTTATTTTGGTGTTTATAACATCAATTATGTCAATATTTCATTAATAAGATAATTACTGCATCATCATTGTGTCATAAATAAATTAAATTATGTAATGTCAAAAAATTACAAATAAAATACCATTATGTAGGAAATAGTTTTATCTTTATAATGAATATTTATAGTCGAATTTATCTTATGTATAACCCCATATTAAAAATTATTTACTTATTAAACATTGATTTTAACTATTTTAACCCTCCTTTAAATAAATTAATAATAAATGTCCTAATCTAATCCATGTGGGCCTAAATGGTCATATTTTATTCCTAAGATAGTTTTTGGTCGAATTTCACTTATCCAATAGAATTAGGACATGTTTTAGGGTAATAATAATATCATTTTTACCCATAATTACCCTATTTACTTTTAACCGTGGTAAATAAAAGTAAAAAGTTACTATTCACCAAAAATTATTTTCATCTCATTAAACCACATTTTAGTCCTTGATATTAACCTTGTCTCTCGGATTTTTGAAATTCCATTCACAGAAGCGGTAAAATTAAGTTTTATGCAAAATTCAGTTTTTAACCTACCACTTAGTGGTTTCACTATTCATCAAAAATTGAAGTTTTTCATAAAAATGCCAAAATTTCACCCTAAGCAATAATTGATATTCCGAATTCAAAATAGATTTCAATTTTACAAAATTCCCAACATATAAGTTGCATTAATTAATTTTATAATTAATTTCCGCTGTCACAACAAATAGCGTGTTTTTAAGAGATAATAACTATCAAAAGATTAACACTTGTTTATGTCTGGTGTAAATGTGAAATTACATCCAATGAAAAACATTGTATTGAATTGTAAAAATATATTCTAAATATACATCAAAACCACTCAAATTAATAATTTATCACTATTAATTATTTCGATTAAAAAAGTTGTTTTTAATTAAAATTTAGTAATTTTCACTATTCATCAGAATATGAAAGTTATCCAAAAAGTACCAAAATTTCACCTTTGGCTAAATTCGATACTCCAAATCCAAAAATGAAGTCCATTTTGAAATATAAAATTTATAAAATTTCAAAAAGTGGTTATTACTATTCATAACGGCTAGTTTTAATAATATTTTAATAGCATATTGTTGTTTAGTGAAACTCGTTATTGCGTACTACACACGCTAACGAGGAAGGTCGCGATTGCGTGTAATGCAAGGAAAGTCAAGGATGCATGTCGTGCAAGGTCCTTTTGGTGTAGCATAAAACACAAGACATTAATGAAATTAAAAAGAATATTTTTCATAAAATCTCAGGGTGTTACAGTTTCATCTGACATTATATCTTTAAAGTAATTCAATATCTTGCACCTCACACAACACCGAGTTCGAGCACACGACAACTTACCAAACTAGCCTTTCGAAAGAAGCTATGAACAGTATTAACTGAATTTTTTATTTTATATATTAAATAATAATTTCACATTCATATTATGTGTTTCTTATAAATAATATAAGAATAAATTCATTTTTTAAGATAAAGAAAGTATTCATCAAAAAAATGCAATTTTACCACCTTTTAAGGGAGAACTCTTTTTAAATCCAATATTTGACACTTTTATATATTCTATTTGAAAGAATAAACTTCTTATTTAGAATAGGGACATAAAAATTTAGTTTCAATAAATTTTTTGTGTTTTTCTAATATCTTTCATTTTTGGGTGAATATTGAAAAATACAAAATTTTAATTCAAAACGACTTTTTTAATCAAAAGAATTTGTAGTGATCAATTATACGTTTGAATGGGTTGGAAATATAATTAGATTATATTTTTTTCCAATTAATCTAATTTTGCTCATTGGAATTTATTTCACTTTGAAATTATATATAAACAAGTGTCAATCTTTTGATAGTTATTGTTTCAAAAAAACAAGCAATTTGTTTTGAAAATGGAAATTAATTTTAAATTTATTAATGCAACTTATATGTTTTGAATTTGGTAAAATAGACATCATTAGTGAATTATGAATATAAAATATTTCGTCTGCTGAATTATTGGTATTTTTGTGAAAAACATCAATTTTTGATGAATAGTATAACTACTTGGTAGTAGTTAAAAACTGACTTTTTCATTTAAATGAAATTTTACATCTTCTGTGAATTTATTTTTCAAAATACGACATAGATGGATGTTATTAGTAAGTAAAATGTGGTTCATTGTGATGAATATATGTTTTTGTGAATAGTAACTTCTGACTTTTATTTACCGCGGTTAAAGGTAAATAGGGTAATTTATGTTAAAAAGAATATTATAATAATACAAAATTACCTTAAAACATGTTCTAACCTTATTGGATGAGTCATATCAGACCATGGTAATCCTTGTATCTATTTGGGGACCCCATGGAACCACTTAAGAGTGATAATGACACTTTATTTTAACTAACATAATGTAAAGACAAAGATGGCATTAACAAATATCTTTTAGTATGTAAATTTCTCCATGGGGTTATATAAGTCATCATTTAAACTATAAATATTCATTAGAAATATAAAATTATTTCGTAAATTATTTGTAGTTTCATTATAATTTTTAATAATAAATTAAATTAAATTATTTATGACACAATAATGATGCAATATTCACCTAAATAATAAATGATTTAAATAAATAAGAATATTAATATTAAAAACATATCCAAAACCAATCCAATTTTTATTGGATGAATTTATTTCTATAATGAGTCATCTTATCTTCGACATCAATGAGTTTTGGACCTTTTGAATCCGATGATATTATTATAATAAAATAACATTTTCAAACATTCCTAAAGCACCCCTCATCTCCCTTATAAAAGGGAACCACTTATAACCCATTACTCACACCTCTCAATCCCATTGTCTCACCCAAAACCTTCCCTAATAAGCTCTCAATATCCCTCTATTCCACTTAGAATCCTTAGTTTGGAAATATTTCACTTCAAGAAGTCATTTCGGTTCAAACCAAACGCAGTTGCCCTAATTAAATGTAATGGTTTATCTTAACTTCTTTTATTTTATTTTAATTATCCAAACCCTAAACTCTTTTTATTACATTATTTTATCAAAAAATGTATCATAAATATAATAGGATGTTTTTATGAAGAGGATTCAAACTAAACTTACACATACCTTCATCTAATGGGTAAAGAACACACTCTTTCTGTAGATGGAAAACTAACACCTCACGAAATGATGATTGTTCAATTATCTCCTATCGCCTCTCATGGTGGCCAATAAGATGTAACTTTATTTATATATGATATATATTGTCTTTAAAGATTAATTATTTTCTGTATTTTCCATTTATTTCATATCTATATGGTTTCCATTATGGGTAAAGGCAATAACTGCATTTGAGGAAGTGCTGACTACCGCCCCCTCAAAGTGATATGACCCGTTAATGACTTATGTGGGACGTATAAAATATGGATTTAATTATATTATATATGATATTATACTGGAAATATAATATACCTATGTATCATTATGTTTTAATTCCATTAAAATACAAAATACTAATGAAAGTAGCGTTCATGCGTACGTATGGCTTACCATCTCCATTAGCGGTGCATTTCATTTCTTATATTCAGATTTTATGTACTGTTATAAATACATATATATAATTGATATATAATATATATATATATGATATCTAAATCATTTATATCACTCTAAATATAATGGAATTTTTACGACATTGAATAATGGTATTTATTAAAGGATCATTTTTTTACTCAAGTTCCGAACATCGATAAAATATCCAATATGAACCAAAATAATTAACTAATTTTTAAATCAAGGTAATAAGTGATATAAAATGAATAATAAACATGAAACATTTTATTAATCAAGAATAAATTAACTTATGTTTATTATTTTTGAATAACAAGGAACATACAATACATGTCGGACTTCAGGAAAGGGGTTTCTTATCTCACTTTTAATTCTGAGTGATTTCCAATGTTCTCCAATTATTTATTGCATGTGGTGTATTTAGTACTGCCATTTGATATATATTAACATTATTATATTTATATTCATGATATTTTTTGATTCATCTGGTTTTTATTTATATTTTGATCATATGACTCCATTGAAAACAACATGGTATAGGGTTTTCATCTCACTTATTATTCCCATGTGATTCATGATATATTGCCACTATATCCTTTTGTGTGGTTTACATACTGTCCATGGTTGTATTTTTTATGTAAAATAATTTAATTTATGGGTATTTACCTCTTTATTTTATGATACTTATTTCATGGGGTGTATGTTTCGTATGTTAATAAACTGGTAAGGGAATTTCAAATTTCATTTTCCACTCATATGGATTTTCACATAATTCATTGATTATTTTTCTCCAAGATTATGTGTGTAATCACTATTTATTATTTATGTAGTAATTTCCACTCCAATTTTTGTGAATATAATTTTCATACATATAATCACTCCATTGATACTTTCTGAAGTCATTGATATGATCTTGATAAGAGTAATATTATCTCAATTTCTATTCATTGAGTTAAACATCAAATTCATTGGTGTTGTTTTTATAAGAATATGTGTGAATATCCACATATTTATTTAAACTTAATATCCAATCATATTAACTGAATTTATATATTATATACATAATTATCTCATTGATTTATCCTTTATCTAAGGATACAATATTTTTAAGGGATTTTAGATCAATTTACATTCCTTTGAGATTTCATTGTTGATTATGAACCAATTAACTTTTATATGGTGTATATACTAAACTTTGACTTAATATATCTTTAATACATTGATTATCATGATATAATAATGTTTTTATTGCCTCTATTATTTTTATTCAAGCATCTCTCATTTGGTTATGAAATCTAACAAAATTATCTTTTAAAATGTTTTAAAGATTTATTCTTCTAAATATTTATCATTTATGTCCATGTTTTAAATGTCATTTAAATGATTTATTTATATGGAAATTAATGTTTTAAAATTATAATTCCTTTTAAAATTTTCAAATTGATATGGGAAACTTTGATTAAAAAATATATTTTAAAAAACTACTTAATAAATAGTGATACTTTTAATTATTTTCAAGAAAAAGCGGGATATTTCTCTCATATAGTTTTGATGATTATTTTAATCTATGTCAATATCCTTCATTATTATAGATTGAGGTTAATTTATTATAATAAAATCGTACATATTTTATTTAATGAGTTATGATTGACTATGGATGTGATATTTTATACAATCCAGGGTTTATGGATAAATTATTGACATTTCATATACTAGTTTGAATACGAATGTATATGTCATGTTTCCACCTTTTCATATTAGGAATTCATTAGAATTAGTAAGAGATGTGTATTTCCCACTATAGATCCTCGATGCATCGGTAGGTCACATGAGACAAACTAGTGTCTTGTCACAAGGCCTTGACAAAATATTATTTGTAGTCTTGGCACAAGGCCTTGGCAATGTGGTTATGAAGTCTGGCATTATGCATTCCATCATTATGAGATTAGCTATTGATATTTTATATGGTTACATAACTGGTATAATACCCATGAATATGTTTTATTATGGAATTTTCTACTCACCTCAAATTCATGCCATAAATTGTCCATGTTAATTATTTGTACAGGAATGTGTTTTCAATTATTCACCATGCCTAATGTTTATGTTATATTCCACTGTATTTCTTACTCGTACTAAGCATTTGAGCTCACCCAATTATAATGTTTTATTTTCCCATGATATGAAGAAGTTATTTATGAGTTACTTGTATGCATAATCTAGAAATCTTGGATGTTTCTAATGGAATAATTTAGTGTTGTTTTGTTCAAGTTGTAATGATGAACATATGTATATATATTTTTACCAAGAATACTAAACTGATCTGTCCTTTCGGACATGATTCCTTGTAATCCTGCTAGTGTATTAAAATAATGCACCGACTCCTAGATTCTAGGGTTGGGGCATTACATATGAAGTGGACTAATTTTATTATTCATTATTGATAAATGATGTGTTAATTTTTGTGTTATTTATATTTAGGAAGTATTATTATTTATTATAAAATTATTTTCACGAACCCCTCCCAAAAATAATGCCCCTCTTGAGCTGGAAATGGTGGAAGGGAGATAATGTCCTCCGAGTCCCGCCTCCAATAGGCCCTGGAGTGGCGACTAGCACCAAGGGAATGAGTTTTTCACAATATGGGAGGAATTATCCTTTTTATTATTTAAGATCGGGAAATAGGATGATTCATACACCAAAATAAATAGAATGGAAAGACAAGTAAATAAACCCAAACCAATCCCACATGCATGTTTAAATAGTTCTGAAATAAGGTACAAATACAAGATAGCTCAAAATACAATACCAAAAGAAACAAGAGTACCACAAACTTCAACCACTCCAACTGTCCCGACTAGTAGGGTCCCACATAGCCCTGGTAGTCCTCCTGGAAACCAGAAAGTAAATGTATAGTGATCATACAAGTATACTCAGTTGGGAAACCTAATGCTCTCGTGCACAAGTAGAGAGACATCCTAATTCCATGTGAGAACAATAGAAGAAACAAAAATCTAGTTAGGAAAACTATCCACCCAACCTCACCAGCCACGCTCACCAAAATCACAAAACAACAGGTAATAGTATATAAGAACAAGATTATTGGGTACCCCACACCATTTCAGACTAGTTAACTGCTCTTCCTAACGACGAAAGTCCTAATGCTACCACACACTTCCCGCCCGCACACAACTGGGCCTCACAACCATGTATCCCACCCAGACACACCTGTGCCTCACAACCACGTATCCCGCCCACACAAACCTGGGCCTCACAACCACGTATCCCGCCCACAAACACCTGGGCCTCACAACCACGTATCTTGCATTCACACACCCGGGCCTCATCCTGAAGATTCTTGGGAAAAAATAGTAAACCTGCCTAAAGAGTCTTGGGCTAAAACCACCCCGACCGTATCCTACATGAAGAGTCTTAAGTGTAATGTCGCCTCAAGCCATAACAGCCTATGGAAGAAGGAGCAGGAAGGAGCTAGTAAATAAGTGGAAAACACCTTCTCCCATGAAATGGGAGTGTTCGGCACTATGTTATCAACATGGGTGGGGTGCGAAAAAACACAAAGATATAGATATAAATGTATACCAAACACACAACCAAACCTATGGCTTCGAAATAGAGAAACTGAGCACGTGCCTCGGCACTGCTATGTCAACGAAAGAATACAACAAACAACCCCAACCCCATTTAGGTTTTTATGTTTCAACATAATTAGTCTATTAGTTCCTTAACTACTAGGCAATTATCCACAACCAACCATATCAATCGTTCATAAAACATATCCCTTCCATCCACAAATCAAATTATAAAAACACATGCAACACAAGAAAGTCCCTTCTTATTAACCAACCAACTCATTGATTGTTATTACCATTCCATTACCATCCCCACATTTCATTAACTCTTCCACTTTTATTTATTATTCACAACCCATAGTTTGTTCACATTCAAACCCATCCCTACATCCCCGCTGCCATCCACTCTAACCAAAACCACACAAAAACCCATACATCGTCATCCATTGATACCATTTATCGCATCCCCGCTTCACGTCACAAACATGGCATTCACACCAACACACAACCATGCCAACCGCAGCCCTGCTGCTCACCTGATCCACATCAACCCACAAAACAAACCCTAACCCACACCCACATGTTTATAATTTCAGTTTTGTTCAATCCGGGTGATCACATAAGGGTTCCAATTATTCATATAATCAGCCAACTTTATGTGATTAACCAATTCCCACATTCCACAAATTTTCCATACATAAACTGTCTAGAATGATAGGGCAACATTTAATTGAGAAAGCAAAGGCCCCGAATGAACACTATTTTCAGTAGCCATAAGCCTATTCAATTCACAACATAATATCACATGATATAAATAATGTAACTGCATTCACAAACTTCCCATCCCCATTATATAATCCAGTTATTATCTTTATTAAACCGGTTCAAATGTGCTTCACGTAAACAAGAGGAAACCCACCCCGCATCATGCAAAAATTAGAGAGACAAAGGTAATATCACTACTTACATAGGTTCTGATCACAATGCTTCCCTTGATGAACTTTAGAAGACGTTAGTCGATGTCCACCGCTTCTGTCAAATCCCAGCAAAACCTCCTCGGGAGGAAGCTGGGAAGGAAAGGACAAAATGAAGACAAAAGATCCAAGATTAGAAGTTCGGTCTCGTCGTTACGATCTGGTGGCCGCTGATGGATCATAAATCAGAGCTTGGAAAAAGAAGATATGGAATAAAAGAGACTTCAAGTCTCTTGGGAGAGCTCTGATCAATGGAAAGTAGAGGAGAGGATGATTTGAAAAGGAGGAAATGACCCATCCTTTTATAGGAGAGAAAAAAAGTACAAGGTGTGTACTTTCTAGTACACGTCGTGTACTCGTCCATTTCACACGATCAACATGCGGCTTCCAACACGAACTTCAACGCAGAATGCGGCCGTTGACTAGTCAACACACGGTTCGAGGGTAATGCATACACCGGGAAGGACTACACGACATGTAGTATGGGTTACACAGAATGTACTCATTTATTTCACACGGCAAGGACATAACTTCAACACGGGGTATACCCATTGAGGTGGTACACGTCGTGTACTCACACTACACAGCGTGTATTTAAAAAATTATGAAAAGTGTGGGAAATGTCTATTCTACCCTCCAGAACACTTAATGACCTTATTTTCAACAAAGGAATATTCCAGAGAGGTCCAGCCCATTACATCAGATACCTTTTAAAACATTCTCGTCCCCGAAAATTGAAAAGACAACCTACACGAACCCAACAAGATACCTCTTAGGGATCTCGTTATAACAAGAACCCATGTGACAACCCGAATCATATGTGTTAGGAATTCCTTCTCCTATGTCGAGATATTACCTCCTTTAGGTGGCACTGACTCACCTGCACGAGTTTAATTGCATCCTAATTAATGTGTCTCGATTAAGAATTGGTTCTTTCCACTTCCATATAGTAGAATTTTTCAACATGCATTTCCCCCAACACCATACAACCAACACACTACCCGAACACGTTGTTTGGAGAAATTCCCTCTCATATGTTGAGATATTATCTGCTTTAGGCGGAACTGACATACCCACACTGGTTCAATCGCATCGGTATTAATGTGTATCGATTAATGATCAGGTTTTTCCCCTTTGGCACACATCCATACATGTTACACTCCTCTAGATAAAAAGGAAACAAAAGGTCTCACAACCAACAATCCAAGAATTCCATATATCAAAGATCCAATGTATAACATCAAAACAGAGCTCATAAGAACAAAAAAAACACATGTCAAAACAACTTCAGGTACTGATAGTGTATCAGATCCTCTCTCTCCCAATTTCTCTCCTCAAGGCCGACATGCCTCCACAACACACTAACCAAGGGAATGGTTCATCCATGAAGCACCTTCTCTTTACGATCCTCGATTCGGACTGGTCGTTCCTTGAAGGTCGCGTCATCTCCCATATCTAATTCTTCCCAGTCGATAACATGAGAGTCATCGTGTAAGTACCGAAGAAGCTGGGACACGTGGAAGACATCATGAAATTTCTTCAACTAAGGTGGTGGGGATAGCTGATATTCCACCTCGCCGACTTTCCACAACACCTAAAAAGGTCCGATGAACCTAGGTGAGAGATTACTCCCCTTCCCAAGCCTCCCCTTCCCACGTCGAGGGGAAACATTCAAGAACACATTATCTCCCACCTAGAACTCCAAGGGCCTCCTCCAACGATCGACATAAGACTTATTTTGGTCCGGAGCCGCTTTCATCCTCTCACACACAAGCTGGACTTTCTCTGTGGTGCTCTGTACTACCTCTGGACCAAGAGCACCTGTCTCACCAACCTCTGCCCAACAAATGGTTGAACGACATGGTACTCCATACATAGCATCAAACGGTGCCATGCCAATAGTAGAGCGTAAGATTTTGTTGTAGGCAAACTCTACTAAAGGCAAGTGTTTCACCCACGATCCTCTGAAATCCAGAACGCATGCTCGCAGCATGTACTCCAACGTCTGGATAGTCCGCTCTGTCAGCCCATCGGTATGGGGGTGGAAAGTATTTCTAAGGCGTAGCTAGGTGCCAAAGGCATGCTGTAACCCCCTCCAGACTCATGAGGTAAACCGAGTATCCCGATCTGAAATGATAGTCTTCGGAACTCCATGCAAATGCACCGCCTCATCTACATACCTTTGTGCTAAGGTACTCACCAGGCCCGATTCCTTAATTGCTATGAAGTGAGATGATTTCATCAGTCGATCCACCACAACCCAGATAACATCATAACCACCCTGAAATCTCGGTAGTCATGTGAAGAAGTCCATTGAGATGTCATCCCACTTCCATTCAGGGACATCTAAAGGCTGTGACAACCCACTGGGAACACGGTGTTCAGCCTTCACTTACTGATAGGCTAGACATTTAGCCACAAACTCCGCCACTTCTCATTTCACCCCGGGCCACAAAAACTGTTACCTTAGGCCTCAGTACATTTTCAAAACTCCTTTATGTACTGCCAAGGATGAGCTATGTAACTTATGGAGAACTCCCTCATGCATCACCTCCGGAACAAAAAACATTCCATGAAAGAGCATCTGATGTCGACTGTCCTCTGACAATCCTTATGGAGCGTTTCCCTGTTCGATACCATCCCACATCACTTCTACCTCGGAGTCTCCCCACTGAGACTCTTCCACCTACTGCAACAAGTAGTACACCATCATTTGAAACAAACATCCTCAAACACCCTCTACCCTTGCATCCAAGTGCAAGGCATCCAACTCTGCCATCGCTCTCTAAGAATCAGTTGACTCCCAATCAACTTCCTTATGCGACTTCCTGCTTAGGGCATCAGCCACTACATTTCCCTTACCTTCATTGTAAGAGATCTCGAAGTCATAGTCGTAAAGAATCACATCCCATCTCTGTTTCCATAAGTTTAGGTCATGCTGGGAGAAGTTATAACATAAGCTCTTATGATATGAAAAGACCACGAAGTGCTCCCCAAAGAGGTAATGTAGCCAAAATTGTAGAGAAAACTCTACTGCTGCAAGCTCCAGGTCATCGGTGGCATAGTTACCCTCATGAGGGAACAACTTCCTAGACCCATAATAGATTACACCCTTCTTCTACATCATTACACACCCCAAACCAAGGCCAGAAGCATTATGAAACACCTCGTACAACAACCCTTCCTATGGCAACCCGAGTACTGGAGCACTGACCAACTTCTACTTTAGGTAGTCGAAAGCTTTCTAGCATTGCTCGCTCCATAGGAAAACCTTGTTCTTTCTAGTCAAATCTATAAATGGAGCATCAACTCGAGAGATGTCTGAAATGAACCCCCGATAATAGCCTGCCAACCCAAGGAAACAACGAACTTCTGCCACGCTCTTGGGTTCTGCCCAAGAAACAACTACCTCCACCTTCGACGGGTCCACTGACACTGCATGTTGAGACACTATGTTCCCAAGGAAGTGTACTTATGGTGTCAAGAACATACACTTTGACAATTTCCGATAAAGCTGGTGGTGTCGATGGACTTCCAAGACCTCCCTGAGATGCTCAACGTGTTCCTCCTCTGATCTTGAGAAAATCAGGATGTCATCGATAAACAAAATAAAGAACTGGCCAGAAACTATCGGAAGACAAAGTTAATAAGTCCCATGAACACAGATGGTGCATTCGTCACTCCAAACAGCATCACTACCAACTAAAAGTGTGCAAACCTACACATAAACGTCCTCTTCGAGGTGTCACTGTCCTTTACCCACAACTGATGATATCTAGATTGTAAATCAATCATAGAAAACCAACATCCTCCCCTCAGCTGGTCGAAGAGATCATCTATCATTGGAAAAGGGTAATAGTTCTTGACTGTTACCTGATTCAGCCTTTGGTAGTCTATTCATAGCCTGAGACCACCATCTTCCTTCTTCACAAACAAAACTGCAGCACCCCATGGTGGCATGATGCGTTGAACAATTCCCTTCTCCATCAGATCGTCGATCTGAATCCACAACTCCCACAACTCTGAAGGTTCCATCCGAGAAGGGGCCATCGAAATTAGATGGGCACCAGGCTGTAAGTCTATCCCAAACTCAGTGTCACATCAGAGGGGGGTAGAGTCACAACCTCCTATGGAAGAACATCGAGGAACTCCCCAACAACCTCTAGTATATCCATCATCTCTGTATCCATTGAAATCACTGATAACCAACCTAACAAGGAAAGGAGAGGCTTCACATGCCAGCTTCCTACCTGATAGCTCCTCTCACAAAAAAAAGATACACGCTTCCCATCCACGTTGGAGAACATGACTCTTATTCGGATGCAGTCGATAACGACACTAATAGAAAACAACCAGTTGATGCCTAGGATGAAATCGTATGGCTACATCTGTAGCAAAATAAGGTCCCCACTATATCGATGTGGTCCCAACATCATCCCACATCCCCATAAACACAAGATATGCTGGTATGGCCTATAACTTGTGTACTCAGCACCAGGGGTACGGAACGTCTCTCTACGTCTAGTCCCATAGCATGGGCTAGACCGGGTGCAAAAAAGGAGTGTGAAGCTCCCGAATCGAACAAAGCAGAAACAAGAGTGTTGAAAAAAAAATTGTACCTCGCACCACCTCTGGTCCTGCCATAGTTGTCAACTATTTTGTGTGAAAATTTCCAAGCCCACCTACTTTGCCTCTATGATATTGACCACCTCCCCGACCACATCCCGGTCGAGGTCCCTGAGGATCACACTGAGGTTGACCTCCTCCTACAAAGTCTGTGCTCGGAGGAGCATGGTCTTGCTACTCCTGGAAGGGCCTTTCCGGCAACAAGTGCTGCTGAGGCGGGCACTGAACCTACCCACATCCACCGTACTGAGCTCGGGTCGGGCACCGAATCTAAATGTTCCTGAATCCTCCACAAGACAAACACTTCGGTCATGGGCGTATAAAAAAGGGACGAGGACACGAAGATCTGAACTGTAACTACTGAGGCCTGCTCCCTACTAGCCTGAACCTGGAAGGTCCTGTCATAGGAGACCTGCTGCTGACGGCCTTCCCCATCGACGAACCTCGCTGGATCCCCTCTCATGGTGCACATCCCTACAAGTGCATCCTCTCTACAACCATTTCCTTCTTCTGTACTGCCATGTACGTCGAAAGAGTGAAGGGGTGACATCATACTGGAGTGAAGGATGAAGCACCTCTTCTAAATGTCTCGCCCGAGACTCCTAATCCCGAAAGAGATCCGGAGCAAAGCGTATAAAATACTTGAACTTGATCCCCAACTCTCGTAATGACATACTCCCCTACTGAAGGGAGAGTAACAACTGATGCTTCTGTACCTTGATAATGGAATAAAGGAATTCCTCTCAGAATTCCTTCTCAAAGTTAGCCCACGAAACCTCTGCCTCTATCCTCTCTCCGAGGTAGATCATCCACCCCTGACGTGTCGCACGTCTCAGCTGACTGACTGCTAGGGGAACCCAGTACTCTCTCGGAGCAAAGATCAAAGTAAAAGCAATCCCTAACTCCACAACCCACCCCCTGTCTCTATATCTGATGTCCTACCCTTGTACTTCTTGAGGTTTTGTCTCTGGAATGAATGGAGTCCTCTACCACTGGATACCTTCCACCTCTCGGTCAATCCTCAACTGATCAACAGCCTGAATCTACTGGGCCTCGGCTGTCTGAGCCACCCTGGGATGACATCTAGGTGACATAGCTTTATGGTAAAAAAAGATCACCTAAGCCTGAGTAGTAAACAAATTTCTCAAGGTTTCATTTTATCATTTTTATATCAATTTATTTCCCATAACACCCAAATCAAGTAAAACACAATGATGATGCATGTACCTTCCCTAGGGTCTCCACCCAGAAATTATTGTAGTATCACTTGGTCTTTTGGTAGGCTCAGAGTCCTTGCATTGGAACAAGTGGGGCCCTAAAATCCCGTGTCCTAGCCAGTCTTCCCTGGCCTATGTCATGCGGAATGATCAGCCAACACTGTTGCCCTACCATCCCATGCAATCCTCACTGTACCTAACTCCAAACTCCATCCTATCTCTCAACCATCACCTCTGATACCATTATGTCATGACCCCCTTCCACTAATGATGCCCCTCATGAGCTGGCAATGGTGGAAGGGAGATAATGTCCCATGAGTCCCAGCTCTAGTAAGCCTCGGAGTAGCGACTAGCACCAAGGGTATGAGTTTTTTACAATATGGGAGGCATTAACCTTTTTATTTTTTTAAGATCGACAAATAGGATTAGTCATATACCAAAAGAAAAAGAAAGGGAAGACAAATAAATAAACCCAAAACCAATCCCACATGCATGATTAAATAGTTCTAAAACAGGGTACAAGTACAAGAAAGCTCAGAAGTACAATACCAAAAGAAACAGGAGTACAAAAAACTGCAACAACTCCAATTGTCCCGACTAGTAGGGTCCCGCACGGCCCTGGTAATCCTCTTGGAAACCTGAAAGTAAACGCAGGGTGAGCATACAGGTATACTAATAAGGGAAACCTAAAGCTCTCGTGCAGAAGTGGGGAGACATCATAATGCCCCGTGGGAACAACAGAAGAAACCAAAATCTAGCAAGGAAAACTATCCACCCAACCTCACCAGCCACGCTCACCAAAAACACAAAACAACAGGTAATAGTATATATGAACAAGATTATTAGGTACCCCGCACCGTTTCCCACTAGTTAGCTGCTCTTCCTAATGGAAAATTTCCTAACCCTACCACACTCTTCCCGCCTGCACACACATGGGCCTCAAAACCTAGTATCCCGCCCGCACACACCTGGGACTCACAACCACGTATCACGCCCGCACACCCGTGGGCCTCACAACCACGTATCCCGCCCGCACACACCTGGGCCTCACAACCACGTATCTCGCCCGCACACACCTGGGCCTCATCCCGAAGATTCTTGGGAAAAAATAGTAAACATGCCTGAAGAGTCTTGGGCTAAAACCACCCCAACAGAAACCTACCTGAAGAGTCTTAGGTGTAAGGCCGCCTCAAGAAATCACAGCCTATTGTAGAAGGAGGAGGAAGGATCTAGTAACTAAGGGGAAAATACCCACTCCCATGAAATGAAAGTGTTCGTCACTAAGTTCTCAACATGGGTGGGGTGTGATAAAACACAAAGATACAGATATATATATGTATACCAAACACACAACCCAACCTATAGATTCTAAACAGAGAAATTGAGATTGTTCCTCGTCACTACTATGTCGAATCATGCATACAACAAACAACCCCAACCCCATTTAGGTTTTCATGTTTCAACATAATTATTTTATTAGTTCCTTAACTACTGGACAATTATCCACAACCATCCATAACAATCATTTGTAAAACATATCCCTGCCATCCACAAATCATGATAGAAAAACACAAGCAACATAAGAAAGTCCCTTCTTATTAACCAACCAACCTTGTAGATTGTTATTCTCATTCCATTACCATGCCCCAGTATTCATTAACTCTTCCACTTTTATTTAGTATTCACAACCCATAGTTTGTTCACATTTAAACCCATCCCTGCAGCCCCGCTGCCAACCACCATAACCACAACCACACTGAAACCCACACATCGTCATCCCTTGATACCATTTATCGCATCCCCACAACCCTTCACAAACATCGCATTTACACCAACCCAAAACCAAGCCAACCGCAGCCCCGCTGCTCACCCGATCCACAACAACCCACAAAAAAACCCTAACCATCACCCACATGTTTATTATTTCAGTTTTGTTCTATCGGGGTGATAACATAAGGGTTCCAGTTATTCATTTAATCATCCAAATTTACGTGATTAACCAATTACCACATTCCACAATATCTCCATACATAAATGGTCTAGAATGAGAGGGAAACATTTAATTGTGTAAGCCAAGGCCCCCAACGACTATGATTTTCAATAGGCATAATCCTATTCAATTCACAACATAATATCACAGGATATAAATAATGTAACCGCATTCACAAACTTCGTATCCCTATTATATAAGCCAATTATTATCTTTATTAAACTGGTTCAAATGTGTTTCACGTAAACAAGAGAAAACCCACCCCACATGATGCACAAATTAGAGAGATGAAGGTAAGATCCATACTTCCACAGGATCTGATCACAATGCTCCCCCGGATCAACTTTAGAAGACGTTCGTCGGTGTCCATTGCTTCTGTCAAATCCCGAAAAAACCTCCTCAGGTGGAATATGGGAAGGAAAGTCCAAAAGGAAGACTACATATCCAAGATGAGAAGTTTTGCCTCGTCGTTATGATCTAGTGGCCCCTGACAGATCGTAAATCGGAGCTCGGACGAAGAACTTATGGAAGATAAGAGACAACGAGTCTCTTGGGAGAGCTCTGCTCAATGGAAAGGGGAGGATAGGAGTGATTTGAAAAGGAGGAGAGGACCCCTCCTTTTATAGGCGAGAAAAACAAAAGTACACATTGTTTACTTCCTTCTACATGGCATGTACTCGGCCATTTCACACGGTCACCACACGGCTTCCGACACGGCCTTCAATGTGGAACGTGGCCATTGACTGGTCAACACACAGTTCGAGGGTAACACATACGTGGGGAGGGACTACACGACATCTAGTATGGATTACATGGAGTGTACTCATTTATTTCACACGGCAAGGACACGACTTCAAAACGGGGTATACCCGGTGAGGTGGTACACGGCGTGTACTCACACTACACGGCGTGTATTTACAAAATTCTGAAGAGTGTGGGAAAAGTCCATTTTACCCTCAGAACTCTACATGACATTCTTTTCGACAAAGGAATGGGCCGTTGAGGTCGGGCCATTAAAATTATGTTTATATGATAGTTACAGAACATAATATAGGTTATAATGTAGATACTATAATATTATTTAACTACATTAATCCTTTTATTACAAACCATAAATAATGTAATGTGAAATTATAAATTATTATTTACTGATTTGGTAAACCATCATAATTTTGATAATAGTTTTGTTTCATTGAATATGAATAAATGATAAATGAAATGGATGTGGGACAGTCAATAAAAAATATAAAATACAAGAATATACGTGATAATTTAATTATAATTCCTTGATGGATAAAGGAGTTTAGGATAATGTTGAATAATAAATAACACTAATGGAGGTGTGTTGAGAAAATCACCATGTAAATATCACACCCTTGAAGGATTACAAAAACTTTTTTTGGAAATGGTATTTTTCATAAACCAAAATAACTTCGACCCAAGGAGATTTAATATGACTGTTTGTGGAATAAACTTAAATAGCTTCGTTTATTTTGGGGATAAATGGGATTGTGTGGATGGTATTTATATATTAGGAGGGGTTGTTTAAAGTGGTTAAATAATGTTTTTTTGGTTAAAATTGATCCACATTGAAGTGGAAATAATTCAAAATAATTTAGCAAACAACTAACATTATAAAGGCTATTTATAGTCTATAAATACATCAAAGAACCATTATATTCTGTTGTTTTTATGTTTTTTATTCTTCTATATTTTAACTTTATCCAATTACATTAAATATCCCTTAATGTGGAAAATAATTATTTTACCATTGTATCTTCATTATGTTGGAAAGTGAAAATGACCATAAAACCAAATTTTTAGCCTATTATCCCAAATATTGATACCTTTTTACCAAATTCAATTCAAATAATTGAAAAAACAATATTCAAAATTCCTCTCTAATATGTCACTGGAATAGGGTTTTTAATGTGAAATAGTTCAAATGTTTGAAAGATTTTTATATTTTAATTCTATGTATAACTGATTATAAAGAAATATATTGGTTTTATTGGTTTATATATGAACTAATTATACTCTAAGTTGAATTTATAATATAATTAATGTATATAAATAATTAGAAAAAAATATGTTTTTAATTAAAATTCAATATTTTTCATTATTCATCAAAAATAAATCTTATCATAAAAATACCAACAACTCACACAAAGATAATTTTTATATTTCTATATCAAAAATTAGGTTATTTTTTTCAAATAATTATTTTTAATTTTTAAATTTTTTTTAAATTATGTTTTCCATCAAAAGTCGTTTAAATGTCCTTTAGAAACAAATATATATTTTTATGCATAAAAATAGATTTATTATTTTCTAAAACCTATCAAACAAATTGGATGAATTTAAAAACAATTTATTTAATATATATATTATATGTTTCTTTAATACCTATCTATAATAGTAATTAAATTAATTTAGGATGATTAAATTTCATGGTTTTTATATAAATATTTTTTTATTAAAACACATAATTTATATTCAATTGGTTGATATTTCCATATCTAATTAATCAGTAAAAAAGGAATTAATTTTATAATCATTTGTAAACAATATTTTCTTAATTAATTTATTCTCTTTAATTCAAACTATTTCAGTATCTATATGACTACTATTTAATTTAGATAATAATATTTAGGCATTTATAAACTTGATGTGGAGTATCATGTATGATATTGAACATATTGTTTTGTTTTAATATATCAGGATGTTATAGGTATAGAAAAACCGTGGCCCACCATGAAAAAAATATTATAATAATCCAAAAAAGAACAATCAACCTGATTCCTAAGGCTCACCAACTCATTTATCCATCAAATAAAGAGCATACAATCATGTTGGTTAGAAAATATGGTTTTATAACACCACTATATTATGACTATATAATAGAAATAAGTCGAGGAAACATCCTCCAATATTTTTATTCAAATGTTCCCAAATTATAATTTAGATAACATGAATCATAAACTGAACACCCTTATTTACTAAAAATCAAACCATATAAATACTCCATAATCAATTGGAAAATTACAAATATTAAAATATCGAGAATAAAACATACTATTAAAATATCATATATAATTTTTAATAAAAATATAAAAATAAAATAAAGAGTTTTAAAAAAAACACAATAAAATATAAAACAAAATACATAGTTTTTGAAAACTTTATAGTATTTTTAAAATAAAACATGTACATATTAAATAAAATCATAAAAGTAGGATTTCTTTTCAAAATAATTTTCTCGATGTTTATGATAACATAAAATAATAAAATAATATAAATATAATATATTATAAATACTTTTAAATAAAACTAACAATGTTATTTAAAATCTAATAATTTTTTAAAAATGAAAAAATCTCATTTCTCAAAAAAATTGAAAATTTTTCAATTACATAAAAAAACAACATAAAAAGCTTTCAAATATTAAAAATAAGATCTAAATTCCTATTTATTTCCTTAAAAAAAATATAAAATTCCCATTTGGATTGATTTATGAGTTGAAAGTATTAAAAAATAAAAAATGAAATAAAAAATTGATTGTGGGTTTTGTAAATTATTCCAAACTATCCACACAAGTTCCATAGGGTCAATCATAACATATGTTATACAATTGTATCTCTAACTATTAATACACTATTAGACCAATATCAGGAAAAATAAAAAACAATGAAAAAAATATTTGGAATTAAGAAATAATTTCTATAAAAATTTCATTAAACCACTCAAATGTGTAATCAAAATATAAGACCCAATCCGGGATTTCCATAAAAAATAATGATCCAAACATAGTATGGCACAAAAAAC
Source organism: Viscum album (assembly GCA_963277665.1). Lineage (NCBI taxonomy): Eukaryota > Viridiplantae > Streptophyta > Magnoliopsida > Santalales > Viscaceae > Viscum > Viscum album. The sequence continues at coordinate 1,592,774,918 of OY728150.1, forward strand.
ATTCCCACAAGAATAATTATTATGTTGAAAAAATTTATTTAAACACAACACTTAGATTAAAAAATGAGGGTTTGATACCTAAGCTCTCTGAATAAGCTTACCATATTCCAATTTATCATGGATAATCATATGTTTTTTATACTTTAGACACCCGATCTATTCTGTGATGTTCTTGATGGGTATCCACACTCTTCTAGGAATAACGAGTAGTATTATATGAATAATCTACAATCATTTTAATTAATTTTATGTAGAAAATTTTTTAATGTTGAATATAATCAATTGAAATATTATACAATAATTTCTGATTTAATTTTCCATAGCTAAGATGTATAAATGAATTATAATATATAAAAATTCTTTAAAAATATATAGATTTAAACAAATACAATCTAATATATAATCTCTCCCTCAAAATTCCACAACTATCCAACACCCTCTATTAACTATCAACTCCATAAATATGCAGAATCTTCTAAAATCACAGAGTCTCTATATATATAATGAAAACAAAAAATAGCCTCAAAATAAAGTTATAATGAAAAAATTTAAAGGGAAAACCTGGAGTGTAATTCCATGAAAAATAAATTTTGGTCTAACCAAATCATGTAATGGGTACACTTGTATGAATGAGATACACAATATGAAAAAATATTTATTACACAGAACATAATAAACACACTAAGAGTGTCTCAAATCTAAATTAATGTCATTAAATTGAAAACTGAATCTCATGAGAATAAAAATACTTATTACTCCACAATAAAAATTACAATATGGATACTTATTAATTATATAATAAATTTAAACTCATTTACCATATAGATAGAAAATATATTTTTCATTCATAAAAATATATTATTCTAAAAACAACTTTGAAAGTTATGAAATTATTTTAATGTTATTTATATAAAATAAAAAATCACAAGAAATTGTAATTTATACATTAATTAATACATATAAAATACCGATTTTTTATTTTTAATGATCCTATAAAACTGTTCTATAAAAAATTTCAATACGATCATATGAAACTTAAAAAAAATATTCTAATAAATAAGAGAACCAAGTGATCTTTATTGTAATGAAATACAATTAATAATTTTCACATTCAACAAAGTTCAATAAACCAAGGTCTATAAAATATTGTTATACGAATCTACTCATTGAACTAGATTTAAAAATATTATTGACAGTTGGTCGATCCACATTTACTATGGCTAGGTAACCTATATCATAATTTTTAAGAATCATGTTGAATGGATATCCACTCCTAGCTGTGTTATCAAAAAACTATAGCGATGATTCACTTTTCCAAATAAAATAATGGGTGATAATAAATTGAATTGAAAAATAATACAAAGATTTCATAGAATAATAAATATATCACCTCCTCCCTAGTTACCTCTCAAATAATATCCCAAATCCATCATCCACTAAATTATAATAATTTTAGAAAACTTCACCATGGAAATCCATAAATAATATTAAAGAAAGACAAGTATTATGTAGTTTGAAATAAGATTATCATTTTATAAAAAAAACCTAAATTTTTAAAACATTCCTTTTGAATTAAAACCACATGAAATTTTGGATCCTCAAAAAATGTATTCTATGTTCTATAACATATTTCACACACTAGAAAGACATATAAATTTGGATGACATTAGAAATATATTATTCATAACAATATAATACTATCTAATTTAGAAAAAAAATTATAATTAATAATTTTAAAAGCTAAATAATTAATATGAGTTAATTTGAAAATGTTTATTTTAAATAAAAGTAGTTTAATTTATTTAATTAATATTTTTCTACAATTTTTTTTTCATATTTTTCAAATTATGCTTCATAATTAAAATTAATTTTTCAAATTCGCCACAAAAAATCATTCGTTATATTTTTAATATTTATCTAATATGATTGATTTTTGAAAAATAATAAAAAATATTCATTTTATTAATGTCATCAGATTTATGTAACTATTATACAGAACAAATTCAAAGAATTATTATGAATAATTTTTCGAATACAATTATATATTATAAGTTTTAATAAATCATTTTAAAATAATATTTTTATTATTTTGAAATTGTTTTAGAGAAATAATGAAAAATGAATTTCGACAATGTTGTTTAATTAATTAGAACATGAAGAAATGATTTTTTTGAATATATTTGTTATAAAATATTTATTTTATTATATTTATGTAAAATTAATTGGAATCAATGTTATACCACAAGAATGTATGGTATGTTTCCCTTTTAATAATATAATAGCATGCGTTGTGCATAACTTTGAGTTCTAGCACACCATGACGAATCAAAGTATTCGTTTTGAATATTAACATCCACATTTTGGAAATTTTATAAATTTTAATTTTCAAAATTGACTTCATTATTGGATTCAAAATATCAAAATTATCTTAGGGTGAATTTTTTTTATTTTTATGAAAACATTCAATATTTTATGATTAGTGAAAAACACTGTTATTGTCTAAAATCGAAATTTATTTAAATAATTATTATTTATATTAAACTAAAAATAGATAAATAATATCTATATTATTCAAATTTAATTCATTGAAATTATTTTATAATTAGATTATATATATATATGTAATTTTATTGAACTTTTATCATCTTTTACACACCTTCTTGGGAAATTTCAAAATTTACGTAAAACATAACTTTACCACTTCAGAGAATTGAATTTAAAAAATCTAAGAGGCACGTTTAGCATCAGTAATTAAAATGTGGTTCAATATGGTGAAAATAATTTTTGGTGAATAGTAACTTTTGGATTTTATTTACCCAGGTTAAAAGTAAACAGGGTAATTATTGATAAAAATGATATTAAAATTACACTAACACATGTTATAATTCTATTTTATAAGTTTATTTTGACCAAAATCATCCTTAGGAATAAAATATGGTTCTTTTTATCCTCTTGTATTAGATAAATACGTTCATTATATTTTATTAAAAGATGATTTAGAAGCGTAAATTTAAAATTTGAATAAAGAAAACAATTTTAATATAGGGTTATACATAAGATAAATTCAACTATAAATATTCATTATAAAGATAAAAATATTTCACACATAATGGTATTTTAGTTATTATTGAATTGAATTTCTTTATGAAACAATTATGATGCATTAATTACATTATTAAGGAATAATTTAAATAATTTATATTCTAAATATTAAAATAAATGTAAATTGAGACTTTTGATGAATTGAACTAATTTTATATTTTAATATGACTTTTCAGGGTTGATTAAGTATATTTTATTCTAATTAATGATGTTTTTATTACTTTTACAAAAACCAAATAATAAATAGTTTCAAAATTGACATGTATGAGTTTTTAAAACAAATACAATTTTATTAAATGATATAATATTTCTAAAAATATTCGTTTTGTAAAAACGACTTAGATAAGATTAGATATATCAATAGTGAACCACATGGAGTTATTTTGGCTTATTATAGTATGTTTATTAAACATTTTTTATAATAATACAAGAAGACATGGTAAAAGATAAACTATTTATCTAAGAGTTAAATCTACAAGATATAGTTAATATGGTGACCTAAAAAAGTAAAAAAAAAATATTTTTTGAGAGGTTTTAGACCCATACCAACCATATCCTAGAAATAAATCCTTTTTGAAACATTATAAACATAATATTATTTTATAATAAAATAATATTTTTGGCTTTACCTAAAGTGAGCCTCACCTCTCGTATAAATGGATACTTCCCCTTCTCTCAAAGTCACAACTCCAAAGCCACTTTTATTGGCCAAAAACATTTCAAATATCCTCCCAACTACAATAAATTAATCCTAGAGGCCTTACATTGATCAAAAATCCAACTTATGGGTCCCTTTTGATCAAAGAAAAATGTAGAACCTGAAGAAGAGGTAATAATTTCATCACATCTTTCAAATTTTTTTCTTCTTCAACTCCCTCTGTCTTTGTTGTTTCCATAAAAAAATATTAAATCCATTAACTTATACATATTTTTATGTTATTATAAATATAGTATGTACATATCCATTATTTTATCCATCTTATGAATGACAATGTCACAATACAAGCATACGTATAGCTTACCATCTCCACATCATGGTGTAGTTTGTTATTCAACACATCATTATTTAGATGGGTATAATAATCAGTATAATTGATGTAAATAAAATATATAACATTATAATTATTCTTTACATATGATATAAAATTCAATTACATATTATTTCACCATCAATAGAATGGTATTGTCGCTCGTGCGTATGTACGAATTACAATATCCACGAATACAATGAGATTCAATCCCCATCATAACCATTCAAAAATATTTTTAATTTTATGATTAAAAATAATTTTTAAGAACATTATATCATTAAAAATATGAATGAAATATTTCCTCTACATAAAAAACATCACTTACATAACAAAACATATAATGTAAAATGAATCAGTTATCACCTGAAACAATGATACTACTAAAATATTATTAACAAAGCAATGTTAGAAAATCATATATGATATCATATTTATGTATGTGGTTCATGTATAATTTAATAACAATGATTTTGCTATTATATATTAAGTTAATATACTCTCTACCAAGGAAATGTACATGGTAAGGGTTAATTTTAAAATCTCTTTATTATCCAAGTTTGTTTATACGTGAGTATCTTTTAGGACTTCATTATCACCCACATTTGTGTTTCTTAAAAATGCATTTGAAAACAATTTTTAATATTTACTAGAATTTGAATAAAATTAATTTATACAATTTAATTAATTTGTATATTTTTTTGAAATAAATCTTTCCATCATTTTCCAAACAATGTAATTTATGACCTTTTCTAAAAATTAAGGTAAGAATGTTTTTTAACACATGTGGTAGGTGCGACTATTTTCTGTCATTATAAAATCATCAAAGCTTCTCCTACAAGCTTATAAAAATATTTTCAAAATAAATGTTTTCTTTTATAATTATGTGACATCAAAAAAATTTCAATATACAGAGAAGTATTTCTCTCAAATTGTTTTGATTTTATCTCATTCAACATCCTTTAATAGATATTAAACTTGTTTGAAGTTGATTTATTTTGATACAATCACTAATATTGTATTGAAGGTTTTTGTGATATGTATGAATGTGGATGTGTTATTTTTATACCATTCATGGTTTATGTATAATGTATTACAATTTTGTATGTTAGTTTTAATAAGGATGTTAATGTTATGTTTCATCATTTCCTTATGAGGAATGCTTTGGACATAGTAAGTGATTGGTGGAGCCTTCTATTGATTCTCGATGCATTAGTATGTCTAATGAGACAAACATGTGTCTTGAAATAAGTCCTTGAAATGATCATATTTTTAGTCTTGGCATGAGGCCATCACTATGTGGTTATGATGCCCAACATTATGCATTTCATCATTATGAAATGAGTTATTGATATTACATGTGATTATTCAACTAGTATAATATCTATGTGAATATGTAAACCGAATTAATTTATTTATCTTATCAATATTATGCTGAAGTTTATTTTTAAATGGATTGTGTTTTAGTCTTATAAATATCATTAAATTATTTTGATTATTTATAACAGTTTCCAATATATTGTTATCATTACTATGAATATGAAATCACCCCTTATAAATGTTTTATATTTCCAAAGTTGTGAAGAAGTATATAATTATTGACCAACAAGAATATGATAAAGGATATGAGTGTGTTCAACATGGTACACAATGTTTATGTTTTTTCATTTTATAATGTAATGAAACATTTATGTATCAATCTAGGACTTCAAAGGCTACTAAACTAATCGGTCTTTCAAGACATGATCTCTTGTGATAATGCCAATGTTATTTAATAATGCACTGACTCTAGGTAACAAGGGTCAGGGCATTACAATTGGTATTTTAGGAAGGTTAGTAAAAAACATGGATACTTGATTTAAAAACAACATGATTAGAAAACATTTCTATAAGATAAAAATTGAGGATTAATAATGAATAACATCCTAGAATTTTGCTAATGTAGAGATTTTGTGTGTTTTCCAAGAAATACATCCATGATATGATACGAGCTGGTTGGGACAACTTTGACACATATATACCTAAGAGTGAATACTATGACAAGGAGTTTTGTGCTTGAATCGGGGTATCATGGTACACGATAATAGGCCTTACTGCACTCTTGGTTACGACACACCCATGGGATATTCTCTGGATAATTTGTATTTTCATTATAAATTTTTTTGAAGGATGTATGAAAAAATACTTCCTCAATGATATCATTTTCTTTATTATGGATTATATGTAAGAATGATTAATTTATGTTAGAAATTTTAAATGTTTTGAATTATGTATTGTGATTTATAAACTAATATAGTGTATTCCATTGTTTAGAAATAGAACCTAGTGGAAGGAATGGAAATAGTATCAACGCACATAGTCCATGTAAGGATTCCCCTCCTAATCAATATAATTATAGTGGAGCTGGTGATGCACAAGTTTCTGAACACCTAATAACCTTACTGGGAAAACTCACTCTGGTTATGAATAACAAGATTACCTATATGGAGCACCCTGATATACAATGTGGAGGATAAATTTTAGACCAATTCATGTGGTAAAAATCACCAACATTCAATGGGAATACCAATCAATTTGTAACTGGGCAATGGGTACGTTCCATAGAGAAAATATTTCATGATCTGGAGAGTAGAAAAAGTGAAAAATGTTGTCATGGAAGTTTATTGCCTCACAGAAGATGCAGATAAATGGTGGCCATTAATAAAAAACCAAGTAGGATGAAGAAGTATGAAATATTGAATGGAGGGAGATTAAAGCATTTTTCTATGAAAAATAATTTTTTCGTGACTATTGTGAAGATATAGGAATGGAATTTCTAAGTCTAAGGAAAAATGAGGATGAGAATGTCACTAAGTATGAGGAAAACATTATAAGGATATCAAAGTATACAACATATTTTATACATATCCCATGGAGTAATATTGAGCTACTATTTTATGGGTTAAAACCATTTCTCTATCAAGCATAAGTCTCACAATCCTCTCATCGTATGAAGATATTGTCTCATTTACTATCAAGAGAGAAAACGAAATCTCTAACTCTTATGACTTTAATTAAAATCATGAGAAGAATAGAACAACCGAACACTCTGGAAATTAAAATAAGGGGAACAAGGGAAAAGTCAAATTGCTATCCTACAGTAAATGTTCGAAGAAACATCCTGGTACTTTTATGAAGAGAATGGGGGTCTATTACAAGTGGGCTGAAAAAGGCCACCATGCTCGTGATTGCATGAGAAAGAAAGAGGATATCAATGAAGACTTCTATAATTTTATAGAAATGAGGCATTATTCAAATGAATGTCTTAATAACCAATGAAACTTACCCCAGAAATTGGCAAGGGAGAAATGGTAAGAATATGTGATAACATGTTTTGAGGTTGAATCTCTGAATGATGTGGTGAAAAGTTATTTAATGGATTCCTCAAATTTATCCAATGCCTTATTTGATTCTAGATCATTTCAATGCTTCATATGTTTTCTATTTTCTATAAAAAATAGATATTTTCAATTAGACATAACAAGGGAGTTGTCTATCAAAAATCATAAGGGAAGTATCATTGCAACAAAGTTTTTTCAATCAATTACAATTATGGAATATAAGTGTTCTTTATCTAATGATAATATTGTCATACCCATGATTGAATTTGATATCATCCGCAGAATGTATATGATTTCAGACTATGATGCAACAATTTATTTTACGAAGTAGGTGGTTACAATTTTTGATGATGATAAGTATTACTTTATCATTAGAGAAAAAAATGTCACCATCTGATTCTTATCTAGATCCACCCATAGTAGCTCACCCAAATTCAATTATTTGGGGAAAGAGAGTAAAATAATTATGGGTGAAGAAAGTAAATTTCAAATAGAGGACATACCTATAGTTCATGAATATGTTGATGTGTTTCCAGAGGATTTTCTTGGATATCATCCAGAACGATAAATTGAGTCTCCCATTAATTTAATTCCTAGTTAAAGGCCCATATCGAAGTCACCTTAGATAATATATACTATATAATTAGTGAAAATAGAGATACAACTAGATTAATTTAGTAATTATGGTTTTATTCTCACTAATGTTTTTCTATGGAGAGCCCCAATTCTTTTTGTTAAGAAGAAAAATTGATCTATGAGTTTTTTCATTGACTATTGGGAGATCAATGCTATACCAATAATGAAAAAGTATCCCATTATTATAATTTATTATTTATTCAATCAACATCATTGAGGTCAATAATTTTCAATGATTGATCTTCGATCTGGATATAATTAGTTGTGTGTGAAAATAGAAGAAATTTCAAAGAAATCATTTCGAAATAGGTACAAGAATTACGTGTTTACAATGATGCATCTTGGAATGACTAATAAACCCTCTATATTCATGGATATAATGAATATATTTTTAATGAATATAATGATGAATTTATAGTGGTATTTATTGATTTTATCATGGTTTACACCAAAATCAATGAAGATAATGAAAATAATTTGCACACTATTATAAAGACTCTTAGAAGAAAGGAATTATATTAGAAGATTAAAAATTTAGAATTATGGCTTCAGGAGTTAAATTTTCTTGGCCATATTGTCTCTAAGTATTGAATCTCTATTGATCCTTCTATGAAAAGAGTATTCAATGAATGACCATCACTGATGAGTACAATAGTGGTACATAGTTCTTTTGGATTTCAATGTTTTTACCGTCACTTCGTCCAGAATTTTTCCCGATTGGCTAACCCATTAACCAAGATCACACGTAAAGGGGTTAAATTTTTTTAAACAAAAGAGTTTGAATAATGTTTTGAAGAACTGAAGATTGGATTTGTCAATGCGTTTATCTTGAATCTACCATTAGGGAATGAGGGGTTTGTTATTTATTCAGATGATTCATATAAAGGAAATGGTTGTGTGCTTATGCATAATGATAGTGTTATTGCCTATGCATCTCAACAAATAAAAATTCATGAACAAAAACATCATACTCCAGATCTTGAGTTATTAGCTGCAATCATATCATTGATGATATGGAGACACTATCTCTACTATAAAATATGTGAGATATATACCAATCACAAGATTTTGAAGTATATTTTCTCGCAAAAAGAACTCAACCAAACAAAAATTAAATGGCTTAAAGTACTCAAAGATTATGATATATCTATACAATACCACCCAAAGAAATAAAATAAGTAGAAATATTCTTTATATAGAAATGATCATGGATTTATGAACAAGATGAGAGTTGAATGGGGTCCTGTGTACATGGATCTAGTAAAAATTGATAAGGAAATAATCATGGAAGGTGAAACATCAATAATTTTTCAAATGGTTTTCAATCCATCAATACAAAAAAGGATAATATTTTCTCACACTGATTTTGAGGAGTTTCAAAAGAAGAAAATCTGTAAATGATTGGACATTGAACGAATTTGTTTATGATGATAGAACATTGAAATTTGAGAAGAGAATTTGCATACATGATATACCTGATATAAAAAGGGAATTGTTAGATGATGCTCATAGATCCAATTTCTTAATACACCCTAGTAGCACAAAGATATATAGATATATGAAGGTACATTTTTTGTGGGAAAAACTGAAGGGGAGGTTTCTGATTATGTCTCAATACATAGGGTTCATCAACATGTGAAGGCCGAAAGACAAAATCCTATAGGAGTCATGTAACATCTTCCTATTCCTGACTAGATATGGGATGATTTTATGATAAACTTTTTCATGAGGCTACCAAAGGCTCCTAGAAGGAATGATTCAATATGGGTCATTATTGACTGTCTTTCCAAGTCACCACATTTTCTTTTTATAAGATAATATTTACCACATTATCGTTTGGAAAGAATATATATTAAAGAAGTTGCAAGACTTCATAGTGTACCCCTATTGGTTTTCTCTGATCGTGATCCCCATTTTATATCATGATTCTAGAAATGTCTTCAGAAATCCCTAGATAATAAACATCATATGAGCACTACCTACCTCCCTCAAACTGATGGATAATTAGAATAAATTATTAAATCCTTAGAAGACATGTTAAGATTGTGATCAATTGACTTTCAAGGGTTGTGGGATCAGTATTTACCTCTGGTATAATTTTCCAATAACAATAGCTTATGTTACATTATTTAGATGGCACTATATGAAGGGTTATATGGAAAGATTTTTCACAAACCAACATGTTAGGATGATGTTGGAGAATGAAAACTCATAGGCCCAGAACTCACTGTGGAAATAATGGAAAAGGATAGGATTTTCCAAAACCACATCAAAGCAGCTAAAAGTAGGCAAAAGTGTTATTACTGATAAATGAAAGAAGGATTTTTAATTTCATGTAGGAGGTCATGTTTTCTTAATGGTATCACCATGTAAGAGTGTTATACGATTTGGTAACAAGGGTAAATTATATCCCAGGTATATCAGACCTTTCGAAATTTTTAGAACGAATTCGAGTTGTAGCTTTCCGTTTTGAAAATTTTCCAAGTCTCTCAAATGTTAAAAAAATGTTCCATGTATCACTATTATGAAAACATAAGCCTGACCCAACGCATGTACTCAACTATGAAGAAATGGATCTAGAACCCGATCAATCTTATTGTGAATAGCCTTTCAGAATTCTTGATACCAGAAAACAATTGTTGAGAAACCAGATGACTCATCTGGTAAAAGTTCTTTAGGGAAACCAAAAAATATAAGAGATGATATGGGAACCTAAATAACCTTTGAGGAAGAACCAACTTAACCATTTTATGTTGTAATATTTTATAAATTTCTATAAAGATATTATTTGAATAATAGAATAACGTTACACCCCAATCATTCATAGTACGTATCTCTTTGAATAATACAATACCTTGCGCTGTACGCAACTTCGAGTTCAAGCATACCACGATTAATGAAAATAGCCATTATGAAGAGTAATACCGCCTTTTTGAAATATTATGATTATATTTTTTTCAAAATGGACTTCATTTTTGGATTTAGAACATCAAAATTTTCTCAGGGTGAAATTTTCGTATTTTCCTGAAATATTTCAATTTTTGATGAATAGTGAAAAACATAACATTATTATCTAAAATCGAAATTTATTTAAATAATAATTATTTATATTTATATTTATTTTAATGTAAAATATATACATAATACCTATATTAGTCTAATTTAATTCTTTGAAATAATTTTATAATTAGATTAGATATATAAAATTTTATTGAACTCTTTACGAACTTTTACCCACTTTCTAAGGACATTTGCAAAATTTCATAAGAAATAATATTACCGCTTATAAGAATTTAATTTAAAAAAATAAAAAAGGAAATTTTGATATCATTATGTAAAATTTTGTTCAATATGATGAAAATAATTTTTGGTGGATAGTATCATTTAGATTTTATTTGCCAGTGTTTAAAAAAAGAGGTTAATTAAAGGTAAAAATGACATTATAAATACTATAACACATGTTTTAATTCTATTGGATAAGATTATTTTGACCAAAATAAATAATAGAAACAAAATATGATCCTCTTTTATCCTCTTGGAATAGATTAGGAAATTTTTTATAATTTAATTAAAGAAGAGTTAAAAGTGTTGATTTTATATTTTAATAAATAAATAAATTTATATAGGGTTGTACATGGGATAAATTAAATTATAAATATTAATTTTAAATATAAAAAGATTTCCTAAATAATGGTTTTTTATTTATAATTTTTAGAAATTAAAATTTTAAATTTAGTTATGACAAAATGATGATGTAGTAATAACATTATTCATGAAAGATTAAAATAATTGAAATTTTAAATATTAAAATGAATGTAAATTGAGACTTTTTATGCATTACACAAATTTATTATGTTAAAATTACATTATAGGTTTGATTAAATAATTTTTTTTCAATGTAAAAATGTTCTAATGACATTCAAAAAAACCAAATACTATATAGTGTCAAAATTGACATAAATGAGTTTTTTAAAATAAATACTATTTTATTAAGTGATATAATATTCCTAAACATATAATGTTTGGTCAAAGGACATATAAAAGGTTATATATATCAATAATTAACCACTTGGGTTTCTATTGGATTTTTATAATATATTTATTAACCATTTATTATAATAATACAGGAAGACTTGGTAAAAGTAATACTATTTAACATAGAGTTAAATCTAAAATATAAGGTTAATATGGTGAAAAAAACTTGTCTAAAACCTAATTGTTGAGATTTTTTCAACCCATACTCACCACATACATGAAAAAAATGGATGCATTATAAACTGAATAACATTTAATAATAAAAAAATATTTCAAGATTTTCCTAATGTGACCCTCACCTCTCTAATAAAGACGTACCTACCATTCTCTCAAAATCAAACCTCCAAATCCATTTTCCTCCACCAAACCCTAATAAAATATCCTCCAAAATACACTTAAATAAATATAGAGGACATACATTTATCATAAATCCAACCTAAGGATCAATTTTTATCAAATCAAAAGGAATCACCCGAACAAGAGGTAATGATTCTATCACCTCTTCCAAAGTTATTTTATTATTCCACATCCACATTCATTTTTGTTTGCATACCAAAATTATAACTCCAATAACTTATACACAATTTTATGTTATTATAAATATGGTACAACCATATTAATTATTATATCCATCATATGAATGGAAAACTCACCATACGTGTGTACGTACAGCTTACCGTCTCTATGTAATGGTGTAGTTTTTTATTCAACACTTCCTTATTTGGATGGATATAATAATGAGTTTAATTGATGTAAATAATAAATATACCATTTTAATGATTCCATATATATTATATACCCTCAAATTACATACGATTTCACCGTCACTAGAATGATATTGTTTTTCATGGGCACGTACGGATTACCGTCTCCAAGAACGGGACAGATTCATTCTCCAGCGTAAACATTCAAGAATAATTTTCATTTTATTATTTAAAATTATGTTTAAGAACTTAATATTATTATGGATATGAATCCAAAACATACTATAAATAAAAACCATGACTTAGGTAACTAAACGTATAAATGAAAACAAATCAGTTAACTCTCGAAACAATTATACTACTAAAATATTATTAACAATGAAATTTTAGATGTTCATATTTGTGATCATATTTATGTATTCTTTCCTTGTATAATATAATAACAATTATTTAACTATTATATAGGATATTAATGTACCCTCGACCATGGAAATATATAAGGTAAAGGTTAATTTTACAATCTCTTTATTATCCAAGGTTGTTTGTATGTGAGTATCTTCGGGGACATATTCATAATTCACATCAGGGTTTCTTAAAAATGTATTTAAAAACATTTTTATCTATTTCCTATAATTTTGGTTAAATTTTTTTATAAACATTTTTTACTTTTTAATTTTTGTAAAGAAATATTTCTGCCATTTTCTTGAACAAGGTACTTTATGATCTCATGGAAAAATTAAGGTAATAATGTTTTTTAACATATATGACATGTGCAGCTATTTTCTCCCATTATAAAATCTCTAAAGCTTCCCTTATAATATTATATGACTATTTTTAAAATAAATGTTTTATATTATAATTATGTGAATTTTATATGATTTCATAATATATTGAGATATTTCTCTCAATTAGTTTTGATTTCATCTATGTCAACATCCATTGATGGATTTTACACTTTTTTGAAGTTGATTTATTATCAAACAATAATAATTATTATATTGAATGATTTGTGGTATTTTTTACTATTGGTGTATTATTTTTATACCATTCAAGGTTTATGATTAGTGTGTTAACCTTTTTACGGTAATTTTATTATGAATGATTATGTTATGTTTCAAAATTTTCATATAGAGGAATGCATTGGACTTAGTAAATGAAGGCTGGACCCCACTATAGCTCCTCGATTCATCGGTAGTTCTCATGAGACAAACTAATTTATTGGCTGAATCCATTGAAAAAATATTTTTTAGTGTTGGCATGAGGTCATGAACGTGTGGTTATGTTCTCCGGCATTGTGCATTCTATCGTTATGAAAATAGGTATTGATATTAAAAGTGATTATTCAACTAATAAAATATCTATGCGAATAAGTAAATGGAATTATTTGATCTATCATTTCTATATTAGGATGAATTTTAGGATTAAAAGGCTTGTGGTTTAGTCTTATACGTTGCCTTAAATGTTTAGGCTTATTTATGAAATGTTTCGCTATACAGTTATTTTTACTGGGCATCTGAGCACGCCCCTTTATTATGTTTTATTTTTCCCATGATGCAAAAAATTATATTCTAATTGACGTACAAGAATATGATAAGGGATATGAGTATGTTCAAAAGGATACACAATGTTTTTTTTACATTTCATAGTGTAATGTAAAAATAATGTATGTATCTAGTACTTCCAAGGTTACTAAACTAATTGATCATTCGAGCTTTAATCTCATATGATCATGACAATGTTATATAATAATTCACCAACTCTAGATTACTAGGGATGGGGTGTAACAATTAATTAAAATGATGAATCTTTCATAATAAAAAATCTTTTTTATCAAAAATATTCTTTTAAAAAAAATTATTTTACACATTAAATATTATAACATTAATATTAATTTCTCTACACACAGAATGTTCAATTGGTAAACTGGTTATTATATTTTAGATAATTTGTAAAATTTTATCTCACCATGAAAGTTTCATTTTTGAGAATAAAATTTATTTAATGTTTATTAATGATAATTATAACGACAATGGTAAAACAATTTTTATAATACTAATTTTTATTAACATCTATGAGTTTACATAAAATAAAAGAAATTTTCATATTTTAAATATTTAATCTGATATTATTTTTAAACAGATTAGTAAATATATTAACACTATTTCATTGGTAATCAATATGTAATAATTTTAATAATCAATAAAAGTCAAAATGTCATTTTTCAACTAAAAAAAATTTCTATAAATTTCCGATTAAAAATCCAAATTTAATTTATTAATACATAGAACATGAATTAGATTATATATATTCACCATTGTTATAAAAAGTATCATAATTTAGTAAAACTTTTATACAAAATATTTTTTATTAAAAATAATTCACAAGAATAATATATAATTTTGTTTAATATGTGTTAAAATGGTTAATTTATGGTTGCTAAAATATTCATAAATTAGCTTAAACATATGATATTTCATAATATTATTGGATTAAAATATGTACCAACTTGTCTTAAAAATATTTCCTCACATATATTTCTTAACATTCATGCCTCAACGTTCATACCTCATACCATTATTTTCCATTGAAACATCCTGATTCCTCTCTTATAAATGGGGGGATAAATTCTACCCATTCAATACTCCAATCCCATTTTTAAATTTTCTTGAAATAATAAAATCCTCTATAAGAAGTATTTTACACTCCATAATTCCTGTTGTCCTAAAAAAAATTAAACCATTCTACTCAAATTGAGTCCCATCACATAGAACATGTTAAATGCCTCATGGTAGGTATAACTTCATTATTAATGTTTATTATAATTATTCATATATATTTAAACAAAAAACATAGTATAATAATAAATTCATAATAACAAGGTTTCATATTTTTTGTTATTATGATGGTATTAAAATTATTTAATCAATTACATATATTGATAAATAACAAAATTGATGTATGTGTATGTGTGTGTAGATTATCGAATTTATGAATTGACACTTTAAATATTTCACCAACACCCATCATGGTGGTATTAATGATTTAATTTATGAATAAATATGATATATATATTGTATTTATTATTCTAAAATGATAACTTTCTCTCCACCTTCACCCCAACCATTTTTAATTAATAAAAATACTAAGTTTTCATTTTGTGGACTACCTCACACATGATGAATCAAGTTTTTAATTTTTCTTCTATATTTCCATTCATTATTCAAAAATAAAAAATTATGTTTCATCGTGATTAAAATAAAATAGTAATATATTTATTATTTTGTAATGGAGATTTCATTTAAAGGATATCACCACCATATCCTTACTCATGAATCAAGATAATGCGTGTTATTGATTGGTTTGGTTTATCAACATACATGTATAATGCTATGAAATTATATCATAGAAGTTTTTTAAAAATAAATGGTAGTATAATATAAAAGAAACACATAAATAGTAATTTTAATGTTTTTAATGTATACATCAATACTTATATTATTAACTGAAAAACACCATTCTATGGTTGAAAATCACAGGAAAATATTCATTGGTGATTTCAACATATAGGATAATGAATAAAATACCCTTTAAAATAAATATACATATATCATAAATCTTTAAAACTAATATATTAATGAAAATTTAATGACATTTTAATGATGGAATTGTAGAAAATGATGAACTTTGACACAAAACCAATGAAACAACTACAAACAGTCACACTGAAAACACTCAATATGGGAAAATATTATAAATTAACTCATATACATTTATTAAATTGTTTTTAACTAAAAAATATGAATATATATAGGTATAAATTTATATAAAATATTTATTATAAATATTGTTTTGTTGTTTGTTGTAGGTATGATAGCTTTCAACATAATAGATAAACAAGTTAACTATTTATTTTACTCAAAATTAAATCCCATGAGACATGTTTAATCTATGAATCAAGATTTCCTTGAAATAGTGTAAATACATACATATAAATATCTTTTAACATGATACTATAATGGGAAATACCTGGAAACTCCTCGGGGGTCCTCTTCTATTTTATAGAACCTATTCCACCTATCTATAGTGACTCTCCACAATCACACTCAGTGGATAATCTTTAGAGGCAATATTAATTTTTCGAATGACAAATGGGTTGGGGTAACTCTTGGATTCCCAGGATTCCCAGTTATTGACATGAGATTTAGGACTGCTAAAGAGAATCCCTACTTTACTCAATAATTCTTGTAAGAAGAAAAACATGGCTTTGTTTACCTTTTTGTCCCTTCAACTAATCCTGATTGGTGTGTTTTTATAGGTTCAACATATGGTTTTTCAAGGAAAATATTAAAGATAGATGGTGTCCTCCCCCAATGTGCTCGACACATTGGGGGATATATTATGGTGTAAGGATGTTTCTCTTAATTCAACTTCCTCTTATGGTGCATATGGAACAATGCTCTCCCCTAGGAAGATATAATCAAGATTATTGGTATTCAGTTGGATTCTTAGTGTTGTTGTTGCACCTATTTACATGAATAATCCATCATGCATTTATTTTTTTATGGGGAATGGGCTCACTCAATTTGGAATTCCATCGGGTACTTTACCTCTTTTCACCCTCAGCTGGCTATAAGAGTTTATTTTCTTGTCCTCTAGTTTCACGGTGAAGAAAAAAAACAATGAGAGGAAGTCATGGGTGGTGATTATTCTAGCCGAATTATGGACGATCTGGATGGCTAGGAACAATGTGTAGCATGAGGGAGCTTATAGTTTGATTCTAGATCTTGTGATCCGAACAAAAAAAGACTGATATTTCTCATCAACACAAGGTATGGTTCAAAACACCTTAACTCAGAACCTTACTGGCCAACATATCCATTCCACCTACATTAAAATATAATCTAAAGGGTATGTGGAATATATGGCTTCTACCTAGTCTGGGCATCAACTTAAACAGTGAAGGTGCCTTCTATTCAAGTACAATGGGATAGGGTAGTGTGGTTTGGGATACTAGGGGTGGTGTTTTCTTTTCTTTTTACAACCTCCTTTGGGAGCAACGAATCCCACCAGGAAGAGGCCCGAGTAGTGCTGGCAGGTCCTACCATTTGCAGGGAGATCAACATTGACCTTGGTGCAGTGGAAACCTACTCTAAAATAAATTTTTACTCTCTGTGTGGATCCCTCACTACTCAATGGTCAATTGAATACATCATACGTAGGTGAAAAAGGTACATCGATAACTGCATGGACGTGCTTCACACCAATCACGAGGTAGACAAAGATGCTGACTTCTTTACTTATAAAGCCTCTAAAGACAATCCCCTCTCTTTATTTCCTAGATTTGGTTACTTTTTATCAGAAGGTAAATATCTAGTTAGAGGGGATTCCCTTAGACTACACTATTTTATCCTTCATGACTTCTTTGTCTCATCCATTGTATCCTTTCTAAAAGATTAAAATTAATAAAGATGACGATGGTTTCCATATGAATGGGTTTCTCTCATTTTAAGTTCTAGACAAAAAGTGTTTGTTCACATTGGCATGGGAATAATTGGAATTCTCATGCATGTTTTCCTATTCATATGGTTGTTCAAAATATTCAAAAATATAATGTTATGAAATATTTTAAATTATTTTACCACGTTATTTTATGATTAAAAATCCATTTTATTTATATTAAATTACATGTATCTATGATATTTCCTTCTCATGTATTCCATACATTTAGGTTATGCTCACATATAATTTGTTTTATATTTTATGAATCCTTAAATATCCTATAATATTTATAGGTCTCTCTAAAAAATTATGATATTCATATATAGTCATAATATAGTGTGTTGGGATATTTATGTCTGCTTCATGATATACTTCATGTTTATAATCAATTACTCTATGATATATTTTTACCTTACGTGGAATTCCAGACCACTACTTTCTTATACAACTAATAAAAATGACTTGAAGATGATTATGAAATGTTAGATATAATATAAATGGTACCTAGGATCTTGATTTTGGAGAAATATTTATAATTATAGTGAAATAATATTTTTATTTAGATAATCTCCAAGATACTAAAAATTTCAAAAATTTAATATGATTTTTTTGACAAATAGGTTTAAATAGTGATATTCATGTGATATGTATATAATTTTGGACTTCGGTTTCATCATCAATGTCACATGTAATGTTGAGTTTTTTTTATAATAACTAAATCCATTTACAAACAGCCATTTAAAAAGTAAAATTAAAATCACCCGTGAATCCCAAATAAAAAATTATATCCCTTTTTTATATTACCCATAAATAGGGATTAAACAAATTTATTTTATTTGTAATTATTGAATCTTGTAAAATGAGCATCAGAAATTCTATAATTGATGAAATACCTAAGGCATGGGTATTATTTTAAATGAAATAAAGAGAAAGGAGAATATTTTCATCACAGAGACATTGTGGATAGATCACATTAATCATTTTGACTACCAAAATAAATGATATTACATAATGATGGGAATTTTAGGTGAACAGATCTATCAAATTGCATGATTTTTTCATGTTCACACAATCCCCATCTGACAATCCCTTTTATTCCTGTGAATGAATCTAGAAAATCACTAATGGTCATGTGAATTTTTCCCAATGATATCCTCTAATAAAGTGACATATTAGCTAAAAGATTCATGATCACCAAATGGTTTCCCATATAAATGAATGAAATAAATCTAAAATAGGAAAAGGATTATTTTCATCAATGTTCTATTATTTTAATATAAATATGTTATGCGAATTGTTTAATCACTATTGAACATGTAAAGGACCTTATATAAGAAAACTTCATATCTTTAAGATAACTAGAAAAGTCCCCTTGATAATGAAAAACCATATTCGGTAGAAATCATTCTATTGTCAAGGCTCTTAGACATGTCATCCAAGACAAATGAGATACTTCGGTCATATTGGATGAGTATTGAAAAGTCATTTGTATATATCATCCATGTCCTTGAATGGACCCCATACAAGAACCAATTATCATACAGACCCCCTAATTATTTTCACCACTATCACGTGAATGTCCTCATACATGTCCATTCAATAATGTGGATCCAATACAGATCCAAATAAAAAATAATAATTCCACATGAAAATTCTCATATTCCTTCATGAGATCAATTATTGATCATGAAATTTCCTATTTGATAACTATTTTTCTATAGCCAGAATATTTGTAAAAGAGATATGTGTATGGTACATATTAAGAATCATGAAAAGTGTTGATATGATGATTTTCATGTGATGGGGTTACATGCCTCATGTGGTCACCATTGATCATGAAAAGGCCCTATGAAAACCATCATGATCAAGTGATATCCATTTGACAAGGGTGATTGTTCTCATGAAATGCTTATTATAAGGTAGATTTATCTCCTATTGGACCCTTGAAAAGTCTCCCTTTATCACAAAAAATCACATTAGACAGATTTCTTAATCTTATTAGGACTATGATACATTACATACAGATCTGAAAATCATTTTTCACACATCAATATGATATTGTGAAATCACATTGATGTGTCATGAATCTATATAATATATCAATTATGAAGTGTTCTCAGGGTTGATGATTACCATGTGATTCTTCGAATGACACCTGGAAGGATCATGTGATGATAATTACATAATATTACTAGCACTGAAGAATCCCATATCTAAGATATACATTACATGTAAGGAGGCATGAATATAAGAATTTGAGGCCTACAAATTCACTCCTCCTCACCACAAAGGACAACAACAACACACATAACGCCCACCCAGGGGAATGTAGATGTGATTGAAGAAATCTAGAAAAACAAATCCATTAAATCATAGGGGTCTTCCACTTTGTTTTGTATGAGGATAACCTAAAGGACTATAGAAATTATACATGTGCTTCACATTATACTCATATTGATGAATAAATGTTCTACTAGTGAATGGTACATATTAAGAAAAGGTATTTAAAAATTTTGTCTTGGTCATGTGATACCCCAACAAGCTAATTTCTAACAACCCTTGAGGCTTATATGAAATAATGGATCAAAAAATGGACCCTTTACGTGAAGATAGATTCAATTGTTTTCTTGAAAAGTCCCCATGTGATTCAAAAGACCAATAAATATCATGTGATTGTAATCAAACACGTCATCCATCACTTTAAATTTCTTCCTAACATATTATAGAAGACACACAATATGTTTTGCACATGTTGGGGTGTCTTGTGAATTTCTTGTGACATATCAGCCAAGTCATGTGAAGTCCTCAAGAATTGTCGGCCAGATCATTCCGCATACTTAATGACTTTTCTTCCATGTATTTAATGTCCCATAAAAAAATTGTTCAGGCCATACGAATTCATCTAGAATTTACATCCAGATGATGTAAAAAAATAAGGACATGTGAGTCTGGATCATGTGAAACCCTTGAATGTGTCTTTGTTGATTAGACAAATACCATAACTTGTGTTAGAGGTTCCATGTGATAGTACTCTTGAAATTTAAGACATATCATGTGTGAGAACTATGACATGTCTTTACTAGTCATGTGAAGCACCCAGCGACATATCATCACTCTCAGGTAGGCACTCGATTCATGTCAAATAGATAATTATGAAATGTCAACCAGACACTCAGGACAGGTTGAG
Organism: Viscum album; assembly: GCA_963277665.1. Classification (NCBI taxonomy): domain Eukaryota; kingdom Viridiplantae; phylum Streptophyta; class Magnoliopsida; order Santalales; family Viscaceae; genus Viscum; species Viscum album. The sequence continues at coordinate 1,592,796,489 of OY728150.1, forward strand.
TAGATACTCTAGGCTTGCCAAAAAGAATCTCAGGACACATCGTGCATAAACCTACCAAACTATCATGCCTTTTAGGAAGAAACATCAGGAAATGAAAACCCTATATAAATGAAACAATCATAAATACATATAATTGAACAATGTCAATTTTGATTCATATCAAAACAAGATACTTATGAGGGCTTCTAAAAGACCAAGCTCTATTGGAATCTATCATGGTGTAATTTCCCTCATATCCAAAATATTCAATGATCGTGGAAATGAATTATCCCAAAATCATAGAATCCTTAATAATCAAGAATCGGATGAGGAGTGGGCTTATACTTGGGATTCCCCTTATGTGTAAGAAAAAACCAAGCCCAAAAGTACATCAATGATATTAATGGCCCATGGGTGGATTGACCTTGGGGACAAATTTTTTTCCATAAATCCGAATACATAGTAAACCCTAATATGAACTTATATCCATATAAAAACCCATAATGGTTTCTCCATTTCATATTTCATTTAACCATATGTAATTATTTTGATCAATTTCAATCCCATTTTTCTCACAACAATAATGATTTACATCGGTATATGGATTCGTAATTATCACATAACTCAAATAATAATTTACCCTATCCATTATAACATCAATGTGTAAGAACCATTTAGTGAAATGATATGATTACCATTAGAAAGTGGAATATACCCCAGTGTAAGTCCCAAATTATTTCCTATTTTGGTAAACCATGGTAAAATTATAACACATTGAGATAGTAAGAATTATATTTTTCACATTAATTTACCTTTTTAAATTTTTATATTTCACATGAAAATGGAAATATTTATATGTATATAAATTTTACAAAAATAGATGGATATTACTTTCACACATATAACTAACATGGTTTTCAATATACGTAATACAAACTCATCTTGAACTACAAGCAACACCAACTTGGCATAAGATGCACACAACACATAATTTCTATAACACTACTTTATATATATATATATTAAATTAAATGAGAAAATTATATCCTAACAATTAACCATAGTTATATGAATAGTAACAACTACTTTCAAAATATTTTTTTTTATAATTTTTTAAATAAAGAATAGATATTGAAATTGAAATATATGATTTTTGGTGATGTCAATTTTTAGTTAAAAAGATATTTTTCTTGAGTGGAATAATATAAATAATATATTAAACTTTATAGATAGATAGAAAATTAATTTGATAAAATAATGTTTGGTTTGGAAATAATAATGTCTAAATTTTACTTGATTGAATATTTGGGTTTTTTATGAGAAACATCACATATTGTTGAATATTGAATAATATTTCTCTTTAGTTAAAAAACAATTTTTTATAGTTAATTATTAATGATAAATGATATTATAAATATGTATTAAGGTAAATTTATATAAATATTGCATCTATTATTATTATTTAATTAATTGGAATAAATTTCTCATTGAAACTGAATAGAAAATCATATCAAACATTTAAATTTTTATAGCTCAAAAACCCTGTTATTACGTCCTATTTGTGGGATTATCACTAATTTTAATTTTTATGGTTATATTATTTCAATTTTAAAAAATCCAACTTACACCATTTTATCTAATATAATTTTTATAGTCTAATAATACTATTAAATTTTCTTCCAAAATTATTAATAAGAGTGATTAAAATTTATCACCACAGATAAGGCCTAATTTTGTATTATTAAGGACTAAAAAATATATTTAAAGAACTCAAATAACCTATAAACATGTCCAATGCCCATTTTCTATCCATATTTTGTCCTTAAATCATATATTGTATAGTTTTTTTGGTTTGGTTTGAATTTTTAGGTAATAAAAAATGGACACCAAATTTGATTCTAAAAAATCCATGCGAGTTCATTTCATTTACTATAAAATTTGACATCCCTACCAATTCCTCAAACCTATAAAACCATTTATGTTCATAAAATATCTGAAATGGTTTCCTAAAAACACTACCCCATTCATCCTTTAATCCTCCCTTGTGGATGAATGACTATCAAGGAATTATTTTTTCACAAACCAAAATGAGTTACCCATTTTTGAGGTAACATCTACTCTCAGTCTCCATCATTTTATTTTCTGTATCCACAAAATAAACTATCATTATATAATTATATTGTTAACAAAACCATTATAATCCATATAATATGATATTTTAATAAAAATTTTCTGACATACACTTACACACACCTCTACTTAATGAATTTTGAACATACTGTTTCGTTGTACTGTGAACTATTGGCTCACGAAATGATGATTTTTCATTTTTCCTTTACCACCAATATTTGTGGTATCTATGAAAAACAATATATTTATATATTTCACATATATTTTAAATGTATTTAAACTTATTTATTCCTTTTACAACACATATATCTTTTCTTTTCATTTGGTGTTAATATGATTATCTTTTATGAGGAAGGATAGACAATCGCCCCATCAAAGCGAGGTGATTCATCCACAAAACACATGGAATGTTTTAAGGACGGTTATAATGAACATATATGATATATATAATATATTAATTCAATTTTAATAATGATATATATATAATCCATTCAATACTTTATTTTAATACGAAAATAAAAAATGGGAACAACATTCATGCGTATGAGAAGCTTATAGTCTCCATGAACGATGCATTCCATTTCATACTAGAATATTTTATTTATTATTATAACACAAATATAATTAATATACCTGATATTTATGTCATGGATTACATTTTTTAATCATGATATATGTATAAGTACAAAGATGTAACAAATTATGTCACATGCAAAGAACAAAGTGAATTTTACTCAATGGGAAACATTAACATAAGATCATTAAAAAATGTAATATAAGGTCATCATAAAACCATATATGGTATTATTTATAAGAATATAATTATATAAAATATTTTAATAAACTTATATTTATTATATATGAATCTTGTATGAGTACGTAGAGAGTCAAGACACAAGGTAATGGGATTTATTCTCACTTTTAATTTCTATGAGATACAAGCTATTTTAACCACTCATTCCTATAATGTGGGTTATTTACATCCTGTGATTGTATTATATGTATATTTTAGATAAATTTTTGTGTATTCACATTCCCATTTTACTACCCTTATTTCTAGGGGAATAAGCTTCAAAAGATATCAAACCCGTAAAAATGTTTTGTCTCAATTTGCCTTCATTGAGAATCATGTTTTCATGCACCTAAACTCAATTTCATGGTGGAAATTATTCTAGTTAACATGACATATCATGAATCTCAATATTTTCATGATATTATATGCTTCATTTGATTTCCTTTCCTTACATGGATAGCATGATCCCATGATACTATGTAATAATAGTTTATTTAGACAATATCATTGCTTTTCAAGATTGTTTATGTTTATGCTTCACTCAATGAAATATTATAATCCATATCTCAATAATAGTCATAATTTTTATTATCCAATTTTATTTCTTTACATATTCATTTATTGTTACCATTTTATATTCTTTCTTAGATAAGATAGGTAGTTTTTTAGGAAATCCCATCATTACCCTCTCATCGACCAGAAATCATCGTTTTCTAAAATGATCTTCCAAGAATACCTTACCATTACCATATAAAATATAAAATAAAATTTTAACCTTTTTTTTACCAATATATTCAGTGGAATATTATAGTAACTTATTGAACAAAGAACTTTCATATCTTTTTTACTATAAACAATTAATATTTTTTGACCTTCTACAACATGTTTGAATTTAACCACTTTCATTTCTTCTAAAATCCATTTTAATTGTTGAAATGATTATTATTTAAGAAATATTGTTTAAAAAAATTTATTGAATTTTTTTTTCAAAATGAATTTAAACTTCTTTTATATGTTTTCGTGTAAAAATTGGACAAAATTTTTTCATGTCTTATTTACATATTTACAATGATCATTCAAAAAATTGATTTCAAAATGTTTTCAAGCTTAATTTAGATAATTTCATGAAAAACTATTTTCAGAACATGTTGAAGCTTCATTGTAACATTCCAATGTATTTTCAATTAATTTTTTTTTCAAAATATTTTCATGCTTTATTTAAAACTCTTCATGTGTTTTTAAAGAAGATTATTTTAAAAAAATGTGTTGAATATTATTTTAAAAGTTACCAAGGAAAAAATATTCCCAAATGATTTCACGTGTTATTTATATGTTATAAAGGGATTTTATAAGAAAATTATTTTCAAATGTTTTTATGTATGAAAAATCATTTTTTGAACAAGAAATAAAATTTTCCTCATGAAATGTTTTTAAATAAGTTTAAAAATTATTTCCAATCTAAGATAACTTACTTTGGTGTTACCCATGCCATTAGGGGTAACTTATTGTGTGATTCCATTCTTATTAATTATCTAAATAGATTTTTTATGGAACTAGGTCATGAAATACATTTATCTTTCATGGTTTAGATTCTTTTGAAACAAACTTCTTTTAAAGGGTTATACATATGATAAAATGATTAGGAAATCTATCTATTTCCAAAGGGTATGATATGTTTAAATGTTTATGTTACTCATTTCATTTCATGGGTTATGATATGAATATTTATGATCTTGTGGAACATTTATGTATGATTTCTTTGTGTGACAGTAGTGACCTATTAGTCCCTCCAATGCATTGGGTAATGATTTATATCTCATTAGTTAAACTAAATAATCTTGGAAGTGAACTTGGACTACTATGATGAACATTAGAGTGAACCATGACTACTAAGATGGTATGAGGATTAACCTAATAAAATTTTTATGGACATGGGAGTGAAACATGAATACTATTAGGGTATTGGGAGTGACCCCATACCACTAAAATATTCTTGGTAACAATGAACTGGAAACTATGGAAATAATTATATACTTACTATTTTACAAAATTCCATGTCTTATTAATATCTTATGATTTTATGGGTTATGCTCTATATTTAATATGATTCATTTCTTATGAAATTCCCATATTTATTACATGATAATGGATATGATATTTGATATCAAGGGTATGATACTCTATTTATAGAATCACGTTCTCATACCCTTATACTCTTGTTTATGCTTTAATGTCTCCCTTGTTTACCCTTCCAAGGAATTCAAGCTCACACCTTTTGTGTTTTCTTTCCCCTGTGTTATGATGGTATGTATTATGTATGATATGTATAATAATGTTTCTAGTAAATAAGAACCAATTAATATATTATGTTTCACACTTATGTAACAATATTCACATTTCCATATTACTAAAGGCACTATATCAGCTATACTCTTTAGGCGTCTGTTTGAATAATGTTTATGTATTCTACAAAAGTTATGTAAAGTTAATGGTTGAAAATACTGAGTCACTATAGTAGGATTCAGATCAAATAGATTGTTAACCTTTAGAAACTTGGATAATAAATCTTTAGTTATATCCCCAGGTATATTTCTATGTATATGTATAGGGATGTATCTAAGGATAAGTATAAGGATGAGTAAACGTTTAAGAAAATATCCTGGAATTTTGTAAAAGGATTGAGTGAGTGGTTTCCAATAAATAAATCCATTTCTATATCCTATAAGTTAATATGTCTTAATAATAGATGTACCTAGGTATTAAAACTCCAACAAGATGTTATGAGATTGACTTGGGGTAATCTGGTACATGATATTGTCCCTGAATCACAGCTAGTTTGACACTCCCTAGAGATATGATTTCGGAATTCACAAACTCATCATGAACCATCATGATGGATTTAAATATAATATTTCTATGAGTAACCATGGATAAACTCATGGTGTCATATATTATCAATGGTTTCATGATTTATAATTTTTATATGTAATTAGTTTCATGGTAATGTGGTTATCTACTAAGATAAGTAAATCTCACAATATGCTTCGGGTTGTAGTCAATGGTGGTAATCAGAAGGAACTGGATTAATGATGAATATGATGGATCAATTTTTGATGATAATTCATGTGGGATGATCATTAGTGTGAATGATGTCATGATCATTGCGAATCAGTTTTCATGGAACATGATTAATAGTGTTTACCATAAGTAACTCTTGGACGCACCTAGGAAGAGAGGGAAGGAGTTCATTGAGAGTTTGGTTAATAGAGATCGTAAAGAAAAGAAAGTTCAGTTTTTATGTAAAGAATGTTGAAATAATCAATTACATAAATTTCTTAGAGAAAAAAGAAGGTGTTATTTTTAGGGAAATGAAGTTCATAGAGCAAGTGGATGCAATAAAAAAATTAATAGTTTAATAAATTAATTGGACGAGAAATTTTGCATCCCTACTGTCCTCATCGAAGGTTAACTGATTTAGGTGTGGAGAAAATTGTGATTATACAACCCAATTTCCAAAGAGGAATAGTTATTAAGACAATCAATAAGGTGTTCCAAGTATTTGTTACATTGATGATGATAAAGAGACTATAGTAGTAATTTTAATTTAAAGAGTTATTACTTTTAATGGATTATGGGTGAAGTAATTAATTTATTAATGTATTTGGATTTTGAATTTATGAATGTTCATATATACAAGGATTTTTCTACATAAGTTTTTCCTCTTAGTATTTACATGTTAATGTTGGACTGGTGAAGTGATTTAATGATAAGATGATATTTTGACTAAGGGAAGGTAACCCTTGTTATTTTCATTTTGATAAAATATTTTTTTATGGATAATTCTACATGGTATATCAATAATAAAATTATTTAGAATTTATTACCTTGTAAATAAGTAAGGATATTTTAGTAGGTGGTTTATGAAACCACTAATTAAATTTAAAATATTCTTGTGATTTATGGAATAGATGCAATATACTTTGGAATGAGGAAGAATACATGTTTTCTGAAAGTATTTATGGTAATTTTGTTAGTTACCATGATTCAATAGAAAATATGATGAGGGTATTAACATGATTGGAATGTAAATAACAAGAGATACTTTGTGCTATACAGGTGAACAAATAAAATCTTATTTTTGGACTCTCTTTCAAATGTTTTGGATTTTTTATCATTGAGATGGGTTATAAGATAAACCGTTCATGAAATGATTAAGTAAATATTTGGTATTTGTGCATTGTGTTTGTGTTGAAAACCTATTTTAAAGGGTAATCAGTTACTAAACTTATTTTAACGATGAATATATTATATATTATTTTTGCATGGTTTTAAAAAAGAAGAACATGTATGTTTTGTGACCACTAATCAAGTTCGGAAAGGCCGCAGGTTTTGACCCAGGACCAAAACACAATATGTGTTTCATGGATACCAATGGTTTAAATGATTTCCTAGTTATTGTATATTTATTTTTAATGAAGAAATATTTATAATAAAGTATTAGTGTATCTTTTTAGGTTATTACATAAATGCATTTTTCTTAACATAAAAATTGTCAGACATTTTATTCTTTTAATGGCTTTAAGATAATTTAAAAGTATATTTTAGTGATTTACTCAACAATGTTAATTTTTAGACATGATTTCCATGAGGTAATATATTTATTATAAAATTAAAAATTATCAAGAAATGAATGATATTTTTTTATCTAAATTTAACAGGAATTACTCAACATTTTGAAGGTGATAAAAAAGTTGTTTTCTTAATACCTTAATTTGCATTTAGCTGACGCCCTATTTATTCATCCCATATTTAGGAGTTTGAGATCCTAAAAATTACTTTAATCATAGTTTTTTTTGATTGATGACCTGAGTCACTCCCTATCAATAATTTCATTTTTTCTCACCGTACAATAATCACACCCAATGTTTGTTCTCTTATGTAAAAACACAGTTATATGTTACTGTACGTAATCATTATGTTTACAAATTTCCCTTTTAAGGTATTTTTATATCTATTTTTATAATGTGGGTTTTTATGAATGAAACATTCATAAATTAAACCTGTGATATCCTAGATGAATTTTGAGGGTGAAATTCATTTTACAGGGGTTAGAATGTAACACCCCAAGATTTTGAGAATTATTTTTTTCGAGTTAATTTATCATTTCAAAACATTTTATTTCACATGGAAAAATAAATATTTCTCTAAATATATTTATTATAACACTAATTAAAAAATACTTTCACATAAAATACTATCTTTTCTTGCACTACATGAAATACCATCTTGCCTTGCACTGCAAGTCACAATAACTGAGCTTATGATACATGTAACACTGTTTTTCTATGAAACACACTCATATATATATATAATCATATTAGATATTAATAACATAATCACTAAACACGTTTATATGAATTATAATATGATCATTACAAATATTTATTATAATTTTTTTATAAATAAAACATATTAATATTGGAAGATATGATTTTAGGAAAATATCTTTTTGTGTTTAAAATAATGCTTTCATTGATATAATACTTTTAATAATAAAATTAATTTTGTCAAATTTATAAATTTTATTTCATAAAATAAACATCATTTATGAGTTCACGATGTTGAAATTATCATAGGGTGAATTTTTGGTATTTTTCTGAGAAACATCACTTTTTGATGAATAATGAAAAATACTATTTTTACTTAAAAACTTCCTTTTTTATAATTAATTATTTATGATAACCAATATTATAAAAATTATTTAAGGTCAAATTATACTAATATTTCATATTTTAATATAATTTATGTAATTCTATTTAATTTTTCTTTGAAACAGAATAAAAAATCTTATCAGATATTTTATCTTTTTCTTTCTTTAAATCCCCATTATTTCGTCATGTCTGCAGGATCATCACCAATTTAAAATACTCTTCATATGTTAATTTAATATAAAAAATATTACATGCACCATTTTAGTTAGTGTAATTTTTATATTCTAATAATACCATATAAATTTTTATGACAAAAATGTTTTGTAAAAATGATTAAAATTAACCATAGTAGTAAAGGACAAAATAATTTTCATTAAGGACTAATCCTTATAATTATGCACCCAAATTACCTATACACATGTAAAAAATCCATTTTATGTCCATATATAGTCCACACACCTTCTATTATTGTTTTTCGTTTGACATTTGTTATGCAATAACATGTACACACCTAATTTGTATCTAAAACTTCCATGTGAGTCCTTTTCCTGCCCTATAAAAGGACACCACATCTACCCATTTCTCACACCACTCAAACCATTTATGTTCATACATGATCAGACCTCATATCATTCAAAAAATACTCCCATCTATCTTTAAGACTCTCTTTGTACATAAAGTTTATCAAGGAATCCTTATAGAACAAATAAAAAGGTGTTACCCGATTTAGAGTTAACATCTTCTCTCAAGCTCCTTACATTTATTTTCATTATCTATCACCTATACTATATCTATAACTATATTTTTCTGAAAACGAGTATAATTATTACAATATTAATTTTTTATTAAAATTTTATGACTTAAATTTACATACTTCTCATTCTAATGGATGTTTAACATACTGTTTACGCGTAATTAAAATTTCTGCCTCACGGAATGATGATTGTTCATTTTTTCCTTTACCACCAATCATAGTGGTCATTATGATATAAAATACATTTATATAAGTCATATATTATATTTAATATATATTTATGATTATTTATTCCTTTTATAAGACACATCACTTTTCTTTTCATTTGGTGTTAATAAGATAATCTCATTTGAGGAAGTGTAGACCACTGCCCCTCAATGTGATGTGATTCGTTCATAGAGCACATGTAATGTCATAAGGATGGGTTTAATGAACATATATGACTTATATTTTATATTAATGATAATTTTATATATATATATATATATATCATTTATTTACATTCTTTCAATATTACAGTAAAAACGGAAATGACGTTCATGCATTCGTATGGATTACCATATCAATGAATGATGTTTCCATTCATACTATTATATTATATAGGTTATTATAATACAAATATAATTTATTTAACTGATATTAATATCATGGTTTAAATTATTTAATCATGTTATAATTATAAGGATCAAATATGTAACAAATTAAGACACATGCGAAGAACCATGCTAATTTTACACGAAGTGAAATGTTAACATATGATCGTAAACTATAGGGTATTATAAGGAAATAATAAAACCATATATGGTATTAGGTGTAAAAATATTATTGTTTAAAATATGTATAATAATATTATATTTATTATATTAGGGATTTTATGAGTACGGATAGGGTCAAGACATAAGGTAATGGGATTTCAGCAAAATATTAATTTCGTTGAGATACAAGCTATGTTCGCCACGATTTCAGTTTTTGTAGTGTATGTACTTATGATAATTTTATTCTATATATCTTGTACATAAAATTATTTTTATTTTCAATCCCATTTTATTATTCACCTTTCATGTGTTTTATGTTTCAAATGTTACCAAATGGGTATACAAATTGTCTAAAAGGGCATTCTTTGAGACTCATGTTTTATTATGCACCTAAAATATTTTTGGGGGAGCATGTACTCCCATTTTACATTCCATATCATGAATATAAATATTTTAATCTTATTATACGATTCGGGTAATTTCATTTCATTATATGGAGAGCATGATCTCAAGATACCTTGTTATAAGAGTTTATTGAGACAAACTCATTACATTACTATATTGTTTTTGTTTATTATTCCTTTAAAGAAATATTATGATCAATATCTCATGAAAATTCATGAGATTAATTATCCTATATTATTTAATGAAATAATCATTTATATCTACAATTTTTCTACTCATTGGTATATAATATAGTCAATAATGTTTTTTTGGAAAGCCTGAGATTACCATCTCTTCGGTCGGAAATATATGTTTTCTAAAAATAGTTTACAAAAAAATAATTCGTGTACCCTATAATATCTAAAACATTTTTTTTATGATTTTTTACTTTTAATAACCCCTTAAAGGGAATATTTTTTTCACATTCCTAACAGTTCAGTTTTCTATTCCTAATACCATTAAATATGAATGTTATTTTGACCTCATACGACAAGTATAGATTTAGAAGTCATCATTTCATTAGTTCCACCATTGAATTTTGAAAAAGTTTAACATAATGAAAATTTTTTAAAAATGAAATTTCTTTAAAAATTATTTTCAAAATGGTTTTAAACATCTTTTATAAGTTTTATATATAAAAATTTTCAAATTTATTTCATGTCATATTTACATGTTTTCAAATAAATTTCAAAGAAATAGTTTTCCAAACATTTTCCAGAGACTTTTATAAGTTTTCAAGAAATTTAATTTTAGAAAAATTTAGAGATTTTTTTATATATTTTCAAATTATTTCCAATTAAATAGGTTTCAAAACATTTTATAGTATTTTTAAATTATTTGAAGTGTTTTCAAAGGAAAATATATTATCAAAAAACTGTTTTGATGCTTAATTTAGAAGATTTCAAAGAAAACGTTTTTCAAAGTGATTTCATGTCATATTTATATGTTTTCAAGGTATTTTATATGAAAATAATATTTATATGGTAATAATTATTAAAAATATTTTTTAAAACAATAATGCATATTTTTTACAGGAAATTTTTTAAAAGATATTCATAAATTCTTTACCATCTATGAAAACATACATTAGTGTTATTGCTGCTTTTTGTGGATATAATTCAATGTTTTAGTTATTATTCATTCTCTAAAAGGATTTTGTTTTCATGGAATTATTTTATGAAACTCGTTTCCCTTTCACAGGTTTTATAATTTTGAAACCTGATTCATTTCACAAAATATGTTTACGATGAAATGATTATGAAACCCATCTCTTTCTGTAGGTTATGTTCTGTTTATTTTTTTTATGATTACCATTTAATTTCATTGGTCATGATATGATTATTTATGATCTTTTTTCACATTTCCCTATTATTTAATTATGTTATGGGTGGGACCTATATATTCCTCTAATGTATTGGGTGAATTTTTATATCTCATGAGCTAATCTAAGATGGTATTGGAAGTGAACCATGACTATTATAATGGCTCGAGGAGTGAAACATGATTACTAAGATTGTATGAGGGGTAAACTCATTCAACTATGATGTCCATGGGAGTGAACCATGAATAATATGATGGAATATAGAGTTTTCCCATACTACTAATATGTTCTATAAATAAAAACCTTGTCCACTGTGGATATCATTATATGATTATGTTTTTTATATAAGTCCATGTCTGATTCGTGTCATATGCATTCATTTTTATGCAGTATATTTTATATGACTCATATCTTATGAACTGCCAATAATTATTCCATGATTTTTATAATCATTTATTTGAATGATATGATATTATATTTATAGTATCTCATTATAATACCCCTATACTCATGTTTATGATTTCATGTCTCCCTTGTTTACCCATAATAAAAAATTGATCTAAACCCTTTTTGTCTCCTTTTCCCCAGGTTATGATGATATGTACAATGTTTGATATTTATAAGAAGGGTTTTGATCAATTATAACCTAGTGGAAGATGATGTAGCTCACATATGTATGAGTGTTTATGTTTCCATTCTTTCAAATACTATATACCAACTACATTCTTTGGAAATCTGATTGTATAATGATTAAATATTCTGAAAAGGTTATTCAATGAAACTTTTTTAAAATAACTTGTACCTAATAAAATAACCCTACAAAGATTTAATAATGTGTAACTTATTTTAGAATTTTGACCATCTCTGCCTAACCCAGAATGTAATTACACTTCTCTCATAGATGTTACCACCATGTTGAAATTCCCACTTTTATCTATGATGTAGCATACCACCCCGTATGTCAATCATCAATGACATGATGTGATGACCAAAGTACATCATACATGCCTCCACACACAACAAAGGATGCCCACTAGCAGTAAGGGCCCCAGTTGTGTCTTTGTGGAGTTTATTCCCTAATTTAATGGAGTGAATCATTGTAATAAAAATGAAAAAAAAATTATTTGAGGCCTAAATGTGAAACATCTAGTAGTAAAATAATTTTTTAAATAAAATAAATTAAAATAAATAACACACAAAATATAAAAAATAATAAGAATTAGTGGGATGATGATCATTGTGATGTAGCTAAACAAAAAATGGGTATGAAAGGAGCATGTGATTGAGGAATATACAACATACAAAAAATATACAAAATTCCCAAATACTATTACACCTAGAATCTCAATAATACTCTCAGACCTCTTCCTCGATACTCCATCCAATAACTATCAATTAATCTTTTAATGCATTTTGTTTCCCTTTATCTATACATTCAGTCATAATGTATTATTGGGTACCAATGGAGGATCAATTATTATGTGATATAAAATCTAATTAGGCCACCACCAATGAGGTCTAGATTAATATAGTATGTGCATTTTAAAATTATAATTGTTCCATAACTATGAAATAAAATAAACATAAATAAGTATATTGGTCTGGGTTCCACTTGAACACACATCCAATTTACAAGAATTAGCCAATGTCGGTGAGTTACAACCAATAAATCCTACAATTGTAAAATGAGTGGGATAATATGAGATCTGGTTGATAGTCCCCAAGCTTTTTATTGGTCATGGAGGATATGTATATATTTTTCCAAAACTAAAGGAGGGTTTATCATTTAAAAAAATTAATTTACATTTTAATTCTTAGAAAATCTATTTATAAATTACAATGAGTCACCATGAGACTATCCATGGATATTTAGAGAAAATTGATGAGTATCCATATATCCAAGGATAAGTGAGTACATATGGGGAAGCCCAAGAATGAAGTTCAATGTGTCACTCCAGAAATGGTGTGATAACATCAATATATATCATTATAGTCCTTAAATATTGTACAATATGTGGGACTGAGTGTCTCTTGTGTCATGATACAACCATCTAGCCATCAAGACAATACAAGGGGTCTCCCCAAGGGAAGTGGTGTCACTCAGCTACATGTAAAATAAAGAATTCATAATGATACCATCCAATAAATAGCAAATGTCCCTACCTAGTGTTTTTTAAATAAAAAAAATATATAACTATAAGGCACATTGGTCCTATCCAATGACTCCTTAATTTAGAACCCATTATATCTTGTATGGAATTGGATGAAGATATCACTTGGTTAGAAAATTCATTCTGTTTTATATAAGTGAATTTACAAAAAGAATTAATATTGTCCTTGTAATTCAAAATGGTTATTCCATTTATGTCATAAGGCATAAGTCACATTCCCTATCCACTTGTTTGACTCAATTTGTTCCACAATCACATATAAAGGATGAAGGTCGGGCATAATCCATGGTTGATCATCAATTCAACTAATTAGCTGGAGAAAGTCATTAATTATGGGTATGCACACCTAAAGTGATATTTTTCCATTTTAGAACAATTTAAATTAAGTCTACAAGATGAATCATACCCATTTAGGTGGCAAAAACCATATTGATCACTCTAAAGGGTTTATATTCCTCTAGCTCGAATCTAAATTATCAGGGTATGGATTCCCATTTAATTTATTTATTAATTATAATGCATCACCATAAACGAACATCTAATTGAAAAAATGAGAATTTTAAATAACTTATAGAAACAATGGGAAAGAAACTAGGCTACCTAACTTTTTCATTATAGTACTTTTGTCGTCCATTTTTCCCATTGATTCGTGCTAAGACTGAAGAATTGGGATACAACATCAAATAACCTCAAAATGAAGAAAATTATTTTTTCATTGATATAACACAAAATAGGATGGATGAACCATGAAATTAATGGGTGTGTACACAGCTAATAATATCTTCTTTGTGATGTTTTTGAATGTTTAAGATTTGGTTTTTGTATTAAGAAGAAAGCTTGAGCAATATGGTGGAGCAGGAAAGATTATCATTCCTACAAGAAAATATGAAACCCACTGTAGAATGAGGGAAAATAATGTAAGGGTTAAGACATTTATTATTGGAATTTTTTTATTTTTAATTAAAAGGGGGTTCAAAAATTAGCATAATGGTTTTGAAAATCATTCACCAACCTTACTCCAAGATACTGCTAAAGGGTCCCCTCACATGGATAGGAACATAGTTTATCTAAACATGTGAAATCCCAAAAAACCTATTCTTCCAAAACCATTAAAAAATAAAATTTTGATTCACATGGGGTTTCAAGGTAGAAGAAAATAAATGTGGCCCCTATCACCCCACTATCTATAAAAGCATGGTTACAGAAATCATGTTGGTTGGGCTGGAAAATTTCTAATAACTGTGTGTCCCATTTTTTGCATTAATTTTATAGTCTTCGGTATACAAATTATCTCTATATTCACATTAAAACACCTTAACCCACTTATGATACTTTACTAGGTTATAAAAATGGATCTTAATCCAAAAATTAATGGTTCGTATAATTAAGAAAATTCATTGTGTTACAAAATCCCCTTCTTAAAAGAACTCATCTTCATGTCACACTTATGAGTGTGGTAGAATTTCTTCTGGGAAAATCTCAGGCCATTTTTCATATACATTAGCCTCCTCTTACATCACTCATCATATACGTGTCAGTTCTTCTATAGCACTGGGACCTAAGGGACTAACCTTCTATTTATAACCAACTTTCTCTGGTCAATGATACATATCGAATGATCCTTGGTGGATGAATCCAAAAATAGCTCAATATCCATGAGATCAATTGAATGATATAATAAATCTTCATACTTCCAAATCTATGATATGTGGAAGAATTTATCATTGGAATGGTACCTATGAGGTAGCTTCAACCAATAGGATACCAACTAGTCTCTCTCCATTACCATGAAAGGTTCAACATATTAATGTGATAACTATCCTTCTATCATAATTTGTATGTGGCAAATTTTAGGTGATACCTACATGAATACATAAAGTCACACATCAAACACCATATATCAAAAGAAATGATTAGAATATAAATTATTCCTATACTAATATATATCCATATGCACTTGAATCCCATAGACAAGCTGTAAATTAACGTGAATGAGATGAGGATCCAGTATAAGTGCCTCACCTATCTCTAAATGGTATAGATATTAATGACTTGTTATACTATAAAGGAACTCATACAGAGCCATCTAAATCATATCCTAAAAAATTATTGTATGAAAAATAAATCAGAGTTATTTTAATTTCCAATAATCCTCGAAAAGAAATGATATAATACCAACTTGTATCGTCTAACAACATTATCATCATCTAAAACTACCCATCAGTCTAAGGTTGATATTCTATTATCAATAGCACCAGTGAACACAAGGCCTTTTACAACCCTTTATATAACGGTTAGTTAATTTCAATATCTTATTCCAAAATGATTGAATGAAGAACACCATAAAGGTGTGTTATCTATCTAATATAGATCATACCAAGATAATCAAGAGTTAAGGACTCTTGGGTCAATAAGAAGTGTGAATCCATGGTCTACCAGTTGCAAATCAGCCTTACCGAATCACTACTTCAGGGGATCTCTGTAATACAATCATAAAACACTTAGTCTCGTCATTAAATTCCCACCAAGGAATGGAGAGGGGCTGTAGAAGATAATTAGGTCAATGGTGCTCTGCATTTAGCTAATAATTCATAGACCAACTAGTGATAAATCCTAAAATCTAGATATGTATACCTAGACACCAATAATGATGACATATATATCTATATATCATAGTAATCCCAAGATAAAATTCCGAAATAATGGAACATGACTCCCTCATAAACTCTTACTATACATCTGAAGGAACCCATAAACAAACACATAAGAGTAGGGTTTCGTTCCATCAATAACCCAACTAGGATCCACCTTTATTCCAGTTACACTCTCCTTCAAAACAAGGCCATAAAAATATAATAAAATCCTCATATGGATTGTCACTTGTAGAGATTATGTAACTTATTGAGATTCAATGACTAGTTTCCCATTATATTCCTGGAGATAAACATGCATGTCAAAGAATAGATCCATCAGCTTCCACTCACTGCTAGCCTCCTTGATGGTTTATATATGAGTCTTCTAGATCATGGTGTCAACTAAAACAATTTCATTTTCCATGTGTGCATGAAATCACAATGTTCAATGCTATTAAGTATTTTACACGCCTTAAATTTCACATATTCATGTGTCAATATATTGATATTTATTTGATAATTTTATAATCCATTAAAACAAAAAATAGCTCTCACAACTAGTTTTTTTTTAAATAATAAAGCATGTACCATGGTAGCTTTTTCAAGGGCTACATAGGGTAATTTCTCTAATGAGGCCTCAGTTGGTGAGAACCTTACACTATAACTAGATCAACATGAATAAGGACTACCCACTTCCCACTTCCTAAAGTGTTACAGAAAATTCTATCTGAAATTTTGGGCTCAAGGAGATCCAGGAAATCCACTAAAGTATGTTTTCCTTTTAACTATTGAAAATATGTCCTAAAATAACTATTCCAATCATATTTCAAACCCTTATTGGTCAAAATATTAATTGGTCTTAATGAGTGAATAAAATCAAGGATCAAACACCTTTAATAACTTTCCATAACAATGATTTTGTTTATATAAAATATATTCATGGGATTATTTTTGGAAACAACATTTCTCACATTACCTAGGTCAACAAATACACCATCCTATGAAATGATATGAACCAATAAGTGAAACTTACAGATCCAAAAGTGAAATTTACCAAGATTCACAAATTATTGGTTCTCCCTTAGTGTACATAATATGATCTCTACATGATTGGAACCATTTCTTGGGTTCTTGAAAACACTAAGATGTCATATACAAAGAATTCCAAAGAGAAATCAAGATTCAACTATAAAAATCAATTCATCTATTTGATTAAGAGTTCTGGTGTATTCATTAGGTCTAATAACATGACAATATACATTTATAAACTATAAAATATCTAGAAATTTGTAACTGGTATTTATGATTTCACAATTATCTCCTAATGTTATCACGAAATCAAATAAATCATGGATAAATGACCACTCCATAGAGTTCACTGAGGAGGCTATCTATTCAAGGATTTGGATACATATTTTTTAGTATAAGTTAGTTAAATTAGTTGAAAACCATTCACAATATATTCTTCTCATCAACCTTCACGGGGAAATGTATGGGTGAACCAATGGTGATGTGATGTGTTGGATAATACCCTTATCATTAGATCGTCATGTTTCTTCTTGAGTTCCTGGTCCTATGTACATGTCATCCTATAAGGATTAATGGACATTGGTGATTCACCTAGAATAAGAATGATAGGTATATCAACCACTCTCTTATGAGGTTATCCATTGAAATTAGTAGAAAAATGTCTTTGATAAAATCAAATACATGAATAAAATTCACGAGATTAATTTGATGGTTTGTTATACAGAGACCATCCATATGGGTTGTCACTATGCCTAACACATTACATTTAGATCTATATCTTCTGTTTTGATATCATATCCTCCATTATCGATATATATTCTTCCCTTGGGTGATTTTAATGATACTCAATTGTGATACAAAGCCACTTCATCATAATAAAGAACAAGACAATTATTATTGTAGATGATGTGGAAATTGGTCTCTATAGGATGAAGAAACTTCATAGAAAAGAGTACCCACCAATCACAATAGGAAACTCAATATAATTGTTTATATTATCTTCTCGAACTCCTAATAGTGTGTAGAGTGTCATAATTCCATATTATAACTCTATCACCATGTCCGTAAATCCCATGGTTGAAATAGATATAAAAGAGTGTATTGTCCCTATATCAAAAAGGGTTTTACTATATTATTGCATACTAAAATATTACCGATAACTATTGATGGCCTTGGGATCTTATATTTTAGAATAGAATAAGTAGAATATATTTTTTTAACTATTTCACTATAATGCAGACTATGTATCCTTAGTAGGTCCACTCTGCAAATGTTAAAACTCTGAGGGCTAACTACATTCACACAACCACCTGTACGGTCTGATTGGATGATAAAAAATAATCTTTATTATTGATGAGGAGTCACTAATCCAAAACCAACATGATTTTCTATAATATATCCCAACTCACTTGGAACTAGTGGAATGTATTGGAAGAGACACTGGCAGTGAACCATCCCTCCACAAACCTCAAAATCAATTTTTTTTCATTGTATACAAGGTATTTTCATGGAATTTATTTTCACAATGAGAATACCACATATAATTCATTACATGAAAAATG
Source organism: Viscum album (assembly GCA_963277665.1). Taxonomy (NCBI): domain Eukaryota; kingdom Viridiplantae; phylum Streptophyta; class Magnoliopsida; order Santalales; family Viscaceae; genus Viscum; species Viscum album. Next base: position 1,592,815,771 of record OY728150.1, read on the forward strand.
TTATTTACATTAATCATTTGTAACCTCAAAATGTTGATTCCTACTACTGGATAAAACAATAGTACTATTTATAGAAGATGAACTACCCTGTTTTACATAACATGAATCCCTTAGGCTCCACCCAGTGATGTGGGTCTGGTTCACTATCTATGAAATTATGGTCATCCTAAAGGCATTTAAATGTGAGTGGATGGGATATTCAATCCTATACATTAATCGACATATAGTATTTAGATCATCACTAGTCTTGGTTGTTGAAAAATGTAGTAATTTGGTGAAGCGATCTGATTATTCCATCACTGGCATTTCGTCGTAATGAAGGATCATAAACTCATGAAAATTGTATGCTCTAAATGTATGTTGAAAAAAGTAGTTGAATAAGGATATCATTAAATCCTTACAGACCATACCCAAATATCGACAATCCTTCGTAACAATATCCCAATAATGCATCACAGAGTCATGTAGCATGTAGGTCCGGAGTATGACCCGAAAATATAGATTTATGTCAATGTTCTTGAATACTGACATCATGGACTCTAGAAACAATTTATCAGTTGATGGTCCACCATCCCTCGTGAATGATGGTGGATGTACTACTAGAATTTATTTCTCATCTCTTCCATTGTAGGGGTAGGATGAGGAGAACAATGAATAGTCTTCATGAAATGATCTTATTTTTCCAAGAATTGGGATTCATCACCCAGTAGATGATCTAGTTGAGATTCATCACGTGTCACCATATGAAGTACATTGTGTGGTTCAGGGACCACCACCATTGTAGTATTCCCATATCCACTCTACTGGAATTTGACATTGGGACGTTGGAGTGGAATTTCCATATAGTTTCCAATTGCATCCCTCATGTAGGATTTATAACATATATTAAAAGAGATAAAGTAAGGACAAGAACAAGGCCTAAATATAAAAACATTAAAACCCCTTTGCTAATCTTGGATCTAGGTATGTGAATTAAGAACAAGTCAGATAAGGATCATATGATAAATGATCCACATCCCAATACTGGTTCAGGTTATGGTCAATGAATTTTATTTTACCTGGAAGGATAAAAATTCATTACAATGGATTTATTCATTTAAATTCATCTATTTATTTAAATACCATTAAATGTATGAATAATATGGATATAAATTTCAAATTTATAAGGGTGTATAAAATCTATAAATTTAAATGTGGCATCTAATTAATCATAACCATAACAAGTTTCAAGCCCTGTGACCAAGGTTCCCGGGATCAATGTGCCGTAGAAAACTACTTATTGTGTCTTATTTAACCTATATAGGGAAAAAATTAAGATATGGCTGACACATTAAGGTTTATTTATTTTTTTTAGTCCTATTAAGAAATCTAGCACATTCCAATACACAAATATCATGGATATGAAAGAAAAATATAACAAGGCAAAATCAAGAATTAGATTAATTACTATCAATGCCAACAGAATCTTCATATAGAAGTAATTAATTCATGAAAATAAATTTCTAATGTTCCTAGTATAATGAATTATTTAATATTCTATCATATCATTGGTAATTGAAAAAAATCTGTCTTCATAACATAAAAATCCATTAAATAAAAAACTATGTTCACCACCCAATGGTAGAATCCATGAAACAATAAAAACTAAAAAATAATAGAATTTACCCATCATAGCGAATTGCTGTTTCCCCTCAATGTGGGTTAGAATCTCCCAAGAATAGTCTCATAATAAAATTCCAATATCCTAGTCTATTTTCTAAAACCAAAACATTGGAAAAAAGGGAAAAAGGCCCCTGATACAACCTTGTAGCATCCCTCCCTAAATTTCACTCAGTGGATCCCTAAAATGGTGGAAATAATACCTCAAGTCTTCCTACCTGAATGTACTATGCATTCAAATAGTAGTATGGTCGTAGTGTGTGTCTATGGAAGACTATAAAGACTTGGAATTTCTGTGGAATTTTTATTTCCTAAATACATGGGAATTTTACAAGTCCGTGAAATCTGACGGCACATGATTCAGAGGCCCCGTGTGCCTGAAATCAATTTCTAATGTTTTGTCCATGTACATTTACCAAACGTACGAGTGGGTATTTATAACTTTTGAATAGGTTCTTGGAATTTAAATATGAAGACACTGTTGAACTTGAAAAATCGATATTCACATAAGAATACTTCCATCTTGATGGAAGACGATTGGAAATAAAAGTTAGAATTGAGGTTTCTAGATAATGTTTGAAATAAAAATAAATATGTGGAATTATTTTTATTAGTTGGTTAAAACATCGATGTTGAGGTTGGAGGTGGGGATAATGATACCTTAACCTCCCATGGGAGGTTATGGAGGTGGGGCCCACACAAACCGAACCTCCTCTTCATGTTTAACGTGGTGGGGACCACCTGAGGTTAAAACCTTTGGAACTCCCCATTAAGTGGGGAGAAACCTCTTGAGCTCCCCACTTTAGGGTGCCAAATCCTCTCAATTATTTAATTGAGCACATCAATTAAATAATTTGAATCTTTTTTAATTATGTGCCAAAGATTAAATAATAGGTAAGAATAATCTATTATTTTTGTTGGAATTTGTCCTTGGGAAGGCATGGGAGAACTTGGGAGAATCCTCCCAGCGAAGAACCTGTTCCACTGACGAAGAACGCTCCAACTAACGAAGAACGTCGACCTCAATCCTGTCGTTGAATTCCTTCCCCGAAACCTCCTCGACATAGGATGCGTTCCTCATCTACAATGAATAGAAATTCTCCTTTCCTCCACTTCATCAACAATCCACGAACAAAGGTAGGGGTTCAAGCATGGTTAATTGTTGCAAATTCATCACCTTGATTCTAGGATTAAGAATCAATGTCATTTGCTATCACTCTAACACGAATGGTGCAGGACAAATGCAAACTACCCGACCCCTATGCCTTTCTTATGGGTTTTAATCTCAATGTGACATGAGTCCAAGATGAGTGTTTCTTTTCAAAAATGACTACGGATCGAAGGTGAATTCTTGATGAAAGAGAGACTACTTCTGGAACGAGAAATGGGCCACTAGAACTCATCTGGTGACACATGAAAGATTTTACGGTGGTTAGAACTGGTGAAGAAGAGAATAGAGGTCAGCGCTCCGACCATTCACATGTACAGTAGTAGCGCAACCGTTCTTCTAGATGAGAAGGCCGCAGCCGACGGGCCGCGGTGTTTTATTGGTGGCCGGCGCAAGGCCGGCCGTGAGGGAAGCGAACGACTGAAGACACCGGGTCACCGGAGAAGGCACGGTGCAACCGCTTCACACGGTGGAGAAAAAAGGGGACTTCTTCCCCTAGTTGTGGCATTGAATCAATGGCCGACGCAAGGCCATCGGTGAGGAAGACAGGTGGCCCAAGCTGTCGGGTCACCGGAGGGGTGTGGCGCAATAGCGCCCAACGGGATGCGGCGGGCCGCTCGGCCAGCTGGGAGGAGTGGGACCCCTCACTGGGTCCCGCATGATGTGGATCGGTGCCACATGGCACATGACGACTTCCACTCGAATAGGTAAGCCATACATGTTTTCTAGGGGGCGCGACCTCCCACTGGATGCGGCTAGGGCGGACCCCATTGGCTGCCAGGCGATCGGACCAGACCAAGCACGGGACAGACCCATCGAGGACTGGGCCACCCCCGAGGGTCGGGTCACCCTTGCAGACCAAGCCACACCCATGTGTTTTTCCGTGGGGATCGTAGTGGTGTGATCTGTTTGTTCAGTTTCGGGGTCTTGGGGTGGGCCCCACACGGGTTGGTTACGGTGAATATTACCTTTTTCACCGGTTGATCATTTTAGGCGAGTAAGTAGTCTATCTCGCGTGTTTTTCCATGGAAATTACAATGGTGTAATCTATTCAGGTGAGAGGAGTCTCATACGCGATCTTATTAAACGTATAAATATGAAGGGTGCCCCGGTGGTGGTTCTACTACCGTGCTTGTAGCGGTCCCTTGGCGTGTGATCGCGTGCACTCTTGCGAGAGTGATGTTCGTCGTTAAAGAGATGTGGTTGGTCGTGCCTCAACCGTTGAGGTGGCAAGTTGGAGTTGTTACGTTCGTGCCTTCGCGTTGACGTTGGGTGCCGGGTTCTCGTTAGCCTTTGGGCTGAAGACGTGGTATACTCTAGGAGTATAAGGGAACGCAGGGAGGTACATGTGGATGTTGGTACCTAAGAATGTTTGTGCGCTTGGTTGGGGTTTACTCGGGGCCACACGTCGTGTGGGCCCCAAGTGCGTGCCGTGTTCTAATTTGCATACTTTTGACCTCTCGCAACGTAGAGGGTCCCTCGATTCATGATTATTGACCAGAAGGGTTGAGTTTTTCCCATAGCTATGTGCTCGATGGTTTAGATCAGTAGGGTTGAGGGGTTTCCCCTTGTTTTATTCCGGAGTCGGGTGGTTGCACGATACCCACTCCATGTTCAGTTGGCCAGTGTTGTACCATCCAGTAGAAATGGCTAGGGCAGTTCCGGGTTTACCCTCCAGTAGAGACTGGGCAGTGGGTTGCTTACTGACTTTAGGGTTTACCCACCAGCCCAGACTGGGAAGTGGGTCACCCGACACTCTTAATGTCTACCCTCCAGTAGAGACTGGGAAGTTGGTCACGTGACAAACTCTTATGGTCTACCCTCCAGCAGGGCTGAGTAGTGGGTTGCCCGCCGTCTAGTTCGAGGTCTACCCTCCAGCAAGGCTGGGCAGTGGGTCGCCTGTCGTCTTATTCTAGGTCTACCCTCCAGCGGGGCTGGGCAGTGGGTATCCAGATGATGTATTAGGGTTTACCCTCCCGCAGAGCGGGGCAGTGGGTCACCTGATGATGTATTAGGGTTTACCCACCCGCAGGGTGGGGCAGTGGGTCTCCTGATGATGTATTAGGGTTTACCCTCCAGCAGAGTTGGGAAGTCTTTCACCCGATATCTTGTTAGGGTTTACCCTCCAGTAGGGTTGGGCAGTGGGTCACCCGTTGACATTTTAGACTCAGTCTTTTCTACTAGTCTAGTCTATGGATTAATCCGTGATTTCCGGATCAGGGACCCTAGTTTGTATGGGTCAGTGATGTGATGACTTTGACTTTTTGGATACCTCTCGACTGCGAGGCAGTGACGAGGTGTGGTTTGACGTTCCCCCTGAATCCTCAAGTATGAGGGTCACTTTCCCCACTGAGACACTTCCTTGCGACGCGACCTAAAACCGTGAGGGAGAGTCAGTGCCGCCCAAAGGGGATAGTTTCGAGGTGCGGTGATTTAACCCCCTTGACTTCCAGTTCAGGACAGACGTGCGGGATGCTGGTCATCGATGGTGTTTACTTCTGGGACTATTGGCTACTCATTTTCTTGGGTTGAGCTACGAGATGGAGATCCCCTTACGATCTCATTCAGGATACTTTTTTGAGAATATCTATATGTATACATTGTTCCGGTACCCATTTCTTGGAATTGGTTCCTCTCCTTCCAGAAGAGATGAAGACGCACAGGGTATGCCACGTTCTTTCCGCGTCTAGATTATCTTGGTTGGACGAGTCTACTCTCCTGCTATAGGTAGCGAAGACTCAATGGGAAGTTCATCTTTTCACTGTTTCCAGCTCCTTCTGTCTGGATGAGTCTACCTCTTTTCCTCTTGTTGGGTTGAGCTGGACTCATTACTGTTCTCTTTACTATTCTTTCAGTTGTACCCCTTTACTTTTCCCTGTTCGATCTACTGCTCACCCTTCAGAACCATCTTTTTTGCTCCCTCGAGATTTCGGGGCATCCTACTGAGTATCCTTATACTCACCCCTTCTTGGGCTTTGCCCGTACATGGTGTTCCCTTGCAGACAAAGGACAGGTCGATCGTGACTACAGAGGAGCGTAGAGGTCACAACATTTGGAGCAGCATACCGTGGTCGTGCTAGTGTATTCTGGTGGGAGTCTATCCAGTCATCTTCTTTTTGTCACCTATTGCTGGGATTTGGCATCTTTGTGGTTGGGCATGTGTTTTCCCTTTTTACTCTTCAGTCTACTTGTTAGTACTTCCAGCACATTACTTACTCTTTTTAGTTGTTGATGCATGGTTGTGGTTGGGGTATAACTGCCTGTCTTTTGGATTCCTTTTTTACACTACACTACCGCCTCATGTTGTTTGTGTGTGCATGAGTACAGGTACTTAGGCGAAGGCCTCCCCAAGATTTTTATTCCTTCGGCGCTGGTCGCCAGCCTCTAGCCTATGGAGGCGGGCTTGAGGAAGTTGCGGCTCAGGACAGGTAGGGCCGGGTCGTGACAGGCCTCCTATAAAAAATTATATTGTAGATGTTTCCTATTATAAATTTCTCCAACTCACTAAGAACATTCAATTTATTAAACTCCAATTCATACCTCCCATTAATGTCAACATTTTTACTCTAACTCAACATGGCAGTTTTATATGATTTTATTTTTTTAATGACTTTCATAAATCACTTATTTTTAGGGATATGAGTTTATCATGAAATTATAAGGATTTATATGCCTCAAATATGGGAATCAAACTAGGTTAAATCCACTACATATCATCCCTAGTACGGTCTATAACTATTGTTATGTATTGATCATATGTTGTTATATAATTCCATAAGAAACATCCCCACTAACCAATTCTATATAGTGTGGCCAATTATCAATTACAATTAAGTAAATCATTATGAAATCGTACTAACTACATGATATTATGGATTATAGTAATATACTACTAAATTAACTTTAAAAGTGTATCAAAATATACATTCTCAATAATTTCCACTAAACGTGATATGCAGTATAACTTATTAAGGTTATAACCAAATGTAAAAATATATACATCTCTCCAATTAAGGAAATTTTTTCGAGATACGAGACATTATTTTTCATTACTCCATATTCCCTATATAGAAATTGACCTCAATTAGGTCCATATTCCAAAGTGATTAATCCTTTATCGTGTCAAACATCTGATAAAATTATATGACAACCCAAATATCTATATTTTCATCAAATTAATTCAAATGAATCATAGTAATTTATAGTATATTTGATTCCCATTCCCATGGCGTAATATTCATTATGTGACAAACCTATTCTCATTGGGGAATATTCCATTTTCGTTAAACATAAAAGTGACAGACATATGTAATCGACAAACAATCAACATCGAGACACCTCTATCATAGACTTCATTGTTATAAGTTTTTATTCTTTATGGAATCTTCCATATCACCTGACCTAATAATGTATGATTTTCCCATTAATTGAAACCAAAAAATACATGTTCAAATTTATTTTTAATTTATATATAAGAATCACTAGTTATGGGACCAGTTTCAACACCATGAATGCAAACACATTCCTATATTGTGATAAAATAAAGTTTTTCAGTATATATAGTATTAAATAATAGCGGATTAAAATTAAGTATCATAACATGATATATATATATATAATATATGATATAAATTTATTATTACATTTATGGAGAAACTTTTATTCATAAAAATATTTGGTTGATCAGAAAACTCTAATATATATGGATTTTCAGGTAAATTAAATTTAATTATGAATTTATATATTTTGGGTAACAAAATATGAACATGGATGTGGTAAAGACTAAATATATGTGTCTTATATCAATATTAGATCCCACCAATAGAAAAAAATATTGTCAAATTGGTGGGATGCGACACAATTCCCACCATCTCATCAAATATGCATTTTGAAGAGTCTCAGGAGAAACTCCCCCCCAATGAGAACCTTTTGTTTAAAAAAAATTATATCGATGTTAAAAAAGACCCCAGATAATCAAAATAACAATTTGGTGTTTCAGGTTTCACGAACACATTCCTATTAGAATCAATCCAGAGGATAAAATAAGGTACATAATAAGAATCATTAAATTGTGATAACATTTCTCATATGTATGTCAAACAATTATCAAGAAAACAATAATAGAATGATGTGATGTTTTTCACTATTAGAGTGAATAGTCAGAAATTATTTTGAATTGGATGATTCATTGACGTGATTTTACTATATTTTTTTATTCTCCATAGGATTACAAAAGAAACATTCTATAAAAATTACATGGAATTATATAGATAACAAATATATGCCCAAGATGGTACCAAATAATTGGCATCATTGAAATAAATACAATATCACCCTACCCGCACCATCAGTTCTAGGTGATGAACACACTGGTGAAGGATTACTACATTTATGTTGTTATATTTTCCTCTGAGGTTACACCCAATTACTTCCTCAGAAAAATGTCTCAACAAATATTTTATCAATGATGTGTTGTGAGAAATAAATATATATCACATTTCTCCTTCTTGAACAATATTGTGAGTCTCTCCCTTGAGTTATCAAATAAATACCTCACTTACCATTGGGATTATGATTATAATACGGACTATGAATTCACCCCAGTTTAGGAACCCCCATGTTGGTATGTAATTATTGAACTCCTTAAGAAATATGTGGTATCAACCCATTAGAATACTATTGTCAATTCCTATTGGGGGATCCCTCCTCCAATCAATCAAATGTTTTTCTTCTTGTTGATCATGAAAGATTTAAATCATTTAGAGTAGGCCAATATCACCATTTCCACTAAAGAAGCCCGCTAACATTGCCAAGGGGAATTAGATGTATGGGAATAAATTCATATTCATTCTCATTGTGTCTACCGTTATACTCTTAAAGAATAATGTAAAACTTATCGATATAATCTTACCAAAACTAATATAAAAGGACACATTTATGAACTTTAATGTCATTATCTATGGTAAATATCAATACAAAATGTAGAATATTAGGAGACGCATAATCTTTCTCCACATAATTAATAGGATGGAATTATCATTCCCAGAATATAATTACAAAAATGTTTTTTACCAACAATGTGTTGGAAGGGTTATATCCATAGCCACATCATATAATGTGTAAAGAATATACTTGAAATGATACTAGAAAAATACATTGGAATATCCTAATAATCTATATGTACCTAAAATATTTTCCTTCACTCACCACCAAGGAATCTAATTAATATACATTGAGATATACTATCGAGTATTCAAATATTCACAGTCCTATATAGATATTTTTTGAACACATCTCTACGATTAAAAAAAATTATCTTGGCCACATACACATATTTTAATTTGATATAAAAAACTAATTTAGGTGGAGTACCAATTTCATTAAATTATTTAAATGATAATAAAAATATCCTAATTATTAACCAAGAGTAGGAAACTATCTACATTCACACTCAATATAAATAATATCATTGGTACATCCTTTCAACAACAAAGGGGTCACTTAAGATGACACCCATTATATATAGTCTGAGTGTCAAAAACATGAATCTATCTAACCAATGTAAAACATCTATGATGTTTATTTATTGAGGAATTTAAAATGATATAGATAAATATTGTTTTTATATATACTCATTACTATGTTTCTTGAGTCCTTTAAGTATGTTTCCATATTAGCATAAGATCAATTTGAATCATCATCAAACAAGAAATTAAATTATTTTTTGGATGTTTCTTATTTTAATTTTACTACAAGATTGTATAGTGGTCCTCCCCATTATATTCACAATGAAGATAATATATAGAGACAAAATAATTACATAATCTAATAGTACATCATATTAGTTTAACCTTAATTATAAATAAAAAAATATCTTAGTACCATAAAGGATTATTTATTTTAGACTGGATACATAATAAATTATTTAATATATAATCTTGAACAAATCTCATAATGATCCTCCTATGCAGTATTATTCACAGAAATATCCTACTAAAAATTTTAGTCATAACATATGGAGAGTAAAAATAAGAAATGGTTGGATTAGAGGCTTAATATGTGTAAATAATGGGGTTATCAATGATCACAAAATCATAACCTGAGAATATGGGAATGAAACTATTATAATGAAAATTGAAAAACTATAACCTAAAAACACATATGATAATCATGATCCCTTGAATTAAAGTGGGATGCTCATAAAAAATAAATCCAAATGAAATAAATTAACATGTTCCATGGTAGTATAACATTTGAATAATACATTTAATTGTGGAATACAAAGAAGAATAGAAAAATAATTTCCCTTGTAATATAGTATTAATGTACAAGACTATAATTGTATATTGGGATCACTACCCAGGCTAACATAATAGTCAAGGTTCACTCCCAAGACTATAATAGTCCATTTGTTTCACTCTCAAACCCATAATAGTAGTTTGTGTTCCCTCTCATGACTATCATAGGTAACATAGTAACTTAATAAACTAGATTCACTACACAATACATTCTTTTTTATCTCACGAGTTCTCAATCATTATCCAATTACTTGGAGGTAGATATAAGTCCCATAATTATTATTAAAAATTATACATATGTGTTCCAAAATGATCATAAAAAATTCATCATATTGAATCGCATGAAAATAAATGGGTTTCATAAAACATTGATCTCATCTGAACCCCTGAATAGAAATAGGTTTCATAAAAGTTTTTATCATAACATAACATGTGGAAAAGATAAAATTTTCATAAGAATTTTATCAAGGTATAAGCCTTGGGAGAGAATTATTATTCATTAATATCATTTAATCATAAACATAATCCATCATGAGTAAGGTTAAGGATAATATCATTGGACCATATCCCATGTAAAACCTAAAAAAGATAAATGGATATCATCATATATTGAAGATGAGTTTGAATATAACATGGAATATTTCTTGAGGAAAATATCCTTTAAATTTTAAAAATAACTCTTTTAAAATATAAATCATTTATATAATATATTTCATTGAAAATTACCATATAATTCTAGAATTTAAATATTAAAGATCATTTAAAATATTTCTTCATTAAAACGTCCTTTCTAATTTTTTTTAAAATATAATATTTACAAAATATCATGAATATACTTTGCATATAATATAACCATTAAATATAATAATATATTATATAAAACATAGTTTGGTAATGATAGCATGAAATTCATTTCATGTCGTACTTTTTAATGTAAATAATATTTTCAAATTTTCATTAAAATCCAAACATGCATTGGTTGTAAAATGAAATGAACTTTCCCTTTATTTTTACCTAAAATATAAAAGAGTGTTTAAAAATTTAAATTCTAAAAAAATTTTATATTAGTATAAAACTATATGAATAGTTTTTATTGAAAAAATGGATATGGAAGAAAAAGAATTTTTTACCGAAGAAAGAAATAAATGATATTTTCAATAAAAATAACATTACACTCATGAGTACATAAAATTGGAATGAAATTAAATCATGTATATTAAGGTATATAATATACTATAATATAATTCATATGTTTCTTAAAATGTAATCATATTATTCCATCATTTGAAGGAAAACATAAACAATCCCATTAAATCGTGAGATTGTATCACAAAACCCTAACAACATTGGTAACATTGAAAGACATATCAAGGAAAGAATGAAAATAAATGAAACATAAAATATCATTAAAAAAACAAATTAATGATTTTATATTTTATTGGGGAATTATTGACCCCATAAAAAGGAAACAATAGGATAATATTGCATAAGTATCCCTTAAATAAATGTGAGAGTAGAAAGACCGTACCTCAATAATCAACTTCAAACATATATTTTTCAACCATACTATATTATAAATATGATTATTTTATTTATATATTTTAGAACCATATTTATATATATCATAATATTTATGATTTACATATGACCTTTTATTACCCATTCATTATAAATTTCATGTTAAAATTACATTTTGGGTATTATCTTTTCTGTTTGTCAGGTATGTTTTGATTAGGTATTTTGGGAGCTATTAATTTAATAAAAATTATTTCATATAAATAATATTAATGGTCATTTCGATATCATATTATATATATATATATTCATTTTAATCCATAAAGTTATAGATATTAAATCTATTACACTGTTCAAAGAGACGATAGGCTAAATGTATGCGTGAATGTCAATACAATTTTATTAAAGGATGAAATCAATGGAATTTGAAAAATTGATTACATATTGATAAATACTTTAATTTTATAAATATCAAAAATATAATTTAAATATAAACTGATTACCTTCTATATAATGTAGAAGTGAAAAACAAATAAAATCACTTAGTGTGGAAGTTGTTTGTCATATATAAAAGTGACCTTATTGTAATCACATTTAATGAAATGTTAGAATATATATGTTATTTTATAATTATATAAGTATAAAAATATAATAAATTTCTTACAAAAAAAGTAAATCCATCATTAAATCCATTTATAAGGTATGGTGATAGAAAAATAGATAATATCAACTCAAAAGGTGGTTGTCCAATGTAAATGCTATAAATAGTTTCAATATCCATTTAATGGAATTTGATATAGATATTTTTTATTTAAACAACATAATAACATATGATTATATTATATATATATATTTATTATATTTTTATTAACATAACATTATTGAATGTGGAAATTGAATAATTGAAAAGAATAATTTCGGTGAAAAAAATTACCTTCTCTTAGAACAACCCACTTATTATATCTTATTACGGACCATAAGGGTGGAATATTTTAATAAAAATAATCTCAATAAAATTGATTTAAAAATTCAGGACGTATTGGGTAGGTTATGGTTGAGAAATTTGGAATTATATGTGGGATAAAGTGAATAAGTATGTGACATTTTCTGATGGGGGAGTTTTCTTTTCATAAATAACCAAAACTATTCAACAATATAATTTAAATGGCACCCTACAATTCAAAAATTTAAAAAATATTATATTGATAGATGGTAATGTGGATAAAAACATGAATCACACAAAAAACACATATATTGAACATATATTTCTATAAATTATAAATTTTGTTAAATTTACCATTTTTTTCATTATGGTAATAATCATTTGTTATCTACATAATTTATCATTTATGAAAATAAATAAAATAATAATAATTATATATTTTTTACCTAGTTGTTATTAATAGGAAATAAATTTTTTTAAAATAAAAATCCATCATGTGGTAATTATTTTTAACCTAAACACAAGATACATGCCAAACCCAGTGTTACTATTTACTATGGAAACAATGTTTTCACTGTATTAGGGAAATTATAATTATTATAAAAGGATTACTGGTACATTAATGCAAAAGGGTGATATTTTTAAACATATACTTACAAATTTGTAGGGGATATTATTTTTAGGAATTTAAAATTGATTTAATAATTATTACATATTTTAAAAGGTCATCAATGTCAATTTTATCATTATTCATTTATGTTGAATTTAAAATAATTTAGGTAAGTATGGAATTAGAATAGATTGTTTTTAAACCTGCATAAAATTTTATATTTATCTAGAATATTCATGTAATTCAATAATTATTTCAATTTATGTATCTTTTATTATTTTTAGTATCATATAATTTAAATTTCAATGAATTAAATAATTATTGATTTATAATTTCCTAAAAATATAATATAAAAATATAATTACTAAATAAAAAATATAAAATAACCCATTGAAATAAATTTACTTTTTTCTCAAAAATATATTCAATATACATTTAATTTTTGGGGTTTCCATATGTCAAAATAAACTTAAAATTTTAATGCAACATCACGACATTTTGTATTTCTCTTCAATTGAATTACTAAATCAGAAAAATAACTAGAAAAATTTCCTTAAATGAAATATCCTTATATACGCCTATAATAAGGATATATATATATATATCCATATAATTATATTTAGACAGTTTTTAGGTAAATTCAACCATTATTATATTATTTTATGCCACTGGTGAACCAAATGTAATCTTAACCATAAAAATTATTTATAAATATTTCTATTAATCATATTTATCAAAAATTATATTGACAATATTATATAGAATTAAATTTTATTATTCCAAATTTTAAATTCATTTTTTAGATTCCATTTAATGAATTGGAAAATTGAAATTTAAAATTAAACCCAAATATGTAATGAAAAAGTGGTTTTCCAAAGAGAAATTATTTGAAAGTTTAAAGAGTTTTTACATAAAAAATTTATATGATATTTATCCCAAGGAACAATATTTGATTTATTACAATATAATTGATATTTTAGAACTTTTAAAATAAATTTAAAATAACATGAAACAGAATAAATTATTTAAAAAATGATGTAGTTTTTAATAAAAACCGAGTATTTTTCATTATTATTCAAAAATACTATTCATTTAGTTAAAATAAAAAAATTATGCAAACTAATTTTCATATTTTGATTGAAAATGAGAGAAAAAAATTAAAATAAATTTTCTAGTCATATGAAAAATTATTATTTTTTGGTCCACACAAAAATCCATTATTGATAAAAAATACCTTTCAATGCATTAAAATATCTTAGTAAAATTAAGAACTTCTCTATCAATATGATATTTTAAAATTAAAGAAATATACAGAATTAATTAAATATGGTAATTATTATTATTATTTATTCATTTCTAATGGATATAATATATTGTTCATTTTTAAAAAATTATAGTAACTATTAACATGGGTTTTGAAACATGGGTTTACATGTAATGAATGTAATCGATGATATAAAATTTTTCTGAAAAAAAAATTCATAAAAACACTATGTGTTACATTTTACCCCCTTAAAAAAATTTACAATAAATTTAAATATTATCTCAATAATCATGAAATTTTTTTGTAAATACAATATTTTAAAATATAAAAAACCTTATATAAAACATCCTCCTTGATGGAGGGAAATTAATTCAAAAACTAGATCACATAAAAAGATTCACAAATCAGATAAAATTTTTGGGAGGTGAAAATATAAAAATATAAGAGAAATATCCCACAAATAATAACATATAGTGACAAAAAACATGGAAAGGATAATCTTAATGACTTGAAATCTATAAATATTTGATATTTGGAAGCACAATAGATTCATTAGAAATTAATGTATATTTATAAACTTTTTATTTTGTGAAAATTTTCTTTATGATGAGGAAATTTTTAGAATCATGATACTAACCTTGAAAAAATATAATTTAATTATTTCTTTCTACTCAAAATTAGAGACCCCTTTAATTTTATTCTACTTTGTTCATTTTATACTTAAAAACACTTTCCAAGATATAATGTTGAATTAAATTTATATTTCATGCCTATTGGAATAAATAATCATAATTTCAAATAAACATTATATCTCATTTTTTCATATCTGGTTATCATCTATAACAAAATCATTCACACAAGTTATTGAATATGAGAACATATTCATACGGTGAAATATTATATAAATCTAAAAAACAATATCTGATACTAAATAGAAACCATTCCATAAATGGGTAACCATAATAAACATCCAAATTAATGAATTTTTTAACAAAGTTAAGTAAATTTCAACTTAACAGTATCCACCAAATATCTTAATGTATTTCATAATTTTCAGATACCAAATGTGTGAGACACATGTAATATATTCTCCTAAAACATGGTGTTATCCATAATTTCAATTAAATCTAATTGAAAACGTACATGATTCCCTATATCATAAAGAAAATAGATTATTGAATACATAACTTCAATTAAAGAATGTTTTAAACTACATAAAGTATGACATAAAACAAATTAACATCAAATCAGTAATTAATTCCCTGTTAATCAATACTATCAATTTACATTGTCTTTATCAATAATAACATTATCCAAACAAAATTTGACAACATTATGAGTATATTAAGGGTTATCATTCCATAAATCCAATTTTTTCTATAAAATATATCATTTCTGTTGATTCACTTTTCTAAGCCATCAATAGAATTTTTCATATTCATTATTATCAATTATAAGAAAAATAATTATAAAATCATTTATATTATTATTAAATATTTTTTTCCAATAAATAAACACATAAACCATTACATTTCAATAATTAACCATTATATATGCTTCATAATCTTTTTCATTAATAATTAATTTTCTTCATAGAACATTTTTAGTCTCTTCATCATCATGGAAAAAATCATTATTTTTTACAAATTTTTATCATATTTTTTTAGCTTCAACTAGAAACTTAATGTGCATAATATACATACATTTCAAATATAAAACATTGAACCATTAGTAATGGATTATGGAAACCATTATTATCATCAATTTATTTTATAAAACTTTTCATTTTTTTGACATGAACATACTATAAGCCCTTCTTAACTTCAAATAAAACATCTTCTCATTACATTATGAAATTTACATGAGTGTTTCGTCACACCATCTCAAAATATATGAAATTTAGTTTTCCATGCTCAATGTTCTCCACCACCCAAAATCACAACAAACTACACCCTTCTACTATTTTATAGAATCCATCATTTTGGTATTGAGGAGGATTTTGATAATATATCATGATGAATGATTGGGAATTATTAAAATAACATCCAAACCAATTTTTATCCCTTTTGGATTCTCATCAAGGCATTTTTACCACATTAAATGATAACCAGGTTCTATCTAGATCCCCACATTTGCTAATACATAAAAACATATTTTCACCAATAATATTCATAGTGATACCCCACATAATCATAAATATTATTTATTTTATTTCTAAATCCTAAAAATATATTTTCAATAAAAAAATCCATAGTTTTATTCTTGATCATTAACATTAATAATCTATTTAACTCCATCATGATTATTTATAATGATATTGTGAATCTAGAAACCATATCCTCTAGGTTTGTTAAACCAAGTGTAATGCATGGCCCTTTTTCTTGAACCATGCGATGATCAAGTCTATCTTTTTCTTCCCTTTCATATTTTTCACCTTAATTTATTATATTACACAGACGACCATACTTGTGTAGTATCCAGAATGGCATGTAATTTCAAGAGAACCACCTTCCAAATCCATTACCAAAATTCCTTCATATTTTCTCATTATTATAAATACCATTAGTATAATCTTTATATATATACATGGAATTATCCCAACACATGTACTTTAGAATATCCCTTGGAATCTCACCAATATTTTCTCTTCATAGATTATAAAGTCTAAATACTACATTCCTTTTAAACCAGATATAGAAACCTAGAATTTACATATATAAATATTATATCATTTCAGATGAATGTAAAACAAATTTCATATAAGCCCGCCAAAAGACCATAAAGGATTAATATCTCTAAAAACATGATACAAAATATTTTTATTCAATGGATGATTTTAAAATATAAAATAATGAACTTCACATATAGTATTATTCTTAGACATTCCCAAATATAATCCATTATTCATATGTTTGGTAAATGAAAATTAAGAAAGGGAGAAAAAATATTACCAATAAGTTTAAAAATGGGAGATATTAATGATCAAATATTTAATACATGTCCAGAAGTGTATCATAACATGATAATAATAATTAAAAACCATATCATTTATAACATGTTTCACTGACATGATTATTCACATAAATCATGGTTGTTCATAATACATGAATCATAGAGGAATTAAATAACATTATATATTGAATAAAAATATTTGAATAAGATATAGAATTGTGGTATATATGTAGTAATTGAAAATAATTTTACTAGTAGTGATGATTTTTGTATGAAAAAAAATTATCATTAAATCCCCCTTTGAGTTTTTCATTTAAGACTTGTGGCTGAGTATTGTTTAGATTCAGAGATACTTTTTTAGGGGAATTACTTATAGCCTTGGGATATATTCTTGTTTGAATTAATATTTTGAAAATATAACTGTTTTACTCAGTTTTAAGAGGCTTTACCATACACTAACATACATTACTAGTTATTTGTACTCTCTCTGTGGGAAATAAGATAAAGGATATGTGTAGAGAAATTACACTCTATGTAACGAAGTTACATGATGTGTAATGGTTTCCTATCAATAATTGTGACCAAAGTTCATGACATGAAATTAGTAAATGATTTGATGGAATCTAACATCGTTTAATGTTATAGAAATGTTAAATTCACCTGAGATGATTAGTTTTTCTTGTTGAATCCCTTTAAAAACTACACACCCTAAACTAAATTAAACTTATTGTAATTTCTCCTGCATCAATTTTAAAATTTCCATGTAGATAATTTGTTTCTCATTACTTTTTCCACCCTCTCCCTCCTAACCCAAGAGTATTTTATGGGAAATTTTGGATCTCCTATGTTTATTTAGGACATCCCAATCATTCACCTTATCATTTTTTAAATTTTGTGTGTTATTTTTCCCTTTTGTCCCTTTTTTGTCAATCTATTACGGTGTTATTTCATTATAATCATAATTTTTTAGAACCTAATTGTTTATGATCAATATCTGTTATTTATATCATATGCACCATATTTATTTTTAGACAATCCCTATGGAATAATTGGATAGTCATTAGTTAAATGTATGGTGTTCAAACCTCAACATTATGGTTTGAGAATTGTCACACATATTAAATATCATATTTGGGTCAACATTACATGTACATAATTAATGATATGATGAATTTAGTTATTCCTTGGTGTGATATTGAATCCAATTTGATAGTTACATGACAAGTGGATACAATTTGGGCATGAAATACATTGATTATAAATGAATTTTAAATGGATTAATAAGCTTTTACAATGAATCTGGATTTGATTGGTTTGGAAAGATTATTGAATTATTTTGTCTTTTGTTGGTTTATAACCATTGGATAAAAGAAATGTAGAATTTATATTTGAGGTTAATTTTAAACATTAACCATTGATCCTAAAAATGTGATATTGTCATGTCTTATTTTATATGACATGGGTTTTGATTTCTATTTTGTAATGATTATATAATGTGTTGGCCTGGTATGGAATGCTAAAATGATTATATAGAGGGTTATTCATAGTTTTTCATGAATAAATCATATATTGAAGTAGATTAATATTCTTACATTGTATTATTCTTATTTATATGGAAAAACCCTATTTGACATACATAAATGGTTATATAGAGACCTATGCCTAGTGACACATATAGAAATGATTATATAGAGGCCTATGCCTAGTGAAAGGTGTCGAAATGATTATAAACAACTCTTAGAATAGATATAGGGTTAAAATATAATAAACTAGGTTGTTCCTTGATAAAAAAATTAAAATGAATATATATCAATTTTGATATAGTTTTGTGTGATTCATACAATGGTCATATGCGTTTTGTTGGCATAATTGTGAGACATGATAAGAGACATTTATTCCATGGGACCGAGGTAGTTTATATTTAATGATAAATATATGGTTCTGGTTGGATTAGATGTAAGGAATGCTCATCATCATTCTGGAAGGGTTCCAAAACAACATGATGTGGTAATAATTAAATTATTTAGTTAATTAATACACATAATTATTTCATTTTTTGTACACTTATTATTGTACAAGTAAGGTATAGACATGGTGGTGTCGACATAATGAGTTATACTCAAACCCTCTATGGTCCTCAATATAATACATGATCATATTATATAGGTATAGAAATGTATAAGGGAAATGGATAATACATTTGATTATTTCATTTTAGATGCACTAGAGTTTGGATATGGGACCAACATGGGGTTCAGGATTGGGAAATTATGAGTACTTATTTGAGTCTTCTATTTTTTAATTTTTATTATATATATTATGAAATATTGTTACATTAAATAAAAAAATTATTATATTCATTGATTATTTATTGGAAATTTAAGTTAGCATGAATTGTTGTCTTTCTATAATATTATATTGTTTTATTTATTTCCACCCTATGATATTCAAGACTAATTTAAAATTATTTTTTTATTCTCCTATTATGTAACTCCATAAACATGGGGTATAATATCTCCAATATACTTATGACACCCATACTTGTAGTTGGTAGCCTTTGGTATAATGGGTGGCACGCCTGAGGTCTTGTTATAACCGCATTTGGTCCACATGAGAGGGTCATAGATCAGAGGATGTTACAATGTGGAGTCATAGAACACCATGTTTCTTTTTCTATTTCATAATATTTTTCAAATCTAAAAAGGTGATTATGATATACCAAGATTTGGTAATGATATTTTTCATTGTTTTAGCTAACCCATATATGTGGTAAATTTGAGTCTAGTTGTGGAGTTATCTTTAAAAAGTTTTCTTATTATAGTTAATATTATTTCTCCCTAAGAGATTCAAAAGGGAAGTGAGGTTATTTATTCAATGTGTTATTAGTTGTTGATATTTATACTCGTGGCTTAGTATGGCATAAGATATGTATTAATGCATCATTATAGGCACATCTAGATATATATTTTCATGAATTGTTCATGATAGAGATGTATTTCTTGCATGTGATATATGCTTCCTAGGTTTAATTGTGATATAGGATACCTATTGTATATGATAAATAAAATACATTAACTACAATTTCTTGATATAAAACATTTATTCCATTTTTAGTGTGACCAGGGGTTTGTGGTTCTCTCATCTTCCCACCTATTGAGGTTGAATTTTTCATAGCTAGTGTTCTATGGATTGTTCATGAATTATAAAGAAAATGAAACCTCATCATATTTATATTGAGAATTAGAAGAGTGGAATTTAGAAAACTCTTAATTTATCTAAACCAGAGAATTCTATTGTTCCTAGGGATCATATAAATATTATGATTTGTGATGTATTCCAGATGGTTATGAGATCCATGGAAAGTGAGACTGCTCTGACCATTCAATATATGCCTCAACTAATGAGAGAGTTCAAGATACAATAGCTTCTTGTAGATAAAGGGGAGGGAAGCACCTACGGAGCTATGTTCTGGATTGAATCAGTATAAAAGACCAATATTAATCATTACACACCCTTTGATATAATGGAGATTCATTCCACGTATATTCTTTATGGACTATCCAATCATTGGTGGGACATTCTAGAGAATGAAAGGAAGCAAGATGGGTTATCTTGGAAGTTATTCAAGATGAAGTTCTAAAAACATTTATATCCCATGATTTTGAGGGATGAGATGGTTAATGAGTTAATTAATGTGTCAAGGGAGAGCATTTCAGCGAGGAACATTAAATAAAATTTATCCAACCTATATTACATTGAATCATATTTGGAATACAACATTATGTCCCAAGAAAGACATTTTCAGGATGATATTTATTATGATATCCAGAACCGAGTGAATCTATTTGGTCTCTATAGTTTTGATGATGTGATGAATCAATCACACGTCATGGAATGGAATCTAAGAGAGGCTCGAATTATATGGTAGAATAATTTTTAAGGGGATATAATTAGATCATATTTTAGTGTAAACATGTGTGTAAACATGTTTCTCGTGATATTTTTCTCCATGGAAAAAATGGGTAGAAAATTTAGTTCATTAGTCATTCATCCAAATATCATGTTCTATTGTGGTTCTATTAGTGTCGTATGTTGTTCCACAAGAAGAATAAGTGTTTATACCTCACTTTAGAGTATAAAAATTATTGTAGTATGGGCTACATAAAATGCATTTTTGGGTCATACAAAACAATATTATTGACAGGGAAACGAGATAAGTACCACATTATATTATTGACTCAAATAAGCCTCAGTTGGTATGTAGCTAGAGTTATATAGTACATTTTGGTTGATGCAAGGGATGTTTCATCCATGTACAACAACTGCAGCATTTGGAATTCGGTATAAGTAAGGGGATTTAGTCTATATCCCAAATTATTGGGACTGGTTAGATTCATTATGTACATACTACAATGTATACTATGGATATTGGACTTTCTACTATCAAATGGGATAGAATTGTATATTCTACACATTCTTGGTTTTTTTAGTATAGTCAAATCACATTCCTTTTTTTCAAATATTTTTTAAAGCATTTGGAATTGGATGAGGAATGATTTGTCGGCGTTTTGAGTATTGGCACACTATTGGGTATCTAATCAAAGAATATCATACGTTATAAGGCATCTTAAAAATATATTGGTGGTTTCCATTTCATTTGTGAACTATTATTTCTAGAAATAATAGGATTATATTTAATTTTTAATTTGGATTTGTTATTTATATACCAATAACATATCTATTATTACTGTAAAGATTTACATTTCTATATCTAGTTGGAGGCATCTATTATCAATATGGAGATTGTGATAATTAGGTTCATTGTGAAAGTAATATTCAGTGTATATTGGATTTTCTCAAAGATAACATAAATGGTATTTCACCAGATATGAGTGAATTGAAAAAATAGTATTTTTTATTATTGTTAGACCATTTTTAGTATTTTTTTTATAAAAATTTATATAACATACCTCCTAAGTGAGTGACTATGTTTGTGATCATGTTAGTATTCGATGAAGAGAAATTTTATATTCAACATTATAGAATAGTACTAGTAGTTATTTTTTTCTTGATTGTTTGTTTATCATATATAGAATACAAATATTTCATATGAACTAGTATATATCATTGTGGTTATCCTATTCACTTATCCAAGAAGGCTGATGAGAGATTTCACATATGAGTGGATTATCAATTATTGAACAAGATGATGTTTAAGAACTGGAATACCCTTCTGTTCATTGATGATGTATCTGATTATGAGAGATGTTAAAAAATATTCTATATGATCGAATTGATACAAGGATACCATTATTTGAGGGAGATATCATTAGATGTATCATGGGGTTCTTTTTGGGAAAAGTTATTGAATTTATGATTTCATAGTGATTCCATTTGGTTTGACTAATGAAATTTCTATATTATTAGATTTTATTAATCAATTAATTCATCACATTTCAGTTAATTTCGTCATTTTTTTAACATAATATTATTGTAATATTTTTTATTATATTATCATACCCAAAATGTTGGCATCATCATGAGTAAATTGGGACATCCTTGGCCTTACACCAGGCCAAATAAATGTAGTTTCTGGAATGATAATATGAACTTATTGGGCCATTTAATCATAGATGTAACGGTTTTAGTGGGAATAATAAAATGATTTAGCCATTCTATCTTGGAGTAAAACTAATAATGTTTTTAATATTAAGATCTATTTAGTTTTATATGTTTATTATTAGATATTTATGCAATACTTATCCAATTTGGTGACATCAATGAATAGACTGATAATGAAAGGTGTGAATTTTTATGTTCAGATGTTGAGGAGATATATTTACAAGAGGTAGATGGAAGTATAACCTTGGAACCTATACAAGTTCTGTGTAAATAATATACCATGTACTATCAATAATTCAGAGTTACACAAGGATCAATTCTGTTGCAAGAGAATTGAGTCGTTTCATATGGATCTTGACAACTGAGACCGCATGAGAGGAATTCTACAACTCATGAGTTGGACTTAGAACCAATGATATATGACATGATATTCCAGAGGCATTATATCACGGGGAGTAGGTTTGTGGTAAAAACCCAACATATCATAAGGGTCATATTTATCAATAAATTACCTAATCCATTGATTGAGGATGTGGGTCATTTTTCTGTAGTCCTCTGACATTGAATTGGATTATACACTAGTCATGGGAGTCTTTTGAGAAGTTGGCTTGTGTATCAGTACTCTCATTGACTTTGAATTGGGTCATGAATCTGAAGTCATTTATATTATAAGAGTATTTTGATGAGTAGATGGTGATATTGCTCTTTCATTACATGAACCAAGATGTTCTTGTGTCTTAGGGTTGAATATCCTTGACATCAAAATCAATTCTTTTAATTATTTTGGAGCATATGAAGAATAATGTATTTTCTTATTTAGATGGATTACATCATAGAGAAAACATATATGGTGGGAAGAAACCATAAGGAAGCTATCATGGTAGTGTTAATTTCATTGTCTTATATAGCTGAGTAACTGTTCTTAAGGGGTTTACGTGAGGATATTATGATAGTGTAACATTATTCTAGATGGGTGGTAATTTATGGTTTGAAAAAATGTATTCTGATCATCATTGACAATATTAGTGGTCATGATTGATAAATATGTCAATAGTCCTTTTCATGATATCGTTCAATTTTTTTGTAGGGTTGTGCTAAGTAGAAGAGGCTAGCTAGGATTTTGTAATATATTCCCATTATCGAGTGAAAAAATTGATTATTTTACTGTGGATTTTGAGAGTGGAATAACCAATAAAATCGAAATAATATTGTTGTTTGGGTGATTATGGATTCATTTAAAAAGTATGACCATTTCATACATATCATGGAGTCATTTATATTTGATGATCTATTTATTCATTATGTGTGTGGGGTATTTCATATGTACAGTCTCTCAGGGAGTATCTATAACACCCCAAGATTTTATAAGATATATTATTTTCATTCATATCTTCTGTTGTATGCTACACCAATATTATCTTGCACTATACGCAACACCGTATTAGCTTACAGTATACGCAACACTAATCATGGATCATGTTAAACCCACTTTCAAGTGTGTTTGATAGTAATTATTCAATGAAACATTTAGTGTATATATACATATATATTCAATATATAAATGAAATATGGTTGGATTTTGTTATACGCGTCAACATAGTAGTCTTTCACTACATGCAACCCTAACATGGCTTGTGTTACAGGAAATCATGACCTTCCTCGATAGCATGTGTAGTTTGCAATACCAGGTTTCACTAAACAAATATATATTATTATAATATTATTATTTACTAGTAGTTATGAATAGTTTTAAATCCATTTTGAATTTATAAAATTATTATTCCTCTTACACTTTTTAAAAAACATGGTATGTGAATAGAAAAAATTTTTCAAGTAAAATAAGTATTTTAAAAAAATGCAGTTTTTCCGCCTTTTGATGGAAAACCCACATTAAATATAGATTTTGACAGGTTTATAAGTTCAATTTGACAAAATAAAATTCTTCTTTGGAATCAGGATATAAAAATTTACTTTGGATAAATTTTTCATATTATTTTGATAACTTTCATATTTTAATGAATAGTAAAAACACGCTATGTTTTATTTAAAAACAACTTTTTTCATCGTAATAATTTATATGGTTATATTATAAAAGTTAATGATTTTAAAGTATAAATAAAATATATTTTTATGGCTTAATGTAATGTATCTCATTATCATTGATTTTACATAGAAATCATAGTTAAAATCATTTCAATCTTTTGCAATGTTTTAACTTTTAAAACATGTTTTCTAAACAACGGGATTATTTTTAAATTAATTACTACAACTTCTGTGTTTTGAATTTTGAAAAATGATTCCATATTTTACTTCATTGGGTCCAAATTATGTTAATAGGTTACTTTTATTTTTTTTGATATTATGAATAGTAACTATGGTAATTTTTATTTGTTGCAGTTAAAGATAAATCAGGTAATTAAGGGTAAAAATAAGATTATAAAAGTACCCTAACACATGCCAAAATTCAATTAGATTACTAAAGCTCTACCCATATCACCTAAGGGTTGGATTAGATTCATTTTAGGGACTTTTTACCATGAAAATAAATTATTTATTATTAAAACCAAAGAAAGTGACAACATTTTCACTCTCTTAAATCTTATAAGTATAATAATTTTAATTTAGTGATAAATTTAATGAAACATCTAACTTGAATAGTCTCCTGAAATCTATTAAAATTATCTACATAATGAGAATTTATTTAGAAATTTTAGGGATTAAATAATTATCATTAATGGTGAAACAATAGTAATGTTGAAATTATTTTATTGATTGAAATATCAAATTAATGGTTTTATAAATATTAAAATAAATAATATATGAACTATTTAATGTTCTCCAATAATTATCTAGATATATATGACATTCTATGAATCTTTTAAATCTTTTAGTTCGAACATATCTTCTGTGGGTATTTTATTTAAATTCAAATAAATGAATAGTGTCAAATATGACACTATTGTTATTTTATAAAAATAACATAATATAAAATTGTTTAAAAATCACAAAAAATATTTAGAAATTATAAAATAAAATTTATATTGTTGAAAATTTCATAAATTATTTAATTATGAACAATTCACAATACATAATTAATTATTTATAACAATTTAAAATTTAGAATTTTATTACCACAAATAAAATTAAATAGATTAAATAAGGATAAATCAAGTTTATAAAGATTAAAATAAATTCAAAATATGTATAAATTTTAGTCATTGATGATATTACAACACTATCTCATCTAATATTCTAATATGAGTCATTTCTGGATGTTTTTATGCGGGTTTTTGGTTTATTATAAATTAGTATTTTAGAGGATTCCAAAAGTGACCCTCTCCTACCTTATAAAAGGGAACCTCCTCCCTCTTCCCTTTACACAATTTTGAGCTTTCAAGCTCAGAAAACCCCTGTCAATTTCCCTTCTCAACTTCCATAGAGAAATTATAGAGGTTATGGTCTCCTCAAAAGTCCATCCCTAGTGCCTTAAAAGGAAGCATAAAAGAGGTGCGTCGAAGAAGAGGTAATCTCTTCTACCGATTCTTTCATGTTTTCTTTCAACTTCAAATTATACATCTTTAGTTGTTTAATAAAATCAGTATCACTAATATACTAATATGTTATTATCAATATGAAACAACCCCATTTCACCTTCTATCCATCCTACGAAAAATTAAATCAACGCATGTGCGTACGTACAGAATACCGTCTCCACGATGTGGTGTAATCTGTTTTTGCACCACCACCTTACTTGGATGGATATAATGGTGTAAAGAATAACTATGTATAGTTATTATAACATAATAATGATTCTGTGATATTATATCATCCACTCCAATTCAATTCAATAATTATGGGAATGATATCATCGCTCGTGCGTACGTACGGATTACCGTCTCCACGATGCAATGAGATTCATTCTCCATGTTAACCACTCAAGAATGATTATTAAGTATATATAATGAATAATAATGAAATATATGAAATGATAAAACAACTGGATTTATTTATATATATATATATTTTATCTACTTAATTCCATTCAAGTAAATTAGGAAAGGAAAACAATGTTCATGCGTACGTACGGCCTACCGTCTCCATGAACAGTGTGTTTCATTTAATTTATATTGATATAATATATATATATATATAGACTGAATATATATGATATATAAATCATGATCTACATTCTGTAAGTAAGTAAATAATGATATAATTAATAATAATATCAATAACAACAAGTCCATACATATACGATAAATAAAACGATTTTACCCAAAACACTGCTTTAACATGGAATTTACAAAAGAACGGGTTATATAATGTCATAATTGAACCATATAAGATATAATAACAATTAATATGATTCTTTAATAAATAAATGACATTATTTAAATAATTATACAGGAGTATCGGATATGTACGAAGCATATCAGACCTAAGGTAAGGGATAACTTTTCCAATCTCGTTTTTATCTGAGATTGTTTATTCGTTAGTATTTACTGGGGTTATATTTATCATCCATGTCCCTATTTTCTAAAAAAAATTCATGTATTTTTATAGTCCATTTTACCCATTTTAGTCTTTTACTACATGGTATGTTAGGAAAATTTCTTTTTTTTACCATACGATGTACATTTTGACTTTTCCGAAAAAAGTACGAGAAGAATGCTTTTTTAAACTTATACGGCGTGAATGGATTTTTACGATTTCATAATGACTTATTTCAATGAACCTTAATCAAAAAAGAATCATGAAAAATTTCAACAATATCCTCTTCTTTAATATTTTCATGGAATTTTGTGAAAAGAAAACGATTTTGAATAAGAAAGGATATTTTCCTCAAGAATTTATTTCAAGTGTTTTATCAAAACCATTTTCCATCTATGATGACATTATTTCATATGTGTATATTTAAAGTATAATGTATCTATTATTTACATGGTTTCACTCCTCTTATGATTAAATTATATACATTTTTTATATGGATTATGTTAATATGGGATGATGTTTATGAAACACATTTTATTATTTGTGTTATGATGAATGATTTATGTTTATGTTATGTCACATGTAAGAATGATTTCATTATGAGATGGGTGGGACCTATATCTCCCTCCAATGCATTGGGTAAATATTTATATCTCATGAGATATACATGGCTATAATGGCAAGTAAATGTGGTTCAGTAATACAGGGCTGGAACGATATGTAAACCCGGTTCAGTAAGGGACTTTGTCCACTAAGATGGTCATGGCAGAAATGCCTTGGGTACTATGTAAATCATAACATGTGCTTAATGGTTTACACAATTACATGTTTTATTCCCATGATATTTTATCATGATTGATGTTCCATTATGATATATTCCTTATTTACTTCCATGTTTTATGTCATTTCTCAAGATTTTTATGTTTAAACATTATGTTCATGATATTATGTTCAAATGTATATGGTTTGTTTTATTCTCTCCATGCGTACCCTTAATGAGCATTTGAGCTCAACCTTTATATCTTTTATTTTCCCTATGATATAAAGAAGGGTTTTAGGTAAGAAAAAAATGATGATCTTTATGGGCGATGTTGAAGATCTTTCACCAAGATTAGAAGATTATGTTCCATGTTTCCAAAGACACAAAACTATAACAGTCCTTTGGTGTGTGTTTTTGTTATGTGTTAAGTATTCTGAAAATGTAATGTAATATCCATGTACGTCATGCTTTGGGTCTCTATAGTATCATTTCTTATAGGGATCCTCATTTAGCATTGAATTTTGGAAAGGTCCTTAGCAGACTCTAGGGTAACTGATTCATTCTTGTATGACCTATCATCCGCATATTGATTGTATATAATAAGATATTCCATCATTAATCTAAATGACACCATTCATGGTCTTGAATGGAATTCCCTGATATTCAACTCATTTTTGTTTGTAAAAGGGTGATTCAATTCATTTTTGGCCTATTCCTATTCATGAAAAATTTGAGAAGGATCAGTTGATCAGACATCAGTTGGTGACTGTGAAAATTGGGAAGAAACAACATGATTTTCATATGGTATGACCTATAGAGATTGAGTTTGGGCATCATTTTTTCATTCACATATATTATAGGCTGGGGAAATTCTATATTAGAATATAGGGAAAGCTCCCACCTAGTTATGTCTAGCTATTTGAGATAGTGGGTAATGTCGATTAAGTGGAATATCGATTATACCTTCCACAACACTATAGTTTCTTGCATGACAAGACTCATAAGTCCTATAATTTGAGAAATTATTTGATACTTCTCATGTGATAGAAATATAAAACATCTAGATTAGTATATATGACTCTTTTGTGGAGTATCTGATATGGATTATAGTCCCCAGTGAGAAGTAACTCTGAGATAGGGTAATGATATTGGATCGAGTGCAGTGGAAGCTTAGTAAAGTTCAAAAGGAGACATGGGAGAGGGTGTCTAAAAATTTAGTAATGTTTCCACACATGTCTTCCAAGACCCCATAGTGATTATTATAGATTCTTATATATGAGATGTTATATGGTGCATAGGTTTTATTCTTATTTTTTATTCCAGGTACATCCCTATATGTGTTTTTATTTTGATACTTTTTGTCAGGTCCGGTTCTTATAAGGAAATATTTTTTTTGGAATAGTGAACTTATGTATGGTGGTTTATGTTTTATTGAATTAATACAGTCTTATATTAATGTTTATAATTTGTTTACAATGATTTCTCTTATTGAGAGTGGATTTTATAGTGGGTTGGGTTCATTCAGTGGAAAATTGGCTGAAGTCTTTCTGCAAATAAATTAAATTTCATGTAATGGTGTTACATGAAATGTTAATCTTTACTTGAACAAGTAATGATTCTTGTTCATGTTTATAATTATATACATTCCATGAAGGAGTTACACATCGTTTAATGTTCATAAAGTGTTAAAATCACTTGAGTTGATGAATTTTTCAAATATCCATCTAAAAATAAATACAAGTTATATCATTGAATTAAATTCCTTACAATTTCCCAAGTAGAAATACCAATGGTATTGTGAAGATGATTTATTACGCATTCCTTCTTTCAAAATTTTACTCACAACCATAAAAAGATTCTAATAAATGTTGGAGAGCTTCTCTTTAATTTGAACATCATAATCACACATCTAATTTATGGTAAATGGTTCTAGTTAGATTTTCCATTCGCTCTATTTTTTCTCTAGAATTTGTGTTGAAATATCTTAACCATGATTTTTATTGTTTTGATCTTCGAACCATATTACAATAACCTATTCCTTTATTCTTATTCTATAAACTGGATGTAATAATTGGTTGATTATTAGATAAAAGAAAGGTGTTAATCTTCATACCAATAGTATTATAATTTTCAAATAAGTGAAATATTTCATTTCATCCCACATATCATATGCCCAAATAATGAAATGATGTATTTTATTATAACTTGAAGTCCCTTTGGATCCAATCTATTAATTATGTATCATATGGATACCATTTTATTGAGGGAAATATTTATTATAAATTAATTGTTTAATAGATTATTGTGTGTCTAGAATTTCATGGGAATCAGTTATTTTCATGATATTGATTAACATGGGAATATAATAATTATTGAAATATTTTGTAATATTTTTGGTTTACGACAAAGAATAAATGAAATAAAGAATGGGTAAAATTTTTATGATTCATATTTGACCATTAATTCTAGAAAATGTTATTATCATATCCTTATTGCTATAAAATGTGTTGTGATTTCTATATTACAGTTCTTATATGGGTAGTTGTCCCATTTAAAATGATGAAATTCATCTATAGTGGTATACTCCTAGTTCAACATGTTGAGATGATTATATAGATGGCTTTGAAGATTTTGACATGGAAAATTTCGTATATTGTTGGAAATGCAAAATTTCACATACTGAAATTATTATATAGTGGTCTATCCATAGTGAAACATGATGAAAACCTTATATAGAGGGATATTCCAAGTGAAACATGATGAAGTTCATATATACTAGGCTTATTCTTATGACATGTTGAAATTTTAATACATTGGGCTTGCCCTAGTTGACACGTTGAAATTATTATATACTGTGTTTGGCCCGTTTTGGGTGATTAATATTGTTGGTATATATTTTTTTGGAAAAATTTCAATACATTCTTAGATACATCTCATCATGGTGTTGAAATAGGTTATGAATAACCATAGTTGTATGCCCTCAGTTGGCAGGGGTATGGGACATGCTTAGATACATTCTAGAATGATACTAATGTTGGTTTATGTGGTATTAATATTCTATTTCCATTAATTAATACACATATTTATTGCATTATTTCATAAACTTATTATCAGACTCTTTACTATTAAAGACTATGGTGTTGAACTAATAATTTATAATCAAACACTATTTACGAATTCATATGTTACCCAAGAAAATTACATGGATGTGGGATTAGATAAGAGAAAATGGCCTTTCAATTGATTACTTAGTTTCTTATAAGGTAGTGTTTGGAGATGGGATTGATATAGGGTTTGATTCCATGGGCTTAACATTCTTTGTGTCCTTGGAAAATGTGGTTTCAATTGGTTTTCTCTAATCACATTTCCATTTTCTCATTTCCATGAAACTCCCAATGGTTCCCCCATCAATATATGTGTATATATTTTCTTTCCAATGGCCTATGGTTATATGGGATTTTAGGCCCGTAGAAACATAGGGAATCACTTTGGCGAAGAGGATTGGAGGTCAGTATTATCACACCCTTTTGTGGGGAATGGATTTTTACTCTAGAAAACTCTTATAGGTTTAAGATATGTTCGTGAATCACATCATCATCATGATATGGGACTAGTTACATGTAATAAATGACATCAAGAAATTTGAATTTATTTAATAATGATCTAGATCTTATTGGTAAGCATATCTATATTTTTATGTGGTTATTTGTCATTCCACAATAATAGTAGGATACTTATATAACTAAACTCTATAACCATGTTCTCTATAAAAAACTCTGATATGATGAGATGATTGATATTCTTTTGTTGATATTCATACATATGAGGAATCCTAAATATCATTTTTTATTGGAATCATATCCCATGTTTCCATTTTAAACTAGGAAGTTTTATGTCTTGTGGATGGACTTATATGGGTCCTATAGGACACCATATTTCTCGGGCCTCAGGGAGAGGTCCTACTTATCACAAATGTTGAGAGAGTCATAGTTTTCATAGTTTATTCTTTTCGAGATTATATAATGCAGTTTTAGTGTCATTATAGATACTCATGGTGATGATGAAATGATTATCGCAGCTCCCAAAGATCATTAGATCCATAATCCAGGTGACAAACAAGGGATAAAAAGAAAACAATTCTGTTGCTTTTATTAATGGACATTCATGTTGGTATCTCCATGAATGATCATTATAGATCTCAAACCTCCGAGGGAGGTGGCCTTTGTATCCTTAATATGGTTTTAATCATATTATTCATATATTTATTGATTTATGGGCATACACACTGTAGTTTCATGGAACCATTGTAGTGGTTTATAAGGTAGATGATATTTTCATTTCAAATATAAAATCCCACATGATCCATGATCATTTGTATGAATCAAGGGATAAAATCTAATCAATTTCATATTAATTATAAAATTAAATCATATGTTGGTCCCTCTATGGATAATTAATATAGAGCTCTAGCCACAGAGGGAGGTGGCCTACGTATCCTGGACATAACATGATTTAGAGTCGGTGTAGTTCCCATGATGATGTGGCTTACACAATGAGTGTTTCCTATTGATCTGTGATTACACATCAATGATAGACATTATTTTCAAGTATTAGGATGCCCATAAGATATAACATTCTTCTTTGGAAGACGTATAAAATCACAATGGTAATTTATTGGGGGTTATAATATGACCTATCTAGAAAAATATGGATGGTGTCATGATAGACTGTGTGGCGTAGTCCATGAAGCATCTAATTTATTAGATGACACCTTTGGGAGACACTGTAGGAAAACAATGACATGTATAGAGGGAATCATGACTCTCATATGAGATAAATTGATGGTATCATATTTTCCAGTTATTCATACCCAGTTTCTATTGAGAAACTCTTCTGGAATGAACCTTAATTATTGAATAAATTAGATGACATGTCTTAAGGACATAACAGAACCTTGTGAGTGACCCAAAGGGTTTGTGAGTTCAATGAGGGGTCCGCGGGGGACCATGTTCAATGTTGTAACTTTTTTAGATTATTTGGTGTGTCCTATATAGCATGTAAAATTATTTCAAACGATTTGAGTAGCATGTCCTGGTGTTCTCACACGTCTTCAGCTGATATTTGTGATTCATATGAGGTAAATTGAACTAGACTATTTTATAGTCCTTTCACCATTGTTCTTGGTTCTAAAAATAATATTATGAAGGATTATGATATATTTAGTGTATACATCATTGAGTATCACATGATCTGGGATACATGAGGAATATTCTTCACATGTACTACTAGAAGTCCTTCATGTGATCTATGATTGATTACGTGAAGCACTTTATGCGTAGCATATGACTACTCTGGCTGGATTGTGGTATATAATCTGATGGAAATTTAGCCAATCACAATTTATGTTTCCCTGTAAATCCCACTTATGTCGATAGCTATATCATCTTGATCGTAATAATCCCATCGAACGATATTCCAACCCTTTATTAATGTTTGTATTTGTGATTTATAGTCATTTTCACCACAAATACACTCTAATTTGGGTGTTGTATCTTCTAAAAGTCAACTATGGAGTTAGTGAATGGGCCTGGTGCCATGAACTGTCATGAATCCCTATCATGGAATTCTCTATGGGAGTGACCTAATCTCATGTGATAGTGAGTCTCCTTCATCAATGCTTCAATTATCATGTTATTGGTGATTATCGAAGACGTGTTCGACCATGCAGTTGTGTTAAAGGACCTCCATGATGATGTGGTGACATTTTAGAAGGACCTTTAAAAATTCATATTAATGTAGTAAGACAGTCACGATACCATATATGACTTGTCCTCATGTATCACAAGATGGTTCCATGGGTGTAATGGGTGCTTCAGAAGACTTTTATGGTCTACAAGTACATATTTCCTCTTCCCTATTAATAAACTTTTTTGATAAAATAATGGTTTGTATTCTTGTGAGATTGCATATATGTTCCCATGGGTATTTCGTCTTCTTTTATAAGATTCACATGACCAATATGAGTAACATGGTGGTGTGCAGGAATTACATGGACAAATTCTGTCAGTTTTTCTTTAAGCACCAATGAGATGTCTAGGAAGCACCACATATTGAGGTTGATAAGACGAAGGCCTCTCTCAAGGTGTGTTGTACGTGTCGCCTATGACTTACAATACCATTCAGGTCATCAAAGGCATTCATCATGAGTCTTTTAGTGACCGGGAACCCCTATCACTTCTATTATTCTCAGTCCCTTTTTTTATTTTACAATGGTCATGGGTTATGTATGTTTTCATGAATAATATCTAAAAAATTTACTTTATTTTTGTATGATTTCTCTATTTTACAATATGGGTAATATGGATAGAGTGAGTGAATGTAGTGGATAGGTCAATCATCCTGTCTTTATAGTGTTTTGGGGTTTTCTGGAGACTCCTAATGACTTTCTATGGGATGAGACTGAAAAACCATAGGGTTTTTGCGACGCGAGGAAGACATGTCACTAAGGTCTTACAATGTCTCTAAGGTCACTCTGGATGCACATCGATTATCTTTCAGGGGATAAAAACCCTCTCTCCTCATCCCATTTATCTACATCATTTTATGTGGAGAGGGCTTCCATGTCATTTGAGATTGTGTAGATATCGCTAACAGATCACATTCTTCTAATAATGCTGTGGCGCATGAGCTTCATGACCACTAAGGGTATCTTCAATTACAATGTCATCCCTCGTTATTTTCAATTAATTTTAATGTTTTTCCAAACAAATTCCATTAAATAACCATGCAACATGGGGGGAGACAATCATTTGTCCATGGGGCCTTCCCAAGAGCATGTAGGTTTGTTTAAGAGGGATCTACAACACTAGCCATGGGAAGTGTCCCATGCAAGGGTAACACACGAACCTCAATTGGTCATGTGATAGCTAGAATCTCAAGGGCCATATGATTCATTAACCATCACATTATTTTCAGATTTTGTGGGGAAAATAATACCCATTTTCAGTCATTTCTTCCCTTTTCATATTGATGATTCTTATTTGGAAGGCTTCAACAACTTCCTCCCACATTAGCGATGTAAAAGGGTACAAGGAATAAATTATGACAACTAATAATGCACTCTAGAACAATTGAAAATATTTTTAACCAGTTATTCAAGTGATTTTGGGTCTACCTAGGAACCAATGATATTTTAAAAACTGCCTATATATGGGGGGTGGAAGACAAATAATTCTACTAGCCACTTATATTCAGAGCACTCCCTTTATGAGCCCCTGCCATTAACTCTAATCAAGAACCCTATCTGCAAGTCATCACCAAGAACCATCGTGCCCTATAATTTTACATAAGAGTATTTTATACACATGTTCTCATATGACAAAACTATGAACTTGATTTTTTTTGTAATTCCTATAACATTAGAATTGAGATCTATTGATTCTTCGTGTGGGCTTTCAGGACTCAAAGACCCAATCATTTGTGAATTTGTGAATCATGTGACAATATTCAGGTCATGTAATAACATGTATTGACGGGGATTATTTGATTAGTTTGATTACCTATAGGTGTTATATGCCCGAAATTCCTCTGGAGTTCAGGCATTCTGAGAACCCTAAGTGTAGTTCCTAGGTATTTTTCTAAGTCCTTCGATGCACATTATTCCTTCACATATTTTGTCAAAAATTAGTTTTTCATGACATTTTGTTTTATTTGTCTACCCTATACCACATACTTATATTCATATGGAATCTAGTTCTCATCAAGGTTCCTCTCCTATTGCCCACCAGAGGGACAAGATTTCCAGGAATCAAAATGTTGATCCCCGCTATCACATACATAAACATAATGAGGTCTGTAGAGGTCCCTTTCATCTGATATTTAGAATTAACCCTATCTCATCTACTTCCAATATATGAGTTTATATTACTGAATGATGATGCTATATCTCCCCAAATTTTAACCTTCCAATTTTCCAGGTATCTAACTATTTAGACCAGGTTCTGAAAACAATTACCTACAATGGATGGATCGTTATAGCCCAATCTCATGGATTTTCATATCTATTGTCTAGTTCTCTCCTGAGTTTGTATGATTAATAACTTACTCTTTCATATTTTCATATTTTATGGATGTCATTGGTTGTGGATGGTACTCAAAATGGGATCTTCATCCATATGGAAATTTCTATGATGAATAGGCATGGCCATTCTTGGTGAGGCAGAGCTATTCAAAATATTCTAATGATATATAGAGGGTTCATCTCCAAAAAGATATGTGGATATCTCAATTCATTATTTTTCACCAAACCAACCTCATTTAAGAATTGATTATCCACTAGTGTCCTGGCACCAACACATTCAATATTTATTGCAGCGAGTTGGTTATTAGTTTATAGGATATCCATAAACTGGGTGGAATCCATCCTCTGTGAGAGATTTATGATGAATTTCATCCATCTTCGGATGTCTGGTATGGTCCACTATAGACTCTAATTCAAACTAATGATATGATCACCATTCTGAAGAAATTTATTGGGAGACAGATGACAATGTGCAGTTTAATTCCTTCTTTGATTGGATCACAAATTTTTATGGTAGTGTGGTGAGACCCAACATTATCCTCAACCATCGATTCACTTTCCAAAATGTACGAGATAGTGATGGCTTATATTGGGCAATTTTGGAAGCTATGGACAAAACCTCATGGGGCTATCGGGTGAACCCAACGGTTCCTTGGACCATACATTAGCATGTTTTCTTCATATGTTCCATAATGGGTGGCTCTTCCTGACTAGGTAAAGACACTAGGGAATTCATTTTACCATGTTGGTAATGGTGGCACTTCTTTTATAGTGGCAATGCCAAAAACTTGTGGTACCAGATCTTGCAAACCTCTACCAGATGTTGAGTCATATTCAATAAGGAATCTCTCCCTACAAGATTGGTGGTCCTCTGTAGTTCATGGTCAACATGATAGGAGAGTACATCTATTAGTATGATTACTAAAATATCTCTAGGATCCCAAATCTTGTATCAATCATTTTATTTTTGAACATTTCTTTGGTAGGACCTATATTTCTATCCCCTGTAGAAGTCAAAGGTGTACTATGCCTATCTAACAACTTAGACTATGATAAATTCCATGAATCGAGAAGTCTGACTATTGTTGATGGTAGTGGCTTTATTAATGAAGGGCCTTATAGGATTTCACATTGGTATGGGGTTTGTATAGTCATATTGGAAGAGATGATTATATTTGAGATGTACATACCATAACGGTTTTCTAAATATCTTGGGTGTGTTTATAGAGTTTCCCCCATTCATTTGGTCGACATCTAAGGGGAGCAACTTCCTGGTGTCTTCTTCCAATTTTGGAAGATAAAATCCTATGAATATATAGGAGTTTTGATTATATTTCTTCCTATCAACTCTACCAAATTCCTCACCCAGTATTATGATTAGTCTTGGATGATGACTTTTCCTAATGGAATTTATGAACGATTTAGGTGGGACATAGAGTATAAGATCTCACATTTTTTATTTTTATTCTAATGGTTTGATAGGTTTTATTGAGGAGATCAGTTCTCTGAAGTAGGATATTGATTATTCTGTTATTGATAGAGAGGTGTGTGGGGAAGCTTCTATGATTTAAACATTGATTTAGCTAGTTGGTCAACCATCTACTGCAACCTCTTCATTGGCTTTTGAGGTTCAACCGCATTTTAAGTTAATATGGGAGTGCATCCCTACCATGATTATAGAGTCTCCCTGTGTACATTCTTCCACCCACAAGAGAGGCTTTTATAGTTATTTCATAATGTAGGGGTCAATGGATTTGATCAGCATCCTTTTACAAAATAATGTTTTACAACACCCTGACCCCAATAGACTTATCCAAGAATGAAAGGGGATTTTATAAACTAGTTGATGATGCCTCCCTTTACAAAAAATATATATAGATGTATTAGAAGCAGTAGGGAAGGGTTTTCGGTTCTTGTTCAAGTTGCAATCCAAGATGGATGATTGGAAATCACATATATAGTGTCATGAATAGATGATCAATCATCTAACATCCCATATTTTTACATCATATTACTCATTGGCCAACTCTCATATAATATTTTATTAATTGAATTCTCTTGATGAAGTTATCTACCCAATGGAAGGGGAGGAAGAAGTAGGTAATTAGATACTCTAGAACACAATTGACACCTCCAGCTAGACTTTTGTAAACATTGATTACATTGTCGACCATGTTGTGATGTGACTGAAAAAATAGTTTTTTATTTGATCCCATAATTTTTCACATCACTCCATTTTTGTTGATGTTTCAGAGAGACTAAAAAATGTGGAGATTCCACTAATTCATTTTTTTACTATGAGTCGTTATGTTTTTTAAAATATTAGTATCAAATTTTCTTCCTTATATGATACCTCAATATTCTATCTCTTTTCATTGGACTCCCATCTCATTATTTTCATTTCCTGATCATGAATTCTTGATTTATAGAGGGATAATTTGGGTAGGTAGTGTGTCCTATAAAATATGTTTTTTTTCAAATATTCAAAAAGTATATTGAAAATAATAAGGCCATGTAGTGGGATCATTGTAATTCCCACGAGATTTAGTTTATTTTATTTTAGCTCAAACAATATATTGATTTTGTTTAAGTATATTTTTCTCAGAACAGATTTTTCAATTTTTTTTAGTTATTCTATCGTGGACCATATTTTTTTTTTTTAAGGTATTCTATCTCAAACCATATAATTCAATAGTTAATGATATTCAAGCACAGACCATCTATTTCATTAGTTTGAGGTCATTCAACTCGTGCCAAATATTTCTTCAGTTTAAGTTATGTTAAGTCAATCCATCTGTTTCACTTATCTACGGTCTTCTACATCAGGCCATATATTACTTCAATTTATGGTCCTCTTGATTAGATCATGTATTTCATTTAGTTTAAGTTATTTTACCTTGGTCTATATGCTGGTATAGGTTAGGGTCTTCTAGATCGGACCATATCTTGATTTAGTTTATGGTATACTATCTTAGACCATATATTGGATTAGTTTAAGGGTAGATAGCTCAAATCAACTATTTATTTTAATTTATCATATTCTATGTTGAACCAAACATTTCTTTTATTTTAACATATTTTATCTTGAACCATCTATTTCTTTAGATTAAGGAATTCTAGCTCAGACCATCAGTTTCGTTAGATTATGGCCTTATTGGTCGGGCTATCTATTTATTTAAATTATGGTCTTCTATCTCAAAACATCTATTTTTCTATATTATGGACATATAGATGGGAACATTTAATGATTTTAGTTTATTGTCCCTTAACTCAGAAAATATTCTCTCTTAGATTATGGTCAGTTAGATCGGTTCATCCGTTGCTTTTATTTTAAGGTGTTTTAGTGCGGACAATCTATTTCTTTAGTTAATTGTATTTTATATTGGACATACTATTTCACTAGTATAAGTTCCAAAAGATTAGACCATATATTTTATATGGCTGGAAGACCAGGGATGAGTCAAAACACTATTGGGTCCCCTAATATTCCATGATGTTACAATGGATTACAATGTTTAGAGTTCGTTTCTCACAATGAGGATATGCCTTTAGTTAGCAGGTAAAATCACTTATTCATCGATATTATGGCCAAATAAAGATGATATTCAATATTTTCCAAGGGATAATGTAGGGTTATAGGGTGAATATGGTTGTGGGAGAAATTCTAGGGATACTAGGACCACCATGATAGTTGGGGTGTGGGGGATGTAATTCCCAACCTGGAAGATTTTCCGATTAATATGGAATGGGTTATAAATGTTGTGTATTCCCCTTAACATGATGGGGTGTTAGTTTCATTCATAGTTCCATTGTTGCTCAAAATAATTAGGAAATCCTTTATGTTTTACAAAAATTTCACTAGTCAGTGGATATACAACCCTTTTTCATTGGTAGAATTTTCATATGAGATATCTTTTTTCCATTACAATTGATTTGAAATAATTGTAATGACTCAAAAATCTGGACAAAGAGGTTAGGTAGGGAAGGGAGGCTATCTAGGATGGGCTCTGGAACCCCAGTGTGACTACTCTCCAATTGAATATCTTAGGCCATACTCATTGAGGTTTCTAATTAGGAGGTGTGGGCCACCAAATAGTTCAATAATGAAGGGTCTCATTCCAGAATTGGGAACTAGTAAAAAACATGGTGTTTCAATATAGAGGATATGAGAGCCACATGAATACTTTGATATGATTATTGTTAATCAAATTCGAAAGTGTTTAGGTCATGTGGAAGGTATGTGAAATTAACATAGGTGACATCTTAAAACACAATGAGGTTCTATGTACCACCACCGTGATTCTAGGATCACATGAATAAGAATTCCATTTATGTGAGTCCAAAATGACTTTGGTCAGTTGGTCTGAGTCTTTTTGCATCAAAATTATGTCTGAGATGAGAAAATTGTTTTCTTGATCATGGGAAATGAATGGTTTGTGATGAATTGAGATATTGTAGATCATGTAGTGAGATATATAGAAAATTTAAGATTCAAGAAGGGTTCGAGCATCAAAAATAATTTTCAACCATTTGATGAACATATTCTCATAGAAAAAATATGTGAAAATCAATGTTCTAATTTTATATTGTACAAGTGTGTCCATCATGAATAATGGATTTTTCTAGGTCTACAGTGTTTACCCTATATCCTTTATGACACATTTATTTGTGGCTTAACATTTTCATAAACCCTAGTGATGATTTGTTTAGTGGGAAGAGTCTAAAAGTTTTCATAGGATTTCCTTTACGATTTTCAACCTGACATGTTATACCTCTCTTTTATACTAGTTTATGTTCTTTTAATTTTGACCACCATACAATAGATTTTTATGTTGTTCAACATTGACTATGGAAAATGAAGCTTAATGACTTGACTCAAATGGACTTGCCTGCAATATGGAATGCATGTCAAAATTTAGCATGCTAGTGGGGTTTTGAGATCAGAATGGAGAAAACAGTAATGGAATTAAGTGAGATAAAAACTAAGATATTACAAAAAATTGATGTTGTGAGAAAAAGATTTTATGTGCATGAAGAGGGATTTATGTTTGGATTATTATTTTTTGAGTAGGGTTAGAAATGCTTATAAATATGAGGTGACCATGTCTCATTTGTTAAGGCTCGACACTTAGATAAACCCCAAGATCTAAAACGCATAAAATTATACACAATGTGAGTTGGGAGAAAAGAAAGATTTTTTCACAAAAAGAGGAATGTTGAGATAAAAAAGAGGGAATTTTCACGAAAAAATGGAATGTTGTGTGAAACAGGAAGTTTCTTGGAAAAGGTTTTCCACACCAAAAGAGAATTTTTACGCGCTAGCCATTTGAATTGTGCAGATGTTACCCTAAAGGTTGCACGAAAAAGTTGTAGTCTTCGCACATATTCAGTTTTTCGCATAAGAGTTCTTCCCAGCTTCTGGGTAGGAAAGTGAATAGTTGTACATCGTTGAATACATTTGTTGAATTGTAAAAAAGCACTTAAACATTGTTTTCTCTATTTGTTTTAAGAGGGTGAACATGTGACTGTGGATTTTTTTCCAAGTGCTACACGAGTGTAAGGGCATATCCTGCTCATTTTATTCCACATAAAAGTATTGTTTTCTAGTGTATTGTGTTGTACTGGATTATTTTTGTACTATACCTAGAATGTATCTAAACTTTTTGAGTAGTAGACCTTGTAAATCTGGTGTTCTATTGGTGGTGCGTGTTCAATATGGGAGAAACCCTTTAACATGAAGTGAAGGTTATTTCAAAATGTTGGAAACATAAAAAAAGTTTACATCACTAAATCACCCCCCTCTCAGAAATACATGGATCCTAACTGGGAACTTCAAAGAGTACTCTAATATCCTTCTAAGTGGGAAGATTACATGTGGTAAATCATGGCTCAAATTTTTATGATCATGAGATATGATATGGGAAATCATTAGGTGGATAACATAAATCAAATTAGGTTCTAGGTACCACCATTGTGATGTCAGGATCATAAAAATTAAGAGGCCCTTCATATTGGGCCTATATATCACTAATGGGTTGGACTAAAGACCTTTTTTGTCAGTAGCATGAACAACCCAGAGATCTATTTTCCCTTTTGAAGGGAAATGAATGGCTTGCGGAAATATGAGTCATATAGGACATGAAGTGTGGAACATGGATTGATGTGATTTTAAATAATGGTTTATGCACTCTATTCTCTGGATGAACAAGGTATGTCTCTTATTGTCCTTTGATATCTAATGTAAAATTGTAGATAGGCTGCACATTTTATCATCATGTTGTGGGGACATCTATCATGTCATTTTTATATCATTGTACTAAGAAATTTTCCATGATGTATAACATCATGCAGTAAGGATATATTTCAATTAAGTTTAACATCATCCAAGAAAGACTCATGAACTGACATAAAAATCTATAATGTTGTGGTTGTGAAGAAATATGGGAGCTTGGGCATCAATATGTATCACATGCAAATGAGAATCTGGATGCGTGTAGTCTAGGATAACCCTATAGTTTAATATATTTGTGGTAAGGAAATACATTGTAATTTTTACCATTATGTGGTCCGGATGAAGTGTTCCATGTTGTGTAACATCATGCGGAGAGGACTATGGGGAAAAATTTAAAGATGTGTCATAGGGATATGTGATGAATTTTAAGGTCCATGTGGACCAGATTGTAAGATGGAGTTCTTAATGTAGAGATGTGTTGGGTGGTTCCATGAAGCAACCCAATGAGAAAGATGACTAAAGAGGTATTGTCAAGACCATGCACCATTCAAGGAAAACTCACGACAAAGGGGAAAAAGGTTATACATATGATTGGGAATAAAAATGAAATGTCATGGTGTCCCTATGTATCTCATAAAGATGGGAATCAAGCCACATATAGTTTTTCAGAGTTGAAATAATCTACGCTGTTTTTGTCCATATGTAGAGGTGGAAATTATCTCTGTTTAAAGATGTATTTTGGACTCATATTGGATAGCTAAGCATCACTAGGTATATTGAATGGGAAAAAATCAAGATACTTGTAGTTCATGAAGTTCATTGCAGTTTGATGTCATGTGGTAAAGATGAAGGTGGATTGACATGAATTGGTTGGCACATCGTAGTTGGTAACAATGATAGAAGCTTGTTCGTCCCTACATATACCAAGGGGATGAAAGTCAATCAAAACAATGTTCGTGGAGGACAGTACAATTTAATATCATGTGAAAAGGATGTCGAAGGTGTGGTTTATCTTCACATGGCTGGGACATATAGTATATCTTTTACGATATTTAATTAGGTAATGTTATTGGACCGTTAAGAACCTCTATGCATTTCTTGTGAGGGTATGTCTCTTCCATAATTTCTATGATCATCTGAGCTATGCTCAACATGATAAACAAGGAGTGGTTGGTTTTCCCCCTATAGTGAAGAGTATAAATAGGGGTATGAAATAAATATTTTGTATGACATAGTGGCTAGACCAATATATAGGATTGAGGCATCCCA
Organism: Viscum album; assembly: GCA_963277665.1. Taxonomy (NCBI): domain Eukaryota; kingdom Viridiplantae; phylum Streptophyta; class Magnoliopsida; order Santalales; family Viscaceae; genus Viscum; species Viscum album. The sequence continues at coordinate 1,592,859,634 of OY728150.1, forward strand.
ACATATCTCATTAGAAATGTGAATCAATTTGTACATAGTTACGAAGGAACTATTTACTTTAATGTCCTTCAGAAAGGATATTGGATTACTAAATTTGAAGGGGAAGGGGAATTATGGATCTATTTTGTTTTATATAATTAATTAATGGCATTGGATTTGTAGTTTAATGTCTTGTGATGAGGGAATATTTTGTATAGATAAATTTCACATGTTTATGGTGAACTCAATATAGTTTAACATCATGTGGTCAGGAAGATAAATGAGACTTACTCTGATTTGGATGCCCTTTTTTAACAGCTTAAACAATCAATTTAATGAGATATATCAAATTGGTGGGTGGTGGGTTAATTGGCCATCTAGGATGGCCAATTAATAGGCTCTATTATAATAGTACTTATATATGAGGTAATGTTGTTCCCACATGGGATTCAATTTTTGTGTCTTCTTCCCTCGTTCCATTGGAGTTCGAAGAGCCAACAACTGTTCTCTTGGAAGAAATGAGAAGAGGTGAAATTTTTTATTAAAATCTCATGGAATACGAATCTAGTAGACTTATGAATTTCGAAATGATTGAAATCATTTATCATGTAATAATTTCAACTCATCCAACCATTATTTTTACTATTTTTCATCTTAGATCTATCTGCTAATGTCTATTTTGAGTGATGGAAGATGAACTCATATAGTTAATACTGCCTCGGTCCCATAAACTAGTGAGTATGGTGATTCTTGTGTAGCAGTACATGTGGTGGTATGGTAAGCACATAAAACATGGAGGATTTTAATTGGACAACTCTTATTATCCTTTTTCATCATATTCTATATTATTTATTATATTGTCTTATTTAAAGCCTCTATCAAAAAAATTTCTACTGCATGATTTCAAGATGAGTGATTAACACAGTGTTTTAATCATGTTAATATTTCATCAACTCTACGGAATGGATGCTAGTGCCATATTCCATCAATATTGTTTTAGGAAATCTGAACCTACTGATGATATTAGACTACATGATGGTGCGAATATTCATTGTTCTGACTCCCTTTAGTTTTGCCTCATCCCTTTTGGAAAAGATTCTAGTGGAAGTATAGATATACATGAACTCTTTAACAATGGTTGGGGAATATGTCCACATGACACACATCCCTAAATAGAAATATTCTAGGAATATTAATTATTATGAAAAAATTATGGGAGCTGTGGGATGAAGTTATCATAGATCTGTAATGCATGTCATTTTTTATTGAATTTCATACAATCAAGTATCATGATTTTCTATTAATATATCAACCTCTTGATTTGGGGGGAGGTCCTAATTCAAGATTGTTTGAATCAGTAAGATCCTAAATGTAAATCCTCCATGATATTGATAAATTTATATTTTCTATGAACATGAAGGCAATTCCATCAATTCCATGCTTATAAGGAATTTGTTTCACATTTGGCCCATTGTGTCTAGTAAAGTTTCCTACCTAGTTTCAAATTTGTTCCCTTCCATCACAATCTGCTAGGAGAGTAACATAATATTGATATGTTATTATGGGCTCAATCTATATAGTTTTGGCCAATCATTCATCCAGACTTTGGATGGTTTGAAACTGGTTGATCTATTTCATGTCGCATATCGTGATTATTGAAACCATTCTTTGATTTGTCAAATAGAGAGATACTTCCTCCTAATCTAGGTTATCCTGGACTGTGGCTACATTGGCTACTGTGTTTGCATAATCATTTTGTAATCAAGTTACATAATTAAAGGTGGTATCTAAGGGGTGTTGTTCCATTAATCCCCCCACATATCCAATGATGGGTGTCGATTTATTATTTTTATAGTATATCGACCATTGAACTACATTATCACTAGATCTAGGTCCCTCTTGATGTTTAGGTAGGCTACTTACAGATATAAGGATAGTTCCAAGCCAGCGAAGGGGGCTTGGTATTCAACCTCAATATTCGTGAATCCTTCAAAAAGTGAGAATGTTTTTTAAACTAATATTCCAATAGAGATTAATACAATCCACATGCCATCCGGATTGAGATACAAGTTCTTCATTATGATGCCAAATAAATTCCACGAGGAACCATGAAAGTACATATCCCATGTTCAGGGAGTGTCATGTACATAGTATACCTCTTCTTTAGGGATCTCGGTGTGTTCTAGTGTACTTTATGGGGAAGTATTAGCTATGAGGAAATCAACCAAGACATTCCCATTAACTGACATCTGAGACTTGAACTGCATGTCATATTTCTAAATAATGACCACCCATCGAACCAAGAAACCATTCAATATGGATAAGCCAATTATATACATGAGTGGATCAATATAATAGATGAGGTTGACGTCATGGGGTTGTATTTAGTGTCTCCCCTTTTTCAATTTGAAGAGTAGTACTTAGAAATTCCTCAGGACATCGAAGCATAAAGTATTAGTCCATTTCATTGTTTTTCTAAGTTATTAGAGATTATTTTCACCTCATTAATCATTATTCTATGTGATATGGGAACCTAATGAGCCTACCATAGTGTCCAAATATATGATGAGTGGCCTCCCATTGACTGGAAGCATAAAACTGTGGGTTCAGTAAGAATTTCTTGATGATTTTGAAGGCATTCTGACAATCGTCGTCCCATTAGTATGTTTCTCCCATCATGATTAACCTTATGATGGGGAGATCTGTCCCTTCCATGTTGGCTATGAATCACAGAATTTAGGTGAGATTATCTATGCATCCTCATCATTATTTCAGGTTCATGGGCTGTGACATTTCCAAAATTGCACTTGTCTTCTCTAGGTAAACCTCTATGTTGTGGTGGCATACCACAGAGCTGATGAACATTCCTAATAATACTGTAAAGGCACATTTCATCAGATTTATATTTAGACAATGTTTTCAAAGCTTGTAAAATATCTCTTAGGGATCTGTGAAGTGATCTGATCATTATCACAATTTAATGGCTAAGTCATCGACATTACACTCATATATCCTTCAAAATATTGTCTTAATAATGTAATTCGTGGAACACTGATATGTAGATCCCTAATTCTATACTTTAAAAGGTATCACCTGATAGAATAGGATCCTTTAAGGTGCTATGAATGCAGTGTATTCTTCATCATTGGAATAAATCATGATTTGATTTAACCCTAAGTACCCATCCATGAATGAAATGGATTGGAGGCCATCAGTTGCATCGATCAAGAGTTCAGAAATCTGTAACAGAAAATCCTACTTTTGGAAATTCTGAATAAGGTCCCTAATGTCAATGTAGACTACAATCATCCAGTTCTTAATTTTTACGATGATGATTTTGGAAATCCATATTAGGTATTTCGCTTCTCTAAAAAAATTCTCTTTGATAAACATGAAATTTTTTATTATACATTACTGGCATGGGAGGGGTGTATCCTTATGGATGTCTTCTTGATGCACTGATGCTCATTAGGATGTTCGATATGGTGTATAGGAACATTTGGATTTAAATCATGAATTTCAATGTAGTTCCAAGAAAACTCATATTGGTTCTTCTTTATAAATGTAATGTACATATATATATCTTCAAGATACATGGAAAGACTAATCAAGGTAGGACGTGGGTCTTCTTATATGCACATATTTATCTTCTTGATCACATCTATGGTTGTAGTGATTCTATCCTCGAAATCTGGATTTTCATTTTTGAGATAATCCTCATCCATTTCTAAACCTATGGTGATGTTTTAAGGAGAATATGGTCTTCCAAGGGCTTCTCTGTCATTATTAGAGAGAGGGATTAATCAGAAGATATATCAACATCGCCTGCTATCTAGTTTGTTGTAGAGAGATACTAGAGATGATTGTTGATGAGGATTGGAGAGGGTTGTACCTATATGGTCAGATCTTATTCTTTAAACTTGTTTATGGGAAGAACATATTCATCATCAATCATATTTGAGGGACAAATTGGGGTGGTTCTTAAGACATTGGGGATGGAAAATCTATATTATTATCTTCCATTGGACTCTAAACGTCCTTCGTATAGATGTCATATATGACATGTGTGGCTCTACATGTATCGAAGGGTCATTTTAACTATATTGTATACAAACCATTCCATTGATGGTGTAATTAAATCATTGGTGGAAATTTGATCAAACTACAAGGTGTATATGGTGCCAGTGTTGTCCCAGATAAACATTATATGTTTCATCATACGGGATAACCACGAAGTTGACATCACATGAAAGTTCACCAAATTGGGATTCATGTTTAAGTTTCCATAGGGGTCTCTTATAATGGTTGTCATATCCCTGGATGGTCTACTTTGTATGGGATAATTCCCCTTTGATATACCATAGTTGTTAGAGGGTTTGTACATGGATAAGTTTGATCCATGATTTGTTATCAATTAGTACCCTTTAGATATTAACATTATTGTGTCCACCCTAAATAAATAAGGGTATTATTCCCCCCGTTATGGCCTCCTCCATATCATGATCAGTTAAAGAGATGGAAACATGGAATAATAAGTGCATAGTCTCCACATGATAAAATTAAGTGGTAGTGACTTCTATCACAAATTCATGTGTGATCTGGAAGGATTTAGTAATAGCTACCATGATTTCTTTTGATATATGAAGTGCTTCCAGGATTGAGTGTTTTGATGGGAACATAGGTAAATATGGTATTACATCATATTTCAATGAAATATTTCGGTTCTTTCGGATATTGGGATTCTCCATGCCATGTGGTTCAAAAGATGGGGCATCCATGGTTCTTGGACATGATGCTTGTGGTAAGGTTCAGATAATATCCCCTACTAGCTATTTAGGTTTCACCGACAAATCCATTACATTGGTTAATTAGATTAGACTCCTTCTTGGTGATAGTGTAAGAAAATATAGTGTGGGTTACTACAAGAGGGATCCATTGAATCTCCTCACCTATTTTGATCATTCTGGGGTGCTTTCCCATGAGACTCGGTATCTCATATGTCCTCCATGGGATCGTGATCGGAATCTTGACTTCACCCATGATTGCGATGTCCCCTATATTCTCATTTTCATTACATGTGTCCTCTCACTCCTCAGTTATATGTGGTCAAACCAAATTCTAGGGCATAAACTTTATTACATAAGGTGTATGTTATGTGTATTTTGTTGACATAACCAAAGATGGGTTCCTTTTTCAATTGAGGGTTCAATTTGGTGAGATGGATCCCTTGGTATCAATGTTGTAAAGAAAAAATAAATTATGCTTAATTAATTTGTTTTAGGATAATATGACTCTTCCTCTTCTATTTTATTCATCCATTGATGGTCACTCTAACCTTTTGGAGGTGTATCTAACACCTCTTTCTGGGTGGTGGATTAGCAGCTGGACAACATAACTATGCTCTCTGAGTGTCATGGGCTCGATCAAATATCTTCTAAACCATCATGTTATTAAATTTCCTTTCAATTCTGGCAGGGACCTCCTTCCAATCATCCACTTCATTTAGTTAGAACAAGGTTATACAAGAAACTTTCTCAAGGGAATTGTCAAATTTCACGTTTCTAGAATCAATCATGCCTTGAAGGACACCTTTGAAAAGAAAAAAATTCTAGATATTATATCGCATCCTTATGTAGAAAGGGATTTAATCGGGACGATAGGTGAGGTTGACCTCATCAAATTTCTAGGGATGTGGAAGTGGGAGTATATTATTATACCTGACATCCATGAAATAATTGTGCACCTGGTCATTTAAAAATAAGTACACTTTATTTATCCATTCATCAAATCTCAGACAACCCTATTTTTTAAGTGCCTTAAGATGATGAAAATTCTATGGTTGTCGCTTCACTATAGGAGGTTCATGGAGGTTTCAGCCTTATGTGGTCTTCTGGTAAGGTCCTAATACTGGCTTGAGACTGACAGTTGTAACTTCAATTCTAGCTAAACTTTTTTTTTATTTTGCAGGCATGACTTGAAGTTTGGATTTGGTATATTGAACAACCTCTCCAATGGTGTTGGGTAATTTTTATAAATTCATCAATACAACCTATATATTTAATTATAGACAGGGGTGTCTGCAAGACATCGATTTGATTTTTAGAACAGAGTTTGAGAAGCTAATCTTGAATGAGATATATGTTGAGTTAATGGGTAAAACCCATCAACCATGCTATGAAATCAGACAACATCACATATTCACATATTTTTGTTGTTTTTCATGTATACTATCATTGTATTATTTATAATATGATTGAATTGTTAAGAAAATTGACTTTGAAGGTATTCCCATCTTGACAGAGATCCTATAGGAAGACTATTATACAAAATGAAGGTTGTCCCTGTTAGAGTTTCCACAAAACACCTCAGATTATTTACCTCTTTTTGAACTCAAGTTACAATCATTTCCATTCATTAGGTAACTATGTGGGTGAGATTCAGTTGATCATCACCTATACCTTCAATAACAATAAATTTTGAATTTTCAATGTTGGTTGGTGGTGGCGTATAATCCACCCATACGGGATATGGCTTCCAATCAGCCTGCACAGGCGTGTTCCACCAATCCATGGATTCCATTCGATTATTCAAGGACTTAGTAATGTTAAAGATATCAAAGGATACTTAATTATGGAAATTATACCTCCTCTGGAAAGTTAGTGTGGGATTATGAGGTGGGAAATTTTATTTACATTGTAATTTTAAATTCATCAAAGTATTGAATTGTTATCCTAGCTTGGAAGAGGTTGTTGATTCAATAAAGATAATTCATAATCATTTTTTACTTCCTTGTACATTTGGGATAGTTTCCCAATCTGGTTTCCAATATGATTTTTAGAATCTTCCCTTTATAATGGATTAGCCATGGGAGGGTGAATATTTGTCTCTCCCTTCAGATGATACACCACATGAATATTTCCCATATGTAACACCTCATTATGTTGTTGAAGAGAATTTAGTTCACTTTCATATTTTAAAAATCTATAATTCATGGAAGGAACCTAACTCCTCCTAGGAGGTGGTATGGATTTGGGGGTACCCTTCTATTTGGAATAATTTATTCAGGGAGTCAGAAAATCGATATTGAGAATTATAAGGTTTGTGAGCCGTCTACAGTTCCTAGTATGTGCAGCCACATTCAGTTCATTCAAGTCACCTCCCTCCTGAGGTATATTTTCAATGTCTAAACCTTCTATATTTTTGAAGTGATAAATATATTCCATGTTGACAGTGATGACATTCTTGGAGGCATATTAAAAAATATTGGTAATTTCATTACTTTTGATTCCATAAAATTATTCTACATAGATTCAATCAAGGATGTTATTCAAACACCATTTATTATTGGGAATTTTTTTCTTGGGACCTCAGTGGGTCTTAACCACCCCCATTTCACATTCCTCCCACATTTTTATATGAATAGTTACCCTAAGATACTTTTTGGTTTGGTTTTCTGAACGAGTCCCAACAAGAAGTGGTGTGTCTCACAATATGTAAGATTCCAGGAATTGATTCATTTATACCAATCTAGAGAAGAATAATTCCAACTACGGAGGTGGAAAGGATGAGTATTCCCCTATGCTTGGGTGGTGGGGTCATTTAAGGCTATAGTTGTAATTGGTTTTCCCTATTGTTTTAGTTCTAGTGGCTCTAGCTGGTGATTCAATGACTCATTAGATGGATGTGAATATATAAATTCCCCCATCACAATGAGGTGGGGTTATTCTTGGATAACCCATGATATTTCCAGGGTAGTCTTAGGGGATGATGAAACTAGGAATGGTGATAGATATATAAATTACCCCAACCCAGTGGGAAAACTTATGATTTTAATTCATACCAATGTATCCCTAATCCTCTTAGGAATCATCAATCCGAGAGGTATAGGCAGTGTTAGATATTCTCCTAGCATAGAAATATGGGTATTCTCTTGGATGAATGCTACTATTTCTGAAATAGTGGCATGTGTGACATGCCATAATTGTGCTTACATAGGAGCTGGTTGTGGTGGTGACCCATGATAAGATTTATTTTTCACATGAGGTTTTTTAGGTTATCACAACTTCGGTCCCCATGTTATAAATGTATTTTTATTATTCTAAGGGGCCTAGTTTGACATCCTCTTGGCCATCCTCCAACTCAATCTAGAATATTTGGGAACTATAAGAGAAGATACATTTGGTTTTAGTGACCAACTAACATGAGAATTTCCCGATCCATTGATATCGCGAGAGGCTATAACATTGAAGTATGCCATATATAAAATCTGTTGTTCCATAGTAGTAGTGATGTGTAATTCTCAATACTGTCCCCATAATAAAATGATGATTCTAGATGTAGCATCATAGAATAATTGTCTAAGAATCAAGATTTAATGTAAGTAAGTGTGTTGAAAGTTTTCATTGTACTTCTCTGGTTTTGGATCTCATGCCAAGAAGATAGCAGATATAAAATGCTAGAAATATAGTATCATAGTTTTATGAATTTGAGGCACATATCCAATATAAGGTAGATATCGATCTCTATTCTCTAATGAGTAGACAACATATTTTGGCATCAATATGAAATTCACTCATTTTCCAGCACTTCTAGGCTCTCATAATTGGATGTAGTGAGGGGACAAAACATGATGGGGAGGATGCTTCCAGATTAATCTCTCTATATATTAATGTTGGACTCATCCTGATCAAACTTTTAGCATCCACCTAGACATACCATATAAGTCAGGATAGTACCATATTAGTGTTACTATTAAAAATCATATTCTATAACTTTTAATGATGTACTTATGAATGTGAGACAATTTTAAAAGCTGTAGATGTTGTAGTTATAGAAGATTTTCTAGAATAAACCATATATGATGTTGACATCATCCCAAATCAGTATTCCAAATAAATATCTACATTTTTGAAGATGAAAAAGAACAAGGATAAAAATTAGTTAAATTTCATAGATAAAATATGCTCAATCATATTTAAAGGGATATCCCATTAGTTCTATTATTCATGATTCGACCATTTCACAAGTTTAGATTTAACAAAACAAGGATGAAATTACGAGAACCATGATTACAAGGATCATTTTTAAGATTATACCAGTCATAAATCATTTTTTATATGGTTTTAAAAACAATATGGCATGAATAATTATAACCCAATAATTTTTTCATTTGATTGTTTCACATTGTGTTAACCATTTTTTCTTTGACGTGAAATGTATTGTGGAATGGATTTCATTCGTTGCGTTGATATTGTCACTTTTCCTTAAAACTATTAATGATTCCCCAATCTTTATATGGGTATAGACCTACATTCTGAAGGCCATCATTTGATTGTGTATTTAAAACCAATGAATCTTAGGGACATGCATTGGTCGAGATAATGGGAGGTCAGACTAATCACAAGTTTTTTGTGGGAATTTTTTCTTACTATAGGACTCTTTTATAGATTTATGATATATTTGTGAATCTTTTCCTAAACCTAATATGGCACTGGTTACCCTCACAAAATTAATTTATTCCTATTACCTTTTATTTTAATAAAATAGAGATCTCTTGGGTGAGTCTATCTATATGTTTCTGATGTTCTTCATCATTCCTTAGTAATATGAGGATTCTTATATAATGAATCTAAATAACCAAGTGCCTTGGAACATTATACCATATGAGAAGGTGATTGATTTCCCGATGTTATAATTTATCCATTTTTAGGAATCCTATGTATCATTTTTATTTTATGATTCAATACCAACATATTTCGTTTAACCCATGAAGTTTTACATCATAAAGAAGGACTTATATGGGTGCTCTAGGAAGCCGTCCTGCTCGGGCCCCGGAGGGATGTCATACATATCCTTAATATTTAGAGAATCAGATTTTTCATAGTTAAATCTTTCAAGACTAAAAAATATGGTTTTTATGGGTTTATAATGGTAACGATATTAAAATTTCAACTCCCTAGGCCCATGTGAGCCGTGCTCATTAGTAAGAAACAAGGGATCACATGTAATCTATGTCATTGCATTTGTATAGGGATCATATGATGGTCTATCCTTGGATAATCAATATAGAGATCAGGCCTTAGAGGGAGGTGGCCTACATATCCTAAATATGGAAAGGATCAGACTCTATAGAGGACAATTGATGTTAGTACTTACACACAGAATATTTCCTGTTGATTCGGTCTTACACAACGAGGATAGAAAATATTCTCTTGTCACAGGATTCCATATAGATCTACCATTCCTATATAGAGGACGTTACAAGTCCCTATTGGGGTGTTATGGGGATAATTTCATTACCTAGTTTGACACGTATTGATGGGGTCATGAGAGCCAGCACATCGCAATCCAATTGGGGTCACGTGCAATGGATGTAACCTCTTGGAGAAACCATGAGGCTAAGACGACATGTTTGGAGATCATCACGAGTCTCAACTGACATGAATAGAGTCTTCCATAAGGGCCTAGTTTTCAGGCCAATATATCTTCACAAGACTCATATAGTATGAATATGTGACATTATAAGATACTAGAGTTGTGTCTGAAGAATGTCACAGGTCCTTGGTGAGAATCCCAAAGGTGTCACGTGGTCAAATAGGAATTATTGGGGGACTGTGTGACATGATATAACATATCTAGATTATTTTATTAAGACATAAATGGAATGTTGAAGTGGTGTCACAAGATATGAATGATGTTTCCTGGGGCTATCACATGACTATGGGTGATATACGTGAAGTGTCTAAGGGTCATCACAAATGTCATTAGTTTTGTAATTTTACCTTTTATCGTTATCTTATCAATTATATTTTGATGGAAATATATCTCTTTAGTGGTAGTTTCACTAACTCTATCCAGATCAAGTGTGAATGTGGTATATTCTTCACTAGTCTTATTGAAATTCCTCTGTTTGATCTAGGAGTAATCTGGTGAAGCACCTTATGTCTAGATGGTGACTAATCTAGATGCCTGATGGTATATTACATGAAGAAAAGAAATTCGGTCATGTGATTGGATACACTAAAAATTTTGTAGAAGTCAATAGCTGAATCATGTAGAGCCTTGAAATCTAGCCAATCTAAAATTATACACTTTATTTGTGTTGGGGTGTGGAATTTTTAGGCATCACCCCCTTGATACTTTATGATTTGTAAAACATATATGCTGAAAGTATAGGATGGAGTCAGTGAAGGGTCCAGGAACCATGTGATATCATTTTTCTGAATGATGGACTAATTTAGTGACGTTACCTAATTCCCATTGATCACGAGTCTCCTTCACCAATACATCATGTATAAAATTATTTTCCATTATTTAAGACTTCTATGATTATTCAGTCGTGTCGGATGACATCCATGATTTCTTTCTATCATGTCTAATTGCATTCATATGATTGAAATTTATATGGGAATACACTCACGAGACCTTCAGTTACATAGCATGGGATGTCACCAGACATCCCTGTGGGTGTGATGGGTGAATAGCATTCCATTCAATGACCGTGAGTATCTCCCACCACTTCCCATTTAATACCATTTATGTTATTTAAAATAGGATGAGAGTCATGAGATAGTTCTTGTTTGTTTCACATGGTTTTTTTAGATGTGTCTCATGCCCAATATGGGTTATATTGGGGTGGAAACGAATTCCATTAATGAATTCATTCCATTGTTTATTATGCGATGAAGAGTTTTTTGGGGTTCATTCCACATCAAGGATGATTATCCGAAGGTATCTCACAAGGTAATCTGGAAATGTCAATGAGGAATTTTGTTTCCTTTTGATTCATTAGTAGTGCATGTTATGTGTCCTTTAGTGACCATGAACCCCTCCTACCTCCTCCAATTATACCCCATTTGTTTTATCTTGAAAAGTTCAGGGATCATGTGAGTTTTCACTTGTAGTATCTATAAATTTTACTTGTGCTTTGGATGGGGTCTTTCTTGACCAATATGGTTCATATAGAGAGTGTGAAAGCATGTAGTGGACTAGTCTATCAGCTAGTCTGTAGAGTTTCATGGGGTTTTCTAGACACTCATGATGACATTCCATGCGATGAGGCTAACAAACTAGAGGGTTTGTGCAAGGCAAGGAGGACATTTAACCAAGGTTTTTTAGTGTGTCATGGATCACTCGGGGTGTGTGTCTCATCTCTTTCATCAACTGAAAACCCCTATTGGCTCCTCCCCTTTATCTCCTTCATTTTATAGGGTGAAGGCTTGGAGGTCAATCAATGTTGTTTAGATATCACCAAGGGACTTTATTTTTACCAATGATCACCTGGAAGATGATATCCAACAAAACATAGGGTCTCTTCCTTCATAATATCTCCCTTATTTATCCTCAAATGATTTTTTATGGTTTTTCATGCTCATTACAATGACAACCCATGTGACATGGGCGACACATTTAGTTATCATGGTGGCTTTGTAAGTGAAGTATGTTTTGTTGAAAAGGGATCCACAACAGTTGTTATGGGTGGTGTTCCATGTGTGTGGCCATCTTGTGACCTTGAAATTGCTACACCATCATGATTCTCTCAGAGGAATAATAATTCTTCTACCATCCCTAACTTCCTTGCTTTCGTGGGAAAAATAATACCCATATTTGAGTATTTCTTCCCCAATGTTTTTACCAATTCTTATTTGGAAGGATTCAAAAGTCTTTATTTGATATTTCTTTTCCATTATATTTATTACTTATAAAATTATATATAGGTTGCATACATCATGTCATTACATGATTCCTTCTTTATTTATTGTATTTTCTATATATATTTTCGATTTCTAAAATATTATATTATTTCTATTACTGATGAAATTTAATATTTATTTAGTTAATAATTATTATTGGAGTTGATAACTATATTCATACTCTATTTTCAATGTTTTTTATCTCCCCAATATACCTATGACACCCCTGCTACTATTCAATAGCCTCTAGCATACAATAGGCACTCATGGGTTCTCATAACCAATCCATTTAAACGACATGAGAGTGTTTCGGATCATGGTATATTACATATTATCCATCTATACAATTATAGTGTACTGGGTTCACTCAATGAACCATTATAGTAGACAAAGTTCAATCCCATGACTATCATATAGGATTTGGTTGACTCCCCAAACCATGATTTTTGTAAAGGATCCCTCATATTCCAATCATAATGGGCATAGTCCCTTGAAATATTTTTCTCACTCCCTCTCACATTTGTATTTTTCCCATGAGATATCAATCATTACCTAATGAATGTGTATGAGATATACGTCAAAACCATATTTATTTAAAATCATACATCAGTGTCCCACAAAATCATATAACACTCCCCACTTAAAAACACATGAAAATACCTTTTTAAAACCTAAAACATTTCAACATCATATTCATTGAAAATAACCTCCCAAAAATATAATGTAATATTTTAATGTCATATAAAAAATTTCTTAAAAAAATACCATTTCCATATTGAATATTCCAATTTAAAATCATTATCGTCACAAAAAAAACTATGAAAAAAATTTCATTATTAATAAACACTGAAACATATAAATGAATTCATAAAAAATTATGTTTTCATGACTGTGAGAATTTGTTTTTTATTCTGTACACGTTAAGAAAATATTCCTTTCACATTTTTAGTAAACTTCAAATTGGCCTTTTTTGGAAAATAACACAAAGTTTCAATTTTTTTTAATTTCTAAAAATATGAAAAGAGAAAAATAAAAGTATTTAAAAATTTATTGGATTTTAGTGAAACCTTTATTTCAAATATTTCATTTAGAAAACATGGATATATAAGAAAAATGATTTTTGACCAAATAGATAAATAGTTTTTAGTTTTCATAAAAGCGTTATTTTGGACTCATAAGTTGATAAATGGAAAAAAAATGAATGTAAAACCTGTATTTTAACATCATAACTGTGGGAAATTAAAATTAATGATTTTATTGGGAGATATATCATATTATTTTTTCATCATATGAAAAAACATAAACTCTCCCAATAAATGGTGAAATTGCATTATAAATTCCTTACCACATTAGCAAGAGTGAATCATATGTAGTATACAAGGATAACATTTGAATAATAATAATATATATATTTTTAAAAATTATGATGTAACATGTCTATGGTGTCATATATATACAAAAAAATTAAACAACTGTTGAATATGGTAGAAGTGTTCCAAAAATAAAAGTTTGACTATAAATACCATACCACATGTCTCAAATTCCATCATTAACAATCAATACTCCAGTATTTTAAATATAAATTTATTATAAAAATATTTTAGAACCATACATATAACTATCAAACCATATTTTGTTTACTTATTATCTAATATTAAATTGTTATTTTCCATTATTTGGTTTAGTAATCTTTCAGGTAGTAACTACTTTTTTTGCATATTTTAACTTTTTATTTTTAGTACTCTTACACAGATCATGGTTCCAAAATATAAATAATTTTAACCACAATATAAATATCTTATATATATATATATATATATATATTCATTTATATGTATTTAGGGTAATCTATAAATGTTATAGATAGAAATTGCAAAACCATGTTCAAGGAGATGGTAGGACACACATTTGAATGAATAACGTTTCCATTGTCTTGAAGAATGAAATGAAATTAATTTAAATAATATACTAATATGAAAATATATTTTTATTGAATATATATAACATATATACCTTAAAGATACCATTACCACATTACAAGTTATGCATACATGAATAATGGATCACATCATTTCACAAAGAGTTAGTCCGTCCTACAAACAGTGTATATTATTGTATTCCAATGGAATAGAAATTAAGAAGGTAAATGTGGAATTATTGTCCCATTAGTATAATATTATCCTAAATACTATATATAATAATTAAATACATCATCATTTATTTCTTTGAGGGGTGGTGATGCAATAATAAATAACATGGGTTCACAAGGCATTATTCCACCATACACATGATCAATGATTTGGATATCCATTTGATGTATGTGGATGTGGATTTATGATATTACCTAAAAATAAATGAATTATATTATATATACTGGATTTATTATATTGGGATTAATTTTATAGGAATAACGTATGTAAGGGTAGAATTAAAAAACATATATTTTAGTGAAGATGATTAACAACACTTAGAACAACCCCCTTTGGATATATTATTAATCTCCATAGAGTGGGTATATTCGGATGATAAAACAATTTGATTAACGGATATATAATTTTTGGAGTCATTTTAGAAGGGTTTTTTGTATCCAAATGACTTAATTAGAGTGATAAAATGATGGGATGATTAGGTCTTTTAAAATGAGTGAGGAGTATCATTTTTTTAAATACCCAAAAATATTCAATAATGGAAAGTGGGTGTAATCAAACCCCTCACAAAAATTTATATACAATTTATCTCAGGGTTGATATGGATGAGACATAGCTTCAATGTAACCCTAATTTTATAGGAATTTTGTTCTTTAACTTATACATTTCCTTATATTTTTTAATTTATTATTCACATTGGTAACTGGCATTTTCGTCTAGGTAATTTATCATTTATAACTAGAAATGAAATGAAAATAATTATATTTTTTATACCCATTGATTCTAAATATATATTATAATTAAAAATGTCAAAATTCCATTTTTTGGAATGTTATTTTTAATACAAACTAATTAAATCTAAAAAATTCAATTTTACCCTTTTCCATGTTAAATTTTTTTTTAGTATTTAAGTAACTATATAATTAAATCAAAAGTCTAGTGCTAAATTAAATTATTACCATGGAAATTTTTACTAAAAAACAACTATATTTTCATAATATAGGATATTCATGATTTAAATAATTGAATTATAATTTTTTGTTATAAAATGATATTAATATCAATTTTTATACAATTAATTTACTTTAAATTAAATAAAATCTAAAAAAATTGTGGAATTTTAATATATAACATCCAAAAGATTATATCATGTTATATTTGTCTAAAAATTAATATAATAAAATAAATAATTCTATTTATCTTAATTTTAATATTTTTTGTATCATTTATTTCATTTTCTAATTAGTTAAATAATTATTGTGTTGGCATTTCATTACTATTTAATGTAATTATATAGATAGTCTGAACTTAAAATAGATTATTCCCATGAAATTAATTTTACATTACTCTTAATACAAATTTATATTTATTAAATCCTTATTTTTCACTACGTGAATTCAGAATTTACATTTAATATAAAGAGTCTGACATTTTCTGTTTCTCTTTATTGAAATTATTATATTAGTCAATTTTATAGAAATTCTATGAAAAACTAACATATAAATCCAAAATTTATCCTAATTGTCCAACTATTTAAGCAATAGTAATTTTATATGTTTTTAGTTCATTATAACCATATTTAGAAAAATTTATCCCACTGATGAACCTGTTTTAACCATAACTGCGGTAATTTATTTTTATAGTTTTCAATATTCATTTTTGAAAAAAAAATGATATTACATTTTTCTGTATTATTAATCAAGATTAATCATAATTTGAAATATATTTTTCCAAATTCCATTTTTAGAAGTGGTGAATTTAAATTTAAAATTAAACAATCATATGTTGCAAAAAAGCGGTTTTCAGTGATGAAATATTTAAAATAATAAGAAAATATTATAAAAAAATCATTTATAAAATTGATTATGATAAATGGTATTAGGTAAATTATTATATATTTATATAAATATATATTATAAACCATTTTAAAAGTAAATGTAACCATACAATTTCATTATTCAATATAGCAATTTTCAATAAAATAATATTCTTCACTATTCGTTAAAAAATTTAATATTTCCTAAAATTATAAGAAAATTTAACTAATATAAATTTTAAATTTTATTTAAAAAATTTATTTGTGTATTTTCAAATACAAATTCACAAATTTTGAATAATTAATTTTATTACTTTTTCACCGAAGACAATAAAATCATTTTTTGAAGAAAATGTATTCTTCAAAACATAATAAGATATTAATAAAAAGTATAAAATTTTTTATCCATATTTTATATCATTATAAATTGATTGACAATATATTTAAAATGTTAATATTCATATTCATTATTAGAAAGATAATAGAATGGTAATTACAATCATATTAAAATAATAATATTTAAATTTTTTATGGTTTATTAAATGTTGTTTTTGTGTTTAATGAATTATATAGATGAAATTACAATTATTTAGAATAAATATTTACTAAAAAACAATGTTTTTACATTAACCCTATAATTATATTATGATTGATCATGTGAACTATACCAATAAGGTGAGACATGAACATCCTACTCCTTGTTGAAAGGTGAAAGTGTCAGAATGATATCCCCTTATCACTATCCAACCTTAATGTCCTTCCTATTGCATATGATATTGGACTCCTAACTATTAATATATATTTTATAATTATTTTATTCAACCCCATGATGTAATTCACTATAAAGGATCTCCTAATTCGATTTCTTATTTCAACATAAATTTCTTTCCTTTAGTAAATAAATTTATAGAAAACACTTTTACTATTCGGCACTTGAGGGACGGATGTTAGTTACATGAATTAAAATTTAACAAATTAGTGACATATTTTATCATGTAGAATAATTACTAATGAATAATTTTCTATTTATACCAATAAATAATTTAATATTTTTCTATAAGATATAGAGGATTCTGACCAATCTATATCACCTAAGTAAGGATTCAAAAAAGGACCTCACTAACCTGATCTGTTATAGTAATCTATCATTGAAGATAATGAAAACTTTGTGATTATGAGGAATTAAATGTCCAATGACAACATACTAATCATGTTTTACCCATAACCACATCTCAAAATGGAATTCCTATGAAACATACTATTGAATCTATTCACCATATTCACCTTGATTTTTGGATAGATCAACATCATCTTGAATAATTTTATCATCTATATATAAATTTTGATGATCTTGTAAAGGTGAAAGGATATATCTAGTATCAAATAAACCAAACATCTATTTCAGTATCACATTGGACAGAACTATATCACTAATATTCATACCTTAATTATTTTTGAGCATTGAATTAGATTATTTGTAATGCTCCCTCCAACAAGCACATTAAAGAATCAAGTGATCATAGTTATCTAAAATTCACTCTACTCATCAATCAAAATATCCTTACACCAATTATATCATTAAATGTTATAAAATTTATATAAAACCCACCTTTGAGATCTCTAAATGATATCCTATCCCTCTAGAAGAATAATATCATATAAGAATCACTATCAAAACAATCTTGATAGGGGAAAATCATTGAAAGGATCCTTCATTGAGACACCAAGAAATAGAAACACAATTCATTTCGTATAAATGATGAATCACTTGTTGAAGAACAACTACTAATGGTATATTGTTAACATTTAAAAATTATAGTGTGTTAATCCTTTGCTCAAAAAAATCCCATAAGTTTATAAGAGACAAAATTAAGGCTAATTCAAAATTCATATAGAACAATACAATGTACACATATTTTCCTAAATTTCAACCTATAACACATCAAAAAAGGATCATCATTTACCATTATAGGTCATTATATCACCATAGTGGGATTAAGATAGGGTTAACCCATTGGGGTGGATAATTTTTATCATAATATCCACCTCCTCCATAAAAGTCCCTCATATCCATGATGAGTTAAATAGCACATGATATACCTTCATGGATTCTAAGAGAAATTTGTGATATAACATTGGCGAGAAAATCAGACAATATTTTCATAGATTCATATACAATCTTGCTTTACATAAGTGTTTTGGGGGAGTGTTTAATGGAGTTATAAAGGTCTCATAAAAGATAAAAACATATAAATTCTATCAATAGATTTAACATGGTTTGTTGTTGTATTAATCATGACATATTATTAAATATTTACGAATAACCTTATTATTTATAAAAATAAATTGTTCTTACATTTTATGGTGCATCGGTACATTTCCCAATCATCAACCCCATAGATGACACAGAGCATGATTTCATCGTAGTATATATTAATTGTTAATCCACTATTTAAACTAAAATATATGTTGGGATAGGATAAATTACTATTATACTCATTAATTATTTATGAACGAACATTTTGGGGGTCCCATTAATGATCTATTATAACCTCTTCATCAGGTTTTATTGATAGAAAAGAATGTTGTTGATACATCCTATCTATTTCATGTATAAGTTTATCCTCTAGACAATGGGGAAATTATTTCTCAAATGAAGAAGATATTAATGTGATTAGATGAATTAAAGGTTAATTACTCATGGGAAATATCACCACTGAGTATAATTCACTAGAAGGCACTAATGTTTCTCCACAAGAAAATATCCCTTATCACAAAAAACTACTCCACTAGTGAGGGTAGATTCTATCCATCCAACCAATTCATTATTCAAAAAACTAGTCTATCTAGACCCAGTGGATAGGTATTATTATTAGTTATATCCATTATATATGTTTCTAAAGCAATGTCATGGGATCTATCGTAGGATAAAAAAGTATTTCTTAGTAATAAAAAAGGGAAAACATGTAGTATCATTTTAGGCTCACTACCTCTGCTCAAGTTTCTAACTAATCAACCATTTCATCTGTTATTTGAATTCACTGAATTTATACCATCCCAAATGGAATTTATTGAATGTATTAATGAACTAATTTCATCAGAAATAATGAAATACAAGATATGGGTGGAAACAACTCCTCATGCAAAAAAATATGTGAATTGTTCATTAATTACAACCAATAATACTATGAACTATAAAAATATATGTTGAAATCTATATATCATTGTTTTTCTAGGATAAAATCCAATTAGGATCAAGATAATCAAATATTAAATTTCTTTTAGAGACATGGGATAGACTATCATTTTTCTAATAAAGTAATCTTCTGGCTAGATCTATCACATGACATGATGATATTCATTGAAAACCCATCAACATGTTTATTTCGCCATTGAAACAGATTTAAATCCACAATTATTCAAATTTAAAATAATATAATATTGAGTGGGTATAAAAAATTCTTATCAAATTGAAGTGGTTAAGTTTTCCCATGGAATGATTACTCTCCTTTGAATAGTTTCTATGAATATTTACTGAATCAAATCATGAGGAAAAAAATTTCATTCAATATGTATAAATTTCAAGGTGGATTCTATGATCATGAGAAATATTCAAGATGGATTTATGTTTTAATTTAGTGAACTAAATTTAATCATCATCTATCTACAAAACCCTAGAAAAGGGGAAAATTAAAAAATAACTTCAAATTTTGATTCTTAATGTTACACTGATAATAAATACATCACCAAAAACCACAAAATATCATGTGGTGCCTCCTATTGAATGATTAAAATAGAAACCAATCTCTAATTGGTACATATAATGTATAATATTCATCCGCATTTTAAAATCTAATATAATATTGTTTTTTCATTTAAATATGAGAGTATGCACAGGTGATTCATTTTAGCAATGAGAAATAAATTTATTATGATTCAAAGTCCATTAATCATAAATATATGAAAATCATTGACCAACCAGATGACTATAATTTCCATAAAAGATTGTGAACATATATGTAGTATTAGTTTCTTGTAAATGAAATACTATAGAAGATATTTTATTTTGTCCTGTACATTATAGGCAAGCCACTAGCTCTTGTATACTATAGTTAAAATACAACTCTTAATCAAGAAAAGAAAATTCGAGTATTATATCATTTAAAAGTCTATTATTATAATAACAAGTAAAACATGAATAATAATATCTAGGTAAATGAATAAGGATATATTCTAACACTCAAGCTAGTGAAACCCCACCTTTTCATTATGCCGATGATTTCTAGAGGACAATAACGACCTTATCAAATGGTCTTATAGGAACCAAATTACCACATGGAGTCCCTGTAAAATGAATAATATCTATAAATCAATAACAACATAATTCACATTGTGGAACTAATATCTAATATATAAGTAAAAAATGACATCGATTTCCATTTTTTTAGTCAAATAGAGTTAGGAAATGTCTGATATGGCCAATCAGGTTAAGGGAGGTGAGGATCACATATATAATTATTTTGACCTCACATCCCCACATTGACTATATATATATATATATATATATTTCATAGATTCTAATTAATAATAACTATAATGAGATAAGTAGATTCATCAATATACTCCCATATAAGCTAAGGATCATTAAAACCAGTTGAAACAATATGGAATATTAGATAATCATGAACCTCTTGGTCTTCATCAAACTATGGGAATGTCAGCCATACTGACCTATAAATGAAAAAATTACACTTATTTAAAATCATGGAATGTTCCCCCCCACATATAAAATTACAACTTATAATACATAGACATAGGATTGGAAACATGAGTAGAAATTTTTTTCTCTAGATTAGATATACAAAATTTTGAATAATATTATTATTTGACTTAGAAATCATTCAATAATGGATTATATTTTTTAGTGAAAATATATACAATAATAAGTAAGTGTGTCCCATAAAATCCATCCGTATTTGTAATTAGATTGTTTATTCACTAAATTATATCATTTAGAAAATTCCCCCCTAATTTTCTATATTGTCATCTCTTTCAAATATAATTTTAGGATGAGAAACACATAAAGACGCAAAATTCCCCCATAAATTTTAGGAAATATATATGATTCTACATCTATTATAAAATCATTATATATGGTTTTTAAAATATCTCTACTCGGCCATCATGATACCATTCTTAGGCCACAGAAAGTATTATTTTCACACTCCATATTGAAAATATATGGGAGTGAAAAAATATGGCAATTGACTCGTGGATATATCAATACCAAGGTTTATTTTGGGGATGTTTTCTAAAATTAAGAGATTATGGTTTTACCTTAGGGTAGATTATACAATTTATAATTTGGGAGACCATGGTTTTAATCTCATATAAAAATACACTCATTATACCAGTATAGTATCAAATTCTTCATCAATTGGAAATATAGAGTGCTACAAAGATATAGAACCCATTTTCATTCAACTTAACCATTTTATGTCAATAGAAATTCACATAGAGTGGGGGAAAACATATTACAACATGTGAAATCATCTAAAGGTCAAAACCTAATGGTTTTTAGATGGATCATTTTGACCCATCATATGAGATAAAGAAGAAATATGTATATCACTTCAACCAAATTATGGAAATAACTATATGTCGTGATACATCTACAGTACCTCTAATGATATTAATGTTATCATTCAATTATAGTTCTGTAAAACAATTATAAGATCCTAGATAAAAGTAATAAATTACTAGATGAGAATTCCATTGGTTAATCCCATGTTTTTGAATATATTATTTCATCTCTCTACGGAACAGATCATTATCCCAAATCAGTGGTAGTGAACGAAAATACCCTTATTTCGTCTCCCGAATCTCAAGATGTCAGTACATATTTTTCCGATGATATTATCAGAGAATAAAGATAGTAAATCCACAACATCTTCAATGGTAATGCACATACATTTTCTCAGTCATTATTTGAAGATGTCTTATCCTCCTTAAAAAATATAAAAATCCCATCATAATGTCATATAGCACAACAAATGTCCCTTAATCATATAATTTAATTTAATTTAATGATTTGGAAGAAGATAGAGATCATATTCAAAACATTCCATGAAAAGTTGTTCATATATATACCCTATCTGAACCTAATTATGATTCTCTATTATTCATAATGGAAAACAAGTCTTTGAATTACAAACCATTTATAAAATAATATCTTCATAACCTACATCCATTAATAATTATGAATAGGAAGACTACAACCTTAAAAATATTTAGAATGAATAATTTCAACTATTTATGAACTTAAATAATTAATTTAGCGACTAACATAAGAATTGTTACCTACCTTAACAATGGGCCACATGTCCCCCATAGAATAAGATACATAAGAATATTTCTAGAACAATAATCTATATATATTCAATAGAGATGATACACATAATCCTTAAAATTATCTAAATGTGGTCATCCAACAACTTGGTCTTTTTTATGTTCATAATGGATCTATTAAGATGTTAAATTGATTTAATATGACACATGTAAACATGGTTAATGCTGATATTGTAAGGATCCCCAAATACAACTTTATTCTGGGGATTTTTGTATAAGAAAAATATTATCAAATTCTCCTTGTTAAAAATTGGGATAGAAAACATCATATTTTTAATCGACTTAAAGGGATCCAAACTAATATTAACCCAAATTTCATTACCAAATTCTGATCATAGATATTTTTATTGATGAAACTTTTTGATTCTAGACCCACTCTCTCAAGGGTGGGTATACTAACTATTATTAGATTCATGTGGTACCTATAGATGAGCATCCCATAACTTCTATGGATCCCTAAATATTATAATACTAAATTGAAATTCATATTGTAATGAAAAATGATTGAAATAAATATCATCATGAATGTAATTATATTTTCAATCTATTTCAACGAAAAACCATGGATTATTAAGGAGATGATTTAATAATCATGAATCAGTGATGATGTGAAAATATTTATTCTGTATAAATATTTTTCAAAAAATATTGATAACATATCATAAAAATAAATACTCATAAATGTTCTATTTTTTTCAATGGTAAAATTTATTGACTTCATGGAACTTCATCACAATATCAAAGGTAACCCTAATATGTGAACGAAGTTCCTTAATATGAAACGTCTTAAAAAAAAATTGTTTAGTGGATTTAAATTATGTCATTATTATAAAATAATATTCCCAAAAAAACATAGTTGGGATGTTCCTATACTTCACCATGTTAATAAATAATAGAATAAATTATTCGAGGGTTTAAAAAATTTATAAATCATTTGAAATAATCAAAAAATGCCACTTAGTTCCAACTTTATAAATTCAACTCATTGAAGGGAAGTCCCTCATCCTATATGTGATATCCCTTGACTAGCTAGTTATTTCACATCCATCACAAGAACAATTTTGTTGAATGGAAAAAAGTCTCTAATATCTCAGCTGAATGGTAAAATATCACAAATTAAAAAATTAAATTTTTTTATTAATGAATAAATTCAATCATAATTAATTTATATTTTGAAAATAGAAGCACTATATTTTCTTTGTTATTTTGGATCATTATAAAATATATTTGTAATATTCATATCATTATTAAAATACAATTATTCTTCATTGGAGTCCTTAATTTTTCAATTGTATAATTCCCATTTAGATTTGTATATAACAAGGGTAATAATAAAATAAAATTCATATAGATATATTAAACAATTTCTTTAAAATGTAGGATCAACCCCTTTGAATCATAATTTTTAAATCATCTGAGGTTGATGGAATTACTTTATTTTTCCATCATCAATGTGCTATATATAAATCATCAAATGAATCATGATAAAATCTATTTTTGGGATATGTTCATGCTTATAAATATCACTGAAAATCCATGTTCTCTGAACTACCCTATGATGTTACTACTATCAAATAGATTAGACTAATGGATTATGGTGATCATATAAGGTGTTATATATTTATAACCTACTAATATGAAATTTAATATTTTTTTCAAAACAATAAAATTATTATAATGATTATTTTTCATTATTACATTACTTATATAGATGATTATATAACGAGTTTCTTAAAAAATAAATATTCATATGATGAATCCCAACCTTAAATTTGAGAAATAAATAGGTTCAATTTAAATAATCATTCTTATTGATCAATGAATTTTTAAATAAATGTATCTTTCATGAAAATTATTATAATCAAATTTTTATTTTAAAAATATTGGTTATTAATTTAATGATATCATGTAAAAATTTATAATTTTTGGAAAGTTGTTTATGTACTATAAACTTTATTTTTTCAAAAAAAAATTATGATTTTATTTCGAATGTGAAATTTCAATCATTATAAAACTAGTTTTAAAAATATTTTTTTAAATATGAATACATAAATTATTCAGTGGTGAATGTTTCTAAATTATAGTGAAAAAAGAAATATTGGGTAAAAATAAAGGTCGATATATTCATATGATATGTTTTATAATGTCATAATAGTAAACATTCATGTAATAAATAATATATAAGGTATAAACAACAAAAAGTTGGTTTTACATTTAAAATATTGGGTTTTTTAAAATATTTGATTAATTTTATAATCATTTAATTAATCCTATAAAGATATAATATTATATGTTTTTTAATACATTTATTTTTGAAGATGACTCACCTATACATCATTAATGGTTTTATATTGATTATTTGGGAATATAAAATAGTAAAATATTAGAATACAATCATCTTTTAAATAAACTATATGAATAAAGGTATAGTTTGTGGTTTTGATTATTTTATTATCTATAGTGAAAAACAAAAGATTATAAATTGAAAATAAATTCCCCTCACACCATCTATAAATAACTATCCAAAATCGAATTTAACATCACTAAACACCCATTATTCTTGAATTATTCCTTCTTTTTTCATATATGAATCAATCTCAAGGTGTCCTCATTGTTTTTAGAATATTTTCTATAGCGGATAGAATAAATCTCTCAATAAATTATTCATAACCTCTTCCACTTTATTCAGGTACATTATTTTTTTTATGAATTTTCAATAAAAAATTTTCATTTTGATTTTCTTAAATATATTTACATTTTTTAATATTATCATATAAGGAGAGATTACATGTAATGATCATTAACCCCAACCATGAACCACTACATACAACTATTATGATACAAAAATTATTTCTTTATTTTCAAGTCTAACACATTTTATTGTGAATAATCATCCCCATTTATTTACCAGGGTATTAAAAATGTTATAACAATCATCCATATATTTGATACAACTATATATATGACTAAAAATACATTATAATGTTATTAAAAGTGATGAAAAATAATCTTATGTTGTATGATCTATATTGCACAAAAATTCATATGCATGATATTATTTTGAGCGGTGAGACCATAATTATATATCCATTTAATTAATAGTGTAATTTTTACCTCATAAGATACAATGAATTTTTAATGGGTATTTTTCCTATGCATATTGTGTTACAATGATGTAGTTGTTAGAGATGACCTTTGTATATGATGTAATATTTTTTATAATTTAATTTCTATGATTGGTTTATTTTTTTACTTATGTAATAAATATTGAAATAATGTTTAAAAAAGATGTGGGTTTTCATTAGAACCATTATATATAATTATACTCTCCATTCTATCCTTGTGAGGAATTCCCTTATAGTGATCTCTATTGTGATGAAATTGGTGCACTGCCAACAAAGATATAAGGTCCACCTTGTTTCTCAAATTTACCCACTAAAATATATCATCTAACATATTATGTTCATATGATGGTTGTTATAGAGAATGGTCATCCGTCAAAAAAACAATATCAAATTTTAATAAAAAAGGGTAGTCGCAAGCCATGCATTGGATAATATTCTTACATCACATCGAAATTTATAAAGCATTCCACTGGATATATAATTATATGATGGTCACTAATAAAATAATCTCCAAAAACCATTCCAAATTTCAACAAAAGAAATTTCATAAATGGTTACACTTATTAACCTTAAAAAAAGACTAAAACCTAAAACATCTTAATAATTGTCATTGTATTTTGAAAATAAACATATAACAAAGACATAAAATAACTTAATGTAGCTATTAATATACCTGCACATAATATTTAAATATAATTATGAATTATTTTATTGAAATATGTTAATGATATAATTTAGCATATAATACTATTTTAAACATGAAATATTTCAAAAATTAAGCCTTTCTTTACAGCATTAATAAATTAAATTCTATAAAATCAATCTGTAAGACCCATTGTAATAATATTACTAATTTGTTAGATGGTCATCAATATTATACCATTTATTTTAACATAATTAAAAATATTAGTATCTAATTATTATCCCATATTCATGAAATTATTAGGTGTTATCATGAACTTAGTCATTTTTCTCAAAAAATATCACCTTCCGACATTAAGCACTTTTCATGGTTTTTTATCGCATCATGATTCAACGGTTTATTCCAACCTCACATCACTATTTTATAATTGTTTTGTATTTAAAATTACAAATTTTATATAAAATTTTACATCCCATTTTATTAAATTATTAATTTTGTAATCACATTTAAAATGGTAAAGTATGCATGTTTTAGTTATTTTTTGTAGGGGGAGGTTATTTGGAGGGTCGGAGATGATCTTAAAGGATAATCGGCCAAACTACAATGAAGGACAAAGAAAATTTTTCTCTTTTTTTAACATTATGAAAACTAAATTTTTCAAAATGGGATTATATTTTGTGGTAGGATCCAAAATTATTTGGGTAACAAAGATTCTCAAGACACCCAAGCTAATACAGGAAATCTTCGAGCCCATCCAAACTGATTTTTCTATGGGACTGAATCTACACAAGTTTAAATATGTGGTTCTGTATCGTAGAAAAATCACAATATGTAATCCTCCTTTGAATTATAATTTTTACATGGATATATCCAATATCCATATATACTACTTCTGTCTTTTTTCAATGTTGAGATAAATCAATTTAACTATCGAAAAAAATTTCACAATTGGTATATTGAAATCTAGGTACTAAAAACCACTTCTTATTTTGGCTATAAATTGGAACCGTGGGAACCCCATTTTTAAGTTCGAAAAAAGTGTTAAGTGCTGCCAATTTGGTGTTATAGAGAAGTCAAATCATCACTCTGCAGGTTCTATAAATTTTTATACCCATAGGTAGTGTTCTCGAAGCAAGGATATATTCTTCAAAGTCTTTTTATCCTTCTTCTGTCGCAATGTTTGTGTTTCTCTGATAAAATAATTTGTTGATAATTTATTTATTATTTTTTATTTTATTTAATTTAAATATCTTCTTTTTTACTCATCCCCTTGGGTCTCTAAATCATGTGTATAATTGATATTGTTTATACCCTTTCTATCCTTTTCACATGCAATACAATTTAGTGATAACTAAAATGCCAATTGAAGAGTAGTTCTCTTAAGTAATCTATCTACCTCTAAACTTCTAAATTCATTTCTTTTGAATAAATGAGATAAAATAAATAAAATAATATGAAATATTAATATTTTTATTTATTTAAATGATTCTATGCAATAAATTGAACATTTATCACAATACATGTGAGGTCGAGTATTTTGTGAATTGTGAGAGTGTGATCTTAACCGGTAATACAAGATCAAATGAGAACAATTTGTAATGTAAAAATATAATCCATTATATATATTAATCATCATTTCCTTATTATATATGTGACATAATTTTCAAATGATAAAAAGTAATATATAGAACAATAATCAAAGCCGGGTGTTTGGATTTCATGTTCCTATGCTATGTTAGGGTCTAATTAATTTCTTCATGGAAGTCACAATAATTATTTAGGGTTCAAGGGTAAAAAAATTATAGGGTAATAATTATGTTTTTACTGATTAAGATGATAATGATAAAAAAGTACATGATTTGGTTGAGTTATATTGATTATTACTTATAAAATAATTTTTAAAACAAATCTTCATGTTGTTTCTTTTTTTATCAAATTTCAATTATAAAATAAAAGAAATGTAATATTCTTACAGAATCATTCATCTCCAATTATTAGTGAAAACCACACATAATGTTTGTATTTTATTAATTTAATTTCATTATATTTTGAAATACCTTTAATATGTTGTTAAAATACTTATTCCTTTAAGAGACGACGTTGGTTAGCCCCTCTACTACACGTAACAACCAAAAATAAAACATCATTTGAGAGTTCTAATAACATCACCTTTTAAATTGGTGCCATTTATTTAGAAGAAGGTTTTTAATTCAACTACTTATAGTAAATTTTTAGCTATTATTTTCAACTTGTGTCTTCTCTTCTTTAATTTTTCATTCCCCTTCAAAATTTTTTTTGCTTTCTATTTTCGTAATTTTTTAGGACCATCAACTCAAACAAATTTTCATTTTATTAGAGTACAATTTTCTTCATATCATTTTTTCATTTATTTATTTATGAAACAAACTAATCTCAAATATCTATTGTATATCAAGCCCATGATATTGATCCTAACCATAGATCTCAAATCGAATATTCTTAATCGACAAGAAGTTTCAACATTAATCCAGTTGGAGAATTCATCCTTTTTGGTAACATTGAAATCATAATAAGGTCTAATTCAAACATAAAACAAGAAACAATGTCTTAACATAATATAAAATAACTTAATAGATCCATTAGAGAATTATATTCACCAAAACTTATTTATAAAAAAAGCTTATTTCATATCCAAACCTTTAATTTGACATTGAATTAAAATTTTGATTGATACACATGATTCTGAGATTTCACATATAATCTAGTGAGGATCAAAAAAACATTTGAATGAATTTAATGTGGTTTTATCATCCCTAAAACCATCAAATGTCTTTGCAGATCTAACTAAACTAAAAGAATTACCATACTCACATATGGATGTGTAGAGGATTTGATGTATTATTTCACATATTAATATGTAACATGCTGACAAACATTTGAAACACCTTTTATTATAGTGATATTTATAGCATGGAGGACCACATCCATTCATTATGAGATATCATGGATCAAGTTAGCATAAGGGGAGTCAATGTATGAGTATTGGGAGCTATTTAAGAGGTTGTGTACAAGTTTTCCACATCATCAAATTAGTGGAGAACTCCCCATACAATAATTATATGAAGGAATCAATCGTATAGAGATGATCATAGTGGATACAATAGCTGGATGGGAATTGGTTGATAAAACACTAGTAGTTTCATGTACACTGATTGAAAAGATAGCTCAAAACACCCAATAACTTGGTGATTGAGGTACACCACAAGAGAGAGGAGTATATTAGGTAATTATTTCATATCTTAAAACTAATTTATTTTGACACTGGATTGGATTAATTTTACACTATGGTGAGATAGATTTATTTGGCTCAATATACATCCTTACATAATCCTATAAGGACTTATGTCTTTTAAACTGAAACAAGCCACCTGACTAATTATTTCCCGCAATTACTAGAGATCAAGGATTTGCAGCTATATTCCCTAGGATTCCATATTAGCTACAACAACAACTACATCCCCATTAATGTGAGATTTCTTTGTAGTAGTATATAACCAATGGTAGAAGGACTAATAAAAATGAGGTAAGATGTGGAAAGTAACAAAGGCCCACTTTTCACCAACACATCTACTAGTCTCCACATTACCGATATGGTTTATAACATCCCCCAAATAGATTTGAAGTTCAGAAATCAACATGTAAAAATAATTTAATTCCCAACCAAATGTAGATACTAGCACCGATGACCTTTTGAATCAAAATTTTCTTAATCAAAAAAATGAACTGAAGAGTCATAGCTTAATGTAAAGGGAGATGAGGACTCACATGAGCAAGATTTATAGTTCCCTCCATGAACAATTATGTATGAACTCCATAAATATTCATTCCAATCCTTCTTCAAATAATAATGGAAATATGAGTGGCACTACATTTAGAAGTTGGAAGAAAACAATTGATACATCTGTAACTATCATTGCACCGAGATTAACCACAACTACTAGAAGCCACATTCTGGAACAATTAGTGAGAAACCATTAGTGAAAGATAAAGGAATGAGAAATATTGATGATGTTCCTCAAAAAAACATTCCTTTTCCAAATGGAGTTTTTCAAACGCAAAATAAATGGGTGATGACGCTATGAAAAATGAGGTTTTGGACACATTCAATCATGTTGATATCAAAATCCCACTATATAAATCCATTAAACCAGTAAAATGGTATGAAGAATTATAATTTTTTTTACTGCTTGAATAGGGATTAAGGGAAATTCATGGATCAATCATGGAAGGAATGTGTTAGCACTTGTTACCCCAACTCTAGTAATGCAATCAAAGTTAAAAGATCAAGGGACATTCACCATACCATGAACCATAGGGGAGTTACATATTTCTGATGCTCTATGTGATTTTGGAGAATCCATAAATAAAATTCCTTATTCTATATTCTCTTTATTAGACATTTGGGATTGGATGAAAATGAGTGAATTGGTATTGTTGACAAATAGAGATATGACATATCCAGAAAGAGTCCTTGAGGATGTACTTGTTTGCCTAAGAGAGATGATATTTACAGTAGATTTATTCATCCTTAACATGGAGTATTGTAAGGTATGTTCTCATTCCCCCATTATCCTGGGTATTACCTTCCTCAAAAAATACAAAAACTATCATATATTTTCATGATGATACACATTCTTTTGAGTTTAGACAAGAGGTTGTGATATTTAATGATATGGAATCCATTAAGTACCCCACAGTAGACCATTATTCTTTTGTTATATCCCAGTTTAAACCACCAAATGAAAACCCTATATAATTTTATTGTCCTATGATTTGGTAGATTATGATTATCCGTTCTATTTTGAGGTCTACGAGATTTCTAAACTGGTTTTTGAAACACAATACTCTCATGGAATTTATTTTTATGTGGATTAATATAGTGATTTTCATCATGATCACTATAATTGTGACTTGGCTATGTTTTACATAAGGTATATGATGCATTATTCTCTAATTTTGATAATTTATTTTCTAATATAGATGTTCTTTTTGAACATGTTTCAGTTCCTTTAATGTACTGAACCATACTACTCCCCTTGATTAGAACTCTAGACATCTCCACCAAATATAAAATACTCATACTTTTTTAGGGGTGAGAGATTACATGATATCATTACTAATAATCAAACTTTGGAAGAAGAAGAATAACTTTTGAATATTATGATTGAGAACATTAGGAAAATTGATAAGACCTTGGCTGGAAAATCATGTATTTTCCCTTATATTTTCATGCATTGGAATATTTTAGGGGATGAGGATAAACCAGTGAGGCTACCACAAATAAGGCCGAATCTAACCATTCTCGGAGATGTCAAAAATGAAGATGAAAATTTATCATTAGGTAGATATAATTTATCCCATTTTAGATTCCTAGTGTGTGAGTCCTATTCATGTTGTTCCAAAGATATTTGGTGTTAATGTTGTATGAATAGAGAGAGAGATGCCTTAGTTCCATTGATGGAAAAAATAGTTGGCATGTTTGTATTGATTATAAGAAACTAAATCAATCCACCCAGAAGGATCATTTTCCCCTCCCATTTGTTGATCAAATGCTTCAGAGACTATATGGGAAGACCCACAATTGTATCTTGTATGGAATTTTTGGAAATTTTCAGCTACCTATTACCCCAGAGGATCAATATTTTACCACATTCACTTGTCAATTATGTACATTTTCCAACAAAAGTAAGTCATTTTGAAATTGAAATGCTCAAAGTAACTTCCAATTATGCCTGATGGGTATTTATTTTGATTTCATTGAAAAATTAATTTAGTTATTTGTTGATGAATATACAATGCATAGATCTTTATTTAATTAATTT
The DNA here is from genome assembly GCA_963277665.1 of Viscum album. NCBI lineage: Eukaryota > Viridiplantae > Streptophyta > Magnoliopsida > Santalales > Viscaceae > Viscum > Viscum album. The sequence continues at coordinate 1,592,892,305 of OY728150.1, forward strand.
ATATTTAGTTTGTGAAAGGTGATGAATGTTTGTATTGAGTAGAATCTGGTCTTGAAATTTGAAAAGTGTCATTTCATAGTAGGGCATGGAATTTTATTAGGAATGATGTGTCAAAATTTTTTATAGAAGATGATATATCTATGGTAGATAATATTTTATCCTTTCCATATTCTTCATGTGTGCATGATGTTAGATCCTTCGTAGGTAATATATGATTTTATCGACATTTCATCGAAGATTTCTATAAGATCGATTAAACCTTATCTCGATTACTTAAAAAATAAATTGACATCATTCATGATGATTCATCCAGGGTTTCATTCGATGATATAAATAAGAATATAACAGATATGCTCATAATATATCCCCCATGGTGGGACATTCCATTCATGCTTATGTGTGACACATCCAACTTGGCCGTCAGAGCCTTATTATCTCAAAGGGTGGAAGGGTGAGATCATTTGGTTGCATGTTCATCAAATACATTGGATTCAGTCCTGAAAAACTAAAAAACCACATAAAAAGAGTTTCGTAGCATCATATTTGATTTTGATACATTCTATTCTTATTTATTGGGCTCTAATGTAGTTATTTTTTCTTACCATGCAGCTCTAAGGAACCTCTTGAAGAATTCTTATTGAAAGCCTAGACATATCCAATGGATTATATTTATTCAAAAATATGATATTGAATTAATGTACTTGAAGGGTTTATAAAACCTGGGGGTGGACCACATGAGAAGGATTACAGACACACTTGAGGCTGAGGCCATGGACCACGTACCACTCGGGGACACTTTTCTCATTGATAATTTTTTTTCACTCTCAAGTATACATCCTTGGTGTTCTATTTTAGTTAACTACATTGTTTCCTAGGAATTTCGGGAATATTTTATGAAACATGATGTCTAGTAATCATGGACTGAGTCTAGATTTTATGTGTGGGATGATCCATACCTATGACACATGTGTAGTGACAAATTTATTCGTAGGTTTTTTCTTAATGATTATTTTGAGTCTATTTTACATTTTTCCACACACATTATTGTAGTGGAAAAATTGAATCCCAAAGGACCCCTAGTAATTACCTACACTCTGGATTATATTGCATTAGATTTTTCATTGATGTTCATGTGTTTTGTATGATAGGCTCATGTTGACAACACACTGGGAGTATTTCTTGGATACATGATATTCCTCAACAACCCATTTTATTTTGTTAAATTTTCGATGTATGGGGAATGGATTTTAAGATACCTTTTCCAAGATCATCTGGATTCATGTATAATTAGGTAAGTCTTGATTTTAATATAAAATGGGTGTAGCCCATGAAAACAAAGACTAATTATTTTCAGGTTAGACTTTTTCAAGTATCAAAATTTATGTAGTTTTGGAGTACCTAAGGTTGCCATTTGTGATCAAGGGACATAGGTTTGCAATCAAAATTTGGATTTTATCATTCTAAGGATTTGGGTGATTCATAAAACCTCTTCTTCCTACCACCCCTAAACAAATGGCTAGGGTGAAGCTCCAAATATGTAGTTCAAACAAATTTCGAAGAAGACCGTTCATCCGAATATAGAGGATTGGTGTAAGAGCTTGAAAGATGTGCTTTGGGCTTATTGGATGGAATTGAAAATTCTCATCTATATAACCCCATTTTATATTTTTATTATTAAATCTTGTCATCTCCTAGGGCAATTCATGAATCAATAATATTGGGTAATAAATAACGCAACATGTTTTCAGACCAAGCTGGAATTCAAAGGATGGTACAAATTCAAGTGATTAAGTGGATTTGATTGTCATCATATGGGAAATCAAGGCTCTATAAGTAATGAGAAAAATTATCTCTTGACATAAGGACCCCACAATGGGAGTTTCATGTTGGATATAATGTATTACTCTAAAGTTCATGACTAAAGCTGATATCATGTAGTTTGCATTCCAAATGGCTAGGCCCTTCTACAGTATCTAATCATTTTACTTATGGTGTTGTGGGTACCACACACAGGGAAACTATAAATAGATTTATATTCAATGGGTATCTTTTGAAGAAATAAATTGAGGGATTTTCTACAAATTCAGTTGATTTCATCACACATCATGACTCCCATCATCACCTGTGAATATTTGGTTTATCCTAACCCATTGAATTTATAATTAGTTTTCCTTTTTAAAATTATAAATTTCATATGAAAAAAATCAGATTTTTTAAAATGAAATATTTTATGTTTGGAGGAGGGGAGAACATTTTGGGGAATAATTTTTGGATATTTATTTTGGTGTTTAGTCTATATTTTTTTTTTTAATTTTTCCTCTTATGTTTTATGTTAAATTTAAAAAACTAATAAAAAACTGACCTTGTATCATGATTATTTGGATATAGAATATATTTAAAATTAATGTTTTCTAAATTTATTGGTGGGATTATTAGAATCAATAAGGTTTCATCATCAAGTGTTTATTTTTTATAAAAATGTATGTCATAGATTATTTGGTTGGTTGTGTCATAAGAAAACCTTTTAAATTTTGACACCATTCATTGTGATTTTTGTTCATGGAAAATTGTTTCATTTATTTCACCACACATATTTTAATGGATCCATGACTTGGGAAATTTTACATACTCAATTGACTATATAGACAGGTCAGTTAAAAGCAGTCATCTTATATCAATGGTTAATCCTTAAATTCTTTTCTCTTCTAATTAGTTTCATTACTCTATATAATTGATCTATGCATGTGTACCTATTATCTGTATATTTAATGACCCTGAAAATGAAAAAAACAATAATATATATATATATATATATATAATATAAATTAAAAATATTGGTCCATTCATGTGTAGGTCATAACCCACTCTTCCACATCCTATAATATTTTTATTACTATTACTATTAGTGTCATGAGGAGATCAAAAAAGGGATGAGATATGAGTGTGGGATTTGTTCCAACTTTTTAAAAAAGTAAAAAAAATAATAAATTATATATTGGGGGAGTTATGAAATTTGAAACACAAGGATATATCTAGACTAGGAGATTATTTTTTGACTCCCAAGAATTCTTATGTGAGAGGGTCTTGAAATAAGATTACAATGGAATGAAGAACATGTTCAGTGAATTAAACTAGGTAAGAAGTATTGTTTTACATGACCTAAATATACTAAATAAAGGGTTGATTTATGATCATTAAATGGTTTTCACACACACATGTTGAAAATTAGTGGCTTAGTATACCCATGACTTGTTTCACTATGATTAGTGTCATTAGTCTCCCTAGATTTTGTTTTTATATAATTTATGAGATAATGAAATTAAAATTTATTGATATTGATCCATAATGGAATTATTACTTTGCCTTTATTTCCACAATTTATTGGTAAATATGAAGATTCAGATATTTTCATAATCTTTTGGAATATATTATTTGAGGTTTTTTCTAGGAGTGCAAAAGTATACATGTGGGGTGTGATCGCATCATGAATCACTTGTTTATTTCACCCTTATATCACTATTTTAAACATTTTTTTTATTTAAAATTACAAATATTATCTCACAGTTGACATCCCATTTGATTCAATTATTAAATTTTTATGACGGTTAAAAAATTTAATTATACTTTTTTTGGTGATTTCATTGTAGGAGAAGGTGATATAGAGGGTTATAGATGATCAAGATGAAAAAATGGCCAAACTACCTAGATCCACAAGGATATCCTACCATTGTTTTGTACATTAAGAAAAATACATGCATCAAAATTCCATAAACATTTGTTTTCTGATCTGAAATATATTGGTCTACAATTAATTTCAAGAAACCCAAACCCAATTTGTAAATAAATGGCCCATCCTAAATGATAAATCCAGGGGAATGAATCCTTATAAAGTCATATATTTTGTTCTTTATTTTACTCATATCTCACGATGTAACCATCAAATGGCCACAAAATTTGTCTAGGAGATAACCAATATTTATCCAAAAAAATTGTATCATTTTTCAAAGTCATGATATGTACAATTACCTACCCAAAATGGATCCACTAGTGGAATCTCAAAATCATGGAAACCAAAACCACATCCCATTTTGGATATAAATTGGAACCTTCAGCACACCATTTGAATGTTCGATGAAGGATTTATGTGATACCAATTTGGAGTAATAGTGGAATCATATTATCACCTTGTAGGTTTTGGACCCCTTTATACTTCTAGGGATTTCTATTTAAAAAAGGATCCTTTTTTGAATCCTTCATCTCCTTTACATGAAGTATTGTTTGTATATGTGTAATAAACTTCTTAGTTTACATTTTATTTCTAATATTTTATGCTATTTAGTTCAATTATATATTTATTTAATTATAAACTTTATCCATGAAATAAATAGTAGAGGTGATATTGGGTTATACCCTTTCTAACATTTTCACCTGCATTATGTTTCAATGAAGACTACACTACCCATGGAAGAGTAGTACTCTTTAGTAATTGATCTACCTCTTACCATTTCAATTTTTTTATTTTGAATTAATGAGATATTTTAATAATTATATTTTGATATATTATTTTAGTATTTAATTTAAATGAATCAAAGTATGAAATTGAGCAATTATCCCAAAACAAACATGGTCGAGTATTGTGTTAATTGTGGGAGAGTGATCTTAATTTGTAATACAAGAGCACACATGAACAATTTGTAGAGTTCCAATAAAATCCTTAAAATCAATTAATCATAATTTATAGTGTCTATATGTTCCCTAATTAACCACATAACATAATCTAACCATATAACATCAATCAAAGTAGGGTGCTACGATATCATATTCCGTATCATGACTAGGGTTTAATTAAATTCCCCTTTGAGGTTAAGATAATTATCATAGTGTTCAATGGTTGAAAAATCTGTGGATCGTAATTAAATGGATACTTATTAATATGATAATTTTAAATAAGTAAATTATGAGTATGAGTTATATTTTTTACACCTTAAAAAATATTTTATTAAAAATATCTTTTATTGTGTCTTTTTTAACAAATATTATTTCAATAAAATGTTATCTTCTTTTAGTATACATTTTATACATTTATAAAAAGAAAAAGCTCATCATTTTATGTATTATATTTCTTCCCTTTTAATTTATTTTCAAATACATTTATTATGTTGTTAATTTATATTCTCCTTTGAGAGGTGACCTTGGTCATCCACTCTACTACACCTAAGTACCCAAAAATCACACTTCATTTTAGATCACCCAGGACAACACCATTCTGTCTCCAGAACCATTCGACCTATAGATTCAAATAACTAAGGAAAAATAACATTTTAACAAGCCTTATGTGTTTAATTATTCCATAATACCATTATAGTACTTCAAAAAAATATTATTTAATTTTGATACCAATAAACTCAGTCATTCCACATTCGTCAAAAACTTTTAACTTATCATTAAAAATTTCTTCCTCAAGTATTTGTTTATATATTTTTTATTCATAGTATGTTCCTCACAAAAAATATAACTATTACTCATAAAACCATGTTGATTCTCTCCACAAGAACTCCCTATAAGGAATTTATTTTCATAATACCTATAAACTCCAAATTTAATGAATTTTACTATAGATTATGCCTTAGTAATGCCATTATTCTCAACCATTTTATTAACTGATACTTTCCATATTCATTTTAAATTGCATACTTTATTTCTTAATTTTATGATCCCAAATAATCATCATGTTCCATTAATCCATTCTCCAATAAGATGCATCCATCATTAGTTACATGATGATAATTGAACATTTTTTCATTTGTGGTCACCATGATACTCTATCTTTCTCTTATTATATGGAAAAATTATCTCTCTAATCCTGATATTATTTATCATATTCTGATATTTAGGATTTTTAAAAATATCATGGGTTCACATTCTCAGATTTGTTTCATTTGGTGTCTCATGAGGAAGACTATTCCATTTTCTATCACATTCACCATTAACATGAATCCTTTTAGTTTCTACCATTATATGAAACCCAAAGAAAATGGTGTGAGAAAAAATTATCATAGTGGGAAATTAAATAGTTATGGGAATTTACTTATAATATTTTAATTTATGACACCGTGGGTTTAATCATGGGTTATTTTTTATCATTATAAAAATTCAAGCATTTTAACATATAAAATAATATATCCTTTTTGATATTATATATTATTTTCTAATATTTGTTTGCAATGGTAAACTAAACCATTATATGATATCAACTATAAAAATTGAAGATTTTCATGCATATGTGTTATAATAAAATAGGGTATTATTCAGTACATAGCATATCAAAACCACACCAAAACCATGTGGGATTAGTTAATTTGGGAATGTCGATTCACAAAACACTTGATAAAAAAAAATCTATATAATCGCCTATAATTTCATCATATCTAGAACCCTTTCGTATTGTCCTGAATCAGGGTTCCACTCAATGGGTTCCCTGAACCCTGTTGGTCTCATGACCTCAAGAGCATTTCCCCAAATTCCAGAGGATGCTGACTGGCAGCGAGGGACTAGATCTGATAGTGGGGAAAATATGCCCTCATATGGAAATGTGTAATACAAAAGAATATAATACATTCATACAAATGAAAAAGTAGTAAACAATAAAAATGATGAAATAGTTACAGTACTGAAGTAAAGATAAGTCCAACAGTCATATATAATGATGCAATATGTCCCTAAGTCTAAGAAAGAAGCCAAAACAAGATAAAACTGCAATCTGAAACAATATAATACAAGGGACAAATACAGAAAAGCAAGACAAAATAGCACAACAGGAACTCAGTAGCATCACAAACCTACGATCGGTCCCATGCTCTCCTACTCCTTTGCAACAATCAAGTGCCTATATATGGAGTCTTTCCCTTATATAAACCTGTACCAATATAATCTATTTAGTTCAAATACATGACACAAATAGGGTGTGACAAATAAATAACATTAGGCAACCACTAAAGGCATGTGGACAAATGTCAATGAATTTTTCCAACAGTTATGTATAGTAATAAAAATGCAGTAAACTAGGACGTATTCAAAAGTATCTACTTCTACCAATTCAATTTCCATTTAATTATTATTTAATTATTCCATATAATTGAATTATAAGTTCTTGAGACATAGCCTCAGCCAAAAATCCACAATACAGTGCCGCTGTAAAAACCACAACATGCTACATAACATGTACAAGGTAAGACAATACCAAGCTTGTTCTTTATCTTGTCAGATATAACATGTGAATCACCATAGTGAATGTGCCAAGTAACAGAGTCCACAAGCATGGAAAACCTTACCCTCAAGTAATATAAATCAAAACCCTCAGGTGATTTCCCATAGGAATAATGAATATTTCCCTCAGTCGTACGAGATAATGACCTTAGGCATGGAAGAAACAGCCCACATGCATAACAAATGTTTCCCTCAGATTAAATGAAACACTACCCTCAGCCTAAGAAAGTAACTATGTCGAGCCCAACCAATAAGCAGGCAATTTATATACATTTTCTCTCAATAAAACTCAAATCATGCTTAATTACAGTATACCCTCAGGTATCCTTGGAAAACGGCTAAATAAGGGAAACACACCCATGGGTGGCCCTGGATCCAAGAAATGATCTCATAAAACTTATTATAATTATCATTAGATTATATATGCAATTCTATATATCTAATTAGTCAAGGCCTCATCCTACAACACCCCAATCATGGGAATGTAGCACAACAGTACACAAAAACAACATGACATTTTGAATTAAACATTAGACCAAATACCTCGATCTCCACTGATCTATATACGAAAATGAAACCTCCCAAAAACCCATGAATGGCATAGATTTGGGATTAAAAACTAATCTTTCAAATTCAAATAACTTCCCCTTGGGAAGGAATTGGAAGGAAGGGTTCCATATGAGTGAAGAACTCACCCGAGTAGTTCAATCGAGACCGTCAGCGAAGGAATCTGTATTCCGTTGTGTGGTCTAGAGATCCTCCAAGGTTTTTCCATCTATCCCAAAGTCTTTTGAAATTATATGATTCATAGATGTATGTAGGAGTATACTGCCCATTTTATGCGAAAAAACAAACTACACGGTATGTAGTCTTATGTACACGGCGTGTACATTTCAATTTTTTTAATTATTCCGATGGCTGCTACTTTTCACTGCCACATTGTTCATCTATCAACATAAGTACACAACATGTATTAATAACTACACGGAATGTACTATCGCTCTACTGGTGGCTACTCCCAGTGCCTTACTGTTCACCTTCCAACTGAGTACATGACGTGTAAATAAAAAGTACACATCGTGAAGTTAGTTTTTACACCTTTCATCACTAATAGGCCTACACACCCTAGGTACTCATCCTACATGGCCAAAGTACACGGTTTGTGGAAAATTACATGGCTTATACCCACAAAATTTGGAATTGTTCTCCATTTTCCTTATTTTCTCAAAAACACTTAAGGAAAAAGGAAAAGAAGAAACCCGTACCTCAAGAGTAAGAACTAGATTCTTACCCCTTAATATAGATTTCATACATAATCATATTATTCATAAAATGGGGATAGAAAATATGAAACGGTGACATCAAATTCAAAATAAGGATTAAAATAGGATATATCAATCCATGATCATATGAATGCTTATATTAAGAATAATGTTATGTGATAAATGATCATAAAAGGGTTTGGATTTTCAAAAGTAAACTCCCTTACCCAAATATTAATATTGGATTTATATAGATAATGTATATGCATGCAAATACTAAAATGAAAATCTACCAATGGAATAATGGCATGATTTTCAAGAAGCATTTTCCCAAACAATTCATCCGGATAGGAAACATAAATATGAGAGTAAATAATCTTACAATTAAGATATTGTATGGATAATTACACATATAATTATTTTACTGGAATCCTAAAAACTATATAAATATCATTATATATGAATGTGTGGCAAGATTAACAATCAAATATGCCATTAGCAGTACTCTAGTGGATGGAATGTGTACCTTTTATCACATTGTTATCACACCCCACAATAGAAATAGTGATCGCATGATATTTCCCCCATTCCCTTAGATTAATAGGTTTCTAAAATCGAACATCATCACCAACCCTTGTTTTGGGAAGTGGTTAGCATAATTCTCTTTCTTCATACACTTGTATAACTGAATTTTGGGATGTATATTTTGGGCTGCCTTTTCCCCATTTGAAAAATTAGATAATTTATTCCCATCACATTCACAATAAAATACCCAAAACCCTTACCTTCAATAGATAAATAATATTTCAGTCCCCTTAAGGAAATTTCATCCATTATTATTTCCCACTTATAGCATAAATATAATATCATATTATTCTATTTATGGTTTTTATACGATCCATTAAACTTCCTCTTTCATTTATTTTCAAAATCGTGAGACTTATAGGTGACTCCAACCTTTATTTCATCCATGGATACACAACACACAATATCATTGTAACTACTAATGTATATTATTTCCAATTCCCTTCTATGTTTTTTTTAGCCAATGATGAACCTATCAACATTACTTTCATGTTGTATGCTAATACCTGGGGTGTATATCACAAGTCATATAAAGTTAGCCTCATAGGTACCACCAAATTCATTGACTCTTTTCTTCAACTCATGGAACACCATTTCCATCTTGTTATAAAGAATAAGAGGGAAGTACTAATGGAAAAATATGATTTGGAACTTGTCCTATTCTATGGATTCAGTTTCACCTTTTTTCCTAGTATTCCTGATTAGAGTCCAGAACTATTTTTTTGCCTTCTAACTGCTAAATAAACTAGAATGAATTTCTCATTCTAAATGCACAGGATAACGCAGAACACATTTTCAGTAGTATTGATCAATTTTATAGAACAATTATGATCATAATAACCCCTAAAAGAAGGTGTTCATTTCCTCCTAAAAGAATCAATAGAATATTGTTACTCATTTCTCATTTGTACGTCCTCTATGTTTCATGGCTTGAGAAATCTATGTGATCATAACAATGATATTTTTTATTCTAGATAACTTATAATTTAGTTTTTCGTGAGTAATATCATTTCATTTTCCATTTTAATCACTATTAAGATAGTTTATTTGGTTTCAAACCATATCTATAACAAAAATCATAGAGTAGGAAACAATTATAATAATGAAGAATAACATAATCATCAAACGTCACATACATGATATATCTGTTATGATAGATTCATAAATGAATGACACATATGATATAATAGGTTATTTATCGCAAAATTATTTCTAAATCTTTCATGATGGTTTGTGAAGAGTTTGTGAAGTTCCAAAGCATTTCCCACGGGAGTGTCAAAACTAGTTTGTATAATTGCCCATTGTCATGTACCATATTTTCCCTAAGTTATTCCTAGCGCATCTTTTCGGCGTTGATACCCCATGAAACATATGTGCGATATTTATATACAAATTTTTTATTCTGATAGTGATGTATTTCTAGGAAACCAATCACTCTACCCTTCACCAAAATTCTATGACATCTCCCCATACTTTTCCTTATCTATAGACTTAACCATAGACAGGTACTCAGGGTTATCTATAAGTTTTTATAATCATATAATCCAAAGGCTAACTAATCCTTTTATCAAATACATACTATAGTGACCCCGTAATCACATACATTAACATTGTATAATGATTTCAAAATACATTAAATAGTACACACAAATATGCATGAAGACCATACTACTCTAGAGTCTTTGGAAACTTTGAAACATAAAAAATGGTACATAAGTGAGGTGAAATATCTCCCACTATTATTTTCATTGATATAACACATATTAGAAACGCAAAACATTATACCCATCTCAACAAAATGGGGAAAATAAAACAAAAATATGGGTGATCACAGATCCTCGAAAAGGGTAATATAGAGAGATATGATTGAATAATCATGATCATAAGGTTATGATAACATGGTCAAAAAATAGAAAATCATACCATTCTTATGAAATATTCAAAACAAGAGTCATGAAATAAATATTATAGGTTCATACTATATGTATCATAAGTATATAAATAACATAGTCCATAGAAGAATAACAATGGAATAAAATAAGGAATTGTGGAAGACACATAATTATATAATTTGGTTTCCATAGTTTCCAAGGAATCACTACCGATACCATCACGGTAGTATGGGTTCACTCCCCAGACAATATTTTCAGTCATGTTTTACAACCATATCCATGCAAGTATCACGATTTCACTCCTCATACCATCATGGTATTCATGGTTCACTCTGATGGCCACCTTATTAGCATCAGTTCACCCCTCATACCATATTGTTAGTCATGGTTCACTACAATGTCCATCTTAGTAGTCTTGGTTAATACATAAGACAATCCTTTTCTACCTCATGAGATATAAACCCTTACATAAATCATTGGATGGATATATAAGTCCAACTCGTATCAAAATGAAATCATACACACTTGTGCAATACGATAAAAAGTAGTAAAAACATAATGGATAAAATTAAATGGTCATTATAAACATTTAGTCTTATCATAACATGTGAAAAAATATAGGTTTCATTATCAAAAACATTACCCTAGGAATGAAGAGGGTTTCAAAAGCATGTAGCCCATGAAATAGAAACCTGTTTCAAGAACATCATACATTTAAAACATAATCCATTTAAAGAATGAACTTGAATGGGAACATTGAATGATCTACCTATTAAATAATGAGAAATCAAAATTTATTTTATCTTATATTGGAACTAATTTTTCATGAATTTTTAGTAACATTTCTTGATTAATATATCATTTCTGCATCGAAAAACACACTTTAAAAAATAAGAACATTTGATCGCATTTTTCAATGGAAATATATTATAAAACATAAATAAAAAGAATTTAAAACAATAAAAAGTTTATAAAATAATTTTTCATAAAAATGGGATTCAAATATACTTTTAAAACATTTTTAAATACATTTACTGAAAACATGTTTTTTTAATTCAATAGATTTCCATTCGTACATAGAGATGATCATATTTTACTTAAAACATTGTAATATATTTAAAAGAGTGGAAAAATTTTTATAATACATAGATATATCTTGAATAATCAATGTATAAGGAAACTCATGAGTGTTATTGAGTTTTTTATCTTAAAATTTCATCAATGGAAGCATAAATATTAACAATCTCTAAAAGCAATGAGATTCTCTCAATAAACTATTATAACATGATATCATGGAATCATAATCTCCATGAAAGAAATGTAAAATTAAATAAAATTAAAAATATAATTAAAAATCTATATTTATATCACAAAATTTATAAATCATTTATATACACCACGAAAACAATATAGGTCCACATAAAAATATGAGTTTCAGAGAATGAAAATTTAGTCAGAACTATATTACCGATTTAATAAATTTTGAATCATAACCCCCATGAATGAAATATCAGAATATAGATATTTCAATATTGAAATATGTAATTATAATATATATATATATATATTTTTAATTAATTACACAAAACAAAATGACTTAGTGGTGAACATAACATATATCTCATGAAAATAAAAAGTGAGATGAAAACCCATTACCAGGTGTCCTAACATTCATCATACTCATCCATACCACCATTATAATAAATATAAATTTTTCATTAATATTTTATATAACCATATTCATATATATAATACCATATATTATTTTATTACAACCTTTTATTACCCTTTGTAAACAATCCAATGTTAAGGTTTCACTTTAAGTAAAATTCACTTTGTTCTTTCACAGGTGTCTTAATTTGTTATATCATTTATCACCATAAATTTATTAGGATAAAAGAAGGTACAAAATGATATAAAAATAATATATATTTATCATATATTTATTATAATAATTTATAAAATATCGATGTAATAAAGTGGAATACACCATTCATGGATACTATAAGTCGTACACACGCTTGCACACTGTATCAATTTTTATTTCGGTATTGAGAGAAGGTAAATGAAATATGTGTTTATATATATTTCTTTCATTATAATTATTATATCATATATATCCTAATTTTTAACTAAATATATATTTAATACATTTTATATACAGTTTGAATGAGTCACATCACTTTGAGGGAGAGGTAGCCCACACATCCTCAAATGAAATTATTTTATTTTACTAAATAAAAAATGCTATAAAAGTAATAAAAACTATTAAATAAGTAATAAATATAATATTAATTATATATAAACAAACATTCAATAATAATTTACACCATCAGAGGTAGTTCAGAATTTTTAACAATCATCGTTTAGTGGGGTGGTAGTTCACCATACACATAAAGAAGTATGTTCGTTATCAACTATATAATTGTTTGTGGATTTTTATGTTCAAATATTATCATTAAAACATCCCAATATTTTTATTTCACTGTTTTTTTTATAAAATAATATAATATTGAGATTTTAGGGGGTGGAGAATAAAAATAAAATAAAGGACTAGATAGAAGATGTTTCCTCTAAACTGGGTAACACCTTTTGGTATGAGCCCAAAGAATTCCATAGAAGACTTTTTATCAAATATTGAATTAAAATAGGGATAGGGATAATTTTTTGGTTTCTTTTAGTATATATTGGGAAATAGAAGATGCTCTATTAGTTTTTTTAATTGGGAGGAAAGGTTCCCTTTTATAGTGGATGAGGAGTGGAACTCTTGTAAATTATTAAAGAGATAATTACACCAATGTTTATCATGATGAAGGTGGATCTAATAATTGTTCATGGTCTCTAAATGTTATTATGGAGTCGAAATATGGCCACCAAATGAGTTTTTTATAAATTTCAATGACATTTGGGGTCTCAAAAAATAATATTTAATCATTATCCATGCTTAATTTTATCTTATTCGATGTAATTATTTTTAATGACATTCAGTAATGTTTTTAGTAAAAAACATATATGTGATTTTTGGATATTATAAATTATTCTGATTCGAAATATGTAATCCATTTTTCTTACTTATGAAGAAATAATTATCAGAAATTAATTTAAAATAAATATCGTAGTCTGTTCTATAATATAGCTTTTTAACGTAAAAATGAACAAAGGTTTTCCAAGTTATTCAATCAAATTTCATTTTCAAATTTCTTCTAATTACCAAAATTTGAAAAATTGATAAGAATAATATCTAATTAAATATTCGAAAAATGTTTATATTTAATTTAATAATATAAATAAATTTTATTAAAATAATACTTTTAATTAAAATTCTGTATTTTTTTGTTTTCATCCAAAAATGATGATTATCATAAAAATAAAAAAAAATCATCCTAAGATAATTTCATCATTATAAATTCCAAAATAAATTTTATATTATTAAATTAAATTTTTAAATGTGTGTAAAATATATTTTATTAATTATCAATTAAGGACATTAAATGTAGTTTATTCTGTAAAACAATATTTTTAAACATATAGACTTTACGAATAATGATTCAATGTTCTATGTACCACATACTGGTTTTTTAGTGTAATTTATGATATGTCGGTGCCATGTGAAAGGAATGTTTTTATTAGTTCATTTCAAGACCTAAATTAATATTAAATTTATTTGGAAAAATTATCCACAAAAACTATGGTTGTTACATGTCACAAAATGAATACCATGCATGTGTGTTTTCTATGATCATAAATCATTTATCATATCAGAAGGCATGAAGTTAAATTGGTCTCATTAAATTTAATAATATTAAAACCCAGGGAAAATTAATGGTTTTCTTAAATATAATTCCATTGTTAGAATAATCCAACCATGAAAATTATAAAGACATTTTCATAAATAATATCCCTAGTAAATAATGTGTTACATAAAAAATGATATCTTATATAGACAATAAATTCGAGAGATATCTTGAAATAAGTATTAAAAAATATCTTCTCTGTTTTCAAATCATTTCTTTTTAATGACACAAAAAATTATAAAGGAAAAATGTATATATATCATAGAAGGATTGAAAAATAAGCATCAAATTATTAAAGCAGCATGACATCTAGAATATCCTCTCTTATCGTATTAGTTAAAATAACATTCCATTAATACTTTTTAGATGACTCACAATGAAAATAATTCAAAAAAATTTGAATAATAGTATATTAAAATATTTTTTTATGGAATTTTATAATACATGGATGTGAAATAAATGTATTTATTTAGGAAAATTTTTAAAATGACACTTTTTAATAGAATGACCCATACAAATATCCTATCATTAATGTTAGCATTAATAAAATGATTCAATTATGTCTATTATATGTAAATAATAATAAAAAACCTGATATAAAATATAAGAATATAATATTCCACCACACACATAATCCTTACATGGAATAATAAATAAAGTTGATGTTTAAACTATGGAAATGAAACTATTTTAAAAAATCTCTCACCAATTTTTAATTTGTCGGATTATATACCCCATAAACGTAGTAATTATAAAATTAATCATTTAATACCATTAATATAATTAGATACATGAAATGATGTTTAAATAGGTATTATATACACAACATAATGTAAATAAGTGGTAAAGAAGGAATATATCTCACCGATGTTAAACTGAGAAAAGAAACCATTAGCTCACATTTCCATTTAGTTTTGTGTCCATTTACCTATATTAATATGCTATAAAAATCATATTAATTAATTCCATAACTATAATCATATATATCGTATCACATATGATACTCTTATAACATCATACTACCTATTTATTTAAAATATCTCATTGTTTTTATTATTTTTGGTGCATTTGTTCCATGGTTTTCGTGGTAGGTTATTCTATTTATAATTATGTATTTTCATGTAAAAATTAAAAGAAAAACTAAAATTGAAATGAAATGGTAATCATTAACATCATTATGTTTAAATTTTCTCATATATCATTTTTCGTTCTGGTATTGGGGTGATTCATTTGTTAAATCATTAATGAAAATTGTTTTTCTTATTTTGGGTTTTTTCATACCATCATGAACTAGAATTTTTATATTTATGATTATGTATATATATTTGTTCCAAAATATGAAGTATGTTATAATATTTTTATTAATATATTATGTAATTACAATAATACACTACTACTAGAATTGAATGCTGTAATGGAAAATATAAAATCCTTATCCATGGAGATAGTTAATGTCACAACCCGCCTTCACCAATATGAGAGGAGGGACATAAGATTGCTAGACCCTTCCTTCTTCTAGTTGAAGGAGATATAATGACCCCCTAGACCAGCATTCAATAGGTCCTAGAGTGGTGACTAGTACCAAGGGTATAGAATCACACACAAGATGGAAGGCATTACCCTTTATCTTTAATAAGATATGGAGATAAGATAGTAAATCCCAACAACGCCAAAACTAGGGGAGGGGTAAAAATTAAGCAAAAGAAAACCAATCCCATATGCATGTTACTAAATTAAATGCCACTAGGTACAATGAGACTACAATGATAATGTACCAAGAAATAAGAAAGAAAAACTGCAACTGCAACTATCCCAACGTCCGAGCTAGTGCAGCCCTGCATGATCCCTGAAGACCTCCTAGAAACATGAAAGTAGTTTTATTTACATAGGGTGATAATACAAGTATACTAAGTAGGGAAAACCAAAGACTCTCATGCACAAGTTGGGTGGCATTCTAATGCACTATGAGAAAAGAGATAACCAAATCACCTAGCAAGGAAAACTATCCACCAAACCTCACCAAGGCACTCTCACCCAATAAAGCAAGTCAAGTAATGTATAGTAATAGCATATCGATATTTGGGTACCCCGCACTACTTTCCAACTAGTTATTTAGGACATCATACACATCAATCCTCTCCCGCCATTCTCACTTCAGTCCCACTTCCACTCCCTGCCCGCACACACCTGGTCCATCACTACCATGCATCCATCCTGCAAACACCCAGGCCACAAAAACCCCCTGTAACGACGCCCACAAACACCTGGGACAGAATAACTACTTCCACACTCGCAGACACTTGGGCCTCATCTTGAAGACTCAGCGGAAACAACTTGCCTGCACACACATGGTCCAACCACCACAACTACCCTGCCTAAAGAATCATGGGCTATAATGGTCCTTAGGCTGTCACAGCCTGCTCAAAGAGTCTTAGGCTATTCGAGAAAGGTAGAAGAAAAGGAGCTAATATCCATCCACTCATAGGAGTGTTGGTAAAAACACCCTCCCCCATGAAATGGGGATGATTGGCACTAATTGCTCAACTTGGTTGGGCCGTGAATAAGAAACATAGGAACTACAATTATATGGATAGGAAACAAGTAATCATCCCAACCTAGGGTTTCCAAATCCAACCTAGGCACAAAAATCCTCATTAATATTCACTCATAAAATAAAGGGAGAACACTCATGTCCAAGTCACAACTCATTCCCAAAACCAATTCCCCATTTAACCCATTCTTGCTTTCATGTTCAAGTGATCCCATTAAGGTGAATTCTGAACTACTGGGAAACTAACAGGCATAACTAAAATCTAGAGAAATAGAAACATCCAAACAACAATTTATAAATTCACACCCAATTCTCTTGTGATGTCACAACAACAAAGGGATCAATGAGATCCTCCAAAGTACTGGAACCAAACTAGGCCTCGATATATAGCCCCACATAGCTTCATATTCACAACCAAAAATTGTGTCACAATAGAGGAGCCCATCCCCATCCACTTCACCCCATAAGAATCAAACAAGACAAAATATCTACTACCAAAATAGAGTAGGGAATCATCTAGGTTCAAGCACAACATTCATTAGGTTATTCTTTATGTTGGTTAACTAGGGTGAACACACAAGGATTGATGTTCACTGTGTATCCATTTAACCAACCGAGTTTAGGTGATTAAAAAATTTCCATGATACTGTTATTTAATTATCATAGAAGACAAGGGCTCATTAGTGTGCAAGGAAAGACCACCAACAACCATGATTTATAGTGAGTATAAGCCCATACAGTTCACAATATATAGCAATATAAAAGAGTGCAACAGAATTGTCAAATTCACCCCATCATTATTTAACAGTATGTTTATTATCTTTTTTAAGGTTTGGTTTCATCCAGTCCCACATAAACAGTAGCGTACCCACCCCGTATGATACACAGTGTGGAGAGACGAATAAAAAATACTTACATGGTTGATCAAGGATTGAAGTTCTTCCCTACGTGCCAAGAATTGGGGATGCACGACTTGCAGGGGAGAAATGTCGGGGACTCCAAGGGTGAGCAGAAAGACTTTGGCACAAGTGCTCCACTTGCCTCGGGAAGGGGAACTCCAAATGCACCAGGAATAAAAGGAGACTAGCCAAGAGGATGAAGAGGAAGTAATTCTATGCGACATAAGGATGAGATCCCGTTGTTATGGGATATGGAAATTTGAATGGCTTTAAAGTCGTATTGTGGTTCCCCATGTGGTTGTGCAGTTACGCACGATGGAATTAATTGTCATTTAACAATTCCCCTTAGAGGGATGTTCATAATGGATATGCATTAAACGGTTTTCTATAACCATAAAGAGACGCATAATAGGGTCGGAGCTGGATGGTAAGGGGAACGGTGTGCCACTAAAGAAAAACCACACATTTTTGTAAGTTATTGGGTTCCCGACTATTGGGGGATTTTATATATTATATATGATCTTTAAATGTCCTGATAGAGGGATATAAATCATCTTTACGTCAATAGATATATTGTGGGAGCATAAAGTTCAGAAACTGGAAGGTGAGGACATGATGCCACAGTCACAGTGGCACCCTAAAGGTGCCACCGTCACTGATGCCATGGTCACAGTGCCACTGTGACTGGTGTCCGACCATCACGATGTCCCCATGACCAGTTCTACCATCATGATGCCCCCATCACGATGCCACTGTGACCGGTGTGTGACAATCATGGTGCCACCGTGACCTTTGTGCAACCGTGACCTGTGCCACCATTTTTGGTGGAGCCCTATTTTTGTAATGTAATGGACCAGTTGGGTCTGGGCCATTACATCGGATACCTCTCAAACTATTCTCGCCCTCGATAATCCAAACTAGACCCGAAGAAAAGAGGGGTTTCAGACAACCACCTTGAGAGATACATCTCATGAGTTAACCACATCGATATCTAAGAACACCTCTTCCTCTAGTAACCAGGTAACACTCAATGGTAGAACTATCCAGTCATAATGGTTAGGGAGTCTCTTCCTCTATGTTAAGATATTATCCACTTTGGGGGGCACAGACTCACCTGCATATGTTTAATCACATCCACCATAATACGTCTTGATTTGGGATCGGGTCCTATCCTCCCCATAGTCAAGACTCTTCACACACATCCAATGAAAAAGAAAACCACATGTTCCATAGTTAACAAGGTAAAGCATTCAATCACAAACAAGTACAAACAAAACCGAACAAAACTCAAAATTGCTCTGGGTACTGGGCGGGCATCTGCGTCTCCCATTCCCAGGTACTTTATTCGAGCCCTCCATGCCTCCGCAACACATGAACCAATTGAATGGTCCGTCCACAAAGCACCTTCTCTTCATGATCCTCAATCCTCACTGGTCATTCCACAAATGTCACGTAGTCCTAGATATCCATCTTTCTCATGTCGATGATGTGTGAATCACCGTGTAGATATCATGGGAGCCGAGACTCATGGATGAAATCATGAAGTCTCAGTAGTGGTGGTGGCAACGCTAGAGGATAAGCCACCTCACCGACCAGCCGTAGCACTTCCAACTGTCCGATGAACCTAGGAGAAAGCTTACTCCCCCGGCCAAACCTCTGTTGCCCACGCCGAGGGGAGAACATCAAGAACACATGGTCCCAGACCTCGAACTCCAAGGGTCTCCTCCTATTATTGGAATATGACTTTTTCTGGTCATGGGACGCCTTCATCCTCTCCCATATAAGGTGAACATTCTCCGTTGTGCTCTACAGCAACTCCAGGACAAGAACACGACCTCTCGTACAAATCTTCGAACAGATCCATGCCAATGGTAGAGTGATAACTATTGTTGTAGGAAAACTCCATCAGAGGAAAGTGTCATTACCATGATCCCCCAGAGTCTAGAATAAATTTTCGCATCATATCTTCCAACATATAGATGGTGCGCTCTGTCTTTCCATCTGTCTGGGGATGGAATGCAGTGCTAAGATGTAGCCGGGTGCCAAAAGAATGCTGCAATCCCCTCCAAACTCGTGAGGTAAATCATGGATCCCTATCCAAGACTATGGATCTCGAGACTCTGTGAAACCCCAACACCTCATTCTCGTACCTCTTTGCTAGTGCTTCCACCGTACTTGACTCCTTGATTGTCAGGAAGTGGGCCGATTTTGTCAATCAGTCCACCACTACCCAGATAGCTTCGCAACCCCCTTGATCTCTGGGTAGTCTCGTGAAAAAATCCATCAAGATGTCGTCCCAATTCCACTCAGGGACATATAAAGGTTATAATAGAACACATGGGATACGATGTTCATCCTTCCCTTGCTGACACTCTAGGCACCTGTCCACGAACTCGGCCACCACCCGCTTTACCCCGGGCCACCAAAACTGACTCCTCAGACCCTGGTTCATCTTGGAAACTCTCAGGTGCACTGATTGGGGTGAGTTGTGGAACCCACCAATAACCCTTTCATGCATCGCCTCTGGAACAAACACCTTACCTCAGAAGAGCATCTGATTCTGACCATCCTCCGTCCACCCTTCTGGGGCATCGCCTTGGATAACCCTGTCAGGCATCACTTCACTTTATGAGTCTCCCAATTGAGACTCCTCTACCTTCCTCAACAGAGAAGATTGCACTGTCATCTGATATAGGCAACCTCTACCACCATCCATCCTCACATCTAGGTGTAGGGAATCCAACTCCTCTATCACCATCCAAGCATCTGCAGACTCTCAAACATCATCCTTCTGCGACATCCCAATCAAGGAATTAGCCACCACATTCCATTTTCTCGAGGTGTAAGAAATATCGAAGTCATAGTCCTGAAGGAACTCCATCCACCTTTATTGTTGTAAGTTTAGGTCTCGCTGGGAGAAGATATACTTCAAGCTCTTGTGATCCGTGAAGACCACGAAGCACTCCCCGATGAGTTAATGATTCCACAACTTTTTTGCGAACATGATTGCTACAAGCTACAGATAGTCGGTGGCATAATTGCACTCATGGGGACATAAATGTCTAGACCCATAAGAGATCACCCTTGTCGTTGCCTCATCACAGACCAGAGGCCTTGTCCTGAAGAATCACAGAACACTTAATACACCACCCCTTCTTCTGGAAACCTCAGAATTGGGGAACTTACCAACTTCTCCTTGAGATAGCTAATGGCTACCTCGCAATGCCGATCCCATACGAAAGCCTAGTCATTCTTGGTCAAAGTTGTCAAAGGTTTTGCAACTCGGGAGAAGTTGTGTATGAACCTCCAGTAGTATCCTACAAGTCCAAGGAAACTACGAACCTCTTCTATGTTCTTGGGTGATGCCCAAGAAACAACCACCTCGGCCTTTGATGGGTCCAATGATATTCACTACTCGGAAACCACATGCCCAAGGAAGTGCACTTCTCGCATCCAGAATTTTCATTTTAAAAAATTCCCGTAAATTTGGTGTTGTTAAAGGACCTCTAAAACCATTCTCAGGTGCTCAGCATGATCCTCCTCTGATATTGAGTAGATCAGGATTTCGTTAATAAACACGACTATGAACTAATGAATGTATTCCCGTTAGATGGAGTTCATGAGCCCCATGAAGATAGATAGATCATTCTTAATGCCAAATGGCATGACCAAAAACTCAAGGTGCCCATATATGCACAAGGAGGCGGTCTTCGAGATGTCACCCTCCTTCACCCTCAGTTGGGGATATCCAGACCACAGATCGATCATAGAGAACTAACCAGCTCCCCTTAGCTGGTCAAAGAGGTCGTTTATCCCCAGAAAAGGGTAGAGATTATTAACCATCACCTGATTCAGTCTCCTGTAGTCTATGCATAGCCTAAGACCTCCATCTTCCTTCTTTCCAAATAAGACTATAGCACCCCTTGGTGACACACATGGTCGAACAAAACCCTTCTTCATCAGATTGTCAATCTGAATCTGCAACTCCCGCAACTCAAAAGGTTCCATCTGGAAGGGATCCATCAATATTTCATGAGCACCAGGTTGCAAGTATATTCCAAACTCAACATCACATCGAGGGGGTAGATTTTCCACCTCTTCAGGGAAGGCAGTCATAATCTCCCCGATGATCCCTGGGACTTACACTATTTCTACATCCATCGACTCCACTGATAGTTCATCTAACAAGGAAAGGAGGGGATCCTCTCACCTGATGCTTTTTTGGCATCCCCTCTCACCGATGAAAGTTACATGTCGGCCTCCCTAATCTAAAAACATGATCCTTCCTCAAAAGCATAAAACGACGGCACATATAGAGAACAGTTAGTCAATTCCTAGGATGACATCGTATGGATGTATCTGCAATAGTAGAAGATCCCTGATCGACTGATGTGGCCCTATCATCAATCTACACCCTCGGAAAATATAAAACAAGTCAGTCTATCCACTAACTGGTGTACTCAACACCATTGGAACTAGAAGTATCTCATTGTTTATACCCAGAGCACGGGCTAGACTGGGAACAACAAAGGTGTTTGAAGCTCCTGTATCAAAAAAGGAATAGGCAAGAGTACTAAACAAGATGACTGTACCTTGAACAACTTCCAGCCCTGCTGGAACTGCTGCCGCTGCGACATATAAATGTCCATGCCCAGCTCCCCTTTCCCTTGGCTGTTAGCCACCTCCCTGACTACGCCCTGGTCAAGGTCCCTGAAGAGCGGACCGATGTCGGCCTCCTCATGCAATGCATTCCCTTGGAGGAGCGGGAGCTTGATACCCCTACTGCTACTGCTGAAAGGGACTAGATAGAAATTGTTGTGGATGGGGAGGGTGGTGCACAGGACCACCACCCATTGTATCGTACTTGGTCTGGGCACTGATTACGAAGGTGCCCATAGCTGCCACAGATGAATCACCTATATCCTGGGTTTGAAAGGAATTGGCGAGGACCAGGGGATCAGAACTGAAACTGCTGGGGCCTACTCCATACTGGTCGAAACCTAGAGGGCCCTAATGCTGGAGGCCTGCTGGTGATGGCCTTCCCCATCGATGAGCCCAACTGGATTCCCTCTCTCAATAAACCTCCCAGTGTGTGCATCCTTTCAACCACTTCAGCCATCTTCTGGACCTCCAAGTATGTCGGTAAGGTGAAGGGAGTAATGAAATGCTGATGAGAAGGTCAGAGTGCCTCTTCTAAATGTCTCACCCGATACTCCTCATCCAGAAAAAGGTCCAAAGAGATGCAATGGAGATCCTTGAAATTGATCCCCAAATTTCTCACTGAAATGATCCCATCTTGGAGGGAGAGTAGCTCCTGCCTCTTCTTAGCCTTCATTGTGGAATAGTGGAATTACACTCAGAACTCCTTCTTGAAGTCAGTACGCATCACCTTAGCCTCCCTTTTCTCCCCAAGATAATGTGTCCACCACAGACGCACTACAGCACACATCGGGGTTACCTCCAGAGGAACCCAATACTCTGTTGGAGACCGGATTTAGCTAAAATCTATCACCGACTCCTCTAGCCACCTCTCTGTCTCCACTTAAGAGATGATTCCCCTGTACTTCCTGTGGGTCTGCCAATGAAAGGCATGAAGCATCTTTTCCCAGTGATCATCCTCCTCCTCTGGGTCATCCATTTTTCGATCAGTGAAGACAACTTCGTGGGCCTCGATCGCCTGTACTACACGTGGTCGTCTCCCAGGTGCCATAGCTGCATGGTAAACTCAGAATGCCTAATCCCAAGTATTGTAGAATATTTTTAATAAATTTTCATAGACGTATTACTCAGTTTAAATCCCCAAATACCCATGAAACATAAGAAAAGAAGTCATTATGATGCATGTACCTTCCCTAGGGTCTCTACCCAGCAATCAGTGCTGCCTCACTTGGTCGTTCGGCTGGCCCAAATTCCTTGCATCGCATCACGGGGGCCCTAAAATCCCATGTCCTAGCTGGTCTTCCCTAGCCTATTTCATGCACCAAGATTGTACAACACTGTTTCCCTACCATCCCATGAAATCCTCACTGTGACCAACATTGAACTATATCCTATCTGTCAACCTCCTCCTCTGATACCATTCTGTCATGACCCTCCTTCACCAAGATGAGAGAATTGGAAACAGATTTCCAGACCCTTCCTTATTTAAGTTGAAGGAGAGATAATGACCCCTGAGACCCAGCTTCAAAATGTCCCAGAGTGTCAAATAACACCAAGGGTATAGAATCACACAGAATATGGAAGGCATTACCCTTTTTCTTTCGTACGACCAGGAGATAAAATAGTAAATCCAAAAAATGCCAAAACTGGGGGGGGTAAAAAGTAAACCAAAGAAAACCATTTCCATATGCATGTTACAAAATTAAAATGCCACAAGGTACAAGGAGACTACAAAGGTAATGTACCATGAAAGAAAAAAGAAAAATAGCAACTGCAACTGTCCCAATATCCTAGATAGTATGACTTTTTACGATCCCTGAAGTCCTCCTAGAGACCTTAAAATGGTTTATATAAGTAGGCTGAGCATACAAGTATACTCAGTATGGAAAACCAAAGACTCTCATGCACAAGTGGGGAGGCATTCTAATGCCCTGTGAGAAAATAGATAACCAGAGAACCTAGCAAAGAAAACTCTCCACCCAAGCTTCACCAAGGCACTCTCCCAAAATAACGCAAGTTAAGTAATGTATAGTAATAGCACATTGATATTTGGGTACACCGCTCCACTTTCCCACTAGTTATTGAAGACATCCTACGCATCGAACCTCTCCTGCAATTCTCACTGCCGACCCACTGCCACTCCCCACCTGCACAAACCTGGGCCATCACAACCACACATCCTTCCCGTAAACACCTTGTCCACAACAACCCCCATAACCATGCCTACAAACACCTAATCCAGAACAACTACTTCCACACCTGCAGACACCTAGGCCTCATCTCGAAGACTCTTAGGAAACAACCTGCCCGCACACACTTGGGAGAACCACCACAACTACCCTGCCCGAAGAATCATGGGCTATAATGGACCTCAGGCCATCACAGCCTACCCTAAGAGTCTTGCGCTATTCGGTAAAGGGAGAAAAAAAGGAGCTAATAACCATCCACTCATAATAGTGTTGGGAAAAACACCCACCCCCATGAAATGGGGGTGTTCGGCACTAAGTGCTTAACTTGGGTGGGGTGAATATAAGAAACATAAGATCTAAAATTTTATGTATAGTTAACAAGAACTCATCCCAACCCAATGTTTCCAAATCCATCCGAATCACAAACACCCTCATTACTATTCATTCATAATAGAAAGGCTCAACACGCATGGCCAAGTCACAACTCATTCCCAAAACAAATTCCCAATTTAACCCATTCTTGCTTTCATGTTCAAGTGATCCCATTTTGGTGAATTCTTTACTACTGGGAAAATAACTAGCATGACAACAAGCCAGAGAACGAAAACCGCCAGAGAGAAATTTAAGCATCCACACGTGGTTCTCTTGTGAAGTCACAAAAACAATGGGATCAGTGAAATCCCTCAAAGTACTATAACCAAACCAAGCCTCGAGATACAGCCCCACACAGCTTCAGATTCACATCCAACAACCGTGTCACAATAGAGGATCCCATCCCCTTCCACATCACCCCATAAGCATCAAACAGGATGACAAATCTACTACCAAAATTGATTAGGGAAACATCTAGGTTCAAGTACATCATTCATTAGGTGTTTATTTCTGTTGGTCAATCGGGGTGACCACACAAGGATTGATTTTCACTGGGTGTCCATTTAACCAACCATGTTTAGGTGATTAACCAATTTCCATGTTACAGTTATTAAATCATTACAGAAGACAAGGGTTAATTAGTTTCCAAGGAAGGACCACCAACAAAAATGATTTTCAGTGAGCATAATCCCATACAATTCACAATATATAGAAATATAAAAGAGTACAACAGAATTGTCAAATGAACCCCATAATTCTTTATCAGTATGTTTATTATCTTTGTTAAGGGTTAGTTTCATCCATTACCAAAGAAAGAGTAGCATTCCCACCCTGCATGATACACAGTAAATAGAGAAGAAGGAAAAATACTTACTGGGTTGATCAAGGATCGATGTTCTTCTCCACGCGCCAAGAACTGGGGATGCACGACTTGAAGGGGAGAAACTTCAGGGACTCCAAGGGTGAGCATAAAGGCTCCGAAATAGTCACACCACTTGCCTCGAGAAGTGGAACACCAAACCCACCAGGAATAAAAGGAGACCAGCCAAAAGGAAGAAGAGAAAAGAATTTCGTGCGATATAAGGATGAGATCTCGTTGTTACGAGATATGGAAATTTGAACAGTTATAAAGTTAGATTGTGGTTCCCTGCGCGGTTAGGCAGTTACGCACGATGGAATTAATTTTTATTTAACAATTCTCCTCAGAGGGGTGGTTATAATGGATATGAGTTAAATAGTTATCTTTAACCACAAAGAAACACGTAACAGGGGAAGAACAAGAAGGTAAGGGGAAGGGTGTGCCACCAAGGAAAAACAACACTTTTTGGAATGTTAAGGGTTTCCCGACTCTTGGGGGACTTTAGATATTATTTATAGTCTTTAAATGGATTGAAAGAGGTCATTAAATCATATTTACATCAAAAGATATGTTGCGGGAGCGGAAAGGTCAGAAACTAGAATGTGAGGACACAGTGCCACCGTGACGGTGCCACCGTCAAGGTGCCACCGTGACCAGTGTGCGACCGTGACCGGTGCCACCATGACCGGTGTGCGACTGTGACTGGTGCCACCATTTTGGTAGATCCTTGATTTGGAAATGTAATGGACCAGGTTGGTCCAATCCATTACAGTTAACCACTATAATTTGGACAATGGTATATTTTTATTAAATGATAGGAGATGATAAAATTGGTGGATAGAATATATTAAATTGGAAATATAAAATTATATTATATACATTATACATGATTAATTTTTATTTTATGGATCATGTTGGTGATGAAAATGTATTAAAATTATTTAAATTAAGAGTGGTTTTTTGAGAATTTTCTTCTTGAATATATCATCCTTGAAGGAATCCTTATGAACGTGGAATTAATCATTGGGTGAGATAGGTATTACAGTGAAGTAGTGGGGGTGGGTTTTAGTGTATTATTGGGTATTTTAATAGATTAAATTCTTTCTAGTAGAAAGGGGTGGTGTTGAAGTGATTAAATTAATATTATATTTTAATTAAAGCTAACCACATTTGGGTGGAATTATTTCAATGATTTTTTTTAAAAAAATTAATTTTTTATGTGATTGTTATGGTCTATATATTCATCAAACACACATTTAATTATATGAATTTTTATTTTATTTTATGCTTTTACGTATTTACATTATCTCACATATTATTTTACAAATATTATGGTAAACTTTTTTAACTCTAATAAAATATATAATTCATAAAAATGAAAATGTACATATAACATAATTTAATCCTCTTCAATATAAATATGTATTCATTTATTTAAATTCATAAAATGTATTTTGAATAATTAAATTTTACAATAAACAATCAGAACACAATTTAAAATAGATTTTTGGAAATAGTAGTTTTATTCCTATTAATTTACATATACCCAAATATAGTATAATGATTATTTTAATGTAATTAACATGACTATATTTAAATTAAAATTACTTATTTCACTTTTATATTAATTTAAAATCATAAAATAAAATTCAAATTGAATGAAAATGAGTGTTTTATAAAAATAAGTATTTTAATATTCATAAAAAATTAATTTTTTTAATTCTAAAAAAATAATCTTTTTATAATTTTGACATGATGAATATAAAATTTATTTTCATTTTACTGAATATATTTTCTATATCTTTTAATAACTTTTTTATTTTATCACAAATAATTAAATATAAAAACATTTTATGAAAATATACACATGGAGAATAGAATCTATTTATTAAATATTACACCCATAATAATTAATAATTAATTAATAAATTAATAATTATTTAGAAGATAAGAAATTTCATAATATTTTAAATGTTATTCATTCAATGAAATTTATTGACTATGTTATATTGATCATATTAAAATGATACTATTTTGGAATTCGTTTATGCTTGGTGTTTTATGAAATATAAGCTATTGAATGGTTTAGATTTATTTAAAAAGTGACATATCATAAAATCAAGGGGTGTTACATTAATTCTTTTTATTTCATGAATGAATATTACTTCCCATACATTTTTATACAGATTGTCTGTGGGAAATTCTTATTGATAAATAACAAATTTAAATTTTCACAGTTTATAGAATCTATATCCTCAATGGGATTTGTATTAATGAATAATATCAACAATTGATTTCTTTGTCCCTTAATGAAGTGAATAAATAATGTGGCTTTATCTATTTTAGAGTACTAATTGAAAGAGAATATTATTTCAAATGTGTTAATTCATTTTTTAGTGATTAGGGGATTTGAAGATATAATAAATGTTTGTGCTCTCTATCTCGTAAAGGACTCCACTATAATATTAAATCTTATAGGGTGTTCCATGTTATGTAATATACTTTTCATAAAAATAACCAGTTTTTATACTAATTCAAAACGTTCTCAGTTCATTCTCCCATAATGCTTTGAATTTCATTATGCAATTCATCACATTATATATTACAAATTTTTTAAATTAGATACCTCATATATCTATACATTTTCATAAATAAAAAATATTTAATTATAGAAATATTTTTGATTAATAATTGTTTCAATTGTAATCAATATACTTAGTGAAATTAATTTATACAATATATGTAGATCATTATATAAGAATTCATTATTTTCATTCTCTGCAATTAATTTTCATTTTCATATTAGGAACTCAAAAATAATTAAATTATATAAAAAACTATTTTTAAATAAATCAATTTTTTGGAAAATTTAATATGAATTATTTATGGAAAATCCCTATGGAGTTACAAATCTAGGTTTCCAGTAAATCCTCTTAATCTTGTACTATGTGATGATTGAGTTAATATTATATCCTCCATATTTAGTATTTTCACCTCAATTTATATATGTGTGAGGGCCCTAATCCATATATAGTATCCATATAAGGATTTAAATAAAATGAAAACAACCATATAAATTCATTAAAAAAATTATATTCTATCTTAAAATTTAACAAATATTTAGGGTTTTCATGCATTTTCATTCTTCATAATAAAATAATATTATCCCTTCCAATTTTTGTAACAATAATGGACCAAAAAATTAATACACATTATTTTAAAATATTGAAATTAGATTTCTAATTAATTAAAACTAAGGATATATATTCATGGGGTCCTTATAATATAAAATATCTAAATATATCTTCTTAATTATAAAACTTTAATCACTATTTAAATCTCCACATAATTTTCCAATATCCCATAAATCCTCAAAATACCATTAAATTACCTTGTGATTATACATATAATTTTTTTTATAAATCATAGTATCAGAATAAAAATAAAAATAAATATTTTCATGATAGTAAATGGGA
Source organism: Viscum album (assembly GCA_963277665.1). NCBI lineage: Eukaryota > Viridiplantae > Streptophyta > Magnoliopsida > Santalales > Viscaceae > Viscum > Viscum album. Next base: position 1,592,922,109 of record OY728150.1, read on the forward strand.
TAAACATGATATGATAATGAGAATGATCATGTGAAATGGAACATATCATACGAAAATGAAAACCCAATATCATGGAATAATGGAATATATACAACCAACATAAAATGTGAAATTATAAATAAGAGTTATGGGCCACTCTCGAGATCTTCATCGAAAATCTGAAAAGGTGTCATGGTGGATTAGGTTCACATCCTATTCAGTTAAATTAAATGTCATGAGATATAATTTATTACCCAATGTGTTTGAGTGTGATTCATTATTTTAATTAAGGAAATAGGTAAAGAATAAATTCGAATGATTTGTAAAATAACATGGATTTAATTATTTTGAAAATTCATATCTGAAAAGGAGGAATAATTTTTGAATATAGAGATCCAATATATAAAATTAATGTGAAATATATAGAGAAAGGAGAATTAAAAAGATCTACTTGGGTGAAATATTTATGAATTAAGTAGTGAATATTTTAAATAATTAAGGAATGTAATATTTTCTATAAAATGATATTTGAATTAAGTGTTTAATTAATTATATATAACATTGATTTTTTATAAATTATCTATGTTTAAAAAACATTTATTTATTGATGTGGACTACAACATCCCCAAAACAATGTGATTAATTCATTATTTGTTTTTTTCATTTATTGTATTGAAAATTTATATAGTGAATATATATCTATTATATGATATAATAAATATTCATGAAATATGAAATATTATTTCCTTTTCTTGTGTTATATACATAAAAAATTGAATACAATGTTCATATGTGTGTACGTCCCACCATCTGCATGAATAGTGTTACTCATTTCTCAATTTATACCTTTAATGAAATGATATTAACATATATGTATATTTAAAATATTTTATATTTATCAAATTATTAATTTTATGTTGATATTGTATACATGATCAATTTTTAAATATTAAGACATATTAACCAAATATAGATGAAAAAAAGAAACAATTTACTATTAGAGTAGTGATTTTAATAAAAAATTCATAATACATAGGTGATCAAATACGATAAATTAATAATATCCTATATGATATATATATATATATATATATAGTTCATGAATAGATTTAAAATTAAATATTATTTACTATACCATAGAATCTAGTTATTGGGACGTTAGATGAGACTTGAGAAAAGTGATTTATTTTTCCATCTCATTTTAATCAGGATTTTTTATGATTACATTTACATTGAGGAAATAATATTTTCATTACCCAACATATCAATTAATTTTTCATTATACATTGGTTATTTATTTCTAATAATGGTTTTCCATTAATTTTACACATTTAAATTACTCGTGAGATAAAAATAATGTTCATATTGAAAATTAATTATGATTTATTCTTCATTCAAGAAAATTATTCTTCCATGACTTTATATTAATTTAAAAAGGTTCTACAATGTTTTTTTAAAATTCATAAATGATTTTTATATCCATTTTTAGCAAGTTTTAAATTTTCATAAAAAAGATTCTATGGAATCATACATTTTTTCCAAATGAATACATTTTTACTTTTGAATGAAAATTTAATGGGAATATTTATTCTATCATACATGGAATGGAAATTATATAATTCATTTATAAAAACTCTAATTTTTGATGATTCCTTAATAATTTTCAAGGACTATTTTAAAAGAATATTTTCCCATAATATTATTTATATATTGTTATTTTTGATAAGATAATTCAATATTTGATGCATACCCTTGTTAATTAATATTACATATATATTTTAAAGTAATATTCATCTATGAAAACATATATCGATATAAATTATACTTTAATGGGGATTTGATTTTTTGATAGAATAGTTATTCATTCTTTATATGTTTATGTATATAATAATTGGATTTTAATGAAACCTATTTAATTTCACCAGGTTATAAAAAAAATTATGAAATGTTAATGAAATTAGTATTCACAAAAATTATTTTTAATTGATGATATAGAGACTGTTTTACAAACTTATAGAATTTATAAATAGGTTATTTTAATGAAATGATAATGGATTTTATCATTACCAACACTATACGAAGATCGTGCAATGAACTAAAGGTATTTCATCAACAACTAGCGATAAAAAATCATTTTTAGAATCCAAATAGAGAATTAATAATATTAGAGAAGATACCAAGAAAGCATGGCTTCCTAGCACCAAATGTGGAGGTCCATATAGTCCTAACTATGGATCCCATTCAATTTATAATACCTCTATACACAAATTGGGTTCCCTTAAATTCACCCACTTTTGATATATATATATATGTTATCTCTAAATCATACAATTATATCCATACCATGTATCACATTGTTGGAGTCTATTCTCGATATAAGAACATTATATTTCAACTCATTCTATGATATAGTGATAAAAAGAGGTGATCATCTAAATCATAATTCCCACAACCTTCCAATCATATAAACTAATTCTATGGAATGTGACAAATTATCATTTTAAATTTTCTGAATTTCTATAATGTAAGAAATGGTGAATGAATTGGAATCACCATTATCAAATAAAACAACTTATATAGATGAAGTTATATGAATGAAACCAAAAAACTGTTCTAGGACCTTAATATGAATCTATTAACATATTATATATTGAATTAATGTTTCTAATATTTTCATTATCCTATAGGAAAATACAAAATTGTGTTTCTCCATTAAAATCACAGTTCAAAATTAAAGATAATTCTCTACCACTGAAGCTAAAAAATTAAAAACCTACTAATTTGGATGGTTCTGACTAAGCTATCATTCCACTAGATTCTGAATATCCCGTATGAATTTTAGATGGGGGATCATTTATACAAAAATATTCCCAATGTATCATTATTTCTCATCAATGGAATTGAATATTTAGTGATTAACTTGTTTTTTCACATATGATGGTATTTCATTGTGATATAACACTATTGACCAAACATAGTATGACAACCCTACTTTTATTACAAACATAAAAATGATTTATTACATAAAACATCACTTGATACAACAAAGAAGATCGATAGGTTTAGTGTCTTTGTGGATTTGGATCATTACATAAAAACTTAAAACATGAATATACAACAACTTTATTGAAAACTTCCTTTACATGACCACTATATTCCCTCATACTTAGCATTGCATGGGATAACCTGATGACATGTATAAGAAAAGGGTGAGCTATAAATCCCAGTAAGGGAGTACACATGCAATAACATGAGGAGTACATAAAATGTTAGGAAATACGTATATCAATAGAGCATAAGAGAAACATGAACCTAAATTCATGATAAAGCATGATAATCATAACATGGAAATGTGGCAACAACACTTAACATGGAATTAGCATGAGCCAAGGCTCATTGCACATGGATCATGAGTAAATCCTCATTGCACAGAAAGCATGAGTAAAACCTCATTGAAATTGAATTAGCATGAGTCAACACTCATTACACATGATGTATCATGATACAATACTTTACCCAATGCATTGGAGTGCTATAAGGGCGCACCCTTCTTAAACATTTCATTTCATGCACAAGTGTGCCACATGGATCATAAAACATTGATTCATAAAACATAATAATTTATTCCATGATAAAGGAATGTGTAATTCATACATGAAACTTTATAATAAATACGTAAATTTTCATAAAGATGAATACCCGTGATGGAGAAATGGGCTTGGTATTCACTACACAATGGCATTGGCTTAGAAAATCTGTGTGATGTTGGCAGGGTAACAGCGTGACATAAGAATTCATAAAATTGTTTGATGAGATATAAAGGGGTTCCTTATCATATTTACATGTAATGGACCATAAGGATGTCATATAGATACATGTCCCAACAAATTTAATTGAAGTTAGATTCATGATACAAAAGTATTTCTTGAATGTAAATGAGGAGAGAGAAGTTGCTTTCGGAATTTCGGCATAGTAACGGGTGTACATGGGAGGAATTTAATTAGAGAGTAAAGGGTATCCCACCATTCAAACATAAAGAGGTATGTGTGATGGAGGTGTGAAACCATACCCAAACATTCGTAATTGAAATTAAAAGGCAAAACAACTTAAAGAAAATTGGACAAAAATGAGAAAGGAGGAAAAAACCTTTACTTGGAAGTGTGCTTCCAAAGGCTAGAGAGAGACTTGTGAGAGGCTTCTTGGCATCTTGGGGAACCTTGGTATGATTCTAGAGAGATTAGGTCAGAGTTTGGATAATCTCCAAAGTCTTTGAGTGAGGAGGATGTGGGAGCTTGGGTGGGTTTATATAGGAAAGGTGAGGGAATTCTTTATTATTTAGGTTTGCGTCCCCTTACATTAAATTAATCTAAACCACAAACCATCCCATGGTTTTTGCCCATGGTTTTTGGAAAAGGGGAAAGGAAAACAATATTTTATAATTCCAAAGTCCTAAATGCTTAAAATAACAGGGTTGCTTATGTGGAGGTGAGTCATACTCCCATGGAAATTAATTTAAAAAGACAAGGTGTTTAATAAGTCTTGAGGGGTCCATTAATGCTTTGAAAAGTAAGCCAAAAAAACCCAAAATCATATTATTTTAATGGAAAAAAATATATTGGCCGAAAATAAAGATTATTGTATTTTATTACATCACTATTGGGTCATAATGATGTCATAAAACACATTATATATTTAAATTGTATTTAATTTTTACTCATTAATTTGACTGTCTCAGAAAAATAAGAAAAATTAACTGTTGGATAATTTCGACGTCCTGATTCCAAAAATAACATTTATTTTATCTAAATAATTTTCTAAATATGTTAATTTTCATTTTCAAAATAAAAAATCACATTTATCGAAAATTCAAGGGTTTTGACAAAAATGGCTTTCAAAAATTAATAAAAATTATAATTGCATTCATACGATTATATGATAATTTATATATAATAAAATTAATTTAATAATAATAATAATAATTTATTAAAATATTATTCAATTCCAAAATACCTTAATTTTATAAAATATATTTCTTAATTATATAATAACTAAAAACACCATTTGTACTTTAAATACTATTTATAATGTATTAATAATGAAAAGAAATTATATTCATTATTATATACAAAAATAATGTACATGAACATAGTACTAATGATTAGTTACATAAACCCTTAATATAGCTGCATAAGACCTAAGAGTAAGGTGTGCGATGGTGATAGACGCTTGGTGTTGCTCGGATAACATCGCTCGAGTGGTAATTTCTATCAACTTTCACTTCTCCCGTAGACGGTCCTGTTCGAGCTTAACATGATGAAGCTCACCTTAGGCTTGGTCAAGAGAAAATCCCAAGGATGCCACCACTTTTCCGAGCTCTGACAAATGGGCTTTGTATTGGGCAATTCAACTGGATGAGGCCATCAGTCCCTTTGTCTGAGTAAATTTGGATTTGTCAAAACCCTTAATTTTTACTAATCATGTGATCACTGTTCAACATCTATATTAGCAACTTTCAAAATTCTTAACATAAAACCAAAGAAGTTGACATTTTATATAAAGATAAATAGATATTTAATTTGATCAAAATGTATTTCCATTAATGAAACTTTGGGTCGTTACAATATCCCCCCCTTAAGAAATTTCGACCTCGAAATTTGTCCTTTTTCCACAATAAAACAGATGTGGGTAACTCCGCTTCATCATTTCCTCCAATTACCATATCACTTCTTCAAACTTGTGGTTTCTCTAAAACACCTTCACAAGGGGCATTGTCTTATTTCATAGAACTTTTTCTCTATGATCTAAGATCTTCACTGGTTTCTCCTCATAAGAAAGATCATTCTCCAACTGTACCACCTCAGAAGAGAGTACATATGAAGGGTCCAGTATGTGCTTCCTTAAGAGGGATACATGAATGACATCATGTATATTAGCCATGGTAGGTGGAAGTTCTAGTCGATAGGCCACATCCCCAACACGATCATGAATCTCGAAGGGGCTGATATACCTTGGACTTAAATTCCATTTCTTTCCAAACCTCATGACCTTCTTCCATGGAGATATGCGTAGAAAAATCATGTCTCCAACATTAAACTCAAGGACTCGTAGATGATTATCTGCATAACACTTCTATCGACTCTAGGATGCCTTAATATTCTACTGAATGGTTTTCACCTTCTCCACCATTTCCTTAACCATTTCCGGTCTAAGAAACTTACGTTCACTGACCTCATCCCAACATATCGGTGTTCTGCACCTTTTCCCATACAGGGCTTCATATGGTTCCATTTGGATGCTCGAGTGGAATCTATTATTATAATAGAACTCAACCAGAGGTAGATGTGGATCCCATCCTCATTTAAAGTTCATTGAGCATGCTCTAAACATCTCCTCATGTGTTTGGATAGTCCACTCAGATTGGCCATCCGTTTGAGAATGATAGGCCATACTGATGTTCAGTTCAGTATTCAGAGATTGTTGAAGACACTTCCAAAACTTAGAGGTGAATCTTGGATCTCAGTCAAACACAATAGATAGTGGTATTCCATGAAACCTTACCACTTCCGTGATATATATCCGTTCTAGTTGATCCAATGGGAAATCCTCCTGAATAACAATAAAGTTTGTAATCTTTGTACGACGATCCACAACAACCCAGATTGCATTGTTGCCTTTGGATGTCATCGGAAGTCCAGTGACAATGTCCATGGTGATGTTCCCCGATTTCCATTCTGGTATGGGGAATTATTGCATCATCCCCTTAGACTTCTGTCTCTCTTCCTTCACTTGCTGGCACACCATGCACTTTGATGTATATTCAGCGATCTCCTTTTTCATATTATCCAACCAAAAGTGTTCTCGGAGATCTTGATACACCTTTCTGCTCCCTGGGTGAAGAGAGAAATTTGAACTATGTGCATCATCCAAAAGTTCCTTCTTCATCATCAGACTTGATGGATCACATAGTATTTTCCCAAACTGCACAATTCCTTCGTCAATAACATTAAACACTAAGGAATTACCTTTTTCGATAACTTCCACTTTTTCTTGAATTCCCACATCATCCATTTGAGCATACTTTAACCATTCCAAAAGAGATGGTTGAGCAATAATTTTTGAAAGGATTGATGATGTTCCCTTCTCTATGATTCCCATGTCCATCTTCATCAAGTCTTAGAAGATTGGATCCTTCTCAATTCTCATCATTGATAGAATCGTTGGATCCAATCTACTTAGGGAATTTGCCACCTTGTTCGCTTTCACAGGGTGGTAATGGATTGAACAGTCATAATCCTTGATGAGCTCTATCCATCTTCTCTGGCGCATATTAAGCTCTTTCTGTGTGAATATATATTTAAGACTCTTGTGGTCATTATATATCTCACATTTCTCTCCATAGAGACAATGACGCCAGCTTTTCAAGGAAAAGATCACCACCGCCAACTCCAGAGCATGCGTTGGATAGTTTCTCTCATGGATTTTCAACTACCTTGAGGCATATGATATAACTTTATCATTCTGCATCAGCACACAGCCTAAGACCTTATTTAAAGCACCATTGAAAACAACAAAAAGTTCCCCACTTGTGGGTAAAGTGAGAACGGGCTCAGTGATAAGCCTCCTTTTCAACTCCTTGAAGATTTCTTCACATTCATCCCTCCTTGAAAACATTGCTCCCTTTCTATTTATCTTGGTAAGAGGGTTGGACAATCGTGAGAAATTTCGCACAATTCGTCGATAATATCCTTCTAACCCCGAGAAGCTACGGATATCTATTACCGATGTTGGCCTCGACCATCCCTCAATTGCATCTGTTTTGGAGGGATCCATAGATATCTCATTGCTTGTGATGATATGGCCCAAGAATGAGACTTCCTTTAACCAGAACCCAAACTTGCTATACTTTTCATAGAGATTCTCCTTGCGCAAAGTCTCCAGTACAGTTCTTAAATGCTCCTCATGATCCTCCTATGTTTTTTAGTATATTAGAATATCATCTATAAAGGCTACCACAAATTTTTATAGTAATATCTAAAGAATCTATTCATTAATTCAATGAAGATTGCAGAAGCATTAGTGAGTCTGGAAGGCATTACTATGAATTCATAGTGCCCGTATCTTGTGTGAAAAGAAGTCTTGGTGATATCTTTCTTCTTTACCCTTACTTGATAATATCTCGAATGCAAGTCCACCTTAGAAAATTAGTGTTCTCCATGTAGCTGATCGAACAAGTCATAAATTCTTGGGAGAGGATACTTGTTCTTTATCGTTATTTTGTTAAGTTAACGATATCGATGAAAACCCGCATTGACCCATCCTTCATCTTGATTAAGAGGACTGGTGCACCCCATGGTGAAGCACTTGGGCGTATAAACCCTTTATCCAGATTCTCCTGTAGTTGTTTCTTCAGCTCTTCAATCTCTACAACAGCCATTCTATATGGATTCTTGGATATTGGTAAAGCTGCAAGTATAAGTTCAAATGATAATTCAACATCTCTTATAAGAGGAAGGCAATGTAGTTCTTCGGGAAACACATCCGCGAATTCCCTCACAATGGAAATTTCTTCAAGGATGGTTTCTTACATGGACTCAATCATCTGAGCCATATACTCGTGATCATAGGACAGTAATATCCATGTTTGAGATAATGGAGCTAAAGGGGATTCATCTTCCTCCTTACACTTTTAATGAATCGGTGATCGATTCTCCATATGGAGTGTGATTTCCCTCTCCCGACAATTTATGTTGGATCTATATAAGGAAAGCCAATCCATACCAATAATTGCATCAAATTACACCAGAGGGAGTATGATGAGGTTCACCGAGAAATTCAATCCACAAATTATAATAGGGTAGGACTTATATTGATGGGATGAAATGATTGACCCATTTTCCGTACTCACCGACATCTTCAATTCCATGATTTGTGGTGGTGTTGGGATTTTCTACTAAACTTTCGAGATATAAAAGAATGCGTAGAACCTGAATCAAAAAGTACATTATCTATTCATGAATGAATAACTAGTGTACCTATCACCACTTCATTGTCGGGGTTCACTTTGGCAGAAGTGATGGAAAAATCTCTTCCTTTCTGCCTTGGAGGTTGTTGGTTGCCTCCAAAATCCATTAGATTAGGGCACTGGTTTTCAAAATTACCTGGTTCTTTGCATTTTATCATTGAACAATGCATTGAGGATCGAATAGAGCATTCCTCTCCTCAGTCGTAGCCGTGTGTATTTATTTTCGATAGTTAATAGCTAGGTGCCCTTATCTTCCACACCTGAAGCATTTCCTCGTCCCCTTAAGGCAATTTCCAAGGTGCATCTTTCCGTACTTTTGGAAAGATTGGTATTGGATCTTCATAGCACCATTGGATTTATCCATCGGACCACCAGAATTGATGTCCACCTTACGCTTCTTATCCCCTTGATACCCATGTGATTCCCCAATCTCTATTTTGACCTTGAGGGAACATCCGACAATTTACTCATAGCTGTCGAAGTCACGGATTGCAAAATATTTCCGCAGGCTAGGCTTCAGCCCACCAAAGAAGTGGTCAACTTTTCATTCGGGGGTAACGAAAAAGTCGGAAGTGTATCGTGCAAGCCTTGTAAATATTTCCTCGTATTCTCCAACAAATTCTTCATATTTTTTCTTGAGGGAAAGGAAGTCCCCTTCCATCTTAAGCCGGAGGGTGCGCAGAAAATATTTATTGAAAAACATCTTCCGGAAATCCTTCCATTCCAACGCCTCGATTTCCTCTTCTGGCTTCATATTTTTGATCAATGTCCACCATTGATCAGCTTCACCCTCCATACGATAATCCACCATGAGAACCTTCTTTTGTTCCGAACATTGAAGGATGGAGAAGATATTTTCAATGGAGTTTATCCATTTTTAGCTATCATGGGATTAGATGATCCACTAAAAGTAGGAGGCATTTTTCTCATGAAGCACTATATAGTGAGTTTTTCATTCTCAGGGGGTTTAATGTTCCTCTTGACCCATGTTTCTATTAAAAACATGAGTTAGATGAGAGAGAATCGTGACAAAGTTCGTGATTCCCACTCCCATTGGATTGGGCATCTCATTAGTACAGTCATCACACTGATCTTCACAACGATTGTTAGCCCGAGTCCTCTTATTACCGGCCATTGGCTGGAATAAAAGGAAATTTAGTGATAACACAGAATGGGTAATCCATAGACAAAAGATGATGACTTATAAATAAACTTTTATTTCTTTAACCCATGAGTCTATAGGCTTGTCTTTTCATGATCTACTTTCTAACATATATTCTTAGGGTTTTTTATTCCCTTAATAATGGTTCATACTAAGCTTGTGAATTTACCAAAGCATATCTTCCGGGAGTGTCATAACTAAGAGTGCATCAATGCCTGTTTTCGTGCACCAGTTCCCATTCGAGTCTAGCTCAAAGTGGTGTTTTCGGGTTTTACCCCTAGGATACATCTATGCAAGAGCCGCCTCTAACTGCTCGTATCTAGACAGAGATGTATTTTCATGATAACCCCATTACTCAATACTAACCAAAACTTAGGGATGTTTTTATTATACTTAGTCTTGTCTCTATGGATTTACGAGGTTTTTCCAATCCTAATACAAAAAATAACTAAACCTATCCTCTAATACCAACTATGATAACCCAGCTTTTACTACAAATTTAAAAATGATTTATTACATAAAACTTCACTTGATAAAAAATATAAGATCGATAGGTTTAGTTTATTTGGGGTTTTGGATCATTACATAAAAACATAAAAAATGAAAATACAACATCTTTATTGAAAACATCATTTACAAGACCACTACATTCCCTTGTACATAGCATTGCATGGGATAACCTAAGGACATGCATAAGAAAATGTTGAGCTATAAAGCCCAGTAAGGGAGTACAAATGGAATAACATGAGGAGTACAATACATGTTAGGAAATAGTCATATCAATAGAGCATAGGATAAACATTAACATAAAGTAATGATAAAGCATGATAATCATAACATGGAAATGTGGCAACAACACTTAACATGCAATTAGCCTGAGCCAAGGCTCATTGCACATGGAGCATGAGTAAATCCTCATTGCACATAAAGCAAGAGTAAATCCTCTTTTAACTTGAATTAGAATGAGTCAAAACTCATTTCACATGATGTATCATGATACTATACATTACCCAATGCATTGGAGCGCTATAAGGGCGCACCTTTCTTAAACATTTCATTTCATGCATAAGTGTTCCACATGGTTCATAAAACATTGATTCATAAAACATAATAATTTATTACACAATAAATAAATGTGTAATTCATACATGAAACTTTATAATCAATAAGTAATTTTTCATAAATTTGAATACCCTTGATGGAGAAATGGGCATGGTATTCACTACACAATGGAATTGTCTTAGAAAATCGGTGTGATTTCGGTAGCGTAACGGCGAGACATAAGAATTCATAAAAATGGTTGATGAGAGAAAAAGGGGTTCCTCATCATATTTACATGTAATTTATAGTAAGGAGGTTATATAGATACATGTCATAAATAATTGTAATGGATGTTAGATTCGTTATACAAAAGTACTGTTTGAAGGTAAATGAGGAGAGAGAAGTTTCTTTCGGAATTTCAGCATAGTAACGAGTGTACATGGGAGGCATTTAATGAGAGAGAAAGGGGTCTCCCACCATTCAAACATAAATAGGGAATTATAAGGGAGGTGTGAAACCATACCCCACCATACATAATTTAATCTAAAAGTAAAAAAACTAAAATAAAATTGAACAAAAATGAGAAAGGAAGAAAAAACCCTTACTTTGAAATGTGCTACCAAAGGCTAGAGAGAGGCTTGTGAGAGGCTTATTGGGAGCTTGGGGCACCTTGGGAGGATTATAGAGAGAGTAGTGAAGAGGTTGGATGATCTCCAAAGTCTTTGAGTGAGGAGGAAGTGGGAGCTTGGGTGGGTTTATATAGGAAAGGTGAGTGAATTCTTTATTATTTAGGTTTGGGTCCCCTTACATTAAATTAATTCAAACCAGAAAATATCCCAAGGTTTTTTCCCATGGTTTTTGGAAAAGGGAAAAGGAAAACAATATTTTATAAGGACAAAGTCCGAACTTCTCAAAATAATAGGGTTTTTTATGTGGAGGTCAGTCATACTCCCACAAAAATTAATTTAAAAAGACATGGTGTTTAATAAGTTTTGAGGGGTCAATTAATTTTTTGAAAAGTAAGCCAAACAAACCCAAAATCATATTATTTTAATGGTAAAACAAATATTGGCCGAAAAAAAAGATTATATTATTTTATTACATCACTATTGGGTCATAATGATGTCATAAAACACATTATATATTTAAATAGTATTAAACTATTACTCAAAAATTTGACTATCTCTAAAAATTACGAAAAATTCACCATTGGATAATTTCAACGTCCTGATTCCAAAAATAAAATTTATTTTATCTAAATAATTTTCTAAAAATGGTAATTGTCACTTTTAAAATAAAAACCGACATTTATAAAAAATTCACGGGTTTTGACAAAAATATCATTCAAACCATAATAAAAATTATAATTGCATTCATATAATTATATGATAATTTATATATAATAAGATTAATCTAATAATAATATTATTATTTTATTAAAATATTATTTAATTTAAAAATCCATTAATTTTATAAAATAGATTTCTTAATTAAATAATAACTAAAAACACCATTTGTACATTAAAAACTATTTATAATGTATCAATAATGTCAAGAAATTATATTCATTATTATATACAAAAATAATTTACATGAACATAGTACTATAGATTATTTATATAACCCCTTAAAACAGCCGCATAAGACCTATGTGTAAGGTGTGTGATGGTGATAGACTTTTGGGGTGGCTCGAATAACATCGCTCGGGTGGTAATTTCTATCAACATCCTCTTCTCCCGTAGATGGTCTCGTTCGAGATTTAAATGATGAAGCTCAACTTGGGATTGGTCAAGAATGAAGCCCAATTATGCCACCTATTTTCCGAGCTCTGACAAATGGGCTTCGTATGGTGCAATTATACTGGATGAGGCCATCACTTCCTTTGTCTGAGTAAATTTGGATTTGTTAAAGCTCTATATTTATACTAATCATGTGATCACTGTTCAATGGCTATATTAGCAACGGTAAAAATTCTTAACATAAAACCCAAGAAGTTGACATTTTATATAAACATAAAGAGACATTTAATTGGATCAAGAGGGATTTCCATTATTGAAACATTGGGTCGTTACACATAGACTCTTGTTGACATAGGCGGTCATGATGGATATCCAATGACTAAACCACCCTTCAAACCTTAATAAAACATGATTTCCCTTCTTCTCCGATATTTTAAAACTAACCAATACCAATGCCAGAAATACAATATAAAAACTGAATTTGCATACATAAAAAATCCAAAACATCATAGATTGATCAAAAACATAATCATACATATTAAACATGATAAATAAACACTTCAATCAAATAAAAATCCACAACACCATTTAAATCCACTGTACCTTAAACTATTTAATTAAGACTACATTTGGAGTGAAATATACTATCTTATTAAAATGATAAGAAAACTATTTCATAGATGTTTTCCCATGAAGGAGGTCTAGTAACTTGATGGTGTTATCAAGATAAAATGTATAATTATCGTACTTAAAATTAAATGAATCCATAAAATATGTACATCTAATATTATCATGCCTAATAACCTAAACTTATGTATCCTACCACATATGACTAGGCCCTTCCAACAAAATGAATTACACATTACATTCCAGAATTATGGAGTCCCAAGGAAACCAAGGATCATCCTAATATTTTAAAACCAATCATTTTATTTACAAGGATCCATTATTCATTGTAATTAAGGGGGTTTATTGTTGATTAAACCTGGGGACTGATAATTTTTTAAACTTTTTATGGATTCATATAATAGAGAATCATGGGATACCTCTCCCAGAATAAAATCTTGGACAACCAAAATAATTGGCACAACTAATCTTTGACGAAATTTTAATAGTTAAATATATCTAGGAACATCCCAATGTTTTATTAGTGCTCTCTAAGGATACATGATACCGAAAAACCCAATATAAATTGAGGGAAATATAAACACATAATCACATAGAAAAACAAAAGATAAAAAAAATAAAAACTCGTTAAGGAATCAAGAATAAAACCTCAACAAATACCCCACTAATTTAAATCACACATGAGTACAATGGTTTCCAGGCACAGTATGTCACCCATTCACTACACATAAAAGAAGATTAAAACAAAATCCCAAAATCCCAATGTGACCTAGGTCCCATAATGATGTATATTACCCATAAAAATAGTGCACAACTAGACCATCCATCCAAAATTGTGCTTCGTCCCATCTATCTAGATATCCAAAATAATATAACCCAAAAGAAATTAATAACCTATATGTGATAAAATTTTATCATGAATCATCCAAATTATGCATCGAACCTGCCACCTGACCCATCCCATAGAAGACCTCAAAAGAAAATACTAATCCCACTGGATGAAAACTCGTGTATGGGCATTGTGTAACTCATTTTGGAATAGTGTTCCTCAAGATAATAATATCTAATATCATTAAATGATACATATACTTAAATTAAAATAGACATTAAATATGAAGAAAGAGAATAAAACAAGAATCATGATATAATAATATAACAATTAGAACAAGAAAAAATCATTAAAAATGTGAGTTAATAAAAAATATGAAAAAAAACATCCATGTTAAATGTGGTTCAATACCTCCATTCCATCATGAAAAACACATAAACTAGGGGAAAATTCAAAAAAGGAAAACCACATTAACCACTATTGATGGACTTTATTTTACTTATGTTAGAAAAAACATGATCAAAAAACACCAAAGTGGTATTTAGGGTGTGATATCACATTTCGAATATGAAACCAGCCAATAGATCCATGTGATGAATTAAAAATATAAATCAAAATTTAATATTTACATTAAATAAATTATTAAATTAAAAATGAAAAAGGGTTTTAAATTCATAAATAGAATGACTAGTTTAAGGAAAACTATAATAACATAAAAAATTAAGGCAATATGTTCAATACATTTAATGCTAGATTATAGTGGTCATATAATTATGGAATTATTAGTAGTCAAACAATATATTATGGTCTCATGCACTATCTTCTCGAGATATATACGCCAATGATCATGAGGTTCCTAAATAATAATGATAATTTACATGGTTTTGGATCTAGTGTAATTATACTAGGGAACCTAGGTCACCTAGATTCTTACCCTACTCGAGTACTATTCGTTACCAAAACTCCTAGGCACCTAGTGTTCCTATGTTCTCGAACACATTTTCACCCATTTTGAAAAACTGACTTTATTCATCAAAAATCATTTTACCAAAACCATCACTTGAGTGAAACTACCAGTTAAAATGGGGGAAAATTAATTTTTTTTATTTCCCTCACAACAACACCCTTGATATTAAAAGTAACACACACACACATTTTGAATGAATATTTTGAAACAAAATCAACCATATTAAAATCTTCAAATTATGGATTAGTAAAAAACGACCTACCATGAAATCGAAATCACCTAAATCTGATCATAAACCATAACAAAAATCATGGGAAGAACCTATTAATGAAAGGACAGAACAAAACCATCAATATCTAACCCAAATAAATCATGTGAAACTCATTTTAGGGCAAAAAACTACTACATAAAATAATATAAATAGATCAAAAAGGAATAATGTAGGATGAGAAGTTGGGAGGGATATACACGAGTATTTCATGAATAATCACACACAAATAAACAAAAATATAAATCAATGAGGTATTATAGTAATATATAACATGAGTTAGCGTTTTGAGAGGGTCAGTTGGGCTGAGGTAGAGGGGCTATAAGTCTATAGGTAGAGATGGGTACAATTATTTGTTTAAAAAAAATATTATGAATCATTTAGACCACATGATATACCATCATAGTTTTCTATAACACCTTCCAATAGGGTGGTAACTCTATCCATTATAAACTGTTGGTCGAAAAGTTTCCCCGGAGGGGTTTATGGTCGTTCACCTTGTCGTGATGCCTGGATAGTTCTATCATCTTGGTATAAATATATTCACAAGGTGGTGTACAGTCTCTCCTAATGTTGAGACATCCATGTATCTCTTTCTCTACACCAAAGAAAACTAATGTTTCTTAAAAAACATATAATAATTGTATGGACCGAATGTTAGACAAAAAATTATAAAATTACCTTAAAGGACATATTGTATGTTACATGAATTCGATTATGTGATGGGTGGGCACAAAATTATATTTTCATATAATGTTTGGGGTACATCTATAGTCTCATGATTTAACTAAGGGATGTGTTTTTACATTCATAATTCCCTTTGGGAATCATTATTGGTTGCCTTGTACACTATGAGAAATTGGTTGTGTATAATGGTCTGTTATGATATGGAAAATGTGTGTTCAAGGATGATACACTATGATTTATTGGGATCTTTAGTTAAAATTTATAAAATATATAGTTTCTATATGTTTGATGTATCCACACATTTATTACAATATTTTTATTTGTTCATATAGTTTGTGATGGATTTATTATTAATTCTCACTTTTATGATTCATGTTTTTTAAAGATAATTTTTATGATATGACCCATAATGTTTTCCATTGTATATAAGGTATGATAATTGTGTGTTATTATTATGAACTCATACCATTATAATTTTCATATGCATTATTATGATCATCGATTCATATCTCCACTGATTAATCTTAAGGATAATCTAAGACTACACATTCTTATTTTAACAACACCGGATTGTGAAGACATTTTACCAAGAAGGGTATGTCAAAAAATGATCAATGTTAGAATAGAATTATGTGTATATGATATTAATATATTTATTTACCAAATAAACTAAAACTATATGGATTTAGAATGGATTATAATGTTATATATTGAATACTCATTAAAAATGTTGTAATATTTTTTTAAGAATTAATTGGTTCAATATTGTTGGAATTAGAGAGGGGTCTAGTAAATATTTAGAGATTTAGATTAGAAATATTTGGTTCATACTCTAGGGATTATTATAATTATAATATAACATGGAAATGTTTGGTTCAGATAAATATTTTGTCTATTTCCCCACAATTATTATTATTATTATTATTATTTACAATGTTCTTGTTAGTTTTAGCCGATGGATAAAACTATAACATAACATGTTATATAAACTTTTGATGGGAAAATCAATGATAGTCCACATGACAAAAAAATATTTGAGTGATGGAATGAATATGCTTGTGTCATTTTTGTATTCATTTTAACATAATTAAAATAAAGTGTCCCTATCACTTACAAGTGGCTCCATGGGGCCCAAAATCGACCCAAAGTTTCCCAATGTTGGACATGAATCAAAAAATAAGGTTAGCACACGTTTTAGGGTAATTTGTTATTATTATAATATTATTTTTTAACCCTTATTTACCAGATTTACCCTTTAACCCTGGTAAATAAAATATGTACCGAAGTAATTATTCAAAATGTATAAAAATAAAATTCACCTATTTAGAAAATTTTAGCTTCCTGATTCCAAATATGGATTCCATTTTTCCAAATTCAATACACAGAAGTGGGAGAAATTAATTTAAAATTTATTATCGTTGTTAAAACAGAAAACGTGTTTTTAAGAGATAATAACTATCAAAAGATTGATACTTCTTTATGTCCGGTTTAATCGTGAAATTTTGTCCAATGACCAAAATTTTATTAAATGGTAAAAATATATTCTAAATATACTTTAAAACCACTCAAATTCATAATTTATCACTACTAATTATTTTTTATTAAAAAAGTTGTTTTTAATTAAAATTTATTAATTTTCACTATTCATCAAAATATAAAAGTTATCTGAAAAGTACCAAAATTTAACCCTAGGATAAATTCAATATTTCAAATTGGAAAATGAAGTCCATTTTTAGAGATAAAATTTATAAAATTTTAAAATGTACGTATTATTATTCATTACGGCTAGTTTGATTGGTTGTAGTGTGTGTTAGAACTCGAAGTTGCGTATAACACACGCTACTGTATTATTCAAAGAGAAGCGTATCATAGAAGATTTGGGTGTTAAATTGTAAATTATTTTATGTCCCCATTATAATGAATAAATTTATCTAGTCAAATTGAATATATAAACGTTTAAAATATTGGATTTAAAAAGGGTTCACTATTAAAGTTGGTAAAAGTGCATTTTTGAAAAATACTATTGTTATCTGAAAAAAAAGGAATTTGTTCTTACATTATGTCTAAGAATCTCATAATATGGAACCTAAAATTATAAGGATTATATAATGTTTAAAACTTAGTTAATACTATTCATAACCTCTTTTGAACGGCTTGTTTGGTAAGTCGTGGTGCGCTTGAACTCGGTGTTGTGTGTAGTGTATGTTATTGAATTATTTTGAAGAAATAACACACTATGAATTCGTGGGGTGTTACATTCTTCCCTACTTCAATAAATTGTGTCCTCGCAATTTTGAAATTGTTCTTCGGAAATAAAAGGTTGAAAATAGAAATTATCTTGGAGGGAAAACCCACATCGGAATTTGGGTTACTAAAATTTAGTGTTAATATGATGGAAAGATAAATGAAAGGGTCACCACCAAATTATGATCTCGATTAAGAGAACATTGGTGGCAATTAGAGACATATAATTGGAGGAAAATTTAAATATTTATAGGCAGTGATTAAGGTCATCAATCAAAAACAAGTGTAAAATTGAGGTCCTTAAATTTATCAATCTATGATGATTTGAAATACCATCGGTTCAACAAAACCTAGGTTATTAGGATAACACATTTTTGGTTTTATGATTCCTTAAATAAAGTGTAAGAATTAATTTATTCATAGAATAAGTGAAAAAAATATATATTCTTCAGAAGTAGAGTTCCATCCTTTATCTAATTTCTACCACAAACTCATCGTTCACTCTAAAAGATAATAGAACGTAAATGATTTATTCTATTTATCCTTTTCGTATAGTGTTCCAAAAAAAGAATTTATAATTCATCTACCAGATTTTTTAAAAAACTACATTATTTAATCACAGACATTACATGGGCCAGTGGTAGGTGATACATTCTTATCACCCTTCGGTTGTGGTTTCAAGTCTCGCGGCCTTGCCAAACGCGACGTGGTGCCGCCCAACCTCAGGGTTTTACTTTTATGGAAATCCAAAAACAATCCAAACTAGAACTATCTGAAATGCATTAGTCCAAAAATGAATATCCTTTTTGCTGCGTAATAACATGTGAACACCTTCATCGTGTATTCTTTTGAAACACTACAACATCCTGAATTACCATAAAACCATATTAATTACATTCATGATCCCTTAGTCCTTAAATAATAATGGATATACTCCTTCAATCCAAAAATGTTGTAAACCCCAACAATGATGGAATATACAAATCATTAATCAGTTTCAAGGTAGTCAAGAATATCCAATATAATTTATCCAAATCAATCATGTATTATTCTAAAATCACTACCTCGGTATCAGAACTATATAATGGTTTATCATTCTCTCAACCATATATTTTCAAAAAATTTATCCTGCTATTAAGTAACTTTTCTTTGTTCCACAAAAGCTCAAGTCCTTAATGAAATTGTACTGCAATACAATCCTTATATACTCCATAATTATTATAACAAGTTAATTGTTGATACAACACTCAAATGACATAATCAACATAAGAACTCTAATCATTCCTCTTCATCTGTGGTAGTATCATAACTTTATTATTATCCAATAGCATCATTTTCAGCATAGACTGATGATTGAGACATAGGTTCGCGTAGTGTCCAAACTCCTTGCAAATAAATCATTGTACATTTGAAACCATTTTCTTACCCTTGCAGTCACGTACTTTGTGCCCTTTTCCTCCACACTTATAACAAACACCCATTCCTTTCAGGCAAGTTCCAGGGTGTTTCTTCCCACAGTTATCACATATGGGGAAATACTTCTTTTCCCTCTTCCCTTTATACATCTTTCTCTCTTCCATCCTTTTCTTCTCTTGCTTCCCTTCAAATCCATAGGTCTTAGTAAACTCTTTAGTTATCTTATTCACACATGATACTATTCCTTCATATGATGATAATACGTGGGAGACTATTTCCCTTCTAAATGATGTCTTAATACCATGAAAGATACGATCCTTCTTACTCTTTGGATCATACGTATTACTGGAGTTCACATTCCTTCTACTGGGCGTCATTTCTATACAATAGCATAAACTCGGTCAGTTTATGAATTGAAATAAATAATTCTTAACTCAAATTGAACAGTTTATGGATATAATCCATAATCATAATTTTTTTCTTTGAGTAAGTATATACTCATGAGTCCTTCATAATGGTTTGTAAATAAAATAACAATTATCCTAAGCATATCCCCTGGGAGTGTCGTAGCCAAGAGTGCAGCATGGCCCGTTGTCTTGCACCAGTTCCTGTTCGAGTCTTGCTCAAAGTGGTGTTTTCAGGTTTTACCCCTAGGTACATATGTGCCAGATCCGCCTCTACCTGCTCGTATCCATACATGGATGTATTCCTCAGAAAACTCACAAAATCTATTCAATACCAAAATTCAAGGGTGTTATTCTATACTAATCTGCAAAGTCTATCTTAGGGTTATGTGCTCTAATCAGAGATTATCTAAATCTAGTTTCGAAGGTCATTGCCAAACATCCTCTGATACCAACTGTAACGCCCTGACCCCAGTGACCCAGAGTAGGTGAATTATTTTAATACATTGGCATGATTACAAAGAATCAAGTCTAAAAGGGCCGATCAGTTTAGCAGTCTTGGAAAATAGATTACATTCATAAATGTTAAATTACACTCCATAACATACAAAACAACATAAATAATACTTTATGAATGCCATTATTCCCTTGTCTTAACCCTGCATATCAATCACAATATAGTTCTTGGAATCCTGGGAAAAATAAAACATAGAAAGGGGTGAGCTCAAACGCTCCATAAGGGTAAGCAATACAGCAGAAACTTTCATAAATAAACATAAACATTTAAGGCAATGTATAACTAAAAGAAAATCCTTTTAAACATAAACATAAACACAGTATGGAAAATATAAAATGAAATAATTCCATTTACTTATTCACATGGATATTATACTAATTGAAAAATCACATGCAATATTAATAACCACTTTCATAATGATGGAATGCATAATACCGAACTTTAATTTCTGTGTCAAGGGCTCGTGCCAAGACCTAAGGTATAACTATAACTAGAACCCAGCCCAGAGAGCCTTTATAATCAGACTCCAGCCTGGAGTGCTTCTAATAATCGGACACCAACCCGGAGTGCCTCCAATAACCGGACACGAACCGGGAGGGCTTACTTTTACCGGTCCCCAACCCAGAACATACTAGTCCAACACATTCATATTAAGAAGAGGATGAAATATAACATAAAAATTTTTATTAAAACAAGCATGAGAAATGTCAATACTTTACCAATAAAACTTGAATGGTATAAAAATTACATATCCACAGTCAAATATATCAAAAAACTTTCAAAAAAACATGGAAGATTTGTATCATGATAAATCAACTTCAAAACAAGTTTAAAATTCATTAAAGAATTTTGACATAGATGAGATTGATTTGTAAAACTCTTTGAGATAGGTACCCATTTTTCATGAAAACATTTAAAAGTCACACAATTTAGAAAATAATCCATTTAAAGACATTTTTGAATCAAAGTGTCCCATACCACTTTGAAACATTTTAATGTAATTATCATTTTAAAAACATTCATGTCCATATAAATAAATCCTTAAAACCCATTTTGAAGACATGGACAATAATGAGAAAGATTTAGAAGAATTGATATTTAAAATATTTGAAATGAAGTTTTAGTAAAAGAGTCCGTAAAAAGAATCCCTTTGAAAACACTTTCATAAAACATGGATATGGATAATAAATATGTCCCATTAGATACTTATATAAAAACAACCTCGGATAATAAAGAGATTGTGAAATTAACCCTTGCCAATTTGGTAACTTACAAAACATACAAACCATGAAAGAGTTATCATACAATGAATATGTAAATACACATAAACTAAAGTGTATTACACAAATAATATAATTATGGGCAGTACATACACTACACAAAAGGTAATAGTGGAAATATGGCATGAATTTCACCGGAATAAGGAGTGAGATGAAAACCCCTTACCTTGTACTTTTCCTTGGTTGGGGGTAGGTTAACCTTCTCTATAGTGGTTAAATAATTTTTATTAAATTATACAAGAATCATATACATTAATATGATATAATATATGATCATTTAACATTTCTTTGTTAATAATATCTTAGTATTATCGTCGTTTCGGGTGTTAACTTACTCATTTTCTTTTATATGTTTTGTTACGTAAGCCGTGGTTGTCATGGATAGGTTGTATCTTATTCATATACAGAATTATATCAAGTCCTTAAACATTATTTTTAAATCATCAAATGATAATTATACTTGAATGGATACGATAGAGAATGAATCTCATCGCGTTCACGGAGATGGTAGTCCATACATACGCACGAGCGAAAATATCATTATTTTGATATTAAAATAATATACAATTGGATGTTATATCATATATACAGAATAATTATCATGTTATATTTATTATTTACATGAATTGCACATCATTATTATACCCATCCATATAATAATGTTTTGAATAACAATTACACCATGACGTGGAGACGGTAAGCCGTACGTACACACGTATGGTGACATGTCATTAAAAGGATGGATAGAATACTGAAATATGGTTGTACCATATTTATAATAACTTAAAAGTATATATAATATACTGGAGTTATTATTTTAGAATGGTAATAACAAAGAAATAAGAAGTGGAAGAAGAAAGGAACTTGAAAAAGGGTGGTGAAATTATTATCTATTCTTCAGATTCTTGATTTTGATTTGATCAAAAGGGCTCTTTAGGTTGGCTTTCTGACTAAAGGAAGGACTATAGGATAAATTTAGGGAAGTTTAGATAATATTTTTCAAGGGGTTGGCCAAACCAGAAGGCTTTGAATGTGTGAATTACTGAGAAGGGGGAGTTCCCTTTTATAATAGGGGTGAGGGGCACCTTTGGAAAAGCTAGAAATATTATTTTATAATAAATTCATATTCAGTTTATAAGGGATTTAAAGTGGATTATATAAAATTTAAGGTGGGTATGGGTCGAAAATCACTCATCTAATTTAATTTAGACAGGTTTGGGTCACTATATTAACCTTATATTTAAGAATTAACTCTTAGTTAATTAGTTTCACTTTTACAATGTCTCTTTGTATATTATATTATATGGTTAATAAACATACTATATACATACAAGAGACCCCAAAGTGTTCCATTAATGATACACCTATCATGATACAAGTCTCTTGTCCGAACCTTCGATTTTGATGAATTTAATATCAATTAATAATATAATTTTTTTTAAAAACTCTTTTATGTCAATTTTGACAATATTCAATAATTGATTTTTTTAAAACTCATAAAAGAATGATTAAATAGAAAAACATTAATTAAATAAATCCTAAGATTCCATATTAACCTATAAAATTATTTATATTTATAAAAAGTCTCAAATTAAATTTATTTGGGTATTTATAATATCAGTTATTCGAATTTTTCACTATTATGGAAATTATTGCATCACCATTGTGTCATACATAAATTATATTATTTAATGTCTAAAAATTATAAATAAAATCTCATTATATAGGAAATATTTTTATCTTTATAATGAATATTTATAGTCGAAAATAAAACATATATAACCCAATGTAAAATTTTTTTTACTAAAAGATATATGCTTGTGTCATTTTTGTATTCATTTTAACTTAATTAAAATAAAGTGTCCCTATCACTTACATGTGGCTCCATGGGGTCCCAAAATCTTCCCAAAGATGCCCATGGTCGGACATGTATCAACCAATAAGGTTAGGATACGTTTTATGGTAATTTGTTATTATTATAATATTATTGTTTAACCCTTATTTACTGGATTTACCCTTTAACTATGGTAAATAAAATATTTACCGATGTAATTATTCAAAATGTCTAATAATAAAAGTTTCCTATTAACAAAATTTTAACATCCTGATTCCAAATATGGAATCCATTTTTGAAAATTCAAAACACAGAAGTGGCAGAAATTAATTTAAAATTAATTCCTGTTTTTAAAACAAAAAGCGTGTTTTTAAGAGATAATAACTATCAAAAGATGGACACTTGTTTATGTCCGGTTTAATTTTGAAATTTTGTCCAATGAACAGCATTGAAATAAGTAGAAATATATATTCTAAATATACTTTAAAACCACTAAAGTTCATAATATATCACTACTAATTATTATGATTAGAAATGTTGTTTTTAATTACAATTAAGTAATTTTCACTATTCATCAATATATAAAAGTTATCCGAAAAGTACCAAAATTTCACCCTAGGATAAATTTGATATTTCGAATCCAAAAATTAAGTCCTTTTTGATAGATAAAATTTAATAAATATTAAAAATTATGTATTAATATTCATTATGGCTAGTTTGATTTGTTGTAGTGTGTGTTAGAACTCAAAGTTGCGTACAACACACCCTACTATATTATTCAAAAAGAAGAGTATCGTGGAAGCTTGGGGTGTTACATTGTAATTTTTTTTATGTCCCCATTCTAAAGAATAAATTTATTTAGTCAAATTGAATATATAAAAGTTTAAAATATTGGATTTAAAAAGGGTTCACTATTAAAGTTGGTAAAAGTGCATTTTTTAAAAATACTTCTTTTATCTGAAAAAAAGGAATTTGTTCTTACATTATGTCTAAGAAACTCATAATATGGATTCTAAAATTATAAGGATTATATAAAGTTTAAAATTTAGTTAATACTATTCATAACCTCTTTTGAACGGCTTGTTTGGTAAGTCGTGGTGCGCTTAAACTCGGTGTTGCGTGTAGTGAAAGTTATTGAATTATTTTGAAGAAATAACACACTATGAAATCTAGGGGTGTTACAGATAACAGAGAGAATCACAAAAGAAAGTGGTGAGAAAGAAATATAAATAAGGAAATAAATAAATATTATCCTAGGGTAATGTATTGTAAGTGATCTAATAGGTATATCATTATAAAATAATAGGGGTGATACTCATATACTTCAATGATGAGGCATGATATAAAATTTTAAGATAATTTAATCAAGAGAATGTTTAAACAACATAAAACATGACATCATAAACATAATTCAATACTAACAATTGGGAAAAAATAAAATATCATTCTTAGGTTAATCACTTTTTCATGATACAAGGTACCTCAAGATATAAAATAACTACCCAATGCATTGGTGGGATATATATTATTATGGTCTCAAACATCTATTTTTTTCTTATAAAGGTATTAGCGTTCAATATAGATCATTGAACATAATGATTTCATTTATCAGTTATATATAATTATAAATTTGTGTGAGATATATAAATAGATGTGAAATATCAATGAATAATATGTTCATTTATGTTATATCCATTGATTTGTTACAGGGATGTCTATTCACTACAAAATGTTTTGGCATGAAAAGCATGATGTTAATTTTGGTAGCACAAAAAAAATACATAAATATTCATAGAAGGTATTATGAGAATTAAAGTGGTACTTCATGAATTAGAAATCAAATGGAATGTAGAAGGGTTATTTTTGAACATAACTAAACATGAACAAATGGAAATTATTATAAATGTATTGAGAAGGTGCATGAGTAAAGTGGGGAAAGAGAGGATCATTTACCATGTAATGAAATGTATAAATTATAGGGTGGAGGTTTATATGAACATGGGTGTACTATTGGAGAACACTTCAGTGGGATAGGTAGAGTACTTTTGTTATGAAAAGGATTTGAGTTAATAAGAATTCGGGTTTGGTATATATTATATAGTAATATAAAGGGAAATAATATATTAATTTCAGATCATTTGTTTTTCACCCTATAAGATAATTTAATTAAAAAATAAATTCCGTTTGGTTTTCCCATGGATTATTCTAAATTTTATGGTATTTCAATATATATCAAGTTTGAGAACTAATATCATTAAAATAATACATGTGGTGGTGCATCACCATGAGATTTTTTAAATTCTTATACATAAATTTTTTATGATTTCTTGAGTCACACACATCAAGAAATTTAATCCAAACATGATATAGTACTAAATTATAGTTAGTTCCTTGAAATTGGATTGGATTGTAGAAATATGACTAACTATGCTATAAGAAATGTATGACTATATAAATACAAATGTATTTATTTAGTATCATATAATTAGAAAAAAATTAAAAGAAATTATTGTAAACTGGAGATTATGTTGAAATTTTTTTTTTGTATTATTCGATTATTTTAATTAAAATAAAATTTATTAATTAATATTTTTGGTTGATTTAAATGAATTTTTTATTTTATATTTTTAATAAATTTATTTTTTCCTTTTACTTTATAATTTTTCTAGTTATACGAAAAAATAAACAATTATTTTTGTTAAAATTTTTATTTATCTAAAAATAAAATTTTATTATTTATTTCACAATTATTTTCAAATTAATTTATTCATCTTATAAAAAATGAAAATGATAAAAATATTTATTTTTTTGGGAAAAATATGTTAATGTTCATAAAATATGTAACTTTTATTTTTTCATTATCAATATTAATCGTGGTAAAATTTTACACCTAGATATAGTGTAAATCTGGTAAATAATTAATAAAAAATTGTGACATGTTAAAAATTATTCACAATAATTTTTATTGGATAATGAAAATTATCCAATAATAACCTTAAATTTGAAATTGATATGTTTAATAGACACTTCTTTATAATATATATATATTATTTAAAGAAATTAATGTCACAAATGTCACTCTATTATTTTTAAGTATATAATATGTTTCCACAAAGGGAAAGTCACATTATGAATGGATATAAATGTATACATTGATATTAATGAAATTATTTTTATGATGAATATTTATATCTATATTTTATTAATTTTATTAATTTTATTATTTATGTATATAAAAATTATTAATATATCTAAATATTATAGGGTGATAATAAATTTTTTAAAATTTTATATCCTACCAATTTCTTGGCCATTTAAATCCATTTTGAATGATAATGAATTTAATATATTTTAATATTTTAAAAAAATTCAAGGGTTCCCCTCCACTCAATTAAAAAATAAAACTAATCATTTAACTACTTCACACCTAATTGAGGATTATATATATACATAACTGTATTATATTCTCTTATAAAAACTAGTAGATATGTTATATAGGTATTTTTATCCCAAAAATACCATGCCTAGAGCCCTTAAAAAGATATCAAAATTAGATATATCAATGAAGAACGAATAACGTTATTTGAGGCATCTTTTAAAAAATTAATCTTTCACATCTTCTAAATCTATAATATAATTCATTAAATAATAATTTTAGAATCATTTATATTTTTAAATGTTATTATGGTTATAGATCCACATTTATTCTCCCTCTTTCCATAAAATTGGAAGTGAAAATATAACTCTTCTATACATATGTCTTATCATCTCCATGTACCAGTACAATTAAATTTTACACACTATGTTTTTAAGAAATTATATTATGAGTGGATTTATGTTTTTATATGATAATTATGACATATTTATTAAATTTTTTTAATATCATATCTACCTTCTTACCTTTCTAACTGTTAGATGATTATAACACCAATCATTGGTGCTTGTGACATCTCCCACCACAATGCAATGTTATTAACCTTTGATTTTTATTTTATGTAGTTGTTAATTAGGATATATTTAATGAATAGGTATGGTTTATATGATATAATAATTTTTATTAAAGATTTGTTATTTTTAACATTTTTTTTCATCAATCTAAAAATAGAAACATTGTATTTGTGTTTGTATAGCCTACCAACCCCATGACTAGTTTAATTCATTTTTACGACCATATAATTTGTAAGGAAATATATAAATTTATTTTATGATTATATATTATATATATAATTGTTAATATTTTTTAGGTGATGGAACCATGATCCATATACAATGACCCAAAAATACACACCCCCAAAGACATGAAAAGTGATAAATAATAATCCATGAATAGAAATTTTAATAATGATGTGATAAAATATTGTTGATAAAAGGGTATAAGTTAATCATATATGGAATGATTTTTTGAGTATTTGTATTTAATATATTTTATATAACTCTCTAGTTACTATAATGTCAGTTTTAATGTGTATGTAAGAAGGGAGATATATTGTTTAGTATTTTTATCTCCCATTGATTTCTTTTAGATACATACCATATTCACCATTTATTTAATTTATGAGTTTTATATACTTAAAATGTATATATTTAATGATTATTGATCTGAATTATATATATATTTACATATTAATTAGTAGTTATTTATTAAATGAGGTTACAAGGTCAATTTTTTTCATAATGGAGAAGTGTTTAATGCTAAAATATCACAATTTATCAAAATTATCTGACATTAAATTTATAATGATGAATTATTACGATATAATATAGTCATCAAAAATCATATAATCAATTTATTTTTTGGAAATTTAATTTTTCCATTCAATTTTTTCACCATAAGTTCTAAATAGTCCAATATTATTTTTTTAATGAAAAAGGTCATCATTTTTCTCTTCTGTCCATATTATTTTTCCTTCAATATCCATGTTTAATAATAATTTCATAATGATATTTTTCACTATTTTAAAATGATTTTTTATTCATTATTAACGACTTTTAAATTTTTAGATATATTTTATTAAATTAGTCTTCTTGTCATTTTCTGAAAGAGGTAATGTTTTTGAGATTTTATATAAAAATTATAAGGAATATTTTCTTTTAACATATACTTCATGAACTGAATATCTCTACATCATGAAAAATAATTTATTTTATTACCAATTTATAAGTTTCTATAGTAATATTTACAGAAAACAATTTCTATAATATTTTTTAAATTATCACATTTTAATTAAGTATATTCAAAATGGGAAATTCATTTTCTTGAAGAATATTTAATGATTTTTAATGGTATTTCTATACAGAAAAGAAAAATATTCATATTTTATCCTACGAATTTATAGGATTATAATCAAAAGACACAATATTTATTATTTATATAGAACATTTATTTTAGTTTTGAAAAAAATGTATGAATCCTATTTATTTTTCTCGGAATATTCTATGATGATATTATAAAAATTTTATGTATCTCATTCCATTTCCATGGGTTAGGATATAATAAAATGATAATGAAATCCATTCTTTATGGATTATTTTTTGATGAATTTTTTATGTTATTTATTAACTCCTATTGATATAATAAATTTTGTGATGGTGGTTATGTTCCAACCATGAAACTAGTTAATTTATAACCAGTGAGGGTTGTCATGTCATAATAAATGATTATAGGGAAAAATATATCTAACTAATGTATTTCATAATGATTTATATATCATGAGAGAAACAAGACTATAATGGGGTGTGATACATTATTTTTATGGGACATTGTCAACAATGAAATTCAAGGGAGTGAGCATTGACTACTATGATTTTTTTGTTAGTATAACAAATCCACAATTATATTCTAGGGAGTAAACCTTAACATCTATAATGGTTTAAGGTGGAATCAAAATCCATGATGGTGGTCTCATAAGGGGGAATTTTATTAATAAGTAAATAAGTTAATATACTTCTATATATTCCACAATTTCATATATTATGCAAATTTTTTTCTTATATGGCCTATGTTCCTTGATTTCATTATGATTATTCTTTTATGAACAACCATGATTTTTGAAATAACTCAATATTATAATATTGATATACTATGTATTATTTTCAAAGGTTTTTCTCATGTTCTTATACCCTTATGTTTTATTTTTTGAAATATTATCATTGATATATCTATTTTTACCAAAACCGAGCATCCATAAATAACCATTGTGATGAATCATTTCCCTGTGTTATTTATAATTTTACAGTAGATGATATTTCAATGAAGGGTTCTGGTCATGATGAATTTATTGAGAGTTGATATCTATCAGTTATGAATGAGTTTCTTAATGCCAATGTTTCCAATTGATGTTGTCCTATATAATTATTGAGTGGATCAATATGATGTGTAATGAGTATTCATATATTAAAATCTGTTATCACTATATAAAATGTTTTGTTCTCTATGGAATGTTTCAAAGAAAGGTTTAGTCATAATTTAGAATATTAGATATGAAAAAATTATTTATAATCCATGTTATATGACTAAGAATAGGATATCATCATACAAATTTTATTACAATCAATAATGACCTAAGTTGAACCTAATTTTTCATAAAAGAAGGTGTCACTGTTATGAAATTATATAAATTAATTTTTCGGATTATACGGTTTTCACTAAGATAATTGATTCTCACACTACTTTTTTGAACTCAAAGGAATGTTTTTAATAATCAATTTGATGTAAAATGGGATTATTTTACTCATGATAAACTAAATATTATGTTATGAAAAATGAGAAATCATGCTATTTTTAATTATAATGCATTCTCAAGATATGAATCACACAAATCATACAATAAAATAATGGTGTTAAAAATGTTTTTTTGGTATCCTCATGGGGAAAAATCCATCTACATATTATGATTTTTCAAATCCATTAGATTGTGAGAAATGTATAAATACCATTGAAAATATATTATTCATTATCCATGGGTCAAAAAAATAGACGGTGATTATTTTTTATCATTTAATAGGATAATAAAATCAATGTTGTACTCTATCATGAAAATGGGTAATCATTATAAAATTGACTCCATACAGTGGGATGATTTTATGATATTAATTTTTAATAAATTTTTTCCACATATAATTAGTAAGAAAATGGAAAATTAATTCCATTAAATTAAATTTCTAGATTATGAATTTGATAGTACCTTTGAAAAATATTTTAAAATACATGTGAGGTATACATTAAAAATTATCATCCAATATGAATAGAAGTTTGATATATTCTTCAATGATTAATCACAAATTATCCACCTGGAATTACCTATAGGGGATGTTAATATATTAGAGGATATAATCTTGATGTTCCTTCATTATGGTGTTTGAGGATGGTGTGAAAAAAATACCCATTTTTTATTGGAAATTAATGATGTATTTAAAAATAAACATTAAAAATAAAGTTGGGGAAAATATTATATTAAAATTATTCTAAATGTGTGAATAGAAACATTAAAAAAATAATCTTAAGGGAACCAGTAACTTTTTAATTTATCGAAAGGAAGGTCATCAGGAAATCGAATATTGATTTGATTATAATAATTCCGATAAGGACTCAAATATATATAATTAACCATATAATTAGCCTCCCATAATCATTTTTTCTTAATTCATAGATTATGGTAATTAGGATAACCAATGACCATATATTCATGTTACTGAAAATGGATGATGTTAAAAAACGTATTAAAATAGCGATAATGGAAAATATCAGGTGATCACTATTTCAGATGTGGGTACATTAACAATATAGTGAAATGTACACTTTCCATCCAATATTGAACTGTTAATTTCTAATTGGATTTTTGATCCACTAAATATTTTATATCAAACCAATTTTATTAGGGTATCACAATACCACATTTTTTATTATATATTCATTTAGTAGTAAAAACCCAAAAATTTTATCATAATTATGCCTCAAGTTAATGATTCTTATTCAATTTAATATAGTTGGAATGCGATTTTCGAAAATCATAAAATATATCAATTTTTTGAGAATTATGTTATCTTATGCATGGATGTTCTTTATTTATATAAATACCACATCAAATACATAGGATTAGAAGTCAAACATTTATGTAACATCTTATTATTGTTTAAAATGGGGTTGATAAATATGAAATTCCAATGGATATAACATCCATTGTGTGGATCATTATTTTTATTTAGATGATGTATTAATATCAAATAGTTTTATAGAAACTCGACTTAATAAATATTCCAACTATGATGGATTTTTTTAATGGTTTTTTGAAATAATTTACCAGTATTAAACAGAATCGTGATGTTTATCTTAAAATAATTCTCAAACGTCATTCTACACACATTTCAATGAATACGTATTGAATGGCACAAATCGAGTAACAAGAATTAATACATAAACTCATAGGGAATCTTTATAATGAATTTGGTCAGACAACCAAATTAGCATGGGGTGTACTAGACAATTTTATTATGAGTGATGGATTATAAAAAATATTCATTTGTTATTTAGAACAGAATAAAATTGATCCAAAGAGTATGCATCATAAACCCCATATTTATAACATGTTTAATCTACTATGTAGAGATTAATGTTTTTCTAGGATTGAACTTCATTCTAGATTACAGTAATTGAGGGTCAAAAAGTATGATATTCCCAAGAATAAAATTCATACCATATGTAGACACTATAAAATTATATTGATTCCATTTCTTCTTACTAATACAACCACTATCCTTATAGACATAATGAAAAAAGTATCTCGAGAATTTTGAGACTATATTGGGGTAGTATATATAGGTGATATTGATTTATATATTTAAATAGAAAGGAAGAGAATATAGATCACCTAAGAATTGGAATAGAAATCCTAAAGAAATATTTAATTTATTAGAACTTTTCCATGTTTTAATTTTTTCTTCTAAACATGACATTATTAGTTCATATAATATCATGTGAGGCTATATTAGTATATTCTTCAAAGTTATATGTTATTGGCCATTGTCCCAAACAAAAAATTGGGAATTAAATCTATATTTATCTTGTATTGGAAGGACATTAATGGAAATTTTGGACTAATTTCCCAGAACTAACTAATCCACCGAACCTATTAACTCAAAAGGAAGATATATTATTTTGGACTAAAAAATGTGAATAAAATTTCAAGGATAAAAATAGAGGTCTAGTCAATGAACTTATTATTACTTTACCCTTATATGGATAATGGTTTGTAATTTATATTGATGCATAAAAAATTTATTGGGATGTATTCTCTTATATAATTTAATGGGAATATCATATTTGCACACAATTTAATATTCATAAAAAAATTTCCCTAACCATGATATGGTGTTAACAGCTATAAATTTTTATATAAATATATTAATGAATTTTATTTTTTGTAGAAATGTAGGATATATACTCTTATTAATTTATTATAAAAAATGTTTTTACATAGAAAGAGGTGAATAAACACCGTATAATATTTTTTCAAGTCCCCCCTTCTACCCCCGTCATTTTAAAAAATCACCTAATATAATGATTATTATTCAACTAATTTGATTAATATTAAAATTATATTACACCCACACATTGTTTTTGTAGACACACTAGTGAATAATGATTAATTATTAAACTACTAATCTCAAAAATTATAAATATATTTAGATCATAACCCTCTATTTATAAATTTAATACTGGATAACACACACAGAAAACTAGTGCATGATAGTTACGTATATGGAATGATCATGCGATAGATTTTTAAAAATCATTCGTTATACCCAAAATTGAACCAATTTCATATCCTAGAAATCACTTAATAAAAAAATAACACATCTATCAGAAATCTTTTCCCAATAGTACGACATTGTACACATATGTAAATCCTTGTTTTCAAATCAGATTAAATACTTATAGTTGATGGAATATTTTAATTCATATTGGGTAAAGGGTATGTTTTATGAATAAGGTAGAACACCTTAAAAATCATAATGGTAAGGTTCAATGGTAAGTGTAATAATTTCATCCAAACCCATTCAATTTTCCCAATAATATAACCCAGGTAAAATCTATAATCACCACATTTGTATCCATGTGTTGTGTGAAATTAACACCATCACACACTTGTTGTGTTCAAATCCATATATTCCAAGGGTACCATTTTTGTATTATTATGATAATTGGTCAGTTAATTTTAATATTTTGAAATACTTAGAGATTACTCAAATATATATTATCCCTAGTCATATACACAATTCTCTAATATGAATTATATTGGATTACTAAAATATATTAGAATGCGATTTAACCAATTTAATTTTTCATTGATCATTCCATTGATTTATATGATTTAAAACAATATAGAAGAGATCTTTCTATCAAAATCATTAGAACTAGGATGATGGTTCCATTTTTCACATCTCTCTTAAAACATATGGCATATAAGTATTTAATATTTTCAAAATTCTCATGTATAACATTATTTAGGTTTTCCTCATGTATTAGAGAAGATGAATGAAGAATATTTGTTGTATGGATTTTGAAATATTATCATTTGTGTTAATAACATAGAGCACGTCGTCATTGCATGGTAAGTATTGATTGTGTAACCTAATTATCTGTCTTACCTGAGTGAAGTAGAGTTTAATATATAGTTGGATCCACCAAGTCGAAACATGGATTTTAAATTGAATGGAGCAGAAATTTAACCATATAAATTTAGAAAAATTATGTAATTTCTAATTAGATCATTCATTTTTTTATTCATATTTTCATATCCACCTTAAAAAACCTAAATACACATGAATCATCATACTCATCTCTTAATATGTGTATATATCATTGACCATAGTTTAGTTTCATCTTCCTGTAGATGTTTTGGAATTCATGTTGTGATTTTATGTGTATCCATCGATCAATTATTATTCTATAACACTTTCGATATTTTTTTATTTTAGTCAAATTCTCCCAATTTTCAGGGCTTTTCACACATATATTTTTTCTTTTCATTCATGAAAATATAAATCAAAAAATTGGGGGTGAGTATTATTATCGGTCTAATGTTTATAGTCCTTATACATAACCCATTGTATTTAAATTTTTTCATCTGTTTAATTCATAGTCTGGCCAACCTAGACATGTCATCCTTTTAACTTAAATAATTTATAATTTTAAAACAATGAAATTCATAGGTAAATCTCGCCTTGTATAAGAATTTAACACTAGGAAATATTACATCCATGGTTAATTTTTCACTTGTGGAATTAACCTTGATATTGAATGGTTTTATTAAAAGCATAATTATTTAATGTGTTTTTCATAGTGTATTTTGATTAATGGAATGATAGTAAAATTAAATTTCAAAATCACCTATATTTTGTTTATTAGTAATTGGGATAGAAAAAAAGAATTGATATAAAATTAGTTCCTTTAATTGAAATGATGTTTGAGATTATGTAATTAAACAATAATAAGAATAATAGAGGATTGAGATTTTTATAGTTAAAGTTTATGTCATATAATAAAAATGGATTTATAATGATAAATGCAAAATTTTAAAATAAAATGTTTTTGAATTGTTAGTGGTGAGGTATTTTAATGGGACTGACATTAGGAACTATTATTTAGTATTGAAACTTAAACAATATTAATTATTTAATGTAAAATTAATGTGTTTACCTGATTTAAGGATGTTGATTTTATATAGAATGTAATCGTTAGAACATTTTGTATTTAGAATAGTACATGGTTATAAATGTCCCATAAATATGACCATGTAGTTTTTTCTTGTATGATGTTTTCATTGATGAAGGATACTTTGTGGTTGAATAAATATTTATTAATATATTTTTTTCATTATATAATGATGGGATACAATTCCTTGTGAGGATTTCATAGATTAAACATGGGCCTAGAATTGTGTTTCATTCGATAATATATCCAAGGATTCTTATATGAAACATAATGAATCAAATCATGTGAGAACACTCAAGATAACGAATATTTTATTAGTAAAACTATGAATTTTATTTTTATAAGGATTGGTTATTTTTTGATGTATCATTCATAATATACATTATGTTATATTCTCAGCCTACTCAATCCACCGTGTCACATTGGTACTTGAGTAAATAATTTTTTTATGTTCAAGTATGTGATAACACCTGATGTAATTGAATTAATCAGATTTACATTGAATTCTGGGATAATAGTATGGATGATTTGAATGGATTGGACATGGAACCATCATAGTGTGACATTTAGTTTCATTTTCATTCTTTCTATTTAATATTTGTTTATTTTAAATACTCCCATTGGGGATCTTATTTCATATATAGAATAAATTAATTTTTAGTGTTTTTTAATATTGTTGTTTTTTTCATTGTGGGATTAGATATTTTCTCTAGAGTCCATATTTTGTATGTAATAGATATGTATTATGAATATTATTTTATACTCGCTTTTGATATTATGTTTCTGGTTATTATATGTGTAAGAGATATAATTACTAACTGTTAAAATGAGTATTGGTTATTTAAAGTGACAACAAGGATTTATATTGTTCCTTACCAGAATATATTATAATGGAATTATACATAACCAACTCAATGGAATAATATTTTTATAAATATGAAATGGTGGCCTTTATCAAATATTAATTCATTAAGAAACCAATATGGTATATTCTCTCAATTAATTTAAATAAAAATTTATCAAATGAATAATTAGAATATTTAAAATATTTTTAAACATAAAATTTGTATAAATTTATCCTCTAGATAAAATAAAATGAAATTTGAAATGATGCAATTCTATCATTATAAATTAACATGCATACATGGAACCTTTAGTTCTATATTGATAACTAATATAATGATTATTAGAGATATGCTGATGTCACGAACCGGATCTGGTCACCACCATTAACGGCACCAAACCCGGCTCGTGGAAAGGCCCAAAGGGCGTTCCCTATCCCCACGGGCTGGCACAAGTGCCCGGGTATGAATCAAATCTGGTTTGAGAACGATTTACCTGAGTATGAAAGCATAAATCATTAAAAAACAATCAATTATTAGAATCTAAAATTTTCATGCTAAACAATTCATAAAAAAACCATATCTGAATACATATGTTTAAAGATACTACAGGTGGTCTAAAAAAATTAATGACAACATAATGACATCACCATGGACTCCAAATGACAAGGGGATCATCACCCGCAAGCCTTCTCCGCAACTCCGCCCCAACGATGGGGACTAACACCCTGAACCACCATCACAATTAGCCTTCCCTTTACCTGAGTTAAGCATAAGCAGGTCTACATACACCCAAGGGGTGTAAGTAGGGTGTTATCCTAAGCCCAATATGATACCACCAGATTATTCCAAAGAGCATGCAATACAATGTGAACAAAACAAGAAATTTTATTACACAAGGTGAAACAGTGTTAAAATTCAATGAAATGAAACTTTCAAATGAAAACAGTTTTCAATCCAAGAATTTTGGAATGTTAGCATATTAAATAGACATGTGAGATAATATAAAATACTTCCAAAAACACCCCACAACAAGGGTAAATACCTCAAATCCAATGAGCATCAAAATCTGGAACACCCCTAAGCACTAGGTTGTCTCGGGCCCTATATACCTCGTACCTCGGTGTAGAGTAACCATACAAAAATATTTTCTCATGCACGAGCCACTAGTAGGGAACATACCCATAACCTAGTGGTTCCCAATCATCATCCACATAGTTTATTTAGATTTGTCTTTATCCAAATGCTAAGTGGAATAGGGACAAAACCAATCCGATCCACTAGCCGTACTAGTACAATTCCCCCCCACCTAGGTACCCGGGCATCCCCTTTTTGTGCTCAAACAATTTCAGAAAACAACACACATTCATTTGTATATAAAATATCACTTCTGGTAACAAAAAAATTGTACAGTAGCTACACACATTTTATACTATTTAAAACACACAATAAAATAATTTTATTTTCAATTAAACAACCTCTCAAAACATCACATTGTTTTGCACCTAAAGCTCTTTAATATATCAACATTGCACACTATATGAACACTTGTAAGTCATTAAAACAAAATTTCAGTTCAATACCCTTTAATGAAACCAAAAATTCAGTTATGAGGAAGCCTAATGTGAACCAAGAAGTTATATCTTTTAAAAACACCATTTTCACACAAACATGGCACTTAAAGACCATTTGCTTCCCAAATACCATTTAAAAAAACTTTCACAGCAACAACAAAAGAATAAAAATTCAAAACATGATTTTCAGTCTTAATGTAGTTCAATAAAATCAACTAAGTAAATATAGGTCAGCCCAAAATGAACCAATAAAATATTTGAACGAAACCCCCCCCCCCCAATTTCACCAAAAAATGGAACTTAAAATTCATTTGCATTATAAATGCAACTAAAACCAATTTTTACCAAATCAGTCAAGTGGAATAAACATTAAGGTACCATGAAAATAGAAATCTAATTCACAAAAATTGCACACAAAATGGAATCACCTACCAATGTAACTAAAACCCTTGAATCTTCATGTGAAAATCAAATTGCACCCCCGCCGCACCAAGAGAGAACTAGGTCAAACCTAATACCCCATAAATTGGCCAAGAAAGGCCAAAGTTAAACCCTACGTTCAAAAAACTAGTTTCTAGAAATTATTAAACTCAATTATAACTGATGAAACCAAAAGAACAATGAGTTAAACCCAACGTAATTTGAAAGTGGAAAGAAAAGGGCTCATTTACTTGAAGTATCTTGAAGTAATCTCTCCAAAACACTAGTATCTGAAATTTAGAAGAACCAAAAATTAGGTTTCATTCGAACAAGATGTATTAGGTCATTTAGGAACTAGAATAGAGAAAAAAATATTGAGAATTGAGAGTGTTATGAAATAATGACTTTACCTCTTCAAATCTAGGCAATTTGAGGAACCCTGTGAAGTTCGGGACCAAATCATGATTAAGAAGAGCTCCAAATATGGGGTAGAGAGTTCAGACGCGTGGGTAGGTTAATTGGGCTTGGGTGAGACTTGGAATAACCGAAAAATCCAAATATTTAATATGTTATAACAAAATCAAATTTTATTTTTAAAATAGTAATTGATCATTCAGGCAGGCCCAACCCCTTAGATAAAAACCAAAATAAACCCTGGTTATGGATTTATAAAAGCTCCAAATTACCTTGGTGGGGTTAATAGGTTACGGTAGGTCAAGATGGAATTTGAATGGATGAAAAATTTTAAAAAATGTAAAAGTTATTAAAGATACAAAATTTATTTTTTAATCTGGAATTGGGCTCATGATTTGGCCCAATTCACGAATACTCATATATTCCTCCCTAAAACCAAGGGAAACCCCCAAAACAAAGCGAGGATGTAAATTAAATGAAAAATACCATTAAAATATGTCTTGTATGTGAAAATTATCCCCACCATGAAGGAATTTCTGCCCCGGAAATTCAACATGAATCTTAGTTGGAAAACAAGAATGGGTACTCTTCCTCGACCCATGACATTCTCTCTCATTTCTCATGTGTATCATTCCCATGCTGCCATAAAACCCGGACTAAAGGAATAGACATCCCTCGATGTATCTTCTCTTGGGAGTCCACTATTTTCACAGGCCTCTCAACAATAGACAAGTTAGGCTCTATCATCAGTTCTTCCCAACTCAACACATGGGATGGATCCTGATTGTATTTCTTCAACTGAGAGACGTGGAAGACATCATGGATAGACGTCAACTGAGAAAGTAAGGCCGGCCTGTATGCCACTTTTCCAATATGCTCAGTGATCTAAAAGGGCCCGACATACCATGGCATCATCTTACCTTGCTTCCCCAACCGACGATGGCCCAAACGAGGGTCCACTTTTAAGTATACCATGTCCCCCACAAAAAAACTCTATATCTCGACGCCTCTGGTCAGCATAAGATTTATGATGACTATGAGCTGTCAATAAGCGATGCATGATCAACATGACCTTCTCCGAAGTCTCCTGCAAAAGACTCGGCCCCTACAGTGAAGTCTCTCCTACCTCAGTCCAACATAGGGGGGACCGACAAGGCCGACCATAGAGCACCTCAAAAGGGGCCATTCGAATCATGGATTGGTAACTATTACTATAAGAAAACTCTACCAATCCCAAATGGCTACCAAAGGATTTCCAAAGTCATGGACACATGGACGAAGCATGTCCTCCAAAATCTGATTCGCCCACTCTGTCTGACCATCTGTCTGAGGGTGGTATGTCATGCTCATCTTAATCTGAGACCCCAAGGCCTTCTGGAGGCCTTCCCAAAACCGAAAAGTGAAGCGGGGGTCTCTATCTAAGAAAACAGCTGATGGTACATCATGGAGTCTCACCACATCCTGAAGATACAAATGGCCCAACTCATCTACTTTATTTGTATCTTTTATTGGAATGAAGTGGGCTGATTTGGTCAGATGATCAATCACCATCCAAATAGAATTCTTACCCCGAGGTATACGAGGTAAGACAAAAATGAAGTCCATGGAGACCTCTTTCCACTTCCAGGTAGGAATGGGTAGTGGTTGGAGCAAACCAGATGGCCTTTGGTGCTCTTCTTTTACCTGCTAACATGTGTAGCATCTCGAAACAAAGTCTGCTATGTACCCTCTCATACCAGGCCACCAAAACTGCTGACGAACATCATAATACATTTTAGTGGCACCCGGATGGAAAACCCACTGAGATTGGTGGCTATCTTTCATCACCGCCTTCCACAGAGGTAATGGAACTAATGAGCGGCCCTTGAAGCACAAGATTCCCTCGGGAGACGACGACCAATCAGAGGATGTCTCCCCACCATGATGGAACTACTTCGACCGCTAACAAAGTTCATCACTAGGATGTTCCTGCTGAATCAACTCCAATAGAGAAGGAGTCAACGGGACGCTTGCCAAGAATGCCCCTCCACTGTGTTCCCTGGTCTCTACATGCATCTGAGAAAAGAGCCCCCTCAATGTCCACTTATCACTAGACTTCCTCAAAGCCTACACTGGAACTCTTCTGCTCAAAGTGTCGGCCACTACATTACCCTTTCCTGGATTATAGACAATGTCAATGTCAAACCCCTTCAAGTACTCAATCCAGCGACGTTGCCTCAAGTTGAGGACCTTCTTCGAGAAGATATAAGCCAATCTTTTTTGATCAGAGTATACCACAAACTTCTCCCCAAAGAGGTAGTGACGCCAAGTCTTCAAAGCATGCATCACCATTGCCAACTCCAAGTCATGTGTCGGGTATTTCTTTTCATGTGGTCGAAGTTAGAGAGAGCCATACGTGACCACATGATCATCTTGTATAAGCACGCACCCAAGACCCATACCAGAAGCATCACAATAGACCACATATCCCTTTCCAGCCTCTGGAAAAATCAGCACGGGGGGCAGTAGTCAGCCGCCTCTTCAGCTCCTCAAATGATGCCTGACATTCTGGACCCCATAAAATCTTCACCCCTTTTAGGGTGAGGGAAGTCATTGGTGAAGCAAGCTGAGAGAAATCCCGAACTAATCACCTGTAATAACCAGCCAAGCCAAGAAAACTCCTGATCATGAACACATTCTTCTGTTTCTCCCATGACATGACTGCACTAATTTTATCAGGGTCCACTAAAAATACATTCTCTGAGATCACATTCCCCAGAAATCTCACCGCTCTGATCTAGAAAGTGCACTTTGATAGCTTTTTATAGAGTCAGTGATCTCGTAATGTACACAAAATGATCCTCAATTGATGTTCGTGTTCCTCCTCAGAGAAAGAGTATACCAGAATGTCATCCACGAACACCACATCAAAGGAATCAAGTTACTTATGGAACACCCTATTCATAATTTCCATAAATATCGCTAGATAATTGGTCAATCCAAAGGGCATGACCAAATACTCAAAGTGGTTGTACCTGCTTCGGAAGGCTGTCTTAGGGATATCTGACTCCTTCACCATGAGTTAATGATACCCTGAACGCATGTATATCTTTGAGAACCACTTTTCCCCCTTCAACTATTCAAAAATATCATCTATTATGGGCAAAGGGTATTTGTTTTTAATTGTTACCCTATTCACCTTTCGGTAGTCAATGCACAACCAGAGGGATCCATCAGCCTTTTTGCAAACAACACAGGAGCGGCCCAATGAGAGATGCTCGGGAAAATGAATCCTTTGGATTCCAAGACATCCAGTTGTATTTTAATTCCCTCAACTTAGTGGGGGCCATGAGATAAGAGGGAAGAGATATCAGTTGTGTTCCCATCGCAAGATCAATCAAAAACTCCACATCCAGCTCCGGGGGAAAACCTGAAAAATCAACTGGAAATACCTCGGGAAAATCATTCAATACATGAGGTAGTGCACCTTCAGGGGAAAGACCATCCTCTAGAACAAGAGAAGATAACTAGAAGATAAAACTTCCAAACTCTGGGAGTGGAGGCCCTACGCGACCTGATCGTGGATGCCATTCTCCAAGAAAAACCTGACGACTCCCACCAGGTGCTGTGAAACTCACACGTCGTCTGTAGCAATCGATGTGTGCCTGGAAGTGTACTAGCCAATCCATCCAAAGTATGACATCAAAATGTTCCATATCTAAGACCAAGAGGTCCCACTCCATCTGGACCCCTAACACAGAAAGTGCACATGAGGGGAACCTGAGGCCCTGCTCTTTCTTCCTTCCCAACGGTGTCACCAAATCCATTGCAAAATACATCAAATCCGTTGGCATTCAGAATGTCCACAAAATTTCTAGAAATGAATGAAATAGAGGCACCCATATCAAAAAGAGCAGTAGCTATAGAAGATATGATCAGAACGGTACCTCGAACTGTCGACGGTCCCACCTCTGATCCTGCTGGTGATAGATCCACTACATGGAGATGTCCAGTATCTTCCTGAGGAAGACTGCTAGTTTGTGGATGTTACCTGAACTGGCTCTGCCTAGAAGATGATCCATCCTACCCCCAAGACCACCAAATCAAGATCCCCCAGTCCTGGACGTTTCAGACTGTGCTGGCACTCCTCTTGAAGCCACTGACCCTACGCCACTTGGGAGTGGACGTGCCACACTGCAGAAGCACTGAAAATTCCCTATACCTCCACACTTCTAACAAGGCTTCAGAGGAAGTGGACATACTGGTTGAATATGCTCAGACCTACCACATTGGTGGCACACGACCGATCATGCATCAGAAGCCGCAAAAGAAAACTTCCTGGAAGAGTGACCTGAACTTCCCCATCATTTTTTCACATGATCCTCCTGCTTCCTTTTCTTCTCTATGGAGCTTCCACTTCCCACTGCTGATACCGAACCGTAGAAACCATCCTTGCCTTTCCTATCAATCTCCAACATGGACGCCCGATCAACGACCTCAGCATAGAGACTTAGCTTAAACAAGAACACCTGGGAGAATATCTCTGGTCGCAAGACTTTCTCAAACCTCTGGGCCTTCACATTCTCATTAGAGACAATTTCTAGAGGATACCGAACCAACTCAGAGAAACAGTTTGCATACTCCATCACAGATAGATTCCCCTGAACAAGTTCCCTGAACTCTCTAGACTTGGCAAAACCCAACACCTCAGGGAAATAATGTTCATTGATTACATCCTTAAAATCTCCCCAGCGCATCTGCTCATTCTTCCCATCCTGAATCACTGACTCCAACCATTTACGACTGGGACCCTCCAACAGAAAGGAGGCACACTTCACCCTGAGCTCCTCGGATGTTTCCAGGAACTGAAACATACGCTCAATCTTCTTGAGCCATTCTTATGCTTCCTCGGGTTCTGTGCTACCTCGGAAGGTAGGATGATTGTTTTTCAGAAACTCTTATGCTTTATAATTTCTAGGACCTATATATTCTGCCATAATAGAAATAGGAGTAAGAGCTTGTCCCTGTCCCAAATCTTGGATAGCCCGAACCACAGCCTCCACGAGCCTCTGATCAATCGGCGTGGGATAACTCTCTCCAGCTTCCTCCTGTGGGCGCATGGGAGCTTTCCAGGGAGGCATGTTGCTACAAAATGAAATAGTCAAAAAACAATAGTCAATACCAAAATTCAGAAAATTGTAATCAAATACATAAAATATAAATAAACTAAACACATTCCTGAAATAATAGAAACAACTACTCCACATCTGCCTGATGTCCACATGTGGTCTGTAGCCCACACGTCTCACCTGGAAGTGAAGTCAATATGTAAATTCCAACATCCCCTAGTGACTCAAGGTCTGCCTTGAGAGGTGAGGGCTAGGCACCCTACTCACAAACAATACCCCGATCCCCGACAATCCTAGCTCCTATCTATCCCGACTCATCCCAAAATAACAATATAACCCAAATACTTTAACCTCCTTTAATACCATTTTGTCACGAACCGAATCTAGTTTCCACAATTAACGGCACCAAACCCGGCCCATGGAAAGTCCTGAAGGGTGTTCCCTATCCCCACGGGCTGGCACAAGTGCCCGGGTATGAAATAAATCTGGTTTGGGAATGATTTACCTGAGTATGAAAGCATAAATCATAAATAACAATCAATTTTTAGAATCTGAAATTTTCATGATAAATAATTCTTAACAAAACCAGATATGAATACATATGTTTAAAGACACAACA
This sequence comes from Viscum album, assembly GCA_963277665.1. NCBI lineage: Eukaryota > Viridiplantae > Streptophyta > Magnoliopsida > Santalales > Viscaceae > Viscum > Viscum album. The sequence continues at coordinate 1,592,966,815 of OY728150.1, forward strand.
AGTGGTATAAATACAAATAATGACAACATAAAGACATCCCCATGGACTCCACACGACAAGGGGATCATCACCCGCAAGCCTCTCTGCAACTCCACCACAACGATGGGGACTAACACCCTGAACCGCCATCACCCTTAGCCTTCCCTTTACCTGAGTCAAGAATAAGTAGGTCTACATAAACCCAAGGGTTGTAAGTAGGATGTGATCCTAAGGCCAATAGGATACCACCAGATGATTCCAAATAGCATGCAATACAATGTGAACAAAACAAGCAATTTTAATACACAAGGTGAAATAGTGTTGAAATTCAAAGAAATGCAACTTTCAAATGAAAACAGTTTTCAATCCAAGAATTTCAGAATGTTAGCAAATTAAATATACATGTGAGATACTTCAATTTACTTCCAAAAACACTCCACAACAAGGTTAAATACCACAAATCCAATGAGCATAAAAATTGGGAACACCCCTAAGCACTAGGTTGTCTCGGGCCCTATGCACCTCATACCTCGTTGTAGAGTAACAATAGAAAAAACCATTATCGTGCACGATCCACTAGTAGGGAACATTCCCATAACCTTATGGTACCAAATCATCATCCACATATTTTAGTTATATTTGTCGTTATCCAAATTCTAAGTGGAACAGGGACAAAACCAATCTGATCCACTAGCCGTACTAGTACAAATCCCCCCCACCTAGGTACTCGGGCTTCCACTTTTTCTGTCCAAACAATTTCAGCAAACAACACACATCCTTTTTCATATAAAATATCAGTACGTGTCTCAAAAAAATTTTACAGTAGCTACACACATTTTATACTAATTAAAACACACAATAAAATAATTTTATTTTCTATAAAACAACCTCTCAAAACATCACATTGTTTTGCACCCAAAACACTTTAAGATATCTACTTTGCACACTATGTGAACACTTTTATGTCAATAAAACAAAATTTCAGTTCAATACCCTTTAATGAAACCAACAATTCAGTTATGGGGCAGCCCAATGTGATCTAAGAAGTTATATCTTTTAAAAAACACCATTTTCACACAAACATGGCACGTAAAGACCATATGCTTCCCAAACACCATTTAAACAAACATTCACAGCAACAAAAAAAAGAATAAACATTCAAAACATGATATTCAGTCCTAATACAGTTCAATAAAATCATCTAATTAATTATAGGATAGCCCAAAATGAACCAATAAAATATTTGAATGAAAAGCCCCAAATTTCACCAAAAAATGGAACTTAAAATTCATTTGCATAATAAATGCAACTAAAACAAATTTTTACAGAAACATTAATGTGAAATTAATAATAACATACCATGAAAACATCAAGATAATTCAAAAAAATTGCACACACAATGGAATCACCTACCAAAGAAACAAAAACCCTTGAATCTCCGTGTGAAAATCAAACTGCACCCCCATCGCAACAAGAGATAACAAGATCAAACCTAAAACGACATAAATTGGCCAAGAAAGCCCAAATTTAAAACCCAGGTTCGAAAACATAGTTTCTGGAAATTATTGAACATAATTATAACTGAATAAACCCAACGAAAAATGAGTTAAACAAAAAGTAATTTGAAAGAGGAAAGAAAAGGGCTCATTTACTTGATGTATCTTGATGTAATCTCTCCAAAACCCCAGTATCTGAAATTTAAAAGAGCCAAAATTTAGGGTTCGATCTAACAAGATGTATTAGTTCATTTAAGAACTGGAATGGAGCAAAAATATTGATAATTGAGAGTGTTAAGAAAGAAATATTTTACCTCTTCAAATCTGGGTGATTTAAGGAATCCTATGAAGTTCAGCTCCAAATAGCGATTAATCTGAGCTCTGAAGAGGGTGGAGAGAGATCAGACGCGTGGCTGGGTTAATTGATCTGGGGTGAGACTTGGAATCGCTGAAAAATACCAAATATTGAATAAGTTATAACAAAATAAAATTTTATTTTTAAAACATGAATTGGTCTTTTGGGCAGGCCCAACCCCTTAGATAAAAACCCAAATTAACCCTGGTTATGGATTTATAAAAGCACCAAATTACCTTGGTGGTGTTAATAGGTTAGGGGAGGCCAATTAGGAATTTTAATGGATGATAAATGTTGAAAAATGAAAAGGTTCTAAAAGATAAAAATTTATTTTTTAATCTGGAATTGGGCTCACGGTTTGGCCCAATTCATGAATACTCATCTATTCCTCCCTAAAACCTAGGGAAACCCCCAAAACAAAGCAAGGATGTAAATTAAATGAAAAATACCTTTAAAATATGTCTTGTATGTGACAGCTGAGCACTTGGGTTTTGTGATAGAGAACCTGGGGATGGTGTGGTATAATATAAAAGTTGATGACCCAAGTAATGGTAGGTGTGGGTAAGGATAGATGACTAATTTCCAAAAACATCACTATGTCAGGTTTATTAGATAGTTGGTTATGTTATTCTTATTACCACCTTTTGACTTGTATACTTCTATTAATGACAGGTTATCTAAAAAATCATGTGTCATTTTTTTAGTTACTTATAGGTTAGTCTATTGGAATTTGACACTGTTGTGGAATTGGGAACCATGTATACGGTTGTTGGGAAAAATATTTTTTATGTGACATTCAAACCAGGTTTATTTTTGTTCCATTAGTGGAGACCCTTGTGTGTCCTAGATGGAAGATCCTACGAATACATGAGTTTTAATTAGGATTTAATGATACGATCAATATTTAAATATTTGGATGAATATAGAAGGTTTATCTCATTCATTTATATTTCGTTAAATATGTAATGAATGGTTAGATGTTTTGGGATATGTGATCAGTAGATGTTCGATGTTGCTGAATAATTATATAATTAGATTCGATTACATATATTTATATTTCTTGACATCTATTGTAGTTTATAAGTGAATTATCATTTAGATGTCATACCTTATTTGTTATAGATATAATATTGAAGCAATGTATTAGTTTATGTAACTAATTTGGGTACATCAAACAATTCCCATGATATCAGGTTCTTAGGGGCTTAACCTGGACACTTTTCAGTTTCCATAATAATTATATAGAGTCATATAGAATAACATGTGTAAGATAAAGAGAACTTGTAGAATATTGATTTATTTTTTTATTAGGAATTTTATCCAAGTATTCATGACACTCGATTCACATGAAGATGAGTTATGTTATATTAATTAGAAAAAAAGATCATGTGATCCTTTATATTTATGAAGATGAAGATGTGTGAGATAAAATTACTATTATTATATAATGGAATCATGATATTATCTGTGGATTTTTATTGAATTACAATTATGTAATATGTGTGGTTCTATATATATTTTTTCTTCTCATAGAAAATATTAGGAGATATGATGGTCATAGAAACATGATGTGATTTTATTCAAGACATTTTAGATGATGGTTTTGGGACCATGGTGGGCTTTCGATAGTAGTTCCTCTTGTAATTGGGTCTGTGGATATTTATAAATTCAGATTGGATGGATGAAATGATTATTTTAAAATCATTTTATGGTCATACAATTATGGGATGATGTTCATGATTTGGTCAATATGTCATGATATAATCTATCTGAGATTAATCCGTCATGAATATGTCTCCATTTTAACTAGGTGATGATGATCTAAAATATGAAAATGTGTTCTTTTGTTGATAAATCAGTTTATATTTTGTTCTATAGGTTTTACATATGTAGAAATAATGTTGGGATATAACCATTGGAATATTGAGGGAATATACCCCATTATGAGATGAGTTTTGATGATTATTGAGGATGATATTCCTATAAATACTGAAAATTATGTTAATGATATTTATGTAATGAAATAAGAAATTATCATGATATAAATTTATAGTCGTTATGTCCATGGATGTAGAGAATATTATTTGTGATGATCTGAACATGGTCCACATGAGAGAGAAAAAATTGGAACTCATGTGGTGGGGTGTGACATGCAAGTATTGTGGGAGTGACACTAGTGATTGAATATTTGTTTCCATGCATGATAGTCTTAGATGGTTTTGATGAAAATTTAATGCTCATATATTTGTAGATCTAATAAAAAATATATTCAATTTTGAATAAATTGGATAATTTCTTGGTGATTCTGGTCGGAGATTTAATGGTAGCTTTTTACCGAGAAAACCGATTTTCCTTCAAATAATAATTCAATTTGGTGGCACATAGTTTCTCAAGTGAGGGTTATGTGTACTATAGATGTGCTCTATAGTTTAATGATATATTAAAAACAATGAAATGTGTTATACCATAGTGTGTACAATCATTATAATCTGATCCATTTTGTGAATATGGAATTAAAATATAATGCTTTACACTACATCACTAGCAGAATCCATGTGTTCATATTATGAAATTGTTATAGCTGGGAGAAACTATTATTTCATTTAGAATTCGATGTTATGGGTATAAAACACATCAGGTAAAAAAAATTTATGTGGTGTGTATGATACTCATTTAGGATATTCATTTTCATTGAGAGTTAGTCTATTTATCCCTATCTGTATGTGTTGTGTGTAAACATCCGATTATATTTTGATCTAGGAATTATGTCTTGTGTTTTATATTTAAATACTATTATCGTACATGGATAGAGTATTCATTTTTAAATACTATTATGTGAAGAGAACCCAGTATAGACTGATATCTTGAATATAATCATAATTAATATATTAATTGTAATATGTTATGTGGTGAAGAACCAAACCCAAAGTTTAATGTGGTTTGGGATTTCACTTATTAGAAAGTGGATGGTATTGAAAATGTTTCATGTTCCTATATAGTGGATTTGATTTGTGAAATTTTTTTATATGTATCAATATAATTTTTTTAATTTTTTTAAAGTAGTAACATATATTATGTTTTGGTGTAATTTTCTGAATTTTTATTGGTGATGTATTTGAGCATGTGGATCTCATGAAATATATAGTTTTACGTCATTATAAATGATGATTCTAGAAATACTTTATATTTTAATTTCATTATGTGTGGTAGGGAGTTATGATTATTTTGTTAAGAGAAATATCGGTATTGTTTATACAAATTAAATGGCCTTTGGTCGGATTTTTTTGGATACATATCTAGACTAGGTGCTTCTTAAATTATCATGTTGGATATAACTAGATTTTTTGTGTTGAGTACTTAAAATATCATACATTCCCTGAGGAATAATATTTTTAAATTTTTTTATTAAAATCATTTGATACATTGGATGGTTGTGTTTATGTAAATATGGGATTTCTTGTGATCATATGAAGAGGGTCCTACGATCATAATATTACCCTTAGGAATAATTGCATGGGTTCATGGTTAGAACACTCTGAGTTCAAACCTCAAACCCAAATTTTAAAGCCCGATATACATCGAATTGTTGTTTATTAAAAAAAATGTGGGGCTCTAAAAAACTATGTAAAAATACACCATAACATTCATATACATTTCACATGTATGGCAATTGTTTTGTTGAAACGTGTGTCCTGACAATAAAAATTAGTGTGTCTCCAACAATTGGATCTACACGGTTGGTGCATGGTTTGTTGAAATGTGTTGTATAACAATATTACTTTTTAAATTTGGTAAAATTAGAGAATTTACCATCGAAAAAATATTTATAAATATATTTAATTATCAACTTTATCTAGAACCCTCCCTTAAGAATGACACCACCTCCTACTCGCTCCGCATGGGTGATCTCCACCATTCAATGTATGTTTTTTTTAATGGATGTAATGTTACAATTAATGTGATGCATATAGTATATATCCAGAAACCTTTTTTATTCTACTTTTAAGTGGTTTGCCACAATATCAACTTATTTTTCCTAATTTACTTTTATTTTTCATACTAATCTATTTTCATCTGGCTTTATTTGAATATAAGGGTATGGATGAGTGAGTGGACTCAACTATGTTAATGGTAGATGGTCCTTAAACCTTACCCTAGTCCTGCAATTTTTCATTCCATGTTTATGAATGTTGTGGTCTATGTTTATATTTTATTCATTGACCTTGGTTTAATTATTTTTTATATTGGATTTTACTTTGTTAAATGTCCCATTTAACATTCCTTAGACATTTGTTTTATATATTTCCTAGTGGAAAACAATAGTAATGGATTAATCATTTATGGGACCTGATGTAATTGAGTGCCTAATTTTTCATGAATATGTTATAAATGTAATTTTAATTCAAAATGATAAATGTGAAATTGAATTTGGAAATCAATAGTATTATGATTGAGATAAATACATCGGGTGGGAGAAATGAAATGATAAGAATTATATTTCTTTATTTATTCTATAGTGTAATGTTATTGAATTCTTTAATAATAATAATAATAATAGATTCATTATTGATATTTTAATAATAGAGTTTGTTGTTACATAATATAATGATATTGGTAAAATTAATTGGTAAATGATGAAATATGAATTTTTTATTGTTAATGGTCAGTAATTTCAATGGTATGAATGTAATAAACATAAAAATTAGTAAAATTGCATAAACATTTGATTATTTCATGTTTAATTAATTTTTTTCATGAATAAATGACATACTTTTATGGAATTTGTTTTTGTGTATTAAATATCTTGTATAGGTATAGTTTTTTGGGCTGAAAAGGTCTATAGAGGTGACCATGGGGTTTTTTTCTTGAATGTTTTTTTATATTTATAGAAAATGCCTTATAGGTAAATAAAGATTTTTAATTGAATTTAAATTTTAATATATAATGGGTAAAAATTGTATATGGTTATTCCTTTTATTTTTTATAGGAATAGACTTATGTGGAATGTCATGACTGATCCTTGTATTCCATTAGTTGATAAATAATAATTAAATGGGTTAATGAAACCCATGGATTCACATAGGATTGATGTTTTAGGTTACAATGAGCAAGAAATTGGATTAGAATAATATTTTTTATCATGAATTTAATATGTATAATCCCTATAGAATTCATGTAATGTTTATATTTATTGAATGCATAGAATTGTTAGCATTGATTTTTATAGGTTATTGTAGTATAATAGCATGTAACGAGCTCCAAAAATTTGGAATAATTTCATTTGCATTGAATTACTTTTTTGTATTTGAATAATTACACTCAAGATATTCTTGTGAAATACAATGATGGTTCCTTGAGTTCTGGTATGACTTTCAGTACTAATGAGTACAGATGGACCCCTTTGGTTTACCTCTAGTATTTTTTTAAAGGGAACGTATGGTAGTGTCTTGTAGAATCAATTGAGTTGTCATGCCTATGGTATACCTAGAGGTATATCCTATAACTAGATGAGACATAATATATATCGTGGATTGATATACCCAAATAATAGTTTATGTTGGTATGTTTAACCAAAAGATTCATAATGGAGAATTTTTTTGATGGTTTATATATATATTTATTTTATAATAATATAATTTTCTATTAATATCACATCTATATTATCTTGTATTATATGATACTTATTTTTGGGATTTTGGTGTTCGTACCCTATTTTTCTAACCAATCAAACTAATAATGTATCAATGGAACATGGGTACTTGAGAAGAGAACTATCAAAATTCATCTTCGCCTATGACTAATCACATGATGTTGTTGACTACATTATATTGCCATAGTATGCTATGAGATATGGAAATGACAATAAAAAGTGGTTGGAATCAGAAATCTCCTTTGGGGTTTTCAATTATTCCATTAATATAAAATTTTATTGTTAATTATATTTGATTCACCCATGTGGGATCCGTTCTGAGGTATATCGAATAAAACCTGTCATAATAATTTTTTATTGTAGTTATTGGTGACATTTTATCTAAATTCTCTATGATATCTCACAGTTATAATTTATGTGAATACTATTATTCCAAATTATATTTTGAATCTATTCAATGTTTATAATCTCTCCATGGTATATTTATAGATCATCATCACGAGTCGGTAGCCTCTGATGTCTAGGGAGGAATGCTTGATGCAATGTAGCACCACTAGTCTAGAAACTATTCATGTTGAGTTGCAGTTGGTGACTAAAATTAATAGGAAATGATTTCCCATTCCACAAAAACAATGTCCATCAAAGATACCAAATGTTTCTAGGGAAAAGTCACATCCTTATTTTTTCACACAAAATATTAGTTCATCTTAGTACTGTTGGGGTTACACTTCAACCACAAATCACATTAGTGATACTTTTTTCTTACACTCACTTAGGAGATGTTTCTAGATCTCCCTCACTATTATAAACTACCGTGACATTCCACGTATATGGTAGGTGCCACTTTTCCCAGGTATTAAAGAGGTTAATCCTACAATTACCATAAAAAAGGGGAAATTTTTTCTCTCCCTAGACTCACTTGGTTGACTCCCTTTAGATGCCTTTTACGGGGGACATTTATATTCTCCCACTAACATAACAAGGAATTGTGGATACATTGTCTTAAATTTTATATATATCATTTATCCAAGACACCAAATAATTAATATAATAGCCTATGCCATATAAAAATCTATAAGATGTATTGGATTAGAGAATGAACATGAGAATAAACCCCTTGAATAAATTATTTTCTTGATAAAAGGATCCATTTGGTTATTACCCCATATAGGTAGATCACTCTAAGGGGCCAAAATCATGGATTTTAATGATATCAAGAGTTCCTATTTTGAAGAAACAATATTTTTATCTCATAGATAATTTTTACATCCATATTAATTTAATGATTAATGAGAGAAGAGAAAATCCCTTAAATTTATAGGCAACTTGACATTCATACATGACTCCATACTTCTCAAACATCTATTCATCCCTTCCAATTACTAGTAATAAATATGGTGTGATGGTCCTCCTCCTAGGTACCAGTCTGATGATGTATCCTTCTATAGGTTTTAATAACTCACCATGTTTACTCCCTTATCTATCTGTAATTTATAAACCCCATTCAATGAACATATGTTTATTCTCATGCAATGTACCCTAAATTTTAATTTCTCATATTTCTCACATCAATAACTACACACATGGTCCTAGGGATCGAATTTGGTCATGCCATTATCCGAATTAGAATGTGTCTTTTGTATGACTCATGCTTTGTGTAATCCACAACTACTCTTCCATAGGTATCCCAATATGTTTAATACCTACTCGATAACCAACTATCGTAACACTCACTACACAAATATTTCTACAAAATGATTTTAAATAACATAGATGAAATCACAGCCGCATCATATAAAATTGCAAGATATTATCCTAGTGGTATGGAATTAATCTAATTGATATGTGTTACGCCCTTGGTTTTTAGGAAATATATTATTTCAAAATATTAAATGATTCTAATTATAAAAAAACTGATTAGTTGAATTGAATTATACTAGCCAAGAAGACATAAAAGATATTAACTAAACTAACAACAGATTATTCATTAATATGAATATTATATAACAAAATGAGATTTAACTAATTATTACACACCATTGATTCTTACAAAATAGGGTTATTATATCCAGAATATGTCAAAAAAGAATTGGGGATAATAAATAAAAATCAATTTTTCTTGAAAATATGAAACTCCCTTGGGAAAAAATATCCCCAGAAAATAAAATTTAATATGAAAAACATAAAATTAGAAAGGATATAATGGAAGGAGAAATCATATTTTGATAAGTAAAATTAATTCTTTGGAAATGATAATTTTTAATGAAGATGTTTGAATTTAAGGAATCATTTTAATAATTATACATATAAATAGATGAAATTTGATCATTACAAATATTGTCATTGGATATATGGGTATTATAATTATATTAATTTTAATTATGGTTACTGAATATACATGTGTTAAATAAGTATAGAAATGTTATGTATGATTATTAGTTAATTAAACTACTATAACTCATGAATAATTAATCATGAAATAAAAATATAATATTAATATATTATCAATATATGTGTGTGTGTGTTAAATTTTATTATTATTATTATAATTTTGTTATTTGAATATATTACTATTTATAAAATCAAATAATGATATAAATCTATAAGTATTGTTTAAATAAATACATTAGAATATAAAAATCTATCTTTGATTTTATTTTATGAGTATTAATTAATTTTAAATATTTTTTCAAAAAAATATTAAATATGATGTAAATTTTTTACTACTATTAACCAATAAATTATTTTAATGAATATCCAATATAATATATATTAAAAAATAAAGTACCATCCTTTATATTTTTATTAATTGAAATTTAATATAGATAAACATTCATTACGTCTAAAAATATATTTTCCTAAGACTAGCTAAATTTTATATTATATGAATTTTTATTTTATGGAATGAAATATTCATATTCTAATGATGATAATATGTAATATTTTTATGAATAATATATTTACTCTAAACTAATTAAAAATTGTTACGAAATAAAAAAAATGTAACATTTCAGAAGTCATTTTCCTATTGAAATAATTCAAAATATAATTTGTATTTCAATATAAATGTAAAATTAAGAAGAATTAATTTTTTTTTGAAAAAATTTGTATCATTTATTGGTATAGAATGATATTATTATCTACATATAATTTTTTTAGATTTCATTGAAATGTGTGATTATTACATGACTAGTGATGAACAATGTGTCGAAAAATACTAGGACAAAAATTACATAATTATTATGGTACCACTGTAAAAAAATTACAAAACCTTTTCCCTTATCACATGAATTATATAATATATAAAATAATACATTCTAAAATTTTATGTTTAATTTTTATGTATTGATTTTACATTTGAACACTAATGATAGATAATTATAAACAATTTTTGATGCATCATATATTATTTATTATAGAACTAATTTTTAAAACATTTAGAAATTATAACACTTAAAATTGGTTTCATATATGGAATGATAATTAATTAACTATATAAGAACTTGTTTTTTAATATTATTTATAAAAAGTTATTTAGTTATGAAAAAATTAACTACCTCAGTAAATCTAAATTATAGTAAAAAATTATAAAATAACGGAATGTGCAAAAAAAAAATTAAAAAATATAATAAATTGATAGACTTAAAGGTATATAAATCATATATATTAACAAAACCCATTATTTTCTATTATTAGATCCACATAGACAATATAGATTGACTTTATCTTTAATAATATTACAAAATTGTCACACCCTTTACTTATAAAATGGTTTATCACCATCAAACCTCCCTTCACAACCCATAGCTCAAATATTTCAATAAATATTCCCAATTAACCCACCAAACCTAGTCAATACCTATAAGTCTTTGTTCTATCAAAATAATGAAACTCAATTTCTTCATCCTTTTCGCAATGATGATCATCCATAAAGCAAATTAAAAATATCAATTTCACATATTTAGTTTTTTTCCATTCATTTTTATTCTACATTCATTGAATATAATCTATAATAGTATTTTTAAATTTTTATCATAATTATACAAACTATTATGTTCTCATGGTTTCCCATTTTTATACCTTCCTCTAATCCACACGGAAAATGAAAGTGGCACTTATGTTAAATGTGGACTATCCCCTCCTTAAGTAAAGTTATCCATTTCTAATAAGTGCGTTTAATGGGATATTAAAAAGAATAATTTGACTTATTAATATTGTATTTAAATCCTTATTAATATTACTAAAATATAAATCCTCCACATTTTTCCTTCTAGTTTATTTTAACATAGGTGTACCCTTACGTATGTGGAAATAAAAAATTTCAAAATTTTTGTTTATTTTTTTATCATTTAGTATTATGTCCTACAAAATATTCCCTGAAAATATTAGTCTCCACCTTAAAAACTCTAATATATATATATTATTAGTGATTCTATTAAAAACATCATATACTTTACCATATAGAATAATTAATTATTGCTTTTTCTTATTTGCAATGTAATGACTACAAACTTGAACAAGGATACAAATTATTTATCATAGATTGGTATGGAAAACTAAATATTGGGGTTATTAAAAATTAATGAGAAAATAATTTTTGATTATTACAAAATATTCAAATTAATATTCAAATTATTATTAACATACAGTACCTCATTTAGATACTAATTACTAAAACAATCTCGTCACCAAGTACATCATCATGAATAATAACCAAATTAAATATCAAAAGAAATTTTAAAATTATAAATAATTTAAAAGATATATATTATAGTATCTATAAATATCTCACAATTGTGTAAAATTAATCAATAAATAATAACTGACTTCAAAATTATTTATATAATTCTTAAAAAACAATGTTATTAACATATTTTGATTAAAATAAAATATTACTTACTAATATAATCTAATAAATGATTATAAATGAATTTTATTAAAATATATATGAATGAATAAGGTTATAAAATTGGTCATTAAGGCAGCATGTTTTTTTAAAGATTTTACAAAACACTCATCTATTCTAGATTATAGGTAAGAGTTTATATATTTGAATTTTGATTCATTGATATTTGATTTATATTAACCAATAGTTCCTTTTTTGAGGTATGTATTTACATTTTCTATTTTTTTATTATAATATTATTAAATATATTTTATATATATATCCTTATTAGGTTCAAAAAATTTTATTATTCCATTTTATATTCAATAAAGTCATAAGAGGATTATTGACTAAATTTTTATTCTATTCGGCATTGGAGATATCCTTAGAGACTATTATTTTCAATGATCCAATATAAATTAATTTATATTTTTAATATGGTAACTCTAAATTTTTAAATTGTATAAATTTATACTCTGAATAAAAATACTTATTGCATTGGATAATTTCTTCTTAAAATTTAAGATATTTTAAGGATTTATACCTATCATTTCTAACAATTTTTTCTCTTCTGTGTCCATTTTTTTCTTCCCACCAATGTTGTCCATTATTATTTTGGGTATGAAAATTTATTTATCTCTTTAAATTCTCATTTTTTTTCATACAAATTTCCAGGAAATTGTTTTTTGAATCCATTTTAGTAATGATGGTTTCATCGATTGTATTACAATATATAATCATATATTTTCATTTATGCTTGTACTTATAATCTCCAATAATGGACATATTATTCAATTATTTAAAAGGGATAATTACTATAATTTTAATTAATTTAATATTTTCTAAATTCTTCTCATCATCATCTTCATTTAAATATTTTAATAAAAGACTCAAAAATCATACCATCTTACAATGCGGTTAAGAATTTTTTTAACAAAATCCTTTTTAGGATTTCAATAATTATTTCATAACAATATGGGTAATGATAATTCCCTAATTTGGTATTATAAAATCAAATAGTATTTTGGAAAATTTATTTTTTTGAATTATTATACTCTATGAATACTATTAGTTTCATTTCATTGATTAATGGGAGCACACCGAGATACCCAAAAATTTATTGATTTGTGAAAATTATTCACAAAACAATATATGCATTATCAATATAGTGAAAAAATTATACTTTATCATCTTAACTAAATTGAAAATAACAAGATAATTATACTATATAATTTGATACCCATTCTATTTGCAAGGTATATCATGTTATGAATATTAGTAAATTTATTAATCTTGCATTAAAGAATATATTTTGATGAAAACATTGAACCCTTTTTTATTTCAATTAGTTTTTAAGAACTTATTATCAAAATCATGTACGAAACAGATGAATTATTTTAATTATCTTGTGGGTGTTTTTGGAATTATCTATTTATCTAATATACTAGATGTTGTTTTTATATTAAGAGGTGTAATTTATGGTTTACGGGTAGTCAACCTATATAAAATTATTTTGTTATCATAGAAGTGTTCATAATATTATGCTTCTAATATTATGATTTATGTTTTAACACATATTTATTAACCCATTAACCAATGATATCATTCCCTTTTGATATCTTTCCATGATTATATCTCACTAGTATGTCATGGATAATTTTTTTTATTTGAGATTACATGATATCTTATCTTGACTTATGGAGGAATCTTATTATTCAATTTTCATTTTAAAAGTATATTTTTTTCATGATCATTTATTCTCAAATTTTTCTAGTATAACTACTGAAGTTAGGATGATGAGATTTTCACTCTATATTAATTTTATCTCACCCATTTAATATTTTTTATTATTCAGGTTGTAAAGAAAAGTATAATATATGAGAAGTATAAAAGGAAATATAATGTATCTAAATTATAGATAATTGTTAACCTTTATTGTAAAATAACATTTACATCTTAAATTTAATATCCCAGCTTTTACCAGCAACATCCCTCATTGAGTTTTCCAAAAAACCTCTTTCATTTGAGTTTTTTATTATTCTTTAATCACTGTTGTTATAGTATTAGTAAGATATGGATATATTGTTTTGGTTAAATTGCATATATTTTAGGTATGTTTATTTGTTTGAATTGTGTTTTTGAGTAAAACCCTGTTTATTAGGATTATGATGTGTTTTTATGAGTTTGGGGGGCTTCAAATATGGTTCATGAATTTCAAAATAAGTTTTTCATGAAGATTCATTTGGGAAATTTACAGTCCCTATAAATTAGATGCATGAAATGTAACATAATCCAAGTATATTCTATGTTTAAAATAATAAAAATGAACTATATTATGAAATAAACTAGTTATATTTTATGAATCAAAATTACATGACATATAATGTTCGAGTATGGTTAAATTACATCAAGGGGAAATGAATATTGGAATATATATATATTGATAATTAAACATCATATAATAAATCTACATATAAGGCCCCCGCCTTAAACCTTACATAATATTTAATTAAATGAATAACTCACATTGGCAATATTTTTAGGTTTATTGTTTCAGAGAATTAGGACATAACTATTACATCTCAAAATATTAAAAAGTATACACTTCTACTAATTTCCATAAAATAAAAACTCTTAAAAAGAAACATGTCTAGTTCCATGTTTTAGATAGCCTGACTTTTCCTTGATCCCATCCTTTACCCAATTCCACATTAAGTCCTGTGAAAAAAATTTCAAAAACATGGGACGAGCATAAAATTCTCAGTAAGGGATATAAAAGTACGAAATGAAAACATTAGTCCATGTATTAAATCATAAATTACTCATAAAACACAATAATTTTAACATACCTCATCAAATCATGAATAAATCATAGAAATCATAAGACAAACAGGTAACTTGAGGCATTCATAACATTCTTATGTAGGGAGTAACCCTCATGGTTACGTTTGGAATAACCATCACAGTATATTCTATAAATCTTTATGGAGAAACCTTAACATTTACCTCCTTCGCGTTACACAATGCATTGGAGAGCTATATCGGGCTCACCCATCCTTAGTTTATCATTGAACCACCTGTCTTCATAACAATGCCCAAGAACGATAACATAATCGTATCACGTAAGACATGCATAAAGAAAACATAACATTTCCAAATTTCAAACACAATATATCAATAAAACACATTGATATAATAAAATCATTATGAAAAACATTTTAAATACCAAAATAAAAGAAATATAATACATTCTATTTATTTTTAATTTTAAAAAAAAGTTAGGTTATGGCTTGTAGAGGAAGCCGAAACTCTAATAATGGTCACGGTGGTGGAGAAGTCGTTGTCGCCGCATACGTACGACAAGAAACATTCCTTTTTTCATTTAGTAAAACGCTTCGTATAAAAAAATATTCCTTTTGAATAAGCGTAATAGTCAAAGGGTTTTATACACCGTATAACAGAAAGTTGTGTATATAACAAAATATGTCTCAATGAAAGGAGATTGAGACGAAATCCCTTACCTTGTATCCGACTTGACTCGATCAGTCTTTAATCACCTGAATAATAAACGTGAGTTTATTTATACGTTCTTATGAACATTTTTCAAGTTCATTATTCCTTTTATATCACTTATAACATGTCATGATCACTATGTAATTATTTAAGTTAATAATGTTCATTTTAACGATCATTGTTACTTGAGTCAAAAATAAACTCTTTATAATTACATGTTGTTAATGTATAAATTATATCCAGAGTTATATTCATGATGTAGATATCATATATATCGTATATATCCATTATAAACATGCATTTATAATATTACATAACATTTAGAGGTATGAAATGAAATGCACCGTTCATGGAGACGGTAATCTGTACGTACGCATGAACGCTACTTTCATTTATATTTCGTATTTTATGGAATGGAATAATAATGATATAAAGTTATATTATAATTCCATAATAATATCATATATAATATCATTAATTACATCCTTTATATGTCCCCCATATGGCATTATCGAATCAAATCACTTTGAGGGGGCGGTAGTCCGCACTTCCTAAAATGAAGATATCACGTATAACCATAATGGAATCCATACAGGTATGCCATAAATGAAAAATACAGAAGATTAAAGAATAAATAAACATATTATATATCATATATAAATATAGTGACATATTAGTGGCCACCTTTGAAGGTGTTATAAGAATGTCGAACAATCATCGTTTCGTGAGGCAGATATTTTCCATCCACAGAAACAATATGTTCTTTAACCATTAGATGTAGGTGTGTATAAGTGTAGATCTAATAATTCTTAAAAAAACATCCTAGTATATTTAAAATTCTGGTTTTGTTACAAAATAAATGAATAAAAAGAGTTTATGGGGTTGGAGAAGCAAAATAAAACAAAAGAACACAAATGAAGACATTACCATAAAATCGGGTAACTCCCTTTGGTTTAACCAAAATGGTTTCTTGAAGAGCTTTCTGCCTAAGGTAAGGATTCTATAATGAGTAGAGGGATTTGGAGAGACAATATGAGTAGGTAATGGCTGATCCAAAGGCTTGAGAGGCGTGGGTAAGGAGGTAGAGGTGGGGGGCCTTTTATACGAGGAGAGGAGGGGCACTCTTGGAAAGTTAAGTAACGTTACATTATTTTGAAAAGAGTTTCGGATTTAAAAGTACCAAAATTAATATATTTCTAGGATAAGGTGATAATGGTTCGAAATATACTCATACAATAGGTCGTTGACATGTGTATGTCTTAGATTTTACATTATCTTTTCATTTTATTTAAATCATTAATTAATGAGGCATTCGCTTCATCATCATGATGTCATAAATAATTTAATTTATATAATGTCTAAAAATATAAAAAAAATACTATGATGTATAAAATATTCTTAGATTTAAAATGACTATTTATAGTCTAATAGTTCATTTATGTAGACAAAATTAAAAATTTTTTACTCAGGGGATACATTATTTGTTATATTTAACTTTCATTAAAAATAAAAAGATAAAAAGTCATTACCACACAAAAGTGATTCCATGGGGTACCCAAGTTTGGAACAAGGAATACCATGGTCATCCATGACAAAAAAAATATCATTAGGACACATGTTGGAGTTATTTGTTTTTATTATGATATTATTTTATTATCCTTAACTACCCGATTACTAATTAATCAAGATAATTAAAGATAATTATTATCATTACTATTCATAATGTCCAAAAACAGAAGAGTATTGATTACATAATTTTGACCTAATGATTCCAAATATTTAATCCATTTTACCAAATTCCAAATACATAAATTGAAATAATTATTTTAAAAATAAATCATGTTGTCAAATACAATAGCGGGTTTTTTAGAAACAATATCTATGAAAAGTTGGGCACTTGTTTATGCCCAATTACAAAGTAAAATTAATCCAAATGACAACCATTAGATTACATTGTAAAAATTATTCTATTTTACCTTTAAAACCAATTAAAAAGATAATATAACCATATACTATATTAGATGAAAAAACAGTTTTGATGTAAAATACTGTATTTTTCACTATTCATTAAAAAAATGAACATTGTCAGAAAAATACCAAAAATTAACCCAAGGTAAATTTTAATGTCCAAATAATAAATAATAAGTTTATTTTGACAAATAGAGCTTATAAAATTGTCAAAATATAGATTTAAAAATGGTTTCCCATCAAAAGGCAGTAAAACAATCTTTTAAAAATATTAGTGTATTCCATGCTTAAGATAGGATTTATTCATGTTTGAAGCCTCTAAAACACTATCTAATTCATAAATAGACATAGATAAGAATATCTATTATTAATTAATTACATAGGATGTTACAATACATGTCATTAAATTATCCATATATGATATTATATTAAATACCATATGCCTATGTTTTCATTTAAATTTCAAAAATCCCTCCTCTCTCAAGCAGACAGTGATTTCAAAGATATTTATGAGTGTTTTCCTTCACTCAGGACATCTTTTTTAAGAGGAAAATCTACAGTGAGTTTATTTTTATAGGGTTTACCATTTATTATATCATTCAATGACTTTGGTGATGGAATCTCTTGACCGAGGTTGTTTTTCAAGATTATACTGATCTGTATGATATTTGATTCTTCTTGTGATCATTAATGGATTCTTTTTTATATAAATACTGGTTGGAAGTATTTTTGTATTTCTAAATCAAGGATGAAAGAATAAAATAGAAAAAAAATGTCTATATAATTTCATATGTATGTGAACTATGTGATTATGGGGACACATTAACATAATAAATTAATATATTGACGAATGATTATAAATCATGTGTGGAATTATTCAATTAATACCTTTAGATTCAACGGTGTTGTGAAATGGAATCTTGATGTCTTTTGGGTGTGCGTACCTTGGAATAAAAATGAATTTGATAATGGATTAATGTGTTCTTATAATGACATGATACGTAGAGTAATTGTTGGATATAGATTCACAATAGAAATGGATTATTAAAATTGAAATAGATATATTTGACATAATATTATTGGGTGAAACTGGCATGTAAATGTTTTATGAAAAACAATATATATGAAATGTGTAATTGAATAACAATAAAAATTTGAAGAATTAACCATTGAGGATAATTAAGTGATATTGTGGTATCCTTGATGTTATGTATCTATTTTAGTTTATTGATATAACTCTTATATAGTGATATTCACCCAATTTTTTATTACATTTCTTTTAGAGAGGCCATAGTCTATTTTCAGGTGGTAATGCTTATATATAGGGAATTTTTCATTTTCATGCTATAATTATTTTATATTGGTCTTGGAAAAAATTCATACTATAATCCATATATAGCTTTTCTGACCTAGTTTCATATTATAATTATTTTATAGGTGTCTTGGAATGATGATAAAATGCTTATATATTGTGTTATGATCAAGATTATGAAATTATAATACAGAGTAATATTCCTTATTTTGTCATTATTCCACGATTTATGGTGATAGCTAGCATTTTTTTTCTAAATTCTTGAAGATATTCTATCATAGTGATGAAGGAATATAAATGTTATATTATGTTAAATTTATTAATAAATGAACATTATTTATCCGTTAATTTAATTCTCTTAATTATCATATATTTTTTGTATATATTTGGGTTTTAACGTAATAATTTTTTAAGACACCCTATCTAGGACTCCTTTTGTGACCCATGTAGATTACATGATTTCACCTTTAGTGAAGGGAAAGGGACCGTGTTGCTGAACTTTTCTAGAGGTAGGGGATGTATTTATGAGAAAGGGTCTGTATTCGGATTGGTACTAATCTGTTTCAGTTAGTTATTTTAGATGGTTAATTTATTTTAATTAATTTAGTTTTCCATTTTGGTACATTTTAGTCTTTTGTTACATGGTTCGATGTTGTTTGGTTTATTGGTTATTCCTTTTATATCCCATTTTTATGTTGTGTTGTTATTTTTTAATTATTTTAGTCAAATATAAATTTTTATTGATTACTTCTAATTTATTATTACTCTATATTATGGGATATAGAATCCCCAATGAACTCGTAACATTCCCGTTACTAGATATAATCCTCTAGCATGAATGGATTTGGGTTTTGGTATCATAACCATCCAAATTTTTTAATGTGAGAGAGTGTCAGATCAAGGATATTACAATGATGTATTAGAGGGGGAGGATTTTTTCATTTCTTTACTATTTATGAAAATAGAAAAATAGAGTAGGATGTGTTGGTAATTTTTAATGAGTTTGTTCATGAGAGTAGCTCACCCATGTATAGGGGACAACACAAGTAATTGAGGCTAATATTGTTTTTCATCATGCTCTCCTTGTAAGGATGAAGTCATTTCACCTTAGGTGATACAAATTCTTTGTGATGTTATTATTTAATTATATTTACACACGTGGACTAGTATGGAAATATATGATTATGAATGAATCATAATATTAACATAGATATATATCCGAACATTCATTATTAATTACATGGACATATTAATTACAAGTGATATATAATTGAATATATGGGTAGTGTAATGCGATATATATTATATATGATAAATGAAATTAAATAAAAATAATGACAGAATAAAACCCTAATATTATTTTTTATAGATACCATTATCCAATGGTTCTCTATTGCTTTTACTTATTGAGGATGGACTTTTCTTCTAGGGATCCAAGGAGTTTAATTTTCATCTAGGGAAAATGACTCCATGTCATGTTCGATTTGATCATTAGTGAAGTGGAAATCGTTAAAACCCAAACCCTGTTAAATCAAATATTCAGGATGATATTGAGGATTAGATGGATTCTCATATCTTTGATGGATTCTATTGGGTCATGTGACCCATGTAATGGGATATTGTTCACATTTTTATTATAACACCTAAGTTGACAAAAGAGTTTTATCTGCAGAATACCCCTATATTTACTTGAAAGGGAGACCCCCAAAATCTATATTTTGGAATATGTTAGTCTACATGATGATCAAGAATGTAGAAAAACTGATAGATATGTGGGGGGTGCTTTCTTCATTAATGATTTTTGGACCTTCAAGTAATTGGTGATACATTCTAGATAATGATGGGTGGAAGGAGGAGTTATCTGGGATACACATAGAAGTGATGTATCATAGAAACTTATATCCATATATTTTGAGGGTCATGAAGGATCAACTGTTCATGCATCAAATAGATATGAGTATGTCAGTAATGAACTACGTTGAACGTTTCAATGAATTGCATTCCAATATTCTATATTTAGCTATTGATGGGATCTACAGGGCTTGTGAATTTTTTCTTGTCATTCTCTATGAAATTAGGTCATATGTTAATGTATTTATCATGAGTACCATTTCATATGTGATAAATCAAGAACCCATCTTATAATTGAATGTGAGAGAGGCATTTAGTAGTGGCCTTTCTGTTTTAGCTATTTGATCATGGATATCTTCTTTTAGTTGAATTTAGTGACTCTACTGTATTTATCTATTATGAAATAATGAGAAGATCATTTAGTGAATTGTAAATCAATACTAGGACATTGTTTAATTTTATTTCTATACTTGTAAAATTTATGTCCATAATAATCCTCAGGGTTCATTCCACTATTTAGAGTTCAATGAATGTAGTTGGATGGGCCATATTCATGTGTTTTATATAAACATTACAAAAAACAATGATAGAATTGGATCAAGGAAGGTACCAACATATTATATTTAATCCACTACACATTATATGAACGGTATATGTAGTTATATTGGTTTTTAGTTTGGAAACATGGGACATAGTACCCCATTACAAGATCGACACTACTGGGAATATATAATAACCAGTGGAAATTAGTCTATGTAACACCCCAAGATTTTGAAAATATTTTTTTTCAAATTAATTTACCATTTAACATGGAACATGAAATAGTTATACACAAATATATACATGCATACATATAAATAAATATATATTAAAACACTAATTGAATCATTCCATTCACACTCAATAAAAACGTGTCTTGTGTTTCAAGCAATACCAACTTGGCTTACATTATAAGCAACACATACATGGCGAATGATGTGCACAACACTGTGTTTTTAAAAAACATATTTATTTATGATTTAATTATTTAAATAAGTAAATTATTTCATATCCATAAAATATCGTAATAACTACTTTTCAAATATTGTTTTTTTATATAAATCAAAATATTAATAATTAAATGCAATATTTTTTGGTAAAGTCCTTATATAATAAAAAATTGTTTTCCTGAATGAAATGCTCTTAATAATAAATATAATTTTAGAAACATATAAGAAATTTATTTGGTTAAAATATACATAATTTTCTATTATTCATTATATACTTGGGATGTTACATCCTTTCCCCCTTTAGAAAATTTTGTCCCCGCAATTTATTTACTTATCGAATAAGTGGGGGTATTTAGCCCTCATTGCATTTTCATATTCACATGTTGCCTATCCACTCATTGGTTTTTCCACAAAACCATTACTTGATGAATCACCTTATTCCACAACACTTTCTCCTTGTGGTCAAGAATCTGGACTGGTTGATCCTCATAAGATAGATTCTCTTCCAGCTGAACTACCTCTGGACTCAAAACATGAGATGGATCTGGCATGTACTTTGTCAACGTCGAAACATGAAAAACATTATGTACTTGAGATAAACTCAGAGGTAAATCCACTTGGTAAAAAACTGATCCATCTTTCGCTAGAATTTTATTTTGTCCAATGAACCTTGGACTCAGCTTTTCTTTCTTACCAAATCGTATAACACTTTTCCACAGTAAAACTTTGAGAAAAACATGATCACCTACCTCGAAAGATAGATCCTTCGTCATGTTGTCTGCATAACATTTCTGTCTGCTCTGAGCTGTTCTCATTTGTTTTTGAATCAACTAAACTTTTTCGGCCATCTCTTCTACCAATTCTGGTCCCATCAACTTTCTTTAACCCACTTCATCCAAAAAAGTTGTAGTTCGACACCGCTTCCCATATAATGCCTCAAATGGTGCCATTTGTATACTAAAATGAAAACTATTATTATATGAAAATTCAACCAAAGAATGATGTTGGTCCCAACATCCCTAATAATCCATCGAACATGCACATATCTTATCCTCCAACGTCTGAATTGTTCGTTCTGACTGACCATCTGATTGAGGATGAAAAGCTTTACTAAAATTTAATTTAGTACCCAACGACTTCTAAAGGCCTTTCCAAAAGTTAGAAGTAAACCTGGGATCATGATAAGATATAATGTATAAGGTAACTCCATGAAACCTATCTATCTCATTATGATACAATCGAGAAAGTTGATCTAGAGAAAACGTATCTCGAATAGGAAGGAAATGAGCAGATTTATTCAAGCAATCAACAATAACAAAGACTGAATTATTACATCGAGATTTATTCGGTAATCCCACAACAACGTCCATGGATATATTTTCCCATTTCCACTCTGGCACTGATAAAGGCTGAAGCATCCCTTTCGGTGACTATCGCTCTACTTTAACCTGCTGACAAGTAAAAAAGTTCAAAGTAAAACCAACAATATCTCTTTTCATTCTGTCCCACCAGTAATACTCCCGCAGATCTCTGTACGTATTAGTACTGCCAGGATGAAGTGAAAACAAAGAACTATGATCTTCATATAACAAATCTCTCTTCAAATATTAATCATAAGGCACACACAATCTCTACTCAAATCTCAAAACACAATAATTATCAATGATGAATTCAGGAAACTTACCCTTCTGAACTAGCTCTATCTTTTTCTACAACTCATTGTCTTGCTTCTGTGCTTGATTGATTCTATCTGATAGTGATGATTTCACTGATACCTGAAACAAAACAGAAGGACATTCTTCACCAAAAACATTTATGCCAAAGTTCATCAAATCCTTAACCAAAGGATCATGTTCATAACACAACATTGATAATGAAGCATTACTTTTTTGACTCAAAGCCTCAGCCACTTTATTTTCATTTCCTGGAAGGTAATTAACTGTACAATCATAATCCTTGATAAATTATAGACATCTCCTCTATCTCATGTTCAATTATTTCTGAGTGAATATATACTTTAAACTTTTGTGATCGGTAAATATTTCACACTTTACTCCATACAAATGATGCATCCAAAATTTTAAAGCGAAAACAGAATCATCTAATTCCAAATCATGTGTAGGGTAATTTACATCAAGAGTTTTCAACTGACTTGAAGAATATGTAATTACCTGATCATTCTGCATAAGGACATAACCAAGTCCCTTCAATGAAGAATCACTGTATATAACAAACTCACCATTACTTGAAGGAAGTGACAAAATTAGAGCATTCACCAATCTTCTTTTCAACTCTTGAAAACAATAATTACATTATTTTGTCCATATAAACTTAAAACCCTTCCGAGTAAGCTTAGTCATTGGACTAGATAACCATGAAAAATTTTCAACAAAGCTTCGGTAGTAACCTGCCAAACCAAGAAAACTACGGATCTTGGTTACATTTGTGGTTCTTGTCCATTCTTCGATAACTTTGTTTTTTGGATGATCAACAGTTATGCCATTTTTTTAAACAATGTGACCAAGGAAAGAAATTTTTTGTAACCAGAACACACACTTGCTGAATTTTCCGTACAGTTTCTTTTCTTTTAAGGTATGCAAGATTACCCTTAAATGACTTTCTTGCTCCTCTTTACTTTTAGAAAACAACATAATATCATCAATAAAAACAACCAATATTTTTCACCTGTGTCAACTCAGCCATCACTACAACAAACTGTTTAGTTCTAATTCTGACCATCTCAGGATACTGATTTGAAAGGTCATTTCCCTCTATATGCCTTCCCTGAAAATATGTTCTGTTTCCTCTATGAAAAACCATTCTTAACACAGAAATATCTTAGGAGAAGCAACATGGTAATCTTCAAATGCTGTATCATTTCAATAATACAATAAATTAATTTATAATTTAACAATTTTCTAACTCCTAAAGTTGTCTAAACCTAACTCTGATACCCACTATAAGTCCTTGCCTTAAACCTTTGTTAATATTGAATTAAATGAATAATTCACATTTGAGGATCTTTTCAGGTTTAGAGTTTTAAAGAATTATGACATAACTATTAAATCTCAAAAGATTACAAAGTAGACACTTATTCTAAGTTTCCATAAAATAAAAACTCTTAAAAAGAAACACGTCTAGTTCCATGTTTTAGATAGCATGACTTTTCCATGATCCCATCCTTGAACCTATTCCACATTAAGACCTGTGAAAAGCATTTCAAAAACATGGGATGAGTATAAAAAGCTCAGTAATGGATATAAAAGTATGAAATGAAAACATTATTCCATGTATGAAATAATACTTTACCCATAAAACATAAGCATTTTAACATACCTCATCAAATCAGGAATAAATCATAGAAATCATAAGACAAAAAGGTCACATTAGGCATTCATAACATTCTTACGTAGGGAGTAACCCTCGTGGTTACGTCTGGAATACCCATCACAGTATATTCCCAAAATCTCTTCAGAGAAACCTTAATGTTTAACTCCTTCATGTTACCCAATGCATTGGAGAGCTATATCCAGCTCACCCGCCCTTAGTTTATCACGGAACCACTCGTCTTTATATCAATTCCCAAGAAACAAAACATAATCGTATCACGTAAAACATGCATAAAGGAAACATAACATTTCCACATTTCAATCAAAATATATCAATACAAGACATTGATATAATAAAAACATTAATGAGACCATTTTCAATACCAAAATAAACGAAAATTAATACATGGTATTTATTTTTAATTTTTTAAAAAAGTTATATTATGGCTTGTAGAGGAAGCAGAAACTCAAATAATGGTCACGACGGTGAAGAAGACTTTCTCGCCGCATACGTATGACAAAAAAAATTCATTTTTTCAATTATTAAAATGATTCATATAAAAAGATATTCATTTTGAATAAGTGTAAAAGTCAAAGGGTTTTATACACTTTATAAAAAAAGTTGTGTATAAAACAAAATATGCCTTAATTAATGGAGATTGAGACGAAGTCCCTTACCTCGTATCCGACTTGACTCGATCAATCTTTAATCTCCTGAATAATAAACTTGAGTTAATTTATACTTTCTTAAGAACCTTTTTCATGTTAATTATTTATTTTATATCACTTATTACAATGTCATGAACACTATGTAATTATTTAAGTTAATAACGGTCATTTTAATGATCATTGGTACTTCAGTCAAAAATAAACTCTTTATAATTACAAGTTGTTCATGTATCCATTATATCCAGAGTTATATTCATTATGTAGATATCATATATATCATATATATCCAGTATATACATGCATTTATAATATTACATAACATTTAGAGGTACGAAATTAAATGAACCGTTTATGGAGACGGTAAGTCGTACGTACGCATGAACGCTACTTTCATTTCTATTTTGTATTTTATGGAATGGAATCATAATGATATAAAGGTATATTATAATTCCATTATAATATCATATATAATATCATTAATTCCATCATTTATACATCCCACATATGGGATTAACGAATCAAATCACTTTGAGGGGGCGGTAGTCCGCACTTCCTAATATGAAGATATCACGTATATCCATAATGGAAACCATAAAGGTATGACATAAATAAAAAATAAAAAAGCTTAAGGAAAACATAAACATATTATATATCATATATATATATATTTACATCTTAATTTCCACCTTTGAAGGTGTTATAGGAATATTTAACAATCATCGTTTCATGAGGCAGAAATTCGCCATCCACGGAAACAAAGTGTTCCTTAACCATTAGATGTAGGAGTGTGTAAGTGTAGCTAGAATAATTATTATAAAAAAATCCTATTATATTTAATATACTGTTGTTTTTATAGATGATATGAATAAAAAGAGTTTAGGGTTTTGGAGAAGAAAAATAAAACAAAAGAACACAAATGAAGACATTACCTTAAAATCAGGTAACTCCATTTGGTTTGAACCAAAAGGATTTCTTGAAGAGATTCCTGCCTATGGTACGGCTTCTAGGATGAGGAGAGGTATTTAGAGATACAAAATGACCAGATATTGGCCGATCCAAAGGCTTGAGAGGTGTGGGTAAGGAGGTAGAGGTGGGGGCCTTTTATAGGAGGAGAGGAGGGGCAGTCATGGAATGTTAATAAATGTTACATTATTTTAAAAATATTTTGGGATTTAAAAGGTCCCACATTGATATATTTCTAGAATAAGGTGATAAGTATTCTAAATATACTCATCTAATAGGTATTTGACATGTGTAAGTCTTAGATTTTACATTATCTTTCCATTTTATTTAAATCGTTAATTAATGAGTTAATCACTGCATCATCATGATGTCATATATAATTAAATTTATTTAATGTCTAAAAATTATAAAAAAACTATGATGTAAGAAATAATTTTCTCTCTCCAATGACTATTTATAGTCTAATTGATCATTTATGTAGACAAAATTAAATTTTTTTTACTCAGGTGATACATTCTTTGTTATATTTAACTTTACTTAAAAATAAAAAGATAAAAAGTCATTATCACAGAAAAGTGATTCCATGGGGTCCCAAAGATTGGCATAAGGCATCCCATGGTCTTCCATGACACAACCAGTAGAATTAGGAGACATTTTGGGTTAATTTTTTTACTATTATGATATTATTTTGTTATCCTTAACTACCCGATTACTAATTAGTCAAGAAAATTAAAGATAATTACCTTCATTACTATTCATAATGTTCAAAAACAAAAGTCTTGATTACATAATTTGGACCTTATGATTTAAAACATTTAATCCATTTTACCAAATTAAAAACACTTAAATTTGAATAATTAATTTAAAAATAATTCCCATTGTCAAAACAAATAGCGGGTTTTTTAGAAACAATATCTATGAAAAGATTGGCACTAGTTTACGCCCAATTCTAAAGCGAAATTAATCCCAATGACCACCATTGGATTACATGGTAAAAATATATTCTATTTAAACTTTAAAACCAATTAAAAAGATAATATAACCATATAATAATATTAGATTAAAAACTATTTTGATGTAAAATGCAGTATTTTTAACTATTCATTAAAAAATGAACATTGTTAGAAAAATACCAAAAATTAACCCAAGGTAAATTTCAATGTCCCGATAATAAATAATATGATTATTTTGACAAATAGAGATTATAAAATTTTCAACATATAGATTTAAAAATGGGTTTCTATCAAAAGGTAGTAAAACAATCTTTTAAAAATATTAGTGTATTCCATGCTTAAGATTAGATTTATTCTCGTTTTAAGCCTCTAAAACACTATATAATTCATAAATAGACATAGATATGAATATCTATTATTCATTAATTACATAGGATGTTAATATACATGTCATTAAATTATCCATATATTATATTATATTAAATACCATATGCCTATGTTTTCATTTAAATTTCAAAAATCCCTCCTCTCTCAAGCAGACAGTGATTTCAAAGATATTTATGAGTGTTTTCCTTCACTCATGACATCTTTTTAAGAAGAAAATATACAGTGAGTTTATTTTTATAGGTTTTACCATTTATTATATCATTCAATGACTTTGGTGATGGAATCTCTTGACCGAGGTTGTTTTTCAAGATTATACTGATCTATATGATATATGATTCTTCTTGTGATCTTTAATGGATTATTTTTTATATAAATACTAGTTGGAAGTATTTTTGTATTTCTAAATCAAGGATGATAGTATCAAATAGAAAACAAATTTCTATATAATTTCATATGTATGTGAACTACTGTGATTATGGGGACACATTAACATAATAAATTAATATATCGACGAATGATTATAAATCATGTGTGGAATTATTCAATTAATACCTTTAGATTCAACAGTGTTGTGAAATGGAATCTTGATGTCTTTTGGGTGTGCGTACCTTGGAATAAAAATGAATTTGATAATGGATTAATGTGTTCTTAGAATTACATGATACATAGAGTAATTGTTGGATATAGATTCACCATGGAAATGGATTATTAAAATTGAAATAGATATATTTGACATAATATTATTGGGTGAAACTGGCATGTAAATGTTTTATGAAAAACAATATATATGAAATGTGTAATTGAATAACAATTAAAATTTGAAGAATTAACCATTGAGGATAATTAAATGATATTGTGGTATCCTTGATGTTATGTATCTATTTTAGTTTATTGATATAACTCTTATATAGTGATATTCACCCAATTTTTTATTACATTGCTTTTAGAGAGGCCATAGTCTATTTTCATGGGGTAATGCTTATATATAGGGAATTTCCCATTTTCATGCTATAATTATATTATATTGGTATTGGAAAAAATTCATACTATAATCCATATATAGCTTTTCCGACCTAGTTTCATATTATAATTATTTTATAGGTGTCTTGGAATGATAATAAAATGCTTAAATATTGTGTTATGATCAAGATTATGAAATTATAATAAAGAGTAATATTCCCTATTTTGTCATTATTCCACGATTTATGGTGATAGTTAGCATTGTTTTTCTAAATTCTTGAAGATATTCTATCATAGTGATGAAGGAATATAAAGTTATATTATGTTAAATTTATAAATTAATGAACATTATTTATCTGTTAATTTCATTCTCTTAATTATCATATATTATTTATATATATTTGGGTTTCAACATAATAATTTTTTAAGACACCCTATCTAGGACTCCTTTTGTGACCCATGTAGATTACATGATTTCACCTTTAGTGAAGGGAAAGGGACCGTGTTGCTGAACTTTTCATGAGGTAGGGGATGTATTTTTGAGAAAGGGTCTGTATTCGGATTGGTACCAATCTGTTTCAGTTAGTTATTTTAGATGGTTAATTTATTTTAATTAAATTAGTTTTAAATTTTGGTACATTTTAGTCTTTTGTTACATGGTTCGCTGTTATTTGGTTTATTGGTTATTCCTTTTATATCCCATTTTTATGTTGTGTTGTTATTTTTTAATTATTTTAGTCAAATATAAATTTTTATTGATAACTTCTAATTTATTATTACTCTATATTATGGGATATAGAATCCCCAATGAACTCGTAACATTATCGTTACTAGATATAATCCTCTAGCATGAATGGATTTGGTTTTTGGTCTCATAACCATCATAATTTTTTAATGTGATAGAGTGTCAGATCAAGGATATTACAATGATGTATTAGAGTGAGAGGATTTTTTTCATTTCTTTACTATTTATGAAAATAAAAAAATAGATTAGGATGTGTTGGTAATTTTTAATGAGTTTGATCATGAGAGTAGCTCACCCATGTATAGGGGACAACACAAGTAATTGAGGCTAATATTGTTTTTCATCGTTCTCTCCTTGCAAGGATGATGTTATTTCACCTTAGGTGATACAAATTCTTTGTGATGTTATTATTTAATTATATTTACACATGTGGAGTAGTATGGAAATATTTGAGTATGAATGAATCATAATATTAACATAGATATATATCCGAACATTCATTATTCATTACATGGACATATTAATTACACATGATATATAATTGAATATATGGGTAGTGTAATGCGATATATATTATATATGATAAATGAAATTAAATAAAAATAATGACAGAATAAAACCATAATATTATTTTTTATAGATACCATTATCCAATGGTTCTCTATTGCTTTTACTTATTGAGGATGGACTTTTCTTCTAGGGATCCAAGGAGTTTAATTTTCATCTAGGGAAAATGACTCCATGTCAAGTTCGGTTTGATCATTAGTGAAGTGGAAATCGTTAAAACCCTAACCCAGTTAAATCAAATATTCAGGATGATATTGAGGAATAGATCGACTCTCATATCTTTGATGGATTCTACTGGGTCATGTGACCCATGTAATGGTATATTGTTCACATTGTTATTATAACACCTAAGTTGACAAAAGAGTTTTAGCTGCAGAATCCCCCTATATTTACTTGAAAGGGAGACCCCCAAAATCTATATTTTGGAATATGTTAGTCTACATGATGAACAAGAACCTAGAAAAACTGATAGATATGTGGGTGGTGCTTTCTTCATTAATGATTTTTGGACCTTCAAGTAATTGGTGATACATTCTAGATAATGATGGGTGGAAGGAGGAGTTATCTGGGATACACATAGAAGTGATGTATCATAGAAACTTC
The DNA here is from genome assembly GCA_963277665.1 of Viscum album. Lineage (NCBI taxonomy): Eukaryota > Viridiplantae > Streptophyta > Magnoliopsida > Santalales > Viscaceae > Viscum > Viscum album. The sequence goes on from OY728150.1 coordinate 1,592,997,989, forward strand.
TATCCATATATTTTGAGGGTCATGAAGGATCAAGTGATCATGCATCAAATAGATATGAGTATGTCAATAATGAACTACGCTGAACGTTTCAATGAATTGCATTCCAATATTCTATATTTAGCTATTGATGGGATCTACAGGGCTTGTGAATTTTTTCATGGCGTTCTCTATGAAATTAGGTCATATGTTAATGTATTTATCATGAGTACCATTTCATATGTGATAAATAAATAACCCATCTTATAATTGAATGTGAGAGAGGCATTTAGTAGTGGCCTTTCTGTTTTAGCTATTTGATCATGGATATCTTCTTTTAGTTGAATTTAGTGACTCTATTGTATTTATCTATTATGAAATAATGGGAAGATCATATAGACAATTGTAAATAAATACTAGTACATTGTTTAATTTTCTTTCTATAATTGTAAAATTTATGTCCATAATAATCTTCATGGTTCATTCCACTATTCAGAGTTCAATGAATGTAGTTGGATGGGCCATATTCATGTGTTTTATATAAAATTACAAAAAAGAATGATAGAATTGGATCAAGGAAGGTACCAACGTATTATATTTAATCCACTACACATTATATGAAAGGTATATGTAGTTATAATGGTTTTTAGTTTGGAAACATGGGACATAGTACCCCATTACAAGATCAACACTACTAGGAATATAAAATAACCAGTGGAAATTAGTCTACGTAACACCCCAAGATTTTGAAAATATTTTTTTTCAAATTAATTTACCATTTAACATGGAACATTAAATAGATAACACAAATACATACATACATTCATATATATAAATATATATTAAAACACTAATTGAATCATTCCATTCACACTCAATAAAAACATGTCTTGTGTTTCAAGCAATACCAACTTGGCTTACATTATAAGCAACACCTACTTGGCGAATGATGTGCACAACACTGTGTTTTTAAAAAACTTATTTATTTATGATTTAATTATTTAAATAAGTAAATTATTTCATATCCATAAAATATTGTAATAACTACTTTTCAAATATTGTTTTTTTTATATAAATCAAAATATTAATAATTAAATACAATATTTTTTGGTAAAGTCGTTATATAATAAAAAATTGTTTTCCTGAATGAATTGCTCTTAATAATAAATATAATTTTAGAAACATATAGAAATTTATTTGGTTAAAATAAACATAATTTTCCATTTAATAATATCAAAATTATATTAGGATTAATTATTTAATATTTTCAGAGGATTTTTTGGATGATTAGTGAAAATATAACTTTTTAGTAAAAAACATATATTTTTTAAGTAATTAGAAATTTCAATGATATTATAAATATATTTTAATTTTAAATTAGATGAATATTACATCTAATAATATAATTAATTTCATTAGGATCAATATTAATTTGAATCATAATAAACAATCTTAACAGACTTATGAATTTTTTCATACTTTAAAGCGCCCTTTTTCATCGCGTCTATGGGATTAGAACTAATCATTATTTTTTCTGATTCTCTGATTTGAATTTCAAAAATATAATATAAACCATTTAATTCAGTTTAATATATATATTATAACATTACTTTGTAAATTTTCGACCAAAATGATTAGTAAAAGTGATTAAAATTAATCATAGTGGCTAAGGCCAAATTAAGCACAATTAAGAAGTAAATCCTAAAATTAAGGGCCCAAATGACACATACACATTTCCAATAGAACTTTTCTATCAATATTTAGTCCATAAACCTTCAATTATTTATATTAGTTTGTTCTGAATGACTTTTTTAGGTAATATAATGTGCACACCTAATTTGTTTCAAAACATTCCATTTGAGTCCTTTTCCTTCCTTGTAAAAGGCCACCACCCCTACCCTTTCCTCACTACTATCATGAATATTATGATTTTCAATACCTTTCCATGTTTCTTCCCAACAATCCTACCTTCTACCTTGATGTCTCTCTTTGGACAGAAACCCTCTCAAGGAAGCCTTTCGGCATATACCAATATGAGTTACCCGATGAATAGGTAACATCTTCTCTCAAGCTCTTTTCCATTATTTTCCTTCCCCACCCCTCCACTTTGTTTATTCCCTATTTTTTGAAATAATCAGTATAATATATATATTAGGATGTTTCTACGAAATTTATTTGACCTACACATACACAAAAACCCATGTAATATATGTTGAACATAATGTTTATATGTATGATGAACAACTACCACACGAAATTATGATTGTTAATTTATCCTTTTCCTCCAATCATGGTGGATATTATAATGAGAAAACAATTTATATATGTAATATTTTATTTTTTTTCTTTTTATGAATCTTAATTTCCTTTCAAAGACTCATATTTTTACATTCCATTTGGTGTTAATATGATAATCTCATTTGAGAAAGTGTTGACTACCACCCCTATATGTTATATGACTTGTCCAGACACCACATAGAATGTATTAAGAAAGGTTTTAATGAAATTATATGATATATATTTAATATTAATACTAATATAATAATTAAATATATAAATATATATATTCATGTATGTATACATTTATAAATATATATATTCATATATGTATACATATATCATTTACATACATTCTTTCAACACGATAATAAATATAGAAAACATCGTTCAGGAATATGTATTGATTACCATCTCCATGAACGGTGTATTCTATTACATGCTAAGTTATAATATATAAATTTATAATATAATAATAATGGATATACCTGAAATTTATATCCTATTTTACATTCATGAATCATTATATAAGTATAAGGGTCAATTATACATCAAATTATGACACCAGTGAAGAACAAAGACAATATTACATGAAGTGAATCCTTATCATAGGATCATTAACAAACTAGTAATGTAATGTTATAATAAAAACATATATGGTAATAGTTATAATATTTTTATTCATCAAAATATTTATAAAGAATTTATATTTATTATATAAAACACTTTTACGAGTATGGAGAGATTCAAGACACAAGGTAAAGGGTTATCATCTCACTTATAATTTCTGTGACATACACGCTATGTTTTCCACTCTTTAATTTTGTGTTGTGTATGTATCACATGTGATTGTATTATATGAATATTTTTCTAAATTTATGGGTATCTACAATCCCATTTTATAGTCCTTCATTCATGGGGTTTATGATTCAATAATTTCATAATGGTTAAAAAGGTTTTTGCCTCATGATTTTTTCATTGAAACTCATATTTTGTTATACAAATAAATGCTTTTTCAGGGTGTTTATACATCCATTTTACATCCCATATCATGATTCATAATATTTTAATGATATTATATGATTAATTTTATTAAATGTTTTTACATGGGGAGCATGATCACAATACACCATGTTATAAGAGTTTATTGAGGACGTCTCATTTCTTTCTATGTTTGTTTGTGTTTATGCTTCCTTTGCTGAAATATTATTATCTATCACTCACAAATATTCCTGATATTCCTCCAACAATGTTATTTCATGATATAATCATGCACTGGTACCATTTTATACTATTTAGAACATAAGGTATTTAAGGAAGTGTTTTCAAGATATCCCATCTTTACCCTCTATTCATTCCGAAATCATTGTTTTCTAGAAAGAGTTTCCAATAATATTATACCCTTAACTTATAATAACTAGAAGACATTTTTACCCTTTTTTTGTTTTACCAATATATTAAATGGAATATTTTTTACACCTTAAAAAAAATCTTTTCAATCATTTTTACCATGGAATGTGAATATTTTTTTACCTCGTATGACATGTATAGATTTACCCACTGTTATTTATTTGAAGATCTCATTGTATTATTACAAATGATATTCATTAAGAAAATGTTTTGAAAAAATAATTATAAAGGAAATATTTTTCTTCAAAATGGTATCAGAATTCTTTTATATGTTTTCATAGAGAAATATTTCCCAAAATTTTTTATGTACTATTTATAAGTTTTCAAATTATATTGAAATAAATTATTTTCAAAACATTTCTAGACTTATTTATAAGCCTTCATGAAAAATTATATCTATGGTTTTTTCAAAAAATAATTATGATTTTTTAATTTATTTTTAAAAAATTGGTTTCCAAAACATTTACAATTTTTTTTTAAAAAATACAATAGTTTTCAATGATTTTTTTAAATGTTATGAAGATTATTATAAATGTATTCAGGGATAAAACGTTTCAAAAATATTTCATGTATTCATTATAAGTTTTAAAGGTATTTTATATGGATTTTATTATCAAATGGTTTTATGAATTAAGTAACCTATTTCAAATAAGAAAGAAAATTTTCCTCCAGAAATGTTTTTACAGTATGATTCAAAATTATTATCCAACTATGCTTCCTAGTATCGGTGTCTCTCATTACATTCCAGGAAATGATCTAAAGGAATAATTCATATCCTTTATATGTGTGAGTTATTATTAATTCTATGCTCATTATGAAACCCATTTATCCTTATTGGTAATATGTTTATGAAAATCTATTATGTTTCATGGTTTATATGCTTCTGTTATCTGATTATTTTGACCACTTATGCTTATAATGAAATGATAATGAAACCTATCTATTTCAATAGGTTATGATATTTTTACATGTTTCTGATACTAATTTTCTTTCATAGGTTCTGATTTGTTATTTATAATCATGTGGCACATGTATGTATGATATCATTATGTGATGGATGGGATTTATACCTATAACATCACAAGTAAATAAATAATTATACCTTTTCATATTTATTAAAATTTGGGAATTAAATATTAATTTTACTTTAAAAGGGATTCTATGTTCGTTGGAATACCGGATTCACAACAATAGGTTTCTTCGAAATATTACGTTGCACACAACATTGAGTCATAATGAAAAATAATAATATAATATTATTTAAATTGGTAGTTAATGCTTAGTATTTCAATTGGCGGGAATGAGTAGAACTTACTAAGACATTATTATAAATGTTTTTTATGTTTTTTAAATTTATCCAGAAAATGTTAGAGGCTTAACATGTGAATGAATATAATTTTTTGAATAAAAACTCTAATATTATTTAAAAGGTTGATTTACTTCCATTTGATAGAGAACCCTCTTTAAATCTAAATTTCTATAACTTTTATATATTCTATTTTACAAAATAATATTTTTATTTATAATTGGGGTATCAAAATTCACATTGGGTAAATTTGGGTATTATTCTGACAATATACTATTTTTAATGAATAGTGAAAATAATGTATTTTAAATAAAAATAACATTTAAATCTAATTTATTCATTTGGTTAGAGTATCTCTTTAACTGGGTTTAAAGTGTAATTAGACTATATTTTTATAATTTAATCCAGTTTTTTTTATTGGAAGTAATTTCACTTTGAAATAAGACATACACAAGTGTTAATATTTTAATAGTTATTATTTCTTAAAAACACGCTTTATGTTTTGACAATGTGAATTTATTTTAAATTAATTAATAAAACTTATATGTTTTAAATTTTGTAATATATACATCATTTTTTAATTTAGAATATCAAATATAGCTTATGATAACATTTTTTAATTTTTCTGAAAACCATAAATTTTTGATGAATAGTTAGAACACTGTGTAGTAGTTAAAAAATCGAATTTTTCATTTAAATGAAATTTTACCGCTTCTGGGAATTGAATTTAAAAAATCCAAAATACGTGGTTTAAATTATTAAGTAAAATGTGGTTCAATTATATAAAAATAATATTTGGTTAATAGTAACTTTTGACTTTTATTTACTGCGGTTAAAGGTTAATAGGGAAATTCAAGGTAAAAAGCAATATTATAATAAAATAAAATTTTCTTAGAACTCATACTAACAATATTGTATGAGTAATCTCCGTCCAAAACAATCATTGGGTGAGATATTTTTCATTTGAAAGCCATTTTGTTACAATAATTACAATAATAACTTTTTATTAAAAGTAAAAATAAAAATATCATAAGCATGTTTTATTTTGATAAGAATATTCTAATGTGGGGTTATATAATTGATATTTTTTACTATAAGTATTAATTTTAATGTTAACAATATTTCCTACATCATGGAATTTTATTTATAAATTTTAGACAACAAATAAATAAAATTATCTATGACACAGTAATGATGCAGTGCTTACCTCATTAATGAATGATTTTAATAAATAAGGATATAAAAATTTAACAAATATATAAAACTTGTGCAATTCATATTGACTAATTTTATTTTGGACCAGATTCATTTTATTTTATACTTTATTAAGTATTGGATCTTATGAAAAATAAAATCATAAAATAATAAAATAATATTTTCAATCATTTCGAAAGATCACATCCTCCCCTTATAAAAAGGTATCACCTCTAACCCATTACTCACACCTCTCAAGAACCATGTAACATCCAACATATACCCTATTAAGTTACCTAAATCCTTTTTTTCCTCCTATAATCCTTCCCCTGTGCAGATGAAAATTCAAGTAAACCTTTTGGTTCAAACCAAAGAGAGATACCTGGTTTAAAGGTAACGTCTTCTCTTATGTTCATTTTTTATTTTACTTATCCAACCCCTAAACTATATCTATTCCTTTATTTTATAAAAAAATATTATCCCCAATATGCTTGGTTTTATTTTATGATAATTATTTTTACTACACATCCACATGCCTCTATCTAATGGATAAGAACATACTGACTCTAGGGACAGGGAACTACTGCCTCATGAAACGATGATTGTACGAATACCATCATCCACCTCTCATGGTTTCCATTACGATGGAACTGTATTTAAATGTGATATATATTATCTTTATACTATCACTACGATTCATTATTTTTTATTTAAATAATCTCTTTATGGTTTCCATAATGGGTAAACGTGATAATTTCATTTGAGGAAGTGCAGACTACCACCCCCTCAAAGTTATATGAGTTGTTCATGCCATTCATTGGATGTATAAAGTATGGAGTTAATGAAATTATATATGATATTATACTTGAATTATAATATACCCATGTATCATAATTTTTTCATTCCATTAAATATATATAAATGAAAGTATTGTTCATGCATATATATGGCTTACCGTCTCCATGAACGGTGCATTTCATTCCTTATCTCCAAATTTCTTGTACTATTATAAATACATATATATATATATATACTAGATATATTTGAAATATATGATATCTAACTCATGAATATCATTTTTCATATAATGTAATTTTGGAAACATGAACAACTTGTAAAAATAAGAAGTTCATTTTTAATCAAGTTCCAAATATCGACAAAATGACTGTTATTAACATAAATGATTATATAATGTTTATAATGTGGTAATAAGTGATATTAATGGAATAATAAACCTGAAAAGGGTTATGAAGAAAGTATAAATGAACATTAATTTATTATTCAAGATATTATAGAATGAACGGGTCATGTCGGACATGAGGCAATGGAACTTCTCTACCTAATTCCCATTCATTGGGTTGATCTTATACATCTTGATTATATCATGCTATGATTATGTGATAAATAAATTTTAATTTCCTATCTTGTTTTTTTACATTACTTATTTGTAACTATAGTTAATACACATAATCGACCTATTTGATTTACAAAATTATCTTTGTAAGGGACTTCATCTCAATCTCCTTTATTTGATCCATATTTTTATTTATACACAACATATTTTATATGATTTATAATCCCTTGTGACCAATCATTTCATTTAAAGGAATATTTTTCAACATAACATTTTTCTAATCGATAGAGGGAATGTTTCCTTTTTAATGTATGTGGTGACAATGGCCATTCCGCCGCCACAATCATTATTTGATTTATGGCTTCCTTAACAAGCTATAATGCTTTTAAAAGGAAATTAAATACCAAATGCTCATTTACATAATTTGGTATTAAAAATGGTTTTGATAATGTATTTATTATGTTAATATATTTAAATGATAAATTGTGATTGCAATATTGAAATTTTATCTTTCTTTTTTGTTTGTTTTATGTTTTATGATTATGTTATGGTTCTTGGACATTGTTTACATATAGGTGTGGTTCTGTGATAAACCTAGGGTCGGTGAGCCTGAGGTAGCTCTCCAATTCATTGGTTAACGTGATAGAGGTAAACATGAAAGTTTCTCTAAATATATTTAGGGAATATAATGTGATGTTTATTCCAAATATAACTCCCTACACAGATTTAAAAGACACAACGTAAGTATGTTATCTATTCCACAAGTTACCTTTGTGATTTTTTATTACTATGTGATATTCAAAAATCTTATTATTTCATGTGTTATTTTAAATAGCTTATGATATTTATTTATTAATTAAATAATTTTTTCATTACTTGTTTTATAACCCTTACTGAGATTTTTATGCTCATCCCAAATTTGTAAATGTTTTCCACAGGACGTAAATACGAATTGGGTTTAGGATGGGATCATGGAAAAGCATGTTGTCTCAAACCTAGAACTAGTATTGACTATTTTATTCAAGATTTTATATTTTATGAAAAAATGGAAACTGAGTAAGAGTGTATACTTTGTAATTTATGAAATGTATTGTAATAGTTATGGACTAATTCTATAAAACTCTAATCCTAAAAATATCCTCAATGTAAATTATTCATTTATTTCATAATTATGTAATTTTTTAAGACCGTTTCCTTATAGTTGGTATTATATGTCTGTTTAGACAACATTAAAAGTTAGGATATTGTTGAATTAATTTCTATACATAATTCTTAATTTATGGTGAGATTTAAATTATATAGCTTTTACAGATTACCATGTTGTTTCGCCTACAATATTTCAGTATTTAGAATGGTTTTCCGCGGAGGAAACAGGGAAGCAATGATGGGATGACATCAGGAGGAAGAGAACCTTTCAAGTCAGCAACCTGAGATAGTCAGAATTCGAACTGAACAGTTTGTTGTGGTGATGGAAAAGTTGACACAGGTTATAATTGGTGGTGGTATCCATACACGAGATCATCTAGATCAACCACAGAGGAACATGTCAGTAGTGGATCATTTCAAGAGGCAAAATTCCCCATCATTCATAGGATCATCTAACCCTGTACTAGTGTAAATGTATATTAAAGCTCTAGAAAAGGTTTTTGTTGTCATGGTGTGTTCAGAACATCAAAATGTTAGTCCCATTGTTTACCATATTGAAGGTGAAGCCGATAATTGGTGGTTGATGGTGAAAACTATCACGGATTGTGAGGATATTTATGCTCTTGATTGGGATGAATTCAAAGGTATGTTTCCTGAGAAATATTTTTTTAATGTGGTCCAATATAGGATGGAGAAAAATTCCAGGAAATATGGAAGGATGATTACTCAGTGGCTGCCTATGTAGAGAAATTCACTCGACTGGCAAGAAATACTTCAACCTTCATACAAGATCTATATAGTAAAATTAATCATTTTTACATAGTATTAATGTCAATGTATCAATGTTCATTATCATCTCTTGAGTTCAGAAGTTATGAAAAACATTATTGATGTGCAAAGAAGGTGTAAATGGAGTTTTCCAATAAACATGTGCTCTTTAACAAAAAAAATATAATAAGAGGTCGAGGTGGAAGATGAAAGAAAAGATCTCTTCCAAAAAGTCTGATCATAAGAAAATAATATTTACAGTTATTATAAAAATGTGGTAACAAGCATGATGGGGAATGTATTTTGAATTATATTAATTACAAATGATGTGGTAAAATGGGAAATAATCCTCGTAATGGCACTTAATAGATTAGGGTGATTGTAAGAAAAAATCTGATTTACATTCACAAAAATGTATTAACTGCATTGAAATGGGTCATTTTTCAATTGTGTGTCCAACGTAGAACTCAACTAAGGGAAAGGTGCCAGACTAAAAGCAGAATGGGGTTGTAAAATCCATTGTAGCTACTACATTAGATGTTAGGCCATCGAATGAATTAGTATCGGGTACATTGTTTGCTTGATATGATTATTCCAACTTGTTTTTTGATTCAACTTATACACATTCAATCATTTCGGACAGGTTTTCTATGAAAATTTGGAATTCCTTCTCAGGATAAGATTCTTGAACATATGATAAAAATAGCAGAAGGAAATGTTGAAACATAAAGAAAAAATAAGAACCTTCCTATCCTTATGTTTGAAAGAATCTACTAGAAAACATTATTGTTTTTCCTCTAGTAGAGTTTGATATTATTTTTGCTATGGAATGGATTTTTCATAATCATGATAAAATTTACTGCAAAGATAAACTGGATTATTTTTAGAAAGATTTTCAGTTTTTGTACAATAATGAACCCTTACTTTTACTAACATATAAGGAAGATGAGAAACTATTAAATGATTGAAATAAATGTTACCATGCACATAGTGTTGAAAATAAAGGAACTGTTCAGATTAATGATGTTTCAGTGGTAAATGAGTACCTCAATGTTTTTCCTAATGATATTCCTAGTATTATACATGATCAAGAAGTTGAATTTATTGTTGAATTAGTTCATGTTTCTAAGTCAATTTTAAAGCGACCTTAATGAATTTCTCTAATTGATCATTTAGAGTGAAAGAATCAATTACAGGAGTTATTAGATGAAGGTTTCATTAGACCTAGCACATCACCATGGGGCACTCGTGTCTTGTTCATTAAAAAGAATGATGGTTCAATGAGACTTTTCATTGATTATAATGCATTGAAAAAAATCACTATATAGAACAAGTAACCTTTTCCTTATATCAACAATTATTATAATCAGCTACATAGAGCTCAGTATTTTTCGACGATTGACTTGTGGTCGGGGTACCATTAGTTGAATGTAAAGGAGGAAAACATTCCGAAGACCGTGTTTAATACTAGATATATCCATAATGAATGTGTTGTTATGGATTTTGGATTAACCAATGCACCTTATGTATTCAAGGATCATATATATAGAATATTCATTGAGATCCTGGATAAGTTTTTGGTTGTGTTTATTGATGATATTTTGGATTATATAAAAAGTAAAGAGAAACATTAATTTCATTTAAGGGTTGTCTTGTGAACTTTAGAAGAAAAGAAACTGCATGTGAAATTCAGTATGTATAAATTTTGGTTACAAAAAATTACATTCCTTAGTAACATTGTTTCAAAAAATGGAATAACAGTTGATCCTACTAAAGAAAAAGTTGTTCAAGAATGTCCAATACCCACAAATATTACCATGATCCATAGTTTTCTTAGTTTGGTAGGTCATTACCAGTGGTTTGGTGATATTTATTCCTATTTATTTATCCCGCTGACTAAATAAACTCGATAAGGTGTTAAGATCATTTGGATAAAAGATGATGATGATTTTTTTCTGGAATTAAAATTTAGATTGGTGAATGCTTCAGTTTTGGAACTGCCTTCTCGAAATGGTGATTTTGTTATCTATAGTGATGCTTCATTGAAAGGAAATGGTTTTTTCCTTATGCAGAATGATCATTAAATTTTTTATGCTTTACATTAGAGGAAACATCATGAGTTAAATTACCCTACACATGATTTGGCATTAGATCCTATTGTTTCTTCCTTAAAAATTTGGAGGCATCATCTACGTGGAGTAAAATGTGAAATATATACAGAAAACAAAATATTGAAGTATGTATTCAATCATGAAGAAATAAACATGAGATAGGGGTGATGGCTAGAATTAATAAAGGATTATTATTGCACAATCCATTACCATCTATGAATTCCAAATAAAGTGGTTGATGCTTTCAGTCGAAAAAGTAATGCTACATTAACCATGTTATAGTTGGAACAAGATCCTTTGTCTATAGATTTGATGAACTTTGACATAGAAGTTGTTGGTGCTAGAGATTCCACTATTTTGTTTCATGTGTCAGTGAAATCATCTCTATGAGATAGAATTAATCAAGAGCAATAGGAGGATAGTGAGTTTCATATAAATGTTGTGTTGGTTCCAAATGGTATGTTTCCTGATTTTATAATTGATAATGATTTTGTTTGAGATTTTAAAAGATATTGTGCTTGCCTCGTGATAAACAATGGAAAAATGACATGTCATATGAAGATCATAGTTCATCATTTTTCGATTATCAATGATGAACAAAGATGAAAAAAGATCTTCAAGAGTATTATCGGTAGGACTGAATGAAAAGGGATATTGTTGATTTACTGTGAAGTGTTAGACTTGTCAATTGGTTAAAGTAGAGTGACAATTATGGAAAAGGATGTTGAAGCCTTTACCGGTGCATGAGTGGAAATGGTAAAATATATCAACGGAAAACATTGTTGGATTACCAAAGACGTCTCGTGGTAATAATGCAGTTTATGTTATTATTCATCGATTGAAAAAATCTTCTCATTTCCTTCCTGTTCGAGATAATTTGTCTCTAGATCAACATTCTCGAATACATGTTAAAGAGATAGTCAGTTTTCATGGAGTTCCCATCTCAATTATATTTGATCATAATCCCAGGATTACTTTTAACATTGGTAATATCTTTTAGAAGTCATTGGGTACTGAATTAAATTTTAGTACAACTTTTCATCCTCAATCAGATGGGTAGTCAGAATGAAAATTTTTGTCCTTGGAGGATATACTACGTGCTAGCTCAGTGGATTACTAAGGAAGTTGTGACCAACATCTTTATTTTGTTTAATTTTCTTATAACAACGATTTTCATTCCAACATATATATGGCTCCCGTTGAGGCATTATATGGGAAGCGGTGTCGAACTCTAGCTATTTTGGATAAAGTAGATGAAAGGAAGGTGATTGGGCCATAATTGGTAGAAAAGATGGCAGAATTTTTTTATTGATTCAGAAGCACATGAGAATAACTCAAAGAAGGTATAAATGTTATGTGGATAACTAGAGGAAGGATCATTTATTTGAGGAAGGTTATCATGCCTTTCACAATATTTCTCCATGGAAAAGTGTGATCAGTTTCGGTAATAAGGGAATTTTGAGTACGTGCATCATTGGACCCTATAAAATCCCAAAGAAAGTTGGATCAGTTGCCTACAGAGTGGTATTATCTCCAACTTTATCCCAAGTACACAATGTTTTTCATGATTCATTATTTCTAAAGTATATACCGGTTCCATCTCATGTTTTCTATCCAAAGGTACTTCAATTGGAAGATAATCGTTCATATGAGGAACACCAATCCCATTTGTATGACTGAAGATAGCAACCATTGATGAATTTGGTAATTCATTAGGTAATGGTTTTTTGAAAAAACCATATGGTTGAAGAGGAAATGTGGGAATCTGAAAATACTATGTGGGATAAAAACCCCTAATTGTTTGATAAGTGATTAAATAAATTGTGAGGATACAATTTCTAATAGGGGGGAAGGATATATCATCCCATGTAAATAAAGAATAATACATTTTCATATTTATTAATATTTTGGAATTAAATATTATTTTTACTTTAAAGGGGGATCTATGTTTTTTGGTGTACCAGATACACAAAAATGGGTTTCTTTGAAATCTTACGTTGCCCACAATGTTGGGATATACTGAAAATTAACAATATTATATTATTTTAAAAGGTAGATAACGCCTAGTTTTTGTATTGGAAGGAATGAACAAAACTAACTATGGCATGATTATACATATTTGATAACTATTTTTACAATTATCTAATAAATGTTAGAGTCTTGAAATGTGAATGAATCTAATTTTAAGCATAAATACTCTAATATTTTTTTAAAGCCCAATTTTCCACCTTTTGGTGGATAACCATCTCTAAATATATTTTTTTCAACTTTATAAAATCTATTTGGAAAAATTAAATTCTTTTTTAGAATCAGGATATCTAATTTTACTTTGCGAAATTTTTTGGTATTTTTCTGATAAAATTCATTTTTAAATAAATAGTAAAAATACTGTATTTTAATTTAAAATTTCCTTTTAATATAATATATTTATAATGATATATTATTATTTTAATTGTTTTTAAAGTTTATTTATATTATATTTTTAGTATTTAATCCAATTTTGGTCATTGGATGTAAATTCACAGTAAATTGGACATAAACAAGTGTCAATCTTTTGATAGTTATCATTTCTTAAAAATAAGTTTTATGTTTTGACAATAAGAATTTATTTTAAATTAATTAATGAAACTTAAATGTTTTTAATTTTATAAAATAGACATAATTTATTAATTCAGAATAACAAATATAGATTATTCGGATTTTTTTGTATTTTTATGAAAACCTTCAATTTTTGATGAATAGTTAAAACCCTGAGATGTAGTTATGAAACAGTCTTTTTCATTTAAATGATATTTTATCACTTAAGTGAATTGAATTTGAAAAATCCCAGATACACTATTTTCAGTAGTATGTAAAATTTGGTTCAAAATGTTGAAAATATTTTTTGATGAACAATATCTTTTGACTTTTATTTACCATGGTTAAAAGTAAAAAGGGTAATTCATGGTAAAAATAGTATTATAATAATATAAAATTTCTTTAACACTTGTCCAAACCATATTGGATAAGTCATTTCCGACTAATAGAATCCTTGGGTGAGATTTTTGGCCTTTTAAAGACATTTTGGTAAGATAATAACATAAATAACATTTTATTTAAAGTTAAAATAAAAATATCATAAACACGTATTGTTTTCGTAAAACAATTTTATTGTCAGGTTATACAATTGAAATATTTGAATATAAATATTCATATTAATGCTAAAATTATTTCATACATCATGGTATTTTATTTATAATAGTTAGACTTTAAATAAATAATATTATTTATGACACAATAATGATGCAGGGTTTACCTCATTATTGAATGATTTAAATAAATAATATAATGAAAATTAGAAAGATATACAAAACCTGTACAATTATTATCAGATGATTTTATATTGAACAATTCTCATCATATCTTTCACTATAATATGTTTTGAACCTTTAGAAACCAAAAATAATTAAATAATAAAATAATTCTTTCAAAATTTTTAAAGTGCCCATCCCCACCCTTATAAAAAGACATCTACTCTAACCCATTACTCACACCTCTCATTCCCTTTTGATCTTCCAACATCTTCCCAATAAATCTACTTATATCCCTATATTCCTCTTATAATCCTTCCCTTAGTCAAAAGGAAATTAAAGTAGCCCTTTTGGTTCAAACCAAAGGATGATACATGATTCAAAGGTAACATCTTCTCTTATGTTCTTTTCTTTTCTTTTACTTATCAAACCCCTTAAAAACCCTTTATTCTTTTCTATTATTACAATAAAATTATCCTAAATATAAAAGGTTGTTCTTATGAGAATTATTCAAACTAAACATCAAGACACCTTCATATAATGGATATAAACTTTCTGTTTCTGTGGACGATGAACTATTGCCTTAATAAATGATGATTTTTCAAATATCTCCAAACTCCTATCATAGTGGCCATTATGATGGCACTATATTTATATGTGATATATATTATATTTATATTGTTCTTATGAATCTGTATTTTTCATTTATAGAATACCTTTATGGTTTCCATAATGGCTAAGCACGAAAATTTCATTTGAGGAAGTGAAGACTACCGCCCCGCAGAGAAATATGACTTGTTCATGCCATACATGGGATGAAAAAATTATTAATTTAATGAAATTATATATGATATTATACTAGAAATATAATATACCCAGGTATCCTAATTTTTTCATTCCATGAAAATATGAAATATAAATGAAATTAGCGTTCATTCATAAGCACAACTTAACATCTCCATGAAAGGTGCATTTCATTTCTTATATCTAAATTTTATGTACTGTCAAAAATACATTTACATACTGGATATATATGAATTATTTGATATCTAATTCATGAATATCATTCTAGAGATTATGTATTTTTGACTATAAGAACAACTTGTAATTATAAGAAATTCATTATTGACTCAAGTTCCAAATAACAAAAAAAACAAATGTTATTATCATCAATGATTATATAATTTCTATAAAGTTTTAATAAGTGATATAAAAACTATAATAAAATTTGAATGGTTCTGAAGTAAGTATAAATTAACATTAGTTTATTATTTAGGTGATTAAAGAATGAACAGGTCAAGTCAGACATAAGGTAAGGGAACTTCATAACCTCATTACCATTCATTTGGTTGATCTTTTACTTCGCGATTGTGTCGTGCTATGGTTATGTGATAAATAAATTATAATGTCCTATATTTAATTTATACAATAATAATTTGTTCTTATATTCAATACACATAACCGATCTATTTAATTTAAAAAATGATCTATGTAAGCGACTCCATCTCAATCTCCTTTCATTGATTCATATTTTGATTTATATATGACTTTATTTTATACAGTGTCACGACCCATCCCCCAGGGCCTGTGCCGTGACTACCACAAGCCCTCCTTCCATAGGTCAAGGTTTGGTTACTAGCACCGAAGGAATATTTCCTAAAACTGGGAAGGCATTGCCTTTATAACCTGTAACACACACAACCAATCACACAAAAAGATATGAACTCAAGTGAACTGAATAGTAAATAGAGTGAGTATAGTAAGTAAAAGGGGCCAGAATACAAGCCAAACTAGAAAGTACAATTAAAACTAGATAGTACAAGACCACTAAATGTACAATTAACTGGAACATCTCCAGTGATCACCTGCCAAGGATCCAACCAGAAGGGTAGCTACATATCTTGATCCATCGTCTCTGTGGTACAGCTCGTATAGGTCCACCACCAAGCTACCTCTTGTCCCGGTACCTTTGTCCTCAGTCAGTGTTGTCTTTCATCCAAATGCAACACAACAAGGTGCAAGAATAGACCGAGCAGTGGTGAGTATAATGATACTCAGTAGGGACCCCGAGACCCTTAAGGTCGCACAAAATCCACCAAGGATAAACCAAAAAGTATGAAATCAACAGATAACCCTACATAGGTATATTCCCATACATATATACCTATGTTATAAAGTAATTCATATTAAACATGAAGAAACAAAAAGGATCTGTCTTAGCTCACCCCACGATTTATTATAGGGGTAGTAACAAGTAACATTCCCAGTCACATCGTCGAACATGTCGGTTTCTAGAGAACCCCTCCACTATTGAGTATATTTGGTTGGCCACGTCACATAGAGGTGCTCCCCACCATGGGTCTGTCGCGTCACACAGAGGTGACCCCCTTCATGACTTGCTGAGATACTCCTCCAATCGAGCACCATGGGTATACTAATTCACAGAGAGGCGCTCCCCACTGTGGCCTGCTAAGGTACCCCTCCTGTGGAGTACCATGGGTCTGCCATGGACCAAAGAGGCACTCCCCACTATGGGTATGCCGCATCACACAGAGGCACTCCTTCCTCATCCTATCAAGTCACATCAAGTTGAAATGGTCAGCATTCGTCTAGTCTCACCTAGCTACTATGTTCCCAAACTATGCTCACTCCTCTATGGGAGGATATGCTCCTCATGTTACTGTTCTATAATACAACTATCACAAATTCCCACGAAGAAGGATCTCAAAGTTCTTCCATGTCATAAGGGTCTCAACTCAACAGAGGACACATCAATCAGACACCCAGTCTGTTAGTTATTAGCCATATTGTCCTGGGGGCCCGGTTGGATTCGTGCTCAATCTAACTTGATCGTTCCTCATCTTAATCCACAACTATAGTGGGGTATACTCAAAGGGATAGTCTCTCTCCAAGATTTCTAGTGTCATTGATGGTTCTTCAAACAGACGCCTGATTCCAAAGTTATGGCCAAAAGA
Organism: Viscum album; assembly: GCA_963277665.1. Taxonomy (NCBI): domain Eukaryota; kingdom Viridiplantae; phylum Streptophyta; class Magnoliopsida; order Santalales; family Viscaceae; genus Viscum; species Viscum album. The sequence continues at coordinate 1,593,015,796 of OY728150.1, forward strand.
AAGTAAATGGGTCATAGTGGGCCCGGGACTGGTCCGACCTGGCCATGGTGTACCCGGTCTGGGTCGTCCCGGCCTAACCGACTAGGTCCAGCCCAGATTTCCAGGTGGGTTGGCCCGTTGGGTTCGGCATGGCCAACTGGGTTCGGTCCGGCCCGCACTGGGTGGCCCGGCCCGTGCTGGGCGGCCCTACACGCTGGACGGTCCGGTAGGCCGCGAGGAGCCGCGGAGGGACTTGGCAGGCTGCGAGGCCGTAGAGGGTCATGGACAGAATGAGGTCATGGGGCGGATTGGTCGGGTCAGATCGGTAGGAAGGCTGGTGGTGGCTCGACCCGGACGGCGGCGGCGGCTCGGACGGTGACTCAGCCCGGTGGTGGCGTCTCTTGCGGCGGCTCGGCCTGGACGGCTGTAGGGGAATAGACGATAGTGGTGGCACGAGTGGCGGCCCAGCCTAGATGGTGGCGACGGCTCGGCTTGGCGGTGACTATGTCATAGCTCAATGGCTCGGCCTAGAAGGGGCGGTGGCGCGAATGGCGTCGACGGCTCAGGCAGTGGCTCGGCACGGATGGTGGTGGCGGTACAGCTCAGCAGGAGCGGCATCTCGGCTCGGTGCCTTGGCTTGGCGGTGGTGGCTCTGCTGCGGACGATGTAGAGTGGTGAAGGCCATGGGTGCTTCTAGGCGACGCGGCGAGGCTGCAGGCGGCGGAGTTCCGTGGGGCGCGAAGGCCATGGGCGGAGGTGGCCATAGTGGGGGGGGGGGTTAGAGTGTCGTCACCTTCGTCACCTTCATCCATTACAAAGAACACCCAAAAGAAGCAGAATGATAGAGGTGTCGGGCCATGCTTGTTTGGTCACACCCTCCCCATTATAGTGGTAGAAAGTGGTTCAAAAAAATTGAATCATGAATGTGTTTGAATATTTTTAAAAACATCAATCCCCATAACCTATGTCAATATCTATTCCCAATCTCGCAAAATAATAAGAAGGGGAGAACATGGGAAGTGATAATCATATTGAAAAAACCCCTAACTTAGATTGTTCATTGACGTTGGCACAAGAAGTATGTACAAACGTAGATTCATCATAGATAAAGACATCCCACATTAGAGAAGTCTCGAGGAATAAGGTTGAAGTCGAGGTTTACGTTCTTCATTTACAGAGCGTTCTTCATTGGTGGAGCAATATTCGTTGGGAGGTGATTTTCTTCATTGGAGAACTTTATTTCTCCCAAATCTCTCTCCTCTCCCAATTCCTCCAAAAATGGCAAGTATCCAACATAATAGATTATGTTGTCTATTTAGTTCGTTGGGATAATATTCAAATTAGCTATACAATTAACTGAGTTGGCAAAATTATAGTGGTGTGTTGGCTTAATTTATGTGGAGGATGCTCAAGAGTCTCCTCCACATTAAAGTGGGAGTTGAGAGGCTTCTCATCTATTATGAGGTGAGTTAAAGAGGTATAGGCCTCAGGTGTTCCCCACCACCATAACCTCTCATTGGAGGTTGTCTCAGGTGGTCCCCACCATCATAACCTTTCATGGGAGGTTAAGGTCTGGTAGTCCCCACATCGCATCATCCACATGGAGATATCCTCATGAAAAATAAATGAAAATAAAAAGAAAGTTTATTTTATTTTATTAATTCTTCAGAAACCCAAAAAAACATTCACCCTTAACCAACTTTCATTGAAGTCAAGGTCTTCAAAAGCAAATATCAGCAATGCGAGTTCAACGATTCCCTCAGATTTCAATTCCAAGCACCAGTTCAAAAGTTATCAAAACCTGATCGTACATTTATTGAACGTACCCAAAAAAAATTTAGAAATTTATTTCGGGAACTCCGTGCCTCAGAATCAAGCACTGTAAATTTTCAAGGAGTTGTAAAATTCCTATTTAATTTAAAAACACTCCATGTAAATTTCGAGTCATTAAATTCTCCCCACACTTAGGGATTTACATCCCCATAAACCACATCACAAAATTAGGAAAAACAGTGGTGGTACTGGGCACACATCTGTGCCTCCCGCACCCCTATGCTCTCCTGGAGGTTCCCGTGCTACCAACGACGATGCACAAGAGGTATCTTTGTTGTGGGAAGGGTTGTGCACATATCTCCTCAACAAGGATACCTAGAAGATGCAATGAACCCAGTGCAACAGAGGTAGAAGAGCAAAGCAATATTCCACCTCTCCAAATAAACTGAGGACATGAAAAGGTACAATGAATTTAGGAGATAACATGCCGCCTTGGCCAAATCTCCGTAAACCTCATTGAGGTGAGACCTGTTGAATGATGTGGTCTCCATCCTCTAACTCTAGAGTTCTATGTCTCCTGTCATCATACGACTTTTCATACTTGGTACACTCTTCATCTTCTTCTGGATGATCTGCACCTTCTCTATGGTAGCCTGTACCATATCTGGTCCCACTAGTTGCTGACTCCCCTGGGTCAGTCCAGTATAATGGTGATTTGCAAGGTTGCACGTACAATGCCTCAAAAGGTACCATCCCTATGGTGGAGTGATAATTGATGTTATATGAGGAATCCACCAAAGGAATGTCATCCTCCCAGCTGCAACCGATGTGAAGGACGAAAGAACGTAGCATGTCATTGAGGGTCTGAATGTTCCGCTCAGTCTGGCCATCCGTCTGAGAACAGAAGGTGGTGCTCAAAAAAAGCCGCATCCTGAAATCCTCATGCAACCCTTTCCATATCTAGGAAGTAAAACATGCATCACAGTTAGATACAATCATCTAGGGTACTCCATGTAGCCACTTAATCTCCTACACATAGAGGGGTCCAAAGCTCTCTACTGAACACTACTCTCTGATCTGTAGGAAGTGGGCAAACTTGGGGATTCGGTCGATGATCACCAAAATCGAGTCATGTCCTTTGGATGTACATGGATGTCCTATCATTAAGTCCAAGGATATACCATCCCACATCCACATTTGCATATCTAAAGTCTGAACCATGACTGCTGGTACCTGATGCTCTGCCTCCACTTGTTGACAAGTGAGGCACTGAGAAACAAACTCTGGTACTACTTTGTTCATTCCCGGCCACTAGTGCTGTCGTCGGAGATCCTAGTACATCTTCACCACTAATGGTTGTACAGCTAGCAGGGATGTGTGGAACTCCCTCAATACTTCATCTTGAAGTGACACTAGTACCATTGTACGTCCTCTTAAGTGGATGACATGCTTCCCACCTTCAGAAAATACAATAGGTGCCTGACCTGTGGATATCTGAGCACGTCATGTCTCTCAGTTAACATCTCTGTGATGCGCCTCCCTGACTCATAGAAGATGTGGGAGGATTATTGTAAGAGACATAAGGAATGATTCTCCATCTCTATCCAAAAAGGATATCTACAAATCGGCTAGCTGCTTTGTCACCTCGCATGGTATCTATATACCATAACTCCTACTGAGTGAATCTACTACAACATTTTCCTTCCTAGCAGTATAGACTATATCTAAGTCATAGTCCGAGAGGAACTCAAGACAACGTTGCTATATCTGGTTCATTTCCTTCAGAGATAAGAAATAACTAAAGATCTTGTGATCAGAGTACATTGTAAAACGTTCACCAATCAGATTGGGTCACCACATATTCATGGGAAGGTTCACTACTGCAAACTCCAGGTCATGGGTAGTGCATTTATTCTCATGTTGGGTCTATTTTCAAGAACCAAATGTGATCACTGCTTTCTCTTGCATCCGGACACATCCAAGTCATGTCCCTGATGCATCGTAGTAGACTACGTACCCTCTGCCCTCCTCTAGAAGCCTCGGGATGGGGCACTGGTCAACCTCTGCCTGATATCTTGAAGACTCTACTGGAATATCTCCGACCACACGAAGGACTTCCCCTCATTCGTTAAGAATGATAGTGGTGACTTAATTATGGAGAAGTCTGGAACAAAACTATAGTAGTATCCAGCCAAACCTATGAAACATCGTACCTCCATCACACTCCTAGGTGGATCCTATGAAAGTACCACCTAAATCCTCACTGCATACACTATATCTCCAACCTCTGATATGACATGTCCCAGAAAGTGAACCTCTAGGTTCCAGAACTAGCCCTTCGAGAGCTTACCATAAAGCTGGTGATCATAGAGTGTGTATAGTACAACCTATAAATGATAAGAGTGTTCCTCCTCAGTAGCTGAGTAGTTCAGAATTTCATCAATGAAGACTACTACAAATCCATCAAGTTATGGAAGAAAGATCATGTTCAGGAGTCCCATGAACACTACTGTAGAGTTGGTCACATCGAATGGTATAACCAAGAACTCGTAGTGGCTATACTGACATCTGAATGATGTCTTCTGCACATCCATGTCTCGCACTCTAAGCTGGTGATATCCTGATATGAGGTTTATCATCGAGAACCATCTATCTCCCTTCATCTGATCAAAGAGTTCATCAATCCTTAAGTGCGGGTACTTGTTCTTCACAGTCATGTAGTTCAGGCACTGATTGTCAACACAAAGCCTCAAGCTTCCATCCACCTTCTTGGTGAATAGAATCAGGGTTGCCCAAGGGGAAACACTAGGCTGAATGAATCCCTTCACTTGCAAGTCCTCTAGCTGTACCCACAACCCAAGATGCTTCACGGGAGCCATCTGATACGCTGGTGTAGATATAGGTTTTGTTTTGGGGAACAAGTCAATGTAAAATTCCACCTCTCTGCGAAGAGGTATACCTAGAATATAATCAGGGAAAACATCTGCATACTGCTCCACCACTACGGGATAGTTCAGACTCTCCACATCAACAGCTCTGAGGGTAAGGCTAGCCAACAGATCAGTGATAAGCTGCACTCTCCTTTTGGTACGTCCATTCTATGTTGCAAAGGCCCCCTTCTCCCCAGTGAAGTTAAACCTGGTTTCATTCATGTAGACACACCACCCTTTGCACCAAATACAGTATATCTGTGCATGGAATGTAGATAACCAGATGGTACCCAAGATGAAATAGTAAGTCCTTGATGCTCCTACTAGGAGATCCCAGTTGAATCTCTCGCCTCCTAGAGTAAGCTCACACTGCCGGAACCTATGTGTAATCATCGAATCCACTCCTGTAAAAGAATCTAGCTGTAAGGATCGAGCCAATGACTCCATCATAATCTATGAGCTCGAAATGGGGGCAGTGGAAATAAAATAATGACTGCCACCCATGTCTATAAGTACTATGACTAAGGTTGAGTAGACATATATCATACCTCATATCATCTCTAGAGTGCCATGATCACAAACATCATCTTTCTAGAGATGAGCTCTTCTCTGTCCACATGCTCCCTGTGGTCGGGGTGGACTTCTTGATGGTGGTGGCGGTAACATCTCGAAACATCACCCACCGCCAGCTGCACAACTAGCTCCTCTACCACGTCCTCCTACACCCTACGGACCACCTTGGTTTAACCTCTGTCTCTGCATGGGTGGTCTCTCGACCATCTTCTGATCATTCATATGGTTGGTCAGACAGTTCAGAGCCATGTGACCCTACCCAAAGAATGTGTAACCCTGCTTTCTCTTGGTACGACTACATCTGCCTCGGGTGCCCCGCACAACCGATCATGAATCATGCAGTCATCCACCTGTATGTCTGGTCCTCTGGGACCTCAGCGATATCTATCTACTGCATGATGTTGAATATTCTTCTACGTGATGACTGGTGGTGGGTATCACTTCTCGTGACTACTCAGCAAGAAAAATCTCCACTAAGAGGGTCTTCTCTAACCACCCAACTACGTCGGGATACTGAGTGAAATCTTTGAGGCACTGATCTCTTACCTGAGCCCCTGCTTCAAGGTACATGCCCTAAATAATAGGTTTTTCACCATATCTATGGAGTAATGTGAGAGGTCAATGAACCTCACTAATACTGAGCCACAACCTTGCTACCCTAATGTAGATGAAGAAGTTCATGTATGTGCACTGCATGAAGAGTCGATGGGGAAAAATCTACTCGAAACATGATCTCAAATTCTACCCAGAGAAGCGTCACCTCATCGTGAACCTGGATCACCAAGCTCCACCATCTGCTCATTTCGGTCTATAGAAGGCTGGAAGGATGGACCACCATGAGATCGCCTGGTGTCCCTAATATTCAGAAGACTCTCATTACAGCCTCCATCCAATCCTCATCTACATGTGGGTCCATATCTCCCCTGAAATAGGGTGGCCTCTGGCGCTGGAACTCGTGGAGCTCACTCAAATGGTGTGCACCATCTTCTGTTGGGCCTGATGGCATCAGTGGCCTAATGGGGAATGGTACTGCTGGTGCCTCCACTGGTGCCTCCACTAGAAAAGTGGAATTCACCAAGGCCACGTTGCTCGGTGGGATATCAGTGCATACAACTCTCAGAACCCAAGCAGGATGTCTGTGTGGAGGCATCCTGAAAAGAAACATGTGATTTATGGTTAATAAGTTATTCCTGGTGAGATGATTCAAATAGTTCATACATAAGACTCTTGAAAACACACTCACAATCATTGTTTTCTTGAACTGAGTCAGAAATCAGTTGTCAGGGTCCTGGTGTATAGATATGTTGGCTGCCACAACAACACTGGACTCTCGCCCAGGCTGCGCCTCCCGTGGACTTCTGAGTCTCTTCGGCTGAGCCACCCGCGGTCAGGATGATCCATCCAAGCCACCTGAATCTGAGCCACTTCGGATGATCCACACCATGGACGAGCTGCTCTGACCGAACTCTCATGTTCCCTCGCGGCCTGCCTGACCGCCTAGTAGGGACAGGCCAGACCCAGTGGGCTGGGCCGAACCCCACGTCCCGTCCCCCACTGGGCGGACCCACACACTAGTGGTCTGTTAGGCTGCGAGGGGCTGTGGGGGCCGCGGGTGGCTGCAAGACCATGGAAGCTCATGGAGGGAGCGAGGCGACGACGCGACTCTGCAAAGGAGGAATGGCAGGAAGGGCAGCGAAAACTTGACTTAGACGGCGACAGCGGCTCGGACGGTGGCCCATCTCGATGGCGGCCTAAAGGGCAGCGACTCAGCCTGGACGATAGTGGTTTCTCAGATGGCAGTGGTGGCTCGAGAAGAGCCTCGACCCAGACGGTGGCGGTGGAAGCAGCTCGGATCGGACTGGACGGCGGAAGAGGCTAGGACGGCGATGGCAGCATGGACAACGATGGTGGTTAGGCCGGCGGCTCTGTCGGCGGCTCGGCCCGGACAGTGCTGGTGTCTATGCTCAGTAGCGGTTGCGGCTCGGTTGGGCGGCTCTGCTCAGTGGTGGCGGATCAGCCACAAATGGTGCCGAGTGGTGGAGGTCGCGGGTTCTACGAGGTAGTGCGGCGAGGTCATGGGAGATAGACTTCTATGGGGCTTCGAGGCCACGGGAAGCTGGGGTTGTGGGTGGTGGAGAACCATTGCCTTCATTTCCTTCGTTGCCTTCATCTATTGCGAAGAACACACCATATAGAAAGAATGATGGTGGGGTCGGGCCATGCTTGTTCGGCCCGCACCCCCCGCATTACAACGGTAGCAAGAGATTCACAAAAAATGGATCTTGAAAGGGTACAAAGATATTTAAAAACATCAATCCCTTCAACCCTTGTCAATCTCTAGTCCCAATCCCGCAAAATCATTATAAGGGGAGAACCTGGGAAGGGATAATCATATAGAAATAAATCCCAACCTTGGATTGTTCCTTGACATTGGCGCGAGAATGATGTACAGACATAGGTTCATTATATATGAAGACATCCCACATAAGAGAATCCTCAAAGACTATGGTCAATGTCGGGGTCAGCATCCTTCTTTGGCAAGGCGTTCTTCTTTAGAAGAGCGTTCTTCATTGGGAGGGGAAGTTCTTCGTCAGAGAACATTATTTCTCCAATATCTCTATCATCTCCCAATTCCTAAAAACATTCCATGTAGCAAACATAATAGATTATGTTGGATATTTAGTTCATTGGCATAAAATTTAAATTGGCTAAACTATTAACCAAGTTGGAAAAATTAAAGTTGTACATTGGCTTAATTAATATGGAGGATGTTCAAGAGGCTCCTCCTAATTAAAGAGGGAGAGGTCTCATGGTCCCCAATTCTCATCTGCCACATAGTGATATCCTAAAGAAAAATAAAATAAAATAAAAAGAATATTTTATTTTATTTTATTATTTCCATGGTAAAAAAAATTCAACCTCGACCAACTTCCATCAAGGTGAAGGTATCCTTAAGCAAATACAAGTGTTGTGAGTTCACCAGTGCCGTTAGATTTCAATTCTGAGCACTGGTTCGAATGTTATAAATACCTGCTCATACGTTTATTGAACTTACCTGCAAAAAAAGTTCATAAATTCATTACGGGCACTCCGGGCCTTGGAATCAAGAGCCGTAAATTTTCATGGACTCGTAAATTTCCAATTTAATTAAAAAAACATTTACATAGAAATTCCTGGTACTTACATATTGTGTATATACCCCTTTGTCTTTTCATTTCATTCAAAGGAATATTTTCTATGTAGATTATTACTAATTGAAAAAAAAAGAATATTTCTTTTATTAACGTATGCAGTGACAATGACCTTTTCGCCACCATAAGAGTTATTTGATTTTTGGATTCTTTAACAATCCATAATGTTTTTAAAAATAAAATAAATAACATATTATCTTATACATATTTTGGTACTAAAAATGGTTTTCTATAATGGATTGAATATGTCCATATGTTTAAATGATATATTGTTTTTGAAATGTGGATATGTTATCTTTACATTATGTTTGTTTTATGTGTTATGATAATGTTATGGTTCTTGGGAATTTTTTACATATACGGGAGGTTCCAGGATTATACTAGGGCTGGTGAGCCCGGGATATCTCTCCAATGCATTGGGTAACATGAAAAAGGTAAACATGAATGTTTCTACTAATTTATTTAAGGAATATGCTGTGATGGGTATTAAAAATGTAACTCCCTATATAGTGATGATAGCTACAACGTAATAATTTTAAGGATTCCACTAGTAAAATTTATGATTGGTGATTACTATGTGATAATCATAAGTCTTATGATTTCAGGAGGTTTGTTAAAGATATTATGTTATGTATGTATTGATGAACTAATTTTTTCTTTCTTTGTTTTATACCCCTTATTGATATTTTTACGCTCATCAGAAGTTTTGAAATGCTTTTCACAAGACATAATGATGAGTATGGTCAAGGATGGGATCACGGAAAATTTATGTAGTCTAAAACATGGAAATAGATATGACTCTTATTTTCATGATTTTTTATTTTATGTAAAAAATGGAAACTAAGTAGAAGTGTCTAGTTTGTAATTAATTAGATGTAATTTAATAGTTGTGGCCTAATTCTCTTAAATTCTAAACCTGAAAAGATCCTAAATGTGAATTATTTAGTCAATTCAAGATTATGTAATTTTTTATGGATGGTTTCTTAAAATATCTCCTCCCAATTAATTGAGGAAAAATTTATATCTCATGATATAGAATTGGATGGAATGATGGTTTACTCGATTTAGTAATATAGGGATGGAAGGAGGCTTTACATTGGTCAATAATACATGGATGGAATTATGTTTTACTTGGTTCACAAATATAGGTCATGAATGATGGTTTAATTTGTTCAGTAATACAAGGCCGGAATGGGGGTTCACCCAGTTCCGTAATGAATTTATCCTCTAATATGATATTGGCAGTGATTCCTTTACTACTATGGAAATCATTGTATGCTTATGTGTTGGAAAAATTCCATGTATTATACCTATGTTTTTTATTTCGTTGATTATTCCCTTTATTTCATTATGATTCATTTCTTATGGGCTACCAATCTTTGTTAAATGATCATTGATATACGTGGTGTGATATTAAATTTTTTTGGTCACATTATCATACTATTAAGATCATGTTTGTGGTAATATGTCCCCCTTATTTACCCTTACAATTCATTTCAGATCACACTTAATTATATCTACTTCTATGTTATGATGATATATTTTATATTTGATATGTCTAAGAAGGTTTCAATTCAAGAAGTACCTAGTGGGATATGATTTAGATCACATATGTAACTGTGTTTATGTATCAATGTAACAAAAGGAAATATATGAACTATTTTATTTGGGTGTCTATTTGTATATTTTTTAAGTATTCCAAAAATGTTTTGTAATGTTAATGTTTCTAATGTTAGGGTCATTACAATTGATATTAGATCAAAGGTATAGTAAACCTTTGGAATCATGGATGAGAAAACCATAGTGATATCTCTTGGTATATTTCTAAGTATATGTCATTGAATTCATCTAAGATTATGTATAGGGTTGATTTAACATTTACAAAAAATTTCCTATAATAATGGTAAAGGATATATTGAGTGGTTTACAAGAAATAAATTCTTATCAAGATAATACAAGAGGATGATTCTCTAGAATATATGTACCTAGGGGTAACAACATGGAATAGATTTTCCAGTCTCGACATGGGGTAATCTGGTAACCAACAATGGTCCTTTCTACGCAACAGGCTTGAAACTCCTGGGGGATATGGTTTTTCCATTCACAAACTCATCATGAACCATCAAAATTGATTTAGAAAAAAGTTATCTATTAATAACCGTGGATAAACCAAAGGTGTCAGATATTCTTGATGTTATCAGGATTTAGACATCCTATAAGTATATCTTTTCATGAATATGTAGTTTTATTCTAGTCATTTTACACTATGATTATGGTTTCATTCAATAGAGGGAAAATAAATGAACATGATTAATTTTGAATGTGATGGATGATTTTTGGATGAGTAGTCATGTGGGAGGATTAATGGAGTGATATATTCTATGATCATTCATAAAAAACATTCAAGTAACATTATTAATAATGATTACATTATCTAACTCCCCGACTCACCAATGAAGAGGAAGAAGGATTTTATTGTTTGTTTTAGTAATGGAGATCATGGAGGAAATAAGATTCGGTTTCTTTATGTCAATAATGTGGAAAGAATCTCCTATGTGAACGTATTAGAGAAACAAGAATGTGTTTCGACTATGGAAAAGAAGGACTCCAATCAAGTGATTGCGATAGAAAAATGAAGTGTTCAGTTACTAAAATTAATGAGAATTTTGGCCTTTATATGTTCACATTGATGGTAATGTGTTTTATGTGTGGAGGAAAAGTTCATTATAGAACTCAATGTACAAAGAGGAATTTTCCTAAAGTGAATAACAATGTGGTGCAAGTAATGGTAATATTTCTGATAATGAAGAGACTATGGATGAAATGTTAATGAAAAATAGTATTGTGTATTTGGATGAGTTATCATTCTTAATCAATTTTGGTAGATGTAATTGAAGTACTTTTGTATATGGATTAAAATGTTATGGATGATGAAATATAAAAGGATTGTTATACTTTTGATTTCACTTAGTATTTATAGGTCTTTTTCGAACGATCCATATGGACTAATGTAGTGATTTAATGACAAGGTGATATTCTTCTTAAGGGCTGGTAACTCTTAAAATGTTATTTACGATAAAATAATGTTTTGTGGATAATGATACAAGTGATATGAATATGTAAATTTGGTAGTATTTATTACATTTAAAATAAGTATGGACATGTTTATAGGTGGGTTATGCTACCAGCAATGATGTTGACAACATTTTTGGAGTTAAAGAGTATATCTGATTTACATTGGAATGAGGAAGAATGCATGTTTTCTAAAAACAATTATGGAAATTTAGGTTGTTACCATGATTCAAGGGAATATATAATTTGGGATTAAATTTTTTAGAATGTTACAAATAAGAGATACTTTGTGATATAGGGGAATCAATGATAATTTGAATTCATGAATCTTTTTCTATTGTTTTGGATTTTCATTTTTCTTAAGGGTTAGAAGGATATCCATTCATGGATAGATTATGATAAACATCAGGGGAAGAATGTGTGATTTTTTGTTGAAACCATCATTAAATGGATACTCAGTGATTAAAGTTATTTCAAGGATGTACATTTTATATATAATATTAGTTATATTATAAAAAATGACATCATGTATGATGGGGGACAACCAACCATCTCCGGAAAGGCTATGGGACTTGAATACGAGACTGAAGGAGGAAAAGGATATCATGCCTACCAATGGCCTACATGATATACAGATTAAAGTTTATTTATTTTTAATGAATAAATATTTATTATGAACTAATATTTTTACTTATTATTTTTATATACTAATTCATGGTGTTTTTTAGAGACAAATATTTAGTCTTTTTAAACATTATGGCCCTTATGATCAATTAAAAATATATTTTAGTGATCTGTTAATCAATGTTAATTTCTAGAAATTCATTAAATGAGTTAATTAATGTATTATAATCTATTGAAATAAAAAAATAGCATTAAATTTTTCTTATATAAATTTATCAAGAATTACTCAACGTTATGAAAGTGATAAAAAAAATTGTTCTCCAAATACATTAATTTTCATGGAGCTGAGGGACTTTTACATCATCATAGGTTTATGAATTTGAGGCCCTAAACATTCCTTTGACCATTCACTAGTTTTTTATTGATGAACTCAATCAATCCCTAAAAATAGTTACTATTTTCCTTTATGTCTGATCATCACTCCTAACCTATGTTCTCCTATGTGGAAACCCATATATATGTAAAATCAGGTAACCATTATTGTTCCAAATCTCACTTTTTAAAGGAAGTTTTATTATACATTTTTAATATGTGGTTTTATATAAATGAAAAATTTAAGTATTAAACCATTGATAATAGAGACAAATATCAAGGGCGAAATTCAATTTAAGGGGGGTAGAATACAACAACTCGAGATTTTGAGAATTATTTTGTTTTCAAGATATAATTTATCATTTAAATATTTTTCAATTCAATTGAAACTATAAATAGTTATATATATATATATATATATGAAAACACTAATCCAAATATTCTATTCACATCAAATACTAGCTTTGCTTTCACTACACACAAAACCAACTTGGCTTGTGCTTCAACCAACACATACTTGGCATACGATGCACACAACATTGAGTTTATATGAAACAATTATTTTTAATGTTTTAATTATTTAAATAAGATAATTATAACCTATACATTAAAAATAGTAATAACTAATTCTAAAAATATTATTGTTTTATAAAAATAAAACATATTGATAATGAAATTTAATATTTTTGGCATTTTCCTTCATTCATAAAAATATTGATTTCATGAATGAATCGCGCATAGTAATAAATGTATTTTTTGACATATTTATGATATAAATGAGATGAAATAAACAAAATTTTTGAATTCATATGATTGAAATAATCCTAGGGTGAATTGTTGGGATTTGTTTTGAGAATGCATGTTTTTGGATTAATATTGAAAAATACTACTTTTTTGTTAAAAATGACATTTAGTCTAATTAATATCCTATGATAAAAGGTAATATAAAAATTATTTATGTTAAAAATATATAAATATTACATCTACTATTACAATAAATTTTTTTAGATCATCTTTACTTTGAAACTGAATGAAAATATTTTAAACTTTTTGAATTTTTTCATACTTTAAAACTCCATTATTTCATCCTCTCTACGTGATTAGCACAATTATAAATTTTAAAACTTATATGATTTGAATTTCAATAATATTATACAAACCATTTTATTTACTGTAATATTTATATTATAATACGACCATGTTAATTTTTGACCAAAATAATTAGTAAAATGGATTAAATTTAATCATAGCGGTTAAGTCATAATTTAGCTTAATTAAGGACTAAACCATAGTATTAAGGGACCAAATGACAGGAAAGATTTTCCAAAACTAATAAGATATCTATTTTTTCACAACCCATCCCCTAGGGCCCGTGTCGTGACTATCCCAGGCTTTCCTTCCTTAGGCCAGGGGATAACGACTAGCAACAATGGCGTAATTCACTAGAACTGGGATGGAATTGCCATTATAACCTATAAACACACAACAAAGTACATAGAACGATACGAACACAAGTAAATTGAATAGTAAAAATAGTGATTATAATAAGAAAAGGGGATAGAATACAAGATAAACTTGAATTCACAAGGAAAACTGGAAAGTACAAGATGAATGATATGTGAAAAGTAGCTCCCGGATCATACACCTCAATTACTACCTGAATGGTAGGTACAGATCGCCTCCTTAGCATTCCATGTCCACCTGTCTCCTCTGTGAACTGACACGCCATGTGGTCCACCTCCGAGCACCATCCAGTCCTGGTACCCTCATCATCATTTAGTGTTCTCTGTCGTCTATATCCAACACAACAAGGTAAGGGCATAACACAAGCAGTGGTGGGTATAATGATAATCAGTTGGGACCCCCGGTACCATCATGGCCTCACAAAATCCACCAAGGATTAATCAAAATTTTAGATATCAACAGATAACCCTACTTTGTTATATTACCATACATATATGTGATTTTTCAAGAAATCCATCTCAATCATGAGGAAAACACAGAGGTAATGACTCAGCTCATAACAGGTATATCTTTAGGTACTGTAGTATAGATGATTAGTTATAAATAATGAATTATCTTATTCCGTTAAGAGGCTCTACTTCTAACCTGCACAAGAATCAGAAGGTGCTGACCCACATAGGATCGATGGAGTTAACCACAGAGGATCGATAGGAGCTCACCCACACATGATCGCTCGGTGCTGACCCAGATAGGATCGCTAGAGGTGACCCACACATGATCGCTAGGAGCTGACCCACACAAGCTCTTTTGGAGATGACCCACATAGGATTACTATATCTGACCCACAATGGATCATTAGGAGATTTCCCAAACATGGTCTCTAAGAGTGGACCCACACAAGATCGCTGGAGCTGACTCACATAAGATCTCTAGAAGCTAACACAGACATGATCACTCAGAGCTGACACACACAAGATCACTGGAGCTGATCCACAAAGGATTACTTGGTGCTAACACACACAGGATCACTAGAAGCTGACCCGCATAGGATCACTAGAACTGCCCCACAAATGATCGTTATTAGATGACCCACACATTATTTCTAGGAGAGCAATCTTCTCGTCACAACCATGTACTGGGTTTCCGCACTAGTCTTTCTTATCTATAGGAGAGTCCACTCGCCAAGCCACTGGTCGATTATCTAACATCCATGAAGTCCCCTATATATTTATCTCAATGGTCGGCCACATCATATGGGTCTCAACGCAATAGATGACACATCAATCAAATTCCTGATCTGTGAGTTATTGGCATTTTATTAAAGGGGGGATTTTTGGATTTGTGCTCCATCCAAACCAACCATTTCCCAACATTATCCAAATCTTTAGTGTTGTATACCAAAGGGACCTTCCCACTCCATTGTTTTCCATCTACACTAGCGGTTTGTCAAACATGAACCCAGTCTGTATTCTATAGGTATATTAGAGCTGAGGGCCTAGTTGGATTCATGTTAGATCCAAGACGGCCATACATTAAATGACACCAGATAACCAAATGGTTCACATTGTTACGATTCACATAGAAAATCACACAATATAGACTACCCATTTTTTCAAAAAGGATACATGGTGAAAATTTTGCATTTCACCGCAATAGGCGCAAACCATGTTGCAATGTCACAAAAGGTTCATCATTCCATCACCGTATGAGGGAGAATAGACAGATACAAGATCCAGTAATAATAATATTTTTATTATTGTGTGTTTCGTGGACTCGAGCCACTATCCATAATTAAGTATTCGACATTAGACTTGAATCGACTATATTAATGATAGAATCACGTCGCCACTGACTGAATGTCAATTGGACGTCGCACGCAGGAGCTATTCCACATCGAATATATAAAAATAATATTGAATATGTTAATTCATGAGTGTTTCAAGTACCCAATATGAATACCTGAATAAGTCATCCAATATTGGACTTAGGATGTCTGTCTTAGATTTAGGGTCACAATGCCGTAGACAGTTCATCAATCCGAGGTCGCATGGAGAAGTTGCAGATAAAAAGGTGTTTTATCATCAAAAGTAATAATAAAAATATTTTATTATTATTATTAATTACTTATTTAATTAATTCTCCATGACTCCATAAATAAATCCACAGTAGCCCCTTTTTGTGTGACCAAAACAAACAAATCAATTTCCTATATTCTTTTTTTATTATTTTATCATTATTGTATTCTAGTTTTTCCCTCTCCAACCCCCCAATCTTCATACATGATTTTCTTTCTTCATCACAGCCAGATCGTCTCCACCACCTCCGGCTACCCAAGCCGCGACACCTCTATATTGTCGTACCACCTAGAAGCTGCCTCCGGACAATCCTCTATTTCCACACGTCGCACTGTCTACCACACCTAGAGCCACACCCTGAACAGACACAAGAAATCACACTTCCACATTGACCCATCCGTGGGCAGACACATCATCGTTCTAAACCCGAAAAATATAACGATCACATATTCGCGATCCTCAGGTTGAGGGATCTACATTCAAATGTTTCCATAAATAGAATAATTTGTTTCCAGTGCTAATAAATACTGGGCCACCTCCTTCCACGAGCCATTACGGCTTTGTTCCAAATCAAAAAATTTAAACAATCACATATTTTTGATCCATGCATCGAGGGTTTTGCGTCCATATATCACGCTCAGAAAAACTCCATGTTTCTAGAGCAAATTAATATTAGGCACTGAAGAATTCATGAAGAACGCGCGATGAATAAAAAGAAAGAGGATCATGGTTTATGTGCGGGACAATGGAAATGTTTGTTTAGCCATCATCATTGTGAATTTAAGATAATAATAATCAATAAAAAAATTCAAACATATATAAAATCCCCTACCTTGTTTCTTGGAGACAACTTGGGGAAGAATATGAGGTCGTTGAAGAGAAAGGCAACGTTCGTCACTCCCGGAATATGCTCTAAGTCTTATCCTCGTTCGTCGATTCTGGAAGTCACTCTTCATTGTAGTGGATGTTCTTCATTGAAGAATATCCTTCCATGTTATCCAAAGATATCCTTTTTTCCAACAATCCATAAACCAAATGGGGATGTACAAATAAATTTTTTAAATAAACTAATTGAGTAGGCACATCAATGGGAAGAAAAACCATTAGTTATCTTCCATTAAAGGTGGAGTTCACGGGTCTGGTGGTCCCCAAAATTTAAATTAAATTTGGGGTTTTTACTTCCAGTGGTCCCCACCACTAAACACCAAATGGGATGTTTTAAAAATAAAATAAAAGTTTTCTATTTTTTATTTTTATTTTGTTAAATCTCCCATGGAAATATGAAAAACTAACATCCACCCATGACTCACTACAGTCATGGTAAAGGTCTCCTTAAGAGAATATCAGTCTTATGAGTTCAATGGTGTCTTCATGTTTCAATTCAGAGTACTGGTTCCAAAGTTTCAAAATGCTGCTTCCACATTTCCAAAATTTACCAGAAAAAACTTTCAAAAATTAGTAACAATAACTCTCAAACCATATCGGTCGAGGTTAGGCTCCACCCAAGTGAAACTGGCCCAACGAACCCATTGGTACTCTCGTATTTTCAATCCAAGTTACCTTTTAAATGTTATTTATTTTACAATAAAATAAATTCCACTTATTTATTTTATTTATGGCTAAAAACAAAAATTCATTGGTGACCCGCACCTGCAAAAGTTAGTATATTCTAAAATAAATAATGCCATAACGAATTCATCGGTGGTCTTGGAATTTCAATCCGACCTACCATTTTTGATTAATAATCATTTAAAAAATAAAATAATTTATATAATTATTTTATTTACGATGTTTCCATTTTTGGTTTTTCACATAGGAGGCATGCGCCAACCAAACATAAGTCGCGCCTAGGGTAAACCCTCCATTCTGAATGTAGCGGTGCCCTCTGATTTTTTATCCAAGTTACCATTTAAGAGTTATTCCAGTTTTTCATGAGAACTGGTTAGGTGCGCTAATTAAAGATTAAGAAAACTTCGACAAATCTTTTTAGGCACTACGGGCCTTGGAATTTCACTACGTTAGATTTCATGGTCTCGTAGTAATTCTATATAATTAAATTAAATATACAGAATTTCTAGGACATTACATTCTTCCCTCCATAGAGATTTATTTCCTAGAAATCCAAAACATGGGAAAACCAATCCAAATGATTGTACTAATCATGAACATGAGCCTCCTGCTCCAATGTGCTCTCATAGAGGTTCTTGTGCTACCAACATACATGCACCAATGGTATCTATCGCCCAGGAAGGACTCTCTACAGTCAAACCTCAATATCCAAAGGAAACTCCATAAACAATGCCCCATCATCTAAGTCTAGCTCAATGTGGTCAATGATGTGAGATGGGTCATTCATGTATCCCCTCAGCTGGTACATGTGGAAGACGTCGCACACCCTCTCTAACTACGGTGGAAGAGCCAAGTGGTATTCCACCTCTAATACCATCCAAAGGATCAGAAAAGGACCAATATACCTCAGTGCTAACTTGACCCCCTCGGTCAAATCTCTGCAGACCTCATTGAGGTGAGACCTGTAGGAATTCATGATCTCCCTCATCCTATCAGTATAAGACTTCTTACGGATCTGATAATTTTTCACTTTCTAATAAGTGAGGCATTGTGATACAAAATATACCACTTCTTTCTTTATCCTTGGCCACCAGTACTGATGCTGAAGGTCCTATTACATCTTCACCACGCCAGGATATACCACCAAAGGATATGTATAGAACTCTCTCAAAACCTCCTTCTGTAGCGATATTGGTACCGTGGTACATCCTCTAAAGTGGACAATGTGGTCCCCACCTTCAAAGAATCCATCAACTGCCTGCCCTGAGGATATCTGAGCATGTCGAGCCTTTCATTCAGTATCCCCACACTAGCCTCCTTGAAACGCTTAATAAGTGGGGGAGTGAATCAAAGAGACTGAAGAAAAGATGCTCCATCTCGATCCACAAAGGGTATCTGCAAAGTGGCTAGTTGTTCTGTCGCCTCACTCAGCAGCTACAGGCCAGACCTTATGTTGAGTGCATCTGCTACCATGTTCCCATTCCAAGGAGTATAGACTATCTCAAAGTGATAGTCCTAGAGGATCTCCTGCCACTCCTGTGGGGAACTAAAAACTAAAAACTTCTGCTACCATGGGGGTGAGTCTCGCCATCCTACGAGTAATCAACTACACCCTCCTATGCTGCTTGGGTTTCCTTTTTCACTGACTAAATAAATAATCATCCCAACATTGTAGATAAACCACAACCTTTTTGCCTAATATAGTCAATCTATGTATGAATTGTGGATGTCCAATCATACCCAAAGTAACATTGTATGGCCGCAACGCTACCACCAAGAGGATCCAACCAAAACTCTCACCTCAAAGGGCACATCACACCATCGGTGTAAGTGTGATTTTCTAGTCTCTACCCAAAGGTATCTCCAGACGTGAGGGTCAAGTCAACAGTTTAACCGGAAACTCTAGGTTTTGGACAAGATTCATGGAATGAAGGAATGATTGGTGCCTATGAATATTGATAAGGAAGCTGGAAGTATACATATATTGTAACACGAATCGTTCTTAGAGCCATTGGGTCACACTCCTTGACCACATGCAGATACACCCTTCCTCTATCCTCTAACACCCTGAGCCTGGTGAGATCCATTTAGGGGGTGGTTGTAACATGTCCAAATGTACACTACCATATGTTTCTCTCCATGCTCTAATTCTACATCTGTAGCCCTACCGAATCATCTGTCCTGAACACTTCCTATTCCTGAAACATTTACACACCTAAGTCTCTGAGACTGGCACCAGTTTCCTGCTTTCCCACTACTATCATTTACTGGCTGCATCCACTCAACCAATAAATATTCAACCAAAAATTTTCTCTCTATAACCCTAACATAATTCGGAATGTATAGTGTAATAATGATAGCTCAGATGTCCCTAAAGACACCTCACTCATAGGTCTGATCTCTGAAGCACTGATCGTATCGTATTCATCATGTACCTGTAATGATCGGTATGCATTGATGAATACTAATCTACTGATATGTCGTTCTTCTAGAGTAATAGAAGCTCTAGAGAACTCTCAGCCACCTCCCCATGCCAGTCCTCAGCTGCCTGTGAGTCAGGATCACCTTGGAACCTGAGGGGTATCTGATGCTGAATCTTCTGTAAGGCACTAATCCTATATGTGTCCTCAACTGGTACCACCGGTTCTAACTACTGGAAAATGAGTAGTGATATAGTTGACACACTACCTGAAGGTACTATTTCAGTTAATTTTCCACATAATAAGACTCATAACTATGCGGACCATCCTCCTGGACACTCATTGAAAATAATAGGAGTTAAGATCATCATATGCTCTATTGGTGTCTTAACTAGGAGGAAAACTCTACCAACTGCCTCCAGCCAGCCCTCAGCCATGTGGGAATCTCTCTCACCTCAAATCCTCAATGGCCTCTACTACTAGAACTCATGAAATGCGCTCTGTCAGTGTGCACCATCTACTATTTTGGTTGGTGGTAAATATTTCCCAATGGGTGGTGGAGTTCCTAGTACACCACCCAAAGGTGCCAACATAGTAAGAGGGCCCTACACTAGAGCCTTGTCGCTTGGTGGTCCATCATCATGTACTCTCTCAGGAATCATAGATGGATATCTACATAGTGTAATCCTAATAAGGAACATGTGATCCATGGTCATTATGTTATACCCAGTAAGCTGACTAAAATAAAACATAAGAAAACTTTTCAAAACACACACAATCATCATTTTTGTGCACTGAGTTAGAAATTAGAAGTTAGGTTCCTAGTGTATGGATACGTCGGCCGCCTCACCAAGAGTGGATTCCCTAAACTAATAACCACACTAAATATAAATAACACTATTACCATTAAAATGATCATAATTCTATGTTCTATGGTATAACTGACTCCTCTGATACCAATTTGTCACGACCCGTCCCCCAGGGCCCGTGTTGTGACTACCCCGGGCCCACCTTCCTTAGTCCAGGGGCTGGCGACTAGCACCAAAGGCGTAATTCCCTAGAACTAGGAAGGCATTGCCTTTATAACCTATAAACACATAGCCAAGAACATAGAAAGATACGAACTCAAGTAAACTGAATAGTGAACAGAGTAGGTACATTAAGAAACAGGGGCCAGAATACAATCCCAACTAGTAAGTAGAAGGAAAATTGGAAAGTAAAAGATGACTAATAGGTGAAAAGAAGCTCCTAGATCGTCCAACTTGATTCCTACATGAAGTGTAGGTACAGATCACCTCCTCAGCACTCCACATCCATTATTCTCATCTGCGAACCGACACACTGTATGGTCCACCTCCGAGCACCGTCCAGTCCTGATACCCTCATCTCCAGTCAGCGCTCTCTGTCGTCTGTGTCCAACACAACAATGTGCAGGCATAGCCCGTGCACGGGTGAGTATAAAGATACTCAATAGGGACCCAAAGACCCTCAAAGTCTCACAAAATCCACCAAGGGAAATCTACAAGTTAAGATATCAATATACAACCCAACATAGGTATATGCCCATACATATACCTGTGATTTCAAATCATCCATGTCCATCATGAGGAAAACACAGAGGTACAGACTCATCTCACACCAAGTATATCTGTAGGTACGGTAGTAGAGATGATTAGTTATAAATACTAAATCATTATATTTTTTTAAGCGGATCTGCTGCTGACCTACACATGAATATCTAGGAGCTGACCCACACAAGATGGCTGGAGCTGACCAATAGAGGATCGCTAGAAGCTGACCCACACTAGATCGCTAGGAGCTGACCCACACAGGATCACTGGAGCTGACCCACATGGGATGCCTAGGAGCTAACCCTCATAGGATCACTAAGAGATGAACCACATAGGATCACTGATGATGACCCACATAGGATCGCTAGGAGCTTCCCCACTCAGGATTGCTAGGAGCTAACCCACGGAGGATCGCTGAAGCTGACCCACACAAGATTTCTAGGAGCTGATCCACAGAGGATCGCTAGGAGTTGACCCACAATGGATCACTAGAGCTGACCCACATAGGATCGCTAGGAGATGACCCACACAGGATTGCTAGGAGCTAACCCACAGAGGATCGCTGGAGATGACACACACAAGATCTCTAGGAGAGCGCTATTCTCATCCCAGTCAGCTACTGGGTTTCCACACTAGGCTTTCTCGTCTCTAAGAGAATCTTCTCCCCAAGCCACGGGTCGATTATCAAACTACCACAATGTCCCCTGAAGATGTATCAAAAAGGACCTCCACATCATAGGGGTCTCAACGCAACATACAACACGTCAATCAGACGCCCAGTCTGTGAGTTATTAGCCTTTTAGTCTCGGGGGCCCAGTTGGATTCATGCATGATCCAACCCAACCATATCCCTTAGTTATCCAAATCATTGTTGGGGTATATCAAAGGGACAACCTCACTCCAAGGTTTCCATTACCACTTGTGTTTTGTCAAACATGCACCTAGTTTTTAAGCTGAAGGCATTTTAGTGTCGAGGGCCTGGTTGGATTCATGTTCGATCCAGCTTGTCCATAATTCAAATGGAACCAGATAAACAAACAGGTCACACCATTATGATTCACACAGAAAAACACATGATATGGACTAAACATCTATCCAAAACAGATACTCGGTGAAAACTTTTGAATTTATTGAAACACGCACGAATCGGGCCTCATGGGGCTCGTGCCTCGACTTCGACATAAATATTCAAAATTAGTCTTGAAACAACCATCTTAATTTCAATGTTGAAATGTCATATACGGTTCCACAATCCGACACTGTATGAGGGAGATATGTTGGATATAATATCATGTAATAATAATATTATTATTATTTTTACTGGTTGTTTCATGGAGCCGAGCCACTAACAAGAATATAGTATCCAACATTAAACTTGAATTGACCATATTAATGACAGGATCACGTCACCACTAATGACAAGTCAATCGAATTCCGCACACAAGAGTTATGGCAGGTCCAAGATTTAATAATATTATTAAATCTATTAATTGACGATAATTTCAGGTACCCAATCTGAAAACCCAAATAAAACATCCAATATTGGACTCAGAATGTCCTTCACAGAGTCAGGGTCACACTACCACAGATGGTTCATCAAATCAAGGTTGCATAGAGACGTTGTGGACAAAAAGGTGTTTTATCTTCAAAAGAAATAATAACAATATTTTATTATTATCAACTAATTATTTAATTATTTCTCTCATTAACTCCATAAATCAATCAACATTTTCCCCTTGCTCTCCTCTAAAAACAAAAACATCAATTTCTTATTTTTTTTTATTATTTTAGCATTATTGCATTTTAGGTAATCTCTCTCCAATCCCCCTTCTTCATACACAATTTCCTTCATCCGCCTGACCATACAGTTTCCACCACCTCTAGCTACCAAAGCCCCAATTCCTCAAGACTACCGTACTACCTAGACGCTGCCTCCTGACAGTCCTCCGACACCACACGTCACACCATCAACCTCGCCTGGAACAACTCCCTAAACAGACACCAGAAATCACACCGCCATGTCACACATTCCGTGGGCCGCCACATCTTTGTTATAGACCTGAAAAATATAATGATCGCATATTCACGATCCTCGGGTCGAGGGCTATGCATCCATATGTTATGCTTAATAGAATATTGCATTTCCAGTACCAATAAATATTTGACCACCTCATTACATGATCCATTTCATCTTACATCCAAGCATGAAAAATTAAATGATCACATATTTCCAATCCTTGGGTCGAGGGCTTCACGTCCATATATCACACTCAGCAAAACTCTGTGTTTCCAGTTCCAATAAATATTAGGTCTTGAAGAATGCACGAAGAAAGCGCGATGAATAAAAAGAAATAAGAGCATGGTTTATGTGTGGGAGGATGACCATGATCATTTGGCCATCATCTTCATGAATTTAGGATATGAAGAATCAATAAAAAAATCAAACATATAAAAAAACCCTTCTTCGTTTCTTGGAGACAACGCGGGGAAGAAGATGAAGTAATTGAAGAGGACGTCGATGCTCGTCACACCCGCAAGACATTCCAAGTCAGTTTCTCATTCTATGATTCCAAAAGTCACTCTTCGTTGTATTGCGTGTTCTTCATTGAAGAATCTCCTTTCAAGTTCTCTATAGCTGTCCTTTTTTCCAATAATCTTTCAACCAAACGGTGAAGTGCCAAATAAGTTTATTAAATAAACTAATTGATTTGAAACGTCAATGAGAGGAAAACAATGATTTATCTCCCATTAAAGGTGGAGTACAAGGGTCTGGTGGTCACCACCTTTAAATCTAAATTTGGGGGTTTAAATTCGGGTGGTACTAACCACTAAACATAAAATGAGAGATTTTAAAAATAACATACAAGTTGTTCTTTTGTTTATTTTCATTTTTTTAACACTCCCACGAAAATCTGAAAAACTAACTTCCACCCTCGACCCACTGCGGTCAAGGTGAATGTCTCTTTAAGTGAATATAGGCATTTTGAATTCAACTATGTACTCATAGATTAATTCTAAGTACCAGTTCAAAAGTTACAAAAGGCTGATCATGCATTTCCTGAACGTATCAAACAATTGTTTGAAAAATTATTAATGATAACTCTCGACGTGCGCCGGTCGAGGTTAGGCTCTATCCAAGTGAAAAACGCCACATTGAACCCATTGGTACTCTCCGGTTTTCAATCCGAGTTCCCATATAAATGTTATGGATATTTTAATAAAATAACTTTCACTTAATTATTTTATTTATGGCCAAAAACTATCTTTCACTGGTAGCCCATGCTGACCAATGTTAGTATCTGCTTAAAAAAAGAATTCCCTCAGGAGTTCATATGTGGTATTTAATTTTCAATCCGAGCTACCGTTTGTGAGTTATAAACATTTCAAAAACAAACTAATTTAATTAATTATTTTATTTGCAATTATGCCATTTCTGTGTTTTCTCACAGGAGGCCTGTGTGGACCAAACGTAAGTCGCGCCAAGGGTAAACATATCATTCTAAACACAACTATGCCCTAAGATTTTTGATCTGAGTTACCTTTTAAGAGTTGTTCTACTTTTTTATGAAAACTGCTTCTGCGAAATAATTAAAGCGTAACAAAACTTCGACAGATCATTCTAGGTGTTCTGAGCCTCAGAATCATGCATCGTGAGATTTATCATGTTCGTAATAATTCTATATAACCAAAAAATATTATAAAAACATCTGGGAAATTACATATTTTTCTTCCATAATCCTTCAAATATTGATTTTTTCTTGGTTTTTATGACTTTTGTTAGGTAAGAATACGTGTACATGTAATTTGTTTCAAAAAATTCCATTTGAGTCTTTTTCATTCCCTATAGAAGGACACCACCTCAACCTATTCATCACATCTCTAAATCCTCTTATGATCAGGCAAGCCTAACCCAAATTTAATATTAAAGAACTTACCGTTGACATAGAATCCCCAATTTGTGTAGAAACCCTCCCACGGAATCCTTTTGGCACAAAACAAAATCAGTTACCCGATTAAAAGGCAATGTCTTCTCTCAATCTTCATTCCATTATTTTTCTTCTAAACCCCCTCCACTCCCTTTATTCCATTATTGTGTGACAAAAATAGTATCCTTCATATACTAGGAAGTTGTTTTGAAAATTTAACTATATAAACAAACGCAAACCTACATCTAATGAATGTTGAACATCATGTTTCTTTATATAGAGAACTACTTCAACAATAAACAATGATTGTTCAATTCTCCTTTTGCACCAATAATGGTGCCCATGATGATAGAAACTATATTTATATATGTGATATAATTTATAATATATCTTTATGATTCAGTATTCATTTAACAAAACACATATTTTTAACATTAATTTGTTGTTAATATGATAATCTCGTTTGAAGAAGTGAGGACAACACCCCCCTCAGAGCGATGTGATTCGTTCATATGACAAATCTAATGTATCAAGGATGTGTTTAATGAAACTAGAAGACATCTATGATATATTAATTATACATTAATAATTATATATATAATTCATATATAATTATTTCATTAACATACTTTCATTCAATATGATAATAAAATCAGAAAACAACATTCATGCGTACGTAGGGTTGACCATTTCCATGAATGATGTATTCCATTTCATAAGTTATTATACTATATATTATTATAATATATTTATAATTGAGATAAATGATACTTATATCATGTAATAAATTCTGGAATCTTGATATAAGTATAAGGATCAACTATATAACAACTTAAGACACTTGAAAACAACAACAAGAACATTACACAGAGTGAAACCATAAAGTATGATCATTAAAAAGAGGGTAATATAAATATATAATAAAAACATATATGGTAATATATATAAGAATATTATTCTCTAAAATATTTATAATAAAATTTTATTTATTATACAGAATGCTTGTACAAGTACAGAGAGAGTCAAGACACAATGTCAGGGGATTTCATATAAATTTAAATTTCCTTGACATACAAGCTATGTTATCCACTCCTTCTGTTTATGCGGTGAATATACATAAAATGATTTTATTCTATGTATATAGTACCTAAATTTATAGGTATTAATATTTCTATTTGATGATAATTCTTTCATGTGGTTTATTTTTCAAAATATACAAAATTGGTAAAAATGTTTTTGTCTCAATTTGCCTTCTTTGATTCTCAGGTTTTGTTATGCACCTAAACTCTTTTTTTGGGTGAATATATATTTATTTTACATCCCATATCACGAATATAAATATTTTCATGATAGTATATTATTGATTTAATTAACATTCCTTACATGGATATCATGGTCCTAAAATACCAGGTTATAAGAGTTTATTGAGGCAATATCATTACATTTTCAGATTTTTTGTGTTTATGATTACATTGATGAAATATTATTATCCATCTCTTAAGAATATTCATAAGATTAATTCTATCTATTATTTCATGATATAATTATTAATTGGTAACATTTTTTACTCTTTGGTACATAACATAATTAAAAAAGTGTTTTTAAGAAAGCCCTACTTTACCATCTCTTCGATCTAAAATCAATGTTTTCTGAAAATACTTTCCAAAAATATCATTAAAATATCATGTAATATATAAAATTCATTTTTAACATTTTTATCTTTTACCAATATATTCACAGTAATATTATTTTCTCTTTCCGAACAAGGACCTATTCTTTACTTTTTATCTCGAAAAATGAATGTTATTTTAGCCTCGTATGACATGTAAAGATTTTCTTATCTTCATTTCATAGAATCACCCAATACTTTGTCAAAAAGGGTAATATTTATGGTAATTTATTAAAAATTAATTATCATGGAAAATATTTTAAAAAATGGGTGGAAACTTCTTTTTTATATTTTTATGGAAACCTATTTTCATTATTTTTTCATATTTTATTTACATGATTTAGATGTTCTTTCACTGAAATCAGTTTAAAAATTATTTTATGCATGTTTTATAAGTTTCCATGAATAATTATTTTCAAATTATTTTCAGTATTTATTAATATGTTTTATATGTATTTTCAATGAAATTTTATTCAAATTATTTTCAATCATTATTTAAATGTTTTCTGGTGTATCCAAAAAAATGGATTTTAAATGGTTTTGATGCATATTTTAAATTTTATCAAGAAAAAATGTTTTCAAAATGATTTCATGTCTTTTTTATATGTTTTCAATGTATTTTCTATGAATTATATTTTCAAAATTTTTTATGTATTTAAAATATTTTTTCAAAAAAGAAAAAAAATTCTTCATTAAATGTTTTTATGAAATATTTAAAAAATTCCATATCTATGAGGACACCTATTGATGTTACCCATGACTTTAAATTAAAAAATATAATGGTTCCATTCAAATCATTTCTATGAATGATTTATGATTATTTTCATGGTCTTTATGAATCCCATTTATCTTTCATGGGTAATATTTTTATGAAAACCGTTTTTATTTTATGAGATATATACTTTTTAAACACGTTCCTTTTTATGGGTTATTATTATTATGATATGATTATGAAACATTTATCATTCGACATGTAATGTTATGATTACATGTTTATGGTATCCATTTCATATCATTTGTTATGATCTATTATTTTTGATCTTGTGTCACATGTATGTATGATTTTATTATGTGATGAGTGGGACCTATAACTCTGTCAAATGCATTAGGCAATGATTAATATCTCATGAGATAGATAGTGCTTGAATGACTATTCAAATGTTTTAGTAATACAGTAATGGAAAGTGGGATTTATCGGTTTAGTAATATAGGGATGGAATGAGGGTTTTCTCAGTTCAGTAAAATTGATATGGAATGAGATTTTACTTGGTTTGGAAAATTTTTTTTGGAATGAGGGTTCACACAGTCCAATAAAATACTTTTTTTCACTAATATTGTCTTTTAGGTGAATCTTTTACAACTATGGAAATCAATATTTTCTTATGTTTTTCCAAAATTCCATGTATTATTATTATATTATTATTTTAGGGCTTATGCTCTTTATTTTATTATTATACATGTCTTATGAACTACCTATATTTGTTCCATGGTCATTGTTATGTAGGGTGTTATCTTATATTTGATGATCATATTCTCATACACTTATGATTAGGTTTTTGATTACATGTGTCCCTTATTTACCCTTACTGGGCATTTAAGCTCACCCCTTTTTTTGTTTCCATTCCCCTAGATTATGATGATATGTACTTTATTTGATACGTCTAAGAATGATTCTAGTCAGGAAGAACCTAGTGGGAAAGTGATGTTGCCCACATGTGTACCAGTGTTTATGTTTCCAGGTTTCCAAAGGCAATATAAAAACTATGATCATTGAGAGTTTATTTTTATATCATTTATGTATTCCATAATGTTATGTAATGTAAATGTTTATAAATAGAGTGTTTCTATAGGATAGAGCATATTAAATAGTGAAAAGTCAATTGAATGTAATACATACTACACCAACTATTGTGGATGCAAGACCTCCTACCATTAGAATTATGATTATTGAGTCATTTATCCATTTATTATATTTTTAAAGTATCATTAGATTATATTTTATCTACTCTATTTTGAAAATTTGTAGGCATGGTTTTACGAATATATGAATGTTATTTGACCCTTAATACATTGTTGGTAGTGAATTCATAGAATATCAAATGTTTGCTGACTTGTAATCTATAGATTTGTGGGTACAATTTTTTTAGGAACCATTTATTATTGAAATGATATATTTCAATTATATTATTGGAATCTATTTTAAATTTTTATACCAGGATCATATTTACTGATACATGGGAATTATTACATTTTTATCTCAATATTGAGGTATCTATTCCCACCATGGTGAGTGTGATCTCTAGGATAGTATTGCAGGATACATTCAGTTAAGATGTGTTTCTCTAAAAGATCATATAGAAATCCCAGTTCTAGATGGTTGTGTCATACTTTTGGTTAAATTTATAACATTGGTAGATAAATTTAATATTATCATTCTTGAAGATATCTATGATCTACACCCAATAAAGAGATGATTTTTATGATTAAGTTAGAGCTACAAGCAGAATGACTTTCTATTATCCCTTATCTAATTGAACCACCAGAGCATAATGAGTAGAAATTTTAGTGGGAGGATCAATATAAAAATTGTTTCACAATTCCATGTACATATTTATGTGGTTATAAAAAACATTTCACCAAGAAGGTTGATGGGACATCGTACTTATGTTTGGATTATTGGATATTGAACCAGATTATAATAAAAAAACCGTATCCCTTCCCATATGTTGGTGATAACTTTGATCAAATGAGAGGTGCTAAAATTTTATTCAATAACTATTTCGGATTAGGATTCCATATGGAATGGGGACAATAATGCCTAAAATCTAGAAAACATATTGAGTAAATTGATAGATCACTATCTTTATTCCATTCTTAGAAAATTATGTTTCTATATTGATAATGTGAAATTTTTTGGTCTTTATATCTATGAGAATATAGTTTTAGGAGAGATATATGTGGAAATAGTAGTGATACCTAAGAAATAACAAAGTAATGTATTTGATCATCCGTATTTTTTTTGGTATAGAAGGATATTATCATAACATTATCCAAGACTTCTCGCATCTAGCAGCCTTAATTATATGGCTGACCAAAAAAGGGGTGATTTTTTATGGTCATATGATTGTGATAGAGTATTTTAAAAGTGATATATTATAAATATCCCATAAAGTCAATTTAATTTACCTATATAATGTATTGAATATAATGGGTACAATGACACATCCCGAGTTGGACTCAGAGAAACTATGATGCATGATGGTTGCGTGGTCACTTATGCTGCCAGATAGCTAGAACCACATGACAGTAAATATCCTACCTGTATAAGGAGTGCCCTATGTTAGTATACTCTTTGAGATTGAAGAGATATTATTTTATTAGTGGGAGGTTTTTACTATACAAGGACCATAAGATCATCTTTTACATATTTTATCAGTTGGACCAGAAAATTTGGAAGAGGTTGTCAGATGAGTATCTATATTCCTTTGATTTGAAGATAAATTATACACCAATAAAAGTGAAATTTAATTTTTGTTTTATTGATATAAAATATTTATATATTGGTTTTTAGAATTCTTGAGATTAGTGTAAGATGATCGATCTCTTGGTAAAAATGCATCTCGATGTTCAGTAGTCCTATAGATGAGTATAAATGACTTTTAACTCTTTTATATACATGTTTTTTGACCAAATAAATATATAGTAGATATCTGTTCTTGAGGGATTTGTTTTGAGATACATAAAATGTTTTTGGAATCCACCAATGAGATTGTATCCTATATATGGTTATTATATTATTTTTTATTGTAGTGTATGGGTTCCTATAGGGTCGAACAAGGAGCTAATAAGAGAGATTCATTCATCTATATGGGTGGTACATAATGTTTAGATAAATATGTATCTTTAATTCCATAGAAATTAATGTTCGTTAGGAATTAGGAAAGAAGATTCTAGATTTATGATAAGATGTGTCACCTATTATCATTTGAATGTTGGGAATCATAGTCTAGTTGGGCCATCATAGACTATATCGATTCCTAGTTGAAATTGAATGATGCCACTAGGGATTGATTGACATGATTTAATAGGAAACCAAATAATAACGATGTATTATGGATGATTGATGATTTAATAATAAATTTAAATCAATTATAGCATATCTAAGAGACCTTCACAGTTGATGATCTGGGTAGAATTTACGTGCATGGAATAGTTTGGTATCATTCATTCATTAAAGTATACGGTCAGTTACATTTTCCAATCGGGGCCGATCACACTGAAGAAAACAGTAGTAAATCATAGACCTACGGACAATACCACACAACATTCCCCTCACCAAACCCAAAAAATTATGTACCAACATCAAATAGTGAGGCTATTTGGTTGCATTGACTTCCAAGGAATATAATTTAAAATAATGATCATATTTTCATATCACAATTTGTGGTGGGACATCAGAAGGATTTGGGATTAAATATTATTCTATTTATGACCTATTATCCTCAGATAAATGACCATTCAATGTAGACTGTTTTGATTCTATATAAAATGATAGAATAATTATTTTTATTTTGGTGGTATATGGAAGCATCATATGGAAGTCATCTATTTTTCATACAGTAAAAACAACCTAGAATCAATCCAAAAAGAACATTTTGAGGATTTGTATCAAAGTCAATTCCATTCACCTTTTTATTGGATTATTGTAGGTGATTCATAATCTAATGGGCCTATTCTCAAGAACGATATGTATTAATAGGTTTAGTTGATCGATAGGTTAGTGGTGACCACTCAATGAAGAAATAAATCAAACACTGAAAATCATAGATTACCACATGATAATGGTGTTACTCATCTTATTTTCTTTTGGGTGTATTCTTGGTTAGGGAAATATCATATTTATCAATTAGGAATGATAATATTATGTTTTATTAGGTTGTTTGATATATTATAAATGGTGTTTTCTATTGTGTATTTATTATCCCTTATAGAATTCTACATTACCACATATGATCTATTTCATTTGTTGCAACATCAGGGATATAAGCCAAATCCCACTCATGTGTTAGACATTTATTTCATTCAACATAGTGTAGATTCATCCTTTGAGGATTATCTAATATGGATTGTGGACCATAGTGATATTTATATTAGATTAAGGACCACACCTCCTGTTTTAGTGTATTATTATCATGGGTTTGTTCAAGACTATACATTGTAGTTGGAGTATAATATGTAATTATAGTGGCATTACATATTAACTAAGACCCTAATGTAATTATTATAGTATAAATGGGATGATATCTTATATGGTGGTAAGATTGTAAAATCCTTCCATTTTCTAGGTACATCAAATTTTTATTTTTTTCAAACCAATATTGATTGGGGTTTCCATTATTCATTAACCCTTGGAGATTTAGACTCAGTCAGATATGGAGAGATTTTTAGGGAAGAATTAAATAATGTTAAGGGATTTATATTAGTTTCAAATAATTTTTTCCTTGAATAAACCAGTTTATTGGGATTACAAGAGTTTACTATGGGTTTGGATGTCTTTGGAGGATGTTTGTGCATTTTTGTAGATGATATTGTTGAAGACTCCATCATCATATTTTCATGCTAGATAAATGAGTTATAGGATATGTAACAATGATATGATGATTTAATGAATGGAATAATGTCCATGAACTGTCACCTGATGATAACTATTTACCTTATTGGAATCTAAATTATAGTTGTGTAATGGTCAATCTGCGATCATCTCACCCTAGGTGATACAAATTTCATCGAACTCTTAAATTTTTAATTATATTTTACATAATAAATCTTCACACAATGTACTTATCATGCTCAATAATTATTTTTCATGAAATACTATTCTGGTTTCATTTTAATTGAATTAATACCCCCGCTCTCAATCTCTTTGTGATTTCTATATGTCTCATATAATCAATTGACCTCTGATGAGTTTTTTTCATAGGTTTACCTTATCTTATATTGTTCCCTAGTTTTAGAAGTTAAATATCATAAAAATATTTGACTTTGTTGTTGATATTGAAATGTATTATCCATGTTTTTTGTGGAATATTCTACACCTTTGTTATTTTTTGTGTTATGGGTTCGATGAATTTATTAATTAATAGACAAAGGTATGTGGTCTAATAAGATACAATATTGTTTGTTTATGTGTATATGTGTGTGAAATAATATGATTTCATTTACACACCATGTTATCTAATTAACTGATTGATGAATATTAAAAAATCATGTGTCATATTATTTATTGGATCCCTTTGGATTCAATAGTGTCGTGACATGGTTTGAGGCTACCTATTGGGTGATCCTACCATGGAATAAGAATGAATTTTCAAATAGTTTAAGTGGTTTTTTAATCATACGTTAACTCATGGGATTTCTGGATATAGAATAACCTAGTAATAGCCTATTATAACTAAATTTGATATGTTTGGTATAATATATTTTAGTAAAAACTATAATATAATTGTTTTATGAACAACTTGATAAATGAAATATGTAATTGAATATACATAGTGATTCTAACAATTAAAAATTGAGGATGATGATATAATATTGGGATATCCTTACTATTATGACCTGTATTGAGTGAAATATTCTCATTATTATATAATTTTGTGGGATTAGTTTCATTCTATAATTCATATAATGAAGTGTTAGTATTGTTTCATGATGGAATACATATATAGAGGTCTTGTAGAAGCTTCACAATTTAATGATGATATATTGAACATGGAAAATGATTCATGGGGATTTTTTAGGATCCTCATTCAATATTTTATTTACAAAAGTATGTAATTTAGTTTACACCATTGGTTAGTCTAGAGGAGGTAGGTCACACAACATAGATATCCCTGTTAAATCAATTTATATTCTTAATCACACAAATAAATATAAAGACTATAATTTTCAATGATTGATGAAATATTAGTGGATATATATATTTATAAATCCAATGTGTATAAAATGAATTTAGAAATAATTAGGTATAAAATTCATTCATAGGCGGTCATTATGATTGATATCATTGTTCATTAAATACTTCAATATATTCAATTCATTGTAACAATCGTGTTATATCACATTACACCCTCTCATTTGAATTTTTATTACAGTGACACCTATATATATGCATATAGGAAAATACACTTACTAAAGATACATAAAAAATTCATCATAGACCATTACTACCCAATCTACACTCCATCATAAGAATGAAAAATAAAATTAAGGGAATGATGAATGTTGAATGAAAGTAGTAACTCAATGTTAGAGAAAATAGTACAATCTCATTATGTAATCAATTTAACCACAATAAATATTCTTATAATTTAAAAACCAGTTTGAAAATGGATTGAAAATATATTAAATTTACCACCATTCTCTGTCACGACCCGTCCTAGGGGCCCCTGCCGTGACTACGCCAAGCCCTCCTTCCATAGGACAGGGGCTGTCGACTAGCAACAAAGGCATACATCCCTAAGCTGGGAAGGAATTTTTTTTATGAAAGTAAACAAAAACAATAGAGTACAAAACATGATGTAAACACTAAGTAAATTCTATATACAAAAATTAGTTATGAAAGTAAAGGGGTCGGAAATAGAAGCCTCACAGTAAAGTACAGGTACAACGGAAAGCAAGTACAACTGAAAATGGAAAACAGCTAAAAAGGGAAGCTCCTGGAACGTCATTTGAGTATCCTACCTATAAGGTAGGTACATATGTCCACATCTGCACTCCATGTCTATCGGTCCACTCAGTGTACCATATCGTGGTGTGGTCCACCTCCAGGTACTGTCCGGTCCTGGCTCGCTCTCTACCTCTTTCAATGCTGTCTGACATTCGCATCCAACACAATGAGGTGCTGGCATAGCCCGTGTAGGGGGGAGTATAAAGATACTCAGTAGGGACCCCAAGACCCTAGATGGTAACCCAGAATCAACAAATGATAAACCGAAGAATAAATATACAACCACAAAGTATCAACCAACCCTAGTTAGGTATATGCCCATACATATACCTAAGTTACCAAACTCAGTTCGACTCCGACTCACAAGCCCAAGCACAATCCAATTCCACAATGGAAGAAAATTCAATCTCCATAATGATAATAGATGAAACAAATGAATAAAGTCACACATGTATGACACAATTGTAGAAAGATATAGATGATCAGATGTAGCCACTAGATCATCTATGATGTCGGACCCACAAAAGATACAAGTCCAGCTAAGCTGACAGACCCACACATGATACAAGACTAGATTTCTCAAGAGTAATAAAGATAATCAGATATAGTCGCTGATTCATCTAAGATATTAGACCCAAAAAGGATACAATAATAGCTCAGCTGTCGGACCCACACAGGATTCAGGACTAGCTACTCTATCGGACCCACACTAGATACAAGTACAGAGGTCAATACTGCCAGACCCACACAAGATACAAGAATAGTAGTCATCGTCATTGAACGCACAGAGGATTCTAGTATTGTAGTCGTTGCCATCAAAAACAGGGACAATTTTAGTACGGTAGTCGTCACCATCGAACCCATGGAGGATTATAGGATGGTATTCATCGTTGTCAAACCCAAGGAGGATTCCAGTATTGTAGTCGACGCAGTCGCAGCCAGCTCTAGGGTTCCAGAACACAACACACTCAATTCCAGGAGGGCCCGCTCCTCGATCAAAGTGGGTCGATACATCATATATCAAAAAGTCCAGAGTTGATGTATTCATATGTTTCATCTCATCAAAAGGGACACAAAGCAACAGACGATGCGTCAATCGGACGCCCGATCTACGAGTTATTGGCTTTTCCATTCCAGGGTCTCGGTTGGAGTTACGCTCATTCCAAACCCGGCCATTTTAAAATGTTGTCCAAAATCACTTAGAGTATTGCAAAAGTACCGACTCGTCGTAAGGGACACAGTGCCGCAGACGGTGCGTCGATCAGACGAACGGTCCAAAAGTAATTCGCATTTAAGTGAAGTGGGCTCGGCCAGTCAAGCCCGGTGGGCTGGCGGGTCGGCCCATCTTGGCTCGGTGGGTCCGACCCTAATAAGGGGTCGGTCTGGTCCGGAGGATCACAGCCTGGCCCGTCAAACCCGGTGGGCTGGCGGGTCGGCCCATCCTTGCTCGGAGGGTCTGACCCAGCTAAGGGGTCAGCCCGACACGATGGGGTGTGGCCTGGCCCGGCCCGGTGGGGCGCGACCCGTCAAGGGGGGTGCGGGCCGGCCCGGTGGGGCACGGTCTGTCCCTGCAGTGCATGGACCGGCC
This sequence comes from Viscum album, assembly GCA_963277665.1. NCBI lineage: Eukaryota > Viridiplantae > Streptophyta > Magnoliopsida > Santalales > Viscaceae > Viscum > Viscum album. Next base: position 1,593,052,318 of record OY728150.1, read on the forward strand.
TAGTGAGGTGCGTCCCGACCCACGTCCGGCTGAGGCTCAACCAGCTGGTCTGGCCGAGCGGGGGGTGCGACCCGCGATTATTCGTCACGGCGGCACCGCTCCTTCTGGCCAGCCGGTCGAAGTGGACCATCTTTTTTGGTTTGAGTGACCTGCTTGGGTGGGCCACTGTTTTCTCCACAGGCGACATCATGACCATCAATCCAGCCTATAGTCAGCCGACCGGTTCTCCATCGATGCAGCCCGCGGAGCGCGGGCCGCGGTCCTCCTGTCCAGCCGGCTATGGCCTACCGGACATCTTTGGCCGAGCGGCCCAGTTGCGGGCCAAATTCACCTCCGACCATGCTGCACCCAGTGTCGCGGTTCTCAAACGGGCTGGTGTATGGCCGCCATTGTGGCCTCCGCCTTCGGTCGTCGTCAATTTCGGTCACCGCCACCTCTTCTATCACCGCCGCCATCGCGAATAAAAACAAGGATCAAGGATGGTCATCAAGCCGTGTTCATTCGTCCCATGCCCTCCACGATAGGCAATAGCAGTTGGCCGAAGATATCCAAGAAATTCAATAATGAACTAGGAACAAATTTTTCACAGAAAATTCTACAAACCCCTACCTTGATCTCAAGAACATTGCACGTCAATGAGCCGTAGAAGACGAGCGTCATGGAGATCGTGCATTGCGGAAGACAGATGTCGATTCTGTTGACATCGGGGTGCGTCTAAAGAGGAAACGGCATCTCCACTCTTGTCAGAAAGGAAGAGGAAGAAAGACACATCATTTTTCTTCGGTGGAATCGGAGTTCTTCGCTGAGGAGAACGCCATTATTCGAGGAAAGATGAAGCTCTCTTCTAATTCTCCAATGGTTCCACCCCTAAATATTTGCCAACCCAAATATATTAAAAAAGGCCCTCAAATATAATAACATTGCCATGAAAATTCAAAAAAATTCAAAAGAATTATTGACACCATATAAATTATTAATGAAGGCATTAATTATATGAATTGGCACAATTTATGGGAACGAAGATGAAGAGACTCCACAAAAATAAATGCAAGGTGCGGTGGCCTCATTAATTAAGGGGAGATAATGGGAAGTTAATGGAGAGGTCAAGGGTTAAGGATTGTGTGGGACCCACACACATTAACCTCCCATGGGAGGTTATGTGGAATGTGGGTCCCACCTCCAACTCCTCTTTGGAGGAAATAACCACCCTTACCAATAAAATCGCGTACACAAAAATTTTATTTAAAATAGATTTAATCCCAAAAAATTAACTTCTCCTCCCGCCCAAACGCAACTGTAGTAAAGGTCCCCTAAAGGGGATACTGGCATTGTGATTTTATCGGTGCCCTCAGATTTCAATTCTGAGCACCGGTTCAAAAGATAGAAAAACCCACAAGTGCGTTTACTTAACGTACCCGAACAGATCTTCAGAAATTGATTTCGGGCACACCGGGCCTTGGAATCTGGCGCCGTCAAAAACAGTGGACTAGTAAAATTCCAAAGTATTTAAGAAAAAAATTTCCTTAAAATTTCCAAGTCATTACATTACCCCCACCTCAGGGATTTACATCCCCATAAAGATACAACACAAACTAGGGGAATAAATGGGGTACTGACCACACATCTGAGCCTCCCGCTCCCATGTGTTCTCTTGGAGGTTCCCGTGCTGCCAATGAATGCACACCAAAGGAATCGATCGTCCACGTAGGACGCGATCCTATCGATCCTTGATCTCCACTGGGACCTCCCTGAATGTCACCCCATCATCGATATTTATCTCCCCGTGATCGATGATGTGGGTTGGTTTGTGCACGTATCTCCTCAGCTGAGATACGTGGAAGACGTCATGCCCCCGATATAACTGAGGTGGAAGGTCTAGGATGTAAGACACCTCACCTACTCTGTTGAGGACCTGGAAAGGTCCGATGAATTGCGGAGATAACATGCCACCTGAGCCAAATCTCTATATACCTCATCGAGGTGAGAACCGTAGGAATATATGGTCACCATACTCGAACTCCAGTAGTCTCAATCTCCTATAAGAATAAGACTTCTGTCTATTATGTGCATTCTTCATCCACTCTTGGATGATCTATACCTTCTCTGTCATATCCGGAACCAACTCAAGACCTACAAGTGCTAACTCTTCTGGGTTAGTCAAGCACAGACCTGATCTGCAGGGTCGGTCATACAGTCCCTCCTATGGTGCCATCCTGATGGTGGAGTGGTAGATGTTGTTGTATGCCAACTCCACTAAGGGTATGTCATCCTCCCAGCTGCGAAAAAAGTTGAGGACACATGCATGGAGCATGTCCTCTATAGTCTAAATGGTCCTCTCTGTCTAAACATACCTCTGAGGATGGAATGATGTGATCAAACAAATCTGCGTCCCAAAAGCCTCCTGTAACACTTTCCAAATCCGAGATGTGAAACGAGCATTTCGATCGGAAATGATAGTCGATGGAACACCATGAAGCCGTATGATCTCATGAACGTAGAGGACTCCCATGCTCTCTACTGAGACCTGCTCTCTGATCGGTAGGAAGTGGGCCGACTTGGTGAGTCAGTCGACAATCACCCGAATAGATTCGTGTCCTCTAGATGTACAAGGAAGCCCCATCACGAAATCCATGGACATCCCATCCCACATCCACTCCAGATCCCATAAGGGATGTACAAAGCCTGCTGGTACTTGGTGGTCCACCTTCACTTGCTGACTAGTGAGTCATCGTGAAACAAACTCTGCTATTTCTTTCTTCATACCTAGCCACCAGTGTTGTTGTAGGTTCAGGTCCTTCGGCAAGAAGATATACCTGAGACATTGGTGGTCAGAGTATATGGTAAAAAAATTTCCCAAAAGATAGTGTCGCCACATCATCAAGCTGAAGACCACTACTGCTATCTCAAGGTAATGGGTATCATAGTTCTTCTCGTGCAGTCTCAACTATCGAGTACCATATGAAATCACTGCTTGCTCCTACATCTGGACATACTCGAGTCCGGTCCCTGATGCATCGCCGTAAACTAGCTAAATAACGCTCTCCTCTGGTAGCCTCAAGATGGACGCACTAGACGACATCTGTCTTAGCTTTTGAAATCTATGCTGGCATCTATCTGACCAAACAAAAATTTCCCCCTTCTTCATCAAAGATGATAGTGGTGATGCAACTCTGGAGAAATCTGGCACAAGGTATTTATGGCCGACTCTGAAATGATCTACTGCACCATCTTATGCATGATTCCGTCCTGTGCTGCCTGGGTTTTCCAATTCTCTAACCAAGGAAAACCCCATCCCAACATTGTAGATAAACCACAACCTTTTTTCATAATACAATCAATACAAGTGTGAACTGTAGACGTCAAGTCCAAACCCAAACTAACATTGTAAGGCCTTGACGCTGCCACCAAGAGGTTCCAACCGAAACTCTCACCTCTAGGGTCAGATCACACCATCATCGTAAGTGTTATTATAAAGCCTCCTCCCAAAGGTATCTCTAAATGTGAGGGTCAATTCAACAGTTTAACGAGAAACTCTTGGTTTGGGACAAGATTCGTGGAAGGAAGGAATGATTGCTACCAATGTCTATTGATACATAAGCTAGTAGTAGACATAGACCGTACCTCGAATAATTCTTAGAGGCCTTGGGTCACACTCCTTGACCTCATGTAGCTACTCCCATCCCCTACCCGCTAGCTATATGAGCCTAGAGGGGACTACAAAGGCGGGTGGTTGTAACATGTCAAAATGTTCACCACCACATGCTGCTCTCCTAGCTCTGCTTCGACACCTGCTGCTCTGCAGATTCATTTGTCTTTAACACTTACTGTTGTTGAAAAATTTTACACGCTCAAGTCTTTGAGACTAGAACCAGTTCCCTACTTTCCCACTACTAACATTCACTAGCTATATTTGTTCAGCCAACTAACATTCAACCAAAAAGGTTCTCTCTAGAACCCTAGCATAGGTAGTAATGCATAGAGGCAAATTTCTAGCTCAAATATCTTAAAACACACCTCGCTAATAGCTCCGCGCTCGAAATAATGGATCGACTCATATTCATAGAGTCCCAAGAACAACCGATATGCATCGATGAATACTCAGCTACCAACACGTTGTCCTTTAGAAGATGTATAAGCTCTAAAAAACTCTCATCCACCTCCTCAATCCAGTACTCAGTCGCCTGTGGGTCGGGCTCGCCTCGGAACATGAGGGATATCTGGTGCTGAAACACATGTAAGTCACTAAGGCTACATGTCTCCTATACTGGTACCGCCGGTAGTGTCTACTGACCAACAAGCAATGATATAGTTGGCACACTGCCCGAAGGTACCTTCTTGGAAAATGGTCCAAGTAATGAAACTTCTTCATTATATGGACCATCCTCATGGTCACTCACTGAAAAACATTAGTATCTAAGATAAAAATCTTTCTTTCTTGTGTCTCAACTAGGAGGAAAACTCCAGTAATCGCCTCCATCCAGTCCTCTACTACCTGGGAATCTGTCTCGCCTCAAATCCTCAAAGGCATCTATCACTGTAACTCGTGCAACGCGCTCAGTCAACATGCACCGTCTGCCATTTCAGCTTGTGGTATCTACTACCCAACGGTTGGGGGTGCTACTGGTACACCACCCGAAGGTTCCAACATAGTAAGAGGGCCCTACACCAGATTCTCATCACTCGGTGGGCCGTCACATTGTACACTCTCTCAGGAACCCTAGCTGGATGTCTTCACAATGGAATCTTGATAAAGAACAGGTGCGACACGATCAATATGTTATTCCCAGTTAGCTGACTCAAAGAGACCACAATAGAAACTCTTGAAACACACATGCAATCAGTTTTTTCATGCACTGAGTCAGAAATCAGAGGTCAGGTCCTGCTGTATGGATAAGTCGGCTGCTGCACCAACACCAGACTCCCTGGACTGAACACCACACTCAATACTCATAACACTATTTCTTCATAGAAAATAAAGATTAGAGCCCTGAGTTCGGTTCTAGAACCAACTCATCTAATACCAATTTGTCATGACCAGTCCTCGTGGCCCGTGTTGTGACTACCCCAAGCACTTATTCCATAGGCCAGGGGCGGAAGACTAGCACCAAAGGTGTAAATCCTTAATCGGGAAAGAAATACTTTTATGAATGTAAACAAACAAAATATAGTATGCAATATGAAGTAAACACTAAGGGAAAACTATATACAAAAATTAGTGATGAAAGTAAAGGGGTCGGAAATACATGACCAACAGTAAAGTACATGTTAAACAGAAAGCAAGTACAACTGAAAAATGGACAACAGCTAAAAAGTACAGCTCCTGGAACTTCCTCCGAGTATCCTACCTTTAGGGTAGGTATAGATGTCAACCACATAAATACATGTCTATCAGTCTGGTCCATGTACTGTCTCGTCGTGTGGTCCACCTCTAGGTACCGTCTGGTCCTGGCTCACTCTTTGCCTCAATCAATGCTGTCTGACGTCTGCATCCAACCCAACGAGGTGCGGGCATAGCGTGTGTAGGGGTCAGTATAACTATACTCAGTATGGACCCTGAGACCCCCGAAGGTCTCCCAAAATACACAAAGGATTAACCATAGAAGAAAGATAAAACTATAAAGTATCAACCAACCCTACCTATGTATATGCCCGTAAATATAACTAAGTTACCAAACTCAGTCCGGATCCAACACACAAGCCCAAGCACAAACCAATTCCACAAAGAAAGTAATTTCAATCACCATAATGATAATGGTTGAAAAACATGAATCATCTCACATAGGTATGCCATAATTGTAGAGAGATATATATGATCAGATGTAGCCACTAGATCATCTAAGCTGTTGGACTCACACAGGATACAAAACCAGCTAAGCTGTTGGACCCACACATGATACAAGACCTGTTATCTCGATAGTAATAGAGCTGATCAGATATAGTCACTGATTATTCTAACCTGTCAGACCCACACATGATACAAGACCAGCTAAGCAGTCAGACTCACACAGGATACGAGACCAGCTACTCTATCGGACTCACATAGGGTACAAGTATTGAGGTCAATACTGCCGGACCCACACAGGATACAAGAACAGTAGTCATCGTCGTCGTACCCATAGAGTATTCTAGTATGACAGTCGTCGCCATAGAACCCATGTAGGATTCTAGTACGGTAGTCGTCGCTGTCGAACCCACGGAAGATTCTAGTACTGTAGTCGACGCAGTTGCAGCCAGCTCTAGGGTTCCCGCACACAGCACGCTCGATTCCGAGAGGGTCCGCTCCTTGAGAAAAGAGGGTCTATACATCAATTAGCACAAAGTCTGGAGTTGATTTCTCCCGAAGTTACATCTCATCAAAAGGGACCCAACACACCAGACAACGTGTCAATCAGATGCCTGATATGAAAGTTTTTGGTTTTTCCGTTCTAGGGGCCCGATTGGAATTATGCTCACTCAAAACCCGAACGTTTTCCAATGTTTTACAAAACTTAGTTAGTGTATCAAAAACAGACTGCCTCATCGTAAGGGTCTTAGTGTCGTAGACGGCACGTCGATCGGACGCACGGTCAAGAAGTTATTCGCATTTAAGCAAAACGGGCTCGCCCGTCAAGCCCGATGGGCTGGCGGGTCGGCCCGTCCTGGCTCGGCGGGTCTGACTTGGCTAAGAGGTTGTCCGGGCATAATGTAGAATGGCCTGGCCCGCGGCGGGCTGTGGATTGGCCAGCCGGCCGAGCGGAGCGGGGGGCACATCCCTCAGTTCTTCGTCATGGCGGCGTCGAGCAGCACCACCCCTCCTGCCCGGCTGGCTGAAGCCGGTCGACTTTTCTGGTGTGAGTGGCCCACTCAGATGGGCCACTATCTTCTAAACACACGGCTCTAGGAGGCATCCTAGCCTTCAACCTGGCTGACAGGCGGCGGGCCGGTTCCCCACCGAAGTGTCCTGCGGAGCACGGGTCGCGACCGTCATGTCCAACCGGCTACAGTCGATCGGTTCTTCTTCGGCCGAGCATCCCGGTTGTGGGTCGCGGTCTCCTCCGCCCACATGGCACCCGATGCCGCAATCCACTAACAGGCCGGCGCACGGCCGCTGTTGTTGCCTCCACATTCAGTCGTTGTCCACTTCGGTTGCCGCCAACTCTTCCATCACTGCCTCTATCGCGAATAAAAACAAGGGCCAAGGAGGGTCCTCGAGCCGTGTTCGTTCAGCCTGCACCCTCCAAGTTAGGTGGTAGTAGGTGGCCTAAGACATCCAAGAAAATCAACGAATAACAAGGTACATATTATTCACTTAAAAGTTTACAAAACCCTACCTCGATCTCAAGATCATTGCACGTTGACGATCTGTGGAAGACGAGCGTCGTGGAGGTCGGGCGTTGCAGAAGACGGACGTCGATTCCGTTGATGTCGGGGTGCGTCCGAAGAGGAAGCGACATCTCCTCTCTTTTCACAGAGGAAGAGTAAGAAATACACATCATCGTTCTTTGGTGGAATCAGCGTTCTTCGTCTAGGATAACATCTTTCTTTGTGGAAAGATGAACCTATCTTCAAATTCTCCAATGGTTCCACCCCTGATCATTTTCCAACCCAAATATAATAAAAAGGCCCTCCAATATAATAAAATTTCCATGAAAATTTAAAACAATTCAAAATAATTGTCGACACTACAAAAATAATTAATGAAGGCATTAATTATATGTGTTCGCAAAATTGATTGGAAGGAAGATGAAGAGACTCCACAAAAATAAAATGAGGGGTATGGTGGCCTCATTAATTAAGGGGAGATAAAGGGGAGTTAATGGAGAGTTGAAGGGTTAGGGCTCGTGTGGGTCCCACACACATTATCCTCCCATGGGAGGTTATGTGGGATGTGGGTGCCACCTCCAACTCCTCTTTGGAGGAAATTACCACCCATAATAATAAAATTGTGTACACAACAATTTTATTTAAATTATAATGTATCCCCAAAAATTAACTTATCCTCCTGCACAAACGCAACTACGGTAAAGGTCCTCTTAAGCGAATACTGGCACTTTGAGTTTACTAGTGCCCCCAGATTTAAATTCAGAGCAACGGTTCAAAAGATAGAAAATCCAACACGTACGTTTACTGAACGTACCCGAACAAAAATTCGGAATTTGATTCCGGGCACACCGGGCCTCGGAATCATGCGCCATCAGAAACCGCAGTCTCATACAATTCCAAAGTATTTAAGAAAAACAATTCTTTGAAATTTCATGGCCTTTACAATCTCTCCAACTGAAGAAAACTAAATACAGCTCCCCGTTTTCATAGTGTTAAAAAAGAACATTGTGTAAGAAACACACTAATATAATAATATAGAAATATATATTTGAGGAAGAGATCAAATATATTAAAAATAAACTAATATTATACTTAATAAAATACTATAATGATACTAATAATGGAAATTTTTTTACCCCCACGTTTCATGTACCTTGAAATAAAATTGATGTAAATATTTTTAGAAATATTGGTGAAAAATTCACTGCCAAAATATTCCTCGAATGTTGTCAAATGTTAAATTTTTTAAATGGAAGAGTTATGAATTTTTTTCTCCTTTTATTTTATTCCTATATATCATTCAGGTTTGTTATATGGATTTTATCTTTATTGGCCACTACATTCCCATTGAAAGAGATATCTTGGAATATATCTATTTTGAATATTATTATTCTAAAAATCTAGTTTCCCATGAATTCATTCCCATTAATGAAGAAAAATCAGCCATGTTAACTATCATGAATCTTTTTAATTAATATTATGTCCATATTTATGTTTAATTTATGCTTATTATGATTGTAAATTTATCAAATATGATCCAATCATAGAACCGTTGTTGATTTGTTCCACTATACTAAGTCACAACTTATTGGATAGTTTTGGGACATTAAATGAATGATTTAACATTGGATACAGTATAAATAAATGAGAGAAAATATGTATTTAATGTTAAATAAATAAATAATCATATTATATTAGTTTAGAAAAAATTTTCTCTGAAATATTCAAATAAATTATAATTATTAATGACAAAAAAGTCTCAATTTTTTTATAATTATTCTTAAAGTGATATTAAAAAAATAAAGTGTGACAATTTACTATAATATAATGCATATGTGGGTTTAAAAACAATGAAGTTCTATGAAAAACCATTGGAACTATTTTCTATATCTATTCCCCCACAATTAAACATTTAAATATTAGAATATCATCTAAAACCAATGTCATTCCACTCTATCCTTGGATACCCTTCTTGGGCTAGCAATGATGAATATGAGATAATGACCCCTAAGTCCTACCTAACATAGACCTCATGATGGTGACTATCACCAGGGGTATGAAATACCACAATTTGGATAAATTACCCTTTGTAGAAAACAAGATTAAGAGATACTAAGAATTATTGAAAAAACGTCCCTAATAATTATATAAAATAATGAAAATAGAAATCCGAAATGCATGCATAAAATAGATCTTTGACTAATAAAAATTCCACCAAATTATTGTTCCCAAAAGCAAAGCTAAAGTGTTGACTCATCAACATTTGCAGTTCCTGAGCTACTACTACCAAGTACAATCTATATAACAATCTTTGATTCATGAGAATAATTATTGTATATGTAGTGTGAGAATAAGGATATACTCAATAAGAAATCAATGCCTCTCACAGACAAGTGAAGCAGGCATACTAATGCACCTATGATAAAATAGCAGGAACCAAAAAAAACCTAAGAAGTTCTAAAAACGGTACCATCCTAACCAAGGAAGGATCTCCACATAATGAATTTCCAGTAATGTAATATAAATCACATCATTGATAGGGTTCCCTGAAACACTTTCCCAGTGATTAACTACTCTTACAACCTTACAAAGAAATGTTCCAGTGTTTAAACCAACTCTAAATATAAAATTTCTCATCCCACCAGCACAAACCAGGCCCTCACAAAAATCCCCCCCCCACAGACACTCGGTCGTCAAAATACATCATGACCACACACTATAGGGCCTCACAACACTTCCCGCTTGCGTAAACATGGGCCTTATAACAGAACTCATCCCCAAGACCCACGAGATACCATATCACAACTCATCCCAAAGAAACAAGGGAAACCATATCTTAACTCATCCTGAAGACACCTAAGAAACCATATCACAACTCATCCCAAAGAAACAAGGGAAACCATATCATAACTCATCAGGAAGTCACCTAGGATACCATGTCTCATCATATAATTAACTAATATACTTCCAAGCATGAAAGCATGTGTAATACCTACCTCGATTGTAAATTAGAGTATGTGAGATTGGGTGGAAATCCATCCATCCTCCCACCATGATGTTTGGGAAATACTCCCTCTATTGTACTGATGGGGTTGTTTGGCATATATTTCTCAATAAGTGTTGGGTTCATATATAAATCATGATAATGTAAATTTATCATACATATAGTGTTACTAATCCCAATTCCATCTTATGGGTTTATAAAAAAACTAACAATCACTTCGAATCCACACAATTGCTTCCAGCTCTAAATGCACAACACCACACATCAATCCACAAACCCAATTTACATTCCCAGCTAATTTAATTACCCATTTCCATTATTTATTAAAGTGTCCATTAACCCATTACATCACCCCCCAGAAAATTACTTAGCATGACACAACCACATCCATGGTTATTTAACACACTTCAAATTAAAGACATATCATTCCATGGTCTCCGGCTATGGGACGAAACGTACAACATACTGTTAATGGACAATCACCAATACCAACCACTATTAGCATTCTTGAAATTCATCGCTCCTAATCCATCAACTCAATCATAATAATCCCCATCCTATAACCATGTATGAATCCATACGAAAAAATCATACCACGCACTGATTTCCACACTCATAGAACCAATGAAAAAATATTTAGATTTAGCAAGGAGTTACCTCATTAATTTCACTAGTAAATTTAGAGGATATTATAAATATAGAATTATCCTGGGGGAATACATTTAATATAAAAATATATGTTGTTAATGGTTTTCACATATAATCATTAAAAATGAAACAAATAACATTCATTCTATACATAATTCCACATACAAGAATATACCCCAATTACATGATTTTTAGTGGGTAATTATCCCAAAAATATAAAAATATCAAAAATTATAATAAAAAATAAATATCATGAATTTGTATTACGAGACCAACATTTTGATCATAACCTCATTAAATTGTCTTTATTAATTTTAATCCAATGATCTCTACATAGGAAACATGTGTACACACACCCCACATGATTCAAAATATAATAGAGATGAATAAAAACCTACTTAGATGACATAAACAGCAGTTCATGATTTTACCATGAAAGGGGAACATATGAAATAGGAAACAAATTATAGAAACATGATCCAAAAGAAACTAAATGATCACAAAAATCCTATGAATGGAAGCTTTTAGGGTGTCTCTCACCAATTGTAAGAAATAAGTAAGAAGATGGGGGGAATGTATCCTAGCCCTTGGAAGATATAAATTGATTTTCAATTTAGATATATTTTTGTTTTTCCATTAATGGAGGATCTAGTGGAGATAACATGTTTTGGGAATGTAAAACTATAGAAGATTTAGGAGAATAAAGATAAAATTTATGGGTATGAATTGGTCTCAATGCTCTCTGATTAAGGCTTTAAAGAGTTTTATGTCTATGAAATCATTAGAAGAGAAAAATTATAGGATGTTTGAGACAATGTTCATGACAAACAGTTAAATGAGAAATCACATAGATAGACAATGATTGGTGATCTACCACTTGATGAGAAACTTCTCAGTGATCCACATTTCAATGAGTCCGCATTTGGAAATTTACCATTCAATGATTCAATACTCGAGAAGGCACCAATCTTCAGTGAATGTTAAATGAAAGACCTTCCACCGTTAGTGAGACACCATAAGGTGATACCACACATGATGAGGCACCGTTGGATTAGAAACCACCAGTGAATCACTACCAGTGTGCTACCACCATTGAGTCAATGCCCATGAGACACCACCAGCTTCCCACTATCAGTAATTAAGTGCTATGGTGATCCACTGTTGGAAAACATAAAAAATATGGAATTATTAAAAGTGTTAAAAAGATCAACCTTTACTTCCCATAACACATCGATCAAAATATTATAATGAAGTAATTGGATAGAGTGGTCTATTCAATTACATCAGATACCTCTCAAACAATTCTCACTTTCGAGAATTAAAAACCATCCATGACTAAAAAATATAGAGTAAGGGTCTGAACAAACATCCCTTTAGATATCTCTCTAGGACCATGTTACAATAGAAACACAAATAAACATATCGAAATTAAATGACAACGCACACGGTGTTGTTATAACTCTAGAATGGAAACCTCCACACCCAATAACTCCTCCTCCACCATATGAGAACTTGGATTTTGTTTGTGTATGTGTCGATGATGCAACCAGAAAGATCACAACCACACAACCCAATTACAAAAACCATGTTGTCCTGAACACATAAATTAAGGAATACTTTCCTCCATGTCTATATACTCTATACTCTAGATGTCCATCACTCAACTTCATGGGTTTAATCACATCCTAGTTAATGTGTCTTGATTAGTAATTTGGGGTTCCCCTTTTTCTATGATAAGACATCATTACATATCAAGGATAACAACTCATATTTTTAAAAATAGAAACATTGAAAAATATCAATTTTAATCAAAATATAGAAATATAGGATTCATATAGACTCAATGTATTGGTAAAACATCAACATCTCTCAATCCCATGTACTCTCCTCCTTGACACCCAACCTCCACGACACATGATCCAAATTAATGGCCCATACTCATGAAACCTTTCCTAGATGGTCCAATATCTTCACTGGCTATTCCACACATTCCTTTTCATACTTGATATCCACTCTACACAGTCAATGATGTTTGAGTAATCATGAAGTTACGGAGGAATATGAGAGTAAGGAATGATGTTGTGAATTATCTCAAATTATGTTTGAAACACCAACTGGTACACCACTTCACCAACTCATCCCAACAACTCAATGTTCTTGAAAAAACTAAGAGATATATTACCCCTGCCAAAAATCTATGGCCCACATCAAGGGGATAACTTCTAGTACACATGGTTGTCAAACATAGACTCCATGGGAATCCTCCTGTTATCGAAATAATTCTTCTTCTAGTCTTGTGCAACATTCATCCTCTCAAAAACTAGTGGAACTTTTTCCACCATTCATAACACCAAATTGGGACCAATAATGGCTATCTCCCCAACCTTCATCAAACACAATAGAGAACAACACATTAATCTCTACAAATGTTCAAATGGAGGTATTCATATTGAAAAGTGATAGAGGTTTTTATTAGTGAACACCACCAAGGGTAGTTATCATACACAAGATCAACCTATGTGTCAGATGCATGCCCTCCACATATCCTCCTACTTATGAATAATACATTATATTTATCCATCAGTTTGAGGGTGGACGTTAGTTTTGAGGGGTAACATGGTTTCAAAAGAAATTTGTAATCCCCTATAGACTCATGCAGTAAACCATGAATCTTTATTTGAGGTGATGAACCATATATACCACTGAAAGTAGACCACTTCATCCATGTTTCTCTTTTCAATGGTATACACTGCACCTGACTCCTTTATTGATAAGAACATAGTTAATTTCATCAAATGATTAATTATCATCCTGTTATCATCACAAAATTCTTGAGTAATGGGATCCCCATAATGAAATCCATTTAGATGTCATCCAATTTCCATTCAGGAATAAACAAGGGATTTAACAAAACAACTAGTAACACGATGATCAAGTTTCAATTTTTGGAAATCAAACCATTTCACCACAAACTCTACTACGTCCCACATAATCTCATACCACCAATTCCAAATTCTAAAGCCACAATACATATTGGTAAAACATTGACGAATTTAGAATGATGGGATATGAAACTAATGAAATAATTCAATATGTATCTCTTCCGGATGAAATTACTTCCCTCCAAAAAAATTTGGCATCCACCATCCTACAAGGGAATCACCATGGACAACATGATTGTGCATCACCTCTGCCTCTATGTCTCCCCACTAAGACTCCTCTACCCCCCACATTAGAGAAGAATACTCTTTCATCTAAAAAATATATCCTCTACCACAATCTACCCTTTCATTAAAGTGCCAAGCTACTAACTCCCCCATCACAATCCAATTATCTACAGATTCTATAGAACCTCCTCCTCCAACATTATTCTGAAGCCATCAGCCCAAGAATTTCCCATTACTAAGGTTTATAGAATCCCAAAATAATATTCCTAATTATAATATATCCACATATTCTATATAATATTTAGATCACACATGGAAAGGATATACCACAATATGTTGTGATCTATAAAGAAAAAAAGCACTCCATAATGAGGTAATTCCACCCCAACATCATTCTGAACAATAATTATGTTGACCCCAAATCATGGGTTCCATAGTTACATTCAAGAGGATATAAATGAATAGACCCATAAGATATAATTTCACAATGATTCATTAGAACACGTCTGAAACCCATCTAAGAATAGTCAGAAAACAACTAAATCATTACCCATTCATACGGAAACTGAAATAATGGATCACATACGAGCATCTCAATAATGTAATAGAATGCTACCTAGAACTGATCACTCACCATAAAAGATTTTTCCTTCTATGTAAAGGCTTTAATGAGGCTAAAAATGTAGAAAAAATTCATAAAAACTTCCTATAATATCTTGTAGTACCATGGAATGTTTTAACTTCTATGATGTACATGTATGATGTCCAAGAATAATCTACTTCAACCTTCAATGAATCAAATACCACACACTATTGATACAACACATTCCAATGGAAATGAACATATCGTATTAAGAACCTCAACTTGGAAAACATTAAATTGATCTGGTGGTGTCAAATAATCTAAACGATAGTTCCAAGATGCTTGGCTTGTTCCTCTTCTAACCTCGAGTAAACCAAATTGTCATCGATAAACACAACAAAATGTTAGTCTTGAAACTCACATAAGATTTAGTTAATAATCACCATGAAACTAAATAGTGAGTTAATAACACCAATGGGAATGATTGTGAACTCAATGACCCCAAACATGAATCTGAAGGTAGTCTTCGAGATATCTACATCCTTCACCCTCAATGAGTGTTATATATACCGTAGATCATCCTTGTCAAACCAACATTCCCTTCTTAGTTGGTCAAAAATATCTTCTATAATAGGATGATGGTGGGTTCTTTAACATCACCTGATTAAAAAATTGATATTCAATACTCAAACATATAATAGGATGTGAAATCTTCACAAACAACACTGGAAAACCCCAGGGTGACACAGTGGGTAGGATAAATTGCTTATTCTTTTGAACATTTATCTGAATCCTCAACTCCCACAACTATGAATATGAAATCCTATTAGGGACATTGAAATTGTAGAACCATCCTGGTGAAATTCCATCTAAGACTAAATTTCACGTCAAGGGGGTGGAGTCACAACCACCTCTAGGAAAAAAATCCAATAACTCCATAGAATCTTGAGGAACATCAACCATCTCATATTCTACCAATTCCACTAATAGCTCATCCAACATGGAAAGAAGGGGATTCCCATGCTGACTTCCAATCTAAAAACCCCACTCACCAATTAAATCCACTCGATGTCCATCAACATCTGAAAGGATGAATCTCTTTTGAAATCAATCGATAATAACTTGCACAGAATACAACTAACTGAATCCAAGGATTAAATCATAAGGAATCATCTGTATAAAGAAGTGATATATATGAGACTGATGTGGTCCCATCATCACTATACACCCCTAGAACACATCAAACATATGGGTCTGGACTCCATAAAATATACTCAACACTAGGGTAATAGAATCCTATCTCTTTGTAGTCCAAGATCATGGGATAGATCAAGTGAAACAATGGAGTGAGACACTCGTCAATCAATCATATCTCAAGAAAGGGTACTAAAAAAGCTAATTGTATCTATGATGGCCTATGAACCTATTAGAATTGTTGGCACTACTACATGCAACTGACCATGCCTAACTCATCTTTATCTATACTGATGACCACATCCACATCCACTATCATGTTATGGTCCCTGAACCCAAAGAACATCCCCAGGTTGGCCTCTACCTACTCCATCACCCCTCAATAGATAAAAAATATGTTTCCTATACTTATAAAACAATCTAACTAGTAAATATTAATTAGGATGAAACTGAGCCTAACAACCTCACCCATACTATTCTCGATAAGCCACTAGGTACGGATTCTGAAGATGGCCTTTAACCCTATAGAAGAAACAAATCAACCCCAGTCCCATATAAATGGAATAGATACCATCGACACCAAAGGGATGATAAGGAAACTACTAAGGTCATCTCTCTGCTATTCAAATCCTCAAATTTCTTAGTTCCTTGATGTTACTACAGATAGTTCTACCCTTTTAATGAACTCTACTGGCTCCCATCTCTGGGTAAACATCAACATGTGTGTGTCAAATCAATCCCCTCATAAATATTCTAAAACTACCAAAAAATTGGGAACAAAAAAGGAAAAAAATATACTATAATGAAGGGTGGAGTGCCTCCTCAAAATGTCTCACATGAGAATACTCATCAAGAAAATGGCCAGGGGAAAAGAGACGCAGACCCAGTAACTTTATACCATGCTACTATAAAACTATACACCACTGTGGAAGGGAGAGTAGCTCCCACCTCAAGTTTTTCATTATAGACAAAGAAATGAACTCCTCCCAAAATTCCTTCCAGAAGTCAACCCACAACACATCTCCCTCTTTCCACTCACCTATAAATAGAATCCACCACTAATGCACAGCTCCATGAATTTGACTGACCACCAAAGGGGTCCAATATCCAATTGGGACCTTGATCAAATTGAATGTGATATCAAGCTCCCAAATCCATTTTTCTATCTCCACATTCTTAATACTTTTCTTAAACTATCAGATAATATTATGTTGGAAGGCACGCAGCATCCTCAATCATTGATCATCCTCTTCAACTGCTTCAACAATATGGTGATCAACAAGATCAGCCTATTGAACCCCTACCACTGATCCATACACATACGACATCCATGATCTATATCTAATATATAGAAAATATTTCCTAAGAACAAGTAGTAAGGAAATTTATTAATATATATTTTTAATTTGTCCCATTTATTCATTATGACCATCCCCAATCAACCCAATTCAAATAAATACAATAATAATTATGATGCATGTACCTTTCCAAGGTCCATACCTTAAAAATAGTCATGTGTCCCTTGACTATTAAATATTCCCTGAGTTTATGCACTAGATAATGAGTGGGGAGGAGGGATAAAATCAAATGTCATGGACGGTTTCCCAATCCTATATCATGCATCAATTTTATCGTGAACTGTTTCCATACCATCCCATGCAATCCTTACCATGCCTAACTGCAATATACACCCAATATCTCAAGAATCACCATAGATACCATTATTTCAGGACCCCCCCACCCCCTCCAAGGATTCCCCTCCTAGTCTATAAATGATAAAAGGGAGACAATGACCCTAATGTCTAACCTCAATAGGCCCCAAGTTGCTGAATAGCACGAAAGGTATGAAAATATCAAAAAATGAGAGGTATTACCCTTTATTGGAAACAAGATCAAGAATCCTCCAAAAAACAGGAAGAAATATATAAGTGAAATAAAAAAACCATCCCATATGATAGCATAAAATCCAAATGACACAAATAGATAAGTCTCTAAAATAACGTTCCCAAAAAATTCTAAATTAGCAATTCAAAAACTGCCCCAAGTCATGAACTAGTAACACATAGTATAGTCCCCATAATAATCATAGAAATATAAAAAACATTTTAATATATGTTGAGTGTGCATAAATGCATACTTATGTGGAAAACCAATGTCTCTCATGAACATCTTAAAGGGGAATTCTAATGCACCGATTAGAAACCAAAAGAACCAAACTGCACATAGGAATCTTTTCTAACCATCCAAACCTCACTAAGGCACATTGACCAAATAACAAAAGTCATGTAATGTAATATAAATAATTTCATTGATAGGGTACCCCAAACCAAATCATCACTGATTATACACTCCCACACCTTATTGGTAAACATCAGGGTGCCCCAACTTCTTTTAAATATACAACATCAAATCCCACCAACACAGACCAGGGCCTCACAACACATCCTACCCACACACACTCATGGGCCTCAAAACACATCCCCCACTTTAAAAAAATGGTCCTCACAACACAAATCTTACCAAAGATGAATGGGATACCACATCACAATGCATCCTGAAGACTCATAGGGGACCACATCTCCTCCCACATGGACGTTTTGGAAAGAACATCCCTTGACGATGTGGGAGTTTTGAATATAGTGTTGAAAAGGGAGGGGTTCTTATAGAAATTAAGATAATGTATATTAAATATAGCTATAGAGTTACAGCAGAAAAGACCATCGTATGGGTTTATAAACAGAACTAATAATCTCGTAGAATCCAAATAATTACTACCACATCTAAATATACAACACCACAAATCATTCCTCAAACCAAATTCATATTCCCATCCAATTTAATTAACCATTTTTTTCATTACTAAACAGTTCATTTATCCATTCCATCACTCCCCAAGATACAACTAAGCATGTCACAACCAATCCAGGGTAAATTATCCCACTTCACATTAAAGACACCATATTCTGTGGCCTCTAGCTTTAAGGTAAAGCTTCATATATGTTAATAATGGGGAGTCACCCAAACTAATCACAAATTTAACTATTCAGTGACATACATTCAAATCCATCATCTCATCCACAATAATCCCAAACCAAAAACAATATCTGCATCCCTGCTCCACAAACATGGCACACCCAGATTACCACAATCACAAAACCTCGGATAAACATATACATATTTTACAAGGAATTCATTATTTCATTACACTTGTTAATTTAGGGATTATAATAAAAAATTCATGATCATGGCAGATTTATTTATTATCTGAATATACATGGTTCACATATTTGACGTATAATCGCTCTACAGGAAACAATCAAATTACATTCCATACACTATTTCATGTGTAAGAAATGACTCCAAAGACTATGATTGAAAGTGTTTAGGTAACCCATAATGGTCAAAATTTTAATAGGGAAATCAAAATAGTAAGGGAACGAATCTCGTTTCCCATCTATCATATTGATCCTAAACCAATTCAGTTGTATTTATTAATATTAATTTAATGATATAATCATAGGAAATATTAATAAAACCACCTTGAATGACACACAATATGAGAGAGATGAAGGAAATACTACTTAAAAAAAAGAAAAATGGAATTTACAGATTGCACCATGATAGGTGAGCACATGAAACATAAAAAAACCTCAGGAAACATTTACCAAAATCTATATCATGATAGCAGAACTCTTACATGATGAAGAGTTCAGGGTGTCTCACATCAATGGAATTAAATAAGGAATAAAAATGTGGAGAAAAATATCTTAACCATAAGATAATAAATATGGAGATAATGTTTAGATATGTTTTTTAATTTCTATTAATGGATAATATTGTTGAGATAATGAATTTTGACCAAGTATAATCCCCCAAACCCTTAGTAAAATAATGATAGGATTTAATATATTTGAAATATTCTAAAAAACTCTATTTATGGATTCAATAAAATTTTATGTTAATGAGAATTTCAAATGAGAGAAACTGTAAGAAGTTTGAAACATTGTTCATGACCCAACATTAGTGGAGGAACCACTCGTCGAGTCACCATTTCAAAAGCCACAACTAGGAGAGACACCACTCAGCGACCCACTATTATACAAGTCATAATTTGGCAAGACATCATTTAGAGATTCACCATTCAGTGAGTCACTGTTCGGTGAGTCATAGTTTGGTGGGTATCTTCTCAGTGAGGCACCACATGTGACAGGACATTAAATGAAATAGTTACCACCGTCAGTGAGAAATTGCATGGAAAGACACCACTAGATAAAGAACCACTATACAAGCCACTTCCAATAAGATACCACCAATGGGTGATTTCTCACGAGTCACATCCCATGATCCACCGTTAATTAGTGACTGCTAGCGAGCTACTGCTAAAGTCAACCACTGTTGGAAAAAATAAAAAAATAGAGATTTGAAAAAGTGTTTAATAGATAAACAATGACCTCCAAGATCACCTAAAACACTAGATTCTTACAACATAATTAGCCGAAGTGGTTCATCCCAGTAAAAACATGGTAAAAACAAACATCCCAAATCATATATGATAACAAAGATCAGTTGTCACAACAATTAACATAGAATGACATATGCATGGATTAAAATCCAATAATTCTTTAAAAAAAATAAAAAATAATTCGTTCTCATTTTATTTCTCAAGTTTTCTCATTCCTACCTCTGTGTAAAAATATTTCAATATTCACTCAATGATTATTTATGTTTACTTATTCTCATTATAAAGAACATGAGTGATCTCCATTGGATTTATACCCCCCTAATATCACCACATCATAGATTTGTAAATTTTTCAATAATAATATTTTTGACATGTTTTTTATAATGATGATGACTTTTAGTTTGTAAATATAGAAATATCAAATGTAATATTTGGTGGACTATGCTCTAAAGTGAATTGAAATCTGAAAAAATAATTTGTAACAAGAATGATGTTTTCATCAATAGTAATAAAAATATATAACCTCCAAACACCTATTGATAATTTTAGTAAGTTGACACTTATAATTTCAGTATCAATGATAATTTTGATCCCAGTTACCCCCCCCCCAGCCCCATTTTCTCTAATTTTTTCCTCTTGACCCTAGATCTATATTACCATTTATAATTATTTTTTTGTGAAAATAGAAGAAGGTTTTCTTTTTCAAATATTGGTGAAATCCTAGAACATAACAATAATGTAATTTTGGGAAAGAAATCCAATTTTCCATTAATAAATTTCTTCAAACATAGAATAAATGAATATGGAAGAACATATATTTTTCATATAAACTAATACTAATTCTTTAGGGAAGACAAATAGATAACCTATTATCCATCCTCCATACTTGATTTCAAAAAAAATAAAGACTTTATTTTATATATCCTATTATAATGGATAAATGGATTTTAATTTGGATTTATAAAAAGGTATTTCATGGGTACTAGGAGATTAATAAAGATCATATTTAATGGTATTTTAAAATTTGACTACAAGGTAAATAGGGATTTAAATATGGTGCCCCAATCATGCATAACACATTATAGGAAATCTAATATATTTGAAAAAATATTAACAGAAAATTACAAATCATATAACATTGATCAAGACTCTAAAGAAAAATTTGAATGTAAATATTTTTTTTTAAACCTCTCATATAAAATAATAATATAAATTAAGATAACCCTAGTGCACACGAGTTTCACTTTCAATAAAACTTCATTAAACATTAATATCATAAATCATGAAATAAAATCCATTCAATAATCATATAAATTCCTAACTATTTAATTGAAATAATGTTTCAATAAAAAAAATTGTTTGAATTGTCAAAAGTATTAAATTTGGCTCAATAATCTGAAAAAAACACCAAAAAAATGACAATGGAAATCGTAGAAATTTCATAATAATAAATAAAAAATTAAAATGAATAAAAAAAATTCTTAAATTATATTGAAATCCCCTTTACGTGTATGATCCATTTATTACCAAATTTTAGCAGAAATCAGATCAAGAATTATTTTTATATATAATTTTACTTTGGAAGAAAATTAAATAATGAAATGGAAAGACAGAACCTAATTCATTATCAATGGAATCATTGAGTTAGGATACCAGTTTATAAAATTTTTAAAAAAATGGAATGTAAGAAAAAACATAATACATATAAATATATTAGAACATAAAGGGTAAATAAAAAATTATAATTTCTTGTTTAGTCTTCCACTCAGTTCCTTTGATATTATTTTCATTATATAGGAAATTGTAGTAGACTTATTCATAATATAGCAGTGGGTGCATATCATAAAGATACACCACTCTAAGGGAGTTTTTCTTAGGTTCCATGATTATAAAAAAATAATAGAGAACCCAATAGAATATATTAAATTCCATAACCTTTGAATATAGGGATTATTGAGTTTGAGGTACAATGTTGGTGGGAATTGAAGATAGGGGTACTCCCTATTAATGTTTCTGTTGTGCTCCTACATATGACAAAAAAATTTGTAGAGGAGGTAGTCTCAATACCACATGCTTGTACAACAATTTTTCTTCAACAATAATAACTTGGGTGTCATATTTTGTTACATCCAAGGCCTACTCCATTTGTGTTGTTCAAAAATCTTGAAATATGGAAGTTAGAAAACAATTCATCTTGAATATGAAGAAAAACATGAAGAATTAATTGTGAAATCATACTAGTGATGTTTGACATCATATAAATTGATATCTTCTTGAATTAATTTTGTAAACAAACATCCAATGAGATACTCATAATAATAATCTTACAAAGAAAGAGAGATGTAGAGAGGTGAAAATTTTTCATTATCAAGTGTAAGATGGTTATGATTTTGGTAATCTTCAACAAAAAAATGTTAGGTTTCCACAAAAAAATGAATATCTACTCTAATTAAATAAGCTAGAATGTTTTCTTCAAAGAAAACTTAAAACATATTTGTGTGGTGTATGGTGTTATAAATTCATTAAGCAGATCCTTAATAATCAAATCAGATTATTAAATAAAAAAATGATTTTTGAAATATCTTCCAACATTCATTTGGGTTCTGGTTCTGGTTTAGTTTTTCTTTTGGATGCATGTACATATTCACCTATCAAATTTATTTGTATCTCTATGTTTTTCATCACATCAATAATTATTTTCAAATGAGCATCAAAATACATTTTAAATTTATCATGAACCAAATATTTGCTTGTCAATATAGAAGAATCATAATTTGAATATATCATGGACAATTTTATTATTGTTTTTGAAATTTAATATTTTTTTGTTTTATTATTAAAAATATCATTCTTGGTATATTTTTCTATATAAAAACATTATAAAAATTATGTGGGGTATTTTTCATAGATTCCATTTCAATATATTATTTATCTACGCATAAAATAGAATACACACCATGGGTCTATCTTAAAAAGTCATCTCACATAATAATGAAATTCAAATTGTTACTATTTATATTCAAACTAATGTAGAACATTTATATAAAGAGTTTGAGATTGAATGATTCATGAAATAATAGTTAATGTGTACATATAAATTTTATATGAACAAAATGAATTTCGCAATCCAGAAGACATGAAATAATTCAAAAGAGATCAAAATGATCGATATCTTTTTCATTAAAATATTTTCAATACATAATTCAATGTATTGTACTAGATATCTAAAAATACACCCTCTAATTCAAATTGATATTATTCAAACACTGATATCTATGCATATTGGGAAATATAAATTGTAAATATTACTAGGATATATCATCACTATTGATCTATACCTAATACATACTCTATAATATGCAAGACATAGATTGTGATGGGATGGACGAATGATGAATGATAACAAGAACTTGGTTATAGGGAAAATTAAATAATTATACATTTTAATCAATTTAACAACCACATAAATTATAAGAATTAAATAAATAGTTTGAAAATAAAGTGAAATGAAACTTAATCAACCACCATTGTCTCCCTCGAATAAACTCAAATGTTAGTTCCATATTTAATGGATTTGGAAGTGAACATAGTGAGAAAAACACATAATTCTAAAAATGGAAAAATTGATATATGAAGAAGATATCTGATATATTAAAAGAGAAATAAAATTTTTGTAATTATGATAATACAAAGATACTAATAATTAAAAACAAAAGATACCCTATGTTTCGAACGCCTTAAAACGAAAATAAAGTGCATGTTTGTTGATATTAGTGGTGAAAATTTTGGATATAAGAATATCATCCAAATTTCAGTCGTAGTAAGATATACATATTTACAAAATTGGGAAAATATATATTATTTAATGATCTTCTTCCTTTATTTCATGTCCAACCACCAAATTTCAGCTTGATTCTCTACTGAGCGAGTGATTTATATCCCAATTACATTGGAAAATTAATCTATCCGGATAGATAGTTTGTATTCCCTAAATTTAGATTCCCATTAATTTTTAGACATTAATTGGGGATTATTAAAAATGGAAACCTTTATGAAATATTTTTATTATAAAATATAAATATCTATGTCTAATTTGAGATCACTTTCATCCTATATTTATGATTTATAGGTCCATTATTAAAAATATCCACATGTGAGAAAAGTTTATGAGGTCCCACTTGAATGAAATTTGTTGGCCTTTAAATATTGTAATGATATTTAGATATAAATGATATAAATAAATCTCATAATCTATTTAATACTAAATAATAATTTTATAATTTATATGAGTTTAGAAATAGTTTTTTTTTTGAAATAAAAAAATTAAATATACTATTAAAGTCAAAAACTCATATATTATTGAAATTATGATCAAAATGCATCTAATGCCAACAAATGTGACAATTCTCATAAAATATAAATTTTATGATAATAAAATCATCGAATTTAGAATAACAAAAATTGAAATTATTTTTTCATTAGCCTAGTTTCATCTTGTAATGTTTATATATTCTGAGTGGAAAAGTTCCAAGTTGTGATGCTTATATAGTGGTCCTAGCATATAAGATGAAATTATTATATAAGGGTTATTCCTTATATGATAAAATTCTTATATAAAGAGAAATTATCAGTTTTTTATTATATGTGGATATATGGTAATGGTTGACATCGTTTTTTTAGATGATAAGAGATATTTTGGAATGTTTCCAATAAAGGTTAATTATTGTACAAAATTATGTTAATTAATTATTTCAAATGTTCACCTCTTTATTACATGAACATGTTATCATAATAGTTTATTTAGAAAATCTATTGTTGATAAAATGAGTTATTCTCAATCATTATTCATGCCGACTATTGGAACCCAATAATGTTACATGATTAATTTTTTGGACAAGGGAATTGAACCATTTTTTAATTGTTTCTTACTAGAGGTGGTTGAGTTGGAGGTGGGACTTACATGGTGTTAGAGATCGGGGATTGGATGAAATTATTGTCAGGTGGTTAATTTTTTGTGTTACATCAATTTGAAATCTAGTTACATTTCAAAATTTCATTACATGTAACACGATTTTTCTTATTATTGGTTGTACATTTTAAGTCAAAGATGTGGATTTTCCTATTGTACGCTAGATTTGTTGTGATAATATTTTTTTAATTAATTATTTCCATTATATATTAACTATATAAAAAGTTTTATAATATCCCCACTATACTAATCAAACACCTATAGCCAGTTAGTAGCCTCTACTGTATGGGGAGGTATGCTTGAGGTCTCATAACCAACTTCATCTATCGATGTCATAAAGTCACATATTTGGGGATGTTATAAAGATTGTTCATAATGAAAATAAAACTATTGTTTCTTGAGATTGATTGTTTTATAGAGTTAATTTTTAAATTATGTATGTGGTGAAAAAATAATTTCTAATGTTGGGTTATCAAACATTGTAAAAATAATATTATTCAATGAAATTATTTGTTTAACCGGACTTTAGATTGATGTTCTAAAGGACCTTATTTAGTGAAAAATCTAATTTGTGTTATATTTTGGGATAAATTTGGTTTTTATAGTATCCGTTTTGTTATATTTGTTCATTAAAATTAGTTAGCATTATCGAAACCATAAAAATATAAATCTTAATGTAAGATAACATGATAGGGTTCTGGTAATTTATTGATTTCATAGTTTCAGAAAAATTGTATTATTTTCCAAGTACATGAAAGTGGATACAAATATGGAAAATATTCACCTTGAATTAATCTCCCTAAAGAAATATATTTGATTATTTACTTCACCGTGCCTTGAATAATTAGGAGATGGTCAGAGTCATAAACCCTTGCTAGACCCTTCTGTAATATATTATTTTGTTGATCATTTTCTCTTTACTAGAAAATATTATTTATTTGAGTACAAATTTGATATATGGTTAAAATATGATAAAGGAATATGAGTATGAAAGAACAATGTTAAATAGAAAGAGTAATATGACGAAACAAGTGTGCCGAATTTGAAATGAATGTGTTATAGTTTAAAATGAATGGTTCAACAGATAAGACATATTTTTATTAATATTTGATATTGATATCATCTTATAATACTTTTTATTCAACATTATATTGATTTGTTGGTTGTTAATATTTTATTGGAAATTGAATCATGAAAATTATATTGTCGAAGTCATTTCCAAAAAAATCCCTTAATAATTAGATATAGAGAATAAATTTCAAAACATGTCGGACAAATTTATCATATCCCTATTATGATGGGAAGGACATGTTACATAGTCTTCCACAAGACAACAATGATTTCATAGATTTAAAATCTATATCTTAATTTAAGATTAACATTTAGATTCTCTTCACAATTATGATTAGTTACTCATAATTTAAATTTGAAGGAACAAATTAATTTAGAGGGGATATTATTCCCGTCATTATTTAGAACAATGATCATTATATAATTTATTATTATTATTTTAACTAATTTATATTTATTCTGAGAAATGGAAATATATGAAGGATTTCTTCACATAAGATATGAATTGAACTAACTACGATTTTTTAAATCATTGCTTCATATTAAAAAAAATAAACTGAATCTATTTATTCTCCCCCATGCATTGTTATATGTCATTTATTATTATTTCAATTTAAATTGTAAAAAATTAGCAATGGATAATAAATAGGGAAAATATATATTTAATATCAATGACTCCCATTTTCAACCGTCACCATTGATGATAAATATTTTTATAAAATACTAAAAATGAGAAATAATATCATAATATTAGAAAAAATAATATTATATATAAAAGGATAGATATTTAAATAAGAATCGCTAATTTTTAATTTTTAATGGAGTTAATGAGTTCTGTAAAGATGTGTGTTGGAATAAATTATGATCATTATAAATATAGTTATTTAATATATAGTGGTTGGTAATATAGTTGTTAAAAATATGGTCATAGGATATATATATATGTATATTAAATATAATAATGTTTATTATTATTAGTAATAGATTTTAAATAATCAAATTCTTGAATAATAAATCATGAAGTAGATAATATATTCATAAAGTATTATAAATATTTATATACTTCAATATATATTTATTTCTAACGTATTATAATTAATAATAATATAAGTAAATTATGATATTTTGTATTTTTATAATTCAACTAAATATATCAATACATATTTATTAATTGAATTATATTTTAATGATAAAAACAAATAGTTTTAATTGTTGTTATAATATTAATTAATATCAATGTAATATTTTCAGAAACTAGTTTTCTAAATTGTTGTGTATTTTAAGCCAATCTTAATTGATGAATTTTTTATTTTTTTTTATTTTTAAAATTTATAAAAATGAAATTATTTTTAAAAAAAATACATGGTATATAAAAATGATAACATCATGTATATATTGATATTTTATTTTTCAAAAAAAGCCTTTTTTTATAATATATATAATTTTTACAAATAAATATATAATATTAAAATGGTTATAGATTATTTTATTATATTAATTATATAATAAATATTTTAAAATTATAAAATCAATATAAAATATTAATGAGAAATGTTAATATATAAAAAATTCATTATTCAATAAAAAGTGTTGTTCATTACATTTTACATTTTCTTATTGAAAGGAAAATTCTCAATTTTGTAATTTTAATTGGAATAAATAAAGAAAATTTGTGGATTCAAAAATACATCATTACATTTTTAGGAATTTTTATGATTTTTTTAAAAGGATTGGTTTTTTTGGAATAGTGAAATTTTTTTTTTAATACAAATCCTTGTATGACATAATAATGATATAACCATAACATACATTATATGAAGGAAGTTTTCATGTACAATTTTACATTATATGAAATATTATGATGTTATAATTATATTTTTAACTTATAATTATATATTATACACTTTAGGATATAATATATATTTTTCAAAACTATTTTAAATGTATTATAAATTTATTATTTAGAATTAATTTTAATATAAATTATAAATTTTATCTCGGGATTTTTTTTAATTTTCTAATCATTAGTTCGAAATTACATCATAAGTTTAATTTTAATGTTAAAAAATAAATTACTTAATTAAAAATTAGTTACCATAAAAATGGGGAATTATGTTATAATTAGTCTAACCAATGGTATGAGATATAAAACCTATTATAAAAATGTCTTAAAAAGAGTGTATTTAAGTTATATCATCCATTAACATTCCTCCCCACAACATTTTTCCATCATTGGATCCAATTGACCCCTGAATAGTTAAATTCCCTTTTATATTTTCTCAAAATGCCACTCATATAACTTATAAGTAGTATATGTAAACACTCAATGACCAATCACACCCCATGAATCGTACAATTAAAAAACATCAAAAAAATACCTCCTAAAAACTCATATAAGATAGATATATGTTTTTGTATTTTTAATGACACCACTCGATGCCTTAATCTTTTTTTCCAATGAATCGCTTCCTAAACGTAAGGTAAAATAAAAAATTACATCACATCCATACCAATTTCATTATATATTATTCTAACCTTCCAAAAATAATCTAAACTTTTTTAAATAATGACATTAGTATCATATGTATAATTAAATGATATTTTTTCCATAAAACTTCTCTACCTTTCTCCAAACCATTGGGGAAATAAAAATTTCATACGTGTTTCATACAAATTACCTCTTCTTGACAGAATGTAATAATGTTTTTCATTACCTCATTGAATGATCAGTCATAATTAAGTATTTGATGATTTAATGTTATATTTATAATATTTTTTATGATTTTAAATTATAAAATATTACTTATTTTCCTACTTTTCAATGTAATAAATTATGTCACCTATGCGGATTACCCCTCCAACAAAGTTACATATTTTGTTTTCTATATAATCTAGGATTTTTTATAAAAATTATTTCAATTATGGGTCATAAAAATATTTTAAATTTAATATTATCAATATGATTCCATAATAATTATATTATATTGAAACAAATTCATTACCATACTCAGGCATTTAATTTTGGTGGATATTTCTTAGGTTGGATTAATCAACAACATGAACAATGCTATAAATCAAGATAAATGATAACTCTTAAAAACAAACTACTAATGTTATTTCAAATTAATTATCTAATAATGTTTTTATGTTTTTGGATTTGTTATATTATAATTTTATATTTTAATTACATAGCTCACTTTTTGTTCATTTTAAATGACCAAAACAAACTCATCATCATGCTTACTATTTTTTATGATATGAACAATACTATAGGAAATAAGTTTAAACATTACAAATAATTAAAAAATATATTCATGTTCCTGTTATGATCTTTTAATAAGGAGAATTTAATATATAAATATGAATTAATAATTTTATGAATCTAGTACTAAACACATAATAAATGCCAAAAATATTTGATGATGATAATAAAATATAAAAAACTAATATATTTTAATATATACCTTAAAATCTAGTTTATAAAAGGATATAGGTATGAATAATTATCCTAAATAGGTGAATATGATTTTTATTATTTTTATATAAGATTCTTGACAGGTTAAAAAAAAGGATTACAGGAATGGTTTTCCGAATCTCAATTTTTCTTCATTGATTTTTGATTTTGTATTCACCATGAATTCCATTTATATAAATCTATTAAATAATTCATGCATGCATCTCCAATAAAAGATATTAGAGATAAAAGGGGCATGAAATAATACCATCCTAGCTTCTCCTTTTTATCAAAAATGTCAAAGTTGATTTCAAAACAAATAGTAGAATTGTAAAGGAATGTTTAGTCACTGATAAATCCTTTATTAAACAAGATGCATTGTTCCATGAATCCCTCCATCAAAATGTAAAAACAACTATTACATGATAAAGTAAGAGAATACATTTATTTATGTGGTAGGTAATATAGAGACCCACAATTGACGTACATGGAAATTACATTACTTTTGCTGAATAATTAATATATATCCAAAACAGACACCCAATGACCATAATAGTATATTGTCTTTGGAAACTCATAACATAATCTTCTAAACATTGTGAATGATTTTCAACATCTACCATAAAAATATTCCCATATTGTTTTCTTACATACAAATTTTTTTATATCCTATAGAAATGAAAACATATAAAGGGTGAGCTCAAATTCTCAGTAAGGGTAGGCGTGGAGAAAATAAAACAGACAATATACACTTAAAAAACATAAATGTAAAGTTTAACCATCAAAATCATGAGTTCTGAAATAAACCATGGCATTAAGTAAGGCATACATTATAAAGGAACATAAATCATGATAAAATATCATTGAAATAAATCATTTAATTGTTTAAAACCATTAAGAACATGATATGATTTATATAGTATCCAAGGCATTGATGCCACGACCATTATAGTGGACAAAGTCTTTTACTGAACCAGGTTTACATGTCATTCCAGCACTGTATTACTGAACTAGATTTACATTCCATTCTATCCATGTCTATCTCATGAGATATAAATCTTTAATCAATGCATCGGAGGAAGATATAGGTCCCACCCAACTGATATTTAAATCAATATTATGTGTTCCACAAAATAATCATAAATCAGTCATCATAAACCAATGAAGAAAATGGGTTTCATAAACAACATCCCATCTAAACATAATCCATAAAAAAATGTATATCATTTCATCATAATAAAATAAAAACATTTAAATAATAGATACATTATACTTGAAACATAATAATTCTAAATAATTTCATCTTTGATGGGAAATAATTTTGAAAAAACACTTGAAATGATTTCTTTAGGAAAATATCTTTTCTTCATCAAAATCATTTTCTTTTCTCAAAATGACCTAAAATTATAAAATAAATTAACAATTGTTGAAAATTATCATGAAGTATTTCATTGGAAGATTCATAGAAATAAGTTGTTATGAAACTGTAAAAATCTGTTCATGCCGTATAAGTTAAAAAAAATTATTCATATACTTTTTCTAGACAAGTCAAAAATTACCTCGTATGGTAAACAAAAGACATATTACTTCCATAATACATAGTAAAAGTTAAAAAGGGGTAAACATGACTTTAAAACTAAAATTAATAACATTAAACACTTTTTGAAAAAAAAATTATTAAACATGGATGTGGATGATAAATATAACCCTATTAAATACTTACAAATAAACAATCTCAGATAAGAACGAGATTTGAATAATTATCCCTTACCATAGGTCCAATTTCTTCCATACATGTCTGAAACTATTTTATGTTGGGTATAAACATATTATTAAGATGTAATATAACCATAATAATATTTATGATATCATATATGATTTACATATGCCATTATATTACCCGTCATTTTGTTAATTCTATGTTAAATGAGCATTTTGGGTAAAATCATTTCATTTATCGTAAACGTTTGGACTTGTTGTTCTGGATATTATTACATATATACTGATTTACTTAATTCCAGAAAGTAAAAAAATATTTACATATAATATACATTCAGCATATAAATATATATGATAGATTGATAAATGGAATGAAATACACCGTTAATGGAACGGTAGATCGTACCTACGCCTGAAAGATGTTTTAATTTCATCATTGAATTGAATGAAATTAAATGAAACACATATAAATATATAAATACAGTTTCATTATTATTTTATATATTTCATAATTACGTATTATATATACATTATAATCATTATTGAATGGTTAACATGGAGAATGAATCTCATCGCATCGTGGAGGCAGTAATCCGTACGTATGCACGAGTGATGATATAATTCCCATAATTAGTTAATGGAATTGGAGTGTATGATATAACATGTCATAATTATAATAATGTTATAATCATAATATATAGTTATTATTTCCACCGTTATACCCATCCAAGTCAGGTGGTGGTGGAAAAACATATTACACCACATCGTGTAGATGGTATTCTGTACGTACGCACACACGGTGATTTAGTTTTTAGTAGGATGGAAAGAAGATGAAATAGGGTTGTTTCATATTTATAATAATATATCCATATATAATTTATACTTATGTTATTACATTATAATAAATCCACTAAATAAGAGTAAGTAGAAGAAGAAATAAATTTGAATGAATCGCTAAAGGATATTACCTCTTCTTCAATGCGCCTCTTCTAAACCTCCTCATAGGGCACTAAAGATGATCTTTGATGACAACCGAGACCTCTAGTATGTTAATAGGGAAGCGTAGAAGATAAATGGACAGGTTTTGGTCGATATTTAAGGCTCAAAATGTTGTGAAGAGTAGAGGGAGGATGTTCTTATTTATAAGAGAGGAGAGGGGAACTTTTCGAAACCTCTAAATTATTAATTTATAATAAACTCAAAAAACACATAAAAACATCTAAAGTGACTCAAAATCGTATATTAGATACAATAGGGTTGTAAAATAGTCATACAATCAAATTTAGAGATGTTTGTATTTTATTTTAAACCATACTATTTTGGTTTATCCATATTTAATCTATTTAGTTTTATTTGTGGTAATAATGTTATAAATTTTAAATGGTTATAAATAATTACTTATGTGTTGTTAATTATAAATAATTGGATACTTTATGACATGGTAGACCATATAAATTTCAATTTATGATTTTTAAATATTTTTGTGATTTTTAAAAAATATAATAATATGTTATATTTTTAAAATATAAATATTGTCAATTTTGACACTATTCAATTATTTAAATTTAAATAAAATACAATCAAAAGATATATTCGAACCAAAATATTTAATATATTAATAACATATCATATTAATCTAGTAAATTCATTTTGAACATTAATTTTCTCATATATTATTTATTTTAATGTTTTTAAAACCATTTATTTGATATTTATCTTAATAAAATAATTATTACCACATTTATGTATAATTATTTAATAAACTTATTTGTTACATAAAAATAAACAATAAAATAATATGATAATTATAAATCTATTATTTTTCATAAGAATACTTTTACACGAATTTATCATCTTAAAATCACAATATTTAAATTGTTATATTTATTAAATTATAGAGGTGACAACTTTGACATCTTTTAATATAAATAATATAAATGTCATAATCGCTTTCATAATGCTTCAAATGGTCAAACAATCCACCATTGGATGATTATGGTTTAGATATATACGACCAATAAGTTTTGGTCACGTTTTTGGGCATTTATGGGTATTATTATTTTAATAAAACTATATTATACATTTTTCACTAAATAAATAAATTTTGCATCATTAATGTATAAGCTATTAAAGTAATTAAATAAATTCTAAAAATTAAAAATAATTTACTATAAAAAATATAAACATTTTATATTTTAAAGGATTATTTTTAATTTAATTTATATTCTGTATAACCTTATAATAAAAATATTTTAATTATTAAGGTTTGAGCAAAACCTATTTCACATTCTTTAAATGAAATAAATTAGAGGTCGTAATCACATCCAAGTGGGTTCCAAAAGCTAACATTTCGATCCAAGTATATTTTAGGATAAAATATAATTATTAAATTATATTAATATAACTGTTAGGTTAAATTTATAATATTATATTTACCCTTAATTTCCTAAATTACCTTTCAATGTGGTAAATAAAATTTACTATTGTTACTCTTCATAATGCATAAAAATAAAAATTTCCTATTAACATAATTTGGACCTAATTATTCCAAATATGGAATCTTTTTTTCCAAATTCAGTACATAGAAGTGTTAGTATTTAATTTATAATTAATCCCACCGTTGAGAAAACATGTTTTAAAAGTTAGAACATTGCAAAAGATTGAAATGTTTTTACCTATTAATTTAGTGTAAAATTAATGATAATGACTTATATTATATTAAATGGTAAAAATATATTCTATTTATACATTAATTTCATTAAATATTAAAATTTAACCATATAAATTATCTTGATGATAAAAAGATGTTTTTAATTAAAATTTAGCGTATTTTTACTATTCATACAAATATGAAATTTAAAAGAAAAATAATAAAAAAGTATCCAATGTAAATTTTTATATAATTATTGAAATGATTAACATTACTTTTGTCAAATTTAACTCATAAATGTGTCAAAAAATAGATTTAAGGTGTGGTCGCCATCAAAATGCTGCAAAACTGTATTTTTTGAAAAAATGCTTATTTTACACAAAATATTTATTTTTTTCTCATACCATATTCTAGAATATTTGTAAGATAAAGGATATTGTTATAAAATTCAAAATGTGGATAATACTATTCATATCGACTTGTTCATAATATATTGTTGTTTAGTGAAACTTGGTATTGCGTACAACACACACAATTGAGGACGGTCGCTCTTGCATGCAACAAAAGCGAAGAATTGTGTTTGTGTATAATACAAGCTACTATGGTATATAACATTCTAATCTTAGTGTAGCATACAATACAGGATATCATATAAATTAAAAATAATATTTCTCATAAAATCTCTAGGGGTTACATTCTACCCCCCTTAAAATGAATTTCGCACTCGAAATTCGTCGGGGTTATAAATGGTTTATTACTTGAATGTTTCATTCATAGAAACCCAAATAAGTAAAAGGAATACTAAAACATAATTTTAAAAACTAAATTATGAAACGTAACTGTTACCCAGATTAATTCATCATTGGGTTTCAACATAGGAGAACATAGGTGAAAATACGGATATAGAAAAGAAATCTAACCATCATGTTATGATGGAGAGTGGTAGAGAACATGGCTATGAAAAATACAACAATCAAAAAGCCCTAAATTTGTGTAGATCTAAGGTACCATCTAATTAATCAGTTGTGAGGGTACTAGGACAAAATTTTCAGTTTTCAAGGTCATTTCCCTAAAGTTGATGAATTTTTGCATAAGGATAAATACATACATGATTTTAGTGTAATATAATTGTTGGTCATTCCATGAACAATTTACACGTCATCTATTATTTAAAGAAATGGAGTTGAATTTGGACTTCTTTAAATGTTAGCATATCATGCGATAGAATGATATGTTATTCCATCTATTTGAAAATGTTAGAAAAAGTTATTAAATATACACAAGTCCATCTATGGTTAGATTAACCGTATATGATTCCAAAAATGGACATATACATCAACTATCATACAACATAATAAAATAAAAGTATTTTATACTAACCAGGGACTTCTTGTATTCCAGTGGTATGCGATAAAGGCATGTCACACTTCGGTTGTGGGTTAGATTCCCACATCCTTGTCTGAGGCGACAGGTTGTCTTCCATCCTACAGGATGTCCTTTTTTCTAAAACTACACTTTTATAACATTGTAGAAAAAAAAATTTATCCTTAAACAATACTATCAGATATCCAACATAATCCATATCAACATTTAGGCTTATCAAAAATACATCTACCCAATCTTATAGTATAAAGAAAATGATTACTAAAAATGTCATCGACCGAGCATGTGTATACCATCATTTATCCTTGTATATCATAAGATATATATTGTTGGTCATATTCCAAACATGAGAATAACTTAATCATATATTTTATTGAAACTTGAGTTCCCATATAAACTTAGTGAAAATATGAATCCTATCAAAAGTTAACTCTTTCCAAATACCAAAATCCCAAAACATATCTATATACTCAAAGCATGATATCACATTGTGAGTATACCTGTAATGAGCTCATTAATACGATCAAACATCTCATTATATCCTTATCCCTTCATTATGCACATATCATCTACATTCCAAAAATATCTGAATAACATTTCATGGTTACCAGTACCATTTAACATATAGTTTCAAATACATTAAGAAAAATGATAGTGTAACAATCCTTATATGATTCTCTATTCCATAGACCTATTAAATTACCTATACAAACTTACGCTTGATAAACATACAATCATTCCAATAACTTCTTAATATATTGACTGAGCTTCATCATTCTATTCCTCATCACTTATTCATATCATATATCATTTTTAGTCCCCTTATCATCATAAACATAAATACTAACCATATGAACATGCTGATTCTATTCATGAGATTTTCCGTTAGGGTATTGGTTTGGAAAATTCCTGTAAATTTCACATTTAAAACATTTAACCATTTTTGATGTCTTAGTAAAACAATTATCCTTGTCCATGGTGTTAACTGAACCTTTTTCTTTGCAATTACTAGCTTTGTGTCATTTTTTTCCACCCCCAAAGAATTTTCCAGTTCCATTGAAACATTCTCCCAAATGCCTCTTCCCACATGATTTACATGATGAAAATTGAACATTAATTCCACTAT
The DNA here is from genome assembly GCA_963277665.1 of Viscum album. Taxonomy (NCBI): domain Eukaryota; kingdom Viridiplantae; phylum Streptophyta; class Magnoliopsida; order Santalales; family Viscaceae; genus Viscum; species Viscum album. The sequence continues at coordinate 1,593,089,050 of OY728150.1, forward strand.
GATCATCAGGAAACTCCATATTTCTCTTATTAGATGAGCCAGAAAACATACCAAAGTTGAGATTATTGATCATATAATAATATTTATGATTGGGAATAATAACGATGTTTAGACTTCCAAATCCCGTTTCATTTTGGTTGCTAATGAAGAATATCATTCCATTGTCCATCATATCCTTCATTATAATGAATCTTTATATTTCCATCCATATTCTAAAACCAAAAAAGAATAGTTTGAGATGCAAAAATCATACTTGGAAAAGAACATAATCAAGGGGGATTACGTTCAATCTCTACCATCATAGGTTTAATCCTAGGTTATTCATGATCGTTATCATAATTCTAGGACTGTAACAGATAATTATGCATAAACTTAGGGACATCACTAGACATAACTTAGAATCATATCTAGGGATCTTAATAATGATTTTTCATCCTAGTTTCCAAAGGTTAACTAAGCCTTCCCAATCATACCAACAGTAGAGACCCATGCTTGACGTAAATGGACATTACAATACATTTTCAGAATACATAATACATATAAAAAAGATACCACTAGTACAAAAAACATTTTTTATGTCACACATTTTCACATCGGTTTTTGAGAACAGGGGTGAAAATATCTAAAAATTGAATTTTTACATCGGTTATTATATAACCGACGTAAAAAAACATTTTCACAGTTTTTTCACGTCGATTATAGAAGAACCGACGTGAAAAATACATTTAATCTCATTTTTCACAACGGTTATATAATAACATACTTGAAAAATAAATGTACATCAATTTTCCACATCGATTATTTAATAACCAACGTGAAAAATCCATTTCCATGAAGATATATTCAGTTGTTTGCTTATTTTTCACGTCAGTTATTATAAAACTGACGTGAAAAATCGATTTTCATGACTTCTTCACATCGGTTATTTAATAACCGACTTTAAAAGGAGTTTTTCACGTCGGTTATTTAATAACTGATGTGAATTTTTTAAAATAGAATAGTTTATTTCCAAGGCTTTAATTTGATAGGTCACGAAGCTCAGACAGAGTTACAGATTAAAAGTTATGGCCTTCTGATGTTGGCTTTCCTTGAGACATCGTTTAGAGATGATCAACATATGAAGGCCATAAGGTTTAATCCCTAACACCGTTTGAGCTCCGTGACCGTTAAAATTAAATCTTAGGAAATGAAGAACATTTTTATAAACTTTTTTTACATCGTTTATCAAATAACCAATGTGAAAATTACCTTTTAACGTCATTTATTAAATAACCGACATGAATAAGTAATGAAAATCAATTTTTTCACGTCGGTTTTATAATAACTGACGTGAAAAAGTGATGAATATTGATTTTTCACATCGGTTTTATAATAAACCACATGAAAAATAAGAATAAAATTTAATATCTTTTCACGTCAGTTATCATAAAACCGACGTGAAAGATAATTTTTATAACCCACGAACACGTAATTTCAATTTTTTTACATCACATCATCCAAATTTTGAATTGCCCCCAAAAAAATTTATTACTGCATTTTATCTTACTATCTCAATTATATTTTTCCATTATACACAAATCATGATTTAACAATCATTTATTTCATCCATTCTCGTTCCCCCAAATCGACTCTTTTGATCTTCAACGTAAATCATTTATTTCTTATTTCCGCGATCTCATCAAGGTATGTTTAATCATATATCCATGATTTAGGGTTTTTATGATTTGTTTTCATAATTGATATACAATTTTATGATAATTTCATTCAACAATCATCGTTCCACCTATGAAACTTGTTTGATCTTCCACTTGAATCAACAATTTCTTATTTCTGCGACCTCGTCATGGTATTTGTAAATATTTTCCCATGATTTATATTTTCTATGAGTAATTTTCTTAATTAATATACCATTTAATGATTAATAATTTATTATAATGATGGATGATTCTTTATTTCTTGGTAAATCTAGGAATACACCTTCGGATTGAAAAAATCAATCTTTGATGAAGCTACAGTTGGCCCATTCAATCTTTCTTCGAAAAAAATATCATACTTCTAATGGTCATAACTATTGATCTGTAACTCTATTTCAGCTCTATGACCTGTCAAATGAAAGATTAGGAAATTTTCTACAAGATGGTAAAGATTTTTTACGTTGGTCATTTAATAACATACGTTTAGAGAATCTTTTAACGTTGGTTATTAAATAATGGACGTAAAAAATGGGATTTTAACGTCGGTTTTTTAAAAAACTGACATAAAAATGGCTTCATAACGACATTTCCAGAAGGTATTTCATGTCAGTTTTTTAAAAACCAATGTTAAATACCATAAAACCACATTTTTTACATTAGTTATTAAATAACCAATGTAAAAAATCATATTTTTAACGTCGCTCGCAATAACATTGCCTAAAACCTGACGTTAAAAAGAAAAAAAAACGATGTAAAAAATGGTTTTTGTACTAGTGAACCCAAGGAATGTAAAAGTTTAGTGTATTTGGAAACTCGGAACATAATATTCTAATCCTGGTAAAAGATCTTCAACATCTCGCATATAAATATTACCCTTTTGTTTTCATACCTAAACCTTTATTTATATCCTAGGAAAACAAAAACATATAAAGGGTGAGCTCAAATGCTCAATAAGGTAGGAATGTAGAAAATAAAACAAACCATATACACATAAATAAAACATGAACGTAATGTTTAAACATCAAAATCATGAGTTGTGAAATAAATCATGGTAGTATGTAAGGCATATATCATAAAGGAACATCAATCATGACAAAATAGCATGGAAATAAAACATGTAATTGTGGAAAACCATTTATAACATGATATGAATTTCATAGTATCCAAGGAATTGCTTACAAGGCCATTATAGTGGACCAAGTCCATTACTAAACTGGGATTGCTTTTCGTTACAACCATGTATTACTGAACCAGATTTAATTTCAGCTCCATCCATGTCTATCTCATGAGATATAAACCATTACCCAATACATTGGAGAGAGACATAGGTTCCTCCCATATAATATTGAAATCATTTTATGTGTGCCACAAGACTATCATAAATAAATCATTACAATCCAAAGAAAAAATGGGTTTCATAAACATCATCCCATATTAACATAATCCATATAAAAAATGGATATCATTTCATAAAAAAAATCAAACCATGTAAATAATAGTGACATTATACTTCATACATAATCATACTAAATAATGTCATCTTTGATGGAAAATAATTTTAATAAAACATTTGAAATGAAATCATGAGTAATATATTCATTCTTCTTCAAAATCATTTTCTATCTTCAAAATGACATACAATTTTAAATGAAATTAATTTATGTTTAAAATAATCATGAAATATTTCATAAGAAGATTCATGGAAATATGGATTTATGAAACTGTGAAAATAATTTCATGTCGTATAAGTTAAAAAAACACTCTTCTTATACTTTTTCTGGAAAAGTAAAAAAGTACCTCGTATGGTAATAAAAGAAATATTCATTCCATACTGCAAAGTAAAATTAAAAATGGGGTAAACATGAATTTAAAAATACATGGAAGAACAGTAAAATCTTTTTTAATTTTTTTATAAAACACGAACACAGATGATAAATATAACCCTAGTAAATACTTACAAATAAACAATCTCGGATAAAAAGTAGATTAAAATAATTACCCCTTACATGAGGTCCAATTTCATTCGACATTTCCAAAACTCTTGTATATTGTGTTTAAAAATATTATTAACTTGTAACAGAACCATAATAATATTTATTATATCATATATGATTCACTTATGACTTTATATTACCCGTTATTTTGTCAATTCCAGAATGTAAAACATGATTTATATTCAATATATATTCAGAATATAAATATATATGATAGATTGATAAATGGAATGAAATACATAGTTAATGGAGATAGTAGGTTGTACATACGAATGAACGTTGTTTTCAATTCCTTATTGAATGGAATGGAATTAAATGAAATATCTATATACATAAATCCATTTTAATTATTATGTCATATATTTCATGATTACTTATTATATATACTTTATAACCATTCTTGAATGTTTAACATGGACAATGAATTTCATTGCATCATAGAGACGGAAATACAAACGTATGCAAGAGCGATGATATCATTCCCATAATTATTGAATATAATTGGAGTGGATGATATGATATCTAATAATTAGAAACAGTTTTAATAAACATATATAGTTATTATTTCCACCAATACACCCATCCTAGTACGGTGGTGTTGGAAAAGCAGATTACACCAGAGCGTGGAGACAGCATTCTGTACGTATGCAACCGCGGTGATTTCGTTTTCTGTTGGATGGATAGAAGGTGGAATAGGATTTGTACATATTTATAATAACATATCAGTATATTAGTTATACTTATGAAATTTCTTTATAATGATACAACTAAATAAGATGAAGTATAAGAAGAAATAAATATGAAAGAATTGGTAAAGGTTATTACGTCTTCTTCGACATGCCTCTTCAAAACCTCCACTTAGGGCACTAATGGTGGTCATTGAAGAAGACCAAGACCTATAGTTTGTTTCTTGGGAAGTAGAGAAGAGAAATGGATAGGTTTTTTCCGATCTTGAATTCTCAAAATGTTTTGAATAGGAGAGGGAGGATGTGCCCTTTTATAAGGGAGGGGAGGACACTTTTGGAAACCTCTAAAATATTAATATATAATAAACTCAAACCCCATATAAAAACTTCATAAGTGACTAAAATTAGGATATGAGATAAGATAGGGTTTTAATCTCATCATCCAATCAAATTTAGACATGTTTTTATTTTATTTTAAACCTTATCATTTTGATTTATCCATATTTAATCTATTTAATTTTATTTGTGGTAATAATGTTATAAATTTTAAATGGTTATAAATACTTACATATGTGTTCTTAATTATATATTATTGGATAATTTATGACATGGTATGACTTATTAATTTGGATTTATAATTTTTAATATTTTGGTAATTTTTATGCAATTTATTAATATGCTAATTTTATAAAATATCAATAGTGTCAATTTTGACACTATTCAATTATTTTAATTTAAATAAAATACACACAGAACATATATTCAAACCAGTTTATTTAATATATTCCTTACATTTCATATTCATCTAAAAAATTCATTGATCATATTAATTTGTTCATAAAATATTATATTTAATGTTTTTGAAACCATTTATTCGATATTTCTATTAATTAAATAATTATTACAACATTTACGTATAATTATTTAATACACTTATTTGTAGAATAAAAATAAAAAATAAAATACTATGATAAATATAAATATTATATATTTCATAATAATACTTTTACTCTAATTTAACATCTTAAAATCACATCATTTATATTGTTATATTTATTAAATTTTGAAGGTGAGAACTTTGACATCTTTTAAAATAAAATAATATAAATGTCATAATCACTTTTATAAGGTTCCAAGATGTCAAAAATTCTACAATTGGATGATTATGGTTTATATTTACATGACCAATAAGTTTTTGTCAGGTGTTTGGGCCTTTTATGGGTATTATTATTTGAATAAAAACTATATTATTGATTTTTCTCTAAATAAATAATTTCTGCATCATTACTCTATAAGCTATTTAGAAAACTAAATATTTCTTGAAATTTTAATAAAAAATTACCATAACAAAAAAAATATATCTTCCAAATGAGTATTTAAAATCTAATTTATATTCTCTATAACCTTATATTAAAAATACTTTAATTATTAACGTTTGAGTGAGACATATTTCAATTTCCTTAAATTAAAAAAATTAAAGGTCTTAATCACATCCAAGTGGGTTCCAAAAGATACAATTTCGACCAATGTATGTTTTAAAATTAAATATAATCATGCAATTATATTAATACAAGTTTTAGTGTAATTTTATAACACTATATTTACCGTTAGGTTTCTGACTTACCTTTAACTATGGTAAATACAACTTACTATAGTTACTATTCATAATTCCTAAAAAAATTAGCCTATTAACATAATTTTTACCTACATATTCCAAATATGGAATACATTTTTCCAAATTCAATATACACAATTGGTAGTATTTCATTTAAAATTAATCATATTGTTGAAAAAATAGGTTTTAAAAGATAAAACACTACAAAAGATTGAAATGTTTTTATCTATGGATTTAGTGTAAAATTAATGCTAATGACATAAATTATATTTAATGGTAAAAATATATTACTTTTATAGTTTAAAACAATTAAATATTATAATTTAACCATATAAATTATCTTGATGAAAAGTAGTTTTTAATAAAAATTTAGTGTATTTTTACTATTCATAAAAATAATAAAGTTAACTGAAAAATATTAAAGAATTATCCAAAGTAAATTTTTTAATAATTATTGAAATAAATAACATTATTTTGTCAAATTTAAGTCATAAACATGTCAATATCTAGATTTAATTTTGGTGTGCCATCAAAAGGTGGAAAAAATGAATTTTTTTAAAAATACTTATTTTACCTGAATATTGTATTTTCTTTTCATAGCATGTTCAAGAATATGTGTAAGATGAATGATATTGATATAAAATTCAAAATGTGGTTAATAATATTCATAATGACTAGTTTGTAATATATCTTTGTTTAGTGAAACTCGGTATTGCATACAACACACGTTATTGGGGAAGGTCATTGTTGTGTGCAACACAAGCCAAGAATAGTGTTTGTGTTTACGACAAGCTAATACGGTATAGGTCAATGATAATATTGGGGTAGCGTACAACAGAAGACAATAATGAAATTAAGAATAATATTTCTTATAAAATCTCAGGGTGTTACAGGTAACGTACCAAGGGGATGTCCACTTGTACATTAGAGTGTCCACCAGATTTTTTGAATCCTATTCCACCACCACAATGACATTGTAAAAAATTATGAATATAGTGATTAAATTGTGAAGGGATCTTTAATCCACCTCCATATTTTTTTCACCTCTTAAATAGGCACTAAAACTAACTAGAATTATTCCACTTCTATCATAGACCATGCCGCATAAACACATATGACCATCACTACATGAACCATCAATATTGTGTTTCAGCCCCATATAGGAAAAGATCTATTTGATCTATCCTATTGGGGTAGCATATCTATTTATCATATATTTGACTATTCTCCCTGGGTTTAAGAACTTATTAGATACCATTGAAAACCCACCTGGACAGAGAACCCCTAAATCATCAAGAAGATATTTGGAGACAAATTTGGATTTTAAAAAGAGAGAAATTAGATCCATCTCTTTTTTTATGTTTTGGGTCTCCACGAATATCCCAAAAATTATTTTTTCTAGTTAATAAATGTTGTCTTCCATGTAGTTGTCCAGACTTGAGAGATTAATTTAGTTCTCCTACCTTCTTCTCAACTATTTTACATAGAGATATATAATAAAGATCAAACAAAGAGTTTTATTGGATATAATATCTGATACACGTTTTTCTTCTCAGTCATTCATTATCCACATTAACTATTTCATGTTCAATTCTCTATAAACAATTTAATTAACTAGTATTTTCCCAGAATTCCAGTGGAACATAACATCCTATTTATTATCCTAGATAAAATAGTTTAGGATTTTTTTTCAATTCCACTGAGGTTCCATTGGGTGATTTAATCATTTCTAACACATGCATCAATATTGACATAAGGGTAGAGTTAGCAAGAGTAATTTTACATATGAAAGATAAATGGATATTATTCCAATTTCTTATAAGCATAGTTATCTGATTTGTTAAATCCATAATGATCCCCTTTTCTCCTTCCCATATGATATAAGAAAACGTAAATAATCAATTATCATTTCGCTCTCTACATCCCTAGCTATTCTAGGATGGTTCTCTAATGCCATGATGAGAATATATTCAAGATGAACACATTTCTTTTTTGAATGTATATTTCTAAACCTCTCTAAGAAAAATAAACATTCAATGTATGATTGGATCCATAAATGGAATAATGCATTCCATTGATAAAGAATAGAATATCAACTGTATATATGATAAGGGAGAAATTTCTAATATAGGAAAAAATTATTTAAGGAAATTTATTCCCTCACTCAATATTGTGTTTTATTTTTTTGGAGAGTATCCCGAGATATATTGAAAAACCTTGAGGAATGCAGATCAATTATTTAATACCAGAGACCTATTATTAGAGTCTAAAAACATTTTCCCATAAGTGAGATTTGAAACCATAGAGAATAAAATAATCTAAAATCATAGTCCCAAACCCACTACAAGAATTCCATTTTCCTCATGAATCTCATAAGGAAGGCTCACTCCATCCGATCATAAGTGTTTTGGATATCAATATTTATCATGATATAGGATCCAAGGTATTTCTTGTTAATGTTGTCACCAATTACCATTGTTAATCTAATCACACAATTTGTGGTTCTTCCTTCCAATAAACCATGATGTTCAACTAAAATTTAATTTGGGATCACATTTCCTAGCCTTCTATTGATGGGGTAGGTGAGGATCTCGTAAGATAAATAACAATTGAAAATGAATATGTACTGGCTAATCAAAGCCATATCCATGAAATTTTGAATTAACATAAATTAGAAGCACCGGTTTCAATTGTATGCTCCTCCTTCCATACAAATGTATCCTACCAAACAACGATATCATTATACATCAAGATATTCCAAGAGAAAATGTAAAAATACCATAGTTAACTATCCTGATTGATGTATTCATAAGAGATTTATGGAATCAATTTTTATTACATGGTTATTTTCAGTTACCTGACATGAAATGTATTTTTTATGTTCTCTTATTCTACACTCTATATTCTTTATTCAGTAATTTTTCTTTTTCAATTGGTAAAAATTACACCATTAAATCAAAAAAGATATTTTTGTGTTGGTTTATTCTAAATAGTTATTATATAATATGGATTAAATTTTTTTCATTGGAATGGATTTTTCTCCACTATGTCTATATATTCCATTTTCATCAAAATTTCAACTATTCTTATTTGGGAACCAAAATTTTTTTATTTTCCTTGATCATCATATTTATCCTAAACCATTGTCATGAAAATATTTGATTTTTCTTTTAAAGGATATGAGTTTCAATTTTTTTTAAAAACATAAAATATACATTTTGATTTACAGTCATATATTACTCTTTTACTCTATATTTTTGACATATGGAATGATAACTTTAACAGTATAATTTATCAAATATATTTTAATGTTATATTTTATGAATACTACCCTTTACCTTCATAAAAAAGAAATATTTTTAAAATACTACTAAAAATCATTCCCTTTTACAATGTTGTTAGAAAATGATTACAAGAAAACTCATTTTAGAATTCAACATAAATTTGGTTCCATGTAAGTGATGTTTTTCTTCACATATTCTATCTTTCCAAAAAATACACTATTTATAAAAATATTTTTCTATCAACTCATTTCCCCTACGAATGATCATGTTTTCATTTTATTTATTAAATGTTGTTCCTCCTGAAACCCATACATAGGTTTGTTGAGGGGAATTATTAAATAAATAATATTATTATTATCAATACATTCTAAATAACATGTATATTAACATCTTAATTCATCAATAATGTCTTATATGGTTACATAATATCAATATATACACATAAATTTTACTCAAGTAATCATGTTATAATTATTTGTTAATTTATGAATGTTTCTTTGCAGGTTACCATTTTTAATGGACATGAAACCCATTTTTATTTCCATGTATTTTTAAATTTTTTTGACAAAAATCATTTTCCTACATATATATATATTATTTTCATTATGTTACATTTGGACCCATTATTTTTTGGCACCCATTTTCATTCATTAATTATTTCATCTCACGAGACACCATGTATGTTGCATGTGTAGTCAACCTAATACACTATGATTTTGTGTCTTGGAAGTGAGCCTTGAATTATTCTTATAATTTCTTATTTTATTTTGTCTCAACATATTTTTGACTCCATCATGTTATGATATCATTCCCTTCTACCATTTTACAGGATTATCTCCCACTCTATTTTATGGTACTTATTTTTTCCTGTCAGATTTCATGTTATATATCATGACATAGGAAGACTATTAATTTCCAATTTTTTAGTAATATCTTTATCTACCTATAGTGTTTTATGAAATTATTATGTTATATATAACAATAATTTATTGGTGGGTTATATACATTTTTATCATTTGAGATTATCACCTTATCATATTTCCCTTCCCCATGTTATAAAGATGAGTCTAACATATACAAATGATACAAGGGATTATAAAGGGGAATAATTATAAAAAAATATTAACATGTATATTTAAATAAATTATATATTTAGGTAGTATTAAATGATAATAAACTTCCAATTCCATTATTTTTTAATTTTTATGTTATATCCTTGATAAATAAAAGAAATGTAGTAATATAATGACAGGTATAACTTGGGTAATATGACATAGTATCTAAGAAAATATTTTAAAAAAATTCATCATCATCAGTGAGAGTGAAAATATGGGATTTCATAGAATAACTCTACTACATTACCTTAATCTACACATCTATAACTACTAGGAATTTGATTCATGATGGATTATATATGTATAATTCTTCCTAAGATTCAAATCCAACATCAAAACCATATATGGCATTCCTCAGTAGACCATATTTCCATAATCCTTTCAATCCTTAGTTGTGCAGATATATTCTATTTAATAAATCATACATCTCAACCATATAAATATTCCATATGAATCATTCCAATATCATACCATTCACACGTAAAAATCATAACCCAATTTTGATTGGTATATTCCCTCTAGGTATTATGACATCATCCCCTCTAGTCCATGGCGTATGTGAGGCCGACACACAGACTTACATATTCAATTTTTCAAAAACTAATATTTTTAGACCATGTTACCTTTGGAATCAGTAATATACAGTCATTCATGTTTAATCCACAAAGTTACCATTATCTGACATATATTTCCTAAATATCCAAACCACATAACATTAAACCAGACGGATTAGTCCCTTTCCCATGGTATTACATTGTGATAATGTCTTATTTGGTTGAACTGAACAATATGATTTATCATTTATTTTATAAGGATATAGAGAAATCCCACATTATGGGGTCGATCACACAACTATAAAAATCAACTACTAACCCATATGGTGAAATATTATTGGGTTACCAACTATACAGACCTTAACCACATCGACTAAAATTTATGCATATGTATCTAATAATGAAACAAAATGAAGATCCCCTAATACATTTTTTGGGTATTATTGGAGAAGAAAATTATATATATGTCTATATAAATTGTTATAAATAAATTATCATACACTCTTATTATCACATTGATATATGTTAAAATACAATTAATGGAATGAGAGTTACCACTTATACCCTGGGAAATGGAAAAAAACATTAAATATACCATATATTTATAATTTAGTAAATGAGTTACTAAGTGTGACATCTGAGTTTATGGTACACTATTTTTCTTATTTATGAGGATGTTTGTATTGTTTTAAGGGAGTTGGTGTTTTTTGGGTTTTTCTATATAACATTTATTGGGAAATATATGTGCGTCACATTCATGTATTGAATTTATTACATGACAAGAATCTATTCAGTAGAATATTTAATGTGTATGGTTGAGAGAATAGAAATTTTACATGCTATGAAAATTATTCACATAGTTAAATTGTCAATAAATTTATATTTAAGTTGATTTAATTCCATTTTCTACATTCATCAACAAAATTTAATTCATGTAATGAATAAGTAATTTAGATCATGAACTATTTTCATACTATATTTATTATTCTATTTAAAACTAAATCCTAATTTATTAAACCTTGTTCTTACTCATCTCAAACCCCATTCACTTACATGCTATTTTGGATGTCTCCACTCCCTGAGAATCACTATATTCAATAACTGATTTATATGGTGGTCACATTTATTCTCCCTAGTATTTTTCTATTCTGCATCATTATTTGCTCTAGTGTTGGCATTACCATTACACAATGTTTTTTTTGATTATTTTAAAATTTGATATGTTTTTATTGATCATATATAGATTCATTGTGCGATCGAATTCATGGGAAAATTTCTTATTTAGTTTATCTATAGTTGGTGTATTTTCTTTAAGGTATGGTGTGAAATATCCTCATCACCATATATTTTATTTAAAGGATTATATTCTGAAATATGTAAATCGGTTATAGGGCCTCTATTGTTGTTTTCTTGTTATTTATAAATTATTTGATCATGTTAGAAGTATATACCACCCTAGATAATGGAATCAGTTCTATCTCCGACCTATCTTGGATGAAACATGAATGCTATAACTTTTTTATGTATTATTTATAAATAATTCATCATTATTTATTGATTTTTATATATAAATGGGTTTTCCTGAAAAGGTAATTTTCTCCCACATTTGTAAAAAAATCTGTATTCTAACAAATATTTGAAAATGATTTATGTAATGGTTTTCCAATACAGGTTTTTATGATTTGAGGTGACAAATAAAGAATATGGTAATCATAATGTATATAGGTGGAAGGTATAGAAATAATCATAGTTTGGTCATGGTCAGAGGGTTTACTCATGTGGTGTTACCGTAATTCTTATTAAAAGTGTCTAAGGTTCCTGTTAGACCCTATTTTGAGGGTGAATTAATGGGGTGTTTCAATATTCCCTAGATTTTATTCATATGTTTAGGGTCTTGATGTAAATGGTTGTCTATGTATTGGTATTAGTGTTCTTGCTATTCTAACATGCATTTATCATTAATGTGATTTAAATATTCTTTGTTTTATAATTTTTATGCTTAGATTTTTATATTTGATATATTTGTTAATTTTTTGAATATATTTTACATGGATTGATTAAAAGAGTGGAAAGTGGAAAATATATTACCTAGATTTTGATATAAAAACATATTATCACATTACCATTCCTTATTATTAATTCTTATCATGCTCGTATTTTTATATAGACAATTGATATGGAACACTAGTGTGGTATCTCAGTGAACCTATTATCTCACACCATACACACTAAGTCTATTTTATGTTAAATAGGTTATTTATATCAAGGTAGAAAATGTAAAGACATCATTGTGAGGATGTGAGGTTTGAGTCATCTCATCATGTAACGTTAATGGTGAGGTAGTGGGATTTCGTCATATTATCACATGGAGTAACTGCTTCTTGTATTGATTTTTTTCCATTACTATTTTTGTTGGACCATGGCATTTATTTAGTATTATTCAGTTTGTATCATTTCTACTACTTTACAAAGTTATGGAATATGTTAATTATATTTATCTTCTATTATTTCATTCTATTTTTCAATGTATATGCTATGTTTTCAATATTAGGTTGATAGAAATGGTTTCCCCTTGTTGTTGATGACGTCCAGGTGCTAGTCCCAAGAATTTGGGGATTAGGAATTCCCATTGAATGTAAGATGGAATGGGTTGGATACCAGTTTGTGATGATATGTGAGGGAATTTCATGGTAAATTGGAATCATAGGTGTGTCTTCTTCAAGATTCATTCCCATTTGATGTTTATTAGAATTTAGATAAGACTATCATAACTCTTAAAGTATGTTTTTGTTAGTTTATTTCCAAATCAGTCCATTTTAAAATTCACATTACTAGATGATAATTGGATGACTATCTCATTAAATGACTATTGATAATAATCTCAGTGTCTTGTTGAATTTTATTTTTGGAAATCAAATTATATTGTTTTGGATCACTTATTATGTTTTTTTTGAGTGGATATATTCCTTCATTACATCTATCATGGGTATCATAGGTAGATGAATTAGATACTTTTCACAAGAATACACTTTTGGATCAGAATATTATAAATAATATTGAACAGGTAGTTCATTTCATGGAACCAATTAAACCATTATTCCATAATTAAATTCCACAAATAGGGGTATTTGTCGGAGGATCAATGGACTGATCATAAGATTATGTATACAATATACCCCACCCAATAAGGGTACGATTGATCATAAATAGTCATATGTTTGGTTAGAAAGGATTGATCATATATTTGATGTCCCAGATGCACTTGAGGCGATCAAGGATAAGTTCCTAGTGCACATATGTGAGGTTCCAAGTAAAAGATGGGTGGGGTCCATGGTATATGCACATATTAATTTGAATTGTACATGACAGCTTTCAAGGACTTCTTCATCAATAATTTATATCTATAACCTTTGATGATGGAAAATTATATACAGTTCCTCTATTTTTAGTATTTAGAGAGATTATTGTTGGCATACACCATTCAATTAATAAAGCTAGTTCATTTTCTCCCATGTTTTTATGGAATGATATTATGAAATATAACAAGTACCTATAGAGTTTGTGACTTGGTATTAGATAGTATGTTTTTCTACACATCAATTTAAAATATTTTTACATTATGAATTGGGAAATGATTGAACAAATAAAAAATATATGCAAGATTTTCCATTCTTCATATTCACGTATACTTAATAGTTGTTCCAATGAAGAGAATGGATATAAGTGGAAGCAGAATGAGAATTATCGGAGTGGTGGAAGTGGTTCCTAGTTGCAAGCCTCCACGAAACCATTTGTTAGAACCATTAGTGTGTATCTGAACTCCAATTAGTGTTGAATTGTTGGTAATTGATGATGTTGTTGTTCTATGTGTAAATTTTTGTGATTTCATGAAATACTCTACATCTGTCTACATTGATTCTATTAAGATATGAATACACTTAGTTAAGGATACAGATCATCGACTCCAATTGATACTGTGGTATATTCAAAAAAAACAATGGCTATAGGGCTCTATCCATAGGATTTTGGATTTTATCACTTATACATAGTATAAGAGTTTATAATGAATGTAGACACACATCCAATCGTAGTGAAATGTAAATTCTTTATAGAATCTTATAAAAAAATGATTTATTTTATATAAGATCCAAAAAATCATTTATGTATTTAGGTAAGGTTGATTAAAATAAAATTATAGTTGATCTCATATCTTTTATAAAAAATATAGTGTCATATAGTAAGAAAAATAAATATTTGGGGTTTCATTGTCTTTATTGTTCTCTATAAATCACGAAAAAATATTTATCTTAAGAATTACTTTTTCTCTGTTTCTATGAATTTGAAAACATTTACATGATGGATTGGATAATCGATTATTATTCAGGGGATGATTTTTATCATTATCATTCTAGGATCATCAGTAATGAAAGGGGATTTGAGTAATTTCAATGGATGATCAATTCATCGTACATTCCGGTAAGACATTTCAACACAAATCATTAGTGTTTTTTTTATTTTTTTCATTTGTTACATTTTCGTATATTCTATTTTTCAAAATTCAATGTTTGTTATGAAAATTCATGTTATTTTAATATACTACTTCTATAATCCTCCCCTAGATAAGGATGTTTTTATAAGATTCATTCAGTGTCATAATTGTTTGTTATCATGATTCCCTTATATATTAAAGATCCAACAATGTTTTGAGAGACCATCATTAATTTTTATTATATTATGGAATTTATTTGTCCTATGTGTTTTACTATGGGTATGACATATTCTATTTGATGAGAAGGTGGATGGTTCATATGATTTACATAAAAGAAATTATAAATTAATCTTTGTACAGTTAAGAATAAAAATTGTTTTCTTTATTTGTATGCTTTTAGTTAGATGGGATTTTTTTTCTAAAATCAATACATGTTTGGGTTATCATAATCTCATTATTTATAAGTTTAATTTACCAATGATGTCATTAAACATATTATTTGATAATTATGATTATCATAGGATTCCATTTAGTACAAGTAATATATTTTCATTTTTGTTGATTTAATTATCATAATCTTCCATCATTATATCACTACCTTTTTGATATTATGTGTGTATGATATTTGGGTTTTCTTGATATATGATAGGTTATATGATCACATATTTAATATAGATTTATAAATCATTAGTAATCATTAACTAAATAGAAATATAATTAAATTATTATTTTTAGATGTATGATTTGATGTTCATGGAGAGTTTTATTTATAAAATAGGATTATTAGTTGATCCAGAAATAACGAATGTTATTATTCTATGGGAGGTTCCACAAAACATATTCAACATTGAGAGCTTCTGTTGTCTTACTAAAAACTCTAAATTTATCATTTTTTATTTCTTTATTGTCGTATCACTCATGTTTCTCTTACCATGATGGGAGAGATGTTCATATGGGATTCAAATTTTCATTATTATTTTGATGAAATGAATTGTCTTCTGTCAACAGATCCTGTTATTATTTTATCCGAGCACGCTAAAGGATATGTGGAATATTGTGATTTTTATAGAGTTTTTTTGGTTTGTGATCATAAGAAATGTGAGCATGATGTATAATGTGGCTTCCATTATCATTTTATGTATGATAATAATTAACCCACTAATGCTTTGTATATTTACATAGTAATTAATGATTTTAAAAATTAGTAGAATAGTATTTTTCATGAGAGATTCATAGACAACTATTATGATAACATATGTGATATATTATTTCAAATGAAGATATATATATATCAAAAAAAATTGTTGGTGTAATACCTTCTGAAAGCCAATTTTAATACCACCTACAACCTAAGGAAGGGGAATGTCATTAGGGACACATGAAGTAGGAATATACTATCACAAGATTTCATGGAATTATTGGAGTAGTGGAACCTCAAGAGTACCTTTACTCAATCGAATTGAGATTCATAGGAGGATGATTTAGGTATGGTTCTTACATGTTGTTAGTTATTATAATCTCCCACAGAGTCTATTTAGTAGTATATAATATGGATGATGATTTTAAAGGAATCTAAAAGATATTTGAAAATAGGATATGGTGTCCTTTGACATTGATGAGGGGTTACCATATAATTATTCGGGGTAAAAATAATATAATAGAAGTGGTTGATCTATTGAAAAATCAACTCATTTTATTATCATTTCGGACACAACTAAAGTTGATAGTCTAGTTAATATTTATTCTAATGATATTTATAGGGTACATGGAGTGACCAATACTAATATTTTATACTCGTATATTTCTTTTATATCCATGTTTATTAAGAGTCTCCATGTGGTAATGGGGAATTCGGTTTGGTTGAGTACTAGTTACCATCTATAGATAACATAAATCTAGTATTGTTATAGAAAAAATAAGGGGTATTATTGAAATAAAATTATCATTTAATAAACTTTTTTTAATGGTGTTTTAACACAACCCCTTATCGTAAAGTCTAATAATCTTATTTTAAAGTTACTGAAATTTTATAAATTGTATTATTAACTCTAATGGATAAAAAACTATAAAATAATTTCTATAAAATGTAAATTCATTAGTCCTCAAATATATTTTTTATTAAATAATACATATAAGATATTTTTGGAAGCCCAATTATTGTCTCACAATGTATTTCAATTAGAATAAATGTCAAATGTGGGGTGGAAAATTCATTAAGATTTTGATTGTCCATTAAAAATTATCGTGCTCTAAAGAGATTTCACAACTTCACCATATGACCCAACATCCACTCTCAAACAAGAAAAATATTTCTACACCCCTATATTATTATAATTATTATAGTTTACACAATGATTAAGTAGATCTAGACACATAATTAGATAATTTCCCAGCCCATTATAGCTAAAACATATCACTATTGACTAGGAATTTTTTATCTTATACTTGGGTTTTTTCTACATCATTTATTTGTATTAATGAACATGGTGACCAAAGAAACCACATTAATAAAAATTTCTATACCATGAAATATATTCCAGAAAATGAATTTTTCAATTTTGGGAATGAGATTGGTTCATACTGCTCAGTTTCTTATTAAGATTCAACTATTTTCCCATCCAATTTAAATATTTCTCAATATTTTAATCTAATTTATCATAAATATCGGAAAACACCATCACAACATTATTAGAACAATTAAAAACATTCACATAACATTTATAGTCTCATGTATCTAATGATATTTGTAAGCCTAGTTTTAATACATTTTAAAATATAATAATCATATTATTAATTTCATGAGTTAAATATCGTATATACTTGGAAAAAATTGAATGAATTTCTTCATATGAGGACACACAATGATCATCCTTTTCACTGATTCCATGAATTTTTTATCAATTCTAATCGAAATAGCTTATGGAAATATTTCCTAAATGATTTGGTCCAAAAACTGTCCCATTACATATAATCAATATCATATTTCTCCTCAGTATTTATATCCAATGTCCACCATTGAGTATACTTACCATCAAAAAGATAAATGGAAAGATGTTCCTTTTTTCGTTCTATATTTTTGATGGCTTCAAATATGATTCTAGAACATTGATCTATCTTTTAGATACCACAAGGTCACATTATTTTAATGAAATAATGGGTATGTTTCCTCAATAAATTCTCTACAGTGGAAATGTTTCTTCACGATATTCTAGGCTTCTTAACATCATAGATAACACCACCAGTTATAGCTGGTGTCATATAATAAATAATTTCTACATAATGTTTAATTCTAATTCCAACCATCCTGAGATGGTTATTTGGATGACTATATTCTACTGAGTTTCATCCCAATAAAAAATAACTATTTACTCTATGTAAAAAAAATTTAAAAATATATATTTTAATAGAATCAACATGGTCATTTGAAAATTCTATTTCAATTAAACATACCCATAATGTTAAATCACTAAGTAGAATTATATTAAAATTATCATAACATAAAAATTTATATAAACCATCATCTAAAATAAATTATAAAAACATTTCCTTAATCACTACATAATATTGGTTTTTATTTTAATAAATACATCATCTAAATTTTAGGATCTTTTCTATTTTATAATTTTAGAGAATTAGTGCATAATTAATATATATTAAAATTTTAAAATAAATGTTGGAAACTTCTGGATATTATTCATTTATTCCACAAAATAGTACTTTTCAAATAAATCATAATTTTTTTAAGAAGATATCCATGTCTTTCAACATGACATCTTTAATTCCCCAATCATTTCAAATACCCTGTGAAGAACATCTTAAATCATCCAAATGATAAAAAAACCACTATAAGGAGCATAAAAATATATAAAACAATTTGTACATTAAAAATATTATAACATACATAATTTTTACCCTTTTCTTAAATTTTATTTGAGTGTATTAATTAAAACATTTTGACATGAAAAAACACACATATTTTTCCCAAATAATTCCTTTAAACCCGTAATATGAAATTATGAATCCATTAATGGTGACATAGATCATAATGTTCATAAACCTTTTAAAAACCCCATTATACAAGAGTAAACATAGGCCCAAATAACAATATAATAATTACCAATCAAATTGGATTTATCTAAAGGGGATCACCCTTCATATAATATATATTGAGAACAACAATTTCTGTGAACCCTAATTTCTCAAAACCATAAATCAAAGATATATTGAGCTCACCTGTGACATAGAATGGGGCCCAACCATTCTTATAAGCCTTATAAATTTCAAAAATTTCATATAATCCTAATGTAAAAATCATAAATAAAACATATTCATCATAAAAAAACTTTTGAAATATTTTTTAAAAAAAAAATTAGGATAAAAAATATTTTCTATTGAAATGCATATTCAATACTAAAATTCTGGATAATAGGTAAGGATAGTTTATGAATGATGGGAACATAATTTCATTAAAATTTATCAAGAAACCAAATAACGATTATGGTTCTGGAAATTTCATTTTTGTTTTTTTTCAATAATAGTAAATTATTATTTTCATTTATTAAAACATTCTTTATAAAACACGTAAAAAGATACCTTTTTAGAACATTTAAAAATAATATGAAAAGATACATAAAATTTTCTAGATAAATTATTTATTTCATTTTAATAAATGATAAAAATTAATTTTAAAATATTTACTTCGAATATATGTATTATGAATGAAATAATTAAAAGATATTTTTTAAAATACAATAACTTTTTCACTATGGAGATATTTGTATAATTAACCCCATGAAATAATAACATTAAACAAAACAATAAATACCATGTTAATCTAAAAAATCATTATATAACATCTCAATCGGGTTGTATATACACCCTAAAAATATATATAGCTGTATAATGTCAAATATACCTCAATGAAAGTAAATTCATATGAAATCCCTTACCTTGAGTATGACATGGAACATGTTTCTTTACCATCCAAAATTATAAACATATAATAAATATTTTTTTCTTGAGAAACATTTTCAATTTTATTATTACATTTATTTGACTTATTATAATGTTGTACTCATTAATATAATAAATTATTTTTATGTCATCTATTTTGATCATATTCGGCTTATGTATCAATAATGTGTTTGATGGGATGATTATGGTCAAAAAGGTCATTATGTAAACAAATAATGAATAAGTATAATGAAATATTTATCATATTTATACAATAATTATTTATATAATACAAAATATGTGTTTTGGTATTTATAGAAAATATTCATAATGATCATTCAGATGGTAGATCATACATACACATGATCAACATTCCATTTTTAAAAATAATTGTTTAAATAATGTCACTAATTTTTTATCTCTCTATAATGAAAATAATATTTTATATAACATATTTGTGTCTTCAATATTATTATATATAAATCAATTTTTGTGTGGTGATTAAATTGATGTCACACCACTTTCTGATGGTGGTAGTCCACACATAGAGAAATGACATTATAACCTATTTAGTGACTGGTATTGTAATAATAAAAATTATATATTATCTTTTAAGAATTAAATCTTATTCATAAATATCACTAATATTTAATGAATATTAAATATTAATATACCCTTATCTCTTTCCATTTAATGTGTTGGTGAAAAAAATCACTTTTCTTTGAAAGGAAAGTTGTTTGTTGTATACCAAATCGACGTTGTCCCAACCCATATAGAATGGAATATATAAGAGGTATATGTGATATAAAAATCATTCAATTATGTTATAATTATCATATATATACCATATATCCATTATTATACCTATCCTTGATAGGTGGTTATATAAAAAATATATGACATCAGTTTGCGGGGTGAACGTCCACTATACATAAGAAAGATGATTTCATAAACAATTTTAAGGATGTTGAGATGATTTTACATAATTACATTATTATAAAATCATTATATTATATGGAAAATACTATAATATCACAATATTTTAATAATAATTTAATGAGGTAGAAATTGAGATAAAATAAAGAATCTCATTAAAGAAAACCATCTCTTCTTATATTATCCTTCTTAGATATACAACAATGCATTAATAAGTTGAATTTATGCCCAAAAAAATTCATCTATTATTATAAGAGGTTATTTGGTAAGTAATTTGGGTTTTTATTTTCTGATCTATTTTTTTGAATTTGTGGAGATGATATGAGAGGTTTGGACTTTTATACGTGAGGTTAGTGGCACACATGCAATTAGTTTAAAAGATTCAATTATACGAACAATTCTCTCTCTACCCAATATTCCAAAATATATGATTGTCAAAATAATAATACATACGATCAAAATATGACCATATAATAGTTTTTTAAGAGTTGTTGGGTCATATTTAACCACTACCATTTTATTTTAGCACTACATCATCTATTTTTACCTCTACTACAATAAATAATTTTTATAATTTTCATTATTCAATGTGGTATAAAAAGAATGTTACCCTATTAGAATTTATAAATTGATATAATTCCAAATATGATATCCCATTTTAAAAATTCAATTGAATTAAGTGAATAAAATTATTTTAATATTAATCCCACATACATGACAAGAAAGGCTTACATAAAGAGAAAATGTTCAAAATTAAATATTTTTAAAAAAAAATCAATATTAAAATGTTTTTAATGACATGAATTATATTATTTTATGTAAAATTGACGTAATTTTACACTAAAAGAAATTATATATTTAATTTTTTATTATAAATAAATTAATCAAAAATCGTTATTTTTAATTAAAATTCACTAATTTTCACTATTCCTTGAATAATGAAACCATTAAGATAAAATATGAAAAAATAACTACAATATTATTTTATTATTAAAATTTCAGAAAATGATATTTCTTTTTAAAATAAATTCTACTAAATTCAAAAAAATTAATTACAAAATATTTTTGAAAATAATTATTAAAATGAATTTTATAAAAATACAATTTTTGGATTTTTTATCCATTATATGATGATTTTTCTTAATAATAAAAATTAACATTTAAAATATATATATATTCTTAATTTTTTACATACTACTCATAACCTAAAATTTAAATGGTAGGTTATAATGGTAATATCTAAATTTTAATAAATTTCTTAGGTATCACGTTTCTTCTTAACTTAGTATTATGTGCTATACAAAACAATCTACGTGATACATGTAATGTTTGATAAAATTAGTGGTTCATGTAATGAACCTAAAATCAATACTTAATTTTCATCATGTAATCAAACATATATTCCTTATTTGAAAATAATGGGGTGTTAATGAAATGGCCTATGTAGTGTAATGATGTGAGGGAAGGGAGTGCCATTTATAATTGAGAGGAGTGTAATTTTAGTAAAGAAAAAAAATAATATTCAATATTGAGAACTCACGATAACTGCAAATGCATCAAAATATGGATTAAAATATATATATTAGGGTGATTAATGTTTATCTACATATTCACTAAATAAATTTTTTTAACAATTTCTTCATTATCATCTATGTTTGAATAATTTTACGTTTTAATATTTCACTAGAGTAATTATATTCTTTGACCTAGAAAATTAATTTATTAAAACTAAATCGACTAAGACTTATTAGATTATTTTTAATCAATGAACCAAATTTAATGTACCAATTTTTCAAAAATAATATATTTATGTAAAAATAATTTTATCTCAAGTGCATGTAACATGAAAAAACACTTTTGACATTAATTGTATTATATAAATTTCACCACCATTAACAGTATTTTTGTCCAAAAATAATATAGAATTTATTATATAATATTTATTACACTGATTCAAAATATTGAATTATTTTTACACATTCAAAACACTAAAATTGATAAATTTAATAAAATTAATCAAGTAAATCTTCATGAAAAAGGGATTTCAAGAAATGCATGTTTGAAAAATTAGATGATCATAACTTATCTATATGACTAGTGAATATAATTATATAGATTTATATTCATATACTTATATATATATAATCTACATGTTTTATTTAAAATTATAAATATTAGTGGTTATTTATTTAATTACAATTGTGATTCATTATTATTTTATAAATTTTTTTAAAAAATTATTCTTAAAAATATTCATTTAACTTAATTGGGAATAATGTTTATTCATATGTAATTATATATTTTAAATATAAATTAATAATAATTTTTTCACTTTTAAGTAAAATTCAATTCATATTTAGTCTATAAAATTATATAATTTTTTGAATTGAAATTATAGTTTCAAAAAAATAGCAATTTTCAATATTCACGAAAAAGTCATCAGTTTTATAGAAATCTAAAAAAAATCACCATTACATAATTTTGAAATATTTATTTAAATATTTATTTTTTAAAACTAATTTTAATTTCTATTTTTTTGAATTTTATTATTTACAAACATAATATTAGAAATATATCCATTTATGAATAATGTGAATTTTGAAGCATAAAATGGATTTACTAGAATGTTGAGTGATTATTGAAAAATAATTTATCAATATATTTTTTTAGACAATGAACTCTCTATTTATATTTTTAAATGTTTTTAACTATATTAATATAGTCTAATTTTGTAAATTGGTTATAACGTGTATATATAATTATAATCTCCTGGTTCGTTCTTCCTCAAAAAGCATGACGTATATGCTATCAAACATAATGCCTTTTCTCAAAAATCACATTATTGAATATATAAAAAAAATAAAAAAGTGATTAAATTTATTTAAAATAAATAAACATTAAATTATCAGAGTGTTAAATTCTTACCACATGTAATAATCTGTATCTATAAACTTTGATCATGACCATTGGAACAAATGCGTTGAAATTAAAATATTCATCGATTGAAATCCCACATCACAAAAAGTGATAATAAAATTATCAGGATAAGAGATAAAATGTGTTCGGAAGGTCATATATAATAAAATGAAACTATGTTTCCATGTTTTAAAACATTAGTGGTATGTGAAAAAATGAATATGGATGAAAATTTCAAATTATTATGGAATTTGATTTAGACCATTGATCATAAGAAAGTAAACGATAATAAAGAAGTTAATGAAAACAAACCCATAATTCAATGATGATTTTAAGAAAAATTTACTCATTTGATGTGAATGTATTAGTTTAAATAATTAGGATCATCTAACATATTTTGATTATTTATTTTACTCTCTGTATATATTAATAAGTACACTTACTTGATATCACTCTATTCTAATAGAACAATTTTCTCGTTTTTTTTTCATCAATCAATTTTCAATTCATTTATTAATCAATTTAATGAATATCCAAAATTAATTATTAATATTGAATCAATAATATTTTATTTTAATGTATTGTATTTTTTATAAAAGAGTTACATGTATTTCTATTTATATGATAATTTTTTTCAAAAACCAATATTGGTAGCAGAACTGATCAAATATAATAGAATAATATCTAAACCTCAAAATTAACACCACTATATGTATATTAAAATTTAACATCAATATTTTTTAATTAATAAAAAATAAATAATACCCATAAAAACACATTGTTAAGTTGTTATCAAAAATCATTTTTCACAGATTGGTTGTTTTTTCAAACCTCATGGCCTCGTAAGATACCATGGGTTTCCACCCAACATGCTGGTTGTAATTTTTCCAAAAAATATTAATAACATTATGAATATGTTCCGAAATTTTGATGACCATAATTAATATTAAATCAATGATTAGATAAGAAGTAAAAGACAAAAAAAATTTATTTTATATCCTTAAAATTAAATTTATTTCTTTATTAAAGAAAATATTCATATACTAATCTAATGTGATTAATTTATTTAAATATTGTTGAAAATATCCTTAATAATGATAATATCCCATCACATAGAACCAAAAAAATGGTTCTTCATGTATTAAAATTAACGATCACCCTAAATCTCCAAATTTTGAGTTAACCAAATATAAATACATATATGATTCAAAAAATTAAAATAATCCTAGAGCTTTCATTATTCATATAACTAAAATACTATTGAAAATATAAATCTACATTTTATTTTATAATTTCAATACATAAATATATCAAACATTTTAAATAAATAAATATAATTCGTCATTCTATGAGTTTTTCTTTAAAAGGGGGAATTAAGATGAATAATTCCTTTGTTCCCAACATTCAAGAAACTAAATTTTAAATGGATTCAAAGTTTGAAAATTATTTATCTCTCTAATATAACTAATTTTACTTGAAAATTAATCTCTCTAAGAAATTATTTTCTTACTTAATGTTTTTTCTACTACATTGATCTTTTCTGTCATCTGTATCTTTCTATATTTATTAATTTTTTAAAATCTAGAATTTTATACGCATTATCTCAACCAATAGATATCTTTGTAGACTCTGTGATTCTATTATTCAATGAGTATATGAGTTGGTTAAGGAATAAGTTATAAAAAATATATGATTATACGTATTCTGGAAAAATCATGGTATCTTCAACCCCATCCATAAACCCATTTGGCTGAAAATAATCACTACACATCCCATATAATTCAGTTTGAAAATGATTCATTTAGGTTCATACCATTGACTAAAACCAAAAATTATAGTGTGAGAAATAATAATAATTTTATGGAAAAAAATATTAACATTTCATGGATTTATAAATAATGAAACCATATTTTAAATCTATGACCTCATAAGATTAATCACGGTCATTCATTTACATATTATATTCAAATACATCATAATTGGTAGGAATGTAGGTGTGGAATATGATAAAATATCCATCAAGAGTGTAAAAATATGTAAGAATTAAGTTAAATTTTCATGCATCAGTTGATGATAGATAAATTTCCAATGAAGCCTTTTTTGTGTTATTATAGGTAGGTACAACAGTTCGATAACAAAATCCACTTGTATTTTTCATATAGGGATGTATTTTTTAGAAAACTATATAATATATACATTAATAATGTTGATAGAGTTTTCTTCTACAGTTAGTCCCAATAACTATAAAATTTTTATGTTTTTAAAATATATGTCTTCCAAAATGTAGTTTCTATTGTTTCTACAAAACATGCTCTGATACAAACTATAATGCCCTCAGAACCAATAGCCTAGATTCTGTTATTTCATAATTATATTATCATAAGATACACGTGATCTCGTTCCAAAGGAATGAATATTTTTATATTCTTTGTAAACAATATATATAGTTGAATATAAGATTATATATTAAAACATGAATTAAAAAATATTTAATAAAAACCATTCACATATATGAACTCAATCAAATGTCCATTATTCATATCATATGAAAAGGAAAAGGTAAGGGGGATCTCAGATGCACAGTTATAGGTACATAAAGTAGAATATGTCATGTTTAAATAAATAATACTCAATATTTCATAATAAATATGGAAATTTCAATAAACAAGAACACATTCAATTTACTTAATATGTTAACAATCATTAATTGATATTACATAATCAATAAGACAAGGTAAATAACTAAATAAGCATTCTGTATAAAAAAACCATAAATTAAACTATAATGATATTAAGGAAATAATATAATTGATAATAATAACATAATTCATAATGAATTTAATTATTAATATTATAAGACATGATATAATGTATCTCTATTATAATATTGTTATGTCCCTTAACAATAAAATTTGAACTATTTGAAAACCCAATTTTATTATATCATTTTGATTTACGTCATTATACCAATTGAATAATCAATATGATATATAATTATGTGCCCCCACCAATTAATAAATTTATATCATGTTCTAAATATATCTAATGATCGATTCATATTATGAATATTGTTCATTATCCAAACATATTACATAATGTTAAAATAATTCATAATATCAATATTTCCCAAAGAAATCATAAAAATTTAAAATTAGAACAATATATAAAGAAGTGAAATATGGTTTCATTAATATTCATATACATGAAAAATATTATGAATATTTATGGGAAAGATAATTTCCAGTATTAATTATAAAGTAAATATTTAATGGGAATGTTAATTTTTACCAAAATTAATCAAGAATGAAAATATCGAAACATTTCCAAGCCAAAATGATCCCAAACCATCCCTCAAAACAATAAGGATGTTATCATTATAATATATCATTATTTGATTAAATTTAAATTACTTTTTCATTGTCATTAATGAATAGAAATACCGTAAAAATATCATTAAAAACATTTTTGAGGAAAATATATCGTTAACATTGGAAATCAATTCATTAAATAACTATGTACACAAAATATTTGGAATAACATTTCATTTAAAAAATATAAATTTAAATTCTCGATGAAATACTTAATTACATGAGTTTTAATGATAGTGGGAATGTTCCTTTCATGCTTAGTACATTAAAACTAAGCCTCCAATAACATTTTTATAAGAAAATCAAAAAGTACCTTATTTAGAAAATGAAGGGTTGATTTATTTTATTTTTTTTTAAAATAAATTCACCATTATTTAAAAAATTATATCTAATGAATCATTGTAAAACATTTTTTAAAACATTCCATGAAAACCTGAATTTGGAATAAAAATATTTTCGATGAAGGGGAAAATTTTGTTATATATTATTAAAAACCATTACACAATAATTTTATATACCAATGATTTATAAATGTTACTATTAATAGATACAATCTTGAATAAAAATCAGATAATAATGTTAAAAGTTATTATTATAAAATGGTCATATAAATTTCATGAATGGAAATTCAAGCATAAATAATCCCAATTAAATGTGAGTGAAACATACATATCTAGCCATATTTGTAACTTTTTATTTGTTACCCCCATGAATGGAATGATATCAAATGGAACAATAAATACAATTAATATATTGTTATGGATGATATATCATTTCAATGTTTTTTAGAAACACCTCATATAATAACATAGATTTATAACAAGGCATGTGTCCCAAATAAGACTATTTTAATTATAAATCCCTTACAATAATTTTATGGTTGATGTAATAATTAATCCATTAATCTATTTTGTGTGTAAATTATAAATACATGTAGGAAAATCTTAAATAAAACATAATATAGTAATTATTAATTACATACATAATTATTAAATATCAATGAAAATGACGAACTAATATAACCCATTATAAATAAATCGAGTAACTAAATTCATTCCCACATATAAAATTTCAATTAAAATCCATTTGAATTGAATAATTTAAATAAAATGAAAAAATACCTATAATTATGATGGATTCATGGTATTACATATAAAATATGTTGTATATACTTCATATAAATAAATTATGTTCATAACATTACAATATATCTCAAAAAACTAAATTTGTTACAAAATTCCTTACATCATGCTTCCTCTTGGTTAAACACAAATTATCCACCTCTATTCTATTTTGAAGCTTTTCATTAATTAATACAAGAGTGAATTTTTTTATAATATCAAATAATATCATATTATTTCATCTTACCTCATGTTAATCAACAATATTTTTATTATTAATATTGATTTGGTTGTTAATTTCCTTATATTATAAAGTCAATTTTTTTAAAAAAAGATTCAGTTATTGTGCACATTATATAGGTAAATCATTCTAATAGTTATATTAATTATATAAATATTATTTTTACTTATTTTATTATTTTTAAAAACCGGTATTATATGTTGTACATGGGAAATTGGATTCATCACATCATGGTGACTATAGGATATATGTACGTAAGGAAAATTATATAATTTTCTTAATGGGAGAATGTGTAAGGTAGTAGATAATATATTATTTTTTTAGAAATTATATCATGTTATATTTGTTATTAAAATTTATTACATCCCACATGATGAATATCCATTTGAATCAGTTGTATAAAACTAATAAAATTGGTTTCTGTGGTGGTAGTCTACCTTACAGATGATAGATGGATTTGTTTCACATTTATTGGTCGAGTATATGTGTAAATATTTATCAGAAATATAATTAATTATAATAATTAATGATAAATTTTGTTAATTATACTTGATGTGTTAATAAATAATTGATGATAGTAAAATAATGAATAAAACAATGATATTACTAAAGAAATTTACCAAAAATTAGATGAACATCCAAGTGATAACTTTTTAAGGACTATATGGATTATATTTTGGGAGTACCAGAACATGAATAATTTTTATTTTCTTTTTGAGTGGAGATTATGATTGGTTTTGGTGGATTCAAATTGCTTAAGTGGTGTCAAGAAGATAGGTGGGAAAATTCACTATTATAATTGGTGAAGGGTGGTATGTTTGTAAAATACAAAAATATTATTCATTGCTGAAATATCATTATTACCCTAACTTCAAAAAATATTTCTAAATAATATTGTGGATAGAATTTAAAGATTATCCACATCCCCACCTCATGAAAAAGAAACTTTTTTTGGAATGTTTTTATCATTATCCTTTATTTTTTATTTATTTTACAATATTTCTTCCATGATTATAATTTTTATATTTAACAATGATATTTTATCATTTAATAAAAAATTAACTTTAATAGATTATATGTAATATTTATTCTAAATATAATCCCATAATATTAAAATAAATTTTCTAATTGAGTGTAAAATTAATTTGTTCATAGTCACATGTGACACAAAAACCACCATTTAAACATTAAATGTGATAAATAAATTAAATATATTTAATTATCATTATGAGAAAATAATAAAATTCATTATATAACTATTCCCAATATAAAATAAAATTTACTAAAATTAACTCATAGAAGAGGAAAATATTCATTACAAAACACTAATATCGTCTCAAAATAGTTTTTAAGAAATGAATTCTTCAATCCTAAGATGATATTACTATTACTACATGAATAATGATAATTATTATAAGGAATTAAATTAATAGAGATATATATATGAAATATAAATTTTATTTAATTGTTCCCCTCTTAGTGTTTTTTTAATTAATTAAAATGGAGTGACATTATTAAATTATAATTGTATTTAGAAGAATCATATTAGATATAATAATAACCAAATACCAAAATTGTGAATAAATATGAGTATAATTTATTTATTTCTTATAATTTGACTTAAAAATTATTTTATTAATTTTATATACTAATAATTTCATAATGGGACCTGAAAATTACTGAATATCTTGAAAGCTAATGACTATTTTACATAAAGTTTAATTTTCCCAATTCAATGGAAAAAAACGTTTTTTGAAAAAAATGAAAATTTCACAGAAATATAAATTAGATTGGTTTATTTAAAAAAAACAGATCCTTTCTTAAAAATATTATTTTTAAATTTTTCATAAACATTCATTAATACAAAAAAACCATTTTTGAAAAATATTTATTTTGAAGAATAAAATGAATGTACTAAAAATATGAGTGATTTTTTAGTAATAATTAATCAATAAATAATTATTTATTTTTCCCCACTATATATATTTCGTAATTTGGTTTTCCCTGTAAAGACCCAGAAATTTCAAGGGAAATTTTTTCCTAAATTTTCTTTGGAATTTTACAAGAACGCAGTTTCTGATGGCGCCTGATTCTGAGGCCCGGTGTGCCCGGAATCAATTTCTGAAGTTTGGCTTGGGTACGTTCAGTGATCGAACGAGCGGGTTTTTCTATCTTTTGAACCGGTGCTCGGAATCGAATTCCGAGGGCCCCGATGAAATCGCAGCGCCGGTTTTTGCTTAGAAACGCCTCTTTCGGAGTTGCGTTTGCTCGGTTGTGCTTTTTAATTTTTGGGGTTTAAGTTAAGAAATAAAATAAAGTTGTATGACAATTTTATTTTCTTTCACATAAAGCCGCTTAAAGACCACATAAAAGCTACTTAAGCTAGGTTGAAGCGGATAGGGTGCAATTCAAAATATCTTACCCACTTGGTAGGATATTTGTGAGGTGGGGCTCGCAGGAGCCCCACCGTTTCTTTTCTTCTTAAGTAACGCACCCACACCCCCCTATTAAAAGAAGTAAACTGTGCGTTTTTCTGGTTAAGAAACGCCCCAATTTAATTGGGCGGTTAAGTTTTACAATTATTTCTTCGAATTAATTGTTCGTTTCTAATCTTTTTTTTTTCAATTTCTTAAGTTGATAATAAAATAAGTTGAGGACTTATTTTATTTTTTTGTTGAGGGGTTTGTGTTGTGTAAAACCATTGGGAGAGCAGAGGGAGAATTCTTCGTTCTTCGACGAAGAATGCGAAGAACGTGCCACCTCTGACGAAGAACGCTCGTTTTCCTTCGACGGAATTTCTCCCCTTCCTTAGCGAGACTCTTCAACAGATCTTCTTCTTCCCCTTCATTGTCAACGGATCAATGAACAAGCTCGGAAGCGGAATCAGGTAGCAAGCGACGACGGCTTTGCTTTCCCTCGATTCGGACGAACGCCGACGTCCCCCTTCGACGTTGTCATCATCGCGACGCCATACCGCGACGAAACTCAAACGACGATGCCTCCTTCTGATAGGATTTTACCCAAGGTAAGGGTTTGTATTCAATTATTTATATTTGTTCGTGAATACCAACTTGATGATGATCGTGGATTAAAACAATTTGTTATCGAATAACGCGAGGGGGTCATACCGCACAAACACGACCGACCCTCCTCCTTATTTTTTTCGTGTTGGTTTCTTGTGGTTGGTACGATAATGCGTGGTGTCGTCGCACCATGCGGTTTCATGCGGAAGATATATGCGGCGCCGTCGCGCCGCGCCGTGAAAGGAAGAACAAGCACGCAACGCCGTCGCGCCGCGTCAAAGATACCTGAAGATATCCGCGGATGGAGTCGGGCCACGATGGATGGGCGCGACGCCAGCATGCCGCGCCAGAGAACCGTGAAGACGGCACATTTCATTTTGAGGTGCGGATTGACGGGTGACGATGAAGAGGGCTGCGAAGACGATTTGAGAGCCTCGCAGTGAAGATCGGGTCCCGGGAGGACCACTGGCGAAGACAGCAGACAAAACGGACCACCGGAGCGCGTCCGGTGGCCCGCGGAAACTCCCGCCGGCACGCCACGCCGGCGCGGCGGCTCCAGTGGTTGGAGGCGATGGCTGGCAGCGGCCAGCTGCTAGGCGGCGGCGCCGCCGGCTAAACCCGCCGCGGCTGAAGCCGCGGCCGCGCGGAATAGGTGGCCGGACGCGGCCCGGCCGCCGCGTCCGGTTGACATGGGGTGGCCCCACGAGGGGCCACGCTTCTCATCTGCGGAGGCAGCGTGCCCCCCGCCCTCGGCTCGGCCGTAGCTGCCGAGCCGACCCGCCGATTCGGCCGGCCGGGCCTGGCCGGGCCGGGTCGGCCCGGGCCCAGACCCCCCGTTTTCGAACCACTTTCGGTCAAATTCCCATAACATGATCTACGGGCCTCCAAACGACTCGCCGTCAGAGGCAACGCGATCCTTGGATCGAGACGGTCTGTTCGGTATATCGCACTCAAGGTTTCAGATTACTTTGGGTTCGGCCGGGTTGGTTCGGATACGAAACCAACCGGGCCCTCGGAGCGGAAACACTTATATATTGAGCTCTGGACGTCCGATTGGCGTGTCGTCGACTTTGATGGATTCTTCTAAGTGATACAGATCTTTTGTCTTACACTACTCGAGGATTGGATGTCTTCGGAGTGCGGTCAGGTTGGTTTGCTCACGAAACCAACTGGGCCCCTAGAAAGAAAAAGACAATAACTCACAGACCGAGCGTCCGATTGGCGCGCCGTCTGTCTCGTTGTTTTCCCCTTGTTGAGTCAGAACATTTGGCATACTTCGACCGATTGTTGGATGCAGTTGGATAGTGGCCAGGTTGGACTGTACCCGAAATCCAACCGGGCCCCTTGAACGGAAAAACTGATATCTTTCAGACCGGACGTTCATTTGACGAACTGTCAGCGGCGTTGGTGATCACGTTGAGAATCGGTCCCTATTAGTATACCCTAAGAGAGTTCGGGGTATAGTTGAGATACGGTCGGGTTGGTTCGCACATGAAACCAACCGAGCCCCTGGGACGAAAAGGCTAGTAACTCGCAGACCGGGCATCCGATTAACGCGCCGTCTGTTGCGTTGAGACCCCTATGACGAGGCGGTCCATTGAGATACTTCCTCATGGGACGTTGAGATACATGGAGTATTGAACAGTATATCATGGAGCGGACCCTCCCAGAGACGAGCGTACGGAGTACGGAGACTGTGTAGCCGGCTGAGACCTAACTACTGCTTGACCGATCGACTCGGTGTGTTACGGATAGCCCAGTGGGGAGCGCTTGGTTTTAGCGGAAGACCCACGACAGAGGTGCGCTTGGTTGTAGGGGCACAAGGGAGCGCTTGGTTGTAGCGGCAGACCCACGACAGAGGTGCGCTTGGTTGTAGCGGCACAAGGGAGCGCTTGGTTGTAGCCGCAGACCCACGACAGAGGTGCGCTTGGTTGTAGCGGCACATGGGTGCTCTTGGGTGTAGCGGCACATGGGAGAACTTGGTTGTAGATGCAGACCCATGGTGGGAAGTGCTTGGTTGTAGCGGCAGGACCACAGTACTCGACAGGAGGAGTACCTCAGCAGTCTTAGGTCAGTGAGCAGCATCTCGGAGTCGTGACAGGACCACTGTACACTCCAGAGATGGGGCTCTTCAGCAGTTATGGTTTCGATAATGAAAATCCTGGTTTGAGCTGAGACTTTTGACCTTTGTGTTTACCTCATGATTGAGATGGGTTACTTGAAAACTTAGGTATATGTATGGGCATATATCTATGTAGAGGTTATCTGTTGAGATCTTCTTGTGGTTATCCTTGTTGGTTTAGTGAGACCTTGATGGTCTCGGGGTCCCTACTATGTATCGTTATACTCACCCCTGCACGGGCAATGCCCGCACCTCATTGTGTTGGATGCAGACGACGGGCAGGGCCGACGGAGGCCGAGTGTTCGAGGACTGGTCAGTACCCTGAGGTGGACTACACGATGATTCAGTACCCAGAGGTGGACTACACGACGAGACGACACACATAGGAGGATGATGGACGAGAGCGTGGAGGAGGCTATCTGTACCTACCCTTCAGGTAGGATTCGTGGCGGACGATCCAGGAGATGCGCCATCTGTAACTTCCCTTCAGGTAGGATCCGAGGAGGACGACCCAGGAGCCATTTCCATCCCTCCAGCTGTTGCCTTTTTCTATTGTACTTTGTTCAGTTGTAGTTTTACTTTCTTTTGGGTTTGTATTCTGGACCATTTACTTTCAGCACATCTTTTTTTTGTACTTCGTGTTTTACTTCCGCTTGTAATCTGTGGTGTTTTGTTACTTTTATAAAGGCAATGCCTTCCCAGTTATCAGGATTTACACCTTCGGTGCTAGTCGCCATCCCCTGGCTTATGGAAGGCGGGCTTGGGGTAGTCACGGCACGGGCCCCAAGGACGGGTCGTGACAAATTGGTATCAGAGGAGTCGGTTCTACCGCATAACTTATAACTTTGATATTTTCTTTCTGTGAAGCAATAGTGTTAAGAGTACCGAGTGTGGTTTTCAGTTCAGGGAGTCCAGTGTTGGTGCGGGCGGCCGACGTATCCATACACCAGGACCCTGAAAACTGATTTCGACTTTGTGCACGAAAACACTAATTGCGTGTGTGTTTTCAAAGGTTTCCCCTTAAAACAGCTCAAACCAGGTCAGCTCACCAGGTATAATCATTTGACCGTGTTACGTTGTTTCTTTCAGGATGCCTTTTCTCGGACGACCAGCTAGAGCCCAGAGGGATGTGCGTGCTGACAGCCTGTCGAGTGACGAGGCTTCAGTACAGGGCCCTCTTGTAGTTGAGGCACCAGCGGAGGCACCAGCGGTACTACCATACGTTGGGCCACCGATGCCACCAACCCCAGTAGTAGGCGATGCCCGATACTTGAGTGCGCTGCCCGAGTTCCAGCTCCAGAGGCCACCCGGGTTCCGGGGAGAGACGGACCCACAGGCGGCTGAGGATTGACTGGAGGCTGTGGTGAGAGTCCTTGGGCTAGTAGGGACGCCGACAGACTTCATGGTGATCTTTTCTGCCAGCCTCCTTTAGGCAGCAGCAGGCAGGTGGTGGAGCCACTTGTTGCAGTTTTGCGACGGGATGACCTTCGCATGGGAAGACTTCGAGACCTTCTGCAGGGTGGAGTTTGTGCCAGTAGCTCTACACCCCGAGCGTGTACATGAGCTTCTGCCTTTTCCGCAGGGTTTTTGATCAGATGTCGAGTCATCTGTGGGCAGTAGACAGATGATGCAGAGGTCCAGGAGGACCAGAACAGCAGTTGGACGATCTCGGGTTTTAGGACCGGTGGTGCGGGGAACCCGGGGTGGGAACATAGCTAGGCGTGCCAGAAGTAGGTTGTGTTAATCATGCGGTGGAAAGGGTCACCTAGCACGTGACTTTCTGAATCCTCGTACGGTTGATCAGCGGGTGTTGGAGGAGCCACCGAGATAGAAGCAGTAGTTGGTGCTTGAGCAACAGCCGAGCAGTGGACAAGGCAGTAGAGCTCCGAGAGCAGGTGGGCAGGAGAGGAACTAGTGGATACATCTTTTGTACTTCTAGTTCCATGTTGCTTTTTTATTCGTGTCTATGTACTATGAGCTGCAATAATAAAATGACACTTATCTTTGTTTGCTTTCCTATCCTTTTTTGGTTGATATTGAGTGGTCCCGGTTAAACCGTTAACTTGACCCTCACTTTCAAGATTTCTACTGGAGGAGACCCTCACACTGATGCCGACAGTGTGTCTCGACCCTTGGAGGCGAGAGTGACATTTGGATCTCTTAGTAGTTACGTCGAGGCCTTACGACGTCATCCATGGCATGAATGCATCATTCATGTCAGGATTGACTGTATTAGGCAACGAATGTGGTTCATCTAGGGGATGAGACCGGGTTTCTCTTATCGGCAATGAAGAAATCATAGCAGCTCTTGTGAGACTAAAAGAGGTCCAGGTCATCCAAGAGCGGATGAAGACAGCACAGTGCAGTAAGAAACATGAAACCGATGCCAGTCTTAGAGACTCGGGTGTGTTAAATTATTCAAGAATTGGAAGCTTTAAGGATAGATGAGTCTGCGAAGCAGAAGACGTGGAGGCAGAGCTAGGAGAGCAGTATGAGGTGGTGTACATCTTAACATGCTACAACAACCCGCCTTAGTTATCCCCGCCAGGCTTAGGGAGCTGAATGGGTGAGGAAGAGTGCGGCTGCTTGCGGTCAAGGAGTGTGAGACAATGGCTCTAAAAATGATTCAAAGGATAGTCTGTGTCCACTACTAGCTACTGTAGTAACAGGAGTTGATATGAATCATTCTTCACTTTCACAATCTTTTCCCAGACCTAGAGTTTCCGGTGAGCCGTGGACTTGACCCTCACGTCTGGAGATACCTTTGGAGGAGACTCGATAATCACACTTACGCCGACGGTGTGGTCAGACCCTCAAGACAAGAGTTTTGGTTGGAATCTCTTAGTGGCAGCATCGAGGTGTTACGACGTTGGTTTGAGTATGGACTAGGCAATCACAGTTCATACACAAATTGACGGTATTAGGAAAAAAGGTTGTGGTTTAACCACAACGTCGGGATGGGTTTTCCTTGGTCGGCGGAAAGGAAACCCCAGGCAGCACATGATAAACTCATGCACAGTAGGGTGCGACCGATCACTCTTGAGTCGGTCAACCTTACCCACGTGGCAGCAGTTGTTTTGAGTTTCAGTTCAAGCAAGAATTGGATACTTCTGAAGTTTAAGGATGACGATCACGTCATTATACGGGTCTCACCTCGATGAGGTTTGCAGAAATGTGGCCAAAGTGGCAAGTTATCTCCAAGGTTCAGCTGACCTTCTTAGGTCCTCATCTGGGTAGGCGTGGTGGTTTACCGCTTGACCCATCCACCTCAGTTGCACCTGGTGCACGACGACTTCCACGTATCTCAACTGAGGAGATACGTGCTCGACTCTTTGCACATCATCGACCTCAGGGAGTTGGACGTCGATGATAGGGCGACATGCACGGGGGTTCCAGTGGGGATCAAGGATCGACAGGGGTGGTCCTACGAGGACGATCGATTCCTTGGGTGAACATTATTTGACAGTACGGGAACCTCCAGGTGAGCACATGAGAGCGAAAGGCTCAGATGCGTGCTTTATTCCGCTTTAGTGACCTTAGTTTGTGATAATGCTTTATGAGGACGTAAAGCCCTGAGGTGGGAGTAATGTAAAGACCCGAAAATTTCAAGGGAAATTTTTTCCTAAATTTTCTTTGGAATTTTACAAGAATGCAGTTTCTTACAGCGCCTGATTTCGAGGCCCGGTGTGCCCGAAATCAATTTCCGAAGTTTGGCTCGGGTACGTTCAATGAACGAACGAGCGGGTTTTTCTAACTTTTGAACTGTTGCTCGGAATCGAATTCTGTGGGCACCAATGAAATCGCAGCGCCATTTTTTGCTTAGAAACGCCTCTTTCGGAGTTGCGTTTGCTCGGTTGTGGTTTTTAATTTTTGGGGTTTAAGTTATGAAATAAAATAAAGTTGTATGACAATTTTGTTTTATTTCACTTAAAGCCGCTTAAAGACAACATAAAAGCTACTTAAGCTGGGTTGAAGTAGATAGAGTGCAATTCAAAATATCCTAACCACTTGGTAGGATATTTTTGAGGTGGGGCCCACACGAGCCCCCCCGTTTCTTTTCTTCTTATGTAACGCACCCGCACCCCCTATTAAAAGAAGTCAACCGTGCGTTTTTCTGGTTAAGAAACGCCCCAATTTAATTGGGCAGTTATGTTTTACAATTAATTCTTCGAATTAATTGTTTGTTTCATATCTTTTGTTTTTCAATTTCTTAAGTTGATAATAAAATAAGTTTAGGACTTATTTTAATTTTTTTTTGGGGTGTTTGTGTTCTGTAAAACCTTTGGGACAGCAGAGGGAGAATTCTTCGTTCTTCGACGAAGAACGCGAAGAACGCACCACCTCTGACGAAGAACGCTCGTTTTCCTTCCACGGAATTTCTCCCCATCCGCAGCGAGACTCTTCAACGGATCTTCTTCTTCCCCTTCATCGTCAACGGATCGACGAACAAGCTTGGAAGCGGAATCGGGTAGCAAGCGACGACGACTTCTCCTTCCCTCGAATCGGACGAACGCCGATGTCCCCCTTCGACGTCGTCATCCTCGCGACGCCATACCGTGACGAACCTTGAACGATGACGCCTCCTTCCGATCGGCTTTTACCCAAGGTAGGGGTTTGCATTCAATTATTTATATTTGTTCATGAATACCAACTTGATGATGATCGTGGATTAAAACCATTTGTTATCAAATAACGCGAGGGGGTCGGACCGCACAAACATGGCCGACCCTCCTCCTTATTTTTTTCGTGTTGGTTTCTTGTGGTTGGTACGAGAAAGCGTGGTGACGTCGCACCATGCGGTTTCATGCGGAAGATATGCGCGGTGCCGTCACGCCGCGCCGTAAATGGAAGAACAAGCACGCGACGCCGTTTTTCCACGTCAATGATACCCGAAGATATCCGCGGACGGAGTCGGGCCAAGATGGAGGGGCGCGGCGCCAGCACGCCGCGCCAGAGAACCGCAAAGCCGGCACGTTTCGTTTTGACGTGCGGATTGATGGGTGACGAAGAAGCGGGCCGCGAAGACTATTTGAGAGGTTCGCAGTGATTATCGGGTCCCGGGAGGACCACTGGCGAAGACCGCACACAAAACGGACCACCGGAGCACGTCTGGTGGCACGCGCAATCTCGCGCCGGCGCACCACGCCGGCGCCGCAGCGCCGGCGGTCGGAGGCGGTGGCCGGCAGCGGCCAGCCGCCGGTCGGCGGTGGCGCCCAACGCGCCGTCGGAAAAACCCACCACGGCTGAAGCCGCAGCGGCGACACGGTTCCGTGGCCGCGTGGAACCGGTGGAGGGACGCGGCCCGGCCGCCGCATCCGGTTGACTCGGGGCGGCCCCACGAGGGGCCGCGCTTCTCATCCGCGGGGGCAGCGCGCCCCCCGCCCTCGGCTCGGCTGTAGCCGCCGAGCTGACCCGCCGGTTCGGCCGGGTCACACCCAGGCCGGGTCGGGCCGCGCAGGCTGGGCCGGGTCTATTCGGGTCGGACCCGGGTCGGGCCGACCCGGTTCGGGTTGACCCGGGCCCAGACCCCCCTTTTTCGGACACTTTCGGTCAAATTCCTGTAACATGAGCTATGGGCCGCCAAACGACTCGCCGTTAGCAGCAACACGATCCTTGGATCGAGATGGTCGTTTCGGTATATCGCACTCAAGGTTTCGAATTATTTTGGGTTCGGCCGGGTTGGTTCGGATACGAAACAAATCGGGCCCTCGGAGCGGAAACACTTATATCTTGAGCTCTGGACGTCCAATTGACGTGTCATCGACTTTGATGGATTCCTCTACGTGAGACGGATCTTTTGGATTACTCCGCTCGAGGTTTGGATGTCGTCGGTGTGCGGTTGGGTTGGTTCACTAATGAAACCAAGTGAGCCCCTGGAAAGAAAAGGCCAATAACACACAGACCGGGCGTCTAATTGACGCGCCGTCTGTCTCCTTGTTTTCCTCTTGTTGAGTCGGGAAATTTGGCATACTTCACCCGTGTTTTGGATTTAGTTGGATAGTGGCTGGGTTGGATTGTACCCGAAATCCAACCGGGCCCCTGGAACGGAAAAGCTGATATCTTTCAGAATGGACGTTCGTTTGACGAACCGTCAGCGGCGTTGGTGATCACGTTGAGAAACGGTCCCTATGAGTATACCCTAAGAGAGTTAGGGGTATAGATGAGATACAGATGGGTTGGTTTGGACACGAAACCAACTGGGCCCCTGGGACGAAAATGCTAGTAACTCACAGACCAAGCTTCCGATTAACGCGCCGTCTATTGCGTTGAAACCCCTATGACGAGGCGGTCCTTTGAGATACTTCTTAATGGAACTTTGAGATACTTGGAGTATCAACCAGTAGCTCATGGAGCGGACTCTCCTAGAGATGAGTGTACGGAGTACAGAGACCGTGTAGCCGGCTGAGACCTAACGACTGCTTGACCGATCGACTTAGTGTGTTACAGATAGACCAGTGGGGAGCGCTTGGTTGTAGCGGCAGACCCACGACAGAGATGCGCTTGGTTTTAGCAGATCAAGGGAGTGCTTGGTTGTAGCGGCAGACCCACGACAGAGGTGCGCTTGGTTGTAACGGAACAAGGGAGCGCTTGGTTATAGTGGCAGACCCACGATAGAGGTGTTCTTGGTTGTAGCGGCACATGGGTGCGCTTGGGTGTAGCGGCACATGGGAGCGCTTGGTTGTAGCGGCAGACCCATGGTGGGAAGCGCTTGGTTGTAGCGGCAAGCCCACAGTACTCGACAAGAGGAGTACCTAAGCAGTCTTAGGTCAGTGAGCAGTACCTCGGAGTCGTGACAGGACCACTGCACACTCCAGAGACGGGGCTCTTCAGCAGTTACGGTTTCGATAATGAAAATACTAGTGGGAGCTGAGACTTTTGACCTTTCTGTTTACCTCATGATTGAGATGCGTTACTTGATAACTTAGGTATATGTATGGGAATATATCTAAGTAGAGGTTATCTGTTGAGATCTTCTTGTGGTTATCCTTGTTGGTTTAGTGAGACCTTGAGGGTCTCGGGGTCCCTACTGAGTATCGTTATACTCACCCCTGCACGGGCTATGCCCGCACCTCGTTGTGTTGGATGCAGACGACGGGCTGTGCCGACGGAGGCCGAGTGTTCGAGGACTGGTCAGTACCCTGAGGTGGACTACACAACGAGTCAGTACCCAGAGGTGGACTACACGACGAGACGACACAAAGAGGAGGTTGATGGACGAGAGCGTGGAGGAGGCTATCTTTACCTACCCTTCAGGTAGGATTCGTGGTGGACGATCCAGGAGCTGCGCCATCTGTACCTACCCTTCAGGTAGGATCCGAGGAGGACGACCCAGGAGCCGCTTCCGTCCATCTAGCTGTTTCCTTTTTCTATTTTACTTTGTTCAGTTGTAGTTGTACTTTCTTTTGTGTTTGTATTCTGGCCCATTTACTTTCAGCACATCTTTTTTTTGTACTTCGTGTTTTACTTCCGCTTGTAATCTGTGGTGTTTTGTTACTTTTATAAAGGAAATACCTTCCCAGTTATCGGGATTTACACCTTCGGTGCTTGTCGCCAGCCCCTGGCTTATGGAAGGCGTGCTTGGGGTAGTCACGGTACGGGCCCCGAGGACGGGTCGTGACATTTCCTATTGAGACCACCAATTTAATGACTCAGTTATAACAGTCATATTTAAATAGTTTATCATATTTTTTTAGGCTTGGTGTTAGTTATTGTATACACAATCAAATACAATGTTTATTATTTAAAATATTTTCTTTTCAATATAAACATTATTTCCAATAAATTAAATTTATTTATTATAAATGTAATATAAATAATTTTGTTGTTACATTCATTATATCTTAATTTTTCATAGCTCAAAACAAGGCTCTTCCATACAATTTTGGTATTCTATCATACTATTAGAATGCTCTGTTTTGTAATCAATCTAAGTGGATGTTGTTTCTTTTCTCCCAAGTATGAAATATTTAATCTTTTTATTTAAAAATGATTATGTAATCACTATTAAATTGAATTTTTGGATTCTATTCCCCCATGGTGATGTTTTTCTCAATCATTTCTGGATATGTTATTCGCTCTTCTATTATGAGTTGTCCGTTTATTAGTTATGATACAACATGGCTGTGTCATTTTTGGTATGATGTGACCTATCCTATATGACATATATATTGATAATGACATGTTATTCTCAGTTTTCTGAATCAGTTTTAGCTCCTTCATTATTTTTATTATGTCCTTTTTTAGTGGATCCCATTTTGTACATGTTCTACCCAGATTGAGGAAGGTGGTGTCGTATCTATCCAATATCGGTTGGTAAACTAATGAACTAGTTTTTTGATAATTTATTTTAATAAAATTGAAATTATGAATTTATTTGAATGTGTAAATATGTTTTTTAAGAAAATGATTCATTCCACTATATTAGTAAAAGAAATTTATTTTTTCAAATTATTTTGAAATGGATTTATGGAATGGTATTCTAATTATGGTCATGATGAAATGATTTGTGAAATTATGAAAATTAAAAACAAAGGCTACATAGTCGGATCTATTTTCAATCCGCCTCCTCAATTTTTTATATTGGGGGTACACTCAATTGGCATTCCAATTCAATTTAGTAAATGTTTCATGTGGAGCTAATTAACATTATTTGGTGGTTTAATTTTTGTGGATATTCTATCTTCTAATGATTTGATGAATTTGCATAGAGGATTCATGCATATGATTTTACATGTTTTTTATGAGTGTTCTTGATAGCTTGTCCTATAGTGAGCCAAGGTATAATTTTCCTATTCTATGTTCTATGAAAGTTGATCTCAAATTACTTAATTTGATATTTATTTCATATTCACTAAAACTATTTTACATGAATTGATTGGAAAACTGGAAAATGGGAAAACGTTTACACGGATATCGATATAAAAACTCATTAATATATAAACAATATTTTCTTCAAATATTTTTATTTTTTGATTTTTATCTAGAGAAATGATATGTACCACTAGGGGGGCTCCCGCTGATCAATTTATCTCATACCCAACACACCCTTTTGATTGTGTCTATACCTATTTAGGTATTTTTATTCAAGAAAAAGGTAAATAATCATAGTGAGGAAGTGTGGTTTTATTCAGCTAAACTTGTGTGTCTGGTGATGAGATGGTGGGGTGTCATTCTTTTATCTCATGGAGTTATTGCTTCTCATTTTTTCCCTTATATACAAGATAGAAAAA
Source organism: Viscum album (assembly GCA_963277665.1). NCBI lineage: Eukaryota > Viridiplantae > Streptophyta > Magnoliopsida > Santalales > Viscaceae > Viscum > Viscum album. The sequence goes on from OY728150.1 coordinate 1,593,132,391, forward strand.
ATGATTTTTTTGGAAATATCCATGTTGTATCACTTATACTGTATTATTTTGGGAATGGAATATATTTATTTTTGTTTTATTCACATCTTTATTTCAAAAAGGATTACATATTCCATTTTATTTTTTTAGGTTATTAAAAAATCAATCAATGTTGTTATTATTGATGCTCTGATTCTATTCAACGACCCATGAGTATTGGTAATAGCCTTTATGTATATGTAGCATCATAATTTACATTAGTTTATGTGGTTATATTGGGAAGGTCCATTGTAGAAATAATACTCTTAATGTAGTCAGATTTTTCCAACCTACCACTCTCAAAAATAATTTAATATTTGACGTGTTGTTGGAAAAACCATCCAATAAAATGCATGTATTTAGAAAGAAGTTTTATACTACACTCATAAAAAAACACATAGATAAAATTGTTTCTAGTATCCTAGGATCCATGGACATAGTTTTATAAAAGAACCAGAAAAATACATATTAACTACATATAAGAAAATAAATTAGTTTTCGATCCTTGGTATTTAATGAGAGTAATTAGAAAAAATAATTAACAAAAATATAATAATAAAATAATTGAAGTAAAATTGTGAAATGAAATAACAAATTACAATGAAGTATGAAAAAAATGCTTTGGTGGAAATGATATAAGACATAAAAAATTGGAATTCAACATGAATTTAAATAAATATAAATTATAAAATAAGAATTGTCTACCAGTTTTAATAATAATTAAAATACTACAACCATCAAATAAAATCAAAAAAATATAATTTTCTAATATACAAATACATAATTGTTCAAAATAAACAATAAAATAGGGTAATTGTTTATAAATTTTTAAATTATGAATTACTTCTATAGTGTATATTTGGTTTAAAATAGTGCTTCTAATAGAAGTTCTATAAAACTTATATTTTTATTAGAAATTATTTTGAGTTTGATTTATTTTTAGTCACTTGTAATATTTTCTTCCACATAAAATTTTATGGTTTTCACATTCCCAATATATCAAAAATAAAAATAAGGTTATTAATTGATATATATATATATATATATAAATTAACAAAATTTGATAATATTAAATTTTATATTGAAAGGATGGTTCAATATACCTTTACAAATTTATGTTTCCCACATAATATTATTCTTTTCCTTGATCTAACATATTAACAAACAATAACAAACATTAAATAATATCATAATATAATTCGATACACTAAAGTTTTTATAAATATTTATATGTTTGTTGTTTCAACATATATTATTGTACAAAGATAGTGGAATAAATTAGTAAGCAACAATAAATATATTATTAATGATTCATACTAAATAAAAAATGAATTCTAGACAGACTATATTTAATTAGAATTTGAAAAATAACATTAAAGTATCAAAAATAAAATATTCATCTATCATGTATAAATAAAATTCATATAATTAATGTCCACTCATGGAATATTTATGAAGTAAAAAAATAATATAAATAAATGATTAATGTTTTCTATATGAATCGATATTCCCCTTACACAAATAAAAATTAATTCATATTGAGCTAGTCATCATGCTATAATTAGAAAATATGGATTTTTTTATCATGGAGGAAAATATAAATACCAAATTATATGTTTAATAAAAAATGTGCAGTAATTTTTTCTGAAAATTTGATTAATTAATGTTGGATTTTTCATTATAAAATAAGACAATATGATTTATAAAAAATACAAGAATCTTTTCTACCATGGAAATAGAATGTGTGTCTAATAGTTCAAAAAAATTAATACCCCTTACTATTTTAGGTGACTTTTATTCCAAAGGTTTTATATTTATATAATTCTGGGTGGGGTGTCAATGTCCTACCATCCAAAATATATGGGGAAAATTATAATGAATTTAAGAAACTATATAAGAAATCAAAATAATTGAGTTGATAATGTAGATAATGTATTCCAGATCAATTTTTAAAAGATTCCATGTATATTTAAGTTACTGGTGGAATATATTTATATATAAATTGTATTTATGAATATACACATTTATAATATCCAAACAATTATAATATTTATTACAAATTATTACCATATAATTTGAATAAATTTTATTTCCTTACGTTGTGGATTTATTCCAAATAAAAATAAACAAAAAGTTATTTATCTATTTATAGTTAAATAAAAAAATTAATAATCTATGTATAATATCAAAAGGCCATTTATTGCAGGTGTATATACAAAAAATAATGAAATCAATACGAAGACTCCATGTATGATATAAATCAATAATAATAAACTAAAATTATGATACATTTATAGATAATCTAATAAATATTGATCACTTTAGTGAATTAATTGATGTTAATAGAAATGATTTAATTATAGATTCATAGAATATAATAATAAAAATAAATTAAAACACATAATAGATATGTTTTCATGTTTATAAACCCTGAAACTACTAACAAGATAGATAATAATAATGTTATATATTAATAAATTTAAATTTCATCGGGATTATAACCACGCTCTTCCTTTAACCTCTTGTTTTAATTTAATGCTGTAACTGATCCAACATTAGTGTATGTGGGGTTTTAAGTGATATTTGTAATTTATTTAGTTTAATAGTAAATATAGATGAATTAATACCAGGGATTAAGAAATATGATCGATGCTCTAGGGGTGGAAAATGTGAAAATTTAAGGAAACATGGGGGTTGAGATAAGTGTATGGATTTTATTTTTATTCTCATGTTTTTATCATCTACATATTTACCATTTACTTTTCCATTACAAATTGGTTTTTAAATTAGAAGAATCATTTCCTTTTAATTAGATATTTATTTCAATAAATTTATATTTTTCCCCATATTTAATATATTGGTTCAAATGTATGTCTATTTTTTAAATTTTCTTAGAGTCTGTATTTTTTTCAAATAAGTTGTTGGATTTTTTATTTTCTCATATTTAATATAAAAAAATTTGTCAAAATAATTATTCTGTATATTATGAAAATTTTAAATGATTTAGTAAATGTATAAATTATACTAACATCCTATATTAGAAAAATATTTTTTTTAATTTAATAATTAATAGTAAAAAATAATCAATTTAAGAGTACATTCTTATGAAAAGGAAACATTCCATGTCTGATTCCACCATATTATCTTGGTATAACATTTATAAAATAAATCATGCTATGAATGGTTTAGCTAAAAGATTAAAATTATTGTTCTTCATTTTCTAATAAATAAATAATTATATTTTTTATCTTAATATCCATCATTTATGCATAAATAAGTTCATAAAATTTAATCATGATATACATTTCTAGGAATGAAATGAAAATAAGAAACAATTTCATAATCCCACAAAGTTGATATTGAAATGTCTAAAATCCATCTAGTGTACTTATAATATTCCCTGTATTTTCTATTATAATTCAAATATATCATAAAATATAATAAAATCATGTATACTAGATCATATAAAATCAATTAACTTTTATAAAAAACAATTTTATGTTTATGTGATTCACCAAAAATGGATAAAATAAATAAATAGTGTAATTCATAATATTAAAGTCTCTAAGTATTTCAAAACATCACTTTATAAATTATAATTCTTATAAGAATAATTCTATCATTTATATAAAATATTAATCAATTTAATACATTAAAATAATTAGACAAATTTATCTTTAATAAAATATTTATTTATTTATAAATTTTTTGTAGGAATAAATATTATTATTATAGTATTCATATATTTGAAGAAAATACAACACCAAGTATAGAGTCTTAAAATAGGAAACAATCATATAATAACCGTGATATTATCCGAGCTACTTTCAGAATTCATTGTTAAATATAAAGCTCAATTTTAAAAAATCAAGAAATCAAGGATTTGCTGAAAATGAAGTTAATTTTTTCTACCTACTATATACTATGTTATCAATTCTCAGAATATTTTATTACACAAATTATAATAGAAATAAAACCACTGAGTGATTAGAATCCATAACATTGGAAACCCCAAACCAAAATATATAAGAGAATGAACCCTAAGTTGGTTTTTTAGGGAATGTGGATGGATTATTCTTCATGTAAAATATAGTAAAGGGGTATTAAAATAATTTATTTAATTAAATCAGGATACGTTTAAAACAAAATGAAAACTAATTAATGATATAGGGAGAATAAAAAATTATGTTAATGTCTAGAATGTTGCGAGCAAAATGTGGAGAACAATTTATGGAATTTAATTTAAAAAAATATTTAAACAACTATAATATTCCATATTTTAAAAATAATTATTGATATATATATATATATATATATATTATGTATTAAATATACAGGCCCTTCAAAATCCACTACTGTTTAAAATTATATTTTTATTACTAGGGTGGCTATATAGCTGGACTATAAATTTTATAAATTTATTCAAAAAGATCAAATTTTATATTGAAATGTAAAATAATTATAAAAAAACTTAAAATATATACCAAAAAAGGACATCATTGTCATCAAAATTATCTTCACCGTATAACTTACTATTCAAAATATTCACTATGAATATTGTTAATTAAAGAATGCATGCTATCATTGATGACTCTTTTATGATTCATTATCTAAATTCTTATGGTATTAATTATTCTGATGTAATATAAAAAAAATATAAAAATGGAATTAACCAGTCATATATCATTATGTTTTAATATAAAGATGTCTAAATTGTTTTTTCCACAAAGAATATATTATTTTCAAATTCCCATTTTTCCAAATTTTTAACATTAAATTGGTTTGGATAATAAAACATCAACATAAATAATTAAAATTCATTATGTATAATGATTTTTTAATTCGGTAGTTTGGATCAATAAGTGACAATTCCATGTCTCTAAAAATATCAAAATGTCTTATGTAATATTAATGATTTTTTAAAAAAATTATATGTTCTATAGAATAGAAAATTCATTACATTGAGCCCAAACAAAACATGAAATGCTCTATTTAAATTTTACGAAAATAATGTAGAAACTAAATTTTCTGGTATGAATAGAATTAACTAATTTTTTAAATATTTTCAATGAATCTTAGTATTTATTAATTATTAGTAAATACAAATTCAATTTTCGTAATGTATATTTATACTTCCAATTTTATTTTCATTATGAATGTTTTTAAATAATTTTTATGAGAAAATATTATACATATATTTTAAGTAATTTTAAAATTCATATAATAAAATGATATTTACTTTTTTAATATGAATAAACAATTATATTAAGGTGATATTTGGAGAATTATCTAATAATAATGATTTTAATATGAATAATTAGAAGTACAATTTTTTATTGAAGGTTGTATTTTTCATCAATTTATTACTTGTCAGATTATTATATTTATTTTAAATTTTTTTATTAGATTTTTATATATAATAATCTATTTATATTTTTTTAAATTAACTTTATACGTGAATTTTATAAAAAAACATTTTACGCTCAAAATAAACATTTTTTTTATCAAAACTAATTTTCATCCCATTTCAGTTTATATTAAATTCTCCAAATTATATGTTTTAAAAGGTAAAAAATGGATTCCAAATTTCTGAATAGTGTGACAATTTTTGTTATATATTTCTTTCTTTCTATTATTATACATGATTAGTGACTGTAGTATTTTTGTTACTATGGTAAAGTGTAAATCTGATATTTAAGTGATAAATAATATGGTAATGACTATATGATTACATAAATAAATTCCATAATTTTATATATTTAATCCATATCATCCATAATAATCCATGATTATATTATTTGGATATTTTCCTTTTGGTTATAGGTTTGAACATTATAATAATTTATGTAAATAAAAATAAAAATTTACACAATGATTTTTTTAAAATTATTATAATTTTTAAATTTAGATAATTTTATTCCAGTTATAAATATTAATTTCATTTATAAATCAGTTTTCTTCATAATAATTTTTTTTCTTTAGTCATAAAATATTTTCTTTAATTGCTCACATAAATCTGATACCATATTTATTCAATTAATAAAAAATATAAATAATCAATGTTAAAAATATAAAAATTCATATAATTAGAGATAATAAATGTGATACATGAATTATTTTTTATTAATATAATAGGTTACTGATCTAATGTGAATGTTTTTTTATTTCATTTCCTTTCGTGAAGCTATTAAAGTCAATGTAATAAATACATCTAAAATTGAAATTAATGATATTTGATGGTAAATATTATTTTATAAAATGATATAAAACTTCAAATTATAAAGATTTGTCTAATAGATTGTTATATGGTACATAATATCAACCATGGACCATTTATGGGGATTTAATACATTTATATTAACTATATTTTTCCTAAAACAGTAAAAACCCGTGTTGTCATGATATGTGTGAAAGGGTTTAACAAGAAGTTTTAATCAAAGGAGAATGGGAATACTATATGAAAAAAATGTTAAAATCTTATTGGATGATATTACTATACCCCATGATAATCCTATTTTACAAATAAATTTTTTTGTTACAATTTAATTTTATAAATTATTTATAATACTTTAATATTTTGAGAAATTCCACGAGTTCCCCTCCCCACTATTTTAAAATAGGAAAATATATTTTCTTTTAAAAAACTCATCAAAACATATTTTTTTTAAAAAAATATATCTCCAAATAACTTCATAAACTATATACCTACTTTTGGAGGCTTAGATATGGCATAATACCAATCAACTTTGTCTTAGGGTGTCAAAAATTGAGATTAAATGAAGAAGAGTTATTGTTCTTAATAGATGATTTATTTTTCATTTCATATTTCAAATCATTAAAAACAACTTATCTATTATTATATAAAATGAAAATGATAATCCATATACTATTTTTCTATTATATTAATCAATAATCTATATCCATCGTCAAACTCTATTATATGAGAAGGGAATCTAGCAATCTAGTGTATAGAGGACAACAACATCATAGACCAAATTAATTCATTTTCCATAACTATATCACAACAATAATTAATATAATGTATTTAATGTATATATATTTTGAAAACTAATTATTTAAGATACCAAAAACTAATAAATCTCATATTTTAATAACATCCATAAACAGATAAATATAACAACTTTTCATGCGTAAGTGTATAATACCACATACATGAATCAATGTTATTCATATTTCCTCACCACATTACATGGAATATATTTATTTACGAATGTATTTTTTGAAAAAAAAAATTATTGATGATATTATGATCATTTTTTGATATATAAAAAAATTACTAAATTCTTCCAAAAGTTATCATTAAAAATGGTTATTTTACTCATGTGTTTGTATGACCTACTGTCTCCATGATTGTAAAATAGTATTATTATAAAGATGTTTCATTATTGGTCTTAAATTTATTATTTATTTATAAAAGTAATAATTATTCCCTAATTATTATTTTTTATTTGAAGTAACAATGACCACTTTTACAATATTCAGACTAACAAATTCATTTATGACATAGAATTGAAAAATCAGCAAACCTCCCAACCAGAATTTGACCATTTTTTAATTGTACATAATAGGGTAGAAAATGTAAATAAATATATAAATAAAAATAATAGGTTCATCATGAAATTAAGTAAAAAATATATTTATATTATTTTCAAAGATAAATAACACACATTATGATCCATACTCGATATACGAGACTCATTACGTTAAAAAAATTCTTCTAAATTAGTTAATGTTGTAACATCAAAATATTTATATACCATGTGCATATAAATCTACAAGATTTATGAAAAATCAAAATTTATAATTACAGGGTATATTATGTTAATATTTTAGCATACCTTTCATCTTTATAATATTTTTAATAAAAAATATAATATTAATATTTTACCTAATAGACTATCCTTATAAAACCTATATTTTAAAAATTCTTATAAAATATGTTTTTAATGGATGACCATATTTAAAAACAATTGAATGTATTAATATAGATTTAAAATGACTATATAGGTCATGATAAATCTCTTTATGCATTTTTTCAATGGTTTTGAAAATGAATATTTTTATGGAATGTGTTGAATTTAATTGCATCTGACAAAAATAATGTTATATTTTAACATATACAATGAAAGTAACCCTTCCAAACATCAAAACTGTTATTTCATGTATGTAATACAATATATTTTTTCGTGTTTTATTCAGAAAAAAACCTTTTCCAACTGTTATAGTAATTTTAGTTTGGATAAATGAGATTAAATTGTATGGTATATCTCAAAATCCAAAAACATGTTATTATCGGTGAAAAATAACATTTTATGATGAAATTTTTACGTATTTTATTATAATTCAATAACATCATTGTTCTTGGGGCAGCCCGATGGTTCCCCATGCCCACTTGGTCACATGGACTCAAGCCCATTTCTCTAAACGATAGAGGCTTACAACTAGAAGCGGGGGCCTTAGGTGTGATATTGGGGAAACTATGCCACTATTGGATGATTAAAAAAATGAAATAATAAGAATTTGCATCAGATAATAATGTAGGAAGTAGTAATAACCTAAAATATGTAAACAATAGAAGACTGAAAGTATGTAAACAACTAGAGAACATATATAATGTTACATGTCGCATATGTCTAGTAATGCATACTAACTAGTCACAATGATGGAAGTACAATACTAAACCAAATTATAAATGAAAACAAATAAAATTCACAGCATCACAAGCCTCAGCATGGTTCCAGTGTCTCCAGCACCACAATAATAAAGTACCTAAAGTATACTCGTGCTTTCCATTATCTATACCTACAACAATATAATCTGTATGAGCCCAAAAGTCGGACCCATACAGGTTTTGAGACGAATAACAGTAGGTAACCACCTAAGGATATGTTCCTAACTATCAGTGAAGATATATATCATGAAAAACTAAAATAATTAAGTAATAAACTAGGAAGTACTCAAAATTAACCGCAATATAGTTGAAAACTAAATTCATTTACATTAATTAATTAATTAATTTTCCAATCATTCACAAGAAACCCTCTAAGAATGTTCTCACAGTCTATCCCATCTGGTTCAACATAAAATTTAAATCAATAAAGCTATAACTACCCTCTGGGAATGCCCAAAAAGTATAACCCATTTGGTCTTATACAATCAAATATAGTCTATGGAAGCAGTCACCATAAATTCCTTTTGTGTTATTTTAACTATAAACTAAACTCTCTCTGATTAGCCACTCAACATAAATTCCCATTGTAGTCTAGTAATTGTAAACAATAAACACTCATGAGGATATCTCATTGTAAATCCCCCAATAGTCTCACAATGTGAAAAGTATAAAAGAATATCTAGGGAAGCCCGCAACATCAATGTCCCCTATGGTCTCACTACACCAGGTTCCCATATCCTTGTGTAATATAATCATGCACAAATGATATCCAACCGCCAATGTAATTTTATCAACAACAAGGCAATGAAATTAAAATTCATACCACAATAATGTCATATAATATCAACTCCATACTAATATTTTTTGTCCTGGAAAAAAGAAAATCCTAAAACACAGTTCCAGACCCAACATGCATTATCAAAAAAATCATGGGAAACACATAAATAGATTGGAAATAAACCTTATTCATAATGAAGAACCCTTAATCAAGAAAGTAAACCATATAATTCATCAACAAGGTGAAATATCCAAAACATGGAATCCCCTAAACAAGGGTATTCAACATTTGTTTTTCACATATAATCCAAATACATCAAAAGAAAAGAACAAGACACCTAACTTGATGTTGTGTGATGGATATAGTTGATTCTCAGTGTTTGATTAAACCTATAACATTGTAGATCTATGAAACCTCAAAACTGTTCAACCGTGAATATCGTACGGGAGAAGATAAATCAAGAGGAGTGTCTCTAGAATAAGTAAGAACTAACTAAGGAAATTCTTATGTAATAAATTGAGTTTGATTCAGAGAAAGGACAAAGACTCCATGGTTATGAGAATATTCTTTTATTTCTATCTATCTTGTATGAGATAGGTCAAGAAGAAGTTGTTTCTAGTGATTAGCCACAACCTCGGTTTGATTTAACAATTACAAAAATACATTACAAGTTCTTTAAAGATACATGGAATTTATAGGCCTTTACTAGGTCCCACTGTAGGTGGCCCTAACATGTCATCCCATGGTAGTGTATGAGGCCGTGAAACAGCCAAACATGACATGTATGTAGTGACTCAGTGTATGATGTGTACATGTAAGAACAAGGAGTGTACTTAAAAATTATTCATTAATCCATTTATTTTTGTCAAAAGTAACCTGATTTGAAAAACCATACTTGAAAAAAAGATCCAGGTTCATACAAATTCCCCCTAAAATAAATTTGTCCACGAATTTCCCTAAAAAGGTGCCATATAAGAACACTCAAACATCTCTGACCACTGTAACTGCACATCGGTATCCATCTCCCAAGTCACGTCATGTGCTCATCTATTCTACCTCAACATCCATACTAGAGGAACATACTGGCCACAAAGAACCATTGTGCAGTGATCAATAATCTATATAGGATGCTCCTAAAATGATGTGTCCACCTCCAACTGAACCTCCTCGGGTACAAAACCATGATGTAATTATGAGAAGTAATGCCACAACTGATAAACCTGGAAGATTTCATTCATTGATTGCTACGTTTGTGGTAACTTTAAATGATAGGAATCCAACCCGATTCTCTCTCAAACATCAAAGGGACCAATATATCTCAATGAATGATTTCAGTATCTCTGAATCCTCTTATGTCCCAACCTCCATGTGATATGTATGAAAACATTATCTTCAACCTCTAACTCTATAGGTCGTGTCTATCAATCATCATTAGACTTAAGTCATGACCATGTAGAAGACATCCTTTTCTGAATCAAGTCCACCTGCTTTGTGGTCACCTGTGAAAGATGATTTCATAGAATAGATGCCTCTCATGATTCTATCTAACATAGGGGTGATTTGAAAGACCTACCATTCAAAGACTCCTATGGTTCTATCTGAATAGTCTCCTGAAAACTATTATTTTAGGAAAACATCACCAAAGGTATGTGCTTGTCCTAGGATCCTCCAAAATATAGGGTGTATACTTGAAGAATCTCCTCCAGCACTTGAATCATGCACTCAGACTGGCCATCTATCTGGGGATGATAAGAGGTACTCAGATGTACCTATGTACCCATAGCCTTCTAAAGTCCTTGCTAGAAATGAGAAGAAAACCAGGTGTCTCTGTATGAAAGGATATAGGGCAGAATCCCATGTAAACATATAATCTCTCAGACGTATAACCTTCCAATTTCATCAACACTAAAGGTCTCCATGATTGCTAAGATGTTTGAAACATTCATTAGTCTATCAATGACAACCCAAACTTTGTCATTCCATCTAGGTGACCTTGGTAAACATGTTACGATTTCTATCGCAACATAATTTCACATGCACTTTGGAATGGGTAACTACTATAAAAGCCTTGATGTTCACTGATTCTCTTCCATCAACAGATGAATAGTTGACCATCACATAACAAAACCAGCAACATAATTCTTCATACCTAGCCACCAATACTGATTGTGTAGATCTCAATACATATTGTTGATAATAGGATGAACTTTCCAAACTGATGAATGAAAATGTAGAAAAATTTCCTCATTTATGTCTATTGACACCTAGACTCGCCCATGAAAATGCAAGATCTCAACTTGGACTATGGTCCATCCAGGAACAAGGTCCTCTCTTGAGACACTCTTTCATAGGACTGGGCCTTCATAATCTAATAGCATCCTCATTCGCAATTGATCAATTAGATTAAAGGTAACCACTACATAAAAAAGAAACATCATTCCATATCTATCATGAACCTCCAAATGAATCTCATATAACATTACCATAAGCTGACACTCACTGTTGGCCTCCGGAGCTTCCTGTATTTGAGTCCTTCAGCTCAACACATAAGTCACTATGCTTTTTTTCCCATGCGTATAGGCAAGCTCAAAGTCAAATGACTAATGGTACTCAACCCACCTTCTCTGTGTCAAATTCAGATCACTCTGAGTATATATATAATTGAGAATATTTTGGTTAGTGAAAACCAACAAATTCTCTCCTAAAATATAATGTCTTTAACAATGCAATGCATGAAAAAATAAAGCTAATTCGAGATCGTGTGTTTGGTAATACCTCCCATGTGGCCTCCACTATCGTGACCCATATGAAATGAATCATTCACCCTGAATATGCACATCTCCCATCCCAATACCTGATGAATCATATTAAATAGTGTAACTCTTAACCAGCTTTGGAAAAACTACTATCAGTGATGAATTCCACCTCCCTTTCTGCTCCTAAAATAATGAATCATTGTAATTTGTCCATAAGTACTTCACACCATTATTAGTCAGGACCATCAGTGGTGCCACTATGTGTCAAATGTCTTATATAAAAAGTATGTAGTAACCATCCAGTCGTATAAAAACTCTGTAAATCAAAGATATTCTTCGACTGATCCCATGAAACTACTTATCTAACATTCTCTAGGTCTACTGATACTTCTATCTCTAAGATTACATGACCTAAGAGGTAAATTAGGTCCATCCAAAAGTTTCATTTTGAGATCTTAGCATATAGTTGATGCTCTTTATGTGTAATCAAAATGATCTAAATCTCGGTATCATGGTCATGTCAAGTGTGAGAGTACACCAAGATATCATCCATGAAAATCCCCAAAATGATTCCATGTATGGATGGAACACTCAGTTCATCAGTGCCATAAAAACTTCTATGAAAGGATGTAAGAGGTATATCTGAGGGACTAATGGGAAACTTATGATAACCAGATCTCAATTCAATATTCGACAACACCCACGCTCCTCAATGATGATCAATGAAATCATCAATCCTTGACAAATGTTATTAGTTCTTGACTGTCAACTGGTTTTTCATCTGATAATCAACACAATTTCTGAGGATACTATTTTATTTCATTATTAGATGGATAGGTGAACCCCAAGGAGAAGTATTTTTTCCTATGATACGCTTTTCCTGTAAATCCTATAGCTTCCTGTTGAGCTCCAATAACTCTGGTGTAGCCATCCTATATTGAGGAATGGACACTGGTGCCACCCCTAGAACAAGATTAATTAAAATTATACCTCTTTCTCTAGAGGAAAACCTAAAAATTCATCTGGAATGAAATTCCTAAAATGATCCTGTACTAGGGGAAAGTCCATATGTGAAGTCCACAAGACATTCAGGTATAAACAACTAATCCGAGCTACAACTCCTCACAAACCATGTAGCTCAGGTCCCATTCTACTCACCTGGAAATCCAATTCTCTCTTATGTAGAAATGAACCTCCCTATGGTGATGTGAAACTCACCCTAAAACAATAGAAATCGACAACAACATGGAAGGAAACTAACCAGTCCATTACAAGAATGACACCATAGCCCGTCATCTCTAAACATTATGGTCCCATAAGAAGAAAAACCCACCAACCTCAAAAGGGAACTCCTTGCACTAATATACACTAGTTATTCTAATCCACAACAGAGTGTGCAATGTCATGATATCAGCAGATGTAAACATATATATTCATATGATCTCCATAGTAGGCTAATATATTAATCTATGGGATGACCCGGTATCAAAAATTGAAGAAGCTAAAACTGAGGCAACTAGAATCGTACCTCTAACCATAGAGGGTACGAGATCCTACTCCTACTGAGTTTTCTATAGCACAAAATCCTGACATGTGTTCTAGCCTTATGAAGGTATCTGTGATCCCTGAGAAGATCCACCCTTTGACTGTCAAAAACCCTATGTCTGAACACTACGTCCACGACCTCCATCTCGAATAGATTGGTCGGAAAAACTCCAATTCTCAATCTGAGGAAAAACCGGTGGTCCTTCTCTTGAATGTGGATTCGTAGAAGAACCCCTATCAATATCTTCAAGTGAAAAAATGATAGAAACATTGAATATGACCCATAATTTCCAATGATCGACACTCAAGTGGGTCTCTCGGGCAATGTGATCTCATATGCCCAATATTCATGTATTGTTAGCATACCACCTAACTACCTGAAAGAGTCTCTCACCTACTCGAATCTCTATGCATAGACTCAGTTCGACACTTCCTACAATATGATAGAGGAAAACCAACTCCATATACTGATCCATCCTGGCTCACAGCTCCAGAATTTCTTAGGTTGTGCTCTGTGATTTCTTCATAGTTAATTATAGATGTTATGGAAGTCATCCTGAAGTTGTTCACATTAGATCGAATGTCATTAAAGAGACTGTCCTCAAACTCCATCACCATAAAAAAATGCATCATCCACTATAATGGGTTTGAAACGCTAGATATCTGTGAATATAGAAGAATAATCAATGAATGAAAGACTACTTTTCCCCAAACTCATGAACTCTCAGGGTGGATTTCCCCTCAAGGTATCCAGGTAGAAGTAGTCATATAAGGTACACAAGAAATCAACCCATGCCAAAACCTTCTAGCATCCTTCCAATGAAATCATGTCCCATAATCTCTAGGTAGATTCCTAGATCATATACATAATGAAATTCATCCTCCTCTCTAGAGGATTATTGAGATGATCAAAGATATACAACATGGATTCTATCCATGAGTCTGCAGCCTGAGGTCCTCCACCCCCTTAGAAGGTGGGAAGATACTGCTACTGAAAAACTTGTGCCAACTCTGCCATAGAGAGGGCAAGGTGCAGTGTTTCTTAGAAGGTTTGCATGAACCTCAAGAAGCCTTATCAGACCTGTGTTTCATCACCTGTATTCAGAATGATGACTAGTTCTAGGGTTGGAATGATGGGAGGATCTTCTGGTAGTCCTTGATCTTCCATGTTTGGTTTATGATCGATGCCCTATATTTTCCATACAACTAAAGGATGTTTTAGTGGAATGAATCTGCAATGTCAAGAACCCACAATAGATCATGATTATCAAGGACATAATATTTG
This sequence comes from Viscum album, assembly GCA_963277665.1. NCBI lineage: Eukaryota > Viridiplantae > Streptophyta > Magnoliopsida > Santalales > Viscaceae > Viscum > Viscum album. The sequence continues at coordinate 1,593,147,465 of OY728150.1, forward strand.
ATGTTAATGAAATGAATTGGTGAACAAAACTTTCATGTTTTATAAAACATAGATACAAGACATGTATGGCCCCTATACAGTGTGTTCCCTAAAGCCTTCACATGGGAATGTACCTCTACCAACCTTGGTCATGTAATACCCCATACACATGGAATATTCTATTTTGACATGACATGTACTCAAATAATTCCCCCTTTATCGGGTTCCCCTTGATGACAAAACCACACGGTTATCCAAGAACACAACTACATTGCATATTTATTCCCGGAACAACATGTACTATATGGATTTCATCCATCAGTGTCATTGGTCACACAACTAGATACATGGTCCAGTCCACAAAATGTTTTCAAGAAAAAAATGGTGAGGACTACGTATGTTCCATCCATTCGTGTCGTCGGTCACATGTCCAGATACATGGTTACTATAACACAATGTGTACTACTATTACATGATGTGTTCCACCAATGAAAACCCAACCCTTTATCTTCGCCCATACAGTTTGTGTGGTGGTAAATAACTACACGATGTGTACATATAATACCTGGAACAAATTAAAGAATTTTTTTCCTAAATATAAGGAAACATGTTGGTTATTCATCATTAGAGACCATGTATTTTTGGCTTTTTCCAAAATAGTATGCCTGAGAAACTACCCATAACCCCATAAAACACTGAACAAACATTAAAGTGCCAAATTCTGATCTGACGGGGCATATACTCCCTGCGAATAAAATATTGGCATCAAATTCATGTATATCACAAAGTATAATAGTGAAATCAATAACATAATCCACCGTATTCCGGTCCATGCGGGACCATAACACATCAAGGAACAAACATTAGCATACATTCAAGAAAAACATTACAAATTAGAAATACCCTATCAAAATAGCAGATATTCTATAACGACATCTATCAAAACAACTTGCATATCTAGAAGAACATCGATCATAACCACATTGTATCAAGAGTTCAACCTAAATGTAATTAAATGAATTCATGACATGTAATCTATATCAAGTTCATGTATGATATATGAGATGGCATACCCTCATCCCATCAGGTTAGAATATAAATAGAACATTGATAATATAAAAATAACATCACTGAACATGTGAATCACCCAACTGTGAAATCAAATCAACACTAAAAATTTCAAACCAGAAAATTGCAGTCATTGAGGCATATTGCCTTTTTCCTATACACGGGTTAGCTACTCTCTAGAAAAACTTATTTCAAACTACACATTCCTTCCAGTACCTATATTTAGGCTCCAAATAGTATTTCAAAGAAGAAAACAATCCCTATGATACCCCTTTGTAACATCCCAGATCCTGGTGCCGCACAAAGGTTCCCCATAAGCGGTTGTTCACATGGCCTGAAGCACATTTTCATAATCTCCAAAGGATACCAACTAGAATTGAGGTCCTTGGGTGTGATAGTGGAAAAAAATGCCCTCATTAGAATAGTAACATAGTAGAATAACAATAATATATAATAGATAATAGTGTCAAATGTTGTAATACCAAACAACAAGTAAACAACAGAAGAATGATAATATATAAACAACTATATACATATATAATGATGCATGTCACAATTTTCAAGGATAGTAGCCAAATAATTTACAATGCTATATTTATAATACTAAACAAAATTACCAATAAAAATAAATAAACTCTAGCATCATCGTAAGCCTCTACTTGGACTCATACTCTCGAGCTCCACAGTAATCAAGTTCCTCAAATAGAACAGTGTTGGACCTTATCTAAACCTATAACAATATAATCTATTTGGAATCAATATCATGACCAAACAAGGTGTGAGAAAAATCTTAGTAGGCAACCACCCAATGATATGTTCCTAATTGTTAATGAATATATATAGCAGGAAAAATGAAAAATGACTTAATAAAAAATGAATTACTCAAAAGCAAACAATCCTACAGTTGAAAAATTTATTTATTTTCATTTATTAATTATTCAAAAAATCAGTCAAAAGATACCCTCTAGGAAAGCTCTCAATGTCTAACCCATCTAGTTAAACATAAAATTTAAATCAATAATGTTATAACGACGCTCTGAGAAAGGTCACACATTCTAACCCCATTGGTCTCATGCAATCAGAAACTCTCTGATGAAGCACTTACAATCAATTCCTATTATGATATTTTAACGATAAACTACAGACTCTATGAGGAATCACTCAATGTCAATTCCCCCTGTGGTCTCTTTATGGTAAACTATAGACACTCTGAGGCAACCTTCAATGTCAATCCTCCATATGTTCTCTGAATGTGAAATGAATAACGAACACAATGAGGTAGCCCTGAATGTCAAATCCACCTATGGTCTCACTACACCAGGTTCCCACAACCCTGTGCAATACAATCATGAAGAAACAATATCCAGTAGTTAGTGTAATCACATCTACTATAAGTCTAAGCATCTACGATGACTATCTTGAGAATGTCATATAATATCAACTCCATCCTAACAATACTAGGCATGAAATACAAAATAGCCTAACATGTATTTCTATACCCAACGACCATTATCAAAAAAACATGGAAAAACACATCCATAGCACGAAAATAAACCTTATTCATAATAAAGAACCCTTACTCAAGAAAGAAAACCAAATAAGGAATCAACATGGTTAAATATTCAAAATGCATAATAACCTAAACTACGATTTTCGAATATTTTTGAATATATAATCTAAAATACATTAATGAAAATACAAAAACCACCTACCATGATGTTCTACGGTCGATATAGTTGAATCTCAGCCTTTGAATAAACCTATAACATCATAGATATATAAAAAAGTCAAAACATATCACCCATAAATACCTCCTGAGAGAAGTGAAATTATGAAGAGAGGCTCTAGAAGAAGGAACAACCCTCTGTGGAAATTCCAATGCAATCAACGGTGTTTGATTCATATAACGAATGTCAGGTTGGTGGCTTAGAAAAGATTTAGAGATTTATGTCACTCCAAGACAATATAAAGCTATAGGAAGGTGTTTATGTTGATTAGATGTGACCCTGGTCCAATTTAACAATTAAAAAAAATACATTGTGTGTTATTTAATGATACACAGCGTGTATTGGTCTTTACTGAGTCCTTCCTTAAGCTGCCCCACCATGTTGTCACACGGTCATGTATGCAGCTATCACATGAATAAACATGTCATGAACACCATTCCTTATCAAACTACAAATACAAGTAAGTACACACCATATACGTCAAAGGATTTCTTTCATTCCTTTTTTTCATTAAAAGCAACTTGAATTGAAAAAACATACTTGAAAAGAAGATCCAAGTTCTTATTGATTCATAATAATTATTTATGACAATTGGTGATCCATTCTAAAAAATGATTTGTGGGCTCATTATAGCTCACTAATTCATTTAATAAATGATTATTATTAACTAATTTGTTTTCTACTAGAATAATTTATTAATATTCTATTACAAATATTTCAAATATGTGATAGGTATAAAATATTAGGAATATCATATTTAGTTAATTTAATATATTGTGATGTTAATTCCATGAATTACTATGATGGATATATAAAGATTCACTATGATGGTTACTCAAAGTATAATTGCTATGGTTATTCGATGTGAATCCATGAGAGTTAACAATATGATTGAGTGATATGAAAATGATCCAAAAGTAACCTACATGTATTATCTATCCTTTATAAAGTTTTTATGGTATAGTATTATTTATCAATAGAGAATAATGACATCATGTTTACTTTAATGTATTTAATAATGAGAAAAAAATAACATTGAGAAAATTTTATTATTATTGTATTTATTTCAAATAAATAACTATGAGGTTTTTTTTTAATATTTTGAATTTTTATGAATTTTTTTTTGAAAATAATTAAGAAGTTAATGTAATGTTTTTGGAAATATAATTTAAATTTTTAACCCAAATCTTATTCTAAAAAAGGAAATTTTATATACATATTCCTGGAACAATGGACTATTTTTTCATATTTAGGTCCCTTACTAATCCTTAAATCATTTTAAAATACATTTTACCCAATCATTAAATATAAGGATGATGTCAAGATTAAAAATTTTAAAATGTTTAATGAAAATAAAACATGATTTGTTATGTTTTTTGGTGGTCATGAATTGATATAGAATATAAGTGATCACTTTGTAATATATAGGTCTATTATGTAAGCATTTTGGAAGGGTTATGGAAAATTTCTCTAAAACTATTAACATGAAATGGTCACTGGGAATATAAGAATGAGAATTCTTGAGAAAAACACATGATTCAGTCATTCTTAAGGTTGAGTCCTTACCATTGGTAATAGAAAATAGTTTAGTCATATTTGGAGATTATGAGTTTTCATGTGATTATCTTTTTTTTAATGGATATCATTATAGGATTACAATTTTATGGTTTATTTTAAGATCAACATCATATAAAACCCCAATTCCTTGATTATGTGATGAATTCATGGGTGATTAATGATATTATTGAATTTTTTATTTATAAGGACAGTCATCTTAGTTATAATAGAATTGAAGGATGAATTGTTATGGAATTTAAAAATGTATTTCTTTTACATTGACTATTTTAATTTTAAAATTCAATAATTCATTTAATGATTTAATGGGCGTCAATTATACAAATTAATGACAATTTTTGTTTTTTGAAAGAAAGAGACATTTTATAACTTTATTATACCTTGCTTTTTTTTAATGTCTATTATTGAAAATTCATGTCCAATTTACGTTGAATACTTTTTTATTATTCAAATAACCTTTAATAAATTTTTTTCTATACCAATTATAATTTAAATTATCCAAAATTTATATCAATAATGTTGTTTATTTGATCTGATTTGAAAATATAAATTTATCCATCTCATTTAGCAGGGGAAATACCAGTGATAAATATATAATTTATTTTTTGGATATGTTTACATCATGCTTGAAGAAAAAGATAATATAAATAACATAAAATTAGTTAACAATGGTTTTATTTATTGTATGGAATATTTTAGTATTTATAATTTATTTATAAGGATTAAATTTATTTTTTAAAATCATAAGGAAATATTTTATATCATAGGATTATAGGAATAATAAACTTAGGAATAAGAAAAACCAGAATTATTAATGATTTAAGGATTTTTTATATATAAATAGTTTTCATAAGTTATTTAATATTGTATTTTATGAAAATTATAAAAACAATGAATCACAAAATTGTTATACTGACCCATACATTTTTCATATATTATTTTGTAATTTTAAATATAAATATCTATTTAATACAATACTGGGATAGAAAATCATAGTGTCATTAGAATAATATGTTTGTAATTCAATAAAATAAAGCTAAATTAAATCTTATTTTTTATAAATACCACAAAGATATATTATATTATCTTGATCTTCTAATATTATGTAGTATAACATAACGATTTCTTAGAAAAATGGAATGATCTAAAAAGACTACTAAGGTAATTAACATGGAAATGAATCATTACAAATGGGTAATAAGTCAAAACATGATAACAAAAATGTATTGGATAATAAATAAATATTCAAAGTCATAACATATAAAAAATAGAATCATAATTCATTATAAATAAATGAATTCAGATATAATATATAACATGATATAAGCATGAGTCAAGGATACCTATAAAGACACTAGGACATGATGGATGGTGTCTAGTAATGGATTAATCCTACTCCGGAATCCTATACATAATTATTTTTGTGTCTCAATACATTACAAATGAATTGGAGTTCTATTTGGGTTTACCCATCATAACATGTACACACATATATCTTCCATATAAATGGATTATACAAAACGAATAATCAGAAAGATTTTTATGGGAAAAAAAGGTTTCACAATAAACCAATAAGAAATTCCAAAAGTTAATATCATAATGGTTTCCATAATATATGTGATTAAATAATTTTTTTAAATTCAGAAAAAAAATTAATGATAGATCATGAAAAATTATTACCTAATAATGTTAACATGTAAAAAATAATGTGTCAAGGTAAATAGGTTAATGTTACTCATATGAAGTGCTTTGTTTAAAATTTTAAAGTAACTTTAATTAGGGTAAGGAAATATTAATTTCTCTAAAAAAATAAAAAATACGATTTCATAGAATTAGAAAATATTTTATAATTTTTTATGTTTCGAAACATATCATTGATAATTACTTTTAAACTTAAATTGAAATAAGAGAAATTACCTTTTACTGAATTTAGGAATGAAATTGGGAGTGGAAGCATTAAAAATGTGTATCCCCATCAAATGAAGGTATAATAAACATAAAATATAAGTTTGGAACATATATAAACAATATAAAAAAAATATTCGATTAATAAAAAGATTAATTGGCTTATTGTGAGAGAATTAATAATCCAAAAAAACACCGTTTTTTAGAGACATCCCTTACATTATGTTACAATATAAATTTTTACACGACCTTAATTCCATGGATTATTATATTTTATTCATTTATTTTTTAATTAAAATACTTCTTCATATATTAATTTTTAAAATTTCTTAATGTTTATTTATATAAATTTTAATGATTTATAGAGTTTAATTTTTTTTATGGAGTGTCCATTTGATGGTATTAATTTCTATTCAATTGTTTTTACTTATTGATGTTCTGGTCAAAATGGACTATAACTCCACAACTGAAGTGAAGTGATATTATTAACCATTGAAAATATGAAATAGTCCCAAATACACATCTAGGTTTTATCATTCATATTTTTCATAGAGTAAACACATTCTCATTATTCTATATATTCATTTTAATGTGTTACTAGTCATATGAATGTATTATTTTATAATAATAATAGATTTATGTAAATACGTAATGATGAAAATGGAAACAAACTCATTATCCATAGAGGTGGTGAACTGATATAATGTGAAAAATGTTACCATTTCATTGAATATAATGATAATAGAATTTTATAGATGATAGTTATTAAATTATAAATAAAAATTATTATTTTATATATGATACTTGAATTATTATTCCATTTTTTAAGGTGGTTGGGGGAATTTTGGAGAAAACAATTACACAAAATTTGTCTATGTAAATGTTAACTCTTGAAGTATTCCTCCTAGAATTAACCATTATAGAACATGATATTTGACTTATAATGAGACCATCATAACATAGACACCTTGGAATGTTTTGGGAAGGTGTTTGAAGAATTTGGGTTTGATAAAGGGAATAGTGTGTTGTGATGAGATGTTTTGGTTTGGGATGGTATTTATAATGAGACGATACTGGTTCATTTAAATATTATTGTCATTGGTTTATTATTTTTTCTAAAAATATAAATATTTATCATTTATGTTACTATATAAATTAAATTATTGATGTGAGTTCAATTTGATGGATGATTACCAATATCAAAATTTTGTATCAATAGATTCATGTGGGTTTATATGTGTTTTAGTTTAATATTATTTAATTTAATAATAAATTTATTCAAGATATTAATGTATTATGAATTCATATTGTTGGACTATACTTTTTTACAATATCATTGGAATTACTAAATTTTTGGATGATAAAAGAAATTTTAAGCACGATGTGAATTAATGTAGTGTGAAAATAGAAATGTGATATTTCAGAAAATGAAATTTGAATTCCAAATTTTCATGATCTCCATTAAGAGAAGGTTCCCCCCAATGCGTGATGATAATATGATGGTTTAGAGGCATAACACTGATGATGTTGGGGAAAAATAAGGCTTCTAGAATAATGTATTGAAACATAAAAGTTTGTAATATGTTTAGGATGTGTAAAATATACAACATATAATCCAAGTACATATTGTGAATGATGAAAAAAAGAATCAGATGTGACCATATATATGATGGAGTTAATTCATGGTTCATTACACAAAACATACTTGAGATACAAATATTTGATCATTTTTTAATCGTTCAATGGGGTAACCCGGATCTTCCCTAGAATGATGATTAATAATAGTTTATTGTCCATTGTAAACCTGATTATTAATTACCTAAATATAAGTATTTTGTCAAAAATAGAAAAAAGAAATCATTAAAGGAGTTTGGATTCGACCATTAGGAGGTCATCTCTAGAGTTCTAACCCAGAGCCCGTTCATTATTGTAAGGTTTTCTTTATCCATTGTTTTAATTCTACTTTTATGTATCGGTGGATTCTCACTAGTTTCATTAAATATTTTTCATAAATTTATTTCTCATTATTTATCATTTATTATGTATCATTTGGTTTATGGTTAATTAAATATTTTCCTTCATCTAATGAAGTTTTTCAAAATCTATATGGGAGAGTGGAATTAGTACAAAATTGTGGGTACCAAATTTTACTATATATTTCATTACTTTTTAAAACATTTAATTCATTGGTTATTTTGTTGCGATGAATTATTTCAATATTTTTTTAATAAATCATAGGCCAAGGGTGTTAGGTATAGTTATAATGTATCATAACAAAGATAATTAATTTATTACTGTTGAATTGGATTATTCATTTAATTTTCATATCTTATCATAACAAATCATTGTATATTAATACGTTTAAAATGATGAATTTGGATTATAGTGTACATTTAAAAGGATTTTACATTTCATCTATCATTAATATTGATTGATTTTCAAGCCAATGAGTATTAAAATTTTTAAAGTGACCACCATATAAATTTTTATCACAGCCACCAATGAAAATTAGTTTCCCTATCCTCTCCCTTTAATTTATTTATATTAGTATTAAATTACATAATTTTTATTAAATAAATAGTTTATTAAACTAAAATTAAAATTGGTACAACCCAACACTTTCTCAAGAGTTGTCATCATTCTTTTCCCCGATCTTTATGAGATTGATTCCAATCTCCCATTACACTATGCATTTTTTACTACAATTGGTGATCATTATATATTTATAATTTGGATCATATATAGGTTTAAACTACATAATTTGAACATATATTATTTTGGGGTAGTTTCTGTGGTGTTTTAGAGTGTACTTTTCATCTCATGGCTGATATGTTAGGGAAATTATTTTTATTATAAGGCTTCTATTTACTAATTTTTTGACAGATATTCTATCTGAATATCTTATTATTCAAATTTATGTTATCATTATTTACTATTATAATATTAAATGAATTGTCACACACATCATTCTTTTGTTTCAAAAACCAACAGAACTCATCAAACATCTATATTATGAGACAACATCGAAAAAATGAATTTGTAACGCTGGTCACAATAATAATATGACCATAAAAATTTGTATTATTATTCAAATGATTAATTAAAATATCAATAATGGCAAAAACAGTTTTATTATTCATATAATGTATTTTTGAAAAATCAAATATACCTAGGTTATTATGGATTTCATAGTACACCCAATGAGACCCTTCATACTAGAATACTCATGAGGAGAACTCATGAGAAAGACTTAACAGATTTTCTAGGCATTTTATTGCAGATATATATTATAGAATAGATGAAAATTATTTCCAATATAATGAATTGGGATAAATTTCTAACAAATAGTCCCAAATAATCTCAAATCTAAATTCCATTAAAAACAACACACCAATAAATTCTAATTCAAGGATAATTTGGTATAATGATGATGAAGATAAAGAGGTGGAGGAAGTAAGTGCTTCAGAAAAAATGATGTAAAACATACAGGGCCAAAAGCAATGGAAAATAACTATATCAAGTTTAAATAGATGAAAAACATGACCATTTGGAATCATATGATGTCTTGGTACATGAGGCATCACTTATGTGCATACAAACAAATTGTGAAGAATAATGTGATTGAATATAAGAATTTTTTGAAGAAGATTAAGGAAATTTGATAAAAAAATTATTGGATTTTCGAAGTGGGATAAGGTAATGATGTTGTAGTGGTGAAAGATATATAATAAATAGATGATGAAAATATAATGAAAATGGCTAACAAGTAGACATTCACCGACCTCACTAACATTCTCAAGACTGAAGAACAATGGGATTATCTTATATAAGTTCATGAAAAATATAATAAAAAGGCTACCCTAACTAAACAATTCATTAAAGAATGTGAAAATTTTCAAAACAAAAAATGATGAATTTTTGGTGGATTAAGTGAACTAAATTTTTTTTGTTTGATTTTGATTTCATAGAATTGCATTGTGTTTATCCCATAAATTGTAGCCCCAAAAAGTTCAAATTATGAGGAACAAATAAATCTTAAAGATGTGCACTACCCTAGATGAAAATATTAGTAAATAATTGATATATCCAATATAGTTGAATATATATTATGTTCTAATTACATTTTGTGCTAAAATGGATTGTTACATACCTAAAATTAGTGATACTAGTAGGAAAACCCAATTTTAAAATTTCATTCCTAGACATAGATTTATTTTTTATTGTTAGTTTTATAACTCTCAAAATGATGAATATGTGTAGGTTTTTATCCAATCACATTAAATATTTGAGGGTAATGTGAATTCATTGTAATTTTTGTCAGTCACATACATGAAATAAATGGATGAAATAAAAGTAATTAATATACGACCAATATATGACTTGATTTTAATTTACATCATTTGTTTAGTCCATGTACTGACCTCAAAGTTCACATCATTAAAATGGGTTAGAAAGAACTAGTGAAACACATACAAAAGGGTAAATGTAAAGGGAATAATGTCTATATTTCTTATATTTATAAATCCATATTTTTGTATTTTTTATTGAAAAAAAATAAAAAAAATAAAATTTTGGATAAAATTAGATGAATTTGATTACCCCATGAAAACAGATTAATTTTTTGTATTGTTCTCCATACTCTAGGATACATAAGAAAATAGTATATGTGTGTAATAATGTTTAAAAATTATAAATATATTTTAAATAATTGATAAATATATTAAAAAATATATTAAAATTAACATTAATTATTCAATTTCAATTTTCCTAAAAATTACTGAATATATAATTGTTATTTATTCTATTGATTCCTAGAATCATTCATTGAGTAAAATAATTTTTCATTTCCATGAAATGAACTAATTTTATTAATTTAATTCCCATTCATGTGATTATTATGTAAGAGATATTACTTGTTATTCTATATATATTTATTGAGTGAATCTTTGGTTATTTTAACCAATAAAATTATTAATATTTATATTTTCAAATCTATGAATGAATATATTATCTTTTGAAATAATTGAATATTTTTTAATGATCGATTTATCTATAAAACCACAAAAAAATTTATCCTAATTAACATGTAGAATCCATGGATGAAATTGTTGGGATAAATCCACAATATAATACTTTATTTTTCATTCATAACTTACTCTTTTTATTTTTCATGATTTTGAATTTTATATGTGTGAAGGTTATTCATGGTGGAAACAGGATGTAATTTTTTAATGGGATACTATACAATGTTTACATGGGGTTATATAGATGGTTTATATTTATATTCACTATAATTAATTATTTATCATTATTGTTGTAAAAAATGATAATGTTATGTGACTTCGGTTAATAAAGAATATCCATTACAAGATTTTTGATTCATATCATATGTGATAATGAGATGGAAGTGAGGTTCATTCCAATCCTTTAATTTTAAAAATAAATATTAAAATTTAGGGTTGTTTCTATAGTAGATCAAAAATTTCCACTTCGAGACCAATAATTTCAAAACCACATGTCGTTAATGGGTCGACACGTGCTTTATCATAGTTAATTTTTTAAAAAGATAATAAATAACAACAAGAGATGAATTCACACATTCTGAGTATATTCTCCATCCACCTATACATTATGCATAGAGGGTGGGGATGTTAGATGACAATATATTTTTCTGGGAAGAATTTAATTTATTTTTCTTTTTGAATATCATGTATTATACGTGATATTTTAGGCTCCTTTTTATCCTTATATGTTTTATGAATCAATACCTACCATCCATCGACCTCAAACTCATTGATCTGAATTAAAAATCCCTCATGATTTATTGTGATAATTTTATTTATGGGAGTAGTATGATTCAATTCATTCATATGGTTCGAATAATATACTTTGAGTATATAAAATACCCTATTTAAATTGATATATTGACTTTTGAGTGGAAGAATTCAGGGTATGGAAAATTATATATGGTTTGGGTGTTGAAAAAAACTGAAATGTGTGAGTGAAAAAAGTTAAGGTCTTGAATTGTATATTATTGATGAGGAATGATTTTTGAATTCATTAACAGGTATTTATTATTATTTTAATAATTTATATTATAAAATTATTATGAGCATTATTATTTGAAAATTCCCTTATAGATGTATAGACCATTTTTATTTTAGTGATGTAGATTTTGTCAAGGAGGAATGAATTGAGTATGGGGGTGTTTGATAACAAAATTATGTATCAATATATTAATGTGGTTTTATAGGTGTTTTAGTTTAATAATGATTTATTTAATAAGATATTAACTATTAATGGAAATATATTTTTTATATTTTAATGGTGAAACAAACATTTGAAAAAATATAAAGGAAATCATCACATTTTTAGAATATAAAGACACTTCAAACATTTTTGTAAAGTGTAATGGTGAAATATTTGAAATATAAAGAATTTTATATTGGATATTTTGTCACAAAAAATAATGTTCTCTATTAAATGAGGTATCCTCATGGTGTAGGATGACCAAAGGATATTATGGAGTCTCAAAACTGATGAACTGGAGAAAAATGAGGCTTCTAGTACTTTAGATTGAAAATTAAGAATGTGCATTATGTTTAGGATGAGTAAAATATATGACATGTAAATGATATATAAGACAGGAATTATTTTAAAAAGTGAATATGTCTTTACCATAAATTACATGTAATGAACACATGATTCACACCATGAATCATTATTGATAGACCAAGATATTTCAATTTTCTAAATCATTCAATGTGGTTCCACATGTTTGTCATGGAACAACTATAAAATGGTGTTTTTGAGAAAATAAAATACCATGATGCCTTAAAATAAAATGAATAAGGGTTCCAAAAATGGAAAATTGATTTATTCTAGGAATTAAGATTCGATCAATGGGAGTATTCTAATAGGGTTTAAACATGGAGATCATTCCTCATATTTTCATTTTCGTTATGCTTTCATTTATTAAACATTGATGTAATTTTGGATTCCAATAGATTAATTATATATTATTTAATTTAATTTCATTCCCATTATTTCTCATCGGTTATCTCCAATGTGGGTTTTGTTTTGTTCATCATTAGTTATAACCAAATGATAGTTGGTTGAATTCATTAAGAGAGTGGAATTAGGTAAAATGGGGGCATATAAATAACATCTATTTTTTTAAACTATTTTTAAAAGATATATTAAAAAGATACTAGGTTATGACTCATTATTTTCATATCTTCTATTAAATCATAGACCATTTGATTTTGGTTGCTGAAGAAACACTTCATAGAAATTGTAATTAATTCATGACCACTAAATTGGATTGTTCATCTACTTTTACAATTTGATCCTAATGTTTGATGGAATTTGTTTCATCAATACATGAATAAGTATGGTTATAGTGTAATTTGATAATTATCTTTCATTTTATCTATTAAAAGAATTTAAATATTTGGAGGCCAAAGAGTACTACTAATATTTTAGTGTAGTTATAATTTCAATTTAGAATATCCTCCATTGGAAATGAGTTAACCTCCTTTCTTGTTTTATTTATGATTTTTTCTTATTCGGAATTTATTCCGTAGTTTAATAATAAAAAAAATTCACTTAAATGAGAAATTCTTTGGTCTGGATTTTTCATCCCTACATTTCCCTGAATCTATGGGATAACCCTTTACTACTACTGTTAAAAACATTTATATCTACAGTATTTAGAGAAATTCTAATTCTAATTTGATTAATAGTGCAAGATTTTATGAAATCGTTTGGATGCATAACATACATCATCTATGAATAAAAAATTCATGTATTTGACATATAATGTTAAATAACATAAAATACCACATTTCATTATTAAAAAAATTACATATTTTAAAAACATGCATAAAATTCACCCAAATCATTTATTAACATCATGAGTTTAATAATGGAATCCATTTGAGAAAAAAAAATCGAAATATGTTAATTTTTATTTTTAAATATAATCTTCAATTATTCAATATATAGTTATATTAATATTATAAGTGATATTATGTCCGTTTGAAAAATAAATTCTAGTATAATAAAGTTACATTATCATTATAGTAAAATATAATAATAAATGTTTTAAAAAAAATAAGAAATATTTTTTTTCTTTTAATGTTGTTTTATTAAAATTATGATTAAAATATTTATGTTTTATAAAAAAACAAAAAAATAATTTGTAATATATAGAAAATTTATTTATTTTTACTTAGGTTTAGATATATAATATTTTAAAATTTTAATATAACTAAATATTATTTTAGTCTTCAATAGGTATGTTACTATTATAACTACCATGGTTCTATTTCTAATATCTAGTTTACTATTCAAACTATCTGGTTACTATTCGTTGTATAAAATTACTATTCCTATATTTAGATATGTAATGGTTATATGAGTTATGTAATTTATGTAAATAATAATTATTTTATTATTTATAATTCAAATCTATTTTCCAAAATTTTTATATATACATTCATCTCTAAAATGAATATTTTACTATTAAAATTATCTATGTTCATGATTATTGTCATACTAGGAGATTGATCGTATCAAAAAATTTATATATTACAATCATAAATTTTATTTTATATCGATTTATAATATATACAATTATTATTCATTTAGGTATACAATAATATATGACTATTAATTTGTAATAAATATTTTTTTGGTCTCTCTTTGTATTGTATGTTCTATATACTACGTGACACATTTATAATATGGGAAATTCAGTTTAAAAAATTCTAGGATATTACATGATTCACAAATAATAAAAATATTCCTCAAAATTTTGATTACAAATTAAGAAATAAACTGGTGAAAGTGATTGTATATAATGGATTCCTCTATTTCCCATTTCTGCCATGAAATTATGGATTCATTATATAACCATAACAAGGTGTGTTTTTGTGACATGTCGAACTTTATATCTACTTTTCTGGATATTAATTGATGGATGTTTATAAGATAAATAATTTTAAAGATGTACCAACTCATAATTAGTACATCGAAGGGATTTGGTATTTTCTTCATTAAGAGAAATTCATGGAATAGAACATGTACTAGATAAGTTTTTGGTGGATGTGCTAGCTTATAAGACACTACACTGACATGATCCTAAATCTTGAAAGAGTAGATGTACCTAGGACCTAAATTTCATTTCATCCATAATATAATGACAAAATTCTATGTATATATTGGAAGGAATATCACATCTCTAAACACAAACACTATGTCCCATCGATAATTGTAAACATATATCTATTATCAAATATAACATGCAATGATATGTTTTTGAATGGATTTGAAAATTTCTTCCATTTCATCAATCATTTATGTTCCCAACAGATTTCATTCACCAACATTATCCAAGTGTATATTTTTTATACAGAATTTTTTATAAATAGGTTCACGTGGATATATTTTTATTATTTAATGTAAACTATTATTGTAAGACAACATGACTATAGGTATATAATTATTTTATATCCCTTTCGTGTCCATTAAGAATCCCCTCTACATGACTTTTAGTATTTGGATAGTCTAGACAAATTAGAAATCATTTTGGGTGTGATAAGCTCTACTATAGTAGAACTGAGTATTTAGAGAATATTAAATACTTCTCCTAAACATGGAGGTAAATCATCAATATAAATGGGATATGTTCCAATATTCTACTCCTTGAATCCTAAACACTTCTTTGATGTATATTCATGAAAGAAAATCATGTGGTAAATCTAATCAAACTTTACCAATAAGAGAAGGATTATATGATAATCAAAAAAAGAACAAAAATAACATTATTTCCTCTTGATGACATTTTAAGACTTGTGAAAAAGTATATAGTGTGTATCTACAATTTAATTGTTGTTATGGTTAATAAATTAAACATCCCCTTATACTTTTTTCATCCTTATATTTTGACATATCAATAACATTGTTATATAATTTTTTATTTTTCTTCTTTATATTGTCCCAACAGCAGTTCTTTTAGAGATATTAACCCATCTTCATGTTCCCATTGTGGAAAATTATTTTTAATCAATGATATTTATTAAAATTATACTTCTTTATCATAGTATTTTATAGTAAAAAAATTTAGAACCAATTATTTAGACAAATGTTTCATCAATTTTGGACTCTGCGGATTTCCCATTTCTGATAGATTCCACCTTCTACCTAATTTCTAAAAAATATCTTTCAGAATCATTTATCATTGCTATAAGAGAAATTTGATTTGAAATTTGGGTAAGGATTGAAGAATTTATATCCTTATTGATTCCCATTTCCATCCTCTATAATTCAATTATTATAGTGTCCTTATCAATTTTCATTCTTGATAAGGATTTCAGATTCATTATTAATAGATTATATACCACATTATATGTTTTTATAGGATTATATACAATTATTTAGTCATAATAGATTGTTATCTCTACAAACATGGTTGGTGCGTATTAACATCTTTCTATCTAAATATATATTTGAGTCTCATGTGATCTTTATATATCATTTACTTATCCCCATAGATATAATGACACCATATTTTCAATGTAAATATCTTAGAAGTAAACTCTAGGTAAATCATTATAAATTTATCTTCTGAAGCATTATTTTACAGTCATAATCCAAAAAAATAACTATAACATGCTATGATACCAACTTTTGTGTACGTTTCCTTTTTCAAATATTATTGTATAATTTATTTCATAAATATCAATTAATAAAAAACTATAGATTGAATAACCCAGTTTCTTTGAATGATATGGTTTATAATTATATAATATGAAACAAAAAATTAAATTTCATTATTTTTTTAATTCAAAAAATACCTCCCAATATATCTTCATTTCATTAAACATGATAGAATAGCCTAGGTAATAAATAGACAATGGGGTGAGGTAAAAAACACATTATGGGAATAAACATGGAAGCATTGAATAAAATAGTGTATATATGGAATAATATGACAACATAAATTGAATGAATCCTAAATAAAAATTATGTTAAATAATATATTGAATATGAAATCATATGGTCCCCAAAATATAAGAATATGGAAACAACATATAACATCAAATAAATCTAAGCCAAATATAATTTCAAAGGAAATATCATGAGGTGGAAATGGTCCCATAATAGAAGAGGTTAAAATCCTAATCTGGTAAAAAAACACATGAGACTTCCAAATTATTCATTGTATAAAAAATATACATAAAAAACAACCATAACATTTACATCATTATGTGTGACACATAAATATATCCAACATAATGAATAATCATTATGTTTACCCTTTGAAATAAATGGTTTTCATAATCATGTCATAATGATCCACGAAAGGTTGTATTGTAATGATTTCCATGATATATGAGATTTAATAACTCTTGGACATTCATAAATGAAATATAAATATTAAACATGATTAATAATAGCAATTAATCTGTAAAAATTAATATGATGTTGTTCTATATCCATTGAAATGTTCTTCTTATGTGTGGTTTTAGGGAAACAAGTAAGAGTCTTTACTGAGGATAACAAGATATTAATTTTAATAAAAATAAAAGAGAAATAAAATTATTTTCCACATATTAATAAGTGATTTTAAAAACCATCGATGATTTAAAAAATTTAGAAGAGTGGTTCTCCAAAGATGCATGAAAATGTGAGAAGTTCCCTTTAATCATAAATTTGAATGAAATTAATAAGGGAAGTACTAAATCATTAATATCCCAATCCATGAATCATTCAATAAAAATTATATATTTGTGTTGGAAAATTTAAATAATATTAAATATTAAATTTTATATTAAATTTTATATACACAGTTAATGATTGATAATGAATAATACAAAAAATTTTTGTGGGTTGGAGAGATCCATTAACTTATATACCATAATCATTCTACACATGACCTTATTCTCATAGAAAATAAAGTTTTATTAATTATTTTATAACTTCTTCCATATATATTTTGTTTCTTATAATTTTTAATGATCTTTTAGTGCGCATTTTTCTATAATTTTCAATTTCATTATTTCAAGAGAATTTGTTTAATAGATTCAATGTCTGATCACATGGGATTATTTATTTTTGTTATAATAAAATGTTATGAAAACTTCATAAGAGTAATTGAATTTTATTCATGACTGTAAATAATATTATAATTTCTTACAAACGAATATTCTTCAACCATAGGAATGATTCATTGAGTAAAAACATTATCGTGATGTGATTATCTCATAGAGGTGGTTTTAACAACCATCATGATTTAGTTTTTTTTATTTAATATTATTTCTCTATTTTTATTCTATAAAATTAAATTACATATAATATAATTTTTAATTTTTAATTTACACATAATATATGCTTATGAGAATTCTAGAAGGAGGTAACTAAATGAAACTTATTAACGACAGAGGTTGCAATCCTTCAGAATATAGGAAACAGTTTAGTTTAGTTGAATAAGTAGAGAAAAGAAAAGGTTTCATGATAGGTATTTCATTACCAGTATAAAATTATTATTTATATATATATATGATAGTGTAGTATTATTCCATTTTGTATTTTGGAGTGGAGGATAATATTATATAGGAAATTAAATTAGAATAAGTAACTTTATATTGTTTCCTCTTGAATATATCCCCCTTGAGGGAGCCCTTAAGGTAAATATAAATTGTATTTTGAGGAGAAAAGGTTCACTAGGTCATATGTAAGAGGTTTAAGAATGGATTGTGGAAGAATTTATGAAATCTAACATGATTATAAGTTGTGAGATGAATGTGTGATGAGGATTAATTGTTATAATTGAACAAGAGTGGTGTATTAAATACTATAGACCATATTTTATTACTTTGGAAATATAATGTAAATATTAATGATTATTATTGATATATAATGTTAATTGTTCATGTGACTTTATGATAATATATTATTAAAACTTCAATGACTCATGAATCTATTTATTTGACTTATAATGTCATGACCCAACCCATCAGGGTTCGAACCACGACATGTGTAGATTTAGACCATGTAGTGCAGAATATAACAACCCTAGTTGGACAGCCTAAATACACTGAACATAAATCATTAAGAAAATTCATCTCAAAATAATGATACATAAATCAATTCATATTCTAAATACTAGATATAGTTAGGAACAAAACTGCACCTCCATGTCATCAAAATCAAACTTCCAGACACATGATTTTTCACAAAGAAATGCTTTCCACTAAATAATATTCTCAACATTACATGATTTCATCAAATACACTCATACAACATATCATTGTCACTGGGTTCCACTGCAAAAAATCCCACTAGTCGAAAATTTTCATGATACTCATATGGGGGAACATAAAAATTATAGGGGACACCACAAACACAATCTGGATTAACTGACTAGATATGGGATCATATGAAAATGATACTAGTAATAATATAGATATATTATGGTAAAAATATGATCAAATGAATACTTATGGAGTTCATTACAATTATACAAACCTCACTAAGGGTATATATATTATAGAGGACCAAAATCTAATCTCACTGAGGGACACCATGAAATCCATCTAAGACACACCATACTGAAGGGATCATATTCTTGAGATGTGTATGTAATACCACACTATACCCTCCAAGAAAAATAGACCATGGGAACAAAATAAACTAATAATTTTCCTTACTAAATAAATAAAGGGATATAAACATTAACATGGGGGTACACATCATGTACTAGAATTACGCAGTGTGTGAAACTAACCCATGGTCTGTCCAGGTGGTGATACCCTAGAAATAATGTAAATATCCAAATACATGACATGTAGTAATAATTCATCACATGTAGATATTTCTGGAAACCTTACCTATTCATTTTTCCTATTCCCCTGTACCTTTTTATATACCTACATACCAAAAACTGTACAACTATATATTTACACAAATTTAATGAGATACATGACGATCCATTGATCAAGTGTCACAATGCATGTGATATTTAACGCTATGTGAAAACAATATAACCACAACCATGGTTACCAAATATTTTATTACACTAGGTTATATACTATGGGATTGGGTATTTTTTAGATAAACATGATTCTTCTGCCACATTCTTATATAATCTACCACAACCTTTGACCTCACTAGTAATCCTAGTTCCTGGGTTTTCCAACTCTCCCGTTTTGATAAATCATAGATATAGACATAAAATAATCGTGGGATATGATAATTTTCATCATCTATATCCACACTATTGAAAACAAGATGAAAAAATTCTGAAAATAGATTCTTATATATCTCAAATAATCTTATGTCATTGTCTACACATGATCCTACCCTTGATTACAAACCATACTAATTTTAATGGTTTATTTTTACTAAAATAATAGTCACACAATAAACAAATAATATGTATTCATCAAACCATGGGTCCATAGAATACCATGTGATGAACATCTAAATAATGGTGGGAGAAATCCATAAGCTAAGAAATGTGTTGAAATAACCTTGGACTTTGTCCATTCATCCTCAATGAATTGTCTAACAAATAGATAAACAATTCTTAAAATAAACAAAATCAATCATTTTAAACCATAAATTTAATTTGACTTTAATGTGAGAGTCAATTATATTTTGTGGAATATATTCTCATTTTAATGGGATAAAATAATTGGATAGAATCTTAGAAATACATCATCCTTCTTGGAATTTGGAACGATCAGTAACAATAAACAGTGCTTTGATTATTTCTCTAGTTACTCCACCAACACCAATCACATCATGATCCTCAAACATAATATGATTTGGTGTCTTCAGAAAATATTTCTCTCTAAAAAACATTGAAGAACCAATGGAATATTGTCCAACCATGCGACAAAACAATAATCATATATTTATAGAATATCTCAACTAATACATCAAAACATAAATTCATTCATTCATTCATTTTATTCATTTTCATCCACCATATTGTTTACAAAAATTATACATACCGAAAAACGGTATGATTCACCTGGGGTAAACCTATGATATAAACATAATGGTTCCCTTAGATTTGTGATTCAGGTCCATATTTGGAGTTATTATATTTTTTGAGGAAAAATAAAATCGTGTGACATTAAAATATTTAATATATTTCAAACAAGAATTTTTGGTCACCAAGCCCATAAATCAGATATTATATTTGTTCCTATCTCCAACAAATCATATTATAGTTAGAAATAATATATATAAAATCACAGTCATCACATTCTCACAAAAATATTTCATTTCATTCTAAAAAGAGAAAATATTTTCAAAATAATGATAGTACTAGGCTCTCATTTGGGTATCCATCTCCTTATTTCTCTCTTGATGATTCTAATACTACCACATGACATAAAATTGGTTAATTGATCCCCTATGAAGGATACTCTGTGATTGATCCTCACTCTTAATGGCATACTCAGCAATGATAGTGTTATCCTCAATGTCCATCTCGCCCCAGACGATTACATTTTATGGTTTGTGCACATAACATCTCAATTATGACACATGGAATACATAATGTACTAATTCTAATATCCATATTAAATATAATTGGTGTACCACCTCTATAACTCAATTTAGTATCTGGAGTGGTAAAATGAACCTTGGAGAAAGATTCTCTCTATGGAAAAATCTCATAAGTCCACATTGTGGTGACACCCCTATGAACACATTTTTATCCTCCTAAAACTCTAGAGAAATATAACATGTGTCTCAAGTTTAAACCTCAAAAAATTTAACATCCTCATCCTCTCCTAAATTATCTACACTATCTCTATAGTATCTAGTACTAAATCTGGGCCATGGATTTTTGAATCCCCTTAATGTGTCTAGCAAATCGGTGACCAGTATAGGTTCCCATAAAAGGGATAAAATGGTTCCATTAAAATTGTTCAATAGTATATTTTTTATGAAACATCCATAAATGGTATATTATCCTCTAATCCATGGAAATATTCCATCATGAAATCCCATTGAATGACCTCCATTACTAGACTAGTCCTTATAATAAAATTATCATTCTTTGGGTAAAATGCTATTATCATGTTCCAATTATTCCTAAAGGCTTCCTATAATCTTCTACATAACCATGATGTGATGAAACCATCGTGGTTTTAAATTTTCAATGATGGAACACCATAGAGACAAACTATCTTCTCCATGTACATGAATCAAAATCTCCATACTAAACACTTCTCTTGAATAGAAAGGAAGTTGGATACCATGGTGAGTGTGTCTAAAATCTCTATTATTGTGTCATGTCCCATATACATATCTAGTATCCCCATCCTATACTATATTTATATCCCACCCACTTCCATCATATATATTAATTTTGTTGAGATAACCAGTTAGAATATAGTGATAAACTTTCACTTGTTGGCAAGTGATGCATTGAGAGATAAACTATGTAGGACAAATCTTATTGTCTCACCTAAAAAGATGATGTTAATGTTCCTAGTACATTTTTTCCAACCCTAGATATAACACCAATGGGTATGTGTGAAACTAATACATCACCAACTCACACAATATCACAAGTACTACCATCCATCCACTAAAAAGGATAGGATGCTCCTCACCATTAATATATGTATAAAGAGAATGTCCAATGTGTATCTGAATATATATGCTCTCATAGTCTATATATCCATGATAAGAATCCATGAAACTATATAATAGTTGAGGGGTTCCAATCATCAACTAAATATATAAATCATCATCTGTCTCTAGTGAGGACCACTTTTATGAGACTAATTTATCTGTCCCCTTAACAAACAACTGATAAAAATATCTTTTACTCAGTGAATCTACCTATAAAATCATCGACATATTCATTATCTCCTAAAAACACTACTCACTCTATTCTTTAAAAAACAAATGGTTTCCCTTTTTGGAAAAATTTTATAAAATTTTCTTCAAATCATATGATATCATTTAGAAATATTATATAGTAAAATTCTTATGCATGGAAACTTCATACCTAAATAATACTCTTGAGTGTCTCCAATGAAAGTGGTACAAAATCTTTCTCCACATCCATGTTCACTCCTCCCATTGAGAAGATGTTTCCTAATATCTGGAAATCATGTATCCAAAAAAGTCAATTACGGGACTTCCCATAATATATTTTATCTCAATGTGTTTCTATGAAAATCTTTATGTGTCTCAAATTCTCCTCCTTTGATGCTGATTACACTAACATATAATCAATAAAGAACACTATAAACAAGTATATGAATGGTTAGAATATTTTTTTCTTGTGTCCCATGAACACTACTTATGAGATCACCATTCCGAGGGGAATCACCATGTACATGGCTA
The DNA here is from genome assembly GCA_963277665.1 of Viscum album. Lineage (NCBI taxonomy): Eukaryota > Viridiplantae > Streptophyta > Magnoliopsida > Santalales > Viscaceae > Viscum > Viscum album. The sequence goes on from OY728150.1 coordinate 1,593,171,101, forward strand.
TTGACATCCCAATTAGAGTTCAATCATAGAGATACATAAAACCAAAATCTTTTTCTGAAAAAATTATTTAATATCTGGTAGTGGATTCATATTCTTCACAGTCACATACTTAATCCATCGGTAGTCCAAATAGTACCTCACACTCCAATTCGATTCCATGGAAAATAAAATTAGGGATTCCAAGGGGAAACATTTCGTGTCACAAATCCTTTCCCCTAAAAGTCCATAAAAACACCCTCATATCACAAAGAACATTCGGATCTGTCTAATATAATGTAATATATATAGAGGACATGACATTGTTTAATTCAATAAAAAATTTCCCCACCTGGGGGGAGGTAATCCTAGAATTTCCTCATAAAATATTTAATTATACAACAACACCCCCATTGGGAACTGTTATCACATTGAATCCTCTAATACAAGATTCATACATTTCAACTGGTAAGTAATCAAATGCACACTCTTATTCCTGAGCTCATCCTACTATAAAATGTTTTCCAATTAACCACAAAGGAAAACATTATCCCTTCACTATAGACACACCACATCCTCTTCGTGAAATAATCTATATGGACATGGATTGTGGATATCCATTTGATAACCCTAATGAATACGTAAGGCACCTATTATAATATAGAGATATCTCATACAATTCTATCTCCACCAGTTATGAGATCCCACTATTGGCATAAGATCTCAATCATGGAGTCATAAACTATTGAAGACTCTAACTGCAGGGGTGGAGCCAAAGACTAAACCCTAATATCTATCTGTCCCACCAAAGAGTGAAGAAAATGGAATTAATCACCCATATTTATATAAATACTATAAATATTGTATATAAGACATATATTGTACCTCACAACATCCCTCAATCCTTAGGATAATAAGCCTGCATAGCCTACATCTAGCATATTCATTGAACACGTTCTCCTTACGCCTTGCCTGGGCCACCTAAGAGTGTTTGTGGATTTATTAGAATAATTATATGACCAAAAAATGATTACGTACAATCCCATCTAACATTTATTTCACACATTGAACCACCATACTTCTGCCTCTATTTGTAACTCATCAATATGTTGGCCATCTATCAATAATCTATACGAGGCGTTAGAAAATATAATGACTTATATCCTTGAAAATAAAATAAGTAACACCCAAACTCATTTTAGTAACATTAGACATCATGATAGCCATTCACCATAGAAACTATTTCCTATGATAGACTCTTGAAGCATATTAATGACTTTGATCCATCTATTATAATTTTATACCTGATATTGATGTCTCCATTCATCCGTTCCCACAACCACCACCCATTATCTTAAACTTATCTACTTAAAATATCTCAACCAATAAGGATTCATCTATCACTGTAGCATGAGTGCGAATACAGTGGGATATCAATGGACCCTTGAAATCTTACATTCATCCCTAATAAATGTCACGTTATAAAAAATATGGTCTCAAATCATGTCCATGGAGATTCCTAAAAGATGTATAAACATTGCAGAATACTCATCTTGTATTGGAATACCTTTTTATATATGTTGTAGTTCTTGATTGTGTATTAATCCCAATTTAAATGGAAAAATACACCATAAGGAGATAATCTATGCTTGACCATTATAGAGTTTTCTAATCAAGTTAAAGAGAAAAAAAATCCACCATTTCATTGTAGACCTCTAAAAAAATTCGTGAGGACTCACATTGAGGTTTAAGTATCATCCAATGACGGAAGACAAGAGTGATATCCTCCAGCTAGTTCTCATCAACTGTGTGGTCTGTCTCACCCAAAAAACATGAGATGAACCTTCCTATTAAACTCATGTATCACACTCACCTTGGGTGCATCCGAACCTAGAAAATCCAATGCTAGCTACTCGTCAATTATTGGAGCTATAGATGTTAAAGAATACAAATGTGTTATATCAAGTATAGGGACCATTATTGAATCATCTTCAATCATCAGATCATCTTTATGATTATGCGATGTAATATATCCTGGATATCTTCAAATATGAATCATGAAAAAAACAACATGTACCATGTCCATATATTATATATGGGGATATGAATCAATAAGGACATGAAAACTACAACACATTGTAATATGATTAATGTAAAAATGTATTTCACGTTTCCAATGTTTACATTTAACATGTTTAAAGGAATGAAATTAGTGGCTTATTGTATGGATACATTGGTCGCCACATTAACACTATAGTCTGAGGTATGAATTATGATCCTAAATCACATAACACTATTATCATAAACCAATCTCATAATATATTATCTTATGGTATAACTGACTACTCTTATAATATTTGGTCATTAATTGACCCATTGGGTTCTGAACCTAGACAACGCCATGACCTCCTCCAATAGAACATGGGATGGGGACCAGTAAAAAGTATATATATATATAACATTTTTGAAGAATTAACCTAATGTATATCAATCCATGAACACATTTCCAATCCCATAAGATCATGAAATGACAAACAATTAAAAACAATAAATGAAAATATCAATGATCCTACACACATAGTATGAAAATAAATAATTGAATGTGAAAATGGGTCCAAACATAATCCCAAAAAATAAACATAGAGGGACCAACCTCTTCCAAGGGAAGGAACTATGATAAAATGAATGCACCCAGAAAACAACTTGGTTTTTCAATATCATGTTATTCTCCACTTTCTTCATTTCCTCCTATGACAATGTAAAATTGGATATCCTCTAACCATTACATAACAAGTGTATGCACAAAAAAAAGGGGTGAGTAAAACCATACACATAGGACTCTTATAAAACACTAAATTTATAGAATCAAGAAAGTTCACCCTAAAAATTGATATTGAAATCAACACATAATATAAAATATAGATATACGTGGGATATTAACTTTTCTTATAGGAATCCAAAACCAAATTTCCAGCCACATGATATATCTCAAATAAATGCTAATTCTAGGAGAATACACTCAATAAGTAATTCAATCACCATTTACACCCACCCAAGAGGGCAATACCACTCAACGCTATTTAGTAAAGATTACTAGTCAACAGATACACTTACACTTAGATAGGGTGCCACATCTAGATATTCTAGGGGACTCCAAAAAAAATAATTTGGATAAAACCACTAAAATTGGTATTGTATGACAATGATACAACAAACCCAATAAATTTGGCATGGAAGACGTATGATCAACACCTTAATCATGGATGTCACACTATTTCCAGAAACCCTTCCTAGAGTTTAGAGAACATATAGGATCACACATTAGTCCCATAATGGGATAACATGAACTATATCTGAGACTCACTCTTTATTGGGGATCATTATCTATATAAGAGGATTTTATCTCACACTATACTCTCAAGAGTAAATGGACCCTAAAAACTTGATGAACTAATAATAGTCTACAACGATGAAAATAACTTCTAAAAAACACTCATAGTAGGTGAACTCTGTGTACTATGAGTACATGATATAAACAACCAACCCTTGTTCTTCTATTGTTATGTTTCTGCATATGGATTTATAATATCCAAATAAAAATCATGTAGGAATAATAAGAAGTAGGTTGAGATCTCCTCAAACCTATCTCATACCTTCTCTTCATGGCGGCGTACTACTATTTTTTCCCATGTAATAACCCATGTAAAAAAATGAATACCCATGTTTCTTCGTAGGAATATTGATCCCCTGAGACCATGTCACTTGGTCAGTGATAGGGTAACACATAATTTCATATTTAACTTCATGTGGAAACCCTAACACTGTATATAGTGGGTCCAACACGGTGTGAAATGCTAGATTACACACCAAGTAATATGTGATATTCAAGATATTCTTTTTTCTTCCATTAAATTGACAACTCACATCATGTCCTATATCGCCATCACAATAATATTATATTTTGGGTATACCAACATTCTCCTTTACAATGATAATAAATTTGGTCCTCACATGTGGTAGGAAAATGATGATTTGTGTCATCTGTAGAGACAACATTAAAATAGGGATGTAATGCTTCAAAAAATCCATTCTGATCCACCTATGATCATATTCTATCATCACTGCACCTCCATATGACCCTCGAACATGGGCCTTTACATCGATACCAAATTGTTTCACTAATGAATGGTTGTGAAAAAAATGAATACATAATATTTTTCCAACCATAGGGAAATAAAATTTCATGAAATATATGTTTGTATAATAGGTGTGAGAAATCCATAGTCCAATATATGTGACGATTTAACTTCAACAATTATTAATTAGTCCTTGATCAATTGTCAATAAAATCAATACGTAAAGAGGTATATAAACAAAACTATATATTTAATCATATATTTTTATCTTCCTTCGATGTGACAATAAACACTATTTATGGAATTGATACATGTTCATATGGGATTTAAATTTACAAATTAAAAATCATACATAGAGTTTGGATCCATTGTTGCAGATGAATGGACTTTTTTCCATTGATTTAGTGATCCATGAACTCTAGTGGTACAATGTTCCAAGATCCTGATATGAGCTTGTGTTATCATCCAAGAATTATCCCCAATGGGTTTCTAGGGATCCGTATTTTATAGTATATATAGAGACACATTCTTAACATATTTGAATAAAATATTATTTTAGAATAATACTCTATAAATTAAAAAAACATTACCAATGACCATACTAATTTAGTATCATTGGAATTCAGGAAACAAAATCATCTATCCTAGTAAACAATATTTTTCATCTCCCATAATGACCTTGACCTTTAGTAAATCTAACTAAAACCTTTGTTCATAACCTATGGAATAGAATCATAAAAAATGGTGATATCAAATTCTTATTAAGGGTAAATAATGTAAATTCATAATAATATCATGAATATAAGGGTATGAAAATTGAGCATAAAAATTAATGATCTTTCTTATAATATTAGATATCATAACAATGATTATAAGATCATAATAAATATATTATACTGAAATAATGAACAAAATTAATGAAATTATAACATAGGAAAAAATGGAATTATGGATGTCACAAAAGAATTTATGATGATTTCTATAGTAGTTTTGGAAATTCAATTGAGACCATATTGGTGGAAAATGTCCATTAATGAACTTTTTCCACACCCTGTTCAAGCCATGTATTACAAAACTGAGTTCAACCTTTATTCTAGACTTGTAAAAATGAATTTGGTACATTTGAGGTTCCATACCTATATTAATAAATTAATTTCACTCCTCGTTCCATCCCTATAATACTAATGTGAGATTATTTCACTTTCCATCCCTTTAATTCATAACTGAGTTCATTTCTGATTCTAGTCTTGTAATACTAAATAAGGATAATTTATAATTCCATCCACATCTATCAAATGTGATATAAATCATTAACCAATGCATTATAGGGAGATATATGTACCACCCAACTCATAATGAAAATATATATACATGTTTGACAAAACAAAAACAATCATATCATAACACATGAAATGAAAAGGGTTTCATGAACATGTAATCATATCTTTCTAGTTGAAACAATTTAGGTTTCACAATCATTTCATCAAATCATAACCCATTAATGGAAGCGAGATTCATAAGAATATAAACATTGAAAGGGAAATATGATTCATAATCATATAAACTATGATAGAGAAATAGAGTTCATTAACATGTAACCTATAAAATAGAAATGAGTTTTATAAACATATAAAGCATGAAAGTGAAATGGGTTTGATAAAAATTTAACCTGTAAAGGGGAATTGGGATTTATAATGTCCATGAAATCTTGTATTACCCATTAAAATAATGTAAAAAAATTGAACCATTAGATCATATCGTAGAAATTCATGAATAAAATCGATAGATGTCATCTAAGATATAATATAATTTTGATATATATTTAAAACCCGTTTCTTAAGGAAAATTTCATTTCATCTTCAAAAAATGATTTTTAACACATAAAACCATTTAAAAATAATTTTCATAGAAAATAACTTATAATATTTAAAATATGACATTAAATAATACTGAAATTATTTATCCTTGAAAACATATAAATGAATCATACAAATATTTGGAAAACGTTTTTCCTTAAAAACATATTAAATAATATTTAAATATTTTTGGAAAAAATTTTCAATCAAAACATATAAAATAAACTTCAAAACGTATTAAATGTTTTTTTAATTATAAACACATTTTAACACTGTAATAAAATATCTAAAATAATTTGATGAGAATTTCTTTGAAAATGACTTTAATGACTTATAATGAAATATTGAAACAAGTTTGAAACCCATTTTCCTTGAAAAAAAAATAATATTGAAGAAGTTTTGAGACATAATTATCTAAAAACAATTATGAAAACATTCTTCAGATAATTATAATTTTAAAAAAGAAAATTTTTCTTTACTCAAATGATGGTGGTTAATTCTGTACATGTCATACATCATATAAAAAATTCTTTTTTCATTGTAAAAAGTGTTGAATATTCCATTTTCTGAAATAAACCAAATGAGTCCATTGAGAAAATTGGTAAAATTAAAATATAGTAAAAATGGTCATTGATAATTATAGGATAATATTATAATATTCATGGAAACCTTTTTTTGGAATACATGGTTTTGATGGATCACATATATTTAACCAATGTGAGGGAAATGTACGCATTTCTTAAAACACATTCATAATAATATTACAGAAAAAAGAGGTTAAAAATTGATAATGATTCATGAATATGTAATTATTAATCGTAGTATAAAATTTTTCATATGTTATCATGTTGGATGGGTCATAAGGTTTCATAATTGAAAAAATAAGTATAAACCATATCGAAAAAAGATGAGATTGTTAAAATAAAATCATACAACGTTGTAACATTATACCATAATCCCCATATAAGAATTTTAAATTAAATGATTTTTAAAATATAATAAAAGGAATTATATTAATGATTTTACATTTCAATTAAATAGTTACACCTCATATGAAAAATATTGGTGCATAACATGGAATTTTTATCATTTAAGGTAACCTGAGATAAAACCATCTAAATGATTTGGTAACTTTCGGAACATAAACCTCATGATAAAATTATCATAAAATTGATTAATACATAAAAATAAATATAATTTTCTCAATCATTTAATAAATAATTTTTTAGTAAACACACTACACAAAATGAATGGGTGGTTAAAAAAGAATGTATCTCAAGAAAATAAAAAGTGAAATGAAATCCCCTTATCCTTTCTCTTTACTCACATCATACATGGTCAAACCAATTGTATAATAAATATTTTTGTATTAAAAAACCTTCAAATAATAATTTTATTATACCTAATAGAATATATTGTTTTATTTTGACCTTATATTACACCCATGTTAACAATCCTGTGTTTTGTTTTCAATTCAGGTAATATCCGCTTTGTTTTTCACATGTGTCTTAATTTGTTATAAATTAAGTCCACGTAATTATCAATATTTAATTATTTTAAATCCTATAAATATAAAATATATATTTATTATATTATTAATATAATTATTTATGTAATATATAATTATAAAATGGAATCCACCATCCAGAGAGATGGTAATCCGTACGTATGCATGAACGTTGTTTCCATCTTTATTATCATATATAAATAATGTAAGTAAATGAAATATGTATTAATATTTATATTTATATATATATCCTTATTAAAGTAGCATGATTATATCATATATATCATATAATATCCAAACCCCATCCTTGATACATTCCATTCAGTGTGTGAACAAATCATGACACCTTGAGGGGTGATAGTCTACACTGAAACAAAATTACCGTATTTACTCAAAATAGAGAGTATAAATATATGTTGAAAAAAAATTTATAGAAGATTAACTCCATAATAGATATAATATATAACATTTTTAAACAACGTTTTCATCATAATGTCAACTACGAGAGACGGTATGGAAAAATTAACAATTATTGTTTTCTGACATGGTAGTTTTTCGCACACAAAAATAGTAAGTTTGATACCAATTAGATAGAGGTGTGTATAATTTTAGGTGGAACCATTCTCATAATAACATAACGTAATATCTAATATAATAATTTTATATACAATCATGGAGAGAAGATAGTGGATGAGATGAAGAAAGATAATAAAAGAAAAGAGCTTGTTAGATGTTGTTACTTCTTAATCAGGTAATTCATTTTGGTTAATTCCAAATGAATTCCTTGGATTTAATTATTCCTTATTAAATGATTAGAAAAGTAATGTATGTATATTGGGAAGTTTATTTGGGATATATTTTCCAAATAAATTTGGTTCGAATGGTGCGATGAAGAGGGAGAGTGATGTCCTTTTTATATTGGAAGTGGAGTGGCACTCTTGTAAATGCAAAAAAAACATTAATTAATGGGAGGTATAACTTACCTAAAATGCCTCAAAAAAGGAAAAATTAGTTTATAAATGTGGATTAATTTCTTTAGAAAATCCTTTAATAGACAAAAATATGTTCATTTTATTAATTCGTTTACTTGACATCTTTGATTTCACAATTTTATCATTTTGGTTTTTATTAAAGCATCTAGTTTTATAACCTATGTAATTAAACCATATTTACTAAAAAATGTGCTATTTATTAGAAAATATATATACAATTAATTAGTAAATATTACAAAAAAATCCTCATTTATTCAGGCAATTAATTTTAAATCAAACACACGTAACGTAAAGAAACACTACAAAAACCCGAACCATGATAAAAATGTTTTTATAATATATGGGAAAAAATATTAATTATAAAAGATAAATTGGTGCATTAATAGTGCATAATTAATATTTAATAAAACCAAGAATACAATTTTCATAATTTGTTATAATTATTAATTTTAAACAATTTAATAAAATTCAATCCAAGATATAATATTGGGCACCGTCATTTAATGGTGTGGAACGTTCCTTTTTTGTCATTATCCTTAAAATTTTATATAAGTTAATTCCGTTTAATTATATGAAAATAACCCATAACATTCGACCAAAGAAGCTATATGGTCGAATTAATTTCATCCTATTTTCTTTAGGCAAGTTTCCAGGTCATTTTTTGTATTTATGGTTATGGGTTTGTCCTTAATTAAGGTAAATATTAACTTCATTATTGTGATTATTTTTAATCACATTCAAGAATAGTTTTTGTCAAAAAAATCATCTTATTACAAAAAATTATTATACAGATTAAAACTATGTATATTGAATATTCAAAATTCAATTAATAGAAGTAGGAAAATTATATTTAATACTTATCCCAATGACGTGGTAAGAAATATGGTTTTTAATGAAAAATGTTCATAATTTCAATAAGTTTTTAAAGCTCATTTTAAGATAAAAATGAATACAATGTCCTAGATTAGAATAATTTGTGTACAATTAATATATTAGGACATTACAAAAAAAATTAAATATAATATTACATTAATAAATTTTTAAACAAAGAGGTTGTTTTAAAATGAAAGATAGAATGTTTCACTATTCATAAAAACTGATTTTTCTAATAAAAATTAAAAAGAGGTACCATAAAGATATTTTTTGTATTTTAGATTCAATTATTTTTATTTTGAGAAATAAAATATATAAAATTTTCAAAAATTATATTTAAAAATAGACACCCCATTAAATAGGTGGTAAAAACATGGTCTTTCATTTAATGTAAGCTAATCTCGGTGTTATTTGTAGAGAAAGAGAAAATTTATTTTGTGTGTATTTCTGAATAACTTTATGTTGCTTATAATATAGGGAAACAAAGATATTTAATATAAAATATACTATTTTTAGTTTTTCATGAAATAAAAATAAGAAAAAAGGTTAAAATATGTAAAAATTATTAACAAAATCTCGAGATATTAGATTATACCCCCCCCCCCATAAAATGAATTTCACCCTCAAAATTCATATAGTTTATCACTGGTTTAATAATTTAATTTTTCATTCATACAAACCCATATCATAAAAACGAATATGAAAACTGCTAAAAAAATTGGAATGTTGGAACTATAACGGTTTCCCAAAGTAGCATATAACTAGGTTTCCACATAAGGGAACATAGGTGTGAATCGAAAACATGGACATGGATGAAAAATACAACAACCCTGTTTTGATGTAGAGCGATTGAGAAAATGGTCTAAAGAATGGTTAAAATTAGAAATCGTAAAATAAACTATGAACTACGGGACCACCAGATTCACTGGAAATGATGGTGCTAGGAAACATTTTTTGTATCAATATACATTATCATTATGTTAATGAATATTAATTAAACAATATAATTTATTTATTTCATTAAAACCTCACCATTTGTTGTTCTTCAATCCACTTAACTTATTTCTCAAAAAATGAACATGAATTTTTCATTCCTGGAGTAGTAACAGATCAAGTGATCCCTGATATGTCATCCAATCTATCATCAAATACCATCAACACCATGTTTTTATAATAGGAAATCCAATATGAATAAATCCTCACGTGGTAAGATAATACATTATTCTCACAATCATCATCCAACTATTTACTTAATAATTCAATGATTTGATAACCTCAAAACACTTCTGAAAAATAAAAATTCAACATTTTAGAAATAAAGTCAAGAAATCAAATTATCATTGATCCCCCATATATCACAAAGTACCACATGGTGGTCACATTCCAAAAATTTGAATAACATCATTATATATTCTCTAGAAATATATAAATTCACATAATTACCATTAATTCTTTTGGAAAACATGCATGAATCATTATAATAATGATAACATGATCTATTATATAAATCCATGAAGTCGTAATCTTCACCATTGATGACATTGACCACGTTCTCAATAATCACTTCCAAGGAATTATATTCCATCAAATTTACTAATTCATATCCATCATATATTTATCGAAACACTGTTATCTGAATAGTAGGAATTAATTAAGGGTTAACAAACATAAGTCAAAATATCACATATTCGTGGAATAATTTTTCTATGACATCGTCACCATACATCATGTCCTTTTAGATCCTGATTGAAATTTTTTGATGAAAAATATCATATATTTCAGGATTCATACAACTAATTATTTGAATTCCAAATCATAAATACTTCATTCCATTGACATTATTCATAAATCATTACTTAGGCCTCATCAACTTATTCATTAATACCTTTTTTTTATAATATGAAAAATTAATCATTTATTATGGTTTATCAACCTAAATCTAATTGTGGTTCATAGTATTAATGTGAATAATACTGAATGAACATAACATACCATTAAAATGTTGTATGAGGTCTCCTTATCTTCTTAAGTACATCCAATAATCGAACTAACTTTCTGATTCTCATTATGAAATTTTCACTTGGGAAATAAATTTTCATAATGCCCATCATTTCGAAATATGAAACACTAAATTTTAATAATGTTTCTTCATGTTATATGCATTTACATAAGAAATAATACAAAGTGTGAGAAACATTTATCATATTCTGATACAATAAAATCATGAAAATTTACTTATATAATGCCTAAATAATTTCTCTTAATTTCTAAATCTATTAAAAATTATGATTATGATATGTTACTAAGAGTCATACAATATTTATATCATCATTTTTAGTTCATGAATAGTTTGTGAGTTTCCAAAGTGTATCCCCAAGGAGTGTCAAACTAGTTGTGAAACATGGCCCATTATCATCTTCCACATTACCCCGACTAATGATTGAGACGTCTTGTAAGAGTTATTACCCCAAGGTACATCTGTTCAAGAGCAACATCCAATTTTAGTAACTTGATATGGATTATTTTTAGATAACCGCTCACTCTATCCTTTACCAAAATTATTGGAGATCAACCTAAACATTGACTCATCCTTATACAAGGCCTTATAGAAATCCCATGACATATCCTTTTAAATATTCCTTAGGATATCACTAATGTTTCCACATCATAGTTTCCAATGGTTGAGTAAAACATTATTTTAGTATCATCTATAGAAATCTTCACAAGACAATCATTGATATTACATTGTTTTAGATAAATAATCGGTACATTAAAAAAATCCATTCTTGGGGTCCATATGTGATTAGTGTCTTCATAAATTTTAAAAAAATAACTTTTATCATGGTGATATCTCTTCATCATCTCCAATAAATATCTCCAACATTAGTACATCCACAATAATCATTTCATTATATCCTGAGGAAGATAAACATAAGAAAGGGGTGACCTCAAATGCTCAGTAAGGTTTAATAAAGGAAATGAATAAGCATTAATATAACAAAAATGTATAGAAATTGAGCATTGGATTTAAATATTATACTATGCATGTTAGAGAAAATAACAAGCATTGGAGATTCATATAACCTGAATCGAAATGAAATGACAACCATAATCCATGAATGTATAAAATATTATTAAAATGTAAAATTATTGAAAGCCCAGAATTATATAAAATTATTTCAATAGTATTAAAGGAATTAATGATAGGACCATCTTAGTGGAAAATTTAATTTACTGAACCAAGTTTACATCATGTTCCAGCCCTGTATTATTGAACCATTGTTACACCTACTTCCCACCCTATAATACTGAACATGGTTAATTTCTTGTTCTAGTCCACTATTATTAAATCATGTTCATTCACCCTTCTTGGAATGTCTAACTGAATGAAGATTATTTCTCTATCGAGCTATGTAATACTGAACCATGTTAATTTCTCATTCTAGCCCTGCAATACTAATCAAATTGGATTTATCGTCTCGTCAATTTCAATATCATTAGATGATAATAAATTCAGAAAGAAATATAGAAATATGTATATACCAACCATCTCATAATTTAATCATAAATACATGTTCCAAAAATTCTTACACAATTATATAATAATCAATGAAATTAAATGGATGTCATACACATGTAATCATATCCTAACCTAGGGATAATGACTTTTTTCATATCCATTTCAATAAATAATAACACATTAAAGGAATTTTAGTTCCAATGAATATATCCCATATAATAGAAATTGGTTCCATAAACATTAACCGAAGAAAGAGAATTATATTTCAAAAAAATATTACCAGTGAATGAGAATCATGTTTTATTAACATATAAACCTTTAAAGAGAAATTGATTTTATAAACATATATATTGTGAAAGAGTAATGGGTGTTTTAAATTCCACAATGTAAATCATAACCATTTTAGTGAAATAATATTAATGGATCCTTTAGATAATTTCCTAGAATGGTCGATCTTACATCAATAGTTGTCATCTTAGATGGAAAATTATATTGAAATATATTTAAAAAATGCTTTAGGTGGAAAATATCCTTTTTATAGAAAAATTAGTTTTAATAAATATAAACATTTGAAGATAATTTTCTATGAAAATTCTATCAAAAAATAAAAATAAGTCTTGATATAATTTTGAAAACCATTTACCATTAAAACATAACAAATAATCTTGAATACATTTTCAAAAGCCTTATCTAATAAATCATATGAAAAAATATATAAAAAAAATCAAAAAATCCTTTCTTTTGAAAACATATAAAATAAGATTCAAAAAAATTTTAAAATATTTTTCATTAAAAATAAATTAAATCCAATAAAGAATACATGAAAATGTTTTTACAACCATTTTGTGGAAAATAAATTTGAAAATATATAATTAAATATTAAAAATATTTTAAAAAAATGTACATTAAAACAAATTAAAGAAATAGGAAAATAAATTGAAATCCATTTCATTCAAAATTAACAATACAATAAACATTTTTTAAAAAAAGTACCTTTTAACAATGAAACGTAATATTCATAGATATGATAGGGGTAAATCTATACATTTTTTACTAGGTAAAAAACACTCCCTTTTCATAGTAAAAATGTAGAAAAATACCTTGTTATTAAAGCGACAAAAACATTTCATTGAAAATCTGGGTAAATTTAAAAAAAGAATAAAAGATTAATTTAGCGATTATAGAAGAATATTATAACATTCATGGATTCCCTTTTTAAAAAACATGTTTTTGAAGTAACATGGACTTTAAAACGAAGAGACGGTAATGTTGTGTGTTCTTAAAAGCACATTTTTAAATATATTAAGTAAAAAAGAGAAAAAATGCTATCAATATGAGAATATATCATTAATAATAATATTATAAGAAACTTTATAAGTTATATTGAGTGAATTATAATAATAATTCATCAATGGAAACATAAAGATAAACAATCTTTTGCAAATGATGAAATTGTTTCAATAACCTATAACCACTTAGTAAAATTAAACCTCACTCCCCATTTAGGAAAGTGAAGTTAAATATAGTTTAAAATATCATTAAAAAACGGTTATTCAATATAGAACATGTACATGTAAGTATGTACACCTCATATTAAAATACATATTAAGAACATGACATGTTTCTCAGGGGATATAAAATGAGACAAACCTATCTTAACTATTTGGAAACATTTGAAACGTAAACAACAGTAAATTAATATCATAAAATTGATACGTTAATTCACATATCATTAAGTATAAGAATCATTGAATTCATCCATTTTATGTATAAACACCACATTAAAGGAATGGGAGTAATATAAAGCATTTATCTCTGGGAAATAAAAATTAAGACGCAACTCCCATACGTTGTGTTTTCACTCGAATCGTACTCATTGAAAACCCCTATATATTAAAATATAAATTCATTATAAATATATTATGGAACCATATTATTATATCTAATACCATATATGTGTTTATCATAAACCCATATTATCCCTATGTTAAAAATACTATGTTAAAAAATCACTTCTATTAATATCATCATTGTTCATCGCATTTTCATAATTTGTTATATCCTTAGTCCATACACATATATCATTATATAAATAATTGTAATCATTATAGAAATAAAATTTATATTAATTAATTTTTTTGTAAATATTTATAAAATACATAATTATGAAATTTAATACCCCATTAATGGAGATGGTAAACCATACGTACACATGATTATTGTTTTCATCATTATTATCATATTGAAAGAAATAAGGTAACTTAAATATCTGTATAAATAAATAAATATATATATAAATATTAGAAATTAATTATTTAATCGGCTTTACTATATAATTCTACAAAACCATCCTTAATGCGTTTCATGTAGTCTGTGAAAGAATCACATTTCATTGATGGGGCGGTAGACCACAATTCCTCAAACAAAATTATGATATTTCCCAAAAATTGAGAGTATAAATATAAAATTTTTAGATGGGATAAATAATAATAAATAAATAAATAATAATTAAAATATGTAAATAATATATAAAAAAATATATCATAATTTCATCCATGAGAAACAATATGGGAAAATGATCAATCATTATTTTTTTGATGTGGTAGTTTTTTATACACATAAAGAGTATGTTGATTAACCATTATATGGAGGTTGTGTAAATTTATGTGAAAATATAGTATAAAAAATATTATTTTGATTGATATACTTGTTTCTTTATAAAATAATGCAATAAATAGGGTAGAGGGCATGGAGTAAGAAAATAAAAGAAATGAGCTTGAGTGAAGTCGTTACCACTTAATCTAGTAACTCATTTTGGTTTTTGACAAAATGATTCCATGGATTTATTTATGAAAAAATAAAGGATTCTATGTGGATGTGAGGTATTATTGAAAGTGAATTGTTCATATATTTCCATAACAAATGTGGTCTTATAAGTGTGAAGAAGAGGGAGACTCCATTATTTTTTATAGTGGAAGGGGAGTTACTATCATGAAAATATATAATGGTATTCCAATTGGAGGTACGACATATCTAATGTGCCTAAAAATGGACAAATAATGTACTAAATGAAAATAATGTTCAATGGAAACCTCCGCCACTTATAAAATAACTTCATTTTAATAATTTTCTCCCATACCTACTATGATTCCCCAAATTTTATATTTTGGTTTTTATTAAACCATATTGTTTTATGGGAAATGTAATTAAATAATTATGAATAATAAAAATTTTGATTTACTATAATATACAGATCAATTGGACTATTAATATGATAATATTAAAATATCATACATTGTGGAAATTAATTTTAAAACAAATTCATGTGATTCACAAAAACACTACTTATACCTAGAGCATACTAAAATTGTTTTTAAAATATATAGTTCAAAATGAAAAATATAAAAGATCAATTGGTTACATAATAGAACATATTTAATATTTAAAGGGACTTAAAATTTACTTTTAGTAAATTAGTATTTATAATAAATTTAAATCATTTAATAAACTGACATTTATTTTAAAATAATATTAATGTCACATTAGACATTGTTTATTTAATTTTAATTTTAAAAAACAAAAAAAATATTGGAATACAAATATATTGACTATAAATCTATGTATCCTAATATATTAATCTAAAATATAATTATATAAAAATTCTATCACTTAATATAACATTTATCAATTTTTAATGCCATTTATTTTAGTCAAGTTTTTACTAAATTATCACTATATGCGAGTTTTGAATTAATTTTACATAACTAAATTATATATTTAAATTATTGAAAAATTATTATGATAAAAATATGCCATTAATATTTCACAAGGATATTTACAACACAAAATATGATGTTTCTACATATCCTATTTTTTTATAAATTTTAAATGTATGGAAGGTTCATTTTTTGTTTTTTTCTTAACAAAACCTTTTATATATGGGACATCAATTTATGAACATCGCAATAACCCAAAAAATTGAACTAAGTATATGGTCATGTTATTCGATGAAATTTTTAATTGGAATTGTTTCTAATCTATTTTGGTCCTTATGATAAAGGTTTAGTCTTTAATTAAGCTTAATCTTACCTTAATCATTATGATTAATTTTAATCACATTACCCAATATTATTATTAAAAATTATATTGATATTATCATATCAAAAATATTATAATGATCTTATCAAATAAACAATATTTTATTTATTACAACCATATATGTTGATTTCTCAAAATTAGAAACATTAATGTGGTAAAATTATGTTTACTACTGATCGCAAAGATGTGGCAAGAAAGACGAGTTTTAAAGTAAAACATTTAGAATTTCTATAAGCATTTTTGTCTAATTTCAATGTAAAATTGATTCATGTGACCAAAATTTTATTTATATATGTATAATTGAACAATTATTACTTTATAAATCAATTAAAAATAAAATTTAAAATAAATATTTTTTTAAAAGAAGAGGTTGTTATTAACTAAAATAGAATATTATTGATTACTAAAAAATAATAGTTAATCGTAAAAATCAAAACATTTCACCATAAGACAATCATGATATTATTAATTCAGAAAAGTTTTCTATTTAATCAAATAAAATATATTAAATTTTAAAATTTTATTTTTAAAAAATAGGTGCACAATTAAAAAAATTTGAAACATGATCTTGTGTGTAGCGTCATCTAACCTCAGAGTTCCAGGTAGATAAAGCTAAAGTTTATGTGTCATATAGTTAAATATTAACATTATATTGTATATAGTTCAATACAACCATAATACATTAATATAAAATAAACTATTTTCAATGTTTCATGAAATAAAAAATATCCAAAAGATTAAACTTTTTTGAGAAAAATAATTCACCAATTCGGAATGTGTTATTGGAGAACCTTGAGATAATTCCATAAATATATATACTTATAAGATCTCGGTGAGCAGATAAAAAAAATAAAATAAATTACTAATTTGATATATTATATTCATTTGTGATTGTGTCAACTTTTGAAAAAAAGCATCATGATGACAAAGCTTATTATGCACCAAGGGTAAAACCCAAAATTTCAACTCAACAGTTCACCCAATATTCTGATACGGTTCCCCAGTTAGGGTATTATACAAATATTTTATGAATTATAGGAATTAATGATATTAATATATTTAATATATTTCAATCACTTATTTTTTGATCACTAGGCTTGAGAATCTCATTTTCTCACAGCACAGTTATAAAAAAATAACCCATATAATATCCAAAAATAATAAATAAAAATATTGATTTGTTACATATAATGTTAAATATTATAAATTTTCGTATTTAACTATTCACAAGAAAATCAAATATATTAAAATAATTCCACAACATCACAATAAACCTTTTATGTTGTGTATATATTCAAAATTGAATCCATTTTATTGAAAAAATGTTAATTAAAAGATATTTAATTTAGTAACCAAGTAATTAATTATTTCAAAAATATGAATGTAAATATTATTTTTAATTTTTTGAATCATTGATAAATTACATATGATCTCAAAAAATTATTTCATCATTATAATTCATCTTAATATTAATTTATAAATCCATTTTATATAAATAATAAAAATATTTAATCAATATATATAAATATCCCGACCTTATTAACCCGTATTCAGTGGATGCCTTTTTATATTTTCATTAGATTAACCTAATACCATCCCATTTTACCAAATATTATATGATTTTGGAAAAAAGTAGTCACATACATTAATCATACCATATAATTGTAAACATAAAAAAACATTGTAATTCATTTGAGAACATAACTTTTATCCTTGAATATCCCCTTATACCAATCATAATATACTTCTTCACATCATATGAATAATACATATTAGATAAAGGGTGATATTGGATGAATAGTAAGGATATGTTTATAGAAAAAACAAAATCGTACATGAAAAATATTTTTGTAAATAAATTGAATTATAATATTCAATATAAATAATAACATGAGCTAACAAATCCATGGGTACCATAAATAATAAAATAATCCCATGAAAATATACATTTAATCAGATAATAGGGGAAATTCATAATTGCAGATATCATAAACATACCATTGAGACCTCATGTCAATACATCTTATATAATTAGATAAGGCCTCATCCATTATCAAATCAAATATATCTGATTAGACCCCCCATCTAATCATGTGGATATAAAAGAACCTTCCATTCACATACTATATGAATTTAATTAATCATACAAATGGGATAAATCCTACACAAATTTCAATTTCATTAAAAAACTTGAATACATTGTGTTAATAGTTACCAATAATCGATAAACATAATTAAAAACCATCCAGTGTAATATGGTTAATAATATCAAAATAGCACAACCCCAGTATAGCCGATCATAGAAAAACCGATAAACTATATTATATATTATCATAAGAAAATAATCATAGTAAATAATTAGATTCACGAATATATTTTGACATAGTGTTTAATATTGGATAATATCATTAAAAATTCATTCATGATAATACCCTTTCATTTGGTAATCACATATATTTTAAAAGACAAATAATAATAAATGAAAGAAGCATCTTCAAATAGACTCTTGTAAAATTTTAATGGATTACATATGAAATGGTGTTTTCGTTGTGGAAGGAAATTAATTTCACGATGTATTATTCAAAAAAAATCATATCAAACTTTTATATGAAAAGTCAAAAACTAATTTGTTCTAAAACCGAGTTGAATATTCTATTTAAAAAAATTGTAAAAAAATTACCACAGTAAAAATTACCTCGAAATATTAATATAGAATATTAAAAAAATTGAAAATATTCTAAAAAATAAGTATATTAATGATAAATTTTCCCAAGGGGGATCCTTCAACAAAAAAATCCATAATAATGATGAGATTGTGAAATAATCCTTTACCCCATCATCTTATTTTGATTCGAAATCACCATGATAGATGTATATTCAAATAAAAAATTACATACCATAAAGAAAACTAAATTTGATATAAAATATATCATTGGGGATGTACATACAGAATATAAAATATATAAAGGATGATAATGGTTTAAGTCCCACAGATGCTATAGTGAGATAAAAAACCCTTACATATGGTTTATATTTATTCATATATGTTCAATTATTCTAAATAAAAATAAAAATGTATTATAAATATATTTTAGGGATATATGTATATATTTTATACCATTTATGATGTATATATATATATTCAATTTTCACCAACTTCTCAATAATTATTTGTAAAAAAACGATTTCATGTAAAATATGCTACATTTTTCCTTCATGTTTTTCTTCTGTAGTTTCATTATTTAAACATTGGTAAAAGATACATCATCTATAGAATGTTAAAACTAATATTATTATAATATATAAACATTAAAACATCACAATTTAAATTAATAAAAGATGGTAATTAGTAATTAGTTGTATCACCATGTTTTCAGAGTAGTCCATAATAACCCACAAGTGATACTTTCACTCCTAATTTCACGGGTAAAAGGGTGGGAAAAGGTTGTTTCATTATAAAAATAATTTTTAATTGCATTTAGGATAAAAATTTTATTATTTTCTGGTAACATCCATTGATTTAAAATATGTATAAAAAATAAAATATTATCATTAGTTGGTTAATATAATTTACACTTCTTCAAGAACCATTATTTAGTTCACTTCTTAAGGATATTATTATTTGTATTTTAGGGTGACCAAAACCTCCAAAATTGAATGAGGATATTTGGAATCCAAATTTTATTATATTGGTCATTCTAGATGGATCAATATGGTATAATGAATTGACGGAGTAGCTTTCCATTTATAATTATGGTGAGGGGCACATTAAGAATTTCACAAACAATTCAATAATAATAAACAAATTTCCATGAAAAATACCCCCAAATAGAATTATTACATGTAAAAAACATCATTGGACATATTAAATCATTATAAATATATAAAAAATAATATATTTAAATACATTGTCATTATTTTTATATTCATTGAAAAAATATTATTTTTGTATTACACGTGAATTTAAGATGATTAAATAATTTTTAAAAATTAAAAAATATATATAATGAAATTAATTTCATTAATCTAAAAATACACATTTATGTTCGTTCATATGTTAATTTTTTCCTATGTAGATCCATACACGTTATTAAAATAAAAAAGAGTTGCATTGTGTAACTGTAACTAATTAAAATAATATATGATACATTTTCCTTGTTAAGTTCCCATCAAATACTAAAATTCGTGACCACGATGATAATGATATAAAAACCATCATCCAATAATAATTTGGATGAATAATTATTGACTTATCACTGAATTTTATCAAAAATTAACTTAATATACCGTTTACTAAAGTGATAAATGTTACCACTATAACCATTCCATGTGACAAAAAAAAGGCACCCAACCGCTAAATTATAAAAACCAGGGTCTCAATATTTATTTCATATCATCAATTTCAATATCTATAATTACAATAAATTAATATTAAAATAAATTCATATATCACAAAAAAATCTATATTTTTATAATCAAAATAATTTCAAAATTTATTTATTATGAATTATTAACACCTAATTAATGGCTATGATATAATGGTAAAAAACAACACGACATGGTTTTTTTTTGGTTTCATTATTTCATAAAATGAAAATATTATGGGGAATAAATTTATTTAAAATGAGTCATACCATAGAATGTTGGAGAGTTAAATTATTCAATCTGTTAAAACAATTTATCCTTCAAATTTCCACTAAGTCCCCTCATAAATAGATTTGTGTAGTTATTCCTCATAATTTTTTCATGTTCCCATGTCACCTCTTCTATGTTATGATTTTTCCAATGTACCTTTAACATGTAATTTTTTTATTCTTCAACAATTGTTCTCCAGCTGCCTCAAACATGATAATATATTTAAATAAATATAAATTAAGATCCAATTATATTTCTTCCATGTACTGCTTTCACAAAGTGATATTGAACACATAATTTATTCTAGAAATGATATGTGTTATATTAAAGTGGTAAGATATAACACCAATTCATTTTGAGATATCAAAATGACTATTGTACCTTGGGCTTAATTTAACACTCTTACCATAAATTATAACACAAATAAATTTATATTTATTCATGAAAATATATCTCCCAATTCAAATTCCAAAAAATTCTTTTGGTTATCAATTTGTTTTCATACAGTGATCTACATTGATATAGGTTTGAATATTATTTATATTTTCCATTGATTTATTTAAAAGTTATTATCTTACATGCTTGTTTTCATCAATATCATTCAAAAAAGTTTTTGTATGACATCTATTTCCATATAATACTATATAATGATCCATTTGAAAACATGAATGTAATATATTTCTATTGAAAATTTTTACCAATCTTGAATACATATCTCCCATTCCCTCAATATCATGTGTGATGGACTTCAATATGTCTTCTAATTTTTTGTTAGTCCTATATTACTTCCCTTATGTTTAAGAGTGATAAGTGGTTCTACATTTAAGATCCTTATCAAGATCATTGTAAATATTATTTCATAATTTTATTTTCAGTTATGGATCATTATGTTAAAATATTTAAATTGGTGCATGATAATGTATTAAAATTCA
Organism: Viscum album; assembly: GCA_963277665.1. Lineage (NCBI taxonomy): Eukaryota > Viridiplantae > Streptophyta > Magnoliopsida > Santalales > Viscaceae > Viscum > Viscum album. The sequence continues at coordinate 1,593,193,626 of OY728150.1, forward strand.
TTAATTTAAAGTCATATAATGTTCTATAATGAAAAATATTCTTTAATACTAATGAACTATGATAATTTGGTAATTTAATCAACAATTACACTTATCACGTCTCTCATTATTTTATTATCTTAAAATCCGTAATTATTTCCATTTTAATGAAATCTAATTTTGATTTAGGCATTTTTATATATTTCAGGACTCCATTATTTTATTATCCCTTTTTCTTAACATATTGAAATCCAAATTATATTGACACCAAATAAGTTATTTTTTTCTTAATATTATGCATTAAAAAATGTCCCATAATGTTTTATTATATTTTGTTGCTATGGGTGTGTCAAGAGAAATTTGTGCATTGAGAATCATTAAATAGATCCTATTTTAGATCATCTATTATCGTAACAGAAATATTATTTCCTAATTATATATTATCATTATTATATATTATGTCATCCATTTTTACATAATTTACTGAATTGATATTCTTTTTAAAATTCTCATCACCAACCAATGAACATTTTATCATTACTAATAATAATCAGTTTGATATAATTTGAGAAATGAATGATGTTTCCCCTTTGATAATGATTCCCTTATACATAAATACTAGTTCCATTAACATAGTATCCATATTAATCCGAATTATTTTCGAACCCCATAATCCTTTATACAAAATCTATCTACTACATTATTTTACTTCATTAGGTGTTAGTTTATTGAGAAATCATAGTCAATTTTTATAATAGTCAATCACATTTTCCATAAGTTGAGTTATTCAATGAGAAGACCTATCTCAACCTATTTTGATATATATATATATATATATCATATTTTCACCAAATATATAGTGTGTCTAGATATTTATGAAAAAAATTAACAGATAACACAACATCATGTGTTTGGTCGTTATGTAATTTATTTTTTAACTACCTTGATGCCTATTCAATAAATATTTAATTAAATATACGGACACAAAAGTACCTCTCTAAACTCATTACTATATATCACAAATCCATAGTCCCATAATCGAAGACTCAATATTGGAACATTCACTAATCTACACATGAATTCTAAACACATTCTTTACATTCCTTTGGCCAAATAAACGTAAACCATTAATGAGTTTGTTTAGTTTCAAGTTTAGCTAATCGGTTAATTTTTTAACATATTTCCTATAGTAATCTACCAAACCAAAAAATCTACAAGCCTCATTTATGTTCATTGTCATGTACCATTCTTGGACATCCACTACTATTTAATGGTCAACTAAGATTCCATCTTTGGAAAAAATATGTCCATGAAAAGATACATTTTAATGTTTCAATTCAATCTTTATAAATTTTAAATTTAAATAATTTCATCTATGATTATAATGAATGATACACAATTGGTTTTATTGGTACTAATTTTTCTTATAGTACAAAACAATATCGTCATTAAATACCAAAAAATTATCAGTATATAATTGAAATATTATGATTATAAAATCCATAAAAATATAGGGTGAATTACGCAATTGATATGGAATTAATATAAACATTTCATGTCTATAAATCATTATATTAGTATTATTTGGTGTATATTATATTAATAATCACAATTTATGATATATTAAATAATTTCAAATCTTTGAATAATATTGAACTCAATGAAGTTTCTCGAAAAAGTCTTCAATGCGAGGTAAATGATTCTTTTTATTTATTTTAATAATATTGATTTATATATGATAATCGCACAACCTTATAGATAAAATTATATTTGTAAATAAATAACTGGGGATCCCCATGATGAAGTTATGTTTAATTCTAATCTCTATCCACTAAAATACTATAGATATTTTTCCAACTATAGTAACTCTATAGTGGATATTAAATAGGGAGACACTAATTTAAGTCTTTTATCATGTATTAATTAAATGGAAAACTCAACATCCATATTTGGATGATGTTCAAGTAATTCTTCGTGTTATATATCACTTTATTCCATTATAATAAGAATATACCAAATTTTTAGATAACTTTTTTCATTAGTTTGTTGTGACTACACTTTTTCTCCATGAATATCAATTATAATAGCTATTATATGTGGATCAAAAAATAACTCAGATGATGATGCATCCCCTATAATGTTAAGGAATTACATCTCATAAACATGAATCTTAATTTAACTCTCATTTAATTAATATTTGGCATTATATTTTTAATTTTATTCCATACCCAGGATTACATCAAAGAAAAAAATCTTTTTGATAATAAAGTCAAAAAATATATCATTGTTACATGTTATAACATGATGTTCCTCATACATCATTATTGTAGTGTGGTTCGTATTATGGAGTTTGAAAGAAAAATCCCTAATATAGTTGAATGGTAAATGTATATTTTTATAATATAATTATATTATATAAAATATTTTAATTATCTAGAATGATATAATTAATTATCAAAATAAAAAAATGGGAACAAAGTACATTCCACCACATTATAAGGAACATTAACATCAACTATTTTGATTTCCTAAGATTGGCCTTTCAACATTGAACATTTACATTAATGTTCCCCTGATACCATAGAAAATAAGTTACATAGTATCCCATATCATTATAAATGGAAAATTTCAAAATGACGACTACTTTATTTCACTTTATATCATAGTCTAAGACATTTTTTCTGTACTTTTAGAATTATTCCCTTTTTAATTGGCATTTTATATGAATATTATTTCAAAATATATTCCATGTTATAAATTAAACACTTAAAATATTACCCATTTTCATATTACCATTTATAGTATACCCATAAACCACCTTATTATATTTCATCACTTAGAATCTGTATGACATAGATAAATATTTCCCTGTCATGATAGCACATGATACTACATCCTCATTTGATGAGAATATTTTTTAGACTACATCCCTAAAAATAATTTTCTTAATATCTTCAATGAAGTAGCCAATAATTATATTTTAAATATCTAGATATTCTACATAATTCATTTCATGCCTTGTAATTTTTGATTCATAGATAAAAATATTATAATCATACCTTTTTTATCGACTATTGAATTGTATCTCCTAATCGTCTTGCTGATAATGGGGAAAATTATTTCCATGATAATTTCATTAAAATACTTTATTTAGATTATATTTTATTTACACAACACCTTTAGTGTTTTGAGAATATTTCCATCACTAATCTTTATCTCCTGAGAGAAGATAAACCTCAATATCCTTTTCATGTCTTACCAAAGAGAGAAATTTTTTCCCTAATGAATATGTTAATTTATGAACTATAAATTTATTTATAGTCCAACTTAATGATGTTTCTTACTAACGCATGGATACATATTTAATTATTTCAATGCCTTTTGGATCAAAAAACTACTCTATATAAGAAATTATATTTCTCATAACCCAAGATAGTTTCCCCAATATAGTTATATTTTGTTCATCTCATGCTAAAGATCCAACTCAATCGAATTTATCATTCATAGGAGGTAAATACCTACATTGATTGCATATACTGATAGTGATTCCATTCATTAAACTGTGATATATTTTAAAAAATAAAATTCAATAAATTAAATTATGAATCATAATAAATATTTTTTAAAATAGTGAGAAACATAAAATAAATAAAAAAATTTGTATAACTAATCTCAAAATCATAATCTTGGTTTTCTTGATAATATTACCTAATTCTATTTTTTGGTTATGCTTCTATAATTTATTTTTTTATTAAATCTAGTTACTAGGTTTTATACTAAACAATATCTAATACCAAATTTAATTACCCCAACCCGTATATCCCATTGTTGGTGGTTACATTGATACATTTTCATTTCTAAAAAATTATAACATCCCAAATGACTGAATGGTTTATTATTATTTGAAAATTAGATACATTCTTTCACCATGAAATAAAAATTAATTCATAAAATCAAACATAGTAATTATGTTGATAACACCATTATTCTAAAAATTTATCCATGAATATCACTAATAATATATATATTATCATCATATAAAAAATATTCACAAGAATAACTGGCGATCTAAAATTCCGAGTAAGGTTATGAATATATTAAAAATTAAATAAAAAATAACAAAAATCTAGGGAAATTAAAAATTATGTTGAAAAATATGAAATTATTTTATAATTATCATTGAAAATTATTCACAAAAATATGCATTCAATTTGATGTCTCATAATTTTAAAGAGACGTGCAATTAATAAAAAAGTATTTTCATTGAAAATTAAAATTTATACATGTTAAAAAATATTCCAGTTATTTATTATTCGAGATTTTGACAAATTATATATATTTGATGTAAGTTAAAAACAACCATTTCACTCTTTTATAAGAAAAGTTAAAAATTTCCTCTTTCCAAAAATTACAGAAATATTCAGTATAAAACATTTTGTAAAAAGATAAAATAGGTTAAAATTTCATTAATAAATAATATTTCAATAGCAAAAACCATTCTTTAAATTTTTCTATAAAATTTGGGTATATAATAGAAATATTCCCCATTTGCTTCTTAAAAATATACAATCTAGAATAGTAGATATATTGTGAAATAAACCCTTACCACAAGGGTTTATTTTAAATTATAGGCCATGTGAATAATATATAACAAATTTGAAAATTAAATTACATGATAAAAAATATTTTCATGACATTAAAAATGTGAAATTATATACACCAAAAAATGAAATAACTCGTGAATATGGGTTAATTCTAACAAATGTAATAGGTAGATGAGAAACACTTAAATTATGTTTTAAATTATTCATATAAGTTCAAAATTAATGAATAATATATATTTTTTAATTTAAATTATATTAATGAACTGGTTTAATACTTTTCATATGTTTTATGACCTACTTAATATTATTTATTACACATTTCATAAAAGTTCTGTTTCAAAAATCATTGTTTTGGGTAATAACTACTTCAATTTTCATAGATTTTTTAGATCAGTGGCTCTGGTATTTTCAAATGTATCAAGAATAGATTTACTATGGAATGATAAAATTGATAATAAAGTTATAAAGAAATACTAAAACCATCATAATACCCATCCATAAAGGCTGTTAATGAAAACTGAATTGTATCACCATGTGGGGATAGTTGTCCATATATATATATATATATTTAATTGATATATTTACATAAAATATATTGGTATATATTTCTTATAGTGGTAATTTTATATTCATAATATCAATTTAGTATATTGAGGATACTTAAATTTATATTTTCTTTTATCTTTTTTACTATTGATATGCGGTAGTGTAAAGAATAAATTAATAGAGATAGGCTATGAAAATTACCTCTCCATTTGGAGACTTTCTTTAGATAATTTATTTAGAGTCATCAAGATGTAATTTTAGGGAGAGGAGAACCATTCAATCTATTATATAGATCCTAAGAAAAAAATGGACATGGATTGGTCTTAGTAGATGCGTCGATGCAGTGTTGAGTTATGTTCCAAGAGGTTACCTTTTTAAAATAAAATTATAGATAATTTATGAATTTCTCAAAAGATTGAATAATAATAAATTCATTATCATTATATAGAGAATAAAATTGAAATAATTTTGAAGATAATGTAGTATATGATTTTAATCCCATCACCAAATATAATTTTTAATATAAATAGAATTCTTTTCATTAACTACTTGGTTCATTATATTCGATATTCCATTTTTAAACTACTATTTTAATCATAAAGGGTAAATAATATTACTATAGAATGTGAAATGAATCAATGGTTGATGATCTGTGATGTTTTCAACTACATTAATTTCACATGGATAAAGATAATATTTTTAGAATTTGGATAATCTAAAAATATATTATTTTGATAAATTATAATTAATGTCAATTTTGAAATTTTTTATTTCAGAGGATTTCAAATACATTAAAGAAAATAAGGGTTTATATAAAAAAATAAAATCATTTATTTTCATTATATATTAATTATATAAATATTATTTTATAACTTTATAGAAATTTAAAGTGAATATTTATTTTATAAAAATTAAAAACTATCCCTAATGAGAATAATTTCATTAATCTAAAATAAGAAATTTAGTTATGTTAATATCTTTCGGTTTTCCCTATGTCGGACTATAAAATATATTTGAACCATTGGCAATTAAATTTTGAAACTATCATTGATTTATATAAGATATAAGTCGTTTACATGGAAAAGATTTCAATACAAAGCTCAAATTTGAGACAAATGTTATAGAGGATTAATAATATTCATCTAGTAATAAATAATATGAATAATTATGTCCTTATCACATAATTTTATCCTAAATCAAACCATTTACCCATAAATGAAGTGATATATGTTACTATGGTTACTATTCATTTTCAACAAAACTAAAAGGGGCCCAATTACCAAATATAAACATAATTATTCTAAATATTTTATTTATTATATCAAATTAAAAAACTATAATTGAAGGAAATTAATATTAAAATAAGTGTGATATTTATGATTATAATTATTTTTTTAGAAAATATTATTTTTAAGAATAAAAATAGAATAATTCTTATCCCATTCAAAAAAATATGATATTAATGTTATGAAATTATATTTGAAAATATAATATAAATATTTCATTAAAATATTTCACAAATATTGACTAATTTATTTTATTAAGACATAAATATTCATCCGATGCAAAAATATTATTTTTGAAATATACTTTTATTAATTTTTTAAATTATTTTAATAATCAAATGATACCCAAAAAAATATTCTATAAATGTATCAAATATTTATTTTTCAAAATTCAATCATTTCCATTTATACCCAGAAATTTAAGGTTGAGCTTATGAATGTTTCAGGATAAAATATAACAGTTCTTTTGAACTATGTATTGTGTGTAACGTAAGACATCAAAGAGATATAATTTATTTATAAAAAATAAAATGAATGAAAATCTCTTGAATTATAATTATTATGAAATATTGTGTATAATATTTATTATTTATATAAAAACTAAAATTTAATTTTTAATTTTATAAATATATTTATATTATTTTACCATGTTTTAAATATACCATATTATTTGATTATAAGATACCTACAAAATATTTTATAGATTCAAAGGTGATGTTACTATTCATAGTATTAGGATATTATTTTAAATTTTTAGGTTTATATTCCAATGGTTAGGTTAATATTCTATGGGTAAAATTACTATTCAAAATTTCATATCTGTAATGGTCATATGGGTTATCTAATTTCTATAAATACTCATTATTTTATTCACAGTTCATTCACTACAACATTATCTCGCCTTTATATATAGTTTCTCATTCAATATTAATATTTTACTATTATGATTTATTATTCTATTTGTTTAGTCATTCTTATGGATATAGAAAACAATAATATTAATATATTAGTTATCATATATTTTTTTCAACATTCAAATAAATGGAAATCATATTATTTTAGTTTCAAAATAATTTACCATTGTTTATTTATTTGAATAATTATTTTTTTCTTATTTATGTGTTTTATATTCATTATACTACATGATATATTTATAAGAATGAAAAATCTAATAATATAATTATATATTAATACAAGGATTATCCTATTATATGTTATGTTTTAAAAATATGAAAATATATGTTAGATGGAATCAATACTATTTAATGATGGTTTTGTGAGAAGATGATAATATTTTGGGGAAATTTATTGACATTTGATAAATTATTGAGATATATGTGACCATTATGTTTTATAAATAAAAATTATATTTGAGGAATAATTTTGTTATGATTTTTGGGTGTATGATTAATTTAATTAGTAGTATTTAGGGTATATATGATACTGATATTGAGGCAATTATGTGATATTATAATTTTTGAACAATAGTTTAATAATATATATAACCATGGTATTTGATATTGATTTGGTTATTAACAAATTAATGTTTTTAGGAAGAAGATGAATATAATATATGGAACCTCTTTTGATTAAATAAAATATTATATTCTGAGATATTATGTGAGGAATAACGTTTTAACTATATTATTGAATATTCTATGAATTGATAATGTTTTCATAGTGATACTGGTTATATATAGATATTATTAGAACACTTTGGAAATTATATGATCAATAAATGTGCATTTTTTGTTGTAAAAAATTAAGAGTGATTGAGTTTATATTCTTAAGAAATTACAATTTTATAATGGATAATTATATAATTAATTGTTTGGGTATCAATATTGGTTAAGAATATTTTTTTAATTTGAAGGATTTATATTTATTGAATTATCAATGTTAAAATTTTCTTATAAATGCTTAATTGTTAAATTTAATGTAGTTATTATTAATTATATGTTTCTTTAATTTTGGGAATTATATTATAATATGATAACCATTTTTATTATGAAAAAATATAAGGGTATAATGAATATATTTTATTTTCTGTAGGATTATTTTATTTCTTAGTAGTTACTTTTAGTTCTTCATGCATGAAAATTTCCTCTTGAATAGTCAATATTTTATGTTTAAGATGTGTTTTTTAGGCGGATTAAACGAATAAATTTAATATTTTATTAATGAATATTTCAATATATTCTTTTTTGGATAGAAAAATAAATTAACCAACATTATAAAATATATCTCAAACCAAAATTGTGATAATATTATCATATTTTCACAAAATTATATTGTATTTTACACAAAATATCATGTTTTAGTTTTATGGTAATCAACATTCCAATGATCATTCTCATTTTGATGATTAAGGATCCCAATCATTCTCCTTCAAAATTTAAATATTAATTTTTTTCATGTCAATATTTTTACATCCCAAAAGTTTTCTCTATTTGGAAACCTAGTATGTGTTATCCCATATTTACATTGCACATCTCATTCTCTATTTTCAAGAAAAATTATAATAAATTATTTTCTCAATGTTGAATTTCAAAAAAATTAAATTTAGAATTTCAATTGCTGTTTAATGAGATTGAGTTACCATTATGAGTAAATTATTTATTGAAGTGGTAAATAATTTTATATCCCTTTATTTTTTATGGAATAATATGTTTAATAGCATACAAAAAGCTATAATGTGTGTAAATGAATGGTGAAATATTATTACCTAAATGTGACCATTATAAAATAGAAATTAAAAAATTGGAATGAATAGTATTTACTAAATAATGAAATTTATATATAGGTTATAATTAATAAAAATTTATTTTTTAAAATTTTGGAAACAATCACTCGCTTTTGAGTAAAGTCATTTTATTATTAAAAAATACATTTTATTCTAAAATGATTTTTATTTATTTGTATTAAATATATTATAATTTATTATTTAAATACATCGAAATTTTATTTTATAAAATTTATATTGTTTTTATATCAGTATTTTAACAATTATCTGATGTTGAAATTTTCCATCTTTTCTTAAAAGTTAAATATTTTAATGAATAGAGAAAGATAATGATTTTCATTGACAACAATTATTTTTATATAGTTAATTTTTTTAAAATATAATGAATTGATTTTTATTGTACATAATCCTATTTTTTTAATGAACATTATACATTAATTTAGTGTAAAAACATTTTATAAATAATTGAGGTATTTGACTTAAAATAGTTTTAAACGATTTTTTCAGATATAATTTTGTTAAAATTTATGAAACATCTATGTTAATAGTTTTTAATAATATATTCAGTATTTGGAATCAATTTTCCATAATATGTTAAATATCCCACTATCATGGTTAGTAAATTTTAATTGTAACCATAGTAATTTTTTACCATTGTAAATGGGAAATCAAGTAATGAATTGTTAAAAATAATATGGTATGGGATAAAAATTGACCCTAACATAGGAATGAATTTAATTGGATTATTACATATCATCCAAAATAATCCATGAGTAGGATATATAATTTTTATCCATTTTTTATGATTATGACCTTTAAACAATTTAATGTAATGAAATATTAAAAAAAGAACTCTTTTTTAATATATATAATTATTTTTAAATAGAAATATATAGATGATATCCATGGTTGTAAATATCATTTTGAATATATATGAATTATATTCACCATGGAAAATTATTTTTAATTTTCTGTGAAGAAATAATTTCCTGAAATGAATATAGAATACTGACATACTAATTATTATTAATATTAAAAAAATGAAATTATAAAATTTAAATATAATATAATAGAAGATGATTATTTTCATCCATGAATAATATAGATTAACATAATATCATAGATATGTAATAAAAATATTCTATATTAATTTTTTTTATATTTTTATTAATTTCTATGCAAATATAGTTCTATAAATATACATCAATGATATATTAAAATATATAACAATTAATTATATGGGATTATATTCCGAAAAACCTTATGTTCATTTTATTTATAAGTATATTGTTTATAATTTCAACCATGGTCCATTAATAGGATGGTTTTCCATTTTTTATAAACATATTGACCCTCTAAGAGAAAAAACATAATATTCTTGCTAACGAAGTGGTTATTAAAATGTTAAAACCAAAATACACGGGTAATAAATAGTCACCAATTGATAATTTTTTATTTAAAAATATTATTTTGACCCAGTATCATTTTATAATTGAATAAAACCAATTTTTATACATTTTCAATTGATAATAATTTTATATTTATTTTATATTTTGAGAAATTCTAATATTTATCCTCCCCTATCTTATAAAACAGAAACAATTAATCACTTTAATTTACATTTAAAACCCCATTTTGACCACCCATTCAATATAAATTACGCTTATTAGCATCCCTACCCACATTATATTGTATTTAATTATATAATACGGAGATCCTTGTTGGACTTAATTAGTTAATAAATGGGAATTGTCAGAATAAGAGGTACTGTTCCTTACAGAGAGATTCACATTTATTTCTCTTTAAACGTCTTTAAAATGTTATTTAACAACTGTTCTGTAATATTATTAGTTTTTTAAAAGTAAAAATATTTTATTTTTTTAATATCATAACCAATATCAATCTCTAGACTGCATCACATGGGAAAAAAATCCATTATTTATGAATATGGAGAACTAATGCATCATGGACTTATATAAATTCTCTTTCATCACCACCTTCGATGGAAATTTAAAATGTTGGATTCAATGTATATATATTACAGTAATGAAATATTTATCATTATTTAATCATCAAATATATTTTATATTCTAACATTTCTTTCAATAAAAATGAGAACTATGTTCATGAATATGTGTAGACTACAACATTAACCATGCGATATGATTCATTTTTCATCATCTCATCACATAGATTACATAAAAACGAATATTTAATGAATAATATAGTATGTATGATATTATTATCACTATTAAAAGATAAAATTACAATTACCATCTATCCATAATGATCATAAAAATTTGAAATATTGTTCATGTGTATGTACGACCAACTCTCTCTATGTTTTTAATATTGATATTTTTCATAACAGTTATTCATGTTAGGATTAACATTCATGATAATTTATTAAAATAATATTAATTTCTAGATTACTGTTTTTTATATGATGTAATATTCTAAACATTTATAATAGTAATTTTACTGATGACTTTATGAAGATATTAGTAGAATATCGACAAAACTCCCTAATTTGAATATAATTTAATATGTAATTATATATAACATTGTTTTATATGAAAAAAATTTAATTATAATGTAAAAAATTATTATAATATAACTATATAATAATCATACAATTATTAAACATGAAGATAAATAATATATATAACGATTCAGAATTCTTGTAAGGGGCATTTTACATTAAAACCATCATTTTTAATGATTTTATGTTTTATTTTCTAAATATTTCTCTTCCATGACATGTATATATAAATTTACATATAAAATATTTTTAATTAATACTTAAATAGAGTATAATTCTCAATTATTCTAACATTTTTTCCTATAAAATGATTATAAATGGAAGAATATATTTTCGATTTAATGCAAGGGATTGTCTTTAAAAAATATTGTTTTTTTGTTTACCTTAAAACAATCCTTTCCATACATGTTAAAATTTTTAAATTTGTTTCATATATGTATTTTTAAGTATAAAAAAATTATGTTGAAAATTTTATATATATTTTGACATTATTTAAAATGTTCTGAAAATTAATCTATTTATAGAATATTTTTATATTCCATACAAAAGTGAAAATGATTGTTCAAGTTTACCATATATGGAGACAATGAATTTTCCCTCCACTTTTTCCATTATTTTATGTAATTATTATATCATAATATTACTCTATTTTTGAAGATAACACCATTTATATTATGCTCTGGGAATTTTAGTTATGAAGAAGTGTAATGAGGTTAAAGGACATATAAATATCCACCATAAATTTTATGGGTCAAATAAATGTTTTATGAGGAAAACATTTATATATTAAGATCTTCTTTGTGGGTATAAACAAATATGATGCTTTTTTACATAATAATACAATGGATGGTGACCTAATTTTTTCTCTCTAATTTCTATTATAATGGGACGTATTTAAGCAATTATATTTATATTAAGAGAATATATGAATATTCTAATATTATTATTCAAATAATGGGATAGAGATAAAAATTTTGGATTCTCCTATGAGGGTATGGGAGTATGAAATTATGTTTATTCCAATTTTAACAATGATGGTTATTTAAAATGTTATTTTTATGGTTACCACATGTATATATTTCCTGGTTATTTGCTATGTAACTATGATGGATATTAAATACTTAAGAGTGATATGAATATTATTCCCAAGAAACCAAAATGTTTTATATAATATTTCTATTGGTTTTATAGGAATATTATTATTCCAAAAGATAATATAATTATTTTATTTTAATATAATGTACATGGTACTTTGTAATGATGAAAAATGTGACATTGTAAAAAATTTATTATGATTTTTTAATGATCTCAAAGGAAATATTATGATTATTTTTTTTCCATAGTAATTTATTATATAAATAAATGTTTAAGGAAAATAATTTCATTTCATATTTATGAAATTATTTTTTGACTTTTTTTTAAAATAGGAAATACCTATATGTGTTTGTGGACAAAGGGTTTATTTGTTTAGTTTCTGTCCAAAAATGATATTTCTGTGCTCATCCCAAAATTTAATATGTGTTCATTTAGATGATAGGGGACAAGGATGATTTCAAGTTGAAAACTGAAAATATCTTACATACAGAAACATTTTTTTTTGTGTTTTGATTTGTGAAAAAATGGATACTATATTGAAGTGTCAACTACAAAATATATGGGTTAGTTATGTAAGATTTTTATTCTAACTCTATAAAAATATATACCAAAAATGGACATTGAGAATACAATATATTTATTTTTTTCTAAAAACAAAATAATATTTTTATTTTCAGGTCCTTATATCTTATTATCCATATATGGGTATTAATAATCGACACCATTTATCTTAGGTTGAGTATTGATGCAAATTTCATGAACACCAAAACACACAAATAGATCTATTATGGTTATCATCAATGGTTAGTATTGGATAACTGATGACCCTAATCCAACACTATAATTTTTTTAATGAACTAAAATTAATTTATAAAAAACTATAATATACTCTATCCCATTGAAGGAGACACACTATCTAGAATAAAATAATGTTTAAATTAGTAACATTTATAATATAAGGCATAAAATGGTTCAATGTTTATAAAATATTTGATGTTATTGTTTTTTGAAAATTAAATGAATGAGATATGTTTATACAATGTTCATATAAAATCCAATACCTATTTTTATCTAATCTGAATTCCCTTGTACACTAGTACCCATGAGGGAACTAATTTGTCTTAACATGTATCCCTGCTCCCCACAGGATAATGACTACTTAATAAGCATCAATTAAAGGATATATGGAACAATTTTGCCCCTATATCAGACAAAACATATAACAGTTGAATATAAGTAATGAATAATTTATATTCTAACTACTCAAGAATAAGAGGAAACAACATCATACCGAAAAATCTAAAACTATACATCATCCATGTATAATAAAAAAATACATTCAGACCAAGAATTAAATTATTTATGGAATAAGTAGATACAACATTATCAGTCACCACCATCATAAAAGGTCCCATGAATAAATAATAATATCCATTTCTATGTGGACAAATAAAATTTCAAGGAAGTATCATAGAAAAATATAAAAACGGATGAAGAAAAATGTTGAGAATGATATAAAAATGTCCCATTACGATTTCACAAAAGTTTCCATAAACAATTCCATTCCAAATAAATCATATGTTCTTCAATTAATTAAAAATATTCATGGAAAAAGGGTTTTACAAATTCAATTGTATATAAAATCAAATAAAATGATTACATAAATATAAAATTAGTCTTAAATGTTAATTATTCGTTAATGATAAAGAATTCAATAAATATGTTCATGAACCACCATCATTTTAAAATAAAATAAAATCAAATAACCATTGACATAGAAAATTACTTCCATTAGTTCATATTTATAGGATATTCAAAATACATATTCAATCAATCATAGATCAATGTTTCATTACATATCTAAGGCTCAGGACATCGGGATAGAATCTATCTACCCCCATCATGAAATTTGTTTTTGATCTTCTTTAGTTAGTGTATTCCTCATAGATTTTTGAATTGGTAGTTATAGATATATAATGTTTCTCTTTATCACCAACTAAAATCTCATGATCAGTTATTCTTTCAATAAATAAATACACTAAGCAATCTAGAAAAAAGGGAAATGATTTCAATTCAAATCATCATTAAATTTTTTTCTCTAATTAATTTTTCTACATTCCATTTAAATTTCAATAAAAATCCTATATTTTATCATGTTGATGCATTTAAGAATTATATTCTGTTGTTATTTATTCTTACCATGAGTCAACATCAACTCTTTTTTATTAAATCTTTTCTCATTTGAAGGCAAATTTTTTAATATTCCTTTAATTATTTCTAAATCATTCAAAAAAGTTGTTTTATTTAAAAATTAATTTTTTCCCATGTCAATTATCAAATATTATAAGATAAATAATATCAATGAAAAAATAATTTAATATCAAGGAAAAAAATTAAGGTTTCATGTTTAGTGACAAACTATATGAATTGAACTATCTTAAATTACATTATAATGAAAATACAAAAATTGGGAACCACCAATAAGGAGTCAAAGAAAATTATGTAAAAAAGAATATTTAGAATGTAAATCCATAAATTAATGTTTTAAATCAATTGAAAACATGAGGACCCATCACTCATAAACAAGGAGAAAGAGTAAAGAATATTTATAATTATTGATAGTAAATATACAAATGATGGATCAATCACATACACTAGTACATATAACTATTTAGAAAGTATTTTAGGATCCATAATCCACTCTATAGAGCCCCCAACATCCAAATTTACTAATTATGATTTATTAGATTATGTTTAGTACTTCCTTTGGGGATCAGGTCCCTAATTTTTAAAAACCCGTGATTTGATAATATGGAAAGGTTGATCAGTCACATATAAGTTTGGATTCACATCAATTTCCTACTTTATTGATACATAAGTGGGGATAAAGAGATAATTTTTTAAAACAACATCGAAAACATATTTTTAATTCACATTAACTGAGTTTTAAAAACCAAATAAAAATCCAAATTTTCAATATTATCAAAAACATAAATTGTTCCCATATATCTCAGTGCAATTTCCCCTCTTTTACATGTTTTTATGACCCATATATGGTAAAACAATCACAAACATGTAGTCAATAAGTCATAATGTAATCAATAATGATAATCATTGTAATTATACCATATATGTTTCTTTAATATTTTTTGAAGAATTATATGAATATTTTTCACCATATCTTAGGACAAATTATTCCCTATAAAAAATTATTCACAAATTCCAACTAAAAATTTATATTCAAAGGGTCATCTATATAAGAACGTGAAGGGTTTTTTCCTGATTCCAAACTAGTAATAGTTATTGTAGAAGAAATCCACCTATACCATTAGTATATACCATGATCCACCAATGTTAAGAACAAAATAAAAAAAAGTATCCTATGTTATCTAAAGAGATCTTTCTATTTTCCCATCTATATATGTATGATATGACATTCCCAAACCATAATTGGACCACATGTCCCTAAAGGGGCCACAAAAATAGAAAGTGATTTAGGGTTCCATATTATAAAAATTTATATAAGGAGATTAATGAATTCTAATACCCTACATTAGATAGATGATTCCCTTATTCTTAACATTGGTTACAAAGTGAAAAGGGATTACATGATCTGATTTGGATATTTTATCGTTCATGATTGAAATTTAATGCTTCATTCTAGTTGTTTGTAAAATCCCAACCATGAAGTCCATTGAAATCTCATCACAATTCCACAATATAATAGGATGGGTATTTAGAAAACCTGATGAATTCATGTTAGCAACCATGACCAATATTCATTTATAATAATAAAAATAAATTTACCAATATTTCTTCTCAGACCTTGAGAACAAACCTTTTACAATATTTTATAAAACATCATTTTGGTTCCAGGGTGTGATGCCCAATGAAAATAATAGAAAACTACTATAACAAATATCCTCATAGTGAATGATATGATTCAAGTGTTTTGAATCATATTATACCATTTGAATATACTGACCACTCACCGATCATCTCCCCATAATAAAAATATTCCTTATTTTCATAGATATCACAATCATGTTATTATTATATAAACATCATCTAAATTTGTGAGTAGGTTATTTGAATTCATTTCAAAACAAAAATATTATTATCCTAAAAAACAGAAAATTTCATACAAAAATAAATCCTTCAAAATTTAATTATTTTAAGGATGAATTCATATCATAAGTAGGATTTTTCCTTCACAAATAAACATCAACAAAATTCCCTTTATCATAGGTTTAGGAAATTTCGAAATAAAATGAGTGTAGGTATACCACCCATCACCTCTAATATATATTCAAATAATTATTTGGTAACGTGTTAAAGAATAATGTTTTATTAAAATAAATTTTAATCAATACTCCCAACTTCTAATGTGGACTACTCTTAATATTGATCAAAAAATTGTTATTTTTAGGGCATGACTATGATTTTTATTCTCATGTTTCCATAGATTATGGAAACCATAATACACCATATGATCATCCAATATTAAAATATACCCCAAATTATTACATGCAATGTCGTAGAAAACTACATAACTATACCCAACATATGGATGAGTCAATACTGGTGAAAAAATTTAATATTATCATCAACTCATAAAAAAATTTCAGAAATTTCAAAGCCTAATATATCCACACACCTTTCAAAGTGATAGTGGTAATTGAAGAAAAAAATTTTAAGAAGCATTTAACAACAAAAAATTATATCCTATTATGTCAAAAAATCTCCAAATCTCAAAAAAAGTATGTTATTGTTACCATGTCATTAAAACCTTCACATTCTTAGTATATATTGGAAGACCATGTTCTAATATGAAATGTGTTAGGAATTTCACATTCAGAATAAAAAAATCACATTCCAAAATATTTTATTTTTTCCATTACTTTTTTAAAATTCATAGAAATGACCCAATGTGACATTAAATATCATCATTTTTCATAGATTAAATCATTTATTCTTATTAAAATATATCCAAAAATTAATTGATATACACTTGGGATGTGTAAGTCACAAGTTCATTTAATCATTTTTGGAAATTAGTATGACTCCAAGATTGCAAAAATCAGATCAAATATCATCCTTCAATAACAACTTCACCCCCATTAACTAGTCCAATAGATCACCAATATTTTAAAATATATTATTATCTTTAATATAACTCAATTGATTTTTCAGTAGTCAATTCAATGGAAATGTTCTCAGTTATATTTCATTATTAAAAGAACAGGGGCCTCTAATCGTTATAATCTCATGTGAGTGATGTTTATATACAAAAATTCATCCCACCGAATACATAACTAATTCAAATTATCTTCTTCCATATGCTGATAAGGGATAGAGATATGATGGATTCTGGTTGCAATGTTAACATAAAATTATTTATTTCTAACTGATGTAAGACCATAGAGTTTAGATGCAAACATGTTGGTAAATGTGACTACCACTAAAGGAAGGTCACCCCTTAAACACTATGTTTCCAAGTAACATTAAAACATTTATATCATCACACCAATCTACATATTTGAATTTTGGGATCAATTATACCTCATGGGCCACTCTTGCTGAAAACCATGGCACACACTATCATTGGATGTACTATAGAACCACTGAGCATATCAACAAAATAATATTTTATTAGAAATTAAAAAATTATCTCAATAATAATATCAAAATCATTTATATTATGAACAAGATAAATCAATGTGATATTGGTCTATGAAAATGAAAATGAATGAACTGTTCATCAGATACCATTCTCTATTTTCATGCGGAGGGGTATAACAATATTCAATTCTTAACACAAAATCCCTAATGATTGATTTATAATATTTACAATATGAGTTAAAAAGAGAAATAAAATGTTTCAGTATCAAACATAGAAGCCACTATATATTAAGAAATATTGTTGTTTCTCTCACTATTATTGGAACAACATCATGTTTTTATAGAGTATCATCCTCTATATAAAGATGATTAAATTTGCATTATAGTCTCTATAATACCTTAGTTCATGAAGCTTCTAAATTGAACATAGTACATTTTGGTTACAATTACCATGTTATAGTATCCATGGTAATTAATACAAGATAAGACTTTTTCAAGTGGACTAAGGGTGGATATTAACAAAAAATAATTACTTCTTCCAAAAAAATTCTTTGAAATCACAATATTAACACATTGAATGATAATTAAAGGTCATATTCAATGCATCATAAATGTCCATTAAGATTTATCTAGTCATGATACACAATGAGACTAAGCATGATTTCTATTTCCTCAATGATATGCAATAAATCCTCAATTGGGAGTTAGAGGAAATCCTTCCAACCCTAGCATACAATATAGTGATATCAAATCCATCATAGCTCTATCTAGTGCATCCACATATGAGGTATTATTCAGCAATAAAATCTAAGTTCATATATTATATAAAAAACAATTATAAAATCTCAAATACATAAAATTTTAATTCAACTCTACAATAGGATAAAATTAAACATGTAAAACAATGTGACTATCATATTATTTTTATTAACATATTCGCCTATTAGAGGTTGAGAAATTCTAAATAAATAATAAAAAATCATCAACTATGGGTAGAAATACTATAATAAACAATCTATAATACCATTAAATTCCACTATAATATTTTTCTTCTTTATATCCATGGCATCCTTCCACCTATTTCTATGCCCTTCTATCATGAAGCTTACACCTTTTACCTTTGTAGAATACAATAATTCCATGATGTCAAAAGTACCTCATTATTTTTAATCTAATCTTATAACACATGTGGATAATTCTTGACATATTCCAATAGAATCTTATATATATGAAACTGATTTGAATGATCAATATCAATATCTTTTTAGTTTTCGACATATATCACATGATTGGGAATAGATGTTGATATCTATCATAGAGCCTGGATAATATGCATTAATTTTATAATATGATTATGATCAACTAGGGTGTTTTATTTTCGTGGTTCATTTGGTATTTTCTTCTTACTATTTTATAATGTCTTTATAGGTAATTTTACTACACTTCATAAATAGAAAATACAAAAACATAAGATAATATTTTAATATATTCAACTCAATCAAGATTTAAAAGAATATCAATTTCATAAGATATGGTTTAATTTTTTTATGATTTCAAAATAATCATATAATGTTTTGGGACTCAATATTATCTAATCAATTTATTCCTAAAGTATTTATTCCTCAAATACCTATGTAGGTTTAAGGATTTAAATGATGATAACTATCCAAGAATTTAAATGTTATCTAATGCTTATTTTTTGATTATCCTACATCTATTGTACTAGGTCATTAAAAACTAGATACAAACATTAAAGGAATATGTCCAAAAATTTATTGATACCATTTTTCTGTGATCCAACCTAGATACCCTTGTACACTAGTACAAAAGGTGGAACTATCCTAACCTGAATGACATTGAAGATCACATTGGGTAGGTGAAGAATATCATTGCACTAATAAATGTATAGTGTGAAAGATTATTTCTTTTTATCAGACAAATAATATAAAAATGTGAAATATAAATTAAATAATATTCGGTATTCTATAACTAAATCAAGGAGGAATGTACCAACTGTAAATAAATAATTATTTAATTGAAAATTTTGTAATTATGAATGTCGTTATCTATCCAAAAACCCTCAAAATATCAATGAAACAAGTGGAGAAAATATGGAATGGCCCTAAAGGTCATAACACATATAATTAATCATATAAACCTTTTACATCATTCTGATTCATTCCATATTTATAGAATAATAGAAAAAAATATAAAAACATAAGAAATAAATGTTATGGTGTTTAAAATAAAATTAATATGATTTCACCAAATTTTAAATATGAAAATACATATCAAATAAACTATATATTCATAAAATAAAAACATCCAAATTTATGTAAAATGTTTTTACCATTTTAAATCACTTATCCCCTCAATGAAAATGATGGAATAATAATTAGGGAAATCTTAATAGAACATTTTCCATTAAAGATCTAGGATAAAAATATATTTTTTTCAAAAACAAATATGGGCATGTAGTAATAAAATAAAATTAATGATCCATAGTTAAAACCTGAAGATTAATTTGTACTTGGATCTAGGATACTCATACTAATAATCCATTCAATCATGTATTAATGCATGCATACATACATAATAATGATGCCTTTATAATACACTCAATTAACACCCAATAGTGTCTAATCATATCGAACCTAGTTCAATTAGTGTTTTCATCATCAATCCAATATTTAAAAATAATTGTGTTATCATTAAATATCCAAATATACCACAATGAAAACTTTCTCTTATGTTATTTCAATTACTAAATCTATCAATCAAGGGTAATTATTTTAATTTAAATCATCATTTACAATTCAATTTCGAATTATAGGTTTCATAATTCCATTTGAATTTCCAAAAAAATTCAAATGTATTAATCATGATCATGAATATCAAAATAAAATATTATTTTATTCCATTGTTATACAGAATTAAAATCATTTAATTTCATCAATTAATTTTTAATTTTCATCATTGTTGTCAAAAAAATCACCCATTAATTCCAAATCCATTTAAAAAGTTATTTATCTAAAAGTAATTCTTTTCTGAATGACATATAAAATATTAACAAATTGAGAAGATCAACATATAAAGAATTTGAAATCACGAATTAAATCATGGTTTCTAGTGTAAGGTATTTCTTTATAGATCCACCTGCATTTAATCACATTAAAAATTAAACTATTCAAATGTGAACTACTAATGTTGGGTCAATGGAGACTAATATTAATGGGAATCAATTATATTAAAATAAATAAAATAAATGTTCATATACACTGAAAACATGAATATCCATCACACTAAAATGAGGACATAATATAAGATAAGTGGATTTAAATTAGTGGAGATCACACTTTCCAAAGAGGGATGAATCACAACAAACAACACATCAATCTTAGATAAAATGGATTGGTGGAACCAAAAACACTATAGAGGGTCTCCAAAAGAAAAATGTTTGTATTAAATCAGACTATGATTTTATTTATGATTTATATTTATTTGGTTGGGTACTTTATAAAATATTTTTGGGTATTAAAAACACCATTCAGATGATTTCCAAAGTTATGATGCATATATAGTTCACCCCATGTTCCTAATAGTACTAATAAATATGGATTCAAGATATTATTAACCAATTAAGTCACATATTAATAATAACGTCAAACCACTGAGTGACCCCTTCTAGGATACTAGAAATTTGATGTATGGGTTGGCAGCGTGGTTTAGAGAATGTGTTCCAACACTATGATCCCATAATATCTTATGAATGTTGATTTTGGAAAGACACACAGAATATGATATAACTAGGTTCATCTAGTCTAGAACCAAAAAATTGGAACCTAGTAGTATTTGCTGAACAACACGGTATTCACAAACCATGTTCATATCTATATCATTCCTAAAACACTCTAAAAATACATATACCTCCAAAACAACCATAACAGAAACAAATATAGTGGATGATCAACATAAGTTGTTAGAAAAAATCAAAATTGGGTCACCGGATATTTCAATACTCATAGATAGAGAATCTCATCCATGATTGGGATCACCGCTTCCATTTCCCCATTATATTATGGGAAGTATATATTTATAAGCCAAACTTTTTTCCTCTTAATATTCATTCATATATAGAGTAGTAAATCAATAATATTTATTAAAAATTTAATTTTTTGAAAACTCATGAAATTTTAATAGCCTATTCATATACAACATAAAATATTATTTTACCAAAAAAATAATGGATTGTAAGGTAATGGGATGATAAAGTTTTTTTATAATTGGTTACAAGCATGATTTATTTTATATAATGAATTCCATAGATATCTCATCCCACATTCAAATAAAAATAATTAATTTTTAAGCGACTTAAAAATTCATCTACTTCATTTCTATCATTTGATAATAATTAATGAATCAATAAATATAATGAGTTATTTTTTATTATATAAATACTACTATATTTAATTAATTTAATTTCAAATTTTAATTACTTTTATATGAAGTGTACATCCTAAATTGTAGAAATATTTTATCATTTCCCTCATGGAATGTATTACCAAAAATTGTTAAACATAATGATTTTATAAATAGAAAGAGTATTATTTTTTAAATTTTTTTCATTTTAAAAAATTTTAATTCACTAAAATTTTGAATTAGCGGGTTTCTTAAACTAACTAAAAGAAGGGGAAAAATACAAGTAAAGACATAGAAATTCCATGTAATTTTTGTTTTCATTTTCTGGGAATTTTAAGAGTCTGTGAAAATTGACAGCGTGTGATTCTGAGGCCCGGTGTTTCTAGAATGAATTTCTAAACTTTTTTGAGGTACGTTCTGTAAACCTGTGAGTGTGGTATTTTAACTTTTGAACTGGTGGTCGTAATTAAAATATTAGGGCACAGTTGAACTCGTAGCGTCAGTATTCACTAAAGGAGACCTTCACCTCGATCGTATTAGGTCGAGGGTGAAAGATAATTTTTCACTTTTTCATATAGGAATAGAAAAATAAAAATATTAACATTTTTCTTTTTGAAACCTCTCTACATGGGGTTATGGGGGTGGGGTCCACCTGAAGTAAAACACCCAATCTGAATTCAAGGGTGGGGACCACCTAACTCTTGAACTCCCACTTTAATAAGGGAGGTGACCTTTGGTATCCTTTAAATTAATCATGGAAACACCATCGTAATTAATGTCCAACTCTATTTTAAATTAATGAAACATAATTTAACATGTTTTCTATTATTTTTTTGTGTAATTGGCTGAAAATTATGGAAAAATGAAATTGGGAGAGAACATTGGAAGAATTATTATTCGCCAAAAATTAATGCTTCTCAAACGAAGAACGCCAACATTCTCTATCGACTTCAACTCCTTCCACGTGACATTCTCCAACGGGGGACGCCGTAAGCAATGGCAAACTGAGGTCCATCCTTCCCCCCTCAAAACATCATCAAACCTTCTATGTAGGGTTCTATGCTTCAATTTTACCCTTTAACCATTCTTGAAAATTTTATTGAGTCATGAAATAATTGAGCTGCTTGCTACAGCTCTATCACGGAGGGTGAGGGGAAAATGAACATGGCCAGACCCCTGTGAAAATCATTGTGTAATATTTGTTACGTTCATCCCGATGGAGGATGACAGAAACCAGTGCTGTAAATTGGAACTGGTGGAACTTGAGAGCGACGGCCAGCACCATGGGTGGCCGTGATGAAGGTGGCATGCGACTGTGCCACTGGAGAAGGGCCATTTCCCATCGGCTGCAGCGGAGCAAAGGAGGTGGTCGGTAAGGGCTGGTTGCGCGAAGGGGTGGCGGTGCATGTCTGTGCCACCCGACGGAGAATGGCCATGACCTTGTGTAGCGGGGGTGAAGGGAGAGCAGCCGGAGTTCAGTCGGCCGTGGAGTAGTGACACACGACGCAACACTAGGAGGAGAAAAGGCTGACCATTCCAGCTAGCCGAGGCAGGTCCCGTGTGCTACTGGCGACCGAACGACATCAGCCGTTTAGTGTTTGAGAGAGGGGGATGCGTGACTCCACCCCTCATGTGGCTAGGTCGGGCTGGACCATATGGGCTGGGCTGGAACCAGTAGGCCAAGTCGGGCTAGGTCAGTCTGGCCAGACCCATACCGGTTTCGACCCTATATGTTATTTCAGTCATAACATTGGCACCAGACGTCCGTTCGAAGAACCATTTATGGTTCCATTTACCTTGGAACGTTTCGGTACATTTGGAATACCCCACATGAGATTATGATAATGATGATATACAGTCTGGTTGGATTGAGTACGAATCCAACTGGGCCCTTAGGACTAAAAGGTTAATAAATTACATACTATTCATCCAATTGATGCATTGTTTGTTTCGTTGAGACCCCTTTTTTACATGATGGTCCTTTGGGATACTTCATCATGGGACATAGTGTAAATTGGAGTATCAACCAGTAGCTTGAGGACTGTACCCTCTCAGAAACAAGAAAGATTAGTGTGAGTACCCTATAGCTAGCTCTTATGATGTATAGGAACCTGTGTGGGTCTGACAATGTACTAAGATCCTCTGTGGGTCTGACGATGTACTAGGATCCTGTGTGGGTTTGATGATTTACTAGGATCCTGTGTGGGTCTGGCGATCTACTGTGATCTTGTGTGGGTCTGACGATGTACTAGGATCCTTTTTGGGTGTGAGATTTATTAGGAAGTTGTGTGGGTCTAATGATGTACTAGGATCCTGTTTGGTTCTGACAATGTACTAGGATACTATTTGGGTCTGATGATGTGCTAGGGTCCTGTGTGTGTCTGAGTATGTCCTAGGATCCTGTGTTGGACTAACAATGTCCTAGGATACTATGTGGGTTTGAAAATGTTCTAGGATCATGTGTGGGTCTGACAATGACCTAGGAACCTATGTGGGTCTAACTAAGTCCTAGAGTCATGTGTGTTTCTGACGATGACCAATATCTTATTTGGTTCTGATGATGTACTAGGATCATATGTGGGTGTGATGATGTTCTATGATTTTGTGTTGATCTGAAGATGTCCTAAGATCCTGTGTCGGTCTGTAATTTTGGATCATTCATGGGTTGGCCTCTTAACATAGTAAGATGATTCAGTAGTTACATCTAATCATCCCTACTACTGTACCTAAGATATAGATGGTTTTATGTGAGTCCATACATTCGTGGTGATAACATTATGGTATTTTTCTATGTGGTGAAACTTTTTGGGACATACCTTTGTGGTGATACATTATGGAATTCTTATTTGTGCCACACCATTGTGGTAGTTACCTTCGTGGTATTCCTTCCTTTGTGGAACAGTTCTGCTTTGGGATAATAAGTTGGGCATTGTGTTTCCTCATGATTGAGATTGGTTTACTTGATAACATAGGTGTATGTATGCGTATATACCTAAGTAGGGTTGTCAGTTGTTTTCAGGTTTTCTGGTTTATCCTTTTTGGATTTTATGAGACCTTGAGGGTCTTGGAATCCCTACTGGGTATCTTTATACTCCACCCTACATGGGATACACCTAATTCTTATTGTGTTTGGTGTAGATGATGGACAATGCTGATTGAGGATAAGGGTACCAGGATTAGAGGTAGCTTGGAGGTGGACCTTAAAAGAGGCGTACCGTAGAGACGATTGTTCGAGAGGTGTACCTACCCATCTCGTAGGATCTTTAGCAGGTGTTCATAGAAGTTGTTTCCATTTACTGGTACTTTTTAGTTTCTTGTACTCTCCAATTGTGTTGTATTTTGGCCCCTCTTACTCAATGTACTCACTCTATTTACTATTCTTTTTACTCATGTTCATATATTTCTTTTTTACTTGGTCACCAATGTTTATAGGATATAAAGGTAATGTCTTCCCATTTTTAGGGAATATGCCTTTCGGTACTAGTCTCCAGCCCCTGGCCTATGTAATGTGGGCTTGGTAAACGGTCGGGTTGGATCGAGCACGAATTCAATTGGACAATCGATACTAAAAAGCTAATAAATTATAGACCATGCATCCGATTGATGCACTGTCTATTGCGTTGAAACCCATTTTTACATTTCAGTCCATTGGGACACTTTGTCATGGGTCTTAATGGCAGTTGGAGTAACAACCAGTAGCTTGAGGAGCGAACTCTCCTGGAGATGAGCAAGCTTAGTGCGGGTACCCTATAGTTGTATCTGTTGATGTACTAGTATTATGTGTGGGTTTAATGATGTAGTAGGATTCTGTGTGGTTATCACTATGTACAAGGATCCTATTTGGGTCTGACTATGTAATAGGATCATGTGTGGGTCTGTCGATGTACTAGGATCCTGTGTAGTTCTGACGATGTACTAGGATCCTATGTGGGTATAATGATGTACTAGGATCCTTTGTGGGTCTGAGGATGTACTAGGATCTTGTGTGTGTCTGAAAATGTAATAGGATCTAGTGTGGGTTTGACGATGTGCTATTATCATCTGTGGGTCAGATGATGTCCTAGCATCCTCTGTGGGACTAATGATGTACTTAGATCTTGTGTTGGTCAGACGGTGTGCTAGGATCCTGTGATGGTCAGATGATGTCCTAGGATCATGTGTGGGTCTGACGATGTACTAGGATCATGTGTGGGTCTGACGATGTACTAGGATCAGGTGTGTGTCTGATTATGTCCTAGGATCCTGTGTGGGTCTGAAGTTCTGCTAGGATCCAATGTGGGTCTGACGACGTACTAAGATCCTATGTGGGTCTTTAATTTGAGATCCATTGTGGTTATACCTATTAACAGAGTTATATTATTCAGTAGATACATCTAATCATCTCTACTATTGTACTTATGATATTCCCAGTATGAGCTAAGTCCTTACCTTCGTGGCGATACCATTGTGGTATTGTTCTATGTGGCATGCCATTGTGGTACTTATCTTCATGGTGATACCTTTGTGGTATTCATCGGTGTGGCGTACCTTTTTGTTACTTACCTTTGTGGTCTTCATTCCTTTATGGAATAGTTTATCTTTGGTCTAATGAGTTGGGCCTTGTGTTTTCTCAGGATTGAGATGGGTTTACATGATTACATAGGTATATGTATGGTAATATACCTAAGTAGGGTTGTCAGTTGTTTTCATGCTTTTTGTTTTATCCTTTATGGATTTTGTGAGACCTTGAGGGTCTCAGGGTCCCTACCGAGTATCGTTAAAACCACCACGTTTCTGGATACACCCGCACAATGTTGTGGTTGGTGTAGATGACAGATAGCACTGACGGGGGAAGATGGTACCAGGATTGCAGGTAGCTCGGAGGTGGGCCTTAGATGATGCATAATGCAGAGATGACCATTTGATAACTGTACCTACCCTTCATGTAGGATCCTTGCCAGGTCATCATTGGAGCTATTTTAGTTTACTTGTACATTTTAGTATCTTGTACTTCCCATTTGGGCTTGTATTTTGGCCCCTTTTACTTAATTTACTCACTCTATTTACTATTTTGTTTACATGTGTTCATATCTTGTTGTGTTCTTGGTCACGTTTGTTTACATGTTATAAATAAAATTCCTTCCCAGTTTTAGGGAATGCGCCTTTTAGTTCTAGTCACCAACCCATGGCCTATGGAAGGCGAGCTTGGGGTAGTCACAACACGGGCCCAGAGGGACATGTCATGAAAAAATGATATCAAACCAGTCTATTCTACCATAGATCATAGTACTATGATCCTTTTAATATCAATAGTGTTACGTGTAGTGAGTGTGGTAATCGGTTTTGGGAAGTCAGTGTTGGTGTGGAGGCTGATGTATCCGTACACCAAGACCCTGACTTCTGATTTCCGATTCGGTTCATGAAAACAATAATTGCGTATGTGTTTTGATGAGTTTTCTTTGTGATCGTTTTGAGGCATCTCACCAGGTATAACTTTTTACCATGGCACTCCTGTTTCTTTTCAGGATGCATCCACGTAGACAGCTAGCTACGGTTCTGGGTATTGTACGCGCTGATAGCCCACCGAGCGACGATGCCTCAGTGTATGGCCATCATCCAGTAGAGGCAGCAGGGGAGGCACTACCGGTACCATTATCTGTTGGGCCACTGATTCCACTATCCAAAACATAATATCGTGAACACCACTTGAGCGCGTTTCACGACTTCCAGCACCAGAGGCCACCGATGTTCCATGGCGAGATAGACCCACATGAATATGATGATTGGATGGAGGCCGTGGTGAGAGTCTTCCGACTAGAAGGGACACCTGCTGATCTCAAGGTTATCCATGATTACAGTCTTCTATATGTAGCCGTGGGTAGATGGTAGAGCTTGATTATCCAGGTTCACAATGAGGTGACACTTCTCTAGGAAGAATTTTAGAGCTTGTTTCAGGCATAGTTTTTTCCAGTAACTCTTCGCGTAGTGTGCCTACAAGATCTTCTTCATATGCAGCAGAGCAACATGACTCTGGCTCGGTACAAAAATAGGTTCACCGACCTCTGACACTACTCCAAATATATGGTGTGGGAACACATATTCCGGGCCCAGACCTTTGATCATGTATTCAGGCGGGAGATCATGTCTTTGATGATTTCACTCAGCATCCTGATGCCGATGGGGGTGTTAGAGAGAGCCCTACATGTAGTGAGTTTTCATGTTGAGTAGTCACCAGCAGCGAGACCCACCATTGGACTTCACATAGTGAAATAATCTATAGATGGGTGAAGAATGATATCACAGTGGTCAATGAGGACCAAACCAACTGGTGGACGACTACATGACTTAGGATTGGTTGGGCGGGGTACTGGAGATAGAGCGAGTAATGAGAGGAACATGCAGTGTTTCACATGTGGTGGGAAGGGTCACATGGCTCGTGACTATCCAACTTGTTGTACGGAGGATCAACAGACGGTTGAAAGACCGCCTAGGCAGATACATAAGTTTGACCGAGGAGGCCCACATGGAATAGAAAGATTTGGTAGAGGAGTTGGTCATGAAGCTAGTGGTGGGAGACGATTTGAGGTGTTACAGGCACCGACACCAGGTGGTCCACCCTGACCAAAGGGAGCAGGTGGATAGTGGTGAGATCAACTCCAGTAAGTTGAGGCCTATAATCATGGCACTCCATAGATGATATGAATTATGATCCATGTCTACTCCACCTTAGTTGCAGTACTTAAAGACATAGGTGCCAGCCATTCTTTTATTTCCACGTCTGTCATTCAGAGCTCAAAGATTTTTATGGAGATGTTGGATGGATCCTTATGGATATAGACTCCTATGGGAGCAGATTTGATGATTACGCACTGATGCTAGTAGTGTGAGCTTACTCTAATAGGCATGGTCTTCCATTGGGATCTCATAGTAGCGGCGTCTAGGCCTTATGATGTCATATTGTATATGGAATGGTTAACTATGGTCCATTCTCATATTCACTGTATTAGGTACAATGTGTGGTTTTTCACCATGGATGAGACCATGTTTACCTTCACTGGTCGGAAGGGAGACTTTTCAGCACATGATGGACTTACTCGGAGGAGGGTGCAGCCGATTACACATCTGTTGGCTAGCCTTACCCTCAGAGCAGTTGATGTGGATAGTCTGAGTTATCCTATTGTGGTGGACCAGTTCACAGATGTCTTCCCAGATGATGTTCTGGGACTACCTCATCATAGAGAGGTAGACTTTTACATTGAATTGTAGCCCTGGACTTCACTGATATCTACCCCAGCATATTGGATGGCTCCCATGGAGATTCGTGAGATGTGGGTACAACTGGAGGACTCCCAGGAGAAGGGGTTCATCCGGCCTAGTGTTTCTCCTTGGGCATCCCCTATTTTATTCACCAAGAAGGAGTATGGGATCATGAAACATTGTGTCGACTATAGACGCCTAAACCAGGTGACCATGAAGAATAAGTATCCACTTATTAGGATTGAGGACCTATTTTATTGTCAAAAGTGGGCATGGTGGTTCCCAAAGATAGACATCAGATCTGGATATAACCAGCTCAGAGTACGAGAAGAGGATGTGCAGAAAATGAATTTCAGATGTTGGTATGACCATTATGAGTTTTTGGTCATGCCGTTTGGAATGAGAAATGCTCTAGTAATATTCATGGGTGTCATTAATACTATCTTCCATCCATACATAGATCACATTGTAGTAGTCTTCATTGACAACATTATCATCTACTCGGCTAATGAGGAGGAGCATTCATATCATTTGCAAATAGTTCTGGACACACTATAAGAGAACAAACATTATGGTAATCTCTAGAAGTGCATGTTCTGGATACAAAAGGTTCAATTTTGGGGACATGTCATCTTAGAGTCTAGAGTTGCGGTGGATCCTTCGAATATTGAGGTGGTACATTCTTGGGATCCACCCAGGAGTGTGACGGAGGTACAAAGATTCCTGGATTTTTCCAGATACAACCAGATATTGGTACCATATTTCACCAGAGTTGTAGTATCTATATCATCATTGACGATGAAGGGGAAACCATTCATCTGGTGGGAGAGATTCCAGTGGATTTTTCAAGAGTTTTATTAGAGGCTGACTAGTGCCCCCCAACTTGAGGCTAGGAGATGAGTGATTAGGGTATGTGGTCTACTGGGATGCATCAGGGACCAGGCTTGGATGTGTCCTGATGCAGGAGTAAGAATTGATCACATATAGTTCTCGACAACTGAGACAAAATGAGCATAACTACGCTACCCATGACCTGGAGTTAGTAAGAGTGGTCTTCACCTTGAAGAGGTGGAGACATTAGATAATGGGAAAACATTTTACAGTCTACTCGGATCACAAGAATCATAGTTATAACTTCTCTCAAAAGGACATGAATATGAGATAGCGACATTGGATTGAGTTCCTCTAGGACTATGACATCGAGATATTATATACTCCTTGTAAGGGGAATGATATATCAGATGCACTCAGCAGTAGATCTAGTATTCAACTACTATGTGAGGTGACAAAGTAGTTGTCTTTTTTTTAGATATCCTTTGTGGATCGAGATGAAGAAACTTTTCTTCAGTATCTTATAGTCACTCCCCCACATCTTCAGCGAGTCTGGGAGGTGTAGCATTGGGAGGCTAACTACGAGGCTCAATGTGCTCTGATATGCACAAGACATGCACCTGATGGATTTTCTGAAGGTGGGGAGCACATCATCCTCTTTAGAGGACGTACAATGGTACTAGTATCGCTTCAGGATGATGTGTTGATGGAGTTACAGACATCCCCTCTAGTGTTACATCCATGAGTGGTGATGATGTAACAGGACCTCCGACGACAGCACTGGTGGCTGGGAATAATGAAAGATGTAGCAGTGTTTGTCTCTCGATGCATCAGTTTTCAGTAAGTAAAGGCGGAGCATCAGATACCAACATGCATAGTTCAGCCTTTAGAGGTACCAAAGTGGAAGTGGGATAGGATATCCATGGTGTTCATTACAGGACTTACACGTACATCCATGGGACATGATTCTATATGGGTGATCATCGAACGACTCACCATGTCAGCCCACTTCTTATCGATCAAAGAGCAGGGATTAGTAGAGAGCATGGGATGCATCTATATAAAAAAGACTGTGCGGCTACATGGAGTACCCTAAATGATTTTCTCTGGTCAGTATGCATGTTTTACTTCCCAGATATGGAAGGGGTTTTAGGAGGATTTTGTGATGAATCATCATTTGAGCACCACTTTCCATCCTCATACGGATGTTCAAACTGAGCAGACTTTTCAGACCCTCGAGGACATGCAACCTGCTCTCGTCATTGACTTCAGTTGTAGTTGGGAGGATCACATGACTTTGGTGGAGTTTTCATAAAACATAAAATATCAATCCACCATTGGAATGGAAATTATTGAGGCATTTTACAACTGACCTTGCAGATCACCTTTGTCCTGGATTGACCTAGGGGATTTAGAACATGTAAGACCAAAGAAGGTGGGATACCACAGAGAAAGTGGATATCATCCAGGTGTGGATGAAGACTTCACAGAATAGGCAGAAGTCTTATGCCAATAAGAGATGGTGAAATCTATAGTTAGAGGATGGAAAATATGTCTTTCTATTGGTCTCACCTTTATGGGGTTTTCAGAGATTTGACTCGGTGGCATGTCATCTTAGAGGCTCATTTGACCATTTAAGGACCTCAGCAAAGTTGGCGAGTTTTCTTACCATCTAGCTCTTCCACCTCCGTTACAGTAGGTGCACGAAGTCTTCCATATATCCCAGATGAGGAGAAATGTGCATAACCCTTCCCATATCATCGACCATGATGAAATGGACATCGAAGATGGGGTGACGTTTATATGGGATCTAGTTGAGATTGAGGATCAACCAGAGTGGGTCCTTTAAGGGTGGTCGATACCTCTAATGCGCTTTCGCTGGCAACACGGGAACCTCCATGACAGAACATGGGAGCAGGAGGCTTAGATATGTGCTTAGTTACCCAACTGATATCCTTAGTTTTATTTGTGTCTTATGAGGACGTAAATCCTAGAGGTGGGGAGAATGTAAATACCCATAAATTCCATGTAATGTTTTTAATTATATGGGAATTTTATGAGTCTGCAAAAATTGATGGCACGTGATTCCAAGGCTCGGGGTGCCCAGAATGATTTTATGAACATTTTTTCGGGTACGTTCAGTAAACGTGTGAGCTGGTTTTTTTAACTTTTGAACCATTTCTATGAATTGAAATCTGAGGGCCTCGTTGAACTCATAGCACTGGTATTCACTTAAGGATACCTTCACCTCGACCACAGTAGGTTGAGGGTGAAATATAGTTTTTCACTTTTAAGTGGAGGAATATAAAAATAAAAATATTAACATTTTTATTTTTGAAACCTTTCTACATGGGGTTATGGAGGTGGGGACCACCCAAACTAAAATCCCCAATTTGAATTCACGAGTGGGGACCACCTGACTCTTGAACACCTTCATCAATGAGGGAGGTGGCCTTTGGTATTCTCTAAATTAATTATTCCAACACCATCTTAATTAATTGACAACACTATTTTAAATTAATGGAACATAATTTAAACTATTGGCTATTAATTATTGGTGGAATTGGGGGAAAGTGTCAGGAAAGGGGAATTGGGAGAGAACATTTGAATAATTATTCTTCTCCAACGAAGAACGCTGACGTTATCCAACGACTTCGGCTCCTTCCTTTTGACATTCTCCAACGTGGGGCATCTT
The DNA here is from genome assembly GCA_963277665.1 of Viscum album. Lineage (NCBI taxonomy): Eukaryota > Viridiplantae > Streptophyta > Magnoliopsida > Santalales > Viscaceae > Viscum > Viscum album. The sequence goes on from OY728150.1 coordinate 1,593,227,224, forward strand.
CAGCAATGAAAAACCAATGTCTTTCATTCCCTCCTCACGACATCAAAAAACCTTCAATACAGGGTTTGATGTTTTAATATCCCCCCTTACTCATTAATGACAATTCTTCGTGGTTCAATAAATAATTGATCCTATTTCTACCACTCTAACACGGAGGGAGCGGGCCAAACGAACATGGCCTGACCACTACACAAATCATTGTTTAATATTTGTTGCATTATTCATGATGGATGAGGATGGATACCAGTGCCAGCAATTGGATCTTATGGAACTCGAGAGTGGCAGCCGTATCATGGCCGCCCGAAACGAAGGCGGTGGCGCGACTGTGCCACCGGAGAAGGGCTGCATCCCATCATCCACAGTGGAGCAAAGGTTGAGGTTGATGCATGAAGGGGAATCGCCACACGTCCGCTCCACCAGGTGGAGAGGGGATTCAACTTTTTTTCATGGTGGAGAAGGGAGGGTGGTCAGCGTTTGGCCGGGCCCGGAGTGGTGGCACACTACGCACCGCCAGGAGGAGAAGAGACCGGCCATTCAGGTCGGCCGAGCGGCACCGAGCAGGACCTGCGGTTTTTCCTACATATCACTGGAAACTGAACGACTTCATTCATTCGATGTTCAAGGGAGAGGGGCCTGTGAATCCCCCCCCCCCCCCCCCCCCCCGCATTCGTCCAGGCCTGGCCACCCAGCGCTGTCTAGGCTAAACCCAGTGGGCTGGGTTAGACCCAGCGGGCCAGGCCATGCCTTCAAGCCGGGATGGAACTAGCAGGCCGGGTTGGGCCGAGTCAGTCTTACTAGGTTGGACCGAACCCAAACTCGTTTCAACCCTATACATTCTTTCAATTATAACAATGGAACTGAATGACTGTTTGATGAACCATCTACGGTGCCAGAAAATGTGGAGTGAGATGTTACTTTTTTTATATTCTAGATGAGATTTGCATAAAGTTATGATACAGTTGGGATGGATCAAGCATGAATCCAATTGGGTCCTTAGGACTAAAAAGATAATAACTTACAGGCTGGGCATCCGATTGATGAAATGTCTATTGCATTGAGACCCTTTTTTACAAGTCGGTTATTTGGTATACATATTAATTGGATTTCATGGTAGCTGGAGTATTGACCATTAACTTGAAGAGAATACTATACTAGAGATGAGAATTCATAGTGCGGGTACCCTATTGCTTTCTCTGATGATATACTAGGATCCTGTGTGGGTCTAACATTGTACTAGGATCATGTGTGGGTCTGACAATGTACTAAGATCCTGTGTGGGTCTGACAATGTACTAGGATTTAGTGTGGGTCTGACGATATAGTAGGATCATATGTCGGGTCTGATGATGTACTAGGATCATGTGTGGGTCTGATGATGTAATAGGATCATGTGTGGATCTGACGATTTACTAGGATCCTGTGTGCGTCTGACGATGTGCTATGATCCTGTGTGGGTCTGACGATGTCCTAAGATCCTCTGGGGGTTTGACGATGTTTTTGGATCATGTGTGGTTCTGATGATGTGATAGAATCATATGTGAGTCTGATGATGTACAAGGATCCTGTGTGGGTCTAATGATGTACTAGGATCCTGTGTCGGTCTCATGATATACTAGGATTCTGTGTGGGTTTGATGATGTACTAAGATCCTTTGTGGGTCTAACGATGTGCTATGATCATGTGTGGGTAAAACGATGTGCTAGGATCCTGTACAAGTCTATAATTTGGGATCCTTCATTGGTATGCATCTTAACAGAGTAAGATGATTCCGTAGTTACATCAAATGATCTCTACTACTATACTTAAGATATACAAGGTATGAGTTGAGTCCTTACCTTTGTGGTGATTCCTTTGTGGTATTCTTCTATGTGGTGTACCTTTGTGGTACTTACCTTCCTGGTGATACCTTTTTGGTATTATTCTATTTGGCGTACCTTTGTGGTACTTACCTCCATGGTATTCCTTCCTTTGTGGAACAATTGATGTTTGGGCTAATGAGTTGGAACTTGTGTTTCCTCATGTTTGAGATGTATTTACTTGATAACATAGGTATATGTATGGGTATATACCAAAGTCGGTTTGTCAGTTGTTTTCATGCTTTGTGGTTTATCCTTTGTGTATTTTGTGAGACCTTGAGGGTCTCGAGGTCCCTAATGAGTATCGTTATACTCACCCATACACGGGTTATGCCCGCACCTTATGTTCTTTGGTGCAGGCGACAGATAGCGCTGATTGAGGACGAGGGTACTAGGATTGGAATAGCTCGGAGGTGGACCTTAGACAAGGCATACCACCTAGATGACCATTCAAGAGCTGTACCTACCCTTCAGGTAGGATCCTTGGAGGGTGTTCATAGGAGCTCTTTCAGTTTACCTATACTTTTCATTTTCTTGTACTTTCAAGTTGGGATTTTATTCTATCCCCTTTTACTTAATGTACTCACTCTATTAACTATTCAGTTTTCTCATGTTCATATCATGTTGGGTGTTGGTTCGCGTGTGTTTATATGTTATAAAGGAAATACCTTCCCAGTTTTAGGGAATACACCTTTTGGTGCAAGTCGACAGCCCCTGGCCTATGGAAGGAGGGTTTGGGGTAGTAACGGCATGGGCCCCAAGGGACAGATCGTCAGAATACACATTATATAACATAATAACTCACATATAATCAATTACATGAATATATAATAATATAAAAAGACTTTTCATTTTCCACTCATCACTGAATACCATTAATCCAAATAATGGAAACTTACTTCTAAGGGCATCAGTAACCATGTTCCACATCCCTAAATCATAGGTGATGTAAAAATTAAACATTGTAATGTCCCCAAACTAACACCATTATGTGAGTTTGAGATATTTCTAAAAAAAATATATCATAAACATTTAGGCCCAATATGGAACCTTAAATTATAATAGAATACTTTTATTATCCCAATAATTATTTTATTCCTCAAGACCATAAATCTAAAAATACGGGTTCTATAATTTTTCTCGAGTGGGTGTTATAAGTAATAACCATACACCACAACATGTTCATTTTTAATAATCTCGTAATTGAGAAACATTCTTGATTCATCAAAATAGACTAAAATACAATCTCTTTGATAATGTAAAATAAAAATTGGATTTAATTTCAATCATAATGTCAATTCAATAATGGATGACCATACTAAAAAACTGATGAAAAAATCACCCCCTTTCAATGGATAATCATCAACTAAAATGAAATCTCTTAAAAATCCATTATAATCCATCCATATTATGCAATTGAAAAAAATATCACATAGAAATTATTTATAATTTATTGGGATATAACTATATTAAACTATTTAATATTCCTTTCATACATATCAAGTATCTCAATGAAAATAATTCATATTACACGAATTAATTATTAATTATCTTTAAAAAACTGTTGTGGACAAGATGAATTCATTAAAAATATTACTTTTATTATCATTATCCTTAATTAAATATAGTCACCTTATGATATAATATATAAATCCCTTAAAAAGGTGTTATGTTTTTAATGAATGATAAAATTCATTTGATCTATAAATCCCATATAAGAATTTATAGGAATTAAATAAAAACCAATAATACTTAAACTGAGATCGTCATCATCAAAATTTATCCTTTTGTATATAAGATTACCAAAACATTTGTATACCCATTCCTTATAAAACCCATATATAACCAGTTTTTTCATCACAAATAATATAAAAGGACAAAAATATCTGTAAAAATAAATTATTTGTTATTTTCAGCTAATTCGTCTTTCTATAATTGGTTTCATATCTGAAATATTCTAGTATCCTACTTTGAAAAGAATACATACCATCCAAAGTGAGGTAAAATGTTATTTATAGAATCATTTTCATTATGGTATTAATGTTGTGTCTTTAACTCAATGATCTCATCTCAATATATTTTAAATGAAATAAATTATATTCTATTCCTCACTTGTATATGATTGATAAGAAATTCATATTCCTTCTTTGAAGGAAATCATCAGAAATAATTGTGAAACATCATTGTAATTTACCACTGAAAAATAAATCTCATTACATTGTGTCCCCACATAATAATACATTTGGAAACTAGATAATCAAAATATTATATTTATAAAATATAGAAAATGGCAAAAATATTATGTAGATTATGTATCATTTTTGTAGTGAAAAATATGTTAAGTACTTTGGAAGATATTAATATTAACAATAGATGCTAACAATTGATACGATATATTTACGCTATAATATTTTCAGTCACTATGATGATTTCATTGATGAAAATTTTGAAGATATGTAAATAACATACTAAATCCACATCAGCTATAAGGACAATGCATGATATTTATCATAATCCATATTACATCATCATTTTATTAGGTGTTAATATCTCTATCACTAATTATAAAGGATCTAGTATAACATTAAATGAAGTGGTAATTTTTATATATATAAATGAGTTAGTAACAATAATATAAATGAAAAAAATGTTCTTTCATGATACAAATCTTAAAATAGCTTAGACCAAATCTGGTCTATCTTCAATTAATGATATGGCTTGCTCACCATCTTATAAATTTATAGACATAGGATTAGTCTAAAATATATTACTGAGTTGCAGAATACTCCAATTTTAGCCACACTAATGGGAAAATAAGCATTTACCACTATAATCATGAGGATGAGACCCTAATTCCTTGGAGAAATTACATAGATTCTAATTTCCTTTTGGAGATAATGAAATGATCATATATAGAAATTTTTCATTATAGGATACCTCATATAGCTATAACACATTATAATTAATGGATAAGTTACATAATGAATTCATATATTTTATCAACTTGTATCATTTATTAGACACATTATCATTATTATTCATTTTTTAAAATAGTATGGTTGAGAAAAAAACCATAAATTAATAAAACATCCTAATTAAAACTCATCCACCTTTATTTTCTTCTATAGTAAAATAAATTCACCCTCTCTATATCAATAAGTTGAAAATATTATAATACCATAAAATTCATCTAGATTATTCTCCACTAGATATTCTTTTCTTACCATATATTTATTGTATTTTTTATTTAACATAAAAGATATCAACCAATTTTTTGGTCAAATACCAATATAAAATAATAAATATTTTTAATTATTCATTATAAACCATCTCTGATGAACATATACATAGAATGAGAATGTAATTATCCTACTAAATTGTAGTATACATTCAATGATTTATGCAAAAAAAAAATATTAATTATAAAATTATACAAATCACTGTAATTTTTTATCATAAACACAACATTGAATCTTATCCTAATTATATTTTCATGGAGCTCGGATAAAATGAGGGATTACGACAACTTCTTAATAGGGAACTCATGGGTGAAAGAGACACATTTCTCTTCCAATAATACATATGAGAAGATTTGAGGATCTGATATATCAATTAGAGTGTGAAGGTTTAAATCAGTGTTGTACATTTAATTTTTTTGCAAATTCTCCTCTGTGACTGGTCAAGATCTTGATCCATTACTCTTTAGACTCTCACTTCTCCATTATGCAAACAAATGAAAATAGTGAAAAATCAAACAATTATTTTTACAAAGTTCACCCCAAATTTGTGTTATTATGTATTTAATCTAATCGGGATAATATGAGACACAAAATATCCATTAGCAAAATGAAATGTGAATACAAATACAAAAAATCTCCCAAAATGCTTGATTGAAAAACTCCCATACTACGTGATCCAAATGGATTACTATGGACTATCTCCTAATAGGATCATTAGACTATAAGCACACTGGTGTTTTTTATAATGACTCCCTCCACATGAGATATCACTTAAAGAGATCCTATTATTTATATTGGCATACCAAAAGCACTTCAATGAATACAACTTGTGAACATGGTATCAACATCCACTGACATATAATGTAGTGATATTTTTGCCTTATTATAATTCATGTACATTAAGAATAATATTATAATTAACTATCAGCCTTGCTCATATTAAAAATAATATCCTATAAATTATTAACTACCTTAGTTCAACATTGATTCTGTTATTCCTTTGTCTACTGAAGATTTGGCCTCACTCAACATTGAAAACTCATGTACAACAATAATTTTGAATTATTGGTCCAAATAATTTCTTAGTATCATTATCAAATATCAATGCTTAATGTGCAATAAATATTACATGTTAACATCTTCAAACATCATGAAATTATTAAAAACACTTCATATACATCTATTTTATTTTTTCATGTGTGTTTGTGAATATGAATTAACGCATGTAGGTGTATTTCAAATGAATCCTCAACCGCAAACACTGTCCACTATTCTTACTTCATAATAAATAGACCATTAATTACATTAATTATAAACAAAGGTATATGCATGAGATTTCACTTATGCATGTATGTGAACCATTCAACTTCCTATACATATTTATGCATGAGAATTAATATGTGAACTTCCCTTATAATTACATCATGAAAACTAAATCAATATCACACTATACACATTTAAAAATCCATGTTAAGTTAAAACACATAAAACACCTTTATTCTAATCTCATAACAACAAAAATAAATTTTCTCAATTATTGTGAACCCAACCAAAATCATATTATTTTTTGTGCAAGTATATAATGATATATGCAGTATTTTTCTTCCGCACATTTCAGAATTGAATAGAAACAGTGCATGCAAGAACTTTATTATGAAATGTTTTGTAAGAAAACACTTCATGTGGTACCTTCATCCCTACATGATAGATAAACTATCACTGGTTCACAGTGACCTTCACTAAAGCCCGAGAAATGTTTATGTGAAACACCTATCTCAAATGCTTCATGGATCATAGTTCATTATGAATAAAATATATTTTGGAATATACATACATCTCACCTATGGAATGGATTCACCTTCACTCATATAGTAGTAGTGAGGTATCTTAATTCGAGCACTATAGAAATTTAGGGTTATTTAGCCTCATTTTAAATAGATCATCTCAAAAATATCAGTAGAAAAATAAAAATCTTTTGGTGGTATTTATAGGAATCGATCCACAAATTTATATTCTGCTATAATCATGAATGTGAATTCTATAATTTCTTAGTTCAATCTTGGAAGGAGATTAAAATACCATATTTGGATTTCAATCAAGATGAAGCCTCATTGACAACTTCTTAGAGAATATGTCATGGTGAGGGAATGGGTAACCAAAATAAATAATGGAATATCTCATGGTAGAAAGCTCTATGATACAATCAGATGGATGTGATAAAACTATCAAAAAAATATAATGTACATGAGTCATCTAAAAATAAATATTTGATCCCATAGTCAAAATTATTGCATCTATAAATTTCCTTATATTACATGTTGTGAGACACTAAACTAATAAATCTCTTCCCCCTCCACTTATATCACCATCAATTGTTTCTCTGTGGGTGTACTACAGTACCCACCTCCATTGATGTGCTTGTCCTCATAATGGTTTTTTCACTTCTTCTTTCAACTGTACCCATGTGGGCATGCACCAACGAACAATTTTCCACCCTATATTTAGCTGTCATTGGGTTAAGTTCAGCCTCATACATTGGTGAGTGTTGCCTCCCTTAGATGGTTGGCTAGATTGTGGGTAAATTTTTATTAAAACGTTTTTAAAAACATATTTGAATTCAAAACGCTAATTCCACCATATTAAGAGAAAATAAAACCATATTAATTCTAAAATATTTCAACATTATTCTAAAAATTGAATAAAAAAACACAAAATCACTTCATGAGGATGGTAGCTCAAAATTATGTAAATAATGTGTCAAAACTAAATCATCAATTACACATGTTTTATGAAATACTGTCCATCTTCATAATATCCAAATTTAAAACACATTTATCTTTTATCATATTGTCTATTTGAAGAAAATTTTGACACCGACAAACAAAGTGATGAATAATATCCCATAGATATCATAATGATGACCTATCAGTTAGTCAACCCTATGTCTATGAGGAATAACTCAATGTTTAAAAAAAGATATATATATATTGGGATGTCTTAATTTTCCATAAAATACCATTTATGTGAAATCATGCTTAGTTTTTCACAAATACTATTCAAGGGATTAGAAATAAAAATATATATGAATATAATGCAAAATAAAGTACATAAATAAACAAACACATTAGAAAATGTGAGTGAAAATGATAAACCCCCCCCTATGTTTGTACTTTGTCATCAAACAAGAACTCCCTCATTAATTGATAAAATAATAAAATTATGGATGATGGATAAAATTGATTCAATAAATATGCACATTATTTTTAAATCACTAAAAAAATTTATATTCATTCTCAACATTTCTCCCCCTTAAGGGATACACACTTTTCAATAATTTTATGTAAATTAGTAGGATTTATTAATTAAACCCATATCTACAATCAAGAAGTGATAGCCTCAAACATCTACTTTAATTCACTAAATTGTTAGTTCAAATCACATAAATTAATAGTGAATAATGGGGGACCTATTAGTTTCTCAAAAATAACATTGTCACTAAAAGTTTCCACTCTATCTGAGTATATATTTTCTCCAAATATAAGTATGGAAATATTTTATATAACATTTATTTTTGTTTCGACCCTCGTTGATTTGAAAGAAATTTATCATCCCTTTTTCTACATTGAATTAAACAAAATTATCAAATATATTTTATTTTCTTTGATATGTCAATTCTTTGGAACCTTGTAATAATTGTCCTAGATGTGTTCTCATGAAAAAATCATAACAATGACCTTGTTGGTCACATATTTTAAAATATTCAAGTAGAAAAATTAGATTATTTTGAGTAGATAGACTTGTTGATTTATTAGTAACAAACATATTCATATTAGGATTGTTTTATCTTTTCACAAAGCTGCTTCTTTTGTTATCATAATTTCTCCTGCTTGAAAAATTCTAATTATGTTGAAGTGAAATACTATTCTATCACATATAGGATTTGTGCCCAAATTTACCACATCACATGAAATGACCTATTAAAGTTCATTATTCATTATCCTAAATATTTTCATGGTAATATTCCCTTTTCATCAAGGATACACTCCTCCCATTATTTTTCCTCCATCTGGGAGAACATTCATTTTGAAACATACATAATCCTTTTCTATCATCATTATTCCATATTATTCTAGGTTTAAGGTAATAACCTATATTAGTAGAAGAAGAAAAATTGTACTACCGATGAAATCATAAATAATATGAACCATCTTCATTAGACTAGTCTTTACCATAGTATTTAGTGATTCATCATTAATATAAATTTCATTATCAAAATCGTTATACATCGTTTCCATTTTTTTCTCCATCAAGTCACAGATATTGTGACTTACCCAATTATTATTCTTTTATATCTAGTTTATATTGATATATTTCATCAATTTTATTATACATAAATTATAAAGTTTGATGTTTTTATCTCTTTAATATTCTAATTCTTCTTCATGTTTATAGTCATTTTTCTTTCTCCAACAGTTTGATTCTTTTTGTGGGTAGAGTGTTTTGAAAAAGAACTGCTAGAAGTTCATATTTTAACATGAAACCAAGATAGATCTCTTCTTCTTTCCCATCACTTATTGAGGAATGTACTTGAATCTATTCATGTTCAATAAAGGTTATATTATTTTTAGTGGAACCGTAATCTTTTGATTCAGTCCATGCTAATGAGTCTTCATCTACTCTCCTACTCATCGTATTTTTCTTACACTTCTTTGGGTTGTTTTATCTTCCACTTTTAATCCTTCTATTGTTTTCAGATATTCTTTAAATTTAGTCTTATTCATTTTCATCACTATCAAAATTATAAAAACTAAATTTCATACAACAATAGAACATTTTCTAATTTTAATACAATAAATACATATTAATGAAAGAACACCTTTATATTTTCCTATTCATCATCTAAAAGTTTTAGAAATAAAATCCATGAATATTTTGTAATCAGTATAACAGACCTCATCCACATCTAAATATAGAAATTGTTTATTATTAGTTTCCTTCATATTGATAGTTTTCATTCCATTGAAATCCACTTCCTCGTGAGAATTTTTTTGAACATAATATCTTTTCACATCTCATAATTGGGTAGTGTATTATGTAATTCATCAAGAGATATTTCTCCAACTTCATCCAATGAAGAAATAATTGAATAAAATATCTGAATAAAATTATGTAATTTTTTTCGACAATAGATGAATCTTCTAATGTTTTCCTAAAAACGCTTATATGACTTACAATCTCCTTGACCATTGTAAAGTAGTCATCAATTTTCACATTATCAGAAATTAATATATCATCAAAAATTACTCTCCAAATTTTATATTTGGATTCTTTGACCTTCACATTCCCTTAATATATATTATTTATTTTATCCCACATGTCGTTGTCTATTATTAATCCCATAACTTTTGTGAACATATTATCTAATAATGATGTAAAAATATAATTTCAATATTTCCCATCTATTTAAGTATTTCACTTATCAATATGTGTAATGGGATAATCTACTCCAAGGAGTATAAAACCCACTATTAAAACATTAGTAACCTAAAATCTTTGGGAATTCAGATATGGAAGAATTAAATTCTTCCATTCATAACAGTTCTTTCCATCAATTAAAAGAACTCTTCTACTGTTGACTAAATTTAATATCTATATCATTTGTTGTTCAGTAATGATTGGATCCTAATATATGGAAACATACCATTAGATTTCACTTAAATTGGCCAGGATCAAATATATCACAAAGAGGGGGAGGGGTGAAGCAGTGATGTACTTTTACAATTTTTCTTTTCAAACTAACATCATTAACCGGTTAAGATATCAATATCTTGTCTTTTAGAGTCTCACTTGTCTCGTATGAAAACAATGAAAACAATAAATGGAAAATAAGTATTTTTATAAGGATTACTTCCAATACGAGGGACAACATCCTTTCATTGTTTGGGAAAATATGAGGAAAACTTTTACACTAATAATATGAAATGTGATTATAAATACTGACAATCTCTCAAAATTATGGAAAGAAAAACTCCTATAATTCATGATCACAAATGATTATTGTGAACTGTCTCCTGATAGGATCATTAGAATGGAATCCCACCAATGAAATTTATACTAACATTTACTATTTGAGATATCTTCAAGAGATCTCTTGTTATTTATACTATCATCCTTCGAGTTCATCAATGAATACTACTTGTGAAAATCTCCTCCACTTCTAGTGTCTTATTATGTTGTGATATTCAGACGTGTTTTTCTTCAATTCCACTCAGTATAATTATTTAATTAACCGTTGGACATTCTCTCATTAAAATAGATCTCTAGTAAATAATTGTCTTCTTAGATTAACACTGATTGAGATACTCCTTCTTCTTCTATAAACTCGGCCTCAGTAAACACTAAAAACATGGATACAATAATTGTAATGACCCGAACAATTTTGAATAATATTATATTTATTTCAATTTATTATCATTTGGTTATAAAATAAATTTGATGATATTTTATTATATCCAATTGAATTTAAATGACCTCTAATTATCATAGAATATGATAATATAGAAGTTTAACAGTGATAATATGACTACAATAAATATAGTGTTTTAATAAATCCTTTTGAAAAAGATAAAGGATGTGGTGACCTAAAATAATAATATTGTACCCTAGGAATCCAATTTACTGGAGCTTCAAAGAAAGGTATAATTTATGGATTTTACCTAGATCTAGCCGAAGCCTAGATCAAACATCTTTAGCATGAGAGAAACCATTTACAGGATAATTTTTAGCAAATTGAGATCATGGCCCAAACCACATACACCGAACTACCCCCTGAAATCCCCAACAACACACACCTTACTCTTAGGGTGTATGTTGGTGTAATAATGGGATATGTAACCTGACCCTAGAATTATTATTTTGTTCATAATTTTTGTATAAAATAATGAATATACAATCATTCAATTAGTTTTATTTTGTGAATGTTTTTTAAAGAACAATTATTATTTTTCATTAATATTCAAATTATAGTGATAAATATGTTTTGATAAATTATTGGATTATTTTTAATTAATAATATACTAATCAAATGATATTATTAAATATTTTCATTAAATAAAAATGATTACTCTAATTTTATGAATTAAAATAACATTTTTACTAACTTTTGAAAATATTTTTTTGCCAAAACCCGTCAGGTTTCGATAAATGTAGGTATTTATTTTTGAAAATTCACATATTTAAAAATTAATTTAGATAATATGAATATCATTTTTTGAATCATGAGGTCAAAATGATACAATATATAATTTTTTATAATTTTTTGAGAAAGTTGATTATTGGGAACAAATTAAATACCAATTAAATATACAATGCATTTTTATAATATTGTTATAAATACTATTAAAGGAATATTCCAAAAAATACATGATTTATATTTAAAAGATTATCCTTTTAGGTGGATTTGATTTATATTTTAAAACCATAGTTATTCCTCTAAAACATATAATCTATTTTTTGATTTTAAAACCATTTCCTTGATGGTATTGATCACCTCCACCTAAGAAAGGTAAATTTGATAATATCTTTGGCCCTTACACATAAAAAATAAATTATACCACTACACTATTCTAGAAACTATGTCTATTGTCCACTAGAGGGTTTGTGCATTTGAATTTTTTATTATGTTGTGTCCAAAACCATGATAATAATGAAATCATCCCCCATCCATATATAAACCCACAAAATATCCCATTTCTCTTCACTCAAACTCTTTGATTCTCAACAAATATCTTCTCATTAATCACTACAGTCCTCCTAAGGGTCCCCCAACATCCTAAGACACTAAAAAAATGACTTCTTTATAAAAGGTAATTTTTTACATTAGAAGGGGTTATAATCACTTATAAAGACATTAGCGGTCGTTGTGAGGAACCGCCACAAATGTGCATGTCTACTGTTAGTAGAGGGGGTTATGAGTAAGAGCTGGTAAATTAATAATGAATTTAAATGAAATTACATTAGATGGGGTTTAAAACCCCTGTAATTTTTCCAAAAATTAATGACATTAGAGGCAGTTTATGCTGTTATAACATAAACTGCCTCTAATTATTGGGGGATTTTGAGGCAGTTTCAACCACCCCAACCCATGTCAGCCCCCCAGGCCTCATGACACCGCCCTAACACCCCCACCCTGGTCACCTATGACACCGACCCAATAACCCCTTGACACACCCAAGAATGACCCACCACCCTTGTCCCCAATGACCCCTGCCTCGACACACCCGTGACACACCCATGACACACCTGGGGACGACCCACCACTCCTATCCCCCATGACCCTCGCCTCAATGTACCTTTGACACAGCAGGGGATGCCCCACCACCACAGTCCCCCTGACCTAGACTTGACACCCCCAACATTTCCCACCAGAGCGCCCAGATCCCCCCCCCCCCCCGCGCGCACCCAACCTATCCCTAGAGCCCCTACTCGACACCCCCATTATGCAGCCATAACACCTTCTCGGGACACCACACGATACCCCCTTGACACTGCCCCGACACCCTAGCACCAAGAGCCCCCCTGCATGCCCCACCATTATATGCCAGAGCATACAGAGCACCCCGCACATGATCGCACCTATGCCCAGAGCCCCACACTTGTCTGCCCAGAGCCCTCCAGCCTGCACCCGCTGTGTGAAAATGAAGCAATCGGGATTTGAACACTACACCGGTTGTACAGAATGCCACTACCTAACCACGCAACTTCCCACGATTTTATTTATTATATACGCTAAATTATATTAATTTACATTCCAAATTATTATATTATTTTATATTTTTTATATTATAATATATATATATATATATTTCTTTGTATAAATATAAATAATAGAATATATGTGTATATATATAATATATTTCTCTATAATATATTATATATTTTTGTATAATAATTATATATAATATGTATTTATGTATAATTATAATATATTTGTGTATTTTTAATATATATAAATGCATATTTATACATATATTAATAAATATATTTATATTAATGTGTCTGTGTGTATTTTTGTATTTATAATTGTAATATAATATAAAAATATATTATACATGTATTCTATTGAATACATTTATATTATATATTAATGTATGTGATTATATACATTTATGTTATATCATCATCACACAAATATATACACTCTAAATAAAATGCATTCATATAATTGGAAATAAATAATATAATAAAATGATATATATATATATATACAAAATTAATTTATAATTAATATGTTATACTGCAATATACATAAAATAATTATATAATACATAGGAATTTATTTACAGAAATACTTGTGTAATAAAATATATAATATAAATAAATAATATATTTGTATTTAAATTTATATTTATATTTATATATTCTTATACATAATATAATATAAATGTATTCACACAAAAATACACTACAAAAATGTATTTAATATAATATATATATAATATAAACCATAATATAAATGTATTTTATTTACAAAACCATATATTAATTTTATAAATTTGAATAAATATGTTTATAATTACATTTATACTATGTATATAAATATCTATATATATGTATACATTTTTGTTTTTATGTATAAGTATTTATTTAAAATTATTATATAATGACTTTATATATATGTGTTATAATGTATTTAAATAAATATATATAATGTGTTTTCATAATATATATACACACACAAACATGCACACACCCACATATATATTTAAAAATTTGAAATTATACGAGTTCAATTTTAGAAAATAAATTAGAATTTAGCGGGAGTTTAAAACCCCCTCTAATCAAAGGGATTTTCTGCGGTTCATAACAAACCTAAAATTTCTTGAATTAGAGGGGGTTAACATACCCTTCTAATATCAAAAATTAAAAGGGGTTTGAACCCCCTAAAATGTCATCAATTTGAGGGGGTTCAAAACCCTATCTAATTTCTTAAATTAGAAGTGGTTCAAAATCCGCCCTAGTGTCATTAGTTTGAGTGGGTTCAAATCCCCATCTATTTTCATCAATTAGATGGGGTTGAAAACACCATTTAATTTCTTTAATTAGACAGGGTTCAAAACCCCCTTTAATTACATGAATTAGAGCAGGTTCAAATCGCCCTATAATGTCTTGACTAAAAGGGTGTTAAAATCCCTCTCTAATGTCATCAATTATAAAGGAATAAAAACACCATCTAATTTCATAAATTTGAAAGGATACAAAACCCCCTATAATCTAAGCTATTAGTAGCGTTTTTTGAACCCCCTATAATATATTAAATTAGAGGGGGTTGTGAACCCCCACAAGTTCCTTAAAAAACCACACACACACACACACACACATATATATATATCCTCTATAATAAAAAATAATATATATTTCCACTAATTATGAAATCAGTAGTTGTTCTGATATAAAAAGATCTAAAATCAAAAAAAAATTAAAAACCAATAATAAAAATTTAGAGCGGGTTGTGAATAATCCCTCTCTAATTTTTATAGAAAATGAGTTTAGAGGGGGTTCATAACCCCGTCTAAATTTGATGATAAAGGAGGGTTGTGCAGAACCCCCTGTAATGTTACAAAAAAATTAATTTATAGGGGGTTGTGCATAACCCCCTCCAATGTACTGTTATTTGTATTTAGAATCATATCTTATAACTTTGGAGTCACACATCCAAGTAGGGTATCTTCCAGTCTACACATTTTTCAACCAAACCATTTATGGAATGACTTTAAATTTCAATTTGAATATGTAGGGATGTGTTCTTAAATACTCCACTTACTATCCATTTTATTTATAATACATTATATATTCATCCAAATCTCATTAATCCATTCATGATCATTTATATACACCTATTATCATACAAGAATTCTACAAGGTATTTCTCTCTCAACATTTCCATTAATGATCTTATTTTATATTATTCATTTTAAATTATATTACATATATTTGGATTGTTTTGTAAATGATACCATTACAATACATTTAATGTAAAAAAAATTAGATTTACATTCTTCTCTCATTAACCCATTTTATGAATTTTTATATGATGTCGTTATGCTGCCAGAATTACAACAAGTTTTTAATGAAGAAATCATCATTTAGTGATTACCAAAACCATTCCTCTATCAAAGGTATTATCCTTTTCACACATATACAATTTTGCTGAAAAAATAGATGTGTGTATTACACAATACATGATCATGGAATAAATTATGACATTGAATAAATTGATGTTTTATGATCTATGTTGCACACAAAACCATGTGATTGAAATGATTATAAAGGGTGTTTTATGATAGGGCTCTAATGCATCAGGAAATTTTTAGTACCATTATATGTCATGTTGGGAAATGGTTTTACCTGATAAATTTATGGGAATTTTTTCCAACATGTTGGGACAGGGGTTTAACTGATTCTTTTTTGTTTATGATGTGGTGTTTTACGTTTTTTCCACATTCCCATGTTATGATTATCATGATATATCATTCCTTTCTATACTGGTTCATTTATGAATTATTGATATGTGTTTTATAACATGTATTTTTATCCACATTTATTTCCATGTTTGTTCCCTTACTAGGCATTATAGCTCACACTATTTTAATGTTTGTTTTAAAGCTAATCGATGTAAGGTTAATTATGAAGCAATGTTGTGGTCATGTAAAAGTTGTTTTTAATAAATATGATCTATTTTATTTTTTATTTTTTATGTAATATTCTTAATTTCGAAGACATTATACTTCAAGATCATCAGACCATTACAAATTTGAAATCTATGTAATAAATCTTGATCAAATTTGAAATAATGATTATGTTTTTTATATATGGTATTAGATAATAGGTTTTTTTATTATTAGGATTATGATTAGAACCCACTAGTGAAAACTTATAAGGATAAGACTAAGTATTAGAAAAACATCCATAATTTTTTTGAGTATATATTAAGACATTTATCAATAAAAGACATCCTTGTTTGGATATAATCAAGTTGATATAGCCCTAGTACAGATATATCTAGAGGTAAATTAAAGAAACACCACTTTGAGCAAGTCTCAAACCAGAACTGGTGCAAGACCATGGGCCTTGCAGCAATCCTACTTTGACACTCCCGGGGGATATTATTTGGTACTCTCATAAGATCCTTAAAAAACATTATTAATGGAAAATATTCCCAAAAGATTATTTTTTTTAAGAATATCATGGACAACATATAATAATTCAAGATACCGATTAGTCAATGAGATAAATGTAATTTATAAGTCATCCAATTCATTTTGTTGGATTCCCTTTAATTGTTTAACAGATTAAAATTACTCTTATCAAATTATATATCGAAAAATGTATAACCATAATTAAAAATTGAGTGGTAGGGTTATCATACATATTTTATTTTCATTCTTTTATATCATGAAATTTTTGTAGAAAAATCCAATCATTACCATAAAGTATTGAAATAGTGATCTCGGTGAATACATAAAATGGGGAGATTATTTCATCCAATGAATATAACTCTCCCATGTAACAATTTGTGGATTTAATTTTCTAGACAAACCTGTTATACATCTCTTGGTGGAATTTGAGCCAATTATGGGCATAGATTGGATTTCCCAATACAGAGGCAACATAATTTTTTGCATGAGGGAAATCAATCTTGATATAGTGAATAAACCCCAGATCCAAGAAAAAAAAAGATGATGAGGAATATTCCATAGCACCATCATCAGAGGACTGAAAAATAATACCCTATGAGCACACATATATTTCACAGATGATTGATTTTAGGGAAGGAACCATCCCTGATGTGAAGCCTACTGTGAGGGATTTTGCTGAAGTGTTTCAAGAGGGATTTACTTATCTTGTTTCTAACATAGATGATGAATTCTCACTCAATATTATACATGTGGAAATTCATATATCCAAGACATAAAATGGAATATATGTTTTTATAAATTAGGAATAGAAGAAAATAAAACATGAGAATCTAGTTAAAGGGTTTATCTGCCCATGTGCTTCACCAAGGGGTGCACCGGTCCTCTTTTTCAAAAAGAAGGCTAAGTCAATTCATTTTTCATTGATTATTATAAGCACAAAAATACTATAAAGAAAAAATATCCTTCAACATGAATTGATTACTTTTTAAATAAGCTACATGGAGCACAATACATACCCAAGGTGGATCTGTGGTCGGGATATTAGAATGTAAGGGTGATGAAGTAGGATATCCTCATGAATGCTTTTCTTTCAAGGTACAGGAATTGTGATCCCATGGTGACTATATTCCGCCTCACTAATTCTCTATAAATCATTTGGGAATTTATTAACAAAGTCTTTAGAGACTACCTAAACAAATTTTTGGTAGTATTTATATGGGATATTCTAATATACTCCAAAATTATGGAGGAAAATGAGGTGAATCTATGAACTGTGATAAAATCCTGGAAAAATAAGAATCCCTATTCAAATTATAATAATTATAAGATCATGTTGTAGGATTTCACATTATTTAGGAATATCATCATGATAAATGGGATATATGTGGATCCTTCCATGGAAAATTCTATGGTGGGATGACCAAACTCGAAAACTTTAATTGATAACCGTAGTATCTATGGTTTACCTGATTTTATCACCAATTTGCGAAAAAAAATCTCATGATATCCAGACCCTATTATAATGAATACTAATAAGGGAGTCATTATTTCATGGAATTATGAATGTTAAGAAAGAATCATGGTGTTGAAATAGAGGCTAATCACTTCTGCTGCCCTCATACTACCCAAAAATGGGGATTCTTTTCATAATCATTATAGATTATTCAATGAACTGATTGGGATATTTTTTTGATAAAAAATGAAAATTCCATTTCCTACACCTCAAGGAAGTAAAATATTCATGAGAAAAAAATATCCCACCAATGATATAAAGTTACCATCTATGACCTTTGTATTGAAAATCAGGTGGCATTGTTTTTTTTTGGGAGGAGTGTGATATGTATATAGATCACAAAAGATTCAAATATATATTCACCTTGAAAGAGTTGAATATGCACCCAAGCTGATTGATATAGTTTATCATGGATTATGAATACTCAATCCAATACTATTTATGGAATGTTAACAATGTGAAAAATTATCTATATAGAAAGGACACAACAATTTTATCATTGATGATAATTGAATAGGATCAATTATTATTAGAATTGATGAACATTGATATGAGAATCATAAATAATGGAACATCATCAATCATATAAAAATGATTTCTCAACCATCTCATTTGGAACAGTTAAAGGATTATCAAAAAGAAGATATGGGAAATAAATAGAAAGGGGAAACTATAAGAAAAGGTAATTCCCTATAGTTTTATGTTAATTTATAATAAATTGTTATATATGTGTAAAGACTATATATTAAATAAAATATTTAGTAAAAAAATAACTTTTAGCTGATGCCCATAATTCAAATAAATCATTTCACATAGGGAATGAAAAGATGAATCTAGATATCTGGGAACAGTATTGTTGGGATAACTTGAATAAGGAGATTGTTGAATATATATCAATTTTCATGGTATGCAAGAAAGTGAAGGCTAAGAGGAATAAGTATAAGGAGATGATGCGACAATTACACATACAAACATGAATATGGGAAGACATACCCATGAATTTGTCACTAGAAATCCAAATACATCCAATGAAAATATTGTAATCTTAGTGTTGGTGATCATCTAATACATACTGCACACATAATTTCGAATTTATAGGATTTATCACAAGATCAACTAGCATAGATATACATCAATTTAGTTGTAAGGTTGCATGGTGTACCACTATGTATTATGTCTGATTGAGATCCAATATTCACATCTATGTTTTGGAGAAGTCTCTTTTCTACTCTGAACACTGTGTTGATCATCAGTATGAATTATGACACTCAATATAATAGCTAATAATAGCAAGCTATCCCAACACATTTGGAAATGTTGAGTGCTTTCTCATGTGACGTCAAAGCAAGATGTGACCAACATCTTATTTTGGTGGAGTTGTATTATAGAAATAGTTTCAATTTGATCATCCAAATAGATTTTTATGATTCCATTTATGTGAAGTAATTAAAAACACTGTCATGTTGGCATGATGATTGGGAAAAAACATATAGGTCATGAAATTGTCTATGAAATAGGGGAGAAGGTTAGTATCATCCTACACTACATCGATGTTTCTTATAGTCAACAAAAGAGCTATGTTGTACATCATTGACATGAACTACTGTTCGATGTTTCAGACCTGGTATTCCTTCATATATCTCCATAGAAGAGAGTGATAAGATGTTGGAAGGATAAAAATATTATTCCGAGGTACATCATCCCTTTTGAGATCCTTGATCATATTGGAATTGTGGCCTATTGAATAGAACTCCCCCCAAACCATTTCTCAAGAAAGAGATATGGTCCATGTATCCCTCCAAATAAATTAAATACCAGACCCTTCACATGTTCTGAATTTGGAGGTAGTACCATTTGATAATGAACATAACAATGAGGTGCAATTTTTGAAGATCTTAGATAGTAGTGAAAACATTCTACGAAATAAGAAGATGGTCCTCATCAAGGTGTAGTGAAGAAACAACATGTTTGAAGAAGAAATGTGGGAAATAGAGGAGGTGATGATACAAAGTTACCCTCATCTATTTCATAGTGGGAGAAGGAAATTTCTAGGGTGAAATTTATTAAGAAGGAAGGTTTTAACAAGCCGAACATTTATTAATAAAATTCCATTACTTTTAATTAAATGACTTATGGATACAGAGGACATGTGAACATATGTTATTATATCAATTTGGATTTAATTTACCATTATGTATCATTATTGTTGATAATATATCCATTTAATAGTTATCACATGACTTGTATAAATAGAGGTTTTTAACAATTCATTTAGACACACAAAAAGAAAAGATGACCTCAACTAGTAGGATCTTACCATATGAAGCCTATTTATTATATCTTTTCAAAGAGATAGCAGTTATGGACTATTCTCTAACAAAACCCCAGATAATATCCAACAACGTAAGCCTGATAAAAAATATTTACGGGAGATGTTCAATTTCATCCAGATCACAACCCAAAGCATGTTCACCAAACCACCCCCTAAAATCCCCATCATCGCACACCTTACTCATAGGGAAAATAACTGGGAAATAAAGTGATATGTAACAAGACATATTAATTATGATTATTTACATTATTTATTTATATAAAAATGAATGTACTTTCATTATATTATTTTGTCATTGTAAATGATTTTTAAAGTATAAATAGTATTTTTGGTTAATAATTAAATTCAATCACGAAATATACTATGATGAATTAATATATTTTTTAAATAAATTTATATTCTTATTAAATGTAATTAATAAATTACTTTTCATAAATATAAAAGATAATATAATTTTTATGATGTCAATTATTATTTTTATTATGTTTCGATAATTATATATTTCAAAACACATTAATTATTATCAAATGTATTTTTCCAAAATAATATATTTAAATAATTATTTAGATAAAATCAAGATTATGTTTTTAATTAAGATTTTAAATTATATAATGGTTATTTTTTCATAATTTTTGGAAATAGTCATATTTTTGTGTAAAAGTTAATTTATTTATAAATATACAATGTGTTTTATCACATCATAATGTACCAATAATGATGTAATAAATAATATAAAATGTATCTTTGGAAAAATAAATTTTTATAACATAAAATAATATAATATTAGTGTTATTTTACTTATATTTTAATGCCTTACTGAATCCTACAAAACAAATAATATTTTTTATGATTTTGAAATCATTTCCATGAAGGTGTGACTAACATCCACATACACAAGGGAAATATTTTAATATCATTAGCCCTTAGACATCTAAACTAATTTATATCGCTCCAATTTTCCAGAAACCATGGGAAAAATCCATGGAATTGTATTTTGTTTTCATTATTTTAATATGTAGTGTCCCAAAACAAAATAACAAATAAATCCCCCTCTATTCTTATATAATCCCACCCACTACCCCATTTACCTTCACTCGAACTAATTAAATCACTAAAACCCTCTCTCCCATACTCCCTATAGCCATCCAAATCCTCCCCCATCTCTCAATAAGCCTCTCCCATTACATTGGAGTAAAACAAACAAGAATGGGATCTTCTAATCACCACTTTTATCAGGAACATATTTAAGGATATTCATTTTGTTTTCAATTTTAATTTAATGGGATATGTTCTAACAATATCACATTACTATCAAATTTCTTAATAAATAATGATATCTACATTCCACTCTCATTAATAAAGTCGTGATATTTTATATAAACCTATTTACATGTCGAAATTCTAAATTGTTTTTGTCTCTCCCCATTCCCATTAAATCAATTTTTTACATTATGCATATTAAATTTTTTTATATGTTGAGATATTATGTTCCAAGATAACGTTTAAAACAATTTAATTTCTAAAATATTATAGAAAACATTCTCTCTCATTAATCAATTTTACAAATTTTTATATGATTTCATTATGCTGCTGAAATTGAACATCATTTTTAATGCCAAAATCATCATATAGTAAATACCATACCTATTCATATTTCATGGGTATTCACATTTAGGGATATATATTTGTTGATTTATCATGTAGATGTATTTATTCAACATTCCATGATCAAGGAAAAACTAATGATGTGGAATGAATACATGTTATATAATATATGTAGCAGAGTGAAGCATGAGATTGAAATGGATATGAAGGGTGCAACATGATAGCACTCAATACATTTGGTATTATTTAGTATCATGATACATCATGTCGGCACATGGGTTTTCCTAATTCCTTTATAGAATTTTTTTCCATCATGATGGGACATGGGTTTACCTGATTAATTTTTGTTTATGATGTAGTGTTTTATGTTATTCCCACATTTCCATGTTATGATTGTCATGTTGTATCATTAATTTATATACATGTTATATCATGGCTTTTTGATACGCCTTTTCGAACATGTATTTCTATCCTCATGTTATTCCATTATTACACCCATATTTGGATTCATATCTCACCCTTTCAATTTTTTCATCCTTAGGTTATCACATGATGAGTTTTGTTTTATTGAATGTTGTGGTCATGTAAAAGAATTATTCAATAAAGATGTTGTATTTCATGTTTTATATTGTTATGAAATATTCCTAATTTCCCAAAAGACACGATATCTTGTTCTTATATGTCATAATAAGTGAAAATATATAGAATAAAACATGATTAAATATGAAATATAGACCATGGTTGTTATCAAAAAAAACTTTTGAATCACTAATCAAAATAATGTCCCGACTTCAGTCTCAAATAACACTACTTACTCTGCTATGTATATTACGTGTGAACTTCTTCAAACAAAATTCATCTATAAAACAATCTTCATGGACTTCTCTTTTATTAATCTTTTGTGCCTGTGAATATGAAGTAATTCATGTACGTTTATTTTATTTGAATCCTCAATCACACATATTGTCCACTTTTTTCACTTCACAATACATAGACCATTCACTTCATTAATTATACACAAAGGTATATGCATAATATTTCACAGATGTATTTATGTGTATGACTATTTATCTTATGCTTATTTATGCATGATCATTCATAAATGTATATTCCTATGAATTACATTGCACAAACACAACAAATATCACACTGACCACATTTCACAATCCTCAGAAATATATTTCATCCACAAAACCATTCTTCATCAATCAAACCAACTGAAATAAATTTGTTCAATATATGTTCTCTATAATTGATGATTATTATTCTTCACATAAGGATATAATGATATATTCATTATCTTTCCTATAACCATCTAGAATGGGTAAAAACATAGTTCGGGAAAGAACTTCAACACACAATTCATTGTATGTAAAAAATGCATGTGGTTAATAAATCCCCCCCAAACAAGAAAAACAATAACTGGTACACAATGACATTCTATCAATCCTAAAAGATGTGTACGTGTATCACATTATCTCAAATTTCCCATGGAAATAATTAAATTTCGATTAAAATGTAGTGTGTAATACACATAATGCTTTCATGTGGGATAGACTCACCTTCACGGAAATAGTAGTATCATGACACCTTACTTTGGGAACAAGAGTGATTCACAGATCATCAACCGCACTAAAATGATATTTTATCAAAACTATTAGTAGAAAAATTCATAATTCACTAAGTGAGTTTTATTGTAAATAATCCACACACATATAATCTTCTACAATCATGAATATGCATTCTATTATTTATTTGTTTTGATCTTGGATGGATCTTCAGAAAACATAAAAGGAGATTCTTCGAGAAGAAGATTCTTGAACAGATTCTTGTAGAATATGAAATGGTTAGGGAAGGGATAACCTAAATGAATTACGGAAGATCACATGGATGAATTCTTAGTGATACAATCATACGGTAGTAATAAAACAATCAAATAGATATAATGGATAGGATTCATACAACACTATAAAATTTTATCCCATAGTTAAAAGGAACATGTCTTTTCATTCCTTTGTATTAATATATGCAAAAAAAACATTCTTAAAATATATCCTCCCCCTCCTCTAGTACCACCCCATACGGGTTGTCTACGGGCACACTCCTATAACCTCCTCCATCGCCATGTCTCCCATATGATGGTTTCTCTTCCACTGCTTTCACATGGCCCCCTATGATCATGCACCTACAGACAAAAGTTTTCCTCATAGTGGGCTAGATGAGTCTTAAGATCAAATTCCTACATTGGTGTGTTCTTCCTCCCTTGGCTGGCTGAAAAAATTGTTGATAAATTTTTATAAAAACATTATTAAAAACATATTAAAATTAAAAAAATCTCATGAAACCATATTATGAATCAATAAACCATACTAATGCCCACATATTTCAACATTATTCTCAAAATTGAAGAAAAAACCTCAAAATCCCCCAATATAAATGGCTACTCATAATGTTGTAAACAATGTCTCCAACATAAATCATCAATGAAAAATGTTTTATTAAATACAATCAATTTCCATAATCATCTAATTCAAAAATCATTTAATTTTTGTCTTATTAACTAATTGACAATAATTTGAACTTCATCAAACATGATGGATTTTTCAGTCTGCACATTGGAGATTTTATCAATACTCACTTTATTTATAGGTCAACGATATCCAATCCCTCTTACTGGTAATAAAACTAAATATAACGGTATTATAACGAATTTAACTTATCTCATTTTACTCTCGAAAACTAATTTTCTCATTTATATGAAAATTTCCGTAATCATTTCATATCATGGAATAATATCACAACGTTCTCTTCTAGAATACCTTTTAGTTAGTCAACTCTATGTATATGTGGGCCAACCCAGTGTAGAAAACAATAGAGGTATAACTATGGACGTCATAGCTATCTATAAAAAACCATGAATGTGAAATCATGCTCAGTATGTCCAAATCCTATTCAAAGGATTTAAATAATCCTTTTTATCAAAATAATTCAAAATCATATACATGATTCAAAAAAACACATAATAATGTTTGAGTGAAATTGATAAAATTACAACTATGTTTCTAATTTATCATAAACCTAGAACTCCCCCTTAATTGATAATAAAATACAATTAATATTGACATATAAAAAGGTGATTGGAACACTATGCTTTTTATTTTCAAATCATTCAAAAATATTCATATTAATTTTAAATATTCCTCCCGCAAAATGGTTGTAGACTTTTCTTTCATTTTATAAAAATTAAAAGAATTGTTAAATCGCATCCTTATCTTTTTTCAATACATGAAAAACTCAAATATCTCTGTCAATTACATGTATTGTTGTTTTAAATTGCCAAAAATAATAGGGAATAATGAGGAACATCTTGGATTCACAAAAATAACATTCAAACTGATAGTTTACTCTCAAACAAATCCTTTCTTTTCTTCCATTCTCAGTATGAAATGATTTCATAGAAAATTCCTTTTTTTAGATTCAATGACTAAACAATCAATTATATTCCATTTTTATTTTATGTATTAAATAAACCGATCAAATATATATTCTTTTAATTGGTCTCCCATTTCTTTTAAATCACGTAATAACTATCATGGAAGTGTTGTCTTGATAACATTAGCACAATGACCTTGTTGGCCGCATCATTCACAAAATTCCTTTATAAACCAGAATTATTTTTAGTAGAAATACTTATAGATTTACCAATCAAAATATATGAATATTTGGATTGAGCCTTCTTCACCCATAGCAAATTATTTTCTGATTATAATTTATTCCCCTTGATATATTCAAATTCCGAGGAAGTGAAATATTTTTCTAGCAGTTGTAGGATTTGTGTCAAAATTTACCATAGCAGCTGTAATAAGCTCTGAAATATCATCAATCATTACCCTAAAATGTTTTTTTGTGATAAGATCTCTTCTTCTAGGATAAACTACTTCAATTATGTTGCCTCATTATTTTAGAACATTCATTTTAAGCATACGTAATCCCTTATTATCAAAATTAGTCCATATTCTTCAAATATTTATCTCCAAACCTATATCACTAAATGAAACCGATTTAGTATCATTGATAAAAATAGAAATAATTTATACCATATTTTTTGGACTTGTCTTCATAGTATGTTTCAATTAATTAGATTGAACCTCAATTGATTTATCACAATCATCTTGAATATTTTTCATGTTGTTTTCTACTTCAAGCCATCACGACCATGTTTTACCCAATTCGTCTTCTATTGTAGAAATTTTTTCATTAATATCCCTAATTATTTTTTTCATCAATTATTACATTTGATGTTTTGATCTCATAAATACAATTATTCTCTTTATTTTGTTAATTACTTATTAATTTCTCCACCAGTTTGATTCTTTTCTTGAGTATAGTTTTTTGAACAATACATGGTATAATTTCATAAGATATAATTTAATCATTCTAACTCTCCTATTCATTCTCATTATTGCTCAAGAAATCAACTTGACACTCAACATGTGCAATGAATTTTTTAATAATTTTGGTCGAATAATCATCTTCAGAATTAGTCCATGCTAAAGAGTCTCCATCTACTCAATTACTCCTCCGATTTTTCATGAACTTCATTGTGATGTTTTTATTTGCTCCACTATCACCCTTTATATCTTTACCAGATCAAATTTTAATGTATCATTCTTCTTCATCATCACTCTCTGAATGATAAAAAACATTCTTCAAAAAATATATTGAAAAATTTCTAATTTTAAAAAAAGTAAATGACATTAAAAGACTAAAACTGTTTAATTTTTGTCTTCTTATATCTAGACTATTGAAATAAAATCTAAGACTCTATTTTAATCATTATCATAGACCTCATCAACATCATTATATAAGAATGGTTCATAATTGTTTTCCTTCATCTTGATACTTATATTTTCAATGAAATATATTTCCACCATTGATTTCTTTTTGAACATATGTTTATTTATCATCTCATAATTGAGAAGTGTATTATGAAATTCATCAATAGATATGTCTTCATCTTATTCCAGGGTAGAGATCATTGAATCAAATCTATTAGAAAAATTATGCGTCAAATTATTTTATGATAGATGAATCTTTTAAATTATATCCAAACCCCATGATATGAATTTCAATATCATTCACACTAGTGACATTGTCATCAATTATCTCCCCAACATTTATTTAGATATATTCAATCATAGCTCTCTATATTTGATATTTGGCCTCTTTGGTCTTCATATTCCATTTATACACAATATTTATTTTATCCCACATCTCTGTGGATAATTTTAATCACATTAATTTAGTAAACACTTTATCATATAAGGATGAAAAAAAATAATTTATATCTTTCCAATATTTTTAAATATTTCAATTCTCTGCATGTGTCATAGGATCATCTACTGTTATTTGTATAAAATACTGATATAACATTACTAAATTCAAGGTCCTATTAAAGCAAGAATATAATCATTTGATAATTCAACAAAAAATATTTCATTCCATCAAATAATGGAACTCCTCAATTGTTGAATGAATTCATAGTTTCCATAAATAGTTCTTCAATAATTAATGGATCATAACATAGGGATCCTTTTCATATGATACCACTTGAGTAGTCCAGGTTATGATATATCACTAAGAGATGGAGGGGTTGAATCAATGATGTAATTTCAAAATTTATTATTTTCAAATTAATCCATGTGACTGGTTATAAACCTGATTCGTTGTTCATTACATTATCACTTCTCTTGTATGAAAACAAATGAAATCACTAAAAATGAATAGAAGTTTTATTTCAGGGCTCACCCCTAATATTAGTGATTTCATCCTTGTTGTGTTCTGGATAATCCAAGACTTATAATTTCCACTATTAATATGAAATGTGACATCAATTACAACCAATTTTGGAGAATAAAAGACAAAAAAAACTCATGTATTGCCTAATAACAACTAATTAAAATAGACTATCTCTTACCATGATCTTTTGAATGGAATCCCACTAGTGTTAATTATACTAACTCTTTCTAGTTGAGTTTTCTCGCGAAGAGCTCCTATTATTTATAATAGCATCCCACTAGTTCATCAATTAATATTACTAGTGAAAATTTCATCAACTTCCACCGACTTCTTATGTATTTATATGTTTTCCTTATTATGTTTATGTTCAACTCAACATAATATTCTAAATAACTATCAGCGCTCACATTAATACTGATCTCCTATAAAAGACATACTACCTCAGTTTAACACTAATCAGGTTATTCATTCTCATATTGAAAACCCGGCATCACTCAACACTAAAATCATGGATAAAATAATTCTTTAAATCACGGATCCTATTAATTTCATGACAGCATTCGAAATTATCACTAATTATTTTGTAATTTATATTATACATGCACTTATTGAAACATCATTCTTATATTAAAAAGACTGCATGTCCATATCTATTATATTTCATGTGTGTATGTCGACATTCATTAATATATGAATGGGTATTTCATATGAACCCTAAAGCTAACATGTTATCCAATTCTATTACAACCCCATACAGAAACCATTCACTTCATTCTTCATACAAATTGGTTCATTCATGATTTTTCACATGTCCATTTATGTGTACACTTCATCCTCTTACACATTTTTATATATAAGCATGCATATGTGTATTTCCCTTATAATTCATTTTCTCAAACTCAAACAATATCATAGTAACCACATTTCACATTCCTCCAAATTATATGGCATGCACCATAACTTTATTCATTTATCAAAACTCATGGAATCAATATTTTTAATCATTTTACGAAAAACATAATGCTTATTATTCTTCAAGACTATATATACTGGTATATGCAGTCATCTTATTATAAAAAAACTAAATGGTTATAGACATAGTGTGTCTAAGACCATATAAATGAATTGATTTTTATGTAAACACTAAATATGTATCCTCAATCCCTTCATGAAAGAGAAACTATAACCGGTCCACAGGGATCGCCACTCAATCCGGAGAGATATATTTGTGTATTGTATTATCTCAAAATATATACAGGACATAGATCATTGTGATGAAAATCTAGTGTGAAATATGACACATCATGAATGTCTAATTACTTGACCTTCACGCAAATTTTTTTATCATGGAACTGTTAAGAATGATCAAAATGGATTCATGGATCTTCAACCACACTCAATACATAACTTCTCAAAAATCAAATATCAAATTCTGAATCCATTGAGAGGTATTTATAAGAAATGAACCACTGAAACATAATTATTTAAAATCATGACGATTCATTCAATAATTCATTCTATTTGATCATGGATGGAGATTCATACATCTTAGAAGGGGGACATTCGAGAGGAGTCTTCTCCATCAACTACCTGGAGAAGAAGACATGGTGACGGAATGGGTCACCCAAACGATTAAAGGACGATCTCATGGTTGAATGTTTGGTGATACAAATTGTTGGTTGCTATAAAATTGTCAAAATGATCAGATGTTCACGACTCATAAGACACCATAATTGTTTATTCCACATCGAAATAGATGGCGTCCATCAATTCCCATATATTATAATTTATCGCAAACTAACCTAAAAATCAGTTCTACTCCTTCTGTGACACACCATATCTATTCTCCGCGGGTGAGCTCCTTTGCCCACCTCTACCACTATGCCTCCGTACAAGGTGGTTCCTCCACCATATTATTCACATGTTCACCTATGGGAACACACCTACACACCATTCTCCTCCTAGTTGGCTGGATGAGGGTTAAGCTCATCCGCCCGCATTGGTGCATGCTGCTTCCCTTGGCTGTATATATAGATAGTGGATTAATTTTTAATAAAAGTTTATTAAAAACATTATTAAATTCCAAACACCAAATATTCCATATTAAGAATCAGTGAAACCATATTAATTCACACATATTGAAACGTATTTCTCAAAATTTAATCATAAAACATAAAATACCTTAATGAAAATGGCTTCTCAAAATGTTGTATACAATGTGTCAAACATAATTAAGCAATGACTATTATTTTATGAAATTGAATCCAACTCCAAAAGAATCATATTTAAAGGTCATTGAAAATTTATCTTATTTAATAATTGAAAAAAAATTTACCTTCAATAAATAACTTTGATTCTTCAATATGACTGATTGAATATAAAATTCCTTTCACTATTTTCAAATCAATAGTTAGCTTATATACGGTATTTACTAACGCAAAAATCATGATAATGACCAGGAGGAATGTATTTATATATATATATATAGATTTGGCTGAACCAATATATAAATCATATTCCATAGATCATATATATCATATAATAATATTGGTAATCCAAAAATCAATTCATTTATTTTTTATATAGAATGGTTTTTTTTAAGGGATTTATAGTGACTCATCAAGGATACATGACATAGGAACCCACATTTTTCATACATTAACATTGAAACACTTTTTTGGAATTCATAAAAACATTAAAAAGCTAGACTCCCAAATAAATTATTAGTCTATTGACATTTGAATATTTGAACAAAAATCATTTAACTAAATGAATGGTATTCAGTTATTTCCATAATGTCAACCCACCTTAGTAATAATAAATAAAAACATTCTTCATAACCTAGAGAAAAGAATCATAAGAAAAGGTTGATCCTGAATGATTACTAAATATAACAAAAGGAATTATGTAATAATAACAAGAATATAATGGCATATGAACATGAAATAACTTTCGAATAACAACCCCTAGATATCAATGATCATAAACTTAAATCATAGAAGAAAGTGTGGAAGTTCATCAAACATGAATAATATGTGAATCAGGAGAATAATACTTGAATGTATAACTAAAGAATAAGACATGAAATATGTGTAAGACACATAATAATTGAAATTATTAAGTCAATGGTGCCTATCAAGACAATTATAACATGTTAGGCTAGGAATATGAATCATTTACAATCTTATTTTCCAGATTTTGCTATAACTCACAAAAATTCATGTTTTAGGGCATGAGAAACAACATGTTTACCTATTTAATTTCAAGGTTTTCATATAAAAAGTGTACTCTCTTACTGTCATAACATGTATATAACCCCTGTACCCTCATTCATTTTGTTAGGGGCTACAACTAGTGTACCCTATTAATTACATCCTTGGCCTACAACCAGTGAACCATCTTACATTAAAACCTATAATATGAAATATTTACCCTCTTACATTTAGTCATCGAATACATCTGGTGTAACCCTTGATCTCATGTAGAACATATTATTACCCAATTAACTATAGGTATAAATATGTCCCACCTATATCATAATAAAATCAATAATAAAATTTCAACGAGATCATAAAATTTACTCATAACAAAATCCACTTATTGAAATGAGTATAAAAAATATACTCTTATCCAAACCTATTGCAAGGAGATAGGTTTAATAATCATTTAATCGAATAATAACCGATAAAATTAAGTGAGTTTACTTGAAAAATATACCATGAAAGTGATACATATTTTTTATATATATAACCCATAAATGAGGAACTATTGTCGTAAGAATCATTATATTAAAAAATAATCGTTCATGAAAGAATATTAATGGAACCCTTATATAATTCCCCAAAAAGGAATAAGTATCATCAATAGATTTCATCATATATGTAAAATTATTTTCAATTTTTTTTTAAATAATATCTGGTGGAAAACATCATTTTTAGTTTGAAATGTATTTTTGAAACAAAAAACCTTCTGAACTCATATTAATTAAAATTATAATGGAAGTTTATAAGGAAGGGTTAAAATATTTTTTAAGTCCTTTTTCCATGAAAATTAATAAATGAATCTTTAAAACCATTTGAAATATTTTCTACATATAAATTAAAAAAATAATATTCTAAACATTTCAAAGAACGTTTTCATCAAAAAAAATTAAAAATAATATTAATTAATGACAAAAAAGTTCAGAATAACATTTCAATGAAAATAAATTGAATCCTTACCAATAATTCTTGAAAATATTTTTAAAACCATTTTATAAAACATGATTTTGAAAAAACCTAGACTTCTGACCAAAGAGAGAGGTAAAGATAAAATTTATTAATTACACATTCATATTTATATTATGTATTACAAATCATATATATGGTATAGATACATGAATATATCATGAATAACCATAGTATAATAATACCATGTAAATTTTTTTTATTACTTTATTTTACCCATATGTTATGAATACCATGTTAATGTAACATTTCAGCTAATAACCACTTGTTTATCATACATTTTTTAAATTTTTATTTTTGATCGTCTTACATAATGGTTTTTGACTTATTTCTATAATAAAAAAAATTATATTTATATAATTTATATTCATTATATAAAAATTTATAAAAATATATAAAATATTGATATATTAAATTGAATAAAGCATTCAAGGAGACGGTAGGCCATACAAATGCAAGAACATTGTTTCCATTTTCCGCTGTAATATTTAATGAATAAATTTAATTAACATATATGTATATATGTTCATAATATAATTACAGATGAATATTTATGTTGTATATATTATAAATTTTTACTAAGCCCATCCTTAATACATTTTATTTAAATTGAGAATGAATTACATCTCATTAAGAAGGTGGAAGTCCACACATCCACAAACAAATTTATCATAATTACCCAAAATGTGAAGTAAGATTCTAGGATATATATAAAAATTATTTAATTTAAAATTCATAATAAATAACACATATATCATATAAATATTTTGTGTCAATCATAATTCCCTATTATAGTAGATGGTATTGTTAAAATGAACAACATCATTTCATGATGTGGTAGTTCTCCATACACTATTATAGTAAGTTTCTTACCCATTAAATGCAAATGTGTGTATGTGTTGGTAGAAACAATAATATAACAACATATAAATATATTTGGGTTACATATTATATTATTTGTGAATGGAATATGAATAATTTAGGTGGTGTACATGTAAAATAATAGAATGTATCTTGGGAATGATGGTTCTTATTATTGGGGTAACTCACTTTGGTTTTTACCAATGTGATTACATGGATAGATTTAGGACAAAATAGAGGAAAAGAAAAAGAATGGAAGAGATGTTGGAAAGTGTATTGGGCAGACAATTTTTTAACCTATGAGGTTTGAGAGGTGTGAATAAGGGGGGGAGTTGGTGGACTTTTATAATGGATGGATGGGACATAATTAGAATTTTTGAAAAAAAATTAGGTGTACCAACGTTTCTACCTAAAATATTTCATAAAAAACCCCAAAATAAATAATAAAATGTTTATGGATGAAATATGGGCAAATGATGGGGGTTAGAAAACTGGATAGGTTATTTGGTCCCTTAAATTTATCTTTTATTACTTTTTTATACCCGTTTTTACCATACTTTCTGTAATTAATATTAACAAAAATCACTAAAATATTTGGTCAAAAATTAAGTTGATATAATTATAATATAGTTTACATAATACTTAAAACATTTTATTACCATTATTCTAAATTCAAATCACATATGATTCAAAATTATGTTTAATGCAAATCACACATTTGTGGATAGAATGATGGTTTTTAAAGTAAGAATGTTCAAAAAATAATTATTCTTTTATATCTATGTTCAACAAAAAATGATTCCATTTAAATAAATTATATTAATATTTTTTATAAACCATTTGTTTTCACTTCAATCCCATATTATAATATATTTTTTATTTATAAATAAATTATAAGAAAAATGTAATTTTGAATTAAAATTCATTATTTTACACTATTCTCCAAATATGATGTTTCTCAGAGACATCCCAAACATTCACCCTATGATATTTTCAACATTAGGTATTCAAAATTGATATATATTTCATCAAATTAAATATATAAAATTTTCTAAAATTGTGTCTTACTTTTTTCATAGAATGACTTGCAAAATAATTTATTTGAGAAAATAATATTTTTAAATAAATAAGAACTTTTAAAATATTATATTTATCATTATAAAATATTAAATAATATTAAAAAATTAGTTAATAATATACATTTTAATATATTTATTTTTTCTGTTATTATTATATTTTTAAAATAATTATAAAAAAATGATGTCTCATAAAAACACAAGGTTTGTATTGTAACGCATTCCAAGTCAGTGTTGTATATAGCCCAAGAAATGTCGGTGTTTTTGGTAGCACAAGAATAACATAGTGTAGCGTATAATGAAAATCAGATTTAGTTATCTAATATATTAAAAAAAACTATTTCCACAATTTTTTTGAATTTATAAAAATAAACAATGATTAATTTTATTCAGGAAAATATTTTAAAAAATATTGGGGTGTTAAATTATACCACCCTTAAAATGTATTGATCTTTAGAATTTTTTTCTGGATTATCTGTTGTCTAATACTTGAATGTTCCTTTCATATATAACCACATCATGTCAATGAATAATAAAACATCTATTTTTTTTGAACCATAATGGATACAAAAAGTAACTCATAACTATCATCCCACATATTAGAACATATGTGAGAAGTGAAAAAATAGACAGGGAAGAGAAATCAATCTATCATGTTCTGATTGTGATTTATAGGGAACATGGTAATGAAAATTTAAACAATCAAAATGCAAAAAAAAATCAATGATGATCTAAGGGTCTATTTAATCCATCATAAATGTAGGTAATAGAATATAATTTTGGTTTGAGGATCATTTTCCCCAATGGTGAAAAGTTTTAATAAAAATACACTCATACTTGATTTTATAACAACCTTATACTTTTTTTTCCTTGATCAACATTGATTTTATCTCTAATTCCATGAAAAAATGTTGAATTTTTCATTCCTAAAAAATTAAAAGATCATGATATCCATTATAAGTCATACCATCTCTATTTATCTACCATCATCACAAAGTGATTGGAATCGATCATCAAATATACATGAATAATCCTTTTATAATGACCCGTACTTTACATACATTGTTATTACATTAGAATTAAATCATTCTTATTACAACATATAACAAAAATAAGGATAGGACCGTATAGGTATAGTGCTTTTAGAAAGTGGGAAACATAAACATCTAGTTCATAATGCATCTACATTGTCTCCCATTTATTTCATCATATCTAGTGTCCTTTATAGCATATCCTACTTAATACCCTTATTCCTGACCCGGGGAAAAGAAAAACATACAAAATGGTGAGCTCAAATGCTCTGTAAGGGAAAACAAAGGAAATATCAATCATATCATATTCATAAGAATATAATATCATGAAAATCATAACCTGCAAAAGATATCATAATATAATAACATGGGATAAATATTAGTAGAGAAACATAAACTCAATAATCATTACATAAAACATGAAAATTTGTGGCATACACACATAATCATATAAAATCATTTCATATTATTCAAGAATCATTTCCAAGACTATCCAAGAGGACACGGTCCATTTCTAAACCTAGTTCACTCCTCGTTCCAGCCCTGTATCACTGAACCAGATTAACTTGTCATTCCATCCATGTCTATATCATGATATATAAATATTTACCCAATGAATTGGAGGGAGATATAGGTCTCACCCATCACATAATGAGACCATTCTTATGTGTGCCACAAAATCCTAAGTCAAATATCATAGGATAAACCATGTAATAAAAATGGGATTCTTAAACATCATGCCATCATAACATAATCCACATAAGATAAAAGGACTTCACAAAAATAATTACATCATAACATAATCAAATCAATGTAAAAATAGGGATATAAACATAACCCTATATTATCTTGGATGAAAAATAATTTTGATAAAGCACTTGAACTCCGTTCTTGAGGAAAATATCCTTTCTACTTCAAAAACATTTTTCTATTCTTAACATGTCATGCAATTTTAAACTAAAAGATGTAAATTAAAAATAAACTTGTTTACTTGTATAGTAATCTTCATGGAAATAATTTTCTATTAAATCATAAAAATACATTCATACAGTATAAGTTAAAAAACATTATTCTCGTACTTTGACCGGAAAAGTCAAATAGTATCTCAAACTAAAAACGAAAAAAGATTCCTTTCATATATTTTAATAAGAAGTCACCAATAGGTAAAATTAGATTTAAAAAATTATAGGAGGATAGAAATAATATTAAATATTTTGGAAACATGTATGTGGATGAAAAATATTCCCCAGTAAGTTCTTATGTATAAAAAATCTCGGATAAAAATGACATTGTGAGATTTTCCATTACCTTAGGTCTGTATGATTCGTACATATCTAAACCTCCTATATAATTATTTAAATAATGTCATTTAATTAGTAAGGAATAATAACCATTTTTATTATATCATATATGGACATATTCTTATGTTATTATTAGAAATATTTCATTGCTACTTATTATTCGAGTGTTTATTACTTTATGTTCGTATGCATGTTTTGTTATAATAAATTCTTATTCCTCGTTTTAGTTTATAGAGACCTTATTTAAATAGTGATAATATTGAAATATATATCATTTTTATTTATTTATTTCATTAATATAATCATTATTCAATTATTATCATGTAAACGAATCACATTACATTGTGGAGACGGTAGGCTGTACATACGCACGAGCGATGATATCATTCTATTGATATTCAAATCATATTTAATTGGAAGGTATATTATATATAAATAATAATAATAATGTAATATTTCTTATTTATATCATTTATACTCATTATCATACCCATCCAAAAGATGAAATGTTTAAATAACAAGCTACACAACAACCTGGAGGCAGTAAGCCGTACATACGCACATGTGGTGAATTTTTCATTCATATGATGGAAAAAATAACTAATATGGTTGTACTAATTTTATAATAACATCATAGTATATAGAAGATACTAGAGTTATTATTTTATAATAAAAACCACAAATAAGGAGGAAGTGTAAGAAGAAAGGATCATGAAATAGGTGGTGAGATATTTACCTCTTCCTCGGGTTTTTCCATTTGATTTGGTCAAAAGGGATACATAGGTTGGCTTTATGACTAAAGGAATGCCTCTAGGATGAGTGTAAGACAGCATAGAGGGTATTTGGGAAGGGGTTGGCTGAGCCAAATGCCTTTGGAGATGTGAATTGGAGATAAGGGAGAGTGCCCTATTATAAGAGGGGTGAGGGGAACCTTAGGAAAGACTAAAAATGTTATTTTATAATAAATTTATATTCAGTTTTTAATGGATCTAGAGTGACTTATTTCGAGGATTGAGCGGAGATGGGTATAAATCCTATCAAACAATAGGGTTTTTACGTGTTTAGGTTACCATTTTAACCTTATCATTTATATTTTACATTAAGTTAAATAATTTAACCTTTACTGTGTTTTCTTGTATTCTTACACTATATGGTTAATAAACATACTATAAATTACAAATCAAACCCCAATTGATTCAGAAATGTCATATATATTATTATATAAGACTTATTGTAGAGAATTATTTTTTTAGGAATAGAATATCAATTAATAATTTAATATTTGTTTTAAAGACTCTTTTATGTCAATTTTAACAGAATTTGGTATTTTGTTTTAGCTAAATTCATAACAGCCTTATTAATTCCCAAAAAAATTATCTAACCGATCCTAATATGTTATATTAATCTAGAAAATTATTTTAATTCATAATGAGTCTCAAACTATATTTATTTAGTGATTTTTAATATCAATTATGATAACATTTCATTAATAAGGTAATAAATGCATCATCATTGTGTCATAAATGAATTAAATTAGTTAATATCTAAAAATTATAAATAAAATAATAATATGTGGGAAATATTTTTATCTTTCTAATTAATATTTATAGTCTAATTTTTCTTATGTATTACCCTATATTGATGATCTTTTACTTATTAAACTTTGATTTTAACTCTTTTAACTGTTTTTTGAATTAAATAATAATAAATGTCTTAATCTAATCCAAGTGGAGTTAAAAGGCAATATTTTATTCCTAAGATTTTTTTTGGTCAAATAAAATTTATCCAATAGAACTATGACATGTTTTAGTGTTATAATAATATCATTTTTACCCTTAATTATCCTATTTAATTTTATCTGCGGTAAATAAAAGTAAAAAGTTACTATTCACCAGAAAATATTCTTATATTATAGAACCAAATTTTACTTACTGATATCAACCGTATCTCTCGAATTTTTGGGATTTCACTCACAGAAACGGTAAAATTATGTTTTATGTAAATTTGAATATTCTTCTAGGATGTGGGTAAAAGACGGTCAAAAGTTCAATAAAATTTTTATATATCTAAAATTATTATAAAATGAATCCAATTAATTACATTGAAATCATATAGTTATTATGTATCTATTTTTACCTAAAATAAATGTAAATGAAATAAATAATTATTTAAATAAAATTTTGGTTTTAAACTATAACTAAGTGGTTTTTACTATTCATCAAAAAGTGAATGTTTTCAGAAAAATACCAAAAATTTACCCTAAGAGAATTTTGATATTCCAAATCAAAAAATGAAGTCTATTTTGAATGATAAATTTTATAAAATTTCAAAAAGTGGGTATTAGTATTCATATCGGCGAGTTTATATAATATTTTAGTAACATATCATATTTTAGTGAAACTCGGTATTGAGTATAATGCAAGCTATCGAGGAACGTTTCTCTTGCATGTAACGCAAGCCCAGACAGTGTTGTGTGTAGTGTACGATTCCTTTGGTGTTTCATAAAATAGAATACATAATAACAAAATATTTCTTATAAAATATCAGCATGTTACATTCTACCCCCCTTAAAAATAATTTTGCTCTCTAAATTCGTCACATAATAACAAAAAGAAGAGGATACCTCTCCCTCAACATATCCTCAAGTTCTAATGTAGCTTCATCTAATTATTGGTTACTCCATCAAACTTTAACCAAGCAAGTGATCTTGTTTTGTAGAACTCTTTCGCTACGATATAGAATCTCTATTGGTTGTTCTTCATATGGTAGATATTTCTCTAGCGGTACAACTTTTGAGCTTAGTACATGTGAAAGATTGGGTATGTACATACATAGGAGAGATAGATGGAACACATCATGAACTTGAGAGAGATTCGGAGGAAGCAGCAATCGTTAGGCTACCTTCCCAACACGATCCAGTATTTCAAAAGGACCAATATACATAAGGCTCATCTTGTCCTTATTTTGAAATTTCATTACTCTCTTCAAATAGATATTCGTAAGTACACTTTATCACCCACTTCAAATGCGAGGTCTTTTCTTAGGTTGTTGGAATAACTTTATTGTAGACTCTGAGCTGCTCTTATGTGTTGTTGAATAGATCTTACCTTTTCTACTATCTCATAAACATGATCAGATCCTAATATCTTTCTTTCCCAAACATCATCCCAGCTAGTTGGGGTTCTTCATTTCATTCCATAGAGTGATTCATAAAGAGCTATCTGAACACTGGGGTGAAATATATTATTATAAGAAAATTCCACCAAAGGTAGGTGTTGATCACAACCACCTTTTAAATCTATATAGTAAGCTCTCAACTTGTCTTCTAGAGTTTGAATTGTTCTTTCAGACTGACCATCTATCTGAGGTTGATAAGCAGTCCTGAAACTCAACTCTGTGTCTAGAATATACTGAAGAATTCACCAAAATATTGAGGAAAACCTCATATCTCGATCAGATATAATGGAAAGTGGTACTCCAAGTAATCGTACAACATCCTTCACATATATCATAGAAATCTGATCAAGAGAGAAATCTTCTATAATAACAATTAAGTGTGTCAACATTGTAAGACAATCAACTATAACCCATATAATATTATTTCATTTGAATGTTTTAGGAATTCTACTGACAAAGTCCATAGTGATGTTTCCCATTCCCATTTTGGTATTGGTAATGTTTGTAACATCCCCTTAGACTTATGTCTCTTATCTTTCACTTTCTGACAAACCAATCATCGAGAGACAT
Organism: Viscum album; assembly: GCA_963277665.1. Lineage (NCBI taxonomy): Eukaryota > Viridiplantae > Streptophyta > Magnoliopsida > Santalales > Viscaceae > Viscum > Viscum album. The sequence continues at coordinate 1,593,268,006 of OY728150.1, forward strand.
ATTCGGTAACATCTATTTTCATCCCATCCCACCAGAAGTACTCCTTCAGGTCCCTATACATCTTCGTGCCTCTAGGGTGAATAGAGAATGAAGAACTATAAGCTTAATCCAATATTTCCTTCTTTAATTATATGATATGAGGAACACAAACCTGATTCCTGAACCTTATTATTTCGTCACAATCAATGTGGAATTATAGAACATTTCTAACCTTCTTCGGTAACTCTACATCTTCTTTTTGTGCCTCTTTAATATTCACATATATAGATGGTTGAACATTCATTTGAGAAAGATAAAATTTTTCCCCTTCCAATATAATTCCAAGATACATCATTTGTAAATCCAAAAATATTGGATCTTTTGTGATCCTCATCATGGATAAGCTAGCATGGTCTTGTTGACTTAATGCATCTTCCACCTTGTTTGCTTTCCTGGGGTGGTAATGAATTGAGCAGTCTAAATCCTTAATCAGCTCCAACCATCTTCTTTGGTTCATATTCAGCTCCTTTTGTGTGAAAATATACTTTAAACTTTTATGATCAGTATAAATATCACACCTTGCACCATAAAGATAATGCCAATAAATCTTCAATGAAAATATTAACACATCTAATTCCAAATCATGAGTTGTGTAATTTTGCTCATGGATTTTCAACTATTGGGAGGCATAAGCTATCATTATTTTTTTTTTCATGAGAACACACCCCAATGCCTTCTTGGATGCATCACTGTAGATCACAAAACATTCTCCACTACAAGGTAGTGTGGGCATAGGTGCACTGGATAACCATCTTTTTAACTCCTTGAAATTCTCTCCACACTCCTCCTTCCAAATGAACATAACTACTTTTAGATTCAACCTAGTGAGTGTATTAGATAATAATGATAATTCTTTCATAAAACATCAATAATATCTAGCCAAAACAAGAAAACATCAGATCTTAGTTACTGTTTTTTGGCTCGACCATCTTTCGATAACCTCTATTTTTGCTGGATCCACATATATCCCCACTTTTGAGATTATGTGACCCAAAAATGTAACATTTCGAAGCCAAAATTTACAATTGGTAAATTTGGCATAAATATTCTCCTCTCTTAGGGTATTTAATACAATTCTCAAGTGATCTTCATGTTCTTCCTTACACTTTGAATAGACAAGAATATCGTCTAAAAATACTACCACAAACTGATTGGAATAGTCTCTAAAGACTCTATTCATTAGATCCATGAAGATAGTTGGGGCACTAGAAAGACCAAATGGAATCACTATAAATTCATAGTGTCTATACTATGTACGGAAAGTCATATTTGGTATGTCCTCCCTTTTGAACCTTAATTGATGATACCCTGAATGAAGATCAATCTTGGAAAAGTATTGAGCTCCGCGTAGTTGGTCAAATAAGTCATCAATGCGTGGGAGAGGATATTTGTTCTTGATAGTGATCTTGTTAAGTTCTCGATAATCAATGAAGAGTCTCATTCATACATCTTTCTTCTTAACAAACAGAACAGCTGCTCTTTAACGTGATGCACTAGGGTGTATGAATCCCTTATCAAGATTCTCTTGGTGTAGCTTCATCAATTCCTACAACTCAATTGGGGCCATTCTATAATATGTCTTTGAAATGGGAATAGCACCTGGTATGAGTTATATTTAAAACACAACATCACGATTTAGTGGAAGACCTTGAAATTCCTCTATAAATACATCGTCAAACACCCATACAACGGGAATTTTCTTAATCGTGAGTATCTCTCCAACCATATGAGATAAATAACCTTAATTTATTAGAATCAAGACCCATAAGATGGAAGAAAGTTTCACAGGAATGTTATATTCATCCTTGCATCGATAGATGATCATAGATTGATCAGGAATATTAAATGTGACTTCCCTTATTTTGAAATCCATTAGATCTCCATATAAGGAAAGCCAATTAATGCCAAGGATCACATCAAATTCCACTATAGGAATGATCACAAGATTTGTAGGAAGAAATTTCCCTCAAACGTCAATTAGAGAAAAACTTATAAACTTTATATCCAACCGTTGTGCCATTATGAGTTGTCACAACTAACTCAACAGCTAATTGTTGAGGTATTATGACTATACCCTTTTAAAATTCATTATAAATAAAATAGTGGGTGGATCTAGAATCAAATAAAACATTTTCTACTTTAGAGTGGATGGTAAGTGTACCTTTCACCACTTAATTATCGTACTCCACATCACCAATAGAAACTGCATTTGAGATTCCTTTGTCTTTGGCCTTAAGAGTTTGTTGATGTTGATCATCATAAAAAACCCTTGTATTAGGGCATTGATTAGCATACTGACCGATTTCCTTACACTTGTATCATTGAAGTGTTGGATGTTCATTCTGTATAGCCTTTTTTTTGTTTTCATCACTAGACATATTTTTCCCATCATTGCAGTAGTCAAATGCCCGAGGACCTTATTTCCCACATTTGAATCATTTACTTATTCCTTTAAGACAATTCCCTCGATGTTTATTTCCACACATTGAGCATTTAATAATACTCAACTTTTTTAGTGTGGTCTTTAGATTTCCCTTCGAATTCCATTTTCATCTTCTTATCAAACCCATATGACTGATGGGTTACTCCAATCTCCATCTCAACATTGAGATCACATCGAATAATTTCCTCATATCTATTGAAGTCCTTTATGGATAATGACCTTAGAAGACTTTGTTTTAAGCCACTAAAGAATCGATCGATCTTACTCTTAGGTTGGATAATAATTCCGGTAGCACACCTTGAAAGTCTTGAAAAATTTTCTCCGTAGGTACCAACAGATTCATTATCCTTTTTCTTTAGTTCAAGAAACTCTTTCTCCATATTTGTTCGAAGAATACGAGGGAAATACTTTTTAAAAAATATGTTCTTGATCTCATCCCATTCCATGTACTAAATTTCATCTTTTTTCCTCATATTATTGATATGATTCCCTCATTGATTACATTCACCTTCCAAAAAATATACTGCTAATATCACATTATCATGTTCAGAACATTGAAGAACTGAAAATATCTTATCAGTGGTACTGATCCATTGTTCAGCCACTAATGTGTTAGTAGACCCACTGAATGAGGATGGACGCTACCATATGAAGGATTAAACAGAATGTTGCTCCTTCCTTGGCTCATTTAGATGTCCTGCATGATTCATATATTAAAGAATGTTCTGGGATCATGGCTATAAGAGTTTTCATTCCAACTTCCATAACATTTCATTGCTTAGGGGGACAATCATTACATTGCCCGTCGCATTCTGCATTAACACGGTTCCTTCGAGTGACATCCATTGACTAAAACCAATAAGGGTAGTGTGAGAAACACTAATCATTATAGTAAAACCACATAATCATGAATAAAATTTTACACTTCATGTCTTATCATAGTTTATTCATGTCCATTTCTAGAACTCTAAAACTGTGTTCTATTCTTAGACATATCCTTAGGGTTCTTACTAAGGCTTTCACATCCTAGTTTCCAAATATTGACTATACCTTTCCTCTGATACCAAATATAACGAAAAATACTTTAAATGCATCTTTATTACATCAGAATTTATTCTTACTTATTACAACGTATTACAAAAACCATAATAGGACCGTATATTTATAATGTCTTTAGAAACTAGGAAACATAAACAACTGGTTCATAAAGAATCTACATTGTCTCACATTTATTTCATCATATCTAGAGTCTCTTTGGGTATATACTACTTAATACCCTTCATCTTGACCTGGGGAAAAGGATAACTTACAATAGGGTGAGCTCAAATTCTTAGTATGGGTAAACAAACGAAATATCAATCATATAATATTTATAAGAACATAAAATATTGAAAATCTTTACCTATAAAAGAGAATATAATATCATAACTTGGAATAAATATTAGTAGTGAAATGTAAACCCAATAATCATAACACAAAACATGAAACATTGTGGAATACACACATAATCATTGAAAATCATTTCATATAAGTAAACACCCATTTCTAATACTATCATATTGGACAAAGTCCATTTCTGAACCGAGTTCACTCCTCGTTTTAGTCCTATATCACTGAACCGGATTAACTTTTTGTTCCATCCATGTCATTCTCATGAGATATAAATCTTTACCCAGTGCATTGGAGGGAGATATTGGTCACATCCATCTCATAATGAAACCATTCTTATATGTGCCACAAAATCATAAATCATATATCATAGAATAACCCATGTATTAAAAATGGGATTCTTAAACAACATGCCATCATAACATAATCCACATAAGATAAAAGGAATTCAAAAAAATAATTCCACCATAACATAATCAAAACATTGTAAAAATAGGGATAAAAACATAACCCTATATTGTCTTAGATGTAAAATAATTTTTACAAAACACTTAAACTCAATTCTTGAGGAAAATATCCTTTCTACTTCATAAACATTTTCCCTATCTTAACATGTCATTCAAATTTAAAATAGAAGAAGTTAATTAAAAATAATACTGAAAACATTTAATTTATGCTTCATGGAAATAATGTTCTTTGAAATCATAAAAATCCATTCATGCCATATAAGTTAAAAAAATCCTTCTCATACTTTGGCCGGAAAAGACAAAAAGTATCTCATACTCAAAACGACACAATATTCCTTTCATATATTTTAATAAAAATTAAAAAATTTGTAAAATTGGTTTTTTACAATTATATGAGGATATAAATAATATTAAATATTGAGAAAACATGGATGTGGATGATAAATATTCGCCTGTAAATTCTGATGTATAAACAATCTCGGATAAAAATAAGATTTCAAGATTTTAACTTACCTTAGGTCTAATATGCTTTGTACCTATCAAAACATCATGTATAATGACTTAAATAATGTCATTGACTTATTAAATAATTATATTCGTTGTTATTATATCATATATGGTCATATTCTTATCTTCTTATTAATAATATTTTATTGCAACTTGTTATTCAGGTGTTCATTGCTTTATTTTCTTATGCATGTTGTGTCGAATAAATTATTATTCCTATTTTTAGGTTTTAAGTACCTCATTTACAGAATGTTATTATTGTAATATATATCATATTTATTTATTCAATTCATTTATATAATCATTATTCAATGAAGATCATGTACAACGAGTCGCATCACTTCATGGAGACGGTAGGTCGTACGTATGCACGAGCGATGATATCATTCTTTTGATATTAAAATCATATATAACTGGATGGTCTATCATATATACAGAATCATTATAATGTAATATTTATTATTTATATCATTTATACTCATTATCATACCCTTCCAAATGATGAAATGTTTGAAAAAAAAACTACGCCACGACGTGGAGACGGTAAGTCATACGTACGCATGTGTGATGACTTTTTCATTCATTGGATAGATAAAAAAACTAATATGGTTGTAAAATTTTTATTATAACATCACAATATATATAATATACTAGATTTATTATTTTAGAATTGAAACAAAAAAGAAGGAGGAAGTGGAAGAATAAATGAACTTGAAATAGGTGGTGAGATATTTACCTCTTCCTCGGGTTCTTTCTTTTGATTGGATCAAAAGGGCCCCAGAGGTTGGATTTATGACTAATGGAAAGACTATAGGATGAATATAGGAAAATTGAGAGGGTTTTTCGGTGGGTTTTTCCCAGCCAAATGGCTTTGGAAGTGTGAATTAGAGAGAATGGAGAGTGCCCTTTTATAAGAGGGGTGAGGGGTACCTTAGGAAAAACATAAAATATTATTTTATAGTAAATTAATATTCAGTTTATAATGGATCCAAAGTGACATATGTCGAGTCTAGGGTGGTTATTGGTCGAAATTCACTCAAAAAATAGGTTTTATACAAGTTTAGGTTTCTATTTTATCCTTATCATTTAGATTTAACTCTAAGTTAAATAATTTAACCTTTACCGTGTCTTCTTGTATTCTTAAACTATATGGTTAATAAACTTACAATAAACTGCCAATCAAACCCCAATAGGTTCATTAATGTCATATATATTATTATATAAGGCTTTTTTATGAGAATATGATTTTTAAGAATATAATATCAATTAATAATTTAATATTTGTTTTAAAAACACTTTTATGTCAATTTTTCCACTATTTGGTATTTTGTTTTTTCTAAATTCATAACAGTATTATTAATTCAAACCAAATTTATCTAACCGACCCATATATGTTATATATCATATAAAATTAGTGTAATTCATATAAATACTCAAATTACATTTATTTGGGTATTTATAATATCAATTATGTTAATATTTCATTAATAAAGTAATTGTTGCATCATCATTTTGTTATAAATAAATTAAATTACATAATGTCTAGATATTACAAATAAAATACCATTATGTATGAAATATTTTTATCTTTCTAATTAATATTTATAGTCGAATTTATCTTATGTATAAACATATATTAATTTTTTTTTACTTATTTAACTTTGATTTTAACTCTTTTAACTCTTATTTGAATTAAATAATAATAAATGTCCTAATGTAATCCATGTCGACCTAATGGTAAATATTTTATTACTAAGGATGTTTTTGGTCGAATTATACTTATCCAATATAATTACTACATGTTTTAGGGTAATAATAATATCATTTTACCCTTAATTGCCCTATTTACTTTTAACCGTGGTAAATAAAAGTAAAAAGTTACTATTCACCAAAAAATTATTATTATCTTATTGAACAACATTTTACATACTTATATCAACCGTGTCTCTCTGATTTTTGAAATTACACTCACCGAAGTGGTAAAAATATGTTTTCTTAAAATTTTCAAATTCTCTTAGGAGGTGGGTAATAGATGGTCAAAAGTTCAATAAACTTTTTATATATCTAAAATTATTATAAAATGACTCCAATGAATTAAATTGATCTTATATAGATATTATGTATCTATTTTGACCTAAAATAAATTTAAATAAATTAAATAATTATTCAAATAAAAATTTGGTTTTAAACTATAACTCATTATTTTTAACTATTCATCAAAAATTAAATGTTTTTAGTAAAATACCTAATATTAACCCTAATATAATTTCCATATTCCGAATCCAAAAATGAAGTCCATTTTAAAAGATAAAATTTATAAAATTTCAAAAAGTGGTTATTAGTATTCATAATGGCTAGTTTATATAATATTTTAATAACATATCGTTGTTTAGTGAAACTCGGTATTGCGTACAACGCAAGCTATCGAGGAAGGTTTCTCTTGCGTGTATTGCAAGCCCAGAAAATTTTGTGTGTAGTGAAATATTCTTTTCATGTTTAATATAACATAATACATAAAAAAAATATTTCTCATAAAATCTCAGGGTGTTACACCTTTGGTGAGATTATATATTAATATAAAAAAATCCACCCAATTTTGTATAATGAATTTTCAAAAATATTTATCCTTATAATTCTATAGATATATAAAAATTCATAACTATTAAAATAATCTAATGATATTATCATAAAAATTATTCTACATAAATCAAAATGTGGATAATGGTATTCCCATTCCATACATCTGAATACATTAATTGTATATTCTCTTAAAACATGGGAATAACTTAAATTACCATAAATTCTTTTGGAAAACATGCGTGATTACTTATTCCAAATATTACTATATGTATTACTTATATCCAATAAGTTTTAAAATATTCAATGATGTAATAAAACACCTTTTTAACAAATACTTAATTAGTTTTAAGGTCATTGATAATATCAAATTATCATTATCCATAATAATCATCTCTTTATCCAAGATAAACAAAATTTTCCGTATAACATTACCACATAAAGGGTAACCATACCTTAATCAAAATATCACCCTTCTCATAAATCAATTTTCTATCTCTTCATCACCATTAAATATATCTTTAAGAACATAGTATTCTAAAATTACTTATTTATTTCCTGTTTAATTTAACATATTCATTCAAAATTATTCTTAATTCATTACTCATGTTTTATCAAATTATTTCTCAATAACTTATTCCTTGAATATGATATATGAATCATGTCTTATGGCTCTTCAGCTAAATTTAATCATGGTTCTTACTTATAATTTAAACAATATAGGAATAACATCACTTACCTCTCGCATGAAATTTGCGATATCATTACCTTCAATAGTACAACCAATACTCATGATCCTTCTAGATTCGTATAATGTGATTTCATGTCAATCTTTGTCATGAACATATCTTCGAAATCTGAAATATTTAATTTCAACCCAATTCCATTGACTAAAACTAGATATAACAGTCTCCATAAAAATTATTATAGTATAGAATCACATAATCATGAAAAATTCCGAATATAATTTATAAATAATTTCACCTTCTATAATTAAATACACCCTATGTTTATTAAAGTTAATTAGTATCCATAATTATTATAATCCTTTATCATTTTTCATGAAGTGTTTTTTTATTCCCATAGAATTTCCCCCAGGAGTATCAATCAAGGTTTGTAGTAAAGCATTTTGTCTTATACCATGTTACACTGAACCAAGCCGGACACACCATGTCATAGTCGTCACCCCTATGTATATTTTTACAATATACACATCCACTTGTATTATCCACACATAGATGTATTTTTCAAAAACCACTCACTCTATCCTTTTCCAAAATTCAACAATTTTCCTTATACTTTCCCTTATCCTTAAACTTATCATTATATACATCCCAATAAATATCCTTAAAAATATTTTTAGGGACATAACTAAAAAGTTTTCGTAATTTTTTCCAAATAATGACTAAAAATATTCTTTTCCAACAACGATAGTGGAACATTATTAACCTTACATCACATCTGTAGAATAAATAAATTTATCAAATAAATAGATTCCCAAAGACCTTATTAGCATAGTGTCTTCAAAATCATGGATCAAGATTCTTATAACTCGGTGAAATATTTTTAAGGATTCCCATAAAGATCATAACCCTTAGTAAATCTATTTAAAATGAATTCATCAAAATGTAGTTAAAGGAATCATTAAGAATTGGTGAGCTCAAATGCTAATTAAGGGTAAATAATGAAATATAAAATCACTAAAAAATAATAACATTATAAAAACATGATCATAAAATTTATAGATCAAACATTGGATAATAAGGATAAAAAAATGAATCATAGAATAGTGGTTGGAAATTCATAAGAGATGAATCATAAGTGAATCATGAGAATAATAAGTGAAATTATAATAGATGGCTTATACATGAAATTTGTGTCATACACATAATAATAGATAATATTAATTCTTTTATACCTACCAAGACCATTATAACATGTAACACATGGGATATGAATAGTGTGCCTTCTTATTAATAGGCTTGGGTTACATCCCATAAATCATCCTTTTTAGGCATGGTCTATAACCCATATACACTTTTAATATCATGCATAGGAAACAACATGTATGACTTGTTACATTCATGAGTGAGCTAGAACACACATACCCTCTGATATTAAATTTTGGGATATGACCCATGTTTTCTCTTACTTTTAGTGTTATTCTATAATCTTTATACACACATAATTTCATCATTGGGCTATAACCATTTAACCCTCAACAATTCTGTCTTGGGCTAAAATCTGTTTACCCCTTAATGTCATATACAAATAGTCATTACCCAAGGAATTGGAGGGAGATAGAGGTCCCACCCATCTCATAATAAAATCATACATATATGTTCCACTAGATCATAATAATTAATCAAAACAAAACCCACAAAATTAAATGGGTATTAAAAACATGTAATCTTATCAAATCATATTAATAATAGATTGTTTTGATAATAATTTCATCAAATAATAGAAAATTATTATAATATTTTAATATAGATATATAACTCATGAATTATAATGAATGTTCATAATCATTAAACCCATTAAATTTAATATATTTTTATATTAATCCTTACATCAAAAAGTAAACCATTCTGAAAAAATATGAATGGAACCCAGGGATGATTTTTCAAAAGGTAATGAGTATCATCAATGGATTTCATCATAGATGGAATATAATATTGATATATATTATAAATACATTTCATGAGGAAATAATATTTTATCTATTAATAATTAGTTTAAAAATATAAAACATATAGAAAAAAATTTTCTTATAAAATACATTGAAATAATTGAAAATTTTATTGAAACCTTATTTTGAAAAAAAATCTTCGAAAATGAAAAAATAATATTGAAATAAAATTAAAACATTTTTCCATGAAATCATATAAAGGATTCATCAAATAAATTAAAAAAATAAATTATTTGAAAATAGTTTGATTTTTTTAATAATTTCTTCTTTAAAACAATTTATTTTAAAAAAATTAAAGCATAAAAATAATTCATGAAAACATTTTGAAAATATTTTTAGAAAAAAAATTATTTGAAAGACCACAATATTTCGACTAAAGATAGAGGTAATGTTTGAAAAACATAATAACACATTTTTAATCATATTATATACCAATGATTGAAAAAATTGTTCCAATACATGATGATATCATGAATTAATATAAGAGAATAAAATTTATGAGAGATCCAGATATAAGAATCATAATATTTTATCAAAGGATGTACAATTATAATTAATCTCGATTAATGATGACATTGTTTCTATAAATCATTACCACTATCGTAATATTGAATCCTAACACAATTTAAATAATAATATTAAATTAATCTTAAAATATAATGAAAATTTTGATTCATCATATAATATGCCAATAGAAGTATATACTCTTCATTGAAAATATAGGTTCATAACATGTCATGTGTCTCAAAGATAAAAATTGAGACACAACTTCTTTACCGATTTGGTGACTTTTAAAACATACACCCATTGAAAGTGTGATCATAAAATTCATATGTAAATACAAATAAATTTATGTATAATTTTAATAGAATACATCAAAAATAATTATATACATCACACAAAATAAATGAGTGGAGAACACGAAATGTGTAACACCTAGAGATTTTATGAGAAATATTGTTTTTCATTTCATCAATGTCTTTTTTTAATACGCTACACAATGATTATATTGAGATATACCATACTATATTGTAGTATATGCAAACACTATTCTTATCTTGTGTTGCACGAAAGAGCGACCTTCCTCAATAGCTTCTATTGTATGCAATACCGAGATTCACTAAACAACGATATATTATGAAATAGCAGTTATGAATAGTATTAACCACATTTTGAATTTTATAAAAATATCATTCAACATACACATCTTCTACAACATGGTATGAGATCAAAATAATGTTTCTAAGTAAATTAAGAATATTCAAAATAAATGTTTTGCCACCTTTGGATGGCGCACCCACATTAAATCTGGTTTTGACACGTTTGTGAGTTCTGTTTTAAAAAATAAAGATATTATTTGTAATAATTATATAAAAATTTACTTCGGATGATTTTTTAATATATTTCTATTAACTTTCATATTTTGATGAATAGTAAAAAAATGCTAAATTTTATTTAAGATCAAATTTTTTCATCAAGATAATTTATATGGTTAAATTATAATATTTAATGGTTTTAATGTACAAATAGAATATATTTTACCATTTAATATAATGTAAGTCATTAGAATTAATTTTTCACTGAATTAGTTGTAAAAACATTTCAATCTTTTGTAATATTTTATCTTTTAAAACCCATTTTCCCAATAGTGGGATTAATTTTCAAATTAAATACTTCCACTTCTCTGTATTGAATTTGAAAATTGGATTTCATATTTGGAATCAGTAGGTCCAAATTATTTCAATAGGCTACTTTCTATTTTTAGGCATTATTAATAGTTATTATGGTAAATTTTATTTACCCTAGATAAAGGTAAATCAGGAAATTAAGGGTAAATATAATATTATAAAATTACCCAAACACTTATATTAATATAATTGGATGATAATATTTCATCCTAAAATATAATTTGGTCGAAATGGTATCTTTTTGAACCCACTTAGATGTGATTAAGACGGTTAATTTATTTTAACTTTATCATAGTATTTTATTTTTTATTTTTATGCCAAAAATAAGTGTATTAAATAATTATACATAAATGTTGTTATAATTATTTTAGTAATATAAATATCAAATAAATGGTTTTAGAAACATAAAAATAAATATAATATTAACAAATTAATGTGCTCCATGAATTTTTTAGATGAATATGACATGTTAGGAATATATTAAATATTTTGGTTCGAATATATCTTCTCTGTGTATTTTATTTAAATTCAAATAATTGAATAGTGTCAAAATGGACACTATTGATATTTTATAAAAATAACATATTATTAAATTGTTTAAAAATCACAAAAATAATTAAAAATTGTAAATTTAAATTTATATGTTCAACCATGTCATAATGTATCCAATTATGTATAATTAACTATACATAAGTAAGAATTTATAACCATTTAAAATTTATAAAATTATTACCACAAATAAAATTTAATAGATTAAATATGGATAAATCAAAATGATATGGTTTGAAATAAACAAATACATGTCTAAATTTGATTTTATGAGGATATTACAACTCTATATTATCTCATATTTGATTTTTAGTCACTTTGGAGGTTTTTAAGTGGGGTTTGAGTTCATTATAAATTAATATTTTAGAGGTTTCCAAAAGTGCCCCTCTTCTCACTTATACAATAAATAACCTCCCTCTCCTCTTCACAACATTTTGAGCCTTTACGATAGGGCAAAACCTATCCATTTCACTTATCCATGTCACTAGAGACATGCTAGAGGTCCTGGTTCTCTTCAAAATCCTTCTTTAGTTCCCTAAGAGGAGGTTTAGAAGAGGTGCGTTGAAGAAGAGGTAATAACATTTACCGATTCATTCAAATTTATTTCTTTTTATACTTCCTATTCCTTATTTGTTCCATTATAAGGTAATAACATCAGTATAAATAATATACTGATATGTTATTATATATATATATGAAACAATCATATTTCACCTTCTATCCATCCTACAGAAAATGAACTCAACATGCGTGCGTACGTACGAAATACAGTCTCCACACCATGGTGTAATCTATTTTACCACCACCACATTAAATGGATGGGTATAATGGGGGAAATAATAACTGTATAAGCTTATTATAACATGATTATAAATATGAGATATTATATAATCCACTCCAAGTCTATTCAATAATTATGGGAATGATATCTTCGCTCATGCGTACGTACGGATTACCATCACCACGATGCGATGAGATTCATTATCCTTGTTAACCATTCAAGAATGATTATAAAGTATATATAATAAGTAATCATTAAATATATTACATAATTATTCTACTGGATTTATGTATATATATATGTCATTTACTTCTATTCAATTCAATAAGGAAATGAAAACAACGTTCATGTGTACGTACGACCTACCGTCACCATGAACGGTGTATTTCATTACATTTATCAATCTATCATATATATTTTATATACTGAATAGATGTAATATCTAAATCATGTTTTACATTATGTAATTATGTAAGTCCAGATATGTGTAATAATATCAAGAACAACAAGTCAAAACACGTACAATAAATGAAACAATTTTACAAAAAACGCTGAATTAACATGGAATTGACAAAAGAACGGGTAATATAAAGTCATAAGTGAATCATATATGATATCATAAATATAATTATGGTTCTATTACAAGTTAATATTATTTTTAAACCCACTATACCTGATTTTTTGACCCCTACAAGTGAAATTGGAACTAATGTAAGGGATAATTATTCCATGCTCGTTCTTATCCGAGATTGTTTATTTGTAAGTATTTTTTGGGGTTATATTTATCATCCATGTTGGAGTTTTATAAATTATTGTTTTTCATAAAGTTTTTACTATTATTAGATTTATTTTAAAACTCATGTTTACCCCGTTTTGACTTTTACTAAGTAATATGGAGGGAATCTTTCTTCTGTTTACCATACGAGGTAATTTTTGACTTGTCCGGCAAAAGTAGAAGAAGAGTGTTTTTTAACTTATACGGTATGAATGGATTTTTACAGTTTCATAACGCCTTATTTCTATGAATATTCCTATGAAATATTTCATGATTATTTTCAACAAAAATTATTTTCATTTAAAATTGTATGTCATTTTGAGAAAAGAAAATGATTTTGAAGAAGAAATGATATTTTCCTCAAGAATTCATTTCAAGTGTTTTATCAAAATTATTTCCCATATAAGATGACAATATTTAGTATGGTTATGTTTAATATATATTGTCAGCATTATTTATATGGTTTGATTTTTCTTATGATTAAATGATATCCATTTTTTATAAAGATTATGTTAAGATGGGATGATGTTTATGAAACCCATTTTATTCTTTGGGTTATGATGAATGATTTATTATTGTTTTGTGAACATGTAAGAATGATTTAAATATGAGATGGGTGGAACCTATATATACCTCCAATGCATTAGGTAAAGATTTATATCTCATGAGATAGACATGAATGGAACGACAAGTAAATCTGGATCAGTAATAAATGGCTAGAACGACAAGTAAACTCAGTTCAATAATGGAATTTGTCCACAATGATTGTCTTGACAGAAATTTCGTGGCTATTATGGAAATAATATCATGTTCTTAATGGTTTTCCACAATTACATGTATTATTTCCATGCTATTTAATCATTATTGAGGTTCCTTTATGATCATATGCCTTACGTACTCCTAAGATTTTTTTTACAACTCAAGATTTTGATGTTTAAACTTTATGTTCATTTTTTTAAGTGTATGTGGTTTGTTTTATTTTCTCCACGCCTACCCTTACTGAGAATTTGAGCTCACCCTTTATATAATTTCTTTTCCCTAGGATATAAATAATGGTTTTAGGTAAGAAAACAAAAGGGGAATATTTTTATGGGAGATGTGGAAGATCTTTTACAATGATTAAAAGACTATGTTATAAGTTTCCAAATGAACTGAACTATAATGGTCCTTGGGTGTCTATTTTTGATATGTATTAAGTATTCCGAAAAAAGTAATGTAATGTCCATGTACATCAAACTTGGGTCTCTGTAGTCGGTATTAGTGGAAAGGTTTAGATAACCTTTGGAAACTTGGATGAAAAAACTATAGAGGGATCCATAGAGATGTTTCTAAGGTATTTCAAGGGATGTGCCTAAGGATATGTACAAGTATAGGTCACATTCCTAAAATTATGATAATGATATTGAATAACCTAGGATTAAACCTAAGATATTATATATTTAACGTACTCCCCCTTGATTATGTTGTTTTACTAGTATAATTTTTTCCTCTCACAATTTTCTTTTTGGGTATTAGAAAATTGCTGGAAATATGATGATTCACGATAATGGAGGATATGATAGACAATGGAATGATATTTTTCTTGTTCAACCAAATGAAATGGGATTTTGAAGTCCAAACATCGTTATTATGCATAATCAGCAATCACATAATATGATCAATAATATCAACTTTGGTAAGTTTCCTAAGTCAGCTAATAAGTGAAAGATGGAGTTTCATGATGATCATAGAGGAAAAAAAGTTCAATTTCCATCATGTAAATCATGTGGGAAGAGGCATTAGGTAGAATGATTCAAAGTAACTGGAAGATTGTTTTGGTGTGGAAAAGAAGGACACAAAACCAGTAATTTAAAAAGAAATGGTCCAGTTAACACCATGGAAAAGGACAATGGTACTGCTAAGACATCAACAATGGTTAAATGTTCTAAATGTGAAATGTATACGAATTTTTCAAAACAATTCCCTAAGAAAAAATCTAATGAAGATAATCAGCATGGTTGTATGAGTAGTATATATGTTGATGATGACGAATAGACTACAAATTATATATGATATGAAAGAAGTGTTGAGAAATAAAATTATGAATCTTTGTCAATGGTTTACGAAGGTAGTGGAATGATTGTATGTTTATTAAGAGTAATGATGTATAACTAATTTAATGGTACTATGGAATAAATAAACATCTAAGTATTGTAATGCTATCATTTTTCTTAAAGTATTTGAAAGTTCATGTTGAATGGCACTGGTAACCCTTAATGTTTTTCAGATATTTTTAAAATATAGAAGATATACACAAAATGAAGGGATAAAAAGATAATGAGATGTTTGATAGTATTAATGAGCTCATGTATGGTATAAGAACAAAGTTATATCATGGTTTGAGTATATAGATTTTTTTGGGAATTGGGTATGTGTAAAAAGTTAACTTTTGACAACATTCATGTTTACACTACAGTTCTATGGTAACTCCTGTTTCAAGAAAATATATGATTAAGGTATTCACATGTTTCGAATATGACCAACAAGATATACCTTATGATATATTGGGATAAATGATGGAATTCACGTGCTCGGTAGATAACCATTATAGTAATCGTTTTCTTTATACTATGAGATAGGATAGAAGTATTTTCAATAAGCCTAAAGTTTGGAATGGATGAACATGGACATATAATAGTATTGTTTAATAGTAAAACGTTTTTCTATAATGTTATAATAGTGTTGTTTTAGAAAAAAGGACGACATGTAGGACTGGTGACAACTATTTGAGTCGAACAAAGATACAGGAATCGAACCCACTACCAAAGAGCGACTGGCCTTTATCACCTAACATTGGCATACAAGAAAACCCTGGTTAGTAGAAATTAGTTTTATATTATTAAGCGGTATGATAGTTTATGTTTAAGTCCATTTTTGGAATCATATATGGTTAATCTCACCTTAGATTGACTTATGTATATTTAATAACTTTTTCTATCTTCTTGAGACCAATGGAATAACCTATCATTCTATCACATTATCTGCTAACATTTCAAGAAAAAAAAATTCAACGTCATTTATTTAAATAAGAGATGAAGTGGAAATTGTTCATGAATTACAAATGATGATATTAAACTGAAATCAAGTAAGTATTTATCCCTATGCAAAAATTCATCAACGTTAGGGAAATGATCTTGAAAACCAAAAATGATGTCATAGTACCCTCATATCCGATGAATTAGATGGTACCATAGATCATCACTAATTTATTTCTTTTTGATTGTTGGATTTTTCAAAGTCATGTTCTCTACCACTATCTAACAGATCTTGATGGTTAGATTTCTCTTCTATATCCATATTTTCACCTATGTTCTTCTATGTGGAAACCCAGTGATGAGTTAATTTGGGTAATTGTTACATTTCATAATTTAGTTTTTAAAATTATGTTTTAGTATTGTTAGGTCGGAGAGTGATGGAAAGAGGGGGGGTGAATTGCCTTTGTAAAATAATTAGCAACTTAAAAACAATTTATAAATGCAGCGGAAATAAAAATGGGCAAGACACAATTTGATAACGGATTTCGGCTTAAACCAAAGCCTACGTCTCTGCTCCCAACTCAACCGTTGAGAGATTTATACTTCAGCTTGATTTTTAATGGTTGTAGCAATTAACCCACTAGCCGTTTTAAGGTAGGCTAGATCACCTTCGTACAACTTGCTTTTTTATTGTGGTTGTAGAAAGAAACCCAAAATGAAAGTGAGGATGAAAAGGATGGTTTGTTTTAATACAAACCCAATGAAGAACTAAACAATTGAAATAAATAAATTATAACAAACTAGAGGAAGCCTTGAGCGCCAAGAGTGTGAGAGTAGTTGATGTAGAGGCAGCCCAAGCTTCAAGGATGGAAATGGATCACAAGTAGCCTTAGAGATTTGTCGTTAGAGCTTCAAGGGATCAAAATATCATTCCCATGTATCGGGGGTGTTCCCGACATCCATCCTCATCTATTTATAGGAGAAATATCCCCAAATACTTCAATATGGCCATTGGAGGGATTTCAGAGCCGTTGGGGGTCAAGTGGGCAAGCCTGGTCAAAGCCCAACGGCTAGTTTGACTGGGCTTACCGGTCGACCGGTGCTTGGCCACCGGCTGGACGGTGCTCCAGACAGAAGGTAGAGCTTTCTGTCTGGGTTCCACCGGCCGGCCGGTGCTGAGACACCGGCGGGCCGGTGGTTCAGACAGAGAGCAAGATATCTGTCTACTTCCACCGGCTGGCCGGTGATTCAGACACCGGATGGCCGGTGGCACCTGGCAGTGGGCGAGGCCGACTGTCTGGTTCCACCGGCCGGCCGGTGGTCAGGCACCGGCTGACCGGTGGAACCTGGCAGAGAGCATTGCTTCTGCCAGAGACCACCGGTGGGCCGGTGGACTCAGAGAGTCCTTTTCCAGTCTTCTTGGGCCAACTCTTTGGCAACCTTTTTCCTATCATCAAAAAACATGAAAAACAAGTTAGAACACGATGAGAGTGATTGTGATCATTAAAATCCAAGAGAGAGGGGTACAACAATCTCCCCCTATTTTGATGATCACAATCACAAATGAGAAAGCATTTAAAAAGGATATGCCAAGTAAAAAATAAATAAGAAACTTGGACATGGAAAATTTTAGAGATCATACAACAATTTCATAGATATATCATGTATTGAAAATGATATTAATCATGAAAGGATTGAAATAAAGAGAATGGTTCATTTTGAAATGTAACCATAGGACATTTAAAAGAAACAACTTAAATCAATAACTTAAAAAGAGCACTAAAAAAGAGCACTTCATTAAATGAAATAAGTAACTATGTAATAGAGAGTTTTTCTCCCCCTTTGGGATTATCAAAATAGGAGGAAAAAGTATGAAAGAAAATTAGAAAAACAATAATAAGGAAGTAAGTAACGACAAAAAGGATTGATAGATAAGACAACTTGAATTTTATAAAAGATGAAAAGTTACATAGAAAGTTCAAAATACAAATACAAAGATAAGTCAAAAAGAGTCAAATATTTAATAGTGCTCATTGACGAATCATTCCTAACTCCCCCTTAATAAAATCAAAACGTTCAACCAGGAGCGGTTTGGTAAAAATATCAGCTAATTGGAGATCAGTAGAAATGAAGTCCAAAGTGATATCCCCTTCTTGAAAATGGTCACGAAGGAAATGATGCCTTAAATATATATCCTTTGTCCTAGAATGTTGTATTGGATTCTGAGAAATACTAATGGCACTAGTGTTGTCACACCGTATAGGGACATGATCGTAGAAAAGGCCATAATCCAAGAGAGTGTGCTGCATCCAAATAATTTGGGCACAACAATTACCAGCTGCTACGTACTCAGCCGTGACAGTAGAAAGAGCAACACAGTTTTAATTTTTGCTACTCCATGAAACAACGGACTTGCCTAGCAGATGACAGGTTCCACTAGTACTCTTACGATTTAATTTACATCCGCCAAAATCAGCATCTGAATATGAACGAAAGTTCGAAAGAAGTATTAGAGGGATAAAACAAACCAATGTTTTTGGATCCTATTAAATACATAAAAATTCTTTTGACCGATTTAAAATGAGATTCTTTGGGATTGGCTTGAAAATGAGCACAAAGGCAAACATTGAACATGATGTCAGGACGGGTCACAGTTAGGTAAAGTAGACTCCTGATCATACTCCTATAAATCTTGTTATCCACCGGTTTCCCGGCTTTATCTAACGTAAGTTTACAAGAAGTACTCATGGGGGTACTAATTTCCTTTACTTGATCCATACCAAAACGGCTTAAAAGTTCGTTTGTGTATTTGCCTTGGCTTAGAAAAATACCATTTGAATTTTGAAAGATTTGAAAACCAAGAAAAAATTTTAATTCCCCCATAAAGCTCATTTCAAATTTTTTTCTCATTAAATCTGAAAAATCAGTACAAAGTGATTCTTTGGTTGAACCAAAGATAACGTCATCAACGTAAATTTGGACAATTAAAAGATCTTTGGATGTGCGTTTTAAAAATAGGGTACAATCAGCTTGACCCATTTTAAAATCATTTTCTAAAAGAAATTTTGTTAACCGCTCATACCAAGCCCGAGGGGCTTGTTTTAAGCCATATAGAGCCTTGGTTAACTTAAAAACATGATTTGGAAATTTTTGATCTTCAAAACCGGGGGGTTGTTCAACAAATATTTTTGTTGAAATAAAACCATTTAAAAAAGCACTTTTAACATCCATTTGAAAATGTTTGAAATTTATGTGAGCGGCGAATGCCAACAAGATCCTAATGGATTCCAATCTAGCAACGGGCACAAAGGTTTCACCATAATCAATTCCTTCTTCTTGATTATAGCCCTTAGCTACTAGGCGAGCCTTGTTCCGGGTTATATTTCCTTAATCATCAAGTTTGTTCCTAAAAACCCATTTAGTGCCAATACTTGGATGATCAATGGGTCTTTCAACAAAAGTCCAAATATCATTTCTAGAGAATTGATTTAGTTCCTCTTGCATTTCAAGAACCCAATTCTCATAATTAATGGCATCATTAATGGTTTGAGGCTCTAGTTGAGAAAGAAAGGCTTGATGTTCAACATCGTTGAGGATTGATCTTCTAGTTCGAGTACCGGCTTGAAGATCACCTATAACATTTTCTAAAGGATGGTCTCTAGAAGGTTTCCAAACCTTAGGCAAGGTGGATGATGAAGAAGGTGAAGAAGGTTCTTGATGGTCATCCTCCTTGGGAGGAGAAGATGAATCATTCAAATGAAGCTTACCAATCTTATCTTCATCATCTTCAATGACCGGGTGAGGTTTTGGAAGAGTTTCATCAAATTTGACATGAGATGATTCTTCGATGGTTTTTGAACGTTTATTGAAGACACGATAGGCTTTGCTTGAGTTGGAGTACCCAAGAAAAATACCTTCATCAGATTTGGCATCAAATATCCCTAGGTTATATTTTGTGTTAAGGATAAAGCATTTACAACCAAACACTTTAAAATAACCAACTTTGGGCAATTTGCCTTTCCAAAGTTCATAGGGGGTTTTCTTAAGAAGGGGTCTTACAAGGACTCTATTGATAGTATAACAAGTAGTGTTTACCGCCTCGGCCCAAAAATAGTGAGTGAGGTTGAATTCACTAAGGAGGGTTCAAGCAATTTCTTGGAGAGTTCGGTTTCTCCTTTCAACCACTCCATTTTGTTGTGGAGTCCTAGGGGCAGAGAAGGTGTGATTTTATCCTTGAGAGGAACACAATTCATCGAATTCTTTGTTCTCGAATTCACCTCCATGGTCACTACGGAGCGATATAATTTTATATCCTTTTTTTTTCTACTTTCCTAGAGAATTTCAAAAAGGTTCTACAAGCATTATTTTTATGAGCTAAAAAGAAAACCCAAGTGAAATGAGAAAAGTCATCTATTAGGACAAAGGTATAGGATTTTCCACCTAGACTTTCTACAGGGGTAGGACCAAAAAGATCAAGATGAAGGAGCTCAAGAGATTTTAAAGTGGACACTTACTTCTTAGATTTGAAAGAAGATTTGTGTTGCTTGCCAAGTTGGCATGGCTCACAAATCAAATCTTTCTTAAACTTAAGTTTAGGAAGGTCACGGATGAGCTTGTTCTTATTAACCTTTAGAAGTGAATGAGAGCTACAATGCCCTAACCTTCTATGCCAAAGCCAATACTCATTGTCAAGAGCACTTAAACATTTAACATTTTGTCTAGCTAAAGAATTTAAATCAATAATGTAAAAATTTTGAAAACGGGAAGCAGAAAATATCAATTTGTTTTGAAAATCAAACACATTGCATAAATCATTTTGAAAATTCACCGAAAAATCACTATCACAAAGTTGACTAATGATAATTAAATTATGTTTTAAACCTTTAACAAATAAAACATCTTTAATTAAAGAGGTGCAACCAAAACCAATGGTACCTATTCCGAAGATCTTGCTTTTTGAATTTTCACCGAAGGTGACGTATCCTCCATCGAATTCTTCAAGGGAGTTGAACTCGGAGGGATCGCCACACATGTGCCTCGAGCATCCGCTGTCAAGATACCACGAGCCTTTCGAAGTCCTACTTCTTTGGTGTTTATCCTACAAAATCAAGAGAGAATAGATTTTGGTACCCATATAAGATTGGGTCCGGAAAGATTATCTAAAAGAGACTTTTGAACCCATACTTGTCTAGAGGGATACATCCTAAGATATTCATCAGAGTAGGTAATGATTTTGGGGCGTCCATATCTAGCATTTTTTCAATTGAATTCATAAATCATATGTCCGGTTTTTCTACAATAATTACAAAATTTATTTTGAGATCTCCCCCTTACAAAAGTAGTGGGTGCTCTAGAAGAAGTGGCTTGCTTGTTAAAGCCAAGTCCATGTGTGGTTCTAGCCGAACATTGAGAACCTATCAATTTGGTCAAATTTTGTTCACCTTGGGTGAACATGGCAAGAGATTCCCTTAAATCTTTAATAGTTGAATTCAAAGAATCATCATTTGGAATATCTTGGACCTTAAGGGCAAGTTCCTCATTCTTTTTGAGAAGTTGATATTTTTCAGAAATTAGAATTTTGTGTTTCTTTTTTAAGGCCAAAAATTTAGAGGTAAGTTCATGAAAACCTTCATCTAATTGATCTCTCTCATTTTGGAGATCTTCATAAGACATGTCATTATTAAAAGAAGAAGATGAGGAAGAGGAGTCGGTAGAAGATACCTCATGAAGTGCCATATGGCATTTTCCACCTTCATCGCTTGAGTCGCTTGAAGACATGGAATCATCGCTTGCACTCCATGTTGACGCTTTGAAAGCCTTCTTGTTTTTCTTTTCCTTTAACCTTTTCTTGAAAAGAGAGAACTCCGGTTTGATGTGGCCTTTCTTTCCACATTCGAAGCATGTAACTTTTTTTCTGCTTTTGGCTCTTCCTTTCGTGCCCTTTGAAAATTCTTCTTTTTCTTCATGAACTTGCTCATTTTTCTTGCAAGTTGAGCAATCTCGGATTCGCTATCATCGGAGGAGCTTTCTTGCTTTTCTTTGAATTCTATTTTCTTTTTCTCCTTGAATATTTTACATTCTTTATCAGCTTGCCTCTTCATGGTAATCTCATAGGTCATAAGTGATCTAATGAGTTCTTCAACTGGAATTTTCTTGACATCTTTCGCTTCTTGGATTGTCGTCACCTTTGGAGCCCATGAGCTTGGTAGGACCCAAAGAATCTTCTTGACCATCATCTCTGCAGAAACATCATCTCCAAGAGACTTTCTCCCATTACACACATCAGTAAAGCGAGTAAACATTTCCGTAATAGATTCGTGTGGGTGCACGGTGAAACTTTCAAAGTCTTGACGATACATATCTAATCTACTATCTTTGACTTTGTTAGTGCCCTCATGGGTCACATCCAAAAGCTTCCAAATTTCATAAGAAGAGGAGCAAGTAGAAACACGGTTGAATTCATTACGGTCTAACCCACAATGAAGAGCATTCATGGCTTTGCCATTAATCTCAAAATTGGAAATGTCTTCAGGGGTCCGTTTGGACTCATCCTTGTTAGATAAAGTATAGACTTGCATTACAATCCTATATATAGGATAACCAATGCTTCTAAGAAAAGTAATCATGCGAGTTTTCCAATAAGTGTAATCGGTTCCATCAAAGAATGGAGCCCGAGTCATAGAATACCCTTCGGGTGCTTGTGAGGAGGAAGCCATCACAATGGATTTTAGGTTTGTAACCGGTTAAGGTATTACACAAACTAACCCTCTGATACCAAATGTTAGGTCGGATAGTGATGGCAAGAGGGGTGTGAATTGCCTTTGTAAAATAATTAGCAACATAAAAACAATTTATAAATGCAGCGGAAATAAAAAGGGGCAAGACACAATTTGATAACGGAGTTCGGCTTAAACCAAAGCCTACGTCTCCGCTCCCAACTCAACCGTTGAGAGATTTATACTTCAGCTTGCTTTTTAATGGTTGTAGCAAGAAACCCACTAGACGTTTTAAGGTAGGCTAGATCACCTTCGTACAACTTGCTTTTTTATTATGGTTGTAGCAAGAAACCCAAAATGAAAGTGAGGATGAAAAGGATGGTTTGATTTAATACAAACCCAATGAAGAACTAAACAATTGAAATAAATAAATTATAACAAACTAGAGGAAGCCTTGAGCGCCAAGAGTGTGAGAGTAGTTGATGTAGAGGCAGCCCAAGCTTTAAGGATGGAAATGGATCACAAGTAGCCTTAGAGATTTTTCGTTAGAGCTTCAAGGGATCAAAATATCATTCCAATGTATCAGGGATGTTCCCGACATCCATCCTTGTCTATTTATAGGAGAAATATCCCCATATACTTCAATATGGCCATTGGAGGGATTTCAGAGCCGTTGGGGGTCAAGTGGGCAAGCCTGGTCAAAGCCCAACGGCTAGTTTGACTGGGCTGACCGGTCGACCGGTGCTTAGCCACCGGCTGGACGGTGCTCCAGACAGAAGGTAGAGCTTTCTGTCTGGGTTCCACTGGCGGGCCGGTACTGAGACATCGGCTGGCCGGTGATTCAGACATCGGTAGGCCGGTGGCACCTGGCAGTGGGCAAGGCTTACTGTCTGGTTCCACCGGCTGGCCGGTGGTCAGGCACCTGCTGACCGGTGGAACCTGGCAGAGAGCATTGCTTCTGCCAGAGACCACCGGCTGGCCGGTGGTAATCCACCGGTTGGCCGGTGGACTCAGAGAGTCCTTTTCCAGTCTTCTTGGGCCAACTCTTTGGAAACCTTTTTCCTATCATCAAAAAACTTGAAAAACAAGTTAAAACACGATGAGAGTGATTGTGATCATTAAAATACAAGAGAGAGGGGTACAACAAGTATTTCTTTTTACAATGTGGGTTTCTATAAAAGAAACATTCAAGTAGTAAACCATTTATAACCCCGACGAATTTCCAGGGAGAAATTCATTTTAAGGGTGTAGAATGTAACACCCCTAGATTTTATGTGAAATATTATTTTTAATTTCATTGATGTATTGTGTTTTATGCTACACCAATATTATTTTGAACTATAACATATTAGCATGTAGTATACACAAACACTAATCTTGGCTTCTGTTGCATGCAAGAGCGACCTTCCTCAATAGAATGTGTTGGACACAATACTGAGTTTCACAAAACAACGATATATTATGAACTAGCCATTGTGAATAGTATTAAACACATTCTGAATTTTATAACAATATTATTCATCTTACACATATTCTAGAATACAATATGAGAACAAAATAATTTTTTCGGTTAAAACAAGTATTTTTAAAAAAATACTATTTTAAGCCTTTTGATGGCGCACCCACATTAAATATTGTTTTTTAAAATTTTATGAGTTAAATATGAAAAAATAAAGTTATTCATTGCAGTAAGTATATAAAAATTTACTTCGGATAATTATTTAATATTTTTCTATTAACTTTCATACTATGATGAATAGTAAATATACGTTAATTTTAATTAAAAATAACATTTGTCATCAAGATAATTTATATCGATAAACTATAATATTTAATGGTTCTTAATAATAAATAGAATAAATTTTAACCATTTAATAAAATGTAAGTCATTAGCATTAATTTTACTCTGAATCCATATGTAAAAACATTTCAATCTTTTGCAATATTTTATCTTTTAAAACCCGTTTTCTCAACAGTGTGATTAATTATAAAATTAAATAATTCCTCTTCTACGGATTGAATTCGGAAAAATGGATTCCATATTTCGAGTCAGTAGGTCCAAATTATGTTATTATGCTACTTTTTATTTTTAGGCATTATGAATAGTAACTACGGTAAATTTTATTTACCACAATTAAAGGTAAATCGAGAAATTAAGGTAAAATATAATATTATAAAATTAACATAAAACTTATATTAGTATAATTGGATGATTATATTTCATCATAAAATATTCTTGGGTTGAAATGGTATCTTTTGGAACCCACTTGGATGTGATTAAGACCATTAATTTATTTAATTTAAAGAAAGTGAAATATGTCTCACTAAAACATTAATAATTAATGTATTTTTAATATAAGATTATACAAAATATAAATTCTATGATAAATACTCATTTTAAATATAATTTTTTTTATTTGTTATGGTAATTTATTTTTTATTTTTAAGAAATATTCAATTACCTAAATATCTTATACATTAATGATGCAGAAATTATTTATTTAGTGAAATAATCCATAAGATAATTTTTATTCAAATACTAATACCTCTATAATGCCCAAAAACCTGAACAAAACATATTGGTAGTGTATATATAAACTATAATAATCCAATTGTATAATAGTTTACCATTTGGAGCCTTATAAAAGTGAATATGACATTTATTTTATATTATTTTAAAAATTGTCAATGTTTTCACCTTCATAATTTAATAAATATAACAATTTAAATCTTTTGATTTTAAGATGATAAATTAGATGAAATGTATTATTATGAAATATATTAGATTTATATTTATCATTGTATTTTATGTTTTATTTTTATGCAACAAATAAGTTTATTAAATAATTATACAGAAATGTTGTAATAATTATTTTATTAAGAGAAATATCAAAAAATTGGTTTTAAAAACATTAAAATAAATATTATATGAACAAATTAATGTTCTCTATAAATTTCTTATATTAATTTGGCATGTGAGGAATATATTAAATATTTTGGTTCGAATATATTATTCTATTTTTATTTTATTTAAATTCAAACAATTGAATTGAGTCAAAATTTAAACAATTGGTATTTTATAAAAATAACATATTATTACATTGTTTAAAAAAAAATAATTAAAAATTATAAATAGAAATTTATATGGCCTAAAATTTCATAAAGTATCCAATTATGTATAATTAACAACACATAATTATGTATTTATAACCATTTAAAAGTTATAATATAATTACCTAAAATAAAATAAAATAGATTATATATGGATAAATCGAAATGATAAGGTTTAAAATAAACTAAAAACCTATGTAAATTTTATTGGTTTACGATATTACCACCCTATATTATCTTATATATTAATTTGAGTCACTTTTTAAGTTTTTATGTGGGGTTTGAGTTTATTATAAATTAATATTTTAGTGGTTTCCAAAAGTGCCCCTCGCCTCTCTTATAAAAATAACCTCCTCCCTTTCCATTTCACAACATTTTGAGCCTCCAATATTGAAAAAATACTTTCCATTTTTCTTCAACACTTCCCTATAAACATACTTATGGACCTTGTTTTCTTCAATGACCATATTTAGTTCCCTAAGAGGAGGTTTAGAATAGTCGCGTTGAAGAAGAGGTAATATCCTTTACTGATTCTTTCAAATTTAATTCTTCTTCTACATCATCTTCATTATTTGTTTAAATATAAAGTAAAAAAAATAATTATAAATAATATACTGATATTTTATTGTAAATATTAAACAACCCTATTTCACCTTCTATCCATCCTATGGAAAATGAAATCCCCGCGCATGCGTACGTAGAAAATATTGTCTCCACGCTGTGGTGTAAACTGTTTTTCCACCACCAGCTTACATGTATGGGTATAATGGTTGAAATTATAACTTTATATTATTATTATAAAATGTTTTAATTATGAGATATTATATCATCCACTATAATTCCGTTCAATAATTATGGGAATGATATCATCGTTCGTACGTACGTACGGATTACTGTCTAAACGATGCGATGAGATTTCATGTCCATGTTAACCATTCAAGAATGATTATAAAGTATATATTATAAATAATAATGAAAAATATTACATAATAATTCTACTAGATTTATGTATATATATATATATATATGTCATTTAATTCCATTCATTTCAATAAGAAAATGAAAAGAGAGTTCATTCGTACATACGTCTTACCGTCTCCATGAACGGTGTATTTCATTTCATTTATCGATCTATCATATATATATTTATATGATGAATATATATTATATGTAAATAATTTTTTACATTATATAATTAAGTAAATTAGGATATAAATAATAATATCATGAACAAAAAGTCCAAATACATACGATAAATGAAACGATTTTACCCAAAATGCCACTTTAACATGGAATTGACAAAAGAAAGTGTAATATAATGTCATAAGTGAATCATATATGATATCATAAATATTATTATGGTCATGTTAAAATTTAATAATTTGTTTAAACCCACTATACAAGAGTTTCAAACATGTACGGATGAAATTGGACCTAAGGTAAGAGATAATTATTCCAATATTGTTCATATCCGAGATTGTTTATCTATAATTATTTACTGGGGTTATATTTATCATCCATGTCTGTGTTTTATAAAAAAAATTCATAAAGTTTTTATTGTTCTTAAATGTATTTGTAAAGTCATGTTTACCCATTTTTGACTTTTACTATGTAGTATGGTTTGAATTGTTCTTTTGTTTACCATACGAGTTAATTTTTGTCTTTTCCAGCAAAAGTATAAGAAGAATGTTTTTTAACTTATACGACATAAAAAAAAATTTAATTTTCATAAAAACTTATTTACATGAATCTTCCAATGAAATATTTCATGATTATTTTCCACAAAAATTTATTTCTTTTAAAATTTTATTTCATTTTGATAAAATAAAATTATTTTTAAGAAGAAATGATATTTTCCTCAAAAATTCATTTCAAGTGTTTTATCAAAATTATTTCCAATATAGGATTAAATTATTTTTTATGATTATGTTTCAAGTATAATGTCTCTATTATTTACATGGTTTTGTTTTTCTAATGATGAAATGATATCCATTTTTTCTGTTTGGATTATGTTAAGATGGGATGATGTTTAGGAAAACCATTTTATTCTGGCTTATGATGAATGATTTATGATTGATTTGTGGAACACATAAGAATGATTTCAAGATGAGATGGGTGGGACCTATATCTACCTCCAATTCCTTAGGTAAATATTTATATCTCATGATAAGTTATGGCTGGAACGGTAAGTAAATCTTGTTCAGTAATACAGTGCTGGAATGGAAAGTAAACCCAGTTTAGTAATGGACATTTCACTCTATAATTGTCTTGGAAACAATTCTTTAGCTACTATGGAAATCATGTAATGTTATTAATGGTTTTCCAAAATTACATGTTTTATTTCAATGTTATTTTATCATGATTTATGTTCTTTTATGATCTATGCATTACATACTTCATGATTTATTTCACAACTCATGATTTTATTTATTAAACTTTATGTTCATGTTTTTCTATGTTTATATAGTTTTTTTTTATTTTCTACTTTCCTAACCATACTGATAATTTGAGCTCACCCTGTATATGTTTTCTTTTCCTCTAGATATAAAGAAATTTTTTAGGTACGAAAACAATAGGGGAATATTTTTAGGGGAGATGTTGATGATCTTTCACCATGATTAGAAGATTATTTTCTGAGTTTCCAAAGACACTAAACTATTACGGTCCTTGGGTGTCTGTTTTTGATATGTATAATTTATTCTGAAAACTTAATGTAGAGTCCATGTACATCAATCTTGGTTCCCTATAGCATGTGTCTCACAAATAATAAAAAGTGAGATGAGAAATCCCCATACCTTGGGTCTTGACATTAATAATACATATGAATGGGTCTATTATAATATGTTTATGTTTATTAAAAATGTATAACAGAACCATATTCATATATATAATAATATATAATATTTTATGATGACCTTATATTACCCATTTATTATCAATTCCTTATTAAAGTAACATTTTCAGTAATAACCACTTTATTATCATACGTATTTTGAATATTCGTTCATGATATTATTACTTAAATAATGACTTAATTTATGTAAAAATATAAAAAATTACATATATATCATATATATTAATTATATAATGAATTATAATATAATATAAAAAATAGATATATGAAATGGAAGACACTATTCACAGAGGCCGTAGGCCGTATAAACGTTTGAATGTTGTTTCAATTTTTCTTTGTAATATATATTGCATAAAATTAAATGAAATATATGTATATAAGTATATTTTATCATTATTATAGAATTTTTATGTCATATATATCATATATGTTTACTAAATCCATCATTAATACATACCATGCAACGTTTGAATGAATCACATCGCTTTGCTGATGCGGTAGTCCACACTTCAACAAACGAAGTTATCATATTTAAAAAATGGAGATCCTAAAGGTAGTCATTATATATTAAAAACATTAGTTTAAATAAATAATAAATATCAAATATTTATATATATATAAATTATAAATATATATTTTACATTATAATTCGTATTATAAGACGTGGTAAATGTAACATGAAGAACATTGTTTTGTGAGGTTGTATTTCACTGTACACAAGAATGGTAAGTTCACCGTATAAATGAATGATGTGTTCATTAAAAACTATATGAGAATCTGTTTAATTTTAGGTTTACACCATATCATAACAAAAAATCATTACATTGTGGATATTTATTCTATTATGTTTGAATGGAATAAAATAAATTGAGGTGGTGTAGAAATAATATAAAATAAAGTTGTTTGAGAATGAATATTTTGTCTTCTTTGGGAAACCCTATTAGGATTACACTAAAGGGATTCCATGGATGGTTTTATGAACAAATATAATATTCAAGGATAAATGGACATATTTGGGGATGCGTATTGGGTATATATAAGATGATCTTATTTTTTTAATAGATGTTACAAGTAGAGAGGTAGTGGGCTTTTATAAGGGATGGATGGGACACACATGAAATTTTTTAAAAAGAATACATGTGTAACAACATTATTATAGATTAAATTTCTCAAAAACCAACCAACCGCAAAAATGGGAGGTTTATTGACGAAATTTGGATAAAAATGGGTTTTGGACTAGTTTCTAGGTCAGTTAGGCACTTAATGTTATGGTTTTTCTCTTGTGGAGTTTAATTTTACAATAATTGATTTAATTAATGTTAATCAATTATGAAAATACAATTGTAGAAAAAAAATTATCTTATTTGACAATAAATATTATTCTGATTAATGTTTTTTATGTATATTTTTTTGAATTAATTTTATAGAAGAGGAAAAATAATGATTACTGTTACTCTCCCAAATATGGTTAGAAGGTGGTTTTTTAAAATGTAAATGTTAAAATAGTTCATTAAGAATTTATATATATTTTAGACATAAAAAATTATTCCAATGACCTAAATTGGATTGATATATTTATATTTCATCTATTTTTACATTTTATCCAAATTAATATAGATTTTATGTAAATAAATAAATAAGAGGAAAAAGCAGTTATGAATTAAAATTCCACATTTTTCACTATTCAACTAGAAATGATGTTTCTCAGAAAAACCATAAAATTAACACAAATATAATTTCAAAATAATGAATTAAATAATTATTTTCATATTATAAAATTCAATTTCTAAATTTTTATGATGTGACTTTTATTATTTTTCAAATAAGAACACCACAATCAGTTCATATGAAGAAATAGTATTTTTAAACATATAATGAATTTACAAAAAAAATATTTTTCATTATTATCATTAAAAATAATATTTGAAAATTAATTATTAATATTCATATTACTAAATTTAATATCTAGGTTATAATTATATTATTTAAATAATTTTAATAAAGAAATTATATATCATAGAATCTCAGTGTTGAATAAGATCCATGTCATGTCACTATTACGGGTATTGAAATCATAGTTGATGTTTTGTGTAGCATAAGATTACCAAGGTGCAGGGTATAAATAATTTCTCACTAGGTTCATTTAAATATTACATAAAACCATTTCTGTTGTTTCTTGTATTTCTAAAAATAAAAAATTAGGTTGAAAAAAATATTTCACAATGTATTGGTGTGTCACATTCTACCACCTCCCCCCAATTAAGGAATTATTCACTCAAAATTCTTATGGGTTATCAAATTATTTACACTTGAATCATCCTTTTATATAAATCCACATTATATATTTGAATAGTAACAAATAATTTAAGAAAATTATGTTCGAATAATAATGGATACCAAAATTAACTCATAACTAGATTCCCATATAAGACAACATAGGTGGGATGTAAAAAACAAGACATGGATGATAAAAATAAAAAACGCGTTCCCTTGGAGAGTGATTTTCAACTTGTTTATGATAATTTTAATAATAATAAAACCGTAAATCAATGATGATCTGAGGGGCCATTTGATTCATCGGAAATGTTGGTACAATGATAAAATTTTTGGGGTCAAGATCCTTTTTCATAAAGATTAAGAATTTTAATAAAAAATTATACTTACATGATTTCAAGAAAAGGTAATGTAATAACATATATTTCCCCAGGACCATCCCCTATAAAAATATAATGTTTGAGTGGTGTCATCATCAGTGAGTCAGTGGTGTCGGTATCAGTGAGTTAGTGGATTCAGCCTTGGTGTGTCGAGGGCGTTGGCATCAGTTTGTCGAGGGTGTCATTATCAGTGAGTAAATGGCGTCAGTTGGTCAAGGAATTGGTAGTTAAATTCATTGATAATTCATTGTGTCAGTAAATCATGGAACCTATAGCTCATATTTGGTGTATCATCATCAGTGACATATCATCAGCTAGTTGTTACATCTGTTGATCACTCATTGGTGGCCCAACATTGGTAACTCACTCATCAGTGACTCATTTCAGGTTTTCTTATTTTTCCAGGTTTTTTATTTCTTTACCATGTTAGATGCTTATCTTCGTGAGATTATAACTTATCAACTCACATTCATGTGTTGGTCTGTATCCACTTTCTGATGGGAATTATTAATTTCCTCATATATATTATCATCCCACAATCCATTTAACTGCAAAAACATATGGTTAGACAATGATCCAATTTTCATGTATTTTGAAATCATCTCCCTGAGTTTTAGGATCTCTCCCTTTCATAATAATATGTCACTTCTTATCTTTTTCCTTTTTTCCAGGGTTCACATATAACCTTCCTACCTAGATGAGTTGTGCTCTTATTCTATATCTCTCTTTTTCTATCCTTCTTGATTAATATTCATACAACACGCATGATCCCCTTCTCATGGTGTAAGGAGAAACTTAAATCCTTTGATAACCAATTAGGGATTTTTTTTCTTCCCTTTAATTTATGAGTCATACATGGTGGGTATGCTAATCAATACTTGTGAGGAATAGATGTACACTTTTCTTTGAATCTTAAATAAATAATATGTAAATTTGATCAAAAGATAAATCGGTTGAGTATAATAATCGGAAGGGAGTGGTTTAATGTCAGTCTCCATTTTTATTTGTTATATTTGAATATTTGTGGTTTACTTTACTACATTACTTCTAAAAATCATGATTGTTGGATGTGTATTCTTGTACAATTGTATTCTATTTTGGTTGGGATGGCTTGATAAATGGTTGTAACATGATCATAGTTAAACTAATATACTTGGTTAATTGAAATTGATTTCCCAGGAAAAAAACCCTATTATGATCACCCCCGTTTAATAATGGTGACTTGAACAACACATTGTATCAAATCCGAATATTTTTTTATTGATATGTGTGGTTGAGTGATATTCTGTGGAGTTTTGTAAACATTTGTGAGTTTGGTGCTATTTCTATTGGGATCAGGGTTGTGGGTTAATAGTAGTTTCAATGGGCTTTTTGTGTGACATATATAAGAGGATTGTTGGTATCTCAGTCTAAGATATTGATTTATTGTTGAATGGATGAAATTTTAGAAAGCTGGACTTCATTCTATTGGGTTGTTGTCGCAAAGAAATGTCGGTCAGTGGGGCTGTTGTGTGGTTATATACTCATTCTGTAATGGGACTGCATTGTGGAATCTCATGGGAAGAGGAACTATATGGCTGGTTTCGATCATTTTTTTATTATGGTTATGTATGGTAGTTCCCCAGTAGTGTTGGAATAGATTTCAGTGAACCCCTTAATTAATAAATGGAATGTGGTTAAATAAAAAGGGATTTGAATTGTGTTTTTTGAGGCTGGTATTGATTTTATGGGTGGTAGAAGTGGTGGTTTTTGTGATTTGGTTGTTGGTTAGAATCGATAAGATGGGGTTACTGTTTTCATACCTAAATTTATATAAATTTTAGTTCCTTGTGATATTTATATTCACCCCACACTTGTTGAGTACTATGTGCCCAACACCTCCTTTTCTTGGTGGAGGGTGTCTTTACCAACATCCTGGTGGGAGGATGGATGACAAGTTACTAACCTTCTTTCTCTCTCCCTCTTCCAGATCATGTCGGTTGGTCGTATCCATGAAGGCTGTAATGGATTAAGGATTACCATAGTCCAAGATCAATTGGGAAAGTGTTTTTATTGGATGAGGGGCCATGTTTGTTGTGGGATGGGGGTTTTCTTCCATGTATCTTTCAAATGAGGCACCCACATCCTTGGGTGAGTCGTGTGGTTGTTGTGGACAAGGTGTATGCAGATAGGATTGTGCGTGGATGATGCCCATGTGTGGGAATCTAGGTTTTCGAATTGGGACTGTGTGTTGTAAGAGTGGTAGCATCAATTTGTTTGCTGTTAGTGACTAGAAGTCAACCAGTGGGAATGTGGTGCAAGGTACCCAAATATTGATGTTCATATACTATTTCATTACATGTATTGATTTTTTTGGTGAGTGTGCCTTGGTGAGGCTGGGATGGTTAATATTCCATTGTAGGTGATTTTAGGTTCTATTATTTTATCATAGGGGAATTAGTATGTTCCCCCACTTATACACATATATCATTAGTTTTCCTACTGAGTATTCATGTATGCTCACCCGTCATATATAAAACTATTTTCAAGTTTCCCGAAGGACAGAGGGGACCATGTTTTACTGTACTTCTTTGGGTGTCAGAATTTTTTTATGTTGCTTTATATACACTTTTCTTTGGATACGTTGTCTTTTAGTTGTAATTATACCTTGTATTGGTTTTTCTTTTAAACGTGCATGTGGGAATGGATTTTGGACTTTCTTTTTCTTTTAGTAGTTGTATTTGTTTGGTATTTAACATCTTTTCTACAGATTCATGTTAAATAAAAATGGTAATTCCTTCAATCATTGTGAGATTATAAAACCTCAGTTTCAGTCTCCACTCTACAGAATATTGAAGGCAGAACATAGGGGTGATTATCTATCCAACATCTTGAAGAATGAAGGTTCTGGTAGTTTTATGTTCTTTCCCTCATCTTGAATATTGAAGGTAATGAGAAAATGGTATCAATTCATGGTTTTGGGACTTTGAGAAATAGGATAGAGTTAGAAGTTAGGCACAATTATGATTGCATTGGGATGAATAGAAATGGGTTTATGAAATATTGGTGCGTGAGATAGTCTAGGGAAGACGGGCCAGGACACTATATTTTATGGTTCCCTATGATCTAATGTAATGAAATTCAGCCTACCAAATAACCAAGATAGGCTACACTAATTGCAGGGTAGAGACCCTAAGAAAGGTACGTGCATCATCATGACTTTTGTTCTTGTAAGTCCATGTTGTTTTAGGAATTTAAAGTAAATCAAAATATAGAACAAAACTAAATTATATTTTCCAAACTACTCAGTCTTATGAATTCTATGTTTTCTTTTCAGCTATGGTACTCAGACGTCTCCCACATGTGATACGATCATTCGAGGAAAGACAACATGTCCAGACCGACCAGCCGAGGGCCAATCGAGAGGAGGATGATGATCATTAGCAGAATACTCTTAGTGCCTTCCAGTGATAGACACCTGGAAAATATGAGTGTAGTCTCTCGGACATGGATAAAGAAAGATAAGTCTAGGAGCTAGTGATTCCTTTTAGCTATATCAGAGCTCTAACTAGGGAATGGGGTTCTTTATTTGTGGAGGCCATGGGAATATTCAGAACCAGATCCTAGTTTGAGTATCATACAATGGGGGAGGGCATGATCATCTCCCACCACATCAGCAATAGTTTCCGGTCAGGCCCTTCTCACACCAGGAGCAGTGAGATCCCTATACTTCAAGAGTAGATAGTGCTGGGGGGAGCCTGACCCCAGTATGGTCATGAGGGACCTTGACTGGGGTATGGTCAAGGAGGTGGTCAATAGAAGGAAAGTAGAGGATATGGGCATGTGTAGTTGTACACTATAAATGTAGCAGCACTAGAGGATGTTAGAGGTACGATCGGTCTGTTTAGTAATATTGTGTGAGCTTTATTTGATTCAGGAACCTCAAACTCCTTCGTTGAAGCATGTCTAGCCTATTCCATCATACTAGAAATAGAGAATAATCCCATAACTCTGGTGTTGAGTATTCAAGTTTGAGGTCACAATATTCTATTTTATGTTTTCAAATATTTAGACTAATGTTGGGGCTTCATCAGTCCGGTTGTGATGTTTTTTTTGCTACAAAAGAATACATATGATGTCATCCTTGGCATCAAATAGATTTTTTGTGCATGATGTTATTGATTTTTTCTATAGATGGGCTGTGTTCTCAGATATGGGTGGCCGTCGCATATCTTCCTTTGGCGACCAGAGTTTTCAAGAGGGAAACCGGCATGTAGAACCTGTTATTTTCTTATTGGTTGAGCTGTTAGTGGAATTAGAAGATAAAAATATGGTGGATGTTCTATGTGTGTGTGGTGAGTTACTGGATGTCACCTCAATGGATTTTGTGACTCAACCACCCTGAAATTATTACGAGTTTTGGATAGACATGCAGCTTGGTTCCAATCCAATTTCTATGCCTCCCTATTTGATGTCGCCTACTATATCACATGAGTTGTAGATTGTGGTTGAAACCCATATTAATAAAGGTTTTTATCTCGACTTGTGGGTCACCATTTGGTGATCCAATATTATTTGAAAAAAGGAGGATAGTGGATGAGGACTATACAAAGGCTACTAGAGACTGATTCAGGTGATGTTCAAGAACCATAACACCCTTCCAACGATCGATGAGATTTTCGATTTGTTAAAGGCAAGAGTTAGTTTTCTAATATCATACTACAGTCTAGAT
Organism: Viscum album; assembly: GCA_963277665.1. Lineage (NCBI taxonomy): Eukaryota > Viridiplantae > Streptophyta > Magnoliopsida > Santalales > Viscaceae > Viscum > Viscum album. The sequence goes on from OY728150.1 coordinate 1,593,304,973, forward strand.
ATCAAGAGTTGAGGGAGAATGAGGGTGATATCCTGAAGAATACATTCAGTTAAAGGTATTGGAACTTCAAATTCATGGTCATGCCCTTTGGTATCATGAATACACCAGCCATGTTAATGGGACTCATGAACCCTATTATTCAATAGTACCTGGACCGGTTCATCGTCGTGTTCATCGAAGAAATGTTGATAATCTCAAGGTTAGTCAAGGAGAACACATGGAATTTGATGATTATCTTGGAGGTCTCCCGATACAACTAAATATAAGTAATATTATCCAAGTGCATGTTCTTGATGCAATAGGTTCACATCCTCAGACATGTAGAGTCTTAGTAAGGGATAGAATTAGACTTGTTAAATGATGAAGGAGATGATACATGGGTAGAACACAAGAATGTGGAAGAGGCTTATAGTTTCTTGGGTCTGATAGGATTCTTTTTGAGGTTCATACCTAACTACTCTCGTGTTGCAACTCTGTTGACAAAATTGACTTGAAAAGAATAGGATTTTCATATAGAGTGATGAGTGAAATGTATCCTTCAACTATCTAAAATAGAATATGTTCAGTACCCCAGTGATTTTCTTTCTAGAGGTAGTGATGTTTTAGGTGTTCTGCGATGCTTCTGGATATGTGTTGGGGTGTGTCTAGATGCATCAGGGTGGTGTGATCTCTTATTGGATTAGACAGCTATATCCTCATGAACATAAATATGCTACCCATAACTTGGATCTATCAGCGGTTTTGTTTGTGCTAAATTTGTGGGAAAATATTCTTATCAAGTATCTCTTTTTGGACTTCATGAATCACAAGATAATGAGGTATATATTTTACATATGATAATAGAACATGCAGAAGTTAATGTGGATTGATTTTATATAGGATTACGGCATCAAGATCTCTTACAACCTAATGATGTGGAATGTGGTGGCCGATTACAAGAGCAGAAAGTCATAAAAAAGGCATTTTGGGAATCTATGAATTCTTGTAAGGAAATATAAGAGTTTAACCCTTTTCACTTGGATGTTTGGGGGGAAGTGGTTGATGCTATATGTTTTAAATGATAGTGTAGTCTTCAATGGAGTGGAATGTAGAGGAGTCTCTGTGGGGAGACATAGTTGCTGAGGTGATGCGTTATCACGTTGGGAATTGTGTTTCTCCAGAGGGATGGTTAGAAGATATTCAGAATCAGATAATGTTCCATAGGATGTAGTTTGTTCCATTGGTAATATGTGAGGTAGTCTTCTATGAGTTAAATATGTCACCCCTGGCAATGCATCCAAGAGTTTCTAAAATGTATCAACACATGAGGGAATAGTTTTTGTGTCCTGGTGTGAGGTGTTCAATGCTGGAGTTTGCGGCAAGATGCCTAGTGTGTCAGATGGTGAAGGTCGAGAACTTTATCCAAAGTGGTATATTGCAGCCTTTATACATTCCTGAGTAGAAGTGGGATGACATCACGATAGATTCCATAACAGGTTTACCTAGATCATTGGGGGGATGTGTTTCCCTTTGGGTAGTTATGGATCGATTGATGAAATCATCTCACTTCCTAGAAATCAAGGAGTCCGGCATAGTTAATTTCCCGGGAAAGAGGTGTTTGGATGAGGTAGTGTATCTCCATGGTGTTCCAAGATCCATCGAATAAGATAGATATGAATGGATTACCTTGCGATTCATGAGTGGATTTAAGCACGCCTTTTGAGCCCATTTATGCTATCGCACTACTTTCGACCATCAGATGGATGGGAAGTCAAAGGAAACCATCCAGACATTGTAGGACATAGTTCAGGCATGTGTCTTGGACTTTGGAGGGTTCTGGGTACAACACATGTCCCTAGAAGTGTTTTCTTTCAATAATATCTATCACTCTACCATCGGAATGGCACTATTTGAAGCCATGTATGGATGGTACTATAGTTCTCCAGAATGGTAGACAGTGGAAGGGGATGAATCCCTTCTTGGACCAGAGGATGTGTAGAGAGAAATGGAGAAGGCTCATCTTCTGCATTATAGGATGAAGGTAGCTCAAGACCAACAGAATTCATATGTCACTCATAAGAGGAAGCCTTTTTAGTATATGGTTTTGGACCATGTGGTCTTAATGTTATCCCCTTGGCATGGAAAATAGAGTTATAGAAGAGGTAGAATTCTTTCTCAAATATTTATTATACCATTTTAGCTGTTGGTATGAGTGGGATAGGTGGCCTATTTGATAGCGTTGCCTCCACTATTTGAGAAGACCCATGGAACCTTTCTTGTCTATAAGCTTAATATGTATCTACATGATGACTCCCATATCTTTGACCGAGGGGAGTTAAACATCAAGTATGATAAGACGTTCATGGATCAACTGCTATGAATTGAGGGTAGTGAGATGAAGGGGTTTTGTGTGTGAATGATTTCATTGGTTTTTGTGTTTTTGGGGCATAGTGTCCTCGAAGAGAGTACATTAGAGTAGAAATCATATATGTGTTACTAGTACCCAGAGTAGTTTTGAGTTTGTTCTTGTTTTATTATTTGGGCCTTTCTATTGAAGTAATGATGACCTCTCTTGCTACGTGATAATTCATTTGCCTAATTTTTTTGTAAAACGTATTGACTATTGGGAGGGAAGAACCTGATCCATAATCAAGACACATTAATTAGGAAGAGATTAATCCTTTTTAGGTGAGATAGTGCCTCCCAAATAGGGTGGTAACATGACATAGAGGAAGGCCCCCCTAATCCATGTGTCTAGACAGTGTGACCTTTAGTGTTTTTTTGGATTCTTGGAGTAGTGGAGAAGCATTATTTTCTACAATTGTTCATAAGATATATTTCAAAGAGGTGTCCTGGGATGGAGAGGTTTTCACTCAAGCTATAGAACAACACATATTGGTTTACTCCCAAGAGTTATATTAAGTGACGGTTTTTCTAACCAATTTTCTTCATGGTTAATTTTGAATTCGTGAAGATAATAATAGTTTCAACGGTATTTTATTTAATAACCCAAATTTCCTTAAGCCCTTACTATGTGAAAATCCCGTGATTGATGTGTTATGGGATCTACTGGTGGCTTACTTCAAGTGTTATCCAAATTTTCAGTTTTATCATTTGTGATTTATGGATGTCTAAATCAATGTGTTAGGGGTTTTGAAATTAGTTAGCCATAGGAATTGAAATTGGTGAGTTGAGGACGTCAGCATTGGTGAGTCACAGGTGTCAACATCAATGAGTTGAGGGCATTAGAATTGGTGAATCAAGGGTGTTAGTAGGTCAAGGTGTTAGTAGGTCAAGGTATCAGTAGGTCATAGCATTGATAAGCCATGGCATCAGTAGCTCAGTGTCTATGGCTCGACATCTATTGGTCATAACATTGGTAGATCACCCATAATTAGCTCATCATCGGTGACTCACCCATCGGTGACCCTTTTCCAGTTTTCCAGTTTTTCCAAAAAATTTCAGTTTTTCCTCTGTACGTGTTTATCTCTATGAGATGGTAACTTATCAAATCACAGCCATGTGGCAGTCTATATCCACAATTTTTAAGGGAATTATTAATTTTCACATATCTCATAACATCCCACCAGCCATGTAACCACCAAATCGCATGGCCAAACCACAATCTGATTTTCATGTACTTTGTAATTGACTCCCTAATTTTAAGGATCTCTCCCTTTCATAAGACAATATCTCTTCATCCTTATTCTTTTTTGTTTCCTATGTTGAACCTATATCCTTCCAACCTATACAATTTTTATTCCTTTTCTAGATCTCTCCTACTAAGTTCTTCTTAATGGTAATTCATGTGACTCACACAATCCCTTGTTCTTAGCACAAGGAAGAAATTTTTTCCTCTAATCATCCATATAGGTTTTTATTTTGACATTCCAAAATGTTTGTATCATGTCAGGTGGGTATGATAATTAGTTATTTCCAAAAAAATTTGTACACTTTACTTTGAATGAGAAATAAACAAAAATTAAATATTATGAAAAGATAACTCTACTATGTAAAATAACAGAAATGGAGGGGTTCGATGATAATCACCTGTTTTAATTGTTATCATTGCTTATATTTTACTATCCATCGCTACATTACTTCTAAAAACAATTACCATCATTGTTCTTTACATGAAAATTTGTATTCTATTCTGGTTTTGATGCTTTGATAAATTTTTGTATCGTGAAGACTATTAATCACTTATACTCACCTAATAGTAATGGATGCCTGAGGATGAATACTCTTTTATGATCAGTCCAATTAAATCATGTGGGCATAAAGAACATGGTCTATAAAATCAAAATATGTCTTGTTGATAGGTGTGGAATAGTGCTTGTTATGTTGAGTCTTTTAGCCTTGTGTGAGTTGTGTGGTGATGATATTAGGAGCAAGGTTTTTAGTTACTAGTAGTTTTTAGGGGATTAGTATGTGAGGAATTACAATAGGTGTGTTGGTATCTCAGTCTAAGGGATTGATTGATTATTGGATTGATGAAATTTTATGCAATTGAACAACTATGTATTGTTCAATGTTCATGAAGAGAGGTTTGGATGTGTGATTGTGGTGTGGTTATGGACTAGCTCTGTAGTAGTACTGCATTGGGGAATTGTTTGGGTAGTGGGATTTTATGGATGGTTTTGATTGTTGTATTGATTATGGTTTTGGTTGGTAGTTTCCTGGTAGTAAAGGCATATATTTCATGGAACCCCATACATAATAAATTGCATGTGGAAAAATTAAATGGGTTCATGATCGTGTTTTTTTGTGGCTGGTTGTGCATTAGGGTGGTAAGAATAGTGGTTTGTGTGATTTGGTTGTTTTTCGACACCGATAGAATCAAGTGACTATTTTCTTACATATATTTTTCACAAATTTTAGTGCTTTGTGATATTTATACATACCCCACCTTTGTTGAGAATTATATTCTAAACTACTCCATTTTATTTGGGATGGTGTTTTTTCTATATCTTACTTGGAGGATAAATGGTTGGTTACTGACTTTCTTCCTCAAAGCCTCTTCCGGATCTTGGTGCTCGGGTGTATTCGAGTAGGATGTAATTGTGTGAGGATTTTTATAGATCCATGATTTCTCTAGCAGGGTTTGTTTTTTATGAGTTATCTAAGACGTTACATGCTAGGTTCTTTTCCCATGTATGATCGGGATGGGGTCCATGTGTCTTCTACTATAGCGTGCTTTTTGTGTCCCCAGAGTATGTGGAAATGATTGTGAGTGGTTGGGGACTAGGTTTGTGTAGGTCAGTTGTCAAAGTGAGACTGTGTTTGGGAAGAGTCGTAGCATGAAGACGTTAGTTGTTAGGGAAAAGAAGTTATCCGGTGGGAATGTGGTGCGGGGTACCCAAATATCAATGTTCAGTTACTATTTATTTATAAGACTTGCATTATTTGGTGATGGTTCCTTAATGAGGCTAGGTTGGTTATTTTTCCTTGGTAGGTTCCTTGAGGTTATACTATTATCTCATAGAGAAATTTGTATGTTCCCCCACATGTGCACTGGTAAATTTACTTTTCCTATAGAGTATACCTATATCCTCACCCTATGTATATAAAATTTCTTTTATCATTCTAGCAGGACATAGAGGACCATGTTGGACTTTACTAGCTTGGGAATTAGTATTTGTTGTTGTTGCTGCTTAGAATCGTTTACTTTGGTACATTACCTTATATATTCTTTGTACCTTGTTTTAGTTTCATGTTTAAACATTCATGTGGGAATATATTTTGAAATTGATTTTGATTATATTGTTGGGAGTTTTTTTGGGATTTACCATTTTATCTCATGATTCTTATTAAATAAAAAGGGCAATTCTTGTCATCTATGTGAGATTATATACCCTTGGTTCTAGTAACCACACTAGGGACTATTGAAGGAGGGACTAGGGGTCATTATCTCTCCATTATCACGAATTAGAATGAATCTGGAATTTTTTACCATCCCTCTTCTTAATGAAGGAGGGTCGTGACAGGTTTCCAATTGTTGTTCCTTGATCATATTGGAAATCATCTCTAATTCTAATAAATGAGAGTAATGTGTTTATTTGTTTAATATTAAAAAATCATGATATACATAAAATTTCATCCCATCAATCATTGTCTACCATCAATGAAAATTGGTTTGAAGAAGTCATCCAACATACATGAATTTAAAAGTGGTGAGATTATACATTAATCTCAACAATAAATTATGATGTTTAACTAAGATGTTCGTTTAATTTTTATCCTTAAAAAACATCCAAAAGATGAAAATAAAAATGTAAAGAAATAATTTCATGAACATAGATTATCATTTTAAACATATATATTACAATGTATACCTTGGTTTTTGCATCCCAAACATGTGAATAACATAATCGTATATTCTCTTAAAACATTATACAAACATGAATTAAAATGAATTCTTTTGGAAATCATGGACGATTCATTATTCCAAATATTATTAGAAATATTATTTAAATAATAGAAGTTGTAAACACTGACCATGTTGACAGGTAAAACTCTATTAAAAATCCTTTATTCATTAAACAACCATTGATACTATACAATTTACATTATCCAAAAGAATATTCCATTTATCAATGAAGAAAACAATTTTGCATGTATCACGAAAACATTATGTGGTGCCTTCCCTTAATCAAAATATCAACATTCTATTAAATGAATTTTTATGTAATATCACCATTCAAAGTATCCTTTAATAACACTTATATTAAAAATATGTATACATTTCATGATTCATTTAAAATAATCATTGATTTCAAAAACATAAATACTCTATTCATCCAAAAATTTTCATAACCATAACGAATGATTTATCAATATATTCCATAAAACTTATTTTTGAGACTATGAAATATTAATGATGTCTTAAGGTTCTTTAACTTCGTTAAAATAATGTTTCTTATACTTGACATAAATAGTAATGGAAGAACATCTTATACCTTTCCTATGACATTTTTTGTCTCTATACCTTCACCAGTATAAATAATACTCATAGACCATCATGGTTTTATTCATGATATTTCTAATCTATTTTCATTATTCCCATACACCCACATTTACAAAATTAAATCATAACCCAGTTCCATTAACTAAAACAAGAAACCATAGTGTGAGATTCATTTATCGTAGAAGAAAAACCTATAATCATGAAAAATCACTGATATAATATCAATATTTGGTCGTATTCATTTATCTATAACATTATTTTTTTATTCTCAGTTATTAATATCCCACATAATTTTAAATTCCTCATTATTGATAATGAGTAGTTTTTGAAATAAATTGAATATTCCCAAGTAGAATCAAACTAGGGGTTTAGCAATGGTCGTTGTCTTGTTCCAGGTTATGCCAAGTCAAGCTCGACACAACATTTCATAGTTAATACCACATGGTACAATTTTCTTTAACAACATACACATGAATTATCTAGATAGTGATGTATTTCATTGAATCCAATCCCTTTTTCTACAATACAAAAAATTATGAAACATTTTGATAGAATTTTATTTATATTTAAACTTATCCTTTGAGACATCCATAAACCTAAGCCTATATTATTCCTAGGGATCTCACTAAATTTTTCTCATCATTATTTCCAAATTATGACTAAAATATTTTTCTCATACCATATATTGAAACTCACACTTATTACACATTAACATAACATCAGTTTTGAAGAATATATAAAATCATTAAACAAAAAACGCCCAAACACTGTGTTAGTCTAGTACTATTGGATGCTTGGAAAAATAATATTTTAACTATGTTAAATATATTCATTGTTTTTCAGAATGGTCTTCCCCATTCGTAATATTACATAAAAATATTTCTTTATAACTTGGGTAAAATAATCATAAGAAATTGGTGAGCTCTAATGATCATTAATGGTAAAAAAATGAAATATTCGATCACAACATAAACATAATGGTACAAGAACATGACCATAACATTGAATGATCAAAATGTTCATATTAATTATCATAAACAAGATTCTGTTAATAATGGTTGTCAGTTGACTATACATGAATTGTAAGAGAATAAAGACAATAATTAATGAAATAATAACTAAGAAATAAGATATGGAATTTGTGTAATACACATAAGAGAAGAAAAACCAATGTCTAGGATTACAACCAAGAACTATACAACAAGATAGGATTTTGATACAACATGTGAAACTCCTTATTTTTATTCTTGGGCTACAACCCTACACCTTCTTGTTTTCGAGCAAGGGATACAACATGTGTACCCCATATGTTCCATTCTCGGGCTACAACACTTGGATATATGACATTTAGGACTATGATAGATCCTATGAACCCTCATATATTATGACTTGGGTAGCATCTCATGTACCCTCTTACATTTAATAATGGTCTACAAACTATGTAACCTCTTACTTTTAGTTTTGGGAAATAACCTGGGTATGACTTTAACTTATATAAATCTTATCATTACTGAGTTCATTATAGGGAGATATAGGTCCCAATAATGTCATAAGAAAATCATACATACATGTTTCACAATATCATAAAAATTAATCCTATCATACCCATTAAATGAAATCACCAACATAAACATGAAATAATATCCTTAACATTGGAAAATACATAGGATCATAGTCATTTCATCAAATAATAACCCACATAAATGACTGGTTTAATAGACATATATCCCAAGAAAGAGAAACAGATTTCATAAAAATATAACCAAGGAAACATCAACAGGTTTCATAATCATCATTTTATAAAATCATTAACCATTAGAAATTTAATATCATTAAAACCCTTGTATCATTTATTAGAAGGGAAAGATTATAATGAACAGATGTCATCTTATATAAAAAATAATTTTTTAATATATTTTAAAAACATTTCATCAGGATATTATACATTCTTCTTTGAAAATGGATTTTTAAAACATAAAACCTCTTGAATATAATTTTGTTATAAAATACCATAAATATTAAGAATGTATAATTAAAATCAATTTTAAAAACCTATTTCATGAAAACATATAAAATAATCATAGAAAAATTCTAAAAACCATTTTCATTGAAAACATTTAAATATTTCTCAAAAAAAAAAATTGAAACCATTTTCCTTGAAAACTTATAAAAGAAAAAAAAATCATTTTCAAAACCTTTTTCTTAAAAATGAGAAAAATTATAAATATAGAATGAAAAATTATTTAAAAAAATTAATTTAAAATAAATTAATAGAATGAAATAATTCTAGAAAATTCTTTGAAAATATTAAAAAAAAGGATTTTATAGAACAATGATTTCTGATCGATGAGAGAGGAAATATAGAAATTTCAGAAAAACATGTTCTTAATAACCTTATTTACCAAAGAGTGTAAATTGCTACCAAAACAATATGATATAATAAATAAACATTAGAGAAGAAAATTCATGAGATTTTTTGAGAGTGGGATCATATGATTTCATTAATGGAAGCATGATCATGACCAATATTGAAAAATGAAAATATTATTTCAAAAAACAATTACCACATAAATAACATTAAATCATAAAAAATTTAAATATTAACATTACATGAAGAATAAAATATCATTAAAATAATTAGATTCATGACATAACATTTCATTATCATTGTATAAAATAAAGAAAAATTGAGACCAATATACATTAATGATTTTGTAAATTTTTAAACATAAACCCCATGAATTATATATAATAAAATATAAATTTATATAAAAATATATCCATGAATAAATATAATTACATAGATCCTTTTGTCATATATACACTACACAAAATAAATTAGTGGTCCACATTTAATTTCTCTCACATATAATAAAAATTCAGATGAGACATCCCATTATGTTGTGTAATGACATTCATATTACATGTACAACACTCTTATATAATATGTATATATTTATTATAAATTTATCACAAAATAATATTAATACATATAATACCATATAATATTGTTTTATGACCTAATATTATTCATTTGTTAACAATACCATTTTAATGTAACTTTTCAACTAATTACTGCTTTGTTTATCGTATATGTTTTAACATTCCATTATTGATCGTCTTAAATAAATCATGATTTTATTATTTAAATAATACAAATAATAACTTCTATATCTTATATATTAATTATATAAATATTTATAATAACATAGAAAACATAGATATAATAAATGGAATAAAATGTTTATGGAGACTGCAGGCCGTATGTACACGTGAATGTTTTATACATTTTTCTATGTAATATTGAAACAAATAATTTATATGATATATATGGGTATATTTATATTATATAATTGATTTATTATTATTATTTCATATATATCATCTATTTTTACTAAACCCATCATTAATACATTCCATCTAAATAGTGAATTAATTATACTACTTTTAAGATGCGTTTGGCCAGACTTCCACAAAAAAGTTCGTGTATTTAAAAAAAATGAAAGCATAATGGTGTTATTTATATAATAACAAAATAATTATAAATAAATAATTAATTTTATAAATATCATATAAAATCATTGTTTCTATCATAATTCTCACACATTAGTGGTGGTGAAGTTAAATTAAACAACATTACTTCATGAGGTGGTAGATCTCCATACACAAGAACAATATGTTTGTTACCCATTAGTTGGATGTGTGTGTATGTTCCGGTAGAACCCATAAAATAAAAAAATATCATTATATTGAGGATAATGTGGCTTTTTTTGTGAAATGAATGATGAATAATATTGGTTACATAGAAATAAAATAAAATAAAGGACTTTGAGGAAGGATGTTTCCTCTTATTTAGGTTAATACTTTTGGTATTTTATAAAGGGATTCGTTGGATGGATTTATTTATAATGAATGTCTTAAAGGAGTAAGGGATGGTGTTTTGAAAGTTTATTTAAAAGATAATGTCCAATTATATGTTGTTTGAAAGGTGTGATAAAGAGAGAAAGATGGTGGCCTTTTATCAGATATGGATGGGACATACATGGCATTTTTAACAAATGTTTTTGGTACACAAATTTTTACATAAAAATCCATAAAACCCCATAAAAACTCAAGAGTGGAATTTTTATGGATGAAATATGATTAGGAAAGGGGTTTTGGAATAGTGGATGGGTCAGTTGGGCCCTAATGATTAATGATTATTCCCTAATTAATCTTAATTTTACCACGATCACTTTAATAAATCTTCATATCATTCTCTAACATAGTATGTCAAAATTTTAGTTGATATTATTATATTATAAATATAATAATTATTAAAAACTTTTGTATCTATTTTATAAAATTATATTCATAGAATCTAAAAAATTATGTTTACTGCTACTCTTTGAGACATGGTAAGAATGAGGTTTTTTAAAATTATAATGTTTAAAATTTCATTATAATTTTATATCTATATTCAATGTAAAAATAATTCCAATGAACTAAATGAAATTATTATATTTATTATTTATATATTGAGACATTAATAAAATTATTATATTATTTAAATATATAAATAAAATATGTGAAAATATTTTTTAAATTAATATTTCAAATTTTCCATTATTCATCCCAAAATGAGGTTTTCTTAAAAAATCCTTTTAAATTCACAAGATTAAAATTTAAACATTATGAATTCAAAAATTATGCTTATATTATTAAGCTCAATATATAATTTTTTGTAAAACTATTTTTTTTATTTTTCCCAAAAGAATATGAAGAGTAGTTCATTTATGAAAAAAGTATTTTTAAACATTTATACACTGACAAAAATGACTGTTTTTCATTATCAACATGATAAATTATCATTGAAAAGTATTTATTATACTTAATATTATAAAATTTAATTTCTAGGTTGTAATTATATTATTTAAATAAGTATAACAAAAAAATGATATATCATTGAAACTCAGTACTGTGTGTAACACATGCCATGTTGGTGTTGCATGTAGCGCAAGGCAAGTGGGTGTTTTATGGAGAACAGTCTTAAATAAGTGTAGTGTATAATAACATTCTACATTATTTATTTTTTTATATTAAAAAACTCTTTCCAGTTTTAACTGAATTGATAAATGTAAAAAAATAATAAATTTGTTCCAAAAAATATTTTTTAAAAACTAGTTGTGATAAACATATCTCATTAATTTATTTAAAAAAAATAACTAGAAACATTATAATAAAATTTAAAGAACATATGAAAAAAATTTAAATCATAAATATGTCAGTAAAAATATAATACATCAAATAAAATAATCATCGTAGAAAAAATATATGTTTCCATTTTGCATATATTAAATCCATGGTCTGGTAAACAATTAATTGACCATGAATCAATATATTTATAATATTTATGGTATTTTCATAATCATTTCAAATGATATAAATAATTTTCATACTCACCATTCAGTTGTATTATTCTTCTATTTTTCCATTAATGCCCCAAAATTTAACAAAAATATGTAATAAGGTATCTATGAAATAAAAATAGCTCCCTAAATAAATATAATGAAAGGAAAATGTCAAAGTAAACATCCCTACAAATCAATGTTAACATAATGATCATGATTCAAAAACACCTCTAATAACCACATTACATATTCTTGGTTGATATTTATTTTGAAAATTATTTGATAATAATTATTTATTTGTTTCATGTTTAATACTAATATAGAACTAAGGAGGGGTTATTGAGTTCACGGGGGAAAACGTTAGTGAGAATATCACTTATGGAATTTTATGTAGTGATTCATTTGGTATAAATAATTTAGTTTTTAGTAAAACTTATAAGGAGAGGAATATTTCATGAAGGAGATTTCAAGGAATAAATTTTTTTTATGAATGTGTGGTATCATCTCTTAGATGAAAATTGAGAATCATGATAGACTCTCATATGTGAAAATATAATATAAACTGATTCATATAAATTAAAGAATCTTAAAAGGATATTTTACACAAATATGTAGTGAAATAAGTGAATTACCATGTGTTAATGCTTATATACAATGTGGGAAAATAATTTCCAATCACAAATTTATAATAGTTTTTCCCTATAGTTTAATATCTAAATCGTCAATTGTTTTTCTTTTTCTTAGGATATGGCCCAGGGAGGGTGGACCAAGTAAAAAAATATAATATGATTTTTTAACAAATTCTCATTCATTTTTATGGTAGTGAGAGACAATAGTGTTTTTCATATCAATGAAATATGATCCAAAAAGGAAAGTTTATTAATTTGTCACCCCCAAATTCAACCCTCCCCACTCATCCCATTGTATATAACATGGTATATCCAATAACTCAAAATTTAACGAATTATATATATGTTAACTTGTAACATACCTAATTTTTTTTATTATTATATCATTTATGTTCTTAATTTATAAAATATCTCAAAAAAACTCATATATGATATTATTTTAAAAAAGAATACATAGTAAACCCAATTATCTTACCACATCTGCATTTCCATAAGGAACAAAACTTTTTCCTGGTCATCATGGGATACAAAACTGTCGCATGGGTATTAATGTACAATTTTGGAATTATTTCTACCAACTACAAATATAATGAATATGATCACTCTTGGAACATGGCATGACCACTCGAGACATTATATTAATACCTCATATAAAAAATCAACATTCATATAAGGAATAACGCTATCATCAAAAACATGATAAACATCATATCTTAATAATAAAAAAATTAATAAATAATGATAATAAACAATATATCGAAACCATCATATAATGAAACATTTTGATGAAAAATAGATGGTATGATAAAATGGAAATAAATTTAGGCATAAAAAAACAAAAAACAAAATGAACATGCCAATGAAACACATCTCTACACAACAAGTGAGGCCAATTCACTTTTCACCTCCTCTATACATGAATGAATGACAAGAAATTGTATCTATATCAAATTAGATATTTTCGTTTACTAAAAACCTATAATAAATATTATTCATATACCTCAAATGTATATAGAATGCGAGAAAATAATCCTAATATTATTCTATCACATGCTCAGGGTATAACATTTATAATGAGAATAATTTCTGGCTAATATAATCTATAATTATATTTGTTTTGACTCATTTTATCTAAAACAAATAACAATTTTTTTTTGAAATTTATCAATTTAAATATAAAGATAATAAATTATAAAAAATTAATCATAATATAAATTTTACTAAAGAAAAAAATATTTATATAACAAATATTTCATTATAGAATAAAGGGAAACTACCTAGATTCCTAAGATATGGGAAATATTGTAATATCTAAATCATTCACAAAATAGTTTTCACATATGAATATAGTCATGTATTCACCGTAAAATATTTATGAGTTCATTACTTAATGCATAATAATAACTTGTATGATAACACAAATGTATCTCTCGAAATAATATTTCAACACTAGTACATCAAGTCTAACATGTAATTTGATGAATATGATTTTTAATAAAAATGATCCATAATATAAATGATTTATATCATGAAATAATATGAAGTTGACTATGGATAATCCAATTTTATCCATTGAAATTTTTATAATTTAAATTTAAAATATATTAATAATTCATATCAATTAATTACTTGTAAAAATAACATGTATATTACATTAAAACAATATATATATATTTTAGAATACAATATAAGACTCTTTTGAAACAAACATGAAATTTATTATTTTTAGGGAAACCATATACCCTATAAAAAAAATAGAATACGAAAAATCATATAATCAATAGGATATTTTCATATGTATTAACATAAACATTATTTAATAGAAATATTTTAAAAACATTTTTAAATGTAGAATTAAATAAAAAAAATTATATATAGACACCAATATATGATTTTGAGCATATTTCCAAATGATTTTATACCACCAAAAGGATGATAGAGGTAATTCTAAAATATTGATTAGAAGCCTGATATAGAAAAAACCAGTATAAAAATTTTTTAGATTAGAACCCTTGGCCACCAAGACCACATCTGGGAAATATGATAAACTTTTAAGGATTAATAAAGGGGATGAATATTATTATAACCAAATACGTGATGAAATAGTGACATGTTGATTGAGATAATTAATAAATTTAAGTAGGAATGGAGAATTTCTAAAAATTATTTTCTTAAAAAATCATGCCAAATAATGAGATAAATATTTTCAATCATTTTAAAATATAATTTATTCATTAATATTATGTATATTATAATTGAAACATGGTATCCATTATCATCCAATTATATTGTTTAGAGAAAATGTATATATTACTCAGATTAAAAAAAAGGTTTCACTATCGACTTTCCTGTATTCACATAACATTCACCACAGTTGTGCATTATAGAAATTTCATAATGACATATAAATATTCAAATGGAAAAAAAAATATTTTAACCAATAGGACGAAAATAAAAATATAAAATAAGAAATATAATTAGTTTTACAAAATCTGATTACATCAATTATGCTAACAATGACAACACATGGGGTTATCTCCCATTAAACGTTTTAGGTGCTCCCTCACTCAAACAAAAAATATGAAATTTAATGGTTATAGAGATTAGGAAAAATAAAAAAATAATATAAAAAAATATGATCTATAGAGTAATGAAATATGAATCTTCCAATTGTATAGCACAAATCCTAACATAAAAATTTAGCCCTTTCTAAAATTCAATGTATAGAAATAGTTGAGGTTGTCCCTCTACATGATGAATGAAAAATATTCAAGAAAAACATTTAAAAAAAGAGAAATTTTATTTTATCAAAAAATTACCATCACTGGTATGGTGGCATGGTCCTTATTCTCAATTTATTTCATAGTTCTAAACATAATGATTCTATAAATACAATCCTTGGATAATTTTTTATAGTTTATTTGAATGATTTGACCTTAAATATATATCATCTTATGTGAAGAAAGATCATATTTTATTAATATGAAATATAGTGTCCCTAAATATAAATGATTCAATATAATTTCTATGTTCATAAAAGGAAAATAAATAATGAAAATGGACAAATAGACATTCTAATAAGGGAATAAACATGGAAATAAAGTATAACATGAGATTCATTAGTTATAACTTGGAACAAAAAAGAATATAGTCATATACATGAATACATTAAATAATGAAATGATGTCATAATATCATAAAAATTATGATGAACTATGAAACATGATTACATTAACATAAGTAAAGTGTAACTACTAACTCCATCATCATTTAGTAGAAAATGTCCAAGTGTCGATTAGGTTTACACCCTATCCATTATACAATGTCTCATTTTGTAAAAATCATTTCCCAATGCATTATAGGGATATATAATATTGAGAAAAAAACATTATATAACAAAAAATCATACATATAAATTCCATAATATGAGAATAAAATATACATAATAGATAAGAATTACTAAACCCATGATAAATATGTGGGTTTTATAATTCTTCTTTAAGGAAAAACATAATGATAAATCACATTTATTTATTATATAATATAGAAATAAATCATCTAGGTGAACATATATTAAAATTAAATATAGGAATTCTTCAATGTGTTGACATATATATAATTCATCCGAATGGTCAAGGAGGTGAAAGAAATAGAATAAATATCTCTTTTGAAGCAACATGAAATAAGAAAGGGGTATTTTTAAGGATTTATTGAGCTTATTATTTTACATAATAACAGGACTAAACCAAGATGTATCCATATGTTATAACCAGGTGTTTTATAAGTAATTTTGGCTTTAAATAAATAGTGAGGGTAGTAAGTTACATCAAATAAGAAATAAAAAAGTTTCCTTATATTGAATTAAAATATTTTAAGGATATTTGAAAGGAAATATATATATATATTTCCAGTCTAATGATAAGGATATTTACCCAGGTATATATGTAAGATACATTTATATACAAAAATAGAAAAATTACATGGGAATGATACTACATAAAAGGGAGAAAATAAAAATAATGATTTACCAAAAAGCCATGAATGAGATACTGAATATCCCATTTAAGTTTTAAATAACATATGTTGATATCCCACCTTATATAAATGTAATGATTTTTTAAAAAAATTACAAATGTTAAATATTAATATAAATTGAGATAAAAATAATTTTCCTTCCAATTAAAATGGTTAAAATTTTCAGGAATTGAGATTATGGAAAATAATAAGAAATTATCATTTAATAATATGTGAGTTGTTATTAATAACAGTTACTTATCAAGATGGAATTTAAATCATATATAAATAATATTCCATTCAAAATTTATCTCTTGTTATAGAAATTATGTACTCCATATGAAATCAATTATGACACATTTAAAAACCAACATGAATCAAAAAAATTAGTTTTGATGGATACTTGTATTTTTTAGAACACATAAATTATATACTATAGAATTTAATAGAATTCATTAAAGGGAGTTTTAATTGATGAATAAATATTTATGATATTTAAAATCATTGGGTATTTTTTAAATCTATATAGTAGAAGAATGGTGCATGATATAAATCTATTTTTCAATGAAGGGTGATTGAGATTGAAACACATAAGGCTTAAAAAAATCTAAAAAACAATTGAAAGAGTGAGGTATTATATTATATCATAAAATACCATAAATAAATATAATACATGATATTATATATACAATTAGTTTTATAACACCATTTAAATGTAATTTCATTCACAAATGAATATGTTTCTAAATGATGGAAATAATTTGAAAAAAACAGTACATTGAATCAGAAACCACTCTAAAATTAAACCTATGTAACACCCTATGATGTAATGGTGTATCTAATTTTAAATTTAATGACATCAATTTCGTACATTACATGAAACACCCAACATAAATGAAAATGAAATAATATAACTTATATATTAAATTGGAGGAAATAAATATTACTAACCATATTATGAAATTTATACTTTTAATTTATTTTAATTACATCCATCAATTATATTTGGTAGGAATAATATAAGAATAAATAATATTTTATGGAAAATAATCTATATATTTCTTAATTCAGTTTTCAAACATTTAATAGTGCACTTTAAAAAAATTAACACATTTAAATATTATATATGAAATAAAATCAAGATGTTTTAAATAGGACTATCAAAATATAAATTTGTAGAATTTTTGGTAGTTTTATTATATATTTCATTTTTGGTGATTAAGGAAAACTATTGTATTTTAATTGAATGAAAATATTTATCCAAATAATATATAATTTTTTGTTATTTTTTCATGTTTATTAATAAAAATAAGATCTATTATACATCTATTAGTCTAATTGTGGTCATTTAAATTTTTTAATAATTAATTTTTATATAAATACATTTTAATCTTTTTTAACATTTTATCATTAAAATCATATATTCTCACTCCATCCATGGGATTATGTTTAAAATAATTTTATCCAATTATTTGAATTAAATTTTTGAGAAATGATTCAATATATGGATTAATAGTTCCCAAATTAAATAAAAAAACCCTTTTATTTTTTTTAACAATATGGATAGTAAAATTAGTTATTTTAATTACCCTGAGTAAGAGTAAATCAGGTAAATATGGGTAAAAATAAATTTGTTAAGAAATATAATGTTACCGTAATTTTTTTCCTAATAATATTTGTTGACTGATTGTTAATAAAACTCATCCTTGTGAAAAATTTATGACCTCTTGGAGATAGTTGTATGACTTTTGACAACTTATATTTTCTTATTTTAAAAAAAAATAAAACATGTTATGTTAATGTTTTAAATATGTATAAAATTTTTAGTATAAGGTCATATTGAAGTTATGTATGACCATAAGTAGTTTTTTGAAATATAATATATTTAAATTTATCATGGTAATTTATTTTATTTTTTTGGGAAGAAATAATTATATTATAATCATCCAAAATAGTGATGAATATATTATATTATTAATGGTAATATTAAATAAATGATATTTTAAAAATAATATCAATATAAAATCATATATAAAATTTTATCTAAGAATTTTCAATATTCCATTGACATAATAGGGATGTATTGGAATATTTTTTATCATTTATATCTTATTTTAATGGTTTTCCATAAAATTAATGTAATGAATATTATCAAAAATTGTGATAATGATATTTAAAAATAAATAATATTTTATTATATGATATAAAATTTTACAAAACATAAAATTATTCCAAATTAATTTTATTTGTTTTAAAATTGTATTCATGAATCATTTAAGGTTATTTGGGTATTTTACAGTAATTACATTGGCCCTTAATGATTAAAAAAACCATGTTGTCACAATAAGAGTTATATTGTTTTATTCAATGTTAAAACCCAATGATATGGTTATTAATGTGAGCTTAACATTTCTAAAAATTACTAGATAAAATAAGTTTGACCCATATTTATCATATCAAAGAAATAAATCAGTTTGGATCTATTTCGAATAAAAAATTAATTTAATTTAATTTAATATTATTAGTGTTTCCAAAGGTTCACATCACATCAATTATAAAAAGTAACTCCTTCATTCACAAAATTACACCACATTTAGTTTTCAACCACATAAAAACCGTACCCAAATCAACTCCCAACATCCCCTCACCTCAAACCAAAATATTTCTTTTATAGAAATCCAATAAAATAATTATTTTGTAAAAAATAAAATAGTGTTACCTAAAGAAGAGGAGGTTAAAGAACATTCAATCAAAATGAATCATAATATATGAAATTGCCACTCGATTTGTATTCTATCGATTTTTTAAATTACCCCAATACACTTCTATATGGTGTATATACCACACCTTGACTAGTATTTTCATTAATAATTCATTTCTTATTGGTATTTTATATTTTAATTTGAATTATTTCATGTTAGTGGGTTATTCATGAAAATCACACATTTGTAAATGTTATTGAGTAATCTCATTATATTTTGTGACTGTAAACATTATATTTAAATCAATTAAATTATTATGATTATTTCTCATTTTAAATAACATATATCCTAAATACATATATTCATTTATAATGGATATGATTATTGGATAAAATATGCACGATATTGAAATATATGGTGTTTACATTGAATGTTGTTTGATTAATAAGGGAAATGTTAATGCATACATATTATTTTATCAATATAGATATTTGATGATAATAGATTTTTTAATTTAATATACTATTTAATATATGAGTAATTATTTGGATTGGAATTCATGAACAAGGCTATGTTATAGAAAACCCCTTGATGCCTTAGTATGTTTCATGAGACAACCTAGATATGGTTCTTGGTGATACAATACCAACATTTTAGATTCCTAACAAGAAGCCCTAACAAAAATATATTCAGTCCATAAAGAATTAAATATATTACATTCTTTTTATGAATCTATGATGATATGTTTTAGGTATCCATTGTTATGAATTATATCAAAATGAAATATGTTATTGATATTCCATGTGATTAATTGACTTGTTCGAATATTTGGGTTCATGTTATAAGATCATGTTAATATTTATATAGAATTATATGATAATATACTATTTATAGAATATAATGATACAATTATTTATTAATGTAATTTTCCAGTTATTTAACTTGATATGTAAATTATTCCCATTTTTTCATTATTTATTCAACTTCATTTTACCCATACTGATAATTTTAGATAATCATTATTTTGTTTTCTCTCCCTAGTTTATAAATAAGATATTATTGAATTTGTTTTAATGGGTTCTTTTTTTCCTTTTATGTATTATGTTTTATTTTCTATAATGAAAAATATGTGTATCATATATGTAATATATTTTTTCATAATGGATAAACTATTCAGTCCTTTCGGATTTGAATATTTAATCCTTCATGGTGTAATAATGTAGGTAAAAAGTTCCTAGTTAGTGGGATACAAGTATTTTTAGTTTATATCAAAATATGTTTAATATAATCAATGGAAAAATATTTTAGAAAATGCAGATTTCAAAACAAAACCCTATGATACAATTTGAGGGAGAGAATACAAGAACATCATTATGAAACCATGTAAATGATTATAAATATAACTATTTGAATGTAATTAAATTTAATTTATGTGTTTTGACATAATAATAATTATAAAATATTTTTAATTTTTTTATATAATCTACTATAATCAAAAAATTTGATATGGAACCTTGATTGAAAATTTTTATCAATATTCCTAACCTACGAAGATATTTCCCAACAAAATATATTGATATTAATGGTATTAGAAGTTAGAAAGTTATTGATATATATTATTAGTATAATCATGGATTGAAAAAAAAATTCTTGGTGGAGAAAACATATTCTCAGCAAGATTATATAATTTTTTATCACTTTATGTGATAATTCAACAATGTTTTTTGGGACTACTAATAAATGTGAGGTTGTTCAATGAATTAAGTCTCACAAAAAATATTTATTTCCTTAGGATGTGTTGAAAAACAAAAGGTTTGATTTGTAGGGTATTTTCACAATGGTAAGGCTGGTTAATGGTGGTCATTTATCGAGAATACCATAGTGGGGGATAGGGATAATGAAATAGAGAGAATTTATGGATAATTTATTTGAATAAAATTTACCTCATCAATAAAAAATTACGATGAAGATAATGTTAGTTATCTTAAAGTAAAAATAATCCTGAAGTGTTGAAGAGTATGATACTACCTTTAAAAGGTAATTTATGTATGTTACAGATTAAATATACAATAGGGAGTGTCTGTTTGTTCATTTATTTAATGAAAATAAGCCATGTATGTAATGGTAATTGATATCTCAAAATTTTTGTTTGTGTGATGAAATAGTTTTACATGCTATCAAGATTGGGAAATAAATCTCCATGTATTACAACACTTGGAGGATGAAAGGAATGAATAGTATGGTAGATAAAATATTGGATAAAGGGAATAATGGAAATATTAGTTTTTAAACATTTGATACAAGTAGAAGGAAACACATAGATCCATTCTTAAAAGGAAACGGACATTGATTCATGTGTAGTGAATAATTCCACCGTGTTAGTGATTTTAATGGAAATAAATGACTTTAACCTCTTAAATTCTTCAACAATGAGGATATTGGGAACTATAAAAATAAATTTCCCAAGTGTCTACTTAATCTTTGACCAAATAAACCAAGAGAACAGGTTAAATATTATGTCATTCATAGAACTACTGTTGACTGTTTAATATTCTTTACTATTTGGATCCTTGTGCAATGTTGTAAATGTATTTTATTTATGATATTATCACCATATGAATTATGAAATATATAATGATTGAACTTCATTAATTTTTTAGAAATATTTAAAATTATGTGTTCTGGGTTATCGATGAACATCAAAAAATTGAGTTAGTGGTTAGTTGACCTTATAAGAAAACAAGTGATTTAGGAATATATAAACCTAAATAATTTCATGATGATGAGGTAATATATATTGATATAGTAAATTTGATAGTAATAAGATCCAAGAAATAGACTAATGATATGTTCATTTTGAATATTAGATGACCTTGTAATGTTTTTGATCTTGATATTATATAAGGATCTTAAGGATAACCATTTTTATGTTGTTTATGTTGTTTTTTCAACACGGTTTTAGAGATTAATGATTTACATTACAATTTTATGAAAACCTTCTAAGAGATGATTAGAAAATAGTTCAAGTCATAAAAATTATATGACTGTGATATTAAAATTGAACGATATCCAGACTTTATATTTTCTCAAGGGTTTGTAAACCATTTTTTTCTATTTTAATTTTTTTATAATATCAATAACCTCTTTACACCTATGGGGTTTATTTCATTTTGGATATTAACATTATCACGATCACTTACATTATTCTGATCATTGTCCAAAATAACTCTCTATCAGAACATGATATTTATATTTTTCATCAATGTACATGTTTTAACTAATTTTATCCCATTTGAATGTGTAATTTTGGGGTGACCTTTGAATTTATCATTAATTATTATTAATATGATGTTTTATTAACATTGATTAAAATTTGGGTTTCCAAAAAAATAATTTTAAAATTTCACCCCTTGTATTGAAATGTGAAATTCCAAATTTTGAGATGTCATTATATTGATTTTGGGTAGAATGTAATACCATAATATTTTTCAGTAAGTCCCTTTAAATTTAATCCTTTTCATAGCATTTGAACACCCAAGATAAATAAAAAAAGAAACATTAAAACATAGCTATTAAATTAAAATGAATGCATATTATTAACCAAATCTGTAAATTTATTCATTTAGTTATTTGTTTTGATATTAATTAAATATATTTTACTGGAATACAATAATAAGAAATATAATTTTGTGTAAAAAATTAATATTATTATAAAAAAAGTTTTTATGCCTTTTTATGAATGACATGATTGAATACTAAATGTTTTAATCATTTATAAATTAAATTAAAAAAAATTATTTGAAGACATAATATCACAATTTAATTAGGTTGAGTATATTGTATTATAATTATATGCTTTAATTTTTGACAAACTGTGATAAATAAGACATTTTAATGGAAATAATACTATTAAACTCTATAAACTATAATGATAAATTATATTTAATCATTTAAAACTAACATTAAATCAATATTAAATCCATTTCTCTTATTAATGTCATTGTAATATTTTTCATATTAAATGTGGATATAATAAAAACTATTCTTTTGAACATTTTTAGCTTAAGAACTCATTTTATCACCCCATCTATGATATTAATTATAAATTAATTATAAAATCTTTTATGTTTTGTAATTTGAAATCATTATTTAGCTGAATTTAGGGACTCCTCAATAATATGGATGATATTAATCCCTTTATAGCATTTTATTTTAAGAAAAATAAAACATATCACACTATTGTTATAATAAGTATATGATTTTTAATGTATGTCCATCCATAAGATATTCTCCTTTATAAATATAAAATATTTATCATCATCTTGGTAATTCACTTTTAATTTTTTGGGGGAAAAAAATTTGCTTAAATTCTTTCACAATAATGATGGAAGAATTAGTTTATTAATGGAAATATCAAATATATGATATTGAAAATTTTATAATAAATATAATTTGATATATATAATTGAATAAATGAATTTTAAAAATGACCTTCATATAATATAGATGTTTTAAAATACCATTTCAGAATAAATATTAGAGGTAGAGTTTTTGTGAATGTCAAGTAATCAATAGTGTCAAAATTTACATTAATGATATTTTAAAATATCGAATATTTTATTAAATGATATCAAATTTTAAAAATAAAAACATTATTCAAATAATATTGATAATTTTGAAAAATTCATCAATTTTACATTTATGGTATATTTGATATTTTATAGTAACAATATACACCCTCAATGAGTAACAAACTATGTTGTAAGGGAAATAGTTAAAGAGATTAAATAAGATTAAAAAACCAAAGATATGGGTAGTATTGGAACCTACACATGTCATCAAATTATTATATGAAATTATTATGAAAAATACTCATATTATATTTGTTATATCTCATTTGGATCCACTTGTAATTTAAAATTATGTTATAATAATTTAATATTTTGATAGTTTTTATAATATCTCCTCACAAAAATTATATAATGACAATCCTTTTTTTTATTCTCACCACCATGGGGAATATAGCTCAACCAACCCATATTCAAATCAACTACTGAAAACCCTCCCCTCATTATAGAATCGTTTATTTATACATAAATCATTAAAATAAGGTCTTTTAGTATAATCCAAAAATGATTTACCCATTAAATAAAATGTTAATGAATTATTAACCAAAAGGAATTGTATTGTATGTGATTTTATATCAATTTATATTCCATTGAGAGTTATTTTTTATTATGCACTAGTTAAATTTTATATGTTGTATATACTATATCGTGACATGTATTATATTCAATAATTGCTTCATTATGGTATTTTATGTTTTTTTTTAAATTATTACATCTAGGAGGATTTGACTTAAAAATCAACAATTTGTAAAAGTTAATAAAATGATAACATTTTTTATTAAGATTGTTACCATTATATTAAAAATAATTTTATTCTATCATTTTTCCTTGGAAATAAATTCAATCTCAAATATCATTATTATCTTGTGATGGACATGAACATTGGATAAATAATAGATGATTATTTTATTATGATGAGTAATTTCAATTTCATGTTATTTGAGGGGAAAATATTGTCAAATATGTATTCTTTTCAAAATATAAATATACAAAGATAATGAATTATTTATTAAATAAATTGATTCCTAGATATATGAGTAATTAATTGGACATGACGACATGTGTGGGTACATATAAAATATATCACCATGATTCATTAGTAGTTTTCATAATGAAAACAATATATGGTTATTGTTGCGACCTTACCCGTTAGTTAGATTCATGGCAGGAATCCATGATGGTATTATATACTTATCATGAACCCTTTGACGTAATATATTATCAAAATGAACCCTTTATAGTATGTTTTAGGTATCAATAATTTTTAATACCATCATAATTAATTTATTTATTTCTATTCCTTGTAATTATTCTATTTTTTCAATATCCATGTTCATGTTTGAAGATAATGTGAATATTTATATGAATTATTAGATCATCTTTTATTTCATCTATATTAGGATATTTTTTTTATTAATCGAATGTATGATTATTGTTATACCTTTCCATGTAAATTATATTCATATACTCATTATTAATTATTCCTTATGTAACCCTTACTATGTGTCTGATCTGACCCTTATATCTTTCTTTCACATGATTATGATTAACATAACATTGAATTAGTTTTCTGGGATGGAATTTTTTATATTTTGTTATGTATTTTTTCAATTAATATTCCCAATTTAAATCATCATCCTGTATGTAATTATGTTTTCTATAAAATATATACTATTTGGTCATTTTGTATTTGAACCTATAATCACTTCCAATGTATTAAATTATTGCGTACGACTCTGGATTACAGGGTTCATGGTCTTTACAAAATAACCTCATAAAACATAATATTAATTATATTAAATACATATCTATTATTCATAAAAATGTATAATCCATTTTATATGTCTATTTATTAACATGTGTCACCAATTTATTATATCATCTCAACTTATGTAGTTTGGTTGATGATCTATAGTCAGTTTCATAGAAATATTAATGGTATGCTCAGAATGTATGAAGTGTTCTAAAATAATTTATTAATATATATTATATAAAATTATTATTTCAACTATTATTCCACATGACAATAATTTATATATGTAAATATGGATTCAATGTATATACACAAATATGAAATGGTACATTGATATTTTCTTTTATTAATTTAAATTTACTAAAACATTTTATTATTAATATTTATTATTAAATGCATGATATTATAAATATGAAATGTAACATTTTTAATAAAAACCCACTTTATAAACATAATATATGTTTTGTAAAACCCATGTTAGTTATTTTGGAAAAACAAAAGAGAATCAACATCATATAGAGTAGTAATGACATATATATGGACGAGCCTCTCATTTTTGTAGAATATACTTAATGTAAAAAAAATATATCCTACCATTACATAATAATTAACAAGTCATAAAAAAAATTATATTATTTTATTAAGTAATTATTTTTTGTAATCCTTGAAAGGTTGTGATTGGATATAGGACACATCAATGGTAGAGGTGGTGGTTTGGAAACATGCATGACTACAAAACCATTTTTTTAATGATATTGGTTGAATTTATAAAATGGATGATTCATTAGAGTAAATTCATTAAATAATATTAATAATTATTAATTTATCAAACTGTCATGAAAATATGAGTAATGGTGTAGTAGAAGTAGAAACGAATTTAATAGGTGAAAAGGTATAATTTTGCAGTTGAGGAGGTTATCCTACGTGGTAAACCCCATAATCATAAATTCAAATGACTCATATTAAAAATTGAGTAGTGTAAATTTTTTGAGTTACTATATTGTGTATTATATAAAATACTATATCTTCTTAAATAATCATGTGTTTTGGCCCTACATGCCACATATCTGGGCCATCAGACCATACATCCTATCATCCACCATAAGCCTCCAATCCTTATGGCCTAAGGGACAAATCCATCCGTTGGGCCATGGGCCTTGAATATACAAGGCCTTTATGATATGAAGTCGTCATATCAGACCAAAAATAAGGACTCTGAAGAGGAATTAAGGAATGTATCAACCACATAAATGATCTACCTAGATTAATATATAGTATAGGGTAATATATCCACCATTAATATGGAAGCATGATTTTCTACAAAGGTAAATTCTATTTGATAAACCATATGACGAATATTTCTTGGTACAATCAATGAAGATGATATTATGGTGGAGTAGTTTAACTATAGTTCAATATTTGGGCCTTCAGGTTATGTATGATTCAATATTCTTTTAGGACAATAGTCCATGTAATATTTCCCTCTCAACTAATGTGTAAATATATTACTATAAAAAATAATAAAAATCTTAGGCTTATGGGCCATTCAACTAATGGAAAATATTAAAAATGTATTTGGATTATCTAATTTTTTTATATTCTTGATAATGTTGGCTTGGTCTTTTTCCATGATAAAAACGTCTAGGAACTAGTTATAGGGTTTAAGAGTGACTATAGAAGAATTTTTGATTAGAAAAAAAAAAGGATTGTGATGTGTGTATAGGTGGAGGGGATGTGGTGCAATTTTTAATTTAGGATAATGGAATTTATGCCATGTATAATTATTTAATATAAGCAGATAACATGTTCCATAGGGAGTTTGATTCTATATAGACAATTAATAGTATTTGGGATGTGGTGTGGTAATGAAATTATTAGCCACAATTTTCTAAACATAGGTGAAATATTTTTATATTTTTTATTCGGGGATTTTTATATTTACTAAGTAATTAATTATTTATAATACAATTTATTTTGAATGAAAATAATATCAATTATACTTTTAGGTTTTTTTTACTGTAGTGATTCTAAATAAAAAAATAAAATTTATGGAATATAATTTCTCTATTTAAGAATAAAAAATGGTTTTAATATCACATATAACACAAAGAAATATGATTTTAGAAAAATTTCTATTTCATATCAATTTTTTTTTAAAATTCAAATTTTATTCATAATATTGAAATTAAGATTTTTATTTAAATTAAAATAATATCAAAAAAACATTTAATGAACCAGAAAACATAATTCCGCATTATGAAAAAATTATTATGAGAAAAAGATAAAAACAATTTGTTAAAACATGGTATTAATTTTCAAAATTGATAACCCATTGTTATATATATATAATATTTTGAATGATATACATAATCTAAATATATAAAATATAATATATATCCAAAAATGGATCATAATTATAAACTTTATTATTATACTATAAAACTAATATATATTTTCAAAATTGGTATTTTTATATTCATATAAAAATTGATTACATAAAAAATCTAAAAAATTAATAATTTTCAATTTAGTAAAAAATGATTATTCTATTTATGTTTATTTCCTAATAATTATATTCTTAAATTAATATATATATATATCAAAAATATTATGTATGAATAAAATTGTTTCATTGATAAATGGAATTTTAAATTTCCATATGATATAGATATTATACCATATAATATTTAAGTTTCTCTTATGTTAATATATTAGATCATATATAATAATATTTTAAATGGTTAAATTTTATTTATTAAAAAATAATAACGATTCTCAATAAAACAGTTCATTGATATTTCATGTTAATTTAATAAAAAATACAAATTAACAAACACCACTATATAATTATATATATGATGAATTTTATTTTTAGTAGTATAATAATATTAATGTTTTTATTAGAATTTTATATACACATAATATGATATTTTAATAAAAAACTAATATTTTATAAAAATGATTAAATGTGTGAATATATATATGACAAATGTTTTAAAAAACATATATTTATATCATTATGAGTTATATTATTTTAAATTTTCCACATAAAAATAAATTAATTTATTATACCTATCCAATATATGACCACTGAACATATTTTTATTATTTATCATTTGAATTACCATTTTTCTAAAAACAATATTTTCAATGTCCAGATTCAATTCAAATATATAGAATTATTATATCACTTGGTCACTTGGTTATCATATCAAAAATTAAAGTTATTATTTAATAGCATGGATATTTCTTAATGGTTATTAATTTCAGGAAGATCTTCCACACTATATGATTTTTTAGCTATTGGTGACCCTCAAGCAGGATTATGATCAGGGGGAATTTATAGTCTTTTTGAATTTATTATTTTCTATATATTTACTATAAATTTATTATAAATAAATAAGAAATTTAATATATCTATTGTGTGTAATAATTCTTAAAGTGCATTACATAGTTTTCTGTTACTTGTTGGAATATCACTTTACTGAATGACACATGTTTATTTAGTCCGGTTCATGACTTGTACATCACATATTCTAAAAATGTTAATATCCATTTGAAAAATTAGAGACTCAATCCTTAAAAGTATATATATAGAAATAAAAATAATAATAAATAATATGGATCATAATAATAATAACTCCTAAAACCATCTATGTTACATTCCATCCCCATGTTGATAAATTATATCCTCTCAATTTTAAATTATTACTCACAAACAGTATTATCTTAGTGTATCTATAAGGATACAAAAAATTTATTTATATAAATAGGTAATAATCATATATATTTTTTATAATAAGAAAAAATAGCTATATTTTATTTTTCCTATAAATTTGAGTAAAATACATCATAAGATTTAGTGTTAATAATTTTTTTAATTGACATCATTGTCATACTCATAATGTATATTATCATAATTCATTATGAGGTTTGAAATTTTATTCCAATTATTTTTAATTGATAATCAAAAAAGGCACATATATATATATATATAATCACTCATGTTTCTTCAATATAGTAGTGTTGGTGGATGTTATTGGACAACTAATTATTTAGATTAAGAATTATCAACATCCTTATATGGTTCATTAGACAGAATCCCCCTTTTCTCTTAAATGTATCATCTTCTTTCACTAGCAGTGAAAGTGGGGGTTTTTATTATAAATCTTTCATTGGAATAGTGATTTCAACTTATATTAAAACATTAGGGATTTTATTTGAAATGAATAATTAATGGATTGTAATGAATATATTTGGTTGTGGTTGTTTGTTTTTCTTGTACCATAAATATATCCAAGTGATAATCACTATTTACTATCACTACCCGTAACCATTTTTTCATATAGTGGATGTTCAATATAATCATACTAAGATCGGTGAATTTGATGTCTATATTTAATTTCTTAACTGATGACTCAAATCCCATAAAATGAATCTAAAATACTGATAATAATATTTATACTCCCCATAAATATTATTTTTTAAATAGAACCATCATACAACTATATGTTTATATTATAAATGATACATCAGGGTGATAGCCATATAAAACAATTGATGAATCACAGTGTGTCTATAATAAATATCCCATATTCAGAACTCCTAAATGGATGATTTAGTTGCAGAAATCAAACTATGGGTATTCGTTGAACTATCTCAAACTTTTTCTCATTTTTTTTATGATTAATAATATAGATCAGTCTTATTATCCATATATTTGTGACACTGACTATGGAAAAATATATTTTTTCACAAAAATAAGGTATTATGATATTAATCGTACTTTTTGATGCACCCTATTGGGTGCCATTTTTCTAATGAGCCTCCTAATTTTCCTATGTGTTTTGATTCTCAAAAAATATCTCTTATATTAGTATGAATTTTTTCCCCATGATGATATTTTGTTGGTTCCTCATCCCATATTTTTAATATATTTGTTTTTTAAAATACATTCTTTCATAAAATTTGATTCATAAATTATTATGGCCTTCAATACTTATCCTCTTTTCTATAATGAATAATTAAACTATAGTTAACATGTGAATAACATTCCATGATTTTTTTTTAATAACCATCATATTTCTCAGTTATGTTTCGATTCTAATGGGTTGATAAATTAGGTAATCATTAAATTTTATCACACAACTATAATAAATAGGTTTGATTTTGTTCTAAAAATCACTATTAAAAGGATTGGAATGGGTGAAAAATATTTAACAACATCGGGGGATCATTGTAATTAAAAAAAATATGGAATCAAAATTAAAACTATTTACCCATTTTTATCATCACATTAGAAAATAATATATCCATATCAACCTAAAATAATATTATATTTACCTAGGTTTCTTTATATAGGGTAAAACTTCTAAACGTATCCCCTCAATGTAATTTGAAAATATATCCTTCACTATGATTTCTAAAGAGAATATTATATAGAAATGCATATTCCCTGGAAGTGTCCTCAAGATGTATAGTTAGTTATACTCTTCATGCACTAGAAAATTGATGAGTTAATACCAAACATGAACTAATCATGGTATTTACTGAAACATGTAACTACTATAAAGATGAAATCAAATTGTGAGTATTCAAATAAGGGATTCATGGAAAACCACACAATCAAAACATACTAAAATTATAGGTTTTTCTCCAATTAGAAGGACTATATTCTAGACATATCCCTAGGGTTTTTGCGAATTTTCATAAAATATAATCTCTAAAAATAATGCCACATTCTATATATATAAACCATATCAGCCCTATTATTAAAACTAGAATTTATTATAATTATTAAAATAAATTTAGAAAAAATACATTATGAGAGTTAGGAATACAAATAGAAGTAAATCATAAGATATTAGTTAGGAATAAACCGATTATATCATAAATAAGATGATCATAATATTATAGAAATGGAAAAAAGTAATTAATTGATAAAATTTTTAACATGTGTTACCAACTTAAGTAATGATACCATAAAAATAAGTTAAAGGTACCTCCCAAGACCGACAATGAAAGGTGAAAAATACCCAGATTGGGTTATTTTGAGTCACTAATCCAATGCATATCATATCATAGTATATAAATTTTTACCCAATGTTATAGGGGAAAATACAATTCTTGGAAAAATCGTCAAATAAATGAAAACAAATCTTCTTCATTCAGAAAGGTGAAAGTAAAATATAAAAAAATCATTAGTACAATCAAATCTATGAGAATGAAGCGGGATTCAAAATACTGATTCAATGAATAACCATTGGATAAATCATTTGGAATCCGAAGGGAATAAGGAATTGAATCATTTTCATATTAATATTTGAAAATAAAACATAGGTCACTAACATTGACTTACAATATATATATTTCAATAGTAATATCTTGATTAAATATGAATAATATCAAACCACTCTGGTAAAGCATTAAGAAATATGTTTAGGGTAATTGTGAAGAAGGAAATACTGTATTGATTTTAACAAAACCATAGTTAAAACATGAGATATTTATAAAAAATTATTAATGTTTTCATAAGATAATCAATATTGAAACACATTTTGGGTATTTTTTACACATGAAATGAAATATGAAAATTCCATTAATCTAAGTAAACACAAAACTTTAAATTTTGATGGGAACTAAAAAAATGGTTTACATGTGGAATGAAAATAATATAAAAATCGATATATATTAACGAAAAATATAAAAGAAGATATTATATTTATGTCAATTACATTCCTTATATGCGAGAAAAAGAAAGATCATGTGTAACTAAGAAGTCATATAATGGTTATTAATTATCAATTTTTATGTTTTAGAGAACTATTGATGAAATAAGAAATGTTAAAAAAATAAATCCTAATATTTTTAAAAAATAAAACTTAAATTTCAATTTAAAATGTCTCATTATTGTTATGTTTAAATTAAAAATTGTGAAAATGGATGGGAAGGGAAATTTTTACAAAGAGGGAAAACTATCTATTAAGAGGGTGGAAATTATTCAGAAGATAGTTTCTCTTTTATGAATAATTATGAATCATATATAAACAATATTTAATTAAATAGTTATTTTCATAGATATAAACAGTGTATACTAATTAAATGGAAATATGGTACTCAAGGAATAACATTACAACTCATGAAAATAGTTTTAGTTATGAAAACCCCTTATATTTATGGAAGGATAACAATCATATAAAAAATTTCATAGAATATGATAATTTGAATTTTACTTGTCCAAAAAATTACGATATTACAAAAATATGGTTACTAGTTACCCATAAAAACAAATATTGGTTCTTGTTATCAATGACATGCCCCAATAAACGGTGATTGAAACAGATTACTTCAGGATTGAAATTAATTCTAATAGAAATCCCATCAATGATATGTATATTGATTTTGATGTTTAAATAAATTAAATAATTATAATACATTATTTTATTTATTGAGTTTTATATATAAACAATATTTTATGTGTATAATTTATATAAAATAAAATATTTTTCAATGAATTTAATTTTGCGATGAAAGTCATTAATCATTTTTAAAAGTCTCTGAAACTTCCCCTGTCATCCGAAATCATCAATTTGAGCTTAATAAAAATTGAAATATGATCTATAAAAATATAATTTTTTATTGGTTGTATTTATCATCATCCTTCACCAAAATAAAATATTGAATTATCTTATGTTTGTTACTGGTAGTTCTTTAGTCATTTCCTCGAAAATAGTCATGATATGTTTATCATGAAAAAGATTTTTTAAAATTCTTTCATAATATCCATAATTATAATATACTATATCATTAATTTTTATATTGGGTAATAAATTATAAAAACACATTTTTTCCCTGAATGAAATCAATTTTGAATAAGTACTTCCATATGCCCCTTTTAGCGTTTTAACTTCCTAATAATGCTTATTTTATGTGGATGTGAAGTTTTCATGTACACATAGATGAAACATCCATTTTTCTCATAATATAAAAAAGTTTTAAAATTTTATAAATTATAATTTTAGAATTATTAAAATGTAAAAAATAAAATAGTATATTATTAAATTAAATTTCTTAAACTTCCATAAAAGGAGATGATGAAAAAATAAATCTTTCATTCCTGGAGGTGGTAGTCTGCACACACGTAGGGAGAATTAATCATTATTTTAATGATTTCAGTGGAAGTTACAAAATTTATGTTCCTATTATATAAAAAAATATAATATTAATAATACTAATTTATTTATACTATAATTATTTAAAGAGTTTTGTGGTGGTATAAATAGAAATTATGTAAAAAAGTTGCAGTGGGAAATATTACCACATGTTTATTATGTTATCCTTTGGTCACCACCTTGAGAAAAATTATGTTCAAAGTTTGAAAATATAAAATATCCATGGACATGGAAAAAATATTTAGGTTGAGAATATGGTATAATGTGGGTGGATATTATGCGTATTTTTAAATGTATAGCTATTTAGGTGTGGTAATTCCTTTAATAGTTGAAGATAAGGGAATTTTTGGAACATATATCCTTTAATATAATGATATCACGTGTTTCACCTTTAATGTGAATATGAATTGTATAAAAAGAGAGTATGGGATGTTTTAAGGTAGAAAATACACAAATAAAATTATTCAAATATGATTTAAACATTTTTAAAGTCATTCATGGTTAAATTTTTAGTTTTTCCATCATTGGCTTGTACCGAGGTAAATTACATAAACAATAGAATTTATTTTTATAAAATATAAGTAAATAGTAACTCATTAGATAACTATAAGATATTGATTAAAAATATGAAATGAAATTTCAGAAATTACATATTAATATTTAGGAAAATTGATTTTATCCATAATATATACACAATTAAAACCCATTTTTTAGTTAAAATGGTATTTTTAAGCATCAGAGGTATTTTGACATTATAATTATAATTATTATAAAAACTATATTTAATTAAATTTTAAATACTTCAATAACCCATCTCCAACATGGA
Source organism: Viscum album (assembly GCA_963277665.1). NCBI lineage: Eukaryota > Viridiplantae > Streptophyta > Magnoliopsida > Santalales > Viscaceae > Viscum > Viscum album. Next base: position 1,593,340,032 of record OY728150.1, read on the forward strand.
AATATCTTATTAAAAGTAACAAACATAACACCATTTGAATTAAAAATTACTAAAATAATATGAAATTACAAAGTGAATTTTAAATATAATAATATTTTTTTAAATAAAAAATTTTACTTATATATATTATTATTTTTTATTTTTTCTGTCACATTTAATTCATTATTATATTATAAAAGTGATATTTTTAAATTAGATCTTTAATTTCATTATTCACCTAATAAATTAAAAAACAATGAAATTTAAATATCCATATATTGAAATAATGATTTTAAAATGATGTTTAATTTTTAAAAACTAAATGTCTAATGCTTATATATTTATATGTTAATATTTCAAAGGAGTATTACAAAATTATAAATTAAACTACAATTTTTTATGTGGAGTTTTTTATAAATATGTGTTCTTAATATTATTTCATATTGATTAAATGTATCTATGATATTAATGTATTTGTTCATATAGAAATATATTTTAAATGTTTTAAATTAATATATCATATAAATATATAATAATAAACAAAAAAGGTCCTTGAAGATAAAGATTACTTTTATACTGAATATGCTTAATTAAATACAATTAAACAATTATTGGTATTATAAATTTTTTTTTACTATACGATTGATACTAGAACAATTTTTTTATATATACATCATATCATATTTTCATATAAACAATAATTATATTATTAATACATAATTTAACTATATTATTTTAATATCCTATTTTATTTTAATTTTCAATTTTATTATTTTAAATTTACCACAACGCAATACGAATCATTAATAAACCTTTCAAATATATGAAAAATGATTATATTTTGAACAGCAATAATTTCAAATACCATACTTGCTATGAATATATTTTCATCCTACAAGATTCCAAAATTTATATATAGACATAAAAAATCTTATGTTTATCGAATTCTATTTTTACAAGGATGTCTTATAATTTTATTATATAAATTTTTAATAATTATTTGTACATTAATAGTGATATTCCCCATTATAGTATTTTTCTATTTTTGATACATAAGGTTAAATAAAATTTGAGGATTTCTTATCCATGATGGTTTTATTATTCTCTATAGATTTTCCCTATTGATCGATGAATATTAAATGGATATACATCATCCACTGAGAGAAATATTCAATGGTTTGTAGTATATAGTTTCATGTATATTTTCTGTAATGCCCCAATTTTGAATGAATATAGTTACTTCATTTTGGTTCATATCTTAGAGTAGTAATTTTTTTTTTAAATCATTTTTAGATGATGGAGAATGGTTCCTTACAATTAAACACATCAATAACATTAATAATAATAATAACAACAATAATTATAACAACAACAATATCAATAATAATAATTGCTCCTATCACCCATGGAGTTGCAACTAGGATCAGAATATATATAGGCGACTCAACATCCCACCACAATACACAATTATGAACAAAAATATACTTCAAAAAAATAGCTCCCTTGATATCATGGGACCCTAATAATACATATAATAAATTTAAATATCACAAAAATATAATTATTATATAACAAGGATTACTTACATACATTATTGATGGTATCACACCCCAATAATAGTCTATAATATCCTATAATAATAATTTAAAATATGCAAGAATGTAAATATCCTATTTTGGCATTTTAAAGAGAAAAAAAATGTAAAAGAAAATAATTGTTCGAATATTTGGAATTATAACTAGTCATTGGACAATGTGGTTGAAATTAACATAATATTTACTATTAGTTATATTATACAATAACTATTGTATAAATTCTTTTATGAAAAACAATATAGGTAAAAAACTTTTTTGACACCGAATTGTAGTAATTATGATATAAAACTCATTTACAAACATCCATATTGTATAATTTCTCAATAATACAATGGTAACCATTCCTAATTCATCATATACCATATAAAAAATATCATTATTCATATAACTGTACTTTATGTTTTAAATTATCTTAAATTGGTCTAAATTATGGTACATATATCACCCAACCATTATGAGTAAACTTGTATGGTACTCTTCTACCCAAAACTCAAACTATCTTATACCCAAATGAGTTAAATATGGAGAAAATATTTAATCATGAAAATATAAATAACATAAAAGGGATAAAACACGACATTTTATAATAATATAAAACTGAAAATTTTGTATACATTTAGACTTCACAAGTAATTGTCCAATCTAAAAAATATATAATAATCAATGGGAAATTTCATAATAACCCAATTATACTACAATTCATAAAAAATTTAAATAAAACATCATATTTAAACAACAATGATTTAATAAAAATCTGCTCACAAAAATAAGAACATCATTAAAATTTAACAATGGTTCTTAAACATTTAATCAAAATACATTGTTTTTTAATCATGGGGTATAAAAGAGTATCACATTCAATTATAATGTAACCATATTGTTTTCAATAATATAACATATATCTTTGACGTCATTTCCCTTAAATCTATTTTCATAAATGATAACCAGAAATACATTATATTCATTTAGAACCACCTTAAAAAAAATTAATACCAATAAAATCATTTAATAATTTAAAGAAATATTTACAAAATTAATACCAATAATACCTTTATTAAAAAAACATACCAACTCCTAATGTGGATCTCCAATACATAAATAGTAACATCAATAGAAATTAAACCAGTTAATAAATTTTATATCATCATTTGATGGTTTTTAAATTAAATAATTTTTCCTTATTTTTATAGGGCCTGTAAAATATTCATGATTTCTTACGAGTCAATAAGAAAAAAAATTACAATCACTTAAATAAAAAGAAATATAATTTCTAATATTAAAGTAAAATAGATTGTCAAATAAGAATTCATGGATATTAATCTGAAAAATAACGATAACTAAGGGAAAATAACTATATCTAAATTAATAATATTGGAAGTGTTCATATATAATTAGAAAGTCGAAGTGTAATACTCCATAACAAATAATATACAAATTTATATCAAATTAAAACCTATAAAATCCCATAATATGAAAAAAAAACTATAAATTTCAATAAAATTATATGACACTGAATAAAACACTAATGTAATGAAAAAATATCACATAGTCTTCACCAGTCATTTCTAGGAAAAAGACCGATGATTTAATATGGTTTCTCCACGCATTGGAAAAACCCCTAAAACTCAATCTCTAGATGCATAAGGGGAAACAAATAATGAAAAAATAATGGTGGGAAGATGATTAGATTGAAAGAAATGAAAATTTTAACTGATTTACATGATTATATTATAGTAGAATAATTTAATACATCCATAAAATAAAAAAATAGAGCACCTTGAGAAAGGGTTAAATTATTGGTGGAATGGGGTGGGTGGTGAAAAAATTGGTCTTTGAGGATATTTTAATGGGTATAGGACATCTCACATGAAAATAATATAATGAAACATTAGTTTTATATTGAAATATGGTGTACATCATATGTTAAGTTATACACTATTTAATTTACATCAAATTATATTAGATTTAATTTCAAGGTTTTGGTTGGGAAACATTATTAATGGGATATAATATTAATCTACTTCCTATATCATATCATATTTTATGTATGATGATACTATTTCAATGGATACTAAATTAATAAAATTCACATCCCTATGTTGTTTATATTGATTCTATTCCATATTTTGGATAATATATGGAATGCACACCATTAATTGAAGTGTAAAATGAAGAACATTCTAGCAGGAATTAATCAACATGATCAATGGAATTACACCAAATAAATTCATGACTCTTGAATTCATTAATTAATTAAAGATCATTATAGATTACTCTAAATTAATGTTATCCCTTCTCTTACAACATATATCATGAACATTAATCAAATGATCTATTCTTTGATAAATTTTTGTTATCACACTGTGATAGTTTTATCACCCCCATCAATGTTTGAGAGTCTTTAAGACAAATTCATTAATACAATATGGATGGATTACCAAATTTTAATGAAAACTACTGATTTCCGCATTACTTATCTTTGTCAAATTTTACATGTTGAGATAGAGGTTGTTACTATGTCATAATAGGTATTATATTCATCATTATTTTTATACAAATTATTAATAAAGATAGGCCTTGTGATATAATATCTTTTGAGTATCCATGGATAAAGGGATGATCCCCTAAAAAACATCACTGAAATCAGAGACATGTTCTATTAGTGTTAATAATGGTAAATATACTAATTTTTTGGTAGAGATATATATCATATAGAATATAGAGTCATATTGTATGATAAGATATGAAAAATCCTTCAATTTTGGTAAATCATTGAGTATAAAAAACATGTATCACAATATAAGAATTATTAAATTTCATTATGACTATACTACAGTGTATGATACTAAATGGGATATCCAAAAAAATAATGTGTCCCTGGAATTCTTAAAAGTAGAGTATCGTTACATAATTATAATACTAGTTATGTATTTTAATATTTTTTATGTTACATGAATCCCACAGTCATAAATAGTGATATTGGACGTAGCCGATGACATAATCCTATATAATAGAATTTAATTGACAGATGATGATTCCACTCCCCAGTGTCAAATTTATTTTACAACTAACTATAAAATATTTAGTCAAGGAATATAACATTCTTAAAACTAGGAAAAATTTATTATATAGATATTTTAAATTATTATTTACAATGATGTTATAAATAATAGATTTTTTTCATTATAGATTTTCATTTTTCCTTTGTAATAGAGATATAAAATGTAAATAGTTTTTTCATATGGTTTTAAAACTGGAAAAAATATTTATTTATTATTTTAATACTTTGAATTCATATTTACAATGAATATATAATATATTAATATTTATTCATTAATTTTTTTAATATTTATATAAAATATTCCATGTGTGATATAAAAATATTTAATAATCATATACCACGACCATAGTATATTTATAGAGTTATAATATTGAGAATATTAATTTAAGAGAGTTTGTGAATAATAGGCTTTGAGATATCATGAATTGTATACTTTCGTGAATAAAGTCTTTATTGATAGTGGGACTTTTGTTTAGATTACCATCATCATATAGGCTTATGAATTATTCTATAATGGCATGGGTTTACCTATCTATCAAATTGATCTTACTCATGTAGAGATATTCAGTCCCATATAATTCGACATCATAACATGATGATTTCATGAAGCCTATTCATGAGATATTTCAGGATATATATATATATATGGATATGATTGGATTTTTGCCAGGTGATTAACAAAAATTATGGGTTGTGTACAATGATACCAATAAATATAATGTGCACCCATAATTTGGGGGGAAAGGGATTTCAAAACTAAGTACTTATAATAATCCATACAAAAATTAATAAAACATAATAAAATAGAATAAATTGTAATAAGTTTAATATATATTTGGTATGTATTGAAATGGAGATACCTTTGAAAATATGATAAAAACATTATATGAGATTTATTGTAATTCAAAATATTCTAATAACTCAGTCATCCATCAGTTTATTTCTCTATAATCATTAGGTGTCATGGTATTATAGGGTGAAAATAAATCAACATAATTGGTTAATTAAATCATTATAACATTTTCCTGTTATTATAGGTAGTATAAAAATATCTATATAATCTAATAGTCAGCATACTGGGGACAAAGAGTTGTGTTTATAATTTTATATGATTTTGAATACGAGTTTATCTTTTGAAATATCAAGGAATTGTAGTTTTATTGATCATAAAGATTAAAAATCTAAATAAATATGTTGTGAGAAGAATTATAAATTAAAATTACTCCTTAATAATATATGGAACCCCTATAACTGAATTGATGAGATGTATTATGTATTAATTCTTTATGGGAGTAATTTCACTGTATTTCTAATATTTAAATATATATTACATAATTCACACACATAGATATTTATATATTTTAGATTATGGATTATTTCATGATTATAAAATTGATATCACATGTCGATATAATCTATAAGACAGTTTGAAATTCATTTCAATGGTAGATAATTTTTCTTAGGATATGGAATTCTATGAATAAAAATTTTAATGTAATAGAGCTCAATTTCACATAATATGATTCATTGTTATAGGAAAGGTGATATACATCACACATTTTATTAGTGAAAACCAACTAATATATATAAGGGAATTGATAAACTGTTTTGTATGTCTTTATATCATTAATGGAGAAATAGTTTTTTCATTAATGGTTCACATATATTATCTTACATTACTATGCTGAATAATATTAGAATTAAAGAACTCTTAATATGCTATATAAATAAAAAGGAATTAATTTTTTTACGTTTTTTAGAAAATATACTATTATGAATAATCGGTATTCTATATATATGAATAAAAAAATTTATGTCATGGGAAATATTCTAAATAATTAATATATTCTAGATCTAGATAGGGTGTTCATTATAATTTAGTGTAAGAATGCAGTGGTTGTCTATAAGAACACCAATAAATGGAATTTATTCATTTGATATATACATGAGAAATTATTGATAAGACTCTATAGAAATTAATATTTAAACCATTCAGTTAATAATCATTTAACATTTTCAATCTATTTTTACAGTCAAACATTAATATACATCCTTTATGATATAAACATAAAATGTTAAGTGGACTTTTGGAGCCCTTATATAGGATGCATGTTGAAAAATTAGTATATAATCAATTTGTGGAACTGGGGTCATTTTATTTTAATCAATGACTTTATTCAGTATGGATATGTGATTCAATATATAAAACAATGTGAATCTTACTAAATAATAAAAATTATTTAGAATAATTTATAGAATTAATTAAAAAAATTATTATCACTCTCTGGATGGTTTGGGGATTTGAATATTATATTTATAAATTTAATATCTTTTTCATGGTTTTTAAAATTATTCCATAACTCTATCCTCATTAAAGACGGCATTTTGATGGTGTTTTTAAAAAGAGGAATTATGAGGATACCCAAACCCACACTCCTTGTTCTGGTGCAAAAAAATAATCTTTAAACATTGAAAATGATATAACATGAGATGAACCAACACACACATATATATATATATATATATCAATAATTTTAATATAACATTTCATACTATCTACAAATTCCCATGAATATAGAGTTTATTTTCATTGATGATTGTCTATATTAGCAACTAATTTATTGGTACTTTTGAAAATATTTCCCAAATGAAACCCCTAGTTGTTTTTTATAGACTAATAATAGGTTCTAATAATCAGTATAACATGGGTATTAAATACATGGGATGGGGTTGAACTCAAATAATATAAAAGGAACAACATTCTAACATATCAACATGGATTAAATCATAATCATATAATAAAAAAATAAAATGTGTAAAATATCATATTAATTTATCATGAAAAAATAATTGTATTCCTTATGTCATAATAGAAAAACATCTAATCTCAAGGAAACAATGTTGTATAGGGGAATTAAAAAGTGGAAAAACTATATAAATAACCTAAAACACATGGAATTGTCAAGGGTATATGACATAATAATTAGTTAAATAATAATAAATAATAATAAAAAACACAAACATATAACATTCTATGAACAAAGCCACATAAAATAAGTTATCATCTAAAATGTGAATAAATACATCCATATTATTTTCATGAAACAACAATTTAATTAGTATAGCCACATCAAATTCAATGAACATCTTTTGATTAAATCAACAGTCATCATATTTAAATAATAAACTTGGGAATAATCATACCCCATCAAACTGTTGAGAAAAATTTTAAACCAATAAAATGACACCACATCATTTTTTGAACAAAAATCAAATACCCCTAATATGTTGAAAAAACAAAACACCCATTCAAAAAATCCTTATATCATGACATATAAATACTTGAAAGATGCATTTGATAGTAATGTTATAACATCCCATTACCATTCTGACTGGTACACTTTATACATTTTTAGGGTTTTCTGTTTCATTTTTTGGGTAAGGGTTCAGTTATATTGTAGCATACATATAATGGTAAAGTAGTAAACATTTTTATTTTGTAATATTTGAGTAGGTTTCTGCATTAAGATGATAGGATATTACATGCCATGTAATTTTTTTACATTCCATGTAACTATTGTTGGGTGAAATACCTAAAGCATGGTTCATAGAGTGATGAGTAAATGATATGAATGCTATTTATAAGACGTGAATATATTCCGGTATGTTTTTAATGTGTAATGATAGAGATTTTTTGGTTTCTAATATCACCCATTAAACAATGTGAATTGGGGTTAAACATCATGTAATACCATTACATAGAAGGGGAATTAATCATTTGACACATCATTACCATTACAGAAATTAAAATGTTCATAGCGGGTAACTAGATAATATATTGTGTAACACCCAAAAATGACCATAAAATAAAGATATTGTTTGGTTATTTATTTTCATTCAAACCTTTCTAGTTCCCCTTCATTTGACCCAAATCCTTCAAAAAAAATTCATGATCCTTCCAACCCATTGCAATCCATTTTGTTGTGTTTCAATCATCAATTCTTTTCTCATTGATATTAAGGTAAGCATTATACATCATTATTCATCTATCAAAAAAATTTACATAGGTTTTCAAAATTTTATCTTGAAATTTATAGATATATTCCCTATTTTTTTGTATCTTGATTTAAGGTTGGGTTTTTAGGTTTTATCAACATTCTATCTCATTTATAGTTGATGTAGCATGTGTTGAGTTTCGAGAAGAGGTAGGGGTTCCATCCTAATTTTTCAAGTTCATTATCACAAAACTATATCTTTTATTTCATTTTATAATTTAAATTTTATTTCTAAAATGTTTTTTCAATCAAATTGATCATAAATATATTTCATTCAATCAAGATATTTGAAACGGTTTTGTCACAAAAATTAGGAAAACTCGCAATCCCATTGAACTGTGGTGTGTTTTATGGAAATTAGTTAATTTATATTATTGAATATAAATTTTTTATTTGAGAGAAATAATTTCAATTAAATTTCTCAATTTAAATGTGTAAATGAATTTTGAAATTTATATAATTAGTTTTAATTGGATTATAATCTTGTGAAAATGGATAAAAAAATGTTTTAATAAAAAAATAGTGGTTTTATCTGGTGAAAAATTTATTTATTTTTATTAAAACTAGTTTTGATTTTAAATGGAAGGAAATTGGATTTTTTAAAATAGAAGAATAGGAATTATTTTATTTTATGTAGTCTTATAAAAAAATTCCCATAATGTAAGAGCATATGGAAGCCTTAGGCAGATAGTGAGTTATTTAGATACACTCTACTTAATTACAATGTTGTACAACATACCTATGGTGAGTCACATACCTGATGGGAGGGTGATGTGTTTCCTCTTTATATTTTCAATGGGGACATGAATATACTAATTTTTTTGATCACTTAAAAAGTGATGAATCCTTTACCTGGTTAATATTAGTATTCATAAATTGTAGATGACCATGTTTCTCACTTGTTTATTTGTAAATGAGATATAAATGTATGTCAATGTTGTAAAACTACATTACAAGACATTTCAATATTTACATAAATTGTTTCATGGAAATTATTTTTTTAAGAAATAGTTCTAAATATTCCATCTCATCTAAATTAAAAACATGTTCTTTAGATGTATTTTCCAACATTTTTAAAATGTATTGCATGTGTTGTATAAATAAGCTTTTTTGAATATAAAAAACTATTATTTTTGAGAAGTGAATGTATTTATTTAGATACTCTATATTTGTTTCTATTATGGAATTTTTTTGGGTATCCATATAGGCATAGGCTCACACCCTACTTTTACATTTACGTGTTCACAATAATTCTTTTTCTAGGTTCATGAAAAGGGAATAGATCTCTTGGAGGATCTAGCTATTTATCATTGAACCTGGTGTGTCATGTTCATAAGAACATTGGGGTAGTTTTCCCTAATTTTGGTACTATGGTTATATTACTATGGGATTTTTATTCCATTTTTTATTAAGGTAAATTAATATCTAAGGATTTTATTTTATATGAATGTTGAATTTCTTATCTTACTTCTGCTATGTCTTGTAGAAAAATTATTTCCAATTTTACATTTTAGGATTCCAGGGGCAAGCTGCCAACCCATTTGAAATAGGAATTCCATTTATGAATTTTCAGTTCCTTCTACATTATTGGGATTCTACGGTACCTAGGATGGTTTGTGACAATGTGTTATCATATGAGGATATTGAGCTTTTTCATGTAGTCTATATGAATTTCTGAAATATTTTCATGACTTATGAGGGAGTTGAGATTAAGTCCCTATACCACTCTCACAAAAACAAAAATAATGTTACAAGGGTTGGTTATAGAAGGACAACTTAAGGATAATTTCAACTCCTCCCCTATTCTTATTTGAATAAATTGAAATCCCAATCTTGATTGTAATTTTAATCATGATCAATTTACCATGTTGTTTTGTGTGAGCACTATGTAATGTTTGTAATCTTGTATGCTGATGTTGGGTAATGTTAGGCCATAAGAAAGACACATAAGTTGGATCAAGGATGAATAGACTTCTAAAATTTATCTTGAAAATCCTCTAGTTTACATAAGTATCTTTATGGTTATTGTGTTCACCTTCAAGGTCTTGGGACATGTTCTACCTCCAGTCCCCATTCTGGCTCTAAATTTATATTCTTAGGGGGTTGTTCTTCAAAATAATTCTCAAAAGTTCCTTCAAAATAAGCCATCCATTTTCAAATGATCGACTAATAGTCAACATGACAATGAATTATTAAGAAATATATAATATATGTTTGAGTTCTTGGATACACTAAACATGAACGTGGTGATGTGATTCACCTTCATGTCAGAGGGACTAATTGGAATATGGTGTGACACAATGGTGATGGAACAAAAATTTGAAGGCATAGATTAGAAATAATTAAGGGTTCTTTTCACTGATTAATTATATCCAAATTCTATGTTGTTGGCTAAGGGCACAATGATTTTCAAGGATGAGCAGGTCAATAGATCTGTTACTAAGTTTTTGAATCACATTGTTGAGTTGGTGTAGTTTTCTCCTCGTAAATTATCTTATGAGATAATTATGGATCGGCGTTTATAGTTGGTAATTCAATTGGATATCCATTATTTTCTTTTATTATGGATTCTTCCCACAAATTATTATGTTATGGATATGTTGATGATGGTTGATATGGACTTAGTTGGGAAGTCAGGGTTATTAAGAGTTTCATTTCCTTCTAGTGGCATCAATTGATCCTTTAATGAAAAATGGAAGTGTTATGATTCTCATGGTAGTTATTAATTTTTGTTTCAATATATACCACCTATAATACAATGAATAAGTTCATTTATTTTCTAAAAGTGTGTTAAGATAAAAAATTCTAAGATGATTCGCATAGAGGCACCAAAAAACTATAACTCATACTATTATTTAGGGACCAAACATGGATTTTTCCATCACTTCTCTACTCTCCAATGTGGAACACAATCATAAGATCATCTTAGATACTCTGAAAAACAATATACATCATGAATAGAAGGTTTATGTTCAAAATCATCTGTATAGATTCATCTGCATGTAGTGTAAGAGTATCCATATGATGAAGAATTGATTCAAGTGCTCATGAGAGTTACAATTATTCTAGCATCGTCATTAGTGACTACTCTATTTGATAACTGTTCATCTCACTCATGTATTTCAACCTGAATTATTTATATTCTAAATATTTATATCGATATTTTTTTTTCTGAAATGGATAATACTACACCCAATGTTTAAAAGAGAGATAGGGGTCCTCATAGTTATTCATGTGTTTTCTCTCTATCAGATTTTGTGATTTCTTAGATTATTCTAGTTCTTGACATCATATCTATTGATGTCGGATTTAGTATGGATTGGATCATTTTCAATAAATCATGAATTGATTTTTATCTTCGATGGGTCTACATTACATCACCCAATGGTGTTCCTCTTATCTTTCATGGATAGTGGGACGTAAGGTCGAGTATAGAATGACCCACTTCTCAAAAGTTTGGGAAAGTGATATTTGTGTTTTATTTTGTTCAAGAGTAGGATTCAGTGAGTGGGGATCTTCCTTCAGTTATCATCGATTTATCTGATGTGTTTCCTTCTAATTTATGCAGTTTTCCATCTTTGGGGGATATCGTTTTTCCATTGACTAAATTTCAGGTACCTAACCAATTTTAATTATAAATTTCTTCATGGTAGCAGCTAAATTGAATCATCTGAAATCCTAGTTGAACAATATTTTTTAGAAAGGATATGTACACCTGAGTGTGTTATCTTGGGTGCTACTAGTTCACTTTTGGTAATAAATGTAAATGTCCTCTTTGACTATGTGTAGACTATATAATTCTCAGTAGAGTTATAATGAAGAAAAAATATCTATTTCCATAGACTGAGGATCTGTTTTATATCTTGTTAAAATGATAGAAGTGGATCTCAATGATCTACCATTGATTTTGTTACCATCAGTTATGGATAAAAGAATATGTCAATCAGAAAAAGTCCTTTGGGAATACAAATGGCCATAATGTATACCTTGTTATGACCATTGTTCTATCAAATAGTTCTTCAATTTTTAGGGAATTAATGAAAAATATTTTCTATGAGTATCTGGATAATTTTTTGTAGTCATTGTCGATGACATCCTTTTTTACTCTAAATCATAGAATTATTATGATCAATATCTGAGAATAGTTTTGGGATTTTTGAGAAACCATCAACATTCTTCCAGTCATTAAATGTGTGATTTTTGGATTCTGGAATGGGAATTTTATGTAGACATGGTTTTTCAAATGGGTATATAAGTTGATCTTGAAAAAAAGGTTGTTATGACTTGGGTGAACCCAAAAAATGTCTTTGAAATATGGTTCTTCATATTCTTTGAAAGATATTCTCATAGGTTCATAATGGACTTCTCGAAGATGGCTACATTGATGACTCATCTAACATATAATGGAGAATAGTTTTCTTGAAACGATTAATATCATAATTCTTTTTTATGTAAAATTAATTTTACTACTACATTGGTGTTGACACTTCCATTGGTAGGGTAGTGCTATGTGGTATTATGTGATGCATCAGTTTTAAACATGGGATGTGTTCTTATGCAGGGTGACCATGTAGTTTCTTATCAATCTCATCTTCTTAGGCCACGAGAGAAGAACAATCCTACTAATGATCTTACACATGTAACTATGATTCATATTCTTAATATTTGTAGCCATTTCTATCATACGTAAAGGTTTATCATGATTTTATACTACAAAATCATGAGTTACATATTCCTTCGTAAAATTCTGAAACATATCTAGAGGTGTTGGGTGGTGTACCTGCATTCATTTGACATTTACATCACATATACCCTAGGAAAAAATAATTTTAATTTAGATATGTTGAGTTGGAAACATCCATCCTAGGTTGTGAATGAATATTCAGAGGAGTGGAATTTGATGGATCTTTTTATACTGTTCTATAGTGGAGTTCATAATAAAAGGGATGAGGATTATTTTTCAAACATTCCTTTGTATCTTCTTGAGATTATCCTTTATGAACAAGATATTGAAGATTAATTCCATATAATTAGAGACTATTATTGTGGTGGGGATACCAATTATTAGTTCTAATTCTACAATGAGGGTGTTCTATGTTATCAGAACCACTGTGTTGTTATTTTAGTATCAAGGATGTCAGTAATGGTGGATTTCCATGTTTCCCATTAGGATGTGCACCTTGGAACCACATTGATGTTCTAAAACATCTGGTGGTACTTATAGTGTCCATATATGAGACTGTAAATTGTTTTTCCCCATTACTTTATGTGAAAAAAATGGGAATGTCGAGCACCAAGAAACCTATATATTTTCTTCAACCACAACCATTCCCTACTTGGAAATGAGAGGAAATATCTATTCACTTTGTGGTAATGTTACCTTATACACAGAAGATGAAGAAGAATGAGATAAAGGTTGTGATCAATAGGTTGACCATGTAATCTCACATTATACCCAATCGAGATACCATCAATGTTGTGGAGATGGGTGATCTCTATGTTAACGATATTTTTTTCTTTCATGGAGTTTAATATTTTATAGTTTCTCATAGTGATCTTTTGTTTACCTCTCACTTTTGGAATGTCCTTCAAGAGGCATTGGGATCTCAGTTCTGTTTGACCATGACATATCACCCACATTTAGAAGGCCAAACATGGAGAGTTAAACAAGTTAGTGATGATATGATTCACTCTTTTGTTTTACAGATTGGCGGGGCATGGTATGATAACGTGGGATTGGATGACTTTTATTATAACAATAGTTACGATTCCATAATATGAATAGAACCTTTTTAGGCCTTGTATGGATGGCCTTGTAAATATACATTGGTTTTGTTTGATATTGGTGAATGTTCCTTGGATGTAATACGTTTAGTGAATAATGAGACAATAATTATTCATCTAATTTGTAGGAAATATTGATAGTACTGAGCTTATATATATATTACACGGATTTTTGCCTTTGTAATTTGGAATGATAAGTTGGTGACCTAGTATTCTGTTAGGTTTCACACCACATTAGTCATTAATAGATTGAGTAGTAAGTGAACCCTACTCCTTGTTTTGTGAGACCCTACAAGATAGTGGATCAGGTGGGGAATGTTGGTTATCGTATAACACTACGACTATATCTGTCTCTGTCACATATCATGTTCCGTGTATGGCACTGTAAAAGTATCTATCTGATCCATCACACATTTTGATATAGATTTATCATGTAATTTATCCTGATTTGTCTTCAACTGAATGGAAATTAGGGCTTTTGATTCTAAGAAAATGGTACTTTATGGAAAACAGTACCATTGGTTTGTGTGCTATGGAATCATGGTTTTGACAGCCATGAGACGTGGAAGCATGAAAACATTGTAGGGTGAAAATATTAATGTACATACTCAATTAAAATAGGGGAGAATTAAATGTTTAAAAACATTCATTTTTTAACCTTAAGCAAAACTATGTTTAACAAGGTTATATAAGGTAAATTCACAAGACCCCTTTTAGTTATAGAAACATGCTAGCTTCCAAAAATATGGTTCCTGAAATGAAGCATAAAGAATATTTACAACGAAAAGATTCTACCTTTAAGAATATAGTATCTTATTTATCAGAGAATACAAAAGAACAAGAAATTATAAGAAGGTTATACATTATTCATTTATCAATATATAGTGGAAATATAATTGAAAAAAATCAAGTAAAAAGTATGTAATCTTTTATCCCAAAGAGTATAGTATCCAACAAACATGGATAAAGGACACTCGATTTATACTTTTAAGAAAGTTAGTCTAACTCAGTCCAGGTTTATCCCTTGATAGGAATATCAGAATTTGTCTTGCTATCCACACAAACCCTTGAACTTTAAGTTTGTCAGAACCTCTGTCTTCCTATCAACGAATGTTCTTGAACATTATGGTAGTTGGAACCTCTGTATTCCTATCCCCAGACATCCTTTATTTTACATAGCAACAATCAGAGTCGCATGAAGCAAGCTGAACTAGATGTTCAGTATGAACAAGGCATGAGAGCATCTCTCTCTAGAAATCACTTCAGGAGCATGTAATCTCTAGAGTCATCGAGTCATTAATCTTATTCAAATGAGCTCCAATTTATAGGCACAACCCCAATGGTCATCTCCCTCCTCCAACAATTATATTTTCCATTAATTTCAGAGGGACCTATACTTGTGTCACTCAAACAACAGTTAGTTTGAAATAGAATGTATGACATCATTTCATAACAATAAAAGGTTTAAGTAAAATATGTTTTCATAACCAAGTCTATTTTTTCGAGTCTAAGGAAAAATAAATGTTTGGAGTCTAAGAAAATAATAATTTGTAGACTATAAATCAATGATATTCATATTTTTTTCCATAGAATTTGGAACCTGAATTCTATGGGTTTTAGAATCTGAATTCTAATGACATCGGAGTCAGAATTCTTAGGAATTCCGAGTTTGAATTTTGAAAAATTCAGAGTCTAAATTACAGTGAATTTAGAGTCTGAATTCAGAGAATTCGGAGTCATAATTTCCTAAAATTCATAATTTGATATTCATAGAATTCAAAGTCTGATTTTTATAAAAATAGGATTATGATTTTCTTAGGATTCAGAGTCTGTCTTTTAGAGAATCCAGAGTTTGATTTTCATATAATTGAAAGTCTGCTTTTCAAAGAATTCGGAATATGAAAATAGAATAATCTATAAACAATTATTTATGGAAATATGTGATTTTAGACATGAATCCAAATTTTTACCATTATGAATAAAAGAGTTATACTTAGAGAAACTATAAAATGAACAATGAAATCATAGGTAATGTTAAATTTCTTTGGGGAAGTAAATTTTTTTAAGATAAATATAATGGAAAAATAATATTCCTTAGGATAATGTGTATGTGATTTTAAAAACATAGGGGAATGGGAAATTCATAAATACAACTTATTGACTCAACAATCTACCCCTTTTGGGAATAGACAAACATTCATACGAAAAAAATATAAGGACTTAAGTTTTTCATTATGAACATTAAAGAAAAATTATATCTCTTTACATATGTATCAAAGTGAATATGACTAACTCCCACTTAGGTTTTGAAATACCTAAGGTTCGTATTGTTGATTTCTTGATGATATTTACATTTTCCTACATATGAAAATATTTTTTGATAAGAAATTCACCTTAGATAAACTCCCCTTACATAGGTAAATCTCTTCCTTTAATAGAATTATTCTTATCATTCCTTTCTCCCACTTTGTGATTTTCAAAAAGGAATAAAGAAAATAAGGAAAAAATATGGTACCTGAAAAGATATAACTAAACAACCAAATATATAAAGAACACCCCAATTTTTATTATGATTAATATAATTTTTACAAAGAAGAAAATACAACAAAATATCAGAATGGTGTAGAATTATTTTTCTTTCTCATTCCGAATTAGCTTATTGACAATGGTATTCGGCTTCTTTTTCTCCTTGTGATCTTCTTCTACATTCTTGAGCAGTTGATCCTAATATTTATTTTTCTTCTCTTAGGATTTAATCATTTCTTCCTAATCCTTATGAATATTTTCCTGACCTTCAAAACATTTTCTTTCTTAACATGATTTTTTTCAAACTCAATTCTGAGATCCCTTTCTATCTTCCAATTCATACCCAGTGAATTAAGATTACCATTGATGTCCTCAAATTCTTACATCTGGTTTGTCTTTTCAAGAGTCATAATTTCCTCAATACTCATAGAAAGATCATTAAACATCCGATCATCAGTGTCAAAAGCATCGTTCAGATTATCATGGAATTTTTCAATGGATCTGAGATATTTGATTGTCTTCCTTGACCGACATGTGATTATCTTGAATAATATTTTTTGGGATTCATATTCAAAAAATAAGGTTTTGAAATCTATCTCATGTTTTACAAAATTATTTATAAGCATGGTGACTGAATCTTATTTCTGACTAAATGAGTGATAAAGAATTTGGAAACTCGAGTCTATACTCATGAATAAGGAAATTGTATCAACCAACTTCTTAAAATATTATACCTCAAAATCATGTCCATGAGAGGAGGATTCCATATTAGAGTGCTTGGTTGGTGAGGAATTATTTTGTAACTCTTTAACTTTCCTCTTCGACAAAGCACCAACAACATTAATTTTCACCACATATTTCTTAGGTGTATCCACCAACACATGGGTTCCCTTATCAACTCTCATAATGATCTCATTAAATTTGGGTGATTCATGCTCACTATCTGATAACTGAATAATATTATCTTCCTTAGGGTTTTCTCTTTTAGCACCTACAAGAATATCCACTGGGTGAATAAAGTCATGGTTTCTACTTTCTTCTTCAGATAGATTATTCACTTATTTTTACCTATTTCTTCTTTTCCTAGAGTAGCATGTTTTGAAGATTCGGCTTCAGATGCTAGGATTGATAGTTCCTCAGAAGAACTCTCCATCTCATTATAATTCTATATTTTTTCTCATCTCTTCAGTATCACCACTTACTTCTTATTATTATTATTATTCTTCCACTTCTTCTTCTATTACTTCCTCTTGCACAATTTCTTCTTCTGGTTATAGTTCTAAAATTACTACCTTCTTTTTCAGAGTCATAGGAATTTATTCTTTCAAACATGATTTTGGTACTAGGATTTTCTCATAGGCTTTCTCAGCAGCCTTAAGAAGGGATTGAACGATTGCAGCCTGTGACATACTTTCATTCTCTTCTTTCTCAATATCTTTTGTAACCTTTATCTTTAACTCTTTTGACTCATCAAGGTCCATTCCCAAAGTATTATTCCATTTTTTCATGGTATTTTGTTCTTCCCACCACATACACAGTAATTCATCATGGTATGTCTTTTGTTTCTTTGGTTTTGGGGGTGCTAATTCAACTTCCTTAGTCGTAGTTATTTTTTCATTCTCTTCATTTCCATTGATTTCATCTTCTATTCACCATTTTTGGAAGTCTCAGCCTCACATGGTTTCTTTTTTTGAGCTTCTTTTTCTAATTAAAGCATAAAAATATCTGAATTTACAACTCAATCCACCCTTCATCCTTCTCAAGGTATCATCCATAAGAAGCATAACCTTATAATTTCTTGTCATTGAACTGCAAGGGATTTAGAACGATTATGGACTAAGAAAAATAATCATGGAGAGAATTTCTAGATACGTGATAATTTGTGACTTCATATTTCCATTCTTGATATTTTCAATTTTTATGAAGATATACATCATCAGATTTATCTTCATGATGCTCACCCAGAAATCCAGAATATAGATGTCACATTTCATCAATGAATCGTTATCCTAATTTTTCAGAATTAGAAATCCTTGAACCCATAATTCAAGAATCCAAGAATTTGTAGATAGATGGAAAATCTTCGGATTCATCACTATGTTTAGACCTAGTCACCCAAAATCCTCATCCTTCTCAAATGAACATGATACACTCAGTAATTTATGGGTGTGAAATTCAACATTACCTTCATAAGGAGTTCATATTAGACTTGTGACCTTGGTGTATGAAAGGGAGTATTCCTTTATATAGCTCCTGAATGAAAAAATATATCTCCCTCCTTCATTGAAGAAACATAATGATTCATAAAATTCAACCAACAACTCCGGATAAACTGTTTCCTATGACATTAGTTTTGATATACATAGACTTCCCCGTCCGTTCATCTTGATTTTCTTTGAAATGATAGAATCATACATAGAAAATAAATTCAAATCCACTAACCTATCTCTATATATGTTCCATTTATATATTATTTACAGTCGAAATTTCTTTTTATGGAGAGGATTCAACAGACATTACGAACTGAGGAAAACCTTAAGATCCAAAACGACCTTTAGTATGAGGGAAGAACTTCAGCACCTAATGGATTTGAAGATTTTCATTGGAAAATCAATAGGGGGTCCTTATATAGGCGTTTGAGATGATGGTTAATCTTCTTTAATTGATCCAATAGTTACAAAACTCTTAATTAGATATCACGGTTGAGATGATAGCCAAAGAAGGGATATGGTAGGTTCCAATCACTTGAGGTTTTTAAGATAATAATTCAGTATTATGGAAAAGTGAATCTTGACAAGTTTCTTCAACAAGATAACAATACTAACTTGTAAAAAGATTTTTATGAAAATTTATGAAAGAAAAACATACCTTCCAGATTTCCAAAAAATTTCTTCATAATGTGGAAACTTATTCTTAAAGAACTTTTTATTTTGAAAATTTTAAAATTAATTTAATGAATATTTTGTTTACGAGAAACTTTGATTTCAAAAAAATACTGATTTAAATTTTTGATTACCAAAAAAAATATGATTACAAAAATATAATTATAAAAAAATCTGATTATAAAAATTTTGATTACGAAAAAAATATGATTACAAAAATTTTGATGAACAAGAAAATGTACTCCCCCTTTAAAAAAAGTATATTAATATAATGATATAGTTTTCAACATTAAGATAATATGGAAATTAACTTATATTTTGGATTCCTAACTTTTGTTTAATGTATTCAAATCTATTTGAGGGCAATAATATGGTGAAAATATCATCAAGTTGAACCTATGTTCCGATAAATTGAATTATGATATCTCATTTTTGTGTGTGGTCCCTAATAATGTGATGCATAATATCTATTTGTTTTGTATTAGAGTTATGTGAATGGTTTTTACATAGGGAAATGACACTAGTATTATCACACAACATTTGTGTTTTAGTAAAACTCATACCATAGTCTGTGTGTGTGTGCTGTATCCATAATTCCCTAGCACATCAACTTACAACATCTACATATTCTTCTCTATTATTGGAAAGTGCTACTGGTTTTTTCTTTTTTCCTGAACAAGAATCTAATGAATCTCTTATGAAATGATAGATTCTGGATGAACTTTTCCAATCCATTCTACATTCACCAAAGTCAGCATTAGAAAATAATTTTAAAACAAAATCATGTTGAGAAGTATTAAAGAGTCCTAAATCAATGGTTCCCTTTATGTAGATAAAAATTACTTTCACTACCCTTAAATGATATATCATAGGATTCGATTGATATCACATAAGCATACTGAAATCCTTATGTCTGGAAGACAAGCGGTCAAGTGTAGTAAACATCATATCATAACTCTAAATGATGTTTGTTCTACTGGATTCCTATATTCATCAAGACTAAGTGAATTTGAGATTCCAATGGGAGTACTAATACTCCTATTGTATTCATATCCATACTTTTTAATAATATCTTTGATATACATATGTTGATATATATATGTTCCTTATGGTTTTTGCGAAATTTGAAAACCTGGGAAAAATGTTAAAACACCAATCATTCACATTTCAAACTCTGATTTTAATATATCTATATTGGAATTAGTTAAAGATTTATTATTTTAAACAAATATAATGTCATGAACATAAATTTGATCAATAAAAACATTTTTCTTATCTTCATTTATAAATATTTTTGGATCATCATTTCCATTAATTTAATTTTTTTGAAACAAAAATCATGTATGTCTATCAAACCAGGATCTAGGGGATTGTTTAAGTCCACATAAAGCTTTTTTATGTTATAAAACATGTTGAGGATGTGTTCTATCTTCAAAACTAGGAGGTTGTTCAACAAAAACTTACTCTTGAACATATATAATAAGGAAATGACATTTAACATCATTTGAAAATATATAAAGTTAATGATGTTGAAAAGGAAAGTAGAATAAGGATAGATTCATGTATTGAAACTGATGCATAGGTTTCTTCATAGTATATTCCTTGTTGTAGATTATAGCCTTTAGTAACAAATCTAGATTTATTTCTTTCTATGATTCCAATTTAATCACACATATTTATGAAGACCCATTTTAGTCCAATAACAGATTTTTCATTAGTTCCTTCAACCAAGGTCCAGAAATTTTTCATTTCTAATTCATTTATCTCGTCTTTCATAGATTTTATCTAATCTCCATTACCTAATTCTCCATATATTATTTTTTGTTCTAATTGAGAAATTAATTATAGATGTTCTACTTTATTTCTTAAGGAAAATCTAGTCCTTACTAGTTTATTTAAATCACCAATGATAGTATCCCTAGGATGATTTTTAATAAATAATTATTTTGGGTATTATAAAACCTATTCATCAACATACGGTTGAAAATATACTAGGTTAAATGTCTCAGAACCATTTTCTTGAACATTTTCCTTATCAGAGGGATCTTCTATTAGGGGTTGAAAATCAGTTTTTGAAAAAACAACCGAAGATGTAGATTAAGGTTGTTTAAAAACGAAAGGACCAGTTTCACCAAATTTATCATGTATTATTTATTTAATTGTTAAAGTATTTTTTTTAAAATAATCCATAATCCATAGAAGTTTTCGAGTAGCCTAAGAAAATTCCATCATCATATTTTGGTGGGAATTTATGTAATTTATCTTTTGTATATAGAATGTATACTTTGACTCCAAATACCATGAAGTAAGAATTTATAGGTTTTATACCATTCCATTACACATTAATGGTTTTATTTTGAAAATATCTAATCAAAAATTGATTTATAGTATAACAAAAAGTTTTTACATATTCTTCCCAGAAATGATTAGCTAACGAATATTCACTTAACATTGTTCTTTTTATCACTTGATGAATTAAATTTCTTAATTCAACAACACCATTTTTTTTGGTTATTCGTCCAGAGATATTATGAGTAATGCCTTTTCTACTTCAAAGAGTTTCAAAATCAGACTTTTGAAATTCTCCTCTACCATCATGATGAATAGATATCAATAGAAGGTTATTCTCATTTTTAACATGGGCTATACATATTTTTAATTAAGAAAACGCTTCAGAATTCATTAATAAAAATAGACCCACATAATCTAGTATAATCATCTACTAGGAAAATCAAATAGTATTTTCATCCATTTCATACACATTGTGTTGGTCTAAAAATATCCATATCCACCAACTGTAATGTATTAGAATATGATACTTCACCAATTGATTTAAAGATATATTTATGTTGCTTTCCATATTGACATGGATCAAAAACTTTTATAGAATCAAATCTATGCTCTGGTAGATTTTGAAAAATTGTTTTCTTAGAGAATTTACAAAGGATCCTATGGTTACATTGTCCAAAACTTCTATTCCATAAGCATGATTGATCTTCCATTAAACATAGACAAAGTAGATCTTAGCTCGGATGGTCTCCTATGTTTAGTGTGTATACATTCTCTTACCTATGGGCAGAAAGAATAAACCCTTCATTGTAATTGTGTACTAAGAATTTATCATTCCTAAAATTTATACGGTAACCTTCATCATATTATTGAAATAGGATAATGACATTGTACTTAAGACTGTTAAAAAATATAACATTTGAAATCAATGTTTTCTAAAGAAGAAAAAATATTCCTATACCAATAATTTCTCCGTGATCATTTTCTTTAAAAGTTGAATTTCCTCCCGTTGTCTTGGTAATCTTTTCAAAGAATTTTTTGTTACCTGTAATATGTCGGGATCATCCAATATCCATGTAACATGTATTTTTGTTGGTACTATCATTACTTTCTTGAAAATAATAGTTTAAGTCTTTTATAAACCCAAAAATTCGTGGATAAAGAATGATTAGAAAGAAAATTTTTAGGAATCCACATATTCATAGAAAAATTGTCTTTATGTAAACCTAAAGACCGAGTTTTGTTTAAAGAACAATTTATTGTCCAACACCCATCACCGTGACATTTAGTGTAGAATGGGGAACTTTTAAGAACAAAATAATTTTTACTCAAAACTATTTTAGAGTGAGTATTACAAAATCAATAATTATTCCATACAGGCCTAATTAGGAAATAAATTTTATAAATGTTTTTCATAACTAAGGTAATGTTTGAAAAACACTTCTCTAAAGAAAATATTTTTCAAATCAATTTAAAACCCATATTTTTATCCTAAAAACATTAGTTTTAGAAGTAGAGTTAGTATCTAAAATAATTTTCTTATAAATTACATTTCCAAGATCCTTAGAATGTTTACCCTTCTCAGAATTAAATTCCCCATTGTCATTAGCTGGGCTGGGATTCCATTTGACCCTGCACCCGACCGAGTCCGCAACATGGCCCGATGGGCATTCCCGATCCCCACAGGCTGGCACAAGTGCCCGGGTATCAAAAGTAACACATGGGAACAATTTACCCGAAATATTAAACAAAAGAACTAATAAGATAAAGAAACTCAATCTGAAAATAGGCAACCAAACAAGGCCTTAAACTAAAAACAAATTTAGAGGTTTACAACATGAACCAAAATCCATAAATAAACGATTACAAAAGAAACTAAAACTCTAACTCAACCCTACAAGAAACAAGAGAGGCCCAACATCCACATGCAACAACACCAACCTGAATTAGAACACAATCAATAACCAAAACCACCATCGCTGAGCATGATGTCACAACCTGGAACAGACAAGAAACAATGTTTACATACACACAAAGGTTAATGTAGGGTGTGAGACAAGAGCCCAGAAGGACGTCACCCAATAAAAAGTTCCACGTGTAAACATTAAAGGACAAAAACATTTTCTTGCGTAAGAAATTAAAGGACATCAAAGCTTGAACAACTTAAAAAACAGTTTCTATAAAGAATTCACTTTCAACGAAACAAAATTTAAAAAAATAAAACAACCTTGTAGTTAAAAAACTCATACCATTAAGAGAACAAAAATTCTACAACGTATACCGATGGTGAGTGTATAGTAGTCCATAAGCGCCCAAAGTGGTAATGGCCCTATAGTTACTAGAAAAATAATGTGACCCTAGAACATCGTGTATCAATGAACAGTAGTATATAAATAACGACAAAATATGTTCTCATGTAAGAGCCACTAGTAGGGAAACACAACCATAACCTAGTGGTCTCCAATCATCATCCAATGTTTAGTTAGTGTTGTAATTGTAAAACCCATTATGTGAAACTGGGCCAGAGCCGCTTTCATATCACTAGCACGCTAGATCTAGTCTGTGAACCTAGTAACCAGGCTTCCCCTTTTGTGCTAAAGATGTTCCAATTTCACACTTCATGTCAAAGTCAAATGAATAAAATAGACAAGGTGTTACATTAACCCAATGCCACACTTACACACACACAAAAATCCATATGAAATAGTACCCACACCAAAAGACATCACCCAAATCAATAAAAACAATCTCTGCATTGTTAAAAATTATTTATTAAAACACATTAAATTCTTTGTCAAAAATTTATTTAAAAAGAAACATAACACGACATAAAACAAAGGAAACCACTCATCCATCCATCATGACCAAACCCACCCAACGCCACATTAAGGACACAAAATGCACAATTAACATCATTTAATAACCCAGCCGCATGGTTAAAAGACCATTATCCCGATTAAACAAGACACTAGAAATTTTATTAATAAATTTCAGAATACGACACATGACTTTAGACACCTAAATTCACCTCAAACCCTCTTTTGGAAAAAACAGATATGAATGCTACACTAGAACATAAACTGCCACATTTCACATTTTCACAAAAGAAAAGCAGAATTTCTAAAACACTAGTAGACAACTCAACATAGGTTTTCATGGAAACAACCTATTCAACACATGCAATGCCTTTACTTATGACAAGCATAGGCAACACCATGACGAAGGCGTGATTGATGCCACTTGCACAGATGATAAATGAACTTCACAATTTAAAAATTACTAGCAAAGAACTAAATATAAGTTCCTTATAGAAAACACACATCTAACATAAACATGGTACTTAATGATTCAAATACAAATCAAACATCAATGCAATAAAAAGTCACAACTATAGAAATTAATTAAATAATATTCTAAACAAATTAAGCCTGAAAAATTATTCATCATATAATGATTAGATGTGAAACCACCTAACTCGATGTTGAACCCAAAAATATGTGTGAAATCTTCAAATTCTTGCATGAAACATCAATCACACGCCATTTTCACTCCATGGAACCTCGCACGAGCTCAAAAACATGTATTCGTATAAAAAAATCATGTTAGAACCCTTAAATATAAACTCATACCCACTACAAAAAACTCAAATACTAATGTTAGATACCTATCTGAAGGGGAAGCATGGGAGGTCTGGAGTCTGGACCGACGCGTGGGGCGATGAGTTGTCTTTCAGGAAGAGGCATGGCATCATTGGGGGTGTGAGGTGGTCGGTCCGGGGTGATTTAGTGACCGAAGGGGTCGACCGAGGGTTTGCCGGAGGAGATACCATAAGGGGGGGGGGGGGGTTCACCGGAAGAGGCGACGGGGTGCGCTAGGGTTTACCTAACCAGGTGAGGGGTGATGGGCTTCGCTGGACCAACCGGAGGGGGGGTCGCTGGGCTCGGAAAGGGGGTGTGTTGGGGTTTTCCGGACCAGGTGATTGGTATGGGGAGTGAAGGATGGGGTTAGGGAAGGGGGGATGTTGCGACAGAAAAAATGGGGGTGGGTATGATCCCCAAACCTAAGGGGGAAAATAGAAAGTCCAAAAATAAAAAAGAAGAGAAAAATGTAAAATAATAAATAAATAAAAATAATAAGTGTTATAATAATAATATTAATAACTAAAAAAATATTAAAAATATAAATTAAAATAACTTAATTTCCCCAACTAATATAAATAGTAATTATAATCAATAATAATTAACAATATCCTCAAAAAAATATTATCATTATTAGTGAAATCTTCCTTTTTTCATTTTTATTTCACCACTCATTTAATTTTAATCATTATTGATTCATTTCATTTAATCTACGGAACATCGGGCAGGCACGCTGGGAGCTGGGGAAGGCCATACGGTGACCTAGGCGAGGTCGTGCGGCTTAGACAGCGATGCACTGAACGGTGTGAATGCCCAAAACGATCATTTATCAGTGAAAAAATGAAAAAATCCATTCGGGTTCGGCCCACATTTCATATAAAAATAATATTAATAATTAGAAGTAGAAAAAATTATAAGATAAAAATAAAAATTTGAAACATGATGCATCGCAATGTCTGGGTGTGACAATTCTCCCCACCATAAAGCATTCTGTCCCCAGAAAGCCACAACTATGGATGAGACCCAAAGTAGAAAATGACACCCCTTAAGGATCATAGAGAATCCCTATGAAAACAAACAGAAAGTGGAAAACACACTATGCTCAGAGAAGGTGACTAAAAGAAAACATCATGAAATGCGTAAAAAGACATCTTGATATGTGTTGCCTACCCCAAAGAGCTAGAATTCCTCTAGTTAAATGATCAAGTAAAGTAACTCTCACTCCTTTTGAAACCAACTTCACAAACCAAAGCATCATAAACCCTAATAAACGAAAACTACACCATTTGGATAGAATGAACAAACAAGGTCAAACCACGTCCAATGAACAATATTATCACTTATCACCAGGAAATCCTTAGAAACAGAACCAAAAGTCAACATGGGGAAGCCTGAGGGGCTCCCCACCATTAAGAACTTACCAACACCCAAGACGAGGTTGGAAAACCAACATGAGGAGGTCTGAGCAGACCCCCACCATTATGAAGATGACCAACACTGATTCACTCCATATACATTTAAGCGAGACCTATCATGAGTCCCTCCCCTCCATTAGAGCTGACAGACGATTCAAAACCTTGAAAATTTTCCGACAGTGACCAAACACCCCACCACAAAGGGCGGGGATGGTCGAACCACTCTACCGGCATCAAAACTATGAACTATGACCAACCAACATCTCCACGTCCCTGGATGAGCTCTATTAAAATCTAGGACTGATTTACACAAAAGACCCCATAAGGACCACTAAAAGTGATTACATCCATTGGGATGCCACCCCCCTGACTTTAAGAAAATGAGACGAACACACCTTCACATAGTCAAGGAAATCATACGTATCCAGATAGTTCGTTTGAAAGAAAAAATCATAGAAACAATTAAAAATGCCTTTACTTTCAACACTAATGATAGAAATAATGTCGGAGTCCCATAAAATCACAGGGTTCTTGATCATGCACAGGCCTCACTCCGAGGCCTATGGCTGGAGACCTAATGTTTGAAGCATCTCCTTCCTCGCAGTCAGGTGTCAAAGACTCATGAACAAAGCTTCTCCCTTTGTTGCTACATGCAACCACACTACAATCAAGACAACCCCATCAAGCACAACACTCCACGACATCCAACTACACTCTCACGAAACATCATCCAATACAGAGGTTTAGCGGATGCACATGCATCACCTCTTCACCTTAACTAAGAAACATAAGAAAGAAAGATGCACGACAATACTCCCCATTGAATAGAAAGAATCAAAACTCCCTATGTGGAGGACACACTCCTATGAAAATAGGGATTCTCGATGGAACCTTCGAAATACACCCTTGATCTTCAAAGAGACTCACACTGCAAGACATCATGAAACATGGTCCTTGAGGACAATCAATGTAGTACAAAGCCCTTCAAGACACAGGTCAACACTGAAAATTATGAACCGCCTTCACCCTTCCCCGTTGGAATTCCTTTCAATTTTTCTAGGGGAACATTCAAACAAAACAGTGTCAAACTTCATACTCGAAGATTTAGACAATTAAAAGAGACCAATGCTCCATTAAACTCCTCTCTCATCTATCATCCCAATATGAGAGGATTCACATAACTTAAAAGGATAAGGGAGAAACATAGCATTATCACTAAAAAGGGATAGTCCTCACTTTAATCAAATGGAGGGTCGGCCAACAGCGAACTACCCATAGACAAACCTCAATCGCATGTTAATGCTTTATGGGGGGCATGCACTAGTCAATAAAGAAAACCATGGACCCAATAAAACTGATCCAATGATAAAGACATAACAGAAGCAAACGATAAATGTGAAAGGGGGACACCTAAAATGGATTCCCGAAGCACTTTTTAAAAGAATTCACTAACTACATGCTTGCATACCAACTTACAAATAAGAATTTAAACTAGGGGCACAAATCAGTCAGAAAGGATCCTCCACTCAAAATGCCTCACATCTGAAATTTCCAAAACCCAAGGACACACCAAAAAATCACCGATTTTTAACGAACCAAATTCTCATTTAACAACACTTTCTTTGAAAATATGTACTGCTAGTTGGTTGTGAAAACACCAATAGTGTCTCATGGGCCTCGCACATGCATGTTCTCGTGCCACATCGACATCCACCTCACATCAATCGTGGAACTCATCCCCTTATTCCATTAACCATTTCTCTTTCCATATACACTCATGCAAGTGGTTTCCCACAAGAACACCAAGGAACCAAACCAAACCTTTTGATTTTTTTTCAAAACCAAAACATCCAACCCACTCTTTTCAACCCTCAAACATTATTCTATTTTTAATGTTCTTCATTTCAAAACATTTTCCAAGACCAAATCATAATTACATAAAAACCAAATTTTCACAATTCCAAAACAAAGAAACGAGGAATAGTGCAAGAGAAAACGTGTCTCAGCGGGTGACTAGAACATACTGTTGGGGGCCATACGCCAATCATGCCACCAACATAGAGGGTATTATAGGACATCATCCCCGACTCCACATGGCTTTCTAGACCTTGTGAGCTCACTAGGACCACTGACCCCACTCCCTTTTCAATTCCCCTAAACAAGATTAATCATGAGGACCAACGATTTAGACAGACCTCAACATACATTGGTAACTCGAGTCCCACCATGAGGTGTGCTGGACAGGCACCTTATTCATAGCCAGGACGTCAGGTTCAAACAACCATAACTCTATTATACCATAACTCTATCCCAAAAAAACATCCCAATAGAGAAGAACATTCCTTTGATACCATTTTGTCACTAACCAGGCCGGGACACCATCAGACCCGGCGCCCGACCTGGTCCTCGACATGGCCCGAAGGGCGTTCCCGATTCCCCCGGGCTGGCACAAGTGCCTGTGTATCAAATCTAACACATGGGAAAGATTTACCTGAAATAGTAAACACAAAACAACTAATAAGATAAAGAAACTTAAATTGAAAATAGAAAACCAAACAAAGACATAAAATAAAATCAAATGTAGAGGTTTAAAACTTGAACCAACATCTTGAAATAAACAACAACAAAAGAAACTAAAACTCTAACTAAAATATTCAAGCAACAAGAGAGGTACAACATCCACACACCACAACACCAGGCTACATGAGCAGACCAACAACGACCAAAGCCACATCGATGAAAATGATGTAACAACCTAGAACACACAATAAACAAAGTCTACATACTCCCAAAGGTGTATGTAGGGTGTGAGACAAGAGCTCAGTAAGACATTGTCCAACAAAAGGTTCCACTTGTAATAATAAAATGAAAAAAAACATTTTCATGTTCAATAAAAGAACAGACATCAAAGCTTGAAAAACATAAAAAATAATAGTTTCTATAAATAAATCACTTTCAACAAAAAAAACATAAATAAAATAATTAAATAAAAGACCCTTTCAGTTAAAAAATTAATAATCCTTTAAGGGAACCCAAAGGCAACATCATCTGCTGATGGTGATTGCATAGTAGTCTAGGAGTACCAAAAGTGGGAGAGGCCAGATAGGTACTAGAAAAAGGAATGGGACACTAGAAATTCGGGTCTCAGTGAATAGTATTATATGAATCACAAAATAATATGTTCTCGTGCACGAGCCACTAGTAGGGAAACACATCCACAACCAAGTGGTCTCCAATCATCATCCAATGTTTAGTTAGTGTTGTAATAGCCAAACCATCTTTGTGAAACCAGGCTAGAGCCGCTTCCGTATCACTAGTAGGATAGATCTAGTCAACCAACCTAGTACCCAGTATACCCCTTTTGTGCTCAAGATGTTCTAATTTCACAATTCATGTCAAACTCAAATGAATAAAACAGATAAGGTGTTACCTTAACCCAATGCCACACTTGCGACACACAAAAATCCTTCTAAAATAGTACGCACACCAAAAGACTTCACCCAACTCGATTAAAAAAAATATATGCATTGATAAAAATTATTGATTAAAACACATTAAATTATTTTTCAACAAACTATTTAAAAATAAAAAAACATGAATTAACACAAAAGAACCCAATAAACCATCCTTCATGATCAAACACACCCAATGCCACGTCAAGAACACAAACTGCACAATTCAAATCATTTAATAACATAACTGCATGGTTAAAAGACCACTTTACTGATTCAAAAAGACTCTACAAAATTTATTAATCAATTTCAGAATACAACACATGACTTTAAACACCAAAATTCCAATCAAACCCTCTTCTGGACAATGCACATATGAATGCTACACCAGAACATAAACCAGCACTTTGCATATTTTCCCAAACCAAAGCAGACTTTCTAAAACACAAGTAGACAACTCAACATAGTTTTTCATGGAAAAAACCTACTCAACACACACAAATCATTCACTTATGAAAAGCACATGCAACACCATAATGAAGGTGTGATTGACATCACTTGTACAGATGAAAAACAACCTACACAATTTAAAAATTACTGCCAAATAACTAGATATAAGTTCTCAACAAAAAAAACACATGTAACATAAACTTGCTACTTAATGATTTAAATACAAATTAAACATCAATGAAAACCAACTTCGAAACTACAATAATAAACTAAATAATATTCTAAAAAATTAAAATTGAAAACTAATTCATCAAATAATGATTAGATTTAGAAACACCTACCTCGACGTTGAACCCCGAAAATTGATGTGAAATCTTCAAATTCTAGCATGAAACATCAATTGCGTGCCATTTTCACTGCAATGAACCTTATGCGAGCTCAAAAACACGAATTCAGATAAAAAACATCATGTTAGAACCCTAAAATAAGAACTCATACATGATAAAAAAACTCAAATACAAAGGGGAGATACCGATCTGAAGGGGAAGCACGGGAGGTCTGGTGGCTGGACGTAGGGGTGGTGCGACAGGTTGTCTTTCGAGAACAGGCAGGGCATCATGGATGGGGGGGAGGTGGTTGGCCGAGTGTGTTTCAGTCGCCGAAGGGGTCGACCAAGAGTTTTCGGTGGAGAAACTTGAGGTGGGGGAGGGGTTTTCAGACTATAGGGGGGGTGCGTTGGGGTTCATCGGACCAGGTGAGGGGGTGTTGGGGTTTGTCGGACCAACCAGAGGAGGGGGGGGGGTTCACTGGACCAGGCGAGATGGTGTTTTGGGGTTCGCTGGACCAGGTGAGGGGGTGCGCTGGGGTTCGCCAGACCAGGTGAGGGTTATGGGGAGTACGGGATGGGGATAGGGATGGGGGAGATGCCGTGACGAGAAACAAGGGGGGATCTGCAACCCTAAGGGGAAAAAGAATGTCCAAAATTAAAAAAAAGAGAAAAAGAAGGTAATAAATAAATAAATAATAATAATAAGAGTAATAATAATAATAATAGTAATAACTAAAAAAAGAGTAATAATAATAAATTAAATAACTTATTTTCCACTACTAATATAAATATTAATAATACTCAATAATAATTAACAGTATCTTCAAAACAAATATTATCATTATTAGTAAAATATTATTTTTTTCATTTTAATTTCAATAATAATTTCATTTTAATCATTATTAATTAGTTTCATATAATATGTAGAACATCGGGCAGGCACGTGTGTAGTTGGGAAAGTCCACGCAACGACTTAGGTCAGTGCATGCGGCTTCGACAGTGACACAATGAACGCTGTCAAGGCCCAAAATGGTCATTTAATAGTGAAAAAACATAAAATCCCAGTCATGTTTTTCCCAAATTTCATATAAAATGAATAATAATAATTTGAAGGAGATAAAATTATAAGATAAAAAAATTTTGATACATGACGCAGCGCAATGTCTAGGTGTGACAATCATGGTTATAGAAAATACTTTAAAAATCATAAATTTTCTTATTAAGATATTTAGAAAGATTTGATACTTCTTTTCTAAGATTAGAAAATCTAGATTTTTCCTTCTCAATCTTTTTCTTGTGTTTAGAATTTTCATTCTTGAGATGTTTAGGAAACCTAGAAACTTCTTCATAAATAGGTAATGCATTATCTTTAACATAAAAAGATTTGTTATCCTATGATTAATAATATAATTTATCATTATAATTTTTATTTAAGGGTACATTTGTTTTGGATTCAAAATTTTGTACCTTGTCCATTAGACACTGAATTGTAATAGGTATCTTGGCAAGCAGACTAAGATTATTCAGACCAAAATATTCATACTCTGATGATTCATTAGAAGAATCTCCACCATTGGCACTCTAGGTGTCATTATCTTTCAGAACATTCTTAACATCATCCTTTTAGTAATAATTTCATTTTTTAGAATGATTTTCCTTTTTATCCTTTTTCCTATGAATATGCCAATTTAGACTAATATGCCCTTGTCTTTTAAATTTATAACAAGTGACTTTAGAGTCTTTCTTGTCTTTTCATTCATTCTTCATAAATATATCATGAATGTATTTCTTCCAAAAAATCTTTATCATCCTTAGAGAAGTATTAGATAGCTCATTCTATGAATGTTAAATTTTACATGATTCAGATAAAACAATGACTTTCTTGGACTTGGATATTGTAATCCTTTCAAGAGTCATGGATTTAGTAGTAGTAAAGTCTACACTCTCATTTCCATTTTTCTTCTTATCAGTATCTATTTTCATTCTTGTCTCATATTGAAGAAGAGTTCTAAAAGCTCATCCAGATTAATTTGAGATACTTTCTTATTATCATCAATTATTGTTCTCTAATATTCCCACTCATTAGGCATCATAACACTATCTGGTCCACAACTGCCTCATCATCAAAACCTTTCTCACCTCTATTTTGTAAACTGTTATCAATTGTCATAAACATTTGTCGTACCTTACACACTTGTTCTCCATAAGGAAATAGAGATCCATTATATTCTTCTCTAATAATAGCTCTTCTAGTTTTTATAACCATGGATGTACCAAAATTAGTAACATCCAATTTCTTCTAGATATAGTATGAATCTTCACAAGAATAAATTTGACTATATATATTCCTGGTCATGGATCACAACAATGTATTGGGTACATTGTAGTTTAGTTGATATTATATCTTTTCATGACTATTAAAAGTTTCGACATCCTTATCAAGAATCTTGTAATATCCATTAAGCATAACAAAGTTGTCCACTAAAGTATTAATAATAAAAGTCTTCATACGATCTCTCCAAAATTCATAATCATTCCAATTATATATAGGTGGTCTAGTGGGATTTATATTTTCAATCGAACCAACATTCATTCATTCCATCTAAAGGAAAATATATTTCCAAAAAAACATTTTAATAGTAAAAGTTTGTAATCAAGGATAAAAATATTATACAAGGAAAATATTTTTAACATTGAAAACATTAGTAAGAAAACTTATATCTGAGAATAATTATTTCAGAGACCTCCTCTAATACCAATTGTAGGATCGAAATATGTATCTCGATGATCAATTACAAGAGGGTGGGTGAATTTTATGTTTAAAAACATTCATTTTTAACCATAAAAAACTATGTTAATCATGGTTAAACAAGGTAAATTCATAAGACCTCTTTTAGTTCTACCAGATTTCTAGGTTTCAGAAATATGGTTCTTGAAATGAAACCTAAAGAAATTTACAGGGAATATATTATTACTTAAATCATATAGAATATTACTTATCAGAGTATACAAAAGAACAAGAAAGTATAAAAATGTTATACAGTCATCCTTTATCAAAATACATCAAAAATAAACTTGAAACAAAACAATTAACGTGTATAAAATCTTTCAACCAAAATTTTATGGTATCCAACAACCTTGCATAATGGTCCTTTGATTTATACTTCAATGAATCCTATCTTACCCACACCAGGGTAATCCTTCAATAGAAATATCCGAATCTGCCTTACTATCCCCACAATCCCTCGAACATTATTGTAGTCATAACCACTTTCTTCCTATCAACAGAAGTCCTCAAACACTAAGATAGTCGGAACCTCTATCTTCCTATCCCCGGAAGTCCTCAATTGTACACAACAACAATTGGGTTTGCACGAATCAAGCTGGACAAGATGTTCAGTATGCACAATGTATGATAGTCTCTCTCTCTCTAGACATCAATTCAGTAACATGTAATATATAGAGTGAATGAGTCATTGAGATCATTCAAATGAGCTCCAATTTATAAGCACTTATCCATCGGTCATCACCCTTCTCCAAGGACCACATTTTTTTATGAATTTCATAGGGACCTGTACACATGTACTATAACATTATTTAGTTTGAAATAAAATGTAATACATCATTTCATAACTATAACAGGTGTAAGTAAAATAAAGTTTTCTAACCATGAAAATTTTTTCAAAGTCTATGGAAAAATAAACGCTTAGAGTCTATGTATATAATAATTTAGAGAATATAAAACATGGATATTTGGATTATGTTTTCCGGTTAATTTGGTAGATGAATTTTATAGATTTCAGAATCCAAATTCTAATGAATTAGGAGTCAAAATTCTTAGGAATTTGGATTCTTAATTATTGGGAATTTAGGGATGGAATTCTAAGGAATTTGGAGTCAGAATTCTGTGGAATTCACAGTTTGAATTATGAGGAATTGGGAGTCTAAATTTTAGAGAATTTAGAGTCTGAATTTCATATAATTAAGATTCTAATTTTCATAGAATCCCGAGTCTGATTTTCCCAGAATTAGAAGTATAATTTTCTAAGAATACAGGGTATGATTTTTAATGAATTCAGAGTCTGGTTTTCAGAGAATTTGGAGTCTAATTTTTAAAGAATTTAGAGTTTAATTTTTAGAGAATACAATATCTAAAAACAGAATACTCTATAACCAAGGATTTATAGGAATCCGAGGAATTTTCTATGAAACCAAATTCTAAAATTTAGGAATAAATGATTATGTTTTATAGAAATTAAAAAATGAACAATGAAAACATAGGTATGGATAAATTTCCTCAGGAAGAAATTTTTTACTTATTTTGATAATTTTTTTGGAAAAAATAATTTTCCTTAAGATAGAGTTTGTGATTTTCAAAAAATTGAGGAATGGAAATGTCCTAAGGAAAACTTATTAACTCAACAGAATGCATGAGAGAGTACTTGCTTAATCTATTTTACAAGGAATCGACTTCATATGATTTCATTGGATATAAATATCTTATGGTGGGGAGGTTGTAACAATCCATTTCCATTCCGACAGGTATGTCATAAACCATGTCAAAGTTTTCTTTTTCATTTTTTTGTAAGATTTTAGTTGGACTGGGAGGATATCTATAATAATAATGTTAGAAACATGTTTCACTTTTTCATCATTAATCTATGTGTTTTGGTAAACTGTAAGGATATTACATTCCATGTAACATGGTTACACGCTATGTAACTTTTTCTGAGTGAATGCAGTAAAGCATGGTTAACAGTGGGAAGGGAACACACCGTGAATTCCCATTACATGAAATGATTTATTTTCTGGTTTTTTTAATGAATAATGTAGGGTTTTTTAGTTACAAATATTTTTCAATACCATACATGAATACGGTTATGTGTCATGTAATTACCTGATGTAAATGGGGTATTACAGATTCGACATGCATTCACTGTTATGGAAATTAATACATTCATAGAGTGTTACTAGATTACATGTTGTGTAACTCACTAATAATAGATATAACATGGAGGAAACACATGTTTCTTTTCATTCAATCCTCTCAATTTATTCTTCATTCAAATTAATGATTTCCCCGTGAATTTTTAGAGCCTTACAACCATTCTAGATCCATTCCATTGGTGTTCAATCATCATTTCATCGGTGGGTGAAATTCCGGTAAGCGTTATTCATAATTCATCATCTATTTCTCATTTTTTCTTCATAGGTATTCCATAGATAATATTGGAATTGATTTATCTATTCCATATGGTGTGGGATTTTTATTCTAGGATAGGTTTCGTGGTCTCTACAACATTTATCGTCATTAAAGGTTGTGGTTTTGAATGTTGAGTATCAATAAGAGGTATGTTGTTCCATTACAATTAAAAAAATTGATTATCCCAAAATATCAGGATTTGTTTCAATTGTTGATTAAAATTTCATTGCTATAAATGATTAAAATTAAATAGAT
Organism: Viscum album; assembly: GCA_963277665.1. NCBI lineage: Eukaryota > Viridiplantae > Streptophyta > Magnoliopsida > Santalales > Viscaceae > Viscum > Viscum album. The sequence continues at coordinate 1,593,376,944 of OY728150.1, forward strand.
AAAAAACATGATTCTAGTTAATTGAGATATTTTAAATGGTTTGGGCATATAAATTTGGAATCCTTCTGTGCCATTGAATGTTGGTGAGTTTAATGGAAATAGGATAATTTAAATTGTTGAATTTAAATTTTGGATTTTATTGAAATGAATTCCACTTAAATTATAAATTTGTTAGTGGAAATGAATGTTGAAAATGATATAATTCATTTTAAATTTAATTCAAACTAGTTAAAATGGAATTATATTGTTTTGATGGAGACACAGCGGTTTTATCTTGTGAAAAAGAATTTTTTTATTAAAACCTATTTTGTTTTTAAGTGGAATGAAAATGGATTTTTTTTAATTGATGAATTGTATTTTTTTTATTTTAGTCTGTGTGAAAATAGTTTCCTTATCACGTATGTGTGCATGAAAGCATTAGGTATTTGATGAGTTACTTGGATAGACTCTACCCTATTACAATATTCTAAAACATACGTGTCGATATTCACACCCTCAATGGGAGGGTGACGAGTCATCTCTGGATAGAGACATGGGGACATGAGTATACAAATTTTTTTGCGATCTCATATAGAGTACCAAATCCTATTTCTAGTTAATACTATCATACCAAGATTGAAGATGACCATGTTTCATGATTTTTTATTAATATATGAGATATAAATGTATGCAAATTTTTAATAACATCTATATGTTCCCCTTCAAGAGTTACATAAAATATGTTATGTAAATACATTTTTTATTTTATAATTCAAATAATTCCATATCTTGTAATGTAAAATCCGGTGCTTTATAATTATTGTCCATAATTTTTAAAATGTATATCATTTTTGATTAAATTTTCCTTCTGAATTAAAAAACCTGTTTATTTGAAAATTTTTAATCTTTTCCTTGGATATTATATATTTGGAATCAATTTTGGAATCATTGATCATATCCTACAGGAAATAGGCTCACAACCTACATTTACCTTCTAGTGATTATAAACTTTCTTATTATAGGATCAAGCAAAAGGAAGAGATATCTTAGAGTTTGATCCAACTATTGAGCTTTGGACTTGGTGGGTTGTGTGATTAGGAACATTGGGGCAGTTATCCTTAATTTTGGTTCTGGGTTTATTGTATATTGGAATTTTATTCCTTTTAGTATTCTGGTATTGTACTAAAAGTGGGGTTTCATTTATAAGAATATTGACCTTCTTTTCTTAATTCTTCTATGTATTGGGGGAAAATAATTCACACATCAATGTTATATGATTCCATGTGATATTTTTCGGCCGGTGGGGATCTAAAAATCCCACCGAGCTATGTCATGTTCTTCTTGGTTGTCGTGTTACCAGGGTACCTAAGCTGGTTCATGACAAATACAAGACCACAACAATGAGATATATATATATATATATATCTATGTATATATGAGTTCCACAATAAATATATCATTCACTATATCATAAATAAATAGTGGAATGAAAACTATTTTCACAAAATTTAATACTTTTTTCATAAAAAAATAATTTTCTATTTGGATTTGTGAATACAAAAAATTTAATCATCCAAAATGAGTATTTAAAATAGTAAATTTTAGGGTGATTCACTAATATAAAATTGAAATGATATAATTAATTTTTATATGAAGAGTAAAATGGAATGAAAACCATAAATATGTTTTTAGAAATCATTTTAAACATGTTTAAAATAGATGATGTTATAAGACACTTTCAATATTAATTTTCAAATATGTGAAGTGAAAAAATTTGATAAAATTTACTTTTAAAATGAATATTAAATAATTAAGCCTTTAAATTATGTAATGGATATCTAGGGGTTATATGGGTTGTATTATAATGTTTATAATATGGAAATAAAAAATCATTTTATAATTCATTAAATAACCCACGTATGAACAAGTAAATAATTAAAATGAGGAGTATTAAAAAATTTTATATGATGTAAAGTTAAATTATATGGACACCATAAATAAATAATTTTTTTAAATATTATATAAGTGCATTTATAGGGATATTACAAATTATAATTGAATTAATTGATCATATTTTTATTGTAAGTGAACAATACATAACACAATAAAACAAATTTAACGAAGGAAATATAGGAATCTAATTCCTCAAAAAATAATAAGGAATGGAATTAAAATATCAACATTAAAAAGAAGAGATTCATAAAATAAGACCAATATTATGGTGCAATAATTATTTCTATAGAGAAGAATTTTTCTTAACAAAACACATGTTAAGGCCTTAAAATGTTTTATTCATTATTTCATTGGAGGAAGAAATTTGAAATTAAATTTTATATAAAATTAATAAAGAGATAATAATGATATAATACATCAATTATGATTCATATAAACAATATAAAACATTAATTACATAATAAAAAACGTGTCTAGTAGAATGAAATAGACACAAACCCTGTTAATTTTATATTAATTTAGTTCAAGAAGATCAAACATCCTATATATAAATATAATTTTAATAATATATTATTTAATAAAAATCATTAATATTAATTACCATTGATAAAAATAAATTATTATTAATATTTATTAATTTAGTATATATATATATTTTTATATTTTCATCATTGTATCTTATTAATTTCAATACATTTAAAAATTATTTGTAATTCCAATGCCGACCTCTGTTTAGTATGACTATGTTATTAATTTTTTTTATTTTTCATAGGATAAAAATATACATTTTATAATTAATTTTAATGTTCTAAATTCCTTCCATGAGTGTGTTTTTCATGGTTAATATATAATAAATAATTTATTTATTTATTAATATGTATTATATTGTCATATTAGTTTCAAAAAATATTTTGTAATTTTTAATAAAAATGTAGAGAGTTTAATTAGTCATTTTTATTATAAAGTTTTATTTTTTTGAAAAATAATTTATAAATTATAGATTTTTAATTTAATTAGATTAATATATGTTTTAACATAATAATTTAAAATAAATTATTGATTTTTTTTATTTTTTATGAACTTTTCATTTTTCAAAAAATAATGCAAAATACAATTTTTTGGAAGTCAATTATTTCTTTTTAATAAATTAAGTAATTAAAATTTATAAATTATTTCTAATATAGTTTCATGTAACTAAAATATTTTTTATTTATATTTAATCAAATTAAGTCCATTTTAATTAACATTATATTTTTTTAATATAGGTTTGTTTTTGTGTTTAATGACATTGTTTTTCTGAAAACCTTATTAAAATGCATAATATTAAAACATTATAATTAATAAAAATAAACACTAATGGGGAATGCTATTAATTAAATTTATACACAATATATCTATAAATATTAATTTATCTTCATATAATTATTATATTTAGTCATGGAGTTAGTATATGATAATTTTTTCTAGAATATACTCTTCCTAAAAAAATCTCCCGTAGCCCCAGTGAGATTAATTTTAAAATTAATTCATCCACTTCTGTGAAGTTGTTTTGGAAAAATTTATTCCATAATTTAAATTAGGAAATTTATATATTATAATATTTTTAACTTATTTTTTTACTATTGTTATTAGTGAAAATGATAAAAAATAATCACTCTGATTATAGAAAAAATTAGAATAACAAAGTGAATAATAATTAATATTAAGAGGGAGAAAGTCCTAAAATTTTTCCAAGGACCCATTATATAAACATATATATATAACATATACCTAATATTATCTGGTATTTAGCATTATTGGATCCAATTTATAGGGAATAAAATTAGATGGAATTCCATCTTTACAAAAATGACATGTTTACCACACATTCCACATACAAAAGTCTTCCCCATCTCATCCACACTACATTGATATAAATCCTTTATTCTTCAGGAATTCCAACCTAATTAACGTCTATTATTCCATTATATAGTCCAATAAAACTTACTTTATTCAAAAATACAACTAAGGAAGTCCTTTTGTGACAATCAAATGATGTTACCTGAAGATTCCCAAACATTCATCAACACACATTATTTTTTGTTTATTTATACACACCCATTAAATTGATATTATAACTTTAATATAAAAAAAATAAGTATACAAGATATATTTATGTTTTTTATATGTTAAGGTTTTTACTTATCCAAACCCGAATATACAAGTTTTTTCCACAATCATCTTTCGTCTCTGCGGTGGACTACCGCATCACGAAAAGATTTCATTCGTTTATCCATTACCACCTCACATATCTCAGAATAATATTGGAACTAATAGATTTATACGATATTGATATTAAAATGAATGAAATAATCCAATTTATCTATTATAACATATACACCCATTTTAAATATCATACATAAAGGGATAAGTTATCATCGCTCATGTTTGTAGGGAACTATTGGATCATAAAGAAATATGGGATTTTTTAATAATATTTTATATGAAAGGTAATGTTGGGAAATATTATGAATATTTATGAATTAAAATACATCATAATTATATTAATAAAATAATTACCTTTCTATAAATATTTTATACAATTTTATTCCAACCACTTCACGTAGTGAAAATAAGATATTGTCATTTTTGGGATGTGTGGACAACCCCCATCTTGAAGAGATGTGATTACTTTTAAATAGTAATAATGATATATTTATGTATAAATAAATTTATATAATGATATTTATGATATAATGATAATTATAGACTGATATATGTCACTTGGTATCATTTTATAATTATCATTCATAAAATTGAAATGTTAATCACTCGTACATACAACCTACATCTACGACGATCGTAACAATATTTCAATTTATAATAACATATTAATGATTTATTTTAAAATTATAATTTATATAAAAATATTATATTTATTTAATTATTATAATAATGAATATTTTTTTTATTAATGACCACTATCGACATTGTAAATCGAAAAATGTCATTTTGGAGACAAACACTTAATATGGACAAAACATATGATTTAATCATAATTGACATAGTAATTTTATATAACAGATTATAAATTGAAATAAAAATATTAATTTACATGACAAAGGTTCAAATATTTTAAATAATAAATTTATGTGTAATATTTAGGCAGATTAAGTCATATGGGTGGAATTAGATTCAAGGTAATTTACTTCATCTCAATTTCTTTTAATTTACGTAATATATGTTGTGGTGTGGGATTATTATTTTAGAAGGCGTATATACATACCCTTTTAAATTCTATATCAACAATGTAACTTCCCATTACATTTCTTATTATGTACACCCTTAACCCAATTGTGGGTTTTCCCACGAGTGAGATTGGGAGGATACCAATAATTGTGAAGATAGAGATTTTTTATAATTTCACTAGAAATTCTTCATTTCTGTATGCTATATGGAAGTTACATACTATGTAACTATATCACATTCCATGTAATTTTTTATGGATCTATTTCGTAAAATATTGATTCATACTATAAATGGTTGCCCATCCTGACCATTACGTACATAATTTCCGTTTTTAAAAGGTCCGTTTTTATCTAAGGTGACAGGTTTTTCAGTGTATGTGGATCGTGGTTGTTACACATCTTGTAACATGGTTACACGCCATGTAAAGACAAGTGTACAGTTTACAAAAATATAGTTTTGTTGTTTTGTTTCATTTCATTTATTGATTATTCATGGCTCTCAACCTATAGAATGTCTAGGGAATATTTCAGAGACATAACCTCTTCAATATCGATTAGTTCAATAATCAATATCTATTGTAGTTGTGGTGCATAAGTCATGGTGATTTTCCATTTTGATCCTTTATTTCCTTTGATCATGGTATCTTTGTTGGGAGGATTCTTTGGACCCATTGATTTAAATTTGCTGATTCTTATAGGTTTCATCGTAGATCCATTGAGTGGTCTTGTTTTGGATGCCATTTCTTCCATTATATCGTATGATGGTGGGAATTTGCCTTTGGGGTATATAGGTTTCCATTCTTTTGATAACCTCTATCATCACAATTGAATCAATCTTGAGGAGGCTTTTATTCTAGGGGCTTCTTTGATTTTGTTGGAGTGTGTTGATTTTGGATTTCCATTATAGGTATGTTGGACCATGTTTTTAAGGTATGTGGTTCCATATCGTGCCTATGAAAATGTATGTTTGTGTATTTCTTTAAAAATTAATTCATATTAAAATTTGAATGATTGTTTTTTGTGTATTTTAAATGGGTTTTTATTGAAAATAAATTTTACGTGGTTATTGATAAATGGATAGAAAATTATTATTCTCCAAGAATTGAAATGGATTATATTAAATAGTTTTCAAGTGGTTTTCAATGCGTTGAAATGAAGTGTGAAAATCATCACATGAATTACATTGGCTATATAGGTTGATGTTTTATCATGATGACATCAACCATCATTCTGTGATTATCAAGAAGGTTTGTCTCGTAAATTTTCTATATTTCATATGCCTATTATTATAATAGACCGATATTGACAATTTGGGGGTTTATTGATGGGTTATTCCACTTCATCCTAGGACCAGTGTTCTAGGATCAGTATTTGTGGAATTGATTCATTGTGGAATGTGTAGTCTGCATCTTGGACCTATAATATTCCTTGGAGTTCTGATACATGGGATTCTATTTTGGATTACTTTTCATTATAAGTTATCCATTATATGCATGGTAATTATTGTGAAAAATGATATAGACCTTATTCTTTGATATTGATATACCTGATTTTGTTTTAGAGTTCTGAAAATGGTAAATTTTTACCTTGAATTTTATGAAACTACTCTACCATTTATCATTCTGTGTTTAATTTTAAATGACCATACAAGATTTTTATATAGACGCTGGTTATGGAACACCTCAGTTGGATCCTTTTGGGCATGTTATCTCACACACTCTGCACCTCTTCTGTGGTTCATAGAAAATTATTTGTCTTCTAGTATAGGGAAATGAAAGGTGTCTTAGTTAGGAAGTGAGGTTCGTATATGCTAATTGGAAATTTTGTGGTGATATGGTTGGAGTCCATCACTACTAACATTAAGAGTAGTTGTTTTCTTTTTACCTCTTTGAATTTGAACTTATCATTCATTTTTTATCTACTTTTAATGTTTTCTTTTTTCAACACTTTTCTTATATTTTCAGAATATATATCTTTTTCATCTTTAGTTTTTCTCCTTTTGTGTGTATATATATATATTCCATGAGGGTGTTCTAGTTGGAATAAGTCTTTCCCCCAATCATTTTGAACGATGATTTGGTGCATGTCGACAGCTTTTGGGTATTGGGAATTCCCTTCGGGTATGTAATGGATTGGGTCAGGTTCCATGTATGAGTGTAACCTAGGTTAGTTCATTATAATTTATGGAAATCCCACTTCTAAGGATTAGATGCATGATGCACCACTTTATATGGTTGTGTTGATACCTCTACCATCATGAGGAATTTTCATGGGGGGTTCTTGAGGGACAAATGATTGTGAAATGAAAATAGTGTGGGATAGGACCAAAGTGGACAATATCATGATCATGAGTTGGACTAGGCCATTACACATGGTATCAAATACATTGTTCCTTCGATGTGCCAATGATGTCATTAGGACCTTCTGGGTGGATTATGGAAATACCACATTAATGGGGGATTCCTGAGAGCTAAACCCATTAGAAATAAAAAATATAGATGGTATGAAAGAAATTGTACAATATCATGATTATAGGATAGACTGGGCTATTACAAATTATTTACCAATTCTCATTATATTTAATGTTTTCCTAATGTTATTATTTAATCGTGTTTATGTATCATATTTTTTAAAAATGATATGTGTATTTAACTTGAAAATAGCATCTTTAAATTTTTTACTTACAAATTTACTTCAAATATCTGTCAATGTTTTAAAATAATATATTATATTTTTTATATAGACATAAAATAATAATGATATTAATTACAAATCTATTTTAATTTATTTTAATGGTTTAAAAAACTAGTTTTACATGTCTTAACTGACTGTTTTGATAAAGAAAAACTGAAATGTTATATTTTTTATTTATTGAAAAATTGATCATTAATGTCATCAGAAATTTTATTCTATTTCGAGAATACCTTTCAATATTATATTTTTTATTCAACTAAAACCCCTATTTTACATTTTTATATATTTTTCTATTGGAAATGGGTTCTCAAAAGAATGTTTTATTTACTTTGGAAAATTGTCTATTCAAAAAAATTATATTTTAATATGAAAATTTTATTTTAACACGATGTTAAAATATATTTTCATGTGATATAATATTTTAATCATTTTAGGGGTCATGCATATTATATATGATGTTTGAATCTAGAGAGTGTTGGGTGATCCAGTTTTATATTAAAGTATGGGTGTTATTAGATTACACTGTAATAAATTGGTTAATTATTATATCCTATATAGAATTATGTTATAATACAGTTGTATAGTTATTCGAATTTTTTAAGGGTTCTATAAGTGTTCTATTAAATTCTTTACAAATGTGACTAAATATATTTTTTATGTATTTTAATGAGTTTTGATGGAAATAATTTATTTTGAAATTGTAAAATAAATGATTTTTTAACAGAATTATTTTCTATATTATGGGTAAAATATTTTTTTTACTTAATGATTTTCATAGGATTTTATTTTTTTCAATAGACTAAAGGTTTCCTTAATATTATATCCGATAATGATCATTTTTCACATACCATGTTTTTTTTAAAAAAAATAACAGGAATTAATTATTAGTAAGTGAAAACAATGTGTTATGGTGAATATAGTAAATTATATCATCAAAATAGGTCAATCCTCTTTTTGATTATCTTATATAATGTGATTAATGGTTACTAATCTGAACTATACACATTGAATATATTAGTGTCGGTATGTATGATTTATTACATAATTATATAGAATTATAAACCTAGAAATATTCTAAACATGAATGAATGTGATACTCTTAGCATAAACTAATGACTATATAAATTTTAAGTTCTCGGCCTTATATTTTTCATCAAAGGTTGAATTAGATTAAAATTAATGGCTTGTATAATGAAATTAATTTCCCTTTTAATATTTTATCTTATTGTTATGTTTTTATTTGAATAAACTGAGAAACATCTGGAAAACATGGCCCCAATATTATATTAAATAAATAACAAAGAATCACACAACTCTAAAAAAAGTAAAATTTCATTATTCCCTAAAAAAATTGGAAAACATACAAAGGAAGATTCTCAAACCAATTAATATTTTTCCCATCAGCACCATTGTAGGAAAGATTGTCAACCAAATAATTTGCCTCATGGAAAACATGAGTAAAAATATATTCAATAGCTTAGAGATAATGAAAACTAGAAATCCATTGGTTAAAAAGTCACTAAATAATTTAAGCTTAAGCATATCTAATAGCATGAGAAATAATTGTAGAATCACAATCTTACCATATCCTCTTCAGAACTCCTTGTTTAGAATGATCCAAAGTAACGATAACACCTAGAATTGCTACTTCCCAAGTAGAAATAATACCACAATAATCATATAAATAACTCCCCACATCCCAAAAACTATTACTATAAATATCCTTATATCCTGAAGAGCCTATATTACCTATAAGAACACTATCAGTGTTCATCTTAGTCCAACCAATAAAAGGTGATTTCCAAAAATCCTCCATAGTGCCCATCATATGCTAAAACTTACCCATAATGTTGAAATTCATGTGAATACACATGTTCCTTTCCAGCCAAATGATGCGGAAAAATTCTACCATAGTAACCTGGATAAGAAACAACATAAAAGGGGAAATGGACAGACAAAAAAGACCTACAATGAAATCCTGAACAGAGGCATAACCCAGTTGAAAAACATCAAGTGAATCAAATATGTCCTTCCCCATAGTTGAAGTAGTAACACAACTTCGGAATAAATGATCCAGATTCTCGTGAAGCTATTGAAATGAACACAAAAAACTTCTAATGAAATTCCACGAACCATGAGAGAATTATCATTGGGAAGTTTCCCATGAACCATCCTTCAAATCATAGAAAAATGAGAAAGAAAAAGATTTTTTCTTTTGAAATTTTATATCCATTGAAGACCCAACATAGGAAAAATGGATTGAGAATAAAATTTCTTTGAGAAAAGAATACTAGAAGAATTTAGATCCTAAATCAAAAAATCTCCAATAGAGGAAAAGTAGTAATCCTTGAAAACCTACTTAATATAAACTAGAACACCATCGATGATCACAAACTGGTCCTTTATAGAAATATCCAGATCAATGTTTTGATCCTCTTGATTAATATAACATATAAGAGGATATAAAATCCTATTAGTCTTATAGAACATAATATATGAGTCTTTAGAGATAGACCAACGAGAATTAATGTCAATGAGAGAAAAAATTTTCTTGGGAGAGGGCCAAACCGAGGAGTCCAAATGATTTGAAAAAATAGACATTATCTTAACAAGAAACATTGATCTGAAAAACAAATTGGATTAAGATTGATCATTAACCAACCTCCAAACAAAATAATCTTGAAACACATGATTAATATTGTGGATAATTTCAAAACCAAGACCCCTATCTCAAAAGGCTTGCAATAATTATTCTAAGGAACAGTAACCAACCTTCATTCGAAAAGACTACCTTTCCAGATGATGTTCTTAATGGAAAAATTATTTTTTTTGAGAAACGAATCCATCATTTTATAAACCATAAATGAAAAAACCATTTTATAATTAATAATAGCTTTGACAAGGAAATAACAACCAGCCATGGAGGGTGATTTACCCTTCAAAGAAGATGATTGACTTTTGATCTGACTAAGAATTCCAGAAAAATAAAAAGACTAAGATGACAAAAAAACATAGGAACCCCAAGATAGGTAAATGGAAAGGATACTTCTCTAATCCCTAATTCATTAATGTTATCAATATTCATAACCAATGAGATATTCTTACCAAAATAAACAAAGGATTTGTTCCAACAGACCTGATGTCCAGAAACCTGATCATAATGGAAAAAACATTCTTGATATTTTTAATGTTTTCTTTGTCCCTTGAGTGAATAAAATAATAGCATCTACAAGAAGAAGATTAATTGGATTATAAAGAACTCTACCCGCACCAATGGACTTCAATTTTCCATTAATAGCTGTCATAGAAAATAATCTGCTTAGATAATCCTCGGAGATGGAGAAGATAATAGATCAGAGGGGATCACCCAATCTAACCCCCTAGAACAATAGAAATAGCCCCCCCTGATGAACCATTCACAAGAACAGAAACATAATAACATTCCAAAATAATATTTATCCAACCAATAAAATTATCATCAAATACAATCATGTCAAGGATTTTAAATAAAATTCAAACGATCGTGTTGAAATCCTTTTTAATATAAATATTTTGCGCAATATTCCATCCTCGAATAATATTTTTGAGGCAATTGACACATTCCGAGGTATAAAAAAGACAATAATTGATTGATCTCCATTTGGAAAAACCAAACTGATTAAAGGAAACAATTAACTAGAGATAGGATCCAATCTATTAGCATGAATTTTTGTAAAAACATTAAACAATGTATTATTTAAACACACATGCCTAAAAAGATGAATTTCATTGGAATTATTATACTTAGGGATTAAAGAATGGAATTAATAATTTTACCCTTGAGGAAGGCATCATCCTCTGAAAAAATGATCAACAACATTGAATACAAAATCTTGAATAATATCCTGGTAATTTGGAAAAATGATGTTACTAACACCATCAAGACCTATGGAACTGTCAGGCATGAGGCTAAACATTGCAGCATTGATCTCTGCTTCCAATGGAATGGAAGTATGTCTTGATTTATCCTTTTTATTAACATTAATTTGAATAACACCATCTACAAAAGAATAAAATGGTTTAAAACCATTAAATATGCCTTTAAAAAAGAAATAATTTTCTCATAAAGATCCTATCTATTATTAAAAATTTGATCACCACTCATAAGCAAAGAAATTGGATGGTATTTGTTCCTAAATCTATTAAATGAGTGAAAAAACATAGAGTTACCATACCAATACTTTAGCCAATTTTCCTTGAATTTATCTCTTTTCAGGGCATCTTTCATATTGAGAAGATTATTGAGTTTAAAAGTCAAATATGTTTCTAACAAAACACTACCAGAAAAATCATCATGATAATATTTCTCCTAAATACATCCAAGGGGTGTTTTAAGGTTGGAAATATATTTATCAAGATGACTGAAACTATCCTTACTCAAAAATTCTATATTCACCTTTAGAATATTTAATTTTATAATGAAAGTGAAAATTGTACTCTTACAACCAACTAAACTTCTAATATCACTAAAAATCTTATCAGAATCAGGATGCAAAACCCAAGCCTTATTAAATCATAAGTGAAATGGGGGCTTATAATCTTTATCTATGAGATCATTCATGATGGGATTATTATCCTAATTGAGTCGAGATAATGTCATGTAGGAGAGAGAGTCCAATGAAAATATATAAGACTCATTCACAATGGACCTATCATGTTCACTAGCTACCATACCTCTATGATGTCATCTATACAAAGTAAACTTCGTACCCATAAGATTTACTTCAATCAGTTCTTTTTCTCAATTCATTCTCTGAAATCTCTAGAAGATATAAAATTATTCATTGGCCCCATTTTTTTAGTAGGGTTAAGAATAAAATTAAAGTCACCAAGAATGATTCATAGTATATCAATGATTCATTGAAGATAAGTAATATAAGACCAGAGACTTCTACGATCTAGATAACTATTATTGGCATAAACGAAGGAACAATCCGAGTTTAATACCATCATATAAAAATAATAGGTAATATGATGTGGTATTAAGTCAACAATAAGAGGACTATAAATATACGAATGGGCCAGAAACCATAAATTGTTGACCTCCTATAAAACATTGTTCACACCAAACTTAGTGAATACCATATCTTCAAGGGTAGAAAGTCTATTTGAAAAAACAGTTTTAGGTCTATCCACACCCAATAAAATAGATTTATGAAGCTAAATATGGTGTTTAAGAGACCGGATGGTGGATACATTAGCCAGACCCTGAAAATTAGAAAAATAAAATCTTCATTTAGATCCAATTTTGGAATTAAACCCCCTATTATTCACATGTACCCCATTTTTTAAGGATTTTTAGAGGACTCCCCAGATTCTCCATAGAAGCCATTAGATTTTGAACCAAAATGGTGATATCCACTAGTATAATATTCTTATTTTCCTCTTCCTAGACATCCTTATATTCAGTCATGCCTGCAGACTAAGATGATAGATCCTTCATATCTTGTCTAGATTGAATTGAACCTATATATTTCATGAACTTGAACAGGATTTTAAGCATCTGTGTCTAAGGTTTTTGAATCCCTGATATAGTCATCCTTCTTTATTTCCTCATCCTGGACAGCATTAGAGTCATCTCTTCCCACAAAAATAAATATAAAGACCTTCAAATCATGTACAGACTCCTTAGAACCTCCAATCTCCTGTACTTTTATAGAATTGACCACATCCTAGACTAATGAATGTGAAGCACATATATAAATACCATTCTTTCCAAAACCTAATTATGATAGACCTATTACATTTAGTCGAAAATCATTAGAAGAATCCATAAAATCAAGTACATATTCATCTAAAATATTTCTATTTTGAATGATTCCAAATAGATTATATAATGAAAATATAGTGGGAAGGAAACAAGATTAATATGTCCTTCCAAATTAGCATCCCGAGATGGATGGAATCAAAACATTATTTTTTAATCTTGGGATGGCTCATTTTATTCATGTAATAAATTTTAGAGGAATCCATTCTATACAGGAACCATATCTACCCTAATGAAAAATTTATTTTTTGTACAATTTCATGAGAAAAAATCCACCATCATTCAGTGGATCATCTAAACATGTGGTAACTGATGGATGGATAATTAATCAAGGGAACATATTTGATGTCATCAGATATTTATAATGCAAATAGGTAACAATTTTCATTAATCTTTTAATGGTGATGTTGGTCGATGGTGGTATTTGGTTAAGAATAATAGAAATAGTGATGATCTTGATTATTTGGACTAGGAAACATTCAATGATATTTTCCTGGAGAGAATGATTTCCTTAAGTTTGTTTGACTATAGAAGGAAAAAATTATTAAAAATGAGGTAAACAGATGACTATTTTGATGATATCTATAAAGAAAAATCACAAGATTTAATAGGAATGAGCTTTGTATTTTTCAGGTCACCGATATAAAGATTAATATATTGTTACTCTGGATTTAAATGAAGTCTATGAATGCCTTATGCCATGCAATAATTTAAATTCCTTAATGACATTTATATTTTTTATAAAAATGATGAGACTGGGTATTTTGATAGTTATGTGAATTATTATTATGAAATTAAGAAGCTGTAGAGATGGAATACGTTGGTGAAATATTCATCATGTAAATTTTGTGGTAATAAATTGATGTTATAATCTTATGGAATGTGTGGTAAAAAGAAACCACTGAAATCTCTTATGATGTCATGGATGTTTTTTCTATGTAGATTTTTTAGATGCATGGAATGTGAATGGAATGAAAATAATACTAATGAATTCGATAGTGAGGTAAATGATAACTATATAATGGTATGTTTTTTTAGTTTCAAGGATAATGGTTATTATTTTAATCTGTTTCTAATGATAGATACACATTATAGAAATATCTAATATCTAAACCAGAATGGGGTACCAAGGACATTTTCTACCACTACAGTTGTTGTTCGTTCTTCAAATGATATGGTTACATGTATAATACATGTGTATTTGAATTATACCAATACCATGATTTACTTTTGGTCATTTAGTAATTCATTTCTAATGAATTTTCATGTCAAATAATTATTTCACCAAAAATAAACTAAGATATAAATTTTTCTGAAAATAATGTTTCCATGTATTAATGAAACCCAGATATATAAAAATATTCATATTATTATCAATGGGATAGTCTTTACTACAATTATTATTGAACATGACATAATATAGTTTGATATCATTCTTCAAATGTATTGGTTTTCTGTTTTTAATTCTATAATAGAATGAATTTATATGAAAACTGTGTTCAACAATTTCATGTGTTTTATAATGTATCAAGAAGATGAGAAATTTATTAGAGACATAAGGGAATGTTACCTATCTGATATTTTCTGGAAATAATTAAACATTTCAAATTATTAATGTTCTATTTCTAAATGTATTCTTGGATGATTTTATAGAATATTTTTTATGTGGTAATCATGATCAATAGGTTGTGTTTATTGTTGACTTAGTACATGATGCTGATCCAATTTCTAAACAACCTCGTTGAATAGATCATGTTGAATTTTTTGTAGAAAAAAAATTTTAAGAAGTTATTACATAATGGTTTTATCAAAATTAGCACTTAACTTTTTTGATATCTTGTTTAGATTGTTAAAAATAAATATGGAACAATGATAATTTTCCTTTATTATAGAGACTTGAATTACATAATTATTATCAAATTAATCTTTTTCCACATATCAATTATATTTTAGATCAACTCCATGAAGAACAGTTTTTTTTAAGTATGTCCTGAGGTCCAGATACCATTAGTTGAAAGTGAAGGAGTCAAACATTCCACAGAGTTCATTTCAAAAAAGTTATGGGAACTGTGATTATTTTTGTATTCCTATTGTGTTATCTACTAAAACGTTGGTATTATATATTTTTTGAATCACATTTTTCATCATTTATTTGATAAGTTATTGGTTGTGTATATTTATGACATTACACTATATAATAAAAGAAAAGGGAAATATTAATGACCCCAAGAATATTTTATTCAATCATTAAATTTAAAAAACCTTATTATAAATTTATATTGATTAAATATTGGTTAAAATAATTTGCATTCCCTATATATTTTCATTTATGATGGATTAAATTTTATCTACATTAAATAACAACTTTAGAATAATATCCAAGACACACAAATATCAACGAGATTTATAGTTTTCAATGATTAACAGGCTACGATCATTAGTTTTTTGAAATCATTTCTCAATTTTTGGGACCAATGACTAAGTAAAATGGAAAATGATCTATGTTCTTCTAGAAAAAATAATGAGACGAATTTTTACATGAAATAAAAGGATGATTATTGAATGATTCTATTTTTCCCCGATCTACCAAACGTTTTGAATTATTTATCTATATTGATGCTTCATTGAATGTACTTTCTTATGCCCAATTCTGAATGGTCTTGTAATTAATTATTCTTCAAGTATTTTTTAGACTATTAATTTAAATTACCATACACATGAATCTAAAATAGATGGTATTGTTTTCTATTTTTAAATTTTGAGGCATTAGAAAGTGTTCAATATATATTGATCAAAAAAATTTATATATATTTTCAATCATAATGAATCAAACACTTGACTGATAAGATGGGTTGAAAAAAAGATGGATTGTGAATGCATGATTCATTACGATAAGTGAAATGAATAAAAATTTGATGATGCTTTGATTTGAAATATTAATTCTACATTACCCAAGTTATTTTTTTGAAAAATATCATTTGGTTAATGATTTGATAAATTTGTTCACATAATTTATTGATTTAGGGAAATCCATTTTTCATGTTTCAGTGTTGTCAATATGGCCAGAAACAATTATCAGATTATATAATGAGAATCAATCACTATTTTAAAGGGTATAATCCTTTAAACATTGTAATTTAATTTATTTTAATATTGTTGAAGAATGAGATTTACAATTTTTATAAATATTATATCTACCTTGTGGGTCCAAGTTGAAGAAATTGATTTTTATTGAAGCATATAGTTCTCTATTTTAAATTCCTCTAGAAAAAACTATGATGTATAGAGACCTACAACATTGATACTAGTTTTGAGGAATGAAAAGTAGATATGCCTAAATTTACCATGAAGTGTTAAACTGGTCATTAATTTAATGTGGAACGATGGCTTACATAGGGGATTTTTTATCTTTTTATAGTTCTAGAGTGAAAATGTAAGAAGATATCAATAGATTTTGTGTTTTTATTTTGATGAAAATCAGTAGGTAACATTGAGATTTTTTTATATTGTTCAATTACCTATAAAGGCACATTTCCTCTCCATTATGCATATATTTTCTTTAGACTAGATCTATAATCTGTATCAAAATGATATTTTCATGTAATATGGAGTTCTTCTTTATATTGTATTATTACATAACCCATTTTCACAATAAATTATTGCAAGAGACTTGAAATCCCACTAAGAACTAAATTAAATTTTAATTCAACATATCATCCCCAATATGATTGAATATATTATTGGGAAATTGAAACCATATAAGATATAAATTTTTAATTTTTTATTGATTTCTAAGAAATGTTTTATCAACATATTTCATTGGTTTAGTTTTACAATAAAAACAATTTTATTTATGTATATAAATGCCACCATTTGATAAATAATATGGAAATCACTGTCGGAAAAAAGTTATTTCAGAATAAATATCTGATAGAAAGTCATTGGTACTAGATATTTTAGATTAAATTCATTAGAATGTTCATTTGACTCAAAATAGCATGAGGATAACTCATAGTTTGTAGAAATTTTACGGTCATAACTGGAAGAAAGATATTTCTTCTGAGGTAAGTGATCATGTCATTCTAAAATTATCACCATGTACATATTTAATATTTTTTATGAAGGGGAATTCGAGCCCATGGTACAATGGATTACATGAAATAATTAATAAATTTAGATCATTATTCATTTATGTGACTTTTCCTACGATTTTATCTTAGGTACCCAACATATTTTTTGAGTCAATGTTATGGAAATATGTGACCAATTTAAATCATATAATGTTCCATGTAGTAGTTCAGATAAAATATAAAATATTATAAAATTAAAATATATTTTATTTTATTTAACAATTTTAGAAATATTTTTTGTATTATGTGATTTATAATGTTATGTATTTATGAAAAAAACCAAATGGTTTAAGAGACAATAGGGGAATATGAAAATGTTATGAGTGAAATGTATAAGTTATTATTTAATAAAGAAAAAAACATGATATGATATAGTTTATCAATAAAGGAAACAAGTATAAACCCTGGTAATGATATAATCATTCTTTTTCATAATTATTAATATTAGTTATATAGTTATAGTGGTTATTAAAAAATTATGAAATTCTTAATCAAAAAGGAAAATATTTTAATTCCAGAAATTTATAATAAGGTTTTATTGATAAGAATTAATATTTTATGAAATTACTATAAATTTTAAGATCCCTATATACATATTTAAATTGCAAGAAATTTTGGGACTTTTCAGAAAATATTTTTTTTTCTAAATAGTTAGAAATAATTTTTTTAGTAAAAAATGACGTTATTTTTAATTAAATATTTAATTTAAAATTATAAAAATGTTATGGATATTTTTTAAGTAAATATGTATTAGTTAGTTATTTAATTTATACTTATTAACTTGTTAACCAACTATATCTTCCTTTTTTAAAATAAGTTAGTTTATAAGTGTAAATACTGTGTTTTTAAAGAACTTTTTTTTAAATTAATATTGTTTTACCTAGTTATTTTATCAATATAGTACCTAATGATGAATTAATAAAATTAAATGTATATAATAAATTTCATTGAATTTTAATTTATATTCATACAGTGATTATATTTATTGATGTTGTAAATATAGAATCATCTTATCTTAATTACTCTTATTAAAAACTTGTTGTCTCGTAGCAACTACGAGATTATAATTAACATTGATTATTTAACTTCTGTGACATAAATTTGTAAAAATGGGTCCCTTAATTGGGATAATATTAATTTATAATCTCTAATAATAATAAAAGAATTAATTTTCATAGTGATTACTGAAAATTATTAATATTCATCCCTCTGATTATGGTAAAAATGAGAATTACCAAGTAACTAAAATATATGCATATTTGACCAAATGACCTATGGAATTGTAAAAGTTATATTTTAGGTAAATATATCTTCCATAAACCAAACAATATATAGTTTTTTGCATTATTTTTTCCACATTATGGAATTAAATGTGAGTGTAATTCCCTTATTCAGAAATTTACATGTATTCCATGCCCTGCAATTACAAAAGTCTTCAACCATTCCTATCGACTTCACATATCACATGACATTTTTCTCATACAATACCTAACCAAATAATTTATCATATTCAATCATATAATAATAATTTCTTAAATTATGTTGAAATAAAACCAAGTAATTCCTATTGTGTAAACCCAAAATAGTTACCCGAAGAAGTTGTAACATTAACTAACATGTGTTTTCATTTCATTTATTTCTAAAAAAACAATATTATTATAATATAAGGAATATATAAATAATCCTTAATATAATAAGGTGTATTAATTTAAATTTAATTACATAAACACAAAAAATATCCATTAAATGGGTCGTGAAATAATCATTTTTATGTATTGGGGACTACAGCCTCAAGAAACAATTTCATTTATTTTTACATTACCATATATCATGGGGTGAAAATGAATTAAATATATTTTTATATTAAATTATTGACTCAAATAAATTAATTATAATAATTTAATCAATATATAACGTACACCCTTATTACATTTCACACATTAGAGGATATGATAACATTGTTCAGATATATGGCAGACTACCGCCTCACGAAGTGATGTGAAGCATTTTTCCTATATCGTGTTATATGAATTTTTTATAAATGTCACTATAATGAATAAAATTATATATATGAAATAGTTATTATATTAATTACATTATTGTATACATCTTAATATAAAATATAATTTACATCATACATTTTCACACACTAAAAAAGTGTTATGTTGCTTGTGGACGTGTGTACAACCATATCCTCGAAGCGATATTGTTACTTTTACATCACATGAATGAAATATATAATTATATATAAATTAATATAATGTTATTTATGATATAATGATAATTCATGATAGATATATCTTATGAACCATCTTTCATTACTGATCATTATTACAATTGATATGTTACTAATGAACATGTATGAACTACCATCTTAATGATCATAACATAAGTTCAATTTTCATAACCATATTTCCTTTTTTAAATTATAATTGATATATTAAAATGTTAATTGTGTAATTATTATTATTTTCAATTTGTTTAAACTATTACCCATGTGACCATAGTTTACTTCTAAAGTGGTTTCTGACACGTATGTTTAATATGGTTAAAACATCCAACATAATTTTAATTGATTATGTAATTTTCTATTAAATTTTAACAAGAGAATAAATTTCTATAAAAAAATTGAAAATGTGTCCATATAAATTAAATAATTAACATATTTTTATTATTTATGTCGATAAAGAAACATGTGATGATTCTAACTCATGGTAAGGGACTTCGTATCAATTTCCATTCATTGATGCAATTGTTGTTGTTTTTCACCATTGTTATTTTAATTTCGTTCTTAAATGAAAACACACATTCCTTTTTTTGATATTTTAGTATTGAAGTGGGTTTTAAAAATAAAATTTAATAGCTTAATTAAAATGGGATTTTTATTTAAAATAGTATTTTAATATCTAAATGTGATTTTCATATGAGTTTAAAATAGTTATTTTAATGGTGTAATGATTTTTTTCATATTTTGATCCTTCAAAATTTAAGGTGATGGGTGTGAACAGATAATTTATGGTGACCCCATTATATATTAAATGATGGATGTATGATAATAGCTATCTAATTTAGATTGGTAATGATTATATTATCAAGAAAATTATGTTAGAAGTTGTTTATACCACCATTCAAAATTTTATGGGTTTTGTAAGGGTTCGGTGAGAACGTATCCCGTAGTGCCTACATGAATTTTCTATTCCATAAATTTATATTTAAGGAAAACCATTTTTTAAATGGTTAAAAATGATCATTTTAATGGAATGATGTTTCCCATTGTGGATAAAATTTTATGTTTTCATGAAATAGATTTTTATAGGATTTTTGTTTTCGCGCTAGTCTAATGTCTTCCTTTTTTCCCATATAAAGAATATATTCACATACCATTATTTTTAAATAAAATTAGATAACATAAGGATGGGTAAGGCAATTTAAGAATAAAAGTTGAATGTCATGAATAGTATTCTTGAAAAATATATCATTCTTTATATTAAATATTTTTTATTATTAGTAAAATGTATATTAATTGAAATTGTAAAAATTTAAATTTATTATTTTTTATGTATCATTCATTGCCTAATTCTCTTAATCAAAATATATAAAATGATATTAAATATTAAAAATATAAGATAATAAAAAAACTCTATATTATGTAATGTTTAAGGTTGACGCCATATAACACTCTTATTGCTGTTATATTTTATGAAAAATTGTGTTATATTTAAAATATTAAAAATATGAATATTAACTATCTAGTTACTTAAACAATCACATTGAATGTATAAAAACAATTATTTAGATTTCCATACCCTTCTAATAAAATAATATATTTTATAGTTTATATAACTAGTTAAACCCACACAAACAGCCAGATGTAATAATCAATAGCTGAGTATGGTTACGAAATTAATTTCATTGAATTGATATCATTATAAATGAAGTAAAATTATTATTTTTAGTTTTTAAAGGTGGATAATTACATTTTATGTAATTTTATTAAATAATTAATATAAATATGGAAAATGAAATTTGTTTCTTTAGGTACACTATTGTCTACACAAGCAGACAAGTGACACATTAATTTCCACATACATGAATGAAGGTATAAATTAGTTTATATTATAATAATGTTAATAATGGTTTAAATATAATATTTTTCAATTAAATATCTTTTTTGAACAACCATGTATGTTGGAATTGAAAATTGGTTTGTGTTACTTACAGAGTCCATAGTTCTCACACAACATAAGCGATGTTTTTAATTTTTAAATTATTGAGTGGAAGGCAGAAAAAGGATATCTAATAAATATAAAAAAATTATAAACACCATTGATACTGATTCAATAATGATTAATAGATAAATTTTTTTTCAATGAGTTAGAATTAGAGATAAATGAAAAGAAATTAAAATGTGTAAAATTATAATTCTAGCATTAAATTTTGAAGACATCCTTGTAAAATAAAAGTATGTCTGTAAGGGAGAATATTATTAGAATACCAAAACATATAGTGAATTTCTTGTTTTTTTAGAGTAATTTGGGAATTGTAGGATTTAATATATAATGTTTCTATTGTGTAGTGTTTTGGGGTGGTGATTTCTGCATTAATAATTTAAATGTGAAGCATTTTTCAATAATATAGAAGGATATATAAGTATTCAAAGCGTAAGTGGATAA
Organism: Viscum album; assembly: GCA_963277665.1. Taxonomy (NCBI): domain Eukaryota; kingdom Viridiplantae; phylum Streptophyta; class Magnoliopsida; order Santalales; family Viscaceae; genus Viscum; species Viscum album. The sequence continues at coordinate 1,593,399,406 of OY728150.1, forward strand.
AATAAAATAAAATAATAATTTAAGGGAAGGGTTAGGATATATGAATATGTTACCACACATTTTGACATGTTTTATATTGTTCTATATACTTATATTATAAACCCCTAGCATTTTATCTTTTTATAATGGAAACAGATTATTACGATAGAAAATTTCATTTTATAACTAATAATTAAATAAGTCCTGTTATTTAACATATATCTAATGATTCCATCATTGAAATAAATAATTTTATATAAAATACATAATGGTGATAAAATTTATTATTCATAATATCACGCATATCAATATGACCAATTTTTAGAATAATTACCTTTATGGAAAAAATTTTGTATTATATACACTTATCAATGATATTTATTTTCAATAAATAAGTTATTTAATTATTATAAAATTATATGTTATGTTTTTTACAGATAAATATAAAAAATAATTATACATTATTATTCATAATTTAATGATTTTGATAAATATTGGGTTATTCCAATGATAAAGGATTACATTTCAATTGTTAAGAAAGGATTTTTAAAAATCATCATTTTATTTTTAAATGAATAATTTAATTAATTGAACAAAATTTTATCCATGAAAACATTCTTATAATCATTTTGAGTTACATTTAGTTCATAATAATGTTAAAATTTTGGTTGCATTAAAAAATAATTCTTTATGACTATTCAATTAAAAATCAGTTATTCAATAAATATACCATTAAATATTCCAATGAAAATATTATTTTTATTATGGAACATATGATGTTGTTTTTTAAATTGAATAGTAATTTTTTTCATGAAATTGAATATAATGAAAAAAATTTTCTTAATAAAAATATCAAAAAATAATTTATTTGTATTCTTATTTCCTATAAATTCAATTTGCGTTATTATATAATTTATATCCAAAATATATTTATAGTATATTCTTTTTATTTTATAAAACTATAGTTTATAAATTCCAATATTGGAAGAGAAAATATATATTATCATCATAACATATTATTAGTCTTTTAGATACATTAAATAAATTTTATCAACACATTGGTAATGAAAATTAATACTATTTTACTTGACAATTCAAAATAAATAATTTAGGAAGAACATATGATACATAAATAATTTATTAAAATTTTATTTACATTATTATATTGTATTAATGAATACATGTAATACCTCTAATGATCTTCTTCTAAGACCATAAATTTAGATTTTCTCTAGTGGTAGTCATTAATGGTGGTTCACCCAGATGTAAATTTCATAGAAATCGACATTATCATGATCTTTTCATAAAAATAATTCCAAACATAGTATAATTATTAGAGTTTCAATTGGGTGTGGTATAGGGAAAACCCTTCAAAAGAGACCTCCAATGCCAAACTCAGAAAAATTTTCATCATAAAGAATAATTATGCTACTTGATTTCACTTATTCCCATAATCAAGAATAAATTTCATAAATTGGTTATATATGTTCAAAACTTCTAATTTAATAGATGCATTATAATAGTAAAATTTAATATTTTTTTATTAAAGTTGCATAGGATCATTTTATTTCTCTGTTGTGTGTCAGGAAATATATTAATCAAAGAATTATTTTTATAGTAAATTATTAAAAAATATTGCGGATTTATATAACCCCTAATAAATTACATTCATCCTCATAGATTTAATCCCCAGTCACTAATAAAAATCAGTAAAGGTATCTATAATATATACATTAATCAATATATAATATCTATTTATATATAAATCTTACTATCTTAATTAGGAATAATAAATTTTTTGTTCAAAATATTCTTTTTTGGGTGTTGTTTAATTCATTAGGTTAATAATTCATTTTCAAGGTCATCATCTAAACCATATAATAAATATTAAATTTTTATGATATTATAGAATAAAATAAGAATAATGTATCTTATTAAGACGAAAAATAAAATTTATGATGTATTATCAAATAAAACCATCATTTCAACATATGTACATTCATTCCAACTATGTCCCACATCATTCATTATATAACTCTCTTAGTTCAACTTAGGTTATCGATAAGAAAATTCATATTAGGTTATTTAACATAATATTTTGAAATCCCTAATAATAATTCACAAATAGAATTCAAATCACCAAATAATACCTTCAGGGATTATAAATAAACATGTGAAATTAGGCAACATTGACTTCATATAGAATAATATAATGTTTTTAATAAATCATCCATTCAATTTTTATTACCCCTAGGTACTCATAGGCTATAGAATCTTTTAAATTATTTTACCTAGACAAGGATTTCATTGCAGAAAACCAAAAAAAACTATTATAATTGTTTAAAAAAATTGTGTTATTTTCTTAATCATATATCAATATATATGGTTTTGACTATGGTGTTATCATCTGAATTTGAAAAAGATAACTAATGTAATACTAAAAAGTAACTAATATGTGCTCTGATACTATCTACGATGCCCGAGATCCACACTATTGTGTATTCTTCTAAGAAAACATTATTTAAACTACATTATTGATATAATTTAATATGTATCAATATAAACATATATATGTTAATAATTTTTTCATTATAACTATCAAAAAATACAAAATCCAATGACCAAAAGGTTTAGGTGCGTATATAACATTTTTTAACAATACTTGTGAAATTTATCAATAATTTTACCTTAATTATAACCCCTTTATAAAGCCTCATAGGTAATACTCAACATAATGACCTAGGTAAGAAAAATGAAAGAATTATTTTATCTCAAAGTCATAATATTTCATAATTTTTCAATAAATAATAAAGGATTATATCATAATCATATGTAAAAACATGATCATTGGAGAAGTATCTTATTAAATGTAAATGGTACATAAGTGTTTTACATATTTAATTATATCATGAAATGTAATCTCATAAAAGTATTCATGTTCCACGGAATTAAAGGACCCCAAACCACCCATAGGAGGGGAATTGGGGTGTCACCATTTCCCCTATAAACTAATGGATCATATTCCTATATTGGTAGGTAGTTATTTAACTCTTCATGATGGTTATATTCAATAACTAAAACATTCACATGCAGAAATACAACAAATAACATTTACTTGGTTCAATACTAAGGGAAATATCCAAGGAGCATACGCCAATTGCTTTCCAATCATACCAATGTCCAAAAATAATCACTAGCTGTGGATTACAATGATTTGGGCATCATCACTCTATCCCAGGCACATTTCCAAAAAGTTCATGGAGTGATCACTAATTCCCTCATATCAGTTCATTGGACTCCCCTGGGCTCACTACCTTAGTTGTGGTCTCACATAGTTTATCAACGTGAAGGTCTGTTATATATATTACCATGAAAGTTTTTTTCTCTATTGAGAATTAGACACTGATTTCATCAATGTCTGAAATTGATTCTCTGTTGTAATTAGTTTTATCTTTTAGTGAAATTATTGAATTCACTAAAACATATTCTTATTTTATCTATAATCACAAACTCCATATAAGCTGTTCCTTCTTCTTCAAACTCTCCCGGATTCTATGGACTGACCTTGATCTTCGTATCATGCCTACTCCACATACCACGCCTCCTCCACATGCCGCACAAACACTAGTTACCACACCTGCTCCACATACCATGCCTTCTCCATGTATCGTTCCTGATCTTTGTACTGCGCCTTCTCCACTTACCACTCCAACTCCACGTACAATACCTACTCCCCATACCACGCCTTCTATACGTACTGTGCCTCCTCTATGCATAATACATGCTCTGTGTACCGTTCTTGATCTGTATACCTTGGTATCTCCACTTACCATTCTTTCTCTATATACCACCTTTGTGTACCACATTGGTTTTCTATCTCCATATACCAATTCTTCTTATGGATTCTACTTCTGCATAATACCATCTTCTAGGGACTATTCCTTCCTATTACACAAATATTTTTTTCCTTCCATAGACTACTTCAAATTCTAAAAATTAGTCCCTCTCCCACATTCTACTTTTTCTAATTCATAATTTCTTTAGTATAACTCTCCATTGAATTTTATGAACTGTTTCATCTTTCACGTACTACTTCATACTACATAGTATCTCGCTGGCTTACCAATTTCAGACCTATCTAAGTTCCTCCATAAGGATGATATTTTATTTTCGAATTCTATATCTCTCCCTCTCTCTCTTAAGGATGGGATTACCACTATATATATATATATTCAAATAAATCCAAAACATTTTAGTAATTGGTTTTACCCAAATTTTCATTCTGGGACAAGCTTCACAGCATATCGATCTACATCCAATGCAAACCATTTTCAGGACCCTGGCCCATTCTGTGAACCATTTATCATATCATTCCCACTACATGGTACATGACCACAAACCGTTCCCCGACATGGTACGTGGTCAATGTTCCATGGAATGTGTTTTTATTCCTCTAGTAATTTTCTTCACCATTCTATATCTCATTCACTCTTATGTAGATATCATTATATTTAAAAAAAACCCAATTTGGAGGTCCAAAATTTTAACAAATTCTAGGAAATGGTTCCATCATTAAAATATGATTTAGTAAAACACTCATGCTTCATCATTGTTATATATCTTCATCAAAAGTCAGCAGCTTTCATCACGAACTCCTGCCACTATGATATATACTCGTTGAACAATCATTTTCAGCACCGTCTGATTCAGAAGGGAAATTACTGTAACATCCCAACTTCACTGTCTTCTAGAAACATCAGTCATTCCAATCAACAATGAACATGACTACCATCATCTTCTAATATTTTTATGATCCTTCATAAATCTTCAAATCTCCACATGATCACACATGCAATACTGATGGTTTCTTCAAGTAGGATATTGCATGGTCTCTTCGAACTATGAGATGTTTCATGATCACTTTATAACATCATGCACCTCTACACTCTCAAATTTTGTTTCATTGTTGTAGACAATGAATCTCCTATGATACATGTACTTTGAACATAATATCAGTTCATCAATATTCTGAATTACCACTCTCAATGAAATCAGAGTTCTTCATCATTTCCTTATTATTTTAATCTTCATTGATATATGTGGAAAACAAATACAACCTTATACACAACATGGTCCCAAAAATCTCCCCCTTTTTATTTTTTTTGAAAATATTGCAATGTACTCCTCAAATAAATGTGTCAATATCAAAATGAGAATATTCTCTATCCCCTATTTCTTTTTCTTTATCTTTACCTTTTGAATTTTAAATTCACATTCTCTCCTCCTTATTGACAAGAAATACAATGTTAATGGTAATAGGGTATATGTCCTTTCATATTAAATGTTCCATCACGCATTTCACTCATGGAATACTTGAGCAATCTTCAGTGTATAAAACAAGAGGATTTGATTTAGACTACTAGGTTTTTCAATATTCAATAATCATGATACAAATTGATATTAGTAATCATATTATTTTTAATGGTTTTTTTCACATTCATTCAAGGATAAATATATTAGAAGATATAGGAAATAATCAACCTAAAAATCCTACACTCACATTGAAAAATTAGTAAAAAACGTTCAAGTGCAATTGATAGGATAAGTTGCCTTAGGGAACATCCACTCTTATTAAGTCACTGATTAATTTAGTTAATCCCCCATTGTGAAATTATCATCATTCTAAGTAAAAATGGATGGGATATTTCCCTATTATAACCCTTTTAAAATGAAAAGTTCTTCAATAAATTTAACGAGTAATTAAATTTGATACCAACTAATAATGATACTAATAAAGACAATAACCCTGGAAGGTTCATCATTTTTATCCTCTCAAGGGTAACACTACTAATAATATTCAACAAGGGTGATCATTTATCATTTTATTCATTGAAAATCAATTGAGGAATATTACAAGGATTAAAACTTCTTCAGCTTATCTATCAAGATTTGACAGCATTCACTACTTTGTAGGTTGTACCCCTAAGATCATGCTTCACCTTCAATTACTTTTATTATCATCAAAAATTGATTAAATAAAAGATTATTGTAAAACGGTGGTTCCTCCAGGAATCATCAATGTGAGTAGGAAGGATGAGATGGTTTCCTCAACCAGGATGCTCAATTTTCTCCAGTTTTCATGCTTGTGTTTTTTAACATCTTTTATGATATATGCTGACGTGACATGCATCTCTTCACATTATCTTCTAATTTTCATGGAAAGTTTTTTTTCTTAACAAATATAATGAATGATACATTATTACTCCTTTTAGAGGCTACATATTTCTCTATTATTATTTTTATACAACATTTTTCAATGTGACTTGATTTCATACATCTATAACATGAAACTTCTTTAACACGTGTGTTTCATTTGGTTCTCACTATCTCATGCACTTTATAATTATCATGTGAAGGCTTTCCTTTTCCTTTATAAAATGTCATGGTATTTTCATCTTCATTTTTTATGATTCCTTCCAAATCATCTTTCCATATGGACATCATGTTAATTGGAACTGTTGCAGTAGGTTTGGATCATTGACACAGGTTCATCTAAGTGTCATCCCAATTAGTTGATCTTTGGATGAATTTCCCTTAATGTTCATGGTTCCAAAATCCAACGTCTTATCATATTCCCTACTTGAGATATTCTTGGGGAAATTTCTATTCACAATTTTCATCTACCTTCTTCCCAAGGTAACTTCTTCATACATAGTAGGAAGCAGATGTATTCATTTATTATCAACGATGAAGGCATATTGAGAAGGGAATGTACCTACATTGGTACCACAACAATTTAATACGTCATAGATGTTATAAAGAATTAAAAATATGTTTGCAGTAAAAAGATACTCCAGGACCTACATATGTTTCTTATTTTTTCCTCAATTTCTCCCCCTTGAGTTAGGCTTCCTTTTTCTTTTGACATTATAAGTATTGTACCAAAAAGTTTATAGAATAATTCCCAAATCGATTTCAGCCCCAAAATTTAACTAAAAATATTTATTTATTTTTATTTTGTTAATGAGACTTCATCTTTATTTTTTGAGATCTTTGTGGAGAACCACCTTCCACATTCTTCTTTTTATTAACCCTAGATATGGTGATAGGTAACTATACTCTTTTCCTCGTCCAAACTTATTTTTAATTTCTCTTCCAGCATTCACTTCATATAGAAACATATTTAGAAACATGATTACAATAAGGTTTTGGTGATACCTTATTCCCTTCAACTTCTTGTGGTATATCATCAATTGATGTTGTGATATTCATATAAAATGTTGGAGGCTTTTCAAATTTAGGTTCCTCTAGTGAGCATTGATTTGCAACAAACATTGTATCTTGATATAGATCTTCAACAGATTTCATGACTGTCTTGTCACATGTGGTAGTTCATTTTGCTTTATAATCCTCTAGTGGACACAAAGTACCAGTATCAACCATTTCATTTTTGTAATAACTCAATATTTTACATCTCAATATTAGTAAATTGAGCTTCCAATTTTATAGATTCCATATTGATGATGATCTTCTGAACTATAATCATGATCATCTTCTCTTCACAAGTCTTATTCTATCTATAAACCTCATCTTGAAGTATATTACCTTTTTTCAATGATGATTCATGTTCCTTAGTCATTGTGGAGACTTTTTTAAAATATAAGCCATTTTCATTATTTAATGTATTAATCTCATCATTATGGGCATGATATTTTCTTCCATAAATGTATATACTCTCATTTTATCATCAAAATCATTGAGCTATTTTGTGGTTTTTATTTCATGATTCCTCATTATTAATTCAAAGGCCCTAATCTATCTCAAGAGCGTCAAACATTCATGAATTTTCTCTTCCATGACCTTTTCAATATTATCTACTTCACATTCCAACTAGGTGATCTCAACCTAAATACATTGAATGATTTTGGAAACAAATTCAATTCTTTTATCTGAAACATCATGCACATAATTTATTATTTTATCAATATCCAGCTATTGGGATATAAAAGACTAATCAACGACAGCACTTTTGTGGGAAACTTTATTTTTTATGGAAACCTGAGCTATCTTCTCTTTAATTTCAAAGCCTGATATTTATTCATTATTGTAAATGCACAGAGAACCAGAAACATCATCTTCTTAAAAAATGAGGGACTTCTTCAACTGTCTCATTCCTTTCATTTTTTCCATTTTTCATTATCATTCTAGATATTGAATTCTTCTCAAGAAAAAATAAATCTTCATCAAAAACTAACTTCATTTTCCACTCATTAATGAAAACCCAAATCCATATCAATATATAATTTGTACAGAGTATCCAACATAATTGAACATTTGTGCTTGGATACCAATAGAAGGACCCCAGACCACCCTGAGAGAGGCGTGGGTGAATCAGTGTGTCCAATTTTTCTCTTTAAACAAATTGATCTTACTCCCATGTTGCTAGGTACATATTTAACACTATATGATGGATATACGTAGAAAGTAAAACATTAACATGTAGAAGGAAACACTGCACTTTTACTTGCTTCACCTCAAACTGATATGACAAATGACCACACCCTGACAGGTTTCCAGTCATACAAAAATACATTAATCTTCACAATTTGTGGATAACAATTGTTTGGAAATAGTCACCATGCCCTAGGAAAACTCCATAAATGATCATGGATAGCTCAATGATTCCCTTGGATCACTTCTATAGACTCCCCCAATCTCACTACAATGGTTGATATATCATAATATTTATGAAGATGATGGTATGTTCAAATGATTGGCATGAAAGTTTATATGTTTTTTTAGTATGAGACACCAGTTGCATTGATGTTCTGAATTGATGCTGTTTTATATTCAAGATATATCATTTACTTTTGTTATTTAATTCACTAAAACATATTCTTCTATTATCTAGAATCTCAAACTCCCTTTATGATGTTTCTTTTTATGTGAAATGTTCATTATTATTTGAATAATCTATGATATGTGAATCATACATAATCAACATATCGCACCTGCTCTGCATTCTGTTCCTACTCCACGTACAGCACCTGCTCTGCATACTGTACCTACTGTGCATACTGCACATTCTTGACATACTGCGCATACTCAGTGTAATGTGTCTGCACTACGTACAGGGCCTTCTCCACATACCGTTCCTGCTCTGCTTAACAGGCCTACTCCACATACAGTGCCTACTCCACGTACTGTGCCTCCTCCACATAGCGTGGCTGCTCAGCATACCACGCCTCCTCCACATACCACACCTTCTTTGCGTTCTTCTCCTCCACTGTGTACCATCTCTATGTACTACCTTTATATACTATCTCTGTGTACTATTATTTTGTAAAACTTTTACTTCTATGGAATTCCTTATTTTTTAGACTGTTCCATCCTATTTCACATACCCTTTAATCCTTTTTTGGTATTCTTCTTCAAATTTCGTGAATTATTTCATCTCATGCACAACACTTTTTCTAACTCCAAATCTATTTCGTGGACTACACATTCCAATTTCATAATCCATTTACTTTTTCACATACTGCTTCATCTTACACGGAATCTATCTTGGATACAACTTTAGGATCTAGCCTAGTATTCCCTAGGGATGATATTATCTTATCAAATTCACTCACTCTTAATGATGGGATTATCGGTTCTTATACTGGAAAAAAATTACGCAAATTTCACTAATATATTTTACCCACATACAAAATGTGGGACAAGCTTAACCACATACTGAAATCCATATTCCACAAAACATTTTTGGTACTACCACCCCTTCCATGAACCGTTCCATGTACCTTTCTCACAACATGGTACACGCCCACGAACCGTTCCCAGGCATGGTACGCAATCCCTATTCCGAGGTACGTGGTTTTTTTCCTTTAGTGATTTCATTCACCATTCCACATCTCCTTCACTCCTATATATAAATCCTCCTATTTCGAAAAAAATCCCGATTTGGAGGTCTATAAATTTGGCATACGTTGGGAAACGAAACCATCTCAAATGTCTGCTTCGAAAAGAACACCCATGCTTCTTTAGAGTCATTTTCCTTCTTCAACAATTAGCTACTTTCATCACAAACTCCATCCACCATGATATATACTCTTTGAATGATCATTTTCAGCATCATTAGATTCTAAAAAAAATGTACTGAAAATAAACAACGTCCCTTTCTTTCTGCTACATCAGTCTTTCGAGTCAACCGTGAATATGACTGACATCATCTTCTTAGCTTTGTATGATCATTTTTAAATCATCAAATCTCAAAATGATTCATCATGAAATAATTATTGTCTCTTAATTTAGGCTCTTTCATGCTCTATTTTAATAGTGATATGGTTCATGATCACTTAATAAATTCAATTAATTCATCACTCTCTTAGATCGTTTCATTTTTTTGGACAACGTATCACATATGGTACATGTACATTGAACATAAGACCAGTTCAGCAATCGTCTGAATTACCACTCTCAATAAAATTGGAGTTCTTAATCATCACATTCTTCATTTTGTCCTTCATTGACAACTATGGACAACAAATAAATCATTATACACAAGGTGGTCCAAACATGAAATAAAATGGAGGAACATGATATAATAACTAAGATCATGCTTTTTTATAGAGACCACAGTTTTCACATAAATCATAGAATGATTTATTTTTTCAAATGGTTGGGATGTGAGAAGAAAATTATTATTCCATAAACATAATAAATCTTATATATAAATATCATTAAAATGTAATTAATTTAACCTGATTGCATTAGATTTTTATCAATTATAACATAAAATTATGGAATAAAATGAAAAATGAGTAGTTGAAAATTATATCATGCTATTTTGATAACCTTTTCATAAAATTATATTAAGGTTTTAGATGGAGGTATTTTAAGGAATATTGAAACCAACAAAGGTTTAAAGGGTATTTGGGAACATATTTACCTAGATTCTTTTAAATCAATGATTCTTTGTGTGAGTAGAAGATGTGATGTGATGTATCATTCTATAAGGGATACAAGTGACTTTTTATTATAATAATACAGAAGGAATTCTAATTATTCAAAGGCTAAGGGAATAGACAATTGAAAATAATTGAGTGGTTTAGGGAAGACTACTATAATTTTGAAAATCATGTATTATATCACATGTAGCGAACATGGTTTTATGACTTTTAATCTCATCTCTTTTACTTTTAACATTTTTTTACTATGGTTAATAATGTTTATCTATGTAATTTATTCTTAAATCATAATAATAAAATTATTCTTATAAAAACAATTAAACTAGATATTAAACTTATTAAATCCATTTATAATAAAATAATCATACATGTGATTAAAATATATATAAACATTAGCATGCATACCCTTTAAAAATTATTTTTACGAGAACTTTATTTTTTAGACATAAAAAATATTCATAGGATAAAATGTTACACACTTTTTATTTCAATTAAATAATACTAATCTTTATGAAAAATGAATATTATATGGATAAGAAAAGAAACAAAAAAATTAATTATTACTTGTGAAAATATAATTAAAATAAAAATACAAAGAATAATAAATATTAGAATAAATGATTACTTTTGAATAAAAATAATAAAAGTTTTTTTCTAAATTCAACTTGTATTTTTAAATAAATAATTGAATTACCTAAATACTATCTAGTTCAAAAAAATTCTAATGTCTTCCTTTCATTACTCGATTCCTAAAATTTCAAAAACACTAAGATATTAACAAAAACATTAATTTTTCTTTTCACCTAATAATATACTACTTATGAGGAATCTAAATTATTCAACCTAAGATAATAATTTTTAATATAAAAAAAATTATTTTTACATATTCAGAAAAATTCAATATATTATAATTAATTCATAAACAGATAATAAAATCTTTATTCAGTAGAGAATAATGTTTTATAAAATTAGTTATTCTTGTTGTTATTTCCTATCAATAACATTTGTGTTAGTATATTATTTTTATAAAATATATTTAATTAATATTTTTTATGTGAAAAAAAATATTTTATATAATCCGATTGTCAGGAAAAGTTATTTTTAATATAAAATGGGATTTGGTGTTTTTTAAATAAATTAATTGAAATTTATCTACACATTATTGTTAAAAATTATTGTATTTTTATTTAAAATTATAAATATGACATTAAGGAAATACATTTTATATAAAAATAATTTATTGGTTTTATAATTACAAGTTTATATAATCATAATTTTTAATTATATAACACCTCAAAGTCCTGGTGTAATACATCATCATAAGATATTCTCTTCCAGAAGTCGTGTTTGGTGGTTCAGCTAGCATGGATCATATAGAAAATTTTATGGACCAAATATTAACTCACATATTATTAACAAAAACCATAATTTTTGGATTTTTTCTTGGAAATTTTCTATATATAACGTTTTTAAGAAGAACTCACTTCCATAATCTGATAAATGAGCCTAACATGAAATTAATATACTTCTTGATTCAATTTCAACCTTTATACTACTTAAATTTTATAATGAGTTTACTTCTATTTATTCCTACCAAGTTAACAGATGATATTAATGGAAAGATTTAATAATATTTTTTTTATCATATTTTTTCTGTTCAGTGTTTCATGTGAATAAATTTGTTAAATATATTAATTATTTTTAATGAAATTTTGATAATAAAATATCATTGATTTTTATAGAGTTACATATTAAACATGGTGTAATCGATGATATTTTTATGTGACCTTCTTACGGATTTCTGTGGTTATGCACTGAAGACTTGTTTTTCCCATTTATCCAAATATAATGTGTTGAATTTATAATGATACAATATGACATATGGTATGGGAAAAATATAATTTCTCTTTTATGATGACATATCGTTCTGATGCACTCATGTGATGAATGAATTTTAATAATCTTGGACCAAAGTATGATAACTTATAATTTTCTAGTGTTTTTTATGAAACTATGGTATATAGATTCTAAAATAAAACAAACTATAATTGTATTAATGATGAAAATGATAATTTCCTTTAAATGAAACACATATTTCAAGCCTAAATTTTTTGAAAAATGGGTATTGAGATGTTAAATAAGAAAATAAAAAATTTTATTGGGTTAATAGTTGATAAATTTCTAAAAATAATTGTAGGAGATGAACCAACTCAATATATTTAAGATCCTCAATCATTGGTTAGGATTCATCAAGTGATTATGATTTATGAATTTTGAAAATCCTACGATAATGATGTTATTTTGAATGAATAAGAAAAAATAACTACAAGGATTTTATGAAGAGTTTTGAATCAATGAAATAGTAAAATTATAAGTAATATTAAAGAGATTTTATTTAATCTTAACATGATTTTTGTTTAGCGGATGAAATGAAAGTATTAAAACAACAGGGGATCTAGTATATTTTTCATTTAAATAGACATTAATAGAATATTATCTTACCATAAACAATATATGGATGTAAAATGTAATATGAAAATTCATGGTATTGATTATAGAGAATATATTTCTTCCTACTATAGTGACATGGTCATTTTTTATATTTCATTCCCCATTTTACCATTTTTATTTTGATATTAATCAAATAGATTTCAAAACTATATTCCATAATTTTTTTTTCAGTGAAATGTATATATATAAAAAATAAGATTTTAATGAACCAAATGAGACATCTATGGTGTTCATTGTGAAATGTTCCATTTATGGATTTAATAATGATTCTTAGAGTTGTAATATCATGTTATCGGATGTGATCAATCTATTTGGTATCATATATAATAAATTTGGGCTTTTTATATAGAGTATTACTGGTGGTAGTATTGTAGTATTTTTTATATCTTATATAGGCGACCAATCACATGTCCAAAATTTATTATTGATCATTCACTCTATGATGATAAGTTTTGTTAAATGATTTTTATGAGAAATAATAATAAATATGCCTCCATACATGGTATGGATATATATATATATTAATATATCTAAGATTATTCCTTCACTTTTTAATGATAGTTGCATTAGTAATTTTCTAAAAAGGTTAGTTATAGAGAACACCAAAAGAGGGCGTTTAGAAGTGATTTGATGGAAAAAATATTAAAAATTCCAGAAATTAATATTAATATTTAGAAGGGATAATATAATTTCTCAATAATCTTCCATATTTTCAATCCTTTATGTTCTGTTTTATAATTGATATGATGTATCCTATTCACAGGTCGTCACTTTTATATTCCCATTCAATCTTAGTGAGTGTCAATATATCAATTTTTATAACATCCTTATGTACTTTAGGAACACTAAGGTTTCATTGTTTATATTAAGAGGTGATAATGGGAATTGTATAAAAGGATATAAATATACAACATTCTAATCAGATATTGATGACATGAAATTATAATATGGGTTTAATTTTTTTTAAAGAATGGTGATATTAATTTTAAGAGTTCCAAAAAATCCACCATTTTAGAAATACCATAGTTGTTGAGTAAATTTATAGTTTTATTTCATTTCAAGGAATCTATTTGTATTAGATTTATCATCTCAATGTAGTAATCATATCCACATATTAACGGATATATCGAGAATTTATATGATAATAATGGAGTTATCACTCGGGACTAGTAACTGTGGACTATCATATGGAATAAACGTATCCTTTTAAAATAATATATTAAAAAGGGATCATTAAGGTAACCAATGATGTGATCTATTTAGTGGCTATTTAAGATAGTATAATAGGTAAACTAATTAATCTTTTAGCACATAAAAAATATTGAGGGTTGTGATGTGTCTCTTTTATTTTAATTCATTTGAAATTTATGTCATGGTTTCAGTCATTGGTAATTATTTTATAACAAATGAAACCAAATATTATGAATCATTCATTTATGTTTTAATAAAATATATATTAATGGTTTAATAATGATATTACCTAAATATATGGCTTTTATATGTCCCTAATATTTGATTACTACTAAGTAGTATAGGTTTTGATGATATATAATGAGTAGTTCACTGATGAGATAAAAAGTTGAATTATATTAATTTTATTGATCTACTAATTACATCACATGGAATATAATAAAATAATTTATATAATTATTTACGTATTATTTTTACAAACCCTTCATGCATGATGATATAGAGATACCCAGCAAAGAAACCATTATACAATGAATCCATAAATATAGAAGACTTTGTTTATAAATAATCAAGGGGTGGTTGGGTATGTTTCTTGTCATATTTTATACTATGGATAATATATGATGTGATATTTCCAGTAATATGAAATATATTATTCTCAATAATGATTTAATCAAATATAATAAATGCATGGACATTCATAATTGAGTAACATGTGTTTCTTTTAGATACAAGGATGAGGGGAATGTAAAGTTCTCATCTACTAGAAGTATTACATCTAAGAAAATCATTCACCATGTCAATATTAATTTTATAATACAAAATATATAAGATGGATTATACAATAATTTGATTTTCCAATATATATTCGAAAATCAATTTAATGGGAAAATATAATATATGGGTACACAATCACTATAAATGATATAAGTAATGGTCGATATATTGATTTCATATATAATAATGATTGATAGTGATAACATTAGAACCCTTAGTTTCTTAACTATGATTCATATTTTCAACAGTAAACTTTTATTATATATCTATGAAATGGTTATTTCTTATTCCCTTAAATTAAATTGACACCCACATGGTCACATAGGGATTACTTTTTATAGATAATTCATTTTGTACAAAGTATTTATTGTCAAACAAATGGTGTTTCATAAAACATATATAAAAGAATACATTATAAATTCAAAAACAATGTGAAGGTTTTTATATATATTCTATGGGAATAATGGAAAAGATGGAATTTTTTATATGATATTAAGGGGTATATATAATTTATTGATGTACGCCATGTTGTATGAGGACGGTTACATGAGAAGTAATATGTTTCTTACAAATATATTACATCCGCAATATTTTATATGATGATTCAGTTTTCCATATCCTGTCACATTGTATATATTATCATAAAACTACATGGGATTCAAAAAATATTCAACTCTCCTCTCAGTAAAATTACCTTAAACACTAATTTCTATTTCCGATAATTTATTTCATACACAAAATTTATTAATGTTTTAATTGCAAAAAGATGTAATGGGAGCTAATGAATTTGTTCCATTGGAAGAAATAATATAAATACGAGATGATAGAATATATTTATTAAATGAAGTGAACCAGGGTTCCATATAATGGGTAGTTTTCTCCATTTATTTGTTACAAAATATTCAGTTCTCTGTGAGTTGATGCACAGTTCTTAAAAAAAATTGTGTTGATTTTTATAGTGCACAACTACTCCTTCAATATTTTTTATTCCTCAAGATATTTCTATGATATAACAATTTGGGATTACCTATGGATTCAATAAACTATTATTTATGAAACTACTGATCAGTAAAAAATATTCTCCATCAATATAACTACTATTTTTAATACATATAAGGTATATTTTTTTTCAAAATTTCAATACACAATGTCCCTTAATGATGGATAAAGATATATATTTACTATATAAACTCCAAATGATCATAATATTATACCTTCAAACACATCATAAATCATAAAAAGACAATTCTTTTAGATGCATTTGTTTTAATAAATAAATGTATCCAAAAAATTCATAAATTTATGCCTCATTTGATGCTGAAATTTATTCTACACATCACCAAATCCATCATTAAAAATTGTAGTTATATTAATAATATATAGTCAAAAAATTCAATAAAAACATAGTTTAAATTGTTTTTTATTAAATTAATTATTTCAATTAATTTATATAAACATTAAAAAATGTGTTATTAAAATATAACCCAAATTTGGGTTAACAAAATCATTTGGATCAATCATAATTACATTATATTAAAATTTTACATTATGGAAAGTGTTTTAGGAATCTATATTATTAAATTATAAATCATATAAATCATTTGTGGAATAAATAATCTAGATGGACTATATGACTGATATATATGAGTAGGTGAATTTATTGATTTTACATAGAATATTTCATTAATTGTAAAGACCCATAAAATTCAATAGAAATTTTTTCTTACTTTTCTTTGGGATTTTACAAAAATGCAGTTTCTGACGGTGCCTGATTCCATGGCCCAGTGTGCCCGAAATTAATTTCCGAAGTTTGACTCGGGTACATTCAATGAACGAATGAGCGGGTTTTCCTAACTTTTGAATCGATGCTTGGAATCAAAATCTGAGGGCACCGATGGAATCGCAGTGCCGATAATTGCTTAGGAACACCTTTTCTAGAGTTGTGTTTTCTCAGGTGTGGTTTTAAAATATTGGGGTTAAGTAAATGAATAAAATAAAATGGGGCAACCAATTTATTTTGTTTTAAGTTGCTTAACCTAAGCTAAGTTGTTGAAGTGGGTCCCACTATATCCTACTTCACTAGGTAAGATATTTGTGGGGTGGGGCCACATGAGCCCCACCTTTTCAACTTCCACGAAACCCCCACCTTTAATTAGGTAAAGCACCCGCACCCCCCATTTTTAAATGTATGTCATCTCTTGCGTTTTAACTGAATAATAAACGCCTCATTAATTGGGCAGTTTAAACTCCACAATTATTTCAATTTATTTATTGACTCAATTTTTTAATTTCAAACTTAAGTCTTGAGTAATAAAATAATAGGTGGATTATTTTTTTATTTTTGGGTTGTTGTGTTGAGTTTTTGGGGAGAAAAAGAGAAGTCTTGGAGTTCTTCGTTCTTCGTCGAAGAACGCGAAGAACACACCACCGCCGACGAGGAACGCCGACCTCTGACAACAGACGAAGGGAAAAGACACCTTCCTCGGAGCTCAACAAACGCCAATGATCCTCTTTTTCCACGACGATCAATTCCGCGACGTCCCTTTCCATGACAAAACTCGTTTGACGACAACGCTTGAGGTATGGGGTTTTGTTGTTGTTGTTGTTTGTGGTTTCTTCCGTCATCATTCCTCGTTTCAAATTAGACCGCTTGCTATCGATTAACAGGAGGGGGCCGGACCGCACTGGCCAGCCGCCCGGAGGCGGCGACGCTCGGCGTGCCGCCAGAAAGGGCCCGCCGCGGCTGAAGCTGCGGTGGTAGGTGGCTGGTCTCGCAGCTGTGCGGGACCGAGGGAGACCAGGGGGGGCATAACCCCCGCACCCGCTAACCACGCGGGCGTCGCGCCAGCGCCGGGCCTGCCGGCTGCCCAGGCCGGGCCGCGCCGCGCCCTCCGGGCCGGGCTATGCCCTGTTGGGCCAGACTCGGACCCGGGTCGGGTCTCCCCGGTTCGGGCCGACCCAAGGCGTCTTGGGCCGGGTCGGACCGGGCCCGAACCCCCTATTTTCGGACTGTTTTCAGTAATTCTCCCATAACATGGGCTACGGACCCCCAATCGATGCACCATCTATTTCTTATCCATCATTGGACCGAGACGGTCATTTAGGTATATTACACTCATGGTTTTGGATAACTTTGGGTACGGCCAGGTTGGTTCGAAGAAGAAACCAACCGAGCCCTCGGAGCGGAATCAATTATATCTTGAGCTCCAGATGTACGATTGACGGGACGTCGACTTTGAGGGATTCCTCTTGATGAGACAGAACTTTTGGATTACTTTTCCAGAGATTTGGATTCTATTGGATAGTGGCCGGGTTGGACTATACTCGAAGTCCAACCGGGCCCCTCGAATGGAAAAACTGACAACTTTCAGACCAGTTGTCCTTTTGACGAACCGTCAGCGGAATTGGTGATCATGTTGAGAAGTGGCTCCTATGATTATACCCTATGAGAGTTCGGGGTATTGATGAGATATGGCTAGGTTGGTTCGCACATGAAACCAACCGGGCCCCTAAGACGAAAATGCTAATAACTCACAGACCGGGCATCCGATTGACGCATCGTCTGTTGCATTGAGACCCCTATGGCGAGGCGGTCCTTTGAGATACTTCTTAGTGTGAAATTGTGATACTTGGAGTATCGACATGTAGCTCATGGAGCGGACCCTCCCGGAGAAGAGCTAGCTAAGTGCTGATACCTGGTAACTGATTGAGACTTGACGACTACTGATCGATCGACTCGGAGTGATTCGGATAGCCCAGTGTTGTGTGCTTGGTTGGAGCGGCAGACCCATGGCAGAGGTGCCCTTGGTTATAGCGGAAGAACCGCGGTACTCGACAGAAGGAGTACCTCTGTAGGCTATGAGGGGGTGCGATTGGTTGTAGAGGCAGACCCATGGTGGGATGTGCTTGGTTGCAACGGCAAGTCCATAGTACTCGACAGGTGGAGTACTTTAGTAGTCCAAGGTTAGTGGGATGCGCTTGGTTGTAGTGGCAGACCCACTGTACTCGACAGAGGAGGAGTTCTCCAGTAGTCGTGGTTTCGATATCGTGAATAAAATCATGGTTTGAGCTGAGTCTATGACCATTGTGTTTACCTCATGATTGAGATGGGTCACATGATAACATAGGTATATGTATGGGCATATACCTGGGTAGTGGTTATCTGTTGATTTCATAATCGTTGTGTTTCCTCATGATTGAGATGAGTTACTTGATAACATGGGTATATGTATGGGCATATACCTAAGTTGAAGTTATCTGTTGAGATCTTCCTTGTGGTTATCCTTGTTGGATTTAGTGAGACCTTGAGGGTCTCGGGGTCCCTACTGAGTATCGTTATACTCACCCCTGCATGGGGTATGCCCACACCTCGTTGTGTTGGTTGCAGATGATAGGCAGCGCAGACAGAGGCCGAGTGTTTGAGGACTAGATGGTATCCAGAGCTGGACCTCATGACGAGACAATATCTGGTGGTGGACTTCACGACGAGACGACACTCCGAGGGGGTTGACGGGCGAGAGCATTGTGGAGGCTATATGCACCTAACCATCAGGTAGGATCCTTGGTGGATGATCCAGAAGCTGCTTGTCACATTCCGGTTGTTTTATCTTTTTCCTTCTACTTTACAGTTGGGATTGTATTTCCGACCCCTTTACTTTCAGCACATATTGTTTCAGTTTTACATAGTTTTTTACTTCCTCTTGTACTCTGTGGTGTTTTTTTTCCATTTATAAAGGCAATGTCTTCCCAGTTATCAGGATTTACGCCTCTGGTGCTAGTCGCTAGCCCCTGGCCTATGGATGTCGGGCTTGGGGTAGTCACGGCATGGGACACGAGAATCGGTCGTGAAAATTTGATATCATAGTAATTCTGTTCTACTGTAGAGCCCAGGACTCTGATCTTTTTCTATGTGAAGCAATATTTTTATGAGTAACGAGTGTGGTATTCATTTCAGGGAGTCCAGTGTTGGTGCGGCGGCCGATGTATCCGTACACCAGAACCATGACTACTGATTTCCGACATTGTGCACGAAAAACAATGATTTCAAGTGTGTTTCCAAGTGTTTTAATGTCAGATCAAACCAGTTCAGCTCACCAGGTATAAATCGTTGTCAAGACAGTCAGTTGGAGTTACGAGAGAGTACTCGATGATGGCCCACCGAGCGGTGAGGATCTGGTGCGGGGCCCTTTTTACTATGTTAGCACCCTCAGGTGGTGTAGCAGCAGCACCCCCACCTATTGGGCAGCATATTCCACCAGCATTACTAGAGAACTGTGCACGATGGCAGAGCGCGTTGCACGAGTTCTAGTAGCAGCGGCCTCTGAGGTTACGAGGCGAGGCAGATTCCCAGATAGCAGAGCACTGGGTGGAGGCGATTGCTAGAGTTTTCCGCCTAGCTGTGACATCATTAGAGTGGATGGTGGACTTGACTACTCGTGTTTTCTAGTGAGTGACCATGATGATGGTCCGCATAGCGATGAAGCTTCGGTACGTGGACTGATGCCAGAGATAGTGCCTTCGGGTAGTGTGTCTGCTATACATCACTACCTATTGGTCTGTAGTTACAACCGGTGGTACCGGTTGGTGACACATGTAGGCTTACTGCCTTAAACATGTTATAACATCATATACCCTCATGTTTCGAGGTGAGACCGACTCATAGGCTGCTGAGAAATGGTTTGGGGAGGTGGATGAGAGTTTTCTAGAGCTTATACAGCTTCGGCAGGACAATGTTTTAGTAGCTGAGTATTCATTGAGGCGTACCGATCGTTCTTGGTACTTGATGACTACGATATGATCAGTTCTTTAGAGCTCAGACCTCTAAGCGTTGTGTGTTTAAGGATATATGAGACATCACTTTTTCCTATATGCATTCCTACTCATGTTAGGGTGCTAGAGAAAACCTTGTCGTTGCATGTTCTTTGGCTGAACGAATACAGCTGGAGAATGTTAAAAGTTGGGAATGCAAGAAACTGGCGCCTGTCTTGGAGACTTGGGCGTGTAAAATGTTTTAAGAAGAGGAAATGTTAAGGATAGATAAGTCTGCAGAGCAGCAAACATAGAGGCAAAGCTAGGAGAGCAGCACGAGGTGGTGTAAATTTCAACTTGTTTCAACCACCCACCATTTTTGTCCATTCCTGGCTCAGGGAGCTGGATAAAAGGGGAAGAGAGTAGCTTCATGTGGTCAAGGAGAGTGACCCAATGGCTCTAATAATGATTCAAGGGGGTATTATATGTCCACTACTAGCTGCCATAGTAATAAAAATTCATACGAATCATTCCTTCCTTCCATGAATCTTGTCCCAAACCTAGAGTTTCCGGTAAGACGTAGACTTGACCCTCACATCTGGAGATACCATGGGAGGAGACTCGATAATAACACTTACGCTGAAATTGTGATCTAACCCATGAGGTGAGAGTTTCGGTTGGAATCTCTTGGTGCCAGCGTCGAGGCCTTACGATGTTGGTCTGAGTATGGATTGGATCCACAGTTAATACACGGATTGACTATATTAGGAAAAAAGGTTGTGGTTATTTACAACTTTTGGAGAGGGTTTTCCTTGGTCAGAGAAAAGGAAAACCCAGGCTGAACAAGATGGAATCATTCATAAGAGGGTGAATTCAATCACTCAAGAGATGGCCAAACTTACTTTTTTACCAGAATTCTCTAGAGTTGCAGTACCACTTCCAGTAGAGCTTTCAAGAGCTGGGTTGACCAGTGCGCCCAACCTGTGGGCATTGGTTACATAGTTCACTACGACACATTAGGGACCAGACTCGGGTGTGTCCTGATGTAGGAGTGGGCAGTGATCGCCTATGGATCACGGCATATGAGACTACACAATTCTGACAGGAAACATCTAGAGTTCAAGGATAATGACCACATCCTTATACGATCTCACCTAGACAAGGTTTATAGAGATGTGGCCAAGGCGGAATGTAATCTTTGAGTTTCAGCGGACCATTTAAGGTCTACAGCTGGGTAGGCAAGGTGGTTTTCCACTTGACCCATCCACCTCAGTTGCACCAGGAGCACGACGACTTTCATATATCTCAACTAAGGAGATACGTGCTTGACCCGACGCATGTCATCGACCATGGGGAACTAGACTTTGGCGATGGGGTGACTTTTGAGGGGTTCCAGTAGAGGTTGAGGATCGATAGGAGCAGATCCTAGGAGGACGGTCGATTCCTTGTGTGCACTTTCACTGGCAGTATGGTAACCTCCAAGTGATCACATGGGAGAGGAAGTCTCAGGTGCGTGCTTAGTACCGCTTTTGTATCCCTAGTTTGTGTTAAAACTCTACGAGGATGTAAATCCCTAAGGTGGGAGTAATGTAATTACACATAAAATTCAAGGGAATTTTTTTCTTAGTTTTCATTGGTATTTTACAAGAATGAGGTTTCTGATGGCGCCTGATTCCGAGGCCCGGTGTGCCCGAAATTAATTTCCGATGTTTGACTCGGGTAAGTTTAGTGATTGAACGAGCGGGTTTTCCTAACTTTTGAACCGGTGCTCGGAATCAAAATATGAGGGAACCGATGGAATTGCAGCGCCAGTAATAGCTTAGAAACACCTTTTTTGGAGTTTCGTTTGCTCGGGTGTGGTTTTAAAATGTTGGGGTTAAGTAAATGAATAAAATAAAGTGCGACAACCAATTTATTTTATTTTAAGTTTTTTAACCTAAGCTAAGTTATTGAAGTGGGACCCACTATATCCTACTCCACTAGGTAGGAAATTTGTGGGGTGGGGCCCACACGATCCCCACCTTTTCAACATCCACGAAACCCCCCCTATAATTAGGTAACTCACCTGCACCCCCCTTTTAAATGTAAGTCAACTCTTGCGTTTTAACTGAATAATAAATGCCTCATTAATTGGGCAGTTTAAACTCCTCAATTAATTCAATTTTTTAATATGAAACATAATGCTTGAGTAATAAAATAAGAGGTGGATTATTTTTTTATTTTAGGGTTGGTGTGTTGAGTTTTTGGGGAGAAAAAGAGAAGTATAGGAGTTCTTCGTTCTTCGTTGAAGAACACGAAGAACGCACCACCGCCGATGAGGAACGCCGACCTCCGACGGCAAAGGACGCCTTTCTCGGAGATCAACAAACGTCAATGATCCTCTTCTTCCATGACGATCAATTCCGCGACGTCCCTTTTTATGAAAAAACTCGTTCGACGACAACGCTTGAGGTAGGGGTTTTTTTGTTGTTGTTGTTTTTCATGATTTCTTCCGTCGTCGTTCCTCATTTCAAATTGCACCACTTGATATCGATTAATTGGAGGGGGTCGGACCGCACAAACATGGCCGAACCTCTTCCCCTTCCCTTAATTTTTTTGTTGACCTTATTTTGGTTTGGAATGGGGATGGCACGGTGCTGTCGCTCCACGCGGGATCATGCGGCAAGGATGCGTGGCGCCATCGCGCATCGCCGTTGAAGCTGAACGAAGTCGCGGCGCCGTCGCGCCGCGCCAGAAAACTGTGAAGAGATGCGGTTTGTTTATTTGGCATGAGGATCGACGTGCCATGGAAGAACGGGCAGCTGGGGCGATTTGAAGGCTTTGCAGTGAAGGGCAGGTCCCGGGAGGACCACAAGCGAAGAAGGAATTGAAAACGGACCACCGGAGCAACTCCGATGGTCCACGGAAGGGCCTGCCGGTGCGCTACGCCGGCATGGCGGCGCCCGGCGCGCCGCCGGAAAGGGGCCGCCACGGCGGCAGGTGGCTGGTCCCTCTGCCGCATGGGACCGAGGGAGACCGGGGGGGGGGGGGGGGGGTGGGGGGGGGGGGCGTAACCCCTGCACCCACTGGCCACGCAGGCGCCGCCCCAGCGTCGGGCCAGCCTGCTGCCCAGGCCGGTCCGGGCCATGCTGGCCGGGTCGGGCCACGCCCATCGGGCCTGGCCATGCCCTGTTGGGCCAGACTCGGACCCGGGTCGGGTCCACCGGGCTCGGGTCGACCCAGGGGGTCTCGCGTCGGGTCGGACTCGGCCTGAACCCCCTATTTTCGGACAGTTTTCAGTCATTTTCCCATAACATGGCTACGGAAACCCGATCGACTCACCGTCAGTTGCGTAGTGATCCGTTGATCCAGACGGTTGTTTCGGTATATTACACTTAGGGTTTCAGAGAACTTTGTGTATGGCCGGGTTGGTTCGAAGATGAAACCCATTGGGCCCTCGGAGCGGAAACACTTATATCTTGACCTCCGGACGTCTGATTGACATTTCGTCGAATTTGTTGGATTACTATTGATGAGATGGATCTTTTGGCTTACTTCACTTAATATTTGTATGTATTTTGATAGTGGCTAGGTTGGACTATAACCGAAGTCCAACAAGGCCCCTAGAACGGAACAGATGACAACTTTCAGACCGGATGTCCGTTTGACGAACTATCAGCGGCGTTGGTGATCATGTTGAGAAGTGGTCCCTATGAGTATACACTATGAGAGTTCGGGGTACAGATGAGATATGGCCGGGTTGGATTGCACACGAAACCAACTGGGCCCCTGGGACGAAAAGGCTAATAACTCACAGACCGGGCGTCTGATTGACGCACCGTCTGTTGCGTTGAGACCCCTATAACGAGGAGGTCCTTTGATATACTTCTTCATGGGACCTTGTGATACATGGAGTATCAACCAGTGGCTCGTGGAGCGGACCCTCCTGGAGACGAGCTAGCTGAGTGTAGAGACATATTAGCAGACTGAGACTTGATGATTGTTGATCGATAGACTCGGAGTGATTCGGATAGACCAGTGGGGTGCGCATGGTTGTAGCGGCAGACCCACGGCGGAGGTGCGCTTGGTTGTAGCGGCAGACCCGTGGTACTCGACAGAAGGATTACCTCTGTAGGCTATGAGGGGGTGCGCTTGGTTGTAGCGGAAGAACCATGGTGGGATGCGCTTGGTTACAGTGGTAGGCCCACAGTACTCGACAGGTGGAGTACTTTAGCAATCCATGGTTAGTGGGACACGCTTGGTTGTAGCGGCACACCCACTGTACTTGACAAAGGAGGTGTTCTTCAGCAGTCGTGGTTTCGATATCGTGAATAATATCCTGGTTTGAGCTGATTTTATGACCTTTGTGTTTACCACATGATTGAGATGGGTCACTTGATAACTTAGGTATATGTATGGGCATATACCTGGGTAGTGGTTATCTGTTGATTTCATAATCCTTGTGTTTCCTCATGATTGAGATGGGTTACTTGATAACTTGGGTATATGTATCTACATATACCTAAGTAGACGTTATCTGTTGAGATCTTCCTTGTGGTTATACTTGTTGGATTTAGGGAGACCTTGAAGGTCTCGGGGTTCCTACTGTGTATTGTTATACTCTCCCCTGCACGGGCTATGCCTGCACCTCGTTGTGTTAGTTGCAGACGACGAGCAGCGCAAACAGAGGCCGAGTGTACGGGGACTGGATGGTACCCGGAGTTGGACCTCATGACGAGACAGTATCCGATGGTGGACTTCACGATGAGACGATACTCGGAGGAGGCTGAAGGGAGAGAGAATTGTGGAGGCTATCTGTGCCTAAACTTCAGGTAGGATCCTTGGTGGATGATCCAGGAGTTGCTTGTCACATTCCGGCTATTTTATCTTTTTCCTTGTACTTTAAAGTTGGTCTTGTATTTCCGGCCCCTTTACTTTCAGCACTGCTTGTTTCAGTTTTACATAGTGTTTTACTTCCACTTGTACTATGTGGTATTTTGTTTCCTTTTATAAAGTTAATTCCTTCCCAGTTATCGGGATTTACCCCTTTGGTGCTAGTCTCCATCCCCTGGCCTATGGAAGGCATGCTTGGGGTAGTCACAACACGGGCCCTGAGGATGGGTCGTGACATTAATATTCAATAATATATGATCTTTACCTGAAATATCAACACCATTCATTTCATTCCATTTATATGAATCCAAATTTCATCATATTCCTTTCATCCATTGAAATGTATAACCCATGTTTGAGACTCCATAGATGAGATTGAAGATCACTTAATGTCACACTAGGACCCCATGTTTATGGTCATTTTAATTATTTTATTTTGGTTTCAAACTTTTTGTCCATTTTTTTGTCAAATCCCAAACGTTATTGTTGATTTCTGTTAAAAAGTGCATGTTTTACGGCTGGCATCGTTGGGCACACAAGCAAGGCACAATTCAAGGACCGCACTGCCAGCTTGGGTGCCTGTTCGTTTGATCCTGGATTAGATTAGTGCTACCACATGTTCTGCTCATGGTCACTTGATCCATGCATGGATCACACAGTTTTTTTTAACACAATACAGTTAAATAATGTTAAATAAAAATAAATAAAATAAAATAAAAATGAAATGTGTTATAAGTATCTTTAACATTTTGTTGTTATTATTATTGTTATTTTTATAAATGATATTATTATTTAGGTTAATTAAATTATCAACGTTAGAAAAAATTTGAGAACAATTATTATCAAAACACTTATAATAATAATAATAATAATAATAATAATAATTATTATTATTATTATTATTATTATTATTATTATTATTTTTTTCATGTTTTTTATTGAAAAAATAAAAAATAACCTAGCCCCACATTCCACTCCTAACTGCATATCTCTCCCCTGTAGTGCCCCATCCATAGTGCCCACCACCACCACATCCCCTTCCCACATGCCGACATTGCTCACTTCTAGCATGCGCGTTTCATCTAGCCATCCTACCGGTAGCCTTCCCCCCTACCGGCCTCTTTTCCGACACTGCCTCTTCGGCATGCTATCTAACTGGTGGGTCCCTCTTCCAGTGGTGGTTTTCTCTTTCAGGCATGAGGGTCAAAACTCAGGACCCCCTATGGGTGGATTTCAGTGTCTGCTACCAATGGAAAGGGTTTCAGACCTTGTTAATATATCACGGACATAATATTTGATGGTTTTCATCTTATTATTTGGTTTCATGCATTCAAATAAAATTGAGTCTATATGTTTTGACCATAGATCTTATTTTTGTAGTTCATTGGTTTTTATTAGGTGATTTTGGTTTGTCATAGACAAGGATACCAAGCACCGGGAATGGACTTGATTCTCGGTTCATATAGTATCCCATTTCACTGCCCCATTAAATTTAGTGGTTCTTGATATTCTCATGCTCGATATTCATTTAATATTAATTAATTAATTTTAATTTCGAGAATGTTTGTTTTGGAAGAGAATTTATGGTGTTGTAGATAATTTTTATGGTTATTTGTTTCACCAGAATTATTGATTTGGCATAAATTTTTAAATAGTGCACACCCATATATTTTTTGAAATTTCTTGGTTGGTTTATCTAGAGATTGGTAATTAATTTTGTTGAAACTTGTTTTTTCTTGGATTTATAAAAATGATGTTAATGTTTTTAGTGAACTTCCTTGAGTTGAAATTTGGGTTATGGTCTCTAATGTAATTAATGTATGGTTTCACAATGGACTGTTTAACAAGTTTTGTGTTTTTATTAGGTTGTGAAATTATTTTATAAGACTATGAACGTGTTGTGTTTTCTAGTTGGGTATGCTGGGGATCTATGATTGATCATAAAAAAGGATTTGAAGGGGTTTTTGGTTGTTAAAATCTCTGAGAAACATTTTGAGGTTTGCTTCATAAATTTTAATATGGTATAGTAAATAATGTATGTGGATTTAGTTGTGTTTTGAAAACATGTCAAGGTGGAACTTTTTCACTGTTTGGATATTTGGGCTATTTTAAGTCATTTTTTATATATTTTAGAAGTTGTGTGTTTGTTTTATCACATTAGAGAGGTAATTCTGTGAAACTGAGGTCGTCACCTTGTGTTCGATTTTGTGCCTGCTCAAGGCATGTCACGTCATCGTGTTTGGAATGCGATTCAAGGAAGGTTCTCCACTACACTCGCTTTTAAATTTATAATTTATTAATTGGTTGATATTTTATTGATTTCCAATAAATGAGGAATAATATTAGATAATTATTTTTATAATAACTAATTGATGTAAATAATGTTTTTTATTTTATACAAGTTTCATGGATTAATTTCTTCATATATTGATGCACAATAGTGGAAGAATTCTAATTTGGCCTATGAAAATAATTCAAAGATATTAATTTGTGGATATTTTTTAATGGTAAATGTTTTCACTTGATGTATGGTAAAATGTTTTGGGTTCTCTTGAGAAATGATGTTTTTCCATAAAGGTGGTTATGGCCCATTTGGAATTTAAATAAAAATAAATTATTTTGAAAATCCTATTTGTAGTGACTCAGGGGTAACCTTGCTATGCACATCGGTTTTTTTGGTTGTTGTGTGTGATGTTTGTGCATTGGAATTGGTTTCTTATTTTATATTGTTGACTCACCCCATTTTATAACAAGTATTGACAAAGGAACATGGAATAGAAAGTGAGTATTCTGAAAACAATTGCTGTAGTAGTTTAGAATGCGCACAGGCTAGTAGTCTTTAGTACAAACATTTCTCTGCTAGAGGATTGGTCCAATTGGTTATGCCAGGTAGGGAAACACCAATAATTTGGGTGTTATGACATCATCGAGAGTAGGCGCGCCTTAAGGATGAGTCACATGTATAGTAGGTTTTGGATTGTTCACGAAGTCCTATGTTCAACCCTTGTTTTCTTCTGTGCTTTTTTTATGTGGAAGATGATTAAGAGTCCTAGTTCAGTTACTGGTCCCCTTTTGATACGTTCCCATTACCCTTATTGTGTGTTGTGGGTAGTTTTCCTCTTGACTCACAAATAAAATTTTGAATTCTAAATTTTTTTTGAAAATTTTTTAAAATGTAACACACCAATTTCCGTAAAACATAAAACTTTTTTTTAAATAAAAAAGTTCAATGGACTGTAACTTGTTTTCAAAATGAAACTATCTGTTGAAACTTATATTTTATATAATTTAGTTCAAACCTAAAATTGGTTTATTAATTTCTTTATATATATTGTTTTGGGAATATATTTTTGGGAATGCCTACTATGTTTTAATACTCACACCTATATTATTTTCCTGTTTTTAGTTTTTATTGCATGCTTGACTCATCCTTTCATGTTGTGGGTGATTTTTTGTTATGGTTTGGTGATTGACTCTCGGGTTCACAAGGATTTTTTGTCATGGTCAAGTTAGTATGTGTTTTTTGTCATTCATTCTATTTTGTGTTATTCATTTGTCATTCATTGTTCTATTTTCATTCTGCTACTTTATTTATTTTCATTGGGTGAAATCATTTCCATTTGACCTATATTGTTGATTTGGATCTTATCTCCAGCACAAGAGGATCGAGAATTCCTCTCGGGCCTTGTTTTGGATCGGCTCAGATGACTATTCCAGGATCGACCCAGGTTGGTTTATGACAAAATGATATCAGAGTGGAGGTAGGCTTTAATAGACATTATTTTTTAGAGCACCCATTTCTTTTGGGTTCGTCATGGTTGACGGAGTAGGATTTTAAGAACTCGAGGTGTAATATCGGGAGGGACATCATGAACCCTTGCTCGTTCCGAGCCTCTGGTTATCATGGGATTTATGGGTTTTTAGTGTCTTTTTGGTTCCTTTGATTTTTTGATGTTGGTAAATGAAAAGAGAGTTGGGGAAGTATCCATGTGATCTTGGAAGCTCGGTCAATCCTTGTGGAGCCGGGGACATTACCCTATCATGATCTTTGTGATGATGACATGACTGGCTTATGTCTATAAACCATATTTTAGAGTCACCCATCCGAAATAGTTTCCACTAGTGAATAATTTGGGTATTCATTAATTATAATAATATTTCTGTAATGTTTTATTTTAGAAATTTTGGAAATATGAATTTGGAATGGAGATGACCATGTTTTGATTATTTTAGTGGTTTCCATGACCTATATTGTGTCCCCAAAAAATGCTTTGATGGATTCCCAAGGTGTATCTTCGGGTGGTGTACCCTTATAAATTTCTCAAGATAATCATCCTGTTAACTATGTTATATAATTTTTGAAGTTTAACCACCCCTTATTTTATGGATAAGAAGATAATCTTGAGGTGGAGGAGTGGTTGCATAATATTGAGAGGAAATTCAGATTCATTGTGTAGATGGATTCATTGAAGGTTAATTTGGATTCCTTTATTCCTGAATGTCCAACCAATAAATGGTGGAAGTATGTGTCACAAAGAAATCCTTGATAATATCTCACTTGGTAATTCATTAGGTTTTTTTTTCATCTAGCTAAACTTCCTTGAGTATATGAAGCTTAGGAAGAGGATGGAGTTGTGTTGTGTTTAACAGGGCATTGAATCAGTAATGTAGTTCTATGGATGCTTCATAGACCAAGTTTTGTGCAACCAATGGTTTTTTGGAAATGGTCACAGGAAGACTTGACAATTTTACTCTGGACTCCGACCTGAACTACATTCGAAAATGGCTAATCTCCTCCCAACCACCTTCT
Source organism: Viscum album (assembly GCA_963277665.1). Classification (NCBI taxonomy): domain Eukaryota; kingdom Viridiplantae; phylum Streptophyta; class Magnoliopsida; order Santalales; family Viscaceae; genus Viscum; species Viscum album. The sequence continues at coordinate 1,593,430,261 of OY728150.1, forward strand.
CAGATGATCTGAGGAATGCCTTTATAGTAGAAGCTGAGTTAGTAGGTGGACATAAGGTGGTGAATCCTCCCTCAACCTTGGGAGGTAATGCAGAGGATGGTGATATGAAGAATGAGAATTGACCTAATTCTGGTGGATCTAATAGAGGAATCAAGAGGCCTTCAGACATTTAGTCATCTTCTTCAAAATGAAATGATGTGTTCTATCACCAGTGCGGTAAGCAGGGTCACAAGAGTGTGATGTGTCTGAGTGCTTTGAGACCCTCCCACACCTATGGATGTCTGGGTCACATGAATCTATTTTTTCAAAGTGTTTTCAAGAGGCACACTAAAGCCAGACCTAGCTTATGAAAGGTCACCTCAACCTGTCTACAGAAGTAGGGCAATGTTTGGGGATTAGTTTGAGTCTTTCTCTTTATAGTGTACTTTGGATGTAGTGATCATCTCTTGTAGAGTTCTATGGTGTTTCTTTTTCTCTAGTTGTAATATTTGTTTTTTAAAACCTCCTTGAAAACATTATTTGTATAGAATTGTTCTTGGTTATATTCTTCTTTATGTGGTTTGTTTGGAATTTATGAATCATGTCTATAAGGCAGGAGATGCTTCAATAATTTCTTCCCCCACCATAGGCCCCGTAGTGATGTTGTCACATAGTCATGTGATCCACACCGATGAAAGAGGGCCTTGTTTTAATATTTTTCAATAGTGTGGAATGGTTTCTGTTCCTATGGGGGTGAAACATTGTTGATATGGAGATGGCGTTAGTTTTGATTCTCTATCAGTTGGGCCCTTCCCTTTTCCCCCTCATGGTGGGGGTTATTTGTTCTGTTTGGGAAGTTTTCAATTTTGGATAACATCTCCAATTCCTATGGTGGGGAGACCCATTGGGGGTTTTAGAGAGTTACACATGAAATAATTTAGTGCTAGCCTGATCCTTATGGTGGGAGTCTATTTGGGACTCTCCATGTCAGTATTAGTGTTTTTCTTCGGGTATCATTTTTGGGTGATGGGTGGTCTCCGGAAGAACCACCCAGTTTTATGTTCTTTCTCTTTAGTAAACATTGGGATTAGAGTACACCAAATAATTTTTTTTACTAGGATTATAGGAATTTTTTTGGAGATTCTTTCTGTTCATTCATTCCTTGGTTGAAGTGGATGATCTGGGATGTGTTGGGTAGTGGTTATGGTGATCGTGTTTTAAGGTGGAGTTGCGTGTCATGAGATATTGGTGTTTGTTTGGATCGATCAACTAGAGGCACTTAAAATTTCAGTAGTGCATGAAACATAATAAGAATTATCATTGCGTCTAGATCTTGTTATCTATTTTCAGGAGCAAAAGGTGTTATGGTGGGGTGAATTGTCACACCCGACCCCATTTTTGTGTTAATTTTCATTAGTTTCATTGGGTATTAATATTTTTTCAAGGATTGAGTCGAATCCCAAACAAGATTGTTTAGTCCTGTTAAAATGTTAATGTTTTTAAGCTGGATTTGTTGGCCGCATGAGCCATGTTTTGAGTCTCACACCCAAAATAGAAAAATAACGTTGGAAGAGGGTTGGTCCGGTGTGGTAGCACACTGGACATGTCATCCCGGAAAAGAGGTCAGAAGGGTGGAAGGCCACCAGCAAGGGAAATGCCAGTTGGAGAGGGAGGTGGCCATTGTGGTGTCAAGATAGGGGGGTTTCACCAATGAGATGGGGCGAGATGGAGGGAAACGCCAGTAGTGGAGATCACCGGAGAATGGAGGCTAGACGCGGTTTTGGAGGGTGGCATGTCGGAGGTCGAACACTGCACCGGAGGAGTGTCGGTGTGGTGGAGATTTTCAGATGGGGGTTGCACGCTATTTAGATGGTTCACCATAGATGGATGGATAGGGGAGGTAGGATGGGCCAATTACATGTTCAATCCATAAGGGAGTAGCGTTGGAGTGCGATAAGGGGAGGTGGTGGTGGTGGGTGCTATGAAGGAGGCACTCTTGGGGGGGAGATGTGCGGGTAGGAGGGAAAATGGGGGACTAGGGTTTTCTTATATCATTTTCCAAAAAAGATCTTAAATTAAACTAATAATGATATTAATATTATTTATAATAATAATAATAATAATAATACTAATTATAATTATAATAAAAATTTTGGTAATAATCGTTTAAATGATTTTTCTATCATTAATAATTTAATGCTCATAAATAATTATATCATTTATAAAAATAATTATAATAAAAATAACATATTGGTAAAATTACTTATAACACTTGTCTATTTTATTTTATTTTATTTTTGTCATTTAACATTATTTAACTTTATTGTGTTAATAACCACAACCACACAATCCATGCATGGCTAATGTGACCATCAGTGAACCGTACAGTAGCTTCTGTTTGATCAAGAAGTAATCACATAGGTAGCCGGGGTGGCCACACAGTATCCAAAATGTTCCTTGCTCATGTGCCCAACAACTTCTTCTGAAAAAAAGGCACACATCTTAACAGAACTCTACAATCTCATTTGGGATTCTACCTGAACCTCAACAAATATTTTAAAACCCATTTAAAATAATTAAAATTACCACAAAAATGGGGACGAGTGTGGAAATTCAACACAACATAACTCATTCCTCCCCTAGAAAACAACAAAAAGAACTAGACCCAAAGATGTAGCTTCTTATGTGTCACCCATCACCAAAAGATTAAATGCCTTCAGTTGATCGATCCAAAAATATATATAAATCTCATGACACACAACTCATCCTTAAAACACAATCACCTTAACCACTACCATACACAACCCAAATCATCCACATCAACCATGGAACAAAAAAAAGTTAATCATCTACGACACTTATTCCTATAATCCTAGTCCAACGAAACCATTGGGTGTACAACAATACCAATGTTAACTCAAGAGAATGAACTCAGAACTAGGTGGTTCGACAAGAGACCTCCCATCAGCCAAAATGATTCTTGATGTGAAACTCTAAAATTGACATGGGGAGGTCCAAACAGACTCCCCACTATAAGGATCAAGAAAACACTAAATTATTTCAACTGTAACTATGATACACCCTATGTGGGTCTCCCCACCATAAGAACTGACAAGGTTAACTAAACATGATAGCATCCCACATAGACCAAAAAACCCCACCACGAGAGGGGAAGGTAAGGGCCCAACCGATGTTGCATCAACACTACAACCATCTCTATATCAGCATACTCTCACCCTTAGAATAACACAAACCATTCAACACAAAAGACAAAGATTAAACCAAGGCCCTTTCTCTCCATTGGGGTTCACTTAACTATGAGATAGATTCACTCTGGGACCTATGGCTGTAACATTAATGATTGAAACATATCTTACCTCTTAGTTAGTCTTCATAAATTCTAAAACATAACTCACGAACCAGAATATAACCATTCACAATTCTATTCAAATAATGGTTTAAAGGATGTTTGACAAAACCATTGTTAAAACCAAAGGGAAAAAACACCACAGAATTCCACATGATAAGACTACTATATCCAATAACCACAATAAAAAGAAAGCATCAAATGTATCCCCAATCATCACCCTACTTCTACTGAAGCGATGAGGTGAACTTAGATGAGCCATGTCTAGCATCATCACACCTTTTGGAAACACCCTGACAGAATCGTTGTAAGTGACCTTGACGTCAACAAGTGTTGAAAGGTCTCGGAGAACTCATGCATGTCAGCCTCTTATGATCCTTCCTAACATGGTAATGAAAGATCACAACATTTCATTATAAATAAGATGACTGATTGTATGAAGGCCCCTTGATTCCTATATTAGAGACACCAGCAACAGGTCGATTCTCATTCTTCCAATCACCATCCTCTACACTTCTTCCCATTTTAGGGGGATGATTCGCAACCTCATGTACTCCTACTAACTCGGATTCAACCAAAAAGGATTTCCCAACTACAATTGAGAAGGTGGTGGGGTTGAGCTCTGCCACTTTCGACTACAGTTCAGGTCAAAGTCCAAACTAAAATTTTAGAGCCTTCCCGAGATCATTTTAAAAAAACCATTGGTCGTACAGAACTTGGTATAAGAAGCCTCAATAGAATTTTACTACTAATCAAATTCCCTGAGGAAATGAACAAAACATCTTTCCCTTCCTCAACTTCTTCAACTTAAAGAAGCATTGTTGGATGAATTAACCAGGATGAATTACCAAGTGAGGTCTTTTCGAAACTTTTTCCATGACAGAGAATTCCACCTTTTCCAGGATATACGTTCAAGATTAAATGTATCCAACATCCCCTTAAATGACTAAGGAACCCCAATAAAACTGAAATTCCAATCAATAATTTTCAACCACTCCTCCGCCTCAAGAAGAATTTCTTTTCCATAAAATAGGGGAGGGTGAAACATTTGGAATTCCAAAACATAGTCCTTAGGTTGATAAATTGGAAGACATCCTAAGGGCACACCACCTGAAGCTGCACGTTGGGCTTCCATCAATCTTTCATGGGGGTGAACACTATGGATCATGAAAACCAATAACATAATCAAAACATGGGCATCACCATTCAAAATTCTAAATTCCACAATTTCCAAAATAAATCATTACAACAAAATTCATAGAATTAAAGAAGACCCAAACGATTTACTAGGGAAACTAATTTCGATGGGTGACTCTGATATATGGTTAGCCGAAATAAACCCTTCACTCTACCATCAATGCGATCACTCTAGGGTTATTTCCCCAGCTCCAAATGGATTTCCAAGCCCTGCGAGTTCATGGGGCTACTTCCCCAACTCCCTTTTCATTTCCCAACATAAAACAATTCAATGGAACCAAAAATACACTTACAACCCAGACATCCCAAGTTAACACATGGTTCAGATTGAGGAAGGGTTCATGACTTCTTTCATATTCTTACACCTTGAGTCCTGAAAATCATACTCTTACTACCATGCCATCCCTAAATAAAATTGACTACACTAAATAATAAGGATCACTAATGATCTAACCTCCGCTCGGATACCATTTTGTCCCTATCCAGCCCCGGTCAACCCTGGACTGGTCACCGAAGCAAATCTGCGGCAATGCCTGAGAGGTGCTCTCGATCCTCCCGGACTAACTACAAGAACCATGGAACCCATAGAGGAAGAAAGGGAATGATTTGTCCTAATGAAATTAAATAAATAAACACAAAGAAAATAAAACAATGAAAATTAAGTAAACAACAAGATAAGGAATGAATCGCCAACAACACATACTTTATTGACCACAACCAAAACTCCCATTGACCACAAGAGTCTCTCACCAAACCAGCGCCAACTCTCTCCCACAATGATCATGTTTGAGTCAAACCAGCAAAAAAACTAAAATCAGAAACAATCTTTAGGCGTGAGTATTAAAACAATGTATGCTTTCCCAACAATATATCCCAAAAACACTACCTTTAAATAATTAATCTTCCAATTTCAATTTTGAACTAAATTATATAAAATATGAGTTTCTAGACACACTTTTATTTATTAAACAAGAAACAGTACATTTCTATTTTTAAATTAAAAACAAGATTAATGTTTCATAGAAATATGTTCATTACACTTTAACACATTTTTGAAAAAAATTTATAAATCCAAATTTTAGTTGTTAGTCAAGAGGAAAACCACACAAAACACGCCATAAGGGACATGAGAATGTACAAAATGGGGACAGATAACGTAACAAGGACTCTCAATCATTTTCCACATACAAATAAGCACAAAAAACATGGGTCGAAACTAAGAGCTCGTGAAAAATCAAGAACGTACTATAACTGTGACTCATCCTAAAGGCATGCCTACTCGTGATGATGTCATAATTCCCAAACGCCCAGTGTTGTACTACCATGCCTATCTAAGGGGCCTAGTCCCCTAGTAGAGCAATGTTCATACTAAGGGCCACTATCTACTATATATTCTAAACAAGTGCAGCAATCATTCTCAAAAGATTCACTTTCAATTCTTGGTTCCCATGTAAACATGTGTAATAAAAAGGGCTATGAGTTAAAAATGGGAAATAATAAACCAATTCCAATGCCAAACATTACACACAAGATCCAAAAAAATAGACGTGCATAACAAGGTCACTCCTAAGTCACTACAAAGAGGATTCTCAAAATAATTTATTTTTATTAATGTTTCAAATATGCCATAACCAAGTTTAAGAAAAAACAACATTTCTCAAGAGAAAGAAAAACATTAGCTCACACATCAGGAGAAAACATTCACCATCATACCAGAACCACTCTTGAAAATCCATGAATTATGTTCAACAGCCAAACATGAATTGTTTCACTAATGTGCATAAATTTATCAGGAAAATAATCCAAGTGACGTGTATAAAATAAAAATATTTTTTACATAATGTAATTATTCCAATAATAATTATCTAATACTATCGATAATTTATTGAAAATCAATGAAATATCAATAAAATAATCAATTTTAAATTTACTGGTGAGTGCAGATGGGATCCTACCTTGAATTGAAGTCTAAATACGATGATACAATACACCTTGAGCATGGGAACAAGCACGTGCAATCTGACGACTGTAGTTTCACCGAATTACCTTTCCAATGTGCTACAACAAATTCACAACATCTAAAATACATGAACACATACTTTAAAAAATAAAAACTAAAAAAAATCAAAAAAGAAGCACCTAGAAATGTTTTCAAATCAAAACATTCACCATATACATTATAAACTTAACCACATTAAAAATTATGAATTTTTTTTTCAAAAACTATATCACAGATTTAAACACCAAAAAACCAATTCAAAACATCTTTTATGATCAATAATAGATCCAAATCATACCGGAACGGAAAATTCACTACTTTCATATTTGAATAAAATAACTCAACAACCTAATAAAAACACACCACATGTCATAAAATCTATTTGAAGCCATACAAACATGGATTATGAAACAGTAACCCAAAAGTACACATGAGGAAGTTCAATCACGAAATTCAACATCGCGTTTATACTTATAAGACCAAAACATGTTTCAAAAATAGAATTACTAATCCCTTGAAACACCAACCAGCAAATGTTTAAAAAATGATGGTGTGCACTATTTAAAGATTTATTCCAAAATCAATAATGCAGGTGAAATAATTAATCATAAAAATATTATCTATAATTCAACCGAATCACTTCTAAAACATCAATTCTAGAAATTAAAATTAATTAATCGATTTTAAATGAATGTAAAAAAAGAAAGAAATAATGTACCTCTAAATTTAAAGGGAAACTACAAAGGGATCCTGCCTCAATTGAAAATCAGTTCAACACTCGACACAAGGAAAACTTGCCGACACTAACCTAAAATCACCAGATAAAGACAAATTCACTACAAAAATAAGAGCTAAGGCCCAAAACATATAGATTCAATTTTTTTTGAATACAAAAATACAAACTACTGGAAGAAAACACTCATATAGTAAGGCAGTGATATATTGACATGGCCTGACACCCTCACCACTGCCGGCGAAAACCAGAACCCACCCGAAGGTGGTACAGAGTTTCTTGTCGCAATATCGAAAGAGAAAAATGACACTGGAAGAGGGAAACATTGGTATAGTATAACTCCAAAGAGGTTGTTATAGAAAAGAGGCCTACAGTGGGGAAGGTTGTCGGTAGGGGTAGTGTCGGTTAGAGAGGGAGGTGGTGGTTACAGAATTCGGATAGGGGTGTTGTGCTGGTGAGGTGAGACCCGATAGAGGGTGATTTCTGTGTGGTGATTGCTGGAGACAGGGGGTGACCACGAGTTTGGCAGTGTGGCGCGGTGGAGGTTGCACTGCACATTGGAGGGGTGACGGTGCGATTGAGCTACTCAGTTCGGGGGTACCAAGCTATTTAGGTGTAAGCCAGAGCAAGATGGATGTAGGATGGAGGATTTCCTGATAAGATGTGCACGCTGGAAGAGAGCAGGGTTAGCATACAGGAAGGGGAGCCGGTGCTGGTGGTCACTGTGAAGGAGGTACTCTAGGGGGGAGATGTGTGGATACGAGGGGTAATGTGGGGAACTAGGTTTTTTTTTCAATAAACCATTCCTAAAATAATGTAATTATAATAATTAAATAATAATACTAATAATAATTAATATTATAATAAAACCATTGATAATATTGGTTTTATAGTTTTTATTAAAGTTAATATTTTAAAACTCATAAATAATTATATCTTTTTTAATAATAATAATAATAACTTAGAGGTAAAATTACATATAACACATTTCATATTTATTATATTTTATTTTTTTCATTTATCTTTATATAAATTTATTCAGTTAATATCCACAACTACACGATCTAAGCATGACTCAAGCGAGTGTGTGTAGACCGTGTTGTAGCATATGTCCGATCTAGAAGCAATTGCAAAGGAACCCAAGATGGATGCACCATCTTCGAACTGTTCCTTTCTCATGTGCCCAACGACATCATCTTAAAATCATGATCTTTTTAACAGAACTCAACAATCTCATTCAGAATTCGACCCAAATATCATTTTTTAAACCCAAATAAAATAATTAAAATGACCACAAACATGGCTTCATCGTATGATAAGTAATTTATTTGACTATGCAAGTCATATTTTTTCTCTTCGGGTATGATGGGGATCTGCGATTGATCATAAAGGTCTTTTTGAAGGTGTTTTTTAGGGTGTGTAACTCTATGAGATATTTTGTTAAATTATTTCAAAAAAATTAAAGTTGTTTAGTAAATAATATTTATGGTGGGAGTTTTGTTTTGAAAACAGGTCGAGGTGGTTTTTCTCTGCTGTCTATTAGTTTGGATTGTTTTATGTCCATGTTTATGTATTTTAGATGTTATGCATTTGTTGTAGTGCATTGGGGAGATAATTCTGAAAATATGTGGTCATCATCATGCTTGTGCTTGTGCATCTTCTCAAGGCATGTCATATCATCATTTTTGGACTGTGAGTCGAGGTAGGTTCCCCACTCCACTCACCATTATGTTTGGAATTATTCAATTTCATGATATTTCATTTATTTTCAATAAATGATGAATAATATTATATAATTAATTTTGGAATAATTGTATTATGCATGGAAAACTATTTATTTTATACAAGTTACATGGATTATTTTCTTAATAAATTGACACACAATAGTGAATGAATTCTGTGCACTCTGAAAATAATTCACATATTTTCATATGTGGTACTTATTTGATAGTAAATGTTTTCTACTGATTATTGATAAAATGTTTTGTGGTATCTTGATAAATGATGATTTTCGATAAAGTTAGTTAAGGCACATTTGGTACTTTAATAAAAATAATTTATTTTGAAAATCCACATTGTAGTGACTAGGGGTGACCAAGTTGTTCAGGTCAATTTTTTGGGATATTGTGTGTGATGTTTGTGCATTGGAATAATTTTCTTATTTTATATTGTTGACTCACCGCCATTTTTATTACACATGATGAAATGGGAACCGGGCATAGTATTTGAATCTTTTGAGAACGATTATTGAACTAGTTTAGAATACGCACAGGCTAGTGGCACATAATACGAACTTTACTCTTCTAGGGGATTAGGCCACTCACTTTGGCGTGGAAGGGAAACACCAATCGTTTGTGCGTTATGAAGTCTCTAAGAGTCGGAAATAATTCAGGATGAGTCACATATATAGTACGATCTAGATTTTTCACAAGACCCTATGATCAACCCATGATTTCATTAGTGCTTATTTGATTTTGGATAATGATTGAGAGGCCTAGTTCTGTTTATGGTTCCCATTTTCTACATTCCCATTTCCCTTATTGTGTGTTCTCTCTTGTGTGTAGTTTTCCACTTGAATAAAAAATAAAATATTGATTTATTTATTTTTTGTGAAATTTTTTTAAAATTTAATGAACCTATTTCATTAAAAATTTAAACATGTTTTTAAATTAAAAAAGGAAATGGTGTGTTACATGTTTATAAATTTAAGTGTGTGCAGAAACTCATATTTTATATAATTTAGTTCAAAACTAAAATTGGTATATTTTTATTTAAAGGTAGTGTTTTGGGAATATATTTTCTGGCATGCCTACTGAGTTTTAATACTCACGACTATACTATTTTCTAGTTATTATTTTCTGTTTCAGGTTTTACTCGAGCTTGGTAGGTGCGGGAGATAGTTGGTTTTGGTTTGGTGAGCAACTTGTGGGTTCATGGGTAGTTTTGGTCATGGTTAGGTTAGTATTCATTGTTGGTCGTTCATTCTATTTCGTATCATTTATTTATTTTACAATTTCATATTTTCTTTCTGAAAATTTATTTATATTCATCGAGAAAAATCTTTAACTTTTTTCCTTTTTTGAAGACCTGTTGCTTGTTTCTAGCTTAGGAGGATCAGGAATGCCTATTGGGCCTTTTTGCAGATCAGTTAGTGTTATGGGTCCAGGGTGGAACAGGGTTGATTGATGACACTAAATGATTGTGGATGCTGATGAGTGATATTTATAATAGTATCACCTCATTAATTGAGTTTAAAAACTTTTGTTTTATATTTATCTTAATTATGAAATGATCAATGGATTATTTATCGTACATTAATGGTTGGTTCACTCTTATAAAAGAATTATAACCTATGGTGTGATAATTTAATTACTGTATAATTTAGGTTCTTTTATGAATAATATATTAAGGAAAGTCATTGATGATTTATGGATTATAAATCAGGATGGGTATATTAAAAACAGTAAAATTTATGAGTAAGATGGTCAATTTTTATTATCATATATTTAAAGTAAGGAATATTTTTTGATGAAGATAAATAAAGATATTGGATTTGATAATTTATAGCGACCCGATCTTTACATATATGGATATCACATCATAATTGATGTATATTTATTACAACATATAACAAAAACATTATAGGACTATATAGGTATAGTGTTGTAGAAACTGGGAAACATAAAAATCTAGTTAATATAACAATTGCATTATCTCCTATTTATTTCATCATATCTTGACTAGTTTTTGGAATATCATACTTAATACCATTTTTTATGTCTTGGGGAAAATAAACATATAAAAGGGTGACCGAAAATGCTCAGTAAGGGTAAAAATGAAATAATAATCATAACATTCTCATAAGAACATAAAATTTTAAAATCTTATCCTGCATATAAAAGATCACAATATCATATCATGGGATAAATCACAAAAGTTAAATTTAATACCAATAGTCATAACATAAGACATTATATTTTGTGAAATACATATAAAGTCATTGAAAATAATTTAATATTAGTAAAGTCTCTTTTTCAAGACCATCATAGTGGACAATGTCCATTACTGAACTGAGTACTCTCCTCATTCTTGCCCCATATCACTAAACCAGATTAACATGTCATTCCAACCATGAAAATATAATGATATATAAATCTTTACCCAATAAATTAGAGGGAGATATAGGTGCCACCAATCACATAATGAAACAATTATTAAATGATCCAAAAAAACATAGAAACATCCACCATTGAAAACCTCGGAAATCAAATGGGTTTCTCAAACACCATTCCAGCATAATTGATATAAATCAAATGGATTTCTAGAATAACATTACATCATAAACACAATAAAATAAAAGTAATAATAGGGATAATAACATAACCATATGTCAACTTAAATGGAAAATAAATATGATAAAAAATAAACTTAATTCTTGAAGAAAATATCATTTCTTCCTCAATAACATTTTCTTTTCTGAAATGTAGTCTAATTAAAAAAAATTAGTTGATAATAAAATGGAAATATTGTAAAGGATACATCATGGAAAAAATTCATTACGAAAGAATAAAATTCTATTCATGGCGTATAGGAAAAAAACTCCACATACTCTTTCTAGAAAAGTCAAAAAGTTCCATGTATGGTAACAATATGAATCATTCCTTCCCACCTATATAGAAAATGTCAAAAAATGGGAAAAATAAATTTAAATATACATTAAAGAAGAATAAACAATTTATTATAACTTTATTAGAAAACATGTACATGTATTATTAATATATCCCCAGTAAATACTAACATATAAATAATATCGGATAAAAATGAGATTGGAAAAGTTACCTCTTAACTAAGGTCTGAAAGGTTTCTTATGTATCTGAATCTCTTCTTCCACGATGTGCCTCCGTTAAATTTCTTCTTCAGGATATAGAGTTGGCCTATTGAGAAAATAAAGACCTCAATAATGTTACTAGGGTTGTTTATAAAATAAATGAGTAGTGTTTTTTCGAGCATGGATGCTCAAAATGGAGTGAAGAGGTGAGGGAGCTGGTGCCATTTTACAAGAGATGAGAGGGGAGCATTAGTAAACTCTAAAAATGTTATCTTATTTTTAATTCAATTCCAACTAAAAACAGTCCGAAACATATATAATGATATGATAAGATGATTTTGGTTCGAATACCCATAATCCAATACTTTTTTGACATGTTTGGAGTATTTTATTTATCCATATCTTTTTGGTGTAACCCTTATTTTACCCTTTTTAATCATACAATGATATAATGTTATTTATACCCTATGGGTTAGTGTAATTACCATATCATGCTAAACGATCCAAAAAAGTGTTATTTATGACATATATGGACTTATATTAAATATTTTTCAAAATAGTCAATTTTTATGAATTTAAAATCATTTAATAAACTATTTTATTTTTTAAGTTATGAATTATGTCAATTTTGGATACTATTCATAATTTACATTTTAAAAAATTCATAACTAGATTCCTTCAAAATTAAGGCATTAATTAAAATATAATATGTCAATATCACCCAAAAAATTCATTGATGACATTAAAATAACCATATTACATGTTTTTAATATTTATAAATTCATTTATTTGAATCTTTCACTAATGTGGTAATCAATACATGATAATTAATTCATAAATAAGTATATTTATCTTATGTATAGATATAATAAATAAAATACCATGATGTATAAAATATCATTATATTTTTAATGACTATTTATATACATTATGATCTGTTATATAATCCTATATTAAAAATTTATTTAGTAAAATATATGTGTTTAGGTTATAAATATCTTTACATTAAATTAATTCTTATCAAATGTCAATTTCACGACCAAGTGATTCCATGGGGTCCCAAAATCACTCCAATTTTTCCCATGGTTAGAATTATTTCATACAATAGGAATAGGACACGTTTTTGGAATGTTTTATATGATTAAATTATTATTATTTTACCAATAATAACCTGATTAACCATTTAACTAGGGTAAATTAAATAATTATTGAAGTTAATATACATAATGTCCAAATATAAAAGGTACCTATTCAGACAACTTGAAACTATTGATTCCAAATATAGAATCCATTTTTTTAAATTAAAAACACATTATTTTTACTAATTAAATTAAAATTATTCCCATTTCTGAAATGAGAAAACGTGTTTTAAATGATATAACATTACAAATCATTGAAATGTATTAACATATCAGTTCAATGTAAAAATAATAATAATGAAATAAATTAAATTAAATGATAAAAATATATTTTAGTTATAATGTCAAAGTATTCAATATTATAGTTTCACCATATAAATTACCTTGATGAGATTTTTATAAGTGTAATTTAGCATATTTTTATTATTCATCAAAAACTAAAAGTTATCAGAAAATTAACAGAAATTTATCCAAATTAAATTTTTATACTTTTCTTCAAAATAACATGTTTCTTTTTTCACATATAAATTATTAATGTTACAAAATCTTAATTTAAAATGGTTTCGACATTCAAAGTTGTAAAATCATCCTTTAAAGAATAGGTTCTTATACATAAAAATGGGGTTTATTAATATCTGATAACTAGAATTTTTGTAGGATGAATATAAAAAATATTGTATTATGTATATAACACATATATCTCATTAATTTCATTAATTTAATTATTAAATGCAATTCACAAAAAAATTAAAATATCTAATTGATTTATTTTTTTTTATAAATAATTTATAGCAAATTAATTCATAATTATTTTTCATATGTTAGTTATAATTATTCCTTCTAACCTAACAGCTATGATATAATGGTAATTTTATATTATGTTTATCTTTCAGTTCATTTAAAATTCTCATGTCATACAATGTAAGCTACTAAAGAATAAAAAAATTAAAAAAATATATTTCCTAAAAACACTTGGGTGTTATATTATACGCACAATAAACTGATTTTCTCCCTCAAAATTCATTAAATAGAAATAAACAAGTGAGGATACCACACCCTCATAATATCATCATATTCCTTTTTAGATTCTTATAATTTTTTGTTCCTCTGTAAATCATTAACCAAGTGAGTGGTCTTGTTTGGTAGAACTTCTTCAATGTTATCCAGAATCTCTATCGGTTGTTCTTCATAAAAAAGATCATTCTGGGTGGTATGACTTCTGAGCTTAGTATATGTGAAGGATTGGGAATATTCATTATCAAGAGATATACATGGAATACATCATGAACATGATAGTGATTCAGTGGATTCTCCAATCGTTAAGATACCATCCCAATACAATCAAGTATTTAAAAAGTATTGATATACCTACAGCTCACATTTTGCTTCTTTCAATATATCATTACTCTATTCACCGGATAAATTCATATAAACACCTTATCACCCACATAAAACTATAGATAATTCTTTGGTTGATAAAAAAAATTTCTGTTGACTCTGAGCTTTTCTTATGTGTTGTTGAATATATTTGACATTTTCTTCCATTTTATCAACAAAATCAGGGCATAATAGCTTTATTTCCCCAACTTCATCCCAAAAGTTGTATTTCTTCTCTTCTATAAATATAGGGCTTCATAATGATCCATTTGAATGCAGTTGTGAAATATTTTTTTGTAATAAAATTTCAGAAATTTTAGTTTTAGATCCCAAACACCTTTTAAATCCATTGGGAAAGCTCTCAACATGTCTTCTAGAGTTTGATTTTTCCTCTCAGACTTACTATTTGTCTGAGGATGATATGCAGTGCTGAAACATAACCTTGTATCGAGATCATGCTAAAAAATCACCATAACATCGAGGTAAACCTCTGATCCTGAATACATGTAATATAATGTGGTACTCTATAGTGATCATTTCCCATTTCCATTTTAGTATGGGTAAACGTTCTAACATCCACTTAGACTTCTATCTCTCAGCCTTAACATTATGATAAATGAATCATTGTGAGACATATTTGGTGACATCTCTTTTCATTACATCCCACAAGAAGTACTCTTTCATGTCCTTGTACATCTTTGTGCTTCGAGGGTGAATATAGAATGAAGCACTATGAGCCTCATCTAATAGCTCATACTTTAATTCTAGTATAAGAGGAAGACAAACCCAGTTCCTGAACCATATTATGTAATCACAATCATGGATGAATTTAGGAATGTTTCTCACCTTATTTTGTAAATCTACATCTTACATTTATTCCACGTTAATCATGACATTTATAAATGGTTGAATATTCACTTCAGAAAGATAGTATTTTTCCCCTCCTGTTAAAATTTAATAATCCTTCCATTTGTTTTCCATAAATATTGGATATTTCATGATCCTCATCATGGATATGCTAGTATTATCTTTTACACTCAAAGCATCTGCAACCTTTCTCACTTTCCCAGGGTGGTAATGTATTGAGAAATCATAATCTATAATAAAATTTAACCATCATTTTTGGAACATATTCATCTCCTTTTTTGTGAAAATATACATTAATCTTTTATGATCTGTATAAACATCACACCATTCACTATAAAGATAATGCCGCCATATTTTTAATGCAATGATTACCGAAGCTAACTCAAAATCATGAGTTGGGTAATTGTTTTCTTGGATTTTCAATTATTATGAGGAATAAGCTACCACAATATAATTTTTCATGATAACACACCCCATCCCTATTTGGATTCATCACTATATATCACAAAACATACACTACAATAAGGCATTGTGAGAACAGGTGCACTGTCAAACCTTTTTTTTAGCTCTTTGAAATTCCCTTCGCATTCCTCCGTCTGATCAAAATTAGCTCCTTTCTGAATCACCTTGGTTATTGGATTAGATAGTAGAGAAAATATATCACAAAATGATGTTAATATCAAACCAAACCATGAATACTTCAGATCTTAGTTTCTCTTGTTAGTCTCGACCATATATCAATAACCTCTCTTTTTGATGGATCCACATATATCCCCTATCATGAGATTATGTGACCCATAAATTAAATTATTTGGAGAAAAAATTCACAGATGGTAAATTTGGAATAAATATTCTTTTTTATTAGGGTCTTCAATATAATTTTTAGGTGATATTCATGTTATTCCTTGCTCATTGAATAGATAATAATATAATATATAAAGACTACCACAAAATAATCAAGATAGACTCTAAAGAATCTATTCATTATATCTATTAATATAGAAGGGGGATTAGTAAGACCAAAAGGCATCATTATAAATTCATAGTTTTCATACCTTGTACATAATGTCATCATTAGTATATCCTCTTTTTTTACCCTTAATTTATGATACCATGAACGAAGATAAATATTGGAAAAGTATTGATCTCCTAGTAGTCAGTAATAGAATTGATCAATACATGGGATAAGATAATTGTTCATGATAGTGATCGTTTTATGTACTCAATAATCAATGATGAGTCTAATTGTTCTTGCTTTATTCTTCAAAAATTGAATAGGGCTCCCCAAGGTGATGCACTAGGGGATATGAACCCCTTATCATGATTCTCATGGAGTTGCTTCTTTAATTCTTGCAACTAAATTGGGTCCATCCTATTAGGTGTAATTGAAATAGGCACAACACCAGGAATTAGTACTATTGAATACTCAACATCACAATTTGTTGGAAGACCTGGTAATTCCTCTAAAAATACATCATCAAACACCCATTCAATGAGTGTATTTTTAATCGTGAGTTTATCCACAACCATTTATCATAAAAACAATCACTTATTTAAATCAAGACCCATTAGATCGATGAAATTTCTAATGGATGGATGTATTCATACTTGCATCGATAGATGATCATAGATTGATCTTGAATATGTAATGTTACTTACCATCTTTGAAAATTGATAGAAGAACCATACAAAGAAAGACAATCCATTCCAAAAATCACATCAAATTAAACTACAGGAAGGATAACAAGATTTGTAGGATGTACATTCCCACAAACATCGATTATAGAATAATTGAAAACTTTTGATGTAACCATTGTTCCAATAAGAGTTTTCACAGATAACTCAACATCTAACTGTTGAGGTAATAGTGTGATATGATTAGAAATTTCTTTATAAAAAAAGAATGGGTGGATCTAGAATCCAATGAAACATTTTCTACTTTAGAGTGGATAGTAAATGTACCTTTCACCACTTTATAATCATACTCCACGTTAGTGAATGTAATTTCATGTGAATTTTCATTGTTTTGGCCTTAAGAGTTTAGTGACGTCAATCATCCATAATAACCCTTGTATTAGGGAATTGATTGGAATAGTGACCCATTTTCTTGCACTTGTAACATTGAAGTGTATGAGGTTAATTTTTTGTATCCTTTTCTTTGTTAGCATCAGTAAATATCTTTTTCCCGTCACTTTGGCATTAAATTTCCTGATTACCTTCTTTTCCTGACTTAAAACATTTACTAGTCCATTTAAGAAAACTTCTCCTATGTTTCTTTCCACGCTATGAGAATTAGAGTAAACTCTACTTTTTTCATTGTGGTTTTAGATATACCTTTGAATTCTATTTTTTTGTCTTTATCAAACCCATATGACCGATGGGTTACTTCAATCTCCATCTTAACCTTGAGATCATGTCGAACAATTTCCTTGCAGCTATTAAAGTTCCTTATGGTTAATTCCCTTTGGAGACGTGGTTTTATGCCACTAAATAATTGATAAATATTACTCATAGGTTGACTAATAATTCAAGAAGTGTACTTTGCATGTCTTTTAATGTTTTAATTGTGAGTACCAATAGAATAATCATCCCTTTCCTTAAGTTCAATAAACTCCTTCTCCATATTTGTTTGCAGAATACGAGGAATGTACTCATTTCAAAATACGTTCTTGAACTCGTCACATTCTAGGAACTCAGTTTCATCTCTTTTCCTTGTTTACTTGATAAGAATAAAAAATTTATCAGCTTCACCAGACAAATGATAAACTGCTATGATGACTATATCATGTTCATAACAATTTAGAACTGAAATTATATTTTTAGTGGTACTGATCTATTTTTTCAGCCACTAATGGATCAAAAGATCTGCTGAATGCAGGTGAATGTTGCCTCGTGAATGATTCAATAGAATCTTGATCCCTATTTTCTTCATTTGGGTGTCCGAAACAATTTATAATTTGAGAAAGATCTGTTACAATGGATACAAGATTTTTATTCCATCTCCCATAACATTTGTTTGCTCATGGGGACAATAATTGCATTTTCTGTCGCATTCAACATTTAAGTGTGTCCTTTGAGTTACAGCCATTAACTAAAACCAAGAAGCATAGTGTGATAAACACTAATCATACCTGGAAAATAGGATAATCAAGAATTATATTTTAATGTATAACACTATAGGTTTTATCCTAGGAAATTCATGGTCATATCTAAACCACTAGAATTGTATCTTATACATAGACATATCCTTAAGGAATTCTCATCCTATTTTCCTAAGGATAACTACAACGTTTCTCTAATACCAACAATAATGACAAGATATATACATGAATTGATAAAACATCATAATTGAATTATATTTATTATCATATACAACAAAACCATGATAGGACCGTATGGGTATTGTGTCATTCAAAACTAAGAAACAAAAATAACTGTTTCATTAAACATCTGTATTGTCTTTCACATTTTTCATCATATCTGGACTCCTTTTTGGAATATCATACTTAATACCATTATTCATGTCTTAGAGAAGAACATTTAAACGTTTTATATCAAATTCTTAGTAAGGGTAAAAAAATTAAATAACAATCATATCATACTCGTAAGAACATAACATTTGACAATCATATCCTGTATATAGAAGATCACAATATCATATCATGGGATAAAACATAAAAGTTCAATGTAATCCAAATAGTCATAACATAATACATGAAATTTTTTTACATGCACATAAATATAGAAGATCATTTCATGTTAGTCAAGTCTCATTTCTAATACCATCATAGTGGATAAAGTCCATTACTAAACCATGTTTTCTCTTCATTCCAGCCATGTATCATTGAACCAAATTAACATTTTTTTCTAGTTGTGTCTATATCATGAGATATAAATTATTTACCCAGGGCACTAGATGAAGATATAGGTCCCACCAATCTAATAATGAAATCGTTCTTATGTGTTACACATAAAACCTAGAAACATTAACCATATCAAAACCCATAAAATCATATGGGTTTCTTAAAAATCATTCCATCATAATTGATATAAAACAAATAGATTTCCTAAATAAAATTCCATCGTTAACACAATCAAATAAAAGTAATGATATGGATAGATACATAACCATATGTAATATTATATGGAATTTTTTTTGATAAAATATTTGACATTAATTATTGTGGAAATTTATTTTCTTCTTCAAAAACATTTTCTTTTTTCAAAATGTCATGAAATTTTCAAAAAATTAAATGAAAATATACTTGAAATCATGTTAAGTAAGATTCATGCATATAATATATTCTGAAAGTAAAAAAATTCTGTCATTCCTTATAAGTTAAAAAATCATTCTCCTCGTAATTTGTCTAGAAAAGTCAAAAAGTACATTGTATGGTATGAAAAATAAATATTATTTTTATACCATATAGTAAAAGTCAAAATGGGTAAAAAAAATTTAAAACATACATAGAATAATAGTAAACAATTTATGATAAAATTTTTAGAAAACATAGACAAGGATGACAAATATATCCCTAGTAAATACTTACTTATAAAAAACACAGATAAAAATGAGATTGGAAAGGTTACCCCTTACCTTAGTTATGATATGCTTCATATGTATTCGAACCCCCTCTTCCTCGATGTGCGTCATTTAAATTTTTATCTTAGGGAACTGTAGTTGGTGTTTTGAGAAGACCAACACCTCTAGAATATAACTAGGGATGTTGAGAAGAAAAATGGGCATGGTATGGTAGATCATGATGGCTAAAAATAGATTTAAGAGGTGAGGGAGGAGGAGTCCTTTTATAAGAGAAGAGGGTGGAATGTTTGGAAACTCTCATAATATTAATTTATTATAAATTAAATTTCGACTAAAAATGGCCCAAAACTTATTTAATTCTAAGATACAATGATTCTGGTTTGAATATCCATTATCCTATAATTTTTAGACATGTTTTTAATATTTTTATCCTTATCTTTTTGGTTTAAATATTATTTTAATCTTTTCAATATTTATGTGATGCATTGTTATTTACATATTTTGTGTTAGTGTAATTACAATATCATGTCAAAAGACCCAAAAAAGTTATTTATGACATATTTGGACTTAAATTATTCATTTTTCTGAATCGTAGATTTTTCGGAATTTTTTTCTTTTAATAAAGTATTTTATGTTTATTAAGTTATGAATTATGTCCATTTTGGACATTATCGATATTTTACATTTTTACAAATTCATAACAACTTTATTAGTTAAATACTAAAAAATTAACTCCAATATAATATTTCAGTATCATCCAAAAAATTCGTGTATGACATCAAAATAACCAAATATAATTTTTTTAATATTTACAAATTCTTTAATTTTAACCTTTCGTTAATGAGGTAATCACTACATCATAATAGTGTCAGAAATAAATAAATATATCTAATGTCTAAAAATTATAAATAAAATACCATGATATTGGAAATATTTTTAAATTTTTAATGACTATTTATAGGCATGGATATTAGTTATATAACCCAATATTACAAATTGATTTATTAAAATATATGTGTTCAGGTTAAAATTATCCATTAAATTAATTATTATAATATGTCATATTCACATCAATGTGAATCCACAGTATCCAAAAATCAACCAAGTGATCACATAGTAAAAAATATTTCATCCATTTGGATTAGGACACATTTTGTGTAGTTTTATATTATTATGTTATTATAATTTTACCCTTATTTACCGGATTTACCTTTTAACCATGATAAATAAAATAATTTTTAAGTTAATATACATAATGTCCAAAAATTAAAGGTAACGATTCATAAAATATGGAACATCTGATTCCAAATATCGAATCTATTTTTCAAAATTCAAAACACTTAAGTCTCACTAATTAATTTAATATTTTTCTTGTTGTCAAAATGGGAAAATAAGGTTTAATGGTTAAAACATTGCAAAAGATTGAAATGATTTTACATATGACTTAAATGTAAAATTAATGATATGGCCTACATTATATTAAAATTTTAAAATATGTTCAATTTATACTTTCAAACAATTAAACATTATAATTTAACTATATAAATTATTTCAATGAAAAAAAATAAAATTTAAAATTAGCATATTTTTACTATTCATGAAAACATGAATGTTATCTGAAATTTATTAGAAATTTATCCCAAGTATATTTTTTATTCTACTTCAAAATAACATTTTATGTTGTCGTATATAAATTAATAATGTGACAAAATGTAAATTTAAAATGGGTTATCCCTTCAAAGGTATAAAAATATCCGTAAAAAAGTTAGTTATTATACATAAAATATGGTTTTATTTATATCTTAGGACTAAAATATCTTTTTATTGAATATAAAATATATTTTATTAAGAATATAACACATATATTTCATTAATTTCGTTACCAAATGTAATTCACACAAAAAATAAAAATATTTCATTGATTAATACTTTTCATAAATAATTTAGAGCCAATGAATTCATAATGCATTTTCATAAGTTAGCTATAATTATTCCTACAATCCTAATAGCTAGGTTATAATGGTAATTTTTTAGTAAGGGTATCTCTTGGTTCGTTTAAACTCATGATTGCATACAAAGAATTCTACTGAAGAATAAAAATTATTAAAAGAAAATATTTCATTAAAAAATTAGGGTGTTACATAACCATTCTTAAATATGATTCATTAGATAGAATAATTTCATCATATTAAAAAATTCAGGATTTAATCATATGAGTTTATACTAGTAAATTTATAAAATAAAAAATTGTTTTCCATTAATAAATAGGATTCAAGACGAATTCTAAAGGGTGGAACAATGATGAAGCTATTATGGAGTTATAGAAGACATATCTGATCATAATATTGAGTCCATGAGTTTCTGGTTCCATACTTCATTGGAAGCCCAAAGGATTGAACAATAATCAAGTGTGTCACACTATAAAGGAGAAGGACTAAACTGTAATTAAAAATTAAGTACCAAATTATGGTCAATGAGATATATGAAATTTTTGGGAGTCTATTTAATTATATAGGATGTCTAATGGTCAACCATTATCCAGGATCTCATAAACAAATTAAGGTAAAATTTATGAATAATACGAATATTTACAGAAGAAATGTGAGATAATGTTTTTAAATTAAATGAGACTGAAATCTATGGTAACCAGTCACCCTTTAAAAGTCTGATATATTGTGAATTTTTTTTTTCAAGTTAATTTAACATTTTGGATATTTGTTTAAGAACATTGATATTCATTTTCAGGTATGTCTTCCTTTTCTGGTGTTTTTTTTGGAAAAAGAATAATTTCTAGAAATTTTCTAAGTACACTCCGTGTACATTATGAGAACATTTTATGTACTCGGTTATAGTTAGTAGCCATGTGATGGCCTTGTACACGGCCATGTGGGGGTGACCTAGAGGCCACCTAAAGCAAAGTATGGAAACGACATGTACACGTCGTGTTGTTCCAATGTACACACAGTGTACATTCATTTTTTTCATTAAATATATCGGGGTCATGTCTAATCATCAGAACACCTTCCTTCTAGGTATGTCTCTTCTGATAGCAAGTGTATGGCCGCAAATCTACAAAGAGACACCGACTCACCATCCGTTCTCCGAATCTATCGCCATTTATTGCATTGGGATCATGTCAGTATGCTCTTCCTTCTTCTCGAGATTCTTTTCCTGATTTCTCATCCTTCTCAAGTTATCCTCAGTTGAGCATTTTAAACAATTTTTTATATCTACGGTGTTCTTGGGCGATTCAAGGTTTTTGGTTCACATATAGTGATATCCCAACAATGAGGTAGGTTTTTTTGTGCCTTTCTGTTGAATGTCTTTGAGTTATATGTGAAAAATCACCAATGACAATGAATTATGTATTGTGTGCATACTTTATTAGCCGTATTGTTTGCTTGTTATACCTTTTTGCTTGAGTATAAGTTAATTGAATGAGAATAGGGTTAATTACTATTATTTGGAAGTGTATTCCTGTGCATGACTTCTTGGTTTGACCAATGGGACTAGTTACCTATTAGGATGTTGTTTAATTACCATGCCTAGGATAGTAGGATAGGGTGTTTGTATCCTTACACGCTATTATGATTTTGACTGCTAGCCAAGTAGTTCATAAGGTTTACATTGGCTTATACATATTTGTATGCTTTCTGGACATAGAGAGGTCCATGAGAAGCTAGTGTATAGACCATAGGTAGAATGGATATAAGGGCTTCATCGTAGTGTCTTTTAAACTTATGATGCGAGAACAAAAGGGGAATTGATGTATGTTCTTCCTTTGAGTGTCAGTAGTTCTTCGACATGGGCCATAAGAGGATGGTTACTTGAGTGCATCCCTAGAGTGACTTTAGTTACCGATATGAGACTATAAGAGAAATTGACAGTAAGTGCTTCTTTATAGAGTCTATGGATAAGCTGAACCAGAGGGGTTTTACTGAGTGTACATCCCAGATGGTTGCTTGTGATGATATGTAGGACTAGAGGGGAGAGTATTTGAGTACTTACCATAGGGTTACATGTTTTTTTTAACAAGTTACTTGATATATGAAACCAAATTCGTTGAATCTATGGAATTATTTACTATTTAGTACTTTCTTATTTACTTTTTTTGTATTCTTATTACCTACCATATATATTCACTGACAATTAGGTATATATCTCATGGTAGATGCCTACTGGGATATAGTCTCACATCTTATTTGGGTCATGCTTTTGGGCCCAAATATATTATATTGTAATAGGTAGCGATAAGGGTAAGCACCCTTGTACTTCAGGTACATGACTATGTTGGAGCTGGAGAGCATGGGACCAAGAATAGGATTGTGATGTTGTAGAGTTATTGATTTATTTTCATTGTACATTGGTTTAGTACTATATTAAGAATTGTGAATTCTTTGAGAATTTTTCCGAGACATATGTATCATGCATCATTTACATATATATGTGTTCCATTAGTTTATTATTTCAGCCTTTCGTTATTTCTGTTGCTGGTATGTTTACTAATTCCTCTATTGTATATCTGCTTACATTCACTGTGTTACTCTACAAATGGGGGCATAGTTTCCCCACTAATACCCCAAGGCCCTTGCTACTAGTTGGCAGCCTCTGGCGTCCATCGAAATGTACTTGAGGCCATGTGACCAACCAAATACGGGGCACCTATTACTGGATTTTGGAACTGGTATGTTACAAAGTGGAATCAGAGGGGTTTCTTTTCTTTTTGACATATAGATTGGAGCCATTATCCAGGGATAAGAAGGAATAGGTACTTGGTAATAAGTTCTTCCCGATAGTTTCTAATCCGTGGACAGGGAAAATCCAATCTACCACCATTATTTCAATTTTTCTAGATTTTTTATTTTACGGTTGATTGGATTTTCACCATGGTGTTACTCATATGTATTTTACTATTATTGTTGAAATTATTGAGGTTCTATTTCTATTGCGACCCGATGAGATGAGTGAATTCCATCCCATGATTTATATAGGAACTTGATAGGAGTCACGCATCATGCATTCTTTCCATTCCATTTAAGGTGCATTTGCGATTTCATGTTGTTGTGATATGTGTTGCACTAGATATGCATGCTTTTGTGATAGATGCCCTGATAGAATACCTATTGTTTGATAGAATATAAAATTTTGTATTTTTTTGTTCGAATGAATGCCAAACATTGGTCCTGAGGTGCTATGGGCCCTCATTGACCTTGATTTGGTGGATAATTTCTCTTTTATCCTTGTTTATAACAAGTATATGATGTCAATCATTTATTCTCGAGGAATATGGGCCCTTAGAGATCAAAATTTGGTACTTAATTGCCTATTTTTGTCTTTTTATGGGTTCTGGAGTAGTTTCTGAGGCTTATTGTCTGGAAAAACTCAGAATACATGCCATGCTATTTTTTACTACACCCAATGTGTTGTTATGTTTGGGAAGAAATAGTTTTTATTATGTACACACCGTGTACCATATGTACATGTTTTGTAGTCCCTAACTATGTCATAGGTCATGTCGGTGGAGACACGGGATAGGGAAATTCTTGTGGGAAATCATCATGTACCGGTTTTACATGTCGTGTAGTGTTGACCTTGTGTTATCTTATGTGACTAATGACACGGACGAACAAAAAATAAAGTTATACACACCATTTAAGTCTTTAAAATGTCGTGTAGTGTGACCCTGGGATTCAGTCGTGTATCTAACAACACAAGTCGGTGAAATTCTTCAAGTACATGTCATGTCTATAAGGAAGATTCCCTGTACAGTCAACCGTGTCACCAGATGTGTAGCTAAAAACATGGGTTGGTGATGTTCGCCTAGTACACACTGTGTCTGGAACTAACACACTGTGTAGTTTATTCCTAAGGTTAAATCTGTGGCTTAACCGTGTAAGAGAACTCAGGCAGGGGAAGAGGATTCAAGTACATGCCATGTAGTGGACACACACGCCATGTATCAATGTTTTGTAAAACATGAAATCATTCATTATCTTGATCCCTCATTATGATTCAAACATTCATTCCTTGATAATATTAATTTAAGGTGTGAAATTGACATTTCATAGTCATTCCACCGAGACATTTTCTGGTTATACACCAGTTACATGGCTGCAATCAGACACTGAATATGGCTGATCAGGGACTTCCGACAGATCTTCCAGATGGGCTAGTCTTCGAACCATCCATTGTACTAGAAACAAGTGCTAATGAATAGTTCAGGGAAGGATTTATGAGGTTCATGTAGACCTTTTATGGAGTACCGCAGCCTACCCGTCTATGGAAGAGATGATGTTGGTTTTTCAGCATCAACATCCTCACACATTCACAGGGGAAGGAGGACCGCAGGTTGCAGAGTAATGGTTCAAAGCCATGCTGTCTATCTTTTAGCATCTGGGGACACCTCCAGAGAAGAGGGTTAAGGTCTCTACGCACATACTTTGAGATTCCTCCAAGAGATGGTGGGATGTGATATCCCTTAAGGGATGTCAGTAGGTTATGGATTGGGATTAGTTTCAGTGTGCCTTCTACGACTACTTCGATCTGAAGCCATTGAGGGATGATCGAGCCCGAGAGTTCCTATGTCTGGAGCAAGGTACTCTTTTTGTTATGGAGTATTATTCTCATTTCATATAGTTTCAGTGCCTCACACCTATTTCTGAAGGTGATGAGTTATTTCGGGCAATGAAGTTTGAGTATGGTCTGAGGCATGACATCTGATCTTAGGTGTACATCATTAGGTTGACATCCATCACTTATATACTCAACCAAGAATTGATCACATTGAACAATATGAGATATTATAGAGTTGTGAGTCCATGCGGCTCAACATCTGGAGTTTTTTTCCCTCTTACTGACAGCAAGAAGCGCCGTAGGGAGTCTATGCACAGAGATCTGAGAAGGCGAGTCTCTTATTTTGGTAGCCAGGTGGTGTGCTACCAGCATGAGAAGAGCGGGAATACAAGGACACATTTCCTAAGAGACCTAGTGGAGTGCCGATTGTGTGACAATATTGGTCATCTTCAGTGCTTCTGTCAGATCTTTTCACTAGCAGTTGGTGACATGGGTTCTTCTATGACTCCTCATTCAGGAGAAACACCACCAGTTTCTCACCAGTCTAGGAACTGGAGTTCTTCCGGCCACTCAGGATGAGGTGGAGGTCATGCCCATGGTAGTAATTATCCAAGAATTTAGTGACTTAATGGTGTATTAGCTCAGAGTGGTCAGCTAGTTTCATAAGGCTTTGGTATAGGCCATAATTTTGTAGTAGAGTAGACCCAGCTAGAGTAGGATCCCTGACCTTCCATAGTTCGAGGTATGATTTTAGTTACCATAGTTTTTTCATCTTCCCTTTTAGATATAGGGGCTTCTCCATAGCTTTATATATGTTGATGTTGTGGTGATCCATGAGCTCTCTATCTTTTCTTCAGTTGATGTTTTGACACTAGACACTTCGTTGGGGACAAGAACAACTAGTGTCCGGAAGTGTAAGGAGTACCCTCTAGAGGATGGTGGATGTCACTTCCTTTGGGACCTTTATATCATAGAGATGACTTGGTATGATATCATTCTTGGAACAGACTGGTTATCCCCCTTCTAGGATGTTGTCAACTATTATCGTCGTAGGGTGAGTTTCACATCGCCAGAAGGCATATCATTTCTTAATAAAGGTGAATGGGATGTCCAGGTGAGCAGAGCGGGACCAAAGCATCATGGGTTGGGAGGAGATACATCTTAGATTACTAGTCTGCATCTAGATGACCTAGGGACATGATAGTTAGACTTTCCTCCAGTGTTGGATCATTTTAGATAGGTTTGTCTAGATGACATTTCAGTTTTTCCTCTGAAGGGAGAGGGGGAATTCTCTATTGAGATTATGCAAGGAGCGGAACCATTATCCATACACTTTATTGGATGGCTACACTAGAGTTTCATGAGATCCAGAAGCTGTAGGAGGAGTTTTAGGAAAAGGGATTAATCTGACCCAGTATTCTCCTTGGGGTTCGCCTGTCCTGTTTGCGAAGAAAGCAGATAGTACACTCAGGCGTTGTGTGGATTATTGGAAACTGGACCAGTTAACAGTCAAGAACCGATATCCATTGAAAAG
Organism: Viscum album; assembly: GCA_963277665.1. Classification (NCBI taxonomy): domain Eukaryota; kingdom Viridiplantae; phylum Streptophyta; class Magnoliopsida; order Santalales; family Viscaceae; genus Viscum; species Viscum album. Next base: position 1,593,458,397 of record OY728150.1, read on the forward strand.
TATTTCCGATCTCTTTGATATACCTCTTGAAGACTTCCGAATAATGTATGGTCCATACGAGTATGTGGTTGTGTCGTTCGGTTTCACGAACATCCCTATAGTTTTCATGGCATTGATGAACTGAGTGTTCCATCCATACATGGATTCTTTCATGGTGGTCTTCGTGGATGATATCATGGTGTACTATCACACTTGACACGACCATTCCATTCATCTTGAGATCGTTCTGAGTATACTGAAAGAGAATCAATTATGTGATAAGCTCTTAAAATGCCACTTTTGGATGGACCAGAATCACTTTCTGGGTCATGTTATCTCTGAGACAGGAGTATCATTAGACCTAGAGAAAGTGAGGGATGTAGTTTCTGGGGAGAAGCCGAAGAACTTCTTTGAGTTATGACATTTTCTAGGGTTGTTTGAATACTACAAGAGTTTCATACATGACTTTTCACACTTAGCATCACCTCTGACTAGTTTAACTAAGAAGGGTGCAATGTTCTTGTGGTCAGATTCTTGTGAGTCAGCCTATCAAGAGCAAAAAGGGAGATTGATTTCATCACCGATACTATTATTTCCAGATCCAGACAAGGGATTTACTTTTTACTATGATTCATCATGTACTGGGCTAGTAGCTATGATTATGTAGGGAGAATGAGTCGTTGCTTATGGATCTCGATAGTTGATACCACATGAGAGGAATTATCTGACGCATGATCTTGTGTAGGCTGCAGTTGTTCATGAAATACGTTGTTGAAGACAATGCCTTCTAGGAGAGAATTTTGTGGTTTTCACTAACCAAAAGAGTCTCAAGTATATATTCAATCAGCATGATTTAAATTTGAAAAAGATAAGTTGGGTTGAGTACCTTCAGTCTTTTGACATTGAGCTTTCCTACACGCCTGGGAAAGGCAACGTTGTGGATGATGCGCTGAGTAGGAGGGATAAGATATAGGCAGTTCAGGAGGCCAGTAGTGAGTGGCTTCTTATGGCTCTATTCTCTGAGATACATTTGGAGGTGCATGAAAAACATGGGAAGACATTCCTCTGTTATATACATGTTACATCTACTCTTCTTGATCGAGTGCGAATGAGGTAGCTATCAGATTCGGAAGGCCTAGTCCTATATGAGGGCATGTCAGGAAAGGACCCTATTCCAGTATGGACCATGGGAGATGATGTGATCATGAATTTCTATGGATGTGTATGGGTTCCAGCAGACAAACATGATGAACTTATAAAGGGGCATTCATTCCTCATTTTGGGAAGTTCTTCTTGGTGTCACCAAGATGTACCATGATCTTCGCGGCTAGTATTGGTGTGCAAGTACGGAGATGGATATTGCTGGTTTCGTCATGAGGTGTTCCACCTATCAGTAGGTAGAGGTGGATCATCAACAACCAATTGGGATTTTACAGCAGTTACCCATTCCTTAGTGGAAGTGTAATGTTGTCTCGATGGATTTCGAGATGGGTTTACCGAGGTCACCTCGACGGAATGATGTATCATGTGTTGTCATTGACAGACACACAATAGTTTCTCATCACTTTTGAATCATGGAGACCGTCACTGTTGGTGATCTAGGATGACTATACATCAGAGAGATTATATGTTTGCATGGAGTTCCACGCTCCATTGTTTTATACAGGGATGATCGTTTTACTTCTTGGGTCTAGAAATGGATTTAGAAGGCTTTGGGTGCACAAGTACTTCTGAGTAAATCATACCATCCCCAGACAGATGGCTAGTTCGAGTGTACGATTCAGGTGTTTGAAGACATGATCTGAGCATACATCTTGGATTATGGAGGTTCGTTGGAGAATCATATAACTCATGTGGTGTTTTCCTACAATAATAGTTCTCAAGAAACTATTTAGATTACACCTTATGAGGCTTTGTACGGTAGGACATGCCAATCACTCTTACGTTTCCTCGATGTAGGAGAGGCAGCTATGCTAGGACCTTGTCTTTTCCCAGAAACTACAGAGTAGATAGAGTTGATTCAAAAGAGGATGGTTACTGCATAGTCTTAAATGATGTCTTATGATAATCAGTGAAGAAGACCTCTAGAGTTCGAGGTCAGGGATCAGTTTTTCATGCATGTCACACCGAGGTTGGGACACATAAGGATTATGAGATAGGGTATGCTTTCTATGAGGTACGTCGGGCCATTTGAGGTATTGAAGAGAGTTGGGCCTATTTCCTATCATTTGAAGTTACATCGGTTGTACTGGGCTATGCATGATGATTTCCACATTTCTCAGCTTCGACGTCCCTTCTCAGACACATCCCATGTCATCCAACCCAAGGAGATTGAGTTGGAAGTGGATGTATCATTCGAGGAACAACCTATCCAGATTTTTTATCGAAGTATGAATGTTCTCCATGGCCATTATGTTCCTCTAGTATGAGTGCTATGTCAGTATGGGTGAGTATAGGATGAATCATGGGAGATGGAAGCTATGTATGATCACAGTGGTCAGAGTTGTTTGAGGTTTCTTCTTTTACAACACCTGTCTAGGGAAATTCGAGGAAGAATTTCATTAAGGTGGAAAGTTTGTTAGAACCCAGATCTTCTTTTTCAAGTATGTCTTAATTTTCTAGTGTTTTTTGGGAAAATAGGATTTTCATGAAACTTCTTATGTACATGCCGTGTACGTTATGAGTACACGCCGTGTACTCGGTTACAAGGGGTGGCTGGCCATGTAGCATTTGTGAACACAACCATGTTGGGGTGACCTAGAGGCCGCCTAAAGCAGAGTACGAAAATAGAAATTACACACTGTGAACTTCAAATTTACTCGCCCTGTACTTTCTTTTTTTCATTAAATGGACTGGGGTCAAGTTTAATCGACAAAACACCCTCCTTATTAGACCGTGTCATCTGAGAGCATTCGTAAGACCATGGATCTTTAACTATCCAATAACTCGCCATCCATTCTCAAAATCAACCACTGTCAATTGCGTTGGAATATCCCTGTTAATCTCTTCCTTCATCAAGAGCATCGTTTCCAAATTCCTCATCAATATCATGTTATCATCAGTTGAGTGTTTTACGCGTTTTGTAGATCTATATTGTTCTAGGGTGATTGAAGGTTTTTGGTTCCAATATAGTTATCTCCCAACACCGATGTAGGTGGTCTGTGCCTTTCTGTTGAATGTATTTCAGTTATATGTGAATAATCACCAAAACCCATGAATGAGGTATTGTGTGTTTACTATTTTAGCCATATTTATTTTCTACTATGCTTGTATTCTTGAGTAGAGATAAACTGAATGAGAATAGGGTTAAATTCTATTCTTTGTAAGTGTTTTAATATGAATGATTTATTGTTTTGACTATTGGGTTTAGTTTCTTTTTAGGCGGTTGTTTACATACCATGCCTAGTATAGTAGGATGGGGTGTTTGTATCTTTACCAGATGATTTTCATTAGATTCCTAGCCAAGTAGTTCTTAATTTTTACATTGGTCGATATGTATTGCAATGCATTCTTGACTAACACAGCGTCATCATAATCTTGTGTATCGACCATTGGGAGAATTGACTTAAGGGATTCTCCAAAGTGTCTTTTCTACTTAAGATGCGAGACCGGATAGGGAATTGACATAAGTGCCTCCTCAAAGTGTCTGTAGTTCCTCGATGCAGACCACAGGGGGTATGTGATGTGAGTGCTTCCCCATAGTGCCTTTTGTTACCAATATGAGACTACAAAAGGAATTGACAGTGATTTCTTCCTCCGAGAGGCTATTAATAAGAAAAACCTGAAGGGTTAGACTAAGTGTACTGCACAGAGGGTTACTTGTGTTGTTTGGTAGGACCAGTGGGGATAGGCTATGAGTACTTGCAAAAGGTTTTCCTGTTTTGTTAACTGCTTGCTTGAGTTGATTGGTAGGACCAGAGGGGATAGGCTTCGTGTACTTTTCAGAGGGTTACCTATTGTGTTCAGCTGCTTACTTGATGATATATGAAACCAAATGCTTTGAAACTGTGGTATTATTTACTATTGAATACTTCCTTATTTACTTTTTATGACTGCTTATTACGTTCCATATATATATTTACTAACTGTTAGGAACAAATATCATGGTGGTTTCCTACTATGATTTACTCTCACACCTAGTTTGGTTATGCTTTTATCCTAAAATAGATTATATTGTTGCTGTTATAGATAAAGGAAAGTGCCCTTCTAGTTCAGGTACTTGACAGTGTTGGAGATGGAGAGCATGGGACCATGTATAGGCTTGCGATGCTGTGCATTTTTTTATTACTTTTCTTTATACTTTGGTTTAGTACTATATTCAGCACTGTGACTTGTTTGGCTGTTATTTATACATATGTATCTTGTATCATTTACATATATATGTGATCCGGTTTTTTATTATTTTAGTCTTCTGGTGTAACTATTGTTGGTATATTTCCAGATTCTACTATTGTATATCTATTTACTTCTACTTTGTTACTCTACTAATGTGGGAATAATTTCCTCACAATCACCCTAAGGCCCACATTGTTAGTCGGTAGCCTTTGGCATTTGTGGAAATGCACTTCAGGCCATGTGACCAACCGGGTATTGGGCGTCATTGGACAGCTTCTGGAACTGGGACGTTAAAATTTTCATTTTAGATAAAACTAAAAATAGATTATTTTATATTAAATTACTATGTTTGGCATGCATTATACACATAAAAAAATTGATTATTCACTACAAATAACATAAATTTATGCTTTACATGTATAAAAATCTGAATTTATCTTAAGTTACAAGAAATCATTAATTTCATTAATGATGTGCATAACACACATGACATAGTTTTACATAAAATAATATACTGATAAAATATTATTATTTAATATGATAATATTAAAATATAAATTAATTTTTATTTTATGAATATAATTCAATATTTTATGATAATATATTGTTCAAAAAATACAATATGAATTAAATTTTTTTCAATTAATTACAATTGAATATAAATATTGATTGAATATAAATAAAAAATTCAATATTTTTATTATCACAAAGTTATTTTACCATAATAAATAAAATTAATTAAAATTATTGTGTGATATTAATGTAATATATATTATTAATATTAAATAAAATATTTTTTTGGAATAAATTCAATATACTAGATTGACATAAGATAAGAACAAACATAATTTTATGCATAAAATAATATTTTTATAAAGTTAATTCTAGTAGCATTTTTTAGTATAGAAAATATAAATCCTATTTTTGGAACTACTATAGATTTAATATGTAAAAATAATCATTAAATTTTTAATCCACACATAAAAATTAGGCCATGATATTTTTTGGTATTTTTTTGTAAGTTTTAATATTTTAATGAATATTTAAAAATAGTGGATTTAAATTCAAAACCTCATTTTCATCAAGATTATTTATATGGGAAAATTATATATTAATTTTTTAAAGTTTAATTGTATAATATTATTACCAATTAATCCAATTTAGTACATTTGTACTTATTTAAAATTTTAATTTGATATATAAACATATCAAACATTTGATCATTGTTTTTAAATTAAAAACCCATAGTGGCGTGTTGTTATTGGGATTAATTTTAAAATTTTTCTTCCATTACAGTGATTTGTATTTGAAAAAATGGATTACATATTAGAAATAAAAATATTTTATAATTTCTATAATGTTCAACTTATTTTATGACCAAAATTATAATTTGATGTAATTAAAATTATTTACATTGGTTAAGGTAAAATTTAGATTAACTTAGGACAAAACAATAAAATTAAAACCCAAAATTTCATAGAGAATACTTCAACACCCATTTTTTAGAAACCATTCATCCATTTTCCACATATTATTGACTAATTTTTTTATTTTTTAGGATTTTATTTTGAAAAACTGTGGGCACACCTATATTGTTTTAAAAATACCCAGTTTTTCATTTCCCTTCCCAATAAAAGGTCAAAACCCTCCTTCTACTTCACATGTAATGACCCAAGTATTTATAGAATAATACATTTTGATTTCTATTAATACTTATGAATAAGATATTAATTTTATGTTAGAAGGGATGGTTTTTCCGATACCGTACTCAACACGCAACAAGAGATTTCTCTGAAAACATACATCGCACACAACGTTGAGTTATACCGAAAAATTATATAATAATAATATTTTTTAAAATAGTAGTTAATTTATAGTCATTGTATTGGTGTGAATGAATATATCTAACTAAAATATTATTACACATTTTTTAAATGGTTTTACATTTATCCAATAAAAATTAGTGGAATAAAATGTGAATGAATCCAATTTTAAGCATATATACTCTAATATTCATTAAAAGGTAGATTTACCACCTTTTGATGGAGAACAATTTTTAAATGTATTTATTTCCACATAAATAGATTATATCTAAAAATATATAATTATTCTTTATAATTGGGTCATCAAATTTTACATTGGTTAAATTTTTTGGTATTTTTCTGATATAGTTATTTTCATTAATGAATACTATAAAATACCTCATTTTAATTCAAAACTACATTTTCAGGAAATTAATTAATATAGTTAGATTGTTATTTTAATTGGTTTTAAAGTGTAATTAATTTATATTTTTATGATGATATCCCAATTTTTTCATTGTATTTAATTTCACTCATAAATTGGACATAAAAAAAGTTCAATCTTTTGATATGTATTATTTCTTTAAAACACGCTTTTCGGTTTTGACAATAGAAATTAATTTCTCACACATTATTGTTTTGAATTTGGAAAAACAGATTCAATATTTGGAATCAGGAGCTCCAAATTGTATAAATAGATAACTTTTATTTTTAGGCATTATGAATATTTACATCAGTGAATGTTTAATTTAACATGGTTAAAGTGTAAATATTTAAATAAGGGTAAAAAAATAATATTATAATAATATTAAATTACCCTTGAATTTGTTATAATACTATTGTATGTGATATTTCGGACCAAGGGAATCCTTGGGCCAATTTTGGGACACCACGCAGCCACTATTGAGTGATAATGACACTTTATATTAATTAATTTATGTTTAAGATAAAAGTAACATAAACATATATATTTTCGTAAAGAAATTTTTATATGGGGTTATATAAGTGATATCTTAGACTAAAAATTTTAATTTGAAATCCAAAATTATTTTCAACAACATTTCATTTTATTTATAATTTTTAAACATTAAAAAAATAAATTTAATTAAGACACAACCGTAAGGAAGTAATTGCTTCATTAATAAAGGATTCAAATAAATAATATTATAAATATTATAATAAATTTATTTTGAATCTTTTTAATCCATCCATGAATTTTAGGGATATTAATTACATGATATTATTAAACAAATGATGTTTTTTCGAAATAAACAAGTTATATATTTTTTAAATGTCTTGATATAAATAATTTGTAAATTGACTTAAATGAGTTTTTAATACAATTAAGATTTTATTAAATGATAAAATAATCCCTAAAATATAATATTCAACCAAATGATTTATATAATGATACAAATCTCATAAATGATCCATTTTATTTAACTTGACATTTTATTATCAATATATTAACAATATTTAATTAATATATAAGAAGAAATGGAAAAATTTATATAAGTTAACAAAAGATTAAATAAAAAATTTAAAAATTTAAAAATATAAAAAAAACTATAAATTTATCATTGGATGATTTTACTTAGACTTATATGTAACTTATCTTTTAATTAAATAAGATTTGGACCTTTTGAAACTAGAAATATTTTTATAATAAAATAATACATTTAATTTTTCATTAAGAGCCCCTCCTCCCACTTATAATATGCCACCACCTCTAACCCATTACATACCTCTAATGCCCATTATAAGGTTCAAAATCAAACCAAATAATATCCCAACATCTCTCTCTTACTCCTAGAATCCTTCCCCTAGGCAGAAGGAAATTCAAGAAAACATTTTGGTTCAAACCAAAAGGAGTTACACAATTTAAATGTAACGTCTTCCCTTAAGTTCACACTTTTTATTACTTATTCACTCCCGATACTATTTATATTATTTTTTACATATAATGACCATTTTCCTCAATATAATAGGTTTTTAAGAGATTTATTCAAACCACACTTACACATACATCCCACTAATGGGTAAAAATCGTTTTGTTTCTGTGTACGGTGAACAGTTGCCTCACAAAATGATGATTGTAAGATTTTCTTGTACCACCTTTCATAGTATCCATTATGATGAAAATGTAATTATATATGATATTTATGATATTTATTTTATATATATGAATCTTTAATTTCTTTTTAGAATATACCTTTATGCTTTTTATGTTGTATAAATATGATAAAATAGTTTGAGAAATTGTGGACTACCGCCCCCTCAAAGTGATATTATACCATACATGGAACATATAAAGGATGAATTACGTGAAAATATGTAACATATATAAAATATTTTATTTTACTGGAATAATAATATAACTATTTATCATTTTGTTTTCATTCTTTTAATAATGAAAAAAATGAAATGAATATAGTGTTCATGCGTACGTACGGCTTACCGTCTCCATGAATGGTGAATTTCATTTTCAAATATCCAAATGAAATAGAATATTACATATAAATATATACTGGATATATATTATATATATGATATTTAAATAATTATTATCATTTTGGAGATAATAGAATTTTGACCCCATGGACAATTTCTAATTATAAAAAGTACATTTTGGATGCAAGTTCCCAACATCGACAAAATGTATGATATGAACTAAAATAATTTTCTAATTGTTATATAAAGGTAATAAGTTATATGAAAAAATATAATAAACTTGAAAAAGGTTCTTAAGAAAGTGGAAATTAACTTATGTTTATTATTCCTGAAGAATAAGGAACATACAAGACAAGTTGGACTTGAGGTAATGGGTTTTCATATATAATTTTATTCCTTTGAGATTCATGCTATATTTTACACTATTTCATTTCATGTGGGGTATTTACTATACATTATTGTAGTGATTTTGTTATATTGTTTACTTTATTGTTATTTAAATCATTGATGTATGATTCTTCATTAATGTGGTGCATGTTTCGTAAGATACCAATTCAGTAAGGGAACCTTTCACCCACCTATTCTAGTAAAAGACTTATTTTATGTTATGTCATTAAATTTGAATTCTAAATTGTTCGTATATGTGATTATATATAATTATTTCTATAAATTTTATGTCCCTGTGATGAGAGAGTCTTTCCTCCCCCATTAGCTCATTTTCTAAAATTTTATGTGACGCTGTTAAGCTGTTGAATTTTTGTAAGGGAACTTCTTAACCCAACATTCATTTTAGGGTTAATCTTCTACATAATTATTATGTCATGTTATGAATATGTGTGAATGAACTATTATTTTTTAAAACATAATATCTACTTATATTGGGCGTACTTATATTTTTTCACAAAATTAGGTCCTCGATTTATCTTTAACCTAATAATACAATCTTTGTAAGGGACATCATCTCAATCACCATTCATTGAAGAATATTTTGATTTATACACAACATTATTTTATTTAGTGTATAAAACCATTTTACTTTTCAATTAATTCAAAAGTAAAATTTTTATATGAATCAATTTACTAAATGACAAGATGAAATTTTTTTTAATCTACCCATTGACAACGAAATTTCTGCCCTCGCGAGTATTATTTGATCTTTTGATTCCATAACATGAAGTAGATTTTTTAAAGGAAAATAAATACCATATACTCTTTCTGGGTATTTTTGTATTGAAAATGGTTTTTAGAAAACATTGAATATTTCAATATAATTAAATTATATAATGTGATTTAAATGTGGAAATGTAATATTATTTTATGCATGTTTTATGTGTTATGAATAAGTTATGCATCTGGGGCATTGTTTACATATACAGGTGGTTCCATGACAAACCTAGGGTGGGTGATCCCGAGATCTCCTTCTAATGAAATGGGTAACAGGAAAAGGTAAATAGTAATATTCCTCCTAAAAGATTTAGAGAATATACTGTGGTGGGTATTCCAAACGTAACCCCCAATGTAGTTGTGAAATCCAAAATATAAGTCTGTTATATATACCATAATTTATCATTATGATTTATGATTTTTGTGTGTTATTCATAAATTATATAATTTCATGATTTATGTTAAAGAGATTATGTTTTGTAATTATTGATGGACTAATATTTTATTTTATATTATTTTATAACCCTTACTGAGATCTTTATGATCATCCCATGTTTTGAAATGATTTTTATAGGAATAAAACATTAATAGGATGAAGGATGGGACCAAGAAAATGTCATGTTATTTAATACATAGAACTAGACGTGTTTTTATGTGTTTTTATTTTATGAAAAAAATATAAACTTATTAGAAGTTTCTAAATTATATTTTTTGAAATGTAATGTAATATTTATGGCCCAATTCTCTAAAACACTAAACAAGAAATGATCCTCAATGTGAATTCATGAGATAACTAAATATTATGTAATGTTTAAGGATGAGGCCTTATAGTTGGTATCAGAGGTAGGTTTAGAAATCATTAGGGATTAGGAGTTTTCATTATACATAGGTTTAGTCCATTATCTATTATTTCATTTAAGTCGTTGTTTTACAAAATTTTCAGACCAAGGATTGTTGGTTTCAAAAGTAAGGAGGAGGATCTAAAACAACATTCTTATCTCACCCTAATGACATGATTTCAATAATTATTGCAAAGTGATGTTCAAATGATTGTGAAACATTCTCTAGCATACAACCCACTTGTGAGAAGTTTTTTGAGATATCAAATACCTCTACTATACCTCGATATCATCTTGGATCATGGGTTGTATTTAATAAAATCCTATTTTTAGAATTTTCTGATATTTTCAATAATGGTAAATATTATGAAGGAATTTTCAAATATTTTACCTTATCGCAAGGTTTTGATAAAAAATTATGATTTATAGAAAGGTGCTGAAGAAGGTAACCATTGCACAACCTATTTATATTTTCTTTTACTATATAGTCACTCAATAGACACTTATGGTATTTTAAAAAGAGTGTTGATTGAATTTCTTAACTCATAATCTGTCCGACTATTTTATAAAGACCATGTTTTATCAGATGTTTTGAGATTATACGTCATAGAAGATTATTTTCTGAAAAAAAATTCTGTGAAAATAGTATGACCCATGTTGTACATGTGTATTTGGATTAAAGATGAAAATGATTTTGAAGGGTCTATAAATACTTTGTGCAAAGCATGGACTTTCTACTTACCTGAACAAGAAGTTTATGAAACCATATGGACACCATGATCAAGGAATGATGTACTTTCTATTATGAATAGTTTTATTTTAACTTATAAAGTTAAAAATAATGAAAATATATAAGATAATGTGTTCATAATGTATTGGGATGAAAATTAAAGGTATAAGAAAACCATTGATTTTAAAACATGTTAGGGTTATTTTTGAGTTTTATAAAATAGACAAGTCATAAGATGGGTGAAAACTCATCATGTCTGACAGGGCCAAAAGAATCAAACCTACAACTGAAGGGAAATAAGTGAGGATCATCTACCACTATACTACGTAAAGACCCTACTATGTATGACTAATTATTAATAATTAAATGATTTTATGGATCAAGAATATGTTGTGTTGGGTATCCTAAGCTCTATCAAATGGATATCCTTAGTATATGAAAATGATTTGGTGATTTTGTGATAAAGGTTGTTTTAGAAGATTTTCTCTCTTTTGGGGAACATTATATGATTAAGGGAAACATAATTCAATGGGATATCATATGTGGAGTTATGGTTGTAATTTTATTTTGGAGGAATCTATGTTTTTATTGTGGACATATGGTGATTTGGGTTATTTATGCAAATGATTAACCTATCATAGAGAATATGTGATTTGGTTAATTACACTTCAATATGGGACATTTAGAGTAGTAGTCGTTATTTGGAGATAAATGTTAAGATTTAACATTTATAACTATGTGATTAAATCCTTCTATGTTTTTGGATTCAATCATAGTTTGGATTATATTGAACTATTTTAAGGAAAATTGTACATTGAATGGTCTTTGTTGAAATTTGTGTACTGTTTGTTGAATTTTTTAATTTAAGAGTAGTATTTCTTTTTATAAATGATTAATCTTTTAGGCATTATCTGATCTCATGCAAGCCATTTTGATATTTTTTGATGTCTAAAGACATGGGAAATGTATTGTTCATCTTTTTTAGTTTATTTGATAATCTCGAAGTTGATTATAGTGATTTAGGTGTGCCAAGTCATCAGGAATACTCATCGTTTGGAAAAAAAGATGAGTTTGTTGTAGAAAATTATTAAAGGATGAAATTATACATGAAAAGTACGTATATTACATTATTGTCTTAGTAAATCTCATAAAATTATTCCTAAAACTTATTAAATGGAACCTAATAAAACATTGTCCATTAACTTTTCCCACTATGGAATCAATGAATATTTAACCCATAATATGTTTGTGATTTTCTGGTGGTTAACATTATTCGAATCATATTTCTTATCACTCTCCATCAGAACATGATGGTTAGTTTCTCTTCAATATTCATGTTTTCCTACATGAAATCTTAGTATGAGTTGTCTCGGGTGAACATAGTACTTCTCTTTCTTTATTTTAATGTGATAGTTTTATTTACTCTTTTTTGGATGTGGGACATTCAATGAAGTTTTTGAGCACAATTTGAAAATTGTTAGCACACATTTCCCAAAAGGGGGGGATGATATAATGACCCAATAATATATAGAAAAATACATTTCTATTACTTTTAATACTTATATATGTGATATTAATTTTACATTAAATTTTATTCTTTTTCAGATTCCGTAATCAACATTTAATAACATATTTTCCCAAAATCTAACATTGCACACAACGTTGAGTCATACTGAAAAATAATATATTATTATTATTATTTTAAATAGTAGTTGACACATAGTTGTTGTATTGTATTAAATGAACAGAACTAACTACACTATGATTACATGTTTGTTAAATGTTTTTACATTTATCCAATTAATATTATATGCTTAAAATGTGAATGAATCAAATTTTAATTATAAATATAGTAATATTCATTAAAATGTAGATTTTCCACCTTTTAATGGAGAACCCATTAAAAATCTCGTTTTGGTCACATTAATATGTAAAATTTATAAAAATAAAATACTTATTTATAATCGGGACATCAAAATTTACTTTTGGTAAATGTTTCATATTTTTCTGATAAAGTTAAATTTTTTAATGAATAGTTCAAAATACTGCATCTCAATTCAAAACTATATTTTCATGTAATTTATTTTTATAGATATATTGTTATTATAATTGGTTTTAAATTTTAATTGTAATATATTTTTATAATTTAATCCATTTTTTTCATTGAAATTAAATTCACTCTTAAATTGGTCATAAACAAATGTCATTTTTTATAGGTATTATTTCTTAAATGCACACTTTTTGGTTTTGACAATGAAAATTATTATTAAATTAATTTTTACCACTTATGTGTTATGAATTTGGAAAATGAAATTCCATATTTGTTATCAGGATGTAGAAAATGTGTAAATTGGTAACTTTTATTTTTATACATTATGAATATTTACATTAGTAAATATTATATTTACCACATATAAAAGGTATATCTTGTAAATAAGGGTAAAAATAATATTTTAGTAATATTAAATTACACTTAAACTTATCCTAATCCTATTGAATTGGATATTTATGACCAACAGAATCTTTGTGTCAATTTTGGGACCCCATGAAGCCCCTTGGCAGTGATAATGACACTTTATATTAATTAATTTACTGTAAAAACAAAAGTAACAAAAAAATTTATCTTTTAATAAAACAATTTTATATGGGGTCATATAAATGATTATTTTGACTATAAAAATTCATTTTTATTCTAAAACATATTCCTACAACATCTTATTTTATTTATAATTTTTAGACATTAAATGAGTAATGTTAATTTTGATATAATAGTATTACTGCAATTGCTTCATTAGTAAAGAATTCAAATGAATGAAATTATAAATATTAAAATAAATTTATTTTGAATCCTTTTATGCTAGAAAAATTTTCTAGGGATAATAATGACTTTTTATATTTGTATTAATGAAGTTTTTTTTGAAATAATCATGTTTTTATAGATTTTGTAAAAGTCTTGATATGAATAATTTATAAATTCACAAAAATTATTTTTTGAGACAATTAACATTTTATTAAAAGATAAATCAATCCTAAAAAACTATTATTAAAAAAATGACTTAAATAATGTTTAAAATGCCAAAATTGATCAATTTTGGATCACTTGGCTTTTTAATTTATATATATTAACCATATAGTTTGAATATATAAGAGGAAACAGTAAAAGATAAATAAGTGAAAAAAGGATTAAATAAAAGAGATAAGGATTAAAAATATCCAAAACCACTAAAATTATTATTGGATGATGCTATTTAGAGTTATATGTGCCTTATTTATGAATTAAATATGTTTTGGTCATTTTTAAATTGAAATTATTTTATAATAAAATAATATTTTTAAAAATTATTAAAGAGTCCCACCCCCCTCTTATAAAATGCCACCACATAGAACCCATTACACGCACCTCTCAAGCCAAAGGGAGTTACCCGATTTATAGGTAATGTCTTCCCTCATATTCTCTTCTATTATTTACTTATTCACACACTATGATAATCTAATTATTTTTTACATAACAAAACCAGAATCATAAATGTATAAGGTTATTTTTATGAGGATTATTCGAGCTACACTTACACACACCTCTGTCTAATGGGTAAAGAACATATTGTTTCTATGTACAGTGAACTCCTTCCCCACGAAACGATGATTGTTTAATTTTCCCCTACCACCTCTCAAGGTGACAATTTTTTTAAATCAATAATTATATATCATATATATAATATTTATTTTATATCTATACTTATTTAATTATCATTTATAATATACCTTTATTCTTTTCATGTTGAATAAATACGATAATTTCATTTGAGGAAATGGAGACTACTACCCCCTCAAAGTGATATGACTCGTTCATACCATATATTTAACATATACAGGATAGTGTTAATGAACTTATGTAACGAATATAAAATATGAAATTTTAGTAGAATAATTATATACCTATGTTTCATTTGGTTATCATTCCTTCAAAAATTAAATAAATGTAGTGTTTAAGAATATGCACGACATACCATCTCCATAAATGATGCATTTAATTTTAATATATCCAAATGATATGGAATATTATATATATATATATATATACGAGATATAAATGATATATATTATATCTGTATAATTAATATAATTCTTGAGATAATTGACTTTTTACCCCACGAACAGTTTGTATATATAACTAATTTAACCTCAACAAAATGTCTGATATGAACTAAAAAAATTAACTAATTGTTATATCAAGGTAATATGTGATATAAAAATAATTATTTACCTGAAAAATTTTCTTAATAAAGTAAAAATCATCTTAATTTTATTATTTAGAAAAAAAAGGAACATACAAGATAAGTCGGACTTGATGTATGGGGTTTTCGTCCCACTTTTTATTCAAGTGAGGCTCATGTTATATTTGCAATTATTTCCTTTTGTGTGTTGTGTGAACTGAACAATATTGAATTAATTGTGTAATATAATTTTATTTATTGGTATTTACATATTCAATGTATGATTGTTATTTCATGTGGTGTATGTTTTTAATGTTACCAAATCGGTAAGGTAACCTTTCACTCTCCTCTTCAAGTCAAAGACTTCTTTTATGTTATGTCATTAAATTTCAATTCTCGAATGTTTAGATATGTTCTTATATATCATTATTTCTGTAAATTTAATGTCCATGTGATGAGATACCCTTTAATCTGTAATCAACTAATTTAATTAATTTTCTATAGACGTTGTTAGGATGTTGATTTTGTTGCAAGGGAATGTCATAACCCAATTTCCATTATTTGATTTAGTCTTCTACATCTTGATTATTTCATGTTATGAATATGTGTTAATGAAAACTGATTGTTTTACACATAATATCTAATTATATTGGGTTTATTTATATTTTTTTCACACATAATTATTTCATTTATTTATCCATAATATAATGATACAATATTTTTTAGGGACATCGTCTCAATCTCCTTCCATTGAGACATATTTTGATTTATACACAACGGTATTTTATAAAATCTTTTAAACCCATTGAAATTTCATTTCATTCAAAGGGGATATATTTATATGAATATTTTTTCTAAATGACAAAAATGAATGTTTCTTTTTAACATACACGGTGACAATGACTTTTCCGCCAATGCGAGTATTATTTCATCATTGGCTTCATTAATAGGTCGTATGTATATTTTAAGGCATATAAATACCATATACACTTTTTATGTATTTTTAATTAAAAATAATTTTTAGAAATAATTGATTATTTCAATATCATTAAATAATATATTGTGATTGAAATGTTGTAATTACATCTCTCACTTATGGTCACTCTATGTGTTATGAATATGTTATGGTTCATGGGCATTGTTAATGTATATGGGTGGTTCCGTAATAAACCTACGGAAGGTGAGAACTAGATAGATCTCCAATGCATTAGGTAACACAACTGAGGTATAATTTAATGATTCTCAAACTTGATTTAGGGAATATACTTTGATGGGTATTTCCAATGTAACTCCCTATATAGCTCTGAAAGCTACAATGTATATATGTTATGTATTCCAAATGTTACCTTTATGATTTATAATTTATATGTGTTATTTATAAATCTTATGATTTCATGTGGCATGTTGAAGAGCTTATGTTTGGTACGTATTGATAGAATAATTTTTTTATAACCATTACTGAAATTTTTATGATCATACCATTTTTGAAATGTTTTTCACAAGAGTTAATGATGAATAATTTCAAGAATGTGATCAAGGAAAAGTTATGCTATCTAAAACATGGAAGTAGACATGTTTTTTATGATTTTTTATTTTATAAAAAAATAGAAACATAGTAGATGTGTCTACTTTTTAATTTTTGAAATGTAATGTAATAGTTATGGCTTAATTCTCTAAAACTATAAACCTGAAAGGATACTCGATATGAATTATTGACTTAACTAAAGATTATGTAATGATTTAGGATGGGTCCGTTTATCACTCCACTAATACCAAATAGTATACGAAATGATCATACTAATACACTTTAAAACAACCCATTGTTCTTACTTCAGCCTCTATTAGGGTAAAATGTTTTTCAAGGGAGAATTTTGGAACAAACCCAAAGGAGTTAACCGAGTAATAGGTAACGCCTGCTCTCAAGATTTATTAAGATATTTCCTTCTACAACCCTCCATTATATTTGTTACATGATTTTATAACAAAACCAGTATCATCAATGTACTAGGATTTTGTTATGATAAGGTTTTGACCTTCAATTTGACGCACATCCATCAAATGGGTAACAAACCTACTATTTATGTGTAAGGAAAACATTACCACCACTCATGATTTAAATTATAAGAGACATTATATATATATATATATTACGGTATATTTATTATTTCTTTGCTATTATGTATTTATTTTACAAAATATATCTTTTTAATTTCCATTTACTGTATTGGTGATGTTTTTGATTGAGGATGTGTGGACTACCCCCCCCCCCAAATGTTGTTCCTTAACACAAACAATGAAATGTATTATGGATGGTTTTAGTGAACTTATATGTTATATGTGAAATTATAATTATACTATAATGATATTTTTCTCCTATACACATAGATTCATTTTCATTCCTCCTTTCAAAAGAAAATGAAATATGGAAACATTGTTTATGCATACGTACAACCTTCCATCTCTAAGAATAGTGCGTTCCATTTCAGAATTATATAGACAATAGATTATTATAACACAAATTTACTGGGTATACATGTTTTTCATATCTATTATTACATTCAGGGGTCATGTTATAAGTATAAGGACAAACACTATAAAAAAATTAAGACTCATGTGAAGAACAAAGGAAATGTTATCTGTTGTGAAACCTTAACAAATAATGTATAATAAGTGTGTGATATAAGGTTGTAATAAATATATTATTGTATTATATACAATAACTAGGTTCTATAAATTATTTATAATATATTTATATCTATTATCCAGGTGTTTTGAATGTGTATGGTGAGAGTCAAAACATAAGGTAAGGGGATTCAATCATTCTTTTTATTTCTATGCGAACTTATTCCTTTTGTGTGGTTTATGTACAAGACATGATTTTATTCTATATATCATATAATTGATTTTATTGGATTTAAAATATCAATTTTATGATATTTATTTCATGGGATATAATTTTTTGAAGATACCAAATTGATGAAATATTTTTTTCTTATTTATAGTTTTTGGGGACTCATGTTTTGTTAAACACCTAAATTCTCCTTATATGTGTATATACATCCATTTTACATGTCAAATACTTAATTCAATTATTTTAATGATATATTAAGATTCATGTAATTAGCTTTTCTTTCATGAATAGTATTATCCCATGTAACCATGTTAGAAGAGTTCCTTGAAAAAATCAAATCTCTTTTCAAGATTGTCTAGGTATATTCTTCCTTTGATGAAATAATATGATCTTTATCTCAAGTATATCCAAGAATATTCATCTCCTATGGTTATAAATTATTTATTAATTTATTAAAACCATTTTTCTATGAATTTTTAGTTATGTTAGTTAATAATGTTTTTTTTTCATAAACCTGACTTTACCCTCTCTTTGGTCATAAATCTATGATCCTTCAAAATAATGTTTTATAAAAAAAGGTTCAAATAATATTATGAAATTATCCAATAATCGTTAAAATAATTTTTCACCATTCATTTCTTCCACCAATTCCTTAACTATAACCTTCTAGTCTTCTTTCAAAAAAGTAATTTTTATAACCTTTTTACTATGAATACCAAATGTTATTTTTACCTAATACAATAAGTACAAATCTATCCATAGTCAATACATTGATACTTCAATTATATTTTAAATGGTGATTTTATTTATAGAAAATTATTTTCCTGGATATTTTTATTCAAATTTTTTTAGAACATCTTATATATGATTTTAATAAAAATTATTTTTAAAATGTTTGGAGGTATTATTTATATTTTTTAAATTATTTTCAAAGAATCGATTTTCAGATCATTTTCATTATCATTTCATATGTTTTTATGTAGAAGGGTTTTAATAAAATTTTCAATATTTCATTATATATATTAACAAATATTCTAATAAAATGTTTTTTAAAATGTAATTAAGCATATTTTATATGTTTTCAAGGATTTTTTTTAAAAAAAATTACAAGTATTATTTATATTTTTTGAATATATTGTCAAGGAAAATGATTTTGAATGGTTTTAACTATTAGAGATCGTTTTTCAAAGAAAAAAATGATATTTTCATCAAAAAATGTTTTTGAATGATATGTCAATGTTATTTTATATCTATTATGACATCTGCCGATGTTACTAAAGAACTTCTATAAAGTTATCTAATGGTCTCATTAATATTATTTATATACCCGAGTTATGATTCATGTCATGATAAATATAAAACCAATTTTTCATTCATATGTAATATGTTTATGAAATCTTTTTATCTTTTATAGATTATTCTTTTGATGAAATGATTATGAGAACTTTATTTTTTCTATTGGATACGATATGTTTACAAGATTATAATAACCGTTTCATTTATGAGTTATGATATTGTTATTTGTGACCTTTCGGAATATGTATGGATGATATCATTATGATATTTGTGGGACCAATATCTAAATATAACGCATTGGTTGAAGATTAATATATCATGAGATATATATGATGGTCTTTGGAATCATCTTGGGATACTAATATGATTAGCTGAGGGATCCATGCATACCATGATTTCATGAGGACTGAACTCACAATATTAATATGACCATGTAGTTGAACCATGACTACCAAGTTGGTTAGAGGTGTGAACACTTGCTACTAAGATTATAGTAGGAGTGAACCAGGACTACCGAGGTGGTTTAGGGAGTAAACTCATACTACCAAGATTGTATCGAAAGTGATGACTTTTATAATGTAGAAATCATGTATATTATTGTTTTTCTTCCACAATTCCATGTTTTATTACTATTCTACTCTTTCATGAGGGATGATCTTAATTTCATTATTTTATATGTATAATGGATTTTTGATAATTATTATGATCTATAATAAGCATTGTTTGATCTTTAAATCTTATGCTCATGTTATATACCCTTTGGTCATGTTATTCTTACACATTTCCTTTATTTTTCCTTACTATGCAGCTAGGCTCACTGCTAATGTTACATTCCCCAAGTCATGAAGAATGGTTTTAGGTATAAGTAATGAATATAGATATCGTTACAGGAGATGTTGTACATATTTCACCTGAATGGAATATTTTCTTCACATGACTCTAATAACAGTAAACTCCTATGGTCATCGAACAAGTATTATTGTAATTTAATGAATACTAATCTATATTGTTGTCATATCTATATATGTTAAGATAGGGTCCTTATAGTTGTTAAAAAATGAATGGTTTAGCCATAGATTGGAGAGTTTGATGAGAAACTTTTACTGAGATGCCTTAGTGTATTTTTAAAGATATGTATACTGATGTTTGTAAGGATAGGTATAAGAATGGATCAATGATTAAAAAAAATATAGGAATATTGTTAAAGGATAGAGTGACTGGTTTACTTAAAATAGATCCCAATATAGATTCTAAAGTTGGATGTTGATGTAGAATAGATTTACCTCGGTGAAAAAACATCAACACGATGTTATGTTCCTGACTCATGGTAATCTTGTAAAGGACATTAGGCCTTTATACACACATGGTTTGAAAATCATAATAGATATGCTTTTGGAATTAAAAAACACGTCACAAACCATTATAAATTATTTAAACATATGTTTTCTATAAAAATACTAAGACTATGCTAGGGTTCCATATATTTAATATTGTTTCATAATTTAGACACCCTATAAGTAATAATTTTCACGATTGTGTAGTTTTTTTACTATTACATGAAATGATCACAATATGCATTCTGTTTTTTCCAATGGTTGGAACAAGAAGAACTAGATTAATGGTGAATGTGATGGGGGATTTTCTTATGAGAACTTAAGTGAGATGATCACTAGAGTGAATTATTTTTTGGTCATGCATAATCAGTTTTCACATAATAGGATTAAAAATGTGTACCATCAAAAACTCTTTGACTTACAAAGGATGATAAAGAAGGATTTAACTTATTGTTTGAGTATTTGAGACTATGGAGGAAAGAAGATTTGGTTTATTTTGTTTCAATAATATAGAATGAATCACCTAAGTGAATTTCATAGAGGGATAATAAGATGTTTTGACTGTGGAAATGAAGGACACAAATGAAGTGACTTCAACATAAAAATTATGTGTTCAGTTCAAAAATTGGATAATAATACTAGCCTCCCTGAGAAAACATTGATGGATATGTGTTTTATGTGTGGAATAAATAGTTATTATGAAACTATATATCCCAATAGGAATGATCCCCAATAAGATCATCATGGTGGTGAGAGTAATGGGTACATTTCATATGATCAAGAGACTATAGATGAAATTTTAAAGGAAATAAGTATTTTGATAAGGAAGAATTGTAAATTTTTTAAGGATGATGTAATCTATGTTTTTATGTATTTTGGAATCACGAATTATGAAAGGTTAAAACATTTAATGATTTTTTAATTTATGTTTCCACTATGAGTTTACAATATGATGTTGAATTTTTTGAATAGATTATAAATCAATATAATGGAAATTTGATGTCAATTAAAATCACAAGATTAAGGGAAATAAATTTCTCAATATGTTCTTTGGGTTTTAATGATGTTCTTTTGATAATGTTATGTGCGATATGAATAATTAAATTGGACTGTATTGATTAACTGGGAAATTATTTAGGACTTGCAGACAAGTCGTTTATGCTACCATGGATTATGTATAAAATATTTTTATATATATGTAATAAATCCAATAAAAAATGAATAAATAAACATGAAATATTTAAATATAGGTTTATGTTAATTCAGTTTATTACCTTGTTTAGGGAGAATATATGATGAGTGTATTCACATGTTTAAAGTGTGACCACCTAAAAAATAGTTTTTGATATATGGGGGAATCAATGTTATGTATATTTCATTAATCCCTTTATAGAAGTTTATTATATTCATCTTTTATAATTGTAATAAGGTTATCCTTTCAAGAAAATATTATGTTAATCATCAGTGTAGTTATTTATTCATTGAGTTTGTATAGAAATCCTTATTTAAGAGGATATTTAGATATAAACCATATTTCAATTCTATTTATCTTATTTTTGAAATTATATTTCCATGATTTTAGAAAAGGACATCATGTATGTTGGGTGACAACCAATCAAGTCCAGAAAGGCAGTGGGACTTAATCCAATGACCAAAGGATGACAAGTGTTTCATTCCTAACACTAGAATTTCTGATTTCTCAGTCAATGTATAATTATATTTGATGAAATTTTTTTTATGAAATAGTAGTTTTGATTTTATGAATAAATATTTATGTATTAAACATATTGATTTTTTAAAAATATTTTTTGATAAATAGATATAATTTTTATTCTTATATTTTCCTTAAGATCTTCTACAAGTGTATTTTATCACTTCATGAATCAATGAAAATTTTTGGATATCCATCACAGGATGTGAAGGATGAATTAGAAAGTAATAAAATCCCAACTAAAGAGTGAATTTTTTTATAGAAATATATCAAGTTAGTATATTTCCTTATATTCTTGGTTAATAAATACTTAATAAACATTAGGATGATAATCAAAAGAAATTTTTTCCAATAGCCCTTTAAATCATCACATGTTTATGACATTGATGCCATAAACATTTCTTTGTTTGTTAACTTTTTTCTGATTCATGACCCTAATCACTCCCTATAAATATTTAAACTTATACTCCATATCTAACATACACTCCCAAATAGTTTTTTCCTTTGTGGAAACCATGTTATATGTTTTATGAGGTAATTATTATGGCTCTAACTTTTCCTTTTAAAGGGAAGTATTAGTATGTATTTTTATGATCTAGATTACTATAAATGAAATGATCATGTATTAAACCATTGATAAAATAGATGAATAGAAATGGTTTAAATACTTTTAAGTCGGGGAGGTATAATGAAACACCCCTATATTTTGACAATTATTTTTGTTCGATTTAATTTTACCATTGCAATATTTTTCATTTAATAGAACACTGAAAATAGTTTATTTAATATTATTGTACTATATTTGGAATGATTTTTATGAAACACCAAATTAATCATTGACTACACAAAACATTACTTTTAGATCTCTTTCTATTAATCATTGATGTAATCTTTCATTTTTCACAATAATTAATTATTGTGATGGCTTACGTAACACACATGACCGAGTATTACCAAAAAATAATATATTTTTAAAATATTATCATCTAATATGATAAGATATAACCAAGATGATAAATTATTTTTTTGGAATAGTATTAATATATTTATGAAAATTTATGGTTTATGACAATATTATAGGAATTAATTATTTATCAATGAATTATAAATGAATTTGAAATCCAGCTGAATATAAAAAAATATTAATATATATATAATCACAAATCTATTTTACCATAATAAATTAAATTAAATACAATTACTAAGTAATATTAATGTAATATATTTGTTATATATTCAATCAAAAATATTTTGTATTCATCCAATAAATTGGATAGACAAGAGATTATGAAAAACCATAATTTAATGACAAATATCCTATATTTTTTATCAAGGGACTTGTAATGACTTTTAATGGAAACTCAATTTTAAAAAATATTTATTGGAAATTTTATATATTTAATATTTAATATTAAATTTATATTTTTAACCAAAATATGAAAATTATGTTATTATATTTTTTTGGCATTTTTTATAAGGTTTTGTTTCTTAATAAATATGTAAAAATACTTTATTTTAATTAAAAATTGTTTTTAATATAATTTATTTATAAGGTTAAAGAATATAATAAATTGTTTTTATTGTTTCATTAGATAATATTTTTATCAATTCATCAAATATAGGTCATTCTATACAAATTCACTTTTGAATTTGATATAAAAAATTGCAAGATTTTGATCATTTTTTTAACTTCAAAAACTCGATGTGTCGTCCCCTCAATATGATTAATTTTAAATTACTTTCTATGACTAATGTGATTAGAAATTGAAAAAATGTAATCAATATATGGATTTAAAATAAATCATATTGTCTAATATTGTCATTTTTTTGTAAAAAATTGATTATTGAATGTAATTAAAATTAATTACACTGGTTAAGGTAAAATAAAGCTTAAGAAAGGGATAATCCTTAAATTTAAGACTCAAAATAACGTGGAATCACGTAAAACACCCCTTTAATGAAAATTATTTGTCCATAAACCTTTAATTATTAAATTAATTGGGTTTTTATGACATTTTGTGAAGAAAAATTGGTACTCCTAACTTGTTTTAAAAAATGTCTACTTTGACCATTCCCTTCCCTATAAAAGGAAGCCTACTATCCCTCTACAAAACCCATATAAAACAACATAGGATCTTGTAGGATATTACCAATACATATACCGATATACCTCCCTTATTCCTTGAAGCCTCTCTTTGGAAAGAATTTTTTCCAATTATTCCTTTTAGAACAAAATAGAAAGAGTTACATGATTAAGAGGTAACACCTTCCATCAAGATCCTTTATTTTATTTTCCTTCTCCACCCTCTCGAACATAATTATTTCCAGATTTTATAACAAAAAATTATAATTAATATACTAATATTATTTTTTGTTAATGTTTCAACCAACACTTTTTCCCAACGCAGTTTATTGGGTAATGAATATACAATTTATGTGTATGGTGAACATCTGCCTCACAAAAATATAAATAATAAATTTTATTTATCACCTTTCATAGTATAAATTGTGATGGAATATATATATATATATTATACCTATTAATATATTATTTTTATTTATTAATTTTACATCACATGCATTTTTTACATTCCATTTGGTGTAAATATGATAATTTCATAAGAGGATGTATGGACTTCCACCCACTCAATGTGATGTGATATGTTCACAAAAATAAAAGAATGTATTAAGAATGTGTTTAGTAAACATATATGATATATATAACATTATAGTTTTAATATAATTATATTATATACATATATATATATATTATTTTTATTGATTATTTTTATATGAAAAAATAGAAACAACGTTCATGTGTATGTCCATCTTACCGTCACCATGAACGGGATATTCTATTTTATAAATATATATTAAATATACTATTATAATATAGATATAATGTATATATATTATATTTATTTAAATTTTTACATTCGGTAATTATGATATAATTATAAGGGCAAATGAAATAACTAATAAAGACACATGCGAAGAACATATCGAATATTATCGGAAGTGAAACCTTAACAAATGATGGTTAGAATGAAGGTAATATAATGTCATAATCAAACAAAAAATAGTTTTAGATATAATAATATAGTTCTTTAAAAAATATATAATAAATATATATTTATTATATAGGTGGTTTGAATCAGTAAAATGATAGTCGAGACACAAGGTAAGCGATTTCACATCCATTTTATTTTTGTTAGATATATACAATGTTCACCACTACATCCATTTGTTGATGTATGTCTAACCCATTATAGTTTTATTTTAATAGTATAATTAAATTTATTTAAAAATAAATTTACATTTGATGATTTTTCTTTCATCGGGTTTATGGGTCAAAATTTTCCATATCAGTCAAATAGTTTTTTCTCAATTTTCATTCATTGAGACTCATATATTGTTATGCACCTAAATTATCTTTCAAGGAGTATATACTTCCATTTTACAAGATATATCACGAATTTATTTATTTTCATTATAAATTAATATTAATTTAATTTCCAATTATTAAATAGATAATATGATCTTGTGTTATCATGTTATATGATTTCATTGAGACAATCTCATCGATTTTCAGTATTGTTTTTTTATACGTCATTTGAATAAATATTTTACTCCATATATCAAGAACCCAATTTAATTTTCAAATCCTCTAGTTATTAGTTATTTTTTCATTAATTGGTACTATTTTTTATATTATATGGTACATAAGAGAGTTAAGAATTATTTTTTTTGAAATTCCTACTCTACCCTCTCTTCGGTCAGAAATCACTGCTTATTAAAAACCATGTTTTCTAAAAATGGAAAAAATGAATATTATACAATTGTCCAATAATAAATTAAATAATTTTTAACCCTTTTTTATTTTACCAATATCTTAAAATAAATAATATTTTCTCTTTCCAAACAATTCAATTTTCAAACCTTTTTTTTCGTGCAAAAGGAATGTTCTTTTAACCACATAAGGAATGATTGAATTTTCCCACCCTCTTTTATTTGATGAAAAAATTAAATTTTTATAAGGATAATTTTTATTATAATTTATTTAAATGTGATTTTTGAGAATGTTATTTTCAAAATGTTTTCAATAATATTTAATATGTTTTCAAGGAAAATTGTTTTCTAAATGTTTTCAAGCAATATATATATGTTTTTAATGAATTTTCCAAAAAGTGTTCTTCAAAAAAATCTCAAGATCCATTCATATGTTTTCAAGTAAAAAGGATTACTATTTTTTAAAACATTAACTATATGTTTTGAATGAATTTTAAATGAAATAGTTTTTTAAAATGTTTTCATGTTTGTTTTATATGTTTTCCATAAAAATGGTTTTAAAATTAATTTCTAGACATCTTTATTAGTTATCAGGTTATTTTCTATGAAAACTATATTAAGATGGTTTGATGAAATAAAAATATTTTTTAAAAAATGATATTTTCCTCTAGAAACATTTTTTGAAGATATTTTAAAATTATTTCGCATCTATGTTGACATCTCGTGATGTTACTCATTCCTAAATGGGAAATGATATATAGACCCATTCTTATTTCCTCGATGAATAGGGTATAAATAATGTTATAGGATTAATGAAACCCATATCTCTTTCCCATGATATATGTTTATGAAATATATTCATTTTTTACTCATCAAGATTTCTATGAAATGATTATTAAACTTATGTTTTTCATAGGTTATGATATGATTAAATGTTTATAATACCCATTTAATTTTAGCAGTTATGATATGATTATTTATGATGTTTTGGTACATGAATGTATAATTTAATTATGAGATTGGTGGGACTTATATCATCATTGAATTATTTGGGTAAATATTAATATCTCATGATATAGACTAAGATGGTCGTGGGAATAAACCATGACTACTAAGATGTCCATGGGAGTGAACCATGAATACTAAGACAACATGAGGAGTGAACGTATGTTACTAATATGGAAATGGTAGTGAACCATGACTACCAAGACAATATAGCAAGTGAACTCATTCTACTGAGATAGTAACTATAATGAAACATGAATACCATGATTGTATGGAGAGTGAACCCATACTACCACTATGACCTTGGTAGTGATTCATTGGCCACTATTGAAATCATATTATATGCTTCTATTTCTCACACAGTTAGATGTTTTATTCCTATGTTGTGATTTCATGCCTTATGATACTCATTCTATTCTCATTCATATCTTATAAAATTATAATTTTTATTATGATCTATATTATGAAGAATGTTATCTTAAGATGTTAGGCTCATGTTTCATGCCATTTTTTCTTATTATACGAACACATTTCCATTAGTTACCGTCAATGAACATCATGAATCACTACTTCTAATTTTTCTATTCCCCAGGTTATGGAGTAATTATTTTGGTATAAAAAATTAAGTTGGATATATTTATGGGATATGTTTGAGATATTTCACCATGATATATTATTTTTCCCATGTTTAGAAGGCACTAAATTAATATAGTCCTCATGCATGTATTATTGTAATGAACAGAATATTTTATCTTAAATGGTGTTATATACATGTATGATATTCATGGGTATCTATACACACTTTTTAGGATGAATTATTCTTTTAATATGAATAAATATTGTGAACACATGTTCCAACTTCTAGTGTCATTATAGGTTATACATATAAAATATTTATTGAATTATTATAACTTGTCATTAATTTTTGTCATTATTGGTTATGGACATCTCTGTGATATATTCTTTTCTTGGTTTAAAGGTTACTAGAGGAATATAAAATATATTAAATATAATGGAATAAAAAACCCAATAACTAATTAAACATGTAATATCTCTATATATTTGAAATTAATATAAACGATGAACCTTATAAAAAATTTAACTTAAATTACTAAATTTACAATATTTTGTACATTCATAATAAATTGATCAAGATCCGTAATATTCAGATGAATGAAACCTTCATACAATGGTATCCAGGGAATATGTTAATCACTCGATCCTTATGATGATCTCTATCGACACTATTATACTCTAGAGACTTGTTAAATGTATTGTGAGAAAAAGTAATTGTATTAATCATTAATGACAAAGTATTGAAAATTATTAATATAATGGAATATCATAGAAATTTAATGGTATGAAATAAATTCATAGAGGATTCCAAGGATCAAACTATTATCCATATATTGAACATGTCTTTTAGAAAATACTCTAAATTTTCTAACTCCTAAAAATATTCATCTCATCCCTTATAATGGTCATTGAATACATAAATTTTAACCTCCAACATTTATTCTCTCCAATATCATCATCATATGTCAAACATTTTAGTATGGTAGGAATTAGAGTGAGTGGAGAATGAATGAATCAGATTATTTATTGAAATAAAAATTATAATACAAATTAATATGGATTTGTGGGATTCCTAAAACAGTAATGCATTTCAAATTTGACCACCACTTTTTATAAACCACTGTGTGGTAGTGGTTCCAATACTACATGATTCCAATAATATCTCAATAATACAAAAGCATCATTAGATTAATCCACATTCAACATAGGGAATATCATATGAAAAAACACAGGAAACCATATCCATCAATAAATTTAAACATTTTAAAAACTCCCTTTTAAAAGTATATTAATCAATTTTATCACATGTTACATCATATATAACAACATCTTAGAAAATATCCATAAATTCTGCAAGATATATTCCAAACTACATTTTGGGGGTACTCCCAATGTCTCATAATGATTTCATTCATTCACATGACTAAAAGGTGTGACCCTAAAAACCATAATATCATTGAAAATAAATAAGAATTCTATAATAAATAAATGTATGAAATAAAAATCCTCGAGAAAAATAATTATTTCTACTCGAGATACAAAGGGATCTACATTGATCTCCATTAAACACAAGTATCTCAATACTAGTGTCCACCAACCACATGATGTGAAATTATCCATTTTTATATGATATATTTTGTACCAAATAATGAGTATCCATGAGAAATTATGTAATATTATAATGTGTAAAAACTGAATAATACTCAATTCTTCATGTATAAACTGGCCATTTTAATGAAAATAATGTGTGACTTTAATCATTTCACATTCGAACATAACAAACCACAAAATCAAAGAGATAAATATAAAATATAAATTATTTAGTTTTTTCTGTATAAATTCCATTATGTATCACATCTATATTTTAATATATGATAAAATTTATATAATTCAATGTTCTTGATAACTTAATATATATTAAACACAAAACTGAAAAAAATTTATACTTTGACTTGACTATTAAATAATAATCCTTAAAAAATTCATAATTAATATGAGTATGTTCATTATTAAATAATTAACAAATAAAAATATTTTTTTACATTTAATATAAAGGAAAATTATTTGTATATCCAAAATGAAAAATAGAAACATTTTACGAAAAAAACTACTTTTCCTAATATTTCTTTTATATTCTATCATGATTTCTATTTCATGATACATGTTATTATCTAAGATATATATATTTTATATAAATATATATTTATTATAAATTTAAATAACTAATATTATGAAATATTAATGTGAAAATTTACTGTTCAAAAAAAAATTATTTTTATACAATTTTTTTATTAAATATCATGTTTAATTTAATTGTTACATTTATATAAATTATAATTTTAATTTAAAATAATACAATCAAGTTTTCAATTTCAATTGAAATATTTTTCTTTGATAAAGTAGTCAATTTTTTCTAAAAATAATTAATTTTAGGTTAATGGTAAAAATAGTTCTTTTACGAATAAAAATAATTTTACGTAAATTGATTTGTATAATTATTTATTTTAAAATAAAAAAATGACTTCATAATTAATTATTTTTATTTTATATGTCTGTTTATAATTTTAAAAAGGTTTCTTTAAAATTTTGAAAACTATATTTTATATTTTATAACTTATGTTTTATTTTTCATAAATTTTTTTCTAATAACATATAGATTTATTATTTGTAAATTTGTTTTTATCACTTCTATAAATTCAGTAAAATAATATTTATTTCAAATTTGGATACATTAGGTCAAAATTGTCTAATAATGAAATTTTTTTTATAAGAATAAAAATAATTTCTTCAGTAAATACTAGTTACTACGGTTAAAACCAAAATAGAAAAAAGAAATAATTCAAGGAATATATGGTGTGAAAGATCATAAAACCTTGTACATAATTAATTGGATTTGGTTTGTATCTACCTTATACAATACCTAATCTATTGATTCTCTATTTTAGGGAAATATTACTAGGGTTTCTTCCATTTATTATGATTTTTTTGTTATTTATAAAAAATTACATCCCTTTACAGTTACAACATGTACTCTCCTCTAATAACATATCATCACCAAAAAATTAAAACTATTTTTAAAAATAATAATACCATTACTCTCCTCCAAATTAATATACAGCATTAAAAAGTTATTATAATATCAAAACCATATCCCTTAAAGTCTTAAATCATTTTAAACATATAATCCAAGATTTGGGGTATAATTATATATCCACTCATTTAAATTTTGATTTACTTATATATACTTCATTATATAAATACTAAATTAAAAAATTCAAATTATAAAATCAGTTTCACTCTTAAAAATATTTATGATAGTTTAATTATGAAAAAATCTTTAAGAATCCTCCTCATTTCTATTAAAATAATAAATATGTGGACTTTGTGTTGTGAAGAAAAACAACTACATGATGAAATGTGTTTAATTTTCTAAAACCACCATTCGTATATGGTACTTAATTTCAGATATATGTTTATAGGTTATGATATATTTCAGATTCATTAATATTAAAATTCATAATTCATTTTCGATGTTCAATCAATAATCAAATCATCATCCATGTATATGTGTGGACTACCATATTCATGGAGTGATATATTCCCATTTATCATTTCATTATTACTATAAATGTATTTTATAAAGAGTGTTTTCAAAATAAAATGGTAATTTTTATTATATCATTAATATGATGGACAGATAAATTAGGGAACCTGTTAAATATATTATCAATTAATAGTCATTGTTTATTCATTCTTCAATAATAAATTTGCGATGTGAAAAATTTCATTCATGTTATTATATAATATTTTAACATCCATTAATTAATCTTATAGTTAAATTAATTATATATCAATGTAATTATTTATAATAAAATATTTATTTTTATGGTATGATTATATTATAACTAAAAGGTCACATAATCTTACATTAATTATGACATGTTCATGATCTGGTCATTATAACAACCAAAATTAACAATTCAATGAAATTATATCATATATATATATGAATTTTTCCAATGGTTTAATATTACATAAAGAGTTAAATAATAATTGGTTCTAGTAATAGTAATTTTATATAAACATTTGACATGTTACTTACAGAATCACCCAACGTTTATTTAAAATCATTGAATCATGTATGCTGCCAATTTTATCATCATGGATCATAACAAAAATACCATGATATAAAATAGTAGATTTATAAAATCCATAAAATATTCTATTACAGTTACATATATGATATAAAGGTATTTAATTATGAAAAATAAAATATTCTATATCAACTTTAATGATATTAATTTAATGAAATAAATATTACTTGTTCCAGTGTTGTAAATATATAAAAACTAAATTATATATATTTTTTGAATGACTATTGATGAAGAGTATATTAGGTTATAGTAATGAATAAGATTATTTGTTATGTATTTAATGAACATAGTTTTTTAATTCATTCCATTTTGTGCATATGCAGAATGGTTAATGTATGAGGTAACATTTTTCATCTCATATTCCTTTGTTCGAGACTTGAATGGTCTTATGAAAATATTTTAATTAATGTGGTGTATATTATTAATATTTGGAATGTAATATTTTTAATTAACATTTTATAATATAATATTATATTCATTTTTTCTTCCATATCATTTGAAGGGTTTTAATTAAAATGTTACTCATAAAGGAATAGTTATTTCACATAGAATTTTATTCCACGATACTTGTATTTGTTATGCACCATTATTACTTGTATATGATGTATTCACATCTCATTGATTGACCTTTGTTAAATATATTTTTTATAATTGAAAAATAAAATTGAAAAATAATTCATTTTCATGAATTTCATTTAAATAATTTTTTACACCAATTGTGAGGCTTCTTATTAGATAAAGTTTCATTAATTGAGTTTTGATATGCCACTAAGACCAAAGAGTTGGTAGATTTATACCAATAAATACTATTATGTGGTATTCCATTAATTCCATCAATTCTAATTTGTACTACACAATAATCTATTTTAAATATTTCATCCTTAAAGGAGTATTTTTTTATATAAAGAATAATGATAACTCATGTACCCTTAACATTATATATATTGTATTTTCATAAAATTCGTTCTTCCATTATAGGGTAATTCTATACTAATATATTATTGTATGGAAATTATTATACCACTATATTAAAAATCATATTATGATACATAATATTGTTGTGTTAATATTTTTACAATGTGAGGTTTTACTAATTTGTTTAGAAAAATAATACAAAGTGTTTTTAATTCCAAATTCACATGTTTTGTATTCCACTAATTATTTCTCAATGATAATCTATATGAATTTTTCAATAACATATTTTTTATGGTTATTTTTAAAAATAATTGGTTTTCAATGATTTTAGACTAAACCATTTAAAAAAATTCGATGTGAGCCCTAAAATATTCTTTAACATCAACATTAATAATATTTTTTAAAATATATTTTATCTTTTCATTTCATTTCCCATTGAAATATCAAATTATTCTAACATAAAGGGGTTTTTTATCTACTTATACTCTAATATATCTTCATAATTTTGTGTAATTAAATCATGGTACCCAAATAAATTAAATCATTATCCCTTATTGGGTGGAATCCTTCATGAATGATTTTATAGGGATATTTTTCATGTATTTTAATAACCTTTTGTGATTATTTTTTTATACTAGGGAAAAACTATTTAAATACCATAAAAATTTAATCTATGAATGGATTATTATATTTATTTTGAATATTGACTTATTCATACACTCATTTATCAAAATAGTGAGTGATTTGCATTTTATATAATTTATATTTGACTATCTTCTCCAAAAAAATATTCTTATTTTATTAAAAAGGGGAATGTTATCGATATTAATAATGTATATTGTCAAATAAAATATGATGAATGTTTATTGAAAATTTATATTAATCATTTTTTTATATCCATGTTTTTATTCAACTATAAATTCCATAAATAATTGAATAAAATGTATGTCTGACTAATATACTGAATTTATTAAGCCTAATAATGTGATGATTGTGCCCTTGAATTATATAATCCATTAGTTCTTTGAAAGGGATCATGAGAAAATAATATATTGTCTTTGTTTATACCTATCCCCATACTATTTATGTATCCTATAATATGATAGTTATAATAATACATTCTTCTGGGTGTATACCTTTACCCTTGATAATGATTTTGATAACATCAGTTATGAGTTTCCATAAAAATATATGTGAACTCATCATATTTTTTTGTTTCAATTTACTATGTTATGAATAAAAAGAGTACAAAAATATTGTTTAGAATAATATATCAATTAAAATAATTTGTGGGAGATATTGAAGACCGGTAATGGATTATGTAGATGCATATATAATCAATAAATAATTGTATTTTTGATACAAAATAAGATGGGATTTATTATTTAAATTTTCCATAATATTTTATTGCAAAAAATAAAAAAAATATAAATGGTATATAAAATATTCAATAAAAACAATTTATTTTTTTGTTAAGGAAGGTTATTTCTAGTGTAAAAGTCAGTAATTAAATTGTTTATTGAATTATATCTGTGATTTCAGTTCCTAATGACCACATTTGCTATCTTAATTGAGGTTATAAATGTCAAATTCACTATATTTGTGGACAAATGCCCACTTTTTTGCTATAAATGATTATATGATCATTTAAATACCTTGTAATCTCCTGATTATTTATGACTTAAAGAATGTATAATAAAGATATCGATGTCTAAAGGATCTAAAGATAATCATCTTTCTAACCTCGTGTAAGGTGTAATCTAAATGAGGCACATAAAATACTTTTATATAACTTACATAGTATATGAGATTCCATATGCTATATAATAAGGGGTCCATCCTATCAAAATCCTCATTATGTTCTACATCAGCATATTTTTTATCCCTATATAAAATCATTGTCACAATAACCCAAATAATGTTTAAGAACCTACAATACACTGTATTGGTAATCAATTATGGATAACTAATTTTTTTATAATTTAATTATTATCATCATTATGAAATATATTTGTCCAATGTAAATGAGTAAAAATATTTTGTATTCCTTTTATACATATTATAATAATTATATGATTAAAATAGTTTTTAGATATTTTTAAAACCATATGTAACATCATATGAAATTTTATCTCATATGAAATAAATTCACATAAGGCTTCTCTTTGTATTACTCATAAGGTATTGATAATGTCATTATATTTTAATGTAATTCTAAAAACATTAATAGGTGACAAAATAAAAAACCATCCCACTGAACACATTAAATGAGAATAATCTATAGATAATTAAATTTTGAATAATGGTGATGATAATATAATTAATAATGAAAGATTACTTAAATATGTGTTTAGAATTATTTAATCAATAACATAAAATTTTACAATATCAGTAACATCGTTTTATTCTAAAAACACTTTCTATTACATCATTATCATCGATCCTGGAAAATTTATACTAATATAATTCATTAAGATAATATTAGTAAATAATTATACTATTTAAATAATTAAATTTCCAATACATTATAAAAACCCTTAGTATATAACAGGGGATTCACATTATTTTGATAAAAAATATAATATTATACATTTCACATTACAGTAAAACCCTAAAATCATTTAGGATATCATGTGAAATTCACATTAAACAATTATAATAATTATCTATTATTTTTTAAAATTTAAATTTTTCTATCTCCAAAACAAATATCCAATCTCCTATTAGAAACCATATTATTTTTAAAATATCATTCTACGACACAACAACTAATTTTTTTACATAAAATAAAGCTTATTTACTTAAATGGGAATATAAAAACATAAAATATAATGTCCATATCCGATATTTAATTATATTTGTCTACAGATATTTTCTGAAGTGGAGAATTTATTATCTAAAATAGACCATTGTATTATGGGAGGAACTCATTCTTTCATACTCTGAATAGCCTGAAGACCTTTATTTTTATTGATTTTTTGATAAACACTATAAACGTATGAGGGAGAACCCTTACAAGGCCCGTAGGATCCTAGATTACGTGGCCCATAGGATTTAGAAATTACATGACCTGATGGTCTTAGAAAATTTAACCAGACTATCTACTTGTAACTACACCTCCCCAACATCTACATCATGATAATAGCCCTCCACTTTCGGAAGGTCATCTAGCTAGGATTTCCGTACATGCATAGGCTAATCCTGATGGCATAGACATACCCTATCATTATAAAAAATCCATTTGGCTCTTCTCTGGTGAGTGCTCCTACTCTGAATCATCTTCTGGGGCTGCTCTTTTTTTGTAGTGTGGCCGGGGCAACTACATCTGGCCAGAAGGCCTTGAGGTGGCCTGAAAGCCTTACTGACCCGAAGGCCTGTGTGGCCCGAAATCCTTAAGGTCTCCAAGCCCAAACCGGTGGCCGAAGGTGAATAGTTCCAGTGGCTATAGTACCGAATAGTACCTAATACATTAACCACTATAGTGTCTACTATATTAACGCATAGGGTATAGTTCTACTATAGTATCCACACAGTGTACAGTTCTGCTATAGTACTACTATAGTTCCTGCTATAGTCCCCCTAAAAATATTCCTCCACCTTGTTTTGATCCTATGTCTTGTGGATGCACATAAGGATTCCTCATCAACTAGGTTGAGGCTCATGTGCTCATTCCTTCATATATTATTAAATATCTGGAAAATATTGTTCCACATTGGTAAGAGAACATTTATCCATAAAAATATTAGAAACCATGTTATAAATACGTAAAAATCATAACCCATGTTTATTAATTCTATAATCTAATATTTGTTTTATAAAAGTTAATTTTGTAAAAACAAATTCCTTTTTCATATAATTGAATGAGAAAACATACAGATTTTATAATAATATCAACATTACATTGAAATATTCATTTTTAATTTACTCCATTATTTGTCAAACTTTTGTTTCAACACTTAAGTGAACAATATAAATACCCATAAATTCATATATTTTTTTAATTCCAATGTATTTTCAGCAATTGTAATATATTCCCTTTATTTTGATTAATATTTAATAATAAATTAATTACATTCTATAGAAATAATAACTGAAATGAACATACCACTGAATTTTTAATCCTTGTTAGGTATCTCAAATAGATGCATCATATTGAAATATTGATCATAATTCATAGAAGAGAAATTATTTCTTAGTTACCAAAGATAGATACTGGAAAATTATAATAATCATTATTCTTATTAAAATATTCCCCTCATATTCTATCAACATATTAAAAGATATTAGTAATATTATTTTATACTATATTATACATAATAATTATAGAAAATGGGTTAAATTTTATTGAACACCTTCACAATATTTGAATAAATTTATACTTTTTACAAAATCATTTCCATATCAAAAAAATTATGTATAGGATACATTCTCAACTACTCATTAATACAACAAATTATATCGAGTACGACTATAAAAAAAATAACCTAAAATTATCTTTCGTTGAAGACCATTTAATAATTATGTTAATATATATATTCATACCTAACAATTCTATATTCACTTTCTTGTAATGTTAAACATTTGGTTTCTCAATATGGGGGTTCTTTTACACAAAGACATTTTAATTTTTAGTCAAACCATTTGTATATTTTTTAACAGGCTATGATTTTTCCTATTTCAAACTTTTCCATCTTCATGAAATAAAATAATGTTAATCATGACTATTATAATGATTCTATTATATAAATATAGATACATTCATCTAAATATTATTATATTAGACATTAGTTAAATATTGATAGTTAATAAATTAAATCCAACTAAAATGATGTTACACATTAAAAACACTGTATCAATTAGTGGTCGAAATATATATATCCCTCTATAAGGAGACAAAATATTCTCCTCATAATAATTAGATATAAAATTATACTATGTTATCAACTATATAATATATGACTCATTTATGGTTGAGAGTACAATTCCATTCTTAATCCATTACATGGATAAACACAACAACATTAATCTTATAGACTCACTCATAATGTTTTCCTACTATACATTACACATATAAAATCCCATCAAATGAGGAACAAAACTCTTACTATCACCTTATTTAATTGATTCATTAAAAAATATAGTCAATGTGGACCTAACATGATAGACCACGATTAAGGTTATAAATTTTTAAAATTTATGAAGTTTTCGAAATTAGAATTAATCATCCAATGTATGAATTGTGTATAAAATAGATATATAAATTTATGAAATATTGAATGGTAAATGAATATTATGGATATGATTGTTCCACTCAAGAACAATTGAGGATCTATATTATGATTCAATTCTACGATGATAAATGTGGTGATTGTTCTGGTTTATTTGAATGAATATATTCAATGTTTTATTATGATTGGCGATAATTATTTTTATATGGCTTATTTTTATTAAATAATACTAATTAATTAATATTTTCTATAATAGAAAAATTCTGTTTTCAAGAAAAATATAAATTTATCAAAAAATGATGAATTTTCTTTGTTATTAAAATAATAATCTAGATAAAGTAATAAAGATCAATCCATGAAGAACTAAACATGAAGCCTACTTTTTAGTGTAGTGAGAACATCTATATGAAATATTTTAGTGGAGATGAAGTGGTTTAGAATCCCATTTGTTAATTAAGAAATTGAGAATTTTTTTCAAAAGCATCAAATTGATTTTTATATTCTTATTGGCATAATATTATTACCAGAATCATCCAAGGTTATATACCTATGAAATCTTATTGTACTAACTGAGAAAAAGTTGAAGGATTTAATAAAAGTATAATTCTTATGATAGACGTTAGGAATTAGTGAAAAAAAATTCACGATATCTCTATAATGTACAATATAGCTCATAGTTTACATGAATGATATAATGAATAATTTTAATGCCCATTGGATGAAATAAGGTACATATAAAAGGTATATATCACATCTTATGGTGTTTCATCATTGTATAATATAAGTGAACTCTATAAATAATCACAATTCATTATACACTATGAATAGAAATTAATGATCAATTTGGAAATCCATAATTTCATATTCAGAACAATGAATAATTTAACCAGATGATGTTGTTTCACAACAATTCTATATGTAAATTTCATAATTTCACTAAAGTTAATGTGGTTCAAAATAAGGGTGAAGATTAACTAGTCGATGAAGTTGTTTGATTCTATGTTATGTTCCACACAATAATATATTGTTCAGAAACAGAGTCGTTTAAACATATGAATATTATAAAATGATAAAAATATTGTTAACATATTAGATGGAAAGTGTTGAGATATTTTAAGTATTTAATGAAGAAGAAGAAAATAAAATACATGTCTTAATTAATTTTAAGAGGATGAAATCTACTCAATTTGAATATGTTTTAAATGTTTTCAAATATACAATGTTCCTTTTACAATTCAGTAGAATTTCCATATAATCATTGAGAATATTATTTTACAGATATTTAAATGTTATTCTATGTATATAAATTACATATTATTGAGAATTTACATAATTATATCAATAGAAAACATTATATAAAATTTAAAAGGGAATATATGTTTTGTATATCGTAGAAGATAACCCAACGAATCCCATAAAAACATGGGTGTTGGAGAATATGGGGATGTAGTTGATTGATTCTAGGATTTACTGTGCAGTTATGTGGCTTGAAATAATTATATGTTCAAAAAAAAATTCTTTAGATTTATAGGTGTAAATAATCCTTCTTCAATATAGTAACTGAGTGTGAAGAAATAAATAATAAAAATCCCAAAATTCATAATTTTTAAAGAAACTACCACATGCGAATACTTGATTGATCATGTTCGTAGATAACATTTTATGGAATATTAATATTTTTAATAAATATCCTATCAATATATATACATGAAGGTATTTGGGTAATTGTTTCATTTAGAATGGTCTCACATAATGAACACATTTGAAGGTGGATTCTATAAACATTGTATTCTAGTAAATTTGGTAGATTGTATACCAAAATTTAAAAGAGATATATTTGAATTTTAAACTATTTTTACAGTTTAAATAACAATACATGGGTCATGAATATAACACGGAAAAGAGTATTATTGCACAGTTAAAACATATAAATTGTTTTTGAGATTTATTTTCATTCAAATTTATATATTTGAGAATGTGTGAAAAAAATAAAAGTGGAATTCCATTATTCTTAATTAGCACAGAGTATATCATATAATAAATGAATTATAAATTGAATAGGGGGTCTCTGATTCACCCCATTATAGTAATCTGATTATAAATGAGAACCTCAAGTGGTATCAATGT
The DNA here is from genome assembly GCA_963277665.1 of Viscum album. Lineage (NCBI taxonomy): Eukaryota > Viridiplantae > Streptophyta > Magnoliopsida > Santalales > Viscaceae > Viscum > Viscum album. The sequence continues at coordinate 1,593,498,897 of OY728150.1, forward strand.
TATTCTAGTTTTCCTTAGAATGACCCAAGGGGATGTATGTAGAATTTTAATCATTTCAATAATATAGTACTGGATTTTTTAGAGTAAATTTTTTTATTTATTTAACATTTATATTCGTATATATATTCTACCATACATTCTTTATATGATTTATTATTCCATACTGGTATTTATTCCATAATGAATAGAGGCTCCATGATTTTATACTGACATGAGATTATAGAACATGTTGATGAAGAAATAAATGATATTTTATCATCTATATATGGTAAATTTTACAACATCATATTGGGGAATAACAATTCCATGAAGATATTAGAGAACATATAGAATATATATGAAGTTAATGTGAATATTGATGAATACAAAGAACTGAACTGTCAATGAATGTTTAAAGTCATATGAATTGATTTTGATGATATTATTGTTGAAGAATTTATCATAGTAAATGATATTTTTAATCATTTATTGTATTTTATCATAATATATAATATTTTACATATTAAAATATACTTAAATGGAAATTCATTGAAATATATGAAACAAATTGTTATCCCCTATAACTGATCAGTGATCTATCCTCATATGAGTGACTCAAAACCCTCTTTAACTATGAAATGAGAAAATATAAATTATTTAAAAAATTAATAGGAGGATATGGAGTAAGATTTTATTAATTAATATAATCACCATTAAAGGAATGTTAAAATATCTTAATATAAAAAATGGGATAATGAAGGGATTGTGGAGAATAAGAATGCAATGAAAATTACCCTAGAAAAATCATAAAAGGTAAAAGAAAAAACACTAGGGTGGATCCTCTAAAAATATTAAATTATTAAAGAAATTGTAAATTGTTAAGATATTTTTTAAATAAAAAATTATAAAAAGTTGATTGGTTTAATAAAAATAAATATTTTTTACTATAATGTTTTGAAAACCACAGATAAGTGGATTTAGAGGAAAGTAGAAATATTCATGAATATTTTGAAAGAATTTAATGAGATGGTTATAATGGAATGAAAAATCATCCTAAATTTTATTAGGATGAAAATATATTTCTAAATAATATAATATTCAATACAATTGTTTAAAAAAATTCTAACCAATATGTGATGATGGGGATGGAGATTGATACACATAGTACTTCATTATATTAATTATTATTGTCTGCCTTAATAAAAAATTCGATATCTAGAAGACATTAAATTTATTGTAAATATTAAAATTAGACGAGTATGTGATGTAGAGTGATCCCATGTATGCTATCATGATTTATAGGGTAACAATATGGAATGTTATATGAATCATTATTTGTATTACACAAAATATACTAAAATGAAGAAAATATATATGGAGAAAAATTGAATTTTCATAAAGCTAAATATACATATTCCTAAAAAATATTTAATAATGAAAAAATTGTACAAATTCATGTTAAATCATCCAAAGAAGCAGGGAAGTCCATCACAATTAAGAATTCATATATCGATCATGATTTCTCTAGTGATTTTTAATCTATTTCAACTAATTAAAAATATTATGAAATATAAAATGGAATCTTTTGGATTTAATGATGACCTAAAATGAGATCCTAAAAAAGAATATATTGATATTCCATGAAAATGTTGAATACTTCATTAATATTTCAATATGATTGTGGTAATGTTTTTGGATGTAAATAATAATGTCATCAACACAATAGTAAATGTAATGTGAAATCCTTGATAAAAGTATTCTACTGGTGTTGTTGAGGGTTTGTATCAATGTACAACAAAAACAAGAATAAAATATAATTCCCTTATAAATTTAAATAATCTAGGTGGTGGAATATAGGGAATTCAATAAGTACATCATCGAGAAAAGGAAACAACCATTTAATGAAAAATTTTACTTTAGATAATTTAATAAGGAATTATCTATAAAATGCTATAATAAATGAGGTTTAAAGAATATAAAATAATTCATATCGATAAAAATATATTGAACATATAAAAGTGATAAATTTGTAAGAAAATGAGTATATAGTAAGCATGAAATGGAACTAAAAAATATGTACTTTGAATATAAACTATGACTCTGTTGGACATACAATAAAATGTCCCTAATGACATTGTTTGTATGACTATATTATCATTATAAGAAAGAAGAATAAATTAAAACAATGGAGCATAAAAATTTATAACTATATTATGACCCATTATAGTAATGGTAGTGTGAAGTTGGTGAAAATTTATAATCATAATATAACCATGATTCCAATTAATATTCATATTATTAAAGCTAGAGAGAATAACAAGATGAGTTATTCTAGTTCTAAATATATTAGAATAATATTTTTTAAGTTGAGATAAAATCTATACACTGTTACTCCCATTCAATATAATGAACTACCACCATGTTATTTTTTATTTTTTAATTCTCTAAAATGATGGTTATAGAGGGAAAAAATAATGGGGTTGGATGAGGCCATTAATATTGTAAAGAAAATGATGTTTGTTTTTATAGCATGATATAAATAGAATGAGGATGATAATGTGACTTCATCTCTTTAGGGGGTTTAATATGACGTGAATGAGTAAGAATATAATTGTATAGGAATTTTAAAATTCTATAAAACCCTATTAAAATTAATATTATGGGGTTGCAATAACACTTTTCAACACTTTTATTAATTATTTCAGGTGTCTTATTCTAGGGAGAGTGAATTCTCTTTGTGTATGATTATATAATAGGGGAATTAATTATTTTTATAATTGAAATTTTATTATCTCTTTTTTATGTTAAAGGTATGAAATAATATTCATAATTATTTTTCCAAATATCCCATAATTATGAAGTATAAATGTGGTGTTACAATAGTGAATTACATAGAGAAATCCCATACATATTGGTACGTACATTTTAAATTATTTAACTAATTCTCCCAGGTAGATAAAATGTAAACTAACAAATGGAACATGTAAAATGTGTATATGGTTCTACCATTAAATCTACTTGTGACTCAAGATAAATTCATTAAAAATTGATGAGGATAAGATTATTTGTGAATAATGAATTGATTTTCTCAATAAAATATAGATTATATATGTAATACTTTAACAATACATGATATTTGAATTTATTATCAATTAGTGAGGTTAGAAAATATATTAAAATCAAACATATTTAATAAAAAGGAATTATATGATGCTATGAAATAATAAAAATAGGGATATAGAAGTTCCCATAAATACTATTGTATTTTAAATTAATATTATAGGCTATTGAAATTTGAAGGATGATGTCAATATGGGTGGGGTGTATGATAAGTGATGATGGAAATGCTTCCATGTTAAATTCGATGGTATGATAATATATATGTTTATATCAAAAAATAAATCTAAATTAGGGGTTTTACGATAAAATTATATTACTGTTGTATTTTAATAGAAAAATTCAATGTATACTTACTATTTTTATGAAATTTTGGGATGATATCTATGAAAATAATATATGATGGGGTGAAATAAAATCTAAAATATATGAAATAATATTTTAATGATACCATATAGTTTTAAAAAATGAATAATTTACTTTTTTAGTAATGAGGGTCTACATTATGTAAATAAGAACAATAAATGAATCGCTAAACTTTTACAGTATTGATTGACTATAAGTATATCATCTTGATGATTCTTCTAGAAAAATTTATGTGAATTTGAAGAAATTAATTTGAACATACAAAATTTGGAAAATATTATTGATTTATATAAATTTCATGATGAACCCTATACACATAATAGTATACACTTGAATAATACAATGTTAGAACAATCATTACCTAAGACGGTACAATATTGGATTATGTTCAAATATTAGACAAAATAATTAACCCTATTTTATATTCTTTTGATATAAATAATCATTATAGGGTACCTTCATTAGGTACTCCAGTCTTCATTGGGTACATGAACTCTATGGAGAAGCATTTGTAAGGAAAAATTGATTTTTAGGGGATCGAGAAATTTTAAAATGGATATCACCGAATATAACTTATTATGGTAAAAATAATCAATTTTAATAATTTTAATAAATTTCAGTCTATTATAGTATTTAAAAGTAAATATTTGATAATTTTTAATTATATAATATTGTGAATACAATTTTAAATATGTTTATGTTTCATCAGTAATATTCATGATATATATATATGAATTACATTTTTGTAATTTTTGTTTAACCAGAGTTCGGTGGAGAATCTACTAAGGGTGATTATGGAGTATAATATGAGTACCATGGAACTAATGAATGTTCTACATTAAAATTTCATGTATAATTGGATATATTCAATGGAGAATAAATGATTTTTTTGTATATACAGTATTACGATAGTTTAATAATTAATGGAAGATATTTAAATTAAAATTCATTAATTCAAGAAGGTTAAGAGGTGTATTTTGATGTCACGTGAATAATATATTAATCAGTCAAAAGAATGAATATTTATAATTTAATTCAAGTTATGTTTTATCAAAATCATGGAAATGTTATTTTTATAATATTAACAAGATATTTAATTAATATAAATATGTAATAGTGACACTTGAGAAATCTATTTTGAGTAGAGGGAGATAAAAATTTCCTTATGTTCTGTGGTGTTAATGAATTAATGATCTCGGTGGCAGATTCAAACTCCATTCTCATGAATGGATTTTTTGGAATCTATAAGGGAACACCTTGGGACCTCCCGTACATCCTATGGGATTATAAGGGTGGATAAGTGATGGATTTTATAAAATTAACCTCATGAGGAGGGATCATATGGTGTATCATGATCTAGCTTGAAATGTGGGTGCATATGAGAGCATTTTAATTTATCGTAGAATTTATTCATTCCCCTTTTCATGTAAGGGAATTATTTTTTTGATGTTTTGGGTCTTCACCATAACCAAAAATCATGAATTCTTGTTTGAGGATTTCTCGATGAATAAAATAAAAGGTGAAGTTAGTAGAAGTAAAAATATATATTCAGGGAGAACCTGATACCAAATGTGAAATAGGACATTCATTATATATGTCGAATTAGATAACTCAATTCATCCTAGAAAGTAATTTGCACTGATGAAAATGAATTTGATGTTGAATGCTTCAACAATTTCATATTAAATGACGAGACTTTAGAAATCGAATTTTTCTTAAAATGTTTTATAATGATGAACAAGGGAAATAACCCTATATATATAAAATAAAATTTCTAATTCCTTTAAGATTAAAAATTAAAACATGTATACTACATCTACTGAGTATAGACTAATGACCAATTTAATGAAGTACAAGGAGTACCATTGAGTTAATCTCATTAGGTAGTATAGAGAACACACTCTAAAATTATGATGAAGCATCACTGAGGTAGATTCAAAACGTGTCATTCAATATATAGAACCCATGTAGATGCAATGTTTGTATTAATAAGAGGATGGGTGTTTTTGATGTTTTTATTTTATGATGTTATAGATATATAGTTCACATATAATTTATTCTTATTATTGGAAATTTAGGTATTAAAAAACATCCTTAACCAACAATGTTTTAATATTTCATGGATGAAAATTTTATAAAAACAGCTGATTTCTTTTATTTCATAGAATTAAATATGCAAAAAGGTATGAAACTATGAATTATGGAATCATGATCATAACCTTTAATTCATGTTATATTATAATAAAAAATAGGAAAATTAATTATAGTTAATCAGTTTTCCCTACCCCCCCACCACATAGTCATTCACCAAACCTATGAATGACAAATGATTGAGAATAAACCTAATAAGATGGAAGAATAAGTTCATGAAAAGTGTTTTCATTTCATGGAATGTAACAATCGAGATTTTTATGAGAAATATTTTGTTTTATGTCATATACATCATCATATGAATCTTTCACTACATACAACACTTTTTTGGCTTTCTTTACATGTAATCGCGGCCTTTGTCGATAGCTTGCGTTGTACGCAATACCGAGTTTCACTGAACAACGATATGCTATTAAAATGTTATTAAAACTAGTCATTATGAATAGTAATGCCCACTTTTTGAAATTTTATAAATTATATCTTTCAAAATGGACTTCATTTTTGGATTCGGAATATCGAAATTATCCTAGGGTAAATTTTAGGTATTTTTCTGAAAACATTCAATTTTTGATGAATAGTAAAACACTAGGTTACTATTTAAAAACACACTTTTTATTTAAATAATTATTTATTTTATTTAAATTTATTTTTGGTCAAAATTGATACATAATACCTATATATGTTCAATTTAATTCATTGGAGTCATTTTATAATAATTTTTGAATCATACAAATTTATTGATCTTTTCACCGTCTTCTACCCACCTCCTAGCAGAATATTCAAATTTAGCTAAAACATAATTTTACCGCTTCTGTGAGTGGAATTTCAAAAATCCGAGAGACATGGTTGATTTTATTATGTAAAATTTTGTTCAATGAGATGAAAATAATTTTTTGGGAATAGTTACTTTTTTACTTTTATTTACCACGGTTAAATGTAAATAGGGTAATTAAGGGTAAAAATGATATTATTATTACCCAAACACATTCCCTAATTATATTGGATAAGTTTAATTTAACAAAAAATAACCTGAGAAAAAAAATATGACCAATTATGTCCACATGGATTGGATTAGGACATTTCATATTATTTTATTTAACGAAGAGTTAAAATATTTAAAATCAACGTTTAATAACTAAATCATTTTTAATATTGAGTTTTAAATAAGATAGATTCGACTATAAATATTCATTAGAAAGATAAAAATATTTCCTATATAATTTTATTTTATTTATAATTTTTGGAATTTAAATATTTTAATTTATATATGACACAATGATTATGTAGTAATTACCTTATTAAGGAAATATTAACATAATTGATATTATATATACCCAAATAAATGTAATTTGAGACTCTTTAAGAATTAAAATATTTTAATAGGTTAATATTACTTATTATTATTGATTTAATTAACTCTTTTCTAACTAATAATGCTATTATGATTTTCAAGAAAATCAATTACCAAATAGTGTCAAAATTTACATAAAATAGTTTTTAAAATAAATATTATATTATTAATTGTTATTTTATTCCTAAAAATATAAGGTTCGTCCAAATGACTTAGATAAGGTTATATGTATTAATAATTAACCACTTGAGGTTCGTTTGGCTTGTAAAAGTATGTTTATTAACCATATAGTGGAAGAAAAAAAAGAAACGGTAAATGCTAAATTATTTAACATAGAGTTCAATCAAAATGATAAGGTTAAAATACTAAACTAAACTTTTATAAAATCTATTGGTTGAGAGGATTTCGACCGATCCCCACCTTATATTTTAAATAAATAAATTTGGAGCTATTAAAAACCGAATATAACATTATAATAAAATAAACTTTTGAGTTTTTCCTTAGGTTCCCCTCTCCTCCCTTAAAAAAGGGAACCTCCTCCCTCTCCTTCTCACACCAATTTGTGCCTTCAAGATCATCCAAACCCTGAAAATTTCTCTTCTCCACTTCCCTAAAAACGTTCTAGAGGACCTTGTTTTCTTCAAAGACCATCATTAGTGCCATAAGAGGATGTTAAGAAGTGGCGCTTCAAAGAAGAGGTAATGTCTATTACCGATTGTTTCAAATTTGTTTCTTCTTCAACATCCTCTTATTTAGTTGTTTCATTATGAAGTAATAAAATCAGTATCACTTAGATACATATAAATATTTCATCCTCTATAAATCCTATGAAAAAAATCACCGTGTGATCGTACGTACTGAATACCGTCTCCACGCCGTGGTGTAAACTGTTTTCCACCACCACCATATTTGAATGGGTATAATGGTGTAAATAATAACTATATATTAATATTGTAAAGTGATATTTATTATGAAATAGTTTACATACTCTTAAATAAAATTCCACGATCATGGGAACGATATCATCACTCGTGCTTATGTATGACCTACCATCTCCACGATGTGATGCGACTCGTTCTACATGATCATCATTGCATAATGATAATATAAATGAATTGAATGAATAAATATGATATATATTACACTAATACCATTATGGAAATGAGGTATCTATAACCTCAAAAGAAGAATAAGAATTTATTCGACAAAACACGCATAAGAACAAAAGCAATAAAGACCCAAATAACAAGTAACAATGAAATATTACTAATAAGAAGCTAAGAATATAACCATATATGATTTCATAACAATGATTATGATTATATGATATAATTCAATAACATTATTTAAATCATTATAAAGTAGGTTTTGACACGTCTTAAGAAAATCATACATAAGGTAAGGGAAAATCTCACAATCTCATTTTTAGTAGAGATTTTTTATACTTTGGTATTTACTGGGGTGTATTTATCATCCACATCCATGTTTACTAAATATTTAATATTATTTATATCCTCCTAAAATTTTTTAAACCCAATATTACTCATTGGTTAGTTTTTAGTCAAATATATGAAAGGAATCTTTTGTCGTTCTAGTACGAGGTAATTTTTGAATTTTCCGGCCAAAGTACGAGAATTTTTTTTAAACTTATACGACATGAATGGATTTTATGATTTCATAAAACATTATTTCCATGAATCTTCCTTTAAATGTTTTCAAGATTATTTATAATCAAATTATTTTAGTTTATAATTTTATGACATGTTAAGAAAGGAAAAATATTTTTGAAGTAGAAAGGATATTTTCTTCAAAATGGAGTCCAAGCATTTTATCAAAATTATTTTCCATCTAAGATAATATAGGGTTCTATTTCTATCCATATTTTTACATTGATTGGATTATGTTATGATGGAATTATTTTTATGATGCCCTTTTATCTTATATGGACTATGTTATGATGGCATGACATTTAAGAATACCATTTTTATTACATGGGTTATGCTATGATGTATGATTTATGATCTTGTGGCACACATAAGAATGATATCATTATGAGATGGATGTGACCTATATCTCCATCCAATGCATTGGGTAAATATTTATATCTCGTGAGATATACATGGCTTGAATGGCATGTTAAACTGATTCAGTGATACAAGACGGAAACGAGGAGTGAACTCAGTTCACAAATGGACTTTGTCTGCTAAGATAGTCTTGTAAATGAGTCTTGACTACTAAGAAATTATTCTCTATAATAATTTGTTTATGACACAAAGTTTATTGTTATGGTTACATTTCACTACATTGATTTATCCCATGTTAGGAAATTATTATATATTTTTTATGTTAAGATTTCTAAAATGTTATGTTCTTATAAACATGATGTGGTTGATATTTATTTTGTTTACCCTTACTGAGAATTTGAGCTCACCATTTAGTATTTTTTCTTTTCCCGAGTCCAGGAAGAAGGGTATTAAGTAGGATATGCCAAAAAGGGATTCTAGATATGATTAAATAATTGGGAGACAATGTAGATGCTTTACGAACCAGTTGTTTATGATTCCCAGTTTTTAAAGACAATATACCTATAGGGTCCTACTGTGGTTTTGTTATATGTTTTAATAAGTGTGCAGCAATTTTTATGTAATAAATTTTTTTGTAGAGTATGGGTCATTATAGTTGTTATTAGAGGACATGTATAGTCAACCTTTGGAAACTAGGGTGTAAAAGCCTTAGTAAAAACCCTAAGGATATATCTAATCATAGAACAAAATCATAGTGTTTTAGAAATATCCATGATAAACCTATGATAAGACCTTAAGTATGAAATTTTATTCTTGATTACGTGGTTTTCCTATTATAATTAGTGTTTCTCACACTATTATTCTTGGTTTATGTCAATGGATGGAACTCGATGGAACCATGTTAATGCTGAATGTGACGAGAAATGCAATGATTGTCCCCCTGAGCATCCAAACGTTATGGGAGTTGGAATGAAAAATCTTGTAGCCATTCTCACACAACATTCACAAGATATGAATCATGAAAAACATCCAAACGAGCATAGGAAGGAGCAACATTCTGTTGAATCCTTCATGAGGCAGCGTCCACCTTCATTCAGTAGGTCTATTGATCCATTGGTGGTTGAAAAATGGATTTCTACCACTGAAAAGATATTTTCAGTTCTTCAATGTTCTGAACATGATAAAGTCATCATAGCAGTATATCGTTTGGAAGGTGAAGCTGGTCGATGGTGGAATTTTATCACGAATACGAGGCGAAGATATGAAATTGAGTCCATGGAATGGGATGAGTTCAAGAACTTATATTTCAATATGTACTTCCCCCGTATTCTTCGAACAAATATGGAGAAGGAGTTTCTTGAACTGAAGCAAATGGATGATGAATCTGTTGGTACCTACGGATAAAATTTTACAAGACTTGCAAGGTACGGTTCCAGAATTATTATCCAACCTAAGAGTATGATTGATTGATTCTTTAGTGGCTTAAAACCAAGTCTTTGAAGGGCGTTATCCATAAGGGATTTCAATAGCTACGTGGAAACCGTTCGATGTTCTCTTAAGGTTGAGATGTAGATTGGAGTAACCCATCAGTCATATGCATTTGATAAGAAAAGGAAAATGGAATTCAAAAGGAAATATAAAGACCACACTGAAAAGAATATGATTTTTCCCTTATACTCAATGTATGGAAAGAAACATGTAGGTAGTTCTCTTAAAGAGACAAGTAAATGTTTCAAATGTGGAAAAGAAGGTTATCGGGCATTTAAATGCCCTAATGATGGGAAGAAATGTCTAGTGATTTGAACAATGAAATGGCTACACAGAGTGCACCTCCAACACTTCAATGTTCCAAGTTCAAGGAAATGGGGAATTATGCTAATTAATTCCCTAATACAAGGGTTGTTGATGTTGATCGATGTCAACAAATTCTTAAGGATAAAGACAATGGAATGTCACATGCAATTTCTATCAGCGATGTGGAGTACGATAACGAAGTGGTGAAAGGTAAACTTACCATCCTCTCTAAAGTAGAAAATGTTTTATTTGCTTCTAGATCCACCCACTATTTTATATCTAAAGAATTTTCTAAGGGTATCGCCGTATTACCTCAACAATTAGATGTTGAGTTTGTTGTCACAACCCTAAATGTAACAATAGTTGCATCAAAAGTTTATAATTATTCTCTGATTAATGTTTGTGGGATTGTGCTTCCTAAAAATCATGTGATCCTTCCTATAGTGGAATTTGATGTGATTCTTGGCATGGATTGGATTTGTTTATATAGAGATCATATCAATTTCCAAAGAAGGGAAGTCACATTTCATATTCCAGGCCAATCTATGATTGTCTATCAATGTAAGGATGAACATAACCTTACAGTCGAAATTTCATCCATCTTATGGGTCTTGATTCCACTAAATGAAGGTAATTTGTCTCAAATGGTTGTATATAAACTCACGATTAAGAATATTCCCATTGTACGAGAGTTTTATGATGTATTTCTAGGGGAATTGCCAGGTCTTCCACCAAATCATGATGTTGATTTTTCAATAGAACTCATACTAGGTGTTATGCCTATTTCAAAGACACCTTATAGAATGGACCCAATTGAGTTACATGAATTGAAGAAGAAACTACAATAGAATCTTGAAAAGGGATTCATATGCCCTCGTGCGTCACCTTAGAGAGCACCTATTTTGTTTGTTATGAACAAAGATGTATCTATGAGACTCTGCATTGATTATTGAGAACTTAACAGGATCACAATCATGATAAAATATCCTCTCCCACGCATTGATGTCTTATTTTACCAACTACATGGAGATAAATACTTTTCCAAGATTGATCTTCATTCATGGTATCATAAATTAAGGTTCAAAAGTTTGTATATACCAATGATATATTTCTATACAAGGTAAGGACACTATGAATTTATAGTGATGCCATTTGGTCTTACTAATGACCCTACTATCTTCCTGGATCTAATGAATAGAGTCTTTAGAGACTATCTTGATCAGTTTTTTGTAGTCTTTATAGACGATATTCTTGTCTATTCATAGAGCAAGGAAGAACATGAAGATCACTTGAGAATTGTAATAAAGACCCTAAGAAAAGAGAATCTTTTTTCCAAATTTACCAATTCTGAATTTTGGCTTCAAAAAGATTCAATTTTGGGTCAGATAATCTCAAAAGAGGGGATATTTATGTATCCAGAAAAAACAGAGGTTATCAAAAGATGTTTGAGACCAACAACAATAGCTGATATCCAAATTTTTCTTGGTTTGGCTTGATATTATCGACGTTTTGTGAATGATTTGTCACAATTATCTAATCCACTAACCATGTTGACTCGAAAAGTAGTTATGTTCGTTTGGATGGAGGAATGTGAAGAGAATTTAAAGGAGTTAAAAATAAGGTTATCCAGTGCACCGGTGCTCAGATTTCCTTATGGTGGAGAAAGGTTTGTGATCTATAGTGATGCATACAAGAAGGTATTGGGATGTATTCTCTTGAAAAATGATATGGTGATAGATTATGCCTCACGACAGTTGAAAATCATGAGCAAAATTACCCAACTCATGATTTGGAGTTAAATACGATAATCATTGAATTAAATATTTGGAGGCATTATCTTTTTGGTGAAAGGTGTGATATTTATACTGATCATTACATTTTAATGTATATTTTCACAAAAAAAGAGCTGAATATGCACCAAAAAAGATGGTTGGAGCTGATTACGGATTACGACTGCTCAAATCATTATCACCCTGAGAAAGCAAACAAGGTGGAAGATGCATTAAGTCGACAAGACCCTGAAAGCTTACCCATGTTTAGGATCACAAAAGATCCAATATTTTTGGATTTACAAAGGATGGATCTTGGAATTATAATGGAAGGGGAAAAATCTTATCTTTCTCAAATGAATATTCAATGATCTATACATGTGAAGATTAAAGAGGCACAGAAAGAAGATGTAGAGATACAAAAGAAGGTGAGAAATGTTCCCAAATTCAACCTTTATTGTGATGGGATAATAATGTTCCAGAATTGGGTTTGTGCTCCTCCCATCCCAGAATTAAAGAATAGGCTTCTGGATGAGGCTCATAGTTCTTCATTATCTATTCATCCTAGAAGCACGAAGATGTATAGAGACCTGAAAGAGTACTTCTAGTGGGATGGAATGAAAAGAGATTTTGCTGAATATGTCTCTCGATGCTTGGTATGTCAGTAACTTAAAGTTGAGAGACATAAGTCTAAGGGGATGTTACAACCATTACCCATACCTGAATGGAAATGGGAAAACATCACTATGGACTTTGTCACCGAACATCCTAAAACATTCCAAGGCAATAATGCTCTCTGGGTCATAGTTGATCGTCTTGCAATGTTGGCACACTTCATTACTGTTAGAGATGATTTCTCTCTTGATAATATTTCTAGGATATATCTAAAGGAAGTGGTAAGATTACATGGAGTACCACTTTCCATTATATCTAATTAGGATCTGAGGATTACCTCAAATTTTTGGTGAAGTCTTCAGCATACTCTGGATATAGAGTTGAGTTTCAGCACTGCTTATCATCCTCAATAAACCGGTCAGTCAGAGAGAACAATTCAAACTCCAGATGATATGTTAAGATCATGCTCTATGGATTTCGAAGGTTGTTGGGATCAACACCTACCTTTGGTGGATTTTTCTTATAATAATAGCTTTCACTCCAGTATTCAGATGTCTCCTTATTAATCTCTCTATGGAAAGAAATGTAGGACTCCAACATTCTGGGATGAAGTTGTGGAACGAATGCTATTAGGACCTGATCTTGTTGATGTGATGGTAGAAAAGGTCAGATCTATTCAACAACACATAAGAGAAGCTCATAGTAGACAAAAATGTTATGCTGATAACCAAAGAATGGTCCTAGAGTTTGATTTGGGTGATAATTTGTTCTTCCGAATATCTCTTTGGAAGAGAGTAATGAGATTTGGAAAGAAAGGAAAGCAGAGCCCTAGGTATATCGGTCCTTTCGAAATATTGGATAGTGTTGGGAAGGTTGCTTACCGATTGGCGCTTCCACCGAATCTCTCTCAAGTTCATGATGTGTTCAATTGATCTCTCCTAAGAAAGTACATACCTAATCCTTCACATGTACTCAGCTCGGAAGTTGTACTGCTGGAGCAAGATCTTTCTTATGAAGAACAGACGATGGAGATTCTAGATCGTAGAAAAAAAGTCTTGCGAAACAAGACCACTCGCTTGGTGAATGTTTTATGAAGGAACAACCAATTAGAAGAAGCTACATGGGAGCATGAGGAAATGATGAGGGAGAGGTATCCTCATCTGTTTGTTACAAAGTGTTGAATTTCGAGTGAGAAATTCATTTTAGGTGGGGTAGAATGTAACACCAGAGATTTTTATGAGAAATATTTTGTTTTTATGTTATATGAATAATAAAAGGAATCTTTCACTACACACAACACTAGCTTGGATTTCTTTACACGCAATCGTGGCCTTCCTCGATAGCTTGCGTTGTACGTAATACCGTTTTTCACTAAACAACGATATGCTTTTAAAATATTATTAAAACTAGCCATTATGAATAGAAATACCCACTTTTTAAAATTTTATAAATTTTAACTTTCAAAATGGACTTCATTTTTGTATTCGGAATATCGAAATTATCCTAGGGTGGATTTTTTGTATTTTTCTGAAAACATTCAATTTTTGATGAATATTGAAAACACTAGGTTATTATTTAAAAATCAACTTTTTATTTAAATAAATTTTTATTTTATTTAAATTTATTTTAGGTCAAAATTGATACATAATACATATATATGTTCAATGTAATTCATTGGAGTCATTTTATAATAACATTAGATATATAAAAATTTTATTGAATTTTTCACCGTCTTTTACCCACCTCCTAGGAGAATTTTCATGTTTACATAAAACATAATTTGAATGCTTCTGTGAGTGGAATTTCAGAAATCCAAGAGACATGATTAATTTCATTAAGTAAAATATGGTTCAATGAGAAGGAAATAATTTTTGGAGAATAGTAACTTTTTACTTTTATTTACCATGGTTAAAAGTAACTATGTTAATTAAGGGTAAAAATGATATTATTATTACCCAAACACATGCCCTAATTCTATTGGATAAGTTTAATTTGGCTAAAAACAACCTTTGGACTAAAATATGACCATTTAGGTCCACTTGGACAAGATTATGACATTTAATTTTATTTTATTTAAAGAAGAGTTAAAATAGTTAAAATAAATGTTTAATAAATAAAACATTTTTAATATAGGGTTATAAATAAGATAAAATCGACTATAAATATTCATTAGAAGTCTAAATTTTTTTTAAACATAATGGTATTTTATTTATTATTTTTAGACTTTAAATAATTTAATTTATTTTGGAAACAATGATGATGCAGTAATTACCTTATTAAAGAAAATATTAATATAATTGATATTATAAATACCCAAATAAATATAATTTAAGACTTTTTAAGAAATAAAATAACTTTATAGGTTAATATGACATATTAGTATTGATTTAATTAACTTTTTTCGATCTAATAATGTTTTTATAATTTTCACAAAAATCAATTACCAAATAGTGTCAAAATTGACATAAAATATTTTTTAAAACAAATATTTTTTTATTAATTGTTATTTTAGTCCTAAAAATATAAATTTCGGCCAAATGACTTAGATAAGGTTATATATATTAATAAATAACCACTTTGGGTTCTTTTGGCTTATTATAGTATGTTTATTAACCATATAGTGTAACAAAACAATAATACACGGTAAAAGTTAAATTATTTAACTTAGAGTTAAATCTAAATGATAAGGATAAAATAGTAAACTAAACTTGTATAAAATCTATTGGTTGAGAGGATTTCAACCCATCCTCACCTTAGCTTCGAAAAAAATCAATATGAAGCTATTAAAATATGAATATGATTTTATAATAAAATAATATTTTAAGTTTTTCCTAAGGTTCCCCTCTCCTCTCTTATAAAAGGGAACCACCTACCTCTCCTCCTCACACAACATTGAGCCTTCAATCTTAGCCAAGCCCTGCCAATTTCACTTATACACTTCCCTATAAACATCCTAGAGGTCCTGGTCTTCTTCAAAGACCATCTTTAGTGCCCTAAGTGGAGGTTAAGAAGAGGTGATGTCTGTTACCGATTGTTTCAAATTTATTTCTCTTTCTACTTCCTCTAAATTAGTTGTTTCATTATGAAGTAATAACATAAGTATCAGTCATATAATGATAAATATTTCACCTTCTATCCATCCTATGGAAAACTAAATCCCCACACGTGCGTACGTACGGAAAACCATCTCCATGTCGTGGTGTAATATGTTATCACCACCACCTTACTTGGTTGGGTATAATGGAGTAAAGAATAACAATATATGATTATTGTAAAATTATATGGATTATGAAATAGTATACATACACTTCAATACAATTCCATGATCATGGGAACAAAATCATCACTCGTGCGTACGTACGGCCTACCGTCTCCATGATGTGATGTGACTCATTCTCCAAGATTTTCCTTGAATAATTATTATATAAATTAATTTAATGAATAAATATTATATATACTACACTAATACCATTCTAAAAAGGAGGTATCTATATCCTAAATAGATGAATAAGAATTTATTCGACAAAACATGCATAAGAACAAAAAGCTATAAACACCCGAATAACATGTAACAATGAAATATTATTAATATAAAGCTAAGTATATGACCATATATGATATCATAACAATGAGTACGATTCTGGAATATTTCAATAACATTATTTAATTCATTATACATGAGGTTCAGACACGTACAAAGAAAATCAGACCTAAGGTAAGGGAAAATCTCCCAATCTCATTTTTAGCCGAGGTTGATTATACTTTGGTATTTAATGGGGTGTATTTATCATCCACATCCATTTTTCCTAAATATGTAATATTATTTATATCCTCCTAAATTAATTAAATCAAATATTATGCATTGGTGAGTTTTTAGTCAAATATATGAAAGGAAACTCTTGTCATTTTTAGTACGAGGTACTTTTTGACTTTTTCATCCAAAGTACGAGAAGAATGTTTTTTTAAATTATATGGCATGAATGGATTTTATGATTTTGTAAAACATTATTTAAATGAATCTTACTTTACCTGTTTTCATGTTTATTTTTAATCAAATTATTTTAGTTTAAAATTTTATGACATATTAAGAAAGGAAAAATGTTTTTGAAGTAGAAAGGAAATTTTCCTCAAGAATGGAGTTCAAGAATTTTGTCAAAATTATTTTCCATCTAAGATAATATAGGGTTCTGTTTCTATACCTATTTTTACATTGATTGGATTATGTTATGATTAATTATTTTTATGACCTTTTATCTTATATGGACTATGTTATGATGGCATGACATTTAAGAATCCCATTTTTATTACATGGGTTATGATATGATGTGATTTATGATCTTATGGCACACATAAGAATGGTATCACTATTAGATGGGTGGGACCTATATCTCCCCCCAATTCGTTGGGTAGAGATTTATATCTAATGATATAGACATGGCTGGAATGACAAGTTAAACTAGTACAATGATACTGGACTGAAACGAGTAGTGAACTCGGTTCTGAAATGGACATAGTCTACCAAGACAGTTTTGGAAATGAGTCATGGATACTAAGAAATGATTCTCTATGATTATATGTGTATGCCACAAAGTTTCATGTTATTATTACATTTCACTACTATGATTTATCCCATGTTATGAAATTATGATCTCTTTTGTAGGTTAAGATTTCCAGAATGTTATGATTTTATGAATATGATGTGATTGATATTTCTTTTGTTTACCCTTACTGAGCATTTGAGCTTACCCTTTTGTCTGTTTTTTTTCATGGGTTAGGAAGAAGGATATTAAGTAGGATATGCCAAAAATGGATTCTAGATATGTTGAAATAAATGGGAGACAATGTATATTCTTTATGAACCAGTTGTTTATGTTTACCATTTTTTAAAGACACTATAACTATACCATCCTACTGTGGTTTTGTTATATGTTGTAATAAGCATGCTTCAATTTTGAAGTAATAACAATGTATGTAGAGTTTGGTTTGTTATATGGAATATGATAGTTTCGATTGTTTTTCTTTTATTTTATATAACTATATTGTCTTAGTGTATTTCATTTTTTTAATACCTCTAATGATTTATTTTTAAATCATATTCCATCCATAATATCAAGATGTCCAAAACATATTTATATGAAATACATTACTAAGATCATAGTTTGTGTTACTATAATGAGTTTAAAAGATTATTTAAATATATATAATCTAATAAATCCCTTTAATAATGTTCTATACAACCTTTAATATAATATATTAGAATATTATGAAACCATCAATACATACAGGATTATGCTCAAAGAAAAATTTACAAAACTAAATCAATTTAAATGATGGATTTAGTTGGTGATAACCTACCTGATGATGGTGGTGGCGGGGGACCCTGGATTTAGGCCAAATAATGTATAGGAATACAACAACCTCATGGTCATGGTGGCCACTCCTATTATCATAGCATGTACATAAGATCAAGGGGAATCTAATTTCTTGACATTTTCTACATTTTATCCTTGTTCTCCTCACTTCTAATTTGTGTTTCTGATATTATTAAAGGTATGTAGTTATCGTACCTTTTTAAAAAAATATGTACAATCCAATTCATGATTTATGAAAATAAACATGTAAAAAGACAAAGTAAATGTGAAATAAAACTTAATATTTTATCTTACCGAGAATAATTGTATTTAGTTTAATGTATGGAAATATATTAAAGTATTAGAGAACATAAAAATAATGTATACATCACAAATAACAATTTAAAACATCATTATTCATAGTAACTTAAGGAAAAATTAAATAAATGAAAAATTAATATATATGAAATTGTAATAATTTTTTCGAATAAATGAATTATAAATAGATTAGAATTTTTCATGGATAAACTTTTATAATTCAGATTTATCTAATATCATAATTTAATATTTTCAATTATATTTAATTCAAATGAATATTTACTATTCTTTAAAGTGTGACATTTTATATGGAATTCATCGGTTTAATTGTTTTGGAATATTTCATGGTCAATCCATATTTGGAAAGAACTCATGAAATATATATCATTTCAAAATTGTATAGAGTGTCATGCAACGATGCTCTATTTTTTTAAGTTATTTTAGTATTCCAAATACAATCATTTAGATTCCTATATAGTTTATTATTATAATGTTTATTATAAAAACATAATTTACCTTAACTCTTATTCCATGGTATTTGAATATCATTCTCAGAAATGACGGTTTAAAATTTGACATGTTTTGGGTCCATGGAAGCACATTTTCCAATTTTGATAATTTATTAAAAAATCTAACCAACCATTGATTTAAATACTATAATAAATTGTAGTTTTTATTAGGAGGTACTAAAACAAAAATATATTGGAATAAAAAATCTTAATCAAAGTTAAACTCAAAATATTTATATACATTTTTAATGAATATAAAATATGAAAATCATGATTGGATTTAAAAACACCAATGTGTCCAGTATGTTTCATCCTTTCATTAAATTTTGATAAATATGTCTTAATGTAAGAAAAATTAATCCTCTCATTTGATGAATCAATGAATCATGGGAATTTCCTAATGTTCCAGAAGGATCTCCCTTAGCAACATAGTCTTATATATCCCAATTTAAAATTTATGTTTAGAAATTTTTATTGAGAATAGTCTAGGTGGCATTATAATAAAAATTTTGACTTAATAGAATTCATAAAAAATCATAATGATGCAAATATTTTATGTATGTCCTCATGAATGAATTTTTTTCCAAATTATTTATTCTAAATTTACAATATTTATCAAAAAAATTTAACACTATGATATATTACTTCCACCCCTCATAATTATTTGCATAAATTTTAAATAATAATGTTAATATTAAATCAACTAAAAATCATCATGATATGATGATGAAATATTAAAAATGAAAATACAGTGTAAAAAATATGAATCCAGTGTGTTATCATGTTACATGATAATTTCTATTAAATTATTTATATTGTAGGGATATAAAAAATTTGGTCATATATCCCAAGGAATGGTATTCAATGTTCTAAAATCCACGGTGTGTTTCTGCCTTCGGTGAATAATTCAAAAGTAATTTATAAAAAAATAGTGATGAGTTTAGATGGATGGTAACCATTAACAATCAAGGATTTTCCCCTGGATAAAAAATGCAGGGGACCCATTTTTTCACTATGGTGTCATTTTTATTATTTCTCACTCTATATCATATCATTGTATTGTCAAAATTGAGGAAAAATCACATAAAATTTTCATGGGGATAAGTTTATTATTTTTGTTTTGGTATTATATTCAAACTACAAATTCAACATCCCAACATTTAGTTAGGGTATACACTCACCATTGATAGCAAATTAGTCATAAATTATACTTAGAGAATATAAAAGTTTCTATTACAATGGAACAAATATTTATTTTAAAAATAATATATCTTAGTTTTTGATGTATGTGGAGTATATAAAAAACATTATATAAACCTGGTTCTTATTTTGAGGTATAATTTTATACTATTCATTTTACCATAGTTATTTTTGAGAAAATAAAGGAAAATTTGGACAAATTTTTTTTGGCTGAACACAATGTGAAATCCTTTATACACAACTTTTAGTATGGCCATGTAGGATAGAAATACATAGTGTGTGTTCATATTGGTCTGGGGGAGAAGAAAAATATAGTACACACTGTGTACCTCTAGATATATGTTGTGAGGTCATGTTGGTAGGTCGTTCTGTAATGTGTAATGTAACTTAGAGAAATAATGAAAATTTAAATGATATACACACCGTGCACTTCTTATTTTTGGCTTAAAATGGGTAGTAGCCTTGTTCATTCCTCTTTTGGCAAAGGATCCCTTTGGGTGAAGATCACGGAATGCCAATAGTTCCTTCTCCACCTATTTTTTTGTCTGGAACCAAATTTGAACGTTGTTGATCTCATTGGTATCCTCTCGGTATGATATATATTCTTTTAGAGTAGTTTATCCAAATTACTATTCATGAGGATGTTATTTAGGGTGGAATAGTTTTACACTTTTCGTAGATCTACATTGTTCAGGGCCGATTGATGGACTGGAGTTGAAGTATATCAGTTATGCGACATCAAGGTAGGTGGTGTTGCGCCTTTTCCTAAATATTGAGATGAATATATGTGCCAAAATTCCATAAGTCCATTTAGGAGTATTTATTTGTTGTTAAATTGGACCTTGCTGATACTTAATGTTGTTTATGTAATACATTACTTTAAATTGAAGCATTTTGTTGGTGATTGATGGATCTGGGGACCCATGGGTGTGTTTCAATTGGATATCCATTTGGTCAAGTATGCCATTGAGGATTGTATTGTTTTTCCTACTCAGGGTTGACAAAAATGTGTTGTTGGTTTTATGGATTACCAAAAGGAGATAATTATGTTAATTCCATTTTATGGTTTAATTCACATGTGTTGCTTTTGAAATGGAATGGTAATTGATTAAAAGAGGGAATAATAAATGGGATAGACATAGTCTTGGTAAAAATACAAGGTCAGGCTCCTGTGACTAATAGCACTTTGTTTATCATGGGTGAAACATTGTATCAGTTAAAACAAAATTGGCATATTCAAGAGGTTAATTACTTAATGATCGTGAGCTATCCATAGTCATGGTGGTCGGGATCACTGAATCCTATTTATAAATTCTGATCGATCATTGAATCCATTGAGGGATTCCCAGGACGAGCTCAATTGGAAATTGATGAAATGTGAATATATCATGTTTAACCTTGACTATTTTTTTGTGCCTATGAGGGAGTGTTCATTGTTCTTACTGGTGTGATGTTGAAATGATAATTAATGACATATTATGTGGCTTCTTATCCAATGCACAAGCTTTGATTCGGACTTCACATATACTTATCTAGTTAGACTTCTGAGAAATCTGATGTGTTTACTTATATATTGGGTATTGGTAGGACAAAGTTGGATATTGATATAGTTGTACATAAATGAAATTGAAGTGTTAATGAACATGAATAGAATAAATGGATACAAAGGCTATATGTATATCTAACTATCGAGTACTTCCATTTTTTCTATTTTAATTTTCATACTATTGTATATATTTACTGATAGTTAGACATAGATCTTCTATGGTTTCCTACTGGGATTCATTTATCACATCCTATTTGGGTCATGAGTTTGAGCTAAAATAGAATATATTGTGGCATGTGTCTATAGGGGAATTGATCCCTATACATGTACTTGATTACTGCATAGAAGTAAAAGAGCATGGGACCATTTCGAGGCATGGGATGCTACTGAGTTACATTTTGTTTTACCATAAATTGGTATTGTATTTTACATGACTATAGTGTATCCTATTTTAATGTTTTTTTTAAAACATGTGTCATGCTACATCATTTTGATATTATATTCCCTCTGGGCTACTTTTTCCTTCAGACGTCATTTGTTTACTTCAGTTTCATGATGTTTACTATTTCCGCTATGTGATAATATTTATTCTAATTGTCACACTAGGCCAAGGAGGGCATAGTTTCCCCGCATTCACACTCGAGGCCCTCACTTCTTATCAACAACCTCTAGTGTTTGGGGAATTTATCTTTAGGCCATGTGGCCAACCGAGTACGGGACACCATTTAGGGGCATCTGATCCTAGGATGTTACAAAGTGGTATTTGAGGGTTTTTTATTTTTTTCTTTGTCTTACCATTTAGATCCTACAGATTAGGATAGGAATTAATAGGTATTTGGTAATAATTTGTGCCCAGGTTAACTACCTCACATATAAGGAATGCAAAATTTTCTACAATTTTACTTTTGTTTTTTAGATTTTAAGCTATTCTAGTTCATTTTATTTCACCATTAGGAGAAAAACTTTATTTATCCTATTATAATTGATTCAATTATGGGTTCTATTTTAGTTGCATCCTGATGATATAATGTTGTGCCATCTCAATCATCATATATGAACTTGTAGAATCACATGCCATGAATTATTCCATTCCATCTAGGAAATATTAGTTTTCGCATGATGTTGTGATAGATGATGTGATTGCTACGATGCAGTTGTGATTAGTGTATTTGTACGTTCTTTGGTTTTGATTGAATAGATGCCAAAATTTGGTTCCTATGGTGTATGAGCCTTATTAGACATGAATTTTGCAGATAATGATTTGAATTTTTATCTATAATTCCCCTATGACGTGTTCTTATTGGGTTCCAAACCTAGATTCGTAGAGAGAATGAGCCCTCACAGATCGGCATTGGCATCCCATTCGTTGGTTCTTTTATACAGAACAGCCGAATTTTGGGAAATATTGAGTGTCTTTCCTGAATACCCAATATACATGGCGTTTTGTATATCCTAACATGATGTTTGTTCTTTCTTTTTGGGGAAGAAGGTGTGTCATGTTTTAAGAAAATCACACCATGTACCCTATGTAAACGTCCTAAAGTAACTAAATGTGTAACAAAGTCATGTGATATGAAACATGACTCGGGGAGTTCATATAAGAAAATGTTGTGTACCATGTGTACATTTCATGTATCCCTTGATAATGTAACCTATTGTGTGATAAGGGAACATGATTTGTAGATATTTGAGTAGGAAACACCATGTAATGGAAGTACATACCATTTGGAAGTCAACCATGTATCAGCCCGTGTGACTAATGACACAGGTGGATGAAAACGTAGTAGTACATGTCATGTCATGGGTGAACATGTCGTGTAGTCTTATACACGAAGAACTATGTAGTTCTATCAATATAGATGTATATGGGAAGGGAGGAATCATCAAGTACATGTCATGTATTAGGAGGAACATGCCATGTGTGAGGTGTGTTGCATAGCCATATTGGGCAGAGATTAATGAACATGTAATGATCTAGGAGAACTTGTCGTGTATAGAGTTATACAATCCCTGTCCCCTATTTTGGAAGTCTTGAATTATTTACTTTACCTGTTCCGTTCTCATACTTCTGAGTAATAGTTTACTTTTTTGTTAATTCGGTAAAGAGGTGTGTGTGATGGACTTTGGAGAGTCATTTCGTAGTGATGACCATGAATTGTATGCTAGGAGAGTGATGATGAGAACACTATAGAAATGGTGAGCCATGGGATACTGATGGATCCTCTAATTCTCCAGCTATAGTATCATCCGTTATATGAGATGTAGGAGAAGATTCATAGTTTTGAGAAGGTTTTGATAGGTTCATAAAGACCATCCATGGAGCAGCAAAGGATGTGGAATCATCGATAGAATCAGTGTTGAATATGTTTGAGCATCTGGAGATTCCTCTCGAAAGGCTGGTCATTCTCACAACATATATATTGTGTGACTCTTCCAAGAGGGGTTGGGATATTATAACTCAAACATGGCTTCATTGGGACATCACATGGGATGACTTTCTAGCATCCTTCTATGATTATTATTTTACCGAGATGTTGAGGGCCTACTGAGCATGAGTGTTTAGGAACCTGGATAAGGGTACAGTATTAGTCATAGATTATTCTAACCAGTTTATAGAGATTCATAAATTCACACATTTTCTAATATGTGATGAAGTATAGAAATCTAGAAGATTCGAGGATGGTCATAGGATTGACATTAGATTCGAATTGAATGTCTTCCGGTTACCTTTTCTCTCTCCTGTTGTGAATCAAGTGCTGATTACCGAGCAAAACCTACGAGAATCTGGGGGTTTGAGCCAGGGTAGTTCGACACTAAGATCTGGTACTGTCTCAATCAAGAGCAAGAAGCATTTTATGGTGTTTTATCATGGGGATACGTGCATTCAGAACTTATCATTCATTAGTCAGGTTTGGTGCTTCCAATGAGGAATGATTGGAACACGAACCTTAGTTCCCAAAGTACCCAACAGAGTGTTGAACTTGTGGTAAGATTCACCATCTACAACACTTCATTTGGACGTTTCCAAATTCTACTAGTGAGATAGTTTCTTTATAGACTCCATGTGCTAGATAAGGGTCATTAACTTCTCACCATTCTAGTAACTGAAATATGCCAGGGCATTCATTCCATGGAGTTGGGCATGGATGTGGAATCTATATGCCAGATCTCAATGACAATATGGTGGGTCAGCTCAAGGTAGCCAATCAGTGTCTCAGGGAAGTAGTACTAGTCAGACTTATGCAGTTCAACAAACCCATCATGATTATGATACCCAACATTATACTGTCAGAGGTACTATTCTCATCACTTATATTTTTTCTTCTTCAATTATTGATATAAGGGCTATACATAGTTTTAAATTTTTCTCTATTGTAGAGAGACTAGGGCTTTATTACATAACATTATTTGATGTTATTATTCTATATAATCCATTAGGGAATGGAACAGTAGGTTTGTGTCAGTGCAAGAAGTTCCCCCTTGAGATTGGTGTGTGTCACATTCTTTGGAACCTCTATGTCTTAGAGAGGACGATTGTTGAGTTCATTCTCGGAATAGAATGGTTGGTTTCCTTTCAAGAATTTGTTGATTTATATATCTATAGGTTTAGTATCACATCACTAGTTAGAAAATATTCTCTATATAAGGGTGAATGGGATTTCCAGGTGATCAAAGATGGGTCCGAGCATTGTGTGTTGGGCAGGATGATAGCCCATATTGTGACTTTATAACTGGATGACCATGGAACATGTTTGACATAAGTTCCTCCAGTGGTGGATCATTTCAAGGATGGTTTCCCAGAAGAATTCTCAAGGTTATATTTATTTATAGAGGTGGATTTCACTATCGATCTAGTTTTAGGAGATTTATTGGAATCCATTACTCCATAAAAAAGGGCTGTGACGATGTTCCAAGACCTCAAGACACAGTTTGAATATCTGGATGCCAAGGGTTTTATACAACCTAGTACATCTCCTTGGAGTTCACTGGAATGTTTCAAAAAAATGTTGTACGATACCCTTTGGCAATGCAGGGACTATAAAAAACTATACAAGATTAAATTTAAAAACTGATATACCTTTCCATGGATAAATGACCTATTTGATCAACATAGTGGAGCTCAAGTGTTATTGAATATTGTCCTAAGGTCATGATATCACAATGTATGTTTTTGAGTTACATACAGACCTATTATGACTATTTGTTGTAGGTATAGCCTGTATGCGTACTTGCTTATGCCTTTTGGTCTCATGAATGTGCAAGAAGAATTCATGGTGTTGATGAACCGAGTGTTCCATCCCTACTTATTTTCTTTTGGGGTGGTTTTCATGGTTGATATCATGGTGTATTCTCACAATCGACATGACCATTTCAAATACCTTGAGATCATTTTGAATACACTTAGAGGGAATTTTTATAATGATATGCTCACTAAATTCCACTTCTGGATGGATCTGATTCACATCATGTGTCGCGTTCTCTCATAAACTGGAGTATCAGTGACCCTGGAGAAGGTGAAAGATGTAGTGACTTGGGAAAATCCCAATAATGTTATTTAGGTATGATGTTTCTTAAGGATATAAGGTTAATACATGCATTTTATATTAGAATTATCACGCATAGCAACACCGATGATGGGATGGACCAATTAAGGGATGATGTTTGAGTGGGTAGATTCTTATTATGCAGCATCATTGTAATTAAAGGGGCATTTTACTACAGCGTCGATAATGATATTTCTAGTGTTGGTAAATAGTTACATAGTGTACTGTGACATATCTGGTATTGTTCTGGGAGAATTTA
Source organism: Viscum album (assembly GCA_963277665.1). NCBI lineage: Eukaryota > Viridiplantae > Streptophyta > Magnoliopsida > Santalales > Viscaceae > Viscum > Viscum album. The sequence goes on from OY728150.1 coordinate 1,593,525,790, forward strand.
TTATGTAGGGGGTTGAGTTGTTTCATATGTGTCTCATCAGTTGAGGCCACATGAGAAGAATTACCCAATGAATGATCTCTAGTTAGTTGAAGTCCTTCATGCATTGCTTTTTTTGAGTCATTATTTATTAGGAGATCATTTTCTGGTGTACAGGGACCAAAAAAGTCACATATACATCTTTATTCAGTGTAATTTGAATCTGAGACAACGAAGGTGGGTGGAATACCTTCAGTCATTCTATTTTGAGATTTTCTACATGCCTAGACAAGGCAATGTAGTGGCTGCATCACTAAGCAAGAAGACTCAGAAACATGAGGTAAAGGAGGACAATGTTGAGAGGAAACCTTTAGAATTTTTCTCTTATAATCACTTAGAGGTGAAGGACTGTCAGTGGCATACTTATCTTTTATCTTTGGCTATTACCTCTACCATACAAGACATAGTGAGGATGAGGTGGATATCAGATTTTGAAGTCCTTGTTTTGTGGGATAGTGTCGCAGAAGAGGACCCTCCTCCCAGATGTACAATAGATGATGATGAAGGTATTTGTATCTATAGATGTGTATGGTTTCCAGGGGATATATGCAAGGACCTGATGTAAGAGTTTCATGCTTTATCGTGGGTAGTGCATCCCAAATTCTGTAAGATGTACCATGAGTTACGTCGACAGTACTCGTGGTCATGCATGAAATGAGAAGTAGCGGGTTTTGATTCGAGGTGTTCCACCTGTCAGCACGTGATGGTGAAAAATCAGTGGAAAAATATGATTTTACTAAAATTACCCATTCCTGAGTGGTAATGGAATGATGTAGCTATGGATTCTGTGAGAGGGTTACCAAATTCCCCTAGAGGCGATTATGATGTGTGTTTTGTAGTTTAATGGATTACTATGGTTTCTTACATATTGACTATAAAAGAGAACTTTGGTGTTGATAAGATTGAAAAGTCATATATCCCAGAGGTGTTAATACTTCATGGGGTTCCTCGTTCTGTCATTTTAGATATGGATGGAAGAATTACGTCTTGTTTCTAGAAGAGTTTTTAGAGGGAATTGGGTACAAATGTTTTTCTGAGCACATCATACCACCCTCAGACTGATGGCCAGTTAGAGTGTATGATACAAATTCTAGAGGACATGTTGTGTGCATGTGTCATAGAAAATGGAGGATCCTGGGAGAATCATATACCCTTGGTTGAGTTCTCATGTAATAATAGCTTTCAGGCTACTATTAATATGGTTACATGTGAGGCTTTGTACGTGTGGCTATTCCAATCACCCATTTGTTGGATGGAGGCAGGAGAGGTAGCTATGTGGGGACCTCATCTTGTCCAAGAAACTACTGAACCGGTTCACTTGATTCAGAGACAGATGGATACTGCACAATCTCTATGTAAATCATATGCTAATCGCCATCAAATACTATTGGTGTGTGATGTCGGGATTTATGTTTTCTTGTATGTCTCACTGAGATTGTGGCACAAGGGGATCATGAGACAGGGTATGGTTTCACCGAGTTATGATAGACTATTTGATATTCTAAATGATTCAGGTCAGTGGCATATTTTTTATAGTTACCTCAAAGGTATCGAGCAATGCGCGATGTTTTCCAAGTATTTTTGTTGTGCCGTTAACACTCAGACTGTCTCCGGTTTTTCATCCTGAGGAGGTTGAACTCTAGGTTGATGCATCCCTTAAGGAGAATCCAATTGTTATTATTCACTATAGCATGAAGGTTCTCTGAGGCTGGTTAGTTCATCTGGTACAGGAGCTATGGAAACATAGCCATTTTTAAGATGAGACTTTGGAGAGAGAGTCCAATGTACATGCTTAGTGGACATAGTTATTGTTAGATATTCCATCAACAACCATGGAAAGATAAATTGAGGATGAAATGTTTTAATGGGGGATGTTTTCTGGATCTCAGTTCTTCTTTTGAGGTATAATTCTCTTCTATTAATTTTCCATGAATTATTCCTTAGAAAATAAAAGAAAATTGGGAAAAATATTTTTTTTTGTATAAAACACCTTGTAATTCTATATGAATTCAGTGTAGTATGGCCTTGTAGGATAGGGATACAAGGTGAGTGAGCATGTAGGCCTGGTAGAGAAGAACAATCCATTAGAAACTCTGTACTTCCTAATATATGCCATGTAGTAATGTAGGTTGGTTGGTGTGGGATGGGTAAATTATGTCGGTGAAATTATTAATAGTAATATGATATACATGCCTTGTATATAAAAATAAAAATTGTCTATGTCTAATTTTCAGATTAAAATTGTAATTATCCTTGTTCATTTCTCTTATTAACATAAGAGCCATTAGGTGAAAAACATGGAGCATCAAGTGTTCCTTCTCATCCTATTTTATCATCCAGAACCTAATTTGAATGTCGTTGATCTCGTTGGGATCCTCTCGATAATCGTTTTTTTATTATAGATCTATTTTTCCTAATATATATTCATCAGGATGTTATTTAGGGTTGAATGGTTCTCCCCATTTCTTAGATCTAGGTCGTTCTAGGCTTATTCAAAGACCAACATTAGAGTATATCATTTGTGCAACATCGAGGATGGTGGTCTCAGGAATTTCGCTAAATTTTGATTTGAGAGTGTTTATTGGTTGCTTAATTGGAATGTGTTGATACCTTATGATATTCAGATAATAGATTACCTTAAATTGAAGCATCTTATTACATGTTGATTGATCTGGGGACACACATGGGTGTGTTTCTCTTGGATCGCCAATTGGTCAAGTATTCCATTAAGGTGGGTATTGTTTTTCCCAATTGGGGTTGATAAAAATGTGTTGTTTCTTATATGTATTTTCCATCTGAGATGATTATATTATATCCATATTAAAGTTTAATACACATTTGTTGCATTTTAAATTGATTAATAAATGATTAAAAAGATAATTTTAAATGGGAGAGCCATTGTGTTGGTTAAAATACATTTTTGGGATCATGTGAATAATTGCACCTTATTTACCTTGGGTAAACCATATTCTCAGTAAAAATACAATAGATGGAATCAAGAGTTTAATTACAAAATGTCCATGAGTGAGCAATAGTTATGGTGGTAGGATCACTCAATCCTATTTAGAAATGCTGAGAGAACCTTGAATCCATTGAGGGATACCCATGATGGTCTCTATTAGAAATCGAGGAAATGACGATATATCATGTTTGAACTTGAATGTAAATTTATTAATGTGGGAGATTTTTCATTATACCAGCAGGTGAGATGTTGAAATAATAATTGACGACATATGATTCATCTTCCAAGACAAAACACAAGCTTGGATTCAGTCTTCACTTATACTTTTCTAGATTTCCTTCTAAGGCATCTAATATATTTTCTTCTATATGGTGGATTGGTAGGATAAGGTCAAATCTTAAGGTATTGGTACCTAAACGAAACTAAATTGCTAATGATCATGAATAGAAGAAATGGATGCTAATTCAATATTAATTGCATACTATCAAGTACATACTATTTATAATTTTCATATTTATTGTTTTTCATATATTCAATAATAGTTAGGAACATATCCTTGGTGGTTTCCTACTGTTATTCATTTCACATACCCCATTTGGGTCATGATTTTGTTCCCAAAAATACTATATTGTTGTCGGTGTCGATAGGGACAATGATACCTCTATAGGTACTAGATTTTTACATAAGAGCATGAGAGCATGTGACAAATCCAAGGCTCGCGATGCGGTTGTGTTTCATTTTGTATTACCATACCTTGGTATTGTATTGTACATTCTATTAGAGAATCATTTCTCACTATTTTCTTATAATATGTGTCATGTTCTATCCTTTGGATATTGATGCCTTCTAGTTAACATTATCCTTCTGAATTCAGTTGTTTAATTCAATTTTTTACTTCATTTGGATGTTGTTTAATGTTTCTTCTATTTTTTAATATTTATTTCAGTGTGTTACACTCTTCCAACGAGGGAATAGTTTCCCCAATATCACACCATATTCCCTTACTGCAAGTCGATAGCCTATGGTTTTTGGGGAAAAGCGCTTTAGGACATGGGGCCAACTGGGTATAGGGCACCATATTGTTGAATCCAATCCCGGGACGTTACCAACATAATCAATAGTAGAGTTACCACATATGATTGAAATGGATTTCATCTATTTAAGGATATAATAGTTATGTTTCTTCTTTATATTGGATGAAATTTTTGTAAAATAATTATAAATTATGCATATATTTCTAAATTTTGAATAACAACTACATTTATCATCATGGGGGACATTGATTTTACTAGGAGAGTTTACAATTCATTACATTAATCCCTCTTTGAAAAAAAGAAGACATTATTCTTGGGATTATATGTAGTAAATATTAAATTTTTAAAAAACCAAATCATCAATAAAGTGAAAAAATTGAAATGATTTTATGTTTAAAAATGTGTTGGGCTCAATTTAAGGAAATCCATTTTGGTGAAGATGAAATATTGGAAAGGTTATATTATTCAGGTAATAAAAATATTCACAAGATGTGATTTTATGGAAAATTTATTGAATATTTTAATGTTGGCAAAAAATGATGATAATCATCTGAGATAAATTTCATCTGGATATTTTTTTCCATGATGATAATTACATGTATTTTAAGATAATTTATAAGATAAAAAATGTTTTAATTCATGAAATATAAGGTGTAGGAAGGACTTAATTTGAAAATGAAAATCTGAGAAGGATCATCCTTTTAATTATTGAATTTGTTCTATATACATTTATCCTAATGAAATTACTTATATAGAAACTAAATATGAATATTCATCGATTGGATTTGATATGATTATATCAAATATTTTAAATTCCTAAAATAGGGTATGGTCAATTATAAGGGGAAAAGGTTATTCATTACATTAAATAATGGAAATACTAGGCACTCTTTTTTCAATTTACCAAATAAGGAACAACAATGTATAGTGGATGATCAATCTCAATGTTGATAAAGTACTGATAATGTGGAAATTGGTCACAACATTGTAATGTATTTTAAAGGAAAATAAAATTCCAATACCATTAAGAAAAACACCCTTCTCTAAAAAATTTACATTAAAGTATGTAATGAAGAAAGATAAAGAGTGAAATATGTCTATGAGGGTCAAGGGATAATTAATTTCATGGTGAAATAAAATATACCTAATAAAACCATGAGAGAAGATGTATAAAGAAGATATAAATAGTATATTATAGGTATGAGGAGCAAACAAAGTATTTCAAATTAAGGATTTATATTATGGGGTTGAATAATTAAAAATTAATAAAATTTGGGTGGAATGAAATTTATAAAATATGAGAATAAATCTTTGAGAGAATATATTTTTGAATAAAATTTTATAGTAATTAAAAATTTAATAGTGATTTTGTTTGTAGTATGGTCTATCTTAGTGAAATCATTGAATGTATGGATAATCTGCATAAAATTACTAATGAAGAAACAATTTTATTTTGTTAGGGATAATTTTATTTTGTTAGGGATAATTGAAATATCACATTGGACCACTAATCATGATATTAAAGTGGTGATAGTATAAACATAAAAGGGAATAACCTTTTTACATTACCATTGAAGGTAAAAAACACACATTATTAAATCTAGGTATGGTTATATAAACTAAAAATGTAATGACATGTGGGAGAAGAATAAAATTGCGGAAAATACTAAGTAAAATAAAATAGAATGATTAAAATCTATAATTCCCAAGGCTTATTAAAACCTGTAAAATATTTCAAATTAAAATCCACAAAAAAAGGACATATTTTTCAAAACCTATCTATTTGAAGATGTTATGTATCTTTAAGGATAGATATTAGTGTTTTTTAGTGTATGTTTACAATAAATTTATATATTTGTAATATTTCTCACTTCCTTAAAAAATACTTTTTATGAATTGAGTGTGATTTAACCTTGTCTTCCTATAATATAATGAGGAAAACAAAAAAATATAAGGTATAATAATAAAAAATTTATTTATAATTATAAATATTTTTGTATAATTAATCAACTATGATAGAGCAATATGTGTCTAAAAACTGTACAATAGTTAATAAGGAATCAAAATAACACCAAATTTATCAAGAGGGTGAATAATCCTGATCAATAAATTATTGTTGTGATTTTCTAAAATATTATAAAATGATGGAACCCATTGACACTTGGGAACGGTTTCTAACCACATATGATAATCAAAAATAATCTCCATATAGAAATATAATGGATTTATATAAATGTATTCACATTAAGCAATGATATATCCCAAATGTGAAAGAATTTTGATTCAAAAATATTTATAAAATAAAATCTATTGATGTTCCCTCTGTTGATTAGATGATTAAATATCTAAATTATGTCTCTTGGATTTATGACTCTTTATAATTAAGGACATGTCTCATATATAAGAATTGGAAATTATGAAGTGATATTTTCAGGAAAATATTAATGTGAAATATGAAATATAATGGAATGATATTGTTTTTTCAAATGATACACTTTATTTGAGGTTATATAATTTTTAAAAACCTCTTCTCCGATAACAAGGTTTCAAACATAAATAATTAATCATTTCATTCGTTATAAATTGAATTTTAAAATTTATTAAAGGGATGCGAATTTAATGTTTCTTAATAATGAACTTGAGTAAAAATAATAAAATTGAATATATTTAATGGTTTATAAGTAAGGGTGATGGATATTTTGTTCTTATGTTGATGATGATTTTATATGTGAATAAAAAAACACCATAAGAATTAAATTTGAAACTAGGTAATTTCTACTGCAGTATGAACTTCAATATAGGTATGGTGGATTCTATTCATTATTTCAATGGATGTGACACATACTCACTAATTTTGAATATATATTATAGTGATGTTTTTTTCATGAAAAAGGGATAATTTTGTTCTCACATAGAAAAAATAAATGAGGAATCACATATAGTTGTTAATAATTAGTGATATGATATTTTTCAGAGAATTCAAATCATGAAAACCATATATTATTCCCTTTATGAAAAAAAATTATTTTTTACTATTTTATTAAATAATATTATCAATAAAAATTTAAAATTGATGTCTACTATTATTTCACTAAGTGAAAATAATTCCATTGATGATGATAGAAATTATATAGATAAAATATTTTTTTGGAGACTTACTAGTATCATTATTTAATAAATTTATTCTAGAAAATACATCATATTAATTATAAATTTATGAGAATGATTATAAATTAATCAAAACTAGTCACTCTATTCATTTTTCTTTTTGTTATTTTCATAAGAATTTTAAAAGTAGACGTTGAAACCATCGTAATTAGAAAAAAATCCAATAAAATCACAAGTATTTTTGAGAAATGAATTATATAAAACACCATAGATATATTATATTTAAATTTTTGGTATGATAGAAAGACTAAATATATAATTTAGTTACCCTCTATTATTTATTTTGAATGAAATATATGTAATATCAAGTCAACATCATGAGGTAAAATCACTGTTAGAAGAAGGTTTTTGTTTATCACTATAAGAAGAATTATTATATCTCATTGACTAAAATTAAATTTAAATATATTCTTTCATTTCAGGACATAACACAATTGTGGTATATGAGTGAGTAATAAAAATACATGCGGTTAAATGACTTATATAATATTACTATTGGGTATGAAAATAAATATGTTACAAAATTTTCAAAGAATATAGTGAAATATTCAATGTTGAAGCATGATGAAAGAATGTAACACATCATTAGGTTAATATTTAATGTAGTGATATTTCATTGGAGTATTTTTTTATCATACAATGAATTAACAAATATTTGAATTAATCCCCTTTCAAATGATTCCTTATGGAAAATGATATTTTTATAGAACTCATTCTCTCAAAAAATACATATATGTTTGATTTTTAATTTCCATCTTTCATTGCATTGGATTTATTAATAAAATTGTTGAGTACAAAATAATATCTACTAACAAAGGGTTAGAGAGTCATATTTATTTCTATAAGTGAATCTCATGGGTGATTCTATAACAATTTGTAGATAAATATACATATTATAGAATATTTATTTTAATTTTCATTTATTTCAAAAATAAAAAAGAGATGTAAGAGATCTTCATTTTTTGATTTATTGTATGGGTGGTCGATATTAAAGTATCCACTCATGAGTAAAATTTGAAAATTATAGTTATGTGTTTATAATATTTTAGTAATGGTAAATAAAATATGATTTTACATAAATTTTAAATACTCTCACTAAAACTTGTATAAATAATTTTGTGGAATTTTATTTGAAATTATATGATAGGTGTATTATTAATTGTTTCTTATAGAGAGGAATTCATGATTTTTGGGACTGAATTTATTTTTTATTAATTTAAAATAAGATATTAGGTGATTTGGTGTCTCCTTGGGGTTGAGTGTACTAGAAAATAAATGAAGTTATATTAATGATGTTCAAATACATGCATGATTGATGATAATCAAGTTGTTATAATATGACTCAAAAAAATATTTTTTTTTTGTTTTCCATAGCTTATCATTCCATTTAATTATTGATTTAAATATGATGGGGAGATAAAATTTATTTTCATAAATTTATCTTAGATAAAATGATTTATTTTCCATTATCTTGATAATAAATTCTATTTATATAAATTTTTTTATTTTAAGTGATAATCTAGGGGTTAATTGATAACTTTTCTAAAAATCTATTTTTAGTACATTATTTAATGGCAATGAATTACAATAATAAAATATAAGAATATTATTCATTATTTATTGATAATTATTGGGATTAAAAAGTATTTAAACAGAATTATACAGGTTCTATTAAATATTGGAATTATGGAAGAAGAGAAGACAAGTAACCACTCTTGAAATTTAACCATGTTCTCAAACTACCATTATATATTAATAGATATGGTTGATTTTTGAATTGAACTCAATAAATACATGACTACCATCACAATGAACATTTCATGTGATTTCATTCCCTTTATATAGATTTTATCCATCCATGTTGTATGTTAAGAAAACATTCATATGTTGTGGTACTTGTTTTTAATAGTGATTGGGAATTCTTAACCAAATTTTGATTCTTGAGTTCAAATTCTTAATGAAATTAAATTTATCCCTTCTTATGTTAAAATAGTTTCAATATTACATTGGTTGTTTATTATCAAGTGTGATGATAATGGGTGCTAGATTATATTACTATTTATTACATTGGACATTGGTAGACTATTTACCTAAAAAGATTTTTTGTTTGTATATAATTGAAGATACTAGATCACGGTTCACAAGTACTACGTGATAGTAATTTTGTGTGGTAGTAATAATTATAATATTTTATTATTTAAGGATTACAATAGCTAAAAATGACTATTGAAATTAAAACAAGAGGGATATTTATTACACATAAAAATAGAAATTAAATTTTACTAATATAAGATAAATGTTAGGGTTATTCTCACTATCACTTTCATAAAAGAGATATGAAGAGAGTTAAATAAAGCTACTATTGAATATCTCTCACATTGAGATAAATTTAATATGGTAAGATAACTGTGGGACTAGGATATCATTTTATATATTTAATATTAAAATGGCATGATTAATATCTCAACATTTATTTTTATAATTATATATTTGAAATCCTTTCACTATATTTAAATGAGAAATTTAGAATCAACCACCCCCATTTTCATTAATGAAGTAAAATATGAAAACTAATTTACATAGAAAACAAAATCAATGAGACTACAATGGATTATACAAAAAAATATGTCATTACTCATAAATATATTATTTTCCACACTCCATGACATATTTCATTCTATACATGGAGTAATTTTTGAGGAAGCAATCCCACAAAACCACTAAATTTAACATCACATTTAAAAATAATATAATTAAAAATTTATTCATATTTATATAGAAATATAAATTACACATACTAAACTAAATATATTCTTTTTTCATTTACACAATGATGAAATTTCTCAGGTAGGCTCAATTGAAACCTCACATGTTGATTCTGGTCCTATTATCAAGGTTAGGGATCCAAAACAACCCCTCAAAGGCTTATATGGACCTTAATTTTTATGATAAAAATAATCAAACATTAATTCTTATATTGAATAATATATTTCATTTCAAAATACATATAATCCTACTATCATAAAACATTCATTACCTTTTATGTGAATCTAATAATGGGGTATAGAATTGATTCCAACATGTTTTCTTTGTCCTAAAAAAAACCAAAGTGGAAGACATACATGTGAAGTGGATGTACTATTATATATCACTGAACATAGAATCTAATGGATACTTATATAGCCTAAAAAATGGAGAAATAAAAGATTTCTCTCATCTTCATAGAATATTCATGAAGGTATTATTCCCCACTTATAAAAGTAAAACGATATCCAAGGAAATTAATTAAATTATATAGTAATATAAAGAGACTCTCAATGAGTGTTAGAGGGGATAAATAAGCTATGTACTAGTTGTCCCTAATATGTTTTAAAAGAGAACCTATTCGTTTTTATCTATAAAGTTGTTCTTGAAAATAATAGAATCATGTTATATTCCTTGTATTGTGGATCCTTGATCAATAAAGTGCAATCATTATCCAATAGAATTATTGTAAAAGATAACTGAAAACATAATAAAATTTCACATATGAGGTACTATCATAAGTGGTATCCATGGGGTATGAAATTATGATTCATCAACTATGATAGAAAATAAAATATATTATATAACCAATTTCATGGAATGGATGGCTTCAAAATAATTTTATGAAGGAAAATTAGAATATAAGGTATGGGTTTTATACTTAGCCCCAAATCATTTCCTTAACCATCATGCACTTCTGCAGAGAATGGAGAGTTGTTTAACTAAATTTATATGAAGGAAATTTTAGTAACAAAACCAATGATTCCTGATAAACATGTATGTTAGTTTGGGGTTAGGAAATCAAAAGAACCTAAACCGCAATAAAAATAAAAAACTAGGACCCACAACTATATTTATATTTACAAACATATACCATTTAAACAATAATACCAACACCCACAACATCTCATTCATCACTATAAACAATTTTAAAAAATTACCAATATTCAACAATTTACCACTTATAAGAAAATTCTAGTTCATGATCATCTATATACCATTGTAAAATTTTCAGTATAGTTTCATGAAGATGAGGTTAAAAAGATAAGGACTGTTATAGTATAGTGGAGAAACCCGATTATATATATGGTAGATATTTTATCCAAAAATTTATTCATGTTACTAAAATAAACTTTCCCTAATAAAAAAGATGATGTGTTCATGATATCTAATAGAAACAACCCAAAAATTCACCCGATAACAAACACAAAATTATATAGGGAACATAGTATCAAAAATATTGAAAGATATGAACTACCTAAACATTAATAACCACAACCAAGACAGAATGAACAAACTAAATATGATTATGAAAAAAACAATGAAGAAACAATTACTAAAGAACCTAGACAAAGATAAGAAGAGGTAGATAAAATGTTGAAAAATAATTGAAGATATACACAAGGAATAAAGATATTATAGATTTCATGGAAGATTTTAGAAATGAAGAAGAAAGATATCTCATTAGTACTCCAATCTAGAATAATTCAATCCAAAAAAGAAACAATAAGAATGACTATAAAGATAATGATATTTAATATTATTTAAAATTTTGATTAATATTTTTATTATGGAATAACATGAAATAATTCTAATTTTTTTTAATTTCTATAAATAATTTTTGACCAATTATATAAGGCGCCAAGTTAATGGGATAATTAACTTTTGAAGGAGTGTATCGACTGTAAGCACATAACAATTTCTCAAGAAATTTCATGATCATTGAAACTTTTTAATCCCTCAATTAATTCATTTTATTATTTTTAGACATTTTTATGATATAGGTGAATCCTAAAATACAATTCCTTAATGAGTTCAATAAAATTTATATACTGCCGAACTGAACCACATAGGAGTGGTGGTACTATAGAAAAATGGATCCATAGAATTATTAATGGGAGTGTAACAGAATATCCTTGTCAAATAATAAAATCTATGACTCCGATAATAACACTTCTTCATTAACATGGATGGAGATAGGTACTTAAAAAATCAGATATCAATTTAGGGATCCAGTCTTGAATGTAAATTGGAGATTTAACAATTTTGCTTAAGGAATACTCAATAGGGATATTAGAGACAGAATAATCTAATTCAGTATCTTTTAACCCATGAATAACACTTCATATAATCATTCATTATTTACATTATATATAATTAAGAGGAAAATTTATTCCAATTATTTGGTATGTTACCGATATTTTGATCATTATGTTAACATTTTGTATTTTAATATATCATAGAGAAATGTACTTTTCAGAATTCTAGAAAATTTTCTTTTAGAATGGAAAAATATTTAATTTGTAAAAAGAAATTGCCGAATTTAATGAATTATTTAATGAATATGAAGGTAATTTATTACCAAGTTTACAAGAAATTCATTTTTTGGAAGATAAAAAATCATTTTAATTTCATCCTTTGATAATCTGTAAATGATAATTTATATCATTTAGACCTCTTTTAAAAATAAATTTTTAACTCATTGATGTTTAAAAATTTTCCTATTATAACTGATAACAATCTATCAAAAAATAAAGAAAAAATATGTCCGATCATTTTAAAAATAATATCAATTAAATATGACGGATCATATGGTATACACCAAAAACAGTCTGACATAAAATTCAATATTAGGATGATTTTGAACCTATTAGACAGTCCCAAAGGTAGATGAATATCATCAAGATAGAGGTAGTAATTGTAACAACCCGATATTTTATGATAAGTATTCTTTTTAATTTATTTGATGTCAAGTGTTTTATGCTACAACAATATTACCTTGTGCTATACGTAACACCGTATTAGCATGCAGTATATGCAACACTATTCTTATATTGTGTTACACGCAATTTCAAGTTCGTTTGATAATAGTCATTCTACACAACATTGAGTATATATATATATATATATTCAATGTATAAATAAAAAATGGTTGGATTCTGTTATAACGAAACAAAAAAGCTGTCTTGCACAACACGCAACCCTGACTTGGCTTGCATTACACGCAATCACGACCTTCTTCGATAGCGTGTGTTGTACGCAATACCGGGTTTTACTAAACAACGATATATTATTAAAATATTATTAGAACTAGCCATTATGAATACTAATACACACTTTTTAAAATTTTATAAATTTTACCTTTCAAAATGGACTTCATTTTTGGATTTAGAATATCAAAATTTGCCTCGGGTGAAATTTTGGTATTTTTCTGAAAACATTCAATTTTTTATGAATTGTGAAAACAATGGGTTACTATTTAAAAACCGACTTTTTATTTAAATAATTATTTATTTTAGTTTATTTCATTTTAGGTGAAAATTGATACATAATACCTATATATGTTCAAATTAATTAATTGGAGCTATTTAATAATAATTTTAGATATATAAAAATATTATTGAACTTTTCACCGTCTTTTACCCACCTCCTAGGAGAATTTGCAAATTTACATAAAAATTAATTTTACCGCTTCTGTGAATGAAATTTCAAAAATCTGAGAGACACGGTTGATGTTAGTATGTAATATGTGGTTCAATGAGATGAAAATAATTTTTGGTGAGTAGTAAATTTTTACTTTTTTTACCACAGTTAAAAGTAAATAGGGTAATTAAGGGTAAAAATGATATTATTATTACCCTAAACCATGTCCTAATTCTATTGTATAAGTGTAATTAGACCTGAAACAACCTTAGGAATAAAATATTACTATTTAGGCCCACTTGGATTAGATTAGGACATTTATTATTAATTTATTTAAAGAAGGGTAAAAATAGTTAAAATCAATGTTTAATAACTAAATCATTTTTAATATAGGGTTATACATAAGATAAATTTGCCTATAAATATTCATTAGAAAGATAACAATATTTAAGACATAATTATATTTTATTTTTAATTTGTAGACATTAAATAATTTAATTTATTTATGACACAATGATGATGTAGTAATTATCTTATTAATGAAATATCGACATAATTTATGTTATAAATACCTAAATAAATGTAATATGAGACTTTTTATAAATTAAAATAATTTTTTTGGTTAAGATGACATGTTAGTATTGATTTAATTAACTTTTTTAGAACTATTATTTCTGTTATGATTTTCAGAAAAATCAATTACCAAATAGTGTCAAAATTGACATAAAATAGTTTTTAAAACAAATGTTATATTATTAATTGTTATTTTATTCTTAAAAATATAAGGTTTGGACAAATGACTTATATAAGGTTATATATATTATTAATAAACAACGTGGGGTTCGTTTGGCTTGTTATTAAAGTTTATTAACCTTATAGTGTAAGAAAACAAAAAGACACGGTAAAAGTAAAATTATTTAACTTAAAGTTAAATCTAAATTATAAGGATAAAATAGATCCCTAAACATGTCTAAATTCTATTTTATGAGAGGATTTTGACCCATCCCCACCTTATCTTCGAAATAACTCAATTTTTAGCTATTAAAAACCGAATATGACTTTATAATAAAATAATATTTTGAGTTTTTCCAAAGGTGCCCCTCTCCTCCCTTATAAAAGGGCACCTCCTCCATCTCTTCCTCATACCAATTTGAGCCTTCAAGATCGGCCAACCCCTGCCATATTCTATTCTCCACTTCCGTAGAAACATCCTTGAGGTCTTGTTCTTCTTCAAAGTCCAATTTTAGTGCCCAAAGAAGAGGTCTCAAAGAGGCGCTTCAAAGAAGAGGTAATGTCCGTTACCGATTCTTTCAACTTTATTTCTTCTTCTACTTCTTCTTCTTTAGTTGTTTCAATATGAAGTAATAACATAAGTATCACTCATATACTGATATGTTATTATAAGTATGAAACAACCCTATTTCACCATCTATCCATCCTACGGAAAACAAAATCACGGTGCGTGCGTACGTACGGAATACCGTCTCCACGCCATGGCGTAATCTATTTTCTACCACCACCTTACTTGGATGGGTATAATGGTGTAAATAATGACTATATATGATTATTGTAAAGTGATATTGAATCTGAAATATTATACATACCCTTAAATACAATTCCACGATCATGGGAATGATATCATCGCTCAGGCGTATGTACGGACTACCGTCTTCACGACGCGATGAGATTCATTCTCAATGATTAACCATTCATGAATGATTATAAAGTATATATAATAATTAATCATTAAATATATGAAATAATAATGATAATGGATATATATATATGTATTTCATCTACTTAATTCCATTCAATTCAATAAGGAAACGAAAACAACGTTCATGCGTACGTACGACCTACTGTCTCCATGAACAGTGTATTTCTTTCCATTTATCGATCTAATATATATATATATATTATAAATATATATTATATATAAATCATGTTTTACATTCTCGATTTAAGTAACCATGATCAAAGTAATCATAGGAATAATTACAAGTTAAAACACGAACAACAAATGAAACGATTTTACCCAAAACGTTACTTTAACATTAATTTACAAAAGAATGGGTAATATAAAGTCATATGTGAACCATATATGATATCATAACAATGAATATGATTCTGTAATATGTCAATGATATTATTTAAATCATTATACAGGAGTTTCGGATACATACGAAGCATATCAGACGTAAGGTAAGGGATAATAATTCCAATCTCGTTTCTTATCCGAGTTAGTTTATTCGTAAGTATTTTCTGGTGTTATGTTTATCATCCATGTCCATGTTTTCTATGAATATTTTTATAAAATATTTAATATTATTCCTTGTATTTTTAAATTCATTTTTACCCCTTTTTGACTTTTACCACAAGGTACGAATGGAATCTATCTTTTACGATGTACTTTTTGGCATTTCTGGAAAAAGTACGACGAGAATTTTTTTGTTACTTATATGGCGTGAATGGATTTATACGGTTTCATAATGCCTCATTTTCATGAAGCTTCATCTAAAAGATTTAATGATTATTTTCAAAAAATCATCTTCTTTTAAAATTGAATGACAATTTCAGAAGAAAAAAAATTATTTTGCGGAAGGAAGGATATTTTCCTCAAGAATTCATTTCAAGTGTTTTATCAAAACTATTTTCCATCTAAGATGACAATATTTAATATGTGTATGTTTCAAGTATAATGTCTCAATTATTTACATGGTATGATTCTTCTTATGATGAAATGATATCCATTTTTTTATATAGATTGTATTATGATGGCATGATGTTTAAGAATCCCAATTTATTACATGGGTTATGCTATGATTAATGATTTTGTGGCACAAGTAAGAATGATTTCATTATGAGATGGGTTGGACCTATATATCCCTCCAATGCATTGGGTAAAGATTTATATCTCATGGTATAGACATGGCTAGAATGGTAAGTTAATCTGGTTCAGTGTTATAGGACTGAAACGAGTAGTGAACTCGATTCAGAAAGGGACTTTGTCCACTAAGATGGTCATGGAAGTAATGCCTTGGCTACTATGGAAATAATTACATGTGATTAATGGATGCCACAATTACATGCTTTATTCATATGTTATTTTATCATGATTGATGATCCATTTTGATCTATGCCTTACGTACTGCCATGTTTTATGTCATTGCTCAAGATTTTGATGTTTAAATATTATGTTCATGTTTTAAAGTTCAAATGTATAAGGTTTGTTTTATTTTCTCCATGCTTACCCTTACTGAGCATTTGAGCTCACCCTTTTTATGTTTTCTTTTCCCCCAGGATTAAAATAAAGGTTTTAGGTAAGGAAACAAAAAGGGGAGGATCATTATGGGAGATGTTGGAGATCTTTCAACATGATTAGAAGTTTATATTCCAAGTTTCCAAAGACACTAAACTATTACGGTCCTTGTGTGTTGGTTTTTGTTATGTATTCGATATTCCACAAAAGTAATGTAATGTCCATGTACGTCATGATTCAGGTCTCTACAGTTGGTTTCAGAGGAAAGGTTTAGTCAACCCTTGGAAACTAGGATGCAAAAACGTTAGTGAGATCCCTAGAGATATTTGTAAGGTATGTTTAGGGATGTCCCTAAGGATAAGTATACATATAGGATATAGTCCTAGAACTACGGTAACAATCTTAGAATTTAACCTAAGATGATATATATTCTCCCCCTTTACTATGTTGTTTCCCCAAGCATGGTATTTGCCTCTCACACTATTATTTTTGGGCTTTAGGCGATGGATAGAACCCGAAGGAACCGTGATCATCAATGTAATGGACAATGCAATTATTGTCATACTGAACAAACCAATGTCATGGGAGATGGAGTTCACAATATTATTTCTATAGTTACACAAGCTATGAATCATTCTGGAATTCAAAATGAGTAGAGAAAGGAGCAACATTCTATTGAATCCTTAATGAGGCAGCGTCTACCTCCATTCAGTGGGTCTTCTGATCCCTTAGCGGCTGAACAATGGATTAGTACTACTGAAAATATATTTTCAGTTCTACAATGTTCTGAGCATGATAAATTCATTTTATCAGTATATAGTTTGAAATGTGATGCTGATCAATGGTGTAATCTTATCAAGAATACGAGGCAAAGAGATGAAATTGAGTCCATGGAATGGGACGTGTTCAAGAACATGTTTTTTAGTAATTACTTCCCTCGTATTCTTAGAAAAAATATGGAAAAAGAGATTCTTGAGATTATGTAGAAGGACGTTTAATTTGTTGGTATATACAAAGTGAATTTTACAAGACTTTCAAGGTATGCATATGAAATTATCATCCAACCTGGATGTAAAGTTGATCGATTTTTCAGTGGCTTAAAACCAAGTCTTAGAAGGGAATTAGATATAAGAGACATCAGTAGCTATGAAGAAATTGTGCGGTGTGCTATCAAGGTAGAACTGGAAGTTTGTGTAACATATCCATCTCGTGGTTTTGACAAGAAACGAAAGATGGAGTTCAAGGAGAAATCTCAGAATAATGGTGAAAAGAAGATGAATGTTTCCTTATGCTCAAAGTGTGGAATGAAGCATGGTGGAGATTGTCTTAAAGGGACTAGAAAATGTTTTATTTGTGGAAAAGAAGGTCATCGAGTAGATGAGTGTCTAAGTAATGGAAAATGGGTCACTAATGATATGAATAAAGAAAAGATTGCAGAGAATGCACCACCAACAATTCAATTCTTCAAGTGAAAGGAAATGGGGAATTATGCTAATAAAAGTCCTAATCCACTGGTTAATGATGATCAACGTGAGCAACCTCTTAAGGAAAAAGATAATGGGAAGTCTCAGGAGATCACTATTTGTGATGTTGAGTATGAAAATGAAGTTGTGTAATGATTAAGTGTTTATGTAATGAGATTCCAAAATAATGTTGTATACAATATCGTGGAATATTGGAATATTTATGTATTGGTCTATTGTGGTTTTCAATAATTTTATAGTACCGGTAACCATAGAAAGTGATTGAGATATTTTTGGAATGAAGATGATATACACATAATGAAGGGATAAAGGGAAAATGAAACGTTTGATAGTATTCTTGAGCTCATGACTGATATATGGAAATAGTTATATCATGGTTTGAGTATATAGAATTTTGGGGTTTTGGGATGTGGAAAGAGTTAAATTTTGGCAGCACTCATGTTTTCACTAAGATTCAATGGGTATTCATCTTTCAAGAGAATACATGATTAAGACCTTCGAATGTTTGGAATGTGACCAACAAGACATATCTTATGATATATGGGGATCAACGATGGTATTAACATGCTTGTTATATGAAATCTCTGGTAATCGTCTTCACTATAATATAAGAATAGACTGCAATATTATGGACAAGCCTAATGATTGGAATGGATTATGTTGGACATAAGTTAGTAATTTTTAATGATAGATCTTTTTTGGATATTATTTATGGGATGTTATAGTAATATAGTTTTAGAAAAAGGACAACCTGCAGGAGGGGCGACAACCCATCGCGTCGGACAAGGCTGTGGGAATCGAACCCACAACTGATGTGCGACAGGACTTTATCGCCTACCACTGGTCTACAGGATGTCACTGGTTAGTATAAATTAGTTTCAATTTTTTATGTGGTATGAGATATGAATTATAAGTCCATTTTAGGATCCATATACGATTAATCGACATATGTATATTTAATAACTTTTTCTAAACTTTTGTCTGAGACAGATGGAATGACCCGTCATTCTGTCACATGATCTGCTAACACTTCATGAATGAAAAATTCAACTTCAATTATTTAAGAGATGAAGTGGAAATTTTTCAAGGCACGAACAACGGTGAGATTGTACCGAAATCAAGTAAGTATTTCCTTTGAAAACTATTCAATATGAGAGAAATGATCCTAAAAACCAAAAATGTTGTCATAGTTCCCTTATATCCGATAAATCTGATGGTACCTTATATCATCACAAATCTATGGCTTTGTGATTGTTGGACTTTTCATAGACCTATTCTCTACCACTCTCCATCAGAACATGATGTTTAGATTTCTCTTCCATATCCACATTTTCACCTATGTTCTCCAATGAGGAAACCCAGTGATGAGTTAATTTGGGTAACCGTTACGTTTCATACATTATTTTTTAACGTTAAGTTTTGGTATTTCATTTTACGATGTGGGTTTCAATTAAAGAAGCATTCAAGTAGAAAACCATGTATAACCCCGATGAATTTCTAGGGAGAAATTCATTTTAAGGGGGGTAGAATATAATAACCCGATTTTTTATGATTAGTATTCATTTAAATTTATTTGATGTCATGTGTTTTATGCTACAACCATATTTTCTTGTGCTATACGTATCCCCTTATTAGCTTGTAATATACACAACACTATTCTTAGATTGTGTTACACACAATTTCAAGTTCGTTTGATAATAGTCTTTCTACGCATCATTGAGTATATATATATATATATATATATATATTCAATGTATAAATAAAAAATGGTTGGATTCTGTTATAACGAAACAAAAAAGGAGTCTTGCACAACACGAAAACCTGAAATGGCTTGCATTACATGCAATCATGACCTTCCTCGATAGCATGTGTTGTACGCAATACCAGGTTTTACTAAACAATGATATATTATTAAAATATTATTAGAACTAGCCGTTATGAATAGTAATACCCGCTTTTTGAAATTTTATAAATTTTATCATTCAAAATGGACTTCATTTTTGGATTCAGAAAATCAATATTAGCCTTGGGTGAAATTTTGGTATTTTTCTGAAAACGTTCAATTTTTGATGAATAGTGAAAACACTAGGTTACTATTTAAAAACAGGCATTTTATTTAAATAATTATTTATTTTATTTAATTTCATTTTAGGTAAAAATTGATACATAATACCTATATAAGTTCAATGTAATTCATTGGAGTCATTTTATAATAATTTTAGATATATAAAAATTTTATTGAACTTTTCACCGCCTTTTACCCACCTCCTAGGAAAATTTGCAAATTTACATAAAACGTAATTTTACATCTTCTGTGAATGGAATTTCAAAAATTTGAGAGACAATTTTGATGTTAGTAAGTAAAATGTGGTTCAATGAGATGAAAATAAATTTTGGTAAATAGAAGCTTTTTACTTTTTTTACCCCGGTTAAAAGTAGATAGGGTAATTAACGGTAAAAATGATATTATTATTACCCTAACACATGTCCTAATTCTATTGGATAAGTGTTATTCGACCAAAAACAACCGTAGGAATAAAATATGAACATTTAGGCCCACTTGGATTAGATTAGGACATTTATTATTTATTTATTTAAAGAAGGGTTAAAATAGTTAAAATCAATGTTTAATAACTAAATCTTTTCTAATATGGGGTTATATATAAGATAAATTCGACTATAAATATTAATTAGAAATATAAAAATATTTCCTACATAATGATATTTTATTTGTAATTTTTAGACATTAAATAATTTAATTTATTTATGACACAATGATGATGCAGTAATTATCTTATTAATGAAATATCGACATAATTGATGTTATAAATACCCAAATAATTGTAATTTGAGACTTTTTATGAATTACAATAATTTTATAGGTTAATATGATATGTTAGTATTGATTTAATTAAATTTTTTTGAACTAATCTTTCTGTTATAAGTTTCACGAAAATCAATTATCAAATAGTGTCAAAATTGACATAAAATAGTTTTTAAAACAAATATTATATTATTATTTGTTATTTTATTTATAAAAATATATTTTTCGGCCAAATGAACTAGATAAGGTCATATATATTAATAATAAACAACTGGGGGTTCATGTTTCTTGTTATGGTATGTTTATTTACCTTATAGTGTCAGAAAACAAAAAGACACGGTAAAAGTAAAATTATTTAACTTAAAGTTAAATCTAAATGATAAAGTTAAAATAGAACCCTAAACTTGTCTAAATTCTATTGGATGAGATTATTTCGACCCATCCCCACCTTATATTTGAAATAAATCAATTTGAAGCTATTAAAAACCGAATATGACTTTATAATAAAATAATATTTTGAGTTTTTTCAAAGGTGCCCCTCTCCTCCCTTATAAAAGAACACCTCCTCCATCTCTTCCTCACACCAATTTGATCCTTAGTGCTCGGCCACACCCTGACAAATTCTCTTCTCCACTTCCCTAGAAACATCCTAGAGGTCCTGGTCTTCTTCAAAGACAAATTTTAGTGCCTTATGATGTGGTCTCAAAGAAGCGCTTCAAAGAAGAGGTAATGTCCGTTATAGATTCTTTCAACATTATTTCTTCTTCTACTTCTTCTTCATTAGTTGATTCATTATAAAGTAATAACATCATTATCACTCATATACTAATATGTTATTATATGTTTGAAACAACCTGATTTCACCATCTATCCATCCTAAGGAAAATGAAATCACCGCACGTGCGTACGTACGGAATACCGTCTCCACGCAGTGGTGTAATCTATTTTCCACCACCACCTTACTTGGATGGGTATAATGGTGTAAATAATTACTATATATGATTATTTTAAAGTGATATTGATTCTTAAATATTATACATACCCTTAAATACAATTCCACGATCATGGGAATGATATCATCGCTCGTGCGTACGTAGGAACTACCGTCTCCACAACGCGATGAGATCATTCTCAATGATTAACCATTCATGAATTATTATAAAGTATATATAATGAGTAATCATGAAATATATGACATAATAATGATACTGGATATATATATGTACGTCATCTACTTAATTACATTCAATTCAATAAGGAAACGAAAACATCGTTCAAGCGTACGTACAACCTACCGTCTCCATGAACAGAGTATTTCTTTCCATTTATCGATCTACTATATATATGTATATTCTGAATATATATTATATCTAAATCAGGTTTTACATTCTTGATTTATTTAACCATGATCTAAGTAATCAGATTAATAATTACAAGTTAAAACACGAACGAAAAATGAAAATATTTTACCCAAAACGTTACTTTAACATTAATTTACAAAAGAATGGGTAATATAAAGTCATAAGTGAACCATATATGATATCATAACAATGAATATGATTATTTATTAAGTGAATGACATTATCTAAATCATTATACATGATTTTTGGATACATACGAAGCATATCGGACATAAGGTAAGGGATAATTATTCCAATCTCGTTTCTTATCCGAGATTGTTTATTCGTAAGTATTTACTAGGGCTATGTTTATCATCCATGTCCATGTTTTCTCAAAATGTTTTCATAAAATTTTTAATATTATTACTTGTATTTATAAATTCATTTTTACACCTTTTTGACTTTTACCACAAGGTATGGAAGGAATCATTCTTTTACGATGTACTTTTTTACATTTCTGGGAAAAGTATGACGAGAATGTTTTTTGTAACTTATACGGAGTGAATGGATTTTTACGGTTTCATAACGCCTCATTTTCATGAAGCTTCCTCAAAAATATTTTATGATTATTTTCAAAAATCCTTTTCTTTAAAATTGAATGAAAATTTCAGAAAAGAAAATGATTTAGCGAAAGAAAGGATATTTTCATAAAGAATTCATTTAAAGTGTTATATCAAAACTATTTTCTATCTAAGATGACATTATTTAATGTGTGTGTGTTTCAAGTATAATGTCACAATTATTTACATGGTATGATTCTTCTTATGATGAAATGATATCCATTTTTTTATATGGATTGTGTTATGATGGCATGATGTTTAAGAATCCCAATTTATTACATGGGTTATGCTATGATTTATGATTTTGTTCCCCAAGTAAAAATGAATTCATTATGAGATGGGTGGGACCTATATCTCCCTCCAATTCATTGGGTAACGATTTATATCTCATGAGATAGACATGGATGGAACAGTAAGTTAATCCGGTTCAGTGTTACAGGACTGTAACGAGGAATGAACTCGATTCAGAAAGGGACTTTGTCTACTAAGATGGTCATGACAGTAATGCCTTGGCTACTATGAAAATCATTACATGTGCTTAATGGATGCCAAAATTACATGCTTTATTCATATGCTATTTTATCATGATTGATGATCCATTATGATCTATCCCTTATGTACTACCATGTTTTATGTAATTGCCCAATATTTTGATGTTTAAATATTATGTTCATGTTTTTAAGTTCAAATGTATATGGTTTGTTTTATTTTCACCATGCTTACCCTTACTGAGAATTTGAGCTCACCCTTTTTATGTTTTCTTTTCCCCCAGGATTAAAAGAAAGGTTTTAGGTAAGGAAACAAAAAGGGGAGTATCGTTATGGGTGATGTTGAAGATATTTCAACAAGATTAGAAGTTTATATTACAAGTTTCCAAAGACACTAAACTATTAAGGTCCTTGTGTGTCTGTTTTTGTTATGTATTATATATTCCGCAAAACTAATGTAATGACCACGTACATCATACTTCAGGTCTCTACAGTAATGAAGGTTATATGTAATCAATTAAAATTATAGATCATCAATAACATTTTAGACTTCTGATGGCTAAACATCCATGTTGTAGTAACCAATGAAATTCCCCACAACATTTTGTGGAAAGAGAAAATGAATTAATCACTATGTGAATTAAAAACACTAGGGGAGTGTATATTTTATAGGATCATAAATTTGGTTACATGGAATGATCACTTCCAAACACCCTTCATGAACCAAATAATATATAAAATAATATATAGAAGTTATTATTACATCTTGGATATAATTTTATGTTATTTTATTGTACCTAACACCATATATGACCAAGAAAAGACCACATTAACAAGAAATTTAGGAACCTTATGTTATAATAGGATTCCAATAACACAATGTAATTTTCTTAATTCATATCAAAAGATAATTGTATGTATATTTTCAAGTATATTGAAGATTAATTTGAGGTATTATTTGATGATTTTAAAATTTTTGGAAATTAATTTTACAATTCCTTCTAAAAAAATTAAATATATAAAACATTACTAAAAATTAAAATTTTAAAAAAACTTTTAATGTTCTTTATTATGGTGGAATGTTGATTTTTTCTTAGGCATAATATTTATTATTAATGAAATTATGTTGATTAATCTATAATTGAGGTGATAATTTCTGTAGATTACAAAAAATAATATCTAACAAGTTAGATCATTTTTACAGGATTTTGTATTCTATTAGATATTTATAGATGAATTTAGTATAAACACACTCAGTCACTCTATATTTATATTGAAGAATTATCACATTTTTTCCAAAATGGATAGCATAATAGATTCTAATGAATTGAAGTGGATATTGACAAACCCACCATTGATCCAACCACCATATTGGGAAGAACAAATTGAGATTATTTATTATGATCCCAACTAAGAGTTGTATTATGACACTCATATATAAGTCATGGAATGAAAAAAAATCCAATTTCTCAATTACCATAGAATTTAACCAATTTTAATACACAAGAAATAAAATTTCTTTTGATTCAACTATTTTAATTAGAGAAATTCATAACCAATATTATTGTAAAAAATGTTCATGAATTTTATACCATATAGACATTATATGTTTTATGATGAAAATGATAGGACGAAACTTCTGATATAGAGGGAACCCTTGGAGAAGTTCAAAAAATATGTTTATACAAGAAGGGAGGTGAGAATGTTGTGTTCGATCACATTACTAGATTGAATATCATATCTAATGTGTATAATTTATCCAAAAAACTAGTTTTAAAAATAATAACGGTTGAATAAATCTAAATGTTTGAAGATAAGTTTCTCAGTATCCAGTATTGGAAATATATTTTTATCATATCAAACCCCAACAGATTTAAATCCCCACCAAATACAAGTATTAAAATCTAAATATTTAAACATATTTTTTAAGATGTATTTCTTTATATAATTCATCATTATTAGTTGATTAGAATAGGATTACGAAAATGTACATTTAAATCAATTTATAAATTTTATGACGTATATTTTATGGATTATACTATGGACCTTGATTTAAAATGAGTTATTTAATATATAGAACCTATTTTCCCACCTAATATTAAGATAACAATTAGTTGAATAGAAATATTAAAAAATGGTTGTTTTCATAAATATTTCAAAAATAAATTGAACATTTAAACGGTTTAATTAATTTTATGAAATTTTAGAAAATTAGGTGATAAAATGTGTGATACCGTTACCATTATCATTTAGAAATTATTATATACTTTTTAGTGGATTATGAATCAAAGTGGGTGGAATCCAAATACACCAAAATTGATATGCTCATGTTTTGTGTGATTTTTCTAGGCGAATATATTTTATTGGTTTTTCATGGCTATATCATTAAAAATGTCTAGGGGACTCAATTATTTAATTTATTATGGATCCTTTACAAAAAATATTTTGGTGTTGTATAATAAAACATTACCAGGATATTAAACCGGAACTAATTGAAAAGACACATTGTCTAATAGGGAAATCAAATCAATTATGAAGAAGACTATCAATCCAACAATAAGGACTACTGATAAAGAATGGATGGAACCCTATTAGATTGTAATATAACATGCAAAATTCCATTTTTTCCAGGTAACATGTAGAATTATTTATGGGAAAAATTACCACATGCTTATAGAATAGGCATATAAAGATTACAGATCTATGGGTTAGAAGAAGATATACTTAGAAAAATATTGAAATCAATTAATATTCAATCTACATTAGCTAAAATCTACTATATGTGATTTTTCCAAAATTCGAAAATTTAAAAATATGGATCATGGGTGGACCATGAGAAGATAATTAATATGAGAGTCATCAATCTAAGAGAAATAAATATTTATTAAAATCAAGAATCATGTTAGTTATATAAAGTCATTTTTGTAACAACCCAAACATTTATCATTGAAAATTATCCCTTCTAATAACGGTATAATCACATAAAATCACATTAAGAAAAAAATGACATATCATGATTAAATGAATTACTATGTGACCTTTAAAAAATATATTTTCCACTTATCTTATTTTAATTTCAAAAACCAGACATACGCATTTGAGATTCGTGAAAAGTTTGGAGTCCGATAGGATATACTTATTTTTTGGTGAATAGTAACATATCCTTTTGAATAGAAATGTTACCATTTTTAACAGTAATATGACCCATGATACTAGTAAATTGGACTAGTGAATATGAACCTTAACAATGATAGAATAAATAAAATATATCCATCCTATAAATGAAATTGTAATCTTATTATATTATAGTGTTCGTATTTTTGTAAGTCTTGAATATTTAATGATTAAAATAATAATTTTAATTTTTTTAATTTTTAAAAAATGGATTCATAAAACTAGTATTTAGATGTATTTTGAGTATATGATAATCTTATGAGAACAAAATTAATTTTTCGATGTGTTAGAAAAGTTGTTTCAATTCTCAAAATTTTTATTTTCAGAAAAATTATGATTTTAATTAAGAACTAAATTACATAAATAATTTAAATAATTTTAACCAAATTGTGTATTTTTGTGGATTTTAATGTTTAAAAAAGGTTATGTCGGTTTTTTGGATTTTTATCAAAATACTTGAATTTTTTTGCATATTGAAATTCGATAATTTACAAAATATGAAAAATTATTGAATGTCTGCATGTTGTTTGAGACCTGGATGATTTAAAAAGCCATTGGTTAAAACATAAATTTATTACTAATTTTAGTTGCAATATTCTTCAGTATTTGTTTTCTTGTGGATAAATTATAAATTAATGAATATAATATTAGTAAAACCCATCTCCCATCAACTATTAATACCACCCCTCACAACCTCATTTCCCCACACCTCTCAACCCATGTTCGTACTCCAAATTCTAATGAAATATCTTTCCATGATCCTCCACTATATATATCATCCATCATTATCACTAAAAGTCCAAAAACATTCCCATAAAGAGGCTCTCAAAGAATATATATTCAAGTGGTAACTTATTTCTATATTTTCATTCAAATTATTTTCAAACATCTTTTATTTTTTTATCAAATACTCAACTTATATTATAAAAATTTCATTATTATATTATTATTTTTTATATACATATAAGATATCATGTTAATGGATGATTATTCAGTATACCCCTCCTTCTTGTTCATGGATTATAAAAATGAAATCATTTCCAGTGATGTGTTAATTTACAAACATCCTGGGCGAAAAACATCGATTTTCCTTTAACTCCATAATGGATGAATGTAAAACCATTATATTGTTGAAAATAGATTTTTATATTTATTTTCTAACCCATTTTTTATTCTGAACACAACTTTAACACATAGTACTGAATGATAAATAAACATGTTCGTTGTGATACAAAAACTGCCCAAATTAACCTAAAACTATCATAATTAAATTGCAACTAATCATTCATCCAAATGGTATATAAAATAATTCATTAAATGAAAATTTAAAATCCTTGATGAACATTAATAAAAAGTAATATTTTTAATTTATTTTTATCCATGTTCTACATGAACTTCCATTCACATATACAAGTAAACCATTCATGAAATCTAAAATATCGCTCCCGAACAAGGAATTTAAACTCTATAACACATAAAAATGACCATAAAAGAACTTATTGAAAGCATGATATATAATATTCTTTTATAAAAAGTTTTTGAATTTTTATTAATTAATCTTATGTCATTATAAAGGATGTTAAAGTGATGAAAGCTTATGGGTTTAAGGAAAGTGTTATTATCAAACCCAACATCCTTTCTTTGGGTTTTCCCTATATCACCAAATTTTCGTTATGGAAAAACAAAAAAATATCATTTTCTGGTAATTATCATACCTTTTATATGATATAAAAGTTTTCTAATAGAGTTTATGACAAACAAAACGTTTTCCAAATGAAATCTTCTTTTAAAAACACTACTTTTACTTCTCACTCAAGGTTTATGGTTCTTGTTTTAGGAATATTATTACATATTTCATTTGGGAACCCAAATTATATACATTTATTATTATTATAGGAATCCAATTAAATTACATCAGTTATTTGTGTCTATAATTTATGTATTTTCTATGTGTCATGCATGATAATGTAAATATTATGATGTGATGGGTGCATCTAGAATTATATAGTACAATGTAATTTTTTCGAGATGATAGGTTTTGAAATACAATTCATTGAGTAATGTGAAGAACCTGATTAGTAATGTGAATAATATGTGCACATGAATATATCTTTGTTTACAAATATGTGTGGTATTTTACCACTATGTGATGATTATTCATTTTTATGCATTTCCATATTCGAAGTATTTTCTTAATGTTTCCTCTAATGATTATGATCTTATACCTATGTTATGAATGTAAAATTTAATCTTATCCCATGTTATATAGTTTAATGTTATTATTTAACCACTTATTTGGATTTTTGCTCACCCCTTTTTGATATATGTCTTGAGGTGATTCTTTATACTAAGGAGAATTAAAAAGATAATAAAAATCTAGCTAAGGAGTTAAATAGAGGTTTCTATTTATGTTGTAAAAGTTATGTTTGTTCATAGTTCTCTCAAGACAATAAACCATTTTGATAATCTTTTTGTCCTAATTTTAAGTTGTTTAATATTAAAATTACATAAAATTAATGTAATAAAAGTAGGGTCGGTGTAGATAGTATCGGAATATGGTTTAGTTAATTTGGGAATTACAATTAAAGGACATAAGTTAAAAGACCTAGAATGAGACTAAGTAAATATAAAAACAAAATAAGATTTTATAAACATAGGGATCCTATAAGATATTTTTTTAGTGTTAATTTCAAAAAATTATTGATTTTTTATGACATGTTGACTCATGTTTGTTCTAGCCTTTTCTGTTTAATAGAATGTTGTGAGCAAAGAGAATCCATGAAAATAATCCATGTGAGGGACAATTTAGTGATTGCTCGAATGAAACCCATAATGATTTTGTAGGTGGAGTTCAAATCATCATGGAAATTCATATCCAATAGTATCATATTATGATTAATAACCTGAATAATGTGGAAAATCAACCTTCACCTAAGAGAAAGAAACTGGATATCAAGTGATTTATTTGGAAATGAACTCCAACATTTAATGAATCTTCTGATCCACTAGTTGCAGAATTGAGGTTCAAATCATCGAATAATATCTTTTATCTACTTCACTGTTCTAATATAGTGACAACAAAATTGATATAATAATTAGTGGATTAAAACAACACCTTTGGAAGGCTCTTGCAATTTAAGGCATTGGGAGATGTGAAGATGTTGTTTCGTGTTATCTCAAAGAGGAGATGGAGTTTTGAGAATAGTCCCATGTATATGGTGATATGAAACAAATGATGGAGTTTTATGTAAGAGGATATAATGAGAATGGTGGAAAAGAAAATCAACCACCCAGATGTAAAAATTGAGGGAATAAGCATCATGAAAATTGCATCAATGTGATGGGGGAATTCATTAATTATGGAAGAGAATTCCACCTATCACATGTATATCAAAAAGAAATTAGAAGGAAGGATAATGTGGTAGAGGAAAGGAGAGAACCACCTATGGTCTAATTCTAAAACTATATGGAGAATTTGAACTATGAAAGCCACTACACTAAACCTTGAGTCTTCAGGGGAAATCAGCATTCGCAACCACAAAAGATATCCAAAAAAGGGAAGGAATATTACAACACTACTGTATAAGTGGATCATGAAAATTATGTCATAAAAGGTACACATCTTATTAATTCAAGAAAGTAAAAGTTCTTATTTGATTTTGGTTCTATACATTAATTTATATATCACTAATCTGCTACAACTATTTAATATAATCCCCAAAACCATGAAATTGAGATATCTGTAAAATAACAAGTGGTGCAATCATTGAATCCCAAGTGTTGGACTCTTCTCTAGATGGTATATGTGGGAATATCCTTCTAAAGAATCTCGTAATACGTCCCTTGGTAAAATTAGAAGCTATAAATATAATGGGCTGGATATCTTTATATAGAGCACATATCAACTATCAGGAATAGTAAATATCATTTAATATTCCAAACCATCCCATCCTCCTCTATAATTTCATATATGATCATTAATCACTATTTAAAAATCCTCAAACAGTGTGTGTCTTTGTTACCTATGAAGATCCATACCTCGACAAACGGTATAGTCAATGGAAAGTGTCAACCTAGCGTAAGTCCCATCGTGAGGGAATATAGTGATGTATTTCTAAAAGAGTTACCTAAACTTCCCCTAGATCGTGATGATGAGTTCACTAAAGAACTCATACATGGATCTATTCCTATATCAAAGTGTTTCTATAGGATTTCTCCTATCAAACTAGAGGAGTTGAATAAAAATCTTCTAGATCATTTGGAAGAAGGGTCCATACACCGTATTGAATCACCTGGATATATGGCATAGCTCTTTTTCAAGAAGAATGATCGAATAATCAAGTTGTGTATTGATTATTAGGAACTCAAAAAATGTCACCATAAAGAAAAATTATCCTCTTTTAAGTATTGAAGAATGGTTCGATCAATTAAGAGGACATCAGTACATCTCAAAGGTGGATCGTTATCTTTGATATCATTAGCTAAATGTGAAGAAGGAATTTATTTGGAAGACTCCTTCCATAAAAGGTATGGGAAAATGAGTTTCTGGAGACGCCCATCAGACTTACTAATGCCAATTAATTCTTTGGGGATTTGATAAATAGTATCTTTAGAAATTAACTAGAAAATTTTGTGGTAGTGTTTATTGATGATATTATCATCTACTATAAGAGAAAGGAGGCACATTAAAGACATATAAGAATTGTTTTAGAGACATTGTGAAAGGATAATGTGTATGCCATGTTCAGAAGATGTGGATTTTGGATGAAGAAAGTCGCATTATTGGGACATTTGATCACATGTGAATGAATTCCTATTGACCCTTCAAAAAACAATGGTGAGTGAGTAATGGACCCAAACCACTAGTATCACAGAAATCCATAGTTTTCATGGAAAATCTAGGTGCTAATGACATTTTCTGAGAAAATTAACTTGATTATTAAGGCAACTAACTATGATAACAAGAAAAGGGTTATAGTATCTATGGAATGATGAATGTGAGGAAAGCTTTGAGGATATAATCTGAAGGGTGATCATGGAACCTGTACTCACATTACCGAAATGTGTAGAATGTTTTGTGATATTTGGTGATGCTTGGAAGAAAGGATTTGGTTGTGTACACATGAAAAATGATAATGTGATACCCTACGCCTCATAATATTTGAAGATCCATGAGAAGAACTACCTGAAGCTTGATTTGGAGTTAGAAGCCTTATTATTTTTTCCTTGAAAATAATGTGGCACTAATTCATTGGTGAGAAGTGTGGCATATATACTGATCACAAGTGTCTAAAGTGTATTTTTATGATAATTGAGCTCAACATGCATCAAAGGAGATGGCTAGATCTAATCAAACACTATGATTTCTCTATTCACTATAGTCTTGGTATAGGGAACATGTTAGAAGATGATTTATGTTAAAAAGAATCTACTACCCTATCCATGATGTGGATTGAGAAAGTCCATAACTTCATGGATAAGCAAAAAAGGATTTGGAAATCATAACGATATGGAATAAATCAATCCTAGCAAAAATTATTCCCCAACCATATACCCATATGATGATTAAGGATGAACAAAGGGATGATCTAAAGTTATAGGAGAAGGTGAATTTAGTAATGGAAGGGAAGTAGTAAGTGTTCCATAACGATGATGTTGGTGTGATTCATTATGGAATGAGGATTTTTGTGCCTTCGTGACCTAGGATAAATAATGTGATATTGGTAAATGCACATTGCTAAGATTTCTCTATCCATCCCTGTAGCACCATCCTATAGGGACATCTCATAGAACAGTTCTTGTTGGATACCATAAAAAAGGAGATTTCGGGATATATCTCAGGGTGATTATATGTTAGCGAGTTAAAGAAAATCAAAAAATTTCTAAAGGGATGATGAAACCATTTTCTACACCCATATGGAAATTGGATAATGTCACTATGGACTTTTTCACAAGTCTCCCAATGATATCCAAAGTATGTAATGAAATATTGGTTGTGGTTGAATGATGCACCAATCTTCCCACATTATCACAATTTGTGAACATCTCTATCTTAAACAACTTGTGATGACATTTGTGAAGGATTTGGAGGGACTACATAGGGATCACCTCTATATTGACTCTATTCTTGATCCAAGGTTCACATCTAAATTCTCATGGAGTCTCAAACATGATTTCAGTAATGAACTAAATTATGTATGGCCTATCATCCCAAACTGAAGAAAAATATGAATGAACTATTTAGATTCTCTATGATATGCTAAAATCCGGATATTTATAATTAAAAGGTGGATGGGAACAACATATACCATTGGTAATGTTATCATACAACAATAGCTTCCACCCAAGTATTCAGATTGATCCGTATGAAGCTCTGTATGAAGTCGATGTATAAATTCCACAACATGGAAGGAATTTGGCTCGAGAAAGCTACATGGAGTTGATCTTGTGAAAGAGATAACGTTGAAGGTTTGTGTTATTATGAAAAATGTCTAGGCTACTCAGATTCGGAAAAAGATCTATGTAGACAACCATCGATGGGAATTGGAGTTTGACATTGAAGAGAAATTCTTCTGTTAGATATCTCCATTTAATAGAGTCATATAGTTTGGAATGAAAGCGAAGCTAAGATCAAGGTACACTTCTCTCTTTGAGATCCTTTACTACATAGGATTTATGGCCTATCAAACTTTACTTACACGGAATGTTGATCGATTTCATGATGTGTTTCACATATCACTCTTGAGGATGTACATACCAGATCCCTCACTTGTACTAAACTCAGTAGTGGTACAGTTGGACGATGATCTCTCTTGTGAGAAGCAACCAATAATGATTCTAGACTAGAGAGATGAGTAACTACACAAGAAGAACCCCCTCCCCAATCAAAGATTATTTGAGGAATGATATGTATAACAAATTATCTTGGGAACCATAGGATTTGATGAAGGAAAGTACTTTTTTTATGTAAAACTAAATTTCAAGGGAAATATTTTAAAAGGGGGAGAATGTAATGACAAAAACTTTTATCAATGCTATTTTTCCTTTTGTAGTAATGTTATACACATATATAACACATTAAGAAACAATATTCCTCAGTATTCTTCAATGAACTAAAATGTTTCCTTTAGACATAAATATTCCACTTCTATTATTTTAATTTCGACAATATGACAAACACAGTTGTGTTCAGAATGATGTTTGAAGTCTGATATGACAAATTTAATTTTTTTGAATAGTAACATACCATTATGAATTGTTATCCTAATATTATAAATATAAATATGATACTTATTACTATTAAATCAGCCAAGTGAATAGGAACCATACCAATGATAGTATAAATAAAATTTATCCATCATATAAGTGACAATATAATATAATTATATTATTTTATTTGTATTTTTTTAGTAATTTATGAAAATTAAATGATTCATTTAATAATTTAAATAAAAATATATTTTACTAAAATATATTAATAAAACTAATATTTAGATTACATATTATTATATGAATATTTAATGAAACTGTAATCAAATTTTCATTGTGTTAGATAAGTATTTTTTATTTTTTATTTTTTATTTTTCAAGTAAATTATGATTTTAAGTAAAAATTAAATTACTCTTATTTGTAAAATTATTTTCATCAAATGGTTCGTTTTTTTTATTATAAACATCTCAGAATGGTTAGGTTAAATTTTTGAGAATTTTATGAAATAGTTTAATATTTGATGAATAGTGAAATTCAATAAATTACAAAATATTTTAAATAAATGAATTTATACATCATTATTTAGTCATGGATGATGTCAATGGCCATTTGTTCAAACTCACATGCACTTATTACTATTTTTCATTACAATAATCTTAAATATTAATTTTCTTGTGGTGAGATAATCAATTAATGAATATAATATTTAGAAAACCCCTCTCTTCTCCACTATAAATGCAACCCATCACAACCTCATTTCTTAACACCTCTCAGCCCTTTTTTCTACTACAATTTTAGCACAAATATATTTCCAATATCCCATACATGTACATAATCTTTTGTCCTCAATTAATTTCTAAACCCTGTCTGTGGAAGAGGATCTCCCCAAAGATATATTCTAAAGGCACTTTCAGTCTCTATTTTTATTCAAATGTATTTCAAATTTCATATATTTTATTCTGTTATCCTCAACTTCTATTATCCAAATCATTTATGACTAATATAATATAATTATATCATATTATTGTATGATTATTCATTATACTCCCCCATCTCTCTCATTGTTAATTAAAATGAAATTGTTTATGGTGATGTGTTAATTTACCTACATCATGGGTGATTTACATCCATTTTCATTCAACTCCTTCATGAATGTCAAAAAAACCTTAAATTGATTAAAATAGATTTCAATATATATTTTTTAATCCTTTCTTATGCTCTGGAAACAAAATTTATAAATAAAAATTTATGATAAAACAAAACATGTTCGTTGTGATCCAAAAACCATACAAATAAACCTAAAATGAACAAAATTAAATTCCAACAATTGATTCATCCACATGGTATATAAAATTATTTGTTAAAAAATAATTTCAAATCATGTAAGATCATTATTAATTTATAATATTTGTTCTGGAGGTTTATCCATGTTCTACATGAACTTTTAATCATGTTTACAAGTGAACTGTCCATGAAAACTATGAAAACGAACACTCCTGAAAAATGAATTTAAACTCTATTTCACATCCAATGGCCCATAAAATAACATAGAGAAACCATAATAAACCTTAATCATGTATAAATGGTTTTTTAATTGTTAATTAATGAATCTAATGTCATTATATAGGATTCTGAAGTGAAGAAAGTATTTCTATACAATGTGCAAGGAATTCTAAAACCCAACTTTCTTTCTTTGGTTTTTTCTTATATCACCCCATTTTCAGAATTTTTACTACATAAAAATAATGTTCTCATCGTTATCTTACATTTTCTAGGATAAAACTTATTTCCACTAGAGTTTCTATCAAAACAACTGTTTCCAAAAGATGTATTCTTTCAAAAACACACTATTTTCTTCTCTTTCATGGTTGATGGTTTTTGTATCAAGAGTGTTTTTAACAATTTAATTTTTTAAAACAAGATTTATAAATGTATTATTTTGATATTAAATCCATTAATTTACATAGGATATTTATGTTAATGATTAGTATGTTTTCTATGTTTAATCCATCATAATTTAAATGTTATAATGTGGTGGGCGCACCCAGAATTATATAGCGTTATGTAAATGTTATGATGTGATGGGTGCACCTGGAATTATATACCACCCTAATGCATTGGGTATTGTGAAGAAACGCTTGATTAATGTGAAGTATATGTGAAAATTATAGTATCATTTTCACAACTATGTGTGTTAGTTTCCCACTAAAACATGATATTTTGTTTTTGTGCATTACGGCATTCCCAATCATTTATTAATGTTTCCTCCCATGATTATGATCCTTTGACTATGTTCTTATGATAATGATTAATATCATAGATTTATATATTGTTTTCTGTTCTTATTAATCCATTTAATGGATTTTTATCTCATGAATTTTTGATGTATATCCTCAGGAGACTCTTTGTACTAAGGAGAAAAAAAGTCAAATAATAATCTAGAGAAAAAGGAATTGACTAAATGTTTGTTTTTATCTTGTAAAATTTTAATGTTGTATTATTTTTCTCAAGACACTAAAACATTTTATCCTATTTCTCTAATGATTTTATGTTTTATATCATTAAAATTATGTAAAAGTTATATTAGAATATAAGGGTCACTATAATTCTATATTAGAAGAAACCTTTATTATTACTCGTACTTATTATTTTAATTTTTTGAATATTTTTAATCCTGAAGTAATTAATAAAAATTTATTTATGGGAATTGATTATAGAAATAATATGTTAATTTACCATAATAACCAGTGTAAGAGAACACACTACTCCAATATAATTATTAATGAAAATTAAATAATATTCACCTATAGTGGTCCAAGAAATTTACAAATACTATTCGGTAATTATTAACATGAACAACCAATATTTACCACTAAAATAGAATGATTCCTTGTGTCCTTGGAAATGTATGTCGATACTAAAAAATTCTCAACTAAACTAAAACATCATTATTTTATTCACTATAATTAACCCATAATTCTTCTCAAGCCTAAAAAAATACATGGGATATTTTGGGGAATACTTAGATAAATTATTGACCTAAAAGTCCTAATAAAGGAATAAAAATTATGTAGAATTATAAATTATTAGTCAAATATATAACATAATGACATAAAACATAATCCGAAAGTGTAATCTCATTGGAAAATTATTTATATAACAAGGTATCATAGTATCAAGGAATCATGGGAAATGTGGAAGATACATATCACATGAAGTTAAAAGGAGTAAATAATAATATACATCACAATATCACATTTCATAAAAAGTCCCATTATGGATTAAATTTACTCTATAATCCCATTCACTTCCCCTCATGAGCCTAAAGAATTACCTAATGCATTTGAGATTTATATGGTTTCACCCATAAAATCATGTTTATGATTATGTGTGCTACAAAGGGAAATAAATAATAATGTATATACATAATAATTACATATGGATTGATCATATTTTCATATTCATGTCTCATATTTTAATCAACAGAAATTATTTAATGAATAAATTTGAGTCATAACCATAAGGAATGATTTGTTTCTTATTGGTATAAAAATATAGTTATATCTATTTGAGACATATAATTTTAATATTAATTAAATATATAAAATCAATGGTTATCTTCATTGAAGAATTTTTTTTTAAATTATTACATGGAATTTTTCATAAAAAATACACTTTTATCTTTGAAATCACATATAAATAATATTTTAAAAGACTAAAATATTATAGAAAACAATTTATTTAAAAATTTCCATGGAAACATAAAAATTTAGATTCAAGTAGTTAATAATTTAATATATTAGTTAACTATGTACCTGATGTCTATGTTAAAAGAAATTAATTTCACACAAATATAAAAATGATAAAAAGAATTTCATTTTGAAAATTAAAAGAATATTACTTTTATTTTTTTTATAGAAATACCACATTGGGTCAAAATAACATTAATAAATCATTATTATAATAATATAAATATTCAAGAAAATATATTTATAAAACATGGATTTGGAAAAATAATAATTTTTGACAAAATAGTGAAATAAATTCATCTTTTCTGAAAAAATATTTTTTAAATAATTTTGACTACCAAAGAGAGAAACATGGAACTATTAAATGAAATGTTTATGGATACCTATAGGATAATAAAATAAATTTTTTTAGATCAAAATATATAACAATTCTTCCATGTGAGAGATAAACCTAATCAACTGTGAATAATTCTCAGATTATAAAGTATTCCATTGCCAAAATTTTTATCACATATAAATAACATTTATTATGATTATTTAATAATTAAGGGTGGAAATGGAATCTGAAATTCTAAAAAACATTTCCCAAGGTAGAATAAATATAATTTTTTCTTGATAATTATATTATGTGATTTCAGTCAAAATAGCCTTAAACGAATAAAATCTCACCATCAAAGTAGAGTCTGTCATAATTACATTACTTATTTTTATATTTTTGAATCAAAAGACACTAAAATAAATAAAATTATTTGAATCTATAAGTACCATGAATTACAGAAATTTATATATAAAAATGCATTCTTGATTTAGAAATATTCATATACATTGAAATCAAGGTGAATTATAAGAAACATGTCTCATGAAAAAGGGATTAAAACAAAGAAAACACTTTTAAAGACCACATGATTGGAATTGGTAATTAGTCCTCAAATTTTTTATGTACATTTAAATAATTACATATAAAAGAAAATTAATATAATAATATTAATATATATATA
The DNA here is from genome assembly GCA_963277665.1 of Viscum album. Lineage (NCBI taxonomy): Eukaryota > Viridiplantae > Streptophyta > Magnoliopsida > Santalales > Viscaceae > Viscum > Viscum album. Next base: position 1,593,564,582 of record OY728150.1, read on the forward strand.
TATATAAATTCACATGTTGTCATCCAATAAAAATATAAATAATATTGAATTGCAACCAAATGAATTGAAATTGATTTATGAATTCACTTATTACATCATATAATTCATGTCAAATTCCCATGGAAAAGATAATTTTAATTGATTCATAAAATACCATGAATTATTATGGATTCATTATATAATATTTAAATAGGGTTTATACACACTATATAAATAAAATTATGATTAAATCATTAAAATATTATATTATGAAAATAAATTATTATTGAATCCCTTACCTAGAGTGCACGCATTCTATGTATTCCCTTTAACTCCTCTTTTTTTGATAAATTCATTTACATTACACCTTAATCAATACAAGATTTGGTATTATTACCAAAATTAAACCACAACAATTTGTGAAGTGTTATTGAAAATGTATTTTGGTATTTAATGGATTCTCTAGAGTAATAAAATGTATGAGAAAATAGGACATAAGGTAACCTTTTGTATGTAATGGGAGAATAATTCATTGAATTATTTTTAGAAAATGAATATCATATATATCATAATAATTTTAGGTGGAACCATGTCACCCACAATTAAATTACCATTTTTTATATGGTATAAATACACTGAACTAATCACATTAGGTATTTTTTTGGACTCATTTTAAGCCATATCTCCAAGTTAAATCACATTAAACTCAATTTTACAAAACTATGATAACATAATATTTCGAAATTATAACATAATTATATTTAAAAAATTATAAAGGGTTATTATAAGAAAAAATGGACATTAAAATACCAAAATAGATAATGATTTTATGATTGAATATTGCATTATTTACTAAAACCTCAAAAATAATACAAAATTTTCAATCTAAATCATTCCAAAAATTATTATCATTAAAAATCATAAAAGCATACATTACTAATTTCAATCCCAATGATTAAAATTATTTCACAACAAATTTTTCTAAGATAATAATAACATTTATTTTCAGATTACATAAATCACTCTAACGGATCACACCATATAGTTATATTCCAAGTTCATATATACTCAAATCACATATATTGTGGTTTTTTCTATACTTTATAATGGGATAGGATAGAAACTAGTTATTATTGTAAAAAGTGAATTCCATGATATTATAAAAAATAATTTATAATGCTTTCATTCGAGGTATTTATACTAAATAAAAGAACATGGATTGAGGAAGAGGTTATGAATATTTTTAATAATATATAATGAGATATTTCATTAATTTTTTTGAAATTTTATATGGTTTATTAACAAAAAAAATAACATATCGTAAATTCCCATAATCATTATAGAATAATTTTTTTTAAAGAGATAAATTCCATAAATAATATTTTATTTTGATACTGGTGGCCATTCTATATATAAAATATTCATGGTGCTAAAACATATCGTCAATTAAATTTTTAGAAATTGAAAATAAAAAAACAATCAGATAAAGAATAATATACATCATTTAAGTTTTAGGTATATATGATGTCAATAAAAGGATTAATATTCATCCAAATCCACTAGAAAACATGTGTTAAAAACAAATCTAAATAAGGGATGGATTAATTAATTTGGAATTTATTGGAATAATATAATTAACTACTTGAATTTTTATATGATTTAATTATAATAATTGTCATATCTTGTAGAATATTCGAGTTACATGGTTTATTTTCCAAGGATTACTATAAGGAATGATTAATTTTCAATCACATATAGTGAATAATTATTAGTTTCAGGTACTTGACTCGTTGTTTATATATTCTTTTTATGTAAAATTATTCGGTAATTTTTCAAGATATTAATAAATGTTTTATAATTATTATTTTTCTTTTTCTATAGTTTAGTTGTTTGAGAACAATTACTAGAAACCATGCAACTCCTTCTAAGAAATCTTGCAATGAAAACATTTGGTACTGTCTTGGCTCATTATTTGTCACAAGGTTTGGAAAAAATATGAGGATTGGTGAAATTTCAATGAAAAAATGGATAATGGGGTTTACAAAAATTGGTTCGTAGTTTATAAAAAAGTGTATTCCAATCATGACATGTGGGATTTGATGTAACACCCCAGGTAAATAAAGAATATTAAATCTTTATATTTTTCCATATTTATGAATAAAATATTAATATTCCTTTAAAGGGGATGCTATGCTCAATGGCATACCCAATACGCAACAACGAGTTTCTTGGGAATCTTACATAGCACTCGAATAATAAAATAATATTATTTTAAATGGTTGTTAACGCCTATCCGTTGTAATGGCGGGAATGAACAAAACTAACTAAAAAATGATTATATATGTTTTTCAAATATTTTTACTCTTTACAATAAATGATAGAGGATTAAAAATTCAAATGAATCCAGTTTTTAAGCGTAAACATTCTAATATTCTTTAAAAGGTCGATTAACCACCTTTTGATGGCGAATCCATTTTAAATCAACTTTTTGAAAATTTTATAAGCTCTATTTTTCAAAATAAACATATTATTTATAATTGGGACATTTAAATATACCTTGGGTTAATTTTTGGTATTTTTCTGACAATGTTCATTTTTCAATGAATAGTGAAAAATACTGCATTTTACATCAAAACTGCTTTTTCATATAATTCAATTATATGGTTATATTATCTTTTTAATTTGTTTTAAAGTTTAATTAGAATATATTTTTACCATTTAATTCAATTATGGTCATTGGGATTAATTTCACTTTGGAATTAGGCATAAACAAGTGCCAAACTTTTCATAAATATTGTTTTTAAAAACACATTATTTGTTTTGACAACGGGAAGTTTTTTTTAAATTTATTATTGAAATTTATGTGTTTGGAATTTGGTAAAATGGATTACATATTTGGAATCAGAAGGTCCAAATTATGTAATTATGACTCTTTTGTTTTTGGACATTATGAATATTAACGACGGTAATTATCTTTAATTATCTTGATTAATGAGTAATCAGGTAGTTAAAGATAATAAAATAATATCATAATAATAAAAAATGACCACAACATGTGTCTTACGGCTACGGGTTGTCTCATGGCCGACCATGGGATTCCTTGTGCCAAACATGGGGGCCCCATGGAATCACGTTTGTGAGAAAGTGACTTTTTAACTTTTTATTTTTAAATAATGTTAAATGTAACAAAGAATGTATCACCTAAGTAAAATATTTTTAATTTTGTCTACATAAATGATCGTTTGTACTATAAATATTCATTGTAAAGATAAAAATATTTCCTACATCATAGTATTTTTTTATAATTTTTAGACATTAATTAAATTAAATTATTTACAACATCATGATGATGCAGCGGTGAGCTCATTATGTAACGATTTAATTAAAATGGAATGATAATGTAAAATCTAAGACCTAAACATGTCCAAAACCAATTGTATGGGTGGATTTATAACCCTTATCACCTTAACCTAGAAAAAAATCAATTTGGGACCATTAAAATCCGAAACTCATTTGGAAATAATGTTACATTTTATACCTTTCCAAGAGTGCCCCTCCTCTCCTCTTATAAAAGGCCCCCACATCTCCCTCCTTACCCACACTTCCAAAGCCTTTGGCTCGGCCAACCACTGACCGGTTTGTCTCTCAACATCTCTATATAACTCCTTGAAGCCTCACTTTGGGAATAATCCTTTCCAAGGAAGCCATTGAGCTCAAATCAACGGAAGTTACCCAATTTTAAGGTAATGTCTTCACTTGAGTCCTTTTGTTTTGTTTTACTTCTCCAACCCCCTAAAATCTTTTTATTATTTTATTTTGTAACAACTCCAGTATCTTCAATATACTAGGTTGTTTTTATAAGATGGATTCTAGATAAACTTACAAACACCTACATCTAATGGTTAAAGAACATACTGTTTCCGTGGATGGCGGATTTCTGCCTCCCGAAACGATGATTGTTCATCATTATTCTAACACCTTCAAAGGTGGCCATTAAGATGAAACTATATTTATATATGATATATAATATGTTTATGTTTTACTTAAGCTTCTGTATTTTTCATTTATGGCATATCTTTATTGTTTCCATTATGGGTAAATGTGACATCTTCATTTAAGGAAGTGCGGACTACCGCCCCCTCAAAGTGATTTGATTCGTTAATACCATATGTGCTACGTATAAAGGATATATTTAATGATATTATATATGATACCATAATGGAATTAAAATACTATTATGTATCATTATTTTTTAATTCCATTAAATATGAAATAGAAATGGAAGTAGCGTTCATGCGTACGTACGGCTTACCGTCTCCATGAACGGTAAATTTCATTTCTTATCTCAAAATGTTATATACTATTATAAGTACATATATATAATGGATATATATGTAATATATTACATCTAAATGATGGATATAATTATGGAATTATAACATATATATATCTTTCATTTTGTTTTAATTCAATTAATACGACAAAAAAATTAATGTAGCGTTCATGCGTACATACGGCCTACCGTCTCCATGAACGGTGCTTTTAATTTTTATCTCCAAAAGCTATGGAATAGTATAAAATTTATATATACTGGATATATATGATATTTAAAACATCAATACTATTCTAGATATGATGTATCTATAACTACATGGAAAATTATTTTCCAACAAGTTCAATTTTTGACTCATGTACCAAAATCGAGAAAAATGTCTAATATGAACTCATATTATTAACCAATTATTATAACATTAAAATATGTGATATGAACTGAATAATAATCTTTATAGGAGGTACTTAAGAAATTATAAATTGACCAAAGTTTATTATTCCGGAATATAAATAAACGAACAAGACAAGTTGGACTTGAGGTAAGGGATCCTACTCCACTCTTTCTTTTTAAGTACACTCTTTTATGTGATTCCTTTTAAAGCTCATCTTTATTGTTATTGGGATGTTATTTTATATTAATCTTACTGTAATTTTTATGTTCATGTGATTACAGACCCTATTCTCTCTCATCAATCCATTTTGGAAGTTTTGAGTGGCGCCGTTAGGCTGCCGAATTTTCATAAGAGATCTAACCTCTCTCTTTCATTTTAAGTACTCTCCATTATATCACTTCTTTTAAGTTCCTCTTTGTTATGTTGGGGGATGTTATTTTTTATTCATATTTCTGTAAACATTATGTTAATACTATTAGTGACCCTATTTTATCTCATCAATCCATTTTTGGAAGTTTTAAGTGGCGTCGTTAGGCTGCCGAGTTTTCGTAGGGGATTTTTCATCTCACTTTTATTCCCATGAGATTTATGCTACATTTGCCACAATTTCCTTTGACTGGTATATGTACTGCCCATTATTTTAATCATTGTGAATATATACCTTCTTTTATGAGTTATTTACATCAATGTTGTATTGTCCTTCTTTCACGAGGTGTATGTTTCAATGATACCCATATCAGTAAAGGAACCTTTCACCCTCCTCTTTTTAAAAGACTTCTTTTGTTGGGTATTTTAATTTACATTTTGTTATGTTGGTATATGTTCTCATATATCCTTATTGATGTAAATTTTATGTCCAATTGATGAGATATCCTTTTTTTATCTCTCATCAACTGATTTTCTAAATTTTGAGGTGATGCTGTTAGGCTGTCGAATTTTACCAATGGAACTTTTTAACCCAATTTCGATTTCTTTGGGTTCAACATGTAGTTATTGAATATGTCATCCTTTGAATATGTGTGAATGACCCTTGATTTTTTACAGTCAATATCCACTTATATTGGTTGTATTTATATTTGTCACACATAATTATGAGATTGATTTATCCTTGATTTAAGGATACCTTCTTTATTATGGATTTCATCTCATTTTACATTTCTATTGAGACTTCATTGTTTTGATGCACCAGTTCACTCTTATATGGTGTATATAATGTCATTTGGAATATTATATCATGAATCCATCTATTCTCATGATATTATAATGTTCTAATTAAATTTTATTCCTCAATTATTGTATTCAAGTGTCTCTCATTTTGTTAAAAACACTTTAACTAAAATATCTTTTTAAATGTTTTAATGATTTATTGTTATAAATAATTCTCTTTAATATCCATGTTTTCAAAATGGTTTTAAGGATTTATTTATATGGATATTAATGGTTTAAAATTTTAAAAGCTTCAAAGTGGTATGGGACACTTTGATTCAAAAAAATCTCATTATTAAATGTTTTAAATGGTTTTGGAAATGGTTTCTTTTTGAATGGATTCATTATTTCAATATCCTAAAATTTTATATTGTGATTGAAATGTGGAAATGTTATCTTTACTTTATTCATGTTTTATATGATACGTTTATGTTATGGTTCTTGGGCATTTGTTATGAAAATGGGTGGTTCCGTGATAAAATAAGGGCGGGTGAGCCCGATATAGCTCTCCAATGCATTGGGTAACGCGAATGAGTGAAACATTAAGGTTTCTACGAAGAGATTTAGGGAATATACTGTGGTGGGTATTCCAAACGTAACCAAGAGGGTTACTCCCTATGTAATAATGTTATGAATGCCTGAAGATACCTTTAGTGTCTTATGATTTCTATTATTTATTCATGATTTGATATGCCTATGTTTTATGGGTAAAGTATGATTTCATTATAATGTATATATGAACTCATGTTTCCTTTCCATATTTTTATAACTCCTACTGAGCTTTTTATGCTCATCCCAAGTTTTTGAAATGTTTTTCATAGGTCAAGGGAAAGGAACATGATGTGATGATAGTGTCAATGATGTGTCAAGAAAGAATCCGTGTTTTATTTTAAATATGTTTCCATTGATGGGATGAATGAATACTGTATTTTATGTAACCACTTTGTTTAAATGTGGAATGTAATGCAAGTTTCATGATCTAATTTTCTAAAACTCTAAACCTGAAAAGATCCTCAATGTGTAGTCTTGTAATAACTCAATATTATGTAAGGATTAAGGCCGAGGCCTTATGGTTGGTATAAGAGGTTGGTCTAGATAAATTTAGAGGTTATGGTATATTCTAATCATAAGTGACAGTACCATAATGGATAGGATTTCAGAAAGAGTCCTAGTTTTAGATAAAGTGAATGAGTAAGTATATCTTGGTGTTTATCTTACTCATTAGTATATGATGGTTTTTTTAATACACTCACACTGACCTTTTTGGTTTTAATAAATGGATGGATCTAGCAGGCACCAAAGTGACAATAGGTTTGAAGGAAACTGTGGTTGTTCTCTGATTAAGAGACTGGATGAAATGTGGGATTTAATGAGGAAACTCGTGGTTTTTCTAAACCAACTAGAAAGGAGTCATTATCAACCACTTGAACCTTGGTATGATCTGTAATGCATCATGTACGAGATCACCAATCGATGTGGAAGTTCATGTAATAATTATAAAGGTAACCATTAGAGTTTATATGATCCTTACTTTTGAGGTAATTATGGGTTATAATATATTTTGATGGAAAATGAAAGGCATGAGATAAAATTGAGGTTAAAATATGTTATGATTATATTTGAAGATTTTATCTCATTTTGGGGAATGTTTTAAGAATTATATAGTTTTGGAAAAAGGACAACACGCAGACCGTGTGACAACCCGTCGCGCCGGACAAAGGTGCGGGAATCGAACCCACAACCAAAGTGTGAGTGGTATTTATCGCCTACCACTAGACAACATGAATTCCCTGGTTAGTTTGACTAATTCATTTTAGTTAAATGATTTTATGAATTAAGAGTAAGATGATTTTGGGTTATCTATGGAAATTAATTAACCTATCTTGGAGGATATGTGATTAGGTTAATTATTTTTCAATACGAGACATTAAGAGAAACTGATGTGGTTTATAGATAAATGATATTATTTAACTTGGTATAACATGTGACTAAATCCTTCAAATATTTGGGTTTCAATCATAGTATGGTTTACTTTGAAGATTTTTATGGAAAAATTGTTTATCGAATGGTCCTCGTTGAACTTTGGGTTTTGTTGGACAAATTTTGAGGATTAAGAATAGATTTTATTTTTATAAAGGGTTATACTTTTTGGGACTATCTGATATTGTACTAACCTTTTTGGTTTTGGTTTTGTTTAAAGTCTAACGAAATGGGAAGTATATAGTTCTCTTTTTTGGATTAGGTGATTCTCTAGAAGTTGATTATAGTACTCTTAATGTGAACAAGTCTTCCTAAATACTCGTCTTTTGGAGAAAATATGAGTTTGTAAATAATGTAATAAAAGTTGAAAGTCAACATGATAAGTGATTATATTTACTTATTAATAAATTCCTCAATAAAAATTAACTTAAAACAAAAATTTTGTCTATTAACTTTTCCTACTGAGGAATTGAATACCGTTTAACCCATCACATGTTTGTGATTTTCTTATGGTTAACTTTCTCCTAAACATGTTTTCTATCACTCTCCATCAGAACATGACCCTTTGTTTTTTCCTCCATTTCCATATTTTCATACATGGAATCCTAGTATGGGTCAACTCTGGTGACCTTTGTACTTGTCCTTCTTTATTTTAAAGTGATTGTTTTACCGACTCTTGTTCCGATGTGGGACTTTCAAGGAGGTTTCCAAGCTCAATTTTAAAATTGCGAGGATGCAATTCCCAAAAGGGGGGAAGGATGTAACACCCCAGGTAAATAAAGAATATGACATCTTTATATTTCTCCATATTTGTGAATAAAATATTAATATTACTTTAAAGTGGATGCTATGCTCAATGGCGTACCCAATACGCAACAACGAGTTTCTTGGGAATATTACGTTGCACTCTAATAATAAAATAATATTATTTTAAATGGTAGTTAACGCCTAGCCATTGTAATGGTGGGAATGAACAGAACTAACTAAAAAATGTTTATATATGTTTGTTAAATATTTTTAATCTTTACAATAAATGTTAGAGGATTAAAAATGAAAATGAATCCAGTTTTTAAGCGTAAACGTTTTAATATTCTTTAAAAGGTCGATTAATCTCCTTTTGATGGAGATCCCCTTGTAAATCCACTTTTTGAAAATTATATAAGCTCTATTTTTAAAAATAACCATATTATTTATGATTGGGACATTGAAATTTACCTTGGGTTAATTTTTGGTATTTTTCTGACAATGTTCATTTTTTAATGAATAGAGAAAAATACTGCATTTTACATCAAAACTACTTTTTCATATAATTTAATTATATGGTTATATTATCTTTTTAATTTGTTTTAAAGTGTAATTAGAATATATTTTTACCATGTAATTCAATGATGGTCATTGGGATTAATTTCACTTTGGAATTAGGCATAAACAAGTGCCAAACATTTCATAAATATTGTTTCTAAAAAACTCGCTATTTGTTTTGACAACGAGAAGTTTTTTTTAAATTAATTATTTCAATTTATGTGTTTGGAATTTGGTAAAATGGATTAAATATTTGGAATCATAAGGTCCAAATTATATAATTAGGACTCTTTTGTTTTTGAATATTATGAATAGTAACGACGATGATTATCTTTAATTATCTTGATTAATGAGTAATCAGGTAGTTAAAGATAATACAATAATATTATAATAATAAAAAATGAATACAACATGTGTCCTAAGGTTACTGTTTGTCTCATGGCCGACCATGGGATTCCTTGTGCCAAACATGGGGGCCACATGGAATCACTTTTATGAGAAAGTGACTTTTTATCTTTTTATTTTTAAAGAATGTTAAATGTAACAAAGAATGTATCACCTAAGTAAAATATTTTTAATTTTTTCTACATAAATGATCATTTGGACTATAAATATTAATTGGAAATATAAAAAGATTTCTGGCATCATAGTATTTTTTTATAATTTTTAGACATTAAATAAATTAAATTATTTATGACATCATGATGATGCAGCGATGACCTTATTATTTATCGATTTAAATAAAATGGAAAGATAATGTAAAATATAAGACCTACACATGTCAAAAACCAATTGTATAGGTGGATTTAGAACCCTTATCACCTTATCCTCGAAACACATCAATGTGGGGCCATTAAAATATGAAACTCAGTTGGAAATAATGTTACATTTTATACGTTTCCAAGAGTGCCCCTCCTCTCCTCTTATAAAAGGCCCCCACCTCTACCTCCTTACCCACACTTCCAAAGCCTTTGGCTTGGCAAAACCCTACCCATTTTCTCTCTCCACATCCCTCTCTAACGCCTTGAATCCTCACTATGGGAAGAATCCTTTCCAAGGAAGCTTTTGAGCTCAAATCAAAAGAAGTTACCCGATTTTAAGATATTGTCTTCACTTGAGTCCTTTTGTTTTATTTTACTCTTCCAACCCCCTAAAATCTTTTTATTCGTTACTTTTGTAACAAATCCAGTATCTTCAATATACTAGGAATTTTTTATAAGAAGGATTAGAGCAACACTTACACACACCTACATCTAATTGTTAAAGAACATACTGTTTCCGTGGATGGCGAATTTTTGCCTCCCGAAACGATGATTGTTCAACATTCTTCTAAAACCTTCAAAGGTGGACATTAAGATGACACTATATTTATATCTGATATATAATATGTTTATGTTTTACTTAAGCTTCTTTATTTTTCATTTATGACATATCTTTATGGTTTCCATTATGGGTAAACGCGATATCTTCATTTAAGGAAGTGCGGACTACCGCCCCCTCAAAATGATTTTATTCGCTAATACCATATGTCGTACGTATAAAGGATATATTTATTGATATTATATATGATACCATACTGGAATTAAAATACTATTATTTATCATTATGTTATAATTCCATTAAATATGAAATAGAAATGGAAGCAGCGTTCACGCGTACGTACTTCTTACCGACTCCATGAACGGTACATTTCATTTCTTATCTCAAAATGTTATGTAATATTATAAGTACATATATATAGTGGATATATATGTAATATATTAAATCTAAATGATTTATATCATTCTGGAATTATAAAAAATATATATATCTTTCATTTTGTTTTAATTCCATTAATATGGCAAAAAAATTAAAGTAGTGTTCATTCGTACGTACGGCCTACCGTCTCCATGAATGCTGCTTTTAATTTTTTATCTCCAAATGCTATAGAATAGTATAAAATGGATATATACTAGATATATATGATATTTAAAACATAAATACTATTCTAGATATGATGTAAATATAACTACATGGAAAATTATTTTCCAACAAGTTCAATTTTTGACTCATGTACCAAACATCGACAAAAACCTCTCATATGAACTCATATTATTAACCAATTATTATAACATTAAAATATGTGATATGAACTGAATAATAAGCTTTATAGGAGTTCCTTAAGCATTTATAAATTGACCAAAGTTTATTATTCAGGAATATAAAGAAACGAACAAGACAAGTTGGACTTGAGGTAAGGGATCCTACTCCCCTCATTCTTTTTAAGTACACTCTTTTATGTCATTCCTTTTAAAGCTCATATTTCTTGTTATTGGGATGTTCTTTTATATTAATCTTACTTTAATTTTAATGTTTATGTGATGAGAGACCCTATTCTCTCTCATCAATCCATTTTGGAAGTTTTCAGTGGCGCCATTAGGCTGCCGAATTTTCTTAAGAGATCTAACCTCTCTCTTTCATTTTAAGTACTCTCAATTATGTCACTTCTTTTAAGTTCCACTTTGTTGTGTTGGGGGATGTTTTTTTATGTTCCTATATCTGTAAAATTTATGTTAATATGATGAGAGACCCTATTTGATCTCATCAATCCATTTTTGGAAGTTTTAAGTGGCGTCGTTAGGCTGCCGAGTTTTGGTAAGGGATTTTTCATCTCACTTATATTCCCGTGATATTTATGCTACATTTGCCACAATTTCCTTTGAGTGGTATATGTAATACCCATTATTTTACTCATTGTGTAATATACCTTCTATTATGAGTATTTACATCAATGTTGTATTGTCCTTATTTCACGAGGTGTGTGTTTCGAAGATACCCATGTCGGTAAGGGAAACTTTCACCCTCCTCTTTTTAAAAGACTTCTTTTGTTGGGTCTTTTAATTTACATATTGTTATGTTGGGATATGTTCTCATATATCATTATTGATGTAAATTTTATGTCCAAGTGATGGGATACCCTTTTTTTATCTCTCATCAACTCATTTTCTGAATTTTGAAGTGATGCCGTTAGGCTGTGGAATTTTACCAAGGGAACATGTTAACCCAATTTCGATTTCTTTGGGTTCAACATGTAGTTATTGAATATGTCATTCTTTGAATATGTGTGATTGACCCATGATTGTTTTACACTCAATATCAACTTATATTGGGTGTATTTATATTTGTCACATATAATTATGAGATTGATTTATCATTGATTTAAGGATACCTTCTTTATTGTGGATTTCATCTCATTTTACATTTCTATTGAGACTTCATTGTTTTGATGCACCAGTTCACTCTTATATGGTGTATATACTGTCCTTTGGAATATTATATCATGAATCCCACTATTCTCATGATATTATAAAGTTCTAATTAAATGTTATTCCTCAATTATTGTATTCAAGTGTCTCTCATTTTGTTAAAAACACTTTAACTAAAATATCGTTTTAAATGTTTTAATGATTTATTGTTATAAATATTTATCATTAATATCCATGTTTTCAAAATGTTTTTAAAGATTTATTTATATATATATTAATGGTTTAAAATGTTAAAATCATCAAAGTGGTATGGGACACTTTGATTCAAAAAAATCTCTTTATTAAATTTTTTAAATGGTTTTGGAAATGGTTTCTTTTTGAATGAATTCATTATTTCAATATCCTCAAATGTTATATTGTGATTGAAATGTGGAAATGTTATCTTTACTTTATTCATGTTTTATGTTAAACTTTCATGTTATGGTTATTGGGCATTGTTTTGAAAACGGGTGGTTCCGTGATAAACTAAGGGCGGGTGAGCCCGATATAGCTCTTCAATGCATTGGGTAACGCGAAGGAGTGAAACATTAAGGTTTCTCTAAAGAGATTTAGGGAATATACTATGGTGGGTATTCCAAATGTAACCAAGAGGTTTACTCCCTACGTAAGGATGTTATGAATGCCTCGAGATACCTTTTATGTCTTATGATTTCTATTATTTATTCATGATTTCATATGCCTATGTTTAATGGGTAAAGTATGATTTCATTCTAATGTATATATGAACTCATGTTTCCTTTCTATATTTTTATAACTTTTACTGAGATTTTTATGCTCATCCCATGTTTTTGAAATGTTTTTCACAGGTCAAGGGAAAGGTATATGATGTGATCATAGTGTCAATGATGTTTCAAGAAAGAATCCGTGTTTTATTTTAAATATGTTTCCATTTATGGGAAGAATGAATACTGTCTTTTATTTAACCACTTTGTTTAAATGTGGAATGTAATGCAAGTTTCATGATCTAATTCTCTAAAACTCTAAACCTGAAAAGATCCTCAAGGTATAATCTTGTAATAACTCAATATTAATTATGGTTTATGGCTGGGGCCTTATATTTGAGGCAGTGGATTTTACATAGTTTGCATACATATTTTTTAATTGCGTGTTGTAATTGCATACCATTTATATTTATAACCAAAAATTATGGATATAAAAAGATTTACCTCCTATGAAATGAGTTCTAACCCCCTCCCTAAATTATTGTTGAACAAAACTTCTCATCCATCAAATACTATAGAATGATTTACTTCTCATTAGTGATTTACTACTATGAACATCTAAGTGTGATATATGGTGGACTTGTTTGAGAGTGAATTATTTGTGGCTTTCCATATATTTTTTTTATTCCCCATCATATACTTGTTTTATTATTGTTGGATAATATATTCAGATAAGATTTCAAAAAGTAGTATACATTTGATGCTTTTTAGTAAATCTTTTTATTTTGATTTAAAAATTAATGTTTATAAAATGTAGGATATTATTTTATTTCAGGGAAAATTCTAACAGAATTGTTTACAATTAAATTTTATGATTTTTTTAAATGGACTAGAATGGTTTTATTGGAATTTTATTTGGAATAAATGGTTTTTAGGGTTTTATCATCATTTACATGACACTGTAGAAGGGGATTGTGCCATTAGAGCACATGGAAATGGTTACCTTGTGATGACATGGTAGATAGATGAGAACCCACTCTAGAGTATAGAAATGTCACTTAATAATACATGTCTGAATGTATGGGATTGTGTAGAATCATGAATTTTGTATCTGAAATGAAAATTTGAAATAGTTTAATGAGTTTATATGATTCTTTTCAATGGAAAATATTTGTGTTTCAGTTTTATTTAATATCATATTGACATCTTTAAAAAATGTTTAACTATTTTATAATAATTTGTAACTATTTCCATCATACTCGAATGTGTTAGGAAGTCATTGGTGAAATCTCAATACGTATTTTACTCACCCCCTTCAAGTGAATATTCATGTGTTTGCAGATGTTATATATCCTGACATCGGTAAATGTAATGTATCCTACTTCTTTAGTTATGAATCATGGTACTCTAGACGTGGATTATTGAGTTAGAGGATTTAGCTGTGGGGGTTATTTTCTGCATGTATCGGCTTCCATTGAGTTTTTATATCATTATTATATTTATGTTATGTCGGTTTTGGTTTCTTACTATACTATTTCATTGTATTTTCTTTGGTTTTAGTTATTTATTTTTTATTCAAGCATCGTATAGAGGATGGATTCATATTCTTATCATGGATTAATAGTTTTCATTTCAAAGCTAATATCAGACCCCCAACATTTTATGAACTTCTTTTAATTTATTTCCATCATTAAATGTCTTGGGGATGTCACCTAATGCAGAGTACCATTCATGAAACATCTCAATCCAATGAGGAAGTGAATAATATCACAAATGGTATTAGTTTTTTATTTTGGTTGTTGAAAATAATTCCTTTATTTTAATTTATTTGTGTTGTTAACAAGGATTTGGGTCATCGTATCATGAAATCTAGAATATAAAATGGAATAGCATACTAATTTTGGATTAACATGACATTATGAGGGATTTAGCTACATGTGTTTTAAGACACTCTAAGGATTTTTAGCTCATCGTAGTTGGATTATTTTATGAGAACAGTAAGTAATGCATTTTTAGTGATGACATCCCAATATATATTCATCATTAATTTTGATTTATTATTAGTGAATCTATGAAATTATGTTGATTTTATAAATGTGTTGAATTTTTTTTATTTTTAAAATGAATAGTGTAAATTTTAAAAATAGTCTAAAAATAAAAAATGTTTAATTTTGGAATTCCATTTTGTGAAATTTAGGATGTGATATATTTGAAATTTTTAAGCGAATAATTACAAGGGAGTGATACTAAATGGTGTTTTATATTTGGTATAAAGAATTGTAATAGGTTGGCATCACAAGAACAAACTGGAAGTGGATTCCTAGAATGTTGTTTCACCTGAGCCACAGGTGAACCAAATGTTTTATAATAGTATCATCTAAAAATTACAAGCTAGGAATAGAGGTAATATAATAGATCATACAAGTAAATTGTATTAATGTGTATAATTAGAGAGAAATAATATAACCATCAGTCGAGGTGATTCGGAATAAGACAGAGGTTATCTAAATAAGATGAAAGAAATATTTTATATCCTTGGCACACCAATTGAGATAATAGTGATGTTGAAATGTGTATATTGGGGGATTTAGTATTCCAGTGTTTGGATTAACTGATATAGATAAATTAGAAAATGAATTTTTTTTAAAATATTTCGAATAATTTTTTAAAAAAAAATTCTATAATCACATGTTTAGAAATTCATTAACAACCTACTTCTTCTTATTTTAAGAAAGAAAACCTCATAGTGAATTTTTATATTTTTAAATTAATGAATATAGTCATATTTCTATAAAATGCATCTGAATGTTCATCCATTAGGGAATGGATTTATTTTTTGGGGATAAGGCCCTAAATTTTATCATAAATTTTTATGGTTTTGATAATGGGTTATATATAAAAAGCATATTGCGAGACAGTGGAATAATGATACTTTTTAGGTAATGCATGTAGCAGAAGTATGTTCATACCTATGTGAACTGGTGGGATCTCTTATGCCATAAGTAACTGGAAGAGGGATGCATATTTATAAGGTGAATGTATGAATTAGAAACTGATGGAATAATCATTTAATATTTATATTATATTGAAGTTTAACAGGGGATAATTTTAGTTTGTTTGTTTTGATCATAGAAAATGAAATATTATGACCCAATATATCAGATATAAAAATTGAAACCCTATTGGAAACCAACTTCACTATTGTCCTGGTTCTCCAATGTCTGTTGTTATTGACACATCTCATCCTTCTAATTTATCATATGTTTTAATAGAAAAAGTAAAATAGAATAGTTATAATTCATCAAAAAGAGAAATCTATGGAGATTTTTTGTACATCATGACTCCAAAACCATTTAAATCTCAGCATGGTTATAAATAAAAAATATCATTGAGTAAGAAATTATATTGATGTGATAAAATGATCATTGGTGATAAATTTGGACCTCCAATTGGGATAGGTATGATTATTTTTAATTCTAAACTTATGAGTGATTATTTTTATATGATTACATCCCATTTATTTATTTCTTCCAATCCTGTTGATGTTATAGGTGTTCATATTGATACGATACCTTTGGTTTTAAAATTGAATACCCTTTTGTCCAAATATAATGTGAATCCATTATGTAAAGTAAGTTTTATATAAAAATTCATGGGGTTTATTTTTTTTTAATTTTTCTATTCTTGAGTTATATATATCTAACTTAATCATGGATATGGATATGTTTATAATGTATAAATGTGAAATCAATATTTTTAACTAAAGGTTTAGTTTTTAACTAAATATGGTGTAGAGTAACTCTTTAGAGGATAGAGGAATATAAATGTATATGATCTAGTATTTCTGGCGCCATTATTGGGAATTTTATAATACCATTTTTTATCATTGACCTTGACATATGAGGATGAGTTCAAGAATAGCAGTTTTCCAACAGTCGATGATCAATTCTAGATTCATTTCATGAAAATTTTTTTCACCTATAAGTGGAGTATAGTTTAGATTAACTTCTTATTAGGGATCAGCCAAATGTAAGATCAATTTTTTAAAATGTTACCCAAAAAAATAATTCATTTAAAATTCTAGTTGTAAGAACATAGAATAAAGGGGTTAATTCATAATAGTAAGCCTCTATGGTTTCCTTTAGTCTTGATTTTGAAAGAGGCAGATAGAACTATTCAGATTTGAATGGATGAACATAATACATGTCATTTTATGATAATGAATTTTTATTTGATTTCATGAATTTATGATCTATTTGGTAATTTAATGGGATCCCATTTATTCTCTAAAATTTAATTGGGATCAAAAGAACTGCAATTATGGGTTCAGAAAGAGTATATTTTGAAGACATGTTTTATAGGTTGATATAGATGTTACAAATATGGGGATATTCCTCTTAGTGATACAAATGAAACAAAATATACAATATAATTTATTAATCAAGTATTTTAATGGAATATAGATTCATTTTTATGGTGTATGGGGATGAAATATTGTTGTATTGTTGGACAATGATTGAGCATGATAAACACTTTGTGATTGTTATGGGTATCATGTGAGAGAATCATCTATCATTCAAACATCCGAAGTATGATTTTTGAATTCAAGAGGTATGCTTCATTTCCCATTTTATTTTTAAATATTTCATCTCTATAGATCTATAAAAGATATATGCTATGATATCTTATAATCTTATAAAGATTGACTTTAAGATATACAATTTCATTGGTCTAGTAGGTTGTTACCATAGATTTGATCAGGATATTTCACCACCAGTTTCACCAATTTAATAATTTGAAAGTAAAAAATATTTCATTCATATAGAATGATTATTTAATATATATTTTAAATTTCTTAATGTTCACATTACATATTTATCAATATTAAAATTTCAAAAACTATAGAATGGTAATGTGGTGTATTGTAATTTTTCCCGATCTAGGTTCTAGTTTGTTATGTTTTAGAGAAACCATGTTATTTATTATGTCATGTGAAATGTATGATTTATTTATAATTACAATTAAACACACAATTTATAATTCTCTCATCTAGTCTATACTTTGAAGACATAGAATAATTACTTGTTTGGTGAGAAATATTCTTAGGATATGGATAATATTATCTTGAAACACATTTTCTCATAGATATATTTGTATATTTGAAAATTAATATTGATGGAGTACCTTCAACTAATAGGATTCACCCTGATTTATTCCCTAGGTAAAAACGTTATTTTTGGTGAATACATTATGTATGAATTTATATAGTCAATTGTTAAAGTAGGATTCATATCAATTACAGCTATTTTCAATGATAGATGACATATACATTGACTGTAATGACTGAGGAAGTGTAATAGTTTTCATTCAGGTTATATATTTTCATGATTTTGTGGAAAAGATTATAGATTCATAGAAATATAATTTTCAATATGATTATAAATGTTCAAAACTCAATTATGGGGAGACCCTTTAGGGAAGGAATATGGATGAGAGATATTATTTTTTGGTTCAATATAGGATGATCTTACTATCATCTTTTCATAAAAACATCATTATCCGTACCAACATTCAAGGTGGTCTATTGATCATTGAATAAAAATGGTGTATAAGCCACTAAATTTAATATTTTGTTGACTTTTATTGAGAATATAATTACTATAGTTAGTTTCATGATATCACACTTTTCTTATGGTTATGGTGGGACAACAATTACTAGAGAACATTTTGCAGACATTACCTATTCCAATTTGGAAATGTGAATAGATACACATGTATTATTTTGATTGTCTCCTATGTATGGTTTGGAAATATGATTCCATATGAGTGATAGTGTATCTTCCCAAAATTCAGCACATTTTATCTATATTCATAATTCATATATGGTGGAGGACTTCCCCAAAATCTATATAGTAGATTTTTTTAAAAGTCATAGTGTTCTATGCTCGATTGTATCAGACCCATATGAATGGATTTAATGAAATTTGTTTACAAATTAATATAGTATGTCCTTTGTAATTAGTTTATTGTGAGAGTGTTGTATCATACACTAATGGATGGATAATTTTTAAGGATGATACAAATATTATAAGAGATTTTTATGGATTTTGAATTGGATTTTAGGGGCTCATGGGGATATCAAATACCACTAGTTTGTGAAATTTATTATCAGTTGGACTTTAAACCAATTTTGTGTTTAGGGAATAATTGATTTAATGTGTCTCAATTGAAGAATTATCAACCAAATCATGAACATGTGATTCTATGGAATTATTTTGACCTACCTCAGGATGATACATTTGGTCAATTGCCAGTATGGATTGTTGATACGTAAGATAATTCCTTGAATGGGGAAAATATCATTTTAATATGGGTTTTAGGGAATCATGATAAGATTGAAAAATAAACATGGTAACATGAAAAAGAAAGTGTTGTGTAATGACTTAAATTATATTAATAAAATAGTGATTTTATACATTCTCTCGATGCAATGAACAATGGTTGGGAGAATGTAACACCCTTGGTATTAGTTTCATCACATTTTGTTTTCATGTATTTTAAGTATATAACATAATTGAGTTATGTTTTGGAATTTTTCCATTATTTTTTTATAGGTTTTTGGATTTTAATGAGTTGCACATTTTGATCATTTTTAGTAGAAACTTTTAAACACTACTAAATAAATGATATTGAAAAAGTGGCTATTAGGTTGGCACATATATAGGTTGGAGGGTTTTATAATCTGTGTGGATTATCTGGAGAAACCACGAATTGTTTGTAAGAGGTATGTAGCCCAGTTTTCGTAAATTTTTTTGGACTGTTTGATCCAAAAATGCGAGTTAGTTTTGGAGGCAGTGCCTCTTTCATGGTTAAATCATTATTTTCCTAACCTTGTTCCTTAACTATTCACGAAACAAAATTAGGTCCAAAAATTATTTATTAAATCTGATAAACCACATATTCAACCCAGTTTTCCCTAAATAGTTTATAACACAAATTCCTCTTCCCCCTAAGGTTGTGAGGGCCTTTCCTTTTGATCCATTCATGATTACTATGAATTCATACATTAATTGGAGGTCACATTTATTATTATGTAAAAATTATTCATTATTTCCTTGGTTTTATTCATCATCCCTCTTTCGGAATTATGGATCTACTATTTCCGAGGTATATTCGTGTTTTCTAAAAAAATCATGTCGATATATTTTGGTCTTATTTAAAGTAAAAAAATATCTATTATTGTTTTAGGGATATTTAAAACCTTTTTTAGAGTTTTAGTGATGTTATTTGGTTTACCAAATGTTTTTTAGGTAGGGGGATTTACTCTCGACTATTCTTGATTAGAACATAAAGAATTGGTTTTAAATAGATTCAATATTTTGATGATTATTTTGAAATTGTATAGTGACCCTAGGCTTTAAGACATTACATTTCATGATTTTGAACATAATTCATCATCAGAGTATAAGCCAAGGATCGTTAAATCTAGTGTCTTAGTAGACTAGGTACATTTAACATAAAACATGGGCTAAAAAACATTTATTTATTTAATCATTATAATGATCTCCTAACTTCCTTTGAGCCCTTACATATGCATAGGGTACCCTGTGGAACACATGAACAAAGGGATGAGCGAAAAATCCCAGTAAAGGAATGAACATAAGAATAAACATTAAGCACATGAGTTTGGAGGCTTGACAGAATGATATTTGAAGTATGGAACATATGGAATCATAACATATAAACATGGGATCATAAAAAACATGGAATAAAATAATCATGGGATCATATAAGCATGAGATTATATAATCATAGTTTCATAATGATGTGTCATCAACTTTAAACATGTCTTTAGTGCGATTCAAGGCTAACTGCCAATCTCGTTTCCCATAGTAGCATAAGCCAAGGCTAACCGCCCAGACTGCTTTCCCATAATCTTATCATGAGACATTAACATTACCCAATCCATTGGAGTGATATCTTGGCACACCCATCTAAGTTTATTCATGTATATTCTTGCCACATAAAGAACATCAACCGTACATAAACAAAAGAGTACCCAAGGAACGAGATGGGCACACAATCACGTTATAAAGCATAAAAAAAAGGGGTGTAACATACAAGTGTCCATGAAAGGAAGGAATTAAATCATAAATAGACATTAACAACATATAAATGAATAAATCAGGACAATATATTACAAACTTATTTTATAACGTGTAAAAATATTTTTTAGGAATCTTTGAGTCAAATCATTTTAGTGCAGTTTAAGAAAACAAGGAATATCTCTTAAAACAAAAAGTGGCATAATATTTTTTTATAAAACCAGAAGTAATCCAGGAGGGTTTTCATAATAAAAAGTCTGACTTTATAAGGGAAAAGATGACTTAAAATAGAAGATATAGTACACTTGATAATAGGAAGGAATTCAGGAATTTCTCTTAAAACGGGTTCACTTATCGGGAAGTAATGAGTAGAGAATCAATTAAAAGCATGCATATCCCAGAAAGAATGTGATGAAAGAGTATTGATAAATAGACTTGTAACATGTACACAAAATTTAGAGTATGCACAAGAAAAGATAATATAACATCATTTGGTAGAAAGGTAGATAAGACAACCCGAAGGAATAAAAGAAGTTCGGGAAGAATTATTTATGGATTATCGGCATGGAATCGGGAGTACTTGAGGGGGATTAATGAGAGAAGAAAGGGAATTATCATCACTTATACATAAATAGGGAAGTATGGTGGAGGTGCGAAATAATACCCCATAATTTATAATTACACACAACAAGTCCCAACTTAGTGAACAATCTTGATTAAGAGTGAAATTGAGAGCATCCCTTACCTTAGGCCCGTTGGTGTTCTGCACTTGATATTAATGACCTGAATTGTCAAATTAGGTTTAATAATAAATATTTCCATAACCATATATAAATGTATAAGATTAATTATAACCTTTTTAAGTTCATTTATACCCATCTTGGTTGATTATGAGGTTCAATTTTATTGTTTGGGTCCGTTTGTTTCATATATTTTAAAGACCGGTTCAAATGTATTTAGGTTAAAATAAATTGTAAGATGAAAGTGGTTGTCTAGAATTTAAGTTATAACATTATTGGACATCTATTAGGTTAGATGGTTAAAAAATTAATTTGGTTAATTATATTGAAAGAGAACCTTTACATAAACATTAATGATAAACACTTGATTTAATTTTAACGATTTTGCCCATAATTGACTTGTTTTGTATTATTGTTTTATATCATGAGTGTATGAGGATTACAAAACCTTAAATAGGACATATATATATATATAGTAATCTGGTTCAACAATAACACAAAGGGTTTCATGACCATAATTAACAGTAATCATAGAAATTGATAAATCGTTGTCCTCGAATGTGCTAAATTAGCTCATCTCAAATGGTGCTTTCATTTCATCCAAAATAAGGGGTGGGGAAATGAGGAAAGATAATGAAATAAACCACCAGAATGAAGAAATTCCAGTACTTGTATGATACTTGATTTACCATACTATTATGGTTAAGGTAGGTGAGGAATGAAAGAAAATGAAAACAAAACACGTGAAAACAAAAGTGGGTTCTTACGCTTTGATCTCCTCTCTTTGAGACTCCTCTTAGGGGATTTGGTTTTGGTCTTTTGGAAATACCAACAAGCCTTGGACGTGGGAAAGGATATTGGGAGAGTATTTTGGTAGAAATTTGGCTAGGCACAAGGCTTGAGTGGTGTGAGTGAAAGAGGTATGGAGATAGGGTATTTATAGTGGAGGAGAGAGGGGTTTCCTTAATATAAAACTCATTAGTTAATTATTTCCCCAAAAGGCAAGGAATATTGAGTCTTGCATGACCAATTATATTAATTTTATAATGTAATCCCGAACCATGTGGGATTACATCCGAAGAACATCACCCATAACTCTATAATTAGCTTATTTAGATTATTTTTGTAAATTACGTTATTTTACTATTCATAAAAAATTCAAGTATTTCAGAAAAATCCCAAAAATTTACCACAATCATTTTTCGACATCTAGAATCCAAAAATGAAGTCCATTTTTCAAAAATAATTTTCTAAATAAGATTATTTTATTATTTAAATAAATTAATAATTTATTATCATAACCAGTTTTAAAGCATCTATTAAATCATTCTAAACTATTAGTATATCAAACATCCAACATGAATATTATATTTGTACCACCATAGGTTAGGTTACTATTCACCAAAAATTATTATTTTTTATTAGACTCCAAAAAACATCTTGAACAAAACCGTGTATCCGATTTTCAAAATTCCAAACACAGAAGTGACAAACTTATGTTTAAAGGTCACTTATCACTTAGTAGTTCATTATTTTGTGATTTTATGGAATATTTATAAGAAATGAATTTCATTAAAAACATTGGGTCATTACATTCTACCCCCCTTAAGAAATTTCTCCCTCGAAATTTCATTTTACATTCTAGGTGTAAAACAGACGTGGGTACTTTCCCTTCATTGATTCCTCTAGCTCCCATGTTGCTTTCTCAATCTTATGGTTCCTCCACAACACTTTGACAAGATGTGTTGTCTTGTAGCGTAGAACCTTATCTCTCCCATCCAGAATCTTTATTGGCTACTCCTCATAGAAGATATCATCTTCCAGCTGCACCACCATTGATTTTAGTACATGTGAGGGATCATGTATGTACTTCCTCAAGAGTGATACATGAACAACAGCATGAACTCAATCCATGTTTGGTGGAAGTGCAAGCCAATAGGCCACAGCTCCAATGCATTCAAGGATCTCAAAGGTACCAATATACCTTGGGCTTAGCTTCCCTTTCTTCCCGAATCGCATGACTCTCTTCCATGGAGATATTCAAAGGAAGACTTTATCTCCAACTTCGAACTCCAAATCCATTCGACGGTTGTCAGCATAGCTCTTTTTCCGACTTTGAGTAGCTTTGATGTGTTTTTGGATTATTTGAACCTTCTCTGTCATCTCTTGAACAAGATTGGGTCCAAGTAGCTTTCTTTCTCCAACTTAATCCCAACAGGTTGGAGTTCTACATCGCTTTGCATACAGAGCTTCATGTGGATCCATCTGAATAATCAAGTGGAAGCTATTGTTGTATGAGAACTCAAAAAATGAGAGATATTGATCCCATCCACCTTTGAATTCTAAAGAGCATGCTCTCAACATATCTTCATGTGTCTGAATAGTCCTTTCAGATTGGCCATCCGTTTGGGGGTGATAGGCAGTGCTGATATTTAATTCAGTACCCAAAGCATGTTGAAGACTCTTCCAAAATTTAGATGTGAACCTCGGATCGCGGTTAGAGACAATTGAGAGTGGAACACCGTGCATTCTCACCACTTCCTTCACATTTATATTTGCAAGTTGTTCAAGCGAGGTATCTTCTTGAATAGCGATGAAATGGGATGTCTTGGTTAGTCGGTCAACCATAACCCATATCACATTATCTCCCTTCGACATCTTCGGGAGACCCGTGACAAAGTCCATGGTAACATTTTCCCATTTCCACATGGGTATAGGCAATGGCTGCATCATACAATTGGACATTTTTCACTCAGCTTTATCTTTCATACATACCAAGCACCTTGATATATATTCGGAAATCTCCCTCTTCATGTTATCCCACCAGAAGTGTTCTCGGAGATCACAGTACATTTGGGTACTCCCATGATGGATAGAGAAGGTCGAGCTATGTGCATCATTCAATAGCTATTTCTTTATCTCTAGATCAGATGGTACACATAACCGTGTCCCAAATCATACAAATCCTTCCTCATCAATTTTGAAATCAGAGGTTTTTCCATTTTTAACAGCTTCCACCCTTTTCTGAATTTCCACATCCTTTCATTGAGAAACCATTATTTTCTCCAAGAGGGATGGTTGATAAATCATTTGAGAAAGGATTGATGATGTTCCTCCCTTAATGATTCCCATGTCCATCCTTTGCAAGTCTAAGAAGATCGGATCCTTTTCATTTCTCATCATTGATAAAGATACATGATCCTTTATACTTAGAGCATCCGCCACCTTGTTTGCGTTACCGGGATGGTAGTGGATTGAGTAGTCATAATCCTTGATGAGCTCTATCCATCTTCGCTGGCACATATTGAGCTCTTTCTGTGTGAATATATACTTGAGACTCTTGTGGTCAGTATATATCTCACATTTCTCCTCGTATAGATAATGTCGCAAGATTTTCAAGGCAAAGATCATATACGCTAACTCCAGATCATGCGTTGGATAGTTTTGCTCATGGATTTTCAGCTTCCTTGAGGCATAGGCTATCACTTTATCATTTTTCATCAGCACACATCCTAAGACCTTCTTAGAAGCATCACTATACACCCCAAAGAGTTCCCCACTAGTTGGGAGTGTGAGTACTGGTGCAGTGATTATCCTCTTTTTCAAGTCCTTGAAATATTCTTCACACTCTTGTGTCCAGACAATCTTTACTCCCTTCTATGTCAGCTTGTTCATTGGGTTTGACAGTCGTGAACAGTTCTTCACAAATCGTCGATAATACCTAGCTAGACCCAAAAAGCTACGGATGTTTGTTACATAAGTTGGCATGGTCCACTCTTCAATTTCCATTGTCTTGGAAGGGTCCACATATATCCCTTTACTAGTGATAACATGCCCCAGTAATGACACTTCCTCCATCCAGAACTCACATTTACTGTACATTGCATATAAATTATCCCTTCGCAAAGTATTTAACACAGTTTTCAAATTCTCATCATGTTTTTCCTTACTCTTGGAGTATATCAGAATATCATCAATAAATACTACCATAAATTTGTCGAGGAAATCTCTAAAGACACTATTGATTAAATCCATAAAAATTTCACGAGCATTAGTGAGTCCGAAGGGCATCACTATGAACACATAGTGTCCATACCTCGTTCGAAAGGTAGTCTTTGGAATATAATCCTTCCTCATCGTTAGTTGGTGATATCTCAACTGAAGGTCCACCTTAGAGAAATAACTAGCCCCACGCAGCTGATCAAACATATCATCTATCTGTGGAAGAGGATACTTGTTCATTATCGTGATTTTATTGAGCTCACGATAATCAATACAGAGGCGCATTGATCAATTATTCTTCTTGACGAAGAGGACTGGAGCACCCCACGGTGAAGCACTTGCGCGTATAAAACCCTTCTTCATATTCTCTTGTAACTGCTTCTTCAGCTCTTCTAGCTATATGGTGCCCATTCTGTAAGGTGTCTTTGAGATCGGCAGACATCCAGTGATACGTTCAATTGAGAACTCAACCTCTTGGTTAGGAGGAAGACCATGAAACTCTTTGGGGAATACATCAGTGTAATCCCTCATGATGGGCATGTATTCACTCATGATTCTCTCCTTTGTATCAATCATTTGAGGTAGGTATGCATGCTCATAATGATGCAATATCCACACTTGAGATGAAGATTCGAAAGGAGATTCATCTTCCTCCTTGCACTTGTAAATAATAGGAGGATGCTTCGGGATGTGGAGAGTAGTCTCCCTTTCCCCGTTGTTGATGTTGTCCTTGTACAAAGATAGCCAATCCATGCCCAAGATAGCGTCAAATTCCACTAAATGAAGTATGAAAAGATTTGCTGTGAGGTTCATTCCACAAATAATAACTGGGGAGGAGTTATAAACCACGAATGCAATGATTGACCCATTTTATGTCCTCACAAATAAATTTTCCTCGAAATTATGAGGTGGTGTTTGAATAGTTCTACTAAACATTCTAGGCATGAATGAATGCGTAGAACCAAAATCAAATAGTACATTCTCTATTCTTGAATGAATAACAACTGTACCTATCCCCACATCATTTTCCGGCTCCACCTCAGCAGTAGTGATAGCATAAGCCCTTCCTTGTTGCCGTGGAGGTTGTTGCTGAATGCCACCGACAACCCTCAACTTAGGGAAATTGTTCACATAATGCCCATGCTCCCTGCAGTTATAACACTACACTACAGGCTGAGAGTTGATCTGAATCATCCTTTCTTCTTCAACATTAGCGGGATTTTTCATATCCCTTCGGCAGTTCTTGGCCAGATGACCAAACATTCCACATTTGAAGCAATTATCGATTCCCTTCAGACAGTTACCAGGATGCTTCTTCCCAAAATTTTTGCAAAGGGGAATGTTTGGATTCTTCCCATCATGGGATTTGTTTGATGGACAACCCATGTTATTTTCCATCTTCTGCTTCATGTCATTGGACCCATGAGACTACTAAGAGTCACCAATCTCCATTTCAACCTTGAGGGAACAACGGACAATCTCCTCATAGTTGTCAAAGTCTCGAATCACCAACACTTTTCGTAGACTCGACTTCAGTCTGCTAAAGAAGAGATCCACCTTGATTTAGGTGTTCATGACAAAGCCCGAGGCATTCCTTGCAAGCCTTGTAAAGTTTGCTTCATACGACACGATGGACTCATCTTCCTTCTGCTTGAGTCCGAGGAATTCTCTTTCCATATTGAGATGGAGGATTGGAGGAAAATATTTGTTGAAAAACATCCTCTTGAATTCCTACCAATCTATAGAATCGATTTCCACTTGGGCCTTTTTATTCTTGATCAGTGTCCACCACTGATCAAATTCCCCATCAAAACGATAGACTGCCAGTACCACCTTCTCTTCTTATGAGCACTAGAGGACGGTGAATATCTTCTCAATGGAGTTAATCTAGTGTTCCTTAAGGAGGGGATCAGAAGATCCGCTAAACATGGGAGGCCTTTGCCACATTAAGGATTCTACGGAAACATGCTCATTCCATGGAGGAGGAGGACGTTCCACCTGATTCAAGTTATTATTCATAACTTGAGCCAACTGAGAAAGTACTGCCATGAAGTTTTGACGACCCGATTCCATCACCTCAGGCATATCATTAGGGAAATCATCACATTGCCTATCACATTGGATGTTGGTACCTATTCTTCTATTTCCTGCCATTAACTAAGAGAATGAACATATAATTAAAGGTCTTGAATGCTTTTCTATTGAGCATAAAAAGAAAACTTTGAACATTAAAGGATAATATTATAAAGAATAAGTACATCCTAACTTGTGATTCCTTAGGTTTATATCTTGGTTATCCTCAATCTATTTGATAACATATATTCTTATGGTGTTTTTATTCTAATAATGGTTTGTATTAAGCTCGTGAATCTACCAAAGGGTATGCCCTAGGAGTGTCGTAACCAAGAGTGCAGCAAGGCCCGTTGTCGTGCACCAGTTCCTGTTCGAGTCTAGCTCAAAGTGGTGTTTTCTGGTTTTACCCCTAGGATACATCTATGCCAGAGCCACCTCTACCTGCTCGTATCCAGACAGGTATGTATTTTCTTGATAATCCACTTACTCAATACTCACCAAATTTTGGGAATTATTTCTAATACTTAGTCTCATCCTTAAGGGTCTTACTATGGTGCTCTATTCCTAATCTAGAAAAATAACTAGACCATACAATGATACCAACTATAGCGACCCTAGCCTTCTACACATTACATTTCATGATTTTGAACCGAATTCATCATCAGAGTACAAGCCAAGGATCGTTAAGTCTAGTTTCTTGGATGACTAGGTACATATAACATAAAACATGGGCTAAAAAGAAATCATTTCTTTATTTAATCTTCATAATGACCTCCTAACTTACTTTGAGCCCTTACATCTACATAGGATACCCTGGGGAACACATGAACAAAGGGATGAGCTAAAAATCCCAGTAAGATAAAGAACATAAGAATAAACTTTAAGCACATGAGTTAGGAGGCTTGACATAATGATATTGGAAGCATGTAACATATGGAATCATAACATATAAACATGGGATCATAAAAACATGGAATAATATAATCATGGGATCCTATAATCATGAGATTATATATTCATAGTTTCATAAATAGGTGGAATAAACTTTAAACATGTCTTTATTATGAGTCAAGGCTAACTGCCAATCTCGTTTTCCATAGTAGCACACACCAAGGCTAACCGCCCAGACCGTTTGCCCATAATCTTCTCATGAAACATTAAATTTACCCAATGCATTAGAGCACTATCTGGGTGCACCCATCTAAGATTATTCATGTATATTCGTTCTATATAAATAACCTCAATCATACATAAACATAAGAGTACCCAAGGAACGAGATGGGCACACAATCACGTCATGAAGCATAATAAAAAGGGGCGTAACATACATGTGTCCAGGAAAGGAAGAAATTAAATCACAAATAGACATAAATAACATATAAAGGCATAAATAATTACAATATATAACAAACTTAAGTGATAACATGTAAAAATAGTTTTTAGGAATCATTAAGTCAAATCATTTAAGTGCGGTTTAAGAAAACATCGAATATCTCTTAAAACGAAAAGTGGCATAATATTTTTTATAAAACTAGAAGTAATCCAGGAGGGTATTAATAATAAAAAGGATGATTTTATAAGGTAAAAGGTGACTAATAATAGATTATATAGTACACTTGATAATAGGAAATAATTCGGGAATTTCCCTTAAAACGGGTTCACTTATCAGGAAGTAATGAGGAGATAATCACTTAAAAGCATGCATATCCCCGAAAGAAAGTGATGAAAGAGTCATGATAAATAGGATTGGAAAATTTAAACAAAATTTATATTATGACCAAGAAAATATAAGATATCATCATTTTGTATAAAGGTAGATAAGACAACCCGAAGGAATAAAAGATGTTCGGGTAGAATTCTTTACGGATTATCGGCATGGTATAGGGAGTACTTGAGGGGGCTTAGTGAGAGAGGAATGTGAATTATAATCACTTATACATAAAGAGGGATGTACGGGGGTTATAAATCATAGCCCATAATTAATAATTACACACAACAAGTCCTAACATGGTGAATAATCTTGAATAAGAGTGAAATTGAGAGGATCCCTTACCTTAGGCCCGTCGGTGTTCTGCACTTGATATTAATTACCTGAATAGTCCAATTAGGTTTATTAATCAATAGTTCCAGAACCATATCTAAATTTAAAATATTCACTATAACCTTTTTATGTTCATTTGTACCCATCTTGGATGATTAGGAGGTTCAATTTCATTGTTCGGCTCCGTTTGTTTCATATGTTTTAATTATCGGTTCAAATGTATTTAGGTACAAATAAATTGTAAGATTAAAGTTGTTGTACAGAATTGAAGTTATAACATTAGTGGACATCCAGTAGGTTAAATTGTTACAAAATTAATTTGGTTAATTACAATGAAAGAGAACCTTTACATTAAACATTAATGATAAACACTTGAATTAATTTTAACGATTTTTCCCATAATTGACTTGTTTTTTATTATTGTTTTATATAATGAGTGTATGAGGATTACAAAACCTTAAATAGGACATATATATATAATAATCTGGTTCAACCATAACACAAATGGTTTCAGGACTAAAATTAATGATAATCAAAGAAATTGATAAACTGTTGTCCTTGAATGTTCTAAATTAGCACATCTCAAACGGTGCTTTCATTTCATCAAAAAAAAAAGGTGCGGGGAAAAGAGGAATGATAAAGAAATAAACCACCAGCATGAAGAAATTCCAGTACTTGTATGTTACTGTATTTACCATACTATTTTGGTGAAAGGAGGTGAGGAAAGATTGAGAATGCAAAAAAAACACATGAAAACAAAAGTGGGTTCTTTCCCTTTGATCTCCTCTCTTTGAGACTCCTCTTAGGGTCTTTGGTTTTGGTCTTTTGGAAAGACCACCACGCCTTGGACGTGGGGAAGGATCTTGGGAGAGTATTTGGTTAGAATGTTTTCTAGGCACATGGCTTGAGAGGTGTGAGGGAAAGAGGTAAGGATATAGGGTATTTATAGTGAAGGAGAGAGGTGTTTCCTTAATATAATGCTCATTAGTTTATAATTTCCCCATAATACAAGGAACAGTGAGTGTTGCATGAACAATTATATTAATTTTATAATGTAATCCCGAACCAAGTGGGCTTACATCAGCAGAACATCACCCATGACTCTATAATTAGACTATTTAGCTTATTTTTGTAAATTACGGTATTTTACTATTCATAAAAATTCAAGTATTTCATAAAAAACCCAACAATTTGCCCCAACCATTTTTCGACATGTAGAATCCAAAAATTAAGTCCATTTTTCAAAAATAATTTTCTAAATATGATTATTTTAATATTTATATAAAATAATAATTTATTATCAAAACCAGTTTTAAAGCATTCATTAACTCATTCTAAACTATTTGTATATCAAAAATCCAACATGAATATTATTTTTGTACCACCATAGGTAAGGTTACTATTCACAAAAAAATTTTATTTTTTATTAGACTCGAAAAAACATCTTGAACACAACCTTGTATGCCGGATTTTTGAAATTCCAAACACAGAAGAGAAAAAATTATGTTTAAAGGTCACTTGTCACTTAGTAGTTCATTATTATGTGATTTTATGGAATATTTATAAGAAGGGAATTTACATTAAAAAAATTGTGTCGTTACAAATTGTTTTTTGATTCTTAATGGGAACCCTATTTATTAATGGTTTTGTGAAATGCTGGAATATGGAAGGTTTTGATTAAATCATTATGATGTTTTTTTAAATGTGTATTCTCAAAATTCGGGACTTTTTCCTATTTCATTGAAAAGGTTGATATAATTGATTTCAAAATTTGATTTTTTAAATTGATTTGAATGGATTTTTTGGAACGGTATTTGGAACACATGGTTGATGTGAGTTCCATTTCTTTAACATCACCCCATGGAGGGAATTTGTACCATTAGTAAACCATGAATTGGTTTTCTTTTAGTGACATGGTAGATCAATGAGAGAGCTATCATGAGTGTGGAACTGCCACTTTTGAATGCATGTGTGGATGTGTGGTTATGTGTAGAATCATCCAATTGGTATGAAAAAAGAAATTTTAAAATGGTTTAAACACATGTTTTATAGCTTTCCATGGAAAATGTATCAGATTTGATAATTAATTTTGATTTGATATAATTTTTTTTAAATTTATGTTAATTATTTTGTATAACATTTTGATTGATGTTCTATCCTAGTGGTTTGAGTTGGAAAGTCTTCTTGAAAATATAAAATTGTTTCATAATCCCTCCATCTTGGTCACATTGTTAAATTTTCATAATATATATATCAAGACACTAGTAAACAAAAATTTTCCTAGTTCTTTAGTGATTTTTCATGATGCATTGTATATATATTGTTGAGTTGGATCATTAAGTATGTGTAGAGTTTCTGTTTATAAGTACATATTTCCTTCCGGTTTTGAGGTTTGTGGTTTCATTAGGTTTTATTGATTTTTCTTCTTGTTGTGCTCTGATATTGTATTTAGTTTTCATTCATTTTCAATTTTTTACTCAGGCCTCATATGGATGTTTCATTCTTTTGGTTATCATGGTTTAGTTATTTTTATTTCCAAATAAAAAATCATTACATAAATATTTATGATTCCCATGGAATTTAATTACATCTATTGGTGCCTTTGTGATGTGACCTAAGGCAAAATAGCACACCCATAACTTTTCTAACCATTGTGGAGGGGCTAGATGTTACATACATTAAAAGATAAAATTATAATAATAAATTTTCATAGATAGAGGAATAGAATTTTAAAAAAAGAATATTATTTGAATTCCAATAGAAAATGATATCTATCATCCATGA
The DNA here is from genome assembly GCA_963277665.1 of Viscum album. Lineage (NCBI taxonomy): Eukaryota > Viridiplantae > Streptophyta > Magnoliopsida > Santalales > Viscaceae > Viscum > Viscum album. The sequence continues at coordinate 1,593,597,485 of OY728150.1, forward strand.
ACAAAACCATCAATTATAAGATAAACCATAAACATAATCATTGATATAATATTATAAAGGGACACATGAAACTATATATGGGTTTCAAAATATTGAAAATAATTAAACGAAGATACCTTAATTTTTTTCAAAATACTAAATAAAATTTTATATAACTAATTAATGTTTTCATGGAAGTAATGATAATATTTATAAAATACATGATAATTTTTATAATATAATGAATGATTTTGAGAATTATAAAATCAAATTTTTTTAAAAAAATTGTGTTTTTATTTTTAGAATGAGTGGATGGATCTTGATTAGTGGTTCTTTATAGAGATAATTTGTATGGATATGTAATGGAAACATGGTAGAGACGTGATAATTTAAATTACCTTAACAAACTAATAAACCAATAAATAATTGACTACAAACTGGTAAAACAATGCTACAATAGTGAACTTTCTAGTAGAATCCCAACTAAATCCTATGTTCATGATTAATTTACCAAGAGTTTAATGGAAAAATAATCAATATATTTTAGATAATTATAGATATCATTTAGGTATTTTGTAAAGACCTAGAAATTCTATGAATTTTTTTCCTAAATAAATGCGAGTTTTACGAGTCTGTGAAAATTGACGGTGCATGATTCCAAGGCCTGCTGTGCCAGGAATCAATTATTGAAGTTTTGCTCCGGTACGTTTAGTAAATATATGAGAAGGATTTTACAACATTTGAACCAGTGCTCAGATTTTAAATCTGAGGGAATTGTTGAACACACAACATCGGTATTCACTTAAGGAGAGTATCACCTCGATGACAGTTGGTTGAGGGTAGAAGATTGGTTTTTTGTTTTCGTGGAAAGTAATAAAATAAAGTGAGTTTTCACTTTATTTTATTAGAGCCTCTATGTGGGTGTTTGGTGGTTAAAACCTCCTCATGGGAGTTGGAGGTGGGACTACCATACCTTAGCCTTCCATGAGAGGTGATGGTGGTGGGGCCCACCTAAAATAACCTCCCACGAGAGGTTACAGAGTGGGGACCACACTGGGATTAACCCCCTATTGATGGAAGAGAGTAAAACCTCTCAACTCTCCCTCATTAATGAGGGAGATCCTCCTCACCTCCCCTAATTAATTCCATGTTCCAACAACTTGAATTAATTAAGGGAAGCCTATCTAACTAATTTTATAATCCATTTGAATTTCCTTCCAAATATCTAAAATAATAGACACGCTATTATTATTTTTTCTTGGCATTTCACATTCAGTGGGAGCCATTTAGAGGAGACCATGAGAGAATTAGTGTTCTTGAATGAAGAACCCCACCTCCAAATGAAGAACGAAGAATGAAGAATGAAAACCTTCTTCGACTTCTTCCTCGAAGCTTCAACCGTCGAGAGACGTCTTCGATGACAGACTTCCATGACTCTGTCAACGAACAATGATCGACAATCAATGATAGGGGGTTGGGTTTTGTAATTATTCATTCATTTTCTCCTCTTTGAATGAATGGAATTTTTATGGTGGGTTGTTAGACTAATTGAAGTTCTAATTTAATTCTCTTAATGAACCAATTGATACCACCGTAAACACGGAGGGTGCATGCCAAACCAACATGGCCTAAACCCTATCCCAATCATGTTTATGATTGAACTTCGGCTTGGAGTTGAATCAATGAGGTGAAGGAAGTTACGCTGGTAAAGGATGCGCTACCCACGACCTCCATAATCTGTACAGCCCCTATGGCGCTCCAATACTACGGGCCGAACCGCGGCCCTCTGGCCAAGCCGTCCTGGCTAAACTGCCACTGGCCCAGGCCTCCCGGCTCCCATCCACCACTGACCTCACGGCCTCCCATCCTCCTAGCATCCCACCTGGTTGCGCGCATCATGGCTGCAATGGCCCGCGCTAGCCTCACTTTTCCCGAACAGGACTCCCGTCGGCCTCTAAGCGCACCCCTCACAGCCGTCCAGTCGAGCCAGCATCCTAGCCCCATCACGGCCACCCGGCTAAGCCGGCGTCCTGACCCCCTTACGGCCAGCTAGCTGAGCCGGCATCCCAGCCCCCTTCATAGCCACCCGGCCGAGATGGTATCCCGGCCCCCTCATGGTGCACTAGCCGAACTGGCCCCGACCGCACCCTCCGGGCCGAGCCACGCAGTGTCGTGCCCTCTCGATGCTCCAGGCCGAACCGGCCCCATGCCCGGGCCAGACCGCCCCCGCGGCCGGCTGGGCTAAACCCAATGGGTCGGACCACCCAACATGACATGGAAGACCCATCGAGTCAACATGGGTTGACCCGAACCAGTTCGGTCTTCCAAGGTCGAACTAGACCCAGGCCCACTACTGACCCTTTACTTTCATTGGCCATATCATTTCCACCGGACGTTCATTTGATGATTTGTCAGCAGTGCAGGAAATATTTGAGCCTAGCTGTCCATTGAGTATACACCACTAATGTTCAGGGTTTAGTTGAGATACGGTTAGGTTGGATTGTAAACGAATCCAACCGGGCCCCCAAGACTAAAAGGCTAATAACCCATAGACCAGATGTCCGATTGAACTTCCTTCTATTGTGTTGTGACCCCTATGTTGTGGAGATACTTTGAGATACTTCTTCTTGGTACATCATGGAAGGTGATGTATCGACACTCGGCTTGAAGAGAGGACCCTCCAAAAATCAATCATGTTTCGTGCAGAACCCTATGGCAGGTTGTGCACTGAAGACTGTTCCTGGATACTATATGGGTTTGACAGCACTAACAACTATTCCTGGATCCTGTGTGGGTTTGATAGCACTGACAACTATTCATAGATCCCATACAGGTTCGACAGCTCTGACTACTATACCTGGATCCTGTGTGGGTTCGATATTTCTGACTTCTAATCCAGAATCTTATATGAGTTCGACAGAATTATTGTTTCTGGATCTTGTATGGGTTCGATAGTTCTGATTTCTGTTCCTGGATCCTGTGTGGGCTCGACAGAATAGATGATTTCGTGGCAATATCTTATTATCTCTATCTCACAAAAAATGTTGTATACCTGTGTGAGCTGAGTTGGTAACATTGTGTTTTCCTCATCATTGAGCTGGACTACTAGATAACTTATTTATATGTATGGGAATATAGCTAAGTGGGGTTATCTGTTGATTTTATACCTTCTGGTTTATCCTTGTCGGATTTTGTAAGACATTGAGGGTCTTAGGGTCACTAGTGAATATCATTATACTCACCCCTGAACAGGCTATGCCTGCACCTCATTGTGTTGGATGCAGACGAAAGACAACACTGATAGAGGCTGAGTGTACGAGGACTGGACGGTACCCGGAGGTGGACATCACGACGATTCGCCACCTGGAGGAGACTAATGAACATGGAGTGATGAGGAATCTATCTATACATTCCCTTTTGGTAATATCCATGGTGGAAGATCCAAGAGCTACCATTCACCTTTCAACTATTTTGTCCTTTTCAGTTGTACTTGTACTTTACAATTGGGCTTGTATTTTCAGCCCCTTTACTTTTACCACTCTCTTGTGATATAGTTTTTCTTAGTGTTTTGTTTTCTATTGTGTACTCTGTTGTGTGTGTTTTTAGTTATAATAGAAATTCCTTCCTACTTTAGTGATTTACGCCTTGGGTTCTAGTCGCTAGCCCCTGGCCTATGGAAAGCGAGCTTGGGGTAGTCACGACAAGGGCCCTGGGGGCTGGGACGTGGCAGATTGGTATCAAAGGAGTCGGTTCTACCAGAGAACATATGACTCTGATCTTCTCTATGAAGAAATATTATTATGTCTAGTGATTGTGGTTTTCAGTTCATGGAGTTCAGTGTTGGTGTGGTAGCTGATTTATCCATACCACAGGAACCTGAATTCTGATTTCCAACTCAGTCCACGAAAACACTGATTGCGTGTGTGTTTGGAAGAGTCCTCTTTCTGATCTCTTTGCGTCAACTCTCAAGGTATAACTTATTGATGGTGGTGCTACTATTTCTTTACAGGATTCCTACACGCAGACAGTCAGGCATGGTTCTTGGCTTTATACGGGATGGAAGACTACTGAGCGATGAGGCCTCGGTGCAGGGCCCTATTACATCGGAGGATCCAGTGGTACCATTATCTATTGATCCACCGATGCCACCAGCCTTAGAAGCCGAGAGTGCATGCCTCCTGAGCGAGTTTCATGAGTTCCGGTTCCATAGACTGCCTAGGTACAGGGTTGAGACAAACCTACAGGCAGCTGTGGATTGGATGGAGGCTCTGCTGAGAGGCTTTATATTGGTAGGGATTCTAGGAGACCTTATGGCGATACTTTCCGCGAGTCTCCTTTAGTCAGTAGTAGGCAGATGGTGAAGCCTGATGCTCTAGGTGCATGATGAGGTCAAACATCTATGGGAAGACTTCAAGCGCCTGTTTCAGGTATATTTTGTCCCAGCCACCCTATGTGGGTGTGGATACATGAGCTACTGCATCTATAATAGGGTAGCATGATGGTGGCACAGTACTCAGTGAGGTTCACTGACCTCTTGTACTACTCCATTGATATTGTGTAGGACTATTCTTCATGGATGGAACCTTAGAGAAAGGGATTAGGCGATATATCAAGGCTTCAATTATCTCACTCAGTATCCCGACGCATGAGGGGGTGTTGAAGTGAGACCTCTTAGTGGAGAGATTCCTTGTTGAGCAGTCACCAGCAGCAAGACCCAACACCGGGAACCACGTAGTGGAGTCTTTTACAGAAGGTAGCATACAGATGTTGTAGAGGTCCAAGCGGACTAGACCACCTAGTGGAAAACCTCAGGACTTGGGTTCGGTTGTGCGAGGCACATGAGATAGATCTAGTCATTCGAAGAATAGGAAATGTTTCACATGCGTCAGGCAGGGTCAAATGGCTCATGACTGTCTGACCCGCCATACGGATGATCAGCATACATTTGAGGGATGTCACAGGCAGAGGCAGACGTTCGATCAAGGCAATCCATAGCGCACATGAAGACGTGGTAGAGGAGCCGGTCATGCATCTAACAGTGGATAGCATTATGATGTGTTACCACCACCACCACGAGGAGGTCCACCCTTACCACAGAGAGTAGGTGGACAGAGGAGAGCTCAACTCGAGGCAGTTGAGGATTACGATCACGGTGCTCCAGAGATGATTCGAGGTACGACCTGTGTCTACACCATCTTGGCTATAGTTTTTATAGATACAGGTTACAGTCACTCTTTCATTTCCAAATCCCTCATATGGAGCTTGTAGATTCTAACGGAGCCGTTGGCTTGATCTTTATGGCTAGAGACTCCTACGGGAGAAGACTCGATGTTCACACACTGGTGATGGTAGTGTGGGCTTACTCTAGGAGGCAAGAGCTTTGGCTGGGATCTCTTCACAGCGGCGTCGAGGCCTTACAACGTTATCTTGGTTATGGACTAGTTATCTGACATCCATGCTCAGATCGGCTGTATTAGGCACGAAGTGTGGTGTGTCCTCACAGATGGGACAAGGTTCAAATTTAGTGGCAAGAAGGGAGTCTTTACACCACATGACAGACTTACTCGGAGGAGGGTGTAATCGATCACTAATCAGTTGGCCTACCTTTCCCACAGAGTAGTTGATGTGGAGAGTCCGATATATACTGTAGTGGTGGACTAGTATGCAGATGTTTTCTCGGTTGAGGTCCCATGTCTACCTATCACAAATAGATGGACTTTTACATTGACCTGTACCCCAGGAAAACACTAATATCTATGCCAGCATATCGGATGTCTTTCGCTGTGCTTCATGGACTACGGGAACAACTGGAAGACTTGCAGGGGAAGGGTTTCATCCATCCTAGTGTTTCTCCCTGGGAAGACCTGATTCTGTTCGCCAACAAGGAAGATGCGAGCTTGAGGATTTATGTCGACTACTGTCACCTAAACCAGCTAATCGTGAAGACCATGTACCCACTCCCGAGGATTGGCGACCTCTTTCATTAGCTGAGGAGAGCATGGTGGTTATCGAAGATAGACCTCAGATCAGGCTATTACTAGCTCAGAGATTGAGACTAGGATGGGTAGAAGACAACCTTTAGATGTCGGTACGGCCACTACAAGTTATTGGTTTTGCCTTTCGGCCTAACCAACACTCCAGCATTTTTCATGGGACTCGTGATCAAGATTATCCAACCATTCCTCGATCGGTTTTTCATTGTCTTCATATATTACACTCTGATCTACTCGACTACTATGGAGGAGCAAGCCTGCCATTTGCAGGTAGTACTAGACACACTTCGAGAGTACCAACTTTATGATAAGCTCTTGAAGTTCCAGTTCTGGATTCGAGAGGCTCACTTTTGGGGACATGTCATATCGGAGGATGGAGTTGCAGTGGATCCAGTGAAGATTGAGGCCGTACATTGTTGGGAGCCACCCAGGAGTGTGACCGAGGTATAGAGTTTCTTAGGATGGGATGTATATTACTGGAGGTTCGTACCAGACTTCTCTCGAGCTGTAGCACCACCATAAGCCTTGAAGAAGAAGGGTAAACCCTTCACGTGGTCGAAATTATTCCAGCAGTGGTTTCTGGAGGTGAGGTAGAGGCATACTAGTGCCCCCATCTTGAGTATTCAAGAGAAAGGCATTGGGTACATAGTCTACTATGACACATCAGGGACCGGACTCAGGTGTGTCCTGATGTAGGAGCGAGAAATGATCGCTTATGGTTTTCGGAAACTGAGATAGCACATGCAGAACTATGCTACCCATGACCTGGAGTTAGTAGTAGTGGTATTTTCCTTGAAGATGTGGTGACACTATCTGATGGGAGAAAGTTTTACTGTGTACACTGATCAAAATAGTCTAAGGTATATCTTCTCTCAGAAGGACCTGAACCTGAGACATCAACAATGGCTTGAGTTCTTCTAAGACTATGACTTCGAGATAGTCTATACTCCTAGAAAGGGGAATTTTGTTGCAGATGCACTCAGCAGGAGATCTAGTATACAGCTCCTAGGCGAGGAGATAGAACAGCTGGCTGCTTTACAGATATCCTTTGTGGATAGAGATGTAGCAGTTTTCATTCATTCCCTTGTAGTCACTCCCCCACTTCTTCTGGGAGTCAGAGAGGCACAACATGAAGATGCTGGCTGAGAGATATGACATGCTCAGATATACACAAGGCATGCAACTGATAGATTTTATGAAGGTGGGGAGCACGTCATCCTCTTCAAAAGACATACTACAGTACCAGTGTCACTACAAGAGGATGTTTTGAGGGAGTTACACACATCCACTCTAGGGGTATGTCCATGAGTGGCAAATATGTACCAGGACCTTCGATGACAGCATTGGTGGAAAGGTATGAAGACGGTTGTAGCAGAGTTTACCTCTCATTGCCTCACATGTCAGCAAATGAAGGGGGAGTATTAGGTACCATCAAGATTTGTTCAGCCTTTAATGGTCCTAGATTGGAAGTGAGATGGGATATCCATGGACTATGTGACTGGTCTTCTATGTACATCCATGGGACATGACTCTATCTAGGTGATCGTTGACCGACTCACCAAGTCGGCCCACTTCATACCGATCAGAGAGTAGGGTTAATTAGAGAGCTTGGGACGCCTCTACATGCTAGAGATTGTGGGGATACATGGATTATAATCTTCTATATTCTATGATCATGATGCATGGTTCACTTATCAGCTATGGAAGGGGTTTTAGGAAGCTTTTGGAATACAGATTCATCTGGGAACCACCTTCCATCCTCAGATAGATGGTCAGATCGAGCAGACCATTCAGACCCTCAAGGACATGCTACAAGCTTGTGTCCTTGAATTCGGTTGTAGCTAGGAGGATCACATAACTTTTGTGGAGTTTGAAAACAACAACAGAAATCACTCAACCATCGGGATGGAACATTTTGAGGCATTATATGGGTGACCATGTAGATTACCCTTGTGCTAGACTGACTATGGGAAGTCAGCACTAGTTGGACTAGAGATGGTACGTGCTACCACATAGAAGGTGCAGATCATCTAGGAGCGGATGATGACTGCACAGAGTAGACAGAATTCATATGATGATAGGAGATGGAGACCTCCGGAGTTCGATGATGGTGACCATGACATTCTATGGGTCTCACCCCGACGGGGATTATAGAGATTTGGACGGGGCAGAAAGTTATCTCCAAGATTCACCAGACCATTACAGGTCCTCAGTAGAGTAGGCTAGGTGGCTTACCACTTAGCTCTTCCACCTCAGCTGCATAGGGTGCATGGCATCTTCCACTTATCCTAGCTAAGGAGATATGTGTATGACCCTTCTCACAACATTGACCATTGAGAGCTAGACATCGACGATGGGCCAACTTTTATGGAGGTTCCAGTAGAGATTGAGGATCGACAAGAGCAGCTCCTTTATTGACAGTCGATATCTCTGGTGTGCATTTTTTGGCAACATGGTGACCTCCAGGAGATAAAATAGGAGCGAGGGGCTCAGATGTGTGCTCAGTACCCCAATTTGTTCCCTTAGTTTAAGTTATAGCTTACAGGTACGTAAATCCCTAAGGTGGGGAGAATGTAAAGTACCAGAAATTCAGTGGAATTTTTTTTCCTAATTAATGGGAATTTTACGAGTCTGTGAATATTGACTGTGTATGATTCCGAGGCCTGGTGTGCCCAGAATCAATTTCTAGAGTTTTGTTTGGGAATGTTCAGTAAACGTATGAGTGGGATTTTATAAATATTGCATATATGCTCGGAATTGAAATATGAGGTCGCTGTTGAACTCACAACACCAGTATTCATTTAAGGAGACTTTCACCTCGATGAAAGTTGGTTGAGTGTAGATGCTTGATTGTGGGTTATTGTGGAATGTAAAAAAATAAAGTGAGTTTTCACTTTATTTTATTAGAGCTGCCCTGTGGGTGTTTGGTGGTTAAAACCTCCTCATGGGAGTTGGAGGTGGGACCACCACACCTTAACCTCACATGAGAGGTTATGGTGGTGGGTCCCACCCGAACATAACCTCCCACTAGAGGTTATAATGTGGGGACCACATGGGGTTAAACCCCTATTGATGGGGAAGAGAAAAACCTCTCAAATCTCCCTCATTAATGAGGGAGATCCACTTCACCTCCCTTAATTAATTCTTTGTGCCATCCCCTTGAATTAATTAAGGGGAGACTATGTAAGTAATTTAATTCTCCATTTGAAATTCGTTCCAATCATCTAAAATAGTAGACAAGTTATTATTATTTTTTCATGGCATTTCTCATTTGGTGGGAGCCTTTGAGAGGTGAGATTTGGAGAAATAGTGTACTGTAACGAAGAACCCCATCTCCCAACGAAGAATGAAGAATGAAGAACGCCGACCTTCTTCGAGATCATCCTTGAAGATTCAACCGTTGAGAGATGTCTTCAATGGCCGAATTTCGCAAATCCGTCAAAGAACAACAATCGATGATCAAAGGTCAGGGTTTCTTGTGTAATTTTTCAATTGTTTTCTCTTCTTTGAATGAAAAGAATTTTTGCAGGGGATTGATAGAATAATTGAAGTGGAAATTTCTTCATCCTTAATGAACCAATTGATACAACCCTAAACGCGGTGGGTGTGGGACAAACCAACATGGCCCAACCCCTATGTTGAACTTGTTTATGACTGAATTTAGGGTTGGTGATGATGTAACGAGGTGACAAAGGCAGTGACGAAAAAGGCCGTGCTACACGCAAACTCCGCGAACCGCGCCGCCCTTGTGGTGCTCCGGTCCTACTGGCCGAATCGTGTCCCTCTAGCCCGGCCGCACCGCTACCAGCCCGCACCCCTGGCTACCCTTATCCATGGGCCTCACGGCCTCACGGCCCTCCAGCATCCAACTAGCCTACCGGGCCGGTCCACCGGGATGCCCTGCCGCCCACCTCCCTACTTTTCCATCCCGCAAGGGTCGTGCTTTGGTCGACCCGACCTCCTGCCGACCTCCGCATGCACCCCTTCCGGCCATCCGACCGAGCTGATGTCCTGGCCCTGTCACGGCCTCCCGGCCGAGCTGACGTCCCACCCCCCTCACAGCTACCCGTTTGAGCCAGCATCCCAGTCCCCCTCGCTTCCACCTGGCTGCGCTAATGTCTCTACACCCTTTTGGTGCCCTTTCCGAACCGGCCACAGCCACGCCCTCTAGGTCGAGCCGCACTGGGTCGCACCCTCATGGCGCTCCGGGCTGAACTGAAACCGAGCCCAGGCCGAACCACCCTCACGGCCTGCTGGGCGGGGCCCAACGGGCCTGGCCAAACCCAATGGGACAGACAGCCCAACGGGCCAGGACGGACCCCTCGGGTCAACACGGGTCCACCCGAATTAGGTCGGCCAATAATAATTCAGGTCGGGTCGGTCCGCCTACATCGGACCGGACCCAAGGCCCACTACCGACCCTTTACTTTCATTGCCCATATATATGGCACCGGACGTCCATTTGATGATTCGTCAGTGGTATTGGAAATCCTAGTGTGTAGACATCCATTTGAGTATACCCCACTATAGTTCAGGGTTTAGTTGATATTTGGTTAGGTTGGATTGTACACGAATCCAACCAGGCCACCAGGACTAAAAGGCTAATAACTCACAGACCGAGCTTCCAATTGACGTTTCATCTGATGCATTGAAACCCCTATAACGTGGAAGACCATTGAGATACTTCTTTTGGGACTTCATGGTAGTGGATGTATAGACACTCGGCTTGAGGATCAGACCCTCCCAGAATCAATAATTCTTCGTGCGGAACCCTATGGCTAGCTCTGCTCTAACGACAGTTCCTAGATCGTGTGTGGGTTCGACAAAACTAATGACTGTTCCTTGATCCTCTATGGGTTCTAAAAAACTGACGATTGTTCCTGGAACCCGTATGGGTTCGATAGCTCTGACTACTATTTCTGGATCCTGTATGGGTTTGACAGTTCTGACTTCTATTCCTGGATACAGTGTGGGTCAGACAGAATAAATGTTCTAGGATCTTATCTGGGTTCGATATTTCTGATTTCTATTCCTCGATCCATTGTGGGTTCGACAAAATAGATGATTATGTGGGTACATGGGATCATCTATATATTTCTACAAAAGCTATATACATATGTGTGCTGAGTCAGTAATTTGTTTTCCTTCATGATTGATTTAGACTACTAGATAACATAGGTATATGTATGGGCATATATATAAGTAGAGTTATATGTTGATTTTATACATTGTGGTTTACCCTTGTTACATTCTGTGAGTCCTTGAGGGTCTAGGGTTCCCTACTGAGTATCGTCATACTCACCCCTACATGGGCTATGCCCGCACCTCGTTGTGTTGGATGAAAATGACGGATAACACTGACCAAGGCTGAGTGTATGAGGACTGTATGGTACCCAGAGGTGGACCTCACAACGAGTCTGTACATAGAGGATACTGATGGACATGGAGTGTTGAGGAGGATATCTAAACCTACCGTTCAGGTAGGATCCATGGTGGACTATCCAAATGCATCTTTTCACCTTTTAGTTTTTTAATTTTTTAGTTGTACATGTACTTTACAGTTGGGCAGGTATTTCTTTCCCCTTTACTTTCAGCACACTCTTGTTATACACTTTTTCATAGTGTTTTGATTTCCGATGTGTACTTTGTTGTGTGTGTTTTCAGTTATAATGGCAATGCCTTCCTAGTTTAGGGATTTACGCCTTTGCTGCTAGTCACCAGCCCCTGGCCTATTGAAGGAGGGCTTGGGGTAGTCATGGCATGGTCCCTGGGGGACGTGTCATGACATATATAAACAAAAATATTTTCTAATAAAAATTACTAACCCCAAACTCACCACAAAGATTTTTTTATTTTCTAATTTTCTTGACTATACAGCATCCTCACACACATTCCTACTGATATCCTTATTTGATTCATAATTTTACATTAAACAAGATGAAACATAAAGTCATAAATACCACAATTTTTATACTTTGTTTGTTATGTGCTCATTATATTATGTTGAGAACATGTAATACTCATATATTGACACGGAACATCATGAATATGTTCTTCAGAAACCCTTTTCACTTTCGAGATTACTGTTTATCTTATACACCACAAGTAAAATCTTTAAAAAATCATACACCGGAATTATACAAATGAAATTTTGTCTGATATCTTATTAAGAAAATTATATGACGTTAATAATGAAAACTATTCATTAATTTTCATCAATTATAAATGTAATATTCTAAATAAATTCACCAATACATTCTAATCTAATAAAAAATCATTCAATTACATAAGTAACCTTGAAAAAAATTATATTTATCTCTATGGTATTATTTATAAATGGAATATATTACTATGAATGAAAAATCAAAAAATGAAAAATATTATGGAACATTTATTATAATAATTCATGGTACATTTTATGTAATCCGAAAAATTAATTATAAGAATATAATTAGAAAAATTATACACATGAAATAAATCATATGGTAACCAATCCTACAACATTTTTATATATAAGAGACATAAATATCATTATATTAATTACATATTTATTAGATGAACCAATATTATTATTGGCTTCGTCACATAACTAACCTATTGTTTTTATGATGGGCATAGTATTTGGATTTTCGCATCATGAAACTACATTTACATTAGGTGATACAAATTTGTTTTTCTCTAGTTCATTAAATAGTCATATTTAACCATTATTGATCCCTTAAGAGGTATTAATTTCTAATTATAAGTGTTCATGGATATTTTATTGCCAATAAGACATTTCAAAATGAAATTTATAATGTATTTTATAATTAATAGTCTTTTTTAGAAATTCAAATAACATAAATGGATGATAAATTTTACATCAATAATGATTCCCAATTATTCCTTCCAAGGGAATAGGAAATTGAAAACATGTAGTCTATTGACTATCACCAAGAACATGAATTTCAATATAGTCATTTTGGGTTATAATGATTCCTCCAACAATAGGTACTAAAACCTCTAAATATGAAGCCACTTTCCCTCTCGATAGATGGAAAACTATCATGTTGTCCTTTAAAACTATATAATCCAATTTAATAGAAAATTATGAAACTTTTGAGATATTTTATCAAAAAAAATTATATTGTAACATGTAACCCTTATTGAATAATTCTAAATACACTTGAAAAACAATAAAATCATCCCTCTATCATGAATCATTAATGATATTGTATCTTTAAATATATAAAATTTTCTTCTTCAATTATTCTATATTCTTAATTTTGTAATTATTTATTATTTAATGACTCACTCTACACCAAATTAAAGTTACCATTAATGAGTTCCCATAAAATATATGATCTATGATCCTTCATTGAAATTTTTTGGTTGTGAATATCTATATTTTCTTATAAAATGATGATTAATTTATGAATTTTCAATCTAATGTGATTTTTTTGTCTTGAATTTTGGTTTACTGTGTTTACATTGGGTATTGAGTGTTCTAACATTTTTATGTATCATATTTTATGTTATTTTTCACTTCGTTATTAATAAATAAATAAAATATTTTCTTTAAATTTTTTATTATGATATGATTACTTTTTACCACATTTTAATATTCTATTTGAATATTTTTTTTCATTAAAAAAGATAATTTTATAATAATCCTACCTTTAATTTTATACATAAATATGTAGAAATAATTTTTTACGATTCCTAATATTAAAGTTTATATATTATTCAAAAGAATATACACCTTTGGAGATGAAACATATTAAAATATGAAACAATATAAAAGATGATAGTTATTATTAAAAGTTTATAGCATTTTTTAATTTCTAAGAATACATCGATATAAATTTCACATCTGTATCTTTTTAAATTTCGTATCCATTTTAACCATATCAAAATTTTAATGAGTTTTTATATATTATATTATTGTATAAAATCAATAATCATGAGAATTGTAAAATATATACTTTATAATGTCAAATAAAACATACTTTTATTTATAATAAGATCTAATTTATTCTTTTTTAGAGAAACATATCATAAATAAATTTTAAATAAATATCATCTCGAAAAAATCAATGTCACAATAGTAAAGTAGGTTATATAATTATTCCCTCTTTTGTATTAATACATACATCACATTTGAAAAAAAAATATTTTCTTATAGTATCCCCCATCAATTTCCCTTTATTTAAGACATTCAAATATATTCAAATTTTTGCAATTTAAACTATATATATAAACTCATAAATCAGAAATAATGTAATTTATTTTCTTCTCTTAAATAAATTATTTCATAATCCTATTGAATATTTCATAATATTTTTTCCATTAGAATAATTATATATAAAATTTCTATCATTCTATTAATTAAAACATTAATTAACATATGTGACACATAAATTTGGTTTTATAGATTGGATAATTTTATAATCATCAAAAGATATATACCGTTTATTTTATATTACATTTTTCTTATATTACATCATACCAAAATAATAGTACTATAACTAAAACATCATGTTTTATTCTCTGATGATATAATCACAATGACAAGATTGTGTAATGTCATGTTAAATTAAACTACATAATAAATAACAATAAACAAATTAAATTTAATTGAAATAATTTTATAATGAATTATATAGAAGAGACAAACTTATGTAATAATTTTAATCATTCATAATCATTTATATAACCATTTATATGGATCATATGAGTCATTGTAAAAATATCATTTTTTATTATTACATAATAAAATTATTTTTGAACCTTATGTCTGTTATATATTTCTTATTTAGGGTATTTCATATTCAATGTATATAATGCCCCAACCAAATTCACATTCTCATGATTATTTTAAATAATTGGTTTAATGTATATAATTCTCAAATTATATCCTCATGATGATCCTTTTTATAACTAATATTAGAATATTTTTCACCTCATGTGGATTCATTATAATGTTCATATAAATATGTGGTTTCTATATTATATAGAATTTTTCTTATTTATTGTGGGTATTTTTATCTTCCCATTCTATTATAGTTGAATTATATAATTTATTTTTTATCATTACCTTAGTGTTCTCCATGAAATATATAATTATATATTTTATTATTTTATGCTATAGTAGAAATATTTCTTAAATAACTAACATGTTTTGATAGCAAATAATCAAATTCATTTATTAATATATTAATAGTAAATAAATAACGATATTCTTCATTATATTTTCCCAGGTTAATTATCAATATTAAGCTAAGAGTTGTGTTAAATTTTGTTATCTACTCAGCATATAGATATTTTTGAATATTACCATTTAAGTTATACAATATATAACCCTATTATTTTTTTATAGAAAATTATTTATCCAAATATATCTAATTAATTATCAAAACATCATTAATTTTAGAACATAGTGTTTTGGGACACCAACTTCTATGTTATCCATTATTTAGATTATGTATATAATTATTTTATTCCAGTTTATCTTTTTATACTCATCAAAAAAATATAATCCTTATGCATCTAAATATAATTATCCTTGATAATGAATGATCTAATTAATAAAAATTATTCATTATTAGTCAAATACGACACTGTGGTATTGAAAGGTATTTTTAGAAATTGGCATAAAATATAATCAGAAAAGATGTCATGTAGAGTAAATTGAACAACTGCACTAAATTGTTTTAGTGTTTTGGATTAAAATCATATTAAATAAAATTTTTACTCAAGATATATAAGATGCGACCAATATCAAAATTCTATGTTTCTAGGATGATGATTAAGTTTTCAAGCTACTGGACCATTTGGCCTAATGGTCCATTATACATAAATCATCTCTAAAAAATAATTTAGTGTTTCAATCATTATAAAAATTCATTGTAAATAAGAATTATATTAAATAACCTTATATTAAAATTATAATATAAATCATTAATTTTGGTACGACTAAATTAAATAATATATTCTCCCTATCATGAATCATCTTATGTACTGGGTATTTCATATAAATTATAAATAATATAAATAAAGATTTACCATTGATATATTCATTAAAGAAGTTATCACATGATAAAAATATCAAATAACATGGAAATAATAAATAATTCAACAATTCTATAATTTAGAATAATATTTATGAACCAGGAATAAATAAAATAAAATATAAGGAATATTATATTTAATTATAACCTATTAATAATTCATATATAAATATATATGTGTGTCTGTGTTGATAAATATATACTACATAGAATATAAACATTTGGTATTTATATTATAATTATTAACATTTATAATATTATATACAAACTATTTTAGGATTACAAATATGTAATTATGAAATATAAACATATTATATTTCATTCCAAAAGAACATTTCTTTTCTTATAATATAAATAATTTAAATAAAATATTATTTTATTATAGTTACATTTAATCATGGTTCGATATATATTTTATTTTTCAAAAATATATTAAAATATATTGGTATGAAGAATTTATTGGATTAGGAATATTCCAAATATAAAATTATATTTTTGGAAAATTGAAAAATATAAATTTTAAACCATTATAATTACTTGGTTTTTTGAATATTAAAAAAATTCTAAATATTTTATTTATTTATGAAATGAAAATCATCCAATGATAAACCTTGTACCAACATCAATATTGTCAATATAATATAGATATATATGATATTTTTATAATACCAAGGACCAAAATATTAAGGAATTATTGTGAAAATATTTACAATTAACGTCATCATTTGACAATAACCCCATTTTACAGAATGAATTTAAATTATAAAAATTGATATCCTAAAACATATAGTTTTCACTATATCATTCACTATGAGATCATATTATGGTTATATTATTAAATAAATAAATACAGTAATATATATACTATAAATCTAATATATATTGGTGTCCAATGTCGTTAAAAATGTTATTAGAGTCACCATTTTTAGTGTGACTTCATCACATCGAATCCAATGATCTTCATATGTAGAAAATAGATATATAAAAGGTGTAACATAATAGAAAATGTTATGTTAATTGATCTTAATTTCATATAAATATTCATTAAAAATATTTTATATATTTATATTATTAACAATATTATTTATTTAATTTTTTAGTGAAATGAAAAAAAACATTTTTGCTAACCAAATAGGATTCTCATGAAATATATAGTTTTATATATAAAATTATTCTAAAATATTAAAATAATAATTTGATAAATTGAAAATAATTTACAAATTATTCATTCTGATATTATACTGTATAGAATTTTCAAAATTTTATAAAAGTATTCCTTTTTCAATGCATAGTGAAAAAATAATTTTTTATGATTAAAAATTGTCATTTTCATATAAATAATTAAAAAAAAATTATTTTGTTTTTATGATGTGTCAAATATAAAATTTTTAAATAAAATTATTAAAACCCAAATTTTTATATTATGAATATATTTTATTCAATAACTACTATATTCATTAAATGTAATTTTTACGAAAAAATATATTTTAGATACACGAGATAAATTACAATTTAAATTCAACCAATTATGATAATTTAATTTAATAAAAAGGATGAGATATTATTAATCATATAAATTTAATATTTTGATATATTTTAAAGTAATTTTTTCTTCAAAATGAATATTAAAAATATTAAAAATATCTTAGTACTTATAAAGTAAAAATAGGTTTATCAGGGGTTAAACGTTGTGATAAGTGTTAAAATGGCCTTAAAAGTTGTATAAATTATATTTTATGTCTATATTATAAACATATATCTTATAAGAAACATTAATTGTGTATTTTTAATCGATTTTCCTTAATGAATAATTTAATATATGTTATTATTTTTAAAATTTTCATGTTTATCTTCTTCCCCACTTATAACAATACAACCCATGTCATCTTGCATCCACACTTCTAGCTTCTTTTGGTTCATAAAATATCAAAAAATATATATTTCAAAAACCCAATCCCATATAATATGGTTTTATTTTTTATTATAATATCATCCTATTATTCCTTTCTATATAATCATATTTAATTTTTCCAAAGTAATGGTATAATACTGAACAAATTGTATTAATTGTATACAATCTTATAAAATGTCAATTATTTTATAAAACATCTAAAATAATAAAATAAATTAACTTCAATATACATGTATTTTTTTATTTTAATGAAATATTCTATATTTTTCTCTGTCTTCCATCAAATGGGAAACAAAACCATTGTCCTTGTGTACGGAAAACTATAACCTCATGAACAGATATAATTTTTTAACATTTCCTATAATTACATATTATAATGATGGAAATAATATATTTAAATGATATTCATGTAATATATATCATTATATAATTATAAAATATCATCTTATTGTTTCCATCCATTTTTAGTTGATAACATCGTTCGTGTGTGTGTATTGATTTCGACCTTCATGAAGTGATGTGATTTTTTATTCATGATAAAATCACATGGATACATTATATATCTATATTTTAAGATATAATGTAATATGTATTATATAATTATAATTAGAGAAATATAAAAATAATATTTACATGCAATTCCTCATGGGCATTGAAAAATGAAAAGGTTATTAATGTGGATATATGTCCTACATTCTCAACAGTGGTAGAATAAATAATTTATTTATAAAAATATTTCATGGATGGTTTTAAATTTATAATTAATTTATAAAAATGATTATGATATCATTATTAATGTTTTTAAGATTATGGAATAATAACCACATTGAATATTTTCATCTTAAATTATTGATTTTGGACATATGTTCTGAATATAGTTGAAACATCCAAGGTGAACATAATTGGTTATTTTTTAATATATATTTAATTTTAATAAATAAAATATAGTAAATAGTTAACCCGAAGACGTATTTTTTTAGTAAAGTAAATTAATATCATATTTTAATTGTTCTTGAAGAAAAATAATGAATATGACGAGTCAGACATGGTGTAAGTGATTATTTATGTAAAAAACATCATTTTAAATGCCTTAGTGTTTTTTTCTAAATATTCATCCAACATGTCACTTTGATAAAAATTATTTTATGGATGTATTTATATTGAATTGAATTAATTATAAATTAAATTTTAGGTCAATTTATTACTTTCTATCATGGTTTTTCAAAACAAATAATTTAAATAAAAAAAGGGAATGTTTTGATGAAAAGGAGAAAATAATAATGTATTTTAATACATTCGGAATAAAAATTTCATCAATCATCCATAATAGTAATTTTTTATTACATTACAATATTTTATGTTTTATCAAGGAAAACCCCTTATTATATTTATTGTATTTGTCTTATAAAAATTAAAATAATGGGGTATTTAAATGTTGTGAAAATTTTTCATATGGTTGAAGAGAATATTTTATTATTATTATGATAGTGTAAATTCAAAATTTTATTCATTATGATCATTTTATATTACTTGGTAAATTTTCCTAAAGATTATTGATACTTATATTTCTATCCATTTCATTTGATAAAGGGATATAATTTACATGGTAGGTTTCTGCCAATAGATTATGAGAATTTATATAATATGTTATTAAATTTGCAATAGTGAATATAAATGTAAGATCAAAATGATGTCCAAAGTGACCTAAATTATGTATCTAGAATTTCTATAGGTATTCAAGGTAATATAATGATTTCACAATTTACGATAATGATCTTAATTAAAAAGTTATGATTATGAATCTTTGTAGGTGTGGTGTTTCTATATTCTCATGATAAAATTCTCGTTGGAAATTAATTTTTATGAGTTTTATTCAATAAATATATTTTATTTCATGTCTAGTGAAATTGTAAGTAAGGAATTTAGATATAATGTGTTAATAAATTTTATCTCAATTTTAATTTCCAAAATCCTAATTTTTAAAATTATTCAAGGAATAAAATATTTCATTAATTACATTAATATATACATTAATGATACTTTTTTACTAATCCATCATTCTAAAATCATTTTTATTGCGTTTTGATGAGGTTTATGAACTATTATAAGGTAATAATTTAAATTTTAAGGATGTTTCATGTAAAGAAATATTTTTCTAAAAGAAATTTTATTATGGTGAAAATCGATACTAACTATTTGTGTCTACTTAGGGTTATAATAATTATTTATGTATGGGAGATTACCAATTTCTCTATAAATCTCACCATAAAAGCTCTATTGTAATGAAAAAATAATTAATATTTTTTAAATAATCAATTATATGGATGTTTTCGTGCTGGGGCCCTATATTTGAAATCAAAGGAAATATTTTGATAACTTTAAATGTTAAGATAATATAGTAAAATAAAATTAAGATGTTGCAATTTATAGTTATCATGATATTTCCTTTGATGATTTAGATTTTTATTCATCTATAATGTGATTTTCCAAATTGGTTTCCCCCAAAAGAAATGGAGAATTTGAAGTTGGAAGACAACAAAAGGATATTCTCGTTCCAAAATTAAAGCATAGAATATTAAAGAATTATAAATAAGTTGATTTTTATTTTTATGAATAAATTGACATATTATATGAATGGTGGTGGTATCGATGCTAGTGAGAAACCATATCTACCAAATGGTAACATGTTGGTAGTTGTAAATTTTATATGACAGTTCCATCTATTGTCTAGGGTATATTTTTGGTAAATGATATCTGATAGATGGATTAAGTATGAGGAAATTATTTTCAGATCCATGGGCTATTTATATCATCAAAAGTTAATTCTTTTTTTTCCTATATTATAGTAAATCTTATCGATGGTTAATAATTATTAAGAAAGATAATATATTTACACCGTGGAATGGAAAAAAATTAAGAATCATTTCTTTTAGATGTATTTACTTATGCTTATTATACTTTGGATGGAAAACTTATTCATGAAACATAGGAATAATGATAATGATTTAGTGGCCCTATAAATAGAATACATCACTTAATTTATTCAGAAATATTTTTTTTAAATCAATAGTAAAATTAAATTTTTTTATATATTATTAAAGACAATATAATAACATGAATTGGATACTCATGAATTTTAATTTTATAGAAAAACATGTTCAATGTATTGGTGATTTAGAATTAAATTTTCACAATAAAATATTATTTCACTATAAATAGGATAAAAGGATATCATATTGGTAGAAAAACGGGAAGAATACAACGAATAAATATGAAGGTAATAAAATATATTCTTTATGAGTGGCTAAAGGAAACCTGTAGATATACATATAAAATATGGGATGTTCTTCGTATGTGTTTAATTATAGCGCATTACTTATTATTTCAGTGAATTTTTGTTATTGGTAAGCCCAATTGTAATAAGTAATAGATTCTATGTTTTATAAGTAATTAAAAAATTCATTATGTGGATGTGTGTAAATATAAGAGAATGAGTGATGGGCACCATCATTATTGTTTTATTAAAGGTATTATAAAATTCTGTGAAATTACTTTGGAAATATTTGGGCCAACGAATAATGTTTTTACATGTATATCACTAATTTATATTTATTGTTCTTATCTTTATATTGATTTAGGGTATACAAATTCTCTCAATTATAATACATTTGTTTCTAAAATGAATCTTTCCACCACACAAATTGAAGGTATATATTATGGAAGAAACATATAGGGATAACATTTTTAAATTATTAATTATAAAAGATAATCTTAATATATTATATAAAATATTTTTCCATAAAATCCTTATCTGTTATCATAATATAAATTTGAAATTATTCTATTTATGGATTTTATTTCAGATTATCATTCTATTCTAGATTACAGATCCAAACGGTTTCTATTGAAAAATGATTTACCATGTATATACAATAATCAATTCAACCCATTGATAACATAAAAATACGAGGGGAAACTATTATGATATACAAATTAATATTATCATTCCCATTTTATTTAAAATATATTAAATATTAAGATTAATTATTTCTAGGTGTCAAATGAAAATTTCTATTTTTTATGGAAAATTTACATAATCTGTAAATTGATTTTATTATTGAAATAATTTTATATAATATGCCTATTTTTAAAACCCTTATTAATAACTCATGTAGAATTTAAAAAATTTAAAACATAGTTGTATGAGTTACATGATGATGGTTTCCTTAATCCAGTCCCATAAAAATAGTGTTTTGATCTTTTATTTATTAAAATAAAACATGGTTCAATGAGGCTTTATATTTATTTTATTGAATTGAATAAAATTACTATTGACAATTTCTATTTATATTCTCATAGTAATGACTTTTTTAAAGCTCCAAGAAGCTCCATATTTTTCTATGGATGATCTCTTATCTGGGTATCATAATATGATGGTGAATATTGATTACATCAATAATACATAATTTCATATAGGATATATTAATTTTGACATTGTGGAAATTCCATTTGGGTTTATTAATGCTCCATTTGTATTCAGAGTTCTTATGAATAGATCTTCCCAATAATATATTGATATGTCTATTGTAGTTTATTCTGATAATAATTAAGATCATGTAAATCATTTTTTATTATAATTTAAACAAGAAAAATAATTGTTTTTTGAAAATTAATGTTTTTTATTATTAGATATTGATGTTTTAACTCCATTAATATATCTTAAAATAACATGGTATAATTATTTATCATGTTAAAAGTAAAGCAGTTGATAAATTTCCATGATCAATAAGTGTGACTGAATTTCATATTTTTTATGATTTAACAGGCTATTACTAGTAGTTTTTTAAAATATGTTGTTAACATTCCTAGTCACTTGGTTAATAATAAATGTAATTATGTTAATTTGGATAAAGAAACACAATTAATGTTTACATGAATTTTAATGAATAATATTTTTTCCCATCTAACTAGAAATGAAATTTTTTTACAAATTATAACTCTTCATTGAAGGGGATATATTATGTATTAATAAAAAATGGTTGAAAATTTTATTAGACCAAATGTCAACTAAAAACCAATGAACAAAATTATCATATACCTAAAAATATACTATTGGCTATTTTTTTATATAAAAAAACTGGAGGCATGATTTATATTATGTAATGTGAAAAATTTATTATGATCATAAAATAATGAATTATATAACAAATTAAAAGAGTTGGACATGAACGAGTGAATATGATTGGAATTAATGATAGAGTATGAATACAAAATTCATTTCTATACAGGTAATGAAAACAGAGTTTATCACACATTGAGTCAAAAAGATAATACTACATTAACATTATTGTATATGGAAAACTATACATTGTTTTTAGGATTTGATGGATGTTTCCTTATAATTATTTTATACATGATCTCCCACTTTTTTTGTTTCAAGAATTATTGATATAATAATTATCATATAGTATTAAGAAATATCATAAATAAATTAGAGTTATAATAAAAAAGTATAATTAATTAGGAAATGTATTTTTCAATAATTTATTCACTATACAATATTCATTGTTCAGTGGCAGTTTACAAAATGACTTATAAAAATTTATTTATCATAATTTTCCAAAAAGATGTCTATAATTTTAGATGTTTTTAAATAAAATCTCCCCTCAAACACATACCTTTCATCCAAGTACCAAATTTCCCCACAATCCCATACCCTGAACACAATCCCTTGCAACATCGATGGTACCCCCTCATCAATGATTCAATATCCCCCTAACCCATTGAGATCAAGACCATTAATCCCTCGCAAGAACTATGGTCACCCCTAAGCCCCTGATCTATCACCCCTACCCCAACCATTCATGATCCATCACTCGAGCTAGAGCTTGATCCCTCTTCGATGTTTTTTTTTCTCTCTTGATCCCTCATCAGAACTGCATTCACCCCTGATCCCCACAAGTTTTTTCCCTAGCCTTATCCCATAAGCCATCCCCACCACCCCCCTTCTCCCCACTTCTCAACTGACTCCCCTACTGGGTATCCCCCCTTTCATCATAATTTCTTATGGTCCGATATTCCATTTCTCCTATCTTAATTATTCTTCCTTCTATTAACATTAACCCATGTTTTGGTTCTAATTAAGGCTTTATGAAAGATCGAATGATGTGAATATTTTTTTCTATGTAGAGGAGGTTTCTTATTAGCTCAATTCTGAAATTTATTACTTGTATACATCACCTGGGTGTCAAAGTATAAGGGTAATCTTCACGTTTCACATTAGTTTGATTTATTGTAGAGAATAAGTCATGTTTTTAAGGATTTATTTGTTATTATAGGCTGATATTTCATTAAAAAACATTGTGAGTATGACCATATGTTATTACAAATCATTATTTTCAATTATTCTAAACATATTTTATAAAGTGTGAAGAATTTTATTTTTATGCATTTGGGATGTTATTATTTATTGGTATTTTTTGTACTATTTATAATTAATTCATCATTTAGGTAGTACAAAGCATGGTATTTTAATGCATTTGGTATGTAAATAATTATATGAATTTTTCTTTCTTATATTATACATAATAATATCCATGAGTGATTTCATTTTTTATATTGATTTTTGAGTAATTATATGACTCTTACTATAACTGAATGGGTTTTTTTCACTTCCATTTAGCTATTGTCTTCCATATAAAGACATATGTAATTTAAATTTTTAAAAATATATTATACCAACAATGTTATATATATGGATAAAAGCTGGATAAAATTACATAAGAATACACCGTGGTAAGCTATGGGTTTGGAGTATTTTTTATATTTTATAATTTAGAATCAAACCATTGATGTAAAAATTAAATGTCTATGTATTGAATTTAATTATATTACATAATTTAAGAGAGATATAGTTTATGGACACTTGATGTTGAATTAATTCTATGTGTAGTATTTTTTTGGATTAGGCATTGAGAATAAATGTTAGAGAATGTTAGAGCACTAATTTCCATAAATATAATGAGATCCCTACTTCATCGATAATAGACAATGAAATGAATGTCCTTATAAACTATTCTATTGACATTATATCAAAACAATATCAACATTAGAACATATCAGAACAACCAGTAGTGGGTGCTAAAAATAGTAAAATGATAAGTTATATTTTTTGGACTATAAGAAAACGTGATCAATATTGTAACATATCATAGGATGATATACTTGATTCAATGAAGATATATATAAGATATAACATAACTAAGATGTAAAATTTGTTTCATGATTCAGTTGATGATGGAAATCATGATTTGTATGGTAGATTCTTGAAATAATCTGAAACTACTTTTAAATGAAATTTGTATCATATCAAATGCTGATGATTAATTAAAACTAAAAATATATTTGTGATATTGGAATTGTTTTGTGATAAATTTATTAATGAAAATATCCCTAACTATTTTTATGATATTAAAAAAATGCAATCATGTTTTGAATTATAAGAAATTACATTCTTTTCCCAAATATTGTATGGTTTATTGGGTAGAGGACTTAAGTACTCAGTATGAAAAAAATATTCTTTTAGATTGTATTCAATTGGTGATGTTTGATGTATGATTTAAAATACTAAAATGAAGAACAAGAAAAATAAAACACATGAAATTTTTTGTTTGACATTCCTCTAAGGCCTCTATTCTAATAATTATTAATGTCATCAAAACCACTACGAATCAGATTTATTCTATAGATAATAAAAAATGGATTAATGATGTATCCAATAAATTAAAAATCATAGAATACATTTGATTCATTATATCCAAATTTCTTATCTAATCTTTGGATTATATTATTGGGATTGGATGTCGATTGATTCAACCTATTTTGGACATTAAGCATTGATGATATAATGTGTCCAGTAGTTTAGATCCAATATAATCTTCCCCCATGTATCTGAATGTAATAAAACCATTTATCATTTAGATTAATATTCCTATAAAACAAATCCTGGAAATGACATTGATGTATACATGTATCCTCTAATTAAAAAATAAAAGGAGTTACAGAGTAATGGTGTAGAGCCATATGATGCATCTTCTAAATAAAGGTCAAAAATTTACAATGCTCTACTATACACCATTTGTGACTTTGTTGGAAATGGGAACTGAACTAGTTAGAACCCATACATTGGTTTTGATTTTCATATTTTGAACGGTGATATTTATCCTAAAAACTACCTTATAGTAAAAAATGGATCTATTTATTTCATTGAATCTTTCACGAAACATGTTCCACATTTCTATTGAACATGTAATAATTAAATGGTTTTATTGATCATATCCCACATATAATGTTTTTGGATGATTTCTAAATATTGGACTAACATGGAAATGTTGAAATAGAATTATGAATGTTTACAATTTGGATAATATTGAGAAACAAGTTTGATGTTCATCTTCATGTGAAATTTGAATGAAACAATGGTAAAATAAAAAGAGAATATTCTTCAGACTACTCTATTGGGAATTTACTTTTTTTTACCATAATATTTATGTTAGGCATATTGAGATGAATATTTTTGACAATTTGATCATCATAATTCATAATGAGAAAGGTTATTTTATGGAAAATAACAATGATCTGAAAGACCAACAATCAAGCAACATAAAGTATCATCTATATACATATTATAATGAAAAGTAAGATCTGGAAATTATTTCAATAAAAAATTATGATAATGATATATTCTATTGAATTTTAAATCATGTGAAGTTATCTGACTGGTATCAAGTATCATCCAATTGTGTGTTTATATAAATAAATATTTGTCAAATGAATTTAATAGTCTCAAATCTAAATTTTTTTATAACTATTACTACCATCGGCATTTGGTACATTATAATGTAAAAAGATTACTACTATTGTACTCTAATTTTTAACAATATTCAAAAAATTATGTGAGGAATATATTCAACCATCTGAGCATGAAACCCTTTATGATATATTTGTATTGTAACATTTTTCATTATAGATGATCTTTTCTCCATCACTTCTTATAGTCATGGTTTATTTATCTATGCATTTATTCATGAAAAAAGATAAGGATGAACCATACATTAACAATGTATGTATCCAATTGACAGGTATATTATTTATGTGTATATCATCTTAAGTAAAAAAAATATTGGATATTTATTAAATACATAATTATGTTTTATTTATTTTCTTTCATATATATCTTGGTCAATTGAAATAATGCTTGAAAAATAAAGATCACCCTAATGGATCTACTTATGAAGGATATTTGGTAAAGGATTCTATGACTAGTTTTTATAGATAATTGGATGGCAATGACACAAGATTAAATCAATTTGTACATGATGAGGACACATTGGATGAATATGAACATAAAAAAGAAATAAAATATCATTCAGGTTATTAGCTGATAAAATATGAGGAGCTAAAATGTTATAATGACATAAATGTAATTATTACAGGCACACAGATAAGTGTGTATGAATAGTGATATTGTATATCTATTTATTGAAATTTAACAAATAAAAAAAAGAGTTTAATGGTAGGTCAAACATGAAATGAGAAAGATATAAAAATTGTTAATAAATATATTATTCAATAGTTTTCATAACTTTTATGCTCATAAATATTGGAATCTTTAAGAATATTAGCTTGAAAAATTTATTGTGTAAATATAATTATGTATATTACTTTTTTTATATTGTGAATAATAATACTTGGTCTTAATTTTTAGAATATTCGATGTTTCTCACCTGAGGTCCTCTAACAAAATTTATAATGTTTGATGATTACAATATTAATGTCTTTGAATTTCATATTATTGATCAGGATAAAGGTGTGAAAAAAACATAACAGTGGTAGATATCTTTTCAAAATCGGGATACTAGTGATTGTTGACTGGTATTATTTAATGAAACTACCAATGTCATTTTATAGTTGTTTTATTCAAATTCAAGTCGGACGATATTTCATGGGGTATTAAAAGATATTCCTTTAAATTTACATCTTTGAAATTATCTTGTGTGATGTTAGATAGTAACTAAGAATTACCTGATATTTATATCTTATAATTTTAATAGAAAATTGTATATTATGTTGAATATTTCATTGATTAATGGTGGAGTGTATTGGATCACATAAAACAAAGAGGAATATATAATATGGGTGAAGATGGAATGATTTACCTATTACCTTTAATCCAATCATCATTAAAAATGAACTTATGTTTTCATCATTATGTTGAAAATAATAGTCTATCAAGTGTTGTTAATGTATATTATGTAAGGATGTAGATGTAAAGTGACATGATTTATGAAAAAATGTATGTATATGAATTAATCCATTAATTTATCAATCACGTATGTTATATATGATGTCATTCATTATAATTATGTTGTATTTTTTTATCCATACTATGAATCTATTATAATTTATATTTTATTATGAAATAATTATTTAGTATATTTTTTGTATTATATTTTATATCATTAAATAATATAAATTACAAGGAGGTATCATTTCACTAATTATAGTCAACTACCAATCTGGATTCCCTCAATCACACTAAAAAATGATTATCCACTTGTCTCTCTTCGAAAAGAAACAAAAAAACTCTCCATATAAGTTTACATTATGAGTTTCATATATTAATTTTTTTAATCTTGTTTTAATACAATCATATCATTTATAGAACAATTTCTCCTGGATACTATGAATATTTAATTACTAATTCACATGGATATGATAAAGGGGAATACGATACTCTCTATTAAATTACTATGTAGTATTTTATGTTTTCAAAAATAAATGTAAAATTCATGTATATATCATTTTAACAAATAATAATACACTTTTTTTGTCTATTGGGATATTATTTATAATATCTAGATTCAATTTAATAATGTAACAACCAACATTGGGATACTAGGATTGTGGAATTTTAACATTTTATCATTGAATTTTTAGTATAATCCTTGGTAACTATGTTTAGGAAAATAATGATTATATAATTTAAGCCTATATTTATGTTTCAAAATGATCCCAAAAACCAATTTTAATGATTATGAGAATTTTTTTTCCTAAATATTTCAATTTATATTATGTGTTTCCATATATTATCAATGAAAAAATATATTTCATAACTTTATGATCAAATAATATGTATTCTATTGTTTAAAATTAGTTTTCAGAAAAAAGGAATAGGAACCATATCAGTGCACATAATACATGTAGATATTTCCCTTTAAGAAAAGATAATGAAGCCTAAGATAGATATCCAACTGGATCTGATAAAATTAATTATATATTGGGGTATCAAACTTTGGGTATGACCAATAACCATTATAATATGGACAATTGTATTTTTCCAAAATGTGATGTAATAATGTTAGAACACTTCTTGGGTTTGAATCCTCAATATTTTAATGGGAATAAAATTGATTTTCAATCTGAGCAGTTGATATGCTCTAAATAGAATATATTTATCATTTTCAGATGTAATTAAAGGGATTTTTTTTTCCGGGGTTTTAATTTCCTACCATGTGATTTGGATCAATGGTGTTTATTAATTCAAAACACAAATAATGAGGATGAAAAACTAACCATCTAATTGAATGATTATAATGAAATTTTTATGGGAAAACATTCTCCTCATGAACAATGCCCAGATATGGGGAGGTAATTCTTGAGTCCAATAAAATAAAAGAGAATTTTTTTTCAATGTATAAATATAATGTTACAATGTTATAAAATAATGTTTCAGACTATATAAACAATTTAAATATAATTATTAACAACTTATTTGATGGTATTAATATAATACCTTAAAGAGTACTAGTCCCAAAATCATTCTAAACATATAAAGAAATACAATAATATACTATTTGGAAAAAAAATTACATAATTCATATGGATTCTATAGATATAATGAATTGAGGAATATGGTAGAGAGAAAAAATAAATAAGGGAATGAATGGATATATTATTTTTCCCATATGTGATACATGTCGAATGAAAAAAATAATTTATTTTTTTAAAATTAATGAACATTATTAATGTATATAAAATGAGGACATATTTTTCATGAAACAAAGAATTAGTAAGAGGTCATAATATTACAGTTATTTTACAATCAATACATTTCTTATTATTCTATCCAATTCACTAATCATTAACAAAACATTCTAATAGATAATAAAAGGGGAGAATTCCAAGATCATGTGGTTATAATATCCATCATGAATGTTTTGAAAATTGTGGTTAATGGTGTATATATCATTCACTCAAGAACTAATAATGTTTTATTAGATTCTAGTTCTACAAATGAAATTATAACTGAATAATTCTCAGATGGTATCGAATCACAACATCAATTGTTATATATTGAGTTGTGGGTGGGAACCCCAAATAGTTTAATGGTTTCATTGGATGTATATAATTCCTATCTGATTTAATTATTTTGTAATGTTCTTTATATAATTATTTTTAATCTTCCTATAGTCTAATTTTATGTTATCTTAATAATTCCATTGATTTTAATGCATAATTATCAAATCAATTTCAATGAAATTGATGTCAATTTTTATATTTCAAGCCATTAATTGATCATATATTGCAGTGACAGGAAAACTATTCTAATGGAAATAAAATGAATTCTATGGTTCTTTATTCTATTTAAAAAATAGTTTTTTATCTCTTATAGTTTTGAAAAAACTCAATAACATTGAAATTCATAATTTGTGGGTGTTTTTAGAATATTTTTAGATGATTTTCTTGGTTTCCCACTAAATGTTACGTTATGTTTTAAACAGAAATTATACCTGGTGAATCACCTATACAAAATACTCCATATAAAATATCCAAATTGAGATGTTCGATTTATAGAATAAAATATAATAGAATATTGATAATGGATATAATCATCCATATATGTCACCTTGATATGCACACTTTCATTTTTATAATAATAAATATGTATCTATGTATCGCATCATTTATTGTATATAATTTTACATAACCACAGTCAATAAAAAATATCATTTACCAAATATTGGTGACATGATTGATAATCACCAGGGATAACAATATTTTTTTTAGATTTGACATCACTCTATATATCATAAATTAACTATTAATAATGTTGATATACCCAGTATATCATTCTACATAATGTATAAACACTATGAATTATAATTATTCAATTTGGTCTTACAAGTTCTCCTACTATGTTGATGGATTTATTGAAAAGATTATTTACAGATTACCTTTATATTTTTGTGGTAGTATTTATAGACTAAATTCATATATATTCAAAGTTTAAATAAATATTTAATATCTCATGAGGATTGTACTAAATAACCTAATAAAGTAAAATATCTATGATAAATTTGACATCTTTGAATTTTGGAAACAAAAAGTTTAAATTTATGGACACATAGTCTAAATTATATGAATGTCATCTAATACATTAAAGGTAGAGGTTATTTATCATTATTCTAAACCAACTTTGGTGTATATGATCTGTTGTTTTTATGGTTAGCCCAGTTATTATCAACACATTGTGAAGAATTTATCAGGGCATTCTTGTCTTCTCACCTTGTTAACTAAAAATGGATATTACTATAATAAAAATGGTGAATGTGAGGAAAAAAATGAAGGGAAGGTCTGTGGGTGCACCTATTCCTACACTACACTTCAATTAAAAATGGTTATGAACCTATTTTCTAAATTGAAGAAGTGATTAATATCTATATTACTACAAAATAATATGGTGTTTTTTATGAATTAGGACAACTAAATGACATAGAGAATAAAAACACGTCTCATTAAATGGATTTATCAATATTAATTTTTTTATTAAATATATGAACGATCTATAATTGTAGATCAATGGGTGACATATATACTAATAAAAAATATTTTAACGAATTTTCACATTGAAATATTTGAATATGAACCATAAAAGATATTAATCATGACAAAATATTATAATTACTCAACACATTGCATCCCTAAGAAAGAATACATCGTGGAAGAAATTTGATTAAAAAATTTTCATCACAATCCTATAGTGAAAACAAAAGTCAAATTGATGTACTTTCAATGTTAGAAATTTTGACATAGGAAATAGGAAACATAACCTCTTATATTTCTTCAATGTGATTTAACCTACAATCAAAAGAAATTATTATGTATCTTTAACTAGATAAAGGTAATTAAGTAATAAGGAAGAATTTTGTTCAATAATAATCCATTTCCATACTCTATATCATGAAAATTGAACTCCACCTTATTTAATGAAAATTCCCCAAATGTTCAGAATGTTTTCATGGAATGGATATTAGTGTAACACCTCCAAATGATAAAGGGATAAATGACTATATGATATGACTCATGTCATCAAGGTGCACATTCTTTTTCAGGAGCCTGTCTATTTAGAACTCCATAGTTAAGCATGCTTGGCCTGGAGTAGTGATCAGGATGGGTGACCTTTTGGGATGTTCCACAGGGTGTGTGTGAGTGAGGACAAAACACACTGAAAAGGACAAGTGAGGGAATGTGGGGATAGTCATTAGTGATATGACCTATTTAGACATGTGGGTAGTCCCTAGGGTGGGGACCATGTGTCTGTGATGCGACTGGTGGTACCATGAGGTCCAGGACCCTATGGTCATGTTAAGACGGGGTGTATGCGCTGTCATAGAGACTGAGTTATTACATTTGGTATCAGAGGGAAGTTCTCATCCTAAGTGTGGTGTACTTCCTAGTTTGAGATATAGGTCCCACACCGAGGATATTGTTCTCTAAAGGTGGGGTGATTGTTACACCCCCTAATGATATATTGTTAAATGACTAAATGATATGACTCATGTCAACAAGGTGCACCTTCCTCTTCGAGAGCCTATCAGATTTGAACACCATTGTTAAGCATTCATGGCCTGGAGTAGTAATCAAGATGGGTGACCTTCTGGGATGTTTCTCAGGTTGTGTGTGAGTGAGGACAAAGCACACCAGAAAGGAAAAGTGTTGGCCTTTGGGGACAATTATTCGTCACATGTCCTGTTCAGACGAGGTGTATGTGCTGTAACAGAGACCGAGTTAATACATTGGGTATCATAGGGAGGTTATCAGCCTTAAGTGTGGTGCACTACCTCAGTTGAGATGTTGGGTACACAATGAGGATTTTGTGCTCTAAAGGTGGGATGATTGTTACACCCCCTAATTATAGAGTGTTAAATGACTAAATGAAATGACTCATGTCAATAAGGTGCACCTTCCTTTTCGGGAGCCTATCTGATTTGAACTCCATAGTTAAGCATTCTTGGCCTGGAGTAGTGATCAGGATGGATGAACTTCTAGGATGATTCTCAGGGTGTGTGTGAGTGAGGAAAAATCACATAGAAAAGGACAAGTGTTGGCCTGTGGGGACAGTCATTAGTCATATGACCTATTTAGACATGTGGGTGGACCCTTGGGTGGGGACCACATGTCTGCGAGGAAATTGGTGGTACCTAGCGGGCCAGGACCCAATGGCCATGTTAAAATGGTGTGTATGCGCTATCATTGAGACCCAGTTATTACATTTGGTATCATATGGAGGTTCTCACCCATAATTGCAGTGCACTACCTGGGTTGAGATGTAGGGCCCACAATGAAGATGTTGTGTTCTAAATGTGGGGTGATTGTTACACCCCCTAATGATACATGGTTAAATGACTAAATGATATAAATCCTGTCAATAAGGTGCACCTCCCTTTTCGGTAGCCTGTCCGATTAGAACTCCACAGTTACTCATGTTTGTCCTGGGTAGTGATCCGGACGGGTGACCTTCTGGGAAGATTCCCAGGTTGTGTGTGAGTGAGGACAAAGCACACCGGAAAGGACAAGTTTTGGCCTGTGGATACTTTCAATAGTCAGATGACCTGTTCAGACATGTGGGTGGACCCCTAGGTGGGGACCACATGTGTACAAGACAACTGCTGGTACTTGGAAGGCCAGGACATGATGGCCATGTTAAGACGGGGTGTATGTACTATCACCGGGACCCAGTTCTTACATTTGGCATGAGAGGGAGGATCTCATCCTTAAGTGTGGTGAACTGCTTGGGTTGATATGTAGGTCCCACAAAGAGGATGTTGTGTTCTAAATGCAGGGTGATTGTTACACCCCATAATGATAAAGGGTTAAATGACTACATGATATGAATCATGTCAACAAGGTGCACCTTTCTTTTGGGAGCCTGTCTGATTAAAACTCCATAGTTTAGCATGCTTCGTCTAGAGTAGGGATCAGGATGGGTGACCTTCTGGGAGGTTTTCAGGGTGTGTGTGAGTGAGGACAAAGCACACTGGAAAGGATAAGTGTTGTCCTGTAGAGACCGTCATTAGTCAGATAACCTGTTCAGACATGTGGGTGGACCCTTGGGTGGGGATCACAGGATGCAGGGCAACTAGTGGTACCTGGCGGGCCAGGACCCAATGACCATTGTTAAGATGGGGTGTATGTGCTATCATTGGGACCCAATTGTTTCATTTTGTATCAGAGGGAGGTTCTCAGCATTAAGTGTTGTGCATTGCCTGGGTTGAGATGTAGGGCCCACAATGAGGAAGTTGTGCTCCAAAATGTGGGGTCATTGTTACACCCCCTAACGATAGATGGTTAAATGACTAAATGATATGAATCATGTCAACAAGGTGCACCTTCCTTTTCGAGTGCCTATCTGATTAGAAGTCCACAGTTAAGCTTTTTTGGCCTATAGTAGTGATCATGATAGGTGAACATCTAGGATGTTTCCCAGGGTGTGTGTGTGAGTGAGGGAAAAGCACACTAGAAAGTAAATATGTTGGCCTATGGGGACTGTCATTAGTCATATGATCCATTCAGACATGTGGGTGGACCTGTGGGGGGACCATGAGTCTGCGAGACAACTGGTGGAACATGGCGGGCCCAGAACCGACGGCCATGTTAAGGCGGGGTGTCTGTGCTGTCACTGGGACCCAGCTGTTATAATTAGTACCTACAAAACAAAACTCTGAGAAATAAGTCAAGAAACTAAATATAATTTCCATTACTACACATGTTCATACACTACCATTTAATGAAAAAGGGTTTTAAACAAATAGTGACAAATCGGTGAAGGGATTGGTATGTGTATCCCTATAAAATTATATTGTGGTTTCTTGTAGATCTTTAAAACTATTGGTCAGGATGATTAATTATTCATCATATGATTCATATTTATCTGTATTAATCTTATTTATTAAATATAATAAGGCATTCACTTTGTATATAAATGTATGATATATACAATGATAATAAATGTTTAATGTATATTATAAATTATTATGGTTGAATATGAACCCAAGAAGATAGTCGAAATGACTAAAGAGAATGACTCTTCAACACATTGTCATCCTATGAAAGAAAACAATGTGGATTATATTTGAGTAAAAAATTCATTGTAATTCATCAGTAAAATGGAAATTCAATGTGATGTACATTCAATGGTAGAATGTTTGATATAGGAAATATACAAAATAACCTATTCTATTTCATTAATGTGATACAACCAACACTTCATGTACATGATTCAACATATTCAATTAGTTATAGTTAATTATGTAATAGTGTTTAGTGTTGTTCAATAATAATCCTTTTATTCAAGTGATATATCATGAAATGTGAGCTCCTCAATGTTGATAGAAAATTTCCCAATTGTTTAGATTGTTTTTCATGAATTAATGAATGATATAAGTTTCATTATAATCTATCTAGTAATTATGTATGATTATTTGTAGAATAATTTCTTTGGTTTGAGGAAAAATATAATGAAATTATATGAGTTATATTTAATTAGATTGAAGATATAATTTTTTGATGAAAATGTTGAAGAATAATCAGAAGCCTTTTTTCGACAGTAAAAATTATAGTCCTCTTCAAAGGGAAACGAAATTGATTACACTAATCATATCGTGATATATTAGTTATTAAGATTGATGAATTGAATAATTTCATCATTAGTGTTTAATATAAATGACATACACAAGATTTTTTAAGAAATTTCAAATACTGGGTTTGGAATTGATTCATAACTATCCATGATTATTGTTACAACAAAAATGATATAATGAATCGATGTCTATAATGATCCACTAATTCAAATGTTAGGGAAACGACTTCTGTGACCCACTATAGTTGATTTTTCTAAATATCCTTGTCAAGGAATAAGGTACATCTCAGACGAGGATTGTTTTTATTTAAGGTATAACATCATCAGTGAAATATATATTTCATTACCATTTCCTAAAAAACCAAATAAACTACCCTTTGTACCTACAGGTAATTTTCATTTAATGATAGATCAACATGTTTTCCCATTGTCAACAATAAATTTTTATGTGTTTTTCAAAGTGATTTTTCAGGTCATATATCTACCTCAGGTATATTGGGAGATTTTTTAGAGATATAGATGATTCTCCTATGATTATATCCTAACATAATTTTTGCTAATCCTTATAATTCAAAAATACATCCCCAAAATCCATTAAATATAATACAATTGAAAATCTCTTATATATTTCATGGTTGATTTAATGGTTTTTTGAAAACATTTGTATCATTTTTTATAAAATTGGAATCATGTTTGGTTAATTATAAATTTTCTAATCATTAATGGAGATTTCTATCTAAATGAATTTTTCCATTGTTTTAATGCATCTTTTCATAATAAAATGTTCTTATTATTTATGATTGTATGTCATTTCAATTAATTCACTTCTCTTGTATCATGATCTCTTTTATTTATGTAGTTATGTTGAATCGGTATGGTCAATATGTTTTATTCTTAGTATCCATTCATTATTATTAATTATGAATTAATATCTTTTAATAATATTTATTACTAGTTATTTGAACACAATGTGATGCCAAATTATGTTCGTAATCAGTATTAGAAACTAGTTATGATAAATCATGTGAAATATTTATTTTATACCATTATTTTTCTTCTATTTTATATACAAAAAATTGGGGAAGAATGTGAGAATAAAATAACTTAGAAAAAAATTATTTAAAAATTCAATTTTTTGGGGGTGAATTATTTAAATGGGGGATTAGAAAAAGGATAAAATTGAATTTCAATATTTTTATTCTAGGGTAGAATATTTTGATATCTAATAATAAATTTTGTGATTTTTGTTTCATATTTTATAGGTTTTTTTCTTGGGAGGATATTGTTGAAATGGATTATATTATTCCAAAATATCTCTATTTTTATGTGTTCTGATGATAAAAACATAATTATTTTTTCTAACCTGTTTTTATTAAGTCTTTCATAATAAACTTATCAAAAGAATTTACATTAAATTTTTTTCTTATTATCTTATGCCATGAGAAGTTTTAGTTTTATTATAAGGTATATTATATTATAATAATTAAATATTATCTTCGGTCTACTAAAAAACTAAAAATCTATATGTTAATGGTTTACCTTACTATTTAATAGATTATATTTCGTAAATAATTACATAGCTAACATATGATCAAATTCATATTTTATAGAAATAATGATGTTCTGATAATATATTATCGAATAAAAATAATATTTCTAAAATATTATCTTATGGGAGACTCGAGAAATTATTTAAGATAAGTATCACATCATTGTACGATATTTAATTTTACAATAAATAATTGTCTTAGATAGTGTCAGATATAGTATAATTGTAAGGTATACTTAATCATATGATGAAACGTATCTAATTCAAAATATCATACAAAAATATAACAATTATAAATAAATTCATGATTAATTTTCTTATCTTTTGATAATTCATTTAATAATTATAGAGAATATCAAAAAAGGGATTATCTGTTTAATGAATGTTCAATATGTATTGTATATCTCTTTCCTATGAATGAATGTATTTATGGAACAAGAAGATTTCTAAAATCACTATTGTAAAAGAAATTTCTATATTATTATCAAATGGATGAATTTGCATAATATATATATAGTTAAACATATCTATGATGACCCACTAAAAAATATAAGATTATATTTTTTGTTTTATGATTAGTTATAAGGTATAAAAATGGAGTCAATCCCTACATCAAAAGTAATATATGGATTATATGATCTAGTAGAATGAACATAAAAACACTTGAATACATTGGATCTATATACATATAAAACATCTACCAAAAAATATTTGCATGTGATTACATGTTTATTAGTGTCACTGAACATCATTATAATAAAAACCTTGAATACTATCATTTTCTCGGGATGGATCTTTGATTTCTTTCAGTTGATTCTTGACCTCTATGTTGCAATTGTTCTTTTGTAAGATTATTAATTTCTCTTTGTTTACACTCTTTGTAATTGTGTTTGTCGAGCCTATAAATCTGTCTTATTAATGTAGAGCATGAATGAATGGTCAATCACCTTCATTCTATGTGATATCATCTTATACATAACTAGGAGCCCTGCGTAAAGTGGTTGTTATAATGAAAATCATCAAACTCTTGAATTACATTTTTGGTGGGGTGCATAATGGTATTTGTATCCTCCAAAAACCCTATAAATCTCTTATTCTAAGTTCTTTTCCTTTATTTTTTATATTTATGACTTCTTTTCATATTAGGGATTAAGACTTGATCTATCAAACGCGAAGAAATATATTTTCAATAAAAAAATAAGAATTAAACCACCACCTTTTTTTTAATCTTTTATATTCTAAGATGATAGATATCCCTTATTAAATGAATTTTTCATTCTCACATAATGAATTCTCATATCTTCATATCATCTATCACTTTTAATAGGTCCTCACTAACTTTTATTTGTTGATATATAATTCCAACACTCTATAAAATTATGGGCAACTTCCACCAGCACCTGAATTGGAGAAAAAATTAATATTTTTATATTACATACATTGTGGAATAAAATTTGAGCTTAAAATTTTGATACCATTTCGCCACTCTTTTGGGGTTTATTTTTGGACCATCACATCATGAAAATAATAAAACCCACCCCTTACACATTGGTGTTTTCTTATTATTTTTTTCACCACTTTTTTTCTCAATTTAGACTTTATGTTTTCACCTTCCATAAAAACATAACCAATTACGAATAATTAATTGTATAATTTGTTACATTTTCCATCTAACATTTGGTATATGGGTATTTGGAAGATATAAAGCTAATTTTAACCATTTTCAGTTCTATTAGATATGGGAATATTATTAAGAAACATGTTTTTTACTATGCTTTCCTTCAAAAAATATTACAACATTCAATTATTTGTGATATATTATTTTTCAATTTTACATCCAACTCAAGGAGGTTCAAGTAAATATTCTTACTGTCATGATATATTCAAC
Source organism: Viscum album (assembly GCA_963277665.1). Classification (NCBI taxonomy): domain Eukaryota; kingdom Viridiplantae; phylum Streptophyta; class Magnoliopsida; order Santalales; family Viscaceae; genus Viscum; species Viscum album. Next base: position 1,593,636,835 of record OY728150.1, read on the forward strand.
ATAAATTCACATACATTCTCTAGAATATAAATTTAATCATCATGTGATATTATACATTTTTTTAGAATTTTAATGGTCTTTGACTATTATTATATTAATATCATGTTGAACATATTTTCCCCCAATAATATCTTCATGGGATTATTCAAGATAATAGATATTATCTATACATATATTTTCAGTGTTAAAATTATAATAAATTCTAAATTTATTTTTTTTTCGACCATTTAAATGATTAATATTATAATCTATAAGGAGTTCGCAATATAATTTACATGACTATATAATTGAAATTTTCTAATTGTTTAGATATTTATTTTAGTATTTATTTAGTACCCTTTATCTTCTTTTATTTTTAATCATACTAGTCATAAATTATTACAATTAAATATTTGATTTATTCAATAGCAAATTTTTTGTTTACTCACTAACCTCATTGTGTATGTGTTTTATAGATTTAACAAAACCATTTTATTCATAGATTTAACAAGAAACATAATGATAATCAAAATCAATAGATTATACTAATTAATTTTTAATTTTTTGACCATCGTGAAGTAGAATATTACCTTTCCACATTGAACTCTTATTTAACATCATTACCTATATCTATGTCATGTGTGTCATTATCTTCGACGAGGCTAGAATATTTATTGCTATATAAATAGAAAAATAAATTACAATATATTAATGAATAAAAATATACTAGATTTTCATGGTATATATCACTTTTAAAACATCATAAAAAATAATATTATATCTAAGGGAAACTCAACTATGATATTAATTGAATTTTTATTATGACATAGAGTACACTAGTGAGAGTTGGTGAATCAATTTTTCAATAAGTTTACATTAAATCTAACAGATCTATTAAAAATTATATTTACATTAGGATTTAAACAAATGTTTCTGGTTAATAAAATTAGTTGATATGTTTTGGGACACTCAATGAATACAAATATATTTTAATATATAATATAATGAAATATTATCATGTGGGTTTTGTAAACATTTTAATAACTCTATATAAATGTTATCCTTATTGTGAAAACTATCATCTAACTCTAACATTTTAATCTAAATATGAAATCATCATTTAATAGTGGATTTTTAATGTATCATGAAGAAATCATATTCATCATATTACACTAGTAAGTCTTTACTGTATTAAAAAATTAGATATATCTCCCTAGTATTTCCGAATTATTTAGTCGCATAATACATATTGAAAAATAATTAAAAACAATTTCAAAATATATTTAATTTACAAAAGAGTACAATGTAACTGGAATAATTATCTATTTACTCAACACATTGTATTATACTCTATTTTTAACAATATTAAAAACAACTTGTATCTAAATAACTACTTCAATGTAACCTCCCTATTAAATTTTTATGTCATTTTATTAGAGATCCTTAACCTAAAAACTGATGTTATTTTCTACCAAATGATGTTCTTGTAAGATTTATAGGAAATATACAAAGTCACTCTTCTTCTCCTTCTCATTCACACTTCATTCATTTTGGGTATCATATGAAGTAATAGTTAACATATTTCTCCTTATTCATCAAAATTTTCTTCTTTAGTACACTCAATAATCATCTAATTAGTACTTTATTGACTTTATTTTATTATCAAATACAGTTTTACTTATTTTATTTAGGGGAATCTTTTAAAAAAATTACTTTATTCTTTGTTATCTTTTTATTTATATGTCACTAGAAATTATCCTCTGCCTTTTTATATATATGTTTTGGAAAAATATCATATTGATAACTCGTTAATAGTTTTTCTCAAGGAAAATATGTGTGTTTCCACTCATGATATTTAATAAAGTTTCTCATCTATAGAAAATTATTTTTCACCCATGATTATGGGATATTCTAATTTTTTCACCTATTTTTCCCTAAAAATTCCACGAAATAATTTTCCTTATTTCCCTTTTATTTTTTAGTTTTATATAAATATTTCATCAATTATTTCAAAAAAATTATCAAAACTTTTCCTAAAAAATTTATTTTACACAAATTTACTATACATTATTATTTATTGTTGGATGAGAATAAACAAAAAATTTTTTTTTTTAGATTCATACCTTAAAATAATGATTGTCTCTAAATTTTAGTATCATATACAACAATCATTTCAATCATAATAGAAATTAATTTAATGGTATTTTCAATACTAACTATTATCACATTTTTTTTATATAAATCATTTAAAATGATTGTTGGTAACATCATATTTAATGTCCTTGAGAATTTAAAATTCTATAAATTTCTAAATTTCAGATCCATTTATTTTTTAAAAAATTTATCCTAAATTGATATTCTATTACATGGTCATGAATTTTATCTTCTCAATAAGTTTTTCTTGAATCAAATATTATTTTTTAATTTTTAGATTAATTAATAATATCTCATACATAAATTTAAATAAAATCTATTTAGAATATAAAATTATTAAAATCGTTTTTTTATTCCATAATATTTCAAAACATCCACCAAGTTTAAAAATTTATGTTGTTAAAAGAAAACTCCATATATATTTAAAAATAAATTAAATGAAGTAAAACACTATAAACCATTACTCTATGAACTCCATGATAAAGTTTATGAATTTATTGAAATCACTGAAACTTACATCATATCAAATATCAGATGAATACTAGATGGACTCCAAAAACCATTCTCAACCTATACCAATATCATATAGAACAATCTAAAAAATAATAGGGTTTATAACATTTTCAAACATCAAGACTCCACTCATAGTTAAAAAGTATAAATGTATTTGAACTATAAGTATTATGTATCAACAATATGAATTTTTTACATTTATATACAATAATATTCATCCAAAATTTTAAAAATATAAAATTTTGTAAAATCTTCTTCACTAATATTAATATCGTCTAAGAACAATAATTTTTTTTCATAAACATCTCGAAACTCTTAAGAAATAATTTTTTAATATGAAAATAAAACTAAATAAATTATCATTCAAAAGGCCTCTTGAATTATTTATAATCGTCATTTATTATTTCCAAGAAGTAATACAAAAATTCAAACATCATATTCGAACACATTAATTTACATGTTTTATCCAAGTTGATAATAACACTAAAAATGTAAACATTAAGGACAAATAAATATTACAAACTTGTGATACACTTAATTTAGTTTATATATAATCTTTCAATGTAATTTAATATTTCCAATTATTTTTATATAATCTTTCTAACATTAATTTTCTAGTAAGTTTGGATATTATCTTCTCCATAACTAGAACATTGTTTTATCTTTTATTCCCCTATATTCATCCCATCTCTTTTATGTCTAGAAAATATTATAAATAATAATATTTACTATTTAATATCTAATAAAATTCTTCATAGATTTAGATATATAATTATGGAATGTTCACACTACTTTAAACATAAATATTCTTGTCATTATCTTTATTCTCTAGATTGGGTGGAATCGTTCTCCACCAATGAACACTCCAACATATATTTACTTAGAGCACAATTATTATCAAGATTTTTATCAAAAGAAATAAAAATAAAAATTTTTAGAATATCACATAATATTATAAAAATGGGATGAAATATATAAAAGAAAAAATTTTTGGTTATGAAGAATACATCCAAGAAGATGAATAAGAATTATATAAACACAATGGGGATATAAATATTTTTGATAATATAAGTGGAAATAATAGAAATCAAAATATTTCACCACGAAATCCTAATAAATTCATTAGACTTATTTTAAAAATAAGAGGATATATATTATTAATAACAAGATGAATTTTAAATTCTAGTATATGTGATAAATTACTCCCTCATGAGAATAAGATTGTGAAATACATGTAGACTTTGAATCTCATGAATTATAATGTTTGTAACATCAAAATATATGTAAGTATAAATATTTTTCGAAATATTATAACTAAAAATAAATGTGGTTAAATGTCACTAATAAAAACATATAAAAATTAATTTTATTATATATATTTGTATAAGCCACCTAATTATCATATATTTTCACATTTTTTTCTTTGTTATTGTTATTGAAGCTGATGTTTATTGGGGGGAACAGTAATTCAATAAACATATTTTATCATGGTGTCTTATAAATCATGTATTTATTTACCTAGTATTATGATGAATCTTCAAAATTAATAGACTATTATGAGAATAAAATGGTTTGAATACAAGTTGAAGAAGATCAGCCATAATAAATACAAGTGTATATTAATACTTGGCGGGGAGTGTTGTTGTTCAACAGATAAGTTCACATTATTTTTTTACATTCACTAATTTTTAGATAAAGATAAATCTATGGTTTGATAAGAATATTTATTATGTTGTTTAAATGGAATAAATTATAGTTATAAATATGGAGATTTATTTGAGTTAATTATGAACAGAAATAAAATCAATTAGAGATAAACTCTGTTGTAAATAAATGTTTTAAAAATATTTTTGAGATTTTAGGGAAGTATATAATTTGTAAACACTAATTTATCAAAAACATGTTACAAAAATATAATTATTTATCATATATTTGTTTATTTTTTGATAGTTATTATGTCTATATTTATTTATCTTAGTTACCATACTGATCAATATCAAGTTGACATTGATTTACATAATTTGTATTTATCTCAATATAGAAATTTGGTTTCACCCTTCCCTCTAGTAAATTGTGATTTACATTTGGAAGGTGAAGATGAGGGATATTCAATCAATATAACTTGGTTGTGTTAAAGAGTTCAATGATTGAAGTGTTTTCATATATAAGGATTGATGATGTTTTTATGAATGTAGAGAGATTAAAGAGTTCATGAGACTGATATATACCGTATCCTTCTGATGAAAATTGAATTTCATTCAAAACATTTTTTGTTTTTAAAGTTATCAGTTTAAAATATTGAAAATAATGTAGAAGAATTTATTTTATATATTGAATTTTATTTTAGAAAAAATAGATTTAAGGAATCTATATATAAAATATGAACATTAATGAGCTAGAAATTATAGAAATAAATGTTAAGTGATAGTGGAAGATGAATGTATTGTATACCATAGATTTATAGTCATGATAAAATCGATACTGGTTATATTGAGTACCTATTTATAGATCATTGACGGAGTAACTATCTATGTCTAATCAAGTTTGGATATGTTTCATTATATAAAAACTAGATTGAATGATATTTGAAATATTATAACCACCACGGTGAGGTGAAACAGTTACTACATTAATTATGAAAAAATTTATCATTTATTATTGATGGATATTTGAATATGTAATTGATTAATTTGTTGAGTTTAATTGAAATAATCATACAATAATATTTATATTCTAGTGGATTCTTTTTGAATTATTATGGTTGGTTTTAGAAATGTTTTATTAATTTCAAATGTCATTTATCTTGAATTGAATGAAAATGGAATGATTGGAGATCCCTTGATAATTTTAGAATAGGGTTGGGGTATACTTTATTACTTCTATAATTATGTGTTTCAATTGAATAATTTAAATATTTCCGGATCTCACTATGATACCTATATTTTTTATGGAATATATGGTTAAATATTAGTCACATTATGTTATGTAACATTTATAAATAGTGCATATACTTTTCTTGATACTAATTAATATGTACCAAGGAATATGAATTATATATTTGTATGCTCATAATGAAATATAGATAAGTAAAAGCCCATTGTGATACATAATATATATATATATAATGATACATAGTATTTTTCAAGATATATGTAAGACAATTCAATAAATATAGAATATATGTCCAGAGGAAGATTCTTAAATGTGGTGAATTGATGAATTGACTATAGAATGTAATTTGTAAGAGTGAATATGTAATAAATTATATAGTATATAAAAGATTAATGTTATCATACCTAAGATTTATGTCATACTTTTTACTTATATGTGTAATATTATGGAGAGTGATGTAGTGATACATTAGATACTGTATTTATTATGAAAGGTTGGTTAAATTGAAAATTGTGTGAGTTATAGAAAATAAAATATTATTATTATTATTATCTTTAGTGATTATCTATAATTTTTTCGTGGTCACTGGTTATGAAGAAAGCCAGGAATTAAAGATAATTAATAGAATATTTTAATGGAACATTTTATGATAATTATAATATTTCATAAAACAATATCTCTAATAAATAATGTAAATAAAATTTTAATTTTTTATCAAGATTATTATATCATCATTTTTATAAGTGAATTAAATGAGGATATTTAATATTTGTGAAAACTATGCTATTTTGGGATCATGGGAAGAAGTTATGAATTAATGGTTGTTTGGGATATTGGGGGTTAACCCATGATATTATTTTAAGAATATTTAGAAGTTGATCGTGTGGAATAACATGGTCTTTCCAAATTTATAATATTGTTAATATTTACATGAATAAATTTAAATGGTGAATATAAAAATTGAATAATAAAATAAGATTTTCATTAATATGTCTGAATATGATAAGAAACTGATACAAAACTATTAATATTGATCTTATCTTTCAAAGAAAAAATTAAAGAGATAGGTTGATGATGTGTTGTTTCCGACCATATTATTATTGAAAGATAATAGGAAGAATAAGAATAATAATTGAGGACCTATAATATGATATTTATATAGTTTAAAATCCAAAAAATATCTTCATAATATATTTGAGTAAGGATGAAACTTGTATTTAAAATATGAATTCTATTTATTAAGCTTATTGTAAAAAACTTAAGGTAAGGGGAGAAAACCCATAATGATACTACTAATTTTATTTTTATTAGATTTTAAATTTATTTATTTTTAGGAGAATAAAAAACACATAGTTACTTAATATAATAATCCATTTCTCATTATAACTTCTGCTTGAATATTTCAAAAAATACAATCATTCAACTGTAGTAGAACACCTATTGGTGGTCAAAGACCTTTTTCAAGGAATAATACCTCACAGTAGATACCGTAACATCCTAGAATAGACTCAATATATAATTTATTAATGATTTTGAATTAACACATTATAAATAGGAATGAGACAATATAATGCCCCTTTTGAGATTTAATGCAATTTTTTATAGTGATATAATAGGGTCAATCTTTAATTCATTCTCCACCAATATTTACTAGACTAAATTATTAGGTAGTTATGTCATTGAATTAACGTGAATATTGTGGGAATGTAATCACCCACATCAGGGGTGAAAAAATTATAAATATTGTTTAATTATACTATTGTTTATTTATTTCTTTACTTTTAGTGTGTTGTGTTATGAATTTATAGGATGATATATTCACCTTTACAGTTTAGGTGGTCAAATAACAATTAACAATTAATAGAAGAAACTATTTTATTAATTGGATCGAAAAAATTTCACATAACTCTTATTGTTTCTATATGATCCATCTAAGTACATAAATAACTATGAAAACACAGGGTTTTACCCCTTATTAGATATAAAACCAATGACTCTATATATGATACTAATAAAATTAAATTAATTTATTCTATTTAATTCATTACATGTAGCCTCAAGTCTAAACGAACTCCTGATATTGTATACCTTTATAACCAAGTTATTTGATATTCTGTTATTAATAGGATTTACTAAATTAGGATATATATATATATATATATATATATATATTTTCTAAATTCAAATTCATTGACTTATTCAAAAGAAATGAACATAAATTATTTTCATATTAAATGAACTATTTTTTGATGAAATATATTTTTTAATATGGTATGTCTTTTTATATAACCAAAGTATATTTATTACTATATGTATATAATTTCAATAAAATATATTTAGAAATTAAAAATAAATAATAATTGATATGTTAGAAATATATATTTTTTGAATATAGATATATTTATTTTTTTATAAAAATAATTATTTTTCCAAAAATGATTTTTATGTGAGAAATTTATTTCCAAAATAATATATATATATATATATATATATATATATTCATTGATGGTTTTGATGTTTTTTAAATGTTATATATTTAGTAAAAAATTTAGTATTCATTCTATGGTTGTATAATGAGTAAAATAGATGTAGATTATTATTATAGTTAATATATATTTTTCTAAAAATGGGTTTCTATTTATTCTCCTAATTTTATTTTCAAACTAATTTTTTCACCTATAAAAATAAATGTATATAAAATTTATTCCATATTTGGAAAAAAATATTTAACTTAATTTAATAGTTTCTACGTAATTTCTATTCAATATGAATAGTTAAAACAATAAAAATTTGTTAACACAGTTAATGATAAAATGGGGTTTTCGAGTGTTAAACTAAATGATATGTGAATTATTGGTAGATAAATGATTCTAATTCATGTTTTTTAATATATTAAGAGATTTTATTTTAATTGTTTTTAATTATTTACAATTTGGATCCACTTTCACTAAAATTTGATGTCATATTATTTATATGAACAATTTATTACCTATTGTGTCCTCACCATAAATTATAAAAAGTAACCTCATCTTCTCCCATATTCATGTTTTTGAATGTTTTTTCTATGTAAATATATTCCATAATAATTCCTTAAATTCCCCCTACATCATAGATCCAATTTTCTTATCCTACGAAGAATATATCAAATAATAATTTTTAATGCAATGAGGACTCTCAAATAAGAGGTATAAATCTTAACTAAGATCATTAAATTTTATTTCATCAAAAACATTATATAAGACTTTGTTTCAATAATAAAATTATTCATATGTTATCATAATTATATTGATATTATATTGTTATTATGAAATAACTATTTTCACCTCCATTTTATCAAATGGAAAATTAAAGTATTGCCCGTGTATTTCTGTTCATTACCTTAGCTCCATAGCGATATGATTCATTATCTATTTACACATCCCATATGTATTAATAAGGTTGGATTTAACAAATATATATTATAATTAGTATATATTTATTAATATTAAATGATAATATATTATATATCATTCTTTTAGTCATTATATTATCAAATGAAGATAATATTCATGTGTACATACGTACTACTATCTACGTGAAGAGTATAACTAATTATTATATCTATATATTTTATGGATGAATATAAATATGTATATTTAGAATATATATGATATTCATATCATTTTTAATATTCTTGGGATGATGTTATCATTTTGAATGTACATGGACCATAACATTATAAACTAAAATTTTCTGAAAAAATAAATCTATAACTCATATAAATAACTAATTAAAAAATTATTAATAGACATCTATTTAAAATGTTATTATTAGATAATATATGATTTATAATTATTTATATTGCATTTAAATTAGAATATAATAATTTTTTATTTATTATTAATAAGGTTATATCACTTTTGAAACAATTCAAACATGATGTAATAATTTCACAATAAAATATAATTTATTGCTGGGATTATTTTTCATTAATTATATAATGATAAATATATGTGATATATCTCAATAAATAGTATATATTTTAGTATTTTATGGATATTTTTTGTATTACATATCTTCATTTCTTATTTTTTCTATTATGTACTTAGGAGTCTAAAAAAGTTTTTAAGGAAATTTTTTTTATTCCTCACTTCGGCTAGAAATTATTTTATGTCATGTCAATATCAGTAATAATAAAATTTCATTATTTTCCACATTTATAATAAATTTTTTTTAAATTTTTTTTGTAATAAAATGGTTTAAAATTAAAATTCTTGTTCATATATTAATGTGGTTATTTTTCAATGTTTTTGAATGGAAAAGTTTTTTAACAAACACTACATGAATCCTATCATCATGACTTATATATAATTTCAATATACATTATGTATTATGCATGGTTATTTTCAATGAATTTTTTTTATTTAATATATATATATTTTTATGTTCAAATTATCTGATTCAAAAATAAAAAAAATTATTTTCCAAAAGAATTATTCTAGTGATCGATTTATGTAATTTTTCAACAATAATAACATTCTTTGATGTTACTTATGCTTCACTAGGGTTATTATCCTAATAATAATTAGATATTATTAATCTTGAATGTTTAGTATTTCTATAATGAAATATAGATGAAACCAACATTATAATCTATAGATTTGGTTTGGAATAAATGAAAAATGTTTTTATGATATTGTGTCACACAAATGAATGGATTATAATTATGTAATAGGTGTGTCCATTATACCCATAAATCTAATTAGATAATTATATTTTTTTGAAATAAAATTTTACAAGGAAGGTTATACCGAGACCAAAATAGTTTATAGAAGAGATTATACCAATCTCAATGAAGTTGAATAGTTTTTTAGTACAATCCTTTCATGTTATAATCATCCTTGTGGGTAGCATTGTCAAAATATTTCAATATTTATGATTATAACAAATTTTATTCCATTTTTATATAAAATTATGTTTATTGTGTTATGATATTATGGACATGTTCTTGGATTACTTTATGGTCAATTTCATATATAATTTCATTCTTTATAACATTATTCTTTATAATGATCTATGAGTAACTAGGTCTCGGTTTCAAATATTAAGAAAATTTCAAAAACATATGTCCATATAATGCTTATAAGATCATTTATGTCTCCCTTGTTTACCATTAATGAATATATTTGATCACCCATTATAATATTTTCATTCACCATGAATATTAACAATGGTTTTCTATGGAAAAAATCTAATAAGAGTGCTTGTTGTGAAGAACATTGTTGGAGTTAATGTAAATACTTTATATCCCATTTTATTATGTATCCATGTTTATAAGGACTGTAAAACTATAAAGTAATGACATGTATTGTTATAATATGTAATTAATATTCATTTAACAAGGTAAACAGTTAATAATGAAACTCAGGGGTCACATTGATATGTATCAGCAAAAGGTTTAGGTTTTCTTGGATTGTAAGATAATAAAACATTTATAATAATGCTTAGGTTAATACTATATATATATGAGAACATCATAAATTGCAGTAAATAAAGGATTTTAGGTTTAATTGAAAATACATCCTTTTTTTCATCTTATAAAGTGGAATTGGTTATTTCATAGACACACTTACTTGTAATGACTCTGAATGAAGAAAATTGGGTATTAACTCAATCATCAATGTTACATGATGAGTGTGCCTAATAACTCAAAACATGATAGACACTTCGAGGGTATATTCTTTGGTAATTTTTTTAATTTAAAAAATTATAGAGGATTTGAGTAAATTATAAAGATGGGTAAGTTGATTGAAAAGTAGGATACATGATTTAGAAATATTATAAAACATTTTATCGATTACTTGATTAAATAATATTCTTATTGGTTATCATAAAATTACTTTTGGTTTTATTTAACTACAATAATAATAATAAATATTTTTAATGATATATGTGATAGGAAATGAAATTATTCTTGTCCAACATAACTGGATGTTAGGTGAGATAGAATGTGAAACATATTTAAAATTATGATGAAAATTCCATAAACATGGAATGGTACTACGCTTCAAAACAAGAATTAGAGAGAAAAATTTTGTAATGAGTCCTCTATAACTATATACTGACAATAATTTAGTGGATTCACATATAAATTAATTAGTAGGAAATATTACTATAATAATTTAAGATAGTTTTAATTCTAATCTATTTGGACTATATAAAAGCTAATTTAGTAGTTTATTATTTGGAAGTACTAGTATGTTATTGGTGGAATCTTCTCAAAAATGTGATTCAACATGAAGAAATTGACTCTATAGAGACATTAGTAGTAATGATTAAATCATTTAATATGGTACAATGTAGAAATGAATATATTAATCACCCATCAATCAGATGGTTTTGGATAATAAAATATATTTAAAATTCCATTGAAGTATATTAATATAAAATACAGTGGGAAGAAGATAACTCGGGAATTATACTGGAAGTGTGAAAAAAACATACAGGATACTTACATAATGGGATTGGTAAATTATAAAGTGTTAAAATATGTTCATTATTATATAGAATGTTTAGGTGATGATAATGTATAATAAAATTATGTGTATGGATTAAAAAACTACATAGAATTTCTATAAGAAAATAAGGGACTATAGGAGGTTATTTCTATATCGGAATAGGTTTAAACTACATCCATGTGATTCTTTGATGTTTTTTAAATAACACTACTAAAGTTAGAGTCAACATTCATCATTCCTCATTTTTAGTCATTTATCATCAGTTTCAAATAATATTCGTGAATTTTTTGTAGAGAAATATATATTGTTTTTAGATTCTATTTTTTCCCTCAATGAATCTAATAAATTCAATATATGTTTAACTATCACCATATTTAGTAATATATATCAATGTTTTAAAACGTTACAGAAACATACAATATATACCTATAATTTTAATGGATTCTATATATTTCTGCAAAAAAACATGAAACTATAGAAATTTCAGCCCCATTAAACTAAAGAGAAGCATACTTATTCAAAACATTAGACCAACTTTGAATGGAACATAACTGAACAACTATAAATAGAGTCTCTATTAAATTATATTCAATATAAAAATCTAAAAACTGACTGAAACAATATTATACAAATAAATATTTTTATCATAGGGACATACAAAAAAAATTCATTATCATTTAGAATTATACACACCAGTAAACAACAGTAAAAAATCATACAATAATGGAAAATCTAGGGAAATTCGACTAAATTCTCAAATGTACCAAAACTATATTAAAACCGTATTTTATTCCTTTATAAACCAATTCAAATACATTTTATAAGTCATTCCATGTATTCTTCATATGTCGTCAAACTCATGATAAACCCTTACTTTAATCTTATCAACCACTCTATAAAACCCCGATTTATATATTGATTTACCATTTCAAAACCCATTTTATGGATAAACATGTTTTCCTTTAAATTATACTTACAACCAACAAACATTCAAAAAATAACATTTTTAATAGAAATATTATTTATCTTTTAAAATCCCAATACATTCCCCCATATAATGTGAAAAAGGTACATCAAAACTCATTTGACTAAGTTTCCACTCTCAAACTATATAGAAAGATAAGTGATCCATGAATACTATTTTTCCAACAATTGTATATCCCAATCTTATGGGTAATGTCACTGAAGAAAAACATTATATATATAAAATATTAATTACTAAGTCACATGAATATAAAATCACCATAAGACCAATATATAGTAATATAATGGACACATAACTATTTATGGACCATAAAAACAACTTTAAATTGAGTTTAAATTAAAAAAATAATCAATAATAGAATAAAAAACAACTATCCAAAAAAATATAATCATATTGATAATCCCTTAATCAAATTTTCTAATTTAAAAAAAATTGAAATCCAAAATATGATGATTTCAATCAATATAAATTTCAAAATTCCTTATTATTTATTTTTAAACCCATTTTTAAGATTATGAAAAAAATTCCCAAATAGGAAACACCCACTTTATCAATATCATTAAAAATTTATACATGTTTAAATAACTAGATAATCATGATTTTGTTATACAAGATAATAAAATGATCCAATAACAATCATAAAATATTTAAGGTATAGAGAACAATGAAATAATTTAATCATAAATTTTTAAATCCCTTGTATTCATGAAATTACTCATTTATTTTTAATTATATATATATATATATATAAATCTAATAATCAAGACATCAACAAATTTAGAACCCACATAGAATATAAGAAAAAATATATTATTTTATAAACCCATGAATTTCTTATAGCCTCCTCATTATATGGAAAAAAAACTCTCCCCCCAAAACTTTTCATTATAATAACCATTCTTTTACCATAGTAATAATTTTTTCCCCACCTAACTCTTATATAAAATTTTATCAATGTCAAATATTCAGAAATAAAAAATAGAATATATTTGATAGAATCATTTAAAAATTAACCTAATAGATCCAAATAATTATTTGTATAATGGATAAAATGGAGGAAAACATTGAAAAAAAACAATACATATAGATTTATAACAATGTAATAGAAATAAAAATATCCCATACCTCAAAAAACAACATTGATTCCCTATAAGAATATAATAGTGATAGTCAATCATGAGTTTAGTTACCAATGGCCATCATTTAATTAAAATTAAATCTTAATCTCTACCTCATGAACTAATATTGAAACTATCAATTTATCTCTATCCCTAGCCCCAGTTATTGGGAATGTTATGATAACTATTTTAAAAATTAAATAGTGTTGTATATTTAATTTTTTTAAATCAATAGAATATTCTGTACAAAATTATTTTTTGGTTGTTTGACTTACTTTCTTAATCAGACCATCCTCAAATGAAATATCACTAGGGACACATCTGGTCATCTACTTCTATAATACAACACTTTATTTATTTGGAGAAACAAACATTACATTTGAATTTATATATTATCCCCATGTTTATGGATTTTTATACCTTGTTCTTAAATTGGTATTTTCATTACTATAACCTTCCCATGTGAATCTAATATTTATTGAGTAACTAAAACTAGGATGAGGTGTGGTTGAAATCCATAGTGGCATCCTTAACTCCTCAGATTGTACTTGTCCCAACCACATCTTGTACACATGACCAGGATGATCCTTCCCATGGACATGACAAACAATATAATCCAAGGAGACTGAGATGGAATGCATTGGATTCTCATCCCATAGATATTTTATTTTGAACATTATATATAATATAATTCATATTTAATGATATATATATATATATATATTAGAAATTTCATAGATGATAATATGTTTATATTTTGAAAAATGAATTCTTACCTGAACTTATTTGCATAAATATCCATGTAACTCCCCTCATATTTCACATAAACATCCAACTAATGTTCCATGCAGTATACTTTGTTTTTTAAATTATTTACGTTATTTATAAAAATTTAAATATACAATTTAATATATGAAACATATATTTTTTTCTTATAAATATTTATTTTAATGAACACATTACAATAGTTGATCTGTTTCATGAAAAAAAATTAAATAAATGTTTGAGGGATGATTTTTTCAGCTCGACGTGATAGGTTTTTTATTATAAAATATTGAAATAAATAAAATTTAACTTAAAATTTCTGTATTTAATGTAATATCTCAGTCATATTCATTCATATAGGTAGAATGAAAGTAATATAATATATATTTTCAATGCCATGTTCTATCATAGAGATGGATATCAAAATTCATATTCCACTTCTCTCAAGGTACCATTTATAATACCATATCATACTACAGTTCTACAATCAATTTTATATCATTAAATTCATTCAACAATAACCATTTAAAATAATTCCATTTCATAACCAAATTTTTCAATGTCTAGTAATATGTGATAAAATCAGCAATGGTATAGTGTAATAACATCTGTAACAAGATAATAAATTTTAAAATATTATAAATCAATTGAATAATGGAAATAAATTGGTATATTATGATCTAAAATTACCTTTATTTTGGAATCAAAAACTCTTTTATTCCAAGATATATGAAAATACCACTAATTAGTATTTATAAAAAAATGGGAAACCATCTCTATCACAAAGTGGCCTAAAATATATCAAAAAAATCCGACAACATCATCTTTGGGGAACTTATAAAAATAAAATGGGAAAACCATCATCAAATAGTTCATATTATAGACTTCTGACATGTTAATATTTTATATGGTAGTAACAATGTTTCTATAATTTTTGATATATAATTATTGGTATAAAAATGTCCAATAGAAATATTCACATTAAAAATTATATCCATATCCATCAACATTAACTATTTTATGATGGAACAATAGTAACCACCTTTTCACTCACTATGGATTCACTGGATGTTAAACCTCCAAGATCAAGAGGAAATATTCATGATTTTGATGTGACATTGATGGATATTGTTCCGGACACTAAAGTATGGGATATCGAAGGTGTAGAAAACAATGATTAGGGAAGGCAGAGGGTGTCCATGATTCTATATTGAGGGATCTAGATGGATAATCATGTGTAAGTGTGGTAAAGGGAATGTTAACTAATAGTTTATTGGGATTAGTTAAATGATTCATCTCTATTATTCCATCCTCTTAAAAAATATTTAAAAAGGAATTTTGTAAAATTCATGCTGAAAAAATTTTAAATGATAATATATGAATACATCTAATTCACATAATATATATAGGTATGATAATTAAATACAATGGATACAAAAGAATATAAAATTTTATTTCTCAAAATTAAACAAATCATGAATAAAAAATACACTTATATAGTATTATTGATCCACAGTACCAAAAATTAATTACATATAACATATGTTTTTTGGATAGTTGATAGAAAAGTACACATATGATCATTTTTTCCTTAAATCATGCTGTCATCTAGTTCCATTATTTCTTCAAATACATCATCTACCAATTCAAGAATAATATTATCAATATCCTAAGGAGAAGATTTCAGTTTATTTTTGTTGATGTAATTCAATGATATATGTCAATTCTCCACTCCATCACCCATAACATACAAGTCTCTTTGTTATGTGTTTTGAACTCCACTCCCCCCTTAATCCATGAAATATTCCAAATAATATTCTATTTTATTTTAGGATGATAAAAAATAAGGGTCATGTAATTCATGTTATATTATATAAATCATTCAAGATGTGTTAAAATAGGAAATTTACAATGAATCCCTATTAATACTCCTGGACATATTGACCTACGTTTATTTGACTAAATAACTAAAAATTACCTTTTATGTTTAATTCCGTTATTTATTCAACATTACATAGTATTCCAATTCAAAAACTAAAAGAATAACACTAATATATGTTTTAATCTCTCTTCATGAACAACTATATGAAATTTAATGTCATTATGATTGTAGGTGTCCATATTCTATCTCTTTTTAGAGGAGTTTGATCCAGAGACCACTATTCTTATGAGAACTCATAAAAAGTATAAATATTCTATATCTAAATAATATAAAATAGATTATTATATCTAAAAATATATATCTTTCAACCAAATATCAATTGTTAATTAAATATTTATGAATATACTTGACACGAAAACTATCATAAGGGCGATTTAAAAATATATTTTGTTACGTCATTCTCATTTCATGTTTGATATATTCGTAATATAATTGTTTTTATATTGATCTCTTCAATAAATTGATCTAAAATTTCACTACATAGTATCCCATGAATATGTGACTCTAATAATTCAATTTTTGGCAGTATAATATTTTAGATTCTCCCAATAGATCAGGCAATAAAAGGAAAGATTCTTTATTTATCATGTAGATGAGATTTAGTTGATATACTATCAACATGTACAAGTTAATTAAATTTTATATCCAAATCATCAGTGTATCTATCAAAAATGATATACACACTACATCTAAATATCCTTTAAAATTAG
Source organism: Viscum album (assembly GCA_963277665.1). Taxonomy (NCBI): domain Eukaryota; kingdom Viridiplantae; phylum Streptophyta; class Magnoliopsida; order Santalales; family Viscaceae; genus Viscum; species Viscum album. Next base: position 1,593,654,390 of record OY728150.1, read on the forward strand.
ATCCTTTAGGTTGGGAATTATTTTTTTATAATGATTTCAAATTACCATGGTACCTATAAAAAATAAATAAATAAAAATTATGTATTTATATAATATCCAATAATTATTTACTTAAGAATAAAGAGATATAAATTATGTACCTCTCAATTTTGTATATCCATTGATAATGCACCTAACCTTCTAATTTATTTTCCTAAACCAATTGAATAGTTCAATGCATTATGATAGAAAAAAATTCTATAGGGATGATCTTCTAAATTGGACGATAATTTTGTATAGATCTATATTGAATGTTGTCAATCTCATACGGTTCTACTATTTTTTCAGATAGTTTTGTGAATTATTTGAAAATTTTATGTTCAACTATATTTGTCTTTTTAGGTAACAATATAAAAAATTACAATGGTTGTAACTTCTATAAAAAATATATGAATTAGGAATTTCAATCCATATAACCCATTATTCAATTTTCCTCCACACATTAAAAATTTACCTCAATACCCATAAGATAATCTCATATGCATTGAAATTTGATGTAATTTGTCAAGATACCATTATTCACATTAACAATTTACATACAATACTTTTCATTATGATCTTGCCATATATCATTATTTATATAAATTTTTGTTAGTCTTTTAAGCATTGATATGGTCCATCAATTTGATACTCTCGTTAAGTATTTTAATGACTAAATTATCACAAAATGGTTTATATGTATTTATAAAATCGGGATTATGATGAAAAAAAATAAAATACATAATACATAAGTTTAATGAATATACATTTCTTCTTCCATTTTTGTGTTTTGATTTCAATTGATAATGCAATCCAAACCTGTTTTCCACTAAGATTAAAATGATGAAACTTTACAAAAATTTTCAATCAAAATTTACTTTTTGGTCCAATATTTTCAAACCTATCATTTACATTAGAAGTTGAATGTGATTAATATACCCATTGATTTTTTTATTATTCAACTAAAATCAATGAGATGCATTGGTAAATATGTGATGGTATAAAATGAACCATTTTTTACTATATGGTAATTCTTCAGGATAAAAATAATAAATAAAAATAGGACAATCTAAACTCATGTATGTTTTATAAGAAGATATGTTTTAAGTTCTAGGGAAGTCACAAATGGACCAAATTAGAGTATCATGCACTTTAACCAATTTTCTTGAAGATGCATCATATATCCATCACTGTTTCTCCCCAAATACTATAATTATTCAATATGAGACATTAGGTATATATAAATATATTTTTGAATATATTTTTTTGAATAATCATTTAAATAAAAATGATTTTTTTTCGCACAGATCAACAGAGGAATATTGTTAAGGATCAAATCAACCATCCAAATTCTACAATTTGTACTCAAAGTCCCATGTGGGATGAATCTATTTTTATCCAATATCAATCTAACATTCCAATGATTATATAAGAAACTTTGTTATAATGAATCAAATTTATTCCATGAATATAAATCTATTATATTTCACATTAACCTTTTATTGTTATTTTCTATAGAATTCCACTTCATGTCTTCAATGTTTATTAACTCCACAATCCATTTTTTTATTTAGTAAGATAACACATTTTGGAAAGTGGGAGCCAATCAAAAACTCCATAAACAACCCTTACACACCCCACAGGATGATTAACACACTACAAAAAAATTTAAAATCATAATTCAAACAAAATCAAAAATAAAAAATTCTTACTGCCACTGTAGCCATCCAAAAACCACAAAATATAAATTCAAAAACCAAGACATGACCATCCAGTTATCTGGGTACATGCTTCTCCTCGAGTCTATAACCCTTCCTCGAGACACACACCAAATGCATCATCCTCCCAGTCCACATCAAAGTAGATCACTGATGATCTATAATAGCGTCCTCCATTTCCGATGGAAAAGGGACATTTTATCCACCATATTCAAAACACAAAACATCACACAATAATCAATATAACCATTGTCTTTCTCTCCTAAACTGATCATCGCTCACTGTTTACAAGTTCTCTGATGTCTTCTGCCTTTACGAAACACCATTGTCGTTGTTTCATTTGACCTACCTCATCATGATAGACATAAACGTCAGTCGACCACCAAAATCATTGTCATCATTCAAACATCACCCAACCAAACCGAGTTATCTCCATCACCTGAACACTAGCTGGGCTACATGGAACCCCACACCATGACGCATAACACAACCCAAAGACCTCAAAAGAACCACCACACTCGACCGAATTAGAAGGGAGTAGTGGATAAGTAGCATAGAGAAGAGTACGAGTGTCCATGACTTCTATAGAAATCCAAGACCAATAAAAACCCCTCTGAATCAACATAAAAACATTGATGAATGCTACCCACAAAATAGAAACTACATCTCCATCAGAACCGCCCAAAAAATAGAATCTCACCTCGTTTCCATTATGGAACCAGTAAGAGGAAAATGGGATTAAAACCCTAATATGGACATAGAAGGAGAACAGAAACCAGTGAAAATCCTAAACATGAAAAATTGAATGTAGGAAGATCCCCAAAAAGATTGTTGGGATTGAAACCCTAGGAAGAAAAACCAGATCTGGTAACACCATATAATTTTTCTTCCACTAAACCACTTTCCCAAATCCTCAGTGATTCACGTGCTCCAAATCAAACATAGAGATGAGTAATGGAATGCAAGAGCAGAGTGCAAAGAGACAGATTATGAGAAAAGAAAAGAAACCTAAAATTTTAGTGAGAATCGTGCATTATAGAAATAAAAGTCAACATAAAGTTCAATACATAGTGAATGAGAGTGAAAAAGAACCTCAGATGAGAGACATGGTAGTACAATCATTTCCTGGGAATGTCGAAACCCTAGTATACAAGCTGAGAGCTCCAGAGCATCTAGGAGAGTGAGGTTTCATCTCTCCAACTCCCTTATGGATTCTCTCTCAATGGTTTTTATGGAAATGAATAATATTTTAAAAAACAATTTTAAAGGGATGTTATGAAAATCATTTTCAGGTGTGTCATTTTTATTCTTCTTCATCATAGTATGTCGAATTTGACATCCCAAATCACCAACAAAATCTCATCAAGAAGATGGTAATTTTTACAATCATATCTTCTTGAAACCTATCTATAATAAATGGTACTATAAATATGAAAATAATTCCTATTTTATAGTTCAAACCCATCTTGTTAACATTTTTTCATGCCACAAAATTATTTTGGGGTCATAGATTCATGAAATGATCCATTCAGTAATTCCAATTCCATGGAAACCACCTTATATGTAATTATATAAAGATATTTGATATTGTTCATCTTTAGAAGAAAATAAGGTTTTGTTTATTTCATAAATCCCTAAAATAGGTTTTGATTTATATCATTAATTAAATAATTAAACTCATTTTTCTTCACAATTATGTTATATTTTATATTAGTCTCTATAGAATCAGTAGGAGGATCGAAATGTATGTTATAATCTTGATCTGATTGTCATGTTTTCCCAAAAAAAGTATTTTTCACTTTATAATTTGTAAAAGAATTCAATTAGATGTTTTGATATGTTTTTATATTGATTTTTTTATTTCAATTAAAAAAGAACCATTTATAATTTCATCACACATAATTGTAAATTTTCAATGATTTTCGGATCTCATTCTCTTTACCAACATTAGTTTTCAAAAATTATAAAAATTTTGGTTCCCCATTCCAAATCCAATAAAAATATTGGGAAAGGATTTTCAATGATATGAATTGTTTATAAACATAATACATCTTCAACCATCTTTTATATTATTATAATGGCCATGAAAATCCTACTATACCATCAAAATCTCGATTATAAATTACAAAATATATGATATCCTCTAAACACTTAGCATATTGAGGCATGTTCCTCAATAATGGTATTAATCTTTTATCCACATATATCACAATGTTCCTACACATGGTTAATGAAAAGTAAGACACATAGTTATAACTATATATAAAAAGTGAAAAGGAAGTAAAAAACATAAAACTTATAGTTTTATAAAGAATCATGTAAATAATAAAAATGTTAAATTAAAAATACAAATAAATATGGATAGTATAATGTTAAATTGAAGCAATATAAAAACCAAATAAATCATTAATTTTAAATACAAAACAAGGGAAAAAATATATGATGTGTCCATGTCTAGATGCACCTAGTAATTCTATGTCATCCTAGATGTGTATTTTGAGATATCAAACATCTCTATATAGTGGGGTGACACAAAATAATTCACTAGCATTGCTATAGATTAAAGACATATTCCTTTATAGGTTACCATTCCCATGAACCATTAGTTTCTCATATGTTTAAAAAAACAAGAAAAATTGATAAAATAAAATATTTCATTATGAAATAGATGAAAAAATACCATTATAAAACAAATTTACACCCATTTCCACTATCTAACTAAAATAATGTGATGAAAAATCAACAAAATTTAAATCAAACAATGAATATGAGAGATATGGTTCCCCACTTTCTAGGTGTTGCGACTCCCTCTCCAGGTGTTCCTATACCTCTATATAAAATTTTTTATCATCCTAAAAGGATAGTTTTGCTAATATATTAACATGTCCCTATCATTAATAAAATATCTAGTTGTAGTTGTATTCAACTTTGTTCTCTTGATGGTTCTCTCTTCCCCATCTCATCTAGGATTTTTTTCATCTTCGTTGTCTTATAGACTTTGATGTGCGACATCATTATCATCGCTCATCTCTATCTTGGAGACATATATGGGATCATCCCATGAAAAATGTATTTGATCAATTATTCATTGGAAATTTTAAGTGGTGATGATTATATGTTTAGTTTCTTTGTTCGACATTTTTGGAATCTATTATGGTGTAGGTACTTGACGTTAAAGTGGCGGTTTGGATTTACTCATGTGTGGATGCGTGGGGTTCATTATTTTTGTTTTTTAATGATTGATGTGAGTCGCATGTATCCATTTGTTGTGGTATTAGTGGTGGTGGTAGGATATTTTTTTCGATGTGGAGGTGCTGGTTTGGGTAGCATATCAATTTCATGCACTAGTCGTGATGAAAGAGGATTCTAGCATGGGAGTCGGTGGTTATGTTTTGGAAACCTTTTCCTCATTTTTCCTCTCAAGGTGTTTAGAAGTTTGTTACTAATTATTATATGGGGTATCAAATGTATTTATGGGTTTGGGGCCAAGTTTCGTCACATTTCATTAGTAGTGCCACCTCTTCCATGTATTATCATGTGGATGGCCACAAAAGATGGATGGGTGTCCTAACCCTAATAATTCAGCCATTCGTGATTCATTATGTATAGATGTGTAGTCATAAATGACAAGTTATAGTGTTTTTCACTTGATTTTTGTTTCATAAAGATGACTTGATGTGAGATACTCAGAATCCATGTTTGTTAGAAAGATATATATTGTGATAGGTGTAATGTAACCTATCCTTTTGTCTTTCTTTCACATTTCATTGTTGGTGGGGTTCACTATCTCATTGTTTTTTCAGCGCGGAAAGACATCATAGTAGGGGGAGACACATTTTCATTCACTTATTTCACCTACATATTATCTGTTAGGGTTGGCATTGAAAATAGTTTCACAGGCTTATCTTAATGTATTCTTCCAATTGGACACTTGAACCACTTTTACATTTGGGACTGTATTTTCTAGAATCTATTAATTTCTAATTGTAATGGGTTCCCAATAACCCCATTGTTCAAAAGTGGTTATATTTTTTTAATAAATTTTCCATGACCATCAAAATGTTTAATAAAACAAGTCCATTAATAGAAAATTACACTTTCCATAACATAACCATCCAGTGAATATGTACATTTAAAAATTTTCATTAGAAAATTACACTTTCCATAACATAAAAATAGGAGATGTTATGGAAAGTGTAAATGGAACATAATAATATGCACATTTACAATAGATGGAACATAAATATTCACTAGATGTTATCGAAAGTCTAAAAGGAACATAAAAATCCACAAGTATAACATGTTTCTTAATGTTTCCATAATATTACATGTTCTAGTGAATTTGTACATTTACACGTTTTATAACATAACCATCTAGTGAATACGTACATTTAACATAAACTTCAAACAGTTTAATATGCACGTTTAACAAAATTATCTAGTGAGTATGTATATAGAAACATTAAAATAGATACATAGTTGTGCAAATTTGTATAACATGAAAAAACATAAAACGCTCACAAATAAATAACAAGACATTAAAACAATTATAACATAAGAAATCTAAATAAAATAGATAAAAAAAGAAACCATAACTAAATCAACCTCTTTAAAATAAATTCAAAAAAATATAATCAAAAAATAATATCAAATAACAAAACAATCTCTAAATTTTTAAAACCCTAATTTTGAGGTATATATACACTTATTTATGAATTTTACATGTATAAATTTTATGGATAAGGATTTTGAGTGTTTGGAAGGTTTCTGGGAAAGTTTTGGGGATTTTCAAAGGGTGCACAATTTGAGAACGGTTATTGAAAATCATACAGATACTCTAGGAAAATCTGCATGGTGATGGAATGGGATATTTATTGGTGCATGATTAAGGTGCACATATTTCAAAACCATGTCAGAACCGAGGGAATCCTTTTAACATGAAGTAGTGGGATTTTACATGTTTGGTGCTATGTTTCTCTAACAGTGCATGTTAACTGTGTGAGGTCCCTCTTTTGGTAGTAGTAGTAGAATAGTGATTTCATGTTTTTTCTAACCATGTAGCTAGACCATGTGTGGCCTATAATGTAGGTTTTTTAAAATGGGAATTTTCATGATTTTCACTGGACCCCCCAATCATCCTCTCATGTGGCCCTAACTAAATATTTCATCATCTCCAAAAGTAATGAACCTCTCCCTATAATTTTTGAATAGATTGTAAGGGTTTTCATTATGGTTTGAAGGCAAATATCGCTTAGAAAATATCCTTTATTGGTTGTATATTTGTAATTATTAGATCTACTCTACTCTCGCTTCCCATTTCATTGATCTAGTACTATTGTGGAATGTTCTAGGGTCTTATCTCTAATAATGGTCATATTTGACCTTGTTTATGATTGAGGAAAGGATATAAGGCTTTTTATGGAGTTATCACATTGTCATGTTCGTCGTTTTTGTCATGCATAATTTTTCCCAAACACTAAAGTTAGGTGGATTAACTCTAGACTCCTCTAAAAAGAACATGAAGGAATTAATTTCATTTTTTTCCCTGAACATGTTTAGGATCTTTTTGTATGAATTTTTTTGAAACCCCGTTTTCTGGTGATTTGTGGATTTCAGGGAAAGTTTGATATTATTCTGAAATATGGTTCATAGCAGGACTTTAGAATGATGGTTTTTAAATTGGTTTTATATATTTATTTTTTGAAATTATTTTTTTAAAATGTATATCATTATAGAATGTTTTTTGTTAAAGTTATGTTTGGAATTATAGGGTTTAACAATGTATTAAATAAATAGTTGATTTTATTAAAATAGATTTTGAATATTAATTATTTGATGAAATCTTGGTAATATTTTACTTATGATTGTTGGATTAAGTGGTTAAACTTGAGTTATATGGGATGGATATTGGTCGTGATGTACCACCATCAAGGGGATGGAATGAGGTCATGATATACCACAATAATAAAGTGATGTTTTATGTATGTGAATTCCCAAGGTCAATGTTAACACCAATATTGGGTGTTTGAGTTGTGGGTGTATTTGAGGGTAATATTTGGGGCAATGTGAAATGAAATGATTTCATCCAATATGGAATGGGATAAAATTTTAATGACTTGTTTACTTGCATTCTGTGGAATTTTCTTCAATTACATAATCTTTTTTGGTACTGATGTGATTGGATAGTTTGAAATTGTTGGACATATTAAATGGTTTTATATAAATTATTTTTTATAATTTTTTATCTTGTTCTATTCTAGTGGAATTTTTAGGGAATCCATTTAGGGTGATCGTACCGAGTGTTGTTACTCACCCCCTCCTTTGTCACATTGGTTTTTTCTCATAGGTTGTATTCTGAGACACATGTAATTGTAATGATTTCATTTTCTTAGTGGTTTATCATGATGCTTGGGTAGTCTTATGGTGTTATATATTGGATCACAGTTTTGAGTTGTATTTCCAATTCATGGAGTCATTGAGTTTTTTTCATTTCAGTCTTCCTCTTAATAAACTAATTTTTATTCTTTTTTATTAGGGATAGTTATTTTTGTTCCTAGGAATCCTTTTGAGTTATAGTACATTATTGAAATACAAAATTTAGTGGTTATTTAGTAAGGGTTTATTTGGTTAGTTTTATTTATTTAAAGATGTAATATCATCTCCTAATCAAGGAATAAACTATGATTGAATACCAACTCAAGGAATAAAAAAAGATAAAATACCCACTCTAAGGAAGAAAATGAATTCCAAAGGACTGAACATGACTAAATTCACTTGCAAGAAAAGGTAAAAACAAACTAATAACACATGAATCATCCCACCCCTCCCCATTTATAAATCCCTTTATATTCATTTCCAGCTATTAGAAACATGGGCATATCAATTAAGTCCAAGTATCTCTTTCACTTCATCTCAAGACAATGAGGAGGGGTGAGATATTACATGTGATATCAGTTTGTTTAGTCCATATAATTCATGTGAATTCAGTCATGTCTGGTCCTTTGGAATTCATTTTCATCCTTGGAGCAGGTATTCATTCTTTGTTTATTCGATTAGTTGGTTTTTATGGAAGAAGTATGACTGATTGAACATAAAATTTATAGCATCCAAAGACATAGTTAACATCTTTATGCGGAACTTCACGTTATGAGGGAGTTCATTGAATATGGTTTTTAGAGACACTTATAGTTATAGAAATCTCATTTTCCAGAGTTTATATAATGATAAGAGCATTAAATGAATTAAGAGAATGAATTCCCACCAGGATTGTATATATCATTTGTGGTATTGATTTTTGTGTGAAAAAATGATTTTACTTTTAAAAAATAAGGAAATTTTTTTTCAAATGATTAATTTAGAAAATATAATGGTACTGGTATTTTTCAAATGTATCAATTTTAAAAATAGGTGAAATTTTTCAAAAAAATATTTGAACATGGAAAATACTGAATTTTGGAAAGCATGGTTATGATATTGAAATCAAATAAAATTTAAAATTTTATGCCTTAAAATTCTAGAGAGTGAGACTAATGATGCATGTGTTATATAGATAGAAAAGAAACTAGGTATACGTCATAGATACCAAGTTTAGAATCTATTAGAAAATAAGTTTTCCCCTAAGACCCATGTGAACTAGAAAATAGTTCAGAGCATTGTTCTGGCCATTACCATTGTGTATAGTGTGAGTAAATGGGTTGAGATTATCCATGTTGACCATTTGGCCCAGTTTTAGATTCAGAATCAACCCATCATTTAGGATGTTTCATAACATGAAAAGGTATAGTTGTGGCTCAATAAGTTGAAATTAATATTCTATTTAAAAGTCCCAATAAATGTGTTGAATGTAAAACTAGTGATGTTCATGTTGGATGATCATGCATTTCAGAGGTGGAAGACGGTGGACCTTGATACAATGGTCCAAGGCAAGGAATTGGAGGATTTCATTGAATTGAATGGAAAAAATAATATCCTCACACGTTCAGAATTTAGTTAACAGTGTATTTCTTTATATTGAAAAAGGAAAACCTTTTATTAACAAAATATGTGGATAAATTCATGAATTCTATTTCATTTCCACCTGAGTTTCCCACTATCACATCATTGAAAGTGTGTATTTTTTAATCAGGGATAAGGAATGAAATCTATTTTAATATTAAAGTTCTCTGTATAAAGGTTTATAGAGAGATGGTAAATATAGAAATAGTGGTTGACTAGGATATCATGGTAGATACATGAATATGATGTATGTTGATACCCATGGAAATAATTGGAACTCTAATATGAGAATCAACTAAAATAATTACACTAATTTCCAACGTGGGAGTATGGATCAGAATCAGTCGACAAGATTGGGGAATCTTCCTACAAAGCCTGAGAGCAAGTCTGATTTTTTTTAATGTGGCTCTCTATGCCACCTGAATAGAGAGTGTCTGAAACTGCCTAGATCATGCCACCATTTCTACTAGATGGTTAATATTTAGTGTTATTGTTGTCATGATCTGAGGTCAGATTCTTGATACACATTTTAGGGATTACAGGTGCATTATACATCCATAGGTTGAGAACATTATCCATACCCTCACCCACATAGAATTTTTACCAATGGTGGTTCTAGGAACACCATGACTCCTTTACATGGAAAATATTAGTACTATAACAATGATGAGAGTGTAGTTAGTAATCATATTTAGGGATCTGATTTGGTTATAGTGGATGATCAGTAAAGACAAATCATGTTGAGAGGTATAATTATTTTAAATTATATATTTCTTAAATAATTTTATGATATTGGAGAATCTTGTTCATTCATTGATTCTCCTTCTAATTATTTTTTGGGTTCAAATGTTGAAGTTATTCCTTCTATTTTGAAAAATAAAACATTTATGGGGAAAAGAGTGTGTCTATCCATTTTCTATAGATATGATTGTAACATTTATGATGGTGTAAAGAATATATTTTGAAGAGGGATGAAAAATTAGGTGGGTGAAAATATAATATTGAAACTAGTGATTGGGAAAATCTTGTATTAGATGGTAATTATTTTTTGTTTGGAATTGATACAAGATATTGGAATAAGAAGTTATTTAGTAGTTTTTGATTAATTTCTAGATCTTTTTACTGAATATTTCATGAGATTTCCACTTATAGGAGAAGATTAGTTTACCATTTATCTCCTTCTATGGGCCAATACAATTTCAATTCCATCATACTGGATGGAATCAACAGTATTGGGGGATCTGAAAGTGAAGTTGTAATAGCTATAAAACTAAGGGTTTATTTGGCCTAACAGGTTTTTATTGGAAGAACTGGTATTTTTCATTAAAAGTTGGATGTAACTCTTTGAATGTGTGTTTACTATCATAATATTTACCACATTATGACAAAGAACCAACATCCACTCCCACACATTGATGATATGTTCGATGTGTTGAGTGGAGATCAGTGGTTCTTCAAAATTATATTGTGATCATGTTATAAAAAATTGTGGGTGGGGAATGACGATATCCCAAAAACAACATTTAAAAGTAGATTGGGTTATTATGAAAACATGGATTTTCCCATTTGTCATAATAATTCACCATTTTTTTCATGGAATTGATGAATCAAATTTTTCAAGATAACTAGATTATTTCTTGGGGGAGTTTGTGGATGATTAACTGTTGTATTCCATGAGATGGTGTGAGCAAGGTAAATAGAAGGAAACATTATTGGGAATCTTTAGAGGTAATTGGTTTTATGACAAATTATAATTTTTTTATCTTTGGATACAATATGAATTTTTCATAGGCCATATTTTTTCGGTGTAAGGTGTTTTATTATATCTAGATAAAATAGTGGGTTTTATATCATGGGAACCACCATATCATTTCTCTGAGATATGGATCATCCTCCAACATATCAAAATTCACTTCATGACTTCTCATAATTTGATTCACCAATTACAGATTTTACAAGGAATAAAGATCAATTCGAATGGAATAAGAAATATTTGAATTTTATTGAAGAGCATAAGGGACTCTATACATATCAAAAAATCATTGTTTTTTTTTTGAACTAGTGAAAAGGTATGTGGTGAATTGTGATGCATCAGGATCTGGGTAAGTGTTTTTTATCATTCATGGAAATCATGTGGTTGTGTAGGGATCACGACATTTGAGGTTACTAGGAATGAACTACCAAATACATCATTTGTAGTTACCTATTGTAGTGAATTCTTGGGAAGCTAGTTGTCATTATCTTCTCGGTGATAAATTAATGGTGTTTACTATTCATAATATTGTGTTGAATTTTTTTTACACAAATAGAAATGAACTTTATAAATTTGATAGATACAGAGTCTCTCCAAATGTTTGACTTTATCTTTATTTACATGCCTGGTAATGGTAATTGAGTGGAGGATGAATTATGTATAATGTTTTTTGTTCTTGTGTGAAAAGAATATTGAAATCCATGGTAGTTATTGTCCGTCATAGATTAAATGCATTTTTAATGTGAATACCGGGGTTATATAGTGGTTTTCTTCTTAGTTTCTTTAGTTCCATATTTGGTTGCATTTGTCAAAGGATCACAAACTCTTGATTCAGAATGCATGTCTATGAGGTCAAAACTCAATGTTAGGGAGACCTTTGGGGATCGAAAAATGATGTGAAAATAGTTTATTTGTATTTAATTTAATGGTTTTACAAATGTATTGTCACGAAAAAAATCTTACTGCATACCAAATTTATTTATGGGTTCTCCATCATGAAATTCAGAAAATGTATATAGCATTGAAATAGTAGTTTTGGTGGTATGGCATGAAAAGGAATGGGGATAAATTTGTCTCGATATTCTTGAATTTCTAAATAGTCAAGGTATATAATTATTTACACATAGGTATGTTTCAATAATTACCTATCCCTACGTCTAAATGGGAGTAGATAGCTATGTAATTTGTCAATGGTCTCCCAGGAACCGTTCTGAAACACAATTCTATATTGGATATTCTTGATCAGATCACAATGTATTCCAATTTCATCCCTATTCATGAATCTCTTACGTTGGAAGACCAATAAAAAATTTGCTTCTGTGAGGTGGTAAAGATTCATGGTATACCATTTTCGATGGTATCAGATAGAGATCAGAGGATCATTTCTTGTTTCATGTAAACCCTAAAATAGGCCATTGGGAATCAATTGATGATGTGTATAGAATATCATCCTTGGACAGATGGGAAATTTTAGAAGATGATACCTTATTTTTATGATATTTTTATTGAATGATTGATGGATCTTGGTGGATCATGGATGCAGAAATTTATTTATGTGGAATTATTGTAGAATATATTTTATCAGGACTCGATACATTTGGATCGATTTGAAGAAATGTATGTCCAAACATGTCGTTCTCCACTTTGATGAGTGGAAATAGGTGAGGATTCAATAGAGTGCCTTATTGTTGGTCAAGAGAAAATCGAGAATATTTGATCGATAAAGAAGTGAATGGGGACAACTAAATGGGGTCATAAATCATATGTGGACCATCATTGAAATTTTTTTTCATTCAAGGTAGGAAGTCAAGTGTTCAAGATAATCTCATCATAGTTGGGAAAACATCATTTTCTAATTTAAAGAATGTTATCTCTGAAGTATATTGAGTTGTTTTACATACACTATTGTGTTTGGGAGATGGCACATATGTTGGACTTTTTACTATGTTTTATTGTGGTTCACAATGTGTTCCATGTATCCTAGTTACATAACTAGAAGGCCGATGAGAACCATGTGATTTTATGGGATGGGGTGCGCTTGATTCAGATAATACATTAGTTCACATACCAGTTTGGATTTTGGATAGAAAATATAATGTCTTTTGTGGTAAAATAATAGGTCTAGTGTCATTTTTTCACAAACATGGTCAGATTTTAGAGGACACATATGAGAAATAAATGGTCGAGCAATGTCCCTATCTCATTTCATAAAGTGATGGTTCTCTATTCTCTAAGGATAGAGAGACCAACTGTGGGAAGTACGTATCACCTCATCTTTGAGGTATTTAACCCATTATTTATGCCTTTTATGTGTATAAAGTGGTTGAATGTTGTTTGGGGGAGTCTTGATGGTTTATGGGAAGGTTTTTTGTATTTCTAAGGTGAATGGTTTGAGTATGGTTAGTGGAAATTGTGTAGCTTATCCATGAAACTACGTACAATGAGGTAGTGGGCTATGGGATGGATCATGGTTAAGGAACACAGTTATTCAAACTCCATGGGAGCCTTGGAACATATTGGAACATAGGATAGTATGAATTCAAACAGTGGGTACAATATTTGTCATACTATTTGGTTTAATCGTACAAGGTCCCATATAAGGCAATAGTAGGAACACAGTTTGGGCACTGTTTGTATAACCATATATCTAAACCATGTGAATCATATAATGTGTGTTTTTAAAAATAGGTGTTCGTTGGGATCTTCAATAAATTCCCCATTTTAGATCGCAAGTTTCACTAACTCTAGATTTCCACTTCTCTAATGTTTGGGATCTTCTCCCACTCATTTTTGAATCATTTTGAAGTATTTTCATGGATGTTTGGTGGTGGATATCCCTTGTTAAGTCTCTTTTATTCCTTTTTCATTATGTTTTAATTGATTGAAACACCTCTATATCTACATTTATTATATCTATTTTCCATTTAGATAGATCTAGGGTTGTTGTTTTTAATAATAGTTATATTTGACCATGAATTGGTTAGAGTTTGTTTAGTGGGTCATTTTCAACAAAAATCTAAAGTTATGAGGATTCCACCTCAACTCATATTTATAGAAAATGATGTATTTATGATCAAATTTATTTTTTTCTTGAATGTGACAGTAAAAATAATGTGAAAAGGTTGATTGAAACCCCCTTTTGTGATGATTTGTGGATTTTGGGGAAGTTGTGATACATTTGGGAAATGTGCATTGTTTTTGGATTTTAAATTGATTGTTTAAGAATCTTTTTCTTAGATTTATTTCTAGAAATGGTTTCTAAAAAATGGTTATCAATATTTTTTTTAGTCGGATGTTTTGAATGATATGGTTTACAGGTATTTTCAATAAATGGATGAATTTATTTAAATGTTTTTGGAATGTTTATTGGTTTATGTGATCTTGATAATTATTAATTATTGGTTTTTAGATTAATTGGATAAGCATGAGTATGCTGGAATAGATAGTGGTATAATGTACCACCATCAAGGGGTTGTAATGTCATTATGAAGAACCAAAAATATTACTGGACGAGTTATGGACATGAAGTTCAACTATCATTGGTAACATCAATCATTGGTGGTTGAGTTGTGTGTGTGGTTGAGGTGTATATTTTGGGTGATGTGAAATGAAATGATTTATGGAAATATGGAAATGGAAAATGGCTAATGACTTTTTTGGTTGATTTCTTTGGGAATATTCTTTACATGAGTAAATTATTTTGGTAGTGATGTGTTCGTCTTGTCAGAAATTATTGGAAAACTTTAATGATTTATATAAATATTTTTATATACTTTTTATAAATATTTCATTCCTAGTGGAGTGAGTAGGGAAGTAATTAGGGGAGATCCCACTGAATATTATTACTCATGCCTTTCATATTCACTTTTTTTCTTTAGATATGTTTTATTCTGAGACACATATAATAGTAAAGAATCTCATTTTCTTAATTTTTCATCATTATTCTTGGGGTTCGTAAGGTGTCAGAGCTAGGAGTTTTGTATGGATTATTGGTACCTCTTCTTGGAAAATTTTAGTTTTGTCATTTCATTCTCTCTCGTTTTACTCTGATTTGGTTTCATGGTTTCCATTGGGTTTGTTATTAATATTTATTTTAATATATTTGAGTTTTATTATGTTGTTGGCATACATCATATAATGGTTATTTAGTAATGGTTTCTTCTGTTTGATGTTTTTTATTTCCAAAGGTAAAATCATCTCCCAATCATCTGTGAAGCCCTCAGTATTCATTTCAAGACTGTGACACCTTAGGGATGTCAGTTAAGCCCATGTTTCACTTCCACCTCATCCTAATCAAATGAGTAGGGGAAGGATGTTAATACATTAATACAAAATCCACCATAAATACTGTATAATAAAATATTCTTATATTTTAGGTTCAGAAACATCGTAGGAGAAAATATATGAAGATAAAATTATAATAAAATATTATTTATAAATAAAATTGTCCAATAAATATATTTATCTTAATAAATAATTTTAAAATTATTAATTTTAATAAAAAATAGTTAATGTAACCCTAGAATCTGAGGTATTATTAATAAAAATGAAATCAGTAAAACACATACCAGGTTCCAAAATGATGATGAAAACCCCGTAAATACATTTAAAGGATTATCCATAGAAGATATCACATTACATAAATATTGAATTCATAATGGTTTATGCATCATATAAGATGGTAATCGAATTTTATATTGTCAAAGGACATGTAGAGATATATTTATGGGGTAAGGGGTTGTAGTGAGGGGCAGGACGTGAGGGTGGATAGGGGGAAAGGGGTGATTGTGAATGTTTTCAAGAGATAGAGTTCAGTGGATGGAGATTGGGATTAGGGTTTTGAGGGAGAAGTAGCATTCAACTGCCAATATATTATGCTCTTAGATATGGGGTAGAAGGGTGGTGTTGTGATGGATTGGGGGATAATGTGGGGCCTATGGAGAGGGATCAGTCATAGGGTAAAAGTGGGATAAGGGAAGGTCCATGAAAAATGGACTCTTTGAGATAGGGGGAATTAATGAGTACTTAGGCTCGAGTTTATTCAGCATGAGGGTCTTATGGGAGAAGGTGGGTCTCACTTGGAAAATTGTTTTTTATTGAAAATTATTTTCTAATAGTGTTTTAAAAAATACACTAACATTTGTTCATTTTATTAATAGTTATTTAAGAAACCAACTCTAAATAACCACTATTAAATGATGAATTTGGTATATTAAATTTTCCACCTACACTCACGTGATTCAGATTCAAGGATTATTATCATAAGGAAACAGATTCTTAAATATAAGTGTTAATGAAAATAAACAAATTTAGATACCACTAAATCCCCAAGACAATGGTAAATATTGTAAAATCGCTATGTACAATGTTGGGTATGATAATGAAGTGGTGGAAGTTACACCTAGCATGCACTCTAGTATTGATAATATATTATTTAATTTGGTATCTATATACTATTTTATATATAATGAATTTTCATATAGAATCCCAGTACAATATCATTGTAATATGTTTAATTAGCATAGAAAAATCACAATATTATGGTGATCATACAAAAAATATATTATTATTTTCCAAAAAAAAATTGCGTTAATGTGCATCCTGAGATTCTTATTACTCATCCTCTTGTTGAATTTGATATTATTTTATTGATGGATTGGATATCATCTATAAATCAAATAAAATTTATAAATAATAGAAGTAAAAGTTTATATTCAAACTAACCTATTATCATCTATCCATTAAAGGAAACATATGCACATTAAATGTAAATTACTACTATATCGAGTGACATGATTATTACTTAATGAGGGTATTTATCATAGATAATTATTTGGAAATTCAAAATTGAATATTTTTTATGGGAATTTATTGTTGTATTTATAGAATACATTCCTATTCTTCATCTATGTCATGATTTTCAGTTTTCAATAGAAGTCATTCCAAGTGAAACACCTAATTCAAGGAAATAATATAGATTAGACATTATTGAGTTAAAATATATGAGAAAAACAAATATGATAATTTTGTTAATTCATACATATGAGAAAGTGTGTCATTGTAGTTTCCTGACCCGGGTGGCACACACTAGTTCCTTGATCTGGTAGGTTACATGGCCTCATGTGTGCCTCCTCATTCACTAGAGGCTATCACCTAGTATAGAGGGTATAATATATCCACATGGAGAGACTATACCATATATATTAAGAATTATAACATCATAAGTAAATAAATAATAGAGAAAATAAAACAAACATCACATGATGTCCAAAAACGAAACATGATATCCATTTATAATGGTAGATATGTCATCCCAAATACGTTTAAATTTCCAATATAAATAAAATACCAAATAAATAACGATACAAAAAACTCTCAAGTGTGTCCCAAGTCATGTATGGTTCCCTCAAACATGATATATCCCATATCAACCATCTGACACGGAGATCTTTATGTTACCCTTCCCTATAAACATGAATTATATTTGGTTTGCGATCAGGCATCCCATGCAGGGTGTTAGTAAATCACATTAAGCCCCCCCCCCATTTTCATCTAAAAAATATCCATTTAATAAGAATATATGTAGTTGTATAAATAAAAAATATAATCAATAAGGTTACCAGTGTACACATATTCAATTATTCTCTATTTAACCACATAACCAATGGGTTCCTGACAACACCCAAACCATCAACACCTTATTCAACCCATTATATATTTTTAAAACTGACCAAGGGATATAAAATATAACACATTAAAGGTTTATAATGTTTCATTTCAATTTATTTCATATTATTCCAATTGGATCCATAGTCTATTGGAAACATTTTGGTAATTATACACCACATCTATCACCTTATAGGTATTTGATGCATCATTCTGTGTCCCAAAACACTTTTATCTCTATGGGTTTTTGAATAATCATTCCATGTACTAGACACGTTTATTATTTAATCAAAAGTGGGATTTTGATGCATAATTTTAGGTCCCATACACATTAATCAATCAACCACACAATTGGGCTTTTGAAGCAGTAGTATGTCTCCCACACCCAAATACCTGTTAAAAATTTACAAGAAATAAATAAAAATATTCCTAGTTAATCATCCTTAATCCATTCATCATCATATCACATTATGGTACACCATAAAAATTTGTCACCATAAATCATGGTTCAATACTTTTATCAAATGAAATAATATGATAAATTAACCATTAAACCATAGTGGAATATTCAATTCATATATCCCATTAACCCAAAATAGTCAAGTTAACCATCGAATAATCCATATTTTAATGTAATTATTATCGAATTAATTGATGGATTACACAATCCCAATTTCCCATTGATTTTACTACCATAATATTCCCTCAATTAGTTGACCAATTAATTAATCCATCTTCACAAATTTCAATTTTCCCATTTTAACACAAACCAATATAACATGGTAATTAAATTAGATGAAATCAATCATAATTTAAATTTTCCATTCATGGAGGTTTTATTTTAAAAATTATATACACAATATTTAAATCAATAATATTGGATTTTTAATTTATCCCATCTACCTTTAGTTAGATGATGAACACTCGCCAATAGAAATAAAAAATTGAAACATAACAAAACAAATCACAATAATGAATGAGATCTTTATCTGAATCCTAGATTAAAAATATAAATAATTTTGATATAGAAAACCATATATTTATATCCATCTCTAATGGAGGAAAGAATGGTTCAAATGATTGGTGTGAAATCAAAGGGAAGTATAATCTAATTGGGATGTGAATATCATATCAGTAGAGGTATTGATCATCACTCTAAAATTAAATACTTCATGAATGGATTTTATAAAGACTTGCAATAACTCAAGGAGCCACTAAAATTGATATAAAATTTTCAGGTTATAGTTGGGTTGATTAAGTGTGATGTTCAGGTGGTCGAGAATTTTCAATTTAATTGTTTGTGGAATTATTTTATCCCTCACGGTTTCATGTAAAGGGTGAACAATATACCATAATTGTGCTCCCTAATTGCGTGCCTAACATAGGGGTGTTGGATGATAAATTTTATTAAGGGGAAAAGTTTTACAAACCGTGAACAAAATCGTGCAATCTTTCCCAATATATGGTGGCATGGTTTCCTGGGTAGGGCGCATGGTTTTGATAATAGTGCACCAACCATGCGCTTCCCAAAACTACTAAAAAAATTCACATTTCACTATAACACAACCAGACTATCCTCAACAAAATTATAAACATAATAGATCCAAAATAGTACCCTTAAATGAATCAATACATCATCCAAAATGATGGGAACTTAAAATTTCCTCACATTATAAACTGCACATCCTGGAATGTACTTCTAAGAACCTCTAAATTATAAGGTGAAAATATTGGCCACGGAGCACGATTATCTACTTCTATCTCCCATGTATCCTTATGAAAATGACCATTAAGTAACAATACACGAACTATCAACATATTTATTTCATTACAAAAACATTATACAGTATCCAAAAAACTTATTGGCAGATCCTCAAAGGAAAAATCAATCTTAAGCTCAAACACCATTCACATAGATCACATGATAATGTTTAGAGTGATACAGCCAAATCTGTGACTCATGATAGAAATCGTGCATAACATTATACCTCTGTGGAAAGAACAAATTGGTACTCCCTTAGCTTGATTGTTTAAAAAATACTCAAATAAACAAAAAATCATAACAACAAACCCTTTATATTAATTATATGGTGGCATAATCTAGATGAAACATAAATAAACTCACTATCACCCTCTTTAAACTCTAGAGGTATTCAACACCAATCATCATATGACATATGTATACTCTTATTTTTGGTCATACACTTATAATCCAACTAAACCAACTCATACGCCTCCTGAATGAGACTCAGTCCCAACAATACTGACTCACTTGACTCCATCTAACATTGAGGTTACTTTCAGGGCCACTACCATAAATTTCTTTATATGGTACCCTTTTTAGTGTTTTCAAATAACATTTTTTCTAGTATAACATCCAAAATGATAGTTTCATATCTGAAGACCTGTAATGGAATAGGACACACACATGTATAATATCATCAAAAAAATATATTTTATATTCTTACTTCCCATCATTATTTAGGTGGAATTTGTACTCAATAAAGACTATGTATCATGTGCCTTTGGTAATCCCTTCTAGAAGTGAAATGTAAAACATGCGTCACAATGTCAAAAAATAATTTTTCAAACCTATTACATAAATCTATCTCCCAAATGTACAAGTCTCCCAACTGATCCATTGAGAATGTATCCCATATATGAAATAAATGGACTGCATTCATTAGTCGGTCCACAAAGACCAACATAGCGTCATTCTTAAGAGGAATCCTCAAGAAAACCACCAAAAATTCATTATTAAATTCAACACACTTCCATTAAAAAAATTTAAATGGATATAGAAATCCACTAGTTATATGATGCTCATACTTCACCTATTAAAAGGTGAATCATTTTTTCACAAACTATGCTATCTCATTTTTCTATCTTATCCACCAATATTTTCAATGTAGGACATGATACATTATGGTCAAACCTTGATTTTCCACCAACATTGATGCATTAAATTTATGAATAAACTTTGGTCACATACTTATAGGCACAAATAACTAATTTATGACATATATAATCTATTCCTCATCTATATTATATATAGATAGCGAATCATCACATATATGGATTTCCCTCAATGATAAAAGTTTGCTATCATGACATTTCCATCCCATGATCTAACACAAAATTATAGACATTACTAAATGGATATGAGATTCATCCTCTCATGACTCTCTTGAACCACAAAACACATATCATTCATTAAAGTAATCATCATTTACTCATAAAAAGAGTCTTGAACAAATTTAGTTTGAGTATACCTCCTCATGGTTACCAAATTATTGTTCCCTCTCATGAGAATATATGCTAGTAAAAAATAAAATGACTAAATAACATCAACCAACCTCTACTACCACAGATTCAAGTCTTCATATGAAAATATATTCATTAAGATCCTATTTTGAGTATTTATAGTTAATTTTTCACCAAATAGATAATATCAACAACACATAAAAGAATAAGACACTCCTTCTAACATGACGTCGTGTGTATGATATTTCGGTTCATTCTAAATAAACATATCTGAACTGTTTGATACAACTCTTTCTACCTGCATCATCAATTCCCCACACCGTATCCTATATGTATAAAAAACACCATATACATCGCACCTTATTCAGGTAGGGTCGGTATTGGTGTTAATTCAAAGCACATCTTCATCTCCAATATGTAATTATAACATTCTCCTGAGAATTCAAACATTAATCTCTTATTAGTCAATCACATTATAGGAAATTCAAAGTAGTAAAAGTCCTAGATGAACATATGATTGTATCTTTCCAACCCCCAAAATATATGGATATGAAAACATTCTTGGGATGCTCACAAGAAAATAATAATCCATTAATTTCATTGATTCCACTCACACACCAATATCAAAGATTGTGTGACTCAATAAATGATCTTGTTTAATCCAAAACTAACCCTTATATAGATTAGTGTATAAATAAGGCTCTATCAGTGTACTCATAACGATGTAAAAATGTTGTGAATGATCATTATTAGTCTTAGAGTTCATTAGGATTTCATCCACAGAACCAACCATTAAATAACCCAGGTATAAGTGGATGGTTTGGTTCATAATGACCATGAATACTACTACTATGCTCTTCAACCCAAACGACATCAGAGAGAACTCATATAGTCCATAAATTCTTATGAATGTTGACATATTTATGTAATAAGGATAGACACTCAACTGCTGATACCTTGATATCAAGTAAAAAATAGAGAAAACACATGATCGCCTTAAATAGTGAAATATGTCATGGTTACATTTAAGAGGATACCAATTATTCCTTGTCATCTATTTGTACTTATGATATTCATCACAAAAGAAAAATCTATCATCATCTATATTTTTCAAACCAGACTACAAACCCAAAAAGATATGTACCCATATGGATACTACCATTATCCCTAAACTATTCTATTTGTGCCTTGATGTCTTGATGCTCTATTGGTGCCATTTTTTTTATGGTATAGAAATAGGCACATTCCTAAGCATGAAATCAATTTCAAATTCAACATCTCTATCAGGTGGTTCCTCTAAAAAAATTTCCTGAAAAAATTCTAGAAACTTCTCCACTAAATGTGGTAAGATAGATTTAATTACACATACATAATCCAAAAATATACTAGAATATATGGCAATGATCTCCCTTTTTTTTAATTGGTCTTTCATAGCCTTCTTGGATATCCCATTATCCCCAGTGAATGTTTTATTCAATATCATGAGATGAATAACTCGCTATCATATGGTAACAGTCGATGCAATCTTGGTATGATGCTAATGAGTGCATAAAAAATTATGTCAATGCCTGACATATAAAAATAGAATGATCATAACTTAAATGAAACACCCCAAAATTGTGTGAACACCACTTGAACAAATTGATTTCTTTCAATCTAACTCCCAAATGTGTATATATTGTCATGATCCCACTCATGAACTCCACTACCAGGATTAATCCATTCTAATGTTGTATATATATAAAATAATTATAGGAACTAGTATCAAATAAGGTATAATAAATAATTGAATCAAAAAGAATAATTCCTCTAACTGTCAGTGGTCCATACTCACTATCATTTAGTGTAGGAACAATAGAAAGAAAAATTCCTTCCCCTCATCTATGTGATGCGGTTTGAGACTTGTGAGTTTCACCAATATACTGATATGGGAAATATTTCATTGATGTGCAACATCAAAATCCTAACCCACCATGGCTAGTACAACTCAAACTGTCATATTGGTATGATGTAAAAGATCCTCTTCCAATAATATGGTTCTTTCTAGACACTCCATATCTTCCCATATTCCATGGGTTCATATAGGACCTCTATATATGTCTCATCCTTCCATGGGATCGACACTGTAATAGTAGTTCGGGGATCTTTCTATGAATTTTTCCCTAGATAATGAACTGGTGACATATAACCTATGCCAGATCTTGGGTAAAATACCCTTACCCATGGCCACTATTTTTTCCAGTTCCCTAATAAACATTCTCTTGATAGAGCCTTCATCTTTCAATAGTCAAATGATCTGATCATCCTGTAGAAACCACTTTTCCTTCACTGGAATCCCCATTCAGGTTCCCCTCAGAAATGAGTTCACGATTCTCCACTTTAAAAAAGATCATCAGCCTAATGATATTAACCTGGGACTTCATTCACACTTATGCCCCTCTAGATACCACTTTTATATAGTAGATTCACCCACCTCTAATGCTAAAACAAAGAGTTTCAAATTTTCGAATCAACTAGTATATTCCATCGCAAACATATTCCCATGAGTCAAATCATAAACTCAGTTACTCTCTCCTTCATATGCGTCTTAGGGTAATAGTACTCCACTAAATTCTCCAGAATGATTTTTCACACTATATTTTCAATCTCTCCATCACAATTCTTTAGGTCACGCCAATACATTTTATAATCACATAACATTTCTGTATCTAGTTTAACTAAATTCTCATCTAGATTCCACATATGGTACTGTATAGGCTAGATGGACTCAATCCATAACTCAGATCCCTCAGTTATACCCTATAAGATGAAATTTAGAGGGTTCTTAAATTGAAAATCTTGATACTAGTCAGTCATACTCTTCAAAACATGCTCTGGGTCCATTTCTATAAATTGCACAAAGTTATAAAAGTTCACACAGAACATCTCTACGTCATTCTCAGCTTGAACTATCAATGCATTGGGTACCATTAATGGGTGAACATATCCATCCATAACCACCTTTAGCACTCTCAAAAAACATCTTCGTGGAGTAATATCTGTCTAATTTAAAAAACACATCACATGTTGCATTTTAAAACATTAACACATTAACATAAGTAGGATTTATAATATACCAAAAAAATCATTCCCAAAAACCACATCTCAAGGCCAATACCAAGGTACTATAATTACCATTAACCAATATACATCTAGGTCATGGTTAATATCTGAAAAAACATTCTCATTATTCATGTTTATAATAAGAAATATTTTTATATTTATTTAGAATCTTTTAAGAGTTTTCAACTCATATTAGAAACCTTTTAATTTATGTCCCACAAGCATAGAAACTAATTTTCGCATAACAACATATAGGGAAACTTAATTTCTCATGAATTCCTAAAATGATGAGAATAAAAATAAATCATAAGTTCCTAGAATGTTTCATTATTACTCAACTCACATTACATATATATAAATGATTCAAATCACAAAATATTTTGATATAAAAAAGAACATAACTCAATATGAAATAGCATCCAACTGTAACAAAACACATAATAAAAAAACCCCACCCAGGGTATATGGATTTTACCATTATAAATGGGTTACCTAATACCATGAATGATCTCTTAATGAGGGAACAACTCATTTTATTCTCCTACATACCTTTTCCAAATAGTATGAAAATATTAAGTAAATGAAAACCCTCTGATAAAAATTTGTAATGTCCAGAACCATGTTCCACACCCAGGTTCCATGAGTTAGATAGTTACATGACTTTAAGAATTCATCCCCATATTTTGGAGGCTATCAACTAGTTGTGAGGAGATAATATATCAATATAGGGAAGATTATACACTCTTTACAAATGTAACCCAACAACCGAAATAAATAAACAATATCTAAAATAATAACTTCATCACAAGATGACCAAAATAGGAAATACAATATCCAAAACAAAATGTAGATATATCATGAAAAATTGGTGTCATGTTTCAATAATAAGAAACAAAAATTGACAAGATGCACTGAAATATCAAAAGTGGATCTAGAATTACATATGGTTCCATTATCTATTCTTCATCCAATATCACCCATCTAACATAGTTATCTTTCCCTTATTATGACTACAAAAAAGAATAGTTATTTGGGAACTGATAAGGCAGCCCATGTAGTGTTGGAGTACAAGTCAGTAGGCCACCTAAAATGGATTCTAAAACAATTTAATATAAATAATATTGTTTATATTTTTATAAATAATATAATTAATGTAATAATGTAAATAGTTTTCACATATTTAATAATTTTTTATTTAACCACAATACCATTGGGTTCTTAAGGACACCCAAACCATCAAAATTAGCTTCTACATGTGGCAGATTCTATAATATCTCCATGTGATATAACATATCACATTCCCATTATAATCATTTATTATTTCAATTTAATTCATATTATGGAAAAATTGTAACATAGTCCAGTTCCAACATTTTGGGTCCTGAATGCCATATCTAGAACCTTGTGGGTATTTGAAGCATCAGTATGTGTCTTAAAACTTATTTATCACTATAAGCATATGAATCATCCTTCCTTGTCCTACAAATTTATATAATTAAATCGCATATGTGATTTTTAAGCATCAGTTCACAACCCACACATTTTTATCATTCAATCAGAAATGTTGTAATCTGAAGCAATTATCCATGTCCCACACTCATTTATCCATTAAACACATACATCAAATATATTTAAATTTTCCTACCTAATTATCATAAAACCTTTCCTAAAAATTTCACATCATAATAATACATTAAAATTTATGACAAAAAATCATGGTTCATTAATTTAATAAAGGGAAACAATAGAAGAAATTCCCCATTAAACAACTTTTCAATATTCAATATGTATAACCCATTAACCCATTAATTTAATTTAAACAATCTTATAAAATCCTTTATCAATATATTCATATATCATTATGTTACCAATTACAAAACACCAATATTCCACTAATTTTAAAATCATACTATTCCATTAATAAATTGACCAATTAAATAATCCAATTATACTAATTTAATTTCTATAATGTAACACAAATCATTTTCAAATGTCAAGGAAATTAAATAAATTCAGCCATAAATAAAAAATTTCAATCATGAAAAAATAAAAATAAAAATTAAATATATGTTATTTAAATAAAAAATATTAAATTTTTTATTTACAACCCCTACCCAATGTTTGATGAATAACACATTGTAACAGAATCATCAATTGAAGCCAAAAAACCAAGATCACAATAAAAAATTGATATAGATCCAAAAAATAACTCCTAAATAGAATCAATTTATATCTACAAAATCAAGGATCTTCATCCACCACAAATTAAGATAAACATACCTATAAATGATGAGAGATACATGGGAGATAGAGGGTAATCTAATCAGGATGATAATCTCTTAATATGTGACCTGTAGATATAAAATCTAGCCATTGATTCATCATGAAAATCCTTATAATTCATCGTAATGCCTCTATAAATGTTAGAAATTGTTTAGGATTAATTTTTATTGATATAGTGTGAATATGGTGACCCTGTCATTTTGAACTTATTATTTCAAGATTTTAAGCATAATAAAAATTCAAATTATAAAACAAGGATAGTAATTTCTAGTGTCATGGAATACTTGGAACATAATTAAAAATCATGAAAAGAAAAGAAAAAATCATTTATTTATTCTTCATAATGATATAATGACTCCATGTGAGGCATTATTTCTACATCATGTAACCTGGGGAATATGATAACAAATGGGATAATCTGAAAAGTACATTAAGGAAATAAGTATAGAAATTAAAAATATTACATGGGTTACAACTCATAACAATATGACATAATTTCATGGAACATGAATAAACATTAATAATAATATAATGTATGAAATAGGAACATATAAATATGACCTCAATGGAATGTGGAAACATCATATAACAAGGAATCTACATAATTTATGGATAATTGCTAAAACTATATCACAGGGTGGAAAAACTCCCATAAAGGAATAAAGTTCACTACATATCCCAACATGATGTCACGTGAGACCAAAATTATCCAATTAATTGTATATATATCTTGATTCACTGATCAAAACATGTTCAAGCATATTTATTAACATGAAGAATATATCATAAGGGTTACCCATTAAATGTATTGGGCATCATAATCACATCACAAAGAATAAAAAAGAATATCATAATAGTGTCCAATAAATAATGTATTTAAATAATACATGAACATTTCTAAGGAAAAATAGGTAAATATAATGACATATTATTTCCAATTGAATTGGATTCCTGATAAAAATTATAAACATTAATAAGGAAATACTTTAGTATGGTTTATGGAAGAAAATATAGAGAATTTAAATAAAAAAAGAATATTTATTTCATAAATATAAAATGAATAAATTTTTTTCATGATAAAATAAGTTATTTTGGAAATAGAATGATTGGTTAAAATATATTATGGATGGTAATTAAAAATGGGTAAGAAATTGTGAAGTTTCATTCAATCAGGTTTTCTTATCGCGAATAACTTTGATGCATGCCTTATTAAAACATGTATATACCTATAAAATAAGAATGAATTGATATAGATACATATGTTTAGAACATATAAAGAGAATTTATAAAATTTATATTAAATTAATGAAAATTTAAATTATGTTAAAGAGGTTCAATCTCTAACCTAAATGAAAAATGGAGGTTCAGGAAGAAACACTTACCTTATGTTCAGAAGTGTTTTTCACTTGATCCTTATGCCATAGATATTAAATAAAATTGAATAATTAATAAATTATGAATCATTTACACATGATTTTTTTTTATAATTTTATTAAGTTCATTTATGTCTCTTTTGATGAGTTATAATATTCAATGTCATCATTTGGGAGCTTTTATTTCCATAGTTATCATGATTAGTTATTTATACAAATCAATAGACAACCATATAAAATGAAAATGGTTGTCCAGAATTGATGAAATAGTTTATTAATTAAATTCCCTAATATTACTTCATTATATAATCAATTTTGTAATTTTGGGTGAGGAATAATAATTAGATATGACATTAGTGATAAAAGATTAGATTATTTTGGCATTTCTCCACCATCACTAACTACTTCTTTTTTATTAATTAATTTCATGTATATATATGTGAACTAAAAAATAAAATAAGATTTAATAAATATATTATAATTTGGTTTAACTATAAAAATATATTTATGAGTAGTCTTGGAGGATGGAATGAAATCAAAAAATTTTTCGTCCTTGAATGTGATAAATCATCACATTAGAGGCAATGTTATCATTTGTAATTAAAAAAAGAGGTGAAAGATTTGATGATGGATTATTCCATAAGAAAAATAAAATTATAGTATATATATAGTATTGTTGTTATTATACCACTTGGATTGTGGGTTTTGAGGGGAAGATATGAAAATAAAATAACATGAAAGAAAATAAAAGGAAAAGAAAGAGAATATTACCACTTCAATCCTTATTATTATGAACCTTCATAGGGATATTGGTATTGGTATATTATGATTCCAAAGGCTCCTAAACGTGGGGTAGGGTATTCAGAAGATATTTTATATTAATATTTACATGTTTGAAATCTTCAGAGATATAAGGAGAAGAGGTGGGAGGGATGGTAATTATAGGGGAGGAGAGAGATGTCATATCATTATATTATTCATTAGTATCTTATCTTTCATCAAAACTATGAATAGATCAATAATTATGACTGGAAATATTAAAATAATGATAGATATTTCTATATTTTTTTATTACATCATCTAGAAATTATTTATGAATCCATAATTTATTTATTTTTATTTTATAAAAAATTATCATAATTACTATACAAAAAAAATTCATGTATATTAGAAAAATCCAAAATTGTACCTAAATTTTTTTTCTACGTATAGAATTAAATTATGAAATCATTTTTATGAAAATATCTATAATAATATGATAAATTTTTTTTCTAATTAAATTCATATTTAACATCAAAAATACTAATTTTAAAATTATTACTAATTTTGTAACACTTTCAAAAATTATTAAAGATATTATAAAATTTTATTATAATTATATGATAAGAAAATTTGTATTTATGAATACATTTTATGGAAATCAATTTTCTTTTAAAACATTATATTAATTATAAAACATAAAATAAACACTAATGTTTTTAGAAATATCAATACTTAATTAATAATTTCTACCACATTTATTTACTTGTACTATGATATAATTATGTAATTTTTTCATTTTATAGATTCATAAATTTTATTTATATTTTAAAGTTAGTGGTTAGTATTTTATTGGGTGTATACTATTCCAAAGTTTCATATTACTCTTCCAAAGAAAATGTTTCAATTACATTGGAATAGGTTCAATAACTTCAATAAATACCTCTTATTTAATTAATTATTAATTTATAATGTTTTTTTTATATTACTTTTGTGATCAAATATTATTAAGAAATAATTATAGGAATGAAATATCCATTTATAAAATTCTAGGATGTTACATTCTTCCCCCTTTTTAAATTTCACCATCGATTAATTGTGGGCCAAATAAAAAATAAATTAGCATAAATAAATCCCAAAGGACTCCACTTGACAAGGGGTTTCACCCTCATGTCGTCTCCACAACTCCAACCCAAGGATTTGAACTATCACCCTAAACTGCCACCACCCAAAGACTTTCCTTTACTTGAGTCAAACTTAACCAAGTCCACTTAATCCCAAGTGCTGTAATTAGGGTGTGACCCTAAGACAAATATGATACCACCCAATGATTCCATAGAGCATTCAATACATTTTGAAATAGAATTATTTTTGAATATGCAAACAAAAGAATTGATAAATTCCATGAAATGCAACATTCAATTGAAAACCGTATTCAAGAAAACAAATACCGAACATTCACACAATTAAATATACATGTTAGCTACTATAAAGAACTAAAAAAACACACTAAATTAATGGAAAATTCCACAAATACAATGAGCAACAAAATCAAAAACACCCCTAGGAACTAAATAGTCTCAGGCCCCATGCACTTCGTACCTCGGTGTAATGTATCCAAAGTATAATATGCTCTCATGTAGGACCCACTAGTAGGGAACATACCCATAAACAAATGGTCACCATTATTCATCCATATAGTATATTTAGAGTTTCTATTATCCAAATTCTATGTGAAATAGGGACAAAACCCATCTGGTCCACTAGTCGTTCTAATACACATCCGCCCCACCTAGGTACCCGGGCATCCCCATTTGTGCCCAAACAATTTAAGCATTAAACACATATCAATTTTTATGTAAAACACCACAAATAATCACATACAATAAGTACAGTAGCTATCACATTTTATAAAACATAAAACACACAACAAACACTTTGATTTTTAAGGAAAATTTTTCTCATAATCTAGTATTGTTTTTCACACAAAAACCCCCTATGAACTACACTTGTACATTATTTTCACACTTGTAAGTTACCAAAATAGTAAAGTCATACCATTAAATTTAAATTAAATCATCAAATAAATTTTAGGACAGGCCCATGTTAACAAATATGTGATAACGTTTTAGAACCTCCATTTTCACGCAAAGGTGGTACCAAAACTCCACATTCTTTACAAACACCATTAAAACCCATTTTTTAGGCAACAACCAACGAGGATAAACATTATAAACTTTATTTTCGTCCCTATTAATGTTAAAAAAAATAGTTAAGTATTTATTGATAATACTTTAATGAACCAATAAAATATTTATATGAAAAACCCTTAATTTTACCAAAAACAAGCACTTAAACTTCATTTACATTATAATTTACACTAAAACAAATTTTTGTTGCATCATTTAAATGAATTATGCAAGAAACTACTGTAATCACAACATCCTGTTCAGAAAGATTGCATAAAAAATGAATCACCTACCAATTTAATGAAAACCCCTGATTCTATAAGAAAAAATCAAATCGAACCACTACCGCACCAGGAGAGACCTAGATCAAACCTAAAACCAAAATAATTATCCAGGAAAACCCAATGTTAAACCCTAGGATTGAAACCCTAGTTTATAGAAAATATTATCCTCCAGGATAAGGGACTAAACCCTTAGAACAACGAATGAGGCTCTATTAATATTGAAAGAAGAGTGAAAGTGACTCACTTACTTGAGGGATCATGAAGAATCACCACAAATACACTAGTAGCTGAATTTTAAAACAGTTTAAAATTCAAGGGACGTTAGAAGAAAAATGTGGAGGTTTTGTAGGAACTATAATGGATTAAAAAGTGTAACAATTTAGGGTGTTAAGAAGGAATAATATTACCTCTTTTATTCTTGAAAATTTGAGAAACCCTACAATATTCTGCACTAATTCATAATTAACAAGAGCTACAAAGAGGAAGGAAATAGGTTAGGTATGCATATGGATTCAATGGTGTTGGTTGAGACATAGAATCACCAAAATATAATTAAAATTCAATGACTTATTAATTAATCAATTTTTTAAACTAGAAATGGGCCTTCGGGGTAGCCCAATTCCTTAAGTAAAAACACCAAATACACCATTATTATGTTTTAATAATGGTTCCAAATTAAATAGTTGGTGTTAATAGGTCATGTGACTCTATTTAGGAATTGGAATGGGTGAAAAATAATAAAAAATGAAAATTTATAAGAGAAAAAACAAATTATATTTAAATCTTCAATTTGGCTCACTCTTTGGCCCAATTTAGGAAACCTCACCCATTCCACCATAAAATCATTGTAAACCCCTAAAACAAAGCATGAATGGAAATTAAATGAAACATATCTCTAAAATATGTCATGTATGTGACACATAATTCCATATTATTATCAGCCATCTTATCTAGTGCATATTAATCTCCTTATATGTGAATATATATTTGAGACACCTATGATCATTATATATCTCATACTTCTTCACATAAATATAATTTCACAATATTACAAATAAAAATGTCATATTTTCTATCTCAAGATAAGGTGTGGTATATTTTTTCTCCTGAATTATCATATTCATTATAGTGTAGGATATCACTTTATAATTTTTCATCATTACACAACCTAATACCTACATTGAACTACCAATTTAAACCACAAAAATTTCCCCACTTATTAATATTTGGAGAATATGTGAATTGATAATATTCCATTTTAACTCATTCAAAGAAACATCACATTCATTTTTCTGTAATATAATTTATCCTTTCTAAGTCAGCTTGGATACTGGTTTTGAAAATCATTATATATTCATCACATATTACTAGTGATACCCTCTAAGACCAAGGAAACAATGAATTTATTTAATAGATGTCAGTATGGTCAACTCTTCAATTTACATTTTTTGGAAGGGTCCATAGATATCAATTTTCAGTTTATTACATTCCCCATAGACGATATTTCCTCCATCAAGATCTCACATTTTCATTAGTTTTCTTATTGTTTCACCCTTCACAATGTTTTAGCATATTATTAAAATTATCCCTCTATTACTCCTTTCACTTGTAGTATATTTGAATATCATCCAAAAGACTACCAAAAATATTTTGAGGTAATATCAAAATACACTATTCATTAAGTGCATGAAAATTTTTGGACCATTAGTGAGTCTGAAGGGCGTCACTATGAACTGAGCGTGTTAATACCTCATTCAAAATGAAATCATAGGAATATTTTCCTACCTCAAGCTTAATTGTTGTTATACCAACCGATGGTACACCCTAGAGAAATAAATGGACCCACATATCTGATAAACCGAATATTCTATTCCTATAAAGGGATACTTGATCATTATCATGATTTTGTTGAGATCACAATTACCAATGTAGAGGAACATTGATCAATCATTATTTTTTATGAAGAGGAATAGATAACCTCATGGTGAACCACTCAAGAATATAAATCCCTTTACTGGAATCTCATGTAAATAATTCAATAGTTATTCCAGATAAGCAGTTTCCATTCTATTATATGTTTTGATATATGTAGAGATCGATGAATAAGTTCAAATGAGATGTCAACATCTCATTCAGGAGGAAGGCTGTGAAATTATTTAGAGAATAAATCAATGTTATCCCTCATGATAAGAATATCTTGAATTAGGATTCTATTCACCATCTCATGAATTTGAGCTGGATATGAATTCTCATAAGGAAACAATATCTTCAATTAAGATGAGGATTCTAACGAAGATCCATCTTTCTCCATTCACTTATAAATAAATTGGAGGATGTTTCAAGATGTGAAGAGCGATATTCCTTTTCCAATAGTTTTTGTTGTATTTATAGAATTATAGTCAACTAATACCCAATATAGTATCAAACTCTACCAAAGGGAGTTTCACATGAGTTTTGGGGAGGTTATGTATAGAAACATTAATAAGAGAGTAGTTATAGACTTTTTAAGGAATATTTTCGCCATTTTTTCTATAAGATAAGTCACCCACCAAATTTTGAGAAAGTGATTAAAGTGTTATACTAAACATGAAATATGTGAAATAATTCATAGAACCAAAATCAAATAGTATATTAAATATTATTGAATTCATAACTACTATACCTATATTCACAACATTTTCAGAGCCCACCTAAAGAGTATTGAGAGAATATGACCTTCCATATGACCTTGGAGGTTTTTGTGGTTGATTTCTGTTGAAAACCATTATCTCAGAGAAATGTAATTCTTAACTACCATGTTCCTTATAGTTGAAACAATTCTCTATATGACGAGTTTCGATATAAACCTTCTTTTTTCCATCCTCAGTAGTGAGACAAATTTTATCCCTTCAGTAGTTATTATACATATGCCTCTCTCTTCAACATTTTAATTATCTACTGGTTCCCTTTAAAAAGGTTCTCAAATTTTTCTTCCTAAACTTTTAACATGTGTGATGTTGGGTCTTCATTGCATCATGTAATTTTTCTACTAATCTACCGATTTTAAACATTATTTTACACTTTTTCTCATTGGTCCCATGAGACCATGGAGAGTAATTGATCTCTATTTCAACCATAGGGGAACACTAGAAAATATCTTGATATAGAGGGATTGGGGAAAATATTTATTGGAAAATATTTTCTTGAATTACTCCCAAAACAATGTATCAATTTCCTCTTAGAAAATTGTGTTCTGGGTCAGTTTTAAACACTGATCTTCTTCCCCATCAAAATGAAACAAAACCATAAAAACACATTCTTCTTATGATAAATGGAGGATAGTGTATATATGACCAATGTAGTAAATCCATTATTTGGTTAAGAGGGGTCAGAGGATCTACTGAACATCGGAGACCTTTTCTGCATAAAGTATTCAAAGACAACATTATTCATTCGATTGAGAAAGAGTGTGTTCCACATGATTTATGTAACCATTCATAACTTCATCCAAATAAGATATTATTGTAATAATTTTTGGAGAACAGGTTCCCATCATATACCGCATATCATTTGGTAAATCATCACATTACATCTCACACTAATTGTTGGAACAACTTCTTCTATTTCAATAAATTAACTATAAAAAATAAAGTATAATTATGATCCATGAATACTTATCTTAATAGAATATAAATAAGAATCATTGAACATAGAAGGAAAAATGTGTGAATGAAATGTATATCTGGAATTTGGATACACTAGGTTTCAATATAGAATATAAATGATAATAGAATTAAAACTAGAATAATTAATAAATTTCTCAAGTCATAATATAAAAATATAGGTATACCCCTCTCTCATACCAACTATCATTCCTCTATCCTTTTACATATATTATTAATGGATTTTCAGTCAAACTAAACATAAAATTAAATGTCATGTATCATAATGTATATTGTTTTAGATGATTAAGAACATAGTTAAACATAATAAAACAAAAACAAAAACAATATTTATTTAAAATTTATAATGATATCCTTACTCCATTTCACACATTATAGATATTTTGGATAACCAGGGGAATACAAGAACAAATTGGATGATCTAAACAACCTGGTAAGGGGATAAGCATAGGAAAAAACATAGCACATGGTTTAGAAAGCATCAATTGATGACATAAATGTGTGGAACAGTAATAAATATAATCAATAATAACATGTATATCGTGGGAAAATATAAAAATTACATCAATTTAATGTGGAAAACCCATATAAAATTAGATAAACATGAGTCTATGCTAACAATCAAGACTATTTCACAAGGTGGGAAGGCTCCTACAAATTAATATGGTTTAATCCGTGTCCCAAAATGTTTCTCATTAGACTAAATATTACCCAATTAATTTGGATTATATCTAGTTTCACAAATAAAAATATGTTTATGAATAATTGGTTCACAAGAAGTATCAATAATATGGGTTTCCCAAAGAAAAAATTGGGTATCATAATCATTTAATAAGGAATAAAACAAGGAATATCAAAATAGTATCGGTGAATGAATTGATTTTAATCATAAATGGAAATTCATAATAAAGGTTAGGAACATATAATGATAAATGGTTTCCAATTGATGTGTAAATATAAAAAAGTGATAAAGAAAACATTAGAAATGAATCATTTTATTTTCATTTAAGGAAAATATTAAAGAGGATTTAAAGAATAAAGGAATATTAATTTAATAAAATATTAAATTAAAAAATATATTATTTAAGGATAAAATTAAGGAATATATAGAAATTATAGTTTCTTAAAAAATATTATGGATGGTACCTTAAAATGTGTATGAAATTTAGTGTTTCCCCTTAATTGGGCTTTCTTATCGGGAAGAATTGAGCAGGGAACCTTATTAAAACATGAATATACCAAAAAATAAAGACACAATGAAATGGATACATGAGATTCAAAAATATAAATATAATTTAGAATAATTTTATTAAAATATAGAAGATTTTATTTTGGTTAAGGAGAGAGAAATGATACCCTGATGAAAAAATGGGGGTTCAGTAAGACACCCTTACCTTAAGTCAAAAAAAATTTCTTCACTTGATCATTATGTCTTGGATAATCAAACTAAATAAATTAATTTACTAATTCAAAACTGTTTATAAATATTATTTTACTAATATAATTTTATTAGGATCACTTATGGACCTTTTGATTAGTTTTAAGAAAAAAAATTCATTATTTTGGAGTGTTCATTTTCATGGTTTTCACAATCGGTTACGTATATACAAATATAATGCTAATGGATATAAATAATTGAATCTATATTTTATTGTTGAACATACATAAGATTAATTGGTTATGAAATTATTTTGGTAATTTTGTGTGAGGATGAATCATTAGAGAAGACGTTAATGATAATTGTTTAGATGGTTTTTGGAATTTCTTCCATCATCACATACTTGTTTTATTTTATTAATTAATATCATATATATATAATGGATCCATAACATCAAATAGAATTGAATACATATATTATAATATATTTAACCACATAGACCATTCTTGAAGGAGGTAATGGAAATATATAACATTATTGTCCTTGAATGTTATAAATTTACTCATTATAGAACATGTTTTCATTTTTAGTACAAAGTTGGAGGGGAATGAAATGACGATGGATTATTCAATTTGAAAAATAAAATTTCAATATATGTATGTTACTAGACTTATATTGATATTTTGATGAGGGGGTGTGAAGATAAAATAATAATAGGAAAAATATCTTAACAAGATATTAGAAGAAACTAAATAGGATTTTTCCTCTTGAAACTTACTTCATGAGAAACTTCTTAGAGGGATTGGTTTGTGGATTCTATTGATAAAAAATAATATGGAACGTGGTATAGGTGATTTGTGAGATGTTAGAGAATAATTTTAAAAATACTCAAATCCTGAGAGGTGTGTGGAGTTGTGGTGGTGAGGGGTAGTGTTTGTAGGGGAGGAGAGGGATGTTTTCTCATTATTTTATTCATTAGTTTATTATTTTTCTTCATTACTATGAATATATTTTGGGTTATCACAATTAATATTATTATAATTGATCGTAGATTGATATTTTGGTCATACATCATCCATATATCATATACAAGTCCATAATTCAAGTATTAAGCTTTTATCGTAAATTTTCATATTTTTCTACTCAAGAAATATTGATGTTTTTTATAAAAATTCAATAAATAACCCTAACCATTTCATTATTTGTATAATTCAAAAATGACCCATTTGATAAAAAAAATTTCTAAATATGAGCAAAATATTTATTCAAATAAAATCATCATTCAAATGGAAAATAACAATTTAATAATTTTAGCTAATTTCATAACACTTTGAAACACTAATTAAGATCTCATTAAAGAAAATTATAATCATATGATATCAAAATATTAATTTATAAATAAATTTTATTGAAATAAAATTTCATTTAGAACAGAATATTCTTTATAAAATTTAAAATATACACCTATGTTTTATAAAAATATCAAAACATAGTTAATAAATTATAAAATATTTATATACTTATACTATGATTGAATTATTTAATTAATTCATTTATAGGATTCCTAAAATTTATTTATATATGCATGAGTGAGGTTACTATTATTTGGGATAGTTTACTATTCATAAGATTCATATTACTATCCCAAATATCGTGTTACTTTTTCATCAGTATAGGTTCCTTCACATCTATAAATACCTATTATTTCATAAATTATTAATTTATAATTATTTTTATATTCAGTGAGTTATTTTTTACTACTATAAAATAATATAAAGAATTTATCTTCCATTTATTGAATTATTGGTTCTTATTGTAAAGGTCGGGGTGTTCAGTAATTTTAAATGTAATTTCTAAGGGAATAAATTATGCATGAATTATAACCTATATGGGGCCACAGTTTCCCCAAACCAAGTACCCAAACTATTTTCCACACCTATGGGTGTCACACAGAAAATTATAAGATGGTTCATGGTTTCAAACATGATTAACCATCCATACGATCCTTCTCGGTCTATGGTCGCATGATTTTGTGGGGTATGGCACATCATTTGGGAAAACCATGTGCCAACCATGAAAAACACAAAACCTCAAAAAAACATCTAGAATTCGAACTAAACACAAAAAACATTCCTAAAAAATATATAAAAAAAATAAAAAATATTACTTTAAAAATATCTCAATACATATCCCAAAAGGCCAGTGTCTTAATGTCACATTTGGGGAACCATGCCTTTTTGGTATGAATAAATATGTTTCATTGTGGCTTTTAATAGATTATTTGGAACATAACATGGTTGGGGTAGAAAAAAAGTATAATATACCTCATATATATAATTTGGTTCATCAATTACAAGGATTTTAATATTTTTAAAATACTACGCTTCAATATGGATATTAACAACTAAGGGTAAAAAAGTGGTCAAACCAATCATATACCATTCCATATAAGGTATGTACAATAAAAATTCGCAATGATTAATTGAACATAATGATTTAATCATTTAATTCATGGATTTAATGACTAGTGTCTTTATATATTAGAATAATTAGGTTTTGGTAAATTTTATATCGTCTATTATTATATATTCTGAGATTTATGTATAGCTATATGATAACTTATGAATTTTATCGAATACCCTAATGAAGGATATGATATGTGAAAAAATTATGAAGTATGAATTTAAACAATATAATGTTTCATTTTTGAATCGTATAATATCTTGAAAGTTTATATCATTTGATCTCTAAAATGGATGCCATTAAATATTAAAATAGTCAAACCATGGTTATTGAGATTCATCATTTTCTCAGATTAGTTGGATAATATTGAAACATTTATATAATTTCTCATCCTTATCTAATCATCTCACCATGGTTACTCAGAAGGGATTAATGCTTAATTAAACTGATGAACCTGAAGAAGTTTACATGGAATAGAAGGGAAGGTTGGTCTTTGTAATTGGGATGAGATAACCATGTAGTAGGGAAGGTATTTTGGTTTATAGTGATGCATCAAATAAGGGTTTGTGATTTATTCTTAATAATAAACAATATGGATATATCATATGCCATAAGATATTTTAACTTTCATGAGTATAATTACTTGACTCCTAATAAGGATATTGTTATGGAATATTTTACATTATATATGTGGAAGAATTATATTCACAGAAAAAATTGTGACATATATAATGATAAAAAATATCAAAGAATATATTCACCCAAATTTTTTTGAATAAGAACTTGATTAAATCATTATATTGGATTAATGATTATTCATTCTCAATAAATTTCCACCATTTGAAAAAAATTTTGAAGATGTCTAGATATAAAAATATCAATATTGATTACCTCTGATAAAGATCACAAAATATAGGATTGATAGAAAATTTAAGTGGTTAATTATTTTAAACATTAAGGGGGTAAGTATTATCTTTCTCAAATGAGTGATAAACTATATGTCCATTTTATTGTTATAGTGAGGAAATAAAAATATATTAATCTAGAAAAGAAGGTTTGAATGCTCCTAAAATTTTCCTTTATTGTTACATAATGATAATGTTTAACAACCATGTTATTAAACCTTATATAACATTTAATATGTAATATATATTAGAGGTATCTTATAGCAAATAATTCTCTATTCATCCTTTATGTGTGGAAATATACGGAAATATTAAATTTTATTTCTAATTAGACAACACGGATAGATAATTTATATATTATGTATCTTGGTTCATGATATGTTAGTAATTTATGATTTAGAGAGAAAATAATAAGAGTAGTTTTTAACCATTACCCATAATAAAATCTAAATGGGAAAACATTCTCTTAGATTTCATCATTTAACTCGCCAAAATATTCAAAGTCTATAATAACATTTATGTTGTATTAAATCACCTTGTAATGTGAGAACATTTCATTTCAATCATAGAATATTTATCTCTTGATCATCATTTTAGGATATACATTAATCAATTGGTAATGTGGGATTCGGTACCATATTCAATTGTATCTGATCAGGATCGTAGTTTTGTAATGTTTTTCTAGAAAATTCTTCCACAACATTATCATATATTGTTGTATTTCAGAAATCCTTATCTTTCTTAAGTGAATTTTCACTATGACTGAACCATTTAAACCAGAGATGATATACCCAGATCATGGTCTCCAGATATCAATGTTGGTGGAGATAAACATATTCCGCATTTTCAAAATCACTTGTAAAAATAATTTGAACTAATTTATTCAGATGAAACCTTATAATTCCCTCTATGGAAGTTTTTACAAAACTATAATGTGATGGAATGATGTTTAATAATGAAATCTATTTCAACATGACAATTACTAGGAAAACATTTAGAAGGTTTTCTTCATTCAACCACACACCAATGTTTCTCAATGTCGAAATAAGAGTTATACTTAAAATCGTTGGTGAAATCTAAAAATCAATGTTGGTGATCAGGTATTATTATGAATATATACTTGGAAGAATGTTGTTAGAGTTTAGAATATGGTAATGTTGAATCCTTGGTATAATATCCCCCTTTTTATAGCTAATCAATGGGTGGTATACTATCACATGGCCTATCCATTGAACCTCTCTCATGTTCTTCATGTGTTGTTTATATTTTTCTGAGTAAGTATATACCTAATATTTCACATTTAATAAATTTATAGGTTGTATCGCTAGACTATGATCATTCATTTGATGAAAAATATATAAAAACCATTCATGATAGGTATAATGTGCTAAAAAAATACTACCCATCTAGTTAACATTATTTAAAGGAATCTGAAATTCAAGGAATATATTTGAGAACCTAATGGATATGATTAAATAAATATATCATCACTTTATTGTATAAGAGGTATATAACTCTAAGGGATAATATTATATTGTGGTGGGTACAATGTTATAGCCAATGATTTTATATGTATTTCACTTGAAATAACCTCAATGTGTTGGATATATTTCTTTACCTAAAACCAATAGTTCAAATGAACTCATTAAATATTAAACTTATATAACCTATATATTAGACATGGGAGTATTAATAAGATTAACTATATCACGAAATACACACACATATATATATATATTGTTTTTCATAAAATTTAATTTTTTGATTAATTATAATTAAATAATATTATAATTTTAAATGAAATTATTTGGTTATCAATATTTCTATTTTTATGAAATAAAATTTTGTAATTGTATTTATTTTATTCTTTTTTAATTTTTTCATTACTATTTATGTGGTTGTTTCTATTTTGTTCTCTATTGGTAGTCTATTTTTATTGAATGACACCCCCTCCCCCAACTATTGCAATTTTGAAAATGATGTGTATTTTGATAAAAAAATAAATATTGATAAATATAAAAAAATGATTTTAATAAAATATATTGATATTTTAGAAATTATTATACATTGATACATTTGTTATATACAATTTTTTAATAAAAATAAAAT
Organism: Viscum album; assembly: GCA_963277665.1. Classification (NCBI taxonomy): domain Eukaryota; kingdom Viridiplantae; phylum Streptophyta; class Magnoliopsida; order Santalales; family Viscaceae; genus Viscum; species Viscum album. The sequence goes on from OY728150.1 coordinate 1,593,696,311, forward strand.
CATTTTAATGTATATATTGATATTTTCATAAATATATTTGTTAGTGTGCAATGTGTATTTATAATAATAAATTAAAATAATCATTAATGGTTAATGAATGTAATTTTATTTTTATATGATATTTTAAATGAAATAATTTAACATTCATTTTACTGTTTTTAGTATCAAATTAAAAGAACTAATTTCAGTTTCATTCTTAAAATGCATTTTTTAAAACTAGGTTGCATTGCGTTTCATGAGTTTATTGTAAAATTAATTTTATCACTTTTATAAAATAAATGTTATAAAATAATTTCCATAAGATTAATAATAAAAATTAATAAAATTATATCGGTTCAATATATTTTTTTCGTAATCAGTAGTAAATCTATTAAAACCCCATAAGACAACTATATTCAAATGGGTTTATCGACGGTTAATAAAAGAGACAAGGGTAATATTACAAAATAAAAGGGTCATATTATTATGGGTAAAAGAAATTACGGCCCTATAATATACTACCTTTATATTCACTCTAATTTGAGTCTACATTCATAATATAATGACATTATATAATGTAAATATTTTATGTAATTTCATATTGTTCATCACCATCTCTTATAAAAGAAAACTAGTATCCTAAATTATTAATGGATATTGAAATTTATATCATGGAAAATAACTTCTGTAATGGAATTCTAGAACCCTTAAAATCATTATAAATCAAAATTTATTCTCTAAATATTAATTTTTCAAGGATTAAGGTTTATTCCAGTGGACCTACCACAATAAAGAGGCATAAGTCTTAACTTTTCACTTTTAATTTTATTTCATCATCCAAATTATATAAAACTATTATATCAAAAATAACATGATTAATATTTATTTATAAAGACAAATATGTGTAATTTTATTATGTATCTTCTATATTCCACAACCTCTCCGTCAAATGATAAATGAAAGTATGGCTCTTGTGTATGTGTGGTATTCTACCCCCACATAGTGATATGATTAATTTTACAACACAACATAAAATTGGATTTATATTGATAGATATAATGAATATAAATGATATTTATAAAAATAATTATTTTTATATAATGTTAAATTATTATTTATTTTATAATCCCCTTTTTATTTATAATGTTAAAACACAATTCATGTGTACATACGGACAATCGTCTCCATGAATAGTGTAACTTCATTATCGATATCTACCTTTTAGAGATGATTATAAATATATATAATAAATATATATTATATTTAAATCATGATTAAATTTTTTTATATAATTTATTGATGATAAATTTACAGGTAAACGATTTTTCAAAATGAAACATTCACAAAAAAAGAAACTCTTAACACAAGGAATTCACAATTTCAATAAAGAAAAAAATAATTTTTTTTGTGGAGTACTACAAGTTAATCACATATTATAATATAATTATATATATTTTTTAAATATAATGATAATAAATTTAACATTATTATAAATGTTTTTAGAGTAATTTTGAAGATATTCAAACATGAGGTATTGTTTTTACCATACAATCTCATTTTTACGAGGATTGTTTATGTATATATTTACGATAATGATTATTTATTATCCTTATCTAAAAAATATAATTCCATCTCATATAAGATATTTTTTTATGAATATTTTTTTACATCCATTTTCCTCTACTTATGTAATCATGATACTGAATGAATATTTTTATGAAAACATGACTTTTTTCCTTTCTTCATTTAGGAATCATTATCCTACATGTCCATATTTTTATTAAACTTTTTCCAATAATGATTTTTATATCATCAAAAGAATTTTTAATAATATATTTAACTACAATTTAATTCAAATAATAAATATTTATATGAATATTGTTTTCATTTTTAATGACTATCACTTTACGAAAGGTTGGTACATAATCACATTTTTAACATACAACATAAAAAAAGTTATCTCATCATCTTGAATACTATTTTCGTGAAAATTATGTAACAATTCATTATGGTTATTTAAAAATAAATTTCCTTTCACTAATATTTTATAATTTTTTTTAAAATTTATTTCAAAATTAATAGGTTTTTTCCTTATTAAATATTTTAGTCATCATTTTAAATCATTTTCACCTATGATAACATCCTTTGATGTCACTAATATGTAACTGGGCTAATGATAAAATAATTTTATCTTTATTTATTCTCTATATTGATTATAATTATGATCTTGAAATATTTATTTAATACAATTTATTTTCTATGTGCTATGTTATGATGAATTGATTTATGTTTTCATGATATTTTCACTTACATATGAATGGATTATAATTACATGACATGTGGGTCTTTTTTAGCCCCCATTGAATTAGGAAAATATTGTAGTTTTATGATATAAAAGGGTAAATGGTTAGTTATCCCAATCCAAAAAGTGGCTACCTGAAGTTTATCCCAATCCCAAAGCATGTACAAGGTTGGTTAGCCTAAATATGTCAGGTGATTAAGGTGTTAATGGGTTTACATAACATATTATTTCAATGATTATGATTATTCCACACTATAATCCACTTTTTTAGGAAAAATCTTAGGATAATGTTATGATTTCATTTTTCATGTTATTTTATTGATTATGTTTGGTTGGAGTAGGACACTCAAGAGGGGAGTGAATTGAGTTCCTATAAAAATTTCTGTAAAAAAGTATTATTTGAAATTTCCACAAATTTAAAATTCAATTGACCAGTTAGCCATTAGTGAATTTATAAGAGATTGACTATTCAATTAATTTTCCATAGAATTATTAGTTCTCAATTATGTCAATGGAATAATTAATATAACATTTGAATCTAGCCGAATAAGTCAATAATATTATAATATATTTCTAAGAGTAACGATCAGAGTTCAATTTAGTTTTATGAAATATGTGATAAAAAAAGTAAAACTAAAAGTAAAAGCATAGTCGACATGAAAAAAGAGGATCAATTTCAAGCAAAGACTAAATCCTCCCCACTTGGTTATCAGCTTCAACCAAGAAGTTTTAATTAATAAAACGTTTGATTTACTCCCTAGATCGGGTTCACAACAACACAAAAGTTTTCCAGGTTACATGATGTCTACCACTTTTCTTCATGGTTATTACCTTCATGGTCACAGAATGACCTATTCCATACATATCCATCAGATTAAAAAGGTTTAAGAAGGTATGAGTGGAAGGATATCTTGTATCCTTTAGTTTGATGTAGGAGATATTGTGTTCTTTACAGAATGATACACACATTAATCAAACGTATTTAAAAATGCACAAAATATAGAAAATAAATATGAGAAATGATTTAGAGGGATCTGTGCATCTTGAGATGTAGCTTTGGACTCTTCAAGTGTACTAGAGATGAGTTTTTATTTATCTTCTAGAAGATGACACTAAAATATTGTGTCATATTCTGGTTTCAGGAACAAGAATTGCTTTGTAGGTATAATATTATCCTTCGGTGATATGTAGTAGTAGTTTCCCAATTAAATTTACCACTTGATTTAGATTTCCTTGATAGTTCATATTTAATGACCCATAAAATTCAAGGGAAATTTTTTTCTTAATATGCATTGGGATTTTACAAGAACGCAGTTTCTGACGGGACCTGATTCCAAGGCCCAGTGTTCCTAGAATCATATTCCTTTGTTTGGCTCGGGTACGTTCAGTGAAAGAACGAGCGGGTTTTTCTAACTTTTGAACTGGTGCTCAGAATCAAATTCTGAGGGCACCGATGGAATCACAGCACCAGTAATTGCTTATAAACACCTTTTCCGGAGTTTCCCTTGCTCGGGTGGGGTATTTAAATTTTGGGGTTAAGTAAAAGAATAAAATAAAAGTGGTGCAACCAATTTTATTTTATTTTATTTGTTTAAACTAAGCTATGTGGATGAAGTGGGACCCATAATATCCTACCCACTAGGTAGGATAAATGTGAGGTGGGACCCACACAATCCCCACAATTTCTTTCAACTTTCTGAACCCCCTTTTAATTAATGTAACTCACCCTCAACCCTATTAATTGGAAGTCAACCCTTGCGTTTTTCTGCTTATGAAATGACTCAATTAATTTGGGTGGATTAAACGTTGAAATTAATTATTTTAACTGATTGTTTCGTTTTTGAATTTTAAAACTCATGGCTTGAGAAATAAAATAATACAAACTCTTATTTTATTAGAGTTGTTGGGTTGTGAGAGGCTGGGGAGAATTTGCTTCAAGTTCTTAAAGATCATCCTCCTCGACGAATAACGCGAAGAACGCCGACCTCTGACGATGGATGACGATGAGAGACACCTTCCTTGGAGATCGACGACCCAAAGTGCATCACCTCATTTTTTATTTCGGCGTCAAAGTAAGGGATACACCATTCCTCCATGACGTGACGATCCGCCTTCTTCCACGGCGATCGATTCCGCGACGTCCCTTACCGCGACAAGCTCATTCGACGACTACGCTCGCGGTAGGGGATTATTTTTAATTGTTTTTTCGTGATTACTTCTGTCACCTTTCATCTTTTCAAATTGATAAGACTGATATTGCAATAACGGGAGGAGGTTGGACCACACAATCACGGCCGACCCCCATCCCCCTTGTTTGTTTGATTTTGTTGAGTCACGTGAAAGGTGGCGCAGTGCTGTTTCACCACGTGGAAACTATGAGTTTGGGCGAAGAAGCGTGGCGCCGTCGCGCCGCTCCGTTGAAGACATACCAAACTGTGGTACCTTCATGCCGCGCCATAGTACCACGAAAACACCGTGGCCGGAGAGGGGCCGCGGCGGAGGGGCGCGGCGCCGTCACGCCGTGCCCGACGGACCAAGGCCGCGGCTGAGGCCGTGGTGGAGCAGGGACCGGCGGCCGGTTCCGGGCCGGCGGCGTTGGAGCCGGGGGACCAGCCAGCGCCGGTAGCAGCCAGCCTGCCGGTGCGGGCCGGCCAGTCAGGGGGAAGCGTCGGGGGTCGTAACCCCCAGCTGGCCAACAGGAGTGGCCCCCCTCATGGGGGCCGCGGTTTCTCAACGTGGGGGGGGGGGGGGGGCAGGTCCCCCCCCCCTCACCGCTCGGCCGTTTCGGCCGAGCCACCTGATTGCGCCCCGGCCGGGCCGGGCCGAGCCGAGGTCTAGCCGGCCCACGCCAGCCAGGCCGGACCCGGACCCGGTTCGGGACGACCTAGGGGGTCTCGGGCCGGGTCGGTCCGAGCCCAAAACCCCAGTTTTCGGACTATTTTGGTATGTTGCCCATAACATGGGATACAGACCTCCGATCGATGCACCGTCACTAGCGTAGCGATCCTTGGATCGAGACGGTCGTGTCGGTATTTTACACTCAAGGTTTTAGAGTACTTTGTGTTCAGCCGGGTTGGTTCGTACACGAAACCAACCGGGCCCTCGGAGCGGAAACACTTATAACTTAAGCTCCGGACGTCCGATTGATGTGTCGTCGACTTTGATGGATTCCTCTTAGTGAGACAGACCTATTGGCTTACTCTGCTCATGGTTTGGACGCAGTTGGAGTATGGTCAGGTTGGTTTTGACTTAAAAACCAACCGGGCCCCTAGGTCGAAAAATCCAATAACTCTTAGACCAGGCGTCTGATTGACGAGTCGTCTCTGACGTTGAGTTCCTGTTGACAATACGGAACATTGGATACATCAACTTCGGACTACGTTTCAGTTGATGTATCAGCCCCTCGGCTCATGGTGCGGTGTAACACCCCAGGTAAATAAATAATATGATATTTTAATATTTATCCATGTTTGTGAAAAAAAATCTTAATATTACTTTAAAGGGGATGCTATGCTCGATGGCGTACCGAACACACAACAATGAGTTTCTTGGGAATCTTACGTTGCACTCTAATAATAAAATAATATTACCTTAAATAGTAGTTAACGCCTAGCCGTTGTAATGGCGGGAATGAATATAACTAACTACAAAATGATTATATATGTTTTGTCAAATTTTTTACATTTTACAATAAATTTTAGAGGATTAAAAAATGCAAATGAATCCAATTTTAAGCGTAAACATTCTAATATTCTTTAAAAGGTCTATTAACCGCCTTTTGATGGCGAACCTCTTTTAAGTGCACTTTTTGACAATTTTATGTGTTATATTTGACAAAATAAAATTTTTCTTTAGAATCGGGACATCAATGTTTACTTTGCGTAAATTTTTGGTTTTTTTCCAAAAAAGTTAAATTTTTAATGAATAGTGAAAATGTTGTATTTTAATTCAAAACCTCTTTTAATCTAATTTATTTATATGATTTGATTATCGTTTGAATTTGTTTTAAAGTGAAATTAGAATATATTTTTACCATTTAATCTAATAGTGGTCGTTGGAATTAATATCACTTTGAAATCGGACTTAAACTAGTGTCAGTCTTTTGATACATTTTGTTTCATAAAAACACGCTATTTGTTTTGACAACAGGAATTAATTATTAAATTAATTAATTCAACTTATATGTTGTGAATTTTGTAAAATAGACATCATTTTTGAATTTGGAATATCAAATATAGCTTAGGGTGAACTTTTGGTAATTTTCTGAAAAACTTCAATTTTTGATGAATAGTGAAACCACTAAGTGGTACTTATAAAAACCGATTTTCCGTTTAAATGAAAATTTTCCATCATTGTGTTTTGAATTTCAAAAATACGACATACATGGTTGTCATTAAGATGTAAAATGTGGTTCAATGGGATTAAAATAATTTTTTGGTGAATAGTAACTTATTATGTTTTTAATCGCGATTAGAGTTATTAGTGTAGTTTAAGGTAAGAATAATGTTTTAATAAAATGAAGTGACATAGACACATGTTCTACCCACATTGGATGTGTCATGGCCGACCACGAAAATCCATGGGTCAACATGGGGACCCCATGGAGCCACTTCGGTTGGAAAATGACATAAATATTTTTTTATTTAATGTTAAAGTAAAAAATGACACAAACATGAGATGTTTTACTAAAACAATTTTTACATGGGGTTATACAAGTCATATTTTTGACTATAAATAGTCATTGAAAATATAAAAAGATTTCCTACATCATAGTATTTTTTTTATAATTTTTAGACGTTAAATAAAGTAAATTATTTTTGACATCATAATGATGCAGTGATGACCTCATTATTTAACGATTTAAATAAAATGGAATGACAATGTAATATCTAAGACCTACACATGTCCAAAACCTATTAGATGAGTGGATTTCGAACCCTTATCACATTATCCTCGAAATAAATCAATGTGGGACCTTTAAAATCTGAAACTATTTTCAAAATAAAGTAACATTTTGTAACTTTACAAGAGTGCCCCTCCTCTCCTCTTATAAAAGGCCCCCACCTCTACCTCCTTACCCACACTCCTAAAGCCTTTGTCTTGGCCAACCTCTGGCCATTTTGTCTCTCCACTTCCCTCTATTACTCCTTAAAGCCTCACTTTGGGCAGAAGTCTTCCCAAAGAAGCCTTTGATCTCAAACCAAAGGGCGTTACCCGATTTTATGGACGTTAAAGAATGATCAAGTCAAGTCGGACCCGAGGTAAGGGATCTTACTCCTCTATTTATTTTTAAGTACACTCTTTTATTTCATACCTTATAAAGCTCATATTTCTTATTATTGGGATGTTCTTTTATATTACTCTTACTATAATTTTTATTGTTCATGTGATGAGAGAACCTATTCTCTCTCATCAATCCATTTTGGATGTTTTGGGTGGCGCCGTTAGGCTGCTGAATTATCGTAAGAGATCTAACCTCTATCTTTCTATTTAAGTACTCTCCTTTTTGTCACTTATTTTAAGATCCTCTTTGTTATGTTGGGGGATTTTCTTTTATATTCCTCTTTCTGTAATCTTTATGTTAATATGATGAGAGACCCTATTTTATCTCATCAATCCATTTTTGTATGTTTTATGTGGCGACGTTTGGCTGCCGAGTTTTCGTAAGGGAATTTTCATCTCACTTTTCTTCCTGTGATATTTATGCTACATTTTCCACCATTTCCTTTGAGTGGTGTATGTACTTACCATTATTATACTCTTTGTGTAATATAATTTCATTTATGGGTAGTTACATATTCATTGTATGACCCTTCTTCAATGGGGTGTACGTTTCGAAAGTTACCCAAGTCGGTAAGGGAACCTTTCACCCTCCACTTTTTAAAAGTCTTGTTTTGTTATGTCTTTCTATTTACATATTATTATATTGGGATATGTTCTGCTATATCCTTATTTATGTAATGTTTATGTCCAATTTATGAGATACCATTCCTTCTCTCATCGACTAATTTTCTGAATTTTGAAGTGACGCCGTAAGGATGTCGAATTTTACCAAGGGAACTTCTTAACCCAATTTCGATTTCCTTGGGATCAACATGTAGTTATTGAATAAGTCATCTTTTGAGTATGTGTGAATTACCTTTTATTTATTTACACTTAATACCCACTTATATTGGGTGTATTTATATTTTTCACAAATAATTATGAGATTAATTTATCTTTAATTTAAGGATACCTTCTTTATAATGGATTTCATCTAAATTTACATTGCCATTGAGACTTCACTGTTTTTATGCACCAATTCACTCTTATATGGTGTGTATACTGTCCTTTGACATATTATATCATGAATCCCTATATTCTCATGATATTATAAAGTTATGATTAATTTTTATTCCGCAATTATTTTCATTCAAGAGTCTCTCATTTTGTTAAAAACTCTTTAACAAAAATATCGTTTTAATCATTTGAAAGATTCATTATTCTAAATCTTTATCTTTAATGTCCATGTTTTCAAAATGGTTTTCAGTATTTATTTATATGTACATTAATGTTTTAAAATTATATTTCCATTAAAAGCATCAAAGTGTTATGGGACACTTTGATTCAAAAATCTCTTTTAAATGGTTTTTGAAAATGGATTGATTAATTAAATATCTTGGAATTACTTATTGTGATTTCAAATGAAATGTTTTTATTGAAATTTTTATATTTTCAATATTTTATGTGAAATGATGGTACTTGGACATTTTACGGGTGGTTACGTGATAAACCATATGACGGGTGGTGCCGTGAATACCAGGACGTGTGGTTACGTTATAACCTCCAATGAATTGGGTATGGAATTCGGCTGTATGGATATTCCATTAAGTATGTATGGAAGTTGTCCGAATGGATATTCCATTATGTGATATGTGTGGAGGTCGACCTTTTGGTTATTCCACTTAAGTATGTTTATGTCCCAAGTTACCTATATATATGTTATGTGATCTTTATATGGGTTTTATGGTAATCTTTTGGTTACAGAAGGGTAAGTAATGAACTTTTATTCTGCGAAGAGTTTTTACTACATCGAAAAGGTGAAAAGTATTACTTTGATAAAGTATACATGGTTTACTTCTTGTTTTGAAAAAAAAAACTAACGGTTTTCATACTTTGTGAATCCCTTACTGATCTTTTTATGCTTATCCCATGTTTTTGAAATGTTTTTCACAGGACTTAACGTGGAATAGGGTCAAGGATGGGATCAAGGGAATGTCGTGCAACCTAAAACATGGAACTGGACATGTTTCATTTTAGGAGTTTTTATTTTATGGAAACTTAGTAAAAGTTTCTACTTTGTAATCCTTTGAGATGTAATAGTTATGTCCTAATTCTCTAAAACTCTACACTTGAAATGATCCTCAATGTGAATTATTCATTTAATTCAATATTAAGTAAGGTTTAAGGTCGGGGCCTTATAGTTGGTATCAGAGGGTCAGTTTAGATAACTTTAGAGGTTAGGGTATTATTTAAGCGTAAGTGACATGACCATAATGGTTAGGATTTCAGAAAGAGTCATAGTTTTTAGATAAATTGAATGAGTAAGTATATATTAGTGTTTATCTTCCTCATTAGTACATGATGGTTTTGTTGATATACTCACACTGACCTTCTTGGTTTTAGTAAATGGCTGGATCTAGCAGGCTCCAAGGTAACGGTGGATGTGAAGGAAACTGTCACAGTTTTCTGAGTGAGCAACTGAATGATATGGGAGCTGCAATGAGAACTCTTGTGTTTATCCTCAATCAACTATCTGGTGTCATGATTGACCACCTAAACCTTGGTGATTTCTATAAGGCATCATATATGCGAGAAACAAATCCCTACGGAACTATAGGTAATAATCATAAAGGTAAGTGTGTTCAAAAACATATGTGTCATAGATGTGGAAAGAAACACCCAGGAAAATGTTTCAAAGGGACAGAAATGTGCTATAGATTTGGAAATGAAGGTCATAAAGCAAGAACCTGTCATGGAAAAAGGAAGCATCCAGTTGACTCGAGGAAAGGGAAAGAAGTTCTTTCTGAGGGATCAGTTTAATGTTTTAAATATGGTGTGCATGGTCATTATGCAAACACATGTCCTATGAAGAATTTTCATGAATGAGATCACCAAGATCATACAAATACTTGTTTACCAATACCTAATGCCATTCCGATTGAGGATGAAGAAACTGACAATGACCAATCAAAGGTATGGATTATTTCTTAACTTTTGTTTTCTATTTTGGAATTTTAGGATATGAATCATGATTTTGTTTGTAGGAAAGAAGTATTTCAGAATAAGTTGGAAATGAATGGTTAATGGATCATGAATAATGTTGAATGAGTAAGAAGTCAACATATAAGGGCTTCAAGAGTTATGGTGAAATTATTAAGAGTATTAAGTGTCTTTTGATTATGGGATACATTAGAAGACTTTTTATTGTATGTGTAACACTGATGTTTGATATATGAAAATTTTTATTCAAATAATAGTAATCTGTTCTTTTGTGGACATAGTTATAAAGAACCATTTGGGTTTATATGATCCTTACTTTCGAGGTAATTATGGGTTACTCTATGTAATGATGGAAAGTGAAAGTCATGAGATAAAATTGAGGTTAAATTACATTATGGTTATTTTTGACGATTTTATCTCGTTTTTGGGGAATGTTTTACGAATTATGTAGTTTTGGAAAATGACAACACACAAACCGTGTGACAACCCGTCGCGTTGGACAAAGATGCGGGAATCGAACCCACAACCAAAGTGAAACTTGTATTTATCGCCTACCACTGGACTACGTGAAATCCCTGGTTAGTTTGACCGATTCTTTTTAGTTATATGATTTTATGAATTATGAGTAAGTAGATTTTGGGTTATTTATGAAAATGATTAACCGATCCTAGAGGGTATGTGATTAGGTTTATTACTTTTCAATACGAGACTTTAAGAGCAACTGATGTTATTTGGAGATAGGTGTTAATTTGTACCTTAGAAGACTTTGCGACTAAATCCTTCAAATATTTGGGTTTCAATATTAGTTTGTATTAATTTGATGTATTTTATGGACAATTTTTTTATCGAATAGTCTTCGTTGGACATTGTGTTTTGTTGGACAAATTTTGGAGATTAATCATAGATTTTATTTTTAAAGGGTTATCCTTTTCTGGATTATCTGACCTTGTACTAACCTTTTTGGATTTGGATTTGGTTAAATCCTAAAGACATGAGAAGTATATAGTTCTCTTTAATGGATTAGGTGATTCTCTAGAAGTTTATTATAGTATTCTTAATGCGAACAAGTCTTCCTAAATACTCATCTTTTGGAAAAAATATGAGTTTGATTAAGCAATCTAGTAAAAGGTGAAAGTCCACATGATATGTGATTATGTTTCCTTATGAATAAATTCCTCAATAAAAAGTAACTTAAAACAAAAATTTTGTCTATTAACTTTTCCTACTGGGGAATCAAATACCATTTAACCCATCACAAGTTCGTGATTTTCTTATGGTTAACTTTCTCCTAGACATGTTTAGTATCACTCTCCCTCAAGAACATGACCCTTTGCTTTTTCTTCCATGTCCATGTTTTCCTACACGGAATCCTATTATGGGTTAACTCTGGTGACCTCTGTACTTATCATTCTTTGTTTTAAAGTGAATGTTTTACCGACTCTTGTTCCGATGTGGGACTTTCAAGGATGTTTCGAAGCTCAAATTTAAACTTGTGAGGACGCAATTCCCAAAAGGGGGGAAGGATGTAACACCCCAGGTAAATAAAGAATATGACATTTTTATATTTATCCATATTTGTGAATAAAATATTAATATTACTTTGAAGGGGAAGCTATGCTCGATGTGGTACCCAACACGCAACAATGAGTTTCTTGGAAATCTTACGTTGCACTCTAATAATAAAATAATATTATTTTAAATAGTAGTTAACGCCTAACCGTTGTAATAGTGGGAATGAACAGAACTAACTACAAAATGATTATATATGTCTGTAAAATATTTTTACTTTTTACAATAAATGTTAGATGATTAAAAAATGCAAATGAATCCAATTTTAAGCGTAAACATTCTAATATTCTTTAAAAGGTCGATTAACTGCCTTTTGATGGAGAACCTCTTTTAAATCCACTTTTTGACAATTTTATGTGTTATATTTGAAAAAATAAAATTCTTCTTTACATTAGGGACATCAAATTTTACTTTGCGTAAATTTTTGGTATTTTTCCAAAAAAGATCAATTTTTAATGAATAGTGAAAAATGTTGTATTTTAATTCAAAACCTCTTTTAATCTAATTTATTTATATGATTATATTATCTTTTTAATTGATTTTAAAGTGAAATTAGAATATATTTTTACCATTTAATCTAATATTGGTCATTGAAATTAATTTCACTTTGAAATCTGACTTAAACTAGTGTCAATCTTTTGATAGATTTTCTTTCATAAAAACATGCTATTTGTTTTGACAGTGGGAATTAATTATTAAATTAATTAATGCAACATATATGTTCTGAATTTTGTAAAATAGACATCATTTTTGAATTCAGAATATCAAATATAGCTTAGGGTGAACTTTTGGTAATTTTCTGAAAAAACTTCAATTTTTGATGAATACTGAAACCACTAAGTGGTACATATAAAAACTGATTTTACATTTAAATGAAATTTTTCCATCATTGTGTTTTGAATTTCAAAAATACGACATACATGGTTGTCACTAATAAGTAAAATTTGGTTCAATGGGATTAAAATAAATTTTTTGAATAGTAACTTATTAAGTTTTTAATCGAGATTAGAGGTAATTAGTGTAGTTTAAGGTAAGTATAATGTTTTAATAAAATATAATGACCTAGACATATGTCCTACCCTCATTGGATGTGTCATGTACGACCAAGACAATCCATGGGTCAACTTGGGGACCCCATGGAGCCACATTGGTTGTAAAATGACATAAATATCTTTTTATTTAATGTTAAAGTAAAAATAACACAAACATGAGATGTTTTACTAAAACAATTTTTACATGAGGTTATAAAAGTCATATTTTTGACTATAAATAGTAATGGAAAGATAAAACGATTTCCTACATCATAGTATTTTTTATTTATAATTTTTAGACATTAACTAAATTAAATTATTTTTGACATCATAATGATGCAGCGATGACCTCATTATTTGACAATTTAAATAAAATGGAAAGATAATGTAATATCTAAGACCTACACATGTCCAAAACCTATTTAATGAGTGGATTTAGAACCCATATCACCTTATCCTAGAAATAAATCAATTTGGGACCTTTAAAATCCGAAACTCTTTTGAAAATAAAGTAAAATTTTGTAACTTTACAAGAGTTCCCCTCCTCTCCTCTTATAAAAGGCCCCCACCTCTACCCCCTTACCCACACTCCCAAAGCCTTTGGCTTGGCCAAACTATGCCCTTTTTGTCTCTCCACTTCCCTCTCTTACTTCTTTGAAGCCTCACTTTGGGCAGAAGTCTTCCCATGGAAGCCTTTGAGCTCAAACCAAAGGGATTTACCTGATTTTAAGGACGTTAAAGAACGATCGAGTCAAGTCGGACCCGAGGTAATGGATCTTACTCCTCTCTTTCTTTTTAAGTACAATCTTTTATGTCATCCCTTCTAAAGCTCATCTTTCATGTCATTGGGATGTTCTTTTATATTAATCTTACTATAATTTTTATTGTTCATATGATTAGAGACCCTATTCTCTCTCATCAATCCATTTTGGATGTTTTGGGTGGTGCCGTTAGGCTGCCGAATTATCGTAAGAGATCTAACCTCTCTCTATTTTTTAAGTACTCTCCTTTTTGTCACTTATTTTAAGATCCTCTTTATTATGTTGGGGGATGTTCTTTTATATTACTCTTTCTGTAAACTTTATGTTAATATGATGAGAGACCCTATTTTATCTCATAAATCCATTTTTGTATGTTTTATGTGGCGCCATTAGGCTGCCGAGTTTTCGTAAGGGATTTTTCATCTCACTTTTATTCCCGTGAGATTTATACTACATTTGCCACCATTTCCTTTGAGTGGTGTATGTACTTACCATTATTATACTCTTTGTGTAATATAATTTCATTTATGGGTACTTACATATTCATTGTATGACCCTTCTTCAATGGGGTGTACGTTTCGAAAGTTACCCAAGTCGGTAAGGGAACCTTTCACCCTCCTCTTTTTAAAAGTCTTGTTTTGTTATGTCTTTCTATTTACATATTATTATATTGGGATATGTTCTTCTATATCCTTATTTATGTAATGTTTATGTCCAATTGATGAGATACCATTCCTTCTCTCATCGACTAATTTTCTGAATTTTGAAGTGATGCCGTAAGGATGTCGAATTTTACCAAGGGAACTTCTTAACCCAATTTCGATTTCATTGGGTTCAACATGTAGTTATTGAATAGGTCATCTTTTGAGTATGTGTGAATTACCTTTGATTGATTTACACTTAATACCCACTTATATTGGGTGTATTTATATTTTTCACAAATAATTATGAGATTAATTTATCTTTAATTTAAGGATACCTTCTTTATAATGGATTTCATCTAAATTTACATTGCCATTGAGACTTCACTGTTTTTATGCACCAATTCACTCTTATATGGTGTGTATACTGTCCTTTGACATATTATATCATGAATCCTTGTATTCTCATGATATTATAAAGTTATGATTAATTTTTATTCCGCAATTATTTTCATTTAAGAGACTCTCATTTTGTTAAAAACTCTTTAACAAAAATATCGTTTTAAACATTTGAAAGATTCATTATTCTAAATCGTTATCTTTAATGTCCATGTTTTCAAAATGGTTTTCAGTATTTATTTATATGTACATTAATGTTTTAAAATTATATTTCCATTAAAAGCATCAAAGTGTTATGGGACACATTGATTCAAAAATCTCTTTTAAATGGTTTTTGAAAATGGATTGATTAATTAAATATCTTGGAATTACTTATTGTGATTTCAAATGAAATGTTTTTATTGAAATTTTTATATTTTCAATATTTTATGTGAAATGATGGTACTTGGACATTTTACGGGTGGTTACGTGATAAACCATATGACGGGTGGTGCCGTGAATACCAGGACGGGTGGTTACGTTATAACCTCCAATGCATTGGGTATGGAATTCGGCTGTATGGCTATTCCATTAAGTATGTATGGAAGTTGTCCGAATGGATATTCCATTAAGTGATATGTGTGGAAGTCGACCTTTTGGTTATTCCACTTAAGTATGTTTATGTCCCAAGTTACCTATATATATGTGTTGTGATCTTTATATGGGTTTTATGGTAATCTTTTGGTTACAGAAGGGTAAGTAATGAAATTTTATTCTGCGAAGATTTTTTACTACTTCGAAAAGGTGAAAAGTATTACTTTGATAAAGTATACATGGTTTACTTCTTGTTTTGAAAAAAAAACTAACGGTTTTCATTCTTTGTGAATCCCTTACTGATCTTTTTATGCTCATCCCATGTTTTTGAAATGTTTTTCACATGACTTAACGTGGAATAGGGTCAAGGATGGGATCAAGGGAATGTCGTGCAACCTAAAACATGGAAGTGGACATGTTTCATTTTAGGAGTTTTTATTTTATGGAAACTTAGTAAAAGATTCTACTTTGTAATCCTTTGAGATGTAATAGTTATGTCCTAATTCTCTAAAACTCTACACCTGAAATGATCCTCAATGTGAATTATTCATTTAATTCAATATTAAGTAAGGTTTAAGGTCGGGGCCTTATAATTGGTATCAGAGGGTCAGTTTAGATAACTTTAGAGGTTAGGGTATTCTTTAAGCATAAGTGACATGACCATAATGGTTAGGATTTCAGAAAGAGTCATAGTTTTTAGATAATTTGAATGAGTAAGTATATATTAGTGTTTATCTTCCTCATTAGTACATGATGGTTTTGTTGATATACTCACACTGACCTTCTTGGTTTTAGTAAATGGCTGGATCTAGCAGGCTCCAAGGTAACGGTGGATGTGAAGGAAACTTTCACAGTTTTCTGAGTGAGCAACTGAATGATATGGGAGCTGTAATGAGAACTCTTGTGTTTATCCTCAACCAACTATCTGGTGTCATTATTGACCACCTAAACCTTGGTGATTTCTATAAGGCATCATATATGCGAAAAACAAATCCCTACAGAACTATAGGTAATAATCATAAAGGTAAGTGTGTTCAAAAACATATGTGTCATAGATGTGGAAAGAAACACTCAGGAAAATGTTTCAAAGGGACAGAAATGTGCTATAGATTTGGAAATGAAGGTCATAAAGCAAGAACCTGTCATGGAAAAAGGAAGCATCCAGTTGACTCGAGGAAAGGGAAAGAAGTTCTTTCTGAGGGATCAGTTTAATGTTTTAAATATGGTGTGCATGGTCATTATGCAAACACATGTCCTATGAAGAATTTTCATGAATGGGATCACCAAGATCATACAAATACTTGTTTACCAATACCTAATGCCATTCCGATTGAGGATGAAGAAACTGACAATGACCAATCAAAGGTATGGATTATTTCTTAACTTTTGTTTTCTATTTTGGAATCTTAGGATATGAATCATGATTTTGTTTGTAGGAAAGAAGTATTTCAGAATAAGTTGGAAAGGAATGGTTAATGGATCATGAATAATGTTGAATGAGTAAGAAGTCAACATATAAGGTCTTCAAGAGTTATGGTGAAATTATTAAGAGTATTAAGTGTCTTTTGATTATGGGATACATTAGAAGAGTTTTTATTGTATGTGTAACACTGATGTTTGATATATGAAAATTTTTATTCAAAGAATAGTAATCTGTTCTTTTGTGTACATAGTTATAAAGAACCATTTGGGTTTATATGATCCTTACTTTCGAGGTAATTATGGGTTACTCTATGTAATGATGGAAAGTGAAAGTCATGAGATAAAATTGAGGTTAAATTACATTATGGTTATTTTTGAAGATTTTATCTCGTTTTTGGGGAATGTTTTACGAATTATGTAGTTTTGGAAAATGACAACACACAAACCGTGTGACAACCCGTCGCGTTGGACAAAGATGCGGGAATCGAACCCACAACCAAAGTGAAACTGGTATTTATCGCCTACCAATGGACTACGTGAAGTCCCTGGTTAGTTTGACTGATTCTTTTTAGTTATATGATTTTATGAATTATGAGTAAGTTGATTTTGGGTTATTTATGAAAATGATTAACCGATCCTAGAGGGTATGTGATTAGGTTTATTACTTTTCAATACGAGACTTTAAGAGCAACTGATGTTATTTGGAGATAGGTGTTAATTTGTACCTTAGAAGTCTTTGCGACTAAATCCTTCAAATATTTGGGTTTCAATATTAGTTTGTATTACTTTGATGTATTTTATGGACAATTTTTTTATCGAATAGTCTTCGTTGGACATTGTGTTTTGTTGGACAAATTTTGGAGATTAATCATAGATTTTCTTTTTAAAGGGTTATCCTTTTCTAGATTATCTGACCTTGTACTAACCTTTTTGGATTTGGATTTGGTTAAATCCTAAAGACATGAGAAGTATATAGTTCTCTTTAGTGGATTAGGTTATTCTCTAGAAGTTTATTATAGTATTCTTAATGCGAACAAGTCTTCCTAAATACTCATCTTTTGGAAAAAATATGAGTTTGATTAAGCAATCTAGTAAAAGGTGAAAGTCCACATGATATGTGATTATGTTTCCTTATGAATAAATTCCTCAATAAAAAGTAACTTAAAACAAAAATTTTGTGTATTAACTTTTCATACTGGGGAATCGAATACCATTTAACCCATCACAAGTTTGTGATTTTCTTATGGTTAACTTTCTCCTAGACATGTTTAGTATCACTCTCCCTCAAGAACATGACCCTTTGCTTTTTCTTCCATGTCCATGTTTTCATACACAGAATCCTATTATGGGTTAACTCTGGTGACCTCTGTACTTATCTTTCTTTATTTTAAAGTGAATGTTTTACCGACTCTTGTTCCGATGTGGGACTTTAAAGGATGTTTCCAAGCTCAATTTTAAACTTGTGAGGACGCAATTCCCAAAAGGGGGGAAGGATGTAACACCCCAGGTAAATAAAGAATATGACATTTTTATATTTATCCATATTTGTGAATAAAATATTAATATTACTTTGAAGGGGAAGCTATGCTCGATGGCGTACCCAATACGCAACAACGAGTTTCTTGGAAATCTTACGTTGCACTCTAATAATAAAATAATATTATTTTAAATAGTAGTTAACGCCTAACCGTTGTAATAGCGGGAATGAACAGAACTAACTACAAAATGATTATATATGTCTGTCAAATAATTTTACTTTTTACAATAAATGTTAGATTATTAAAAAATGCAAATGAATCCAATTTTAAGCGTAAACATTCTAATATTCTTTAAAAGGTCGATTAACTGCCTTTTGATGGAGAACCTCTTTTAAATCCACTTTTTGACAATTTTATGTGTTATATTTGGAAAAATAAAATTCTTCTTTACATTAGGGACATCAAAGTTTACTTTGCGTAAATTTTTGGTATTTTTCCAAAAAAGATCAATTTTTAATGAATAGTGAAAAATGTTGTATTTTAATTCAAAACCTCTTTTAATATAATTTATTTATATGATTATATTATCTTTTGAATTTATTTTAAAGTGAAATTAGAATATATTTTTACCATTTAATCTAATATTGGTCATTGAAATTAATTTCACTTTGAAATCTGACTTAAACTAGTGTCAATCTTTTGATAGATTTTCTTTCATAAAAACATGCTATTTGTTTTGACAGTGGGAATTAATTATTAAATTAATTAATGCAACATATATGTTCTGAATTTTGTAAAATAGACATCATTTTTGATTTCAGAATATCAAATATAGCTTAGGGTGAACTTTTGGTAATTTTCTGAAAAAACTTCAATTTTTGATGAATAGTGAAACCACTAAGTGGTACTTATAAAAACTGATTTTACATTTAAATGAAATTTTTAAATCATTGTGTTTTGAATTTCAAAAATACGACATACATGGTTGTCACTAATAAGTAAAATTTGGTTCAATGGGATTAAAATAAATTTTTTGAATAGTAACTTATTAAGTTTTTAATCGAGATTAGAGGTAATTAGTGTAGTTTAAGGTAAGTATAATGTTTTAATAAAATGTAATGACCTAGACATATGTCCTACCCTCATTGGATGTGTCATGGACGACCAAGACAATCCATGGGTCAACTTGGGGACCCCATGGAGCCACATTGGTTGTAAAATGACATAAATATCTTTTTATTTAATGTTAAAGTAAAAATGACACAAACATGAGATGTTTTACTAAAATAATTTTTACATGAGGTTATAAAAGTCATATTTTTGACTATAAATAGTAATTGGAAAGATAAAACGATTTCCTACATCATAGTATTTTTTATTTATAATTTTTAGACATTAACTAAATTAAATTATTTTTGACATCATAATGATGCAGCGATGACCTCATTATTTGACAATTTAAATAAAATGGAAAGATAATGTAATATCTAAGACCTACACATGTCCAAAACCTATTTAATGAGTGGATTTAGAACCCATATCACCTTATCCTAGAAATAAATCAATTTGGGACCTTTAAAATCCGAAACTCTTTTGAAAATAAAGTAACATTTTGTAACTTTACAAGAGTTCCCCTCCTCTCCTCTTATAAAAGGCCCCCACCTCTACCCCCTTACCCACACTCCCAAAGCCTTTGGCTTGGCCAAACTATGCCCTTATTTTCTCTCCACTTCCCTCTATTACTTATTTGAAGCCTCAATTTGGGAATAAGTCTTCCCATGGAAGCCTTTGTGCTCAAACCAAAGGGATTTACCTGATTTTAAGGACGTTAAAGAACGATCGAGACAAGTCGGACCCGAGGTAATGGATCTTACTCCTCTCTTTCTTTTTAAGTACACTCTTTTATGTCATCCCTTATAAAGCTCATCTTTCATGTCATTGGGATGTTCTTTTATATTAATCTTACTATAATTTTTATTGTTCATATGATTAGAGACCCTATTCTCTCTCATCAGTCCATTTTGGAAGTTTTGGGTGGTGCCGTTAGGCTGCCGAATTATCGTAAGAGATCTAACCTCTCGCTTTTTTTTAAGTACTCTCCTTTTTGTCACTTATTTTAAGATCCTCTTTGTTATGTTTGGGGATGTTCTTTTATATTACTCTTTCTGTAAACTTTATGTTAATATGATGAGAGACCCTATTTTATCTCATAAATCCATTTTTGTAAGTTTTATGTGGCGCCATTAGGCTGCCGAGTTTTCGTAAGGGATTTTTCATCTCACTTTTATTCCTGTGAGATTTATACTACATTTGCCACCATTTCCTTTGAGTGGTGTATGTACATACCATTATTATACTCTTTGTGTAATATAATTTTATTTATGGGTACTTACATATTCATTGTATGACCCTTCTTCAATGGGTTGTACGTTTCGAAAGTTACCCAAGTCGGTAAGGGAACCTTTCACCCTCCTCTTTTTAAAAGTCTTGTTTTGTTATGTCTTTCTATTTACATATTATTATATTGGGATATGTTCTTCTATATCCTTATTTATGTAATGTTTATGTCCAATTGATGAGATACCATTACTTCTCTCATCGACTAATTTTCTGAATTTTGAAGTGACGCCGTAAGGATGTCGAATTTTACCAAGGGAACTTCTTAACCCAATTTCGATTTCATTGGGTTAAACATGTAGTTATTGAATAGGTCATCTTTTGAGTATGTGTGAATTACCTTTGATTGATTTACACTTAATACCCACTTATATTGGGTGTATTTATATTTTTCACAAATAATTATGAGATTAATTTATCTTTAATTTAAGGATACCTTCTTTATAATGGATTTCATCTAAATTTACATTGCCATTGAGACTTCACTGTTTTTATGCACCAATTCACTCTTATATGGTGTGTATACTGTCCTTTGACATATTATATCATTAATCCCTGTGTTCTCATGATATTATAAAGTTATGATTAATTTTTATTCCGCAATTATTTTCATTCAAGAGTCTCTCATTTTGTTAAAAACTCTTTAACAAAAATATCGTTTTAAACATTTGAAAGATTCATTATTCTAAATCTTTATCTTTAATGTCCATGTTTTCAAAATGGTTTTCAGTATTTATTTATATGTATATTAATGTTTTAAAATTATATTTCCATTAAAATCATCAAAGTGTTATGGGACACTTTGATTCAAAAATCTCTTTTAAATGGTTTTTGAAAATGGATTGATTAATTAAATATCTTGGAATTACTTATTGTGATTTCAAATGAAATGTTTTTATTGAAATTATTATATTTTCAATATTTTATGTGAAATGATGGTACTTGGACATTTTACGGGTGGTTACGTGATAAACCATATGACGGGTGGTGCCGTGAATACCAGGACGGGTGGTTACGTTATAACCTCCAATGCATTGGGTATGGAATTCGGCTGTATGGCTATTCCATTAAGTATGTATGGAAGTTGTCCGAATGGATATTCCATTAAGTGATATGTGTGGAAGTCGAACTTTTGGTTATTCCACTTAAGTATGTTTATGTCCCAAGTTACCTATATATATGTTATGTGATCTTTATATGGGTTTTATGGTAATCTTTTGGTTAAAGAAGGGTAAGTAATGAACTTTTATTCTGCGAAGAGTTTTTACTACTTCGAAGAGGTGAAAAGTATTACTTTGATAAAGTATACATGGTTTACTTCTTGTTTTGAAAACAAAACTAACGGTTTTCATTCTTTATGAATCCCTTACTGATCTTTTTATGCTCATCCCATGTTTTTGAAATGTTTTTCACAGGACTTAACGTGGAATAGGGTCAAGGATGGGATCAAGGGAATGTCGTGCAACCTAAAACATGGAACTGGACATGTTTCATTTTAGGAGTTTTTATTTTATGGAAACTTAGTAAAAGTTTCTACTTTGTAATCCTTTGAGATGTAATAGTTATGTCCTAATTCTCTAAAACTATACACCTGAAATGATCCTCAATGTGAATTATTCATTTAATTCAATATTAAGTAAGGTTTAAGGTCGGGGCCTTATAGTTGGTATCAGAGGGTCAGTTTAGATAACTTTAGAGGTTAGGGTATTCTTTAAGCATAAGTGACATGACCATAATGGTTAGGATTTCAGAAAGAGTCATAGTTTTTAGATAAATTGAATGAGTAAGTATATATTAGTGTTTATCTTCCCCATTAGTACATGATGGTTTTGTTGATATACTCACACTGACCTTCTTGGTTTTAGTAAATGGCTGGATCTAGCAGGCTCCAAGGTAACGGTGGATGTGAAGGAAACTTTCACAGTTTTCTGAGTGAGCAACTGAATGATATGGGATCTACAATGAGAACTCTTGTGTTTATCCTCAACCAACTATCTGGTGTCATGATTGACCACCTAAACCTTGGTGATTTCTATAAGGCATCATATATGCGAGAAACAAATCCCTACGGAACTATAGGTAATAATCATAAAGGTAAGTGTGTTCAAAAACATATGTGTCATAGATGTGGAAAGAAACACCCAGGAAAATGTTTCAAAGGGACAGAAATGTGCTATAGATTTGGAAATGAAGGTCATAAAGCAAGAACCTGTCATGGAAAAAGGAAGCATCCAGTTGACTCGAGGAAAGGGAAAGAAGTTCTTTCTGAGGGATCAGTTTAATGTTTTAATATGGTGTGCATGGTCATTATGAAAACACATGTCCTATGAATAATTTTCATGAATGGGATCACCAAGATCATACAAATACTTGTTTACCAATACCTACTGCCCTTCCGATTGAGGATGAAGAAACTGACAATGACCAATCAAAGGTATGGATTATTTCTTAACTTTTGTTTTCTATTTTGGAATCTTAGGATATGAATCATGATTTTGTTTGGAGGAAAGAAGTATTTCAGAATAAGTTGGAAAGGAATGGTTAATGGATCATGAATAATGTTGAATGAGTAAGAAGTCAACATATAAGGGCTTCAAGAGTTATGGTGAAATTATTAAGAGTATTAAGTGTCTTTTGATTATGGGATACATTAGAAGACTTTTTATTGTATGTGTAACACTGATGTTTGATATATGAAAATTTTTATTCAAAGAATAGTAATCTGTTCTTTTGTGGACATAGTTATGAAGAACCATTTGGGATTATATGATCCTTACTTTCGAGGTAATTATGGGTTACTCTATGTAATGATGGAAAGTGAAAGTCATGAGATAAAATTGAGGTTAAATTACATTATGGTTATTTTGGAAGATTTTATCTCGTTTTTGGGGAATGTTTTACGAATTATGTAGTTTTGGAAAATGACAACACACAAACCGTGTGACAACCCGTCGCGTTGGACAAAGATGCGGGAATCGAACCCACAACCAAAGTGAAACTGGTATTTATCGCCTACCACTGGACTACGTGAAGTCCCTGGTTAGTTTGACTGATTCTCTTTAGTTATATGATTTTATGAATTATGAGTAAGTTGATTTTGGGTTATTTATGAAAATGATTAACCGATCCTAGAGGGTATTTGATTAGGTTTATTACTTTTCAATACAAGACTTTAAGAGCAACTGATGTTATTTGGAGATAGGTGTTAATTTGTACCTTAGAAGACTTTGCGACTAAATCCTTCAAATATTTGGGTTTCAATATTAGTTTGTATTACATTGATGTATTTTATAGACAATTTTTTTATCGAATAGTCTTCGTTGGACATTGTGTTTTGTTGGACAAATTTTTTAGATTAATCATAGATTTTCTTTTTAAAGGGTTATCCTTTTCTGGATTATCTGACCTTGTACTAACCTTTTTGGATTTGGATTTGGTTAAATCCTAAAGACATGAGAAGTATATAGTTCTCTTTAGTGGATTAGGTGATTCTCTAGAAGTTTATTATAGTATTCTTAATGCGAACAAGTCTTCCTAAATACTCATCTTTTGGAAAAAATATGAGTTTGATTAAGCAATCTAGTAAAAGGTGAAAGTCCACATGATATGTGATTATGTTTCCTTATGAATAAATTCCTCAATAAAAAGTAACTTAAAACAAAAATTTTGTCTATTAACTTTTCCTACTGGGGAATCGAATACCATTTAACCCATCACAAGTTTGTGATTTTCTTATGGTTAACTTTCCCCTAGACATGTTTAGTATCACTCTCCCTCAAGAACATGACCCTTTGCTTTTTCTTCCATGTCCATGTTTTCCTACACAGAATCCTATTATGGGTTAACTCTGGTGACCTATGTACTTATCTTTCTTTATTTTAAAGTGAATGTTTTACCGACTCTTGTTCCGATGTGGGACTTTCAAGGATGTTTCCAAGCTCAATTTTAAACTTGTGAGGACGCAATTCCCAAAAGGGGGGAAGGATGTAACACCCCAGGTAAATAAAGAATATGACATTTTTATATTTATCCATATTTGTGAATAAAATATGAATATTACTTTGAAGGGGAATCTATGCTCGATGGCGTACCCAACACGCAACAACGAGTTTCTTGGAAATCTTACGTTGCACTCTAATAATAAAATAATATAATTTTATATAGTAGTTAACGCCTAACCGTTGTAATAGAGGGAATGAACAGAACTAACTACAAAATGATTATATATGTCTGTCAAATATTTTTACTTTTTACAATAAATGTTAGATGATTAAAAAATGCAAATGAATCCAATTTTAAGCGTAAACATTCTAATATTCTTTAAAAGGTCGATTAACTGCCTTTTGATGGAGAACCTCTTTTAAATCCACTTTTTGAAAATTTTATGTGTTATATTTGAAAAAATAAAATTCTTTTTTACATTCGGGACATCAATGTTTACTTTGCGTAAATTTTTGGTATTTTTCCAAAAAAGATCAATTTTTAATGAATAGTGAAAAATGTTGTATTTTAATTCAAAACCTCTTTTAATCTAATTTATTTATATGATTATATTATCTTTTTAATTGATTTTAAAGTGAAATTAGAATATATTTTTACCATTTAATCTAATATTGGTCATTGAAATTAATTTCACTTTGAAATCTGACATAAACTAGTGTCAATCTTTTGATAGATTTTCTTTCATAAAAACATGCTATTTGTTTTGACAGTGGGAATTAATTATTAAATTAATTATTGCAACATATATGTTCTGAATTTTGTAAAATAGACATCATTTTTGAATTCAGAATATCAAATATAGCTTAGGGTGAACTTTTGGTAATTTTCTGAAAAAACTTCAATTTTTGATGAATAGTGAAACCACTAAGTGGTACTTATAAAAACTGATTTTACATTTAAATGAAATTTTTCCATCATTGTGTTTTTAATTTCAAAAATATGACATACATGGTTGTCACTAATAAGTAAAATTTGGTTCAATGGGATTAAAATAAATTTTTTGAATAGTAACTTATTATGTTTTTAATCGAGATTAGAGGTAATTAGTGTAGTTTAAGGTAAGTATAATGTTTTAATAAAATGTAATGACCTAGAAATATGTCCTACCCTCATTGGATGTGTCATGGACGACCAAGACAATCCATGGGTCAACTTGGGGACCCCATGGAGCCACATTGGTTGGAAAATTACATAAATATCTTTTTATTTAATGTTAAAGTAAAAATGACACAAACATGAGATGTTTTACTAAAACAATTTTTACATGAGGTTATAAAAGTCATATTTTTTACTATAAATAGTAATTGGAAAGATAAAACGATTTCCTACATCATAGTATTTTTTATTTATAATTTTTAGACATTAACTAAATTAAATTATTTTTTACATCATAATGATGCAGCGATGACCTCATTATTTGACAATTTAAATAAAATGGAAAGATAATGTAATATCTACGACCTACACATGTCCAAAACCTATTTAATGAGTGGATTTAGAACCCATATCACCTTATCCTAGAAATAAATCAATTTGGGACCTTTAAAATCCTAAAATCTTTTGAAAATAAAGTAACATTTTGTAACTTTACAAGAGTTCCCCTCCTCTCCTCTTATAAAAGTCCCCCACCTCTACCCCCTTACCCACACTCCCAAAGCCTATGGCTTGGCCAAACTATGCCATTTTTGTCTCTAAACTTCCCTCTCTTACTTCTTTGAAGCCTCACTTTGGGCATAAGTCTTCCCATGGAAGCCTTTGAGCTCAAACCAAAGGGATTTACCTGATTTTAAGGACGTTAAAGAACGATCGAGCCAAGTCGGACCCGAGGTAATGGATCTTACTCCTGTCTTTCTTTTTAAGTACACTCTTTTATGTCATCCCTTCTAAAGCTCATCTTTCATGTCATTGGGATGTTCTTTTATATTAATCTTACTATAATTTGTATTGTTCATATGATTAGAGACCCTATTCTCTCTCATCAATCCATTTTGGAAGTTTTGGGTGGTGCCGTTAGGCTGCCGAATTATCGTAAGAGATCTAACCTCTCTTTTTTTTAAGTACTCTCCTTTTTGTCACTTATTTTAAGATCCTCTTTGTTATGTTGGGGGATGTTCTTTTATATTACTCTTTCTGTAAACTTTATGTTAATATGATGAGAGACCCTATTTTATCTCATAAATCCATTTTTGTAAGTTTTATGTGGCGCCATTAGGCTGCCGAGTTTTCGTAAGGGATTTTTCATCTCACTTTTATTCCCGTGAGATTTATACTACCTTTGCCACCATTTCCTTTGAGTGGTGTATTTACTTCCCATTATTATACTCTTTTTGTAATATAATTTCATTTGTGGTTACTTACATATTCATTGCATGACCCTTCTTCAATGGGGTGTACGTTTCGAAAGATACCCAAGTCGGTAAGGGAACCTTTCACCCTCCTCTTTTTAAAATACTTCTAATGTTATATCTTTTAATTTACATCTTATTATGTTGGGATATGTTCTTCTATATCCTTATTGATGTAAATTCTATGTCCAATTGATGAGATACCATTCCCTCTCTCATCGACTAATTTTCTGAATTTTGAAGTGACGCCGTAAGGATGTCGAAATTTACCAAGGGAACTTCTTAACCCAATTTCGATTTCTTTGGGTTCAACATGTAGTTATTTAATATTTCATCCGTTGAGTATGTTTGAATTACCTTTGATTGATTTACACTTAATACCCACTTATATTGGGTGTATTTATATTTTTCACACATAATTATGAGATTGATTTATCCTTAATTTAAGGATACCTTCTTTATAATGGATTTCATCTCAATTTACATTTCCATTGAGACTTAATTGTTGTTATGCAGCAATTCACTCTTATATGGTTTGTATAATGTCCTTTGACATATTATATCAGGAATCCCTGTATTCTCATGATACTATAAAGTTATGATTAATTGTTATTCTGCAATTATTTCCATTCAAGAGTCTCTCACTTTGTTAAAAACTCATTAACAAAAATATCGTTTTAAATGTTTTAAAGATTCATTATTCTAAATCATTATCTTTAATGTTCATGTTTTCAAAATGGTTTTATGTATTTATTTATATGCACATTAATGTTTTAAAATTATATTTCCATTAAAAGCTTCAAAGTGGTATGGGACACTTTGATTCAAAAATCTCTTTTAAATGGTTTTTGAAAATGGATTGATTAATTCAATATCTTCGAATTACTTATTGTGATTGAAAATGAAATGTTGTTATTGAAATGTTTATATTTACAATATTTTATGTGTAATGATGGTACTTAGACATTTTACGGGTGGTTACATGATAAACCATATGACGGGTTGTGCCGTGAATTCCAGGAAGAGTGGTTACGTTATAACCTCCAATGCATTGGGTATGGAAGTCGGTCGTATGGATATTCCATTAAGTATGTATGGAAGTTGGACGAATGGCTATTCCATTAAGTGATATGTGTGGAAGTCGACCTTATGGTTATTCCACTTAAGCATGTTTATGTCCCAAGTTACCTATATATATGTTATGTGATCTTTATATGGGTTTTATGGTAATCTTTTGGTTACAGAAGGGTAAGAAATGAACTTTTATTCAGCGAAGAGTTTTTACTACATCAAAAAGGTGAATAGTATTACTTTGATAAAGTATACATGGTTTACTTATTGTTTTGAAAAAAACTATCATTTTTCATTCTTTGTGAATACCTTAGTGAGCTTTTTATGCTCATCCCAAGTTTTTGAAATGTTTTTCACAGGACTTAACGTGGAATAAGGTCAAGGATGTGATGAAGGGAAAGTCATGCAACCTAAAACATGGAACTTGACCTGTTTCTTTTTAAGAGTTTTATTTTATGGAAACATAGTGAAAGTTTCTACTTTGTAATCCTTTGAGGTGTAATAGTTATGTCCTAATTCTCTAAAAAACTAAACCTGAAAAGATCCTCAATGTGAATTATTAATTTAATTCAATATTAAGTAAGGTTTAAGGTCGGGGCCTTATAGTTGGTATTAGAGGGTCGGTTTAGATAACTTTAGATGTTAGGGTATTCATTAAGAATAAGTGACATGACCATAATGGTTAGGATTTCAAAAAGAGTCATAGTTTTTAGATAAAGTGAATGAGTAAGTATATCTTGGTGTTTATCTTCCTCTTTAGTACATGATGGTTTTGTTGACATACTCACACTTACCTTCTTGGATTTAGTAAATGACTGGATCTAGTAGGCACCATGGTAACAGTGGATGTGAAGGAAATTGTGACAGTTTTCTGAGCGAGAAACTGAATGATATGGGAGCTGCAATGAGAAATCGTGTGTTTATCCTCAACCAACTATCTGGAGTCATGATTGACCACCTAAACCTTGGTGATTTCTATAAGGCATCATATATGCGAGAAAAAAATCCCTACGGAACTATATGTAATAATCATAAAGGTATGTGTGTTCAAAAACCTATGTGTCATAGATGTGGAAAGAAACACCTAGGAAAATGTTTCAAAGGGAATGAAATATTCTATAGATGTGGAAATGAAGGTCATAAAGCAAGAACCTTCCATGGAAAAAGGAAGTATCCAGTTGACTTGAGCAAAGGGAAAGAAGTTCTTTCTAAGGGATCAATTTAATGTTTTAAATGTGGTGTGAATGGTCATTATGAAAACACATGTCCTATGAAGAAGTTTCATGAATGGGATCACCAAGATCATACAAATACTAATTTACCAATACCTAATGCAATTCCGATTGAGGATGAAGAAACTGACAATGACTAATCAAAGGTATGGATTATTTCTTAACTTTTGTTTTCTATTTTGGAATCTTAGGATATGATTCATGATTTTTTTTGTAAAAAAAAAATATTTCAGAATAAGTTGGAAAGGAATGGTTAATGGATCATGAAGATTGATGAATGAGTAAGAAGTCAACATATAAGGGCTTCAAGAGTTATGGTGAAATTCTTAAGAGTATTAAGTGTCTTTTGATGGTGGGATACATTAGAAGACTTTTTATAGTATGTGTAACACTGATGTTTGATATATGAAAATTTTTATTCAAAGAATAGTAATCTGTTCTTTTGTGGACATAGTTATAAATAACCATTTGGGTTTATATGATCCTTACTTTCGAGGTAATTATGGGTTACTATATGTAATGATGGAAAGTGAAATTCATGAGATAAAATTGGGGTTAAATTACGTTATGGTTATTTTTGAAGATTTTATCTCGTTTTTGGGGAATGTTTTAAGAATTATGTAGTTTTGGATAAGGACAACACGCAGACCGTGTTACAACCCGTCGCTTTGGACAAAGCTACGGGAATCAAACCCACAACCAAAGTGTGACTGGTATTTATCGCCTACCACTGGACTACATGAAGTCCCTGGTTAGTTTGACTGATTCTTTTTAGTTATATGATTTTATGAATTAAGAGTAAGTTTATTTTGGGTTATTTATGAAAATTATTAACCTATCATGGAGGGTATGTGATTAGGTTAATTACTTTTCAATACGAGACTTTAAGAGTAACTTATGTTATTTGGAGATAAGTGTTAATTTGTACCTTGGAAGAATATGTGACTAAATCCTTCAAATATTTGGGTTTCAATATTAGTTTTTTTACATTGAAGTATTTTATGGACAATTTTTTTATCGAAGAGTCCTCGTTGGACATTGGGTTTTGTTGGACAAATTTTGGAGATTAAGCGTAGATTTTATTTTTAAAGGTTTATCCTTTTCTGGATTATCTGACCTTGTACTAACCTTTTTGGTTTTGGTTTTGGATAAAGCCTAAAGACATGGGAATTATATATTTCTCTTCAGTGGATTAGGTGATTCTCTAGAAGTTGATTATAGTACTCTTAATGCGAACAAGTCTTCCTAAATACTCGTCTTTTGGAAAAAATATGAGTTTGATTAAGGAATCTAGTAAAAGTTGAAAGTCAACATGATAAGTGATTATGTTTCCTTATGAAAAAATTCCTCAATAAAAAGTAACTTAAAAAAATGTTATCTATTAACTTTTCATACTTGGGAATTGAATACCGTTTAACCCATCACAAGTATGTGATTTTATTATGGTTAACTTTCTCCAAGACATGTTTACTATCACTCTCCCTCATGAACATGACCCTTTGCTTTTTCTTCCATGTCTATGTTTTCCTACACGGAATCCTATTATGGGTTAACTCGGGGACCTCTGTACTTATCTTTCTTTATTTTAAAGTGATTGTTTTACCGACTCTTGTTCCGAGGTGGGACTTTCGAGGATGTTTCCAAGCTCAATTTTAATATTGCGAGGACACAATTTCCAAAAGGGGGGAAGGATGTAACACCCCAGGTAAATAAAGAATATGACATTTTTAAATTTATCCATATTTGTGAATAAAATATTAATATTACTTCAAAGGGGATTCTATGCTCGATGGCGTACCCAACACGCAACAACGAGTTTCTTGGGAATCTTACGTTGCACTCTAATAATAAAATAATATTATTTTAAATAGTAGTTAACGCCTAGCCGTTGTAATGGCGGGAATTAACATAACTAACTAAAAATGATTATATATGTTTGTCAAATATTTTTACTTTTTAGAGTAAATGTTAGAGGATTAAAAAATGAAAATGAATCCAATTTTAAGCGTAAACATTCTAATATTCTTTAAAAGGTCGATTAACCGCCTTTTGATGGCGAACCTCTTTTAAATCCACTTTTTGAAAATTTTATGTGTTATATTTCACAAAATAAAATTCTTTTTTAGAATCGGGACATCAAAGTTTACTTTGCATAAATTTTTGGTATTTTTCCAAAAAAGTTCGATTTTTAATGAATAATGAAAAAATGTTGTATTTTAATTTAAAACCTCTTTTAATATAATTTATTTATATGATTAGATTACCTTTTGAATTGGTTTTAAAGTGAAATTAGAATATATTTTTACCATTTAATCCAATATTGGTCTTTGGAATTAATTTCACTTTGAAATCAGACTTACACTAGTGTTAATCTTTTGATACATTTTGTTTCATTAAAACACGCTATTTGTTTTGACAGTGGGAATTAATTATTAAATTAATTAATGAAACTTATATGTTCTGAATTTTTTAAAATAGAAATCATTTTTGAATTCATAATTTCAAATATAGCTTAGGGTGAACTTTTGGTAATTTTCTGAAAAACTTCAATTTTTGATGAATAGTGAAACCATTAAGTGGTACTTATAAAAACTGATTTTCCGTTTAAATGAAATTTTTAATCATTTTGTTTTGAATTTAAAAAATACAACATACATGGTTGACATTAAGAAGTAAAATTTGGTTCAATGGGATTAAAATAATATTTTGGTGATTAGTAAGTTATTATGTTTTTAATCGCGATTAGAGGTAATTAGTGTAGTTTAAGGTAAAAATAATGTTTTAATAAAATGAAATTAGCTAGACACATGTCCTACCCTCATTGGATGTGTAATGGACGACCAATAAAATCCATGGGTCAACTTGGGGACCCCATGTAGCCACTTTGGTTGGAAAATGACATAAATATCTTTTTATTTAATGTTAAAGTAAAAATGACACAAACATGAGATGTTTTACTAAAACAATTTTTACATGGGGTTATACAAGTAATATTTTTGACTATAAATTTTAATTGGAAAGATAAAAAGATTTCCTACATCATAGTATTTGTTTTTATAATTTTTAGATATTAAATAAATTAAATTATGTTTGACATCATAGTGTTGCAGCGATGACCTCATTATTTAATGATTTAAATAAAATGGAAAGATAATGTAAAATCTAAGACCTACACATGTCCAAAACCTATTGGATGAGTGGATTTCAAACCCTTATCACCTTATCCTAGAAATAAATCAATGTAGGACCTTTAAAATCCGAAACTCTTTTGAAAATAAAGTAACATTTTGTAACTTTACAAGACTGCCCCTCCTCTCCTCTTATAAAAGGCCCCCACCTCTACCTCCTTACCCACACTCCCAAAGCCTTTGGCTCGGCCAGCCTCTGTCCATTTTGTCTCTCCACTTCCCTCTCTTACTCCTTGAAGCCACACTTTGGGCAAATGTCTTCCCAAGGAAGCCTTTGAGCTCAAACCAAAGGGAGTTACCCGATTTTATGGACGTTAAAGAACGATCGAGTCAAGTCGGACCTGAGGTAAGGGATCTTACTCCTCTCTTTCTTTTTAAGTACACTCTTTTATGTCATCCCTTCTAAATATCATCTTTCTTTTTATTGGGATGTTCTTTTATATTACTCTTACTATAATTTTTATTGTTCATATGATGAGAGACCCTATTCTCTCTCATCAATACATTTTGGATGTTTTGGGTGGCGTCGTTAGGCTGCAGAATTATCGTAAGAGATCTAACCTCTATCTTTCTTTTTAAGTACTCTCCTTTTAGTCACTTCTTTTAAGATCCTATTTTATATGTTGGGGGATGTTCCTTTATATTCCTCTTTCTGTAAACTTTATGTTAATATGATGAGAGACCCTATTTTATCTCATCAATCCATTTTTGTATGTTTTATGTGGCGCCGTTAGGCTGCCGAGTTTTCGTAAGGCATTTTTCATCTCACTTTTATTCCCATGAGATTTATGCTACATTTTCAACCATTTCCTTTGAGTGGTGTATGTACTTCCCATTATTATACTCTTTGTGTAATATAATATCATTTATGGTACTTACATATTCATTGTATGACCCTTCTTCAATGGGGTGTACGTTTTGAAAGTCACCCAAGTCGGTAAGGGAACCTTTCACCCTCCTCTTTTTAAAAACTTCTATTGTTATGCCTTTTAATTTACATCTTATTATGTTGGGATATGTTCTTATATATCCTTATTGATGTAATGTTTATGTCCAATTGATGAGATACCATTCCCTCTCTCATCGACTAATTTTCTGAATTTTGAAGTGACGTCGTAAGGATGTCGAATTTTACCAAGGGAACTTCTTAACCCAATTTCAATTTCATTGGTTTCAACATGTAGTTATTGAATATGTCATCCTTTGAGTATATGTGAATTAACTTTGATTTATTTACACTTAATACCCACTTATATTGGGTGTATTTATAATTTTCACACATAATTATGAGATTGATTTATCCTTAATTTAAGGATACCTTCTTTATAATGGATTTCATCTCAATTTACATTACCATTGAGACTTCATTGTTGTTATGCACCAATTCACTCTTATATGGTGTGTATACTGTCCATTGACATATAATATCATGAATACCTGTATTCTCATGATATTATAAAGTTATGATTAATTGTTATTCCGCAATTATTTCCATTCAAGAGTCTCTCATTTTGTTAAAAACTCCTTAACAAAAATATCGTTTTAAATGTTTTAAAGATTCATTATTCTAAATGTTTATCTTTAATGTCCATGTTTTCAAAATGGTTTTCAGTATTTATTTATATGTAAATTAATGTTTTAAAATTATATTTCCATTAAAATCTTCAAAGTGGTATGGGAAACTTTGATTTAAAAATCACTTTTAAATGGTTTTTGAAAATGGATTGATTAATTCAATATCTTGGAATTACTTATTGTGATTGCAAATGAAAGGTTGTTATTGAAATGTTTATATTTTCAATATTTTATGTGTAATGATGGTACTTGGACATTTGACTGGTGGTTACGTGATAAACCATATGACGGGTGGTGCCGTGAATACCAGGACGGGTGGTTACGTTATAACCTCCAATGCATTGGGTATGGAAGTCGGCCGTATGGCTATTCCATTAAGTATGTATGGAAGTTGGACGAATGGCTATTCCATTATGTGATATGTGTGGATGTCGACCTTATGGTTATTCCACTTAAATATGTTTATGTCCCAAGTTACCTATATATATGTTATGTGATCTTTATATGGGTTTTATGGTAATCTTTTGGTTACATAAGGGTAAGTAATTAACTTTTATTCAGCGAAGAGTTTTTACTAGTTCGAAAAGGTGAAAAGTATTACTTTGATAAAGTATACATGGATTACTTGTTTTTTTGAAAAAAACTAACAATTTTCATTCTTTGTGAATCCCTTACTGATATTTTTATGCTCATCCCATGTTTTTGAAATATTTTTCACAGGACTTAATGTGGAGTAGGGTCAAGGATGGGATCAAGGGAAAGTCATGCAACCTAAAACATGGAACTGGACATGATTCTTTTTATGAGTTTTTATTTTATGGAAACTTAGTAAAAGTTTCTATTTTGTAATCCTTTTAGATGTAATAGTTATGTCCTAATTCTCTAAATCTCTAAACCTGAAAAGATTCTCAATGTGAATTATTCATTTAATTCAATATTAAGTAAGGTTTAAGGCCGAAGCCTTATAAGAGGATCCTCCTGAACGAGCTTGCTATGTGCGAAAACCCTAGAGATGGTTGTGACTGCGACGACGATGATGATTGAATAGAAATACTCTATGGATTCGACGGTGACGACTACAACACTCAGCGATCCTACGTGGATCGGTGCTACTGATCCTATGTGTGTCAGATCCTGTGTGGGTCAGTGCTCAGTGGTCTTATGTGGGCCAGCGCCTATAGATCCTGTGTGGGTCAGATCCTATGTGGGTCATTGCGGCGGTTAGTTACCTATCGATCCTTTGGGGGTCATTGCGGGGGTTAGTACCTATTGATCTTGTGTGGGTCTGATGGCGTAGATGAATCAGTGACTACATCTGATCATCTCTATCATCTTACGAAGAAGTATACCTGTGTGAGATGAGTCTTGACTTTCAATCCTTATCTTCGGTATGATTGACTTGCTCTCATATGTGGATTGTGTTGTGCTATCCTGTGTGGACGTGATTAGACTTGGGCTCAGATGCTAGAGCCGAACTCGAATTGATAACTTAGGTATATATATAGGCATATACCTAACTAGTGTTGGATGATACTTTGTGATTGTATCTTTACTTTGTGGATTATCCTTTGTGGATTCTGGGAGACCTTCGGGGGTCTCGGGGTCCCTACTGAGTAGCTTATACTCACCCCTGCATGGGCTATGCCTACACTACGTTGTGTAGGTTGTAGACGACAGAAAGCGCTGATCGTGGTTGAGGCTTCAGAGTAGGATGGTACTTGGAGGTGGACCACTTGGCGGGACGTACTCAGAGCGGACGGCTGGACCTAAGGAGATGTGGAAGCTATCTGTACCCACCATTCAGGTGGGAC
Source organism: Viscum album (assembly GCA_963277665.1). Taxonomy (NCBI): domain Eukaryota; kingdom Viridiplantae; phylum Streptophyta; class Magnoliopsida; order Santalales; family Viscaceae; genus Viscum; species Viscum album. The sequence continues at coordinate 1,593,732,349 of OY728150.1, forward strand.
TTCCAGTGGACCACTCGACATTGCGTCTTTACTTTTCAGTTGTTGTACCCCCCTTTTTCAGTTGTTCTTTACTTTTAGTTTGGGATTGTATTCTGGCCCACATACTTTTTCGCACTTACTGTTATACATAGTTTTACTTAGTGTTTAATTCTTCTTTCGTACTCTGTGTGTGTTTGTTTACTTTATAAAGGCAATGCCTTCCCTTTTTACCGGGAATTACGCCTTGGTGCTAGTCGCCAGCCCCTGGCCTATAGAAGGCGGGCTTGGGGAAGTCACGGCACGGGCCCCGAGAATGGGTCATGACATAATCCGTGTTTTATGAGTTTATAGTGGGTGCATGAGATGAACAGTTGTTCTTATGTATGTCTCTCACAAGGGCACACAAAACTTCTTTTCTACTTCACTCTTCAAAATGCTTTTATTCTTGACTACCGATCGAGAGAAGAATCATTCCATGTGCATAGGTCCATCTTAACTCATACAATATAATAAAATTACCTAAAAATTTAATAAATATGTCAATATCATTAAATGACTCAAATATGACCATTATAAATCATTTTAATAAATATAAATTTAAACAGTGTGACAGTTACTCCACTTTGAGTGAGTATGTATATCAGTGAGACATCAGTTGGTGACTTGACTATCGGTGAGATATCATTTAGTGATTAATCTGTTCATGAGAAATCAATCAGTGACTCATCTTGTCAGTGAGACATGATTTAGTGACTCATTTGTCAGTGATTCATCAGTCGGTGAGTCGTCTACCGATAAGTTTTTTGTCGGTTTCATTGTTCTTTTTTTGGTGGTAGTAACTCACAGAAAGATGATTTTAGATGTTCTATATATTCTTACATTATAGAGATATTATAATTTTTTAATTTTCATAATTACACATAGATAATTAGTTTTATGATTGTTTGAACATAAACAGACATAATTGGTTATATGATGTAAATGTTCTAATATACATTATAATCTTTGACATTATTTAGGATATGTCATGAGGTAAGATATGTGAATTGTGATTAATACAAGATTGGTGATAATTATTTAAGATTTTTGTCACAATATATGACATGATTTATGATAATTATAACTATTATAGTTAGAGATAATGGACATCAATATCCAATGGTCCGTTAATATCCACCTTTTTGATGATCACAAATCATGGAATTATTAAACACAATTGAGAATGAATAAAAATAAACAATCTGATAATTAGCTCCCATAAAGATGAATAAGCTCAAAAATAATTATGGGAAGTATAATGTGTTAGAGTAAAATAAAAAATGAATAAAACATCAAATTCTCTCTTATTTATGTAAATAATAATTCATTAATAATGATTAATAATGTTCTATCCCTTTTCGGATTGTAAAAAAGTGGAATATTAAGACTACAATATAAAAGTATAAATAGTGAATTATCCGTCATAATCAAATTACACTGAAAAAAAAGGAAACTAAATCATCTATATCAAAAATAATAACACAAAACTACTTCTGTGGGTTAAGGGGTTTCTTCCCCTTATCTGATAGATCAATGGAAGGTACAGTAAGTAGTAGTGGAGAAACCGGTTCATCTAAATGAATCTTCATAGGAGGTAAAGGAATTATTGCTGGAACAGTTGGTTCCAGGCATGGTCAGTGCTAGGATAACACCCATGGTTGAGTTTTTTTTGTGATAACAGGTTGGATCTTGGTCAAGTAATGAGAAATCAACTATGGAAGGAAATTCATTAGTTGAGTAAAGTGAATAGATATAGTAGCTAGAAAAACTATTGATTCTTGATGAACATAGAGGTACGGTTTTAGCATATTGATATTGTCCTCCATGATTTCTCCTCCACTCTTCATTTATTTTTCGACTTCATCCTGGTTATACATAAATTTATCCAGGGGAGGAGTGAAATCCGTTAGTTTCTTAACATGTTTCTTAATGTAAATAGTCATCTGTCGTAGTATAAGATTTTACTCTAACTATTTGAAGTGACTAGTGAGATGATGTGAGGTATATATCTTCTGAAAATACTTGTGGGCTTTGTTGTTATGCTCTTCCTGAGTCTCACATGATCCCTTCATATAAATCTTGACCATTTCTTTCACATGGTCAATAATCTTGTCACGTTTTGTATTGGTTTCTGAATTTGTGCCAGTTGAAATTTAATTAATCTCTACCTCTAACATCAGCTTTGAAATCTTCCAATATATGTAATTTATAGAATGAGTTGAGGTTAATAAAGATTACACAATTTCGTTTACATCCTTTCTCAATTTGTAAGAATCAATACCATTAATATGAGAAACAATATTTCAATTCCTCCCATGACACTTTCCATTGTATTCATGTATTTAGTGGTTAAAGCCTGGATACAAGCAGTTAACTTCTTTATCCCATTCCCCATAATGGTGTGTCTTGACACAATGGTTTCAGTAGTTGTAATGAAATTTGGATTATTGTTATTTTTCACCATTTGTGATACTAAAACAAAATATTCATGACATTCACATGGTGAGGTAAGAGTATAACTAGAAATATCTATTTGGATTACACCATCAACCAAATACTGGATAGCTTAAAAGTTATCATTATTCTCGGTGTTTTCTCTCATAGGTTCATCAATTTCAAATCTCATCAGATATTGTACTAAATGTCTTACTGATGATCATATGGCTTCCTTGAATTCATCCTAATCAACCTTAGGGACATAGTCACTAGAAAGGGTATCATCCACTACTTCCCTTTAAACAGGTACAAAATCATCATCATTTAAATCATCATAATTAAATACTAGTTCCACATATCTATGATTACTCACCCATTAAACCATTAAATAATCATCTAGTGGAGTGAGAGTATCAATCCATACTCCTCTATGTTGATTCCCTTCACCATCTTGATCTTTTATTTCTTAACGATCCCTCTATGTGTTATCCTTCTTGGCTGCATTCTCCAAATCATTTTTATGTCTCTTCCTTACATGCAAAGCTTGAGGGGAAGGCACCAATTCTTCATCAGGTTTATGTTCCACATGATAATCCACTTCAACTCATTCTACTTGGCCAACTTCCTAACCATCATCACCACTATTTTTTGAATAATCATGTCTATAAACCCCTTCGTCGCCATATTCTTCATCAAATTCCTCTTATTTTTCATTTTCTTCTTATTCCTCTTCTAAATTTTCTTCATCTTTTCTATAAACAAATGACTTTTCTTGTTATATTTGACCCCCTTCATTTTCATCTTCATCGAAGTCATTATATTCATACTCCACACTAACACTCACTTTGGTTTCCTCTTATTCTTCATCATTCCATAAAATTGATTCATTTAAGGTAATGATATTGGTGGACTAGGTTTTCCATATTTTATTATAGGAGGACTTACAAAAACAGCAGTATCACTCCTATAATTACTAGGGGATCCTTCCCTATTAGCTGTATCTTCCTCCCCTCATTGCTGATGAGATAAATTTTCTTCTTTATTAGGACCCAAACAAGAGTCCCTCATATCTCTTATTTTGGTTGGGTGATCCATATGATAGATTTTTCATACTTTTTCTTCTTCATCACAAACCCACCTTATCTTCCATGGATTCCAATGAATCATCATTATTCCATAGATATCCTTATTCAAAAAAAGTCACATCATTTTGATACAATTTCCTCACTTTCATACAGTAATCCCATTTCATTCAACATACCATATATTATCCTTGGGTAAAATAGTGAATTTGTCTTACAACATGTTTTGATCATCTCACATATGTGAACTATTAAATTCCTTAACAAACTCACCTTAACTCCATTCTATATTAGATAAACTAGGTAGTCATCCTAGTACCACAAAGAAAAAATTTTACCTTTCAAATATAAAAATTTGTACCGGATGAACTTAAACAAGATTTATTACACTCCAAGCAGCTCAGCAAAAACTGGCCTTCGAGGCTCTTCATTTTGAATATGTTCATTAAAATCTATCCCAAGGCTAAAAATATCACTTTTTGGGGGAGAAGTACATTGATTGTCATAAAAAATTCCTTCCTGAGTGAATTTGAGGCATTCAACCCACTTCTTTGAAGTTAAATAAATAATCATTACTTTTACCATTGATTTTATCCAACAGGAACCACATCCTTCCAACATATAAGAAACATTCATGTAGAAATCTTGCACCATATTCAGATAATATTCTCTTGAATTCTCAAAAAACCACTTAATCAATCCATGGTCCTCTAGAACATCCATCCAATGTTACATTCACTCCAAAATCCATTCTAAAGACACCACTTTTTCTAGAATTATTATATTATTGTTCATTACATGATTTACTAGACCAGAAGATCCACTGGACTCTCCTCTATGCTTCATTCCAGAAAAATATTTATTAGAGTATCCTTCAGTAGGGTGCTTCAAATTACAATTTGGAAGGCCTGGTTGAAGGCAAGACACTGAAAGGTTGAGGGTAGTGTGAGCAACGATAGTCGCAACGCATGTAGTAGTGTGGAAAAATTCATGTTTATATAATTTATGGTATAAATCATTGTAATATCACCAAATCGTACACTGAGTTCCATAAATAATCAAAACAGTGTTGTTTTGGTTAAAAACGTAAAATAATTAAAATAGTGACTCATCAGTGTCATCATGTCAAACAATTCATCATGAAAGAAGTGTCGATATGAAAGATTCATCACGAAATAGTTGGCATGACAGTGTGGTCATTACATTGTCGGTATGATAGAGTCAGCATGGCATTGTCTGCATGATATAGTCTGCATGATAGATTTGGTATGACAGATTCAGCATGATAGTGTTGCCAAGATAGTTTCGGAAAGATAGAGTCGACATGAGAGTATTGGCATGACATAGTATTCATGACTTTGTCGGCATGACAGGGTTGACATGAGGGTCTCTTCATGATATATTTTCTTAGTTTGAACAAAGGAGAAATACTATAAGACACTTTTAGATTACTCATTTTTATCTCATGTATGATGTAATTAATTTTTTCAGAGTTCAATGGCTTAGTTAATATGTTAGAATGATGATATTATGTGCCAATAAATTCTAATGTGATATCACCCTTTTGATAATGATCTCTCATAAAGTGATGTCTTACATAAATTTGTTTTGTTCTCTAATGAGAAACTGGGTTCTTAGAGATTTTAATAAGACTGTTATTTTAAAAATTTATAGGTACATGTATAAATTGATTTCCCTAGTCAAGAAGAGTTTTTTTAACCATAAAAACAAATAAAAACAACAAACAACAACTTTGTATTTAGATTATACAGTATATAAGGCAACTTAATTTTTTTCTTACTACACAAAATCACACAAGACATTCCCAAAAAGTGACATTTTATGGAGGTACTCATTCAATCTTACTTGAAAGCACCAAAATCAGGATCAGAATAACTCACTATATCAAATGATTTTTCATTAAGGTAAAACAAACCTAAATTGATAGTATGTTTAATGACTATGAAAATTACATTAACATCATTTCAGTGATATTATTAGGTTTTTTTTTGAAAATGGGTACACATACACACACTAAACATATATATTTGTTCTACAAGTATTCAAGTAGAGAGAAAATCCAATCATTCATATGTTAGTTGATTGATCAAAAGATTCTACATCTTCATCAAGATCTAACATACGAAGAGTACTCATGGCAGTGTCACTAATTTTCATTTAATCAAATCCAAATAATTTTAAAAATGGATTTTTTATATTAACATTTATTTAAAATGATACCTTATTTATTTTGAAAAATCTAAAATCCATGATAGAATTTTAGTTCACCATTCAAACTCATTCCAAATTCATGTTTCATCATTTTAGAAAAATCAATACATAAAGAATTTTATGAAGATCCCAAAATAATATCACATACATAAATTTGAACTACATAAAAATCAATAGAAATTAATTTTATAGAAATAGTAGGATTACAATTTCATTTGTGATGCCATTTGTAACGAGAAATGTACATAGTCTATCATTACAATATCTACGATCTTTTTTTAAACCGTATAATTATTTTTCTAATATGAAAGAATGATTTTGAAAATGGGGTATGTAAAACAAGGGGGTTGTTTAGGAAAAAATCATAAACTATATACCCATTTTGGAATTAATTTTTATCATCAATTTTAGAAATCATGAAATTAATATGGGTAGCATAAGCAAATAGGATTTTGATGGCATCATGTCTAGAAACATATGGAAAAAAATTATAATCAATGACTTATTCTTGAGTATAAAATTTTGTAACCAATATGTCTTAATTTATAACAATATTTCTAGATTCTTCTACTTAATTCCAAAACACCCACTGAGTTCCTATGGTCATGGTGTCTTTTGGTCTATTTTCACGTTTCCAAACATTATTTATTTCAAATTAATTATGTCCTTATTTCATAGATATCACCCAAAATCCATCTTCAATTTCATCATTGATTTTTTTATGATTCAAGATTTGACAATATGTCTTGATGTTCAACCAGGTTTCTAAGAAAATATCAATAGTGTGTCCCTTTATCTAAGCCTCTAGAAATGGAATCTAAATTATTGTTCTTGAGAGTTTAATTGCTCTTGAAAATGAGGGTCCAGTAATTTATGGTTCTCCTATAGGTTCAGTTTCTTCATGTTTATGGACTCATGAATTTCTATAACTGTTTGATTTATGAGATTTATTTACAAGAGTACTATATGATTTTTCATTCATTTCAATTTGTAACTTATCATCTGCATGGTTGTCTAGGGTGGTCATGATTTCAGGTTGATCTGTTTCATCAAATTTGATATGCATATATTCTTCCAAACACATGGTTCTATTATTAAGGACTCTATAGGCTTTACTAGAGATTGAGTTACCAAAGATTATTCCTTTGTCACTATTGGATGAAAATTTATAATGACAGTACTTTGTATTAATGATTTATAATTTTGCAACCAAAAACATTGATGTAACATACATTTGGGTTTCTATTATTCCACAACTCTAAAGGAGTATTCCTGAGGATTGGTGTAATTAAGACTCTATTAATTATGTTACAAGTTATATTCACAGCCTCAGCCCAAAATTAAATAGGTAGATCATATTCATTAACATTGTACGGTTTATATCTTGTAATGATATTTTTCTTCTTTCCACAACTCAATTTTTTTGAGGTGTACTTGGGGTAGAGACGTTATGAATATTTCCATTCTATGAGAAACAATATTTGAAAGCTTGATTTTGAAACTCATGACCATGATCACTTCATAAGGATTTTATACTGATTCCACTTAGATATTCCACTGGGTTTGCATACTTGACAAGGTATGTACATGTTTCAATTTTGTGAGATATGAATAAAGTCCATGTATATCTTTAAATTTCATCTATTAGAATATAGACATAGTGCATCCCATTTAAACTAGAAAATCTAGATGGTCCAAAAAAGTCCATGTGAACCAACTCTAATGGTTTAAAAGTTGAATCCAATTTCATTTATTGGATATATATCTTTTTTTTACCCTTTTGACATTTCATATATAATTTGTCATTTGAATACTCAAGTTTGGGTAGATCATTGAATAGTCCTTTTATATCATGATTCATGAGAGAGTTTATATTACAGTGATATAATCTCATATGCCAAAGCTAGGACTATTAATAAAAGTCAATTAAAAAATAAACATTTTGATAAATTAAAGAATTTAAGTTGAATGTATATACATTTTCATTTCTAAAAGAAGAAAATACTAATTCATTCTAGATTTGAAAACATTGAAAACATTATTTTAAAATTAAACATAAAATCCATCATCACATAATTATGAGATACTATGAAAGAAATACATTTCAATCTATTAACAAAAAGTACATTAGAAATTAATATTGATATACAGTTACCCATATGGCCTAAACCAATTATTTTTCATTATAATTTTCACCAAAAGTTATATATTAACCATCAATAATGATTGGGATTTTAAATCTTGAATAATATCAAATCATAAGTCTTAAACATCCATTATCCAAGTACCACTTGCTCTTATATGAGCCCTTTAAGTATAATTCCTAGAAAATAATTAGACAAAAATTGATTTTTTACCCAGATTTGTTTCAGTCGAGTAACATTAGTAATCAGTGCATTAGGTACCCCAATTTTTCTCATGGGATTTCTATAAGAATTATGTAGAATATTTAAAAAAATCACACTCTTTGTTCTATAGAAATTAGAGGTGAAAAAAGATATTCTAGAAATAGAACTAGTAGAAAAAATTTCTTTTTTAGGTAGAAAAACATATTTTCCATATTTAGTCACAAAATGTGTTTAAGATAGATTTCTTTGTCCAAGATAATATCCAATACCATATGGGTACTTAAGAGCTACCTTTTTACCATGAATTTGTGTATGAATATATTTCCACAGTGTAAACATTACTAGATATTTCAATAATTTCACATTACACATATATAGCTCATTGTTTTGTAAGAGTATTTCAGCATTTTTTTCTTTTGATGTAGTATGTTCAGAAATAATATTTAAAGTGACAATATTTTGTTTTATTAAAGATTTATATTTATTTTTCAATTCATTACATGTCCCTTCCATTATGTATAACTATTCAAAAAGTTTATCACCTGTCATATTTTCATAATCACTTTCACCTTCAAATTAGTAGGAATTTTTTATAGGAGATTTTATGGTTACATACGAAGTGATTTTTATAAAACACATATATTCCATTTAATCTCTATCATCATGAGATGATGATAATTTATAGGAGTTATCTTCAGAGGCACTCCAAGTGGCCTTCATAGCTTTCTTAAACTTATTTAATTAGTATTGATACATTTTTTTGTATTATAATTTTGGATAAACTGCTTGGACATGTCCCCCCCCTCTTATATTCAAAGCAGACAATATCCTTTGATTTTTTATATATTTTCCCATTAATATTCTCTAGTAATCATAACATCCTTTATAATTTGGCTTATTGAGGATTTTCTTCTTCCTATTTAATTTCTTGAATCTTCTATCTTGTTGAGCCATCTCTTTATCAGTTTCTGATGTTGATTGATCTTTACATTAGCTTTCAACAGAGTCTATCACATTCCATTTATCCGAATTCTTAATGGTATTAATCTATAAGGATACCTCTTTTATCTTAGGGTTGTCCTCTTTTTCCTGGTTGACTTTCAAATCTTCTTCATACATCATAAGTTTTCCAATGAGTTCATTCAAATATATGTTGCTGATGTCAATGATTCAGTAATAGAGATTGAATTCCTTCTCCATCTATCAGGTAAGGATATGAGAATCCACATAATTTGATCATTGGTTGTAATATCCTTCCCTAGTGTGCTAATGGGGTTAACTATATCATTAGACCTTAGATACATCAAACAAATAGGTACATCATGATTCATCTTAATGTTATCAAATATATTATTATATGTATTAAACCTTATTTTCATGGAATTAGTGTCGAAAAAATGAATTATTTTAAGGTTACATTTCATATAATTGTTATCTATGCTTTGTTTTGGGGGTTTCCCACGCTTTAATGGAGGAATGGGTGAGTTTTCAAGAATAGGGCCAAACCGTTATCCAAATTCCACATTTAAAAATTAATTTTTATTCCATTATAACTCCTTCATTTTCCACATTTTTCATCCATTAAAATTCTTAATTATCATCCCATAGCCTATTAAAACCACCATATTAATTTGGACTATTTAGGAATCCATAATCATGGTGTATATGGGTTTTTATTTAAGGTATTATTCCTTCCTGAAATCCTATTTCCTACATTAAAAATATTTTTTAATTATTTAATATGTCCTTCAATATTTACTTTATTCAGTGATTCTAACTCTACACTGATCTAACATACCCAAGAATCTCCCCATGCTCTCCTCCACCTCTTTATTGATCGGTTTCATCACAAATTTAGATGAAACTTCTCAAAATTTCTCAAATCACCCATATCTGAAGTGGTAAATTGATTATTGCATAACACTTTCATTTATCACTCGTTTTCCCCATTCCTTTTCTAAATGATCTCTTCAACCATGTTAGATTCTCTATTGAATGGTTGGAAATTTTAAAATTCAAATACTGGTGTATGTGGGGTGATTTCATCAATATTTTTCAATATAAGTGATTCTTTCGTTGTTTCTTCCTTTTCCCTTAGGATTTCCTCCGTCTTTCTTTATTTTCTAAAATGTCCAGATGTTGGGGTTCAAACCTAGGGTTTAATTTGGTATATTTTTTGTCAAATATTATGGCCTAGGGGTAGATTTGTCATCATTTTGGTGTGGCGGTGGTGCGGTTGATGTTTTGCCACAAGTTTTGATTGATTCGACACATTCTGTAGGTGGTTCTACATGTAAAAAATTATTGATGAATTGGATTGTTGTATTTGCTCATTTTTCATATTCCTCATATGTTGGGTGTGGTGTGAAAACTGTTTATAAATTATTTCGTTTTGTATTTAATTTTATAGTTTATTTTTAACATGAAATTGGGTATTTACATGTGTAACTCATGGGGTGTTATTTTGGGTATATTTCATAAATTATATAATTTGTTTAATAAATATTTTTTGGCCTACCAATTCTCTTTTTGTGGTGTATTATTTTCATTCAGTCCTAAAAAGATGTTTTTTTGAATAGGATTGTTACACAAAACATTGATATACTTCTTGAGATCATTTTATGGAAATGGGTGTTTTCATTTGTATCGTTTGTGGTATTATCCAATGTGATTTTATAACACATGAAATTGGTTTTATAAATGTCCCTAGGGCTTCCAATTCTTCTTTTGTAGTGTTTTGGTGTGTTTGTGTCATTGAAATATGGTTTTGAAATAGTTTGTATGATCAAATATTGGGTACACTCATTATAATTGTTTAATGAATGATTTGAATGATTTAATGATTTATGTAAGTTGTGAAACCATATTGACAAAATATTTTGGAGTGTGTATATTTTGAAATGGTAAATTTTACATGTGATAGGTTCTATTTTGTTATGTGTTTCTTCATGGATATGTTTTACAAAAATGTTTGATGGATTTACTAAAGTGTGTAAGAGATGTGAAATTGAAGTGGGATGTTTTGTGTGAGTGCAATGTGAAAAATGGATTTTGATTTTGAAAAAGGGTATTATATAACATGTGAGCGGGCTTTTATGTGAGTTTTATAATATTGGAATGGTTTTATAAAATTTCTTAATTGATTTCGGGAAATGCTAAAGAAATGTGAGAAGTGTCGTGGGCTATTTTGGTGTGAGTCATATTTCAAATCAATTTGAATGAAAAGTGGAATTTTTGACGCGTGTGGTATACATGTGGTATGTTTGGCGAATTTTTTATGAGGAAATGATATTTTCATTTGCAATGTATATTTTTTGACTTGTTGAACATGTTTGAGCACAAAAGGAAAACCCAGGTATCAAGGTGGGTGGACGTTTACTAGTATGGTAGTGAATTAATTTGGTTGGTCCCTATTTTAACATAAAATGATTGATTCTTACAACTCTAACTAAACTCTGATGATGATGAATGGGGACCACTATGTTATGGGTATTTCCCTACTAGTGGATCAAGCATGAGAACATATATTTGTGATGGTTACTCTCATCGAGATACGAGGCACTTGGGACCCACAACGAGCTAGTGCCTCAGGGTTATTTCCTAATGCGTGTGCTCATTAGATCCTTTATAATTACTATCAGAATACGGTATATTAGTCTAGAAAATTATGGTGATTTGTAATTTATTTCAAAAGTGTTGATTCTTTAAATTATCCCACTTGAAAACTGATTTTTTTATGTTGCATCTTTTAGAAATTGTAACTAGAAATTACATGTTTTTGAAAACATGACTTCTTTTTGACATTGAATGTTTATCACATGGAATCACTTAGTGGTGGTATCATAATTGGAATTGTATCACACCCTAATTACACCCTTGGGTGTATGTAGAATTGGTTATTTTTTTTGTCACAGGTTTGGTACAGATTTTAGTGCATGTGGTTCAGGTTTCTAGAAGGACCTTGGTGGCGAAGTCTTATGGAGATGGATTGAGGGAAGTGCATAATTCCATTTGGGTTCTTGGGCTGTTTAATTTTGGTTTTATATTGTTATATTATTTTTGAGTTGTTTTAAAATATGTATTTTAGTTCTGAATCTTTTAAAATTATTTTTTGGTTTGAAAAATCTAGATTCGTTTTATTGGATTCTTTTGCTGTTTTTTGTTTATAAACTCGGGTAAATCGATTCCAAATCTCATTTTATGATTCCCGAGCACTTATTACTGCCCATGGAGATTGGGAACACCCTTTATGCCATGTCTGGGGATGGGTTTGGGGCCAGTTATGGCAGTGACTAGAATCGGTTCTTGACAAAATTGTATCAAAGGAGGTTCTGGTTAAATCTTTGGGTCTCTTTATTTGGAGAATAGTCGGGATAGTTGGGAGTTATGAATTTTGGGACATGCTATTTTGGTTATGGGTAGTTTCACTAATCACAACACCTCATGATGGGATTTCAGTCTCTAGAGGAGGCCAGTTTTTATTTGAGTCCTTTAGATTTCATGGATTGATGATGATTAAGAGAAATGAAAAGAGAGTTGGGTGAATGGTCTCAGTGAGATCGTAGGGCCTGGAAAGCCATGTGGAGCCGGTGATTTTCACTAGAACACTCTCTTTGATGGTGATGTGATTGTAATATGGCTACCCACCATATTTCAATGTCTTCCACTGAAACTAGTTTCCTCTTGCATTGTCTTCTGTTCTTTAGTTTTGATATCTTGGAACATTTGTTTTAATGTGACATGGTTTTAAGAAGTGTAAGCTATTTGTGAAATGATTATATAATAAAGAGGTAATGGTGATATTTTTTAAAATTGAGAACTGAATTTTTATAATCGTATTTGAATGGAAATTGGTGTGTTTCCACCTCTTTTGAAAGCATGGACTATGTCAAGCTTGGTTTTGAAAAAGTGATTATAATAGAGTTTTATGAACTATTAAAAGGTATATCAATCGGATGAGATATTTTTAAATTGATGAGAATAAATTGAAGGTTAGTTTTCGTTGGAATGATAGTAACTTTCTGAAAACTTTTTTAAATTTGGTTATTTGGGCTCGATTTCAGGGTTAACGGTCTTGAGAAAAAGGATGTATTGGTTGATTGTTTTGGTTTTGAAAAGTGGAATGAGTTTTTGTATTAAGCATTAGTATTTTCATTAGTGACCACATGCATGGGGTTATATGGGATGTTGGATGGTTAATGGCATGATTAGATGAGTGCGGGGAAGGATATGAGGAGGGTGCCCAGTGTGATAAGGAAACATACATGTGTGGGGCCCATGGGGTACCATTGGGGGATATGCTAACCGGTGAACCGTTTGTTTTCAAAGATTTGTTTTTAAAAGGGAAACGTGATGTCTTTATGAGTGGTTTGGGATGGTTTATTTTATGTGTTTTTTTGGAAATGTTGATGTTGTGGAATGTTTTGAGTCTAAGAACCCCTCTTGTTTGAACAATGTTTTGGTGTTGTGTTTGTTTGGTAAGCTGGGTTGGAGGGCTGTTTAGTGGTCTCCATCGATAATATTTTGGGAAGACTTTATGGTTTTTACCCTCATCTGTATGGATATAGTTGAGGTTTGTATTGACCAATGGACTAGGTTGGTTGGGTATTTAGGTTCTCTTGTTGGATTAGCTACGCCCCATTAAGGGTTAGTGAACAGTTGATGTGATGCCCAGGTTGTTTCATCATTGGAAGATCCTCCAGTAGATTAATGTATGGAATATTTTTCTTTAGCTTTTTATATTGAGTCTACACCCTTTTCTTTCATTATTTTGTTTATCCTCTTGTAGTGGGATAGTGATCATTGAAGGTTGAAAGAGACCTTATCCTCTTAAGTTTCCTGATTTGCTAATGGTGGAAGTGGTCTAGGGTTGTTAGCATGGATGAGTATCTGGATGGCATCTAAGAGGTCCTCTTGGTCCTTCATAGTCTCTTTGAAAAAGGAGTTCACATTAAACTACCATTGTGGTCAATCTGGTAATGAGAGGATATAGTGGCCACTTTCCCGAATTTTGTGTTTTTTGGGGATGTTGTACAAGGTCCCTTTCCATGGATTTTTTATATCAGTCACAATGGACATGTTCGATGACTCTTTTGATGTCAGGTGCTCGTTTGACTATAAATGTGAAAGTTGTATAATCCTCTGAGAGTCGTTGTTATGTTGGGAGAATGTCTCCCTTGGAAAAAAAATAAAAATATTCCATTTTAAAGGAAAGTGAGTATAGGTTTTCTTTACTTCTATTTTTTCTCACCTGAAGACACAGGGTGTGATGTGTGTGCGTATTTTAATCCCTTGTTTCAGTGAAATATTAGTTTAAGGTAAAGTGAGATTGGAATGTGTTATGTCTTGGAAATCTTATTGGGGATTTCAGTGTAGTTGTTGGTGGCATTGAAATAATAATTCTCATTTAGCGGGTTTCCAAAGTCTAACTGTGAGGCCGAAGCTGCTTCAATCATTTGAGCTCATGCCATAGGTCTTAGAGATAAGTTGGCTCATAGTTATGGGAAATCATTGCGTCGTTTAAACCCTTGTTCATTGTCTTATCCTTATAATTCAAGATAAGAAGAATTTAAACCTATGGTGTCTTCATCTTTCATATGTTGTTCCCGTTCGGTGGAAATTGGTGGAGGGACATGTACCCATGACATTACCTAATGTCATTCCCTCAGCATTTGGATTCCATTGAGTCATTAGAGAGTGTTTTGATATTAGGATAGATGTACTGAGGACATAGTTTTAGCATGATTAGTAGTGACCATGTGCGCGGAATCCATGTGAGAAGAATGATCTACACAATTAGTGCACGGTTTCCCAAATTTTGTGGACAAACCCTGGGTCCTTCCCAAATCATTAAATTATTTTTGGAACTTTTTGTGTCAGCCAATGATAGTAAGTTAAGATGGTTGGTACTTACGGGGGGAAAACCAACATGATTATCATGCATGATACTTTGTAAACATTGAAGGGAATTCTACCCTTTGTATTAGAGAGTCAGTTTAGACCTCCCCTGTTAGTGTCCTGATTCTATCTCTGAAAAATATAGGTTGTCTCTTATGGTGGGGTGCCTATTTGTGTCCCCCTGTACCAATAACTCTGATTTATCCATGGTATTTTCTTGGCTGTAGGTAGTCTCATTCAGGACTATCTATCTACCAACATATTCTTTTAGTAAATTTTGGTATTGGAGGGTGCCCAATGGTTTAGATAAAGAAAGGTAAGTGTAACCTTGTATGAAGTTGTTGTTTGTTTGAGTGAATTACATGAGACCTGTTTTGATAGTATTTGAGGAGTTTTTTTGGGATAAAGTATGAATGTAATTGATCATTTTCGGGAAGTGGTGTAAGTTTGGGTAATGAGATTAATCCTTTCTTAATTGATCACAAGTGGTGTTTTGGACCTTGTGGACGAATCTTGGCAAAGAAGTACATATTGGTTTACAAGTTGGTTTTGGTTATTGTATATGGCCTTGCAGTTGATTTATGGGGAGGGAAAGTTTTCATGGTGGGAAAATTTTCACATACATGAAATATTTTAAGGTTAAATTTCATATAATTTCCATTCATTCTTTGTTTTTGGGGTTTCCCAATATTTTATGGAGGAATGGGTGAGTTTTCATGAATTGGGCCAAACCATGTGCCCAATTCCAAATTTAAAAATAAATTTTTATTCCTTTATAACTCCTTCGTTTTTTAACAATTTTCAACCATTCAAATTTTTATTTATCATCCCCTGACCTTTTAACACCACCATATTAATTTGGACCATTTAGGAATCCATAATCGTGGTGTATATGGGTTTTTATTTATGGTATTGGTCCTGCCCAAAATCCTATTTCCTACTTTAAAACTATTTTATAATTATATAATATTTCCATCAATATTTACATTTTTTATTCAAACTCTCCCCCGAGCCCACATACCCAAGGCACTCCCCCATGATCTCCTCCTCCTCTTTGGAGCTCAGTTTCATCGTGAATTTGGATGAAACTTCTCTGAATTTCTCAAATCTCCCAGATTTGAAGAGACAAATAGATTATTTCATAACTCCTTAATTTATCACTCTATTCGCCCATTATAGTTCATTACTGATATCTTCAACCTTGTACCAATCTCATTTGAATGGTTGGTTGTTTTCAAATTCAGATATTGGTCTATTTGAGGTGATTTCTTCAATATTTTTCAAGGTAAGTGATTCCTTCTTTGTTTCACCCATTTCCCTTCGGGTTTCCTTGCTCTTTCATTATGTTATAAAATGTCCAGAAGCTATGGTTAGAACCTAGTGTTTTATTTGGTATCTTTTTGGTAAATTATTGTGGTATAGGCATAAATTTATCTTCCTTGTGGTGCGGCGGCGGTGTTGTTGATGTTTTACACCATGTTTTGAGGGATTTGACACTTTCGGTAGGCGGTTCCATGTGTAAACAATTATTGATGAGTTATATTGCTGTATTTTCTCATTTTTCATATTACTTATATTTTGGGTGTGGTGATATTTATGATTGATTTGGTTAAGTATTTAATTTTATTGTTTCTTTTTTACTTGAAATTGGGTGTTTTCATGTGTAACTCATGGGGTAATATTTGGGATTATTTCATAAACTATAGAATTACATTAATATATATTTTTTGGCCTGAAAATTCTGATTTGGTAATGTATTATTTTCATGTGGGCCTAAAAATAGGGTTTTTTGAATAGGTTTTTTGTGTAAAACATTGTTATACTTCTTGAGATCATTTTATGAAAATGTGTGTTTTCATTTGTCTCTTTTATGGTATTATCCAAGGTGATTTTATGACACTTAAAATTGCTTTTATAAATGTCCCTAGGTATTCAAATTCTACTTTGGTATTGTTTTAGTGTGGTTTTGTCATTGAAATATTGTTTTGAAATGGGTTTTATGGGCAATGATTGGGTATACTCATTGGAATTGTTTAACGAAAGATTTGAACGATTTAATGATTTATGAAAGTGGTGAAACCATATTGGAAAATGTTTTGGAGTGTGTATTTTCTGAAATGGTACATTTTAAATGTTATAGGGGCTATTTTCTATTGTGTCCCATCTTGGAAATGTTTTACTAAAAAGTTTGAAGGTTTTAAAAATGTGTTTAAGGGATGTGAAAGTGATGTGTGATGTTTTGTGTGAGTGTGATGTGAAAAATGGATTTTGTGTATGAAAAAGGGTATTATGTAACATATGAGTGTGATATTATGTGAGTTGTAATATACTGGAATGGTTTTACAAATTTTCTTAATGGATTTATGGATGTTTTAAAGAAATGTGAAAAGTGTTGTGGGTTATTTTGGTTTGAGTCATATTTCAAATCAGTATGAATGAAAAGTGGAATTTAGTGACTTGTGTGGTATACATGTGGAATGTTTCGTGAATTTTATATGAGTAAATGATATTTGTGTGTGCAATGTATATTTCATGACTTGTTGAACATGTTTGAGCACAATTGGAAAATCCGGGTATCTAGGTGTGTGGACGTGTACTAGTATGCTTGTGAATCAACGGGGTTTGGCCTCAATTTCACTTAGCAACATTGATGCATGCAACTCTAACTAATCTATGATGATTATGATTGGGGACAACTAGGTTATGTTTATTATTCCTACTATTTTATCATGCATCAGAATAGATATTTGTGATGGTTACTCTCACCGAGATACGAGATACCTGGGACCCATAATGAGTTAGTGCGCATGGGTTATTTCATATTGATTATGCTCCATAGATCCATCATACATACCGTCATAATATTGTAAATTTTGTTGGATAATTTTGTATATTTGAAATTTATTTTAATAGTTTTGATTCTTTAAATTATCCCACTTGAAAACTGATTTTTTAAGTTTCATCTTTTAGAAATGTTAACTTGAAATTACAAGTTTTTTAAAACATGCCTGGTTTTAATCTTTGGATGTTTATCCCGTGGACTCTCTTAGTGGTGGTATCTTACTGGGCATTGTCTCACACCCTACATACACCCTTGGGTTTAAGTAGACATGGTATTTGTTGTTTTCTCAGGTTGGGTATAGTTTTTTGTCCCAATGGTTCGGGTTTCTAGCAGGTCCTTGGTTGTGATGTCTTGTGGAGATGGCTTGAGGGCGGTGCCCCTTGACATGAGTGTTCATGGAATATTTCCTTTTGGGTTTTTACCTTTCTTATAGTCTTGTTGAGTTGTTATAAAATATTTAATTCAGTTATGAATTTTTGTAAAATATTGTATGGTTTGAAAAATCCAGATTTGTTTTATCGGATTCTTTTGTTGTTTTATGTTTATAAACTCGAGTAAATCAATCCCAATTCTCATTTTATGATACCTGGAAACTTGTTCCATCCCGTGGGCATTGAGAAATCCCATTGGGCCATGTCATGTGCTGGGTTTGGTGATATTTTTTTCAGGGACTAGATTCGGTTCGTGACAATTAGTTTTTCCTTCATGTGAAATAGAGAATGTATCCCAAATTTGAATTGTAGTTTTACAATCATAAATTATGTGGAATTACTCATCTCATAGAGAATAATAAAAATAATTTGTGTCTTTATAGTTTTTATAGTAGGAATATTAAGTAGTATCATCCCATGTATTTATAGTAGTATTAGGGATCTCATATCCAGTCTCTATAGCAGACCAAATCTCAAATCCTATACTCTCTAAATTCATTTTAATCATATTTATCCATTGATAATAGATAGTTACATTGAAAAATTTTTGTATTTTGGTAGAATCACTTTGTTACCTATTTTCCATAATAAAATTTTATAAAAATATTTTAAAGTGATAAAAGTATACTATTAAGAGAAATTTACAGATCATTAAAACACAACAAAAATCATAGTAGAAAACTAATTCAAACATATTGATAATTAAAAATTTAAAAACCTGTATTTTAAAATATCCTCTGATAGAAAACGTTTCATTAGAGTAGAACAAACAAGAGTGAGTGAATTGAGTTCCTATAAAAATTTAAGTAAAAAATTATTTTTCGGAATTTCCCCAAATTTAAATTTCAATTGACCAATTATCCAGTAGTAAAATTACAAGAGATTGACTGTTCATTTAATTTATCTAGATATTGATTAGTTATTAGTTATATAAATATGATAATTAAGAAAACATATGAAACTATACTAATATGTAAATACCATGATATGAAATTTCTAAGACTAACTATCAGAATTCAATTTTGTTTTAAGAAATATGTGTTAAAACTGAGTAAAAATAAATGTAAAATAACTATGGAAATGAAACAAGAGGTTAAGTATCAAGAAGAGTCATAATCCTACCCAAATAGTGATTATAATTTACCCAATAGATAAATTTAATCAATATTTTGTTCCAAACCCATGATCATGGTTCACAACTACAAACATGCTATATAGGTCACAAGGCAACTACCACTGTTCGTCATGGGTACAAACTACAAGGTCATGTAAAGACCTATTTCAAAACAATCCATGGGAGTAAAAAGGTGTAATAATGTATTATGGAAAGGATATATTGTATCCTTTAGTTTGATACTAGATACAGTTTGTGCTTTATAGATAGATACCCATACTACTCAAATGTATGAAAAATGCACAAAACAGAGAAAATAAATATGATAAATGATTTTAAAGGATCTATGTTTCTTTGGATGATGCTCTATACTCTTCAGATGTATTTGATATGTGTTTTCAATACTCTTCAATAATTTGACACTAAATTAGAGTGTCATATTCTGGCTTCCTGGTACAATAATGGCTCCGTAGGTATATTCTTCTCCTTTTGTAATATAATAAATTAGAATGCCAATTATATGTACATATTGATTGAGATTTCCTCAATTGTTATTCCTTTTGGTCATGAGTTTATAGTGGGTTCATGAGAGTCACAAATGTTCTCCCATATTCCTATCATACATGCAAACCACATTTATTTTCTACATCACACCTCAAAATTCCTTTAATCTTGATGGCTGACAGAGTGAATAATCCTTTCATGTTAATAGGTTCATCGTACCTTGTAATATCTGATAAAAGTACTAAAAAGATAATTAAATATGTTAGTATCATTAAATTACTCAAATATAACTATTAGATATTGTTTTAATAAATGAAAATTTAAAAAGTCTATCAGTGACTCCTCTTTCGGCGATTCAATCCTACAGTGAGTTGTCCTATCAGTGATACATCATCTGATAAATCGTTTATTGGTGATACATTTATTGGTGAGTAATATATCATTGAGACATTAGTCATGGAGTCATCTATCATTGTGACATCAGTCAGTGACTCTTCCTATCGGTAAAACATGAGTCGGCGACTTCTCTGTCAATGATTCATCAGTCAGGGACTTGTCAATTGGTGAGTAGTTTGTTAATTTCTCAGTTATTATTTTAGTGTTAGTAACTAACACTTAGATTAATTTATATGATCTGTATTTCTATCCAATACAACAATTTCATAATGTGTTAATAGCCATGATTACACATAGATAAATTGTTATAAGATTTTTTAGATTTAAACCATCATAATTAGTTATAATATTGCAATGGTCTAATATACAAGATAAGATTTGACATAATTTAGGATCTCTCATGAGGTAAGATATGTGACTTGTGATTATGACAATATTTGAGAAAATGAGTTAATATATATCTTATAATATATGACATGATTTGTGATAATTAAAACCATTATAGTTATATATATTAACCAAAAATATCATAGGGGCCAACACTATATAATTCCCTTCTATTGTATATCTAGGATTTATTCCATGACTCAATATGTGGATTTATGAAGTGATTCTTATTGTTTTACAATATTCAGCTCATGTTTCCTTACACATGTACAAATATTATTATTAAATAATCATTGATATCTCTATTTTTTTACCTTTAATTAGAATCTAATATCACCCTTTATTAGGTTTCGAACTCCCCAGGATATAAAGAAACGTTTTATGTGTGTTTTCTATTAGAAGGGTTAATGTTTTGAAGAACAAACTATTAGATGCTGTAGATATTTTATGTGCCATTTTTTTATTTAGCCATGTTTCCATGGATTGTAACCCATTATAATTATAGAGTCGATATTTAAGATATGTAATGAATACTAATCTAATATGATTTAATATTTATTTACAAAATTCTTCTTTCACCTCATCAAAACTAATTTCTTCATCAAGTTTTATTATATTTTATAAATGAAGGTTAGATTTTAAAACATAAATATGTATCCATAAAAAAATTATATATTTAGGATATAATTAAGTAACTAGTATCAGATCATGGCTTATATATTCATATTGATATAATAAAAATAACATCCACCAGAAAAGAAATCTTATCAAAGGGTTATTTTATTTTCAATCAATTGAGAATCACAATCTTGAAGAATAAAACCCAGACTATGAAATTTATGTTCCTTTTGAACCCCTTTCATAATATTAAGTTGAAATAAGTGATTATTTTCTAAATAGACTTTTTAGATTTAACAAATATATAATGGAGTTTATCATGTTTCAATAGAAAAATAAAACACAACGTGATACATAATCTTATCCAATAGATGAAGCATTGGAAAAAATGATACAAAATTAGACACCCTCATCCAGCATTATGATGATGTAGAATATTCTTTATTGAATCATAAATAATAATTTACCCTTAAGGAACAATTATAAAAATGATACTTTGATGATACTTTTTAGATGAAAATGATTAATTTATTACAAGAACCCCATAAAATTTGTTGATGTTAGAAATTCTCAACTAATGGTGAAAAAATATATCATGAAAACACGTAACAATAATATAGTAAAATACATTATGATTGGATTGGGAAGATTAAAATTAAGTGGGAATAAATTATTATATCAATTTAACATAAAAAAAATTTTCTTAACATGATGCGTATTCAAATAGAAGTAAAAATAGTTAATATATAATAAAAACCATTTAATATTTAATATAATATTATGATTAGAGGTTATTAAATTATTGTTTTTAATAGAACTAAATTTTAACAGTTAACATATATCATTAGAATAACGGAAATTAAATCATATCTTAATTTTCCTATAATATGTTCAAAATAAAATGAAACACTCTTTCTATTAAAAATAAATTTCCAATGATGTTCTGTATGAAAAGTGGAAGTTATAACATAAAATCAAAAACATTACGGGTAAAAATAACTTATAAATTAAGTATTATATCAATTTATTTAAATATATTCAAGAATAAATCATCATAAATTGTTGTTCAAGAAACTATTTATTAATTTCAAAAATAGAAACATGTAAAAGATGTGTAACTTGAAACTGAAGGGAAAAGAACATTGTCCCTTTGAAATTGTCTTTTTCATGTAATAATTATACCCAACTCCATTGATTATTAGAATAATATTTCATTAATTGGAATAAAACTAATACATGGATTAATTTGGAGGTGATCACGAATTTGAAGATATTTTATTCAGTTGAAACAGGGTACACATGAATAGGAATATATAATGTTAATTAATTAAGATTTAGTTTCTAAATTATCAAGTGGAAGAAAAATAATTTTTCTGTCATCTAATAATATGATTATGGTAATGATAAATCACAAAAAAAGTGTTTTAACATTTACCATCTCCCCTCATACATTGTGGATTATTGGTATGATGATTTCTCTTTGCCCCACTTATTCAGAAAAACATATTTCTCCTATGGAATTTCTTCCCCATCTTAAATAAAATTGTAAATTGTGTGTGTGTAACCAAAGGAGAAGGTAAACCTATCAATAGAAAAATTATTTCAATTATATAACAAATTTGGGTCAAAATGAAACAAATGTGGTCCCAATAATAAATAAACAATTTATATATTAACCATGAATGATAAACCACTAATAATGGGAGAATACAAAAGGTTATAAGGCAATGTTATAGGAAAAATGATGAAAATTTTTCTTAGAGGTGTAAAATAATATTTTCTTTAGAAAACAAATTAATGATAAATTATAAATAGTAACATAAAAAAGGAATAAACTATTTAATTATAGTATAAAATATCATATAATATACCTTTGAAAATAGGTATCAACATTAATATTGTATGAAGAAAGAGATGAAACAAATGGAATCAATAAAAAAATTTAAAAAGTGTTTTGTTAATAAATGAAATATTTGAATAATAAATATTAATGTTTCCAAAGAAGGGTCACATGTATATTCTTGATAATGATTATAAAATATACAATAATGTTTGATATTTTTCTAATGTTTTAACAATCATTTGTCCATACCAATTAGAACAAGAAAATAATTTGGAGCAAGAAAAAAGAAGGAATGTTCTCTGATTATTGTGGTGAAAAGGTCAATTCCATAAGTTATGAATATTTTATAAAATGACAATACCATGTTTCCCAATATTTTTGAAGTAAAAAGATTCAATTGAGAATAATTAATTATGTTTTATCACAATAATTGACATGAAAATAATAATTTTTATCGGTTGAGAAGAAAACCATAGCCGGGTTGATATCACAACAGAGTTTTGGATAAACAAACTTATTACCAAATCTATTAAATTCATTATATGTAGTTAATTGTAATTTATGTGTATAGTGGCTAACCATAATAATTTTAATTTCTATAATTATTTAGAATTTCCAAACATATTGTGTTTTAACTGGTATCATGATTCCCCTATGCAATACTTCAACTTGTAGTAGAAATACATACATGTATTTTTTGTTAAATAATAGTATAAAAATGATGACTGATATAGGTTTTCCCTTGACGGGGATTCAAATTGGAAAATATCTAGACTATTATTCATTCATAAGAATCCATATTTACACAGTAATCTAATGCTACGGTATTATAATTGCATTTCCCATCCTTGATTTGGATTGAATCAATTCTTTTTATAAATGGGTGGAGAGTGTTATGATCATTTTGATGATTATTGACATCAAAGTGGGGTTAAACCATGTTTTATATAAATTTTATAATTTTATTCTTGATATCACTATATTTAAAAATAGTATAATCTTCCTGATCAAACCCTGTTAAGAAAATATTGAATTGTAACAACATTTTGACTTCCTTACAAATAGATTTAAGACAATATTAGTGTCTCTTTTTTCAATATCATAACAAATAATGTATATATACAACTTATTAATTTATATAGAAAAATTATTTTACACATTATTCCCACATGAATCATGTTTTTACTATCAAATGAGGGAGTTTATAGAGTCTCGGTCAAGATATGATAAAGAGATATGTTTGATTTACCCTTACTCTTTATCCATTAAATTTATTGTCAATAACTAGTTGAAAAAAGAGAGAAACTATCGAGAAAATATTGATAGTGATTTTTAATGATTTAATTTAATAGAAAATATGTCTTATGTGTATATTGAATATTCCAATTGATTTGTAATAATTTATGATTTTCAATGGGTAAATATATTTTTATGAAATGGGGTTTTTGATAGTTTTGGATATATTTAATATTAAAATGATTTAATAATTATAATTATCCCATGAATGATGAGGTGATTCATGAAAATAAGATTTTTAATGGTTCTTAGGTAATGAGATGTTTCTTAGAGTTCTATTGACAATTGAATATTCATCATGTCATTGGATTTGTTGAGGAGGATCTTTTTTATATTTGGTAGTGGAATTTATTTAAATAGATATTGATTATTGATATTGTCTTTAAAATATTTGGTGATAGATTTTGATGGGTGATTAAAACACAAATGACACTATATTTCTGAATTTGAGAATTTGAATGCTTTAAATTATTATTAAATATTTTTTAGGGTTAGAGTGAGTAACTAAACAATTATTATCACTCATTAAGATATGAAATCATATAGATACTAAGTATGGTTATTTTTGAAAGACATTTATTACTGAGTTAATGTGAAATATATCATTTGTTAATTATAAGTTAATTAATGTTTTATTTTTAATGGGATATTGAAATTATTGCCGATGATGATGTAGAGTATCTTTGAAATACTAAACGAAGAGTATTTCTGTGATATAAGATTTATGGGGAATTTAGATGAATAGTTCTGAAATTGTTATATATATATTATTTGTAACGCCCCGGCCCTAGTTACCCAGAGTCGGTGCATTATTACATAACATTGGCATGATCACAAGAAAGATCAAATCTCGAAAGACCGATTGGTTTAGTAGCCTTGGAAACACTAGATATATTCATAAGTTTAACATTACATCATAAAGTGAAAAACTACTACGACAACATAATGTCTCCATAGTCCACACTATTATCCCCTCATAATATCCCTTCAGGTCATTCTTAACTTACTTATTCACATCCTAGGAAAAATAAAACATAGAAAAGGGGTGATCTCAAATGCCTAGTAAGGATAAAAATATAGCGGAACATTCAAAAATAAGCATACACATTTAAGGCAATGCATTAATAAAACAAAAGCCTTTTAAACTCGAACTTCAACATAGTATGGAAAAAGTAAAATGAAATAATGCCATTTACTTATTCACATGGATATTCTACTAATCGAATAATCACATGAAATATCAATAACCACATTCAAAATGTCGGAATGCATAATGCTGAACTTTAATTTCTTTGTCAAGGCCTCGTCCCAAGACCTTGGGGAAAACTATAACCGGAACCCAACTCGGAGTGCCTCTAATAACCGGACACCAACCCGGAGTGCCTCTAATAACCAGACACCAACCCTGAGTTCCTCTAATAACCGGAGACCAAACCGGAGTTCTTCTAATAACCGGAGACCAAACCGGAGGGCTTACTTTTACCGGTTCCCAACCTGGAACATACTTGTCTAACACATTCATCTGAATGAAAAGTTGGAATATAACATAAACATTCGGATTAAAAATAACTTATGAAATGTCAATACTTTAAACAAAAACCATGAGTGACAAAAGTATAACTTATCCACAATCAAAAATATCACAATACCTTCAATAAAATATGTATGTTTTGTATCATAATAAATCATCTTCAAATAAGATTAAAATCCATCAAAGGTTGTTGACAGAGATGAAATGAAAACTATTTTAGAGAAATATCTCTTTTTATTAAATCATTTTAAAAGAAACATAATTATAAAATAATACATTAAATTTGAAAATATTCTTATAAGCTTGTAAGAGAAACTTAGATGAATTTATAACGGAGGAAAATAACTGCACCCGCCGTATACGTTAAAAAAAAGATTCTTACCTTAATTCTGTCAAAAAGGTTAAAAAGCACCGTGTTTGGAAAACGATGGAAAGATTCCTTTATAAACCACTTATAAAAGTAAAACAGGGGTATAAATGAATTTAACCCATATTCTTGAAAATAGTAAAAATGTTTTAAAATACATTTTGAAAAAACATGGATGTGGATGATAAAGAGATCCCAGTAGATTATTACGCATAAACAACCTCGGATAATGAAGAGACTGTGAAATAAACCCATACTAATTTGGAAACTTACGAAACGTACAACCCATGAATCAGATATCATACAATGAATATGTAAATACACATAAATTAAAGTGTATTATTCAAAGAATATAATTAGGGGCAGTACATACACCACACAAATGGTAATGGTGGCAATATGGCATGAATCTCACAGGAATAAGGAGTGAGATGAAAACCCCTTACCTTGTACTTTTACTTGGTTGGCGTAGGTTAACCTCCTGTATAATATTGAAATAATTGTTATTAAATTATACAAGAATCATATATATTAATATGATATTATATATAATCTTTTAACTTTTCTTTGTTAATAATGTCTTAGTATTATCATTGTTTCGGGTGTTAGCTTACTTGTTTTCTTTTATATGTTTTATTATGTAAGCCATGTTTTTAATGGATAGGTTGTATATTATTCATATCCAGAATGATATCAAGTCCTTAAACATCATTTTTAAATCAGAAAATGATAATTATACTTGAATGGATATGATGGAGAATGAATCTCATCGCGTTCGTGGAGATGGTAGTCTGTACGTACGCACGAGCGGCAATATCATTCTTTTTGATATTAAAATAATATATAAATGGATGGTATATCATATATACAGAATCACTAACATGTTATATTTATTATTTAAATGAGTTACACATCATTATTATACCCATCCAAATAATAATATATTGAATAACAATTACACCACGACGTGGAGACGGTAAGTTGTACGTATGGTGACATGTTATTCAAAGGGTGGATTGAATACTGAATATGGTTGTACCATATTTATAATAACATCACAGTATATATATGATACTGGAGTTATTATTTTAGAATGGTAACAACAATGCAAGAAGAAGTGGAAGAAGAAGGAACATGGAAAAGGGTGGTGAAATCATTACCTCTTCTTCGGTTTCTTCCTTTTGATTTGATCAAAAGTGCTCCTTAGGTTGTCTTTATGATCAAACTAAGGCCTCTAGGTTTTAGTGAGGGAATTTGGGAGAGTATTTGGGAAGAGTTTGGCTGAACCAAAAGGCTTTTAAGGAGTGAAGAAAAGAGAAGGAGGAGTGCCCTTTTATAAGAGGGGTGAGGGGCACCTTTGGAAAAGCTAGAAATATTAGTTTATAATAAATTCTTATTCGGTTTCTAATACTCCAAAGTTGATTATTTAAATTTTAAGGTGGGGATGGGTCGAATAAAACTCAACCAATATAATTTAGAGAGGTTTGGGTACTTATATTAACCTTTTCTTTAAGTATTAACTTTAAGTTAATTAGTTTCAGTTTTACAATGTCTCTTTGTATTTTTATATAATATGGTTAATAAATTTACTATAAACAACCAATAGACCCCCAAGTGGTCCATTAATGATGAACCTATCATGATATAAGTCTCTTGGCCGAACCTTAGATTTTTAGGAATTTAATATCAATTAATAATATAATATTTGTTCTAAGAACTCTTTTATGTCAATTTTGACACTATTCAATAGTTGATTTTTGTGAAACTCATAACAGATTGATTACTTCTAACAAAGTCAATTAAATCAATCCTAATATATAATATTATCCTATAAAATTATTTTAATTCATT
This sequence comes from Viscum album, assembly GCA_963277665.1. Taxonomy (NCBI): domain Eukaryota; kingdom Viridiplantae; phylum Streptophyta; class Magnoliopsida; order Santalales; family Viscaceae; genus Viscum; species Viscum album. The sequence continues at coordinate 1,593,760,542 of OY728150.1, forward strand.
AAAAGTTTCATATTTTATTTATTCGGGTATTTATAATATCAATTATTTTAATTTTTTACTATTATAGTAATTAATTCATCATCATTGTGTCACAAATAAATTAAATTATTTAATGTCTAAAAATTATAAATAAAATATCACTATGTAGGAAATCATTTTATATTTCTAATTTATATTTATAATCTAAAATCCAACATTTATAACCCTATGTAAAAATTTTTTTGCTAAAAGATATATGCTTGTGTCATTTTTGTATTCATTTTAATTTAATTAAAATAAAGTGTCCCTATCACCTACAAGTGGCACCATGGGGTCCCAAAATCAACCCAAAGATTCCTATGGTCGAACATGTATCAACCAATAAGGCTAGGACACGTTTTAGGGTAATTTATTATTATTATAATATTAATTTTTAACCCTTATTTACCGGATTTACCCTTAACCATTGTAAATAAAATATTTACCGCAGTAATTATTCAAAATGTCTAAAAATAAAAGTTACCTATTTACACAATTTGAAAATCCTGATTCCAAATATGGAATCCATTTTTCTAAATTCAAAACACAGATGTGGCAGAAATTAATTTAAAATTATTTCCCGCTGTCAAAACAAAAAGCGTGTTTTTAAGAGATAATAACTACCAAAAGATTGACACTTGTTTATGTTCGGTTTAATTGTAAAATTATGTCCAATGACCAAAATTATATTAAATGGTAAAAATATATTCTATATATACTTTAAAACCACTCAAATTCATAATTTATCACTATTAATTATTTTGATTTAAAAAGTTGTTTTTAATTAAAATTTAGTAATTTTCACTATTCATCAAAATATGAAAGTTATCCGAAATGTACCAAAATTTCACCTTAGGCTAATTTCGATATTCCGAATCCAAAAATGAAGTCCATTTTGAAATATAAAATATATATAATTTCAAAAAGTAGGTATTACTATTCATAACGGCTAGTTTGAGTGGTTGTGGTGTGTGTTAGAACTCGAACTTGCGTACAACACACACTACTGTATTATTCAAAGGAAAGCGTATCGTGGAAGCTTGGGATGTTTAATTTTAAATTTTTTGATGTCCCCCTTTACTCAAAAAGTTTAAAATATTTTATTTAAAATGGGTTCACTATTAAAAGTTGGTAAAAGTGCAATACTGAAAATAAATTTGTTCTTACATTATGTCTAAGAAACTCATAATATGGATTCTAAAATTATAAGGATTATATAAAGTTTAAAATTTAGTTAATACTATTCATAACCTCTTTTGAACATCTTGTTTGGTAAGTCATGGTGTCCTTGAACTCGGTGTTGCGTGTAGTGCATGTTATAGTATTATTTTAAAGAAATAACACATTATGAAATCTTGGGGTGTTACATTCTCCCCTCCTTCAATAAATTGTGTCCTCGCAATTTGAAATTGTTTTTCGAAAATAAAAGGTTGAAAATAAGAAATATCTTTGTGGGAAAACCCACATCAGTAATTGGGTTACTAAAATTTAGTCTTAATATGAGGAAAAGAGAAATGAAAGGGTCACCACCAAATTATGATCTCGATTAGGAGAACATTGGTGGAAATTAGAGACATATAATTGGAGGAAAAACGTAAATATTTATAGGTAGTGATTGACGTCATCAATCACAAACAAGTATAAAATTGAGGTCCTTAAACTCATCAATCTATGATGATTTGAAATACCATCGGTTCAACAAAACATAGGGTATTAGGATAACACATTTTTGACGTTTCAAAATATCTTAGTTGAAATCCCACATCGAAAAATGAATTAATGAGGCCTCTATTTAAAATAAAGAGTGGAAAGTATGAAGATTACCGAAAATAACACATACTAGGGTTCCATGTAGGAAAATATGGATATGGAAGAGAAATCTAACCCTCAATTATCTGATGGAGAGTGGTAGAGAACATGGCTATGAAAAGGCCAACAATCCCGAGGCCATAAATTAGTGATGATTTAAGGTACCATCTAGGACAAAATTTTTGTTCTAAGTTCCTTTACTTAATGTTGAGGAATTTATTTATGAGATTGGCTAAGATCATAAGGAGATATACTTACTTTATAATTAGAGTTTTGTCCATTAATAAATTTCTACCACAAACTCATCTTTCACTCGTAAAAAAAATTCTATTTATATTATTCGTACAGGGTTCCAAAATAAACGAATTTATAATTCATCTACCAGATCTATTAAAAAAACTACATTATTTAATCCAGGACATCTCTTGGGCCAGTGGTAGGTGATACACCCTTGTCGCCCTTCGGTTGCGGGTTCATGTCTCGCGGCCTTGCCGGACGCGACGGGTTGCCGCCCGACCTCCGGGTTGTCCTTTTATGGAAATCCAAAATTAATCTCAAACTAGAATTTATCTAAAATACTTCTGACCAAACTCACAGTCCAACATTTATAAGTAAGTTAAACATAATGTAGATCCTTTTTACCATGTAATAGCATATGAATACCTTCATTATGTATTCTTTTAAAACACTGAAACATCCTGAATTACCATAATCCATATTGATTACATTAATGCTCCCTTATTCCATATAGAATGCTGGATAGACTTCATCAATCCAAAAAAAATTTAATCCCCAAAAATGATGGAATATACAAATCATTAATTAGTTTCAAGGTAGTCATGAATATCCAATATAATTTATCCAAATCAATCATGTATTATTCTAAAATCACTACCTCGGTATCAGAACCATATTATGGTTTATCATTCTCTCAACCATATATTTTCCAAAAAATTAACCTGCTATTGAGTCACTTTTCTTTGTTCCACACAATCTTAAGTCCTTAATGAAATAGTACTGCAGTACAATCCTTATATACTCCATAATTATTATAACAAGTACATTGTTGATACAACACTCAATTGACATAATCAACATAAGAACTCTAATCATTCCTCTTCATCTGTGGTAGTATCATTACTTGATTATTATCCAATAACATCATTTGTGGCATATTCTGATGACTGGGACATAGGTTCTCATAGTGTCCAAACTCCTTGCAAATGAAGCATTGTACATTTGAAACCATTTTCTTACCCTTACAGTCATGTACTTTGTGCCCTTTTCCACCACACTTATAACAAACTCCCATTCCTTTCAGACCAGTTCCAGGGTGTTTCTTCCCACAGTTATCACATATGGGAAAATTCTTCTTTTCCCTCTTCCCTTTATCCATCTTTCTCTCTTCCATCCTTTTCTTCTCTTGCTTCCCTTCAAAGCCATATGACTCAGTAAAATCTTTACTTATCTTATCAAAACATGATATTATTTCTTCGTATGATGATAATAAATGGGAGACTATTTCTCTTATAAATTCTGGATTAAGGCAATGAAAGATATGATCCTTCTTTCTCTTTGGATCATGTGCATTGCTGGAGTTCTCATTCCTTCTACTGGGTGCCATTTCTAAACAATGGAATACACTAGATTAGTTTATGAATAAAAATACCTAATCCCAAACTTGTAAGACACATAACATAAATTAAATAGTTTATGGATACAATCCATAATCATATAAATTTCTCCTTTGAGAAAGTAAATCCACATAAACCCTTCATAATGGTTTGTATTGAAAATGAGAATTATCCTAAGCATATCCCCCGGGAGTGTCGTAACCAAGAGTGCAGCAAGGCCCGTTGTCGTGCACCAGTTCCCGTTCGAGTCTAGCTGAAAGCGGTGTTTTTGGGTTTTACACCTAGGTACATCTGTTCCAGAGCTGCCTCTACCTGCTCGTATCCAGACAGGGATGTATTTCTCAGAAAACTCACAAAATCTCTACAATACCAAAATTCTAGGAAGTTCTTCTATACTGATCCTCAAAATACATCTTAAATCTAAGTGCTCTAATCAGAGTTTATCTAAATCTATCTTCCAAGGTTTGTACAAAACTTCCTATGATACCAACTGTAACGCCCCGAACCTAGTTACCCAGAGTCGGTGCATTATTACATAACATTGGCATGATCACAAGAAAGATAAAATCTCGAAAGACCGATTGGTTTAGTAGCCTTGGAAACACTAGATATATTAATAAGTTTTACATTACATCATAAAGTGAAAAACTACTATGACAACATAATGTATCCATAGTCCACACTATTATCCCCTCATAATATCCCTGCAGGTCATTCATAACTTACTTCTTCACATCCTTGGAAAAATAAAACAATGAAAAGGGGTGAGCTCAAATGCCCAGTAAGGATAACAATATAGCGGAACATTCAAAAATAACCATAAACATTTAAGGCAATGCATTACTAAAACAAAAGCCTTTTAAACATGAACTTCAACATAGTATGGAAAAAGTAAAATGAAATAATGCCATTTACTTATTCACATGGATATTATACTAATTTAATAATCACATGCAATATCAATAACCACATTCATAATGTCGGAATGCATAATGCTGGACTTTAATTTCTTTGTCAAGGCCTCGTCCCAAGACCTTGGGGCTAACTGTAACCGAAACCCAACCCGGAGTGCCTCTAATAACCGGACACCAACCCGGAGTGCCTCTAATAACCGGACACCAACCCGGAGTTCCTCTAATAACCGGAGACCAAACCGGAGTTCCTCTAATAACCGAAGACCAAACCGGAGGGCTTACTTTTACCGGTCCCCAACCCGGAACATACTTGTCTAACACATTCATCTGAATGAAAAGTTGGAATATAACATAAACATTCGGATTAAAAATAACTTATGAAATGTCAATACTTTAAACAAAAACCATATGTTACATAAGATTAACTTATCCACAATAAAAAATATCACAAAACCTTCAATAAAATATGGATGTTTTGTATCATAATAAATCAACTTCAAATAAGCTTAAAATCCATCAAAGGTTGTTGACATAGATGAAATCAAAACTATTTTAGAGAAATATCTCTTTTTTTTAAATCATTTTAAAAGAAACATAATTATAAAATAATACATTAAATTTGTAAATATTCTTATAAAATTGTAAGAGAAGCTTCGACGAATTTATAATGGCGGAAAATAACCACACCCTCCGTATAAGTTAAAAAAACATTCTTACCTTAATTGTGTCGAAAAGGTTAAAAAGCACCTTGTTTGGAAAACGACGGAAATATTCCTTTATAAACCACTTATAAAAGTCAAACAAGGGTATAAATGACTTTAACCCATATTCTTGTAAATAGTAAAAATGTTTTAAAATACATTTTGAAGAAACATGGATGTGGATGATAAAGAGATCCCAGTAGATTATTACGCATAAACAACCTCGGATAATGAAGAGATTGTGAAATAAACCGTTACTAATTTGGAAACTTACGAAACGTACAACCCATGAATGAGGTATCATACAATGAATATGTAAATACACATAAATTAAAGTGTATTACACAAATAATATAATTATGGGCAGTACATACACCACACAAATGGTAATGGTGGGAATATGGCATGAATCTCACAGGAATAAGGATTGAGATGAAAACCCATTACCTTGTACTTTTACTTGGTTGGGGTAGGTTAACCTCCTGTATAATATTGAAATAATTGTTATTAAATTATACAAGAATCATATATATTAATATGATATCATATATGATCTTTTAACTTTGCTTTGTTAATAATGTCTTAGTATTATCGTTGTTTCGGGTGTTAACTTACTCGTTTTCTTTTATATGTTTTATTACGTAAGCCAAGTTTGTAATGGATAGGTTGTATATTATTCATATCCATAATGATATCAAGTCCTTAAATATCATTTTTAAATCATAAAATGATAATTATACTTGAATGGATATGATGGAGAATGAATCTCATCGCGTTCGTGGAGACGGTAGTCCGTACGTACGTACGAGCGACAATATCATTCTTTTGATATTAAAATAATATATAAATGGATGGTATATCATATATACAGAATCACTAACATTTTATATTTATTATTAAATGAGTTACACATCATTAATATACCCATCCAAATAATAATATATTGAATAACAATTACACCACAACGTGGAGACGGTAAGCCGTACGTATGGTGACATGTTATTCAAATGGTGGATAGAATACAGAATATGGTTGTACCATATTTATAATAACATCAAAGTATATATATTATACTGGAGTTATTATTTTAGAATGGTAACAACAAAGTAAGAAGAAGTGGAAGAAGAAGGAACTGGGAAAAGGGTGGTGAAATCATTACCTCTTCTTCGGTTTCTTCCTTTTGATTTGATCAAAAGGGCTCCATAGGTTGGCTTTCTGATCAATCTAAGGCCTCTAGGTTGTAGTGAGGGATGTTGGGATAGTATTTGGGCAGAGTTTTGCCGAACCAAAATGCTTTTAAGGTGTGAAGAAAAGAGAAGGAGGAGTTCCCTTTTATAAGAGGGGTGGGGGCACCTTTGGAAAAGCTAGAAATATTAGTTTATAATAAATTCTTATTCGTTTTCTAATGGCTCCAAAGTTGATTATTTAAATTTTAAGGTGGGGATGGGTCGAATACAACTCAAAAAATATAATTTAGACAGGTATGGGTACTTATATTAACCTTATCTTTAAGTATTAACTCTAAGTTAATTAGTTTTACTTTTACAATGTCTCTTTGTATTTTTATATAATATGGTTAATAAACATACTATATACATACAAGAGACCCCCCAAGTGGTCCATTAATGATGAACCTATCATGATATACGTCTCTCGGATGAACCTTATATTTTTAGGAATTTAATATCAATTAATAATATAATATTTGTTTTAAGAACTCTTTTATGTCAATTTTGACACTATTCAATAGTCGATTTTTGTGAAACTCATAACAGATTGATAAATTCAAAAAAAGTCAATTAAATCAATCCTAATATATCATATTATCCTATAAAATTAGTTTAATTCATTAAAAGTTTCATATTTTATTTATTTGGGTATTTATAATATGAATTATTTTAATTTTTTCACTATTATAGTAATTAATTCATCATCATTGTGTCAAAAATAAATTAACATATTTAATGTCTAAAAATTATAAATAAAATATCACTATGTAGGAAATATTTTTATCTTTCTAATGAATATTTATAATCTAAAATAAAACATATATAACCCTATGTAAAAATTGTTTTTCTAAAATATATATGCTTGTGTCATTTTTGTATTCATTTTAACTTAATTAAAATAAAGTGTCTCTATCACCTACAAGTGGCACCATGGGGTCCCAAAATCGACCCAAAGATGCCTATGGTCGAACATGTATCAACCAATAAGGCTAGGACACATTTTAGGGTAATTTAGTATTATTATAATTTTAATTTTTAACCCTTATTTACCGGATTTACCCTTAACCATGGTAAATAAAATATTTACCGCAGGAATTATTCCAAATGTCTAAAAATAAAAGTTACCTATTTTCACAATTTGAAAATCCTGATTCCAAATATGGAATCCATTTTTCTAAATTCAAAACACATAAGTGTCAGAAATTAATTTAAAATTAATTCCCGCTGTCAAAACAAAAAGCGTGTTTTTAAGAGATAATAACTATCAAAAGATTGACACATGTTTATGTTCTGTTTAATTGTAAAATTATGTCCAATGAATAAAATTATATTAAATGGTAAAAATATATTCTAAATATACTTTAAAACCACCCAAATTCATAATTTATCACTATTAATTATTTTGATTAAAAAAGTTGTTTTTAATTAAAATTTAGTAATTTTCTCTATTCATCAAAATATGAAAGTTATTCAAAATGTACCAAAATTTTACCTTAGGCTAATTTCGATATTCCGAATCCAAAAATGAAGTCCATTTTGAAATATAAAATATATATAATTTCAAAAAGTAGATATTACTATTCATAACGGCTAGTTTGATTGGTTGTGGTATGTGTTAGAACTCGAAGTTGCGTACAACACACACTACTGTATTATTCGAAGGAAAGCGTACCATGGAAGATTGGGATGTTTCATTTTAAATTTTTTGATGTCCCCCTTTACTCAAAAAGTTTAAAATATTGTATTTAAAATGGGTTCACTATTAAAAGTTGGTAAAAGTGCAATACTGAAAATGAATTTGTTCTTACATTATGTCTAAGAAACTCATAATATGGATTCTCAAATTATAAGGATTATATAAAGTTTAAAATTTAGTTAATACTATTCATAACCTCTTTTCAACGGCTTGTTTGGTAAGTCATGGTGTGCTTGAACTCGGTGTTGCATGTAGTGCAAGTTATTGTATTATTTTAAAGAAATAACACACTATGAAATCTTGGGGTGTTACATTATTAAAACCATTAAACATATTTTGTGAGGAATTGGAGTGACTAGAGATTATCTAAGAATTTATTTTGAGATTCTATGCATACATGATCCTATTGAGGAATTATAAATTGGAAATAAAAAATAATAAGTACTAGATAACATTTCCATATTATATAGTCATCAAATTATATTTAATAAAACATGTAGGCACACTATGACACATTTTTTTTAAAGGATACATAAGATATTCTTTCTAATTGGTGATATATCACTATATATGACCTCAATAAAAAATAAAAAATATCTCTACTGTTATGTTTTTTTCTAATGGATGCCTGAGATAATTTTATCCATGATATATATATATATATATATATTAAATAACAGGCAGAATTATTTAAAAATTAATAAATGACCAATAATACATTAATTTTACAAATCATATTTAATATATTCCATAGTGTACATAATAAGTAAGTAAAAATTTCAAAGACACGGTCTGAGGATTCAAATGATATTTTAGGTATTGTAGATAATAATTAAATGATACATAAGATACTCTATTTATTTATTAAATTTTGTTAGTTTGAAAAAAGAAACTATTCTAAAATATAAAATCATATATTACCTCAAGGATAACATGAAATTTAGATATCAATATTTCTTTAAGTTGATATGAATAAAATTTTTAAACTGGGGGGGGGCTAAATTGGATGTTTTGATATGATGTATGTGAGATAATTTTGGTATTTCAAATATAAAGGTTTGGATGTGGTTATTATTAGGAAAACAAAAAATCCAATTGGGAGAAATGATTAACATGTTTTAAATTAGAAATAATTTAGTGTCTTGGATTTTTTTTGAAAATCAGGTGATATATCCTATTAAGAATACAAAATTGTAAGATAATATATATAAATTCAGAATTATAGAATTCATGGATCATTATGAAAGACTATAAGAACCCTCCTCTTTATTCCACATTAATAATTGATTTCTTACATAATATGACACTTAATACAAAATATAATATTGAGAATTCTAGTGTCATGGATAATTGAAAACATTTCATAACAACTTAAAATTTGAAAAACAACATCTATATTGAGAACATATATAAGAATCATGTAGTTAAAACATCATTGGATAACATGGGGACATAAATAAGAGAGCGGTGAGATATGAATAATAGTAAGAGAATAATGATAAAATAACATGATATAAGTATTACATGTTAAAAATATTCATATAAATGGGGCATAAAAGGAAAATTAATAATAATAAATGATATATCATGATAATCATAACATTAAAAATTAGGAAACAACATAAAATCATGCATCTTGAATAAAGGGTTAAGGTGAAATACCATGATATCATGATTTAAAAAGTCTCTAACAGAATTGGGTTCACTCCCTATTCCAACATGATTTATCATGACACTAAACATTACCCAATTAATTGGTGAGATTAATAATTCTGGGATCACCCATCACATTCATTTCATTCTAATTCTCATGGGTACCACGTAGATTATAATACACAAAATCATTTATCATCCCATTTTATTCAAAAAACATGGTTTTTGGAATATATAAACATATTTCCCATTTAAATGATGTAAATTTTTATATAGGTGAACACCCTTGATAGAAAATCGGTTTGGTATTTCTCTCAATTCTTCCCAATTGGTTGGCTAATATTGTCCCTGTGAAAAATAAGAACGGACAAATTAGAGTTTTCATTGATTTTAGAGATCTTAATTGGCATTTTCTAAAGGATGATTTTCCAGTTACGATAATAGAACTCTTAATTGATGAAATAGCTGGCTATGAAGCACTTTCCTTCATGTGTGGATATTCAGGATATAATCAAATATGAATGGCTCCATAAGATGAGGAATCTACAGCCTTTAGAGCCCCTCAGGGTGTGTTTCTCTATCAGGTAATTCCATTTATCCTGAAGAATGTAGGCGCAAAATATCAGCGTGCCATGAATCGTATCTTTAAATCCTTTTTAGGGAAGTTTGTTGAATGTTATTAGGACGATTTGGTGGTTAAATCCAGGAAACATTCTAATCACATGGCTAATTTGGAAGTCATATTCCATAAACTTTAGCAACATAATTTGAAGACGAACCCCTTAAAATGTTCTTTTGGGGTAACCTTAGGAAAATATCTTGGCTTTATTATACGCCATCGTGCTATCAAAGTATATCCTAAGAAGAAAAATTCAATCCTTTGTATGTCACCTCCTCGGAATTTGGAAGAATTGAGAGGAATTCGAGGGCAGTTAGGCTATATTAGGTGTTTCATAGAAAATTTGGCAAGCAAAAGTCTACCCTTCAACAAATTAATGAAGAATTGAGTCACTTTCAAGTGGATTGAAGAATTTAAAGAAGCATTCGATATTCTCAAGAAATATTTCTTGAGTCCACCGGTGTTAATGCCACCTGTTTAAGGAAGTCCACTTATCCTTTATGTGATAGCTTTTGAGTGATCATTGGGTGCCTTTCATGCTTAGAAGAATGATGTTGGGAATGAAAACAAACTCTACTATCTCAGTCGGACTATGCATGAAGCAGAAAACCAATATTCAAATATTGAGAAGTGCTGCCTAGCATTAATCGTTGCAGTTCAAAAGTTAAGACAATACCTGCAACATCACGAGGTTCAATTAGTATCCCGCAATAACCCACTCAAATTCATCCTTAGTCATCCAATGCTTACAGGACGTCTGTAAAGGTGGGATATTATTTTGCAGCAATTTTATAGTCTTCTAATATGGGAAATTTACATTGATGGTTCTTCTAGAAGTCCAACATGGAAGAAAATGGAAGATCCTAAATTTAACAAAGTTGGGTTAAGAATTGTGCTCATTTCTCTAAAAAAGGAAGTGATACCGTATTCCATTTCATTGTTGGTAGTCGGTAAAATAATGAAGCAGAATACCAAGATCTTATCGTAGGATTGGAGTTGGCACTTCAAGAAAAAGTGAATCACTTAATGGTGAAAGATTATTCAAACATATTAATCCAATAAGGCAATGAGGATTATGCAATCAGAAAAGAAGAACTAATCCCTTTGTATGATTACGTCAGAGAGTTAATGGTGAAATTTCCTTCAGAACCGACATTTCCTTATGTTCTGAGATCACAAAATGCCCAAGATAATGCACAGGATAATATAGCCACAGCTTTGGTAGATCCACATCGGGACGAGACAAGCATAAATATTTACCACCATTGTACAATTTCACCTTATGTTCAAATCAATATAGAGGAAACCAGTGAAATTAGTCCTATTCCTGAACTGTATGGTCATACTACAAGATGGATGGCACCTATCAGAGAATACTTTCAAAATGGAACACTTCTACCTGATAGAGTTGGGAAAGAACAAATTTGGAAAAGTGTGGTAAATTTCACTCTTTATGATAGCCCTGATCACCTAGAGAAAATTCAATACAAAATAGGTTTTGATGGAGTTTTCTTTAGATGTATTGATGGAAAAGAGACAATGGCAGTCATGAAAGAAGTGCATATATGAGTCTATGGTTCCCATCAGACTGGACATAGACTATATGAACAAATTCGAAGACTTGTATATTTTTGGCCTTCCATGATACAGGATTGTTTTGATTTCACAAAGAAGTGTCATTCTTTCCAAGTACATGCCAACTTCATTCATTAACCCCCAGAGTTGCTTCATACAGCTAAATACTCATGGACATTTTCTACATGGGGAATGGATGTAGTGGGACCTTATACTTCACCTACATCCAAGCTGTTTAATTACATTCATACTACTACTGACATCTTTTTCAAATGGGCAGAGGCAATACCTCTCAACGAATCTAGTTCTAAATTCATTATTAGCTTCATCAAGTCTAACATCATTACGAGATTTTGTGTCCCTCATACCATATTGATGAAAAATGGCACCAATTTCTATTAATCCGAGGTGAGGATGTTATATCAAGAATACAAAATCAAATCCAATCATTCATCTCGATATCATGCAGCGGCCAATGGCCAGATATAAGCTTTCAACAAGTCTAATTCAATCATACTGCAAAATTTGGTGGATAGAGATAAGAAATCATGGCCTAATAAACTCTTTCATGCTTTATGGGCTTATCAGACCACCACTCGCACTACAACGCGGTCAACTCAATATTCATTAGTTTATGGAACAGAAGCAGTCTTGCCCATTGAGGTTCAATTAACCTCACTCAGAGTAGCCATTTGTGATCAGTTATCTACAGATGAACAATCTCAAAAGAGATTGGATGAATTGGAATAGTTAGATGATAAACTATTGTGCACCCTAAACCACTTGGAAGTCTATCAGAATCGAATAGCATGATCTTTCAATAAAAAACATCCTCTTCATTCATTCCTTCAGGGAGAATTGGTATTGGTTATTAGAAATCCAATGATACCAGGAAAGAAACCTCCCAAGCTGGACCCAAAATGGGAAGGAACATATTCAATACATAAGGTCTACTACAATGGAGCTTATTCTTTAATTTCAATGGATGGAGAACTCATCACTACACCAACCAATGATAGATTTCTGAAGAAATATTGTGTGTAACAAAAATTCCATTGTCCAGCAAGATGCTAAACTACATCATCTCTACTCCATGAATATGACCTTAAACTACTCGCACCATCGTCCAACATGATGTTAAACTGTGAAAATGTCCCTAATACATCCAACTTGATGATAAACTATGTCCTCTTTTGTCCTCACTACATGAAATTAAACTACTCAGTACCCTTTTCATCCAACATGACATTAAATGATATTGTCCCAATCATCTTAGCTACATGATTCTAAACTGTACAACACCCTTATTGTCCAACATGACGTCAAACGGTGTCCGTATATTTATCCTACATGGCGTTAAACTGTATTGATTATTCATCCTACATGACGTAAAATAGACAAAGTCCCATAAATACGTTCTATATGAAATTAAACTGTATTTTGTTCCTACTACATGACACTAAACTGTGAAGCCCCAATACTCCTCCCTACAAGAATTTAAACTTCATAGTCCCTTCATACGTCCTGTATTACATTAAACTGTGCATCGTTAAGTTTGTTGCTACCTCTTGATTCTCACACTGAGTATGACTCATGTGATCTTTGATTAAACATCAACCATAACACCCTCTATGGGCCTCTAACCATGCATATGACCCAAAACCATTTTGTTTTAGGCGGTTGTTCTCCAAAACAAGTTGGCCACCAGTTTTTCTTCTATTGAACTACACGGACTTTGATCATTGCCTTCTAGGCTGGGCACGCAGGCATCCTCTTGAGGTTCAAGCCCAAAACCAATTTCTTCACATCGGTTCACCTTCATCTCATACGATGTTGATTCGTGAAATCGCCACCAGAACTAATATCTTAACATTGGTTTACCTTGGTCCTTATCATACGAACTTAAACTATTCGCACTTTTGAACTATACGACAATAAACTACGATATTCTTTGACACCCTCACCTTATAGGGAATCATTATTTTCATTGATCTCCAATCATGTTATATTACAATGACTATATGCATACATGTCAATGCCTGAACCTTTTATCTTAGGTCAATCCATCATTTCACTAATGTCCACTTTCACCCTTCATATGTAGGACCAAATATGTATAGAGGGTATTTCAATAACTACGTGAGGTTTTATTCCCATCCTTATGGGATGTATAAGAACGTTTGAGCATCCCTAGAATCCAGGCCCATGTCTTCGAGCCTAACCCCAAATTCCACTTTTAGTCCCCTGGCTGAAAAGTCCCTATGAAAACACACACAATGTATTCATTATTATGGTTCGAGCTCTATGACCCTAAACTAAGATTTCCAATACTCTCGTACCACATGAAATTAACTATATTTCAAGAACTATGTATGGCTTGATTCCCATCCTTATGGGATACGTAGTGAAGTCCAACATTTTAGTTCAGGACCCAGCCACAACATTATTATAGTTAGCATTTTCCTGTGTATCTTCTACATGCATTGGACAATGCCCATTTTGATGTATCATACTCCTAACCTTAGATAATTCCAGATCTCTATAACCCTTTTCTTGACTTCTGGTCACAAAATGTCTGATGTCTGAGTGTTATTTTTCCTGACTATCAAGCACATGCCCTTAGGCGGCCTTTCATAAACAATCTACATAACAGACTTGTCAGTCAATATATGCTATTATTTGACTATGCATACAATGCCCTTAGGCAGCCCTAAATAATTAAAGCCCCTAATATATTAGTCAAATAGTGGTAACTTCATTCTTGGGAAGAAAACCTCGTTTGTCCATATTCATCTTAATGACAATAAGTATGGATCCGCAAAAATATCCATCCTTAACATATCGCTCCCATAATCTTTTCATGATCTGAATGTATTCAAGGATATGGTTTATATTTCACATCACAATGTTTGGGTCAGACCTTTGTAGGAGTGACATTCATCCAATTATTTGAAAATCTTGATTGGAAATATCCTCTCCATATTCAAGTACCTCTTTTCATACTACAAACTCTGTGCTTTGGAAAATTTGAATCCCCAAAAACTTCCACTAGCTTTTAATTAGTAGAAATGTAAATTTCTGAGAGTTCTTTTTCCAGACTATGCAGCACGTGCCCTTAGGCGGCCTTGCATAAGTAGTCTACATAACATAACTGTCAGCCAAAAGATTCTATTATTTGACTATGCAACCAATGCCCTTAGGTGGGCATGCATAATTCAACCCCCTAATGGGTTTGTTAAATAGTGGTAACATAATTATTGGGAAATACTTCTTCTAATTCCTCTTAGTCCTTTTTTCACATCATTCCTCAGATAAAAAAATTTCGTAAGTCATAGTTTACATGTTTTTCTCCATACTTGAATATGGTAATATGTTTTCAGATAAATAATCAAGTAATTGAGTTAATTTTAATCCATTCATTCAAATATATTTTTACCTTAAACATTATCCTTTTTATGTCTGGTGTGCATAAGTTTAAACTGCCCATAAAAGAAATGGGAACTCTAAACAAAAAAGTCAATTTCCCAGCTCACTAAACCTATACTTTGTATGATTTAGGTAATATTGAGAAATAAAAGATTCAATGTTTGTAGGGTTATTTTTATATTCCTATCAAAAATCACACTATTCTTACTAGGCCCATTGTCTCAAGGAAAATTTAACGAAGGTAGAAAAAGAAGGCATGCACAAATGATTGAAGTTGAAAGTATTCTTCATTGATGCACAAGAGTTTGAAGGATGTATATAGACTGGAGTCTCTTCCCTTATCCAAGAATTACAAAAGGCTGTAAACATAAATCTTCATTTGATTTACAGCATCTTGAGCTTCATCAGCAGCCACTTGAAGCTCATGCACTCGACCGAATTCACTCTTTTCACCTTGACAGAGTGCGTTATCGGCATATGCAATGGCTTTCATACCATTCGTTTGAACTCCATCCAATGAATTATTAAACTGGTCCAGTTCCCTAGTAACAATATCTAACTGTTGCTGAAGGTGCATTTGCTAGACAAAATTCTCTTTGATCTTATGCTTCAGCTCCTTTAACATGGTAGCATGATCAGCCTCAGCTCGGGATATAGCACCCCTTCTCATCGAATCCTGAACGACACGCACTTACGTGACACCATCTGCACTCTCAACAACAGCGTGCCACCCTTACTTGGTTTTGTCCTTTACCTCAGAGTCACATCCTAATTTATTTCAGATCCAACTCTGAGGGGGGACTTTTGTTGACTCTCCTTTCCGTCACAAAGTCTAATGACTGAAAAAGGTAAATACCTTAGTCTAAATTGATTCATCAATTAATGAAACGTCAAAAATTGACAAAGGAATGAAGATGGATTTTTTTACACTTGGTTCATGCAAGTTTCTGCAAGGTCACGCAAGTATACTTGCACGCCTCATATTGGTCGCGCAACTGACTTGCGGCCCAAAATTAATTTTTTACCAAGGTCTTCAATAGCCTATAAATACCCTAGTGGGCCTCCCCCCCCCCCCATTTCGAGGAAGGAAAAATTCCAAAACTCAGATTCAAGCTCCTGATACCCTAGTCTCTTCTGGAAGTCTTCCGAACACTTATAATGCAATTTCTTACATAGAATGGAAGCTCTAAACAGGGGAAACAAGGCCTAAGTGTTGGAACTCATCAACACTTTCTCGCCAAAGTGGCCAGCCCTTAAGGGAAATGGCCACACATGCTCCCTGCCTTATCCCTTCAATAAAACATAGGTGCCACACTTTTGTAAGCCTTTAGGGATAATACTAAAGGCTTGAGACAAGTCTCTCCCATGTATTACCCTAAGTGTTGACCTTTGTGCAAGTACCCATGTGTTGCGCAAGTATACTTGCACGACCAGGACTTGCGCGCCCACTCAGGACTTGCATGCCTCTCTCTTTTAGGGTGCCACTCCTGCCTATTCACTTGATTTATTCAAATACACCTATCCTTTTCAAGACATAGCCTTCAAAACCCTCTTTAAAGTCATTTGACAAGGTTCCTTTGTTGGATTCCTTATCTGAAAGGAATTCTATGGAACATTTCTTAAAACCTAGTGACTTACATATCTTTATGTCACTAAGGTTAGAAATTCCATTCATTCAACCTCATCCTTTAAAGAGTAAATGATCATTAATTTGGGACTCCTTCTCAGGAGTAAGTCCCAATCACAAAATCCAAAATTTGGGCATCCTCGTTAGGAGTAAGCCCCAAGTCCCTTAACATGGGCCCCCTTTTCATAAGTAAGCCCCATTCTTCATGTTCCCTTAATTTTGGGCATCCTTCTCAAGAGTAATCCCCAACCATAATTATTTTAATATAGTAATCCTTTTTAGGAGTAATCCCCAAGTTCCCAAAATCCAAATTCCCTTAAAGTGGGCATCCTTTTCAGGAGTAATCCCCAGTCATAATTCCCTTTAACCTAGGCCTCTTCTCTAAGTGTAACCCCCAGTCATAATTTCTCTTAACCAGTCTTAATATAATTTTTATTTGGGCTTCCTTCTTAGGAGTAAAACCCAATCATAAGTCCTCCCTAATTTGGGCATCCTTTTCAGGATTAATTCTTATGTTATGTATCAAAATCACCATAAAACACATATACCTTTATAGACCTTGTCCCTGGGTTTCTTCCCTGAAGTAAATCCTATTCTTCATCTATCTAGGCTGCCATACATACATAATCCAAACATCATTTATTATAATTGCATCTTTCATGGAACAATTTTTTGGTTTTACCAATACCTCTTGTTTCTCACACTGAGCATGACTCACATGAGCTTAGAGTGTAAAAGTAATTATGACATCTTTCTTTGAGCCATAAATCTTGCATAAACCTCATACTTAGTTACTCAAACTATGTGGGTTCTGAGTCCTTTTCTAAAATAAAGGATACGTAGGTAGTCCATCTGCGGGTACGATCCCAACTCTGAATTAATCTATGTCCTTCTGAATGACAATAAACTTCATGTGCCCCACTGAGTGGCTTTAAAATCGGTTTGGTTATCATAATGACCAAGAGATTTCTATATAATGTGTCGATTGATACCGTTGACTATGAATATCAAACAAATAAATATGATTACCTATCAATTAAGAACCTCGAATAAGTATAAAATATTATCTAAATCTCATTCATACTAATTATTGATTTTCAGATCTAAAGGAAAGATCATTTACATACTTCGTAATTTAATAAGGATTCATGAACATAACATAAATCTATAAAGAGAGTCCCAGAGTAGACAATAATTCCCCCAAATGGGTGTGATGAGTCCGACCTCCCATCCTCTCGACTAATGCAAATTCTTAAGCCTCATCAGTTCATAAATATTGAAAACCTACCATTGGAAAATAGGTCCAAATGGATATAGAATCATTGGATGTTTCTGGTTCTATGAACAATCCCATTAGAAACATCTCAGAATGTTTGAACCTTAAATCAATGTGGTCATCCCCATTTTCATAGGAAACAAAACAAATGGCAAACCCGACATGAATCCTTAACCAAGTTAAAATGATGTTTTACTTATTTTGTTAGGCCCCTATTTAAACACAATGAGAGGGCCAACACAACAATCAATAACATATATGCTCATCAAAAAGATGTAGAAGCCGAACATATCTTGATTATGTTTGTTATATCTAACAGGAACTTTTTTCCAAGATCTTATGCGTTACAGAAATGGCTTCTCTTAAGTTCACGCCTCTGGTGTGAATGCCTCAAGTACTACTCCTGCTGGATCATCTTCCGCTCTGAGGACGACATCACCTACTCAGCATATTCAACACTAGGTATCAGATGCACTAGTTATGGAATACTATTAAAATGGTACTATTCTGACTTTGGAGGCCGCTCAACAAGCCCTCCGAGTCAATAATTCACCCTGGTCATCCGGACAGTGACGACCAGTGATCAAGAAGCAGGTGGTGCCAACAACCGTTTCCAGCCGTTTCAGGTCGTTATCCCTGGAACACAATCACCAGTCCCTCCCATATTCTTGGGAGGTGAATGAGAAGGTCCCTCAGGGCCTTAATTCAACGAGGCAGGTGTGCTTCCCGAGGGCTCCCATCAACAATCGCCGCCAGACTCGTGTGACAGTGCTCCCTCAACAAGATGAGAGTGTCATCTCCAGGCGTTCAGCTCAGGTTCCTCAAACCTGAGTATGCAAGACGAACCAACAGAGGCCATAATCAGTTAATAGTGAGAAGGTTCTTATATATACCTTTTCTGGAGAAGTCCACCAACCTAACTTGGTGGAAAGCAATGAGCGGGCACACACACCCGTACGTTTTAATTCCACTCTCCAGTAGACTCATCTGGAAGCAACACACCAATCCCGCCACGCAATTCCGGTGGAGTACTATATACTGAAACATACACCTTTTTATAATTCCTCAGCTAGTCAGTAGGATCGTCTGACTACATACGAAAAAGCCCAACAACCCAATGTGTTGACAACTAGTAAACATGCACATACACCTGCATACACTCATTAATTCTGCCAGCAGCCTTGTCTGTCAGTGTTGAAGGAAGATCGTCAACCACATTCAACGGAGTGCAATCAGTAGGAACATACACCTCTTAGTAATGATCAGGCCTACCAAGAATCTTGTTTGGTAATACCTGAAGAAGTCAGTCGGAAATCTCCAGCAACGAACAGGAGGCAGACTCAACTCTCTTCCCCCACACTTGAGTACTGTCAGAATTCACAAACAAGAAATGGAGGACAGGAGCAGGAATACACACCTACTCCAAGCACTGAATGGAATTATATCCCTATTCTAGAAGTTGAAGTCACCATGAATATTCTATCAATGGTGACATATCAGAATCAAATCCCTGATCATTTTCTGGATACCTGCTAGAGTATTATAACAGCTTCAGCAACATCACAGGGAAAGAAATGAAAATCGATCCCTTCCAGTGGAGTGACACATCAATAGTTCACTCCAGAATAGACACACACCTCTGTTCCAGTCCAAGTGGGTTGTGGGGGCATACTACCCCATATCATACGGACAACCAAGTCACGCACATACACCTGATTTGAGTGGAGATAATCAACCTATCCAGATACATTCTCTTGAGCAGGCACATACACCTGCACATAATGACCACTTTCGTCAAAAAGTGGTTCCTAAATTGTGTAAGAAGGAATCTAAGAAAAAGACACATCCATCACAGTCATGAAATCAAGGGCCAATCTGTAACAAGGCCATGATTGATGCTGGTTTTCTTGATGCACTCAAACAATTATCTGTTGAATCTCAGGATTCTACTTTTTATGTTCCCAATAGTGGGAACATTAATTCCGAAGGTCTGAATCAGACACTTCCACATGAAGGCTTTCTTCATGATAGTTAGGTCAATCCTAAAGTATCATCTTCATATGAGAGCCACAATAACTCTCTATGTGGTCAGAAGACCAAGTAGCAAATTGTTTCATCTTTTTCTATAACCCACCATGGTGGTACTCCCCATGATGATGAATTTATCTATGACAGTCCTCTCCATATTAGTAATTCAATTTGTCTGGAAAATGAACCTATAGATAATGTAGTGATGAGAAAGCCCTCTTATCATGAGGAACTTGCAAATGTGAAGCCAATCATGTCTGATGATTTGCCACTATAAGGTGAAATACTTTCTCAATCAGAAGATGGACTAGGGTGTAGGTCATTCTCCAAACCACCCTGGAGTCATGCATCATCTAGTTTGATTAGTAAATTATTTACTGATCATGTTGAATCTGATGAATCAATAGGGAATAACCAACTTTGGTCTAATCAGGTAGAATAATCTTCATTAAATTATAAAGAGGAAGTATTGAATATGAAAAAAATCTATCAAAAGGTGAAGTTCCAGTTATGTTTTGGACTTTGGCTAACTCTCAGTATGACATTCCAGAGATGTTGACGGAAGATGGAATTTATGATATTCATCTGACCATATGGAAAACTATTTGTCAGTTGAAAAATAAAATATTATCTTATGATGAATATGAAAATCTTTTCATGATAATAGAAGGTTTACAATGCCAAATTGATTTGGAATCTCTCTCAGTTTCTCGATATCTGAAAGCTGAAATGTAGTAGAGAGCCCTTCACCGTTCATGCCTTGGTGCACTAAGAAGATTTATCCAGTTAATTTCCAATACCCCATATGGTATTCATATTAGAAGATGGGGTGTCCATGGAGCACTACATTTCACTGTACTCTCCAGTCAACAAAGCCCGCAGAAAATCGTCTCATGCAATTTTATTGCCCATGGCCGGCCACAGCCAATTGGCTTTGTTTGTAATCAAAGGATCGCTCAAGAACATTCCTCAATTAGTTCCTCTCAAAATCATGCATATAGAAATTTTTTTTTGAATTAATCCTGAATAATGAAAACGAGAATATTGAAAAGGATTCTTGATCAGAGTGTTCACATTATCATGTGACAGAAGTGTCAGAAATCATACAACGGTCTTTTGAACTGGGTGACAAGAGTGTAAGTAGGTTGATGCATCCAGCAAATTTCCGGACTAAAGTTCGCAAGATCAGGAGAGCTTTTAAGAAGTTATTAGATATAGGAACTCAAGAACCATCCCATCTTGCCAGACTGGGGACTCTTTTTACCCAACCCTCAGAATCAAAAAATATGATATGATGAGTTGAGCAGGAACTATAGGAATAGCCCAAGTCCACCAAACTGGGGACTTTTTCAAATCGTCAATCTCTTCCTTAGATAATGTCAGCCTTCTCTCGATTAGGTAAGAAGCCCCAAGAAGAAAGAAGATCTAAGTTATTAGGAGATTTCTTCTAAATTATGGTTCGTCAAGAATTTCTAGAGGGATCAAATCAGCAAAAGGCAGTGTCTCAACAAAGACATGGAAGAAGACAATATCGCAGAAATGTCGATAAAAGAGATGCAATGCATTATGCATAAATTAATGTCATTAATTTCATTGTTTCTAATTCTCCAGATAAGGGTCACTTAGAGGGACAAGATGAAGACATTCTTGCTCAAGAATTTTTACACATAGACACAAATGAAGAAGTTGTGCGTACAAGAAATCAATGACTCGCCTAGAATCTGGGTATTCCTTCAAATAAAAAACTTCCCCTTCTCCGAAAGGCGTCCAAAAAAATGAAAAGGGAAGAATTAGGTTACATAACATTCTTCTATATAAGGCCTATCACTCTCACTAGAGAAAAGATTTTCACAATAATAGAAAGATATGAAAGAAATTATGGAGGTAGAATGCAGAACTTATTCAAAGTAGTCTTCCTCTTAAGCGTGCTGAAGTCAGTCAGCCAAGGGAATTTTTTGCGACTACTAAGATGGATCAAGAGTATCCTCCTTTACCTGCACACCCTCCGAGGTCTAATCCTATGGTTTAAACACAACAACAACCGGAAATACTACCATCAGTGGCAGTTCCGGTCGCCACACCTATCCAAGCTCCTGTTATTGCACCTGCACAGGTCCAAGATCAACTGGATGTTTCTCAAAAGATAATGACTACAATTGAGTCATTGAAAACTCAGTTAAAACTTATGGAAGGAAAGTGTTCACCGGTTCAACCGGAGAATAGATCATACCCTGAATGGGTATATGCAATTCATCCCCCATCAAAATTTTCTAGTACCACATTCCCAATCTTTAATGGTTCGGGAGACCCAGAGAAAAACTTAACAAATTTTGTTTCTCGATGTGATCCTATGATGGGAACCCCTCAGCAACAAGAATTAGTTATTCTCAGGTGTTTCGTACTATCATTACAAGGGATTTCTTTTGTATGGTATACAAGCTTGAAATCCTGGTCAATTACCAGGTGGGAGGATCTTCTTCAACTATTCCTTCTCCAATTTAGATCAACTTTACCAAATACAATAGTTTTTTATCTTAAAAACATTAAGCAAAGGAAGAATGAAAGGGTTTCAGATTTCACTACTCACTGGATGGGATTAACATATTCCCTGAGCTTATCACTCCCTGAAGAAGAATTGTTGCCAATATGTGTGGAAAATTTGTGTGATGAGTTGTGCACACCGTTGATCCTTGTGAAATACAAAGGAGGGTTTAGAGACCGTACTCCAATTGCTCAACATATTGAAGACTCTCTTTTAAAGAATAAGGTTAAATCTCATGTAATTCCATTATCTCCAGCAAGGAGAATGGGTATAGCAGATACTGCTACAGTTACGCTTAAACGAGCATCTGTACCTACTTCTACTTCAAGACCTTTATCTTCTCGAAGGGCTCCACATCCTGTGCATCAACAACAGAGGCCCTTTTTTAAATATGATCAAAGATATCAAAGACGAAAATAATTTGAGGATCTGAAGTGAAAATTTTACTCTTTCTGAAATGAACATGTTCTTGGTTACTTAATTTCGGCCCTGGAAAAAAATTTGGTTCAATTGCCAAGGCCCAAAAGGCCAAACAAGGAAAGAGATGTAGACCGTACCAATTATTTCCCATTTCATCAGATGGTGGGACATCCCATTCAGGAGTGTTTTATCTTCAAATACCTCATGAAAAAAATGGTGGACTCAGGACAAGTCAAGTTGAAAGGTTCTTCAGCTCAGGTAGCTTGTGTAACTGCTACAAATCCAGAGGAAGATGATGAGTGGAAAGAAGTCAAGAACACAAATGAGCACAAATATGATGATTGGATGGTCAGAAAAATGATCAACTGAACTCATGCCATTTTGCGAACGCAATTGATGAAACCAATTGTGTCTTCTGCTATGAATTCCATAGTAAAACCCCCTTTATTAGAGTGAAAATCCTCAAATAAACTGCATAATTCAAAGAAATAAGAGAAATAAGAAGAATATGAGATCATGTTAATGCCCAAATTATCTTGGACTCTAAATGATTTTATAACATCTATTTCAAATCCATGGGCACCGCCTCACCAAATGGAATAGCCTAAATTGGATAATCAGGAAGAGCCATCATCAGATGAAGAGTTGATCTTTGGTTCTGTTAATAGGAATCGTTTAACAGATCTGTATGCCAGTCATAGTTTTGATTTTGATGAGCCTGAATTCCCACAATCAAACAGAGGAATTAGAGAGAGTTTCAGATGTCTGGAATACAGAGGCATAAAAGGATATCCCAGAAGCCACTATTCCAATTTTACCGCTCCTAGAACTGTGTATGCTGCAAAAACTCGTGGCAGATCCCTTCAATGGGCACAACAAGAACATGAAAATTCCTCCACAAATAGTAGACTCAGTCATGGTATATTTATTCTAGATGATTGGTAAAATATTCCACCTTTTTCCTCTAAGAAAGTAAATAGACCTATTCGGTCTAATCTTCCGAATCCTAGAGTACTGGAAACTCCTACCCCAATACAAGACGCATCTACTTCCAAAGCATCAACTTCCATGTTACATGTGAATCCACATGTTCCTATTGGGAAACGCAGACCTTTGGATCAAAATTATGATGTATTGAAACACTTATCCCAATTACTGGCCAAGTTATCAATTTTCGATACCTTAAATTTATCAAGGGATCTTCGGGAGGCACTCATTGAGGCTTTGCCAAGTCCTCAAGAAATTGAAACTGAAATTGTTGCAGTTGAAGTCTACCATGTATAGAATAGTCCTGCATAATTTCATGCAGTGATATCTTTTAGAGATGAAGATGTAGATGATGTCGTGCATGGACATATTAGACCTTTATACTTATCTGGAAAGGTCAATGGTGTAGACGTTTGAAGAGATTTCATTGATAATGGTTCAGGATTCAACCTCATCCCCATTCGTACACTTAGTCGATTGGGCCTCACAGAATCTGATTTATCTCATTCTACTTTGATGTTACAAGGATATGATAAAAATGAACAACAACCACTGGGCGAGATTACACTCAGAACTCAGTATGATGATCTTTTATACAATTCAGATTTCATGTTTGTTGATCATGACACATCATTCATCATCTTTCTTAGAAGACCTTGTCTTCATCAACATGCGGTTATCCCCTCATCATACCATCAATGTCTCAAATATTGTTTTGATGGTCAAATAGGGTCATTGTATGGTGATAAAGACCCACTCAAAACATATGAATCTAAATACATTGAGGTGGAATTATATCACATGAAGGATAAGGATAAATCCACAGTAAGGGAGGTTACCAAGGTTAATGCTCCATATGGTGTGGAAAAGATTCTAGTAAATACATTTACACATTTGAGTGCAGATTATGTGTTTCTAATGAGTCAAATTTACATGATAGACCCAAATCAAAATACTCTTATAGAAACCTCCATAATGTCAATTATGAAAATTATTCCATACATCATCGGATAAATTTTTAATTCACCAAGAAATGATGAAAGCTCAAATGGGGAGGTCATCATTTCATCTGTAGAAATATAGAAAGTCCATACTTCACCAACTATGCCAGAAGAAGTTATAGCTGTGTAAGAGGTGAACGATGATGTCGATTCTCAATCAATCATCTCCTCTTTATTACCCAAGGAAGAACCTTCATCATCAATCAGGTCAGAAATGGAAGATTCTTCTTCAAGATGTTAAATATTAACATCTCTTCTGATCATGGAAATTCTACTTCATCATCAACTATGCAGGTAGAAACAGAATAAATAACACATGTTGAAGAAGAAGTGGTTGATCTCAGGGATGTTCATCTAGCATTTGAAGAGGGTATCTCTACAACTGTGGATGAACATAGAGAAATAAATTTTGGTTCAAATGAAGATCCACACACAACTTTAATTAGTACGGCCATGACTCTTGAAGAGAAAGATATGTATATTTCATTTTAAAATAAAAATTGAGATATATTTTCTTGGAACTATACAGATATTCTAGGGCTTGATTCTGCTGCTTCTACTCATCGTTTGTGTTTTCCAGAAGAACATTGAGGATTTAAATAAGCCTCATGAAGAACACACCCAACCAATGCATACAAAATTTATGTTGAAGTGGATATTCTTATCAAAGCTAACTTCCTCAGAGAAGTAAAATATCCCAAGTGGTTGGCTAATATTGTCCCTGTGAAAAATAATTACAGATAAATTAGAGTTTCCATTGATTTTAGAGATCTTAATCGTCATTTTCCTAAGGATGATTTTATAGTTCCGATAATAGAACTCTTAATTTATGAAATAGCTGGCGATGAAGCACTTTCCTTCATGGATGGATATTCAGGATATAATCAATACTGAATGGCTCCATAAGATAAGGAATCTACAGCCTTCAGAGCCACTCATGGTGTGTTTTACTATCGAGTAATGCCCATTTGGCCTGAATAATGCAGGCGCAACATATTAGCATGCCATGCATCGTATATTTAAAACCTTTTAGCGAATTTTTTTGAATGTTATTTGGATGATTTGGTGGTAAAATCCATGAAATGTTCTAATCACTTTGCTGATATGGAAGTCATATTCCACAAACTTTGGCAACATAATTTGAAGACGAACCCCTTAAAATGTTATTTTGGGGTAACCTCAGGAAAATTTCCCAGCGTTATTGTACGCCATCGTGGTATCGAAGTCAATCCTGAGAAGAAAAAGTAAATCCTTGGAATGTCACCTCCTCCGAATTTGGAAGAATTGAGAGGACTTCAAGGACACTTAGACTATATTCGGCATTTCATCGCCAATTTGGAAGGCAAATGTTTACCCTTCACCAAATTAATAAAGAAGGGAGTCACTTACTGGTGGACTGTAAAATGTCAAGAAGAATTAGATATTATCAATAAATATCTCTTGAGTCCACCGGTGTTAATGCCACCTGTTGAAGGAAGTCCACTTATACTCTATGTGACAGCTTTAGAGTGATCATTGGGTACCTTTCTTGCTTAGAAAAATGATGCTGAGAATGAAAACAGCCTCTACTATCTCAGTCAGACTATGCTTGAAGCAGAAACCCGATATTAAAATATTGAGAAGTGCTGCCTAGCATTAATCTTTTCAGTTCAGATGTTGAGACAGTACCTCCAACATTATGAGGTTAAATTAGTATCTCATAATAACCCGCTCAAATTCATCCATAGTCATTCCATGTTTACAGGACGTCTGGCAAGGTGGGAAGTTATTTTTCAGCAATTTGATATTTAGTATGTGTCTCAAAGGGCAATAAAGGGCCAAGCTCTGGCCGATTTCCCTGCTGAACATCCTACAGTAGAATATGAATCTTCAGATATTGATTTTCCTGATGAGGAAGTCTTGTCTATTCAAGATATTATTCAAATATAGGAAATGTTCTTTGATGGTGCTTCTAGAAGTCCAACTGGGAAGAAAATGGAAGATCCTAAATTTAACAATGTTGGGTTAGGAATTGTGCTCATTTCTCCAGAAAAAGATAGTGCTACCCTATTCCTTTTCATTTTTGGTAGGCGGTACAAATAATGAAGCAGAATACCAAGCTCTTATCGTAGGATTGGAGTTGGCACTTCAAGCACAAGTGAATCACTTACTGGTGAATGATTTTCATACCTGGTAATCAAATATGTCAATGGGGATTATGCAATCAGAAAAGAAGAACTAATACCTTTGTATGATTATATTTGAGAGTTAATGGTAGAATTTCCTTTAGAACCAAAATATTCGTATGTCCTGAGATCACAAAATTCCCAGCTGATGCATTGGCTAATATATCCACAGCTCTGGCATATCCAAATCGGGACAAGATAAGCATCATTATTGCCCACTGTTGTACAATTTCACCTTATGTTCAATTCAGAACAGAGGAAATCAATGAAATTAGTCCTATTACTGAACCGTATTGTCATACTACAGGATGGATGACACCTATCAGGGAATACCATCAAGATGGAACACTTCCACCGAATAGAACTGAGAAAGAACAAATTTGGCGATGTGTGGCCAATTTCACTCATCAGGAATGCCCAGATCACATAGTGAAAATTCTTTACAAAAGATGTTTTTATAGAGTTCTCTTTAGATGTATTGATGGAAAAGAGAGAATGGCTACCATGAAAGAAGTTCATATAGGAGTCTGTGGTGCCCATCAGTCTAGACAAAGACTATCTGATCAAATTTTAAGACTTGGATATTTTTGGCCTTCAATGATACAAGATTGTTTTGAGTTCACAAAGAATTATCATTCTTTACATGTTCATGAAAACTTCATTCATCATTCCCCAAAGATTCTTCATACAACTAAATACTTGTGGCCATTTTCTACATGGGGAATGGATGTAGTGGTACCTTATCTTTAAGCTACATCCAAGCAGTTTAATTATATTCTTACTGCTACTAACTTCTTTTACAAATGGGTAGAGGAAATACCTCTCAAAGAATCCAGTTCTAAATGCATTGTTAGCTTCATCAAGTCTAGCATCATTACCATATTTGGTGTCCCTCATATCATATTGACGAGAAATGGAACCAATTTCTGTTCATCCGAGGTGAGGAAGTTGTATCAAGAATACAAAATCAAATCCAATAATTTGTCTCACTATCGTGCAGTGGCCAATGGCCAGATAGAAGCTTTCAGCCAGACTCTTTCAGACATACTGCAAAATTTGGTAGATAAAGATAAAAGATCATGGCCTAATAAACTCTTTCATGATTAATGGGCTAATCAGACCACCACCCGGACTACAAGGCGGTCAACTCCATATTCATTAGTATATGGAACAGAAGTAGTCTTACCTATTGAGGTTCAATTACCCTCGCTCAGAGTAGCCATTTGTGATCAGTCATATATAGATGAAAAATCTCAAATGATATTGGATAAATTGGAATGGTTTTATGAGAAATGATTGTGCACCCTACACCACTTGGAAGTCTATCATAATAGAATAACACGATCGTTCAATAAAAAAGTTCCTCTTCGTTCATTCCTTTAGGGAGAATTACTATTAGTTCTTAGAAATCCAATGATACCAAGAAATAAACCTCCCAAATTGGACCCAAAAATGGGAAGGAACATATTCATTACAAAAGGTCTACTCCAATGGAGATTATTATTTAATTTTAATGGATGGAGAACTCATCACTACTCCAACCAATGCTATATTTCTGAAGAAATATTTTTTTTGTAACGAAAATTCCATCATCCAGCAAGAAGTTAAACTGAATCATCTATGGTCTATGCATATGACCTTAAACTACTCGCACCATTGTTCAACATGACGTTCAAATGTGAAAAAGTCCCTAATATGTCTAACATGACGTTATACTATGCCCTCTTTTGTCCTCACTACATGACATTAAACTGCAATGTTCCCTTTTCATGCAACATGACATTAAACTATATTATCCCAATTGTCTTAGCTACAGGACACTAATCTGTACATCACCCTTATTGTCCAACATGACGTTAAACTGTGTCCGTATATTTTTCCTACATGGCGTTAAACTGTACTGCTCATTCATCCTACATGACGTAAAATTGACAATGTCCCATAAATATGTCCTACATGACATTAAACTGTATTTTGTCCCTACTACATGACACTAAACTGTGAAGCACCAATAGTCTTCACTACAAGACATTAAACTGCATAGTCCCTTGATACGTCCTGGATAACATTAAACTATGCATCGTTAAGGTTGTTGCTACCTCTTGTTTCTCACACCGAGTATGACTCATGTGAGCTTTGAGTAAACTTTAACCATAACACCCTCTCTGGGCCGCTAACCATGTGTTTGTACCAAAACCATTTTGTTTTAGGTCGTTGTTCTCCAAAACAAGTTGGACACCAATTCATTCTTCAATTGAACAACACAGACTTTGATCCTTGACTTCTAGGCTAGGTACGTAGGCATCCTATTGAGGTTCAAGCCCAAAACCAATTTCTTCACATCGGTTCACCTCCGTCTCATTCGATCTTGATTCGTGAAACCACCACCAGGACCAATATATTCACATTTTTCTCATTGGTCCTTACTATATGACCATAAACTATTCGAACTTTTGTCCTGTACAACAATAAACTACAACATTATTTGACACCCTCACCTGAGAGGGAATCATTATTTGCATTGATCTCCAATCATGTTATATTCTAAAGACTATGTGCATACTTTGAAATCCCCGAACCTTTTATCTTGGGATAATCCATCATTGCACTAAAGTCCCCTTTCACCCTTCATATGTACGAACCAAATATGTATAAAGCGTATTTCAATAACTACATGCGGTTTGATTCCCATTATTATGGGATATATAGGAACGTTCGACATACCTCGAATCTTGCTCCAATTCTTTGAGCCTAACCCCAAATTCCACTTTCAGTCCCCTGGATGAAATGTCCCTGTGAAAACACACACAGTGTATTCATGATTATAGTCCGAGATCTATGACCCTAAACTAAGATTTCCTATACTCTCTTCACACATGATGTTAAACTGTATTTTAATAACTACATATGGCGTGATTTTCATCCTTATGGGATACATAGTGAAGTCCAAAATTTTAGTTTAGGACCCATCCACAACATGATTATGGTTAGAATTGTCCTTTGTGTCTTCTATATGCATTGGATTGTCCCCATTTTGATGTCTCATACTCCGAACCTTAGATACTTCCAGATCTCCATAACCCATTTCATGAATTCTGGTCACAAAATGTCTGATGTATGAGAGTTATTTTTTCCTGACTATGCAGCATGTGCCCTTAGGCGGCCTTGCATAAAAAATCTACATAACAGACTTGTCAGCCAATAGAGGCTATTATTTGACTATGCACCCAATGCACTTAGGCAGCCCTAAATAATTTGTAAAGACCAGTAAATTTTAAGGAAAATTTTTCTTAAATTCCTTGGGATTTTATGAGTACATAGTTTCTGACGGCACCTGATTCTGAGTCCCGGTGTGCTCAGAATCAATTTCAGAAGATTAGATCAGGTACGATCAGTAAACAAACGAGAGGGTTTTTCTATCTTTTGAACCGGTGCTCAAAATTGAATTCCGATGGAACCAAGGAAACTGCAGTGCTGATAATTTCTTAGGAAGACCTTTATTGGAGTTGTGTTTGCTCGGGAGGAGTTGTTTAAAAATTGATTAAGTGTAAAGTGAAATAAAGTTGTTTCACAATTTTATTTCTCTTTTCTAGGTGGTTTATTCCTAGGTATGGGAGTTGGGGTGGGACCCACTAAAATCCTAACCCCTCTTGATAGTATACTAGTGAGGTGGGCCCCACATGAGCCCCACCCCTTCAAATTCCTCTAAATCCTCTAACTCCTCTTTATGTTGACAACTCCCATTAATTTGTAACTCTCTCCTCTATCCACATTATTCAAGCAAAAAACATAATCAATTAAGTGGTATTTGTGTTTGATATTTAAAAATTAAAATGCGTGGCTTGAAGTAAAAGAATAAGTGAAGTCTTATTTTATTTTGGGGTCAGTTGTTTTTGAGAATTGAGAGAGGGATAAGTCTTCTTCCCTTGAAGAACTTCATCTTCTCCGGTGAAGAACATCCCTACTTCGATGAAGAACACCATCACTTCATTCCATCTTCTCTCTGCATCAACGAAAAGGAGAGACTGCTTCCTCCTCGGATGTTCTCTGTCGACTTATATGAAGCCTCACCCCGCGATGTCATTTTCCGCGATGCTAGCTTCTGCGAATTTCATTGAGGTAGGGGTTGTTTCATCGTTCAAGTATTATTTAACGTTCTTCATTAATTTAATTCTCCACTTGATATCGATATCACGGGTGGAGGTCGGACTGCACAAACATGGCTGATCCTCCTCTCCTTTTTGTTGTTGATCATAGTTGTGTCTTGGGATGGAGGTGACGTGGTGTCGTTGCACCGCGGTGGAATGATAGAACCGCGACCGGAGCGGGCCGCGGTGAAGGTGGACAGCACTATCGCGTCGTGCCTGTGAGGCCGAAGGAGACTGCGGCCAAGAGTGGGTCGCGGCAGAGGGGCGCGGCGCCGCCGCGCCGTGCCGATTGTGCAAGAGCCACGGCCTTTGGCCATGTCGGTTCAGCAAGGGGGTGGTCGGACTCCGCCGGCCGTCGGCACATTAGGAGGCGGGATCCACGGGGGTCACGCGACAACTCACCAGCTGGCCAAATGGCCGGCCATTTCGGAATAACAGGGGGGGAATAACCCCTGGTTTTACTAGGGTAGACCCCACCTGAAAGGTGGGCCGCCGTTTCATCAATCAAGGGGGCAGCGCCCCCCTGCATCCCGCTTGGCCGAGAGCCGAGCCCCCAGCCACGCGGGTCGGGCCGCCCGCGCCAGGCCGGGCCTGCCACGATGGGCTGGACCCCCGCGCCAGGCCGGGCCACACCCAATTGGGCCGGACTCTGACCCGGGTCGGGTCGACCCGGTTCGGGCCGACCAGGGGGTATTTGGCTGGGTCGGACCGGGCCCAAACCGCCTACTTTCAGTCAGTTCTATCCAAACTCCCATAACATGGGCTACAAACCTCCTATCGACACACCGTTAGTTGCGTTGGGATCCTTGGATCGAGATGGTCATTTCGGTATATTACACTAACGGTTTTGGAGAACTTTGGATACGGCCGGTTGGTTCGAACACGAAACCAACGAGGCCCTTGGAGCGGAAATGATTATAACATGAGCTCCAGACGTCCGATTGATGTTCCATCGACTTTGTTGGTTTCCTCATAGTGAGACGATTCTATTGTATTACACTGCTTGAGGATTGGATGCAGATGGAGTACGGTCGGGTTGGATTTAGCATAAAAACCAACCGGGCCCCTGGGACAAAAAAGCCAACAACTCTCATACCAGGCGTCTGATTGACACGCCATCTGTCGCATTGAGTTCCTATTGATGAGACAAAACTTTGTGTTACATAGACTCTGGACTTTGTGATAGTTTATGTGTCGAAACCTTTGTCTCTTGGAGTGGACCCTTATGGAATCGAGCGTGCAGTGTGCGGGAACCCTAGAGTTGTTTGTGACTGCGACGACGATGACGACTGTAATTGGATCCTACGTGGGTTCGACATCAAGGACGACTGTACTTGGATCCTCTGTGGGTTTGGTAGTGATGACGATTGTACTTTGATCCTACGTGGGTTTGGCAATGAGGACAACTGTTCTTGGATCTTCCGTGGGTTCAGCAGTGACGATTACTGTACATGGATCCGACGTTGGTTCGACAGCGACGACATCTGTACTTGGATCCTATGTGGGTTCAGTAGAGGAGATGATTCATAGGATACATCGATCATCTCCACCACTCTTCGTGATTAGTATACTTGTGTGAGCTGAGTCTTGACTTTTAATCTTTATCTTTGATAAGATTGGCTCTCTTTCCTGTGTGGATTGGGACACACATTCCTCTGTGGATTGAGTTTTACATTCCTATGTGGACTGGTTTGTACATGAGTTCATGAGTTGGAGATGAACTAGAATTGATGGCTTAGGTATATGTATTGGAATATACATAAGTTGTGTTGGTCGATACTTGTATTCGTATCTTTGCTTTCTGGTTTATCCTTTTTGGATTCTGGGAGAACTTCGGGAGTCTTGAGGTCTCCACTGAGTATCGTATACTCCCCCCTGCATGGGCTATGCATTCATTACATTGTGTTGGATGAAAATGACAGACATCACTGACCGTGGTTGAGGCTTGAGGAGCAGGACTGTACCTGGAGGTGGTCTATTAGGTCGGACGTACACGGAGAGGATGGCCGGACTTGAGGAGCCGACGAGACTGTCTGTACTCATCCTCTAGGTGGGATTTCTGGAGGACGACTTGGTTGTTTCTGCTTACTTTTCAGTTGTTATACTTTCTTTTTAGTTGATGTATATACTTTTTAGTTGTTCTACTTTCTCTTCAATTGTACTGCACTTTTAGTTGGGTTTTTATTCTAGCCCATTTACTTTCCAGCACTTACTTTTGTACTCAGTTTACATACTTTTTACATCAGCTTGTGTACTCTGTGGTGTTTTTTACTATATAAAGGCAACGCCTTCCTTTTTATCAGGATATACACCTTTGGTGCTAGTCGGCATCCCCTGGCCTATGGAAGGCGGGCTTGGGGTAGTCACGGCACGGGCCCTGAGGACAGGTCATGACAAATTGGTATCAAAGGAGTTCGGTTCTTCTGAAGAACTCAAGAAATTAATATTTATACTACGTGAAGCAATATTGTTCAGGGTATTGAGTGTGGTTATCAGTCCAGCGAGTCCATTATTGGTGTGGAGGCCGATGTATCCATACACTGGGACCCTGAATTCTGATTTCCGACTCAGTGCATGAAAACATTGATTGCTTGTGTGTTCCATACTTTTCTTTGTTATTACTTGTGTCGGCTAACTAGGTATACTGTATTGACTGTGGCTCACCTGTTTCTTTTCAGGATAACCCCACGACGACAAAAATCTAGGGTTCTAAGCTTTGTGCGAGAAGGCAGCCCATCAAGCGATGTGGCCTCGGTGTAGGGCCCCATTATAGTGGAGGCAGCGGCGATACCTCTACCCGCAGAGCCACCGATGCCACCTGCCCTAGCAGCTGATAGTGCACGTTGCCTGAGTGCACTGCACGAGTTTCTACATCAGAGACTACCCAGGTTCCACGGGGAGACGGACCCTTAGGAAGCCTAGGATTGGATGGTGGCTGTCGTTCAAGTCTTCAGGTTGGTAGGGACACCAGCAGACCTCATGGTGATCCTTGAAGCGAGTCTCCTACACGTGGAAGTAGGTTGATGGTGGAGTCTGATGCTCCAGGTGCATGACGAGGCATCTCTTCTTCAGATAGACAATGAGAGCCTCATCCGCTCGGAGTTCATTCCAGCCACCCTCTGTGTGATATGCATTCAAGATCTACTACAGCTATGACATGGCAACATGACAGTATCCCAGTACCTGGAGAGATTTACTGATCTCTCGAGCTACTCCACAGACTTGGTACATGACCCATTCTTCCAGGCCCAGACCTTCGAGAAGGGACTGAGGCATGAGATCAGGACTTCGATGATCTCCCTCAGCATTCAGATGCAGGGAGAAGTACTGGAGCGAGCCCTTCTTATAGAGAGCATTCTTGCTGAGCCGACACCAGCAGCGAGGCCTAACGCAAGGTGAAACGTAGTGGAGTCTTCTGCAACTGGAAGTCGATGGATGTCACTGGGGTCCAAGCAGACTAGACCATCAGGAGGACGACCTCAGGATACTAGCTCGGAGGTGCGAGGCAAATGCAGCAGAGCCAGTCATACGAGAGGCAGACAGTTCTATGCATGCGGCGGGCAGGGCCACATGGATCGTGACTTCTTGACCCGTCATGTACAGGTGCATGAGACGGTTGAGGGACCACCCAGGCAGAGGCAGTGTTTTGACCATGGCAGTCTGTAGGGAGCAGGCGGATGTGGCAGAGGAGCTTCCCGAGCGGCAGGTGGTGGATGACATTTTGAGTCTCTACCACCACCACCACTAGGAGTTCCACCCTGACCACAGGGAGCTGGGGGAGAGAGGCAGACTCAGCTTTCGGAAGTGGAGGCCTATGACCACAGCACACCAGATATGATTCGAGGTACTATCTGTGTCTACTCCACCCTTGCTTCAGTTCTTATAGAGACAGAAGAGAGTCATTCTTTCATTTCCGCTGCCCTTGTTCAGAGGTCAGAGATTCTGACGGAGCCGTTGGCTTGATCCTTACGGCTAGAGACTCCTACGAGAAGAGACTCGATGATTACGCACTAGTTTTGGAAGTGTGAGCATACTCTAGGAGGCAAGAGCTTCGGCTGGGATCTTCTTTGTAGCGGCGTCGAGGCTTTACGACATCATCTTGGGCATGGATTGGTTATCTAAGGTCTATGATCATATTTACTGTATTAGGAAAAAGGTGCGATGTGTTTGCACCAATGGGAGCATGTTCACCTTCACCGGTAAGAAGGGAGCATTTGTAGCACAGGATGGACTCACACAGAGGAGTGGACAACCGATCACTCATTAGTTGGCTAGTCTTATCCTAGGTGCAGTTGACGTGCAAAGTTCGAGTTTTCCTATTTTGGTGGATCAGTATGCGAAAGTTTTCCTGATGAAGTTCGAGGACTACCTCCTCGTAGAGAGGTAGACTTCTATATTGACCTGTACCTAGGGACAACCCCGATATCTACCCCAGCATATCAGATGGCTCCCGCTGAGCTTCGAGAGATACAGGTACAACTGGAGGACTTGCAGGGCAAGGGATTCATTCGACCCAGTGTTTCACCATGGGCTTCCCCGTTATTGATCTCCATGAAGGCAGATGGGAGCTTGCGACTATGTGTCGATTACCGTCACCTGAACCAAGTGACCGTGAAGAACAAGTATCCACTATTGAGGATTGACGACCTCTTCGATCAGCTCAAGGGAGCACTATGGTTCTCAAAGACAGACCTTAGGTCAGGCTATCATCAGCTCAGAGTTAGATACGAGGATGTACAGAAGACGACTTTCAGGTGTTGGTATGGCCACTATGAGTTCTTGGTTATGACTTTCGGCGTAACCAACACTCTAGAAGTTTTCATGAGTCTCATGAACATGATCTTACAGCCTTACCTTGATTGATTTTTCGTAGTCTTCATCGATGAAAAATTCATTTATTCGACTACTAAGGAGGAGAATGCCTACCACTTGCGGGTTGTACTGGATATACTCTGAGAGCACTAGCTTTATAGTAAACTCTTAGAGTGTCAGTTCTAGATTCGAGAGGTCCACTTCTTGGGACACATCATCACTGAGGTGGGAGTTGCGGTGGATCATGTGAAGATCGAGGCAGTGCTAGCTTGTGAGCCACCCAGGAGCGTGACTGAGGTGCAGAGTTTCCTAGGTTTGGCTGGGTACCATCAGAGATTTGTGCTATATTTCTCCAAAGTTGCATCACCACTTTCTTCTTTGATGAAGAAGGGGAAACCCTTCGTGTGGTCAGATAGATTATAGAAGAACTTCCAAGAGACGAGCCAGAGATTGACTAGTGCACCCATCGTGAGGATACCATAGGAGGGAGTAGGGTACGTAGTCTACTGTGATGCATCAGGAACCATACTCTGGTGTGTCCTGATGCAGGAGTGGGCAGTGATCGCCTATGGATCACGACGGTTGAGGTATCACGAGCAGAACTACGCTACCCATTACCTAGAGTTAGCAGTAGTTGTCTTCGATCTGAAGATGTGGCGACACTATCTAATGGTCGAGCGCTTTACAGTCTACTCTGACCACCGGAGTCCCAGGTTCATCTTCTCATAGAAGGACCCGAACATGATATAGTGGAAATGAGTCGAGTTACTTCATGACTATGACATTGAGATAGTCTATACTCCTAGAAATGGGAACGTAGTAGCCGATTCCCTTAGCAGGAGGATGAGCATTTAGCTACATGGAGAAGCGACATTGCAGCTCTCCACATTGTAGATATCCTTCATGGATAGAGATGGGGCAGCCTTTCTTCAGTCCCCCACAGTCACTCTTCCACTACTTCAGCGGGATAGAGAGGCACAGCGTGGGGACGTTGACTGTGAGATGCGGCGTGCACCGATTTCCATAGGACATGCACCTGATTGATTTTATGTAGGAGGAGAGCATGTCATCCTTTTAAGAGGAAGTACTATGGTATCAGCTGTTTTATAGAAGGAGGTGCTGAGTGATTTTCACACTTCCCCTTTAGTGGTACATCTAGGGGTAGTGAAGATGCACCAAGATCTCAGATGACAACAATGGCGGCCGGGTATGAAGAAGGCTGTGGTAGAGTTCCTTTCATGATGCCTTACCTTCTAGCAGGTGAAGGAAGAGAACCTTGTACAAGCAGGCTTGGTACAACCCATGGAGGTCCCGGAGTGGAATTGGGACAAGATATCTATGGAATTCCTGACTGGGATTCCACATACTTCCAAAGGACACGACTCCATTTGGGTGATCGTTGACCGACTAACCATGTCGGCCCACTTCTTATCCATCATAGATCAGGGATCAGTGTAGAGCTTGGGACGCCTCTACATTCATGAGATCTTACAGATTCATGGTGTTGCATCATCTATCATCTCCAATCGGGATACTCGCTTTACTTCCTGGCTTTTTAAGGTGTTTCATGAGGCATTTGGGATGCAGCTACTCTTGAGCACCACCTTTCCCCAACTGACGGATGGTCAGACGGAGAGGACCATTCAGACTCTCGAGGACAAGATCAGTGCATGTGTCCTTGAATTTGGTCGCAGCTGGGAGGATCACCTACCTTTTGTAGTGTTTCCATACAACAACAATTATCACTCCACCATTGGCATGGCACCATACGAGGCATTGTACGGACGACCTTGAAGATCACCTCTATGCTAGATAGACCCTGGGGAGTCAGCACTTGTGGGACCAGAGATGGTCCGAGCCACAACAGAGAACATCCAGGTCATCCAGGAGCGGATGAGGATAGCTCAGTGCCGACAGAAGTCTTATGATGATAGGAGGCGTAGACCACTGGAGTTCGAGGATGGCGACCACGTTTTCTTACGGGTCTCACCTCGATGTGGATTATAGAGATTTGGCCGGGTCGGCAAGTTATCTACACTCTTCATCGAACCATTCCAGATTCTCAGCAGTATAGATGAGGTGGCTTATCGGCTTACATTACCACCTCAGTTACACTGGGTGTAGGATGTCGTCCATGTATCTCAGATGAGGAGATACGTGCACGACCCGATGCATATCATCGACCATGGGGTGCTGGATATCGATGATGGGGAGGCTTTTGCGGAGGTCCTGGTGGAGATCGAGGATCGATAGGAGCGAGGTCCTATGTAGATGGTCGATTCCTCTAGTGTGAATCAGGTGGTAGAATGGGAACCTCTAGGAGAGCACTTGGGAGCGGGAGGCTCAGATGC
Source organism: Viscum album (assembly GCA_963277665.1). Taxonomy (NCBI): domain Eukaryota; kingdom Viridiplantae; phylum Streptophyta; class Magnoliopsida; order Santalales; family Viscaceae; genus Viscum; species Viscum album. The sequence continues at coordinate 1,593,799,173 of OY728150.1, forward strand.
ATGCACACCACCCTCATTTGTTCCCCTAGTTTGTGATTTATCATTAAGGGGAAGTAAATCCCTGAGGTGGGAATAATGTAAAGACCTGTAAATTTCAAGAAAAATTTTTCTTAAATTGTTTTGGATTTTATGAGTACAGAGTTTCTGACAGTACCTGATTCCGAGGCCCGGTGTGCCCATAATCAGTTTCCGAAGTTTATATCGGGTATGTTCAGTGAACGAAGGAGCGGGTTTTTCTAAATTTTGAAATAGTGCTCGGAATAGAAATCTGAGGGCACCGATGAAACAGCAACACCGGTAATTGCTTAGGAAGACCTTTTTTGGAGTTTCATTTTCTAGGGAGGATTTTTTTAAAAATGGATTAAGTGTAAAGTGAAATAATGTTGTGTCACAATTTTATTTCTCTTTTCTAGGTGGTTTATTCCTATGTATGGGAGTTGGGGAGGGACCCACTAAAATCCTAATTCCACTTGATAGGATATTAGTGAGGTGGGGCCCACACGAGCCCCACCCGTTAAAATTCCTCTAACTCCTCTTTAAGTTGGAAACTCCCATTAATTTGTAACTCTCCCCTCTTTCCTCTTTATTCAAGCCAACACACATAATAAATTAATTGGGATTTGTGTGTGAATTTTAAAAATTAAAATGCATGGCTTGAAGTAATAAAATAAGACACGTCTTATTTTATTTTGGAGTTAGTTGTTGTGTTGAGAATTGAGAGAGGGAGAGCTCTTATTCTCTTGAGGAACATCATCTTCTCTAGTGAAAACATCCCAACTTCGAAGAAGAATGTTGTCACGTCGTTCCATCATCTCTTCATGTCAATGAAAGGGAGATGACGCTTCCTCCTCAAACGTTCTCCATCGATGTATACGGTGCCTCACCCTGTGATGCCGTTTTCTACGACACTAGATTTAGTGAATTTCTTTGAGGTAGGGGTTGTTTCATCATTCAAGTATTATTTAATGTTATTTATTAATTTAATTATCCACTTTCTATCGATATCACGGGAGGAGATTGGACATCACAAACACGACCAATCCTCCTCCCCTTTTTGTTGTTGATCATCCTTGTGGCTTGGAACAGAGGTGACGCGGTACCGTTGCACCGCGCAGGAATGAGAGAACTGCATCCAGAGCGGGCCGCGACGAAGGTGTGCGGAGCCGTTGTGCCATGACGGTGAGCCTGAAGGAGACCGCGGCTAAGATCAGGTCGTGACGGAGGGGCATGGAGCTGTCACGCCGCTTTGGAACACCATGGAGGGCTGTAGTCAAGGCCAGCTGCGGTGGAGGGGTGTACCGCCGATCGTGCAAGAGCTGCAGAGTTTTTCAATAGAAGTTCAACAAGGGGGCGTCCAGACTCAGCTAGCCACCGGCGGATCTGGATGTGGGACCCGTGTGGGTCCCGCGACAGCTCACCGGCTGGAAAAATGGCTAGCCATTTCCGAATAACAAGGGGGGAATAACCGCCAGTTTTACTAGGGAAGACCGCACTTGAAAGGGGGGCCTCCATTTATTCAATCAAGGGGGGAAGACCCCCCCCCCCCACATCCTGATCGGCTGAGATCCAAGATACTGACCACGCAGGTCGGGCAGCCCGCGTCGGGCCGGGCCAGCCGCGCTGGGCCAGGCCGCCCGCGCTGGGCCGGACCCCCACTCCAGGTCGGATCGTGCCGTTTGGGTTGGGCCGCAGCCAACTGGGCCGGACTCGGTCCCATCTTGGGTGGCCCGATTCGGGCCGACCCATGGGGTATTGGGCCAGGTCGGACCGGGCCCAAACCCCCTACTTTCAGACAGTTCCGTTGAAACGCCCATAACATGGTCTACGGACCTCCGATTGACACACCATAAATTGCATTGGGATCCTTGAATAGAGAAGATCATTTCATTATATTATAGTCAAGGTTTCAGAGAACTTTGTGTATGGACGGGTTGGTTCGAGCACGAAACCAACTGGGCCCTCGGAGCAGAAACGCTAATAACTTGAGCTACGGACGTCCGATTGACGTGCCGTCGACTTTGTTGGTTTCCTCTTAGTGATATGGTTCTATTGTCTTACTCCGCTAGAGGTTTGGACATATTTGGAGTACGTTTGGGTAGTTTTTAGCTTAAAATCCAACCAGGACGCTAGGACGAAAAAGAAAATAACTCTCAGACCGGGCGTCCAATTGACGCGCCGTCTGTCGCGTTGAGTTCCTATTGATGAGACAGAACATTGTGATACATCAACTCTGGAATTCTTGATAGTTTATGTATCGAACCCCTTGGCTCGTGGAGTAGACCCTTCGGGAATCGAGCGTGTTGTGTGCGGGAACCCTAGAGCTAGTAGTGACTGCGACGATGATGACGACTGTTGATGGATCCTACGTGGGTTCGGCAGCGAGGAAAACTGTACTTGGATCCTCTGTGGGTTTGGCAGCGATGACGACTGTACTTGGATTCTGTGTGGGTTCGGCAATGAGAACGACTGTACTTGGATCCTCTATTGGTTTGGCAGCGATGATGACTGAACTTGGATCCTACGTGGGTTTGGCAGCGACGTTTACTGTACTTGGATCCTACATGGGTTCGATAGCGATGACATCTGTACTCGTATCCTACTTGGGTTCGTCAGAGGAGATAATTCATAGGCTACATCAATCATCTCTAACCCTCTTCATGATTAGTATACCTGTGTGAGTTGAGTATTGACTTTAAATATTTATGTTCGATAAGATTGACTTTCAATCATGTGTGGATTGGGACGTACTTTCCTATGTGAATTGAGATTTACATTCCTGTGTGGACTGGGTTGTACTTAAGCTTGTGAGTTGGATCTGAAATGGAATTGATTACTTAGGTATATGTATTGGCATATACCTACGTAGTTTTTGTTGATACTTGTATTCATATCTTTCCTTTTTGGTTTATCCCTTGTGGATTCTAGGAGACCTTCGGTAGTCTTGGGGTCTCTACTGAGTATCGTATACTCACCCCTGCATGGGCTATGCCCGCACTACGTTGTTTTGGATATAGAAGACGGACATCGCAGACCGTGGTTGAGGCATGAGGATCATGATGTTACCCGAAGGTGGTCTATTAGGTGGCACGTACATGGAGAGGGTGGTCGGACTGGAGGAGCCGATGAGACTATCTGTACTCCCCCTCTAGGTGGGAGTTATGGAGGAAGACTTGGTGGTTGCTGATTACTTTTCAGTTGTTGTACTTTCTTTTAAGTTGTTGTACTTTCTTTTTAGTTGTTGTACTTTCTTTTCTGTTTTACTGCACTTTCAGTTGGGTTTGTATTCTGTCCCATTTACCTTCCAGCACTTGCTTTTGTACTCAGTTTACTTAGTGTTTACTTCATCTTGCGTACTCTGTGGTGTTTGTTTACATTATAAAGGCAATGCCTTTCCTTTTATTGGGATATATGCCTTTGGTGCTTGTCGCCAGCCCCTGGCCTATGGAAGCCGAGATTGGGGTAGTCATGGCACGGGCCCCGAGGATGGGTCGTGACATAATTCAACCCCCTAATGGGTTATTCAAATTGTGGTAACTTCATTCTTGGGAATAAAACCCCCTTTTTCCTTATTGTTCTTAATGACAATATGTATGGATCCGCAAAAAAATAGCCATCCTTAACATATTTTTCCCATACTCTTTTTCCTGATCTGAAAGTATTCAATGCTATAGTTTATATTTCCCTTAACTATGTTTGGGTCAGAACTTCCTAGGAGTGACATTCATCCAATTCATTGACAATCTTGATTGGAATATCGTCTCCATATTCAAGTACCTCTTTCCATACAGCAGACTCTGTGCTCTGGAAACTTTGAATCACTCAAAACCTCCACTGGCTTTTAATCAGTATAAAAGTAAATTTCTGAGAGTTCTTTTTCCTGAATATGCAGCATGTGCCCTTAGGTGGCCTTGCATAAGTAGTCTACATAATGGACCTGTCAGAAAAAAAAATGCTATTATTTTACTATGCATCCAATGCCCTTATCTGGCCTTGTATAATTCAACCCCCTACCGGGTTTGTTAAATAGTGACAACATCATTCTTTGGAAATAATTCTTCTAACGCCTCTTAGTCATTTTTTTGACATCATTCCTCAAATTCAAAATTTCTTATGTCATAGTTTACATGTTTTCTTCCATACTTGAATATGGTAATATGTTTTCAGATAAATTATCAAGGAATTGAGTCAATTTTAATCCATTCGATCAAAGGTATTTTGACCATAAACATCAGCCTTTTTATCTCCGACGTGCATGTCTTTAAACTGCCCACAAAAGACAAGGGATCTCTGTAAAAAAAAGTCAAAGTCCCATCTCACTAAACATATACTTTTTATGATTTAGGTAATATTGTTCAATAAAAGATTCAATGTTTGTAGGGTTATTTTTATAATCAAAGAAAAAATAAAACTATGCTTATAAGGCCCATTGGCCTAGGAAAAATTTAAAGAAGGTAGCAAAAGAAGGCATGCACAAATGATTGAAGATGAAAGTATTCTTCATTGATGTACAAGAATTAGAAGAACGTCCACAAACTGGAGTCTCTTCTCTATTCCAAGAATTGAAAAAGGCTATAAATATAATTCTTTATTTTATATATGGCATCCTGAGCTTCATCAGCAGCCACTTGAAGCTCATGCACTCGACCAGCTTCACACTTTTCATCTTGATAGAGTGCTTTCTTGGCATCTGAAATGGATATCATACAATTCATTTGAACTCCTTCCAATGAATTATTAAGCTAGTCATGTTCCCTAGTAACATCGTCTAACTATTGTTGAAGGTGCATCTACTGGATGACTTTCTCTTTGATCTTATGCTTCAGCTCCTTTAACATAGTAGCATGTTCAGCATCAACTCGGGGTACCGCACCCCTACTCGCCGAATCCTGCGTGACTCACACTTGTGCCACGCCATCTCTGCTCTCAACACCTGTGCGCTACCCTTCCTTGGTTTTCTTCTTTACCTCAGAGTCAAATCCTCCTTTCTTTCGGATCCAACTCTGAGTGGGGACTTTTGTTGACGCTCCTTTCCATCATAAATTCTAATGACTAAAAAAGGGAAATACCTTAGTTCAAATTGATTCATCCATTGAAGAAACATCAAAAATTGACAAAGGCATGAAGAGGGATTTGTTTACACTTGGGTCATGCAATTTTCTGCATGGTCGCGCAAGTGTACTTGGACGCCTTATACTGGTCGTGCAAGTGACATGCATGCCATAAGTTATTTTTTCCCTAAGGTCTTCAATGGCCTATAAATACCCTAGTGGGACGCCCCATTTTGAGGATGAAAAAATTCCAAAAATCAGATTCGAGTTCCTGGTGCCCTAGTCTCTTCTGGAAGTCTTCTGAATACTTATAAGGCAATTTTTTACTTAGAATGGAAGCTCTAAACATGGGAAACAAGACCAATGTTTTCAAACTCATCAAAACATGCTCGCCTAAGTGGCCAGCCCTTAAGGGAAATGGCCACACTTACGCGTCACCTTATCCCTTCAATAAAACTTGTGCGCCACACTTTTGGAATCCTTTAAGGATAATCCTAATTTCTTGAGTGAATTCTCTGCCAAGTATTACCCTGTGGGTTGACCTTCACGCAAGTACCCATTTGTTGCGCAAGTATACTTGCGCGACTAGGACATGCGTGCCCACTCAGGACTTGTGCACCTCTATCATTTTGGGTAACCCTCCTTCCTATTCACATTATTTCTTCAAATAAACTGCTTTTTTTCAAGAATTAGCCTTCAAAACCCTCTTCAAATTCATTTGACATGGTTCCTTTGTTGGATTCCTTATCTGAAAGGAATTCTGTGGAACATTTCTTAAAACCTAGTGATTTACATATCTTTATGTCACTAAGGTTAGAGATTTCATTCATTCAACCTCATCCTTTAAAGATGAGAGGATCTTTAAATTGGGCCTCCTTATCAGAAGTAAGTCCCAATATCAAAATCCAAAATTTCAGTATCCTCTTTAGGAGTAAGCCCCATGTCCCTTAACATGGGACTCTTTTTCAAGAGTAATCCCCAGTCATCATGTTCCCTTAATTTTGGGAATCCTTCTCAGGAGTAATCCCAAACCATAAATGTTTTAACATGGTTATCCTCCATAGGAGTAATCCCCAAGTTCCCAAAATCCAAATTCCTTTAAACTGGGCCTCCTTTTCAGGAATAATCCCTAGTCATAATTGCCATTAACCTGGGCCTCTTCTTTAAGAGTAAGCCCCAGTCATAATTTCACTTAACCAGACATAATTTACTTTTGATTTGGGATTTCTTATCAGGAGTAAAACCCAATCATATGTCCTCTCTAATTTGGGCATACTTCTCAGGATTAAGTCCTATGTTATGTATCCAAATCTCCATAAAACACATATACATTTATAAACATTTTCCCTGGGTTTCTTCTCTGAAGTAAATCCTAATCTTTATCTATCTGGGATGTCATACATATATAAGCCCCACATCATTTCGTATAATTACATCTTTCATGGAACAGTTTTCTGGTTTTACCAATACCTCTTGTTTCTCACACTGAGCATGACTCAAGTGAGCTTAGAGTGTAAAGGTAATTATGACATCTTTCTTTGAGCCATCAATCATGCATAAACCTCATACTTCTTTACTCAATCTATGTGGGTTATGATTCCTTTTTTAAAATAAAGGATACGTAGGTAGCCCATACGCAGGTATGATCCCAACTCTGAAATAATCTATGTCCTTCTTAATGACAATAAACTTCAAGTTCCCCACTGAGTGGCTTTAAAATCAGTATGGTTATCATAATGACCAAGAGATTTCTATATAATGTGTCGAAGCATAGTGTTGACTATGAATATCTAAAAAATACAGATGATTCTCTATCAACAAAAAACCTCAAATACATATAAAATTTTCTCTAAATCTTATTCAAACTAATTATTGATTGTCAGATCTAAAAGAAAACTCATTTTCATACTTCTAAATTTAATAAGGATTCACGAACATAACTTAAACCTATAATGAGATTCCCAGAGTAGAGAATAATTTCCCCCAAATGGGTGTGATGAGTTCGACCTCCCATCCTCTCAACCAATAAAAATTCCTAAGCCTCATCAGTTCATAAATAGTGAGCACCTACCTTTGGAAAGTAGGTCCAAATGGATATAGAATCATTGGATATTTCCGATTCTACGAACAATCCCGATAGAAACCGCTTGGAATGTTTGAACCTTAAATCAATGAAGTCATACCCATTTCAAGAGGAAACAAGTGAGAAATTTCATTAATATTTCTCAAACATAGGTTTTGGAAAATATAATATAAAATATCTAAAACTAAAATCTATTCCTTGTTTTTTTCCAATGGTTTCTTCCAAATGGGATAGGTTTTAATTATTTTATAAATCTAAAAGCAGAACATAATAAAATTATTTCCATTATAATGTAGATGTGACTATTAATCTTAAAGAAATTCTTTTAAAACTATAAAATACATTAATGGTTTTGTGGGATCCATAATGGATTTGTAAAATTAGTCAAAAATATTAATTAAAATTATTTTAAATTATAAACATATATATTGTTGTGAATAAAATTTTTATTATCTATAACATCACATTTAGGTCATTATGATGTCATCATAAACAATATATTTTTATATAGTATTTAACATAATCCGGAAAATTTGACTATCTCATTAAATTATCAAAAAAGTCTCTATTAGATAATTTCAATGTTCTGATTCAAATATTAATATTAACATAATAAAAATAAATTTATAAATATATGAATTTTCACTTTTTATATACAATCAACATTTATTGAGTAATTCTGGGTTTTTTTACAATAATAGTTTTCGAAGCCTTATAATAATTACATTTTACTTCATAAAAACTATATAATCATTTATATTTAATAATTAATTTTTAATAATAATATTTTATTACAATATTATTTATTTAAAAAATCCATTAACTCCTTATTATATGTTTTTTAATTGAATTTGAATATTACCAAAAAATATTACTTGTGATTTATTGTATCGAAATAAAAATCATTTAAAAGAAACATATATAGGATTAAAATTTATCAATTATAATATAAATGATAATATAAATACGCATACCACTAGGGTCATAATATGTATCACTTTAATACTGTAGAGTTCAATGTTTTTGAACGAGGAAAAAATCCAAGGGATTTTTAGCTTTTTCATTTACTGGACATGTAATTTTAAAAACATAGCATCAGAACGAAATTCTGAGACATGGAATGTTTAAAAGTGATGTTATTTGATGGGGTTGAAGGCATGAAAAAATTCATGGGTTTCATGATGAATTTAGGTGTTGTGGATTAGGGGAGGAATGTTTTAAAGGACCTATATAGGGAGCAATGTTTGTCAAAAACTGTGCAGCCCACCGCAGGTAACCATCTGGCCTTGTGCAGGTGTGGTAGATTCATTAGGCATGGTCTACACATAGGTAATGTTTTCATTTATTACCTTGACATTTTTAATCACACGGTTTGTCCATGGTTCGGCTAACCGTGCGAGATAAACTATGTGATGGGGATTTCATAAACATGGGGTGTCACACGGTTGGTATGTGGTTTTCCAAAGAGTGAAGCAAAAACCATGTTGTGTCTATTAACGAATTTTTTTAAAATTAAAATAAAATAAAATTAAAATAAGTCATCTCTACCATGCCCCTCCATCATACGCGATGCACTATGGGGTCCTCTTTGAGCCATGTGATTCCCTCCTTCCAACACCCTCTCCATCCATCGATTCTTCATTATTCCATCACAATTAATCATCATATTTTCTTGGTAAATCCTTCTCCCTCACTCTCTGCATTCTCTTCAATTGTTTTTTGTGTCTTTCCTCATTATATTTAACTTGGTTAAAATCATAGTTATTTTCACAAGAAATTTTTTTAAATTTTTCATGTAATATTGTCTATTGTGGCCTCCTCAGGACTCATGGGTTTGTATTATAGAAACCACCACAAAGGGGGGGGGGTAGTTCTTTTGGTTTTGGTTCTTCGATGCCATTCTATTTAAGGGTTTTTACTCATTGTTGGCTTTCAATCATTCTATTTTATGGCCTTGAGATGTTTATAGGTCTCTGGAATCTTGTGTTCTGAGTTTCAGTTACTATAGAAGATGTGAAAGAATATACAATGGTATGGATGTGTATATATGTATATAAATATAATTACATGTGTGTGCATGAGTGAATTCCGACTTTGAGGTAAATAATTTCAAGTTCCAAGAACTGGATTGGACTTTTTTTGGGGTAGGATACCCTTTTTTCCAGTCATAGTTCATCGATGCAATGATTTAATTTTTTATTCCGTTTCTTTTTAAATTTAATTAATTCAGTATGATTATAATAAATGAATAATTTTTTAAAGATAATGATATTTGATATATGAAATATGATTGTGTGATACAAATATCATGATTTTATAATAAAACTCCTCCCATGGAGGGGGCGATCTCCTCAAGCTACAAAGTTTCGATTTTATATTTATGCATGATTGGCTTGTTGTATTGATATTTTTTACACCTTGATGTTACATTTTAGATATATCATTTTATGTACATGACCCCTAATGGAATTAGAAAAATGGAGTTTCCATTTTTAAATGATTAATGAAACAATGAACCATCAAAGCTTTTGGACCAATTTTTAGATGTTAATAAACCATGTAGGATATTTTTCAATAATTTTATTTAGTATTTTTTCATGTTTGATCCACAATTTGGTTGTTTATAGGATTATCCTCTCTATGGGTAAGCTTTTATAAATTAAATGGTTTTTCTTATCTTGTGATTTTCAAAATTCAATGTACCATGTATGCTCACCACTTGACCTGCCTATGTTAAGTTATTCAATGTGATAATTTTGCTTAAAATAGAAATTGGAAATTATAATAAGTATATGGCTTGGACATACAAAATTATTGTGGATAATTGGTAGAATATATAAAGCCCACCATACCATGTTATATAATGTAGAGGAGTAAACCTTTTATATAGAAATTTTTTTAAATATATTAAAGTAAAGGTTGCAAGCTACATGGCCATATAACACTAATAAAAGGAAAAGATTTAACAAAATGGACTTAGTAATTACTTATATCTTGATTAAATGGATGCATTCCTAGTTAGCCTTGAAAAAATTATGAAAGGTAATGGATTGATCCTTATGAATTATATGTGACTTAAAAATCAAAATAGGATGGCCTGAATTGAGTTCATATTTGATTACCAAGGGAATGCCTTGACTACTCAAGGACCCCATTCTGAATTCAAGGATACAATTTGCATATGTCAATACCCAACTATATCTTGATCCACGTCTGACATTGGATACCCGATATGACACCGTAGTATGCCTCATATTTAAATACAGGTTACCTTGGATACACTCCTTGGATCCAACATTGAAAATTAGATTATATGGTTAAATCCCATAGATTCTAGTCATTGAATAGCTGTGTTTGACTTCGGATAACTGCTTAGACACTATAGGCATATTATTTTTGAATTACATGGGCGATTCACCTTGTATTACACTCTTACCTCTCTATAGGGTTCCTTGGATACACTCCTAGCATATATAATTGACAAGTATGTTCCATGGTTAAATCCCATCAGGCATAGTCTTTTGATAGACTCCTTTTAAATTACATGATCTCATTGGACTTGGTAGGAATATTATTGTTGATTTATATATAATATTCTCCGTGGATGACAATCATTCCCTTATACACAATTCAGTTATTAGAAATATGGAAACCCTTTCGGTCTATGTTTCCCTGGTTGTTACACTATAACATCACTATAAGATATCATAAGAGGTTTCCTTGATACATCATTTAACCTTCACAATTTCAGACACATGACTTAATTATAAATTCGTAATAATAAAAAAATGTACTATTAATATGTTTAGACAATTTTTGAGGGATAAAGTATGTATATGGGTATTGAGTTATATAGTACTTATTTACTTATTATATACATGTGGGCACACTATTTAATTTATATTTCTCTGTCAGGATTTAGCTAAACACTGTGGTTTCCAACCTACTGATATTATTATCTCACACCCTACTAAGGTACCCTTAGTACACATGTAGACTATATATTTTTTGGATCTAGTTTATTTGGTTTATTTCTTGTACCTGGGAGTTAGGAGAAAAGAATTTTGTTGTAGCTTGAGATGCTCATGGAGATTACTAGTGGGGATTTTTTTATTTTCCTAATTATTGTATTATATTGTAAAAAAGGTTGTATTTTTTAATTCTTTCAATAATATATGATTACTATTCTATATTCCATTTATTTCATAAATTTGTGTAGGAGACGTTTAGGTTATATAAATTATGTCCTCTACTACTTTATCATTACTTTAAACAAATTCTACTATTATATTATGTTTACCATATGATAATACTATTGTGAATCTCTTATAGGAGAGTATTATTTCCCCACTGTCACCACCCAAGACCCTCTCTACTATTAAGAATCCTATGGAATATAGGGAGGAGTTCTTATGGCCTAGTGACCCACATGTCTGACTACATGTTTAATGGTAAGCTGGTTCGGGATGATACAATGATATATCAGAATATATTTTTACATTGTATTACAATTTGGGGTTGTTATGCATGATACTAGGAATATTTTTATACTTTATTTATAGTCATTCTTGGGGATGATCACCCCATGTACGATAAATGACCAAGTGGCTAGTGATGGGAATTTTTGTTTATGTTGTTTTCTATTATATTTGATATGATTTTACCACGACTGACTGCTGTAATTTACCCTACTTAGTAGTAAATGAGTTTAGGTATGTTTTCCCTTTGTATATTTAGGAAAGGTTGATGCATTTCATGCATCATATTAGGCACATAGAAAAATTAACATTTCATGCATGTGCCATGCCATAGAGTTACATTAGTGGAATACTTGCTATTTTGGATTGATTTCCTTGAGTAATATACCATTCTCATTTGTTTATTTAAATGAATGTTATATTTCATGGTAGGTATTTAATAACATTATTTATTTATTATATGTTTTGTTTCTTAATAAATTTATCATGCCATTCCTATTTAATATGTCGTGATTCTGTGATAATAACATGCTTCTCTACTTACATCATAAAATTTGTTACTAGTATCATATAAATATATTGGTTTTGATTTAGAATAGGATCCATTTTTCAATTATTTGGTTTATGGGATCCCTTTATTTTTAAAAGGTGACTTGTACTCTTAAATCATCTCTAAAAATTTAGAGGATGCAAAACACTAAATTCTAAAGATGATTGGATAAATTAAATAAGATCCAAATTCCATGCTGTAAAGTGTATGGTCGATTTCTAGATTTATATATGTCCACCCATGTGACTGGAGAATTCTGTATTTGAGAATTTTATAATTTTAATTGAATTGGTTAACTAATTAAATGTACGAATAGACCCAATCAGCTTTTTTCCCACATGCTCTATATAAGATAACCTAGTATGTGTGTCGATTCTCTTATTAATTTAGAAACATCTTTTTGTTGCATTCTCAGGAACTCAGGTAAGCTTAGTGGGACCACTATAGGTCACATTATCCTTTTAAATTAATTTAATTGATAAATTCTTTAATTGATAATGGGATTTAAATTGGAGGAAAATGGTGAAATGGATGCTTGATATGGTTGTTTGTTATGATTATATGTATTAGTTAAATCCATTAAAAGGTTAATGATAAAATGTCAATAACTATAATGGCCTTGAAAGATAGAACAGTAGTTAGTGTCCTCTATTAAAACACTATTGTAATGGATGTTAATTTTTTTGAATGAGTTTTTTGGGAATGGAAGTGATATCATTTTCCATAGGCATTGTTTCTCTGGGAATGGCTTGATGGTTGGATTTTGAGCTCGGTGACCTTTGATTGACGTGACCTAGTGTTAATGTCGATGCATGTTCTTCATAAGGGTCTAGCACATGGTATGTACCACCCATATAATTTTAAATTCTTTACTAGTTTCGTAAGAAGTCTGTAATGACCCTAACTTTTTAATAATATTAGTTTTTCTAATTTTTTGTGTTGTTTCGTTTTATACACCACAAAACAATATCATTTTATTAATGATGTGATACCATTGGATTTTGGAAATTATATGACTATTGGTCAATATGATCTTTGGATACTAAAATATTAATGTTAATATTATTGCTTATAAATACAAGTGATCTAGGTTAATTAATTCAAAAAGGAGAGTTGATGGCCTCATCCAATAGACTCAGGCCATATGAAACCCATCTATTATAGATTGGGAAGGATGTTTGTGTCACTAGGAATTTCTCTGGACCATGCCCGTGATGATCATCAACATGTGATGCTTGAATGGAATCACTTAAGGGATAAGTTCAAGATGATTGAAATCAACACTCGTGAAATGTTGTTCGAGCCGCCCCAAGATTATATCACCATAGCACACCTTACACATAGGTCCTATGAAGGTGTTGTAAGTGGATATGTAACAAGACCATAGTTAATTTGTATAATACTTTCGTATATATAAAATATTTATATCTTAGTTTGTTAAATTTGTGAATTTTAAATGCCTCAATGAACGTAGGATGATGTTCCTAATTATAATAAAATTTTGGAAAAATGTTATTTTAAAATACTTTTTTGTATAATTTCACTAATTAATAATGTAAAATTATTTTCAAAAAATGGTCTTCTATAGTATTGCCAAGTATGAAATTTAATGTCTAATAAGAAAAAGATAATTTTAGTGAATAGTAATGTATGAATAGTAATATTAACCTTATAAATAATAATGTGACCAATAAAATTTTATCCTCAATTATAAAAGTATAAATATAATTTAGGCATCCTGAATGGTTAAGTGATATAATAGCATAAGTAAATAAGAGTTTCAAAATTTATTGGTTAATTATTAGTACTTTTTCAGGTAAATAGTGTTTTTAATTAAAAAATAAATATCATATAATCAAAAAAATTTCCTAAAATGGAGTTCATTTTTTAATTCATATCATCGATATTATGTTAGGGTATATTAAGGAGATTTTTATAAAATGTTTGGTTTTTATTGAATAGTAAAAATACAGTTTTGAGTTTTGGTGTGATTCATGACATCACTAATTATGTAATAATGATGTAATCATTCTGGTTGACTTGTGAATGGTATTATATGTTATAAGGTTTCATAGGTGGACAATACCATGGGAAAATACCACGGTCATGCCCATGGTATTGCAAATACCACCGACAAGGTGTCCCTTGAAAATTAATTAAATATTCCCCCAATTTTTCTATAAATACAAAGGCATTTCCTCATTCCATTGCTTATAAAATCCTCCCCATCAAATATCTAGAATATTTACCTCCCAAGGAGTCCACTAAAAGTACTATCAAGACGAAAATTTCCCAACCATTGATCTTTTTATGTCACTCTTCATGGTAACTGAACATATCACCATCCACTTTTATGTCATGAAAACCTCTATGTTAGGTATTCTAGTTTCCATTTAATTATGTGGTGGAATGTTATTTTGTATCATTATTAATTTCCATTTCATGCCCATATTTTTGGGAGACCCTTTCTGCTCTAATAAACTGATTTTTTTAAATTTTTAGTGATGTCGTTACGCTGATGAATTTCAATAAAAGAAATCACATCTTCTATTTTCTTTCATGTTTCCTTTTCATATGGTATTTCATTTTAATATCCATACCATGAAATCATTTCTATTCTCTTATTTCCCTATACATTGTTATTATTTATTTCTAGGTGGGTGACCCTTTTTCCCTCTATTTTTAATGTTTTCTAAAACCTTGTTACTTAGCCATTATGTTGCAGAATGTTTGTCTCAAAATCTCTATTTTTCTCAAGAAATTCTATTGGTTTATATATATGAATACCCAATCTATTTTCATTTATAGAGGTATTCATGAATACACAAAATTTATATGTTTGATTCTGTAATTTACATACATATAACCCTTCCATCATTTCCATGGGTTATATAGGGCATAATGATCTTATTTTTAAGAAATTTTCAAACGTCATGATTTTGAAATGAAACCCATTTATTTTACTCTCATTAGGTTATTTATGAAATGATTGAATATTTTATATGTGACTCACGTGAATATAAAGACTTATTATGGATTCTCCCTCACATCACCTAATTTAGTGGGTAAATAATTTAATCTCCAGAAATGATAGCTTTCACGATTCCTTAGTGAATAATCATGGTAATGTTTTTTGACACCATGGGGATGAACCTTGGTGATATATTCATAAATGTATAATTAAATTGTGTATCCATATATTAAATTTGTGATTAAAGTTGTATTCATTATGAAATTCCTCTAATTCCATTTCTCATGTCTTTATGTTTTTCATCAAGTTCTTATTGATATCACAACTAAACATATTCCATTTCTTTCCATACTGGGCCTTCTACTCACCGTTTAATTTGATGTATATCTCTATGTTATGAGATGCAGTAATTTTCCATAGGATGTATTTTTCAAGAGACTATTAAATTTTATTTAAAAGAGTTATTTAATTATTCGTGTATTTTGTTCTGGATTTCCAAGATATGTGACTTGGATGGTCCTCTTTTGAAAATTGGATAGAAATGTTGTGTAATAAAAACATGGGATGTTGTAGTTGGTATCAAAGAATAGTTTAGTTATTTTTGGAAATTGGGATAAGAAAACATTAGTAAGAACCATATTAAAACTTTTAAATATAGGAAAACATCTTGGTATTTTTGTGAAATATTAAGTAATGGTTTCTGAAAAAATAATTTCTTCTCTGGATATGAACATTTGGGCGTGGCTCCGACCTAAATGTACCTAGGAGTGAAAAATCTGACGAGGAGGTTTGGGATTGACCAGGGGTATCCCGGTACATGACAACGGGTCTTGTTGCACTCCTGGTTTGTCACTCTTGGGAGATATGTCTGGTAAATAATGATATTTTTATGAATCATTATGAAGGATTTATAGGTAAATGTAATTATTTATGCATGATGTTTTACAAAATAAAATCCCTTTTCATTAAAATATTCATAAATAAAATAAGATTCTAATTGAGGTTTTATTCTTAAAAAATATGGAGGGAAATAGGGGGAACAATTCAAATGGGTACCGCAATGGACCATGTGCTGATGACCCTATGATGTATGTCATAATGGAAACAGTCCGGAGAATGATGAACCAACTGACTCAAGTTATGGGAAATAACTTGAATCAAGCTTAGTGACCAATCTCACCGTGAAGTTAAATACATTCTGTTAATGACTTTATGTTTCAACAACCACTAAGAAATAGTGGATTTACCAACCCACAGATCGCTGAATAGTTGATCAACTATATAGAGAATATCTTCTCTTTTCTCTGTTGTTTAGAGCAAGAGAAGGTCACCTTGGCTGTCTATCACATTGAGGGAGAAACTGACCAGTGGTGGGAACTGATTAAAAACAAGAGGCCAAGAGTGGAGGTTGATTCTATATAGTGGGAAGATTTCATAGGGATCATCTTCAATAAGTATTTGCATCATTCAATGATAATAATAATCGAGAAGGAATTTATCGATTTGAAGAAGAATAAGAATGAATCGGTGGGAAGCTATGAGATGATCTTCACAAGGCTTTCACATTACACCTCTAGCTTTTTCATGGATCCAAATTGTAAGGTTAATAGATTCATGAGTGGATTGAGACAACATCTATAGAAGAATCTAGACAATCGAGACTATAATAGCTATGAGAAGATCGTGTGGAGTGCGATGAGAGTCGAAATGAAGTTTGGTGATATGCAATGGTCTCATAAATCAAATGATAATAAATGTTCAATGGAGCCAAGATTAGGTTGTAATTTTGATTAGGGAAGGGGAATAATTCAATTTTAATGTACCATGTGTAATAAATGTTGGTGGATGCATTCGAGGAACTACCTACTCGGGAGCAGGTAGTGCTAAAAGTGTGTAAAAGATGGCCATAATGCACGAAACAATCATAGTGAGGTGAAGCCTCAACTCCCAAACACTAACAAAAAAGGGAACCTGGTGCATTCCCCACCTGATGTCCAATGCTAAATGTGTGGACATCATGGGAACCTTTCCAATCACTATCCAAATCTGAGGGCAGTGGAGGGGATTCACTATCATCCTCAGCAACGTCCAAGGTAATAAGGTCATACATTTTCAATCACTATGACTAAAGTTGAAGCACAAAATTATGTTTCGGAAGGTACTATTATTCTTATCTCAAAGCTAGAAAGTACTTTATTTGATTTTGGTTCTAAGAATTCCATTATTTCCTCCATGTTTTCATAGAATTTAGAATCAACCACTGAATTTCTAAATGTAGAGTTATCAGTCAAGTGTTCTAGTGGGATTATCCTAACATAATCAGTGTTTAGAAACTCTAGTATTTACTTTAGTGAGCACAAATTTTCACTAATCTAGTATCCATTCCCATATTGGAATTTGACATTATACTAGGGATGAACTATCTCTCAAAGTATAATTCTAATATCAAATGTAGAAGTTAGGAAATCTCAGTAGTTTGGAATGGAAAACCTACAGTTATATTCGAAAGTAGATATCTTAACCTGATCTTTGTCTAGAAGAACATTCTTTATCCTTATTTATGGAGTTGATTGGTGAATAATAAGAAGGAAATGATAGTATAAGGATAGAAGATGTCCCAATCATCGAAGAATACAATGACATACATCCAAAGGAGTTACGCAGACCTCCCCCAGAAGGAGAGGTAGAGTTCTCCATTGAACTCATGCCTAGATCTAATTCGATATCGAATACCCCATATAGGATGGAAAATGTGTTGTTTATGGAATTATTGATGCAACTCCAATACCTTTTGGAGAAGCGGTTTATCCAACCATTTGTGTGTCTCCTTGGGGAGCACATATTCTCATTGTGAAGAAGATGGATGGATCAATGCAGCTATGCATTGATTATAGGGAACTGAATGAGATCACAATGAAGAACAAATAGCCTCTTCTAAGAATTTATGACTTATTAAACCAACATTGTGTGTATCAGTTATTCTCTATGATTGATCTTAAATCTGGTTATCATCAATTGAGGTTAAATAATGACGATATTCCAAAAATGAAACTCTGATCAGGATATGGGCATTATGAGTTTGTTTTTATGACCTTCAGACTGACAAATGTACCTAATATTTTTATGAATTTGATGAATATAGTCCTTAAGAAATACCTTTATAAGTTTGTGGTACTTTTTATTGATGATATTATGATATATTCGAAAATTCATGATGAGAATGAGGATCATATAAGGGTAAACTTACATTCTCTATGGAAAGAGAGGAATTTTGTAATTTTCATCAAATTTGAATTTTGGTTACAATAAGTTGCTTTATAGGGGCACATTTTACCAATGAAGAAATCATAGTTGACCCCGTAAGGAAACAATTTATAGAGGTGTGGCCTCATCCTAAAACAATAACATAGATTCATAGTTTACTAGATTATAGTGATATTATTGGTGGTTATTGGAAAAAAATTCACGATATTCTAATCCATTGACCAATTTAACTAAAAAGGGGTCAAATTTTTCTAGAAAAAGTAGTGTGAGGAACGTTTCCAAGAGGTAAAGAAGAGATTTGTTACTTCACCCATGTAACCTCTGCCCTCAAGTGGAGAATGATTCATTACTTTTAGTGATGCATCTAATAAAAGAAATGGTTATGTCCTCTTTTGAAATGAAGAAGTCATTGCTTATGAATCTCTATAGCTGAAGAGTCATGAGAAAAACTATCATACGCATGATCTATAGAAGGATACAATGGATTTTCTATGAAGATATGGAAGAAATACATTTATGGGGAGAAATGTGATATATACACATACCATAAATGTTTGATGTATATTTTCACACAAAAGGAATTGAACATGGTACAAATGAGATGGTTGGACCTTCATAAAGACTATGATTGTTCAATTCATTATCAACCATAAATAGCACACAATGATACTAATGCATTAACCAGGAAAGACCGAGTTGTTCTTTACATGATGAGGATTCAAAGAGATCCATTTATAATTGAATTAGTAAATATTGACATAAGAATTATATGGTAAGGGACAACATCAACCCTAACCAAAATGATTTCTGATCTTTCATTACTAGAGAACATTGAGAAAGCTTATAAATAATCACTTTTGTTAAATAATATGTTTTAGTATGTGAAGGATGGTAATTTGCATGCGTTCAATATTTATTAAGATGGTGTACTGAAATTTCTTACAATAATATGTCTTCCATCTATTCCGGAAATAAATAAGGAGCTGATGGATAAAGCTCATAGCTCTACTATCTCTCTACATCCATGAAGATAGAAAATTTATAGGGACCTTCGTTATAATTATTGGATGGAAAATATGAAAAGGGATATTGTTGACTACAATTCATGGTTCATGGTATGTCAAAAAGTGACGAAGATCAACAACCTCCTAAACGGGTATAGAAACCACTACCCATACAGGCATGGAAGTGGGACAATATCATTACAGACTTCATCACAGGTCTCCCTAGAAATTCCAACAAAAACAATTCACTATGGGTTGTTGTGGACCATCTCATGAAGACTTACCATTTTATCTTTATTTTGGAAGATTTCTCTCACAATCAACTTTTGACGATTTATGAAAAAAAGTAGTAAGGCCACATGGAGTTCCACATTTTATCATATTTGATCCTAATCCAAGGTTCACATCAAAATTATGGAGAAGTCATCAATATGCTTTGAGCAATGAATTGAATTTTAGTACGGCCTATCAACCACAAACTGATGGCCAATCAAAAAGTACTATTTAAACACTCAATGATATGCTGATAACATGCTCTATAGAATTTAAAGGTGGATGGGATACACATATCTCTTTAGTTGAGTTCTTTTAAAACGAAATCATCCACTTGAGAATTCAAATGGAACCCTATGAAGATTTATATGATAAGATATGTAGAGATCCTACTTGTTGGCATGAATTTGGTGGGAGAAAGCTTCATGGGAATGATCTAGTGTAAGAGATGACAGAGAAAGTCCATGTCATCTAGCAAAAAATTAAGGCTGCTCAGAGTTTCCAGAAGTGTTACGACCACAATTGTCAAAGGTACTTGAATATTGATGTTGGTGAAAAATTATTTCTTTGAATTTCACCTTGGAA
Source organism: Viscum album (assembly GCA_963277665.1). Taxonomy (NCBI): domain Eukaryota; kingdom Viridiplantae; phylum Streptophyta; class Magnoliopsida; order Santalales; family Viscaceae; genus Viscum; species Viscum album. The sequence goes on from OY728150.1 coordinate 1,593,819,429, forward strand.
GAGAGTCATGAGGTTTGGTAAGAAAGGGAATCTCATCCCTATGCACATTAGCCCATATGAAATCGTCGATCACATGGGAGAAATGCCCTATCGGCTTGCACATCCTCCAAATATAGAACAAGTTAATGATGTCTTCCATGTATCCCTGTTGAGTATGTACATAGACGACCGTTCATATGTAATAAATCAAGAGTTGGTACAACTGGAACATGAACTCTCATATGAGGAGAAGCCGGTGGAGATCTTGGATCATAAAGACAAGGTTCAACACAATAAGACTACACACATTGTTATAGTGTTATGGAGGAACCACAAACACTACTGGAAATATCACTTTTACCAACAGTTTTTTCCAAACCGTTGGTATAGTTCATTAATTTGGACCTATACCAACGGTTTTGGACAAACCGTTGGTATAAGGGGGACCTATACCAACGGTTTGGCCAAACCATTGGTATAGGTCCAATATAGAAGACCTATACCAACAGTTTGTTTCCAAACCTTTGGTATAGGTCCATTATAGAGACCGTATACCAATGGTTATCCCAAAACCATTTGTATAGGTCCCAAAATCAAAGGACCTATACCAATGGTTCTCAAAACTGTTGTTATAGGTCTATACCAATGGTTTTGAGAATCGTTGGTATAGGTCCTTCGATTTTTTATCGAATCTTCTTACCGAGAACATTATATAAATCAAAATTTAAAATTATTATAAAAATACATATATATATATATATATTTATGAAATTATGTCACAAAATTCATGTTAGGTTAGTGGTTATGTCATTCAATTATAAACTAGAGGTCCTAGGATCAAATCCCACCGAATGTTTTTTTGAAATATATATTTTAACGGTTTTGAGAACCATTGGTATAGGTTTTCATTTTACTTATACCAATGTTTTTAAAAATCGCTGGTATAGGTCTATACCAATGGTTTTCCCAAAACCATTGGTATAGACCTATTGTCACGTCTTACTTGCCAACGGTCCTCCAAACCGTCGTTATAGGCTATACCAACGGTTTGAGGGCCTATACCAACGGTTCCAAACCGTTGGTATAGGGTATTTTTTTAGTACTGAAATGTGAAGAAACCACGTGGGAACATGAGGAGTCTATAAGGCATAAGTACCCACACCATTTCATTTATGAGGGTATGAGTTAAAATTTCGAGGACAAAATTTCTAAAGGGGGAATAATGTAATGACATGAACTTTTGAATAAAATTTGTTTCCTAATTTTGTGTGTAATATAATTTTATACTCTACCAAATTATATACTTTAATTAATGAAGTGATATCATTGGGTTATGACTATTATATGATTTTCGGTCAATATGGCCATTGGAAACTATACTATTAGCATTACGATTATTGTTTAAAAATACATGTGATATTGGTTAATTAATACAGAAAGTGGATTTGATGGCCTCATCCAGTAGAATCGAGGTATACGAATCCCATCAGTTAGAGCATGGGAATAAATATGGGTCACTAGGCTTTGCTCTGGACCATCCCAATATGAGGATTAACATGTGAATATAGAATGGAATTTTTTATAGAAGATGTTCATGATGATAGAAATCACCACTCAAAAAATGTTATCGGAGCTTCCCCAAGATTCTATAACCAAAGCACAACTTACACTTAGGTATTATGTCGGTGTAATAAGGTGATATAAAATGAGACCATAGTTACTTTGTTTAATCCTTTTAAATAATTAAAATTTTTAATCCTTATTTTGTTAAATTTATGAATTTTAAAATTTTGATAAAATATTGGATTAAGTTCTATACTGTTGTTGAATTTAGGAAAAATGGTATTTTAAATTGTTTTTTACATACATTAAATAATTAATAATTAAAAATGAATTTCAAAAAATGGTCTTCTACAATTGTGACCAGTAAGAAATTTATAGTCTAATTAGATCAACATAATTATTAATAAATAGTAAATTATAAATAGTAATATTACCTTGTTGATTAGTAATTATACCAATGGAATGGTAACCTCAATTTAAAATATATAAATATAACTAAGGCATCTTGAATGGTGAAGTGATATAATAACATAAGTAAATAAGTATTTCAGAATTTTTTAGTTAAGTATTTTTATTTTTTTGGCTAAATAGTAATTTTATTTAAAAATCAAATATCTCATAATTAAAAAACTATTTTAATAAAATGGAGTTCATTTTTGTATTCATAGATTATATATTATGATTTTTTGAATATATAATATTTTTATAAATTTTTTTTATTATTCAATGCATAGTAAAAATACAGTTTGGAGATTTCATGTGATTAATGACATCATTAATTATTTAATAATTATGTAATCATTCTGGTCGACTTTTGAATAGTATTATATGTTATGAAGTGTCCCATGTGGCCAAAAACATGGGAAAGCCCATGGTTTTCCAAATACCACCAATGAGGTGTCCTGTGGATATTAATTAAATATTCCCTCACTTTTTCTATAAATACCATGCCATTAACTCATTACATTCATTAAAAAATACTCCCCAATGAGAATCTGTACTTTTTTCTTCCCAAGGAGTCTTCTCAAGGTTCCCCCAATCCCTCAAGGACTCATCGATCAAGCTATTGAATTCACTCTCCAAGGTAAGGGATCCTTTCACCCTCCTCTATTAAGTCATGACTTCCTTTATGTAAGGTCTTCTAGTTTCCATTTCATTATGTGGGGGTATGTTCTTATTTATCTTTATTACTGTCCATTTCATGTCCAAATGCTTATATTCCCTTTCCGTTATAATATACATATTTTCTATAATTCTAAGTGATGCTGTTAGGCTGCCGAATTTTCATAAAAAATCACATATTTTATTTTCATTCTTATTTACATTATTATATGTTATTTCATTAAAATAACCATATGATGCACTAATTTCTATTATATTATACCCCTATATTGTGTTATGAGTATTTTATGAGTGTTTGACCCTTTTCCCCTCTCTTTTTAATGTTTTCTAAAACCTTATTACTTAGCTGTTATGCTGCAGATTTTTTTGTCTTAAAATCTCTATATTTTTATCAATAAATTCAATTGTTTTATTTATGTGAATTACCAATCTATTTTAATATATTTAGGTATTCATAAATAAATAAAATTAATCTGTTTTATTCTATAATTGACATTCATATAACCCTAACATCCTTTCCATGGGTTATAAATGGCATAATGATATTATTTTTATGCACTTTTGAAAGATTATGATTTTGACATGAAACCCATTTATTTTATTCTATATGGGTTATTTATGAAATGTTTTATTTTGATATATGTGGCTCAAATGAAAATAATGAGTCATCATGTGTGCACCCTGTTAGCGCTCTAATCAACTGGTTAATGAATTTAATCTCTAGAGATGACAAGTTTCACAATACATTATTGAATAACCTTGGTAATTTATTTATGAAACCTTGGTGTCAAACCTTGGTGATATGTTCATGAATGTGAAACTAAACATTGTATCCACATATTCACGTTATGAATAAATTTCTTTTAATAATGATATGACTTTACTTACATTTCTCTTGTCTTTATGTTTCTCATCAAGTTATTGTTGATATCACAAGTAAACCAATTCCCTTGATTTCCTTATTAGGCCTTATAATCACACATTCCTTTGATGTATGTCTCTAGGTTAAGAGATGCAGTAGCTTTACATGGGACATAATTTTCAAGATATTGTTCAATGGGATTTAAAAGTGTGTTTTAATTTTTCATATATTTTGTTCCGTATTTGCAAGACACTAGACTTTAAAGGCCCTCTTTTTGTAAAATGTAATGAAAATTTATGTAATAATAAGGCAGGATGATATAATTCTAATGTATGGATCCATTTCGGTGTCATTGTCCCTATTATATGTTTTAGTTTACAATAAAACCATTTTTTCATATGGGTTTTCATGGTTTCAATGTCCTTGTTATGGGTGTGACCGGTGAGTGATGTTTGTTTTCAATTGGTTAGACATGTTGTGAGCTTGTTCGGCTGCTTTGTAGGTCATTTGATCCTATATTCCTTTTAGTAATGGAGGAATTATCATTGTATCATCTAGGATAATGGTCATATGAGGAAATCTAAAATTGAAATAAATCTCTCATGTGGTTGAGTATGGTCTCAGGTAACCTCAAAGTAGTGTGACCTGTTTGATTAAAAATCAATTCCATCCCAATTCATGTGATGGAGTTTATGAAGACTCGATTTTTTTGACACACCAATATCATTTTATAGTATTTCTTTGTATTCTATAACCTAAGTGAGCATGGATTGTAGGAGTCACACAAGTACAATTAATGTGTTTTTTTATTATCAAGATTGTGAGAGGCTAGTTTATATTCATTTATATTAATGATCGGTACAGTCATAAAAGGGGGAGTGTCAGGTAATGTCTAATAAATGTGTGACTTACTTGTAGAAGGAACACAATCTAATAGGACAATTGAAAATTGTTGCTTCTTATTACATGGCCTTTGGGTAGTTCTGGTTTGTGACTCTCGATTGTAAAAACTAGGTCCCGGTGACAGTATAGATACCCCACCTTCATCATGGTCTTCAGGTCCAAGACCTTCAAATACAACCAGTTTCCCCATTGACATGTGTTCCCCACCCTAGGGCCCACCCACATGCCCGAATGTGTCATCGGACTAATGAAAGTCCCCACAGGCCAACACATTTCCTTTCTAGTGTACGTTTTTCTCACTCTCACACATACCCTAGGAAACATTCCATAAGGTCACCCATCTTAATCACTACTCCATGACAAACATGTTTAACTATAGAGTTCTTATCAGTTGGATCCCAAAAAGGATGTTTCACCTTGTTAAAATGAGTGATATATTTTAGTCATTTAACCCTTTATCATTATGGGGTGTTACATTCACACAGACATTAGAGAACAGAATCCTTGTTGTGGGCCATACATCTCATCCCAGGAAGTGCAACACACATAAGGCTAAGTTCCTCCACACATACCAAATCTATCAATTGGGCCTTGAATGAAATCACAGACACCACAACATAACATTTTCATTAAGTTCTAGACGACTAGGTTCCACTGGTTTCTCCGCAGAAACATGGTACCCACCCTCAGGCCCACTCACATGTCTAAATAGGTCATATAACTAATAAAAGTCCCTACAAGACAACAAATTTCCTTTCTAGTAAGTTTTTTTTCACTCCCATAGACCTTGGTAAACATACAAAAAGGGTTCCCATCCTAATCAATACTCTAGGCCAGGAATGTTTATCTATGATGTTCTAATCATGTAGGATTTTAAAAACGAATTTCCACCTTGTTTACATGAGTCATATCCTTTTGTCATTTAACCTTATCATTCTATGGTGTTACATCAGTGCTTTCTAATAAGCACGACAATGATCTTGTTTGTGGTGTTTGAAACATTTGAAAACACAGTTGGTCAATGATTAATTTGGTGGTAAAATATTGGGAACTCATAGAAATCCTTAGGGGTAATGTTTTTTATCAGTTGTAATGTCGTGTTGGAATGTGAATCCTAGTTTCTTATAATATTTCGACCAGTTGTGGTTCAACCTGTCAACATTCTAGTAGTTGGGTATGTTTTACTGGATACTGTAAAAATTATATTTCTATATTTTTCTTAGTGATGAAAATTTCCCCAATCTTATCCTAATCCTTGATTTGATGAGGGAGCTTCAGTCTTCTTCCATGCTAAGGATTTATGTGGTTGAGCTTTTTGGGTGGGTTTTCTCAGTTTTAAACACTAAATCATTGATTTCTATTGACTCATGGTAAGTTATTATTGATTTAGATATTCCAGAGTAGAAAATCCTTGGGTAGACTCATGGACTGTAGCCTTTTATTTTAAATTGTGTGGGCTATCGAAGTCAGACATCTCTGATATTAGTCTTTAAAGTAACTTTATACATTCTTTCTTCAACTAGTTCAGTGTTTATGGTCATAATAAACAATGTTTAACTATGTTTCAGGTCAAATAAAGTGTTATTTTATTTTCAAAAGTGTCTTCTAAAAAATCATATGTTTCATGTTTCTTCTAGGTCAATCAGGATTTTATTATTTATTTTTAATGAAATCATGCTAGGAGTGTCATCGGGACACATAGAGGTGTTATTTGTATATAAATTCCAATGGTGGAGTTATCATGACATGGAATTTGCACATTAATTGTTAAATAAAAAATGTGGGGAGCACATTAGCATTAGTGTCTAAAGTGACATTGATGTGATTTTGTCTCTTTCTAAAGAGGCATGTCAAATCTCCATTTTGGGGTTTCTGTTGGAGAATGAACGTTCTCTTAGGTTGCAAAGTATTAAGTGTGGAATTCATAAGAAGTAATTAAAGGCGAATTGTGCATTTTAAACTCAAACAACCATTCGAAAGAAACACCATGACCCTTGATTGTTGGGTGATTATTTAAATATTTTCTCAAAGTCTTATTGAGGAAGATATGTTATACGATGAAGAGATTATAAATTACATTTTTCAAACTAGGAAAAAATCCAACGGATTTTGATATTTTTCACTAACTTGATGGGGTGTCATTTAAAAGAAATATAGAATAAAATTCGAGAGTTTGAATGCTGAATGGTGATTTTTTTATTGGGTTTAAGGTGAGAGATCTTTACTGGATGGCTTGATGGGATGTGGGAGCGTCAGACTGAAAATTGGTGATTTTAATGGACCTCTATAGGGTGCATGCATTGTTTAAAATTTTGACTTACAAAGTATATAATCATGTTCCTTAATTCAGGTGATGTAGAGACATTACACATGTCAAATTAATAGTATTTTAAATCATGTTCCTAGTAGAATGAGTGATATTTTTAGGCAATACCTTATAACTATTCATTATATGGTTTGTAGACAGTTAGGCTAACCATGCAAGACAAAATATGTGAGGGATGTTTTTTAAATAGGCGTTGTCACCAGGTTGGAACATGGTTTGAAGAATGGTGTGGCATAAACTATAATGTGTGTGTTAAATAATAGTTTAAAATTAAAATAAAATGAAATTAACATATGAAATATCTCCCTCACCCCTCCCTCTTACGTAACGCAATAGGGGGATCCCATTTGAGTTGTGCACTTTACTACATCCAGATCCATCTCCAACTATCAATTCATCATATTTCCTTCGTGAATCTTCATAGGATATTCAAATTAAAGCCTTCTCCCTCATTTTAATCCTTCACCTCATCCTTTTTTGGGACTTTCATCATCGTATTTTACTTGAACGAAGCACTATGGTTTTTTTTCAATACTCTATTTTTGATATTCTACCATTATTAAGGTCTGAAAATTCCTTATAGATACTTGTGAGTTTGTGTTTCTATAACCGATACCAAAGGCAAGGGGGATCTGGTTGTTTTAGATTTTCGAAATCCCACATTGATGGAGGTGGGGTACGAAGAACATCTTTATAAGGGGTTGGGGATAACTCTCCCATCATGATGACTTTTCATGGGGGTTAAAAAGGGCCATAACCTTAGGAAAGAAAAGACATGTGGCCTAGGCCCAAATGTTAACAACATCATGGTGGTGTATTGAACTAGGCAGCCACAAATAGTATTAGTTTTAGGATCCACTTGATGTACCAGTGAAGGAGTTGGACCCTTTCAGGGGGACTATAGAAATCCCACATCGAAAGAGGAGAAGCAATAATAATCAATTTATTAGGATGTGTGGATACTTCTCTGCTCATAATTCCTTTTCATGGGGGATGTTTGGGGGATATAGCCTAGGGATTACAAAACTGCGTAGGTAAAGCCAAAACTAGACAATATCATGATCGTGGGCTGGATTGGGATATCACAAATACCCACCCAAATTCGCTACAAGTAAGGAGATTGATGGTCATAATTTCAGGTTGTGGGTTTCTATATATGGTTTGGACTGCGATCGTGATGATCTTTATTGTCTCCCATAAATGGTTTTGATCAAAATCATGTTGTTGTATCTCATCATAGGCTTAGTCAAGGGAAAATCTTACGGATTCTATAACCCAAGGAATCATCGATAAATGGGATTTATAGGGTAAAATACTAATCGTTGAGGCCATCGATTACTTTTTCTATCAATTTGATTTGTTAAAAATTATATATTTATACTAATTAAATGATAATTATTCAAAATTAATATTGAAAAGAAAAAATGCATAACAGTCATTTAAATCTGAACAGATATAGTAAAACCCAATAAGTATATCCATTTTCTATAACCATGTTATATAATAATATTTTTAAATAAATTTCAAGGGGGTATTATCTATAAAATTTTTGGTTATTACATTCTTCTCTCATAAGATATTTGACCATTAAATGTTTATTTTCCCACATTAAAAAATATGTGGGGAACACATTTTCAAATCATTCTGTCATTCCCACGTTTCTTCTTCAAACATGTGGCATCTTAAAACAATTTTACCTTGTATATTGACTTATTATATGGATCTTTGTCTCAAGAATGTAAAATATCTATTGTCATATCCAAATAAGAATTCTCTCTATCTAGTGGTACAACCTCTGGATTGAGTACATGTGAGAGGTTTGGTATGACCTCTCTCAAGATGGATACATTGAACACGTAATTTACTTGTGATTGGTTAGGTGGGAGTGATGGTTAGTAGTACACCACTATAATTCGACAAAGGATCTCAAACGGGACTATGTATCTTGGAATGATCATACACTTCATTCTTAATATCATGAATTTTTTCCATGGAGATATGAAGAGGAATACCATGTCTCCAACACCAATCTGTTGGTCTTATTGACAATTTTCAGCATAGATATTCTATAGACTCTCTGAGAAGACTTTTTGTGATGATAAATGGTCTTATTCTTTTATACCATTTCCCCATCCATTTCAGGACCTAGCAGTTTTCCATCCCAAATATTGTCCAAGTATGAATGTGTTATAAACCTCACCCCAAAAATGGATTTTTAGGGTGCCATTTGGATGCTATAGTAGAAACTATTGTTGTTTGGGAAATAAATAGAGGTAGATGTTGGTCCAATCCATCAATGAATTTTATAGAAGTTGATCACAATTTTTCTTTCATATAATTAATAGTATCGTAAAATTTTCCATCTATTTAAGGATGAAAGGTCTAACTGAAATTCATATCAGTGATTAGAGCATGTTCGAGACATTTTTAGAACATGGAGGTGAATATTAGATCTCGATCATATATAACCAATTGTGGTACTACATGAAGTATTTCCACTAATTTGATGTATATATATGAATGTTGATCCAATGAGTAGTCATATCTAATCTTGATAATGTAACCATTCATTGTAAGATGATCCATAACAAACCATATAGCTTTGTTCCCCCTATTTGTCTCTGGATATATAGTGATAGTATAAATGGTCATTTTTTTCCATTTCCATATTGTTATTGGTAATGGTTGCATCATCCCCTTAGATATCTACCTTTCAACAATCTCTTGATAACATACCATGCTCTTTGATGAATATTTGTGATATCATTCTTCATATTTTCAAACAAGTAGTTCTCTCATAGATATTGATAAATCATTGTGCTTTCTGGGTGAATGGAGAATGTTGATCTTTGTACATCATCCAAAATTTCCTTCTTTAACATAGGATTTTATGGTACACATCATTGTGAGCCATATGTTTGGAACTCTATATAGGACTATTGAGAAATTATTTATAATAGGATTTAAGTTGTTCTATCATATATGGTTCCCATGACCAACATTTATAACAATAAGAATATTGGATCCCTCTCAATTCTCATCCATCCTAGAATTTTTGGATCCTTTCTATGTAATTATTCTTCCACTTAATTAAAATTCCAAAGATCATAGTGAATTGATCAGTCACAGTCCTTGATATTCTCTAACCATAATTGTTGATAAATTTTTAGATATTTTTATTAAATGTATACTTATTTATTTTCTGATTCACACATATTACCAAATATATAATTCCACATTATTTTCAAAGTAAATATTACTACAACCAACTCTTGGTCATATTTTGGGTAGTTCTATTCACAAACATCCAAAAACATTTATTCATATTCAATGAAAATTCCCATCATCATTAACTCACATCCCAATCCCTTCATTATTGAATCATTGATTAAAACACAAAAGACCTCTATCTGTGGGTACTATGAGAACTGGAGATGTGATATACCTACTTTTCACTTCCTTTAACTATCTTCACAATCATTATTCCAAGAAAATGAGACTTCCTTACAAGTTACATTGGTAATAGGGTTTGAAAATAGTGAAAATTTTCTAAAAAAAATTATGGTAAAACCCAACTAACCCACTAAAACAATAGATATATTTTTGTGATCATGGATTTATCTATCCATAAATTGCATTAATTTTTGAAGGTTAAACAGATATACCATTTCATTTAATTATGTTCCTCATGTATGTGACTTCCATCAACTATAACTCACACTTTATTTTACTTTTTATAATGATTCTCCTTTCGAAATATCGTTATCATAGTTCTAAGATATCCTTATGCTCTATCTTTGTTTTGGAGATTATTATAATATCATCAATAAAGACTACCATAAATTTTTTTAGGTATTATATAATTACTCTATTAATCAAATCCATAAGAATTTAGGGAGCATTAGTGAGTCATAATGGCATTACTATTAACTAAGAATGCCTTTACCTTATAGTAAATGTAGTATTGAACAAAACATCCTTCTTCCCCCAAACATGGAAATATCACAACTTCACCTGAACTTAGTATAAGTATATTTTTCAATGTAGGTGATTTAAAAAGTAATCAATACTTGGTATAGGATACTTATTCTTTATCATGATCATTTATAGATCACTGAAATAAATGAAAAATGTCAATTTACCCATCCTTTATCTTAACAATGAGCACTGGTGCACCCGTTGGTGAATCACATGGGCATGTGAACCATTTATACTTATTATTTTGTATTTGTTTCTTCATATCCTCATGTTCCAAAACATATAGTCAACATAGAGTCTTGGATATTGGGAACTCCCCATGTATAATCTTTATTAATAAATCATCATCTTAGATGGGAGAACGACCAAGAATTTTCTCAGGAAACAAATCGACATATTCCCTCACAATGGGTATGTCTTCGAGGGTGGTTCTTTACTTGTACTCAATTATTTTATCTACACACTCTTTATCATTGGGAGATTATATCATTTATAATGATATTAATTCAAATGAAGATTCATTATCCTCCTTGTACTTCTACTCAATTGGAGGTCGATTTGCAGCACTGGGAGTGATTTCCTTCTTACAAAAAATTATTTTTGCTCTATATAGGGAAAGACAATACATACCCAAAATTGCAAAAACCTCTACAAAATTCATTATAATAGGGTTTTCATGTATTTTCATCCCAAAAATTGTTCGAAGGGAGTAGTTATAATCATGTGAATAAATAATTTTCCCATTTTTTATTTTCACCAATAACTCTACATCCATTATTTGTGGTGGTGTTTGAATACATATTTAAAAAATTTATGATAAAAATTAATGTATATAAACTGGATCAAATGTACTCTCACTATTCGCTAATGAATAACTAGGGTATTTTTCCACACATTATTGTCTGGATGCACCTCAATGGTTGTGATGGAAAAAGCTCTCCCTCAGTACCAATCAGGTTGATTGTTTCCTATAAAAAACACTTGTCTTAGAGAAATTGGTTTACTATGTTCTCTAGTTACTTTTGTTTGAATCATTTAACAATTCATTGAGTGTTCACCAGAGAATAAATTTCCTCCTTCTAATTAGTGGGTTTCTCTTATTTGAAATCACCATCTAAGTGCCCTTCATTCATTCACCAAATGAATTTACTTATTCCCCATAAGAAACATTTTAGGTGCTTTATTATGAATCCTTTTAAATCTAAATGTTGATATTTATTACCAGTATAATATTTCTCCATCGAACCACAAAAAATAAACTCCACATTCCCCATCATATCCTCATAATACCGACATGGTATTTGGATTTCCATTTCAACATTTACAACACATTATAGAATTTATTAATAGCTATCAATGTCATAGATTTCTAAGGGGTTTCAATTATATTGTTTTAGACCACTAAATATGTGAAAAATGTTGTATTCAGGGGTAAGAAAAAAACCATAAGTGTATCATGTAAGTCATGTGATGTTTTCCTTATACACCCCAATTGATTCATCGTCTTTTTTTAAGATAAGGGAAATAAATTTCCATTTTATGACGTAGAGTTTTAGGAAAATATTTAAAAACCCTGATTTTTTGAATTAATAAATGATATTTCATTGATATCTTCTTCCGTATTCATATTCATAATTAATAACCACTACTAACAATCTTCCCCCATCATACGATAAACACGTAGGAGAAACCTAATAACCCTCCTCTTTATTTCACATTTCAACAGGGTTTATTATATAAAATGATCTTAATAAAACATTGAAGATAAATATTTCTATTTTATTTGGGGTTTAGAAACATTAAATAAAAACATAAAACATGAAATTGAACATCATTATTGAAAACATCATTGACATGACCAAAATATTTCTTCGTACTTAACACTGTGTGGGATAACCTGAGGACTTATATAAGAAAAGGATGAGATATAAATATAAATAAGGGAATAAAAATGTAATAACATGAGGAGAATAATACATGTTGGGAAAGTCATATCAGTGAATAATAAATGAACAGGAATAATAAGACATGATATTGCATGATAATCATAACATGGGAAATCTAAAATCAACATAAAACACTACATCATTAACATAATTTTGAAATAAACCACTATGACTTCATTGAGGAATAATTCCCAAAATTTAATCATGTAAATCCACATCCCAAACTAATGTATCATGATACTAAACATTACCTAATGGATTTGAACACCATCGTGGTTCACCCTTCATAAACATTTCAATTTCATGCTTAATTATTCTACATAGACCATATAACATGGATTCATTCAACATAATAATTTTATATCATGATAATGATATTTTTAATACCTATATTTAAATCAAAAATCAATACTATTGTGTGTAAAAAAGTTAATACCCTTGTAGAAATATGTATATTGTATTCACTATATAATTATTTGGGAAAGGAAAGTTGTGATTTAATTTCAGCAATATAACCGCATCATATAGAAATATATAATATATGTTCATGAGAGAGAATGGGGTATCTTATCATTTATAAATGTAATGGATAAAAATATATACATGTATGTACATTCCAAAATATAATTAATCTAAAATATAATGCATAAAGTAATAAATAAATATTGAAGGAAGAGGAGAAAGAAAAAGATCCCATACAAACTTTCTGAATGGTAATGGGAGTACATAATGGTTCTTAGTATTGTTAAATGATTGTGAAAGCGGTTCATAGTATGGTAAATGTTTTTCATAAATGAAGTGCTTGATTTAAATTGGAGAGAGAGATTCCCCTACAACATTTCGGCAGAGTAATGGAATAGGAGGGGTCAAAATTTGGGGAGATAAATGACCCCTCATAAAAATAAAATTAATTGGACAGTAATTTAATGAAAATAAATTAATGTAAAAATAATCAACTAAAATTAAAAGAACTATTCTCAAAGAAATTACTAGAATTCCTAGGTGAGGAGAGAAATCCCGTACATGGATTTCTGAAACCAAAGGCTTGGGAGAGGCTTCATGGGATCTTGGGTATCCTAGGGAGGACTCTAAAAAGTATATACAATAGTTTTTATGAGCCTATAGGATTTTTATTGATGTAAAATTAGCGCTTGGGTGTGTTAATATAGGAATGGGGGATTTATTTATTATTTTGTTTTGGACACTACGTAATAAAGTATTCAAAAACAATAAAAAATCCCATGGTTTTTCCTATGGTTTCTAGAAAAGTTGACTTCTATACTTTATTTTATATGTATCAGGTCCGTAGACTATAAAATATTTTCCTTTTATATGTGGAGGTGAGTCACACTTTCAATGAAATTTATTTTAAATCATAAATATATTATAACCCTCGGAGGATTCACTAGGGAAATATAAAATAAATCAAATTAACATTAAGTTACATTATTTTAAAGGAAACAAATTTATTTGGATGATGATAATTTCAATAGTATTTATTAAATCACTATTGGACTGTTATGACGTCCTAAAACACATTGTATATATTTATGAGATTTATGTTTCACCCAAAAATTGGACTACCTCATTAAATTATAAAACATTAAGTGTCATATAATTCCAATGTCTTGATTCCAAAAATAATATGAATTTGATACAAATGGTTTTATAAGGATTTGAATTTTCAATTTGAAATTAAAAACCAATTTTTATTGAAAATTACGGGGTTTTGAAAATAAATGTTTTTCCACCTTAATAAAAATTGTATTTTACTTCCTAAAATTTTTATGAATTTTTATATATAAAAAAATTAATTTTTTAAAAATAATTTATTAACATTTTATTTATTTGAAAAAGTAACTAATTAATAAAAATAGATCTATTAAATGAATTTTAATATTCACAAATAGCCTATTGTGATTTAAAAATAATTTACAAAGTTACAGTAAAAGGAAGAAAATATATTCATGTTTTTACAAAAAATGTACATAATATTATTAATAGTGCCTTGATACATGTTCCTTTATTACACAAGCATATTTGTTTATAATAAAGAGTGTGATGGTGAAGATTTCATGGGTACATTCAATGATCATGGTTTGGCTCATGATCTCATTGAGCTTCAACTTCTCTCGTAAATGATTTCCCTCATGCTTAAGTTGTTGGATCTTAGATTGGGATTATTTTTGGGAAAATCTCAAAAATGCTATCTCCCTTGGAAGATTTGATAAATGGGATTAATTGTGTATGATACTACTGGTTGGGACCATTGTGTCCTTTGTCTATGCCAAATAGATATGTTAATACCCATTATTTATAATATACATGTGATCACTGTTCAAAGACAATATTATCAATAGTAAATACACATAACGACCATCTAAATCCAAATTGAAATAATAAAACAAAATATGGACTTTTTATTTCCATATCATTAAGTCAATTAATTAATCAAAATTAATGGGAATTTTATTTATAAATGTTTGAGTCATTACAAAAACTATTTCCTATTCAGATCAATGACGGATTGATAAGATGTTCACATAGAGTTAATCCATTAATTTTTATTAAGGGATTAGATGATACATTGAAAGACCTTGGCCATTGTCATATAAAGATCCCAATTTTATTTTTTCACTTAATTGGTGGGTTTTTTATATCATTCCAATCAAGAATTCTATTAGGAACCAGTGTTAGCAGAGAAATTATCGTCACAGTGATTGTGATTCCAACTCCCATCAGGTTGGTTCTCTCGTTAGGGCAGTGATCAAATTGCTTGTCACATTGATTTTTTACTAAATTACTCTAATTTTTATAATTTCTATATAATAAAGGTATAATTAGGATGTATTATATTTAATCTATTAAGTACATAAATAAGAATTCAATTTGATAAATGAGATGACTTATGAATCACATTTATTTCATTAACTTGTTAATTTCTAGGCATCAATATATTTAATCCATGAACTATTTCCTATCATATACCATTATTGGTATTTTTTATGTGACCATAATAATGGTTAGTGATGGGATTACGTATTTTCCAAATTATATCCTCTATTAGAGTAAAAAAATATGTCCATTAAGGCTAGTTTTTGTGTAACATGTTATACAAAGTCAGGCCTATAACACCTTGATAGATTTGTTACACCTAGTAACATATGTTCTAGAAGCATGTCAACATATTGTATCCTGACATGGATATATTTTATTTATAAACAAATTAATCTATACATAGTATAATTTTGAGGAATGTTTATTAAATATAATACTAATGCTAAGTCTTTCACCAGAGTATTCTAATTCTAATCCCAAAAATAACTAAACTTTTACTCTCACTGCAACTATAATAACCTTTTTCTTTATATCATATTAATACATGATTTATTCCACAATAATAAAAATAATAAAACCCATAGGATTTATATTTGTATTTTCTTTTGACATTAGGTGAATTTAATAACAATTTAAAATAAGAAAAACGTCATATTTATTGAAAACATCATTAAAATGATTGCATATAAAACTGCATGGGATAACCTGGGGACATACATTAGAAAGGGGTGATATATAAAGCCTAGTAAAGTAATAAACATTGAATAAGATGAATAAATTTAAATATTTATACAATATTCATATAAATGGGGTATAAAAGAAACATGAATAATAATGAATGATATATCATGATAATCATAACATGGGAAATGTGGAAACAACACAAATCCATACCTTATAAAGGTAGGCCAAGGATACCATCCAAGAAATCATGATTGAAAACATCATATAATGGAATCAGGTTCAAATAATATCCCAAAATGATTTTAATGAGACTAAATATTACCCCATTCCTTTAATTTCAAGAAAATTCTTGGTGGTCATGTCATGGTCATTTCATTTCCATGCTTAATTCTGCCACCTAAGTTATAATACATGAAATAATTTTTCATCTCCTTTTATTAAATGAACATGAATAATAGAGTAGATGAATTTAATTTCAAAATCAATGTTGTTTATGTTTATAAATTTGAACACCCTTTATTGTAAAATTGTACGGTATTTAGCAGAAAATTTTTTGGTTTAAAAACTCGCGGTGAAATTTCAGCGCTACAACCACATCACTTAAAATTTTATAAAATGGATTGATAAGAATGAAAGGTGTATATCGAAATTTGAACAGAAAATTTTAGTTAAGGTTATATGGAATATTATTTAACAAAAAAATCAATTGGAAATGGAGGCATAATATAATAAGGAATCATTAATAAAAAAGACGGTAAATATCCCTTACTTGAGTATGTGACTACAAATGATCATAATGATTTTTTGAGTGCATTAGGGAACCCTGGGATGAATATAAAGAGGAGAAGATAGATTAGGGACATAATAAAATGGTCTTTTGAGATGATTAATGGGCTCTTAGGTGGGTATATATAATAAATGAGTGGGGATATCTTTATTAATTCTGAATATTAGGATTTGGACTCTATAAAATAAAATTACCAAAACCAAAAACATTACCATAGTTTTTTCCATGATTTAATTAAAATTAGATTGGTTTTACTTATTTTATAATTCCAATGGTCTAACAGAATAAAATAACATCCTTCTATATGTGTATTTCAGTCATACACTTAAGGAAATCATTTTAAAACCTCAAAATATATTAATGGTTTTGGAGGATTCAAAATGGATTTATAAAATTTAAAAAATAAACATAAAATAAAATTAATTTTATTGGAAACCATATATTTTTCATTTCATTCAGTTTATAGTTTTTATTACACAAATTTTGAGTCAGTATGATTTAATAATATTCACGGAATATATATACAATATATAATTTTTACCTAAAAATATGAATATGTTAGATATTTTTAACAAAATACTTATTAGAAAATTTGGACTTATGATTCTGAATTTAATATTAATTTAAAATAAACAATTTACTAAATATATTAATTATCAATTTCATTATTATATATTTATTTATCAAGAAATTCTTGGGTTTTTGTTAAAAAAGATAATCCTTATAAAAATTTCATTTGACTTAAAAAATTTCTCTGCTCATTTTTATTTAATAAAAACTATTTTATAAACATTATTTATTAAAATATTAATTTTTTTAAATAAAATAATTCATCATAATAATTTCCTTAATTAAATTTTCATATTACGCGCCAAAACTATTGGTGTTTTAATATAGGAAAAAATCATTTATAATGTAATAATAAATAGCTAAATATATATCCATTATTCTATAAAGAACATACATACTCGTATCACTATATTATTGATATGTATCAATTTAATATTCCATAAAAATACCTTAGTCTTTGGTGAATAATGGTGAGACCTTTTTAGGGGGTTCAGTGTACATGGTTTGGGATGTGGTCTCGATCAGCTTGGACTTCTCTCATAATTGTTTTGGATCCTAGTTACCTTATTGGATATCATCTTGGGATTGGAAAAGGGGAAATCCTAGTGATGCTATATCAATTAGATTTATTTAAAGAAATGAGATTTATAGGGTACGATCCTTATGTTTGAAGTCACCAATTCCTTTTTCAGTCACAATTGGATTTGATAAAACCCCATATTTACACTAATCATTTTATCATTATTCGATGACTATATTATAAATGATAAATATGCTTAACTATATTTTAATTATTATTTTATATAATTAAAATATAATTTCCTTTGATTTCAATATCGATATTTCATAACAACACATTTAATTAAATTACAATCAGAATTATATTTATAACTGTTCAGTTCGTTACAATGACCCATATGATTATATATTGAATATTGAGAATATGATTATTCCAAATATCGTGGAATTTCCATATTTAGAATATGGTAATTATTTATATAAATTATAAGGAGTATAAATACATAAAATAAAGATTGGATGTAGACTGATGTTGATGTATGTGAATGGAAAAACAAATTTATATGATGATATTTCTAAAAATCCACATTATTAAAGAAGTAGAGGGACTATGTGATAAGGTTTTACAACATCATAACCTATTTCTAATGAAGGATAATAATAATAATAATAATAATAATATGTTTTATTTAATAACATATCTAAGATGTATTATTATTATAGATGCTAAAAGAGGAACTTTATAAATTATTTAGTGAATGTTGACAGTAATACTACTTGTATATATATTCTGTGTTTTGAGAATACTTAATTATTATAATAATATTCATTAATAAAGACAAATGTTATGCCAATTCTAGGATTTCAATTCACTGTTAAAGTACTTATTACTTCAGAGTAAAATGAAATAATAAGTTATTTAATATATTAATTCATTAATTAACAAAATATTAATGTGACATGTACATAAAAGACACTGATTCTATAAAAGAATAATCAAAATGGTATGTAAATTCCATTTTCAAAGAAAAGTATATATTAGTTTTTGTTTTTAATTTTTATTGTTTATTGAAATTGTTTATAACATAGTTTAGTGGGACCCATTAAAAATGGTTGGAGGTACTATAAAAACCTTTCATTAAAAAATATATAATTTTCATGGGATGTACTCAGATTAAACTATGATACCTTCTTCCCAATATTAACATGATTATATTAGAAAATATATATCCCTTGAAACCAAGCTAAAAGATGCACGGATATAGCCACCAACATCTGTGGAGAAACATCTAAATATATTATTTGAATTTGGTGTGGTGGTGTGGGAATTCATATGAATTTTTATTCACCCTATTAATATTGAATATTTTAATATTAAGAGGGGTCGTTGAAAAATAAATTCTTTAAATAAAATAGGTTGACACTAATTTAACCCATATAAGTGTGATAATATAATGTTATTGTATGTATCACTCATTCATATGTTGGATGTGTCCATGTAAACACCTAACACAAAAAAATTAAAATATGATTTGATGATATAATAATATACTAAAAACTATCCATGACAATGTAGGCTTGATCAATCCATAAAAAATAAAGAATATAGAAATGATAACCAAATGGAGACCAAGAAAAATACACTAAAAATAAGAATAATCTTAAAAAGAATTAGTGATTACTCTAACACCTCCTCTAACCTCAAACCGAATATCCATAGTACTAGTGTGGAGACCAAAATCAAAACTAGGAAATTAAAACCGAAAACCACCTAATATCTACCAAAGTTTTTCATAATACAAAGAACACAAAAAATGATCTTTTTTTATGTGTCCATAATAGTGTGATTATAAATACTCAAAAGGGGACTAAAAATTTTGTATCAACAAAATAGTGATTTAACATGTATATGAAATAACACATATAAGAATTATAAAAACATAAAATTAATAGTTCCATAGAATTTCACAAACCCTATAAGCCTATATTAATTAATAAGGTTACTATAAATATAGTTTGAAAAATACATAAATGTGTACTAAATTATAAATATCAGATAATCATATACCATATCATATCAAGACACTAATAAATTTTTAGGTATATCTCCTGTATGAAAATCCATTGCAATAAATACAAATCCTAATCATGTAAACCAAAGGGACATGTCTATCAAGGATGTTTGTAAGACTATATTCTCTATAGGTGGTCATGTATGTGTGTGTGTGTTTATACTTATAATCATCCACTTATATAGGAACTATATATCCCACATGAACCTGGGTGGCCACTTGTCCCATATCAGAGAGTTATTATATGTAATAATATTCACCTTTCAGGACTATATTCTCATAGAAAAGAACATATACTTGTACATGTGTGTGTGTGTGTGTCTAAAAATATATACATGTATCAATAATCATGTATATATACATAATCCATACTCTATATAAGGCCTATGTGCTCATATAGTGGAATAATATATATATTTAGATATATATATATATATTTCTTTCTTTCTTTCCCACAAGCCTCAATTAGGACGTTGAAAGGAACGAATCGCTACTACATATGAATTATATAATGCAACAAATGATCGAAATCTATAATACTAATGAAGAAATCTCTATGAACAGTAAGGATATAAACACAATATAACAACATTATAAAAAATGTATCTATAACAAAATGATAAAAATTATGTATAACATATTAATAAATATTTTCTATATCATAACAGTAAAAAAGATCTTTAAAAAACTTACATTAACATTGTCAAACAGTAAAATTCATTCATAATAATAATAAAAATGTTAAATACAAATGAATATATATGCCTTCCAATATCTTATAAAGATGTTAATATGACTTCAAAAAATGTAAAAACAATTTATTTTTAATATTTAAAAAATTATTTATGAATCCAAATAAGTTGACATGTATGTTGTATAAAAAACACTAATATAGTCTTACTACTTAAAAAAATGTTAAATAGATACCATAAGAATGAGTTCCTTAAATATTATGGAATTGAACTACAAATTAACATGAAATAAAATCCCCTATGACACCATTAATCAGGATTGTTTTGGATTAAGTTACATCTTTCTTACACATGACTTATCAAATGGATTATGACCATCACTTGATTCAACATGAATTTTTTTATTGAAAAAAAACAATGCATATAGAATAATTGAGTAATGAATTTAATAACTCATAAATCCTCACGTCCCAAAATATGTTCTCGATTTCCACTTTCATTATAACTTCCATAACAACAAAATAAAATAATTATTCACAACCCATGGATTAAATATTTGTTTTGTATAGTTTTAAAAAAATTATTTGATCGAATTTTTTGAAGGAAATATTGGAAAATAAATTTGAATATTAAAAATAACTCTAAAAGGAATAATTTTCCAATATAAGATATTTATTTAGTCCCTTACCACTATTGACTAGGAATATGTTAAATATATATCAAATTTAATAGTTAAATGATTTTAAAATCCACATTATTTTCATTTCATTTCACATTGATGGAACATAGTTGTTTATCAAATCACAAATTTTATATTTCTATTCTAAAGACTCTAATACAATGATAAAAATGGTTATAAAATTTCATTGGATTGGGTATGTGTGACCAAAAAATGATCAATGAATCCAAAAAGAAGAAAAAAAATGGAAACATTGGAGGTGAAGTGATGGTGATGCGGAATTTTTTTATTTCATAAGGAGGAAACAGTGAAAAAATATAAACCGATAGGGAGGAAAAAAAGTAATGGGGTCTGGGTAACTAGAATAGACTAAATTAATGAATATGAAAAATGATCCTTCATGTAATTAGTCTTATAGTTCTACTGTTAAGTATATATGATTGTAATACCTAATATTAGTAAGATAACACTAACTTCACTATAGATATCTCTTCATAACTATTATTTCTATGATAACCCTAGATGATAATGATTCCTCATAAGAACTATAAGACGACATGCTTTTCCATAAAGTACCTTTATTGTGTTTTCTATGAAAAAAGAACTCTAATATTGTCCTATAAGTATATGGAGTAGAGTTAAATGATTCTCATGAGTCCCAGGATGTGAATACTCTTTATTAAAAAAAAACATAACTCTATGATTTATACCAAAAAAATATTAGATAGTAATAATATTCAATCCATCCTAACCAATTCCCCTAAACATCTAAATTACACATTCGAGTAGAAAAAAATCAAATTTATTAATGTCATCTGGAAATATTTTCCATAGAAATATAGAATACATATGGAAGCTTATTTTGTGTGATCATCCTCTTCCCCTACTCTAGATCACAATGTCATACCATAAGTGTTTTCTATAACTTCTGATCGAGTTTAACCCTCAATCACTATCCACTTCTATGGCGATTAGTAAAAGAATAATAAGTGATTCTAGGGTGGTGTTGACTGGTATTGTGTATCCACCCATACATATATATATAATAATCTACCTTAACTCACATACATAATGTTGTTTCACTTCTTAAATCACCATCATCACCATCAATATTTACTTGAATAGACTCTAAATGATGTACCATCCACTATACATTTCCCTCCTAATTAGCGACACATCCCAAGACTTCCTAACCAAATTTTCATTTCCTAAAATTTATATGGTCAATACTATACATGGTCAAAATTATGGACTTACTCTATTTCATAATATAATGTTTTATGATTTAATGAGGGAGGGGGGTGCTCAAATATTTCACTGGTTCATAATTCAGACCACAATAACATTCTACATAGCATGAAATCTTATTTTCACAGCTATTCACATCAATAGAATACGGTGTGATGTTAACCTTGAGGTAAGTTAATCTAAATTTTGAAAATTTAACATTACTTTACACATGAACTTATTATATTAAAATTATTTTCTTTTACTGAACATTACCTTGTTCTCTTTCCCACTAATATATTTTTGTTAATTTTATAGTTTGACCCAAATTCCATTTTTGATAAATAATATGGGTACCTTGGTTTATATCTTATCATGATTCAATTTTAAATTCATTTGGGGGTGTGAAATCAAACATGTACAAAATTAATTTTGTTAGGAAGGAAACATATTATATGAATGATAAATCATATTAGTCAAATAATTTTGGTTTGAACTTCAAAAATTGAGATAATAAATTTTCCTAAAAAAAATTTAAACACTTCATAAATGATCATCATTGTAATAAAAACTCTTATAAAAAATGAAGTAATAAAGGGTTCATAATTTTTTATGCCATTATTGAAATAATTTATTGAAATTGATTAAAAAAACAATAAATATTTATATCATTGAATGTTAATATGTTTTCAACCCATATAAACTAAATTTATCATCTTCCCTACCTCAAACAAACACCTTCGATGTTTTTCTTATAGATCACATAGTGGGGGTTATTTTTAGTGAATAATCCCAAACTAAATTATTCCATACAGATCAGGAATAAATTTCTAATCATTAATTTGATATTTTATAATCCCAGTGTAGTTGGAAATCCAGGAACCAAATATCCTCAAAACATAGCTCAACATTAACAATGGTCTAGATTACTAAAAATAGATTCAAGATAATTTTCACTAACATGGGTATATCAACATTTTCAACTCAAAAAACTATTAATTATTTCATGATTAATGTATTCACCATGATATTTGAATATCTAAATAAACATTCCAAGTTTTTATCGATCAACTCTATAACTCAGCAAATTTTCTTTTAAGATTTTAATCGACACATTCTTCTTCAGAAAACATCATCTCACCCATAATCTACACTCAATTCTAAACTAGAATATCTTCATCAGAATAACATCATGATTGTCACATGTAATGATCTATACTGATAAATTCAATTAATTGAGTTGGATTTAGAACTCATTGATTTTTCAATTAGACCTAAAAATTGAAATTAACAACAAAGAATAATGAAATCGTCATCAACTCAGATCAACCTTCCCTCTGGATATTCTCAGATAGTGAAAGATCAGTCAACTTGAATCGTACTTATTCAGTTTTTATATATTAGTTATGATTTGATCAATGAAAAATAAATTTTGATTCCCATTATCTATATTATTCAATAGTTTTGTATTTAACTCATGCATTGATGTTGGTTTCGTCAAATTAATCGATTCACAATTCATAAAATGTCGGTTTCATCATCAATCGAAGACAGTGATGTTTAATTTAACTCTAATCCATGATGAATTTTGGAACATCTCAATCCCAAAGTCTATTTATATATTTATTTTAAAATAGTTGTTTGTCATCATCTTCAATAGGCTAGCTTGATCAGCTGAGCTGAGTCCCACACCATCAATGTTCATTGTCTTGGTTCTATCTCTCTATTTAATAAAAATTTCATCAGTGAATAGATTGTTTTCCTAAATGATGTTTTTTAATCGTAGATGTAGGTGTACATTGCACATTATGAATGTGAATGAGCATTAGGTGTTTTCATAGATGGACCCTCTATGAACTATCCTTCTACAAGACATCTCCCTGATCATCAATGATTTTCCTTCATGAAACATTGAATGAGTGATAGCGTCTGGGCATGAATTCTTGAATGTAACACATTTGGTAAACTATATCATTATAAATTGTTGATTACTCATGTAATATCATATGGGTGTGGTGTTGTTCATAAATGATACTCCATGGATTGGAGTCCATGAATGGATTAATGGGTGGAAAAAAGAAAGGATATTAAAAGGACAAAAATTCCCTCTAAGTGTTACACACTGACAGGAATGGTAGATTGGGCACAAAATAAGGACATTGATGAACTTCCATGGATTTTCCAACAATCATTCTCTTCAGTGGAATATGATCATCATGGTTGATGGGGGCTATAGATGGATTTGTGTGGTGTATAGAATTACACCTCATGGATGTTTAAAAATAACTTCTTCAAGAATCATGGATTAGATGATACGTTACTCATAAGCATAAAATATTTCCATTCAAAATATCATTCTTTATAGAATAAGGGCCTAAAATAGAAACATTTCAATATTTATCAAAAATAATATATTCAAATTAAAATTAATGAATTGAAAAATTATTAAATTTTCAAATACATAAAATCCCATAAAATATATTAAATTTTGAATATGAGATATTAGAAATATTATTTCAATATATTCAGAACAATATCCAACAAAATTAGAAACTCATTTTAAAATAATCTTACAAAGAATATTTCTCTTAAATTTTTTTAAAAAATAAGGCATTGAATATGTAATTTTTTTTCCAAAACTACTGTTGATAATTAACTCTTATATTATCAATTAAATTCAATAAAATTATAGGAACTAAAAGTTCTAAAATTGAAATAAAAATTAAACAAATAAATTTAAGGTGTTTATCATCTAAAACAATAATAGTAATCAAAATAATCTATAAATATATCTTTGTTATAATTAATAAAATATTTATTAATTGAAACAATATATTCTACCAATAGAAAAATAATAAATACAATGAAATTATATGGGAAAATATATTGAAACAATTTCACATCAAATTCCCTCAAACATAAGTAATTGGACTCCTGACAAATAAACATTTTTTATTTATTAAAATATCTCCTACACAAATAAATTATCCTACCCATGTTCTAATACAGACTATAAATGATTGAAACTATAATTCATACATCACTAAATGGTTTATTAATCATCTAAGAAAACTGGTCACTTCCCTACATTAATTCAAAATAATGCTCTGGTTCTACATGTGAGACTGGTCAGATTCAAGTATAATTAAAATGTTACTATGAAATAAATTTAGTTATCACACTTCTGTAGATTCTATAATCACAATATCTACTTTTAACATCATTTATTCAACTCAAATAATTTTTATTATATGTTAATTCAACCATTATTATTTTTTATTCAATATTTAACTCAAATTAATGATTTTTTTGACTGTTTGTAACTTTTAGATGACATTTTTAGTCAATGAATATACATAGGGAATTTTGAATTTACAAATTCCATTTTTTTTGAATAATGGTATAGAGAGTCATTATGGGATCCCACATTCTTTATTTAGTCTATATTCAATGAAAAAATATGAATATATTTGGTGTTATCTCCCATAAGTCTTTAATTAACAATGGACAATTTACCTTATTCCTCTTCATCATCTAGTTACAAAATATTTTACTCCAAATATCATTAAGATTTATCTTACCATGTCAAATTACCTAGTACATAAAAATAATATATTTAAAAAATATTGGAATATATTCAATCAGAAATAATTTGTGTCTTGTATGCTCAGAAACCGTGTAATCTATCTAAATAATTAGGGAATTTTTCCCCTTAGTGGGACACATTGAAGTTTAATTTTCCTAAACTGAAAACATATTAAAAACAAATAATTTATATATAAAGATTTTGTTTATAAACATGGAGCATATATTAAAATAATTTTTGATGTTGGGACAATATATTAATAAAATATAACTTCTATCACATTAAATCATAGATTATGCATATTATAATATTCCATCACCCTCCCACCATAATAAAACACAATATTTTCCCTAATGTTTAATATCAATACATAATAATAAATTTAAGAAATTCCATTGAAAATGTATTTAAAATTTATGTATATTATAAGATACTTAAAGGGTTTCAGGAGACATCAAATACATCTTTCCACATAATAAATCAGTGAAACTATTCACAACATGAAAAATAATACAACAAGGAATGAATAAAATCATTCCAGAATAAAAACAATATTTTCTATAAGATTCGGGAAAAATATTTTTCTAAAAAAATGGTTTAAAATTTTTAATAGTAATAAGAATACAAGACTATAGTATTCCTAAACCTTATGACTATAAATATTTCTTTATATTGACCATGTGGTAACTTCATCTCTTCAGGTAATCTCGTGGCCACATAGTCACTTAACATACTTCATAAACTCTTCTCTCACAAGATTAGTTTATCCTTTTTAAGGTTTTAAGATTTCAAATGGTAATGTTTATTGATGTAAATATTGATAAAGTGTTTTGAGTTCTTATTTAAAAAAAATAAAAATACAAAAAATACAAAACATCAGTATCCCCTCATTCATTACAGATATTAATATTTTTAGTCATAAATAACCCTAACATAAACCATGTAAATTTATTGGGAATGATATATTAATGTAAATGAGTTCACTATTTTTATTGTAAATTGTATCCTTACCAATATAGATTTTTATAAAACGATTTTATTGAAAAATAATTCCCAAATTATAAAAGATTCTCATGATAAGGTTTCATCCTAGTAGTGTTTATATTACACTTAAAAAAAATTAAATAGGATTGAATAACGTATCAATGATGAATCAACCATTTTATGAGAATCATCATCTAGGTTTTACCTTAAACTCATTTAATTTTAATATTTATAAATGTGCATAATATATTGTGAAACATCCCCACTGTGATTCTCAAAATCACCGATAATGCTTGATTCCATTTTTCAAGCTGGGAACGAATCCCATATATCTCCGACATTATTTTTATATACAAGAATATAAAATTGTTCAAATATGTATTAAAATGTTGCAGTGGAAGAATTTTTATCCATTATGGAAAAATATCCTATATTATTATATTTAAGACTCTAAATATAATGGGACAAAATATTCTCATAAAAATTAAGTGGTTAAACATAAGGGGCATATAATAAAGTTTAAAACATTTATCTTCCTTATAATAAGTGGACATGTCTAAATTCTGTTTAGATGCATGGGAAGGTGTTCTATCAAAATATGAAGATGGTGAGTGATACTCAATACCATGGGGAAAAGGAAAAACGTTTGATTTAAGAGGAACCATTTATTAGTGCTTAAAAATGACTTTCCAAATCAATCTCTAATTACTCCTTGATTTTTAATTTTCATTGTTGGATTCATACTCTACTATAACTGTACGAAATTGTTTAAAATGTGGAACATTTAAATCCTTCTTTTACTCAACTCAAAACACTTTCTAGAAAATATAAATTCTAATGTAGCAAACCACATGTTTTGATTTATCAAATAGATTAAATTATTTAAGAGTATACCTATGTTAGTGGGTAAACATACCATTCGAATAAAAAATAAACAACCCACTATTGTAAGAAAATTTATAAATTTTATTATTGAAACATCATCCTCACACTCTATATTAAGAATAAAAAATATCATCAGAAAACTAATATTCACTTCAAATACTAAAAAATCATTTTTGTTTCATAGGGATGATTGATTAACCTATCATCCAGTTAAAAGGAAAAAAATGGTTCAGTTTATGTCCCTCAGATCTATATTTATTTATAGGGGAAATGAAAATAAATCAATTATATAGTTAAGATCTCTCATGAATATTTTTTCCACAAATTATTCCATCTAAGAATAAATAATTATATTTCCAGGTTTTTTATATTTTTTTGGTTACTTCTACAATCAGAAATTCCAACAACCATTGTAATATTATTGGTAGAATATTGTTCCTAACACATTTTATTACTAAAAACCTCTGGAGAAATTTTTTAATTGATGGAATATTTTATACGGCCTTAGTAAATGTTATATTAATTGTTAAATTTTTAAACATTAAATGAAATTATATGTATATAGGTTCATTACCATTTTTTACTATTTGTAAAAAGGAAATATTATGTGGATAATTACGTAAAACATCTTGATTAATAATGTTCTAATTAAAAACAACCTTAATTTTACCATTATTAATAAAACATATCTTAATTTTCCATTTTTATTTATCCTTTTTATTGTTCATTTCTCAATTTTTTCTGGTCGAATCATATTTTATGTATTTAAAAATTTATCATTTCATGTATTTTGATTATCGAGTGTATTCAAATTGTTAATTTAATAATATCCATGTTTTAGGCAACCTTTTTTAGTAGTTTTGAATCCACTAATTGTGGTGAAATACATCACATTCTATTGTGTATTCAGTTCATTAATATTGTGAACATTTCCACCCAATCCTCCACCTAACCCTCTTTCCATTTGACTTACTGAGGTTTCATGACTGTAAATTCTTGATAATTTGAATGTCATTTTTTTATTATCTACTTAACACAACCATCAACATTAGTACCATAATTTTATGGTACAATAATATATTGATTAAAATTTTCTTTTAGGTTGAATTGGGTACTTAGAGAAAGTAGAAAATTGATACAACACTACTAAATGTCTCTAAGAAAATCATGGGTGGTATTTAAGAATATAATTAAATTTGTTAAGAAAAGAATCATTAGTTCCATGATGAAATATCCTATAATAAAAAAATAAAAAATTTAAAATTGATGAATAGGTATTAAAAATTTGGGACAACCATTTTAGTCTGAGCAAACATCCCTTAGAGGTTTTATTTCTTAATAAGTTTATTTTCATTAAAAATTATATTTCAGTTAGGGTTTAGTCCATCAATATGAATCAAACTATTTTAAGAGAATTTTTTATTTAAAAAAAAATTAAAAAAATTGTTCATTATGAATGGATAGAATTATACATAACACTATGTTTATCGTGTACTACATGAAATATAAATGTTTTCCTTCACTACATAGAACACGAAGTTTATATTTCCTTACACGTACAAATGACTTTCCAAAATGAAATGGATAACACTCATGCTTGAGATTTACTAAACAATAACATATAATTAAAATATTATTTTTCAATTTAAAATAATAATGGATTAAAATTAAATTTTAGGTTATGAAAAATATTAACCAATTTATGAAAATATTAGGTTTATATAATATAATATTAATATGTAGGTTACCAATTTATTATAAATGATTATGAAAACTAATTGAATAAAACATAAAATATTATTATTGTAACAATGTTATTTTTCCCTAATTAATTAAATTTTCATTAATGTCATGAAATTCACTAAGTCAAACATTCCTTTCATATAGAATATCATCTTGTCATACGTTACATGCAATACTGAGTTTCTTTGAAATATCATTTTATTCTTATAAATATTTAAAAAATATTTTTATAACTTAACATTTAAAACATAGTAATATTAAAATTAAAAATTTCTTATAATATATATTGAAAATGGTTTTATATTAGTAAAACATGTTGATAATGAAAATTTTAATTTTTTTTAAAGTCTTTATATTATTTAATAATAATATTTTCATAAAAGAACTACTTTTCATGTAAATTTATGAAAAAATAATAAAAGTAATTTTAGACAAAGATAGAATTTTAATTTTAAAAAATAAACTACATTTTTAATATAGTAAGTATAAATTATCCTTCAATGAATTTTTGGGATTTTTCTGGGAAACATCGTTTTTTTTTTATGAATAGTGAAAAGTATTGTGTTTTAGTTAAAACTGACATCATGATTAAATAAGAATTAATTTTAAATTATAAATTAAAATTTTTTAAGGAAAAATAAGATCAATTATACATCAAATAAAAAAATTTAGATAATTACATACAATATCAGTCTAAAATTGAATATAAAAAGTTAACACAGTTTTGACCATTTTTCTGGTTAAAAAAATGTATTTTCGTACTATTTGTGGGATTAGAATTAATATTAATTTCACCTTACAAGGAATTGAACATAGAAAAATAGAAATAAACGATTTTAATTAGTATAATATTTAGATTCTAATATGTACGACTTAATATTTGTCCAAAAATATTAGTAGAATTTATTAAAATTAATCATTGTGGTTAAGGTAATATTTTGTTTAATTAGGGACTAAACCATAAAATTAAGGGCGGAATGGCCTATAAACCTATCCCAAACCTACCTAATCAGCCTATTTCGGCCAAAATCCTTCCATTATAATTTTTTTTCATTGGTATCACTTTATTTATTTATGTATAGGTGTAAACCTACCATGTTTTTCAAAATTTTCATGTCAGTCCTTTTCCTTCCCAAAAATGGCCACCACATATCCCTTATATTAACCCCTCTCAAACAACTTATGATCTTTCAAGTACATCCCAATCCACATCCCATAAATCCTCCCTTCCTCTAATAGGCCATCATTTAGGCATAAGGCAATCCAAGGAAGCCTTTTTTTCATAAACCAAAAGGAGTTACCTAGTTAAGAGGTAACGTCTCCGCTCAAGTACATTGTTTTATTTCACTTCACCACACCATAATAATATTTTAACTATATTATTATATAAAATCATATGTATCCCAAATATAATAGTATTTTGTTCTGTAAATGTTTGAGCTACACATAACCACGCCTCTATATAATGTATAATAAAGATACAATCTCTGTGTAAGTCGAACTACTGCCTCAAAAAATGATTATTGTTCATTTTAGAATTATCAAATATCATAGTGTCCACTATTATAGACACTATATTTATATATTTCCTTGTTAAATTTATTATGTTATAATATTATTTATTAATTTTTACATCACTATTCATTTTATTTTTCAATTTGGTTTGACACAAATGTTTTGTTTGAGAAGGGTAGACAACCACCCCCTCAAAGCGATATGACTCATTCATACACCACATGGATGGTATAAATGATTGATTTAATGAATATATAAGATTTATATGATATAATAAACATAATATAATAATTATATAAACATATATGTTTTTTACATTCATTCAATCAACATGACAATTAAATGGATTTAGTTTTCATGTATACATACAACCTAGAGGCACCATGAACTGTGTATTCCTTTTCATACATAAATATTATATTTATTAGCATAATAAACATATATGGTATATAAATGATATTTATATCAGGTTATATATTACATAAATTATTATATAAAGTATAAATTTAAAATATATAACAAACTATGACACTTGTGAATAATAAAGTGAATATTACCTGATGTTAAACCTTATCATAGGATTGATAAAAAGAAGTTATTATAAGGTCATCATAAACCCATATATGGTATTAAATATAAAAATATTTTTCTTTGAAATATTTATAATAAATTTATATTTATTATACGGATTGTCAGAATGCATACGATGACAGTCAAGATTCAAGGTAATGGGATTTCATCTCACTTTATATTTCTGTGAGATACATGCTATGTTTTCCAGTTATTTGTTTTTTGTGGAGTAATTAATATAAATGATTTTATTATATTTATATTATAACTAAACTAATTTGTATTAAAATCTCTTGTATTATGAAATTTCATTATTTTGGTTTATGTTTCAAAAGTAACCAAATAGGTAAAAATCTTTTGTCTCAATTTTCAATCATTGAGACTCATGTTTTATCACGCACCTAATCTCCTTTCTAGGTGTATGTAAAACTATTTTACAGGTTATATCATGAATCAACATCTTTCAATTATTTTTAAGTTTTATTTAATTTTGTTTTAATTAATGTAAAGTATGATCTCATGTTAATAACTTATAAGAGTTTATTGACACGGTCTCATCACTTTTTGATATTGTTTATGTTTATAATTCCATTTAATGAATTATTATATTCCAAATCTAAATAAATAAATTAATTTTCTTATTATCTATTTATTCATGATATATTCATGTAGTGATATCATTTTTTACTCTTTTGTATATATGTTATTTATGAATGTGTTTTTAAAAAATCCCAACTTTACCCTCTCTTAAGTTGGAGATCTATGTTCCTTCAAAACTATGTTTCATAATAAGGGCTTCCATGAATATTATACTAATATCTGATGATCATTAAAATAAATAGTTTCCTCTTTTTTCTTTTACAAATGTTTTCAAAAGAATATTCATGTTTCCATTCCAACGTGGCAATTTTTTTTATCATTTTTACCCTACAATAAGGAATATTCTTTTAACCTCATATGAAATATATAGATTTATCTGCAATCAATCAAATGTATCTTTCATTTCAAATTAAAAGGTAATTTTTTTACGAAATTTATTATAAAATAAATTTTAATGGATAATGTTTTAAAAAAATTCACAGTTCTTTTATAAATTTTCGTGGAAAATGGTTTTCAAAACTTTCTCAAGTATCTTTTTTATGTTTTCATGGAAAACAAATTTAAAAATGTTTTCAAACATTATTTATTTGTTTCTAAATTTTTATCAAGGAAAATAATTATCATAATGTTTAGAACTTATATTTATATGTTTTCAATGAATTAATAATGAAATTATTTTTAAAATGTTTTCAATATTTATTTAGAATTATTTAAATTGTTTTTAATAATAATGGGTTTTTAAATGTTGTCAAGATTATTTTATAAGATTTCAAGAAAAAATTCATTAAAATAATATAACATTTTATTCAAATGTTTTAATGGTATTTTTAGGAAAATTATTTACAAATGGTTTAATTTATTAAAAATACATTTTCAAATTATAAATTATATTTCCCCAAGATATTTTCTGAAAGATATTTCAAAATTATTTTCCATTTAAAATGACATCTATTGAAGTTATGCATTCCCTTATAATAAATGATCTAATTATTCCATTAATATCCTTTCTATGAGTGGGTAATTATTTATATCATGGTGATTATGAACCTCATATCTCTTTCACGGAATTTATGTTTATAAAATTAGTTTCTATTCTGTAGGTTATATGTTTTGGTAATATTTTTCTCCTTAACATTTTTTATATTAATGATATATGCTTCTCTTTCACATGTTTTATGTTCAAAAGAATTCGATTCTCATTCCTAAGATATGATTTTTTTTAAATGATTATTATACCTACATCTTTTCCAATGGTTTTGATATGTTAACATGATTATGAAACCCATTTAATAATATGGGTTAATATATGATTGTTTATAATTTTTTTGCACATCTAAGTATGATTTCGCTATGAGAAGGTCGAGACCTATATTTCCCCCCACTACAAAGTGTAATGATTTATATCTCATGAGATAGAAAAATATGGTATTGGGATTAAACCTTCACTACTAATATGGTCGTGGTAGTGAACCCTAACTTCCAAGATAGTATGAGGAGTTAACTAATGATATTAAGATTGACATGTGAGTGAACCCAAAATACTATGTTGGTGTAATGAGTGAACATAGGCTACTAAAAAGGCCATGGGAGTGAACAATGAACACGAAAATGGTATGGGGAGTAAACCTATACAACCACGATGGGATTTATATTAATGCTTTGGAGACTATGGAAATCATATTAAATTATTATGTGTATTTCATTATCCCATATTTTATTCATATATTATTTTTTCATGGATTATTTTCTTAATTTAATAATGATTCATTTTAGATTAACTGTAATGATTTATGCAATATTTCATGTATTTTATCTTTGATATGAATTTTATGATCTTCTATTTTGATTATCATGTTCTCATACCCTTTTAATCTTAGGTATGATTACAAATCTCTCTTATTTCCCCTTACTGAGCATTTGAGCTCACCCCGTTCTTATGTTTCCTTTTCCTAGGTTATGAATATGGTTTTTTAGGAGTAATAAAGGTAGAGATATTAATGAGATGGGAAAAAGATATTTCACAAGGATAAGAGATTTTTTTCTATGTTTCCATAGACACTATACTATTACAATACTCATGCATGTATTTTTTAATGTATAGAATATTCCTCTAAAATGATGTTATATTAAGGTGTGTCAATCCAGTGTCTCTATAGTTGGAATCAATGGAAAATATTTTTTCCACCATTGTAAACATGGATAATAATGCATTATTGAGATTCAAAGGTATATTTGGATACATATGTATTGGGATGTCTCAAAATATATGTATAATGACGAGTTAATGTTTAGAAAAATGCCCTTGAATTTTGGTAATGGGTAGAGTGAGTGGTTTTCTAGAAATACATCCATGTCTAGATACTACAAATGGATGTGGCTCTCGCACAGATGTACCTTGGTGTAGCGGCTCCAAAAATACATTTCATGACTGACTCAGAGTAATCTGGAATAGGATCATAGACCATTATTCACACCTAGTTTGACACTCCAAGGGGATATGAATTAGAAATTAAAAAATATAATCATGAACCATCTTGAAGAATTTGGATATATATTTCAATGGATAACCAAAGATGAACATAGGGTGTCAATGATTAAGTAAGGTGAAAATATTTAGATATCATATAAGAAAATATTTTCTTAACTATGTTGTTTTATACTATTATAATTGATGCTCACGCTATGATTCGAGTTTCAGTCAATAGTGGGAACCAGAAGGAACTAGATTAATGTTGGATGTGATTAAGGATTTCCTGAGGACAAGTCATGTGGGATGATCACCAGAGTTATATATTTTGTGATGAGGCCTTATGTATTTTAATGGAACATGATTAATAATGCTTACTTTAACCAAATTTCACAATCACAAAGGATTTTAAAGAATGAGTTATATTATAGTTTGGGTAATAAAATACATGGAGGAAATATGATAAAGTATCCTTGGTATCAATAATGTGGAAATAATCACCTAATTGAATGTCATAGAGTAATAGGAATATCTTTTGACTATGGAAAATAATGACACAAAGAAATTAACAGTATGGGAAAAATTATGAGTTCAATTAACAAAATGGATGAGAATATTGGCCTCCCTAATACATAATTGAAGGTGAAGTGTTTTAAATGTGTAATAAATGGTAATTATGAAAATCAATGTCCTAATATGAAATATCATGAAGAAAATGGGAAAAGTGGTTCAAGTAATAGTTACATTATTAATAATGAAGAGGCATCAAATGAATTATTAAAGGAAAGAGGTTTTGTGTAGTGGGAGGAGGTAGTCTTGATAATGGAATGAGAATGAAGTTGAATAACAAATGATTATTTGTATTTGGACTCAAAAATTTTGATATATGAATGATGAAATGTACAAATATTGTTCTACATATGTTCTTCTATTAGTATTTACAGGTTTATATTTAATTCTCATCATGGATTGGTTGTGTGATTTAATTATATGGTCTTGTTTTTCTAAGGGGAGCTAACCCATAATTTTTATTTTATTTTAGGATAATGATGTTATGAATTACTAAATTGGATGGTTCTGATTACCATGGAACTAATTAAGGATGCGTTTGTTGGTTTTTTATGCTGACATTGATGTTGTTTGGAGGATTTTAAGAATTAAGAAATATATCGTTCATAGTTTTGAATAAGTAATATTTCTTTTTTTTGAAAAGTATTTATGGTAATTAAGGTTATTGTCATGCTTTAAGGGAATATATGAAAATGTATTCACATGATTGGAATGTGAAAAATGGTATTCTCTAATATATGTGTGATCAACGTAAATATGATTTCATTACTTCAATTTTAAAATATTGCAAATCCATATTTCAATAGGGTTATAAGGTTAACAATTCATGAAATATATATTTTAAACATCAGAAAAGAATATTGTGTATTAAGAATGTATTAAAAACATTAGATAAAATGTTATTTATTGATTCACCTTATTTCAGTGATGTCTATCATATTAATTTTGGAATTTTTTTTTGTTTTAGGAAATAATATCATGAATGTTAGGTGAAAACTAATCATGTTCAGCAGGTTCGTGGTTCTTGAACACTTGACTAAAGGACGATATGTTTTCCCCCATACCACTAGCCTACGTGATTTACTAGATAATGTATAATTAATTTTTATGATTAAATATTATTTATTCATCGGTAGTGGTAATTTTTTTATGTTTATAGACTAATGCATACTGATCTTGAATAGAAAATTAGTTTGTAATTTCATTCTTTTATGGGTCTTAAGACCTTTTAAAAGTGTATTTTAGTCCTTTATTCATCAAAGCTAATGATAAAAATTAATTCCTTGAGTTAATGAATTTATTATAAACTGATAAAAAAAATAATGAATGGGTTTTTTATAGAAACATATATAGAATTACGTAACATTCTAAAAGTTAAAAAAAATAATTTTGACCTAATACCTTAAATTTTGGTTGAATTGATTGATTTTGAAATCATTATAGATTTATGACATTGAGTCCCTAAAAATTTCTTCTACAATTCACATGTTTTTCATTAATGACCTCAAATACTCCCTATAAAAATATAAAATTTTCCTCCATGTCCATTCCTCACTCCCAACCTATTTTCTCTTATGTGGAAACTAAGATATATGTTACATTGGGTAACTTTTGTGGGAATAACATTCTTTTTTATGGGAAATATCAGTATATATTTTAACGAAGTTGTTTTATATCAATTAAACCTTCATGTAATAAACCATAGATAACCCTAAATAATATCAAGGGGAAAATTCATTTTAGGATTGGTAGAATGTAACACCCTGAGATTTTTTAATTTTTTTTGAATTAATTTAACCTTTTTGATGTTATTTATTTCATACAACACTATATATAGTTTATTTTATTTTAATGAAATATATTTGGATTGAGGTATACACAACACAAACATAATCAAGCAAAAAACACAATATAATCCTTACACTACTCTATGAAGAACACATAGGTTAGATTACATTATACGTAATAATGAATTTCCTCGATGACTTTTGAAACATGAAAGAACGAGGTTTATCATCCAATAATGTATTTTTAAAATATGACTTTAATATAATATGATAAAATATTTCCATTAAATTATAGGTTATGAATATTATTATCTTATTTATGGAAATATATTTTTATACAATAATATATGAATTTATTGGTTACCAATTAATTATAAATTAATATGAAAACCAATTAAATATTATAATGAAATATTATTATTTTCACAAAGATATTATATCCTTATAAGTTATAATTTATTTTATATCCTAAAATTATCTTCTTCCGGCATTCCTTTCACATAGAAAATTGACTCGGCATACATTACACTCAATACTGAGTGTCTTAGAACATCATTTTATTGTTATAATTTGTAGTAAAGCCTTTAAATAATTATAAACAAGTCATTAAAACATAGCAACAAGAATCATAATTACTACTTATAAAATTAATTTTAACATGGTTTATATAAATAAAAATATTATTAATGAAAAATATAATTTTTTGTAAAACCTTTATATATTTAAATAACCATTTTCTCAAATAAACTACATTTTATGTACATATGTAAAAAACAATAAAGTTAACTTTTTTCACATTAGAAATTTAATGTGTTAATATAAAAATCTTTTTTTAATTAATAATGTTCCAATTATCCTAAGGTAATTTTTTGAGATTTCAATAAGAAACAACATTTTTCTGAATAGTGAAAAGCAGTGTTTTAGTTAAAAACTTCTTTATGAATAAATAATTATTTATGTAAAATGATACATTAAATTTGGTTTAATGTCAAATTTTATCAATTATTTTCATATTAATGTAATTTATTTAATTATAAAAAATTTCACTTTGTAATGGAATATAAAAACATAACAAACAATAGATCATTTTTCTACTTTAAAAACATATAATTCTGCCCCATCTATAGGATTAAGATTAATCTTAATTTTCATATTGTTATGAATTTAATTTATAACAAATATAATAAAAAAATTTAGTAAATATAATTTGTAGATTCAAATATTATTGTCTTAATTTTTGACAAAAATGATTATTCATTTTGATTAAATTTAATCACATTGATTAAGGTCAAATTAAGCTTCATTAGGGACTAAACATTAAATTTTTTTGGCCTAATGACCTAGAAACATTACCAACAACAATTGGATTTAAATTTTTCTGCCAGAAACCATTAATTACTTATTTATGTTGGATTGGTAAGACTTTTTTTAGGTAATCACATGTTTACACCAAACTTGTTTTCACAAAATCCAAGTGAGTCCATTCCTTCCTTATAAAATGCATCCACCTCTCCATCTTCTTCAGACCACTAAAAACATTTATGTTCAACAAATACATACCCAATATTCTTAACAAAAATCTTCCCTTCATCAAATAATCCTTCCCTTTATCAGAAGGAAATCCATGTGTTCCTTTGAGAAAAAACCCAAAAAAAGTTACCTGATTAAGAGGAAAAGTTTTCTCTCAAGTACTTTCTTGAATTTTTTTTCTCCACCCACTCCAAATCTATTTATTATATTCTTATATGAAATAATAACTATCCAAAGTATACTAGGATTTTTTTCTATAAATTTTCGGACCTACACATATACACACTTGTATCTAATTGGTAACAAACCTTCTGTTTCTATTTACAAAAAACCACTGCCTCACAAAATAATGATTGCTCATTTTTCCATTAACACTTCAAATGGTGTCCATTATGAAAAATATATATTTATATATATAATATATTAAATATATTATTCTATAATAATATATATTCCTTTTTAATATACATATCTTTTTTACATTCTGTTTCATGTTAATACGATAATTTCGCTTAAGGAAGTGTGGACTACTGCCCCCTCAAAGCAATATAATCCATTCATACACCACATGGATTTAACAATGGATGGTTTTAGTGCATATAATATATATATATGATATAATAAATCTAAAATATTAATTTTAAATATACATACATAAATATTGACAAATTTTTATTTTACATTCAATCTATCGACACATCAATTTAATAGAAATATTGTTCATGTGTATGTGTGGCCTACTTTCTTGATTAAAGATGTATTTAGTTTCATACATATATATTATATATATTATTATAAAAAAAATATAATGATTATAAATCATATTTATATAATGTTTTATACTATTTAAATCATGATATAAAATATTAACACCAACGATATAACAAAAAAGACTATTGTGAATAATAATGCGAATGTTACCTGAAGTGAAACCAAAACATAGGATTGTTAACAAGACGGTAATATGAGGTCATAATAAAAAAATATTTACTATTAGATATAATTATAATTTTCTATAGATTATGTATAAAAAATATTTATTTACGGTACATGTGGTTTGAACACGTACGATGAGAGTCAAGACACATGACAATGGGATTTCAACTCACTATTTATTTATGTGAGATATATGCCACATTCTCCACTCTATCCATTTTTGTTGGGTAATTATATCCAAGGATTGTATTCTATGTATATGATACGTAATTTTATGGGTATCAACATTTCATTTTTATGAACATTCATTTATGATGATTATGTTTTAAAATTTACCAAATCGGTAAAAATGGTTTGCCTTAATTTTCAATTTTTAAGACTCATGTTTTGTTCTACACGTAAACTCATTTTATACGTTTATATAAATATATTTTACATGTTCTATAATTAATCACATAATTAAAATGATATTTTATGATTAATTTAATTCCTATTCCTACACGGATTGTATGATCCCACATTATCAGGTTATAAGATTTTATTGAGACAATCTCATCACTTTTCGAGATTGTTTCCATTTGTGATTCATGTGAACAATTCTTATGTTAAATATCTCAATACATTAATGATTTTTTATAAATATGATTATTAATGATATATACATGTAGTGGTAAAAGTTTTTACTCATTGGTACATATGATAGTTAATTATTTTTTTTATGAAATCTCGAATTTACACTCTCTTCAGCCAGATATATATGTTCCTTATAAAATGTCTTCTAAAAAGGGTTAACAATAATATTATACTAATATAATATGATCATTAAATAAATTTTTTACCCTATTTAATTTTACCAATGTCTTCAAGGACAAATTTTTGTCTCTTTCTGAATGTGGAATATTTCTATCTTTTCTACCTTAAAAAAATGTTCTTTTTTTCCTCATATGACATATAAGGATTTATCCACCATCAATAGTTTGATAATTTATTTTCATAATTTAATAGTTATTTTTTAGAATTTTTTATTTGAAAATAAATCAAGGAAAATGTGATTGAAATCATTTTTAAACAAATTTTATTATTATTCATCGAAAATGGATTTCCAAACTTTTTCAATCATCTTTTTCAGGATTTTAAATTAAATGGATATCAAAATGTTTTCAATATTTATTTATATGTTTTTAAATATATTCATAGAAAAAAAATTTCAAAATTTTTCCAAGAAGAATTTATAATTTTTCAAAATATTTTCAAAGAATCTATTTTCTAAACATTTTTAAGCGTTATTTATAAGTTTTCAATGTGTTTTCAATGAAATGGGATTTAAAATATTATAAAGCTTATTTTATAATTTTTTGAAGAATATTTTTTTCATATTATTTCTAGTCATATTTATATGTCTAAAGGGTATTTTATATTAAAATTATTATCAAATGGTTTTATGTGGTAAAAATATTTTTTCAAAGAAAAATGTATTTTTTTCATGAAATGTTTTTGAAATATATTTTAAAATTACTTTCCCTCTAAGATGGAATAAATTTATGTTACTCATGACCTTATTGGAAATGATCTAATGATTCCATTTATATCATTTCTATTAATGGGATATTATTAATTTAATGGTCATTATAAAACAAGTTTCTCTTTCAAATGTTTTAAATTTATGAAATCCATTTCACTTTCACAGGATATATTTTAATGAAATTCATTTCCATTTCATGGGTTTTATGTTTAAGAAATTTGTTTCAATTTAAAGGGTTATATGTTTATGAAATCAATATATATTTTATGAGTTATTATTTTTATGAAATAATTATTAATTCTATATCTTTTCTAATGGTTGTGATTTTTTTACATGTTTATGATGCACGTTTAATTAAATGGGTTAGGATATAATTGTATATGATTTTGTGGAAAATGTATATATGAATTAGATACAAGATGGGTGGGACCAATATCTCCATTTAATGCATGGGGTAACGATTTATATCACATGAGACTGACTAATATGGTCTTCAATGTAATCCTTGACTACTAAGATTTCCATGGGAGTGAACCATGACTACTAAGATGGTATGTGTAGTAAACCAATGACACTAAGATGGCTATGGGAGTGAACCATGGAAACCATGATAGTATAAATAGTGAACTCATTCTACTAATATGGAAAAGGATGTGAACCATGTCTTCCAAGATGGAATTGGGAGTGAACCCATACTACCATGTTGGTTTTGGATGTAATCCATTGACTACTATGGAAATCATTTTATATGAATTTATGTCTACCAAAATCCCATATTTTATTCATATGTTATGATTTCATGTATTATTTTCTTTATTTATTTATGATTCATGTATTATTAACTTAAATTATTTATACCATGATACAAGCATATGATTTTTATTATATAGGGTATAATCATATAATTTCAATAGCTTGTTCTCATACCCTTATGATCAAGATTATGCTTACATATCTCCCTTGTTTTCTATTTATTGATCATCTGAGATCACCCATTTCTTAAGATTCATTTCCAAGTGTTATGAATAATTGTTTTATGTTGGAGTAATAAAGGTGGAGATCTTTATGGGATATGATAATGATATATCACTAGGATGGAAGATTTTGTTTTCATGTTTCCAAACACACTATACTATTATGGTTTGTGGGAATTTATTTTTGTAATGTTCATAATATTCATTTAAAGGATGTAATATACATTTATGTTAATCCATGTTTTCTATAACCACTTATCTATTATTTATGGTTTTATTCAAAAAATATAATTCTAAAAACCCATTCATGAACCAAAATTTTCAACTTAACACACGTGGATTTCAACTTTGATGTGAGTGTGGTATAACCATATTGAAGAATTGGATGGGTGAGGATGAAAACATCTTATATTATTGATAGATTCATTTAATATTGAATTTATTAACCAAATATTGATAACTGAGCATAAAAAGTTTCCTACATTATTCACACTCCTCCTCAAAGATTATAATTGATATTTAATTTCATTAAAAATGATTTAATATAGAGTTCCCACATTTAGATACACCTTCTGAACTTCTTCTATTAAATTTAATACAATAAAAAACCTCTATGTTTCTACAATTTAAATTCATCTATTTTGAAACCCATATCCATTGAATTCATTATCTTCCCTAACATTAACAAACACATTATATTTATTTCTTCTGAATCTCATAGTTGGATTTATTGGGAGAAGATAATCCCATAAACATTATTTAATATTTATATTTAACCAAATAAAATTTATTTATTAAAAATTAATTATCACATATAAATAAATTACTAGGGAACCTAAAATCCCCAAAGATTATCTTCACATCAACCACGTTCTAGATTATTGATAAAATTTTTGAGTAAAATTGTAGACACTTGACTAGTTTATCTTCTTTTAATCAGTGAAAACATTTATTATTATATGTTTAATGAGTTAAATTAATTATATGGTTTTATAATTTGATATTTTTTACTGTTATCCATCAATATAGACCCAAAAAAATCG
Organism: Viscum album; assembly: GCA_963277665.1. Taxonomy (NCBI): domain Eukaryota; kingdom Viridiplantae; phylum Streptophyta; class Magnoliopsida; order Santalales; family Viscaceae; genus Viscum; species Viscum album. Next base: position 1,593,862,888 of record OY728150.1, read on the forward strand.
TCATCGCTTTTGGATTGTATGCATTATTATTCTGAAACCTTCTTATCATCTACACCTAACCATAAATTCTTAACTGGAATCCCCTCATTATAATATCCAATAGAAATTTATACCATCTAAAAATAAAATCATCATCAACTCAGATCAAATATCCCTCTAGGGAAATTCAAAATTGGAATATTTTAATAATTCTCCTTTTTCATCTGTTATCGGTACATCATATATGTTCTTTGATTCGTTCCATCGAACATTAACATCACTATATCAATTTGATTCCAATATTTTAACTTTTCCTTAATAATTATTATTGTATTAATTAATGTAAGTGGTTGAAATTTCATATGAAGCATGTTACATCATCATTTAGTAAAGATCAAACATAGTTTATCCTAGATCTACAATTAAGCTTTGAAAATATCTGTCTAACATCTCCATACTAATTCACATTCAAAAATGAATTGTTCGTTGTATTAAACCATATTCAGGGATCATCAATTTTCTGTACCCTTCCATTAATGTTCATTGAAATCATTGAATCTCTTCAGTTAATTTATATTACTTTAGTAATTTGTTTATATTTATAAATCATGATTTCTAAGATTTATCCTAAGTGGATTTTAAAATTTCCATAATAGTTAGAGATTTTGGTACTGTTGGTCATGGACCTTCTTTATCCTTTTCAACATCTTTATTTCTCCTATATTATCAATAAATTCCTATTATAAAAGGTCAATTATGTTACTATTACTGGAAAAATATTGAATATCATATGTGTGGTTTATCGGTTCATCATGCATAGTTGATTAGTCATGGAACTGATAATGAGAATGGGGTTTCCCTTGTAATAACTCGAAAGGAATTGTGTTCAGAAATGTATGAGTGGGTGGTATATTAGTAAGGCTACAATATGATGAAATTTTCCACTTAAGGTCACAAACTAATGAGAATTGTAAAATAGATGTGGAATATGACCATGTTCTAATTCATACGAAACTTCTAGGTTTACTAAAATTCAATGAAAAAATATTTACACGGTTGACGGGTGAGAGAATGTAAAAAACACATGGAATTATCTTTGTTCCCCAAAGAATTGAAAATATTATATTTAAAATTATAATTAATTAAAATAAAAATAATAGATTTTAAAATTTAAATAATCTAATAAATTATATTATATTTAAAAACAAAAAAATGAAAAAAAGTAACAAAATGAAAATGTCATTCAAAATTCTAACCAACACATTTTAATTAACATTCATAAAAGAAGTTATTTGTAAAATAATAGAATTATAATGTCAATTAACATTTGAATATGTATATACAAAACAACTCTAAAAATAGTCAACACAAAAAATTTCAATTATAATTCAACAAAATTAAATCAACTAACAGTTTTTAAATCAAATGAAAATGAAATCATACAACTTAAATCACTAATTAATATAAATGACCAATATTAAAATAATATTCAATGAGAATTATTTATTTAGATTAAATAAAATATTAAAAAATATCACATTTAAAATTAATGTTTAACTCACTAAACATATAATAAATCATAATCAAATTTGTTTCAAAATGATCAAAAATAATTCCACACAAGTCACAACCTCACTTAATCAACAAATCCAACATATCACTATCAAAGAAATCATATTTTGAAATATTATGTGATTTTATGTGAATTTTGACTAATTCAATTGTATGTATTAAGGGGTTATCTCTATTATTAATTTTCATCTCAAATCAAATAAGTTTTCTATTTACTATTCTATATTAAAAAATGTTTATTATAAATGTGATGCCCCAAGATTTTATGAAATAGATTATTTTTAATTTATTTTATTTCTTATGTTTTACGGCACACAATGATTAGATTGAGTTGTATGCAACGCCGTATTAGTTAAAAGTATGCACAACACTATTCTTGGCTTGTGTTACACACAATTTCATATTATAATGACATAATTCATTTCATGCAACATTGATTATAGATTTTTTTCAAGGTATAAAAGAACAATGTTTGGATTATGTTATATGAAACATCAAATGAAGCTTTCACTACACCAAACTATTACTTTTCTTGTGTTGCATGCAAAAGAGACCTTCCTCAATAGCTTGCATTTTACCCAATACCATGTTTCACTAAACAGCAATATAATAACAAAATATTAAGAATCAATGGGATATTAACTTTCCATTATTAATAGTATTAACAATATTTTTAATTTTATATAACATTACAATTCATCATATATATTTTCTTTAGCATGGTATTAGAAAAAAAATCAATTTTTCAAATAAAACAATTCTATTTCAAAAATACAGAATTTCCTCCTTTCGATGACCCAATCTTTTTAAACATATTCTTTAAAAAAATTATAAGTTAAACTACAAAAAATAAAATTTTTATTGAGAAAAAACATAACAATTTAATTTTGTTTACTTTTTGGTAATTTTCTGAAAAATTTCATATTTTAATAAATAGTGAAAAATGCAGAATTTTAATTCAAAACATCCTTTTGAAACTTAATTTATTTATATAGATATATTATCTATGTATTTGGTTATAAATCTTAATTTAATTATATTTTTATCATTTAATCCAATTTTGGCCACTAGAAGTAATTTCACTTTTAAATTTGAGATAAACACATTTTGATCATTTGATAGTTATTACTTATAAAAACATACTTTTCTGTTTTGACAATGAGAATTAAATTAAAATTATTTACTGAAACACTTTTGTTTCAAATTTGTAAAAATGGATTCCATATTTTGAATTATATGGTTTATATTTTTTAAATATGTACCATTTATTTTTGGACATTATGAATTGTAACATCAATATTTATTTTATTTACCATGGTAAAAAGGTAAATATGGTAAATAAAGGAAAAATATATTTTAATATTATTAAACTACTCTAACACATTTCCTAATCCTATTGGAAAAGATATTCTTGACCATGGGAATCATTTTTTCGATTTTGGGACCCCGTGGAACCACATGGATATCGAACTGACATTTTATAATAATTAATTTAAAATTGGTAGAAATATGACATATACTAGTATCTTCTTAACAAAACAATTATAATATAGAGTTGTACAAAAAAATAATTTTAATATAAATATTAATTGTTGTATTATTTATATAATTTTTATACACAAAATAAATTAATTAATTTAGGGCACAATGTTGATGTAGTGATTACCTTATTAATGAATGACTTAAAAATGAGATTACAAATATTAAAAAAAAATTATTTTGAAACATTGTTTGCTATACACTAATTTTTTGGATGATTATGACCTGTTATCATTGAATTAATGATGTTTTTTTTTGAAATAATAATGTTTTTTTATTTTAAAAATTCATCATATGAATTTTATAAAAATTGACATAAATTATCTTTTAAAACAAATAATATTTTATTAAATGATATAATTGTCCTAAAAATATAACATTAGGCCAAATGACATAGATAATATAATATATCATTACCTTTCTAAAGTTCCTCTCCTTATCTCTTATAAAAAGAAATATCATCCCACGTTTCTTCTCTCAATTTTTAGCCTTAAAACTCTGCCAAAACCTAAAAACTTATCTTCTCAACTTCCCTAGTATCATTTTAGAGGTTCTTTTCTTCACAAAAGACCAACTCGAGTTCCCTAAGAGAAAAAATTAAAAGAGGCACATCGAGGAAGAGGTAATTTATTCTACAGATTATTTCAAATTTCATTGGACTGATACTTCATCTTCATTAGTTTTTTCATTATAAAGTAATAAAATCATTATAAAAAATTATTGATATGTTATTATAAATATGAAACAATATTATTTTACGGTCTATCCATCCTCCAAAAAAATCATTGCAAGTGCGTTTGTATGGCTTACCATCTCAATGCTGTGGTGGATTCTGTTTTTCGTCCCCACCATACATGGATTGGTGTAATGGTGAAAATAATAAATATATATTATTATTATAATAATATGATAATTTATATATATTATAAACCAACCAATTCAATACCAATCAACAATAATGTGAATGATATCATCGGTTGTGCGTACATACGACTTACCGTCTCCCCGATGTGATGTGATTCATTCTCCATGTTAACAATTAAAAAATGATTATAAAATATATATAATAAATAATCATGAAATATATGAATTAATAATGTTAAAGGATTTATTCATATATATATATATATCAATTAATTTCTTCCCTTCAATTCAATTAGGAATCCAAAACAGCGTTAATGCGTACGTACAACCTACCATCTCTATAAACAGTGCATTCTATTTCATATATCAATAGATTATATATATATTTATATAACGAAAAAATATGATATATAAATCATGGTTTACATTTTTGAATTGAGTAAATCATGATCTAAGTAACAATATCAAGAATAACAAGTCTAAACACGTATGATAGATAAAATGCTTATTAGCCAAATTTTTTCATTAACATATAATTCACAAATTAATAAGAAATATAAATTCATAAGTAAATCATATATGATATCGTAAATATTATTATAGTTATACAACAAGTTAATAATATGTTTAATACCACTATACCGATGTTTCAGACATATAGGGTTGAAATCGGACCAAACATAGGGGATAACTTTTCAAATCTTGTCATTATCCAAGATTTTTAATACGCATGCATTTACATTGGGTATATTTATCAACCATTTACATGTTTTATAATAATATTCTCAATGAAAATTTACTATTATTCTATATATAATTAAATTAAATTTTTACCAATATTGAATTTTACTACATTGTTTGGAAGGAATATATCTTACGATGTACTTTTTGACATTTCTGAAAAATGTACAAGAATAATTTTTTTTAACATATACTACATGAATGGATTTTTACTCTTTCATAATGAATTATTTCCCTGAATATTCCTTTACAATTTTTTAATATTATTTTCAATTAAAATATTTTCTTTTAAAAAATCTTGACATTTTGAGAAAATGAAATGTTTTTAAGAAGAAATCATATTTTCGTAAGGAATTAAGTTCAAGTGTTTTGTAAAAATTATGTTCCATATAAGATGACATAGGGCCATGTTTATATCCCTTTATTACATAGATTCAATTGTGTTTATGATGAAATTATTTGTATGATGTTCATTCATTTATATATACTATGTTATGAGGAAATGATGTTTTAAAATCCCATTTTATTTTATGGGTTATGCTATGATAAATGATTTATGATTCTATGGAACATGTAAGATTTTTTTCATTAATATATTATTGGGACCTATATCTCCCTCCAATTCATTGGGTAAATATTTAAATATAATGAGATAAACATGACTGGAATGATAAGTAAATCTAGTTTAGTAATACATGGCTGGAAAAATTAGTAAACCAGGTCCAATAGTGGACTCTGTCCACTATGATGGTCTTAGTAGCCATGTAAATCCTACTATGGAAATAATATTATGTACTTATTAATTTTCCACAATTTTATATTTTATGACAATTTAATTCTATCATGGTTAATGTTTCATTAATATTTATGACTTATGTTCTACCAAGATTAATTTCATGATTTAATATTTTTATTTTTAAACAAAATGTTAATGTTTTTATATTGTTTTGTTTATGGTTTTTTAGGTTCTCCATGATTACCCTTACTGAGCATTTTGTTCCACCCATTTTTTTTCTTTTCCCCAAAATATAAAGAAAGGTTTTAGTTTGGAAAACAAAAGGGGATGATATTTATAGGAGATTTTGAAGATCTTTCACCATGTTAAAAAATGGTTTTTCTATGTTTCCAAAGACACTATACTAATATGATATTTGGGATCTTGTTTGTGTAATGTATTAAGTATTCCTAAAAAGAAATTTAATTACCATGTAGGTCATGGTAAGGTAATTATTGTTGGTATTCAAGCAAAGGTTTATATAACCATTGTAAACTATGATGCAAAACAATTTTGTGAGATCCCTAGACATATTTTTATGGTATTTCTAGAAATTTCCGAATTGGTAAATCTATCTATAGGTTACAATCCTATAATTAAGGTACCGATCTTTAATATCCTAGTATTAATCCTAAGACAACAAATATTGAAATATTATAAGTAATTTGCCCTAGTTATGTGTTTTTAGTCTCTGAAATGTATTACTAACACATTGCTTGATGGTCTTAGTCAATAACCAAAACTATATAGAACATGGTTAACCATTGATTGTTTCAGATGTGGAAATTTTGTTAATTATATAGATTGATATAATAATAGGAAATATAATTAATATAATGATGATGATGGTATGTTTATTTTCATTACTAGTGAGGATAAAGATATTGTAAACAGCATGTGAACGGTATGTAATTTTCTTACAATATTGTTTACATTAAATATTATAATCTTTTGGTTTATAAACCTTATGAATGATTCATGTTTTTGAAAAGGAAAAGATGATGGATCTTGAGTAATGTTTTTTGAATAATGTTGGATGATTGAGGTGTATATGATTCTGAAATGAAAGATTATTGTATATGAATCATGAAATACATAAATTTTTTCGGTATGATTTTTTCATTAATTATTGTAAATGATATATTGAATATCTCTATAGAGGTATAAAAGCAATTTAAGGGTAAAGTGATATACCTGGAGAACACAAGATTAAGTGGAAGATAGCCCCTAATATGTCCCTTATTTTAATAAAACCAGGGATTTGAATAAGAAAATTAGATGATGATTTTTTCTCGAGATCTAATTACGGAGTCAGTGACAAGAGGGTTATGCTATTGTGTATGAAGTATACAACTCTTTGTGACATAAGGAATATATGCAATAAATTTTTGAATAAGGAAACATGCATGTTTTCAATAAGGATATATAGTAATTTAGGTTATTAACAAGATTCAAGATAATTCATGATGAAGTCATTAAAATGTTTGGAATGTTACTAACAAGATATATCTTATGAAATTTGGGGAATAAATGAATATATTCACAATCTTATTATCTGAACATTTTTGTAATTGTTTCTTTTGAACTATGAGATTCGGAAGACGAATTTTGGATAAGCTGAACGGTTAGAATGGATTAAGTTAGACATAAATTAGTATTGTTTAATGCTAATACATTTTTTATATTAGTTTTGGAATGTTATAATAGTATATTTTTAGAAAAATGGCAACCCGTTGGACATGTGAAAACCCACCATGTTGGACATGGTTATGGGAATCAAACCCACAACTTAAGTGATTGATGCCTTTATCGCCTACCAATGGCCCATGGAATGTCCTTGGTTAGCATAAATTCGTTTTATTTTTTTTATGAAGTATGATAGATGAATCATAAGTCCATTTTTTGGGACCATATATGATTAATATCACAATAGCTGCGCCTATGAATATATGATTACTTCTGAAAGATGGAATGACCAATCATTCAATCACATGGTCTACTAACACTTCATGATTGAAAAATTTAACTTCCTTTCTTTAAATAATAGGGTTATTGGACATTTTTCAAGGCACGAACAATAGGGATATTGTACCGAACAAAAGTAATTATTTATTCTAATGAAGAATTCTTCGACTTTAGGGAATGAATATTGAAAATAAAAAATATTATCCTAGTACATTCATATCTGAAGAATCAGATAATCCCTTAAATTATTAATGATTTATGTCTTTATTGTAGTTAACTTTATCCTATCATTATTCTCTATCACTATCCATCAGAACATAATTATTAGATTTCTCTTCCATATATATGTTTTCACATCCCACCAATGTTCTCCTATGTGGAAACCTCGGGATGAGTTACATCAGGTGACTGTAATGTTTATAAATTTCCATTTTAAAATTACATTTTATTATTCCTTTTTATTATATGGGATTCTATAAAAGAAACTTTCAAGAAGTAAACCATTTATAATGCCATCGTATTTCAAGGGTGACATTCATTTTAAGAGGGGTAGAATTTGACACCCCAAGATTTTATGAGATAGATTCATTTTAATTTATTTTATGTCTTGTATTGTATGCTACACCATGATTATCCTACACTGTAAACAACAACATATTAGCTTGTAGAATACACAACTCTATTCTTCGCATGCGGTACATGCATTTTCAAGTTCTGTTGATATATTTAATTTCACGCAACATTGATTATAGATTTTCTTCGATGTACAAAATAATTATTTTTATTATGTTATACGAATCACCAAAGAAATCATGCACTACACAAAAAACAGACTTGGCTTGTGTGACACACAACTGCGACCTTCCTCGATAGATTCCGTTGTACGCAATACTGAGTATCACTAAACAAAAAATATTATTAAAATATTATTATTTAATGGGATATATAATAACCATTATGAATATTATTAACCACATTTGGAATTTTATATGACATTTAAATTCACTTTATATATTTTCTAGAATATGGTATGAGAACAAAATCAAATTTTCAGATAAAAGATGTATTATTCAAAAAATGTAATTTTACCACATTTTGATGGTGCACCCATTTTTAATCTTGTTTTAGAAACTTCTATAAGTTATATTTGTCAAAATTAAATTGTTATTAGGAATAGGGAAATAAAAAATTATTTTTGTGGAATTTTTGGGTTTTTTCCGAATAAAATTCAAATTTCGATAAATAGTGAAAAATAATACATTTTAATTCAAAACTGCCTTTTCATGTAATTTATTTATATAAATAGGTTGTATTTTTAATTTGTTTAGGTTTAATTTGATTGTATTTTTATCATTTTATATAATTTTGTTCAATGGATGTAATTTTACAATTTTATTTGATATAAATACATCTTGATCTTTTGATTGTTATTACTCCATAAAAACATGCTTTTTGGTTTTAAAAATGAGAATAAATTTTAAATTAATTACTGAAACATCATTGTATTAAATTAGGAAAAATGGATTCCATATTTGGAATCATAAGGTTATTTCATTTAAATATGTTCCTTTAATTATGGACATTATGAATAGTAACTTCAATAATTATTTAATTTACCGTGGATAATAGGTGAATCTAATTAATAAAGGTAAACAAATATTATAATAATATTAAACTACCATAAATTTTTTCTTCATAATCCTATTTTATGAGAAATTTCCGACCATTGGAATATTTGGGTCTATCTTGCGACCCCATAAAACCAAAAGGATGTGAAAATGACATATTATAACAATTAATTAAAAGTAAAGAGAAAAATGACATAAACTTGAATCTTCTTTATAAAACAATTTTAATATGGGGCTATACATAATATAAATTCAATTAAATATAGTAATTGTAAATATAAAAGTATTTCCTACATCATGGTATTTTATATATAATTCTATACACCACATAAATATATTTATTTAAAAAAATATTGTAGTGATTAACTTATTAATGAATGATTTAAACAAATGGGATTTTAAATGTGAAAATAAATTTATATTGAAATTTTTTTTCCATCCAAAATATTTTATTGATGATTATGAATTGTTATATTTTATTTATTGAGGTTTTTTATGGAATAAATTTGATATGGATTTCATAAAAAGTAAAGATATGAATAGTATTAAAATTGACATAAAAGAGTTTCTAAAACAAATACTATTTTATTAAATGTTTTAATTGTACTAAAAATTTAATATTCTACCAAAATACTTATATAATGTTGGAAATTTCATTAATGAATCTATTTAGTTTTTATTTTCATTTTATTCTAAGTATATTAACGATATATTATGTATATACGAAAATACATGGTAAGAGTTAAATTAGATAACTAAGGGTTAAAGATAAAGGATAATCTTAAATTTGAGACCTAAATGTGTCTAAGATATATTTGTTGAGAGAATTTAAAATTATCTTTATATTACTTTTTAATTAATTGATGTTTGGACCTTTATAAACTGAAAATTATTTTATAAATAAATAATATTTCAATACCATCCTAATTTCCCCCTCCTTATCTTTTATAAAAGCGAATCTCCTCCCATGTTTCTACACTCCAATTTGAGACATAATTAACAATAAAACCCTACCCAATCCTCATAAATACTTCCCTTGATACATTTTAGGGGATCTGGTCTCTTCAAAATACCAAATTTAGTACCCTAAGAGTAAATTTAAATGAGGCATGTGGAGGAAGAGGTAATATATTATACTGATACTTTCAAATTTCATTCCTCTTATACTTCCTTTTTATTAGTTGATTCACTATAAATGTGTAACATAATTATCACTCATATAATTATATGGTATTATATAGATTAAACAAGACTATTTCACATTCTATCTATCCTACAAATAAAAAAATCACCGTTCATGCGTACGTACGACTTTCTGTCTCCACACAGTGGTGATATCTATTTTTCATCACCACTTTAATTGGATTAGTATAATGGTAAAAATTAAATAAATATATGATTATTATAACAATATAATAATAATTATTTGTTATAAACCATACACGTCAATAAAATTCAATGATTATGAGAATGATGTCGTCATTAGGGCGTACGTACGTCTTACTGTCTCCACAACATGATGAGATTCATTCTCCACATTAACTATTCAAGAATGATTATAAAGTATATATAATTAATAATTATGAAATATATTAAATAAAAATGCTACAGGAATTATTTATGTATATATATATATATATATTAATTGATTCCATTCGATTTAATAAAAAAATAAAAACAGTGTTCATTCTTATGTACGGACTACCATCTCCTTGAACAGTGTATTCCATTTCATTTATCTATCTATTTTATAAATATATTTATATATTGAAAAAATATGATATATAAATCATTTTTAATTTTTTTTGAATAATTAAATCATGTTCTGCGTAATAATATCAATAATTAAATGTCCAAACACATACGATAAATAAAATGATTATTATCAAAAACATTTCTTTATCATGGAATTGACAAATGAATGGTAAATATAATTTCAAAATTAAATCACATATGATATCATAAATATTTTTATGGTTCATTATCAAGTAAATAATATATTTAATACCACTATAAATTAGTTTTGGACATATACAGATGAAATCATACCTATGGTAAGGGAAAACTTTACTAATCTCATTTTTATCAGATATTGTTTATACATAAGTATTTATTAGGTGTATATTTATCATCAATTTACATGTTTTATATGAATATAATCATAAAATTTTTATTATTCTATTTATGTTTAATGTATTTTTTAATCATTTTTAATTTTACTACATTGTTTGGAAGGAATCTTTCTTACGAGGTACTTTTGGACTCTTTCGAAAAATTTATGAGAAGAATATTTATTCAAATTCAATAGCATGACTATATTTTTATGATTTCATAATGAATTATTTACATGAATATTACTTTAAAATATTTAATTTTAATTTTCAATCAAATTCATTTTTTTCAAATTTCATGATATTTTGAGAAAATATAACATTTTTTAAGAGGAAAGGATTTATTTATCAAGAATTATGTTCAAGTGCTTCATCAAAATTAATTTCCATATAAGATGAAAAAAGGTTATGTTTTTTTCGCTTTATTACTTTTATTTAATTGTATTTATGATATAGTAATATTTATTAAATTCATTTATCTTATAAAGATTATTTTCTAATGAAATGATATTTTAAAATCCCATTTTATTTCATAGGTTATTTTATGATGAATGATTTATGTTTTGGGGAACATGTAATAATGATTTTATTATGAGATGGTAGGGACCTATATCTCCGTTAAAATCATTGGGTAATGATTTATGTCTCATGATATTGGCATGAATGGAATGAAAAATAAATCTGGTTCAGTAATACATTACTTGAATAATATAAAAAACCTGTTCAATAGTAGAAATTCCCCACTATGATGGTATTTACAACCATGAATTGGGTACTATCGAAACTATATTATGTTATTTTTATTCTTCCTCAATTCCATGATTTATGTCAATGATATTCTGTCATGGATATTTTTTAATTATGATCTATACCTTATGTACTTCCAATATTTATTTCAGGACCCAAATTTTTTTAAAAAAAAAATTTGTTCAGGATTTTAATTCTTATGTTTATGGGTTGTTTTATCTTCTCTGTGTTTACCCTTACTGAGAATATGAGATCACACTTTTAACTTTTCTTTTCTCTTGGATAAAAAAAAGTTTTGTTTTGGAATACAAAAGGGTATGATCTTTTCGCAAGATTTTGATGATCTTTCACTATGTTAGAGGATGATGTTTTTGAGTTTCAAAGACAATAAAATAATATTTTATTTGGTCATATTTTTATGTCATGTATTACGTATTCTGAAAAATATATGTAATTCCCATGTACGTCAAGATGGGGTCATTATTTTTGGTATCTGAGTGAAGGTTTAGTTAACCATTTGGAAACTAGGATTCTAAAACATTAGTGATATCCCTAGATATATTTCTTGGGTATGTATTGTGATTTCCCTATGGATAAGTATAATTATAGGTTAAAGTATTATACATATGGTAATCATCATAAATAACCTTGGATTATACCTAAGTTATCATATATTGAAATATTATATGTAAATTACCCTACTTATGTGTTTTAATCTCTGATATGTTTTCTTAACACATTGACTTATGGTCTTAGTCAATAACCTTAACTATATAGAACATAGTTTAACATTGATTGTTTTATAGGTGGAATGTATTGGAATTATAAAGATTAATCTTTTAAGAGGAAATATAATTAATAGAAACATAATGACGATATGAGTATTGGAAATATTGCTGAGGAAAAATTGATTGTCATTGGCATGTGAATGGTACGTGATGTTGTTCCAGTATTGTTTACGTTAAATCTAAGAATCTTGAGGTTTAGAAACCTTATGATATGAATCATACTATAAGAAATAAGAAGTTTATGGATCCTATATAATGGTTTAAGAATTCTATTTGATGATTCAGGTGTATAGGTTTTTGAATTCAAAGATTATGGTATATGATTCAGGAAATATATAAGTGATATCAGTAAGAGTTTTTCTTTGAATATTGGAAAGGATATATTGAATTGATTTAAAGAGATAGAAATGTAATTTAAGGGTAAGGTGATATTCTTGGAGAACACATCATTAAGGGGAAGATAACACTTAATATATCCATTATGTTAAGATAATTATGGATTTTAATAATTAAATTTGATGATGATTGTTTCTTGAGATCTAATTGTGGAGTTAGTGACAAGAGGGCTAATATATCATATATGAAGTATAAAAAGATTTGGGACATAAGTAAAATATCCAATAAATTTTTGGAATAAGGAAACATCCATTTTTTCAATAAGGATATATGGTAATTTAGTTATTACCCTAACTCATGATAATTGAGGATGATATTATTAAAATGTTTGAAATGTGTCCAAAAAGTTATATCTTATGATATATGGGGTATAACTGATGATATTCGCATGCTTGTTATATAACATTTTGTGTAATTTTTTTGTATTATGAGATTGGACAAAAGTATTTCGGATAATCCTAAAGGTTGAAATGGATTATGTTGGACATCAGACAATATTTTTTAATACGAAAAATATTTTTCATATTAGTTATGGAATGTTATAATTGTATTGTTTTAGAAAAAGGATATCCCATCAGATGTGTGACAACATGTCGTGTTGTAAAAGGGTGCGGGAATAGAAAAAACAATTGAAGTGCGACAGACCATTATCACTTACCACTGTCCTATGAGAAGTCTCTAGTTAGTATAAATTAGTTTTATATTATTTATGTGGTTTGGTAGATGAATTATAAGGCCATTTTGGAATCCATATACAATTAATCTCACTATAGTTGGACTTATACATATTTGATTACATTTGACAGATGGAATGACATACCATTCTATTTCCAAATCTGTTAACACATCAATAATGAATAATTCAACATCATTTCATTAAATAAGATGTGATGTGGAAAATTTTCAAGGAAAGAACAACAGTGAGATTTTACCATAATAAAATAAGTATTTATTCTCATGAAAAAGTATTCAACCATTAGGAAAGGATCTTGAAAACCCAAAATGTTATTATAGTACCATCTTATATGATGAATCAAATGGTCCCTCAAATCATTGCATATTTATTATTTCTTGTAATTAAATTTTCCAAACATTTTCCTCTATCACTATCCATTAAAACTTGATGGTTACATTTCCATTCCATATCTATGTTTTCACTTCCCACCTATGTTCACCTATGTGGAAACCTACTGATGACATACTTTGGGTTACTTTTATGTTTCTAACATTCCTTTTTTAAATGATGTTTTAGTATTCCTTTTTATGGTATGGGATTCCAGAAAAGAAACATTCAAGTACTAAACCATTTATAACCATGACAAATTTTGTGGGAGAAATTCATTTTCAGGGGGTAAAATGTGACACCAAGAGAATTTATGAGATAGATTATTTTTAATTTATATGATATCTTGTGTTTTAAGCTACACCAATATTATATTGTTCTACACCAAAAACTATGTAATCTTGTTGTATATAAAAAACTATTATGGGCTTGTGTTACACACAATTTCATGTTCTTGTGAAAGAATTTATTTCACGCAACATTGAGAATAGATTTTTATAGATGTGTAAAATATATATGTTTGTATTATGTTATAAAATCACCAAATAAATATTTAATTACTATAAACACTAACATGGCTTCTGTTACACACAAGTGTGACCTTTCATCGATAGCTTGCATTGAATGCAATACCGAGTTTCACTAAACACGATATATTATTAAAATATTGTTATTTAATGGGATACCAACTATCCTTTATGAATATTATTAACATGATTTGGAATATTAAATAACATTTAAATTCATCTTACATATTTTATAGATCATGGTATAAGGAAAAAATCATTTTTTAGGATAAATGAAGTATTATTCATAAAAATGCAGTTTTACAACCTTTTGATGGTGCACCCATATGAAGTCTAGTTTTTGACACTTTTATAAGTTTATTTTGAAATAATAAACTTTTTATATTCAATAAAGACAAAAAAAATTTCTTTTATTGAAATTTTTTTATTTTTTTTAACAAAATTCAAATTTAAATGAATAGTGAAAATACTGCATTATAATACAAAACATCCTTATCATTAATTTATTTATATAGTTATTTTATAGTTATTATTGGTTTTAAAATTTTACTTCAATTATATTTTTATCATTTGACCAAATTTTGGTCATTGTATGTAATTTCACTTTTAAATTGGCCATTAACATATGTTGGTCTTTTGATATTTATTACTTCTTAAAAACCTGCTTTTTGGTTTTGTACGAGAATTAATTTTAAATTAATTACTACAAATAATGTGTTTTAAATTTGGTAAAATGGATTAAATATTATTAATCAGAAGGTTCAAATTAGGTAAATAGGTACCTTTTTTGGGACATTATAAATAATAACTTCAGTAATTATTTTATTTACCATTGCTAAATCATAAATCTAGTAAATAAGAGTAAAAATTTAATATTTTAAACAAATTATAAAACCCTACCACATGTTATATTTATATTTCATGACATATTTCCTACCATGGGATCATTGGGTCGATTTTGGGACCACATGAAACTACATGGATGTGAAAATGACATTTTATAAGAATTAATTTATAGTAATGTGAAATATGACATAAACTTGTAACTTCTTAATAAAAAAGAAATTTAATATGGGGTTATAGAAAAAAAAATTGAATATAAAAATAAATTGGATAGATAAAAATTTTTCTTACATCATTGTACTTTATTTATAATCTTTAGACACCAAATAAATAAATTTATTTATCATGAAATGATGATGTAGTGATTATATTATTAATGAATGATTTAAATAAATGAGATTATAAATATTAAAATAAATTTATTTTGAATCTTGATTCCATCCACAATTTTTATGGAGTAGTATTAGATGATATATTTTAATTAATAAATATTTTTTCGAAATAATAGTGTTTTTATGGATTTTTAAAAAGTCATGATATGAATAATATAAAAATTGACAAAAATTTGTTTTTAAGAAAAATAAAACATTATTAAATGATATAATTGTCCTAAAAATATAATATTCGGCCAATGAACATTCAGAAAGTTGAAAATGTCATTAATGATACAATTGAGGTTCTATTTTCATACTATAGTAACTATATAAACAATATAGTTTTAATATATAATTAGACATGGAATGTGATAAATTAGTTTACTAAGGGAAAAAGCTAAAAGTTACGGTTAAATTTGAGACCTAAACTAGTCAATGGCCTGTTGGATGATAGGATTTAGAATAATCCTCATATTATCTTTGAATAAAATGAGTTTTGGAACCATTTTAAACCTAAAATCCTTATATAATAAAATAATATTTCAATACCTTCATAAAGTGCCCCTCCACATCTCATATAAAAAGGAATATCCTCCCACATTTACTCACTTCATTTTAATAATTTATTCATGGAAAACTCTAACCAATATTATCACGACTTGTCCCCCATGGCCCATGCTGTGACTACCCCAAGCCCGCCTTCCATAGCCTAGGGTCTGGTGACTGACACCAAAGGTGTAAATCCCTAAAAATGGGAAGGCATTGCCTTTATAAACTGAAATAACAAAAAATAGAGTACGAGCTGGAAGTAAAAACTAGGTAATGTTTTATACAAATGGAGTGCTGGAATGTAAAAGGGGATGGAAAAAAAAGACCAATAGGAAAGTACAGGAACAACTAGAAAGCAAGTACAACTGAGGAAAAGTAAAGTAGCTACTAGGTCATCATCGTAGGTTCCTACCAGAATGGTTGGTACAGATTATCTCCACAACACTCCACATCCATCAGTCTCCTCTGTGTACCGACTCGGTGTAAGGTCCACCTCTAGGTACCATCTAGTCCTGATACTCAGATCCTTAGTCAGCGTTGTCCGTCATCTTGAACCAATACAACGAAGTGCGGGCATAGCCCGTGCAGGGGTGAGTATAACGATACTCAGTAGGGACCCCGAGACACTCAAGGTCTCCCAAATCCATCAAGGATAAATCAAAAAGTATAAAGACAACATATAACCCTACTTAGTTATATGCCCATACATATACCTAAGTAATTAAGTAAACCATCTCAATCATGAGGTAAACACAAAAGTTTCTGACTCAGATCAACTAGGATTTTTATTCACATTATAGAAACCACGACTGCTAGAAAACTCCATCTTTGTCAAGTACAGTGGGCCTGCCGTCACAACCAGGCGCTTCCCACTAACCATGGATAGCTAAGGTACTCCTCCTGTTGAGTATCGTGGGTCTACTATGCTCACACAGAGGCGCACCCCACTATGGGTCTGCCACTAACAATGATGCCCTCCCCCTAATAACCTACATAGTTACTTCTCCTGTCGAGTACCACAGGTCTGCTGCAAACTACCAATAACTCCTCTTCCATGGGTCTACCACCAACTACCCGGAGCTCCCTACTGGGTTAGTCGAATCACTCCGAGTAAAATCAGTCAAGCAGTCCTCAGGTCTCAGCCAGCTACTTGGTCTCCGTACTATGTTTGATCATCACCGGGAGGGTCCTCTCCACGTCCAACATGTCAATACTCCAACTAGTAATAAATACCTTGAATAAGTATATCAAGGTCTGTTTCATCATAGGGGTCTCAACGCAATAGATGGAGCTTCATTCGGATGCCCGTTTTGTGAGTTATAAGATTTTTTGTCTCAGGGGTCTGGTTGGATTTTTGTACGATCCAACCTGACCGTATCTCAACATTACCCTAAACTCAAGTGTGCTATACTCAAAGGGATCATCGCATTCCAACGGATGACTATTCATCAATCGGTCGTTTGTTGCCAAAGATATGGCTAAATAAAGTAAAGGGTCGATAATGGGCATGGGCCCGGTACAACCCATTCGGACCAACTCGTCCCATCCTAGACCGGGCCGACCTAGTCTTCGTTGACCCAGTCAGATCTACTGGGTCTGACCCGACCCATTGGGTGGGTCAGCCCGCTGGGTTCGACCCGGTCCACTAGGCCCGGCCCATCAGACTGCGAGGGCGGTTCGACCGGGAGGTCGCTGTGTAGGCAGCTCAGGCCAGAGGTCGGGGCCGGTTCGACCAGAACTGCGAGGGGTGTGGCTCAATAGCTCAGTTCGAGAGGTCTGAAGGGTGCTTGGAGGCCTCGCATGGAAAAGGTAGGCTGATGGGGTATGGGGAGGCCATGTGGGGTGCGAGAAGGTCATTAGGGAACATGCAGGATATGTGGGGCACGGTTCAGGCCGGCCAGTTTCCGGGCAGGGCACGTGGGAGGCTGCACGGGGTGTAGGCGGGGTTCCCGGTAGGGAGCGGGCAGGCCGCTTACAGAACGGCGGGATGCGTGGGAGGTCGCGGGCAAGCTGGGGTGGCCAGTTTAGCGCGGCTCGGGTTGGCGGTGTTCGACCGAGAGCATCGGTGCGCCACGGAGGTGGCTTGATTCGTGAAGGCCACGGGTTGCTCAACCATTTTTATTCCTCCATCACCACCATCGCCTCATCGCTATGCTGAAGAAACATCACAAAAGATTGGAAGAGTGAGTCAGGTCTTGTTAGTTTGTCCCGAACCCTCCGTGTTTTGTGGTGATAGTAACTAGTTCATCGATGGAGAACAATGAACAAAAATTTCTTACAAAACATCGCATCGTTTCCTTTCGAACAAAGATGAGGAAAATAAAGGTATATTACACCAGGTAAACCCCCTACCTTTAATCATTGGTCATTGTTAGTGAATTCGCAGAAAGAAGACGAAGGAGAATCGTCATTCGATGCGTCCACCATGCACACTTCCAATCCTGAGTTGTGTCAGCTCCTAGAAGATGCTCCACATCAGTTGGTGTCCGTGGAAGAAGTCATAGAAGGATTGTCGTAGGTGTTCTTCATTGGAAGAACACATTCTTCATTCTTCGTTCTTCGTTGGGATAAATCATTCTTCTCCCAATAATCCTCCTTCCCAACTTCCACCCAAATTCCAAGTTAAAAAAATAGAAGTATGAGATTGTCTATTATTTTTTTGTCACAATAATTCAAATTGTAGAATTAATTACAAGGCTCCCCCTAATTAATTCATGGGAGTTCACATGAATTAATTACGGGATATTGGCATGAATTAATTAAAGGGGAGTTGAAGAGGATCCCCCTAATTAATTGGAACTTGAGGGTTTCTCGACATTAATGAGGAGTTTCAAGAGGATAAAAGACTGGGTGGACCCCACCACATTAATTCTCCCTTGGATGGTTGAGTTCGGGTGGGCCCCAACACCATAACCTCTCATTAGAGGTTAAGATGCGGTGGTCTTACCTCCAACCTCCATGAAGAGTATTTATACTCCACGCACCAAATAGAGGCTCAAATAAAATAAATTGTAGCTCACTTTATTTTATTATTATTTTTCATGAAAACCCAAAATCTATCATTCAATATTGACCAACTACCATTGAGATCAAAGACTCCTTAAGTGAATACCAGAGCTGTGAGTTCAACGGTGCCCTCATGTTTCAATTCCGAGCACTGGTTAAAAATTTAAAAAACACCGCTCGCGCATTTACAGAGCGTACCTGAAAAAAAGATCGTAGAATTATTATCAGTCAACCTCGTCTTGTGCCGATCGAGGTTAAGCTCTATCATGGTGAAACACGCCCACGAAAACCGAATGGTACTTCCATATTTTTAATCTTATTGACCATTTAGAAGTTATGAATTTTTCAATAAAATAATTGTCAATTAATTATTTTATTAGCGACCAAAATCTAAATTTTTCTGGTGGCCCACACCATCCAAATTTAATATCTTCATAAAGAAATAATACACTCACGAGTTCAGTGGTGGTCTCCTATTTTTATTTCGAGTTACTGGTTATGAGTTATAAGCATTTTTAAAATAAAATAATTTATTTAATTATTTTATTTATGATTATGACATTTTTTGGTTTTCTCAAAGGAGTCCCGCACTAACTAATATTTTGTCGCGCAATGGGTAAAACTACCATCCTGATCACAATGGTGCCCTCAAGTTTCTGATCTTAGTTACCGTTTAAGAGTTATTTAACTTTTTTAGGAAAACTTCTTAGACGTGTTAGCTTGTGCTTAAAAAACTATGACAGATCATTCCAGGAAAGCCAAGCCTCAGAATCGCACGCCTTCAAATTTCACAGACCCATACAATTCACATTTAATTACAAAAATTACATGGAAATTTCATGTCATTACATTATCCCCACCACAGGGCTCTACATCCCCGTAAGCCACAACTCCCAACTAAGGGAACAAGTGGGTGTACTGAGAACGCATCTGAGCCTCCCGCTCCGATGTACTCTCCAGGATGATCCCATGCTACCAGAAAACATGCTCCATAGGTATCGACCATCCATGAAGGACTCACTCCTGTCGATCCTCAATCTCTACTTGAACCTCTATAAAATTTGCCCCATCATCAACATCCAACTCTCTGTGGTTGATGATGTGGGAAGGGTCGTGCAGATATTTCGAAATGCTCGGATATGTGGAAGACGTTGTGCACCCAGTGTAACTGAGGTGGAAGAGCTAAGAAGTATGACCCCTCACCAACTATGATGAGGACCTGAAAAGGTTCGATTAATCATAGAGATAACTGGCGTACTTGGACAAATAATTGTAGAACACATCAAGCTGAGACTCGTAGAAAGATGTGGTCACCATCCTCAAACTCTAGAGGCATCTTTCTCTTGTTAGTATACGACTCTTGTCTGCTCTGTGCAATCTTCATCTACTCTTGGATGATCTGCACCTTCTCTATGGTAGCTCGTACCATCTCTGGTCGGTTGGAAGTGGGATGACATGGTGAGTCAGTCGATGATCACCCAAATAGAGTTATGTCCCCTGGACATACATATAATACTCATCACGAGGTCCATGGATATCCCATCCCACTTCCACTTGGGACCTCTAAAGGATCAACCAATCCTACTGGTACCTGATTCTCCACCCGCATTTTCTTAAAAGTGAGGCATCGAGAGACAAAATCTGCTACTGCCTTCTTCATACCTGGACACCAGTGCTGTCATCGAAGTTCCTGGTACATCTTCACCACTCTTGGATGTACTGTTAGAGGGGATGTGGGAAACTCTTTTAACACCTCATTTTGAAGTGAAACTGGTACCATGGTACATCCTAAAAAGAGGATGACATGCTCCTGACATTCAGAAAATCCATCAGGTTCCTCCCCTATGGATATATGAGAACATCACATCTCAGAGTCAGTGTCTCCACACTGCGCCTCCCAGACTCGCTCAAGAAGTGTGGGATTGATTGTACGAGACTGTAGAAATGATACTCCATCTCTATCCACTTAGGATATCTGTAAAGCAGCTAGCTGTTCTGTCGCCTCGGCTAGCGGCTGTACCAGTTCTCCTGCTGAGTTCATCTGCAACAACATTACCCTTCCTAGGAGTATAGAATATCTCGAAGTTATAGTCCTAGAGGAACTCAATCCAACGTCATTGTCTCATGTTCAGGTCCTTCTAAGAGAAGATATACCAGAGACTCTTGTGATCAGAGTACACTGTAAAATGCTCGCCCATCAGATAGTGTTGCCACATCTTCATGGGGAAGACCACTGATTCAATCTCCATGTCATGGGTAGCGTAGTTCCGCTCATGTTGTATCCGTTTCATAGAATCATATGAAATCATTGCTCGCTCCTGCATTAGGACACGTCTGTGTCTGGTCCCTGATGTATTACAATAAACTATGTAACATACTCCTTCCTCTAGAAGCCTCAAAATTGGGAAATAGTCAGCCTCCGCCTCTTCTCCTGAACGCTCTACTGGCATATCTCCAACCACATGAAGGGGTTCTCCTTCTTCATGAAGGGTGATAGTGGTGCTATAACTCTGGAGAATTCTGGCACAAAGGTATGTCTGGCAGACTCATGAGTGATCAGATGCACCCTCTAATGCATGATTCCATCATGTGCTGCCTGGGGTTTTATTTTTTCCGACCAAAGGAAAACCCCATCCCAACATTGTAGATAAACCACGACCATTTTTCCTAATACAGTCAATATGAGTGTGAACTATGGATGTCACGTCCAAACCCAAAATAACATCGTAAGGCCTCGACACTGAAACCATTATGTTCAAACCGAAACTCTCACCTCAAGTGTCAGATCACACCGTCAGAGAAAGTGTGATTATCGAGTCTCCACCCAAAGGAATCTCTAGTCGTGAGGGTCAATTCAATGGTTTTACCGCAAACTATAGGTCTTGGAAAAGATTTTTGGAAGGAAAGAATGATTGGTACATATGTCTATTTTTACAGCAGCTATTAGTAGACACAGACTATACCTCAAAACATTTCCTGAGCATTTGGGTCACACTCTTTGACTGAATGTAGCTACTCTCTTTCCATGTCCTCTAACTCCATGATCATAGAGGGTTCCACATAAGGGGGTGGTTGTAACATGTAGAAATGTACACCACATCATGCTACTCTCCTAGCACTCCTTCTACATCTGATGTCCTACAGATTTATCTATCCTTAACACTTCCTCTTCCCAAAAAAATTTTACATGCTCAATTTTTTGAGATTTCACAGGTTTCCGGATTTCCCACTTCTAACATTCATTGGTTGTATCCACTCAGCCATAGAACATTCAACCTTTAAGGTTCTATCAAGCATTTTAAAATATGTAAGAATGTGTAGAGGAATTTTTTTGGCTCAGATGTCCTTAACACACCTCACTTGGAAGTTCGAGCTCTGATGTATTGATCATACCGTTCTCATCGAGTACCAGGAAAGATCTGTATGCCTCAATGAATACTCAGATACTGACACATTGTCCTATAGAAGATGTAGAAGATCTATGAAATCTTAGCCACCACCTCAAGCCATTCCTCAGCCACCTATGAGTCGGGCATGGCTCAGAACCTAAGGGGTATCTGATGCTGAATCAAATGTAAGGCACTAAGCCTAAAAGTGTACTCAACCCGTACCACCAGTTGCAAGTGCAAAACAACAACAATGATATATCTAACACACTACCCGGAGCTACTATTTCGAGTTATGGTCCACCTACCAAGGCCACATCACTATGCGGACCAACCTCATGGTCACTCAATGTAAAATTCTAGTAGCTAAGATCGCTATCTGCTCTATAGGTTTATCAACTAGATGGAGAACTCTAGAAATCGCCTCCCCCAGTCCTCTACTGTCTGGGAATCTGTCTCACCTCATAACCTTGGAGGTCTCTGCTTTTGGAACTCTTGCAATGTGCTTAGTATACATGCACTATCTCCCAGTGCGTCTGGTGGAATCAGTTGTCCAATGGGTTGTGGTGCTCCTAGTACACCCCCCGAAGGTGCCTACTTAGTAAGAGGGCCCTGTACCAGAGCCTCGTTGCTCGTTTGGTCATCATTTTGTACTCTCCTGAAACTATAACTGGCTATCTACATGGAGGAATCCTGAAAATATGAGACATAGTAAAAATTTGTACCTGGTGAGCTGATCTGGTTGATCTAAATTAATGAAAATTTTTTTAAACACACACGAAATCATTGTTTTTGTGCACAGAGTCCGAGAATAGTAGTCAGGGTCCGGTTGTATGGATACGTCGGCCGCTGCACTGTAATGATCCGAAGTTTCATTAATGGAAAATCCATCTTGATCCAGTTAAATGACTATTTATGAAAAATGTTTTTATATGATTTCAACTTCTTTGGTTTTATGTTAAGATCATTGACCGTTGTTAATTTAGCCATTGAACAGTGATCACATGATTAGTATAAATATAAAACCTTAAAAAATCCAATTTACTCAAAAAAAAAAGAAGTGATGGCCTCATCCAGTAGAATTTCCCCATACAAAGCCCATTTGTTAGAGCACAGAAAAGAGGTGGAATCCTTCAGCTTTTCCCTTGACCAAGCCCAAGCTGAGCTTCACCGTGTCAAGCTCGAATGGGACCGTCTACGGTAAAAGTGGAAGTTGGTATAGATTACCACTCGAGCGATTTTATTCGAACCACCCCAAGAGTCTGTCACCATCGCACACCTTACCCTTAGGTCTTATGCGGCTGTTTTAAGGGGTTATGTAACAAATAAGTAGTACTATATTCATGTACATTATTTTTGTATATAATAATGAATATAATTTCAAGTCATATTTGATACATTGTAAATATTTTTTAAAGTACAAATGGTGTTTTTAGTTATTATTTAATTAAAAAATATATTTTATTAAATTAAGGGATTTTTGAATTAAATAATATTTTAATAAAATTATAATATTATTTTTAAATTAATTTTTATTAAATATAAATGATCTTATAATTTTATGAATGCAATTAAAATTTTATATTAAGGTTTGAAAGCCATTTATGTCAAAACTTGTGAATTTTCGATAAATGTTGGATTTTATTTTAAAAGTGAAAATGAAAATATTTAGAAATTTTTTTTGATAAAATAAATGGAATTTCTGGAATCAGGACGTTGAAATTATCCAACAGTGAATTTTTCATAATTTTCTGAGACAATCAAATTTTTGGGTAAAAATTAAATACTGTTTAAATATATAATCTGTTTTATGACATCAAAATGACTCAATGGTGATGTAAAAAAATAAAACAATCCTTATGTTCGGCCAATATATGTTTTATAATTAAAATAATGTGATTTTGGGTTTGTTTGAATCACTTCTCAATGCATTAATGGACCCCTCAAGACTTATTAAACACTTTGCCTTTTTAAATTAATTTTCATGCGAGTGTGACTCACCTCCACATAAGAAACCTTATTATTTTAACAATTTCTGACCATGGCCTTATAAAATATTTTTTTCCTCTTCCCTTTACAAAAATACATTGGCAAAAACCATGGGATGGTTTGTGGTTAGGATTAATTTAATGTAAGGGGACCCAAACCTAAATAATAAAGAATTCCCTCACCTTTGAAATATAAACCCACCCAAGCTCCCACTTCCTCCTCACTAAAATACCTTGGAGTTCGTCCAAAATCTGACCTACTCTCTCTAGAATCCTACCGAGGTGCCCCAAGCTACCATGAAGCCTCTCACAAGCCTCTCTCTAGCCTTTGGAAGCACACTTCCAAGTAAGGGTTTTTTCTTCCTTTCTCATTTTTTGTCCAATTTTCTTTAAGTTGTTTTACCCTTTTAATTTCAATTATAAATGTTGGGGTATGGTTTATAACCTCCCTCATACTTCCCTATTTATGTTTGAATGATGGGAGGCCCTTTCTCTCTCATTAAAATGCATCCCATGTACACCCGTTACTATGCCAAAATTCCGAAAGGAACATCTCTCTCCCCCATTACATTCAAGAAATATTTTTGTATCATGAATCTAAATTCCATTACAATTGTTGGGACATGTATCTATATTACCTACATACTGTAAATTACATGTAAATATGATAAGGAACCCATTTCTCTCTCATCAACCATTTTTTATGAATTTTTATGTCACACCGTTATATTGTCGAAATCGCACCGATTCTCTAAGCCAGTGTCATTGTGTAGTGAATACCATGCCCATTTCTCCATCAAGGGTATTCACAATTATCCACATTTACTTATTGATTGTATATTTTCATGTATTAATTCCACATTCCTTTATCGTGCAATAAATGATTATGTTTTATGAATCCATGTTTTGTGATCCATGTGGCACACTTATGCATGAAATGAAATGTTTAAGAAGGGTGCACCCTTATAGTGCTCCAATGCATTGGGTAAAGTATAGTATCATGATACGTCATGTGCAATGAGTATTGACTCATGATAATTCATGTTCAATGAGGTTTTACTTGTGCTTCATGTGCAATGAATATTTACTGATGCTTTATGTGCAATGAGCCTTGGCTCATGCTAATTCCACGTTAAGTGTTGTTTCCACATTTCCATGTTATGATTATCATGGTTTATCATGCCTTTATGTTCATGTTTCTATTATGCACTATTGATATGCCTATTGTCAATCATGTATTGTACACCTCATGTTATTCCATGGGTACTCCCTTACTGGGCTTTATAGCTCACGCTTTTCTTATAAATGTCCTCAGATTATCCCATGCAATGCTAAGTACGAGGGAATGTAGTGGTCATGTAATGGAAGTTTTCGATAAAGATGTTGTATTTCATGTTTTAAGTTTTTATGTAATGATCCTAAACCCCAAAGAAACTAAACCTCTCGATATTCTTTGTTGTATCAAGTGAAGTTTTATGTAATAAAGCATGTTTAAGTTGTAATAAAAAGAAGGGTTGTCAAATGCACCAACACTGGGCTCCCTGAACTGAGACCACACTCAGTACCCTTAACAATATTGAATCACAAAAAAGAATGATGAGAGTCCTATGTTCTACGGTAGAACTTACTCTATTGATACCAATTTGTCACAACCCGTCCCCCGAAGCTCGTACCGTGACTACCTCAAGCCTGCCTTCCATAGGCCATGGGATGGAGACTTTCACCAAAGGCATAAATACCTAAAACTATAAAGACATTGCCTTTATAAACTACAATCACACACAACAGAGTACGATATGGAAGTAAACACTAAGTAAAGATATATACAAAAATGGTGATGGAAGGAAAAAGGGGCCAGAAATACCTGCCCAACAAGAATGTACAGGTACAACTAAAATGAAAGCACAACTGAAGAAATGTAAAGTAGATACTAGGTCATCCAACATGGTTCCTACCTGATGGGTAGGTACAGATGTTCTCCACAACACACAACGTCTGTCAGTCTCCACCATGTACGAACTCATTGTAAGATCCACCTCTAGGTACCATCTAGTCCTTCTACTTTGATCCTCAGCCAGCGTTGTTTGTCTTCTCCATCCAATACAATAAGGTGCTGGCATAGCCCACGAAGGGGTGAGTATAATGATACTCAGTAGGGACCCCAATACCCTCAAGGTCTCTAAAATCCAACAAAGATAAATAAAAAAGTATGAAAACAACAGATAAACCTAATTAGGCATATGAACATACATATACCTAAGTTATCAAGTAAACAATCTCAATCATGAGGTAAAGAAAAAAGTTACTGACTCATCTCTACTCAGATTTTTATTCACATTATCAAATCCACGGCTGCTGGAGAACTCCTCCTTTGTCATGTACAGTGGGTCGGCCACCATAATCAGAAATTTCCTACTAACCATGGACTACGGAGGTACTCCTCCTATCTAGTATCGCGGGTCTGCCGCGCGCACACAGAGGTGCTCCACACTATGGGCCAGCCTCCAAATACCAAGCTCTCTCCCTAATAGCATGCAGAGGTACTCCTCCAGTCGAGAACCACAGGTATGATACTAACTAATAGGCACTCCTCCACCTAGGGTCTGTATCAAACTACCAGGCACTCCCCAGAGGGCTAGTCAAATTACCATGAGTCGAATTGATTATGCAGTCTTTAGGTCTTTGCCAGCTACTAGGTCTTCATACTTCACTCGCTCATCTCCGGGATGGTTTGATCCATGATCTACATGTCAATAGTCCAACTATCACAAAGTCCCATGTAGAAGTATCTCAAGTTCTTCTTTATCATAGGTGTCTCAACGCAATAGACATCACATCAATCTAACGCCCAATCTGTGAGTAATAAGCCTTTTAGTCCCAGGGGCCTAGTTTGATTCCTGTAAGATCCAACCTGATTGTATCACAACACTAACCAGAACTCCATTGGGGTATACTAAAAGGAATCGTCTGTTCCAATAGTATCGGTTTAGTCGACGGTTCGTCAAACAAACGTCTGGTTCCAAAGATATTGCCAAATAAATTAAAGGGTTGGCAATGGGCCTGGTCGCGGTCCGACCCGGTCGGACTAACTCGTCCCAACCCAGATGGGGCCGACCCAGTCTGGGTCGACCCCGTCTACCCCGCTGGCTCTGACTCGACTTGTTGGGTGGGTCATCCCGCTCGGTCCGGCCCAGTCCAGTAGGCCCGGCCCAGCGGACTGCGGGGGCAGTTTGGCCTGGACGTCGTCATGTAAGCAGCTTAGGTCGGAGGCTGCGGCCGGTTTGCCAACGCCGTGAGGGGCATGGCTCGATGCCTCGTCCTGAGAGGTCGACAGGGTTCCAGAAGGGTTCCGGGAGGCCACGTGGGGTACGGGGGGCCCGGCGGGGTGCCGAGCTGGGCCCCGAGATGCCGCGCTGGGTGCGGGCCGACCGCCGGGGTGCCGGGCAGCGCATCAGGAGGCCGCGAAGGGCGTGGTCAGGTCGGCAGGATGGCATGACTGTTTGGGGGATTGCCACGCCGGGCGTGGGGTAGGTCAGCGGGGCACTAGGAAGGCAGTTGGGGATCCATAGAGGGTGTTCGGGAGGCTGTGTGGGGAGGCAGGAGGCCGCATGGGGCACCGAGAAGGGCACATGCGGCCCACAGATAAGTCGGCGGGGTGCGCGGGAGGCCGCAGGCAGAACGGGCTGGCCGGTTCGGTGCGGCTCAGGCCGGCATAGGCCGACGGTGTTCGGCCGGGAGCATCGGTGTGCCTCGAGGGTGGCGTGATTCGTTGAGGCCGCAGGTAGCGCAACCTTTTTAGATGCTGCCTTCGTTGTTGTCACCTCATTGCTATGCTGAAAAAACATCACAAAAGATAGGCACAGGGAGTTGGGACAAGTTAGTTTGGCCCTCACCCTCTGCGTTTAGTGGTGATAACAATTGGTTTATCAAAGGAGAATGATGAAAAAAAATTCTTACAAACCTTCACATCATTTCCTTTCAAACAAAGATGAGGAAAATAAAGGTATATTACTCATGCTAAACCCCTACCTTTAATCGTCAGTAATTTTCAGTGAAGTCACGAAAAGAAAATGAAGGAGAATCATCATTCGTCGTGTCCGCCACACACACTTCCAATCTTAGGTTGCGGCAGCTGATGGAAGACGCTCCACGTCGGTAGGTGTCTGTGGAAGAAGTCGGAGAAGGATCTTCACTGGAATTCATCATTTGAATAATGCGTTCTTCTTTCTTCATTCATCATTGGGAGAATTCTCTCTTCTCCCAATAATCCCCCTTCCTAACTTCCACCCAAATTCCATGTGAAAAAATAGAAGTATGAGATTTTCTATTATTTTGTTGGCACAATAATTCAAATTGAAGAATTAATTACAAGGCTCCCCCTAATTAATTCATGAGAGTCGGCATGAATTAATTAGGGGATATTAGCACAAATTAATTAAAGGGGAGTCGAAGAGGCTTCACCGAATTAATTGGAACTTGAGGGTTTCTCGACTTTAATGGGGGTGTTTCAAGGGGATAAAATCCTGGATGGTCCCCCCCACATTAATACTCCCATGGGAGGTTGAGTTCAACTGGGCCCCACTAACATAACCTCTCTTGGGAGGTTAAGGTGCGGTGGTCCCACCTCCAACCTCCATGAAGAGGATTTAACCACCACACACAAAATGACGGCTCAAATAAAATAAAGTGTAGCTCATTTTATTTTATTATTATTTTTCATGATAACCCAAAAACTATCATTCAATCTCGACTAACTGTTATTGAGGTAAAAGTCTCCATAATCGAATATCAGCACTGCGAGTTCAACGGTGCCCTCAGATTTCAATTCCGAGCACCGGTTCAAAAGTTACAAAATGTCACTCGAGCGTTTACAAAACGTGCCCAAAAAAATGTTCGGAAAATTATTTTGAGTCACCATTAGCTCATGCCAGTAAACGTTAGGCTCTACCTAGGTGAAGAACTCCCCAAATAACCCAACGACACTCTCGGATTTTCAATCTGAGTTCTCATTTAAAAGTTATGAATTTTACAATAAAATAATTGTCACTTAATTATTTTATTTGCAGCCAAAAACTAACTTTCTCTCATGGAACGCGCCATCCAAAGTTAGTATCTGCAAAAAGAAATAATACATTCATGAGTTCAATGGTGGCCTTAGATTTTTAATCCAAGTTTCCATTTGTGAGTTATAATCATTTTAAAAAAAAAATTATTTATTTAATTATTTAATTTACGATTATGCTATTTTTTGGTTTTTTCACAAGAGGCTCGTGCCAACTAATCTTAAGTCATGCCAAAGGTAAACCCGCAATCTTGAACGCAACGGTGCAATGAGATTTCTGATCTGAGTTATTATTTAAGATTTATTCCACTATTTCAGCAAAACTGCTTACACGAGTTATCTTAAGCTTAACAAAAACTTCAACGGATCATTCTGGGCAAGCAGGGCCTCAAAATCCTGCATCGTCAAATTTTGAAGACTCGTAAAAATCCCATTTAATTAAAAAATTACGTGTAAATTATGGGTCTTTAAAAAATTATCTTCTACACTTTCCCTGTTACTTTCTATAGGTTCTGGTATTCTCAAAAGACCAACTCTAGTGCCCTAAGATGAAATTTAAAGAAGGGAAATCGAGGAAGAGGTAATCTCTTCTACTGATTATTTAAAAATTTATTATTCTTCTACTTCCACATCATTAGTTGATTCATTATAAATAATAAAATTAGTATCCCTCATATACTTGAATGTCATTGAAATATTAAAGAACAATATATCACCTTCTATCCATCCTTCCAAATATGAAATCCCCGCATGTGTGTACGTAGGACATACTGTCTCCACTTCATCTTGTCATCAGTTTTTAATCACCACTATACTTGGATGGGTTAATGATGAAAATAATA
The DNA here is from genome assembly GCA_963277665.1 of Viscum album. Taxonomy (NCBI): domain Eukaryota; kingdom Viridiplantae; phylum Streptophyta; class Magnoliopsida; order Santalales; family Viscaceae; genus Viscum; species Viscum album. The sequence continues at coordinate 1,593,893,633 of OY728150.1, forward strand.
ACTATATTTGATTATTATAAAAATTTAATAATTTTTGAATATTCTACACCATCCACTTTAATAAAATTCAAAAAATATGGTAACGATATTGCTGCTTGTGCCTATGTACGACTTACCATCTCCACGACACGATTAGATTCATTCTCCACATTAACCATTAAAGAATTATATTAAATTATAACAAATAAATTGTCATGAAATATATGACCTAATAATTCTACTATATTTCTGGGTTTATATATATTTATATGTCATTTACATAGTTCCAATCAATTCAATAAAGAAACAAAAACATCATTCATGCGTACCTACGATCTACTATCTCCATGAATGGTGTATTCCATTTAATTTATATATATATTTATATAATAAATAAATATGGTATACAAATCATTTTTTATGTTCTATTAGTAAGGAATCATGATCCACATAATTATATCAACAATAACAAGTCCAAACACGAATGAAAAATAAAACGATTGTTACCAAAATGTTACATTAACAAAGAATTAACAAATGAACCGGTATTATAAAGTTATATGAAAATAATATATGATATCATAAATATTTTTATGGTTCTATTTGAAGTTTATAATTTTTCTAAACACACTATACATCTATTTCAGAGACAGATGGATGAGATCGGACTTAAGGTAATGGATAACATTGCAAATCGCGTTTTTATCTAAGATTTTATATATGTAAATATTTAATTAGGGTATATTTATCATCAACTACAATGTTTTATAAAAATATTCTCTTGGATGGTTAACTATTATTCTATTTATTTTTAATTTCATTTTTACCAATATCGACATTTACTACATGGTTCAAAAGGAATCTTTTTACGAGCTACTCTTTAAATTTTATTGAAAAAGTATACGAAGAATGTTATTTTATCTTATACAACATAACTGGATTTTTATGATTTAATAATACATTATTTCCATGAATTTTTCTTTAAAATATTTAAATTATATTTTCAATTAAATTGTATTCTTTTGAAATTGTGTTTTCTTTTTCAGAAAGGGAATTTTTTTAAAAGAAATGATATTTTCAGGAGGAATTAATATAATGTGTTTTATCAAAAATATTGTCCATCTAAGATGATATTGGGTAATATTTCTCTCCCTATTATTACTTTGATTTAATTGGGTTTATGATAGAATTATTTTAATGAAGTCTATTTATCTTATATGGATTATGTTATGATGAAATGATGTTTAAGAATCCCATTTTATTTCATGGGTTATTCTATGAAGAATGATTTATGTGTTTGTGACATATATAAGATTGATTTCATTATGAGATTAGTGGGACCTATATATACCTCCAATGCATTGGGAAAAAATATATGTCACATGAGATAGACATCAATGGAATAGCTAGTAATATCAGTTTAGTCAAACCTGGCATGAAAAAAACTTAAACCTAGTTCAGGAATGGAATCTTTCTGCTATGATGGTCTGGGAAGCCTTATCTTAGCTCTTATAGAATCATATTATGTTCTTATTATTTTTACCCAATTATATGTTTTATTCCAATTCTATTCTATCATGGTTAATATTCCTTTTTGATCTATGTTTTATGCACTTCCAATATTTATTTCATGCCTTGTGATTTTGATGTATAAACATTGTGTTCATGTTTTTACATTATTAGGTTTATGGTTTGTTTTATGTTCTCCATGTTTATCCTTACTGTGAATTTGAGCTCACCCTTTTAATGTTTTATTTTTCCCATGATATAAAGAAAGGTTTTCGGTATGAATAAAAAAGGATAAGATCTTTATGGAAGATATTGAATATCTTTCACCGTGTTAGAAGATGATGTTTTAGTGTTTACAATGATACTAAACTAATACAGTAACTGGGTGTCTATTTGGGTCATGTATTAATTATTCTGAAAAGGAAATTTAATTTTCATTTAAATCAAGATAGGGACATTATTATAAAGTAACACATTATATACACTAGTTTCTCTGGGGTAATTTATGTAAAACGAACTACTGATGGATTCCATATCAACCTATCTTATGTTATCAATATAGTGAGTGAAACTTATCCATAATATTTCCATATGAAAAAAATAGCATAGGACACCCTATTCACAATATAATGTCAACATAAATAACAATATAAATGATTTTATGAAATTAATCATAACAATAATGATAAAAGTTTCTATAAAGAACTAGAGGAAATAGATAAATAAATATAATTCCATAATATAATTTATTGAAAAAATAAATAGGTTATACCAAAATACCATTTAAAAAAATACATTTCTATTTCGATAATAAATCATATGATATTTTAAAAAAAATGATTAAAAAAGAAGAAGGAATGATCTGGGAGATACAAAAATTTACTCTGAGGGTCGATACCACTAACCAATACCACTCAATAGCTTTACCCATTATCAAGAATCTCTCTTGAAAAAATATGAAAATCAAAAATCGTGAATTCTAGAAGCCAGGGACTCAAGTCAAAAAGCCATAAATATTATAGGATGATTTAACCAAATGAAATTCAGTTTTATTAAAACAAAAATAGGACCAATAATTTATAATAAAATGATGCAAAAAATTCCACTAAATAACATTAAAAATTATTACCATGAATATATAATTTTTATAATAAAAATAATTATAAAACATTCCAATAAAATGATGATTAAATAGGTGAAAACACCTAGTAGTAGTTTCCCCAAACCCAGAGGAGTTGAAACGCTAGAAAAAAAATCTTCTCTCACATTGACTTGGTGAAATCATAGCTTAAAATCCCTAGTATGGGTAAGTGAAATATTGAAGAAGGAATGATTGTGGAGAGGAAAAGAGATGAGTAGACATCACATGTATTTGGCATGACCATACTCCATTTATCCATTAAAAATTAACGGTGAATGTGTAAAATGATAAGGGAACTAACAAGATCCCTAAGAGGATATTTAAAATGGTGGTAGGAGGTATTACCCAATTTAGAAGGAGAAGAGAAATATATATAGGTTTAGGTAATGACCAAAAATACCCTTATAGGTTTAAAATCCGTTCTATTCCAACCATGTTCAATGTATAGTGTGATCGGGTCCCTAGTTTCACCGCCAGTTACCTCAACCCCTCTGTTGAGTCCACTGAGTACTCAGTGTACTCTAACTGAGTACCCAGTGACACGTACTGTAATTAAATAATATTTTATCAATAGAAATATCCTCTTATAACTTTTCCTTATAATATAATCATATTAAGAATCAAAATTACATATCATGAAACTAAATACTATTTGATCACTAAACATAATTTTTCGACTTCAATGTTTTGAATTTCAAAAATCTAATAGGAATGGTTGTGTTCATGACATTTTTTTTGGAGTCTAATAGAACAAATATAATTTTTGGTGAATAGTAACATACCATTATTAATAGTAACCTACCCTTCTTAATAGTAATATGATCCTTATGAATAGTAAATTGTCCCAAATAATAATAAACATACTCATGAATGATTAAAAAATATTTATGCATCTTATAAGTGATAATTTAACCATTGTAAAAGTATTGGTAATTTTTTAGCCATAAATATTTAATTATAATTAACTAAATAATTTAAATGAATTTTTTTCTTCTTGAAATGTGTTCTAAAATAAAAAATTATATGTATTTTGGTTTTAAGATATTTTTTGAAGATTTTAGTAATTTTTTAAAGCATTATAAAATCAGTTTTAATTTTGAAAACTTTATTTTTTAAGTAAATTATGATTTTAATTTAATGTTAAATTAATCATATTTATAAAGTTATTTTTGAAATATGGAATTTATTATTGGATTTTATATGTTTAAAAATGGTAAGGGTGAATTATTGGTATTTTTCTGAAATACTTGAATTTTTGATGAATATTGAAACACCATAATTTACAGAATAAGTTGAATACACTAATCATAATGTCATGTATGATGTTATGAAGATAAATGCCCAATTGGTACGAATTCACATGATAAATTTACTATAATTAGTCACAGAAGACTCACTATTTTCTATTCTTGTGGAGAAATAATAAATTAATGAATTTAATATTGAGAAATCCCCTCTCCCCTCTACTATAAATTCCACCATTCACACCCTCATTTCCTCTCACCTCTAAAGCTTCTAGACATGTCTGAAATCTGAAAAATAATATTTCCTAGCCCCTACCCCACTTCCAAGAGCTTATAGTCCCATGAAATGACCAAACATAGGTTCCATACGGAAGATCTCAAAAGGAGGATTCAAGAGGTAATTTCCCATTCTCTTTTCCTTTAATTCCCTTTGAACTCCATGTTATTTTCTTAATCTCTAACCACCTATCCTCATAAACATGTTATGTTAACTCCATAATATAACATATAATTTAATTTTATGATACAAATGGGATAGTATATCATCTAAACCCTTCTCCTATTATATTTAGTTTAGGAAGGAGAACATTGTTCGTGAGGTGTCAATTTATCACCTTCAAAATGAAATGTTTTAAATTTTTTTTTCTACCTTTAGATATGGACATGAAACTATTTTTAAGGTTTCACCAGATCATTTTATATGTATTATATCAAATTTAATGTTTTGGATCTAACTTACCTAAATATTATAATATAAATAAACAAAACAAGTTCGTTGTGGTCGAAAAACCGCCAAAATTAACCACCAAATTAATCATTTAATTATTATCTATCGATTCATCCACATGGTATATGACATAATTAATTATAATATCATTTAAACTTCTTGAATATCATTAATTACATTTAATACTATTTTTGGATGTTTATCGATCTTCTACACGAACATTCATTTATGAATACAAGTGAATCATTCAAGAAAACCATAAAAACAATCATTCCTAAACGATCTTTTTAAACTGTACAATTCATCTAAAGGCCCATAAAATAACTTAATAATAATATAATGAACCATAATAATGTAAAAAGTTTCTTTAATTGTTAATGAATATAATGTGGTTATGCAGAACAATAAAGTGATGATGGAATTCAGATTCAAGGTAAGGGGAAAATCTCAAACCCAATTTTCTTTCATCAGGTAATCCATCTTTCGCTCCCTTATTGGTATGGTCACTCCTTAAAAATAATCTGATCATCATTATCTTTCGTTTTCTTGTATATACAAGTTTTATACTGATTTTAATGTCAAAAAAATGTTTTCCAAATGAACTCTTCCTTCAAAAACACACATTTTACTTCTCACTCAAGGTTGATGGTTATTATATCATGTATGTTATTCCCACATTCTTGTGGGAACCCAAAGATTATGAATGTGTTCTTATGATATGAATTCCATTACTTTTACATTGTTTATTTATGATAATTTTTGATATATTCTCTTTGTTTCATGCATGATAATGATAATCTTATGATGGGATGGGTGCACCCAGAATTATATATCATAATATGAATGTTTCAATGTGACAGATGCGTCCGAAATTATACAGTGCTCCAATGAATTGGTAAAAAATATGAATCTCTTGAGTAAAATATAAATGATGTGTTAAAATGATTATATAATTTTTCACAACTATTCAGGTTAGTTAACTACAAATCCATGATGTTTTATTTTTATGCATTTCCACATTTCAATTATTTTATTAATGCTTCCTCACGTGTTCATGATCTTTTGCCTATGTTATGATTATGATCAACCATTGTTGTATTTTTCTTATCGACCCTATTATAGGGTTTTTAGATCAAATTTTTTTTATTTATATCATCCGGTTAATATAGATACTATGGAGAGGAAAATTACCAAAAAGAAGAAAGAGAAGAAGGAATTAAATAAATGTTTATGTATGATGTTGTAAATGTTATGTACGGTCCTTGTATTCCCATGACAATATAATTGTGGATCCTATATTGGTAATACTATAATGTCTTTTATCTTTATAATGATGTAATAGTAATTTATGAAATGGAATGGATGCTATATTTAGTATTAGAGAAAAGTTTTAGTCAATATGGGAATTTGGATTTGTGAACCCTTGTGAAGACAACTAGTATGAGACTATGTACAATTATGTATACAAGAATAGTTACATTGGTGTCCCATATGTTATTATTTTATTTTAGATCATAAAAATAAATAAGTTATTAATGAATTGGTGACTTATATTTTGCTCTAACATTTTCTATTTTTGAAAATGGTGTGAACTGGGAGGAACTCGGCCAAAAACTCATCTGAGGGCCAATGCAACGATTGCACGAATGTCATCCCCAATTATATGAGAGGTAGAATTAAAAAATTCATAGGGATTCTTACCCAACTATCTACTATTATGTTAAATAAGAAGAATAATAGGGAACTTCCTCCTTCACAACATATATAATAACTAGCTATCGAGTGTTTTATACGGCAATGACCACCAATGTTTAATGGGTCTTCTGGTACAATAATTGCAAAACATTGGGTCAAATCCATAGATAAGATCTTTTTTATGCTTCAATGTTCTGAGATGGAGAAGGTGACAATACCCGTTTAACTTCTAGTTTGAGAGTCCAGTCAATGGTGTTCTTTTATTAAGAACACCTATCCAAGACACAAAATTGAAGAGATGGAATGAGAAGTGTTTAAGATCGTGATTCTTAAAAAGTATTTTCATTGAAATCTTCACACATATATGAAGAGAGAATTCATAGAGCTCATGAAAAATGAAATAGAATCTACCATAACCTATGAAGATAATTTCACAAGTCGTACAATTTACTCTCTGGGTTTTGTTATCAATAATGATCGAAAAATTTATGGCTTATTTAATGGAGTTAAACCACACTTTTGAAAGGCTCTTGCAATTAGAGACATTGGGAGTTTTTAATAGGTTTTTCGTTGTGATCTCAATGTGTACATGGAGTTTGGAGAATGGACCAATGGTTATGGTAATAAGAAAAGAAAAATTAAATTTGATTCTGAGGATCTTATGACAAAGGTTTGAAGAAAACTCTACAACCCACATGCCAAAAATGTGGGAAGTTTCACCATGGGAACTACCTCAAAGGGATAAGGAATTGCTTCATGTGTGGGAATGAAGGACAACATGCACAAGAGTGAAAACAGAAATTAAAATGAACCATAATGTAGTGGAATAATGGGGGCCCACCCTTGAGAGCACTATCATGTACATGCATGTGATGCTGGCTTGGGAGGTGATTGAAGAGAGAAATTTGTGGGGAAAGATGGTGGCTCTTCGTTATGTGGCCAGTGCCCAAATTTCATCGGGGAGGGAGTCCCCTCCTTGTTCTTCGGTGTATTACAGGATTCCGAGCTTATTTAATTCCTCTAATTGGATCATCGGGGAGGGAAATGTCCTTTTCTAGCATCACAATTGGGCAGGAAGAGTCCTTGGTTATTCGGGTTGTCCATCCTTTATGATCTCTTTCAGAGAGGCGAGTCAGTGTCCCCAGTTCTTCGAAGAAATTCTGTATGCGAACCAGCGAGAGCGATATGATTCCATCACCTTGATCTCGGTCCCGGATCAATGTGTGTTCACTCCCTCCACCTTAGGCCATTTTAATGAGGAAAATTTTCATAGCCTAAGCCCTACTCAGGGGAAGCAAGGGGGATGGTTCGTTCAGGTGTGGTGCAAGAAGATTCTGAATAAGTATAACTTATTAATGTGGAATATTTAGCACCAGGACCTTCCAAATGATTATAATGTCAAAAGTCTTGGGATTAGTATGGTTCTAGCAGTCATTATTGTGAGAGCAGAAGGGAGGATAGCATCGAGCATATTTTCATCGAAGGGGAGTGGGCCAGGAAGGTCTGGGCTTTCTTCGGGCTCTTCACTGGTAATGTTCCTAGAGCGGCTATTATCTGGGCCTTCCTAGAGTGATGGTTTCAGGGGGTGGTAGGGACTGTGAAGGAGAGCTCTCCTCACACTTGTATTTCCTATGCGGGGTGTTGGGGCTGTGAAATGCATGGAACCGAGCAAGGTATGAAGGTCTACCCACCTCTATAGTAGTATCATCACCAGCACGAGATGTCTCCTTCTTGATTTGTGCGGGTTTGAGGATTTCTGGTCAGACTTGCCTTCACTCCAAAGGATGTATGCGCTTCATAATCCCACCCTGTAGGTTGGTATTTGACAAGATGGTACATGGGTGAGATGGAATCGTCTTGGTTTTGGCCTCAAGCTGAATATAGATGGGTCCTATATTTTGGGCGATATGTGTGGCGGAGGAGTGGTCTGAGATTTTAAAGGCAGTGTGTATGTCACATTCATGGTGAATTATGGAAAAGGTAACTCTCTGCAGGTGGAGGTTTAGGATGTTCTTTCAAGATTCTCCATATGTAGTCAATGGGAGCTTCACATCTCACATGTGGAGTCAGACTCAATGTTAATCTGTGAAGCATTGAATGGTAATGTATAATACCCTAGTCCATTATTTACACAATATGAAAATGTATATCCATACTAGACAGTAATGCTCGAGTCACTCACACGTATAGGTAGGGGAATAAGGTTGCAGACCACTTGGGTTCTATGGCGACCCTTGGTACACAATTCCAATGTATTTCCCTTGTTTCTCATCTCAAACCAGAGGGGGTGAACTTGATCTGGGGGGATGCCCTCAGTCTTTGAATAAAAATTGTAACGTTGATGATGATGATGACATAACTACTATAAAAGTGGAGCAAGATAATGATTTCACACAATGTAAACATTATATTCACTCAAGAATGGAAGAAGTATTATTTTATTTTGGTTCTACACATTCCATTATATCTTTTATGTTTGCTAGAACTATTGATTCCATGCCCAGAAACCTTAAAGTGGAGATATCTATAAAAACACAAAGTGGTGCAATCATCACAACCCCAAGTGTTTTACTCTTCTCTTATTGGCGTATGCGGGAATATTACTCTAGTGAATATCATAATACATCCCTGGGTGTAATTCAACTCTATAATGGGAATGGATTAGCTCTCGTTATATAGAGAACATATCAACTGTCTGTAAAAGGAAATAACATATAATATTCAAGACCAACCCATGCTCCCATACAAATGAAAGGAAGATCATGAATATCCTTTGAAAATTCCTTCAACTATGATGGTGTTTATTCCCTATGAAGAAGCATAACTCTCCCAAATGGTTGAGTAAAAGGAACGTTCCAACCTTGTGGAAATTCCCATTGTGAGGGAATACAATGACATATTTATTGAAGAGTTACCCAGACATTCCCCATATTGTGAGGTAGATTTCTCAATAATACTCAAACTAGGAGAAACTTCTATATCAATGTGTCCCTATAGGATAGCTCCTTTCAAAATGGATGAGTTAATGAATTAGTTGCAAGAGCTTCTAGACAAAGGTTTCATACACCCTAGTGCATTACCTTGGGGTGCACAACTGCTCTTTGTGAAGAAGATGGATGGAACAATGAAGTTGTGTATCGATTATCGATAAATCAACAAGATCACCATAAAGAACAAGTTACAACATCCAATAATTGATGAATTTTTAAAGAAGTTAAAAGGAGATCTACACATCTTAATGTTGGATCTTCGTTCTGAATATCACCAGAAAAAGGCGAATAAAAATGTTATTAAGAAGATTTTCTTTTTAATAAGGTATGGGAACTATGAGTTTCTATTGATTCCCTTTAGACTTACAAATTCCCGTACAATCTTTATGTATTTGATGAATATAGTCCTTAGGAACTACCTCAAACAAAATTGGTAGTTTTTATTGAATATATTCCCATATAATATATGAGAATGGAGGATGAGGAAGAACATATAAGACTTGGTTGTTGACATTGAGAAAGGAGAAGTTGTATGCCATGTTACGAAATTTTTTCTTTTGGATAAAGTCATTTTTATGGGAAATGTGATCACAAGTGAGGGGATTTTGGTGAACACTTCTAAAACAATGTTGATTAAGGAATGACCCAGGTCCTTTAGTCACAAAAATACATAGTTTTCTTGGATTACCTGGGTACTACCAACTTTTTTTGAGAAATTTCTCATGATTTTTAATCCCACTAACAATGTTAAAAAGGAAAGTAGTAAATTATATCTGGATGAAGAATGCTTGAGAATCTTCAAGTAACAAAAGAGATGGTTGATCACTGCACCTATACTCACTCTACAGAATAGTGGAGAATGTTTTGTGATATATAGTCATGCTTCAATGAAATTATTGGGTAGAGTACTCATCAAAAATGTTAATATGATAGCCTAATCCTAACGACAGTTGAAAATTCCTGAGCATAACAACCTAATTCATGATCTAGAGGTAGCATCCATGACTATTTCCTTGAAAATATTGCATCACTACCTTTATAGTGAGAAGTTTGACATATAAACCGACTACGTGAAGTTACAGTATATATTCAAAAAAAATCTCAACATGAGTTAAAGTATATGGTTAGAGTTAATCAAATATTATGATTTCTCTATTTACTATCATCCTTGAAAGTCGAACAAGATAGCTGATGATCTACAAAAAAGGACCTGATACTCTATAAATGTTTCGGATTGAGAAATACCATAACTTATTGGATATGAAATGGATTGATTTGGAAATAATAAGGTTAAGGGATACATACTACCCTTCCCAAATGATTTCACAACCATCTATTTGAGAGAAGATTAAGGAGGCACCAAGGGATGATGTGGAGTTACAAAAGAAGATGAATGCAGTATAATATTGGAAGTTGTATGAGTTCCTTATCAATGATGATGGTGTGATTTTTTTTGGAACATAGATTTATGTTCCTTCATCACCAGGGATAAAGATGTAGATATTGGAAAATGCACATAGCTCAATATTCTCTATTCATCCTGGGAGTACCAAGATTTATTGTGATGTCAAAGAAAACTTATGGTGGGAAAATATGAAGAAGGAGATCATGGAATATATCTCAAGGTTCTTGGTATGTAACCATGTTAAAGAAGTGTGAAAAAAGTACAAAGGGTTGATGTATCCCTTGAATATACCCATCTGGAAATGGGAGAATGACACTATGGACATTGTCACGGGTCTCTTGAAGATGTCAAGGGGATATAATGTGATAGGGGTTGTGGTTTAATAACACACCAATACTACCCATTTTATGGATATTTGGGAGAATATCTCACCTAAAAAACTAGCAATGATATATTTGAAGGAAGTGGTGAGACTACATGGTGTTCCACTACCATGTGTCTGTGATCATGATCTAAGGTTCACCTCTAAATTCAGGAGGAGTATTCAACATGCTTTGAGTAATGAATTAAATTTCTGCATGACCTATCACCCCCAGACTGATGGCCAGTTTGAAAGGACTATTCAAACACTTGAAAACATGCTAATATCCTAATCTTTAGAATCCATAGGTGGATGGGATCATAATCTCCCATTGGTTGTGTAATTATACAAAAATATAATCCTTACATGTATTAAGATGGCTCTATATGAAGTGTCATTGGGAAAGTGATGTAGAACCCCAACATGTTCGTATGATGATGGAGACAGAAAGATAATTGGACCTGATCTTGTTCAAGAGATGATAGATAAGGTTCAAGTCATCCAGAAACACACCAAAGATGCTCATAGTTGGAAAAAAAGCTATGATGACCACTGTTGGAGAGACTTGATATTTGATGTTGGAAATAAAGTCTTCCTTCGAATATCACTATGGAAGAGAGTCATGTGGTTTCAAATGAAAGAGAAATTAAGCACAAGGGGCATTGGCCCCTTTGATATCCTTGACCTTATAGGATATGTGGCCTATAATCTTCCACTTCCACTGAATATGGATCGTGTTCAAGATGTGATTTATGTATCAGTCTTGATGAAGTACATACTAGATCCATCACATGTACTAATCTCATAGGTGGTACACCTGGAAGATGATATCTCCTATGAGGAGAAGCCAATAACGATATACTACCAGAGCGACAAGGTTCAACATAACAAGACAAACCACCTTGTCAATGTGTTATTGAAAATGTATTATAAATAGATATCACTTCTCGTAATTATTATTTATAGTATAATCACAATAGGAAGCACAATGATATATCATGATACTAAATACTATGTACTAACTAAACATAATTTTCTCACTTCTATGTTTTTAATTTTGGAAATCTGATATACACGGTTATGTTAAAGAATATTTTTGGAGTATAATAGAACAAACATAATTTTTGGTGATTAGTTAAATAACCTTATGAATAATAATCTACACTTATGAATTGTAATGTGACCCTTGTGAATAGTAAATCATTCAAAATAATAGTAACCTTTCCCATAAATGATTAAATAAAATTTATGCATCTTATATGTTACAATTGGAGAATAGTAAAAGTATTGGTATTTTTATAAGTCATAAATAATTAAATATAAATAATTTATTAATTTAAAATAAATAGTATTTTCTAAAAATGTGTTTAAAAATTTAGATTTCTATGTATTCTAGTTTTAGGATTATTTTATAAGGCTTTATGTAATTTTTGAAAGTATTACAAAATTAGTTTTAATTTTTCTACTGTATTTTTCATGGGTATTTTGATTTTAATGAAATATTAAATTATCCATATTTACCAAATTAGTTTTGAAAAAATTGACTTTATTTGTGGATTCCATGCATCAAAAAAATTTAGGATTAATTTTTGGTATTTGTCTATTTTTTTATGAATAGTGAAACACTATAATTAAAAAATAAGATAAATACACTAATTATAGAGTCATGTATTATGTAATGCTGATGTATGCCCAATTAGTTCAGATTCACATGATAAAATTACTTTAATTTTTCAGGGAAAACTCACAATTGCTTGTCTTGTTGAGAAATAATAAATTGATTAATTTAATATTGTGAATTTACCTCTCCCCTCCACTATAAATACCACCCTTCACACCCTCATTCCCTCACACATCTCAAGCTTCATGAATTATATAAAATATACAAGGGAATCTTCCCTATCTCATCCACCATGTACAAGAGATTCTGGTCTCATCAAAACACCAAGCCTTGGTTATTATAAGAGGATCTCAAGAGGATGATTCTAGAGTTAATTTCCCCCACTCTCTTTTCCTTTAATTTCCTTTCAATTACAAGTTATTTTCTTAATATCTCCCCACCAATCCTTATACACATGGTATGTTAAATCAAATATATCCCATATAATGAAATTTAATCATACTGATTGTATACTATATCATCCAACCTCTTCTTCAATTTTATTTTTTTTAGAAATGAAAATGTTGTTCATGAGGTGTTTATTTATCACCTTCAAGAACGACATGTTTTCAATTTTCTTTTCTAGCTTTAGATCTGGTCAGGAAAAAAAATTTATGGTTGATCCAGGTTCTGTTATATTTATTATTTCCTATTTAATTTTCTGGATCATTCTTAATTACATATTTCTAAATGATGAAACAATAAAAGTTTTTTGTGGTCAAAAACCGCCCAAATTAAACCAAACAAGCATCATTTAATTTTTATCTAAGGATTAATCCACATGGTATTTCATATAATCCATTATTAGATCATTTGATATTCTGGAATATAATTAATAAAATTAAATATTAGTTCTGGATGTTTATCCATGTTCTACATTAACATCCATTTATGAATTCTAGTGAGCTGTTCTAGAAACCCAAAAAATGAACATTCCCGAACAATGTCTGTAAACTCTAAAAATCATGTAATGGAAAATAAAATAACTTAATATAACCATAATTAACCTTATTCATGAATTAAAGGATTATTTATTGTTAAATAATGAATCTAACATGGTTATAAAGTACATTAATGTGAAGAAGGCACTCAGATACAAAGTAAGGGGAAAATCTCAAACCCGTCTTTCTTTCATCAGGTTATCCCTCTTTCACTACATTTATGTTATGGTCACAAATTAAAAATATTATTTCCTCATTATCTTACTGTTTCTAGGTTATTCATGTTATCTTAAAAATTTTACGTCAAACAAATATTTTTAAAAATAAATCTTCTTTCAAAAACACACCTTTTACTTCCCATTCAAGGTTGATGGTTATTGTATCAAGTGTGTTATTCCCACTTTATTCTGGGAACCCCAAGAATATTAATGAGTTATTATGAGATGAAAATAATTAATTTTAAATTTTTTAGGTAATTTCAATATTAATATATGTTCTTTTTGTCATTCATTATAATGATAATGTTATGATGTGACCGGTGCACCCAGAATTATGTAGCACAATATGAATGTTTCAATGTGAAAGGTGCTCCTGGAATTATACTGCACTCCAATGCATTGGGTAAAGTGATGAATATAATGATTAAAACGAAAATGATGTGTGAATATGATTTTATCATTTTTCACAACTATGTGTTGTAGTTAACCACTAATACAAGATGTTTCCATTTTATGCAATGCCACATTTCAAGTCTTTTATGAATGCCTCCTCACATGTTCATGATCCTTTTCCTATGTTATGTTATTCCCACTCATTGTTTTATTGTTCTTATCATAACTTTTACTGGGATTCTAGATCACCCCTTTTTTATATTTTTCCTCACGTGACTACATGTACTAAAGTGAGTTCAACTAACAAAAAGAATCTAGAAAAGAAAGAATTAAATAAATATTTATGTTTTATGTTGTAACTGTTATGTATGGTCCTAGTTTTTCCAAGTCACTAATCTATTAGATTCTCTATGTATAATACTATTATGTTTTTTATCATTATATTGATGTAATAGTGATGTAAGAATTACCTGGTCCGCAATACATACGTTCTTATTAATATAGGTCTTACCTCCTTAGGAATATAAAAAATAACAAAAATATATCGCAAAACATATACCATTTTAAAAATCACCAAATATTTTTTCCTTAATACAAATAATTCTAGAAAAAAATTACACACTCTATGGACCCAAGAAATCAAAAATGATCTCATCATTCCATTAAATAAACATTTATAATCAATAAAAAATATTATTAACTCTGATATATTTTAAAAAAAAACTCTTCACCATATGAATTTTCATCCCTGATAAGTCTTAAAATATTCTCATGAAAGACTAATTTTCTTACTATATAGATAGTGTGAATACAATTATCTAATGTGAAATTAGAAAAACCCCAAATCATGCCATATAAAAAATTCCAATATTCATTAAATGTAAAGAATAATAGATGATCCAAATAAAAATGATAGAAAAAGTAATATGAATCTTCAATATGTATCCCAATGTAATAAAACATAAGATTCATAATTTGAAAACAAATATAATACTAAAATCACCATAATATATCAATAACCAATGAAAAATGAAAATCCATTATGATTCCATTTATAATATAAAATTATATTATAAAAATAATATAAGGTTCTCTAGTCTATATGACTCTATTAAAGTTGGTCTATGCCTATCATCCAATTATATTTTTTAATTTATCAAAGCAATAACTTTATACATGTTTTTTAAGCGTACAAATTTAATCATCAAAACCAACATGTTATGGATTTTAAGAATCACCAAGTATTATAATATCAAACAATTTATAACTAAAAATCAATAAAAATGGTTATTATATAAATTTCAAAAAATGAGATAACTCGCAATTGAGAAAATTATTTAAAAAACAGTTTTTTCATTTCATTTCAAAATCATGAAATTAAATTAGTCACCGTGTTTCAAAAACATTGGTAATTTTAAAACATAATGAATGAAAATGAGATTTTAACCTAATATTTCATCACTTTTCAATGTTAAATACAAAAACTATGCTTTGAAAACACCATAATATAATAAAAAATAGGTATACACATCTAGTTCCTTTTGGAACCATCCCAATTTTCATATTAGAACATAGGATCTTTAAAAACAATAATATCATTATTTACCTCATTTAAAATCTAACCAGGTGTTTCATTTGAAAAACAAAATTCCCTTCTAAAACATTTTCTATTCATTATTATGTCCAATATACATATTTTAGCAACCACTCTATTACTGATAATTCTAGAATCTTATCCAAAAGTAATCATATATTATAACAAATGAAACATTGTTTTATATTTACGATAAAACCAAAAATATATAACACTGGAATAGAAGAAATATATACTATGATTTTCTAGATATATCAAACAAAAAAAAAAGTAGAATTAATGGATAAAAATTACAAATCAAAAAATTATACAACATATAAATAATTCTAAAACTAAACAATGACATAATAGCATTATAAAGAGAAAAAAAATATCATGATCGAGTAATATGCTGAATAAAAATTAGTAAATAAAATATATTATCACACTCAATTGTTAAAATTAATTTTATGATATGATCTGCACTATAACATGTATGTAATTTCAAAATAAAATGATCAACTAAAATTTGAAGGTAAAAAACATAGATTTTTCAGGATATTATAACATTACACAACAATCAATAGGTATTAACCAAATTAAATGTGTAAAATAAATTCAAATGAATCAACTAATAATTCATATTGACCATGTTATAATCAATATTTAATTAGGTAAACACTATTTTTTTATTTTTAATGTTACATCTAATATAAAAGCTCATGTACTTCCAAATATAACATAACAATACTAGGAAATCATAGGTTATATAGTATAATACTAAAATATACCATTAAAAATCAATCATGATCCATGAATACATAAGTAACACGATAATAAATAGATCACTGTATACCTCTCTTTTTTATTAATATCATACTTGATACATCCCAATGAACTCCCAAACATCAGTCTAATATTCATAAACTAAGCCCATAGAAATCCATGGTAATAATGAGCTACCCACGAAAATAGGTACATTATATCTATTTTTGTGTTAATTCTTACGACCTAAGAAAACTTGATCCCTACTGATAAAAGTAATAAACTCATACATCATTAAAAAACAACATTGATATAAATTTATAGCGACTTAGACACAAATACCCATAATGAACCCAAATATGAGTTCTACATGTTAGGTTTTCTTTGTATAAAAACCAATTTCTAGATGTATTCATTTAACTTGTAGATAAATTTTTTTAAGAACACCATAATATAATTTGAATTCATATGGTATGATAATATAATTTTTTGGTACTCTCAAATGATGGAAAAAAATTTTGGACACAATTGTGACTAAATTGGGAAGTTAAAATTGTGAATGAATAATGAACATATGAATAACTCTATTTTTGAATCTTAATATTATGAGATTTTCAGTGAATATGAAATATTAAAGGAAGTTATATGTAATTGTAAGATAAATGTGAACCATATGTGTTTACAATTTATTGAAAGGTTCAATTGATGTTGTAGATTTCTATTAGTGGAGGCTATTTAAGTGATAATCATCAGTAAATTTCGGAATTTTATAAAATCAATTTAACGAATATATTTCATACTATAAATATTTGGGTGGGATCAACTTTACAAAAAATAATTAAAATATATAATCTTATTCTTTTTTTTTATTTTTATATATTTTCATAAAATCCCCCCTGTAGAGTTAGACAAAGTCTAAACAATAATAATTCTACGTGATGTTGTTTACATGATTCTTGTATTATTGTCTTTAAAATAATCATTTATGGGAAACATTTAAATTAGGGTGAATGGATGGGTCTCGTAGTCTAAATATCTTAGAGATATCATTTTATATGATTTCATTATGATTTGGATGATATATAACCTTGGTCTATGAATGAATCTTATGGAGGTTTATTCTAGTTTGGAAGGATCAGATTACTGAAAGTGGTAAAAATTCTCTCATATTGATTATAGTACACCCAAAACCTAGATAAGGTGTTTTATAACATGTTTCAGTATAACTTCTTTTCATTATCCTTATAAGATATTTCTATAATTAATGTCTTGATCCATATTTATGGTTTATATTGAGTATGAGTTTCAATATTTTCATAAATATGGAAAATTTTATGGATAATGTTTGGATGAAATATATGACGGGATATATTTTATAGTATACTAAAATAGGATATTGTACTCACTACTATATATTGTATTATATCATCATTTTATAGGTGTTTAAAAAATAATTTTGAAAAAGGAACAATCAGAAATTCTAGTTAAGAATGAACTAGGGTTGATCAAGATTTGGATAGGTGAGAATGTGTCCTATAATATCCATGAAGTATAATTGAACTACAATTTCAAGAAGAATCTTATCTATATCTATCAGAATAAAACTACTATGAAAAAAATATTTTTGTTGTATAAATTATTCAATCTGAGAGGTTTCTGAATAATTATAATAATTGATCAAGTTAATGACTTAAAAAAGATTTACAGTGATTTGGAATAATTGAACGAAATGTAATAGGATCCATATATGTTGTTTAATTTGAATGAAACACTTTTACAATGTTGACAGAAGATAGTTACCACTATGAGAAACTCTTGTAGTTAAATATAATAGTTTTTTTTATTTTCATGTTGTAATTTTAAATGATGATAATTAGATGAAATATATCAAGGATTATGTTAGAAATTAATAAAATAAAGAAGGTATGGAATGTTCAGAACATGAAACATATAAAATGGGGAAAAAAGGAGATGTGGGAACAATAATAGTTCAAATATATATTGTCTCATAAGTAGTATTTTTTGAAAAAATTGTTATAGAAGTAAATATTGCAGAAAATGATGACTTTACTATAGAATATTTGCATCGAAATGAACATCATCAAATACAATTTTGGAATTCAATGTTGTGTTTTTCTATGATTCTTTTATCCACGTGGGTATTCAGAAAAAAAATAATGTTTATAGTCACTCTATATTTTATAGGTAGAATATGATGGGTTTTCCTTTGGAATATTTTTAAAGAATCAAACTATGGATAATGAGACTCCTGAAACAGTGGTGAAGATATATATTATTATCCAGATACAAAAAGGGTTTTTAATGTGTTTTCATAAAGGGAGACATATTATATTTCTAATGAATAATTTTATTTTAGTTAGATATTTGGACTATGTGGTTCTCTAAAATACGATTTTTGGTTAAAATGTGAATGTATTGTCTCATTACATGGTGGTGTAGAATAGTGTGAAAGGAAAAAATATAATATAGAAAGGGAGTATTAGATCGGTTATTCATTCCAAAAAATTAAATTTAAGTCCAAAAAAGTAATAAATTTGATATATTAGTCATATAAGAGTGTCCAATTTCATAATAAAACTCTGATTATTATAGTACATAAAATGATATCATTTCATTCGTGGAAATTAGAATGTTTATTTAAATGAATATATAAATACACTAATATATTTAAAGGTACATATAGATAATATATATGTATGGGGTAATCTGTGATATATTCATGATGAGGCACATCATACAATAATTATTTTATCAATTATGCTAGATGGAAGGTGTTCATATATTTCATCAGGTATATGAATATCTTTTTCAAAACATATTTTTCAATATTAAAAAAATGTGGGAAAATATAACTGAACTATAATGATGAATTTTAGTTTTGAAAATCATAGGGAACAAAAATATTGTGTGTCACAAATATTTTAAATTTATAAGGGCATATAGTGAAATAGAAATTCACAATGATCTTAGAAAAAAATATATTAATCAATGTGGGGAATTTTAAGTCATTATTGAAGAAAACAAGTTTAAATTTATTGGCTGGTTTCCCCGAGAATTGTTTAGGGGATGATATGAATGAGGATATATATCAGGTTAGTGGTTTTCCTTCAACTCTAATTTTTTATGAGTTTCAATGCACTTATCAGAAAGAAATGAAGGTTTGGATTTATCATCTCAATGTTTTTTGAAATACTCCTGTAGATTTAATTTGATTTCAGGAAGTGGGATATGATAGAGGTAAATTCATGACTATATTTATATAATCGTTATACAATGATGAAATTGGATTTAAATCGTGGGATAAAAACATATATAAGTTTTTATGAAAAGTAAATATTCTCCTTACTGACTATATAGTTTATAGAGTTCAAAACAATGAAGATGTTGTCGTTGGGATTATAAAAGGTCAACTTGTGGTTTCACTATCAATAATTCATTATGTTTATCATACACTTATGGATTCTGAGAAATAGTTTACTAGTATGAAGGGGTGATGGATTATATTTGAAGAAATATGGTTGTTGGAATACAATTTTATTATTCTCATAGTGTGATTCACTAAGAGAATAATATAACATATAACACTACAATAAATAATAGTCTTTTGAGTATAATTTCATCTCGAAGTTATTGATTGAAAAGTCTTGGAAGTTGTGGAATGTAGAAAGTGTATGAAATCCTGAGGACATGTTAATAAACAATTTTGTATGGGAAAGTTTCGAACAGTTTTGATCCTTAGTGGGGATATGATTAAATAACTAATATTGGTAAAAACTTAGTTATATAATTATAATAATGAAAATATATGTGTTTTGTGGATTCAGAATAGGATATTGTAAAGCCTGGAATATGAGTCTCAAGTGAAAGGTTTTTAGGATTTCCTAATCGAAAAAACATTTTTAGCTAAATTATACTAACAAATAGAAGGATAGGATTTAACAGTTTATAATAGAACAAATTATATTATGGTTCATTAATGAAAATATAGAGATTTCTAAAATCATGGGAATGTAAAATTATCCACAATTAAGACCGTCTCAATATGATGGGAGTCTGATGGTAGAAAAAAAATTTACTATATTTTACTCATCATTAGAACCATAGGTACTAAAATACTACGAGAAATTCATCAATGAAATACATAAAAATTTAATGTATTTGATATTTATTTGTAAAATATTTAACAAATGAGTTTTTTTGGTGGTGAAGTTTAATAGGTAGTGGTTTTTGAAACTGTACATGTCTGTAAATTTTAGAAGATAGTGGAATGGGGATCACTGACTAGTCCCTACTATACATTTTCTGGTTGCATCCATTGTTCTTATAAATAGTTTATATTTTAATCATATACTTTTTTCACATTAAAGTATTGTTTTACAGTATCCCATAAATAGTGTAAGAAAAACTCAGAACCACATAATTTCTATGTTATTTTATTTTTTTATTAATTAGTCAAATTCATTAGGATATTCAAGAAGAGGGTATAGTGGAATTATAGTGTGGGTGGGGGTATTAGTCTTCTCATATTGGATACATTTTATGATTCCCATTCCTTCATATCTATGATTTATGAAACATTATCCCTTATTTGAATCTTCCAAAAAGGTGATTCTATTTTGGGATGTTTTAAACCCAACACTTCTACCTTTATAGTACTCTCAAATCCCCAAGGTATGGTTACTTTTTCAACAAGACTCAATATATTAGTGGAAAATGATTTAACATATACGAAATTCAATATAAATCATTAAAATTCTTCTTAAGAATTTAGAAATAATCTTATGTATGTTGGACATCGCCAAGAAAATATTTTACATAAAACATGTCATTAAAAAAAGGATTGTATATTAGTATAAAAAGACTCTATTTGAATATATGATAAATCAACCATTATGAAAAATATAATATAAAAACCCTATATAAATACTATGAAAAACATTTTAGTAAGGAATATAAACTAAGGATGAATTTTTTATTAGAAAAATGAAACATCTGATCTCCTAACTAGTAGCTATAAAACCATTGAGCACACCGAACCCAAACCATTGACATGTAAAATAATTACCATCCAAAAGATAAAAAAGTATTAGTTTTCACAAAAAAAATGAATAAAATCATTGGTTATATATCCAATATATTTTCTATGTCACGTGTGAACATAAATCCTTATCAGGGCACCACCAAAGCTAAAAAACAAAATTAGGAATTGTAAAGTGTATTCATCAAAATGTCTATAAATATAAATAGATAAAAAAATATAGTTCCACAAGGAATCATAAACACTAATACCAATATTAGATAATAAATGAAATATAAAATTGGAAAATGAGTGAAGTAAAGGGGAATAATTATTTAATAATCAAATAAATATATATCAGATACTTTCAATTAAGAAAATAATTTTCATCCCCATCAAAAAATCCAGAATCGATCTATAGTTAGGAATTTAGAAGTATTAATCTCCCCATAGGGAACATGTCCATCAAGGATGTATATCAAAACCAATAATCTATTGTAGGATCTATTAGTGTATGTTTTGGTCTAATCATTATTCTTGGGAGGAACTATACATCTCACTCTAACATTTAAATCTACATACCTCATTAACGGTAGTTATAATATTTAATAATCCACACCTAGAAGGTAAATATTATCCTTGGAAATAATGTGTCTGTGTCTATATGTTTATATATATGTAATTCTCAATATATTGTATACATTCCATAAAAAAATAACCTACAATACATGGCTCACATACCACACATACAATACAGTGTGAAATCATAGATATTTGTATGAAACACCAAGCATGAATTCTCAAATAATGGTCATAAAATTAGTACCAAAAAGTATCAACACAGTTGACTATTTTCACAACATAATGAAATAATATAACTACACATTATAAAAAAATGATCAATACCACATAATTATCATTATCTATAAAATATTTGAAATTATGTATATTGAAAAAACAAACATGATTTATAATAATATTAGATGTCATTGGAACAATATAATGGTAGTTGTTTTCATAAATCCATAAATATATTAATATTTTTCCAAACATATCACAAAATATAAAATGTTGTGCATGAAGTATAGGATTGTTAGAGACCATTATTCTTAATCTGGTTTGGTTGTGTTTTTTAATTTTTACGAAATCAATGACAAATAAATTTTGAATATCACTCAATTCAATATAATATTTGTATTTCAAATGAAAAAAAATATAAGGAATAGTCGTGTTATGATTTTTATAACTCATGAGAACTGATTACCCAAAAGAGATGTCTGAATCCTACATTCATAATCCCCGCATTATCAAAAGAAAAATAAGTCTTATTTATAAAAATTGGTTTTGTGAAAAAAGATAATGTCTTCTAATGATTTTCATTAATCAACCCTTTTAAATGGGAAAAAATAAATTAATTTAACCAATAGAAACATTTTAATATATAAAAATTCCCCAAAAATTCATAAACCCCCACCCGACATTGAATCTATTTTGAAACCATATTATTTTTCATATTACGTGCATTAAATTCCATCAAATTAGCAAAAATTTCATATAAATTTAACTAGAATCACTTAATAAATAATGTTTACCCATTAATACCAAATCACCATAACTGTCAAAGGTTATGTTTGGTTCCTCAACATAAGACCAATTCATGTTTACATGGTATGGGGTGACCTCATTCAATTAAATACATCATAAACACAATATATTTCCTATTATCATTCTTATTTTTCTGATGATATTTAATTCTAAAGGACCACACAATATATACATTTTTTCTATTTTTTTATATTGTACATGGACCTGCGTACTATTTACATTTCTCATTCCATCATATTAGAAAAATAATACAAATAAAATTGTCTTAATTTGGTTACATGGTATAACACAACCTGGTCTATTCTTTTCACATTCAAACATTATCATTAATAATGAAATAAATTATACCATGAAATAAATTATAAAAATAAGGATATCATGTCTTATAAATAATATGATTAAATAATCTTCCAAGAATAATTCTAGATGTGAATTAATTGAAAAAACCCATCAGTCATAATAAATTTAACTTCAATATCATTCATTTATATGTCAAAAATATATCCTTGGTTTTATTATCATTTTTTAGTAAAATAAGAAGTATACATATCATTAGTGTTTCCTATATATCACCAAGAGTGTCAAAAATTCCAATAAATACTATTGGATTGTATTATAAATAATTATAAATCATACGGGTAAAATCATAATCTAAATAGAATTCCATAAAAAATGGACACAAATCATGTAATAACCAAAATTATTGGTTGCTCCCCCAAAGAATCCTGTGAATGTAACACCATCATTTATTTCACAATATTATTTTATAAAACCAAATATATTAATAAATTCTATCATTTGGTACAAAATCCCTATAATAATACATACCTTGATAATATTCCATAAAAATAGATATGTATTGATAGAATTAAACCATTATCATCGTCCTTAGTAAAATGGGATTATAATCCCCAGATTAAGCAGTTATTTCGCCTAGACATGGCGAAATCATTGCATAAAATCTATAATAAAGTCAAAGGAAATAATAAAAAATGACATATATATATTAGTGTATAATATAATTTTTTTACCATAGCTTTTTTTATTAAAAATCTCTATTTTTACTCACTGAATCAATGTGATAATATAATATGGGGAAGGGAACCATGTAATTCCACAAGAGAAAATGTCATTTTTTTGGAGGAGGTTTGACCCAAAGGAGAAGAAAATATGGGTAAAATTTTTGGAGTTAAAATGAATAAAAAACTCTTCCTTAAAGGAAACCTTTTAGGGAACATATAGGTACTGGTACAGTTCCATTCTATACTTATGGTCACCCCAGGAAACGATACCACTTTTAATCCCATCAGGTTCCTTGGGTGATACAATTAAGACACGATTCCACCTCTGGTCTTAGGAATACGTGGTCCCCCACCATAAGCCTATATAAAACCTCTTAAATATCTCTCTAAATTAAACCCAAATTAAAATTAACCCTATTAATTAATCCTCATTTTTTATAATATTAGACCAAATGAAAATAAAAAAACTAACCCTCACCCCTTTTCCAATAACCCAACACATGAATGTAATAACATTTAATGAATTTCTAAAATCTGCTAAAAAATGATCAAGACACAAGCCTTTATATAAACAATACACATCATAACATACATTAATCTACAAATATGTGCCATTTTAATACCTAAATACACAATCAAGGGTTTCATTTATATAGAGTAAGATATCTTTTCCTTCCATAAGATATGACTATTTTGGATTTCATTCTAATTGTTCATAGAGTAACAACAACATGATGTCTAGTACATATTATTACATGTACTTTAAACCTTAAATAATCCATGAAATATCAAGTCAATCAGCACTACATACTTAAAAACCCATGTAAAACTTAGACCCATGTCATGTAATAATACATAACACACTTTATTCAACCATTATGAACTCTATTGATATGTTAAGATTACAATTTTATTTTATGATATTGAGGGAGCATGCTATTATAATCACATTAAACCCAGATAATATATCCATCCCACTAGTTATTGATATTTTAGAGACACCAGCATATAATAAATAAATAATAAATCTTAATTGATTAATATTTAATATATATAACTTAAAGATCCATTCCAAATTTATGTAGGTCTACTGCCTCTAAAAACATGGAGACACAAAAAACTAGTCTACATGTGAGATACACCATCTCCAAATAAGATCTCCAAAACTAGAACCATTCATAGGAATGTCATATAAAATACATTTTTTCATATCCTAGGGAATGGAATCATAATAAAGGATGATCATTCTTTATTATTAAAGGTCAATAGGGTAGATATAAATAGTAACATATTAATATGATGATAATAAGGCTATGAGAATATTATATTAACCTTTTAAAACTATGACCAAAATATCATAGATCACAATCTTGTGTCAGGAAAAAATATTGGAAGTTCATTTGAAATAATTCATAATGTAATCAAATAACATGAACCATGAGAACATACCATTACCATAATTAATGTAATGATAATATATACAAAACCAAAAAAATAATTTCTCTATGATACACACAAAGACATTCATAACTCATTAGGATTGGGCTAAACGCATGAGTACCTAACAAAATCATTTGTAAATTCCCAAGTAACATCTTTTGGTCATGGGATAACCTCCATTCTAAACCCTTTTTGGCATGGCGTAACCTACCGTATAACCTTTGAGATCATATAACTTCAATTATTACCCAGTTAATTAGAAAGAGATATTGGTTCCACCATTCTTGGTTATAATTGTTCCATAATCCTTTGATATAATGTAACCACTTTCACATTGTTATAATCATACATACTTTTTCCAGAAGATCATAATATACCTATCATATCATAACCCATGAAACTAAATGGGATGCATAAGCAATACATAATACCATAATCTATGGAAAAGTAAGTTGTTTCATATACGTTACATCATTTGACCATAAAATAATTTATATAAAATAAGTGTGTTTCATAATCATTGTATCATGGTATAACAATTTTAATGAAATTGGATTCATAATCATTTTTTCACTAGAAACATAAACAATTCAAATAATGAATAACAATGTTATCCTTAGATCATATCTATCGTAAACAATAAGTGACATCAAATGATTTCACCATAAATGAAATTGATTTTGAAAATACACATTGATAATTTTTAAAGTAAAATAAATCTTCATTAAAATAATTTTTTAAAATAAAAATATATAAAAAATCCAATTTTGAAATCCATTTCTATTGAAATAATCATTTAAAATTATGATGTAGGATTTATTAATATTTTATAAAAAATCTAGAGGAAGGTAACATTTATTTGAAAAATACTATTTTACATATATTGATTCCTATATCATTTTGAGAATAATTTTCATTTAATGGAAACATTAAAACAAATAATTGAATATTTGAAACATAGATTTGTTGTGGTTTTGGTAAATTCCATTAATTTATAAAATGTGAAAAAATATTCCTTTTAAATTTTCGGTAAACGATAAAACTAATTTATAGAAAAATATGGTGACCTATTTCAGAAATTTTTTTAAAAATTCAAAGATGGGTGAAAATTTCTTTAATAAATAATATATACATTTTTAAAAATATTTTTCCAAAACATGATTTTGGAAGAATATTTTGATTTCTTAAGAAGTGATAAATAAAGACGATTTCACAGAAAAATTGTCATCAAAATAATGATTACAATAAGTTTG
The DNA here is from genome assembly GCA_963277665.1 of Viscum album. Taxonomy (NCBI): domain Eukaryota; kingdom Viridiplantae; phylum Streptophyta; class Magnoliopsida; order Santalales; family Viscaceae; genus Viscum; species Viscum album. Next base: position 1,593,920,592 of record OY728150.1, read on the forward strand.
TAAAATGAATATGAAACATGTTTACTTATAACATGGAAAAAAGAATAATAAAAGTTATGATTTCTTGATATATGGGTCACAATATTTAATCATTTGAATAAAAAACATAAACAACCCCGATAAAAAATGAGATTGTATCACAAACCCCTTTCAACATTGGTCACACAAGATATTAAGAACTATAAAAGATATATCATAAAATAGATATGTAAATAAATATAATTTTCAGTTTAACAATAATAAAACAAAATAATGGTATGTTTATAGACCACATAAAATTAATATTGGGCAATATGGCATGTGTCTCAATGAAATAAAAAGGAAAAATTAAATCCTTTACCATAATTATCGACATTGTTTATACATGTTAAGAACTATAATATATTAAACATAGAATTATTATTAATATATAACATATCCATAATTATATATATTATACCATATATGATTTTATACGGACCATTTACTAAATTCTTATAAAAAATTATATGCTCAAATATTGTTTTTGGCAACAACTACGTTGTTTTTCATGCATGTTCTAATTTTTTATTTCCACTTTTCTTATTTTTATCATGGATCCATTATTACCAGAATTTGAAAAATTATATGAATATCATATTTATTCATTATATATATTTTTAGTGTAATACATAGAAGATAATAATAGGAAATTAAATACACCTTTTATTGAGACAGTAGGTCATACATACCCATTAATGTTGTTTACATTTTCTCAATGAATGAAATGAAAATAGTATATTAAATTTATAAAAGAATATTTATTTAATATATATATATATATATGACATTTTTATTTAATATTTTTCTTGTTAACTTCCATATAAAATTTATGTGAATAAATAATCACATCGTTTAGCGAGGCGATGGTCTTCCATACACATGAACAACACTACTATATTCCAACCGAATTGAAATTAATAACACATGTGTTATATTATGGTATACAAATTATAATAATATTATAAATATAATATATGAAATATAAATTCATCATTATATCCATCTATTGGAGGTGTTGATTGAAAGTGAATATCACGAGTATAAGAGGTGGAAGTCCATCATACTCCTAAATATTTATTTGGTAACCCATTTGAATGAAGAGGATAATGAAATAGGTTATTACATTAACATAATAAAATATATGTTAATGGATAACACTATGGTTACTATATCATAATGGATTAAAAATAATTTAAGGAATTAGAAGAAGAAGAAACAAATTCTCAATTAAGTACATTGTCTCTCATTGGGACATAATATTTTGTTTTTTAGAAAAATGAATTATTAAGTTGGATTTATAATAAAAAATATCTTATAGGTTGATATTAATGAATTAAATAATATATTTGAGTATGAAGTGGATGAACCAATTGGTTTTATATGTGTGAATATGAGAGGAGAGGGACTGGCATTTTATAATTGAGTCGAGTGGCACACTTTTAATTTTTAAAAATAAAAATGTTTAACCACATTTTTCATAGGAAAAAAGTATCCTAAAGGAGTTATTTAAAAACCTTAGTTTCAATAATTTCAACATATTTCTATATAAATGGGTTTTTAAAATATTTTATTTTATTTTACCCCTTATCCTTTTAGTTCAACCCCCCTAGAAACCTAGATTAAACTTTACTATGACAATTAATATTTAAGGTTCTTACTTTTTTTCTGGTAAAATATTATGTTTATATTGTTAGATAAAACATATTATTCCTATCACAATTTATGATTAAATTTAAAAAAATTACATTATTTTAAGTGTAAATGATTGATTTAAAATTGACCCTGCTAACATGATGATAAAACACTTTTCCAATGAGATAAACTTTCAAAATTTTAAAACATTATTATATCAAAATTCAACATAAAATAAATTCCAATGACCTAAATTGAAATAATATATATATAATATAACTAAATATACATTTAGAACAATATTAAAACCATTTTATCATTTTTATATATTTTAAAATTAACATAAATTATTAATAAAACATAATAAATTTACCAATTAATGAAAACAATTATCTTAATATAAAATTATCAAAATAAGACTAAAAAATATAATTCTAACATGATCGTGTAAAAAATAATACATATTTTTCAAAATAATATATATAAAATTTGAAAATTATAATTTTAATAAATGTCCACAAAATGTTGGAAAATTAAAATTTTAGAAAAATACTTTTTTAAGAATAAAATCTGATTTATTTTTATATTTTTTCTATAAGACGCATAATATGAGTGTTAAAAATTTCATAGAATATTATATATATTTATATAATTAAACTCATTATATGAATTTTTTTTGTTTAATTTATTGATTTGAAACATGTATCTGTGCATAAAATTATTTCTTTAGAAAACATTTTTACATACTTTCAAATAGTTGTTTTATTTCATATTAATAGTCCCCAAACAATTCAATATATATAAAGGTGTAAACGATAGCTTTTAATAATTTATGTAATCATATTCAAAAGTACAATTACAATTTCTATGTGATAGCTATGATGTCTAAAAAAAATATTTTAATAGTATATAATGTTTCTTTTAAACATAGTGTTGCATGTAATAAAAGCTACATGCAGTTTTGCATATGACACAAAAAAATCATTGGTCAATTTAACACAAGAAACACTTAGTTCATCAAGAAACACAATCTAAAATTGGTGCCATGTAAAACTAAATATATTTAAAAGATTAAATTTACTGGAAAATTTGTCCCAATGGCTTGAGGGGTTACATTCTACCACATTTAAAATGAATTTTCCCTTTAAATTCCACCCTTTGTTCCCCATAATAAATTTCATGATCCAACAATACGACCAGTGAGTTTAGTAAATGTAATGGATGGGGTATTATATTCATACAAATATATCCATGGGGCATATAAATAACTGTTGGTTGGAGTAAAGTACTCATGATAGGGGTAAATTGAGTATCTCTAAAAAAATTGTTTAAAAATTATTCTTAAAAAGGTTCACCAATATATTTAAATACAGCCCAGTCAATCAAGGTTACATGGTTATAAATGATTTAATATTTAAATAACATCTTAGATGATTTATTAATTCTTAGTAATCTTAATATAAGTTATTGAAATTACATTTAAAGCTATTTTAACACGTCAAAACAATTATAACTTCTTTCTAAGATTAACTATCATTGTAAATTTACTTATTTATGAATTAAATAGTAAAACATTGAAAACTAAAATAAACAACACAGCGGATATAAAACTTGTGGTTTAGCCCCAAGACAAGACCTAATCCACTCTACTTGGGGATCACCTTCCACAATGTAGTTTATATAAATAATCTTGATCCCCACCCGAGATCGGGGATAACAGCGGTACACAAGACTGTTCAAGTCAGGAGACCTCTTCCACAATTCATCATGGGTATGAACTATCAGGTCACACAGGGACCTCTTCCACACTTATCTGTTGGAATAAACATGTGTAAAAAGATATAAGAGAAAGTATATCTCGTATGCATCAGTTTTATGCAGGAGATAATGTGTGTTTTGTATAGACTCACACCCAACTTGAACGACAAAAAATAATACACAACAGAGTAGAAATGATGAGATAGGGTTATAACTGCTCTGAGTGTCAGTCTATGGAGTTATGGACTTCTGGGATAATGAAGATGCATAAATCGAGTCTTCTTTTGAAAAATAGAGTATCATAAGTTAGCTACATCTGGATCATGTTCTTTGTGGATTTGATAGTGAAGAAATGTTATTAACTCTAGGATTCGAATATTTTTTGTGAGTTCTTCAGCATTTTCAAGTTGCCTTAAAGATAGTGCTTCTTCGTTATGACGCACACACTTTTTTCGGTTACACGATTGTCGCCATAATTGTTATGTTTCCTTATGGCCATGTTGTTCCTTTTATTCATAAAATGAATGTGTTGGAGCTGATAGAATGCATGTATTCGGCACCTTGTACCTTATACTATTAGGTGACATTCCTACAAACAAACATTAATTATGTTAGTTCATTTAAAAGATTTTAATATGACTATTACAAAATAAATTAAAAAATTACAAAACATATAATTAAACGCTGTCACAGTCTGACAGGAAACAATGTCTCCATGAAATAGTGTATCCTTGAAATGGTGTATCATTGAAATGGTGTATCTTTCTTTGTATTTGAGCAGTGAGAGAGATAAGATTGCATAGTTTTATTGAGCTAAGGAACTAATATCACAAATGCGGTGTTAGGATTATGGTGTCTGGATATGGTGTTTGGATGTGGTGTCTCGAAGGACACAATGTCTGGATGGTCACGGTGTCTGGATGGAAACGGTTTTAGGATGACTATGTTGTCAAGATAGTTATGGTGTTTGGGTACATTTCCATAAAAACACAATAGGTGGCAGACTCACAGTTTCTCATACATAGCCAAATCCTTGTACACATACTTAAACCATGATATTCATATAATGAATTAAACATAATCATTAATAGGTGAAATTTAGTGTACAAAAATATTATATAGTAATTAATGAGTCATAAAGAAAATAATCATATGTACACATGATTTTTGATATAATAAACCTGATTAACAAGATTTACAAATTGTATAAGACTTGTGATCATTAAAACATTATTAACACATGAGGACTCCAACAATATCACCATTTTTCATGATCAAAAATCAAGAGAGTGAGAGATATAATCTTAGGTAATGTGTATCTTCATTAATGTGCATATATAATACATATATAATACATATTTCTCCCCCTTTTGATATTATCAAAGAAGAATAAATATGAAGTAAAACATCCCTATCAACAGATATTAGTCAATATTATTTAGCACTTGCTTTTCTTATCTTTTCACTTTACAACAACATAAGAAGAAGAATACATAAGAGAAGAGGTATAAGTAGAGGAAGGAAGTAAACCAGTGGAGAGAGAATGTAAAGGGATTCCTTCAAAAATAGAAGGGGCAAAGGTATGTTTAGCGAATGGCCGAGGAAAATATTGATCAAGGATGACATTCCTGATCTGAATCAGATCCCCAGAGACATACATAGGGTTGAAGTCTAGGGCAGAGGATGATATAGTAGGAAAAATAGATCTAAGCGGTGCAGCTGTTGGAGCGACAATGTAAATACTCTAGACATCACAACTTGATGAAGTCAGAAATGATCTCCCCACATCATTGAATGGATTGTACATGTTCATCCATTTTATCAAAAATCTTATCCAAAGAAGCTGTGAAATATTTTAGCTTTTGGAATTTGGCATCACGCCATTTTAATACATAACTTTCATTACATTTTACATACATAGGATCTTTAAAGTCTAGTGTCTGGGAAATAAGGAACAATATACATGAATAAAAAATAAAACATTCTTCTAATCCACCTGTAAGGATTCATCATAAGATCATTCAAAGTACAATTACTTCATTTCATACCCTGGAGGCATACATCAATGGAAAGTGTGAGTAGAAGGCCCATTAAGGGTGAAAAAGGGAATCAGTGTACTTGTGATATCAATAAGAACATGAATAAAAACATAAAGTTAAGAGAAATGTAAGTATAGGAATATCATAATGAAATGGACTTTAAACATAACTTAAATATGTAGCTACAAAATTTCATTTAGACAATCATGACTATATCACCATGGTCCATCCCCAAGGTGTCATAAAAATCACCAATGTTATTCACCAAGGTATCGTGAAACTTGTCATCTCGGGAGATTAAATCTTTAACCAATGCATTGGACTGCTATCAGTGCTCACCCGTAATATGTCTTTACTTTCAGGTGAGCCACATAGATCATAATCAAACATTTCATAATTAACCCATAGAGAATAAAATAAATGGGTTTCATTTCAAAATCGTGATGTTTTAAAAGCACTTAAAAATAAGATCATTATATCATTTATATCCCATGGAAAGAGAGTTAGGGTTATATGTATGTCAATTCCAGAATCAAATTTATCATATTTATATATTTATGAACACCCATTAAACGAAAGAGTCTGTGTATTCACATAAATAAACAAGGGAACTTCTTGACAAAAAGGGATAGAAATTTTGAGATGAAATTTCTACAGCCTAACGACTATATAACATGGTTTTAGAAAACATTGAAAATAGAAGGGAAATGGGTAAAACACTCATAAATAATTCATAATACCATTTGGGTACTTAATAAGATCATGTTATGGATATTTGAATGACATATCAAATGAAAATGAAACATGAATGAAAAGAGAAGATGCAATTTCTTTTACGAGAAATTTGGCAGCCTAACGGCGTCACATAAAAAACCGGAAAACAAATTGATTAGATAATAAAGGGTATCTCATAATTTGGACATGAAATGGGCAGTAATAAGAACATATATGAACATATCATCAATATTAATATATGTAAATTATAAGACACAATATAAAGGAAGTCACGACTTAAAAGAGGAGGGTGAAAAAATTCCTTACCTTGAAGAGTAACATCGAATACTTGAAGGTTGGGACCTTGGGAGGACTGAGGGAACCTTGGGAGGTAAGGATTTCATAAAATTGTTTAGGAGGATTTGAAAATTAAAATAATGAGGGAAAGGCTTGTTATTTATAAGAGAATTCCGGGGACATGTCATTAATGGCCAAGGGTCACCTCATCGGTGGTATTGGAAAAACCATGGGCTTTCCCATGGTATTTTCCCATGGTATTGGCCACTTGGGACACATCATACCTTATCCTACTATTCATAAGTCTACCAGAATTATTTCATAATTATTACATCCTTAATGATGTCATTAAACACCCAAAACTAAAATTCGTATTTCCACTATTCACCGAAAATTCAACATTCACATAAAAATCCCAAAAATTCACCTTAACCAAATATCGATGCTTTGATTTCAAAAATGAGCTCCATTTTATCAAATAATTTTCTAAATATTTTTAATATAATTTTTAAATAAAAACAATATTCAGTAGAAAAAACTAATGCTTGGCTAATAATTTCTAAAACAGTCATTTACCTATTTAATTGAATCACATTACTTAATAAAGATGCCTAAATTATATTAATACATTATTTAAGCAAGATTAATAATAAAATTGGTCACATTTCTAATCTTAAGCTTGAAATCACTACTCATAATTTTCTATTCACAAAAAATTATGTTGATCTTATTAGATTCTAAATTTATTACAGAACACATTTCTAGAAGACGATATTTTGAAATCATTACACATAATTAATTATTTATGGTTTACATAAATATTTAAAAATATCCCCTTTTTCCAAAATTCATCAACATACATCCTATATTTATTCTATCATCTATAAAACAAAAACATTACCATAGGTAGAAATCACAATTTTATTTATCTCCAAGGATTAAAAAAAGTAGTTATGGTCTTGCTACATAGCCCCTTATAACCCCATAATAGGACCAAAGTGTATGGTTAGGTAAGGTGAGAAAATATGAGGGTGGCTCAGCCAACACTACTCGAGTAGTGATTTATATAAGCTTGACCTTTTCATGAAGGTGATTCCTCTCCAGCATCACACAAGGAAGTTCGGCTTGGGTTTTGTCCAGAGTAAAGCCAAGTAGGGCTTCCTCTTACCCATGTTTCGTTAGATGAGCGTTGATCAGCCTGACACTACTGGATGAGGCCATCGAATCTTCTTTTTGTATTAATCAACCAAGATCACTTGAATTTACAGACAATAATCGCAACATTTAGTTTCCAACGGCCATATTGACCAATGATCATATAATAGTCAAAACCCAATGATATCATTTTAATTATACTCGCATCATTAATTAAAAAATATAGTTTTGTTGAGTGTAAACTAAAATAACACACAAAATTAGGATACAAAATTTCATTCAAAATTTCGGGTCCTTACATTCTTCCCCCCTTAAGAAATTTTGTCCCCAAAATTTTTAACTTGTACCCTTAGAGGAGAAAAGGTGTGGGTACTTCTGCCTCATAGTCTACTCTAGTTCCCATGTGGATTCTTCATATTTTTGTTTTCTCCACAACACCTTAACAAGGTGGGTAGTATTGTTGCGTAGAGCCATGTCTCAATGATCCAAGATCTACATCGGCTACTCCAAATAAGAGAGGACATGTTTCTATTGTACCACCTCTGGGTTTAGAACATATGAAGGGTCAGGTATGTACTTCCTCAAGAGGGATTTGTGGAAGACATCATGAACTTGTGCTAGATTTGGAGGAAGTTCATGCCGATAGGACACTGCTCCCATGCGATCGACGATCTCATAGGGGGAAATGTACCTAGGGATGAGCTTCCTTTTCTTCCCAAACCTCCTGACTCTCTTCCAAGGTGAAATTCGAAGAAAGACCATGTCACCGACATCATTCTCTAAGTCCCTTCGATAGTTTTCAACATAGATCTTTTTTCATCTTTGGGCAGCCTTAATGTGGTGTTAGATGACACAGACATTTTCAATCATATCTTGCATAATATCATGCCCAAAAATCTTTCTCTCACCATCTTCATCCCAACAAGTAAGAGTTCTACATCGCTTCCCATATAGCGCTTCATAGGGTGCCATTTGAATTCTCGAGTGGAAGATGTTGTTGTTAGATAACTCAACTAAAGGGCGATGTTGATCCCATCAACCCTTAAATTCTATTTAGAATGTTCTCAGCATGTACTCGAGTGATTGAATAGTCCTTTTAGATTGGCCCTTAGTTTGGGGGTGATTGGTCGTACTGAAATTCAATTCAGTGCACAGATCTTGTTGAAGACATCTCAAGAATTTTGATGTGAAACTTGAATCATGATCAGATATAATAGAAAGTTGAACTCCTGCAGACTTACCACATCCTTCATGTAAATCTTGGAAAGTTTTTCAAGAGAGAAATCTTCCCAGATATAGATAAAATGGGCAGTCTTGGTGAGATGGTCCACAATAACACATTTCATATTGTTTCTATTGGAAAATCATCAGAAGACCAGTGACGAAGTCCATAGTGATATTGTCCCACTTCTATACTGGCATGGGTAGTGGTTGCAATACACCTTTAGGAAGTTGTCACTCTGCCTTCACATGCTGACATACTAAGCAGCTTAAAGTGTTGTCAATAAATCTCCTTTTTCATATTATCCCACCAATAATGATCACGATGGTCATTGTACTTATTTGTGCTTCTAGAATGTATAGAGAAAGTAGAGATATGAGCTTCATCGATCAGATCCATTTTTATTTCCATAATAGATGGAACACATAGTCTAGTACGAAATCATAATACACCTTCTTGATCAATATTGAACTTAGGAAACTTTCCATCCTTTACAACCTCAAAATTATCTTGTAACAAAGGATCTTATTTATGATCCTTCATTATATTCTATAGTAATGACTGTTGATAAAACATTTGGGTTAGGGTTGATGATGTCCCTTTACTTATAATTCCCATATCTATATTTACTAGGTCATTGATCAAAGGATCTTTTTGAATCCTCATCATGGAAATAACAATTGGGCCTTTCCTACTTAATGCATCGGAAACTTTGTCTGCTCTTCCAGGGTAATAATTAATTGAACAATCATAGTATTTAAAAAGTTCCTACAATCTCCTTTGTCTCATGTTCAATTCCTTTTGGGTGAAAATATACTTAAAATTTTGATGGTCTATGTATATATCACATTTCTCCCCATAAATATAGTGCCTCTATATCTTCAGAGAAAAAACAACTATAGCCATCTCTAGATCACGCATAGGATAATTCAGCTCATGAATCTTCAACTATTGATATGAATAATCAATGACCTTTCCATTTTGAATGAGGGCACACCCAATCACTTTTAGAGACGCATCACTAAAAATAATGAATCCTTCTCCACTTGAGGGTAGATTTATCATAGGTGCAGTAACCAATTTCTTATTCATCTTTTGGAAGAATTCCTCTCTCTACTTTATCCAGATGAACTTGACCCCTTTTCGAGTTAACATGGTTAATGGATTAGAAGGTCGTGAAATTTTTTTCATTAACCTCTTATAATATCATGATAATCTATGAAAACTAAAAATATCAGTTATTGTTGTAGGTTGAGGCCACTCAGCTACAACATTTGTCTTTGCATGGTCAATTGTGATTCACTCGTCGGTTAAAATGTTCCCTAAGAAAGTGACATTTTGTAACCATAAATCACATTTACAAAACTTTACAAGAAGACTCTCCTTCCATTGAGTTTGCAAAATAACCCTCAGATGATCTTCATGCTCCTCGTGACTTTTGGAATATATCAGAATATCATCTATAAAAACTAACAAAAATTTATCAAGGTATTCCTGAAAGACTCTATTCATCAAATCCATAAAAATAGCAGGTGCATTAGTCAGTCCAAAGGGCATAAAAGTAAGCTCATAATGCCCATATCTTGATCGGAAGTAACTTATTTGAATATCTTATTTTATTACCCTCAATTGATGAGAACTATATCGAAGGTCAATCATAGAGAAGAAATGAGCCCCTTGAAGTTGGTCAAATAAGTTATCAATTATTGGAAGAGGGTATTTTTTTACTCTCATCCCATTAAGTTATTTATAATCAATGCATAGCTACATTGATCCATCCTTCTTCTTTATAAAGAGAATAGTTGCTCTTCAAAGAGACACACTCAGTTGGATAAACCCCTTATCCAAAATATCTTGGAGTTGTTTCATAAATTCATCCAGCACCACATTCTCCATTCTATATGGGTTCATTGATATCGGATGAGATCCAGGTACGAGTTTGATGGAGAACTCTACATATCTTTCTGGGGGAGGTCAAGGAAAATACTCCAGAAATACATCAATGTATTCCTAGATGATGGGGACATTTTCTGTCATCAACCTATCATCTCCTTCTTATTCTTCACCGATAAAATCCATAAATAAGGATATAGGAAGTTCTTTTAGAAACAGATGAGGTTGAGATATCTCTCCTTGGAAGATAATTGTAGGTTTTCCATTCAAGAATACTGATATTTCCTTGTTTCTGCAATTGATCTTAGCATTATACTTTGAAAGCCAGTCCATCCCTAGTTTAATGTCAAATTCCAGCATAGGAATGACTAATAGAATTGTGATAATATTGTGCTCACTAAAGTAAATACTAGAGTTTCTAAACCCTGAAGATGCTTGGATTGTCCCACCGGGAGTCTTGACTGAAAATTCTACTTTTATCAATTCAGGGGTTGATTATAAATTCCTTGAAAACATGGAGGAAATAAAGGAATTCATATAACTATAACCAAACAATGTACTTGCTATCTTTGAGAGGACAACAAGATTACCTGCTACCACATCATTCAGAGCATCGACATTAGCTTTCGCGATCACAAAAGCACATCCCTGATCACATAGCCTTTGTTGAGGCTGATGGTGGTTCCCATCCGCTGCCCTCGGATTTAGAAAGTGATTGGAAAAGTGCCCACGTTGTCCACACATGAAGCACTGGACATCAGGTTGGGCCTGCACCATATTCCCCTATTCATTTGTGTTTGGAAGTTGAGGGTTCACCTCACCATGACAGTTCCACGCATTGTAGCCATCTCTTCCACACTAGTAGCACTTCCCAATCCCAAGAAGGTAGTTCCCTAAATTCTTCTTCACACATTTATTACACGTGGCATGTTTCACTTACTTTCCACTTCTTCCCTGATCAAAACTCCTCCATAAGGTGGGCTCCATTGATCTCTTATTGTAATTGGATTTATGATACCAATGCGTCTCCCCAAACTCTAGATCATGCTTCATCGCAATCTGCACGATCTCCACGTAGCTATCATAATCTTTGTTGGGTAGATTCTTCTACAGAAGAGGTCTCAGTCCACCGAATAATCTGTCAACCATACCATTTTGATCCATAACAAAGCTATAGGTATATCATTAAGGCCTTGTGAAGTTCATCTCGTAGCTTCCCATATATTCATTCTCCTTCTGCTTCAGCTCGAGAAACACCTTCTCCATTTTTATTCTCATGGAACGAGAGAAATACTTACTGAAAAATATCCCTCTAAACTCTTCCCACTCTGTAGCTTCAACTTCAACTCTTTTCCCCGGGTTTTTGATCAGTTCCCAGCACTGATCAGCTTCTCTCTCTAAGCGATAGACAGCCAAGGTGACCTTCTCTTGCTCTGAACAACGTAGCATAGAAAAGAACTTCTCTATAGAGAAGATCCATTTCTCATCAATCAAAGGGTCATTCAATCAACTAAAGATTGGTGGTAGTTGGCGCATAAAGGACTCAACAGAATATTGTTCCCTTCGTGGTGAGACCAGCCTCTCAGCTTGATTTAAGTTATTACTCATAACTTGAGTCATTAGGTTCATCTTTCGCATGAATGTTTCCATTCTGGCTTCCATCGGAGGCCCATCATGGCATGGTCCATTGCGGTCACTATTTGCATGGTTCCTCCTATTGCTCTCCATTTTTTAAAAGAATAAAATATTACGGAGAAAATTGTTTCATTTACAAATCTTTTAACTATAATGGGCCTTAAGTCTTAAAACTTCTTTCTTAAACAATTATATTTTTCTATAATTCCTATCATAATGATTGATAAAAAACTTGCAATTAACCAAACATATCACCAGGGAGTGTCTTAACCAATAGTGCAGCAAGACCCATTGTCGTACACCAGTTCCCGTTCAAGTATAGCTCAAAGAGGTGTTTTCTAGTTTTACCCCTATGTACATCTGTGTTGGAGCTGGCTCTACCTGCTCATATCTAGATAGGGATGTATTTATTTGATAAACCACTAACTCAATACTTTCCAAAATACTAGGATGTTTTCCCTATATTTCAACTTTTCTATAGGTTTCTTCCTAATGTTTTCATAGATTAATTTCCATAAGTAACTAAACTATCCTTTGATACCAACTATGGCATCCTGCCTTTTTAATTAATAACTTTTCAGTACATTTTACATACATAGGTTCTCTGATGTCTAGTGTCATGGAAATTAGGAACAATAAAACATGAATACAACATAAGACATTCTTCTAATCCCCTTGTAAGGCTTCATCATAAGATCATCCTATGTAAAATTATTTCCCTTGATATCCTGGAGACATACATCAAAGGAAAGGGTGAGAAGAAATCCCAGTAAGGGTAAACTAGGGAATCAGTGTACTTGAGATATCAATAAGAACTTGAATAACGAAATAAGGATATAAGCAATAGAATTATAGGAATTCGATAATTAAAAGGACTTGATACATAACTTGAATATGTGGATACAACATTTAATTTTTTCATTTATGAACATATCACCAAGGTTCATCCCCAAGGTGTCATAAAAATTTCCATGGTTATTCACCAAGGTATTGTGAAACATGTCATCTATAGAGATTAAATATTTACCCAATGCATTGGAGCACTATCTGGGTGCACCCTTAATATGTATATAAGTTCATGTGATCCACGTAGATCATAATAAAACATTTCATAAATAACCCATAGAGAATAAATAAATGGGTTTCATTTCAAAATCGTGACGTTTTAAAAGCTCTTAAAAATAATATCATTATATCATTTAAAACCAATGGAAAAAGAGTTAGGGTTATATGTATGTAAATTCCAGAATAAAATATATCATATTAATATATTTATGAACACCCATATAAATGAAATCGGTATGGTTATTCACATAAATAAAGAAGTAAATTTCTTGAGAGAAAGGGATCGAATGTTTGAGATGAAATTTCTGCAGCGTAATGACTATATAACATGGTTTTAGAAAACATTGAAAAGAGAGGGGACATGGTTCAAGCACTCATAAGTAATTTATAATATAGTATGAGTACTGAATAAGATCATGGTATTGATATTTTAATGACATACCACATGAATAGGAAACATGAATGAAAATAGAAGATGTGATTTATTTTATTAGAAATTTGGCAGCCTAACGGTGTCACATAAAAATTCAGAAATAAAATTGATGAGAGAAGAAAGGGTATCTCATATTTTGGAAATGAAATGGGAATTTATAAGAACATATAATAACATACCATCAACATTAATATATGGAAAATATAAGACACAACATAAAGGATGTCACGACTTAAAAGAGGAGGGTGAAAGAATCCCTTACCTTGAAGATTAACTTCGAATGCTTGAAGGTCCGGAACATGTGTGGCTTGAGGGAACCTTGGGAGGACTCATTGGGAGGTAAGGAGAACAGAAATTCATTGTGGAGGATTTTCAAATGAATATAATTAGGGAAAGGCTAGGTATTTAAAGGAGAATTTAGGGGACAAGTCATTAATGCCCATGGGACAACTCATTGGTGGTATTGGAAAAATCAGGGGCTTTCCCGCTGTATTTTCCCATGGTATTGGCCACATGGGACACCTCATACCTTATAATATTATTCATAAGTCAACCAGAATTATTTCATAAATATGACATCCTTAATTATGTCCTTAAACACCCAAAACTGAAAACTGCATTTTCACTATTCACAAAAAATTCAACTTTCTCAGAAAAATCCAAAATATTCACCTTAAAAAAATATCGATGATCTTATTTAAAAAATGATCTCCATTTGAAGAAAATAATTTTCTAAATATTTTTAATTTAATTTTAAAATAAAAAACCATATTCACACAAAAAAACTAATACCTGACTAATAATTTCAGAAACAGTCATTTACCCATTTTATTGAATCACATTAATTAATCAAGGTGCCTAAATTATATTAATACATTCTAAAAGTGATATTACTAATCCAATTGGTCACATTACTAATCCTAATCATAAAATCAATATTCATAATTTACTAATCCCAAAAATTTAGTTGATCTTATTAGATTATAAATTTCTTACTGAACACATTTCATGAAGATCATTTTTTGAAAATAATTACTCATAATTAATTATTAAGGGTATACATAAATATTTCAAAATATCCCCTTTTTCCAAAATTCATCAATATACATACTATATTTATTCGAATGTTTGGAAAACACAAACTTAACCATAGGAAGAAATCACAATTTTATTTATCTCAAGGGATTACACAAAGTAGCTACGGTCTCGTTACATATCCCCTTATAACCCCAGCATAGGACCTAAGTGTAAGGTGTGCTAAGGTGAGAGAATCTGAGGTTGGCTCAACCAACATTGCCTGAGTAGTGATTTCTATAAGCTTGGGCTTCTCCTGAAGGCTATTCTGCTCTAGCTTCAATTGATGAAGTTTGGATTGGGTTTGGTCCAAAGCAAACCCCAATGGTGCTACCTCCTTCCCAAGTTTCTTCAAATGGCCTTCGATCGGCCCGAGACTACTAGATGAGGCCATAGAATCTTATTTCGGTATTAATTCACTATAATCACTTGTATTTAGAGACAACAATAAAAACATTTAGTTTCGAATGGTCATATTGACCAAAGGTCATATAATAGTCGAAACCCAAAGGTGTCATTTTAAATAGACTTACATCATTGATTAAATAATATAGTTTTGTTGAGTATAAACTAAAATAACATACAAAATTATGGAACAAAAATTCATTCAAAATTTTGGGTTGTTACATGGAATTGAGTTTTGAGGGCTTGAGTCACAAAAGGAATCCTCAGATTCTCCACAAGGTACATGAAGTGGTAGGTCATGTCATTCTTAGTGAAGATCTGATTGAAGTAGATGTCCAACTTCTTAGAAATTTATTATGCAGAATCATTGGTGATATTGTAATTAATTATCACCAAATCAATAAGTCTATCACTGTTTTTGATAAATTAAAATAGATATTCCATGTCAAAGACACTAAGAACAAATTGATGTTCTTCAATAACAACTATTTAAAGTAGATCATTGTCTAAGGAAGGCTGAGATCATTTTTCAGAAGTATGAAAAGCACTGACAACTGAGGTAAGGGATTTTAGTTTATTTATATATTTCTAGATATAGTACTTATACTCATCAGTTAAATTTTTAATACCAATAAAAAGATCACACATATCTTGAACAATATTCTTGTTTCTTTTAGATCCCTTTTCTGTTAAAAAAGTTAGATTAGGTTGAATTAGTGAGGTTAATTCCTATGGGGTCTTGCTAGAAATATCCTAAATAGGACAAAAATTATGTTCTGGTCTTGAGGTTATCAACCAGTGCATTTCTTCAACCATACATCTGAGAGTTTTTACTTCATCACAGAATAGATTGTTCTCAACTCTGACTTTTTAATCTCATGAAGCATCTTGGACTGAACACGCCTTGTGACTTTTTCCAACAATTGGGAACTATCTATCTCACTTAAATCGGTAACACGATCTAGTTGGGTATTAATGAGTTTTTCAACTCCATCCAATAGGGTATCTCCAAATACATTCAGATCATCCTTATTCACCACGTATGATGGTTCTTGTGAAGGTTCAGGAATAGAAGCTAAGACATGCTCATGTTTCTTGGCAGAGATAGCTTCATGAGATGATGTTAGTTTCAAATGAAACATAGTAGATAGATCAAATCCTTTAACCGAGACTTATTCAGAATTAGTCACATCAAAATAATAGTGGAATTTATACCATGTATCTACAGCTCATGGATCAATCAGATTAGGGACATCAACAGATTCCACATTAGGGGGATGCTCCCCCTAAATAGGTGCATCTTTCTCAAGAATAGGATATTTAGATCCTTAATCTATTTCAATAAATTCAACCCTAATTTACTTATCCATTTCCTTTCTAGATAACTGAATGCCTTTCTACATTACCTCTACAATAGATGGAATAAAATCTGGAACAAATTGTTCCTCGGGGAGTTCCTCAAGAGAATTTTCTTTTACAACAGAAAGATATTCTTCTATATTCACTTTTACAACATTCTTTTAACTTACCTGACCAATAGATTCATCTTTTGAAGAATGTTATTCTTCCAGATCAACAACTTCCCCAGTTACATGCATGTTCTTCTCAACTATGACTTGAGGAGAAGATTCACTATCTTCCTCACCCATATCAGTTTCTCTCAGAGGTACAACCACCTCTTCTTCTTCTTCCTCATCAGAATATTAAACAAGATCATATGTCTTTTAACCAGGATCACAAATATCCACAGGTCTTGAATGGTGTTCCACCAGATTGAAATTTTCAAAAAATGTATCATTATCCTCCACCCAAGATTTTCTCCATGTATACCAATTGATTTTAATAATCATTACTGTATCTTTTGAAAAAAAGAACTCATAATCCTTAATTGATTATTTATCTTGTACAAACAATTCTTTTTCATGAAGCCTAGAAATGATAAGCCTTGAATAAAATAGGGAGGTTCACTTGGAGGTTTTTTTTGACCAAGTGTCACATATAGTGTATAACATACTTTCATATGTTTATCTTATGTACATTTTTCATGTGATGTATCAAAAATACATATTGATACATGAGTATAGAAAAATTACCTTTTCTGGGGCTAATAAAATTCTGAACAGACTTAAACAGTTGTCTTGTTTCTCTATCTAGCTCAGCAGTTATATCTCTCCTCTTAGATTCATTGACAGTTAAACTTCTCAAATATTATTCTAAAACAAAAAACTACGTTGGAGGTGGAGGACCTATATGTTAGTCTACAAAACTACCCTCATGAGGTATCATAAGACTTTCATACCATAAACTCGGAGATATGGTACAAATCATTCCATTGATCCAACTTTGAACAACATAGCCATCTTCTAAATCCAAATATAGACACTTTGGGTGTATGTACTTTTCATGTACCACTATTATATTCACTAGATTCGGATTTAGAGGTCCTTTGGGTGCTAACTTCAATGTGATATTCAACTTATTCTTTGAATTGTGCTTCTCTGGAGTAGACAAAAATGGGTGCTTCATCCTGGTCATTCACTGAAGGTTTGAGAGAGAGAGAAGGGTTAAATGAGGCATTTACTTTTGAGAGAATAGAGATTGAGTGATGAATAGGTGAAAATTCTTTTATTTATCAATTAGGTATATCAAGCATCGTTGGATCAAAAGAATGGGAAATTAAAAAGAATAAAACAATGTATTACCATGATACAGGTTATAATGTATACATAAAACAATAAATAATCATTACAGTGAGACCATAAAAAGTATTCACATTGAGACCATAACAAGAATTGAAGGTGATATGGTAACAAGCGTTTTGAGACCATAACAATGTGATTTCAATATTGTGTGATCGTACTGTTTGAGACAGTAAGTGCGAGATAGTTACCAAGAAATAGTAACCATGAGACCATAAACATGAAACATTAACTCTTAAGATAGTAAAACTATAGAACTATTATTGTTGAACAGTAATCATAAGATAGTGACTTGTGAAACTGTAAACTATGAAATAGTATGCTCACAGATTATGATTTATCATTCCCAATTCATATATGATGTAATCTATTCTTTCGTAATTTAGAGGATTGGTGAATATATCAGAAAGCTGATCTTCAGTTCCAATTATTTCCAAGGTGATGTCACCTTTTTGATAATTATCTCTCAAAAAGTGATGTCTAACATAAATATTTTTTGTCTTAGAGTTTGAAACATGATTTTTTGAGATGTTAATAGCACTTTTATTGTCAGAATTTATAGGTACATGACTGAATTGATATCCATAATCTAGTAATGTGTGTTTCATCCACAAAATTTGTGCACAACAACTACTAGCAACTATGTATTCAGATTTTGTAGTAGATAATGTAATAGATTTTTGTTTCATACTCTACCATGATACTAGTGGATCTCCTAAAAAGTGACATTTTCTAGAGGTCATATTTCTATCTAACATACATCCACAAAATTCAGCATCAAAATAGATCACTAACTAAAAATATTGTCCTCTAGGATAGAATAATCTTATACTGGGTGTAGGCTTGAGGTATTTCAAAATTCTCTTAAGGGAGTTTAAATTAGATTCCTTATGATTTACATGAAACTGATAACACATACACACACTAAAAATAATGCCAAGTCGACTAGTAGTTATATAGAGTAAACATTCAATCATTCCTCTATAAGTGGTTTGATCAACAGATTTTCCATCTTCATATAGATATAACTTACAAGTAGTACTAATGGGGTCTCGATACTTTTAGTGTTGTCTAATCTAAAAAATTTTAGGAGATCTCTTGTATATTTAAATTGATTTAAAATAATACCATCATTATTTTGAAAGATTTGAAATCCAAGAATGAATTTGAGTTCACCCATTAAACTCATTTCAAATTATTTTCGCATCATTTTAAAAAATTAAATACATGAATAATTATGTGAAGATCTAAATATAATGTCATCTACATACAATTTAACTACTACAACATCATTGGAAATTAGTTTTATAAAAATAGTAGGATCAGATATTCCTTTTTTAAATGCATTGGAAATCAGAAATGTACTTAATATATCATACCAAGCTCTTGTAGCTTGTTTTAATCCATAAAAAACCTTTGATAAATTAAAAATTTGGTTTGGAAATTTACGTTTATTAAAACTAGGGTGTTACTCAAAAAAGATATCCTCAGCTATATACCCAATTATTAATACACTTTTGATGTCCATTTGATATAGTTTAAAATTCAGATGTGCAGTTTAAGAAAGTATAATTATAATGGGTTCAAGTATATCTAATAGTTCAAAGGTATCTCCATATTCAATTCATTCTTCTCGACTATAGCCTTCTGCAACCAATCTTTCCATATTTTAACCTATATTACCAGTTTCATCTACCTTATTTCAAAACAGGCATGTAGTGCCTAGGGTGAATGTTTCTTTATGTATGTCAACAACTTTCCAAACATTGTTCCTTTCAAACTGATTATTTTCTTATTGCATATCTATCACCCAAAATTCATTATTGATAGAATCATTAATGTTTTTAGGTTCTTATTGTAAAATTACGTCATGATGTTCAACCTGATTTCTAATAGAAGCTCTAGTTTTAGTCCATTTGTCTAATTCTCCTACAATAACATCTTTAGGGTGGTTCTTAAGAGTTCTAACATCTTTAGAAAAAATAAGGACTGGTGATTTTTGGTTCTTCATTAGGGTCTGGTTCTTTCGTACCAGAATCGAAAGAATATCAAAAACTAGAATTTTTCATAGATTCCTTTACAAGGTGGTTAGAGGATTTTGATTTATTTTTAATATTTGATACACCATCCTTTAGGTTCTCTAGAGTGGTATTATGCTCATGTGCATCTATTTCATCAAATAATACATGGAAAAATTCTTCCAAACATTTAGTAATTTTATTAAACACTCTATATTCATTACTAGATATTTAATATCTTAAGAAGATTCCATAATCACTCTTGGATGTAAATTTTTCATGATTGTACATAGTATTAATGATATATAATTTGAAACCAAATACTTTGAAGTATATAACTTTGGGTTTTCTATTATTCCACAACTCATATGGACTTATTTTTAGAATAGTTCTAATCAATACTCTATTTGTAATAAAACCTGTTATATTTAGATCTTCATCCCTAAAATAAATAGGTAATTAATATTCACTAAGAATGGTTCTATAAATCTCTTACCGGGTTCCATTTCTTCTTTATACAAATGCATTCTACTGAGGTGTTCTAGGGGAAGGGAAGTTATTACTATAGCAATTTTTTGAGAAAAAGGATTCAAACATATGATTTTAAAACTCACTACCATGATCACTTCTTAAGAACATAATTCTGAGTCCACAGAGATATTCAACAGTTTCGGCATATTTGGTAAAATTAGAGCAGGAATCAATATTTGTTATTCAAAAACAAAGTCCATGTTTTTCTAGAAAATTCATCTACAAGAACATTAACATATTGCATCCCATTTAAAATAGAAACTCTAGATGGTCCAAACAAATCATTGTGAATTAATTAGGGAGGCTGATAAGTAGACACTTCTTTATTTGGTTTGAAGGAAATTTTGGGTTTCTTTCCTTTTGGACAAGGATTACATAGATTATCAATTGGAAACTCATGTTTGGGTAGGTCTTTGACTATGATTTTTCTTGTTAACCTTCTAAGGGAGTGAGTTTTGTAGTGTCTTAGTACCCTATTCCAAATCAAATACTCTTTGTGAAAGACACATAAACGTGAATAATTTTGAGAAGCTAAAGAATGTTTGTTAATAGAATATACATTTTCATTTCATAATGCAGAAAACAATAATTCATATTTTGAAATAAAACATTGTAAGCATCATTTTCAAATTTTACAGGAAACCAAACATCACATAATTGTGAAATAGTATGAAAATTATATTTTAATCCATAAAAAAAAAGTAATGTAGAAATTGAAACTGAGTTATAGTTACCAATCTGGCCATGGACAATAATTTTTCCTTTGGCTTTGTCACCAAAGGTGATATGTCCTCTATCAATTTTTATTAATTTCATGAAGCATCAAGAGTCCCTTATCAAGTGCCTCTAACACCCACTATCCAAGTACCATAATCTTTAACAGGAAATATTTATGTAACATTCTTACAAATTAGTCAAATAATAAGATATTTTGGTACACATACTTGTTTGGGGCTAGTAATATTAGTGACTAGTGCCTTAGGAACCCATATATACCTCATAAGTTCCATATAAGCATTATGTGATGTATTCGAATAATAAACTCAATTTGGTCTAGAACAGATTGGAATAGTAGAGAGTATATCATAACTTGATCTTGCTGAATGTTTTCCAAAACTGGGAGTAAAGCTATATGTCATAGACTTAGATGCAAATTTAGTTCTTCAAATTTTTTTTTACCTGGTTGATACTAATCCCAGTAGTATATTTAGGGGAAATATGTTTACCTAGAATTTGTACCAAGGTATCACTAACATTAGTAATACATTCAAGATACTTTTTTAATTGGTTATTATATAGTTTTAGATTATTGTTCTCTTTGAGTAATTAATCATTTTTCTCCCATCCTATAGTGAGTTTTGTATTAACAATTGAGGTAAGATCATTTTTTTTCTTTAAAGATTAGTATTTATCTTTCAATTCATTGCATGTCTATTCATGAATATTATAGTACACAAAAATTTATTAATTAGACATATTTTTAGAGTCACTCTCTTATCCAAAATATTAGGTATTGTGTACAAGAGATTCCAGTGTTACCTCATATGTGTTTTTTATAAAACACATATTGTAATTGTTAGCATATTAATCATGTGAAGATTTTGAGTCACTTGAAAAATCTTCATATGAACTCCATGTTTCTTTTATTTCCTTTTTATACACTTTTTATTTTTCCTCATATTTCTTTTTGTACATGAACATGGTATAGTATGCCTTGACATTTCCTTTTTTCTTACATTCATAATAGACAATATAATCAGACTTTTCACTTTTTTTTCCAATCTTTCTTCCAACTTCCTTTTTGTTCATATATTCCCTTGAAGTTAGGATTTCTGAAAATTTTCCTATTTTTGAAAAATATCTTAAAACTTCTATCTAATTGAGCCATCTCAACATCCCTATCAGGTGATGATTGTTCACTGCTGTAACTTTGGATAGAAACATCCTATTTTACTTTTTCTTTGTGTTTAGAGGTGGTGGTCTTGAATGCAACAGATCTTCATTTGGGTTCATCTTCTTATTCCTTATTAAATTTCACCTCCTCTTCATACATCATCTGTTTCCTCGTGAGTTGTTTTATAGCTAACATGTAGATGTATCATGACTCTCAAATTGAGACAGAGGATTCACTCCATCTGTAAGGTAATCATTTGAGAATCCTCATGAGTTGTTCTTTGGTAGTGACTTCTCTCCCAAGAGAAATCATTATGTTGAACATTTCATTGAACCTGAGATATTAGTTAGAAATAGGCTCATCAAGTTTCATTTTAATGTTATCATATTTATTAGTATAAGTATTAAGTCTCATTTCTTTCACACTTGAAGTTCCTTCATGTGAAACAGACAAGGTGTCCGAAATTTCATGGGAACTTTTACATGAATAAATTATAATAGATTCCTCATCTCTTATAGAGAATTATAAAGCATTAATATATTTTTAATTGTTATTTTTGATAGTTTTGGATGGTTCATCATAAGTGATTCTATCTGTAGAAGGAATCTTATTTTAATATATAATTGAAAACCATATTTTGAAGCTCATACTTTCTAAATGCATTTTCCTTTTAATTTTCCATTTATCATAATTGGTTCCATTAAAAAATGGTGGTCTGTTTGTTACAACACCTTCCAATCTATGATCCATAATATAGAAATACATTAAAATAGCTAGAACATTAGAATTAACCAAAATTTATAGATCTTTAAAGTACATATAAAATCACTGATTAATAGAGATTATAATAGAGTTAAAAAAATTCATTTGATAACAAATGTTAGTTGGAGTAGAGTACTCTAGAGGGTGGAGAATTGAGTATCTATAAAAATTTCTATTTAAGAAGTGTTCTCAAAATGGTTCCCCAATATATTTAAATACAACCTAGTCAATCGAGGTTATATGGTTATAAAATTTTTAATATTTAAATTACATATTAAAAAATTTAATAATTCTTAGTAATATTAATATTAGCTATTAGCATTACTTTTGAAGCTATTCTAATAAGGAAAAAATATTATAACATCTTTGTAAGATTAACTATAAATGTAAATTTAGTGATTTTTTAATTAAACATTAAAACAGAGAAAACGAAAATAAACAACACAGTAGATATAAATCTAGTGGTTTAGTCTTAAGGTGAGACCTAATCCACTCCACATGGTTATCACGTACCAAAAAGATGATTATATAAATAAACTTGAATCACACCCTCAATCAGGGTTAACCATAGTACACAAGACTGTTCAAGTCATGTGACCTATTCCATAGTTTTTCATGGCTATGAACTATCAGGACACATAGGGACCCCTTCCACACTTATTTGTGGGAATACACAAGGGTAAAATGATGTAGGAGAAATAATATATTGTAACCTTTATTTTGATGTAGGAGATAGTGTGTGTTTTTACACAGAAACACATGCTTCTCGAAAGATAAAAAATAATACACAACAAAGTATAAATGATGAGATACAATTAGAAGTTCTCTAAGTGTTGGTCTAAGCAGCTCTAGACTTCTGGGATGAAGTGGATGCAGAAATTGATTCCTCTTGTCAAAAACGGAATAACATAAGTTATCTAAAATTGTCTCATGTTTTTAATGGAGTTGATATTGCGAAAATTTTCTCAACTCATGGATTCGAATATGCTTCGTGTTTTCTTTAACAGTGTCAGGTTCCATGAAATCCCTTGCTTCTTTGTTATCGTGTAAAAAATGTTTTTCTGTTACACTATTGCTTCCATAGTGGTACCTTTTCCATCTGGCCATGTTGTTCATTTTTTCTTAGAATGCATGTGTTGGAGCGTACATGATGAATGTACTCTTCACCTCGTACCTCATACTATCATGTGACATTTCAATAAAGAAGCGTTAATTTTTTTAGTGCATTTAAAATCTTCAAATATGACCGTTAGAAATTAAATTGAAAAATGAGAAAAAAATGATAAATAAATGGATTCAAAATAATTCTGGAAATGGTTTCTCCGTGAAACAACTTCTTATTGAAATTGTGTCTCCTTGAAATGGTGTCTCCTTATTTTTCTTTGAAGATAAGACGACATTGTTGTATTGAGGTCAGGAACAGGTAGCACTAATGTGGTGTTAGGATTACAGTGTCTGGATATGGTGTCTAGATGCGGTGTCTAGATGGTCAAAGTGTCTGGATGGTCATGGTGTCAGGATGTTCACGATGTCTGAATGATCACGGTCTCTATATGGTTATGGTGTCTGGGTCCTTGTCTAGAAAAACACAACTGGTGGCAGACTCACGGTTTCTCGAACTTAGCCAAATCCTTGTACAAAGACTTAAATAGTGATATTCATAGAATTAATTAAACATAATCATTCATAAGAATACATTAGTAAAAAAATATAGTTTATTGTAATTATTTAAGGCATAAAGAATACAATCATCTGTATGCATGATTTTGGATAGATTAAATAGGATTAATAAGCTTTATATAATGCATATGATTTGTGATAATAAAAACATAATTAACACATGAGGAGTCCAAAATTATCAATATATGGGTATAGTGGAATCCATAAGATAAAATATACTATCCATATATAAACATGAATTTCCAAAGGACTGATATACTTAGGGGTCTTCCTTCCACTATGTTGGGAGAACAATTTTTCCCTTGGATATTTCTTCAAAAAAAATTCAACATAATCTCTTACTCTAGTAAATGAATTTTGTTTGTTTATGACTAAAGAACTAATGTATACAAAGATTCAATATAGAATTATATTCAATTAAATATATAATTATTTATCATAATAATTAAATGATTCGACATGGTTATCCAATATGGATAAATATTTATTCTATGAATTAATACATTAATCACTAAAACATTTTCCAAACGTCAATATAAAAAATATCACAATTGTTTACCATTATAAACCATACAAAATGTAAAAATCCAAACCATTATAAAGGGCGTATGTATATTCTCAAAATCAACATATCATCAATCCCATAAACATCAAAAAAATTCTCATAATTTTCACATAACAAACATGTGAATACATTCATCATGTATTATCTTAAAATATGTTAGGAACCTAAATTACCATAAAACCTAAATGAGAACACCCATGATTCTTTATTCCTAAAATAAAACAATGATTATTAGTTACATTCCATAAATAAAAATATGTTGTAAAATCCTTCAATAATGACATAAATCACATTCTCAACAAATCATTAATAACTTCCATGGTAATTAATAGTATCTTATTTAATTTTTTCATTCCAAAAATGTACTTATCAAAATATCATTATCAACAATCTGGATCAAATTAATGTTAATTTCTCCCATATTCATTTTTCATGAATAACACCATTCCCTTAAATGACTTTTCATGATCATAATCACCATTCAAAATATTCATCAAAGTCCATAATGAAAAACATATACCGAATAATCATCATATATTTCATAATTCATGAATTCCATTACTTAATTACATCCATCATTAAACATCATTATTAAACCAATTACTAGGATTTTATATCTTGTTTCATAATAAATATATACTTTTATATATCATTTGTGGCCTATTCATCATCGGTAGTATAACAATTACTCATACCACCTTGTTGATTCTCTTCACAAACATTCCCACTAGAAAATTAATTCATATAATTCCTATCATTTACACATTTATAAAATTTAACGGTTATTGATTCCTTAGGAAGAAAATTTTTTCCATCCATTGTGTAACTGAGCCTTAAATTTTCTTTATTAGTTACTTACCATTTTCAATTATTCTCCAAACATAAAACATATTCGTTTTTCATTGAGTATTTCTTAGTATTTATTCTTCCCACATTCTCAACATATATTAAATTGTATCTTCCTTAATCTATATTCACCATCACCCTAACTCCCAATAATCACTATTATTAAATTCATTATTGATTCCTATAGTTTTTATGGTGTATTATTATAATAATTTATCATGAGTAATAAGTTTTTAAATTCATAATATCATTCACTACAGTTATAACTTTATTTATTTTCATCAAATCATTTTATATCACATTAAAAACAAACCCAATTTATTATGGTTCCTATTATAGACTAAAAAAATCATAGTGTGAGAATAATTAATCAATGTGGAGAAAAATATAATCATGAAAAATCATTAGTAGGATATCTAAATCATGAAACCATATTTTCAATATATAAAATACTTTGTTTATCAAAGGCCATTCAAGAGGATTATTTAAATCCATCATGATGGATCATAAAGAGTTTTGTTGTTTAAAATGTAGGACCCAGGGGGGTTTTACACCATCTCTGAGCATGGACCATTATTATACAATAGGTATTAATCAATTCTGGGTCAATGCATCCTTCTAGGGTTACCACCCATAAGTATATCTATGCTATAGAATCATCTAATTATTGTATCTCGATAAGAATGTAATTTCTTATGAACCATTATTTATCGAATTCCCTAGAAATTTTCCAATAATTTGAATAATCCTTTTAATTATCTATAGAAGTATTTCTAGTATTATCCATAAAAATATTCTTATATATCTTACAAATGTTGTCCAATCCATGTTTTCAATGGAAAACTAAAACATTATATAATAGTAATTGTATCTACCCAAACATCTCATACATAATCATTTCATCTCAACAGATGAATATTCAATACATAAAATAATTAACCTTTCCACAAATGTTTGGTTTTAAAGGAATTTGAAACCTTGTTATATAAAAACTGGCTTATATGTGAACTACTAGATCTCAAACTAAGATCTCCAAAACTATCACCCTTATTAGACTTATCATAAATAATAACTTTCTTTATAACCATTGGATAGAAAACATAATAATGGGAGATGCCTTATTCCATTTAAGGGTAATCAAGGGAGTTATCCAGGATCACATAAGAATAATATGATCATAAAGGTATGAGAACAGGTTATTGACATTTGTAGATCATACAATGAATATTTTAGATCATAAACTAGAGTCATGGAATAAATCATGTATATTCTAAAGAAATGAATAATGAAGGAATAATAGAATAGAAACCATAATAATTTGACATTGGAATAATACATTAATTTTAGCATTAACATAAGAATTGAATGTATTATGTCATGGATACTCACCAATACATTAAAACCATTTTAGGATTGGGATAAACACCCATGTACCTAGTTTGGGTTTGGGATAACCTCCAATTTACACTCTTCTAGGATGGGGATAACTTCATGTGTACCTCTTTCTAGTCTTCAGATATACTACCATGTACCCTTTGAGCTCATATGATAGTAATAATTACCTAATTCATTTGAGGGAGATATAGGTCACAACCGTATTTGTTATAACATAACCACCATACATATTTATAATGTTACCACTATCAGATTATGAAAATAATATATGTGTGTTCCAAAAGATCATGAAACATCTATATTTTCATAATACATAAAATGTTTTTGGTTTAATGGCCATAAAATCCTACTATAAACTATGTAAAAGAAATGGGTTTTATATAAATTTCATCATTTGATCGTACCATATATCATGGAAAATAATATATTTTCATAAAAAAATTCATGGTATAACACAAGTATAAGATCAAGTTTCATAAACATATTTTCATCATAAACATAAAACATTGAGTGAATGAATAAATATGGTATCCTTGGATCATATCCCCAATTAAGAATATGTTACATCATTGGATTTTATCATAGATAGAATATGATTTTTAAAAGACACATGGATCATTTATTAAGGGAAATAAATTCTATTTGAATATCAATATTTAAAAAAATTTAATTCATAAACCCTTTGGGAAAAATTTTCCATTTTAAATAATAATTTAAAATTATAATGAAGGATTTAAAAATAATTTAAAACTATTCATTATTATATATAACCATTCTTTGAAAAATAACTTTTTTAATATAAATATTCATGAATCATTTAGGAAATAAATTTATTTCAACCTAAATATTGAAACTTAAAAAATAATTATTCAGAACATTTAATATCTATGAGGGTGGAAAATTACATTCATTCATTACATTTTTAAAAAATATTCCTTTAAAAAACATTGGTAAAATCCATCCAAGAAATTCTTATAATGTGATATAAAGATCCTTTCAACTCAATATTTGAAATTTAAAACATGAGTTAAATTTTTTTTAAAATCATATAGATAATTTTAGAAAAATAATTTTTTTTGAAAATTTCATTTTTCGAAGGAAATTTTGTTTTTGATATTAAAGAGAAGTATGAATGATTTTTCATTAAAATACAGTTTTGATATATTGAGTGTATAAAGAGAGAGAAAAATGGAAATTATGTATTATCATTACACATGTAAAGGATAATAAAATTAATGAGTTTATCTTGAGATTAGTTACAAGATTTCATAATCATAAGCATATATATAAACAATCCTGATAAATGATGATATTCTATCAGAAAACCATTACCAATTTGGTAATAATGAATCATAACCCCCACCAAAGATATATCATCAAATGGATTTGTGAATTATAGTATATTTAATTTAAGAATAAATAAATACATTCAAGGACTATAGATATTATTTTTTCCATATAAAAATTAAAATATATTAATAAATATTTTTTAAGATAGGCCCCGATAACGACCGATTTCAGGGCCCAATGATCTAGGAATTCAAATAATAAAATTATTTAATATATTTTTTATCATGCACCTATAGTTTTGTAAAATTAATCAAATATATTATAAAATGAGGCCCATATTAAACATATGATTTCAGAGTTCACTCTATATCATGAGGTTTTAGCTAAGAGTGACCTAAAATGGTTTTGCTCTCGTTATTCGAAAAAGGAATCCATTGGAAGGTAAATTATGTGAACTAAATAATTTATTTAATAAATTAATTCATTTAATTACCAGAATAATTATTCATCAATAAGATTCATGCTATGGAAATTCACTATTGATATTTACCTGACCCAGGGAACATTGATAGGAGTCTCCACTATTCTTTTTTTGTGTATTGAGATTAGATGATGGATAATGACTGGATCGAAGTGTATTGAAAGACATCAAACACAATAGATCTTTACTATCATTGGAAAACACATTCTTCACCAAACAAAAATATCCAATATCATGGTATGAAATTTTATTTTTAGTATTTAAAACATTTTTAATTATTCAACAATGTTTGAAATTATTTTTGTAGATTTATAGAATTTTACAACATTTTTATGATCCTATACTATAATATGAATTGTATAAATAAAATTATTCTAATTATTTTGTTTCCTTCATCGTGGACATCCCTGATCTATTATTATTTCCAATAATGATTGGTTAATTATTGGTTCACACTTTTCTAGTGTCCCTCCCAAACCAACTCTTATATTCATCACTGCTATGACACAAGACAATTGTTTGACATTGTCCATTAGGTTCGAACAGAATGGGACTCTCAGATTCATAGCATATGTCTGTACAATGTCTTGATAAATTATTTCTAGGTGGATTGGGATGGAATATAGGTGATTTTCCACGTTTCTAGGATCTAGAATAACAACAAAGAAGGGAGATGGTGAGAGATGCTGCAACCTTGATTAGGAGATCCAGATTCCAAATTTTACAGCCACTAGAGCCTAAAAATCAATGGTATGCAATAGTTAAATTGTTCTAAGTAGATTTAGTGTAGTAAATTAGTAGATTTGGTGGAATGAGAGTTGGATATGGGAGCCATAGGAGAAAAACATGATTTATGAAAATATCAACTACATTACAAGAACTGGGAGAAACACACACTGTATAGTACCTTAGCAATGGTGTCTTGGATTTTATGAAAAAGATATGTATAAAAGGCCATGGAATTGGGAAACATTCCATATTACCATACTCAAGAAACCATGACATGTTTTATCCTTAGATGCCAAGGACCCCATGTGGTATGACACACAGTTTACTATTGGAGTACACAGACATAACATGAAGGACACAAAAATTTATAGGAAAACATGGCCTTACCACATAAGGTTGAGAATCACCATGTATTGAACTAACACACCAAGTAAAACTACAAGTATAGTGAACCATCTTTATGAGATAACATGTCTATTAGTGCAGGTGATGTCATAAGTCATGTGGTCTCCCTTTTACATATTATACTTATTAATGAAACCTCTACCTGTCAAATGGATTTCTTATGGCTCATATTTTGTCTTATAAGTTGACCATCCTCAGTGTTTTTGTACATAGAATTATTTTTTTAGTTTTTAGGGGATTTTGATATATTATAAGAAAATTTATGATCATGACCCTTCTTTAGGCATCGCACACCGAAAATAGTGATTGGGTATGATCATCATAGAGAGGCTGGGGTTGGAAATTACCTTATCATATGATGGAGTGGGTCCCCCTTCATCTCTATATAACAATTACATTCCCCTGATAGACTAGTGTGTGTTTCCATTATCTTATGAGTGGTTCCCCTGATAGACTAGGGTGTTATTCCTCAATCTATCAATTCATTGGTACCCCCCATGATGGACTAGGGACTATGGAATACATCTAAAAAGTGGTACCCATTGAAGGACTATTAAATGGTTTCCCTATATATCTATAAAGTGGTATAGCCCCCCTATTGGACTTTGAACTAGGTCCTCTCTCTATAGTGTAGTCCCCCCACTAATGGACCGATTCATGGCTCATTAATAAATTTACTAAGTGGTACACCTCACAGATTAGGCATGAGTCCTCCATCAACAGAGTGGTACACCACTTATGGACTAGGGAGTGAATCTTTTATCTATTTATAGAGTGGTACCCCCTATAGACTATAGTAAATTTCCTACATCATATGAGTGTTTCTCCTAATGGACTATGGCATGGGTCCTATTTATTTCAAAAGAGTTTTAAACACCTAAAAAATTGGGGTGTGGGTCTTTAATCTATTTATAGGTACCCCCAGATGGACTAGGGAATGAGTCATCTATATACATAGTAGTACCCCATGATGGACTAGGTTGTGGGTCCTCTATATATTGTGTTCCCTCTGATGGAAAGGGGTGTAGTTCCATAACTATCTACTGATTTGGAAACCATGATAGATAAGGGAATGGGGCCTCTACCTATTGTGTGGAACCCCTCCCTCTTGCGCACTAGGGCATAGGTCTTCTAATTGGAAATTATTCCCCCTAAGTTGTGTAGAACAATAGTGAGTATTGGGTACTCCATTTGATTACATATTCAGAGAGACACATGAGATACTGGTCATCGATGTTGGGATTTTTGAGCTTTAGGTGGACACATTTTACTATGATGGGTTGTTAGATGGAGAACGCCTTATTCAGTTATCTAGATTTCTTATATGATAATATAATTATATTTGTCATTATGTATCATTTCCCTCCCTCATTAGGTTGATATGAAGACTTCTATAATGTATCTTGTTTATCTCACTATAGTTTTTATTGTCTGTATATACTCACCCATTAATGGGATTTTCATACATGTATTATGTTTTATATAGTTCATGGATAGGTCAATGGTGAATTCAAATATTCATAGGGATATATATGTTCATTTGAATGCATATGGTTTTCAGAGCATGAAGATTGGGAGAAAACATATCTCACCATTTAGATTATTGATACATTCATGTTATTATTACTTTTTAGGGAGGGAAATTATTTTTTCCCTTTCATTCTAGTCTAATCTATCGTAGATATTTGTATCTCAAATAGGTTTTTACATGCATCACTTTTACTCTAGTTTGTTTTGTATTTTATTTTTACTCCTCTAAAATTATACATGTATATAGTATGGAGAACCTATAAATGTATTATAGTGACCCCATATTGACATACATGGGAATTACATTTATTTTGTGGAATACTTAATACATGATACAAACAGTCGCCCAAAGACCGTATTATTTAAGTGTCTTTGAAATCTCAGAACAAAATCTTCTAACACGGTGAAAGATCATCAACATCTCCCATAAATATATTCATAATTTTTTTTCTTTATATAACTTTTATTTATATATTGTGGAAAAGAAAACATAAACATGGTGATCTAAAATTATCAGTAAGGGTAAACATGGGGAACAAAAAACAATCTATAAAAATATGAATGTAAAAAACAAGAGCATAATGTTTAAACATAAAAATATTGATTCAAGAAATAAATATTTGCAGTAAATAAGGAATAGATCATAAAAGAACAATAAACATGATATAAAATCATTGGAATAAAACATGTAATTGTTTAAATTTAATAAGAACATAATTATATTTCCATTGTATCCAAGGCATTGTGGTCAAGACCATCATAGTGGACAAAGTCCATTACTGACACACATTTACTTGTCATTCCATCCATGTATTACTGAACCATATTTACTTTCCATTTCAGTCATGTTTATCTCATAAGAAATAAATCATTACACAATTCATTGAAGGGGGATATAGGTCTCATCCATCTCATAATTAAACCATTCTTACATATTCCACAAAAACATAAAAACATTTACCATATCATAAACCCTAAAATTAAATGGGTTTCTTAAACATAATTCTATCATAATTAATATAAAACAAATTTATTTTATAATCATTAAATAATAGAAAAAAATCAAATAATATTAATACTAGGTATATAAATATAACCCTATTTAAATAGTGACATATTAGATTGAAAATAATTTTGAGATAAAAATATTTTTATCATACATTATTAAAAAAATGAAAAATTACTTTGTAAGAATGATTAATTATAAACGATGTAGTAGAATTAAATATGGGTAAAATGTCTTTAAACAGACATAAATTAATACTAATAATTTTATGTAAACATTATTAGAAAATATGGACATGGATAATAAATATACCCTAGTAAATAATTACAAATAAACAGTCTATGATAATTATGAGATTGAATAATTCTCCCTTACCTTGTAATAATCATTTTATGAGGGTTTGTTAAACTCCCCAATAATGGGTAAATCATGTTTTTAAATTATACCAAGACTAGGACCATAGCCATATTTATGATATCATATATGATCCTATTATATCATTTTTTAATAGTATTTCAATAATATCATTATTTAAACTGATAATTTCTTTGTTTTACCATTCATATTTTTCTATGTAATTCATGTTTTTCATATATAGGATGTATTTTATTCATGAAATTATGTTCATGATAATTTTTTTCACTCATCATATAAGTTGTTTTTTCATTCCTAAATTTGTAATGTGGAGAACAAATCTCATTACTGCATGGAGATGGTAAGCTGTGAGTACGCATGATTTATGATATCATTCTCTTGATAGTTAAATTATATATAATTAGATCATATATTGATAATAGAAAATACTTTATCATGTTATATTCATTATTTTAATCAATTATACTCATCATTATACCCATCTGAATAAATTATTTTTGAATAAAAAGTTTTACCGTTGCTTGCAGATGGTAAGTCATACATACGCACACATGGTGTTATTATTAATTGTAGGATAGATAAAAAGAGGTATAATGTTTTACCATAGTTTTAATAATATCTCATAATGTTGAATTTACTGTAGTTATTACCTTATTATGGAATAATCATATAAAGAGGATGTATAATAAAAAATTAAATTGAATTGAATTGGTAAATCAATTACCTCTTTTATGTTGGAATTCCTTTGGATCTATGTATAGGGTCACTAGGGATGGAGTTTTTTGAACACAAGGACCTCCAAAATGTAACTAATATGTTTATAGGTTAATTGGGATAGTTTTTCCTATCTGCAAGGCTCATGGTGGTGTGATGAAATGTGGGAGGAGATACCTTGTTAAAAGATAGGAGAACTGGAACATTAAAAATGTATTTAAATATTATTTTATTATAAAAATAAATTCAGTTTAAAAATATCCAAACCAAAATTGTTTTGAATATATGTTAAGTATTGTTCAAAATAATCTCAAAAACTAAGTTTTATAAAAATTATTGTTCTCAAATTTAACTTTATCTTTTACCTTTAACTCATAGTTAACTAATTTTACTCTTACAATGTCTTCATGTATATTCATATTATATGGTTAATAAAGTTACAATAAAACTCCAGTTGAATCTAAAGTTGTTCATTGATGACATGTTAAACATTATCTATGTCATTTGTCCATATCTTAGAATTTTTGGACTATCATATCATTTAATAAAACTGAATTTGTTTTAAAAAATCATTTATGTCTATTTTATACTATTCATATCATGTCTTTTTAAAAATCCATAATAAGTTGATTCATTCTAAAAAACATCATTAATGATAATATAACAAGTCATAATCTTCAATAAAATTCTTGGATGGCAAAAAAAGTTTCAAAATAATTTTATTTTTATATTTATAATCTCATTTTTTAAAATCAATCATTAATAATGTAATCATTACATCATCATTGTGTCATAAATTTATTTATTTATTTACTATCTAAAAATTATAAATAAAAAACCATGATGTTGGAAATATATTTCTATTTTAAATTAACATTTAAAATTATTATTTCTTATTTATAACCCTATATTCAAATTGTTTTATTATAGAGATACAAGTTTATATCATATTTCTCTTTGCATTAAATTAATTCTTGTAAAATGTCATTTTTACATCCAAGTGGTTCCATGGGGTCCCCAAAATCGACCCAAGGATTCCTCTGGTAGTAAATAACTCATAAAATAGGATTATAACATGTATCTAGGTATTTTACTATTATGATAAAATTATTGTTTACCCATATTTACCACATTTACCCTTTAACCATGGTAAATAAAAAAATTACTAAGGTTACTATTCAAAATGTCCAAAAATAACAGCTATCTATTTTCAAAATATTAAATTTTTGATTCCAAATATTGAATCCATTTTTCCAAATTCAGAACAGATAATTTTAATTAATTAATTTAAAATCAAAACCCATTTTCAAAACAAAATAGTAGGTTTTTGACAACTAATAACTATTAGACGATTCACATGTGTTTATATCCAATTTAATAGAGAAATTATATACGATGACCAAAATTGAATTAAATGATAAAAATATAATCTTATTAAACATTAAAACCTATTTAAGGTAAAATCTTGCAATAAAAAAATTATGAAGATTTATTTTTGACTAAAAATGAGGTATTTTTCAGTAGTCATTAAAAAATGAAAATTATCAGAAAGTTACCCAAAATTTATCCAAATTAATTTTTGATATATTGATTATAAATAATAAGTTTATTTTTTCAAATATAATATATAATGGTGTCAAAAAGTACATTTAAAAAGGGTTTTCTATTAGACGATCATAAAACTACATTTTTTAAAAAAATACTTCTTTAATCTGAAAATTTGAATTTTTTCTAACATAATATTCTATAAAATGTGTAATATTAATAATTATGTAATATAAAATTCAACATGTGGTTAGAAATATTCATAATTCCAAGTT
Source organism: Viscum album (assembly GCA_963277665.1). Taxonomy (NCBI): domain Eukaryota; kingdom Viridiplantae; phylum Streptophyta; class Magnoliopsida; order Santalales; family Viscaceae; genus Viscum; species Viscum album. Next base: position 1,593,956,675 of record OY728150.1, read on the forward strand.
AATATCACCTAAAATTAAAAATATTTATTAATATATTATCATTTAGTGAAATTCGGTATCGTTTATAGTGCAAGTTATCCAAGAATGTCGCTACTGCCTGTAATGAATGCCAAGTGGTGGGGGTTTTTCATGTTTCATTGGGGTTTCATATAACATAATCCAATAATATTTCATTGATAACTTGATAAAAATATATAATAAATGATTCTTGAAATGAATTATATCAAAAGAACTTGAAATTGTGTGCAACCGAAGCCAGGAATACTATTGCATATTCTGCAAGCTAACACGGTGTTGTGTATAGACCAAAATAATATTGGTGTAGTGTAAAACACACGACATGAATGAAATTAAAATAATATATCTCATTAAATCTTGGGGTTTTACATTGTACCCCTGTAGAAATAAATTTCTCCCTTAAAATTCAGCAAGGTTATAAATGGTTTTCTATATGAAAGATACTTTCAGGGAATCCCACATCGTAAAAAGAGATACTAGAACATCATTTAAAAATATAAGTTATAAACAGAACGGTTTTCCAAAGAAACTCATAACTGGGTTTCCACATAGGATAACATATGTGGGAATTTAAACCATGGATATAGAATAGAAATATACCCATCATGTTTGGATGGATAGTGATAGAGAATAATGATTGGAGAAATTTAACTACTAGAAATCCATAAATATGTGATGATTTAAGGGGCCATATGATTCATCTGATAAGAAGTAATTAGGATAATTTTTTTGGTCTCAATATACTCTTCATAAATTTGGTGAATTTTTGCAGGAGAAGAATTACTTACATGAATTCATCACAATATCACTATTGGTTGTTCCCTAAACAATTTCCACTTCATCTATTTTTTAAAGAAATGAAGTTGAATTTTTCGTTCATGAAGTGTTAGAAGATCATGCGATAGAATGATAATTCATTTTTTTTGTCTGAAAAAAAAAGTTTTAAATGAGTTATCTAATATGAATATGTCCACCTATAGTTAGATTAATCGAAAAAACAAACCAGAATATAACTTATACTATCCATCAATGGATAACATTAAAATCCTTCCAAAAATTGAATATATAAAAAATTATAAAATTCTGAACTAAATTGACTTAACATTTGTCTCTCATATCTCATTTTGGTAGTTCTTGGTTGTCTCAATCCAAACATGTGAATAACTTAATCATGTATTCTCATGAAACATGATAATAACATTAATTACCATAGAACGTTAGTGAAAACATGAATTCTATCAAAATTAACTCCTTCCAAAAACCTAAAATACCAAAATTTCTATATACTCAAACCACAATATCATTTTTTTCTTTAAATCATCCATTATCTCATTAATACTATCAAAGATCTAATTATTTCTTAATCTATTAATTATTCTCATATCTTGTGCTTTCCAAAAATATATCAATCCCATTTCATAGTTATCGGTACTATATTATTATAGAAAACCACAATATACAAATACAAAGTAATTCCAATACTCGATAATACTATAGATGAGATTCTACAACAATATTTTTGAATCCCATTACATAAACACTTCATCCATCCACCACTTCATTTTCATACTCAACATTGCCAATAGTGATCACTTGTGACTTCCCTTTGTATTTTTCTTTAAGATATTGATGACGTTGATCATCAATATCCCTTGGATTATGACATTTGTTAGATTAATTATTTATTTACTTTCACTTGTACCACTGAATTGTTGGTGGTGCATTCTCTGAATTCTTTTCACTATTCAAATCATAAACAACCATTTTACCATTACATAGGTGCTCAAATTCTCAATAACCAATTTTTCCACACTTGAAACATTTTTTAGTCCCATTAAGATGATCTCCACTATGCTTTTTTCCACACATTGAGCATATGGAAACATTCATCTTCCTTTCACCATGTTTTTAAGATTTTCCCTTGAACTCCATATTTTGTTCCATTTATATACCATGAGATGGATATATAACACCAAAATTCACTTCTACCATGATAACACAATGCACAATCTCTTCATTAGTTACTAAAGAAACTTTTCAATGGTACTGATCAATTGTTTAGAAACAAGTCGATCTAAAAACCCATTTAAAGAAGGTGTAAATTTCCTTAGGAAGTACTCAATAATAGTTTGTTCCCTTATCTATTTATCTAAAAGTCCATAATGATTTATTTCTTGTTTTTTATATCAATAAGATTTTATATTCCATCTCTCATAACATTGGGTGTTTCAGGATGATATACATTTCATTTCCCAGTGCATTGAACATGGACATGGATCTTTTGAGATCCAGCCATCACCAAAAACCCAAATATCATAATGTGGGAGGGAAAAATCATTTTATTAAAACAACATAATCAATGTGAAGTATGTTCAATCTCTAACATATTATGTTTAATCCAAGGTTATTCATAATCGTTTCAATAATTCTAGGATTGTAACCTATAGTTAGACGTACCTTTAGGGACATCCGTAGACATACCGTAGAAATATCTATAAGGATCTCAATAAAGGATTCACATCCTAGTTTCCAAAGGTTAACAAAACCATTGCCCTAATACCAACTATAGTTACCCCATCATGACTTATATGGGCGTTACATTTATTTTGTATAATACTTAATACATGACACAAAAAGAAACCCATAGACCATATTAGTTTAGTGTATTTAGAAACTCGAAACATAATCTTCTAACGTGGTGAAATATCTACAACATCTCACATAATGATCCTCCCCTTCTTGTTTTCCTACCTAAAATCATTCATTATATCTTGGGGAAATGAAATCATAAAAAATGTGAGATAAAATTCTTAGTAATGTTAAACATGGATAAAACAAAACAAACCATATATATTTGAATATTTAAACATGAACATAAAGTTTAAACATAAAAATCATGAGTCAATAAATAAACCATTGTAGTACGTAAGGCATATATCATAAAAGAAAATTAACCATGATATAATATAATTGGGATATAAAATTTACCTATAGAAAATTAATATGTACAAAATATGATTTCCATAGTAACCAAGGATTTCCTACCAAGACCATCATAGTGGACAAAGTCCATTATTGAATAGTGTTCACTAGTTGTTCAAGACATGTAATACTGAACCAGATTAACTTTTCATTCTATAAATTTCTATCTCATGTGATAAAACTATTTTCCCAATTCATTTTAGAGATATTTAGTTACAACCCATCTCATAATGAAACCCTTCTTTTGTGTTCCTAAAAACTATAAAAACAATTACTGAAACATAACCCATGAAAAAATTGGGTTTCTTAAACATAATTCTTTCACTATAGATAAAAATCTAATGGATTTAAAAATCCTTAAATCATAATCACAATAAAATCATAGTAATAAATAGGATATATATATAACACTATTTATATATTTACATATTAGGTGTAAATTTTTTTTGCGAAAAAACGTAAAATTCATTCCGGAGGAAAATATCAATTTTTTTCAAAAAAGTATTAATTTCTAAAAATACAACACAATTTTAATATAAAATATTGTAGTTTAAAATACTCTTGAAATATTATAGATTAATCTTTATAAAAATAAGTTTTCCTCTAAATATAAAATTCCATTCATGCCATATAATTTAAAAATTTTCTTCGTATATTTTTTCTAGGAAAGTCAGACAGTGCCTCGTAAGAAAGATTCCTTCCAAACATTTTAGTAAATGTGAAATGGGTAGTAAATGAATTAAAATATACATAGAATACCATTAATTTTTTTAAATCATTATTAGAAAACATGGACATTTGATGATAAATATACCCCAGTAAATACTTACGAATAAACAATCTCAGATAAAAATGAGATTGCAAAATTATCCCTTACCTGGTACTTTTCGTTTGTTGAGGGTGTTGTCACCTCCATTATAATAGTTAAATGATTTTTCTAAATTACAAAAATACCATATCCATATTTATTGTATCATATATGATCCTATTATATCATTTTGTTAATAGTATTTCAATATTACCATTATTTAGGTTGTTAACTTCATTATTTTCACATTCCTGTTTTCCTATAAGTCAAGTTTTTATGGATAGGCTGTATTTTATTTGTAAAATTAAGTTCATAATTATTATTTTCACTCATCATAGAAATTTATAATCATTTCGTAATTTTTAATGTGGAGAACAAATTTCACTGTTTCGTGGATATGGTAGGTCACACGTACGCACGAGCGAAGGTATCATTATCTTGGTGGTTAAATAGAATTTTAATGGATGATATATTAATTATATATAATAATTTTTCGTGTTAAATTCATTATTTAAATGAATTATACACATCATTATACACATTTTATTAAATTATATTTGGATAACAAATTAAACCTCAAAGTGGATATTATAAGACGTACGCACACACGTATATTGATATTGTTATTGTTACGGTGGATAAGAGGAGGTATAATTTTGTCCCATATTTATAAAAACATCTAATCCTATTTAATATACCGGATATATTACATTATTATGTAATGAATATATAAAGAGGAAGTATAAGAAGAAAATAAATTGAATTGAATTGGTAGCACAATTACCTCTTCTTCATTGGAATTCCTTTGGATCTCTTCATAAAGACAATAGGGATGAAATTTATGGAAAAATAAGCCCCTTATAAGTTAACTAATTATTTTTATGGGATATTTGTTCAGGTTTTTGTCAATTTAGAAGGCTCAAGTTGGTGTGAGGAAATGTGGAAGGAGATGCATTTTTATAAGAGTAGAGAAGGGGCACATTAGGATGGTATTGAAATATTATTTTATTATAAAATGAGTTTCAGTTTGAAAAGGTCCAAAATCATTTAATTATATGATTAGATGGGTATTGTCAAAATAATCTCATCCAATAGAATTTAGACCAGTTTAGGTATCAAATTTAACCTTATCATTTAGCTTAAAACCATAGTTAACTAATTTAACTCTTACCATGTCTTAATGTATATCCATACTATATGGTTAACATAGTTAATATTAAATTCCAATAGAACCTCAAGTGGTTAATAAATGGCATTTCCAACATTATATAAGTCGTTTGGTAGAATCATGGATTGTTATGAATATTATATCATTTAATAAAATTGTATTTTTTTTAAAACTCGTTGATGTCAATTTTTATAATATTCAAATCATTAGTTTTTTAAAATATATAACAAAATTATTATTTAAAAATAACTTCATTAACTCAAATATAAAAATTAATAATCATTCATGATATTATTTTATGGAAAATCATGGTTCAAAAAATTATTTTAATATTTATAATCTCTTTTATTTAATTCAATCATTAATAAAGTAATCATTACATCCTCATTATGTCATAAATTAATTTATTTATTTGGAATCTAAAATTTATATTTAAAATACCATGCTGTAGGGAATATTTTTATCTTTCCATGGAATAATTATAGTTGAATTTATCTTAGGTAAATATACATATTAAAAAATTATTAAGAAGATACATGTTTATATCATATATTACTTTACATTAAATTAATTTTCATAAAATATCATTTTAACTTCCAAGTAGTTCCATGGGGTCCCAACATCGGCCTAAGGATGCTCATGGTTAGAAATATTCCATCCAATATTATTAGAACATGTGTTATATTAGTATAATATTATTGAAATATTATGTTTTACACTTAATTATAATATTTACCGTTTAACCATGGTAAATAAAATAATTTCTAAAGTTACTATTCATAATGTAAAATAATAAAAGGTACCTATTTACACAATTTTAAACTTGTTATTATAAATATGGAATACATTTTTCAAAATTCAAAACAATTAAGTTTGCGTAAATAATTTAAAATTAATTAATGTTGTCAAAACCAAAACGTGGGTTTTTAAGATGTAATAGCTATCAAAATATTCACTTCTGTTTAAGTAAAATTTAAATGTAACATTTCATAAAATGAACAAAATTGGATTAAATTAAAAAAAATATAATCCAATTACACTTTAAAACCAAAAGAAATTACGATCTAACAATATAAATAAATTAGATGAAAATGCAGTTTCTACTTAACTGGCGGTATTTTTCCCTATTCATTAAAAAATTATCATTCTCAAAAAATTACAAAAAATGTATCCAATGTAAATTTTTATGTTCCTCATATAAATAATACTTTTATTTTTTAAAATATAATATATAAATTTTTCAACACTCGATTTAAAATGGGGTCTCTATCAAAACGTGGTAAATCTGAATTTTTTTTGGAAAAATACTTATTTTCACTGAAATAATTTATTTTGTTCACATATCATGTTCTAGAAAATTTTTAAGATGAATTATATTGTCATATAAAATTAAAAATGTGGTTAATATTATTCATAACATCTATTTTATATCCCAATAACTAATAATATTTTAAAAATATATCGTTTTTTAGTGAAACATGGTATCGCGTACAATGCATGTTATCGAGGATGGTTGCTCATGCATGTAATGCAAGCCAATATAGTATTGAATGTAGTTCAAGAATCATTTTTGGTTGATTATAACATAATCCAAACAGAGTTTATTTATACTTTGAATAAAATATTTTCTCAGTGTTTCATGAAATGAATTCTATCAAAATAAATTTTAATTTTGTTCGACATAATCCAAGAATATCATTTCATATACTACAAGATAATATGGTATTGTGTATATCACATACTAATATATGTATAGTTTACAACACAAGACATCAAAGAAATTAAAATAATCTATCTCATAAAATCTTGGGTGTTATGAGTATTTTTAAAAAAGTACTACCAAATTAGTTGGGCTTTGTTGTAATTTTAATCCATCCTTATCCTTATGGATGTGGGTTTGTGGTTGTTTTGGATTGGCATTCCATTGGATAAGTGAGACTTTTTGGCTCGAGATGTGATAGATTTGTATCATATTGGGTTTGAACTGACGGTGGTGTTTAATGTTTTTTCCATTTTTTTGATTCATTTGATATCGAGGTCAATGTTATAATATTTTCTTGAGTGCATATTTCTTGACATGTAACACATTTGTTTTGTGGAAGATGGCATATCCATTCACTAGGATTCCAACTACGTTTTGTTTTACTCAGTATAGTGAGAAATTATTTTCAAGGAACATTGGTTCATACATCATATATGATTGAGGCTTTTGAATATTCTTATTTAACTCATACTAATATATATATATATATTGATCTGATTTTGGTATATCTTGATTAAATCTTCTAGATGACTTCATGATGATAGCAAGATAGGATTTTGAGATACTGTTGTTATGATGATCAGATTACCAATGAGGTATTAATTCAGGGACCCACCTAAAAGGTGTTTTCTCTACGTGAAAACTGAGGATTGGTACCACATTTTTAGGTGCACATAGATCTTTCTGTGAATTAGGTAGATGATAATATGCATTTTCAGAAATTGACAGGTCCAGTTGGTAGGATGATGTTACCTGCATGTTTAATATGATATGAATGTTCTAGTGATATATATTGATTTGGGTACTCAAGGAAACATAATAACAGGTATTAGAGGTTTGAATCTTGGTAGTATTATAGGTTTTCTAGCCTCTATGGACCCAACTAGTCAGATGGTAACATTGGAAACAATTAATCCCCAGGGAGAAGTTGTTGGGTACATAAGTACTGAATGATGGTACACCTAGGTTGAGTGTGCATCATGGGTGTCAGTGATAGAATTATACTTGGTTTCAGGTTCATCAATACTCTACTCTTAAGTGGTAGTGGATTGGTGTGAACTTATAGTTCACAAAACCCTCTTGGATATGACCCCTTCAGATGGTGGTACTAATGTAGAGACTTCTCCACTGTGACGTGGGGTGTTGTTAAATAACATTTTTAGTGATTATTGATAATAATTTTGAAATGAATTAATGTTGGAAACTTACCATACTAATATTAGATATATGGATTCAATTGAAAACCATGAGGTAAAGATAGGGTCACCCAATGTGGAGACTATTGAGGTGCGGATAATAAGCTCCTTGATTTTTACATTTTATATCATTCTGATGAGAATGTTTCAGATTGAATCCTAGTTTTGTTAGAGTAGGTATCCAAGGGTAAATATGTATTGATGTAGTGGATTGTTGTGATCCCACAACTCCCAAGTGTTTGGAAGATGCGACTTGTGTCCTATCTACTCTGGTTATTGTTTTTTCTCAGACTGAAGACATATTCCATAGATGTAGACATTTTTGGAGACCTCAAATACTAGTGGGGTCCTTTTACCAAACCATGTGTATAATGATATGTATAGTGGGTTGATGGTCATCTTTTTATATCGATGGTATCACCTGTCATTTTGAGTATTGGGATCCAGGTATGAAATCTTTTCATAGAGGCAGTGTGACCATATGATGTTCCATCAGTATGCAATGGTTATCTATCATCAATTATTTCAGGATTTACAATTGGTAGTGAATTTTTTAATATAATTTTTTGGATATATCCTTTATATATATATAAATATAGTAGTATATATGTAGGGTAGGATGAGCACATTAATAAGAGGTTATAGTCACTTCCTCATCAGTTGGATAGTATTATCCTCAAAGCAACAGTTCTTTGATCTTCCATAGTCTTCTGTTGGTGGTTGAGTATGATTGATCCCATATTGAGGATGTGATGGTTTTACCTCCATTTGGTTGTTTTATATTTTTCATGTACTTGTACCATAGACGAACCGATATCAACTCTATAATACCAGATGATCTTGTGTATCTTTAAGAGATGAGGGTGGAGTTGGATGGCCTCTATCATAATGGTTTTATTAAACCTAGTGTGCCCCTGAGTATATTAGGTTTTTTTGATAAAATAAGATGTAATATTTCATCTTTGTGTTTATTATCATATCCTTAACCATTCTAAATTTATTATTAATTACCACTTGTAGAGGATTGATGGCATCTTTGATCAGTTCTAATTTGTGAGATGGTTATCAAAGTTTGATCTTCAGTTAGGATACCAACAGTTGGGGGTTCTTGATCCTATTATTCCAAATCATTCATTGCAATGTCACTTTAGAAAATATTAGTTTCTAATGATTGTTTTATCTATGAAGAATTCCCCTACATAGTTTATGACATTGATGGAATGGATCTTCCAGCCATAAATAGAGTGATTTTTGGTTCTCTAAATTAATGACATACTCATCTATACTAATTTAAAGTAGTAGAATTTGGGGAACATGATGATGGTCCTATAATTTATTTGGGATCAATATATTTATCCAATTCTATATATGTTCCTATTCTAGATCTATGAGTTTTATTTTTGGGGTAATTTTATTTATAGGAATGTATTAATTTTGGACCGGTGACGATATCTTCAGTTCACTATTATGTGTAACCTAGAAGCATGTCATATGTTTAATGTTCTCTTGAATTTGTGGGGTATCATAGGAGGTATATGTTAGAATTATCTAGGATTGTACCCCCATTTTTGAATATAACATGGAAAATTTATCCATTTACATCTATGGAGTAGTTCTAAAGATCCTTTGAAGAGTTTAGGATGATGCTGATGAGTGCTTCCATTTTGATACTACCTGAGAAGGATGAAGAGTACATAATATACGGCATTGCCTCTATAGCTAGGATTTATTTTGTGTTGATGTAGAGGTATCAATTTATAATATATGGGTTCACTAATTTTAGACCTCATGAGAAGAACTATGAGATTCCTGAAATTTATTTTGGGGACAATGGTATTTTCTTTGAGGATATAGAGATAATATGTTTGGGGGGAGTGCATCATTGTTTACCTAGACCATCATGATATTAGTTATTTATCCTCACAGAGAGATCTAAACATGATAAAGAGTATTTTGTTGGAGTTAATATAGGACTATGAAATTGAGATATTTTATACTCATTGGATGGGTACTATGGTGGTAGATTTTTTTTACCATAAGTCATGTTGTCATTCAGAAGAGGAGGAAAATAAGCAGTTGGTTTCCATAAAGATGATGTAGTGGAAGATAGGGGTTTATCTGTTATTTAATCGATCATGTTGAATCATCAACTTCATAAAATTGTGAGGGATTATAAATTAGTAAATGTCGACTGTGATTTTCTTTTATGGCATGATATCCTCAATCGATTCCCCAAATGGATTATATAGAGGAGGTTATAGAATCATCAATTTCTAGGGAAGGATTGTGGTTTTGGTAGTGATTTGAGAGGATGAGATGATGGATTTTTAAACTTCTCTTTTGGCTCTAAATATTGTTTTACTAAGTATGTACAACAACCTTTACTGGAAGTATTGGTCTGATGGAATGAGGCAGAGTGTGAGTTCAAATATTGGTGGCTCACATGTCAATAGGTAAAGTTCAAGCACCTGGTCTAAGATTATTTTTATCCTATAGATATGTTGATGTGAAGATGTTATAGATGATTATTAAAATTATGATAATTCATCCATAGAAAATGATAGTCCAAACTTCCATCAATGATATAGTAGACTGACATACAAAGTGGATGCACTTCCTTCTTATCTGGGAGTATAGTTTGATAGAGATTTTGGTAACGTTTTATGTGTAGGAGATCATCCACCATCATGGTGGTCTCAAGATTAATATATATATATCCATGATGTGTGTTTCATTTCATGGTTTTAGAGTGTCCAAACTGATTAATCCAAGACCCAGATGAGGATGAATATATCTTTTCCCCTATTTGGATGGAAAGACTGAGTGCACTATATAGTTTTCTCAAGGATATGATGTCAGATTTCATACTAGAAATCAAATGAATCAAAGATGACTCCTTAAATTTTTTATAGTTTTATTATAATATCATCTACAACTCTACTATTGGCATGGAACTATTCAAGGCCCTATATGTGAGGCCTTGTAGTTAAACATTATGTTGGATTATGATATGTGTAGCATCCCCTGTCAAGCTGTCTATGGTGAAATTTTGAAAAAATAAGTTCCATGTTATTCATGAGAATATGAGAATATCCTAGATTAGGAATAAATCTCAATATTAGCTATTTTCAGTCCATTATAGTTCAAGTTGGAAGACCATGTTCCCATAAGTGTCTCCCCACTAATTAGATTGCTGATATTTAGAAAGCGTGGAATCTAATCTTCAAGGGAAATCAGGCCATTCGAGATCATGTATAGGGTTTTAGATGTTGCATAACACTTTTCCTTATCCCCATTATTAGAGAAAGTTAATGAGTTATTCCTTTTGTCATTGTTGAAGGTTAAATACATCTTCCATGTGTCATAGATTATGAGATATATGCATGATAATTTGTACATTACTGGATAGAGCTTGGTAAAAATAAATGATGGTGATAGCTACATATATTACCCTATAATGTTCAAGGCTTTTTATGAGAATATATTTCATGGATAGTTCATTCCATTGGTTTTTGTGTCATGGAATATGTAGAGCATGAACAAGAGATCATGGAAGGGGAGAGTTGGATGTGCGCTCAGTATCCACCTCATTTTTTATTAGTTTGTGATTCTTGACACATTTTTACATTTCCTGGATGAAATAGTGAAAAAGGGAAATGCTTGAGAGAAAATTAGATAAAATAGTTGGAGTATTTTATGATTTTCAAATGGTAAAAAAAGAAATTTCCCTAGTTTATCCTAAACACTATCTGCACACAAGGTGGTTTCTCACCGAACAATCCTTCACCCAAGGTCCATTTTTCCTATAAATAGACCCATGTGGACATGATTTGTTTAGATTAATTTTACTAAAGCCAAATTTGTACTCTGGATTCCCATGTGATTCACCCAAGTCTTCCAAAACCTCCCATGTATTTATTTATCACTTGATTCTTGGGGATTAAAAGAGGATCATAGACTTAAGTCCATTCAGTGTTTGAAATCAATAACACTGGCATAAAAAATTCCAAACCTTCTTAAATCAGGAGTACTTTCATGTAATATATTTAATATAGAAGATATTTTGTGTTCCACTTCTGGGAATACCTGTGAAGACTCTTTAAGGATTGTACCAAGTTTCACCGAAGACTTATCCTCTAGTTTGTTCATCACATTAGGTGACATAAGTTTTCCCAAGACTACTTGTGCACCCAAAACCTGCATGGTAGATACATGAGCACCCCTCATTGGTTCACTTCACAATTTATTCCTCCTCAGGCCTTTCATGAATCCGTCTTCAAATCCATTCATGGAAGAGATTCATCTTTATTGGTTCTCTTGTTTGAAAGGGATCATGTTGAAACCTACACCAAGACCTCTCAATTTATAAAAACATAGGGAAAAGAACACCAACATGTCTCCTATTTGGATTTGTATTACTATGGTCATAGGTTTACTATACATATCCTATTAAAAATATAGGGTTATGGAAATGTCTGTGCAGTGGTATCTTCATGGTCATGAGGGTTATTTTCCCAGGAATGGTGATGAGGAGTTCCTTGTTTGGAGGATTAATGTTCTGGCCATGTCCATATCTTGTATATAAATCCCAAATCCATAGTTCCCTAGTAGGAATGGTACAGTTCACACATTAATTTTTTTGGACAAATGAATGTCTTTGTCCTCTACTAATATAAATTAAGGCACCAATCCTAGGGTATTTTCTTATCCTTTTGGGCCAAATCCAACAATTTTCACTGTCATTTCAAATTTAAACATTCATTACATCACTCCCTCATCCAATGCCACCCTAGATTCTTTTCACTATAGGCCCAACGTCTTCCATCCACGGAGGAGAAAGTTTGTGGATTCTTGAACCTTTCATATCCTCTTGTTTCCCACATCGAGCATGACTCATATGGGATTACAGATTTGTCATGATCACATATCCACACAATCCACCACCCTGGGCATCCTTCTGAGAAGTCAATCAATATTTAACTATAACAAAACTGATTGAACCCATAATTGGTATACGTAGGAATCCTTCACCCAAGTACCTAGCTCTCTTGACATCCTCCCCATGAGTCCAACCATTGAGAACTATGAGAACTCTGATTATTGCAAGAATTTGGATAAGTTGGATGCCTTCACCTAGGTTCTAAGATCACTAGGCATCCTCCTCTGGAGTCTAACCAACATGTACTATGATAACTCTGATTCTCACCATAATTTGGATACATAGGATTCCATCACACAAGGCCCAAGATCACTGGAAATCCACCTCAAGAGTCCAACCCTAACTCAATTAATTCAGGAATCCTTCTCAGAAGTAAACCCTGAATTATACCCCATAACCCTTAGGATTTAATATATATCCCTTATAACCCATTACAAGAGAATTCTCATTAAGGTTAAGCCCCAACCTATTTCTCTCAAAGGGACATATTCCCCTATGAGGCTTACTAAACATCAGGGTTATTGATTCCCATCCATGTGGGATACATAGGAAGCCTCCCTAAGGTCCAAACCCAACACTCCAAATCAACCCTATTACTTCTAGGATACATTCCTAGTAGTGTCTAATCCAACACGAAAACCTATATCTTTTTCATGTTCCTTGGGCTAGTTAGGATTATGTCCCAGACCATGCTTTGACTAGGAATCTTACAACTAATATTCCCTTACCACAAGACATTGAACTGTACATTTTGGTCCTTACCACACGACCATAAAAGTTTTGTTGTGTCTAAGTAAGCGGTACTAATCTATAAGAGTTCTGATTCCTTTCACGAGGATACGTAGGTTGATCATTTATGGGTACGATCCCAATATCAAAAAAAACTTTTATCTACCTAGATGACCATAAATTCCAATGTGCCACACTGAGTGGATAAAAAACCCATCATCATTGTAACAACGGAAACAGAATCTATATGTATTATATGAGATGATACCATTGATGGATAAACTCAAATACATATGAATATCTACATTGAATAAGAACCTTGGACACATATAGATGATTCTGAATTCCATACATGATAAATTTTTTTTTTCAAATCTTAGGGGAAACCACATTATACTTGATTAATTAATAAGAATTCATGACTACATCTTAAATCTATATGAGAGTCCTATAGTAATCAACAAGTCCCCGTAAAAGGGTGTGATGTGCCCGACCTGCCATACTCTCGACCAATGCGAGTTCTTAAGTATCGTAGGACAAAAAACCTAATGAAATCCTATATTTGAAATGTAGGTCCCTTTGGATAATGAACAATTAGATGCCTCCAGATACATAAATACATATGATGGAAACCATCTAGAAGTAGTGACTTCTAATCAGAACGCACATTCTGGGGGAAACAAATAATGGTGAACCCTATGTGAATCTTTAAACTATGTGATAGGTTACCCGATGAAATGAAATATATTAAATAAATGGATGGTTATTCTTCATCAGATCATTTTTTTAAACCATACGTAATCAAGAAAAATGGTGAACCTAACGTGAATCCTTCACCAAGATGATAGTGTTACCATATATCAGGCCCCTATCTATTGACACAAGAGAGATAAACAAGGGAATCAAACATGTACGTGGTCATCTAAAAGATGATGATATTGTATAGTTTATTTATTGTATTTTTCCTATATACATGTACTTCATACCAAGACCTCCCTTATTTCCAAATGGATTCCTTTGTGTTTGTACCTAAGAATGACCCAAATGCTTTTCAAGATGGATCACAATCCACTCGAAGGACGTAATCCCCAACTTATCATCTTCAACGCTGGGTCTCCAATTCATTGGTTCGAGAGTACCACAAACACAATACTATCCCAACCTTGGAGGCTTCCCGATAGTTCCTCCAAATAAAGAAGAACCACGGGTCATACAGGAAATTAAAACCAGTGGTTTAGAAGTAGACAGTCCCAACCACTATCTTCATCCATATTGTGAGATCATCCTCAGATCAAAATCACCAATCCCTACACTATTTTAGAGAGGTCGACCAAGAGGCCATTCATGGCTTTATCCCAAAGACAAAGGTGTCCCTCGTTTAGGCTCCTTCCAATAATCACTATCTCCAATGGTGTATTGAAACAAACCCTAAAAATGATGAGGGTGTTATATTTAAATATATGGCCCAGATCCCTCATACTCGAGCATGCAAGATGACCCGTAAGGGAAAAAAATCGGCCAATATGGAGCGGGTTTCTACCTTTTCCACCTTCGTAAAATTTGATCAACCCATCATGATGGAAAACAACGAACTAGAACATACACCAGTCCATAATAATTATTCCATCTAGAAAACACGTCAGGAAGCACACAACCAACCCTACAATTCAAATATTGCTAAATAATGTGAATAGAAACATACATGTGCTTATAATATTTTATCCAGTCAGTAAATTTGTTTGGCTGCATTAAGTAAATATTGTCAACAAAGTGTAGTGGAAACTTGTAAGCATGAACAAACCCCTAACTACAATCACCGATCCTTATAGCAGCATCATCTATCATAAGGGAATGATTCCATCAACCATGCTTGGAAAAAATAACCAACATGCATATACACCTTCTAGCATCCATCAAGCCTTACAAAATCCTCATTTGGCAGCACTCAAATATGTCATTCAGAAAGCTCTAATAACAAACATGTGGAAGACACAACTCACTTCCCCGACACATGAGTTTTGTTAGTATCCATTGACATGAAAGGTAGGACATGATAAGGTACATACACCTACACAAAATATGGAAATAATGTATATTACTGTTTTAGCTACTAAACATTCCAAACACATTTGGTAATTGTGAAAGGGAATAAAAATATTCCTTCTCATATTTTGGAAGCTTGGAGTAATATCATATTGTATACTTTAGTAGTCCTAGAGGAACTGACACGTAATTATATCTAGACACAGGGGATGAATCATTATAATTCCATATTGGAGTAGATACATACCCTTGTTCAGTTATGGAGAGGTTATGGGGAATACTCCCCCACCAAATAGACAAACAGATTAGGCACATACACCAATTCCAATTACAGTTAATCATTTTGTTCTAACAACCACTCCAATGAATGATAACAACTTTTCCTATCAATTGGATCCAACTATGTGTAATATTGTGTCTAAGAAGAAGACACATGAAGCACAGTAAGATAATAAAGAGGTGATTTTTTATTTATATCTTCTTAAATGTGGTATTTTTTGAATCCCAGAAATATATATCAATTATAGCTCATGGTACAAACCACACATTACAAATTGTGGGAGTAATAGTTGTAATTCTGAAGTTCCACTTTTGATACTTCATCATGAAGGCTTTCATCATTAAAATTTGGTTAATTTTGAGATCTAATCTCTGGATGAGATCTAAAAAAACCCTCTTTGTTTCTAGAAGACCAAGGAGAAATTGTATTTATCCATCGCTATAATCCACCATGGTGGCCCTCCACATGATGGAATTCTTTGTGAAAGTCCCCTCTCATGTAGTGTTTCGCATTGTTAGGAATATTTTCCAACCGACAATATAGTGATGAGAAATCCCTCTTATCTTGAGGAATTTCCTAATGCAGGGAATGTTATATCTAATTCCTTATTACTGGTAGGTCAAATACCTTCTCCACTAGAAGACATCCAAATGAGAATATGAACCTCCTTTGGGACATTTTATTCTAAAATAGAATAGTGAATATTAATTTTCCCATTTCTTATTATAATGAAATAAAGAATCATCCAATTGGTCAGATGAAGATTAGAATACTCTAGAAAAAAAATGAAGAGGATGTATTAAATATGAGAAAATAGCTAGCTATGGGTGATGTACCAGTCATCTTTTGGCCTCTGGGAAACTCCAAATAAAACATTCCATAAATGATGGTAGAAAATTGCATTGGTGATATCAACATCAAAATATGGAGGAATAATCATTATTTAAAAATCAATGTATTACCATAAGATGAATATCGATGTCATTTCAGTGTAATAGAATGTTTGCAGCAAAAAATTGACTTGGCCTCTATCTAAGATTCTCAATATACAATGATCGAGAAGAAACAGGATGCCATTTAACGTGAATGCCTCAATTAATTAAAAAGGTCATGAAAATTGATCCCTAAAACCCCATATGGGGTTCATATTAGAGGATGGGGTGAAATGCATCATTTCATTTCACTACTATCCAAAATCTGCAAAGCCCAACGAAAGGTGTCTCATTCAATGTTATTACCCAAAATTGGTAACAACAAACAAATTCTATTCATAAATTAATAGCTACTCAGAAAGAGATGTACTTGATTTATTTTAACTTATTGTTTTCCAAAAGAGAAAAGGATGTTGAGATGTCTCTACGTCATGTCTCTGAATACATCGAGCAGTATTCCTGCAAAAGGGGAAAAAACCATCAGATTTTACAAATGTCAAAAATAGTACAACTGTCTTCCAAAACATGTGACTAATGTGGGATTCAATAATTCACCCATCAAATTATTGGAACATAATTTGTAAAATATGATGATTAGTTGTGTCAATATCTGCTATAGCAGTTCTGGAACAACCCCAACCTATATGACTGGGGGATTTTTTAACCCAATCATCAAAGTCATAAAATATAGCCTGAATGGTTGAGGAAGTAGAACATGAACAACCATAGTCTATAGGTATGGGTAATTTTTCACAACCGTAATCCTCTCCTCAGAAGAAGATAGTTTTCTCAGGATTTGGGAAAAATCCACAATGTGAACATACAATTGATCTATCTAAGGATACCCATCAGATTACTATCCTTTAAATAGTTCATGGGGAACCATAAAATTTGACATTAAAGTATCATGTAGAAATAAGTATAATGAAATATTATATAGATGACAATAAAATTCCATTAATGCATTATGTGTTGGTGAAATTATTTAATTCCATTGTGGAAGATCCTCTATAAAATGAGTCCAGTTTAGGGGAGTCTATGGATGAGGTTCTATTCATGATATGGTATGCACCAAAGAAAATTAAGGTGGTATACATATGCAAAATCAGAGGGTTACCCAAAATCTAGTTATTCCATTGAATAATCAAGTTCCACCTGTTCGAAAGGCCCCTAACGAGGGGAAAGGTAATGGTCAGATCATGTATCACTTTTCCAATAGATAAGTACAATCTATTTTTCAAGAAGAATTATTTTTACAACAAGACGAGGAGATTAATTATGTGTGATGACTCAATGGAGAGCTACTCTAAAGAAGCATACTTACCATACATGCTCCACAAGAAGATCCTCATCTTGTACATCCAGTATCAGCCAGTACTTGAAATACACTATTTCCCAACGGTTGTGAACCGTTGGGAAAGCCCCTCAAACCGTTGGTAAATAATATACCAACGGTTCTCTCAACCGTGGGGAAGTAGGCCATGGGGAAAACCTTTCCCAACGGTTTACTGGAAACCGTTGGGGTAGGCTGACAGAAGGCACAGTTTTTCCCAACGGTTTCTTCCAAACCGTTGGGAAAAACCAAATATACCTTAACTATCCCAACGGTTCTAAACCGTTGGGAAAAGAGATATTTACCAACGGTTCAATGAACCGTTGGTAAAAACTTATTTAGAATTATATGCCAACGGTTTAAAACCGTTGGCATACCCTATGCTGCAAATTGCAGCACCCTGCAATTTGGCAGCCCCTCTCCCTGCAATTTGGCAGCCCCTCTCCCCTGTACATCAGGCACCTCTCATCTCATCACGCCTCATTTTCACCTCATTTTCGATCTAAATATTGTACCTGTAATAAAATAAAACATACATATACAATTACGAACAAATTCATACACATTTAACATATAATGGATCCTGGAACTATACACATCCATAATTAAATTACAATTCATAAACACACATAATTCATATAGAATTCAATTTAAAATTTAAATGACAATTATATGTGGAATCCGATTGAGATGGGGATGATTGGTACACGTCACATATGACCCATGGATCGTTCTCCAAAAGTTTCAATGGAAACCGAATGCGTTTGGTCGGTTTTGCGTATGCTAGTTCTTTTCACTTATAATCCTACCCATTTTAAACAAAACAGACACAGTTAGAGTGGTGTTGGCCACACCGCGCCTCGGATTGAGGCGGGGATGATTCGTACACCTCACATATGACCCATGGATCGTTCTTCTAAAGTTTCAATGGAAACCGAATGCGTTTGGTCGGTTTTCTGTATGTACTTAAAATGATGTCCATTTTAATCAAAAGAGAGCCTCTTAGACTGATCCCGGCCACACCGCGACTCGGATTGAGCCCGAGTGGGCTCGTACATGTCACATATGACTGATGGATCGTTGTGATAAATTATCATCAGATTCGGAATGCGTTTGGTCGGTTTTTCGTATGTCAGTTGTTCTTTTCACTTATAATCCTGTCCATTTTAAACAAAAGATACACAGTTAGAACGGTGTCGGCCACACCGCTCCTCGGATTGAGGCGGGATTGACTCGTACACGTCACATACGACCCATGGATCCTTGTGCTAAAGTATCGACACAGTCCGAATGCCTTTGGTCGGTTTTTCGTATGTCACTTGATGATTTTCACTTAAAATGACGTCTTTTTGAAACAAAAGACCGACGCTTTGAGTGGTGTCGGCCACACCGCGTCTCCGATTGTGGAGGGGTTGATTCGTACACGTCACATATGACCCATGGATCGTTCTCCTAAAGTTTCAACGGAAACCGAATCCGTTTGGTCGTTTTTTCATATGTACTTAAAATGGTGTTCATTTAAACAAAAGAGAGCCACTTAGACTTATCCTGGCCACACCGCGACTCGGATTCATCCCGGGTTGGCTTGTATACGTCACATATGACCCATGTATTGTTGGGATAAATTATCAACAGATTCGGAATGCGTTTGGTCGGTTTTCCGTATGCCAGTTGATGCTTTTCACTTAAAATGACGTTCTTTTGAAACAAAAGACGGACACTTTGAGTGGTGCCGGCCACACCGCATCTCCAGATTGAGCTGAAACCACCGAGAAACATTATAATTATTATTCGTGATGTGTACGCGCAGACGGCACATCAATCGGACGTGCGGTTTGCGCGGTACGACTCAATATTCGTGTTTGATGTGCGCGCTTCGTAAACGCGCGTGAGGTGGGTCCAAACGGGACGAATGAAGTCGTAATGGCCTGAAATCAGACAAAAAATACGGGATAGTGATTTATGAAGTGTTAGAGCAGACGGCGCAATAATCGGACGTGTCGTGTGCCCGCGGTGACCGACAACGCAGTTCTGGTGTCATAAACGGCCAAAACGAGCGTCTAACGGTCAAATTCATAGAGGACGACCTCGGATTGAGCTGAAACCACCGAGAAACATTCTAATTATTATTTTTGACGCGTACGCGCAGACGAAACATCAATCGGACGTGCGGTTTGCGCGGTACGGCTCAATATTCGTGTTTTAAGTGATGTGCGCGCTTCGTAAACGCGCGTGAGGGGGGTCCAAACGGGCCGAACGAAGTCGGAATGGCCTGAAATCAGACGACAAATACGGGACAGTGATTTATGAAGTGTTCGAGCAGACGGCGCATCAATCGGACTTGTCGTGTGCCCCGCCCCCGCCTCCTGTCAGTAGATGTATCTGTCATGAAAGAAAAACAAATATTTTATCAAAACATGTTATAATGAAAATAAATATTGCTATAAAAATTTGTTAGGGTTTTATAAATATACTTGTGCTAGTCTGATCAATGAGTGGCGCCGGATCCACAGAACCTGATGGAACACCCTCTGGTGGAACAGGAGTCGAAGACGATGGAATATATAAGCTTGGAGAGACAGAAGTAGAAGGAAAAGAAGATGGAACAACTGTATGACCTGATGCTGACTGGGGAGTGGGAATCATCATGGGATGTGAAAATGATGGGGCAGAAGATGCAGAAGGTAGCGAAAACATGGGAGGTCTAAATATCCCGTGTGTCCCTAATGACACACCGGGATCAGAATGTGGGAAGGCTGAAATGTCAGTGGGAGGGGCAGGGTCTAGTCGGGCACGCGCAGCTCTATGTCCACCTCTGGTACGAACCCTCCTCGTACCACCGGCCTGACTACTAGGACCAGTACTAGGCTCCTCGTCGAATAACTGTCGACTTAATGGTGGATCCTACAAAAAAGTTTACAAAAAAAATTAATCACATGACATTATATATTCTGTAAATATATATATATATATTTGAAATAAAGTACTCACTGTAGGCACTAATGGGGGAATGCCAATCTCCTCCATCCGACGATTGTTCTCCGCCATTTTTTTTCTTCATCCCTCTTCAATTGGCTTCATTTCCTGCATTGGAAAACAAATATGTAATTAATTAGAAAAAGAAAATTAATGTGTAAACCAAAAAACTA
This sequence comes from Viscum album, assembly GCA_963277665.1. Lineage (NCBI taxonomy): Eukaryota > Viridiplantae > Streptophyta > Magnoliopsida > Santalales > Viscaceae > Viscum > Viscum album. Next base: position 1,593,978,014 of record OY728150.1, read on the forward strand.
AATATATGAGGGAATGAGGGGATTCATTGGTAATTTAGCTATCAATTGTTTTAGAAGAGCTTGAATGAATTTAATAAAACATACAAGTTGTAATGTTCACCAAGTTAGAAATATTGTTTGATTTGGTTTGAATACATTTCAATTCCAAATTATAAAATGCAATTCAAATAAAACAGCAACCAATAAACATTGAAAATTCACATAATGGTCAAGTCAGCTAAAACATATTTGTGATCAATACTAAATAAATATGAATATTACCAACCTTAACAACTCAACTCGAGGTAAACCAAAAGAATTGAGAACATGGATGAATGATTCTATATATTTCCAACCACAACATCAGGTTCACAATCAACTCTGACAATTGAGCTATTGGAGTCATCAAAAGAAATAAATGGATTGGTTCCAATGGCAATAGGGACAATGTCAATTCCATCATCAGCATCATCAAAAATATGTCTTGGAATTACTTCAACTATGACACCAAATTCAGGTTGAAGTTGATCTTTGACATAAAAAACTTGTTTAGCCATTGATGCCAACACATATGGTTCTTCGGTTGCAAGAGTGCGGGTCATATTAATTACTCGAAATCCACAATCATCAATAAATGTGCCATGTCTCGTCATCGAATCAAACCAATGGCATTTCATCATTGTGACTCGTCCATGAGGGTAATAATCCAATATTATTATTTTCTCAATGACTCCATAATAACCCACATTTTCAAGTCGCGGTCTACTATCTGATGCACTGGCATAACAATCTGTTGTGGCAGTAACCATAATACCATCATGTTGTGTTCTCATGTTTTTGGCTCGTTCAGTGACAATAAATCTGTACCCATTGATAACAATTGATTTACAGTCACGAACCATGGTATTAGGACCAAAAGCCAAAGCTCTTATTTCCTCAGAGACAGAGTCAGCAGACAAACTCAATACCTGCAATATAAATGACAGTTAAACTTAAGTAAATATTGAAATAATTAATTTAAACAGTAATATTTTTACCTTCAATTTTAACCAAGCAGAAAAATCTTTGATATGCAAAGTCTCTCTCCTTCTCAAAGATAAAGAACGATGCTTCCTATTTATCATTGTTTTATGTTCCCTGTAGATAATAAAATATGAATATTTTAACAGATATATATGTAAGACATACATATTCAATTTTGTTACCTGATATAGTCATCGAACAAATCACATTTGAACAAAACTGTGCGATGTGCCATCTCCTGCTCTTCATGGCTTAATGTCTTCAATGTATATGATCCAGGAATTCCTCCTGTTTAAGGAAGTGATGGAAAACTGGGTTCAATTTGCTCAGATTGTTCTTCTTCATTTCTCATTGGTCTGTTCATTCTTGTAGTAAGATCAGACAAATACATTGAACAGAAATCCATACATTCTTGAGCTAAGTAACCGTTCACGATAGAACCTTCGGGATGATTCTTGTTTCGAACATAAGACTTTAATGTGAACATATTTCTTTCAGTTGGATACATCCAACGAAAATAAACAGGTCCTCCGAGAAGTATTTCAGTTGGAATATGGACAGTCAGATGCAGCATGCATGTGAAAAATGATGGGGGAAATATTTTCTCCAACTCACACAAAATTAATAGGGCATCTGTCAACATTTTTTGCAAGAAAGACTTGGACAACTTCTTAGCACAAAGATCTCTAAACAAATGGCACAACCGAATAACACCCACCCTTACATTATTGGACAAAAGATGACGGATTGCTATTGGAAGCAACTCATGCAGTAGAACGTGATAATCATGAGTCTTCAAAGATTTTAGCTTCAACTCTCTTCTGTTGACCCGTTTAGATATGTTGCTTGAATAGCCATCAGGAACTCTAATAGTCTCTAATACTTCCAAAAATTGTTTTTTTTTTCAGTAGGTGTCATCACATAAGAAGCACATGGAAGTTGCCATTTATTTTCACTGATACGCACAGGATGCAATTCTTGTCTGATGCCCCAATCCACCAAGTCATGTCGATATCGTAAATCATCTTTTGACTTCCCCTTGACATTTAGAAGAACTGAAAGCAACATTTCACATAAATTCTTTTCAATATTCATTACGTCTAAACAATGACGTAGCAAATTGGTTGACCAATAAGGCAAATCAAAAAAGATACTCCTCTTCCTCCAATTGTAACAGGTTTCTGTGGAAACATTCTTTCTCTTTCCAGATTTCATTTGACCCTTCCCGAACGAAAAACTGAAATCTTTCAATTCATTAAGCACATCAGTTCCAGACATACGCTGAGGTGGATCATCAGTCTCTATAGTATTATCAAATCTTCGACGATTCATTCTATATGGATGATCCTTTGGCAAAAATCGTCGATGTCCCATAAAACTGAAACTACAACGATGTTTCAGTCTTCTGGATCGTGTATTCTTCATACAAACTGGACATGACAGTTTCCCCTTCGTGCTCCATCCAGACATCATTGCATAAGCCGGAAAATCATTGATTGTCCACATAAGCGCAGCGCGCATCTGAAATATGTCTTTCGAACATGCATCGTATGTGCGCACACCCACATCCCAAAGACGCTTCAACTCTTTTATTAAAGGTTGCATGTATACATCAATATCAATGTCGGGATCAGAAGGACCAGATATGAGTATACTCATGAAAGTGAAAGATTTTTTCATTCACAACCATGGGGGAAGATTATAAATGTGTATAAAAACGGGCCATGTACTGTGCAAAGTAAGCATCTGCCCAAACGGATTAAAACCGTCGCATGAAAGACCCATCCTCACATTACGCACGTCAGCTGCAAAATCAGGATGTCGAGCATCAAATCTCTTCCATGCAAATCCATCTGCAGGATGAACCAACTCATCATCAGCCTTCTTTCTCTCGGTATCATGCCATCTCATTTTTATTGATATGTCATCAGACATAAAAAGATTCTGGAGTCTGGGGATCAATGGAATGTGCCACATTACTTTCTGTGGAACGCGGGATGGTGTTCCATTAGATTTTGACTTCCAGCAGGATGTGCCACATTTTATACATTCATTTTGTTCAGCGGTTTCCTCCCAGAATAAACTGCAATCTTTCGGGCAAGCATGAATTTTGTTTCTTGAAAATCCAAGTTCCTCAACTAACTTCCATGACATATAATGGTTTGAGGGAATATCTGCATCATCTGGAAGTAAATCCTTCAAGATGGTAAGAATGTAATCGATTACTGTATTAGAAATCCCATACATAGTTTTCCCATGAAATAATCGGATTAAAAATTCCAGCTTTTTCATTTTATCGCATTGTCGATATACTGGAGTCATGGCAGCATCATTCAATTTTTTCACCCTATCAATATCATCATTTTCACTAGATGCATCAGCTATCCTCATATCGAAGTCTTCTTGAGTCGAAATCCTTTCTTTTTCATGATGACGAATAAACAGAAACCGATCATCTAACAAATTCTCCATTCTAGTCTTTTCATTTCGATCATCACCAATTTGAGATTTCGTTTTCTCCCCATTGTGATACCACAGAAAGTAGTTTGCTTGAAACCCATTTTTGGTTATGTGGTAGCTGACTTCTTCACGGCTCAACCAAGTTCTACCAACACAATTGGAACATGGGCAGTGTATGTGACCACCATCTGAAGCATTGTGAAATGCAAAATCTATAAAGCTCTCCAAATTGTTTTGAAAATCGTCTGAGATCCGATCGGTTTCATACATCCAGCTTCTGTCCATTCTGTAATAAGAATTTATATAAGTCATTTTGTCATAAACAATTCAATAGGCATTAACTATAATAGAAAAAACATTTAAGTAAACGATAAAGGAAGAAAATAATCAAGGTATCAACTACACATGTCAAAAAAACATACAAATGTGTTATCGAAAAAATGTAAAACCAACAAGAACATAATGTGTTATATCACATAACAGCATGACTCATCCCATAACCATATTAGTAGGGTATCATGAACATGAATAACATCAACCTTGTGCCATCCTCCTACCCTACATGACCCCAACCACATGCCACATCTTATTATAGACTTATCACATCACACCTCACCGAAAAACACTAGGGAAATCATAGTACATCTCACCAGAAGACACATGGACAATCACATCACATCTTGCCTAAAAACACATGGTCAATCACTTTTGAAGGAAGAGTAGGGAAGACATGGTAGCTATCCAAACATATAACCACCATCCTAGATATTAGAAAAAATACTCATAACTCAAAACCTCTGATCGTTGGTAAGTTTATCCAACTCTGGTTGGGAATGTGTAGAAATAACATAAAAATACATGATATATAGATAGCACAAAATATTCAACCTATGGGTTCAAATTAACTACATAATCACACACTTCACTACTACCATAAACCACATAAATCACACCACCACCACACAAGACGCATAGCATTGGAATATAATTCTACATTCAATAAGTCTATCTATGGAATTATCATAAGAATCCATGTATCAATTGGAATATAATTCTACATTCAATAAGTCTATCTATGGAATTATCATAAGAATCCATGTATCAATTGGAATATAATTCTAAATTCAATAAGTCTATCTATGGAATCCCTCCCTTGGATCCATGTATCACCCATGGCTTAATCAATATTCAAAGAAATGAGTCTATTCGTGGAATTCCACTTTGAATCCATTTATCACATAAAGCGTATAAGTTAATAGAAACAAGATTTTATACCTGGCATCCAAATAGAATCCATGTATCACTATTTACTATTAATCATTTAATGAATTCCATTTCATTTAAACAATTCATTAAACATACCAAGGTCAAAAACAAAGGTATTTAATACAACTCACCTCAAAATGGAGACTCAATCAAATAATAACCTGAAAAGAATGAAGCTTCATTTACTCATGTTGTAATGACAAGATAATGAGATTCCCTTGCTTAATCAATCAATTCCATATCATGGTCTCAACATAACTCATAATGGCTAGCAATTCAATGAAAATTCAAGCACTCACATGGGAATTTTTAATAGAACACTACTAACAAGACTATAAAGATATCACATGCATTAGTTATAATATATCTAACATGGTAACATAAAATATAAGATAAATTCAATCCAATTTCATAGATTCATAGCTTAGTCTCTACTTTACTCACATTGGCAAGGTAATACAATTAAAACATGTGTTAAAAAATAATTGGCATTCATGTGTTAAAAGGGGAATGCAAACCATAAAATACCCTTAATTAATTTAATTTACAAATCAATTCAGAAATCGAACAATCAATTCGATTTATATAACCTTTCACAAATGACATCCCATGTTCAAGGGGTAAAATCCAAAAAGGAATTTTCAAGAAAACTCACCCTTAGGCTGGTCCGGCAGGCAGTAGCTCCAAAATCACCTAAACTGATGGGAAAAATGAAAATAGGTTTAAATACTATCCAAACATTTGAATACGTTTTCAGATAAAGAAGAAGAATAACCTGAAGAAGAGCTGGAAGATTCAAGGTCCGGCCGGCAGTACCTCCAAAATCGCCTAAATCGGCTGCTGCTCCCGTTTTAGGGTTGTGTATCGCGAATGGGGGAGAGAACAGGCGGCTGGGAATTTGGGGAGAACCTTTGCCAATGGTTCATAAAAACAGTTGGCATATGTATATCTATCCCATTGGTTCTAGAGAACCGTTGGGAAAAACCTCCCCCCGACGGTTCTATCCCAACGGTTCTGATGAACCGTTGGCAAAAACCTCCCCAAAGCCATCTATCCCAACGGTTCTCATGAACCGTTGGGAAAAAACCTCCCAGGAAACATCTATGCCAACGGTTCTAATGAACCGTTGGGAAAAACCTCCTTCACCAACGGTTTCATAGAACCGTTGGTATGTAACTGTGGGGAAAGACCAGCATTCCAGTAGTGAGCTCCCTAGTAAAGAGGGTTTGTGGCAACTACAGATGTGGATAATGAATTCTCATCATTGGTACATGTAACACCCCAACCCCAGTTACCCCAAGTTGGTGCATCATTACATAACATTAGCATTATCACAAGGGTTAAAATCCTAAAAGACTAATAAGTTTAGTACCCTTGGAAGTAATAGATACATTCATAAGTTTTACATTACATTGTAAAATAAAAAAACATTTTGCCTCATTTTAACTCAATTATATCCCTTATACTATTCCTACAGGTCAGTAATAATATATTTCTTCACATTCAAGGAAAAATAAAACAAAGAAACGGGTAAGCATAGGTCCTCAGTAAGGACAATTGTATAACAGAAACTTTTATAAAAAAGCATAAACTTTTAAGGAAATGTATAAGACTAAAACACAATCCTTTTAAAATTAATCATGTGTATCATATGAAAATGATAAATCAAATAATTCCATTTACTTACACACATTGATATTCTACAAGTCGAATAATCACGTGTAATATCAATAACCAATATCATAATGAGGGAATATATAATTCTGGACATCATAACTACAAAGTTTGGGCCTCATACAAGACTACAAATAAGATTTTGTCAATTTTGTGTGCCAAGATTATAGTTTGTCCCATGAGACCTACCAATTCATCGAGAATCTATAGCGGGCTCTACCCGTCACTTACTAAGTCCAATGCATTCCTCATATGAAAATGTAGAAACATAACATAAATATTCTTATTAAAAATACCATACAAAATGATAATAATTTAACTATAACCCATGAATGGTATAAAAATAACACATCCACAGTCAAGAATATTATAAAGCCTTCAATTCAATATGGAATATTGTATCATAATAGATGAACTTAAAAAAACTGTAAAATCTATCAAAGGTTGTCAACATAGATGAAATAAAAACTATTTGAGAGAAATATCTCCTTCTATTTTGAAATATTGTAAAAATCATTTAATTTTAAAAATGAAAAAAATTAATTTTTAAATTATTATTATAATATTGTAAGTCCAACTTTGAAGGTGTTACAATGGAATAAAATAGATGCTCTCGTCGTATAAGTTAAAAAAACATTCTTTACATAATTTTGTCGAAAGGGTCGTAAAGGACCTTATTTTGAAAACGAAAGAAAGATTCCCTTATAAATATATCATAAAAATTAAAACAATGGTATAAATGAATTTAAACCATAGTATAGTAAATATTAAAAATGTTTTGATATACATTTTTCTGAAACAAATATGTGGATGATAAAGAGGTCCCAAAGGATAAACATGTATAAACAAACTTGGATAATTAAGAGATTGTACAATTAACCCTTATTGTGAACTTTTCCTTGATTAAGCTTAATTTGATCTCCTAAATAATAGTTATATCATTGTTATTAAATTATACAAGAACTCCATACATAATTATGATATTAGATATGATCTTCTAATATTTCTTTTTAATAATATTTCAGTATTATCATCTTTTCTGGTGTTAACTAATTCGTTTTCTCTTATATTCTTGGTTACATATTCCATGTTTGTTAGGGATAGGAAGTATTTGATTCCTATTAAGAATTATATTAATTTCTTATACATTATTTTTAATCATAAAATCGTACTTATTCTTGAATGGTTATGATGGGGAATGAATTTCATCACGTTTGTGGAGATGGTAATTTGGGCATACACACGAGAGACAATATCATTCTATTGATGGTGAAATCATTTATAATTGGATGGTAAATCATATATACCAAATAATTAACATGTTATATTTAATATTTATATTAGTTATACTCATTATTATTTCCATCCAATTAATGAAGTGTTTGAATAACATCTAAACCATGATGTAGAGACAGTAAGCCATACGTACACACGTATGGTGACTTGTCATTTATAGGACGGATAGAATAATGAATATGGTTGTACCATATTTATAATAACATCACAGTATGTATAATATACTAGATTTATTATTTTGGTATGTAAACAACAATTAAAGAGGAAGTGGAAGATGAAGATAACATTGAATTAGTTGCTGAAATTATTACCTCTTCTTTGGGTGATTTCTTTTGATTTGATCAAAAGGGCTCCTTAGGATGGATTTATGATCAATGTAAGGCCAACAGATCAAATTTAGGGTAGTTGGGAGGATATTTGAGTAGGTTTTTGATGAGACAAATGGCTTTAGAGGTGTCATTTTGAGATAAGGTGATATACCATTTTATAATAGAAGTGATGGTCTCTTTAGGAAAAGCTTGAAATATTATTTTATGATGTAATCATATCCAGTTTATAATTTCTAAAAAATAACTTATTTCGAGGATAAGGTTTGGATGGGTCAAAAACACTCTAAAAATAGGTTTTAGATAGGTTTAGGTCACTATATTAACCTTATCTTTTAGATTTCACTCTTAGTTAAACATGTTATTTTTTACCTTGTATTATTATATTATTATAATAAATGGTTAATAAACATACTATAGAAATCCAAGTGAACCCCAAGATGATCATTATTACTATATCTAACTTTATCTAAGTTTTTTGGCCGAACCATAGAGTTTTAGGATTATTATATCAATTAATAATATTGTATTTGTTTTAAAAATTCATTATTTTTAATTTTGATACTGTTTGGTATTTTTTTGTAAAAGTCATAAAAATGTTATTAATTAGAAAAATAATAATTTAGTTAACCCTAAAGAGTCATTTTAAACTAGAAAATTTGTGGAATTTATCAGAAGTCTCAATTTACTTTTATTTGGATAAAATAATATCAATTATTTTAATAATTCATTAATAAAATAATTACAGCATCACCATTGTGTCATAAATAAACATAATTATTTAATTTCTGAAAAATTTAAATAAAATAAAATTATGTAGGAAATATTTTTATCTTCTTAATAAATATGTTATTCGAATTTATTTTATGTATAACCCTATATTAAAAATTGTTTATTTATTATACTTTGAATTTAACACTTTTAACTCTTCTTGAAATAAAATAATAATCAATGTCATAATCTAATCAATGTGGACCAAAAGGATCCTATTTTGTTACTAAGGTTTATTTTGGTCAAATTACACTTATCTAATAGAATTACATCATGTTTTAGGGTAATTATAATATTTTTTTCCCTTTAATTACCCTATTTACTTTTAACCATGGTTAATGAAAATAAAATGTTTCTATTCACCAAAAATAATTTTCATCTTATTGTACCAAATTTTAATTAATTATGTCAATCGTGTCTCTCGAATTATTTTATATAACTCATAGAATTGTAAAAACTATGTTTTATGCAAATTTGAAAATGCTCCTAGAAGATGGGTAAAAGACGGTAAAAAGTTCAATAAAATTTTATATATCTAAAATTATTATAAAATTATTCCAATTAATCACATTTAACGTATATATATATAATGTATGGATTTTTAATTAATATAAATTTAAATAAAATAACTAATTATTTAAATAAAAAGTCTGTTTTCAACAATAATGGAGTGTTTTCACTATTCCTCAAAAATTGAAAGTTTTTAAAAGAATACAAAAATTTCACGCTAAACTAATTTTGATATTCAGATCCAAAAATGAAGTCCATTTTAAGAAATAAAATTTATGATATTTCAAAAAGTGGGTATTACTATTCATAACGTCATGTTTCATTGGTTGTGGTGAGTTAAAAACCCATGTTGCATACAACACAAGATATAACTTTATTCAAAGGGAAACATACCGTGGAAGCTCAGGGTGTTATATTCTCCCATCCTTCAAATAATTTATCCTCTAAATTTATATAATATTACATCATAAAAAGAATCTGATGGTTCTTTATCATAATATCATCGACCTCTCACGTTTCCTCTTCCATATTATGATTTCCCCATAGAACTTGTACAAGGAGTGTTGCCCGGATTCTCAACACATGTTCTCTGGTGTTGAGAATTCTGATAGGCACTTCGCAATATTACAAGTCAGGTTCTAGTTCTATTTTTTTATAGGTGAGTACATGCATTGGGTCAAGCATGTATTTTGTCAATAGTAATATGTGGAACACATCATGAACTTTGGAGAGACATGGCGGCATTTCCAAACGGTAATCTACAACCCCAATTTGTTCTAAAATTTCGAAAGGTCTGATGTACCTAGGACTTAATTTTCCATTCTTACCGAATCGTATAACATGCTTCTAAGGAGATACCTTCACCAAAAAATGATATCCTACATGAAATTCTAAATCATTTTTTGGTTATTGGCATAGCTCTTTTTCTTACTTTGAGCTTCTTTGATGTGGGTTTGGATAACCTTAAACTTTTCTATTGTTTCCTCAACAATTTCGAGGACTACATGTTTTCTTTCACCAATATCATCCAAACAAGTTGGTGTACAACATCTCTTTCCATAAAACAATTTATATGGTGCCATTTGAATACCTTAATATCAGCTACTGTTATAATAAAATTCTACCATATGTCAATATTGAACCCACATACCTTCAAATCTAGTAAGAACGATCTCAACATGTATTCTAAGGTTTGAATAGTCTGTTCTGATTGTCAATCAGTTGGAAGGTGGCAGGTAGTGCTCAAACAATGTTCATTATCCAACGCCTTATGGTGACATTTCTAGAATCTTGATGTAAAATGAGGATCACGATCAGAAACAATCAATAGGTGTACTCCATTAAGTCTTACAAATTCATTAATATATTGAATTTTTAGACTTTCAAGTGGTAAATCTTCTCTTATAGAAAGAAAATGTGCTGACTTTGAAAGAAAATCAACAATGACCCATATTGCATCAATCCTTTTGGGATTATATGGTAGCCCCATGAAAAATTCCATCATAATATCATCCCATTCCCACTCAGGTATGGTAAGAGGTTGCATAAATCTTCAAGGATGTTGTCTTCCAGCCTTTACTAGTTGACAAACCATACATTTTGACACATATTCAGTAATATCCCTCTTTATGTTGTCCCAAAAAAAGTGTTCCTTAAAATCCCTATACATATTAGTGGTACTAGGGTGTATAGAGAAATTGGAGCTATTAGCATCATCCAACAATTTCTTTTTTAGAGCAGGTATGTCAGGAACACAAATTCTCTTACAAAATTTCAAAATTCAATATTCATATACATAGTAAATCAATCTACCATCGTTCACAGGTTTGATTTTCTTTTGAAACTACTCATCATCAGTCTGAGAAATTTTTATCCTTTCTATTAAAGATGGTTTAGAAACCATTTGAAAAAGTATCGATGTCTCACCTCCTATAATTATTCCCATATCCATCATTATTATATCCATGAATGTAGGACCCCTTTCAACTCTAGTATTGTTAAAAAATCCATGATCCTTTCTACTCAAAGAATATTCCACCTTATTTTCCATCACCGGGTGGTAGTGTATAGTGAAATCATAATATTTGAGTTTTTCATGCCAATTTCTTTTCTTCATGTTGAGTTCTTTTTGTGATAAAATATACTTCAATCTCTTACAATCGGTATATATTTCACATATTTCACTATAGAGATAGTGTCTCTATATCTTCAATGAAAATATTAAAGCTTCTAACTCATGATAATTAGTGGGATAGTTTTGTTCATTAATTTTTTGTTTTCGTGATGCATAGACAATAGCTCTATAATTCTTCATAAGGACACAACCAATTCCTTTCATTAAAGCATCACTATAAATAATAAACCCATTATACCCAGCTGGTAGTGTCAATATAGAATAATTGATTAATATTCTCTTTAGTTATTCAATATTATTCTTCAATCTATTTTTTCCAAACAAAATTTACCCCTTTACTTGTGATCGTGGTTAATGGGTTCGCCAATCGTGAAAAATTCTAGACGAGATCCCGATAAAACCTATTTAACCAATAAAACTACATACGTCAGTTATACTCGTCGGGGCTGGCCATTCTTATATTTCCCTTATATTAGAACGATCAACAAAGATTCCATCCTTAGAGTCAATATTGATAGGAAAAAAAATCTCTTGAATCCATAATTCACACTTTCTAAACATCTCATATAATTCATTTCTTATAAGTGTTTTCAGAATAAGGTACAAGTGATTTTCATAATCATCATATAATTTTTATTATACAAAGATATAATAATTAAATATCACTACAATTCCATCAAGATTTTTCTTGAATACTCTATTCATTATATCTATGAAGATAGAGGGTGAATTAGTCAATACAAAAGGCATTACTGTAAACTCGTAATGCCTGTACCTGGTTCAAAATGTTGTTTTCAGAATGTATTCCTACTTCACACACAACTGAAGATATCCAAATCAATGGTATATCTTTGAAATATATTGAACTCCAATAAGTTGGTCAAATAAATCATCAATGCTTGGTGGGGGATACTTTTTCTTTATTGTTATAGAATTGAACTCTTAGTAGTCAATGGAAAACCTCATACACTTGTCATTATTATTTAAAAAGGAATAGGGGATCCCCATAGAGAAAAACTGGGGAGAATAAATCCATTATTACTCCATTCCTATCGTTTCTTATTTAGTTCCACTAATTCCATAGTTTCCAATTTCTAAGGGGTCATTGATATGGGCTTTGAACTACAAATTAAATCAATAGAAAACTCAATTTCTCATTCTGGAGGATATCTAGGTAAATCAACTGGAAACACATCAAAATATTCTTGACCAATAGGTATGTCCTATATTTGAACATTCATTTCCTCACCAATATTTATTTCATTTTATTACACCATAATAATTAAATATAGTTAAGATACTGGGGGTGGATCTCCATAAGAATCAGGTTGTGACATTTCTTCTCTAAAAATATGTTACTCCTTATCATCATCAAAAATTGTAACCTCCATCTAAAAATAAATATTCTCATCATAGTCTGAAATCCAATCCATTCTGAGGATTATATCAAATTAAATCATGGGTATGAAAATGATATTAGCCGATAAAGAACATTTATATGCCCTGATGGGGAATTGATTCACAAAACATTTTTGCAATGATACTTCCATTAAGAGTTTTTTCTGAAAAATACCTTGTTAAATCAAATTGGTTATATCTAATTTTCATAGCAAATTAGGATGATATGAAACAATGTGGTGATCCAAAATTAAATAAAGCATTGGCTAAACTTTTGGAAACCATTAAATTACCTTCCACCACATCTTTCGGAGCATCAAACTCAGTAGTGGGGATCAAATAAACATGGCCTTTATGCCATGTAATTTTCTTACGTAAGTCTTCTTGGCACATAGAAGATTCATTTTCATAATGTCCCTTTTCCCTACAATTGTAGAATTGATTATTGACAGCCTCTTTCATTCGCTTTCAATAATGATCTTGGTGTCCTTTTTCACCACACTTATAACATACTCCCATTACCTTCAAGAATGTACCAGGGTGTTTCTTCCCACAATTAAAACATGATTGAAATTCATCTTTTCCCTTCATCCCATTATTTCCATTAATAGAGTTTTCAGCATATCTCTTATTCTCTTTCTTTGATTTAAAGTCGTAAGACATAGAGAAATCCTTTTTTGCCTTCATAGCACATGAGACAACATCTTCGAATGATAAGAAGGATTGTGACACTAATGATTGACAGAGAAATGGTTTTAACAAATAAAATAATAGATTAATATTACTCCTTGGGTTACGTGTATAATATGTCACATACCTTGATAACCTTGTAATGTTAGCCTCATAATTTGTGACATTCTCACCCTCCTTTTACCTCGGACATAGAAATTGTCATTCCATATCTGCTTGATGGTCCCAAGGAAATTATTTTTCTATGAAAAATTCTTTAAACATCCCCCATTCCATATTTGGTTCTTCTTCATCATCCTTTGTGTTCTGAATTAATAAACATCATTAATATGCATCTCTCATGAGGTGATAAACTACCATGACAAATTTTTCCCTTTCCTTACTCCCCAAAGTAAGAAATGTGTTATCTAAGAAACTTTTCCATTTCTTAAATACCGATGTATTTTGAGTCCCATTGAATGTTGGTGGTTGTTTCCTCATGAATCAGGCTAACATTAATCCTTCATGTTTTGGATTAGGGTGCTCCAAATAGGTAAGGATATTATTGATAACCTGAGTGAGTTGTCCTCGTATGGTGATTATCTGATCAGCACCAGTTTCATTACCATCCGCACTATATTTATCTTGATTAGGAGGGGAATACTTACATGGATTACGTGTGTTAATATGTTTTCTATTCCTTCCACTATGAACCATTTCTAAATAATGGAATACACTAGATTAGTTTATTAATCACAATACATAATTCCAAACATGTAAAACACTTTACATTAATTTAATAGTTTATGGATATTATTAATAACCAAAACTATTTTTTCCTTGGGGAGGTATATACTCAAAGGCCTTCATAATGGTTTATAAATAAAATGTGAATTATCCAAAGAATATCCCCATGGAGTGTCATAACCAAGAGAGCATTAATGCTTATTGTTGTGTACTAGGATACCTCATGTCGAGCCTGAAATTCCTTGTCAGAGTTTTAAATCCTATGAACATATGTCCCAGAGCTTCCTCTACCTACTCGTATGTAGAAAGGGATGTATTTCTTGAAAAACTCACAAAATCAGTACATTACCAAAATTCTAGGATTTTCTTCTACACTAACACTCAATGTCTGTCTTAGTGTATTGTTATCTAATCAGAGTTTTTCTAAATCTAGTTTCCATGGTTGGTACTAATTTTTTTTGATATCAACTCTAACACCCTAACCCCAGTTACCCAGAGTCGATGCATTATTAAATAACATAGGCATGATCACAAGGGTTTAAATCCCGAAAGACTGATCAGTTTAGTATCCTTGGAAGTACTAGATACATTCATAAGTTTCACATTACATAAAAAAATACAAAAACATTGTGTCTCCTTTTAACACAATCATATCCCTTAGAATATCCTGGTGGGTTAGTCATAATATACTTCTTCACATCCTAGGAAAAATAAAACATATAAAGGGGTGATCTCAGGTGCTCAAATTGGATAACACTATATCGGAAACCTTCATAAATAAGAATAAATATTTAAGGAAATATATAAGACTAAAACACTAGCCTTTTAACCATAAATTTGATCATAATATGACAATGTTAAATCAAATAATTAAATTTACTTATTTTCAGAGATATTCAACTAGTCAAATAATCATATGAAATATCTATAGAGAATTTCATAATTATGGAATGCATAATGTTAGACATCATAACCACATAGTCTAGGCCTCGTGCCAAGACTAAAAATAAGATTTTATCAAGTCATTATTCCAAGACACTATTTTGTCTCATGAGACCTACTGATGCATCAAGGAGGTATAGCAGGCTCCACCAGTCACATACTAAGTCCAATGCATTCCTCATGTGAAAATGTTGAAACATATCAGAAAAATTTGTTTTAAAAGTAGCATACAGAATGTTAATACATTAACCATAAACCATTAATGGTATAAAAATAACACAAACATAGTCAGACATATCTCAAAACATTCAATTCAATATGGATGATTTTATCATAATAAGTCAACTTCAAACAACTGTAAAATCCATCAAAGGATGTTGACATAGATGAAATAAAAAATATTTGAGAGAAATATCTCCATAAAAATTGAAATCATTTAAAAGTCATATAATTTTATAATAAATCATTTATTGTGAAAATACTCTAATAATTTTGTATGTGAAATCTTAGAAGGTGTTACAATGGTGGAAAATAGCTCCACCCACCTTATAAGTTAAAAAAATATTCTTTCCTTAATTTTGTCAAAAAGGTTATAAAGGACCTTGTTAGGAAAATGACAGAAGGAATCCTATAAAAACATATTATAAAAATTAAAAAAAGGGTATAAATGAATTTAACCCATAGTCTAGAAAATAGTAAAAAAAATTGAAGTGCATTTTGAAGAAACATGGATGAGGAAGATAAAGAGGTCCTAGTTGATACTCACGTATAAACAACATTGGATAATTAAGAGATTGTTGAATTAACCATTAATTTATACTTTTACTTGATTGAGGGTACATTTGCCACATGTATAATAGTTAATTTTTTTAATTAAATTATAAAATAATGACATACATAATTATCTTGTCATATATGATCTTATAATATTGATTTGTAAATAATATTTCAGTGGTATAATCCTTTCAGGTGTTAACTAATTTGTTTTACCTAATATGGTTGGTTACATAAGAAATGTTTGTTTTGGACAGGATATATTTTATTTATATAAATAATGATATTATGTTCTTAAACATTGTTTTTGATCATAAAGTGAAAATTATTCTTGAATTGTTATGATGGGGAATGAATTTTATCGCGTTCGTGGAGACGGTAATCTGAATGTATGCACGAGCGAAAATATCAATCTATTGATGTCAAAAAGATATGTAATTAGATGTTATATCATATATTCATAATCATTAACATGATATATTTATTATTTACAATAGTTATACTCATTATTATTCTCATTCAAATAATGATGTGTTTGAATAACAACTACACCACGACCTTGAGACGGTAAGTCGTACGTACGCACGTACAGTGACATGTCATTAATAGGATTGATAGAATAATGAATATGGTTGTACCATATTTATAACTACCTCACAGTATGTAGAAGTTACTATATTTATTATTTTTTTATGCAAACAACGTAGAAAGTGGATGTTTAAGAATAAGATAACTTCGAATAAGGTGATGAAATTATTACGTTTTCTTCAGGTGATTCCTTTTGATTTGATCAAAATAGTTCTTTAGTTTCGATTTATGATCAATTTATGGCCTCTAGGTATATGGGAGGGTAGTTTGGAAGAAATTTGAGTAGGTTTTGGCCAAGCCAAATGGCGTTGGAGGTGTGATTTTGAGAGAAGGGGAAGTGCCCTTTTATAAGAGAGTTCAGGGTCATTTTAGGAAAAGTTTGAAATATTATTTTATTATACAAACATAATCGGTTCATAATGGCTCAAAAATTATTTATTTCGAGGATAAGTTGGATATGGGTAGAAAAAACTCAATTAATAGGTTTCAGACATGTTGAGGTCACTATTTAAACCATATCATTTAGATTTACTTTGTAGTTAAATAGATTAACTTTCACCATATATTCTTGCGTTATTATAATAAATGAAAAATAAACATGATATAAAAATCCAAGAGAATACTAAGTGTATCATTATTAATATATATAACCTTATTTAAGTAATTTTTTAGAACTTCATTTTATTATAATTATTATATCAGTTAATAATATAGTATTTATTTTAAAAACTCATTTTTGTCAATTTTGACACTATTTGGTATTTTCTTTTTGTGAAAGTCATAAAAAATTTATTTTCTCAAACAATATTTATTTAATAATTCCTAATATTTCATTTTATCCTTGAAAATTATTGGAATTTATCAGAAGTCTCAATTTACATTTATTTGGATATTTATAATATCAATTATTATAATCATTCATTAATAAGGTAATTACTGCATCATCATTGTGTCATAAATAAATTTAATTGTTTAATGTCTAAAAATTATTAAAAAAACCATTATCTATGAAATGT
Organism: Viscum album; assembly: GCA_963277665.1. Classification (NCBI taxonomy): domain Eukaryota; kingdom Viridiplantae; phylum Streptophyta; class Magnoliopsida; order Santalales; family Viscaceae; genus Viscum; species Viscum album. The sequence goes on from OY728150.1 coordinate 1,593,995,587, forward strand.
TTATATCGTTCTAATGAATATTTATAGATGAATTTATATTATGTATAACCCTATATTAAAAATAAATTAGTTATTTAACATTGAATTTAACACTTTTAACTCTTCTTGAAATAAAATAATAATAATTGTCCTATTCTAATCCAAGTGGACAAAAAGGATCATATTTTTTTCCTATGGTTGTTTTTAGTCGAGATAAATTTATTAAAGAGAATTAAGACATGTGTTAGGTTAATTATTATATCAATTTTACTTTTATTTTTCTTATTTACTTTTAACCGTGGTAAATAAAAGTCAAGCATTATTACTCACCAAAAATTATTTTAATCTTATTGAAACAAATTTTACATACTTATGTAAACCATGTCACTCATAATTTTAAAATTCAACTCACAAATGTGGTAAAATTATGTTTTATGCAAATTTGCAAATGCTCCAAGAAGGTGGGTAAAAGACAGTAGAAAGTTCAATAAAATTTTAAATATCTAATTTTATTATAAAATTACTCCAATGAATTAAATTGATCATTTATAGGTATTATGTCCCTATTTTTACATAATATAATTTTAATTAAAATTACAAATTATTAAAATAAAAAGTTGGTATTAAATAATAACGCAGTGTATTTCACAATTCATCAAAAATTGAATGTTTTTAGAAAAATACCAAAAATTTACCCTAGGATAATTTTGATATTCCAAATCAAAAAATGAAGTCCATTTTTAAGAATAAAGTTTATAAAATTTCAAAAACTGGTTATTACTATTCATACAGGCTAGTTTGATTGGTCTTGGTGTGTTAAAACTCTGTGTTGCGTACAACGCAATCTATTGCATTATTCAAAGAGAAACACTCTATGCAATCCTAGGGCGTTATAGTAAACATAAATAAAAGGGTCAAACATATCCTTATAAGCTAATACCCCTGGGATATACAAGACAAATAATAGATTCACCACTAAAGGTGTGTTTTCCAGTGGTTGCACCTCCATTTATTTTGCATGTACAGGTCCCAGCTCTTCCAGATATTCCACAAATTCGTTTGAATACAATTGACACATAAAAAACTAGATGGAAATATATTTAAGAATGGAACACACTTGTATAAATGTAATAAATAAGTCTTACCCTATGTTGGTAGATAAGATTCCATCGCCGCCAAACATTGTGAATACCACTTTGGAAATATTTAATGGTTCAGGAGTTCTGGAGAATCACATTACATATTTCATTTCTCCCTATGATACCATGATGGGGACCACACAATAGTAGAAATTAGTAAGGATCATATGTTTTGTGCAATCACTATATGGTTTGGCCTTTGACTGTTATATATGTTTGCAGTCTCGTTCGATCATGGGATGGGAAGAACTTAGTGAAAAATTCAATTTCCAATTTATCTCATTACTGAAGAAGATAAATTTCTTTGATATTATGAAGTTAAAACAAATGTATAATGAAATATATTCATATTTCATTTCATGATGGAATATATTAAAATATCCTTGAATATACCACTCCCTCACAAAGATTTTCTACAACTATTTGTAAAAAATATATGTGATGAGTCCGGCACACCACTAATCCCTGTGAAATTCAAAGATGGGTTTTCTTAATTTTCATCGATCACCCAACAAGTTGAGAATTACATTTTTGAAACCAAATATTTGTCACATGTTGTCCCATCAACTCTGATAAGGATAACATGAAATATATAGGCCTCTATAGTTACAGTAAAGCAAACATCGATACCTACTTCTATATCAAATCCATCATCATACCGTAGGGCTCATCTTGAGATTCAAAAAAAATTACTACCTCATCAAGATGATAAAAATGATTGGAGGTGAAGACCGTTTGAGGAGGTAAAATAATGTATATAATTTTTATAATTAACAGTATCAAGGTTACTTCATTTAATCTATGGAATACAACTTAGTCTAGCTTACAAGTGCGAAGAAACTGAAGGAAGAAAGAGATTCGGACTTTTCAAACTACATTCCCTTCCATAAAATGATGTGGAAAATCGACTAGTTGTGTTTTGTTTTCAAATATCTGATGAATAATATGGTGGAATCTAAAAAAGTGAAACTAAAATGTTCATATGCCCATGCAGCATGTGTTAATGTTACTAATCCAGAGGAAGATGGAAAATTGAAGAAAGTCGAAAGAATGAATCTGCAGAAGTTTGATGATTGGATGGTAAGGAAGAATATCAGTCGAAATCAAGCTATTCTATGAACACAGTTGAAACAACCAACTGTAACTCCTTCCACATCCACTGTAATAAAGCCATCTTCATCAAAAGATCATTCCTCCAATGTAAAATCCTCATATAAGTGAAATTATCTGATAGGTAATGTAAAATCAGAAGAATATGATCTTGTGTTAAATCAAATGTAACCCTTGACTTTGGTAGATTTCAGGACATCTGTCTTAAAATCACGAGCACCTCCTAGCGAAACGTCCCAATAAGAATCAACCTATCAAGAAGAATATTCATCTGAAAAGTATTTGATCTTCAGTTTCATTGACACTATCAACATAATGGATCCCTATGAAAATAATGGTTCTAACTAGGCACTAGAATTAATTGTACTTAATTGTGGACTAGTGGTTGAAGTCAAGGATGAGGATACAAGGGATGGCTTTGGTTTTCTATAATCCACTATTTTAATTACACCCCTTCTCAATCCTTTAATGTGGTTGAAACTCGTGGTATATACCTTCAGTTGGCTCAAAAATATTAAGATAATTCTCTAAAACCTATCTTGGTTGGCCTAGACATGATCATATTGGATGATTTATTAGAGGATATACCCCCATTTTCTCATCAGGTGGGTAGACTGAGTCATCCAAACCCATCAAGAGAAGAAGTATTTCAAACATCTACCCCAACACATGGTACATCTAAATCAGGAGCGTCAATGTCTAAGGCACCTACAAAACCACATCTCCATAGTAGGAAATTCAGACTTTTGGACCAGAAGTATGATGTTTAGATGAAACTAGCCCATGTAAAAGAAAATTTATCAATCCTGGATGCTCTAAATCTATCGAAAGTACTTAATGAAGCGCTTATTGAGGATTTCTCATTTTCTTAGGAGTTTGAAACTAAGGTTAATGATATTGAGGTCTAATTTATGGGGAATTATCCTGAAAAATTTAATGCAGTTATATCATTCATGGATCATCATGGGGATTATTTTTCACATGGACACATCAGAACCATGTATTTATCTTGAAAGATTAATTATACAGACATCTAGCAAGCCTTTATTGATAATTTCTCAAGAGCCAACCTTATTCCCATCCATACACTTTGTCGGTTGGGTCTCACTAAATATGACTAATCTCCCTCCATTTTGATCTTCCAAGGATATTAAAATAATGAACAAGAACCACTTGGAAATATTACACTCAGAACTCATTATGGGGATCTGGTATCTAATTTAGATTTCAAGGTTCTTTGACAGGACATAGCATTCAACATTTTTCATGAAGGACTTGGTTACATCAGCATGCACCTATTCCTTCATCATACAATAAATGTCTTATGTATTTCTTTTGTGGTCAAATTGGGACATTTCATGGTGACAAAACCCTACTAAAAACATGTGAACCTCAATATATTTAGGTAGATTTATATCACACAAAGGGAACATGGTCTGTTGCAAAAGATATAACAAGAATCAATGATCTCAATGGTCTAGAAAAGACCATGGACAAACCATTAAAAAATCATTGTGTAGATTACATTATGCCTATTAATTAAATTGAATGGACAAACCCAAATTCATGCACTCATTCAGTGGATTCCATAAAATTTGTTGTTCCAATTGGGCCTCACAGTTCATGATAAAGTATTGATTTACCAAATAGTGATGGAAGCCTAAATAGAGACGTCTTCATTAAATCTACCAAACCTCAACAAGTATCTGATTCATCACCTACCCTTCAATAATAGATAGAATAAGTAATGTGTGAACAATAGAAGGAAGAGGAAGACCTCAAGGACAATCCTCCATTATCCGAGGAAGGCATCTCCACCACTATGGATGAGCTCAAAGAAATAAATTTTGGTACAAATGAAGATCCATGCCACACTCTAATAAGCGCATCAATGGCATCTGAAGTATTGGATGGGTATAATTAATGTAACACCCAAAGATTTAACAGTACGTTATATCTATAAAGTAATTCAATAGCTTACGCTACATGCAACACCGAGTTCAAGCGCACAACAACTTATCAAAACAGTAGTTTAAAAAGCGTTTATGTATAGAATTAACTAAATTTTGAATTTTATATACTCCATATAATTTTATAATACATATTATGTGTTTCATAGACATAATATAAGAACAAATTTATTTTTTTTCAGATGAATGAAGTATTTTTCTAAAAATGAAATTTTACTACCTTTTAATTGAGAACCATTTAATTTTTTTGACACTTTTATATATTAAATTTAATGAATTTAAATTATTCTTTATAATTGGGATATATAAATTTATTTTGGATAAATTTGTGATACATTTCTAATAACTTTTATCTTTTCATGAATAGTGAAAAATACTAAATTTCAATTGAAAACAAAATATTAATCAAAATAATTTACAGTGTTAGATTATAAATTTTTGTGGTTTTAAAGAATATTTAGATTATATTTTTATCGTTTAATTTAATTTAGGTCATTGGATGTAATTTCACATTTATATTGTACATAAACAAATGTAAATCTTTTCATGGTTATTACCTCTCAAAACCCCGCTTTCTGGTTTTGATAACAGTAATTAATTTTAAATAAATTAATGCAACTAATATCATTTTATTTTTGGTAAAATAAACATTATTTTTGTATTTAGAATATCAAAATTATCTTATTGTAAATTTTTGCAATTTTTCTAAAAACATTCAATTTTTGATAAATAGTGAAAAACACTGCGATATTGTTTAAAACCGACTTCTTATTTAAATAATTATTTATTTTATTTATATTTATATTAAGTAAAAATAGATAATTAATTCCTATATAATTTCAATTAAATTCATTGGAGTCATTTTATAATAAAATTAGATTTATGAAATTTTATTGAACAATTTAATGTCTTTTACCCGCCATCGAATTACATTAGCAAATTGGCATAAAACATAATTTTATCACCTCTCTGAATTGAATTTCAAAAATAAAAGACACATAATTGACATCAGTTTGTAAAATTTGGTTCAATAGGATAAAAATTATTTTTGGAGAATCGTATCTTTTGAATTTTATTTACTACAGTTAAAAGTAAATACGGTAATTAGAGGTAAAAATGGTATTATAATTTTCATAACACGTGTCCGAAATATATTATATAAGTATTCTTCATCCCAAATAAAATTTAGTAATAAAATATGATCCACTTTTATCAACTTGTATTAGATTAGGATATTTATTATTATTTTATTTAAAGAAGAGTTAAAAGTGTTAAAGTCAAGTTTCATAACTAAAAGATTATTAATATAGGGTATACATAAGATAAATTTGTTTATAATTATTCATTATAAAAATAAAAATATTTCTTACATAATGGTATTTTATTTATTATTCTTAGATATTATATAATTAAATTTATTTATGACACAATGATGATGTAGTAATTACCTTATTAATGAATGAATAAAATAATTGATATTATAGATATCCAAATAAATGTAAATTAGGACTTTTAATGAATTACCGTAATTTTATAGGTTAATATGATATTTTAGGAATTATTTAATTTATTTATTTAGAATTAATCATGTTTTTTTTGACATTCACAAAAACCAAATACTAAATAGTTTGAAAATTGACATAATTGAGTTTTTAAAACAAATACTATATTATACGTTTAAATAATATTCATAAAAATATAAAGTTCTGACATTGTAATTATATAAGGTTTTATATATCAATAATAACCCATTTGGGGTTCGTTTGTCTTTTTATGTTATGTTTATTAAACATTTATTATAATAATACAAGAATACATGGTAAAACGTAAACTGTTTAACTAAGGGTTAATTCTAAAAGATAAGGTTAATATGGTGATGTAAAATATTCTAAAACTTGTTGGATGAGTGTATATTGAAACATAAACACCATAGAATCTAAATAAATACATTTTTAGCCATTATAAACAGAAAATTATTTTTTAATAAAATAATATTTCAAACTTTTCTTAAAGTGAACCTCTCCTCTCTTATAAAAGGATAATTTCCCTTCTCTTAATTTCACACCCACAAAGCCATTTTTATCGGCCAAAACCCTACTCAAATATCCTCCCAACTACCCTCAATTCATCCTAGAGGCCTTACATTGATCATAAATCCATCTTAATATGCCCTATTTATCAAATCAAAAAGAAGTACCTAAAGAATAGTTAATTATTTTATCACCTCTTTCACTGTTTTTTTCATCTTCCACTTCATCTTTATTTGTTGTTTCCAAACCAAAATAATAAATCCATTACCTTAAGAATAACTATATGTTATTGAAAATATGGTACATCCATATTCATCATTCTATCTATCCTATAAATAACAAAGTCACCATACGTGCATACGTACGCCTTGTCGTCTCTACGTTGTGGTGCCGTTTGTTATTCAACACATCATTATTTTGATGAGTATAATAAAGAGTATTATTTATGTAAATTATAAATATAACAAGTTAATTATTCTGTATATATAATATACCATCCAATTATATACAATTTCACCATAAATAGTGTGATATTATCGCTCCTGTGCACGTACGACTTACCGTCTCCATGACGCAATGAGATTCATTTCCACATTCACCATTCAACGATGATTATAAAAATATATATTATTAATAAGTATCTAATATATGAAATAATAATTCTAATGAAAATATATATTTATATATTTATTTATTTACATATATATCATTAACTTACTTCCGTTCAATATGATATTAAAACGGGAACAACGTTTATGCGTTTGTATGGCCTACTGTCTCCATAAATGGTGTTTTCCATTTCATATATCTATCTATTATACATATTTATATTATAAATTTATTTGATTCATAGGTAATTTTTTATATTCTATATTCAATTAAATCATTATCTAAGTTAAACAATTAAGAATACAAGTTTAAAACACATACAATAAATAAACCGATTATAACCTGAACTGTTATATTATAACGGAAATTATTATTAAATGGGTAGTATAAAGGCATAAATGAATCATGTATGATATAATAAACTTGAATACGGTTCTATTATAATTTAATAACATACTATGGTCATTTTAGATAATTTTAAATGTACCCTCGACCAAATGAATGTACAAGGTAATGGTTAATTTCTCAATCTCATTATTATCTGATATTTTTTATATGTATGTATATACTAGGAAATATTTATCATCCTTGTCCATCTTTCATAAAAAAAATAAAATTAGATTTTTAAGGTTTTATAGAAGGTAACCTTTACCTATATATTCATTTTAAATGTTTTAATGATTTATTTTCGAAATCTATTTAATTAATGTTAATGTTTTCAAATTGATGTAAATGATTTATTCATATGGACATAAATTTTTTAAAATGTTAATTCATTTCAAAAGTTTCAATGTGGAATGAGATGATTTTATTAAAAATCTCTTTTAAATGGATTCCATTATAAATTGTGAGAAATTTAAATTATTTCTTGAGAAAAATGGTATTTCTCCCAAAGAGTTTTACTGGTAATTTTCAATTAGGTCAAAATCCATTACTGGATATTATTCTTGATTATGGTTATTTTATTGTAATACAATATTGAATATTGTATTGAATGAGTCATGAAATGTTTTTCTATAGATATTCTATTTCAATACCATTCATGGTTTATGGTTAAAGTATTTACATTTTGTATTCTAGTTTTAATACGAATGTTTATGTTCCGGTTCCCCCTTTTCATATAATGATGCATTGGACTTAGTAAGTGACGGGTGCAACCTACTATAGCTCCTCGACGCATTAGTTGGTCTCATGAGACAAACTACTGTCTTCGAACAAGGCCTTGACATTATTTTTATCTGTAGTATTAGAATGTGGCCTTGAATATGTGGTTAGGATGTCAATCATTATGCATTCCCTCCATATGAAATTAGTTATTACATTCGATTATTCAACTAGTAGAATATCCATGCACATGTTTTTTATGGTAATGTTTGATTTAATTTTTTAAATATTATATAAAATTTTATATTTAAAAAGGTAGTTTTATTATTACACATCCTTCCTTAAAACTTTATAGCTTCCACTAAATTATTTACACTTTCTGAGCATCCAATCTCACCCCTTTCTAATGTTTTGTTTTCCCAAGATGCGAAAAAGTGTGTTATGATTGATATGCAGGGCATAGAAATGGGAATAATGGGATTCTAAAAGGATTATTTAGGTTGTGTTTTATTTTATAAATTTTATTGTTATGTTCATATAAGTAATCTGTTTTCCAAGCCTGCTAAACTGATTAGTCCTTTGGGACTTGATTCCTCGTAATAAAACCAATGTATTAAAATAATGCAATGAATTAATGTAACTGGGGTCAGGGCATTATAGTTAGTATCAGAAGAATTTAAAAAACAACCTTGGAAATAAATTTAGATAATCTCTGGTTTGGAAACATTATCCTATGATAGAATTTGAGGATTAGTATATAAGAACTTCCTAGAATATTGGTAATCAAGATATTTTGTGTATTTTAAATGAAATACATCCCTGTCTGGCTATGAGGAGGTAGAGGTGGCTCTGGCATAGATGTAACTATGAGTGAAAACTCTAACAAGAAGTTTTGGGTTTGACCCTGGGTATCCTTGTAAACGACAATGGGCCTTGATGAACTCATGTTTATGACAAACCTGGGGGACATGCTTAGGAAAATTCACATATTCTTTACAATCCATTATAAGTATCTGTGAGTAAATACCTCCTTAAAGAAATAATTTTTTATGATTATTGATTATATTAATAAACTAAATAATTTATGTTAGTTATTTTAAAAGTTTGGAATTATGCATTGTGATTCATAAACTAACCTAGTGTATGTCACTATTTATATATGGTTCCTAGTATATGGAATGAGAACTCCAGTAATATGCATGATCCAAAGAGTAAGAATGATCAAATCGTTCGTGGTCTTAAGCCAACATTTAGAAGGGATATATTCTCCCATGTATTCATACCATATGAAGATAAAGTATCATATGTTAATAAAATATATAAAGAATTATATGATTCCTATGGCATTGAATGGATGATATAGAATAAAAGGATGGTAGAGAGAAATATGGATAAAGGGAAGAAAGGAAATAAGGATTTTCCCATATGTGATAATTATGTAAATAATCACCATGGTAAATTATTGAAGGGAATGGGATTTTGTTATAAGTGTGAAGAAAAAGTGCACCATGTACATGATTGAAATGGTAAAAAAATGTTTTCAAATGTATATTTCTTCATCTTCATGGAGTTCGGACACTACCAAAATCAATGTCCGAATCATTAGGGTACACCGCAAATGATGCTGTTGGATAATAATAAAGTTATTATACTATTGTGGATGAAGGAGAATGACTAGTGTTCTTATGTTGATATTAAATAATTATGTCATTTGACTGTTGTATCAATGATGTACTTGTTATAAGAAATACAGAGTATATAAGGATTGTACCGTAGTACTATTTTATTAAGGATTTGTGAATGTGTGGAACCAAGAAAAGTAACTCAATAGCAAGTTATTTTTTTGGAAAATACATGGTTGAAGGATATATACACTTATTTGGTCCTGATAATGAGGTATTAATTTTTAATAAGATATTATTTATTTGGATAGATTATATTGAATATTAATGACTACTTTAGAACAAATTATTGGTCTCTTTATTTCATCATTGTTGGATATTACAAAATTTTTGGATTTAAAGAGTATATCCAGTATTCTACGTTTTATAGAAGGAATAAAGAAGTATATGCCTATTCAAATATGGTTTTCTAGGAATTCATTCTATTACCACATTTTATGGGAATACATGATGAAGGTATTCACATGTATATTATGAAACCTTCATTATAAATTTTGGACTGTGAGTTCAGAAAAGAAGTATTTTGGATAAGTCTAATGGTTATAATGGATTATGATTTATATTTGATATAATTTTTAATGTTAAATAATTTCTTAAGATTATTTTTTCTATTGTTATAAAAAGGACAACCCTAAGGTCGGGCAACAGAACCTTCACATCTGGAAAAGACATGAGACTTGATCCCACAACCGAAGGGTGACATGGGTTCATCATCAACTACTAGCCTACGTGATTCCTTGGATTTTATAATGTATTTTTTTTAAATGTTTGAGAGATGAATTTTAAATTCATATTATTGAAACCCTATAAAATTATGAAAATTTGTATTTTTTTAATTCTATTATCTTTTGGAGTGAAAGACGAGTTTGTGGTAGAAATTTGTTAAAGGATATAACTCTCCATGTCAAGTATATTTTTTATCTTATTCTATGAAGAAATTAATTCATAAAATTTAGGGAATGGATATTAAAACAAAATTGTGTTATCCTAATACCTTATGTTTTGTTGAACCAACAATATTTTAAATCATCTTAGATTAAAGGCTTTGAAGACATCAATTTTACACTTGTTTGTGATTGAGGACCTCAATCACTCCCTATAAATATTTACATTTTTCTCCAATTATTTGTCTATAATTTACACCAATTTCCTCCTTTTCGAAACCCTAATTTGGTGGTGACTTTTTCTTTTCCCCATCCCTATTATTAATACTATATTTTATTAACCCTATTTTCGATGTGTGTTTTCCACAAAAGTACTTTTTATTTTAAAACATTTATTTTAAAAGGGAAATTTAAAATTGCGAGGATTCAATTTATTGAAGGAGGGGAGAATGTAACACCCCAATATTTAATATTATCTTATCTCTTTAAAGTTATTCAATAGCTTATGCTACATTCAACAATGAGTTCGAGCACACCACGACTTACCAAAGTAGCCATTCAAAAAGCAGTTATGAATATTATTAACTAAATTTTGAATTTTACATACTACATATAATTTTATAATCCATAATATTTTTATCTTAGAAATAATAGAAGAATATATTCATTTTTCAGATTAAAGAGGTATTTTTTTTAAAATGCAATTTTTCAGCCTTTTGATGGCAAACCATTTTAAAAGAAAATATTTGACACTAATATATATTCAATTTAATTAAATTAAATTATTATTTAAAAGTGAGACATATATATTTAGTTTCGATAAATGTTTGGTACTTTTCTGATAACTTTCATCTTTTGATGAATAGTTGAAAATACTAAATTTTAATTGAAAACAACTTTTTTATCGAAATAATTTATTGTGTTAAATTATGTATCATTGTGGTTTTAATGTATAATTTGATTATATTTTTATAATTTAATATAATATAGGTCATTGGATGTAATTTTGAATTTAAATTGTACATAAACACATGACAATCTTTTGATGGTTTTTACTTCTTAAAAACCTGCTTTATGATTTCGACAATGGTAATTGATTTTAAATTAAATAATGAAACTTATATGTATTGAATTTATTAAAATTTAAATCATTTTTGTATTCAGAATACCAAAATTATCTTAGGGTGAATTTTTGATATTATTCTGAGAACATTCAATTTTTTTTATGAATAGTGAAAAACATTGCATTATTTTTTTAAAACCAACTTTTTATTTAAATAATTATTTATTTTATATAAATATTTTTTAAGTTAAAATAGGTAATTAATTCCTATATTAGTTCAATTAAATTCATTGGATCCATATTATAATAAAATTAGAAGTATAAAACTTTATTGAACTTTTTAATGTATTTTCCCAACTTCTAGGCACATTGGGAAATTTGTATGAAACGTAATTTTATCACTTCTATGCATTGAATTTCATAAATCAGATATACACGGTTGACATTAGTACGTAATGTTTCGTTCAATAGGATGAAAATAATTTTTTATAATAGTTACTTATGAATTTTATTTACCATGGTTAAAAGTAAATATGGTAATTTAAGAAAAAAATGTTATTATAATTACCAAAAAACATGTCCTAATTTTTTCAGATGAGTATTTTTCGACCCAAATAATCCTTAGGAATAAAATATGATCCTATTTGATCCACTTGTATTAGATTAGGACATTTATTATTATTTTATTTAAAGAAGAGTTAAAAGTGTTAAATTTAAATTTAACAACTAACACATTAATATTATAGAGTTATACATAAGATAAATTTGACTAAAAATATTCATTAGAATGATACAATTATTTCCTAAATAATTATATTTTATTTATAAATTTTATACATTATATTATTACATTTATTTATGACACAATGATGTTACAAAAATTTCCTTATTAATAAATGATTAAAATAATTGATATTATAAATATCCAAATAAATGTAAATTGAGACTTTTGAGGCATTAAACTAATTTTCAAGGTAAATAAAACATGTTAGTATTGATATAATATTTTTAGATGTAATCATGTTTTTTTTACTTTCAAAAAAACCAAATAATAAATACTGTCAAAATTGACATAAATGAGTTTTGAAAACAAATACCATATTATTAAATGATATAATATTTCTAAAAATATAAGGATAAGACAATGAACATAGATAAAGATATATATATATATATATATATATATGAATAATGAACCACTTGGGTTTATCTTGTCTTTTTATAGTATTTTTATTTACCATTTACTATAATAGTACAAGAATACATGGTAAACGTAAAACTATTTAACTAATGGTTAAATATTAATGAAAGGTTAATATGGTGTCCAAAACTTGTCTAAAACCTACTGGTTGTGAGGATTTCTATAAATACCTACCTTAGTATCTAAATAAATACATTTTGAGTCATTATAACCAGATAATAATTATATAATAAAATAATAGTTCAAGATTTTCCTAAAGTAACCCTCACCTCTATTATAAAATGATACTTCCCTTCTCTTATTTTCACAATTCCAATGCCGTTTGGCTCTGAAAAAATTCTTATATCCTCCCAAATACAATACAATAACACAATATGCATTACTTTGATTATAAATCCAACCTATGGAGTCCTTTTTATCAAATCAAAAAGAAGAACTTGAAGAAGATGTAATTTTTTCATCCACTCTTTCAAAGTTCATTTCTTCTTCCACTCACTCTTTAATTTTTGTTTCCATAACAAAATAATGAATCCAGTACCTTCAACAGACATAGATTTTATAATAAATATGGTAAAACCATATTAATTATTATATCAATTATATGAATGAAAAAGTCACAATACGTGTGTACTTGTGGCTTACCGTCTCCACGTTGTGTGGTCGTTTGTTATTCAACAATTCATTATTTGGATGAGTATAATAATGAGTATAATTTATGTAAATAATAAATTTAAAATTTAAATTATTATTTATATATAATATAACATCCTATTATATACAATTTCACCATCAATAGAATTATATCGTCGCTCTTGCATACGTAAAACGTACTGTCTCCACGATGCGATGAGATTAATTTCCACATTCACCATTCAATGATGATTGTAAAAATATATATTATTAATAAGTACTTAATATATGAAATATAATTCTATTGGAAACATATATATATATATATATATTTACATATATCCCATTCACTTACTTCCATTTAATATGATATGAAAATGGAAACAGCGTTTATGCATACATAAATCCTACTGTCTCCATAAACAGTTTTTTCGATTTCATATATCTATCTATTATACATATTTATATTATTAATTTATATGATACATAAATAATTTTTTATATTCTAGATGCAATTAAATCATGATTTATGAGATATGATCAATAATAAAAAGGTAAAACACGTACGATAAAGAATGCGATTATTACCTGGAATGTTATTTTTACATGGAAATTATTATTAAATGGGTAGTATAAAGTCATAAAGGAATAAATTACGATATCATATATATAAATATGGTTCTGTTATCATTTAATAACATACTATTATCATTATATAGAAGGTTAAATGTACCCTCAAACAAAGGAATGTACAAGGTAAGGGTTAATTGCTCAACCGCATTATTATATGAGATTGTTTATATGTATGTATATACTGAGACATATTTATCATCCATGTCTATATTTTATAAAAATATTTTCAGAAGGAATATTTTAGGGTTTTAAGGAAGGGAATCTTTAACTATATAATTATTTTAAATGTATTAAATTTTTATTTTTTAATTCTATTTAATTAATGCCCCTGTTTTTAAATTGATATAAAGGACTTATTCATATGGATGCAATTGTTTTAAAATGTTAATTATATTCATATGTTTCAAAGTGGTATGGGACACTAGGATTCAAAAATATCTTTATAATGAAGTACTTTATAAATTGAGATACTTTCAATTGATTTCATGAAAAATCGGTATTTCTCTCAAAGAGTTTTACTGATCATTTTTATATATGTCGACATCTTTTAGTGAATATTATTCTTGATTGAGGTTGTTTAATTATAATACAATCTTTCATATTGAATTTAATGAGTAATGATATTTTTTACTTTGGATGTTTTAAATTTATACCAGTCATGGTTTATGGTTAAAGTATTGATATTTCATATTCTTGTTTTAATAAGAATTTTTATGTTCTGTTTCTCCCTTTTCATATGAGGAATGCATTGGACTCAGTATGTGATGGGTGGAGCCCACTATAGCACCTCGATGCATCGGTAGGTTTAATAAAAACAACTAGTGTTATGTAACAAGGTATTGAAAAAAATAATAATTATATTTTGTGAATGAGGCCTTGACTATGTGCTTATGATGTCTAGAATTATGCCTTCCCTCATTATGAAATTAGTTATTACATGGGATTATATGACTAGTAGAATATCCATGTGAATGTTTATAATGTAATGTTTGATTTATTTTTTTCCATATTATGTTAAATTTTATGTTTAAAAAGTGAATTATTTTTATAACACTTCTTTCTTTAAATTATTATTGTTTCCACTAAATTATTAACCCTTATTGAGCATCTGAGGACACCCCTTTCATTTGTTTTATTTTCCCATGATGCAAAGAAGTGTGTTATAATTGATATGAAGGGTTAACCAAGTGTAATAATGGAATTATCAAAGGATTATTTATGTTGTGTTTTATTTTATAAATTTTAATGCAATGTTCATATATGTAATCTATTTTCCAAGACTGGTAAATTCATCGGTCTTTCGGGACTTGATTCCTTGTAATCATGCCAATGTATTAAAATAATGCACCGAATATGGGTAACTGTGGTTAGGGTTTTACACTTAAATTATAAATAATCTCAAAGATTTATTTTTATGGAACAATTCAAAAATATTAGACCCTGACCCCGATGTGGAAACTCATCATTTAGGTTTTCCATAAGTGAATTATGGATTTAAGAAGGCAGAAAGTATAACACACCCATCTCATTCCTTCAAAATTGAGGCTAATATTGAAAATCTTATCAAGGATGAATTTATCAATGAATTGAAATATCCATAATGTGTATAAAATATTGTTATAGTGAAAAAGAAGAATGGAAAAATTAGATTTTTGATTGATTTCAGATATCATTATTAGAATTGTCCCAAAGATCACTTTACAATTCCAATCACATAAATTTTGATTAATGTAATAGATTTCTACGACACCCCTCCTTCATAGATAGATAATCTGAGTATAAAATAATCTGAATTGACCTAGATTATAAGGAATCTACAGATTTTACAGCCCCTCAAGGAATATTTTTCCCTCGGGTTATTCCCTTCATCTTGAAGAATGCAGGTTTGACATATCAACGTGTAATGCACCACCTTATCAAACATTTTTTGGGTAATTAATTTAATTATATGATGATGATCAAGTGGTTATGCTTAGAAAACATTATTATCACTTGGATAATCTGAATACCATATTTACTAAGCTTAGGTAAAATAATTTGAAGATGAACCCCTAGAAATGTTCTTTTGGTTTATCCTCAGGAAATTTCATAGTTTATTTACGCCATCATGAAATCGAAGTTGATCAGAAGAATAATAAAAATATCCTTAGACTTTCACCTCCTCAACACATGAATGATTTGAGAGGATTAATGGAAATTTACCATATATACGGTGCTTCATAGCCAATTTTATAGGAATGCTTATTCCCATTAACCAAATTGATGAAAAATGTGGTCACATATTAGTGGACCAATTACATAGAAGAATAATTTTATATCCTTGAGAAATAAATCGTGAACCCACTGGCATTGTTGCATCCTGTTATAGGAAATCTGCTCATTCTATATATGATAGTCTTGTAGCGATCACTGGGAACTTTCCATGCACAAAAGAATGATGCTAGGAATAGAAACAGCCTTTACAATCTCAGTTGAACCATGCATGATGTAGTGAATTGATATTAAAATACTGAGTAAAGGTATCCAACATTAATTAAGAAGCTTCAAAATTGAGACACTATTTATAGCATCAAGAATTCCACCTGGTATCTCACAATTCCCCGATCATATTTATCCTCAATTGTCATATTTTTATAGGACATATGGCATGGTGGTTGGTTATTCTACAACAGTTTAATATACAGTTTGTTCCTTAGAATGCATTTATAGTCCATGATTTTTCATATTTCTTTAGTGAGCACACATCTGTAAAAGAGACATCTTGGAATATTGAATTTACAGATAAAGATATCTTTTATATTCAATAAATTCCCTAAATATGTTAAATTCACATTGACAGTTCTTCTATAAGTCCAATGGGAAAGGTAATGGAAACCCCTAAACATAACAAAGTTGTGTTAGGAATTGTTCTTATCTCCTTAGCGAAAGTAGTGTTTCCATATTCATTTCTATTACCAGAAGGTGGTACCAACAATGAATAAAAATATCAATATCTCATTATAGTCCTGGAATTATCACTCCATGTACTAGTGGATTACATGGAGGTGAAAGTTGATTCTGAATTAGTAATCAAACAAATCAATAAAGATTATTCTTTTAGAAAAGAAGAACTAATCCCCCATTATGATTATGTTTGAGATTTAATATAATAATTACCCTTAGATCCAACATTTTTTTACATCCTGTGACCACAAAATGCCCATGATGATGCATTGATAAATGTAGCCACAGCCTTGGAATATCCATATCAGGATAAAACAATCATTATCATTATTCATAATTTTGTATTTCCACCTTTTTTAAAATAAAAAAAGATCAAACCAATGGAATAAGACCCATTTCTGAGCAATATGGTAATACAATGGGATGGATAACACCAATCATGAAAAATATCCAAAATGGGGTACCTCTACAAGATAGAATTAAAAGGGAACAGATCTGGTGAATAGTAGTTAATTTCCCTCTTTATGATGGTCCAGACAATCAGATTATCCTTTATAGATGAGGCTTCAATGAAATTATTCATAGATGTATTGATGGCAATGAAATAGATAATTTCATGAACGAACATGAAGGATCCTATGGTGCTCACTAGACTAGGCATATGGTTTCTGATCAAATCTGAAGGCTTTGATACTGTTGACCTTTAATAAAATAAAATAGAACTAATATCACTAATAAGTGATATCCCTTACAGATTCATTCCAACATCATTCATTATCCCCTGGAGTTGCTACAAATAGCTAAATACTCCTGTGCATTTTTCATATGGGTATTGGATGTAGTAGGGACCTATCCTAAACCTTCGACTAAGCAATTCAAGTATATTCTTACTACTACTTATTTCTTATCTAAATTGGATGGGGAAAATCCATTCAAAGAATTTAGGGCCAAAAGAAATGTTATTTATATAAAAAACAAATATCATTACTAGATTTTGTGTCCCTCGTAACATATTGACAGACATTAGATCCAAATTCTGTTTCATTGTGTTAAAGAATCTATATCAGGAGAATAGTATCAACTCCCACTATTTATCTCATTACCATGTAGTGGCCTTTGGATAGAGAGAGGATTTTAAAAATACCCTATTAAATATACTCCAAAATATTGTGAATAAAGATTAAAAGTATTGTCCTGAAAAGATCTCTGATGCCTTTTAAGATTATTGGACTACTAGTCATAATGCAACATGATCAACCCTATATACATTGGTGTACAATAATGAAGTATTTATTCCTATTTATGTTCAATACGCTTCACTCAGTGTTTCCATATGTGACTAATTATCTACAGATGAATAGTCTTAGAAGTTATTTGATGAGCTAGAATGATAAGATGAAATTATATTGAAAACCATGTAACACTTGGCAGTTTATTCGAATAGAATAGCACGATCATTTAATAAGAAAGTTCTCCTCCATTCATTTATTCAAGGAGAATAGGTATTAGTCCTCATGACTTTGATGATACCAAGTAATAAATCCCCCATGATAAAAAATTTGAATTATTTATGGTTCTTAAAAAATGAGTAGTTTCCATACCCAAGAATTACTCACGTCATTGCTACTCCTTAGTGGCACAGGGGTCCCATTTCTTCTAATGTTTGAATCATATCTGCATAGATTCCCCTTAGAGAACAAGTTATGGCTTAGTTCTCATTTTAGTGAGATACATATATATTCCAAAGCTCTCAAATCTTGTCCCCAGCCACAAAGAAGTAAAAAATTACACCATTTATTGTGTTTATGAATAAAATATTCATAAAGAATCCAATTTTTAATAACTATGTGTGGCTTGATTCTCATCCAACGGAATATGTAGGGATGCCCATATCTCCAATCCTGGACCCATCCACAACCATAAGTAAATTTATTTATCATATTACACCTATATATGAACCAAATTGATACATAGTACTCTTCTATAATACATTGATTAATATTTATACCATATTTTGTCTTAAGTTTAACCTTTATTCTAGAATTTACTAAATGCACATGTCCCTCACATAAATCTCAATTGGTCTGGGGAAGAATCTTTTCAAGAAATATATATGGATTGATTTTCAATTCAATGGGGTACCTAGAAATGATAAGATCTCCTACCATAGGCCCAACCAAGAAAAAATATAAAAAATTCCCTTTATTCCCTATGTGTATGAATAAAACTAGCATAAAAAATGTTCCAAGAACTGTGTGTGGCTTTATTCTCATCCATATGAGATACATAGTGACACCCAGATTTCCAATATTGTTCCACGCCTGAAATTCATGAAATAAACCCCTCTTTGTTTTACCTATGACAAATCATATTTTTATAGGGTCTTCTTCAAAGCCTTGTAACGTTATTATTTTTTATAGAGGTAGAAACTGATACCTAGAATATCTACTTTAGGCTCAACCATCAGCATAGAAATTATAAAAATCCCACTTCCTCACATTAAAACATGATTGAAATGGTAAAAAATCTCATGAACTTTTTGTGGTTTGATTATTGCATCAACAAGAAATGTAGTTATGAATGAGCACAATAAAATGGATAATAATCCATGTAATTACAATACCCATTATCCTTCAATTTTTTGGAATTTTTTAATAGAACAGACCTTTTACAACTCCTTGTTTCTCACACTAACAACATCTCACCTGGGATTATGAACTATGTAGAGAATTTATATGTATAAATAAGTTATTTAAATTCATATTTTGGATTATATGTCCTCATCGAATTAAAATAAAATA
Organism: Viscum album; assembly: GCA_963277665.1. Taxonomy (NCBI): domain Eukaryota; kingdom Viridiplantae; phylum Streptophyta; class Magnoliopsida; order Santalales; family Viscaceae; genus Viscum; species Viscum album. The sequence goes on from OY728150.1 coordinate 1,594,015,365, forward strand.
CATGATATCATTTAAAAAACAATGTGTGATTTGATTATCATTTTTAGGATATATGTAGTCATTTATTGTTAGTTGGCCTTCATCCTCACAATAAGAAGTTAAGATTCATTGGAATTGTCTTGGTTCTAACCCATATAAGGTAAGTACTACTGTTCAGACATGACCTCCTCTATTAGAGGAGGATAATTTGTGTGCTTTTTTGAATATTTCAAATCCTCTAGTTCGTAACAGTGGGAAATACGCATATGGTATTAGAGATTTGTGAGGATCACACATCTACATAATCCAAATCACTGAACATCCTCTCCCTGATTCCAAAAGTATTGAACTAGGAGAACTCTAATTCCAACCATAATCGGTATTTGTAGGATGCCCTCACCCAGGGCCTGAGCACACTGGACATCCTCCCCAAGAGTACAACCATCTTGAACTACGAGAACTTTGATTCCAACCATAATTATGAAATGTAGGAAGCCTTCAACCATGGCCCAATATCACTGGAAATCCTCCACTGGTGTCCAACCATTGTGAAATATGAATAATCTGATTCTCACCATAATTGGGAAACATAGAAACCCTTCACCAAGGGCTTGATCTCACTGGGCATCCTCCTTCGGATTCCAATCCTAACTCCCTTAATCTAAGAATACTCTATGGAAGTAAACCTTGAATTAAGACCCCTAAAACTCTATGATTCAAGGAATCTAACTTGACCCTATTATTAGGGAATCCTCTATATGAGTGATCCCCATCCTATTTCTATCATAGGGATATATTCCCCTATGGTAAATACAGAACTATGTGTTATTTGATTACCATCCAACTGAGATACTTAAGAAGAATCCATAAGGTTCAAATCCAACACATAAAATCAAACCTATTATTTTTGGCTTTCATTCCTTTTAAGTTGTATTCCATCATATAAACAAATATTTTTTCCAAGTTCTTTATGATGTATAGGATTAAGTCCCACACCATGATTTGACTAGGCATCTTTTATCTATGATGTCCTTACCACAAGAAATTAAACTATATGGTTAGATCCTTATTACATGACCTTAAGAGGAATTATATGTACCTATAAGTGGCACTGAACTATGAGTGTTTTTATTTCATTCAAGATGATACGTATGTAGTAAATTATTGAGTATGATCCAAACATCAAAAAAAACTATTTTCTGCATGGATTACCATAAATTCCAGACTGTTATGCTGAGTGGATTAAAAAACTATCATCATTATAATAATGACTATAGAATATCTATGTAGTATCTGAGATGATACAACTGATTCATATCCTCGAATCCATGCAGATATCTCCATTGATGAAGAACCTAAAATAAAAATGGATGATTTTGAATTTCATACATGATAAATAATTGATTTAAAATCTCAAGGGAAACCTACATTATACATGGTAAATTATTGAGGATCCATGAACATATCTTAAATATATAAGTGATTCCCGAGGTAAGAAATAATTCCCCCAAAAAAGGGTGTAATGAGCCTAAATTCCCATCCTCTCAACCAATGTGATTTCTTAAGTATTGTAAGTCAAAAAACCTAATTAATTACTACCTTTAGAATGTATGTCCCTTTGAATATAGAATCATTGGATGTTTTTAGTTTTAAAGACAAATCTGACGGAAACCACATTGAAGAGGTTATTCCAAATCAGAACACATGTTTCTAGAGAAACAGTTATTTTCAAGGAATAATATCTATGAATGAGGGAATAATATAGAGACACTATTTTTTACTTCTTTGAGTTTTAAACATAATACTTTTTTTATCAATTCCATGGGTTGATATGTAATACAATTTCATGTCCTCATAATCTCATAATTTATTTTATGAAAAATAATATTAATATATTATATCATGTTTGCCTAATTTTTTATAAATATTGGAATATATAAAGCATGGAATGCAAGAAAAAACCCAGAGAAAATATTCGAATACATGGTATAATTTTTACCCTATAGTGACATATACTTGGTCAGAATCACAGATTCGAATATGGAAACCCTTGGCATCTATGATAAGATAATTAGTTAATTAATTAATTAATTAATTAATCTAGTTAATTTAATTCACAAAAAATATCCTTATATAAGTATCTAGTTATGTATAATCTATATGGTAATTAAAACAAGCCTAGGTTTGGTTAGATGAGGTCCCACATATGTTCGGTAGAGATAGATTAGATGATAATCGGTAACCCAATCTAGGTTGACTGACAGACACAAAAAAAGAAAATCATCCCCAAAATGGTAGAACACATTAATTAGTAATGAATGATCCAATATCGAGGTTGGGAATGCTATTTTATTTTTTCCATAATTTTTATTTAATTAATCAAGGATTAAATTATCATTTTCAAGTTTTTTAATTTTACAACTTATTAATGACCCATTTATATAAATTAAAATGTTTAAACAAAATTATTCTTATTATTCTATTTCCCTCCCCCTGATATTATAGATTTATTACCATTGGAAACGAAAACCTGGATAATAATTAATTAATATTTTTTTATTCATTTCCTACACATATTCTTCATTTTATTCATCATTAGTCCATAGTGCCAGAGATCAACATTTCTAAGGGGGTTCAAGTGCAGTCAGACAAAAACAATCATGGTGGATGTGTACATAATGATCGGATCATTGATTTTTACATTGATTTGAATTGAACATGAGTGATGCACTATATATATGGTATCTAGAGTGGAAATGATAATTATATAGAGTGATAAGTTGTACAACCTTGTTTGAGTGATTTAGACTCCGGATACTATCTGACTGGAGAAGAGAAAATTGATATTCGGAAAGGGTTATTTCATTATTGGATGATTCTATATGGTCAACGAGTGGATTTAAAGATGGGAGAAATAGATCTAGAAGTAACATTTTGAAATATTAGTTCTGTGAAGATACCAATTACTCCACCTTCACTAGGATAAACACATGGGGTGTAGTCCCCTAATTATGTTGGATATGGTTTCGGGAAAAAGATAAGGATCGTACATCATGTGTCTAACCTACACATCATGTGACCCTCCCAAGGAATCTGGGCCATGTTCTATATACACATTCCTATGACCCCTATGGGACACATTGTGTACTATTGGAGTATATATTCATGACCTGAAGGACCTAGGCATGTCCATGAAAACATGGCTTGGCCCCAAAATGGCCAAGACAAGCCTTATAGTACCCTTAAACCCCATTTAGTATGACATGTCTATAAATTCATGCGATGTAGAGGAAATAGATAGGAGGCCACATGGGTTCCCATTTCATGTGTAACCTCTTATATAGAGTGTACTTATTTATGAAACTTCTACATCTCAAATAATTTTTTTTTATTTTGACTCTTCATTTGTCTATAAATTAGCCTATCTAGTGTTTTTTCTTATAGAAAATAATGGTGGTCATCATATTATATTCTGAGATATGATGGGATATGTTTTAAGAATGATGAATCTTTATGTGGAACTTGAAAATGGACGTGATTGGGTAGGATCATCATATAGAGTTCATGGATGAAAATCACCCTATAATACCTGGAAGTTGGTCTGACATGCACATCAATCTTCTGAGTGGTACCCCTATTAAATATTTTTTCAATGGTCACCTATCAACTACGTGTTACCCCTAATGGACTATGGCGTGGGTCCTTTATGAATATACTATGTGGTAACCCGGATGGACTTCGGCTTGGGTCCACCAACTACTAGGTGGTACCCCATGATGGGCTAGGTCACGAGTCCTCTATTTATCTAATATGAGATGCATCGCGGATGAACTAGGGTATTTTTCCCATATCTAATGACTAAAACCCCCTAATGGACTAAGGTGTGGGTCCACTATAAATCAACTGATTGGTTTCCCCTAATGGTATAGGGAGTGGGTCATCCATCAATAGAGTGGTACCCCCTCAAGAACTAGGGAGTAGGTCATCTATATATATACTTAGTGGTGCCCCAGATGGAATAGGGTATTAGTCATCTGTATACTATGTGCTACCCCTAAAAGACATGTTTTTTGGTCCTATATCTATTTAGTGAGTCATAACTAAATATTGTACTTTGTAATGGGTCCTCTATCTACTAATTAGGACTCAAAAAACAACCTTGAGATGGGTCCTCTGTCATCTAATTAGTACACCCTAATAGATTAGGTTATGGGTCAGCCCATATCAGACAATGGAATATGTGATTTACATATCGTGTGGAACCAAAATATTGAACAAGGTCACATTTTATATACATTGAGATTTTTCCCCTAAAATAATTACTATAGGGGAATGTTTTGGTTCTTTTATGAAATTAATTTTTCAGATATACATGCGAGATACTGGGCATCAATGATGGACATTTAGAGTTGTAGGAAGACTCATCGTCATGGAAACTCTAATGAGATAAAGGTCCCCTTTTTATCACATCTAGTTTTTATATATGAGAATAAAAATATTTATTTTTTATTCGATATATTTTACATCTTTTATTGGGTCGATATTGCTACTTCTATCATTTCTCATATTTCTACCCCTTCAGTTTTCAGGTCATGCAAATGGGTATGCCTATACACACACCTTCATGGGATTTTCCCACAAATATTACATTTTATGTTGATGATAGATAAGATAGTGGTGGTTTTATATAAGGATAGGCATACTCTATTTAATTTCACTATTTATAGTGTTTGGGTCTTAGAGATATGAGGCTAGACTCTCATAGCAATTCATTTCCAATTTCTTTTAGATTGAGATATTTTTATTAGGTGAGATTGTATATTTCCATTTCATTATATTTTACTCTATCTCAATATTTCTAATTATCTAGATATGATTAAATAAATGGTTTTAAATATAGAGGTCTTTATTTTTTTTATTCCTATACACTACTATATGGAATTTTTTGAGTCAATAAGTACAATTTTATTTCGAAAAGGCCACCCATATTATTTATGACTTCTCAGTGATTTTCATTTTCCCATGACCTATGGAGGAGGTATTTTTGAAGTGTTGTATCACAAATCCAATAGTTATGAGGTCTCAGGTGAATCCATTCTTGACATGGATTATATATACATGACATAAAATAAATTGTTGGAGATTATAGCAAGTTTCTCACAAAATAAAAATGTGTGATGAAAATCCCGTACCTTAAATCTAGACAAAATTTATAAATGATAAAACCTCATGTATAATAAATATAAGTTTAGAATAAACATTTTATAGAACCATAATTATATATATAATATCATATATGAATTTATTGTGAGCTTTTATTACACTTTTATTAGCTATACGATTTTAAATCATGTTTTGAGTAATAATTACTCAGTTTATCATCTATGATTTGATTTTTCATATTTTTTCCTCTTACATTGATCATGGATAATTCAAATCCATAATTTCAAAAATTATATAAATATAATTTATTATCTATATATATTCATTTAGTTTAATCCCTAAAATATTAACATAAATAAGGAGAAACATTGTTCATGGAGATAGTAGGTTGCATGTACGCATGAATGTTGATTACATTTTCTACATAGATGAAATGAATGAAAACAAAAAAATATTAAATTTACATAATAATGTTTATGTCATATATATCACATGTTATTATTTAAACATTTTCTTATAATAGTCCATGTAAAGAATATACAATTAACAAATCACATCACTTTTCATGGCATAGTCCTTCGTAAACACAAATGAAATTATCGTATTCCCAGGGAATGGAATGTAAGATGTAATATTTGATATAATGATTCAAAAATAATTATAATATCACAATTTTCATTTATAAACAATAAATCCCTAAATATATTCAATAGTGATAAGCGGTGATAGAAAACGAAAAACATTGGTTCATGTGGTTGTACACGCTCTACCCACAAATGATTATTTTGTAACCCATTTGTTTGAAGAGGAGAATGTTTATGTTACACTATTTAAATATTTAAAATATAACGAAATGGAAGATATTTATTTTTTTATATCCAAATTGTTTGATAATAATTGAATGTGTTGTAGAACGAAATAAAATAAAACACTCAATTAGACACATTTCCTCTTCTTCAAAAAACTTAATTTGGTTTACACAAAATAAATTATTTTGATGGATTTATGGAAAAAAATGTAGTATATTATTATATTATTGACATAAAAAAATTAGTTGTGATTTTCAAAAACAATTTTTTAGTATTTTCAAGAGTATTGGAGTGGATGTATCCTTTTATAAGTGAGGTGGGTGGAACACATGTAATTAATGAAAAGAAAATGGTGTACCCACATTCATTGCACGCTACAGGGATAAAAAATGGTATATTATAGAATCATATATATTATAAGGTCTACATATTTCCTTTAAATTGGGTTTTATCTAAGTTTATAATTCCTTTTATCCTTAACCGTTTTATTTTAATTCCATGTAAATTCATTTTCACTTTTACTGTGTTAATTATATTTTAGCATTTTTACTATTCACTATAGAAAAAAATTATTTTACCCTTATTATATAATATATAATATTATGATTCCTAATATGGACTAAATATTTTTATATTAAGTTTATATAATTGGAAAATTTTAATTTAATTTATTCACGCAGAAGCGATGAGAAACAGGTTTCTTGAAGGAAAATTTGTTCAAAAGATTAAAAAAAATTTATATCATAATCGAATATGGAATTTACAATAATGGCCTAATTTATATATATATATATATATATATATAATTTAAATTTTTTAAAATTATAAACTATAATAAAAAATATATACAATTTGAAATTCATTATGAGAAATTAAAATTCATACTTAAAACAATTATATTTATCATTCATATTGAAATTACCTTCTGTACTAATTATGAAAAATTCACATCATGTAAATGTTGAAATGATTATCTCCAACATGAATTTGAATTTCCTAAATAAAATTTTCAAACTTCTATAATTTTAAATTTATAATTAGTGCACAAAATAAGAATATCCAATTTTTTAATAATTCAATTTATAAGAATAAAATTGGATTTATTCTTTTATATTGCTTAGAAAAAAAATGTTTGATGTTAAACATTTGACTGAGTATATAATATCTATTTTTATAAAATAATTATCTAAAAGTAATTTTTTAACTTATTTGTGTAAAACATGTTTGTGTGCATAAATATTGATTTTAAAAAAAATTCATTTGTTTATAAATTGTATTTATTTTCACTTATTATTATTTGGTCACCAAAGAATAAATTTTATATACATTTTTAGATAATATATTTTCATAATTTAGTTAATCATATTCATACCCATCATTCCAAGCATTATGTCATAAATATCATATAAAATAGAATTTTTTATAGTATGCCATGTTTCATTTAAAATCAAAGTTGTGATAATTTCAAGCTACATTTTTTGTGTCATATAACACAATTAAAACACATTATTGCACGAAATGTAATATTAACATAGTTAGGAGTGTAATCGAAAAAGAAACATGGTGTTGTGGGTAACTCAAAATATAAAAAATAATAACATTATTAGATAAAAATTATTTCCTAAAATCTCATTGTTTTACATTCAACACCCTAAAAATGAATGTCTCCCTAAAAATTTATCACAGCGGTACCAAAAAAGAGAAAACAACCGCTTCATTTTATCCTTTAGATTCAATATAATTTTCTAAAGATGGTGTTTTCTCTTAAATACCATTGACCATGTGAGTGTTCTAAATTTATATTGCTTTCTATATATTGAAGATCATTTTTTATGTATTATTTTAACAATAATTTTTTATTTGTTGAAAATTAATATTTTCTAAGAGATTAATTTGGAAAAATAGGAAAATGTTTCTAAATATTCAAACCAAACACAAAGTGGGAGAAAGGTCTTTCTTTTGAGAATGTTTTTTTTCTGGATATAGACGATCATACTCAGAAGCATTGTACACAATGTTTCAGATTCTGTAGAACTAGTCACATAAGTCTTTGGAAAGTTAATGTTATTCATCAGAAAAATAATTTTAATAAGATCTATCAGAATGAAGTTAAATAACCATTATACCATAATTATATTAGAATGATGTTTTTGAGATATATTGTTATAATTTTGATGAAGAGTTTTAGTGATGAAAATGATCTCCCGAGTAAAAATGTTCTAAAACATTCAAACAATAAGCCAGATGACGATTATCTAGTATATATTTCACTATTATCACACGTTGTTTGTAAAAATTGTGATGTAATAATTATAATGAAATGGGGGATATTAGATGATGATAATCGTATTGAGTGTTGATTGAAAATAAATATGGTAATGAAATAATGTGAATTCATAATAGCCTGAAATGTCTGTCAGATGACTCTTTTCCAATATGAATGTTATAATAAATCTCAAAACTATCATGATCAAATATTTTGATGAAATTCATTAATATAAAATATTGGGTCAGTTCCACGATTCAAGACAAATATTTCATTAGATACAGATGTATTGGGCATTGATTTATTTAGAACTTTGAAATACTTACAGCTGAATTGGATTAATGAAATTAAATGTTATGGAGTGGAGGTTCCATCTTAATTAGAATTAAATCGTAATTTTAATTCCATAATAACAATAATTATGTCATTATGTTGATTCCATTATTATGAGGATTCCACCATACTGAATATGAGTATATTCCATCATATTGAATCTAATAAGGGATGATAATCAAACATACTCCGAGGAGGGTAGTCGATCAGACTGACTTTGTGAAAAAAATTAATCCAAATGACTATGAATATAAATGATATATTAACTAAATCGAATGAGAAAATTAAATTCGCCATATTTTGGGGAAGAAATATAATATGACTGACTCTACATAGTAAATTCAATTGGGCTGATTCTGTGAAGGATATCTTATCAGACTAGATCTGAGGAGGAAATCCAACTCTAACAGACAATTAGTTTTTTATTATGAAAAAAATGTTTTAGGAAAAAGGGAGAACCATGAAGTCAAAAAGTATGCAACAAAACAAACCACGCAGAAAAAACTATAGGATCTGCCCATCCCAGTTGATGCCCCGTGACAAAGACTTCACCAAGAAAGACCCTTCAACAAGCTGTCTGGTGCATCATTGCACGAGCACAGAACCGATGGTGAAGCCATACCCTCTCAAGCATCCATATCCAAAAGGCCAGAATTGATGAAGATTCTCTGGTCCTCTTCTGAAGAAGAACAATGTAGTTTTATGGAAAAAAACATCACACACTGCAACACCGAACAAAAGGAAAACTAGAAGAAGGTAAATTCCTCTCAGCCGAACTAACCAACACTACTAACTTAACTGAAGTCATTAAAGATTAACTTGATATTACCCGAGTTTATTTCCTTAAAAATTTATAGGGCAAAGACGTGATCTGAGTGGTATGTGAATCTGTAAGAATATCCTCTAAACGGATGGTTAGCTTGTCCCATGTCTGAATATTCTCTTCAAGATTGATTCTCCTATTGTTGAAACCGCCTACTAATATTCAGTCATGCATGTACATCCATGAATATGTTTCCTCCATAAGAGTCAAACTTAATGGTCTCCCCATCATTTTAGCGGCTTCTTCATCGGTTGCATTAAGATACAATAATTGTCCAGCAGTCTCGTCTTCGGAGTTCATGATCAGATCCAGCAGTTTTTTAGCCACAAAACCTTCTTTGTTGTGATTTTCCAACTGTTCTCTATTCAATTTCTTCGCTAACATTGAATCCATAGGAAGGGTTAAGTAAGAGTAATCATTCATCCCCTTATAAAAACCCTTCCCCCCTTCCATAGAGGGCCTATTCGAAATTCTTTCTAGCTCCTGAACCACGTCGCTAGTCTCTTTAAACCCATTAACCAGTTGAACATCAACATTAGAGCCAGCATCTTGAGATCCATAGTGAATGGCCTCACCACTAATAAGCCCCTCATGAATATCTTTCAGCACCAGAGACTGAAAATGGGATCCCGATATCTCCTTATCATTACACTCCTGAGACCTTCCCCCCTCCACATCCATTCCCTTGTCATCAACTTTAAGAGACTGAAAACTGTTGAAACCCTAGACATTAGTAATGTGCCTTTCCCATTGCACTCCTCTGGATGCCTTCTACCATTCTAGACTACCATAACAAACATCATTTGTGTTTTGGGAATCCGCATCCTGGTGGTACTCCCCATCTCCTAATGTATTGTCCACCGCCTCTACAACCTTGTGATGAGCTTTAGATCCATTTCTTGGACTCACAAATGTAGAAGAAGGCAGACCCGCCCCTGCATTAGTGGTCATCCCAGTGCCTGACAGCCCACGACCCTCCTATAGACCCAAATAAGAGGCCCCCAGCTGCTTTCCATGATTTTAGGAATCAAATCCCCGTTCAGGTTCCTTTTGATGTGTGCCCCGACCAGGCATGGATCCTCTATCAAGAACCTCACCATTTCTAGCCAAAGTTGCATCCATATTCTGAAACAGGATCTTTCCAGCTCGAGGGTCACCATGGTATGCCTCATCAAACTGCACTCCCCTTTTTCCATGTCTCAAAGACGCATCCACACCACTGTCCACAGTCCCATATTTCCTTGACCCACATCTGCAATCCTCCGCTGAGTGGCCTAACCTCTTTCAATAAGAACAGAAGACCACCCTGGACTCATACACAACCTATTGCCTATAACGATACTCCTCGCCAATGGTTATCCAAATGAAGTCTGGAGGCTTTCTAGATGCATCGACCTCAACAAACAGCCTTGGGTTGACCAGGTGGCACAATGCCTTGGTACTGCTATCAGTACAGAGAAACCTTCCATCGAGATTTCCCGCTATCCTGATAATCAATGTATTTTGGAACAGTAATGGAAGATTAGGAAAACATACACAAATCTATACTAAAGGGGATTCATGTTTCATGTGATAGTTATATATCCATATGTGAAGGTAAAATATATCCCCATGGTAGCTACGAGGCACGCACGACCAGGCCTTGATCAAGTCTTCCTCCGACGAGAAGTGCACCATTATGTTCATGTTGTATAGTAAACAAATTGTAGCCCTTTCTTGAAGACCCCATGAACTGAGGACGCATCTGTCGAATGAATACACTGATGGACTTCTCTATGAATAAAAGCAATCAGAGTCTGGTTGAGTAACACAGATGCTTCATAGAATTCCGCAAGTGATAATGGAAGATTAGGGCTTCCCTTGATCAAATCGAGAACCTTTGGGTGTAGGGAAGATTCTGTAAAGGGAGGGAGAAACTCGAGTTTGGAAAGGGGTAAAAAGGCAAACTAAGTTCCCATGGAGCTTAATGAAGGTCCCTCCCCCATGGGTGGGGGAGGGATCGGCGCGGATGTCATCTCTGTCAAGAAGAAGGAGGCCTCGCAAGCTCCCTTCGTCGCGGACATCCTCTCATTAATGAGCTAAGGAACATCCATAGTAATAAATAATAGATTAGATTTTCATGAATGGATTTTAATATCAAGACTCGATGTGATTCAAGAAGGTTCTAAAAGAGTTGAAGTGGAAAAACATGAAATTCAAATAATCATATATGTTAGTGTTTTTTTATTTGTGTAACTATGAAATGTTTTTCATTTTTTCAATGTTCGCATTCTAGGATGAATATAAATGGAATCACAGTACATTAGTATATTTAATCCTTTTCACATTTGGATATTTCAATGCACTATAGAAGATGATCATAGTTTTAATCAATGTTCTCATTAAACAAATATCACTACAAAAGATCATAAAGAAGAAAGTTTTCTTAACGGACTCAAGAATTCCAAGGTGATGATGATTTCGCTGAGGAAAATTTTATTTAGTTGTTGACCATACATTGAAAAATTAAATTTTAGAAATTATTTCTTCATAATGATTCAATAAAAAAGAGTCTCTTTGAGTGAAGTAATCCGAACCATGCTCATCGGATTAAAGTGTGAGATAGTGTTTTGTGGAGTAAATTTTTTTATAGATTTTATTTTTGGATCATGAGTTTGTAAGAAAACATTGCAAAATGACATGAGACTATATAATAATTCCTATTGGGATATATATGGTTCGAATAGTATTTGGAAAAAAATTTATTCGCATCTTCATATTTTATAATTTTGATAGTCCAAAGGGAGTGGATATGTGAAGGATGTAGGTTATCACACTAAGGTCAAACCTTGTAAATATCATGAACATTACATATTTACAAACTTTTACATGAATTCATATTTATTTAAGGATGATAGGGTAATATGATTTAATATGTTTCTATTCTTGTGTTCTTTAAACCTATAAAAATTAAACAACAGATTCACCCCCGCCCCATCATCATTTTTATTCTTTCCTTTAGTACATCAAGTGATATTAGAGTGAAATATCCCCTAAAAACTCCTTGTAATAGATAATGCAATGATATTAAATAGTAGAAGAACTAGTACATTTGATAAAAAACCCCATTAAGAATTATCAAAACTTGTCCCAATCATGGGATTACACAGTAACTACCCCTATCTCCCAAACATAGGAAAGGAGCAAATAGCCTACACTAAAGGAATAACTAATAACGGGAGTCCTTTTGATAAGTACCCATATGTACACACAATTCTCTATGGATGAATTAGTGAAGAGGGAAAATGTAAAAAATAAAACACTACTATAAAGTAAAAAAATCATGCATTAATATCTAATCTATAAAATAGTATGATAGTTTAAACTAAAATTTAAAGAGGAAAAATGAAAACCTTACCATAAGTATATTTGAAACCAAGAAAACTAGAAAAGTAATCCTTCGAGAGAGCCCTGCTCTTAAATCCCATATTGTGCCCACCATATGCAGTCCAAAGCATCCAGTATCCCTAACCTCTTCTATAGTCACATTCAACATGTCTATCAACTACATAAGACATGAAACATGATGGTAAATCGCTTGAAGGGTTGGATATATACATACCTAATGAAAAACCCCATGATATAAAGGGAGGAGAAGTAATAGATATAATATGAAAGCAATATTTTAGAACACTGAATGAATGATATAGTAAAAGAGAAAAGATCAACCAAAAAATGATTGAAATTAAGAAAATCGATATTGAAGGACATATTAATGGTGACTATATAAAGATCCATTGAGTCTTAACCACTAATAGAGGGAGAGTAGACTCATCTAATCATGGGAAGATAGAAAAGAAAAAACATGTGGCATAACCCACATGTATTCTCCTCTCCACGAAAGAGAGTAACCAAGTACAAGGTGGGGATAGACAATGATATATATATATATATATTCCTAGTTAAAAGAATTAAAAACAAGAGAGTAAAGGGATCTTCATCTCATATATCTACCCAAGAAGAAGAGTATTTGATAGTTCCAAAAGTCCATAACGGTTCCCAACATCTCACACATATTCTCAAAAGTAATCATCCTAGTCTAACCATGAAAAATAACTATATCATATATTCTATGGGCCACAAACTCAATATATATGACATGTACCCTATTACATCTGTGGGGTTCCATTGTATAGGACATTTAGAATGCCACTACCTAGTTATGCAGGGGTCAACTCAGTATCCATCAAAGATGGAACTTCCTTATTATGATTGAGGTTAAAACAAATAACTTTGGGGGTTACCATGAAAAACTATGATAGTGGTTCATCGTGATATATGTTGAGGAAACAACTACAAAACTATACTGGTCGGTCAAATTGGAAAGCATCAAGTATGCCACTACGCTACTATGCAAGAGGATCAACTCAATATTTATTGAGGATGTCACTATCTAGATATGATATAGGGTCAAATAGGTAACCCTAGATAATTCCAATTCCAATATACACTAGTGGTTTATCTCCGTATGGTCATTGAGGAACTCCATATCCCAGCCCCACTATAGGGTACCTCTCAGAAAGGCCCTGGTGAACCTGTGTGATCACTACCATCATTGATCGCTACCTTATCAGGCTTTGTTTTTAGATAAATTCAAAAAATATCTGTAATTTCAAAACCGAGGCCACCATCACATTCTACTTGAATTAAACTCAATATAGGATAATAATAGGATAAAATTCGAGTTCAAATTAATGATATATAGATGTTTTAAGTTCCCAATAAAAGGGATAGGGGTACAAGGTGTGTGAAGGGACAAACATGGTCTGTGGTCTCATTTCAATATATAGTCATGTCCCAGGCTAGAACATAGATCGATAAATTGTTGTAGTACATAAATTTCAGGTGGACTACGTGACATGTCTTGGATAACATGGAAGAATCCTTGTCATACTCAATGGGTCTGTGTATCGTACCTCATGTTCATGTACCAGAGCCCATGTCCATGTACAAGACCCCGTCTCTTTGGACTCATTCACATGTTCATGTGCATGGCCATGTACATCCTAACTCTTTCCTCCCTCATGATCCATAACATGGATTTCTGTCTACGGTAGTGGTACGTGTCATGTAGGAGATCTACATGCCGTTTCATCTTCATGTTTTTTGAAACCCTAGTTGTCACCATGGAAGGGGCTACACTATGTGTGTTTATCCATACATATGATGCGTAGTCAGTATTTTTATATAAATCCCATATCCAATATTTATTCCATTAATCATTCCATGATTCTTTTATTTCATCCTCCAATAAGCTCGAAAATGTAGGATCAAGTCGTGGTTCTCGGATTATGGCATCTCCTCAATAAAAATAATCCATGTAGACTTATTGGGGTTATTTCATAGTAACTGCAAAACAACCTTTCTTCATGACTTGATTTATTAATATTAAACCATCAAAATTATAAACCAATCCTCATAATAATAATATATATATGCTTGTTACATCGGTCGATGACTTTATCTTTGATATGTTGTAAATTATGGGGTGTTATAGGGCTCGGTACCACGGTGTCCTATCACTGATTAATATATAGAAATTTGGGAGAAAGGAAAAATAAATTTAAACATAGTTAGAATTTTGTTCTTTTCTAGTGATCAATAAAGGATATTCATGTCTAAGAAAACATTGAAATTAGTCAATTTAAATCGGTACATGGGCACATAAAAAGGCTAGAATTTGTGAAAATCAATGAAAAAGGGGACGATCTAATCAATAATTTAATTGAAAGGGTGTCAAAATATTTATTTATGATCCCTAAATCAATTATGGGTCATTTATTGATAAAAAGTGTTTTATAATTATCAAAATAAGTTATTGTGTTCACTACCTCATAATCTGATCCAATCTGGTGCTTTCTCTTCATCTGATGATATTTTCCAATAGATGAGGGAGGTGGTCATCATTGGTGATTCCAGTATTATGATGATAATCCTCTGTTGAATCACCATGGTAGTAGATTATTGAATTCATTTATTTTTTACTTGAGATAGTTAGGTAATTTAATAATTAGTTGTTTCACTAAACATACCGACAATGAGCAAGGGGTCTGACCACCCCACACCAACCCATTTTATGTCCTACCAAAGGTAAAAAAACATATTAGTGAATCATAATGAATATCAAATTTATTTTTTGAGATTCTATTTAAGATTTGTCCCATTTCAATTATGAATCCTCGCGCATATAATATAAAAGATATTTAATATTTTGATGACATTTTTATGGGCACAACAGGCCTCATAATTTCTCTCTATATCAATGCATAGATATAGAAATATTTATAAAAATAATAAAATATCTTACATGGAAAATATTGGCTATCTACATAATTTCCCCCTTTAGTATTTTTGACCCATAAATGAAAAACTAGTCAAAAAACATGGGATTGTGAGCTTGTAGTTGGGTCTCTTACGCCGATGAACTATCTCTCACATTTCCTTACTTGCACAACATGAAAAATAAAGAGATAGTCCTTCCATGATGGGTCCTCTCCTAATGATACTCAATATCCACATGGTTCTCTTTAACGGTCACCACATCCTGGATTTCATTATTGACCCATTTGAGGGCTTTCATTGGTTCGCACACGTATCACCTTTGCTGCGACACATGGAATATATTTCTCACTAACTCCAACTATGGGGTTAGGTAGTGGTGGTAAGAAACCTCACTAGAACTCTTAATTATCTCAAACATCCTAATGAACTTCATGGATATAATTCCTCTCTAGGAAAACACGTGCAATCCTCATCGTGGGGAGACTATTAGGAAATTACTGTCCCTCTTCTCAAACTCTAGGGGCCTACGATGATGATCTGTATAAGAGTTTTATCAGCTATGGGCCATTCTAATCTACTAGAGTATGACCTGTTCTTTCTTTATTTTTACATACAAAAACTTTTTTCCTTGAAAAAATGACACAATAGTCTCTTTCTAGCTTATGAGTGACCAGAATGGTCTCCCATAAAGGGACTCAAAAGGTATCATGTCAATTGAATAATGATATTTTCTTTGTATTAAATATCTACCCTGGGAAGGTGATTATCTCTACTGCAGATGAAGTCCCAAATCAACACCCTTAAAATATCATTCAAAACAGAGATATTATTCTCCGTATTCCCATCAGAATGGGGGTAAAAGACTATACTAATGCTCATCTGGGACCCAAATGCCTCCTACAAGACATCTCACAATCATGACATAAACCATAAATCACAATCGAAGATAATCATCAATATCACCCCATGAAGTTGAATGGTCTCCCATACATATTGTTTCCCAAAACTCTCTACTAAAATATCCTATATGATTGCACGGAAATGATCTTACTTTGTGTGTTGGTCAACTATCACCCAGATGGTGTCATGGTCATACACTTTGTGTAGTAAATCTTTGATAATTTCCAAGGGTATGTTGTCCAGCTTTCCCTCTGGGATCTCAAGGGGATACAACAAACTAGAAAAACATGGTGCTCAAACATTACCTACTAACAGGTTGGGCACCAAGTGATGAACTCATCTATGATTCTACTCATGTCAGACCACAAAATTTGATGCTTATGTTCTATGTACATCTTTCCCACACTAGGATATAAATTTAGGTTTGACATGAAGAACTCTCAAATCAACTCCTCCCGCATTGTGATAGGAACCATTTTCCACCCATGGAACAAGATTTCTTGATTCCCCCCATTCAATTATCCATCTAGTGAGTTGAATGTGGATATATGACCACATAAGACCTCAAAATTGGTTTCTCATTGTTGTGACTACCTCAAATGCTCAAGAAGTTAAGGGGTCCACCCCATTCATTGTAGAAAATTTATACCCTACTTCTCCACCAGGGTCAACTAAAATATTCCAACATCTCGGAAGCCTCCTACACTAGGGGAGCGTGGGAATTACTAATAAGGGAATCAACTAAAAAATTTCCATTCCCAGGTGTATAGACTATATTGTGGTAATATTCATGTAGGAATTATAACAAGAGACAATGAATTAGTTTTAGGTCTCTCTACATGAATTCATACATGAGACATTGGTGGTTTTAGTAAACCATAAAGGACTCCCATGAATTTAGTGACTCCACATTTTCTTGGTGAATACTACCGCTACTAGATTTAGGTCATGAGTCGCATAGTTCTTATCTTGGGGTCTCACCTACCTTGACACATATGTGAAAAATACCTACCAGTATATAAAAAAGAAGATGATCCCATATCCAATGGCATCGAAAAACACCACAAACCCCAGAACATCATCTAATAGTCTCAGAAAAACAGCAATTTGCAGCATCACACTCAACACCTAAAATGACTTATGTAACTAATAAAACTATTTAAATGACTACCCAGTCAACATCAGGGTGTTAAAGCGGATTTCATGATGTATAGTTCTACAATAATCCTCTACTACTATCCCACCAATCCAATAAAAATTATCACCTCTAATGCTCTCTTGGGTGGCTCCCATGATTGAACTACTTCAATATTTGTTGGTTCCATGGATAAACTGTGTTATGAAAAAGATACCTATATTGTGAACATCATGAATCTATAACTAGTACATAGATATCATCCTAAAAAGTTGATTCTCTCTAATCTAATATAGAACCACCCTCATGTTCTCTATATCTTCTTCCTCTAATGCAAAGTAGATGAGTATGCCATTAAATAAAAAAACCACAAACTAGTCCGTATGTGGATAGAAAACCTAGTTCATGGAATCCATAAATATGGTGGGGTATTTTTTAACCCAAAGGGAATCTCTAGGAACTCATACTGTCTATAGTTACATTGAAATTACAATTTTGGAATAGTAACCTCATGAACTCTCAACTAGTGGTAGTAGGACCTGAGATCAATCTTTGAGAAGCATATCATTCTTAGGAGGACATCAAATAAGTCATTAGTCTTCATCAAGGGGTATTTTTTATTTATCATGATTTGGTTTATCTAATCATAATCTATAAAATCCATACACTTTTATCCACTATTTTCATGACTAAGACTGGAGTTGTTGTTGGGGAAAACTGGGTCTTATGAAACCATTCTATTGAAGGTCATCCAATTCAAAATATAGCACCTATATATCAGTTGGATTCATCTAATATTACTTAAAAGTCATAAGAGTAGTCTCGGTATGCATGTTAGTTAAAACGTCATCTCCCTCCTTGGAGGTAGTCCCAAACAATCATTATGGAACACTCCCATGTAATCTTCCACAACTGAAGGAACCTAGATGACTGATGAGCCTACTACAACAAGTGATATACTCACTAAGTGAAGTGTGATAGGCTACAGTATCCTAGTCATAGGACCCAAAATTTTGGCCATGAGATCTCTCTTACCAGAAAAAGAGAATCATGTCCTACCAATGTTTAAACATCTCAATTGTCTGCAGTGACAGTTAATCTTGGTAGGACCGTGGGAAAAAATCCACTCCCAAGATTATGTCATAGTGTTATATCATGATGAGAAAAATTTAGAACATGAATTGCTGTCCATAAATCAATATCTCACATTTCAAGCAGGTGAAGGATACAGAAGAATAATTCTATTCAGGATAATCAAGAAAAAGATTATGGGATAGTAACTCCAATGCGACCTATAGCTCTTATACAATGAGTATATAGATAAGGGAATGACTCGAATTAATGGCTACTAATATTTATTGATGAGTATAAAACACAAATATCATTCCCCTAATAATATCATGCTTTATAGTATCATAATCTTCTATATGTTGCATTTACCTGTGGCTCTGACCACCACCTCCATATTCCGGACCTGGGATGCCTGGTGGTGTTGGTGGAATTATAACATAGTGGTGTCCACAAACCATAAATCATCATTCTACTCTTCTAGATCTACCCCTTTGGCATGACCCTACCCTCATATGGAACATCCCTGGTCATGTTTTTCCTCTTCCGTTGAAGTCTATTAGCTATCTACTTATACTTCTCATCATGTATGGTCAAGATTTCTCATGCTCTATGAATTCACTTAACAGAGTAAAATCACCACCCATCTACAATATTCCATGGTGCTCTGTGATGTGTCTACCGCACACCACCTAATTTTTATTCCTTATCGCAAAAGTGATTCCTGTAATGAGATCCTACTGCATAGAATCTTCTATATACTGAAGAAGACTCAACTATGTTGTACCCACTACCAACGCAAGATATCAAGTGTATTTTTATAGAAATATCTCTTTCACCAATGCGTCATCTCTCACCCTATCAGAGGTGTGGATACACATGGGCACTATGCTGGTATTGATCTATTTATGGGGTCCATTCTCAAAATTTCATGATCTGATGTATCCATTTGCAGATCCTATAAAGGGAGTACATGTTGTGGTCAATGAACCTCATTATGTACTTAGCGACCAAATCCTCTCCTTTCTACAGCTCTAGAATCCCATGAATCTAAATTGAGTAGACGAAAGATGGGTACTACCTCTCATAGAATAGCTGCTAGAAGATAGTCCACGAGAGTTTTGACTCACTGTGAATATGTGTAACAACAATCCCCAGTGACCAAATACTCCATTTAAAAGGCTAGTTATACACAAAACAACATGATGCATCATGGTTTGAAAATTCTTGACGATATGGACTACTGTCTCTAGTCAATTTTCTTCTCCCTAAGGATCTTTCTCTCTCTTGAACCTCAGGGGTATCTGATACTGGAAATCATGGAGTGTCCTAAAACTATATGTATATTTAGACCACTATGCTTGAATGATCTAATACTCAACATGTATATGTATGATAGCCCCACATGGAATTGTTATTTCCCTATGGTACTATGAAAATAACAATTATTTATATCCAAACTATGATACTCAATTAATTAAAACATGTTACTATGAATATTTGGAGTCAAACCCACTAATATAGAGTAATTAGTTTGATTAGAATGCCAAATAATTTAATTTTAATAATTTTAAGAAGTTTCTGAGAAAAGAATTCTTTAATTTATTTGATGAAATCAAACTGAAAACAAAACAGTAGAATTATTGGTTTGTGAAAACAGATTGTGAAGGCATTACATGGTAATGTAATGTCAGGTTTTAGGTGCTGTTGGATTTTAGAAAATAGGTTAAATCACTATTTTGTGTCAGAATCAAGATGAGGAAGATCCAATGATCATGGTATATATTTTATAACGTGACAATATGATATTTCTATTAGTATGGTAATTTAGGGTGTTGGTGAATCATGTTTTTCTCAATACCCTGTTCAATCATGATTTCCCCAAATGTTGAAAATTTTCATGTCATATTTAGGGTATTCAGGTGCCCAATTGAAATGATCATTTTTAATTTTAATATTTATGGTCATGATAGAAGAAAAAAAGGGATTGGAAGATGAATAATGAAATTATTAAAACCAAATACATGAATTATGAAAATAATTAAATCCAACAGCACCATACCCCGTTGATTACATAACAGATAACACTAAAGGGTTTCCCCCCTCATCATAATGAAGAATGAATAATTGGGGTGGAGGAAGGAAATTAATAAAATAACGGAAAATAGAGAAAGAAATTGTGGACGAACAACAACATCACTCTAAGAATTTATCTTAGAAATTATGAATGCTCTAAAGCAGTATTGAACACCTCTATTTATAGAATTCAACTTGGTTCTTGAAGACTTTGATCACAGTGTGTGCTTGAAATTCACATCGTGTAATTCTGATCCACTTTTTGTGATCCCTCATGATGCATGCGCAGATCTTGACTGATTTTTTTGAATTTTTTCCCATAATATGGTGTGTAACTTGGTTACATGTCATGTACTCTTTATCCGTGTTGCCATCGTGTCTATGAGAATCTTGTGAAAATCGCTTTGATAGATTTTATATTTGACTATCGTCATGTTTTGTACTAATGGTACATGGAATGTACTTTTCATTCACATCATGTAGGCATGTCACAACGTGTCTAGAGGCATTTCATGAGCTGATACTATAGGTAGTGCACTCTCAATAAACAATATGTACTAGTTTTGTTACAGAATTTTTAGGTTCCTTCTCCCTCCAAAATCTATTGTCTCTCCATGAGAAAATCTCATGGTGCGAAGTGTATCTTATCTTAATTTTCAACCTCTTTTCATTTTATTCTCAAATATTCAATGTTTCCTTCCATAAAACATAAACAAATTCAAAATTCCAACAACTAGGTAAGATTTATAAATTAAATACAAAAATAAATAGATAAAAACACTCAAAAATATATACATGAAAAAAACATATCATGATGTTATTACCTATCCCCATAGTGGATGGGGATCATGGGATGGAATCTAAATAGATGCCTCATCACTAATTGGATCTTCATCATGATCTGGAATAGGTATCCTAGCTAGTCGTCATCACAGAGGAATCGTGATATTTTTAATGATGTAACACTATCATATGAGAATATATATTTATATTAATAACAATTTGGATATGAAATATGATATAAATTCAAATACTCAATCTTATATGTTGAATAAACCATTTATCCATTCAAACTATGTCCTAGTGTACTAAGTTGGCAAAAAGGTAATCATAGTCTTGGAGAATTTATATGATGGTTTTTTAACCATCACTTGATTCAATAACTAGACAGCTACACTGGAGACACTTTGAAACAATTTCTATAAACCCATCATAATCCTGGTAATGGGTTTAGTCTAAAACATTTCCCACCAATAAATACACCTCTGATACTAATCCTTCCCAGTCTGACCCAAGTCGAGGCATGAGTTGTATTTACCCCAATCCCTCCACCATAATCGAGGGGCTAGTGACTAGCACCAAATATATATCTAGCATTGTGAGGCTTTTCTTAAGTACTAGTATTCACACAAAATAACATCTCAATTAGAAAGTGTAGATGGTCGAGTAAAAGTTGCAGCACTACTATAAATTCAACTATCAATGCATAAACCTCTTGAAAATAAAAAAGTATAATAGTGTAAACTGAAAAGTAAAGTGGAAAAATACACTCCTAGCTAGATATATTTTCCAACATAAAAAACTGGAAAATTACACTGATAAAAGAGTCTAATTCCAAAATCCCTTGTTTCAACCACCGTATGTAGTCCAAAACAAGTTGTGTCTCTAAGAACCTCACTAGTCAAGGTCAACCAATTATTTATCTATATAATATATATAATTTGGAGGAAAATCCCATGCTAGGTTTGTTATATACATACTTATTAGGAAAACTCAAAATTTTAAGGGAACTACCAAGAGATACAATATGGAAGACAGATAGGAGAACACAATATGCAAGATACAGTCAAAGAGAAAAACTCAACCTGAAAGAGAGTTAAGGTATGGTCTCCCAAACATAAGGGGATAGACACGGTGAGTATATAAAATACCCATAGAGTCTTCTCCACCTATTGTAGAAGAGTAGACTCATCCAATTATTATAATCCAGACATAGAAAGCATGTGGCATACCCTGCACGTATTAACATCTCCTAGAATCAGAGTAACTAAATCAAAGGCATGGATATAGAATGATATATATTTATATATTTTTTACTCTATTAAAATAATCCCAAAAAAAGAGTTACAGGATCTCCATATAACATATCAACATAAGAAAAAGAGTAACCAACAATTTTAAAACTCCATAAATGATTCCCATTATCTGACGCATCTTCCCAGAAGTAACCATCTAAATGTAACCATGCCTCACTGTTTTGTCGTACAATCGAGAGGAAAAAAACCTGAAGTGGAGGACCCATTCCCCAATACATCATGGGGGTTCTACTATGTAATTATTTGAGGATTCCACGCTCCATATATGATATTGGGTCAACATAGTATTCCTTGTGCTCTCCACTACCGTACTATGATGGATAGTCAACTTGATACCCATCGAGGATTCCACTTCCTAGTTATGCATGATGGCCAACATGGTATTCATCGAAGATTCCACTACGCCGACATATTCAAGGTTCAAATTGGTACTTATCTATGACCCAACTTACCAAATATAATGGAGGTTAAATACTGTATCTTTTCATGATTCCACTACCCAGGTATATTGGAGGGTCCACTTGGTCCCTCTTGGGGATGCCACTACCCATTTATTCTGGAGGGTCCACTCGGTATTCATTGAGGATTCCACTCCCCAGTTATATGGGTGCTTCAAGACAATACCAATCAAGTATTACAATACCTAGAAATGAAGGAGGGTCAAATCAGTTGGGTCATTATTGAAGTCCACTGCATAGCCTTGCAAGAGAGTAATGTTTAGAAAGGTCCTAGTGATCCTATGTGATCACTATTGTCATCAGGTGCTTCCAAATAAGGCATCATTCACCGAAAATTTAAAATCTTATCTACAAAGCCACAACCAGGGACACCATTTTTATTATATAAAAAACACATAGGATAAGATATTTTTGAACCAAATTCAGTGTTCAAATGATGAAAACCTGAACGATTAATGTTTCTTAAAAAACGAATCAGGGTACATGACATGCGAGGGGACCCACATGATGTGTATTCCTGTTTCTCCACCAGGTCATGTACATGGATGGCATAAGAATCCATCCCATGTACTATTTCATGCCATGTTGGCAGGATACATGGTGTGTCCAGACTAACTAGGATAGGGTTGTGTTCTTCTCATCGTGTCCTTGTGCCAAACCTCATGTGGATTTTTTGAAACCCATATCCATGAATTGGACCTCTAGAAATTGTAATATATTAAAAAATAATGTCTCTATTTATGTAATTCAACATGGTTTCCTACCCATGTTATCCACTACACAAGTTCCTATCTAGGGACGACTACCCGATGTGTAGGTGGACTATATGCTATTTCTTCCTTAAGATTTATTGAACTATAACCATCTACAATGGGGGGGGGTACCTACCATGTTCTTATCCTATTAAATGTACTGTAGTTATGATATTTAAAAAACAATTATACTTGAACATCATGGATTGAATCATTTAATGTCACTTCTATTCAGTCCTTTAATCAGTCTGAAAATTGTGGATGTAGTCATGATTTGGAGATTTCTACAACTGCTTGCTAGAAATTAGCCCCTAGTTTTATCGTCATTTCATTGCAAGAACCACATTCCAACATTAAATAAAAACGTGATTTCTTGCTATTAATCCATTTAAATGATCCTCCAAGCCTCACAAAAATACATGATTCATTCTCATTTCCTCGATGCATTCCTTGAAAGTCGATTTGAAGAAAATATGTGTGTCTGATCAGGCTCAGTTCCACAGGACATTGAACAACCAAGACTGTAGGGTCCTAACAGGGATGAAAATGATGAAATTGGAGAAAAAGGTACAACATATTTTTATTAAACCTCATTTTCTATGTTTTCATGACCCCTGATCAATAATGGGTATCCAGTGTCAGAAAACATCAGAATCCATCATTTATAATTGGTACCCAAGCGCATGGAATGGATGAAATTGGTATTGATCCAAGAAGAAGGGCGGGTCCACTAAATAATATAATAAAATGTTCATAATAACACCAATTTTTGACTCCTACACTAATTATGGATTATTTTTTTATGAATAACGCGAATTATATTGATTTAGAAATTTCATTATGTTCATTGCATCTGGATCAGATTTGATTCTGTGTTCATAATCATCCTATGATATTTTTTTAAAAGATGATGGAAGGGGGAATCATTGGAGATTCCATTGTAATGGGTCTAAAACTAAGAGATATCCGTGGATTTACATATATATAATTCATTTTGGTTTTAAATTAGTTAATTAATTAATTTAATAATTAATTATTTGACTGAACGTACCTCTAATGATCGAAGAGTATGAACGTCTTCTACTAACCCATTTTATGTCATGCCTATGGTGAATAACACCTTCTAGAATCAACAGTGCACATAGATTTCTAATCTTAGCATCCTTTTAATATTGATGTAGTTTTCATTAACAGGGTGTGTGCATGCACTATAAAAAATATTTAAATTTTTATCAAGTTAATTATTTGCACACTAGGTATTAGAATGTCATGTAAACTCAATTCCTTACTCTGCAAATATGTTTACAAATATTTAAATTTCATAGAATGAAAAATTGTGTCTCTACATGGATGGAAAAATTAGGTAATACATTATATATTATCACTTTTCTGAGATGTTATAGATGCTTCCAAAATTGATTTTCCACCTATTAAAAAGGATTCCTTGATGAAATTTAATAATAATATAAATATTTTTATTTATTGATAATATAAAAATTATATACTTATTTATCAATAAAATAATATCTATATGAAGGTGATGGGTATAAAAATACTAAAGGGTGTGATGGAAGACCTACAATATATTTTCAAGGGTAATAGTAATGCGATAGAATAAAATCTAGAAATTAAGCATAGTATGTTTGAAGACATAAGAATGAGATATAAAGAAATTATGAATGAATAATTCACTAGTACAAATGAAAATGTTTCAACATCATGGGATTTGAATATGTTTCGGAAGACTATATAATAATTTAAAGAATAAGGGAAACATTTTGGACATTTTTTATTATAATATTTCCTATTTTGAATATAATAATTCATTATCTATTAATTAATTGCATACGATTATTATTGATTATGACATAAGAAAATATCAAATTGTCAAAAATTTGATGAAGGATGAAATGTATTTTGAAGCTATGGGAAAAATGAAAACTCATGATGAAGAAGATGTAAATTTGTGTTGATGAGTTTGGTGGTCGTCACAACCCTCAAAATAAAATTTCTAAACCTACAGTAGTATAGTATTTAAAGGTCTAACCCAATGGAATGTATGTGAGTTTTAAAATAGTTTATTTTTTTAAACTCTACTGTTGTCAGAAGTGGAGGGGAAATTTTTTTACTTTCTAAATTTTTTATATTTTTTATTATTTTCATTAGTTAACATAAATATGAACACAAGAATAAATCCAAGAATCTAGTTCTAACACTAAATCTTACACTAATCCTTCACTAAAGTATCAATAAACATTATAAAACAGTAAACTAATAAAAGGAAGTAATGGAAAAAGGATCCCAGAGCAACCAGTCACTCGAAAAATCTAATCTACAGTTTGAAATCGATGACTTCTCCATAAATTTTTGCTGAAACAGACCTCAATGAAAAATAGACGAATCTCCCTCACCAGGAAATTGAACAGGGAGAAGATTAAGTCTTGTAGTTCGCCACACAAAATCATAACCAAACTGATAAAAAGTTTGAAAAAGATTATATTTGAAAATAAACTCACTATAAATTTCCAAAGTTAATGACTTTTAAGACTGGATAGATGTATTTAAAAACAACCTCACCTGTCGATATTGATATTATGAATTTTGAAATCAATTATTATGTGAATCAAATAAATAGAAAGTCATAATTCAATCTCGTCGATTGATTATGATTCTGAAAAAAGAGTAATGTAATTTTTGAATTTTTTAAGACAACCCAATAGATTTAAATTTCCGAGCTAAGAAAATATTAACCTATGATCATATTGATTAATTTTAACGACCCGAAATTTTGAATAAATATTTTTTCCTAATTTTCTGTGTTATTTTATTTTTATACTCAACAAAACTGTTTCATTTGATAACATGAGTATAATAAAAATGAGACTGTTGGGTTTTGACTGTTATATGGTCATTGGTCAATATGACCACCGGAAAATAAACAATTCAATATTTCTCTCTAAATACAAGTGATCTTGGTTAATTAATATAGAAGGAAGATTTGATGGCCTCACCCAGTAGTCTTGGACCGATCGAAGCCCATCAAATAGAACTTGGTAAGGAGGTATCACCACTGGGCTCTGCTCTGGACCAAACCCAAGCCGAACATCATCGTGTGAAGTTAGAATGGAATCACCTTCGCGAGAAGTTCAAACTGATAGAAATAACTACTCGTGCGATGTTGGCCGAGCCTCCCTCGGATTCTCTCACCTTAGCACACCTTGCACTTAGTTCCTATGCTGGTGAGATTAGGGGATATGTAAGGAGACCATAACTGCATTGTGTAATCCTTTGTTTTAAATAAAAATATTCATTTCTTCTTATGATGATGTTTATGAATTTCCATATGTCCGGATAAATATAGTATGCTTATTTTTTGTGAATCTTAGAGAAATGATATTTTAAAAAAATGTTTATGTAAACCTTAAATAATTAAAAATGTGTAATGATTTTCAAAAAAAGGTCTTCTTCATTTCATATGGTATACCTTCCAAATTTAATTAACATGTTCTTAAATCTTTTATATTCTGTCCCAATACTGTTTTAGTGATTATTTATGAGTGGGATACCCATGTCCCCTCTCTTTTCAATGTTTTCTAAAACCTCGTAACATAGCCGTTATGCTGCAGAATTTCTGTCTCAAAATGTCTCTCTCTTATTCTGAAATTCATTTATTTTATTATGTGAATACTCAAATCTATTTATTCTAAATTTTTATTCACATATATACCAAAATGTTCTATTTTAAATTCATGGATTTACATACATGAGACCCGCTTTCCCTTTTCGTGGGTTTAAAGTGACATAAAGATCATGTCTTTAAAGTATTTTTTAAAACGTTATGATTATGAAATGAAACCCATTTCATTTATGCTATATATGTTGATTATGAAATGATTGATGATGATAAATTTGGATCACATGGTAATAATTAAAAATTAAGGATGCGCCCTAATAGCACTCTAATCCATTTGTTAAAGACTTAATCTCAAGAGATGACCATTTTTAACGACGCCTTGTTGAATAACACTGGTAATTTTTAATGACACCTTGGGGATGGACCTTGGTGAAACAGAAATTATTGTCAATATTAAATTTTGTAGCCTCATCTTCAAGTTATGAAATATGTTATTTTTATTATGATATAACTTAATATTTATTTATCATACCTTAATGTTATTTTTCATGACATTGTTGATGTATCTCAAGTTCACATGTTAAATGTTTCCCCATTTTCCCTTACTAGGCCTTATGCTAACCCTTTCTTTTGATATATGTCCCCAGGTTATGAGATGCAGTAATGAACCTAGGATGAACATAAGGCTAAGCCTTTCATGTGTTTAAGAATAATGTTTTATGATTTCATGTTTTATGTTTCTGGTTTCCAAGACACTAAACCTTAAAGATCCTCGGTTTTGTAAAATGAAATGAATGTTTATGTGATAAAAGGCGGGATTCTATATTAATGTTGTGTAAAAAATTCAAGGACATAGTAAAAAATTAATGGAAAGTGAGAAATAACTCCCCAAATTCTACACCGCTCTGGAGCTCCTTTGCCTCCATGTTCGATCATCAATCTCCCAGGAGTCTCTATTCTCCAAATGTATGGTGTGGAATGAGAAGGAGAGTCAACCGAGAGGATACTCTCTCAAATATGGTGTGATTTTGAATGATAATGAGCATCCCCCCAAAAATGTGTTGCTTCATCTATCTTTAAGTACCAACCGTCTTCTACTGCTCATCACCGCATTTTATCACTGAAAAAGTTCTGTTTCTTTAATAGGCACCCACACATGCATTTTTTTATAAACGACTCATCACACAAGTGAAACCCCTGTAACTAACTCCCAATGAGTTAGTTAAATGAATCTCGATGGGATTTCATCTCTCGAATGAACTTGCACATGAAATCCAAAACAAAACAGTTAAAAACATGATAGATATAAAATAATGACAATTTTATAACTATAGTAAATAATTTTTTATAAAGTCATAACTAAAATATATTTTGAAACAATTTTTTTTATTACATTATTTTATACATATCAAGTTATTATAAAAATATTTTAAAAATAGATTATTATGAATTAGTTATTTTATTTGTTTAATTATATGTTATTATAAAAGTTATGAAATGACAATCTATGTAAAAAAATTTATATTTTAAAACTGGTAGGTTATAAATAATTAACATAATAAATCGTTGTTTCATATTGATTTTAGTAGTTTTTTAACTATAACATTCATTTTAATATTTATAATTTTATTTTTTTATTAAATTATGTTTTTTAATTTAATTTATTAATATTATTAATGTCAATTAAATTTTATATTATTTCGAATATTAAATTATTTTCTATTTTAACTTAATTGGATTAGTTTATCTTAATTAGGTATTTCATTTTTTAAAAATTTAATTTAATTATTTTTATATTTTTATTATTTATTTAATAATATTATTAATTATTTAATTTTTATGTTTAATGTTTTTATAATTATTTTTTATAAAATTAATATTTTATTATTATTATATTTTATTTATTTATTTTTATTATGTTAACATTTTTTTCTATGGGTTTCTTCCCTACACTCTGTGGCTCTGCCTGTAATCTCCACAACGCCGACTCCTTCAGTCATCAGTGGCAATGCTCGGGCAGCGAAATCCTCTTTCTCTCTGGTGAAATATAGACTTAATCGATGGAACATCTCCTCCCCTCCAGTGACGACTTTTGGTTGCAGTAAAACTACCCTAGCATCGCGCTTCAGCCAGCATGGCTCATTATAAACATCAATTAGAACTGGGATCAGCTCCGGGTTCACCTCCAGATCCAGTTAAGCTTCGAATCAATGAAATATTGACCTACTTGGTACTGTTACAAATCTATTTTATAATCCCAATGGATTGGGGTTCAACAACGGTTGCATGAGACTCTTCGCACAGTGGTAGCGGGGGGTAGTGGATAAAAGAAAATGGATCAATGGCTGGGTTTGGATAGTTCGGAATGAAAACTCAGATCATAGTGTTGCATTGAGAAATATGTGTGAGTAGGGAAGAACTAGTTTTCTGAAATCAGTATTTTGAACTTTTAAGTTTTATTAATTTCTTAGTTCCTGATATTTGGATGGTTTACTGGAATGGATGGTTGCAAGAATGGTGTTTGTAGAAGGTGAATGCACGAGAGGGAGGGCTGGAGTATGTGTTAGATGAATGGGTTGAAGGCGAGACACCGATTGAAGGAATGGCATCAGTGAGACGTTCAGAGACTGATGAGACAAAAATAGCAAGTGAGGCTTGCATCGGTGAGTCCATGGAAAATGAGTTGGAACTACTAGAAGGATTTCATCGGTGAGTAACGACTCAATTATAGGAGAAAATGTGGTCGGTGAGTCAAGGCAGGGAAGAAATAAGTAAACTATTGGTGAATGCGTGAAATTTCAACATGTCGGTTTGAGAATTTGTTAAGGGAAGGAATATATATGTGTGCATGACACATTGATGTAAAAAAATAATCACTATTAATTAAAAAAATATGAGTCACCAATAGTTAAAAAATAGTTACTATGAAGAGAAAACGATGAGAGGAAGTGAACGATGATTCATGAGAAAAAGGATCGGTGACTCAAGTAGATCAGGTTGTCACGACATTGGTGTGTCGCAGCAGATCGGTGAGCCAACTCACCGATAGAATAGATTGAAGTTCAAACAATAAAAAAGTAATATTAAACAGATAATAATATAAATAAAACATTAATTAATTAAAAAAATAAAAATTAGCAAAAAATTTTAAGACTAAATAATTTACATGATTAAAAACTAACTGAATAATTAAAGAAACTAAAAAATTGAATGTCACTTGATTATTAACTATGAATACAAATATTAAGATTAATTAATTAAATATCTTAATATATGAAAATCACATAAAAAATTAACCACAAACAAGAAGTTAAAATAATAAAAATTAACTAAATATCTTGAACAACTAAGTTAATTAATTAAATAACGAATTGATTAATTAAAATTAAGAACAAATTATTTAATTAAACATAAACATAAATTTTTCATTATCCAATAAATAGAATAATTGGACTAGTTAATAAATAATATTAATTTATTTTAATAAATCTAATTTAAAGGGTAACGTTTTAAATTAAAGAACTAAATTAATTATTACCCAAATGAGATAATTAAATGATAAATATTCAAAATAAAAAAATTATTAAATAGTGAGAAAAATAAATATAACTACTCAAAATAATAAAATATATGAGAATAAATATTAATAAATCAAAATTATCTATGTTATAGACTAAAATCATATAATTAATTAAAAAATATGATAAATTAAGAAATTTAATTATAAAAATACAAACGTACAATTATTTAGTAAAAAGTTATTAAATAATTAATTAAATCATTAATAATTAAGTGAAAATGTTGTGAAAAAACTACATAAAACTAGTCCGCATATAATTCCCCCACACCTAATTGTTTCTTCCCTCAAAAAATCTCATGATTTGTAATCTTTAAAAAATATATAGTAGTACTAATGAATTAGCTCAAACTATAACATGTTCAACACTTAAATATAGAGGACTGAATTGTCAATAGGCTTTTGAAAAGATAACTCAAACCAAGTTCATCCTTAAACAATATCTCATTAGTAATCATGAAATAAATGAATCATATGTTAACGAATGTGTCATGCCTTAATTGTGAATTTTCTTAGTGACTCATTTCAATCCAATATCAGGTTCTAAGTCCATGAGAGACTCAAAGATAAAAGTCAGTGTAATCAAGAACATAACAAAAAGAACATTGTACAATGACTCAATCTTAGGTACCAAAAAATAATTAATTTATTTTTGAATCACATTAATGATGCAACTTAAATGAGTACCATATAAACCAATTAACCCCTTCTTTATCCGTCATTCATCATTCCCCTCACCTTAATGAACAATTTTTTTAACCCTAGATACTTTGTTTAATTTTTCCCAATCCATGTATAAATGTTTTAATCATTTTTCTTGTGCACATATTCAAGGTGTATAAAGGTATTTTATAGTAAATAGAAACACACCTAGAATATAGGGTCTCAGAGTTACCCCATAGGATCCAAGATTCCCAGACTACTCTAATTTAAAAATATTTATATAAAAAATCTTTTATATTGTCTCATTTTCAATTTCCCTAATAAATAAAAGAAAAACTAATCCCCAAGAATCAAGATCAAACATCTAGTTCCAAGGGTTAAAATCTTAACTCCACTAAAAAGATACCCATATCACTCTAAAAAATTGGCCCTAAACCAAAATTTCATAAAATCACTAAGTAAAGATCACTCGGTAGTTATCCATTATCATTAGTTTTAGACTCAAAGCACAACTTAACTACCATCAATGAACTTTCCTTAAGAAAGACTCATTTTATTACGGAATAAAACCTAAATTGTTGAAAGAAATTTGAAAAAAAATTAACAATTTTTTTACAAAAACAATGAAGTTACCACATGAATTTATGAGCTTACAATAAAGCACAGTTTAGAAAAGTCAATAATTGACCCCTACCCTCACACTTAAAAACCATATTGTTCCCCAAATTTGACTTCCAAATATGTAGAAAAACAATTTGACCATTTAAGTTAAAAAATGATTTCTCAATTTAATAGATTAATGACATGTTAAAAGGGTCTAAATGAAGTCCAAGAAGTATTTCTTGCCACAAATATTAATTTACAACAGGTTCACAAGAAAGTACATGCATTAAAATTTAACTCTAATAATAAATATTTTCCATTAAAATTCAAACATGGCATGAAAATTTTGGATACTCAGTGGATAAGGTATAAGAAATATAATAATGTATGATTCAATTGAATGTACAATATAGAATAGAAATTCATAATAGCACATTTTATTTTAACAGTTTCAAAGAAGAACAAAACAATAAGAAAGCATGTACCCAACCACGCTTATTTTTAAGCAGTGAAAAGATTTTAATAGAAATGAAATTTAGTTATGAAAAGTGAAGTACATGCCGAATTTTTATATACACAGTGACATACAATAGACTTTTTAGTAAACATGTAATAAAATATCCTAATACAAGTAGAATCATCAACACTAGTAGATATAATTTACAAATTAATAGTCACTGGCTCACAAAAAGTAGTAATTGCAAATTAGTAGTGATTTTTAACTAAACTAAATTACATTAGAAAAAGGAATACAGAGATTAAGACACTTCCTAGAATAGGTTTTCCATTAATCCTTAGCTTGGGAGTTCCACTACATTATTGATGCAGTAGCATCCTGAAAACACAAATCATTAAATCCAAGAACAAATAAAAAATAACAGAGACAAAGTATATAGAAGGAAGCAAAGAATCACATTATTTAACACAAAATAGTACAAAAGTGAATACAAAGAAAGAGCATGGGTTTACTCCCATGAAGTACTGAATTTAAAATCTTCAATTGGACTTTTTTAATTACAATTTGTTTAATTTTTATTGAAAACAAACAAAACCATGGGTTGCCTCCCATGAAGTGATAGGTTTATAGTCCCTAGTCTGACTCACCTAGAAACTAACCATATTCACTAGGTTGATTTGGTTTCCTAAATAAGAACCACCACATGTTTTTGGCCCAAATGTTTATAATAGAACAATGAAAATTTTGGGCCCCAAGACATAACACACCAACAACTAAACTATAATTTCCTAAAATAACCCCTATGTAGAACCCTTTAACAGGTGTGGGAATAGTGTTTTCCACTTCCATATTATATTCATATTTGACACAAATTAAATTATTATGAAGGGACATCAAGGAATTATGATTATCAAAGGGCGTGGGATTGTAATCAATGCTATCTTTCTTAACATCAACATTAACATACTCACATTCAAGGGTGTATGTTTGTAAATAAATTATTAGGTCCAAAGGGAATTCAATAACATGTTAAGAACAATCCTGTATAATAGAACTAAAGCACAAATCCCCTTCTAATCAAAAATCAGCATCATGATGACCTATTTCATTTGACTTAGTTGAGGATGGAAGTGATGAACAGTGACAAAAATATATTTTCTCACTATTCAAATATTTAGGTTTGACAAATTTATAAATCTCTTCTAAATGATCCTCATTTATTAACTCACAATGACCATCTACCACTTCTAAAAAAACAATTTTTCCTAATATAAGTGTGTACTCAACAAATTATTTATGTTCATGTTTAAAAGGCTCACTTTAAAAAACCATGTCATTTGAATGTTGCAATTCAATTTCCAGAGAAGAATTGTACATTTCGGTTTCAATAAGTTCAGTTTCTCGAATGTTCGAATTAAGACAATTATCCTCATCTTTGAAAACACTACCTTCTATTTAAGTACACATTATTTCATAAAAGAGATTACTATGAGAATAGGTAAATGAAAACTCATCAGTTAGTCATTCTTTAAATATCATTCCCTCATCCTCATCGTTCAACAACATTTCAGAATTTTCTAGGTTTATAGTTTTATTACAAGGAAGAGTGGTTATCTGTTTATGTTTAAATATTTGTGTTTCTTGGATTTTTAGCTTAAGGTTCTCTTCCAACGTGTACCCAATATTATGTTTGTTCTTATTGTTCACAATATCAGAAAAGATTGGTGAAGATTATTTAACATTAAAAATTTCATTCTCTAGTTAATCTTCAGCCCGAGTGACTTCATTCTCAAAACATCTAAAATACAGATTTTTCTCCAATGTAGGAATTATGAAGATAACTGGGTATTACTTTTCAATATGTTTCGATTCATCTTCATAATTTTCCAACTAAACAACATTAAAATTCTTTTTGAGATTTTCATTGACATTCTCTTGATTCAGTGAGTTGGTTATTTCTATATTTTGTTTAACAGAATAAATTTTTTCAAAGAGAATAGTTCCATTACTAGTTTCCCAATCAAATTACTCTAAAACTTAGTTTTAAAATATTTTATATACATTTTCCCCTTAATTAATTTAAGATTATTCTTTTTTTACCATTATTGTGACTCCAAAAGCATGTTTCACAATATTTTCATTATTTGATCTTTCTCTTTAGTGTATTTAGTTTGAATTTTATGAATTTTACGTGAATAAAAATTCAAAACAACTACCCTAGAATACAATTTGGATTCATTTTATTCACGTATATCTTGGAATTCAGGATTATATTCAATGTTTCTATCATTATCTCAATATAATAAATTTGTTGTGGCCGGTTATAGACACACAACTAGGCAGTGTGCCCAAAATAGCCATAGATTACACAGTAAAGGCCAAGTTGAGGATTTCAATTCTAAAAATATTACATATATTTTAAACTAAAAAATGTGAGATTAAACCCACAATGTTTCACTATTGATGAATAATTTTTGAAGTTCAACAAAAGAATCAATGAAGCTCAAAGATTATATTTTTAAAATAATTTTTAAAAAAAATTATAAAATCCCTTGACTCTCAGTGTGTGCCTTCCATAGAAATAGTTCTAAATTTATATGAGGCCAGAGGTCGTTATGACCCTCAGAATAATATTTACAAACTGATACTATTATAGTAGTGAAGGGTTGAACCCAATGGTTGGTAGGTGAGTTTTCTATGTGTTTATTTTTATTAAACTCAACTATTGTCTTTAGTGGAGTGGGAATTTTTTTACTTTATAATTTTTTTATATTTATTATGATTTTCATTAGTTAAAAAAATATGAACAGAAGAATAAATCCAGAAAACATGATCTAACACTAAATCTTACACTAATCCTACACTAATGTAATAATAAACTAAATAAAATAGTAAACTAGAATAGGGAAGCAACGGAAAAGAAGCCCAGACAAAAATACATCACTCAGAAAATCTAATCTGTTGGATGAAATAGTTGACTTCTACAAAAAAATTTGTTGAAACACACTTCAATGTAAAATAAATGAATCTACCTCTCTAGGAAATTCAACAAGCATAAGAATATGTTTTTTAGTTCTCCACACCAAAACATAACTGAACTGCTAAGAAGTTTGAAAAATATTATATTTGGAAATAAACTTCCCATAAACATCCAATGTTAATGACATTAAACTTATGATGTATGTATTAAAAAACAACATCACTAGTCAATATTGAAATTATGAATTTTGAAATCAATTGGGAGGTGAATCAACTAAAAAGAGATTCATAATTCAATCTCACCTATTGATTATCATTCTGAAAAAAATGTAACGTCATTGAAGATGTTTTTAGGATAACCAGAAAAATTAATTTCTCGAGCTAAGAAAATTTATCCTATGATAATATAGATTAAATCTATGAAAAAAAATCCAAGAAAATAGTACAGAAATTAAAGGAAATAGAGAAATAACTCCCCAAATGCTTCTCTGCTCTCAAGATCCTTTCCATCCATGTCTACTTATCAATCTCTTGAGAGTCTCTGCCCTCAAAAGGTATGGCATGGAATGAGAAAGGGAGTCTATTGGGAGAATCCACTCTAGAATCTGGTGTGCTTTGGAATGAGAATGAGTGTCCCACCAATAATATGTTTATTGCTATGTCTTTAAGTACCCATTGTCTTCTACTGCTCCTCACCACATTCTTTCACCAAAATAGTTATTTTTCTTAAATGATCACTACACACGTGCACTTTTTTTTGAATGACACATCGCACTAGAAAAACCCATGTAAATAACTCCCCATAAGTTATTTAAATGTATATGGATGGGATTTTGACTCATTAATGAACCTACACAAGAAAAATAAACAAAACAGTTAAAAACCTGGTTGAAATAAATTAATGAAAAATTTATAACAATAGTTATTAATTTATTATAAATTCTTAAATAAAATGTTTTTTAATCAATGTTATTTTATTAAGTTATTTTATTGATATCAAGTTATTATAACTATATTTAAAAAATATATTGTTATGAGTTAGTTATTTTATTTAATTAATTATTTTTTATTATAAATTTTATGAAATAATAATCAATGTAAACATTTAGATATTTTAAAACTGATTAGTTATAAAAAAATTAACATAATAAATTTTCATTTTCATCTAGATTATAAAAGTTTTATTAACTATAAATTTTATTTTAATATTTATTATTTTATTTTAATTTTTTAAATGAGTTATTTAATTTAATTTTTAAATATTATTAATGTCAATTAAATTTATTATTATTTGGAATATTATATTATATACTATTTTAAATTAATTATATTTATTTGTCTTAATTAAGTATTTTTTTAGAAATTTAATTTAATTTTTTTTATATTTTTATTATTTATTTTATAATATTATTATTTATTTATTTATTAAGTTGTACATTTTTATTATTATTTATATTTTTTATTTTTTTATTTTTTTATTTTTATTTATTTATTTATTTTAATATAAGTTTCTATTTTTTGGTCTTCTTCCCCATACCTTGTGGCTCTATCTCCCATGTCTGCAGCACCGACCCCTTCAGTCTACAGCAGTAAATCTCAGGTGGTGATCTCCCTCTTATTTCTGTTGAAATCTTAGCTTCATTGACAGCACAACTCCTCCCCTCTAGTGACGGCTTGCGATTGCAGCAAATCTACCTTAGCAGCGCGCTTCAGCCAACATGGCTCCTCATCACCAGCTATCAATACCATGATCGGATCTAGGTTCTTCTCCAGATCCACCTAAGCTTCACAGTTGTGGCATCTCAACCTACTTCGGACTACGATATATCTATTTTTGAGACCCACTGGATTGGGGTTCGACATTGGTGGCACGGACCTCCTCGCATAGTGGTGGAAGGGGGTTGTGGGAATGAGAAATGGGATCAGCGGCCTGGTTTGGAAATCTCAGAATGACAACTCGGATCCTAGTGTTCTAGTGAGAATGAGGTTTCAGTATGGAAGAACTTTTTTTTTCTGAAATCAGTATTTGTAAATTTCAATTTCGATTAATTGTTTTGGTTCCAATTGTTAGACAGTTTTCTGGAATGGATGAGTGCATGAATGGTATGTGAAGGAGGAGAATGTAGGGGATGGAGGGCTAGCGAAAGTGTGAGATGAACTGGTTGAAGGTGAGACACAGATTCAAGTCTAGGCATCATTGAGATGTCGAGATACCGATGGAAAAAATGCTCAGTGAGGGTTGCATCAGTATGTTCTTGGAAAATGAGGTGGAACTGATAGATGGATTTCATTAGTGAGTAACGAATCATTGATAGAAGAAAATTTGATCGATGAGTTGGGGTAGGGAAGAAATAAGTGAACTATGGCTGAGTGCATGAAATTTCAACGCTTCAGTGTGAGAATTTTTTAAGGGAATGAATATTGGTGTGTGTGTGCCACACTGATGGTTTAACATCCCGGTTCTAGAAGCCGACCAAAGATGCCGCATACACGGTTGGTCACATGATGTCAAGTGCATTTCCCCAAACGTAAGAGGCTGCTGATTATAAGTGAGGGCTTTGGGTGTGATAGTGGGGAAACTATGACCTCATTGGAAGAGTAACACGGAGATAGTAAAACAAATATACAATGGAAAAAGTAGTAATAATACATATGAAAGTATACTACGGAAGACAAGAAATAATAAACTGGAGCACACACATATATAAAAATGATGCATGATGAATATGTATAGAAATGCAGAAAAAAAATCACAATGATGGAATACAACAGTACTAAACCAAACTACAAGAAAAAAAATAGCAAACAACTCCACATCATCACAAGCTATAGCTTGGTCCCATGCTCTCCAGCTACATAGTCAATCAAGAACCTGAAGTAGAATGGTGATTTCCTTTATCAATAACTGCAACAACATAATCTCTTTGGGCCTACAAGCCTGTGCTAAACATTTAGTGAATATATGAAAGGTATGTACAGAATGTAGTAAACAAGGAAGTACATAGCTGTAAACAATCCACAGTTTCACATCATTCAAACAAATAAATAACATACAATAGCTAAACAAAGTATATAACCCCAACATGTAACCCTCTAGGAAGTACCCACAACCTATCCCCTATGGTTCTACCAAGAAACACATGCCCACAACTAAACAACAAAGGTAACCCTCTTGGATGTAATCACAGACTATCCACTCAGGTCCTACCTAACAAGTACAAGAAACCCTCTGGGCAGTAACCTCAGTCTAACCCCTTTGGTTCAGCTTAATCATAGACTCTCTGCGAAAGCACTCACTATCAATTCCTCATATAGTCTTGTATTAGTAACTAAAGGTTCTCTAGGGAAGAACTGAGGTCACATTCCCTTTGTGCTCCATATCAAGGAACTACATATACTCTGAGGAAGAAATCAATGTCAATTCCCCCTGTGGTCTTGCAATGTAAGTTAAACAGACACTTGGGAGAAGCTGTCAACATCCATTGTCTCTATGGTCTATACAGAAGGTTCTCCAGATCCTGTTTAATTCAAGCAAGTATAGTATCATGTATTGTCTTAAGTAATCCCCAAAAATTTTTGGCTAGAAGTCTACAACATATCAGCATAACAGAACAATAGTCACACCATCCTACAATACTTGGCATGGGAAAGTAAACAACATCCTAACTGGAAAATGAGACCCAACAGTCAAAACATTCAAAACATGCATGGCCAAACACATTCAAATCACATAAATTCACCCTATTCACAATGAATTTACCTCTACTAAAGATACAAGCTTAACAACAAAAAAAGGTCTAAAATGGAAAACGTACAAAACTACGTTCATGTGTATTGGGAAAATTTTCACAGATAACTCAAATAAATTAAACAGAAAGTCACAAACAACATACCTCAATGTTTGAAAGTAGATATATGTGAACCTTGAGACTTGAATCTCACATGAACACCGTATATCTAAAAAACTCCTTAAATGATCAACCATGGATAACATGGAAAAGAAGAGAAATTAGGAAACAATTCTCAAGATGAAGGAAGAACATACCAAGGCGATCCCAACGCAATCAATGAAGATCGAATTAGAGATCAGACGGATGCATGGGGGCTTGGAGAAGAGGCATGGTCGTACTGGTTATCTCAAATGAATGAAACATAGAAGAAGGGTGTTCTGTCCATCAGATGTGAACCTAGTGCGTTTAATGAGAAAAAACAAATTACACGACATGTACATTTGAAGTACATGGAATATACTCACCTATTTTTTACTCCACTTTCGGTGGCCTCCATGTCACCCCACACAGATGAGTAAAAGGCCTCTACACGGCCAGCACACGGCTACCTGCGGTAACCGAGTACACAGCGTGTACTTAAGAAATTTCCAAAAAATCATGTTTTCCTCAAAAACACCAGAAAAAGGAAAACATACCTGAAAATGAGGCTGGGTTCTTATAAAATTCCCCCCTTAATGAAATTTTTCCTCTACTTTCCCAAGCAAGGTGGCATAAGAAGAAGAAACCCCAAACATCCCCATCCAATGTGATCATACATTGGGCTCCCTCTCCCAAATCTCATCCTATACTCTCCCATGCTATCATAACACATGTAATAGTGGAAAATACCAACCATTTAGAACCAGCATACTTCTGTCAACAATCCAGATAGGATGCTCCTCGAATGATGTATCCACTTCCAAATCAACCTCATCAGGTTGAAAGACATGAGACGAGTCTAAAATGTAACATTGGGGATGAGAAATATGAAAAACATCATGCATTCCCTAGTACCTTTGAGGTAACTAAAATCGTTAGGAAACCAACCCAACTCTCTCCAACACCTCAAATGGCCCGACATACCTTGGAAAAAGCTTCCCCTATCTCTTAGTCCTCCGGTGTCCCAACCTCGGTGTAACGCGCAGGAAAACCTGATCCCCAACCTCAAACTCCATGGGTCATCTACAAAAATTAGCATAAGAATTTTGTCAAGACTACGTAGTATACATCATCTTTGGAATCAACTCTATCTGTTCTATGCTCTCCTAAAAAAGAAAATGTCCCAGCAGTGCTACCTCTCCTACCCCCAACCAACATAATGGTGATTGGCATGACCTACCATACAAAGCCTCAATAAGCGCCATCTGAATAGTTTTTTGAAAAAAATAGATGTAGGAAAACACCACAATAGGTATATGCTTCTCCCAAGAACCTACAAAATACATAATGCAGGCTCGGGGGATGTCCCCAAGCACCTGAATCGTATGTTCAGACTGGCCATCTATATGGGGGTGATAAGTTGTACTCAAAAGTACATGTGTACCCAATTCTTTCTGAAGCCCCTTCCAGACTCGAGAAGTAAAATAGGCATCCTTTTCTGATAAATGGAATGTAGAAAAACTTGTAAGTTCAAAATCACTCATAAGTACAACCGCCACATATCATCAATACTGAAGGTCTCCTTGATCGTCAAGAAAGGAGAAACCTTCTTGATTTTGTCAATGATAACCCAAACAACATCATTCCCTCGAGGAAACATCGGCAAACCAGTTTCTAAATCCATCACGACATCATTCCACATCTACTCGGGAATAGGTATCTGCAGTAAAATCTCTACTGGTCCTTAATGCTCTACCTTCACCTGCTGATAGGTGGAACACCTCATGACAAAACCAACAATATCACTCTTCATACCTGGCCACCAATTCAGATGGTGTAGATCGTAATACATCATGGTGACGCCATGATTAACTACCCAAACTGAATAATGAATGTATCTAATCAACTCCACACGTATGTGTACTAGCACCCATATGCACCCCTGGAAACACATGATTTTATCCTCTATTCCATCCAGGAATAAGGTCATCTCCTGAAATGCTCTCCCGTAGGACTGGGCCTTCTGAATCTAATAGTTTCCTCATTCGTACTCAATATAGAAGAGTAGAGGAAACAAATATAGAGGATAGAAACATCTGTCCCAGTCGATCATGCACCTAGAAATACATCTCAGAGAACAGATCAATAAGCTTCCACTCACTGATAGCCTCTTGAACTACATGTATCTGATTCCTCTTGCTCAATGCATCAGCCACTGCGTTGCCATTCCCAGGCGTATAGGAATGATCAATGTCAAAGGACTGAAGGTACTCAACCCACCTTCGTTGTCTTAAATTCATATCACTCTGAGTGAAGATGTACATGAGAGTCTTGTTGTTGGTGAAAAACCCAAAATGCTCTCGCAGCAGATAATGTCTCTAATAATGTAAGGCGTGAAAAACAACTAGAAACTCAAGATCATGTGTCAGGTATTTCCTCTCATGTGGACTCAACTACTAAGGCACATACCCAATGACTCCTTCTCCTTGCGTAAGCACAGCTCCCAACCTGATACCTGATGCATCATAGTAAATAGTATAGCTCTTTCCTGGCTATGGCAAGACTAGTGTTGGTGATGAAGTCGGTCTCCCTTTCAGCTCCTGAAAGGTTGACTCACTACAATCTGACCACATGATCTTTAAACCCTTCTTAGTCTGACCCGTCAGTGGTGATACTAAGCAAGAAATGAATTGTGTGAATCATATGTAGTATTCAGCCAGCCATAAGAAATTCCGTACCTCAAACACGTTCTTCGATTGCTCTCCGGAAACTACAACTCTCATTTTCTCTGTGTCTATTGACAATCATGTCATTGAGATAACATGACCCATGATGTGAAACTGATCCATCCACAAATGGAATTTAGCGACATTAGCGTATAACTGATGATCTCTTAGTATATTCAAAACAACCTCAAGATGGGTAGCATGGTCGTGTCGAGTGTGAGAGTACAAAAATATATCATTCTTGAAGACCACCACGAAGGAATCCAGGTATGGATGGAATAGTCATGTAATCAGTTCCATTAAAACTATTGGCGCGTTCGTGAGACCGAACAACGTAACCATATACTTGTACAGACTATACTGGCTTCGGAATGCTGTGAGAGGTACATCAGATGGCCTAATGCGCAACTGATGGTAACCGGATCTCAGGGCAATCATCAAGAACACCCTGGCTCCTCGAAGTTGGTCAAAGAGATCACCAATCCTAGGCAAGGGATATCAGTTCTTGACCATCAACTATTTAATCTTCTGGTAATCTAAACAAGGCCAGAGGGTACTGTATACCTTCTTCACAAAAAGGACATGAGAACCCCAAGGAGAAGTCCTTGTTCGGATGAAACCCTTTGCCTGTAACTCCTCCAACGTATTCATGAGCTCATAAAAAACTAGTGTAGCCATCCTGTATGAAGTAATAGACACCAGTGCCACTCCTAAATCAAGCGCAGTAGAAATGAATACTTCTCAATCTAGAGGAAAACCGGGAAATTCTTCTGTAAAGACATCCCTACAATGATCCACCACTGGAGGAAAGTCTAACTGTTAAGTCCCCAAGTCATCCTAATATAGAATAGAAATATGGGCTTTAAATCTCCCAAACCCATGATGATCGAGTCCTTCTCTTCTTGCCTATACATACCATTATCCCTTATGAAGAAACGATATGTCTTCTGGTGATGTAAAACTCACCCTACAATGAGAACAGCTGACGACTACCTGAAAAGGAACTAACCAGTCCATTCTGAGAATGACCTCATACCATGTCATCTCATGGACATAGATGTCCCATAGGAAGTGACACCCACAATCCTCTAGAGGTAACTCCCTGAACTGACGTACACTATCTGTTCTAGTCCCAAACATATTGTCTAGTGTCATGA
This sequence comes from Viscum album, assembly GCA_963277665.1. Classification (NCBI taxonomy): domain Eukaryota; kingdom Viridiplantae; phylum Streptophyta; class Magnoliopsida; order Santalales; family Viscaceae; genus Viscum; species Viscum album. The sequence continues at coordinate 1,594,059,209 of OY728150.1, forward strand.
TATAAGCAATAGAAATGATGTAGAGACCATGGATTTCCATAACAGCAAAAAATATAAATCTATGGAAATACCTGGTGTCAAAATGATTAGAATCTAAAAATGAGGTTACTAAGACTGTACCTCAACTGGTAGAGGGTTCGGGATCCTAGTCTTAAAGGGTCTGCTCCACTGCAAAATTCGGTCCTGCACTATGGCCCTGTGACCCTGCCTGACTGCTCTAAGCTACTCCACCCTAAGGTCTGTGAATGATCGGGGATTGACCACCATAACCACGACCTCCACCACTGCCTGAATGTCCAGAATAACTATAGTTCTCCAACCGGTGAGAAACTGGTGGTGCTTCTCTTGAATGATAAGTCATTGAGGAAACCATTTTACGAGTTGCTGGTGAGAATATCTGATAGAAATGATTAATATGACCCATCATGCAACATGATCGACACTCCACTAGGTCTCTCAGGGGATGTGGTTTCATATTCCCACTCTTCTCGCACTTGTAGCGGACCACCTAGCATCCAGAAGAAGTGTCTCTCCTCCTTGGATCACCATGGGAGGACTCCATGCAGCACTTCCTTCTGTTATTAAGAGGAATACTAACTCCAGATTTCATGATGACCTGGCTCACAACTCCATAATCCCTCAGATTTCACTCAACGATCAGCACCTGGTTGACTATAGAATTGATAGAAGTCAACCTGATGATGTTCACCTGCAATCATATAATGTGACTCAGACCATCCTCAAACTTCCTAGACATAAATAACAGATCACCTCTTTAAATAGCTGTGATGCGCAGCTTCTCGGTAAAACCAAAGGAATACAACATGAAAGAAAGTGTTCCCTGCTCCGGACTCATGAACTCTCAGCCTCGAAGATCATCAGTATGGCTTCAAGCCTTGACTTTGAATCTTGTGTTCCTCCATCCCCTGAGAAAATGGGAGGATTATACTACTGAAAGACCAGCGTCAAATCAGTCATCGATAGGGCAGGTGTTGGTTCTCATTGAAAGGTCTAAATCATCCTTATTAAGCTTACCTAAACTATACATCAACACCTATTTCTAGTATTATGGTCGGTGCCAAGACTGGAACATGAAGAGGATCTGATGGATGTCCCTGATCAGCCATATTTGGTATTTGATCATCGCATGGAAACTAGCGTACAACTGGAGGACGTCTCAGTGTCATGACTCTTCAAGGTCAAGCACACACCTTAGGTCAAATTTATCAAGGATGGAATTCTATTAGCATAGGAAGGGAACAATATAAACAAATCATTCATGTTTTACAAAACCTGACTACACAGCATGCACAATTCCTACATGGAATTTTCCCTTAATCCATTTACATGGGCGTGTACTTCTGCAAAAACTGGTCGTGTAACACCCAAATCACATGGTGTGTTGTCCTAAAACACAACATGTGCTTGAATCCACTTCTCCTATCAGAGTCCTTTTACACGGATAATCCACATAGATCTCCTAATAGAAGACTACATGGCATGTATACGTTAGACACAGCGTGTACTAGACATGATTCTTCGGGCATGTGTTGTAAGTGACAAGACCTAAAACATGGCTGACACTACACAGTGTGATCCAGATGGAAACAACATGTACAAGAAAGGATAACACCAACCCGTGTTGTTTGTGACCCGAAAGGGTAAATGGGTTAGAATACATGGTGTGTTTATATAGGACACAACATGTATTAGATAAGACTCAGCTAGCCTGTGTTGTTAGTGATACGGGTGGGCATAGGGTCGACACCACAAGGTGTGTATGGATGGTACACAGATTTTTCACTCTAGGTCTTCCCTATCCTGTGTCTCTGCCCACACAGCCTAATACATGACTACAAACAACACAGTGTGTCCATACGGGGCATGACATGCACTTAAGAATAAATGTTATTTCCTGAATAGAAGAAAAAATGGCATGTAGTCAAAACTACATGACGTGTATTTAGGGTTTTTCAAGACAGTAAGCCTCAAAAACTATTTTGGAGCCCAAAAAACACTGAAATAAACATTTAAGTGAATATCCAATCTATGAGGGCCCATACTCCCAGTGAATCAATGTTTGGAATCATATACATGTTATAATAAGGAAAAAAGGAAATGATCCAACAAATTCTAGTCCATGAGGGCCCATAACACCTCAAGAACCAATTTCTGGAATTCATTTACAAAAAAACATACCCAAACAATACCTTATCAATCAGTATTTATTTAATCAAATAATCTATCACAATAACCTTCATATTCTACACAATATCTATCACAACAACCTGAAATCACTAATGCATCCTAGATGGCCTGGAAAAAATTCATGACATGTTATTTCCTGCAAGTGCCTATATGATGCATGAGATGGAATACCCTAAAATTATCAGGTTGTGATAGAAATAGTTCCTCAATAACATCAACGGTAACAACACAAAACATTTGAGTCACCCAATCCTTAATATCAAATCAACTGTAAAATTGAAAAACCAAAAAACTTGCAATATATGAGGTAATTTGGCTTTTCAATGTACACAGGTTAGAAACTCCCGGGCTCAACTTAATACCAACTACCTATTCCATCATATCCCTGACTATAAGCTCTAAACAGTAATTCCTGAAGAAATGAATTCCTCCTATAACAATTTGTAATGTCTGGTTCCGAAAGCCGCCCCGAGACACCCTGTACCTGGTTGGTCACAAGGACTCAAGATCATTTCCCCAAATGATAGAGGCTACAGACTAGCAGCGAGGGCCTTGGGTGTGCTAGTGGGGAAACTATTCCCTCATTGGCAGAGTAACACAGTGGAAGTAACAAAAATATACAATGGAATAATAGGTAATAATCCATAAGAATGTAAACAATAGAAGACAAGAAATAATAAACTGGAGCACACACACATATATAAATGATGCATGATACATATTTATAGGAAAGCAGACAAACAAATCACAATGTTGGAATACAATAGTACTAAACAATTTTAAAAAATAAAAGTAGTAAATATATCCCCAACATTAAAAGCTATAGCTTGGTACCATGCTTTCTAGCTTCACAGTCAATTAGGAAACTAAAATAAAAGGGCTCTTTCCCTTAAATATACCTGCAATAATATGATTTGTTTGGGCTCAAAAGCAAGGTCTAAACAGTTTGTGAGACTAAATACCAGCAAGAAACCACCACGTCATTTTTTCCTAACAACCAGTGAATATATTGCAGTTAAGTATAGAAAGCAGTAAACAACGAAGTACTGAATAGTAAACAACCCACAGTTTCAAAAAATTCAAACCACTACATAACATGCAACAACTAAAAAAGAAAATAACCACAACATGTAACCCTATCAGATGTACCCACATCCTATCCCCTATAGTTCTTCCTATAAAAAAAGAACACAACTAAGGAAAAAAAGGTAAACCATTGGGAAGTACTCATAGCCTACCCCCTCTTGTTCTACCGAACAAGTAAAAGCAACCCTCTGGGTAATACGCTCAGTCTAACCACTCTAGTTCATCTTAAGAATAGACTCTCTAAGGTAGCAATCACCATCAATTCCTCCTATAGTCTCATATAGGTAACAAAAGGTACTCTAGGGAAGTACTTAAGTCACATTACTTCTGTGGCTGGCGTTGAGGAACTACTGTCACTCTGAGGAAGCACTCAACATCAATTCCCACTATGGTCTCGCATCGTAAGTAAAACAGAAACTATGGAGAAGACCTCAGCATCCATTATCCCTATGGTCTATAAACTAGGTTATCATGGATCTGTATAAGTGAAGCATGTATAGCAGTGCGTATCATCCCATGTATACTTCAAAAACTACTTGTATAACAGTCTATAACATATATGAAAAATAGAACAATAGTCATTATCCTACAATACTAGGCATGGGAATGTAAACAGTATCCTAATAGGAAAATGTGATCCAATGGTCAAAACAGTAAAAACATGCATGGGAATACTCATCCAAAGCACAAAAATTCACCCTATTCACAATCAATTAACATCTACCCAACCATACAATCATAGTAGGTCAATAATAGGGATAAAATGAGAAATGCTCAATACCTCGTTCATGGGTATTGTTCAAATTTTCACTTATAAATTAAATACATTCAGCAGAAAGGCACAAACCACCTACCTCGGTGTTGGGAGATTGTTATAAGTGAACCTCAAGTCTTGAATAGCCCAAGAACACCATAGATCAACAAAAATTTCTAAACTGTTCAACTTAGTATAACATGGAAAAGAAGAGGAATCAGGAAACGATGCACAAGAAGAAGGAAGGACAAACCGAGGCGATACTAATGCAATCAACTGTGGTTGAATCAGATATAGGAAACAGGCTCGGGGGTTCAGAGAAGAAGCGTGTCCGTACGGGTTCTCCCGGAAGAATGAATCCAAGAATAAGGGCATTCTGTCTATTAGACGTGACCCCGGTGCATTTAATGGACAAAAACAAAATACACAGCATGTACTTTTGAAGTACACAACATGTACTTTCCTTTTCTGCACTATTCTTTAAGAGACCTCCCAGTCACCCCACACGTCCGTGTGTAACGCCATTACACGGCCCACACACGGCTACCCGTGGTAACCGAGTACACGGTGTGTACTCATAAAGTACACAACGTGTACTTAGAAATTTACAGAAGCTCTTCTTTATCCTCAAAAACACCAGAAAAAGGATAGCACACCTAAAAAACGGTCCGATTTCTTGCATATGGAATAAAAAAAGTATCACCGTTAATTAAAATAAAATACGATTCACTAATAGTTAAAAATAATATAATCATTATGATGAGAAACCAGTGAATGGAAATGAACATCGTTTAGGAAGAAAATGGATCGGTGATTGGAGATGATCAGTGCGTCGTGACATCGGTGTGTCGTAGCAGATCGTTGAGTCCACTCACCGATAAAACAGATTGAACTGAGAATAATAAAAAATTAATATTAAACATATAACAAATTAAATAAAACATTAATTAATTAAAACACAAAATTTAACTAATATGTTAAAGACTAAATAATTAAACTAATTAAAAACAAACTAAATAATTAAACTAACTAAAAAATTAAAGAGACTTAATTATTAACTAAGAATATTAAAATAAATATTAATTAATTAAATATCTAAATATATGCAAAAAACAAACAAAGAATTAACCATAAACATGGTGTTAAAATAATTAAAATAAACTAAATATTTTGAACAATAAAGTTAATTAATTAACTTACAAAATGAAAACATAAAATTAAGAACACGTTATTTAAATAAACATAAACATAAATTTTTACTTATCTAAAAAAAATAACTATTATACTTGTTAAAAAATAAATTTAATTTATTATAATAAGTCTAATTTAATGGGAAAAGTTTTAAATAAAAAAAATTAATTAATACAAACATAAGATTATTAAATTATTAATTAACAAAATAAAAAATTATTAAATAGTGATCTAAATAAATATAACTAATCAAAAAAAAATTTATATGAGAAAAAAATAATATATCAAAATAAAATATTTTAAAGTCTAAAATTACATATTTAATTATAAAATTTTATAAATTAAAAAATTTAATAATGAAAATACAAAAGTACATTTATTTAGTAAACAGTGCATACATAATTAATTAAATCATTATAAATTATGTAAAAATGATGTGGAAAAAATATGTTAAACAAGGATACATCTCTTGTGTTTTAGAAGTTAATGATAATGATAAGTTGAATTATAAAATTATGTCTCATATCTATTAGAATAATATAAGAGGAAGAGGAAATTATGGTGGAAAACAACAAATCAATTTTTTTTGTGGGTTGTAATTTTAAAATTTTCTAAGAATTTCTCACATAAGATATATTTAGAGTATCTAGATTATTATAATTAAACACATAAAAAAAGAATTAGAAAACAAGTTCTATATAACAAAAGTCATCCAAAAAACATTTGAGGAATATTAATGAAAAAAATATGTACATAGACTAAGAATGTTGAATCTGACTCAGCTGAAAAAATTATATGGAAGGTGAATGTTTTTAAAAATTCAGAACCTTCATTGAAATAGCTATGAAAAAAATTCCTCGAATAGTGAAGAAGGATGTGAATAATCATATAGTGAGTATCAATACAAAACAGAACATGTTTCTTGTCTTGAGAAAAATATAACTTTCAAAAATGAAATCATAGCAATGATTATTTATATTTAAGAAGTTTTTAAAGGAAGGATAGTTGTCATCAAGGAGAAGGAATAATACATTTTGGAGATCATAATCTAATAATTATGAGTTATTGAGCAAGGAAACACCATTCAAGGTCTCAATATTAAATTTGATACTAAATAAGAAGAACTAAATATGTTTCAATATATGATTCTTTAGTTCAAGTACACCATTAAGAGGATGAATGAAAAATAAAAAGAAAATATTTATATGTTTAATATAATTCATGTAAAGTTGCTGAGAAAGATCATATAAAAATATGTAATTTCCTCACCATCTAAAAAAATGTTGTAATAAATTCTCTAACATTTCATGTGATAAGAAATGTAATGGGAATGATTGGGTAAATAATAGTTGTGTGAAACCTATCACATATATAAAAGTAGAAACCCAAATGAGATGTAATGATGGTACATGCTGAGAGTAAGATATAGTATGTTGAAGTTATCAACCTCAACAAAGTTTCTAGAGATATATAGCAGACTTCAAAACAAAATAAATATTTTATGCTTTCTTTTGGTGTTGTAAAATTAATGCGAATTGTGTTTATAATTTTCAGCCTAATATTTGACTTCATAGAATAATGATTTAATAGAGTGAAATAAATAGTTAATGTATAATTTGTATCTTTATTAACAAAATATAAGTTAAGGAAGATCTCAATATGGTAAGATGTTTCCTGAAGATGTGATCTGAGGGTCATCATGCAAAAAGATGCATGCCAATCCTTATATAAGACATTTCATAAGGATGAAAAGAAAAGGAAGCTGGAATGAAGAATGTTAATGAAATATCTTTTGTTCTTGAGGTTTACTTAAAATAATGTAATATAAAACCACAGATACATGATAGTGTAATTTTTTCAAACATGACAGGTGATTTAAAAAGATTAAAACAAGTTGTAAATCTTGACGGAGATGTTGTTACCTTTTAGAATGATTGTTTTCTAAATATCTAAAGAATTAGAATAACTGAGATTGATGATACAAAGTTGAAATCTAAGGAAGTAATTTTTTTATGTACTAAATCCTATCGTACATAGTTTATATCATCTTTGTGATAATTTAAAATAACTAATTTTGATAAAATATTCATGTATTATCAGAAGTGAGAAATATAGAAATTTTGTCACAATAGGAGGATGAACTAGTAGAAATATTTTTCATATAAGAGAACATAACAACTCACTTTATCTAAGTGTTCAAGATGAGAATGTGTTATCTCATTGAAGAATATGCCACCTTTGGGAGAAAAATAAGAATAAAAAATTTGAAGTTTATTTTATTTTTAATTTTATAATATTTAAAATTAAAGTGGAAGACGCATGTATTAATTTTCAAAGAGATCATATGACTAATAAATTAAATATGAATTTTTATAATTAGACTACCAAAACTATTGAAATTATTCATTATGATTTATGTGGGCCAATGAGACATTATTCAAAAAATAGAGATGTATAATTTAGTATTTTATTGATGATTTCAGTCAGATTAAAAATATATTTTTTTATGCATCACAAGTCTGAGGATGTGAAAATATTGGGAGTCTTCAGAAAAGATGTTAAGAAAGAAATTAATGTTTTCATATAAATTTTGAGAAATGATAATGGAATAGAAATTACAAGTACAACCTTAGAAAATTATTTGATAATTCATGGTATTCAACATCAATAGAGTGCTCCAAATTCCCAACAATAAAATGAAGTATCTTAAAGGAATAATATGAGTTTGTGGAAATAGAAAGAAGAATGTTACCATAAAACAAACATTCAATGAACTGCTATAGATATGTTTTTTGTACTACTGTACATGTTCATAATAGATTTTAGTAAGTCTAGAATGCTACATGATTTGTCATGAAATGTGTTACCACAAAAACATTTCATTGAAAAATGTTAAATCTTTTTAAAGTTGTTGTTTACTTAAAATAAAAAATTCCAATCATGGAATTTTGTATGTAAAAGAAGAGGAAGATAATTTTATGGGTTATTAACCCAATGTAAAAAAGTTAAAATCATTGAAATTCAACTATAAATGTTTTTGGAATCATATAATGTGAAATTTATTAAGAATCATACTTCAATATTAAAATTTTCTATTAATTTTTTTGGAATAAATATCAAATGTTTTCAATGAAAATGATAGTTATTAATTTATGGGAATTATGATTCAGATGAATCGTGTAATGAGGAAATTAAATATGGGTGAGGAACTATGAAATTTCTAAATTTTAAAAAAAACATGATGAGAAAAAAAACTTTAATGGGAATCATAAGGCACCAGTTCATACCAAAATAATGTTGAGATTATAAAATATGACATCTCTTATCTCAAAAGTTGAATTGAAATGAATTTTAGAATATCTTCAAAATAAAGAGTTAGTGGATTATGTTAATGAGGATTTGCATCATATTGAGAAAAAATAAATATGGTAACTTCATCCATAGCCATAAAATATAAATGTTATCGGAACAAAGGGGGTTTATATAAAAAGATTAACTGATCATGGAGAAGTCTTAAGAAACAAAACAAGACTTGTTTGTAAAATCTATGAATATGTGGGTGGTGTGTATTATGAATAAATATTACCTTGTATAATAATTATAAACATTTATAATTTTTTTAGTCTATGCACATTGAAATTAGTAATTTTATCATATTGATGTAATGCCTTCATTATTATATAGAGATATTGAGGAAGAAGATTACATTGAATAGCCCTGTGGTTTTATACTTGATTTTGATGAAAAAAATATTTTTAGATTTAATAAATAATTGTACGATTTGAATCAATATTCATGTTTTTGTTTTTCAAAACATGATATTTTCGTGGTAATGTTGAATTTTTCTAAAGGAATGGATTATGGAAACATGAATTCAAATGAAATTAACTCAATCAAAATAATTGTTATTGAGTATGTATTATATATATTTTTTTCAGGGATGAATAAAAATTTGTAATTAATTTCCTATGAAAATTACTAAGAATTTGGAAATGTCGTTATTGGTAGAATTATATTTATTCCATTCTTTACATGATCCATAATTGATAGAGTCCATTATATTTTTTTAATAAAATTTTTCCAGGTAATTTTTTTTTTGAAATTCAGAATGGAAAAATTCAAAGAAGAAACTACATGAAATTAGTGGGAAAAATGTCGTGTTAGAACACGGTAGACCTGTATTTATATTCTGATTGTTGAACTATTATTTTTCCACCCTATTTCTCCTCAAATATTAATTGAGGTCTTATCTATCAAATCCTTAGATTGAATGGATTTTTATAGCACTTGGAGAAGATATTAGACAGAATAAATATGAGGTATTTGACTACTAGAATTATTATTTCTCATCTTACAAAGGATTAGGTCATCCATTTCCATCATGTCATCACATATGTTTGTACTGAAAGTGGTATGACTATATAATGATACCAAAATCTAAGATATAGTCTTGTAAAGACCACACAATGAATCTATATACTGTCACATAGGATTATCCCATTCACCAGGATGGATATTTTCAGTCCAAGTGTGGTTGAGGGGATGTGTAGAGCCATCGCAGTGGAATATCGATCCATGAAGACCCATTCCATGCCTATTGAAGAGTCCCTTGATGATAAGGAAGGAAACTCTCGGTGTTTACCTATATCTTAAAGAGATGATTGGAGTTTTATGGTTGTCGAGAAAGAAGGTCCTAGAAACTCAAATGCTTGTTTAGTGTTGTTGACCACTATGGTGGTTCAATTGGGAAGAGGGTTGGGGGACCTGGTGGTCACCTTGAATGAATAAAATCATATGGATTCAAAGCCAACTATTTAGGAGTTTAATTCCTATTTGAGGCATGATTTGGGTGTGTTCCCCTTATCATAGAAGGTTCGCTACAATCAGGGGGTTGGGGGTGTTAGTGGGGTTCGGAGAAGCATTTCAATGAACACCCACATATGTTGTTGTTATGAATTCTTTTTGAAATTATCTTCAATAATTCATTCTATAGGAAATAGTAGATGATGGTTCTTTTAGTATATTATACCTTAAAAATTAAATGAAGGGGGTTGATCCAGATATAGGGGATGGGTTTAGTTATGTGAAATGGGTATTTCCTACAAGTGTGTAAAAGATTCATAGTGAGTCTAGAAAGCCTCCCTTTATTAGTGGTATAGGTAAAGAAAGTTACAATGTTAATGGATCTCAAAACTATTTTTCAGTGTTGTGAGGAGGATTTTAACCCTTTTGATGATGGAAATTATGAGGAGGTAGGTCATGAAGTGAATCTTATTTATTAGTTGGATGATAAATGAGTGGCAGATGATTTTTCATTAGAATATTGGTCCTTTAATCCAAATGAAGTGGAAAATGTAGAGGAATATCATTGATCAACTTTAAATAAAGTCTATAATAACCATATAGATTCAGATTTATTTATTCCACATTTTGGAGACTGTAGAGATAGAAGGAATTCTCAAATTTACTAATCCATCGAGTTACATGGTCCAGTACCAAAGTTAAATTCATCCAATGGAATGTAATTGCTACTGTGGAAAAAACTAAAAGTATGTATAAGGGGTCTATTGTTTATGTGGAGAGAGTGTTTGGTGAGGTGATTGAGATTCATATTGAGAATCCAACATCCAATTCTAGTGGACTGCTGATAAGGAGGTTATTAAATTAGACAACACCCAAGATCTCCTAATGAATTATAATGATGAAATGTTAGTGTATTTCTTCCTATTCAACATTTCAATGAAGGATTCCCACATAATGTTCAAGAGAACATTGTGTGTTGATTTTAAAGAAGAACCATCCTCCTTGAATTGACTAACAAAATAGGATTCTCATACATGGTTTCAAGGAGGGGAAAACAAGATTGGAATTCCATGTGTAGACCTTGGTCCAGATGAAATTTCATTTTGATTATCTCTTAAAGAAAAATACAGAATGATAGGTTACCTCCTTCGAATTAAGACTATTTGTGGTAATGAATTAAAACCACATTAAACTGTTTTGGAATGGATTAATGATATAATATGAGGATTGATTTATATGTATTCCAAAATTCCTCAGTTTCTCACTATTTCCACGAATGTTTATCATTAATAAAAATATTTAATTTTGTTAAACTATATTCTAGATTAATCTAGAAAAAGTGTGAAATGGAATGAATTTATGAAGGTGATAGGAATTATACATTACCATATGTCCTCAAATCCTGATATTTTTTATGTTGTCACTTTCTATTCTAGGTATCAATTTAATCTAAAATAATCGCATATGTTGGAAGGAAATATAATTCTATGTTATGTGAATGGAACAAATTCAAAATCCATGTAATACAAAAAAATTGAATAAATGATGTTTCATTGTAATAATAATATTTATTGGTATGGAGATTATAATAATAGAAAATCAACTTCATTTGGAACATTCTTCTTGGGTGAAGGTCGTTTATATTGACATAGTAAAAAATCAATGTTCACTATCTTTTAGAATTTTGGAATCAAAATTTTATGCAGCTACTCAGTATTTCACTTAGATTATTTTGAATAATGTTCTACTGGGTGATTTTAATGTTCAATTTTCTATGCCATTAAAGATACTTTCTGATTATCAAATTGAAATAGATCATTCAAAAACTATTTTCAAAGAATTATCATAAAACATTCATATAATGTTTCAATTTATAACACATAAATGTTTTTCTAGAGATTTTTTTGGCAGTATATCTCAATGATGTATCCAATTTTTGATAACATCCCCAAAGAAAATCCAAAAGAAATGTCTATTGAATTGTGGCTAAAAATTCATGTTTAGCCTCCTCCAATGGCTTCTTAATCCTTATATAGAATCCCCCCACCATTATTTTGATTACATTGACATATCATAAGAGAAAAAGACAAATTTTTATGTTTTCAAATGATTTTCCATATCTTTATTTTACAAATATGATGATCTGGTCATCAGATAATGGGGGAGATGACATTCAAGGGGATAGAAAATAAAGTTGGAAAATAAAAATGTGAAGGTGTTTATCATTTCATGGATTAAAATATTTTCTTATTACCAAGGGATTAATTTTCATGAAATAAATTAAATTATCTATTATAGTGTGGTTCGGAAACTCTCTTCTACAAATGTATATGTTTTGAAAAAATTTAATTGTTTTTTAACAAATTTTTTCTGAGGAAGTCTTAGTGTTATAAAAATATTGAGTTGTAACACATAATAAATTTTTTCAAAAGAATAATAAAATTTAGACTGAAGAACCCTTGTAATGGGTTTTTAATAGTATTTTTATTTATTGAAAAATAATATTTTGTAATTTTTTTGAAAGACATATTCATGTTGCTGAATTATGGAAACCAACACAAATGGGGAGATAAGATTTTCATACAAATTTTTTCCTTATATGGAAAGGATCAGACTGAGGAGCACTAGACACAGTTATGTATGTTCCACATTAATAAATTAGAGTGACTTTGAGATGGAATTTTTAACTTGTTAACTATGATGATTAAATTCAATTCAAAATGAGATGAGGAACTTTCAACGTAATGAGTTATGTATGTTCCACCTTAATAAAAAAATATTGGGAGTTCTAGAAGGCTAATTACTAAGAATACTCAAGAAAATTCATGAATTTTCTAAAAGAGATAATGTGGTCAGACATGAAATTCAGATAAGGGTAGATCTCAATGATTTTTAATTTGAGTAAGTGGTGAATGTTCTTAAGTTTCCTGCCTTCTCTATTCTAGCATGCCTTAAAAAAGGAAATGTAAATTTGTACATTTTATAATTTTCTCACGCATAAAACATAGATTGATGCATATGTTGATTACTGTTTCAATCATAGTTCTTTACAGACACAAATCTCATTATAAGATTTTGCAGATGGAGGTTTTCTTACCGAACTTATGAATATTCCACAATGATTATAGTATTGTGTATGATAAGACTGAGAATTTTAACATTGTTTTACAAATTCAGTTTGAGAAAATAATTTATCATAATGATTCACCCATAATGTGTTATTCAGAATAATATATTTGGACCTTTGTTAATCTGATAGAGCATTCAGAAAGTGTTTTGTGGTGATTTTTTTGTTCTTTTATTTTGTGGATAAATAAGTTGTGACAAAAATTGTAAAATTAGGGATTATATTATAATACTTCATATTGTGATATATAATCTATCTAATAACAATTATCACAAATAGTAATCAGTTATTTATTATAGTAAATTTCTATAGACCCACAGTTGTGGATATGGTAAAGATGTAGGCTCTCCCACTGAGGTCAAACCTTGTCAATCTCATGTTCTTTACATTGATTCATAGTTTTACATGCATGAAAATATACTAACATAATATAATGTATTAAAATATTAAAAGTTTCATGGGTTATGTTTCTAAAAGAAATTAATCTTATAAAAAGTTAACACATGAATCACCACCCACCCCATTTGTTATTTGGTCCATTGGTAATTCATGTATGATCTGAATCACCATTTATTGCTTCTCGTATGAACGATCATTATCATGTGGTATGACCTTTGAGTATAGTACATGACTCAAATTTGGAATGTTGTTAATCTGCAGAGATACTTGGAACACATGTTGAACCCCATCGAGGTTTGGGGGATGAACCAAGAAATAATCTACCATCCTAATATGATCATGATTTTCAAATATACTAGTATACCAGGGGATTATATTTCTTTTATAGAAAAATATATAATTCATCCAAGGTATTTTATTGAGTAAATTTCCACTGTGAATCAAAATCTATGAAATGAAGTTGAATTTTCTATTCCTAAAGCATTAATATTTTAAAATATACATAATAGAATTATAATTTATAACATATATCTCTAGTTTTCATCTTAAAAAATAGTATTGGTTATCAAATATTGATTAATATTTATATGGTAAAGTAATACATTAATCCGTAAAACCATTTACATAGTTAAACAAAATACATCTCATAAATAGATAACCTTATGAATCTTCCAGAAGATTTTTATCCAAAATATTATAAATAATGTCAATAAATTTCAAAAAGTTACTTATCATTATTCATTAAAAAAGAATGAAGTATCTCTTAATTTGCACATTCCATACATCTGAATACCTTTATCATGTATTTTATTGAAACATTGAAATATCCTAAATTTCTATAAAACCAAATTAAAAACATATATTCACCCTTATTACGTAGATAAAACACATATTATTTGGAAGATTCCTTAATTATAAAAAAATTTGTAAACATTATTAATGATATCATAATAAACTTTTAAAAAAATTAGTAATTGGTTACAAGGTAATTAGTACTATCTAGTTTAGATTATCCATATCAATCATATATCAATCCAAATATAATTATCTCTACATCCTGAATATATTAAGTGTTATATTTTCCTTAGTTAAGGGTTTTCCAAGAATACAACCATTCTAGTAAATCACATTTCTAAATCATCATCACCATTCAAAATATTATTTAAAATCCTTATTGAAAAACATATACAGAACAATACTTATATATTTTATAATTATTTAATTCCAATCCATAATCACTTCAACTAATGAACGTAATTATTAAATAATTAAATAGTATTCATCATGACATTCATTAATATATAAATCATATGATATGTTACATGTAGTTTTTTTATCATAAAAATTATGTCCATTCATCTTCCCACCATGTTTATTCTCTTCATGAACGTTTCTCTTAGGATATTAATTTGTATAATTACCATTAATTCCAAATTTATAACAATCTTCCATTGATGATGACTTAGGGATACCCTTATTATCATTCATTGCATTAAGTAGACTTTTCATTTTTCTTTCACATAAATCATTTACTCTATGACCTTATTCTCCACACAGATATCATCTTATTTTCCCTTTGAAGAATTATATAGTGTGCCCTTTCCCACATCATCTATATATAAAAAACTGAATATTATTTCTTCCATAGTCTCTACCACCCAAAATCTATGTTAAATATATTATTATATTATTTTTCATGTCTAATAGTTATTTATGATAAAATTAATTAAATATATATCATGATAACATATTATTAATACTCGCAATATCGTTCACTCTAGTCATCAACCCATTTGGTTTCTAATAAACCCATTTTCATTCACATTCAATGTTAAACCAATTTATTTTTTTCTTCTTATTGACTAAAACAAAAAAATTGTTTGGGAACCAATAATCGTAGTAGTTAAACAATTAATAATGAAATATATCTTATAGGATGTCTAAATAATGGAACATTATTTTCAACAAAAGAACCTATATGTTTACACTATGTCATCCATGGTCATTATTTAAATAAATCATGATGATTCATAAATAGTTTGTGAATTTAAAATGAAAATACCATGGGTGTGTAAAAAGTGATGTCCACAAAATCTTGTTGATATAAAAAAGGTGATGATCAAGTCAATATCAATATACCCTTTTTAGAGTTATTACCCCTAGTTATCTCTATTCCAGAGCCATATCTACTTATAGCATCCTAACAGAGATGTAATAGGTTGGAATCCATTCACTATATTGTTTACCAAAATTAAAATCCATTTTGAAACACTTTTAAACCATCCCAATACATATCCTTATAAATATCTTAACACATATTGTAACACCCCAATATTTTACAGTATGCCCCTTTTAAAATTTAACGTCTTTGATACTTCATGTATCATGGAACACCCTACATAAACAAACAATGAAGTATTATTATGTTATTATTATAACCTTGCCATTAAATTGGTGGGAATGAATACAATTAACTAAATTATGAAATATGTAATTATCCAATAAATTTTTAATATATTAATTAGTTATTTGTGAATATACACGTGATTTTTATTAATGACTATTTAATTTTTTTAAAAAAAAATTATTAAATTATTAAATTATGTTTTATGGGTATATATATTAATATATATTTTTAACTATTATATAGATTATATTGTCTATCTAACATAATATTCTCTATTAACATATTAAAATTATCTTCCCGTCAATTTTTTTTAATTTTTTAATATCATTGATTTTCTAGTATATTGTCAAAAATACAAAAAAAATTACAATGTGAATTTTATTATATTAAATGTACATTTATATTTTAAATTTGATATAAATCTTACATAAATAATATTTATTTAATTATAATATAATTAGTTACATTTTAAATTATCCATACACCACATTTTGGTATAAGTATATTTTTCAACAAAAAATGAATTTTTTCAAGTAAAATTTTGTTCATTGCATTTTGTGGTATTATTTTTAAATTTAACTTTGGAAATTTTTGGTTTTATGTATTGAACATTTTATTCTATATTTAGATTAAAATATTCTTAATTTATTGAATAGGTGTCCTTTTTCAATTCGAATAATAAACATTGATATTTTAATTTTCTTGTTTAAAGATAAACATGGTAATTAATGGAAAAAATAATATGATAAGGGTCAAAAACTTACCCAAAAAAATTCCCAAGTTATATTTCATTAGTATGATTCTCCAAAAACCATCCTTTAAAATAATTTATGACATCTTGTAAAAAAATGGTGAAAATGAAGTCTCTTAAAATAATTTATTTTAAGAAAAGTCAAAGATGTAAAATTATTATTATTAATAAATATACATTTTAAACATACAGTCATACAAAAGATAAGTTAGATCATAAACATTATTTCAAAATATAAAATATTTCATTTCAACATGGTGAGTAATTTTTAATTTTTAGTGGAAAATAATTTCCTTAAAATGATTCACAAAAATCTTGCAAAAATTATTTTATTAACTAAAAATGAAGAAAAAAATTCTAACTGATATTATAAAAACCATTAAATTGAAAAATCACCTGGAAACCTTTTATTTTATGAGTAATTGTTTTTTATAATAATTCAACGTTATGAATTATTCCCATTTTTTGTCATTATGATGGTGTTATAACTGATATAATATTTTATTTAATTAAAATTTAAAATTTCATTATTTTGTTTTCAATATGTATATAATTTATTATATGGTAATATACAGAACATTTGTTAAAATAGTCTGAGAGAAGGTAACATATTTATGTAGAAAAAAGTAATATATTTCAAATTTATTGTTAGTAAATAATCACCAAAAATTCTTAAACCACAATGATGAAATAATTATTCGATGTAAATAAAATTTGATAAATGATATTAAAAATATTAGAATAATATTTTTTTAAGAATTTTGTGTTTATCCAATAATATTCAAATAAATATAAATTATTAGGTTGGTATAAAATTTGTCTTTTAAGATATCATGTTTTCAACATATTAGACAAAATGTACGCGGTCAACTCATCCTACCCTGAGAAAATATAATATAAAAAGGAAGGAAAGTAAAGCATTACAAGTTGTTATTAAAAAGTCATGTTTGTTGGGAACCATACATGTAATCATCCCCCATGGGAATACATAAAAGAGGGGTTCTAAGTGACCACATCATACCCATATCTATGAATTACTTCTTCGATGAGGCATTTTCTACTTTAATTTCTTCTCGATAGGCATGAAGGATAACAAGATTGAGTTGATCAATATTACTAAGAGAGTCAATCAAATAGGGAAGGATTTTCTGGGGCGCATTACTTATTTTTATTTTCAGATCATTAATAGCGACTTCATAATCAGATTCACTCCATACATTGTTCCACTTATACAGAATGATGTACTTAAGTACCTGCATGACACCCAATAATTTTGCTTCATAGGACACTCCAATTCTACTGTATTGATTAAATCATCCCAGGAAGAAGTTGTTGTAAGTGAAACAAACACCACTAGAACCCATGGGCAATGGTATTGCGGATGATGCACATTCAAAAATAACCTTGATCCATGAAATGAAAGGTGGGACCCATCTTATGAATTTAAACACTTTGTGTTCCCTTGTACTACCTATAACACCCAACCGTCAAAGAGTTTCTAGGTTATCAAGGTTACTTGACATGATTACAGTTTTCAAATCCGAGGTAGCATACACCTCCCAATGAATCTACATCTTTCCCACACAAAGGGATGGATATTTATATTCATAGGTCCTTGTATTCCATGAAATCTAGACTGCTGAAAAAGTGTTTATAGCGGCTATCTGAATACATTCCTAAATCTTCTCACTTCAACTTGCATTGGTGAGCAGCTCCATGAAATCATGCACCTGTAAATTAGTGTTATAATTATTTACAAACAAATAGCCAACATATTCCCATAGTTGTTGTGAAAAGATAAAAGTAGGGAAAATATGATTGGCTTCTTCCTCAGCCATGAGATATAAGAGAAAAAATGACACTATGTTCTATCCAGTATTCTGAATTTTTTCATGTGTAGGGAGCCTATGATTCCATATTCATCGTAGGAGAATAATTCAAGAAGGTTTAATAATGGATGACCTGAATTTTATAATACATGATGGTGGTCAGTTGAATTCCCTTTAATTTAATATATAGTAATGATTGGTATTGAAGTGACCAAACCTATTTTACATCCATATAAGGGCATCACGCTTCATGAAGAATTAATTCGGGATGTTTAGTTAAACCTAAGCGAGTAGAATTTCACTGTAGTTTTGGTAATTTGTGATAAAATCATCAATATGCATGTTCATAAAAGAATTATGTATGATGAAAAGATTATCTAGTGAGCTACGAAGACAAATGTTCGTCCAATAGTTTAGAGTAGAATTCATGCTCACCAACTATTGAATGTAATGGTCAATAGTAGGAGAGTACTACGTAAGAGGTGTCCAGATAGAAGAAGTGAGATAAAATATATATATGTTCAATACTTTGACATTGAATCTATTGGATATAAAATCATAGTGTACATCATTACTAAGTAGATTCAATGTAAATATCTTAATGAGGTCGTCATTGAATAATCTAATATCTTTAATACAGAGACCTCCAACTTCATTGGGATTAATTCACTCCTTCAATAAAACTATCATCAATTTCTTTTTATAAATTTTTCTAGAAAAAATGACGCACCTAATCATACCTTGAAGCTTCATAATCAAACATCTATGAAAAATGTGATGAATATTATCTATTTTGACAATAATTATATTTTATGTAATTTTTATTTTATTAAATTTTTAAAAACACAAAAAAATTTAAATAATCACTGAGGATATTATATACTAAAAAACCCTTCCCATACTGATTTATAGGATATTTTTATGTCATTGGGTTAGGAATATCTTATTATATTTTAATAATTAAATAAATTCTAAAAGACCCCTCACCTAAATTATTAATGGGAACATCTTCTCTAACTTATTCACAACACTTTGAAACATCCAAATTCACAAAATCCTTAAAATTTATCTTCCCAAATTCAATATATGTGTTTTTTAGAGGTTAATATCTATAAACTCTCAACCCTAGTTTTTCTAATAGTAGATCCAAATGAGGATTCTTTTAGAGAGGGTAATCATCATTTTTAAAATTTTCATGTTTTTTTCATTCTATACATTTTATTCATATAATTTTTCCATTATAAACTAATAAATACAAAGTCATATATATTCTTTTAATTTATTAGGATTATTTGAAAACCAAATTCTATCATTTATCTATTCTATAGATAACAAAACAATGACACGTGTGTATATAGGACATTCCATCTCTACATAGTGGTGTAACTTTTTTTTATTCACCACATTACATGAATGATTATAGTGATATAAATTATGTATTTTAATGATAATTATTACCTTAAATAAATTCATAAAATTTATTATATCATTTACTCACCCTTTCACTCGTTAGGGGAATGATATCATTACTCATGCGTGCATACGACCAACCGACTCTATGAAGTGATGCGACTGATTATCCATATCTGACATTCACGAATTTATATAAAAATGTATTCAATGAATAAATTTTGTATTTATCTCATTAATATATTTTTTCTTTTATATATCTATTTCACATGGGAGGTAAATGATACATTCATGATAAAACATTCCAGATAAAATAAGGAAATAAACACATGGAATAAGGAAAATAATGAAATATTTTCAATGAAGATGTGGTAAGCTGTTATAAATATAAATAATATTCTATTATAAGTTAATAAAATGTTTAAAACAATTTTAATGGAGTTTTGAAATTGTTTTAAGGGATTCTAACTAGTGGTAAGGGTTTTTCATCTTCCATTTATTTCTATTAGACATATACCTTCATCTCCTCTTGTCACTTTTGGAAGGTGTATATTTTTCCCATGATTTCCTTTTATGAAACATATTTTATATTTTAATGGGATATAAATATGAATTTTAATTTATTTCATTCATTGGTCTCATGATTCAAATGCTTCCAAAGTGGCAATTATTTATTTTACAATATGATCATTATTCATGATTGTTTATGTGTATGTATCCATTGGGGAATATTTTTATTCTAGGAATATATTTAAATAAACCAAAAATATTCAATATTATCCTACCATAGGTTAAATTCATTTTTACACATGTTTTACTATTTAAGAAATGTTATGAAAGAAATCGATATTTCATTTTCAAAGCAATGCATGGTTGTATTATGTAATAAAGTTAAATGAATAATTATTTTATCATGTACCACATGAATGGAATATCCAGCTAACATGACCAATCATATTTTTAAAATAATACTTCAAAATATTAAATGATTATTTTCAATGAAAAGTAATTTTGATTTTTTTAGAAATTTTAGTTTTAAAATGTTCAATTCAAATTGAAAAATGATTTCTTCCTCCAGAATTTTTTTAAAGTTATATTTAGTCATCAAAGAAAAGAACCCTGTTACCCACGGGGGATATGTTTCATTAATATTTTCCTTAATATTTATATGGATGTCTCATGATAAGTTTTATTATGGATGTTCTATTTTTATGCCATTCACCATATTTATATTGAAGGATTATGATTATGCTTATTTAATGGGGAAATTATTTACATTTCATATACTATTTTAAATACAAATGTTTATGATTTTTATATTTACCCCATTTTATTTGGGGAAGGTATTGGACTTAATAAGTGATAGATGTTGTCCACAATATATCATGGATGCATCAGTAGGACTCATGAAAATAATTTTTCTTGGTGTTGGTTGTGGCCTTACATGTTTATGTATACATCTTGGCTTAGGTCTTAATTGTATGTTATAAAAGTCATGTATTTTTATTTCCTTCATTATAAATTCAGTTCTTGATATTCCATGAGATTATTCTGTTACTATAATATTCATTGTTATGTTTCATTCTAATGTTATTAATTATTTTGAAATATTTGATCCACATTTTTTCATTTCATATTAATCTAGTGTTATTTATTAAATGAAATGTAATTCATTTATTTTACATTTCCAATTTTTTGTTCTTTTATTTAATTATAGATTCCACTATACAATAACCCTTACTGATAATTTTATACCACTCCTTTATAATTTTTTATTTATCCCTAGTATATGAGTACATGTTTTGTGATTCATTAGTAGGGATACACTAAGGGGAAAATTGATTTATCAAACAATTTTTTTTATTAAATTATGTTTTAAAATATACATTGAATGTAATGTATATATCTTGTTTTCCAAACTAATAAAATATTAATTTATTTACAGTGTGATTCATATTATTATATCCAACATAATTATAGTAACAGCTGACTCTGGGAAACTAGGGATGGGGTATTTTCACATATCCTAAGAAATACCCCTAGAGGCCTAACTATATTTTTATCATCATTGTTTTTAAAGAAAAACTAAACCATACTATGATTCCTACTATAGAAATCCAATATTATAATACATTAATATTTCATCTCAATAGAATAATATTTAACACATAACATAATGATCTATTCCAAAAATGTTTATATGTACTACCATTGGATATACTGGCATATAAAAAATAAGTCCAAAAGTGAGCTATAAAATCCCCCTCTAAGATATCCATAACATTCATAATTCATATAAATATCATACATACTATCATTATTTATATATTGTGTAATGTAAATATAAGAAATGGTGAGACCATATTTTTAGGAAAGGAAAACAAGGAGGATATCAATGACCACCTAAGAAAAAAATGAGAATATGAGTATGAGACCATTCTATTAAAATTGGAAACAGTAATCTACAAATAATTTCATAAAGATGAGTCATGGAATACATATTTTTCATTTATAAGATATGAAACATAATTGAATTAATGAACATGAGCCATGAGAACATAAAAATTTCATAATACATGGATTTGTTGACTATACGTAATCATAAAAAATTTTTAAGGTAAACCACCATGAATTTATTAACATATTATGCATGGGATAACCACCAATGTACCTACTTCGATCTTGGGATAACCTCATGTTATCCTACCTTTCATCCTAGGATCACTTCTTTTGTACCCCCATTTAGGCGTGGTAAAATCTGTCACATTCCCATTGGGATCAAATAAAATTTATAGATACACAATTTATTGGAGGGGATATAATTCTCACCCATCTCAGATATAACATAATAATTATCTTTTCTTATATTGAAACCACTATCATGTAAATAATATCATACATGTTTGTGCCACAATATCATAAAACAACTATCATATTGGAATAGATGAAAAGAAAAGAGTTCTATAAGAATTACATCATACCATAACCCACAGATAAGAAATGGTATTCATATAAATTTCATCATTTCACCATTGAATAACCCATGGGAATGAAGTTACATAATCTTTTATCTATTTGATATTGAGTCCTAGAAAAAACTATTGGTACATTAATTACATATATATTCAATATATTGAACATTAATAAAAATTATTATTTCATTTTTTTATTATTTCTACATTACTCTAATCTAATAATTTCCTAGAGTTTATGTTTCATTGATATGGTCATAGAAGTTCCCCACTATGATGAGAAACATGAAGATCAATTATGATATTTTTTAAATAATGATCATCATCTGGTTAATGTACTATGATATGACACATAGTATGTAGACTATTAGGTTTGAGTAAATGTAAGTGGATAAGGATTATTTCCATGAATCTGCACATTATAATATCTAAGATGGGATATTATGAGAACATTTCCTCTAGTGGAATTCAACCTATTTTTTGCCATAGGATATTTTTATCTTTGAGCATGTATAATAGTCCATAGGGTATAACATTTTTATTAATTCTTGTAATGACATAAACAATTTGTTTTGGTGATATAAACTAGGATGATATTTTTTTATCGATTAGGTATGTTATTTTTGGTGTGTCATGATTAACATGTAAATAATGGACGAGTCAACAAAGGATTTGTCCCTTCAATCTTTATGTAAAATGATATATAATCTTTTTGAATGGAATAAAACTTTCCCCCTAAATTCAATGGTCATTGCGTAATAACGTGCTTACATGATATAGTCAATGAAAAATGTATTGATCGTATAGGTTGGTGACATAGATGTGCTACCTTCCTGATGAGATATTTCACAAAAAGGGACTACCTTATATATTGAGTGTTTTTATGTGGGTATCATAATTGTGAAATTATGTTTTCTTTCTTGGGTTCCTTGACCAATTACTAGACAGTAAGCTTGGTATTTAAGGATTCTCACCAAATTCCAACAATATTGAATTCAAGAGGGTCCAACAAAAATTAATTCTAACGATCTTGATTAAATTTTATTGGAATTTAATTATTTGAAATAATATTATTCACTGGACTGAGGAGTTATTTTATTCAAATTTTATAGATGAAAATATTTCTTCATGAATAAAATATTTTAATTAAATATTTATTTTTCTGTTCAATAAATTCAAGAGGACATTTAATAGACCAACACTATGTATAGTGAAATTATTAATTAACAAGATGGTTAAGTAATTTTTTTTTAAATTTTGGATCCCACATATAAATATTTATAATAATGTTATTATTATGTGTACATGGATTTATTAAAGGTTATAATATTATTTATGGCCTACTGTGAAATTAAATAATTATTTCAACCTAAAAAAAATCTCTCTAAATATATTATAATATCTATTCCGTATAGTTTGAAATTGGAAATAGAGAATTGTTATGCACAATGAATTATCTATTTACTCCTACTATCTCCCTTTAAAAAATAAAAAATGAAATAGATATTCCAAAAATACCTAATAATGATTAATCTATACAAACAATGAAAGATAATTGATTTTCCACGGGATCACCTTGAGATTAATTAGAATTTCTTGTTGATCAAAGGAGCATGTGTGGATAAACTTAATAGGGATTATATCCTTGGATCCTCAGAGTGAAAATAAGGAAATATAAATGGTTCATTTCTGAAAATCAACACATCCATAAAAAATTAACATAATCCATGGAATTTGTTTCTTCTAATATTAAATAAATGAATAATAAATTTTACATGAAATACCGATTCTCAGTTTTTTGGAAATAAAAATATATTAAATGAAATTTTCATATATCTCTCACCACAACATGATTCCACTATTCTTTGAACCAAAAAGTGGTATCATAGTGATCAATTTAAAATTTTTAATTATTTACTTAATTATTAATCTATACACTATTATGGTTGATTTTTCATTTCTTATTATTCTATATTTAATCATAATTTATTTATAATGTTTTTTACATATTAATCATTTTCTTATTGAGTTTTATTTGATTAAAGGTATAATATTATATGAAGAAGGACCAAAGATGGCATTGGAAACAAGGTAATTTTTGGGTGGTAAGATGGGGTTACAAAAAATGTATCCAGAGTACATGTCGTGTACCCCTGTATGTTTCACCTTGACCTTCTATGAGATACATGGAATTAAACACCATTATTATCCCAAGTGTACACATTGTGTTGATTGGACAACCTAGAACATAGTTTTCATAATACACAATGTGAATATGGAATACACACTTTGTGTTCTACATAGGTTACCAGTATATATCGAGAAAACATTATGGGAATTATACATAGTAAAACCACATTGCACTGAAAACCTAGAAAATTAATTATATACACATTTTTATACACTATACACAACATATAGTACATTAATTTCCATGTTCGACCTACATGTTTTGTTTTATAGACAAATGATATAAGAAATACCCTATGTCCATATAGTGGCACACATCATGTTGTATCTCACACAAGAACATGTAAAGTCCCTTCAAGTGTAACATAGGATCACAACATTCGAACAACATGTTGGTGAATATATCCTTTAGAAACCATGTGATGCCATTAATATACACACTAAAGACCAAGGTGAATATCTCGGTCACATGGAAAGTGGACACATATCATGTAGATGGAATGTACATGTCATGTTGTCTTGATGAGTCTATACACTAAAGCCCTTGGTGTGTCACCAAGATACAAGGGAACAAAGGTATAATGTACCTACCAAGATTTTACATGTTGTGTAGTCTCCCAATTATTATAATAATGAAATTAATTTTTTTTTATAAATTTGATACATTCCCTCGAGGAAAAATAAATTTTTATTTAAAACTGAAACATTGTGAAATCTAGAGAGGAGGAATTTTTGTATAATTTTTCTTCAAAAAAAAGTATCAAATATATAAGATCGACATCTGAAAAATTAAGTTATGTGTTAACTACTTTGATCAGGGTACCATACAACACTGATTTTTCCTTAGAAAAGTCATGAGTTATAATATAGTTCATACATGAATGTGTGGGAATGTATTCTATCCATCGAGTTGTAAGAATCCATGAATGATATGACACATAATATTGGACCTCTTGAAAAATGGTCGATGAATCACCTTCAATCCATATGTTGGTCTAACCATTTTACCTTAAAAAATTAACCACAATGATAATAGTTAACATTTAATCATCTAATGAAGATACAATTCCAAAATTATTCTAACATAATCCATGAATAAACGTGTTATGGTCCCTGTACAACACTCCACAAATCGAGGGTCCTAGGTTTCCCTTTGAAGTCCCATATACATTGAATTTTTTCCAAACATGAAGTGTATATATTCAAAATACATAGATATTACCCATAAAATATATTTATTTTTCTTTAATTATAAGGTGATATATGATAGTGACATCCTATATATAATTTTTTAAAAGACCATGTTTATTTTATCCAACCTTCTTGAAATTAGCTAGTATCTTTACCTACACTGCATAAAGATTGAAATTATTACTATGACATATAAATGCATCCCTATAATAACAGATCATGTGAAGTAGATCATCTAATACAATAACAAAAATGTTTGTAATCATTGGATATGTTATCACAGTAGTAGAGAGTAGTAGCTGAGGCCAGATAAAGCCCATTTCTGGCCACCTAAATTCAAAAATATCAAATATGTATTTCTATATAGTAGAAGTTGTATCCCATGAAAAATAAGGTTGTCAAGAATCCTATCTATTCTTGTGAATTTTTTTTAACATTATTGAACAAAAATTAACTAAAGATAAGTACCAATGTGTATTTGACAATGTTAAATCCCCCAAATAAGAGTAAATCGAGAGGGCCTGGTCCTAGGCTTATCAAATAATTTCATTATACAAAAATAATGATTTATTCCAATTAATTTGTGATAGTATAAATCATTAGAAAATATATATTTATTTTTAAGAGGTTCCGAAATTAGAAAAACATAATTACATGAAAAGGGTTAACCATTTACTACACTATTAATCTTGTTAAGTAGTTCCATACTTATTAAATTCTAGAAATATTTTATTTAAACATTTTTATCAACACATAAATATAGTATATCCCCCATTAAGATAATGGTAGAGAATGTCCTATTATCTAACCAAAAAATAAGAGAATACTACCAATTAACCATCCATTTGAACTGATACTTACTATTATAGAATGAATATTTGATGATAGTGAATTTTGAGGAGTCCATATAATGTTAATTTTATTTCTGGAAATTTTTAATAATCCATCCTCTAAGAAAATTATGTTCCATAGAAATATTATTTACGATATTCCAAGTGAACCTCACCTATATATAATTAATAAATAACATGTTCTTCTTGATTCCATGGCCACTATTAGAATGAGTCTTACCGAAATTTTTCCAAGGGATAGTAATTATCATTCTCTCTATAGTTATACCACTCTAAAAGAATTTTTTAGTTTATAATTTTATATTTTATAATACTTCCCATGGGCCATTATTTAACGATCATTGAGTAAAAAAAATTACAAATGGTGGAATTATAGAAGGAATATTATTCTAGTCATATGTAGAGATTTCCCTATCTAAGAGGAACTTTGATTTTAGATTGAATATATTATTTTATAAAAGTAAATACTTTTATGTCTTCCCCAAAAAATAGTGGCACCATTAAAGAAAAGACCCCTCTTTGATACTCAAACCATTAAGGATATTATTTTCTATATTAACAAGAAACATTTTTTCTAATGAAAATAAAGGATTTACTCTAATATATAGATTGAATTGAAATAAAATCATAATTTGACAATGTTTCCTAATGGTTTTGGAAATTTATTGTCCCTCTTATAAAAGTATGATGATGTCATTGAAATAAATAAGTCTAGAAGGATCAACTAATTTTTTGATGCAATAATGGTTTATAAGATTAACTTGTTCACCATATCAGTGATAGTCCTACTTAAATAATCGTCATCAATAAAAAAATCACAATAGAAGTGTTTCATGATATTATACACAATTTCTACAGTTAGAATTACAATTGTCAGATTAATTAATAAGAATAGAAATATGATCATGTCTAAAAATGTTTTTAATTATACTATTAAAAGGATGTTTGAAGAGAATTTTTTTTGGAAACTTTTATATGAAACTCCAATCCATTGTATAAAAGGACTTTTTAATTTAATTTTCAATAAATGTGATGCATCTACTATTTTATTCCATTAAGATATTAGTACATTCAATGTCTATGTAGATACAATCTTGAATGGTTTTACCCTTAACAAAACCAAACTAATTCCAAGAAACAATTCTATTAGAAATTGTTGAAATGTTATTATTGTGGAGTTTGATGTGATTTTGTAGAGTGTATTAATAAGGTCTATAGTTTTCAAAATATAAATGTCATAGGAAATATTTACTATGGGAATAAAATTTGAGGAATTTCAAATTTTGGCCCTATAGATGATTACAATTAAAAATGAATTATTTATCCAATTTAAAAACATCAATTTCAATGATATACAAATATATAACAAAAATGGTATTAGTAAAACCATCTGGCCTTGAATAACTATTTGGACTTAGAAAATAATGGAATCTTTGATCTCATAATAAATGGTAATATAGGTGTGAAAATTATTGTCATATTTGATAACAATTAATGTAATGATATTAGGGAGTAAATCATTATTAAGCTATGGTCCATTAAAAAAATTCCTAAAATAAATGAAAATAAGATTAGAATGTATTTCGTTATTATAAAAAATATTATCTCAATCCATTATAAAGTTAATAGGCCTATAATATTTCTTATCCCTTTATAGAAATTTGTAGGACATTTTTTTCTTATATCTATATTTAATCCTTTTAATTTTTATGATCTCATTTTTATGTTTATCTTTAATTGATAAAAGTTAATTTAGTTTAGTAGCCAGATATAATTCTTTTTGAAGATTCGTACCAAACTCAGAGTTAATAGAGGCTATTTATATCTGACTAAGATTGGATTGAAATAACAAATATCATTTCCAATTTTTTTTGATTTGACATTAAACCATCCATTAGTTTTAATTTTAGGAATTTTAGTTTCATTATACATGAAAAAGAATAATTTAAATACTTAATAAAATTATAAATCACCCTAACAATATCACTACATTTCGGAAAAAATCCAAGAAATTATTGAATCAAAAAAGAAGGACAGTTATTTCATGACCCATCCCCCAAGGCCTATGTCGTGACTACCCCATGCCTGCCTTCGATAGGCAAGAGATTGGCGACTAGCACCGGAAAGGCATATCCCTAAAAATGGAAAGGAATTTCCTTTTCAACCTACAAAACACATAGTCCAAGAACACAGCAAGATATAATCCCAAGGTAAACTATATAGTAAATGGGTGTGTACAAAAAGTAAAGGGGCCGGAATAAAAGACCAACTGGAAAATACAAGTAAAACTGAAATGAGATCCTGAGAACATTTACCAAAGATCATACCTGAAGGATAGGTACAACTCCTAAATAGTCGTCTTTGTGGTGCGTCTCATATAACGGTCCACCATTGAGCAGCCTCCAGTCCGAGTACCCTCGTCCTCAGTTAGTGTTGTTCATCATGTGAAATATACATGACAATGTGTGGGAATATCTCATGCATGGGTGAGTATAATGATACTGAGTAAGGACCCAAAGACCCCTGAAGATCTGTGAAGATTCAAAAAGGATATTCCACAAATAAAGAAAAAAACAGTCAACCATAAATAGGTATAATATCCATACATATAACTAAGTAATCAAGTATACCCATCTCATTAATGAGAAAACAGAAGGCCCAACTCATTATCCCAATGAAAAACTCTTCCATCAAGGAAAGAATAAAACGAAGGTAGCACCATGAAGGTAAGTACCACAAAGGTAACGCCACAATGAAGAATACCACAAAGGTAAAGACTCAGATAACAATAGGTATAACATAAGTATAGATGTATGGATGATTAGATGTATTGATAGATCATCTTACTTCATCGAGAATAATTGCTGCTAACACACATTGGATAGAAGATGACCCACATAGGATCTGGAGACGATCCACATAGGATCAAAGATAACCCACAAAAGATCTAGAGATAACCCACATAGGATCTAGAGATGACCCACATAGGATTGAAGATGACCCAAACAAGATCTGAAGATAATCCACATAGGATAGTTATGTGCTGACCCACACAGTATCGCTGAGCACAGACCCACACAAGATCCAAGGATGACCCAAATAGTATCTGAAGACTCCTCAAGTACATCTAGCCAAAGGGTTCCCACACTAATCACGCATGGCTCCATGAGGTTCCTCTTCTCAAGAAATCATTCGATACTTTAACAGCCACGATGTCCCACAAAAAAGTATCCCAATGTTCTTCCATGTTATATAGAACCCAACTCAATAGACATCACTTAAACTGAAAGCCCGGTATGTATGTTATTATCCATTTATATCTGAGAGCCTTGTTGGATTCTAGTTCGATCCAACAAAGCCCTACTCCATATTTATCCAAAACACAATTAGAGTATACCAAAAGGACAATCTCCATAAAAGGATTCTGGTGTCATATATGATTCATAAATCAGACGTCTGATTCTCATGATATGGCCGAAAAGGCATATCTGGGACTGGATGGGCCTGGGTCCCAGTCCGACCAGGTCGGACCAACCCAGCTAGACCTGGGTCCAGCCCTAATGGGCTAGGTTGTAGCGGCCCCGGGCCATTTGGCCACGGTCCAGCCCGACCCTCCAAGGGGCAGCTTGGCCCGATTAGCGCGACTTGGCATGTGCTGCGCACAGCCCACTGGGGCACCAACCGGTTGGGTGTGGCATGCTTTGTGTGGATCGTTCGGTAGGGTGTGGTCCGCCCGGCTGGGGGGTCCACGTTGGAGGGGCCCACCGTAACCGCACTGTGGGGACCCCCCCCCCCAAATTCCTGAACTGTCCATCAGACCATTCGGCCTACTGGCACGCATGACCCACTGGAGCGGGTCCTGCTTGGTGTGTCATGGCCGGCTGGATTCCTAGCAATTCAACATTCCAATTGTTGGACAGTGCCACTGTCCACCTACAGACGGTCAGGTGTCGGAAGCCCTGCGGTCTCTGTCGTGGAAAAGAGGCAATGGTCTACAACACCAGTGGCATGGACACGTTGCTTCATCTCCATGCGGCCAGTTGGCGTGTCGGCTGCCCCTTGCTTTGACATGAACGATTGGACGCAGCCTCTTCTTTCGGCGACACAGACGCGGGCCGTCAAACTTCCACGTTTCTGGCCAGGTTTCGGCCGTTGCCTTATTCAAAGAGCCATCATAGCTTCGTTCTAAGCACAAAAATTATGAAATTCACATATTCATGATCCTTGGTTCGAGATCTTCGCGTACATAGGTCACTCTCTATGAATCTTTGTGTTCTTTGCACGCTTAATTATTTAGCGTCGAAGAACACACAAAGAATGCATGAAGAAAGTGTGAAGAACAAATAGAAAAACGTTATGGTAAAAGTGTGGATCATTGGCCATGTTAGTTTGGCCATCATTGTTGAGAATCATGTTTATAAAGAATCAATGAAATAGATTTGATCATACTTTAGATTAAACCCACTACCACATTTACTTGTTGGAAGTGGTGTGAGGAAGTGGATGAAGTTGATGACGGGGACGCCATCACCTACTTTTCCCACAACACGTTTTCAACCTGGGCTCAGGTGTCATCCTCATTCTTGATCTGAAGAAATTTCATTGTTGGAGGATATTCTTCATTAGAGTATTCTCCATCAAATGCCTCCTCTCCCTTTCTCCAACGGAAAACAACCCTCAATTCCCTCAAGAGGAGTTAATTAAATAACTCTTAATTGACAAGTTGCTTCATTAATTTAGTTTTAATTAACCCTATTAATTAATGAGAGTTGTGGTTAAATAATTTTTAAAACCGGTAATTTAATGCCCAACCTTAAATACCCGACCACCCTTATGTGGTCCCCACCTCCACAATTCAAAAAAGATGTTTCAAAAAGATGTTATTTTTTTCTTATCCCTTGAAAAAAACAAAAAACATACTTCCACCCTAGAAATACATCTGTCAAGGTGAAGTTCTCCATAAATGAATATTGGCGTTGTGATTTCAACAATGTCCTCATATTTCAATTCCAACCACCAGTTCAAAAGTTACAAAATTCAGCTCCTGTGATTACTGAACGTACCAAAAAAAAGTTCCTAAATTCATTCTGGGAACACCATGCCTCTAAATAATGTTCCATCAATTTTTGTGAACTCGTAATATTTAAATTTAAATAAAAAAAACATGAAATTTTTTTGGTATTTACATTCTCCCCACCTTAGGGATTTGCATTCCTGAAAGCCACAACACTAACTAGGGAAACAAGTGGGGGTATTGTGAATGAATTTGAGCCTCCAACTCCCATGTACTCTCCTGGAGGTTCTCGTGATGCCAACATACATGAACTAGAGGTTTCGATCACCCCCGAAGGACTCTGTCCTTTCGATCCTCATTCTTCACTGGATCCTCTGAAAATGTCACGACATCATCGATGTCCATCTCTCCCCAGTCTATGATGTGAAAAATATCATGAACGTATCTCCTCAGCTAGGATACATGGAAGACATTGTGCACTCAGTGCAACTGAGGTGGAAAAGATAAGTAGTAAGCAACCTCCCCAACTCTGTTGAGGACCTGAAAGGGTCTGATGAACCTTGTAGATAACATTCCTCCCTGGCAAAATCTCTGCAAACCTCATCGAGGTTATACTCTTTGAAAGACATGGTCATCATCCTAGAACTCTAAAGGTCTTCGTCTACTATCCGCAAAAGACGTATGTCTATGATCTGAAGTCTTCATCTGCTCGTGGATGATCTGCACTTTCTCCATGGAAGTTCATACCATCTCTGGTCCCGTGAGTGCTAACTCTCCTGGGTCATTTCAGTATAGAGATGATCTGCATGGTCCTCTGTATTGTTTCTTGAATGGGGCCATAATTATAGTGAAGGGATAACGGTTGTTGTAAGAAAACTCCCCAAATAGAAAGTGATCATCCCAGTAGTGGAAAAAATCATTGATTCAAGCACGCATCATGTCCTCATGGGTCGGAATGGTCTGCTCTGTCTGACCATCTGTCAGAGGGTGGAAGGTTTTTATCAATTGAAGTTGTCTCCCGAATTCCTAATACAACCCCTTCCATATACTGCAAGTAAATCATGTATCATGATTGGATACAATTGTATATGGCACCCCATGAACTCTAGAAAATTCAAGCACAAACCTCCGGTGGTAACCTGAAAACCCCAGGAAACTATGCACCTCCGACACACTCTATGGTGGCTACCAAGAAACCACAGAATCAATCTTCACTGGATCCACTACAACTCGTGCCTCCGATATAAAGTGTCCCAGAAAGTGGACCTATCGTATCTGGAACTGGCACTTAGAGAGCTTACCATAATGCTGATGCTCTCAATGTGTGTCTAGAACTATTAATAGATGATTGGGGTGCACATCCTCTGTAGCTGAGTATATTAATATGTCATTGATGAAGACTACCAAAAAGCCATTGAGGTATAGATGTAATAACATATTCATGAGTCCCATGAAAACTATTGGGGCATTGGTCATGACAAATGGCATAACCATGAACTCATTGTGGTCATACATACATCTGAAACTCATCTTCCGCACATCATCATCTCATTCCTTGAGCTGGTGATAGCCTAACCTGAGGACTAACTTCTAAAACCATCGTTCTCCATTCAGTTGGTCTAAGAGATCACCAATCCTCAAGAGTGGGTACTTTTTCTACAAGGTCACCTAGTTCAGGCGCCGACATTCCACAAAAAGTCTGAAAATCACATCCGCCATCTTGGCTAAAAAATTGGGGCTTTGAAAGGAGAAACACTGGGCCTAATGAACCCCTTTCTCAAAAAGTCCTCCAGTTTTACTCGCAGATATCAAAGCTCTATGGTAACAATCCGATATACTGGTGTAGATATTGGTGACGTCTAGGAGTAAAAGCTTATGTAAAATTCAACCTCTCAATGAGGTGTTAGACCCGGAACATCATCAAAGAAAACATCAGCGTACTGGTCCACCACTACAGGATAGCTCAGGGCTCTCAACATCAACTGCTCTAAGGGTAAGGCTAGAAAAATGATGTGTGATCGGCTAAACCCTCCTCCTGGTATGTCCATCCAATGCTTCAAAGGTTCCCTTCTAACCAATGAAGTAAAACCATGTCCCATCCTCATAGAAAAACTGTGCTTTGTGGATAATACAGTCGATCTGATCATGGACTGAAGATAACCAATCCATACCAAAGATGACGTCTTAAGGCCAGGACACACCTACTATAAGATCTCAGCTAAATCTCTCACCTCCTAGAGTAAGCCTAGACTACCGACACCAGTGTGTAATTTTTGAATCATTTCCAGTAGGAGTCTCTACCCATAAGGATCTAGCCAATGGATCTACAAGAATCTCCGACCTCCAAACGAGGGTCGTGGAAATGAATGAGTGACTGACACCTGTGTCTATATGTATAGCATCTTGGGTGGAGTAGACATAGATCGTACATTTTATCATCTCTGGAGTTTCAGTGTCATAGGGCTCAACAGCCTTATGCTGAGCTCATTCTTGTCCATCTATTCCATATGGTTTGGGAGGACCACCAGGTGGTGGTGGCGGTAGAACATCAAATTGTCTCCCACCACTTGTTGTAGGGTTAGCTACTCTACCACATCCACTTCCTATCTTTGGTCCTCAACAATTGAATCATTGCCTCTACACAGGCGGTCCCTCGACAGTCTTATGGTCATCTGTATGGAGGGTTAGGCAATTGTGAGCCATGTGACCCTACCCGCCACATGAGTAACACTACATGCTCCTTACCTGTCCTACACTGTCTCGAGAGACCCACACAACCGACCTTTTATCCTTGGGTCATCCACCTGTAGGTCTTGTCCTCTTGGATATATGCGTCATCTTTCTACTGCCAGTAGTAGATGACTATGCGATGTGACGTCCGATGGATGGTCTCTCTACCGGTGACTGCTTAGCAATGAAGCTCTCGACTAAGAGTTCTCGCTCTAAAAACCCCTCTTGTGTCAGAATGATCAGAGAAATTATATAAGCTCTAATCTCTCATCTCAGCCCCTGATTGAAGGTCTAAGCCCTAAATAAAGGGTCTTGCACCATGTCAGTGGAGTAGCATGAGAGGTCGGTGAAGCTCGCTGAATACTAAGCCACGGTCATGCTAACCTGCTACAATTTTTGAAGCTCATGCATACGCACTGAGAAAAAGGTCCCTGGGATGAACTCTGCAATGAAAAGTGTTTCTATATCTTCCTAGATGAGAGTGAACTCCTCATGAACCTAGAGCATCAAGATACACCATCTGTCCACTGCTGCCTGAAAAAGAATAGGGGGAAGAATCCCCATGAGATCAACTGGTGTGCCTACCAGTCAAAAAACTCTAACCACGGCTACCATCCCGTCCTAAGCTTCGTATGGATCGGTCTTTCCGTGGAACCATAGTGGCCTTTAGCACTGAAACTTGTGAAATTTAGTCAGGTGACATGCACCCCTGACTACTGGGGATGGTGGCATCGGCTTCCAAATGGGTAGTGGTGCTGCTGGTACACCACCCGATGGTACTACTGTCCTAAGGGGGCCCTACACTGAAGCCTCATCACTTGGTGTGCTATCATCACATACTCTATCTAAAACCCTAGATGGCTATATACGTGGAGGAATCCTGAATGAAATAGGTGTTCCATGATTAATAAGTTATACCAGGTGAGCTAACTCAAATAGATCACAAAAAAAGATTTTCAAAAACACACCCACAAAGTGTTTTTTCATGAACTGAGTCAGAAATCAGAAGTCATGGTCCTGGTGATTGAATACGTCAGTCGCTACACAAACACTGGATTCCCCAAACTGAAAACCACACTCATCACACTTAAAACTATTTCTACATAGTAAATATCATAGTCTGAGTTATTCGATAGAACCGACTCCACTGATACTAATTTTTCACGACCCGTCCCCCTGGGCCCATGTGGTGACTACCCCAAGACCTCCTTCTATAGGTCATGGGCTGGTGACTCGCACCGGAAAGGCATATACCTGAAATTTGGAAGGTGTTTCCTTTTTAATCTACGAACCACACAGTCCAACCACATCACAAGATACAATTACAAGGTAAACTGTATAGTAAAAGGGTTTTTACAGCAAGTAAAGTGGACTGAAATAAATGACCCACTAGAATGTACATGTAAAACTGAAAACATCTCCTATGAACACCCACCAAATATCCTACGTAAAGGGATGTTACATCACTCGAATGGTCATCTCTGTGGTACTTCTCGTCTAACAGTCCTCCTCCGAGTAGCCTTCGGTCCTGGTACCCTCTTCCTTAGTCAGCGATGTCCATCATCTACACAAGACACGATAAGGTGCAGCCATGGCCCATGTAGGTATGAGTATAATGATACTCAGTAGGGACCCCAAGACCCCCGAAGGTCTCTCAAAATTCACAAAGGATAATCCACCAAGCATGAAAACAACAGTCAACCCTACATAGTAATATTCCCATACATATACATAAGTTATCATGTATGTCCATCTCATTTATGAGGAAGCACAAGGCCCAACTCATGAGCCCAAAGCACAACTGTTACACGAAGGAAAGAATACAACGAAGTTAAAACCACAATGGTAAGTACCACAAAGGTAACAACACACAGAAGAATACCAAAAAGGTATCACCACACAGAAGAATACCACAAAGCTAAGGACCTAGCTCACACCAGATATAACTTAAGTATGGAAATATGGATGATATGCTATATTTCTAGATTATCTTTCTTCATCGAGAATCATTGCTTCTAATCCACACTGGACCAAAGATGACCCACACAACATCTAGAGAGGTCCCACATAGGATCAAAGTGGAACCACATTAGATCTGTAGATGACCCACAAAGGATTTGGAGAATACCCAAATAGGATCGGTATGTAATTACCCACACAAGATCGTTCAGCACTGACCCGCAAAGGATCCGAGGATGGCCCACATAGGATCTGAAGACTCCTCAACTATAGCTAGCCACAGGTTTCCCACACTAATCTAACCTGATTCTAGGTGGTTCCACTCCTCAATCCATTGGTCAATACTTAAACTTATATGAATTCTCATGAAGAAGTATCCCAAAGGTCTACCACGTCATATGGAACCAAACGCAATAAACGGTTCTTCAATTAGACACCTAGTCTTTATGTTATAATTCTTTTAGTTTCGAGGGCCTGGTTGGATTCAAGTTCGATCAAACCCAGCCATACTCCAACATTATCAAAAACTCATGTGGAATATAGCAAAAGAAATATCTCGATCCAAGGATTCCAGCGCTGTAGATAGTTCATCAATCATACACACAGTTATCAAGATATGGCCAAAAAGGAGTATTTAGTTACGGATGGGCCTGAATCCTGGTCCGACCTGATCAGACCGACCTGGTCCGGCCCGTGAAGGGGCCGATCGGCCAGGGAAGAGGCCAACTAGCCTTCTGGGATGTGGGTTGGCTAGGTGTGGCCCACTCTGCGCAGCCCGCTCGACTTGGTGTAGTCTGCCCGGCTGGGTGTGGTCCGTCGTGGTGGGGGCCTCCCTAATCGCATCAGGGGAGCACCCCCACCCCCACCCTATGGATTTCTGAATGTTCCATCAGACCGTTAGGCATAATGGCATGCGGGACACACCATAGAGGTTCCTTCTTAGTTTGTCACGTCTCACAAAATATCTGATTGGTCCTCCTTCCAGCAGCGTGACGGCACCACTATCCACCTACAGTTGGCTAGGTGCCGGCCTGTAACGCCCCAACCCTAGTTACCCAGAGTCGGTGCTTTATTTTAATAAATTTTCATGATTACAAGGAATCAAGTACCAAAAGACCTATTAGTTTAGTAGTCTTGGATGATAAATTATATACATGAAGTTTCCATTACGTCAAAAAATTGAAAACTACAACAACATTGTTTCCATAGACAACAATGAGATCCCATAGACTATCCATGTAGGTCAGTCATAATATACTTCTTCACATCCTATGAAAATTAAAAAATATTAAGCGGTGATCTCAAATTCTCAGTAAGAATAACAATATAGCAGAAACATTCACAAATAACATAAACATTTAAGGCAACATATAAGACTAAAACTAAAGCCTTTTAAACTTGAACTTCATCATAATATAGAAAAGGTAAAATCAAATAATTTCATTTACTTATTCACATGGATATTCAACTAGTCGAATAATCATATGAAATATCAATAGCCACTTTCATACTGATGTAATGCATAATTTCAGACCTTTGATAAACACATAGTCAAGGCCTTGTGCCAAGACTACAAATAAGATTCTTTCCAGGCCTTGTGAAAAGACACAGGTATGTCTCATGGGACCTATCGATGCATCGAGGAGCTATAGCGGGCTCCACCCATCACTTACCCAGTCCAATGCATACCTCATATTAAAAGGATTTAATTTAATATAAACATTCGTATTAAAATTGGAATAAGAAATGTCAAAACATTATCCATAATCCATGAATGGTATAAAAATTAAACATCCACATTCAAACATAGCACAAAACCATCAATACAATATGGAATATTTGTATGATAATAAATGAACATCATATAAGTTTAAAATCCATCAAAGGATGCTGATATAGATGAAACTGATTTGTAAAACACTTTGAGAGAAATATCCATTTTTCCTAAAAAACATTTAAAAGTCACAAAATTTATAAAGGAAGGCATTTAAAGTTATTTTTTAATAAATGTGTCTCAAACCATTTGGAACATTTAAAAGGAATTAAGATTTTAAAAACATTCATGTCCATATAAATAAATCCTTAAAAACCATTTTGAAAACCTGGAAATTAGTGAGAATGATTTAGAAGAATAAATATTTAAAACATTTAAAATGAAGTTTTAGTAAAAATTCCCTTAAAAATAATCCATTTGAAAACTCTTTTATGAAACATGGACATGGATAATAAATATGTCCTAGTAGATACTTACGAAAAAACACCCACGGATAATAAAGAAATTGTAAAATTAACCCTTACCATGCACATTCCTTTAGTCGAGGGTACGTTTAGCCTCCTGTATAGAGACGGTAGTATGTTATTAATTTATACCAGAACCATATTAATATTTATTATATCATACATGATTCATATATGACTTTATACTACCCATTTAATAACAATTTCCATGTTAAATTAAAATTTCAGGTAATAATCTCTTTCTTTATTGTACGCGTTTTAACTTGTTACTCTTGATTTTATCCCTTAGATAAAGATTTAAATAATTACAGAATATAAAAAATTATTTAAATATCATATATTTTTAGAATCTAAATACGTATAATAGACATATATATGAAATAGACGACACCATTTATTGATACAGTAGTCCCTACATAGACATAAACACATTTTCTGTTTTCATATCATATTGAACAAAAATAAGTGAATAAGATATATGTAAGAATATATATATATATATCTCCAATATCATTATTATGTCATATATTACATACTTATTAGTAATATATGTTTTATAATCATCATTTAATGGTGAACATGGAAATGAATCTCATCACGTCATGGAGACAGTAATCCTTACATACACACGAGCGACAATATCATTATATTGATGGAGAAATCATATGTAATTGGATGGTATATCAAATATACTGAATCATTAATATGTTATATTTATCATTTACATTAGTTATACTCATTATTAAAACCATCCAAATAATGACGTTTTTGAATAACAAACTACACCACGATGTGGAGTAGGTAATCTGTACGCACACATGTATGGTGACTTTGTCTTCTATAAGATGGATAGAATAATGAATATGGTTGTACCATATCTATGATAACATCCCAGTATATAGAAAATAATGGAGTTATTATTTTATAATTTAAACAACAAAGAAAGATGATGTGGAAGAAGAAAATAACCTGAAAGATGTGATGAAATATTTACCTCATTTTTTGGTTCATCAATTTTATTTGATCAAAATGGCTCTGTAGGTTGTCTTTATAACCAAAAGAAGGCCTCTAGAATGAAGGAAGTAAAGATAGGAGGATATTTTTGTAGGTTTTGGCCAAGAAATATGGCTTTGGAGGTGTGGAATCAAGAGAATGTGAAGTGCCCTTTTATTAGAGGGGTGAGGGGCACCTTAGGAAAAATTGAAATATTATTTTATAATAAAATAATTTTCGATTTTTAATGGCTCCAAAATGATTTATTTAGATTCCAAGGTAGTGGAGGGTATAAATCCTATAAATCAATAGGTTTTAGATAGGTTTAGGTTACCATATTAACCATAACGTTTATATTTAACTCTTGGTTAAATAGTTTGACATTTACCATCTCTCATTGTATTTTTATATTATACGGTTAATAAATATACTATAAAATGCCAATAGAACCCAAATTGGTTCATTAATGTCATATATATTATTATATACGTCTTTTTTCCATACTTTAGATTTTTAAAATAGTTATATCAATTAATAATATAAAATTTGTTTTTAAAACTATTTTTTGTAAATTTTGACACTATTGGTATTTTGTTGTTGCTAAATTCATAACAGCATTATTACTTCAAAAAAAAACTAATCTAACCAACCCTAACATGTTATATTAAACTATAAAATTAGTTTAATTCACAAAAATTATCAAATTACATTTATTTGGATCTTAATAATATCAATTATTTTAATCTTTCAGTAATACAATAGTTACTGCATCATCATTGTGTCATAAATAAATTTAGTAATTTAATGTCTAACTATTATAAATAAAATACCATTATGTAGGAAATAGTTTTACAATTCTAATGAATATTTATAGTCTAATTTATCTTATTTAAACCCCTATATTAAAAATGTTTTAGTTATTAAACATTGATTTTAACTATTTAAACTCTTCGTTAAATAAAATAATAATAAATGTCCTAATCTATTCCAAGTGGACCTAAAAGATCATATTTATTCATAAAGTTGTTTTTGGTCTAATTATACTTATCCAAAAGAATTAGGACTTCTGTTAGAGTAATAATAATATCATTTTTACCCTTAATTTCCCTATTTAATTTTAACTCTGGTAAATAAAAGAAAAAAGTTACTATTCACCAAAAATTATTTTCATCTTATTAAACCAAATTTTACTTACTGTTATCAACCATGTTTCTGGAATTTTTGAAATTCAAATCCCTGAAGCAGTAAATTTAGGTTTCATGTGAATTTTTAAATGCTCCTAAGAGGTGGGTAAAAGATGGTAAAAAGTTTAATAAAATTTTTATATATCTAAAAATATTATAAACTGACTCCACTGAATTATTTATAACTTATATAGGTATTATGTATCTATTTTGACATAAAATAAATTTAAATAAAATAAATATTTATTTAATTAAAAAGTTTGTTTTAACCAATAACTCATTGTTTTTTACTATTCATCAAAAATTGAATGTTTTTAGAAAAATAACAAATATTCCCCTTAAGATAATTTTGATATTCTGAATTCAAAAATAAATTATATTTTACAAAATTAAAAATATAGAAGTTTCATTTATTAATTTAAAATTAATCCCTGTTGTCAATACCAAAAAGCTTGTTTTTAAGAAATAATAACTAACAAAAGATTGATACTTTTTTATGTTCAATTTAAAAGTGAAATTATCTTCAATGAATAACATTGGATTAAATTGTAAAAATATAATCTATATATACTTTGAAACCATTAAAATGTATAATTTTACACTACAAGTTATTTTGATTAAAGAAGTTGTTTTCAGTTAAAATATAGTATTTTTATCTATTCACCCAAATATGAACGTTATCAGAAATAGACCAAACTTTTATTGAAACTAAATTATTATGTCCCAATTCTAATGAAGAAGATTATTTTTTCATATTGAATATATAATAGTTTCAAATATTGGATTTAAAAAATGTTCTCCATTAAAAGGCGGTAAAATTTCATTTAAAAAAATACTTCTTTTATCTGAAAAAAATATATTTTTTCTTATATTATGTCTAAGAAACACATAATATTAATGTCGAAATTATATAGAATATTTAAGACTCAAAATGCAGTTAATACTATTCATAACCACTTTTTGAACGGTTAGTTTTGTATGTTGTTGTGTGCTTGAACGCGTTGTTGCGTGTAGCGCAAGCTATTAAATTACTTTAATGAGATAATGTACTATGAAATCTTGGGGTGTTACAATATATCCTTATTAAATAAATTGTATAATTGCAATTTGAAATTTTTCACTGAAAATTAATGGTTTAAAAAAGAAAAATACCTTTGTGGAAAACCAACATCGGAAATTGGTTTAATTAAATTTTTTCTTAATAAGAGGGAAAGTGGAGTGAAAAAGTCCCCACAAAATTATGATCTATATTAGGAGAACGTTTATAGAAATTATAGACACATAATTGGAGGAAAAACCTAAATATTTATAGGGAGTTATTGAGGTAATTAGTCACAAACAATTGTAGAATTGAGGGCCTCAAAGCCACCAATCTATGATGATTTTTAATATCATCGTTGGATAACACATTTTTAGTTTTAGGATCCCTTACCTAATTTTTAAGAATCAATTTCATAATAGAATAAGAGAAGAAATAAAAAAAAATACTTGATAAGAATATTTCTATTCTTTAACTAATTTCAACCAAAAACTCTTCTTTTACTCAACAAGATAATAGAACTTAAAAAATATTATATTTATCCTATTCGTATAGGGTTCCAAAAAATGAATTTTTAATTAATCTACCAGACCTTTTAAAAAAAGTACATTTTTCAATCCAAGACATCGTGTGGGCTAGTGGTAGGTGATACACCAATTTCTCCCTTTGGTTGCGGGTTCAAGTCTTGTAGCGCTACCGGATGCGATGAGTTGTCGCCCGACCTCTAGGTTGTCCTTTTTATGGAAATAAAAAAAAATATCAAACTAGACTTATGAAAAATACTTCTGTCCAAACTCACTATCTAAAATTTATAAGGAAGTTAAACACAATGAAGATCCTTTTTTACACGTAATAACATGTGAATACCTTCATCATGTATTCTTTTAATACATAGTAATGCCATGAATTACCATAAAAATATATTGATTACATTCATGCTCCCTTATTCCTTATAGAATACCAGATATACTCCTTATATCAAAAAATGTTGTAAACTCCAACTATTATGGAATATAGAAATCCTTAATCAGTTTTAAGGTAGTCAAGAATATACAATATAATTTATCCAAATCAATCATCTCTTATTCTAAAATCAATACCTCAGTATTAGGACCATATTAATGTTTTTTCTTTCCTTCAACCATGTATTTTCTAAAAATATTAACCTACCATTAAGTCACTTTTCTTGGTTCCACACAATCTCAAGTCCTTAATGAAATAGTACTACAGTACAATCCTTATACACTTTATAATTCTTATAACATGTTTATCATTAGTACAATACTCAAATGACAGAATACATTAATAACAACATAATAACTCTTAATCATTCCTCTTTATCATTGGTAGTATCATAACATGATTATTATCCAATAACAACATTTGGGGTATACTCTGATGATTTGGACATTGATTCACGTAGTTTCCCAACTCCATCTAGAAGAAGCATTGTACATTTGAAACCATTTTCTTACGCTTTCAATAACAAACTTGGTGTCATTTTTCACTACACTTATAATAAACACCCATTCCCTTCATGAATTTACCAAGGTTATTATTTCCACATTTATCACATATGGGAATATTCTTTTTTCCCACTTCCCATTATCCATCTTTCTCTCTTCCATCCTATTATTCTCTTACTTTCCTTCAAAGCCATGCGACTCAGATAATTATTTACTTATTTTATTAACACATAATACTATTTCATCATATGTTGAGAATACATGGGAGGCAATTTCACTTCTAAATATTAGATTAATACCATGAAATATATGATCCTTCTTACTTTTTGGATCATGCGTATTGATGGATGTCTCATTCCTTCTTCTAGGCGCCATTTCTATATATTGGAATACACTAGGTTTGTTTATGAATATCAGTGCATAATTACAAACTTGTAAAATACCTAACGTAAAATGAAAAGATTATACATTAAATCTATAACCATAAAATGTATTCTTTGAGAAATTATTACTCCCAAATCCTTCATAATGGATTGTAATGAAAATGTGAATTATCCTAACCATATCCCCCAGGAGTGTCGTAACCAAGAGTGAATCAGGGCCCATTGTCGTTCAAAATTTCCCATTATAGTCCAGCTCAAAGCAGTGTTTTTGGGTTTTACACCTAGGTACATCTGTTTAAGAGTTGCCTCTACCTTCTTGTATCCAGATAGGGATGTATTTCTTGGAAAATCATAAAATCTATATAATACCTAAATTCTAGGAAGTTCTTCTATACGAATCCTCAATGTCTACCTTAGGGTAATGTTCTATAATCAGAGTAACTAAATCTAGTATCTGTGGTTTGTACTAAAGTTCCTCTGATACTAACTGTAATG
This sequence comes from Viscum album, assembly GCA_963277665.1. NCBI lineage: Eukaryota > Viridiplantae > Streptophyta > Magnoliopsida > Santalales > Viscaceae > Viscum > Viscum album. Next base: position 1,594,103,879 of record OY728150.1, read on the forward strand.
CCCCAGCCCCAGTTACCCAGTGTTGGTGCGTTATTTTAATACGTTTTCATGATTACAAGGAATCAAGTCCCAAAAGACCGATCCGTTTATCAGTCTTTGAAAATAGATTACATACATGATGTTTATATTATATCATTAAAAGGAAAACTACTTCAAAATTTTCTCCATAAAAAACACTGATATCCCATAAACTATCCATGCGAATGACCCATTATACACTTCTTTTCATCTTGGTAAAAATATAACATAGAAAGGGGTGAACTCAGATACTCAGAAAGGATAAAAATATAGAGGAAACATTCATAATTAAGAATAAACATTTAAGGAAATGTATAAGACTAAAAAAAATCCTTTAAGCTTGAACTTTTGCATAATATGGAAAAGATAAAATCAAATAATGTCATTTACTTATTAACATGGATATTATACTAGTCGAATAATTACACGAAATATCAATAGCCACCTTCATAATGAGGGAATGCGTAATGCCAATCTTTCATAACCACCTAGTCATGGCCTTATGCCAAGACTACAAATAAGATTTTGTCAAAGCCTAGTGCCAAGACACTAGTTTGTCTTATGATATCGACTGATGTATCGAGTAGCTATATCACGCTCCACCTCTCACTTACTAAGTCCAATGCATTCTTCATATGAAAAGGTTTAAACATAACATAAACATTTGTATTAAAATGAGCATACGAAATGACAGTACTTTATCCATAAACCATGAATGGTATAAAAATAACACATCCATATTCAAAAATATCACAAAACCTTCAACAAAATATGGATGTTTTGTGTCATAATAAATCAACATCAAATAAGTTTAAAATCTATCAATGGATGTTGATATAGATGAAAATTTCTTGTAAAAATCAATGAGAGAAATATCGTTTTTCATTAAAAAATTTAAATGTCACAAAATTTATAAAGGAAGAAATTTAAAGAAATTTTTGAATCAATGTGTCCTACACAAAATTTAAACATTTTAAAGGAATTAACATTTTAAAAACATTCATGTCTATATAACTAAATCATTAAAACCCATTCTGAAAAAATGTACACTAATGAGAATGATTTAGAAGAATAAATATATAAAACATTTAAAATTATGTTTTAGAAAAATTTCCCTTAATAATAATCCATTTTAAAAATAATTTATGAATCATAGACATGGATAATAAATATGTCCCAGTAGATAATGACCAAAAAACATCCTTAGATAATAAAGAGATTTTGAAATTAACCCTTACCTTGCACTTTCTTTTATTCGAGGGTACTTTTAACCTCCCGTATGAAGACTATAGTATGTAATTAAATTATACCAGAACCATATTAATATATATGATGTCATATATGATTCATTTATGAGTTTATACGACCGATATAACAATAATTTCCATGTTAAATTAACCTTTCGGGTAATAATCGCTTTCTTTAGCGTACAGGTTTTAACAAGTTACTCTTGATTTTATCACATAGATCAAGATTTAAATACATAGAGAATATAAAATATGATTTATATATCATATATATTTAGAATATAAATATGTATAATATTCATATATATGAAATGGAAAACACCGTTTATGGAGACGATAATCTGTACGTACGCATAAACGCTGTTGTCTTTTTCATATTATATTGAACAATACTAATTGAATATGATATATCTAAGTACACATATATATATATATAACTTTACAGTATAATTATTATGTCATATATTACATACTTATTAATGTTATATATTTTATAATCATCATTGAATGATGAACATGGAAATGAATCTCATCACGTTGTGGAGACGATAATCCGTACGTACGCACGAGCGACAATATCAATATATTGATGGAGAAATTGTATGTAATTGGATGGTATATCAAATATAAATAATCATTAATATGTTATATTAATTATTTACATCATTTATACTCATTATTAAAACCATCAAAATAATGATGTTTTTTAATGACAAACTACCCCACGACCTGGAGACGGTAATCTATACGCACAAACGTTTGGTGACTTTGTAATTTATAGGATGGATATAATAATGAATATGGATGTAACATTTTATAATAAAATCATAATATATAGAATATAATTTATTTATTATGTTATAATGGTAACAACAAAGAAAGAGGAAGTGAAAGAAGAAAAGAACTTTAACGATGTGATGAAATATTTACCACGTTTTCGGGTTCTTCCTTTTGATTTGATCCAAAGGGTTCTATAGGATGGCTTTATGACCAAAGTAATGCCTCTATAATGAAGGTATAAATGTTGGGAGGTTATTTGGTCAGGGTTTGGGCCAAAAAAATGGCTTTGGAGATGTGAATTTAATAGAAGCTGAAATACCCTTATATAAGAGGGGTGAGGGACACCTTACGAAAAGATTGAAATATTTTTTTTATAATAAAATAATTTTCGGTTTCTAATGGATCCAAAATGAATTAGTTCAAGGATAATATTTTTAAGGGTATAAAACCTCTCGACCAATAGGTTTTAGACTGGTTTAGGTCACCATATTAACCATCACGTTTATATTTAAATCTTAGTTAAATAGTTTGTCATTTACCATGTCTCTTTGTATTTTTATATTATATGGTAAATAAACTTACTATGAAATGTAAATCGAACCCTATTGGTTAATTAATGTCATATATATTATTATATAAGTATTCTGGGCGACCCGTAGATATTTAAGACTATTATATCAATTATTAATATAATGTTTTTTTAAAAAAAATTTTATATCAATTTTGACACTATTGGTATTTTGTTTTTTCTAAAATCATAACAGCATTATTACTTCAAAAAAAATTCATCTAACCAAACCTAAAATGTCAAATTAGCCTATAAAATTATTTTAATTCAGAAAATCCTAAAATTAAATTTAGTCAGATATTTATAATATCAATTATTTTAATGTTTCATTAATATAGTAATTACTGCATCATCATGGTGTCAAAAATAAATTTAATTATATAATGTCTAAAAATTATAAATAATATACCATTATATAGGAAATAATTTTAAATTTCTAATGAATATTTATATTTGAATTTATCTTATGTATAACCCTATATTAAAAATGTTTTAGTTATTAAACTTTGATTTTAACTCCATAAACTCTTCTTTAAATAAAATAATAATAAATGTACTAATCTAATCCAAGTGGACCTAAAGGATAATATTTTATTACTAAGGTTGTTTTTGGCCTAATTATACTTATCCTATAGAATTAGAACAAGTGCTAGAGTAATAATAATATCAATTTTACACTTAATTACCCTATTTACTTTTAACTGTGGTAATAAAATTAAAAAGTTATTATTCACCAAAAATTATTTTCATCTTATTGAACAACATTTTACTTTATGATATCAACCATGTCTCTTGATTTTTTTAAATTCAACTCACTGAAGTGGTAAAATTAAGTTTTATGTGAATTTGAAATTGCTCCTAGGAGGTGGTTAAAAGACAGTAAAAAGTTCAATAAAATTTTTATATATCTAAGATATTTATAAAATGACTCAAATGAATTATATTGAAATTTTATAGGTATTATGTATCTATTTTGACCTAAAATAAATTTAAATAAAAAATAATTATTTAATTAAAAAGTCGTTTTTAACCAATAACTCAGTGTTTTTTACTATTCATAAAAATTTTAATGTTTTTAGAAAAATACCAAAAATTAACCCTAAGCTAATTTTGATATTATTTATTCAAAATTAAAGAATATTTTACCAAATTAAAAACATAGTAGTTTCATTTATTAATTTAAAATTAATTCCCATTGTCAAGACAGAAAAGTGTGTTTTTAAGATATAATAACTAACAAAAGATTGATACTTGTTTATGTTCAATTTCAAAGTAAAATTATTTCCAATGAATAAAATTAGATTAAATGGTAAAAATATAATCTATTTATACTTCCAAACCATTAAAATTTATAATTTAACACTATATATTATTTTGATTAAAAATGTTCTTTTCAATTAAAATATAGTATTTTTAACTATTCACCCAAAAATGAAAGTTAACCGAAAACACCAAAAATTTATTAAAACTAAATTATTATATCCCAATTCTAAAGAATAAGTTTTTTTGTCAAATTGAATATATAAAAGTTTCAAATATTGGATTTAAAAAGGTTTCTCCAAAAAAAGGCGATAAAATAGCATTTAAAAAAATTCTTCTTTTATCTGAAAAAATGATTTTCTTCTTATATTATGTCTAAGAACCACATAATAAGAATTTCAAAATTATATAGAGTATATAAGATTCAAAATGTATTTAATACTATTCAAAACTACTTTTTGAATGGCCAGATTAGTAATTTGTGGTGTGCTCGAACGTGGTGTTGCATGTAGCGCAAGCTATTGATTTACTTCAATGCGATAATGTACTATAAAATTTTGGGGTTTTAAACGGATGCCCTCTGGTATACACCATGGCTAAGCAGTCGCGTTCTCCAACTCCGTTGGTGTGGATGTGCGCCAGCGCTTTGCCACGCGGTCGGCTGGCATGTTGGCTGCCACCTTGCTCTGTCACAGCCGACAGGCCGCAGTCTCTTCTTCTGGGGGCGTGAACGCACACCACCCACCTTCCACGTGGTTGGACGGTTTCTGGCCTCTTCCTTCTTATTTGATCCATTGCAGCATCATTCAAAGTCCAAAAATTATGATGTTCACATATTCACAATCCTAGGGTCTATATCTCCATGTCCATATGTTGTGCTCAATGAATCTTTGTGTTTTTAGCGCGCTTAATTATTTTTTGTTGAAGAACGCACGAAGAATGCGCAAATAACGAATAGAAAAGGTTATGGTAAAAGTGATAATCTGTGGCCCTATTTGTTAGGCCATCGTTGTTTAAAAACAAGTATATAAAGAATCAATAAAATATATTTAATCATAATTTAAATAAAACCCCCTACCGTATTTGCCTATTAGAGGTGGTGTGAGGAAGAGGATGAAGTCAATGAAGGGGATGATAGTGCTCATCACTCACACAACCCATTTCCAATATGGGCTCAAGTTTCATCCTCGTTCTTGATCTAGAGGATGGTCTGTGTTGAAGGACATTCTTCATTGGAGGATTCTCCAGCAAAGGCTAGCTCTCCCATTGGCCAATGGAAAAACAACCTTCAATTCCATAAATATGTGTTAAAAAATAACTCTTAATTAACAAGGAGTTTCATTAATTTAGTTTTAATGAACCCCTTTAATTAATGAGATGTGTGGTTGCATAACTTGTGTAACATGGAATTTAATGCCTAGCCTTAAATACCCAACAACCCCCTTGTGGTCCCCACCTCCACAATTCAAAAGGGAGGTTTCATAAATAAAAATAAAATGATATTTATTTAATTTTTCTTCTCCCACAAAAAACCAAAAAACTAAATTCCACCCTCGACCTACTGTGGTCGAGATGAAGGTATCCTCTAATATTGGCACCATGACTTCAACTGTCTCCCTAGATTTTATTTTTGAGCACCGGTTCCAATGTTACAAAATGCCACTCGTTGGTTTACTGAACATACCTAAAAAATGTTCATAAATTCATTTCGGGCACAACGGGCCTTGTAATCACCAACCATTAATTTTTGCAATCTAATAATATTTCCATTTAAATAAATAAATTTACATGAAAAAATACGAGTATTTACAAGTTATATAGATTCTAATATAAACATGGTCCAAACACATATGGTGGTAAAAATGTAATCTTGTAAGGGTAGTGTGAGGAAGGTATCCCATTTATCAAGGGCTTGATCATTAGTAAAACATATGTCAAGATTAGAAGTTCTAACTCTTTTTTAGCTCCTTATATAACAACTATAATTGTATATAACTAGGTTGATATCAATTGTATTATTTTCCTTACTACAAGATTTAAACTCTCTTTAAGGTATAGGGGAATGATTCGGACCCATTTTTCACATAGACCACGGATAACATTAAAATCCACAATAATGATCTATGGATCATAAATTCTGCTAATTAACCTGGAAAAAATTATTTCAAAGTCATATCATTTTTATACCTATTTTTTAGTATAAATCTAGGAGCATAAAATGTGTGAATTTTTAGAGACCACTTTACAAGTGGAAACTAGGTCAACAATGTTATAAAGACAAAAATTCATCAACTATAAAGGTATTAAAATATAAAGAGATTCAAAAGATGAATTATTAATTCAATAACCAATAAAAACATATCTATTATTATTAAATCAATTAATGAATTGGGAAAATCAAACAATACACTCAAAAATAGAAAAAAAATTATTTTATATGTATAAGTAAATCATTTTAATATAATGACAGTTTCAGGTTCCACCACACCTTGACAGTTCTAAATTTTGTTATTCATCTTAGCCTTTTTTGGGACTTCACCACCATCAACCCCCCTTATTTTTCCCCCAACATATCTTCCTCTTTGATTATTTTTTATTGGTTTAGCAGATCTAACACTTGTAGTTGTAGAGTCTTCATCCTTTTAGAGAAAATAAAAATCAATAAAATCATTGATATTAGTGTTAACTTCCTTTGGAGTAGTAGGTTTATTGTTCTCATCATAATGGATATTTTTAGAAGACATGAAATTGGGGCTAGTGTTTATTTATAAGGTTGACTAATATATTTCATTATCCGTATTAGACCAAGAGACTATGATAATACATGGGATGATAGTGAAAGAAGATTAAAAATTATCATTCATTCCATGTATGATGACATCCTCTAGCTCATTAAAGGTGTGAAAAATGAAAAATCTACCAGATTTCATTGATAAGGAGTCTATCTATTTTACAGGGCCTTCATAAGTGCTTTTTTCTGTTGTAGGGAACTATTCAAGTGATTATTGTATACCATAAGGTGTTTCCTATTGAATTTTTTCCTTGTAAAATATCTTATCCACAGGAATGGGATCATATGAGCCTTTTGGTTTATTGTTCCACTACTGCGGACCTGAATTACTATATAGTTCACTTCAATAATATAATAAGGAATTAAGTCATAGTCTAAGGATTTTAATCCATTACTAAAACTTAAATTTTCAAGAGTTTGGTCCTACTAGGTATGATTGAAAATTTCCCATACATTCTTTGCAATTACAATTTCTATAATCTCAAATATTGATTCTTTATCTTCAACTTCAACAAAATTATCATATAATTTCATACAAACTACTTTTCACATAGAAATGAAATCATTTATTTCACCGATATACTAGTTTCATTATTTTTGGTCAGTTCAAAATTTTCATGAAATGTCCTTTCCCTTTTTTGAATTTATTCTCCATCAATTCATTATCAGTGGTTTTTCCTATTTTTGAATCACACTACAACTAGATATGCAATGTGCAATTATTTTTCGAACATTAATGAAAGGATAGTTGTACTATATGCAAGCTTGATGTCTGTTCAATCATCATTAACTGTGAATTTGTTGTCTTCTACTAGTTTTTAATCCAAATTAGCATCAAATACAACTTTAGAATAATTACCACGATCTCTATTAAATGTATGTTGAACAATATTTAATGGAACACTAATATAAGAAAAATGATATTTATAATATTTTGGAGAAAAAAAAAATAATTTTACTTAATGAAACATCACCCATATTTGTGCCATATATTTTTATTGAGTGAAGATATTAAAAAAAATACCCCATTTACATAAACATACAAATATTTGTTTTAGTTATACATATATAGTATTTCTGACAAAATTCAGATCATACTCGATATTTTTTATAATATGATTGTAATATTTTCCAATTAGGACTTCTTTCACACTATTTTTACCCCATCTCTAGGGGATTCTGGATTTTTTATCTATAACAGACAACAGATTTTCCCCTTTTAGTTAAAAAATTATCCCTATAATATAACACATATAAATATTGATTCTCTGTAATAGGGTTTTAGAATCAAATACTATGTAAAAACATCTACCAACTAATTTATATAAACAATAATGTTTAAAAAATCCAATTTATGTAGATCTTCTCCTTTAAGAACCTCTTTGATGATGTTTTATTTGGATTTTAATGGAGATTCAGGATTTAGATCCTCATCAGATATCTCTTTTTTCATCGATTCACTGGGAGTCTATCATTTAAAAGAGTTCTCCCATTCTATGCTAAAGAAGTCCTTGATGTGTTATAAGATCTATAGAATCGAGAAAAAACCATTTCCAATTTCTAGAGAAGCAAAGTAGAATGCTTAGAATAAGGTCGTTCCCAGTGTCACTCATGTATTTTCTCCCATCCCACTGCTCCCCTATTATGATTACATTTTTAATAATTAATTTACATTAAATTGAATATTTTATCATTAAAAACAGTTTTCATTGATTGTATCATTATGTGTAGGAAAATTTTATTAGGGATTTATAGAATCTTAAATTCCCAATATATTTATTATTTTCAATCTCTACTATTGGTTATCATATTTATTTTACATCATTTCCTTAATTATTGTTATCTACAAATGAATTTGGATGGCCATTATGATGAAATTAAATAAATTAGTAACATACATAATCAATTAATGAAATAATTTTTATCTTAATAGTAAATAATGAATATGAGATGAATTATATCCATTTAAGAATAAATACAGTCTGAATCGATGATTATTCATGAACTTGACCATGATTTGTGTATGTGTTGTATGTCATAATTTAATTTATTAAATATTTTTACAACTTTTTATTATTAAATTAAATATCATAGATTGTGATTCATCCCTCGGACCATTATTATACATGCATGTCCAAGGATATTTTTATAATACCTCTTTAACCAATCCTTTGGTACCCCTAACCTATGTGTGAATAATAAATGATTTCAATTGATGGAGTTTCTTAATGAGTGTGGAGGAGATTAAACAAAAACCCATATTGATTCCAACCTAGTTTTATAAAGGTGTATCGATTAAGAGTTTTAACTCATTCCATGGCCTCAAATATGAGATATTTATATAAGGTCCAAGGATTATTTAATTTCCTCTCGTTAAATCAACTACCAGTTAAGTCTCATTAATGGTAGATTTAATGAATAATTTATTTCTAGCGATAAAATTTTTTTTGGATGCAATACCATGATCACATATATAAATGAATTTATATTCAAAGATATAAATTTTAAAAAAATTATTATGGGTAAATGATCAATATAGTATGTTTAATTAATTTAGTAACATCTACTTAATATTAACCTATCTTCTAAAATATGAAACATAATAAAATTTATGTATAATAAATTAAATTCCCTCTTCTAAATTTGTGTTCAGATTTCAGTTCCATTAGATGATTATGAATGAAATACTTATGACTATGTGTTTGAATGACCCTCATTGGGACACTAACTTTTAACATGAATTTCGAAATAAGCTTATGGGTTAACAAAACAATATTTCATAAATACAAGTATCCCGCCCAAGACATGGTGTATCTTAATGGAATGTTTTGACAAAATCCAAGGTAGCATCTCAAGATAGAGGAGTACAATCAATGGATTAATACACTGAAATTCCATAGTTAGCAGCGACCTGTCTATATAAATACATTCATGTAGCTTGACAAGCCCTCTTTGGGGTTTTGTAATGGGGAATATGGATCCTTCCCATTAGAATTTCCTAGAAACTTGACATTCCAATATCAACAGTGAGTGGGACATGATAAAATATTGGGAGATTTAATAAAAATAACTTAATTTATTATTTATCACATAATTGGTAATAATGAAAAGTAATAATAATTTTCTCTTTTAATTTTAGTATAAAATATAAATTCTATCATACACACTTTCTATATGATCGATATTGAAAAAATACAGCCACCCCACTAAAAGTATATTCCATCGGTTGTTTAGAAAACATCTAGTTATGATACTATATGAACAGAAATATTAAGTTATAGAATCCACAGTTCCATATATTTCAACTATGTAGTTGAGTAATAAAATTATCTTTATCAATGACAAATAATTGGGTGATTAATTCAACATTAAATGTTTTATTTTTTATCTTTCTCATGTGAAATCATGCAGTATCATGAAAATATGAATGTATATATAAATATTTGCACATCTATGTGTTTTAGAAAGAGATATTGAGAAATTAATAGTTTTATACCTCCAGGGTTATATCTAATATAAATATTGGAGGGGGTTCCCCATCTGATCCTTGGGTAGTGAATATCATTGTCTACAATGAACAACCTGAGGTTCTAGGGTTTAAACTCTCCAATGAACTGGGCACATTTATCATTCTTGCATAACTCCCTTAGAGCCTCTCTATATTTTTTTGTAAATCATAATATTAACTATATAGAGAATTATCTTCTAGATCATCTAATTCTCCTTATCCAAGTAGATAAGTATATGAATCGAGAAAGTCCTTATTTTTTATGGTAAAGAAACATAGAGGTAAAGGAATGAGATCTATTTTCAATAATTCTTCATACCCATCCGAAAAGAGGATGATCAAGGGGAATGGATGGTGTTGGATGTCATCAATTCAACATGTGTTGAGAAGGTCCACTACAAAAAATACTACACCCATCCAAATAAGAAAGGGGAATATAAGAGTGTGTTTTTTACCTAGTTTACAGTTTATCTTTCCAAAATGGTTTTATTAGATTTAGGTTATGATCAAACAAATATATTAAAATATAATACACATAAATATTTAGGAAAATTAAAACGGGATGAAAATATATGAGCATCCCACATAGGTAAATACAATGCTTTATATATCAGTAACTACCACCTAACATTCTCAACTAGAATGATTTTCGTTTTAATGTGTTTTAATAATGCGAATTTAGTTAAAAAATATATTTTATATGTATCTAATCATGATATGGATGAATTTATATTCATATTTGGAAATATATGTTTTTTCTTTCATAATGATATAATTTTTATGGTAAGGATCATTAAAATAATGGTTTTTCTGTGTTGGATTAGACAAACTATGTAATGGAAATCGATAACGAGACTGGTTCTCATGACTCATACCACACCCAACTATGGTGTCACCAACTAGGCCATGAAAATGAAATGTTCTTAACTAAATTATACCAATATATATATTTAGAATCTTTTTAGTTAAACCCACATAATCTATGACATGAAATTTCATAATGTAAAATTAACCAAGATTTGCATTATTGGGAAATTGGAAAGGGTGAATGTGATTCTTTAATTAGTTCATGAATTTTTTTGGACCATTTCCTATTGAAGAAATAGTTGGGTACTCATAATTAATAACTTTTACTAATAACATTTTTATATATGGATATTTCAACTAACTAAGGTCTATGTAATATTATTTTCATAATTTGAAGGAATACATGAATGAATTTTAGAACCAGTTTTGAACGAAGATTATGAATCTCTACTTAGACCATCTCGGAGATTATCTTGATCAATAATTCATTGATTACTTATGAGATTTTCAGATCATATCACAGTAGAATCCTCATCATACACCTCAATGGAATGGTTTAAGCGAAATTAAGAGCCACACATTGAATGACATGGGGAGAACAATGATGAAACATGTGAGTCTTTCATTACCCATTTAGGGTTACATGTTGAAAACAAGAAAAAAAATACTAAAATATTTACCATCTAATGTGGGAGATGGTATCCCCTACCGTTTATTGAATATTAAGAAACTAGTTTGGTCATAATTACGTGTGTGGGGTTAAAAATTATTTGTTAAGGCCTCTTCATGTAAATTACTTACACCAAATAGAGATAGTGTACAATTATAGCATGACCCAACGAAATATAGGGATATTATCTATATGAACCCAAAATAAAAAAGTAATAGTGGTAGGAAACAACATATTCTTTGACATGGATAATATCTATAAAATAGATAATTTTAGTGAGATATAAATCAATGATATTAAGTCAAAATGTATATAGAAGTTAGAAGAGTAATAGATTCCACAAAGCTATATGGAAGAATAAAATATTTGTGAGACACAAGTATGCAACAAGTGAACTGGAGACTTTATTGGAAAATAATTTTATTGATTTCTAGTCACATCGAATGGTTACCCATTATTAGTTGATAATAATGATCCTCTAACATACAAGGAAGCAGTAAGTGGAATAAATGATTCAAAGTGGAATAAATCCAATAATTATAAAGTGGATTAAATGTAACAAAAAAATGTACGAATTATGGTATATTATATAGTGGATGAAAATCATGGGGGTTATAATTGGTTATTAATGAATAAATTTTACATTAGAGGATAAGTTATTTCCTATAAGGAATGATCGATTAAATATTGTTTAAAATAGTTTCATTAAATTCACTATGATGAAATAATTTCAACTATATCAATGATAAAATCCATCAGAATTCTACATACCATTATTTCATACCATGAATATGAAATTTAAAAAATGGAAGTAAAAATAACATCTCTTAATGGGAACCATAAAAATTATATCTATATGACAAACTCTAAAGGGTCTGTGTTGGTAATGCAATCCAACACGATATAAAAAAGAAAAAACAATACTGTTATTAATTAAAGAATGAATATAGTTAATGGAAAATTATTTTTGTTGAATATATAAAATAATTTGGTTTCTAAAAAATTAGTGCGAGACTTATCCATAAAAATGGTTTATTGGTAGTGGATTTTTTTTCAAAATAATATGTAGTTATGACATAATACTCAATGGAAAAAAACAAAAATTAAAAACTATTATGAATTCACTAAATAAATGATATTATATTAAGGAAATGGTTCAGGCAACATATATTTATGGGACAAGATCCATCAATGTAGATCCAAGAGTATTTTTAACCTATTAAAATTACACAAATTGACAAGATACTGAAAATATTTAGTATGGGAAAATCCAAGAGGGTATTATTTCCAACATCATATTAAATTCATCATTCCTAGAAAATTTGTCGTCATACACATGAGGAAAGAAATATGATGAAAGAAATTATATATTAATAAGTTATTTTCTCAGTCATGTATTTTATTTTTTATAATAGGAAAGTTATTCCATAAATATTAATTGTCATAAGATGATATCAAGTAGACCTAGGTGACCTCCATTCTGTTAAAGTGAAGAATATCATTTAGTATAAGAGGCATGATATAGATATGCTTCTAGTTTTTAGATGAGATGTGGATTTATTTATCATAGAATATGAAATTTCTAGTTCCCAGATTGATGAAGATGACACGAAGTCACAAATGGGATATATATTCATATTGAATAGAGTTTTTGTCAGCTGACGAAGCTCAATTTTGTCAAAGGTTATAGATAAGACAATAGATTCTGGGTATATCGTTGCTTCATATATAGATAAATAAGCAATATATTTTTCAAATATATTTTGAGATCATGATGGTATATCTATATTTAATTATCCTATTACACTCTATTGTGATAATAAAACAGCGGTGGCTCTCACCAAGGGTATAAGGTAACATCATATAATGATTCAAATTCATCAAATGTATCATCTATTAAGGGTTTTTTGTCAATGGATTGATGTTTCAGTAAGAATTATTTCTTCGTAAGAAAACATAGAAGAACCCTTGACTAAATCCTTGAATCAGTAAAAGACAGATAAGCATGTGAGTTATGGCATCCAGAATGTCATAAGTAGTTGGATCTAGAGAAAGTGGGAGTTTGTTATATTTGTTTTTCATGAAATATTTACTTGTACATTTATTACAGTTATATTTGAGGTATTGAATATCAATAAATTTTCATATCAAATTTTTTTATTCTGGAATCTAATGTAATAATGAAAAAGGGTATATGTTGCATTGATAAGGTCATTGTAGTTCCCTGTTACGATGAGTACCTTGAAGTTCTATGTTGATATTCTTAAATAATGTTTTGTAGTTGGATAAAAAACTATTATGGAAAAATAGTATATAGACTATCAGGTGTGAGCACTCATAAGTAGATTAGGAGTCTTCTCTTTAATTTATCACTTCTTAATATCTAATAATAGATATTATGATAATAGATCATATAGTATGAATCCCACTAGTTCATTAACATGAGATATTCATTTTTTTTTGTGTAATAGTGATTATAAATATATTTTATCATTAATACTTTTCATGACTCACACACTTCTATTAAATAATGAAAACTATATGGACATAAGTTCCTGGTGAGGATGTGTTTGTTGTGTGCGTCATGATTTAGATATCATTAATGGATATTTCAATAATGGAATTCTCCCTTCCATAGTTATGGAGATGATATATCACCCATTTGATTTGAATGATACTTTTTCCCTAAATATCATGTCCATGGTGTAATGATTGGTTTATTTCAGATAGTCAAATAAATAGTTGTCAAAAATATGGGATGTTCATATAGATGTGAAGCCTACTTTATGACATATTATGGAAAAGGGATTATATTACAAAGTGATCATTCATATGTGGTTTTCATTACTGGGAAATTGTGTTCTTTCTCTTGGGTGTCTTGAACCACTACAAGATTGTAATCTTGGAAATTATGAAGTCCAAACCAATTCCAATGAGTAGGAATCCAAGTTCATTAATAACAACGCATGTTCATAAATCTTGAATAAATTATATTTTAATTATTTAATCCAATTAATATTTTTCTAAAAAAGTTGAATAATTTTATTTATTTTTTATTGATTCTAAATATTCATTTATGAATGGAATATTTAAACTAAATAATTATTCTAGTGTTCAATATATGCAAAACAAGTTCGAAGGGAACAATAATTTTCCTGATGAAAAATATCAATTAACATGTTGATAAAGTTATATTATTTATTTCACAAGTTGATCCACATCAAAAAATAATATATTTTTTTATTTTGTGGCTTAGGGTTAATTAAATTTTATAACATTATTTTTCTATCATCATGAAACTAATAAATCATTTTAACATATACCCTAGAAGAATAAATTTATGTTTATTTCAATTTTATAGGGCATTGAATCGATAATAGATAATTTTTCTCCACATTGAATTATCTCTCGACTCATGTTTTTACCCAACTCTTGATAATTATCAATTCAAATAGATTCCTTCAAGATAGAAGGATAAGTGATCAATGAAATAACCAAAGACAATTGATTTACCATTCTTGCACCTAGAGATTGATTGTTGTTTTAGGGAGATCAAGTAAGCCCATGTGTATCAGTTCTATATTGATTCTACCTTTGGATTCTCTTAGAAAAACAAAATCTTTTTAGAAGGGAACTTTCATATGATAAAAATTCAAATTTCAAAAATATCCTAAGCCCATGTATTCATTTATTCTAATAATAAATAAATTAATGACAAATTCGATGTGCATCATCCTCACTCTAGGATTCACGAATAGAATTATAAAATAAATTTTCATATATCACCCACGACTTCATGTTACTACTACAATGAGAACCAATATTACTAACGAATAATGATGGAATGAAATTGGAATCAATTTTTTTTTCATCATATACATTTACAACATAGATAAATAATAATATGGTAGTTATTGAAACACATCCCTAATAAATCATAATTAACATCAAATGATTTCATCTTAGATGGAAAATGATTTCAAAATATAGGTGGAATGTTTCTTATGTACAATAAATTTTCTTTAAAAAACAATTTAAAATTATTCATAAAATCTTTTTAAATTTGTTGTCACTGGAAATAATCATTTAAGATTATACAGGATTTAAAAAATTTAAAAACATTTCTTAAGAAAGATAATATTTAATTAAAAAATACACTTGCTAAAAATAAATATTCATAGAAATTTTTTTAAAACATTTAAATATAAAATATATATTGAAATATATAAAGGATGGTTTCAAACAATTATTGGTTATTATGGTGGAAAATAACATTCATAACATACACATTTGAAGAAACATTCCATTCACAATTTTTTTAAAAGAAATATAGGGGTTGTATGAAAACAACAAGAAGATTCCACCCAAAAAATATTAAAAGTAACAAACTATTTAAAAAATTAATAAATAATTTTAATAATTTTAGGAATATTTTTTAAAATAGTGTTATAAAACATTTTTTGATATGAAAAATGGATTTTTGACCCCAGAGAAAAATTAAAATGATTTTTTAGAAACACATTCGATTGGATTCTTGAGTATAAATTTTATGAAAATAAAGGTAAAAATATACTTCCATAACATATATATAGAATAATAATGGATATAAGATTCATGAAATATAGGTCATATTATTTTATCATCAGAATAATAAACAAAATCAATCTTGATAAATGATGATACTGTATCATAAAACCCTTACAACTGTATTAACAAAAAATAGTCCTCCTGTCAAAAGAGTATTCATAAAATATATATTGATTCCAATTAAAATTTTTATTAATCATCAAATAAATAATTTATTATAATTATATACACCATATAAAAAAAATTTGCACAGAATATGTCATCTGTCTCAAAAAAGTAAATTGTGTGATAAAAATATCTTTCTTTATGTACCAACTACCTTTATAAATGTTCAATACTCTTTTGTTTCAAATATAATTACCATAAATATGCATATCATACCAAATATGATTTTATTATGACATTTTATAACCCATTTATTAACAATTATATGTTAAAATCATGGTTCGTGTAATAACTACATTGAATTTCATGTATGTTTTCTTTTGTTATTATGAGTACTACTATAGTGATCAGGATAACATTATATACATAATTTTAGAAATTATATAAATATGATATATATTAATTTTATAGGAATTTTGTTTAATCCTTATATTTTATAGATATAAATTAAAATACACCATTCATGGAGAGGGTATGACATACAGACGAATGAACATCATTCCAGATTGTCAACTAATGAAATGAAATAAAGAAAAATAATATATTACCTTAAATTGAATACATTTAATTCATATATACCACATGTATTTATGTAATCATTTCCCTATTTCTATTCTTGTAACGATTATGTGATTAATGGACCACATCACTTCATGAGTCGATTTTTCGCTATGCATGCGAGCGTTGTTATCATATTCCCATGGAATGAAAGTAACATGCAATATGTGATATAATTTTTGAAAAAGAATAATATTACCATAAATATCATAAAGAAAAACAAATAAATCCTTATGTAAGTATGACATATTTTGGGATTGAAAATGAATAACATTAGTTCGTGAGGCGTTAATCTGTCATATATAAGAATGATTATTTTTTAACTCAGTTGAAGGAAGAATATAAGTATTTAGTTTATTTGTATTGAAACATAAATATTAATATATTGAATATGTATTTATACAAAAATTTGAAAATAATTTAAGGATGTTAAGGATGAAATATAATAAAACACTTGATTATGAACTTTACATCTTTTTTAGACAACTTTTATTTGTTTTCACCAAAAGGTTTTATAGGTTCACTTTCATAAAAGAATATGGATTCTATAATGACAAAACTCACTTAAGGAGGTTATTTTTTGTGGTATTTTCAGAACCATTTGTTTTTTGTTGTGCAAATAGATGAGTATATCGGGTGCCTTTTTGGAAGTTGGCTGAGTGGAACAGTTGTAATTTATGAAAATAAAATGGTTTACCCATTTTATCACATGACACAAGGATAAAAAAGGGATAATTATCTATTATTATATGTATAAAGGTCAAAATATTTCAATAAATTTTTTGTTTTACATGTTACTAAGTCATTATGATCTATATCCTTTTAGTTTAACCTATAAGTGTACCGATTTTCACCTTATCTGCGAAAATTAATATTTACTATTTTTGGAAATTTTTAGGGAAAATAATTGTCACTACCATATTAGATTATTCAAATTATTATAATTAAAAATATATAATCCATTTTTGAAATTAAATCTATATAAAGTTAAAAGGATTAATTTAGAATTAAATATGAAAATGTTATAAGATAGTTGTTCTATAAAGTGAAAATTGTATAATTATTTAAAAATATTTTATATCATAATAAAATTTTAAATTTATTTCATTTAAAAAAATTGTATCAATAGATATATAAACTAAAAAATTTATTTATTCTTACAAATTGTATTGAAAACACAGGATATGCGTATAAAAAGTTTACTGAATATATAATGAATAAATTTAATTAAAATCATTCACTAAAAGTGATATATTTTTTATTGATATAGAACAAGTTTTTGTTAATAAAAATAGTTTTTCAGAAAAAGATTTCTTTTATTTCTAAATAGTTTATTTTTTTTATTTCCAATATAATTGGTCACTAAAAATGAATTATATATATGTGTGTAAAATATTTATTTTCATAATTTATTCAATCCAACTCATACCCTCCTTTCTAATGTCTAGGATAAGACTATTATATTGAATAATAATAATAAACTAGTATGTTAAAGTTTGTTTAATCTCAGTGTTGTGTGTAACACTAGGAAAAATAACTAATGATTGTAACATAAGATAAACCCAATGTTATGTTTCGCTCAATCTATTCTTGGTTTTGTGTGTAATTCAAGATAAACATGATGTTTCTTGTAAATCAAAATATAAAATTTATTAAACGTATTTGAAAATAATATTTCTCAATGTCATGGGGTGTTACAAATATTTTAAAATGCATTAAAATATGGGTAGAAAGGTCCCCATAATTGTTTTTATTTCTTTCTAGGAAAAATAAATTCATTAACATGAAAATTATCAATTAAGACATTTTTTAATCTAAATTGATATTGAATTTATAATTTATGATGAATTGTATGAATTTCATTCTATATAAAATGTCATTCAGCATAGAATACAATTACTATGGTACTAACATGATAATATATAGTTTTTTATTAAGCATATTAATTAAGGATAATGGGTGAAATTGAAGAATTAGAAAAATTTCAAATTTTTCTTTTTCATCCATATAATTTAATAAATATAAAAAATAGCACAAATGCACTAAATAATTACGAAATGTTTTACACACATTTAATTAATAATTGATTTAAATTAATAATTACCTCATCCCTAGTAATCACCATTGGATTTTTTTATTATATTTTTTATAATATTCATTAAAATAGTGAATCCAAGTTATAATTTCTATGGATTCATTTATATCTTCTCTAAAAATCTCAAAATAGTGTTATTGAAACTTTTAGTGCTAGTACAAAAGGAACAAGTTCTTTCACATAATTGGTATATGGAAAAAATAATTATTTCTTGTTCTTACTCTAAATTATTGAGAGGTTTACGAGAGAATTTCATTAGTCATTGAGATAATTCTACAGGATGTGCCCTTGTTATGTTTACACATCCACATCAAAAAATGATAAATTTTTCAATATAATGATGGAGTTATGTAAGTTAATTTAAAAAATTATATTGACTATTTTAAAATCTATGTTATTCCACAAGTCATGACATATAATTATTTTCATTCTTATTATTATTATGACCCATAAAAAATAATTATTATAAAACAAATTCATAAACAATAATTTATCAAAATGTTATTATAAGAAATATGTACTTTCTTTCAGATCATTAAACTCGATCTACATCCTCCCATTAAATATTAAATTTAGAAAATATTTGAATAAATATTAATTTTAATATTCAAATAGCTTAAATATATATTTATTCAACATTTTCACTAATCATGTAAATAAATTAATATTTATTTATTACCTTATAAATAAAAATAAGATAACATTAAACTCGTATATGAATGAATTTAAATTAAAAATATTTAATGATTAAATACTATACTAAAAACTAGTTAGTAAACTTATTTTTTAATTTTTAATTTAATTGACCTTAATAATTTTATGGATTCAAATATTATAAAACCTTATATACAAATTTTTCGATTTAAAATGTGTGAACATAGAAAAATTCCATTATCGTTGTTTAGAAACCTGTAATGGAACCCCTAATGAATTGATATATTCTATAAACTAGGTCAACAATCCAAAGATTTTATCTCTGTGATATAATCTGTTCTTAAAATGGTATCTCATCAACAAGGATGTATATTTTTTCATTAGCCTATATTCCCAATTTATATCAATTTCACACTATAATAAAAAATTGTATATAAAATACATGTTCCAAGTATTTCATTAGACTATTTTATTTAATCATATTGATAAATATATCTTCTTTAATTAATCTGTAATTAAAAAATAATTCATTACCATTCAATTAATTACATATAACATATAATTCACCTAATACATAAATATTCACACTGATAGGAATAACCATTTTTATAAAGAATATATGGAATTCATATCGGTGTGTTTCAGGGAAATTCCTCCCATTCTTAAATAACCTTATTTGTGAACTTTCATAGGAAAATATCAATGATTATAAGATACCAATACCCATTAGTCGAACATCATATGTGTCCCTCCATATTGATGTATCTAATCCATAAGACATATGAATTTATGTTTTTTTTTATAAAATCTCTACATTATAATAGTATCGAAAACCTATATTAACCATTTTACATGAAAATTTCTTTAAAGATAAATTCAAAATAATTTTATACATAACTATAACTATTATATGATTAGTAATTAATATGCAATGATAATCAAACGTTTTATTTCACTTGGTTATAGGGAACCAAGTCCATTAGAATCCAACATTCACTAAATCCAACTATTAATAAATTTAAAAATATAATACCTCATATGAAGTTCATTACTATTACAATATATAATTTTATTTAATAGTACTCCATTATTTTCTTTTTTGAAGACTCCACTAAAAGTGACTTCACTTATTTGTGTAAATTATTCAATAAATGACATGTCTAAATATATTATTAATATTTTTTTTGTGGAAAGGGATCTATAAACAAAACCACTACTATATTGTTATAACAATATAGTTAAATTGGATACAAAATTATAGATACAAAACAAACTCATGTACAAATTTTCATATCCAAATAAGTTGTTCATTTTCCATCTAATGTAGTGTCAAACATTGGATCTTCTTTATAATTTTTGGCTAGAAGTTTTGTATAACTTTTATATAATAAAAAATCATGGTGGTGGATAAAATGTCTATAATATGATTTCATACCATTTTGACCTATTTGGAGATTATAGCATGTGCATATTGTTGTGACCAATTTCTCATTGCCTCTATTAACATGGAACCTATTCATTATTTCCAAAAGATACTTGATTAATTCTTTACAGCTGAAAACATTCCCACTCAATTTACTTCATGATATATACAAAAAATGATAATGTTAATGGAAGGAAAAATCATTTAAAATAAAATGTCATAAATAGTATATAAGATTACAGACATTAAATGGGTTCTATGTGTGATTATTCACTCATCTTTCATTGTAGGAACATTTTCCTGGAAATATATATACCATAAGATAATGTAAAAAATACTATTTTGGATTGTGGAACATAATATCACTTCTCTACCATCTTTATATATATACCTTGACATATAATATGTAGAATTTTAGAATTACCACAATGAATCTTTATACATATAATTATTTTTGTTTCTCTTATGTGGTTTAAAGAAAATAATTTATTTACCTATGCCTTGAATATGTTTTATATTTTTATTTCACAACCCATTAATAATATTCTATCAACCTATATCATTAGGTATAAATAGGTACTCATATAGATCCTCCTATAGGGATAAGGCTCCCATTGAATCATAATAAAATAAAACCCTTGTATATATTTATATGAATGAATATCTTAGGATTATAATTACTTCATTAACCCAGTAATTAATATCTACTGATTTTATATATTATTTTAATCTTTTATTGTCATAATTTTTTTTATTTTATATATGTTTCTTGTATATGATTTCAATTAAGTAACCCAATATAGTTATCAAATTTAAAAATTTCATAATCACTGAATTCTTCAATGACATGTACTATTCTAATTCAATTCATTTTAGATCCTAATGATTGGTTTTTTCATAATATATAACATCAAATTTCCTTCATATTTAGTAACCAACATGCTTTATAAGTAAATAATTACCATCTATGTATAGTTTCTCCTTGAAGATAATTTTTTACTTAATAATATCTATATTAATTAGTGAATCTACTAAAATGAAAATATAATTTTGGTACATAGAATCAATCATATAATTCTTGGATTCTTTACAGTTTATAACATTTGATTTTTCAATTTCTCTATTGTAGTATTGTGGTTCATTATTCATTCCAAACGATGTTTCACCAACATCAGTGGAAAGAAAACTATATCATTCATGTTCTTTGAACTCTATAGTAATCATAAATTGTACTTATATCTCAATAATAACTTATTCAACTTGGTATTAATGTATTATTAATTGTAGAAAAACTTTGTTGCATCATAATATTCGACTTCATAAAAATATTCCTTGATAACACTAACTCATTTATTAATGTTTTACTTGTCCATAATTATGTCATTCATTTAACCTATGAACATTTTATCTTCTTAAATTTATAGGAAATATTTTATTTCCTTGGGATATCATATAATGGTTTACTAAATTCCTTATTAAGCGATTTTTTCTATTGAAATATCCTTAAAAAAAATTATATCCCCATTATAAAATGTATGAAAAAGAGTTTTTCATTCCATATCCATACTCAATTAAATTAATCATTCATCGTTTTCTAAAACTCAATTTTAATATATGTATATTTGAAATTTTATAATGTATATCACCGAAATGATTATGGAAGATCTATAGGAATAATCCTCTATATCTCTATACCAAATGAAATATAATTTTTTCTTTCACTAACTCTATTCAGAAAAGGTATATAAAGAGGAGTGAGTTAACCAAATATCCAAAAATATTTTAGATTATTGATGAATTATTTCTTAAGATACTCCCCACCTCTCTAAAGGATTATCTTCTTTATCATCCTACCAATATGATTCCCTTATGTTTTGTTTTGTTCCTTACGTTTCATACAATAATTAATCATAGAACCTAATCTATTATATATATTCATATATATATATAAATCATTAATAAAAGAAATGCACTATGAATTTAAAACTATATATAATTCTTGAAGAGGTCCAAACACATTTTTTTGAATGAATTATAGAACATCTATGGATTTATATTAATTTTTACATAAACGACCTTTCACGTTTTTTCTTATAAAATTTAATGGAATATATCTGTGGGTTGAAATTCAAAATAAAAAGAATATCATTTCACATATTATTTTATATATGGTTTTAATTAAAAAGAAAACATTTATGATTCCACCACTAGTTGTGATATCAATTATGTGATCATGGTTTTATATTAATTTCCAAGACATGGTTCTGATACTCATGTAGATATTATCCATTTTTGAAATGTGTCACAGCATAACATATGTTTTATTGTAAAAATTATAATAAATTATTTCAACACAATGATAAAATTACACATATGTAAAATAGACCCAAAATTTCATCCCTTATTACATGGGGTATAAAATAATATTTTCTATTTCAACCCATGTGGTTCCATGTTATATCTGTTCAAAATGAATAAAATATTTATTGAAAATAGTTTAAGTGATTATGTGTTAATGTTTGGGAAGAAATTAAATATATAGTGATATTTTATAGAGGCATATTAATGAATAATTGGAGGATACAGATAGATTCATTGATATCTATGTCAATTCCTCAGAAAAATGGTGTTCATTAAATAATGTTAAATTTAGAATGAATTTTATATTCTATGGATTTTAACCCTTATGGAATATACATAATGACACTTTGGGGAATTATTACTATCCATAGATTGGTTGTACTTTTAATTTTGAAAAATGAAAAGTAAATGAATAGAACTGCATGATATAGTGGAAAGGGTAAATAAAGAGTATAGATAATAGAATTCCGTGTTTTATTATATGTAACATATGAAGAATGGAGTAGTTATGGGGTAATTGAGGATATACTTCACCATGGAATCACAGATCATTCTAAATCCAAGCATATATGGTCTGGTTTGACGAAGGGTTAGTAATCCATAGTGGACATCAATGTGGGATTTTGTATATGTGGATAAATCTTCAAATAATTGGCCACTCTTAAGAATAGTAGTCTATGAACCAATTTTATTCATAATATTTTTAAGTGGAATTGAATAAGATTTCAGAATTTTTCAAATTTAGTGTATCCAGATTTCAATCTAAAGGAAAGGATTTCACATAATAGTCATGACATGGAAGATTTAATTCGAATTACATATTTTATGTTTCCTAAACAAGAGGATAAATCACACATAAAAAAAGATAGATATTAAGGAAATAATTTTTATAGATAAACTAATGTGTTTCTTTTCTATTACTACATGGAAGCAAGGAACACATAAATTCACTATAATATATCATATTCAAAGTAAGACAGTGATTTTAATGGTAATATATTTTTTATGACGCTTTCACAGTAGAAGAAAAACCATTTCACAATATGATACGGTGACTACAATGAATGAAATAGTCAGAGATTGATATTGGGTGAATTGAATTTTTAGTTTATATATCCAATAATTTTTTATTATATTACAAAATCAAACCATTCGAAATGGAAGAATACCACGTCACAAAATGCGTGAAGTTGAGAAGATAGTTATTCTATACGAATTATTTAAGTATGATAGGGTAGCGTCTAGACAACCTATATGATTTTATTTGTAATCTAATATTCAAATTATGGATTTAAATATTGGGGATTTATTCAAATTAATGAGTAAAATATGAATAATATACTTTTTTGGGACATTTTAATTATTTTAAATAATCCTAGAAATAAAATTGAGCAGATCCCTAAGATCCAAAATTGATGGATACAAAACATCTTAAAAAACTATTGTTGGTAGTTATTGAGGAAAAAAGATGATAGATATTGTAATGGTATATCTAAATTACAAGACAGTTAAATAATAAATATAGATATGTGGAAATATCATTTCTGTATCTTATTAAATTTTATAATAGTAAGATCAAGAGGAGAAAAAAAATATTACAATACAATATTATTTTGGTGAGGAAAATGTTCCATGGTATAATACTCAGTTAGAATTATCAACATTTTATGAAGAATAATTTCACTCTATGATTTGAAGAAAATAGAATATTTATACATTACATTGATGTGTTTATATCATCAATATAAAAAAATTTGATAAATGAAAATGTGAGTATTAAAGATTATCATTTAGGATACAATGATGATGATTAGTCCAGTGAGAAATGTTAAATATAGATCGAATTTTAAATTTGTAAACCATTGAAGAATACATATATGTATATAACATATACAAGCCTTTTTATTAAAGTAGTTTGTTTTTAGAAATGATGGTAGTGTTCGCTTAGATCCAAATTGTGCATTTATGAATCCATTTGTAACCCAAATAGTGGGTAATGTTAATTTTTATACACCTTCACTGCATCCTATTTTTTCTCATTACATCGGTTCTTAGTGGTGAAACATATAAAATACCTTCGAGTTAAATTTTTTATTCTAGTTTTTTATATTTATGGAGAGAGGAATAAGTGGAAAAGTGAATGAACATGTTACTACAAACATGATAGAAATATCTATAAGGCTAAAAGGATATATAT
Organism: Viscum album; assembly: GCA_963277665.1. Taxonomy (NCBI): domain Eukaryota; kingdom Viridiplantae; phylum Streptophyta; class Magnoliopsida; order Santalales; family Viscaceae; genus Viscum; species Viscum album. Next base: position 1,594,129,568 of record OY728150.1, read on the forward strand.
AAAATTTAATGATTTATAAATATCAACATCTATATTGGGCCTCCCCCCCCCCACATAGGGTATTCCATGTCAACATGGCTCAAATAAGTGGAATCATAATTTAATATTTATATACAATTGTGGCATGGTGGTATTATATTATGTTTTCTAAGATGGTGATCTGACTATTCGTAGTGTGCATAGTCATGATACTAGGATACAAAGTATAATTATTTGATCAATAACCAATTACGTTCATATTAACAAGAAACAATATTCTATAAAATTTATGATATTGATGACTCTTAAGATATTTTATGTGACAAAATGAATAAAAAGTACAATGAGCTAAGATCTTCTGAAACTATTGAATAATTATTTATAAACAAATGAAAGAATAATAATTATAATATAAAAAACCATGGGAATACAAGTACTCAAATTGATGTAAAATAATCCAATTCTATTTTATATCTTAATAGGATAATGGTTCATAGTGTGATTTTAATTATATAAATTGATATTTCCATTAGAGTTGGATAGAGGCGTGGATTATATTGATGTTGTGGAAACCAAAAAAAGTTTTAAATAAAATAAACATTCATGAAAAAATAAAGACAATGTATAAAATCTATATGGAAAGGAGTATAAAAATTACATCATTCACTAAGTGGATGAAACATTTACTAATCATTAATGTATTGAGAAGAAAATATTGAATAAAATAGGCTTTATCCTAAAGAATATGTAATAAAGACGATTAAAAAGGTAATGGTTTAATCAAACAGTCTTAAGACATTCTAAAATACATAAGAAATTAAATAAAAATTGGGATGGAATTAAAAGATCATATTATCCCCTAGAAGACAAAAAATTATGATAGATTAATGTTTAGAAAAGAATATAGATCATGTTTTAAGGATGGGGTTTTCTAGTTAATGTATAATGATCGAAAAATAAAGGTTCTAAATGATATGATAAAACCCAATAATTAATAGAAGAAAATATATACCAATGTAACCTTAACAAGTAGAGTACACAGGGAAAATAACCAAAAATAAATTGATAAATTAAATATAATTCCATATAATAATATTAAATAAAAAATAATAGTAAATTCAAATATAGAAACAATGTCAGTCATTAAAAAATATATATGACTTTTTAATTATTGATAATAATTTATCACACCCTGACTGTGTGTCTAGAAGACCAAGGGATTAATGTAATTTGGAACTCTGGTGTGAAAACAAATAAATCGACAGTGAAAATAAGTATGAATTTCATAGAACTTGTTTTCCAGGGACAAATATTGTACACAATTTAAGGGATTATAGAAAGAAGAGAACCAAATCATTCATAAAAAAATATATAATCTGATGATATAAATTTATAGTATTTCAATGTGATATAAATATTGTACATTATAAAATAGATTTATGGAAGATGATAAGAAAGTATAAAGTTTCTCCAGCTATGAGATATATATATATATGTTCATATAATGAAGGATTCTCCTAAAAAACCTATGTCTCGTGCGATTATTATTGATGGAGAAGATGAAAATAATGAATCATTCCTTAGTGGTCTCCAATACCATACCTTCATTATATAGATTAATTATGGGATAATATTCCTCCAATAGAATGAGAATTATGAAGAATGATTCTACAGTATTTAATCAAAATAATATATTTGAATATGTGGGATTACTCTAGAAATGAATAAAGAACCCAGAACAAGGAATATGAAGAAGCATAGAGAGAGAATCAATATAGATTTTTTCATAAATGGTTTTTTAAAAACCACTAGAAAACATGTAAGATGTTTTTATGAAAAGTGTTTCCCCACCATGACGTACCACATTCCATAACATGATAATGATAAAGGTACCCATATCCCCATGTAATTAAATTTCATACCTATTATTTGAAATTTATATATGATTATGTCCTTGATATTATCCATCCAGTATATTTATTCATATGAGATGGATACATGGTGTGATTTTGTTGAAAATAAATTTATGTATGTAGAAGGAAAAGAGTGTAGATGCTTAGAATAAGGAACCTATGTTCATGGTAAAAGAATATCCAATTATAATAAATTGCATAGAGATATTAAAATTATCAATTTTGATAATACCTAAATATGAAATAAAAATATATTTGAATACCCTAATATTAATCCACAAGAGGTTTCATGAAACCAACCTGGTACACATATGAAATTTTGATTTTTTATGTTTGAATTAAATAAGTAAAGAGTAAATGTCACAAATATGAATTTTAAAAGGTGTCACCTAAATATTTGGAATTTAAAATGTTTTCAAAGTTTCACCTAATATAACAATAAATAAAAATATATATACTTAGTGTCATCTGGATAATAAGTTAAATAATGTAGATTAATGTATGTCTTAAAAAACTCTTGTTTTTGATGATTATCTATTTCTGTATCAAATAGTTGCATCAGCTGAAAATTTTTTAGGATACCATGAAGTTTCTAGAGGAAAATAGAAATATTAACAAGTAGGTCCCCATTTATATTATTATTTCGCTATTGTAGTCCATGAAGCAATTTGATGTGTATGATATTATATATTAGATGTAAATGTTAACTGTATTTTTAAAATTAATTATTATAGTAAAGTGAGGTTTTTGGATTTCATGCCATAATACAGTAAGTAAATCCAAAATAGTGTTTGAGAGGTTTTTATTATTTTAAGATATTCTATATTACCTTCAGCATAAAGGTTATTCCATTCCATAGATATGATAGAGCTATACTTACCCACCACATAAGGGGTTATCTCTATGGAGGTTATAATTATGGATGAGTGGAGGAAGAGTCAAATTTCAATAAATCTGGGACCACATTGCATAGATGAACTATAAAAACTATTTGTTTTAATGTAAGACTTACATTTCAGTGAGTTTACAGTTTTGGTAATTCTTATTCTATGATGGATAAACCAGGTAACAAAATGATTTGAAAACTACGAATAATACAAGGGTTACAAAATTATATCTGGTGATTTTAATAAGAATTGATTATAAACTCTTATTTTAGATCTCATTATTGAATAAAATTATTCCATTATATAGAATAAAATGTTTGAAATGTTTTATAGAAAACAATTCCAGATCATGATAAAGGATGTTTCACTATGAGGTGGTGGATTCCATAATACACATAAGACTCAATTAGAGATTAAAATGAGGAAATATGGATAACAATTTCATGGATTGTCTAATTAAATAGGAATGTGTGGAAACACTAAATTTATGTTCTCAATATATGATTATTGTAAATAATAATGGATAGGTAATTCATAGAACCCCTTGGATCAATAAGGGTTTGCAAGATGAAAACTTATGAAAATTCTCTTGGTTGTTATGATGAAAAATATTGATAGAGAATATAATTTCATATTTAAATTAATGGGGGAAGTATAAATGATGGAATGATTAAAAGGGATATAATATTTGTATAATGTATTATTTTGGAGGAAGATGGTCAAAAAAAATTAGATAGATTAACATTGAATGATATGCTTGAATTGGATAGTGTTTCAATGAAAAATTCTACAATAGAATTATCTTCATATACTAATGAAGAAGTTGCAACAAATATTTTTATAAGATGATATATTCCACCCTCGTATAAAGGTATTGACCTGATCCATATATGAATTTTGATAAGAACCTGGTGAAGTTATTAAATATGTAAATACCTAAATAAAATCATACAAGGTATTTCAAAGTCCTATGCTGAATAGAGGTAGATCCATATGTTTATAAATTTTTGAAGAATAATTAAAAACCTATAAATTTGACCTCCATGTATAAAAGAAATTCATCAATGTGAATGAAGAGGTTGTTCCCCTAGAACAATTCTCCATTTTTAATTTATTTTTATCAGATATAGTGAGTATTTTTATATTCTATATCACTAATGTATTGTCGTGTGTATAATCCATGGATTATCCCTTATGGTCGAACCAAGTAAAATCCCCATATGTTCATGATTTACATTATGCCTCTATTTTATATTTTGGGAAGGAGAAAAAATAGACAAAGAGAGTGAACTTGTTATGATACAATTGTTATTAGAATATATATTTATAAAATTAATAATTTAATGATAATGTTTATGATATATCAACAACCTTATTCACTGTCCCTCTATTTGTGTTTCGGTTAAAATTATTCTATATAATTATTCAAAAAACCCGCTTAATTTTAAATTTGGAAATTATAGTATCCTATATCTAAAATGACTAGTCTTTCTCTATTAGTATCTCTAAGATCCACTACTCTTTTAGGTATATTACAAGATGTACTTGTTACTTGTACTTTGAAAAAATGTGAGAACAAAAAATCAATATTAAATATGGAAATGGAACAATTACAATTGATAGAAATTGTAATATTAGATTCCCCTTGATATTGTACCAATGAATAGTTATTGTTTATATTTCCATTCTTATCATAAGAAAAACATATATACTCCTTTAATTTTGACTCCCTCGAAATATTTCTCATCTAAAAAGGGTGTTGAAAAGATATAATTTCCTTCTAACCAGCCTTAGGCCCTTTTCCCTTTCCTCTCGCTTTTTCACCATATGAAAAGATAGATTATCATTATTCAGGCATCCATATATCCCCAGAATACATTTTTCTTCCTAGATTGACACTACTGATGGCACTGTAGGAATAGAGGACTCGAGTACATATCACTTATTTTCTTGGTGTAATACAATCAATTGGTACATGTCTATTTAGGGAAATTTGGATCTGAAAGGGGATTCCCAATATCCCTGATGGGTCTAGGTATATCTATTTGATTGACATTCGTTCCATTATATAAATTATTAATAAATAACATATTTAATACCTTATTTTGATTATATACATTCACATAATTAAAATTTTAATTAAATATCTTATTAGTTTATGAGATACACAATAATTTCACTATTAAATTCAAGATAATATCCCTTAGATATTCTATTAGAAAGGATTCATATTTAACTTCTCATAAACTAGAATATGACCATGAATATTACACAAATTTATTTTGGTAGGAATTTCTTTCCAACTTCATAAACGTTCATTTCATAGATCTAGTCAATATAATCCATAATCCTAAAATGAATTTACTTAATAATTTCCCTTAAATTTTTTTAATTATACTAAGGATGTTATCAATTAATTATATCTTGTAAATTTCTTTAATTATTATTATTCAAACATCATTTTAATTTAAATTTCTTTCAATAATAGTAATACTATCAAATAATTTTTTTCATAATTTTTTAATAATTTTGGTTGAGGAATTTTTTGAAACATGTATAAATGGTTTGTCATTCCATGTGGTAAAATTGTACATAATTTCTTGCAAGTGTGTCCACAAGAAACTCTACTAATATATAAATCATGTAATATGGGAAAAATATAGTATATAGAATTTAATGGATGGTTACACTTTATGTATTGGTGGTAATTACCTGGAACATATTAATATGTTCTATTAACCCACATGACATAATAAAAATCAAATAGTATTTATCTAGTGTATGGTGTAACATGTCACATGTCATATACCTATCAATAACATGACTTGTCATATATGTCAATCCATATTCTGAGAAGGAATTCAATACAGAGTGTGAAATAATTTCACATATTTACCTAGATGGGTTTTCATGGTATACATGATGTATTCTTTGTGTGGGGTTAAAATTCATGTAATTTCTAACTAGAGGCCAAGATGCCTTTTTTAATTCATGTACCATGTTAGTCATCAGTTCTTGATATATAATTATATCACAAATTAATCTATATGATGAGACACAATCCACATGGTGTATACCTTTTTCAAGAAAAAAACTCATTACCTGAGGTATGCTTCTAGTTACACAACATGTTTTCATGGCGTGAGGCCTATGACCTTGGCTCCTGTAACACACCAGATAGTTTGCTAGTAAAAACTCACAACATTTAATGCACCATTAAACTTGAAATTTATATCAATAAAATAATACTAGATACATAATGAAATAAATTTATTAAATAAATTATAAATTATAATGTGGCTCCTCTAATAGAACATGATAGATTGAGAGAACAATTGATGTGATAGGGTTATGACCATTTCTTATTTTTCATCAAAAATATTAAACACATATAATTATCTAAATGAACACACCATTGGATTTCATATATGTTTCACATTAATATAATTTATAGAAAAATAAATTAAAAGTATCATTATATAAACTAATATTTCTTAATCAAAATAATGTTATCATTCATGATGAAATTTTCACTATGATGAAGATTCCATGAAGTTATTCCACTAGATTTATCCATAGGAGATCCTTGAATATCAAACAATCGCTCTAGATACATTAGGCACTTGCTGAAAATAAAGAACTACTTTTACATTATTCATCATTAAAAATAATAATGATATATTATTATATCTTGATATCACTAAGAGATAGTATTAGGGAATTTTATATAGTTATTTAGAGAATTCTAGAGGATGTGACTCTAATATGTTAACTCAAGAACATTGATAAATTATATTACTCAGAAGATAAAATTAAGGTAAAATAATGATAATTTCATAAAAACAACATCAATTATAAATTTTTTTATCTACGTAAAAAAAAATTTATTATAAAAATTTTATTTATAACCCATGACATTAGTTTCATTATAATATCATTTTCTAAATAAATTAATTATTATAAAATAATATAAATAAAATATATAATTTCTATTATATAATTGCACTCAACCAATATCATCTCATAAAATATTATATTTATAAAATTTTTGAATGAATAATTTTTTTAATATCCATATAATGTAAATAAGAATTTATTTAATTATATTCTATAATCAGGTGAATTAATAAATATTTATTTATAACAATTGAATATCCATGTATAAAAAATTCTTCACACGTATTTTCAACATGAATATCTTGTGATTGAATTTCTATGATCAACACTTAGGAAAACAAAAATATTCCTAAATCCAATAAACCAAATTATTCTAATATTTAAATTAAATATATTGAAATTATATTCTGGATACACATACTAGGTGACCCTCTACGAATCTATCTCTTCTAGAAATTAGTGAACAAAACTAAATTCCATTATGAAAATATATTAACCAATCATGAAACAAACAGAGAAAGAAATTAATTAAGTCACTACAACAACATCACTATTAATGATACTATGTAATATAATCTCATTCTATACAAATTTTCCATCAAATTGGTTGTATAATTGTTTCATCACATTATATAAATGATTTTATGATTTCTAAATGAAGTTATATTTAAACCACCATATCCACAGCTTTTATCTAATGGTTCTATTTTAAAAAATATATATAGAAATATTAATTCATTAATATAGAATGGAAATATAATTTCATGATTATTCAAATAATTTTATATCACTAAAATTTCTCATGACATATGCTAATTCAACCTAGCCATATGTTGTCACAATAATCATTAATGAATCAATTTATTTGAATCATGATACATGTTAATAATGATCCCAATGTGAAATATCAATACAGAAGTCATAATATTCGAATATCTAATAACACATAAAACATCTGTAATTACTATTAGCATTCCATTCCACTTAAAATACCCTTCTTGTAGATTACCGAGTGTGAGATTTAATATTAACTATCATAATGCTTATGTTACCCTAGAACCCAAATGTAAAACATAATAGGTTCCACATAAAATAGATGTATCTAGATCATATAACATATAGATTTATCAATATTACAACAAAATCTCTTAGTTTTCATTATTGAAGGGAATTGTCTATTACCACATGATGAAACAAATATTCTAATGGAATTATCCCAAAAATTTTACCTAAAAGAATATCATTTTGAGATATACAATACATATATTCTAGTAATTTAATGTACAAATTCAGTCGGTTCTAAAATGATACCTCCCACAGACTGCCACTTATACTAGATATAAATTCTATCAACTTTTAACCCCTAAAATATTATATGTTATTCCTGATTCTATTCAGATACATATTTAATAAGTGGTTATACTATCAACCCCTGATTTAGTATCCATCATAATCTTACTATTTGAGACAGAGATGACTTAAATTCACAACTCATATTGTCCATGGGTTAATAACTTCCACTGAGCGTATAGAATGCATAATAATAAGAGACATTACAATTTTATATAACTTTAATTTTAGGGGATTAGATGATATCATCTAACCACCTTAAAAAAATATAAATAAACAATTCTAAAACATGAATCTATTTTCATACAATGTTGTAACAATAGAAAATTAAAAAAAACATAGGAGGAGGACACAAAATATAATAGATCATAAACATCCACACTATTCTAGTAACAAATTGCTCGATCAACACATATATTTTTGGTAATATAACAATAGTTTACAAATAAAAATATATATAAATATTTATATATATGTGTGTGGAGATAATATAGGTATAATCAAGTGTCTATTCACAAAAACTACTCATATAAAGGTGAAAGAATCATACTATAGTTTAGTGAATAACAAATGAAACCAACTCATCATCTAAATGGGTAAGACTATGTCACTACCTCACAAAGGCTGACACAAAAATTAAGCTATATATTTAATTAGTAACTATATAAAAATTATTTATATTATAAATGTACCCTATAGAGTCATCCCCAATGGTTTTTCTCTCTCACACCCAAATGCTAAAAACCATGTTCTCTCATCCCTTTCATAAGTCATCATGGTACCTAATTATACAATATCAGAAAAAAAAAACCTTTATACCCTATGAACACATATCTCACCATATATAACTACATCCACAACCAAGTAGTAGGTATGAATGAATCTATATCATGTTTTATAACTATAATTCATCAATCCATAATATCCCATGGAATGAAAGATATAGAAACCCATAGTCATTATAGATGTATTGTAAGTATACTATAAAAACTGACGCCACTATAGACCTCACATACATATATATTAAAACAATGAAATATCACATATCATGATTGATGTTACCTTATACCATAAGACTATAAACCTAAAAATTATAAAAAAATCACACTACACCTGAAGCGAGCTATTGGAAGAGGGATAAGTCAACCATACCCTCCATCACCAATCTAATTATTGATGAAAACACATGGAACCAAAACCATTTTGGTGTTGCATGCATATTTTACATAGGTAGTGGATCTTATGAAATTATAATGTATATAAATAAATATTGAATTACAATATTAATGAAAACTTCTTTTCCTTGGAAAAAATTGTTGTAATTTTCCAAAATTACATAAGAATTTCACTATTACGGTATAGTAAACAATATCTCATACATTCAAAAAACAATTAAGATTCAACAAAATTAACTAGTTTCTTATGGTAACTTTTAAAATACTATTAATTTTTATGTAAATACCATTATTATTGTTATTTTAATTAATTAATTTCAAAATAAGATGATTTTATTTATCGTCTACGGAAAAATTAATATATTCTACCTCATGATCGAAACACATTAATCCTATTGTTCCATGATTATAATTTAACAAATAAAATTATTGTTTTCAACAAAAAATTATAATTAGTTGATTAATTTATATAATTATTATTCCATAATCAATATATTTGGGGACTCAAAATAAAATTTCACAAGAAAGTTACACTCATGGTCCATAAACCATGTACGATTCCCACATGATTGAATTGCCTAAGAGAAGAGTCGGTAATCCTATCAACAATACATTTTATTTTTTAATAAATGGAAAATATATTAATACTGATTGTAAACCTCTTCATTTTTAAAAATAACACACTTTTTGATGTCATATATGACACACAACATCATTCTTTATGTGAATTGTGATATTCTATAAAACATTTATCACTTATTTTGACAGTTACAACCTAGATATTTAATTATTATGAAATAATTGTGATAAAAAAATTATGAAAATTATTTATTATTATTTTATATAGTATTTTTTTATAAATTCATAATCAATAATAAATCATTTTTCAGTAATGTTAATTTATGATATCAAAATATATTTTATTCAAAAATTATTTTTAATGTGATTTGTGAGAAAGTCTTAAAATTATTTTATACCAATTTGAGAAATTGTATTTTATAAAAATTAAATGAGTTTTTGAAATCAATATATAAAAAAATTCATATGGAGATGTTTTGGGTATTTTCTGAAAATATATATATTTTAGGGAATAGTAAGAATCTAGAATTTCAGTAAAACATGCATTTATTATCTTTACAAATCCTGAATATGTTTTGAATTTCATAAAAAGTAACATTTTTTTAATTAATATAAAAAAGTTAATTATATTTGAATTTTCATTTTTCCTTATGTTTTTATTAGTTAATTTTTGGACTTAAAGACATTTTTTCTAGAAACTAATACTTTTTACATTTTAAAACATTATATTAAACATGGATTTTTAAAAAACTTAAAATTTAATCAAAATAAATTTATCGCATATATTAAAAAATGATGTTAATATTTTTCAATAATTATTGTATTTATTAAAGTATTAATAGTATCTGTATTAATTATTGGTCTCCACGGTAATGGTAAATCAGTTAATTAATGATTGAAATAAAAATATAAGGAATAAAAATAATCCAATAACATTCCTTTAATCTATTTTATGTCTTTTACTTGAAACTACCCATAAAATATTAAAAAAATCTGGTAATGGTGTGGCATCCAACTCTTTATATAAATATATATTTTTTCACGTAATGATAGAAACAAAATGGTTCTTTTACTTTTAAATGTATATTATATATTTACATAATCATAAAAGGAATTAATGAATGAATATTAAAATTTTAATTAGAAATAATTAAATAAAAATTATTTTTTAAATAAATTTTTTTTATTTTACATGAAAAAATAATAGCCATAAATTATTATGCATTGTCAACATGGTGCATGTGCAATCAGTAAAAAAGTAGATTAAATGATTTAAAAAAAACATGAAAGGAAATTTTTTTTATTGAATAAATTATAACAATAATTTTGTAGTTATTTTTAATGTAATTTTAATGTTTAAATGTATTATATTACATTTTTATTACTGTTATTTAGCTTCCAAAGTCAAATTAAATGAATAGTTCTAAAATTTACAATAATAGAATTTAAGTTAAATATATTTCATTAAATAATTTTAAAATAATAGTAATATTTTACAATGTAATTTAGTATGATAAATTTTAAAATTTTTCATTCCTCATCAATTTATGAGCGAATTATGAGATTATAAGTAATTTTATAACCCATTTATATTGAATTTTTTTAACATTTTTAAAGCTAAAAATGAGTACCATAGGAGATATTCTAAAATATAAATTATAAAATGATATATGAATGTGTTATATTTTTATTTCATTTTTATATTATTTACATATATTATTTTAAATTTAATAAATTCCATTTTTACCCATTTATCATGAGTTATAAACTTTTCATATTATAGAATTTCATGTATTACCAAAAGTACCCCTCCCCTAGATTATGAATGGGCACCAACTCTCCTCTCCACTCCACACAAAAATGTTTACATGGTTCAAAAAAACTATCCAAAACCATTAATATCATCCAAAACCATTTCTTAGTGTCCATATCTTATCATAAAACCAACATAAAATGATTTAGGCATAAACAAAAAGAGGTTTTCTGAAGAGGTTGAATGGTTCTTAATTGAAAACTTTTGTTTTATTTTTTCTTCTAAAACTATAAAATATTATTATGCAATTATAAACAAAAATATAATTAATATATTACCAAAAACATGTTTTTATTTTAATTTAATAACCTATATCAATATCACCATCCATCAAATGGTAAATGAATCCATCATTCATGTGTTAGGCGCATTACTCCCTCACAAACCTACATAATTTGTTTTATGTCATCACCTCTCAAGATTGGTTATAATATTGGATTTAATTTATATAAATGTGATATTATTGATGTAATTATCATTCGATTTATATAATATGTCTTCTATTTTATCATATATCTATCCATTAGAAAATTAAATTTGCGCTTCTGTGTATGTGTGGATTACAACTTCCATGAAGTTATGCGATTTGTTTTTAATTACTAAATCACATCAATAGTATATATAAATTATTTAAATATTTATTATTAAATATGTGATATAATAATGACTCTTTTTATGTAAAATAATACTTACCTTTTTTATTTTATATTATTTAGAAAACTGGAAATGTTATTCAGGTGTATGTATGACCTACCATCTTAAGGATTGTAACATATATCATTTTTCATTCCCATCATTCTTTGATGGTAAAATAATAATAATTAATGTAGAAAATTATAATTATAAAAATATTATTATATTTGATGTTATATAAAAATTAATATTCTAGATAGGGTGAACATACCATTTTTATTTTGAAGTCATTAATTGATTGTTCCCAAATCAAAAAAACATTGAATAACCAATTAAGTAATTAAAATTAAAATTAATGAAATAAATACTTTCAATAATGAGGTTTCAAACCATGAAATTTATTTTTAATAAAAAAATTGATATAACCCTATTCTACCGGTTATTAAAGACATATATAGGGAGTCTTGATTGGGGTAATAGATTTCGTCGCAATTTCCCTTCATTGAGACATATTTTATTTATATAAACCTATATTAATTAATATGGTGTCTATAGTAACACTGTTATATATTCTTTCATGAACAATTAAAAATTATTGGTTTTATATGCCTCAATTAAAATTACATCATCCACGGGATTTGACTTCAAAGTTACCAAGGGGTAAGCATTTCATAACCCAATTTCATTTTATTGGTTTATATTACATCTTCATTTTATATGTTATTACAAGATTATGTGTCTAATAACATATGAGTTTTTTATTTTTTAATGTGTCATTACATTTTTTAATCATAATTTTACTATTTATTAATTATCAATTCATTTATATAGTTTTTATAAGGGTCATTTTTATCAAATTCTCTTTTTATTGGAAATTCATTTAGTCTTTGGAGTTATATTCATCAATGAGGTGTATGAACATCCCATTTACATATATTATCATGGATCCCCTCATATTCATGTTATTTGATATTCCATTTGCAGTCATTTATTTTATGTTATTGTGTTTCCAATGTTTACAAAAATAGTAATGATTTTTATGATACAATCTCAACTAATTATGTGATTACTTATGTATAATAATCCTTTAGTGGGGGATAATATGGTCTTATATTCCAAACCGACAAATATTTTATTCACATATGGTTATAAAAAATTATTTTTTTAATTTCTGTTTCCCCCATGTTTATTATAAAAATATCTAGATTTTTTTCAAAGTTATACACATCTTTTATTTCTTTTAGATCAGTGATAATTCTTTTAAATATCCATATTTTCTAATATGATTTCAATAATTTCATTTTATAAATTTAAATTTTTCCAATAAGATAGTTTACATTATCCTGACCATATTTTAGAAAGTATTAAAATATATTTTCTTAAATTTTTTCACAAGTCTTGGTTTTAACACATTATAAGGAATTAAAAATAATGATTATTATTAACAATTACAAAAAATTGATTTTCCCACCATTTTGAATTTATTTTATTCAGATATTTCTTTATATATTTAAAAAAATTAATGAAATTAATTTCCATAATATTTTTTAAATTTTTACTTTATAAATTTAATTTCCAAATTTAAAAGGGTATTTAAAACTAAATTTTTTTAATAATAATTTAATAGATTCTATATTCACAAATGACAATAACCCTTAATGTTACTTATTCTCCATTATGGATTTATTTAATAATATCAACCTAATTCTTTCTCTATATAAATTTTAATTATCTCAAAAATGTTCTCATTGAACTAATTTCTTTTCCATTGGTAAATACACATATAAAAGAACAATAGTAATTATTATGTTTAAAATGAAACCATTCATGAGTTATGACTATGTTATGATTATTTAACATTACATGTGAATAACCTTGAGACCAATATAACTCTTGATAAGTTCTGGTCTTGATATATCTGTCTAATAAATTAAGTAAAAGGATAGAGTAAACCCATAATAATGTTTTCCCTAGGAGATTCATGGAATTTACTAGGTAAGTTGTTCCCTTTGTAAACGTGATTTTAATTTTAAAATTATTTTTTTACATATTTTTTTAAATAAATATGCTTGTATAAAGTTCAAATTTATTATTTTATTATGCATTATTTTACATTTATCATGATTATTGACTTATATAACTGTTATATTATGTTAAAGAATTATTTCATATCTTATGCTTCATGATCTAGGTTTTGATGGGTATGAATTCTCTTATGCGACGATTATTTAGTTTCATCATGTCATCATACCATGATTCTCCTCTTATGACCTCGGATGACATTGAATTATTAATGATTATGTTTACTCTTTTTCATCATTTCATCTCACCCTTCGTATGCATTTATTTTTCCCGTATTCTAAATAATGATAATAAATTAATTATTTCTATAAATATTTATTGTGTGAAGAAGTGTATTGAATAAGTTAAATACATTATATAGAATACTAAAATCTCGTAATAGTGGTAAAAGTAATTATTTAAATACTAGGGAGTTGTCTTGTAAATGTTTCTCCTAATTCTTTAATACTTTGAACATAACTGTTTTTTCAATATAAAATTAATCCAATATTTCCATTCACTTTTGATGTTTTGGATAGTACAAATTGGGCCACATTTATAGGTATCAACGACAAAAAAATTAATGATTACTCTTTAAAAAAAAGATTTCGGGAGAAACATTTACAAGAAGATGACATAACCACCCAACCTCCCCCAAAATCCATAGTTCATAAAATACCCAATGAAGTATGTGTGTCCCCAATTTATTAACTTAGGATCTCCCCTCCCAGAGACACTCCTCTACTGATGCTTCCAGCTAATCTATTTTGATCATAAGAAGATGACATGACCACCCATCCTCCCCCACAATCCACCGCCACAGATATAGGTACCCCAAATCTACATTGAGAGTTCTCTAAGGAATCCCCCACCTCGTCCATCATGCATCTGATGAAGCCACCACACCTCCACATGTTCCCCCATATCTAACAGTCATCTCACTTGTCTATAATAAGTCTTGAACACAACTCTCAAAATTCCCTAAATTGGATATGCCTTCGTATACCCCTTAGTCTCTATATCCTCTTTGGGATTCCCCACTCTTCAAACCACTATAAAAAGTATCTATAATCTTCCCATATTCTAGATGATCATAAATATCATAGTTTTTTGTTACCTATGACACACCACTTCTGAATCGAATGTGGGAGGGTTTGTTTGAATTATTATTATTATATTTTCTAATCTCTCTTTTTGATTTATACTATTAGGGTTTTGACTAACATTAATTTTATCTAATACACATTAATATAATCATGAAAATGTTGTAAAAAATGAACCAGGATAGTTCTACTTCAACACATGCCATAAATATCATCCACTGTGAATGGTCTCATTGATTTAAGATCCATATCCATTGTACTTATAATTATTTATAATTTTTTTTCACTTTTATCTCTTCTTATTTTTAAAATTTTTCTTCTATATGATTTAGTTTTTCACTTATTACATTAGTAATATATTTTTTTATTTTTAGTCAAATTTTAATTGGGGTTTTTTATTTATTCAATGTATATGATTTCATATGAGATAAATAGTCTGTGTTCTAGATTCAATTTTTAGCTATCCTCATAAAAGATATTTTAATCTCTACTCCCCCACCCTGATTCTTTTTAGATCGTATGATTCTAACACCATTAGTGTATACTATTTTTCTTCCATTATTTTTTTTTTCTTTTTTACCTCCCTCTAACAACTCGTGAAAACATTATAGTTATATTCAAATGTATCTCAGATTTCATTATGATGAACTTATTTAGATAAAAAACTCTTCTCATCTCCTATTAAAATATATTTTAATTTTTATTACCCAATATGATAACAGATAGCTATTAATGGCGCGTCATCATGCTATGTACCACACAATGGCCGCATTTTAGAGAATTTGGGATAGTGCCCTACTGATCCTGCAATATTATTCTATAGAGTATAGTTGAATTCAGCACTCCACAGAGTAATATTTTTTTCATCAATATAATCTATCATCAACCTTATACCTCCTTCTTACGATCGCAATGATCTTCAACCATCTCCCCACAATCACAATGAATTGTTGAATACATATATTTTTGGCAGCCAACGAACATTGGCCTTCTTCATGAAATCATACAGACCCATCTATTTTTATCTTTTTTAATCATCATGACCTAGATAAATCTTCTCACCTAGGAGACACTCAACATTTCATGCCACATTGTGCAACTTTTTCCCTTTTTTTATATTTCTTTTGTTTTTCCTTTGGTTCTTTTTTTCATATTTTGTTCCATATCATTATTTATTTGTATTTATTTGTTCTTTTTTTGTTCTAATTTATATTTTTATTATTTATTTATTATTTATTAATTTTTTATTAATTTTTTATAAATATTCTATTTTTTATTTATTTATTGTTTGTTCAACATACTGAAATTGTCGATTCTATTTTATTTCGAACTTATAGAGTGTGATTTGTTGAACTAATATTTTATATCTATGATTATGTTATATAAATTATTATTTTATATTTATTTATTTCATCACTTGTATATTTTTCATAGTAATTCAATATTTCCATGTTTTGGTTTCCAAAAAATGCACTTTTTCACTCAGGACCCTTGTTTCCATTGTGTGACATCACGGAAAATACCTATGCGTTCACAAAATAAATTATTCATGAACATAAATATCTATTTTTTTATATTATCTCTATGAATTTTCACTATATAAAATTCATCCAACTTATAGGTTGAAGGTATGTTGATAAAATATTGACTCTCTAAATTTTTCACTATTTTTTATGTAACAAATTTATAATTTTTTGTTCACTGCATATGTAATCAACATGACTATTTTCAATATTAGAGGAATTATAAATTAATTTTATTAATTATCTAAATCATATAATACTAATATTAACTTAATATTTCCATCATGTTTTTTGTTAAAACATAGTGGGTTCTTGGGTTTTAAGAAAGTTCAAAATTCACAAAAATATGATGGTTAATACATCATCTTCAGCATTAATCCATACGATACCTACCTATTTCATCCGCTCCATTAATTAAATTTATGAAATTAATTAATTTAATCAATTTCTAATACTTTATTTCTTTAATTTTGATGAAAATTTTTAATCAAAATTCTTATTTCATTGGCCTAATTCCAATATTTTAGCATATTCTTCAATACCAATGTTTGAATATTAATTTTTTGTGAATTTTAGTGGTATTTTATTTAAAGACCATTTGATCCAGTATTATTGACCATATCATGGTTTTAAACATTAAACAAGTTTTCATATATATTTATATAAACCAAATATCATGGATTAAAGTCATGAGAAAATTTAACATCATAGAAATCTACCCATTAATTCTTTTTTGAAGTTATTCCATGATGAACCTTAACAATATCAACATTATATAATTTATTTTACCAATTTTTTTAATCTAAATATGGTTTTTTATTTACTACCCCATTAATGTATAATATCTATGTGATCTAAAGAGAATTTTTCCAAAAAAAAATAGTGCTTTTTCAATTTGACTACACTATTTAATTCAATATAGGGTTCTTTTTCTTATATAAGATCATGAATAATTGACTTAATTATTATGTTAATTTCATCATTTTAGCTACATTTATTTTTAAATTTATATCATCAATACGTTAATTCTATATAAAAAAATAATTATAATATAAAAATATTATATTTTTCTTCTATTTATTATATTCAAATTTAATGCTTCTATTTTAAATTTGTTTCAAGAAAATATGAGATTATATATTAAATTTATTGAATTATCTTATCTTAAGTTGTAATATTTTTTTTTAAAAAAAATTGACAATTATTTCCATAATGATTATATGTTAATTTTATTAAACAAAATATACATCAAAATAAATGTATAATTTATATGAAAAATGGTTTCTGATCATTCAACCATGAATCTATTGTAATAATTGGGATGTTTTCCTTAAAAAAATTATTTTAAAAGGGAGTTTTAGCAACATGATATATCTTAATGGTGTATACTATATTATTAGAATCTGGTGAGTAAAAACAAGGATTATGTCAGAATGTACTGGCAAATTCAATGGTTCAAGGGTCATATTATGAAATAGTGGAAAAATGTATCTTCATATAATTTAAAATATCTATTGATCCCGGTTCATTACACTAAATGTATTATTAATTAAGGAATGTAAAATAAATATCATTGAGTATGATATGGAATGGATTTAATGATTAATATTAGAGATCAGGTAGTCTAAATTCATTTATGTACAATTTTATTACACTCTGCATCATGTTAGCGATGTTGTTGTATAGATTCCCATGACCATCTTTCCTAAGGTATCATCCATGTTTAATTTTACCATTGTGGTTTGGTTTTAGTGTATACTATAATCTCCTAAATTATCAATGTCATTGATTCTTATAATGTTTTTGTTTACTATTACCCACATCCCCATGGTGGAGGAATACATTTTATATTGTGTTGATCTACTTGGGATCCCCTTTTAAAACATTTTCTAGTAAATAACTTTTATTCCGGGATTGGTTAATTACTCTAATCAACCCATGTTTTTCAATTACATTCCAATTGTAATACCCCATGCCAAGACAACTAAATCCCTTTGATCATTAATCCATTCAATTACTTTGTCTGGACCGGTCCTAGTGGGGCCTGCGCCGTGACACCCCATGCTCACCTCTAATAGGCCAGGGGCTGGTGACTAGCACCGAGTAGACATATTACTAACATGGGAGGCATTACCTATGTACCTGTACACATGCACAAATCTCCAAGCCCACAATGATGAAATTTAAAAACCACTAAGGAACAAAAAATCATGCATACAAATAAACCCAACAAATAGAGTACGAAGAAAGGTATAGCACAAGAAAAAGTATACTCGGCTAGAATACAAGCCCACCAAAAACAAGAATGTCTGAAAACTGTAAATTCCAACCTATAAGCACAAAAGGTACTGGGACTACTGCTCCTAGCAGTAGGAATTCTTCGGCCTGTAGGGAACTCAGAAATCTCGGTCCTTTCCTAGTCCACCTGGCCTCTATCAAAAGGCTTCTAGTCTGCACAAGACACCAGACATGCGGGAAAAGCCTGCGTAGGGGTGAGTATAACAATACTCAGTAGAGGACCCAAAGAGCCACAAAACAGTACACAAATTAAAGGTATAGTCATATATGCACATTGTAGGTCTACAAAACATATAGAACAAACCATATATACTAAAATCCCAGACCCGTAGTCTAGAGACAATCCGCACAACCGCATACCCCACTTAGGGATTTAGTTTGAAGTTTCCACGAAGCACTCATCCCAGGAGAACACACTCCATGAGTCTTAGAGCTCTGATGATGTCCGTCTGAGAAGTACTGTCTGTCGGGAACCATCACGAGAGGTAGTCACACTCAGTATGGGATACACACTCCTGAGTGAGAATATTTCTGATGGATAGAAGCACTCATTATGGGAGACACACTCCTGAGTGGGAAAGATTATGATACACAGATGAGGATCACTGCCAGGGCCATGACGGATACCGCGACTCATCTGGATTCACTAGTTAGGTGATACACCAGCTAGGTAGAGGATCAAAGCATGGTAGAGTTGGTCACATCGATTCCTGACTCTACCTGGGGTTATTAATGGATAGAGGATCTCGATCTGGGCCTCTCAGAAGGATGTCTAACTCTATCATATAAATTCTTGCTAAAGGGACCATACTCCTATGTGAGGAAATGATGTTTGACCTTCATGGGAAAGAGAATAAGGGGCACTAACCCAAACAAAATATGTCCAATAATTGGTTAACAAGAAGACCATGCCATTTTCCAAAAGGTACAAGGCATTTATAATGTTACATGTCATGTTATCTGACCCTAGGTACTGCCCGTGTACAACGGTCCGTGTCATAGGATGGTCGTGTTGAAAAACTGAGTACACGGCATGTAGTACGAAGTACATGCTATGTCTGAGTGACTGGGGTTAGCCATGTGTATGTTGTCCATGTTCCTGTACATGTTTATCAACATGTATACTCTAACCTGTGTCCGTGTATCCTCTCGATACACGCCGAGTCCCGCGTAGCCACTCCTGTCATGATGTACACGTCGTGTTCTGAAGCCGCGTAGATCATCACATTCCCATGTACTTACCAAAATACAAGCCGAGCTTCGGGGAAATTCCAACATGCCGTGTGACCAAGGTCACACGCCGTGTGATTCCACTCTAACTCCTAAAACCCTATCCCCTTCCAGTACTACGCGGCATATTCTTCAGAAGTACACGCCGTGTATTCTAGAAATTTCCAGAAACACGGACTTCCACCTTCGCGCCTCCGATGATGATCCATTCAACGACCCGGCCACCTGATCACCTTGAAACTTCCAGGTTTTGGTCATCCCGACACCACTAAGCTTCTCCTGATGTATTCGGACCTCCGGTCATCTCCGAAAATATGATTTTATCTTCCCATGCGAAGAATGCTCGAAGAATTCCCTTTTTCGATCTGGTCAGATTCTTCTTCCACCATCGTCTCCGCACCACTTCAAGGTCGTTGCGGTGTCAAACATTCGATTTGGGATCATTTCATCATGGAATGGCTGTGCAATGAGAATTTTTTCATCACCCCGCAAATAACACTAAGAACGCGCGAGAAAAGAAAGGGGGGAAAGTCCAATAAACAAACTGAGGAACGAATCCCGGCTGTCGTTCGTTACGGAGTTGATCCGCTCTAGTTAGCAGGCTTAAATGGAGCAATAATCAACAATAAAAAAGAACATGGATCAATTCCCTGAATAATCACGATAAAACCCTCCCACAAGAACGAATGAATCTACGGATCAACATGTTCGTGGTTGATCCGCATTCGTCATTAAAATAAAAAACGGGGAAAGGAATTCAAATTACAAACCCCTACCTCAGCTAGGATCGGTCGCCCAATTTGGTTTCGCGCTGCCGACATCATTGAGATCCTTTAACGTTATTGGCGGAACGATTCTCAACTCCGAACTTTCTTTGTTCACTATTGAGGGTTCATTCCAGCGCTTCGCGGATCCTCCAGTGATTTTTTCCAAAATTTTGTCAAAGACCACCAATCGCTTAACGTATTAAAAAGGGATGAATTATTGGAATTTAGGATATGATGTGGTATTGATGGCTCCATCTTGCTATTCTTGACTCGTTATGAAATGTTAATAAAAAGGAAACAGATGTCCCATTGCTGCGCTACAATGGATGTTTCCATAAAAACAAAATAAACATTTAGAAATTTATTTTATTTTCATTTTACTAAAAATGACCAAAAATTAACATTTTCCCTCTAACCTCGTCGGTCATGGTTAGGATTGTTCTTAGGTAAAGTCGCCGCTCGGACGCAATTGTTCCCTCAGATTTTTAATCCAGGAATCCATTTGGAAACTGCCACTACTGTGCACATGTGCCGACTCACTTAACATAAAAAGGTCAAACCACCATTCTGGGATCACTGGACCTCAGAATAATGTGATGTCTTTATGCTCGATCTCACAATAATTCCATATAATATTTAAAATAATACACGGAAAAATATGATACATTACATTCTCCCCACCATTGGGATTTACATCCCCGAAAATCCAAAACAAAGACTACTAAAAAGATGTGGGTACTGGGCATGGATCAGAAGCTCCATCTCTCATGTGATCTCCTAATGATTCCCATGCTGCCACTAGATGCACACCAAGGGAATCGATCTCCCAAAATGTATCCTCTCCTTCTGATCCTCGATCCCCACTGGGTACTCAACAATGGTCACTCCATCCTCGATGTCTAGCTCGCCCCAGTCGATGATGTGAGACAGGTCATGCACATACCTCCTTTACTTCGACACGTAGAAGACATCATGTAACTGATTCAATAGTGGCGATATAGCTAGGCGGTACGCCACCTTGCCAACACTGCATAGTATATGGAAGTGTCCGATGAACCTCAGATATAGCTTGCTGCCTCAGCCAAATCTATGTAACCCTCGTTGGGGTGAGACCCGAAGGAAGACGTGGTCTCCAACATCATACTCCAGAGGCTTCTGTTGTCTATCAGCATAGGGCTTCTACCGGCTCTGTGCAGTCTTCATCCTCTCTTGGATGATCTGCACCTTCTCTATGGTTGCCCACACCAACTCTGGACTCATGACTGTTGACTCTTTGGGGTCGTTCCAGCAAAGTGGTGACTGGCATGGTCTCCTGTACAAGGCCCTGAATGGTGCCATACCGATGGTGGAGTGGTAGATGTTGTTGTACACAAACTCCGCCATTATTAGGTGGTCCTCCCAGCTGTGACCAAAGTATAGGATACAACCTTACAACATATCCTCTAGAACCTGAATGGACCTATCTATCTGAAAAATAGTCTGGGGATGAAACGTTGTGCTCAAGTGTAGTTGAGTCCCAAAAGACTCCTGTAATCCCTTCCACAACTAGGATGTGAAGTGGGCGTCTCGATCTGAGACTATATTCAAGGGAACTCCATGAATCCAAACTATCTCTGTCACATAGAGGTGTCCTAATCTCTCTATAGAACTCTACTCCCTGATAGCCAGAAAGTGGGCTGAGTTAGTGAGTCGGTCAATGATCACCCAGATGGAATCATTCCCCTTGGATGTCTGTGGTAATCATGTCACAAATTAAATAGATATTTTATCCCAATTCAAATCTACAACATCCAAGGGTGAGCTAATCCCGCTGGAACCTGGTGATCAGCCTTAACCTCCTGGCATGTGAGGCATCGAGAAACGTAGTCGGCTACTACTTTCTTCATACCTGACCAATAGAACTATCATCGGAGATCCTGGTATATATTTTCCACCCTAGGATGTACCGCTAAATGGGATGTGTGAAACTCCCTCAGGACCTCTCCCTGCAACACCACTAGTACCACTGTGCGACCTCTGAAAATAAGTACGTGCTCCCTACCTTGTGAATATCCATCAAGATCATGTCCTATGGATAACTGAGCACAAAAATCCACAGAGTCGACATACACAAGTTGTGTCTCCCTAACTCACTGTAAGAGTGGTGGGGTGACAACCATCAACTGTAGGTATGTTTTATCCTCTCCATCCATTAAGGATAACTGCAACGCGGCTAACTGCTATGTCACCTCACACAACAGCTGTGAGCTCGACCTTCTGCTAAGAGAATCCTCCACCTTTTCCCCTTTCCAGGAGTATAGATGATCTAGAAATCATAGTCTTGGAGGAACTATATCCATCATCTCTGCTGCAGATTCAGATCTTTCTGTGAAAAGATGTACCTGAGGCTCTTGTGGCCAGAGTAGACTATAAACTTCTCGCCCATCAGGTAGAGTCACCACATCTTCAAAGCGAAGAACACCACTACCAATTCAAGATCATGGTTCGCATAGTTATTCTCATATATCCTAAGCTGGTGCAAACCATAATCAATCACTTCATGTCGCTGTATCAGGACACTGTTTATCCAAGTCCCTGATGCGTCGCAGAAAACTACGTACTTGACACC
Source organism: Viscum album (assembly GCA_963277665.1). Taxonomy (NCBI): domain Eukaryota; kingdom Viridiplantae; phylum Streptophyta; class Magnoliopsida; order Santalales; family Viscaceae; genus Viscum; species Viscum album. The sequence goes on from OY728150.1 coordinate 1,594,153,384, forward strand.
CTCCTCCGGAAATCTCAGGACTGGGTCACTCGTCAATCTCTATCTCTACTGATCAAAATCATGCTGTCACTTCTCCATACAAATGAAGGGTTTCCCCTTCCTGTTCAAGGCCATCATTGGTTCTGATATCCAAGAGAAATCTGGGATGAATCTCTGGTAATATCCTGCCATCCCAAGGAAGCTCCGCACCTCTGTCAGACCCTGAGGTGGATCCCATGCTAACACAGCCTCCACCTTGTCTAGGCCCAAAGCTACTCCATCTTCTGAGATGAAATATCACAGAAGGTAGACCTCCTAAATCTAGAACTGGAACTTTGAGACCTTCCCATAATCATGGTGCTCCTGGAGTATGTCTAGAACCATCTGTAAGTGTCTCGCATACTCCTCCTCTGACGCTGAGTACACAAGGATGTCATCGATGAAGACCACTACGAAACAGTCAAAGTATGGTGGGAAGATCTAGTTCATCAGTCCCATAAAAACTGCGGGGGCGTTCTTCATGCCAAAAGGCATCACCAAGTACTCATAGTGACCATAGCGGCATCCAAAATTCGTCTTTGGTATATCCTTTTTCCGCACTCGTAGCTGCTGATAGCCTGATCAAAGTTTACCCTTCAAGAACCATTGTGCCCCTATTAGCTGATCGAATAGGTCATCGATTATCGGTAGTGGAAATAGTTTCTTCACCGTCACCTAGTTCAGGCACCAGTAATCCATTCACAACCTCAGACTACTATCTGTCTTCTTGGGAAACAAGACTGGGGCCGCCCAGGGGGAGACACTGGTTCTCATGAAACCCTTGCTCTGTAAATCCTCTAACTGTACCCTCATCTCGCGAAGTTCTGTGGGAGCCATCCGATATGCTGATAAGGAAATCAGTGCCGTCCAAGGGTGTGAGTCGATGCAGAAGTCGATCTCCCGGTGGGGAGGTATTCCTAGAACATCTTTGGGAAAGTTATCCTCATACTCTGCCACTACTACTGGGAACTGGGAGCTCACAACATCCACTGCTCTGAGGGAATGAGTAGCCAACTCATGAGAAATTGGATGCACCCTCGTGTGCATAATTTCATTCTATGCTGTCTGGGTTTCCTTCTCTCTGACAAAGGAAAACCCCGTTCCATCACGATGGACACACCACAGTCTTCACCTAAAATAGTCAATCTGGGCATGGACCGAAGATAACCAATCCATACCAAGAATGACTTCATAAGGCCTTAACTCTACCACCAAGAGGTTCCAACCAAAACTCTAACCTCATAGGGTAAGATCACATTGTCTGCAAAGGTGCGTGATCATCGTGTCTCCTCCCGTAGGTTTCTCCAAATGTAAGGATCGAGTCAACGATTCAACCGGAATCTCGAGGTTTCCTGAAAGACATGTGGCTATGAAGGAATGACTTTCACCTATTTCTATATGAATGGTAGCTACGGTAGAAAAGACATAGATCGTACCTAGAATCATCCATGGAGACCCTGGGTCGTATGCCTTGACCGCATGCAGCTGTCCCCGCCCCTATCCCCTACCTCCCGAATCCTGGTGCGGACCTCTTGGGTGTGGTGGTGGAAGTATGTCGAAGTGTCTACCACCACCTACAGCTCTCCCTGCTCCTCTACCACATCTTCCTCCTGGTGGGTCTGCATGTTCCGTTATCTACCTCTATCTCTATGGTCCGTCCACCGCTTCCCTGTCAGCAGCTCGACGGTTTGAACAATCTCTAGCAAGATGTCCCCTACCGTCGCATGTGTAGCATTGCTTCTCCCTATGATGACAGGATCCATCCTGAGATCCCTGGACTATTGATCCCTTGTCCTGGGTCTTCCTATGATGTTTCCCACATCCAGGTCATTGTTCCATATGTCAGCTCCCCGCTGTCGGGGTCTCTAGACCTGTCTTCCTGCTGCTGACTACCAGCGGCTATCTCTGATCCGCCAAGAATCTCTCGATCACCATGGCCCGCTCGAGCACTCAAACATAAGTCGATATGCATAGAGGTACGACACAAGCTCGGATTTCTCATCGTAGACCTCCCTCAAAGGTTCAAGCTTTGAATTACTGATCCCTGAACATATCCATCGAGTACCTGGAAAGGTTGGTGAATCTTGATGAATAGTCAGATACTGTAATATTGCCCTGCTGAAGCTGAAGAAGCTCGTGGATGCATACAAAGCTCAGCATAACCAGAGAGAACTCCTCCCTGAAGAGTCGCTCAAACAATGCCCACGAAAGAGTCTCCTTGTCGTGAGTCTGTGTGGTTAGACTCCACCATCATCCCTCCGAACCCTGAAGAAGGTTCTCTCCTAGGATCACCATCTGGTCTTCTGGTGTCCTCACTAGACAGAAAACTCTAGTCACTGCCTCAAGCTAGTCCTCAGCTGCTTGAGGGTCGGGTTCGCCTCGAAACATAAGAGGTATCTATCTCTGGAACTCATAGAGTGCGCTAAGCATGCACTCCTCACCAGTCGGTACTGCATGTACCACTGGCGGCTCCACTGGTGGTGTCATAACTGGTGCAGCACCAGGTGGAAATTCCTAGGTCACTAGTCCCTGTATCAAAGCCTCGTCATTAAGGGGGTCATCCTCATGATCGAGCTGCTGAATCCTAGCGGGTATGCATCGCGGAGGCATCCTGTTGGGAAACAAGATGTTCCATGGTCAAAGAATATATCTGGATAGATGACACAAAGGACATGGAAAACACAAACCATTCCAATATGATTCATGTACCTTTTATTCCCCCTCAACCTGTGTTGTAATGTACTGAGTCGAAAAGCAGGTTATCAGAGTCTTGGTGTTTGGATACGTCAGCTACCGCACCAACATTGGACTCTCTATCCTGAAATCCAAACACGAAACACTCATAAATATTTCCCCAAACCAAACTCAAAGACTCTTGGTCCAAAGGTTGAACCGACCTACTCGGATACCACTCTGTCACGACCCGTCCCGGTGGGGCCTGCACTGTGACTCCCCAAGACTGCCTCCAATAGGCCAGGGGCTGGTGTCTAGCACCGAGTAGGCATATTAATAACATGGGAGGCATTGCCTATATACCTGTACACATTCACACATCTCCAAGCCCACAATAAAGAAATGTAAAAGCCACTAAGGAACGAAAATGAATCCATACAACTAAACCCAACCAATAGAGTACGACGAAAGGTATAGTACAAAAAAGAGTAAACTGGTCCATAATACAAGCCCACAAAAAACAAGACTGTCTAAAACTACAAAGTCCAACTTGTTAGCACGAAAGGTACTAGGACTGCTGCTCGTAGCCGTAGGAATGCCTCGACCTATAGGGAACTCAGAAAACTCGATCTTGTCCTAGTCCGCACTGGACTCTTTCAAAAGGTTGCTCGTCTTCACAAGACACCATACATGCAGGAAAATCTTGTGTAGGGGTGAGTATAAAAATACTCAGTAGAGGACCCTGAAAACCACAAAACAGTACAAAAAGTAAATGTAAAATCAGATATGCACAGTGTATGTCAATAGAACATATAGAACAAACTAGATATATAAAAACCCCAGGCCCGTAGTCTAGAGACAAGCCACACAACTTCATACCCCATTAGGGATTTAGTTCGAAGATTCTGCGAAGTAGTCATCCTAGGAGAACACAATCCATGAGTCTTACAGCTCTGATGATGTCTGTCTGAGAAGTACCGTCCGTTAGGAACCTTCATGAGAGGTAGTACACTCATTACGGGAGACAAACTCCTGAGTGGGAATATTTCTGATCGATAGAAGCACTCATTACAGGAGACACACTCCAGAGTGGGAAAGATCACTATACACATATGAGGATCACTTCCAGGGCCATAGCTGAGACCAAGACTCATATGGATTCACCAGTTATGTGATACACAAGCTTGGTAGAGGATCTACACCTAGTAGAGTTGGTCAGGTCGATGCCTAACTCTTCCTAGGTTTAGGAATGGATAGAGGATCTCGATCTGGGCCTCTCAGAAGGATGTATGACTCTATCATAGAAAGTCTTGCTGGAGAGATCATACTCATGTGTGAGAAAATGATGCCTGACCATCAGGGGAATGAGAAGAAGGGGCACTAACCCAAAAAAAATATGTCCAATATACAGTGAACAAGAGAACCGTGCCATTTTCCAAAAATTACATGGCATGTAGAAAGTTACATGATGTGTTGTCTGACCCCGGTTACTACCCATGTATAATGGTACATGTCGTAGGCTGGTCATGTATAAAAATTGAGTACAAGGCGTGTAGTAAGATGTACACGCCGTGTCTGAGTGACTGGGGTTGGCCCCGTGAACGCTGGCCAAGTGCCTATACAGAGTTATCATCCCGCGTACTCAAACCCATGTTGGTGTATCCCCGGGATACATGCTGAGTCTCGTGTAGCCGCTCCTGTCATGTTTTACATGTCGTGTTCTGAAGCCGTGTAGATCATCACATGTCTGTGTACTTCCCAAAATACACGTCGATCATCACGGAAGGTCCAACATGCCATGTGACTAAGGTAACATGCCTTGTGATACCTCTCTAACCACTGAAACCCTAGCCACTACTAGTACTACACTACATGTTCTTTGGATGTACACGCCGTGTATTTTGGAAATTTTCAGAAACAAGGACATCTGCTATCGCACCTCCAGTGGTGATCCATTCGTCGAATCAGACGCCAGATCACCATGAAACTTCAATGTTTTGGTCTCCCCGACACCACGAAGCTGCTCCTGGTGTTTTCGAACCTCCGATCGGCTGCGAAAACATGATTTGAACTTCCCGCGTGAAGAACACTCGAAGAATGCCCATTTCCGATCTGGTCCGATTCGTTGTCCACCATCGTCACCGAACCTATGCAAGGTCTTTGCGGTGTAGAACCTTCAATTTTGGGATCTTTTCATCATGTAATGGATGCGTAATGATCTGTTGTTTGTTGCCTCATGAAGAACACGAAGAACGCGCGAGAAAAGATAGGGGAAAATCCAACAAACAAAGTGAGGAACGAACCCCCACTGTCATTCGTCATGGCATTGATATGCTCTTGTTAGAAGGATTAAACAGATAAAGAATCAACAATAACAAAACAACATGGATCAATTCCCCAAATCATTCCAATAAAACCCTCCAGCAAGAATGAATGAATTCGCAGATCAACTTGTTCGTGGTTGATCCACGTTCGACATTAAAATAAAAAATGGGGAAAATAATTCAAATAAAAAACCCATACCTCCATTGGATCAGTCGTTGATGAAGGTTTCATGCTACCTCCATCGTCGATATCCTTCAACATTGTTGGCTCAACGATTCTCAACTCTGATCCATCATCGTTCTCCATTGAGGGTTTGCTCCAGCGTTCCGCGGATCCCCCAGTGGTTTTTCCCAAAAGTTAGTCGATGACCACCAATTGCTTAACCCATTAAAAAGGGAAACAAGAATGGAATTTAAGATACATTTTGGAATTAATGACTCCATATTTCCATTCTTGAGTCATTATGATGCGTCATTAAAAAGGAAACAGATGTCCCATCGCTGCAGTGCAACAGATGTTTCCGTAAAAATAAAATACACATTTAGCAATTTATTTTATTTTCATTTTACTAAAAAATTCTGAAAATTAACTTTTTCCCTCGACCCACGCTAGTTGAGGTTAGGCTCGTTCATAGGTAATGTCGTCTCCCTAGACGCAACGGTGCCCTCAGATTTTTTATCCAGGCATCCGTTTGGAAACTGCCACAACCGCGCAAAAGTGCCCATTCACCTAAATTTAAAAGTTCAAAGCACCATTCCGATCTCACTGGACCTTGTAAGGATGTTTCATCTTCATTCCTAGTCTCCCAATAATTCTATATAATATTAAAAATAATACATGGAAAAATCTGAGACATCACATGCTCCCCACCTCTGGGCTTTACGTCCCCGAAAAGCCAAAACAAAGGCTACTAAAAAAGATGTGGGTACTGGGCACAGATCTGAGCCTCCCACTCCCACGTTCTATCCTCAAGATTCTCGTGCTGCCACCGGATGCGCACCAATGGAATTGATTACCCATAAAGGATCTTCTCCTACTGATCCTCGATCTCCACTAGGTACTCTGCAGAGGTCACTCCATCCTCGATGTCGAGCTCTCCCCAGTAGATGATGTGCGACAGGTCGTGCACGTACCTCCTCAGCTGTGACACCTGGTATAAATCATGTACATGATGCAACTGTGGTGGTAGAGCTAGGTGTTACGCCAACTCGGTAACTCTGCACAGTATATGGATGGGTCCAATGAACCTTGAATATATCTTGCTGCCTTGGCCAAATCACTGTAATCCATGTCGAGGTGAGACCCGAAGGAAGACATGGTCTCCCTCTTCTAACTCCAGAGGCCTCCGTCATATGTCATCATAGGACTTATGCTAGATTTGTGCAGTCTTTATCCGCTCTCGGATGATCTGCACCTTCTCTGTAGTAGTCCACACTAACTCTAGGCCCATGAGTGTTGACTCTCCAGGCTCGGTCTAGCAAAGTGGTGACCGACAGGGTCTCTCATACAAGGCCTCGAATGGTGAAATAATAATGGTGGAGTGGAAGTTGTTGTACACAAACTCTCTCAGTGGTAGGTGGTCCTCCCAAATACGACCAAAGTCCAAGATACAAGCTCACAACATATCCTCCAGAACCTGAACAGTTCTCTCCATCTGACCATTAGTCTGGGGATGACATGATGTGGTCAAGCGTAACTGAGTCCCAAAATCCTCCTACAATCACTTCCCCAACCAGGATGTGAAGTTGGCGTCTCGATCTGAGACTACAGTCATGGGGACAACATGAAGCTGAACTATCTCCTGCACATAGAGGTGTCCTAATCTCTCAACGGAACTATGCACCATGATAGCTAGGAAGTGGGCCGACATGGTGAGTCGGTCAACAATCACCCAGATGGAATCATGTCCCTTGGATATCCATGGTAATACTATCAAAAAGCCCATCAATATTTCATCCCACATCCACTCTGGAACTTCTAGGGGTGAGCTAATCCCGCTGGAACCTGGTGCTCAGCCTTCACCTACTGGCATGTGAGGCATCGAGAAATGAACTCCTCTACTTCTTTCTACATACTTGACCACCAGATATATCGTTGGAGATCCTGGTATATCTTTACCACCCCAGGATGTACTGCTATAGGGGATGTATGAAACTCACTCAGGACCTCTCCCTACAATGCCACTAGTACCACCGTGCATCATTTGAAAAGAATTGCGGGCTCCCCACCTTGTGAATATCCATCAATAGCATGTCATGTGGATAACTGAGCACGCAAATCCTCGCAGTCGACATCCCCAATTTTTTCCTCCCTTACTCGTTGTAAGTGTGAAGGGGTTAACACCATCGACAATAGGTAAGTTGTATCCTCTCCAACCATGAAGGATAACTACAACGCGGCTAACTGCTCTGTCTCCTCACTCAATAGCAGTGAGCTCAACCATCTACTAAGAGCAACCTTCACCTTATTCCCCTTTCCATGAGTATAGATGATCACAAAATCATAGTCCTGGAGGAACTCTATTCATTGTCTCTACTGCAGATTCAGATCATTCTGCGAGAAGATATACCTGAGGCACTTGTGGTCAGAGTAGACGATAAACCACTCGCCCATCAGGTAGAGTTACCACATCTTCAAGGTCTTCTGAGATTCATTTTAATCTACAAAAAATTATTATTTTCATATGAATTTAAAGGATAAAACCAAATAATCTGTTAATGGTTATTTTATTATAAATTATATGACCATGATACATTATGAAGGTATCTATATGTTTATGTTTTTTGTTAAACATAATTTTTCATAGATAATGAATTAATTCATGAGTGTATGGGATTTGTTTTGGGTGGTCCATAGATTTGGGACATAAAATGAGAAGAAATGAGACCAAGAAGTGTGAATCATAGAGTTGGTGCATGGTTTGTACAAATTGTGTGTCTCTCTTTGAAAATCATGTAGTTATACCTACTTTCAGATAGACGTTGGAGTGAGATCCCTGCATAGTTTTTCAAACCATACACATGTTTCTACGAGACCATGTGGCTTAGCCTCTCTTGGACAGAGGGAGCTACACAGTTGGAGAATTGTTTGGCTAATAATGCAGCCAAACCATGTTACCCTTACAAGTGGGACATTCCCATTTATACTGCCCATTATTATTTCTTTCTCTCATAAATTTCTCCACCATCAGACTCCTTGTTTCTAAGATAATGAACTAGTAGCTCCCTCATCATTTATGTGTGATAATTCTTTGATTCTTGGTCATTTGGAGTGTCATTTATTGTGAATCAATTCCACATGTATTTCTTCGAATCTGTTACCTTCAATTTTTGAAAAGAGGATTATCATATGGGTTTATGTCATTGTAAATCCCTAAAACTATGTTTTTATAGGGTTTTCCATATTCTAATGATTTCTTATTGATTTATTTTGGATCAATGGATGTGAATGGGCGAGTAATTTCCTTCGAGCATGAGGTAGGTGTTCAGTAATCTTTTTACCACAATGTTCATATTTTATATGTCTATGTGGTTTTTTCAATTTTCTACCTCACTAAATTTGGTTTTCTTGAGTATGTAATGGGATTTTAGGCCTTATATCATGTGGTGAAACACTCTACAGACCTCATTGGGTCTATTGGTGTTTGAAACTAGTCCTAGGTATTCCCTTATGGTATGCCAAACTGGTAATGTTGAGAAAACAATTTAGAAAATGTGAAAAGAGGCTACTATTTTTAGTGACTTGGTTGTGAATTATATGTGGGAATGAGTGAAATATTAGTGGATTAAATGAAATGTAAAATTGTTATATTTTGTGAAATGTATATTAGGCTTTCAAAATGGTTTAAATGTATTGTTTTTAATTTTTATTCGGTTTTGAATTATAGTGAAATAAATGACATTTTGTAAGTGGGTAATGTTTTAAATAGATGAATTGAACTCAATGTGTTTGAAAAAATGGGTTTTATTATTATATTTCAATATTTATTTTAAATGATCGAATGGTTACCCAGTGTGAAACCAATTTAGGGGACCATTTTTTGGGGGAATGGAAATGAAGGTCTGGGGGAGATTTTTTATTTTCAAAGAAGAAAATGGATTTTTAAAAAGGTGTTGCTTCAAGATAATTTCAATTGATTATTTTCAATTTTTTATTATGGTGTGATTTGGTTCAGAGGGTCCATTTGGACCATAGTAATTTAAATTATATATTAGTTATGGAAATAAATCTTGTGATTACTAAGTGAGAATGTTAACGTGGTATATGAGAATAATTACTTGTTGAATGTGATTATTTAATTAAAAACCGCAAGGGAGTGTTTAGAATATTTATATTTGTGTTAATGGGTTATGACTATAAATGATATTTTTTTTTAATGTCTATGATTTGTGTTTATTAATTTTCTTATGGACAAAAAGTATGTGTACATGGAATGGTGGTAGGTGTGTAGTTGACTTGAGGTTTTATGACCATTGTTAGGGTTGGACTAAGGCTCTAAACAGCATCTCTAAAATCCATGGGATATGGAGTTTCAATGTGTCTCTATTCCACTAAGAGTATCATTTGATGACACTACTGAGACTATGGACCCATGGTATGCGTCATGTAATGTATGGTTGGGCTGTCCAGCTTAGGATATATGGTTCACACCATATAGACATGGCATGGTTTCAGATGTTGTATCGAGGCTCTTTGCTACCCAGACAAGTGGACATGAATTTATTAATAGGATGAGACTCTATGTATGTTGATAAATTTTGATTTCTAGGTTCCCATTATGGTTAAATATTTATATCACGTATAATATATCTTAAGATCCCATTGTGGCCGGAGTTGATTTATTTAATGTATTGACCCTAGAAAACATAATTTATGAAATGGTTACATTGTGAATTTAAAATTTAGAGATTTTTTTATATTATTTCAATGTTTTTTTATTGCACATGCTTTCATTCATACACATTTATACAAAATGTTTATTACTATAGACACTATTTTTTGTGTCCTACTTAGTTATGCATGCACCCTACTCGATTTTCCACAACACTAGGATACCCGAGAAGATACTACTTGTTTCCTTATACATGTTCAAGATATAGACCTAGTGTATGGTCCAAAGTGGGATTACATATAAGAGCAGGGGAGTTCAATACCATGATTGGGACACTGGTCCGTGTTTGGGGTATTTTAGTAGTTTTAGTTTTGGGTCACATTTCTATGACTTTTATACTCATCGAGTTTATGTATCACAGTTATATAAAGTAATTCATTATTATAGTTCAAATTTGTCGCATTTTTTCCATTTATCTATTCATGTTAGTTATCATATCTATTGATACTATTTCTATTGTGTAATTACTCTCATAATATGGTATAGTCTCTATAACATTTCTCTATAGACCCATGGTCCAAGGATGTCAAAAAGTCGTATCCAATACATGTTATATTCTATTACTATTTGGGGAATGGTAGATAGGAGATGTGTATATTTTTAGGAATTCGTAATGAACTCATTATTTGGTTTCTGAAGCCCCACGTATAAGGGAAAAGAATTTTTCTAGAGGTGGGAATTGATGTTTTGTTTATTAGTTTATAGTTTGTTGATACTTACATCTTAATTGGTGTACTTGGATATGATATTATTGATTTATGATTTTTTATCTTATGTTCTAGTTTGTAAAGACAAGGTCTGTGAGTTCACGAATCTAGCAAGGAATATATGATTTTATATTTATCTATATGTTTCCTGTTATTGATAGTTTCATAGTATTCATACACAGGTAGTGTAAATTTCTTCTTCTGTATTATGAATGTTGAAATTTAATTGAAATTTTTTATAAAGAAAACTTACTGTAATGTGAATTTGGTTATGGATTTTAGTTTTGAAATTTTGTGATTATAAAATGGTTTCTTAATATGTAAATGTCTGTGTTTCGAAAATGGAATTTTTTGAAATGTGAAACCATGGGTTTTAAATGAAAAATATTAATTAATAAGGTAAATTGTAAATTAATGGAACTTATATCGACATTTTGAATGGGTATCCCTAGTTTTTTTATTATACCATGTGTATTAGTTGTTTGTGTAGTGGGAGTTCCCTAGTTTGAGACCTTAGTTTTGGTTCATGAGGCATCATTGACTTTTGGTGTTTATTTAAAATGTTGTGATTTTTGTTCCCTTAATAGGGATGTTGACATGGGATTTGAGGTGTTGTTTAGTAATGTGAATATGGTGAATCTTGTGTGATGAGTCCTTTCAAGTTATGTTTTGGACCCTCATGTTGGTCTTCGGCTAATGAGGGTGATGTACGTGCACAAGTATCCTTGGTCTGGGACCTAAAGTAAATGGTTTTATAGTGTGAATATGAAAAAATGTTTGAAACGGGGGTAGGATTTTTACCCATGTGTTGTGGGATGAGTGATGTTTGATCTATTTTTATTATATTTAGATACAATTTCATTGTTATATGTGACTCCAATTTATAGATTTAGTATCGTTTGTCAATCATGGTGACCCAAGAGATTGGTTAGCTGAGGGTTGATATTATTTTATGTGTACAGATTAGTTAGATGTTTTGTTCTTTACTAGAATCACACATAATGTGATTTCTAAATATGGTTTTTCCTAGAGGTCTAAGTGGAAATGGTAATGGTTTTGGGGATGCTAAATGAGTTCTCGTTATGAGTTCAAAATCTTGTGAAATGAAGGTTTTCATTGATGAAGGATGGCTATGTGGTTCTGGTTCAGTGTGATGTGAATCCCTAGTGGTTTTTTCTGAGTATGAATCATTGTACGATTGTTGTTATAAAATATGTTTTAAGTTCAAGGTTATTATTTTATTTCTTTCTCAATGAGACATATGAGTTCTAACGGTTTTTTAAGGGTGGTTTTGAAGGATATGAATATTATGAGACCTTGCCTTATGGTTTTGAGGGTTTTTGATGTGGAAATCAATGTTTATTTTTGGGAGTGAATGTAAAGGGAGAACAATGCATAGATGAGTGCTTTTGTTATATTGGAGATACTCAGGGGAGGTGTCACATAGTCGGTCTTGGTCGAATGAATGGTTTTTATGATGGGAAGATGTTGAACAATCCTTAAGTCTAATAAGGCATATATATCAGGTTTCATGGTTAGTTTTGATAGTGATCATATGGTCCTAGATCTAGTGATGTAAAAATTGTGTGACCATGAATCATATTTAGTGTGTGGTAGGTAAGAATGCATGAGACCTCGAGGTCCATAAGGAAGTCCAGTTGTGGGAACGTGTAGGGAAATCATTATGAAATTTATCTTTGCTGAATATGGGGATCAGGATAAGCCCCTTTTGTTTCATATGTTACCAATGATGTAAGTATGGTTGTGTGATAGACCATTAGTTTTTTGGGTACATTTGATCGATTTTCTTCTGTTTTGAATCATCATAGTTGTTTTTGAATTACTATAGATGTGTGGAAGAGGAAGATACACATGAAACATGGTGTCAGAACTACTTAGCAGAGAGTCATAGAATGCTGGTGAGTTTGTTTAGCAATCATTCATTATTTCTAATGGTGGGGTGTCAATGAGATATTAGTGTGAAGTTAAGCCCAAAAATTCCAACAAATAAATATTTCCCAATTGTGGGAGTTGATATCTGTGATGGATAGTTTGTGGTGGTGTTCGTTGATGAATTATTGGAATACATTTATCTATTTATGAGTATTCCCAATATCATGAGATTATCTCAGGTATTATAAGAGATCAATATATTCATGCAAAGATACCTAAAAGTGTATTGGTTAGATATGGATCCTCCTGAGGATACTCTGATATAGCAGTATATGTGGAGTCGTACGGTGGGAATTACAATATAGAACGTTTAAGGGATATGTCTTGAGAATAGACCAAATGCCAACGAATTCCATGGGGACATTCTTTCAGGCATGTCATGGGATGTGTCATATTTTTGTTTCTTTGTTCTAGGTAATTATATATTAATAGTTCCATATTTTTTGGTTTCTATTAAGATCCAAATTTTATTTTTGATGGTTGGTATTACCAAAGGAAAGATGTGGAAACAATACTCTTAAGGTTGGGAGAGATATGTGGGTATTGGATGTGGGTATTAGGTCCTCAGGTGGATGTAGTGGAATAAGGGTTCCAATAAAAAACCTATGTGGAATTCATTTAGGTTCCATGGAAAGTGCCATGTGGGAATGGATGTGGTGGTTTATATATCCATGTATTAGCTTTTGGATCGGGGTTATTCTGAGTGAAATACAATATGTCATGGTTATAGATAATCATTTGTGAGATAATACATGGAACTGAATGATGTTGATTGAGTATGGGTGTTGGAACCTCATTGGAAGTCATACACTGACATATATAGGTGTGTTTGTGTGACTCGAGAATAACTTCAAGTGAGAAATTCATTTGTGACTTGTGAAGTGGTTAATATCAATAATGAATATGAGTTTGTTTTGAGAATGGAAATTGGTTTTTAGGAAGGAGAAAGATATATTACATGATGTATAGGGAGTAGTGGTGTTTAGGATATGAATTTTGATGGGTTCCATGGAGCACAATTGTGATTTGGGAAGTAGTGGATACCCGGGTAGGAAATGTTCCCTAAAATTAAGGGATTGAATCTATTAGGTGTGTCCTATGATGGTGGTTTTCTTTATGTGAAAAATACATTGAAAGTAAAGGAAACATTATAATTTATGTTTTAATAGCATGTGTGTCTCAGAATTTAATATGATCTTTAGATAGATCTCGTTGTTCTTACTCTGCAATGGTTAATGTGTGCATGTTTGTTCCATCTTGTTTCGAAAATAAGGCTAAAAGATAGTGTTTGTAGGAAAAAATAATGATTTATATAATATGTGAGTATAGTGATAAGATTTTTCACTACACATTCCATAAAATTTGGATTCATAAAAACAAAATCATTTCATTTCTGATCGCACTCATCCATAGCATGGATCAGTTGGCTTCTAACCATTGAATAAAACCATAAAGAATAATGTGAACAACATTAGTCATACTAGAAAACAACATAATAAATTAATACATCATAGGTTTTATCTTTGGTAATACATGATTATTAATAAATTATAGGATTTTTTTCTTATACATAGACTTATCCTTTGGTACATACCTAGACATATCCTTATAAATATCACAGGGGATGTCAGTAAAGATTTTTCTTAGTAGTTTGCAAAGGTTATCTAAAGCTTCACTCTGATACAAAATCTTAAGACCCAAGATTGATGTGCATTAGTTTTAAATTAATTTTTTGAATACTAATTAAATTATAAAAATATATTCCCAAAGACAGTATTATTTTAGTGCCGTTGGAAACACGGAACACATTCATATGATTTGGTGAAAAATCTTCAACATCTCCCATAATGATCTTCTCCTTTAGTACCTCTACCTAAACCCATTCTTTATAACTTGCGGAAAATAAAACATAAAAATGGGTGAGCTAAAATTATCAATAATTGTATAAGAAGAAAATATGTAGGCATATCATGAGAATTATGGTATGATAACCTGATATTTAAAATAAAATATCATACCCTACATATCGAAAATCATCGAATTATTTTTTTATTGTTCATTAGATATGAATCATAAGTGAATCAGATAACATAATCCCTAAGATCGTAACATTAAAATAAGACAAAAATTGTGGAATTAATATAAACTTGTAACATTGTAACATTTATAAATAGTTTTAGGAACATTCATTAAATTTAGGAAATGAAATCAAGCACTTGCTTATGCATATTGATATGAAAAACTAGGTCCGGGCATAAAATTATGGATATGAAGGCTAGGTCATCACATAGAATTTTGAACATTAAATCAGGTTCACACATAACTCATATACCTCAAGAGTTACCCATATTTACCCAATGAATTTGAGGGATATATAGGTTACACCCATCTTATAATTAAATCATTATAATATGTTCCATAAAAACCTAAATACTTCATCACATCGTAACTCAAAGAATAAAATGGGGTTTCTTAATTATCATTCCATCATAATAAAAATCCATTTAAAAAAATGGATTTCATAAATATAATAAAAATAATCAAACCATAATATGGATAGTATCCTCTAATTACATCCTTATTAAATGACACTATCTTATATGGAAACTAATTTTGACAGAACAATTGAAATAATTTCTTTGAAAAAATATCATTTCTTATTTGAAAATTTATTCTTTTCTTATAATACAATGCAATATTAACATAAAATAATTCCTTTCAATATAACATTAGTATCTTTTAAAGTATATTTCATGGAAATGAAAAAAAAAATTAATTTTGTATTAGTTAATAGAATACATTCCTGTCATACTTTTTTCAGATAAGTCAAAAGTACCAAGTATCGAAAAAGAAAAAAAATAATTTAATACCATTTAATAAAAATTCACCAAATTTTAAAAATGATTTCATGAAATTTTAGATGAATAGAACTAATATTTGATAATACATTTTTAGGAAACAACAACATGGATTGTAAATATACCCCAGTAAATACTTACGTATATACAATCTCAGATAATGATAAAATTTTGAAATTATCCCTTACCTTGTGTCTGGGATCCTACATACATGTATGAACCTCTTATGTAAGGGTTTAAATAATTTCAATAACTTTTTTGTGATTTATATTCATTTTTATGATAACATAAGTGAATATATTATAACTCATTTGTTACTAACATTATTACACGTCCTTGGGGTATTAACTGCTTTATTTTATTATGCAGGTTTTGTTGGATAAGTTCATATACTTATTATCAGTTTATGGTTATATATTTTCCATTAATATATTAATATTATATATATCATATTTTTTTATTTATAAAATTTATATAATCATTATTCAATTAATATCATGTAGAATGAATTACATAGCATCGTGGAGATGGAAGGTTGTACTTATGTGTGAGTGAACATATCATTCAGTTAAATGTGTAATGGTATATATATAGTTCCAGAATAATCATATTTTTATAATGGTCTTATATTGTTATTATATCCATCATTATACCCATCCATGAAAGGCGGTGGAAAAAAATATATTACACCTAGTGGAGACGGTAAGCCGTATGTACGCCCACATGGTGATTTCATTTTACATATGGTGGATACAAGGTGGAATATGGTTGTTTCACAATTGTAATATCATGTTAGTATATATTTTATTCTATATTTATCACATTATAATGTATACAACTCATTAAGAAGAAGTATAATAAGAAATAATTTTGAAAAAATCGGTATAGGAGATTACCTCTTCTTCAACGATCATCCTCTAGATCTCTAATTAATTGCACTATATTTTTTTATGAGAAGAAAAAAAGCTATAGAATGTTAATATTTAGATTTAGAAGGTAAATTTTCAGGGTATGACTATGATTTAAGATTCAGGTTAAATTTATGTTTTGAGGGAAAATGTTCGTTTTTATAATTGAGGTGTGGGGAATATTTTGGAATTCCAAAAATATTAATTTATAAAAAAACCCATTGAAAACTACCAAAATGACTTATTTTTTTAGATAATTTTATATTAGGTGGTTGTATTATCAACCAATACATTTTTAGACAACTTTTTCTATCAATTTAACCCTTATCCTTTTAATTAACACTTTGTTATTCTATTTAACTATGATAATAAATATTTCAATATTACATGGGTGAAATATTTACTTAATTGATGTCAATAAGACTATAAATGAATAATTTATCACATTTTCTACAATATCATATTTATTTTATATTTTCAAACATGTTTTATAATTATTAAATACTTTAATAATACATTACATTGATAAACAATCAATACTGTCAATTTTTACACTTTCCAATTTATTAATTTTCAACAATATCAAAATAAGATTTGTTCGTTGAACAAAATATAATATTATATCTCTATGGGGTAAAGAGATTCTATAAAATTCCTTGGATATATTATTTATCCCAAATTATATTTCATTTTTTATTCATGAATGCTTTAATTTTATATTTCCTTTAATAAGATAATTACTAAATTATTTTTTTGTAATTATTTAATATAATTATTTATTCTGTAAAAATTAAAATAAAATACCATAATTAATATATTTATTATATATTTCATATGAATAATTATAGTAGAATATAGTTTCAAAAAAATTTCTACTTAAAAAAAGTTATATATATTAAAAGTTGAATGCGAAAACATTATCTTTAATTTAACTAAAATATTATAAATGTCATAATAATTTCTATATGGCTCCATACAGTCAATAACTCGGCCAGGGGATGGTTATCATATATATATACTTGGAGATTATATTTTTTTAAAGTTTTTTAGTCTTTTTATAGTTATTATCATTTTAATAATAATTATTTTATTGATTTTACATCAATTAAATTATTTTTGGAATATAAATGTATAAGAATTTAATGTAATTGTTTATTTCCTAACATTTTAAAAAATTTACCGTGATAAATAAAAAAATTATACTTCAAATTACTATTTATTTTCAAATTGATATTCAATAAAACCTTATATTAAAAATGAAATATTTATAAAAATTTGAGTAAGTCATATTTTATCGTTTACTTAAATAAAATAAATTAAATGTCCTAATCTCATCCTAGTTGATTCCAATGAATTACCATTAGACCCAAGGATGATTTAGGTCTAAACACACCCATTCAATAATATTAGGTCATGTCTTAGGGTAATTTTTACATTTTATGTTTACCCTTAATTACCTAATTTACCATTTTACCGTATTAATATTACATTTCGATATTAATATTAAAAATACTAAAAAATAAAAAAAAAATTATTTATATAATTAGAAAATACTGATTCCAAATATGAAATATATTTTTCAAAATTCAATAAACAGACTATTCATTGGTTATTTTAAAATAAATCTCGTTTTCGGAAAGAGATATGATGTTTTAAAAGTTAAACCATTTCAATAAACAGAAATGCTTTTATATATGAATTCAATGTAAAATTAATAACTATGACCACTTGATATTAAATGATAATATTAAAATATAATTATAAATTAAAATAATTCAATAATATAACTTTACCTTGTAAATTATTTCGATGAAATAATTGTTTTCATTTAAATATTAGTATAGTTCTATTATTCATCAATACATGAAACTAATAATAAAAATATAAAAAACTCATCAAAAAAAATTCTATACCCCTCTTCCAAATAATATGTTTATTTTTTCTAATTAAAATTTTATAAAAACAAGCTAAAAATTGGTATTCCATCAAAACGGTGGCAAAACATTTTTTTTTAAAATTTCATCTTTTATCTGGAAAAAAAAATTATTTTGTTCTTATATAACGATTAGAAAACATATAAGATTAATTTAAAAAATTAGATTGAATATATATTGAAAATATTTTTCATTTTAAAAATCTATCAAGAATGATTTTAAAATTTTATAAACTAACTTATTTTTATTTAAATTGTATTTCATATAAACATTTCCATTTATTTAAAAAGTGTCTTATTTAAATTTATAATTAACATATAACCAGTGAATTAATTATATAATAATGTGTAAAGCATATCTTTAAAATTCAGTTAATATTTTTCATACCCACCATTATAATGGCTGGGTTATAAGGTAACATTATAATAGTTTGTTCAATTAAACTCAGTCTTCTGTAAAGACAACTCCATCAAAAGAACTTCATATTGAGTGAAACACAAGCCAAGAATAGTGTTTCATATACATAATGCTAAGATAGTGTTGCATGTAGTATAAGGTTAACTTGGTGTAACATACAATAGAAGACATAAAAGAATTCGAATAACACATAAATAAAAAAATTAAATAAAATAAATCTATCTCAAAAAAATCACGATGTGTTATAATGGGTTGTTTCAACATTATCAGCTTAGAAATTGTCATAAACAAGAAGCCTATAGGTACAATGAGAACATCACCTAACCTACTATAGTGATGAAGTCATGTTCAAACAGTCAAATTAGATTTCCAAACATTCAATGCACCTCCAATATTATTTTAAGCATATCAAATTTTTTCCATCAAAACCTAATTGAACACAGATTTTAAAATTGAAACACTCAAAAGGTGTTTCCTTGAACCTATTATTCTAGATACAGGATCCTATCTTCCTCTCATCATGATTTTTTCCAACGGTTCTCCCCACGATAGGTGTGAATTTTTAAAGGGTCTACTTCTAATCCACAATACCATCCCCTGTCATAATTGGCTATGAGACTCACCTCTATGAATAATATAGATTCTTCTGGGGTGTTTTCTTTGACTAGGATAACCCAATTACCTCTGAGGCAATATTAGGGACCTCACTGTAATATAACCATTGAATCCTAAATAACATAACTGAAACTAGTCATTCCATATTTCTTTTTAATCCACATCTGACCCATCCACACACCCTAATTAACCTAGTGGTGTTATAAAAAAATTTCTTAACTAACCATATCAAATGAAAAATAATTATGGAATGTAGAGACACATACGACATACCATTTTTAAGACACTTGTCTTAAATGGGTGGTGTATTACAAACTGATTTAGAATACCTTCTCCCATGGAATCTTGTATGTAGAGAAATAGTGTTCACAAAAGTACATACCTGACTTTGGGTGACATTATATGATAAAGATGTCACCTAACTGATTAAATAGTTATATATCATCCCAAACAAGGGGGTAATCAAGATCCATCACACTGGAATCATTTCCCTTTAAAAAATACTATGTTATTTACATAGAGTCTATGATAACCTCGGTTTTACTAAACATAATACCATGTAACTAAATCAAGGTACTACACACTCATTTTTTATAAAAAAAATGTAGGTAGAAATCGAAAATTTTGAAATCAAAACAAGATCATTGAATGACATCAAAAAAGAAATTATCCTAGAGATATTATTAGAAAATAATAGACGGTGTCCATGAGTCCATCCAAGGTGTTACTAATCGAGAACCCATGCATCACCCATTACTAACCATGCCTCCAAAACAACCATGCTTCCAGATTTCACTTTGATAGAAACCACCTAATCATGGATAATGAATTTTTAAAAACATTAGTGTTGTGTAAGAGTACCACTCTCTCAGTACACCCAGATAAATCCATAATATGGGACATGGTCATATTTAAACCAAGATCACTCTAAGAGGATTTAATTGATCTATAAATGAATCTGATACACTTTCACCACATTCCAGGAAAAATTCTTGGTAAGGCTCTGATCCTTTCATAACCATCAACATAAGGAGAGTGATATTTGACCCACCCCTATTCGGCTTTCTAAAAAGAGAAAGGATAATTCTATTGATGCATCGCCTTCACCAGAATGTGAAACCAACTGAGGCATTCTAGAATGCATTATCATAACATTCATTGTACATAATTGACCAATGGTGTCTTCATAATGTGTGTGTATATCCAAGCATGCCATCAGAAATATCTTGAAGAAGCACTATCTTGAATGAAGGATTACCTGCCACTAGGAATTAGAGTGAGTCAGACCATTTTGAAATTGTCCTCTACGTTGTGCCCCATCTACCTAGAATGACACATTTATCCAGATTTTAAGTGACAGTACCCACATAGGAGTGTGTATAAAATCATATTTAACAAAAAATATACCTCATTGCATAACAAATTCTTCATCAACCAAAGGATGAAACTTTTAGAAGTTGTCATCATGATATAACAGGTTTTTAACAAAACCAATAGAGATAACAAAACACTCAAGAGAACTCAATTAGATTCATGTCAATAAATACATATGATTATTCTATAAGTCACATTCCCACATGTCATGGAATTTGGTGTAAAATCTGAAACAACATAACAACATTTCAATGGAACGATAGGAACTAATGGTTCTGGGAAAGATCTGTTATCAGAATCCTTGGATGCCCAGTGCCTCTGATCATGGTCAAGGATTCCAGTCATTACCCCAGATTTACCAAGTCTATTCTATATAGGGAGAAACAAGACCTCCTCGTTTCCAATGTGTTCATGTCTGACCCTAATAAATGTGTGTTTACTTCTTCTCCCTCCAGTGCCTACACAACCAGGGATTTTTGCTGGATTTCTTCCCCCTCACAATTGTTGTACTTTGATGAAATATTTTCACACAACAGCACATTTTTTCATCTTACAATAGGATAATGGGAAGAATAAATCTAGAAAAAATCATTGGTAGTGTAGGAACCCGATGGATAAGAAGTAAACATGCATTTATTAGGCTCAGAGTTGAACACGATGGACTCAAGGTGGTCCTGTTTATCCCCATACAAAGCAGCCTTGGTAAATATAGGGTAATGACTCACTTCATTGACCATTATTAGAGGAACATGACAATTATTGATTCTGAGAACATATCCTACCCAATTGCGACTCTAGAAGGAAATGTCCCACATTCCAAATAAGAAAAGAGTGTTCTATTGAAGAGTATGGAATAAAGGGTAAATGATCAACCAAATGGGAGAGACACATCCTTGCACCACCTATTAATTTATCTATCATATATAGGACTTGGAACTACCCCCAAAGAGTATATTCATTAATAATCTCCAACACGATCTTGGAATGAATCCAATGGAGCGTACTCTGTAGACTCCTCACATTTATCCCACATCATGGATGGATGTCACCATTCTGTTCCACGAGCCCCAGTGCTACTTTACTTCTAACAGAGCATCCTAGATAAAACATTAATGAACCTTATCAATAATGTTAATAACTCATATTGGTATGTTGATGGAGGCCAATGCATGGATTGGAATGGCATACATAATTCTATTAAACAGGGTGATGTGACCCCCGAATGATAGGTAGTGGTTCTTCCAAATGAGCATGCATCTTTTAATCATTTTAACAATTTGATCGAAGTATGGTACATGAATCATTCATGAATAATTGGGTGTGCCTAGGTAATCCATGGGGAAGGAGCCACATCACATGTTGAGGTGGCTACACAGGGAGGAAATCCAAGTTATATTGAACCTGTGATAGATAATGACATTAATTTTCGAATTACTAATAACTTTCCCACTCTTGTTTCAGTAAACCTAAAGGATGTTCTTGATGCCTCAAACACATCCCATGACTCAATTAGTGAAGATAACCATATAATTAATTGTTATTATGTGGGATATAGTTGGAGGTTCATCTTCCTACTATATAGTGGGAGTCTTCGTTAAATAGGCCTTAGTAGATAAGGTGGCTGAGAATGTCGGCACTAGAAGGAAAATACTGGCTGAGATCGGATCTCCCTATTAATGGCATCTTGTGGCTTTAAAGAAACTAAGATACATTCCGAAGAAGGAATCAGCTATCCGAGATAGGCTAAAACACCTGAAAAAGATGTCCACAACCCTTGGTAAGAACCCCAATGCCACAAGAAATTTATTGATAAAACTCCATTCAATTTGATTCTATTCATTATTCATATACAATTTGATCATCAAATTCTATCCATGGGTCTTTACTTTAAGGTCCCTCATCACCTCCTACACTAGAGAAATAGCTCCATGTATGGAGTGGACTCTATCAAAAAAATGTTTCTCAATGGAGATGCACCGAGGAATGAGTTTAGATAGTCTCTGGTCTATTACATCCGCAAGGATCTTTTAGGCAAACGTTGCATTAACTCACTAGTATATAATGAAATATAAAGAATGGGTCCTTGATATTTGGGATGAGGTATAGGTCGGTAGTGCTTGAAAAAAAATTAGGCTCCCTTCGAATAAATAGTTCTAAATAGCTTCAATGATGTCCCCCTAAACTACATCCCACAACCCCTATAAAATGAGCATAGGAAAATATCTGGTCTATGTTCACTCTCGGTGTTATGATTTATCATCACTAGATAGATTTCAACCTCATTTTGGATCGCCTCTATGCTTTCATTTTCTAGGTGAGACAACACGGTGGGAATTGCCTCCCAGAGATCTACATAGTCACCTGGATATCCACAGGGCATCCTCAGGATAGGGCCAACAAGGAGTTCCCTAAATAAAGTATGTTCTATTCCTCAAACTATATCTATATCCTCTTTATAAGATACATACACAAGAAAAATGTTTGGTTTGTTCATTAATATCCTTTATCTAAAAATGTATAGAAAAAATTTGTGTTTTTATCACCCTCACATAGAAATTTCACCCAGGATCTCCCTAGATCCAATATCTCATGTTTAAGGATTAATTCTTCTCGACAATATTTCTTACCAACTATCTCTTAAAACAATGTATCACTCTATACCTCCTCTATATTGAATTCTAGGTTTTTGATACTCTATATCATGTTCTGCATGTCTGGGTTAAAGGATGTAAATCCCCTTTCCCATTCCCGAATCCCAATATCTAACCAAATATTATTTTTATAAAGAGCCTCCCAGGTATGCTCGTGACTCCCATTTCCCCACAACTCTCTCACGGACTTTTGATATCCAAGACATCGGGACCACAAGTTCTAGAACCTGAACGACTTTGGGAAATCCTAACTAGGAGGAAGAGAAACCATCAAATGTCAATGATCAGATATACATCATACAAGATGTGCAACCTTAGCATTTTAAAACATGCTGATGGCATTTGTGTTGGCCAGACAACGATCAAGTCTACTCCACCTATGTCTGCCTCTCCACTGATTGTTACACCATATAAAAAGTGCTCCCGACTACCCTAGGTCAAGAAGTCCATTAACCTCTATAAATAATGAAATGTCCAACCCATAATTTTGGGGGAATAATCATCTCCCTTTTGACACCCTAGGTAAAGGATAGTGTTGAAGTCACCCTCCACAAACCACGATAGATCCAGTGGATCAAAGGAGCCAAGCTCAGACCACATATTCTGTCTAAAAAGGGAGTCATATCAACCATGAAAAATGGAAACAAATATGCACTCTATTCCATTAGTGACTTTCTAGGTAACAAATTGGACCCCACACATTAATCAAATGAAAATAAACCTTCATATTCTAAAAGTGCCAGGTGTGGCGGGAGATCGTGTCTGGTTTCATGGAGCCATGCATTTTCAATTTAAGATATAACTTCCTTATAATAACTAATTATACTTATAATCGAGTTCAAAAATAATAGAAATCTTGTTTTTTGTAACTTCTGAATTGATAAAATCAGACTTAACTCTTTCCCCCAAACCACGAGCATTCTAGATGACCAGAGATAACATTAAACAAGGTTTATCATGGCTTTGACCCTAGGCTTAGTGGTCTATTTACAGTGAGAGGAGGATCCATCCCTAAGAAATCTCATCCATTCACATGTGAACATACCTTGAAAATGAGATGATTATATCAGGGCTAATGGAGTCATAGAATAATGAGGCTCTACTCTCACCCGTTTCAACTCCCCTAGAGACAAATGGGAGGTAGGAATAACATTACCTGTAACCCAAGAAACATAGATTCTTAGAACTCCATAAATGATCTTATTGGTACCATCCTTCATGTATAAATCTATAAGGAGAGGGGAAGAGTGAAAAACATCCACACACTCCAACTCTTCAGATGCATTATGAAGGACCTCTAAAAGAGGCATAAGGAACACCTGGTGGTCTAGAGTGGATTGAACAAATGATAGGATCATATCGTGTATCCCACCATCGACATGCATCGAAAGATGATATAACAAAGAAGAAGATAGAAATAAGACCACCGTAGAGGGATCCCCATTCTTGAAAAACACTAGATCCTTGCATTAGAAAAGATCACTATTGAGAGAGTAGGAGGGTCAGACCCCCAACACATGAACAACTAGGGGGGCGAACCTCCCATGGCTCTAACACCAACTCTCCTGCAAGATTATACTTTGTTCCTCCTAGATAGGGAAGATAAGGTTATCCACATTTAGGACTATTAATATCATAGTGGGGTCCACTGTTATTCCTATTTCGACACAAATTCCATTAGTGTCCCTAGAGATAATAGGAGGAACATAAACTAGGAGTGATCGGGAATAGGATGGCTTGGTTCCAAGCCTCCACACAATGCACATTTAATAAAATATTTTCTAGAGTTGGAAAATATGGATAAAAATCCACATATAGTCATGGAACCATAATTTCCACATCTAAGAGGGTGCAATCTTCCACACATAGATAGCCCATGAGTGAATCCTTGATATCCTTCAGGAATGCTCCATTCTAGAAGGGAAGGGGTAAACGAGGGAGCCAAAGACAAACCAACTCATGAGGGCTGTCCTTTCCCTAATGCACTTCTATAGACCAAGGTTCCAAGCTAAACTGCCATTGCCCAAAGGATTTGGGAGATTTTCACCACACATTTAAAAAATATTCCAATGAATCCAGCACCACGTAGAAATAATTCTAATCAATCACTAAGATCTCCACCTAGACTAGTAGATCCCAAGAATCTACAAAACATCTAAAAACCTACACGGACGGTTTAACCTCCCAGAACTAAGCCACAAGCATCCACATGAGTCAAGATATGTCCTCTATGAAAGCTACTAGGGGAACCACCACTTCTATATAAGAACTATCCCAGGACACCACCAGGGAGACCCGATGCACCTCTACTAAACAGATCTTTTTAGTTCCACTAAATGAGCCACACAAGACATGGTCAAAGGATCTAATTGAATGAACAAGCAAAAAGGGGGATCCTGGGGGATCTTGAGGAATTTGGGGCTTCGTGGTAGAGAAGTCTATTGGATTGAAGGTCGTCGAAGTCTGGATCACCAACTGAGAACCACCATTTAGGGAAACAATGGTCGAGAGATTTTTGATAATTTCCTAGTGTGTGAGGCGCGTTATTTTGAGATGTGGGGTCACCATAAAGGTGGGATCTATTAACACCTAGATCACTCTAATTTGGAGCTAACTAGCATTCAAATCATAGCAGCTCACATTTTGTTAAAGTATCACTGGTTTTAAATGATTTACTACATGATTAACTTATTGACAAGCATTTTGTATATCGATGAATACTACACTGAGATTAGAAAATCCAATAGCATATCATTAACACTATTTTTAGGCTTATCATCCCTAATCTTCTGAGTATCTGATGGAAATCACAGAAAAGAAGTGAAAATACATACTACCCTATATGATTGTAAAACAACCAGGTGACCTTCCAAGTCAGCCAAAACAGTGAAAGGATGAATGTGTGGTCATGAGACCTAAAATGTTTATAACCATTACCTTGTAATTTCTAGGCCTCTAGAAATAATAATTTCAAAATACTCTCACTCATAGAAAAAGAAAAAGAAAATATAAAAACCATCATTAAAAGCTGTAATTTTGTGAACTAAATGTTCAAAAATGAAAAAAGTACCTGAACAACAACCCACATCAGAAACTGATCAAAATATGCTAAAATGGTTATATTATCTAAGTTTACTACCAACCATGGTATAGAACCATTTCCAAATAGATAAAATTATTCAAAATAGGAAAATTCTTATGAATGTTCACTATTCATAAAGGCCAATAATTTAAACTAAGATATAGAAAGGGAGAATCCTATACAATACACTCATGCTCCATTTCAATAAAAAACCCAAGAGTTTATTCGCACACAGATAAATTATGGTTAAGGCTTAGAACTCCTACTAAGGATACATTTTAATGATGCTAAACCAAAACACATTTGGTTGTTTTCATATTACATGGTTATACTTAAAGTAAATTATAGAAAGCCAAAAAGAAAAAGAATTGAGTTCCTTTTTTGGAAAAGATACATTGAAAAATATGATATCTACATGAATATTATTTTTATACATTATATTTTATTGAAATACTATTTTAATTAGATTATTCTATTGCATAACAAATTTTAAACACCATTCATTTAGTTATAGGGTATCACACCAATACTGCACAAGGAAGTGTAAATTGTATTCCACTAATCTAGGGGGTATTTTTATAAATGGAAACCACACTATGTTTACATGTTAATCCATATTGATGGATGCTAGAACATTAAAGGTCCCCCAACGCATTGCATAATCACATCCTCATGGGGTTACGAACCTATGCATACAAAAGAAAAGGTGACCAATGAGGTCACCTTAAGTCATCTATAGTTCAATTAAAAGTGACCTGTGAACATGTTACCCTTTATCAACTAAAACTTTCTCATGTTCCATTTCACATAAACATTCCCAAGTTAACCTACTTAGTTCTAATTGACCATTTATGAATTTGATCGTACAGTTCATTAAGCCCAAGAAAGAGAGGTAAAAGCCTTAATAAAGAACCCTATGAATTTAAAGTTATAATTGATCAACATTTACATATATAATAGTTTCCTATGATAAATATCATAAAATGGTTCATTTATATGGGTAACTAGTCCACAAATTATAAAGTACCCACAGAACATAAAGATTTTTAGCATATATCCTCTAAGTGCAGCCATTTTATCCAGGATTTAGAGAATATTCAACATACTAAATAAAAAAAATTCATTAAGTATAAAAACGTCATCTAGATAGGATTAATTTTATGGTTCACCCAGTTACAATTCATAAATCGCCCAAACACCATACCAATTCAAAATATGTTCCCATTTAAACGAATATAGTTTATTAAGAGTAAATGAATTTTTGATAGCTTGAGCACATATGCAATAGTATTTAAGAACATTAATTTTATTAATAACTTTTCGGTAATATAGTTCATCACCTTTTAACAAATGAGGGTTCCACACACAATATGAATTTGAATTTGGCTCCCATTTAACAGCAACAAAAATGTTACAAACAATTCATGACAACATAGAAGAATTCCAATTGAAAACAAGGTCCATTAATTTTCCACCTTTTTTGGAGAGAAATTATATATTCTAGTTGAAACACTAGGAATGTTAAATAATCCAAATAAGGTAAACTATGCATGGAACATTTCTATGTAATAATGAAACACTCAATCATGACATACTACCCAATGTAGGAATACTAATTTTTTAACACATAACCATGGAATTTATGTAGGAATAGTAATTAAAATTATAGGATCACGAAAATAAAATACCTAATAAGATAAAAAATCATTGAAACATATAAAATTCTATATAAAGACCCGGTAAGGGAACATGAACAGAACAATAATATATTCTAGAATGCGTAGTAATGTAATATATATGGAATAGCACAAACATTGATTGTGAGTTCCCCTATTCTACTCAGGATATATGAAATGATACATGATTTCCATATTAATCCATAGGTAAATACTATAATCATGTAAATCAATAAGTATAGGAAAATAAATTATTCAGTCAAATTGAAATCAAAATATGTGGTAATAGAAAACTACTTAAACACCCATACCATCCCTAGAAATGTGGAATTTTACCTTTACATGGGGTGATCACTCAAAGGTATGATGGTTTACCATGAACTAGAACATTTCTAGTATTCTATTTACTATTCCAAAAAATGGAGACAAAAGGAAAACAAGGATCTAATACCACATTGAATCTTCCTGGCCCAACTAAACACTAAACTGATAGTTAGAATGATCTTCACATGGCTTTATGCATTTCTCTCAATATGATGAAGGCTTTAGACTAGTAGAGATGGTCCAATGTTTGTATGGTGTGGAGACTATACCCTCATGATCAAAGTCACACATCAGAATAACTAGTGTTAATCAATAGGGAATAGTGGAATCATAGGAAATAAATGTAAAATGAAAAATTGTGGATGAGTAATATGATTATTGAATAAAAGTATCCAATGATAATTTAAAAAAGGAATGTATGAAATATAATTATATAATTACAATTAGTAATAATTAAAATATCCAATACAATTTAATAAAATAATAACTACCCAATGACTAGTTGAAAGATCATCTCATGCACCAACTTGATCTTCTATCCCACCTCTATCATCGTAATGTAAATCAATCAAGGGATGTTTTTTCATTTTGTATATATAAACCTATATAGATAAGGTTATCTTGGGTACCAATGGTAACTAATAAAGGTGTGAGATTCAATAATAGTAAGCTAGAAGTCATATTGTATCGTCCAATCCATCTGATTCAATTGAAATTATGAAGTGTCCATATATAATAAATGTATAGAAAATATGATATAAAAAAACACTGTGGTTCAGGTTTCTAAACGTAAACCCTACCCATAACACCTTCTTTTCCATAAGTTAGATGTCTAAATGAGGTACCTATATATATAATTATATGTAATCAAGGGCCATTGTAATTAAGGAATCTAAGTAAGGAGTACCCACAATGTTTTTTATTGTCTTGGGTATCAATTTAAGGTCATCCCAAATACATGATCAAAATATTAAAGAGAGGCATCACAATGAAAACAACCAAGGAAATTATTAAAATATATTGGTGGATTACCAAGACTATGAAAGTCAATATTTGGGAAAAAATCCTTTAAGGTAACATTGCATTATTTTTCGGTTGATTGTGTTTGTTTGAAAAGCAGGTTTCCATGGAGAATTGTCGAGTTCCCGATAATTTTTTGACAATCCATGTTGACAAAGAACAATGATAAAGGAAAAGATGATCTGGAGGCGGTACAAAAGAGCAGTACAAAATTTGGAGTTTGGTGAGCATCGTGAAAATAAGATTTCTAGGAAGATCATATTTTTATATGGAAAAGGCATGAGCTTCGCGATGATGGGATGCATGGATTGGATTTCGCGAAGACCGGAAAAATGAAGGTGGTGATGCTTCACGATTATGTCAACGCTTCGTGAACGGCAGAGTTGAAGCACATCGCGGTAGTGAATGGCTTTGCGAGGGAGCTTCACGATGATGGCGCGAAGGAATGCTGACAGTGATGCTCTGCAATTACGAAGAGCTCCGCGATCCGAAAATTTCGATGGTGCTTCGCAATTTTGAGGGATTTCTGGCAGAAACATTGGAGCTTCGTGATTTTAGATGAC
This sequence comes from Viscum album, assembly GCA_963277665.1. Classification (NCBI taxonomy): domain Eukaryota; kingdom Viridiplantae; phylum Streptophyta; class Magnoliopsida; order Santalales; family Viscaceae; genus Viscum; species Viscum album. The sequence goes on from OY728150.1 coordinate 1,594,183,373, forward strand.
GTGGTGCTGACTTCACGTGGAAGGGTCGAGGGTCTGTGTAAATTTCCTATAAATAGAGGCCGAACCCATCGAGAGAAGTAGAGAGAATTTTTAGAGAAAATCATTTGCTCTCGGTTCGTGAAGGTAGCTCGCATAGCCTGTGTGCTTCACGAAAGAAGAGCTTCACGATAACTATTGTAGCTCTGCGAAAGTTGCACGCTCCACATTGGATCAGTGAGCTTCGCGAGGGAAGTTTCTCTGCAAGTACTTGAGCTTTTCAGTAGTGTTATGTGGTAGTGCTTCGCAGTAGTGCATCATGAAAAGGCAGGAGCTTCACGAAGGCTTGTTTGAGCTTCATGAAATTGAAAGCCTGGAGAAGTAGGGTGCTTTGCGATGGTGTTTCCAAAGTGAATTTCCCTGTGGTTAAGAGGCAAAGATGAATTCATCTATGGATGAAACATGGAATTCAACAGAGCATCTATCAACAGTTGAGGATGTATTCATTAGTGATAATGAATAGACCTACAGGTGTATAAACTGTGAGTGGATTCCTTCCAGAGTAGTGAGCTATGGAAGTGAATGAAGGTGATCCTCTCCACCAGCAGTGAGCCAGAGAGAGAGAAAATGGTAGTGACCCTTTGGAAAGTAGTGAGATGACCCTAAACATTGTAAAGGCAGTGAGCCTGGGAATAGAAGTAATCTAGCCCGAACCTTGTAATCCACAACTATTGAAGTTTAGTGGAATTTGGTACGACCGACAACCTGTCGGCGTATGATCCTTGGACATAGCCCTTAGCGGTGAACCAAGTAAAATTGTTGTGCCTTGTGCATGCTTTACTCTCTGTTTATTTTGTGCAATAGGAAATAGAGAGAAGAGTGTTTTTCATAACAAAAAAACAAGATCAGAACAAGCGTTAATTTTAAATTAGTCATACCCTGATTCACCCCCCCCCCCCTCTTAGGGTATTCAGCCTTGTGGACCTAAAAAAATTTTATAGCATCACATGGGTTATTATAGAAACTCTAATATAACCCAAAACCATTGTGTTCATCCAACGAAACCTAGACCGCATTCCTTATAGCACTCCAAGCTAGGTGACTCTGAGTTCGTACCATGTATCTCCCAAAGGGGACATTTTATCACATAAGTTATGGTGTATTAATATATCTATTTTTTACTTGTTGAGTATTACCCCTAGTTAACTGGTGTCGCTCATGAGTAGAAGTAAAAACCACCAGAAGAGCTTGTACTTGGTTGGCTAAAGTATCGTTCATGGTGCATAATGTTTATTCTAAAAGAAAATGTATATTCCTTCTATGGTTTCCTTAAATCAGGACCCATTTACTCTCTCTTCCCATAGAAAGTGATCCATAATAATCGAGGAAAATATCACAATGAAGAGCCTATACAATTCACCTATCATTCATAAGAATTTTATTATCCTATGGTGAACAAGTTATTTGTATTCCCATGGTAAAAAACACATTATGAAAAAAAGTAATAGGAATCAATTATAAGTAATGAATCCACTAGAAACTTGTATAGAATATGTAACTCAAATGTCATAAATGAAATTGAGAACTCACTATCCAATAACTATAGTATATAGCTGAGGACACATTGCACTAGGAATAATCCCAAACACTAATACATGTTCATGAACATATAGCCTTTTCCATTTGAAGAAATCACCCCCACTAATGGATTTTAATATAAAACACAATTTTTTTTAAAAAAAAATTGTTTCATTCAATTTTAAGATTTATGTTTAGTCCCAATGCATCAATTACATAGCACACAACACAATGTAAGGTTGTTTTGAAAGAAATAAAATAAAGGTGGAACACTCATGAAAATTTAATAACCTAAATGTTATGGGTGGAATTTTATAGAATGAATCATCAAACAACATAAAAAATCAAATATTTAAGGGACTCGACCTTATAGGGATGAGACTAAGACGAAAATTTCAAAACATGACGTTTTCAAAGGAGACCACATGAAGACGATCATTTAGTCCTTCGAGTATATGAACATTCTTAGATACATAGTGAAACTTATCCCCTTTGTAAATATTAACATTTCCATTATTTTAATAAGAGCATACTTACAAATATTCTTATATATTCATATTCTCATTTACACTGAAACACATAAGTTTTTTTCATATGTATACAAAAGCACACCTTGCCCCAATATATGCATATATATACTAATTACTCCATTTTGAATATATATATATATGGGTAACTTAAATATATATATTATTTAATATTCATACACAAGAAATTCACCATGGACTCTAGTGTCTCGATCCCACCTCAAGGATGGCCAAACCACATTATAAACAATACTAGGGACTCAAATCCACTAAAAGATCCTAATTAAAAGTATTCTCTTCATAGAATTAGAATAAATTACTACCTCATGTGGTGATGGAACATAGAAATGCAGAAAAATACTTATCCATTTGTGGAATATTCCAAAACAGGCATGACAGAATCTCGAGAGATGCACTGAACACAATAATAATATAAGAAAAACCAAGAATCTGATCAACCCTAAACCTAGGGTTCATCCAAACCAAACCAAGTGATGTTCAGAGAGAATATCTACCAATATAATGATAATGATTGATTGGAAGACCATATCTTTAAGAATCTAAAGATAAATATAAAAGAACCCAAGTGAAAATGATGATCGAAGTGGGATCTAAGATGGGGTGTGTCACATGATGTTGAGCATTCTAGGAGGTGTAACACCATAATAGAGGGGTGAGGGGAAGATTATTTTATAATACATTTTGTGGTATTTTAATTAATTTAATTATTTTTGTAGGGACTCTTTGTATTGTTTTGGTTACATGATTTGGAATACCATGAACCGACCATATTCCCTCTACTTAGCACTTGGGGCAACAATCAAAGGCTAGCCGTATGGGTTTGAAACCATGATCCAACTATACGGATGTATCTATCAAAAATTTTGGATTCCTTCACACAAAAATTAAAATCATTACACTCTATATGACCAAACTGTGAAGCACTTCCTTCTCCTATAGATTAGGTGGCATGATTTCCCTAGGGCCGCACTGTTTCCAAACAAATTGTTCCCCTGTACAATTCCTCCAAAACATTGTGATTTTAGTGTCTCTATCCACCGAAACATGATGTAACAACTGAGGGACCCCTCGGGCCTTGATCCACATCTAAAAACAACATTTTTGAGCATTCCAAATCAAATTGTACATATCCAAATCTCCATATATAAAATAGATTGTAATATAAATGTATGATTTTAAATTCCATATAAATTTCATCTTAGCTCAAAGACAATGGTCATTATACTATTAAAAATAACCTCTTTTATGGAATAAATCCTTTGAAACGAAACCAAAACTTAATTTAGACATTTATTTCAATTTTTATGAAGAAAACATTTCATCAATGTTCATATAATGAACATCTTTTTTAATTTATTTCTTCACTTTGAACTATTTTCATAATCACATACTCTACATCAAGATAACAAATTAACATACAACTATCTCATTTAATCTTTACGTACATTCATTTTATGATAAAATATATTCATAAATTTTATTTAGTTTTCTAACTTCCACTTCACACAAACTCATGTCGTAGATGGAATGCATCTTATAATAAACAACCACTATAATTGACAATAAATTATCCGTTATTCAATTGTAAAATTTAACATATTTAATTTTCCTGAAACTTCATTAATATATTTCATTTAAATATTTATTATATGTCATAAAAACATTCTCATATATGATGGTATCATATATAAAAAATTTTGAATTACCAATTCACTTAGTGACAGAAAAAATTGTATTTTTCTAGGGACATTAACCTCCCCTTTTTGTTATTTATCACAAATTATAAATAATTTTGTCAATATGAGAAACATTTTCTTCTCCCCATTGTAGAGAATAATTTATATGGATATATATGGGTGAATCACAATCATTTGATCCTTAATATACTTTTGATAACTGGATCTACTCATGTCCATTTCTTCTCTCTTTCTTATAATATGCATTACAACATGTTTTTTTATTGAGAGAAGTAACAAACCAAATGTGACTATTATAAATGAAACATTATTTAATCAATGTAAATGTAACAACTCATAAATTTATTTTAAAACAATATTAATTATAACATCTTTCTTAAGATTCTATGCCGAGATTTAAGAGAATTTAGATATTTTAAAATTTTATTTCAATTTCAATGTAATAAGATCATTGAATTCATTGGATTTAATATTATTTACCCATTTATGAAATATATTTATAATGATCTTTATTAATAAATTTTTTTTGATTATTTCTTAGTAAATACTCATTCGTTGATTAGTGAAGTTATTTTATTCTTCAAAAAAAGAATTTTCCTAAAATTGATTTTATTGTTTTTATTGTATCATGGGGTTCAAATTTGGTAAATAGGTCCCTTTTATTTTTTCATTATGAATAAATATTTTTCACCATTATAAGGGTAAAATGGGAGAAACGGTGTTAAATATACAAGATAAGGAATCATGATTAACAAAAAAAATATTACATTATTTCACAATATGGGAGAATTGCAACCATATTCATATTAAACTAAAATATATGTCATTTTTTATCCATTTTACCAAGACAATTAAATTTATTTTATTTCAATAAAAGAAAACATCAAAATGTCACTCTCTTGATTTTTCATTCTTTGATATGTTAATATAGTGATAAAGGTGTTTTATGCTAAAATATAAAAATTGATAATGCACATAATTAATATATTTTTATGATTTTATTTTATGTTTAATGTTTTTTTAATTTTATAATTTCCGTAAAATGTTACACGATGTTGGAACAATGCTTCTGAAAGAAGTATATAAATCATAGAAAATGATTTTAAAAACATAAAATGTAATATTTTTTGTTTAATTATCATGTGACAGTAATATAATTGTTAATAATAATATATAGTTTGTTTTAAATAGGAAATATTATAATGAAATAGTTATAAAGCCGTCATTATGGTCAAGTTAAAATAATATTTCCATAAATTACATTTATGGTATTTTATGAAAAATATTACCTCATTAAAATATTTGAAATTTATAATAATGATAAAATAAAAAAATAATGATGATAAATGATTTGTAATTTCATCCATTGTCCATTTGTGATAAATTTGTGACCTTCTAAGGTAAAATTATAACCCATTTATATTTAGGAAAATATAACTTTTGTTACGGTTATGGATAGTTAATAATTGGCTTAAACCAAATTATAATGGATAAAATGACCTAAAAAATTTCATTAACTAAATTTGATAGTGGTATTTCAACCTTATTATTTTCAAATTTTAAATATGATTCATTTTGAATCCATTTCTTCCAAGAAGGTGGCTTAAGAAAATTTTAAAATAGTGAAACACTAAAAGTGTTACACCCACATTAATTATAATGTAATGGTTTTATTATTCTTAAAATATATTTCCAAGGGTCCTTATGATGTGATCTCAGTGATGTGTATATAATATGAGGCAATCATCGTTACCAAATATTTCATGTTTTTTCTTCTTCTGCTTACATTAAATATTTTGAACCCATCCTGAAATAATAACTCCAAAATAATCAATTTACTAAGGTGTTATTATGATAATGGGAAAACCAGATTCAACCATTTTATAATCCAGCATAATGAGAACACGTTCCACAAGAATACACATGGATTACCATATCTACATAGTGGAGTATTTTTTTTCATTTCTATTTTTTCATTTTTGATTATGAATACATAACTAATGAGTATATCTGATATTTAGGGAATAATTATGAATTTGGAAATATAATAATTCATTTAACTTCTTACAATTCTATCCATTAAATATTGATAACTTTGTTCTTCTAGATACAGGTAATTTCACCTCCATGAAGTGATGTGATTTGTTTTTCATTTTCTCTATACATGGATTGAAATAATATAACATCATGAACTAAGAGCCATTACAATGGTGAACTGAGCTCGTTGGTCACATGGCCTCAAGTGAGAGACCCCATAGGATTGAGGCTTCCAACTAGAATTGAGGTTACAAAGATGGTATGGTGGGGAATCTATACCCTCGTGATCATAATGACAAAGTGGTATAACATGAAAAATCAATCAATAGTAGAATATCTGTGAATGACTGAGAAGAAAAATATAATAATAATAACTGAAAATAAATAAATAATGATTAAACCTCCCAAATCCAATATTTCTACCATTAATGTCAATGTGATACTATAATGTACATGAAAAATACATATAATGGGTTATACAATAATCTATACAAAATATATACAAAATCCTCAAATGCAACCTACATGGGCATCTTGATCCCTATATCATTCTTATTCTCATAAGATCCCATGTACAAATTTCATATAATAACAATAATCCATGAACCTAGACCTACATCTATGAGGTCTGTTTGGGTACCCCATTTCAATGGAGGCATGGACAATGTGTGATATAAACTCAGTAGTCCAACACCTATGGTGTTTAATTAAATATATTCTATGAGTATAACATACAGTAGTGTTCACGTAAAGTAAATATTGAATCAAATACTAAATATAAATAACATGTCTCGGGTTCCTCAAGGACACATGGATTACCATACAAGCTTTAACCTAATCCATAATATCACTGAACTTTCCCACATGTATATATAAGTAATATATAAGCATATAAATGCAGAGATAGACATACACAAATGAGGAATCAAGGTGAAATGCCATGGAATCTACACAAAAATATAACAATGATCATTTATTTAATTTTGGTAATCTTCCAAGACATCCGGACCAATATCATTTTCAAGGTCATAAAAGTATAACAGTTGTGTATGACCGATGGTAGAAAAATGGTTCTCATGTTTAATGTGTTTCTCTAAACCATAGAGAAATTCATGGTTGTCATGTGTATCTGAATATAATGCCATTGTATTTTATAGAACCATATGTATAAGAAAAGAAATATAAGTATAGTAATCATTGTAAAGAGATTCCACTAGGTATATATACAAAAAAATGTCGGATATTTTCATTTATCATATAATCCCATCAAAGGTGTTCGGTAATGAGGATCATATGTATCACCCAAGGAGTAACACGATCATTTTTATTTTAGTATCATATCCATGCAGTTCCACAAATCGGAAGCCCACTTATCATTATTAACATCCAATTTAAAAATGTTTCCATCCATGAAATTTTGTAAAAAGTAAATGTAGAGACCCGAAGCTTGACATACATAGACATTACATTACTTTTGCGGAATACTTAGTACATAACAAAAACACACACACACAAGGATCTCAATAGTTTAGTGTCTTTGGAAACTCGGAATATAATCTTCTAATCGTGGTGAATGATCTTCAACATCTCCCATAAAGATCTTCCTTTTTTACCTAAAACCTTTCTTTATATCCTGGGAAGAAGAAAAGATAAAAGGGTGAGCTCAAATGCTCAGTAAGGGTAAACAAAAGAAATATCAATCACATCATATTCATAAGAACATAACATTTTGGAAATCTTAACCTGCAAAAGAGAGCATAATTTCATAACATGGGATAAATCATAGTAGTGAAATGAAATCCCAATAATCATAACCTAAAACATGAAACGTTGTGGCATACACACATAATCATAGAGAATCATTTCTTGTTATTCAAGACTCATTTCCAAGACTATCTTAGTCGACAAAGTTCCTTTCTGAACCGAGTCACCCTCGTTTCAATCCTGTTTCAGTGAACCGGTATAACCTACCATTCCATCCATGTCTATCTCATGAGATATAAAATCTTTACCCAATTAATTGGAGGGATATATAGGTCCCACCCATCTCATAAAGATACCATTCTTATGTGTGCCACAAAATCATAAATCATAAATCATACATCATACATCGTTGCATAACCCATGTAGTAAAAATGGGATTCTTAAAAAACATGACATCATAAAACAATTCATATAAGATAAAGGAATTAATAAAAATATTTCCATCACAAAATAATCAAATCCATGTAATAATAGGGATAGAAACAGAACCCTATATTATCTTAGATGGAAAATAATTTTGATAATACACTTGAACTCTATTCTTGAGGAAAATATCCTTTCTACTTCAAAAACACTTTTCCTTTCTTAACATGTCCTACAATTCAAAACTAAGAGAAGTTGATTAAAAATAAACATGAAAACTTATAAAGGAAGCTTCTTGGAAATAATGTTTTAAAAATCCATTCATGCCGTATAAGTTAAAAAAAACATCCTTCTCGTACTTTTGCCAGAAAAGTCAACAAAGTACCTCGTATGAAAAATGACAAAATATTCCTTTCATATCTTTTACTAAAAACTAACCGAAGGATAATATAGGATTTAAACAATTGTAGGTGAATGGAAATAATATTACATATTGAGGAAACATGTATTTGGATGATAAAATACACCCCAGTAAATTTCAAAGTATAAACAATCTCGGATAAAAATGAGATTGTGATATTTCCCTTACCTTAGGTCCGATTTGCTTCGTAAGTGTCCGAACCTCCTGTATAATGATTTCAATAATGTCATTGACTTATTACAGAATCATATTCATTGTTATTATATCATATATGGTTCACTTATGACTTTATATTACCCGTTCTTTTGTAAATTCATGTTAAAGTAGCGTTTTTGGTAAAATCGTCTCATTTGTCGTTCGTGTTTTAACTTGTAATTATTTATATGATTACAAAGATCATTATTACTTAATTATATAATATAAAACATGATTTATATATAATATATATTCAGAATATATATATATATAATGGATCGATAAATGGAAAGAAATACATCGTTCATGGAGACGGTAGGTCGTACGTACGCATGAACGCTGTTTTCGTTTCCTTATTGAATTGAGTGGAATTAAGTAGATTACATACATATATATACACGTAAATCCAATAGCTTTATAATGTCATATATTTTATTATTATTTCTTATATATACTTTATAATCATTCTTAAATGGTTAACATGGAGAATGAATCTCATCGCGTCGTGGAGACGGTAGTCCGTACGTACGCATGAGCGATGATATCATTTCCATAATTATTGAATTGAATTGGAGTGGATGATACAATATATCAGAATCATTATGATGTTATAATAACTATGTATAGTTATTCTTTACACCATAATACCCATCCATGTAAGGTGTTGGTGGAAAAATAGATTACACCACGGCGTGGAGACGGTATTCCGTACGTACGCACACGCGGTGATTTTGTTTTCTGTAGGATGGATAGATGGTGAAATAGGGTTGTTTCATACTTATAATAAAATATCATTATATGAGTGTTAATGATGTTATTACTTAATAATGAAACAACCTAATAAGAAGAAGTGGAAGAAGAAATAAAGTTGAAAGAATCGGTAAAGGAAATTACCTCTTCTTTGAAGCGCCTCTTTGAGACCTCCTCTTAGGGCACTAAAATTGGTATTTGAGGAAGACCAGAACCTCTAGGATGTTTCTAGGGAAGTGTAGAGTAGAATTTGGCAGGGGTTGTCCGAGATTGAAGGCTCAAAGTAGTGTGAGGAAGAGAGGGAGGAGGTGCCCTTTTTATAAGGGAGGAGAGGGGCACCTTTGGAATAACTAAAAATATTATTTTATTATAAAGTCATGTTCGGTTTTAAATAGCTCCAAATTGATTTATTTCGAGGATAAGGTGGGTATGGGTCGAAATAATATCATCCAATAGGATTTAGACAAGTTTAGGTTATTATTTTAACCTTATCAATTAAATTTAACTCTATGTTAAATAATTTAACTTTTACCATGTCTTTTTGTTTTCTTACACTATAAGGTTAATAAACTTACTATATCATGCCAAAAGAACCCCAAGTTGTTTATTAGTAATATATATAATCTTATCTAAGTAATTTGGCCTAACCTTGATTTTTAGGAATAAAATGGCAATAAATAATATAATATTTGTTTTAAAAACAAATTTATGTCAATTTTGACACTATTTAGTACATGATTTTTATGAAATTCATAACAGAATTATAAGTTCGAACCATGTTACTTAAATCAACAATAACATGTCATATTAACCTAGAAAATTATTTTAAGTCATAAAAAGTCTCAAATTACATTTATTTGGGCATTTATAACATCAATTATGTCAATATTTCATTAATAAGACAATTACTGCATCATCATTGTTTCATAATAAATGATAATTATATAATCCCTAAAAATACTAAATAAACTCCTATGATGTAGATAATTGTATTAGATTTATGGAGACTATTAATGTTCTATGTTTCATGAATTTTATCACTAGAATAAAATTATTATACTTATAAGATTTAAGAAAGTGACATGTTGTCACATTCTTTGGTTTTAATAATAATTAAATTATTTTCATTGGGAAAATTTAATTAAATGAATCTAATCCGACCCTTAGGTGTTATGGGTCGACTATTAGTCATCCAATATGATTTTGAAATTTTTTAGGGTAATTTTAAAATATTATATTTACCCTTAATTACCCGATTTACCTTTAACTATGGTAAATAAAATTTACCGTAGTTACTATTCATAATTCCCAAAAGTAAAAAGTAGCTTATCAACATAATTTGTATTCACTGATTCCAAATATGGAATCCATTTTTCCAAATTCAATACACAAAAGTTTCAGAAATTAAATTAAATTTAATCCCGTTGTCGAATGAAAACGGGTTTTTCTTAAAAACATTTCAAAAGATTGAATTGATTTAACCTATGAATTCAAGGTAAAATCAATGCTAATGACATACATTATATTAAATGTTAAAAATATATTCTATATATACTTTAAAACCATTGAATATTATAATTTAACCACATAATATATTATGATGAAAAAAGTTGTTTTTAATTAAAATGTAGCGTGTTTTTACTATTCATTAAAATATGAAAGTAATCGGAAAAATATCAAAACTTTATCTAATGTAAATTTTTATATCCTGATTCAAAAGAATAATATTATTTTGTCAAATTGAACTTATAAACATGTCAAAAACTAGATTTAAAGTGGTTGCGCCATCAAAAGCCGGAAAAAATTCATTTTTTGAAAAATACTTATTTTACCCGAAAAATTTATTTTGTTCTTATACCATGTTCCAGAAAATGTGTATGATGAATAATAATGTTATAAAATTAAAATTTTAGTTAACACTATTCATAACGGCTAGTTCAAAACAATATTATAATAATATATCGTTGTTTAGTAAATCCCGGTATTGTGTACAACACACGCTATCAAGGAAGGTCGTGATTGCATGTAATGCAAGCCAATTCAGGGTTGCGTGTAGTGAACGACTCCTTTGTTGTTGCGTATAATAGAATCCAACCATATTTTATTTATACATTGAATATATATATATATATACACTCAATGTTGCGTAGAATAACTTCTATCAAACGAACTTGAAATTGTGTGTAACAAGAGCCAAGAGAAGTGTTGTGTATACTGCAAGCTAATACGGTGTTGCCTATAGCGCAAGATAATCTTGGTGTGTCGTAAAATAGAAGATATGAATGAAATTAAAAAGAATGTATCTTATAAAATCTTGGGTTGTTACATTCTACCCCTTTAAAATGAATTTCGCCCTCGAAATTCGTCAGTGTTATAAATGGTTTACTATTCGAAAGTTTCTTTAATAGATACCCACATCGTAAAAAGGAATACCAAAACCAATCTTTAAAAACTAAAGTATGAAACGTAACGGTTACCCAAATAAACTAATCACTGGGTTTCCACATAGGTGAAAATATGGATATGGAAGAGAAATCTAACCATCATGTTCTGATGGAGAGTGGTAGAGAACATGGCTATGAAAAAGCCAGCAATCACAAAGCCATAAATTTGTGACGATCTAGGGTACCATCTGATTCATCAGATATAAGGGCACTATGAAAACATTTTTGGTTTTCAAGATAATTTCCCTAAAGTTGATGAATTAAAATAAATACTTACATGATTTTGGTACAATTTCACTCGTGTTTGTGCTTTGAAAAATTTCCATCTATGGTGAGGTTAATCGTATAGGATTCCAAAATTGAACTTATACTTCATATATCATACCGCGTAATAAAATAAAACTAGTTTCTACTAACCATGGATTTTCTGTAGGCCAGTGGTATGTGATAAAGGCTCGTCGCACTTTAGTTGTGGGTTCTATTCCCACAGCCTTGGCCGATGCGATGGGTTGTCGCACATCCTGTAGGTTGTCCTTTTTCTAAAACTACATAATTATAACATTCTATCAACAATATTAAAAAAAATTTTATCCTTAAACAATACTAACTTGTGTCCAACATAATCCATTCCAATCTTTAGGCTTATCTAAAATACTTCAGTCCACGCTCATAGTATAAAGAAAACGATTACATGAAATGTCATCAACCAAGCATGTGAATACCATCATTTGTCCCCCATATATCATGTTGGTCACATTCCAATCATGTGAATACATTAATCATTTATTTTATTGAAAAATGAATACTTATTAAACCTTAGTGAAAACATGAATGCTTTCAAAAGTTAACTCTTACCACATACCAAAATCCAAAAATTCTATATACTCAAACCATGATATAACCTTCTCCTTATATCAGTCATGAGCTCATGAATACTATAAAACATTTATTTTTCGCCTTATCCCTTCATTATGCACATATCATCTACATTCCAAAAATATCTGAATAACCTTTCATGGATACTGGTAACATTAATCATACACTTTCAAAACTCAAGGAAAGACAACAGTGTAACAATCCATAGATGTCTCTTTATTCCATAGTAGCATGAGATTACTTATACAACATTACATATGATAAACATGTAATCATTCCACTACATTCTTAAACCACTGACCGAGCATCAACAATTCTTTTATCTCACATATCATTTGTAGTCTCTTCATCATCATCCACAAAAATACTACCCATATGACCATACTGATTCTCTTCATGAGACTTACCCTTAGGGCATTGGTTTGCATAATTCCCGTACATTCCACATTTAAAACATTTAACCATTACTGATGTCGTAGCAATACCATTATCCTCATCTCTGGTGTTAACTGAACCTTTTCCTTTACACTTACTGGCTTTGTGTCCTTCTTTTCCACACCCAAAGAATCTTCTAGTTCCTTTGAAACATTCTCCTTGATTCCTCTTCCCACATGATTTACATAGGGGAAATTGAACTTTCTTTCCTCTATGATCATCATGAAACTCCATCTTTCTCTTATTAGCCGAGTCAGGAAACTTACCAAATTTTACTTTATTGATCATATTATGAGATTGCTGATTCGGCATAATAATGATGTTTGCACTTCCAAATCCCATTTCATTTGGTTGCTCATGAAGAATATCATTCCATTGTCCATCATATACTCCATTATCGTGAATCATCTTGTTTCCATCCATTTTCTAAAACCCAAAAAGAATAGTTTGAGAGGCAAAAATCATAATAAAGGGGGAGTAACTTCAATATCTAACATCTTTGGTTTAATCTAATATCATTACCATAGTACTAGGACTATATCCTATACGTATACTTATCCTTAGGGACATCCCTAGACATACCTTAGAAATATCTCTAGGGATCTAACTAACGTTTTCGCATCCTAGTTTCCAATGGTTGACTAAACTTTTCCTCTGATACCAACTGTAGAGACCCGAAGCTTGATGTACATGGACATTACATTACTTTTGAGAAATACTTAGTACATAACAAAAACACACACACACAAGGATCGCAAAGTTTAGTGTCTTTGGAAACTCTGAATATAATCTTCTAATCGTGGTGAATGATCTTCAACATCTCCCATAAAGATATTCCTTTTTTTTACCTAAAAGATTTCTTTATATCCGGGGGAAAAGAAAACATAAAAGGGTGAGCTCAAATGCTCAGTAAGGGTAGACAAAAGAAATATCAATCACATCATATTCATAAGAACATAACATTTTGGAAATCTTAACCTGCAAAAGAGAGCATAATTTCATAACATGGGATAAATCATAGTAGTGAAATGAAATCCCAATAATCATAACTTAAAACATGAATCTTTGTGTCATACACACATAATCATAGAGAATCATTTCTTGTTAGTCAAGACTCATTGCCAAGACTATCTTAGTGGACAAAGTCCCTTTCTGAACCGAGTCACCCTCGTTTCAGTCCTGTTTCACTGAACCGGTATAACCTACCATTCCAGCCATGTCTATATCATGAGATATAAAATATTTACTCAATTAATTGGAGGGAGGTATAGTTCCCACCCATCTCATAATGATACCATTCTTATGTGTGCCACAAAATCATAAATCATACATCATTGCATAACCCATGTAGTAAAAATGGGATTCTTAAACAACATGACATCATAAAACAATTCATATAAGATAAAGGAATTCATAAAAATATTTCCATCACAACATAATCAAATCCATGTAAAAATAGGGATATAAACAGAACCCTATATTATCTTATATGGAAAATAATTTTGATAATACACTTGAACTCTATTCTTGAGGAAAATATCCTTTCTACTTCAAATACACTTTTCCTTTCTTAACATGTCATACAACTCTAAACTAAGAGAAGTTAATTGAAAATAAACATGAAAACCTGTAAAGGAAGCTTCTTGGAAATAATGTTTTAGAAATCCATTCATGCCGTATAAGTTAAAAAAACATTCTTCTCGTACTTTTTCCGGAAAAGTCAAAAAAGAACCTCGTACGAAAAATGACAAAAGATTCCTTTCATATCTTTTACTAAAAACTCACCGAAGGATAAAATAGGATTTAAACAATTGTAGGTGAATTTAAATAACATTACATATTGAGGAAACATTGATTTGGATGATAAAATATACCCCAGTAAATTTCAAAGTATAAACAATCTCGGATAAAAATGAGATTGTGATATTTCCCTTACCTTAGGTCCGATTTGCTTCGTAAGTTTCCGAACCTCCTGTATAATGATTTAAATAATGTCATTGACTTATTACAGAATCATATTCATTGTTATTATATCATATATGGTTCACTTATGACTTTATATTACCCGTTCTTTTGTAAATTCATTTTAACGTAGCGTTTTGGGTAAAATCGTCTCATTTGTCGTTCGTGTTTTAACTTGTAATTATTCATATGATTACATAGATCATTATTACTTAATTATAGAATATAAAACATGATTTATATATAATATATATTCAGAATATACATATATATAATGGATCGATAAATGGAAAGAAATACACCGTTCATGGAGACGGTAGGCCGTACGTACGCATGAACGCTGTTTTCGTTTCCTTATTGAATTGAGTGGAATTACGTAGATGACATACATATATATACACATAAATAAAGTAGCTTTATAATGTCATATATTTTATTATTATTTCTTATATATACTTTATAATCATTCTTAAATGGTTAACATGGAGAATGAATCTCATCGCATCGTGGAGACGGTAGTCCGTACGTACGCACGAGCGATGATATCATTTCCATAATTATTGAATTGAATTGGAGTGGATGATACAATATATCAGAATCATTATGATGTTATAATAACTATGTATAGTTATTCTTTACACTATAATACCAATCCATGTAAGGTGTTGGTGGAAAAATAGATTACACCACGGCGTGGAGACGGTATTCCGTACGTACGCACGCGCGGTGATTTTGTTTTCTGTAGGATGGATAGATGGTGAAATAGGGTTGTTTCATACTTATAATAACATATAAGTATATGATTGATAATTATGTTATTATTCATAATGAAACAACCTAAGAAGAAGAAGTGTAAGAAGAAATAAAGTTGAAAGAATCGGTAACAGAAATTACCTCTTCTTTGAAGCGCCTCTTTGAGACCTCCTCCTAGGGCACTAAAATTGGTCTTTGAGGAAAACTAGAACCTCTAGGATAGTGATAGGGAAGTGGAGATGATAATGTGTCAGGGGTTGGCCGAGATTGAAGGCTCAATGTTGTGTGAGGAAAAGAGGGAGGAGGTGCCCTTTTTATAAGGGAGGAGAGGGGCACCTTTGGAATAACTAAAAATATTATTTTATTATAAAGTAAAGTTCGGTTTTAAATAGCTCCAAATTGATTTATTTAGAGTCTAAGGTGGGTATAGGTCGAAATACGCTCATCCAATAGTATTTAGACAAGTTTAGGTTATTATTTTGACCTTATTAATTAGATTTAACTCTAAGTTAAATAATTTAACTTTTACCATGTCTTTTTGTTTTATTACACTATATGGTTAATAAAATTACTATATCAAGCCAAAATAACCCCAAGTTGTTTATTATTAATATATATAATCTTATCTAAGTCATTTGGCCGAAACATTATTTTTATGAATAAAATGACAATAAATAATATAATATTAGTTTTAAAAACTAATTTATGTCAATTTTGACACTATTTGGTACATGATTTTTATGAAATTCATAAAAGAATTATAAGTTCAAACCAAGTTACTTAAATCAACAATAACATGTCATATTAACCTAGAAAATTAGTTTCAGTCATAAAAAGACTCAAATTACATTTATTTGGGCATTTATAACATCAATTATGTCAATTTTTCATTAACAAGACAATTACTGCATCATCATTGTGTCATAATAAATGATAATTAATTAATCCCTAAAAATTCTAAATAAATTCCTATGATGTATATAATTGTATAATATTTCTGGAGACTATTCATGTTCGAAGTTCCATGAAGTTTATCACTAGATTAAAATTATTATACTTATAGGATTTAAGAAAGTGACATGTTGTCACATTCTTTGGTTTTAATAATAATTAAAATATTTTCATTGAACAAATTTAATTAAATGAATCTAATCTGACCTTTATGTGTTATGGGTCGACTTTTAGTCATCCAATAGGATTTTGACATTTGTTAAGGTAATTTTAAAATATTATATTTACCCTTAATTACCCGATTTACCTTTAACTATGGTAAATAAAATTTACTGTAGTTACTATTCATAATTCCCAAAAATAAAAAGTAGCTTATCAACATAATTTGGATCCACTGATTCCAAATATGGAATCCATTTTTCCAAATTCAATACACAAAAGTTGCAGAAATTAAATTAAAATTAATCCCGTTGTCGAAAGAAAACGGGTTTTTCATTAAAACATTGCAAAAGATTGATTTGATTTAACCTACGAATTCAAGGTAAAATCAATGCTAATGACATACATTATATTAAATGGTAAAAATATATTCTATTTATACTTTAAAACCATTCAATATTATAATTTAACCACATAATATATTACGATGAAAAAATTTGTTTTTAATTAAAATATAGCGTGTTTTTACTATTCATTAAAATATGAAAGTTATCGGAAAAATATCAAAACGTTATCTAATGTAAATTTTTATATCCTGATTCAAAAGAAGAAATTTATTTTTTCAAATTGAACTTATAAACATGTCAAAAACTAGATTTAAAGTGGGTGCGCCATCAAAAGCCGGCAAAACTGCATTTTTTTAAAAATACTTATTTTACCCGAAAAATTTATTTTGTTCTTATACCATGTTCTCGAAAATGTTTATGATGAATAATAATGTTATAAAATTCAAAATTTAGTTAACACTATTCATAACGGCTAGTTAAAAACAATATTATAATAATATATCGTTGTTTAGTAAATCCCGGTATTGCGTACAACACACGCTATCGAGGAAGGTCGTGATTGTGTGTAATGCAAGCCAAGTCAGGGTTGCGTGTAGTGCACGACTCCTTTGTTGTTGCATATAATAGAATCCAACCATATTTTATTTATTCATTGAATATATATATATATATATACACTCAATGTTGCGTAGAATAACTTCTATCAAACGAACTTGAAATTGTGTGTAACAAGACCCAAGAAAAGTGTTTCTTATACTACAAGCTAATACAGTGTTGCGTATAGCGCAAGATAATCATGGTGTGTCGTACAATAGAAGATATGAATGAAATTAAAAA
Source organism: Viscum album (assembly GCA_963277665.1). Lineage (NCBI taxonomy): Eukaryota > Viridiplantae > Streptophyta > Magnoliopsida > Santalales > Viscaceae > Viscum > Viscum album. The sequence goes on from OY728150.1 coordinate 1,594,201,466, forward strand.
GAATGTATCTTATAAAATCTTGGGTTGTTACAGTAAACCCAAGTATCCCATAGTGTTTGGGTAAAACAACTATAAAATTATCCTATCATATAAATTTTCAAATGAGGAAACCAAAGTATTACTATAAGTGGAATATTATTCAAGTAACCATTGACATCATCCATGGTATTCTTTAATTAAAAGTCCAACATCTCTCTTGGTACATATAATGAAAAACAACCTCTGATGTCGTCCTAGTAATTCTATAAAAAGGAAACCATGTATTTTTTAAGGTGTAATATAATTAAATATTTACATGGCGCATATTAGAATTTTTTCACAGACCATGGGCTTCATGATTTCCAATTTCAAGTATCAAAACACATTTTATAACATTTTATAACTTTTTTTATAAGTTCATTTTTAAAATATAATCCAATTAAAAATTAATTGAAAATTCCATTTAATTTGGTATGCCATTTATCCAAAATCATGTATTAATGAAGGGATATATGCCAATTATCATGTCACCAACAATCCAAATATCACCATTTTAACTCCACTTTTTTAACATATGGTGGCACACCTCTTAGGTGGTTTTATTATAGAATAGATCATTGATGAAATAAAAAATCAACTAATATAATACACAAAAACTCTTACATTAATGTTAATTTTACACACCTCAATGTTGATAAAATATTATGTATATAATTTTAAAACTAATTATTAAAATATCATCCATCATGGGTGATTAAATTGACTAACAAAGAATAAGTTATGGAATATATAAAAAAACACCCATGAATGGGTGGTTCGAGTTGAGGTGGGTAACCTCCAATAGTTTAATTTAGTGTACAATTGAAAATTAATTAATTAATTTTGGTTCTTCATATTCATTAAATATTTAAAATGTTACACATGGAAAATATAGTGCACAAAACAATGGTGTATTATATAAAATAGAGACACATTAAATGAAAAAATATAGACAACCTAGGTCATTATTAGGATGGTTCAATCATCTAGTATGAGGCTTTTATTTGATATGGGAAGATATACATCATAATATTAGATTAATTCCTTCAAAATAGGAAAACATTGTCTCTCACTAAGATAGCATCTAATATGTTGATATAAAATATGGAAACAATATAAATGATTCATATAATTATAGATATGATTTTTTCACACTCGACTATGTTCGATTCAATTCTCAAATTGGGGTTTCCACTAAAGAGAGTGAAAGAGGAAGGAGTGGTACATGCATGGAGCTGTTGTAAGAATGGGGAAGGACAATCATGTAAATCACATTTATGTTCAGGGGGGAAAATAGTCATTTTCACATTTTAATGAGGGGAAAGGTTATTATGCATGATTCGTCTAGTCATATCCATGTCTTTATACTCACACATCCAAAGATCCATATGATTCATGTCCTGGAGGCACTGTTTAGGATAATAATGTGCCAATAGTGATGTTCTACTAGTTGAGTTATTAGATCCGTGAAATTTTGGTGCATAGTTTGGTGAGCCATATATATCTCATACAACGAACAATGAAATTTTCTACAAAACTCTCAAAAACCAATGAATCTCACCATAAAATGGTTGAAAACCCATGTTACACCACTTACAGGGTTACACAATTTCTCTTAGGGTGCATCATGGTTTAAAAACGGTGTGCCATGTCTATTTCTACTTGAATTTGAGATCTCATATCTTGACACACACAAAACTAATATAAACATCTGAAACAACTCTCAATCCACAAAACATATCCCAAAATTTTATGTTTTTTAAATATCATAATTACATTTTTGAGACTTTATTAATGATATGGTCCACCCACCAAGAATATATTTCACACACTCATGGAATTTTGAACATTACAAAAACACAAGACACAAACATCTCCATGCCTTATATATTATCAACCCTGTTTTTTCTTGGGATAAACATAAAACAAAACCCCAATTTATCTTATTATAATGTTTCATTCAATGAGTACCTTTTTATTTATAAACCACCAACACATATCTATGTATCACATAAGTTTTACGGCACATATGCCTTTAAAACTCAACAAAACACTCATATTTGAAACTGAACATTGAGATAATGCTTACATGAAATAATCTAATATGAGACATGATCACATAGTCATCACTTGTATCATACAGACTGTGGTTCTTTCCACCAAATGTTCTATCATGAGAATCCAATTTCTAGTAATTTTACTTGCACCATCATTTGCTCATATTTAAGAATTCCCATAGCATTCTAACAGTGCATTCTAATATATTTATGAGCTTGGTTGAATGGTCAATTCCAAATTTACGACATTTAGTTTGGTTGAGTCATGAAAGGCATCAGCCGATCATTACACTATACCCATCTCATTTTATAATATTCTTAATGTAGTTCCTCATTCACAACATTTAATGATCAAAGAAGAATTCATGTCATGCCACTTCTAGCCAAATATCCTGGAAAATTCCCAGCTTTAATAGGTAATGAATCCGAAATCTTACCTTGAATCCTTCTACTGAAAGCAGCATGGTGTATTCTATCATACATGTTTTATCCTCTAACCAGCTTCCAGTGACATCCCTGGTATAAAATTAACATATTTCTACAATCCAAAGTATCAATTTCAAAGACTACTTGATCCATCACCTTTGGATCATATCACATAAAATATATCAACTAATCACAACTATTATTATAGGGTATCCTTGGACTCACACAACAAAATTCCAAGAAGCACATATAACATAGTTATTTTCAAAGAGTTACTAGTGACACATCGGTATATAACTGGGGTTTCCATATATAAAAACATTAACTAATCCCCAAGTTATATTATTTGTGTGGTTAAGTTAAAGAATAGGATGGATTCCATTAGTCTTTTCAAGTAATTCATACATGACGAACCGAGTATCACAAAATATAGATCATGACTATTAGATTATACATGGTCCCCAGGAACAACTCTCAAGAGAGTCTATTTATCGAGACAAAAAGGAATTTATTTCTTTCTTTTAAATGGGGTATATCTGATGCGTACATTTTTTACCCAAAATGATATCTAGATAGGGGAAATGATCATCTCTAATCAAGGAGTAAACTAAGGGGATAACAATGAAAACCAAAAAGGCATGCGATACCATCCTCATATCCAAGTTGAAGTGACTAGAATAGATTAAAACCAACTATTACAATTACTAATAAGAATAATTGTTAAAACATCCTTGGAAGATGTTTTATCATTAACTGGTTATGATTATCTAACTCTAGATGAATTTTTTGATTATTCCAACAAAACCAGAAATGTTCAACTTGATTTCTGGGGTCTTTTAATGTTTCCTATACATCAAACTATTTCATCATTATGATTCTTGGAAATCACTAACAGACCTCAAAATCAATACATTTTTGGGTTTTCACACACCCCAAGTCTGAATTATAATGTTTGGACATATTCAAAACACATAACCTTCATTATCAAATGAATTTTCTCATGTACTATATAAGCCAAATTACTGGCCTAATAGTATTTTAGAGGAATGTGTGACTACTGTCAAATAGTTTTTTACTGTGTTCCCATTTTTTGGAGGATATTCTAAAACACATTCAACGCAATTCATCCAACCATTGGAGTATTCTAGTCATCCTTCATAGAGAATGGGAACTCTTCCTATGGAACATGCTTCATCCACCCTTGAACAGGAGTTGTGGATGTGGAAAAAAATATTTACCATGTTCCAAAACAAAAAGAAAATATAATTAATGGATATAATATATATTAGATAAAAATTTTATTCGAGACATATTTTTTATTCTTTCTCGAGATCTTCTCATGATCGTCATTATAACTATAAGTGAAATCCAAAATAACTTTGTTGGTATTATTAAAACACCCAATCCTTTTAGAACATCATCACAAGTATCAGGACATATCATAATTCCTATAAAACATCTTCACCCTACCCTGGAGGTGGAACATGATCAAATGGAATATCTTAAGGCATTTATGATTCTACTAAATTCATATTGTTATATATATATAATTTTAAAAAATAAATAGGGACCATATATATCAACTTTCACTACCTTAATATTTTTATCCACACATAAACATGTCATTTGATAATATCCATAGTACTATCATCCTTATGTATCCCACTATATAATGGATCCTACAAAATATTTAATTCTAGAGTTATATTACAGCATATGACTATTAACCTAGATAACAACCACTTAATTTTCTATTATTGAAGAAGAATAAGGTTCAAATAACCTTCTAAGAGGTGGACCCTACCATTGTATTGTCTAACTCATAGAAATGGGGAATTAGGTGATGCTTCCATTCATTACAAGGTTCAATTTACTAAATGACCACCCATTCTCCCTCAGTGGCATTTTAGAAATGAAGAGTCCTTATTATGAAAATGGTGCTCTAATAACACATAATGTATGAAATCTCATCACATCATTCTTAAATTATATAAATAAAGAGGTTTTTATGACTAATGGGTTATTCCATTCCTTTTTAACATAAAGAAATCATCCTGATACTATAGTCTTAATATAAATTATCACTAGGCTCTACAGCCTAACTTATATGATCAATGTAAAATAATAAAGGTCAAAAGAGATCCATAGGTAACATTCACATTCCCGTTCAAGTCATCTCTTATGGAAAAATTTAAAATAAACTTACAATTTTGGTGGAACTAATAAAACAACATAAAAGGATCATTTCATGCATTACATCAATTAAAATTTTATTTTTAACATTTATAATGATTGGTTTTAAGAACGTCATTTTCCACTCATAAGAAAAAATGTATTGGTACATTATTTAGCTAGATCCATAAAGAAAATTTGGAATTCATTTTAAAAATCCATTAAATAATTATTACTTCGATAACATTCTTTTATAATTAGGTAATTTATAATATAAATTCCATCTATTAATTTCAAACATTTAGTAATAAGTTCTCTAATATGGGATTAGTTAATGTAAATTTGAATTCTAATCTATTAAGTGAAACACAATTTAGGTTTTAATTAGAATTTTAATTAACTAAATCATCATATATCTATAGCTCAATACAATATATTGTAAACTTTACTGATTAAAGGATATATTTTCAGTTGGATTCGATCATAAATTTATAAGTAACCCATATAAGTGGTTGTTAAATAATTAAATGAACATACCTATGTATCATGAATATACCCACATGGGGTTTTTAGTAAGGAATACAAAAATAAATGTGGCCTATAAGGATCTAATTAATATAATTTAGAAATAGTTTATTGAAACCCAAACTAGTTATATTATTCAAATTTCAAAAAAATCACTTAATGAGATTATCGCATAAGAAACATGCCCTAACTAACCTATAGGGGTCCAGTTTAGCATTTAGTAATTTTTTCATACGTTCATCACGCTCAAGTAATAGAGTAAAAAATATTTATAAGGAAACCAATTATGGTAATAATTATAATTTAGCATACATTTATAAGTAGTGTGGTATATCTAGATGAATTGTTTTCCACTGATTATATAGGTAATTATTTTTAAAAATTAAAATTGGTTAAATAATGTTCCACCATCATTATATAAAGTAAAACATTATGTGTTAGTAATTCAAGTAGTGAAACTTTCATTGCATGACATGTGAATGTATGTATAACAATATTGATACATGTAAAAATATAGCGTTTCTATATAGGGCTGAGGGTAAAATACAATAATTCCCATTAATTTCATAGTATAAGAAAGAACTTTTTTCACATAAGGGGAAATAATAATCCATTTTAATAATGACCTACATGAAAAATAGTCTCATCCCATGCCGCTTAGTCATTTCATAAAGAATGGTTTGATCAATCCTAGACATGTATATTTACCAAGCATAGACACTTTCATTGTCATGTTTACCAACCCCAAATAGTATGAAAAAAATAAAAATATTCTATAAAACCACATTGAAATGAACTAACCCAGGATCCACTGGAATTTTTCTTTGAGTTGATCAGTCACATGTCCTCATGTTATCCTCCCCATATGCCATAGGTTTCCAACTAGAATTGAGAGTCCCATAACGGTATGATGCAGAGATTGTACACACATGACCAGAATTGTATAACATAATAAATCAATCATCTATATAATAATTATGAATAACACGGAATTGTAAGATAACAATTATAATTATAAATAAATAAATAATGAATAAAATAGCCAAATCAAACAATACAAAATTTCATGTCCATGTGATACTACAATGTACGTGAAAAATGCATACAATGGGTGACACAATAATCAACTAAAAAATAAAGAAAAATGCCTCAAATTCTCTCTCCATGAGAATCATTTTCCCTAGCATAGTCATGTGCTAATAAATTCCCATGTATAAATGTAACAACACATGTATAATCCATGAACTTAGACCTGTAACTGTGACATCTGTTCAGGTACCCCAGAGAAATGGGTAATCAACAAGGTATGAGAAAAATAGTAGGCCCTGACCAATGGTGTCTTATGAAATCTAATTTGTGACTATAAAATATAGCAGTGTGAATGTTGAATAATAAGTCAATAAACAATTAATTTAAATATGTCGAATTGGGTTCATCAAGGACACCGAACGGGATGTACCAATTTCAACCTAATCCATAATTCCTATGATCATGCTCACATGTATATTTATGAACATACGTAATAAATATATATAGATATACATACACTATTTAGGATCTAAGGTGGAAGCTTAAGGAATCAACATCAATGAAGTACAATGATAATTTATTTAGTTATGGAAATAAACCAAGAGATCCTAATTGAAGAATGTAAACAATGTCAGAAATGTATAAAAATTATATATGACCTATAGTAAACCCACAAAATCCTTATATAATTAGTTTCTCTAAACCATGAAGTAATTTTGAGTAGTCACATGTATCTGTATATAAGACCATTAGTTTCTAAAGGACTCAATGAACAAGATAATGCAACATTATGTAGTCATAATCAAATGGATATACCACTTTTTATATGTGCTAATAAATCATTATATAAGTCATCTATTTTAATGTTTCATGTACTTGTGGTCAGTTGCATTGCTGGTTTTTGAGGTTATAAAATTTTTTAGGGAGTTTTGGGAGGTTCAGTTGCTAAAGGCTATAAGTGGGAGGGTTACAGGCCATGTAATTAGGTTTCATCACATGAATATCAGGTTTACAGATAGTCACAAATAGTTCATGGAATAAGGATATTTGTGTTCTAAAAAAAAATAATTTGATAGGTGTTGGTTTTTTCGGTGGAAGTGGTCCTTGATGGGTTTCACGGTGTGAAAGGGGGTTACACATCATGTAATCCCTTAACCTAGGTTTTTTATAATTTTTCATTTCAAGAACCATATTTCAATATTCCATTATCCATTTTCCTCTCATTCTAGAAAAATCCTAGGTGCCCCTATGAGACCATCGATCCCCACTCCTCTCTCATTGGTCAATTGAATCCGGTGGTTGTTCGTAGCTGATCCATTATTGACATGTGGTATTTTTTCCACTCCATTTCTTCCATTTTCTCTTGTACCCCCCTCCCCCAATGCACTATTGCATTTCACATTGTCTTTTGATGAGTCAATGGAAAAAATTTTGATGATCCTTTGGTACATAATAAGTTTATTCAAGTTTCGATAGGGGTGATTGTAACGTGCATGAATTCTTCTTCTCCATGTGGTTCCCAAATAAATTTAAAAGCTTCTTCAAGGTAGGGTTTCTCCTATATTTATCTTTTGTTGTGTATCAAGTGGGAGGGATTGTAACGCCCCAACCCTAGTTACCCAGAGTTGGTGCATTATTACATAACATTGGCATGATCACAAGAAATATCAAATCTCGAAAGACCGATTGGTTTAGTAGCCTTGGAAACACTAGATATATTCATAAGTTTTACATTACATCATAAAGTGAAAAACTACTACAACAACATAATGTCTCCATATTCCACACTATTATCCCCTCATAATATCCCTGCAGGTAATTCATAACTTACTTCTTCACATCCTGGGAAAAATAAAACATAGAAAAGGGGTGATCTCAAATGCCCAGTAAGGATAACAATATAGCGGAACATTCAAAATAAGCATAAACATTTAAGGCAATTCATTACTAAAACCAAAGCCTTTTAAACTTGAACTTCAACATAGTATAGAAAAAGTAAAATGAAATAATGCCATATACTTATTTACATGGATATTCTACTAATCGAATAATCACATGCAATTTCAATAACAACTTTCATAATGTTGGAATGCATAATGCTGAACTTTAATTTCTTTGTCAAGGCCTCATCCCAATACCTAGGGGCTAACTGTAACCGGAACCCAACACGGAGTGCCTCTAATAACCGGACACCAACCCGGAGTGCCTCTAATAACCGGACACCAACCCGGAGTTCCTCTAATAACCGGAGACCAAACCGGAGTTCCTCTAATAACCGGAGACCAAACCGGAGGGCTTACTTTTACCAGTCCCCAACCCGGAACATACTTGTCTAACACACTCATCTGAATGAAAGGTTGAAATATAACATAAACATTCGGATTACAAATAACTTATGAAATGTCAATACTCTAAACAAAAACCATGAGTGAAAAATGAATAACTTATCCACAGTAAAAAATATCACAAAACCTTCAATAGAATATGGGTGTTTTGTATCATAATAAATCAACTTCAAATAATCTTAAAATCCATCAAAAGATGTTGACATAGATGAAATAAAGACTATTTTAGAAAAATATCTCATTCTATTTTGAAATCATTTAAGAGTCTTATATTTATGAAATAAAACTTTTTTTGACAATATTCTTATTATCTTGTAAGGGAAGCTTTGACGATTTTATAATGGCGGTAAATAGCCGCACCCGCCGTATAAGTTAAAAAAACATTCTTACCTTAAATTCGTCGAAAAGGTTAAAAGTGCCTTGTTTGGAAAATGACGGAAAGATTCCATTCGAAACACATAAGGGTATAAATGAATTTAAACCATATTATTTTAAATATTAAAAATGTTTTGAAATACATTATTAAGAAAACATGGATGTGGATGATAAAGACATCTCAGTAGATTATTACATATAAACAACCTCGGATAATGAAGAGATTGTGAAATAACGCTTACCAATTTGGTAACTTATGAAACATACAACCAATAAAATAGGTATCATACAATGAATATGTAAATACACATAAATTAGTGTGTATTACACAAAGAATATAATTATGGGCAGTACATACACCACAGAAAAGGTGATGGTGGCAATATGGCATGAATCTCACGGGAATAAGGAGTGAGATGAAAACCCCTTACCTTGTATTTTTCCTTGGATGGGGTAGGTTAAACTCCTGTATAATGGTGAAATAATTGTTATTAAATTATTCAAGAATCATATATATTAATATGATATCATATATGATCTTTTAACTTTTCTTTGTAAATAATATCTTAGTATTATCGTTGTTTCGGGTGTTAACTTACTCGTTTTCTTTTATATGTTTTGTTATGTAATTAATGTTTGTAATGGATAGATTGTATATTATTAATATCCAGAATGATATCAAGTCCTTAAAATTCATTTTTATATCATCAAATGATAATTATACTTGAATGGATACGATGGAGAATGAATCTCATCGCATTCCTGAAGACGGTAGTCCGTACGTAAGCACAAGCGACAATATCATTCTTTTGATATTAAAATAATATATAAATGGATGGTATATAATATATACAGAATCATTAACATTTTATATTTATTATTTAAATGAGTTACACATCATTATTATACCCATCCAAATAATAATATATTGAATAACAATTACACCACGACGTGGAGACGGTAAGCCGTACGTACGCACGTATGGTGACATGTTATTCAAAGGGTGGATAGAATACTGAATATGGTTGTACCATATTTATAATAACATCACAGTATATATATGATACTGGAGTTATCATTTTAGAATGGTAACAACAAAGGAAGAAGAAGTGGAAGAAGGAACTTGGAAAACGGTGGTGAAATCATTACCTCTTCTTTGGTTTCTTCCTTTTGATTTGATCAAAAGGGATCCTTAGGTTTATTTTTATGATCAAACTAAGGACTCTAGGTTGTAGTGAGGGAAGTTGGGAGAGTATTTGGGCAGATTTTGGCCGACCCAAAAAGCTTTTAAGGTGTGAAGAAAAGAGAAGGAGGAGTGCCCTTTTATAAGAGAGGTGAGGGGCACCTTTGGAAAAGCTAGAAATATTAGTTTATGATAAATTAATATTCGGTTTATAATGGCTCCAAAGTTGATTATTTAAATTTTAAGGTGGGGAGGGGTCGATAAAAACTCATCCAATAGAATTTATATAGGTTTGGGTACTTATATTAACCTTATCTTTAAGTGTTAACTCTAAGTTAATCAGTTTCACTTTTACAATGTCTCTTTGTATTTATATATAATATGGTTAATAAACATACTATATACGTACAATATACCCCCAAGTGGTCCATTAATGAGACACATATCATGATATTAGTATCTTGGACAAGCCTTAGATTTTTAGGAATTTAATATCAATTAATAATATAATATTTGTTTTAAGAACTCTTTTATGTCAATTTTGACACTATTCAATAGTTGATTTGTTTGAAACTCATAACAGATTTATTACTTCGAAAAAAGTCAATTAAATCAATCCTAATATATCATAGTATCCTTGAAAATTAGTTCAATTCATTAAAAGTTTCATATTATATTTATTTGGGAATTTATAATATCAATTATTTTAATTTTTCACTATTATAGTAATTAATTCATCATCATTGTGTCATAAATAAATTAACTTATTTAATGTCTAAAAATTATAAATAAAATATCATTATGTAGGAAATCTGTTTATCTTTCTAATGAATATTTATAATCTAAAATCAAACATATATTACTCTATGTAAAAATTGTTTTTCTAAAAGATATATGCTTGTGTCATTTTTGTATTCATTTTAACTTAATTAAAATAAAGTGTCCCTATCACCTACAAGTGGCACCATGGGGTCCCAAAATCGACCCAAAGATGCCTATGGTCGAACATGTATCAACAAATAAGTCTAGGACACGTTTTAGGGTAATTTAGTATTATTATAATATTATTTTTTAACTCTTATTTACCGGATTTACCTTTAACCATGGTAAATAAAATATTTACCGCAGTAATTATTCAAAATGTCTAAAAATAAAAGTTACCTATTTACACAATTTGAACATCCTGATTCCAAATATGGAATCCATTTTTCTAAATTCAAAACACAGAAGTGGAAGAAATTAATTTAAAATTAATTCCCGCTGTCAAAACAAAAAGCCTGTTTTTAAGAGATAATAACTACCAAAAGATTGACACTTGTTTATGTTCGGTTTAATTGTAAAATTATGTCCAATGACCAATATTATATTAAATGGTAAAAATATATTATAAATATACTTTAAAACCACTAAAATTCATAATTTATCACTATTAATTACATTGATTAAAAAAGTTGTTTTAATTAAAATTTAGTAATTTTCACTATTCATCAAAATATAAAAGTTATCCGAATAGTACCAAAATTTCACCTTAGGCCTAATTCGATACTCCGAATCCAAAAATGAAGTCCATTTTGAGAGATAAAATTTCTAAAATTTTAAAAGGTAGGTATTACTATTCATAACGGCTAGTTTGATTGGTTGTGGTGTGTTAGAAATCGAAGTTGCGTACAACACACGCTACTGTATTATTCAAAGGAAAGCGTACCGTAGAAGCTTGGGATGTTTCATTTTAAATTTTTTGATGTCCCCATTTATTCAAAAAGTTTAATATATTGTATTTAAAATGGTTTCACTATTAAAAGTTGATAAAAGTGCAATACTGAAAATAAATCTGTTCTTGCATTATGTCTAAGAAACTCATAATATGGATTCTAAAATTATAAGGATTATATAAAGTTTACAATTTAGTTAATACTATTCATAACCTTTATTTAATGGCTCTTTTTTGGTAAGTCATGGTGTGATTGAACTCGGTGTTGCGTGTAGTGGATGTTATTAAATTATTTTGAAGAAATAACACACTATGAAATCTTGGGGTGTTACATTCTCCCCTCCTTCAATAAATTGTGTCCTCGCAATTTGAAATTGTTCTTAGAAAATAAAATGTTGAAAATAGAAAATATATTTGTGGGAAAACCCACATTGGAAATTGGGTTACTAAAATTTAGTCTCAATATGAGGATAAGAGAAATGAAAGGGTCACCACCAAATTATGATCTCGATTAGGAGAACATTGGTGGCAATTAGAGACATATAATTGGAGGAAAAACGTAAATATTTATAGGTAGTGATTGAGGTCATCAATCACAAACAAGTATAAATTTGAGGTCCTTAAACTCATCAATCTATGATGATTTGAAATACCATCGTTTCAACAAAACATAGGGTATTGGGATAACACATTTTTGACATTTCAATATATCTTTGTTGAAATCCCACATCAAAAAATGAATTAATGAGGCCTCTATTTAATATAAAGAGTGGAAAGTATGAAGATTACTGAAAATAAAACATACTAGGGTTCCATGTAGGAAAATATGGATATGGAAGAGAAATCTAACCATCAATTATCTGATGGAGAGTGGTAGAGAACATGGCTATGAAAAGGCCAACAATCCCAAAGCCATAAATTAGTGATGATTTAAGGTACCATCTAGGAAAAATTTGTTGTTCTAAGTTCCTTTTATTAATGTTGAGGAATTTATTTATGAGATTGGCTAAGATCATAAGGAGATATACTTACTTTATAATTAGTGTATTGTCCATTAATAAATTTCTACCACAAACTCATCTTTCACTCTAAAAGATAATAGAACGTAAAAAATTTTCTAGTTATACTATTCGTACAATGTTCCAAAATAAATGAATTTACAATTCATCTACCAGATATTTTTTAAAAAAACTACATTATTTAATCCAGGACATCTCGTGGGCCAGTGGTAGGTGATACACCCTTGTCGCCCTTCGGTTGTGGGTTCAAGTCTCGCAGCCTTGCCGGACGCGACGGGTTGCCGCCCGACCTCTAGGTTGTCCTTTAATGGCAATCCAAAATATTCCAAACTAGAACTATCCAAAATACTTCTGTCCAAACTCACAGTCCAACATTTATAAGGAAGGTAAAGATAATGTAGATCCTTTTTAACCCGTAATGGAATATGAATACCTTCATCATGTATTCTTTTAATACACTGAAACATCCTAAATTACCACATTCCTTATTGATTAAATTCATTCTCCCTTATTCCATATAGAATGCTGGATATACGTCATCAATCCAAAAATGTTTTAAACCCCAACAATGATGGAATATTCAAATCATTAATCAGTTCCAAGGTAGACAAGAATATCCAATATAATTTATCCAAAACAATCATGTATTATTCCAAAATCACTACCTCGGTATCAGAACTATATTATGGTTTATCATTCTCTCAACAATATATTTTCCAAAAATTTATCCTACTATTGAGTCACTTTTCTTTGTTCCACACAATCCCAAGTCCTTAATGAAATAGTACTGCAGTACAATCCTTATATACTCTATAATTATTATAACAAGTACATTGTTGATACAACACTCAATTGTCATAATCAACATAAGAACTCTAATCATTCCTCTTCATCTGTGGTAGTATCATAACATGATTATTATCCAATTGCATCATTTGTGGAATAGTCTGATGACTGGGACATAGGTTCACGTAGTGTCCAAACTCCTTGCAAATGAAGCATTGTACATTTTAAACCATTTTCTTACCCTTGCAGTTACGTACTTTGTGCCCTTTTCCTCCACACTTATAACAAACTCTCATTCTTTTCAGGCAAGTTCCAGGGTGTTTCTTTCCACAGTTATCACATATGGGAAAATTCTTCTTTTCCCTCTTCCCTTTATCCATCTTTCTCTCTTCCATCCTTTTATTCTCTTGCTTCCCTTCAAAGCCATAGGACTCAGTAAACTCTTTACTTATCTTATCAACACATGATATTATTTCTTCATATGATGATAATACTTGCGAGACAATTTCTCTTTTAAATTCTGGCTTAAGACCATAGAATATATGATCCTTCTATCTCTTTGTATCATGTGCATTGCTAGAGTTCTCATTCCTTCTACTGGGCTCCATTTCTAAACAATGGCATACATTAGATTAGTTTATAAATAACAATACCTAATCCCAAACTTGTAAAACACATAACATAAATTAAATAGTTTATGGATATAATCTATAATCATTAAAATGTCTTTTTTGAGGACGTATATACTCATAAACCCTTCATAATGATTTGTAAAGAAAATGAGAGTTATCCTAAGAATATCCCCCAGGAGTGTCGTAACCAAGAGTGCAGCAAGGCCCGTTGTCGTGCACCAGTTCCCGTTCGAGTCTAGCTCAAAGCGGAGTTTTTGGGTTTTACCCCTAGGTACATCTGTGCCAGAGCCGCCTCTACCTGCTCGTATCCAGACAGGGATGTATTGCTCGGAAAACTCATCAAATCTCTACAATACCAAAATTCTAGGAACTTCTTCAATACTAATCCTCAAAATTCATGTTAAATCAATGTGCTCTAATCAGAGTTTATCTAAATCTAGCTTCCATGGTTTGTACTAAACTTCCTCTGATACCAACTGTAACACCCCGACCCTAGTTATCCAGAGTCGGTGCATTATTACATAACATTGGCATGATCACAAGAAAGATCAAATCTCGAAAGAACGATTGGTTTAGTAGCCTTGGAAACACTAGATATATTTATAAGTTTTACATTACATCATAAAGTGAAAAACTACTACGACAACATAATGTCTCCATAGTCCACACTATTATCCCCTCATAATATCCCTGCAGGCCATTCAAAACTTATTTCTTCACATCCTGGGAAAAATAAAACATCGAAAAGGGGTGAGCTCAAATTCCCAGTAAGGATAACCATATAGCGGAACATTTAAAATAAGCATAAACATTTAAGGCAATGCATTAATAAAACAAAAGCCTTTTAAACTTGAACTTCAACATAGTATAGAAAAAGTAAAATGAAATAATGCCATATACTTATTCACATGGATATTCTACTAATCGAATAATCACATGCAATTTCAATAACCACTTTCATAATGTTGGAATGCAAAATTATGAACTTTAATTTCTTTGTCAAGGCCTCATCCCAAGACCTAGGGGCTAACTGTAACCGGATCCCATCCCGGAGTTCCTGTAATAACCGGACACCAACCCGGAGTGCCTCTAATAACCGGACACCAACCCGGAGTTCCTCTAATAACCGGAGACCAAACCGGAGTTCCTCTTATAACCAGAGACCAAACTGGAGGGCTTACTTTTACCGGTCCCCAACCCAGAACATACTTGTCTAACACATTCATCTGAATGAAAGGTTGAAATATAACATAAACATTCGGAATACAAATAACTTATGAAATTTCAATACTCTAAACAAAAACCATGAGTGACATAAGAATAACTTATCCACAGTCAAAAATATCACAAAACCTTCAATAGAATATGGATGTTTTGTATCATAATAAATCAACTTCAAATAAGCTTAAAATCCATCAAAGGATGTTGATATAGATGAAATAAAGACTATTTTAGAAAAATATCTCTTTCTATTTTGAAATCATTTAAGAGTATTATATTTATGAAATAAAACATTTTTTCTTGAAAATATTCTTATTATCTTGTAAGGGAAGCTTTGACGATTTTATAACGGCGGTAAATAGCCGCACCCGCCGTATAAGTTAAAAAAACATTCTTACCTTAAATTTGTCAAATAGGTTAAAAGTGCCTTGTTTGGAAAATGACGGAAAGATTCCATTCGAAACACATAAGGGTATAAATGACTTTAACCCATATTCTTGTAAATAGTAAAAATGTTTTGATATACATTATTAAGAAAACATGGATGTGGATGATAAAGAGATCCGAGTAGATTATTACATATAAACAACCTCAGATAATGAAGAGATTGTGAAATAACCCTTACCAATTTGGTAACTTATGAAATATACAACTCATAAAAGAGGTATCATACAATTAATATGTAAATACACATAAATTAGAGTGTATTACACAAAGAATATAATTATGGGCAGTACATACACCACACAAAAGGTGATGGTGGCAATATGGCATGAATCTCACGGGAATAAGGAGTGAGATGAAAACCCCTTACCTTGTATTTTTCCTTGG
Organism: Viscum album; assembly: GCA_963277665.1. Lineage (NCBI taxonomy): Eukaryota > Viridiplantae > Streptophyta > Magnoliopsida > Santalales > Viscaceae > Viscum > Viscum album. The sequence goes on from OY728150.1 coordinate 1,594,217,796, forward strand.
TTGGGGTAGGTTAACCTCCTGTATAATGGTGAAATAATTGTTATTAAATTTTTCAAGAATCATATATATTAATATGATATCATATATGATCTTTTAACTTTGCTTTGTAAATAATATCTTAGTATTATCGTTGTTTCGGGTGTTAACTTACTCGTTTTCATTTATATGTTTTGTTACGTAATCCATGTTCCTAATTGATAGATTGTATATTATTAATATCCAGAATGATATCAAGTCCCTAAACATCATTTTTAAATCATCAAATGATAATTATACTTGAATTGATACGATGGAGAATGAATCTTATCGCATTAATGGAGACGGTAGTCCGTACGTACGCACGAGCGACAATATCATTCTTTTGATATTAAAATAATATATAAATGGATGGTATATCATATATACAGAATCATTAACATGTTATATTTATTATTTACATGAGTTACACATCATTATTATACCCATCCAAATAATAATATATTGAATAACAATTACACCACGACGTGGAGACGGTAAGCCGTACGTACGCACGTATGGTGACATGTTATTCAAAGGGTGGATAGAATACTGAATATGGATGTACCATATTTATAATAACATCACAGTATATATATGATACTGGAGTTATTATTTTAGAATGGTAACAACAAAGGATGAAGAAGTGGAAGAAGAAGGAACTTGGAAAAGGGTGGTGAAATCATTACCTCTTCTTCGGTTTCTTCCTTTTGATTTGATCAAAAGGGCTCCGTAGGTTTGCTTTCTGATCAGACTAAGGCCTCTAGGTTGTAGTGAGGGAAGTTTGGAGAGTATTTGGGCAGAGTTTGTCCGAACCAAAAGGCTATTATGGTGTGATGAAAAGGGAAGGAGGAGTGCCCTTTTATAAGAGGGGTGAGGGGAACCTTTGGAAAAGCTAGAAATATTAGTTTATAATAAAGTCATATTCGGTTTATAATGGCTCCAAAGTTTATTATTTAAATGTTAAGGTGGGTAGGGGTCGAAAAAAACTCAACCAATAGAATTTAGATAGGTTTGTGTACTTATATTAACCTTATCATTAAGTATTAACTCTAAGTTAATTAGTTTCACTTTTACAATGTCTCTTTGTATTTATATATAATATGGTTAATAAACTTACTATATACATCCAAGAGACCCCCAAGTGGTCCATTAATGAGACACATATCATGATATAAGTATCTTGGCCAAGCCTATGATTTTTAGGAATTTAATATCAATTAATAATATAATATTTGTTTTAAGAACTCTTTTATGTCAATTTTGACACTATTCAATAGTTGATTTTTTTGAAACTCGTAACAGATTGATTACTTCGAAAAAAGTCAATTAAATCAATCCTAATATATCATATTATCCTAGAAAATTAGTTTAATTCATTAAAAGTTTCATATTATATTTATTTGGGTATTTATAATATCAATTATTATAATTTTTCACTATTATAGTAATTAATTCATCATCATTGTGTCATAAATAAATTAACTTATTTAATGTCTAAAAATTATAAATAAAATATCATTATGTAGGAAAGATTTTTATCTTCCTAATGAACATTTATAATCTAAAATCCAACATATATAACCTATTGTAAAAATTGTTTTTCTAAAAGATATATGCTTGTGTCATTTTTGTATTCATTTTAACTTAATTAAAACAAAGTGTCCCTATCGCCTACAAGTGGCACCATGGGGTCCCAAAATTGACCCAAAGATTCATATGGTCGAACATGTATCAACCAATAAGTATAGGACACGTTTTAGGGTAATTTAGTATTATTATAATATTATTTTTTAACCCTTATTTACCGGATTTAACCTTAACCATGGTAAATAAAATATTTACCGCAGTAATTATTCAATGTGTCTAAAAATAAAAGTTACCTATTTACACAATTTGAAAATCCAGATTCCAAATATGGAATCCATTTTTCTAAATTCAAAACACAGAAGTGGCAGAAATTAATTTAAAATTAATTCCCGCTGTCAAAACAAAAAGCCTGTTTTTAAGAGATAATAACTACCAAAAGATTGACACTTGTTTATGTTCGGTTTAATTGTAAAATTATGTCCAATGACCAAAATTATATTAAATGGTAAAAATTTATTCTAAATATACTTTAAAACCACTCAAATTCATAATTTATCACTATTAATTATTTTGATTAAAAAAGTTGTTTTTAATTTAAATTTAGTAATTTTCACTATTCATCAAAATATGAAAGTTATCCGAAAAGTACCAAAATTTCAACTTAGGCTAAATTCGATACTCTGAATCCAAAAATGAAGTCCATTTTGAGAGATAAAATTTATAAAATTTTAAAAGGTAGGTATTACTATTCATAACGGCTAGTTTGATTGGTTGTGGTGTGTTAGAACTCGAAGTTGCGTACAACACACGCTACTGTATTATTCAGAGGAAAGCGTACCGTAGAGGCTTGGGATGTTTCATTTTAAATTTCTTGATGTCCCCATTTAGTTAAAAAGTTTAAAATATTGTATTTAAAAAGGTTTCACTATTAAAAGTTGATAAAAGTGCAATGCTGAAAATGAATCTATTCTTGCATTATGTCTAAGAAACACATAATATGGATTCTAAAATTATAAGGATTATATAAAGATTAAAATTTAGTTAATACTATTCATAACCTTTTTTGAATGGATTTTTTGGTAAGTCATGGTGTGATTGAACTCGGTGATGCGTTTAGTGCAAGTTATTGAATTATTTTGAAGAAATAACACACTATGAAATCATGGGGTGTTACAGGGATCTACTTGTTTTTCCTGAGGATCATAGTTGTGACATCTTAATCAATGATAAAGAAGTGAATAATTGAATTGAAATGGGATGTGGGGTATGTTCACATGATTTTTATAGCCTTCATCTTGTTTGTGATTGTGTGATTGTATGGGCTAAACAACCCCCTAAAAATCATGGTTGTTGGTGGTAATTGCTTGAACACTAAACAAGTTGCATGTTGGTTAGTTATTTTGAAACACCTAAAATGTAAATTGATTAATTAAACAATTTGATAAAGAACAGATTCTCCAAGATCATATGTTTTGGTGATAATCTCCTGAATTAATAAGAATAGTTAATAATGGGATGCTTTGTTTAATCCAGAATTGTCTTATGATTTGAAATGATGGGTGAGATTTTTTTTGTGATATTTAAGGTTGTGTGTTTGAGATAGATGGTTCATGAAGTGGTTTCATTATGGCATGTGTGTTTGTTCAGACGGTGGACTAGATGAACTTATATATGATACATCAACATGGCCATGTAATGGAATGTCACATAGAGAGATTGATTGATTTTGTAATGGATGAACATGTGTGGTGCAGTGAGGCTGATGGATTTTTTTGTGGAGTAGTGAGGATATTAGACTATTTTGTGCAAGTTTTTGATAGGATGGGGTTTTGTGTTGGGTTTTAGTTTGGTTGGAATGTGACTTGAGCATGATGAGCTTGAAGAACGATGTTATTCATTGATATGGGTGGTATGACCATAGTTTACCAATGCGTATCATGCAAAAAAATCATTTCCTATGTCTGGAGATCGATATATCATGAATATGTATCAATCATATAGTAATGTGATACTACTTTAGTTTATTGGATTTTCAACTTTTGAGATCAACAAGGTTGTGTTGGTTGTTATGGATTTTGTTCAGTTGTTTCTTAGATGTGATGGATTTCATAAATTATCTGTTAAATAATGAATGAAAATGGATAAATAGAAATTGGTTGGAAAACCTAAAACGGGTTAGGTGATTTTTATGAGATTTGTATTTTAGGTGTGGCATCGAAGTGCAGAAGTTATGGTTTGGTTAGTGATTATTTCAAATCCAAAGGATGGGACTCAGTGTTTGGTACAATATATGTATCTAATCGTCTTTCCCTGTGATTTGTATATTCACCCCTACGCTATTGAGAATAATGTTCTGAACACCCCCATCATGATGAGGGATGGTGCCTCTCCAAACATCTCAGTGGGATGACGGATGGTTGGTTACTTTATTTTACCTAATATATCTTCTAGCCATTAGTATCCCAAGATTCCTCAGGCAGGTATTCGTTGGGAGGCCCTAGTGTCTTCAGACGAGGTTTTTTTTCCCATATTTCTATGGGATGAGATATGGTGCTCTTTCCCAGATTTCATTGCTGGTAGAATGAGGTATGGTTGAGACCTAGATGTCAGCGGGTGGATTGAGGAATGGTTTTCGTCCATGTGTATGTGGCCAGAATGTGGTATGTTTTTGGTCGAGGTGTCTTTAGGTGGGTTTCAGTGTACTCCGTTTCCGCAGGTTGTGGGACTAGTTCTGAGGACCATGTGTGTGTGGGTAGGTTGTGACCTAGGGCGTGTGGAAGAGTGTGGAAGTGCCATGAAATTATCTATTAGGGTCTGAGAAGTTGTCAAGTTGGAAGTCGTGCAGGGTATCCAAACATTGATGTTCATATTATATTACATTACATTACATGCCTTATTTGGTGATCATTCCATTTTAAGGTTTAGATTGTTAGTATTCCTTGTTAGGTGTTGCCGGTTTATATTGATTTCTCATAGGGTGATTAGAATGATTCTCCCATTTGTGCATGATATACTTCAGTTTTTTCCTTCATAGTATATTTTTACTCTCACCCTACATATATAAACAGATTTTAGGTTTCCATGAGGACTATTTGGACCATGCTGGGCATTACTATCTTGGATATTGGGATAGTTTCTAGGTCTCTATAGAGCCTTGTATTTTGGTATTTACTTCGGAGACTTTTATTTTGTAACAATTATTTCTTAAAATATTCATGTGGGATGGATTTTTTCATTAATTTATATATGAAATTGATTTGTTTTGTGGTTGATGCATCTTTTCTCGAAATCTAATTTTCTTATAAAGGTTAATTCCTCCCATATTGTGAGTTCCTTTTACCCTTATTGGGAGTTTCCACCACGGGGCCTTCTCAAAGCAAGAATAAATGGGCCATTACCTATCTTCCTTCATTTCCAAATCAAGAGGGGCATCATTAAAAAAGGTTCATGAAATAATGGTATCAGAGCTAATTGTTGAGAGATAGGGTGCAGTTTTGAGTTAGTAATTGTGAAGATTTCATAGTTTGGAAGTGAAAAAGTGTCATCGGGATTTGGTTCATGACATAGAATAGTGAATAATATCTAGGGAATGGAAACTTAGGGTCCCCTCTAATACAATTAAAGGAATGTAAACCTACTGAATGACCAAGTGTGGATACACTGTTTGTAGGGTAGATAACTTATGGAAGGGATATGCATCAAAATGACATGTTTTCCTATATGAGTTGGATGTTTTGGGTAATTTGAACTAAATAATGATTTAAAATTAATCATAAATAAAATTTCCTACTACTCTGGATTTGGTGTTCCTTGTTTTCAATTTTATATCTATAGAACTAGATTTTTGTCCACATGTACGGGGTTACATTGGAAGTGATCCAAATGTGGGGAGTTGTGTGTCAGTGGTGATTGTTGTACATGGGGAAGAGGAAAGAGAAATATATTCTGTGGGTCAATTTTTAGAATGGGTTATGAGCATAATTTCTTTCTTTGACCATTAAGGCTGAGAAGAGATATGATTTACTCTCCCTCCAGCATGGAAGTACGTCGATATGGGAGGTCGGGATCAAGTCACATGATATCCTTAATTTTGACTAGATATAGTTTTGGATAAGAAATATCATGAAAAACATCTAGAGGTGGCACAACATACTTCTCTCCAAAATTTGGTTACCCACATTACATTTACAATGTACTTGGAATTCCAGAAGAAGGTAGAGGTAGTTTAGTATATGCACTTGTGAGGAGGCTTCGATGTGAAGGAAGCCAGTAGGGTTCTTCTAAGGGAATGTATACTAGTATTATGTTTCAAATGAAATTCTTATAGAGGATTCAACTGGTATGGAGTTGACCTCATCAATTTCTATTTTGGCCATTACATACTCGTGCTTTTATCATGAACATGGGACCAAGATGTTTCTCTTGTGAAGCATATGGACATATTCTGAGTTAGTGGCTGAAGGTCGTTCAAGATCATTATAGTGGAGTTGGATGGTTTCAGCACCTTACACTACCATAGGTTCTATCTAGGTCATTTTAGTACCAGGGGCAGTAAGATACTACTCCATCGAGGGGAGATTGAGCATTTTTAGGGTGACATCAGGGTGTGCCTTTTGGACCTCAACTCAAGTGTGTTCATATAGGCGGTCATCAGTATAGGGGAATAAGATCTAGGAATGGTCATTTTCATTCCCAAGAGGATGTAGTCCTACTAGGCCAATACATCATTCAAGGTATGATCAGTTTTTTAATACTCTTTGTTGTGATTTTTTTTGATTCATGATATTCATACTCCTTCACTGGACCCACATTATCCCATGCTATGAGACTAGACATAGAACAACTTCCAATTCCACTAGTGTTAATTGCACCTATTGGAGTTCAGACCAACTTGTTTGATGTACGCCAGGGGATATAGATTGATGATGGAGCTGCATCAGTCTCCTATGGATCTATTATTGATATAGATGTAGTCGTAGGATGTTATTATTTTCTGGAAATTATTGTATTCTATGAATTTAATTATCTAATACTTATATTTTTGAGTTGTGTTTTTTTACATAGATAGCCAATATGTGACTTTCATTGGCAAGAAGAGTTGTCAGGTGGGAATTCGGCGTGTAGAGCATCATCTTTCATTGTTGGTCGAGCTATAAGTGGGATTAGTGTATGTTATGATAGTGGAGGTTCCCATAGTTTTGGGGGAGTTCTTGTATGTTTTCCCTGAGGATGTTGGGACTCTACCCCCTCGAAGTGATGTCGAGTTCGGGATAGAATTATAGATCGATGCATGTCTGACTTTGAAGGATACATTTTAGATGAATCCTCATGAGTTGTGGGATTAGAGGATCTAGATTGACCACCTGATGAAGAGGACCTTTATCTGGCCAAGTTTGTCATTGTGGGGTGCTCTGGTGTTGTATGAAAACACTAAAGATTGCGGTTTGAGGTTGTGTATATACTACCGGAGGATTAATCAGGTGACAGTCATGAATAGTTACTCGCTCCTAAGGATATATGATCTTTCTGGCCAAATGAGGAGATCAAGTTGGTTTTCAATGATAGATTTATGGTTTGGATATATTCAGTTGATAGTGATGGAGGTATATATCACAAGGATTACATTAAAATGCAAGTATGAGATAATTGAGTTTTTAGTAATGTATTTTCATGTTACGAACACACCATCCTTGTTTATGGGGTTTATGAACTTTTTGTTCCATGATTTCCTAGATCAGTTCATCATCATATTAATCAATGACACCATTATCTACTCATTGTCAAATAACAACAATTCTGATCTTCATAAGACTTTCATGTAGTTCCTTCGATTCCACCATCTCTATGGAAAGGGGTTAATGTTCTAGAGAAGAGAGGTTCATTTTATGGGACATGTTTTGTAATAGAAGGGTGTATAAGTGGACCCATAGAAGTTAAAGGTAGATGTTTCTTGTTCAGCACCCAATAATGTTGTGTAGGTTCATAGTTTTCTTAGTCTTATGGGATATTACCTGATATTTTTACCTAATTTTTCTACTTTTATTAGATCCATTGAATGTTCTGGATAAAATGATCAAGATTATTTGTGGAGTGAGTAGTGTCTGGTAGCGTTTTTCAATCTGAAGGGGATGTTGGCTAGCTCTCTAGTGATTCAGTTGATATATGAACGTGTGATGTTTGAAGTGTTTTGTGATGCTTCCCATCTGGGTATGGGATGTGCTATAATAATGAAATTAGTAGTGATCTCTTTTAGATCTAGGAAGTTATGTCCCCATGAACATAACTATTCCACACATGAATTGGAATTGGTAGTAGTTGTGTTCGTGATGGAGCTATGGAGGCATTACCTCACTAGTGAGTTCTTTTTAGTCTTCACATATCATAAAAGTTTGAGGTATATATTTTCCTAGAGAGATGTGAACTTATGAGATAAAATTTTAGTGGTTTTTATCCACTAAAGTGATTTAATGATCTATTAATCCTTAGGAAAGGGTATTTTTAGGGTTGATTCCTTGAGAAACAATTCATTGAAGAAGGTAGTTTGGGAATTTTTGGACCCTTGGAGGGCATTGGAAGAGATGGTAGCCCTTCACATAAATGCAGGAATGTGTGGTAGAATATGTTTTCTATTTTAGAGTAATGTAAAGTCTTATATAATAAAGAATATGGCTGAGTCTTAGTGGGAATACTCAAAGGTAGAAGCGACGTGCGATCACTTTGACCAAGTGGAAGCTCTACACCAAATGTCAGATGATGGTCATAATCAAATGTTTTTCTCTAAGAGGATATTTTTTCTAGTGGCATTGAATGAGGGATTCATCATTGATTTTCATAGCTCAGACATAATGGTTCCCATATGTGTTTCCATGATGTATTATGTCTCTAGGGAGTAGTTCTTATGGCCTGAGATGAGGCGTGTGTGGAATATCTTATGGAAATGTGCCTAGTATGCTAGAAGGTGAAGGCTGATAACCATGTCCCTAGTGGATTGTGCATTCCTTATATTCCCCCTAGTGGAAGTGGGATAACTTCTCGATGGATTTCATCACAGGGCTACCTAGGGCTCAGGTGGCGATCTGATGATATTGTTCTACTAGTGTATCCATTAAAGAAATATACAAAAATCATAGAAATTGAAGAGTTGGTACAGTGAATTCCATAACCAATAGGTATGTGGACATGGTAGTTCAGTATAAGTGTGTTTCAATATCCCTTCCCTCTGATCAGGATAAAAATTTTACCTCAAGATTCTAGGGGGGATCACATCATCCCTTTGGCACCTAGTTATGCCTCAGTACTGTTTTCCACCCTCAGATGGATGGGTAGACAGAACAGACTATCCATACATTGGAGATTATGTTGTGATCATTCATCATGGACTTTGTCATATGTTGGTTATAACACCTAATTTTGGTAATGTTTTTTATAAATAATATCCATCACTCCTCAACTATCTTGGTTCTATTTTAAGTCTTGTATGGAAGAGAACATGCTTTAACTTTATACTAGAGAGGTTGGGGAGACAACATTTCTTTGTACCAAGGTTGTGTTGAGAATGAAATAGAAGGTTCTACTCATTCATGATATGATAAAATTATTACATTACCAAAATAAGTCATATACCAATCGAATGAGGTGTCCCTTAGATTTCAAGGTTGGGAACCATGTGTTCTTGAATGTTTCCTCTCGGTGTTGGTAGTGGAGTTTTAGAAGAGGGAGTAATATTTGTCCCAATTTCATCGAACACTTTTATGTGTTTGAAAAAATTGGATAAGTTGTGTGCTAGTTATCATTGCAACCGTAGTTGGAGTGGATCCAAGATTTGTTTCGCATCTCTCATCTTCATCAGTATCCTCATGATGAGTCCAATTTCACCAAATGGGGATAGTTGGACATTGGAGATGATGTGACGTATGTGGAGTGGCCAATAGATATCCAGGATAACTGGGATAATGTGATACATGGAAGGACAATTACATTGGTTCATGTGTTGTGGAAACATGGTTGCTTGATGGAGAGCACATGGGAGAAAGAAGTGTCGTTTAATTCTCTATATCTAGAGTTGTTCTGAGTTTTTTCTTATTCTATTTTTCTTTATGATGTTATATTTGAACCCTGTTTTTTATAAGATGAGATGTTTTCTTATCCCGTGATGTGTGATAAAGACCTAACTTGTGATTTAGGGATGAAATAATTCCTAATTGAGACGTATTAATTGGGAAGTGATTAAAACTGTGTGGGTGATTATGTGCCTCCATGCGTGTATAATATCATGACATGGAGGATGGAATTCTCTGATTCAGGTGTTTGTACTGTGCAGTTGTTGTAATATTTTGGGGTGTCTTCTTCTCTATTGGGTTCGAAATGTCAAAGGAGGTTTTTTATGAGAAGCTTTTACACTCCATACATTGATAAATATAGGGCGTTTATCATGGAAAATTGATGTGTTTTGTTAGTAGTAGTGTTTCAAGAATGATGAGATGCTTGAGAGGTATCTCACGGGATGGTTTTTCAGACCCCTCTTTCTTCTAGGATTGTTTTTTGTATTATCAAGGATTATAATCATTTGAGCGGTATTATATGTAATACTTTATGTCTGAACGATCAATTACATTGCGGGTCATATAGGTTAGAAATGTTTGGAGGTTGTTTGGAGGGGTTTGGGTGCTAAAGGATGGAAGTGGGAGGATTACACACCATGTAATTATGTAACACGGCGTGAATCATGGGTTCACGTCTCTCTTGGAAGGGTTCATGGTGTGAGGAGATTTTTGGTTTGAAAAATAAAATTATTCAAGAGTTGAATGGTTTTTCATTAGAAGTGTACCTTGAGGGGTTACATGGTGTGATAGGAGATTACATGCCGTGTAATTTTCCTACATGGTTTTCTAAAGTTTTATTCAGTGGAACATTTTTTCATTCATGAATTATCTATTTTTTCTCTCATTCCAAATGAAAACTAGGTACCCTGAGTATACATTCAATCCCCACTCCTCATCGGTGGTCAGTTTATTTTGGTTGATGTTCATAACTGATCTATTATCGACCTATGGTAGGGATCCCCTCCTTTTCATCTATTTTCTCCCCCCTAGAATTCAATGATTAAATTTATATTGGATAGGGATGAGTTTTTGGGAATCACTTTGATTATATTTTAGTACGGAATAAGTTGTTCTATGTTTTTAGCGGTGCAGTTGTCACTTGAGCCATTTTATGTTCACCCTGTGGTGCCCGGATGAATTCAAAATATTTTTTGATGTATATAATCTCCTTATTTTCTATTTGATTGTGTATTGAGTTAGATAGATCTTATTTTTTGGGTGGATCATAGTTTTTCAACCCTAATCAATGATAATGTAGTGTACAATTGAATTGGAAAGGTTAGTGGGGTGTGTTTGCATGCATTTTACATCCATGATCATGTTTTTCATGATTTGATTGTACGGGCTAAATTACTTAATAAAAATCACTTCCATTGGTGGTCCTTGTATTCCCACTAAACAAGCTTCATGTTGGTTATTTCTTTTTAAAAACATGAAAATAGAAATTGTTTAATTAGGTACACTTGGATAATAAACAGATTCTCTAGGATCATAAATGTTTTGGGATAATACCCTAAGTTAGAAAGAGAGATTAATTATTGGGAGTTTTTTGGATCTATAATTGTTTTATTATTTGGTATGTGGGGTGAGGTGTTGTCTAGGATAGATGTGTTTGTGTGTGTGAGATAGATGGGACAAATAGTGGTTACATTGTGTCATGTGATTTGGTTCAGATTGTGTCATGGATGAACTTGTAGTTGATACATCAACCTGAAAATGCAATGTAATCTCATGTAGAATGATTTATTTATTGTGTAATGGATGAACTTTTGTGGGGAAGTGAGGATATGGGATTGTTCTATGGTCCAGTGAGGTTACGATACCATTGTTTGGTGATGTGTGACCAGATGGCGTTGTGTGTTGGGGTTTTGTTTGGCTGGAATGTTACTTGAGTTGGATGAGTTTGAAGAATAATCATAGTAGTTGATATGAGTTGTATACCTGGGGTTTCCCCGTGACTATAATGCAGAATGATTAACCTATATTTCGAGAGATATATATATATATATTATGAATGGGTATCAATCAAAGAGGAATTTGAAGATTCTTTATTTTATTGGCTTTTCTCCTGGTAAGATGACCTTGGATGGGTTTCTTATTATGGATTGTGTTTGGCAATTTATTGGTTGTGATGGATTTGCTAAATGATCTATTTAATAAAGAATGAAAATGGTTAAATGGAAATTTAATAGAAAACATAAAATGGGTGTATGTCTTGTTATGTGGTGTGAGTATTTATGCATGGCATAAAAGCGGGGAAGTCTTGGGTTGGATAAATATTTTTTTAAATCCATAGGTTGGGATTGGGTGTTTGGTACCATATATGTATCAAATTTTATTTCCTTGTGATTTCAATTAACACCCCCACCCTAGTTCAACACTATGTGATGAACACTCCCATTATCAAAGGGGAAGGTTTCTTTCCATGCATTTCATTGGGAGTATGGATGGTTGGTCACATGCTCTTCCATACTTCATCCTCAAGGCATATGTATCCCAAGACTATTCGAGCATGTTGTGGTGGTGAAGCCCTGGTATTTGCGAGTGAGGTTTTCTTTTCCAGGTGACTACAAGATTAGATGTGTTGTGCTTTCCCATGTGTCTTTTGATTAAAATATGGTTGTGGCCCAAGTTTCTACGTGTGGAATGATGTATCATTGTGGAATAGGTGTCTGCCAGCAGATTGTGGTATGCTTGTGGCCCAGGTTTCTGTGGGTGAATTGTGGTGATCTTCATTTTCCCAGGTTCTGGGACTAGATCTTAGGTCCATGTTTGTGTAGGAAGGTTGTGACATGGGTCTTTTGGAAGAGTGTGGAAGCACCAAGATGTTTGTCGTTAAGGTATTAGCAGTTTACCAGTGGAAATTGGTGTGGGTAACCCAAACATAGATGTTCTTATTATATTACTGTACATGAATTTTGTTATTTGGTGAGTGTGACATAGGGAGGTTGGGATGGCCAACATTCATTTTTAACTATTGTTTGTTTCTATTGTTTTCTCATAGTGGAATTAGTATGCCTCTCCAACTTGTGTATGAGAGACTTTGGTTTTTATGTATTGAGTATACGTGTATGTTCACCCTATGTTTATAAAATGAATTTAGGATTCTAGGTGGTCTATGTGGACCATGATGGGTGTTACTAGCTCTGATTTTGGGATAGTTTTCAGGTTGTTTCATAGCCTTATTTTAGTTAATTACTTTGAAGACTCTTTTTTTGTAATTTTTTTTAAACAACCATGTGGTTGGATGTTATATTTCATTTATATATGTCTTTGGGTCATTTTGTAATTCATAAATCTTATTCATTGATCATGGTTTCCTGTAATGGGTAATTCTCCCTATTCTGAGATCCTTGTACCCTTAGAGTTATTCGCCACCCTGGGGCCTGCTCTATGTGGGATTCTGGGGTCATTATCTCTCTTCCTTCATTTCCAACTCATGAGGGGAATATTTAGAGGGAGGGGTAGTCACTTCTATTCTATGATCCCATTTGAGGCATTCTGTAATGATAATTTTATGTATTTCCTATGCGAAATTTAACCATTTCTATGCTATGATCCTATCAATGGATTTCTATAACGAGAAAACCCATGTATCACTCATAGAATTTAATTGGTCAATTATCCCATATAAAGTTTTCTATAAATAGGAATCATATGTATTACACATATAAGGAGGACAAAATCTAGTCTATGGTCCAATCAACGGAATTATATACTAAGGAAATTGAATTATAACTCTTAGATAAATACATTTCAAGTAACTTATGAGATCGTCCATAGTATTCTATAATGAGGAAACATTTATCCCTCATGGTATATATAAGATAAATATCCTATGATCCCATCCATTGAATTCTGTTAAAATGATCCGATGAATCACACAAGGCGTAATACGGTTCGATTCTTATAAGTTTCATATTAGTATTTAGTCATAGACCATGGGTTCCATCCATTCCAATTTCAAGCATCATAACTCATTTCATTCCTTGTTTAACAAATTACTTCATAAAAGGTAATTCATGTATAATTTAATTAATAATTAAATTTGTATAAGAATTACATTTATCAAAAAAATATTATATAAATTGAGGTATTTATCCTTAAAACCACGCCACATACTCAAAAAATATCACCATTTGAATTCAACATGTTATTTGAGATGGAGAAACACCTCTTTGGTAGTTTTATTAATGAACAAAGCATAGTTTATGTACCAGATCATATAATATAATATAAATAAAAATTATAAGAGATTTCATTCAACACACCTCAAAGATGATTAAAGAGTAAGTACATCATTTAATAATGGGTTTGTAAACTAACACCCATAAAGTGGGACTAAATTTTCTAACAAATCATAGGCCATGAAATACAAGTGACACACCCATGAAGGGGTTGTTTGAGTTGAAGTGGGTAACCAAAACTGTTAACATTTAATGAAAAATGGATAATTGATTCATTAATTTAGGTTTAACATATTACTTCCACATTTAAAGGTTGACACATGGAAAATTCGGCACATGGAATAACAATGTATTTTATAAAATGATGAGACATTGAGAGAAATGAAAGAGACTTCCTAACTTATTATTAGGAATATTAAATCATCCATTATGGGGATTTGATTTTATCTAATATGATAGAAATAATAATATTAGAAGAGTACCCTAAAAATTAGGTGAATTAGATAACAAGAACATAACATCGAAGAAGTTGATAGAAAATTAGAAAGGAAGAATGATGAGTCACAGACATACAAATATTATTATAAAACACATAATGGTGTTATATTTGAATAGAAAATGATGGATATACACCAAAGCATTAGGCATAAGTTGGATACATACTTCTGATAATAAATAAATCACTGGTGAAGGAAAATGGGTTTAATCCCATTCAAGGTTGGATTAGAGAATCGGTAATTTTTCCTCTCTTTAGTGAGGAAAGAGGTTAATTTTCATGGATTGGATAACCAAGATCAAAATGTGAATCTCACTCTACCCTTGAGCTATACCCACAATAGTTTCAGAACATCATTTTTTACAAGGTTTTGGTAACCATGTTCCAATAGATCAATGCTACAGGTTAAATAGGACACGCAGTGTGGGTTATGCACACTATTGGAAACCCTTGCATAGACCATGTGGAAACCTCTTCAATTTAATGTAGACCACTCAAAAAGCCAGACACTCTTCCTGGAATAGTTTAAAATATTGTGCGACATCCAATATAGGACCACACATTTTCTCATGAGGGGTTATAAAATATTTGCAAACCCAGCACTATGTATGTTCCCCCTGAAATGATGGATTTTATATATTAGTGCTCACAAAACTCATTAAAAATATTATCCCCATATAATTCCTTAAATATTATCCAAAATTAGTACTTTTATGTGTTCCAAATATTGTAATACGTTTTTGATACTCAAATTAGGATATGACCCACCGACAAAAAATATTCAATCTCCCCTTGAATTTTCAACGGTCCAAAAAATCTGACTCTTAAAATAGTGAATGATTTAATGAATGAATAAAAATATATATGATATAATAATGATCATATAATAGTTAATGGAATTTACATTTCTTTCAATATATCCATATAAAAGTGAAAAAATGTTCATTCATATGTATGACATACCATCTCTATGGTTCATGTAATCCATTTTTCTATTTCATCTATTCAAGAATTATTTTAGAAATGTATCTAATAAATATTTAAAATTCTAATAAAATTAATAACAATATTTATATTTTGAAAATATAAAAAATTTGAAGTAAAAGAAACAACAACAATGAACCATACAATAGAAAACTATGTTGTTAACCCCTAAAACCACGATAATATTGATATATTTTTGATATATGGGTGGAAATATGTTATAAGTGTATAATATAAGATATTATAAATATGAATATGGTTCTTTAATGAAGTGTTATAAAATTTAAAATCATTATAAATTAAAATAATGTGTTTTAAAGTTTAATAACTTGGATTTCCAACAATTATTTTTGGGATATTTTATTGATTATTTATGATACCAAGTGCTAAGATGGAAAGTAATTATGTGTCTTGGTTTACATAAGATTAATGTTTGAAATATATTACATAAAACAAATGAATATCTCTCCTTAGTTTTTGGAAAATATTCTAAATGGGGGTTCAAATAAAAAAATGAGGGACCAATTGAGTTCAGAACATGGGTTTCACCCTAGGCACAACGCACCCATAATCAGTGTGGGTCATTTGTGGAAATGTCATCATAGGGCATGAAATGAATAAAATAATTGGATTAATTATTTAATTTTTATTCCATTGATAAAGTAACTATAATGTATTTAAATAGACTATTATGAAGAAATTTTTTGGTAAGACACATAACACTAGAGAAATTGGATATCCATTGGTACGGGCATTGAAAGATACCTCTCAGGAAAATGATAATCAGATCGTAGATTAGAGATCAGCAGGAAACAAGATTCTGAATCTCACTAACAACAATGATACTTGATCATTCTTCATCACTGATTGATCTATTTCATTGTTGTAAATTTTTTAGATTTGGATTCTTTCCCCATTCTTCATTTCCATTATGAACACAGATCAATGAAATAACATATTGATCTACAGTTCAGTCATCTTACGAGATGGGTTTAATTTCTAATTTTTATCATGAGAATTTCTTTGTGATGTTTTATTCTACATTTTTATTCTAAAAGTGGTGGGAAGAGGCAAAAAATGTTCTCTGAGGTTTGTTCCTTGTGTCAGGGCCATGAATTTCTCCTCGTTCTCTTCATTAATTGTGAGTGTTCTACAATTCCCATGTGTTTTTAGATCGATCGAGAAATTGGAAACTTCACACATGTTTCCTAGAATAATGATTCATTGTAATTAATCTAGTATTAATACTAAATGATGGCTTTGTAATGATGGAGGAGGTGGTGGATCAGAAGTTTCTCGATACCCAATTTGATGTTCTTTAGTGTGCAATGATTGAAGACAGTCGATGGTGTTCTTCAAACATATTTGGTGAATGAAATATTTTTTTAATTGATATAAATTCTCAGATGATGTGGATACACGATTTTCCAGTGAGGAAAATGGATGAATCAATTGTCATAGGCATGGAAATGAAATCCAAAACCAAATTAGAGAATCTGTAAATTTTTGCACTACAAAACATCTACGATAGAGCCCCATTCCATATATGCCCCTATCACTGAAAACTAGGGTTTCAGGAGGGAGGTAACTATTAGACTACAGGTGACCATTTAAAATAGTGTATGGTCTCCCTTTTAATCATGATGTTTACCTCAGATGGTATATGGACACAGGATAGAGAACACAGGCATGTGAACACTAAATACTCTCACATGGACATGGATTCTCTTGTTGTACATGTTTATACATGTGTACTGGTACATGGGATGAGTACATGGGTAGTAGACATGACATATAATTTTACATAGACGTGGACATCAGACATGCGTTATTTTCATAGATAATACTAGGGGGATAAGGGACAGAACATGTAACCACAATACACACTTTATAGTCCGAATATCTTTTATTGGAGCCTTCATCCTTTATGTCGTAGTAATTTTCTATTAGTTTTTCTTCCCCAAATCCATTCCCTGATGGTTAATATGTAATCACCTCCTAATACTTGGATATTTATCCCATCAGTGGGAATTCTTGCATTCATTTTTTCGCACCCCTCTATTAGGCCCGATGTGGGATCCTTCATTCCTCTTTAGTCCCTCAGTGGTGTTCTTGGTAACGTTGTGACCAACACCATGTAGACTCTGATCCTATACATTTTGGTTTAATCAACATTGAGTTGTTGGTATACCCCATGGCCTTTGGATTGGTCCTCATCTGTGTATCATATATCTTCAGACTATCATCACATAATTCTAATGGCGAAACCTACTGATAATTAACCCTCAAAGGAACATCCATTGTGTTATCAGACACTATAGTTCTTTCTACTGGATGAGTGCTTTGTGAAATCCTTCAAGAAGGAATCTTATACCAGCATCATAGTAGTTACATACCCATATAATTTTCATCTTTTTTTGGTTATATATGTATACTATTGTTATAAGTGATGGAGAAATATTTATTTATAAGTATGACCTTATTCTCTTGTTATTTGTTTTAGGTTTTTGGGGGTTCCTTCTAGGTATTTTTATATTCAACCCTACATGGGAATTTCAGACATGTATTGTGTCTTTTTTTGAGAATTATACTTTTTATAGAGTTCTAGATGGACTAGGATAGGATAGTTCATACAAAGAATATATATATATAGTGGTGTGTTCATGGTGAATTTTGATTTCATTCCCATGTTAATCTTTGGAGTTTGGAATTCTTTCAAACTCATTGTGGTGGGATTATTTTTGGGTATATTTACTTTCCTAAAATTGTTTCAAATTCTGGTTTTGGTATTTTTATGTATGAATGAAATAGTTTTTAGTTGTCTTTTCACATTTCATTATTGTGTATGATTGGATATGTGTGACTGTGTATGGGTACTTTGGCTATGGTCGTGATATGCATACTCAGTACTAGTCATCATCCCATGTCCTATTTAAGGTAGGCTTGGGGTGTTATGGAATATGACCCATTAATATGGGTTGTGAAATATTAGTATGAGATGATTCAATTCTACCATAGGACCATTGTTTGTGAGAATTGATTTGGGAAATAGTTTTATTTCTTTCAAGTTGCACATTCAGGCTGGGGACTCTAGTGTTCATGTAACTACTGATGTGGTATGTCTTTTTTACTTTTGGGATGCCTCTTTGATGTATTCTAGTTAGGATCAAGCATCAAGATCACAAATATGATCACCTCAATAATGTTTCATAGAAATAGATACTATTTCCATACATTATTCCTTTAGGTGGTGCAACAACAATACCACCACCTGTATAGTAGCTAATGGTGACCGTATTACTATTGGATGAGATGCACAAGATGTGGGGACATCTTGAGTTTTAGTGACAGAGACCCATAATTCTCTGAGGTGAGCCAATCCTCTAGGCGATTAAGGACTAGATTAAATAGGTGACTTGGGATTTTCCTCCAGTCAACACACCAGTAGAACATATAGTGGTCCTAGAGGTGATCCTTCTCTATAGATCAACAAGAATGTAGTAAAGGATATTGACCGATTCTTATGATGAGTCCAATATATTATGGTCAGAGTTTGAATGTATCTTCAAATATTATTTATCTCTAGTTAAACTAAGGGTTTTTAATTTACATGAACTTTTTGGCTCTATCAGGGAAACACTATAATATACAAGTATTCAGCAAGGATTAATAAAACTCTTCAATCACTGAACATATTGATTTTTGTTACTTGTTATTCTGATATTGGATCTTTGATTGAGTGTTTCAGAGATATATCTAAGTCTTTTTCAATCCTCTTGGGATTCTTAATTCTTTTGGCATGTAAGATCGAGCTCACGTAGTTTAATATTTCATAACTGAATAGATACAGATAGCGTTTATCTATAGTGGGAAAGATTGACCAGATACCTTGATAGTAGGGAACTGATTTCAATCTTAGGGACCTAGATGTGAGATGCATTTTAGGTGGTGGTCTTAGAAAAGGGTATATGAAATTAAAGGATCACAAGATGGGTCCAGTCAGTCCATGGTGAGGCGGTACTACAAATTTGAAGGTAGTGGAAATATTGCCTAAGATTTTATAACCCACCATATAGCTGACATAAGATACTTTGGATGGTCCATCGAGTCATAGATTGCGATAGTATTAGGAAGAAATTCATGGTATCAGATGTGAAATTATATTTGAGAAAATATCAAGAGGTGGTAGACATTTGAAATATTACAACCACCACCCCCTGGTGGTCAATTTCAGGCTCAGTGTGCTAGAAGACATAGAAGGGGGAAACTATATAATGTCAATGCTTACAACCTAGAGACATTGAGAACGATTTGAGGTATGATATATGTCTTTTTTAACTTATCTAAAGTACTAATAAACATAGTTTCTAGCCATTCCACTCATTCACAATTTCATGTTTCAGAGTTATAGAATCAATTTGAGCCCTTGGCTCAACACTTACAAATGGGGACTTTCTCTGAAGATGACTTACAGATCGAAAAAAAGTTCTGATAGTGTGAGTTTACTCTTGGAGATAAGAATATCTTGGGGAATCTTTTTGTCATAGTGATTAGGCTTTATAACCTCATCTTATGTGTGGACAGGTTATCTACAGTTCAAACCAAAATTGACTATTTTATGTTGAGGGTGTGTTGTGTTCATATTGAACGATCTAGTATCTCTTTGTTGGTTAAAAGTAATCCCAGGAAGTGTATAATAGACTCATTCATATGAGAGTGAATTTGATTATTCATCAGTTGTCTGGACATACCCTTGTTGGAGAATATTTTATGAGTTCCCAGTTTCATGTGGTGGTTGAAGTGTATGAGCATGTTCCATTCATTCCTCCTAATTATGAGAGAGACTTATTCAATGATCTCCAACCATGTACTACACACATATATATATATATATGAAATCTATCACATGTATATCATAGAGATTCAGGAGGTGAGGATGTAGTTGGAAGTAATGTAGTGGAATGTCTTTGTTATACCTAGTTTTTTACCCTAGGTAAACTCAGTTTTTTTCTCCAAGTAATTAACTTGAATATTGATTTTCATCATAGAATATATGTTCTTGAACAATGTGACTGTGTAGAACAAGTATCCACAACCGTGGATCGATGAGGACATTGACTAGTTGAGAGGGGCATGATGGTTCTCAAATGATGACCCAAGGGTAGGATATAACTAGTTTCAATTATGGGATGAGGATATACAGAACATGATATTGAGATGTTTTTATTGTCACTATATATATTTGGTGTCTCCATTTTCCATTTATAATTCCTTTGCAATTTCTATGGTACTCATGAATTGGATCATCCATCCATCGCTATACAAGTCTGTGATGGTCTTTATTAGTGACATCCTTTTTTACTCAGTGTATGAGGAGGAGAATGTGAGAAAAATTCATATTGTTCTGTATATACACTAAAATAACCATCTTTATGGAAATTATATATAAGATTTAATTTAGGATTCCAATGTTCCACTTTCTGGGCACATTCACTTTGTATATAGAGTGGAAGTTGAACTCACCATGTTTGAGGAAGTGTTATCATCAGAACCACCCAAGAGCTTGATGGATGTGTGGATCTTACTTAAATTGGAAGCCTATTATAAGATATTAATACCTGATTTATCTAAAATATCAGCACCCATGTTATTTTTGATGTGAATTGGGTAGTGTTTCATGAGTAAAGTGAGGTGCGTGAAGGTTCATCATTAGTTGAGGTCAATAATTACGACATCCACCTTCATGATATTTGTAGAGGAGGGTATTCAGAATTTTGTGTTTTGTGATGAATCATGAACGTGGTGTGTTTGTTTTTTGGTGTAGATATAAGAATTGCTTTCATATCGGTCATGTATGTTGTGACCACATGAGAAGAACTACATGACTGACAATCTCCAGTTACTAGTGGTGTTCTTCGAACTAAATATGTGGAGACACTACCTGATGGGTGAGAATTTTATTGTCTATTTTAATCTAAACAATCTCAAGATTATCTTAAATCAGAATGATATTTCCTTGAGATAGAGGTGGTGTCTAGAGTTCCTCTAGGATTATGAATTCAAAATATTCTATAAAACACAGATGGGGACCATCGTAGCTGATTCTCTCAGTAGAATATCTAGTTCAAAGTAACTGAATGATGAGTCTGAGTAGTTTTCCTCATTGTAGTTATCATTTTTTAATAGAGATGGAGGATCATACCTCCAGTCAATGGTTTCCATTCCTCATCTCTTGAATGGATTTATAGAAACACAACTTGGGTAAACCGACATTGAGACCCCACAAACTCATATATCAACATAACATCCTTCTGATAGATTTATAGAAGGCAGGAATCATTTCATTCTATTGGATGGATGCATGGTGTTACCAGGGATGTTTTAGGAGGGGTTTCTAATATATTTTCATACACATCACTTGGTTTCACATATTTACCAGGACATCTAACGATTGTTTTCAGTGCCTTGGGATTATGAAGGGAGTTTTAATGTTTGTCTCACAATGCCATACTTGTCCAAAAATGAATGATGATCACCAATTAACATTTGTTTTAGCTCGCTCCCTTGAGTTTCAAGAGTATAATTGGGATGGTATATCCATATAATTCATTATATGATTACCACATACATCACATGGAAGAGATTCCATCCATGGGTTGGTAGACCGACTGACTGAGTCGGCTCACATATTCACTATTTGGGAGCAATGTTTTGTAGATAAATAAGGATGCATCTACCAGCCTTATATAGTTCGAATCAATGGATTTCCATCAAAAATAATTTTTGATAGTGATTCTCGCTTCACTACCCAGTTGTAGAAAGTATTACATGAGGCTTTGGGGCTCATTTGCACATGAGCACAATGTTTCACCCCCAAACTGATGGCTAGACAGAGCGGAGAATTCTGTTATTCAAGAATATGATGAAATGATGAATGATAGAATTGGTCCATATTTGGTAGAATCAGATACCACTAGTTTAGTTTCCATAAAATAATAGTTACCATCCCTGTCGATAAGGCACCATTTAAGGTTTTCTATGAGAGACCCTATTGGTCAAAAATTGGCTGGACTGGACAAGGACAATCAGTTCTTATGGGCCTTCAGATGGTGAAATAAACCACCAAGAAGTCTTAGATCATCCTAGAGTAGATTAAGACTATGAAAATAAATCGTAAGTATTTTGTGGACTGATGGCGGAGGCTACTGGTGTTTGGGGAGGGAGACCATGTGTTCATATGAGTTTCACCTTGCGGTGGATTCTGAAGATATGGCTAAAGTAGAAATATATAACTGAGATTAATTTACCTTTTTAGATACTATATATATTTAGAGAGTTCCCATACCACTTATCTTTACCTCTATAGTAATATTGGGAACACAATTTCTTCCACGTTTCATAGTTGAGGAGGTACGTGCATGACCCATCACACGATATCAACTTGGGTGAGCTAGAAATTGATGATGGATCTACTTTGAATGAATTCCTAGTATATATTGAATATTGATAGGGGAGGATAATTAGGGGGTGGGAGATTCATTCAGCATGTGTCTGTTGGTATCATGGGAATTTTCAGGAGGGCACATGGGAGTGAGAGGCTCCGATAAATTCTCAGTACCAACTTATCATTTTGTAGCCATTATTTTGGATTTTAGAGAAGTAAATCCCAAGGGTGTTGGAATTTAATATCTCATATTTTACATTAATTATTTTTTGATATTTTATAGATTATTTATATCACTTATTTCTAAGAAATCGTGCAACTCAAAGGCCCTTTTTTTCCTGTGTAAATGTTTGAAATATATTAAATATATTTAATCACAAGCGCATGTAATTTTTCTCAAAAGTGGAATAACATATAGATAAGAGATCATAAAAAAATAAGGCCACCATTCAATTAAAAATGTGGTTTTTACCCTAGAAACAACAATAACATTATCACCACTATGTGTTTGTAGAGAAGTCATCATCGGCCTGGAATTAAAAAATAATTGAATAAATTATTTTATTTTTTTCATCACTACAACAACTGGGTAGTATTTAAATTGAATTTTATAAATAAATTCCAGGTTTATTTTCATAAATTTAGATCCATTAGAGATATAATTGAAGTATATTACTCATAAGAATGGAAACTAGATCATAGATCAGTGATTGACAAGAAATGAGATTCAGGATCTCGCTAATGACAACAACAATGGTTCATTATTTGTTAATGATTGATCCATCTCAATATATGATATTTGTTTTTTTGGATTAATTACCAATTAATAATTCATTTTAATATCAAAGATCATTTATCCAATTTTATTGATCCATTGTTCAGTTGTCTTATATGAATGGTTTAATTGGAGGTTCTTATTAGGGGAATTTCTATGTAATAATTGATTATTCGTTGTTATTATAATGGAGATGGGTCAAGGACAACATGAAAATTGGTGGAGGATCATTAATTATCCTTGTGGTTATGCAATTATGCCCTTTTTATTTATTCATCGTGTGTATTTTATATTTGGAATTTGGTTTTACATCAACTTATAAATTGATCATTGTGAACATGTTTCTTGGTGCAATGATTTCATATCATATATCATGGATCAATACGACACAACGGTTGTGAGATGATGTATATGGGTGATAATTAAATTATTTTGGATACCCTAATTCTTTTTTTTCCTCAAAAAATGAGGAACATAATTTGAAGGTGTTTTCCAAATAGATGTGATGACCATAACATGTCTTCTATCGACAATTAGTCTTTACTTATGTGGATCCTTGATTTTTTGGTGAGGCTAATGGAGAGATTGATAGTTGATGGAATATAACAAAATATGGAAATTAGATATGAGAATCTAGAAATTTATACATTACATGGAGTGTAATGAAAATAAACACACCATGTGGACCCCTATTAGTGGAGAAGAGGGTTTTGGGAGGGAGATAAGAATCACACGGCTTGTGACATGGTCATACAATGTCTTCTACCCAATGGTAAGTTTGGAGTGTAACTCAGATGGAACATATACACAGTTTCGAGTACATTTGCAAGGTCATATTGTGTACTCACTCACGGGGATGACTTGGCTTGGTGTACATGGGCATACCATTGTGATATTACATGTACAGAGTACATGGGTAGACAACATTCCATGAACCCTTACATGGACATTATCATGGGAAACTTTATTTTACATGGGAGGAACCCAAGGTCAATGGGATATGGTGTATGACCCAACTACAAACCATGTAACCCTATGAAGTTGGATTAAATACTATATCCTTTATATTATAAAATGTTTTTTTAAGGTTATACTGTTCATATTCATTCTATAAGGGTTTGTATGGTATCATCTCTAACTCCTAGGACAACAATTCCTTCAACATGAATTCTTAGATATTGTTATTGGAATACCTCTATAATTATTTGTGTGAGATCCTTTATTCATGTTCCAACCCTAGGTGGAGTTATTAGTATCATCAAGACCAACAATAAATTGGCATTGATCCTTTAGTTCATGTGTTAATCAAGATTGAGTTGTTGGCATACCCATTCCCTTGGGAGGGATCCTTATTTATGTATCTTATCAATTCATATTTTTAGTGCGTACTACTAATGGAATGGCCTTATGAATGTTACCTCTCAAAAATAGTTTATCCGTGTTATTAGTCTTTGGTGTGTGTTATCTCGGACGAGTACTATATATAAAACTTCAAGATGGAATCATGTAATGGAATCATGTTTGTGAATTATTTTTAAACTATGTGACATTATTTTTTTTATCTACATATTCTTTATATATATCCTATAGACATGTACCTATATAGAGAAAACTGTATTCCCTTATTGTATTTTTTATGGTTTCAAGGTGTCTGATTTTTCATTATTATACTCACCCGTGCACATGATTTTCTTTCACAGGTAGTTTCTTATGTGGATGATTAACTTTTGATAGATTCCTAGATGGACCACTACCAGACACTGCATAGTGAGATCAGACAGAACGAGGTGTCTCCCTGTGTCATTTTGAATGATTTCCCAAGTATTTCATTTAGGTTGGAATGGTTTTCAGAATATTTATGAATGTCCCATATTTTCCAATGTTTACTTTCCTTATATCCTATCATACTATGGTTGGGGAATTTATATGCATGAATGCATGATTTTTAATTTTTTTTACATTTTGTTATTTCTTTTAGAATAAATATTTGTCTGTGTCTACCTATTCATAGGATAAGGCCTCTCATGCTAGTGATATTCCTACTGAGTACTATTCTCCAGCCCCTAGCCTTTCAAAGTTAGGAATCATGTGTCACAAATCTACCCCATTGAGATGATTCATAAAATCAAAAAAGTGTAGGGTTAGGTGAGGGGTTTTTGTAACTCAATTTCCATTCATTGAGTAAGTGTTCTTCTAAATTGACTATGTTAAACTTTGGTTAAATATAAAATCAACTCTAATTTTATTATTTTTTTTGTAATTAATTTATATTAATTAATAATTCTAAAAAAT
Organism: Viscum album; assembly: GCA_963277665.1. Taxonomy (NCBI): domain Eukaryota; kingdom Viridiplantae; phylum Streptophyta; class Magnoliopsida; order Santalales; family Viscaceae; genus Viscum; species Viscum album. The sequence goes on from OY728150.1 coordinate 1,594,243,681, forward strand.
ATTAAAATCATTTATGAGGTCTATATATTGCCCATTCGTTGTAATTAACTTGAATACACATTTATTTATCATCATTAATATTTCAATTCATATTTACAACTTTAAGGGGTTACAATTTAAAAGTTATAATATTGGTATGAATTTATATTAAAATAATTATTTTATATGATTTATTATATTTTTCATTGAATGAATATTATAATGAATCCTTCATAAACATCGTCATATTTTGTATCCCTTATATATTTAAATATTTTCCATTTTTTATTCCACATTTTCCACTTTTTGGCTCATGAATAAAGATAGTGAGTTAAAAAAAATATGGTCCTATTTTTTTTTAGATCGAAAATATTTTTCTTCAATATCCAAATTTTTCAAAATTTTTTTTACAGAAGGCCTTATTTTTTAATAATTTTTTTATAAATAAAGAGTTATGTTTTCCTTGCATTTTTAAAAGGATATAAATTAATCGTAAAAATGATTTCTAAAATGTTAATTTTTATCTTTAAAAAACTAAATAGATTGTTTCTTTTTTAATTTATATGATTTTAATAGAATTTTCTTCCACTATAAATATTTTATAATATTCAGATTCATCACTATGTTTTTAGTTATTTTGAAAGTAAAAAAACATTATTGAAAACTAATTTCTAGGATTATCTTCCATTTGAATTTATTCACCAAAAGAAATGAATTTATTATAAAACATATATGATGAATTAGTGGACAAATTTTATCTCATATTAAATTTTTAGTTAAAAAAATATCTGGAAACATTCAGTTTATTATTATCATATTTCATTGTACATTATACCTCTCTTAAATATCAATGTAATTTTTATCATGGATATTCTAATTAACTAAACTGTATACCAGTTTAACATATATATTTTTTACTATAAAATATATTTGATTTACTAGGGAGATATTGATATTTTATATTCTTTATTCAATATGAATATTTATTGATTATTTATAGTGTTGATGAAGTAAATTTTAAATTAAATATCTGATTAATTCATTGGAAATATTAAATGATGGTTAGGCCCCGGTTATGAGAAAAATCACATTATGTGTTTTTCATATTCCTGATCCATTTTTGTAATATTTCCTTGCATGAGAAATAAATAGTAAAATTTATTTTCCTAAAATTCAGTATTCCATCATTATGAAATAATATATAAAAAACCATGTCATTATTGGAATAGTTATAAATTCCATGGATATGTTTCTAGACTATTTAATTATATATATGAAATAATTTGATCCATAGTTATTATTACAATATCATTCGGTTTTCTCAAGTTATTGATTAAATACACTTTATTTTCTATTATTTTTCCTCTCCAAATTGATTATTCCTTTTTTACTAAAATAATATTCAGGTATACATAACCCTTACTAACATGCGGGGATCACCCTTAATTGTTTCATTTCCCCAATATGTGAATAATAAATATTCTAATGAGTTAAAGGGTGTATAATATTCACATTCACTATGTTCTATATATTTCACCCAACATAATACGGTAAGCATCAGTGTATTTAGTTTACCAAGACCAATAAACTATTCCACACATTGATATTTAATAAATTGTATTTACTGACAATGTAAAAAAGAAACCTCCGACTATAGGATACTATGGTCAGGGCCTTTACCCTTGGTATCAGAGAAATTTTAGTCGAAATATTGGGATCTATAATTAGGAAAACATATATTATTTAATATAAAACTAGGATAGGATTCATGGATAAGTCTAAGTATATCATAATAGCATAGTGTTCTGTTAAGGTAGAAATAGTGTGGGTTTTCCATGAAAAACATTCTTATCGAGACACTACAAGAGGTCATAGTTTTTATAATGATTCAGAATGGGGTAATAACCCCAAAAAGAGATGGTAAAATATATATCATCCATAATACTAGTGTTTTGTGAGAGTCCTCAAACCGTGCACATGGTTAAAAAATATCAGGGAATATAATTGGGTTGAATCATATATTCTATATGTACCATTATAAAACATTTGAATAAATGATATCCATGAATGAAATTAGATAAACTAAAGCAATAACAGATTCAAAATAATTTGTCATAATTTTGGTATCATAAAAATGGTTTTCAAAATTATATATTATTCCACTATGATTATTATTACTTGTACTATTCATTTTGTTCTTAGTTAATGGGTTGAACTAGAAGGGCCAATGTTAAAACTAAACAGGAAGAAAAATGGAATGATTTGCATCATGAGATATGAAATGAAATAGGACATGAAAGGAAAAACCTAGTTATTATTCATAATAAGTTATATTTTTATATGATTAACACTATCAACCTGGTTTAGTTTCCTTACAATCCAAATAAAAGTCAAATATAATTTTATTATGACCATGTATGGAAGAACACTTAGTTTCCTATATACCCAATTTATGGGAAAAATAACTAATTATAATGTATTAGTGTAATTATAAAATGTTTTTATTGTAGTAAATAAGAGAATAAAATAATTAATTTTGGAGTAAAAATGAGGATTTTTATGGAGGGTTGACAATTTTATCAAAATGAACTATTTTGTTTTCAATGTCTTATGTGATGCTAACATGGGAATTATCTTGGTCAATTCGCTGATGAAATAGTTAACTCCAATACCGTTGATGGTTCTATGTTATCCCAATCCTTGAGTAAAACAATTAAGTGATAATGTATTTGGATTGGAGAAATATGTTGTATAAATATTATATAAAATACTATTTGGTTTGTATAATAATGAAATTTCTAAGGATTATTATGAAGTAGATTGGATTTAAGGATTCTAAAACTTATATTGAATTTTACTGATAACCAAGAAATATGATTTAGTAGTAATGTGATATTATTGGAGACACAAGATTAAGGGAACAATAACACTTAATTTGTGTCTGATGTTGAATTAATAATTCTAAGTTGGGTTAATGAGATGATTAATATTAATAATGGTAAAGGGATAATATTTTTAAATTATAATTGGTTTTTTATTATATTAGAAAATGACTTATGTAATCTTTGATAAATTTTATTGAATTTCAGGATTTATATAATATATTAAATTGTTTATGATGGTAATTGAGTAGTAAAAATAGAGTTAATTTTTGGAATCATTTATGATTCCATTGGTATTTTATGACGATTTATATTATTTTGGGAAATGATTAGGTTATTTTAATGGAATTAATTATTCAGGTATTCATATTTTTTTCATTTGACAATATGAGACAGTTGTTGTTTTTTAGGATAAATGTCAAAAATGATCTATGAAAAAAAGTGGTGATCAAATCGTTTTGTTTCTTGGGTTTTAAATATTCATTCATTCATTAGAGGATTATAATATATATCTATTTATCTAATTGAATATGATGAACATTGGAGTTTATTATTTAGGTTTTATTTATTAGTGTATTATATTTATCCATATTAAATAACATACTCTAACCATTTTGGTTTTGATAAATTTTTAGAAAATTAAATAATTAATATTCATTATTATATTGAACATATAATCTCTTAAAAGTTAATTTTACTGATTTAGGGATGAAACATTCATCCCAAGTATTAATTTGTTAGAATAAGAGATGAAGTGGAATATGATCAATGTACAACAATACAAAGAAATTGTTCTTATGAAATGGAAAAAATCGAGTGATTACAATTCCAAATGTTCTATATCTTTATAGAAAAATATTCCCTAATATTTACGAAAAGGATCTTAAAGAAAAAAAAATCTTTTACCATTATTTTTGATGAATAGATCAACTTTTCCCACCTTATTTTATTATAGATTTTTGGTCACTGAATATGTCAGGACCCTATTCTCTAACATAATTTTTAATCCTCATATTGTTACTTTCCCTTTCATATAAATATTTTAAATTCACAATAATTTTCCTCTTATATGTGAAGAAAATTGTGTTTTATTTTAGGGAGCCTTTAGCCATCTGACATTACCTTATAAATGAAGTTTTATTTTCCCTCATTACTATATGGTTATTAAATTATTGTATTTTAAATTATTGATATTTTGAGGAATAAGATTAAATTTTGAGGGTAAAATTTACATACGTGGTGATAATATGGAACCCAAAAAATTTATTTAAAACTAATAATAATCATCATATAAGTTTTAATACACAAAACCAACCATTACTAATTGTGACATATAATATAAAAACTATTATTATTAAATGTGAATATAGTTTAATTTTTGGGTGTGAATATGAGTAACTAAATTATGAATTATATATATAATGTTCCCACTCACTTCATATATTGTGATAAATTCTTAGGTAAAATAAAATCATTTTTTAGGGAACCCATTTTATACTTCAAAAGATAATTTTCATCAAAAACTTATTTTTTTGTCCATGGATATTGTAGTTAATTTCTACCACTATTAGTGATTTTATTTTAAAAAATGAATATAATATTTGAAATCATTATACCAAAGTTAATTTTTGGGAATGTTTTTTATATTTCTAAAATTAATGTTTTCATTGGACGGTGAAAAATACGGATTTTCCAATCATTTTAATTATTTTCTTTAAATTGAGTAATTTAAATGACATGTTTTATTTTCCATTTGTTCTTAAAAGGACATATAGTAGATTTAATTTATAATAATATAATAAATTACATTTGAGTCATAAATATTTATTATTTTGATATATGTTAATATTCATATTTAAAACTTATTTTTATAGACTATTTGTCATTATGTTTTACACATTTACATTAAAATTGATTTTTGGAAATTATAGAGGATTAATTATTAAATAACTTGATACCATATTTTGAATCAAGAAAATAAAATTTGGTAAATAGTACACTTTTATTTATATCTATTATAAATAGTAATTTTGAGAAAAATATTTCAACTTTGTAAGGGTAAAATGGGATAAATATGGTTAAATATACGAGAAAAGTTCCCCACACATTCCATTATTTTCAATTTTAATTAATTTTATAATTACCTTAAAATCATACATCGCACTGACACAGTGCTTGTGCAAGTAGTAGAAAAATCAATGTAAATGATTTTAAAATATTGGAAAACCAATATTTATTTATATGTATAATAATGATGATTGCTGAAAAATGTGTGATATTATGTTATAAGTGAAGAATATATGACATTTAAAATATTGATATGGTTCATTTAAAAATTAATTACTTGTTTAAATCGATAGTAAATTATATTAAATCATGTTCAATAAACATGAAGTGTGATGTGAGGGGTTTTCTAAAAGAAATTTCCTTTTATTCAGATATATTTATAATTCATTAAATATGTCATTCCATAATTATGTGCTAAATTTAATATGATTTTCAATGTTTCATTTCCACAATTTTTGTATAGATTATCTTTTTTCACACAAAATAACACCATTTTTAATTTCTCATGTAAAATATGTGATATTCACAATTTATTTTTTCTCAATTTCCACTCCAATGATAAATATTTCGTATTATTCATATATTTAATTTTATGTGGTGTATATATATACCCATTTATTTATTTAACCTGAATTTATATTTATTCACAATGAATTATGTTTTAATTCATGTATACACTTTCAATGGTTTGAAATTTATCATTCTCTAGAGGTGTAATAATTTATGTGACAAACCCATTTTGTAGAGATTGATTATATGTTTGATTGAATTAATATTATAATAAATCCTTTATAAAATTAATATATATTTTTACCCCATGTATATTTAATATTATTCCATGTTTTCTTCAATATTTTATTCTTTTTTTAATTTTTAATCATGAAATAAAAATATTAAAACAAAATCTGATCTTGATTGTCTTTTGGTCAGTTATATTTTTTATTAATTTTGAATATTTTTTAATACATTTCATAAAACGTCCATTTTATTTACTAAAATTGTTTATTAATGAAATTTTAATGTATCCTTGACAAGATACATGGTTTTAAAAGTATCTTTATAATATTTTCTGAATGATTCATTTTGAACTTTAATTAAATAATGTCAAAAGGAATGTTTCTATTTTAACATATATGGTGTTAATGGAATTTCACACTATCATAACCATTTCACAATGTTAATCTTCATTTTTATGTTTTAAGGTGATTAAAACCCAATATAAAATGAAAATTTCCATTAATATTTACCATCTATTTTCATTTTTTCTATGAACATCATGAATTTTTTATAAATCATTTTTAGTAAATTAATAGTCATTGCGAGCTATTTTTAATTTTAAGGTAATGAAATTATATTGAAGCATTAACTACCATGTGATTATATTTCATTTTAAATTAAATTTATCTTAAATATTCATACTATTTGTATCATGTATATGTTAATTCCTTAAACCATATACCATTTCTACACACTTTATTTTTCTATAATATTTATGTGATTGAATTATGAAATCATGATATTTTGCATTCATTATTAATATTTATATTTATTTACAGTCCACATTTTTTATGAATTAAATTTATCATTAAATATATGAGTAATTAATTAAACTAGTTAAGTGATAGGTGGGGCTGATTATAGATATCCCCAAAATGCCTTGATAGGTATCACAAGACAAAATAGGTTGGGAATTTTTTGAGGCCTATACCATTTATGTATAATGTCTTGTAATGATGCATCCATTCTATATTTAAGATGACTTGTATTATTCATTCAAAAATAATAAAATAAATTTTATGTAACCACATAATTATTTGAGTTTATATTATATCCAAGGATAATTTTCAACCACATGTGATTATTTAAATTTCATTATTGGGTCATATTTTATAATTTCCATATTACTGTTCTAGGCCATCTTACTAGTCAAATGGAATTTTTTCAATTATAAACCATATAATATTTATTATAAATTATTTAATCAATATAAATTTAACTATATGTATCCTTTACTACGTTTTTTATCACAACCATATTTAGTTTTCATTCCCAATGAAACGAAAAAGGAATCGTTGAATGAGTTCAAGGATTATAGATATTTACTTTCATTGATTTTTATATATTATATGTATAGTAATATGGGGATCATGTGTATATATACCTTTCCAAAAAAACAAAAGTATTATATCATTTGTGAATAGATCACATGTATCTAGTGATAGTGTAATGAAGTAACCACCAACTTTAGGAAGCATGTTTCGTGGTCTTTTTAAGAATTATATGTTGAAAAAACCCAACATATAAAATAATATATCATTACCTATCTATAAAGGTAGTTAAAAAATTACTTACTTGTTTAAAAACATTCAAGAATATTTGAATTTAGGTTTTATTTAAATATCATTATTAGTAAATAATAAAACTTGTACACATCTTTACAGAATCATTAAACGATTTCAATTGAAAGATGTAAACCTCCCCTTTGTAATGTAAACTGACATTCCAAAATTAGAATGTATATTACTCAATCACTATATGGCTACAAAATAGTAATTATATTACCTCAAAATCTATTTTTCAAAAGGGATTTGTCCCAAATTTTTAAAATTTATATAGATCCTACTTATGGAAGCACATCCTTTATTTTTTCTCCTTCTCAAGGGATGAATTCACTTATTCATCATAATGGTTGGTAGAATGCCCCATGATGAGTAGTTTTTGTTATATTACTGCTAAGAAAGCCTCATAAAATCAACCTTACATTGACTATCATTTATTTTAAGCATGTTAGTTTATAGATTACAAAAAATAGATAGGTGGGGTAAAATTTCATTTCTCTTTAAAAGGAGCACTAGGGCTATGATTTTGATCTTAACAAAGACAAATTATTAGAACCTCAATTGGTTTATAGCTATTGATGCTTTCTTCCTCCTTAGTATTAAAAACAATTCCTATAGGAATCATGAATCTATTTTTTTCATCAACATTATTATTAGTTGGAATGGACATCTATAATTTTGAAATAATATTAATTTTATTTGTTCTTACATGTTCTTTCCTTCTAACATATTCCATATATTCTAGTTGAATTATTGGGAATTCCCTTTTGACATATATATTCATATTTCAGTATGTATACTCCCCTAAAACTAATTTCGTGGAACATAGAATCACTGTATGTTCTTATTTATTATTTATTTATCCTAGTATTATAGTTATGCACTTGATAGCCACACAACCTTCCATATTTTACCTTCCACAGAAGCCTTCATCAATTATTATTTTTCCCATCATAAGTTGATTCTCAAAAATCGTAACATGGAATATTAACCACCACGACACTCTTACTATATCTTTAATTGATTGATATATCTCTTTGTTTAAAATTTCTTCTTTTACTATTCACTATTACAAAACAATCCTTTAATAGTGTTGGCCTTTATCAGTGCAATAAAAAAGCATTGACAATGATTTCCATTATCTGCACTAAATCAAGTAGTGATAAAAGGAACCTTTTATCAGTTATTTTTGCTAATATTGGTACAAATCCCCCTTTATCAACCCAATTTTGTTAGCATTGATGAAATGAACGTTTTATCAGCACATATATTTTGGATCTGATAAAGGGTTCCCTTTATCAATGCTTTATTTTTATCATTGATAAAGAAAATCCTTTGTAAAAACTTTATTCTAAACACAAAAAATGGAATCCTTTAGTTGTTATTTTTTATCATTGATAAATCTCCTAATAAAATTATATAATTAAATAAATAATAATAATGATTTTATTTAAAAAAAATTAAAAATATTATTTATTAAATAATTATTTGTAAGAATGAAAAAATTGATTATACAATTTAGAAATTGAATATATTAAATATACTTGTATAACAACAATAAAAATTAAACAAATAAATATAAATTATAATTAAATTTAGTAAAATATTAAACGTTTTATTAATTAAATAATTATTGTTAATGTTAATAAATCATATATATAGAATATATATACATATGAATGTATTTAGATATTATTTATATAATTCAAAATATTTATTCATTACATTAAAGAGTAATACATTTAGTGAATAATGGTTTATAAGTAAAAATTTAGAAGAATTAAAAATACAAACTAATTACAATGAGTAATGGGAATAATTTAATGTCCTTTGATTATTCAATTTAATATTGATCAGACATATTATAATGATTTTACATACATATAATTAATTCATTTGTGTATACATATAATTGGTCAATGATCCCATATAAATAATTATATAAATAGGAAACATATGTATCACTCATATAATGAACATAAAATCTAGGCTATGGTCCAATCAAAGGAATTATATACTGAGGAAATTGAATTATTACTCTTAGATGAATACAATTCAAGAAACTTATGATATCATCCATAGTATTCTGTAATGAGGAAACATTTATCCCGCATGGTATATATAATGTCGAATATCCTATGATCCCATCCTTCGAATTTTGTAAAAATGATTCCATGAATCACACAAGGCGTAATATGGTTCCTTTCTTACAAGTTTCATATTAGTATTTAGTCATAGACCATGGGCTCCATCCATTCCAATTTGATGCATCATAACTCATTTCATTACTTTTTTTACTAATTCCTTCATAAAATGTAATTCATGTATAATTTAATTAATAATTAAATGTATATAAGAATTACATTAATCAAAAAATCATTTATAAATGGAGGTAGTAATCTTTATAACCATTCCACCTACTCAAAAAAATCACCATTTGAATTCAACTTTTTTATTTGAGGTGGAGACACACCTCTTTAGTAGTTTTATTAAAGAACAAAGCCTAGATTATGTTCCGGCTCATATAATATAATATAAATAAAAATAATATAAGATTTAATTCAAAAAACCTCAAAGTTGATTAAAGATTAAGTACATCATTTAATAATGGGTATGTAAAATGATACCCATAATGTGGGATTAAATTTTCTAAGCAAGCATAGGTCATTAAATACAAGTGACACACCCAAGAAGGGGTTGTTTGAGTTGAAGTGGGTAACCAAAAATATTAACATTTAATGAAAAATGGATAATTGATTCATTAATTTAGGTTCAACTTATTAATTCCACATTTAAAGGTTGACACATGGAAAATTCGGCACATGGAATAACAATGTATTTTATAAAATGATGAGACATTGAGGGAAACAAAATATATTTCCTAACTTATTATTAGGAAGAATAAATCATCCATTATTGGGATTTTATTTTATCTAATATGACAGAAATAATAATATTATATGAGCTCCCTAAAAATTGGGTGAATTAGATAACAAGAACATAGCACTGAATAAGTTGATAGAAAATTAGAAAGGAAGAATGATGAGTCAGAGACATACCAATATTCTTAAAAAACATAATGGTGTCATATTTGAATATCAAATGATGTATATACAACAAAGAGTTTTGAATAAGTTGGATACATACATCTAATAATCAATGAATGACTGGTGAAGGAAAATGGGTTTAATCCCATTCAAAGTTTGATTAGAGAATCAGTAATTTTTCCTCTCTTTATTTAGGTATATGGTTACTCTTCATGGATTGGATAACCATGATCTAAATGTGAATCTCATGATACCCTTGAGCTATACCCATCATAGTTTCACAACATCATTTTTTACATTGTTTTGGATAAACATTTTTCAATGGAGCAGTGCTACTAGTTAAATAGGACACACCTTGGGGGTTATGCACACTGTTGGAAACCCATGCATAACCAATGTGTAAAACTCTTCAATTTAATGTAGACCTCTCAGAAATCCAGTCACTCTATCGGTAATAGTTTAAAAAATTGTGCGACATCCATTATAGGACCACACATTTTCCCATGAGGGGTTATAAATTTTTTGCAAACCCGGCACTATGTCTGTTCCTCTCGAAATGAGGGATTTTAGATCTCAGTTGTCACAAAACTCATTAAAAATATTATCCACATATCATTCCTTAAATATATTCCAAAATTAGTACTTTTATGTGTTCCAAATATTGAAATACATTTTTGAGACTCATATTTGGATATGACCATCTGAAAAAAATTCAAACTCCCCTTTAATTTTCAACGGTCAAAAAAATGTGACTCTTAAAATAGTGAATGATTTAATGAATGAATAAAAAAAATATGACATAATAAAGATCCTATAATAGTTAATTTAATTTACATTTCATTCAATATATCCATATAAAAGTGAAAAAATGTTCATTCATATGTATAACATACCAAATCTATGGTTCATGTAATCCATTTTTCTATTTCATCTATTAAAGAATGTTTTTAGAAATGTATATTATAAATAGATAAAATAATAATAACATTAATAAAAATATTTATATTATGAAAATATAAAAAATTTTAAGTAAAAGAAACAACAACAATGAAACATACCAGAGAAAACTATGTTGTTAACACCTAAATCAATGATAATATTGAAATATTGTTGATAGATTGGTGGAAATATGTTATAAGTGTGTAATATAAGATATTATAAATATGAATATGGTTCTTTAATTAAGTGTTATAAAATTTAAAATCATTATAAATTCTAATAATGTGTTTTAAAGTCTAATAACCCGGATTTCCACTGATTATTTTTGGGATATTATATAGATTATTTATGAGACCAAGTGCTAAGATGGAAAGCAATTATGTAGCATGGTTTACATAAGAATAATGTTTGAAATGTATTAATTAAACAAATGAATAGTTTTCCTTAATTTTGTAATAAATTCAAAATGGGGGATCAAATAAAAAATATGAGGGACCCATTGAGTTCAGAACATGGGTTTCACCCTAGGCGCAAGACAACCTTAATCGGTGTGGGTCGTTTGTGGAAATGTCATCGTAGGGCATGGAATGAATAAAATAATTGGATAAATTATTTAATTTGTATTCCATTGATGAAGTAACTCTAATTTATTTAAATATACTATTATAATGAAATTATTGTGTAAGACACATAACCCAAGAGCAATTGGATATCCGTTGGTGCGTGCATTGAATGATATCTCTCAGGAAAATGATAATCAGATCGTAGATTATAGATCAGCAGGAAACAAGATTCTGAATCTCACTAACAACAATGATCCCTGATCATTCTTCATCAGTGATTGATCCATTTCAATGTTGTAAATTGTTTTGATTTAGGTGCTTTCCCCATTCTTCATTTCCATTATGAACACAGATCAATGAAATAACATACTTATCTAGAGTTCAGTCATCTTATGATATGGGTTTAATTTCTAATTTTTATCATTAGAATTTCTTTGTGATGTTTTATTCTACATTTTTATTATAATAGTTGTGGGAAGAGGGAAAAAATGTTCTCTGATGTTTGTTCTTTGTGTCAGGGACATGAATTTCTCCCTGCTCTCTTCATTCATTGTGAGTGTTCTACATTTCCCACGTGTTTTTAAATCCATCGAGAAATAGGACACTGTGCACATGTTTCCTAGAATAACGATTCACTGTAATTTATCTACAATTAATAATAAATGATGGTGTTGTAACGATGGAGGAGGAAGTGGATCAGAAGTTTCTCGATACCCAATTTTATGTTTTTTAGTGTGAAATGATTGAAGGCATTCGATGGTGTTCTTAAAACATATTTGGTGACTAATATTTGTTGTTAATTGATATAAATTATCAGATGATGTGGATATAAGATTTTATAGTGAGGAAAATGGATGTATCAATTGTCATAGGTATGTAAATGAAATTCGAAACCAAATTAGAGAATCTGTAAATTTTAGCACTGAAAAACAACTACCATGGAGCCCCATTCCATATATGCCCTTGTCACTGAAAACTAGGGTTTCAGGAGGGAGGTAACTATAAGACTACATTTGACCATTTCAAATAGTGTATGGTCCCCCTTTGTAATCATGATGTTTACCTCAGATGGTACATGGACACGGGATAGAGAACACAAGAGTGTTAACACTAAATACTCCCACATGGACATGGATTCTCTTTTTGTACATGTTTATACACGTGTAGTGGTACATGGGATGAGTACATGGGTAGTAGACAGGACATATATTTTTACATAGATGTGGACATCAGACATGATTCATTTACATAGATAAGACTAGGGGTATAAGAGACACAACATGTAACCATAATACACACTTTATAATCCGAATATGTTTTATTGTATCCTTCATCCTCTATGTTGTAGTAATTATTTGTTAGGTTATCTTCCCTATATCGATTCTCTAAGGGTTAATATGTAATCACCTCCTAATCCTAGGAAATTTATCGCTTTTGTGGGAATTCTTTCATAAATTTTTTCGAAACCCTCTATTAGGCCTGATGTGGGATCCTTTATTCCTCTTCAGTACCTCAGTGGTGTTATTTGTATCGTTGTGACCAACACCATGCAGACTCTGATCCTATACATTGTGGTTTAATCAACATTGAGTTGTTGGTATACCCCATGGACTTTGGATTGTTCCTCACATGTGTATCATATATCTTTATACTATCATCACATAATTCTAATGGCGAAGCCTAATGATAATTACCCCTCAAACGAACATCCACTGTGTTATTAGACACTATAGTTTTTTCTACTGGATGAGTTCTTTGTGAAAACCTACAAGAAGTAATCTTATAACAGCATCATATTAGTTACATAACCTTATAATTTTCATCTTTTTTGGTTATATATGAATAATCATGTTATAAGTGATGCAGACATCTTGATTTATAAATATGACCTTATTATCTTCTTATTTGTTTTAGGTTATCGGGGGTTCTTTCTTGGTATTTTTATATTCAACCCTACATGGGAATTTCAAACATGTATCGTGTCTTTTTTTGAAAATTATACTTTCTATAGAGTTCTATATGGACAAGGATAATATAGTTCTTACAAAGAATATATATATTTTGGTGTGTTCATGCTGAATTTTGATTTCAATCCCATGTTATTCTCTTGAGTTTGGAATTTTTTCAAACTCGTTGTGGTGGGATTATTTTTCGGTATATTTAATTTTCTAAAATTCTATATAATTCTGGTTTTTGGATTTTTATATATCAATGAAATAGTTTTTAGTTGTTTTTTCACATTTAATTATTGTGTATGCGTACTTTGACTATGGTCATGATATGCATACACAGTACTAGTCATCATCCCATGTCCTATTTAATCTAGGCTTGGGGTGTTATGGGTTGGGACCCATTAGTATGGGTTGTGAAATATTAGTATCAGAGGAGACAATTCTACCTTAGGACCATAGTTTGTGAGAATCATTTTGGGAAATAGTTTTATGTCTTTCAAGTTGCACATTCAGGCTGGGGACTCTAGTGTTCATGTAACTAATGTTGTGGTACATCTTTTTTACTTTTGGGATGCCTCTTTGATGTATTCTAGTTAGGATCAAGCATCGGGATCATAAATATGATCACCTCAATAATGTTTCATAGATATAGGGACCATTTCCACAGGTTCTACCTCTAAGTGGTGCAACAACTATACCACCACTTGTATAGTAGCTAATAGTGACCGTATTACTATTGGATGAGATACACAAGATGATGGAACATCATGAGTTTTAGTGACAGTGGCCCCTCATGTTTTTAGGTGAGCCAAACCTATAGGTGATTGAGGTCTAGATTGAATAGGTGAGTTGGGATTTTCATCTAGTCAACACACCAGCAGACTAGATAGTGGTCCTAGAGTTGATCCTTCATTACAGCTCAAAAAGAATGTAATAGAGGATATTGACTAATTCTTATGATGAGTCCAATATATTGTAGTTAGAGTTTGAATGTATCTTCATAGATTATTTCTCTCTAGCTATACTGAGGGTTGTTCATTTACATGAGCATTTTGGCTCTATCAGGGAAACACTATAGTATATAAGTATTCATCAAGGATTAAAAAACCTCTTCAAACACTGAACATATTTATTATTGTTACCAGTTATTTTGATATAGGATTTTTGATTGAGAGTTTCATTGATATATCTACGTTTGTGTCATTTCTCTTTGGATTCCTAATTCTGTTGGCGTGTAAGATCGATCTCATGTAGTTGAATATTTCATAACTGAACAGATACAGATAGTGTTTATCTATAGTGGTAAAGATTGACCAGATACCACGATAGTAGGGAAATGATTTAAGTCTTTGAGACCTATATGTGATATGAATTTTAAGAGGTGGTCTTAGGAAAGGGTATATAAAATTCAAGGATCACAATATGGGTCTAGTCAGTCCATGGTGACGCGGTACTACAAATTTTAAGGTAGTGGAAATATTCCCAAAGATTTTATAACCCAACATATAGCTGACATAAGATACTTTGGACTGTCCATCGAGTCATAGATAGCGATATTATTAGGAAGGAATTAAAGGTAGAAGATGTGGAATTATATTTGAGAAAATATCAAGAGGTGGTAGAAATTTGAATTGTTATCACCACCACCCCCTAGTTGTCTATTTCAGGTTCAGGTTGCTAGAGGACATAGAAGGGGGAAACTATATAAGGTCAATGCGTACAACCTAGAGGCTTTGAGAATGATTTGAGGTATGATCAATGTCTTTTTTAATATATCTAAATTACTGAAAAACATAGGTTCTAGTCATTCCATTCATTCACAATGTCATGTTTCGGACTTATAGAATCAATTTGATCCCTTGGATCAATACTTACACATGTGGACTCCCTCTGAAGATGACTTACAGATCGAACACAAGCGCCGATAGTGTGAGTTGACTCTTGGAGATAAGAATATCATTGGGAATATTTTCGTCACAGTGATTACGGTTTGTAACCTCATCTTATGTTTGGAATGGTTATCTATAGTTCATACCTGAATTGACTATTTTATGTAGAGGGTGTGTTGTATTCATATTGAACAACGTATTTTCTCTTTTTTGGTTAAAAGTAAACCAAGGAAGTGTAGAATAGACTCATTCATATGAGAGTGAATTAGATTATTCATCAGTTTTCTAGACTTACCCTTGTTGGAGAATATTTTATGAGTTCCCAGTTTCTTGTAGTGGTGGAATTGTATGAGCATGTTCCATTATTACCTCCCAATATTGAGAGAGACTTATTCAATGATCTGCAATCATGTACAACACATATATATGTGAAAGTTGTCACATGTATCTCATAGAGATTTAGGAGGTGAGGATGTAGTTGGAAGAAATGTAATGGAATGTCTTTGTTATACCAAGTTTTTTACCCTAGGTAAACCTAGTTTTGTTCTCCAAGAAATTAATTTGGAAATTGATGTTCTTCATAGAATATATGTTCTTGAATAGTGTGACCGTGCAGAATAAGTATCCACAACCATAGATCGATGCTGAATTTGATTAGTTGAGAGGGGAATGATGGTTCTCAAAGGTTGAGCCAAGGGTAAGATATAACTAGTTTCAATTATGGGATGAGGATATACTGAACCAGATATTGAGATGTTTTTATTGTCACTATATATATTTGGTGTCTCCCTTTTCTATTGATAATTCCATAGAAATTTAATGGTACTAATGAATTAGATCATCCAGTCATCCCTATATATGTTTGTGATGGTCTTTATTAGTGAAATCTTTATTTACTCAGTGTCCGAGGAGGAGAATGTGAGACAAATTTGGATTGTTCTGTATATACACTAAAAGAACCATCTTTATTGAAATAATATATAATATTTAATTTAGGATTCCAATGTTCCACTTTTTGGGACACATTAACTTTGTATATGGAGTGGCAGTTGACCTCACCATGTTTGAGGAAGTGTTAGCATCCAAACCACACAATAGCTTGATGTATGTGTGGAGAATACTTAAATTGGAAGCCTATTATCAGATATTAATACCCGATTTATCCAAAATATCAGCACCCATGTAATTTTTGACGTGAATTGGGTAGTGTTTCATGAGTAAAGTGACGTTCTTGCAGGTTCATCATTAATTGAGGTCAATAATTATGACATCCCCCATCATGATATTTATAGATGATGTTATTGAGTATTTTGTGTTCTATGATGCATCATGAACGTGGTGTGTTTGTTTTTTGGTGTAGATATAGGAATTGATTTCGTATGGGTCATCTATGTTGTGACCACATGAGAAGAACTACATGACTGAAAATTTCTGGTCACCAGTGGTGTTCTTCGCACTAAATATGTGGGTACACTACCTAAAGGATGATCCCCAATTAAAATTTGGTTTAGCTCCCTCCCTTAAGGTTCAAATATATAATGGGGATGGTATATCGATATAATTCATTATATGATTACCACATAAATTACATGGAAGAGATTCCATCCATGGGTTGGTAGACCGACTGACCAAGTCGGCTCACTTATTATCTATTTGGTAGAAACTTTTGTAGATAAATGGGGATGCATCTACAAGCCTTATATAGTTCTAATCAATGGATTTCCATCAAAAACAATTTTTGACAGTGATTCTCACTTCACTACCCAGTTGTGGAAATGATTACATGAGGCTTTGGGGCTCAGTTACACATGAGTTCAATGTTTCACCCCCAAACTGATGGCTAGAAAGAACGTAGAATTATCTTATTCAAGAAAATGATGAAAAGAAGAATGATAGAATTGGTCCATATTTGGTAGAATTAGATTCCACTAGTGGAGTTTCTATAAAATAATAGTTACCATCCCCATCGATAAGGTACCATTTATTTCTTTGCATGGGAGACCCTATAGGTAAAAAATTTGTTGGACTGGACAAGGATAATCAATGCTTATGGGCCTTGAGATGGTGAAATAAACCACCAAGATGTTTTAGATCATCCTATAGTAGATGAAGACTATGAAAAGAAATCATAAGTATTTTGCGGATAGATGGCAGAAGCTGCTGGTGTTTGGGGAGGGAGACCATGTGTTCATATGAGTTTCACCTTGTTGTGGATTCTAGAGATATGGCTAGAGTGGAAAGATATATCTGAGATTCATTTCCCTTTTTAGATACTATTTATATTTATAGAGTTTTCATACCACTTATCTTTACCTCTATAGTTAGACTAGGAACATAATTTCTTCCACGTTTCATAGCTGAGGAGGTACGTGCATGAACAAACACACAATATCAACATGGGTGAGCTAGACATTGATGATGGAGCAACCTTGGATGAATTCCTAGTATATATTGAAGATTGAAAGGGGAGGATCATTAAGGGGTGAGAGATTCATTCAGCATGTGTTTGTTGGTATCATCGGAATTTTCAGGAGGGCACATGGGTGTGGGAGGCTCAGATCAATGCTCAGTACTAACTTATCATTTTGTAGCTGTTATTTTGGATATTCAAGAAGTAAATCCCAAGGGTTTTGGAATTTAATATCTCATATTTTACATTTATTATTTTTGGATATTTTATAGATTATTTATATGACATGGTACTAATAAATCATGTAATTTGGAGTCCCTTTTTGTCCTGTGTATATGTTTGAAATATATTAATTATATTAAATCACAAGCACATGTAATTTTTTTGAAAAGTAGAATAAAATATAGATAAGGGCTTAGAAAAAAATATAAGGACACCATTGAGTTATGTATGTGGTTTTTACCCTAGACACAACAATAACATTATCACCACTATTTGTTTGTAGAGAAGTCATCATCGGCATGGAATTAAAAAATAATTGAATAAATTATTTTAATTTTTTCATCACCAGAACTACTGGTGAGTATTTAAATTCAATTTAATGAATAAATTCCATTTTTATTTTCATAAATTTAGATCCATTAGAGATATAATTTAAGTATATTACTTAGAATAATGGAAACTAGATCATAGATCAGTGATCGACAAGAAACGAGATTTAGGATCTCACTAATGACGAAAATGTTGGTTCATTCTTTGTTAACGATTGATCCATCTCAATATATGATATTTATTTGGATTAATTACCAATTAATAATTTATTTTAATATCAAAGATCATTTATCCAATTTTATTGATCCACTGTTCAGTTGTCTTATAAGATGGGTTTAATTAAAGGTTCTTATCAGGGTAATTTATATGTAATAATTGATTCTTCGTTGTTATTATAATGAAGATGGGTCAAGGACAATATGAAAATTGGAAGAGGATCATTAATTATCCTTGTGGTTATGTAATTATACCCTTTTTATTTATTAATCATGTGTATTTTTTATTTGGAATGTGGTTTTACATCAACTTATAAATCGATCATTGTGAACATTTATCTTGGTTCAATGATTTCTTATCATATATCGTTGATCAGTACGACAGAACGGTTGTGTGATGATGTATATGGGTGATAATTAAATTATTTTGGATTCCCTAATTCTATTTATTCCCCAAAAAATGAGGAACATAATTTGAAGGTGTTTTCCAAATAGATTTGATGACCATAACATGTCTTCCATCGACAGTTAGTCTTTACTTTTGTGGATCCTTGATTTTTCGGTGAGGCGAATGGATAGATTGATAGTTGAAGGAATATAACAAAATATCGAAATTATATATGAGAATATAGAAATTTATTCATTACATGGAGTGTAATTAAAATAAACACACCATGTGGCCACCTCTTAGTGGAGAAGAGGGGTTTGGGAGGGAGATAAGAATCACACGGCTTGTGACATGGACCCACAATGTCCACTACCATTTGGTAAGATTGGAGTGTATCTCAGATGGAACATATACATAGTCTCGAGTACATTCACAAGGACATATTGTGTAACCACTCATATACATGACTTGGCTTGGTGTAAATGGGCATACCATTGTGATATTACCTGAATAGAGTACATGGGTACACAACATTCTATGAAAAATTACATGGACATTAACATAGGACACTTTATTTTACACGGGAGGAAACCAAGTTCAATGGGACATAGTGTATAACCGAACTACAGACCATGTAAACCTATGAATTTGGATTAAATCCTATATCCTATATATTTTGGAATGTTTTTTTAATGTTACGTTGTTCATATTCATTCTATAAGAGTTGGTATAGAATCATCTCTAACTCCTAGGAAAACAATCCCTTCAACATAAATTCTTAGATAGTGTTATTGGAATACCTCCATAATTATTTGAGTGAGATCCTTTAATCATGTTCCATCCCTAGGTGAAGTTCTTAGTATCATCAATATCAACACAAAATCGGCACTGATCCTCTAGTTTATGTGCAATCAAGATTTAGTTGTTGGAATATCCATTCCCTTGGGAGGGATCCTTATTTTTGTATCTTATCAATTCTGATTATTATTGCGTACAACTAATGAAATGGCCTTATGAACGTTACCTCTCAAAATGAGTTCATCCGAGTTATTTGTCTTTGGTGTGTGTTTTCTCAGACGAGTACTATATAGAAACCTTCAAGATGGAATCCTGTGATGGGATCATGTTTGTGAATTATTTTTAGACTATGTGACATTTTTCACTTTATCAACATATTCATTATATATATCCTATAGACATATCCCTATGTAGAGATGACTGTATTCCCTTATTGTATTTTTTTATGGTTTCAAGGTTCCCTATTTTGTATTATTATACTCACCCATGCACATGATTATCCTTCACAGGTAGTGTCTTATGTGGATGATTAACTTTTGATAGATTCCTAGATGGACCATTACCAAACACTGCATAGTGAGATCAGACAGAATGAGGTGTCTCCATCTGTCATTTTGAATGATATCCCAAGTATTACATTTAGGTTGGAATGGTTTTTATAATCTTTATGATGGTCTCATATTTGGCAATTTTTACTTTCCTTATATCCTATCATACTATGGTTGTCGAATTTATATGCATGAATGCATGATTTTTCGGTTTTTTTTTCATTTCCTCATTTCTTTTGGCATATATATGTGTGTGAGTCTACATATTATTAGGATAAGGCCTCTCATGCTAGTGATATGCCTACTCAGTGCTAATCTCCAGCCCCTAGCCTTTCGATGTTTTTAATTATGTGTCACAAATATACCCCATTGAGAAGATTCATGAAATCAACAAAGTGCAGGGTTAGGTGAGGGTTTTTTGTAACTCAATTTACATTCATTAAGTAAGTGTTCTTCTAAATTGACTAAGTTAAACCTTGGTTAAATATGAAATCAACTCTAATTTTCTTATTTTTCATTTTCAATGAATTTATATTAATTAATAATTCTCAAAAATATTTACTTCATTTATGAGGTCTATATACTACCCCTTCTTGGTAATTAATACAAAAACACATTTATTTATCAAGATTAATATTTCAATTCATATTTAAAAATTCAAGGGGGTTACAATTTAAAATTTACTATATTGGTATGAATTTATATTAAAATATTACTTTTATATGATTTATTATATTTTTCATTGAATGGATACTATAATGAATCCATCATAAACATCTTCATATTATGTATCCTCTATATATTTAAATATTTTCGATTTTTATTCCACATTTTCAACTTTTTGGATCATGAATAAAGATAGTTAGTTAAAATACAATATGGTCCAATTTTTTTTGATTGAAAATATTTTTCTTTAATGTCCAAATTTTTCCAAACATATTTTACAAAAGAGTTTATTTTTTAATAAAATTATTTATAAATAAGGATTTATGTTTTCCTTTCATTTTTAAAAGGTTATAAAGGAATCATAAATTTTTTTTCTAAAATGTTAATTTTTATCTTTAAAAAACCAAAGTGATTGTTTTTTTTAATGTATATTATTTTAACATAATTTTCTTCCACTATAACCATTTTATAATATTCAGATTCATCACTATGATTTTAGTTATTTTGAAAGTAAAAACCATTATTGAAAACTAATTTCTTGGATTATCTTCGATTTTAATTTATTCACCAAAAGAAATGAATTTATTATAAAACATATATGATGAATTAGTGGACATATTTTATCTTATATTAAATTTTTAGTTAAAAAATTATCTGGAAACATTAAGTTTATTGTTATCATCTTTCAATGTACATTTCACATCTCTTAAATGTTAATGCTATTTTTATTATAGATATTCTAATTACTTAAACTGTATACCATATTAACATGTATATTTTTTTACTATAAAATATATTTGATTGACTAGGGAGATATTGATATTCTATATTCTTTATTCAATGCGAATATTTATTTATTATTTATAGTGTTGATGGATTAAATTTTAAATTAAATATCTGATTAATGCATTGGACATATTAAATGATGGTTGGGCCCCAGTTATGAGAAAAATCACATTATGTGTTTTTCATATTCCTTAACCATTTTTGTAATATTTCCTTGCATGAGAAATAAATAGTAAAATTTATTTTCTAAAAATTTAGTATTCCATCATTATGAAATAATATATCAAAAACCATGTCATTATTTGAATAGTTATAAATTCCATGGATATCTTTCTAGATAATTTCATTATATCTATGAAATAATTTGATCCATAGTTATTATTACCATATCATTCGGTTTTCTCAAGTTATTTATTAAATACGATTTATTTTCTATTGTTTTTCCCCTCCAAATTGATTATTCCTTTTTTATTAAAAAAATATTCAATTATACATAACCCTTACTAACATGCAGGGATCACCCTTAATTTTTTCATTTCCCCAATATGTGAATAATAAATATTTGAATGAGTTAAAGGGTGTATAATATTAACTTTCACTATGTTATATATATTTCACCCAACATAATATGAAAATAATCAATGTATTTAGTTTACCAAGACTAAAACACTATTCCATACATTGATATTTAATCAATTGTATTTACTAATAATGTAAAAAAGTAACCACCGACTATAGGATACTATGGTCAGGGTATTTACACTTGGTATCGGTGGAATTTTAGTCAAAATTATTGGGATCTATAATTAGGAAAACATATATTATTTAATATAAAACTAGGACATGATTCGGGGATATGTCTATGTATGTGATAATATCATAGTGTTCTATTAAGGTAGAGATAGTGTGGGTTTTCCTTGAAAAACATTCCTATCGAGACACTACAAGAGGTCAGAGTTTTTATAATGAATCAAAATGGGGTAATAACCCAAAAAAGAGATGGTAAAATATATTTCATCCATAATACTAGTGTATGGTGAGAGTCCTCAAACCAAGCACATGGTTAAAGAATATCAGGGAATATGATTGGGTTGAATCATATATTCTACATGTACCATTATAAAATATTTGAATAAATGATATCCATGAATGACCAAGGATAAACCAAAGCTATCATAGATTGAAAATAATGTGTCATAATTTAGGTATCATAAAAATGGTTTTCATAATTATATATTATTCCATGATGATGATTATTACTTATACTATTCTTTTTGGTCTTAGTTAATGGGTTTAACTAGAAGGTCCAATGTTAAAACTAAACCGGATGAAAAATGGAATGATTTGTATAATGAGATATGAAATAAAATAGGATATATTAGGAAAAACCAAGTGATTATTATTAATAAGTTTTATTTTTATATGATTAACACTATCAACTAGGTTCAGTTTCCTAACAATCCAAATAAATGTCAAATATAATTTTATTATGACCATGGATGGAAGAACGCACAGTTTCCTATATACCCAATGTCTGGGAAAAAGAACAAATTCTAATGTATTATTGTAATTAGAAAATGTTTTTGGTGTGGTAAATAAGGGAATGAATTAATTAATTTTGGAGTAAAAATGAGGATTTTGATGGAGGGATGACAATTTTATCAAAATGAACTATTTTGATTTCAATGTCTTCTGTGATGCTAACATAGAAATTATCTAGGTCAATTCTCTAATGCAATAGTTAACTCCAATATCATGGAAGGGTCTATATTATCCCAACCCTTGAGTAAAATAATTAAGTGATAATGTAATTGGATTGGCGAAATATGTTGTATAAATATTATATAAAAGACTATTTGGTTTGTAGAATAATGAAATTTCTAAGGATTATTATGAAGTAGATTGGATTTAAGGATTTGAAAACGTAAATTGAAATGTACTAATATACAAGAAATATGATTTAGTAGTAATGTGATATTATTGGAGACACATGATTAAAGGAAAGATAACACTAAATTTGTGTCTGATATGGAATTAATAATTCTAAGATAGGATAATGATATGATTAATATTTATAATTTTAAACAGATAATATTTGTTACTTATAATTGGTTTTTTTATTATATTAAATAATGACTTATGTAATCTTTGATAAATTTTACTCAATTTCAGGATTTATATAATATATTAAATAGTTTATGATAGTATTTGAGAAATAAAAATAGTGTTAATTTTTGGAATCATTTATGATTACATTGGTATTTTATGCTAATTTATATTATTTTGGGAAATGATTAGATTATTTTAATGGAATTAATGATTAATTTATTCATATTTTTTTATTTTGAAAATATAAGACGCTTGTTTTTTTGTGATAAATGTTGAAGATGATCTATGAAAAAAATTGGTGATCAGCTCTTTTTGTTTTTTGGGTTTTAAATTTTTAGACATTCATAAGAGGATTATAATATATAACTATTTATCTGATTAAATATGATGAACATTGGAGTTTTTTATTTTGGTTTTATAGATTAGTGTATTATATTTATTCATATTAAATAAAATATTCTAACCATTTTGGTTTTGATAAATATTTAGAAAAATAAATAATTAATATTTAATATTATATGGAACTTATGATCTATTTAAAGTTAATTTTACTGATTTAGGTACGAAACATTCATCCCGAATATTTATTTGTTAGAATAAGAGATGAAGTGGAATTTGATCAGTATACAAGAAGAAAAGGAAATTGTTCTTATGAAATGAAATAAAATCGAGTAAGTACAATTCAAAATGTTCTATATCTTGATAGAAAAATATTCCCTAATATTTATGAAAAGGATACTAAAGTAAAAAAAAATTGTTTTACCATCATTATTGATGAATTGATCGACATTCCCAGCCTTATTTTATTATATATTTTTGGTCACTGAATATCTCAGGACCCTGTTCTCTAACATAATTTTTAATCCTCATATTTTTACTTTCTCTTTCATATAAATATTTTATATTCGCACTAATATTCCACTTATATGAGACGAAAATTGTGTGTTGTTTTAGGGAGCCTTTAGCCTTCAGACATTACCTTATAAATGAAGTTTTAATTTCCCTCTTTACTGTATTTGTATTAAATTCTTGCATTTTAAATTATTGATATTTTTATAAATATGATTAAATTTTGAGGGTAAAATTTACTTAAGTGGGGATAATATGGAACCCAAAAAATTTATTTAAAAATAATAATACTCATCATATAACTTTTTATACACAAAACCGACCTTTAATAAATGTGACATATAATATAAATACAATTATTATTAAATGTGAATAGAATTTAATTTTTGGGTGTGAATATGAGTAACTAAATTATGAAATTTATATATAATGTTCCCACTCACTTCAAATATTGTGATTAATTTTTCTGTGAAATAAAATCATTTTTTAGGGAACTCGTTTTATACTTCAAAAGTTAATTTTCATCAAAAAGTTATTTTTTTGTGCATGGATATTGTAGTTAATTTCTACCACTATTAGTGATTTTATTTTAAAAAATGAATATAATATTTGAAATCATTATATCAAAGTTAATTTTTGAGAATGTTTTTTATATTTCTAAAATTGATATTTTATTAAATAGTGAAAAATAAAGATTTCCAAATCCTTTTAATTATATTCTTTAAATTGAGTAATTTAAATGACATGTTTTATTTTTCATTTGTTCTTAAAATGACATATAGTCCATTTAATTTATAATAATATAATAAATGATATTTGAGTTATAAATATTTATTATTTTGATATATGTCAATTTTCATATTTAAAACTCATTTTATAGACTATTTGTCATTGTGTTTTACACATTTACATTAAAATTGATTTTTTGAAATTATAGAGGATTAATTTTAAAATAACTTGATACCATATTAGGAATCAAGAGGATAAAATTTGGTAAATAGTACACTTTTATTTTTATCTATTATAAATAGTAATTTTGAAAAAAATATTTCAACTTGGTAAGGGTAACTTGGGATAAATATGGTCAAATATATGAGGAAAGTTCCCCACACATGCCATTATATTCAATTTTAATTAATTTTATAATTACCGTAAAATCATACATCGCACTGACGTAGTGCTTGTGCAAGTAGTAGAAAAATCAATGTAAATGATTTTAAAATATTGGAAAACCAATATTTATTTATATATATAATAATGAATGATTGACGAAAAATGTGTGATATTATGTTATAAGTGAAGAATATATGACATTTAAAATATTAATATGGTTCATTTAAAAATTAATTACATGTTTAAATCCATAGAATAGTATGTTAAATCATGTTCAATTAACATAAAGTGTGATGTGAGGGGTTTTCTAAAATAAATTTACTTCTATTCAGATATATTTAAAATTCATAAAATATGTTATTCCATAATTATGTGTGAAAATTAATTTGATTTTTTAATGTTTCATTTCCACCAGTTTTGTGTATATTATCTTTTTTCACACAAAATAACATCATTGGTTATTTCTCATGTAAAATACGTGATATTCACAATTGAATTTTTCTCTATATCTACTCTAAAGATAAATATTTGGTATTATTCATATATTTACTTCTAGGTGGTGTATATAGATACCCATTTATTTATTTAACCTGAATATATATTCATTCACAATGAATAATGTTTCAATTCAAGTTTACACTTTCAATGGTTTTAAATTTATCATTCTCTAGAGGTGTAATAATTTATGTGACAAACTCATTTTTTTGGGATTGATTATATGTTTGATTGAATTAATATTATAATAAATCCGTCATAAAATTAATATATATTTTTACCCCATGTATATTTAACATGTTTCTATGTTTCCTTCAATATTTTATTCTTTTTTTAAATTTTAATCTTGTCATAAAAATTTTAAAACAAAATCTGATCTTATTTCTCTTTTGGTCAGGTATATTTTTTATTAAATGTGATTATTTTTAATACATTTCATAAAAAAGTCCATTTTATTTACTATAATTTTTTATTAACGAAATATTAATGTATCATTGACAAGTTAAATGGTTTTAAAAGTATCTTTATAATATTTTCTGAATGATTCATTTTGAACTTTAATTAAATAATGTAAAAGGGAATGTTTCTATTTTAACATATATGATGTTAATGGAATTTCACACTATCATACCCATTTCACAATGTTAATCTTCAGTTTTAAGTTTTAAGTGGATTAAAACCCAATCTGAAATGAAAATTTTAATTGATATTTACCATCTATTTTCATTCTTTCTATGAACATCATGAATTCATTATAAATCCTTTTTTAGTAAATTGATAGTCATTTCGAGAAATTGTTAATTTTAAGGTAATGAAATTCTATTGAACAATTCACTACCGTGTGATTATATTTCATTTTAAATTAAATTTATCTTAAATATTCATAATCTTTTTATCATTTATATGTTAATTCCTTAAACCATATACCATTTCTACACACTGTGTTTTTCTATAATCATTATGTGATTGACTTATGAAATCATGATATTTTGTATTCATTATTAATTTTTATATTTATCGATAGGCCACAATTTTTATGAATTAAATTTATAATTAAATATATGAGTAATGAATGAAAATAGTTAATTGATAGGTGGGGCTGATTATAGATATCCCCTTAATGCCTTAATTGGTATCACAAGACAAAATTGGTTGAGAATTTTTTGAGACATTTACCATTTATGTATAATGTCTTGTAACGATGCATCCATTCTATGTTTAAGATGACTTGTATTATTCATTCAATAATAATAAAATAAATTTTATGTAACCACATGATTATTTGAGTTTATATTATATCCATGGATAATTTTCAACCACATGTGATAATTTATATTTAATTATTAGATCATATCTTATAATTTGCATATTACTGTTCTAGCTCATCTTACTAATCAAATGGAATTTTTTCAATTAAAAACCACATAATATTTATTATATATTATTTAATAAATATAAATTTTAACTATATGTATCCTTTACTGAGTTTTTTATCACAACCATATTTAGTTTTCAATCCCAAAGAAAAGAAAAAGGAATATTTGAATGAGTTCAAGGATTATAGATATTTACTTTCACTGATTTTTATATTTTATATGTAAAGTAATATGGGAAGCATGTGTATATATACTTTTACAAAAAAAAGTATTATATCATTTGTGAATAGATCACATGTATCTAGTGAGAGTGTAATGAAGTAACCACCAACTTTAGCAAGCAGGTTTCATGGTCTTTTTAACAATTATATGTTGAAAACCCCTAACATATAAAATAAGATATCATTACCTATATATAAAGGTAGTTAAAAAATTCCTTACTTGTTTAAAAACATTCAAGAATCTTTGAATTTAGGTATTATTTAAATAGAATTATTAGTAAATAATTAAACTTGTACACATCTTTACAGAATCATTAAATGATTTCAATTGAAAGATGTAAACCTCCCCTTTGTAATGTAAACTGACATTCCAAAATTAGAATGTATATTACTCAATAACTACATGGCTACAAAATAGTAATTATATTACCTCAAATTTTATTTTTCAAATGGGATTTGTCCCAAATTTTTTAAATTTATATAGATCCTACTTGTGGAAGCACATCCTTTATTTTTTCTCCTTCCCAAGGGATGAATTCACTTGTTCATCATAATGGTTGGTAGAATGCTCCATGATGAGTAGTTTTTGTTATATTACTGCTAAGAAAGCCTCATAAACTCAACCTTACATTGACTTTCATTTATTTTAAGCATTTTAGTTTATAGATAATAAAACATAGATAGGTGGGGTACAATTTCATTTCTCTTTAAAAGGAGCACTAGGGCTATGATTTTGATCTTAAAAAAGGCAAATTATTAGAACCTGAATTGGTTTATAGCTATTGATGCTTTCTTCCTCCTTAGGATTAAAAACAATTCCTATAGGAATCATGAATCTATTTTTTCATCAACATTATTATTAGTTGGAATGGACATCTATAATTATGAAATAATATTAATTTTATACGTTCTTACATGTTCTTTCCTTCTAACATATTCCATATATTCTAGTTGAATTATTGGGATTTCCATTTGATATATATAGTCATATTTCAGTATGTATACTCCCCTAACACTAATTTCATGGAACATAGAATCACTAGATGTTTTTATTTATTATTTATTTATCCTAGTATTATAGTTATGCACTTGATAGCCACACGGCCTTCCATATTTTACCTTCCACAAAAGCCTTCATCAATTATTATTTTTCCCATCATAAGTTGATTCTCAAAAATCTTAACATGGAATATTAACCACCACGATACTCTTACGAAATCTTTAATTGATTGATATCTCTCTTTGATTAAAATTTCTTCATTTACTATTCACTACTAAAAAACAATCCTTTAATAGTGTTGGCCTTTATCAGTGCAATAAAAAAACCATTGATAAAGATTGCCATTATCTGCACTAAAACAAGTAGTGATAAAAGGAACCTTTTATGAGTTATTTTCTTTCTAATATTGATAAAAATAAACCTTTTATCAGTTATTTTATTTCTAATAGATTTTTTCAGTTATAAACCATATAATATTGATAATAGATTATTTAATCAATTTAAATTTAACTGTATGTATCCTTTACTGAGTTTTTTATCACCACCATATTTTGTTTTCATTCCCAATGAAATGAATAAGGAATCATTGAATGAGTTTAAGGATTCTAGATATTTACTTTCACTGAATTTTATATATTATATGTAAAGTAATATGGGAAGCATGTATATATATACTTTAAAAAAAAGTATTATATCATTTGGGAATAGATCACATGTATCTAGTGATAGTGTAATGAAGTAACCACTAACTTTAGGAAGCAGGTTTCACGGTCTTTTTAACAATTATATTTTGAAAAAACTGAACATATAAAATAATATATCATTAAAAATACATAAAGGTAGTTAAAAAATTCCTAACTTGTTCAAAAACATTCAGGAATATTTAAATTTAGGTTTTATTTAAATATCATTGTTAGTAAATAATAAAACCTTTACACATCTTTACATAATCATCAAATGATTTCAAGTTAATGATGTAAATCTCCCCTTTGTAATGTAAACTGACATTCCACAATTAGAATATATATTTCTCAATCAATATATGGCTACAAAATAGTAATTATATAACCTCAAAATCTATTTTTAAAATGTATTTTTCACTAATTTTTTAAATTTATATAGATCTTACCTGTGGAATAACATCCTTTATATTTTCTCCCCCTCAAGGGATGAATTCACTTATTCATCATAATAGTTGGTAGAATGCTCCATGATGAGTAGTTTGTGTTATATTACTTCTAATAAATCCTCATATACTCTACCATACATTGACTTTTATTTATTTTAATCATGTTAGTTAATAGATAATAAAACATCGATAGGTGGGTTACAACTTCATTTCTCTTTAAAAGGAGCACTAGGGCTATGATTTTGAACTTAACAAAGACAAATTATTAGAACCTCAACTGGTTTATAGCTATTGATTCTTTCTCCCTCCTAAGGATTAAAAAAATTTCCTATAGGAATCATGAATCTATTTTTTCATCAACATTATTATTAGTTGGAATGGATATCTATAATTATGAAATAATATTAATTTTATTCTTTCTTACATGTTCATTCCTTCGAACATATTCCATCTATTCTAGTTGAATTATTGGGCTTTCACTTTTGACATATATAGTCATATTTCAGTATGTATTCTCCCGTAAAACTAATTTCTTGGAAAATAGAATCACTAGTGGTTTTTATTTATTATTTATTAATCCTGGTATTATAGTTATGCACTTGATAGCCACACGACCTTCCATATTTCACCTTCTACACAAGCCTTCATCAATTATTATATTTCCCTTCATAAGTTGATTCTCAAAATTCTTAACATGGAATATTAACCACCATGATACTATTACTATATCCTTAATTGATTAATATCTCTCTTTGTTTAAAACTTATTCTTTTACTATTCACTACTACAAACCAGTCCTTTAATAGTGTTGGCCTTTATCAGTGCAATAAAAAAGCATTGATAATGATTCCCATTATCCGCAATAAAACAAGTAGTGATAAAAGGAACCTTTTATCAGTTATTTTCTTTCTTATATTGATAAAAATCAACCTTTATCAACCCAATTTCGTTAGAATTGATGAAATGAACCTTTTATCAGCACATATATTTTGGCTTTGATAAAGGCTTCCCTTTGTTAATGCTTTATTTTTATCATTGATAAAGGGGATCCTTCTTCAAACATTATTTTTAACACTCATAATGGAATCCTTTTGTAGTTATTTTTTATCATTGATAAACTTCCTAATAAAATTATATAATTAAATAAAAAAATAATAATTATTTTATTTAAAAAAATATTAAAAATTTTATTTATAAATAATTATTGGTACGAATGAATAAAATAATTATACAATTTAGAAATTGAATATATTAAATATATTGGTATAACTAATATTAAAATTAAAAAAATAAAAATAAAAATTAATTAAATTGAGAAAAATATTAAACGTTTTATTAATTAAATAATTATTGATAATGTTAATAAATCATATATATTGAATATATATACATATGAATGTATTTAGTTGTTATTTATATAATAAAAAATATTTATTCTTTATATTAAATAGTAATATATTTTGTGAATAATGGTTTATATGTAAAAATTTAGAAGAATTAAAAATAAAAACTAATTACAATGAGTAATGGGAATAGTTGAATATCCTTTGATTATTAAATTTAATATTGATCAAATGTATTATATTGATTTTACATACATATAATTAATTCATTTGTGTATACATATAAACACACAATTGGATATGTGTTTCATTGTTAGAGATTTGGGGGTTTACTAATTGGATATGTGTTTCATTGGTAAAAGTGTTATTTAATATACTATTCATTTCTAGGGAGTGGAAGTCATGGGCATGGTTTTTTGGTTCTGTCTTCCTCAAGCCATCTGCTCTTCAAATAATAGAAAAAATAGAAAATTTGACCTAATAAATGTAGGTAATTCACTTACGTAAGTGTGGATTATGTTTTATGGCCTTCATTGGATCTTTTGGCATACCAAAATTCTTCATGACATAGTTATGTCGATTTAAATTCCTATTAAAATGTATAGGCAAACTGAAGCTGCATGGTATGGTAACATTTCCCTATTTTAGGTTGAGAATGATCTGAGATCAACACAAGTTTATCAAGTGTTCTGGTCTACTAATGATGAGTAGTTTTAAATAAGTATTTTTTATGGGAGAATTCCAAAATTCAATTTGGAATGCATCTTAAAGTTCCAAGATCAATCTACCTATATCTGGATACTAGTTTTATATCAATGTTTTACTCACATCCAGGATAAGAAATTATGTTTTATGTTAGGTAAGAAGAAAATTTTGACAAAATTTTATCATAATGATGTAGGTGTAATTTATGGGTAGTTGGTATATGTTCTTATTGATTCTAGTGTTGGGAATGAGGTATCCAATGAATAGTATTCTAGTGTTACGGAATTGGACAACCTATTTTGATCTGACCAAGGTAGGAATTCAGTTTGTACTAGGTTGCTTCATCTAGTTGATGATGTCCAAATATATAAGAATATGGATATATCCCGATCAAATGATAATGTAGGGAATGTTTATTTCTATCGTATGGGAAAACCTACTAGTGAAATCATGCAAGTGGAGGTGGGGTCTCAATTCCTTGATAATAAGAAACTATTCCCAGATATTGTTACTAAGGATGAAAATAATTCAAGGGAGGGGAATTATATTCTTTCCTTGGATTATAACGTGCAATATGATTCTGTTTGGTTTATATCACCTTTTTTGGATAAAATTAACCTCCTTGAAGAGCAAGACATTAGGGAAATTGAATCACAAGATACAGTAGATATCCTCATCATGAATGAGAATTTTTATCAATAAGTATAAATGATAAGAATAATGTGAGTTTCAACTTACACGTTAATTTTAAATGGAAGATGAAAATTAAAGGCAACATATTTGTTTTAAATAAAGGTTTTAAGATGATCACAATGAAGAATGGTTCTTAGCCTGATCCACTTAAGGATTCTGAATAGAGGATCGATAAGTCAATGAAGGTAGTAGATGTAAATAGCTTTGTGGTATTATAATCTCTTTGTGGGGAGTCACGGTGTGACCCAACAAATAATTTGTATTTTGAGATTGGAGAAGATGAATTAATTTTTCCTCAAAAAAACATGGAGAAGGGGTATAAATTAAAGAATTCATCAATGAGGATTTCGTCGAGATGACTAGGATGTTGCATGAGGGCATGGATGATGTTTGTCTTCTAAGACTTTTTCTATTTATATCAACTAGGAGTAGGATAAGATTAAAGAGAAGTATTTTTTGATCGTCAATCAAGGGAATTCTCAATTAGAGTGGGCATATTTTGATGATTATGTGGATTTTGACCATGATTATGGTTATGATCAAGCTTCTCTTGATTTTTTTTAATGAATGAGGGAATTCTATGTTTTACCAGGTTAATCTATTGTTTCAATTGGTTTTCACATTTCTTTTAACAAATTTGAGGGCAATGGTTGTCTTTCCAAATCACACTCATAAATATTTCGTATAATTATAATCTTTTAAAAATGAATTATTTTTTCAAAATATTATTTTAAGTATTTATAAGATATTTTTTAGCACTGATTAAGATATAAATTTATCAGTGGTAAAAAATCATAGAAAAAAACCATCTTTATTATTTATATTGTTTTAGAGATGTAAAGATGGATTTTGTCATCAACTTTTTAGAGTTCATAAATCTTTATATTTTTATGTTATAAAAAATCAATAATAAAGATTCATTTTCTTAGTGTAAATTAACTTAGCGCTGATAAAAGGTATCTTATCAGAACATTATTGAAAGTCCTAATAAAATTGCCCTATTCTATTTTTAAAACCCAAACCTTAGATGGCCTATTATTGATTATCTAAATCTCCCCATATAATCCTCCTATTTCGATAAAAAATCTTTCTCAAACCTAATCTCAAATCAAGGGTATAATCAAGGGTCCAATTATTCAAAGGATCGATTGATTCAAGGGTCGAAAAAAATATGTCCCGATTGAATCCATGTATTTTGATATCTTTAATTTCTCTCAGTTATCCAATGAACATTATCATCCATTTTCCATGTATCCCAACCACACCGGTTATACAATACTATAATAAAACCACCCAAAACTCATTGGTTTTATATATATAGAAGAATAGTCTTCCCCGAAGCTTGTGGATCTCCTTGGGAAAAAATTGGTACTATACAACATGTTATATATCAAACACAATGTTGGGTCATGTTTTTTTTGTGTAATGGGATCCCAGTTCATATATTCCATGACATATACCTCATTAAAATTGTCAAAGTTTGAATGATTTTTCCAAATTGCAATTGGTGTTGTTATAGGTTTGGAATATTCTATTATAATTCACTTAAAACCTATTTTTCATATTTTTATTAAGAAATTAATGTGTTGTAATTAACTAGATTCACCAATAAACCAAGGAAAATGTTTCACCAATCACATAAATCTCAATATCGTACCTCATATGATCCAAAAAAAACATTTTTTTCTAATCCTCAAATATTATTTCTTCGACATATATGAGTACCAACATCCTTTGATCATTATACTTCTTGATGTAGAGGCTCTGATCAACATTGCCTCTCAAAAAACTGAACATTATTAGGTATTTATCCAACCATAAAATCATTATCTTCATTGATTTATTTATCTCATACAAATAAATTCTTTAACTGACATTCCATTCTATCATTTTCATCAAAACTAATGCCAACCAGTTTCTCAATGTATACTCCCATCTTCAGAAATATATTTCAAAACATATATCTGGAATCCAATTGGTAAAATTTTAATTAAAATTTCAATGAAATAGTAAAAAAATCAAATAGTTTCCTACTGAGATAATTTCTTTGATCTTGTAGTTCCCCTTACACAGTATTCATTCTTTATTTTGAGAAACTATTCCATATTCAATGATATTATTACTAACAACAACTTGGTTTTGATAACATTTCTATCTTCCAGCAATGGAATAATTTCACATGTCACATTGTTCTTATGCATATCAAGCTCCTCATACCTAGATTTGATCTAATTATCATCTTTCTCTTCCTCTCTAAATGATTTAGGCTCTACATTGGTAAAAATGTGGTTTTTTTGTAGTGTCTAGTTTTTTTGGAGGTCTTAATGAAACTCTTTGATAACTAATGGTATTTTATTTATTGATTTGATCCATTCTTGTATTTCTTGTATTTGATAATCCCTCATCATTTTCCACACCAGCAATGTTTTATTTCTTGTCTACCTTATCCCTGTGTCCTCCAGCCATTTCTAATCAACTGAAAATTAACTTCCTCTAATGTTTTATCATTATTTTAGTTATTAATAATATTTTCCTTTTAATTTAAAATAAATATCCATCAATTTTATCTTTTCATCGTAAAATCATACCATCCACCCTTTTTAACTCCTTATTTAATAATCCCATTGTCTAATATGATCAATTTTTTACTACCACATATCAATTTACTCCTTTAAACAGAATCACCATAAGTTTTTACAGAAGCCCAACCATAAAACATTTCGAATAGTAATATATACATTTGTAAAAATATATCAATCTATGAAATGATAACCCACTCATTTATACTTAAAAAAAATCACTTCATTTATTTCCCCACACATCTAATAAAAAATATGTATGTTTTTCTTTAAACCCTAAAAACAATAATTATGGAACATTACCTTTTACTATTACCCATACGAATCTCGGATTACCATCCTAGTATTCTCACAAATGGGTGGAATTACCCCTTTTAAGAAACATTGGAGTACAACTATTATACTCAATAGTTTTATCTCTTAAATAGGTATTATTCTAATTTTTTTGGACTGATCCCCAATATAATTTATATTTTTTATATTATTATATGAAGTATTAAACATATGGAAGACTACATATTTGAGAATTTGATGCAACATATTTGAATTTCCACCAATGTTGGAGGATGGTTTCCAAAAAACAATATGAAATGATAATTGTTCAAAATATGAGTTAATGAAGATAAACTTTTTCTATAGCATTCACCTTTGGATGAATTTTCAAGATAAAACATACCATAGTGTATTAATTCTGTTCTTAAATTTAATTAACCATTCTCTTCAAATAATACTAAAATTATTTGAAGCAATAATATGTTGAGTTTCCCTTATTACAATTATCTATAACATTCACCTCTGATAAGGAATAACTTCTATGTATTTATTTTTTTATTTTATAAAATGAATATGTTATGAACCTGATAGTATATCTTTAATTCCTATCAGATGATTCAAAGCATTAATCAGTTGTATCTTATTTTCTCATCAGCATCCACACTCGATGATTGATTACTTGGAAGGATTTGTTTTTGTTTTTTTTCATCATTCTTTCTTTCGAGTATGTATATACATGTGGTCAAAATTGATTTCATAGTAATATCATTATCTATAGACCTAATCTGTTATTTCATATGTCTATTTAATTTAACATATCTTATTATTACCCATATATTATTTTTTTCTAATATATGTTGATTCTATTGTTTGAGTTGGGGTGGTATGTTAAAATCCTCTCATTATTGTGAGTGAATGGACATTGAGCCTATAACTAAGATAATGAAAATAATGAACTGTATCAAGAATTCATACAACCATTAGGAAAAGTTTAATTCCTACTACATATTTAATTAGTTTTTTCATAATTTTATATAAAATTTTTTAGTTACCTTCCTTACCATTTTTATCTAATAATTATAGATTTTTTTCTTAGATATTTTTGGAATTCATATTTTTCATTCATATATCTTTAATAATCCAGACAATATATAAAATCATTATTTCATCCAATTTTACCAAAAATTCTATTTTCATTGTCTTTCATTGTTGAACAGTCCACTCTTCATATTGATTCAATGTTTTGAGCTGAAAATACTTTTTCATTATTGAAATCTTGAAGAGTATAGAAAGCTAATGTTCCAATAGTGGTGAATTTTCATGATATAATTAGAACATGAGCTTCCCATAATCATCTTCTATTCAACAATGAGAAATTTTTTCAGCTAAGAACATCGAGTTCATAAGATTTGTTTTAAGATCGACATTGAAATACAGTGAAAACATGGTAACATTGCATGTTATAAATTTTTTGGACATTGAGACATGTCACTGCCAGCTGCACCTCAATCCAACAGATTGTGTGACTGATATGACTCTACGTTATTCTTTTTAATTAAATTTGTGTTTATTTTTTGTAAAAATAATAATATACATAATTAAAATGGAGAAAAAAATGTCTAATTATTTTAATAATTTATGAAAAATGATCCATAAGTAATCTGGGTCATATTTGGATCAGTCACGCCTCAATTTGATGCATGGTGTGACTAGTGTAACTCAATTTTTCATTTATTAGATTAAAATTGACAACATATTTAGGAAAATAAATCACTAAAAGTAGAAATATTTCACTTTGATTTTATTTAAAATTTAGGACATATATTCATAAGTCATTTTTCATTTGTAGGAATCAGTCTCATGTCAAATTGATACAACATGTGAGCATTATGCATCAAATAATGTGTTTCAAATTTAAAATTATATTTTATTAAAAAAAAATTACCTACTCTAAATAGAGAAACCGATTTTCATTGTTTTGATACCTAAGGAAAAATATCAATATGTAATTTGAGATGTGTAGAAAACATATTCACCTCAATCTGAACCATGGTGTGACTCGTATGACTCCAAGTGTATCTTTATATTAAAAATTATCATCAATTTTAGTCAAAAGGAAAACTAACCAACTCATAATGGAGAAAAAAATTCATATTTTTTGACACATTTGGAAAAACATCTATATATAAATTAATATGAGTAGAAATTAGCTTCACCTCAATTTGATTCAAGGTGTTACTGGTATTACTCCAAGTGTGTCTTTCTATTTAAAATTGGTATCAATTTTTGTAAAACGGATTGCTAACCTACTCAAGATAAAGAAATTGAATTTATAATGTTGTTATGATTTTGATAAATGATCCATAAATCATTTGTGATGTGTAAGAATGTACCAAACCTCAATTTAATATAAGATTTCCCGATATGACATAATTTCATTATTATTAATATAAAATCATTGATTTTGTTCAAAAAAAATCACAAAATGAAAACCAAGAAAATAATTTTATATTTTTATGATAATTTATGACATCAATTAAGAAGTTATTTTTGGATTTGTATGAATTGGTCTCAAGTA
This sequence comes from Viscum album, assembly GCA_963277665.1. Taxonomy (NCBI): domain Eukaryota; kingdom Viridiplantae; phylum Streptophyta; class Magnoliopsida; order Santalales; family Viscaceae; genus Viscum; species Viscum album. The sequence goes on from OY728150.1 coordinate 1,594,282,164, forward strand.
AAAGTAATACACAATATGATCGGTATGAGTTATAGAGTTTTTTTCGAGTTTGAAATGAAAATTTAGTAAAAAATACAAGTCGTTTACTAAAAAATGAGTGAACATGTTCACATTTTTTTGATAGATTTTAAAAATGAACCATAGAAAATTTGGTATGTGTAGAAATTAGTATCCCCTAAATATGATGCACGTTGTGAAATATATGTCTCAAAGTAAATCTTTTTTATTTAAAATTAATATCAATTTTTCTAAAATCTACAACTTGCCTAGTAAAAATTTATCGAAAACACATATATGTTTTTATACATTAGTTAAATAAAAAATAATTCAATTTTGACTTGTATGAGTCATCATTACCTTAATCCGATGAACAGTGTGACTGGTACGACTCAAACTGTATCTTTTTATAATAAATTGACAACAATTTTAGTATACATGACAACTGAGCAACTAAAAACCGAGAAAAAGCATTATTATTGATTTGATACTTTAGGAAGATGATCCATAAGTCATTTTTGATCTATAATAATCAACCTCATGGAAATATGACACATAATGTGCCCAGTATGAATCAATGTGTTCATTATGAGTTTTTAATTGATATTTTAGTTTAAAATGTTTCGCTCAATGACAAACAAAAAACAAACTAATATTTAAATTATAATTTAGTACAACACTTTAAAAATAATTCATGACATGTAATAATTGGTATCACATTAAACTGATGCATGGTGTGACATGTATGAGCCAGAGTGTGTGTTTCCTATTTAAAATGATCTTTTAGTGAATAATAAAATTGACCTACTCAAAACTAGGAAAACACATTCATATCATTTTGATACTTTTTAAAAATGATAAATAGGTAATTTAATACATTTAATAATCATCCACACCATAATCTAATGCACGATGTGACCAGTATGACTCCAAGTGTGTCTTTTCTATATATAAATGTCGATTTAGTTTAAAACTCCCATCACATCACAAAAACCAAACAAAGGATCCATGATTGTTTTCTAATCATTATATCTGATTTTAAATAATTAATATTATCATAATTGTTTGTCTTACACATACATAGTTAACATTTATTGAGATAATGTTGGGAGATGAATAAAAAATAGTGTAAAATTTCATAATTAACCGCAACTCAATCTGCTGCATAATGTTCCTAAAATGACTCAAAGTTTAGTTTAAAATTAAAAAACCATGTTAAATAATATATTTATATTACTAATAACATAATAATTTTTTATTATACATGTTTATTTCTTCTTGACTAGGGGATAGGATTATATGATAAAGGAATATTGTTGTTATTAAATGTATGTAATAATTTGTACTAATGTAATTTTATAAACCAATTTCTCAAATGTATATAATATTCTTTTTTTATATCTATTTTAATATTTATTTAATTCAAATTATATATTCATACAATATTTTTCTGATTTTTTGATGTTTTTGGGGTTGTTGTGTGGTCTTACAGCACACTACACTAGTGTAGTTGGGTGATGTTGTAGTATACTGATATATTCCCCTTTATTAGTGCTTCTAGAAACACTAATAAAGGACTACATACATATATCTTCTACCCGCACTAATAAATCTCCCCTTTATCAGTTACTTTTAATGGCTAAAAAAATATTAGGGAATTTAATCTCTCTCTGGTTTTAAGTGCTTCTCTAAGGTTGGTAAAGGCCATTTTTAGTGCTGTTAAAGGCCTATTTTATAGTGCTGACTGGATTCCATTGTTTGCTTACCATGGTCCATGATGTGGAATCTCTTGAAAAGGTAGAATAATATTCATATATCTAACAAGTAATACCTTTTAATAGGATATTTAGATATCTTCATGTTTACTTTTATCCAAATGATAAAATTTTTTCATATCTTTTTTCATTATCAAATGGTATTATTTTATTTTATCATTGATTATGAGTTATTTTTTTTCTGTAATATACCAAAATTCATCATAAAATTGAACCTAAAAATTGGAAAAAAATATATAAATTTGATGAGTATTCATATATATTTTTATTGGATTGTTTATACATTTCTAGTGAAGCCTTATTTTGTACAGTAGGTATTCTTAATACTTTAGCTCTACTCCCTAATAATTTTTTCCTGTTAAAATATTCACTAAATGACTGGTCTATCCAAAAATTAATAGCCTTATGCATGAGCATCAATAAACACCAACGGTGGAATACAAATCATTATTATTTTACTTCAGCTGTTGGGTGTTGAGATTTTTGACAATACTGATTTTTTGTTAGAGACCCAATATTTTGGTCCCTATTTTGGGGGTGAAATTACATAGATATTCCAATATCCATTAATAAAAAATTATTTTATTCATTATAATTTTTATAACCAAACATTTTCTATATTTCATTTTTGAACATGTACTTTCACAAAATATCGAAACTATAAGAAACTAGTTCTTGGCATACCTTTTTCCACGACACTTCTCTAAATATTTTAAGATTCCCTTTCCATTGTTATGATTTTTTTATAAAAATATCCAATTTATATGAATGTGATGATATATGTTTCTTCATATATACATTGGATGTTCCATATTGTGTTTCTTCCAAATTTCTCAATTTACCCCATTTTCAAAACACATCATATTGAGAAAATATTTTTCCTCCTCAAATATTGCTATCTGGTATTCAAATTAATTATTTAGTTTTTAAATTTTATCTATAATAATCATTCTTTATTTTTGTTAATAGTTATCTAGATCATTGATTTTATTTCTTTCGACCTCTATCTGGGCTTATTTTACATTTTAATGATCATGTATAGATTTTAGAAATAAAGGATCGCATATTTTATAAAAAAAATTACCTCTTTCTCACATTCACCTTAATGTAATTTTCAATCAAAAATGAAAATATTTTCATTACAAATAGTTACATATTGTTCTTTGTCTTCCACAAAGTATTTGGGAGCGCTTCACCTTCTAAATTTTTTTCCAAATAAATACATAATTTATTCATTTTCTTTTTCTAGATGTCCATTGTCACTTTTAATTCCTTTTTAAAAAAAATTTACAAATGATATAAATTTATATAGAATATTATTTTTTTGAATTTAAAACTGAGTGTATAAGTCTTCAATGGTTTTCATCAACTCTTAAACATAATTTTCTCTAGTTTTAGATCCTTTTACAACAAAATAGCACTACCATAAGATATATCATATGAGTAGTTATCACATGCATCAACTAAAAATGTTTATTGGCCCATGTTTTCTTACATTAGGAATTTTTTTCAATATCATTTCCTCTTTATTAATTTTATTATTTCTGATTTTATTTCAACACTCTACACCAGTTTTAATAGGTATATAATATGATTTCTCCATCTAATACCCCGAAATATTTTATTCAAATATGAAAATAATATATCCTTACAAAAACAATTGTGTGTAATTTATATCCAATTAAAAGATAACATGTATTTTCTCTAATTCTAATTTCGTATATAATTTTGATAATTAAAAAACCAAAGAGGGGTTGAATATGGTGTCCCCTATTGAAACATGTTTTCCATCCATCTAAATTATCCATTCTTATACGTGAACTTATATCCATGATATGAGATACAGATATATTAATGCAAGAGAAACAGTCACATATGAATAAAATGCAGACTATGAATCTAAACGTAACACAAGTATTTTTATAAGGCTTAACTCCTTTCAAAAAACTAAATCATTAATATTATTGGAACATTTCGAACAAATAATTATATTATCAAAATTAATCTATGTTTATAAAAATCTCATTTACAATAAGCATAAAATGATCGGTTAGGTATCATCTACTTACCTTATACAACATCCCACATCATTAGCCACAGTTGGGTAAGGTGTTTATTGTAATAGAACCCTCATTTATATAAAACTCTTTGAATCAATAAACAAGTCTTCAAATACTAGGATATCATCATGAACAATTCATGAACATTGTCTTTTTTCATAAATCAATCTAATTATGATTTGGAGTCATAATGTTTCTTAATCATCAATGGTCTTGATTAAATTATGTGTACTACATTATAAACATTATCTAATAATTCACAATATTATTGTTCATATTCATCACATAAAAACATCATAATACATTGCGATCAGGTATTCTTTAACAAGTTTTTTCTTCAAAACCCTCACTTTCATAGTGCTATTAATATTACTCATAATATCATATTAGATACTATAATGAATATATACTAATATATGTAATACATGGATATTATTTCTCATTAAATATATCCATTAAGTTATTATTCTTCTCCATTATACATTTACCAAACTAAAGGAATCCATATTGAATTACTATATTTCATTAGTAACTAAATCTCCATAAATATCTTATAATAATGGCTATAAATATAAAATAACAGAAATATAATTTACCATTATTACAAATATCATAATACATTGAATGTAAAATTCAAACAAAATTTGAATCACCACACCCTAAATATCTCTAATAATAGTTCTAGAATAATATTCATTTTAAATCATCTCAACATGACTATACATGAATCCATTAAATTATTATGTTATATATTATTCATGCATTACCCTTTAAATAATTCATTCTCATTTGAAACATGGTTATTTAATCCAAATTATGATCTCAACCTATATACAATTACTATGATATATTATTTAAGAAGATCAATATATAGTCACTTTAATATTCAAGTTTCATATACACATGTATCATGGTAATGTGTATAGGGAATTCGTAATTGATAATTATCTCTATATTCCCCTAGATTCCTCCCCGTTGAATATACCACTCGATTCATATGCATAAAATATAATATTCATTCATGTATTATCAGTTAAATCTCATAAACACATGACTATATTACATATCCTGATACTTCTCACACTTAGACATGTATTGTGTTCTTTATAAAAAATAAAATCTCTCTATTCATTGTGATAATATTGAGGTTGAATCAACAAAGATGAAAAATCTATTATTTACATGGTAAAACAAAATTAAAATCATATTTGATCATTATTATGATTTCATTCTTAGATCTGAAAATTATATATTCCACACCATGTGATATATGTACACTATATCACATGTCTTATATATTTCATGGTATTCACATTATTATGTATATGTAGGGTATTTGTTCTTCATAAAACATAAACTCCATTATCATCCATCACCCTATCAATAATTCCTCTTGTAATTATAAGGAAGTTTTTAATATGAAAGGTGAAAAACACTAACTTGGTAAGTCTTAGACATATGATATATCGATATACCATCAATTCAAACTCACAGTTGATCTATCTATATCGAATCGCAGATTATTTTCACTATTATGGTCGCATGTGTTATCGTGTGGTTGATTTGAAAATAACTATGTAGTAGGCCCATAGTTCTTGTCATATTTTGAATCAAATGGCAGTGTCAGTTGTTTATGTTTTCCAGTATTCTCTTAGTAGGTTCATGCAAATATGATCCAAAAAATCATCATGTGGTTAATATAGATATGATCGTGTAGTCAGTTGAGATACTCATGAGCAATCCAATTCAAATCATATTCGATGTTGTAAAAATCATAATGACCAATCTTGAAAACTTTTTTTTTGTTGATCCACATTTCATTGTTCTATTTCTTATAATTTATTTCTAACTTATATCACGCACATATATTTTTTTGTGTACTATTCTTGTGGTAGGTTGAATAACCATGTGGTTTGTCACACCTCATTTCTTATAGTTACTCATCCAAATATACATTTGGTAACTCAAATACCTACCATAATGGATCATGGTAACTCTAGTGATATCATTCGAGATACCTACCATGAAGGATCATGATAAGTACACTTATTGTGTACCCATATTTATCTTCAACTCTCCACACATAATGTGGTTACTAAAACATTGTTGTTTCTGATAACTCAAGACCATCAAGATATCACATCATCATTATTTATCATTATGTAAAACATGAATTTATTTTATGAATTATGAGAATAATAATTTTTGAGATGGGAACACATCACAACACCTTATTGTATCAATTACATTAGGTATTTGTTCAACATTATTTTTTATGATTAAATTTTATTGGCCTGATGATTGTTATTGTGTACTCCAATATCATAATGTATATACTACATGATTGTTATAAAGTATCTCTTTTATTTAAATTTTTATAGTGAATTACATGTATTGGGTGAATTTATTATACCACAATAATACTTTATGTTATCATAAATTCAAAGAAACATTACGTATGAAAGATTGTCAATCGTCGTGTTCAAATAGTATGCATTGGAATCCAAGAAGTTTGAACACTATATGTCTTACGGTATGTGAGTAAACATAATAGTATATTCATAAAATATTTTCATGGGAACCAACACATAATACAATCATGCATTTAATATTTCATGTTTATTATATTTTATATAGGTTCACATAATGAACCACCATTGTGGTTTGTTTCCTTGTCGAGAACTATATACATAAGTGCATACTATATTTCTTGGAAACGACATCACACATTATTTGTATCCTATTATTTTTCAAAGAGTAATAATATACTATAATGTTCTAAAAATTTTCATTGATAATTCCAAATATTCTTCTTATAATCTCATGTTTAAAATTCCATGTTTCTTACTACAAACATCACATATATAACACATAACTGATGTTTTCTTCAATATTAATTTTTAATTACAGTAATACATTAAAAATGATTGAAATATTTTAGTTATATCTTAAATAGATAGCCTAAAAATAAATTTCTTTTTATAATCCTATCACCTCTATAAATCACATATTGAAAACATCATATAGACACAAAAAATTAAATCTTTTATTCATGATTTATGAGTAATAATCATGTATGAAAGTATGGATTTTGTGTCATTCATTATACTAGAATCTATCACAGTCCTCAAAAGCACACCTATAGGAATATATTGTCATTAAATATATAATATGATTATATCTTACAACCATGAACCACTACTACCCAAAGATTCATGTACATTTAATCTTGGATCTATCAGACTCCATGTAGGAACATACCATATACATTAATCTATTGCAACCTAAATACACATACACATCTTATTATATCTAAAGAAACAATGGTATGAATAGATAATAAATTCATTGATTACCCCCCCCCCAATCTTAAATGTTGATGAAAACACATAAAACCTAAAAATTTTGGGCATCTACTGCCTTCCTAACTCAGATGGTGGATCATATCAAACTAAAAATTATAATAATAAATATCATGAAACATAACTAAGAGTTACTAACTAGTATTTAACTCACCATTTTATATAAATATACAGGAATCCTAATTGCCACTGTCAAGGCCTAGAAAATATGATCTCATATATAAACATAAATATCAATATTAAACATCATTATTCTTTGTCATTTTGTAATTTATAAATTAATTCTCATTCATTTGTTAACCATAATATAATTATAAGAACCTGGGCCTCAATTACCTTGATTCAGTGAAATATATTAATACATTAGAATGATTAGAAGATTTTTTTTTAAAATTGGAATGAATATTTTATTAATTTTTTCAAAAAAATATACAATCATAAGTTCAACGTTACAATTTGAAATGAAATACATAATATCATTTTTTATTTGAAACATTTATGACTCCTATATAATCCTTGGAAGTCATTCAAAATATTCAGCTTCACCAATTGGGGAAAAATAAAACATATAAAAGGTGTGAGCTCATATGAATAGTAAGGGAATGTATTATAGTGTAAGTTATCATAAAAATAAACACCATTCACGGTGAACAACTAAAAACACAAGCCTTGAATAATATACATGAGCATAAAATGGAAGAAATGAATAAATATTAAATAAGGTCATAAACGTGATCATAAGAGAATGAAACATAACAATTGATATTATAAATATCTAATAATCTCATTTTTTATCAATTACTAATACACTAATGATGAAATGAATAATTTTGTACATCACAAACATATTTTCAAGACCTTGACCAAGTGGTCTGAAAATATTAGGGTAAGCCCTTAGCCAAGAACTCTATTCTATTTTGTCTCATGAGACCTACCAATGAATATAAGGGATATTGAAGTCCCCAAAAATCACTTTATAAGTCCAATGCATTCCTCGTATTAAAGGGGATAAACATAAACAACATGAACATAGGAAATAACTTTCCCCAATCTGTACACATATACACTAACAATTCTGAGTAGTATGGTGAATTGTATCAACATATAAAATTTATGTTCAAATTGTTCATAATAAAATTAATACAATTTTTGTTATTATAAACATAATATATTAACCTCAATAAGACGACAAAATCTATAGAAGTGTTGAAATAAAAAAAAATACTCTAACAAAATCATCAAGGAATTTTTTAGAGAAATACATTTTTACTTATAAATGAAGAGTTATTTTGGAAAAATATTTTAATAAATTAAAGTAACTAAGGTAGATTTACATGGTGAAATGATTAGTTTTTGAAAAAAAAATACTAAAAAAATTATAGAGATCCCATTAAAAGTGGTATGAATTTGAGATGTTCCCTTCAATCAAGCTTGTTTATCTAAAAGAATTGAGAATGGTCTTTGTAATACATTTAACACTCCATAAAATAAAATATGGATTATGATTGGTAAACACTTAAAGAAAATTAACACAGATTTTATGAGTAGTGGGTAATAATAATTAATACATTAAATTGGATTAAGAGAGAAAAAGAATAACTGGAAAGATAATTGAGGTTTCATTAGAAAAATGTTACATTATGTCATAATGAGTTGTGCACTTGACCTTAACATCCTGGAAAAAATTTAAATCCCTTAATTAATTAAAAAATAAAATTATATACATTTAATTTATTTATTATAATATTTTTATGTTTGTTTATGGCCTTTTTGATGACTTATATAATATAATTTTATTTCCTAAGAGCATTCGATTCTACGGTTTTCATGATCTATATACTTGTTTATGATTATTCATGATTATGTGGAATTGGTATAATTACCCAGAGATGAATTTATATAATACTAATTAAACTATATAATATTAAATTGTGATATAATTAATTTTTTATATGGTATGAGGGTGAGTTATTTGGATAGAACAATAGTTATAATCATTTAGGATATTTTTGTGATATTTCAATTATTATGAACAAGTTTTGTCTTATGAATTAGTATTATACATATAAAATGGTTTTAGAACACTAAATAATACATAATACATATTTTATAATTTATTTCAACCATAAAATTTTTTTCATGCCCATCCATGATGGAGAAACTAACGAAGTAAGGATTGTATTCCTCGAAAGATGTAAATCAGAACATCCTGGATGATGATTTCAATTTTTTAATGCAAGAGATAGATAGTAGATTGAGGAAGGATATCGCATAAACATGATATAATTATATTAAATATATTATATGAGAGTTACAATGATCATTTGGACAAAGAAGGTAATGAAAATATAAGAAAATAAAATAAATTGTAAATGAAATTAAAAGGAAAAAAAGAATAGGGTTTCTCTTTAGAAATATCCTCATTGAGATCCTCCTTAGTGATGGGGTTTTGGTCTTGTGGGGAGACCAATAGCTCCTGGATGTGGGGAGAGATTTGGAAATTGTATTTGGGAATAAATTCATTATACTTGAAGCTATAATGGACTGAAGAGAAGAGGGTTTTAGGGGTGGGTTTTATAATGGAGGAGAGGGTTGATTTTTTAATATCTTATTCATTATTTTATTATTTTTATCAAGAAAATAAATAATGTTGATTCTTGACACCAAAATAGTAATAAGTCCATGAGATTTTAGACCACGTGTTCTTATATCATTCATAGATTACCTATGACTCAATAAATCATTTATTTTTCATTTATTGTGAATTATCATATTTTACTACTCACTAAATATTCCAGTATTTCAGAAAAATCCAAAAAATTCACCAAAACCATTTTTTCATGTGTCGAATTCTAAAATGTACTCCATTTTGTCAAAATAGTTTTCTAAATATGTGAAATCTATTTTTTAAAATTGAAATCATTTTTTACATGAAAAATACAACTTCTAATTTAAAAACGAATATTATAACATATTCTTAAATTATGTAAAATAACATAAAATTATCCTAAAATAATTAGAAAAAAAAATATTTATTTGATAATATATTTTATTAAAATAATTTTATGAAATCAGTTTACTAATTTAGAATTATAAATAAATTTTTATTACTCACCAAAATCTGAACACCTAATTATTAATTGTTAAAATATTCACACTCAATTATAAGGTTCCTAAATGAATTTATAATTACATGGGTGATGTTTCCATTCATAAGATTAATATTACTATTCATAAGGTTACATTACTATTCATAAGGGTCAAGTTATTATTCATCAAAAATGTAATTTGGTCATATTAAATTCTAAATATCATACTGATCGCAGCCGTGTATGTCTGTTTTTTTAATATAAAACAGAGAGGTGACAATATTGTTTTTAATGTTCAGGTTATAATAACAAGGTTTTATTTTCTATAGACTCAGTGTTCCATTCATAACATTCAATATTAATTTTTTTTTGTAAAAATTTTCGCTGTTAAAATAATTTCTAGTTTAATTAAATCATTTAAAAAAAATATATTCTTTATATTACATATTATAAGTCATATATTCCATCCCACACTCATAGAAAATTAATTGATCCATCCTTTTGTTAAGAGTTAACACATAAGATTAAAATTATAAAAAAATATCCATCACTTGGGTTTATTTATTAATTATATCAACAAACTATAACATGTGTATTGTTGGAATCAACCTGATATAGAAAAAGGAAGATGCACTCATAGTGCTAAGCTAGGTGGATTTTGAATTTTGAAATCATGACCAACAACCATCTAAGAATCGTAAATCAAAAAGAAAACCTAAATAAATCATAGAAATCTTATATTTCAACTCTTTCCATCTGAAATATCAATAAACCAACCCAATGATCTAGTAACAATAAGTCCCCACTCTCAACTCATGTAATCCATTCCATAATCAACCATATCAAAACAATAGGAAAAAAATAACCCCAGATCACAACTTCTGTGGATAATCCATTACCTATAATCCCAAACACATTGGGTTCAAGGTCATTCATACAAAGGATCATATAAAAAGCTAAACCACAAACATAGAAATAATGTATTTTAATCACTATAATTCAATGGAAAAGTAATTAAATTACTCTAATTCATACAAACATTTAATAAACAAGTATATTATTTAATATCACCAAAAATATCTTAAAAAACAAACAGTTAATTATCATTTTGAATTAACTGATTTGCTATATAATTTTATAGAAACATGAAACCTGAAATTAAAACTTATCCATAGCCATGAATCAACTATATACAAGATTAAATAGACAATTTCATATTAAATAGATTACAAGAAAGAAGGATAATTAAATTCGTATTCTAATTTCATTTATTATTTCATATTTTCCAACATTATGTTTTTACGTAATTTCAACACAACTATCATGCCCTGAGAAAATATAGATTATAATAAAAGATATTTTACTATAAAATTATAGTAAAATGAAGAATCAACATATCATTAATTCATAAAATCACAACACCATTTCCATTCATTCTTATTCCTAAAATTGTCTTATTTTTGTAATATTACACCCCTAACCAAATAAGATATATCATGATACCTTCACATTAAAACATAAAAATAAGATAATTCATGAATACTCCTCCACGAGATTAAGCATTCAATATTATCTAATCAATATTAGGAGAAAAATAAAAAATATATGGCCACCTCTCCTATAATTAATCCCTAATACTTAAAATTTCTTCCCATAAAGAATCATTGATAAATTGGAATGTGAAATACACTAGAACAATTTAAAACAAATAACTATATAATTATACGAGATGATAGGGGATAGAACAAACAAAGAAAATGTAAAATATACCTTATATCATCAATGAATCAATCTCCAAAATTCATATTCTAAATTTATGTAATGGCGGGTTAATGACTCCAAAAGAGGCCCTCAGGTTTCCGTGGGTTTTAAGAAAAAGGGATAAATTATGAATATTTCAACAGAACATAAAATTATTACATGACAAATATTAATAGGAACATATCATAAAACCCATGTTAATGTTGTAGTGGTTTGGGTTTTTATCAAAAACATGGCTTATAATAAGAGGCCACATAATAAATTGGTTACCATAAAAATCCATATAGAATGAATGGTATAAACCTAATATATCCCCCCACCTAAGATCCTCTAATCTTAATGTAACACAATGATGAAGCCTAAAACCAAAACATAGAGACCCTTTATAATGAAAAGATACCAAAAAATATCCTCCTTGGATCTATAATGAAGCCTATTCTTGGTCACATCTACCACCATATTCAAACAGATATGGAAACCCAAAAACATATCCCTTTGGTAGATCCCTAATCCAAATCCACACTATGCAAAATATAATTGAACAATCAAAACCTCATCATGGGACACAATTAAATAAGGACCATATTTATTATGCAATGTCCATATCTAAAACCACACCACATGGATTGCTAAAAAATCTTTCGATAATCAATCCTATAAAAGAAATATAAGAATAAAACCACACCTATACACCTAATTCATTTCCCAAAAAACACATATCACCTCAAAATTAAATGTAATTTCTTAGGAGAAACCTGACCCATATATCCTCCAAATTTACCTTTGTAGATCCTCTTCGAACTATGAACTATCCAATTTATGTAAAATACCTCAACATTTTTTACTTCTAAATTATATACTCTAACCATTTATTTAACATATAATCCTTATATAAAACCACTACAACTATGTTATCACAAAAAAAATTTATAGTATCAATATTTGTATATAAATTACCAATATCTTGAGTGAGGTTTTGTATTCATAATTCCTCTATAAATACCTTAAATTAAGTAAAATACCTAGAATCTACAATATAATCTTCAATCAAAAATTATAAAGATCTATTCCAACTTAAAGATCCTCTGTTTACTGAAAATACATATCCAAATGGTGGTTTATATCATTATGAATGGTAAGGATGTTTTGAATTTTTTATTCCATCACAACTAGTTCTTAATATCCTTCAAAAATCCAAAATATATTCATCATGCACCTAACGTACATCCCTATATCATTAAATATCTCAAAATATGATATAATGGATATTCTCTATATCATCCAACTACACACATGTTGATGTTGTTGATCACACTTGGTGTTATATTATATTTGATGTCAATAAATATGACGACAATAAGTGTGATGTTAATATATGTTGAATTAGAGAATCATGGTAAGAGTTTGAAGTACACAAGAATGATGAATAGAATAAGCATTGTGTTCCAAATATAGGCTATTTATACACATTGAGTCAAGAATAATATATAAAACATTACAACCTGGTGTTGTAGGCTCCCTATAATTCATTTCATTCTAATAAAGTATTTAATATGTTCTTAAAAACAAGTGATTTAATACCATTTCATATTATATTATAGATAAATTAACATATAGAAAAGGATAAAGAATTTAATTTTCAAAATCATGATGTTTTTAATTTATTGTTAGAATATTAACAAGGTGGATTAATATAATGTTGAATTTCTAGTACCTAATGTTTCCATGTTTCAATGTGATGATTCAAAAAAATTGAGAAACTAAAATTTAATATACCTTAAGTAATGTAACTATAATTTTTGTTACTAAATCATGATATTATAAAGTTTTAGTAAGAATTATATTGAAGTCGGTAAACAAATATTTGAGTTACTAGAGGTTTATAAAACAAAATCATAGTGAATAGAAGATAATTAGAAGTACAAACATTCGGTTGTAACCAAGATATTTTCTGAATGATTATTTTCTTAATATATTATAATTTGAGAATCCAAAAAATAAAAATTCTATAAGGTTGGTTGTGGATGGGGATGATTCATTGAAATAAACTAACAATTATTTATTAGATACATAATATTTATAATTATAATTATTATTATGGAAGATGGTTGTAGAATTTTTATAAATTAAATTTATATATTTTATATGTTTTGAGGAAGTATGGTATAGGTTGTAGATAAGTTTTGAATATTCACCAGTTTATAGACTTCTATAGAGATTATAAAATGTAAAACCATGGGTTAATATAGATGGAATCGTCTTCCAAATATATAATGGTCATCATATGAATGTAAAATATATTTCTTGGAACCATAAATTTGTAAATGTCTATTGAAGTTTTATGCAATGATATATTTTATCCTTCCCGTGATTTGTGGGTTTTGGGGTGAATCATAAGACCATTTCATTGAATGATCGTTAATAAAGGATTGAATGTTACCTGATAAATATAACATCTTCAAAAACATGGGAGTAAGGAAAAGGTAAAATCATTTTGGGATGTGTATGTTTCTTTTTTATCATAATTAATATTCATATTGAAGGCATGTAAGGTTTTTTCCTAAGAAAATTTAAAAAAGGATTGGAGACATATGGAGAACATGTAATATCCTTTGGGATTATACATATGATTTATATACAGTGGTAAGATAGAAAATTAAATAGGATCATGATGACACAAAATAAAATTCCAAATATTTAAAATTGTAAAAAAAATTAAATGTATGGGGAATCATTTTAATACAAAAGAAACCTCCTATGTATGTTCTATTTTATGAAAATGTTAGATATATGGATGTTAACATACCTTTTTAGATGTTCATTTTCGAGATTGGGAATTTTGAAGGAGAACTAATTATGATGTTTTTTTATAATCTTCAAATCATATACATCGTAATGAATTTTCGATTAAGACATAGCGTAAAAAATTAATGGATAATTGAAAATATTTTTTACCTATAATTTGTGGAGAATAATATTTCATATTCAAGATATTTTGGTATGTAAAATAAATTGATGTATATTTAATTATTTGAGAACTATTCACACTATGAAGTGAGCATGACATTATTTTGAGTGATGAAGTGAGTGTTTCCAGAGATCATCACACTATGATGTTAAGCTTTAAAAAATAGGCATTTTACTAGAAGGAGATAATATATTTCTTTACACCATGATATGTGATACAATAAGGAAACCACCAAAAATTAGAGTAGAACCACACCATGAATAATTCCATCATGCAACTATATTAACACCATATGTTTTCATTCATATATGGATAAAAAACTGTAGTTATTATTAAAATATAATGTGTTGGTAAGTATAGCTATGATGTTGATATTTAAAAACATATTCTTATAGAGATATAATTTTTTATTTTTTTAGATGACTTTATATACATAGAATGGTTGATGATTGATGTTCTAAGAATCGATTATTTTCATATTCCATGTATGAAAAATATATTTTGGGGATATGCTAATAATATAAAGAGTAGAATGTGTAGAATAATGTATTTTTAAAAAAGGGAAAGTGAGATGAAAATTTTTATACCATGTGTATTATATTTGCATAATAGTATACAGATATATCATTATAAGTGATAATATTATCCTTTTATAAAAAAGTATTAGAAGAAGATAAATGATTGACTTTCTTATAACAGTTATCATTCTATATAAATATTAAAGATACTGATAAGAACAAACTATGATTCCATATATAATATGGTCCAATTTAAAAATACATCTTATTATATCATTATATCACAATGTCAATAAAATGAAAGGTAGCCAATGATATTATAGTATTTTGAGGAATGATATCATATCATGTTAATCCACTAGATACTTGAGAAACACTGAATATTATACTTCAAGAAGCTAAATTTGAGCCATATATTTTGTACTGTGATCCTGGTCAGTTTAAAAGGATGAAAGAACTATGTTTGTTCTCACATGTATGACTAGTTTGTGTAATTGATTATAAGATTTTAGGGATATAACATTTCTATGGCTTCATGTTGATAATAAAAGTGATGTTATAAGTGTGTGGGATAAAAACCATTTTACAATTGGGATGCATTCATTTTTCTAGGAGGTGAAGATTGTTAACAAACTCATTTCATCATATTGTTTCTTTATAATCTATATTATTTTATGAATACATGATGTAGAAGAATATGAGATTTTTTCCTATTCAAATATATATATATAGGGATAAAATCATTAAATTGGTAATAATTCCCTCACATGTATCCCCCTTCCTAGTGTGGTTATACTGATCCCATTTGTACAATAATTAACATTAGATAACGATTCCGCCTCTAATTGTATTTTCAACATTTTGAAAATTAAATATTTATATTTCTATTCAAATGTATTTATGAAGTGTATATTTTAATAAAACAATAATGACCCATGTTTCAGGGGTTTTACAAAATCTTTAGAATGTTGAATCATTTATCTTGGTTGTTTTTAGAGGGTAAATGATAATTTGACTCATCATGATATCTCAAATAATTTATCATAACAATCTATTTGTCTCGGGTTAGGGTGTTTACCCTATTATAGGATATTTGTGGAATTATGAGCCACTCTAATTTTTGGCAGAATACTTAATATTTAGTTAATAAAATATTATATAGTTATTAATATTCATTAAATGATATCTTCTTTTAATTGCATTGAATCATAATTTTTAAACTATGGATGAAACTTAAATATTGGGTCTTTTTTATATAAGTCATAACCTTGTGGTGAGTGCCAAGGCTGGGATTGAGCCCCATTTTTATTTCCTTTTTTCATTATTTTTGTTCCCTTTTTATCCTTTTCATTTATCATTTCCTACATACTAATCATGTTTTCATGTGTTGATCTCCACTTTTAGGTATTCATCTAAGATAGTGAGAGGGAGTGGGAGACATAGATAGTGAAGGGGAGAAAACAGTGTAATTTCATAGCTAAGGAGGAGATGTATCATTGTATGACATCTAAAAATCAGTGATCTAATCAAATAATCAACATTTTCAAAAAAACTCTTATATCCATATTAATATTTCTATAAAAAAAATACATATGATAGTTTTTAATGTTTTAATCATGTTTTGGGTTTTTGGGACCCCTAGTTATGAAATTCAGGGATTATAAAGAAAACTGCGGGGGGTTTGGGAGTTTTTTATGAGGGTTCCCCATTGAAAATCCCAATCACATTGCACGTGGTATCAAGAAAACGCATTGTTTGTTATTCATATTTATGGAATAATATTTTTGGAACTAAATATCATGTACATGGAGTGTGTATGGTGTAGTGATACTTTTCCAAATACAAAATTACATGGGAAAATACCCCATATGAGGGGTTTATTTTCATGTAATAAAACATGGCTTGTCATCATGTATTCCATTGTTGTGTACTAGTACATATCCATACCTCATGATTTCCCAATCAATTTAAAAATACATTTCCAGATGTTGATTTGATATTATACACTGGGTACTCAAATAAACAAGATGAATAATTATTCTACTAAGGGGGATTGGAGTATCTTTGTACCCCCAAAGTCATAACAAGATGTAAGAGAGGTATATTATGAGTTTTTTATATGTAGATAAAAATGGTGGGAAATTCATGAAATTTAAAGGATTTCTTGATCGTTTTTTGGATGATAGATTTTTTTAGGGAGGATTCAATTGAGGTTGTGGTTATAAAATCATCATAGGGGATGGGTTAAGAGTTGTGCGGCCCATGTGAGGGTTGTGTTCATGTTTATCTCCATGTATAGGAATTACCTGAGAATTTGTTTTAGTTTCATTTGATAGTTTCTGGAAGTTTGGATCATGTTTTTTTCTAAGAAGGGGTCATCAATTCATTTTGATGTGGTTTAGACTTTGTTTCATGAGGTCTAGATTGGTAGGTGACTTTAAGTTGAGGCAACATCATGGGATGTCAGGTATGTTTGGATTCCATTGGGAAGGGTTTGATATAGTTATAAGATATGTGTTTATATAATCCCCTCTTCAAGGCATAGGATATTCATAAAAAAATGTGACATTAATCAAAATGAATATTCCTTATATAAAATTACTATCGAAAAAAAAGGTGTGAAGATTAAAAGACTTTGGATATTAGATAAATAAACATCTCATTTTGATATTTTCTTCATCTCTAACAATCATCTTCCCACTTTTTACCCTTCTTGAAATACCATACTTAAAACCATTGTTCAAAACCTAGGAGATGGAATCATAAGAAATGGAGAGCTCGTATGCTCAATAAGGTTAATCATTTGAGATATCAGTCAATGAACATAAGAAAGCATAAAAAAATAAGGGTATGATAGAATGACAATATAATTGAATATTAATAACCAATCATTCAAATATCATAAACCTGAGTCACAAAAAAATGAATTATCTTTTCAAAATACATGAATCATAAGAGTGATAAAACATCATAACCCAAACATGAAACATAAGTTCATGTCATTTTATTATTAAAGAAAATACATCTTTTTTTAAGGATAAAAATTCAGAGCCTAAAATCATATTGGTCATGCATCATCCCATGTTTTATATCATGGATCAATCACATTGACTTTTTCCCCATTTTGTATCATAAACATCGACTTTCCTCCCATTGTGGATCAAGCACATTGACCTATTTTCCATTAATACCTTATGATATATAAAACATTACCCAATGAATTAATAAGATATTTAAATATTTTTCTACCTACCACATCATGAAAATCAAAAAAATATGTGACCAATGATTATAAATCGTTAATCATAGTATTATATCATAACTCATTAAATGAAAAGATGTTTCATAAATAGTTCATAATTTTAACATAGAATAACCCAAGAAAAATAATTTGATTTCAACAACATCTCATCATCATGTTAATAAAGCATCTATAAAAAAAATAAGAATGGTATCATTAGGTCATATCCATTGTAAAACATAATTTACATCGATGGATTTTATCATAGATAAAATTTTCTTTTAAGTTATCCAAGGAATATTTTCTCTAGAAATAACCATTCTATTTAAAATCACATATTTAAATTAAAAAATTAAAAAAAACATAAGGAAAACATTTCCAATAAAATTACCCTAGAAACTAATAAATCAATATTCATAGAATTTATTTGTCATCGTAGTGGGATATTCCATTGGTGTTGTATATGTTTAAATAAAACATTCCTATCAATATTCGATAAAAAGTAAAAAATTACATCATTTGGAAAGTGATAAGAATATTCCTATTGACCCATTTTGTAAAAATTAAATAATGGGTAAAATTGAATTTAAAAAAATCATACAAGAATATAAAAACATTTTTAGAAAACATAGATATGGGAGAAAAAATATTCTTTTCTGAAGGTATAAATAATGATGATTTTCCATATAATATTATTTCAGTATTATTAATTCATCGAGAGAGGAAAAAGAAAAAGAATAAATTTAATTATAAGAAATAAAAAAGATAATATGAAAAAGTAAATAAATTTTTCAGATAATTAATTACAAATTTCCTTAACTGAACTTCAACCATAAACAATTTTAATTAAAATAACATTTAATGATTAATCACCCACCACAAGTCTAATCTTTTTTCATACATGTTTGAACCTCCTATATAATAAATAATGATTTATTAAAAATGTATTAAAAAATCCTAATACTATCTATCATTCCATGTATATTTTAATTATGACATATTATCACCCATTATTAAACAATATTTTATAAAAAACACAATGCTTGTTGTTACCAAATTTGTTTTTCTTGAATGATTCAGTTCATCAGAATGGTCCCTATTCATTAATCATAGTTTCATCGTATCTATAAATATATAAATAATATAAATATATATTACATTCATTTTAATTATATTTATAGTCATCCATGAAATTTTTGGAAAGAAAAATTAATTCCAACGTTCAAGGAGACGACTAGCCTTATATACATATCAAACTTGTTTTGATTTTAAAAAAAATAGAACCAAGGAGTGGTAGGAAATAAATAAAGTTTATAGAATCATTATTTTATCTTTTATATCACATTTATTCATAAAATATTGCATTATAACAATTCACATAAAGAGAAAATAGAAAATGAATCACATCAAGTTATTGAGGTGGATGTCTACATGTACAAACAAGTTATGTTATCGTTTTCTAACAGATTCAAAAGGAAAAAAGGAATATATGATATTATAATTGAATATTTATAAATATTTAATTACTATAATAAAAATATGTCAACGCATCATTACAACCACCAATGAAATATGTTGATGGAAAATGAATTGTACCACTACGAGAGGATGATAACTTGTACATATGAAGAAGAAATAATTTCTCTTCTCATTAGATTGGAAATAAAAATGATAATCAATATTCGTGAATTAAAATAACATTTACATATATTTATGACACTTTAGTTTTTATTTAATTATTAATACCATATAATTATTGGATTATACAGTGGATGTAAAATAGAAATTGGTCGGTTAATATGATTACCTCTTCATTGAAAGAACACATTCTGTTTTCCTTCAAGGACACTAGGATTACTATTTTGGGGAGACCATAATGACTAATAAGTGTATATATATGTTAATAGGTGTAATGGAAAAATTATGGAAGATATAGAAGGAACAACATTACGTAAATATTTAAAAAGAGATGAATCCTTTTAAAAGGGAGGGATTGGACACAATTTTAATTTGTAAAGTCATTATAATATAATAAAAGAGTTATCTATAAAATTGATTAAAAATGTCCCTTAATTCTAAGATAATTTAATTAGGGACGAAATTATATCATCTATTGATATTTAGTTAGTTTTTTGTGTTGTTTAAAATCATATAATCTGATTAACCCCTTAATTAACCATTTTTTACTATAAGCTTTGTAACAACCATTTTAATCTTATTTGGTTAAGAAAATTTCCTTAAATGGAAAATTAAATGATAAGTAGAAATTGGTTGATATGTTAAACCATTTTCTATTTACTTTGTCAATGTAAACATTTTCATTTATTTTAAATCATTTAATAAAACATTATTTATTAGAAAATTTCATTAATATAAATTTTGGAAATATTCATTTAATTATAATTTAAATTCACAGAGAAGAATATGTAATTAAAAAATTATATTTTAAAAAATACCTAATATTATTTACTTTTCATAATAAATTTTTTAACATAATAATTCACTTAAATTTTATTACTTTTAAATTTTTAAAACCATTTATTTTATTTTTCTATTAATTTAATAAATATGATGTTTCTAATGCATTTTCGTTTAAGGTAATTGACCAATTAAAAAAATTATAAATAAAAAAATATAATGAAAAATAATTTCACATAAAAAACACTTAAACCAAAAATTATCCACTTTTTATCCTTATGTAAAAAATATAGATATTAAATTCAAGAGATTGACATTTTGAATGTATTCTATTCATAAATAAATATAATGTTCATAATCAAAGAAATATATCCCCATGTTACCGTATATTAAATACTTGTATGGAATTTAAATAACACCACCCATCAAATAGGATAAATTCATTTGTTTGATATATTTTAATGCATGATCCCAGATTTGGAACCCTATTTTACACATTCTAAACATACTGGGTGATAACCTTTTCTATGGTTAATATTATCATTAAAAATTTAAATGGGCCAACATACCAATCTTGATACACCTAATTTTGAATATTTAATCCATTCTCCCTAATTCAATTTCTATATGTTCCAAAATTTATTTTCAATTAAGTTTGAAAAATGTGATCAATCCCATTTTTATATAATTTCATTTTTATGAGAAAAACTAGATTTATTATTTCACAATGTTTTCCAAAAATATTAGAAGAATATTAAAATATATGATTTAATATATAATATATACATATCATCAATATCCTTCACTAAAAGCAATCAATTTAATTTATTTAGATGAACCACATTTCATTCAATAAAAAAATTTCCAAAAAAACGTGCCATTTACATTCAAATGATTTTAATTTTTGTTTCTAAAAATATGATAATAAAGGAATTTATGGTATAGAATATTTTTTCACTTTTTTTTATTATTAATAATTTTTATTTTAATGGTGATTTTATAATGATAATATATATAAAAATCCACTTTGACTCGTTATCGGTTATATCATAAGAAATTGAAAATAATTTATTTGACGAGATATATATATATATATATTTAGGGGTATTACATTTCTTCTTGTCCTGGTGTTTCTTGATGATTCCATTCTAGGAATTATTTTTCTTTAGGTATCTGATTTGGGAATGTGGTTATTGGGATCTCAGTTTAGAGGTTTTCTGTTGTTTCTTTTCGAGGGCTTAGCCCAATGATGGGTTTTTCTAGAGGGGACCCTTATAGGGTGTCCTTCTTGAAAAGATATTTTGGGGCATTGGATGGATCCCCATACATTTTTGGCATGTGATATCCTTGGTGATGGTCTCAGTATCTCTATTTGGAAGGATTTTTGGTTCTCTGACCCTGGTTTATGAGAATTCTCTTGGAGATTTTAGGAAATTAATGCTCATAACTAAATGAGAGGTGAGACCATTGGGAAATTACTGGACAAGGTTTTATACATAATGTTTATTCAATTTTTATCATATATTGATTTACTATTTGATATGGTTCTGTTGATATAATGGTTGACCTATATGAGTGCATCCCCCATGGTTTATCATTTCATTCTAGATAGGTGTAGTGAACCTTGGAGGTTGTTTAACTCTTGAGGACTTTTTATGAGTTTTGAGACTTGTCAGGATGTATGTCCAACATTTGTTGATAGGTTTTCCACCCATGTTTGGACTATAGGACTTCTTTCACATGGGTGAGATTCTCCCAGTTTCAACAAGAGATACTAATTAATGTTCATATCATTCCATTGGAATCAGAGATATTGGTAGATGTGATTTTTTGTTACACATTCCTTGGAAGAGATACTAGTGTTTGATATTCTTGTTTTTTTACATTTATATCTCCTTATAGATTAGATTTATGTGATTTTTTTCTATCTACACGATCAATATTGTATTTGAAATCTATTTTTTTAAATTTTAATGAAATCTTCAATATGGTTGAGCATTAACCAAGCCTCTCGTAGGATCTAAACAATATCAAGATTCTTGATTTAAAAATTCAAATTTCAAAAAACATAAAAAATCCCAAACAAATAGCCAGAGGGGATATTGATCCATTAAAATGCACATCCAGAAAATCCCCATTTCCAACCTTATCATCATGAGATTACCATCATTGTCACCTTTGTTTCCCTAACACCACTAGATCTGGTAATCAAGGAATTTATTTCACGATGAAGAACTAATAGAATGATTCAAAACAATTTTTTGAAAGATATCATCACCCACGTCACAGTCAAGTCACCATATATGTCACCAAGATCCAACACCATACCAGATAACCACTGTATAAGACAAAAACCTTCACAAAAATCTAAAAAAATATGAAAAAACCTGTGTTCATAATTAATGGTAGCTTTCCAAGACCCCACATCTTCTTCCATCACCAACCACCACTGAATGATTGTTTCACCACCTATAACCTAGCCACATGAATAAAACGCCCCAAACCATTGTTGTTATCTACCACATTAGACTGACAAATAGAGAAAAGATGGACCATTAATCCATAGAATAGTTGATGTAGCTTAAAGGATCCAAAGAGAGGAATGATGTTTTCAGGAACGATAGCAACAAATCATTGATCAAATTCAATAAAAGGAAACTATAAAATATAATTTGACATCTCACCAAGAAGTGCAGATTAGAACGATAACATCACAGTGAAAGAAAACTAGGATACATGCTATAAACATGAACCCTTCATTGAAAGCACGTCCATGAGAGTAATAAACTCTATCATTGACTAAATAAACATCACGAACAATAAAAAAACTGAAATTTGAAAACTAAACTATAAGGAGGACCATTCAAATTGGATTGCGCAAAAGAGAACAATGGGGAAGAAATATACCCATAAATAGCTTCCATAATAATTCAAAGATCTATCTGGGGGATGTTTTCCCTATCAATGCAAATAAAGAGAGAAACAGAGGTCCAATACAATGAACTATGTCCCATCCATATACATGAAATTGGTACAACATTACTATGGGATATGATCACTTACAATATAAGATTGTGGAACCACCGTACACAGAACTTCAGTCAAACAGAGAAGAGATATACCGCTAGAGGTTTGGGATCTACAACAATGTGAACATGAAGAAGAACATCATTGGGAGCAATTTGATATGGAAAAAACACAATTAAAAGAGTCTAATCATGAGTAATAAAACACCATAATTGCTTTGAATGTGAGGAACCAAAAGTGGGGGATGACAAGGGAAGGGGGAAGACAAGTGGAACGTGTTACCTTTGTCAAAACCATAGCGGATAAGAGGTCGCTTGAGAGATAAATGTGAGGTACAACATATCCATCCTCCTCCAAGATCCACATTCCATAATACATATATCATACACTAGAATTTTTGTATGTTTTCCATAGGTGTAAAAATAAAAGTCTAGGTCCTTATTTTCCTTTTTTGGTCAATTTTATTCATTATGATACACGTATTTATTCATCTAGGCTCATCATATGATATGTCTCATGCACTTGTTATGATAAAAAATGTTAGGACCACTGTTTGGGTGGCCAACTTAGATATATTTATCTCTCACTTAAGTGTACATAAATATTTGAGCAATAATTATTTAATCATTCAAAAAGGGAACAAGGCACATTGGATCAGGTGATGCCCCATTATTACATGTTTGTGTAGAGTTCCTCATGCGGATTGTGTGGCATAGGCAAGAGTAGGTTGACAGTAACATAGACTATATATTTGGTTTTGTTCAAAGTAATAGAAGACCCCTTTGTATTCATTGACTTAAATTTTACTCAATTTATATGGTCACCCAAGTTGGAGAAAGGTGTTATTATGGTTTGTCCTTGAGTATTTATATTCAATGTATTTACTCCATCATGTATCTATTTATGTTTTTTATTTATGTGAACTATGATTCTTATTGATGGGAATGTATTCTATTTATTTATATAGTTATTACACTATAATATGAGGGAATAATCTCTCCACTGTGCCACTTTGGTACCTCGCCACTAGTCATCAGCCTCTAGCATATGGGGAGGTATGTCTTATCTATTATTAAAATCCAAATAAGAAGTTGATTTGGGTCTACCTAGGACGGTACCTTAAAATATTTTTCCAAATTCATTCTTTTCTCTCTTCCTTGTAATTTAGGTAGTTAGTAGAATAGAAACCTATGAATTCGTCAATGATTGTGATGGATATCGTGTTAGTCCATATAGAAAACATATTTTTGTTATAATTACATGTTTTTAGGGTTTTGAGATTTCATTTATTGGTGTTGGATGTCATTATTGTGTGATTCTCACCATGAATAATACACTTATTTTTTCGGTTCATGATTTATGAGTTTTTTTACCTTATCCCAATAGTGAGATTATTTTTTTTATTGAATCATTATATGTACAGAGAATCCTCATAAAATTTTGTAACAATGTGTGTTTTTGGCTAATTATATAGGATGAGTTATTTAATGTGTTAGTAACCACCTATTTGGAATTTTCCCATATAACTTATTATAGGGATTTTACTTAACTAAATAGTGAGTATTTTTATTATAATGTTAGGTTATATTGACATCCAGGTGAGTTTTTTTCTAATTAATAGTGATTTTTTCACTTCATTAAGGGTTTTGTAGAAAACCCCTAATGTTTGTTGTGATAATTGGGATACATGGCTGGTCTAGTTGGCTAAATTAGGGCAATGATTCCAAATATATTTCGGGATTAGGATAGAGTTTCCATATGGTTTTGGGTTACATACATAGTTTTGTGGTTATTAATGAGAATATATTATTATGGGATGTTATGTGCTAGTATATCTCATTGTTTCATGGATGTATTGAGTGGTTAGGTTTGTTCGGATATCTGGACCTTCTAGTTCAGGTTGTGCTTTGGATAGTGAAAAGAGAGTGTGTATTGGCACTTGTAGGTTTTTTTAATACCTAATTAGAGGGTGATTGTTTGGTGAATCTTGATAAATTTTATATTCATTTTCTTAAGAGGAGTGTTAAGGTTGCTCTAGTTTTTGGAACAAACCAGCATGAAGAGTATGGTAAGTGGTTTTAGCTGAATTAGCCTAAGATCATTAGGTCATGGGACATTTGATCATGGAATACTCTAACAGGGTTATTAAAGAATCAAACTTCTTTTAGGATGAGAGAGGTGGTATAGTGACCCAATATTAAAATACATGGATAATACACCATTTTAGGTGAATATTCATAACATTACAATAATACATGTCTGGGAACCACAATAGTATACTATTATTTGAATCATGGAAACAAAATCATCTATCATAGTGGAAGACATTCAAAATATCCCATAATGATCTCCTCCTTTAGTTCTTCTACCTAAAACCATTCGTCATAACCTGGGAAAAGTAAATCTAATAAGGGGTGATCTAATATGCTCATAAAGGGTACATAAATGAAATGTTTAACAATAATATGAACAAAGATTATAAAACTTGAGCGTACCATTTGAAGATCATACCATGTATATTAGATATCATAAAAAGGATTAGAAAATCATAAGGCATCTATTATAATATAATTAAGAGAATAATTCATGAAATCCCAACATATCAATAAAACATGGAATTGAGGTAGACACATAAGTATATTATATGATATCCATAGTATCCCGGACATCACTTATGAGACCATATTGGTAGTATGGGTTCACTCCTCATACCATTTCAGCAGTCATGGTTTAATCCCATACCTATCTTAATTGCATGAGTTCACACCTCATGCAAACTCGGTAGTCACAGTTCACTCTCATGGCCATATTAGTAGTCAAGGTTCATTCCCAATACCATATTAGTTTATCTCATGAATATAAATCTTTACCCAAAGCATTGGATTTAAATATAGGTCCCACCTATATAATAATGAAATCATACAAACAGGTTCAAAAAAATCAAAAAAATCCTATCATAACTCATTAAATGAAATGGGTATCATAAACAAGTAATCATACCCTAAACAGTGTACAAATACACAATTTTTATAATCATTTCACAAAAATAATAACCCTTAATATATAAATGGATTTCATAAACATATTACTTGTGAAAGAGAAATGTAATTCAAACATATATATCCCATGAGAGAGAAATAGTGTTCATAAACACCATGACATTAATAATAACACATTAATATAAATAATATTAAGGGAACCTTAATATCATTTCCTATGAGGGCATTAGTAACATCAACAGATTTTATATTATATGGAAAAGAATTTTGAAATATATTACAAAAACGTTTCTTGAGGAAAATAAACTTTCTTCTTTTGAAAATTATTTTTAATATATAATACCATTTTAAAATCATTATTTAAAAATTAACATGAAAACATATAATTGAGACTTTATATTATTTTGATAAAAAATCCTTGAAAACATAAGAAATAGGATTCAAAACATTTTAGAGATCTTTTTCATTGAAAACACTATGAAAACATATATGGAAATCATGAACATGTTTAGAAAAAATTTTTTAATGAAAAAAATATGAATCAAACATGAAAATATATTGAAAATATTTTTATTGAAAATACATTTAAAACTTAAAAATTGGGCTTCAAAGAATTTTGAATACAATTTTCAATTAAAATTACATACAAAAAAATTATTAAAAATTCACCCCTATAAAAACGAAATGTAAGCTTTAAAAATATTATGGCTAGTAAATCCATAAATGTTGTATGTGGAAAAAATAACATTCCTTTTACATGGTAAAAAGGTGAAAAGAATTAATGTTTTGGAAAGTGACAAGAATATTTCATCGAAGATATTGTAAAAATAAAAAAGGTTAATAATTTAGTTTTAAGGTTAAAGGTGGCTCGTACAATATTCAGGTAATCGCTTTCTAGAAAACATGGTTTTGAAGGAACATATATTTCCAATGGAATAGTGGGTAAAATCATAATTTCATAGAAATTATATCACAACAATATTATGTACTAAAGAGTAGAAAAATAATATTAATATATGAATAAATAATTAATAGATATATAAGAAAAAATCGATGAATTTTCTTGAGATATGAATCATAATATTTAATAAATGGATGAATAAACAAAAACAATCTTGAAAAACAATGAGATTGTCTCAATAAAAACTTATTTCTTGATAAATTGGAATCATACTATCCATGTAAATAAATAAAATTCATGAAAATTAAAATATAAATAAAATAATAAAATTTTTCATATAACAAGTAAAATTGAATTATATACAATTGAAAAGTGAATATAGGTGCATAATAAACTTGAGTCACAATGACGGAAAATTGAGACAAAACTATTTCATTGATTGGTTAATTTTGAATCTTAAACCGTGTAAAAGAAAGATCCTAACATGGATATTTCAATACCCATAAATTTAAGTAAAGGATAGATAGAATAAAATAATGTAATGTATATACCTCACAAAAATTGAAATACTGGAATATGTAGCACATATACCATGGAGATAAAATGTTAGATGAAATCCCCCTACATTGTGTATTGATTATCATCATTCTTATTAGAAGCACTTGTATGAAAATTATTAATATATTATAAATACATTATAGAAACATGTTATTATATCTACTAACATTTATGGTTTGATTATGACCTAATATTTCAAGCTTTTTAACCTTCAAATGTTAAGGGGTCACGTCAGATAATATTGTCCTTGTTCTTCGCATGTTTCTTAATCTGTTATATCATTGGTCCTTGTACTTATATCATGAGTAAATAATTTAAAATATGTTATAAATATCATTTATATCTATTATATTTTTATTATAATGATCTATATAATATCTATGTATGAAATGGGATACATTGTTCATGGATACGGTTAGTCGTACGTATGTATGAACAATGTTTTCATTTTTTTGTCGTATTGAAAGAAAGAATTAAATTTAAATATATTAATATATATATATAATTAAATAAAATTTAAATTTAAATTTTATATATATCAAATAAGTTCACTAAAATCATCCTTAATACATTTTAGGGGGTTTTCAATGAATGACATCGCTTTGAGGGGCAGTAGTCCACACTTCCTCAAAAGCAATTATCGTATTTACAGCAAATTGAAGGTAAAATGATATGTGTTAAAAAAAGAATAAATAATGATGATGAAATAATAAATTTAATATATAATATATATAAACATTTCTCCTATCATAATTTTCACTGTGATATGTTATAAGGAAAATTGAACAATCATCATTTTGTGAGGTGAAAGTTCACCATACATATAAACAATATATTTGATACCCATTAGATAGAGGAGTTTGTAAGCATTGATATAACCCTTATAATAACAAAAATACAAGTATATTTTGGATACATTTTTTTATAAAATAATTTATTAAAGTGAGGGGAGGGGGGATAAGAAAAATAAAAGAATGGAACTTGGGAGATGTGGTTACCTCTTAATCGGAATTCTCCTTTTGTTCTGTGCCAAAAGGCTTCCTTGGAAGAAATTATACCAAAATGGAGGATTCAAGTATTAATTTAGAGATTTTGGACTATTTATTGTGAATATATAAACCAAACCTAACTTGTTTAATATGTATGAAGAAAAGAGAGAGGTGTAGTCCTTTTATAGGAAATGGAAAGGACACACATGGAATTTTTCAAAGCAAGTTAGGTTTACCCACGTTTTTACCAAAAAAAGTCATACCAAACATACTAGAATCAATAATTAATCATTAATTGAAGAATAATGGCCATAAAATTGGCTTTGTAAAAGTATCTAGATCTTTTTGGGTCTTAAATGTAATGTTTACTCCTTAGTTATACTTAATTTTACCTTAACCAATGTAATTATTTTCAATTACTTTCAGGAATTATCCTTTTTTAAGATGAAATAATTATAAATTATAAATTATGATTATTCAAAATATGGATTCCATTTTTCCGAATTACAGTAATAGGACTGGTTTAAATTAAATTAAAATTAATAATTTTGACAGGATGACCCTATAGTTTTTTAATGTAAAAAATGATCAATAGTTTTCTAGGTTTTTATATCTAATTTCAAATTATTTCTAGTGACCTAAATTTTATTAATTTATTAAAATACAGTCTATTTTAAAATTTAATCTAATTTAATATATAATTTAACATCACATATAAATTAAATAAAAATTAATTGTTGAATTAAATTCCAGTATTTTTTATTATTCATTAAAAAAATGAAACCTTATAGTAAAATACAAAAACATTATCCTAATGTAATTTTTATATTTATCTTTTGATGATAATTTTTATTTTGACATATTAAATATATAAAATTTTGAATTTTTTTTAAAATGGGTTCCATTAAAAGGAATTAAAGCTACCTTTAGAAAAAAAATTGGTTTTTGTGTATAAAATTTGGTTCTCTCTTATCTTATGTATATATAATATATTGTATTAATACAACAAATATTTGGTTGAATATATATCATATATATTTCATTAATACTACCCACTAATTATAATTAATCTAATTTATTATGCTAAAATATAATTGTGACCGTAAAAATATTTATATTTTTTTAAAATTTAATCGGTTTTTATATTCATTTATAATTAATTGTTAAACTATGAATTCATATAATATTTCTGTAAATAATATACATTCATAAATTAGTTAATATGGTTCATAACTGCTAATATAAACTCTTGGTTTTGTCTTATACTATTAAAAAATACTATTTTAATAATATTTTATTTCATTGTCAAACTCAGCTATGCATGTAACACAAACCATCAAGGAAGGTCATTGTTGTGGGTAACATGAGATAACCTCAGTGTTCTATGTAGAGAAAGATAAAATTTATATTTAGTTTTGTGCAAGATTAACATGGCTTTTCATATAACTTCAGACAAACATAGTGATTTAATATAAAATAATATATTTTCACAGTAATGTGAATTGAAATATATCATAATTGTTAAATTAATTTTAAAAATAATAATTCCCGAAATTTCCAGGTGTCACATTCTACCCCCCTTAAATTGAATTTCACCCATGAAATTATTTTGGGTACTCAATGGTTTAGTAATTCAATATTTCATTCATAGAATCCAAAATTTGAAAAATTGATACTAAAACATCCCTTAAAAAGGGAAATTTCGAACCATAATAGTTACCCAAAGAAACATATTACTGGGTTTCCACATTAGAGAATAACGTTTGGGAGTGATGATAGGAAATGGAGGTAAATAATAAATATTTATAGGGAGTGATTGAGATAATCAATCACTAATAAGTGAATGATCAAAGAAATGTTGAGGGCCTAAAAATTAGATATCTGTGATGATCTAAAAAGATATCGGTTAAAAAATTTAAGGTATTTGGACAATACGTTTTCATTTGATCATTATCCTGATGTTTGTTATATATTTTATTAACCAACAAAATTTTTAAATATAATTACATGATTTATATCAATAAAAAATCTTCCATTAGTTCTGATATCATCAATTGATAATTCCTACATTACATCATGTAATGGGCGTCTGGAAATTTATTGTTATGCCTGAAGTGATAAAGTACATTTTTAAAAGATCCTGAGGCCCATAAAAGAGTGAAAATGATAAATATTTATCAAGAAATAATCTTAATAAAACAATATGGTCAATACATTAATCTCTAAAAAGTAACACAATTGTTTCATTATAAATATGTTTTCATAAAAAACTTTTATAC
This sequence comes from Viscum album, assembly GCA_963277665.1. Lineage (NCBI taxonomy): Eukaryota > Viridiplantae > Streptophyta > Magnoliopsida > Santalales > Viscaceae > Viscum > Viscum album. The sequence continues at coordinate 1,594,314,106 of OY728150.1, forward strand.
ATTGACATTGACATCATTTAGGTATGTGGTAGTTGTGAAACCCTATCTTCCTTCAGTCATGGGTTCAAGACCTGAATCCTGACTGGACATGATTGTATTTCACCTGAAATACAAGATGTTATTATTGAAGACCATACTAAAATAATTTCCATAAATAAACATGATGGATATCCTTGAAATAATGTTAATCACTAAGTAGCCTTTTCATTATGGTTTTTAATACAAAATAAGTTCATAAATACCTCCTTTTATGTTTAACTTAAACTTTTCATGACTAGTAAACCTCATAAGATTTATCAAACATAAAAATCCAAAACATTATAAATAAATTCACTAAATCATCTTAACATTGATCCACCATATATAAAATAGTACCCCTTGGTTGTCAAATTCCAAACGTGTTAATACCCTTTTGGAAAATTCTCGTACAACATGATAACGACTTGAATTACCATAAATAGTTCTAGAAAAACCACATGTATAATTATTCTATATATTATTGGTTATATTCCATAAATCCAAAATTTGTAAACATCACCCATTGTAGCATAAACTAGAGGTCAAAAAATCCTTAATTAGTTCCAAGGTAATAAGTACCATGCCATTTAACTGTACATATTTCATATATCTTTATTCGAACAGCATTATTATAACATGATGAATGTATTAATGGTTATCTGTTAATTAATCACGGGTTTTCTACAAACATCACCTTCCCATTATATAAGTTTTATATTCCATCAAAATCATTCTACATGATCTTGTAATTTAGTAGTAAAAAAAATAAACAAACAATATTTATATATTTAACATTTCAAAATTATTTATTCCAAATACAAAAAAAACATCTATTAATTCATACATAATCCATTTACCTGGGTACCTCATCATAATAACTATTTATTTTTACATTTAATATATAGTATCATCATAATTAGTAATGTAACCATTACCCATAACACCTCTCTCATCCTCTTCAGGAGAATTCATCATGGGACATTGAGTTGCATAATGATCATTTATTCCACACCTCAAACACTTAAACATTAACGATGTCTTCGGGAGGCCAATATTCTGATTTATTTCATTAACCAAGCACTTTATTTTACTCTATAGTCACCTGTTTTGTGTCCTTTTCTATAGTAAAAATATATTTTTGTTCCTCTATGAAATTCACTTAGGTGATTCATTCCACATTCATGACACAAAACATAGTATTATTTCCTCCATGGTCTCTATTACCTAAACTATCAGTGAACTTCTTTTTTATCTTCCTTTTTAAGATTTATTTTTTAAGGTACACATTGTTAATCATGTTTTGGGAAAACTCATTAGGCATGATCTCAACCTCTTTCACTACAGTGATCATCCCACATGACTTCAAATTAGAAAACCATAAATCACATTCATAATTAATCAAATTCATTCATGTTCACACCACTGAATAAATCCAGAATCATAGTGTGATCATTATTTATCATATCAGAAAACATCAATGTCATGAAAAAATTATTTATAGGATTTCTAAATTGTGACACCTTACTTAATATATTACACCCTATGTTCACCCTATGTATTTCATTTCAAACATATTTTTAAATACTTCATAATATTTCATGGAGATTTTTTGAATTCCTAAAGCATATCCCCCAGGAGTGTAAAACTAGGTGTGCAGCAAGGCTCATTGTTGTGTACCAGATTACCCTGAGTCCAGCCCAGAACATCTTTTTAGAGTTGTTACCCCAATGAATATTTTTTCTAGAGACACATACAATTGAAGTATCCATAAATAGATGAATTCCTAGTAAACCAATCACTCTATCCTTTTCCAAAATTATAATAAATTTGTCTAAATGTTATCTAATCCTTACACTTATCCTTAGTCATATCCTAGACACATCCATAGAAAAATACATAGGGATATCACTAAGGTTCTCTCATCCTACTTTCGAAATGTTTACTAACAATTTCATTTCATACCAACTATAGTGAAATAATCTTGATATATATTCATAAAACAAAATTTTAGATGAATATTTAGTAAATTACAATAATAAATTATTAGGTAACATAATAGTTTAGTGTCTCTAGAAACATGGAAAAAAATATATCCTGATTAAGGATTGTCAATATATCCCATGAAGATCTCCACCTTTAGTACTTATACATAGAACCTTTCTTCATAAATCATGGAAAAGTAAACATAACACGGGGTGAGATCATATTCTCAATAATGGTAAAAAAAAGTAAATATGTATGAACCACATGTGAAAAGATAATGGAAATTAAGAAAAACATTTAAAGATCATACCTTGCATTATAGATATTATAATAAGGATTGAAAATTCATAAGGCATAGATCATTATAGAATTAATAGCATAAGTCATGAAATAAAAACATAAGAATGAAACATGGAATTGGGTCATGCACCTAAGTATATAATATGATTTCTATAAAAGACAAGATGTTGCTTCCAAAACCATCTTGGTAGTATGGGTTCACTCACCATACCATCTTGGTATTCATTGTTCACTACCATGGAAATATTTGTATCATGATTTCACCCTCCATACCATCTTGGTAGCCATGTTTCACTCACTTGGCCATCTTATTATTCAAGGTTCATCCCTAAGACCATCGTTTTCTATCTCATGAGATAAATATATTTTACCATTGCATTAGAGGGAGATATAGGTCCCACCCTACTCATAATGAAACAATACATACATGTGAGACAAAATCATTAAAAAAAGTCTTATCTTATCCAATAAAATGAATTGTGTATAATAAAAATCAAATAATATCATAACATTTGGGAGAAGGTATAGGTTTTATAATCATTTCATCAAAATCATAACCCATGAAAGTGAAATGGATTTCATAAACTTATAAACCATTAAAGAGAATGATATTGTAACGACCTGATTTTTTTCATGTAATTTTTTTAATTAAATAGAAATATTAAGAGTCCAAAAAAATTGACGATGTGTGATTCTAAGGCCCATAGTGCTCGAAATGAATTTTTGAACATTTTTTAGCTATGTCCTGAATACGTGAGAGCAGCATTTTTTAACTTTTGAACTGGAGAACAAAATTGAAATCTGAGGACACCGTTGAACTCGAAGCGTCAATATTCACTTAAGTAGACCTTCACCTCGACCACAGTAGGTCGAGGGTGGAATTAATTTTTTTAGATTTTCATGGGAAAATTGAAAAATAAAATAAATAACTTTTTATTTTTCTATCTTGAAACCGCCATATTGAATCATAGAGGTAGGGACCACAAAAGGATGGCTAGGCATTTAATGTTGAACATTAAATGACCGGTAACATAAAACTATGTAACCACAATTTCCTTCAGTTAATGGGATTCATTAATTCTAGAAATTAATGAATCATATTATTAATTAAGAGTTTTATTAAGTATTATTGAGGGTTATTTTTCCATTGGTGAAAGGGAGAGGAAGATTTTGCGAGAGAATACATGAAGTAAGAACACCCTCTAATGAAGAACATTCTTCAGATGAAGAACTATTATGATGCTCGATCTCAGATCGGAAGGTGTAGTTGGAGTGACGAAAGAAGATGTCTTCATCTTTTTCCCCACACAATCTATAATAAAAGAACGAGGATGGGAATTGTTTATATTTTTCTTCATGGTTTTATGTTGATTCAAATCCAATTGAACCACCTACTATCGATCTAATGCGGAAGGTGTGGGAAAACATAACCCGACCTAATCCCTCAACTCCCTCTATTTTGACCTATTGTTCACAGGAAGATCGAAGGTTGAGTGGAACCAAACCATGACACATGAGACAGATGTCGTAAGTGTATGGGCAGTGACTGACACACCTGATGGCAGAGACGATGGCGGCGGCCCAACTACGCCGCCGAAGAAAGCCACGGCCCATCAGCCATGGCAGTGGAAGGTGGTTTCCAGAACCCCAGCTGGCCACGTGGAACCATGGAATTGTGCATCCATGCTTCATGCTTAGAAGGAGGTTGCGGAAATCGAGTTGCGGTGGCACACTTGGGCTGCTGAAAACTGGCCGGATGTGGAAGGACATTGACGCCTTCGTGACACTAGAAGGAGGGACCCAGTCGGCCATGTCACTCTGAGCAGGACCCGATCCAGATGGTCCCACGTGCCAGAAGACCGAACGGTCCATTGGATCGTTTGGGAATCTGGGGGTGTGTCCCCTCCCCCCGATGCAGCAAGGGCAAACCTGCTATGGCGGACACCACCCAACCAGGCAGACAGCACCCAGTAGGGCTGACCGCAGACAGCCGAGCTGGCCACACCGAGTGGGCCGCACCCTGCATGCCAGACCTTGGTCAGACCAAGCTAGTTTGGGTCAGCCTAGGATGGGTCAGGCTGGGTTGGTCGGATCAGGTCGGACAAGACCCGGGCCTATCTGGACCCAGATATGCCTTTTGGGCCATATCTTGAGGACCAGGCATCTGTTCGAAGAACCGTGTATTGCACCAGAATCCTTGGATCTAGACAGTACATTTATTATACTCCACATTATTTTTGGATAATGTTGTAGTCTGGTTAGGTTGGATAGAACCATAATCCAACCTGGCCCTCGGAACAGAAATGAAATAACTTACAGATCGGGCGTCCGATTGACGAACCATATGTCACATTTGGTTCTTTAGGTCTTGGCGTACCATTGGGATACTTCTTCATGGGGATTTATGGATGTTGAAATATTGACTGAAGGCATGAGGATAAGAACCTACCAGAATCAATCACACTTAGTGCATGAACCCTATAGCTACCAGTACTTGAAGAATCTTTAGTTCCTATGTGGGTCATCTTCAAATCCTGTGTGGGTCAGCACTCAGCGATGCTATGTGGGTCAGCATATACCAATCATGTGTGGTTCATCTCCATATAATTTTTTGGTCATCTTTGATCATGTTTGGGTGATATTTGATCATGTGTGGGTCAAGAGTAGAGCTTATCGACGAATTAAGATGATCTAGAAATAAATATAATCATCTATAATTACATACATAAGTTATACCTGGTGTGAGCTGTGCCTATACCTTTTTGTTACATTTCTGTGTGGTGATACCTTTGTGGTATTCTTCTGTGTGGAGTATCCTTTGTGTTACTTACCATCATGGTGATACCTTTGTGATATTCAAATATATGGCGTTACCTTTGTGGTACTTACCTTTGTGGTGTTACCTTCATGATATTCATTCCTTTGTGGAACAATTGAGATTTTGGCTAAAGATTTGGGCATTGTGTTTACTCATGAATGAGATGGGTATAATTGATAAGTAAGGTATATGTATGGGAAAATACCTAGGTATGGTTGATTGTTGTTTCCATGCTTTGTGATTATTGTATTTCTTTATGGTTTATCGTCCGTGGATTTTCAGAGACCTTCGAGGGTATCACGGTCCCTATAATGTATTAGTAAACTCACCCCTACATGGGCTATGCACGTACCTTGTTGTGACTTCTGCAGAGGACAGACAGCACAGACTGAGGATAAGGGTACCAGGACTGGAGGCTGCTCGGAGGTGGACCTTAGACGAGGTGTACCGTAGAGACGACCATTCAAGAGTTGTACCTACCCTTCTAGTAGTATTCTTGTTGTGTGATCACAGGAGTTGTTTGTAGTTTTACATGTACTTTTCAGTTGTTCTTGTATTCCAACCCCTTTACTTTCTGTATGCACCTTGTTTACTATATAGTTTACATTGTGATTCTGTCTTTCTATGTGCTTTGTTTGTGTGAGTTTACGAGTTTAAAATAAATTCCATTCCGATTTTAGGGATATGCCTTTTTGGTTCTAGTTGCAAGTCCCTATCATATGGAAGTCAGGATTGGGGTAGTCACTGTATGGGACCCTATAGACGAGTTGTGACAAATTATTATCAAAGAAGCCAGTTCTACTGAAGAACTAGTACTCTGATATTTTCTGTTTCGGCAATACTGTTATGAATTATGAGTTTGGGGAATCCAATGATAGTGCGGCACCCAACATTTTTATACACCTGGGCCCTGACTTCTGATTTCAAACATAGTGCATGAAAACACTGATTGTGTGTGTGTGTTTTAAATGTTTTATTTTTGATCTCTTTGAGTTATCTCACCAGGTATAAGTTATAGACCATGGCACACCTGTTTCTTTTCATGATCCTCCACGCAGATAGCCAACTAGGGTTCTAGGTACAGTATGTGATGACAACCCACTGAGCGATGATGATTCGGTGTAGTGCCCCCTTTCGACAGTTATACCCTTCGGTGGTGTAACAATCGCACCACTACCCATTGGGCAGCCTATGTCACCAGCACCAACAGCAGAGGGTGCATTCCACATGAGCATGTTCCATGAGTTTTAGCACTATAGGCCACCGAGGATTCAGGGAGAGAGGTATACACATGCAGTTAAGGAAAAACGGGAGGATGTAGTTTGTGTTTTTCATTTGGTAGGTACACCACGTAATCTCATGGTGATCCTTTCCGCCAGTATTTTTCAGACCATAGCAAGTATATAGTGGTGCTTGATGCTCCAAGTTCATGAAAAGGTCACCCTTATCAGGGCAGACATTAAGATCCTTTCATGGTAGAGTTCATCCTATTGACATTACGCTATGTGCGTATATAGAAGCTTCTCCCCTTGTAGCAGGACAACATGAATGTGGCTCATTATTTAGCGAGGATCATTGACCCCTCGAGCTACTCCACTAAAAAAGTGTGGGATCATTTGATTATGGCCTGAGCCTTTGATCAGGGGCTCAAATAGGATATTAGAGCTTTGATGATTTCTCCCGGCATTTAGATGTAGGCTGGGGTGTTAGAGTGAGAAGTCTTAGTGGAGAGATTCCTTGATGAGCAGTCACCGACAACGAGACCCACCACCGGACGTCACGTAGAAAATTAATCTAAAGATGGCACTAAACAGATGACATAGAGGTCCAAGAGGACCATACATACCGGTGGATGACCACAGGATATAGGGTCATTCATGTGGGGCTCTTGAGACGTTGCAGGATATGAAAGGAGCATACAATGTTACTCATGTGGCGGGCTGGGTCATATGGCTCACGATTGCCCGACTCACCATACAGACGACCAACCGATAGTCGAAGGACCGCCTAGGTAGAAGAAAATATTAGATCAAGGAGGTCCATATGAAGGAGGCATACATGGCATAGGAGTAGGCTATGTAGCAGGTGGTGGGAAGCGATTCGAGGTTCTACCGCCACCACCTCCAGGTGGTCCACAAACACTATATGGAGCAGGTGGACAAGGAAGAGCTTATCTCCAGGCAGCTGAGGCATATTACCACAGCGCACTGGAGATGATTCAAGGTACGATCTATGTCTACTCCACCGTAGATGAAGTACTTATAGACATAGGTGCTAATCACTCTTTTATTACCACTGCCCTCGTTCTGATCTTAGAGATTCTGATGGAGTTGTTGGCTCGATCCTTACTTCCTAGTGAATCCTATGAGAGAGGATTCAATGATTACACATAGGTTCTAGTAGCTTGAGCTTACTCTATGAAGCGAGAGCTTTGACTGGGATCTTCTAGTTGCGGCGTCGAGGCGTTACGGTGTTTTCATGGGTATGGATTGATTATCTATATTCAATGATAAGATAGACTATATTAGGTGAAAAGTATGATGTGTCTACAAGGATGGGACAATGTTTTCCTTCACCGGAGAGAAGGGAACCTTTCCATCATAGTATGGACTTACACAGAGTAGGGTGCAGTCGATCACATATTAGTTGTCTTGCCTTACCCTCAGAGCAGTTGATGTTGAGTGTCTGAGAAATCTTGTAGTGGTGGACCAGCATGCTAATGTTTTCCTTGATGATTCTCTAGGTCGACATCCTCGCAGATATGTGGAATTTTATATTGACTTATACCCCGAGATGATATCAATATCTACACCAACATATCTTATGGCTCCCACAGAGCTTCAAGAGCTACGAGTACTGCTAGAGGACTTGGAGATCTAGTAGTTCATTAGGCATAGTGTTTCGCTTTGTGAAGCCTTGATTTTGTTTTACAAGAAGGACTATAGGAGTTTGAGACTTTGTGTGGACTATCGGTGCCCAAACCAGGTGACCGTGACGAACAATTACCCACTACCAAGGTTTGACGATCTCTTTGATCAGCTGAAGGGAGCACTATGGTTTTCAAAGATATACTACAGATCAGGCTATCACTAGCTCAGGGTATGAGATGAGGATGTCCAGAAGACAACATTAAGATGTCAGTATGGACATTATGAGTTCTTGGTTATTCCATTATGTATGACAAATTCCCCATCATTTTTTATGGGACTCGTGAACAAAATATTCTAGCAATAACTTGATCACCTTTTGGTAGTCTTTATCGATAACATCCTGATATACTCAGCTATAAGAGAGAGGCATGCCTATCATCAGCCATTTGTTCTGGACACACTCTAAGAGAACCATCTTTTTGGTACACTATCAAAGTGTTAGTTTTGAAGATGGGAGGTCCACTTTCTGGAACACGTTATGTCGGAGGCAGGAGCTGCGATGAATCCATCGAATGTTGAGGTTGTTCTTGCATGGAAGACACCCATGAGTGTGACAGAAGTGCGGAGTTACCTAGGTTTGGATGGTTACTACCAGAGGTTTGTGCATGAATTTTCTAGAGTTTCGGCACCCTTATCAGCGTTGACCATGAAGGGTCATCCATTCGTGTCTCCGGAGAGATTCCAGTAGAGTTTCTAGGAGTTGAGGCAGAGACTGACAAGTGCCCCCATCTTGAGGATACCAGTGCAGGGTGCTGGGTATGTCGTCTACTGCGACGTATCAGGTACCAAGCTTGGATTTTTCTTGGTGTAGGAGGGAGTACGGATCTCTTATGTTTCTTGAAATTTGAGAAAACATGAGAAGTACTATGCTACCCATGACCTGGAGTTAGTAGTAGTGGACTTCGCCTTGAAGATGTGGTGACATTACTTGATGCGTAAACATTTTACAATCTACACTGATCACAAGGGTCTCAGGTGTAGCTTATTTTAGATGGACCTAAACCTAAGATAGCATAGTTGGATTGAGTTCCTCCAGGACTATGACATTGAGATATTCTATGCTTCGTGGAAGGGAAACATAGTAGCATATTCTCTCGATAGAAGATCTGGTATACAGTTGCTGAGTGATGTGATGGTTGAATTAGCCGCTTTGCAGATATCCTACATGGATTGAGATAGAGAATCTTATCTATAGTCTCTGAGAGTCACTCACCCACTCCTTCAGAGAGTTAGGGAGGCGCATCATGGGGACACTGACAGTGAGGCATGATGTGCTCAGATATACATAAGACAAGTACGTGATAAATTTTTTGATGGTATAGAGCATGTAATCCTCTTTAGATGGTGTATTATGGTAACAGTTGCGATACAAGAGGATGTGTTGAGGGATTTCCATACGTCCCCTCTAGCAGTATATCCAAGAGTGGAGAAGATGTACCATGAACCTCATTTTCAACCCTGGTGGTCGGTAATGAAGAGAGCAATGAAAGAGTTTGTCTCATGGTTCCTCACTTGTCAGCATGTGAAGGTAGAGCATCAGGTTCCAGTAGGCTTAGTTTAGCCACTAGAGGTGCCAGAGTGGAAGTGGGATAGAGTTTCCGTGGACATCATGACAGGACTACCATGAACATCCAAGGGTTATGATTCTATCTGGGTGATCATTGACCGACTCACCAAGTCGGCCCACTTCCAACCTATCACAGAGTAGGGTTCAGTAGAGGGCATGGGATGCCTCTCCATGCAGGAGATTGTACGGCTTCATGGGGTTCCTTCTATGATTGTCTTTGATCATGATGCAATTTATTATTCCTCACTATGGAAGTGGTTGTATGAGGCGTTCGGTACACACCTTCGGATGAGCACCGCCTTCCATCCTCAGACGGATGGGCAGACAGAGCAAACCATTCAGACCCTTGAGGAGAAGTTGTGTTCTTGCATTCTTGATTTGAGACACAGTTGGAAGGATCACTTTCCCTTACTAGAGTTCACATAAAACAACAATTATTACTCTACTATTGGTATGGAACCATTCGAGGAATTTTACGGTCGACCTTGCATATCACCATTATGCTTGACTGACCCAGGGGAGTCAGCACTCGTGGGACCAGAGATGGTATGGGCTACCACTGAGAAGGTTTAGATTGTCCAGGAGTGGATAAAAACTAAAAATAGAAGGAATAAATCTTATGCTAAAAGGAGACAGAGACTTCTGGATTTTGAGGAGGGTTACCATGTTTTTCTACAGGTCTCACCTCGATGAGGTTTGCGTAGATTTGGTCAGGGCGGCAAGTTGTCTCCAAGGTTCATCGGACTCATTCAGGTCCTCAGCAGAGTTAGTGAGGTGGCATACCTCTTAGCTCTTCCCCCTCAACTGCATAGGGTGCATGATGTTTTCTATGTATCCCATATGAGGAGATACATACATGATCTTTCGCATATCATTGATTGGGGAGAACTGGAAATCAACGATGGGGTGAAGTTTTCAGAGGTTCCAATAGAGATTTAGGATCGACAGGAGTGAGTCCTATATGGACGATCAATGCCTTTGTGCATGTTTTTTGGTAGCACGTGAACCTCCAGGAGTGCACATGGGAGTGGGAGGCTCATATTCATGCGTAGTACCCCCACATGTTTCCCAATTTTGTGTTGTGGGTTATGGGGACTCAAAGCACTAAGGTGGGGTGAACGTAAAGGCCTGGATTTTTATATTTAATTTTTTTAATGATATGGAAATATTATGAGTCTAAAAAATTGAAGGTGTATGATTCGGAGGCCCGGAGTGCCCGAAATTAATTTCTGAACTTTGTTTTAGGTTCGTTCAATAAACACACAAGCAAAATTTTGTAAATTTTGAACTGGAGCTCAGAATTGAAATATGAGGACACCGTGGAACTCGCAACGCTGATATTCGATTAAGGAGACCATCACATCAATACATGTAGGTCGAGGGTGGAAGTTAGTTTCTTATATTTTTGTTGGAGAATTGAAAAATAAAATAAATTACTTTTAATTTTTCATTCTTGAAACCTCCATTTTAAATCTTAAAGGTGGGGCCACATAAGGGAGGTTGGGAATTTAATGTTGTGCATTAAATGCCCAGTTACACAAAAATTTTTAACCATAATTTCCTTAAATTAATGGGATTCATTAATTCTAAAAATTAATGAATCAACTAGTTAATTAGGAGTTGTATTGACTCTTCTTGAGGGTTGTTTTTTCGTTGGTGAAAGGGAGAGGAGGCTTTTTCAGGAGAATTATTTATGGAAGAACATCCTCCAATGGAGAAAATTCTCCAGATCAAGAATGTGGATGACAGTTGAGCTCGGATCAGGAGCATGTTTTGGGAGCGACAAATGTCAACATCTTCATCTTTTTCACCACTCCATCTCCAATAGAACAATGAGGTAGAGAAGTTTTTATATTGTTCTTCATTGTTTTATGTTAATTCAAATTATCTTCAACCACCTACAATCAATCTAACGTGGAGTGTGCGGGCCAAAAAAACATGGTCTGATCCCTCTGCTCCCTCTATATTGAAGTGTTCTTCCTGAGCGGATCAACATTTAGGTAGAACCTGACCACAATGCTGGCAGAAAATGGGAGGCAGACGGCACACTGGTCGGCCATGATGGCAGTGGCGGCGTAACCGCACCACCGAAGGATGTTGAGGTCGTCCGGCTGCGGCGGAGGATGGTGGCATCCATCACCTTAGTTGACCTCATGGAACCAGGGTGTCCCATGTCCGTGCCACCAACTGAGGTGGAATTCGTGGCTCTCGAGACGCGATGGTGCACTAGGGAGGCCGACAATTTTCTAAACACGGGAGGACACTGGTGTAGTCGTGCCCCTGGATGGAGGGAGCCAGCTAGAACCGCTTGTCGGCTGTGTCACACGGAGAGGGGCCCACTCTGGAAGCTTCCATATTCTACAAGATAGATCGATTCATTGGACTATTTGGAAAACAAGCGGAGCCACCCCCTATTGTGGCTGGGGTGGGCCCTGCCACGATGGACCGCACCCAGCCGGGCGGACACCACCTAGCCAAGCGGGCCACACCGAGCGGGGCGCTCAGAGTGGGTGGTGCCCAGTGAGCCACTTCGAGTGGCCCACTCTGACAGGGTCACACCCAGCGGGCCACTCCAACCGGGTAGCACCCAGCGAACCATTCCGGCCAGGTCGTGCCTAACGGGCTGCACCCAGCGGTTTGGGCCACCACCTTTGTGGGCTGGGTCAGACTTGGGTTAGGTCGGGTTGACCCAAACTGGGTCAGGTCAGCACATGCTAGGAAGAGCCTTGTCGGACTAGGCCTAGGTCTATTTAGACCCAGATATTCCTTTTTGTTTATATCTTGAGAACCAGGTGTCTGATTGATAAACCATTTGTAGTGTGGAAATCCTTGGATAGAGATGGTCCTTTTGGTATACTCTTAATGAGTTTTGGATAATGTTGGAGTATGTCTAGGTTGGATTTATCCAAAATCCAACCAGGCCCTTGGGATAGAAATGGTAATAAATTACAGACCGGGCGTCCGATTGATGCGTCGTTTGTTGATTTAGGGTCTTTATGACGTGACAGACCTTTGGGATACTTCTTGATGGTAATTAATGGTAGTTTAAGTATTTAATGATGTCTTGAGGAGTGTTATCTCTCAAAATTAAGTACCCTTAGTGAGGGAACCATGTGGCTAGTTGTACATGAAGAATCTTTAGATCTTGTGCGGGTTATCTTCGGATCCTGTGTGGGTCAGTGCTTAGTAATTCTATTTGGGTCAGTGTATACCGATCTTGTGTGGGTCTTCTCTAGATCCTATGTGGGTCATATTCGATCCTGGGTGGGTCATCTTTGATCTTATGTGGGTCAACAGCAAAGCTTCTCAATGAAGTAAGTTGATCTAGCAATACAACTAATCATTTATACATTCATACTTAAGTTATACATGGTGTGAGCTGATTCTTTAGATTTTTGGTACACTTTTGTGTGGTTATACCTTTGTGGTACTATTTTGGGTGGCGTTACCTTTATGGTACATACCTTTGTGGTGTTACCTTCATTATATTATTACCTTTGTGGAACAGTTGATATTTTGGCTAGTCAGTTGGGCCTTGTGTTCCCTCATGAATGAGATGGGTATACATGATAACTTAGGTATATGTATGGGAAAATACCTAAGTAGGGTTGATTGTTGTTTTTATGCTTTGTGATTATGGTATTTCATTTTGGTTTATCCTTTGTGGATTTGAGAGACCTTCGGGGGTCTCAGTGTCCCTACTATGTATTCTCATACTCACACCTGTACAGGCTACACCCACACATTATTGTGTCTTGTGTAGATGACGGAAAATGCTTGTATCTTGTTTCATGCTTGGTTTATATGGGTTTATAGTTTTAAAGGCAATACCTTTACGGTTTTAGGGATATACCTTTCTGCTGCTAGTCGCCAGCCCCTGGCCTATGGAAGGTGGGATTGGGGTAGTCACGACATGGGCCCCAGGGGACGGTTCATGACATAGATTTCATAATCATATAAATCATGAAATAGAAATTTATTTCACAATAACCCTGACATTAATCATAACCCATTCATAGAAATAATATGAAGAGAACCATTAGATCATTTCTAATAAGGGTTGGAGTATCATCAACAGCTGTAATTATAGAAGGAAAATAATTTTGAAATATCCTTCAAAATCATTTATTGAGTAAAATATATTTTATTATTTTAAAAATGATTTTTAATACATAAAACCATTTGAAAATACTTTTATTAAAAAATACCTTGAAAACATATAAATAAGACATGAATTATTCTTGAAAACCATTTTCTATAAAAACTTCTAAAATTATCATTAAAACATTTTAAAACCTTTTTATTTTAATAATCTATAAAAAATATAAATATATATTTACAAAAATTCAAAACATTTTTAATTGAAAACATATTAAAGGATATGAATTTTTTTTAAAAGCATATCATTAAAAATATGTTTAAAACTTATAAATAAGATATTAGAACATTTTAGAAACAATTTTCTTTTAAAATAACTTTTAAAAAGATTTTCTTAAAACTTAATCCTTTTAAAAATGAAAAGTATGCATCAAGTAGAACATCACAGTGTCATATGAGGTAAAATGAACATTCCATTTTCATGGTAAAAAGTTAAAAAAATTCCTTGTTTGGAAGGCGATAAAAATATTCTGTTTATATATTGGTAAAAAACAAAATGGTTAAAAATTTATTTTAATGATTATAGTATAATGGTATAGTATTCTAGGAAACCATTTTTAGAAAACATGGTTTTGAATGAAAAATGATTTTTGACCCTGGAGAGGCTAAATTCTTGATTTCTTATATCAATTTTTTTAATATCTTATGTAAAAAAGAGTTGAAGAAATGGTACAAAAATATGAATACTTAATTAATAACCAGATGAGAAAAAATATTATGAATTTTATTATGAGAAGGTTCATAATATTTCATCAAAGTAACCATAAACGTAAACAATATTGAAAATTGTTGAGACTGTCTCAATAAACTCTAATAAACTAGAAACTTGGGATCATAATCACCATGTAAGAAAATTAAATTACATTATGTTTAAAATATGAAGAAAATAATTAAATTCATGATATAACATTTAATATGGAAGTATATACACCATGAAATAGAATTTAGGAACATAAAAAACATGGTCTTAGATAAGGAAAATTGAGACATAACTATTTCACCAATTTGTTAACTTTTGAAACATAAACCCCATGAAATATGTATAATAAAATTGATAATTTAATACCAATAAATTTAATTATAATAAACATAGAAAATAATCCTCATAATTATATACATAGCACAAAAGGAATGACTAGAAAGCATAACATATATCTCATGGAAGGAATAAGTGAGATGAAATCCCCTTACCATGTGTCATGACTCTCATCATACCCATTCAAACCACCTGTATAAAAAAATGTATTTTTATAAATAATTTAAAGAATAATATTATTATATAAAATACCTTATAGGGTTTTATTATATCTATATAACATCATTTAATTAACCATCTAATGTTAAGGTTTCACTTCGGCTAATATTCTCTCTGTTCTCGCATTTGTCTTAATTTGTTATATCATTTGTCCTTATATTTATATCATGATTAAAGAAACTAAACCATGATATAAATATCATGTATATACAGGATATTTTTCTTATAATAATATATATAACACATAATTAAAAAAATGTAATACACCATTCGTGGAGATGGTAAATCATACATATGCATGAATGTTGTTTCAATTTTTATTAGCATAATAAAAGAAAGAATGAAAATGAAAAATATGTATATATGAATATAATATAATTAAATTTTAATTTTAATTTCAAATTTTTCGTATGATTTCACTGAACTCGTCCTTAATACATTCCATGTCGTCTGTGAATGAATCACATCGCTTTGAGGGGGTGGTAGTCCACACTTTCTCAAACGAAATTATTATATTTACACCCAATGAAAGGGAAAATGATATATGTTGTAAAAGGTATACATAAGAATAATGTTTAAATATATATAATATATAATATATATAAGTATATTTTCCATAATAATGGCCCCCATGGTATGCAGTATGAAAAATTGAACAATCATCATTTTGTGAGGCGAAAGTTCGTCCTAACATAAATAGTATCTTTGTTACCAATTAGATGGAGGTGTATGTATGTGTAGGATAAAATAATAGAATAAAAACATCCTACAACATTTTGGATACTTATTTCTTATAAAATCATGGAATAAATAGATTAGAGAGGGTATAGATGGAAAATAAATGAAATGATCTTGAGAGAAGGTGTTACCTCTTGATCAGGTAACTACTTCTAATTTGTTCCAAAAGGCATCCTTGGAATACTTTCTGACCAAAGGAAGGAATTAATGTTGAAGTTAGAGATTTTGGGAAGTTTATTTCTAAGATATTTTCCAAAAAATAAGTGGTCTGAGATGTGTTATGAAGGGGGACAGTTGGTGGCCTTTTATAGGGAAGGGAAAGGCCACACCTGGAATTTTTTTAAAAAAAGGTACATGTACACAAATATATACCTGAAAAAAGTCATAAAAAACAAAAAAAAACTAAATCCTGGAAGTTTAGTGGCTGAATAAAGTAAAAAATATGGTTTTTGGACATGTTTTAAGGCCGTTTGGGTCTTAAATATATGCTTTAGTCCTAAGTTAATCTCAATTTCACTATAAAAGATGTAATTAAATTTTAATTGTATTTACTAATAATTTTTTTAAAAAAATTTAACTTATTAAATATTATAAATTATTCTGATTCTAAATTTTGATTCCATTATTACATATTCCAATCATAGTAGTAGTAGAAAATAATTTAAAATTAATCCCACTAATGGGACGACATTATGGGTTTTTAATGTAAAAATTGATCAAACGTTTTATATGTTTTTATATCTAATATCAATATTAAATTGGTTTCAATGAAATAAATTGGATTAATGGATAAAAATATTATATAATTAACATTTTTTTAAAAATAAAATATAATTTAACTTTATAAATAAATGACATAAAAATAATTTTTGAAATAAAATCCAGTATTTTTAACAATTAATTAATAAAATGAATCCTTATAAAAATATACCAAAAAATTATCCTAATCTACTTTTTATGTTTAATTTCAAATGAAAAGGTTAATTTTGAATCATTAAATCTATAAAAGTTCCAAAAATTGGATTTAAAATAGGCTCTCCATTAAATTGTGTTATAACGACTTTTATAAATAATAGGTTTTATGCCTTAATGTCGAATTTTTCTTATATTTTTTCTACCAAATATATTATTTGAATGAACAAAATTGAAAATAAAAAATATATATTACATTATTTCACTCGAAATTTTCAATTTTATTAATTTATTTGGGTAAAATACCAATGTGACCAAAAAAATGTTAAAAATTTTTGTTATAAACCAGTTTTCATATTCATTTGTAATTAATTTATAACCAATGGATTAATATCATATGTGGGTAAACAATATATTTTTATAAATTAGTTAATATTATTCCAAATCACCAGTTTAATTTCAAGGTTATATCTTATTATATTAAATAATTATATTTAAATAATATTTATTTTTTGGTAAAAAACATTTGTGGCTATTATGAAATAACTCATGGAAATTCATTATTGTGTGTAATGCATGATAACCATAGTGATATGTGTAGATAAAGATAATATTTGATTTGTATGTCATGAAAAATCAACTTATTGTTGCATATAATTAATGAAAAACATAATTATTTAATATAAAGTTAATTTTTTTACTGTTGCGTGAAATGGAAAATATCACAAAGGTTAAATTAAGTAAAAATAAAAATAATTCAAAAAATTCTCAGGGTGTTATAGGTGGTTTGTATTTATTGTATAGAACAATTTTATTGAGAGAAGTAATGTGTATACGGGTAGTGTGCAGTTCTAGTTAAAATTCACGGTGTTCTATTGAAATTTATCGAGGTCAAAAATAATCCCATGTTGTATAGTTTTCATGGACCTATTAATTTCATTGCATGAGGTGTGTTGTGGGGGGAAAATTATTGGGAGTGAAAACCATTATTTTTAATTTATAGGATATATTTTTATTAGGTTTTCTGAGTGTGGTAATATCATTATTGGTGATTTGGTAAAATGATGTTATAGTTGTTCCATGTCATTACTCTCGTGTGTGTGGTTTGTCCAGATAAACCCATTTTTCGGTTCTATACAGAGCATAAGCTAATGAGTTTTTAGTTTTTTTGAGGGGGGATGATAATGATAATACTATAGTTGGGAGAATCATATTATTTATGGTTTAAATTCCCTCGTACTGGGAGAGTCGTGATAACTGTTATGCCAGATAGTAGACTATCATGGTAGAATTGGAAGCACTAGTGTTCAGGGTGAATCATGGTAGTTATATGACCACTAAGTAATCTTGGGGGGATAGAAGCATTTATGGTTGGGCCCTTATGATGACCATTATCATGATTTTTTCATAAAATTTGTGGAAATTATAATTCAGTTCTTTTGTAGGATTTTATTGGAAAATAGTAATTACTCTTTTCATGATAACATGTAAAATTTTTCAGACCACTCTATTTGTCCAGGTATAGGGGGTTTAACATATGGTAAGAGTTTGGAGGAATAGTTACCCATTCAAATTTAAATATAAAAAAGAATATTTATTTAATTAAATATTATTCATTCATAAACTTTCATTTAGTGGTATCATCTATTTGGGGAATCTAATTGGAATTACCACTTTGTGGCTGAGTCTAAAAAGGGGGATTTTACCTATGAAAGGAATCAACTTGCATCGGGAGTTTGAACTAGGCTCATGCCTAATTTTCTATTTAGGAGATGGAGAGAGGGGGAAGGGGGGAGAAGGAGGTAATTTCATGAACCTCCAAAGGGGTCATATCATTATGTTTCTATTCATGATTGGGGATAACATCAAAAAATTGGTGTATTCCACCTAAAGAATTGTTATTTTTTATATTTTCAAAAAAAATATACATTTTTTGGTTGTTTTAATTTTTAATCCTTTCTTTAAGGTAGTTTGGGACACCAAAGAGTGTTTGTCTAGAGAGTTCCTGGGGAAATAATTATCTCCATAACTTTTACTAGGGTTTCATAATTTAAAATACCAATTAGAAGGCATGTGGATTCATGAAAACACACCATGTTCTCTCACTATTCATGAAATATTTTTTTGGAACTACACACTGCATACATTGGGTATATGGCATGTAGTTGTACTTTTCCACATGTCTGAGTACTTGGGAAGACACCCCATGTGGGAAGGGGTATATGGTAATGTAGTATTACATAGCTATACCCCATGTATTCCATATCCATTTAATAGTACACATTCAAAACCCACCTTTGATCTTTCCATGTAGAAGTACCTAGATAGGTGTAGGTTCGAGATTATAGGTCATGTACTCATATGTACACACCATGTATGTATTTCTTCTCTAGTGTTTTCAGGGTTTCTGTGTCATAGATTAATAACTATACACCAAAGGATCCCATTATAAATTGTTCACATAGATCCTGACAGTTGAATACTTTAATCATTTATAGGATGTTTTGATTATTTACCAGAGATTGTTTGGTAGGAGGATTACTTTGATATTGTGGTTCTCGAATCTTTTAGGGGATGGGTTGTGACTTTTGAGACCTTGTGAGGGTTTTTAACTTTATGAACACCTTGTATAAGTATTGAAAGTGTGTTATTTTGAGGTCATTTGGAAATATTTAATGGGTGGATCAACTTTTTTTGGAAGATATTTTTAGTATTCTTTCTTAATGTTCTGCACTTGTCTCATGAGCTTTAGATCCATATGATCCATTAGGATGATAAAACATCATGGGATTTTGATTATATATGGTTCTAATTTGGAAGGTTTTGAGATACATATAAGGGACTTATTTTAGGAATTCTCTTCTAAGAACGTTGTGGCATAAGGTTTACCTTCTGGGTTCAGTTTCCCTTGAGGTTTCCCATCTTGGTGTGTGATATTTGGGTTATGATCATGGAGAATAAATATGGATTATTTTGTTAGGTTTTTCCATGGTTTTCAATTTATTGAGAAGCTAATTATAGGTTATCCTTTAAGAGAGAATGTTTTTGGGAATGTGGAGAGTGACCCATACGATGTGGGCCTTTGAGATGGTCATTGTTAGTCTTAATAGCTCTAGTTTGAGAGTTTGTATGTTAGATGACCATAGTTCCTATTATTTAGTTTATAGGTTTCATTATATTTTTATTCATATATGGATGATAGGATAGACCATAAGGATATTGTTGGACAAGTAATTGTCCCAAGGATTGATTCAATTGCTCTCTATTTTTGGTGGGATGAATGAGGTGGGTCTTGGGAGCTAATGGATGATCAACATGACTGCATCCTATATCTTATAGATTTTCACCCTATCTAGGAATAGTGAACCATGTGATTTATTAAACTCTTTAGGAATGATTATGGATTTTAGGGCCCATTTGGGTAGTATGAGTTTTATTTTCTAATAGGTCCATCCTTCCAATTAGTACTCTATGGATTCTAGTTCATTAGTAAGAATATCTTAGGGTCAAAAAGAATTCCTACATATAGTTCAGATCATTACATTCTAATAGTAGATACATTTTTATGCATTTTATTTCTTTAAACTCCTAGGATGATATCCTAGGGTCTTAAATTCATTATTATCCGTTCACTATTCATTTGGATATCCTTTTTGAATAGGAGGATGCTCTTGTTGTTGTGGATATGGGATCCATGTTCTATTATTCCTCTAGATCATGCCTGGGTAGTAGTAGGATTTCATATAATATTTGGATATAATCATATATTTGATTCTATCAT
Source organism: Viscum album (assembly GCA_963277665.1). Taxonomy (NCBI): domain Eukaryota; kingdom Viridiplantae; phylum Streptophyta; class Magnoliopsida; order Santalales; family Viscaceae; genus Viscum; species Viscum album. The sequence goes on from OY728150.1 coordinate 1,594,334,566, forward strand.
TTTTTAACACATTTTTTATTTTCTAGATTTTATTTTTTTTATTCATGTAGTCATTTTGTCAGTGAGGTTGGGAATATCCGATGTTTCATGATCATGTTATGATTGAAGATGTCATAACCATCATTAAAGTGTCCTACTGATATTTATTTCTCAACCCATTTACATAGACCATAAATTTAGTTAATACCATATTTATAATTTCATTTTGATCACATTACACACTATGTTAGTCGAAGGCCTAGTGTTTCATGATCGAGTGGAGTCATTCCTAAGGATTATGTGGTTCATTCAGTAATAGTTCACTAGTTCGGGAAATCGAGTATGTGGTCATTCTCAGTGTATTAGTAGAGCCTTGTATATTTATTTTATTATATTTTATACTTTTTATGTAGTCATCCAAGTGGGTGATCAATGTCTGTATGTTTTTCCCCAGAGTCTATATATTAAATTTTTTATTATATCATATCTCTATTTTTTTTATTTAAGTTCACTATGATGTTCATGGATATGTAGTTTCCTAGTTTTTTTCAATTGATATTTCACTATAATATAATCGAATAGTATCCACCCATATCTTTTAGGCCCTCATCACTAGTTCACTACCTCTATAATATGATGAGGATTGCCTATGGCCTTGCTGTGAGCAGAATTGGGTGACAGGTTGGGTCGACCTGAGCCAGTTCATGACAAAACCATTTATTTAACATTAAAATAATATATGAGAAAAAATATTCAATGATGTTAAAGAATATAAAATATTAATATGAAATGAAGTTGAGCAAATAATCATCAATGAAATAAGATAAATACAATCTTATAAAAATTTTAGAAAATCAATGAAATTTTACTTATATCAAACCTAATTATAATTTTATTCATGATGACATTATTATGGATAATACTACCAAAATTTGTAATGTGACTTAACATTGTTCTTCTACATGTTGTGAATATAGATAATACCATGTAGAAAAATTCACTTTTCACTTGTTTAAAAATGTGTTCTCACTTCATTTTTATTTTATTTTAACATTTGATTTCAAACGATGTTTTTTCATCCAATGATAAAACCTAGACTTTTGATGTCATTTTTTATATGTCAACATCAAAAATTCAAATATTGACCTTTCAAATTCAGATTTTTGAAAAACCAATGTCAAAATTCTGAATATATATGATTTTTTACATTGGTGTTTGAAAAAAACAATGTTAAAAGCATTAATTCATTGATTTTAATGTTTTTTGTTTACTAACTGACATTAATATAATACATTTAACATCGTTTCATGAAACACGGATGCTAAAAATCCTAGTTTAGGATATTTAACACTAGTTTATTTGATGAACTGATGTTTGAAGTCAATTTTGACATCTTTTAATGAAAAAATAAATGTTATAATTGTTTACCAAGTATTAGTTCATTTCATAAGGTTCTAATTTACTTTTTGTACTTCTGAGAGTTATGTTTAAGAATTTTATAGATGTCAAAAATCTGACTTTTGTATGTTTTAATATATAAAAGTTGTTTTAATGAAAAAATGAGATACATAAACTACAAATTATATAATCCAAAAGGCAAAAAAAGTAAACATAAAGCATTAAACTTCTTTCAATACTATTAGCAGTTTACTTTGAATCGATATGTTTTTTATCCTCATTTTTCAACTTTTTAGGGATTAACTCAGGTGACAATGGAAATGGTGATTGATAATTAATTTCACAAATTAGTTGGTAAATATCATGTGGTTATTTTATAAATCGATCAAAATAACTCATCGTCAACATATGAAATATTATCAGCATATCTAAAGATGAAGGAAAATAATAATAAATAAATAACATGAATAAAATAGATTCCATTTTATAATTTTCTATTAAAGATGCATGGAAATTTTGATTGGATAGAAGATGTCAAAAATGTTGAATGAGAAATAATATGGATTTATAAATAGTAAAAAAATATTTGTTTTGCGTTGTTTTAATATTTTGGTGGGATTTTAAAAATTAATCTTCCTCTTATGAAAAAAATGAAAAATAAATCCTATATAGCTGAACATTTACTTTTAATTTTGGTTATATATATTCCAAAGTTAAGAATTCCAAATGGAATCATTGTATCATTAGTTGTTTCTTGAACAGGAGTTAAATGTAAATTTTGATGTCAGGTTTTTTTTAAATTGATGTTAAAAATGTTTATAATGTTTAATATCATTTACTAAGCATCAATTATACTGGTCATTGAGTACAAATGGAGTTAAAGATCCAATTTTATGCTCATCACAAGATGGAATTCTCTATAACTTATTTTATAGAATGTATACATTCATCATCTATAACTTTTGAACTGTAATTCCTTTTTTTCTACACAACCAATAAAATTGAATATTATAAGAAAAACTATAACATATTTTTCATTTTGAAATCATTTTTTTTAAAATAAATTTAAAATAGTATTTTAGAATCAATTCCTAAAACCCATCATTAAAATCCTTCCATGATGAATTTTAAGGTCAACATTTCATGAACTAATATTAAATGTAATTTTTGAAATCAGTTTTTAAATAAAAATGACTTTAAAAATGTTTACCAGGTTTTATATTATTTTCTATGATTCGAGTTTTCTAGTATTGTCTCTCAAATAGGGTTACTGATTAAATGTTATGGCTATTGAAATTTTTTTCTCTAAGAATTCTATTGGATAAATTCAACTATTAAGGTCCATATCTTTTGATTTGTAAGACTATTTTTCTCCATGAATAGAAAAAGGAAATCATCAGAAATTACTAACAATTTTTTTATAATATATAATTTATTTAATAGAGGTCAACAATAGATTTTAACCTCAATTCCTAAAAACCCTAATTTTAAAATTCTTTTTTAAAACTTTTAACATCTTTTTCAATTAAATAACATTAAAAGTAGAATTTTAATGCCTGATAGTGAATATCTAACAATCCTTGTATTCATTTATGACTTTTAATATCAGTGTTTATTTAAATTATGTTACAATTGGTATTTTGACACTAGTTAATCAATAACCGCATTAAAATGTCTCACAGAAGACATTAATATTGGTCTTGAAGAACTTATTTTAAAATACCAACATTAAATACAACTTTTTTAATAGTGTAGAGATGATCCAAGAACATTTATGTATGGTCATCTATATGAGGATTCCAAAATTGAATAAATTTTTTATATATAACCATTAACATAATTTCAATAAACAAATAGTATCTTCTGCATATGTATCATTTTAAAGAATGTAACAGAAGATCATCACATTTGAAAATTATTTTGAATTCATGGTGAATGTTTCGATAAAAAATTTGACAAATGTGTAATGTTACCTAATAAATTTTAGAAATAAGTTACAAAAATATTAATATCAAAGAAAGTTTCTACATGTTCTAATCTGACTGGACTAATGGAATCCAATAGTATGATATTTTAGAAAATGTTTTCAATAATAGATCCCTTCAATAGTATAATCAATTTTATTAAGGATTATCAATATGGGATAAATTCTAATAGTAATAATAAGTTTGACCTATACTTACAAGATAAGAAAAAAGTCATTGAAGAAAAGGTTTTGAAAATAATAAGAATTCATTTTGAAAATTTGAGATCAGGTGAGGATAATAATAATAATCAAAAAATTAAGTTTCTAATGATTGAAGTCAAATTGAAAATTTTATAATTGACACAAGTATATTCTTTAGATGATGCCGAGAGAATAGATTAATATGTACATAATTGTGATTATGATATTTATCCATAAAATCCTATAAATATTTTTATCAAGATATAGTGAAAATGTTATGTCAAATCCCAAGAAATAACAATGAAAAAGGAACCGATTTCCCAGAAAATATTATTTCAACTAAATTTACATAAATGAACAATCGAGGCTATAAATCTGATTTGGTTATAAAATATTTTGAAGAAAATGTATGATAAACCCACCACTAATTATATGGTTAATATTATCATGTCTATGAAATGGTACACCCAGAAATATTCCTAAACTAATGTTTTAGTAACATTAAAATAGAAATCTTCTAAAGAAACCAACACTAATATTCGAATGAGAATATCAATGTTTATTATCTAATGATTTAATTATGGATGGTTTCCCATAAAGGTCCCTATTTTTTCAAATATTTTTTATCCCATAGAAGATAAATGAATCCTACATCAGAGGATATGGAATCCAAGGTATAGAAAATTATATAAAAGGAAGGTAATAATTAGTATATATCAAGAAATTTTCATGGAATTCTAAATCTCGATATAATTTTAATCAATGTGGTCTTTGTAAATGTACACACCTATGAAAATAAATTAATATTGTAACTAATGTAGTCTAAATAATAATAATAAAAAAGTTAATAAACACAATGATGAATAAATAATATAGTAATTACAAAGGAAATAATAAAAATAAGATTTTTATTGGAAAAAAATAAAAGATGTCCAAGAATAACGTTTAAAAAAAATAAGGAGTTGATTTTACGTTAATGAAAAGTAAATGTCATGGATAGTGTTTAGAACATAATTATGTGTGTTGATAAATTTAAGATAATGTAAAATCTAAAATCATTTACTGAATGGGATAAAAGTTTTAATCTAGTTGAATGAATTTCTAAGACACTATCTGTATGTTCCTAGAAATGTTTCTATGTTACTGATGAATGTATGGTCCTTTGGACAACCCAACTAGAGAGGAAAAGAAATATAGAAACAAAAAAAATATAATTGATGTGAAATAATAATGAAATAAATATTATTTAAAGATGAAATTTAATTTCATGAGTGGTTTTAAAAAATTTGTAACCCAATAGCTTATACTAAACTATATGGAAGGTATATGAAGCTTGGAAAATTTTATAAAGACTGCTTGATAATGAAACAAGATGAAGTAGATACTCTTAATAAGATTAACATTGGACTAAAAAATTGTTATCATTTAATGATTAACTAGATGATAGAGATCCCACCGAATGAGGTTTTTCAACGGATCCAAAATCCCATGTTGTATAAGATTTCCACTTTGAAAACTAATGGAGGATGAAATAAGAGTTCCCAGAAAGATGGTTCTAAAATGAAATGACTGTCTTGGTCGAAAAGAAACTATTAACCTTGTTTCTCTCACAAATTATCAAATAAATTCAACCATATTACCATATATAGTGTTTGTGTTTTTCAGGGAATTCAAGGTGATGTGTAATTAAATGGAGAACTGGATAAAATTAGAGATCTGGAATAACTATACCCTATATGGATAAATCACCATTTGGTTGTGATCTATACATTTAATATCATGATGATTATATTTGATAATAATGGAATCCATAATGAACTGAATTTTTAGTATATCACATAACAGTAAGTAATTGACTAAGCTCATAGAACCATCAATATTTATAAAATCTATAATTTCTTATTAATTCGTGAAATGGTGTCAATGAATTCTATAATCCCAGTTTTTCAAATATAAATTTTTAATTCATAGAGAAGGATTTGGATTGATCAATGGCATTAAAATAATGATTGATTATTTATGAAACTGAACAATCCATTTTCATTCTATTATTTTAATTGAAAATTGAGATCAGTGTGTCAACTATGGTTGAAAACATGATAAAATTATATTAAGTAATTTTGGTTATACAATAAGTATTTTATTATCCACTAATAAAATAATTTTTCTCTTGGATCATATTTATGTAATTTACATACATACTTGTTATCTAAATTAGTCCCTCTTTATTCAACACTAAGTATCTCCCATGCAGAGAAAGACTACGATAATTTATTTCACATTATTTAAAATAATTGATATTATCCACTCACATGTTACCATGTATTTAATTTCAATTTTTGTAAGAGAAAATAAAACCATAAATACGTATTTTCATTAATTTTTCTATAATTTACAATAAATTAAATGTGGAATATTATTCAATCAATATTGTGTTATGTTTTATTTCTTAATCAAAAATAATGATGTATCTTCTTTATAAATAATGAAAAACAAAATGGAATTTTTGGTCACCAAGAATTCTGATGATAAAATTATTAATGTAACGATTCGTGATTTCCTTATTTCATTATGTAAACCAAATTGGATAACACATTGAAATATATAGCTAGAAGTTACCTCAGTTTTAATAAATTATAAATAAGTTTACTAATAAGGGGAAGAATCTATTGAGATACTTCCTTGGATATTATATTGGGGATACATTCAAATATGTCCAAGTTTTAATAAGTTTTTGTTCTATAACATTGGTTAATAAAGTTATAGCTAAATGATTATAAAAGTTGAGCAACTAAAATTTAATTTATTGTAACATGATATTCTAATGTTTTGATAATAATATTATAAAATTTTAGTAACCAGAAGTTATGTGACGAGATTTTAACCATAATTTTCATAATAGTAAAATGATTTACTATAACATAATTTTTTTAAATTTGAGTAATAAGATTGCAGATGTTGTGTATTAATAAGTTTATTTTCAAAAGATCAGTAATAATAAGTTGAGTAAAATGATATAATTATGATAGAATAATATTAAAATATAACCCATAGAGGTTTTAATGATGAAATACATTACACTGAAGAAGATGATATTATTTTGTAGTATGATTCGAAAAGATAGGTAAAGGAATGAGAAAATTAATTTAAATACTATAAGAATTATTTATATGCTAAATTTGTTATGAAATTATTCTAGCAGTGATTGAAGATGATTTAAATATTATTAAAATGTTGTTTTACACGATTGCGATAGTTCAATGATGTCTGAAACATGATAGAGATATGTTCCAAATTTTTTTGAGATTACTGATTTCTAAATTATAAGAGGAAAACCTTACATTGATATATAAGGGCCCTACTACTTGATATTCAAGGGTTATAATGGGTATAAATTAAATATTTCTCAAAATTATTAATTTGGAGAAATCCCTAGGAGTATTATAATGTGATACATAATATCTTTTGTAGTATATATATATATATATATCAATGATATGTAAGATATTTTATTTCAATGAATTCCAGTACAGGACTAAAGCTGCCAGTGGATATTTAATATTTTCCAAATCATTATTAAGTAAAAAAGTGAAACCCTATTTTATATGGTTTATTTTTATTTAGATCATTAGAAATGTGCATAAACATGGGATGAAATATATTTGTATGAGTAAATATTTGAAAGTATTGGATCCAATGTGTGGAGTCTTAATATACTTTAGTAGGATTTGTAATATTCTTATAGATTGGGAAATAGTAATATTCTAGTGGATCATAGTTATATGGAAGATCATTCCATAGTTTATAACTACTGAAATTTTAATACATGAAGAATCATTATGACGCATAAAATACTTCTTATCTATGGATTTTTCATTTAAACAATGTGATATTTTTTATAGTTAATAGTGATTTGGGGAAATTAAATATACATAAAAGGAATTTAGGTGAATATTTAACTATGATTAATATTGTATGATCTTCATGTTTTAAACAAGATTTTGATTTTTTTATTAAGTCATGTTCAAATAAAATGATATATATAACGAACACTATAGAGGATTAGTTCTTCATGTGTTTTAAAGAAAAAAAGTACACCATGACACTAGTTATGGATGTAAAAATACCAAATATAGTTCTAATGTTTTATCTTTAGTCTGTTCTTGAGGATAAAGCACATTTTGTTGTATAATTAAGTGATTTTTTGGGATATCATCACACTGTGATGTTTTTCTATGAATGTTATGCATTTTTCTAGTTGAGGATAATAGATTTTCAAAAAAACATGGTTGGAAATTCCATAACCCAGCCATGCAAATTTTAGAATCAAAATTTACTATGAGAATGGCCTTCATATTGAGGTAATTCCACTTAATGTTATCTTTATGACATAAATAGAATAATGAATTCATTGTGTAATGAGAAATTTGTGGTAATTTGGAATATTGATCAACGATTTATAGAATGTGTATCATGGATATATTATTTATGATCAGTTTAAATGAGATTAATGTTAGATAATGATTGTAGTATTGATTCTCCATTATTTAAGTGTTTTTTATTTAATGTGTTAAAATAATATCTATTGTATATTCTAGGAATATAAAGTGAAAAATGAGCATTAGAAGTGATTATAAAAAAGAGAGAGATAAACCTAAGGTAGAATAGAATAATATATTCTAGGGTTTCTTTATTTCATAAGGCATGAAGAATTTGGAGTCACCCCTTATGATTATTGAATACTGAGGAAGGATATCATATCCTTTTTGTTATACAGATACTTTAGATACAATGTGGATCACACATCAATAGGAGGAGGCCAAGTCATTTAATTTGAGAGGAAGGGATAGTAGATTCCCTAGCCAAAGAATGGATATCTAGTTCTTACATGTCTGTTTAAAAGGTTACAATGACTCTAGAGGTTCAATTTATAATGAACCATATGTTTCAAATATATATTAAACATCTTAATAGATTAATATTTAATGTATTTTATTAATTCACACCTAAGGATTATAAAGTATTATTGTATTTAGAGACTAGATACACACTCATGTTATATCATGAATGATCATAAATATCTCATAGAAACATATTCCAACATAAAAATATTCTTATACGTACCCTAATTTTATCCTTTCTTCACACACTAGGCAAAAAAATAAATGGTGATCATACATACTCTCTAAGAGTAAACATGAGAGATATCAATTATTAATTAAAAAGAACATTGTAATAATGGTTTGGTAACTTTATATTTACATTAGAATACAATAATTATCATATCATAGATCATAATCATGAATTATATTATTAATTTTGTATTTTTATAATAAAATAATTCATAACGGAATCAAAGAACATGATTCATGAGAGTCCAACATTGGTATAAGATAAAAAGTTTTGTATACACATAATTATTGATGATAATTTCCTTACTAGTAGACCATTTCAAAAAATATCATAGTGATTTGGTCTCACTTCTCATTATATTGAATCTCTAATCAAGGTTCGCTCCTAGGACACTTATAGTAGATAGAGTCCCTTACCAAACTAGGTTCACACCCTATTCATTTTCTTATTACCTCAGTATATATCTATTTCTTACGAATTCATTAAATGTTTATATAATTATGTGCCTACTCATCAAATAATCATAATCCATTCATATGTTTTCCTCAAGATCATAAAAAAACACCATATCATCATAACACAAGGAAGGAAATGAATATCATATACATCTCAATATTAAATTATACTGTAACCCATTGAAAATAAATAGGTTTCATAAACATAACATAATCATAATCATAAACCATACAAAGAAAAAATAATTGTGGTATCATTGGTTTATATCGCCAACAAATCATATTTAACACCAAATGATGAAATGATAGATGAAAATATCCTTTTAAATATCACCTTGTCATTTATTGTGTAAAATACCATTTTAAATTTGAAATGCCTTATTTAAAAGAAATATAATTCTAGAAAAATTACTAAAAATATTTTATTAGAGGTTAAACTAGGAAACATTTAAATGAAGCATCAAATCATTGAGCGGTCATGATGGTAGGTTATTCTGTTTGTACTGAGCTTATTAAAAAAGAGATTCCTTTCAAATTTTTGGTAAAAGATCAAAAGTACATCAATTTGAAAATGATATGAATATTTCACTGATTTTATTAATATTCAAACATGGGTAAAAATTGCTATAGAAAATTATTATAGAGTTTTAAAAATATTCTAAAAACGTTTTAATGAAAATACAGACATGAAAGCGAAATATTTATGACTAAAATGAAATATTCTATGTTTTTATTAAACATATTTTATCAAAAAAATCTATCAACCAAATAATGTAAAATATAAATATTATATTAAATTTCATTTGGTGAAAATGGTATTTGAAAATTAATGATATTATTTAAATCTATATCATGAAATTTCATAATCACAAACATAATGATAAAAAATCTTGATAAATAATGAGATTGTAACATAAACACTTACCAATGTAGAAAAATTTCAATAAAAACATCATAAAACAGATAAAATAATATGTATTTTTAAATAATAATATATTAATTAAAATAATCATAAAATATATTGAATGTATATATATAAATCACTGAATAGAAATATGTAATGAATATTGAAGATGTACCAAAAATTAAAAGTGTGAGGAGATACCCTTACTACAAGATCGAATTGCCTGGAAAGCACCGTAAACTCAAGTATAAAAAATTAAAATTTATTATAATTCTCTAAAATAACCATATACATGATTATAATATCATATATGACCCACTTCTAATATTTCATCACACATTTATCAATAATTTCTTATTATAATCATTGTTTCTAATTGTTAACAGTTTCATTTTTCATGTGGGTTTTAGTTTAGTAGTTCTGGTCTTTGAATTTGATCATGGTTCCATAATATCCATAATTTCATTCATGATATAAATATCATATATATTCATTATATAAAATGTTCTATTATTCCCAAAAGTGTAGTTGTAGAAACATTATTTGCACCATTCACGGGGAAGGTAGGTCGCATGTAAAAATGAATATGGTTTTCATTTTCCAAAAAAAATAAATAAACAAATATAAATATTATTTCATCAGTAAAAATAATTATATCATAAATAACATAAATATATATATATATATTAAATATATCAGTATTCCCATCAATGTAAATCAAAAATGAAAAACAAATCACATCACTTTGTTGAGGTGGTAGTCCACATGTATTCATGTGCAATGTTTTCATTTTGCAGTGGACTTGATGGTTAGAAAGAACATATGATATTATATTTAAATAATGAAAATAATTTCATAAATATCACAAATAACTACTAAAACCCTCATATTAACCATCCATTAATTCTATTAATATAAAATTAGTAGTATCATTACAAGGATGCAGTAATCAACCTGTACGCACGGGTGATAGTTCCACTTCATATTTTTTTGGAAAATAGGTTGAATTAAGGGGGTTAAATAATCATGATAAAATTTATGTATATTAATTGTATTAAATTTGTTTACTTTTTATTCATAAAATATATTTATAATATTTATAATAAGAAATAATTTTAAATAGGTCTTGTAGGATGATTACCACTTATTCTATATGCATTAATTAAATCCTTTCATAAGGACCCTCAGAATGGTCTTATAAGAATCCCAGAACCGATATGTTTTGGATATGGATTCTTATATGACTGGTTTTAAGGATTTTCTCAACTAGATGGATCAAAATGGTGCAGAAAAGATAATGAATGGGAGTCCTTTTAAAAGTTCGGGAGAGGACATGCTAGAAATTTCTTAAAAGATTAAAATATAATAAATTCATACGGAAGGAAAATTCTTCCACATGTATAGATATTAGATTATGGGATATTATGAGTTAAAAATATTTTTATATAATATTATTTTTATATTATTAATTGGAAAACATACCCTTATATCTTGTTTTAACTACCTATGTAACTTATTTTTACCATAACCACAGTAATGAATTTCTTCTATTTTTATTGTTCATTATGAAAATGAAATATTTTGGAATTATAATATAATATTAACTATTATTATTATTATTATTTTTATTATACTGAATATGAAATTACTTTTATCAAATTAAATTCCTAAAATGGGTTTTAGTTAATTTAAAATTAAACCAACACTACTTAATGAAATGTTGTTTATAGAAAAATATTTTTTCCTAAGTATAAAATGTTTTTATACAAAAACAAATTCCAATAGACCTTATCATAGAATTAATAAGATAAATTAACAAATATTAATTTAAAATCATTTAAAAATAAGCATTATAAATGTTTCAAATGAAATCACAGTTGTTAAAAAAAATCAAGATTTTCATTATTCATTGAAAAATCAATCTATTTAGAAAATTAAAAAAAATTCACTCTTGGATAAATTTTACATCCTAAATTCAGAAATGAATCTCCTTATGTAAAATATATATTCTAAAAATGATATTTAATTATATAATATTGTTACAAAAATAAATAAATAACATTTTCTGTGAAAATGAATTATTTGATTCATTTAAGGTCGTTACTAAAATTTGGTTACCTGTTTATTACTATATTTAATTCATCAAAAAAATTTATAAATTTTTTTTTAATGGTTTTATTAATATTTACACTACCAATTTTTAGATAAGGCTTTAATAGTATAAAACATTTCAGTTCATTAAGAAATGAGTTTTCTTATATCACAAGCTATCTATGAAATTAAATTTATCAGAGCAGAAATATATCATAAAATATCATCGAGTTACATAGGTATTCATCCTTTATTTAACCTCATATTAATAATAATATATAATATATGTCTGAGTCGGATAATAACCATTATAATCTAGTGATACCTTCATTTATCTTAGTGCAAAACCACATTTACGAACCCTTATAAATCTGTTGGTGGTTTCCAACTAATAAACATGCATCCAAAATAGAGGTGATGGAAAGCTAGATCCATTAACTATATATGTGTAGATGTATATAGATAATTTTCAAATTTCAATAATCCACTTCCATCAAATACACCCCTCCCACTCTCAATGTTATAGTGCTAACCCAAGAGGAACAACAATTGGATATATCAAGCATGGTACATTGCATGGAAAACATGATAGATGCAATAATAGGCACTATAGGTATTTCAATAATTCTTTATCATTTATTCTAATTAATGGTACATTTCATTTTAGAGACACATCCCAGATGACATATGTAACCAACCACTCTTGGAACATTCCTTCTGGAACCTTTTAAATTATTTTTCAGTATGTATAGATTTAATAGTGAAATTCATTTACATATATCATGATAGTTATTAATCAATGTAATATAGGTTTTTAACCAAATAATCCCAAGTATATGATGCTATTCTATTATGTATTAAATTTTTTTAAGACTAGATTTAAATTTCTCATTGTTAATACATTATCAACACATTGATTTTATAAGGATCCATTAACACTTAATAAATGTAGCATTAAGAATGAGTACCCATAAATTCAATGAATGTTATTATTTTAAAACTAATACCATAAGAACTGAGAATAAAGTATGTGTATCATACAATATAGTCTGGTTTTATTGTTTCTGTATATCTAGACTTAACAAATATCACTAAGAATTTTCAACAGACTCTTAACTCCACGTTGTATCTATCGACTATATAGAATCGCCCAAACGATTTAAATGAAACGCCCCTTATGTCAGAATATACTAACATAATTTTATGAAAACGAATAAATAAAAAGTTATATTTTAAAGGAATATATATTAAACCGACAAATTTTAGGATGATTTAACAAACATTCTCACTGGAATCCTCCCTTTATATAGGCTATTGGGATCCCCTTCACCCCAATATAAGGAATTTTATTGTACATTTTTTAAATTTATCAGTATATTATTATGAATATAACTATTATAAACGTTGGGAAGATACTCCCCCATTCACATTATTAAATTACATATAGACTATCTTTTGTATTTTTTGATTGTTAACTGTTTAATTTTTCATTTCCATAAAAAAACATTGGGTTTAAGGGAATATATATCTCAATATGTAACTTTAAATAAATCCTTAAAAACATCATTCCATTTCACATTGAATCATATCATATATTCTAAACCATGACAAAATATTGAAAATAACTTTTGGATATCATCAAAATACTTTTGGAATATTATCATCAACATAACCATGTAACATGGAATATATAATACCTTGTAAAATTCTATGAAAAAAACCTTTTAGATAAACTCTAAAACACCTTTATTTATGTTCTTAATTATTTTAAAAAAATAAATCCACTTTTATTTAACTATAATGTCTAATATCATGGTCCTTTGGAGAATTTTAAACCCATAGAAAAAAATTATTTCATAAATTTATGTAAATATAGGCCTCCAGAAGCAAACAATGTTACTCAAGCAACAAAGGAATTGTACATGACGTATATCAAAAACACATCTAACTTTATACATGTGTCCACTAGTTTTATCTTATACAATATTAATTTTTATATGATCTCATTTTCCAAAACATCAATTAGCTACAAGACATGATTTATGTAAATCAAATCGAACATACTCAAATGTTTTTAGTTTTTTTAGTATATATATATAGGTTTTATAAATACATCACACATCATTCATCTATTTTAATGAGTGTATAAAAGTCCCCTATTTCAAGTATACAATAAAACATATTTACCTATGATTATAAATTTATTTAATCTACCTAATTCAATGGACATGATGTTTTACACATCATATAATAAGACAAATACAATCTGATTAAATATTTAGTCGATGACATGATTGATAACATATCCAACAACCCCTTATTTAGATAAGGCTTTATACTATGTAATAAAGGTATCAAATGACGAATTTTTTCATCATAGTTTTCCCAATAACCTCAGGTATATATAAATAAAAATCTATAACATACACTCCTAGTAAACCAAACACATAGTGTATTACACTCCGTGTCGAACATTTTGTGGACAATCCTGCACATAAATATCATTTTCCTCCTCAAGATAATATTACATATAATTATAAAAAATATTAATCATGTGAGATAAAACATTTAAGAACAATATATAATACTTCATTATGAAAATTAGTTAGGGATAACTCAAATTCGTACTATGAAAGGTAATTCCTTGATATATAGAGCCAAAGTGAATAGTTAATACTGCATTTTGTATAACATGATAAATTTTATATTATTAAACACTTTTTTTAATACTGAAAAAACCGTAAATATGTTCTAATATTATAATATGAACAATTTTTTATTTTTAGATCATCTTTTTGTTTGTTATACGTATAGGGTTTTACGAAACTCATTCTATCTCAATGTAATTTCTTTTATATATCTATGGGACCATCTAATAAAAAACCCTCAATAAACTCTTTATTCAGTAAAAATGATAAATAAATAAATTATAAATAATGATTCAAATTTAGAATAATTTGTACTGTGTTTCTCGTTGATCATGGTATTGAAACTATATTTATTCAAACTAGAAAATGTTTTGATATTCATATAATTGGTTTTATAATTATATAACTTTCTATTATTATTAAAATTATCTTACTAGGAACATATTACATCAATATTATTAGGTGATTTCTGTTTTAATCACCTATGTAACTGTTTATATTACCCTCTTTTGACATACCCTAAACCCTTTTAGATTTTAACTTAAATTCACATCATATTTTCATACGTATAATCCATTATTTTTTATTTTTGAACTTCTCAATGTTTTATCATAATCCAACTAAACTATTAAAAATTAAATGATATTATAAATGGATATTTATAAAATTAAAAAATATTCCTTTATGTTGATGTATTTTAAAAATGACCTATTTATCTATATATTATATGGTATTCTATGTGTTTGGAGTGTTATTCTGAAAAAAAATTCTTCATTTTATATATGTTATATAATTGGATCAGTCACAATAATGTTTATCAAATCATTCATCTCATTTATTAATAAAATTAATTCTTCTACAAGAAGACATCTCATATATTAATTAAATATAATAATAATATATTAATATTCACTTTTACAAACCTCGTCTTCAAATAATCCATTTCATATAACACCATGATGAAACAATAATTTTCTCTACAAATATTAGGTATACATTATGATATAATATTAAATATTCAATTATTTATTAAATCTTTTATATTTTAAACCCTATTAAAACTGATTATTTGTATAATTAACCCAACAGAATAGAAGAATTAAATTCTATGGCATTAATACATGTCATGGACTCTGAATGTAAATTAATAAAAACCTTCAACCCCCCCCCCCCACAAAATTGTATACTCCAATGTTATCATATTTTATAATGAAATCAATTCACTTTAGTTCTTTTATTTTATTTAAATTTTGGTGTGGACACTCCAAGACATTTATTTTTTATCATTCGGGGAAACAAATTACAATTAGTATTCTATAACATCAACAAGAAACATGATCCCAGATGTCCCATGTCCTTCTCAGTAATACATGGAATATTGAAGAGATTAGGTAATCATTTGTTAAAGGCGTTCATATTATAATTTAAAATAAACATTCATAACCTTCCTGATAGTGAATGTAGAATATATTTTTTGGATACATCGTGTTCCAAATGTCACCATATTATCTTCATGTCATTAATGTACCTAATCATATTGAGTGCATGATTTGAGAATGGTCTACCTTTTATATTATTTCACTGAAATAGATCTTTTGACACCTCATACCTCCCATTCAAATTTTGTTCAGAATAGGTCCTTTTTAGGTTGTCTATCATTTTGTATGCAAACATGGTTTCAATTATCTTTTGAAACATGGGCTCCATTTCAAAATAAGTACAATATTTACTTTTAATGAATCTTTATATTCTCACCAAAAGTATATTTGTATGTTTATTGAGTGGGTTCACAATTTCATTTCTTGGTAAGGGGTTTCTTTAACATAAAGAACTTTCCATTATGCTTTATAACTATTAACAAGTTTTATTACCCACGATAGAAACTAAATTAATTTTTCATTTTCCGTTACAAATATATATGTAAAAATAAACCCCTAATATCAAAATTATGTCACTATATCAACAACAGAAACTTTTATAAGTTGATTATCATTCTATACATTAATTCAATAATGTCTTTTATTAAATGTGATAACACTAATATAATTAACCCTTTTAAATTAATTATACTCTTTAATCGGTCAAGATCCATGTTTCACTAATGAATCCAATTATCGATTTCCTTCAACAGTTAATTAATTATAATGTCCATCATGGCTCTAGTATCATATATAACTCTTAGAGGGTTCAGATAATAACCTTTTTTGGACTTGTATCAAGGATAAACGCAAAAATAATCCTTTGGTATCCTTTATAAGGATATCCCACCTAAGTGTAACCTAAATATAATAGCGATATTTGGATACCTAATAATTTGGGTTGTCCATTACCACTAAATCATACACAAGATAATCCTTTACAACCCTCCATTCAAGTGATCATTTTAACCTAATGTCTTTGTACCCTAGGATACATTACATAAGAGATATTATATTTTAATCATAATTATAAAACCCTATATATATACCTAAAAATTAAATTCATAGTTCTACATAATACCCTAATATAATCAAATGTTAACAAATACAAAAACCAAATAAAATACCATATAGAGTATCTAACTAATTATATGAATGTATTATAATTTATAGAAGTAATTTTACTCTTTAAACCTAAGAATTTATTAATACATAATAAAAACTATTTAATACTATGAATTATACTAGGAATAAAATAATAAACTAATAACATTTTCATACATGAGATTACCTATATATAAACAATTCATAAATCAGTAAATCAAAAATTGTTAATAGTTTAACAATCCTTTATAGTCATGGAATAATTTAAATAATATAAATATATTATAATTTACACTATTATAAACTCCATTAAAATTATTTTTTATATAATAATTCACATTTATTAAATATTAAATTAAATATCAACCTTTTATATTCAATTCTATTATGAAAAAAATTATTTAATATAAATATAGCATATTAAAATTAATAATATAGAATAATATCATTTTTTCCAAACTTTTTTTGAAACAATTTATATAATTTACCAAAATAAGGGAAATTATTATGAAAAATTAAAATTATATATTATAAAAAATTCATAAATTAAAATATTGTATTGTATTGTATTTCTAATTAATTTGAAATTTATATACATTTTATAAATTTCACATATAATTTATATATAATCATTTTGTATCTAAATTATTATTTTTTCCATTAAAATTTGAAAAATGTATATAATATGAACATTTATTATTTTAAAAAATTTATTTAATAAATTTATCAAAAACATTTAGTTATTTAGTGATAAAAGGTTTATTATTAGTTAATATGTAAACATTTTATAAATTAAATATCCATCCTAAAAAACATTGTAACACCTCATTCCCTTCATTCTGGTCAGATTTTACTCTTTTATAGGATTCCTTTTTTACATGGGTGCATTGAGGTCCACTCAGGAATAAAGATCCATTTATTTAGAAATTAAAATGAATCCATGGATGTTTATTGTTTTTATTCATGGAGATCGGGTATAGATGTGTAAATGGATTTGGAATGTTCTCTTGAGACTGGAGAGTGTTAAGTTTTGGTTCTTAGGTTTTCTGTAAGAATTAAGTACGAGAACTACCTCGAGACACGTTCATGTCATAGATGTTTTACATGACATGAATCTATTTTATGGAAGATTTTGTGAGTCTCGTGTAGGGAATGAAAATTATATCATCCATGGAACCTTTAAAAAACTTGAAAACATTTATTGAGATTTAGTTTAATATATTGAAGAACCTTTTTGGTGTATTTTCAATTCCTGGTATTTCACACTGTGAAGGGGATTCATGGTTTGAATTCAACAAGACCAATAGTTTTAAACACACTGCACACATGAATCTTTTGACATTAAGTGCATATTATTTCCTCTTGAACCCTATGGTTATTATGGGTTCTTTTATGTCAGGTACCTCATTTTAGATCTCCCCATTTGGTTTTTTATATCTATAGAGATTGTGTATCATAACATTGGTAAGCTCCAATTACGATCCTTTGTTACCTTTGGTTGCAGTAGTGTAATTGAATGCATTTGTTATTCCAATTAATTTTCAATTGGTGTTTTCTATGGATACTTTATAGTTTCTTATCGTGCATTTTCATTTAAGCTTTTTTTGTGGTTTTCTTTACTAAATTTTTGTTGGGGGAAAGGTTTTCAATATTATTATGGTGACTGGATCTATGAATGTGTTTCTAATTCCTAAATTTCTATATGTTCATGTTCAGCCCTTTTGATTGTTCATCAAAATGGATTTTCTTCTATTTAAAGAAAGGGTTTACAAAATTTTCTCATGGGTTTTGGAAATTTATGGGGAAATTTAGAACATTGGGGACATTGGTTTTGCTGAGAAATGTACATAGGTCTCTCAAAAGTGTGGTTGGTGCCACTAGGGTCACTTTTTTAATATCGACAGACAATGGAGAGACGTTATATCAATTTGAACCATCATATTGATGGTTTATACTTCTTTTATGTCTAGTATTTATTCACATAGTGTGGATTCTAAATGTTGTGATTTTTCTATTATTACTAGATTATCACATTATTTTTTATTTCGTGGATATTTTTATCATGTTTAGTTTACCTTTTTTTCTTTTATACCTAATATGTTCCTAGATTTTTTGAATATGGTATGTATTTATGGATAATAAAGAAATTCTTAAATTAATAGTGAAAATTCATTATAAAATGAATTTTTTAAAAACCTAGATATTGTACATTATTTATATTAGGAATTTTATATATTCCTGGTTAAATCCTACTAGGCTCCATGCCTATACCATACAATTACAATTGGCTGGTTGTAGAACATTATTTTGTACTTAGGGAAAGGGAATGGATAATGTATCATTCCAGGTTCTCTTATCCTATGTTTCCTTTATAGTGGGATGGATTGGTGGGGACATATTTTCATATGGATAATAGTTATTTAGGTATGTTTTGTCATTATATGTTTTTCAGTGTGTCTTGTCTTTATATGTCTCACAGAAATTTATTACATTCATATGCATCTTAATTTGGTGATTCATTTATTTGAAATGCGATGTTAGTTTTTTATTTGTATCTCACCATGTGGTGGGCCACATTAGAATACATGTATAGTAGACTTGGGCTGGTTCATTACAAATTGTTATCAAAGGTGTATGGTTATAGATCTGTGTGTATCGACCCATTGCATGTTTCTAAAGCATGAGGTGCTAGAAAGAGTCTTATAAGAGGTATATAAGAGTTTAGGTTCTATAAACTATAAGTAAGGGACATTCACAATGTGAAAGTAGGATTCATGTCATGTAATATTTTGGGCTTTTAAAAATAAATAAAATAAATGAAAGATGATTTTTTCAATGAAAACCAACCTCAAGGTATTACATGATGTGAAATAGGATTACACATCGATTAATCCCAAACTCCTATAAGTTTTAAAAAAATCCAATCACTAAGGTTGTCAATCCCTATGGTCATAGATGATATTTCTTGACTCTAGGTGACCTGAAAACCACCTCATCAAGATTTTAGGAATTCCTTCATCATGGATCTATTCCTTGCTCTCTATGTTGATCCATATAAAACATTTTACAATCCAAATTATATTAAACATTATTTCTTGTGGTTTATTTGATTTTTTATCTCTCGTTTCACTTTTAGATGAGATGTAACGTGATCTCCTTGTTTCTAATGGGGGTTTCCTTTTGTTGTAGTTGGTTCAGTGGTGTTGCAGCATCTTTATATGGATGCAGATCATATGAAAGGGGTGATCAATATTTTTTATGTTGATCCATTCTCGAGTGATGAACATCATTGAACTTTTGAGGTAATGGATTCATTCCTTCTCTATTTATTTATGTGAAATCATATAGCTATCAATGTTAAACCCCACTGAATGCAATGAATTTTACCTAATTAAATAATTGAATTGGATTATGGAATTGGTATTTATTTTGTATAAATGTTGTTTCTTTCTACTATGATAATGGTTTCCTCTTGATTTCTCATAGAGTGTGATATATATGCCTTTATAAGTTTAGAATTATGTACTTTATATAAATTGGTAAAGAACATAATTCGAAAATTAATTGATAATTAAATAGAAAAAATATAAAGAGGTGTGTTTAATGAATTCAGTTGTAGTAATTTTATGTGAATCATCTTAATGAAAGTATGGTTGTTTTAATTATTGGTTTTTGAACCTGAATCATAATGACGCTTGTTTATTAAAGGATTAAAGGAATGATCAATTAATTTTTTTATTAATTTATTATTTCTTTTGATAGCTTGATGCTTTGGTTTCCCATAGTTGGAACATGTGAATAATGAATTAGTTAATTCAATATGGAATAAGAATTGGTTGTGTAATAAAATATAATACTTTTATAGGGCCTGATCATTCCAATTTCTTGTAATGTCCATGTGCCTTATGCTTTATAGTGGTGTGATATCATTATGTATGAAAGAAGGAATTCCTAGTTTTAGGGACCAGATCTTGGTTTCTTGTTTTTTCTTCTATTTCTGATGTGATATGATCCTGGGATGGTTACGACTGGAGGGTTGTTATGATTGTGGGTTAAGGGAGGCCCAGTTGTGATACGACCCTAATATGGATGATCCTAGAGGAAAACTATTGTATGTGTGGTAGGTAGGTCCTATAGTTGTGGTAGTAGTTAACACCTGGAGTGTTGCGATGCATTGGCTTATGAATGGGTGTAAGGGAGGACACTCGGGATGATAGAACTAGTTGAAGCAGGGATTGTCCTTTAATATGATAGTTGGATGCTTATTGAATCTATTGTTTTTTTAATTTCATTACATTCCCCATATATTGGGGTAGATGGTTTTGTTTACCCTCATTCTATGATAGGAAAACATGTTTTGGGAATGCCACAAGCTTTCATAGTTTATTTTATAATGGTTGGATGTGTCTACACTCCTGCTCTACGTGGAAAATACTCGGAGAGTAGTTCATCTACTCACCATGTTGATCCACTTTTGATTGGTAGATTAGAATGCTTTCCTATAATAACATGAAATATAGAAAGTTCTAATGATTGTTGAATAAATGAATAATTGTTTAACCCATGGGGTCTGAGCCTATTGGAATGAAATTTTTTGGTTGTGATTTAGAGAATATGTGGACTCTATTTTCTTATTCATGGAGGGCATTAGTCTTTCTTAAGATTGTAATGAAATATACAATTGAAATTTTTAATTGTTAATTAATGGTTACGAAATAATTAACGTAAAGTGAAATTGGTAAAAAGGTAATATGTAGTTTAATGTATCTCTTGGAATTATTGTCTGCTTATATGATATTTGGTCTTAGTAGTGGAATCCAAGAGTCTCAGAGACTTTAGCTATATTTGTTTCTGATACTAGGATATTCTTATAGTGAGGTTGTGAGATATATTATATCATTTACTTTTTGTGTTTCTATATTCTACTACACACTATCAATTAGGGAAAAACACCCTGAGGAATCTGAGCCCTGGGGGTGTTTTCCCTAACATCATGGAGAGAGGATGGATGGAATACTTCCCCTTTGGTACATCTATATTCCCTTGGTATTTAATTGTGATGGAATTCATAGTGGTTAGTTTTCCCTATATAGGGGTGTAGAGAGTTTTAATGGATTATGGTTATTCCACAGAAATATATTCTAGATATTGTTTCCAATATACTACTATATATATGATGTGTATAGGATGAGATGGCTTAAGGATCCTTACTCGGTGTATTGGTCATTATGGCTTGAGTTATAATATGAGATGTTTGATATATGTTATGTAGGATGTGGTGGCTTATAGAAACTACCAGATAACTTGTCATTATATGGATGTGGTGGTGCATTACATGAGGTGCACATTTTGTGGCTTCACCCAGGTGTCTTCGGGATAGACTTTTTGAAGAGAGATCAGCAAGACATGCGATCTTGGGGAAAAGTGGTAAAATAGTAGGGAAGTGGTTGCGAGGTAGACTTTGTATTATTTATTAAAAAATTATCTTATATATGATTGTTGTTGAGAGTATCTATTGTGAGGTTGGGACATAGTATACTTTTTTAGGTGATGAGTTACTTTCACATGTTGTTCAATGTGCTTTAGTACACATTTTTTACTTTTTCACATGTGGATTCGGGGAGGATCCTATTAAGTATACTATTATAATAACCCTATATACATATAAAATATTTTATTGGTCACCTGAAGTAGGTTGGAGATCAGTTTTCTTAACTATTATCTTGTGGGTTGCATGAGCTATTTGGGATTCATGGTCGCTACAGTATTTCTTTTCTTTTAGTACTTTCAGTTTTCCTTTCAATTGTAGTAATTCATGTATGACATTACATATCATTACTTTCAATATCCCCTGATTTTTGTGGTCTGATAAAGAGTTGGTTCGTTTCTATATTATATCTCTCTTTCTCATGTGTTCTCATAGTATGTAATGCCTCTCATCTACATGTTTATTAGACACTCAGTGCTAGTCTCCAATATGGTGTGTCTGGAGGCGCGACTCGAGGGGTCACTATCTCTCTTCTAATATTTTCAGCCTAGGAGGTGAAAACCTTTCAGGTGGTGTGTCATGAAAGAGGGGTGTTAGAGGCAGGTGGAGGGATAGGAT
Source organism: Viscum album (assembly GCA_963277665.1). Classification (NCBI taxonomy): domain Eukaryota; kingdom Viridiplantae; phylum Streptophyta; class Magnoliopsida; order Santalales; family Viscaceae; genus Viscum; species Viscum album. The sequence continues at coordinate 1,594,357,969 of OY728150.1, forward strand.
GGAGTTTGGAGTTAGGAACATGTGAGATTACATGGGTTTGTAGGGAAACAAGGTCATCTAAATTTAGCATGGGTTGTAAACACATGAAACCAGCTGAGACACTGGTATTTATGTCCCTATGTGATGTGATTCATGAACCTTTATGCTTAAAGAGGCTACTAAATGAGGTTATATTGGTTCGAGGTTATAGAAATACAAAAGGATTATGGATCATTATTCATTTCACTTAGGTTTGAATGGGTAGACCATGGAATAGGTTAACCTAAACTAAATAAAAACCCATTTACGAATGTTAAGTATTCCATATTATAGGATTATGAAATATAACTATTTTTTTTGGTAGGTATGGATCTATGATAGTTTCCTCATCAAGTTCATGTTGAAGATTATTAGCAGGTTGTGCCAGTCGATCACCATAGAGTAGAGGTTGATGACGATGAAACATGGAGGAGGAAACTACGAGAGATTTCGTGTTGGATTATAAAGAGGTATGTGGGATCTGTTTTAGATGAATTCATTGAAGATTGGATAGAGGAGTTTGATATAGATTTAAGTTTGATCTATTCTCAGAATTAGCATTGGGTTTCTTTGGCAGTGACAATACCACAAGGGGTACTGCGGAAGTGGTGTTTCTCATTCCACAGAGAACATGATGAGTCAGATGTCTCTTGATATGACTTCTGATACAAGATCAATGATTAGTTTCTTTCTTCAACACTAAAGGTGTCCATCCAACAAAATATTCTTACACTTTGGCAGGGCAGATTCAGTGTGCAAGATTTCATGATTTGTATCAGTAATATTTTTCAATATTTCTTTGGCCTATTACAGGATTAGGAGGACACGGTGAGGCATTTTGGGGAGGATTTTCATCCAGAGATATAGTTGTAGGTCATCCTGTTTTTGCTGATGATTTATCTTGAGGTTCTGGCAAGAGAATACGCCATCAAGAGGATGTTAGCCAGAACCAATTCATCATGAGATTAGAGTGTTTAGTATTCCTCATGAAGCAATGATGTGGTTTGGGCTTCGCAGTTTTCACAATAATAGAACATCCATTCAATCAAAGTTAGGTCTCATCTCTCATTGTATCATTTCAATATGATAATCGTCTCTCTGGTCTTTGTTGAGGGATCAGACACATGTTTTTTTTTCAGGCGATGATCATTAGTGGCTATAGTGGATGACCTTGTTAATTATTCGATGTGTTACATGTTTTTGGCATTTTTTTCCTCCATTGATGGAGTTCCAGTTGAGGCAGCCCCAGTAGGATGCACTAGTATAGTATTAGAATATAGAATATGGGGCATGCACAAGACAACCCTATAAATCTATGTCTCCTCAGTGATCATATATTTGACATATAGTTGGTCATTATTAGGGTCATAGGGGTTGTGGATAAAGTCATGGTCAGCATTATACTTCAATGTTTGTAGCATCGGGCGAACTAGATGTCATTTGTGGCACCCCTTGCTTGTTTTCTACAGGGATACATGCATTTTTAATCCATGATTGATTAAATCCTTCTTATCACCTTCCCTTTTATATTATTTGGTATATTAAGAAGAATGACTTCTAGTGCCTGTGGATTTGACTATGCTAGTTGGAGGTCCAGTTGACTTGTATGAAGTATATAGAGTGTAAAAGTTAGTGTTGGGGAAACACCAAACTTGTGAAGATTCCAATGTTTATAAATACAAACATGCAATGTCATCCATGGCATGGATTGGTTTGATTCAGTGTAGGCTATCATGGATTTCGTCACGATGAAGGTTTTGTTCTTCAACGATGGTAGAGAACCCATGATTTTTTTGGAGGATTGAGACCCTAGGATGGGTTAGAGGCATGTGTTACCTTTAAAATCCTTGATGGTTGATCTAATTTTGATTTCAATTGAGGTTCAATGGTCGGTGTTTCTTAGGGTTGTGGAAAAGTACCCTGATGTCTTCTAAGAGAAGGTTCTAGAATTACACCTTCAAATAGAGATCATGTTTTGGATTAAGCTGCAGCAAACTGTGTCTCCAATCATGACGTATCCATATAGGATAGAACCTTCTATGTTTTTAGAGATATGTATACATATTTATGGCTTATTGTAAGGTGTTTTTTTCTTCCAATTATATCACAGTGGGGTGTGCCAATTTTTTTTTTAATAATCCTGATGTCATTTAGTGGTTGTGTGCCAATTATCATCTCTGGGAAAAAGGGAAAATGAGTTTCCTCTATTCTCTTCCATAGATTGATTATATATAAAACTAAATTAAGGTTGTATGATGGTTCTTAGTGATAAATTGGTTGTCAGGATTTCATCATATGTGTGTAATAGATGTGGATATTTCGTAGACTGCTATCTTTGGTCATCATGGAAATTATTAGCTTATCTTGATGTTGTTCTATGTGACGAATGATTCAGCTGTGTTCATGGGGTTAATGACCATTTTATTCCATGAGTTTCTAGATAATTTCCTAGTGATTTTAATTGATGACATCCTTTTGTACTCCACATCAATGGAGGAGCATTCCGATCATCTTCATTCCATTTTGGGAGGTATTCTCCATGAGAAGTTGTTTAGTAAGTTACTGAAGTGTGAGTTTTTGGATTGATAAGTTAATTTCCAAGGAAATTTCTTAAGACATTAGGTATTAGCTATGGATCCATCAATGATAGAAGTAATTGTGACTTGGGAATCCCCCATGATAGTGGAATAAGTGCAAAGATTCCATGGTCTTACAGGCTATCAAAGAAGGTTCATAGTAAATTTCTCTTGGGTTGCGACACCACTTATAGCATTTAAAAGAATTGATAAATCATTTTTTGGGACAGATCAGTGTTAGGAAGATTTTCTATTTCATATGGATGAGTAGTTCAGTGCTCCAGTTCTTTGTCTTCCCATAGAAGGACTTCAATTCTAGTTTTTCTGTGATGCTTTATATCTTGGGTTTGATTGTGATCTTATGTAGTAGTGATCGGTCATTTCATATGGGTCTCACCTGTTGTTCTGAAACAAACTTATCTATGGAATCCATGATCTCGAGTTGGCGGTGGTGGTGTTTTCTCTGAACTTGTTCATACATCACCTCGTTAGCAAGATATTTTTTGTCTTCTCTGATCATAATAAGATGATGTATGTTTTCTTCTAGAATGACTAGAACATACACCATCATTGGTGTACGAAGTTCATATGGTATTTTGACTATGAGATTTCATATTCTCCTAATATGGGAAATGATGTGGCTGATGAATTAGGTGGGAAGTTGTGCAGTGATGCAGTATGAGAATCAGTAGATTTCAGATGAGTAATAAAAGAAAAATCTTCATTACAAATAGATATGGGATACGTTGGGGGTAGAGGTTAACTTTTTCAAATTATGGTTCCATAGTATCTGGTGTATCAGGTGGAAGAATCCTAGTTGAGGGATCATGAGGTGGAGGTCTACAGAGACCGAGTTGTTTATGGTGAGGCCCATGATGGTTGGTCTAAGGATGAAAAACACCATGTGTTGTTTTAGGGAATTATTTTAATTCATTTAGAGATGTGTGAGTTGGTTCTTAGAGAGTTCCATAGTTCACTATTAGAGATATATCCTTGTGTAACATTGATTTATCGATCCTTGAGGAGTCAATTTTGGTGGCCTAGGTTTAAGCATGCAGTTATAGAGTTTTTTTTGTGATGTTTGGTCTAACAAATGGTAAAGGCGGAGAACAATGTTATTGGTGGGATAATAAAGCCATTAGATGTTCCCCTATGTATGTGGGATTGCATCTCGATGTACTTTTTTACTAGTTTATCTCATCCTCAGGGAGACTGTGAGGATGTATGAATGGAATTGGATTATTTGACCAAATCAGCCCACTCTATAGAAATCAATGACTCAAGTTTCATTGAGGTTTTGTTCTAGTAGTGTCTGGAGGAGGTGGATAGACACCACAGAGTCTTGATGAATATCATTTTTTATTGAGATCGTAATTTTACCTCTATGGTGCAGATAGGTCCCCTTCGTACTTTTTGTTCTTAGCTAAACCATAACAGTTGTTTTCATCTACATAAAGATTGTCATACAAAGTAGACCATCCAAACTCATGAAGGCATGTTGTGCTCTAGTGTCCTATATTTAATAGGTTCATTGATGAGGCACTATCCATGGTAGAGTTTTTTTAAAACAATAATTTTTACTCCACCATTGGTATGGTGTTGTTTGATTCATTGTATCGATGACCTTTCTATTCTCCATTGTTCTGGACTATGTTCAAAGAGTACACAATTCATGGACTGTAACTAGTACATAATATGAAAAACATTTTTTAGGTGATTTTTGAGAGGATTAATGAAGTGAAGGATCATCATGAATCCTAGGTTGATCATACGAGGAGAATTATGGAGTTTAATGTTGGGGATAATGTGTTCATGAAGGTGACTCCACATCATGGGAAGTGATGTTTAGTCATGTGGGTATTCTTTCTCAATGGTTTGTTGGACCTTTTGAGGTGTTGTATTGTGTTGAATTCATGGAATATAGGATAGAAATTCCCTTGAAGATGATCCAGATACACGATATTTTTACATTTTGTTGCACCGTGTTTATCTTCATAATTATTCTCACATCATCTATTGGTGTGAGGTCAACATTGATGATGATGAAACCTTAGAGGAGTGGCCTGTAGAGATCGAGTACTACCAAGATAAGGTATTCTGAGGGTATGATATCCCCGTTGTTCATGCCTTTTGTTGGTACAGTGGTGTGGAGGAGAGTAACTGGGAATGTTAGTCGTAAATATGCACTTATTACTCTGAGCCATTTGAGGTTTGGATCCTCTCTTGTAACATTTTCCATTTTTTTGTAGACCATTCTATTTATGAGCTTATTCTCTCTTGTTTCTGGTAGTGTATTACTCTATTTTGAAGGGTATCTCACCCAAGATAGATTTTAGGAGCTAGTTGTGGTTATTTCATGGTTTTGTGCTTCTTCTTCTTGTGAGGCGGTGAGATCCTATGGTGATGAAATAATTGAGAGGTATCTCATGGGGAGGTTGTCCAGATGAACTATTTTTGTTTCCTCTTTGGTATTTTATTAGATTCTCAAGGTTGATAATTTTTTGAGAGGTATTTGATTTAATGGTCTTGATCCGTGTGGATTAACCATCAGTTTGTATCCAAAGAGTGAGGCACTCGAAGGAGTGTCAGAGGAATTATAGATGAGTTTGGGTGTTGGGATATAGAAGTAGAGTAATTTGAAGTCATGAATTTTGGATTCACATCATAAAATATTTTGGGGTTTTAAAATTAACTAAAATTACTATGCGATAGTTTTTATGTGAAAACCATCCTCAAGGTATTAATTGACGATAAATGAGATTACACATCATATAATCCCCTGATGTTGTATATTTTCAAACATTTTCCAGTCCCTCAGATTTTCAAGACTTGTGTCTATAGTGGCTCTCTCTCAACTCAAGGAGACCCGGTGACCACCTATTTAACATATTGTGGATTCCATCATCAATGATCCGTTCCTAGCTCCGTCCTCTGATCTGTATCAACCCATATTTGATCTGAGGTACGATCTACCCCTGTTATTATGGTTTCTTCAATTTGTTTCCAATATTTTCTCTTTTACATGTGATGGAACATTATATCCTTGTTTATAATGGTTTTTATCTCGGTTATTGTGGTGTTTTGGTGCCACAACATCCCCAGATGAGGCAGATCTTGCATGAGATGTGATCAGGATCCACTGTGTTCATCCATTATCATGGGAAGAATGTGGATGACTTTTTGTGGTGGGGATTATTTGATTCTCTATTTATTTAAGTGGAACTGAATAACTATCATGGTTTATCCCCTTGTATCACAATAAAATTTACCTAATTATATACTGAAACCCGAATAAATAATTGGTATCCATTGGGTTGAAATGTGTTTTCATTGTATAATGATAAATGATTACCTATTGATTTTATAGATAGTGTGATGTATATGACTTTCTTGGATTATAATGATGTTCTTGAGGTAAATTGTTAAATATCACAATGATATAATTAGTGAATAATTAATTAGCTAAAATATTAAGAGACATGTTTAATGAATCTGGTTTTTGTGTTTATTTGATGTTAATCAAATTACTAAATGTTTTCATATTTAATTGATTGTTATATGAACATGAATCATAATGATTCTTGTTGATAAAAGAATTAATATTATTTTAAATGTATTGTTTAATTAATTTATGGTAGCTTGAGATAGCCTGTTGCATGGGTTTCCCATAGTTTGAACCTATGAATAAAGAATCGGCTGATTCAAGATTGAATAAGAACCAGTTTTGTAATAAAAGATAATACCTCTATAGAGCTTGGGTTTCTCACGTTCTTGTAAAGGGTAAATTCCTTATGCTTTGGATAAGTGAGATCTCGTTGTGTGTGAAGGCCTAGTTCCTTGTTTTATGACCAAGATCCCTGTTTCCAGTTTGTTTCCTACTTCTTGTGATGTGATGTGAGCCAGGAATGGCTGATCCTAGAGGGATGTTGTGGTTGTGGGGGAAGGGGGAAGGGGGCCCAGAGGTCATGTGAGCCTAGGATGGCTGAACCTAGAGGTTTGTTATGGTATGTGTGGTAGAGAGACCTAGATTTTTATGGAATCAGTTAAGACCTAGAATGGAGATATGCATCAAATTATTCATCGATATTGGGGACGACACTAGGGATTGTGGAATGGGTTGAAGCTGGGCTTACCCATTGATATCAAAGTTGGATTCTTTTTAAATCTGTAGTTTTTTAACTTATTTACAGTCCCAAATTCATAAGGTGTATGTTTTTTCCCTCCTTTCATAAAAGGAGAAGATGTGTGGGTTATGCCACGTGTGTTCTGTGTTTATCATCTTAGGGTTGGGTGCGTCTATACTCCTACTATATGTTGATAAACACAATTGGAAGTTCATATAATCACCAGGTTGATCCCATTATATTTTCTATCATTGAATATTTTACTAGAATACCTAAAAATATGGAAAGTGGTAAATATTGTGGAATAAAAGAATAAATGCTTAACCCAAGGGGTTGCAGATTGCAAGGATGAATGGTTGAGCTTTTAATTCTAAGAATCTATGCACTTTGTTTTCTTGTTCCTATAGGGCATGGATCATTCTTGAGATTTTAATGTATTGTGGAAATTTTTACTTTTTAGGAAATAAATAATGTAAATTTAAACTGATAAAAAAGAATAGATAAATTTAATGTAGATCTTTAAATGGATGTGTGCTAATATGATATGAGGTCTTAGTTTTCACAGTCAGGATTCTGAGAGAGGTTAGTTATAGTTGTGTTTGATACTAGGATATTCCCATAGTATTGTTGTGAGATATATTATATTCTATACATTTTGTGTCTCTATAAACTACTACACTCTACTAGTTTGGGAAACTAACACCCCAGGGAATATGATCCTTGGGGGGTATTTTCCCCAACAACATGATGGGGGGATAGATGGATGACTTCCCCTATTGGCCCTGATCTATTATCTTGGTAGATACATGGGCTGGAATACACGGTGATTAGTGTTCCCCATATATGTGTGCATAAAGATATATAATTTCTTATGGTTATTCAATAAAGAGATATTCTAGATATAGATTCCTATGGACTACAATAGGTATAACGTGTATAGGTTGTGATATCTTGAAGATCCTTACTCAGTGTATGGGATGTGATGGATTGATGTATAGTACCTGTTGTTTTATAAACATTATGCGGGTTTTGGTGGTTCCCAAAAACTACCTACTAAATTTTGGTTTTGTGGACTTGTTGGTGTGTTGTGCAAGGTTAATTTTGTTGTTATTCACACAAGTGTCTTCGGCTAGCCTTTTTGGAGAGAGATTCTCAGGACGTGTGATGATGGGGTAAAGCATTAAACTAGTGGGGAAGTGATTGTGGGATACCATTGATATTATTTATTATAATATTCTTGTGTTATCAATACTTGGTGATAGTATCCATGGTGTGTTTGGGAACATTGTATACCTGTTTTGGTGAATATTTATTTTCAATTGTTTTCCAATATGAGTTAGAATTGTTTCATTAATTTTCCACCATAGGATCTGGGGAGGATCTTACATAGTATAATATTATACTCAAAATACGTATATATAAACTATTTTAGAAAAGTTGGAGAAGGATGTAGATCCTTTTGGTTACTACTAGCTTGTGGGTTGAAAGAGCTATTTTGGATACATGGTCACTTTTGTATTTAATTTCTTTTGTACATATAGTTTTCCATTGAGTTTTAGTAATTCTTTCTTGACATTACATATATGTACATTGAATTTTCCTTGATTTATAGGGTCTGAGAAGGATTTGGTTGTTGTATATCGTATCTTTGTCTTCTATATGTGTTCTCTTAGAGGGTAATTCTTCCCATCTGCATGTTTATTATTCCCTCGGGCTAGTCGACAACCGAGGGCCTACTATAGGCATGACTCGAGAGGTCACTATCTATCTTCTCAAATTTCTATCCCATGAGGGGTACACCTTGTGGGGAGGGTAGTTACAAAAGTAAATTCCCATTTAAATGTGTTGTTGAGACTACCTAGTTGTGGTAATCTGTTTTTTTTTTTGGATTGGAGTTGAGACTATCATAAATTGGGTAGTTAGTTTAGAAAATTGGTCCACGTACCACACTATTGTGTCCAAATATAATTTACCATGGTTGTTCATAGAATTTTCTAGTGTGATAATTAGTGGTTTGGGTTATTTTAATTAACTAGATATGTGGTTTATTTTGTAGTAATTTTTATTCAATTAATGAATTTTACTTGTTCAATGATTTGATAATTACATTTACATAATATTTTCAAATTTTTTGTCATCAAACCCAATATTTTTCATATTATATTGAAATTTTCGAATGACATATTGTTTTTTTCCTTTTGAGTGATATAAAATTAATCTAATAAGACCTCTTCCAAATCTAGGTGAGAAAGATGCAAGAAATTTTCCATAAGAAAATCCGTTAGTATGAACATCATTACTAGAGGTTTTTATATGCACTATACAGACTCTATGTCATACATGTGTTGGGAACCTGGGATGGGCAGTGGATAATGGATCATAATTTAAAAAGCTTCATCCACCTTTCTTCTATGGTGAAAAAGGACCCCAATAATATGAATATTTACTTGATATGAACTTTAACTTTTGGAGGACTCCTAAATACTCTGGGATAGAATTTTTCATTCCTATTTATTAAAGACATGTACAGAGAGGGTTTGACTCTATTGTGAAAGATATGTAACAAGTGGATCATACTTGGACTTCTGTCAATAAAAAATTCAACTATATATTTTATCCTCAGTCATTATGTTTGGAAATGAGTGAGTATTATATGAACATGGAGTAGGGAGAGATTACCTTTCTAGATTATTCCATCCATGTTCCTATATTGTTGAACTTGTCATTAGAGATTTTTCGTCAATGATTACAAGAAGGCTAAGAGGTTTGAATTGGGATTGAGGGATGATATTATGTAAATTGAATTTCTCAAAATATTTTCAAAATTTATAGAGTTAGTAAATAAATTGTCATTGAAAGAGGCTAACATAATTTGAAAAAAGTTTTTGCAAGGAGCATCAGTTGACACTTTCATTTTCTTGGGTATAACTTCTCTCTATAAAAGGAATTACAACGGTATCCAGTTTTTTCCAAGACAAGTGTCGTGGTCTTCTTCAGAATAGTAGTATGTTGTTTTATATCCACAAGGTTGACTTGTTCATAATAATCCAAATTGATTGGATGATCTGAATATATTTCATCATTATGTACAATATGTCCACCTAAATAATTTTTGTGGAAGGATGCCCCAAGGTAGTATTATAAGCTCACATTCACAATGGGATCACAAGATCATAATGATTCTTCAAAGGTTTGTGGGTCTTATCCTTAGGATAATTTGGATGTTCATGTGGATAAAAATTCACATTATAGAGCTAATACAAAACATCTTTATGTAATGGATTATGCATAAAAGGAATCTAAAGTAGGTGCATACATAGTTAGAAGTACGAGGTCTATTTAATAATCATTGGAGATATATTTTTTTGATACAATTGCTACTCATTATTATATATCATCAATTATAGTTTTCTTATTATGTTTATGTTAGAATCTTATTTCATTATTTTTTTCATTCCAGTACATTGGGAAATGTTTCTAAATAATGTATCAAATTCCAAATATTTCATGTGATGATAACAGACCATTAGGCATAGTCTGACTTCTTAGTTCTTGATATTGAAATCATTGAACATATAATAAACATGGATTAGATGATTAGTGTTATGCCCTATATTGACTATTATCATCATCATGTTTAGTTATTATTTTTTTATTGGGCCACTCGTGTTTTTAATGGTGATTAGTATTCTAGATCAGGAATGTTAGGTCATGATTTTCCTTATGCAGGGTTAATCTCAGGTAATTTTATGGAGAAGTTTCTTTATAATGTATCTTTTTGTTTGGGATGTCAGCTATATAGTGACCTGATATTTAGATAAATTGATATCACTTCACAATTGAATTATATTTACTACAACATATAACAAAACTATGACATGGCTGTATGGGTATAGTTTATTTAGAAACTGTTATACCTAATAAACAGGTTCATAAAACATCTACATTGGCTCCCCTTTATTTCATCATATATAGAATCCTTTTTTGAATATCATACTTAATACCATTATTCATGTCCTAGGGAAATGAAATATATAAAATGGTGAGATCAAATGCTCAATGAGGGTATAAAATTGAAATAAAAATAATATCATACTCATAAGAACATAAAATTTGAAAATCTTATCCTGCATATAAAAGATCACAATATCATATCATGGGATAAATCATAAAAGTGAAATGAAATCTAAATAGTAATAACATAAGACATGAAATTTTGCATCATACACACATAAACATAGAAATCATTTCTTATTAGTTATGTTTTTTTCCAATTCCATCCTAGCAGAAAAAGACCATTACTGAACCAAGATCCCTCCTCATTTCAGCCTTGTATCACTGAACTCGATTATCCTGTTATTCCAGCCATATATATATCATGAGATATAAATCTTTACCCAATGCATTAGAGAGACATATAGTTCCCACCCATCTCATAATGAAACCAATATTACATGTTATACAAAAACATGTAAACATTCACCATAGAATAACCCATGAAATAAAATGGGTTTCTAAAACCCCATTTCATCATAATTGATATATAACAAATGGATTTTTAAAATAAAATTCCACCATAAACATAATAAAATAAAAGTAATGATAAGTATAGATACATAACCACTTGTTATCTTAGATTGAAAATAATTTTCATAAAACACTTGATCTTTATTCTTGAGGAAAATATCTTTTCTTTTTCAAAAAAATTTTTTTTCTCAAAATGCCATGCAATTTTAAATGAATAGAATTTATTTGAAAATAAACATCAAATCATGTAAAGGATGCTTCCTGAAAATAATGAGTTATGAATTGTTAAATATCTATTCATGCATTTTATGTTAAAAATTCATTCTCCCCATACTTTTTCTTGAAAACTCAAAATTTACCTAATATGGTAATCAAAATAAAGATTCGTTCCATACAATATAGTAAAATTCAAAATGGGTAAAAATTTATTTAAACATACATTGATGAAAAATAAACATTTTATGATAAAAATATTAGAAAACATGGATATAGATGATAATTATATCTCTAGTAAATACTTACATATAAAAAATATCGAATAAAAATGATATTGGAAAAGATATCCCTTACCTTAGGTCTGATTTGCTTCATTTGTATATGAACCTCCACTTCATCAACGAGACTCATTTAAATTTTATCATAGGGAACTAGAGTTGGTATTTATAGAATACCAGCACCTCTAAAATGTGACTGGGGATGTTTAGAAAATAAATGGGTATGGTTTGGCTGAGCTTGAAGACTCAAAATAGAGTGAAGTGGAGAGGGAGGAGATGCCCTTATATAAGAGAGGAGAGGGGAATTTAGTAAATTCTCAAAATATAAATTTATTATACATTCCATTTAGACTAAAAATATTCCTAGACATGTTTAATTCATAATTAAGACGATGTTGGTTTGAATACCCATCATCAAACAATTTTTATAATTGTTTTGAATATATATATTTTTATCCTTATATTTTCTGTTCAACCCTTATTTTACCCTTTTTAATCATATCATGATATCATGTTATTAAACCTTGTGGGTTTGTGTAATTACTATATAATGTAAAAATACCAAAAAAAAGTTATTTATGACATATTTGGAATTATATTAACCATTTAAAAGAATATTTGATTTTATGTTATTTAATATAATTTAATAAAATATTTTATGTTTTAAGTTGTGAATTATGTCAATTTTGGACACTATTCATACGTTACTATTTTAGAAATTCATAACAACTTGATTCCTTCAAAATTAAAGAATTAACTCAATGATATTATGTCAACATCATCCAAATTTTTTTTGGAAGAAATCAAAACAACCAAATTACTTTTTTTTATTTATATATTCAATTATTTTAATCTTTCATTAATTAGGTAATCATTACATTATAATTGTGTCATTAATAAATATATTTATCTATTGTCTAAAAAGTATAAAAAAAATACAATGTTGTAGGAAATATTTTTAGATTTCTATTGACTATTTTTAGACATGGAGATCAGTTATATAATTTTATTTAAAAAATTGATTTAGTGAAAGATATGTGTTTAGATTATAAATATATTTACTTTAAATTAATTCTTATAAAATTTCATTTTCACATCCAAGTAAATCCATGGGGTCTAAAATATACTGAGGGATTCCCATGGTCTGAAATATTTCATAAAATTGGATTAGGACATGTTTTAGGGTAGTTTTATTTTATTAAACTATTTTTTACCCTTATTAAGCATATTTACCCTTCAAACATGGTAAATAATAAAATTTCTGATGTTACATTTATAATGTCCAAAAATAAAAGGTACATATTCACACAATTTGTATCTTTTGATTCAAAATATGGAATCCAGTTTTAAAAATTCAAAAAACATAATTTCCATTAATTAATTTAATATAATTCTTATTTTTTAAATCAGAAAACATGTTTTAAAAGTTAAAACATTACAAAATATTGATATGTTTTTACCTGTGAATTAAATGTAAAATTAATGATAATGACATAAATAAAATTAAATTGAAAAAAAATATTCTCTTTATACATTCAAACCAAAAAATATTATAATTTATCCATATAAATTATCTCGATGAAAATAGTTGTTTTTAATTAAAATTTAGCATATTTTTACTATTCATCGAAACATGAATGTTATCAAAAAATATCAGAAATTTATCCAATGTATATTTTTATATACCAATTAAAAATAACATTTTTATGTTGTCATGTAGAAATTATTAATGTTCCAAAATCGTAATTTAATATGTGCTCGCCACTCAAAGGTGTAAAATTAACCTTTAAAAAATATGTTATTATACATAAAATTGGTTTTTATTCATACCCTATGACTAGAATATCCATTCAATGAATATAAAAAATTATTTTATTAAGTGTATAACACATATATCTCAATAATTTCTTTACCAAATGTAATTAACTAAAAAATAAAAATATCCAATTGATTTATATCTATCATAAATAATTTATATCTAATGATTTCGTAATGCATTTTCATAAGTTAGTTATAATTATTCTCACTAACCTAACTTCTAGGATATAAAGGAAATTTTATATTAAGGGAATCTCGTGGTTCGTTTAAACTAATGATTGTGTGAAAATAAAGCTACTGCGGAATAAAAAATATTTAAAGAAAATATTTCACAAAAACATACATTCGTTACATTCTACCCCCATTAAAATGAATTTCTCCCTCGAAATTCATCACTTGAAAATAAACAATTGAGTATACCTCTCCCTCATCATATCCCCTTTTTCCCATGTAGCTTCTTTTAATTGGTGGTTTCTCTGTAAAACATTAACCAAGTGAGTGGTCTTTTTTCGTAGAACATTTTCGCTATGATCCATAATTGTTATTGGTTGTTTTACATAAGAAAGATCTTGCTCCAGTGGTATGACTTCTATGTTTAGTACATGTGAATGACATTATATGTTATTTCTCAGGATAGATACAAGGAACACATCATGAACTTGACATGGATTCAGTGGAATTGATAATTAGTAAACTACCCTCCCAACACGATAAAGTATTTCAAAAGGACTGATATACTAAGGGCCCAGCTTTCCATCCTTTTCAAATATCATTAATATCTTCTGGGGAGATATTCAAAAGAACACCATATCACCCACTTCAAACTCTTGGTATTTTCTTTGGTTTTAAGTATAAAATTTTTCAACTCTGAGATGCTCTTATGTGTTGTTGAATAGATCTGATCTTTTCTGGCATTTCATCATCTAGATCAGAAACTAATAGCTTTCTTTCCCCAACATCATACTAGGAAGTTGGAGTTATGGACTTATTTCTAAATAGGTCATTATAAGGATCCATCTAAATACTAGACTAAAACCTATTATTGTAATAAAATTCCCCCAATGGTAGTGTAGATCCCATCCAACTTTGAAATCCATATAAAAAGATCTCATCATGTCTTCGAGAGTTTGAATTGTCCTCTTCGACTAACCATCATTCTGAGGATAATAAGAAGTACTAAAACTATACTCTGTATCCAAAACATGTTGAATACTTTGCCAAAACATCATGGTAAACATCAGATCCTGATCAGCTATAATGGAAATTTTTACTCTATACAATCTTACCACTTCTTTTACATATATCCGGGAAAGCTAATCAAGAGAGAAATCTTCTCTAATAGCAATGAAGTCTGATGAATTCATAATACCATCAAATATAACCTTGATAGAATTATTATCTTTGAATGTTTTGGGAAGTCCGATAACAAAGTCCATAGTGATTGTTTCCCATTTCCATTCTAGAATGGGTAATGGTTATAGGATCCTTTTAAACATCTTTCTCTTAGCCTTAACATATTGAAAAACCAAGTATCGAGACACATATTTAGTGACATCACTTTTCATTCTATTTCATTATGAAGTACACTTTCAGGTCCCTATACACACTTGTGCTTCAAGGTTGAATAGAGAATGATGAACTATGAGCCTCATCCAATATCTCCTTCATTAATTATATTATGGGAGGAACACAAATTCCGGTTCCTGAACCATATTATTTAATCGTAATCAAGGTTGAATTTATGGATGTTTCTCACCTTCTTTTTTAAATATACATATACCTTCTATTCCTCTTTAATCATCAATTGTACATATGGTTCAATATTCATTTGATAAAGATAATATTTCTCCCCTTCAAATAAAATTTCAAGTTTCATCCTTTATAAATCCATAAATATTGGATCCTTCATGATCTTCATCATGGATATGCTGGCATGGACTTTTTGACTCAAAGCATCTGCCACCTTGTTCTCTTTCCCAG
Organism: Viscum album; assembly: GCA_963277665.1. Lineage (NCBI taxonomy): Eukaryota > Viridiplantae > Streptophyta > Magnoliopsida > Santalales > Viscaceae > Viscum > Viscum album. The sequence continues at coordinate 1,594,373,506 of OY728150.1, forward strand.
GGTGGTAATGTATTGAGCAGTCATAATCATTATTCAACTCCGACCATCTTCTTTGGCACATATTCGGCTACTTTGTTTGCAAAAAAAATACTTCAAAATTTTATTATCAGTATAAATATCACACCTTTCTCCATAAACATAATGCCAACAAATTTTTAATGCAATGATTACCATTTCTAACTTTGAATCATGAGTTAGGTAATTTTTCTCATTGATTTTAAATTCTGGTGAGGAAAAAGCTATCACCATATCATTTTTCTTGAGAACACACCCCAACCCTTTTTGGATGTATCACTATAGATCACAAACCTTTAAACACTATAAGGAAGTGTGAGTAAATAAGCATTGGATAACCTTCTTTTTAGCTCATTGAAATTCAATTGACATTCATCCGTCCAAATGAACATAACCTCGTTCCGATTCAACTTGGTGAGTGGCTTAGAAAATCGTGAAAAATATTTCACAAAATGTTGATAATATCTAGAGATACAAAGAAAACATCAGATCTTAGTAATTGTTGTTGGTCTCGACCATCTTTCAATAACCTCTATTTTTGTTGGATCCATATATATCCCCTCTCTTGAGATTATGTGTCCCAAAAAAGGAAACATTTTTATGACATAATTTACACTTGGAAAATTTGGCATAAAAATTCTCTTTTCCAGGGTCTTCAGTATAATTATCATGTTATCTTCATTTACTTCCTTGCTCTTTGAATAGACAAGAACATCATCTATAAAGACAACCAAAAACTGATCAATATGGTCTCTAAAGAATATATTCATTAGTTCTATTAAGATAGTAGGGGAATTAGTAATACCAAAAGACATCACTGTAAATTCACAGTGTTCATACCTTTTACAGAATACTGAATTTGGTATATCCTCATTTTTGACCCTTAGTTGATGATTCCCTAAATGAAGATAAATCTTTCAAAATTATTGAGATTTGTGTAGTTGGTAAAATAAGTCATCAATGTGAGGGAGATGATATTTGTTCTTGATAGTGATCTAGTTACATTATGGATAATCAATACATAGTATCGTTCATCAATCATTCATCTTAACAAATAGAACAGGTCCTCCACTAGGTGATGCACTAGGGTATATGAATCCATTATCAATATTCTCTTAGAGTTTCTTCTTCAATTAATGAAACTCAATTAGGTTACTTTTATAACGTTTCTGTTAAATTGTCATTGCGCCCAGCATGACTTTTGTTGAAAACTCAACCTCTGTATTTAGTGTAATACCATGCAATTACTCTAGAATGATATAATCAAACTCACACACAATCGACGTATTTTTAATCGTGAGTATCTACCAAACGATTTGAGATTAAAAAAACCATCATTTATTAGAATCAAGACCCATAAGATAAAAGACATTTCTACTAGAAGTTTTCATTCTTCGTTGCATCGATAGATGATCATAGATTGATTTTGAATGTGAAATGTTACTTCCCTTCTTTGTCTATTGATATGAGCTCTATATAAAGAATGAAAATCCATGCCAAGAATCACATAAAATTTCACTATAGGAAGGATCACAATATTTTTAGGAACTACCTATCCAAAAACTTTAATTAGAGAATAATTTTAAACTTTTTATGTGACCATTGTTCCATTAATATTTGTCTTAGATAACTCAATATCTAATTATTGAGGTAAAACAATGATGCCCATATAAAATTATTTAGAAATTAAATAGTGGGTGGAGACAGAATCAAATAAAACAATTTCTACTCTATAGTGGATAGTATGTGTACCTTCCACCACTTCATTATCATACTCCATGCCACCGATATTAATTGCATGTGGCTTTCCTTTTTCTTTTGTATTAAGAGTTTTTTGACGTCGATCGTCATCAAAAACCCTTGGATTAGGGAATTTATTGTCCTAATGCCCCATTTTCTTACACTTGTAAAATTGAAGTGTAGGAGGTGAATCATGTGTATCATTTTATCCGTTTGAATCAGTGGATATCCTTTTCCCATCTCTTCAGTATTAAATTTCTTGATGAACATATTTTCAACACTAAAATCATTTACAAGACCCATTAAGAAAATTCCAAAAATGTGTATTTTCACACATTGAGCATTAGGTAAAATTCATCTTATTTTCAGTGGGGTCTTTATATTTTCCTTTTAATTACATTTTTCTCTTCTTATCAAACCCATATAACTGATGGGTTACTCAAATATCCATCTCAAACATTATAGTACATCGAAAAAATTCCTTGTATTAGTTGAAGTCCCTCAAGGCTAATGCCCTTCGATGACTTGGTTTTAAGCCACTAGAGAATCGATCAGTCTTACAATCAGTTTGGATAATAAATCTAGAATAATACCTTACTTGCCTTGTAAAATTTTCTCAGTAGGTGCCTATATATTCATTATCCTTTTTCTTAAGTTAAAATAACTCCTTTTCAATATTTTTTTAGAGAATATGAGGAATTTTCTTGTTAAAAATATGTTCTTGAACTCATCTCATTCCATGGACTCAATTTCATCTCATTGCCTCACATTCTGGATAAGATTCCACCATTGATGACATTAACCTTCCAAATGATATACTACTAGGATGACATTATCATGTTCAAAACAGTATAGAACTGAAAATATATTTTCAGTGGTACATATCCATTTTTTAATCACTAATATATTAGATGGCCTTCTAAATAAAGGTGGACGCTTCCTCATGAAGGATTCAACATAATTTGGATCCCTCTTCTGTTTGTTTGGAAGTCCATCATGATTCATAGTGTGAGAAATTTGTGTGACCATTGATAAAATAGTTTTCATTCCATCACCCATAATATTTGGCTATTAAGGGGGAAAATCATTATAACGAACCATACTTTACATACATTGTTAATACTTCAAAATTGAAGCACACTTATTACAACATATGACAAAACCACAAAGGACCGTATAGGTATAGTGTCTTTAGAAACTGGGAAACATAAACAACTGGTTCATAAATCTTCTACAGTGTATCCCATTTATTTCATCATATCTAGGGTCCCTTTTATCATATTCTACTTAATATCCATCTTCCTGACCTAGGGAAAAGAAAACATACAAAAAGGGTGAGCTCAAATTCTCAGCACGGGCAAATAAAGGAAATAAAAATCATATCATATCTTTTTGAAAATCATAACCTGCAAAAGAGATCATAATATCTTAACATGGAATAAATCATAGAAGTGAAAATGAGATCCCCATAATCATAACATAAAACTTGAAACTTTGTGGCATGCACACATAATCATGGAAAATCATTTCTTGTTAGTCATGACTCATTGCCAAGAATATCTTAGCGGACAAAGTCCATTTCTGAACCGAGTTCACTCCTCGTTTCAGTCCTGAATCACTGAACCGAAATAACCTTCCGTTCCAGCCATGTCTATATCATGAGATATAAATCATAACCCTATGCATTGGAGGGAGATATAGGTCCCACCCATCTTATAATGAATCCTTTCTTATGTGTGCCACATAATCATAAATCATACATCATAACATAACACATGTAACAAAATTGGGATTCTTGAAACATCATGACATCATAAAACAAATCATATAAGGTAAATGACTTCATAAAATTAATTCCCTCACAACATAATCAAATCAATGTAATAATAGGGATAAAAATATAACCCTTTATTATCTTAGATGGAAAATAATTTTGATAAAACACTTGAACTCCATTCTTGAGGAAAATATCCTTTCTACTTCAAAAACATTTCCCTTTCATAACATGTCATACAATTTTAAACTAAAAGAAGTTGATTAAAAATAAACTTGAAAACATGTAAAGGAATCTTCTAGGAATTAATGTTTTAAAAATCCATTCATGCCTTATAAGTTAAAAAATATTCTTCTCGTACTTTTGTCGGAAAAGTCAAAAAAGTACCTCGTACGAAAAACGACAAAAGATTCCTTTCATATCTTTTACTAAAAATTCACCGAAGGGTAAAATAGGATTTAAACAATTGTAGGTGAATGGAAATAATATTACATATTTAGGAAGCATGGATGTGGATGGTAAAATACACCCTAGTAAATACTAAAGTATAAACAATCTCGGATAAAAATGAGATTGTGATATTTTCCTTACCTTAGGTCCGATTTTCATTGTACGTGTCCAAAGCTCCTGTATAATGGTTTAAATAATGTTATTGACTTATTCCAGAATCATACATATTGATATGATATCATATATGGTCATATTCTTAGCTTCTTATTAGTAATATTTCATTGTTACTTGTTACTCGGGTCTTTATTTCCTTTTGTTCTTATGCGTGTTTTGCCGAATAAATTCTTATTCTTATTTTAAGGTTATAGATACCTTATATCCAGAATGGTATTAGTGTAACATATATCATATTTATTAATTCAATTCATTTATATAATTACTATGTAATGATGATCATGTAGAACGAGTCACATCACATCGTGGAGACGGTATTCCGTACGTACGCACGAGCGATGATATTGTTCCCATGATCGTGGAATTGTATTTAAGTGTATTTATACTATTTCAGTATCAATATCACTTTATAATAATCATATATAGTTACTCATTACACCATTATACCCATCCTTGTAAGATGATGATGGAAAATAGATTACACCACGGCGTGGAGACGGTATTCCGTACGTACGAACGCGCGGTGATTTCATTTTTACGTAGGATGGATAGAAGGTGAATTAGGGTTGTTTCATATTTATAATAACATATCATTATGTAAGTAATACTGATATTATTACTTTATCATGAAACAACTAAAGAAGAAGAAGTTCAAGAAGAAAGAAATTGAAAAGATCGGTAATGGATATTACCTCTTCTTTGAAACACCTCTTTGAATCCTCCACTTAGGGAACTAAGATTGGTCTTTGAAGAATACCAGGACCTCTAGGATTATTCTAGGGAAGTGGAGAAGGGATTTTGGCAGGGGTTGGCCGAGCTTGAGTGCTCAAATTGGTGTAAGGAGGAGGGGGAGGAGGTGCCCTTTTATAAGGGAGGAGAGGGGCACCTTAGGAATACCTCAAAATATTATTTTATATTAAAGTCAAAATCGGTTTATAATGGTTCCAAAGGGTCTTATTTAGAAGGTGAAGTGGGGATGGGTCGAAATACTATCAACCAATAATATTTATACAAGTTTAGGTTATTATTTTAACCTTATCAATTAGATTTAACTCTAAGTTAAATAATTTAACTTTTACCGTGACTTTTTGTTTTCTTACACTATATGGTTAATACACTTACTATAACATGCCAAAAGAACCCCAAGTTGTTTATTATTAATATATATATCCTTATCTAAGTCATTTGGCCGAACCTTAGATTTTTTGGAATAAAATAACAAATAATAATATAATATTTTATTTAAAAACTATTTTGTGTCAATTTTGACACTATTTGATATATGATTTTTGTTAAAGTCATAACAGAATTATATGTTCGAAACAAGTTGATTAAATCAACACTAATATATCATAGTAACCCAGAAAATTAGTGTAATTCATAAAAAGTCTAAAATTACATTTATTTGAGCATTTATAACATCAATTATGTTAACATTTCCATAAAAGGGTAATTACTGCATCATTGTTGTGTCATAAATAAATTAATTTATTTAAAGTATAAAAATTATAAATAAAATATAATTATGTAGGAAATATTTTTAGCTTTCTAATGAATATCTATAGTCGAATTTATCTTATGTATAACCCCATATTAAAAATGTTTTAGTTATTAAACTTTGATTTTAACTATTTTAACTATTCATTAAATAAAATAATATTAAATGTCATAATCTAATCCAAGTGGACCTAAATGGTCATATTGTATTCCTAAGATTGTTTTTGGTCGAATTACACTTGTACAATATAATTAATACATGTGTTAGGGTAATAATAATATCATTTTTACCCTTAATTACCCTATTTACTTTTAACCGTGGTAAAAAAAGTAAAAAGTTACTATTCACCAAAAAATTATTTTCATCTCATTGAACCACATTTTAGTCCATGATATTAACCGTGTCTATGGGATTTTCGAAATTCCACTAACAGAAGCGGTAAAATTAAGTTTTTTTCAAAATTCAGTTTTTAACCGACCACTTAGTGGTTTCACTATTCATCAAAAATTGAAAGTTTTCAGAGAAATACCAAAATTTCACCCTAGGCTAATTTCGGTATTCCGAATCCAAAAATGAAGTCCATTTTAACAAATAAAATTTATAGAATTTCAAAAAGTGTTTATTACTATTCATAACGGCTAGTTTTATTTTAATAGGATATCGTTGTTTAGTGAAACTCAGTATTGCGTACGATGCAAGCTATCGAGGAAGGTCACGATTTCGTGTAAAGCAAGCCAAGAAAGTGTTGTGTAGAAAAAGATTCCTTTGATGATTTATATAACATAAAAGTCTTGTGTGTTACATTCTACCCCCCTTAAAATGAATTTCGCCCTCGAAATTCGTCACTTTGTAACAAACAGATGAGGATACTTCTCCCTCATCATATCCTCAAGCTCCCATGTAGCTTCTTCAAGTTGGTGGTTCCTCCATTAAACTTTCACCAATCAAGTGGTCTTGTTTCGTATGAATTTTTCGCTACGATCCAGAATCTCTAACGGTTGTTCTTCATAAGAAAGATCTTGCTCCAGCAGTACAACTTCTGAGCTGAGTACATGTGAAGGATCAGGTATGTACTTTCTCAGGAGAGATACATGGAACACATCGTGAACTTGAGAGAGATTCGGTGGAAGCTCTAATTGGTAAGCTACCTTTCAAACATGATCCAGTATTTCGAAAGGACCGATATATCTAGGGCTCAACTTCCCCTTCTTTCCAAATCTCATAACCCTCTTCCAGGGAGATATTCATAAGAACACTTTATCACCCACTTCAATCTCTAGGTCTTTTCTTCGGTTGTCGGCATAACTTTTCTGTTGACTCTGAGCTGCTCTTATGTGTTGTTGAATAGATCTGACCTTTTCTGCCATTTCATCAACGAGATCAGGTCCTAATAGCTTTCTTTCTCCTACTTCATCCCAGCAAGTTGGAGTCCTACATTTCTTTCCATAGAGAGCTTCATAAAGAGCCATCTAAATACTAGAGTGAAAGCTATTATTATAAGAAAATTCCACCAAAGGTGGGTGTTGATCCCAACCTCCTTTGAAATCCATGGAGCAAGCTCTCAACATATCTTCTAGGGTTTGAATTGTTCTCTCAGACTGACCGTCTGTCTGAGGATGATAAGCAGTGCTGAAACTCAACTCTGTATCCAGAGTATGCTGAAGACTTCGCCAGAATGTTGAGGTAAATCTCAGATCCCGATCAGATATAATAGAAAGTGGTACTCCATGAAATCTTACCACTTCCTTTACATATATCCTGGAAAGCTGGTCTATAGAGAAATCCTCTCTAATAGCAATGAAGTGTGCAGACTTTGTAAGACGATCAACTATGACCCAGATAGCATTATTGCCTTTAGATGTTTTAGGAAGTCCTGTGACAAAGTCCATAGTGATGTTTTCCCATTTCCATTCGGGTATGGGTAATGGTTGTAACATCCCCTTAGACTTCTATCTCTCAGCTTTAACTTGTTGACAAACCAAGCATCGAGAGACATATTCAGCAACATCTCTTTTCATGCCATCCCACCAGAAGTACTCTATCAGGTCCCTATACATCTTCGTGCTTCTAGGATGAATAGAGAATGAAGAACTATGAGCCTCATCCAGCAGCTCCTTCTTTAATTCGGGGATGGTAGAAACACAAACCCGATTCCTGAACTTTATTATCCCATCACAATCAAGGTTGAATTCAGGAACATTTCTCACCTTCTTTTGTAACTCGACATCTTCTTTCTGTGCCTCTTTAATCTTCACATGTATAGATGGTTGAACATTCATTTGAGAAAGATAAGATTTTTCCCCTTCCATTAAAATTCCAAGATCTATCCATTGTAAATCCATAAATATTGGATCTTTTGTGATCCTCATCATGGATAAACTAGCATGGTCTTGTCGACTTAATGCATCTGCCACCTTGTTTGCTTTCCCAGGGTGGTAATGGATTGAGCAGTCATAATCCTTAATCAACTCCAACCATCTTCTTTGATGCATATTCAGCTCCTTTTGTGTGAAAATATACTTTAAACATTTATGATCAGTATAAATATCAGACCTTTCACCATAAAGGTAATGCCTCCAAATCTTTAATGCAAAGATTACCATAGCTAACTCCAAATCATGTGTTGGGTAATTTTGCTCATGGATTTTCAACTGTCGTGAGGCATAAGCTATCACCATATCATTTTGCATAAGAACACACCCCAATCCCTTCTTGGATGCATCAATGTAGATCACAAACCTTTCTCCACTACAAGGAAGTGTGAGCACAGGTGCACTGGATAACCTTCTTTTCAACTCCTTGAAATTCTCTTCACATTCCTCTGTCCAAACAAACTTAACTCCTTTCCGAGTCAACTTGGTGAGTGGATTAAATAATCGTGAAAAATATTTTACTAAACGTCGATAATATCCATCCAAACCAAGAAAACTTCGGATCTCAGTTACTGTTGTTGGTCTCGACCATCTTTCGATAACCTCCGTTTTTGCTGGATCCACATATATCCCCTCTTTTGAGATTATGTGACCCAAAAATGCAACTTTTTGAAGCCAAAATTCACACTTGGTAAATTTGGCATAATGATTCTCCTTTATCAGGGTCTTCAATATAATTCTCAAGTGATCTTCATGATCTTCCTTGCTCTTTGAATAGACAAGAATATCGTCTATAAAGACTACCACAAATTGATCAAGTTATTATTTAAAGACTCTATTCATTAGATCCATGAAGATAGCAGGGGAATTAGTAAGACCAAAAGGCATCACTATAAATTCATAGTGTCCATACCTTGTACGGAAATCCGTATTTGGTATGTCCTCCCTTTTGACCCTTAATTGATGATACCCTGAACGAAGATCAATCTAGGAAAAGTATTGAGCTCCGCATAGTTGGTCAAATAAGTCATCAATGCGCGGGAGAGGATATTTGTTCTTGATAGTGATCTTGTTAAGTTCTCGATAATCAATGCAGAGTCTCATTGATCCATCTTTCTTCTTAACAAATAGAACAGGTGCTCCCCAAGGTGATGCACTAGGGCATATGAATCCCTTATCAAGATTCTCTTGGAGATGCTTCTTCAATTCCTGCAACTCAACTGGGGCCATTCTATAAGGTGTCTTTGAAATAGGCAAAGAACTCTGTACGAGTTCTATTGAAAACTCAACTTCACGATTTGGTGGAAGACCCGGTAATTCCTCCGGAAAGACATCATCAAACTCCCGTACGATGGGCATATTCTTAATCACGAGTTTCTCACCACCCATTTGAGATAAATAACCTTCATTTAGTGGAATCAATACCCATAAAATGGAAGAAATTTCCACTAGAAGGTTATGTTCATCCTTGCATTGATAGACGATCATAGATTGATCTGGAATATGAAATGTGACATCCCTTATTTGGCAATTGATTTGAGCTCCGTATAAAGAAAGCCAATCCATGCCATGAATCACATCGAATTCCACTAAAGGAAGGATCACAAAATTTTCAGGAAGCACTATCCCACAAATATCAATTGGAGAAGAATTATAATATTTTGATGTGATTGATGTTCCATTAGGTGTTGTCACAGCTAACTCAACATCTAATTGTTGAGGTAATAAGGTGATACCCTTAGAAAATTCTTCAGAAATAAAAGAGTGGGTGGATCCAGAATCAAATAAAACATTTGCTACTTTAGAGTGGATGGTAAGTGTACCTTTCACCACTTCGTTATCGTACTCCACATCGCTGATAGAAATTGCATGTGACTTTCCTTTTTCTTTAGCCTTAAGAGTTTGTTGACGTCGACCATCATCATCAACCCTTGGATTTGGGCATTGATTGGCATAATGCCCCATCTCCTTGCACTTAAAACATTGATGTTTAGTAAGTTCATTCTGTGTATCCCTTCCTTTGTTTGCATGATTAGACATCTTCTTCCCATTATCGGGGCATTCAAATGCCCGATGACCTTCCTTTCCATATTTGGAACATTTACTTGTCCCTTTAAGACAACTCCCTCAATGTTTTATTCCACACTTTGAGAATAAGGGAAAGATCATCTTCTTTTCAGTGTGCTCTTTAGATTTTCCTTTAAATTCCATTTTCCTCTTTTTATCAAATCCATATGACTGATGGGTTACTCCAATCTCCTTCTCGACTTTGAGAGCACATCGAACGATTTCCTCATAGCTATTGAAGTCCCTTATGGCTAACGCCCTTCTAAGACTTGGTTTTAAGCCACTAAAGAATCGATCGATCTTACTCTTAGGTTGGATAATAATACCAAAAGTGTACCTTGCAAGTCTTGTAAAATTTGCTTCATAGGTACCAACAGATTCATCATCCATTTTCTTTAGTTCAAGAAACTCTTTCTCCATCTTTGTTCGGAGAATACGAGGGAAGTACTTATTGAAAAATAAGTTCTTGAACTCATCCCATTCCATGGACTCAAGTTCATCCCTTTTCCTCATATTCTTAATAAGATTCCACCATTGATCAGCATCTCCTTCCAAACGATACACTGCTATGATGACTTTATCATGTTCAGAACATTGAAGAACTGAAAATATATTTTCAGTAGTACTAATCCATTGTTCAGCAACTAATGGATCAGTAGACCCGCTGAAAGAAGGGGGACGCTGCCTCATGAAGGATTCAACAGAATGTTGCTCCTTCCTTTGCTCGTTTGGAAGTCCTGCATGATTCATAGCTTGAGAAAGTTGTGTGATCATGGCTACAAGATTTTGCATTCCGGCTCCCATATCGTTTGGTTCCTCAGGGGGACAATCATTGCATTACCCATTGCATTCTGCATTAACACGATTCCTTCGGGTTCCAGCCATTGACTAAAACCAAGAAGAATAGTGTGAGCAACACTAATTATAATAGGAAAACCACATAATTAAGAATAAAATTTCACACTTAAGGTATTATCCTAGGTTATTCATGGCCATTTCTAAAACACTAATATTCTGCTCTATGCTTAGACTTATCCATAGGGTTCTTACTAAGGCTTTCACATCCTAGTTTCCAAAGGTTGACTATACCTTTCCTCTGATACCAACTATAACGACCCATACTTTACATACATTGTTAATACTTCAAAATTGAAGCACACTTATTACAACATATGACAAAACCACAAAGGACCGTATAGGTATAGTGTCTTTAGAAACTGGGAAACATAAACAACTGGTTCATAAATCTTCTATAGTGTCTCCCATTTATATCATCATATCTAGGGTCCCTTTTAGCATATTCTACTTAATATCCATCTTCCTGACCTGGGGAAAAGAAAACATACAAAAAGGGTGAGCTCAAATGCTCATCAAGGGCAAATAAAGGAAATAAAAAATCATATCAAATCTTTTTAAAAATCATAACCTGCAAAAGAGATCATAATATCTTAACATGGAATAAATCATAGAAGTGAAAATGAGATCCCCATAATCATAACATAAAACTTGAAACTTTGTGGAATGCACACATAATCATGGAAAATCATTTCTTGTTAGTCATGACTCATTTCCAAAACTATCTTAGCGGACAAAGTCCATTTCTGAACCGAGCTCACTCATCGTTTCAGTCCTAAATCACTGAACTGAAATAACCTTCCGTTCCAGACATGTCTATCTCATGAGATATAAATCTTCACCCAATGCATTGGAGGGAGATATAGGTCCCACCCATCTTATAATGAATCCTTTCTTATGTGTTCCACATATTCATAAATCATACATCATCGCATAACACGTGTAACAAAAATGGGATTCTTGAAACATCATGACATCATAAAACAAATCATATAAGGTAAATGACTTCATAAAAATAATTCCCTCACAATATAATCAAATCAATGTAATAATAGGGATAAAAACAGAACCCTTTGTTATCTTAGATGGAAAATAATTTTGATAAAACACTTGAACTCCATTCTTGAGGAAAATATCTTTTCTACTTCAAAAACATTTTCCTTTCTTAACATGTCATACAATTTTAAACTAAAACAAGTTGATTAAAAATAAACTTGAAAACTTTTAAAGTAATCTTCTAGGAAATAATTTTTTAAAAATCCATTCATTCCATATAAGTTAAAAAAACATTCTTCTCGTACTTTTGTCGGAAAAGTCAAAAAAGTACCTCGTACGAAAAACGACAAAAGATTCCTTTCATATCTTTTACTAAAAACTCACTGAAGGATAAAATAGGATTTAAACAATTGTAGGTGAATTTAAATAATATTACATATTGAGGAATCATGGATGTGGATGGTAAAATACATCCTAGTAAATACTAAAGTATAAACAATCTCGGATAAAAATTAGATTGTGATATTTCCCTTACCTTAGGTCCGATTTGCTTTGTACGTGTCCAAAGCTCCTGTATAATGGTTTAAATAATGTTATTGACTTATTCCAGAATCATACATATTGATATGATATCATATATGGTCATATTCTTAGCTTCTTATTAGTAATATTTCATTGTTACTTGTTACTCGGGTCTTTATTGCCTTTTGGTCTTATGTGTGTTTTGCCAAAAAAATTCTTATTATTATTTTAAGGTTATATAAACCTTATATCCAGAATGGTATTAGTGTAAAATATTACATATTTATTCATTCAATTCATTTATATAATTACTATGTAATGATGATCATGTAGAATGAGTCGCATCACATCGTGGAGACGGTATTCCGTACGTACGCACGAGCGATGATATTGTTCCCATGATCGTGGAATTGTATTTAAGTGTATTTATACTATTTCAGTATCAATATCACTTTATAATAATCATATATAGTTACTCATTACACCACTATACCCATCCTTGTAAGATGATGATGGAAAATAGATTACACCACGGCGTGGAGACGGTATTCCGTACGTACGCACACGCGGTGATTTCATTTTTCCGTAGGATGGATAGAAGGTGAATTAGGGTTGTTTAATATTTATAATAACATAACAGTATGTAAGTAATAATGATGTTATTACTTTATCATGAAACAACTAAAGAAGAAGAAGTTGAAGAAGAAGGAAATTGAAAAGATCGGTAATGGATATTACCTCTTCTTTGAAACACCTCTTTGAATCCTCCACTTAGGGAACTAAGATTGGACTTTGAAGAATACCAGGACCTCTAGGATTATTCTAGGGAAGTGGAGAAGGGATTTTGGCAGGGTTTGGACGAGCATGAGTGCTCAAATTGGTGTGAGGAGGAGGGGGGAGGAGGTTCCCTTTTATAAGGGAGGAGAGGGGCACCTTAGGAATACCTCAAAATATTATTTTATATTAAAGTCAAAATCGGTTTATAATGGTTCCAAAGGGTCTTATTTCTAAGGTAAAGTGGGGATGGGTCGAAATCCTATCATCCAATAAGATTTATACAAGTTTATGTTATTATTTTAACCTTATCAATTAGATTTAACTCTAAGTTAAATAATTTAACTTTTACCGTGACTTTTTGTTTTCTTACACTATATGGTTAATACACTTACTATAACATGCCAAAAGAACCCCAAGTTGTTTATTATTAATATATATATCCTTATCTAAGTCATTTGGCCGAACCATAGATTTTTAGGAATAAAATAACAATTAATAATATAATATTTGATTTAAAAACTATTTTGTGTCAATTTTGACACTATTTGATATATGATTTTTGTGAAAGTCATAACAGAATTAGATGTTCGAACCATGTTGATTAAATTAACACTAATATATCATAGTAACCTAGAAAATTAGTGTAATTCATAAAAAGTCTCAAATTACATTTATTTGAGCATTTATAACATCAATTATGTTATCATTTCCTTAAAAGGGTAATTACTGCATCATTGTTGTGTCATAAATAAATTAATTTATTTAAAGTCTAAAAATTATAAATAAACTATAATTATGTAGGAAATATTTTTAGATTTCTAATTAATATTTATAGTCGAATTTATCTTATGTATAGCCCCATATTAAAAATGTTTTAATTATTAAACTTTGATTTTAACTATTTTAACTATTCATTAAATAAAATAATATTAAATGTCATAATCTAATCCAAGTGGGTCTAAATGGTCATATTTTATTCCTAAGTTTGTTTTTGGTCGAATTACACTTATCCAATAGAATTAGGACATGTGTTAGTGTAATAATAATATAATTTTTTCCCTTAATTACCCTATTTACTTTTAACCGTGGTAAAAAAAGTAAAAAGTTACTATTCACCAAAAAATTATTTTCATCTCATTGAACCACATTTTAGTCCTTCATATTAACCGTGTCTGTCGGATTTTCGAAATTCCACTCACAGAAGCGGTAAAATTAAGTTTTATGCAAAATTCAGTTTTTAACCTACCACATAGTGGTTTCACTATTCATCAAAAATTGAAAGTTTTCAGAAAAGTACCAAAATTTCACCCTAGGCTAATTTCGGTATTCCGAATCCTAAAATGAAGTCCATTTTGAAAAATAAAATTTATAAAATTTCAAAAAGTGTTTATTACTATTCATAACGGCTAGTATTATTTTAATATCAGATCGTTGTTTAGTAAAACTCGGTATTGCGTACGACGCAAGCTATCGAGGAAGGTCACGCTTTCGTGTAAAGCAAGCCAAGCAAGTGTTGTGTAGAAAAAGATTCCTTTGATGATTTATATAACATAAAAGTCTCGGGTGTTACAATCATTTTATTGTTTGTTGAATTCAGTATTAATGTAGTTCCTTAGGGTTCCATCCATTGACTAAAAACAAGAATAATAGTGTGAGAAACACTAATCATAACTAGAAAACAACATAATCAAGAATAAAATTTCAATTTAGGTAACTTTTGTTTTTATCTTAGGTTATTCATGGCCATTTATGTTACACAATAATTGTATCTTATACTTAGACATATCTTAAAGGCTTTCTCATCCTTGTTTCCAATGATTAACTCTACCATTCCCCTTATACCAACTATAGTGACCTGATCTTTACATACACTGATATCACATTAAAATTAATGTATATTTTATACAACATATAACAAAAACCTAATAGGAATTTATAGGTATAGTGTCTTTAGAAACTGGGAAACATAAACAACTGGTTTATAAAACATCTATATTGTCTCACGTTTATTTCATTATATCTAGACTCTTTTTTGGAAAATCATACTTAATAACCTTCTTCTTGTATTGGGGAAAAGAAACATATAAAAGGGTGATCTCAAATACACAATATGGGTAAACAAATGAAATTAAAATCATATCATACTCATAAGAACATAACATGGGAAAATCTTATCCTCAATATAAAAGATCAAAATATCATATCATGGGATAAATCATAAAAGTTAAATGTAATCCAAATAGTCATAACATATGAAAAGAAAATTTGTGGCATACAAACATAAAAAAATAATTTAATATTAGTCAAGTCTCTTTTGAAAGACCATCATAGTGGATAAAGTCCAAAACTGAACAAAGTTCTCTCCTTGTTCCATCCCTATATCACTGAACTAGATTAAATTACCTTTCTATCCATGTATATTTCCTGAGATATAAATCTTTAATCAATTCATTGGAGGTAGATATAAGCCGCACCAATCTCATAATGAAACCATTATTACGTGTTATCCAAAAACATAGAAACATTCACAATATCATAACCCATGAAATCAAATGGGTTTCTGAAACATTATTACATTATAATTAATATAAAACAAATAGATTTCATTAATGAAATTACATCATAAACACAATCAAATAAAAGTAATGATAAGAATATAGATTTAACCATATGTCATCCTAGATGGAAAATAATTTTGATAAAACACTTGAACATAATTCTTGAGGAAAATATCTTTCTTCTTCAAAAAAAATTTATTTTCCCAAAATTTTAAGCAATTTTAAAAGAAAAGAATTTAACCGAAATTAAACATGAAATATTCTAAAGGAAGATTCATAGAAATAATGTCTTATAAAAGTGTGAAAATGTGTTCATGTAGTATAAGATAAAAAATTCGGTATATACTTCTTCTAAGAAGGTGATAAAGTACCTCATTTGGTAAGCAAAATAAAGAGTCCTTCCATACCATATATTAAAAGTCACAATTGGTAAAAATGACATTAATCATACATAGAAGAATAAAAAAAATTTATGATAACATTATTAGAAAACATGGACATAAATGATAAATGTATCCCCATAAAATACTTACATATAAAAAATCTCAGATAAAAATGAGATTGGAAAATTTATCCCTTACCTTAGGTCTGATATGCTTTGTATGTATCCTAACCTCCTTTTCTTCTACGTGCCTTTTTAAAATTTTCTCTTAGGGGACTAAAGTTGGTCTTTTGAGAATACCAAAACCTCTATAATGTAACTTGGGATGTTGAGAAGATAAATTATCAGTTTTTGGCCAGGCTTGAAGGCTCAAAATGGAGTGAAGAGGAGGAGGAGGTTCCCTTTTATAAGATATTAGATGAAACTTTAGGAAACTCTCAAAATATTAATTTATTATATATTCAATTTTAACTAAAAAAGGTCCAAAACATATTTAATTAGAAGATAATATGTTTTTGGTTCGAATACCCATCATCCAATAATTTTTATACAATCATTAAATATATTTTTTATCCTTGTCTTTTTTTAGTTTATCCCTTATTTTACACATTTTAATCTAACTATGGTATCGTTTTATTTACAATATGTGTTAATGTTTAAATACAATATCATTTCCAATGACCCAAAAAAAATTAATTTATGACTTATTTTGACTTATATTAACCATTTGGCAGAATCATAGATTTTTAGGAATTTAAATATCATTTAATAAACTATTTTATGTTTAAAGTAATGAATTCTATCAATTTTGAACAATACTCATACTTTAATTTTTTAAAGATATATTACAACTTGTTCCATTTAAAATTAGTCATTAACTCAAAGATAATATGTCAATATCATTCATAAAATTCGTGTATGACAGAAAAATAGCCAAATTACATTTTTTTAATATTTATAAATTCATTTATTTGAATCTTTCATTAACAAGGTAATCAACACATCACAATTTTGTCATAAATAAATATATTTATGAAAAATTTCAAAAAATGATAAATAAAATACCAAGATATAGGAAATATTTATTGATTTTTAATGAATATTTATAGACATGGAGATCAGTTATATAACCTTATATTAAAAATCTCTTCAATAAAATATATGTGTTTAGGTTATAATTATCATTACATTAAATTAATTATAATAAAATGTCATTTTCACATCCAAGTGAATCTATGGAGTCCCAAAATAGACCCAAGGATTCCCATGGTCAGAAATATTTCATCCAATAATATTATAACACATTTAGGGTAGATTTATATTACTAAATTATTATTTTTTAACCTTATTTACCATATTTACCATTAAACCATGGTAAATAAAATAATTACTGATGTTTTTTTCATAACCTCTAAAAATAAAAGGCACATATTCACACAATGTGGACATTCTGATTAAATATATGGAATCCATTTTTCTAAATTAAAAACATAGAATTTTCAGTAATTAATTTAAAATAATTCACATTCTTGAAATGAGAACACGGGTTTTAAAAGTTAAAACAATGCAAAATATTGAAATGTTATTACCATTGAATTAAATGTAAAATTAATGATAATGACATAAATTATATTAATTGGTAAAAATATATTCTATTTATACTTTCAAACCCTTTTATATTTTAATTTAACCATTTATATTATCTAGTTGAAAAATTTTGTTTTCGATTAAAATTTTATGTATTTTTAGTATTCTTAAAAACATGAAACTTTTCAGAAAAATATCAAAAATGTATCCAAATTAAATTTTTATATCCAACATCAAAAACATTTTTATATTCTCATATAGTAATTAATAATGTGCCAAAATAATAATTTAAAATGGTTTCTCTATTCAAAGGTTTAAAATTAACATTTAAAAAATAGGTTCTTATATATAAAATAGGGTTTCATTCATACCCTATAACTAAAATATCAATTGGATGAATATAAAAAAATTATTACATATATAACACATATAACTCATTAATTTCATTACCAAATGTAATTCACTCAACAATAAAAATATATAATTGATTTATAATTTTCATAAATAATTTTTAACCAATGAATTCATACTAAATTTTCATTATAATTATTTTCGCTAACCAAACGGCTCAGCTATAATGGTAATTTTATATTAAGGGAATCTCATGGATTATTTTAAATTATATATTTTCCATTATTCATTATTTCCTAGAAGTATATGGTCATACCATTATATTCTATGATATTTTCTAACTTACTATGTATTTGATCTCACCCATTTTTGTGTTTTCCCTTCAAGGTTATTGTACAAGGATTATGTCTCATGGATTCCCTAAGAGTTTATTTTTATTATATATAAATGTTCGTGGAATGTGATACATGTGTTTTTATTTTTCTAGTATCCAATACATTGTACATTAGTATCCTTTTGTTGTGTGACTATATTTTGATTTAATAATTTTACCATATAATTAATAAATTATGTATGAATATTTAAAATAGGACACATTTGTGGGTATCAGAGAATGGCATAATATTTTTAGATATTATGATGATAAATATTTATAGAGAACTATTAGAATAATCCTAATTGTTGGATAAAATTCTATGTTATGGTAAATAAAGGATTTTGGTTTTCATAGATATACATCCTTATCTAGATAGAAAAACTGGATGTGGTTTTGTTACGGATTAATCTAGATTTAATAACACTAAAAAATAATTAGTATCTCTCATCAATTATTTTTGTTCATGGGGAATAGGAACTTATCATACACCTGGTTTTAAACTACATGGGTATATGCTTATGATAATACACATTTTTCTTATGAAATATTATGAAGTATATTATTATCATGTTAACTACTATTGTCAACGAATTTCCATTGTGGATATAATCATAGATATCCTTGACTGAATTTTAAAGAGTTCTTTGGGAATAATATTCTGATTATTTTTATATTTCTTATACTATCATCACGAATTTATGCTTCATGCATTTTTTATTTTAATAATCCTCAGCATAAAATTCCCCCTATTAATTATAATGGGCCAATATCTAAGAACCAATCTAATGATGAATGAAATGAATAGTTTGGTGATATTCCAAATGAGATGGGAACTTGCGTACAAAATCTCATTGAAATTCTCACTCAACTCTCTCATATTATAAATAATAACACAAATAATATAGATCCCCAAAAATAACCATGAATAAATAGTCATGATATTTAATCATTATGTGTTAATGTCTATCATCCATTAATGGGAATAAAAACATGTTGATTAATGAGTAATACATTATTGTGATGAAAAATATATTATATATCCTTCAATACTCAGAGCATGAGAAGTTCATTGTGGATGTCTATAAACTAGTAGATTAGGCTATAAATTTTTTTTATATATTTCATAATAAAAAACAATGTAGGAATCAGATTATTTCAAGTGGGAGGTTTTTAAGGGAATATTCATTTCTAAATATTTCTTTCATAGACTACAATAGGATGGTAATTCCTAGAATAAATACAAAATAAATATGATTTTATTGTATATTATGAAGAAAAAAATTACGAGACATGAAAAGTATTTATTAGAGTCTGTATTTAGTTATGAATAGAATATAGATTGATATTTGGTGGATCAAAACCTAGTAACTGAAATTCATTAGATGTTTTAGATTTTGGAATCTATGAGGAAATTTTCAAATGAGTTCATAATGTTGAAATGGAATATAGTGACTCATGTGATTATGGAGAAAGGAAAATAAGGATGTAGTATCATAGAATCCTTAATTAATAGTCTCAAAAAGGTAAAAAATTAGAGCATCTTTTAAAAAATGTTAGATGAAACACCTGATTAATTTTCATAATGGTTTTGGGAAGTGTTAATATTGTGGTAAATTAGGCCACCTAGATCGTGACATTAGAAAAATGAAATGAAATTGAATAAAACCACTGGAGAGAAGACAGTCCTATCAGACGCTCCACCCACTCTTCAATTCTATAAATTCAAGAAGTATGGAAATTAAGTTAATAAATTCCCTAATCTTAGATTTATTAGAGGTAATACATAGAATAAGACTCCAAAACTATGTGAGCATGGAAGGTAATATTCAATCACTACACTAGAGGTGGAAAACAATAACAAATGGACAAAATTTACACTTTTCCTCCTTTATAGAACTATGAATTCATTATTTGATTCACATTAATCACTTAATTTTATATCATATATATTATCTAATATTATCGAATAACCACCTCAAACATTGAAAATATATTTATCCAAACGTCCACCTACTAGCATGAAAAATTCTACAAATGTGCCCAAATATTCTATAATAGAGATTTGTGGGTAGAAAATTCATGAAAATATAGTAATTTTCCTTATTGTTTGGTTTGATATAATTTTTGATATGGACTACATTTCATTATATAAATCTCATATCAATTTCTATGAAATTGATGTCTCTTTTCATATCCCTAATCATAGGAATATAAATTATCAATGTATGGTTTTTATTTTTCCTTATCTAGAATCAAATTATTTAATATGGCTTCTCATATGCAATAAAAAGGGGTTCATATCATATATTATCTTGTAGAAATTCAATACTAATATCATTCTAATTATGTGGGAATTTTTCAATGTATTTCTTGGGGAATTTCATGGTCTCCCCTGGAAAGTATTGTTGAGTTCTAAATCAAACTCATACCTTGATCGTTTTATATCTTAAAGACTCCCTATAGAATGTATTCTATTGAATCAATCGAATTAAAGAATAAATTTTAAGGTAATATTTAAAATGGTTTAATATGCCCTGGTTATTCACCAGGGGTTTCACCAATCCTCTATATAGTGAATATGTATTGATTAATGGGTATTTGAGTCGATTATTATGATCTAATAAAAATAATGAAAAAAATGTATATGTTACAATTTATCGATGGATAATTTTATTACCCCAGAGGAGTACAATTCTTCTCAATGATTGGCCTACGATCTGGATATCATCAATAGAGGGTAAAAAGGGTTGGTATTCCAATGATATAGTTATGAACATGATTTGGACCCTATGATTTTATATTTATTCCATTTAGACTTTAAAATTTCCTCTCTATCATAAATGATCTTATGAATAGAGTCATTAGATATTACATGGATCAATTTGTAGTAGTCCTTATAGATAATATCCCCATATATTCCAATATAAATGGTGTGAATTAACATCACTTAAGGGAAATGATAAATATGACGAGAAAGGATAAATTTTTTTCCAAATATAAAAAATTTGACTTTTCACTAAATAAAAGTATCATTCTTGGGCTATGTCATCACAAGTGAGAGTATATATGTTGATCCATCAAAGGGTAAGGTTATAGAGAAATAAACCAGACCAACAATTATGACTAAATTACATAATATTCTTGGGTTTTATATAAATTATTGATTATTTTTTTTAATTTTCTCATATATTTCAATCACATTACACAATTTATACCAAAATAAATCAAGTTCCTCCAAGTTAAAGAATATCAAGAAAACATTAACGAGTTCATTGAAGGTTGTTCATTACACATGGGGTTTTATTACACTGTAGTGCTGAAGGGTTTTAATTTATAGTGATTATGCATTAAAATTCTTTGGATGAAACCAAATTCAATATTAAAATGTAATTTCATATTCTTCCTTCCAATTAATAATGCATGAGAAAAAACACCTCATGTGAAAATTAGAATTAGTGATGGTGTTATTTTCATTGAAAATTCAAAATAATTTTCATTATGGTGAGGAGTGTGATATATACAGTGATTAGTTGAGATTGAAATATATCTTCATATTGTTGGATCTAAACATGAACCAATTTATATCATAATAGTTTATAAAATATTATGATGGGTTGATATATTTTCAACCTAAAATGGAAAACAAGGTGGTGGATGATCTTAGTAGAAAATCTATTCAACTCTGTCCATGATGAGGATTAAAAATACCTAATACTCATTAATTTTTTAGTGTATCATCCATTATGTCATAATTTGGGGAGATAAATACTATCTTACCGAATTGAACACTCAAATATCCATTCATATAAAGATTAAAAAAACCAGAAAATATAATTTTGAGCTTTTGAAAAAGGATGAAAATATTTGGTAGTTCAATGTTGATAAAGATGATGTTTTCAGGTCTAGAACCTGAATAAGTCTCACATATATATCATAACTACATAAATTCTTTATGGATGATACACATTTCTCATCCATCCCTATCCATCCTATAGGAACAATTATGTATACATATCTAAAGCAAAACATTTAGTGTGATAACATGATGATTGAAGTCACACAATATAAATCTTGGTTCTTTATATGTCAAAAAGCAACGGAAGAGTAATATATATATTAATTTATGGTGAAAAAATTACCCATACTTGTATGGAAATACGAAAATACAACCATGTATTTCATCATATTACTCCCCATGACTTCTAATGATCTCATTTCTATATTGGTTGTATTCAACCTCCTAACCATTTGACCGCATTATATTTCAATCAAAGATGATTTTTTCCACAAAATTTTTTCCATGATATATATAATTTCATTTTCTAGGATTCTTAATTCACCAATATTGATTATATTAGATCAGGATCTAATATTTACCATTAGGTTTTAGAGAGGACTTCAGAAATCATTTGATATAAAGTAGATCTTTAGCACTGCAAATCATCTTTAGATAGATAGTAAAATTGAGAAAAACATAAAAATTCTAGTGGATATGTTGAGAAATTTTTCAATATATTTTCATGGATGTTGGGATTAGCATATTCATCTAGTAGAGTTCTGATTAAAGAAAATTTTCAATTCTAGTATCCAAATTGGCCCATATATGGCTTTTTATAGGAGGAGATTTATGACTCCATCATGTTTGGTTGAATTTCAAGAGGGGAAGCTAAAACATACTTGAATTATCTATGATAATTTGGGTAGGTTTCAACAAATTCAGTATTATATGAAAGTGAATCGAATTTAATAGAATAATTTTCGAGATAATCACCAATGACATTTACTATTTCATATTTATGATAAGGTATTTCTTTGAATATATCCTTGGAAATGTGTGATGAAAAATTTGGTAAAAGGGAAGCTGATTCCTAGATACATAAATTATTTCCTGATCTATGATTATTTCTAGGTCATAGATTATCATTTTATGCTCCCTCCTCACCACTCCCAAGTTCATGATGTATTCCATGTATTATATTAAAAGAAGTACATATTGGATCCATCACAATTACTACACTCATAAGATTTGAAAATGTAAAATTACATATTCTATGAAGAATAACCCATGGAGATTGTGGATAGAAAATATAAGGTGTAATGGAATATAAAAACATGTCTCGTCAAATATACATGCCAAATTGGATATTTTTTGGAAGTTACGTGGGAACCTAAGAGTTTGATGAGAGAAAATTAA
Organism: Viscum album; assembly: GCA_963277665.1. NCBI lineage: Eukaryota > Viridiplantae > Streptophyta > Magnoliopsida > Santalales > Viscaceae > Viscum > Viscum album. The sequence continues at coordinate 1,594,397,194 of OY728150.1, forward strand.
CCTCACCTATTTCCATCATTTTAATAAAATTTTGAGGATGAGATTCTTTAAATTGGGAAGAATTCAATGACTAATTAACTCAATAATTAGTTTCTATTTATTAGGTACAATGTCAGTATCTTCTCTGGAATGTAGGACTAGATAAAAAATGAAAAACCTTATTACCATTATTGAAACATTCAAGACCATGTTCCCTCTTATGTAATTAAACCTATTTAGAATCATTTCCACAAGTGTTACTCCATAGATTCTAGAGGCGTTTGAATAGTAGAGAGTCTCTTTATTGGTATGTAGGAGATACAATAACCACCTTTATAAGATAAGAAATATAGTGATATGATAAATGAATTAAATTTGGAAATAAATAACAGAAATCATGAAAATTAGTAGGCATACTTGAAAAATATCTAGTGTCATATAAAAAATGATTTTAGGAAAATATTCTATAAAAATGTGGGGAATAAAACGTGAAATAGAGAATTAGTCATATACAAGTAATTCTATAAAAAATTTAAAGACTAAATTATATCGTTGATTGAATCATGAGCACTAAATTGTTACTGTTATCCCACAAACTACCCTACATAGAAAATAAATAATTTTTAGAAGGTCCCTTTCCCATGTACCTACAAGAATGCATGAAGTTTCTCTGGGTTCGCAGTAGTGGCCCAAATAAGGGTTTCAGTCAAAATATGATGGTTATCAAAAATGGTTTATAATTAAATCCAAAACATGAATATTCTAAAAAATAGTTTCCAAGTAGAATATTAAAAATATTAAATAAAATATATAATACCCATGTTGTACAGGTTCCCCTTTGAACACTCATCTCATACAACCTGCTTTGGCATAAGCTGGATTGTCTATAAGAACATATCAATTACAATTAAATTTTTATAATATGCTTTGGATTAGAGGATCATAGCCAAATCAACACCATGTGAGTTTAAAATAAAGGATGAAAAAGTACCATGACCTTTAAAATTGTATAATATAAGTAAAATAAGGGTTGTAATTCATGTAAATCATTGATTTAATCCTTGTATATTCTTTAACATGGAAGACAAATCATTTAATTGATTAGAATAGTGATAATTTACAAGGAATCCAAAAAATAGAACCTAGGTATCACTCCAAGTATTCTATAAAAACCCATCATCATGGGATACCATCCATGTAATTTCACATTAGAACCCATGTATCGCTTAGGGTCTGATATAATGTAAATTCCCTCCATGCCTATCTATGAAATTTGATAGAGGAACTCATGTGGAACTTATGGAATAATATAAATCCACCAAACTGGTGATCCCAACCAATATAGTCTTTATTATAATACATACATATCCACTGGTGTGATATAATCAATTTTAGTCATTTAATTCAATATTCATAATGAGCTTGTCTAAGGTGTTTTGATTCATAACACTTGTTTGAACCTCAATAGGACATTCTAAATGGTAATGTGCAATCAAAAAATGCATAAAATGTAAAGATTATATTAAATCAAATTGGTTATAAATTTATGAGTAACACCTTAAGAATAATTGGGAATGAAACATTGGCCAAGGAATAATGTTTCCTTATCCACATTCCGTTAAATTTAATCATACGTTACATTTTATTCATTTTAACATCACAATTAAGAAGGTAAAATAGAAAACACCTCAAAGGTGGATTACTTTCATAAAGAAAACATGATTATCTTACATTATGGTATAACTCACCCAAAGGTGGTTAAAGTTAATGTTTCCAACCTCCATTTGTGTTAATGGATTTTGTGGGTCATGTAGATCAAGTCATATTCATGTAATTGTGGGAAAACAAATTTTATGATGTAACTAAAGGAAGGTCTTCTAGGTAGTAAAATAGTTCATAATATGAACTGCAAGACTCCTAAGTAAATTCACACTATGGCCTAAATTATACTGGTAGATTATTCCACATGATGTTTTGGCCTATAACCTAGGCTTGAATGGGAGAAATTAAATTTCCAATCAAATTCCCTAAAAATAGGTCATATTTTCTACTATGGAAATATCATTCAATACATATACATTAATGATTAAATTAAATAAGATAAAAGGTATACTTACAATTTTCTATACAATTTGATGAATTGAGTTTGAATCAAATATTTCATAAGAGAGAATTTTAAAATACAAGGGTGAGAGGGAGTATAAAAACTATTGTTCTGAAGATTCTATAAAATTTGAGAAACTAAAATGAAGAATAATGTTTAAATGAATGGTCAAAAAATCATTATTTAGCATTTTTTAAAGGGGGATGCTTTGCGTGTTCCAATCGTGTTCCACCACTACCTATATGGAACACCCCCGGTATGGTTTTTCCATGTTTTTTTTAACTATTTTCATGAAATTTGATTCACTGGTAGAATATTTTATTAGCTTTATCACATAGTTATGAAACCTACCCCACATGGTTAAACAATATGTGTAGCTCTACCTATATCTTTCACTGTTTAGGTTTATAGTTAACCCTAACAATGCACTAACTATGTGTTTTATCTTATCCTTAAAAATTTCATAATATATGGTTGTGAACCATTTGTAACTCCTTTGGCAGTTTCCATATTGTTCTATAATCTTTTATTAGATAAAAAATATATTTAAATGAATTTAAAAGTGGAAATTCATCCCTAAAAATATTTTGTCTTACAAATTACACTATTTAAAAAACTCATCCCTAGGTATCCCTTATGAGGGTTCTCAATATGCATCTGAAAATAATTCTATCCGCTGAGTATGTTTTACGGCCCCTCACTCATATGAATCATCCAATACACATATGTACTATAATATCACCCATGTTTAAAGAACTTACCAACATTAGATATACCTAACTATCTAATCAATGATAATTATAAGATACTCCTCAATATAAGAATCATACTGCAACACAACCTCATCTGGATGATGGGAAATATATGAATCTGAATAATAGTGATGTAATAGAGAAATATGAAAAATGTCATGCATAGACCTATATCATTAAGGGAGTGTTCTATGATAATAGAATATTCTGAAAATCTATAAAATATGAAAAATTATAACAAATCAAGATGATATAGAACTTTTCATCCAAACCATTAATGGTCCAGTTTAGTGGAAACACATAACAAGACATGATACCCAACCTTGAACTCCAAACGTATTTGATGGGGATCATCATAAAACTTCTTCCTAGACTAAGAAATATAAATACACTTTCTAAGTAGTTGTACCTACTCGGAATTATCCGAAATTACAAGAGTTCAAAAAATATATTCATCTCTTAACTCGAACCATAACATGGTTTAATGGTAAGCCTTGTCATATAGGTCCTCAAAAGGATCCTTTTGGATAGTCATTTGGATTAAATTGTTATAAAATAATTCATCAATAGGTATGTGTTTTTCACAATATCCTCTAAAATCAAATAAACATTCCTAATTAATTTCCTCTTATACATGTACCATTTGCTCATTCTAACCATCAGCCTCAGGGTGATAGGATATACTCCCATGTACCTGTGAATGTGAAGACATGTGTAGACCCTTCCAAAACCAAGATGTTAAAACGAGTATCAATATATGACATAATAGTATTGGTAACTCTGTGATAATTTATTTTCTCCCTAGAATATATCCTTCCTTGGTCTCACACTAAGGATTCCTCTCTAATAGGTAATATTTGAGAAGCCATTTTCAACATGTCAATAATCATACATACTCCATCATTGTCCTCAAATGATCTAGTAAATCGTTTCATGAAATCCATAGTGAAATCGTCCCATTTTAACTTTGTGATAGGTGATGGATGTAAAATCCCCACATGTTATTGGTGTTTTTCCTTCTCTTGTAGGTAGGTGGAATAGAGAGTGACAAAACCTACTATATCTCATTTTATACATGGCCACTATTAATGGTTGTAGAAATTACATTATGTGTTGATAAGACCAAGGTTTACAACCTAAGAGGATTCGTGATACTATCATATCAATTACACTCAAATTTCTATAGGAACCTAGACACACCCATATATATACAGTATATATTCCTTGTAATTAGCCAAGCTAGTAAGTGGGACCTCACTTAATATTCTCTCCCTTTTGACTAATTCGTTGATATATAAAGGCTACCTCCACTTCACTCTATCCAGAAGTGAAGAGCTCACTAATAATAATGTGATTAAAAGGTACCCATGATAGTAATACACCTCTAAGTGTATCTCAAAAAACAATTCAATTATCCATCATTCACTATTGGCATCTTGAACTGCTTTTATATGATTCATTCAGCTCAAATAATCACGGATAATATTTACTTTTTATGAATATATGCACACTAAAAAAATAAATAGTGTATTTTTCCAACCCACCTTCACTATTTGGGTTACAAATCATGCTATGTGACAATGTATTTGGTTTTTTATCATGGTATACAAAGAACCGATATCCCAAAAAAATGTCTTCAACAATAAATGGCATGAACCAAATTTTCAATCACATAGCAATTCATTGGATAATTTATATCATGACACCAAAACTGAAAAGTCCCATAAAATTAGAATCACTCATAGTGTATCATAAATTTCACTACAATGATGTTGGATGCATCATAATAAATTAGAATGTTTTTTCCTGGCTCTAGAACAGTTAGGATCAAAACTAAATTTTTCTTCCCTTAAACTCCTCAAAAGATCACTCAAGAGATTCATATCAAAATAATTTAACACTCTTATATGTCAAACTCAAAATATGTTCTACAAGGCATGATAAATATTGAATAAAACACTTATAATATCATTTAATCACTATGAAAATAAATTAATCAGACAAAATCTTAGGATGATCCAAGGATACAATAGCTCTCACTATATTTAGATCTATAGATATTCCTCACCCTGAGATAATGTGACACATGAATTGAACTTTATCAATTTATAAGTGGAATTTATTGATATTGACATAAAATGTGTGTTATCATAGTATACTCAACACAATGTCAAGGTGTTTGTAAATATCATGTTGATTCTATGAGTACACAATGATTTCATCCACAAAACAAAAATGAAAGAACCTAGTTATGGTTGGAAAAATCGATTCATAAGGGACCTAAAAACTACCAGTTTGTTTATGAAACCGATAGACATTACTAGATACCCATATAAACCATTACTTTTTTTGAAATATATCCATGGTATGCAAAATATCTGACATGAACCTCATTATATAAAAACCACAAATAAATATTTGGTTAAACCCAAAATCCATTGAGATGGTATAATAGGTAATCTATTTGAGGTAAAGGATAATGGTTCATAACTATAATTTAATTCATTTTATAATAATCCATAGAAATACTGAAGGTATTGTCCACCTTTATGCTAAAAAGGATAGATGAACCCCAAGGATATGTAATAGTTTTTATAAACCCCTTAGAACACATGTCCAATCATTGTCTCTTGAGTTCAAAAATCTCAAATGAAGCCATTATCCATTATATAAGGTGGGTTAGATAACTATGTAGCTCATTGAAAAAGATCAATGTTTAATTCTACATCTCTTATAAGAGGTTGGCTAGAATAATATTTAGGGAGGAAATCCTTAAAAGGATCCACCACATGAGGGGAATTTAACTAACATGTTCCAAATTCATCAAGAAGGATAATAGAAATAGGGGCTAACACACTTCCTAATACATGTTTCTCAAGTAATTATTGACTCAATGTGACATCCCATTCACCATCCTATATGTAGTTACCACCCTATAGTGATATAAACAATACCCGTTTTTTATAATAATATATATATAAATGATAGGGAATAAACCTATCAATAAAAAATACTATAATGTCCTTTTTTACCTCATTAGTCGAAGTAATATTTTAAGTAATATATTCAGAGCCATGTCAAAACATTGTGTGAGATTCCAAGGCATGATGAGCCTTAGTGTTAATATAATATGAATAATTTATCGATTATATCACACATGAATGGTTTTTCTAAAATAATGTCATTACTCATAAGTAGAGTCTCTTATCCAAAATTGGAGACTGTCATTGAATATAGAATGGTATTTTTATCCTAGGTGTTACATTACCATAGTCATACCTAGAAAATTAAGGAAATTACATTCTTATGAGTATCAGTAATTTCAAAAAAATTAATTAATTAATTAATTAATTAGTATATAATCATGACCAGAACTCCTCTATATAAATTTAGGTATGATGAGTACCTAGGGTTAGATAAATATCCCTATCAATTAGTGATGATTTTAGAGGAAATTTTTTAGAACAATAATAGATCGTTGATCGAGATCTGTTTCCAAATAATCATCTTCACCAAAGGGTCCCATAGATCTCTCCATCAATTATGAAATGATTTTTCATTTCTCAGTGACAGATCCAAACACATGGTAGGGAATTAATTTTTTTTGGTTTATTTTCCCAATATTAGTATCCCATGATGAAAGAAAATCAATTCTTCTAGTAGTTTGATTCAAAGTTCCATCATGTTGTTTGGTTATGACATTATCTCTATACAGTTTAAGATTGACTTATTATGTTTGGTCATCATTTCTGATCATTAATATAACAAAATATTGATTATAAAATGATAATTTTATAAGGTTTTTAGGTATTTTTTTGGTTTTATATTCCCTTATTTTATATGTGTCTTCATCATCATTGTTCCTTTTGGAGGGCGGGTCAACGAATGCCCAGAAATAGATCCTTCCAGGTTTGACCATTGGCACAATTGATCCTTTTTGAGGTTTAGATTTGGGATTGGTGGGGATATTGAGGTGTGTAGTGATGATGATATATTTGGATCATATTTAGGTGACCTATGTCTTTTAGCTCAGTGAAATAATGGAAGAACTGTTCATTGAGGAATTATTTTCAAGAAGATTATGAGGTCATTATTAGTCCATCGACTACAAAAAAAGAACAAATGTATTTGATTCAAAATCAATGATTCCAATTGTAGTGGATTTAGGGGTGATGTGTGCATTAGTTTATGACATGTGAATTGTAACACCCCAGGTAAATAAAGAATATGACATCTTTATATTTATCCATATTTGTGAATCAAATATTAATATTACATTAATGGGGATGTTATGCTCGATGGCGTGCCCAATACGCAACAACGAGTTTCTTGGAAATCTTACGTTGCACTCTAATAATAAAATAATATTATGGTAGTTAACATTTAGCCGTTGTAATGGCGAGAATGGATAGAAATAACTAAAATATGATTATATATGTTTTTAAATTTTTTTACATTTATCCAATAAAGGATAGAGGCTTAAAATACGGAAAGAATTCAATTTTAGACGTATATGCCCTAGTTTTCACTAAAGGTTCACTTATCACTTTTGATGTTGAACCATCAGTAAATATAGTTTTGTTCACTCTTAAACATTATTTTGGACCAAATAAGACTCTTCTTAAGAATTGGGACATCAAAATTTACTTTGTGTAAATTTTTGGTATCTTTCTGATAAAGTTCATTTTTTAATGAATAGTATAAAATGTTGTATTTTAATTCAAAACCTCTTTTTAATCTAATTTATTTATATGATTAGATTTTCTTTTGAATTGGGTTTAAAGTGAAATTAGAATATATTTTTACCATTAAATCTAACAGTGGTCGTTGGAATTAATTTCACATTGAAATCAGACTTAAACCAGTGTCAATCTTTTGATACTTATTGTTTCATAAAAACACGCTATTTTCTCTGACAGCGGGAATTAATTATTAAATTAATTAATGTGAATTTTATGTTTTGAGTTTTGTAAAATAGACTTCATTTTTGAATTCGGAATATCAAATATATCTTAGGGAGAATTTTTGGGTTTTTTCTGAAAAACTTCAATTTTTGATTAATAGTGAAACCACTAAGTGGTACTTATAAAAACTGATTTTTCCATTTAAATGAAATTTTGCCACCTTTGTGTATTGAATTTCATAAATCGGATATACATGGTTGTCATTAAGATGTAAAATGTGGTTCAATGAGATAAAAATATTTTTTTGGTGAATAGTAACTTATTAAGTTTTTAATCGTGATTAGTGGTAATTAGTGTAGTTTATGGTAAAAATAATGTTTTAATAATATGTGATGACCTAGATACATGTCCTACCCTCATTGGATGTGTCATGGCCGACCAAGAGAAGCCATGGGTCAACTTGGGGACCCCATTGGGCCACTTTGGTTGGAAAATGACATAAATACCTTTTATTTAATGTTAATGTAAAAAATGGCACAAACATGATATGTTTTACTAAAACAATTTTTAAATGGGGTTATACAAGTAATATTTTTTATTATAAATAGTAATTGGAAAGATAAAAATATTTCCTACATCATAGTATTTTTTTATAATTTTTAGACATTAAATAAATTAAATTATTTATGACATAATAATGATGCAGCGATGACATCATTATTTGACGATTTAAATAAAATGGAAAGATAATGTAAAATATATGAACTAAACATGTCCAAAACTTATTGGATGGGTGGAATTCGAACCCTTGTCACCTTTTCCACGAATTATATCAATGTGTGACTTTTTAAAACCGAAACACATTTTCAAATAAAGTAATATTTCTTTACTTTCCAAAAGTGCCCCTCCTCTCCTCTTATAAAAGGTCCCCACCTCTACCTCATTTCACACACTCCTAAAGCCTTTGTCTCGGCCAACCCCTTCCCATTTACTCTCTCCACATTCCTCTCCTCATCCTAGAGTATTCCCTTTGGGAATAATCCTTTCAAAGGAAGCCTTTAGGCTCAAATCAAAAGGAGTTACACTTTTAAAGGTAATTCATTCTCTCATGTTCATTTGTTTTATTTTGCTTCTCCAACCCCTTAAAATCTTTTTATTTACTTCTTTTGTAACAACACCACTATCTTCAATATACTAGGATGTTGTTATAAGATTGATTCGAGCTACACTCTCACACAACTACATCAAATGGTAAAAGAACATACGGTTTCCGTGGATGGCGAAATTCTGCCTCCCGAAACGATGATTGTTCAACACTCATATAACACCTTCAAAGATGGCCATTTAGATGACACTATATTTATATACGATATATAATATGTTTATGTTTTACTTAATATTCTGTATTTTCATTTGTTTCATACCTTTATGGTTTCCATTGTGGGTAAACATGATAATTTCATTTTAGGAAGTGCGGACTACCGCCCCCTCAAAGTGATGTGATTCGTTAATACCATACGTTGGACGTGTAAAGGATGGATTTAAAGTTATTATATATGATGTTATACTGGAATTATAATATACCTCTATATAATTATTATTTCTTTCCATTAAAGTATGAGATAGAAATGAAAGTAGCGTTCATGCGTACGTACGGCTTACCGTCTCCATGAACGGTGCATTTCATTTCTTATCCCCAAATGTAATGTACTATTAAAAGTACATGTATATAATGGATATATATAATGAATGATATATCTAAATGATGAATATAATTCTGGAATTAAAATATACATACCTATCATTTGGTTTTAACTCCATTAATATGACAAAGAAATGAATGTAGCGTTCATGCGTACGTACGACTTACCGTCTCCATGAACGGTGCATTTCATTTCTTACCTCTAAATGATTATGTAATATTATATATACATGTATATGCTGGATATATATGATTTATATGATATCCAAATCAGGAATGTCATTCTGGATATAAATAACCTTTGACCACACGAACAACATGTAATTATAAGAAGTCCACTTTCGACTTAAGAACCAAATATCGACAAAACAAACATTATTAACTTAAATGATTAAATAATGTTTATAGAATGTCAATAATTGATATAAAAGGAATAATGAACTTGGAAAAGGTTCTTAAGCACGTAGAAATTAACTCAAGTTTATTATTCAGGACGTTAAAGAACGATCGAGTCAAGTCGGACCCGAGGTAAGGGATCCTACTCATCTCTTTCTTTTTAAGTACAAACTTTTATGTCATTCCTTTTAAAGCTCATCTTTCTTGTTATTGGGATGATCTTTTATATTAAAATTACTGTAATTTTTATGTTCATGTGATGAGAGAACCTATTCTCTCTCATCAATCCATTTTGGGAGTTTTGAGTGGCGCCGTTAGGCTGCCGAACTTTCGTAAGAGATCTAACCTCTCTCTTTCTTTTTAAGTACTCTCCTTTATGTCACTTCTTTTAAGCTCCTCTTTTTAATGTTGTGGGATGTTCTTTTATATTCCTCTTTTGGTACATTTTATTGTAATGTGATGAGATACCCTATTTGATCTCATCAATCCATATTCGGAAGTTTTATGTGGTGCCGTTAGGCTGCCGAGTTTTCGTAAGGGATTTTTCATCTCACTTTTATTCCCGTGAGATTTATGATACATTTGCCACAAATTCCATTGAGTGGTGTATGTACTACCCATTATTCTAATCTTTGTTTAATATACTTTCGTTTATGAGTATTTACATCAATGATCTATTTTCCTTCTTTCATGGGGTGTATGTTTTGAAAGATACCCAAGTCTGTAAGGGAACCTTTCACCCTCCTCTTTTTTAAAAGACTACTTTTGTTGGGTATTTTAATTTACATATTGTTATGTTGTGATATGTTCTCATATATCCTTATTGATGTAAATTTTATGTCCAAGTGATGAGATACACTTTTTATCTCTCATCAACTCATTTTGATGTGATGCCGTTAGGCTGTCAAGGGAACTTTTTAACCCAATTTCGATTTCTTTGGGTTCAACATGTAGTCATTGAATATGTCATCCATTGAATATGTGTGAATGACCATTTATTTTTTTACACTTAATATCCACTTATATTGGGTGTATTTATATATTTCACACATATTTTTTAGATTGATTTGTCCTTAATTTAAGGATAACTTCTTTATGAGGGATTTCATCACATTTGACATTTCTATTGAGGGTTCATTGTTGTTATGCACCAATTCACTCTTATATGGTGTATATACTATCCTTTGGAGTATTATATCATGAATCCATTTATTCTCATGATATTATAAAGTTCTGACTAAATGTTATTCCTCAATTATTGTATTCAGGTGTCTCTAATTTTGGTAAAAATCCTTTAACCAAAATATCGCTTTAAATGTTTTAATGATTTGTTCTTATTAATATCCATGTTTTCAAAATGGTTTTAAGGATTTATTTATATGGATATTAATGGTTTAAAATGTTAAATGTTTCAAGGTGGTATGGGACACTTTGATTCAAAAATCTATTTATTAAATGTTTTAAATGGTTTTGGAAATTGTTTCTTTTTGAACGGATTCATTATTTCAATATACTGAAATGTTATATTGTGATTGAAATGTGGAAATGTTATGTTTCCTTTATGCATCTTTTATGTGATACGTTTATGTTATGGTTCTTGGGAATTGTTATGAAAACGGGTGGTTCCGTGAAAAACTAAGGGCGGGTGAGCCCGATATAGCTCTCCAATGCATTGGGTAATGCGAAGGAGTGAAACGTTAAGGTTTCTCCGAGGAGATTTAGGGAATATACTGTGATGGGTATTCCAAACGTAACCAAGAGGGTTACTCCCTACATAAGAATGTTATGAATGCTTCATGTTACATTTATGTCTTATGTTTTCTATGATTTATTCATTATTTGATATGCCTATGTTTTATGGGTAAAGTGTGATTTTATTATAATGTATATATGAACTCATGTTTCCTTTACATATTTTTATAACTCTTACAGAGCTTTTTATGCTCATCCCAAGTTTTTGAAATGTTTTTTTTACAGGTCAAGGGAAAGGTACATGATGTGATGATAGTGTCATGGATGTGTCAAGAAAGAATCCGTGTTTTTTTAAATATGTTTCCGTTGATGGGAAGAATGAATAATTTCTTTTATGTAACCACTTTGTTTAAATGTTGAATGTAATGCAAGTTTCATGATCTAATTCTCTAAAACTCTAAACCTGAAAAGGTCCTCAATGTGTAATCTTGTAATAACTCAAGATTAAGTAAGGTTTAAGGCTGGGGCCTTATAGTTGGTATCAGAGGTCTGTTTAGATAACTTTATAGGTTAGGGTATTCTCTAAGAATAAGTGACATTACCATAATGGTTAGGATTCCAGAAAGAGTCCTAGTTTTAGATAAAGTGAATGAGTAAGTATATCTTAGTGTTTATCTTCCTCATTAGTACATGATGGTTATGTTGTTATACTCACACTGACCTTTTTGGTTTTATTAAATGGTTAGATCTAGCAGGCACCAAAGTGACAATGGGTTTGAAGGAAACTGTGGTGGTTCTCTGATTAAGAGACTGGATGTGATGGGGGATTCAATGAGGAATCTCATGGTTGCTCTAAACCAACTATCAAGGAGTCATGATCAAACACTTCAGCCTTGGTGAGTTCTCTAATGCATCATGTACGAGATGTCCAACTCGATGTGGAAGATTTAGGTAATAATTATTAAGGTAACCATTAGGGTTTATATGATCCTTACTTTTGAGGTAATTATGGGTTATTATATGATGTGCTAGAAAATGAAAGGCATGAGATAAACATGATGTTAAAATATGTTATGATCATTTTTGATGATTTTATCTCTTTTGAGGAATGATTTAAGAATTATATAGTTTTGGAAAAAGGACAACACGCAGACCGTGTGACTACCCATCGCGTCGGACAAAGCTGTGGGAATCGAACCCAAAACCAAAGTGCGACTGGTATTTATCACCTACCAATGGACTACATGAAGTCCCTAGTTAGTTTGATCGATTCATTTTAGTTAGATGATTTTATGAATTAAGAGTACGTTGATTTTGGGTTATTTATGAAAATTATTAACCTATCATAGAGGATATGTGACTAGGTTAATTACTTTTCAATACGAGACTTTAGGAGAAACTGATGTTGTTTGGAGATAAATGTTACGATTTAACTTGGAAGAATATGTGGCTAAATCCTTCAAATATTTGGGTTTCAATCTTATATTGGTTTACATTGAAGAATTTTATGGACATGTTGTTTATCGAATGATCCTTGTTGAACTTTGGGTTTTGTTTGACAAATTTTGGAGATTATGAATAGATTTTCTTTTTATAAAGGGTTATCCTTTTCTGGATTATCTGACCATGTACTAACCTTTTTGGTTTTGGTTATGGTTAAGTTCTAAAGATATGGGAAGTATATAGTTCTCTTTTGTGGATTAGGTGATTCTCTAGAAGTTGATTATAGTACTCTTAATATGAAAAAGTCTTCCTAAATACTTGTCTTTTGGAGAAAATATGAGTTTGTGTAAAAGTTGAAAGTCAACATGACAAGTGATTATGTTTCCCTATGAATAAATTACTCAATAAAAAGTAACTTAAAACAAAAATGTTGTCTATTAACTTTTCCTACTGGGGAATCGAATACCGTTTAACCCATCACATGTTTGTGATTTTCTTGTGGTTAACTTTCTCCTAAACATGTTTTCTATCACTCTCCATCAGAACATGACCCTATGTTTTCTCCTCAATGTCCATATTTTTTTTACATAGAATCCTAGTATGTGTTAACTCGGGTGACCTTTGTACTTATCTTCCTTTATTTTAAAGTGATTGTTTTACCGACTCTTCTTCCGGTGTGGGATTTTCAAGGATGTTTCCAAGCTCAATTTTAAAATTGCGAGGACGCAATTCCCAAAAGGGGGGAAGGATGTAACACCCCAGGTAAATAAAGAATATGACATCTTTATATTTATCCATATTTGTGAATAAAATATTAATATTACTTAAAGGGGATGCTATGCTCGATGGCGTACCCAATACGCAACAACGAGTTTCTTGGGAATCATACGTTGCACTCTAATAATAAAATAATATTATGGTATTTAGCATGTAGCCGTTGTAATGGAGGGAATGGATAGAAATAACTAAAATATGATTATATATGTTTTTAAATGTTTTTACATTTATCCAATAAAGGATAGAGGCTTAAAATACGGAAAGAATTCAATTTTAGACGTATATGCCCTAGTTTTCACTAAAGGTTCACTTATCACTTTTGATGTTGAACCATCATTAAATATAGTTTTGTTCACTCTTAAACATTCTTTTGGACCAAATAAAACTCTTCTTAAGAATTGGTACATCAAAATTTACTTTGTGTAAATTTTTCTTATCTTTCTAATAAAGTTCATTTTTTAATGAATAGTATAAAATGTGTTATTTTAATTCAAAACCTCTTTTAATATAATTTATTTAAATGATTAGATTATCTTTTGAATTTGGTTTAAAGTTAAATTAGAATATATTTTTACCATTAAATCCAACAGTCGTCGTTGGAATTAATTTCACTTTGAAATCAGACTTAAACCACTGTCAATCTTTTGATACTTATTGTTTCAGAAAAACACGCTATTTGCTCTGAGAGCGGGAATTAATTATTAAATTTATTAATGTGACTTTTATGTTTTTAATTTTGTAAAATAGACTTCATTTTTGAATTAGGAATATCAAATATAGCTTAGGGTGAATGTTTGGGTTTTTTCTGAAAAACTTCAATTTTTGATGAATAGTGACACCACTATGTGGTACTTATAAAAACTGATTTTTCCATTTAAATGAAATTTTGCCACCTTGGTGTATTGAATTTAAAAAATCCGACATACATGGTTGTCATTAAGTAGTAAAATGTGGTTCAATGAGATACGAATATTTTTTTTGGTGAATAGTAACTTATTATGTTTTTAATCGTGATTAGTGGTAATTAGTGTAGTTTAAGGTGAAAATAATGTTTTAATAATATGAGATGACCTAGACACATGTCCTACCATCATTGGATGTGTCATGGACGACCAAGACAAGCCATGGGTCAACTTGGGGACCCCATTGGGCCACTTTGGTTGGAAAATGACATAAATACCTTTTATTTAATGTTAATGTAAAAAATGGCACAAACATGATATGTTTTACTAAAACAATTTTTAAATGGGGTTATACAAGTAATATTTTATATTATAAATAGTCATTGGAAATATAAAAATATTTCCTAAATCATATTATTTTTTCTATAATTTTTAGACA
The DNA here is from genome assembly GCA_963277665.1 of Viscum album. NCBI lineage: Eukaryota > Viridiplantae > Streptophyta > Magnoliopsida > Santalales > Viscaceae > Viscum > Viscum album. The sequence goes on from OY728150.1 coordinate 1,594,412,284, forward strand.
TTAAATAAATTAAATTATTTATGACATAATAATGATGCAGCGATGACATCATTATTTGACGATTTAAATAAAATGGAAAGATAATGTAAAATCTATGAACTACACATGTCCAAAACTTATTGGATGGGTGGATTTCGAACCCTTATCACCTTATAGACTAATTATATCAATGTGGGACCTTTTTAAACCGAAACACATTTTCAAATAAAGTAATATTTCTTTACTTTCCAAAAGTCCCTTCCTCTCCTCTTATAAAAGGCCCCCACCTCTACCTCATTTCACACACTCCTCAAGCCTTTGGCTCGGCCAACCCCTGCCCATTTACTCTCTCCACATTCCTCTCCTCATCCTAGAGGATTCCCTTTGGGAAGAATCCTTTCAAAATAAGCCTTTAGGCTCAAATAAAAAGGAGTTACACTTTTAAAGGTAATTCATTCTCTCATGTTCATTTGTTTTATTTTGCTTCTCCAACCCCCTAAAATCTTTTTATTTACTTCTATTGTAAAAAAACCAGTATCTTCAATATACTAGGATGTTGTTATAAGATTTATTCGAGCTACACTCTCACACAACTACATCAACAGGTTCAAGAACATTCGGTTTCCGTGGATGGCGAAATTCTGCCTCCCGAAACGATGATTGTTCAACACTCATATAACACCTTCAAAGGTGGCCATTTAGATGAAACTATATTTATATATGATATATAATATGTTTATGTTTTACTTAAGCTTCTGTATTTTCATTTGTTTCATACCTTTATGGTTTCCATTGTGGGTAAACACGATAATTTCATTTTAGAAAGTGCGGACTACCGCCCCCTCAAAGTGATGTGATTCGTTAATGCCATATGTGGGACGTGTAAAGGATGGATTTAAAGTTATTATATATGATGTTATACTGGAATTATAATATACCTCTATATCATTATTATTTCTTTCCATTAAAGTATGAGATAGAAATGAAAGTAGCGTTCATGCGTACGTACGGCTTACCGTCTCCATGAACGGTGCATTTCATTTCTTATCCCCAAATGTAATGTACTATTAAAAGTACATGTATATAATGGATATATATAATGAATGGTATATCTAAATTATGAATATAATTCTGGAATTAAAATATACATACCTATCATTTGGTTTTAATTCCATTAATATGACAAATAAATGAAAGTAGCATTCATGCGTACGTACGGCTTATCGTCTCCATGAACGGTGCATTTCATTTCTTACCTATAAATGATTATGTAATATTATATATACATGTATATGCTGGATATATATGATATATATGATATCCAAATCAGGAATGTCATTCTGGATATAAATAACCTTTGACCACATGAACAACATGTAATTATAAGAAGTCCACTTTCGACTTAAGAACCAAATATCGACAAAACAAACATTATTAACTTAAATGATTACATAATGTTTATTGAATGTCAATAATTGATATAAAAAGAATAATGAACTTGGAAAAGGATCTTAAGCAAGTATAAATTAACTCATGTTTATTATTCAGGACGTTAAAGAACGATCGAGTCATGTCGGACCCGAGGTAAGGGATCCTACTCCTCTCTTTCTTTTTAAGTACACACTTTTATGTCATTCCTTTTAAAGCTCATATTTCTTGTTATTGGGATGATATTTTATATTAAACTTACTGTAATTTTTATGTTCATGTGATGAGAGACCATATTCTCTCTCACCAATCCATTTTGGGAGTTTTGAGTGGCGCCGTTAGGCTGCCGAACTTTCGTAAGAGATCTAACCTCTCTCTTTCTTTTTAAGTACTCTCCTTTATGTCACTTCTTTTAAGCTCCTCTTTGTAATGTTGGGGGATGTTCTTTTATATTCCTCTTTCAGTAAATTTTATTTTAATTTGATGAGATACCCTATTTGATCTCATCAATCCATATTCGGATGTTTTATGTGGTGTCGTTAGGCTGCCGAGTTTTCATAAGGGATTTTTCATCTCACTTTTATTCCTGTGAGATTTATGCTACATTTGCCACAAATTACATTGAGTGGTGTATTTACTACCCATTATTCTAATCTTTGTGTAATATACTTTCGTTTATGAGTATTTACATCAATGATCTATTGTCCTTCTTTCATGGGGTGTATGTTTTGAAAGATACCCAAGTCGGTAAGGGAACCTTTCACCCTCATCTTTTTTAAAAGACTTCTTTTGTTGGGTATTTTAATTTACATATTGTTATGTTGGGATATGTTATAGTATATCCTTATTGATGTAAATTTTATGTCCAAGTGATGAGATACACTTTTTATCTCTCATCAACTCATTTTGATGTGATGCCGTTAGGCTGTCAAGGGAACTTTTTAACCTAATTTCGATTTCTTTGGGTTCAACATGTAGAAATTGAATATGTCATCCATTGAATATGTGTGAATGACCTTTTATTGTTTTACACTTAATATCCACTTATATTGGGTGTATTTATATTTTTCACACATAATTTTGAGATTGATTTGTCCTTAATTTGAGGATACCTTCTTTATAAGGGATTTTATCACATTTGACATTTCTATTGAGGGTTCATTGTTGTTATGCACCAATTCACTCTTATATGGTGTATATACTGTATTTTGGAGTATTATATCATGAATCCATTTATTCTCATGATATTATAAAGTTCTGACTAAATGTTATTCCTCAATTATTGTATTCAGGTGTCTCTAATTTTGGTAAAAACCCTTTAACCAAAATATCGCTTTAAATGTTTTAATGATTTGTTCTTATTAATATCCATGTTTTCAAAATGGATTTAAGGATTTATTTATATGGATATTAATGGTTTAAAATGTTAAAAGCTTCAAGGTGGTATGGGACACTTTGATTCAAAAATCTCATTATTAAATGTTTTAAATGGTTTTGGAAATGGTTTCTTTTTGAAAGGATTCATTATTTCAATATACTGAAATGTTATATTGTGATTGAAATGTGGAAATGTTATGTTTCCTTTATGCATCTTTTATGTGATACGTTTATGTTATGGTTCTTGGGAATTTTTATGAAAACCGGTGGTTCCGTGATAAACTAAGGGCGGGTGAGCCCGATATAGCTCTCCAATACATTGGGTAACGCGAAGGAGTGAAACGTTAAGGTTTCCCCAAAGAGATTTAGGGAATATACTGTGATGGGTATTCCAAACGTAACCAAGAGGGTTACTACCTACGTAGGAATGTTATGAATGCCTCAAGTTACCTTTATGTCTTATGTTTTCTATGATTTATTCATGATTTGATATGCCTATGTTTTATGGGTAAAGTGTGATTTAATTCTAATGTATATATGAACTCATGTTTCCTTTCCATATTTTTATAACTCTTACTAAGCTTTTTATGCTCATCCCAATTTTTTTAAATGTTTTTTTTACAGGTCAAGGGAAAGGTACATGATGCGATGATAGTGTCAAGGATGTGTCAAGAAAGAATCCTTGTTTTTTTTAAATATGTTTCCGTTGATGGGAATAATGAATACTGTCTTTTATGTAACCACTTTGTTTAAATGTGGAATGTAATGCAAGTTTCATGATCTAATTCTCTAAAACTCTAAACCTGAGAAGATCCTCAATGTGTAATCTTGTAATAACTCAAGATTAAGTAAGGTTTAAGGCTGGGGCCTTATATGAATAACCACGAATTATGGCAAATATCAAAAACACATTGTGTTGTTAAGGAACAAATTCTATGTAGTCCCTTCTATGTCGAAGAAATCATTTCTTCATGGAATAAAGATTCACAAGTTGTGTGGTGGAGCCACATGTTTTTTGAACCTAATCCAAACTTGTTCACATGTACATAGAGTACACTCCAAGGAATCCCTGTGGAACTACACACCATGTATCACAGGAACAAACCATATACTACAAAAATCATATGGGATAAACATAAAGGTGTTCCTAGTGACACTACACATCATGTAACCCCAAGTGTATGCCTCATTGTATATAGGGAGTATATACCTTGAATCCCAGGTGGACCCATAAGATATGAATGGTGGTTCACATGCCATATAATTCAGAATGTATATGTGTATGTGAAAACACAACACACAATGTTACAAACCCTCCCCAACAAGCCTTGTATCATGGTAAAACACCATTATACTCATTAAAAACATATGATATATAGGTCATCATATTATGTTTTGATACACTCCTTATTTTCCTATGGGTAACACTATATATTATTGATAAATGAAAATCATGTGAGTGAATAACATGAGAAGTACGAAGATTGGTGTGAAATGCATTGTACCATTGTGGAACACACCATCAACTCCATTAAGGGTAAGTTATAGCACATGTTCTTCTCAGTTCATCTCTAGTATAGGCTTGAGTGATTTCCCTAACACTATTTTAGTATGGAACATTATTGGTTGAATGAGTTATCTTGGTCCATATATAAGAGTGTATAGTGTTTCATTACATCCTGAGAATATGATCTTAATCCCCTATAGAGATGAGTATTTGAAATAGTTCATAGTGTCCCTCTGTATGACCTATGGTGTGATCAAATAACATTCCTTCATTCACCTAAGGTAGATATCGATGTATCGAACTAAACATCATGAATAGGCTATTAATCCCATAACTAGTAGGTTAATTCAGTAGATTTCATGATACCATCATTCATATGATCCCCTACTTTAAAAAAGTATCCAAGTGGGGTTTATGGTGTCCCCTAGGGATGCTGTGAGTAATCACCTATCTGGATGTTGAGGTTTTCTGAGATCCAGTATGCATCTTCTATGGTGAATAACTGATTAGCATGACCTCCCAAGTGATCACCATTAGTGAAACCAATGATCAGGGAGTGGATTATACTGCATGATTTTTACAATGAATCCTTGAGTGAGATCATGTGGCTATATGTATGCTTGAGACCTTTTTGAGACATGGAGTATATCTTCAATATATATATAAAGGTCTTATTGTTCTTAGTGTAATTTCTATCTTGATTAAAATACCTTCTGATGAGAATATTATTCCCTTGATGCATTATCTTTTTTAATTTTGCGGTTTTCTACCAGGTATTGTTATACTCACCCTTCTTACGCAGTTCCTGCACATGTCATGTCTTATTAATATGACATGCCATTTTATGGAGTCCTTGGATTAATAGGAGATGGGGGATTATGTTTCCAGTAATATATACAACAATTTAACAATAAATACCCCAACCTCAGTAGCCCAGATATGGTGCCTTAAATTACTAAATTATAATAAGATACCTGGAATGACAACCCAATGGAAAAAATAGTTTACTAGTCTTGGTAAACTAGTTATATAATTAAGACTCACATTACATTTGAAAACCTAAATTAAATTAATAATTTCTTTGAGTATTCTATTATACCCACTTTGTGAAACATGGTATATAAGTCATAATATACTTCATATAATTATGGGGAAGAATTAAAACATATGAAAGGGTTGTACTTAAATTCTTCGTAAGGGTAAGAACACAATAGAAGCTATGATTAAATAGAGCATAAAGAATATGGAACTATAAATAACAAAAACAAATACCATTTTAATAATCACATGAGCTAGGAAACATATCCTTTAATATTATACTAGTCAAATAATAAAATGGAAAATTGATAAATAATCTCATAATGATGGAATGCATAATGTTGTACATCTGAAACATATCATCAAGTCCTCGTCTGAGAAATATGAAAATAAACATATAAGGCCTCAAACAAATCCATATCTAGTTTGCCTCTTGAGAACTACCGATTAATTGAGCGGTTATAACGGGCCCCTCCAATCACTTAATAATACATATTAATTCTACATATTAACTGGGTGAAACATAAACATCCTATATAAATATATAAAATCTAAATATCATTCCCCAGCCTGTAAACATTATCACATACCATTATGAGTAATATGTTGAATTGTATCAGAATATAAAATTTACAATCAAATTGATAATAAACCACTTAATTAAATACGTTAAATTATTTGTGTAAGAGTGATGGTTCCGCACTATCAAATTGATAATAAAACACTTAATTAAGATAATGTTTCTTATAAATTATTTCAAAATAAATCTTCATATAAATATGGAGAGAGAATTTTTAATTCCCAATAAAAGTGAAGGATAATTTTTCAAAACATACAAAGCTATTTTTACAAGGCGTGCAAGTTACTCTTCAGGTTTTTATCAATAATGATAGAAAAATTGATAGATTCTTTAGTGGAATAAACCCAAACCATCAAAAGGATCTTGAAATTCAGGACACTGTAAGTTATGAAGAAGTTGATCAATGTGCTCTCCAATGGGAGATAGATTTTTGAGTATGGTCCCATGGATATGGTGAAATGAAATAAAAAATGGAGTTTCAAGATAGAGGATATAATGATAAAGGTGAAAATAAAACTCATCCAACCACATGCCAAAAATGTGGGAAGATTCATCATGGGAACTTCATCAAAGGGATACCGAAATGATTCTAGTGTGGGAATGAAGGCCACTAATCTCATGAATTTCTAAAAGATATGAGAAGACGGGATAATGTGGTGGAGGAAATGAGAGAACCACCCATGGTCTGATTTTATAACTATAGGGAGAAATGGGACTTTGTAAGCTAGTGAACTAAACCTTAAGTCCTCGTGGGTAATCAGCCTTAGCAGCCACCAAATATAATGGAGCCTGAGAAGTTTTCTTCCATCACTACTATAGAAGTGAAGCAAGAAAAATGAATCCATACAAGGTACACTTCCTATTAACTCAATAATGGAAAATGTCTTATTTGATTTTGGTTCTACATATTCCCTTATATCATCCATGTTTTTTAGAACTATAGAATCGAAGCCTTGAAACCTTAATATAGAGATATCTATAAAAAAACACTAATTGGTGAAATAATTGTAACCCAAGTGTTTGTCTCTTCTCTTATTGGTGTATGTGGGAAGATTCCTCTAGTAATCTCTTAATACTTCCCTTGGTGGAATTTGAAGCTGCAATGGGAATGTTTTGGATATCGTTATATAGAGCATATGCATCTATCGAGAATAGGAAATATAATTTCATATTCTAAACCATCCCATGATCCTCTATAAATGCAAGGAATATCATGAATCGCCTTTGGAAAGTCATTTAATAGTGTGGGTGTTGATTCCCTATGAAGAGGCATGCCTCGCTCTTGTAGTTGAGTCAAAGGAAAGTGTGAACCTAGAAAAAATGCCCATCGTGAGAGAATATAGTGATGTATTTTTTGAAGAGTTAATCATACTTACCTCAGATCGTGAGGTAGATTTCTTTATAGAACTCATAACCAGATATACTCTTATGTAAAAGTGTCCCAATAGGATGTCTCATATCAAACTAGAGAAGTTAATGAAGTAGCTGCAAGAACATTTAGACATAGGGTATATATGACCTAGTGCATCACCTCAGGGTGCGCCAATGCTCTTTGTGAAGAAGAAGGATGGATCAATATAGATGTGTATCAATTATAAGGAACTCAACAAGATTACCATAAAGAACACTTATCCTATTACAAGGATTGATGAGTTGTTTGATCAGTTAAGAGGAACTCAATAAACATAAAAAGTGTATATTTATTCTAGGTATCATGATCCTATGGTGAAGAAGGAATATATTCATAAGACTACCTTTCGTACAAGGTATGGGCACTTTGAGTTTCTAGGGATTCCCTTCAAACATACCAATTTCCCTGAAATCATCATGGATTTGATGAATAGTGTCTTTAGACATTACCTCAAAAAACTTATGGTAGGGTTTATTAATGATATTCTCATCTACTCCAAGAGAATGGAGGAACATGAAGAACATCTAAGTCTTATATTAGAGACATTAAGAAAGGATAAATTTTATGACATGTTCATAAAGTGTAAAGTTTGGATAAAAAAAGTCACCTTCTTGGGACACACGATCACAAGAGAGGGAATTTTAATGGACCCTTTAAAGACAATGTTAATTGAGGAATGGCCTAGACCCTCTAGTATCATAGTAAACTGTAGTTTTCTGGGATTAGAAGGGAACTAAGAATGTATTTTGAGTAATTTATCATGATTTTCTATCCAACTAACCATGATAACAAGGAAATGGGTATAGTATGTCTGGATGGATGAATGTGAGTACTGATTCAAGAAGCTAAAGAGAAGGATGGTCACTTCACTTGTACTCACATTACCAATGAGTGGAGAAGTTTTTGTGATATACGGTGATGCATCATGGAATGTCTTGGATTGTGTAATCATTAAAAATTATAATGTGATAGACTATGCCTCACGGTAGTTGAAGATCCATGAGCATAATTGCCCGACACATGATCTAGGGCTAGAATCCATGATTTTTTACCTTGAAAATCCGGTGGCATTACCTTTATGGTGAGAAGTGTGACATATACACCAACTACAAGAGCCTAGAAAATATATTCACGCCATAAAAGATCAACATGAATAAAATGAGATTGTTAGAGCTAATCAAGGAAAATTATTTATTTATTCATTACCATCCCGGATATGCAAACAAGGTAGATGATGATGATGCCCTTAGAAAAAAAGAACCTAAAACTCTATCCATGTTGCCGATTGATAAAGACCCTATCTTCATGGACATGAAAAGGTTGGGTTTGAAAATCATAAAGGAAGTGTATAAATCTTGCCTTTCCCAAATGATTGTGAAACCATCTATCAAAGATAAGATTAAGGAAGAACAAAGGGTTGATTTGGAGTTACAAAAGATGGTGAATCCAGAAAAGGAGGGGAAGCTGCATGAGTTCCATATCGACGATGATGGTGTGATTTTGTTTAGAACACAACTGTGTGTTACTTCATCACTCGTGATATAGAAGGAGTAATTGGAAAATGAAAATAAATCAACATTCCTTATAAATGATGTTAGAACAAAGATGTACCGAGATCTCTTAGAACACTTCTGGTTGGATAACAGGAAGAATGAGATTGTATAATATATCTCATGGGGATTAGTATGCCAGTAAGTTAAAGTAGAGAAAAAAATGTCCAAAGGGATGATGCAACCATTTCCTATACCCATGTGGAAATGAGAGAATGTCACTATGGACTTTGTCAAGGGTCTCCCGAAGAGGTCAAGAGAAATAATGTGATATGGGTTGTGGTTGAAAAACTCACCAAAAATACCCATTTTATCCTTATTTTGGAAGATCTCTTATATGAAAAACTTGAAAATCTATATTTAAATGTAGTGGGTAGACCTGATGGGGTTCCCCTCTCGATTTTCTCTTATCATGATCCAAGGTTCACATCTAAATTCTGAAGGAGTCTTTAATAAGATTTGGATTCTGAATTAAATTTCATCACGACCTATCACCGACAAACTGATGACCAATATAAAAGAACTATTCTAAATCTTGAAGATATGCTGAGAGGAAGCACTCTAAAATTAAAAGGTGTATGGTATCATCATATTAAATTTTTTGAGTTCTCATACAACTTTAGATTCAACTCGAGTATTTAGATGGCTCCATATAAAGCTCTGTATGTAAAGCGATGTAGAACTCCAATATGTTTGGATGAAGTTAGAGAATAAAATATACTTGGAACTGATTTTGTGGAAGATATGATATGGATGGTTCAAGTCATCCAAAAACATATCAAATATTCTCAAAGTCAGCAAAAGAGTTATGTTGACAACCATCTAAGGGACACGGAGTTCAACATTGGAGATAAAGTCTTCCTTCTAATATCACTATGGAAGAGAGTCATGTGGTTTTGAAAGAAAGACAATCTTAGCCCACGGTACATTGGCCCATTTGAGATCATTGAATGAATAGGATTCATATCCTATAGACTTGCACTTAAACTGAATATGGCTCAAGTTCATGATATTTCTCAGACATCACTCCTAAGAAAGTACATACCACATCCCTCGCAAGTACTGAACTTATGGGTGGTATGGCTTGAAGATGATCTCTCCTATGAGGGGCAGCCACTAGACCAGAGAGATAATGTTTTATTCAATAAGACAACACATCATTTCAATTGGTTTTGGATAAACCATATGTTTTAACAAAATACATGGGAATTGTAGGAGGTGATGAAGGAGAAGTACCCTCAACTATTTGTGTAAAATGAAATTTTGAGGGAAAAATTTCATAAGGGGGGAAGAATGTAATGAACCAAAGTTTTATCAATGGAAATACCTTATTATAGTCTTTCCTTAAAGTATAATAATAATAGGAATCTCGATGACATATAATGATACTAAATACTATGTGATCTTTAAACATAATTTTACCACTTCTATGTTTTCAATTTTGAAAAGCTGATATACATGTTGCGTCCTGGATGATTTTTTTGGGTCTGATGGAACAAACATAATTTTTAGTGAATAGTAAACTACCCTTATAAATAGTGACCTAACCTTATGAATAGTAACCTACCCATTTGAACAATGACCTTTCATATGATAGTATATATATATATATATATATATACGATCTATGTGAAATTATAATATACTTGTATATTAGAGTTAGTAAATTAATGATTTTATATTAGTATTTTTTGAATAAACTATTATTTTAATTAATAATTTAATTTAACATATTTATAATTTTTTTTTGAAAAATGGAGTCCCTTTTGGTATTTTACACATCAAAAAATGGTTAGGTTGAATTTTTGGCGTTTTTGTGAAGTGCATTAATTTTTGTTGAATAGTGAAATTCAATCATTTAGAAAATATGCTAAATAAAAGAATTTTTGCATCATGCTTGGGTCATGACCGATGTAAATGGACATTAGTTCGAAATAAGATGCACTCATTACTATTATTTGTAATATAATCATCACTATTTCTTTACTTGTGGATAAATAATAAATTAATTAATATAGTATTGTGAAAATCCCTCTCCTCTCCACTATAAATACCACCCTTCACAACCCCATTTCCTCACACTAATAAAGATTAATGAATCGTATAAAATCTACCCATACATTTTTCCTTTCCTATACCCCACATCAAATTTCTCTTGGTTTTATCAAAATAATAATCCAAGGATCCATAAAGAGGATACAAGAGGTAATTCCCCTCTCGGTTTTCCTTTAATTTCCTTTCAATTTCAAGTTCTTTTCTTAATCTACCACCACCTATCCTCTTACAAATGGTATGGTAACTCTATTATCTTAAATATAAATTAATTTTATGATACTAATGGGGGAGTATATTACCCAACCCCTTTCTCCTCTTCATTTAATTTTATAATGTAAAACACTGTTCGTGAGGAGTTAATTTATCACCTTCAAGACTGACATGTTTCCGTATTCTTTTTCGACCTTCAGATCCGGTCATGTAACCATTTTTATTGTTGAAGAAGATTATTTTATATGTATTATATCATATTTAATGTTCTGGAACAAACTTATGTACATATTACTAAATTATTAAACAATATAAGTTCATTGTGGTTGAAAACCCGCACAAATTAACCCAAACGATCATCATTAAATTATTATCTAACAATTATTTCTCATCATATATAAAATATTTATTTATAAGATCATTTAAAGTAATGTAACATCATTATTAATATATAATTACAATTCTATATGTTTATCCATGGTTTATATGAACTTTTATTCATTAATACAAGTTAATCGTTCATGAAATCTATAAAAACAAACATTCCTGAATAATGAATTTATGCCCTATAAATCATCCAAAATACCACAAATGAACTTAATAAAAACATTATTAATATTATTAATGTAAAAAGTGTTCTGTAATTTTTAATTAATGAATATAATGTGGTTATACAGTACATGAAACTGAATAAAGTGTTCGGATACATGGTAAGGGGTAATTCTCGAACCCAACTCTCAAACTTTTGGTTTCTTGTCTTTTAACCTATTTTCTATATATATATGGCATAATAATCCTTTCATAATATACATATTACCTATTCTAGGATATAAATTTTTTCTAACTGAGTTTATGAAAAACCCAATGTTCTTCCAAAAGAACCCTTCTTACAAATTAACACCCTCTTTTTACTTCTCAAAGATTGTTTCTACATCAGTCGTCATTGTTTGTTCTATGTCAATAATCTTATCCCCTAATTATTTATGGAGACAAATATTTAGGAATGTATTATTTATTATATGAAACTCACTAATTTCCATGGGTTATTTTATGTGTATTTTTTACATATTATATAGTGTGGCATGTGTGATAATATTAATGTTATGAAGTGACGGGGGCACCCAGAATTTTATAGCATGATATTAATGTTAAGTTTTGACGAGTTTACTCGAAATTATAAATTTGTCCAATTCATTGGGTAAATTGATTAATCACCTGAGTTAAATTGAAATTATGTGTCCACAAAATGCTAGCTTTGTTCACAAATATGTGTTGTAGTTAATCACTAAGACATGATGTTCCATTTTTAAGAATTTTCACATTTCAATTATTTTATTAATACTTCTTATCATGTTCATGACTCTTTTACTATGTTATGATTTTTATCACCCATTGATATATTTTATATATCTATCCTCTTACTAGGACATTATCTTAACCCTTTTTTTGTGTACCCTCATGTGATTATCCGTACTGAAGAGTTTTCAAGTAATAATAAGAAAATTGAGAAGAATGGATTAAAAAAATATTTACATTTTATGTAATAAATTTTATATATGTACCCAGTTTTCCTAAGACACTAAACCATTGGATCATATATATTTTATACTATTATGTTGTTTGTTTTCAAAATGATTTAATAGTAATGTGAGAAAAGGCTGGGTTTCTATAGTTGGTATCAAAGGAAAGGTTTAGTAGATTTGGGAATTAGGATTAGTGAACCCTATAGAAAACCTATAGTATGATACTAATTACAATTATGAACATATGAAGAACTTCTAAATATATGGATCCCATAAGATATTATTTTAGTGTAAATTTCACAGGTGAATAAATAATTTATTCATGACTCGTTGACAAATGAATAAATTATTTTAAAATTCTTAAAACCTATTGTATGATTTTTGATCTCATAAAAATAAAATATTTCCCAACTCATTACATGGATATGAAAAACCCACCCATCGTATAATCATAATAGATTTATATTTATTCCATTGGATCATGAAAACAATTGTCATTTCATCATAGCTTAACCCATGTACAAGAAAACATGTATCATCAAAATTTCATCATAATAATAAATAATAGTAGAAAAAACTAATAAGGATGGTATCATTTCATAATATCCATTGTGAATAATAAGTAACATCAATGGTTGTTTGCTTATTAGTTAATACTGTCAAGATATCACTAGAATATTTCTTGAGGAAAATACCATTTTATTTTTGAAAATAATTTTTCAAATTTAAAAATTTACTAAATATTGGGAAAAATATTTCTTTGAATAAAATCCAAAAATAAATTATTGGAATATTAAAGGAATATAAAATAATGTTTTGTTTAAAAAATTATTTTTTGGTAAACATTAAAACTAATATTTCTTTCATAGATTTATATATTAGTTCTTAATTTGGAAAATTAAAAGATTATTCCCTTAAAAATTAATATAATAAAATAAAACATGGTTAAAAATGACATTAATAAATCATTTCAAAATAGTAATTTTATTCTGTAGAAAATTTTAAAAAAAATATGTACATAGAATAAAAATATTTCCAACTGAATAGAGAAAAAAGTATGGTTTTACTAAAAAATATTCTACCAAACTTTTTAGTACATAGGGAGAGAAAAATGAAAAAAAATTATAAAATAAATATCGAATAGAAAAAATATTTTGGAGATATATCATATAATTTTATTATCTTGTATTTAATAAAAAAATCCCTTTAAATACTGAGATTGTAATATAAAACATTTACTGCTTCGTAACATTAGAATCATAACCCATGAAAGAGAAATCACATCCAATTTAACATTAAAAAGCATGAATTTAATAATTTTTTGGATACAACATATCAAAGTGGTAGTATATAAACCACATAAATGATAAAATTCGTTATTATGGAATTTTTTTCAAATAATCAAAAGTGATGCGAGAAACACTTACCTGAAGTTCAGCTTGCTTTGTAAGTTCAATAAAACTATTATGTAAAAAATTGTATTTATTCTAGTCATATTAAATTACTATATTAATACATATAAAACCATAAATGGTTTAATTATAAATTTTATCACCTTTCCTTTTACAACCTCTGATTATCATCAATATTTCAGGTGTTAATTACTTCTTTTTCATGTATGTTTCGATTCAACAATTGTGGTCCTTGAATCTTGATCATAGTACCATTATCTTAAGAATTATAATAACGATATAAATATAATATATATTTATAATATACATATTTGTAACAATCCATAAATATAATAAATAGAAAAATCAATTACATCATTCTTGGGGATGGTAGTCTTTACAAATTCATGACCAATGATTTCATTTTCAAAAAAATTAACAAAACAAATATAACTAATATTTTTAACTAAATAATCCTAAAGATATTATATATTTATTAAACAAATCATTATATCCAATTATTTTATAATTTATGTAAAATGAATCATATCACTATATGGAGGTGGTACTCAACACTTAAACATGATTGCTAATTTTGTTTACAATTTAATAGAAATGAGGTGGAAAATGGTTTTCCTCTAATCATAAAAACATATCAGTGTAATTATGATATTTGAATAATCATGTTAGAATTTATAATAACTTTCTAAATGAACTATAGGATGATATAATATTTTAAAGGGTCGGGTAAGATAATTACCTCTTCTTTGAGATGCCTCGTTTGACTTAGGCATTAAGCCTTTCTAGGATGGTCTTAGGGTAAGAAATCGATATCTAGAATGAATTAAGAGAGTTTATGATGGGTTTTGGAAAGTTATTTTATTATTTATAAAGAAGAAAATTTTTAGAATAATGGAATAGAAAAGGTTCCCTATTATTAGTTCAGACATAGAAATTCAGGGAATTAAAAAAATGTCCTGATACATTTATACACAAATATTAAATCACTTTATATTAATGTCATATAAATTAAAATATGATCCATAAAAAACCATAATGGATTAGTGACATTATATATTAGATATATAATATTATTGTTTTATTAAAAATCATAATCATCATGCATAAAGATCTTCCAACATAGTACTCTATAGAGGTGTACCATAATAAAAAACTTTTTCTATAAATTGGGGAAAGGAAACAAAATAAAAGGGTAACCTCAGATGATCATTAAGTCTAAATATGGGATATATCAATTTATGATCATATAATATCATAATATAATAATAAGGTCGGGATATATTGACAATAAAATAATAATTTCATACCAAATCTATAAAATATCATAAACATGAGTTATATAATAAAACATTATAATTTCAAAATACATGAATGATAAGTATGAGAATTCATCGTAACTCAATATTGAACTATAAGATCATGTCATAATTTTTTTTGGAAACATCATAAGTATAAACACCATTTTATATGTATTGTTTTTCTAACAAGACCGTCAAATTAGCCATCAACACCAATTACTGATAGAGAATCAAGCGCAATAACTTATTTCCTATAACAGATCAAACACATCAACTTTTTTCACATAATTATCTCATGAGATATAATTTTTTACCTGAGAGATATAATTATCACCCATTACATAATAAAAATCAAAAATATGTGTTCTAAAATATCATAAAAAATTCATCACATTATACTTATGAAAAAAAATCTTTCATAATAATTTACTTACAGCATAACCCATGGAAAATAAATTTGTTTCATAAAAATTTTATCTTTTCTGTATGGACATAAATCACCTAGATAAAGAATAATGATTATAACTTTAGATATATACCCATTAAATAATATTTATAATTATATGATTTAATATTATAAGTATAAATGTTTTTAAACATCCCTTTGAATAATTCTTGAGGAAAATAACATTTCAATTGTAATTTTTTTAATCAGTAAACTTAGAAAGGAAAAAAATCACTGAAAGTAAAATTAAATATATGAAATATAATCCTAAATAAATTTTGGTTTCATGAATATTGGAAAATATTCTCTTTCAATACAAGTTAAATAATAATTCCTTCAATCTTTTTTTCATAAAAGTCCCAAGGTGCCTCATTTTGAAAATTATAAAAAGATTCATTTCGTACAATTTTTTATAAATTAATAAATGGTTAAAAATGATTTTAATTTTTTTATGATAATTGTAAAAAAATAAAAACATTTTTATAAAAAATGGATATGTAATAGAAGTATTCTCTATCAGATACCTAAACATAATTAATATAGAAAATTGATGAAATTGTAAAGTAAACCCTTACCTAGAGTCTTTATAATACATATTCATAATCAACATCATGTATAATAAATACAGATTTATTATACATATAATCCATAACGATATTCATATATATTGCAACATTTATTATTCATTTATAACATCTTGTCACCTATTTATTAATAATATGTTATTAAAATCACTATTCTAAGATACAATTGCTTCCTTTTCAAAGCATGTTTCAGTTCGTCCATAATGATTCTTATATTTAATAAATGGTTAAATAATTTAGATAATTTTATTCTTGGTATAAACCTAATTTATATTCGTTATATAACAACACATAAAAATTAGAGGTATAAAAATGAATTACATTGTTCCTGGAGAATATAGGTCGTACCTAAGCATAAATGATGTTTCCATTTTTCGACTGATGAAATGAAAGAAAGGTAAATAATAATCCACCATTATAGAATAATTATTATATCATATATATAATATATAGTCATGAAAATAATCCTTCTTAACACTAATTTGAAATATAAAATAAAAAAAATTCTTGTCGCGTCATGAAGACGGTAGCCCATACGTACACACGAGGGACATCATAATTTCTTAAAATATGCTATGGTATGATGGTACATGTTATATTAAAATTATATAAGAATTATTATTTAAAAAAATAAATATATAAAAATTAATTCCATCTTAATACCAATCAATAAAATATGGTGGAGAAAAATGAATTGTAATTATATATGGAGATGTTAAGCCACGTGTACGAATGAGTGATATTTTCACTACTTATTTGATGGGAAATAGGGTGTATAATAGTGGTTAAATAATACTAATAAAATTTTAGAATATTTAGGATACATAATTTTTTATTTTATAAAAAACATAATATATTTTTTAGAGTAAAATACTAGTATAAAAACCTGAATGGATAAGACACTGACCACTTCTTCGAAACAACTCCTTTACATTTCCTTTAAGGAACTCTAGGGTTGGATTTAGGGAAGACAATAAACTATAGAATATGGTTATGTATGTGTAGAATATAATGTTTCATATAATTGGATATATATATATATATATATATATATATGGATCAATTTGGACTATTAATGTGAGGGGTGAGGTGTCCATTTATAATTAAAGTTACAGGAAGTTGTAGAATTTCTCCAAATATTAAATTATTATAAATTTATTATCATGTAAAATATCTAAAAATGGATATAGTATCAAAACATAGGCTTTACAGGGATTTAATTCCACAAACCATTATAATTTAGACAAACATTTTTGTAATTTTAAACCTTATCAATTTTAGTAAGTGTTGGTTATCCTATTTAAATTTCAACTACAATAAACAAATACAACTTTAAAATGTTGTACTTTTTATGAATAATGTTGAAATTAGACCATAAATAAATAATTTATGAAATTTTATATCATATAGTAGTAAATGATTTATTATTTTTTAATTTTTAGGGTTTTTAGGTAATTTAATAGACTATTATTTTCATAAAATATCATTATTGTCATTTTTGACATTATTCATTTCATTTTGCATTATATACTTAAAGATAGGGTGGAAATATAAATATAATGATTTCAGATCTCCCAAATATTTCATATAGATCTATAAAAGTTTTTTATCATAATGAATCAATCAAAATATTTCACATTAATATTTTTAATATCATTTATTATATTCTTTCATTAAATGGAGAAATATTGCTTCTTTGTCTCTTAAATAATTAAGTACATTATATAATTACAAGAAATTAAATAATGAATTTTTTTCATGAAAATAATTTTAATAATAAAAAAATAAACACTTATATTAGTTTATAACATACTTTTCTCCATATCCAGACATATAATAGATATTATAAACCAAGAGATGTACATTTTCTTATATTCTTTGACATTTAATAATATATAAGTTATTTTCATGGATATGTGTCCATTAAATACTTAAATTTAAAACCTAAGGTGTTAATTGATGAATTATCTTCCACATATAATAATTAAAATTAAAAATTATAGCCTTATCCCATATTTATAATCCAATTTAACCTGATTTACCCTCTATATGGGTGATAAATTTTTCCATAGTTACTATTCATATTGACCAACAAATAAAAGGGACCAAAATACCCAATTTTAACATTGTGATTAAAAATATGAAATTAATTTCATCTAATTAAATACATATGAATTTCATAAATTAATTTTAATTTATTTTCATAAAATATGAAAAATAAACTTTTTAGAGAATAAATACAGTTTTATGAATTGAATTGGATTTATTCTTAGGAAATTATTATAAAAATATTTATGGATTATTTATAACATTTGGCCAAGAATATTATATATTAAACTTATAAAAATCATTTATAAATTGGTATTAACATAAAATATGTATATTAAATATATTTCACACATAAATGATTTTAGAAAAAACATCACTTTTATTTTCAAACAATTTTTTAATGATATTAATAAGATATGTAATGATTTAATTTCACAAAATTTTAAACTATATATTTTCATAATTTAGTTTTTATTTTTCGTACCCTTGAGTCCATCTTCGAGGAAATAACGGAGCTATACTATTTTAATAGTGTTTTTTGGTTTATCTAAACTCTCTCTTGTGTGTAGCACAAGTTATAAAAGAAATTAAATTATTTAAAGAGAATTATTTCATAAAAATATTGTTATGCTAAATTATACTACCCCTAAAATGAATTTATACATTGAAAGTTTCCATTATGATATTAACATGAGGGAAAAAATCTACCTCATCACCTCCTCAGGTTCTTACATAGCATCCTCAAATTATTCGGTTCAATATAAAACATTGAACATGCAAGTGGTCTTGTTTTGTAGAATTTTCCCTCTATGAACTAGAATCATTCTGATTTATCGTCATAAAAAATATTATCATTTATCGGTAGTACCCTTATGATTATTAGATTTTAAGGACTAGTTATGTAATTCCTCTCAAGAGATACATTGAACACATCATGACCTTGAGAGAGACTCGGTGGAAGAGTCAATAAAAAATCTACCATACCAGTACAATCAAGAATTTTTAGAGGAATGATATAACTTGGTATTACCTTAACCTTCTTTCCAAATCTCAGCAGTCTAAACTAGGGATATATTCATAAGTATATCTTTTTACCCACTTCAAAATATAGAATAATCTTATAATTGATAACTTGTCTTTTTAGTAGACTATAAGATGTTATTATGTGATGTTGAATGGATATAACTTTATCTTCCATTTATTCAGCTAGATAAGGTCCTAATAACATTATTTAGACAATATCCTTTCTATCACATTAGAGTTCATAACATCTTACCATATAGGGCTTCATAAGGAGCCATATGAATGACATAGTGAAAATTATTATTGTAATAAAATTCTACCAAAAGAAGGTGTTGATCCCAACCACTTTTGAAATCTATAGAGAAAGCTCCAAACATGTATTTTAGAGTTTGATTGGTCCTACTAGACTAATAATTTTAATGACGATGAGAAGTAGAGCTGAAACATAACTCTGTATCTAGAGAATTTTGAATACTTATCTAGAAAAATCAATGTGAACCTCATATCCCAATCAGATACCATTGAATGTGGTACTCCATGAAATATTACTGCATCATGAAAATGTTTATTCAATGAATATCAATAGATAAATATCCTTGGATATCAATGTCATGTGATGAATTCATATGTTAATCAACTATAACATATATAGAATTATTTTCTTTAGATGTTTTGGGGAGTCTGAAAAAAATACATTCTGATGTTTTCCCAATTCCATTTAAATGTGTTTAAAGGATTTAACAACCCCATAGAAATTTTTCTCTAATAGCTAAAATCCTAAAAAAAATAAGCACTGATAAGGATACTTTGCAATATCTCACATCATTCCTTCCCACTATAAATTCTATTATTAATCTTTATACATCATTATACATCAAGGATGAATTGATAATATTGAAATATGAGCCTTATCTAATAGCTCCTTCTTCAAATCCGGTATGGTTGGGGAACATAGAAAGTTGATGAACATTATTATTCCATCACTATCAACATTGAACTCATGAATCTTTCAAAACATCTTTTTCTTCTCTACATATACCTTCAATACCTATTTACTCATTACATGGATTGTTGGTTGAAAATTTATTTGAAACTAATAATATTTCCCCCCTTCCATTAATATTTATAGATCTATCCTTTAAAAATCCATATATAAGATATTTTTTTGTGATCCTCATCATATATAATCTAGCATTATCCATTTGACTTAAAGAATCTCCAATGTTTTTCTCTTTCCCATAGTTGTAATGTATTGTCAATTCATAATATTTAATCATCTCTAAAAATATTATTTTGTGCATGATTATCTATTTTTTAGTGAAAATATACTTTAAACATTTTTCGATTAGTATATAAGTCACACGTTTCTCCATATATATAATTCCTCCATATCTTTAATGAAAATATTACCACACCTAACCCCAAATCATGAGTTTTGTATTTTTCCTCATCCACCATCAATTGGTTTGAGGCATAACCTATCACCATATCATTTAACATGAGAAAACATCTCATTCTATTTTTTAATGAATCATTATAGATCACAATTGTTTATCAACTATAGTATTGTGTTAGAACATCTACACTGACCAAGCATCTTTTTATTTCCTAGATACACCCATCGCATTCCCCCAACCATGTAAAAAACTCCTTCATGAGTTAACTTGGTGGGTGTATTAGATAATCATAAGAAACATTTAGTAAAAAAATTATAACATCCATCCAATCTAACAAAACTATATATTTTAGTCATTATGGTTGTTCTACGAGATTTCTCAATAACATATATCTTGGAAGGATCTACTGATATTCCCTAAATTGAGATTATATTACAAAAAAATGAAATGGTATAAAGCCATAATTAATACTTGGTAAATTTTTAAAAATGGTTATCTTTCCTGATGTACTTCAGAACAATCCTAAACTAATATTTATGTCTTTCCATTATCTTTTAATGTACAAGAATATCCTCAAGAAATAATATCATAAACTGATCAAGGTAATAACTAAGGACATTATTAATTAATTCCATAAATATGGAAGGAAATTAGTAAGACGACAAAGAATATCTATAAATTCATAGTTTCTAACCCTTGTAGAGAATTCCATCTTTTATAAATTATCCTTATTAACCCTGAGTGGATGATATCCATAATGAAGAATAATAAGGAAAAAATATTGTTCTCATTATAATTAGTCAAATAATTCAGTAATTTAGGGAATATGATACTTTTTATTTATATTGATCATTCCATGTTCCTGATAATCATGTTGAGTCACATTGATCCATTTTTATTTGTAAAAAAACCAAACAGGTGAACCCTAAGGTGATAAAATAGGTTGAATGAATCCCATTTTAATTTTATCAGGGTGTTTCTTATTCAATTCCTATAACTCAATTGGGTACATTCTATAAGGACTATTTGAAACATTCATAGCACTAAATATTAAATCTATTGAAAACTAAACTCCATGATTCTATGAAATAAGTGGAAATTATTTTATATATACCTAAAGAAAATCTTGTAGAATAGTTGAATCATTAATGATGAGTTTTCCCTCAACTATTTGAAGTAGATAGACATCATGTACAAGAATTAAGTCCCAAAAGATAGATTTTATTTCTTATGGATGTTTATATTGATCTTTAAATTGACAAATGATCATAGGATTATTTAGAATATGAAATGTGACTTCCCTTCCCGAAAAATTGATATGGGATACATAAAAAAAATATCATTCCATTCCAAGTATCATGATGATTTCAACTAAATGGAGTACAAAAAGATCATTATGAATCATATACCACAAACATCAATCAAAGAAGAACTATAAACATTATATTCCATCATTGTTCTATTATGAGTTTTCACATCTATCTCAATATTTTATTATTAAGATGATAGGGAGATTTCCAAAGAAAAATTACCCAAAAATAAAATATTGGGTGGATCCAGAATCAAATAATAAATTATATGTTCTAGAGTAGATAATAGGTGTACATTTCACCATGTCATTCTCATAACATGCTTCAGAAGTCGTTATTGTATGAGATTTTCAATTTTATTGGGTAATAAGTGGTTGTTGATGGTAATCCATAAAAATATTTGAATTCATTCACTTGATGGTATAATTCCCATTCACCTTACATTTTAATCATTAGAGCATGGGTGGTGCATTTTTTGGCATCTTATTTTCCTACATTGCATTAACTGTCCTTATCATCAACTTTCGATAATCACACGCTTTATGACCAACCTTTCTACTTTTAAAACACCTAAAATTCCATTCAAAAATTTTTATTAATGCTTTTTCACAAATTTATCTCATGTACGTGACTGGAATTTCTTTATAGCAGCTGATTTATTCTAATTTTTCAAAATTATTGACTTTTATTTTCTTATCAAATAAATTGGAATGGTGTCAATATTTTATTTTCATTCCTAATATGAGTTCATGTTGAAAATTTTCTTTATATATACTCAAGTAACTTATAGTTAATTCTATTTATATCCAATGTTTAGGCCACCATATAATTGATTAATTTTTATTTTATGGATGATTATTAAATTTGAGACAAACATTGTAATCCTTGAAACTTTTACCTCACAAGTACCAATCGATATGTCAACCTTTTTCTGATGGTCAATAAATTCCTTCTATATATTTGTATATAGAATATTAGGAAACTACATATGATGAATATCCAATTAATATCATCCCATTCCACAGATTCAGTTTCTTCCAATTACCATGTATTCTTAATAATATTACAAAATTGATCTACACAACCTTTGAGATGATAAAAAGCTAGGAAACAATTTTTATATACTAGACAATGAAGAACAAAATTTATTTTCTCAATTGTGCTGATCCATCAGCCATCCACTAGTGGATTAGAAGACCCTACAAAATAATATGGAAGTTTCCTCATGAAGTATACAATAGTATATTGTTCCCTCCATTGATTAGTTGAAAAATTAAATAATTCATAGCTGAAGAATGTTTTCTGAGCATAACACAAGTTTATTTGTTTCATCTACCATAACATTTAGTTGATTAAGTGTACAATAATCTCATTTTCCATCACAATCATCATTAACAATATTACCTTAGAATTCATCCATTGAAAAAAACAAAAAATGATAGTTTTTTAAACAATAATCAAAGGGGAAAATAGTGTAATTATAAAAAATCATTTAAATAATGTCTAAATAATGAGACCATATATTATGAAACCTTAGGTTTATCCCATGTTAATCATCAACATTATCAATGTTTTTGGATTTTATCTTATAAAAATACCTATATATAGTGTTTTCATAAATTTTTTATAACCATAATCCCAAAATATGTACTAATACTTACTCTTTTACCAACTATAACAGACCCAAATTTTATTTACACACATATTATATCTATATAGATAAATATTCAGTACCTAAAAATCTGATAAACAAGATAACCATAATGTTTTAGATACTTTTGAAATTGGATATATAATATTCTTATTTTATGAAAGATCATCAATATCTCCCAAAAAGATCTACCCATATATTATAATTCATAGGAATACCTTATTATAAAAATTATTTATATTATAGGGAATGGAAACAAAATAGAAGAGTGACCACATATTCTCAATAGAGGAAATCATGTGAGATATAAATGAATGATAATATGGAAGCATAATATAACAATAAGGGAAAGATATAATGTCCCCAACATTCATTAATGAAAATTCATCTTGATTTAATTAAATGTCTTATTATGGTTATCAAACGTGAACTTCATTGGTTTTATGTTTCTAGATTTTAAAATACCGTTATGAATTGTGGCCATTTCTAATATAGTCATTGAAGAGTTATCACATGATTAGTATAAATATAGGGCTTTAACCAAACCAATTTACTCAGAAAAAGGAAGTGATGGCCTCATCCTATAGACATTCCATGTATGAATCCCATTTATCGGAGCTCGTAAAAGAGGTGGCATCATTGGACTTCACTCTTGACCAAGCCCAAGTCGATCTTGTACATGTTAAGCTTGAGCAGAACATACTACAGGAGAAGTGGAAGTTAATAGAGATTACCACCCGAGCGATGTTATCCGAGCCACCCCAAGAGTCTGTCACCATCGCACACCTCAGCCTTTAGTCTTATGTGGGTGTTATAAGGGGTTATGTAACAATACACTAGCACTATAACTATGTAAATTATTTTTTTTGTATGTAATTTTCATTCGTTTTATTATTGTTACTTTTTAAATAGTTTTTAATGAAAAAATAGTATTTATAGTTAATATTCAACTAAGAAATACATTTTGATGAATTAATGGATTTTCTAATTAAATAATATTTTAATACAATATTATTATAATTATATTACTTTTCATTAAATAAAAATGATCATATAAATTTATGAATGCAATTGTAATTTTTATTAGTGTTCGAAAACTGTTTTTGTCAGAACCCATGAATTTTCAATAAATGTCAATTTTTATTTTAAAAGTAAAAATTCACATATTTAAAAAATTATTTAGATATTATTAATACTATTTTTGTAAACAAGACGTCAAAATTATCCAACGGTGTATATTTAAAAAATTTCTGAGACAGTCAAATGTTCGGTTAAAAATTAAATTTTGTTTAAATATATAATGTGTTTTATGACATCATAATGGCCCAATAGTGAAGTAATAAGACCCTATGAACATTATGTTTGGTCAATGAATGATTTATAATTAATATAATGTGATTTATGATTTTTTTTATTTATTTTAAAAAGCATTTGTGGACCCTCCAAGACTTATAAAACATTCTCACTTTTTAAATTGTTTTCCTTGAAAGTGTGACTCACCTCCACATAAGCAACAATATTATTTTAAGAAGTGCAGAAATTGGAATATAAAATATTGTTTTTAACTCCCCATTGGAAAAAACCATGGGCAAAAACCATGGGCTGGTTTGTGGTATTGATTAGTTTAATGTGTGGTGACAAAAACCTAAATAATAAAGAATTCCCTATCTTTTCCTATATAAACCCACCCAAGCTCCCACATCCTCTTCACTCAATGTCATTGGATTTCGATAAACCCCTTCCCTCATCTCTCTATAATCCTCCCAAGGTGCCCAAAGCTCCCAATAAGCCTCTCTCAATCCTTTCCTAGGCCTTTGGTATCATACTTCCATATAAGGGATTTCTTCCTTTCTCATTTTGTCCAATTTTCTTTAAGTTGTTATGCCCTTTTTTCAATTAAAAATTTAGGGGATTTATTTCTCACCTCCCCCATGCATCCCTATATATTTTTGGATTATGGGAGACCCCTTTCTCTCTCATTAATGGCTCCCATGTACACTCGTTACCACGCCGAAATTCTGTGAGGGATTTCTTTCTCCTCTTTTACATCCAAGTAATTCTTTTGTATTATGCATCTAAATTCCATTATTTTTTGGGACATGTATCCATATGGCCCCCTTAATAACCATTTCAAGTACATATGATGAGACAGCTTTTTCTATCTCATCAACTATTTTCATGAATCCTTATATCACACTGTTATGCTGCCGAAATTGCACTGCGTTATTCAGAACCAAGATCATTGTCTAGTGAATACCATACCCAAGTCTCTATCATGTGTATTCACCTTTATGAACATATACATATTGAATGGTAAATTCATGTATTTATTCCACATTACCTAATCATGTAATAACTTATGATGTTGATTGATTCCATATTATATGATCCAAGTGACACACTTATGCCTGAAAAGAAATGGTTAAAAAGGGTGTGTCCTGATGGTGCTCCAATGCATTGGGTAAAGTATAGTATCATTATACTTCATTTTAAATGGGTGTAAACTCATGATAATTCATGTTCAATGAGTTTTTACTCATGCTTCAGGTGAAATTAGGGTTTACTCATGCTCCATGTGCAATGAGCCTTGGCTCATGCAAATTCCATGTTAAGTGTTGTTGTCACATTTCCATGTTATGATTACCATGACTTATCCTGAATTTATGTACCTGTTTGACTTGTGCACTATTGATATTCCTATTTTCTAACATTTATTTTATTCTACATTTTATTCCATGTTTATTCCCATACTGGGCATTATATCTCACCCTTTTCTTATGCATGTCCTTTGGTTATCCCATGAAATTCTAAGTATGTGGGAATGTAGTGGTCAAGTAATTGAAGTTTTCAATAATGATGTTGTGTGTTTTATATTTAAGATGTTATGTAATGTTCCTAATCCCCAAAGACACTAGACCTCTCGATCTACTATGTAGTATCAAGTGAATATTTTTTGTAATAAATCAGGTTTAAGTGTTTAATAAAAAGTAGGTTTTTCATAGTTGGTATCAGAGGATAAGTATAGTTATTTATTCGATTAGGATTAGATTACCCTAGTGAAGACTTAATGGCAAGAATAAGTATAATAAAAACATTCCTAAATATTGGTGAGTATTGAGTAAGTGGTTTATCAAGAAAATACATCCCTGTCTGGATACAAGCTGGTAGAGGAAGCTCTGGGACAAATGTATCCTAGGGGTAAAACCTGAAAACAACACTTTGAGCTAGACTCAAACAGGAACTGGTGAAAAACAACGGGCCTTACTGAACTCTTGGTTATGATACTCCTGAGGGATATGATTTGGTAAATTCACAATCATAGAATGAACCATTATTAACGGAATAAAAAATCCTCAAAAAATATATGTTAGAAAGTAGATCATGGATAGCATAGATTGAAGCCTATGGATTCATAAGATAATAAAATAAAAGTTATTTATAAGTCATCAGTTTTTTCCATGGATTAATCTTTATGTGTTACCCCTAACTTTCCTTTTATTCGATCCTATTTCCGGTAATAGGTGGACTCAGGCTAACAACTGATGTGAAGATCAATGTGATCACTATGAAAATGAGATGCCCAATCTTATAGGAGTGGGAATAGTGATCTTTGTCACGCTTCTCTCTTAGTTAATTCATGATTTGAAGAGAAAAATGGTTCAAGTGGAACATTCAACCCTCCCTAAGAAAAAACAAGTCTCTATCAAGAGATTCATGAGACAAATTCCTCTAACATTTAATGGATCATTAGATCCCTCAATTGTGGAACAGTGGATCAACTCCAATGAAAAGATCATTTCCATCCTTCAATGTTTTGGATAAGAGAAGGTTCTCCTGGAGGATTATCATATGGATGGTGAAACTAATCAATGGTGGCCATTGATCAAAAATATGAAGCCTGAGGAGGAGATCGAGGTGTTGGAATGAAAGGATTTTTGAAATATGTTTTTCGATAAATATTTTCCACACACCATCCAACATAAAATGGAAAGGGACATCCTAGACCTTAAGAAAAAAAGACAAATAATTTGTCGGAGAGTACGAGGAAAAATTCACAAGGCTTGCAAGATAAGCCCCCAGCTTTGTCGTTACCCTCAAATTCCAGGTTGACCGCTTCTTTGGTGGTATGAAACCTAGCCTATGAAAAGCGCAAGTGATCCGTGACTTGGATAGTGATGAGGAAATTGTCTCATGTTCCCTCAACCCAGAAATTGAGATCAGAGAATCTCATGGGTATCATGGGGATAAGAATAGTAAGGTGGAATTCAATGCTGTAAGTTAGATGGATAAATCCAATGTTGCAAAGAAGATCGATCACCCCACTTGCCAAAGGTGTAAAAAGAAGAAACCCAGAAATAGCCTGAAGGGTACGAGAAAATGCTTTAGGTGTGGAAGAGAAGGGAACCTGGCTATTAACTGTTTGTAAGAAAACCCCATGGCTTAAATAGTGTAGATGAATTCTCCATTATATCCTCAACATGTTGTTCACTACTACAAAATCAAATAACCACGGCATCTTGAAAATCAATTCCCTTAGCCAAGGGTTTTCGGAGGCAACTAACAACCTCCAAGGTAGCAAGGTTGAGGTTTTTCCATCACTACTGCTGAAGTGAACCACGACAATGAAGTGGTGACAGGTACGATAGTTATTCATTCAAGAAAAGTGAACGTACTTTTTGATTCAGGTTCAACTCATTCTTTTATATCTCTAATGTTTAGGGGAACAATCCAAGAACCACCACAAATCAATGAAGTGAATATGTCAGTGAGTACGAAAAATGGGACAATAATTGCATCCCATGAATATAACTCCTTCCCTATCTTAATATATGGATTTAATTTTCCTGCGAACCTCCCTATGGTGTAATTTGATGTAATTTTTAGCATATATTGGATTTCCATATATATATCCAACATGAATCGCTGTGAGAGGGAAATCACTCTCCATGTGGAGAATCGACCCCCAATTCTTTACAAGTATAAGGAGGAAGATGAAACTTATTTAGCCCCATCTTCTTAAGAATGTATATTAATGCACTATGAGAATGCATATTTGGATCATATGATTGTGTCTAACGAGACAACCATCCTTGAAGACATTCCTATTGTGAGAGAATTTGCTGAATTTTTTCTCGAGTAATTGTCTGGCCTTCTTCCTAGAAGGAATGTTGAATTATCAATTGATCATATACCTAGGGTGTTTCCAATATCCAAGACTCCATATATAATGGAAGTTTTTGAGATTTAGGAGATAAAGAAACAACTACAGGAGAATTTAGATAAAGGTATTAAATTTCCAAGTGCTTCACCATATGGTGAACCAATCCTCTTAGTCAAGAAGAAATACGGGTCAATGTGCCTTAGAATCAATTATCGTGAGCTTAACAAAATCACAATAAATAAGAAGTATCCTCTACCATGAATTGATGACTTCTTTGATCATCTTCTTGGAGCACAATACTTCTCCAAGGTGGATTTGTAGTTTGGATATTATCAAGTAAGGGTGAATAAAGAAGATATCCCCAAGACTTTTTTTTCGTACAAGATATGGGCACTATGAATTCATTGTAATGCCTTTTGGACTCACTAATGATCCAACAATATTCATGGACATGATGAAAATAGTCATTATGGATTACCTCATCAAATTTGTGGTAGTCTTTATAGATGATATTATGATATACTCTAAAACCAAGGAGGATCATGAGGAGTATCTAAGAACTATACTAGAGACCTTGTGGAAGGAGAATCTCTATTCAAAGTACAGCAAGTGAGAGTTCTGGTTCAAGGAGGTCTCATTCTTGGGCCATATCATCCCATGCAATGGGATATCTATGGATCCATCCAAAACATATATAATTGAGGGATGGTCGATTCCAACATCAATAATAGATATCTGTAGCTTCTTGGGGTTTTCTTTATATTATCGATGATTTTTGAGAAATTTCTCACGATTTTCTAACCCTCTTACCTAGCTAACTCAGAAGGGAGTAATGTTTTCTTAGAGTGATAAATGTGAAGAGAGCTTCAAGGAGTTAAAAATTAGGCTTATCACTACGCCCATGACCACTTTACCCACAAGTGGTGATATTTCTATTATATTCAGTGATGCATCGAAGAAGGTCATGGGCTGTGTGTTGATGCAAAATGACAAAGTCATTTCCTATGCTTCAAGGAAATTGAATTTTCATGAGCAGAATTATCCAACACATGATTCGGATTTGGCTACGGTTATATTTTCTTTAAAAATTTAGAAAAATTATCTCTTTGGGGAGAAGTGTAAAATATATACGGACCATAAAAGCCTCAAATATATATTTACCCTGAAAGAGTTGAACATGCGCCAATGATGATGGTTAGAGCTGATCAAAGACTATGACTTCTCAATCCATTACCACCATGGGAATGTGAAATCGTGGCATATGCTCCATGTAGAAAGGACCCAACAATTCAATCGTTGATGAGAATTGAGAAGGACCCAATCTTCATAGATTTTATGAAGATGGACATGGTATTTATAAACAAGTGAACATCATCAATCCTTTCACAAATGATTGCTCAAAATTATCTTTTGGGAAGGCAAAAGGATACTCAAAAGGATGATGTGGGAATTCAGATGAGATTGGAATCTATCAGAATAGGGCAATCCTTGGAGTTCAATGTTAATGGAGAAGGAATTGTGAGATTTGTGAAAAGACTATGTGTTCCATAAAGTCCGGAGCGGAAGAAGGAATTTTTGATAATGCAGACAGTTCAAATATCTATATTCACCCTTGAAACACAAAGATGTATAGAGATATCCAAGAGCATTATTGCTGGAATAATATGAAGATGGAGATCGCTGAGTATACATCAAATTTCCTGGTGTGTCAGCAAGTGAAGGTAGAGAGGCAGATGTTTAAGGGGATGATGCAACCATTACCCATACTAGCATGGAAAAGGGAGGAAATCACCGTGGACTTTATCACCAGATATCTGAAGACATCCATAGGAAACAATGCAATCTGTGTTGTTGTGGATCATCTAAAAAAGTCTACACATTTCATTGCAATTTGGGAGGGTTTCTCAGTAGATCAACTGGCACGGAAATATATTAGGGAAGTGGTAAGGCTAGATGAAGTACCATTATCTATTGTATCTGATCGAGATCCAAGATTCCCCTCTATATTTCTTAAGAGTCTTCAACATGCTCTAGATACTGAGCAAAACTTCAGCACGGCTTATCATCCTCAAACTGATGTCTAATCCGAGCAGACTATCTAAACACTAGAGGATATGTTGAGAACGTGTTCTGGGGACTTCAATGGAGGGTGGGACAAAGATATTCCACTGGTTGAATTCTATTACAATTATAGTTTCCACTCGAGCATCTGAATGGAACCTTATGAATCCCTATATGGGAAGTGGTGGAGAACACCGGCATGTTGGGATGAATTCAGTGAGCATAAGTGGTTAGGACCAGAAATTGTCGACTAAATGGTAGAGAAGGTAAAAACCATATAGCAGCATATCAAGGCAGCCTAAATTCAACAGAAGAGTTGTGTAGATAACCGTTGATGAGACCATGAGTTTATATTTGGAGACAGGGTATTTCTACTCATATCTCCATGGAAGAAGGTCAGGAGGTGTCGAAAGAAAGGGAATTTATGTCCTAGGAACATTGGCCCCTTCGAGCATCTTGATCATGTTGGGGCTATGGCCTATCGACTAGCAATTCCACCAAAATTAAAGAAAGTAAATGATGTCTTTCATGTATCCCTATTATTATAATTGCATACCAGAACCTTCACATGTACTCTCTTCAGAGGTAGTATAGCTAAAGGATGATCTTTCTTATGAGGAGAAACCAGTGAAGATATTTTATCATAGTGAAAAAGTTAGATGAAATAAGACAATTCCCCACTACAAGGTGATGTGGAGAAACCACATGTTTGAATAAGTGACATGGGAATAAGAGGAAGTGAGGATGCAAAGTCTCCAACATCAATTTCAGTGTGAGAAATGGAAATTTTGAGGACAAAATTTCTTAAGGGGGGAAGATTGTAATGACCCAAAAATTCATTAATGAAAATTATTCTTGATCTAATTACATGTCATATTATAGTTATATAATTTGAACTTCATATTTTTTAATTTTATAGATTCTAAAATACAATTATCAATGTTGACCATTATTAAAATAGCCTTTGAACAGTTATCACATGAATAATATAAATATAGGGCTTTAACAAATCCAATTTTCTCTGACAAAGGAAGTGATGGCCTCATCCAGTAGACTTGCCTCGTACGAAGCCCATTTGTCAGAGCATGGAAGGGAGGTGACATCATTGGGATTCACTCTTGACCAAGACCAAGCTGAGCTTGAACACGTTAATCTTGAGCAGAACTGACTACGGGAGAAGTGGATGTTAATAGAGATTACTACATGAGTGATGTTATCCGATCCACCCCAAAAGTCTGTCACCATCATACACCTTACCCTTTGGTCTTATACGGGTGTTATAACGGGTTATGTAACAATACCCAAGCACTATTACTATGTACATTATTTTTTTATAAAGAATGGGCATTCATTTTATTATTGTTAGTTTGTAAATAGTTTTTAAAGCACAAATAGTATTTTTAGTTAATATTCAACTAAGAAATATATTTTGAGAAACTAATGGATTTTTTTAATTAATTAATATTTTTAAAAAATATTATTATAATCAAATTACTTTTTATTAAATATAAATGATCATTTAATTTTATGAATGCAATTGTAATTTTTATTAAGGTATGAAAACTATTATTGTTAGAACCCATGAATTTTCGGTAAATGTCTGTTTTTATTTTAAAAGTAAAAATTCACATATTTATAATATTATTTAGATAAAATGAATATTATTTTTGCAATCAGGACATCAAAATTATCCAAAGATGAATTTTTCATAATTATCTGAGAGTGTCAAATTTTTGGGTAAAAATTTAATACTGTTTAAATATATAATGTGTTTCATGACATCATAATGACCCAATACTTATGTAATAAAATAATATGAAGATTATGTTTAGCCAATATATGTTTTAGAATTAAAATAACGTGATTTTAGATTTTTTTTATTTATTTTACAATGCTTTTGTAGACCCTCCAAGACTTATAAATTATTTTGTCATTTTAAATTGTTTTCTTTGAGAGTGTGTCTCACTTCTACATAAGAAATCCTTTTATTTTAAGAAGTTATGTCATTGTCCTTAAAAAATATGGTTTCTACTCCCCTTTGTAAAAAACCATGGCCAAAAACCATGGTCTGGTTTGTGGTATTGATTAGTTTAATGTGAGGTGACCCAAACCTAAATAATAAAGAATTCCCTCTCCTTTCCTATATAAACCCGACCAAGCTCCCACTTCCTCTTCACTCAATTCCTTCGTAGTTTGACCAACCCATGCCCTCATATCTCTAGAATCCTCCCAATGATCCCCAAGCTCCCATGAAGCCCTTTCAAGCCTCTCCCAATCCTTAGGGATCACACTTCCAAGTAAGGGATTTCTTCCTTTCTCATTTTTTCAAATTTTATTTCTGTTGTTATGCCCTTTTTTTCTATTAAAAATTTTGGGGTATGATTTCAAACATCCCCCATATTTCCCTATTTATGTTTGGTTTATGGGATACCCCTTTCTCACTTA
Source organism: Viscum album (assembly GCA_963277665.1). Classification (NCBI taxonomy): domain Eukaryota; kingdom Viridiplantae; phylum Streptophyta; class Magnoliopsida; order Santalales; family Viscaceae; genus Viscum; species Viscum album. The sequence continues at coordinate 1,594,445,778 of OY728150.1, forward strand.
TTATTGTCTCCCATGTACACTCGTTACCATGTAGAAATTTCATGAGTGATTTCTCTCTCCTCTTTTACATCCAAGTAATTATTTTGTATTATGTATCTAAATTACATTAAATTTGTTGGTACATGTATCCATATGACCCCCATTACTTTCCATTTAATGTACATATTATGTGACATCATTTTCTATCTCATCAACTATTTTGATGAATCCTTATGTCACACTGTTATGCTACTGATATTGCATCGCGTTTTTTGGAGCCAAGATCATTGTGTAGTGAATACCATACCAGTGTCTCTATCAAGGGTGTTCATATTTATGCACATATACCTATTTAATGGTAATTTAATTTATTTATTCCCCATTAAATAATCATGGAATAACTTATTATGTTTATTGATTCCTTTTTATATGATCCATGTGGCACACTTATGCATGAAATGAAATGTTTTAGAAGGGTGTGCCCTAATAGCACTCCAATGCATTGGGTAAAGAATAGTATAATGATAAATCGTGTGTAATGGGTGTTGACTCATTATAATTCAAGTTAAATGAGTTTTTACTCATGATTCATGTGCAAAGAGTGTTTACTCAAGCCCCATGTCTAATGAGCCTTGGCTCATTCTAATTCCATGTTAAGTGTTGTTACCACATTTCCGTGTTATGATCATCATGCCTTTTCATTCCTTTATGTTCATGTTCCTCTTATGCTCCCTTGATATGCCTATTGTCTAACCATTATTGTATTCCTCATGTTATTCCATGTTTATTCTCTTACTGGGCTTTATAGCTCACCCTTTTCTTATTCATGTCCTCAGGATATCCCATGAAATACTTAGTACGAGGGAATGTAGTTGTCATGTCAAGCATTTTTTCAATAAATATTTTTTGTTTCTTATGTTATAAGATTTTATTTAATGTTTATAAGCCCCAAATACACAAGACCACCCAATCTTCCATGTTGTATATTGTTAATATTTTATGTTACAAATCATGTTTAAGTGTGTAATAAAAAGCAAGGTCTTTATATATGTGATCTTGCAAAAACTAAAAACATTTATACCCAATCTGAAAAATACCATAAACATGTGTTATGGAATAAAACATTAACATTTAAAAACACAAGAATCATAATAATGATAGTTCCTCATAACTCAATCATAAACCATAACTTCATCTCATAAATGCGTATGGAACCCTCAAAACTATAGATACCATTTCATAATTCATGGATAATTGAAAATGCTATAATATTATACAAAAAGATCAATTTACTATAGGGAATCATACATATGAATTTTCATCCCATGATATATTACACACAACAACCTATTTTCAATAATGGATTGGGCACTTTGACTTGCTTCCCAAAATTATCTCATGAGATAGAATACTTTATCCAATCAATTGGAGGGATATAAAGGTCCCACTCGTCACATAATGAAAATCATACATATGTTTTTTAAGGGACCATAAATCATTCATCATATCATAACATATTAAAGTAAATGGTTTTTATAAAACATTTCATCATATTATAACCCATGGAAAAAATGGGTTTCATAAAAATTTATTTATTTCACTATAAATATAATCCAGCTAATGAAAGAATCAGGAGATAAAATTTAGATCATATCCCTAGTAAAGATCAAGCACATTAAAGGTTTTCATCTTATATGGAAGGTGATTTGGAAATATCACATGGAATAATTCTTTTTGAAAATAAAAATTCCATTTTAAAATTACGTTTTTTATTATGTGAAATTATAAAGGAAAAATGTAATTGAATATAAACTTATTAAAATAAATATAATTCTTCAACACATTGAGGTGTCATTATTTCTGTAAAATATGTTCATGGTGTATAAGTTGAAAATAATTACTTCTATTTTTTTGGAAAATATACAACACACCTCGTTTAGAAAATCAATAAATGATTCCTTTCAACCCATATTGTAAAAAACATGGTTTAAAATTATTTTAATCAATTTTAAGAGAATAAAAAAATTATTTTGAAAACATTTTTATCAAACATGGACATCGAATATAAATATTCCCAATATATACTTAAACCTAATTGATCTCAAATAATGATGAGATTGTGAAATAATATCGTACCTCAAGTCTTCCTTTTCCTTATTCTCATTCAAAATTGAACTATAATAAATAAAGATTTATTATAAAAGTATTCCATAACCATATTAATATTTATAATACCTTTTAAGATTTATGTATATCATTTTATCACCTGTTTATTAATAATTTGTTGTCAAAATCACTATTCGGGGAGAAAAGTGTTTCTTTTTCCAAGCATGTTTCAGTTTGGCAGTATTGGACCTTATACAGTGACCATGATACCATTATTTATATAATTATAATTATGGTATAAAAATTATATATATTCATTATATACATATTTAAAATCATTCATTAAAAATAATTATTGAAAAATGAATTACATCATTCTTGGAGACAGTAAGTCATATGAATGGATGAATGTGGTTTCCATTTTTTGATTGATCGTATGAAAGAATGGTAAACAATAATTCAGTTTCAAATAATAATTATAACATAATATATTGAATATATACTCCTCTAATTAACCCTTAATACAATCCTTGTGTAATATAAATGAAAAAAGAATCACATCGCACCGTGAAGATAGTAGTTCATGCGTACGCATGAGCGACGTTATCTTTTCCTAAAAGATTACATTGTAAGAAGGTAGACATGATATTATCATTATAAAAGTTTAATTATGTAATAAATATCAGATATATAAACATTAATTTTATCATAACACCCATCCATAAGATAAGGCAATGAAAAATTAATTGTATCGCTACAGGGAGACAGTAAGCCATACAAATGCACGAGTGACACTATAAAATTTTGTTTAATGGTAAAGAAGGTGAATAATAGTGTTTTTATTGTAATAATAAAATTTAATATTGTTTATTTTATTGAAGATAATATTTTATAATAAATATCATAGATATATAAGAGGTAAAGAACAGTTTGAAAAAATTCATTGGTTGAGACGATTACCATTTCTTCAAAACGACTCATTTATATCGTTTTCCCCCATTATTTTGGTGCATCTTAGGATTCTTGAAGATGGAGAGAATAGTTTGGTGGAAATGACCAATAGTTTAATGGTATATGTTTTTTTAAATTAATACATTCCATCTATAAATGTGTTAATTTATTTTTAGCTTCTTAATGAGTTTGGAGAATGTCCACATTGGTTTTGGAGTTTTTTTTATGAAAACTAGACTTTTTACTGTTTACAATTAAAATAAAAAGTGTGTAATGTATTTAAAAGATATTTAATGTCTTCTAGAAAGAATATGTGAGTTCGTTACATATCATTAAGGGATTATATATTGTTCATTTATTTCACTCGATGTATTATGAAATTTTTTTGTTTGAAATATAATGGTGATAGATTTTTCAGCTTACTTGAGTGTCAGTGATTAGATAGAGGGTAGTGGGATTACACTCCATGTAAGTATAGCAGGTTGGTAATTTTTCACATTTTATTCGTTATTCATTCACTTGAATCATTTTTCCCTAATAACCTAGAATCACTCTCTAGTGATTTCAGAGACCATAAAACCATTTGAATCATTTTGTTCAGTGATTGATCCTTTTTGTGGTTGTGGTGTGTTTCTCTGAGTAATCATTACTTTCTTCTTCTTTGTCCATTTTGATCATGGATTTGTCATTATATTGGGTTGTTGGGTCTATTAATCTATGATTATGATACTTATTGATTTGTTCTAGATCTTTCATGTGATCTTCCTCTTGAGGTTAGCCATTTAATTGGTTGTGGTGAGTTGTAAGAGTTCCTTGAGTAATGGGTTTTTACTTCTTCCCGACCAACCATTCTTCTTCTTGAATCAATTATGTGATTTATATATTGGTTTTAGGTCCTCTTTTATCATTATTGTGTTCATTCATATTGGATGATCCCATTGTGGGCATGTGTGATCCTGTGTTTAAGGTAGGTGGTTCCGTATCTATCCAGGGATGATGAACTTCATTGGTATATTTTTTGAAAAACAAATTACAAAACAAATTTCATTATTGATGGATTTATTTTTGTGTATGTGGAAAAGGTTTTTTGAAAAAATAAATTTTTCCACTTTCTTGTGAAATAAAAGTTATTTTTAAATCATTATTAAATGGATTTATGAAATCTTTTTCAAATAATGGGTTTCATCAATTGGTTTCAATGATGTAGCCCACAGGATTCCTTTGGTACTTTGGTTGAAGGTGTAATAATAGGCCTCATCCATTCATAAAGTCGAGGGTTCACTCAAGGGGTGTTTTATAACTGATTAACATTTTAATTCTAGGTACATGATTTACATTTTTTGGGTGGTAAACATTTTAGGGTGTTCCAATACTTCCTATATTTGATTCATATATCTATGGGATTGATTCTTGTATGATTTTCTATATTGAAGGTACTAGTGGCCTAGTCATCTTGACGTATTTTGCTACTTGGTGTGATATGATATGGCCTTTTTTCTTGAACTATTTTAGTTTTACTAACTTGTATTTGATAAGATATATGATAATGATTTAGTTTCATTTTATATATTTATAAGAAATTTTTTGAAACTATTTTACATATATTTATTTGAAATTATGTAAAAAGCTAAAATTTAATGTTTTTCCATGATTTTGATATAAAAAATAAAAACTTTTAATCATGTCATATTTTACTTTAATGTCAATCATTGTTCATGTTATTCAATAGAGACATGTTATGGAACACCTGGGTGGGATCCTGCTAATCCTTTTAGCTCATACCCTGCGAACCCCCTCGTTGTTATGTAGACAATTGTATGTATTTCAATACATGGAATAGAAAGGTGGTACAATGAGGAATCATTTCTGTATGATGTGTTTGGGTTTCTAGTTTTTAAATGGTTCTTTTTTTATTATGTTACCACTTGGTGTAGTGAGTTTCTTGTTTATTTCTAAATTGATTTTTGACATGTACATTGGGATGTTCTATGAACATTAGAGTTGTATCATTTCCACTGAATTATCTCAATTATGGAATATATTTATTTATTCCACTATTTCTATATGATATATATATATATATATTCCATGTTATTTCTTCTGGTTGGGAGAAAACATTTCCTCAAGTCATGGTTTAGTTCCCAGGTGATATTTTCCATCCCATGGGGTTTAAGAACACTCTTCCTGTATGTGAAAATTTGGTCCAAGTACCAATTTGGGATGGTATCTAGGTTGTGTTTGTAATAGTTTGGTATCATCGATTGGTTTTCCTAAAGGTCCCTTTTCTATTTTACATTTATATAACTATAGATAGAATTTTCAAGACATGAGAGGTAGGTTGTGGTGAGTTTCTATTCATCTCTATCCATAACGAGACACAAGTGACCCTAGGATATTGGTATGTGTGCCTTTTCTTTTGAGTTATTGAGATTAATCTCAGTTTTTTTTCTTATGTTTTTCTTCTTTGAACTATGATTGATATATCATTAGATAATTTCTTCAATTTTCATGTGTATAAGTATGCCTCTAAGACAACTACCATGGGTTCAATGAGAGGTTGAATCAGATACCCATTAAGGTAATCCTCCAAAAAATAATAATTTTATCAAGTCTGTCATGTAAGAAGTTTTTTCTATCGATCAGAATGTACTGAATGCCAAGAATGCAGTTGTTAAGGTACCACTAGGAGCTATAGTGGATAGTGGTCGATCGTGGGAGTAATTGGGAAATAATCCATTGTCCTTTACTAGAATTAAATAACCCCAAGAGATGGAGGATTGTATTGAAAATATCTATCAAATATTTGAATTATGGGATACACCTAAGAGTATCAAGGTGATGTGTACAACATTTAGGATCAAGGGTCCTAGTAAGAGAATTTGGTATTCCATGGTACATATGGATAAGAGCTTATGATTGGATTGGAAGTGTTTTTTTACTCTTTTCTCTCATCAGTGACCTCTAGAGTCATTGATGATAGTTAATTCTATGAGTTTCCTCTCATTGTAGTAGGAAGAGTGTTTGGTGTTGGAATACACAAATCTATTGGATGAGTTGGTTCATTTCTCCATATTTAGTAATGAATGTCCATCAAAAAGCTCAAAAGTACTTAAAATGAATTGAGACTATATATTATATCATAGATGTTTATGATGATGATTTTGACATATGATGAGATGGTGGACATATCTATGTTTTCTGAGTTGAATATTGAAATAAAGGTTAGTTATTATTTTCTTTTTCTTAAGCCCAGTAGAATCATTAGTTGAACACAAAGGAAAACGAGAAGGATGAAAGATCATCTTTGGAGTGGTTAAGGCAGTTCACATCACTAGGCCTCCCTTAATACTTTATTTAAAACTACAAGTGTTCCTTTAACTTGAAATCTATGTTGTAAGGATGGACACACCAAACATTGTATTTCTTTTTCACAAATATTTTCAACAGTTTTAGATGCTATGGTCATCTCCAGTATTTCAATCAAGCTATGTCTCTACAAAAATATGATAAGGGGTCCTTAGCTCCAAAGGCAACTACAGCTTACTCATATTTTTAAATACTATAGGTATCTAGCCACATTTATGAATGGTGAATCACAGTCACATAGTAGTTTAGTTTCTATCTGAGGTTGATGTGAGTCTAGTGATAATGAGTGGAACCATATTTATTGCATCTTCAGTAGTGATTTCTTTATTCGATACAAGTGTATTCCACTCATCCATATATATAAATTTAACGATATTATTATACATCGAATATAGATCATGTCTATTATTATTAAGTTAGTGAAACCTATTGCGATGAGAAAATCGAATGGGTTTTTTTTGTTCATGTGTGTTATAGATTGCTGATGCAGATTTGTTATGTGATTTTATCATTCTTGTATATATTTTTTGGGACTAATCATTTGGATGGAGAGGGTTCTTCCTCATAATTCTATGATTGATTATAATCATCAGAATTTCTTATCAATTGTTATTGGTGTGATCTTACATCTATTCCAGGGAAGGTGGGATTCGAGTTCTGGTCACGAAGAACCCTCATGCCCATAGCTCACGAGTTTTATCTATTGTTGATCTTCTGGAATTTTTTTTTGTATTATACTGATGTTTTCCAAATGAATCATTTTCTCTTCTTATAGATAGTTAGGTATAGTTTACAATTGACCTGGTGTCTAGTACACAACTGATATTGATACCTTCCTAGAATATGACATCAGTTATGATGAACTATCTCAAGACTAAGATGGAAAATATTATGCCCAAGGTTTTTTCTCCCTAGTGTACCACCTTGGACATCACTAATGTTATCATGCAAGAAGGAATATGTTTCACTCTGTTTTTGTGTGGACTACTGGAAGTTAAACTAGTTAGTGATTAAGGATAAGCATCCTTTTCTCTGTGTGGATGATTTTTTTTGTTCAATTAAATGAGGAAATTGCCTTCAAATATTTATCATCATTTGGGTTAAATCCAATCTTATTTTATGTCTCTAATATACTAATGATAGGTTGTAGGGGTAGGTATGTCCATTTTGAATATCATGGAAAATTGTTTGGTCTAAAAATTTCTCCAAAAGTTTTTATTGATTTAGTGAATTGAATATTCCATTAAAATATCAAGAAATTTTTTTATTGTACATGAAAAATATTTTTGTTTATTAGATATTATAGAACAAAAAATAAGACTATTTAATCATAGTTCTAGAAATCTTGATGAGTCCCAGTTGGTATGGAATGCTTTAAAATTGCAGTTTCTATATATGAGAACTGGAGTTCTTGGTTACAAGATTTTTTACCATTTTTTATTAATAGATCCTAATAAGGTGAACGTTTTCTTGTCACAATAAGAATCAAAAAAAATTAGATACATATATTATTTATTCTTTCTGGATATAATCATAATTGATTAAGGATTACTCAAACATGGAATTATCTTTTACTTCTCTTACTAGAAAATAGAGAAATTTATATGGGATGAAAAGTATCAGACACTTTATAATGAAATGAAAAGACATACAAAATCACATATTATTTTGATCTTATATGATCCATGTAAGGTGTATTTTTCTTTTTAATATTCTAGCTCTATCTTGGGTTACTTGATTATACAGGATTATCATGTGGTGGATTAGGGATATATTTAGCTTATACTTCTTGATAATAATTATCCCATAAATGACTTATATATTTTAATGGTTTTGAATTTACTTAAGCGATGGAGGAACTATATTTTTTGTGGGATAGGTTGACATTCTTTTCTAACCATAAGTGTTTGAGATATATCCTTTCTTAGAAATAAATGAATCTTAGATAGAGGTGGTGTATGGAATACCATCAGTTGTTTGACTTCAATATTCACTACATCATGTGGAAGTGGAATGTAATTGATGACTCTAATATTAATAAAGTTACATTGTATATTAATTTGAATCGAAGGATGATTGGAACCTTATAAGACTATTTTCTCAGTTTCATCTCGATGCGCATGATAGTGTTTCAAGTATGTTTATGGATAGTGTTGTATTATCATCTTATCAACTTGGGTCGTTTCTATTGGGTCAACATCAATATAAATATTTTTGAGTAATTTGAGAAGCCATTAATGTTGGGGAGACCATTTCTAGTTTCTCTCTCTCACCAGATGGTATTCTCAGTTTTGGGGATCTGTTTGACATCCCAATATTTTTGAGGATCTCAATTTTATTATTATCATGATTCATCTAGATCCATTAATATGGGAACTATAAAGATATATTGTGACATGATTAATCAATTCTATTTTCTAGGAATGATCTTTGACATTTCATATTAAGTTTTTTATGTTACACCTACCAATAGATAAATGAAGAGGAAGTAAAAAAAAATTCACCAGCAGGATTCGGTATTAGTTTGGATGTGAGAAGAGGTGTATGCCGAATTTCTTTTTGAATTATCATGAAATACATGATTGAGGATTTCTATCTGTTTAGGATTGATAAGTTGAAAAATTCAACTCATTTAATTCTGATTAGAGATACCACAAAAGTAAAAGATCATGGTAAGTTATATTTGCAAGAAATTACGATGTTACATAGGGTAACTTCTTACCTTGTATTATATATGGATTTTTTTTACTACAATATTATATTGGAGTGTCCAGGAGGTGATGGGGAATCGTGTTAGGTTGATTAAAACAAACCATCCACAGACAGACAGTCAGACAGAGTGTGTCATTCAGACCCTGGAGGATATTCTATGTGCCCTATCTTAGAATTTGGTAGATCATCAGACATCCATATTGTAGCAGTTGTGTTTTTTTATAATAATATTAATAATTCATTGATCAGAATGGATCCATTAAATGATCTATATGACTTCTTTTTCATATCACCACTTGGTTTGGAAGAAGTGGGAGAAGCTTCTTTGGTGGGACTAAGTTTGGTTTTGAAGACATCTTCAAGGATTCAAGATACACATCATCATCTGGATACTACTCAATGTCAATAGAAAACATTCATGGAGTTTTGGCATGATCCTATGTGGTTTTCTATAGGATAAAATTTTTACTCCAAATTTTCTCCTTAGTTGGGTCACCCAAAACTTCAAATGAAGTGAAAGATATCTATGATATATTTTTACCATTTAAAGTCACTTACTGTCTTAGTTAGGTTTCTTATCAATTTTAATTCATGATTGTATTGATGTGATTTTTTTATTTTCTCCACATAAGACAGCTTATAAAATACCATCCTGATTGTTCTCATGTTATGAGTTGTGATGTGATCTAGTTAGAGCCATATATTTCTATTGTGGAAAAAGTGGATATCGTTCTATCTCAAATGAAATGTTTTCATGGGAAGTATACATTGTGGGTTAGATTTTAATGGTGGCACAAATTATATTATTTAGATACATGGGATCATGATTTGTTGATAAGGTTCAATAGCCTCACCTCTTTCTCATACATCATTCATCCACATGACTTCCCATGGAGGGAAAGTCTTATGGTTCATGTATAAAACAACTCAATACCATGTTTCAGGTATTTCCCTTCTAGTTATATGTTTCAACATTCTTTGGGAGATTCTTGGGACTCATAAGGACGAAGATAATTTTTGAGGGAAATTATAATAACCCTATTTTTTATTACCCACTTAAACGTGATTTATTACATAAAATCTTCACTTGATACAACATGAAAGATCAACAGGTCTAGTGTATTTGGGGATTATAAACATTACATAACAACTTAATATATTAAACACAACATCATTATTCAAAAATTCATTTACATGACCACTACATTCCCTCTTACTTAGCATTGCATGGGATAACCTAAAGATATGCATAAGAAAAGGGCGAGCTATAAATCCCAGTAAGGGAATAAACATTGAAGAACATGAGTAATAAAATACATGTTAGAAAATAGGCATATCAATGGAGCACAATATAAACATTAGCATAAAGGCATTATAAAGCATGATAATCATCACTTAGAAATGTGGAAACTACACTTAACATGGAATTTAGCATGAGCCAAGGCTCATTGCAAATGAATCATGAGTAAACCCTCATTTCACCTGAAGCACGAGTAAACCCTTGTGTCTCTTGAATTATCATGATTCAACACCAATTACACATGACATATCATGATACTATTATTTACCCAATGCATTGGAGAGCTATCAGGGCTAACGCATCTTAAACATTTCATTTCATGCATAAGTGTGCCACATGGATCATATAACATGGAATCAATCAACATCATATGTTATTCCATGATTAAGTAATGTGGAATAAATAAATTAAATTACCATCCCATAGGTATATTTTCATAAAGTAGAATTCCCTTGATAGATACATGGGAATGGTATTCACTACACAATGATCTTGTCTTGGAAAAACCGGATGGAATTTCGGCAGCATAGCGGCGTGACATAAGGATTCATCAAAATAGTCGATGAGATATAAAATGGTGTCTCATCATATGTTCATGAAATGGAAATTAAGGGGGTAATATGGATACATGTCCCAAACAACTAATGGAATATAGATGAATAATACAAAAGAATTACGTGGATGTAAAAGAGGAGAGAGAAATCCCTCACGGAATTTCATCATGGTAACAGGTGTACATGGGAGGCTTTAATGAGAGAGAAAAGGGTCTCCCATCATCCAGACATAATTATTACAGTATGGGGCAGGATCAAAATCATACCCCAACAATTTTTATTGAAAAAAAATGTAACACCTTCAGATTTTATGAGATATATTCTTTTTAATTTATTTCATATCTTCTATTATACACTACTCCAATATTAGCTTGTACTATATGCAACATCGTATTAGCTTGAAGTATATGCAACACTATTCTTGGCTCGTGTTACAAACAATTTTATGTTTGTTTTGTGGAAATTATTCACCATAACATTAATTATAGATTTTGTTTAATGTATAATTGAAATAAGTTTTGATTATTTTATATGCCACACTAAAGGGATCTTTCACTACATGCAACCCTGACTTAGATTGCATTACATGCAATCGCGACCTTCCATGATAGCGTGTGTTGTACGCAATACCGAGTTTCACTAAACGAGATACTGCTATAATGCTAGGTGTTATGAACAATGATACCTTCTTTTTGAAATTTTTTCTTTTGACATGGACTTCATTTTTGGATTCAGAATATCGAAAATATCCTAGGGTGAATTTTTGGTTTTTTTTTTGAAAACATTCAATTTTTGATGAATATTGAAAACACTGGGTCACTATTTAAAAACCGAATTTTTATTTAAATAATAATTTATTTTATATAAATTTTTTAGGTCAAAATTAATACATAATACCTATATAAGTTAAATGTAATTCATTGGAGTCATTTTATAATAATTTTAGATATATAAACATTTTATTAAACATTTGACTCTCTTTTACCCACCTCCTAGGATAATTTTCAAATTTACATAAAACTTAATCTTACTGCTTATGTGAGTGGAATTTAAAAACTCCGAGTGACATGGTTGATATCAGTAAGTAAAATGTGGTTCAAAAAGATAAAAATATTTTTTTTGTGAATAGTAACTTTTTACTTTTATTTACCACGGTTAAAAGTAAACAGGGTAATTAAGGGTAAAAATGATATTATTATTACCCTAACACATGTCCTAACTCTATTGGATAAGTGTAATTCGACCAAAAACAAAATTAGGAATAAAATATTACCCTTTTAGTCCACTTTTATTAGATTAGTACATTTATTATTATTTTATTTAAAGAAGACTTAAAAGAGTTATGATCAAAGTTTAACACATAAAAAATTTTAAATATAGGGTTATACATAAGATAAATTCTACTATAAATATTCACTAGAAATATAAAAAAAAATTTCCTACATAATGGTATTTTATTTATAATTTTTAGAGATTCAATAATTTAATTTATTCATGACACAATGATGATGCAGTAATTACCTTATTAATGAAATATTAACATAATTGCTGTTATAAATACCCAAATAAATGTAATTTTATACTTTTTATGAATTAAACTAATTTTATAGGTTACTATAGAATATAGTATGTATTTAATTAACTTTTTTTAACTAATCATGTTGTTATTATTTTCACAAAAATCAAGTACCAAATTGTGTCAAAATTGACATAAAATAGTTTTTAAAACAAATATTATATTATTAATTGTTATTTTATTCCTAAAAATATATTTTTAGGCCAAATGATTTAGATAATGATATATATTAATAATTAACCACTTGGGGTTCGTTTGGCTTGTTATACTAAGTTCATTAACCATATAGTGTAAGAAAACAAAAAGACACGGTAAAAGTTAAATTATTTTACTTAGAGTTAAATCTAAATGATAAGGATAAAATAGTAACCTAAATTGGTCTAAAACCTATTGGTTGATAGGATATCTACCCATACCCTCCTTAGATTCTAAATAAATCAATTTTCAGCTATTTAAAAACCGAATATGACTTTATTATAAAATAATATTTTATGTTTTCCAAAAGGTGCCCCTCTCCTCCCTTATAAAAGTGCACCCCTTCCCTCTTATCTTCACACCATTTTGAGCCTTGAAGCTTGGAAAAACCTGGAAAATTCCACTAATAAACCTCTCTAGTTATATAATATAGGATCTTGTGTTCTCAAAATACCAACTCTAGTGCCCTAAGAAGAAGTTTAAAGGAAGTGTGTCGAAGAAGAGGTAATCTCTTCTACCGATTCTTTCAAGTTTCCTTCTTCTTCAACTTCTTCTTCTTCAGTTGTTTCATTATAAATTAATAACATAAGTATTAATTATATACTGATATGTTATTATAAATATTAAAAAAACCTATTTCACCGTCTATCCATCATACGGAAAATGAAATCACTGTGTGTGTGTGTACGTATGGAATACTGTCTCCACGCCGTGGTGTAATCTGTTTTTCCACCACCATACTTCGATGGGTATAATGATGTAAATAATATCTATATATGGTTATTATAACAACATACTGATTCTACAAAATTAAATCATCCACTGCAATTATATTCAATAAATATGGGATCAATATCGTCGCTCAGGCGTACGTACGGATTACCGTCTCCACGACGCGATGAGACTCATTTTCCATGTTAACAATTCAAGAATGATTATAAAGTATATATAATAAGTAATCATGAAATATATGACATAATAATTCTACTAAATTTATGTATATGTATATGTATGTCATCTTCTTAATTTCATTCAATTCAATAAGGAAATGAAAACAGCGTTCATGCGTACGTACGGCCTACCGTCTCCATGAACTGTGTATTTATATCCATTTATCAATCATTTATATATATGTATATTATGAATATATATTATATATAAGTCATGTTTTATATTCTGGAATTAAGTAATTATGATCTAAGAAATCATATTAATAATTACAAGTCAAAACATGGATGATAAATGAAACGATTTTACCCAAAACGGTGCTTTAACATGGAATTTACAAAAGAACGGATAATATAAAGTTGTAAGTGAATCATATATGATATCATAAATAATATTATGGTTCTGTTGCAAGTTAATGATATTTTTAAACCCACTATATAGGAGTCTCGGACACATATGGATGAAATTGGACATAAGGAAAGGGATAATTATTCCAATCTCATTCTTATCCGAGTTTATTTATTCGTAAGTATTTAATGGGGTTATGTTTATCATCCATGTCCATGTTTTCAAAATACGGTTTCATAAAATGTTTATTATTCTTCCATGTGTTTTTAAAGTCATTTTTACCCTTTTATGACTTTTACCACAAGTTTTGGAAGGAATCTTTCTTCTGTTTACCATATGAGGTACTTTTTGAATTTTCTGACAAAAGTAAGAGGAGAATGTTTTTTTTAACTTATACGACATGAACTGATTTTTACGGTTTCATAATGCCTTTTTTTCTTGAATCATTCTCTACAATATTTCATGATTATTTTAAACAAAATACATTTATTTTAAAATTTCATGGCATTTTGTGAAAATAAAATGATTTTGAAGAAGAATGGATATTTTCCTCAAGAATACATTTCAAGTGTTTTGTCAAAACTATTTTCCATCTATGATGAAATTATTTTATATGATTATGTTTCATGTATAATGTCTATATTATTTACATGGTGTTATTTTTTTAACATGAAATTATATCCACTTGTTTTATATGGATTATGTGATAATGGGATGATGTTTATGAAACCCATTTTATTCTTTGGGTTATTATGAATGTTTTATGTTTATTTTGTGGCACAAGTAAGATTGATTTCATTATGAGATGGTTGGGACCTATATCTCCCTCTAATTAATTGGGTAAAGATTTATATATCATGAGATAGACATGGCTGGAATGGTAAGTTAATCTGGTTCAGTGTTAGAAGACTGGAATGAGGAGTGAACTCGGTTCAGAAAGGGACTTTTTCCACTAAGATGGTCTTGGAAGTAATGCCTTGGCTACTATGGAAATCATATCATGTGCATAATCATTTTCCACAATTACATTTTTTCTTCCCATGCTATTTTATCGTGATTGGTGTTTCATTATGATATATTCCTTACGTACTTCCAAGATTTATGTCTTTGCTCAAGATTTTGATGTTTAGATTTTATGATCAAGTTTTTGCATTCAAATGTTTATGGATTGTTTTATGTTCTCAATGTTTACCCTTACTGAGCATTTGAGATCACCATTTTTATGTTTTCTTTTCCCCAGGATATAAAGAAATGTGTTAGGTAATAAAACAAAAGGGGAAGATCTTTATGGGAGATGTTTAAGATCTTTCACCATGATTAGAAGATTATTTGTTCAAGTCTCCAAAAACACTAAACTATTACAGTCCTTGTTTGT
This sequence comes from Viscum album, assembly GCA_963277665.1. Taxonomy (NCBI): domain Eukaryota; kingdom Viridiplantae; phylum Streptophyta; class Magnoliopsida; order Santalales; family Viscaceae; genus Viscum; species Viscum album. The sequence goes on from OY728150.1 coordinate 1,594,461,188, forward strand.
TTGTTTTTGATATGTATTAAGTATTCCGAAAATGTAATGTAATTTCCATGTACGTCAAGCTTTGGGTCTCTAAAGTTTGTATCAGTGGAAAGGTTTAGTTAACCTTTGTAAACTAGGATGCGAAAACATTAGTGAAATCCCTAGATATATTTCTAAGGTATGTATAGTGATGTCTCTAAGGATAAGTATACGAGTAGGTTATAGTCCTAGAATTATGGTAACAATCTTAGAATTAACCCTAAGATGTTATATATTGAAGGTACTCCCCCTTTATTATTTTGTTTTCCCTAGAATGATTTTTGCCTCTCACACTATTCATTTTGGATTTTAGACGATGGATGGAACCCGAAGGAGCCGTGTTGATCAATGTAATGGACAATACAATGAGTGTCCCCATGAACAAACCACTGTTATGGGAGATAGAGGGAAAAATATTATTGCTATACTTACACAAGCTATGAATCATTCTGGACTTCCAAATGAGTAGAGAAGGGAACAATATTCTATTGAGTCCTTCATGAGGCAACGTCCACCTTCATTCAGTGGGTCTTCTGATCCACATGTTGCTGAACAATGGATCAGAACCAGTGAAAAGATATTATCCATACTTCGCTGTTCGAAACCTAAAAAAGTCATTCTGGAAATTATCCGTTTAAATGGTGAAGCAGATCAATGGTGGACTCTAATTAAGAATACGAGGCCCTGAGATGAAATTGAATCCATGGAATGGGATGAGTTCATGAACTTATTTTTTAATAAGTACTTCCATCGTATTCTTCGAACAGAGATAGAAAAGGATTTAATTGAGCTTAATCAAAAGGATGATGAATCTGTTCATATATACGAAGTGAATTTTACAAGGCTTGAAAGTTATGCATCTGGCTTTATTATCCAACCTGAAAGTAAAGTTGATAGATTCTTCAGTGGCTTAAAACCAAGTCTTCGAAGGGCATTAGCTATAAGAGACCTCAGTAGCTATAAAGAAATTGTGCGTTTTTCTATCAAGGTAGAAATGGAAGTTGGTGTTACATATCCATCTCATGGTTTTGACATGAAACGAAATATGGAGTTCAAGGAGAAATCTCAGAATAATTTTGAAAAAAAGATGAATTTTTATTTATGCTCAAAGTGTGGAAAGAAGCATGTTGGAGATTGTCTTAAAGGGAATAGAAAATGTTTTAAGTGTGGAAAATAATGTCATCGAGCTGCTGAGTGTCATAGTAATGGAAAAAGTGTTGCTAATAATGTGAATAAAGAAAAGACTGCAGAGAACTCACCACAAATACTTCAATGCTTCAAGTGCAAGAAAATGGGGCATTATGCTAATCAATGACCTAATCTAAGGGTTAATTATGATCAACATGAGCAACCTCTTAAGAAAAAGGATAAAGTGAAGTCACATGCGATCACTATTTGTTAGGTTGAGTATGACAATTTTGTTGTCTAATGATTAAGTGTTTATGTAATGGGATTTAAAAATAGTATCATGGAATCTCATTTATGGTATCGTGGAAGATTGGAATATCTATGTATTGGTTTTCAAAAATTATATGGTATCAGTAACCATGAAAAGTGATTGAAATATTTTTGGAAAGATGATGATATGTGCATAATGAAGGATAAAGAAAAAAATGAAATGATCTCATGACTGATATAAGGACCAAGTTATATCATGGTTTGAGTATATAGAAATTTTGGGATTTTGGTATGTGGAAAGTGTTAAATTTTGACAGCATTCATGTTTTCACTAAGGTTCAATGGGTATTCATTTTTCAAGAGAATACATGATTAAGGTATTCGCATGTCTGTAATTTGACCAACAAGATATATCGTGTGATATATGGGGGATAAAAGGTGGTATTCAAATGCTCGGCAGTTAACATGTCTAGTTATTGTTTTCTTTACACTATGAGCTTGAATAGAAGTATTTTGGATCAACCTAAAGATTGGAATGGAATATGTTGGAAATAAGTTAGTATTGTTTAAGGATAGATCTTTTTTCGATATTATTGATGGAATGTTATAATAATGTAGTTTTAGAAAAAGGACAACCTGCAGGATGGGTGACAACCCGTCGCGTCGGACAAGGCTGTGGGAATTGAACCCACAACCGAAGTGCGATAGGCCTTTATGTCCTACCAATGGCCTACAGGAAGTCCCTGGTTAGTAGAAATTAGTTTTATTATATTAAGAAGTTTGATATATGAATTATAAGTCCATTTTAGGAACTATATATGATTAATCTCACTATATATGGACTTCTGTATATTTGATAACTTTTTCTAACCTTTTGATTGAGACATATGGAATGACCCATAATTCTATTACATGATCTGCTAACACTTCACGAATAAAAAATTTAACTTTATTTCTTTATGAGATGAAGTGGAAATTATTCAAGGCATGAACAATGGTGAGATTATTTCAAAATAATGTAAGTATTTCTTCTAATTCAAATTCGTCAACTTTAGGGAAATGATCTTGAAAACAAAAAATGTTTTCCTAGTGTCCTTATATCCGATGAATCAGATGGTACCTTAGATCATCACAAATTTATGGCTTTGCGATTATTGGATTTTTCATTGCCATGTTCTCTACCACTATCCATCAAAACATGATGGTTAGGTTTCTCTTCCATATCCATATTTTCACTTATGTTCTCCTATGTGTAAACCCATTGATTAGTTAATTTGGGTAACCGTTATGTTTCATACTTTAGTTTTTAAAGATAAGTTTTAGTATTCCTTCTTACGATGTGGGTTTCTATTAACGAAACTTTTGAGTAGTAAACCATTTATAACCCCGACGATTTTCGTGGGTGAAATTCATTTTAAGGGGGTAGAATGTAACACCCTGAGATTTTATGAGATATATTATTTTTAATTTCTTCCATATCTTCTATTATACACTACACCAAGATAAGTTTGTACTATACGCAACACTGTATTAGCTTTTAGTATACGCAACACTATTCTTGGATCGTGTTACAAACAATTTCAAGTTCATTTTGTGGAAATTATTCTATGAAACATTAAGAATACATTTTCTATAATGTATAATTGAAATAAGTTTTGATTATGTTATACAAAACACTAAAGGGTGCTTGCACTACAAGCAACCCTACCTTGGCTTGCATTACACGCAATGGAGACCGTCCACGATTATGTGTGTTGTATGCAATAATAAGTTTCAATAAACGAGATATTACTATAATATTATTATGAACTAGCTATTATTAATAGTAATACCCACTTTTTCAAATTTTTTCTTTCGACATGGACATTATTTTTGGATTTAGAATATCGAAATTATCCTAGGGTGAATTTTTGGTATTTTTCTCAGAACATTCAATTTTTGATGAATAGTGAAAACACTAGGTTACTATTTAAAAACTTTCTTTTTATTTAAGTAATTATTTATTTTATTAAAATTTATTTTAGGTCAAAATTGATACATAATACCTATATAAGTTCAATTTAATTCATTGGAGTCATTTTATAATAATTTTAGATATATAAAAATTTTATTGAACTTCTGACCCTCTTTTACCCACCTCCTAAGAGAATTTGCAAATTTACATAAAACATAATTTTACCACTACTGTGAGTGGAATTTAAAAAATCCAAGAGACACAGTTGATATCAGTAAGTAAAATGTGGGTCAATAAGATAAAAATAATTTTTGGCGAATAGTAACTTTTTACTTTTATTTACCACGGTTAAAAGTAAATAGGGTATTTATTGATAAAAATGATATTATTATTACCCTAACACATGTTATAATTATATTGAATAAGTTTAATTCGACCAAAAACAACCTTAGGAATAAAATAGTACCCTTTAGGTCCATTTGGATTAGATTAAGACATTTATTATTATTTTATTTAAAGAAGAGTTAAAATAGTTAAGATCAATGTTTAATAACTAAAACATTTTTAATATAGGGTTATACATAAGATAAATTCAACTATAAATATTAATTTGAAATTTAAAAAGATCTCATACGTAATGGTATTTTATTTATAATTTTTAGACATTTAATAATTTAATTTATTTATGACACAATGATGATGCAGTAATTACCTTATTAATAAAATATTAACATAATTGATGTTATAAATAACCAAATAAATGTAATTTTAGACTTCTTATGAATTCAACAAATTTTATATGTTAATATGACATGTTATTATTGATTTAATTAACTGTTTTCGAACTAATAGTGTTGTTATGATTTTCAAAAAAATCAAGTACCAAGTAGTGTCAAAATTGACATAAAATAGTTTTTTAAAAAAATATTATATTATTAATTGTTATTTTATTCATAAAAATCTATGGTTTGGCCAAATGACTTAGATAAGGATATATATATTAATAAAGAACCACTTGGGGTTCTTTTGGATTTTTATAGTAAGTCCATTAACCATATAGTGTAAGAAAACAGAAAGACACGGTAAAAGTTAAATTATTTAACTTAGAGATAAATCTAAATGATAAGGATAAAATAGTAACCTAAACTTGTCTAAAACCTATTGGTTGAGAATATTTAGACCCATACCCACCTTATCTATGAAATAAATCAATTTTGAGCTATTAAAAACTGAATTTTACTTTATTATAAAATAATATTTTATGTTTTCCCAATGATGCCCCTCTCCTCCCTTATAAAAGGGCACACATTCCCTCTTCTCTTCACACCCTTTTGAGCCTTGAATCTCGGACAAACCCTGAAAATTATTCTTCTCAACCTCTCTAGTTATATCATAGAGGTTCTGGTCTTCTCAAAAGACTAACTCTAGTGCCCAATGTATAATTTTAAAGGATGTTTGTCGAAGAAGAGGTAATCTCTTCTACCGATTCTTTCAAGTTTCCTTCTTCTTAAACATATTATTCTTTAGTTTTTTCATTATAAAGTAATAACATCATTGTTACTTATATATTGATATGATATTATAAATATGAAACAACCCTATTTCCCCTTCTATTCATCCTACAGAAAAATAAATCACTGCGTATGCGTACGTACGAAATACCGTCTCCACGCCGTGGTGTAATCTGTTTTTCCACCACCACCATACATGGATGGGTATAATGGTGTAAATAATAACTATATGTGGTTATTATGACATCATACGGTTTCTAAGAAATTATATCATCCAATTCAATTACATTCAATAAATATGGGAATGATATCATCGCCCTTGCGTACGTACAGATTACTGTCTCCATGACGTGATGAGATTCATTTTCCATGTTAACAATTCAAGAATGATTATAAAGTATATATAACAAGTAATCATGAAATATATGACATAAAAATTCTACTGTATATATATATATATATGTATATATATATGTGTGTGTGTGTCATATACTTAATTTCATTCAATTCAATAAGGAAACGAAAACAGCGTTCATGCGTACGTATGGCCTACCGTCTCCATGAACGGTGCATTTCTCTCCATTTATCGATCTATTATATATATGTATATTATGAATATATTTTATATATAAATCATGTTATATATTATGTAATAAAGTAATCATGATCAAACTAATCATATTAACAATTAAAAGTCAAAACACGGACAATAAATGAACCGATATTACCCAAAATGCTGCTTTTAACATGGAATTTACAAAAGAACGGGTAATATAAAGTCGTAAGTAAATAATATATGATATCATAAATACTATTATTCTTCTGTTACAAGTTAATAATATTTTTAATCCCACTATACATGATTCTCGAACACATACGGAGGAAATTGGACATAAGGTAAGGGATAATTATTCCAATCTCATTCTTATCTGAGATTGTTTATTCGTAAGTATTTACTGGGGTTATGTTTATCATCCATTTCCATGTTTTATAAAAATGTTTTCATAAAATGTTTAGTATTATTCCATGTTTGGTTAAAGCCATTTTTAACCTTTTATGACTTTTACCACAAGTTTTTGAAGGAATCTTTCTTTTGTTTACCATACGAGGTACTTTTTGAATTTTCCGAAAAAAAGCTTGAGGAGAATGTTTTTTTAACTTATACGGCATGAACGGATTTTTACGGTTTCATGACACATTATTTTAATGAAGCTTCCTCTACAATATTTCATGATTATTTTCAAAAAAAATACTTTTCTTTTAAAATTGCATGGCATTTTGTGAAAAGAAAATGATTTTGAAGAAGAAAGGATATTTTCCTCAAGAATACATTTCATGTGCTTTGTATAAACTATTTTCCATCTATGATGAAATTATTTTGTATGATTATGTTTCAAGTATAATGTCTCTATGATTTAAATTTTGTTACTTTTGTTATCATGAAATGATATCCATTTTTTTATATGGATTATGTGATAATGGGATGATGTTTATGAAACCCATTTTATTCTTTGGGTTATGATGAATGTTTTATGTTTATTTTGTGGAACATGTAAGAATGATTTCATTATGAGATGGGTGGGACCTATATCTCCGTCAAATGCATTGGGTAAATATTTATATCCCATGAGATAGAAATTTATGGAATGGTATGTTAATCTGGTTCTGTGTTACAGGATTTGAACGAGGAGTGAACTCGATTCAGAAAGGGACTTTGTCCAGTAAGATGGTCTTGGAAGCAACTCCATAGCTTCAGTGGAAATCATATCATGTGATTAATGGTTTTCCACAATTACATGTTTTCTTCCTATGCTATTTTATCATGACTGATGTTCCATTATGATATATTCCTTACGCACTTCCAATATTTATGTCTTTGCTCAAGATTTTGATGTTTCGATTTTATGTTCATGTTTTTTCATTCAAATGTTTATGGATTGTTTTATGTTCTCTATGATTACCCTTAATGAGCATTTGATCTCACACTTTTTATGTTTTCTTTTCCCCAGGATATAAATAAAGGTTTTAGGTATGAAAACAAAAGGGGTAGATCTTTATGGGAGATGTTGAAGATCTTTCACCATTATTAGAAGATTATTTTTCCGAGTTTCCAAAGACACTAAACTATTACAGTATTTGTGTGTTTGTTTTTGTTTTGTATTAAGTATTAAAAAAAGTAATGTAATGTCCATGTACGCCAAGATTTGGTTCTCTATAACAAAAGGGCATAACAACTTAAATTAAATTAGATAAAAAGGAGAAATGATGAAATCCCTTACTTGGAAGTGTGAACCCAATGGCTTGGGAGAGGCTTGACAGGGGAGTATTGAGATCATGGGGAACCATGGGAGGATTCTAAAAAGAGGAGGTCAGGGGTTGGTCGAACACCAAAGGCTTTTAGTCAAGATGAAGTGGGAGCTTAGGTGGGTTTATATAGGAAAGTGGAGGGAATTCATTATTATTTAGGTTTGGGAAAACTCACATTAAACTAATCAATACAACAAACCAGACCATGGTTTTTTCCAATGTTTTCTTAAAAAGGGGAGTGGAAAAAATATTTTATAAGGACAATGGCCGAACATCATAAAATAGTAGAGTTTCTCATGTGGATGTGAGTCACACTCTCAAGGAAAACAATTTAAAAAGTCAAAATGTTTTATAATTCTTGGAGGGTCCACAAAATCTTTGTAAAATAAATAAAACAAATCTAAAATCACATTATTATAATTCTAAAACATATGTTAGCGGAGCATTATGTTTATAGTATTTTATATTCTCACTATTGGGGCATTATGATTTCATCAAACACATTATATATTTAAATGGTATTTAATTTTTACCCAAAAATTCGACTGTATAATAAAATTATGAAAAATTAACCATTGGATAATTTCTACATCCTGATTACAAAAATAATATTCATTTTATGTAAATAATTTTATAAATATGTGATTTTTTAATTTTAAAATAAAAACCGATATTTACCAAAAATTCATGGGTTTTGACAAAACAAATTTTCAAACCTCATTAAAAATTACAATTGCATTCAAAAAAATATATGATAATTTATATTTAATAAAAACTAATATAACAATAATATTTTATTAAAATATTATTTAATTCAAAACTCCATTAATTCATCTAAATATATTTCTTAGTTTAATATTCACTAAAAATATAATTTTTTCTTTAATAACTATTTGTGAACTGACAATAATAAAATGAATGTATATTATTTATTATATACAAAATTATTGCACCAAATCAGTGTTCTAAGTTCTTGTTCCATAACCCCTTATAACACCCACATAAGACTAAAGGGTAAAGTGTGTGATGGTGACAGACTCTTGGGGTGGCTCGAATAACATCACTCGATAAGTAATCTCTATTAACATACACTTCTCCCGTAGTCAGTTCTTCTCAAGCTTAACGTGTTCAAGATAAACATGGTCTTTTTCAAGAGAGAAGACCAATGCCACCACCTCCTTTAAGAGCTCCAAAAAATCAGATTCTTATGGGGAAAATATACTGGATGAGGCCATCACATCCTTTGTCTGAGTAAATTTGGATTTTTTAAAGGACAATATTTATACTAATCATGTGATCACTGTTCAATGACTATATTAGAAACGATCACAATTCATAATGGTATTTTAAAAGTCCAAAACACAAAACCAATTATGTTCCCATTTTATATAACCATAGTAAGTCATTTAATTTAATAAAGAGGAATTTTCACAAATGAATATTTGGCTAGTTACAATATTCCCCCTTAATAAATTTCGCCCTGGAAATATCCTTTTCCCACACTAAAACATATGTGTTTTACTTTTCATCATCACTTTCTCTAATTCCCATGTCGCATCTTCAAACTTGTGGGTTCGCTACAACACCTTGACGAGGGGCATTGTCTTATATCGTATAAATATTTATCTATGATCTAAGACCTTCACTGGTTGTTCCTCATAAGAAAGATCATCCTCTAGTTGTACTACCTCAGAAGATATTACATTTGAAGGGTCTAGTATGTACATCCTTAATAGGGATACATGAATGACATCATGTACTTTGGTCATGGTAGTTGGAACTTCTAGGTGATAGGCCACAACCCCAACACGATCAAGATGCTCGTTGTGGCCAATGAACGTAGGACATAACTTCCCTATATTTCAAAACCTCATGAACTTATTCCATAGAGATATGCGTAGAAATACCTTGTCTCTAACTTTAAACACAAGGACTAGTTGATGGTTATCAACATAACTCTTCTTTCAACTCTGGGATTCCTTGATATTCTACTGAGTGGTATTCACCTTCTCTTCCATTTCATGGACCATTTCTGGTTCTAGAAGCTTATGCTCACCTACTTCTTCCCAACATCCCAGTGTTCTTCACCTCTTCCCATACAAAGATTCATAAGGTTCCATTCAAATGTTTGACTGAAAACTATTATTATAGGAGAATTTAACTAGTGGATGAAATTTGTCCCACCCTCCTTTGAAGTCCATAGAACATGCTCTCAACATGTCCTTCAGTGTTTAGACCATCCACTAGGATTGGCAATCAGTTTGAGGATGATAAGCCATACTAAAGGAAAGCTCAGTATATATATCATGTTGAATACTCTTCCAAATCATAGAGGCGAATATTGGATCTCAATAAGATACAATAGAAATTGGTACTACAGGCAGCCTTACAATTTCTCTAATAGATATTCATGCCTACTAATCCAATGAGAAATACTCCCAAATTGAAATAAAGTGTGAAGACTTTGTAAGAAGATCCACAAAAACCCTAATTTCATTGTTTCCTTTGGATATCATTGGATGTATAGTGACAAATTCCATGGTGATGTCCTCCCATTTCCATGCCGGTATGGGTAATGGTTGCATCATACCCTTAGACATCCGCCTCTCTGCCTTCACATGCTGACACACCAGGCACTATTATGTATACTCAACAATCTTATTCTTCATTTTATTCGACCAATAATGCTCTTAGAGAACTCAATACATCTTTGGGTTTTCTGGGTGAATAGAAGAATTTGAACTATGTGCATCATCCAAAAGTTCCTTCTTCCGCTTCGGACTAGATGGAACATGTAATATTTTCACAAATATCACAATTACAACTTAATTAACATTGAAATCTAAGGATTTCTCTATTTTGATAGCTTCTACACTCTTCTGAATTCTCACATCATCCTTTGAGCATCTTTTAACCTTTCTAAAAGATACGGTTGAGTAATCATTTGTGAAAGGATTGATGATGTTCCCTTCTTTATGATTCTAATGTCTATCATTATCAAATCTAAGAAGATTGGTTCCTTATCAATTCTCATCAATGATATAATTACTGGGTCTTTTCTACATAGATCATATGACACCTTTTTCACTTTCTTAGGGTGGTAATTTATTGAGAAGTCATAGTCTTTGTTCAGTTATAGCCATCTTCATTGGCGCATGTTTAACTCTTTCAGAGTAAATATATACTTAAGGCTTTTGGGGTACGTATATATTTCACACTTCTTCCCAAATAGATAATGCCACCAAATTTTTTAAGCGAAGATCACCACATCCAACTAAAAATCATGTGTTGGATAATTCTAATCATGAAATATCAATTTCCTTGAAGTATAGGAAATGAGTTTTTCATTTTCCATCAACACACAACCCAGGTCATTCTTGGAAGAATCATTGAATACCACAATAAGTTGACCACCTGTGGGTAAAGTGAGCACATGCATAGTGATAAGCCTCCATTTTTATTCCTTTATGCTTTCTTTGCATTCATCACTCCATGAAAAAATTACTCCCTTCCGAGTTAAATTGGTAAGAGAGTTAGACAATTGTGAGAAATTTCTCACAAATAATTGAAAATATAATGATAACCCCAAGAATCTATGGATATCCATTATCGATGTCGGCCTCATCCACCCCTCATTGGTATCTGTTTTGGAGGGATCTATAGATATCCCATTACTTGTGATGATATGGCCCAAGAATGATACCTCCTTCAACTAGAACTCTCACTTGGTGTACTTTTCATAGATATTCTCCTTCCATAAGGACTCTAGTGCAGTTCTTAGATTCCCTTAAAAATCCTCATTGTTTTTAGAGTATATTAGAAAATCATCTATAAATACTTCAAAAAATATGTCATGGTAATCCCTAAATACTCTATTCATCATGTACATGAATATTTCTGGAGCACTAGTGAGTCTGAAAGGCATTACTATGAATTCATAGTGCACGTATATTGTATGAAAAGAAGTCATGGGGATATCTTCCTTCATCATCCATACTTGATAATATCCTGAACACAAATCCACCTTGGAGAATTATTGTTCTCCACACAGCTGATCATACCAGTCATCAATTCATGGGAGAGGATACTTGTTCTTTATCATGATTTTTTTAAGATAACGATAATCAATGAAAAGGCTCATTGACCTATCCTTCTTCTTGACGAAGAGGACTAGTGCACCCCATGTTTAAGCACTTGGGTGTATAAACCATTTATCCACATTCTCTTGTATTTTTTTCTTCAGCTCCTCAATATCTACAACAGACATTTTATATGGAGTCTTTGATATTGGAAATTCCCCAGGTACAAGATCAATTGAGAATTCAACATCCCTTCTGGGAGGAAGACCATGCAATTCCTTGGGAAACACATCAGCAAATTCCCTCACAATAGGCACGTCTTCAAGGATGGTTTCCACCTTAAACTCAATCATCTGAGCTAGATATGTGTGCTCATAGGGTATTAATATCCAGGCTTGAGATGGTAGAGCTAAATAAGATTCATCATCCTCCTTTCACTTTTATAGAATCGGGGGTCAATTCTCCACATGAAGAGTGGTTTCCCTATCAAGGAAATTTATATTGTCTCTATATATGGGAATCCAATCCATGCCAAGAATTTCATCAAATTACACGAGAGGGGGTATGACAAGGTTCACAGGAAATTAAATCCATAGATTATGATAGGGGAGGAGTTATATTAATGGGATTCAAGGATTTCCCCATTTTCCATACACAACGACATCTTTACTTTTGTGATTTGTGGCGGTGCTGGGATTGTTCTACTAAACTTTTGGGATATAGAAGAATGCATATAACCTGAATAAAAATGTACATTTACTATTCATTAATGCATAACTTTCATACCTATCACCACTTCGTTGTCGGGGTTCACTTCGGCAGGAGTGATGGAAAAATCTCTCCCTTGGTGCCTTGGATGTTGTTGGTTGCCTCCAAAATTCTTGTGTTAGGTAACTGATTTGCAAGATTCCCAAGTTCATTGCAGTTCTAGCAATGAACAACACGTTGAGGTTCGAATGGAGCATTCCTCTCCTCTGTTGTTACTGTGAGTTTTTCTTGTCAGTAGTTAACAGCTAGGTGACCTTCTCTTACACACTTAAATCATTTCCTCATCCCCTTTAGGCAATTTTCTGGGTGCTTCTTTCCGCACCTTTGGAAGGTGGGGTGTTATATCTTCTTAGAAACATTGGATTTATCCATCAGACTTCCAGCATTGAAGTCCACCTTACTCTTCTTATCCCCATGATACCTATGAGATTCTCTAATCTCTATTTCAACCTTGAGGTCACATCAGTCAATTTCTTCATAGTTGATGAAGTCACGGATTGCCAGCACTTCCCATAGGCTAGGTTTTAACCCATGAAAGAAGTAGTGAACATTGAATTTTTGGGTAACGACAAAGCCAGAGCTGTATCATGAATGCCTTGTAGAGTTTTCCTTGTACACATCAATAGATTTGTTGTATTTTTTCTTTAGGACATGGAAGTCCATTTCCATCTTAATTCGGAGGGTGCGTGGAAAATATTTATCAGAAAACATCTTCTGAAAATCCTTCAATTACAATGCCTCGATATCCTCCTCGGGCATCGTATTTTTTGTCAATTTCCACCATTGATCGGCTTCAACTTCCATAAGATAGTCATCCAGAAGAAACTTCTCTTATTTAGAATGTTGAAGGATAGAGAATATATTTTCAATGGAATTAATCCATTGTTCGGCGATTGAGGGATCAAACAATCCATTAAAAGTAGGAGGACTTTGTCTCATGAAGCTCTTGATAGTGACATTTTATTTATTGGGGTGGTCGAACGATCTTCTTGACCCATGTTTCTCTTCAAATATTGAGTTAACTAAGAGATAATAGTGACAAAGTTCGTGATTCCCTCTCCCATCGTATTGGGCATCTCATTTGCAGAGTCATCACATCGGTATTCACATCGGTTGTTAGCCTGATTCCTATTATTACTGGCCATTGGCTGGAATAAAAGGAAATTTAGGGGTAACACATAAATGATAATCCAAGGAAAAAACTGATGACTTATAAATTACTCCCATTTCCATTACTTATGAATCCATAGGCTTCAATCTATGCTATTTATAATCTAATTTCTAACACATATTCGTAGGGGAATTTTTTTTAATTCCCATAATAAGGGTTCATACTAAGCTTATGAATTTACCAAACCATATCCCATGGGAGTTTCGTAACCAAGAGTGCAGTAAGGCCCATTTTCATGCACCAGTTCCCTTTCGAGTCTATCTAAATGTGGTGTTTTCTGGTTTTACCCCTAGTATACTTCTATGCCAGAGCCGCCTCTACCTACCCATATCCAGACAAGGATATATTTTCTTGATAAACCACTTAATCAATACCCACTAATACAAAGGTATTTTTTTATTATACATATTATTTTCTCTAGGTCTTCACTAGGGTTTTTTTAATCCTAATCCTAAAAAAAACTAAACCTCCCTCTGACACCAAATAAAACAATCCATCTTTTAATTACACACTTAAACGTGATTTATTACATAAAATCATCACTTGATACAACTTAGAAGATAAAGTGGTATAGTTTCTTTGGGTAATAGGAACATTTCATAACAACATAAAACATAAAAAACCACATCCTTATTGAAAACTTCCATTACATGGCCACTACATTCCCTTGTACTTGTCATTGCATGGGATAACATGATGATATGCATAAGAAAAAAGTGATCTATAAAGCCCAGTAAGGAAATAAACATGGAATAACATGAGGAATACAATACATGTTAGACAATAGGCATATCCAAGGAGCACAAGATAAACATTTACATAACGGCATGATAAAGCATGATAATGATAACATGGAAATATGGAAACAACACTTAACATGGAATTTAGCATGAGCCAAGACTCATTGCACATGGGGTATGAGTAAACCCTCATATCACATGAAGCATGAGTAAAAACTCATTTGACATGAATTATAATTATTCAACACCCATTTCACATGACTTATCATGATACTATACTTTACCCAATGCATTGGAGTGCTATCAGGGTGCACCCTTCTTAAACATTTCATAACATGCATAAGTTTTCAACATGGATCATATAACATGGAATCCATCAACATCATAAGTTATTCCATGATTAACTAATGTTGAATAAATACATGAAAGTAACATTAAATTGGTATAATCACATAAAACTGAATACCCTTGAAAGAGACATGGGTATGGTATTCACTATACAATGATATTGGCTTGAAAAAAAGCGGTTCAATTTCGACAGCATAACGGCGTGAAATAAGGATTCATGAATAAATTTGATGATATAGAAAAGGTTTTCTCATAATATATACATGAAATGAATATTAAGGGGTTCATATGGTTACATGTCCCAAAAAATATAATGGAATTTAGGTGTATAATTCAAAAAATTACTTGGATGTAAAAAGGAGAGAGAAACCCCTCATGGAATTCTAGCATGGTAAAAGATATACATGGGAGGATTTAATGAGAGAGAAAGGGGTATCCCATCAACCAAACATAAATAGGAAAGTGTGGGGGAGTTTTTAAATTAAACCCAAACATTTTTGTTTTAAAAAAAGTTCATAACATCTTAAAGACAATTATACAAAAAATGGGAAAGGAAGAAATCCCTTACATTAAAGTGTGATCCCAAAGGCTTGGAAGAGGCTTGAGAGAGGATTCTTGAGAGCTCGGTTCACCTTGGAAGGATTATAGAGAGTTTATTGAAGTGTTTGGTCGAACTACAAAGGCTTTGAGTGATGTGGAAGTGGGAGATTGGGTGGGTTTATATGGGTAAGGAGATGAAATTCTTTATTATTTAGGTTTGGGACACCTCACATTAAACTAATCAACAACGAAAACCATCCCATATTTATTTCCCATGTTTTTTTCAAAAATGGGAGTGGGAAACAATATTTTATGAGGATAATGGCCTAAATTTTAAAAATAATAGGATTTCTTATGTAGAGGTGAGTCACACTCTCAAGGAAAACAATTTAAAAAGACAAAATGTTTTATAAGTCTGGGAGGGTCCTCAAAAGCTTTGTAAAATAAATAAAACAAATCTAAAATCACATTATTTTAATTCTAAAACATATATTGGACGAACATAATATGTATTGTATTTTATTACTTCACTATTGGGTCATTATGATGTCAAAACACATTATATATTTAAAAGGTATTTAAT
Organism: Viscum album; assembly: GCA_963277665.1. NCBI lineage: Eukaryota > Viridiplantae > Streptophyta > Magnoliopsida > Santalales > Viscaceae > Viscum > Viscum album. Next base: position 1,594,476,605 of record OY728150.1, read on the forward strand.
TTTTTCACAAAAATTCAACTATCTTAGAAAATTATGAAAAATTCACTATTGGGTAAGTTCGATGTCCTGATTCCAAAAATAATATTCATTTTATCTAAATAATTTTATAAATATGAGATTTTTTACTTTTAAAATAAAAACTAACATTTACTGAAAATTCATGGGTTTTGAAAAAAATAGTTTTCAAACCTTAATAAAAATTACAATTTCATTCATAAAATTATATGATCATTTATATATAATAAAAATATATTTAAAAATAATATTTTTTTAAAATAATATTTAATTAAAAAATCTATTAATTCATCAAAATAGATTTCTTAGTTGAATATTAACTTAACATACCACTTGTTCGTTAAAACAATTTACGAAGTGACAATAATAAAATAAATGTATATTCATTATTATATACAAAAATAATGCACATAATAATAGAGAAAAGTTCTTCTTACATAACCCCTTATAAAACTCACATAAGACTGAAGGGTAAAGTGTGTGATGATGACAGACTCTTGGGGTGGCTTAGATAACATCGCTCAGGTGGTAATCTCTATTAACTTCTATTTCACCCATAGTAGGTTCCACTCAAGCTTAACATGTTCAAACTAGGCTTGGGTTGGGTCATGTGCGAAGTCCAATGACGCCCCCTCCCTTCTGAGCTCTGACAAATGGGATTCTTATGGGGAAAGACTACTGGATGAGGTCATCACTGCCTTTGTCTGAGTAAATTTGGATTTGTTAATGCCCTATATTTATACTAATCATGTGATCACTCTTTAACGGCTATATTATAAATGGTCACAATTCATAATGGTATTTTAAAATTCAGAAACACAAAACCAATTACGTTCACATTTTATATAACCGTAATAATACATTTAATTAGATCAAGATGAATTTTCATTAATGAATGTTTGGGTTAATAAAAAATGGCCTAATGTTCAGGGATGTATGTTTTTCTGAATTAATGGACTCTGGGTATAAATGTGTTAATGGATTTTTGGGTTCTTCATAAGGTCATAGATCTTTTATTATAGTTTTGGGGTATTCACATTATATATGAACTTTTAGCAGTCTATAGGGGTAATATAGAACATGTAATGTGTTTACAGGTCATGTAATGTAATTCAAGTAGATTATATGATTCTAGTACCTGGTGTGATAAAATTAAATGCCATGGATTTGGTTCACATCATATATTGGTAAATTTTAGTATTTTTATAAAAACAAGATGGGTTTTTGGGTGTACATGTGTGTCAGGGATTAAAAGATGTCTAATGGGATTACACACCATATAGGTCTCACAAGTTTAAATTTTATATAGTTTTTGGGATTATTATTTATGCATTCACTTACATATGTATTCCCTCTTGACCTAAAAGATCTCTCTAGAAATTTTGGTGACCTACGACCCATCAAAAAAAAATTATTCAGTGGTTGATCATTGTTCCATTTGTGGTGTATTTCTTTTGGTAAGTAATCCATTCTAATTCGTCATTTCTATTAATCATTCTATAATCCTTTCATTACATTGTTATTCTTATTCATTAATTCTAGGTCCATCATGTGATCTTCCTATAGAGGGTAACCTTTATATTAGTTATGGGGTGGCATGTGCGTTCCTTACCGTCCGTGTTTTGTCTTTTTTCCTGCCTAACTTTATCATTGTTGAATCAATTATAGTATTTTTACATTGGTTATAGGTCTTTATTTGTCATCATTGAGTTATCCCATGATGTTGGATCCCATTGCGGGCATGTGAAACCCCATGATAGAGGAAGGTGGTTACATCTCAGGCCCACGTTGGTGAACAACAATACTCTAGTTTCTAATAAATTATTTTTTAAATGATCTGTAATGATATTGATGAATTCATTTGGAAAATGAATTTTCAAAACATTGTGAAATATATTTATGAAATTTTTTTAAAATTATTGTTTTGACGAATTGGATTTGAAAATGTAAGACAAGTACATCCTTGGTCACTTAGGTGGAAGGTGTAGTAATAGTCCTTATCCATTAATATTATAGGAGGGTCACACATTGGATGTTCCTATTCTTCCTAGGCCTACTGTTCTATTGACATGATATACACTATTAGGAGGATCATTTTATAGGGTGTTCCTTTTCTTCCTAGATTTAAATTATATTTCATGGGTTTTGATACACACGTTATTGTCTATGTTGAGTGTAAAAGCGTCCTAGCCATCATGACCTAGTTTGATACATTTCATAATGATTCTATTGATTCTTGACTGCATTTTTTTAGTTTTACTACTATGGATCTTATAATATATGTGAAACATGATTTGGTATGATTTTATTTTTGTATATTAAATGATTTGAAACTATTTTACCTATAAATTTTAGAAATTTGGAATAATGGAAAATTAAGTATCTTCAATTATTTTGATATAAAAACATAAAACTGTTTATAATTAAATATTTTATTGTAATTTTTAGAATTATCCATATTATTTTATGGATACTTGTCATTTAAGACAAGGTTGGGGTCCTACTTAGATGGTAAGATAATTCCATGTGCTATGATTCAGCGCTGCATGGACATTTTTATGACATTAGATGCATGAGAAGGAATGTTTTCCACCGTCATGTGGTGAGGTTTTCTATAAAATGTATCTGAGTAGATGTTGGTGATATGGTGGCTGTTTTTTCATTTAATCACATGGATTAGTTCGTTTGTTTTTTTTCTATTTATTTTGGACAGGTAATTTTGGTTATTCTAAATACATTCAAGTTGTATCATTTCCAATGTCCTACTTCAATTATGTAATATATTTATTTCTTCCACTATTTCACTCTATTATATATTCATACCTTGTTGTTAATTCTGGAGGGGAAATCATCCCCTGTAGTTGTTGTTTGATTCTCTGGTGCTAATCTCCAGCCTGTGACAATTGGGAATGCCCTTCAGGTACATGGAAATTCATTTCGGGTACGAGTTTGTGAGGGTATCAAGGTCAATTTCTTCACAATTTGGTAGAGGATGGTTAAGATATATGGGTCAATGTGGAGAAATTAAATGAGGGAGATGGATCCGTTTATAATTCAGGTGATGGGAACTTTTGGAATTTCCAAAAAGATTAAATTATAATAAATTCATTCTCAAAAAATAACTCTAATGGGAAAGGTATTTTATGTTAAGGTGGTAAAGGGTTTTAATACAATCATAAAATATAATTTAGACAAGATTTTGTTTAATTTTAAAACCATTCCTTTTTGTTAACCCTTAGTGAACCAATTTTAATTTTAACTGCGGTAATAATGTTTTTAATATTAAAAGGTTTTTATTTTTAATTATAATGAGATAATAGAACCATACATGGAAATTTTATGACTTTTTAGACCATAAGAACGTCAATTATTATTATATAAATAATTTATGATTTTTAACTAATTTAATAAAATATTATTCTCTTAAAATGTCATCTTCATCCCATTTTTTCACGTATCACGAATCAAATGGCTAATTGGAAGGGGAAGGAAATGTTCCAAGCAGGAAGAATCTGTCTTGTTAACTCTGTGGTCACATCCATGTTTGTTTATGTTTTTTCTATTTACAGATGGCCTAGAAATCTCATCAAGGATCATCAGAAGCTTATAAGAAACTTCATATGGACTGGCTCCATGTATGAAAAGAAACTGGTGGTTGTTTCCTAGAAAGAATGCATCAAACCCATTGATATGGGGGGTCTTGGTATCAAGGATCTGTCTCTCATCAATGATGCCCTGATCAGAAAATTTACATGAAATATCATCACATCCCAGGATAATTCAATGGATTTCATTGGTTCCCAGTTTATATCAAGACTATAGACTGAATATCCTAACTACCTCTCATCCTCAGTTTGTCCTTCTATAAAGTATTCCTTTAATAGGATTCTCATGTCTTCAAAATGGAAGGTTAGTAGAGACTAAACTATGAATGTATGGTCAACTTCCTGGATCTCTAGACCTCTCCAGTAGGATGTTATTATTCCCGAGAATATGATGCATGCCCAGATTTCCTCGGTGCAGAATTCCAATCCAAAATTTCTGGATCTCATCCCCTCTAATCTACATTCTGAATTCTTGAATTATAAGAACATGGATCAGGATACTGTCATCAGGGAGCATAGTACCAATGTGATTCTCAATACCAGAGCTATGTACAATTATTCTTGTGCTGGACAATCCCCAGCACCCAGGTGGCTGCTTGCCTTCAAAACCTGCTTCATCCCACTCACTGATTTTCTGCTTTTATGGAAAATCTGGAGGAAAAGATAACCAGTTCAATCCACTATTCAAAGGATTGGAATTCATCTTGCCTCAGCATTCCCTTTATGTTATGGTGTTGTGGAATCCATTGAGTATATTTTCCTCTCTTGTCCCCTCATTTTCAGGATATGGAACTACATTCAGGACATGATAGGGTGTTCTTTAAATATCTTCTTGATGGAAGGGCTGCTTTATTCTGCTGTAGATTCTCAATGTAGTGAGCAGGTGAGGAATATGACTATGGTTGCTTTTGCAGCCTCCATAGGCTTTACTTGGAAGGCCCGGAATTCCTATCTCTTTAATGATACGACTCCCACTCTGTATTCTGGTGTCAAAGCTATTCACAGGGCGATTTTCACAGCTTTCAAGATTCAAATTGGTTGCATGAAAATTGAGTTAAATGAATTTATTATTCAAGGGAATTTTGGTGTTAGTGGTGGACCCAAAAAAACCTTAATGTTGAAGTCCATTAGATGGATTTCCCCCATCCCCTCCAGGATAAAAGTTAATGTTGATGGAGCGGTTGCAGGGACACCTGGACCTTCAGGCTACGGTGGTGTCTTTCGCACCTATCGAGGCTTTTTCAAAGGCTATTTCTATCATTTCATTGGGCAGGGATCTGCTATTGAAGCTTAATTATGGGCTATTATCAAATAAATAAGATATTCTATTCATTTTGGATGGCGTTTTATATGGCTAGAATCTGATTCTATGGTGTTGGTGGATTTAATCAAAAGGAGGTCTAGGAATATCTAATGGGCTATGCTGCCTTATTGGGTTGAATGCCTTCATCTTATTGATGATATTATCTTTGATGTGACTCATGTTTACAGGGAGTCCAATCAAGTGGCTGATGCTCTATCAAAGTTGGTTGTGGAAGAGTCATGTTCTGAATGGTCTTTTATGGCTCCTGAATGTTGCATGCGCTTCGTTGAGGAAAATGCTTATGGCACGGTGTTTACCAGACTTTGTAAATCTTCTTTCTGATTCTTTTTTACATGCCTTTATTTTCTAATAAAATTTGGTAGGGGTGGATCATTGATTCATCCCTGTTCGTTTTGGTCAAAATGTCATTGTTATCAATTTTGACTATACTCATATAAATTGAAATTAAATACAATAATATGATGGTGAAATAATAATATAATGCATTCAAACCTCCAAAATATTTCATATATATATGGAAAAAAATGGGTTACACTAACTAAATCAAATTATATCACTTTTATTGTTTTAAAGATAATTTATCATTTTATTATTCAATGGAGAAATATTACTTTAGTGTTTATGAAGAAATTAAGGTCATTATATCATTAAAAAAATATAAAATAAATTTGAATCATAAAAAAATTTATAAGATCAAAGTAGGCACATTGATTCATTCATAACATTCTGTTTTGCCTATGTGGACACATCAGATATATTAAAAACAAAGAGAGTGAAATATTGTAACTTTCTTAAATTTTAATAATATATAATTCCTTTTCATGAAGTGTGTCTATTAAATAACTATATTTATAACCTTAGTTATTAAGGGTATAATTTCCTTTATCCAATATGAATTTGGAGGAAAATATATATCCTTATAACTTATGTTTAATCTAATTTAACCCAAATTACCCTTTAACAAGCTGATAAATTTTACATCTATTACTATTCATATTGACCAAAAAAATTGGGACTTTTTACCAAATTTGACCTTATGGATTATAAATGTGAACTTAATTTTATCTAATTAAATCCCAATAAATGGAATAAATTTATTCTAAATAAAGTGTGAAAATTGTGACCAAAACTTCCTTATGGAAAAAAATACATTTTTATGAATAAAAATGGATTTTTTAATGCTTTTCTTAGAAAAATAATTTTTGAATGATTAAAATATATTTTCAAGTAAATAATAGCTACATTTTACTTTAATCACTAAAAAGTATAAATAAATTTATAATATTTTTATAAATACATTTCATGCATAAAAAATATTTTTCATAGGAAAAAACTCTTTTATTATCAAATAATAATTTTTTAAATGATAATCATTTTATAAATAATAAAATTATTTTAAAAATTTTTAAACCAGATGTTTTTTATAATTTATTTTTTACTGTTCAAATATGAAAATCCATCATCTTCACAATAATATAAATTCCATATACTAATAATGATTCAAGGGTTGTCTAAACTAACTCTTGCATGTAACGTACACTACTAAAATGAGATTCTATAATAATAGATTCAACCCATTGGTATAGTCTAGAAAACTATTGTATAATATGTACTAATATTTCCCTAAAACCGTGGGACATTATATCTGGGTATATACCTATACCAACGGTTTTCTATAAACGTTTCATATAAACCACATGAAAGTAAACAATACCAACGGTTTTCCTAAACCATTGGCATAAAACTAAAAAAATTATTTCCAAACCATTGGTGTAGGTACATATCTATATATTGTACCAAAGGTTTTGAATAATTTAGTATAGAGTCCCCTTACCTTTCTACGAAACACCCCCCCCCCACCTTAGCCAAAACCAGCATCACCAAAAAATAATACAACACCATAAAGATAATTCAGAAAACTAATAGACCACATACAAAACACTCCAGGAAAATTTAAAAAAAAATCAAAAAAAACATTAAATCTCCCACCATGGATCAAAAATTGAAAACTTCATCAAACACGTACACTTGAAAACTCCAAAAACCAATTCCAATTCCCTGAAATATCAAAATTCAGGAAACTAATTAATGCATTAGAGCAATTATCACATGCATTTAAATGATCAAATATTTTTATTCACATCCAATAATCAAACATCAGGTTCCATAAATATCTATCAAAATGTAAATGATAATTATCTCCATCATCACAACCTATATCATCACCATCATCATCATCATCATCACCACCATCATCCTCAATATCACTAACAACATCTCACTCACCAAGACCATCATCATATCATCCATGACTAGAACAGTTACCTTTTTCACCATATACTGAACACATAATTGACATATATGTATTACAATATGTGATGGTATATAGTGGAAGGATAGACATAAGGATTTTATAAATTTCATAAATTCATAATTAGCCTTTTGATTCCATTCCTTCTCTTAAATGATCATTTTTTGGTGTCTTATACCTTGTTATGGGTATTCTCTAACTCTACATAAGTTGATTCAAACTCAGTGCTACCAAATCTACCACCTAAAGTGGGCCAACATATAGTTGGGAAAATACTCTTACAAGGCCAACAATGTACTCTCCTATGGTTCCCAAATTCTAATACCTAACAAAAATTATCATTTGGCCCAATTTTTTCAGAATCTTTCTCATCAAGGTCGTCAAAAAATAATTTACAAAATTATATTAATAATTTAATAAAAAAATAGATATTAAAATTTGAAATCAATATATTAAAACTTACAGTCTGTGGTAGTAATTTTTTTGTTAAACGTGATTCAATCATTCATATTTCATTATGAGAAACAAAATTCCTGAGCCACACATACTTTAATATTTAATACCACCAACTATAATGAAATGTAACATAGAAAACCACTATTCAATAATGAGTTATTTTTAAAACAAATAGGGTTATTTTGTCCAATATTTAATTGAAAATTATTAAAAACCAAATTTTATTAAATTTTATATAAATTTATTATATTTTCTCCATATATATAAAACTACAATTAGTCAATCCAAAATAAAGAGGGGATAGACAATAAAAATATATACACCTAATAAATTCAATTTGAAATGAGGATATTATTAAATGAAACAGATTGACTATAATGAAACTTACTTTCATTTAGAATGGATGGATTAGTATAATTCTCCATAAATCCACATATTTATTTTATAAGGATAGTGATAAAATGGTGAATTTTAATTAATGTGATATTTTAAACAAAATACAAGGGGGAAATTTATAAACAAATATTTTTGTTGATTTGATGACATAGTGGTAATTTTTATTTACAAGGAAATGTGTGATGATATTTTAAGACATGGTGAATAGTAATGTTAAGATGATGGTTACCAAAAACATGGGAACCATAATAAGATTATTCAAAATGTATAAAAATGAATGATTTAAGGTTTTCTAGATGTATATATGTTATAAAAAAATATTTTTTAAAGTCAAGATGTTTATTAAGTGGATGTTTGGAGGTTAATTCTTGTTGTGGAAGTGAATGTTGTTCATAATGTTAGAAGTTTTACAAATTTTCATAGAAGTGGATATAATTATTTTCAGAAGTAAATTGAATGTCCCTAAATTATTGAATGGTTTATCAACTGTGTGATATATGAATATTTATATTAGATTCATACCACTCAATAGTATTGTTGGGTTTGGTTTTATAGAAAAAAACATCATCCTATTATATTGACACTATATACACGCAACTTGGTGGTGTAAAGAATTTATATTAACTTTCTGGTCAGTGTGATAAACTGTTTATCGGTTTTTGTGATATAGGTAGCTAATACAGTTAGTTCTTTTAAAAGAATAATAAAATTGTTCTAAAATTTCTAGAAGAATGATATTAATCTCAATGAAGAAAAAGGGGGTGTCCATTAATAGTGTTAAAAAATCACAGAAAAATGATGTCCTTTATAACTGTAAAAATCACTGATAAAGGCCCCCATTTATCAGTTATTCTTTTAGTTCTTGTATAGGAAAAAATTATTAGTTATTTAATTAGCCCTGAAAACGGGGTCCTTTATCAGTGCTCGAAATAGCACTGATAAAGTGGGTCTTTATCTGCACTCCAAATAGAGTAGATAAATAGGGAATTTATCAGCGCTTGAAATAACACTGATAAAGGACTAACTTCTTGTGATGTCTTGTTTATATAAAAGAATACCCACCAGCACTGGCATAATAAACACACCCACTTCCTTCATAGTGCACACATGAACAAAGCAGTGCACATAAGGTTTAGAAAACAATGAAATATACATTTAAAAGAATGTTTTATATAATTATATTTAAAATTATCCAATAGAATGTTAAAAACATTAATGATTAATCAATTTAAAACAGTGATATCATCTCAAAAATTTCTTCCCATTGTATTAATATCAAAAAAAAGCTTCCCAACTGAAGAAAAATATTCCACCTATATATGAAAACAAATATTTTGTTAATAATACTATTAATAAAAATATTAAACATTATAATGAAAGAATACATTAATAAAATGTAAATTTTAAATAAAAAAGACAAATTTTAAGTTATACAGGTCACATCCTATATCATATTGATGTGGGGTTGATTCCCACATATCAAAAATTAGTAATGGATCATTGTCCTCAAATACCAAGTCAATCTGAATAGGTTTACATGGTTTTGAGTATGTCCCTTTTTTATTAAAATTAATATCAATTAAAATGACAAATTTGGATTTAGAACAATCACATCATTCATTGGATTGACGTGTGGTTAATTCTTACACGTAACAAATGTCTCATGGATCATTTTTATAAAGTATCAAAATAATCCAAATAGATTTTCTCAGCTTTGAGTTTGAAATGTTTTTTATACTAAAATATCATTTGAAACTAGAAACAAAAATTTGGAGTCATATCGGTCACATCATGCATCAGTTTGAGGTGATACTGCTTCATACACATCACAATGGACTTACTAATAACTATCCAAAATTATGAAGAAAAAAGGAGGGAGTTTTCGTTTTTTTTCAGTGAGTGAAATCTCTTCATCTAAAATTTCAATTTCAAACTCATAAAGGACACTTTTAGTCATAAGGGTCACACTTTACATTGTATTAAGGTGAGGTTGATTATAAAACTTCAAAAATGACTCAAAGATATTTTTATTAAAGTATCATAACAATATAGAAGAATAATCTTTGTTTTTAGTATATCATTTATTCTTTTTTCTTAATTTGATATAAATTTAAAATAAAAACACATTTGGATTTATACTGATAACATCATTCATTGGATTGACATGTGATTGATTCTCAAATGTCACGAATGATTCATGGATCATGTTTATTAAGGTATCAAAATAATCCAAATGTTTTTTCTCTATTTTCAGAATGTTAGTTGTGTTTTTTTACTAAAATATCATTTCAAACTAGAAAAACTTTATTTGAGTCCTATCGGTCTCATCATATGTCAAATTTATGCAAGACAATGTTATAAACATCTTAATGGAATTAATAATCACAATACTAAATTATTAATAAAAATATATTCTCTTGGTTTTTAGAGAGTGAGACATTTTTATCTAAAATGTAAATTTTAAACTGATAACAGACACTTCTAGTCATAACAGTCATATTGTGTGTCAGATTGAGGTGCAGTTGACTAATATACCTAAAAATGACTCATGGATCATTTTCATAAATTATTAAAACAATATGAATGCATTTTCGGGGTTTCCAGTCTGTCTGTTTTTGTTTTTACTTAATTTAATGTCAATTTTAAATAATAAAAGATATTTTGATTTATACCAGTCACATCATTAATTTTATTGAGGTAAGGTTGATTTTTAAATGTTAAAAATGAATCATTGATCATTTTAATAAATTATAAAAACAATATAAATGTGTTTTTTAGTTTTCAGTATGCTTGTTGTGTTTTTTTACAAAATTTAATGTTAATTTTAAATAAAAAGAGACAATTTGAGTCATACCGATTACACTGTGTGTCAGATTTAGGTGAGGTTAATTAATACATGTAAAATATGAATAATAGATAATTTTCCTAAATTATAAAAATAGTTAGAATGCATTTTATTAGTATTAAATTTTTTAGTTGTGTTTTTAAAAAAATATCATTTCAAACTAGAAACATGCATTTTGAATCATACCAGTCGCATCTTGTGTTTTTTTGTCATGAGATTGCTTCATACATGTCGCAAAGAACTTATGAATCATTATCCAAGAATATTATGACAAGAAGAGTGTTTTTTCTAGGATTTCAATGAGTGACACATTTTGGGCTAAAATATTAATTTTAAACTAATAACGGATATTTTTAGTCATATCAACCACACTGTTTGTCGGATGGAGGTGTGGATGAATCCTACACATCACAAATGACTGATTAATCATTTTCCTATATTATCAAAACAATCCAAATGAATTTTCTCAGTTTTCAGTATGTCACATGTTCTTTTTTTAAATTTTTTTGTTAATTTAATATAAAAATACACACTTCAAGTCATAATGGTCCCGCCATGTGTTAGATTTTGGTGCAGTTTATTTCTACACATCACAAATGACTTATGTATAGTTTTCTTAATGTTTCAAAATAAACCTAATGTTTTTTCTCCGTATTCAGTATGGCACATGTTCTTTTTACAAAAAATACTAACAATTTTAAATAAAAATTGAAAATTTGAGTCATATCGGTCACATATCCATACTATTTGTGTGAATTATTCCTTTAGGTATGTTTCTCATCTATTTCTATACAAAAATATTTCATCTTGTTAATAGGATTATTTTCAAAAATCTTTGTAGTACTTAAAAAATATAAATAAACAATGGATTAATAAATATTTTTAATTAAATAGAAATTATTTTAAAAAATACCTATTTACGGATGCTGGTTTGTTCATGGAATATGATTTCATTCATAAATTTAGAAACTTAATAACCACATTCTTTCTATTTGTCTATTTCAGATACTATAGAAACATTGAGAAAAATATGAAAAAAATTTATAAGTGTTTTGATTTTGAAATCATATTATATATACCGTTATAGTTATTTAGCTATAGTACTTGTGATGATTCTTTTCCTTTTCTTATGGCCGCATTCAATGATGTAAATGATATTCACACTCCTCCCTATCATAACATAATCTCCATTTAAAGATAAAATAAATAATATAACTAGATTATTATTTATCAAATGTTGAATGTAGTGTATTACAAATCAAAAATGGCCATCATGTGTGGATGGTTTGTTGGATATCCATATATTGAATAAAAAATTAATCTTTGGAGTATCCAAATGGACTATAGTGAGCATCCAATGCAACCCCAAAAAAAAGAAAGGAATAAGTAATGAAATAAATTAAAAAATATTTGATATGATTAAATTTTAGATGTTTCCTCTAAATTGTTGGTATCAAGAATACCCTTTAATCCGTAAATTTTTTGTTAAATAATTTGAGAAAACCTGCCACTATTTCACCCTCTTTCTGAGATTCTATTTTGTTTGTTCTTTAGAGATGATCTAAGGACTAATGAGTCCATATTTTTAAAATAGGGAATTAACATAAATTGTTTTTCATATATACACCTGTGAAAAATATGAAATTTATTTATTCATAATTACCATAGTATATCCTCTTTTGGATAATAAAATCATTAATACATACTTCATGTATACATTCACAACTGATCCTCTTAGCCAATCGTACATCATGATTTCACCTAATTTTCAACACTAATAAAATCCGGATCTTCCCCTATGTAACATATTTTTATCAAAAATAATTGTGTCAGTACCACTCTCTTTAATCTTTGTATCCACATGAGCCTAAAATTATAATAAATGTGGATATAGAAAGGGAGGTTTTAAGGTGTTTTTTGTAGATCGTTTTGATCGGTTAGTTGATCCTTAAGATGGTTTTGATTCCTTATTTCTTTTCACCCCCTTATAAATTTCCATATGCAATAACTGTAAAGACCCGAAGCCTGACGTACATGGACATTATATTACATTTGCAGAATACTTATTACATAACAAAAACACACACACAAGGATCGTAATAGTTTAGTGTCTTTGGAAACTCGGAATATAATCTTCTAATCGTGGTGAAAGATCTTCAACATCTCCCATAAAGATCTTCCTTTTTTTACCTAAAACCTTACTTTATATCCTAGGGAAAAGAAAACATAAAAGGGTGAGCTCAAATTCTCAGTAAGGGTAAACAAAAGAAATATCAATCACATCATATTCATAAGAACATAACATTTTGGAAATCTTAACCTGCAAAAGAGAGAATAATTTCATAACATGGGATAAATCTTTGTAGTGAAATGAAAATCCAATAATCATAACTTCAAACATGAAACTTTGTGGCATTCACACATAATCATAGAGAATCATTTCTTGTTAGTCAAGACTCATTGCCAAGACTATCTTCATGGACAAAGTCCCTTTCTGAACCGAGTCACCCTCGTTTCAGTCCTGTTTCACTGAACCGGTATAACCTACCATTCGAGCCATGTCTATCTCATGAGATATAAAATCTTTACCCAATGCATTGGAGGGAGATATAGGTCCCACCCATCTCTTAATGATACCATTCTTATGTGTGCCACAAAATCATAAACCATACATCATTTCATAACCTATGTAATAAAAATGGGATTCTTAAACAACATGACATCATAAAACAATTCATATAAGATAAAGGATTTCATAAAAATAATTCCATCACAACATAATCAAATCAATGTAATAATAGATATAGAAACAGAACCCAATATTATCATAGTTGAAAAATAATTTTGATAAAACACTTGAACACCATTCTTGAAGAAAATATCATTTCTACTTCAAAAACAATTTTCCTTTCTTAACATGTCGTACAATTATAAAATATAAGAATTAGATTAAAAATAAACTTTAAAACATGTAATGGAGCCTTCTTGGAAATAATGTTTTAAAAATCCATTCATGCTGTATAAGTTAAAAAAACATTCTTCGTACTTTTTTCGGAAAAGTCAAAAGTACCTCGTACGAAAAACGAAAAAAGATTCCTTTCATATCTTTTACAAAAAACTCATCGAAGGGTAAAATTGGATATAAACTATTGTATAAGGATGGAAATAATATTACATATTGAGGTAACTTGGATGTGGATGATAAAATACACCCCAGTAAATACCAAAGTAAAAACAATCTCGGATAAAAATGAGATTGTGATATTTCTCTTACCTTAGGTCCGATTTGCTTCGTAAGTGTCTGAACGTCCTGTATAATGATTTAAATAACCTCATTTACTTATTACGGAATCATATTCATTGTTATGATATCATATATGGTTCACTTATGACTTTATATTACCCATTCTTTTGTAAATTCCATGTTAAAGAGCGTTTTGGGTAAAATTGTTTCATTTGTCGTCCGTGTTTTGACTTGTAATTATTCATATGATTACATAGATCATGATTACTTAATTCCAGAACATAAAACATGATTTATATATATATATATATTCAGGATATACATATATATAATAAATCAGTAAATGGAAAGAAATACACCGTTCATGGAGAGGGTAGTCCGTACGTACGCATGAACGCTGTTTTCGTTTCCTTATTTAATTGAATGGAATTAAGTAGATGACATACATATAAATATAAATTAATCCAGTATCATTATTATGTCATATATTTCATTAGTAATTATTATATATACTTTATAATCATTCATGAATGGTTAATCATTGAGAATGAATCTCATCGCGTCGTGGAGACGGTAGTCCGTACGTACGCACGAGCGATGATATCGTTCCCATGGTCGTGGAATTGTGTTGATGTGTATGTTTACTATTTCAGTATCAATATAAATCTATAATAATCATATATAGTTACCCATTACACCATTATACCCATCCTTGTAAGGTGATGGTGGAAAATAGATTACACAACGGCGTGGAGACGGTATTCTGTACGTACGCACGCGCGGTGATTTTATTTTTTCGTAGGATGGATAGAAGGTGAATTAGGGTTGTTTCATATTTATAATAACATATCATTATGTAAGTAATACTTATGTTATTAATTTATCATGAAACAACTAATCAAGAAGAAGTTGAAGAAGAAAGAAATTGAAAAAGATCGGTAATGGATATTACCTCTTTTTGACGCGCCTTTTCTTAACCTCCACTTAAAGAACTAAGGATGGTCATTGAAGAAGACCATGACCTCTAGGATGATACTAGGGAAGTGGAGAAGAGATTTTGGAAGGGGTTGGACTAGCTTGAAGGCTCAATGTTTTGTGAGGAAGAGAGGGAGGAGGTGCCCTTTTATAAGGGAGGAGAGGGGCACCTTTGTAATAACTAAAAATATTATTTTATTATAAAGTAAAGTTCGGTTTTAAATAGATCCAAATTGATTTATTTCGAGGATAATGTGGGGATGGGTCGAAAGCCTCTCATCCAATAGGATTTAGACAAATTTAGGTTATTATTTTAACCTTATCAATTAGATTTAACTCTAAGTTAAATGATTTAACTTTTACCGTGTCTTTTTGTTTTCTTACACTATATGGTTAATAAAATTACTATATCAAGCCAAAATAACCCCAAGTTGTTTATTATTAATATATATTATCTTAGCTAAGTCATTTGGCCTAACCTTAGATTTTTAGGAATATAATAACAATTAATAATATAATATTTGTTTTAAAAACTATTTTATGTCAATTTTGACACTATTTGGTAATTGATTTTTGTGAAAATAATAACAAAATGATAAGTTCGAAAAAAAGTTAATTAAATCAATACTAACATGTCATATTAACCTAGAAAATTAGTTGAATTCATAAAAAGTATCAAATTATATTTATTTGGGAATTTATAACATCAATTATGTCAATATTTCATTAATAAGACAATTACTGCATCATCTTTGTGTCATAATAAATGATAATTATTTAATCCCTAAAAATTCTAAATAAATCCCTATGATGTAGATAATTGTATTATATTTCTGGAGACTATTCATGTTTGATGTTTCAGGAAGTTTATCACTAGATTAAACTTATTATACTTATAAGATTTAAGAAAGTGACATGTTGTCACATTCTTTGGTTTTAATAATAATTAAATTATTTTCATTGAAAAAATTTAATTAAATGAATCTAATCCAACCCTTATGTGTTATGGGTCGAGTTTTAGTCATCCAATAGGATTTTGACATTTGTTAGGGTAATTTTAAAATATTATATTTACCCTTAATTACCCGATTTACCTTAAATATGGTAAATAAAATTTACCACAGTTACTATTCACAATTCCCAAAAATAAAAGTATCCTATTAACATAATTTGGACCCACTAATTCCAAATATGGAATCCATTTTTTAAAATTCAATACACAGAAGTTTCAGAAATTAAATTAAAATTAATCTCGTTGTCGAATAAAAACGGGTTTTTGTTTAAAACATTGCAAAAGATTGAAATGATTTAACCAACGAATTCAAGGTAAAATCAATGCTAATGACATACATTATATTAAATGGTAAAAATATATTCTATTTATACTTTAAAACCATTAAATATTATAATTTAAACACATAAGATATTACGATGAAAAAAGTTTTGTTTAATTAAAATATAGCGTGTTTTTACTATTCATTAAAATATGAAAGTTATCGGAAAAATATCAAAACTTTATCTAATGTAAATTTTTATATTCTGATTCAAAAGGAGAATTTTATTTTGTAAAATTGAACTTATAAACATGTCAAAAAATAGATTTAAAGAGTGTGGCCATCAAAAGGCGGCAAAACTGCATTTTTTGAAAAATACTTATTTTATCCGAAAAATTTATTTTGTTCTTATACCATGTTCTAGAAATGTGTAAGATGAATAATAATGTTATAAAATTCAAAATTTAGTTAACACTATTCATAATGGATAGTTCATGACAATATTATAATAATATATCGTTGTTTATTAAAACCCATTATTGCGTACAACACACTCTATCGAGGAAGGTCGCGATTGCGTGTAATGCAAGCCAAGTCAGGGTTGCGTGTTGTGAAAGAATACTTTGTTGTTTCGTATAACAGAATCCAACCATATTTCATTTATACATTGAATATATATATATATATACTCAATGTTGCGTAGAATAACAATTATCAAAATTGTGTGTAACACGATCCAAGAATAGTGTTGCGTATACTGCAAGCTAATACGGTGTTGCGTATAGCGCAAGGTAATCTTGGTGTAGAATACAACAGAAGAAATTAATGAAATTAAAAGAATATTTTTCATAAAATCTCGGGGTGTTACAATAACATTCATGAGTTCAAACTGTTTTTTATTAAATTTTAAATGTATTTCTTGAAAAAATAAATTGGAAATGAATACCTTAACATCAACATGTTTTTTTACAGGCTGTGATGACCATGCAATGAATGTTCCAAGATCTTGATTGACCTTATTAATATCATCATCATGAATTGGAAAAGGTAAAATGGTGCTCAGATCAGAGGTTATGTTAAGAAACACTTTAACAAGACCTGTTGGAAGTAGTCCCTTGTGTAGCATGGTATTTTGGATATGAGACACTGTATCCCTCAGAACAAGGTGTTGGATGGGTGTTGATATATATAAATCACAGTCATTTTCACCGTATACAATATCAGTATAGGAAATATATCAGTGTATATCTGATCAAAAATTCAAAGAATAAATTATTATATCATTTATTACCTCAGCTAGAAAAGGTTATTGAGGGGAATGGCTCACCTCAAAGCTAATGGGGGTCCGATGGGATCTTCACGCACTGATTATTCTTGAGTTTCTTCTTTTCCCTCCCCCCACCATCAAATTTTTCTTTAACTCTCTCTAAAATTGCATATGTTATTCAACAGTAGATATTATTTCTCTTATCATTTTTATTTCATCACTTTGATCCTATTTTTTTCTAAAAAAATGTTCAGGGTGTCAACCAAAAACTCACACCTCTGACATGGCCATATTTTTCTGGAATCTTCAAGACCACCAAATGTATGTCTCTATCTAGTTTGAATTTTTTGGATTCTATGACTATTTTAGATATAAACTAAAATAAAATAAGTAATAATTGTTATGAAATATTGATTTAAAGAAAAAATATATTTATTATGTCATACTTACACATGATTCCCACACTTTTTGTGTGTTTTCATCTATTTGTATCCCATCCTTATTTACATGTGTATCCTACAATAAATGGCATGGTGAAAAAGTGAAGTTTGATTTTGATTCATTAATTAGAATATAAAAATAGGAACATATGTATGGTGTTGTTTTATGTCAAAAAAAGTATTACAGAAGATTTAAAATAAGTACCATTTTCTTCACGTGAAGCATACCCCATTCTTTCTTTACCATAGGTGTATTTTGTTTTTGCTTCTTGTTCCTTATTTTTAGTTCTCAATTATATTCCATAAATAAAAAACCCTCAATGAAATTGATGAATACACATATCATCAAACAATTTATTACCAAAAAAAATGTTCCTAGAAATACTTCTCAACGCGACAGCTAGAAAATATATCCCATGCCCCTTGGGTTATTTGGTGTGTAAAATGCGGAGGTGGGTGTGCTTTTATATTCCCTTCAGCAAAATTAAGATAATATCCCATTAAAATTGGTGGAATTCCTCTATGAGTCCTTTCAACAAGCTTTAATACATAGTCTTTGTGAGAGATATCCACTATAAATGAACTATACAAGTGATGATGAAGAGTAAGTTAATGTTTCATTATTTTATTTTTTAGTAAATTAATTAAATGTTATCATAATGTTACCGTAATATCTCCCCACATCATTGTATTATGCCTGGTGACAACATGGAGCCACAATTATAAATAAATCGGAACACGTTGTCGAGTGATGATTCCAATTTATCTACCAAACTTGGACTTATTGGTGTTAACATGATAGCCCTGCTTATTCCATTCGACCTTGTATTTCTTGCCTTTCACTTTTTTATTAAGAATTTTTTCCTAACAAAATAAAATTACGACACTCCTATTTTTTCTACTCCTCCAGTGTTTTGTTTCCATCCATTTCCTTAGTTTCCACATCATCAATAAGTTCCTCAAATATTCTAGTGTTGGCATGTACAGATGGTGCTTGTACCCAAACAATAAGAGCGTCAACGTCAATAGTTTGAGAATCCAATTTTTCCTCTACATTACGAGAAGTAGTAGGTTAAGAGACATGTTGTTCCATGACACTACGAGGAGCAGTTGGTTGAGAGACCTCTTATGCCTCAGGATTGGGAGAATCATCATGTAAAGAAGTTATTATCTACATAAGTGTTTTTGAATTTAATTTAGATTACATAAAAGTATAATTGAACAAATAATAAATATGGAAAAACAATGTATATTTCAAATATATATATCCTAATTATTGAACTCTTTTATTACGGATGAATGGATTTGACCCCATTATCAACTACCCAAATCCCTTCATTTTGGAGAAATCTAAAATACACATCACCATATACATTCAGAACACTGTGAAATGATTGAGACATACCAATGAAAGGGTAATCCTTAATAAAATTTTCATCAGACCCTTTAGTTGTTTTGGTCAATAAAATTATAATTTACCACTTTCAGTTTGCGGGATATGTAACATAAAATACATGTACTTCCTATGATTCCATTATAAACGGTTATTCTTTGTACCCTTCCTTACTAAAAAATCCTTCACAAATACCAACTCATCTATTTTAACAACACTCTTATTGTCAACCCACCTGACTTGAAATATCTACACTTGGAAGTTCAT
Organism: Viscum album; assembly: GCA_963277665.1. Classification (NCBI taxonomy): domain Eukaryota; kingdom Viridiplantae; phylum Streptophyta; class Magnoliopsida; order Santalales; family Viscaceae; genus Viscum; species Viscum album. Next base: position 1,594,496,417 of record OY728150.1, read on the forward strand.
ATAATCCAATTCCCATATTTCTTTAATGATTACAAAGTATGAAATATTCGCATAAATTTGATTTCTGTACATATAACTGGAAACATGAATCACTTCATCCAAAAGTGTAACTCCACTATTTTTCAAGATATTATCTTCATCATGTTCATTAGTATAGAATGTATAACCATTAATTACATATTAATTACAAGATAATACAAACACACCTGTTCCTCTATCTAGCCATTTAATTTGTTCTGAAATTGATTCTATATTTTCATCTTACTCCATAAATATTTTTTCCTGATACCATAAAATCAATTTTCTTATGATGTTTGATTGATATCCATTTTTCAGTCCATGATTTATTTAAATGAATAAGAATTTCTTTATGGGTTTTGACATAGGGGTCCACCTCCAAATAGTTTTGAAAAATGTAAAGTTGGGACTAATCTTGATATGTAATGTTAATTGTAACATCCTCCCTTCCAAAAATTCTTTCACACATTATCTTCCTAGTATGACAAGATTTTTGGAGACCGATGCTTTCCACAACGGACAGGTATTTGGTATTGAATTCAACAGCTTCCTCAACAATATATCTCTCCACAATAAATACCTCTCGACAACATTGATTTTCGATATACCCTTTCAAAATATTCATATACCTTTCGATGGGGAACATCCATCTATAGTGTATAGGACCACATAGTCAAATATCTCTCACCATATGAACCATCAAATTAACCATCATGTCAATGAATGTTGGCAGGAAGAACATTTATAATTCACATAATATGAATGAAATTTCTCTTTTGGAAATCGGCAATTTTGTTGGGTCAATAACATTATTTCATAGATATATAGAAAATAAACACAGCATCTTTAATGGATAATGTACATTCTTGGGATAATTGTAAATGTAAATTTATAGGAATTCGATATTTCATCAAAATATTACAGTTAGGTGATTTCACACCCTTTAAATTTAAATTGTTTATTGACAGGATGTTCTAGTCATTCGATAAATACCCCTCTAGATCCTTTACATCATTCAATAAGTTTCAAAACTAATATCTCTCCTTTATGGAATGACTGTAAGAAGCAGGGGGAAGAAAAGTTCATTTTTCACCCTTCTCTAGTTCCGACTCATCTCGTATTCCCTTGTTAACCATGTATAACCTAGCATTAATTCTATACTTTGTTTTATAGGGTTCATTTAGAAACGATCCAATTACACTATCACATATTTTTTTGAAAATATATAGTATCATGAATGTGTCTTACGTATAGAAAATACAAGGAATGGTAATTCAGAAAAACTGAACTCTTACTCCAACTGGTTTTTGTAAGGTATTTTGAAAATAGTTTACAAAAATCAGTCTCTATATATTTTAATTTGTCAAACAGTTTATCACCTATTAGTGGAGACGGTGATGTATATTTTTCCTAAAATCCATCGAATGATTTCATCCAAGATCTGTACTTTTGTCGTCAGGGTATATATCACTAATGTCCTAGAAATATTGTTTATGAGGAATGATTCAACTTAATTGATAGTGTACCTTGTTTTCATATGGGATGCTTATGACTTCCATTAATTATATATCATAAAAAAATTCCATAAACAGCAAGGTCATTTATCACCCCATACCACATGGATCTCAACATGTAATCTCTTTTTATATAAGAATCATACAATGTATCTCCTAAATCCAATAATAATTTCAAATTATCAATAAATGGAGCAAGATAAACATCAATACCATTACCTGGTTGTTTTGGTCTTTATATAATCATAGATTGCATGATTTGTTTTCGTTACATTCATAAACATGGTGAAATGTTACAATTTACCAATATAATCGGCCATGTATTGTGGGTGCTGCTTTGAAAACCATAAGGATTCACTCCATCTGTAGATAACGTATGTTGAAGGTTTCTCAACTCGTTTCCAAATTAGTATACTTGGGATTTATTTTCTTACACTGAGTAGATACTTCCAGGTGACGTAGTTTCCCATATTTATTTCTTCTTTCTTTTTTCCACACCAATTTCTATTACGTCACCTCACTTACATATATGTTCATAAACATTTGAATGATTGGAAAGTACTATACAACATTCATATGACCAGATTCATCTTTCTTGTTTCGATAAGCACATAACTTTAGGCATATCTACATGATTTATGGTCCTCTTAAAATAGTATACTATCATTTGGGTAGGTTTGTATTCATTCAGGGATCATACCCATCCAACATAGAATTTTTTCAGCGTCGTATGATCGGATTGAGAGCTCATTTTCTTCTAGGAGCATGTCATTCAAGAGAGTAAGTAATTTTTAAAAATATAATTTCTCCATCCATTGCCTGCTATCAAATTATACATCTTCAATATAGCTTGAAATACAATATATTTAGTGAAACCACCATACAAATGCATCTTTTCACAACTCTTTAGCTTCTCAAATAATTTTTGGCAATCATGAATTTCATCATCAACTTTCCATATCATTTTTTCAATATGATCTCCATCATCATTAACATATTTAATCACATCCTCGATATAGTATTTTTTATTTTCCACACTTATAATCATATTAGATGATCCATAAATTACATTTTTATCCAAACCACTAACTACATTCTCTTTATCCACTTGTTTATTCAAATATTTATAACTTTTATATATTTTTTGAAAGATCAAGTGATCTTCTAACACCTATGGACTAAATTTTCTTGAATAACAATATCGTAAACATTGACAGAGGATTTGAGATGGGGCATATGAATTATCTTTTGCAAACATAATGTACTCTTTCACACCATATTCATACTCCCTTGTCAAACAATTGGAATTTGTCCATTATTAATTCATATCCATCATATTTGAATGGGTGATATTAGTATTTAACAAAATAAATACACAAAATATTCATATAATGTAATGGTTTTCCTAATTCTATTAAAATCTAAAATTAAATGATTATGAAAAAAATATAGTTTAAATTTCCTTTGAAAAGTATTTAAAAAATCTCACTTTCAATCCTATAAAAACAACCATTTATAGAAATTTCTCTTTAAAATAACATTACCATTTTAAAATAAATCAATCTATTCCAAACACACTTTACCAAAACCACAATTAATTTTTCAAAATAATTCAAGAGTACATCATGACCCATCAATCGTAATCCTTTAAAATGAGACACATCCCTCTAAGAAACATTTCAAAACACATGAATCATTTTAAAAGACACACTTAGAAATTTTCACAAATACATAGATTCCAATAGAGACACTTCAAAAAATATACATATAAAACACCTCAATTCATTCCAAATAAATTTGTGTGGTATGATTTCATTACATTATTCTATAGGTAGGTGTAACAGTAATAATTTCCATAAGAATTTTATATTGTGCTCCCCAACATTGGATATCCCTTATCCATTCTTCCATTGTCTAATTATATCAATTATCCTTCACCACAACACCTGAGTCCCTACGGATACGTTCCATTGTCTGTGACCACAATCGCAACCATGAAACACTTGTCTTCTAGTTTTCTAAAAACACTTCATTATGCCAAGGATCCTTAGCTGACACAAAACCAATTGGTTGTGTGTCCCAATATCAATGTATATGTCTCTCACCTGATGTATTATTGGTTCCTTCATTTATAAATACACCTCATAAAATATATAATCATGAACCCATTACATAATCAAAAATCATTGAAGTGTCATTCCATTCACACAAAGAATTTCCCTATGTCAGTCATCACTAGAAGAAACAATGTTTCATTTCTGTTCCTTTAAATTACATCATGTCTCATGTAAAAATAAGAAATGTACTATCATACTAAACTAATATATGGTATGATTTTCCATAGTATATTTTATAACATATTCAAGAAGACTCTAGAAATGACATTATAAAGACTAGTCATTCTAAAATTCTTAACTAAACTTATATTTGAAACCTATAGAATCATAGTGATGAGAGTATAATTATAAGTATCAAGGGAATTCTTAAATCTCCAAAACTCATTCATGAGGTTAACAACATCATGTTATCAAATAGTATGAAACCTTTTAAAGAAAATTTCATAATTAAAATATAGGTTTGGAAACTTTGATGGATGTATCAACCTAAATTCCACAACCACTTCATAACATTAAATGTCAATATTTAATAATTCACTCATATAATTTGTTAAAGTTGTAATAAAATAATAATTTAGTTATTTAGATATAAAATTACTCTAGGAAGAAAATATGATTCGATAATCACTTGAATTATATCATTTTCCCCATTGTGGTGATTCACCATAAAGTGCTTGCGGGTGGACGTATTCATTATATGTTTGGTTATGGTTATTTGACTAGGGTTTCTAGAATGTGTCTAATGTAGCTTTGGATGGGTAGGGATAACAAAAGATATATTTCCTTTATAAATCAATGTATCCCTTAATAAAAACATCAATTTATTCCCCTATGATGTATGACTATCATCCAAACATCATATGTTTCATGTGGTATGATAATTCCATTCATGTCATGTGTTTATCCTTTTTTTCTTATTTTCAACTAGGGGAGGTATTTTCAAAACCATGAGGTTACTCGAACAAGAAGGTATAAATATGATGTAATGACTTAGTTGTAGCTTTACATCTATGGTATGGTATATCATGTTTGGGTATTTGTTACAATTCATGTATGTTTTGTAATTTCATCCATAATCTACATGTTTTCAGGGTTTAATTTATGTTTTGAGGGTTTAACATTAGTATGGTTGATTTGTAACAAATCTGACTAGTGGTATCATATATTTTTATTATTCTACTATCAATTACTAAAAATTAGTATTAATGCATAGTTGCATAACATATGGTGGATATTTTTTCCAGACCTGATAGAATGTCTTGGTTTTAAGACTACTGGGTTTCTTCAATTGATGTGTTTCTCTATGTTTTATTATAATTACACTAGTAACAAAGTGGTGGTGCCATTGAAATTGGTAAGGATTGGATTGATATTCAATTGTGGAGGATTCAGACTTGGGGGGAAGTGGACTTCCTACTCTTGGAGAGTTTAAAATTTACATTGTTTTTTAATTAGACAGAATCGAGGTGTTCCGTAGAATGGGAAACAATAAGTTGAAATTATTAGAATAAATTTAAAACCATGTGGGGATGTAATATCATACATGGGAGACCAGATCAATGTCAAGAAAGTACATGTCTTAGGTCCTGCCTAAGTAATTGGGGTTCTCATGATAAATGAAATGAATGAGATCAAAATCATTCATGAATTCAATCATATAAAATCTGAATGACATAAAAAAAATTTATTCATCTCACCTCTAGACACCCTTTACTGAAAAAACCCTTTTTACGCATGTATAACACATTCTAATAGAAAATCAACCCACTTTATATATCTTTCAAAATATGGATATAATATTTTTAAAATGTTCCCAAATAAAAAACTCTTTTTTTAAAATTTCCAACCCTTCCTTTGAGAATTTATTTATAACCATATCATGAAATTATTTTTAAGAATTTTCCAAATGATCCGTAAATATTTCAGCCTATTTGAACATGTAAAATCATTTTTTGGAGACCAACATAATTCAAAACATAATGAACCACTACTGGAAAACTAACCTTTACCAACGGTTTGGAACTGTTGGTATAGGCCTCCAAACCGTTGGTATAGCCTATACCAACGGTTTGGAGAACCGTAGCCAAGTAAGTTGTTGGGATAGGTCTATACCAACGGTTTTCCAAAAACCATTGGTATAGGTAATATCAAATATATACCAACGGTAATAGAACCGTTGGTATATAAATTCCAAAAATAAAACATTTGCTCGAATTTGATCCCAGGACCCCTCGTTTATCATTGAACGACTCAACCACTAACCTAACATGACTTTTATGATCATAATTACATAAATATATATATGTATTCTCATAAATATTTTAAATTTTTATTTATATAATGTTCTCGGTACGAAGGTCTGATAAAAAATGGATGTACCTATACCAACGGTTGTTAAAACCGTTGGTATAGACCTATACCAATGGTTTTAACAACTGTTGGTATAGGTATTGGTTGTGATTGTGATTCTGGGTGGTACGTTGGTTTTTTGGCCCACTTTTCCCAACGGTTTGGCCAAACCGTTGGGATAGGTCTACCTTTCCCAACGGTTTGGCCAAACCATTGGGATAGGTCTACCTTTCCCAACGGTTTGGCCAAACCGTTGGGAAAAGTGGCCAATTTGGGGGGCCTTTCCCAACGGTTTGGCCAAACCGTTGGGAAAAGTGGCCAATTTGGGGGCATTTCCCAACGGTTTGGCCAAACCGTTGGGAAAGGGGACCTATACCAATGGTTTTTTCAAACCGTTGGTATAGAAGCGTTGGGAAAGATATAATTTCCAGCAGTGAACAACTCTTTTAAATAATATATGAATTAAATTATAACATTAAGATATTAAACATACATAACAGGGTGTCCAAAAATCATATAATATATCATTACATATTACTAAATCTAATTAATATATAAGATTAATAAAAAAATAAAAAAATAACACCAAAGTTCAATAACAATCAAATCCCCTTCAAAAAGTGACATTGAATTCGTAAATAATGTAGAATTGTTAATTTATTACTTATAGAAAATGTTTCAAGTTCATTTGATGTCTTGAAAAACTATTTAAAATAATAAGTTCATGAAAAGGGCCTATAAGGAATATACAAAAATACTTTCAGTGAATCAGAAAGTGCTTCTAACAATATCCAAATAAATGAACTTTGGAAAACCCATTTATGTTGACTTAGAGGCCTCCTTAATAATGAATGATTATGTCATCATCCAAACTAGCATAATTCAATATACATTAGATGAATAAGAGTTTTAAAATACTCAATCAACCAAGGCATTTCAATTAAAAATAGTTTCATACAAAAAACTACCTAAACAAATTTCAGATGATAAGAAACATTTGAGATAGTGAAGAGAGTTTGGGTATTATGTATATATTTTGATAAACCCAGCAAATGATTGAAAAATCTATAAAAATATTATAAATTTTTTTTAAGTTAAAACTATATGGGAAACCCATAAAATGGTCATTAGAATACATTCATACTTGCCATAACCTTTCACATGTTCAGACACACACATTCAGGGTATACAATTATGTTTCACTAGAGCACCACCTTTTTTTCAAAAACCAACCAACATGCAATTCATTTAGTGAAAAAACAAGGACCACCAATGACCATATTTTTAAGTTGGTCGTTTATCCCGTATAATCCACAACCTCACCACATAACAAATTGAAAGAGGAGAAAACTCATCACGGAGGTGTCGTTCGGCATGTGGTGGAGGTGAATTAGTGGTGAAGAGGCATGCAATAAAGGATTCCTCTAGAGGAGGAGAGGTAGTCGACCAAGGAGAGGTATTTAGAGGGGGAGAGGTGAACGACAGAGGTGGGGCACATGGCGGAGTTGAGGTTCATGGAGGAGGTGTGGCGCACGGCAGAGGTGTGGTGCACCATAGAGGAAATGTGCATGGTTGTCTAGTTCGTGTACAGCGGAGGTGTGGCGCATGGCGGAGTAGAGGCAAACGATGGATAGTTTCATGGTGGAGGAGAGGCACACGATATAGGTGCGGTTCACGGTAGAGGAGAGGTAGTAGAGCGGTGGAGGAGGAGGCATAGTGGAAGTGATCGGCTACTGTGAGAGCTTGTAGGGTGTGACTAACGAGTAGGAATATTGGTTTTTTTAGAACCCAGTGAAAACATTATCATCATTATCTAAAATGAACTGCTAAAGGTATATTTTAAAAGTGCTGAAATGGAAAACACTGATAAACATGCCTTTATCAGCACATTTTTAGCACTGATAAAGACATGCCTTTATTAGTGCTAAAAATATAACGCTGATAAAGCCATATTTTATCAGTTCTTTTTTTGCGCTGATAAAGACCTCTCATTATTAGCACTAAAAAGTGCTTCTAAAGATATAATGTCAATATATTATTTCCATTGTTATATATATTTATAAAATTATATACATGATTAATATAAATTTATAATTATAAAATTATAATTTAAATAATTATAAAATTATAACACATATACTTAAGATATTTATAATCATATAAATATTTATAATAAATATATTTATTATATATATTTATAAGATTATAGATGTATATTACTATATTTCTTCTAATTTTATAATAATTTATATGAATAATTATTTATTTATGATTATAATTATAAATGAATATATATTTATCTATTTAAATAAATATAAATTTATAACAAATTAATTTTTCAGGTTGTAGGGTGATGATTCAATGGCGGTGAGGTTGAGGTGTCTGAGCTGGCGATTCCCAGTGTGCAATTTTCAGCGTTCCAGTGGGGATGGGTGTGGCAACCTCATTTTTTTCTACAGGGCACGTGATTTGTTGACGAATGAGAAGTCTTGATTTGAGCAGACGCATGACGACCGGTGTCTAAACATGGAATGTGGGAAGGTGGTGGGAATGTTGACCTCACCTCGGAATACGGATGGACTTGATGCGGTTGTTGTCATAAATAGTCATATGGGTGGGGTGTTACACCGTTGATTGAGGTCTGGATGAGCTTTGGGATAGGGATAGTGTGGGATGGGCAGTTGTGTTTCATTTTTTGGGTCATTGGACCTTAATGTATTTGGTTTATTTTATCATTAAATGTTTTGGTGTGGTGTGTTGTGGATAATGTTTGGTGGTCATCTTTTTGGTTTGGGTGCTTTCTGTTCCATTCATTGACGTTGTTGTTTCTATATTTTATTTTCTTCAATAATTATTATGACCATGTAGGCTCATATCCTGATCCTTTCTAAATATAACATTATATATGAAAATAATCAATATATTTTTTATGAATTAATAATTATTTAAATATATATATTTATTTATATTTATAACTAATAATTATTTATTTATTTATTTTTAATTAAAAATTATAATAATTATTTATTTATTATTTTTAATTAAAAATTAAAATAAATAAATTGTGTATAGTCTCTATTATAAATATATATATTTAGTTATAAAATTAAAACAAAATAAATTTATAATTTTATTAATATATATAATAAATATATTTATTATAATTTTTTAATTATTTAAATATATCAACATTTATATTGAATTATATTTATAACTATTGGTATTTATTTATAGATATTTGAATATAAATATATATAATTAATATATTTATTAGGATTATTTATTTATTTAAATATATCTATATTTATTTATAAATTAAAATTATTAATATTTGTATTTATTTATAAATATTTGAAAACATTAATAAATATATTATTTTAATTATATATTTAAAACTTTATAAGTAGTACAATAAATATATTTATAATAATTTTATAACTTTTTACACACACACACACATATATATATATATTTATAATTTTAATTATAACTATCGATAAATATTTTAATGAATATTTATATATATTTATATATATATATATAATTATAACAAATGTATTTATTGTAAATTTATAAATATTTAGATATATAGAGTTATAATAATAATTATAAATAAACATATTTAAAAAGTATTTATATATACTTAAAATTTAATAATTACAAATAAAATAAAAATATTTATTCTATAAATATATATAATGTATTTTTATAAGTATTTAGAACATAATATTGTAAAAATATATATGGGTAACATGAATAAATCATATATACCTATAGTAAAATATACATATTAAAAAATGATCCATCAATGGACAACATGAATAATAGAAAAATTGTACTGTATAATTGAACATTCATGATGATACATAACATACATGCATGCATGATCCATATATTAATCAACCAAATTTATTGGAAACACATTTATATTTAATTATATAATCATATACATTTTTTAAAATAATATGTATATTTTTGAATTATTAAAAAATATATATTAATTAAAAACATGCCATTTTTATTTAATAAAAACAAATAAACATTATTTTTAAATATAAATAAATTGATTATATATAAATTATTATTAAAAACATTTATCATCCCTAAAACTACTTGAGGTAAATCTACCCCTTCTCAATATTAAAGAAATAATGATAAATAGTACACATTTATCATTGATTTTTTAAAACTAAAAAAGGGATAATTTATCTGCACTTTTAGCTAGCGTTGATACCCCCCCCCCTCAGTGCTTTCTACTTAGCGCTGATAAAACAAGGCACTTACCTTTCACCATTTTGTGGTATTGGGGGATCAAATGTCAACACCCGTCCCCTGGGGCTTGGGCCATGACTACCCCAAGCCTGTTATCCATAGGGTAGAGGCTGGAGACTAGCACCGAAGGCGTATTCCCTAAAACTGGGAAGGCATTGCCTTTATAACCTGTAAGAACAAGAAACCAAGCACACAGTAATATATGAACTCGAGTAAACTAAATAGTAAATAGAGTGAGTACAGTGAGAAAAATGGGTCAGAATACAAGCCCAACTATAAATTACAAAGAAACTAAATATACAAGTGAACTAGAACTGCTCATGGATAATCCACCACAAATCCTACCTGAAGGGTGGGTACAACTCACGAACGACCATCACTGCAGTTCACCTCATCTAAGATCCACCTTTGAGCTACCTCCAGTCCTGGTAACCTCATCCTCAGTCAGCATTGTCTGAAGTCTGCACCCAAAAAAAGAAGTGCGGGAATAGCTCGTGTAGGACTAAGTATAACGATACTCTGTAGGGACCCTGAGACCCTCATGGCCCCAAAAATCCACAATGGATAACCCACAAAGAAGGGAAACAATTGATAACACTACTTAGGTATATGCACATACATATACCTATGTGATCATGTAAATCCAACTCAATCATGAGGAAAACACAGAGTCCACCTCCAAAGTCCCATGCTCAACTATTCTACAAAGAAAGAAATCCCTCAAAGGCAAGTAGCACACAGGTATTCCACACAAAAGAATACCACCAACATATTACCACGAAGGAAAATACCACACAGGTACAGACTCATCTCACCCCATGTATAACTAATGTACAGTAGTATAGATGATTAGATGTAACTACTGAATCGTATTACTCTGTTAAGAGGCAGACCCACACAGAATCGCTTGGTACTATCCCACACAGTATCGCTAGGTGCTGACCCACACAGGATTGCATGGTGCTGACCAACACAAGATCGCTGGGTGCCGACCCACACAGGATCGCAGGGTGATGACCCACACAGGATCGGTCGGTGCTGACCCACACACGATCGCTAGGTGAAGACCACACAAGATAACTAGGTGCTGACCCACACATGATCTCTATGTGCTAACCCACACAGTATCGCAAGGTTCTGACCAACATAGGATTTCTAGGTGCTGACCCACACAGGATCTCTATTCATTCTTCATGTTACAGCCACCTACTGGGTTCTCGCACTATGCTCGCTCCTCTCCAGGAGGATTCTATCCACAAGCCACTGGTTGATACTCCAACTACCAAGAAGTCCATGAATAATTATCTCAAAGTACGTCCACTTCCTAGGGGTCTCACCACAATAGACGGTGCATCATTCGAACGCACGTTCTGTTACTTATTAGCCTTTTTGACTCGAGGGCCCGGTTGGATTCGTGGTTGATCCAACCCAAATGTTCCCTAACATTTTCCAAAACACTAGTGGGGTATACCAAAAGGGCCATCTCCATCCAAGGTTTCTAGTACCACTAATGGTTCATCAAATGGACGTCTGGTGCCAATTAAATGGCCCAAGTAAAGTATAGGATCGTATCTGGTTCGGTTCCAGTCCGACTTGGTTGGAACGTAGCGACCCGGCCCGCTTGGTGGCCTAGTTTTCCCCGTGGGTCGCTAGTCCGTGGGGTGCCTTGGGGGCGTCGGGTAGCTCAGTCGTGGCGAAGTCATGGGGGGCGTGGGGCAGATCGACCAAGGGGGTGTCTCAGGTCGTGGGGCGGGTCGGCCGCAGGGGGTGCCACGATGCTGCAGGGTGGCTCAGCCAGAGAAGCTCAGTCAGGAGGGTGGAGGTCATGGGGTGGCGCCGTGAGTCCATAGGGTGGTGGGGCGCCATGCCTTCATTGGAGGTTCTCGAGTTTCATCGGTGCCAACCGCCAGCACCAGTCACTGTCACCAAAGTTTCCTTCTTTCATCGCAAAGGATACACCATTCAAGAAGAATGGTGGAGGGTTCAAGCCATGTTTGATTGGCCCACAACATCTATGTTAGAGCGATAGCATGTGGCTCAACAAGAACTTGAATATCAAGAACAAGTAAAGAAAATAATTCAAACACCCTCCCTACCTCGTCAATCACTATTCCAAATCCCGAAAAAGAATTAGAAGGGGAGAAAATGGGACGCGATAATCATATAGAAGTAAAACCCTACCTTGTTGGTTTGATTCATTGAATATTTCCCACGAGGAAGGAGAAAATATCATTGGGAATAGACGGATTTTGGTGACTTCGACGATTCCATGATCATCAGTTCATTGATGTTGAAGACGTTCCTCATCAACAAATATCTCATGCAAGAATTCTAAGTCAAAGTCGGCATTAATCATTGGCGGTATTCATTGGAGAGCATTCTCCCAAGGATCCTTCCTCCAAATTCCACCAAAAATTCCATGTAGCCAAAATAATAGATTATGTTGTCTATTTATTGCATTGGCATAAATTCAAAAAGTCTTAATTAATTAACTGAGTTGGCATAATAAATGTTGGAGGAGTTGAAGAGGCTCCCCCACATTTAATAGGATGTTTGAGGGTTTCTCCCATTAATGGGGAGTTTAAGGGGGTTTAAACATGGGTGGTCCCCACCACCATAACCTCTCAAGGAAGGTTTAGATTAGGGGGTCCCCACCTGTGAAACATCCACATAAGAGTTTCAAAATAAAATATAAATAAAATGTAACACCATTTTATTATATTTTTATTCTTTCATTAATAAGTGAAAAACTAACTTCTACCCTCGACCTACTGCTGTCTAGGTGAAGATTTCCTTAGGGGAATATTGGTGTTGTGAGTTCAACAGTGTCGTCGGATTTGAATTCAACACATCAGTTCAAAAGATAAAAAAACCAACAACACATTTACTGAACGTACCCGAAAAAACGATCAGAAATTCATTTTGGGCACACTGGGCCTCATAATCACATGCCATCAAATTTCCCTGACTCGCAAAATTCCCATTTAATTAAAAAAATTACATGGAAGTTTTAGGTCTTTACATTCTCTCCATCTCAGGGATTTATGTCCCTTTAAGCCTCAACCCAAAATTAGGAAAACAAATTGGGGGTACTGAGCATGAATCTAAGCCTCCCGCTCACATGAGCTCTCCTGGAGCTTCTCATACTGCCAACGAACGTGTAGCAAGGGTATCGACCGTACTTTAAGGAACTGCTCTTGTCAATCCTCAATCTCTACTGGAACCTCCATAAAAGTTTTCCCATCATCAACATCCAGGTCACCATGTTTGATGATGCGATAATGGTCATGCATGTATCTCCTCAGTAGGGATACGTGGAAGACATCTTACAGCCAGTGCAACCGAGGTGGAAGAGTTAAGTGGTAAGCTACCTCTATAACTTTGTTGAAGACATGGAATGGTACAATAAAGCTTTGAGATAACTTTCCATCTTATCCAAATTTCTGTAAACCTCATCGATGTGAGACTCATAGAATTATGTGGTCATGATCCTCGAACATCAGAGGTCTTCGTCTCCTGTTGGCATATAAGTTCCTCCTGCTCTGTTCAGTATTCATCTACTCCTGGATGATCTGTACTTTCTCTTTGGTATTTTGTACCATCTATGTTCCCACTAGTGGTGACTTCCCTGGGTTATATCTGTGACCGAAGTCGAGGATGCAAGCATGCAGGACGTCCTTGGGGGTCTGAATGGTCTGCTCAATCTGGTCATCTGCCTAAGGATGGATGGCGGTTCCCAAACGAAGGTGTGTTCCAAAAGCCTCCTAAAAACCCTTACATAGTCGGAAAGTAAAATTTGCATCATGATATGAGACAATCATCGAGGATAATCCATGTAGCCGCTCAATCTCTTTCATATAGAGGCATCCAAATATCTTTACTAAAACATGTTCTCTGATCAGTAGGAATTGGGCCGACTTGGTGAGTCGATCGAAGATCACCCAGATCGATTCAAGACCTCTAAACATACATGGATATCATGTGCTGATGTTCGTGGACATCCCATCCCACTTCCACTCTGGTTCCTCAAAAGGCTGAACCGATCCTACTGGTACCTGATGCTCTACCTTTATATGATGACAAGTGAAGCATCAAGAGACAAACCTTGCTACTGATTTCTTCATTCTCGGCCACCAGTACTATCGTCGGAGATCTTGGTACATCTTTGCCACTTCTGGATGTACTGCTATAGGGGATTTGTGGAACTCCCTCAACACTTCCTCCCGAAGTGACAATGGTACCATGGAACGTCCTCTTAAGAGGATGATGTGCTCCCCATCTTCAGGAAATCCATAAGGTTCATGTCTAGTGGTTATCTGAGCATATCGTGTCTCACAATCAGCCTCCCCGCATTGTGACTCCTTTTCTCACTGAAGAAGTGGGCGAGTGACTATATGAGACTGAAGAAAAGCTGCTCCATCTCTATACACAAAGGATATTTTCAAAGCAGCCAGCTGCTCTGTTACCATGCTTAGTAGTTGTATACCAAACCTCTGACTGAGTGCATCTTCTACAATTTCCCCCTTCCAAGGAGTATAGACCATATTGAAGTTATAGTCCTATAGGAACTCATGCCAACATCGTTGTCTCAAGTTCATTTCCTTCTGAGAGAAGATATACCTGAGACTCTTATGATCCGAGTAGACTGTAAAACGTTTTCCCATCAAATGGTGTCACCACATCTTCAAGGGGAAGTCCACTACTGGTAAATATAGGTCATGGGTCTCATAGCTATTCTCATGTTGTCTCAGCTTTTGAGAACCATATTCTATCACTGCTTGATCTTTCATCAGGACACATCCATGCCCGGTCCCTGATACATCGCAGTAGACTACGTACCCTACGCCATCCTCTGGAAGCCTCAAGATGAGGGAACAATTCTGCCTTTGTCAGAGCTCTTGAAAACTCTACTAGAATCTCTCTGACCCCAAAAAGTGTTTCCCTTTCTTTATCAAAACTGATAGAGGTGCTACAAATCTGGAGAAATCTGGCACAAACCTCTGATAGTATGCAGCCAAACCCAAAAAACTTCGTACTTTTGTCACCCTCCGGGGTGGCTCCCAAGCAATACCACTTCAATCTTCTCTGGATCCACTGCAACTCCCTCCTCCGATATGACAAGTCCCAGAAAGTGAACCTCTCAGATCTAGAACTGGCACTTCAAGAGCTTACCATAATGCTGGTTCTCTCGGAGTGTGTCCAGTACAACATAAAAATGATAGGCATGCTCCTCTATAGTAGTAGAGTAGATCAGAATGTCGTCATTGAATACTACTACAAAGCGATCATGGTATTGGATGGATGATCCTATTCATGAGTCCCATGAACATTTTTGGGGTGTTGGTCACACCAAATGGCATAAACAAGAACTCTTAGTGGCCATACCGACATCTGAATATCTTATTATGTACATCCTTCTCTTGTACTCTGAGCTGGTGATAACCAAATCTGAGGTCTATCTTTGAGAACCATCGTTCTCCCTTAGCTGATCAAAGAGGTCATCAGTCCTTGGGAGTGGGTACTTGTTCTTCACGGTCACCTGGATCAGGTGCCGATAGTCGACACAAATCCTCAAGCTCCCATCCGCCTTCTTGGCAAACATAATCGGGGCTACCCAAGGAGTAACACTGGGCCCAATGAATCCCTTCCCCTATATTTCATCTAGCTATACCTGAAACTCACAAAGCTCCGTGGGAGCCATCCAATACGATGGTGTAGATATCAGTGTCATATTAGGGTAAAAGTCAAGGTAAAATCCCACCTCTCTATGAGGAGGTAGACCCGAAACATCGTCATGGAAGACATCTGTGTACTAGTCCACCACTACAGCATAATTAGGACTCTCCACATCAACTGCTATGGGGGTAATGCTAGCCAACTGATGTGTAATCGGCTGCACTCTCTTATGGGTAAGTCTATCATGAATTGTATAGGCTCCCTTCTCGCCGGTGAAGGTAAACATGGTCCCATTCGTGCAGAAACACCGCACTTTGCGCCTAATATAGTCAATTTGAGCATGGACTGTAGATAACCAATCCATACACAAGATGACATTGTAAGGCCTTGATGCTGCTACTTGGAGATCCCAACTAAATCTCCTGACTCCTAGAGTTAGCTCACACTACCGTCACCAGTGTGTAATCATCAAATCTGCTCCCATGGGTGTATCAATATGTAATGATCGAGCCAACGGCTCCATCAGAATCTTCGAGATCTGAACAAGTGTAGTGTAAATAAAATAATGTTTGGCCCATGTTTCTATAAGTACTACATCTAAAGTGGAGTAGATACATATCTTACCTCATATCATATTCATAGTTCCTTGATCGTAGGCCTCACCTACCTGGAGCTGTGCTCGCCCCTGTCCACCTACTCCCTGAAGTCGATGTGGACCTCCTGGTGGTGTTGGAGGTAACAACTCGAATTTTCGGCCACCACTAGCTGCATGGCTAGCTCCTCTGCCACATCTTCCTGCACCTTACATACCTCCTAGGTTGAACCTTTTTCACTGCATGGATGTTCCTTTGACCGTCTTCTGATCAGACGTACAGCGGGTCAGACAGTCACAAGCCATGTGACCCTACCCACTGCATGTGTAACACTACCTACTCCTGATAAGACCAGCTCTCCCTCAGGTCCCCCGCACAACCGACCCAGAGTCATGTGGTTGTCCAACTATAGGTATAATCCTCTTGTATCGTTACATCATCTATCTATTTACAAGAGTATAAGTCTCTTCTACATGACGACTAGTGGGGGGGACTCACTACAGGTGACTGCTCATCATGGAAACTCTCCACTAAGAGGGCTCGCTGTAACACCCCCTCCTGCGTCGGGATGCTGAGTGAGATCATCGAAGCCCTAATCTCTCTCCTAAGCCCCATCTTGAAGGTCCGGGACCTAAATAATAGGTCTCATACCATATATGTGGAGTAGCGTGCAGGTCATTGAACCATGCTAAGTACTGAGCCACAGTCATGCTACCCTACTGAAGATGAAGTAGCTCCTGAATGCGCTCTGCGAGAAGAGTCACTGGAACAAACTCTGCTAGAAACAGGCTCTCAAAGTCTACCCAGAGAAGCATCATCTCATCGTTTAACTGTAGCATCAAACTCCACCATCTGTCTACTGCTTCCCGTAGAAGGCTGGTGAAAAGGAATAACCTGAGATCAATTGGTGTCCCTACCAGTCAGAAGACCCTCACTACATTCTCCAACCAAATTTTAACTGCCTATTGGTCCATCATTCCCCTGAAACTATGTGGAATCTAGTGCTGGAACTCGTGAAATGTGCTCAAGAGGTGTGCACTCTCTACTGGTGGAGCTGCTGGAATCAGGGGCCCAATCGGTAATGGTACCACTGGTGCCTCCGCTGGTACCTCTATTGGAAGACGGACCTACACCGAGGCCTCATAACTCGTTTGGAATTTATTGCGCACTACTTTCGAAACCCTAGATGGCTATCTTCACGGAGGCATTCTGAAAA
This sequence comes from Viscum album, assembly GCA_963277665.1. Lineage (NCBI taxonomy): Eukaryota > Viridiplantae > Streptophyta > Magnoliopsida > Santalales > Viscaceae > Viscum > Viscum album. The sequence goes on from OY728150.1 coordinate 1,594,514,172, forward strand.
GAAATAGGTCTGCCACGACCAATAATATATAACTAGTGTGCTTAATCAAATAGTTCACAAAGACGACTCTTTGAAAACACACACGCAATCCGTGTTTTCATGCATTGAGTTGGATATCAGAAGTCAGGGTCCTGGTGTATGGATACATCGGCCGCCGCACCTACACTGGATTCCATAAACTGATAACCACACTCATTAGGATTAAGACTATTTCCATTAAAAAGATAAGAGTCATATGTTATATGGTAGAACCGACTCCTCTGATTCCAATTTGTCACGAACCGTCCTCCAGGGCCAGTGCCGTGACAACCCCAAGCCCACCTTCCATAGGCTAGGGGCTAGCGACTAGCACCGAAGGTGTATTCCCTAAAACTAGAAGGAATTTCCTTTATAACATGTAATCACATGCAACCATGTACATAGCATGATACGAACTATAGTAAATTGATTAGTAAATAGAGTGAGTACGGTAAGAAAAAGGAGCCAGAATTCAAGCCCAACTGGAAAGTATAAGGAAACTTAAAGTAAAAGTGAACTTGAATTGCTCCTCGATTTTCCACCATGAATCCTACCTGAAGGGTAGGTACAACTCACGAAGGGCTGTCTCTGCAGTTCGCCTCACCTAACGTCTACCTCCAAGCTACCTCTAGTCCTGGTACCCACATCCTCAGTCAGTGTTTTCTGTCATCTGCACCAAACACAATAAAGTGCGGGAATATACCCCGTAGGGGTGAGTATAAAAATACTCATTAGGGACCCTAGGACCCTCATAGTCTGAAAAATCTACAAAGGATAAACCACAAAGCAAGGAAACAACTGATAACCCTACTTATTTATATGCCCATACATATAACAAAGTTATCATGTAAGCCCAACTCAATCATGAGGAAAACACAGATTCCAACTCCAAAGCCCCAGGCTCAACTATTCCACAAAGGAAGAAATACCACGAAGGTAAGTACCACATAGGTATTCCAACCAGAAGAATACCACAAAGGTATTACCATGAAGGAAAATATCACACAGGTACAGACTCAGCTCACACCATGTATAACTTAAGTACAGTAGTATAGATGACTAGATGTAACTACTGTATCATCTTACTCTATTAAGAAGTATAAAGACATAGTATTGCTCAGTTATTACCCACAGATGATCGCTATGTGATGACCCACACAAAATCATAAGGTGCTGACTCACACAAAATCTCTTGGTGCTGACCCACATGGGATCGCAAGGTGCTGACCCACACAAGATCTCTAGGTGATGACCCACACAAAATCTCTAGGTTCTGACACACACGGGATTTAAAAGTACTGAGCCACACAGTATTTCTAGGTGCTAACCCACACAGGATCGCTCTTAATTCTTCGCATCACAGCCAGCTACTGGGTTCTCGTACTATGCTCGCTCGTCTCTAGGAGGATACTCTCCACAAACCACTGGTTGATACTCCAACTACCAAGAAGTCGCATGAAAAATTATATCAAAGGACCACCACATAATAGGTGTCTCATCGTAGGATACAGTGCTTTATTCAGATGCCTGGTCTGTGAATTATTAGCCTTTTTGTCCCAAGGGCCCGGTTGGATTCGGTCTTGATCCAACCCGACAGTTCCCCAACATTATCCAAAACTATAGTGGGGTATAACAAAGGGGTTGTCTTGCTCCATGGTTTCCATCGCTGATGACGGTTTGTCAAATGGGCGTCTGATGCCAATGTTCTGGCCCAAGTAAAGTATAGATTCGTATCTGGTTTGGGTTCATTCCGACTCAGTCGAACCGACCCGGCGCGACCCAATGGGTCGGGCCCGGCAGGCCGCAAGGGCAGCTGGGGTGTCATGGGGGTGTGGGGCAGCTCAGCCACGGGGGTGTCGTGAGGGTGAAGAGCGGCTCTGCCGTGGGGGTTCCGTGAGGGCACGGGGTGGCAAGGCTACGAGCCGCGGGGCGGCTCGGCCGGAGTGGCTCAGCTGGGAGGGCGAAGGCCGCGGGGCTACGCGACGAGACCATGGGGGCGTGGTGGGGCCTCAGGGTAGCATGGTGAGGCTGTTGGGTGGCGATGGTCGCAGAAAGCGGAGCGCTGTGGGGTGCGGGGTCCGCGAGGCGGCGGGGCGGCATGCCTCCGTCGGCAGTTCTCGAGTTCTACCGGTTCCAACCTCCAGCACCGGTCACCATCACCAAAGTCCCCATATTTCATCATGAATGATACATCATTCAAGAAGAATGGTGGAGGGGTCGGTCCATGTTTGTTTGGCCCTCACCCTCCACGTTAGAGCGATATCATGCGACTCAACAAGAATAAGAATATCAAGAATAGGTAAAGGAAATAATTCTAACACCCTCTCTACCCCGTCAATCACTATTCCCAATCACGCAAAAGAATTAGAAGGGGAGTACATGGGAAGTGATAATAATATAGAAGTAAATCCATACCTCATTCGTTTGATTCATTGAAGATTACCCGAGGGGAAGTATATGATTTCATTGGTAATAGATGGACCTTGGTGACGTCGACGTTTCCTCCATCGTCGGTTCGTTGATGTTGAAGATGTTCCTCGTCAATGAATGTCCCATGGAAAAAGTTGGAGTCAAAGTCGGTGTTCTTCGTTGGAGAGATTTCTCCCAAGGATCCTTCCTCCCAATTCCACCAAAAATGCCATGTAGCCAACATAATAGATTATGTTGTGTATTTTGTTTGTTGGAAAACTTTCAAAAAGGTTTAATTAATTAACTGAGTTGACATAATAAATGTTGGAGGACTTGAAGAGGCTCCCCAACATTTAATAGGATGTGTGAGGGTTTCTCCCATTATAGGTGGGTTCAAGGGGGTTTATACTCAGGTGTTCCCCACCACCGTAACCTCTCAATTGAGGTTTTTTTCAGTTGATCCCCACCAATGAAACATCCACTTGGGAGTTTCAAAATAAAATAAATTAAAAATGTTGCACCATTTTATTTTATTTTTATTCATTCATGAATATGTGAAAAACTAACTTCCACCCTCGTCCTACTGTGGTCAAGGTGAAGGTCTCTATACCAGTGTTGTGAGTTCAATGGTGTCCTCAGATTTCAATTCTGAGCACCAGTTAAAATGTTACAAAAACCCACTATCACATTTACAGAACATACCCGATAAATTGTTCATAAATTCATTTCGGGCACACCAGGCCTCAAAATCACACACCATCAATTTTCACAGACTCATAAAATTCCCATTTAAATAAAAAAATTACATCGAAATTCTGGGTATTTACATCAAAATACATATATTGATTTTCCTTAGGTAATGTTGTCAACAATAAATATTTCCCCTATTTATTTTTTTCATTTTTTATTTTTTTACTTGATCATCCCATTGATATTCCTTTAATTAATATTTGAATATATGATTTACAAGACTATGATATTCTTATAACATTGTATATGGTCTTATTCAATGATTGTATTCATATAATATTCCACAATTCATTAATTTTTAATAATTTAGGAATCAATTATAGTTATTTATTTTATATTATTATTAATATCACTAAAGTTATAATCTTCCCAAATGGGGTTTCATTTCATAGGTAAATAAGGAAGGAATTCCTAATGTTATATCCATTTACTGTATTCTATTAGCAATAGTATTAAATAGATAATGGTCCATGTATGATCATAATTTTTATGGTATAACTATTTAATCCAATTAATCATCGTCATCATTTTTCATGAGAAAGATCCTTGTATGGCGTCAGTGTTGTAGGTCAGTGCCTAAAATCCCTTTGTGTCAATAAGAACATAATAATATCCATAAATTTATAATTTTTGGTAATTTTCAATGGTTTGTAATATATTATTGTGTTAAATAGTTCAAGCCAAATCTACCAATTAGAAAGATACACATGATCAACATGTCAAACCTAATATTTATGTAGTGCATCTATGATGAACCCCAAGATATATATTTTCTTTATTAATCTGGTCAATTCTGTGTTTTTTGTAATTTAGGTAAGAGATATTTTTATTCGTTGGATTCTTAATGAAATGTTTGGAATTAGTTGGATTCTTAATGATATTATTATGCCTAAGATATGTTTGGAAGTATTTGGATTCATTAATGTGATTTTAGTGACATGAAGTTACATTTAGAAAAATTAAATTTTCTAGATAATATGCTTTGGGGAAGTTAATCATGGGATTGATTATTCATCTTTATTTTTTAAAAGACAAAATATATGTTTAAAAAAATGATATTTGACCATACATTTGAGATGATGTTCAATAAATTTTTTCTAAGTGTTTGATGATTATTAGAATCATTTTTTAGGAGTTTATAGAAAATATATAATTTTAGTGATGTGTCTTTGAGTTTAGATCTATATTTAAAAAATTCTACATATAGAGGTGTGTATGAGTTACTTTGGATGAATTAAGAGTAATTATAATTTAATCACTCATCATGATATAAAAAATTATTCTATGTTATATTTTATGAGTAATATAATTTAAAAATAGTAATAATCATTATAAATAAGAAGAAGAAAAGGTTTATAAATCATTGTAAAAATGTTATTTTATGGGAATTTCTTTTTAATTTCAAAATTAAATTCTATATATAGTTGTTAGTGCATGATATATGTTATTATTCATAAATGAATGTTCTTGGAATGTTATTTGATTGAAAACTAGAAATATTTATTACTATTTAAATAATTTGTTGAGAATATTTCTGAGTGTAATAAGATGAAGCTTCTATGTGGCTCACATGATGAGAATAAGTAATCCAAACTGTATAGGTTAAAGGAAATCTAGAAGAATTTTCTCTAAAATAACATTATTATATCAATTAAAATATTGAAATAATCAAATGATATATTATTATAATAATTTTGATAAATAAGGAAATAAATTGAAGTAATAATAAATTTATTTAAATAAATTACATTATTTTTCAAGATAGTGAAATGATAATTATAACTACCTCAGGAATGAATGTATGTGTTTGGGATGATGTATAGGTTATTTAAAAAGGCAATTAGAAATTTATGAAAAGATAAAATATAATAATTAATTCCTTGAAACATTTTATGAAGGAATTAAGTGTTCTATTAGGATAGTTTCAATGGACAAAATGACGATAAAATTATTTTGGTTATGATTACAAACAAGAATATATATACATAAACAAATTAATAAAAATTAATAGAGGTGGTATCATAACTACTATTTCTTCACGTGTGGGATACATAGATTCTATCTAGGTAAATATACTCTTATATTTCAACTATTAATGGAAAACAGTGAAGTATAAATCTATAAATCATTATATTTTATAGATCATGTTAGTAATTTTCAGAAATTTTTGTTTGTCACAAAGAATAATCTAACTACTAATATTGGTCCCAATATTATATGGGTACCTGAACATTTAGATATTTTATTTTTGTGTAATGATTCCTATAAATTATCATGAATTATTTCTGGTATATAGATTGTAAAAACTCTCTCTATATAATGAGAGACCTATAAAAATAATTTTATACAACATATGTGGTGCTTGAACAATCACATATTAAATTAATTCAGACTACAATTTAAATGGTTTTTATTAGTTCGATATATTAAAATTTATTATTAATAATGTTTTAAATATTGATGGTTTATTGAATAATATGTCTATAATTATCTAAATATGATTAATAATTGTATTATTAGTAGTAATAATAATTCATTAAATTATTATAACTATTAAAATAATCGTAATTCTATAAACCTTGTAAACTTAACAATGAATTCGAAAAGGAGTTTAAATTTTAAATAAACCATTAATATTCATCAGAATGTGAGTCTGGGGATTTTAAACAACAACATTATCCCAAATAATTCAATGAATAATATATTACATAAATTTATAAAACATTATGTGGAAATTACAATTTTATTATATAAGTATTAAGTGAATTAAATTGTGGTATTTATTTAGTTATATCAACAACGTGGGAAATATATGACCTATATAGTTGGTTCATTGAGATTTAATTCACATACTCATACATTGAATATTTGGGATAATGAATAATGATTTTTTCATTGTGGGTGACTAAATATGTTTTACATTGGAATATTTTATGTCATCAATGATTAAACCTCTATCTATAATTTCAATTTATTTCAATTTAGTTATGAATGATAAAGGATACATGATTATTTAAATTAAAACAAATCTAGGCATCAAGTTACCTAGAATAAGGATTTATGATACATGGAATGATTTATAATTCATATTTTATTTTAAGCCCTATGAATTCAATGAAAAAATAGCCAATTTTAAAAATACTATACTTGAACAAATGGAACAAAAACTTATGTTTGAGTATTTATTTTGTTGATAACTTTTGGTTGAATCATGATAAATAAATATCTATATATCAAATATAATTATTATTAGACTGATTCTCTATGGGACTCCTAATGTGTTTTAGAAAGTACATAAACAGTATCTTGGTTATTTCAGAGTTTTTATATATAATATATAGATTTCTAATACTAAGGATATCAATAATAAATTTAATTTTAAATATGATTATTGTATTTTATAGGGTTTTCATAATTTAGTTTTACATACAATGTTGATAAATGAATTATTTGATTTTTAATGATTCTGTTGATGTAAAATTTTATGGAAATGATCATAAGGAGAAAAATACTGATGAAGAACGTATTTAAAAATACTATAGATAATTCAATTTTTAAGATCCTATGTTTCAAATAAATAATGTTCCAGTGGTTGATACACCTATAATCAGTGGAAACGTATCATAATCAACAGGCTAGATGTGGTGTAGTAAAAGGCTACATTAGTTGGGGGATTTCAATGACATGTATGTCATTGAAAATAAAAATAGTTTTAATGAAATGGGTGGTGATGATTTAAAGAATTAACGGGTGACCACAAGTATAAGTTTGATAATGTAATTACAAAAAAAGATGATCATGATCCCAACTAGGTAAATTCTTTCCCAAAAATAAATCTTTAATATAATAACTGTACTCAATATCAATCAAAATTCCTCTGTCAATCCATCAAAAGAATCATTCATCTATTTTTTCTCATAAATTTATTTTAATTTTCATATATTAACATGTATATCAAAATATTGTTTATGAAAAAATTCTAACGAATATATATAATTTACAAATAAATAAATTTTATTTCCAACAATTATTTTAATACAGACACAATAAATGATTATCGAAGAAAAATACCTCATTCATCCCGTATTTTGGAATTATAGTCTTCCCCAAAGAGTATATGTTTTTAATACTACCCTTGTGTTTTTTTATTTCTTTATGATGTTTAATAAAAAATAATTTTTAATAATAAAAATATATTATTAGTGTAAATCATCATAATTTTCATTAAAAATATCAAATTTGATTAATTCCTTAATTTTTTTAGTCTTCCAATGAGAAATAATTACCTGATAATGTCATTTTGGACACTCATTTATGATAGGTATAGCATCTAAATTTGTTCTAATTTTTTTTAACCCAACCACTGTAAAACTCATGTTTATATTCTCTCAAAAAATAACCAAATTTAATCATTCATGAAATCCTTGAGCCTCAAAATTAGGAAAATTATAATGAATATAGTATAAATATATTAGATCATATAAATAAAATATTAATATAACAGTAAATCTAATGCATTTTCATACCAATATTATCATCCAAGTATTATCCTTTCATTTTTGAAGGTGTCGTTAGGAGAGTTGTAATATCCAAAGTTATGTTTTTTTAATATAATAAATTACTTTTATTACTTGTGTTATATGATATACTGAGATAATCATATACTATAATAAATATTGGATAATCATTATTTGTACATAACATTGAGTTTCTACAAAACATCATTTTATTATTATAATTATTTGAAAAATACAATTACAAATTATACATTAGAATTGAGGTTATATACGTGATTAATTAAATTATAAAATTATGTTTTATACATACATATATATATATATAATTCTTCACTAATTAATTATAAATGAATGTAAACCCATTTTTAAATTAGGACGAAATGCTTTTTCTGAAAAACTATTTAAATGTGGAAAAGTGTGTTTTATATAAACAAATACAAAAACTCGAGTTACACTATATTAAATATATATATAATTTATTCAATCTATTTTTTAACATGGATCCTTTGTGTTTTATAGATATTGTATAAGAAAAAAATCAATTTTACACATAAAATATATATTTTTATTAAAAAACATTACCACATTTTGATGGCACAATTATTTTAAATCAATATTTTATGCATTTATTAATTATATTTGATAAAATGAACCTATTCATTGAAATTGGGATATCAAAATTTACGTTGATGAATTTATTTTATTTTTTTTAATTTTCCTCTTTTCATGAATCGTTATAAATATTATATTTTCATTGAAAATAGTTTCCTCTATAAAATTATTGTAACAAATTATATTCTTAATTAATTTTAAAGTGTAATTAGATAATTTTTTTATAATTTACTCCAATTTAGGTCATTGGAATCAATTTCACAATGAATTTGGATATAAAATAATTCAATCTTCGAAATATTTTCACTTTAAAAACATTATTATTTTGTCTAATCTTCAGGATTTATTTTTAACAAATTTCTTTCATTTATTTGAATTGAATTTAAAAAAATGAATTCTATATTTGTAAAAAAGGTCCAAATTTAGTAATTTTGTCCCTTTTACTATTTATAAATATTAATAGAAACTTTAGTAATTTTCATTTCCATAATTCAGGGTACATCAGGTTTATGAGATGAATTTGGTTCATCAGGTAACATATATATATATATATAAATAGACTTATTAAATAAAAAAATTAAATGAAAAATTCATACATTATTAAAATAACATATGGTGACAAAATGTCACACTCTTACTTTTTTAGACATAATAATATTAATATAGGGTTAAATAGAATATATTGTTGACTATATAGATCATTCTAAAATATTAACGGTTTATTTATATCGTGTAAATTAATTTTTAATTATTAGTGAAGAAAAGAGTTTCATAAATAATTACACAATGGCGATGTTGTAATTATTCAATTAATAAAAACAACAAATATGTGCAATTAAAAATACTAAGATAAATATCATATTAATTACATAAAGTTATACATGAATTTTATAGGTTAATATGTCAGATTAGAGGTGTAATAAATGAATTGTTTCTATATTGTCTTTTTTTATATTCATAAATTCAATATAATGAATACTTTTAAAACTGACACTAATAAAATTTTATGAAAATAATATTTTTTTGTAATTTAAGAATCATAAAAATCATAAATAAAAAAAAGGGGATAAATTATGGCTTAAAATAATTTGAATTTATCTTTTAGGTTTTAATTGACATCCTATAACTAAAAATATCCACTTTTTAATATTCAAAATGTTGTTATCGTAGTTGTAATTGGAAGAGGGTAACAAATGGATAATAATATATACAAGGTTTCAAAGAAAAACAAAACATTTATAAAATATATTTGTTTATGATTTTATACACTATCCCACATTATGTTCTAACAGATATCCATTTTTAGGTATTTGTATTTATATTTAATTTATTATAATTTAATATTTTGAGAAATTCCCATTGTAACCCCACCTTCATTATAAAAGGCCACCACTTTCCTCATCACATTTCACCACATTTATAATTATAGATCTGAAAATATCTAACAAATAATATTATCCACTTTACTACCCATGTTATGGAGGTCTTCCTCTTCCTAAAATACCAAATCTCGTATCATTTAGAGGTGATATAACGGATTCATTATGAAGAATAGTTAATCGCTACAACCAATCACTCTCTTTTTCTACCATTACATAGCTCCTATAAATATATTATATATATAATAAATTAAAAAATTCATAACAATAAATATATTTATATTTTATTATCATTATGAACACACCATTATACAACCCCTTTCCCATCAAACAAGAAGTGAAATTATCGCTCATTTGTACATACCGCTTACTATGTCAACATGGAGATTGAACTCATTTTCCGTGAACATTTTTTATGAGAGAGAATTATTATGGGTTTAATGTTTATATATTATATTTATGAAATTATTATATGTATTTAATGATAATTTCATATCTACTTATTTACCACCTAATCGTTTGAAAAATGATAACATCGCCCATGCGTACATATGGCTTCCCACCTCCATGATGTGATGTGATTCATTTTTTATCTATGTTTCACAAGGGTGGTGATAAGAATAAATTTTATGAATATATATGATATATATAACATAAGAATTATTATTTAATTATAATATATCATATTATTTCTTTTGTTCCAAAATAACAAGAAAATGAAAAGAATGTTCATCAATACGTATAGCCAACTATCTCCATGAACCATGTATTTTAGTTTTTTATCTTTAATTATATGAATAAACATGAATAAATATATACTATATATATATATATATGACATTGAAATTATTTTTATCATTTTGGAGATGATGAAATCATGATTTATGTTTTAAGAACAAAGATAAAAAAGACAAAACATAAACAAAAAACAAAGTGGTTGTTACCAAAAACATAACATTAACATGGAATTTTTAATAAGAGAGTAATATGAAGTTATATGGTATTCAATTTATGATTATTGTTATTTGGTAGATGTATAATAAAATTATATTTATCATACATGAGGTTTGAATGTATACGATTTAAGTTAAAACTTACGGTAAAGGGATTTCTTTTCTCACTTCCATTTCTAAGAGACTTATGCCATATTCCCCACTTTATTTTTTGTGTTTTATATACTTACCATGAATGAAGTATATGATACTATTACTCAAAATTTTGTGGATTTACATATACTTTTTAATATCTCTCTCTAATGGGATTTACGGTTCAAAATTTAAACAATTGTTAAGGTAATTTTGTCTCAATTTTTCTTCTCTGAGACACATGTTATGTTCTACACCAATATTATATTTGGATGTGTATATACTACTATTTTTCTTATAAAATCATAAGTATCCTTCCCTTCATTATACTAAAAGTTTTATGTAATGTTATTTTATATTTTTTTATAAATATGTGTTCCTTCAAATCAATGTTTTCTAAAAATGTTTTAAAAGTGGTTTAGATGATCCTTTATATATTTTTAAGGAAAAGGGACATTAAATATGATTTAAATAGTATCAAAACAATCATTTATATGTATTAAAGATTATTTTCAATTAAAAAGTTTTACGAAATGTTTTATTATTTTAAAATCTTTTTTAAAGAAGAAATGATATTAACCTTGAGAAATATTACATGTAATATTTCAAAACTGTTTCCTTCTAAGATAACATTATTTGATGTATATACGGTTTTAATAGGGACATGATCCAGTGATAACTTAATTATTATTTGAATGTATTGTTTATGTTTATTATGTAATGATTTTTTTTAACTCATTTCCTTTCCTTGGGTTATGTTATAATTGGGTGATGTTTATGAAACCCATTTCATTCCATGTGTTCAATTAAGATGCATCATTTATGTTTTTGTAGAACACATATGTATGTTTTTAATTATGTGGAGTGTGGGAGCTATATCTCCATTTAATTCATTGGGAAATTATAAATGTTATATGAGTACAAAAGTTTACAAGGGAGGTCATCCAAAGACCACAACAAGAGGGTACACGAGATAACATCCTATGACTAAAACAAAATAGTACGTGGGAGGCCATAATAAGCCCACAACAAGAGGGTACACTATATTCCATCATAATAACTAAACTAGAAGGTACATGGGAGGCAGAACAATCCAAAAGGAGGTACATGGTTGCTTTACCCAAGCCTAAAATACTCTAAATGTCCTGGTAGGAATCATTGACATAAAATATTCTAACCTAGTGTGTATACCACAATGTCAATGTCTTATTCCATTATTATACAATCAAGGCTCAAGTGATTTGATTTTCTTATTATTTATGTATTCTGATATTAAAATATATTTTCCCTAACTCATGTATATGATCATGGATATAAAGGTTGCGATATTCAAATTTTATGATCATGTTTTCTTACCCTTATTCTCATTTTATTCTTAAATATCTTCCATGTTTACCCTTAATGTGAATCTAAACTCACTATTTCTTATGGTTCTTTTACTTAGGTTAGAAAGAAATATTTTAATTAGGAAACTAAAGAGGTTGATCTTTTTGGGGGATGTTTAAGAACTTTTAACAATTAGAAGAATGTATTCCATGTTTACAAAGACAGAAAACTATTATGGTCCATGAGAATATGCCTAAGAAATTTAATGAATATTCATCTAAAAATATGTAATTTCCATTTATGAAAACACTAGTTCATTATACTTGGTATCATAGTAAAGGATAATTCAACCATTGGAAACTAGGATGAGAAACAATTCTTGATATTCCTAGGGATATTTCTAATTATATGTTAAGGGATGTCACTAAGTATAGGCCTAAGTTGTCTTAGATTTAAAAGTGGGTGTCAGGATTTAATCACTCTATAACTTATTTTTCATGATTATGTTGTTCTCCTCTATGAAATTTTTCCTCACACTATTCTTTCTAGTCTTAGTTAATAACGTGAACTAGAAGGAATTGGGTTAACATTTAATGCTTTAGATGTGGAAAGTATGGGAGTTCTAAAAATCGATTTACTAAGTGGAAATCTCCGAAAGATAATAAGAAAGGTGGAATGACTATTGGTTATAATTCTGAGGATAAAGAGACCACAAATTAAATCTGAAAGTTATAGTATATCTAATAGTATTGTTTACATTAATCATAAGAGTCGTGATTAAATTGAGTTCTGTGAACCTTAAGGCATGATTCATATTTCAAAATATAGGAAATAATAAGATGATGAATACTGAGTAATTATTTAAGAATAATTTTGGAGGATTAATTTATAAATGTTTTGGAATTAAAATTTTATGTTATATTAATCATGGAAAATTTAATTACTTTTGAGTATATTTCATAAATAATTGAAAAGAACATGTTTAATGGTTCTGAAGACAAAAAAATTGTTTTAATGGTGAGGTTATATTCATGAAAAATTCTATATTAAGTGAAAGATAACCCTTAATATGTTATTAATACTGAAATAATTATTTTTGGATAAAAATATCTTTGATATGAATAAGTAAATTAGAAGATACACATTACTTTGGAACTAATTAAGCATTTTTTGAAAATGCAGTTTATTCTATCACAGATCGATTTTATGAAATAAATATAATTATGTAATATATCCAATATTATTTGTTATAATATAGTATGAATATTTGTTAGAAGTTTTTATAGTAATTAATATGTTCTAAGAGAATACATGATGAATGTATTTATAAGTTAGGTATATGACAAGTTAGATATCCTTTATGATATATAGGGGATCAAGTCTAATATGTCTTTTAGAAATTTAGTAAAGTTATTTTTATATTTTTGGACTGTAATATATTATATGGGTTATAAGGTTGACAATTTATGGAATGGTTTATGATTAACATCAGATGATGTTTTAGAGATTAAATTAGTATCTCTCCATATGATAATGTATTCATATTGGATAATTTTTTATATCATTTTTTCATATAGATAAATGGAATGGCCTATCATTCTATTTATGGATGTCATAATCTGTTAACATTTCACTAATCACAAATACTCCATAATTTCTTAAAATAAGATATGAAGTGAAAATTTTTCAAGGCACAATAAAGGGTTAGGTTGTTCAGAAATCATGTAAGTATATCTTCTCGTGAAAATGATTAAATATTACAAAAATGGGACTTCGTATAAAATTTTTTCCTATAATCATAAATTTTATGATATCAATGAACTTTTTTAATCCTCTTTGGATTATAGCTTTGGAACTAAAAACGTTATCATGACTATGATCTCTATCACTCTACATCATTACTAGAGCATCATTTTTCTATTATGTGTCCATTTTATCACTTTCCACTAATCTTATCCAATGTTGAAACCTACTGATGAGTTACTATGGGTAACAATTCTGTCTCCAATTATTTTAAGGGAGTTTGAGTATTCATTTTTACAATGTGGGTTTTCCGCAAAAGAATATTCAAATAAACCACCTTTCATTTTCAATGTGAAATATCAAATTGAAAGGATGTAATTTCCTTCTTCTTTTCTTGATCATATCGGAATGGTATCTTTTCAATTATATCTTATACCAAATATCTCTCAAGTTCATTATTTTTTCCACGTATTACTTCAAATGATGTTCATACCTCATCCTTCACATCGAAAAAAACTCAGAGATTGTAGCACAAGGAAACAATCCTTCTTTGGAAGATAAATTGATAGAAATATTGGATCTTAGATATTAAGTTATAAAAAACAACACCTCTCCCTTATTTAATGTTATTTGGATAAACCACAAATATGATAATGTTTTGTGGTAAATTAAGGATATGATGAGGTATATGTATCCTCATTTTTTTGTATTAGAATAAATAATTTTTAGGGAGAAATTCATTTTAAGGGTGGTAGAATATAACACATACAGTTGTCATAAAATTTTAAAATAAATTAAATTTATATTATATCTTTTGTTATACACTACACCATATTATGCTTGCTCTATATGAAATACCATCTTATCTTTCTTTACACGCAACACTGAGTTTTTATAAAACATCATTTTATTATTATAATTATATATTAAATAAAATTATAACCTAGAAATTATAATTGAGGGTTGGAATAGGATTAACTAAATTATGAAATTATGGTTTTCAAATGTATATATAATTCTTTTTGAAATTAATTTCAATTTAATGTAAACCCATATTTAAAATAAAATGAAATGTTTTTCTGAAAAAATATTTAAATGTGAACAAGTGTGTTTTATACAAATAAATAAAAAAATAACACTTAATAAATTATATTAATGATATATATATATAATATATTTAATATAACTGTTAACATTCACCAATTTTTTTGAATACATGTAATAATAAAAAATCTTATTTTACACAAAAAAGATATATTTTTTAAAAAATAAAATTTTACCGCCTTTTAATAGCACACCTGTTTTAAATATAGTTTTTTGTATTTTTATAAATTATATTTTAAAAAATAAGTTTCCTCTTTTAAAAATGATATTAAAATTTACTTTTCTTCAATTTTTTGTATTTTTTGTTATGTTTCAGTTCTTGATGAATATTTAAAAATATTTGTTTTTAATTGAAAATCGATTTTTCATCTAAATAATTTATAGTGATAAATTATATATCTATTTTATTTTAATCAAAAATAAGATTAAATGTTTATAATTTTATCCAATTTAAGTTTTTGTAATCAATTTCATAATGAATTTGGGTATAAAAAATTTCAGTATTTTGAATGTTTTCACTTTAAAAACATGTTTTTGTCCCATCTGTGGGAATAATTTTTATCTAATTTATAAATATTATTTGAATTTAATTTGAAAAAATGGATTCTATATTTTAAATAATTTGGTACAAATTTATTAATTTGGTCCCTTCTAGTTTTTCAAAATATAAATACTAACATTATTAAATTTTTACTATGGTTAAGTTTAAATTGGGTAATTAAGGGAAAAATGTTATTATAAATATTCTCAAACTACCATAACACTTGCCCAAATGTTATTGGATGAATTTAATTAGACCCTTAACCTGTAATAATATAAATTTAACAATTTAATTAACTTATTCCAATGAAAAAGACTTGGATATTATTAAAATCAAAGAGAGTGAAAAAAATGTCACACTCTTACTTTTAATAAGTATAATTTTTCTTATATGAGGATAAATATAATATATTCTTGAATATATATATTATTAAGAAATATAAAACATTTATCAATATCACAGATTTTTATTTTTTATTTTTAATGAATAAATAATTATCATAAATAATTACACAATGATGATGGACTAGTTATTCAATTAATGAAGGAATTTATTAAGTGGTATTAAAAATATTAAAATAAATATGATTTGAATTACATAATATAATAAAAAATTTATAGGATTATAATACGTATTAGGGGTGTATAAAATGAATTTTTGTCTAATTTATATCTATGGGTTGACTTTATTAAATTTAATTTAATGAATATCATCAAAATTGTCACTAATGATATTTTATGAAAATTATATTTTATTAAATTAATTAAAAATATTAAAATAAAATATAGGGAAAGGGGTATTATGGATTAAAGTATCTTAAATTTACCTTTTAATATGTATTTTATAACTAATATGTAATATTATCCACCTTTTAATATTGAAAATATTGTTACCGTAGTTATAAATAAAATAGGATAACAAAGGGTAAACCAAAAATATATGGTTTAAAATTACAAAACAAACATGTATAAAATCTATTTTATGATGGTATTAGAAACTATACCACCTTATATTCAAATTAATTTCCATTTGGAGGTATTTTTGTTCATATTTAATTTATTATAATTAAATCTAATGGTAAATTTTTAATGTACCCCTCACCTTCGCTATAAATGGACACCTCCACACTCATACCATTTAACCACATGTATACTTATAGGATAGCTAATATCTATCAAATTATATTTTACACTTCAAGATCAAAATTATTTAGTTTTGTTTCCACCCAAAAGACTAACTCTACAGTCTTTTATAGGAGATCTAGAGGAACCGTTTTAGAATAGAGGTAATCCGTCTGACCGATTACTCTATTTTTCTACCCTACTATACCTAATATAAATCTATTATATATATCATAAAGTAATAAATTAATCATACTAAATATTATTAAATGTCATTATTATTATTAACACCGTATTATATATCCCTTTCCCATCGAAAAAGAAGTGAATGTATCACTCATGCGTACATATGACATATAGTCTCCACATAGCAATACAGTCAATTTTCCCTCACCAAATTTTATGAGTGGTAATTATGATATGTCTAATTTTTATATATGATATTTATGACCTAATTATACTTATATAATGATAAAATCATATCAACCATTTTACGATGTAATATTTTTGAAAATGATAGCATCCCTCGTGTGTACATATGTATTATCATCTCAACGGTGTGATGTGATTAGTTTTTCAAAAATATTTCACATGGGTGGTAATAAATATGAATATTATTAATATATATGATATATATGACATAAAAATTATTCTATAATTACAATATATCATATACTTTCCTTTCCTTTGATATGAAAATAAAATGAAAATATTGTTCATGCGTTTGTATGGATTATCGTCTCCATGAAGAGTGCATTTTATTTTTTATCTCTTAAAATTAATAATCATTATAAATAAATATATTCTTAATGTAAATATATATATATATATATATATATTTGATATTTTAATAATTTTTATAATGCTATATAAGATGAAATCATGATCTATGTAAGTGGACCAAGGATAACAATTCAAAACATAAACGAAAAACAAATTGTTTATTACCAAAAACATAACTTTTCCATTGAATTGTTAATAAGAGAGTAATATTAATTTATTTGGAATTATATATATGAAAATATATATTAGTTATATTTGTAATAAAATTATATTAATTATAAAATATGTTAGAACGTATATGAAGTAAGTCAAGACTTTAGCTAATGGAATTTCTATAATCACTTTTATTTCTGTGAGACTTATGCCTAATTCACCACTATCTAATTTTATATGGTTTACATAATTCCCATGTATATAGTCTATAATTATATTACTTAAATTTATGTGTGTTTACTTATAATTTTTATTAACTCACTTTCATAACATTGATGGTAAAATGGTTAAAAAATTGGTATGGTAATTTTGTCTGCATTTTCCATCGTTGAAATACATGTTGTGTTATGAAACTATATTCTATTAAGAGGTGTATATACTTCCCTTAAACAAGTTTTATCTTTAATTTCCTTATTTTAGTGATATTATATGTTTTATTAATTTTTATTTTCCCTTCAGTCATAAATATATGTTCCTTAAAATCAATGTTTTCTATAAATATTTTGGAAGTGTTTTAAATGATATTTTTTGTATTTTTAAGGAAAAAGTATTTCAAATAAGTTAAAATAGTTTCAAAATAATCAATTATATTATTTAAAGGTTATTTTCAATGAAAACGTTTTTCTAAATTGTTTATGATTTAAAAATTATTTTTCAAAGCTGAAAGGATATTCTTCTCAAGAATTATTTCAAGTAATAATTCAAACCCATTTTACTTATAAGACAACATTATTTGATGTTACTTATGTTTTACTAGGTATATAATCTAATTATAACATTCATATTATTTCTATGAATGTTTTATTTTTATAATGGAATTATGTTTATGAAACTCTTTTCAATTCAATGGGTTATATTATGATTAAATGATGATTATGAAACCCATTTCATTCAATGGGTCCTAATCTGTTGAATTATTTAGGTTCTTATAAAACACATATATATGGATTTCATTATTTAATATGTGGTAAATATATCTCCCTCTAATACATTAAGTGATTATTAATTTTCTATGAGCATAAAAGGGAACATGGGAGGTTATCCTTTTACCCAAAAAAAATTGTACACATGAAGTAATCCTAAGACGACAACAAGAGGGTACACATGTGAATATCCTAATATATAACCAATAAGGTATTTATGATTCCATCCCAATCCTCATGTATTAACACAATTGATTAACCCAAGACTAATATAATATGAATTTTTTGGTACGAATCATTGAAATAAGTTATTCTAAAATTATTTCCAGACCATAATGTCTATGTCTTATTCCATTACAATACTCTCAAGGATCATGTGTTTTATTTTCTTATGATTAATGTCTAATTATCTATAAATATTTATTCCATGAAAAATGTATAGGATCTTTGATATTCAAGGTATCATATTTATTTGTGATTCCCTTTCTTTCATACCCTTATGTTCATGTTAGGATTACATATCTTCCATGTTTTAACATAATGATAATGTAATCCCACCCTTTATTATTTTTCAATTACTTAGGTTATAAATAAATTTTTAATTTATGAGTTTTAAATTGGAATATATTTAGTGTATATATTGAATATCTTTTACCATGTTAGAAGAATGTGTCCTAATTTTCCAAAGACACTACATGATTACGATCCTCTATCATGTGTTTGTCTAAGGTAATGTATATTCATTTAAAAAAATTAATATACATGTAATAAAACCTTTGGTCATTATAAGAGCGGCCTAATGGGAATTATATTAGAGTATTTGAAAATTTTCCCCATAAAACTCCTATATTCACCCCTTGTTTTCCAATCATTTGATTATCCTCATTTTACTCAACCATATATTATGTGTGGTAGTTTAACACCTCATGAATATGTGTATACCCACACCTCCTAGTGGAAGATAACGTTGTGAAATAAAAAAACATATATCATATTGATTCAACTCATATTGAAAACAAATTATGGACCAAAAAAATACTAGGGTTTTATAAATATACCTAATCAAGGCTGGTCAGCAGTTACCATAATATCCTTAGGCTCTAAAGGATCATTGAATTGTATAGTAGAAGTGTGGTGAAATATCTTACTGAGATTCTCAAATTTTGTTGGAGTATAAGTCCAAGAAGTATGAATATATAATTATGGAGAGAATGAAGTAAAAGGAAACAAATTACAAACACTGGTAGAAAAGTATAATATGGATGGTGAGTAGGATCCATCATCAAATAAGGGAATGGAAGATGTGGATGATAATTTGTAAATTGTGGTTAAAGTATCGATGGCCTAAATATCCTAGCTAACTCAAATGGAACGGTTTCATAAGAAATTTTTCTAGATGTTATATCTATTGAATGGAAAATCTATTTTTGGGTTTGATGAGTGGTGATACAATCTGTAATACCCCCCCCCCCCCCACCTTACATTGACTATTTGAGCACCTCTACCACTAGGTTAACAGGAAAAAATTGTCTCAAGTGTGTCAAATCCTGGTTAAATGTTAAAAACAATTAATCATATGAAATTTTATGTTATTGATATATATTTTTTAAAATAAAATAATCAAAAAGGGCACTAAAGTAGGAATGCACATCTCTCTCATTTGGAGAATATTGACTGACATAATCTTCTTTAATAACTATTTAATTTTATTTATTTCTTACATTTTTAAACAGATATTCATTTATTTAGAATGTTGTAAATAATGTTTAATCCAAACAAGAATGAATACGCGATATGTAAAAATTAATTAATACCATTTCTTAAACCATATTAATGATACGTAGTGACATTAAAATATAATATTTTATTTAGTTGAAAGAATAAAAAAACCTAAAATATGTTTCATATTAAGATCAACACTTTCACATTTTTATTTATAGCATGGGGATATTATATTTTTCTTATTATATTTTAAATTTATTCCAATTTAGTTTTTTAGGTCCTTTAGTTCATAATGGTTAATTTATTAGTTTATTTGTTCATTTTTTGTGTTAGGTCATTTGGTTAATTTTTTTGGGTTTAAGTCACTTTTTCATTTTTTTTATTGGTTCATTCGTTTAAATAGATATTATTTTTTGTAATTAGTTTAATATTTTTCAATTCACTACATATTTTTTTTGTAGCTGATTTTTTTCAGTTTTGTTTCCTTTTTTAGGTTTTAATATAGTTCAATTCAATATAAAAAAATACATCTCAAAGAAAACTGAAACCAGTATACATTGAAATTTCACATATTTTTAGTGTTTCAGAATAAAATATATGAATTCAATTCAAAATAAATTTGAATAGTACCAACCTAAATAACTCAATTCAGGATTTACAAAAATAATTGATGAAATTTTTGGATGATTCTATATATTTTTCACTACAACAATAGATTTATAATAAACTCTAAATATTGATATTTTTGAGTCATCATAAGTAATAAATTGATCGTGTTAGATGAGAGTAGTGATATTTTCAATTTCATCTCTATAATAATAAAAAATATTTCTTGTTATTACATCAATAATGACACCAAATTCAATCCATTTATGATATTTCACATAAACAACATGTCCCACCAATGATTCCAATATATATGGCTCAGCTGCACCAAGAGTGAGTGGCATTTATATAATAAAAATCCAAAATCATCAATAAATTTTACATGTATCATCATCGAATCAAACCACTTTCATTTCCACATAGGTACTCGAAAATGAGAGTTACAATCCAATATTATTATTTTCCCAATGGCACTATAACAAGATATATTTTCATACCGAGGTCTAAGAACTAATGTACTAGTAAAAGAGTCTATTTTGTTAGTTAGAATAACACCATAATGTTATGTTTTCATGTTCATTTTTCATTCAGTGATAATAAATTTTTACCCATTGATCACAATTAAGTTTCCTTCATGAACCTTAAAATTAGGATAAAAATCCAAATCTTTTATTTCCATAAAGAAAGAGTCAGTAGGAAAAATAAATACATAAAAGATAAAAGAATATTAAAATTAACTACATTTCAATTTTATAATTTTCTTGATGAAATACTTATGCCTTAAATCTCAAACAAGAAGAAAAATATTTTCTATCCAAAGTATTTATCCTTCTTATAGATAAAAAATGATGATTTCTCTTTATAATATGTTTATGTTCCCCATAAATAAAATAGAATTAGGTCAACATATATGTAAAATTACATGAGATAATGTAATAAACAAATGTTCAATTTAATTACTTCATGTAGTCATCAAACAAATAATAGTTAAAAAATCTGTGGGATGTTTTATAAACACACATTGAATAGAAATCCAAACATTCTTGAGTAAAGTAACATTTCATGATATAACCATTGGGTTAATTCCTATTCTGGACATAATACTTCAATGAGCATATATTGTTTTCAATTGCATACATCCAAAAAAAGAAACATGTCCTCCATGAATTATTTCAATTAGAATATGGGTATTTATATGAATTATTCTTGTGAAAAAATGGAGGAGTAATCATTTCCTATATCTCACACAAAATTAAGGGTGCCTCTTCCTGATTTTTTTCAAAAAAAATTAGAAATCTTCATAGCACAATGATCTCTATAAAAATAGAACAAAAAAATAAATAGGGCCAGTTGTATCTAAGGAAATGTTTAGCTTAATCATGGGTTTTCTTTAAATACATTTTAGACTTTTCTTCTGAATGTTGTCCGAAAATGGTGTTTTTTGTATGATATTTACCATGTGCACAGTTTTTGCATGGATAGTCTAACTATGGGGAAACCATGTATTATGGATTTATGTTCTGAAAATTAGGGTGCATGGTTGAGAAAATGTTTTTTACTATGTGTACTTATTTCAAAATGTGCACTCTCCCCAATAGAATTGTTAGTGGGAGTGAAATATTAGGTATACATTTTATTTAATAGTGAATTCTCATCAAAGAAACTATGTGATCCCCCTTTGAACACTTAAAAGGTGGGATTTTTACATTGTTTAGTCTCAAGTATAATCATCTAATAATCGCATTTAGACTCATCCTAATACTTACATAATTCATCAAAGTATTCTCCCATGGGATTCTAGCTGTAATTCATTCGTTATTAAGAGATCAACTCAAGTTATATTGTGTTATGGGTCTCGTTTACATTCTTAACTATAGATCCTTACTAGATATCTTATACTATAGTATTTTAGGAATAAAAAATGGTATTTTATGCCAAATATAACTATTTTTAGATTTTATTTATGTGTTTCTTATTGATTTAGTATCTTTAGTACCTGATCTACTCTTCCACAGTCACCATTGTCAAGTGAAAATTGTTCTATATCCATTCCTAGGGTAGGTGTTTATTTACAAAAGGTTAATTCATTTAATTGGTCATTTTTCTAATAGATTCTTTTTTTATTCATTATATTTAATATATATATATATTCTAAAATATATTTTCTGAAAAAATTATTTTATAAAGGGGTTTTTATTCATAAAAATTTTATGTGCACAAAGTATTTGATTAAATTCTTGAATGGTTGTTTTAGTTCCAAAATGGGTTTTAAAAAATATAAATGGAATATATTGGCTTTGAAAATGTAATCAAAAAATTTTATCATGGTTTCTAAAAGTATTTTGACAAATAGGGAAGATTGGGAACCTTGGGTCCATCGAGAAATAGACATTGGTTATCCTAGTGTATGTGGCATAACTAGGGGTTACTTTTGTGATACTAATGGATTATGTAAGGACTCAATATTGCTTAAACCAAAATATTTATAGTTTATAATTCTTTTAAGTCTATTATGTATTCAAATATTCTAGGTATCAATATGATGTGCTTCTCCGTTAAATTTTTTATTGCCTGGTGGATTATGGAATGCATTGTATCCCACATGTTTTCCAAATGAGGTTGTATCACATGGTTTCACATGATGGATCATTTCATGTATATGTATTTACTTACCTACCTTACAGTGAGTGGATATGATTTCCAATTTTACCACGAATAATTTTCATATTATTCAATTTTTGAATATTAAAGGATCTTGTGAAAACCAAATGAAATTATTTTCATATATGTTTGGATTTATAAAAATTATTAGTAAAACCATTTCATTTTTAAAAGATAGAACAATTTCATTGTTAATATTTATGCTTGTACAGACTATTTGGGTGAATCTTACTCGGATTTTCCATCACCCCCATATTTTTTTCATTGGGTGGTTGTAGATATTATATTTCATGATATAGTTAATGGAAAGTGAATATTATAGCATGATAGAATCTTTTATTATCAAAGATGTTAGTCTGGGATAGTTTGGATGTGATGGTTGGTCACATGGAGAATTGCTATTTTTATCTGGTTTTTTTAGTTTTTTTAGGAGGTGGTGCCTTGGTCAAAGACCAAACCACAATTTATTGTATAAAAAAGTTGAAAAGATTGCAAGAGTTGGAAAGAAGGTATTTTTTACAATATTTATCAAAGAGCTGAATTAAATCCAGAGGGAGGGTGTCCATCCAGGTCATGGTCTAATGAACACCATTGTTGGCAATAGCATCAGCAAAAACGTTATCCTCTCTGAAAGTATTCATGGAAATTTAGTCCATACCATGCAGAGAGTCCAGGCACTACATCCAAAGATTGATGAAAGGCCATGCAATGTGAGTCACACCATTCCAGATTACCTGGAAAATGGTGGTAGAATAACTTTTAATCCATAGCTTCCTCCAGCATTTTTGAATGGAGAACATCTTAAATAGTGTTACTGTTGTCCAATAGAGTATAATCAGGGGAGAGCGTCGAGGCCAATGGAACACTGGTCCAATTATCAAGATAGAAATTTTTGTTAGAGTCAGTGCTCACTATCCATCTAGAGTTTTCCATGATTTTATGATATGTGTACCTAATGGAAGGCCAGATTGAGGAAGAGATATAATTAAAGTTCTCTTTCCTAAGTTTGGAGAGGAATATGTGTTTAATGATGTCAACGGTATTCCAGTCAGTATTAACTAATCTCTATGTAAGTCTATCATGAAGAGCATCATTAAACAAATTTAAGTTTTTAATACCAATACCCCCTTTTTTCAAAGGTTTGAAATAGGTTACCTAGGGAATGGTGACATGTTTTTTTCAAAAGATACTTCCTTTCCAGATGATGTTCTTAATATATGTGTTAATTCTTTTGAATGTACCAGTAGGACATTTATAAATCATAAGGAAGTAGACCATTTTGGATACAATGGTAGATTTGAGCAAAAAAAATTTCCCATCCATGGAGAGGGACATTCCTTTCCAAATAGAGAGTTGATTAATAATTTCATCCACTATGTTAGAAAAGTAAATAGTTTTAGGTCTTCCCCAAAACATAGGTACCCCCAAAAAAGTGAAGGGGGATGAACCTTCTTTAATACCAAGACCATTGGTAATAGTTTTTTTCCTCTATGTAGATATGTTTTTACCAAAAAAATGTGCGATTTATGCCAAGAAATGGCCTGACCCAAGACATTATCATAGTGTGTAAGGGCCTGTTTAAGAACTTGAATATTCTTTTGGTCACCTTAAAGAAACTAGATGATGTCGTCAGCATATAAGAGATGAGTAAGGACTAAAATATTTCTATCCGCATGTATAGGTTTGAGTTTTTTTTATTTACCAAATGAGCGAGGATCCTGTTAAGATAATCTTTGGCAACAACGAATAAAATTTCCAAGAGTAGGTTACCTTGTCTGACCCCTTTTGTGCATTTAAAGAAGCCCCTAGGTGTGCCATTGACCAATATATATATAGATGCAGAGTTGAAAAAATTTATTTTCTTATGTTGGTTATAATCAAGTCTTATTTCTGTTATCTTTTGGCCCCTGAACACCATGGATGTATTTTATTTTTGTCATGTATAGTTGACCTAGGTTGGTTTATTTTAGAATGAAATTATAGGGATGATAATATTGATGTTTGTTTGAACTTCCAGAATTTGTTTCCCTGGCTTGGGTAGATAGGACTTAGGACCTTCCTAATTTAGGAAGAAAGTGTCCTAGTGTGCCTTGCTAGCTCAATTCCATGTCTAAACTTGTTTCTCCATGGCTGGTCAAAAACAATTTAGCAATTTTTATACTTGGAGTTGAGGTTTTTTGAATGAAATGGATGGGAAGATTACCTAAATGGACATGTTCCATATGAAATCTCCATTTTTCATTTATATAATTCATAATTGGTTCAAATTATTAATTATTTAAAGAACACACATGAATTCTTGATGTTATTCAAAATATTTTGGAATATTTTATAAATATTATTGGTCATTTTTTTATTAATAGATAATTCCTCTAAGAATATATCTTTTAAACCTGTTAGAGGAAGTTGTGATATAGGATCCATAGGTATATCCCCCAGTGGAACCTTCTTGGTTGAATCTATAATTCATACAATTCAAACACTGGCTCAAGTGGTTGTTGGTATCCTAGGATATGTGGTTGACCCTAGATCTCAATTCACAAAGAGGTATCCCCCAAATATCCATGGTTACAAGGGACCCCAAGGATATAAAGTGTAGCTTTAGAAGATTTATAGGATCTTCAACTTCATGAAGACTGCTAATGACTATAAGGTGGGTTTCTCTAGATATATGCTAAAAGGACTGGGAAGGAGATGGTCATATTTCATCATGAAAACTAAGTTTCATGAAGACATTATCTATAATTTTTTGAAGAAAATATTTTATTTTTAGTTTTACCCTATAATGTTATGTGTGTTGATGACCTAGGAATTTTTTCCCACGGATCAAGGGGTCATACCATTCTAGTGTATTCCTCTTTTTTTATAAAATGATGCATATGGTACCCGATCTTGTCACTAATGAGTACCTAAAGGATCTAATGTAGGATATTGGTTTGAGGACATATAATTGGTCCATTTAGATTCCCATGTTTCTATTAACCTTCTTTGAGTTAGTTGAAAATGAAACATTGATTGAGGAAGACGGGTCTAGAAATATAAATTTGGTATGAGTTTTTTTGGTGCAGTCGATAGCCAAGGAGTGTCTTATAGACAAAAATTAAAGCCACAGGGTGGTCTGTTTTCTTCAAGAAAAGTTTCATATTTATCTTCAGGATAACAACGGTTTATCTATTATTAGTGTGGAAGTTGTGTTCATACCAACACTAACTGTGTAGAGACTCCGTATACATGTCATTTTTTGGATTGTCTTGTCACCTAAATTGGTATTCGAAAGGATATACCTATGAATTAATGTAGGATTAACTATTAATTGTGGTCCATAGGATCATAGTTATTCATAGGTGGCTGGTGTGTCTAATCCTTATGCTAAGGGGGTTGTTTATGTGGATAATAATAGAAGGATTTTTATGACCGAGTAAGCACAAGAGGAATCTGAAGTGGGGTCATCTACTATTAGATGTTTGGTTTTTATTTAGTCTTCTATGATGTTAACTTTGTTTGATACAGGTGATAAAAATTTATTTATATCATCAATGTTATATTACATGTTTGGATTATATTCAGAATTTATCTTATACTTGTTGGTTCTTTCCAAGCTATTGGGAAAGAGATCTAAACACAGTTTCAATAGTACCATGCTTCAGGTGATCATAGCTAACATCAAGGTGGTTTGGTACTTTTTAGTTATTGATAATTACATATTAAACCTAACACATTTCTCGGATTTTATAATCAAATTTATATCATGGATAGAATGTTATTGTCATCAGGTTTAGTTTTTAACTTCTGATGGTGTCACTCATGTTTTTTGAGGACAGCAGGACTATAGGTTGGTAATGGTGCGTCAGGTTGTTCCTATTTCTAGAGTAATCTCGTTCCAATTATCAGTGATATTTTTTTGATTCCATTGACCATTTTCTAATCATACTACTTTCTATAGTGGTTATTACATACCCTGAGATCTTTTTGGATGATTTTTTAAGTTTATCTCTATAGATAGAGGTTTATTTTACTATTGTCTCCCTTTTCTATACCATATTATTGAATGGATCCTTATGAGTTGGTTGAACATAAATTCCGACATGGGTATATAGAGGATAACTGATATAGTCATCCTACTATTACACATTGGGCCTTGTTTATCCTCTTTGCTAAAAATATATACGAGAGTCTAAGGAATTACTTGGATTATGAAAGTTAAATTAGGTGACTGTTAAGAACAAAGGTCATTTTAAAAGGATTGATACTCTTTTTCACCATGTTATAGGGGCATATTGGCATTAAAAGATTAAATGTCATTTAGGGTACCACAAACTGATATTACGAGAGAAGGATATACCTTAAACTAAATTTTAGAGCCATTATGGGAATTTCAGGTTTCTGGTTATTCCCTTCGGTATTAGTAACTCTGATGCTGTATTTATGGATTTGATGAACCAAATCAGTCATCTTTTCTCATCTCTTTTTTTTGTGTTCTTAGATGACATTTGGGTGTAATCCACGATAGAGGAGGAGCATATAAACCATTTGGATATCCTTTTTTGAACATTTAAATAAAATCATCTATATTGTAATATTTACAAATATGAGTTTTGGATCGTGGAAGTAAAATTTTTGGTGCATGTCATATCAAATATGGGAATCCTTGTGGAACCTAGGAGATTACAAGTAGATATATCTTAAAACAATCTTATAAATTTGTTTTCAATCCAAATATTATTGGGTTTAGCTGGTTTCTATAGATTTTTTGTTCAAGATTTCTCTAACCTCGCATCTTTGATGACAGAGTTATCCCATAAGGATGTAAAGATTAAATAGAATGAAAAATGTTAGATATATTTTAAGGATCTGAATTTGGGGTTGACCTCGCCACCATTTTTTATTCTTTCTGAATTAGGTTTAGGTTATGAGGTTGTTTCATGATGATTCTAGTGTGGGTTTTCGATATGTATTAATGTTTTTGAAACGTTAGTGGCTCATGGATCTCATAAATTACACCCTCATGATATGAAATACCCTACCCATGAACATATGTTGGTAGTAGTTATTCAAACACTCTAAAAATGGCTTAACTATCTCCTTGGGGAGTTTTTTACTATGTATTTAAATTATAAGATCTTGAAATATATTTTTACAAAGAAGGATCTAAACATGTGATAGACAGGATGGGTGGAATATCATTAGATTCTTTATTTTTACATTTCATTCACTCTTGTGGAAGGTAATACAGTTTTTGATGTATTGAGAAAAAAAATAACAATGGAATCCATGAAGGAATAATTTGGGGAGTGGTCTGTGATGATTTTATTTGCTGACATAATCATATGAGTCGAATAGTTTGGTGGATGTATTTTCATGGATTTGATGAAATTAAAATTTCTTTTTGATGAGTGATTTCATCTTGAAGAAGTTTCATCCATTGAGTTCCAATTCCATATAAATGTCTTTTTTTTATGGGAAACATTGGGTGTGTGGTATTAGTCTCTAAGAAAATATTTTTTCTTTCATAACTGGTTGTTTGTTCATTTTTCTCTGATGTGGGAGTTGAAGGATGGTGGAAACAGGCCATGTTGGACTATAAACCCTTGGGACACAAAGATGTATCTTGACATAAGACGTCACTCTTGGTGGATAAGGGTGATATGTTCAATGGTAGGTTTTCTTTCATGGTATCTCACTTGTATGAAAATTAAGGCGGAACACTAGAACCATTCTAGTTTATTCCAACCATTTCCCATTATCATATAGAAGTGATATGAGAGTTAAATTTATTTCATCATTGTTTTGATGTGGATACCTAGTTGGAAGGATATGATTTGTGTGATCACAGATGGACTTACAAAATCAGATAATTTCTTACCAGTCAAAAAGATGTTGAAAGTGAAATAGATTAAAGGCTTGTATGTCCAAGATATCTTGAGACATCCTGGGGTTCCCCTGTTATTTTTTCTGAGAAGCAATTGTAGTTAAAATCTATGTTTATAATAGATTACTAGAGATGATGGGTTTCCAGTTGAAATTGAGCACAGATTATCATCTATCGATAGATGGAACGACTAACAGATATATCCATGACCTTGAGGATATGCTATGGAAATGGAT
The DNA here is from genome assembly GCA_963277665.1 of Viscum album. NCBI lineage: Eukaryota > Viridiplantae > Streptophyta > Magnoliopsida > Santalales > Viscaceae > Viscum > Viscum album. The sequence goes on from OY728150.1 coordinate 1,594,543,790, forward strand.
GATTGATTTAGTAGGATTATAGTCAAAGCATTTTCCTCTAGTAGAGTCTTTATACAACAATAATTTTTAGTTTTTGAAAAATATAATACCTTTAATGAATTTTATAAGAGGCCACATATTTATATATTATGTTGGGATGAGTTTTGAGGGATCTCCTTGTTTGGATCTTGATTCATTCAAGAAATTTCTAAAAGGTTTTAGTTGATCTAAATGAGTTATGTCACAAAACAGAGCCATCAGAAATCATATGTGGACCTTTTTTATATGTTTCTGGAGTTTTATGTTGGTGATGATGTTTTTATCATAGTTTCACCTCACCTAGGACATCTTTATTTAGATAATAAGGGTATGTTGGTACTGATTTTTGTTAGCCCATTTTATATCATGGAGAAACTGGAAAAATCGGCGTACAGATTGGACATACCATCTTTCTTAACTAAAATTCAAGATTTTTTTCATGTTCCCCAAATAATTTGGTAACACCCAGATCTTTCCCATCTGATTGAATTACAGTATATTGATCTTGAGAATGTTACCACTATTTTTGAGTAACTAGTTCAGATTATAGACCATCAATATATAATACTACATGGTAGAATGATTCCCTTGGTTTAGGTACTATGGTAGTGTGGCTAGGATATCCATGAGATGTGGGAGCAGGAATCACCCATGAGGTATTAGTGGCCTCCTCTTTTTGTAGGTATAGTATATTGAGGGATTTCATGGGATAAAAATATTTTATGATTGTGAGATTGATAGAACCCACTGGATCTTAGGTGCACATTAATTTAGGCCTGGTTTTTATTTCATGTATTTCTAGAGGTTTTGGGGTGATACATTTCTAAAATGGATTTTTATGATGGAGGAAAACCATTCTCATTGTTGAAGCATAGTTAGTCAAATAGTGTGGAACTATGTGGTATAGATATATGTGTTAATAATAGTAGAGCATAGTTAATTGCATTTTTTTAACCATGAGTCCCTAGTTATAACCATGAACCCCTCAAACTAAATGGAATGGATATTGGGGGTTCAAGGTTAGTATAATGGTTTTTTAATCATAAAGACTCCTCTAGGAAACCCTATAACACACTATAGACTCTTAAAAATTAATATTTTTTTCCTTTTACCATTATTATTTATTAATTATAGTCACCCATATTATCATTTTTACTCATCATAATCCTTCCCCAGTGATTGAGATGCTTCTAATTTGGAATATTATGTTATTTTTCTTCCTTCTTGATGGATCCTCTCAAGTTATGTTATATTCTTGGTCTATTTTACCTTCTTATTTATAGATCCTTCCTAGATATAATATATAATTTTTTATATGTACCCCAAATGGCAATTAAATACTAAATACAATGGGTTTTAAAGTGGATTTATGTGTTTATTGTAGATTTAGAATTGTGAATACTTGATCTACTCTTCCCAAGTCTTTATTTTATAATAAGAATAGTTTTACCTCCATTATTGTGGGAGGTATTTCTAAGCATATGTTTAACTTTATGAATTGGTTATTTTTCATGTAAATTCATTTGGTTTATTCATTTAATTGAATTAATTTGTGATGAAGATGGGTTTTTTGTAAATAAATAATGTTTTTAAAAATGTTTTTCTTTAAAAAGGGGTTTCCCACACCACGTGCTCGATTAGATGCTTAAATGGTGTTTTTGGTTCGAAATTGTGTCATCAAACACCAAATAGTATTATTTTGGATTTGAATTTATTTTATAAATTGTGAGCATGGTTTTGAAATGGATTTTAAAAAACATGGAACAATGGGTACCATGTGTTCTTTGGAAAAGGGACATATGTGACCCTAAACTGTGTCCATGAACTAGAGTTACATTTGGGATATCAATGGACTATGGCTATACATAATATTAACTGGTACCAATATATTCCATGTTTAGGATTCTTCTATGTCTAATATAAATTACCATTGGATAGGGAACAATATAATGTTCTTTTTCATTATGGTTTGTTTATCGCATTATGGATTATTCCTGGGTTATTACTCACATGTTTTTCCAATGAGGTTGTATCATATGGTTTCACATGATAGATTTTTTAATGGTATGTGTTTAATTTATTAATTTATGTTGTTTTCAAATGATTTTATATTTTTCACTTATACTTTTTATATTCCGTGATTTTTGGAAATGATAAGTTTGTATGAAAAATGAAGGAAATTATTTTTATATTGGTTTTGATTTATGAAAATAATTTGTAAAACTATTTCTATCATAAAGAAAGAACTACTAAATTATTGATATTAGACCTTGTATAGACTATGTATATGTATTCTATGAGGATTTTTCTCACAAAAAACTTTTCACTTTGGGTGATTTTCTATTTTAAATTGCAAGATCCAAGTAAAGGGAAGGTAATAATTAAGAATAAAGGCATATCTTATTGTAACATATGTCAATTTGGATCATTTATAGGTGACAGTTGGTTACATGGAGACTTGTTTTTCTCTTATTTTTTTTTATTTTTTAGTTTATCAGTTTGGTTTGGGTTGTTTAAATATTATATGTATATATTTCTTCTACAGTATAACCTAGTTGTTTATATTATATTCGTTATACTCAAGGAATGAATCTGTTATCTTGTTTCATATCACCGTCAAAATAGGCTGGATCTTGTGGCTTATCTTGTTAACCTAGGATGGTTCATTATAGAATATTTACGACCTTTATATTTTTGAACAATAGAAAAAGGATTTATATTGAAATAAACTCATGGTGAACAATATTATAATCATGACTATTCTAATATTTCATCTTCAAATCTCTTTTGTAGAAAAATTCTAATATGTTTATTAAATTATAATCATAAATATTTGTAGTCTCTTTTACTTCCAAAAAAATTTACAGGTTTAATCTCAAAACAAGCACAAGGAGCATTACATTTATATTTACTGATACACATAGGATCCAATTCTATTCAGATACCCTAATCCACCAAGTCATGTTAAGATCATAAATAATCTTTATTTGTTTCCATTACATTTAGAAGAATAGACAGAAAAATTTCACCATTATTTTTTTCAATGTTCATTATGCTTAAAAAATTAAATAAAAATGGTTGACTAATAAGTAAATTAAATGAAGATAATTTTACTCTTCCAATTTTAATTATATTTAGTGGAAACAATCTTCCTCTATCAAGATTTCATGTAACCTTTCCTAAATCAATAAATGAATATTGTTATTCATTAAGAACATCAATTGAAAACATATATTGAGGTAGATTTTTGTTCTCCATGGGTTTTTCAAACATTTTATGATTATCCTTATATAGATGATCCATTCAAAAAAATAATTAATATACCATAAAATTAAAATTAAAATGATATTTAAGTCTTGTAGATCATTTATTTTTCATAAAAATAGGACATTAAATTTTTCCCTTTGTACCCTAGGAAAATATCATTGCATAAGAATTAAAATCATTTATCAACCCCATATGTGTAGCACAAATATAAAATATATCTTTTGAACAATCATTAGATGTGATCACACCCATGTTCCTAATAATATTCAACTATTTTTATTGGTTTAATGTATATATCTATATCATTGATAGTATCAGAATGTCCATATATGAGTATAATAATGGTAGTGGAAGGTTTTTTCATAAACACCAATGGAGAAATATTATAAATTTGTATGAAAAATGTTTTTATTTTTTGAATGTAATCAATGGACTAAATGAATTAAAACCATTATATGACAGACTTAACCATAAATTACACATATCAACAACAAAATTCAAATATGGAGCCCAAAATTTCATCATTTCTACTCCATCAAGAGGACAAAAAACTCATTATATTTCTTTCTCATTGTATTATACCATCGTATATTTATTTATATTTCATTAGCAATGAATATATTTTTGATTCTGTGAATCAATGGAAAGTGTCACATTACATTCAATGGAAAACAAGATAGTTTAACATTAAAAGTTTTCTTTCATCGAGATGGTCCACATTTTATAAAATCTTCTTTAAATAATTTCCTCTTAGAATAATGTTTAATCTTTAAGGAAAGCACTAATTTTTTTTAGAAAATCCATGTTCATCAACTAACTTACTTGCTTTATAATGGTTTGACCAAATATCTTCATCATCTAGATGTATTTCCTTAAACAATAAGAATATAGTATATGGTGTTATTATAAATCACATATATGGTTTTCCCATAAAACATCCATATTAAATATTTTATCCTTTTCATTTTACCACAATACTGAAATACTATATTCATGGTAGCATCATTCAATTTTCACACCTTATCAACGTCATCATTTTCATTAAATGAATCTTGTTTTCTCATATAGAATTATTCTAGGGCTGGAATCCTATATTTATCAGGATGATAAATCAATGGAAACTAGTCATCTAATAAATTACCCAATCTCATCCTCTCATTCATATTATGAACATTTTTAGATTTCATTTCATCCCCATTAATATATTAGACATATTATTTCTTTGAAAACCATTTTTTATATGGAATATAATTTCTTCACGAAATAACGAAGTCCTTCCAAAACATTTATTACATTGGAAGTGCATAATACCTCTATTTGAATCATTTTTAATTGAAAAATATAAAAAGATCCGTAACTTTTTTTAAAAACCACTTAAGATCCAATCAGTTTCATACATAAAAATTCTATCCAATATATAAACAAAATTTCATATGTCATGTTATAAAATAAATGATATAACATTAAAGTAAAATATAAAATATATTTAAGGAAATGATATTTTTTCACTTTATATAAAACCATGACTGATAAACTAGTCTATTTGAGAATAATAATATAAAATACAACAAAAATTATATATATATATATAATGAAAAAATATATATATAAAACCATGATATTAATTTAAATTTTATCAATGGGTAATAACTAAACATAATACTATAAAAAATTATGTTTATAATAGTATATTTTCTCTTATTCTTTTCACTTTTGAACTTTTGTTATTTTAATTCAATAAATTATTGTATAAAAGAATTCTATTTTTAGGTAAGAATATTTTATAACACACATAAATTATGAATTTAGGTTGGATAAATCTATAACTATTGTTTTATCATATTGAGGTATGTTAAATTTATTACATTTGATATTTACTATTCACCCCATGACTATAGTTTGGGTTATCTTGAATTTTTTATAAACGCCCTTTATGTTGAATGGAGTGGTCTATTCATACTTTATAGTGGTTTTATGGTATTTGAAACATCCTATTTCAATAAAAAATGAATTTTTATACATTCTATTGTGTTATAGTTCAATAACACTAATATTTTGTTTGAATATGCAGTTTCAATATACTTTTTCATTATAGTTTAAAATAGGTAGGCTTTGTATTGTGTAGATTGGGTATGATTACATTTAATTATGAAGTTTTACCATGATGAATCACATGATTATTTATAACATACATCATAAAATTGAATGTGTAAGTGTGATTGAGGATAAGTATGGCGACAAAAAAATTTGTGGAAGTGTGTGTGATTATTAGTGAATGTCTGATAGTGTTTATAAAATGGATCAACGTTATAAAAAATTGGAAAACAAAAAAATAATTTTTTGATTAAATGTGGTGGAATAAAAGATAAAGTGTGAAAATTACTATTTGATATAATATTTTGATAAAGTGAAAGAAGTAATATCAACATGATTGAAATTAATGAAATTATTATAAGGGGCTACATTTTATTTTGGTTTCTTGAAATTTTTACTAAAAGAAAGTTTTTATTATTGGATAAATCATACTCTTTTTAATTGTTATGGATCTCCACAGAGAGTCTTTACCCAATCACAAAATAGCTAGGATATTTTCCAAAAAAAATAATAATAACTAGTAATAAGAATTTAATTGATTTAAAAAGGCCCTCACTATTCAATATTGTCACAAGAAATTATTGTAGATCAAAATATTAGTTCTCTATTGGAAAAAATTTCAATTTATTACTCAATATGAGAAAATTTAGATTGTTTTAATGAGTTATTTTCTCACACAGAACTTGTTAGTGAAAAACTAATAAGAAAAAAATAACTATAAAAACTGCCTAAGAGAGTCAAATTAGGTTATAAATATTAAAAACACAAGACTGATGATTAGAGTGAGAAATACATCATTAATGAAGTACAATAGAAGGATTAAGATAAGAAAATAATCATCTTTCAAAATAAAATTAAATAGATTATGGTATTACATGTGGATAAAAAGAGAAATATATAGTTGAAAACTAGAAAATTAACAAATTATCCTTTGATAAAACTATGGACAACCCTTGTTTCAATATAAAACTAGCAAATTTTTTCATATCAAAAGAAATTACATGTGAAAAATAAAATCCAAATTTTTGTTTTAGCCATATAAAAAATGTATGATTGATAGAAAAGGTTAATGATTTTAAATTCACCGATTTAATATTCAAGAATAATAGAATCACTACTACAAAAACGAAAAAGGGAAGCGTTGTACTTTTATCAGTGCTAAAAATCACTAATAAAGGGGGGCCTTTATTAGTGCTAAAAATCACTAATATAGGGTCACTTTTAACAGTGAAAAAAAAGCCCAGTTAAAAGTGACCCTTTATCAATGCTTTTTTTAGTGTTGATAAAGGCCCACCTTTAGCAGGGATTTTTTTAGCACTGATAAAGTGGGAATTTATCATTACTTTCTCCTGCTGCTGAAAAAATTTTTATTTCAAAAACAATCATGAAAAATAAAATATTGTTAAATAATTATATTTATATTGATATAAATATAATATATATTTTTTAAATAGGTTTTAGAAAAGTATATATAGACTATTAAATTTAATATATAAAAAAATTATTTACAATGGCTTTAAAATATTTTAAAAAATATTATTAATTAATAATTTGCTTATTATTATTGATTAAAAATCATTTAATAACAATTTGAAGACACAAATAATCAAAAAAAAATAAAGAAATGTCTAAAATAAGTTGAAAATGTAACTCAAACTTCAAACGGCCATAACTTTTGATCTAGGTGTTTGTTTAAGTTCTACAGTATATCACATCAAAGCCTGTGATGAGATCTACGCTCTAGTGACTGAATCGAATCTTGTGTCACATTTTTTAAGGCCAAAAAAGGCCTAAAAGTCCTCCTAAACTGAGTTTTTATTCGGGACACACTAATTTGTTAACATTCAAACAGGTATAACATCTGATATGGATGTTCGTTAAGCCTGTACCACATATAATATTGAATATTGTTTCATTTTCATCAATTTGACTAGTTTTGGAGTTGAAACGGGCTTCTGGATTCTATGTTATGGTCGTTTTAACATTCTTTGTCTTTTCAAATACACATATATATGTATTTATTTATAAATATATATTTGTATGTGTGTGTGTGTGTCTTCGTGTGTGTGTTTCATATATATGTATTTATTTATCTATTTATTTATAAACACACATATAAAACGTATTTCATAAATGTATTTAAAACTAATCTTATAAATATATATTAATATACAAATAAATATACGAATAAGAACTGATAACTAGAAATATATATATAAATATATATATATTAATATACGAATGCATATATATACTAATATATGAATAAATATATTGATACTAATATGAATCTATATTATTATACGAATAAATATAACTATATATATATATAAATAAATAGATATATCATTAAATAGAGAAAAAATGAAATGGATTAGTGGTAAAGGTGCAGCCGCGAAACGGGGGAGGTCGCGGGTTCGAGTTTGGGTTGACCCCCCTTTATCCTTGCCTAAATTAACACCTCTTTTTTTGAGTGTTGTTAATAAAATTTTCTAGTGCTGATGAAGGCCCTATTTGTTGTAGTGAATAAAAATGCAATAAAACCCCCTTAATGAAAAATTTTATTCTTTATCATAAATTTGAGATTATTTTTAATCACTTCCTTGTAAAAAATATTTCATGAATGTTAAAATATTTATTTAATATATTTTTTATATTTTTTATTTTCAACGTTATGAAATAGTGACATATAGAATTTATTATGATAAAAACACACAATGTATATAAAAATAATTTTATAAAAAAATAACACTTTTTACCTAAAAATGATTTCAAATTCATTACCCACAATTAGATAACTAACATATGAAGGATTACTCATATATTACCAATACATTTCATTTAAACCACTTTTTAATAGTCATTATTTTATTGTATTTTTATAAACATTCATAATACCTATAAAAATACATATCTTCAGAGAAATCTGTGTTTTAATCATGAAATGATTTTGTTAAAATTTATGGATTATTTATTATTCATTAATAATTATATTTAAATTAAAAAATACAATTATATTTATATATATATATATATATAATATAGGTAAAACTATTAATATCAATCAATCCAAATGCTATGTTATAAAGGCCATAATATATCATGGTTTATTTATACTCACGGTTGTGTTAAATACATGATATCCTATAGTTCTAATTTATTTCTAAGGAATTAATATAAAATATTGAGGTTTTACAAACAATGCCACAAAGGTTCCAAAATTTATTTTCATAAAACTTTTACAAAATTAAAACAAAAAAATTATTTTAAAACATCACCTCTTATTTAAAGAACCATAGAAAACTTATTTCGTGCTTTATCATACATTAAAATACTGCATTCCTATTAAGGAACCATGAACTATTTACTAATGTTGTCTTCAATTTTAAATGATTCCAACAATCCACCTTAAAATTTTTTCATAGAAAAAAACCTTTCATTGAACTCATGTATTCCATAAAACTCCATAAGGAATCCTCTAATATAATGTAGTTTTCCCCTTCAACTCTTAATAAAAAAATCCATCAAAAGTCAAGAAATAATTTCCAACTAAAACATTTCAAAATAAACTTAAATAGAATCTATAAACTAAAACATTTAACAAAAAAAATTCTTTTACAAAACTACTTATGATAGTTATTAAAATGATATACATACCCTCTTTAAGGAAAAAACCATTTCATAATTTCAAACCATTTATAGATTCCAAAGACTCAATTTTTATTTTAAAATCATCCACTCTTGGTAGACACAATACAAGGGGGTCAGAATTCATTACCAATAAATCATTATTATTTTTAAAAACAATTTTTGTTTTTGTGAATGGTGAACTGTTTAATAAAAATTATCCATTTTAAACACAATTCCTAAGGATTTATTTCAACTGAAAACATTTTCCATGAAATCCACTTTTTACACTTAGAACAATAATTTCAACACACTCAAAATAAAAAGAACACCACAATATCAAAAAAGATTCTAACAACCGAAAAATTTCATGAGATGGACCTTAATTTTTTATAATTATCAAGAACCACTCAAAATACCCCAAACAATAAGGGTTCATAATAACAAAACCAAATAAGAGACAAATCCATGAATAAATTGTCCACATAGTTTGATGGACTATAGAACTACCATGAAAAAATTCATTAAACATTTATAGGATTTAAAATTTAGTCAATGGCTAGTTTTTCATGACATACAATCCATCCTCCTACCAATGATCACTTATCTCATTTTCATCATAAAAAATACATGAAGAAACCCAAATAAAAATAATGTAATTCCAATGGGGATCAAAACCAACATATTAAACCTACATCCAACATAAATAATCAATGTTAAACCCAAATCCCATATCCTATTGGTAACTCAAGTGTTATCATGAAAGGTTATCATTGGGAACTTACTCAAAACCTACTACCCGATTATTGACAAACATATCTTAATACTAAAAAACTCCCCTAAATATCAGGCACATATACACATTTTAATGTACAAAGTGATGTTGCAAAAAGAATTAGTACCCGATTTTAGCGGCCACAAGACCTAAAGGGTGTTCTTAATCCCCAATAAATATAAAATAGTGATACCGAATAAAATAGACTCCATGGTAACAATTTCACTTGATAAAATAAAAATATTGAAAATATAAATCCATCTGGAATTATATAATAAAAATTCTATAAGTCGGAATGCTTCATAAATGTTCTAAGCATTTTTAGAATCAAGATAAAACAAAAAAGTAACAAATAATAAAAATAAATAATGGAAAAAACATAATTCCATAGTGTACATATAAAACCTCTAATAATCAAATTTTAACTCAATTATATAAAATATATAACATAACATATAAAATAAATGAATAAATGAAATTATTAAATTCCACTATACACCAAAATAATTAGATTCCCACATCAAACTAAAACCAACACTACCCAAGTTTATGCACAAATTGAATCACATTAACATGTCCCCATCAACAATACCAAATCAAATCCAATAATAAAAACACATTTTATAATAATATCTGACACTAAACTTGTAATGATATGAATGATCATAATTTCCCAATTGATAACATCCCCCCACATCCTATTCATAATGTTTAAAAATAAAAAAAAATTATTCAAGTTTGAAATAAAAATATAAACTAAATCTCATTTCCATTTAATAAAAAACTGACAATGTGATGTCACTTTGTTAAAAAATCATTTAAAGAAATAAGAATCAATAATTTTAAAAGCAACCCCTTCTCATAATGGGATGGAATCAACCATTTTAATTGAAAACACATTAAAATCAAAAAGTTTTGGGCTTACATGTTTACATGATATATCAAAATCATTTTTATTCATTAAAAATCCTTTGAAAATACCCCTTTCAAATATTTTTTTTGAAAAATAAATCAAACCATAAGAAATAATATATTCACATAGGAACCCACACATAAATTGGATGAATGTAAAAACAAGATTTTAATTGGTTCCACTAATCTAATATAGGATAAAAGAATATAATCAATCTATAGAGAGGCTATCCTCTAATAATGTAATTTAAATTGAATTTGTATCATGGATAACACACTTGGATCTGGCATGAAATAAAACCAGACCAATATAATGAAACCTCTTAATGGATCTCGTTAACCCTAGTCGAAGGTAACATTACTCAAAGACATATTACACTCATGGTCTCATTGGTAGGTAATCCCTAGTAAAAAATGTATGCATAGTGTAAAAGCTTGTGTGTAATATATTGAATCAAATCACACATATAGATCCTCCAATTATTACCATAGATTCCAATAAAATATATTAATGATGTTATTAAATAATAATAAATAATAATCGCATGCATCCCAAAAACACAACATTGAAATACACCTGACCTACCAAAACCTCTCAAGAAACAACCTCATTTACATCATCATCATCAACGATAAAAAGTTATATGCAAGGGATGACAAAAATAGTGCATTAATATTTCATGAAATCAATTAATAAGGTTCCAAATATGCCTAATGTAAAATGAAAATAGGACTCCATGTCATACAACAAAAAATGAAAAAAAACATTGAAACTTCATTTAGAAACTATAGTGAAAATAACGATTGGCAGGAAATATATAGAGTCCTAAAACAATTCCAACTTGGGAAAAGTACACATTTCTTTATAAACCATTCATTTTTTAAAAGCACCAGTAATCTATATTTAATATAAAATAATTAACTATGTTTCATTAAATAATCCTCTTAGGCATAAAAACAAGAACTATAGGTTATCCCATTATGTAAAAATGCGTTTGAACCTTGAAATATGAGAAATAACCCTCAACCAAATTCAAACCCAAGGGAAATTAACTTTTTTATGTGAATATTAGTTTTTATAATTTATATAAACTTATAAAGATTTCAAATTTGATGTAAAAAATGCATTAAATAAATTACATTAAATTTAATTTATTAAGAATGTGGTAACCAACCTTGAACATGTCCCTATCCAAAAATTTCATGTTTATCCACCAGAACATGGTAGATAAAGCCTTAGAATACTAAATAAAACCCTAAACAAGAAACCCCCCAATTAAAATTAAAACCACATGGAACCCTACATGTAATTACCCATCCCTAAAAAATAAATAAATTGAATAGTTAAAAAATGATTCACTTTATATCATTTTGAGGGCCTCTTAGGTTTTATTTTTGCCGAGTTAGTTTATAACTCTTATATAATCGTCCTAGACATTACAAGTTAGAAACATTATCATATTATCCGTTATTTTATAATAAAAAATAAAACAATAATTTTTTTCTTTTATGTCATGTCATTAAAATTTAGAAAATTACTTGTTATTTTATTATACTCATACATAAACCGTGGGAAAACATTTCAAAACAATGTATTAGAATAAAAATATCAGTAATGGGGAAAAAGTAATTAAATTTGTTGGCCTATTGAAAAAAATGAAAACCTATAAAATTTTTATCTTTATCACTATATTATTTTATTTTGTTGAAAATAATATCCCCACAACAAACCCACACTTTTTTCTCATAAAAAACTTTAAACACCATTATAATAAAATAGAAACACCTTTTGGAAACATAGAGAAATATATTCATAACTCATTTTTTTCATTATAAATATGTGGGTAGCTTTCCACCGGTGGTCGGATTATGGGGGAGTTCAAAACATTTCACCAACATTTTAATCTAGGTGGCCATTTTTTAACCTTTCACATATCTTCCCAATGTTTTATTCATCAATAATTGGGTATGTACCTGCTCTCTAAAGGCATACATTCTATTTTGTTTTCAGACCCAATATTGCTTAGTAACTCACATTGGTCAAGAAGATGGGAGGATTTGCTCATGGAACCATTTTGGGGAGAGTTTTTTGCCTACTCTAGGACTCTCTTATAGATTTAAGACCTATTTTTTGTCTCTTTCTAATCTTGATATGATACTGGTTACCTATACCATAATATCAAAGGTTAAGTCTCTTTTTATGCATAGAGAAGTGTCAATCCTTTTTGGTGAATCTATAAGTATATATCTGAGGATATCAACCCATTTACCTTTAGTGGGTATCTTCTTATATGTTGAAGTGATATAACCATACACTTGGAAGATTGTTGTTATCTATGGAGGTCACTAATATTTCAAGGATTTCATTGAGCCATTTTGAGGAATCGAATGTATCATGATTTACAATAAGAATAAAAACTCACACAATTCATTAAACCCATTCAATTTAATATTATATAGAATGGATATACTTTTTAGGAAATGTGGCACTAGATATTTGAGATATAACTATGAAGAGGTGTCCTACATATCTTGTTTATGGAAAGAATCAGAGTTACTAATGTTCACTAAACTCATGAATTTAAACATTTTATGGAAAGGAATTATATGTGTGTAATGGGGAACCAAATATTTATGTTCAATCCTAGATGAGTCATCCTACATATCCAGGTTATGGAAGGAATTATAATTTCCAGAGTTAATTAATTCCCATAGCAATTTCCCCAAGGTTTATACCCATGTATATTAAGTAGTTATGTCATTCCACTGATCAGGAATTTCATAATAAGGTTTTCATAGCTGGTGGAGATTCATGAAGAAAATGATGTGGTTGTTAAAACTACTTATGCATGTGTGATCTATTCTTGGTGTGTGAAATAACGTATATCAAGTAATAAACCACATTACATACAGATGTGGGGCTTACATGCTGGGACATCCCATTAAATACTAAATATATATCTCGGACCATAGGAGGGTGTCTTACACATCATGGTTATGGAAGGAATCAGAGACCTATTAGTTCAATTTTTTGGGGATTTCACACTGAGGATTCCCTCATATACAGGTCATATCATTTTATAAATCTAATAGGGTATTGAAAAATTGAATTCTCCCATGACTTGATATATTCTTATGGCATGAAGGATATGATCATTGAAACCCCCTAATCCCACGTGAGCAATGATGAGTGTGGAAAATAGTGGATACCAGGTTATCAATCTCACTACATTTGGATTCAGCCCCTTCATGCTAGGAAACCCTTTCAGATGTTTGGTATAGATTTAGAGACTTTGTAAGGAATCCTACAAATCCTAGTTATGGACATAATAATATTTATCCTAGTTTTTTATGTCATGTCTTATAAACTAAGGTTTCATATCATAGAGGTTGTATAAGGTTATCAGGTCCTCGGATGCCTACTTATCCTGATCTGATTATCTTTTTCACTTGTGTTGATTTTCTACCTAAAAATCATTGCTTTTCTGCCTGACATGTCAGAGGAGTTCTGCCTAACATATCCAAATACAATCACATGATCTTGTTTACCTGGTTGAGGGATGTCACATAATATGGATGAGATGTATGGAGGTTGTCACATGACCAAGGTTGACTTGTTCGGAGGACATAACCAAACCTAGTTATTTAATCTTATAATATAGTGTGTGATAAAGGATAAATTTTCTGGAGCAATTTCCAAGACCTGTATGGTTGATCCGAGAAGTAATCATGTGATCTTGGTTGACATGCATCGAGCGTGTCGCATGATCCAGGTGACTTTTCTGGGTGTCATCATAAAAGTCGATTGACATGTCCATTGGACATCAAATGTGTCACTGTGACATGTATGGAGGGTTCTACATAACATTATGTCTTGTTTTGGTGTCATCATGAAAGAAGTATGACATTTCCAGGGGATGTCGCAATAGCCATATGACATACCCAAAGGGCATTATGATATTTGGGAGGCTTGTCTAGAGGACATTGCGAAAGCTAATGGATATTTTCTGATTTTATATCAAGACATAGATAATATAAACTAGTGTCACTATATGATATGGGTGATATATAAAAAGGTCATCATGATATCTAGATTGTGAGTCTGGAGGGGATTTCAAGACATTTAGGCATTTCCAGAGGGTGCCATAATTCATTTTGGGACACATCCATGGGACTCTGCATGATCCAAATAGTATACAAAACAAGCATCGTGTGATCTGGGAGACATGTCCTAGTGTGTTAACATGACCTAGGTGGTTCATGTGAAGCACATTATTATCATTTTATATGTTATTAAAATGAGTATATCAACTTTTTAGACATACTACCAACTTGTTCTTGTATATTCCTTATATTTTTTCAGTGTTAATTTTTTGAAGTATTGTGTGGATGATCATATATGCAAGATATTCTTCACATATTCAACATGAAGTAGTTTTTTGTCATCTATGAGTGATCATGTAATGTTTTTATTCATGTTTCATGATCCTCTTAGGTGGTTCCCAAGATTTTACCTTCCAGCAAACCTTTAAAATTTGAAGTTGAGATTCTTTGAAAAATCCACTCTAATGCATGAGTGCACTAGTCTAAGGATCCAAGGATTCATTTTTTGATGTTATGGTAAAGAATTTGTAAACCTCACCACCCTAATTATTCATCACTTTTCACACTGTGAATTTCATAAATCCAGGCTGGATACAGAAAAGGGATTTGATGTCATGCATTTCTTTGAGGTTTTTTCAAAGGTCATTCTGGAGGCATTGCATGACTTTTAGGGACCACAAGCCAACCCTTAAATGCCCCATTTATTAGATTATGGATAATTAAAGGGGACTTGTCGAATCATACAGACATTTCAAGGGAATACCATATCATCAAGATAATAATTTTATATACTTTCATTTGATAAATAGGCCTTGTCTGGTATATTCAACAAGACAAGGATGGATTTCTAGGGGACCATCACAAGATAAAGTCATCATGTCTAGGGGATTTTACGTGGTCTTACAGAGTGCAAGACCATGTTTCATGATGTTTAATACGGTAATAGGATACTATATTTTAATTTTTATTTATTTCTTTTATTTTTAAAAGGTTAATGCTTTTCATTTTTTCACAAGTGTTATCGTATACAAAAACTTTACCCACTGGTGATGCATTATGTGACCAGTAATGGTTCACATGTGATGTATGTGTATTATAATGTAAAAAAAACATTCTTCTTATTTTTGAAGCCAAAGGGGGCCTGAAATTTCCTATACATGGTTTAATCCCTTCACATAGTGAGGGTGCAATTCTATTGGGATCTTACGATACTAAGCAGACATGTTGTCAAGGGTTGCATTGTCTTACGAACCACTAGGGTGTGTCTAATAATATTTATGACCTCAAGAGGCTCCCCCATTTTTTCATTTTTATTTCCTTGTTTATTTTTCATGGTACCAGTGCCTCATGAGTTTTCATTAGTGTTGTCGAGGAAAATCATTATCTATATCCTTAATACATCACATGACCAACAAAACTTCTTACGTTTATGTTAGATCATTATCATCAAAAACCCTTCTACTTATTTTTGGAGCCAATGGGGGAGCTTGAGACTAGTTGGACATGTCCAAATATTAATGTGTGGTGAAGGTGACAAGTCAGTGGGCTCTCATGAGCTGAAAGGGTGTGTCCATTGAGTTTTATAACAACAATAGGCTCCCACATTTTGGATATTTTATCCTATTTTACAAGGATTTCTTGATAGCTTACTAGGTTCCTGAATCTTAATAATTCCCATCACCTGGGGGTTCTTATCTAGTAGCCTCCATGTGATCAACAATTGACTTGTATGCCTTCACAGAAATATAATCACATATCAATTGGGATCTATGGGATATTATTTAGTATATACACTACGCATGGCTATTTCTGGTAACATTCTAAAGGTATCATTATAATATGACTTATGGGGGGTCGCACGATCCACATGATATTGGAACCCTTCCTCTTCCTCACATTTTTAGAGAAATAATAACCATATTTAGGTATTTCAACCATTGTGAATTTTTTTATTCTCATGTATCAACAAATCCCCCCAACAGCAACGTTTGTGGTGACAATTACATTCTTTTGATGAATGTAAACGACCACTTAAGGCTTTGGTGTTTTTTACAATCATTATCTTGGTAGAATTTTGGTCTTCTAATGATGTTTGGAGTTCTAAAAAAGGACCAATAAATAAGGGATTATTGAGTGTCTCATTCATCGGATACTTCAATTCTCATAACTCTTGTGGCCTACCTATGACACCAAACCCTTTCTCAAGGCACTTCCATAAGAACTGATAATGAGAATCGTTCATGGGACCTTCCCAAGATAAGTATTCCACAAGATTTGTTTTTCCTAGGAATTTTATAATCAAATAGGAACAAAATCTTGTTAATTTATAGATCTTTATCCATATGTATGCATGGATGCCTTTGATGGTTTTGTAGGATAATGTTTCTTGATCATGTGATCCTTTTGGACTAATTTTCATCTCATGTGACTATGTAATAGTAACTTAATCATGAGTCTTCCTAGTGGTCCCATGGTTTTATTATGTTTTTCAAGTTTATGTGGTCCAAAATATCTTCATGAACCTGGTGATTTGTGAATGCTTCATTTTATTCTTGAATGCCCTACTAATTACTATGATGTATATAAATCTTATAGTATTATTATTTCTTTTCATTAAAAAGATATTATTTTTTATCTTTGTAACATATACCACTTATTTTTGGTCGTATGGATTCGATCCCTCATCATATTCCCTCTATTGTGACTAGTTAAAGGGATATGATTTCTAGAAACTATAATGCTGACCCATTATATCAAATGAATTATTATAATGAGGATCTGAAAAATATTTTTCCACCTAAGCTATAGAATTATCCTTTATCACACTAGTTTCTTTTACATAGGTTTCCCTTGATGGAATATTTTTACATTACTTCTTCAGGATACAATATTCCATCTTGATGCGTGTCAAATTATCTTGATAGTATTCAGAAAAAGAGTTTTGAGAATGGTCATCTAGTCACGTATCAATCCCATGGATTCTATTATATGTTGGAAACACTTCTTTGTGTATAGAAGACTATGATTTTTCTCACCATCCCATAACTCAGAGTTATTTGAGTAAATTTTTCTCTTCTATGAACAATGTTGGTGGTGGATGAAGATCGAAATTTTATCCTCGTCCTAGATGTAAGTTTTCAATTGAATGAGTGTGGTTATTCTATCTCATAAAAATCTACTCATATTTTGGTAACAAATTATATTTCATCTATATTTATGAATCATTGTGTATTTCCAAATTTATTATTTTTCACCAGCTTTATATTGTTTGAGAAAAGATTATTCATTGGTTTCCGAGAACCTACTCATTTAACCTATACCACATAAAAGTGTTAATTAACCTATAAGATATCTACCAATAGGGTGGGATAGCCACTCTTAAAGAGATATTGGATTAGTTCCATCCTACAATAGATGTCTAGGAAGATCCTTTGTAGATTAAAGTATTGTAAAGGGACATTCTCATCTTTATAAAAGAAAATATCTGAAAGGATTGGATTATGTGCTTGATTATCTATTTCAAATTTTGGATCAGAATTTTCATTTATCACATTGGAGATAGGTTGGATACAATACATCCTCAAGGGTTCCCTTCCTGGCAGGTTTTTGACAGTATTGGTTTGTAGTAGGCTATTTCGAAAGTTGGGGATCAAATTTCATTTACATATTGAGTGTAGACAGAGATATTTACAAGCCTTATTATGTTGTGATTAATGGTCATTTTTCTAAATGGGTGGATATTCCCTGTTAGGGATTCATGTTAAAGAATCTAGACCAGTATGCTAGTGAGGGAGTTATAGCTAGAAAAGGGGTGCATCCTAAATCTGGTGGTGTCAACCCTTTATCACCTTTAACAAATCATGGTCCAAATTAATCAAAGAGGCATTCCCTATTGGATCAGTGGTCCATTCCAATATTTATTGGGCTAGATGGGGGAGAATTTCAATTTCTACGAATATCATAATTCAACTAGGATAACCAATTCATTTTCTCATTCTATAAATCTGAATATATTTGGGTTTTGGGTAATGTAACCAAGAGCTGAAGAGGCTACCAATGTGTTTCTTCAATCCAATAGCTTTGATTTCACCCATTATCATACACCAACTATGCCAATTATTGATAATGATTTTGGATCTCTCCAAGAATTGTCATACATGATCTTCTTTCAGGGTCATGTTCTTGAAGCAGTGATGGAAGAGTAGAATATCTACAAGACATATACACCTTTTCAGTTTTATCAGTAGTTCAACTTAAACGAATGTGTCTCCCCTCTTCCTTCATCCAGTGTGTGGGGAGAGAGACATCTCAGGTTCATTAGCCAGTTTTGGGTTGATGTTGGTGTGTGAAGGCACCGATATTGATATAATTCATTTTTCTATTAATTCTCATGGTTTTCTTTCTAATTATTATTCACATTATTGGATAGAAGCTTACCTAGTTGTGTGCTGAGTTGACTTGTTATTCATGTATTCAATCCATTTACCACACCGACCCCTCAGTCCATAGAAATGATAGACTTGCTTCATGAATTGGATGAGACTTTGAGAGCACACCCTCATCATAGAAATGACCGTCTAGATATGATGACCAAACCTGCTACAGAAATCATCCCTCTAATCCAAGAAATAATTTGTACCTCTATTAAATAAAGAATACATGGGACATCCTCTCCATTATCATTATAAACCAAAGAATCTCAAACATGATGTTGGATGGTCTAGTAGAAAATTCACACCATGATTACTGATACTCTAATAAAAACATTTTAGGGCCAAACGGAATTCCTTCATCATATATTTAAATAATTGGGGTCATATGGCTTGGATAACCAAACATTATATGAAATCATGAGATAATTTATCATGAAATGGTAATATTTTTCCACCAATGAGGTAAGCTAGTGTGATCTTGAAGACGATACTCCCCTTGTTGAATAGATGAAGGAAAATTTGGAGGAACTATAGTAGAGTGTCTAGTTTATATCTAATTTTCAAGCCCAGATGCATTCTTAGAACATGATTATATAGAGGTAAGAGGAAATTATAGCTCACCTAATGTATGACATCTCATCTTCATCATCCTCATTTAAAACAACTCAAAAAATAGTTTACGAGCAACATGATTTATCCCAAACTCATTGTCCTCGGGAAGAATTAGAAGAGTCATGTTGAGAGGCATTTTAGTGTTCAATTGAAGCATTATTATATACTATTTCCAATAAATCTAGCTCAGCCGATTGAATCTTATTGTAGTTAAATCATTTAAATTAATTCTATTTTTTAATGATATTTATGGAGACAATCCAAAATTTAGAGATTCCTCTTATTTCACACTATTAATGAATGTACTTTCTAAAACATTCATGTTTATTTCTAGTTTTCAGTAAATCACGATCTGTATGACACATCTATGGTCCTACGTTTTATGAATTTCCAATAATTCCAATCCTTTGAATGATAAAAAAGTAAACTTAAATACCTAGATCTAATGATTTAAGTAATAACATATTATTCTTGAGAAGTACTTATGAATTACCACTAATAGTGGGGTTCCCCATTGATTTTTTTGTTTCAGATATCTTCAGATTACCTATTTAACAAGTGGATAATTGGTTAGAATATATGTCAGGGGGGTGAGTGATCTACCATTTATTGGGGTTGATAGGCTTATAGAGTGTAGATTGATTATTTTCAAAGTCCATATGGTAAGGCTTATAATATTTTTTATTCCACCATAGTAAATCATTATTGTATGGTAGTTTAAGTCATTTTATCTCTTCTCTTCTATCATTATTATTTATGGTATTTTAGATCAGAACTTATATTATTGTATTTTATAGTCTTTTTGATTGTTCTTTTAAACTCTATAGTTTAGAATCTTTATCTCAGACCTTATAGCACAATAGTTTATAGTTTTTCAACCCAAACATTTTATCATTGCAGTTTAGGGTCTTTTTTATCAGACCTTGTATCATTGTAGTTTAGGGTAGTTCATCTTGGACCACAGGTAAAATTACAGTTTAAAGTCTTATTACTAGGAATTAATTGATAATTATGCGATATGGTGAAAAACGCCAGTAATGACTCAAAACAATAAAGTATGTTTAGTTCTATAATAGAATTGTTGAGGCTCATGAACATTACAGATCATTTAATTCATGGACGAGATGCCTATATTTGGTAGGTCAATTCCATTATGTGATGGTAGAATTGTCAAACCAAGGTGTTTCCACTCTTTTCCAAGGGTTAAGAAAGATATATGGGGGTATTATTGTATGAGGTGGAAATATTATCGTTGTGAGGTCCACCTGAATAGTAATAATATGGGTGATATAATTCATTACCCAAACATTTGAGTCAGTGGACTTGGAATGGGGGAGACATGTCACAGATGACCCATAACACCATGAGGTTTTAGGTTCCTCAACAATGATTCCAAGGCTCACAAGTTTCAGAGTTCCTTTCTAGCAATGATTAGATTCCATTAGTTTGTAGGCCAAATACCTTATGCATTGATATCATAGTCAAACAAAGATGATCTCCAGTGTTTTCTAAAGTCCATGAAATAATCTTGAAGTATCAAATGTTCATATGAGGAAGTTGGTTATTAAGGAAAGCTATCTTGGAAGATCCCTGGAACCCAAGAGATGTTCATATATTAATTTTGAAGATATATCCTTATACCTTGTGGTATCGAATCACAATGTATGGGAAATCATAGGTTTATAAATGGAGTGTCCCATTTCTAAATTGAGACTTTATTCCAAACATGATAATATAATGTCGAGGATATTTAATCCTATTGGATATTCTAGTATGGGGATTGTAAATCAAGGTCCAAAGTTCTCGATTCAAGTGGATGATATGGGATAATCATATCGTGATTGACCCATGAAACACTAAGGATATATTTTCTTAATCAGTGATGTTAGGGCACAAAATAATAAAAAAACAATTTTTATAAAGTGAGGAATTTGTTTGGAGACCATATCAACATATTATGGAGCCTTAGGAATGCATGGATAGTTGAAAAGGGTCATTTGAAGCCTAGTATCCTTTCTAATGGTTCATGGAAGGTTTATAGTGATTTGAGATGCTCAAATCATGAAGATTTATTTTTGAAAAGTGTAATATTCAAGAAGGGTTTAAGAACTCTAAAAGTTCTGTCACCACCTAGTGAATATATTATTACGGTGAATATATGTGAAAAATAATTACTCTAACTTTTCTCTAAACCTAGAGGTCAAGCAAGCATAAATTGTATTTGACTATGGAGATAATGTATAACCTATAAACACTATTCCTTATTTATTTACACCATACTTTTTTCTAAACTCTAATGATGATGATTTTAGAGAATCAAGGATGAAATTTTTCTTATGCCTCACTTTACGGGGATTTAACATAAAAAAATGTGTTTCTCTTTCTCTAATAGTTTAATATCTTGAAATTTGGACCACTATGGGATAGATTTTAAGATCATACATCTTTGACCAAAGTGCTAGTATTTTTATGTCTAGACACACTTGATCATAATATGGGGGTGATACACAATATCCCAATTAGGATATATAGGCCATGAACACAACAAAATCCTTTTGAGAGGGATATTCAATATTATAAGTCATGGATTTAGGTTATAAGGTCAACAAAAATATTTGGGACAATCATACATGGGACGGTCCATAACACACATAGGTGTTGTGTTCTGCCACATTGATTTTAACCACATGAGGATTAGAAATTCCCCCATACAAAGCCAGAAATTCTCTGGTTGGTAGGTTTTATACATTATGCATCGATATCATGGTCAAATAGAGAAATGAATTTTTCTTTATAAGGACTGTGAATTGTTTTATGAAACATGAGGTGCTCAATACATAAAGTGTTATTTATGAATTTATTTTATTAAAAGATTGTGAAATCACCTCGTACATTAGCTGTCCTGGGTAAGAATCTTTTGGTACTTTGCTGAGTGATGACAATGGATTATGATCTACAAAGTTTACCATCATGTATAAGGTATGCACATTATTTTTTTATGTTTAATATAATGTGGTATTGAAATATTACATGAATTTTAACATCATGTAGTAAGGATGAATTTGTTGTGAATTTTTCATGTCATGAGGCTAGAATTTTTTCCTTGCAGTTTTTTAATCAAGTGGTAAGGAAGTTGGAACTAATGTGAAATATTATGAAAGATATATTATATGAAGAAAAATTATATACATATATTAGTCTCATACATAGGTAAATTGAACTTGTATAGATCAACCCCTATGCATTTGGGTGCATTTTTTTATCAAATACTACAGTTACACCCATGATTTGAGATCCATGCATCACAATGATTATTGTGATGAAAGAAATGAAGCCACAAATAGTTCTTGAATGTAAAGTCTATATGAAGTTCTATATCATATTCAGATGTGGGAATTTTTTAAGTTCATTTTTGTATTTGGGAACCATATTGGAGATCTGAGCGTCACTACATAAGCAGTGATGACATGAATCAAGAAATAGGAAATTCTAGAGGAACTATGTAGTTTATTTTCATGCTATAAGGATGTAGGATTCATGATGTAAAAAAGGGGTATTGTGGCTCGACCATAGGATGTAAATATAGGAATCACTACATATCATATGGTAATAGAAATCAAGACCTGTATTTCATGAAATAGGATCATCTTTTGAAAGTATAACCTATACACACAGGAGGGAAGTATTTGATAATATTTTGTGACTAGATATATGGATAGAGATTAGGGTGTCACTTTGTATCCTTTTATTTGAGGAATCAATTCACACATAGTTCTTGATTAGAGGTAGGGTAGGATAACAACACTGACAATAGTGGTCCTCTTAGGTGAGGTCCACATGAAACTGCCGTTTTATGTTGTACAAATCACATCAATGATGTATCTTAACATAATGCAGTGAGGACTCTTGGTATTAATTTTAGGGTCTTGCATTTAAAACCATAATAACCCTTTCATGAGATGATATTCCTTGCTCATGTGGGGAAACCCTTACTAAAATTCCTAGGATCATGTGGGCTATTCTTGGTGTGATAAAGAAGGAATGGCATGGATTCCTCTCACCATGAAGAGGTGATTAAGGATAAGAAAGTGGAATTTTGTATCATGTGGTGGTAAGACTAAGATAGTGTATCGAGGAATCCCTACATATCACTTTGAATTGAGAATAAAGATATATGTAGTTATAGAAAATCGTGCTGTTTAATGTCACATGGTAAGGACATCAACCATGTATTTTCACAACTTTTAGTGATGATGAGGGTCCCCCAATATGAATTGTAATTAAAACTATGGGTGGTTTAGAAAATATAGGTTCAGGAATCACTACATATCCTATGGTGTCATGAATCCAGCCACACAATATTCTTATAAGTAGTGACTCCCTATGTGAAGATAGTAATCACATAAGGAGGAAGTAATTTCATCCTTCCTTCACATAGATCTACCTCATGTGCAGTGATTCATTAGTGAGATAGTTCTTCCATTGTAGTTTAGTACTATATATTGAGGATAACTTCCATGAATATTAACATAGTATGGTAAGGACCTGTTCTATGATGTTTAAAATCATGTGGTTAGGATGTGAGATTGTGTACAACTTAATTCTTGTTGTTGGGACTTGGGTTACCCGATATGGATGAAGATGAGCCATTTGTAAGTCTAGACAATTTAATGTCATTTGATAAGGATGAGATCCATACAGTTTAAATTCATGTGGTCATGACATGATTGTGATGTTTAATGTTATACAACATGGAAAACTACTTATAGTTTAACATAATGTGGTCATGATGTTTTATGTCGTGTAGTTTAATGTTTTTCTTCTATGAAATGGAACTTGATATGAATGAAGATGAACCATTTGGGCATCCATGAAGTTAAACATCATGTGGTGAGAACACGATCAATATAGTTTAGTGTCATGTGGTTAGGAATTTTATATGTATTCTAACATTATAAAACCAAGACAACTCTATATTGTTTAATATCGTGTGTCCAAGGTGTGAGATGTTCTACAGTTTAATTTATTTCTACCAAAAAATTATCTTGATTTAAATGAAGATGAACCATTATGGGATACAAGACGTTTAAGTTCATGTGTTGAGGACATGATCTGTATAGTTTAGAATCATGTGTCCAGTTTGTTCATGTGTTGTTTAATGTCATAAAACTTGGATGACTTTATACAACATAATTTCATGTGGCCAGGATATGAGGCACTAAGAATTTTAGAATATTGATTCGCTGAAATGATTCATATTGATAGTAACTTATTTATTGAGAAATATCACACTGGTAGGTGGTGTGACACACTCCCCATCTATTGTGTCCAATGATTAGGATCTAAGGTGATATACCTTATGTTTGATATACGTCCCTTCCCAATTAGGATACAACATTAGAGGCTTCATCTCTGGTATCATTGGTGTTCTAAGAGACAACATGAATTATTAATTGAGGAATAAATTAAGGTGGACCTTTTGATAAAATGCCTATGTGATCTGATTCTAATGGATATTAAGGTTTTGAAATGTACACAACATGTTCTCGTCAATACATTCAAGATCATCCAAGTGATTTTTCATAATTTTATAGTTTCGGTATATGACTATTTGAAGTGAGAGAAACTGGGATTCTATGGGAAATACAACCTTGGTCTTATACACCAATTAGTAAGGATTTTGTTTTGTAGTAGTATGTGTGATGGTATAGTAGGCCCATAATACTTGGAAGAGTTTATTCAGCCAAAACTTCTTGTCTTTATTCACTATTTCTTGGATTATGATTGACAAGGTCTCATTCGAGGCTTCTATTTTTTCATTTTTCACAACATGATATTGGAATGAGTGATTGGTATTGAGGTTTTACTCTTAGTAAAATTTATTTAATTATATAAAAGAAAATTTATTTTCATTTTTTTTAATATTATGTGAGAGACCAAGAACCTAGTGATGAAATGGTAATTTATTAAATTATTGATATACTCAATCCCGAATTCCATGAGGGGTATTGCCTCATCCCATTTAGAGAAAAAGTTGGATTTAATAAGGATGTACTTGAGCTGCTTTGTTGTGGCTGGGGTATATGGCCCCACAAAATTCATTCCACAAATAGAAAAAGGTCAAGACTATTTACCTCTATGTATACATTTCAAGGGATTATTGATGACAGTTTCATGTATCTTGTATGTATGACATTTCATGGTGAAATCCATTTCCATGTATCACTTTTAACCAATAATAACCCAACCTCCTAATTTAGTGGGATAACCAGGTCCCAAACTGATGAGGGCTCCAGGAGCATTCATGGACTTCTTCCATAACTTTTTGAATCTCCATTTAAACTATTAATCTAAGGAGGATATCATAAATTACTCAATTATATGGGGCTTTTTTCTCATTTTGATTAACCCACATGGTAATGTTTATTTCATGATGTTGAATATGTTCCCTTCTAGCTCGATCTGTTGGGATGTTCCCATTTTGGGGGTAACTGATTACGGGATCCATCTATCTTGGGGTGGATATCAGTTCATCATAATCCATAGTAATATTGAACAGATTTATTTATTTCATATCTCAAATGATGATTTACGATACCATTATTCGGGGAGTGGTATAGAATGCTTCTTTCTCCAGATTAGGGTCATCCAGGACTGTGACTACATTATCTAATGTATTTTCACAAAAAAAATATGTGATCCATGAACATGATTTAATGTGGGATCAAGAGGGTTCAATACTATCAGTACCATAACATATCTAGTGAGAGTTATAAAATCATCCTTTTTTTGGAACATTCACCATTGATCTGATTTATCACTATTTTTTTATCCCCATTGATATCCAAGTAGGCTATTTCCAGTTGTAAGTCCACTTATAATCCAACAATGATGGTTTGGTATTCAAAATCATTATTTTTTCATCCTTCTGATAGTGATAAATATTAGTGTAAAATTTATTTTCCTGATGAAAAATAATTCAATACCTAAGAAAACCTGATTAATATTTTTATTTTCCATCTTTTTTTTATTAAACATCTGGTATGATATAAAAAATATGTCTCTCATGTCTGACGAGTGTTATCGGTGTAGAAAAACTCTTCATCTGGTAGTTCATTTTCGATCATTGTACATTTTATGGTGGGATGTTCCATGTAGACTTCTATCAGGTATTTCCCTTTCAACACATTTTGTTACAAAAACTAGATGTTATATTGTTAAAGAAGGACCACACATTGGTCAAGATACCTAGTTAGCATGGGGAGACCATGTATGTACTTTTGATCATCAATACAAGAGATCAGATAGACTTCATGGTTCTATATGTAATGCATTATCTTTTTTCACTACAAAGAAAAGTATGAGTAAGTTCTTCTCAACATCCGAGTATTGGGTCTTATAACCAATCATTGTTCAGTAAAGGTAACAAAATATTGTTCTCACATCCTACATCATTATTATATGTGATAATGGTCTGAAGTGAGTGGTTCATGGATGCCATATATATATGATGAGTGGGTTTATCTCCACTAGTGTCGTCGAGACTGGTGGGTGTTGTGGATAATACATGATACATTTGAAGGCTTAATATAAGTCTTTGTCCCATTGATAGGGGATTCCCTTCATAATAATTTTTGTGAAACGGGTAGATTTTCGGCCAAGTTTCCTATGAATTACCGAATTTAGGTGAGGTTCAATTGGATTCCCCATAGTTAATTGAGAATTATGTTGGTGTAATATCTAAAATGTCACTAATCATCTATGGGTCATCCTCGATGTCATGGTAGTATACCACAAAACCAAGGAAAATCCCTGATGTTACCCCAAAAGTTCATTTTAGAAGTTTCATCTTCAGACATCGCTATCGCACCTTTTCAGATACTATTTGATGATCTATGAATTAATCACATCACCATTGGTATATTAAAACTAGGTCATCAATATAAGATTCGTTTATCATTCCTAATAAAGTAATAAAGACACAATTCAGGGCAGGTTGATAAGAGGCACCACATTCTTTAAGACAAAGGGAATGACCTCTTAACAAAAGATGACATAGGGATATTAGAAGGTAGTTTTTTCATCATCTTCAGGGGATAACTTTTTCTAATCATACACTGAATACCCATCCATGAAGGAAATATATTAGAATCCAACAGTTTCTTTGATCAAGAGTTTTTTTATCTGTAATGGGAATTTTCCTTTGGTAAAAGTCAATTAAGGTTTTTGAAGTTGATGATGACTATAATATTCCCATTCTTTTTGTTGATGGGGGAAATATTGGAAAGTCATCTTGGTTATTTCACTTCACATTAAAATTTTGTCTTTGGTAAATTTTTCAAATTCTATCTCTACATTAGTATCATGAGAGGTGCATCATTCTAACTTCCCTCTTAAAGACTATATGGTCATTCGGTGACACGAGATGTTGTGTAGCCACAACTGTATTCAGTCTGAGTATTTCTGTGAAGATCTAAGAGAACACATCGGTCTTACTTTATAAATGAAATTTAAATTTCATTCTCTGTTAATGTAATATGAGAACTAATCAGGGTAGTTCATTGGTCTTTTTATGTTCCCAGATTTACCTACCTCATCTCATCGATGGTCTTAGAGACACCTTCCTCAAATATAGGATGGATTTCTTGATGTTATCCCCTTATTACTCCCCCTCTGAGTCTGTAGGGAATTCATATATAGGGATGGAATTCTTGGGGAATCTCTGTCACAGTTGAGGTGATATAGTCTGTTATAATATGTATTATAATAACCTACTTCTATGATCATTGTAGAGAGACTATAGGGTATATCTTCTTGTCTGTTATAATTGGGGACAAAAGGGCTTAGAACTCTAGGACTAGATATATTACCTTAACCAAATTTATAGGGAGAATATAGTTATTGCCAAGTATACTCCATGGATTACAAGGGGTGGTCCCCAAGGTGTTAGGGTCTTTCAATAATGAAATTGTATATGTTGTCTTGTGGTATAAACATAAAGTCAGTGTCACATGTGAGATCCTAGAACTGGTCGTTGAGTTTGATCTTCTTGATACGTCTTTGATCATCATCATCATAAACATAAATGGTCATATTTGTTGGAGAAAATTCCACTTCATTATATCCCAAACATCTTAGGGTTTGAATGTTGATGAGATTTATCCCATATCCATTTTCAATTAGAGCCCTTTGGATTTTGACATTATCAAGTCTTCCCAAAACATATAGTGGTCTGATGATTCCATGGATGACCTCTTCTTGATCATGCTCTTTGAATGGGATGGTGAAATGGAATTCTGTTGACATGTTTTTCATTCGATATACCTTGTCTATATTTAATTATGTCTTGAATTTATGTGGGATTTAGAGGGATTCAATGATTTCCTCAATGAGTTATTTTGGAAATTTGTATATCATCGAGGATTGAGATATTTGATGGGAAAATCGTTAGTTGTTTCAAAATTTCATAATTTTGTGCTTCAGGTCAGCACTTCCGGAGGTGGTTTATATCATTAACATGTGGCTCAAAAGAAAAGTAATTCGAGTTGGATGGTCATGTTGCTTATGTAGAGGTTGATGTAGAATATGTTTCCAGCGGAGTGGGTCATGTTGGCTTTCCCTATTGTCTGGGATAATCCGGTAACTCATCCCCCACATGGGGTTCATGCAATAAAAAACGATGTGGACGACTTTTGGAGGATTTTAAGACACATTCAAACCGTTTATGGTCTTTCTATGGTGCCTTACCATTGGTCTTAGTAGTATATATGTTCTCTATGGGTCTATGACCAAAATATTGGGTCCTACGATGCTCGTGAAATCACATGTATGCCCAGTTCCTATGCATACGGCCTCCTATTCCTCAGTTTCATATAGGTAACTCAAACTTAGAGTTGTATTCATTATTAGAGAATGGGTTTTAAAATTGTATCATGTTGATATAAATAATATGGTCTCTTCATCCGATGAGGGTACTATTTTGGGGGTGGTTCCCATGTTTTAGATGTTACAGGGAATAAATGTGCAAGATTCATAACATGCATTTGATAAGAATATGACTCTTCATCTTCTTTCTCTTCCTATATTAGATGGTCATGTACACATTTAGAAGAAATAACTGATGTCACCTTCTCAGGTGGTGGATATATTGTGGTTTTATGAATATATTCTCTTAGAGTGGCATAAGATTGGTAAAATGTTTTTCGAGTCAGCTAGTTGTTAAACATCAATATTCACTTGGCTATAACATTCTTCCAATCACCCTCATCTTTTGACTGGGAAAATTTTATACAGTCCACCTGCTTTGAAGAGTTATCTAACACCACTTTTCCTGAATCATCTATTCCTTGAAGGATGTATTTTGAGATGAATAATTCATGTATATGGAATGGGATGTTGTCAAGATGGAATGATAGACCGACTTCATTGGGCTTCCTAGGCTATGTTAAACTGAGTGGGTTATTATCCATGGATTCTATGAAATAATTAAGGATTTGTTCATTCCTGATGGAGTGGGATTTATTTATTCCTTTCCCAAGTCCTAGGTGACTCTAATTTATCTATACTTTAAGAAAAGGGTTATTTATTGGTTGTTTTAACTAGATAGTATCCACTTAGTAGTTTTGTACTTTCTTAGGTGCTTGAGTGGGTAATACTACTATTTTCAGGGTAGAAATGACATCTTCTATATTGTTGAGCCTTTTCCCCTATTGAGAAGGTGTGATCTTGGATTTAGTTCGAGTTCATAGAATGGTGACTTCCAAAGGATGGTCGATTTTTAAAAACATAAAAAACACACATGGATACTTATTTATGATCATAGATGTCTACAACACATCTTAGAGATTTTCATTACATAGTTCCAATATTTGTTCCTTCATGAGATGGATGTTAATTTAATTGGTGAAACACTTCTATATGGCTGTGAAGTCATAAAACCTTTCATTTTTGTGATCCTTGAAAAATTTTAGGCCCTCAATCCTCATTTTCCACAACATGGAGCAAAACTGGTAAGGGAATTCATGATGAAGGTCTTATAATACTACAATGGATCATGTTAGAAGGGTAGTGTAATGAAAATGGATAGCCTTATCAAAGTCTATAAGAAACACCTTAGCTTTGTTTATTCTTTCTGGTCTCAAGGATCCATCATTGGTCCACATCAGGATATGATGTTTGTGAGATGTTGTTCAGGGTGTCTCACACTATCAAAGGTGGTGAATGTAGGATTGATGAAATTGGATGGAGGAAATGTATCATCAACCCATTTGGGATATATAATCTTCTATGTTTTCAAGGTGTGTTACTCCCTACCCCCAGGATTCCATTTTAGAATCCAGGGACATGATTGTATTGAGAATTTCCATTAGTACTAATGCTGAGCCACAACCCATCTATAGGGAGTGGGTGAGTCCTACCAAGGTAGTAATATTTTTTATCATGTTGAATTTTTACTCATGCATAGACCGAGTGACAAACCTAGAAAAGGATTGGCTGACACCATAATATAGGGAAGTCTAAATCATTTTTAACTTCCTCATTTATAGAGACAAACTACTTAGTTGTGAAGCCAATATGAAACCCAGATTCTACTTTTAAAGGAGGTTCAGTTATGGGTGGAAGAATATTTCCCTCTACCTGAAGATGATACCTAGCTAGAATATTTCCCCTGATTATATCCACTTTGAGTTGTATAAGATTTTTTATATCATTCTCATATTGTGAAAATTGATCCATCATGGGAGGAACCTCTTCGCTTCAGGGTGATGGTTGGGATTTAGTTATACATTTCCCCTTATCTCTAGCAGTGTTCTGTTTGAGAGGTGGAAACTTGATATTCGGAGGTTCCATATTTTGAATCATTCCTTAGTAACAGGTGCATGGAGCCTAATTTGGTCTATCCAATCACCCTGCTCTCGAGGTATTTTTTCTGAGTTTTCGAACTCCTAATTTCGGTATTGATCCATAATATATGTTTTGTTAATAGTAATCACATTCACATATTCATATCGGGCACTGGTGGTTGTCCAATTACTTTCAACACAACATGGTGATGTTGGAATGCCTATATTATGGTTGTTCCTCAAACCCATGGTCATAATGTACCATTTTGGATTCTAACCTTAGTGGTGTCTGATTTCTTTTACCAAATACACCTCATGTCTCAACATTTGAGAAATGACCACGAGTGTGTTTTCATAAATGGTTATTGAATGAGCCTCAAATAACAGAGTCATGTCTTGTGGCAGGAAGAATAAATGGGATTTAAACCATCTATATTTAACTCCCATTATATAGAGGATTGATTCTCTCTTTGGAGATGATGACTATTAAAATTCCCCCATCCTTTGAGATGGGGGATATCTAGGGAAAGAATTAGCATTGACTGATCTTTTTATTATGGATATGAAGAAATCATTCAAGGTTTTGATAATTCATGAGATGGAAATTGGGATATAAATTCCCCTATACAAGTTGGATGGGGTTGATATGGATTTAAAATTAATTTCCATAGAACCCTCTAAGGGGATGATGAACCTAGATATGGTGTTTGAGATACAAATGCACATGTCCTAGTGGGATGGGTTTCACTTGCATCTGTTGATGATATGTCTGGAATCCTCTTCGGAAATAATGATTTAAGAGGAGGTGGTGGTAGTAGATATTCCCCCTACTTGCTAAGTCAGTTCCACTACTAGAAAACTACTATAGGAACATATACTATGCCTTTT
Source organism: Viscum album (assembly GCA_963277665.1). NCBI lineage: Eukaryota > Viridiplantae > Streptophyta > Magnoliopsida > Santalales > Viscaceae > Viscum > Viscum album. The sequence goes on from OY728150.1 coordinate 1,594,576,363, forward strand.
TGACGTCATATTATTTTACTCGTGTTGGATCTGGGTGAAATGGAAGCCTATGAAAAGAGTCGATTTCTAGAGGATGCCATTGGGTTGATTGAATCCATGGATTATATGTCTCAAAATAATTAACAATTCTTTAGGGGATCCAATTCAATGAATTTTTTTCTATACTACTCCTCCTTTTTTGAAATTTGGTAATCGTTGAACTAGGGGAATTTTGTTATTGTGGCCGACTAGCCTAAGCATTACCTGGTCCCCTAATTTCTCTAGAAGCTATGACATTATAGGATTCCATATATGATGATTTATACTATTCTAGGGGTATATCAAAGTGTAATTCTCCATACATTCTCCATCCTAAAATGTAGATATATTTCATGGCTTTGTCTATCAATTATCGAAGATCTAGGATGTAATAGCGGTAAGTATTTTTCATATTTGCACTATTCTCTTCCAGTTTCAGATCCTTTTCCATGGAGATAGAATCTAGGTCTACCTAAAAACATAGTATCTTGATTTTCTAAAGATTAATCTCATATCCTAGATATGAGAGGTGTCAATTCATCAGTCGCGGATGAGTTCCCCATATATTTTGGCATAGATAAGGCTTGAACTCCATTTCATTCTCATATGAGGACTCGTATTTAGAAGTGGAAACAAGCCATAACATGTTGTGGAGGTTTTTTCCATATAATTATCTCTATATATCAATTAAGGATTCCTCTTCATCAAAATAACATTCTTCCATAGGATCAGACCATAAAATATTCTTCTTGGGGTCTCATACTGACTAGATTAGAGTGTTGTAGTAACTGGATGGGGAATTATATATAGTTGACCCTTATATTTTCAGCACATATCTATACAAAGAAAATAGAGTTTGTAGAACCTCTCTATATAGAGGTTTCTTAGTAACTGTAGGATTTTTTTCAACGGGAGATATCACTATGGGGAGGTTGACCTTGGCAGATTTCAAAAGTAGATTCCTTGTGATCCATCACCACACTACCATGAGGAAAAATAGCAGAGTAGTGATCATATTATGCTTTTTTTAAAGTCTTAACGGACCCTTGAGATGTTAAAAATATCTCTGAAAACTCAAGAACACTATCATTGATAATATTAGGGAGATTATCCTCATTCTACATCACAGAAGGAATATTTCGACCTGATATCTGAAATTGTGCTGGGATATAAGCATTTTGTATAATGGTTGTTGAACCCATTTTATAGTCTTCTAGTATTGTGGGAGTATTCTCCCACTATTGAGAATATTTTGGAATATTAAAATAAGGTTAATCATTATTGATAGGAATGTGATTTTATCCCAAAGCATGTTCCATTATCACTTGGTTTTCCTTGGTCATAATGGGAGTATGAGCCTGATCCAAAGACATGTGGATATTTTTATTGTATTTTATGGCAGGGATGTGAGCATTCCCTAAGGCTTGTTCTGTGATCACTAGGTGTTCCTCAGTTCAAATAAGAATATTATCCTAGTATGAATATTTATTACCTTCCAGAATATTCTGATGGAAATATAGAAAGGGATAAGGGATATGAGCCTCCTCTTGTATTGCTTCATAATGATGTTAGTGCAGTCATTCATCAACAAAATTAGTAATATTGGCCTCGCTTCAATGATAGGATGGAATATTTATAGAATATTAACTGATAGAAATATTATCATATCTCAAGTCACATTTCATTCTCAAATTGTGAGTCCTGGATAGAATATGGATCTGAGCCTTGTCATGGGAATTTGGAGTACGTCGTTCATCTTCTTCAGTAGGAATATGAGAATTTCCCAAGTCATGTTCCCATCTCACTTCTTGAGCCCTGGCTGTAATGAGGGTATGAGCCTGATCATGGGCATTTGGAATATGTCACCATACATTTTTTATAGGCATATTCCGTTATCTTGATGCATCTTCCACTCTAATATAGTGAGCCCCGATTGGAAGGGGAATATGAGCCATGTACAATATCTCTTCTTTTTTTAGAATATTTTTATAATCCTATTACAGTAGAGAAAGATTATGTCCCTTATCTAAAGAATCCACTTATTCATAAGGAAAAAAGTGTTGAACTAACCTGACTATAGGAATATAAATATGTGCATGTCCCTATGTTTGTACCAGTGGAAGAAAATGTGAGTGTATTTCATCTGTTGTTTCTAAGATGTAATCATATTTAATAAAAGTATGGCTAGGGATATAAGCTTTCACATTTTATATCTCCACTATGTACTAGAAGATATCATTGATTCATGTAGTGATACGAGCCCACCTTTTTAATCCTAGTGTCATCGTACTATTTTGATGGACGTAATGCATAGGGATAAGTCTATGAACCTCCCCCATTCCTGATGTAGGAATATGCACAGAGACCTGTTCCAAGTGAGAAGGTATATGAGCCCACTCACTGGTTACGTATGAAATATTCTCGAGGACATCATTAGTTAGAGAGGTGATATTATCTCACTCATCATTATCCAACCCGTTTTTGTTAATGATGAGTCTTCCTTTTTCCAATTCATATGTGTATGATGTGGTAGTGTGATAGGTGTTACCATCAGTGGATGACATATGGGTACTAGTGGGATGGCACTGGCAATGGCCATTTACATGATCCCTCTTCAATGCGCCTAAATCGGAAAGTACCACAGTTTTGTCCTTGGTCTACCATTATCAGATACTATTGGTGGTGAATGTCAAACTATAGGGATACACATCAGAGGTGGATGGCTATTACCAAGAATGTCCATTTTCTTTACTGAAACTTATTTTGGATGATGAAGACTCATTTCATCTAATAAATGAGCACTCTTATGGGAATTATCAATTGTTAAGATCATACCATACCAATGGTATTCTTAAACCATTGCATTGTCTGACCTATGATAAAAATTTCAATTTTGTGAGATCATTCTGAGTCTTGCAGGGGTTGTATTTGCAACTAATTTTCTAGAACAATAGTTTGATGAAGACATTTTCTCTGATCAGAGTGTTATTGATGATATTTTCATCTATAGTCAAGTATACAACAAGTAATAATTCCATTGAATAGTGAATCATTTTAGGCATGATATGTGCTCAATCAGATAAGCATGAGTAACACAATTTTTTTTATTACTGATTCCTAAATTTTACTCATGTAGACTTATCAAAGCAAGAATGGACTTATTTTAAAAGAACCATGGCTACATAAGATCGGGCATTATATCCATTTCAGGGTGAACCAATCATCTTTCTATTAGTGATCATCACATTGGTTTCTCCATTTTTCATGAAGGAAGTGAAAAAATAGCCTGTGGGAAAATAACCCAATCATATTTATATTTTAGATATTCATGTCAGGTTAACCATTTTTTCACCATAAATATGTGTGTGTTCGTTGTCATGTGGTCTTATTAATGGGGTCTATTTCTTACACAATCATGAACATTATCTCACCATTGGTTAACCTTTCACATAAAGTCCAAATGTTTCCCACATGCATAACAAGTTGGGGACCATATTTCTAAATTTAGGTGGTCATTTAGGGAATTAGACCCAATAATGATTGGTATCTCAAATTGGTCAAGTGGATAGAGGTTTGGGATCATCACACCATTTGGGGTTGTATTTTTGCCTACTTTGGGTCTATATTATATATTTAAGATATTTTTTTGAATCTCTTCCTAATACAGATATAGGACTTGTTATCCTAACAAAATGATCATAGGTTAAGTATACTTTAAAATTGAGAGATGGGGAGTTTTTTTGTGAATCCAACAGTATGTATTTGAGGTTCTTCTTCCATTTCCATTTGGTGGGGAGATGCTTATATATTTACTCAGTATAACTATGAAATATAGAATTTTTTGTTATTATGAGAGGTAACTAATATTTCTAGGATGGGATTGAGCCATTATGAGGCATCCAACATGTCTGGTTTTATGAAAACAATAAAAACCCGCATAGTTTGTTAATCTCGTTCAGTTTAACATCCAACAGAAAATATGTATATGTGGGAATGAGGGAACTATATTTTTATTGTCGAACCACAACGAGTAGTCTTACATATCTCAGTTATGGAAATAATTAGGGATAACGTATTTCGCTAAAAACATGCAGTTTATCTTCATTTGGAAACAATATATATGAGGGAATTAGAGAGCCTGATATTTTATATTGAACCTTAAGGAGGAAACATATCTATCATGGTTATGGTAGGAATCAGATTCATTATAGTTCCTTCATTATCAAGGTAATTTACACAAGGTAGATACCCTTGTATGTTGGGTAGTTATATTATGCCACTAATTAGGGATTACACACTAAGGATTCACTGATTGGTGCTGATTCATGATGCCAATGATGTGCTTATTGAAACTCCCAGACCCCATGTGAGATATTTTCGGTTTAAGAAACATGGGATAGAAAGTAATCAACCTAATTGCATATATGTGTGGGGATTACAATAAGGGAAATTATATTGGATTCTTAATATATAGCTTCATACTTATAAATGAATCATGTATATAATGTTTATGGTAGGAATCAGGGACCTTGTAGTTCAATAAGTCAGGCCTTACACACAGAAGCTACCCTTATATGTGGTATATATCCTATTATTTCTATAACTTGGGCTTACACAATAAAGATTACATTTTCTTTATAGAGTCTTATGACTTGAATGATATGATCATTGAATCTCCCTAATCCCTTGTGATCTATGCTCTGGTTGAGAAACAATAGATTGCAAAAAATCAGTATCACTTCTTATGGATTGGGATATATACACTAAGAAAACCCTTGGAAGGATTAATATGGATCTCATGAATTAAAAAAGATTCATATATATCTTTGTTATTATAGGAATTAGTGTTCTCATTGTTCATTATGTTGAGGATTAAAAAATGAGGCTACCCCTCAATGAGGCTAGAAAAGATCATCATGTCTGGAGGTGTCCGCCTGGCCCGTTCTACTTGTCTTCCTAAAATGATTTTATTGTATTTCTAATATGCCTTTATTTCCTAATTTACTTGTTAAATCATGTCTATTTGACATTTCAAATGGAAATATCATGATCTTGTTGAATTTTTTGGGGGAAATGGTATTATTTGGATGGCATGTCGGGTGGTCATCACATGAACAAGGATAACTTCTCTTGGGTTTATCACAATACCTGGATTGTTTATCCTAAAATCAATTTAAAACCCAAGAATTAATTTTTTTATAGGATGTCAAAATACATGGCTAGATGATACTAAAATCCATTGCATGATCTCAGATGACATGCTCGGAGGGTGTTGAATGATCTAGCTGACTTGTCTAGGTTTCACCATGAAATCCATCTGATATGTCCATGGGAAATCCTAAGAGTCAGTGTGACATTCTTGGAAGGTACAACCGATCCAGGATGACTTGTCTATGTGTCATTGTGAAATATAGCTAACATGCCTAGGGGTCATTGTATGTGGCTTCTAACTTACATAGAGGACATCTCAAGATCTGAATATCCTTTCTTGAGGACATCATGAAAGACAACTCGCATGTCTTACTGTCATCGTGAGACATAGCTGAATATCACTAGTGTTGTATTGTGATTTGGGTGACAATTCAATAGGTCGTCACGATGTCAGGACAATGATCATGTAGGGTTTCATGAGACTTTGGTGACAAGAATATAGGGCTCTATACTGCATCCCCTTACACATCTTGGGTACCCCAAATGATCCAAATATTATACCAAAGGATGTCTTGTGATCTAAAGGACATGTCGGTCTGTTTTAACATGAACAGGGAGGTTCATGAAAATCACATGAGGACTAGAATATATGTTCTTAGAATACATATCTTATATTTTTTATCTTTATTCCATTTTTATATTTCATATTCCTTAGGTTTTTTCAGTTTTAGTTTATTTAATTATCATGTGATTGTTCAGTAATAATTGGTGTTATTCACATAAGATACCTGATGTAATTCATGTTCTTATGAGTGATAACACAAAGATTCTACACATGATTCATGATCTACATTGGTGGTTCCATGGATTTTTATATTTGAAAAAAATATTCTGATCAAGATATTAGCTCCTCTGAGAAATATTTTCTGATACCTAAGTGTGAGAGTGCAAGGTTCCAAGGATTCATTTATTGATACAAGGGTGTGGGTTTTATAGGTATTTCCACCCTAGTTATTCACCACATTTCACAGCATGTATTGAGAATATATATGATATATTCACTGGTGGGATATGATGTCATATGTTTTAATGAGGTATTACCATATGTAATTAAGGTGGAATCGTATGATTTTCTGGGACCACAATATCAACCCATAAATTCCCCATTTATTAGATTATGGACAATTAAATGGGTCTTAGAAAATCTTGTAGACATGTTAAGGGACATATATATTGTCAGGATGGTATGTCTAAAACTTTTTTGAGATAGTGATTCCTTCTCTGAGATTTTCTATGATACAATGATACCTTTAGAAGGGGTCTTCGTGAGATTAGGTCGTCATGTATATGGGATTTTTTGAGGTATTGTGGGGTGAACAAGTGGGTCAAATTAATTTTATGGCTGAAATAGGTTCCCTATTTTTCACTTTTTATTTTTTTCTTTTATTTCTCAAATGATTAAGGATTTTCTAAGCTTTCATAGGTGTTGTCAAATGAAATCACTTTCCCCACTAGTGATGCTTTTCATGAACAAAAAAGGGTTATATAGTGATGTGTCATCATTATTATGAGAAAACCCATCTTTTTATTTTTAGATCCAAAGGGGGAGTGAGTGACATAATATATATGGCCAATTAATTTCATAAGGAATGGTTAACATTACATAAGGCACTTGCGAGAAGAGGAAAACATGACGTCTATGGTTTACAGTGTCTTGTGAAATACTAAGGTGTGTCACATGATATTTACAACCGCAAGAGGCTCTCACGTTTTTCCATTTTTATTTCCCAGTTTATTTTACAATGTAATGGGGTATCACAAGTTTTCTTAAGTGTTATCGAAGAAATTAAGTCACCCAATCGATGATGAATCACATGACCGAAAAAAGGTCTTCTCACAATGCACGATCATTATCATGGGAAAAACCTTATTTTTATTTTTATAGCTAAAGTTGAAGTGTGAGACTACCTGGACAAGGTCAAAGACCTTCTCGTGGAAAGGATGACTTGCTAGAGGGATATCACAAGCTTCATAGGTGTTTGAAGTGAGTTTTAGGATCATAAGATGCTCCTTCTTTTTAGATATTTTCACCATATTTTCCTAGGATTTTTGGATGGCTTGTGAGCAACCTACCTCATGGAAATTAATTTTACCAATGGATTCACATTTGGAAGAAACCTTGTGATCAATGATTTTTTAGGATGACTTAACAAGAATAAAAGGAATTTTCAAAGTTGATCTATAGTATCATTTGTTGGTTATGCATGACTTTATGTACGTCTCATAATCATGTGTATTATAGGGGTTCACATGATTGGATTCATCATGGCCACCTTCTTATTTCTTATCTTTAAAATCAAAATAATACCCATATTTATGTATTTTTACCCTTATGAATTTGATTATTCTCATTTTTCTAGTGAAAACATCATGTAAGAAATATTTGGAGCCGAGTTAAATCTATAAGAGACAACCTATGATTTTCTCCCTCCTTCTTTCCTATGAAGAAATGTAATGTTTCCAAATTAATTAAAGTGATATATCATGCACACCCATCATATAAGATATATTTCCCTCACAAGTTTTATAAACTATACCATGATCATCCACCATTATATTAAATATTCATGTACCTTATCATAATTAAACCATTTTAATCTTGTAACTTTTAATCAAAAAATCCTTGAAAAAAACTTTTGAACCATTATGAAAAAACATTTCTGGATATAAAAATACATTTTCCCTTTGAAAACTCATTTTCAAAACAAAAATATCCATTAAATAGGGAAGAAGTGTTTTCTTATAAATAATTCATGGAATCTAGTAATGGAATCTAAACATAAAATAATGGTAGTAGTAGTGGTAAAATCATCTTAATCAATATACATTAATATTCAACATTCCTTTTGTCCTTGTTTTTAAATAATGTAAAATCATTCAATGTAAAACATGTAAAAATATTACTTTTCAAAACCATTCAAAGAGAGAAAAAATTTAAATTATAATCCAATTAATGAAATATAAATAAATCCATAAAATAGTGTAATAAATTTATTTATGAAATAAATATTCATAGAATTTAAAATGAGCTTTTATATTAAATTTCCTCTTACATAAATTTTAACTCACCACATATGTTATTTGTCTTAAATAATAAAAATATTTTATAAATTATTAATTGATTATTAATATTTTTTATTTAAAATTTTCATTTCATATTATTTATTATAATTTTATCTTTAATTATTTGATTAATTAAGTTCTCATCAGATGGTTTAACGTTATTCAGTACATATTTCAAAAATGACTTTACTGGGTTGTCTACGGTAAAAAAGGTAATTATTCCAAAATATCTAGAATAATAACCATGAAATAAAAATAATTTTTATAAATCAGTTATACTTATAACTATCCATGAAATATTATTATAAAAAATTAAATATGTTAAAATCATGGAGATTGTAGGTCTTACATACACATGAGTAACGTTGCCATATTTTAATGAACTTGATGTAAAGAAGGTAATAATTAAGATATTATTCAAAAATGGTGATTGTATAATAAATATCATAAAATTTATTTAAATACAATAATATATGTAATCCATGTGATGTGCTAAAAAATGAATCATGTCTCTTTTTATAGTTTTTAATCCACACATACGTATGAATGACGTTATCATTTTTCAATGGAAGGATAAGTAAGAAAATAGAGGATATAATTTATATAAAAAAATTAATTTTGAAAGTAGTATATTATATATAAATTAAATCATTTATTATTACTATCCATGACATGTAGTGATAGAAAATAAATTCCATCAGTTCACAAGGTGGTTTTCCGTAATACACACGAACGACTATTTAGTTTCCCATTTGATTGAGGAAGTGTTATATATTGGTTATTCCATGAATGTAATAATAAGTAAGTATATTTATGATACTATTTTTTCACATTTTTTTAATAATATTTTATATAGGTATAAGAAGTAATAAAACTAAAACATTTTGTTAAAATTTATACCTCTTTTTAAGAAAACCTTCTTTTCGTTACACCTTAATCCCTCTAAGGTTGGTATATTTTATACAATAGGAGCTCTAAAATGTGGGTAATGATGTTATTATAATATTAGTAATGTTTTTTGAGAAAAAAATGCTCTTTATGGGTGTAGAAAATAGGACATCAGGTTCACAAATAAAAATGAGGGGAGGGGCATTCTTTGAATTTTCTAACATATAAAATTAATATAAAATAATTATTCTTGAAAAAATGAATAAAAATCGATTTAATTTGAATTTAATATACGAATTATTCTAAATAACATCATAAAATAATTTATTTCAACTATATGTAATTTTTTCAACCTTATCTCTTTGTTTTAACCCTTATTAATACTTTTTACAATTATCATGATATCAATGATTTTTATAATTTAGGTTTCAAAAACTTTACTATAAATGGAAAATTGACCCATAAAAGGACCTTGGTTGATATTATAAACTATATAAGATCTACATGGATGATGATATAATTTTAATTAATTTTAAATAATATAACAATATGTTGTGTCTTATAAAAAACATTTACATCATTTTTTAAAGCACATGAAATATTATAATATAATATTTTTCTAAATCATGTAATGTTGTTAAAAATTTCAATTTATTAACGGATAAAAAGAAAATTTTCTCCATATAATCATAAAATATAATTAATATTTCTTTAGATATCGTTTTAAACAATATATTTTGTTTTAACTTATAGGATAACCAATTTTAACCTTAATTGTGGAAATATCTTTTTCATTATTAAGGGGTTATAATTTTACTTATAAGTAACAAATTAGGTTATAAATGTTCATGTTATGAAATTTTTGACCATTATTAATCCTAATTGTTCTAATTAAATATTTTTTTGACTTTTAAATAATTTAATAAAATATTATGTAACATAAAATATAATTAATATCATTTTAACACTATTTGTTTAGATTAACATTAATAATAAAAATATAGAAATTTATTTCAAATATAAACCAATAACCTATCCCTAAAATTTTATATTGATCTATAAAATTCTTGATACACTATATCTCACCCATAAAATATTAATTCTACTGTTTTTGACATCATTTTTCTGATTTTTCTACTTCCTACACAGGCACTGGGTGGACATTATGTATTCTTTTAATGTAATTATTTCATAAACTAAAATTAAAATTATGTTAACATGAAAAATATAAGTTAATTAATTTCAATATAAACTTTTATATTCCTCAAATATTAATATTTACTCACATATATTTCTTGAAAACTACTTTAATATGGTATTTTCACGTTTTTTAGTCTAATATAAGCTTTGCACAATTATTTGGATAAGTCACATCCAATATAACAGAAAAAATAAAATATATAAATAAAAATCAAAAATAATAATTCCATTTTATCATATATGTCTACAAAATACTTCATTATTCTCAAATATAATCCTGTGGAAACCAATTTTGTTTTCTAGTGCGGAGTAAGCATTGCATTAGCAGTACAAAGTATATTTTATATTAATCAATAAATAAATTATATTATTTTCTATTTTTGAATTATTTTTGTGAAGCTAATTTAGTATATTATCATAAAATATTAATTCTATAAGTATAATAAACTTTTTTATCATATATATGTTTGTAGATATCAAAAAAGATAAAGTATTTCATAAAAACTATATTTTTTACTATTCACCAAAATATTTTACGTCTTCTATAAATATCTAAAAAAAATTATTTATTACATTAAACTTATGATCAAACAAAAACATATAAACCCATGATTATATCCATAAGTCTTAATTTGTATTCACCTATAAATCATTATATTCAAATTTATCTTAACCTTTCATATTATTCCAACTATAATTACTTGACATTATATAATATAAAAATTGAATATTTGGAAAATAATAATGTTTTTTATTTTGAGGACATTTTCATGATTATAATTTTATATATTATTTTAATTACCCTTTCATCAAAAATCTATATCTTATAGGTAGAAAAATCCAATTATTCTCCATTTTATTTGTAATACAAAACTTTTAAAATCTAACACATTTTATTTCATGAACAATCATTATGATTTTCAACATGACTTATTCATTATCCATAATAACCCTTAAATCCTATAAAAAATATTTAAAAATGTTGGATAAGAAAAAAACCAAATAAGGGACAAAAAAGGAATAAATATTATATTCTAGTATAAAAAATAAAAACTCATAATTTTTTTACATTCATCGTAATATTCATTAACTATATGAATTAAATGGTATCCACATGAAAAATAAAAACATTTTTCTCATATAAAATATTTAAACCCTCAGGAAATAAAATAGAAACCCTTTTATGAATCTTAGAAAATTATATTCATGGACCATGTTAGAATTAACTAGAGCCTAGTGAAATGCATAAGTTAAACACCTCGGTTAAATTCCTCGTTATTTCCTATGAACACAAGGAACATTTCCCAATTCATTACAATGATATATTATGCTCAGTCAACATATATTATGTATCAGGATCACCTATTTTATAAGTCATATTGGGACCACCATTCATCATATATAATTATCATGTATCATATCTTGGATAAATCATTTTAAGCTTTCCTCTTTTCATCATAAAATGCTTGAAAACTATTTGAAACCATATGAAAATCATTTTATAAAATTGAAATACCATTTCCATTAAAACTCCATTTTTAAAGCTGAAATATCCAAAAAAAATGGAAGAAGTACTTTTATTTGAAGAGAAAACATATACATGTAAAGGAATCAGAACCTTAAATAATGGTTTTAGTTGAGGTAAAAGTTCTTTACATTGTACATGTTAAAATAGAATATTCATTTTTTATATTTTCAAAGAGATTCTAAATGTTCTATAAGAAATATGTAAAAATATTTCTTTTGAAATCCTTTGAAATAAAGAAAAAATAAACAAAAAATTTCCATAATTATTATTTTATATCTTTTTAAATAAAAAATAAAATAATAGAGTAAATTATTTTGTAAATTAATTAGTAAAATATTTAAGACAAGGATTTATGATAAATTATCCCCTACCTCAAGTCCGACTCATCACATACATTCTTTATATTCCTAAAAAATTAACTCAGGCTAATATTTTATATGATTAAAAAAGTATTTCCTGTTTATTATACCTTTTATTCTATTAATTACTATGTTCTTTTAGTGAATTAATCGATTAATCTCATGTTTGACATTGTGACAATATTTGGATCATATGTCCAAAATGATATTAGTATGATGGATAGGATCAAAGAGGTGATTATTACATAATACCCAGATTAAAAATAATGACATAATTTACATTTATATATATATATATATCAATTATCCTTAAAACAACCATAAAATATTGTCATGAAAATTTTTTGTTACAATCATAGAGACGTTAGGTCATACTTATGCAAGAGTAAAGTTTCAATTTTTTAACAAATATGATAGAAAAAAGGTAAGTATTATATCATAATTACTTATTTATTATTATATCAAAGATATTATATCATTTCATTTAAAATAATTATATATAGAATCCATTTTATGTGTTTTGGAAAAACAATCATTTAACTTCATAGAGATGGAAATTCACAGGTCTTCATTAGTGACATTCTCATTTTTTCAATGGAAGGAAGTGTGAGAAAATAGATGATATTCTAGAATTATATAATTATTATGTCATTAATATCATATCTATACATAAAATTCATCATTGTAACCTTTCATGATAAGTAGTTATTGGAAATTATTTACTTCTATTTAGGAGGTTGTAATCCTCCATACACATGAACGATGGTTTGATTTCTCATTGGGTGGAAGATGAGATGGATATAAGTTATTAAATTATCCTAAAACATCTCAGTATATGTAATATAAAAGTGTTTTATATCCTATTTTAATAATATTTTTAGGAATTATAAGATTAAATAAAACTGAAATATTTGGTAAAAAGGAATACATCTTCTTTAGAAAACCTCCTTAGCTTTACACCATGATCCCTATATAGTTTGTATTATTCCCAAAATAATACCTCTAAATTTGTGTATGTTTATAATTAAGTGATTTCATTAGGTATTTTACAAAACAAGTGGATATTCATATGTATATAGGTGAGGATAGGGGGTTACCATTTATAAATAAGGAAAGGATAATTCTAACATCCTAACAAGGTATTAAATTAATATAAATTATGTTTCATTGGAAAATTTTAAAAAAATTATATAACTAAAATATAGGATAATAATGAGTCTAAATAATATAATAGAATAAAAAATTTACATATTTAGTTGATTTTTCACCCTTATCTCATTATAAGCCCTCGTTTACCATTTTGAGAATTACAGTTATATCAGTGTTATTTTAATTTTAGTTGTCAAGAAAGTTACTGTAAAAATAAAGGTGGCCCAAAAATTTATCATGGTTTATATTTTAATCCATATATCATTGAATTGTATTAATATATGATTTTTATGGTTTTAAAATAATTTAATAAAATAGTGTTTAATATATAATATCATTAATGTTGCTTTCTGAAATACAAGAAATATTGTAATACAATATGTGTCTAACTCATGTAAAATTATTCCAAAATGAAATTTATTTGATGATAAGTTGGATATGTTCTTAATATAAATATAAAATAATATTTATATATGTTTATTTATCATTGAAAACCATATCTATTGTTTTAACACCTCAGTCCACCAATTTTAACCTTATCCTTTATAACGACTTTTTCTATATTAAACAGTTATAAATTTACTTATAATGTTAAAATTTACACATAAATTTAATGGTTGGTAAATTCTAAATAACTAATAATCCTTATTTTCCTATTTTAATATTTTTATAATCCCCTGAAATTTCCAAAAAAGCGTCATTAATTTCTCTGGTCATGACTAAAATTAGAAATTTATATTAACATGTACCTTACTAATTACAAAGGCATAATATAGCAGAAGTATGGGGACATACCCATAGAGAGTGGGGAAGTTGTTTATTAAAACTCTATACTAACGTTCAGGTTACTCTACTTTATGATCGATATTATTAAACTAATGGTTCAATTGATGGAAATGAGTTACAATAGAGAAGTATAAGAGAGGGGAATCAGTTTCCATGAGTGGTTTTTCTAAAGACAAATCATAACTGCACTTGAAAAATAATTATATTAAATTGCTACACAAGAAAAAATATTTAATTTATAGAGAGATGGTCAACCCTATCAATCTACACTATAATTTTTACTTATAGTATTCTAAAAAATTAAAATACATGATTGCGTAAAGATCAGATTGAAATTGCAGAAGAATATTAACATTCATTTGTCATGAATTAATTATCTTAATCATGTTGGTTTTTTTCCACTTTTAAACACACATGGTCCATGATTTAATAACAGATATGAGAATAATGAGTCACAAATGAGAACAACTACATATAATCATTGTGCAAGAGAATACTGAAATAAGATTTTATACGCACCAATTTTGAAGGATTCCCCCCTATAGATTTAGCCGATCATCTTTGGGTGATTGCTAATGATGAATAAGTCTTATTCCATTGGGAAGATAACATGATAGAGAGAATGATATGAAAAATTAATGAACATATACATTCAAATTAAAATAATAATCATTCCATCAATGACATCAAATAATGGAATGAAAAACAAAACTGAAATAAACACCTCTCTATAGAAGCCCCCCGGTGGTAGTTCTTCCTCCCTCGGGTCCAGAGTGTTTTTGGAATGGGTACCAGAGGCCTCTTATTGTAGCCAAAATATTCCATGTGGAATGAAATATCGATTTCAATTTTCACAAATCTATGTCATCACAATGTGCTCCTGAGGTAGACACCATATACTACCGATCCAGGTTTTCTTCCACTGCTTTGAATCTATAAGATTTTCATACATTGTCCTAACTCTAGTCATGTCTTTTACTTGAGTTACAAAACATGTACTTGTAGTTCATAGTGTTTTCCTTCATCATGACTTTTCCAGTGCAGATCTGTTTCATATGATATGGTCACGACATGTACTCTCACTACATGATGTGAAGTCGTTTTTCTTCTGTTTCTAGCTCTATTTCTCTCTCAAATGTTTGGTGTCGCACTGCTTTTCCAATTCACATGATTTCCTTTATATTTATGAAAATATAATTTCTATATAATAGTTTACAAAACATTTAAATCTATATAAAATATCATATTAAATCAATTAATATGCAATGAATTTTTATGTAACAACACATAAAAATATGTATACAATATAGAGATATCAAATACCCCTACACTCAAATTTTTTCTTGTCCTTGAGAAAAACCTAAACATCATATCACCAAGGGTCCATACATAAATAAGAGAATTACCATATTATGATGCTCAATGATAATTTAATAACTGAATATTGTAAAATCACAACACATACCCAATAAAGAATCTAAAAATGATGCTTCATTTTTAATGTGAAATTCAGGACATTTTTACCTTTTCACACACAGTTTTCAATTTTTCATCAACACCCATACCATTTATGATTTACCTCACCATTTAATTATTCCCATAATCACACAAGTTATTAATTTAATGGATTTATTCTCATACCTCAAGTACATGTTCCTAACCACAGTCTTGAACTGAATCAAATTTCATCGACCCATAAATAAAAATATCATATTAAATCTGGAGGTCTTTGAAATAAGGTTCAAATGACTTTGTGGCTGAGGGTAGGAAGGTAAAATTTTGAAAATCAAGTAAGGATCAAGGAGAAGGATAAACTCTAATATATAATTAATTATATTAAATATACATGATTAATGAAATGTTCCTCACAAAAATTTATTTCTATCTGACACACTCCCTAAAGCATACAGTGAACGACAACAGACAATGTAATCATAATGAAAGACAATGCTCTATTGCTTTTTTTCATTTTGTTTTTTTGTTTTTTTATTTCAAAAGTTGTGATTGGAATAAACCTAACGTCCCCCACCAAACCACATATGATAAATAACATTGGTTTATAAAATAGTTATTTTTTATTCTCCCAATTCACATCCCATTTTTTCTTCATTCTTTTAACAACAATAGGGATATAGAATAGAATATAATGATATTAAATATTAACCTTCCCCACAATCCCATGATAACACCATGTAGTCTACCCTTTAGATATCATATCCAAAATCCACCATAAACAACCCCTCCTCCACACTCATTCAATTAAATATCAGGAAAAATACAAAGAGTTGGGTAGAAACGAAAATATTGGCTTGTAACATGGCTTAATCTTTAAAAGGTCATCCATGGATTATAAAATTTAAATGATGATAAATGTGAAGGTGGGTATTGGGATACAAGGGATCATTGATGAAATTACTCAATCATCTCAAAAGTTAATTTGTATAGTCATAGCTTTAACAATATAATAATGAATGTTCTATTCAGTTAACATGCCTCATGTTTTACTCAAGAAATATTATCATAAAAATATGAATTACATGGTATAAAATCCTCTCATGAATGGAAATGGAATATATGTTAATCCAGTCATGGCATGAAAATAAATAATTAGTTTAAGCAATTCATGCTTCTTGTAATCAGCATCATGAAAAGATATCATATCAGTAATCATTTTCAATAAATGCAAAATTAATGTGAGCAATTCGATTCCAAAATTTCCATTTATATCTTTTCATTTATGGTCATATTATTTAAAATTATCCAATGTGTCAAAATATTTCTGTTAGGTGCTGACCTCTACATAATTAGTGAGTACAAAACAAAAAAGTAAAGATTTTTTGTGGGTGAATCTGAATCAATTTAGTACATGAAACAATTCAATTCATTTTTTTAATTAAAGGGTTGAAAACATATAAACAAGTAAAAATAGTACACCCCTTCAATTAATGATTCTGAATGAGTCTCTTAGGTTCGGTCTGGTCAGGTACACGGTATACAATCTTATTACACAACATGTAATTTTCCAATTTCCATCACTTTCGTTACTTTTATCTCCTTCCGTCTAGGGACCTAAAATATAAAATTAAATAGTGGAAGTATAGGCCATTGAGAATTTAAAATATTTGTATCAAATTAGAAAATAGGACAACCATGGGGAGATTTATTTTAAAAAATAAAATAAAATAAATCTACATCATAGAATTTCATTTTTAACATCTGGGTTACCTACTAGTAGCTATTCTTTTTTATGGTCATTCAGCTCAACCTTTTACCTTGTTTAGTTAATTGGAACACGGTACAATGCTATCCATGTTGGATTTAACCAATTATGGCTGGTTTGTGCTTCTAGGGTTTTTTTGGCTTCATTCTCAATTTGTTATTCTTGGCTAGTGGTGGGATATAATTTGAGGATAATTGTAATGAAAATAATAGGAAATCAAAATCTGACTAGATTTTGTATTTATCCTTCTCTACCACTCCATATTCTTTATATTCTGTTGGTACACATTAAATAATGACTTCATCAGGCATATCCACTTTTGTATCCTCATAATAGTAAACTTTTAAGAGGGATTCCTATTCATCTTCAGTCTCAAGAACACCCGTGAGGTTGATGGATGTTTTCCGTTATCCTCTTCCTTTAATTTTCATTCATCCATAATAAATTCACTATATTTCACCTCCATGACATCTTTCTCCTCTTATTTTAAATCTTCATATTCATCGGTTTCTATAGATTGTATTCCTTAAACCTATAACTCCTCTTCCCATAATTGGTAAAGGTTTTCCATTTTTTCCTTTTTGATATTGTTGTATGTGTAGATGTGATTTCTCTTGGTCTAGTACTTCGTCGAAATCTAGTGGGTCATATTTTTCAATGTTTCCAACATGCTTCAGGTAGCGTTATTTGTTTTCTACCTCTAAGTTTTCATCCTTTTTCATTAATATAGTATTGAATACCTATAACTTTTGATATTCTTTTTCTTCAAAAAAATAAATCCCTTCATTAGATTTTAATGGTATGTTACATACTAGGGAATTTAAATTTTAAATAAAATGGGAAAGTTGAGTAATCAAATATCTTTGGTCACTAAGTTGGGATCCTTGTCATCCATCCATTTATCCGACACTAGAATGAACTTGGAGGGAAAAGTGGCTAGTTTTTCATCATAATTATACTCATGGGGTTGAGGAAAGGAATGTTCTTCAGGAAATTAATTCTCTTGAGTTTGATTTATTTCAATTACTTGGACGTCCTCCTCTTCTTGATATTCATCATCATAAAGGCACATATATCTTCATTAAAAACTTTTTGTAGGAAATCAACAGGGTAATTAAATTTTGAAAGTATTTGAGAAAGGTGAGTAGACAATTATCCGTACTCATTGATTTTAGCCACACTATTGTCCATCCTTTTGTCCATTACTTAAATCAACTCGGTGAGCAATCCAGAGAGTCTTTCATTTGGATTCTACTCTTGATTTTTTTTTGAAATTAGTAGTTGTAATTAGGGTATTTCTCGGCCCAACAATTACCTTTGTAGCATTGACAATCGAAAGATCCTCCATCACCTTGATAATAGGTTTCGTTCCACTATTGTGGTTGGAAATCATCATACTCATGAGAACACGAATCATCCCGTTTGTGGTCATGAATTATCCACCCTTTTGTATTTAGTTCTTCACATGCCATTGGACACTCCAGATATTCAATGTCTTCTGATGGTGGGGTGGCATAATATTGGTTCATTTAAAAACATATCCTTCACACCATTAAACACTACCGTAAGGTTAATATATGATAAAAAAATTAGATAAAAATTTAATTAAATAAACCAAAATCAGTAAATAGAAATGGGATAAAAAAGTCTTTGACCTATGAAATTGGTCATGAGTATTCCACAATGCTCCACTACTCCCCAGGAATGGCACCAATATTTTATGTGCCCGAAAGGCATCATTAATTCCTTCATGTGTGAATCAAATTATACATTTATATTAACCAAGACCATATTAATTTTAAAGGCATAATATAACAGATGTGTGGGGTTGTACCCACATAGAGCGGGGAACGCAATGATAAAAACTCTACACTAAAGTTCAAGTCGCTCTAATTTCTAATTTATATTATTAAACTAATGGTTTAATTGAAAGAAAGGAATTACAATAAGAGAATCATAGGATATGGGAGTCAGTTTAAATGGGGGTTTTTTCTAATGATAATTCATCACTGCACTTGCAAAAATAATCATATTAAATAGCTACAAAACGAAATATAATTAAAAGATAGAGAGATGGTCAAACCCTATCAATATACCCTAGAATCTAAATTCATGGTGGTTTAAAGAATTAAAAATACTATAGTGCATTATTATCATATTTCAATTATAGAAGAATAATCACATTTGTTGGTCATGAATTAATTATCTAATCATGTTGGTTTTAGTCCACAATTGTACAAAGTTAGTACATGATTTAATAACATATTTGAGAATAATGAGTTGAAATATGAGACCATTTTAATATACTCATTATAAAAGAGAATAATGAAATAAAGCACATTGATATGCACCCATTTCGACCAATTCCACTCTCCCCTATGGATTTTTCCAATCATCATTGGGTGATCGCAAATGATGAATGAGTCATATTCCATAGGGGAGAGATAATGAGAGAGAGAATATAATGAAAAATAAATTAAAAGAGAAATTGGAATTAAAATAGAAATAATTCCATAAATTACATCAAATAAAGGAATGAATAACAAAACTTAAATAGACCTATCTACGTAAGCCCCTTAGCGGTCATTCTTGCTCCCTCGGGTCTTGACTGTTTTTTGAATGGTAGCTAGAGGCCTCCTTTTGTATCCAAAATCTACCGCATGGCTTGCAGCATCAATTTTAATTTCCATGCATCGTTGTCATCACGACGTGTACCTGAGGTACACGCCATGTACTTCAGATCCATGTCTTCCTCCTCTACGTTGAATCTTCAGAATCCTTGTATGCCAGTTTGACTCTGGTCACGTCGTATACTTGAGTTAAATGATGTGTACATCCAGTTCACAGCTTGTTCTTTCATCACAACTTGTCTGGATCAGGTCTATTTCACATTATATAGTCATGAAGTGAACTCTTAGTACACGATGTGTAGTATTTTTTCTTCAGTTTCAAGATCTACTTCTCTCTAAAAAGTTTGTTGTCGCGTCACTTTTCCAATTTCCATGTTTTCCTTTATATTTCTCCAAATGACAATCCTATATTAGAATTTTCAAAACTTTAATATCATGAAAAAATATTATATTAAATTAATTAATATGTGATGAATTTTTATGTAACAACACATCAACATATGTATTCAAAATAGAGATATCATCCTCAAATAATTTAATAAAATATTATCTAAGATAAAATATCATTAATTTTTTTTGACATTATTTATTTAGTTTGAATTTAAAGACAAGAAGATATAGATGTATTTCTAATATATACAATTAAAAATCTATATTATCTTGCAATAATTTATAATATTAATGGGACACTATAACCCACCGAAAAAATATTTCTTTTTGGGTTTCTAAAATCATCTACTAGATTTTTCTTCTACTTCCACAGGTACAAAGTCTTCACTGTGTAAGTATTTATTGTAATTATTTTATGTATATAAATTAGAAAATTATCATAATAAAAATAAATTATTTTTTCTTATATAAACCTTTATATTAGTTAAATATATATACATATATATATATTCACTCACATCTAGGTCAAGATAAATTATTTAATATGTTATTTTGACAATTCTTTTCTTGCACAAGCAATGCACAAAAATTTGGATTTGTGAATTGTTATATAAATCCTAAATTTAAATATTCCAATAAAAATAATAAATTATTCTATAGTTATATTAATTGAGATAATAAAATACACCTTCCTTCACAAATATTGTCTTTAGGACACCGAAAGTGGCTTTTCAAGTCTTGTGCAACCACTAAATCATCACTGGATATGATTTTAATATTTATCATGAAATAAATTATAATTTAAATGCATTTAATTTTTTTATGATATATTTAAAATATTAATATAAATTATCCATTCCATAAGTTAAATAAATTTTTATTTTGTAATTATATTTTAGTGATATAATAAAAGACACAATATTTCAATAAAACTCTAATTTATTAATTTTCACAAAACATTATCCCCAAGTCATAAAACTATAAATTTGATTTTAATAATTAATAAATTTTATGAATTTTATTTAATAAATTTCTCAGAATTGATTTATAATGATTTAAATATATATATGTAAAATGAAAATAAAAACAATTTTCTGAAAAATGGGTTTTGAGCCCAAAAATGAACCTATACCAAAATAACTTATAAGGATAATTAAACAATAACTAATAATTTTATATATTATTAAAATAATAATTTTACTTTTCAACTAAAATAGATGATAGTTTTATATAAATATTTATTTTTCACTATTAACTGAAAAATTAATCTTTTCACTGTTAAGCTAATGTCGACATTATAAATCCAAAAAGTAATTATATTTGGAATATTGAAAATTATTAAATTAATAAAATTAGATTTTAAATTAAAACAAAATATTTAAATAAAAATTAATTTGAAAAAAAATAACATTTTATAACATCATGTTTCTTTATTATTATTTTAAATAAATTATTAATTAATCGAACGATGAAATATATGTTTATAAATCCAAATATTACCTAAAATAAAAAATTATATCTGATCAACATAAGTTAAAATATAGGGGTTCTTGAAAGAAAAAAATGCTCCTAAGTCTAGATACATCACACACAATTCTGTTAAATAAACCAACACTATTTCCTTTTCTGAAATGAGTTAAGGGAATTAATGGATTTTATAAAACCTTGAACAAAAGGAGTTAGGAATCCTAACATATTTTGTTTTTTAAAATAATCTACTTTTTTTAATATATTTTCATATATTTAAATTTTTATTTATATTTACATTGGTTCATGTATATATATATATAATAAAAAATTAGAAGAATTTGACTAATTTTATACTCATTATTACCTATATTAAAGTAATCTAAAAATATAGCTAAAACCCCAATATAGGGCTTCCTTTTATAATGGAGGGTGCCCTTGAAATTAATACGGATTTCCAATGTGTGATTTAGCATCCCATTTTTTGACACATAAATAATTAATTATAATTAATGGTAATAAGTGGTTGGTGGATATTGATTATTATTTAATTAATAATGAATTGATAAATATTAATTATTATTAATTATTTAACACTAATTAACAATAATTAGTAATTATATAATAATTATTGGTTGTTATTTATTAATAAAGTTAATAATAATAAGTACCAATACTTACTTACTAATTAAATATTATTATTTTTAGATAATCAATCTTTTAAAATAGATTGATAGGGAACCCTTATATGACCTGAATTCCCATAATAGTTTTCCTAAAATACTAAAGGCACAATGCCCTTTGTATATTAGACCCGACTCTATTGAAAAAAAAATTCCCCATCACCTTCTTTAATGTGTGTTCCTAGCTCACCCCCTAACATTCAGGGTGTCATGTTTGTGCCATAAGTAGAGCTACATGGGGCCTAACCTCATGGAATGTCTACCTTAACCCTCCATTACTCAGTTTCTGGTTAGCTCCACCAAGTTACTATTATCGCTATACTCCATCATCCTGATGTTTCATCAGTATAGTCAAACTGTCCTACAGTTATTTTCAAAGTCCTAATGTCTTAAAGGACTAATACATGGCCTAAAATCCCAATTTGTGTAAATAGTATTGGTACTAATGCAACCTAAAAGATTATAGTCACTATTATAGTGTTACTATAGTTCCTATGGAAATTCACACCTACGTAGTTTTGAACCCATGTATCATGTAGGACAACCGTAGTTTTTTAACACTTGGGTAATCCCTCGATTAAAATAATAATTATTAATTTTTTTTAATAATTTTTAACAAATTTTATTTTTTTGGTAATAATAAATAAATTTTATTAATTAATTAATATTTATTATTATTAATTATCTATTATTTAAATTACAATTTACAAAAAATTAATTAATTATGGTTGGTAATAATTTTCAATTACTTATAATTAATTATAATTAGTGATCACTTAATAATAATTAGTAATTAAATAATAATAACTACTCATATTTTCTTAATAAATTACCTTACAATAATTGTTAATTTTTAGTAACAGTTAAGATTAAAAAGTAATCATTAGTATTAATTAATTATTACATATTAATATTAAATATTAATAATTATTTATTAATACTATTAAGTAATAATTATTATTAATTAATAATTGTATATTATTAATAAATATTAATAATTTTTATATAAATATTAATAATTAATCAATGTAATATTTTAATTATTATTAATATGACAGTATTAATTATTAATTTTTATTTTTATTACTTAATTAATAATCTTTAATATATGAATACTCATTAGTAACAATTAATGCAAATAATAATTAATGATTGGTTATTAGTAAATTACTTAAATTTAATATTTAATTATTAATAAATAGTAATATTAATAAATAATGATTAGTATTAATTAATAATTACTTATTATTACTAACTATTAGTTAATAATAACTAATACTAATAATTAATGTATATTAGTATGTAATACTTATTTTAAATGATAATTATTAAAATTTAATTTTAATTGTTAATAATTATTAATAATAAGTAATAATTAAATATTACAAACTGTTACTTATTAATGTTAATTACTATTCATAATTTACAATTTTAGTTATGAAATTTATTAATAAATTGTCATTAATTATTATTAATAATATTATTAATTATTAATTATTACTAAGCAATCAATAATTACCATTAAATATAATTTATTAACATTAAATTAATATCAATTATGAGTACTTAATTATTAATTTGTAATTATTAATTATTTTTTAAAATTAAAAATTAAATAACGTATAACTATTAATAATTTTTATTAATACCTTAATAATATTTATTTATTTCTGATTACTAATTAAAATTCACTAAGAATTATTATAAATAATTATTATTTATCAATATTGAAGTTATTAATAACAAATAATAATTTTTTATTTT
The DNA here is from genome assembly GCA_963277665.1 of Viscum album. Lineage (NCBI taxonomy): Eukaryota > Viridiplantae > Streptophyta > Magnoliopsida > Santalales > Viscaceae > Viscum > Viscum album. Next base: position 1,594,600,719 of record OY728150.1, read on the forward strand.
TTATTTATAATTATTACTTATTAGTATTAATTAATTACTAATTAATACTAAAGGTCAATTAATTAAAAAAGAAATATGAATTATTATTAACCACTCAGTTATTGTCATTATTTTCAATAAATTATTCCCAAATAGGAAAATGTGAAGTTAAATCCCATATTGGTAATCCATAATGATTTTAAGGGCACTCTCTCTTATCAAAGGGAGCCTTAGGTGGGGGTGTCTGCTATATTTTTATATTACATAAATTAATGTATGGCTAAATAAAATATTAGTTAAATTTTGATTAAAATTACAATTTTTTTTTGTTATATATATATATATAAACAATAGAAATTAGAATAAATAAAAATATAAAAACATATATGTTACAATCAAAAAAAATAAAAAAAATGTGTTATGGTCCTTAATGTATTCTTTTCTAGATTTTGAATAGAGGATTTATTTTCCCAAACACCTTTAAATGATGGGAAATGTGGTACTTTATTTAATACCTTTGCATCCCTTTTTTTAGAGTTAGTTTATCATAAAACCATTTATACATTTCTTTCCCAAAACCCAGTTAATAAAACTATATCTTCTTAAAAGAACCTACCATAGACCTTTATTCATTTCCTTTACTCCTATAAGATTTAATAACAAATAGTTTATTATACAACTTATCATTATATTCTCGGTGAATCAATGTTAAAATATATGGGATTAAATTCTATAAATGATTCATATTAAAATGGAAAAATAGATTTTGGGAATGTTTTTAGATATGGGGAAAGGATTAGGTTTATACTTATCATGTTGGGAAATATGAATCACATAATCTATAGAAACTCAATTTACTCAAAAATCATGATTACATATGATCTAGTGTATACTCTGCGTATAATTCATGAGAAGATTGCCTTGGATATTTTATACCAATCTTATCTTACTTTCTTATAATAAAGTTCTTCGAGATGAGATAACATGGGGTAAGAATCCATATCATCATGAATCTTTTAAAGATCAATATTCATGGATTATATCATTGGGAATTATATATCCATTTTATCTTCTTCTGTTTTTCAAAATAAATTTTCCCCGACAAACTTGCCTTATTAAAAGACATAGTAAAAATAAAAAAATCTAGTACATATGACTTTCTTTCTTTGTGTGATATAAGGATTGAAAACCTATACCATTCATAGATGTTTACTATAATAAAATTATTCTCTTTATATAAGATATATCATATTGTAACTAATGTGTTTGAGTTACTACCCATTATCTATAATAAGATAAATAAAAAAATTAGTGCTTTAATTTGCTCATCGACTATGAAATTATTAATAATTTAATTATTTCTACCAATTTGTTATCAAATTTGAATATCCCTCACTTTTTCATTAACAACAACCTCTTTCTCAAATATTCTTATGGAGGTAATTTAAATTTAACTACTCATAATCTAGAATATAGCCATAATAATGACACTTCTGTATTTAGGTTTCACTGTCTTTCTGACTGCATTAACTTGGGGTCCCTTGCTCTATTGAGTGGACTCCCCAATCCTAAAATTATATACTCAAATTCACTCAGTACTTACCTATAAATTATATTAATATTGTATAGTTATTACCCTTAATACCAATGTGGTATAGTCAAATCATTATCTTTATTAAGACTCACCCATAATTTAAAGTGACCTCGATTATTCCATCAATGAATCCTTAAACTATGGTTGCACCATTACGTAGAAAACATAATATTTTTAATGTCATAAAATTTTATGATGGGGTATTTTTGGTAACTAACTCATTAATATCCATTATTTTATTATTCACATGAATTTTAATTTAATTTTAGACTTATATTATATTTACCCATGTTGGATAAAATAATTTATGCATATTTATTTTACTCGTATAAGTTATATTATTTTTTCCTTCATTGACTACATTATATAAATCATATATAAGTAATGAACAATTCATGATAAAATAAACTAATACAATTTATTTTATTTTATTTATGAAAACTATTTATTTAATTTTAAATATGTGGTCTTGTTTAAAAATTTGAATAAAACATGCATTATATAAGTAATTTAATGACTACGCACTGATAAAATATAGTAAATATGTGAAATGATAATGAGATTTTCTTAACTTGTTGATTTATTTATATTTTATAAACTAAACTTGGAGTTATTGGAAATAACTCGTAGAGAATTTACATTGATCGATATATATAATTTCACTGTTATTTTTTATATATCCTTGTTTAGATCCCTCTTAGATCATGTCTTGAACCATTTCCTCTAGCTAAAATATCCATCCTATAGAAATTTATACTCACAAACAGGTGATGGTATAATGGGTTTAGGGATACGAAATATAATTGATAGAAATGTAGGTCCATATATAATAATGTAAGGAGGAGTTAATTGAAGAACATAATTTTTAATTTAACAATAATTATCATATAATAAACCATATAATAAATTAATTAGCTAGGTGAACAAATAAAACACATGCATAGGTTATTCGAAGCTCATTAACATTCACAACATCAACTGATAACCACATATAGTATTGTTAAAAATAATTTAAAATAATTCTAACTAATATACATTAACTATAATTAACAATAAAAAAATTGAAATAATAAATTAATTCTTTATCTTATTATATATAGAATTCATTATCCAATAGATAGAACAAGAATATTATAATTTTTTTTAAATTAATTAGATAAATTTATTATTAAAAAATAAATTATGTACATAATGTGTGCTTATATTTTCACATGATATATAATGGGTGTGGAGTGACACATGTCACATGATGTGTACATGCCATCAAAATTCCATGAAGTATGTGTATTGAAGTTTTATATTCCTTAAATTAATATGATATTTGTAATCATGTCATATATTGACCCACATGACATGATATAATATATGTGGCATGCTCCTTATGTGGGATTACATGATGTCTACATTCCAGCTACACATTATGTAACTTCATCCATGTAACTTTCCCTATTTCTTGTCAATAAAAAATGTATACTCACCCCATGTATTGACCCTCATGACACATTGTAATTCACACAGTGTGTTTCTTATGCTCTGAAAAACATGTTAACCAATGTGTACTTTCAACCACATGTCATGTAATCATGATGTGCATCCAGCTGCCCTTCCTCCACCTGATGTTGTTTTTAGCATTTTTTGCATGTTTTGGATCATCCTTGGCCATAAAAAGATAGATCAATACATCATATGGAATATTTGACTGAGAAAAAATATAATCAATAATGATATCAAATCAACACATGAAATTGGTCAAATAAATTATAAATAATTATAAATTTTAATATGAGCACTCTAATGTTTCTAAGAGGTTCCACGGTAGTAAAAAAGCATTGGGGTAGTTCTAAATTTTTGTTTTTCATCTAAATAAATGGATAATTTTGATGGAATATATGAATAAACTCTGAAATTTACAAAAAAAAATTCATAATTTCATCTATAAATAATTAAAAATAATAATCACCTTGTCTGCAGTAATCATACTTAATGAAAATTATATTCCCACCTTTATTACATTATTAATTGCGATGGAGAATACAATAACGTAATCCTATAGATGTATCCACAAATGATCCATAAATCTAAGGTAAAAAATCATGACAATATATGTGTTATCATAGAAGAAACACAATCTTTTTAATCATTCATTATTTATTAGAATAATGATTCCTTGTTCACTCTCTAAATAGAGAGAGAGCAGAAGGGGGATTTCTCTTCATGTATTGACAGGATTATGATGGATGTGAATTTTTTTACTAACGTATCCAAAATAAAAATGATGTAATTAGGCCTATATTATTAGGTTTTAATGATGAAAATTTTACAAAATACCTTACCAATTATTTATGTTACATTATTTTTCAAATAAAAATATAAAACAAATAAAAATAATTTAATTATTATTATAACCGATGAAATTTGTTTATTATTATATCAGGTCGTAAATAAATTAATATTTTGTAAATGATATTAATTAAAATATATAATTTATATTATTTTATTAAACTTAACCCATGTCCTTCCATGGTATATTATATTCATAATAAAAATGAATAAATATTTCTTTTAATATTCACTTAACATAATAAAATAATAATTTTAATTTATTCACTACAAAATGAATAAATAAATATATTTTTACCTTATGAGTAAACACAATACAAAATTAAAATCACATATTATAAACTTGAATATCTTGTGGTTGACATTCCATGATGAACTTTTACTTGACTAAAAATTATTCTATAAATTAAAAACTAAAATTATTCTCATATTTATATTCTATGGAATTTAATGAGATTATTTTTACACTTAGAGTTTGATAACATATTCCACATTATCATATATAAATAAGTGAACATAAATAAACTCCAACATCAGTGTCTGGTTATACATCATGTCACCTAGAGTGAAATAATTTATTTTTGAAATAGTAAAAACCATTCAATGAATGTTACTTTGTAATTTAAAACCTTTTCCAACCAATATCTCATAAAAAATACTAACTAAATCTATTCCAAGTAGTCACTGATTGAAACATTATAAATATTCTAATATGGCTTGTCAATAAAAATAAATTTACGTTTTGTACTTCCATAACATGGTTCTTATCATATCCACTAAACATAAGTCACTTTTCTCAAAATATACATTTTATTAGGGTGTATATGATGCACTGTATTGAATCCTCAAATCATACTTCCCTTGTTATTCATCAAAGTCTCCATACTTTTATTTAAATAAATTTTAGTAATAATTGATTTTGATATAAGATCATTTTAATGTATAAAACACCTCAAAAATTCTCGAACATGTCAAGATATTTTCATTTACTCGATATAAAGTCAATATAAGTCATATGATTAAAATAGTGAAAAAAATAAATGAATTTATTTTACCCATTGCTTGATTTCAAGACTATTGGGACACACAATTACTAATATATCACCCTAATAGGATTATTGGTTTTTAATCTCTACCTTCTTATGAACCTTTTTTACCATAATATCTTTCTGACACATATTATAGTTATTGATTCATTCATGATTTGGATTACGTTTATTCCTTAAATCCATATATTTAATAATCGTAGCCATGATTTGTTTACGAAGATGGCTATATCTTCTTTATTAATGATTATTCTTCTCCTTTAAAATCAAGAAACATGCATTTTTATCATAATAAATCAGAAATAAGTTAAACTTGTTCTATATCCCTTCATAATGATTATTTTATCCATTAATATCCACATTTATCATTTATTATTTTATAATATCACCCGATTCTAATTGACTCAATGTTATGATACACTCAAATTGGTTATTCCACACCCAATAAATAAAGATTAAATTTCAATATTAAATCTTCTCTTCATCATTTTTGGGGCTTCTAAATCCTCTCACATTGATTTATCTATCATTTACAAAATTAATAGCTCTTCCACCATAACATTGGATATCATTCAGAAGGTTCTTGTACCCAATAACTTGATGTGATAAACCAATATCAAGTATACATGTCCTTTATCCTTTTACAACATCATAAAACTCATTTTTCTTAGTCAAAACAATAATTTCTAAGGGACACGCGGTGACATATTAAATGGGTTCCCTTTGATAATGTTCAATGTTGCAGTCCCATAATAATTTCATGATTGATACTATAACACCTTCATCGTTGAAGGGGATTGTAACTAGTGTAAGATACATTTCCACTTCCAAATTTCAAGTCTATTTACATTTATCTTTATTCATTTCTTATAGTTGATTGAGAACCAATAGTGGAGATACCACCTTAAAAATTCAAAAAATCATCAAATCTTGTTGATTTCTTACTATTTGATAGATTCTACTCATCATCAGCCTTCAATTATTGACACTTATCAGCATTTTAACATAGATAGGGATCGATAAATTCTCTATGTGGTTGGTCTATTAGATGTTAAGAACATTTTAATTAATCTTCTGGATGAGGAAGATGTTTTTCTTATTTATTGAGAGTTTCAAAAATCATTCATTAAATATAATTGATATTGTTTAAAAGTCCATTAAATATTCACATACTAAATAAACCTATAACATCCACTATTTAGGTAGTATTTATTTTTCTTCCATAACCACTTTACAATTCTTAAGTGTTAAAACTTTATGGTAATTCATTAGGATGTTTTTTAAGATCTCAATATCAGACTCAAAAGATAAAACACTAAATTGTTTCGTGGATCCATATTGAGATTGATATGTCTAATAATCTCTCTGAAATAATATGAGTTATGATTTTTGGGGAGTTTTGGTCTATATATCATATATTATATGAATCCTATATTATTAACTATCACTTTTTTCATTTATAAGGCAATTAATTGGTTTCATAACATAGAAGATAAAATCATATATAAGTCATTAATATCACTAAAACTCCCTATAGTTTCACACTAAAAGGGTTTTATGGATATAATATTTTAAATTAGGTTACTATTGAAGTATTTTGGGAAACATAAGATCAATATCAATTAAAAATAGACTGAGGATATAAAGGAAAGAGAAGGAAAGAAATAACCAAGAACCCAAAATGGACCTACCTATGTACTCCAAGGAAGAGAAGTTGGAAGGTTTAATTCTTGTTAAATTATAAAAGAAATATATCAATGAATGTTTTATAATAAAGATTTATGTTTGTAATAATAAAAAAAATCATAGATCAACTCTCAGGATTGTTTTTTTCTATATGGATATAATTAAGAAAAGATTATTATGGATTAGTATATCTAGATATGGGACAATATAGATTCCCTCTATAAGGATCCCATCTGTAATGAACCAGAGTGGGAAAATTTTCATTTTGATTGGTGTCTTCCATTGTATCATGGTTCCAACTTTTTATGTTTTTTTGGAATATATAATTGGCCTTCATTATGGTGTAATTTCACTATTTTTTTCATTCTTTTTCAGGTTCCCATTACATAAACAAAAATCGAATGGCCACAAATGAACAAATGGTAAAGTTGTATGTAGGTGAGAAAAAATAATTTATACCACCTAAACTACCAATTAATTTTCTTGATTAATCCTCCTCTCGATAGACATGGAGTTATTATTCAAATTTAATTGATATAATTAATTTATTAAACACATATTTGTGGGGTTTCTAGGTTAATCATAACTCACATAAGCATCCAAAATAAAATCAAAATTATTATGTGACATTATCTTCTCTTTACGATATATTCTGGGATAGACTCTAAGAATTCCATAACAACACCACCTTGATTTATAAAATCTCTTTGATTATGATAGGTAAATATTATACCAACACACCTATGATTTATGTCCATATACTATGAAGTATTCAAAAATTAATTGAAAACTAAATCTTTATAGATGTAAATATTCTTCTTCAAAATCATCACATTGAGTTTCCTTATGATTTGAAATGTTTTACATTCAATTATATTTCTCATGTTTGGAATTTTATTATCTATCTTGTTTTTTCCTTAAGTCTTACACATGATTATTTTTTCTTCCAGACCTTAAAAAAATTATTTTAAATACCACCACAAAATTAGTCATGGTTGTATTTTTTATTAGGTCCATTAATCACCATATTCCCATTTATATCACTACATTCCCTATTTTAGTTGCATTATTTTGTTTCGTTTTAATGGTTCATGTAATAATAGTATAATTTATAATTTTATAGATATCACCAAAACATTCTTAGCTAAATTAGAACAACCAAAAACATCATTGATAGAATTTGTTAACTCTACTTTTTATAATTAATCCAACTAATATTATACTTCACACAGATATTCCTTAAGAGGCAACACATATTCATTCTTAGAAATTATTATTATTATAGTAATATTATGTTTTTAGTCTCTTAAATCGAGGATCTCTTTGAGAACAACCATATTTGAATAAAATATACTGCCATATAATTATTCTATTTAAATTTTTATATATAAATAGATATCATAAGAGATACATTCTCCTTTATAATATATGTTTTCACATTATCACATTTCATGATTTCTTTCAAACTCACCAAAATCTCCATCCAAAATTTAAACTCATTTGGTTTCTCCACTTCATCAATTTCCTCTTAACTACATTCCACTATCCTTGTTTCATCTTATTCACTAGTGTGTTCCTTGTTTTATATTGATTTATCCATTAAATATTTAATTTATTAGTCCTCATAATCATTTTCCACCCTTTCACTTTCATCCTCACAATATGTATAATCATGTTTTGAGATAAAATCACATTTCATTGAATAATTTCCCTTTACAAATAATTTATATAATTTTTCCACGTCAACAAATTAAAATATTTTTACTACCTAATGATATTTAAGATTGACCATCACTTTCTTCTCTATTATTCCACCCATGGAAAAAAAACTGAAATTGTTTCAATATATCGAAAATTAAAATACATTAAAGGAATATTACTATTTTTTCACTTTTATGTTCATTGCATGGATTTTTAAAATTATTAAATAAACTCATTAAAATTCATGTAATAATCTTCATCACTGGATATATCCTCACAAGAAATCTTGGATTTAAACTTATTCAATCCTTTTGAGTCATTAAATATTATTTCCTTTTTAATTAATTTTTATTCAATGTGTGTTCTCTTCATATATAATCGGCTATCGGGACATAGTTCAATTTATTAATGCTTTCCTATACTCTATTGAACCTAATGAGAAGTTATTTTCTCATTAATCAAATCTGGGATGATTATTGTCAATTTTCTCATGACGATAGAATGTTTAGGAAATTTTTTTTTAAATAAAATCTATCTCACGATTTTTTCACCAAAATAAATTAATCATCAATATCGTCATCTTCTCCCATATAAATATCCATAAATTTATCAAGAAAAATTTATAGTCATGAATCATTGAATTTCATTTCTAATTCACAGGTATCATGGATATATATCTATATTTTATTTTTTATATTCAATCTCATAACTTTTATCAAATATATCTCCAACAATAATGATAGTAACACATTTTTAACTATTAAATTTCTTTAAATATTTTTCTTATCAAAAAATTAATATGTTTTCATTTGTTTAGGGAGATATATACTATTTTTTGTTATATTAAGAACATCCAATCCAAGAGATAGAAAATATTTAACCATGATATCCTTCTATAAATGAATTTATATCCCATTAAATATTGTTACTCTCTTGTTATTGATAATATTAATTATTTATAAGGATAATTTAAATTCGATGGTGTTAAAACTAATTATTAAAGCTCTTATCATTGATAATAAATAGAATTCATTCAATATTCCGTAATACCGACAGATATGACCAAGTTAGAGTGCACAATAATATATAGGGATGAATCGATAGAAATCGATTCAAAAACGCTTAAACAAATAATCCCACAAAATATTTTTGTATAGGACCTAGAATAAAATATAGATAATATGTGAGATGGATAGAGATATAATGAACACAAGACAACTGATTTTAGAAATTTCACAAACTATTTTTAATAAGTGGTTAATCCTTGGTGTACAATGGTTTTAATTAATTTTTTGATATTATTATACAATTATAAATAATTAAAATACTAGAGTAGTAATATTTAAATGAACTCTAGGTACAAGAAATATAAATACGATTTTTAATAATCTAATCAATCTTATACTTCCCACCCCAAGTTCCTCTATTTTTAGATATTATTTTTAACATCATTCTTTTACACAATCCTGTAAAAATACTTAAGAGAAATACCTTTATAATTTATGGTCAATTATATCTTTTTTTATACTGAACTAAGTGAAACATAACATATATATACATACATACATATATATATATATATACGTTAATCATGTTATATTGAAGTTGTTATGAAATATCCATATTGGCATCAGGTAGATTCAAGATGTACACCCAAATATAATATAACATCCATGTTTTCCACTAATAACTTTTCTCCCTTAATATATTTTGAAAAGGTATCCATGGAATAATGCAGTGATCCATAGCATAGTCTTTAGCATCATCAATAAGAAGCACTCAACTGCTTTGGATTTTTTACTTCAAAGTGTGGTATATCAGGATTTTTTACATGGAATGAGAAGTGAAGTTTATATTTATAATAATTCTCTCTATGGTCTACCTTTATAAACTTCCTTAAATTTTTTAGGAAAATTGTTATCATCACTATAGTATTTTTTACCATTTCCCTTGAAATAGTGAATATCCACTATACACGATTTGATATTACATATAATCTATCACATGACATGAAATGTACCACATACCTCATAAAGGATTGTTCCATATAATATTAATGGAAAGACTTTTTTATATAGGAACTATTACATATTTTATTTAATAACATGGAATAAATTATGAATCTTATTAAATTTTTATTTCCTTTTCATGTGACATAGCTATAAAAAACCTCTCACCCATCCATGATCATATTTTCAATAAATAAAACTATGAAAATATATTAAATAATCAATAATAAGTTCTATCTATAAAAAATAAAAGTTAAGAAATAAATTTGAAATTTGACTAAACAAAACACCATAGGATATAATGATGTTTTATAGTGTTATCTAGCTCTATTTAAAATATCAATAATGTATTTATTTTTTCATATTTGATTTAAACATATATCTCACTTTCTTAATACACTACATGAGAGGTCTTCAATCAATAAGGGTATGCCAAATATTTTAGAGATATAAAGAATTGAATAATTATCAATCATATCTCAAATACTAATTTATATATTGATTATGACTGTAACGGCCCTGACCCTAGTATGCTGAATCCATATTCGACTTTATTAAGTGTTTATAATATATAAGTATTCGCATCCCAAAATATGAAATGACTCAATAATATTGTTAAATAAGATACAAAAAATGAGTCATACATGACATTTGAACTCACAAAATACAATGTAGTTTTTTTAGAATAAAATTATCTCATCTAGAATACACCTAAATATCAAACATATCACACTTCAGGGATTTTTGTGGAAAGGAAAAAAATGGTCAGATTATATCCTTTATAAGGGTTAAGTATAATGGATGATACAATAAATAAATAAGTATAATCAATATATAAAGGTATATAATTAAACCACATTCAATTTTAAAAATAATGTGTCCATAATATAGAAGGAATAAATTATGATTAATTAATTCCATATAAATAATCACTTTATCTTGGAAACATAACCATGGATATTATAACTAATATAATAATCATATAGAATATCAATAACTAAATTCAAAATGATTTCATGCCTAATAAAAAACATCTGAACTATCATGAAATATATTCAGGATAGTCAATGTCATGATCTATCCTCAAGAAAATTATTATCAAGATCTATCTTGAATATATTTTAAGTATGTGTGAAGAATAGCATCGGATTCCGCCAACTAATTTATCTCATGGGTCCTATCGACGCATCGAGAGTCTATATAAATATTGTGGCACACCATTTAGTTATTGAGTTCTCTTTATTCATTATATGAATATAATAAACATAAATATCATAAACATTCATATTTGGAAACTATCATATGTAATGAGACTAATTTACGGAACCAATAAACATAGCCATAAACCATCCAGAGAAATTTGGTGAATGGTATCAAAATACAATATTTGTAGTCCATCTAATAAAAACCATCCAAAACATAATAAATATGATGTCAATACAATATGACCCTAATAGATGATATGTACAAAAAATAGTTGATGTCATTGAGGAATAAAATTAAAATAAAAATATCTTTAAAACATTTTTGATGAAAATATATTTTTTCTTCTGAAAGTTAGATGTTAAAATAGAAAAAAAATTAAAAATAATTTTCTTTGGTAGAAAAATTGAAAACATGTAAATTAATATTTAAAAAATAATTATGTAACGACAATATAAAATTTCACACACATCAGAAAATTTAAACAAAGTTCCTTTTCATGTTTCGATAAAATAAATGTTCCAATTGTTTTGAAAAGGATACAATAATCCTTTTAAATTTTTATAGGTCAAAATTGGTAACATTTCCTTCAATAAATCATTTAAAAATGTTAAAAACACCGAAAAAAATTATTAACCATGGTTTTGGAAGATTAATATATTTCTAACTGAAGAGATAAATGAAGTTGGATTATACTAAAAATAGTTTCTCAATTATTTTATATACCAAGGAATATGAAATGGTACTAATAAATGAAAATATCAGGAATATCTCTAAGAAAAAAAATTAAATATTTTTATTAGGAATGGTAAAATAATTTACTTCAACTTGAATTCAAGAACAAATAATATCAATTAGAATTAGATTGTGAAATAAACATTTTCAATGATTATAATGTTGAAGTAGGAATTACTAAATGAACCGATGATTTATTTAAACAATGAATTAAAATATAAAAATTTTAATAAAACATAAGTTATTTAAAATTTCTTATACATATAGACTTAAAATTAAATAATTAATGATGTGGATGTTTAGCCTTATGAACAGAAATTGGGTAAATAAATCTCTTACCTTGTGCTTCTTTTTGATTAAATATGCTTTGAAATCACATATAGTGTCTTGGAACTTGTTATTAAATTATAAAAGAACCATATTAATATTTTTAATATCATATATGTTCCTTTTATAACATTTTATCACCTATTTGTTCATAATCTATCGTTATATTCGCTGTTTCGGGTGTTAATTGACTAGTTTTCTCATGTAAGTTTCTCTATGAAGGATATTTTTCTACCCATATTATATAGTTCTATAATTTCCAAAATAATAAATATGAAATATTTATCATTTTTTAACAACAATTATACTTTTAAAACTAATCAAAAAATTTGGTTATGAAAAATTAATTACAAAATGATTATGGAGATGGTAGGTCGTACGTATGAATGAGTTACATTTCCATTATTTCAATGATAATTATGGAAAGGGGGTCTCTAAAATTTTATATTTAAATAATTTCCTTAATTTTACATATAAAATATTATTTTTTTGAATACACTTACCTATTTCATCCTTTTTTTGTGATGAAAAAGGAGTCACATCAAAACGTGAATGCGGTAGTCCACACACACCCGAACATTTTTTACATATTTATGTGAGTGAACATGTAAGAATGAAAATGATATATATTATATTTCTAGAATGATAAATATTTCATGGATATAATAATTATTTCAACTATTTCACATATAATCATTAACTCTAAACATATTACATTCCGTGTAATGTGTTCATGAAAGATGAATCACATCGCTTGAGGAGGCGAGAGTCCACCATACACATGATCAACGTTATTGTATCGATACGACATCGAAAGTAAAAAATATTTATATGATATATTTAATCCATTGGTATAAATATTTCATAATTATAATATATATACCATATATCCATCATTATACCCAACCGTTAAAGGTGGTAATGGAAGAATGAATGATATCTGTTGGTGTGGCAGTAGTCCGCCGTACACAAGAACTATAATTTTATAACCCATTTGAGGAAAGTGAATATGTTTTTATTCTGTGAAATATTATAAAAAATACAACTATATATAATATATTTAGGTTATTATATATTTTTTTAAATAAAAATTATAGTAGATGGGAAAAAAATTAAGACGCTCATAGAAGAAAATTACCTCTTCTTGGGTATCCTCCTTAGGTTTGCAAAAAACCTTACAAGGATGGATTCATACAATGAATAATGATTATAGGACGAGTTTAGTGAATTTGGGAATTTAATTTTGGTATTTATTTTTCAATCCAGTGAGGTGTTATGGTGTGAAGAAGATAGGCGAGAGGTGTTATTTTATAAGTGGGAGAGAATACCTACTTGGTATTATTGAAAAGAATGGATTTCTCCCATGTTTTTCATATGTAATATGGTAATAAAATTACACATAATTTAACCTTGCAAGATTAATAGTCTCAATTTTACTATCCAATAATTTGTATACAACTGAATACTTTATCATTTTAGATTAACCCTCAGTAAACCCATTTTTACATTAATCATGGTAATTAATTTTTAATTTATTCAATATTTTTTTGGTAAAAAATTAAGTATACTTTTAAAAACATTATAAATAATTAGGATTGAGAATATGAAATCCAACTTTCTAAATTCATTTAACATAAGTATAAAATTTTATAAAATATTAATCTTTCAAACTCAATGATAAAGCGGTTTTTTAAAGATAAAAAATCCAAATGATAAAAAAACATTTTCATATGAAAATTCAACATGAAAATGAACCAAATTTAATAAATTGGATTAACAAATATAAAATTGAATAAATATTAATTTAAATCTTTTTAAAATTATAATTTAACCTTGTAATTTTTTTAAATGAAAAGCTGGTTTTTATTAAAATTCAGCATTTTCGGTATTCATCAAAAAAATGAAAAACTTAAACAGAAATACCAAAAAAACCCAAATTCTAATTTTAAAATTCTTGTTTCAGAAATGAATTTTTATTTTTCCAATATATCATAAAAAACTGGCAATAATTAATATTAAATTATGTGTTCAAAGTGTGATTAAGTTATATTTTTTTAAAAATAGTTCTTTAGAAAAAAAAATTTTTCTTTTAAATGATTCATATTTTATTCCTAATCAAAATGTAACCACAATTATAATAATTTATTTATTAATATTCATATTCACCAAATTAATGGTTAGGATATAACAATTATATTAAACATTAATATTTTAATAATATTTTATATTTTTTTAAACATGACGTTGCATGTAACACAAGATAAACTGAGTGTTATGAGTAGTGAAAGCTAAACTCAATATTGCATGTAATTAAAGATATTGAATAGATTTAATTTATTTCAAAATAAATTTATCATATAATGTCTCAAGGAGATATATTCTCGTCAATCTTGGTGATGTGTGTCACATACACTATCAAATACAATGTTCTTATTTTATGATTTAGAGATATTATATTCTTCACATCATAAATAAATTTAATACTTTCAATTTAATCATGGTATCAACAATAATGGATTTGATATTTTAAAATACCAATTTTGGAAATCTCACTACATAAAAAAGGTAGTAAAACACCCTTTTAATAATAGTTAAGGGGGAGTAAGAAGGTCAACTTGAATAATAACATAATTAGGTTTTCGAGTTAGAGAACATAGGTGGGAAATAAAATGTAGAGACCCAAGATTGATGTACATGTACATTACATTACTTTTGTAGAATACATAATACATATCAAAAACAAACACCCAAGGATCGTAATAGATTAGTGTCTTTAGAAACATGGAACATAATCTTCTAATCATGGTGAAAGATCTTCAACCTCTCCCATTAAAATATTCCCCTTTTATTTTCTTACCTAAAACCTTTCGTTATATCCTAGGGAAAAGAAAACATATAACAGGTGACCTCAAATGCTCAATAAGGGTAGGCATGGAGAAAATAAAACAAACCATATACACTTAAAAAAACATGATCATACCGTTTAGACATAAAAATCATGAGTTATGAAATAAATCATGGCAGTACGTAAGGCATAGATCATAAAGGAATATAAAACTTGATAAAATATCATGGAAATAAAACATGTAATTGTGGAAGACCATTAAGAACAGTATATGATTTCCATAGTAGCCAGGTCATTTCTTATAATACCATCATAGTGGACAAAGTCCATTACTGAACTGGGTTTAATTATCAATAAAACCCGGTATTACTGAATTGTATTTACTTGTCGTTCCAGTCATGTATATATCAGGAGATATAAATATTTACCCAATTCATTGTAGTGAGATATAGGTCCCACCCATCTCACATTGAAATCATTCTTACGTGTGCCACAAAACAATCATAAATCATTCATCATAACCAAAATAATAAAATGGGTTTCATAAACATCATCACATCTTAATATAATCCATATAAAACAAATAGATATCAATATTCATATGAAAAATAAAACCATGTAAATAATAGAGACATTATACTTGAAACATAATCATACTAAATAATTTCATCTTAGAAGGTAAATAATTTTGATAAAATAAATGAAATGAATTCTTGAGGAAAATATCCTTTCATCTTCAAAATCATTTTCTTTTCTCAAAATGAAATACAATTTTAAAATAAATTAATTTTTATTTAAAATAATAATGAAATATTTTATAGGAAGATTCAAGTAAACAAGGTGTTATCAAAATGTAAATATTCATTCAAGCTGTATAACTTAAAAAAACATTCTTCTTGTACTTTTACCGGAAAAGTCCAAAAGTCCCCCTTATGGTAAACAAAAGAAATATTACGTCCATACTACATAGTAAAAGTCTAAAAGGGGAAAAAATGTCTTTAAAATACATGGAATAACAGTAAACACTTTATGAAGAAAAAATTATAAAACAAGAACATGGATGATAAATATAACCCTGGTAAATAATTACAAATAAACATTCTCGGATAAGCACAAGATTGAAATAATTATCCCTTACCTTAGGTCCAATTTCTTTCATACATTTCTGAAACACTAATATAGTGGGTTTAAACATATTATTAACTTTTAACAGAACCATAATAATATTTATGATATCATATATGATTCACTTATGACTTTATATTACCCGTTCTTTTGTCAATTCAATGTTAAAGCAGTATTTTGGGTAAAATTGTTTCATTTATTGTACGTGTTTGGACTTTTTGTTCATGATATTATTACTTATATCCTAATTTACTTAACTCCCGAATATAAAACAAGATTTATATATAATATAGATTCAACATGTAAATATATTTGATAGATCGTTAAATGTAATGAAATACACCGTTAATGGAGACAGTAGGTTGTACGTACACATGAACAATGTTTTCATTTTCTTATTGAATTGAATGGAAGTAAATGACCTATTTATACATACATAAATCCAGTAGAATTATTATATAATATATATCATGATTACTTATTATATATACTTTATAATCATTTTTGAATGGTTAACATGGAGAATGAATCTCATCGCATCATGGAGACGGTAATATGTACGTACGCAAGAGCGATGATATCCTACCCATAATTATTTAATGGAATTGTAGTGGATGATATAATGTCTTATAATTAGAATCATGTTATAATAATAATATATAGTAATTATTTCCAACATTATACCCATCCAAGTACGGTGGTGGTGGGAAAACATATTACACCACAGCGTGGAGACGATATTCCGTAAGTACACACGCACGGTGATTTTGTTTTCCATTGGATGGATAGAGGGTGAAATAGGGTTTTTTATATATTGATAATAGTGTATCATTATATTATTTATACTTATGTTATTACTTTATAATTAAACAACTAAATAATAGGATGTATAAGAATAAATAAATTTGAATGAATTGGTAAAGGATATTACCTCTTCTTCAACGCGCCTCTTCTAAACCTCCTCTTAGGGAACTAAAGATGCTTTTTAAGGAAAAATAGGACCTATATTATATTTATATGGAAGTGGAGAAGATAAAATGATAGTTTTTGGCCAATATTTAAGGCTCAAAATTTTGTGAAGAGGAGAGGGAGGAGGTTCCCTTTTATAAGAGCGCAGAAGAGCACTTTTGGATACCTCTAGGAAATTAATTTCTAATAAACTAAAACCCCAAATAAAAACATCCAATGTGACTCAAATTAGGATATGAGAAAAGAAAGGGTTGTAATATCATAAACCAATAAAATTTATACATGTTTTTATTTTATTGTAAATCTTGTCATTGTGATTTATCCATATTTAATGAATTTTATTTTATTTGTGGTAATAATGTTATAAATTTTAAATGGGTATAAATACTTACTTATGTTTTGTTAATTAAACATAATTGGATACTTTATGACATCTAGACAATATAAATTTTAATTTATAATTTTTTAATATTTTTGCGATTTTTTGAACAATTTAATAATATGTTCTTTTTATAAAAAATCAATACTGTCAATTTTGAAACTATTCAATTATTTCAATTTAAATAAAATACAAAAAGAAGATATATTCGAACCAAAATATTTCATATATTCCTAACATGGCATATTCATATAAAAAAATCATATAGAACATTGATTTGTTCATATAAGTTTTATTTTGATGTTTTTAAACCCATTTATTTGATATTTTTGTTTATAAAATAATTATTACAACATTTATGTATAATTATTTAATACACTTATTTGTTGCATAAAAATAAAAAATAAAACACTATGATAAATATAAATCCAGTATATTTCATAATAATTCTTTTACTATAATTTTTCATCTTAAAATCACAACATTCAAATTTTTATACTTATTAAATTATGAAGGTGAAAACTTTGATGTCTTTTAAAATAAAATAATATAAATGTCATAATCAATTTTATAACACACCAAATGGTCAGAAATTCCACCCTTGGATTATTAAGGGCTATATATACATGATTAATAAGTTTTGGTCTGGTTTTTAGGCCTTTAATGGGTATTATTATTTGAATAAAAACTATATTATTGATTTTTCAATAAATAAATAATTTCTGCATCATTAATGTATAAGATATTTATGTAATTAAATATTTCATAATGATTAAAAATAAATTAACATAACAAATAAAAACATTTTATATTTCAAATAGATATTTATAATCTAATTTATATTCTGTATAACCTTATTATAAAAATACTTTTATTATTAAAGTTTGAGTGAGACATATTTCACTTTCTTTAAATAAAATAAATTAAAGGTTTTAATCACATCCAAGTGGCTTCCAAATGATACCATTTAGACCCTAGTATATTTTATTATGAAATATAATCATCCAATTGTATTAATACAAATGTTAGCTTAATTTTATAATATTATATTTACCCTTAATTTCCGGATTTACCTTTAACTGTGGTAAATAAAATTTACCGTAGTTACTATTCATAATGCCTAAAAATAAAAAGTATCCTATTATCATAATTTGGACCTTGTGATTCCAAATATGGAATCCATTTTTCAAAATTCAATACACAAAAGTGGCAGTATTTGATTTAAAATGTATCCCGCTGTTGAGAAAATAGGTTTTAAATGTTAAAACATTGCAAAAGATTGAAATGTTTTTACCTATGAATCCAGTGTAAAATTAATGCTAATGATTTAAATTATATTAAATGGTAAAAATATATTATATTTATAATTTAAAACCCTTAAATATTATAATTTAACCATATAAATAATCTTGATGACAAAAGTTGTTTTTAATTAAAATTTAGCATATTTTTACTATTCATCAAAATATGAAAGTTAAAAAAAAATATTAAAAAATTATCCAAAGTAAATTTTTTTATACTTATTGCAATTAATAACTTTATTTTGTCAAATTTAGATCATAAAAATTTCAAAAAAAATATTTAATGTGGGTGCGCCATTAAAAGGTGGCAAAACCGTATTTTTTGAAAAATACTTATTTTACATGGAAAATTTATTTTTTTCTCATACCATGTTCTAGAATATGTGTAAGATGAATGATATTGTTATAAAATTCAAAATGTGGTTAATACTATTCATAATATCTAGTTCATAATATATCTTTGTTTAGTGAAACTCGGTATTGCGTACAACACATGCTATTAAGGAATGTCACTCTTGCATGCAACACAAGACAAGAACAATGTTTGCGTATACTACAAGCTAATATGGTATAGAACAAGATAATCATCGTGTAGCATACAACGCCAGACATCAATGATATTAAAAATAATATTTCTCATAAAATCTCATGGTGTTATATTCTATCCACCTTAAAATAAATTTCTCCCTCAAAATTCGTCGGGGTTATACATGGTTTACTACTTAAATGTTTTTTTCATAGACACAAACTTCGTAAAAAGGAATAATAAAATTTAATTTTAAAAAATAATGTATGAAACGTAATGGTTACCAAAATTAACTCATCACTGGGTTTCCACATACTTGAACAAAGGTGAAAATATGGATATAGAAGATAAATCTAACCATCAAGTCCTGATGGAGAGTAGTAGAGGACATGGCTATGAAAAAGACAATAATCACACAGCCAAAAATTTGTGATGATCTAAATTACCATATAATTCATCGAATATGAGGGTACCAAGAGAACTTCTTTGGTTTTCAAGATCATTTCTCTAAAGTTAATGAATTTTTGCATAAGGATAAATACTTACTTGATTTTAGTATAATATCATCATTGGTAATTCCATGAACAATTTCCACTTAATATATTATTTAAAGAAATGTAGTTGAATTTGTTTTTCTTGAAATTTTTTACAGATCATGCAATAGAATGATAGTTTATTCCATCTGTCTCAAAAATTTAGCAAAAGTTAATAAATATACATAAGTCCATCCATGGTGAGATTAACCGTATATGATTCCAAAAATATACTTATACTTCAACTATCATAGAGCTTAATAAAATAAAACTAAATATTACTAACTAGGGACATCATGTATGCCAGTAGTAGGAGATAAAGGGTTGTCACACTTCGGTAGTGGGTTTGATTCCTACATCCTTGTCTGATGTGACGAGTTATCACCCTTCCTACGTGTTGTCCTTTTTCAAAAAATACACTATTATAACATTCTAGAGAAAATTTATAGCCTTAAACAATACTATCATATTTCAAACATAATCCATTCCAACCTTTAGTCTTATCAAAAATACTTCTGTCCAATCTCATAATATAAAGAAAATGATTACTAGAAAGTTCATCTACCGATAATGTGAATACCATCATTTATCCCCATATATCATAAGATATATCATGTTGTTCACATTCCAAACATGTGAATACCTTAATCATTTATTTTCGTGAAACACGATTTACCATATAACCTTAGTGAAAACATAAATTCAATCAAAAGTTAACTCTTTCCACATACCAAAATCCAAAACAAACATCTATATACTCAAACCATGATATCACTTTGTGCTTATACCAGTCATGAGTTCATTAATACTATCAAACATCTCATTATCCCTTTATCCCTTAATTATGAACATATCATCTACGTTCCAAAAATATCCGAATAACATTTCATGGTTACCAGTACCATTCAACATATACTTTAAAAAACATTAATAAAAACGATAGTGTAGCAATCCTTAGATGTCTCTTTATTCCAAAGTACCATTAAATTACCTATTCAACATGACTCATGATAAAAATAAAATCATTCCACTACCTTCTTATACCATTGACCGAGCTTCATCATTTTTTCGTCAACACTTCATTCATATCATATATCATTTGTAGTCTCTTCATCATCATCAACATAAATACTGCCCATAAGACCATGATTATTCTCATTATGAGATTTTCCCTTAGTGTCATGGTTTTCAAAATGCTCATACATTCTACATTTAAAACAATTAACTGTTTTTGATGTCTTAGCAATACCATTATACTTTTTCATGGTGTTAACTAGACCTTTTCTATTGCAATTACTGTCTTTGAGTCCTTCTTTTCTACACCCAAAGAATCTTCAAATTCATCTGAAAAATTCACCCTGATGCCTCTTCCCACATTATTTACATGAGGGAAATTGAACTTTCTTTCCTCTATCATCATCACGAAACTCCATCTTTCTCTTATTAGCTGATTCATAAAACTTACTAAAGTTGAGATTATTGATCATATTATGAGATTTCTGATTAGGAGTAATAATGAGGTTTGAATTTCCAAATCCCATTTCATTTGGTTTCTCATGAAGAATATCATTCCATTGTCCGTTATATCCTCCATCATCATGAATCTTCATGTTTCCAGCCGTTTTTAAAAAATCAAAAAGAATAATGTGAGAGGATAAAATCATACTAGGAAAACAACATAATCAAGGGGGAGTACATTCTATCTCTAACATCTTAGGTTTAATCCTAGGATATTAATGATCGTTATCAAAATTCTAGGACTATAACCTATACTTATACTTATCCTTAGGGACATCCCTAGACATACCTTAGAAACATCCCTAGAGATCTCACTAGAGTTTTTGCATCCTAATTTCCAAAGGTTAACTAAGCCTTTCTTCTGATACCAACATTAGAGACCCAAGCATGACGTACATGGACATTAAATTAATTTTACGGAATACTTAATACATATCAAATTCAAAAAACTAAGGATCGTAATATTTTAGTGTCTTTCGAAACTCGGAACATAATCTTCTAATCATGGTGAAAGATCTTCAACATCTCCCATTAAAATATTCCGATTTTGTTTTCTTACCTAAAACCTTTCTTTATATCCTTGGGAAAAGAAAACATATAAAGGGTGACCTGAACTTCTCAGTAATTATAGAAATTGAGAAAATAAAACAAACAATATACACTTAAAAAACATGAAAATAAACTTTAAACATCAAAATCATTAGTTGCGAAAAAAATCTTGGCTGTACGTAAGGCATAGATCATAAAGGAACATAAATCATGAAAAAATAGCATGGAAATAAAACTTGTAATTGTTTAAAACCATTAAGAACATGATATTATTTTAATAGTATCCAAGGCATTTTTTCCAAGACCATCATAGGGGACAAATTCCATTACTGAACCGGGTTTAGTTGTCGTTCCAACCCTTTATTACTAAACCAGATTTACTTGTTGTTTCATCCATGTATATCTCATGAGATATAAATTTTTACCCAATGCATTAGAGGGAGATATAGGTGCCACCCATCTCATATTGAAATCATTATTATGTGTGCCACAAAACAATCATAAATCATTCATCATAACCCAAAGAATAAAATGGGTTTCATAAACATCATCCCATCTTAACATAATCTATATAAAAAAATTAATATCATTTCATCATAAGAAAAATGAAACAATTTAATTAATTGAGGCATTATACTTGAAATATAATCATACAAAATAATGTCATCATATATGGGAAATAATTTTGATAAAACACTTGAAATGATTTCTTGAGTAAAATATCTTTTCTTCTTCAAAATCATTTTTTTTCTCAAAATGACAAACAATTTTAAAAGAAATGATTTTTTTAAAATAATCATGAAATCATTCATACGAATATTCATGTAAATAAGGCGTTATGAAACTGTAAAAATCCATTCATTCCCTATAATTAAAAAAAACATTCTTCTTGTACATTTTGTTGGAAAAGTCAAAAAGTACCTTGTATGGTAAACAAAAGAATGATTATTTCCATACTACATAGTAAATGTAAAAATTGGGTAAACATGACTTTAAAAATACATTGAATAATAGTAAAAACTTTATGAAAAAAAATTGTATGACATGGACATGGATGATAAATATAACCCCAGTAAATACTTACAAATAAACAATCTCAGATAAGATCGAGATTGTAATAAATATCCCTTACCTTTGGTCCAATTTTTTCGTACATGTATGAAACTCCTGTATAGTGGGTTTAAACATATTATTAACTTGTTACAGATTCATAATAATATTTAATATATCATATATGTTTCATTTATGACTTTATATTACTCCTTTTGTCAATTCCATGTTAAAGCAGCGTTTTGGGTAAAATCGTTTCATTTATCATACATATTTGGATTTGTTGTTCTTGATTTTACTACTTATATCCTAATTTATTTAATTAAATAATGTCAAAAATGATTTATATATAATATATATTCATCAATATAATATATATTATAGATCGATAAATGGAATGAAATACACCGTTCATGGAGACCGTAGGTCGTACGTACGCATGAATGTTGTTTTCATTTCCTTATTAAATTGAATGGAAGTAACTGGCATATATATGTATATATATATAAATCTAGTAGCATTATTTTTTCACATATTTTGTGAATAATTATTATATTTACTTTATAATCATTCTTGAATGGTTAACATGGAGAATAAATCTCATCGAATCATGGAGACGGTAATCCGTACGTACACACGAGCTATGATATCATTCCCATAATTATTGAATAGAATTTGAGTGGATGATATAATATCTAATAATTATAATACTGTTATAATAGGCATATGTAGTTATTATTTCCACCATTATACCCATTCACATATGATGGTGGTGGAAAAATAGATTACCCCATAGCG
Source organism: Viscum album (assembly GCA_963277665.1). Classification (NCBI taxonomy): domain Eukaryota; kingdom Viridiplantae; phylum Streptophyta; class Magnoliopsida; order Santalales; family Viscaceae; genus Viscum; species Viscum album. The sequence continues at coordinate 1,594,624,932 of OY728150.1, forward strand.
TGGAGACGGTATTCCATACGTATGCACGCGTGATGATTTCTTTTTCCGTAGGATGGTTAGAAGGTGAAATATGGTTGTTTTATATTTATAATAACATGTCAGTATTTTATTTATACTAATTTTATTACATTATAATGAAACAACTATAGAAGAGTAATTACAAGAAGAAATAAATTTTAATGAATCATTAAATGGTATTACCTCTTCTTCAACGTGCCTCTTCTAAACCTCCTCTTAGGGCACTAAAGATAGTCTTTCAAGAAAACCAGGACAACTATTATGTTTCTAGGAAAGTGTAGAAAAGAAATGAATAGGTTTTTCTTGAGCTTGAAGGCTCAAAATGTTGTGAATAGGAGACGGAGGAGGTTCCCTTTTATAAGAGAGGAGAGGGGCACTTTTGGAATCCTCTAAAATATTAATTAATAATAAACTCAAACCCCACGTAAAAACTTCCAAACTGAATTAAATTAGGATATGAGATAATATAGGCTTGTTGTCTCCTCAACCAATCAAATTTATACATGTTTTTATTTTATTTTAAACCTTATCATTTTGATTTATCTATTTTTAATCGATTTACTTTTATTTGTGGTATTAATGTTATAAATTTTAAATGGTTATAAATACTAACTTCTGTGTTTTTAATTATACATAATTGGTCCATTTATGACATTTTCGACCTTATAAATTTCAATTTATAATTTTTAAATATTTTTTTGATTTTTAAACAATTTAATAATATTTTATTTTTATAAAATATCAATAGTTTCAATTTTGACACTATTCAATTATTTTATTTTAAATAAAATACACACAGAAGATATATTCAAAAAATATATTTAATATATTCCAAACATGTCATATTCATCTAAAAAATTCATTTATCACATTAATTGGTTCATATATTATTTATTTTAATGTTTTGAAAACCATTTATGTGATACTTCTCTTGATAAAATATTTATTACAACATTTATGAATAATTATTTAATACACTTATTTATTGAAAAAAAATAATGAATAAAATAATATGATAAAGATAAATATAAATATAATATTTTCATAATAATAAATTTTCTAGAATTTATCATCTTAAAATCACAACATTTAAATTGTTATATTTATTAAATTATGAAGGTGACAACTTTGACATCGTTTAAAATAAAATAATATAAATGTCATAATTGCTTTTATAAGGCTCAAAATGGCCGAAAATTAGACCATCGGATGATTATGGTTTAGATATACATGACCAATAAGTTTTGGTCAGGTGTTTGGGCCTTTATGGGTATTATTATTTGTATACAAACTATATTATTGATTTTTCACTAAATAAATAATTTCTACATCATTGATGTATAAGCTATTCAGGAAATTAAATATTTATAAAAAATTAAAAACAAATTACCACAAAAAAATTATATTTCAAATGAGTATTTCTAATTTAATTTATATTCTGTATAACCTTATATTAAAAATACTTTAATTATTACAGTTTGAGTGAGACATATTTCATATTCTTTAAATAAAACAAACTAAAGGTCTTAATCACATCCAAGTGGGTTCCAAAAGATACCATTTCAACCAAAGTGTATTTTAAGATGAAATATAATTATCCAATTATACTAATATAAGTGTTAGGGTAATATTTTGATATTATATTTACCCTTATTTTCCGGATTGACCTTTAACTATGGTAAATAAAATTTATCATGGTTTCTATTCATAATGCCTAAAAATATAAAAATATCCTATTAAAATAATTTGGACCTAATGATTCCAAATATGGAATCCATTTTTTCAAATTCAATACACAGAAGTGGAAGTATTTAATTTAAAATAAATTCCACTATTGAGTAAACGGGTTTTAAAAGTTAAAACATTGCAAAATATTGAAATGATTTTACCTATGAATTCAGTGTAAAATTAATTATAATGACTTACATTGTATTAAAAGGTAAAAATATATTCTATTTATACTTTAAAATAATTAAATATTATAATTTAAACATATAAATTATCTTGATTAAAAAATTTGTTTTTAATTAAAATTTAGCGTATTTTTACTATTCATCAAAATATGAAAGTTAACATAAAAATATTAAAAAAATATCCACAGAAACTTTTTATATAATTATTGCAATGAATAACATTATTTTATCAAATTTAACTCATAAACATGTCAAAATCTAGATTTAATTTAGGTGTGCCATCAAAAGGTGGAAAAACTGTATTTTTTGGAAAAAAAACTTATTTTACGCGAAAAAATTATTTTGTACTCATACCATGTTCTATAATATGTGTAAGACGAATGATATTGTTATAAAATTAAAAATTTGGTTAATAATATTCATAATGGCAAGTTTATAATATATCATTGTTTAGTGAAACTCGGTATTGCGTACAACACACACTACTGACGAAGGTCGCTTTTGCGTGCAACATAAGCCAAGAATACTGTTTGCGTATACTACAAGCTAATACGGTATAGACCAAGCTAATCTTGGTGTAGAATACAACACCAGAAATAAAAGAAAATAAAAATAATATTTCTCATAAAATCTCAGGGTGTTACATGAAAACATGGACATGGAAAAGAATACTAATTCCCACGGACTAATAGAGATTGATAAGGTTTATTGATCACTGGAAATATGGTTATTCAAGAAAGGTTAAAAACCACAAAAACATATAGAAAATAATTATGAAACGGCTCATTAATACCCTTAGAAATGATTTTACGATGATAAAATTTTCTTTTAATATCCATTTACTATAATTGGTGAACTTTCATCAGAAGATAAACATACTTCATTTCATTCCATTTTATAAGCGCAATAACAACCTTTGGTTAGGCCTTTAATAATTTCCAATTCACCCCTAACATCAAAATATGAATATCCAAAAAAAATTTCTTATTCCTAAATCACTAAAATTTATTTTATCCAATCATAATATCTATAAAAGAGTGAAAATTATTTATATTTATCTCAAAATACTTTCAAAAACGAATTTGATAAGAAAATGTTTTATAATATTCATAAATCTTTATTTTTCTATGTAATACATTAATTTTTAAAACCTCATCCAAATTTCAATTTAAACCCTTTTCCAAATGGTTGACCTTTTGACCCTCAAAAAATATTAGGATCTAAAAACTTTATAAATAAGGTCAATGAATTTACATTATCCATATCCATTAGTATCCATTAGTATCCAATTTACATTATCCATATCCATAATCTCTTTATAATAACACCATTATGTAAAAATTTATAAAATCTTAATGTTTATCTTTCACTCAATTATGTGTTTTCCAAGTAGTTATACTTTCCACATAATTAATTTTTTTGGTACAATTTAATATACACTTTTAAATCCTAAAAGAAATAGTATTACAATACAATAATTTGTCATTTTATAATTCTTATAAACATGATATCATTGAAACATAATTATAAATATTGAATCTAAACACAAGAATATTAATAATTCCTATTCTTATATTGTAATAGTATAATCTTAACCATCATCCCTTTGATTATTTTGAGGTATATTCCATTAGCATTTGAGACATTGATTTCTGTAGTTCCATATATACTTAAAGTTTAAGCATTTTAAATTGGAAACATTTTTCCTACCCTTAGAATCATAATAATGGTGGCATTTATCTCCACACTTGTGGAAAAATATTATTAATTTTAATAAGTTATTGTGGTTTTTGTTTCCATAATTATCACATTTGGTAAAATACATTTTTCTATTCATCCATTTATCAATCCTTTTTCTTATCATCTTATTATTTCCCTATTTCCTTTCAAAGACATAATACGTAGATAATTCATTCTCTATATTGTTAGAACAAGACATTATGTCCTCATGTGATGAGAATTTATGGGACACAACTTCCCATCTAATGATTAGCTTAAAATCATCAAGGAAACAATCCTTCTTACCCATTGGATTATATACATGAATGGGGTTATTATTCTTGTCACTAAACACCGTTTTTAAATGATATAATACAATAGAATATATCGTATCATTAAGAAACATAATGTATCATAAGAAATCATGTGAAATACTTAATCTAAATTGAATAATTTATTCATACCAAATCTAATAATCATAAAAACATTTTCTTTATTGATATATCTTTATTAAAATCCTTCATAATGATGTGTAATGAAAATGAAAATTATCTTAATAATATCTCTTGGGAGTGTCAAAGCAAGTTTATAAAAAGTTCCATATTCACAAACCAGGTGACGATCGGTTCAAAACCAAAGATACCTTTTCAGAGTAATTACCCCTAGTTACCATGGTTCCAAAACAAAATCAACATGTAGTATCCAGAAATGGAATAATTATATGGAAAACCCACATAATATTTATCTTACTAAAACATTAGGATGTTCTTATATACTTATCCTCAAAGTATTCCATTGGTTAATGATCAAAAATTTTTACTTTTAATAAATATAGTTCCCATGGTTTTAACTGAACGTCCTCTGGTACTAACTATAATGATCTTGAACCCACTATCTCATAGTTGATTCCTACATTATTACATTTTCCTCTAATATAATAAATCATGTCTTAGAGGCCCAATTAGCATAGTAGTCATGGTAAAATAGATAAATACGTGATTCTTAAATTACATTTGAAACCATAAATTACAACATTATTTTTTTGGATAATGAAATTATCCCCAGTATCATATCTCTACTTATAAAACATAGTCCACTTAATAGGTTACTATAAAAAGGGAACTAAATAAGGATGACCTAAAATCCTTAGTAAGGGTTAACATGGAGGAATATATCATGAATCAATAAGATTAATAAAAATGGAAAGGAATTAAACTGTATCACATTCAATTTAATCAAATACCATAGCATAACATGGTTAGAAAAACTGATGACCAAGTAATTTTATATAAAAAACACATTATCATGAAAGCATGACCATGGATATTCGAACTATTCAAATAATCATATGAAAAATCATCAATTGAAATCATAATGGTGGAATGAACAATTTTTAATGTCTAAAATATCCTAATATATCTTTAAGATAATAAATGTCAAGGCTATCTGTAAGACGGTTGTTGTCATGATCTATCCTCAAGACAGTTTAAATATGTGGGTAGAAACCTATCTGATTTGTCCAAATGATTTATCTCATGAGACCTATCTATGCATCGAGAGGTATATAAATTCCAAGCCTTACCCATCGCATACTATTTCCATTTCATTATTTATTTTAAGGTGATGAAAAAAAACAAAATACATTTTTTTTGAGAAATAATCAATAAAAATGTGAATACATTCTCAAATAAATAAACATAACCATAAATCATCCCATGTAATATGGATAATTATATCAAAATAAAATATCCATAATCAAACTGATCATAAAAAATCCCAAAAAAGAATAAGGATGATATTAGTACAGATTTTTCTTATAAGATTATAATTACAATGATGGGTTTGATTATATTGGTGAATTTAAATACCCTAAAAAGATCTTTTTAAACATTCTTGAGTAAAATATATTCTTTATTTTGAAAATACATTTTTAAAACTGAAAACATTTTAAAAATAATTTTCATTTGAAATCAACCTGAAAATATATAATAGAATTTTTAAAATATCTTGATGTCATGACCTCAGAATTTTTTTCATTTCATACATGGTAAAACAAGTATTTCATTCACAGTTTTGCTGAAAAATATGAATTTATTTAAAAAATACATAAGATTCCTTTGAAAAAAATCAAAAAATAATCATGGGTAGAAATTCCTTTATAAAATAGTTTTAAATGGTTAAAAAAATTGAAAACATTTTTTAAATCATGGTTTTGGATGGAAAACATATTTCCGACCAAAGAGATAAATGAAGTTATATTTTCCTAAAAAACATTTTCTAAGTTATTTTAAGTAAAACAATGGGTAAAATGGTATTATTAATTAAAAATATGATGAATAAAAATAATGTTATAAAATTAAATGGTTGAATTGGGAAATGGAAAAATAATTTCCTTCGACCTAAATTAAATAAAAAACAATCTCAATTAGAATGATATTGTGAAATAAAACATTGAAATGATTATAACATTGAAGTGATAATTAAAAAAAAATAGAATATGTGTTTAAAGTATAAATACATATAAAAAATATATATAATAATAAAAATGAAGGCCTTAGTGCCATTAGAGGATATAATCAATGAAATTGATGTTTAACCCAATGAACAGAAATTGAGTAAAGAAATATCTTACCTCACACTTCCATTTGGTTAAACATGGTTTATCATCCTATGTAGTGGTTTTCAACATGTTACTAACATATAAAAGTTCCATATTAATATGTAAAATGTCATATATAATACTCTTATAACATCTCATCACCCTTTTTTTAATAACCATTCATTATTTTTATTATTTCGGGTGTTAATTGCCTTATTTTCTCATATGTGGTTTTTCCATGAAGGATTTGGTTATATTCTATATTAAAAAGTTATATCATATCTAGAGTAATAATAATGATATATTTATTATATTTTTACATGAAATATAATTTTAAAAATAATCATGAAATATGGTTTGGAGAAATGAAATATGTTACGATCCTTGAGACAGTTGGTCATACGTACACATGAGTATGGTTTCCATTTTTTCAATTATCATTATGGAAAAGGTTTATGTGATATTTTATCTTTAAATAAATGTATTATTATAATATATGCCTTTTTACATCTCAAAATACTTTTATATATATCATGAATTTTGTGTGGTCATGAAAATAGAGACACATCGCTCTCAGAAGGCAGTTGTCTACACATACACTAACGATGTTATCATTTATAAGTGATTAAAAAGGAATGAAAGAAAGTGATATATATTATATTTTAATAATGATAAATTAGAAATTAATATCATAACTATTTAATATAAATTAAATATAATCATTCACTTAACGCTTTTTTTATTCCATAAAAAGAATTATTGAAAAATGAATCACATCGCTTTGCAAGGTGGTAGTCCACAGTACACAAAACCGACGTTATCACTTCACTACATAATAAAGAGTAAATATATATTTGTGGTATAATGAATACATAGGTATAAATTTTTTATAAAAATACTATTAATTCTTTATATTCATCATAATATCTAACCATTAAAGGTGATAATGGAATAACGAATGATATTTGTTCGTGAGGCAGTAGTTCGTCATACACATGAATGATGATTTCGTAACCCATTTTATGGAAGTGGAGACGGTTTTAGGTCATGAACTTATAATAAAACATCCCATTCTATTTAATATATTTAAGTTACTATGTAATCATGTTTTAATAATTATTTAATGATGTGGATAAAGATAAAAAATAAAGACACTTGTTGAAGAATGTTACCTCTTCTTCAGGTATAATCGTTAGGTTTTCACTAATGCCATACACAGATGGATTTATTACCAAAACAAGTCTTTTAGTATGATTTTTTGGAATTTTAAAAGATTTTTGGGAATTTCTTGTAAAATCATAGTAGGTGTAAAGGTTTAAATAATATAGGAGAGCGGGTGGCCATTTTTCAGAGGGAGGGATAACACACCTGGTATTTTTTAAAATAGTTGAGTTCTCCCACATTTTTCATATGTCACAAGGGTCCAAAATTGGATATTAAATAACTATATTGGTTTTATTGGTTGATAAATGGCCATTAAATTGTTTTTAATAATTTATATAGTTCATTTTTACCCATATCTTTTTAGATTAACCCTATAATACCCCATTTTTACATTAACTATCGAGATTAATTTTTACTGTATTCACTATTCATTTAGTCAAAAAAAGTTGAACTGATTATAAATTATAAATTATTATAATTTCAAATATTGAATCAATTTTAAAAAATTCAATTCAAATATTTATAAAAAATTAATATAAAATTAATCTCACATTCGTGATGAGAATTCGTGTTTTTAAAGAGAAAATGTATGAAAGTTTACAATGTTTTTATATCAAAACTATAAATTAAAAGTATTATAATGAACATAATTATATTAATTTATAAATAATTTAAATAATAGTACTTTTAAAAAAATTAAAAATATAATTTACTCTTATAAATGATTTAAATGAAAAGGAAGTTGTGGATTATAATTCTGTATTTTTCATTATTCATTGAAAAGTTATGTGTTTAATAAAAATCCCAAAAAAATCACCCTATGATTATTTTGGTACTTTTTTCAAAAATGAATTTTCTTTTTAAAAATAAATTTTCAGCAAATTCTAAAACATATATTTAAATTTTTAACTATGTATGATTAATCCGTCATTTAGAAAAAAATCATTTTTAGAAAACATTCTTTTTCTTTTAAATGATTATTGTAATATTACTAATCCATAGATAACAATAATTTTAATAATATTCATACCCACCAATTTATAATCAATTTTATAACTATTATAAGAAATAATAATATTTTATTAATGTTTTATATTTTGTTTAAACTTGTTGTTGTGTGTAACATATTCTAAACTAAGAGTTGTGTGTAAATCAAGAAAAATTAATTGTTCTGTATAACAAAAGCTATTGTATTGATTGAATTTATTTAATAATAAATATATCATAAATTCTCATGGTGTTATATTTTCTTCTAATATTTGTGCCACGTGTCACATACACTATCGAATATAATGTTATTATTTTAGGATTTCAGGCTATTATATTTTTATGATAAATCTTGTAACACCCCAAGCTTCTACGGTACGCTTCTCTTTGAATAATGTGATAGCGTGTGTTGTACGCAACACTGAGTTCTAACACACCATAACCAATCAAACTAGCCGTTATGAATAGTAATACCTACTTTTTGAAATTATATATATTTTATATTTCAAAATGGACTTCATTTTTGGATTCGTAATATCGAATTTAGCCTAAGGTGAAATTTTGGTACTTTTTAGATAACTTTAATATTTTGATGAATAGTGAAAATTACTAAATTTTAATTAAAAACAACTTTTTTTATCAAAATAATTAATAGTGATAAATTATGAATTTGAGTGGTTTTAAAGTATATTTAGAATATATTTTTACCATTTAATATAATTTTGTTCATTGGACATAATTTTACAATTAAACCGAACATAAACAAGTGTCAATCTTTTGATAGTTAATATCTCTTAAAAACACGATTTTTGTTTTGACAGTGGGAATTAATTTTAAATTAATTTCTGCCACTTCTGTGTTTTGAATTTAGAAAAATGGATTCTATATTTGGAATCAGAATGTTCAAATTTTGTATATAGGTAACTTTTATTTTTAGACATTTTGAATAATTAATACGGTAAATATTTTATTTACCAAGGTTAAGGGTAAATCCGGTAAATAAGGGTTAAAAAATAATATTATAATAATACTAAATTACCCTAAAACGTGTATTAGCCTTATTGGTTGATACATGTTCGACCATAGTCATCTTTGGGTCGATTTTGGTACCCCATGGTGCCACTTGTAGGTGATAGGGACACTTTTTTTAATTAAGTTAAAATGAATACAAAATTGACACAAGCATATATCTTTTTGAAAAACAATTTTTAAATATGTTTATATATGTGGGATTTTAGATTATAAATATTCATTAGAAAGATAAAAAGATTTCCTACATAATGATATTTTATTTATAATTTTTAGACATTAAATAATTTAATTTATTTATGACACAATGATGATGAATTAATTACTATAATAGTGAAAAATTAAAATAATTAATATTATAAATACCCAAATAAATATAATATGAAGCTTTTAATGAATTAAACTAATTTTATAGGATAATATAATATATTAGTATTGATTTAATTGACTTTTTTAGAAGTAATAAATCTGTTATGAGTTTCACAAAAAATCAACTATTGAATAGTGTCAAAATTGACATAAAAGAGTTCTCAAAACAAATATTATATTATTTATTGATATTAAATTCCTAAAAATCTAATGTTCGTCAAAGAGACTTATATCATGATAAGTTCATCATTAATGGACCTCTTGGGGGTCTTTTGGATGTATATAGTAAGTTTATTAAACATATTATATAAAAATACAAAGAGACATTGTAAAAGTGAAACTAATTAACTTAGAGTTAATACTTAAAGATAAGGTTAATATAAGTACCCAAACCTGTCTAAATTATATTGGTTGAGTTGTTTTCTCCCCATCCCCACCTTAACCTTTGAATTATAAACTTTGGATCCATTTGAAACCGAATATGAATTTATTATAAACTAATATCTCTAGCTTTTCCAAAGGTGCCCCTCACCCCTCTTATAAAAGGGCACTCCTCCTTCTCATTTATTCACACCTTCAAAGCCTTTTGGTTCGGCCAAACTCTGCCCAAATACTCTCCCAACTTCTCGCACTACAACATATAGTCTTTAGTTTGATCAGAAAGCCAACCTACGGAGACCGTTTGATCAAATCAAAAGGAAGAACCCGAAGAAGAGGTAATGTTTTCACCACCCCTTTTCAAGTTCCTTTCTTCTTCCACTTCTTCTTTCTTTGTTCTTACCATTCTAAAATAATAACTCCAATATCTCACATATACTGTGATGTTATTATAAATATGGTACAACCATATTCATTATTCTATCCACCATTTGAATAACATGTCACCATACGTGCGTACGTACGGCTTACCGTCTCCACGTCGTGGTGTAATTGTTATTCAATATATTATTATTTGGATGGGTATAATAATGATGTGTAAATCATGTAAATAATAAATATAACATGTTAATTATTCTGTATATATGATATAACATCCATTTATATATTATTTTAATATCAAAAGAATGATATTGTCGCTCGTGCGTACGTACGGACTACCGTCTCCACGAACACGATAAGATTCATTCTCCATCATATCCATTCAAGTATAATTATCATTTGATGATTTAAAAATTATGTTTAAGGACATGATATCATTCTGGATATAAATAATATACAACCTATTCATTACAAACATGGCTTACATAACAAAACATATAAAAGAAAACAAGTAAGTTAACACCCGAAACAACGATAATACTAATATATTATTATCAAATCGCTATTAAAAGATCATATATGATATCATATTAATATATATGATTATTGTATAATTTAATAACAATTATTTCACCATTATAATGGATGTTAACCTACCCCAACCAAGGAAAAGTGCAAGGTAAGGGTTATTTCACAATCTCTGCATTATCTGAGGTTGTTTATATGTAATAATCTACTGGGATCTCTTTATCATCCACATCAATGTTTCTTAAAAATGTATTTCAAAACATTTTTAATATTTACTAGAATATGAGTTAAAGTAATTTATACCCTTTTTGACTTTTATAAGTGGTTTATAAAGGAATCTTTCCATCGTTTTCAAAACAAGGTCTTTTTTTACCTTTTCGACAGAATTAAGGTAAGAATGTTTTTTTAACTTATACGGCGGGTGCGGCTATTTTACGCCGTTATAAAATCTTCAAAGCTTCCAATATATGCTTATAAGAATATTTTCAAAGAAAATGTTTTATTTTATATGGATCTTAAATGATTTCAAAATAAAAAGAGATATTTCTTTAAAATGATTTTTGATTTCATCTATGTCAACATCCTTTGATGGATTTTACGCTTATTTAAAGTTGATTTGTTATGATACAAAACTTCTATATTATATTGAAGGTTTTGTGATTTGTTTGACTGTGGATGTTCTATTTTTATACCATTCATGGTTTATGGTGAAAGTATTGAAATTTCATATGCTAGTTTTAATACGAATGTTTATGTTATGTTTAATCTTTTTCATATGGGAATGCATTGGACTTAATATGTGACGGGTGGAGCCCGCTATAGCTCCTCGATGCATCGGTAGGTCTCATGAGACAAACTAGTGTCTTGGCACAAGGCCTTGACAAAATCTTATTTGTAGTCTTGGCACGAGGCCTTGGCTATGTGGTTATGATAGTCTGGAATTATGCATTCCAACATTATGAAAGTGGTTATTGATATTGCATGTGATTAATTGATTAGTAGAATATCCATGTGAACAAGAAAATGGAATTATTTCATTTTACTTTTTCCATACTATGTTGAAGTTCAAGTTTAAAAGTCTTTTGTTTTAGTAATGCATTTCCTTAAATGTTTATGCTTATTTTGAATGTTCCGCTATATTTTAATCCTTACTGGGCATTTGAGATCACCCCTTTTCTATGTTTTATTTTACCCAGGAAGTGAAGAAGTAAATTATGAATGACCTGCATGGATATTATGTGGGGATATGAGTGTGGATTATGGAGACAATATGTTGTTGTAGTAGTTTTTCATTTTATGATGTAACGTAAGACTTATGAATATATCTAGTGTTTCCAAGGCTACTAAACCAACCGGTCTTTCGAGATTTCATCTTTCTTGTGATCATGCCAATGTTATGTAATAATGCACCGACTCTGGGAAACTATGGTCGGGGCATTACAAATCTAATGTGATTCATTGAATATATGATTATGATAATTATTTATTCCTTATAGAAATGTGGATGGGACTTGATATTTCCTAAATTAACGTTTTTATAATTTAAATTATTGAATGAATAATTTTTAATATATCATAGGATAATATATATTTACACATTTAACTATTATATATTAATATAGAGAAAAATTTTATACAAGTGTTTATTACACCATTAAAAATGAAATATTGTGCCACTTGATTGGTGAAAAATAAAGGAGCTAATACTCATAGTAGTATTTTAATACAACAAAATGGTATATTTCTCACTGTATTGGGAGTTATAGATGAAATCCTGAGTATACCAAATAAACATATATGATAATATGATAAAAATATTATATATTTTTAAAAATGGGATATTTTATATTACAATTTCAATTTCATGTGGTGAAGATATGATATTTCAAGATGAAACATTAGATAATATGAATTAATTTAAGTAGAGTTGATGTTGTGATAAAGGAACCATACCAATTGAAATTATATAAATGGAATATTTTTAGACATGAGATAAATCATGTATGTTGGTTGTTGATCATGACACAAAAGTGATAAAAGTATCTATTTTGGAACCCAAAATGAAAATTTTTAACAAAAAACTCAAGTGGTGAAATATAAGAATTTCGTGGAACATCATATAATATGAGAGGTATTAAAGGATGAATAAAGGAATGTATAAGAATAATATTTAGTGGAATGTACTATCTCATACCATAGTTCATACCAAATATGGTTTTATATATATACTAGATAGCATAAAATCATATTATATATTAGGATTGAATAAAAACTAAAATAATCATAGTGGAATTTATCTAATTTCACTAGGTGAAAAAGGATATCATAAAATGTGATATATATCACAAGTAGTAGCAAGATATTATTAAACTATCATGTAATGAAAAAGGGATAATTTATTCTATAAACATTTATATTTTAACTTATAATATAATAATATCATATAACATGTCCCTTGAACATATTAGAGGTTATTTATTACACAAGGTAATGGAATATATATTAAAATAAACCAAAGGAAAGATAATACTGTTGATATACAGAGGTTTCAATTATGTATGAAGGAAGGAAGTCATGGGACACGTTCAAATTTAAAAAATGTTTTCATTTTTGTAAAAAGATAAAATAAATAAGATATTTTTAATATAAAATTGATTAGTTTTACCAAAATATAAACCTGAGGTCATTCACTAAGGAAACACATGATAGTTCCCCTTCATGGAATTGAGGATAATAGAAATAAATTGAAATATTAATGGAATGAATGCATGAAAAAATGGAGAAGTATTATTTCTTGTGTGTATTATATATAATGAAAAATGAAATAAAATGTGCTAAATAATTAAGAGATATAGATAGAGAATTGGATGTTGTTGTGGACTCTCCATATATAGATCTGACACAATGAAGATTGAATAAGAGTGTATAAGAAATGTTTAATATAATAATAACCCAAAGAGAATGACAAGATAATCAAAAAATATTTGATATATAATATAAATTCCCAAATAGATTCATTGGTATACAGACTCCCATTAAAAATTTATAAAGGATCTAGTAGGTTCATGGAGAGATGATAATGGATCAAATTTTGTGGAATTCATGCATTTTTGTTGTGAAAACTTGATTTTTCTCTACTTTAATCAATTTATAAGGTGAAATATATCATATTTTAAAAAACAATTCACACATATGTTGGGAATCATATTCATCTATTTTTTTATACATTCTATTAATTTGGAGTTATATATGGGGGTAGGGATCCATGGGTAGTGATATATAGGTGTGGTGGACACACTAAACTATGTAGTGATTAGTTCCATAAGTATTAATGGATTTTTGAGTAGTTTACTCTCCTCCCTTATTGGACTAGACTTGTGTAATAGATGGTAAACCACATAATGATACATTCCATGTACACATATTATCCTTATGATTATTTAAAAGGGGGAATGCATTTTATGAGTGATTAGTAAGTGAAAAAATGGGACAATGATAAAAGGATAAAATATACGTTCTAAAAGGAGATATAATGAGACTAATTAGTGAATCTAATAACATGGTGTTAAAAAATCATAAATAGTGGAAGAAAATAAGTTAAAATTGATAATATTTTTTCAACATAGTTCATGACATACAGACCACTCAAGTCTTCTATTGAATGTTTCTTTACTAAAAAAAAGCAATATAAAATACAACTTATTAGAAAAGGAGGTTTGATTTTATATCATTAAAACCTAAAATAGAAATCCCTTTTTAATATGATTACCATATGTTAAATAAGTATTAAATAGTAATTTTATTGAATATAATCCTTACAAAATAATGACGTAATTTACATCATATTTTTTTGTAGTCCAAGATACATATTTCACATTTTATTGAATATTAATTAGGCTTCCTTTCAAATATTATCTATTTAGGAAATGTAATATGTCGATTACATCATATATAAATCATATATAATTGAGTGGGAAATAACTTATCCCACATCTTATAATAAATTATACTTTATCTACTCCTTAAGGCACCAAATTGTATTATGGTTATCCAACTATGTTTTACCCAAATCCCACATAAAAATATTTCCATAAACATTGTATAAACATTGTAATTCATTTCAAAGAATAATTTTTCTATTATATTTTTTATAAAATATAATTAATTGTAATCTAAAATTTTATTTTCCTATCTATTTTTATAATCATGTTTTTGATGATTACTCAGTTGAAAATGAATTTAACACTTTTATTTTGAGGTTTTCATAATATATTGTAGTATTCTGTATATATTTCATGCATACTTATACTCTTCTAAACCATATATATTCATTTTTATAATGAATTAATTTATAAATTTCATGATTTTTAATAAAATAAAAACATTTCAATTAGAATAATGTAGATATATCATATAAGTAATGATTTTTTTATGAATATATAGTGAATATGCTTTAATAATTAAAACATACTCATATATGTCATATATAAATATTACCTAAAATTTATTTCATAACATGGATTAAGATTATAAAAAAGTGAAATTATTCTCAAGAATATGTATTATATTATACATATTCAAGCCCACTTTTATAGACCAATTATAATCCATTAGGATAATGACAAGTCTGAATTAATGTCTTTCCATTTATATATCAATACTAATAGTGATTTAAATTTCAAAAATTATTTTTATTCTAAATTGCTATCAATAATTTAAATATAACATTAAATTGAAATAATAATAAAAAAAATGACTAATCTTAGTTAAACAACATTAACCATTATAAAACATCTACCATGAAACTATTTAAATACATGGAATGACCTTTATAGAATCATTGTTAATAATTTAAACTATTCATGAAAAAATTTATAATATAACACTTTATATATTATAATATTTAAAATAGTGAAATGAATGAATGAATGAATGATTCATAAATTTAAGTGTAAGGAATCTACAAAAGATATGACATTAATATGAACAATTTATATATAATATTTAATTATTTTATGTAGGTTTAGTTTTTAATTATCAAACATTAATAATATAAAAGTGAATTTATGAACTTTTTTAGAATAAAATATTAAAATTTTATAGTTTCATTATATTAAAATTTATAAAAAAAATTATAAATTATTACTAATATAATAAAAGAATAATTTTTTATAAATATATCATATTATAAAATATTCCTATATTATTGATTATCACTTAATTTAATGTCATATTGAATATTACAAAATAGGATTATATTATATAATATGCCATTAGTCTTTGAAGTGTTTTATATCATAGTTGGATTTCATTTAGCATTAATAATGCATACTTCTAGCTATGGTGAAACCCCAAGCCCTATAATTTTTATATATCATACTATTTGATAATTCAAAAAGCTTGATTTTGAAATTTTGCATACCCTACAACCTAGCATAAATGATAAAAGTAGTATGATGATTTTTTTAGGTAATCTATATTTACACATATCATGACATATAATAAGTTATGTCACATGATGAGGTAAAAATCATATACAATGAGATTCCTAGTTTTATTATATGATTAAGAAATCCAACACCTCTCTTTATATCATGTTATATTATGGAATAAAATATATTTATATCATATTATTAGACATCCTGATATAAAATTTGATATTATATATCATACACAACGAAACACAATCATTTAATATGATTTATGAATTGTACAAAAAAATTAAGAATCCATAAACATTATTGTCATTATTATTCTACCATTTATTGATTTTGTAGGAATATTTTATGAAGGTGACACCATCTCTAATGTGAATGAAGATATTTTATTAGAAAGTAAATTGATTACATTATTCTGAACAAATATACATTTCGATAATCTCTCTTAAGAAGAATGAGTAAATCACAGGGGAGATCATACAACCATGTGAGTTAATTGTTGACCCTATTTGGAAAGATTGTATACCATAATCTCTTCCTCCCAATTAATATAAGTGATCATAAATCTTGAAATGGATAGGAATTCCATGCACTCTATCTATTGAGTTACAAGACTCTATTAGAGATCGGTGATTCAATTGTGAATAACTTTTATAATATTGTTGGAATCACTTCCCAACCAAAGATTAGGTGATCCATTTTTTTCATAAGAGAAGGAATTTCTTATGATAATAATATTAACTTCAAGATATTAATCTATTCCAAATGTTCTACATAAAAATATAATAAAATTTACACTATGATCCCTAAAAATAGTGCCACATCCCAATGGACATGGGATCTTAGCAACCACAACTGTATTTATATTGATCCCTCCATTTAGAAGTGCCTTCTAAAAGACTTCAAAAACACCACCTGGTGGTTGAATTTTTTGGAAAATTCAAAATCATTACATAGTTTAGAAAACCTGAATCTTGTTTTGGGGAGAGTCTCTATGAGGTTACTAGCCTCCTTGAAGGAGACAATAGTCTATGCATGAAAAAATCATATTTTTCCAATATCATATATATGAAGATTATGAAAATATAAAATAAATATAAATTATAACAACATGTTTATTTTATCATTATCATATACATTATCAATATTTTTTATGAACAACCCATATAAATTACCAAAAAAGTATTCCCTTCACAGGTGAACCACCAATGATGGAATCTTAAATAAAAATACACAGGACAACCCATATACTTTAATGTTTTCTAATACCATTAATTAATAAAGGATAATTAATTAAATATGTTATCATTCACAATTAAACAGTTGAAGAAAATTATGTATTATATGTATTTTTTATCATATTTTATATAAATCACTCATTAAAATAATGAGGCTCCAAGAAGTGAAGTTATTTATAAATTATCAATCAATGCATGATTATTTAAATAGTATTTTATAAATATTTAATGTATTAGTTGAATAATTTATGTCTTTTTTATTTATTTTAATATATAACTATTAATTTAACACATTTAAACTCCTTTTATCACACTTTCATATCATGTGTCTCTTAGATTAAATAATTATATACATAAATATTTCAAATACCCATGATTATATGATAACATGATATAATTAAGAGACTAATAAGTTTTAAAATATTTCCACATCATAATCATAAACTATAATTGACTTAGTAAATATCTCATTAACTTTCATAAGTTGGTTATATTATTTTTACTATTCACGCTGACCATCAATCACTTGTAAACATTTTAAGATTCCATAACTACTTTCATAAAACAATGACCAAGATATAAACCTTTAATATATTAAATTTATCATTGATAATAATTCTCAATCTCCTATATTAATATTATAAAAACTATAACAATTATCATTCCTAGTGTAGTATATTAATTATTCATTTAGTGATAATTACATTTTTGAAAATATTCAAAATCATCCTGAAATTTTTCATCACTAATAATAGAATATATATTCAAATATTTTATATTTCTCTTATTATTTTAGTAAATCACATACCTTATCATCAAATTTTCTATTTTAATATTTCATAATTTTGATTAATTCACTAAACCATTCCAAAACTTTTCTGCACATTTATATTTTATCGATATACCTATGCTCATATAGGAAAATATCCTTTTCATAAGAAATTATTTTTATTTATAAATCCCTATTTTAAGAAGGAAAAAATATATTACAAGGTGATAATCCATAAAAAAATTCTTTATAATATGCACACCTAGCTAATCAATCAAAAAACATAACTAGACATGATAAATAAAATCACTAATGAAGATATGAACTAAATATATATATTCAATTTGATGTGTTTTATGATATTATGGTATATTGTTTCCTATGATACAGTTATATCATATAGAAATTCCTTGACCAAGTTAAAGTGTATGACATTAAATTTTGATATATAACTCTTATTAAAGGAATCTTATCATTTGATTCTTATAACACCTTGTGATTAAGAATTAGAAAACAAAATATTAATGGTTAGCTATATTATCTTTTATATAATTAGAAATTATAAATAAATGCATCATATGATTGAATGTTTTGTAATTTAATTTATTTAATGTTAAAAAAGAGTTTATAATTACATTCATTACTCATAATTACTAATTAAATATTTTTTGAGATAATTTATTTCTTTAATTATAATGTGGGGGGATCCTTATATTAACCAAAGGCCCGGAATATATGACCTAATGTCCTAGTTAAAAAAATTTCTTACACACATGTGACCCAACTTCACTGTAGTATCCCCTCCTATCACATATTCAATTTATAGGCCTAGATAACCACATGATAATGTAATCATCTTTTCCTTTCTCTATGTACTATTACAAAGACTAAAAACTAGCGGTTTTCATGCCTTATCCCTCCATTGTCCTATTTTTGGTCAACTCTTCTTGGTGATAGTTATTACTCTGAATCATCACCGTGAGGCTACTCTAGTATATTTAAACAGGATTAAATTGATGTTTAAAAGGCTGAGTGTCTCAGATGCTCATTAAATGTCTTGAGATCCTAATTTAGATGAATAATACCCCTACTATAGTACCCTGATACAATATATTCTATAGTTTCTACATAGGTACAATGAAACAGTATAACTAATGTATCAAAGTAAATTTTCTCTTGTAATATTTTAATACCAGGTTTCATGTTGGATAATAAAGAGTCTTTTCCACTCAGGTAAGACCGTATCTATACATGCATTTATCATACATTTTTTCATGTATGAGTAAATGTTTAATAAATATTAGTAGTGTCTATATGTCAATATAATTAAGAAATATACATGATAATAAGGGTTTGTAAACCATAACAAACCCTTTATAATACTTTCTATTTTACTCTTCCTCCTTCCATTTCCACTCGAGATACAAGTATATCATTAAAGAGAGGAGTTCCCCACTAGTGAATTAGATTATTATATTTAACAGATGGATACAATATAGTGGATAGAGAGAAGTGGATTCCTCTCAGTGTTCTTCATGAAATGTTTGATTAGATAAATAATTTTAGACACATTTTTGCAAGGTATATTATGTCTATATTTTTTATGCACACATTGTTTTAGTTTCATGAATGGTCAATATTAATATTTTAGGTTTCTAACTACTTCCACTATATTAAAAAATTTATTATTGTATCCTTTAAAACCTATCGGTGGCATTAGAGCGTCACCATAATCATTTATTATTAAAATCATAGTATAAAGCAATGAAATATATTTATCATAATTAAGTCATAGTGTTAATAATAAAAAATGATATGGAATTTGAACTACAACTCATTTTAGGATATAGGATATTTTATGAAATGATGTGTAATTTTTAATATCCATGGTAATTTGATATAAAATATCTTAGGTTATACTATGGTCACAACATATGAAATATGATATCATAGGTGGTGATATAGTTAAACTCATTCAGTTTTTTTGTATTTTTCTATATGATTTAGAGAATAATTTTGGATGAAAGAATCAATACATGCATGTAAAATAGATCACTGTATCACTAATGTGATATCCATTCAAATCATAAATTATGATTTCCAAGGTATCATGGTTACTCTTATTATAATCGTGTTATAAGCCATGGTTTCTCTTATGTCATGTTAAAGCTATATTAACATATTATATAAAAATTAAATATTGGCACTATATAGTTTATGATATTCTTTGAACCATAATATTATATACCATACAATTTTCCACCCTTGAAGAGCATGATATGGGCCTCATTTAGAAGGCTTGGTTTGAGTTGAAGATGAATTAGTGTCGCACTCGATAAAAAACATTTATGGGATCTCTATAAGCCACATGAATTGTCAAATAATTAGGTGTATATACCATTCAAAAATGTTTCACAATCTAGGTAAATGGTTATAAGAACCTCCCACTGAGAGTAGGATAAGTATTTCATCAATTTTTTATGAAAATTAGTTCAAATACATAAAACAATTATGTTATTTTTGGACACTTTTTAACATAGAACACCATTTATTTGTAAACTATATGTTCTAGGGTGTAATTAATTTCCTTAGATTCTACTTCGTGGGTCCTTGATATGAAATGAACACCCAGATCAAATTCTATAAACATTTGAATTTTGAATTTTATGGTGGAGGTTTTTCAAATCCCATACTAACACCCTTCCTCAAACACCGTTCCATGCATGCATTTCCACGTATAGCCTACCTAACACACCCTAAATCCCATTCCCTATTATGTGCACCTTGACACACATTCCCATACATATGTACCCTGCCTCTGGTTCCCAACATCACATTCTCTATATTTAATACCCATAAACACCCTTCCAAACCCATAAATGGGTGCCTAAAGTGGACAAGGGTACTTACCTCCTAGGGTGGGAATAAATCAATTCTTTATTATAAAAGGACCCCCAATCTAGGGATACAAGTGTGGAAAAAGGATTTACTAAATAAGATCAGATAATTGAAGCACCTAAGTGAATATGACCATCTTTTATACGATTTTTTAGTTCGAACCCAAGGGTACGGTACAAAAAGTAGCTTGCACAATATCTTTTAAATGGATTTGATACCTAGGCATCAGATCACTTAGGCAGCACATTTCGTGGGAAATAACCTACGGAGCACTAAAGATCCCAGGTGTCGGAGTACCTAGGTACCGACCACATGGGTACTAGACCACATGAAATCTAACCACCTAGACACTAAAGAATGTGAGCACTAGAAAACCTAGGGGTGATCAACATAAGTACACTATACTCCTTGGTTTAATACCCAGGAATAACATTCACCAAAACCTCCTAGATAGGTTCCCATATATCCGGGGTCACCTGCCCAGGTTATTTTCCCCACTGAAGTTCAATACCAAGGTGTATACACCCCCATACCCCCAGTTGAGATTAGTGAAAGGATTTTGTATTGGGAATTTTCCACAATCCCTAAACTTATGAAAAATTAATATATGAACCATGACCTTTTTGAGTCTATTTAATTATATTTTTGATGAAAAACCTAAATCCACAACCTTTATCCAAGATATTATTCCTTTATTCCTAATACTCATCTTGGTATCCTCATATTCCTTCATTTTAGATACACTTATTGGTCTCCACATATTCATTGAGTTGAGATATTTATCTTAGTTTCCCCATATTAATTGAATTGATATTCTTCTATTGGTTTATTTAAATAACATTATTCAAGACACTCTTATGGGATTTATAAATACCCCCACCTTATTCATTTTCCTGGTTAAACTATAATACCTTTTTTTTGAAAGTCCCACACCAATCTATTACTGTGTATCTTTGACCTATAAATCCACTCCAAATGTCTTAAAATTTATTATACTTGGTCATGGATTCCTGAACATAAAATTCCCCACTATATTCCTTGTAATGTGACCTTTAAATTTACAATATTTCTTCTTAAAAGGAAATAAAATGCATAATTTTATATTCTATTCATGGGGATATATAGGAATTCCATTTCATGGGGCCGAACCCAACCCCAAAACAAATCCCACCTCCTTTCATAGTTTTCCAACAACATTATGGAAAGAAATAAACTCTATATTTCAAACTTATAAATATTTTAACAATATACTGACCAAATATATGTCTCAAATAAGAGACTATAAAATCCCCATGCATAGTGTCCTCTTAGATTTCATTTTTCATTCAATTAATTCCATATATATTGTTTGTGGGAAGGGATTACTAATCATGTCTTAAAAATATATGAGAGTCTTATTATAATAAATAAGACCCATAAAGGTATAATTTGACCACCCATCCTCTCAAAGAACCAAAGGTACCAACTTCACCACCTAAGGAGTTCAACATACTACCCACCACTGGAAAGAGGGAGAATGACATGAGACCCAAAATAAAAAAAATGGTCCTATGAGATCGTAAACTATTGAAACAGTTATATGGTCCATTTTATATTATTGTAACCATTGTATTATCTACTATAAAGAATAATAGATAGTGACTGCTTCAGCTGTCACATGCGGTAAACCATTATTTATGACATAGATATATTTTCAAATATGATATGCAAGGAAATTGATTTTATTATTAATTTAAAATTATAAATTGAATTATATGCACTATAAATGGTTTATAAATTATATTAAAAGGTATTTTGTGAGTTTTAATTAATTTATAAATTTTTTAAAAATAAATCATTTATAAAATCTTTACAATTAGTAAATGTTTAGAAAAAAATTATCAAATAAATATAAATAATATTAAATATTAATATTAAAATACATTTTCAGGTTATGTGGATAGAAATATAATATTCTTATATTTTTTTTATTCAAAAATCATATGGTTACTTTCTAAAAGGTTTAAAATTTAAAAATGTGATTAGATATAAAATGTTTTATATTAAAAATATGAATTTTTATTATTATTTAAATTTAAATATTAAAATTGAATACCTTATTTGCGAAAATTATTTAAAACATATTAATTTTTTATATTTGATAAACAATATTTTATATTCTAAATATTTATATAATAAAAGAATATTTCATATGTATAAAATTTAAAAATTATATATCATTTGTTTTTATATAATGTTGTATAAATGATAGTACAAAGAGTTCATATTAGATATAAATATAAATTGTTTATATTTATTAAAATATGGAATGTAAATAATATATGAAAAATTATAAAATGTTTAAAATTATTTATTTTTATATATTACATAAATAATTGATCTCATTATAAATTACATAATTTTTTCATTCATTTATTTTATTCCACTATTTATTATTTACATATGAACTTGTAAAGTTATGAATAAAATTATGAAATAGTTTAAAAGGTTTAATAACTTTTATAAATTATCATACATGTATCTAATTAGTTCCATTATATGTCTTAAAATTGATTTAGTTTTCATTTTAACTTGATTTGGTATTATATTGTGTAATTACCTTTAATTTATAGGATAATTATAGTCTATACATATTTGGTATTATAATTATGATGGAATTGAAGTCACTAATAATTAATGTATCCTTTGGAAGAGGGAATTTATGTCATACTACTCACTATCCTAGAGACTTATGGATTTCATAGAAAAGTGGGTGCTTTTAATTTTTATTTCCAAGATTACTTTTGTGGGAATTTTTATTTCATATGATTCTTTGATTTTAGATTAATGGTTTCAATGTACCATATGAATTGGTTGCATTTGGATTTTTATGAATATAATTGAATTTTAATTTGTCTTAGTAACACAATCAATCTGTTCAGTAAAGAATTTCATATCAATATTGTTTGATAATATTAATTTTTTGGAATTAATATGTTTAAAAAATAAATTTTTATAAGTATGAATACATTTAAAGGGAATACATGAAATAATATGGTGAAATTATATTCCATTTAAAATTACTATGTTGAGGATTCCTTGAAATGAAATTTTTTTTAGAACCATAGTCATCCAAATTGTTAATTAATTCTAATGCTAAGTGAGTCTATATTGTCATGTTTATGGAAAAAAGATATGGGGACCACTAATTGTAATAGGATCCAATTATCAAGTTATTCTATAGGTTTCACAGAGATAGGAGTATGAGAGACCAAACCTAATAATTGGGTAATCATGCGGATTAATAAAATTATTAAATTATATATTTCCCAAGACCATATACATTTAGAGTTTTAGAATATTGGTTTAAACTAATAAAATAACATTTTGTTTTGTGTATGAAAAGGATATTCATCCAGCTATATGAGAAATTATTTAATCCAAAATAATTCATCAACATCTCCCATTAATTCTCCACATAATCTATCCTATTAGAAATACCTTGTGTAATTCGTTACATCTTAACCTGATAAAATAGAGACATAATAAGGGTTGATATTTAATAAACAATAAAGGAAAACATAAAAGGTGAAAATAAAATATTATAAGTGGTCATAACATGAACATATAGATATGAGAATTTTTGTAAGAAACATGAACATAAAATATAGAATTTATACCCAATAAATATGATGAACATAATAATAGAAACATGATGCATGCAAATTATATCATAATATCTTGGAATATTTGAATATGTGGAAACTATGTAAGACATTTCATCATAAGCATATTTCAAGACTCACTACCAAGAATTTCAAAGTTGACAGAGAACTACGGTGTGTTGGGTTCACACCCCACTCCCAAAAACATAGTTAAAAAATATTATATTAGATTAGTTTACTATAAAATCCCATAAATAACAAATCATTAATTATAAATATTTTCCAAATTCATTGTTCAGAAATATAATTTATTTCTCATCCATCACATAACCTAGTATGCTTAGGCTAATAGTTCATGCACCATACATAGTTTCTCATGATATAGAAGCATTACCCAATTCATTAGAGGTCTATATAATTTATCTCCCATCCATAATTTAATTATGTTAATAATATTTAGATCATATTTGTGAAAAATGAGTAAAATAATACACACATAAACCATGATCAAATCATGAGAAATAATTGGGTTTCATTATGTTTTGTCAAATAATAACCATAGATAATAATATAAGGATTAAAATGGGATGAAAAATTTAAATGATTTTGGATGTTTATATTTTAAACAATAAATATATATCTTTAATATTGAGTTTCAGTGTATGAAAATTCATGAGAATGATCATGAAAATGTGATAATAAAAATAGACCACATGAGTGATGATTTTCAAAATGAGAAAATAATCTCTTAAAGAAAGAGATAACTATTAATTTCCCATTAGGAAATAATAAAACTAAGATTGATTTTAATTAAAACTTATGTTTCTTAAAATACGTTATGGTGAAAAATTTTTATTATGGGTGACACTTATCTTGAAATAATAAATCATAAGGTTCCCTTTTATGTTTTAAAACACCTTCCTCTAAATCCTACATCCTAAAAGCATAATAAAAAACTAATTTGAAATGATTAAAGTGAAATGATGAAGGTAAAATGATCTAACACATAATAAGTTTTCCAATTAAAAATGAATACATTATAGAGAGGAAAATTATTAAAAAATAGGGGGAATTGACATTAAAGAGGATGTAAATTTTTTTTAACATTTTCAAAATTTTAAGTGAAAGAAATTAATAATGTAGGAATATTTGGATCAAAATTAAATATTACATTAGATAGATACAATAAAATATCATAATAGAATATAATAAATCTATCTTGTAAGACCATTGAAAAAATGAATCATTAAGACTCAAGAAAGAGGTTGAGAAAAGAAATCACCTTACATATGTTGATGTTTTCTGTAAAAACCCCATAAGAGAATGAAATTTGTATAAAATATTTTATTTAATGAATTTAAATATATTCATGATTCAAAAATATTAAATTCATTTATATAAAAAATTCCAAACAAAACACGGTGTATAATAATAAATATGTCACAATAAGTGAAAATTGAGACAACATACCCTTTCCTTTTATCCTAATTTTATTGAACATGCTCTAATATCGTATATAAAAAAATATCTTACTAATTTATTTAAAAAACCTAATCATATATATTATCATTTAATATATTCATTTATTGTTTTTATCTACATGTATTTTAGTCAAATTTTAACGAATTTCAATATCAGTTGTGAGTAATCATCATCATTTTAAACCTGTTTCAAAATAGCTGGGTAATTATATATTCTTTAACCATTTTCAACATTAATAGATCATTAAATATTATATAATATATTATTTATATATTTATAAAATAATTATAGGGTTGTTGTATCTATGATTCTTGAAGGTGAAATGGGAAATGATAAAGTATTGATGTGTTTTAACAAATAAATGGTGGTATCTTAATTAATTATTTTAATATAAATTATACCATATAAACAAAATAAATTCATTAATTCCTCATTTTTATAATATCTTATTTATTTTCAATTTCTAATTGTCATACATGACATTATTTTATAGTATTATTTAAGTTGTTGTTCAAACTGACCTAAAAAACATACCACAATTTAATTTTTGGTTATGATGTTGTTAATTTGTATTATAAAATCATCAAATCATGAGGATATTACTTGGTGTTTTATGTTTGGTATATTATAATTTTAAATAACTATATGGATAATACAATTTATATAAATCCATTGTACATAATAAAAGGATTGGTTTCCTCTTGGTGTGATTTTTTCAATACATTAAATTATATACGGCTATTTATTATTCATATCATTAATATATTATTAAATTATTTTCACCAAGGCATTAATATTTACATTAAAATTATATTTATCCTTTAAAACTATTCTTAAATTCAACCATAAATGTAAATAATAAAAAATGGAACACATCATTCAATAGAAGCAATAATCCACAAGTTTTCAAAGATGATGATTTTATTTTCCAAATAATTAGGGAGGGGATTTGTCCCCCCTGATATATAGAATCATTTATGGATCATATTTTACTATTTTAAATTCATTTTCAGAATTGTTTGAGGTTTCAAGAAGATTAGTGTTGGATTTTGGCTCATTTAGGTAAAATGAATAGGACCACGACCATAGTGGTGCTCATGTTGTTCCATTGGTCCTCCTATCTAAAATGACCACAATTGAAACCTAAAAATATGGGTATATTCTATGGTGGAGTGTTTTGGAATCCCTCCAATCGACTATGGCCATATGGAAATCACCATGATAGGTTTTTAGTCATGGTGATACTGAAAATGCATGGGTTTTGGTGTTAGGGTGTGGTATGTCTCCATTATAGATCTCATAGTTAAGGTCACCATGGTGTTGTTGGAAGAACCTTGGCATGGTGATGGTGGTTGAATAATTTTCAAACATGCTTTTATCACCAAAATATCTAAGGGTGATTACTCCAGCCATGTGGGAACATATGAGAGGATTTATTATGTCTCTTGATGCAATTTCCCTCTATTAATTAAGTCGTTATCGCCCCATTGTCTCAAATTCTAGATCATACATTTTGGGAAGTGTTTTTGGGAGTTATTCATTAGAATAATTCAATCAGATTGATTACCTTCTTATTTGGCCTTTTCTTTATATATCATGGCTCATGAAAACCAAGTATATTCATTTCTCATCACCAGTCTATAAGGAAGTATTGTTTTAATTGTTTATGAGGTAGGTGTATATATCTTATTGTATATCCATTGGAATAATTTATATCCTTTTGAGTCCCTTTGGTTATGAAATATAAAATATATTATTTCAAATCCATGAGATGTGAATTGACCTTAGAGTACTATAGAAATGTTTTCTAAAAATGGGGTTTGGTTAAAAAAAAATTGGATGTACATGATGTGTTTCATAAATTACCTTAAATATTATTTTCAAAAGAAATTGATTTTTCAATCAAGGAAGTGGTGTGTTATCGAAATAGAAAATTCTTTATAAAAATTTGGGCATAAAATGAAATGGATTTACCTTGGAAAATGTTTTAAATAGATATAAACATGGTTTGTTTAATGTTTTCAGGACCTAACCCTCTAATGTCTGACCCAAGAATACCCCAATCCCACCTCTTATAGGACAGGGTATAAAAACAAGCATTAAGGAATTCCCACAAATGCGAGTCATTTCCTAAAGTATTTATACACCCACACAAACATCTCTAAGACCACACAATGCTAAAATATAAAAATATTGAAACCATTGCATGTATAAATATAAAATCTCACAACATAGTATGAAAGTAAACTATTGACAGGAAAAAGGGGGCCAAATAAAAGACTAACCAAAAATTGTAAAGAGTCCAAACTACTCTAAGAGAAATCACTAGATCCAAATTAAATCTCCCGATAACCACCTCATTCTCGAAATCTCAAGTAATTATCTTCCTCCTCCAATTCCTCAAAAAACACGGTTAAATGGGACATGGTTTCCTTAAGACACGACAAGTGTGTGCAAAGACTATACATGGGTGACTATAACAATACCTAGAAGGACACCCCAAAAACACTAAACATAAACCACCAGGTATATTCCTATCAATTAAATATATAAAAATAAATTTATTATATAAAAACCCAAATAAAATTTGGAAAGATACCACACCAATTGGTGGTCATAACCAACTATTAGAAATAGGATTCTTCTCAAGTAGTGATTATTTGAGGATAATAAACTCCCTAAGCCATGATATCATTATAGACACTTGATAAAGATGTCTCAGTAATTATTCCCCACACAAAAAAGCTCACTGGTCTAAGAAGACCCTAATACCCAGATATGGGTTCATACCCAGAACCATTCTGGGACACCACAAACCCAATTTTCATCAACCCTCTACATAGGGGATCATATTCCAATGATTCCACAAATTCTATTATTGTGTTCTTCTATATGGAGTATCAATTCCCCCATTAGAGAGGTAATCCGGATTACACAAACCCTACCTTCGATACAAATATGATAAAGTAACACACTCTAGTCTCACATAGGGACACAAAAACTCTATCTGAGTCTTATCCCCTAGATGGGATCAAAATATTATTATGTGGATGTAATATCACACTTTACCCAGAGGGTATTGGCTAAGGTAACACACTCAACCTATAAAAGTACAAAATAAGGAAATGAAGAGATGAAAACACTCTTGAATGGGGTATACGGTGTGTACAATGGGTACAAGGAATATCCATCTCTCCCCAAGTGTTACCATGTGGTAAAACCTCACAAATCCAATAAGTATAAATATATATTGTGTTTACAATATGTACATGATTTCTAGAGACACATGAAATCATTATCGTGTCTCCTAGTCATGTTTGTGTCCTTGGCCTACACATGTATGAAACCCATGTATAGGTGGTCATGTCTGTGTCCAACTAAACATCATTCCACTAGCCATGTACTCCTTCGCATGACTATTTAACCTCTGAGGTAAACACCAAGCCACAATGAGGGTTCACACACTGTGTGATAGATGAAGCACACTGTAAGATCCTTAACTTCATCCCAAATCCCTCGCCATCACTGAGAGGTCCCCACAAGGCATGTTATTTGGAAATATACATTGTGTTTCTAATGATTTTCTTGATCCATTTGGATCACTTATGCAACATCCTGCAAGTTGTTAAATCCACCTCACTCTTAATAATTGGCATTTTGGGGTTCACAAGGTCATTTCCAACATTATTCGATGGAAATCCATACTCAAATATTCTCATAAATCACCTCATTGAGCCACTATTTTTCATGTGCCAAAAAATTAGGAATAATGGAACCCAAAAATATATTCTGATCTACCTTTGATCATCTATCACTAACATTGAACATCGATCTCACCATTGATCACAATTTTCACATGTATTATTGATCTATTCTACAAAATATTGGTCATGCAATGACCAAATAATAGGTATTTTTTGAACCATGGGCCAAAACGAAACACTGAAAATGAACATGTGAAGAACATGGGAATAAAAACACAAACCACATGATGTGTGGAACAAAACTCAGCCTTTTCTTATTTGTCCTTGATTCATTATTGTAGAATAATGTGAATAGTTAGGAATAAATGAAAATGAACAAATAACAATTCCCTCAATTTAATTCTACTGATGATGCACGTATCAATTATATTTTTATAATTGATCCAAATTCATCTGGGATTAAAAATGGTATGGAAATAAAATATTAACATTTTATATAGAGTTTTAATTAATCATTAAGGAATAACAATTTCATTTCCATCATTGAAAAAACCCATGGACTGTGTTGGCACAATGATCTATGATTTTGTCATGATCTATCATCATCCTCCAAAAACACTCTCCTCCAATGAATTCTATGAATCTAGGGTTTAATGGAAATCCTAATAAAAATTCATATTATTATACATAAATAGGAATTGGGAAATTTCATCGAGAAAAAATAAAATAAAATAAAATCATTATTAATTTTATTTTATTAATTTCATTATCGTGATATATTTTTCACCAAATTAATTCACCGACAATGTTTATGTTATTATCAGCATTAAACTCACATTCTTAACTCAAAGGTGCCCTCAAATTTCTGATCAGAGCCCATTCTTAGATCCATTCCCCTTTTTCAGGAAAACATCATGAATTTTCACTTTAATATATTTAATATACTTCAAACATTTATTCTAGGAACACTGGGCCACATAATAATTTTCCTTTATAGTTAATGGTCATGAAAATTATTCATATAAAATCCAAAAATATTAAGCATAAAATATGAGTCAATACAGTCTCCCCACCTTAGGTATTTTCTTCAAAAAATTGAAAAGAAACCTACTCAAAAATATCAGGGTGCTGGGATCGCATCTGTGTCTCATGCTTCCAAGTTCTCAGATGAATATTGTCATCCTAAAATTGTACATGCACAAGGAGAATCGATCAACCATGAAGGATCATATCATTTTGATCATCAACCTCCACCCGGTACTCTACAAATATAACTTCATCCTCAATGTCTACCCCCCCCAGTTGATATCGTGTGATGGGTCTTGCATGTTCCTCCTTATTTGGGACATGTGGAACAAATTTTGTACCTAGCCCAACTACAGTGTTAGTGGAAATCCATACACCACCTCACCAAATCTACAAATTTTCTTGTAAATACTAATGAATCTTGGAGAAAACCCAATGTTGTGGATAAATCTCCTCAATCCAAGTCAAGGTGAGACACTCAAGAACACATGAAATCCCTCCTTGAACATGGTATGTCTACTCTGTTCGATCACATAAGACTTATGACGACATTGTATAGTCCTAAAATGCACCGGGGTGATCTTCACCTTCTCTATAGTAGCTGAAACCAACTCCAAGACACTGATTTCTGAATTTCCATGATCATTCTAACAATGTGGTGACCTATAGGGTCTCCCATATAAATCCTCAAGTGGTTCGATACCAATGTCGAAATGGTATTTGTTATTACTATGCAACCTCCACTGAGGGTATGTGATCCTCACAATTATGGCCAACGTATATCATGTAATCCTAGAGAATATCCTCTAATATATGGATGGTTTACTCTACTTGGCCATTCTTCTTTCAGTGAAATGTTGTGCTCAGGAAAAAGAGAGTCCCAGAGTCCTCCTAAAAACATCTCTGTAACCAATATGTTAATTGAGCATCACGTCTAGAGACTATCATCAAGGGAAATCCATAGAGTCGAACTATATCCTTTACATAGAGGTCCCCATGCTCTCTACTGAACTATACTATTTAATAGCTAGGTATTGTTCTGACTATGTGATTTGGTCTATGATCACCGAGATAGAATCGTTTCCCCTATACATATGTGGTAAGACCATCATGATCTACTTGGGTATCCCATCCCACATCTACTCTGGCACCTTAACTGGTTGATCTAAACATTCTAGAACCTAGTTATCTTCCTTCACCTTCTAAAAAGTGACAAATCAAGATACAAACCTTGCAACTCCGTTCATCATTCCTAAAAACCAAAACTGATGTCATAGGTCCTCATAACTCTATTAAACACGTAGATATACTACCAAAGGGGATTTATGAAACTCCTACATCACATCCTTCCACAAAACCAAATGTACCATCATCCATCCTTTGAGAATGATAGAATTCTCCTCACCTTCATAATATCCATAAGAAGCATCTTCTTTAGGTATCTGAGTATGTTGGGTCTCACAATTGGTATCTCCATGGTGAGAATCCCAATCATTCCACAAGAGTGGTGGGGTAAAAACCATTTAATGGATATATGAAGCACCATACTTTTCCACTAAGGGCAACTGTAATGAGGCTAACAGCTCTGACGACTCGACCAATAACTGAAAACAAGATCTACAACTGAGATCATTTTCCACCATGTTCCACTTAACAAGAGTATAGAGAATCTCAAGTCATAGTACTTAAGGAAATTTATATATCACCTCTATCATAATTTAATATCTTTCTCTAAGAATATATACATGGCACTGTTAAGGTCATAGAAAATTATAAAATGTTCTCCCATCAGGTAGTGTCTCAACATATTCAGTGCGATGACTACCACTACTAACTCAATATCATGGGTCACGTCATTTTGCTCATGTGGTCTCAATTAGTATGAAATATAAGAAAAACCCACCAAAATATACATCATAAAACATCCAATCTCAGTCCCTGATCCATCGTATAACACTACATTCTTGACATGTTCTAATGGAAATATCAATATGGAAGCATTCTTCAACCTCTACCTTAGATCCTAAAATCACTACTGTCGGCATTTTGTCAACACAAAATGACACCACTTCCTTTTCAAGGTCGTCAGGGGTGCTGAAACTATAGAGGGATTGGGTAAATTCCTCTAATATTACCTTTTCAACCCATGGAAACTCTTCACCCAAGTAACAGTCTTAGGTGGCTCCCACGAAATCACTGCATCAACCTTCACTGGGTTCACTGATACTCTGTCATCTAATTTGACGTGTCCTAGAAAATAGAGCTATCAAATCCAAAAGTGATACTTTGAGATATTCCCATTAATATGGTTCTTAGAAAGTGTGTATAGGACCATACTAATATGTCTCACATACACTTATTTAGATGTTTAATGTAGTAGGATATCATTATTGAAGACCACCAAAAACCTGTCTAAGAAACACTCAAGGATTCGGTACATGAGTCCCATACACATTGATGTAATGTTCTTCATGCCAAATAGAATCACCATATACTCATAGTTAATGCAGTGATATCTAAATGTCATATTTGGTATATTCACTTCATGTACTCGCAACTAGTGATAACTTGATCTGAGGTCAACATTTAAGAACCATAGTGCCCCTCCCAATTGATCAAAGAGGTCATTGATCCACAGTAGTGGGTAATTGTAATTCAATGTCACCTAACTCAAGCATTGGTAATCCACACAAAACCTTGAAATATCATCTACCTTCTTGGAAAACAATAACGGGGATTCCTAGTTCTAAACATATGTTCTCAAAATTCCCTTCTCTTACAAGTCCTCCAATTACACTTTCACCTATCTAAGATCTATGGGATCCATCTGATATATAAGAGAAGATATTTGGGTTGCCCCAAGATGCAATTAAATGTAAAATTCTATCTCTCAGTGTAGAGGTAAACTTGTAACATCCTCAAGAGGGATATCTTTATTCTCCGCTACCACTGTAGAAAATAGATAGCCCATAAAATAGTCAATTTGGTCATGAACTATGGAAAGTTATTCCATAGCTAATACAGAATCATAAGGCATCATTGAAGCTACAAAAATATCCCATACAAAACTATAACCTCCAAGCATCAGGTCACTCTATCGGTATAAGTGTCAAATCACTAATTCACTACCTCTCGAACTTTGGAACCAGAAGTGTTAATCTAATGGATCATCCAAAATCTCGATGTCTTGAAATTAATAAGTGTCAATAAAGTAATGGCTTGCACCTTTTCCCATAAAAATTTTATATAAATTACAAAATAAATGGATCATATATCAAATCATCCATAGAGCCTCAAGTTTATAAGCCTCCAAATCCAATAGGTGGCCTTGTCTATGCCCACCCACTCCCTAATCCTGGCACAAACAACTTGGGTATGGTGGTGGTAATAGGTTAATCTTACAACCGCATCATAGTGCTCTGTTAGTGCATCCACCAAATATACTACCCTACAAACCACCATACTTCTGCCTCTTCCTATGTCTTGGAGGTCCCTCAACCATCTCATGGTCAGTTGTACGACGGTTAGGAAAATCCCCTGCCAGATGTCCCCAACTATCATAGGATAAACTCTGACACTCAGTTAGATTATTTGAGAAACCCTGAGATCCATGCACCACTGACCTTGTGTCTTGGGATTATCTCTTAATGAATATAATAAACATACATTCCTAAAACTATCATTTTCTTCTTGTAGTTAAGGTTTTAGATACTAGGTTTCCACTACTAGAACCCACTTTTAGTGAGTACTCTTTTGGAAATCTCTCCACCATGAAGGATTTCTCAAGCATCCCAATATACATGGGAATTAAAAAGGATTCCATTTAATCCCTAATGTCTTTGGGTAAACCATTATCAATGGTACAAGCCTTGAAGAAATGATCGCATGCCATATCCAAGGAGTAACATGATAGATATGTAAACTTCGTTGATTACTCCACAATTTTCCAACTACCCTACATCAGATGTAGAATCTCATGTATGTGTACTAATCACAATGTGTCTGGATATAACTCCTCCCCTAAAATATGATAAAATATTACTATAAGGGAGATGTTTTATCTTGTGACTAAGTTACTAAGCTCCAGTGTCACTCAATAGATCCCTACAGATGAGTCTCTATAAGGACCACCATCTTATCCATAGGCCATCTTACAAATAATAAAACGATAGTGACTGCCTCTAGATTGTTCTCAGCTACCTGGGGGTATGGATCACCCTGAATCCTAGGATACTTCTGTATATGAAAATCTTAAAAAATACTCATCCTATATTAATTATCGACTAGTATTGTTATTTCAAGTTATTTTTCAATTGGTGGTTGTATAGATGGTAAGACACCCTTATGTGCTATCTCTGGTATAGGCCCCTATACCCATGACTTTTCACATGAATATCATCCTCATGATCATGCAATGTAATCCTTGATGTTTGTCTATGAGGAGGCATCTTTAAATAAAATTTGATGTACCACGGTCAAAGGAGTATATCGAGGTAGCTGACATATGAAGGACATGGAAAACACAACCTAATTCTATAAAATGCATGAAAAAAATATACCTACAACCAATATTTACATGTTCTAATTTGAAAAGAATGTGATCAGATTCATGGTGTATGGATATGTTGGTCATCGCACCAACAAAGGATTCCCTATCCTGAATGGTGAACTCAAAATACTAAACATTGTTTCCCCAAACTAATCTCACCAACTCTAGTCCGAAGGTAGAGATATCTACTCTAATACCAGTCGATCACGACGCAACCTGCTGAGGTCATACCCGTGACTACCCCAATCCTACCTCCAATAAGCCCGGAGATAACGACCTATGTGGAGTAGAAATATCCCAAAAATTGGAGGCATTTTCCTAAAGTAACTGTACACACACACCTCTCCAATATTAGAAAATTCTAAAAAAAAAAAAAAAACCAATTCAAGTATACATCTAGGTTCCTACAACAAAGTACAACTATAAAAAAATAAAAGTTGTAAACAAGGATAAATACAAGACCAATCAAAAACTATAAAGAGTTTAACCTGCTTCAAGAGAAAGTACTAAATTAATATTCAAGATCTCTATAATCACCTTAGTCTGAAAAGCTCATTTTATGC
The DNA here is from genome assembly GCA_963277665.1 of Viscum album. NCBI lineage: Eukaryota > Viridiplantae > Streptophyta > Magnoliopsida > Santalales > Viscaceae > Viscum > Viscum album. The sequence continues at coordinate 1,594,661,328 of OY728150.1, forward strand.
TCCACCCACACACTTTTTTCCTTAGACACCATCAAATGGGTCATCATCTTCACATGATATGGCATGTATGAGAGAATTTCATGCATAATGGATTATAAAAATACCAAATAGGACACCCCAAAAACACTAAAAATGAAACACCAAGTGTATTTATCTTAGTAAAATATTTAAAAATAAATTTATAATAGAAACACACAGATATAATCTGCAAAAAACCACACCACTTGGCTGTCATAACCAACTATCAACAATAGGATTATTCTCAAGAAATGATCATTCTGTTAGAATCCAATCCACAAACAATGAATTCATTAGAGACACTCGATGAAGAGGTCTGGATAATTAGTCCCCATTAAATAAATATCACTGGTCTAAGAATACCCTAATACTCAGAGAGGGGGTCACGCCCCGAACCGCTGAGGTACACTATGAACCAAATCTATATCAACCTATTGTGTATGGGATCATTTTCCAATGATTCCACAAACCCAATGATATATCCTTCTAGATGGATGATAAAATCATTGCTCATGGGGGTCACATCGATTCCACAACCACCACCTAGGAAACAAAAATGATAGGGGATCTCACTCCAGTCTCATGGAGGGACACCACAACTATATCTGAGACTCATCCTCTATGGGGGATCAAAATCCTTTGATGCAGATGTAATATCACACTCTACCCTGGATGGAATGGGACAATGTAACATAATCAACAAATATTAGTCCAAACTAAGGAAACAACGAGCTACAAAAACTCTTGAAGGGGTAAATGGTGTGTACTAGGCCTATACAGCATGTCTATCCATCCCCCAGTCTACCAGTGTGGTATAAAACCACAAAATATGTAATTATCAATATAAATGTTATGTATAATACATACAAGGAATTTATAAACACGTGAAACCCTTTATTTTTTACCTAGAATTGTCTATTTCCATGGCATATCTTTGTACCAAACCCATATACCAGTGTCCATGTTCATGTTCGAGTACTTGGCATTCCACTAGTTGTGTACTCATTCCAATATCTATGTAACTGATGGGGTATATTTCGATACTCCAAAAGAAGTCACATGCTATGTGATAGGGTTCACACACTATGTTATCCTTAATATTATCTTAAAACCCTATTCATCGTTGAGAGGTCCCCACACGACGTGTAATTCTTAAATACACAATTTTTTTTCCAGATTTTCTGGATCCATCAGGATCTCTTCCATGTCATCCTATGTGGAACTGAAGCCTATACCTTCAATAGAACGTGTAGATTGGGGTTTGGATGGTCCTTTCCAACATCTATCGACATAAATCCAGAATTGAATCTACTAAGAAATCTCCTCATTAATCCATCGTTATTATGCATCAAAAAAATAAGAAATAATGAAACCCTTAAATCCATTATAATACACCTCTTATCATCCACATCCATCATCACACCTAGATCACACCACTAATCATGATGCCCACTTGTGGTATTGATCTGTTTTGCATAAGTAGAGTTGTGAAACGACCAAATACTAGGTATTCAACAAACAATGGGCCAAAAGGAAAGGCCCACAATGAACAAGCAAAGAACAGAGAAATAAAACTGTAAACCACAAGATGTGGGGAAAGAACCTCATAATTTGTTTGTTTGTATATGATTTGTTGTCATGGAAGAAGAATATTGAAGAGTATTAAATAAAAAAAATATCAATTCCATAAATTAAATTCTACAGGAAATGCAGGTATCAATTATGTTTGATGAATTGTTCTATATTTTTATAAGATTATGAAAGAGAATTAAAATAACAAAAAAATACTACCTACAGATCGGGTTTATCATTGATTAATAATGTTTGTGCTTTCATCATGGACCAGATCTACAAACTCTGATGGAACAAAAATCTGTGTTTAGATCTCTATCTTGCATTGTTCACCTATAATGCTCTCCTCCAATTCCTTCTAGGTCTCTAGGGTTTAGAAGCCAACTGTGAGAAAAAATCCATAAGAAAAAATTTAAATAGGAAGCATGTATCTATGTTGAATAAAAATGACAAAAAATAAATTCTTTAATTAATTAATTTTTTTAATATCTCATTTGCAATAACATTTTCACAAACCGCTTGCATTGACAATTTTTATTCCATGCCTAAGGTAAAACCCTTATTTTGAACTCAATCGTTCCCTTGGATTTTTGATCTGGGCCCCTGTACGGAAGTTATTCATCTTTTTTAAGAAAACCATGAATGTGTGTAATTTAATATATTTAATATATTTCAATGTATTATTCTGGGAAAATAGGCCTCCGAATCACACTGTGTCCTAGAACTTGGAAAATCAAAAAAAAGTAAGTTATTACAAATGTAATGATGATGTAATAGAACACTGGGAAGACCTTGGTGTATCCGGAAAAATTAGATATATGTATGTTCTAGTGGAGTAATTTTTCACTAGTGGTGGTACATAAGAGAAGCCTTTCTCGAGGACAGAGAATCTAAGACATTAGATTCCACTTATATCAACAAGTGTTTTACTAGTTCAAATATATAAAATCATAATTTTTTTATAATACCTATGGTTATTTTAGGATAAATTGCATGATTTTTTATCTTATATTCTCATTTTACCACTTGATATAAATATTGATGCTTAAAACCTACTTCACTCACCTATTTACCCTCATGGATATATGTTATGTCATATTAATTTTCTTATTTGAATATGTAATGTTTACTAAAATAAACGACATGATGATTTTTTATAGAAAAAATGATTTCTTATATAAATATTTTAAAAATTTATTGTATATGTGAACTAACATATTCATGTGGGTAGATATTATATATTTTTTTGTATCCTACTAAGATTATGTTCTTATATACTACAATTTTGTTTAGGTGTTTCTATCCATAGTTTTATAAGATATATGTAAAGGGAAGAGAATCATGTAGATGATTGATCACTTGGATCATGTTTCCTTCTAGTGGGTTGGGATGGTGATGACATATTTTCAATTAGATATAGATACATGGGCTTCTTCAGAATCCATGATTTTGTTCTATTAATTTTTCCATTTAGTATTTGTTACCTAGTTTTTCGATGTGACCATTATAGTTTGGTAATTATGACATATAATATAGCATGGATATATTATATGATGCTCATTTTATTTCCATATAATCATATTTTTTTATGGTAAAATCAGTCTCGTGTTTCTTTGTAGGATACCCAAAATCTAATTTCTAGCTCGTATTGATTATGAATGTGTCTTGGATTATAGAGGGTAAATTCAAGTGATATTATGGGTTTACATGGATTGTTATTTTATGAATTGGTATAAAATGGGGTAGGTTATCATTGAAGAATATCTACATGATTGTGCATCACCCATCTATGTTTAGTTTTTGTTGATATACTAGATATAAAACTTTCAAAACTCAAAATGTAGTGTGGGAGTGTGCATGATTGGCGCACTTTTACAAAAAAAAAACCTCGAGTTACCGTGGGAATTCCTAGATTTCTAGGAATACTTGTTTATAGGTTTATCCTTTGGGATTCAGTTCAATCAAATAATGTTTTTGATAAAGGGTTCAAATTTTTTTTCTTGATGTTTTTCATTCCGAACTTTTTTAGAATATGGATCCTTCAAGAAGAACATATCCAAGTTCATGTGATGTAGTTGCAGTGTAAATGTCACATGTGAATCCTTCAGTTTACATAGTATTGGTAGAAACTTTAGTTTTAATTATCTGGTCAATGGTCTAAGTTTCCAGTGTTGAACCAGAATGGAAGATTGATCCTGGTATGGAGTTCACTATGTAGCATCCACCAATATTTTGTTCTAGCAAGGCCCCAAAATAATATGAAAATTTGATTTAGGGGACTAATAGAATTTTTTGATTTCAAAAAACATCTGAAGTCTCCAAGGTTAGTTTCATCACATATATGCCTGAGGATCCCCGAAATATGTGGGGGTAATATATTTTTCAAGATAATTAACATGAAGATATCACCTAAACCACGTTCAATAAGGTATTCAATCAATGTTTATATAATAAAATTTTGTGAGTTGTGAGACTCGTCAATTCTTGACCCGAGAGTAGGGAAAACATTTAGTTTTGGAGAGTTCTACTCAGTTTTCCAAGTTAGTGAACCTACATCAAAAACTCAAGTCTAATTATAGTCTCAAGGTGTAATGGTTTGAGATGGCATTAAGGGATTAAATTTTATTGAAGTCAATCCTAATGTGCCTAAAAACATTCTTAGAGGTTATAGATAAGGAATCTATAGCTACGAATAAAAGAAACTTTAGAGAATTAGTGATAGCAGGATGTGGCCATTGTTTATTTTCTATCCATAAGAGAAAGAAAGCTAACTATGCCTAAGGTAGTGGCAGGAGTTCCCAATAGATTTAAGGTAAGTGATGGTATTTCAATTGCCAATATGGGAGGAATTGACACATAAATCCTTATGGTAGTCCAACATATTATTAATATATAGTTACTATATTTATGTTTATATGTATTTTTTAAATATATATGTATCATTTTATAAATATATATAATGATATAAATATTGCCTTTTTAAAAAAATTAATCATTATAAAAAAATAATTTTAAATATATAATATATATATTTTAAAAGGAATATATTTAATATATTTATATTTATATTGATTAATTAAGTATATATAAATATTTAAAAAATTAATTTATAATTATAATTATAAATCCTTTATCAGCGCTTAAGTAATAAGCACTGATAAAAGCATCTTTATAAGTTCTTTTTTTATGATGATAAAGACAAGGCTTTATCAGTGCTAAACAAAGAACTGAGGAAATGAATATTTATCAACACTGTAACATTGGCACTAATAAGGATTGATTTTATCAGTGCTTTTTTATCATGGATAAAGACCAACCATTATCAGTGATACAAAAGTACTGATAAAGAGTTATTTCATAAGTTCTTATTACTTAAGCACTGATAAATGTGTCCCCATATATTTAAAAAACCCATATGTGAACCTATCACAACATCGAAATATTTATAAAGAATCCACCGTCTACTAGCACTTCTTCTCGTTGAATTTAATCTCAAATCACACCACTATCCTACCTATAATTGGTTAAAATTATCATCTGACATCTGGTGTTCGATTGCAGATAGGGTTTCTGAAGAGGGCCTCAAATGTTCTTCAACCCAGTGAGGTTGGCCTTCTGATCTTCTTTGTGTATTTTTTGTTTCATTTTTTATTTCTTCTTTGATGATGTATTTATTTTGGGTCTGATGGTTGTATACTATTTTGATTTTATATTTTAAATATAATTATTTGTTTATGATCGGTCGTTTGATTGACTACTGATGTATAGACCCTCGTGATATATGGATTTATTGGTTATATCTGACACTGAACCTTGGATTTATTCATTTATATAGCTATATTTTATATGTTATTTTCAATAATTTTTTTATATATTTATATAGTTTTTTAGAAAATTTCATGTACATTCATGTTTATTGACTACTGATTTGAGGAACATTTATAGTTCCCTAATCATTATATATATGCAGACACCATTCATGGCTACCTCAGTGGCCATGTATCATTAGATGTAATTTTTTAGGAACCAAGTTAGTGGAGTGAAAAATGTTCCTCTATCGGTTATATGTACCATAGGATCAAGGTCCTCTTATAATGCACTATGGTCCTTAGTTTTCATATAGAGAATATTCAAAGGGTCCATCCCCATTTAATCACATGAGGTTAAATCACATCAAGCCTTTACTTTTTGAATCATTATGGTTCCATTAGTTCACATTATGTTTGAATATCAAGTTTTTATCAAATTGATATTTCGTATATACTATATTTGAGTTTTTATACATCACACGTATGTGTGTCTATATAGCTATTTTATAAATAATTACCATTACTTTTTGTCTAATAAGTATGACTATATCAGGTAATGATGATCTTATGTATGCATGTCCCTTGACCTTGAGGGTCATGATAGAATTTTGTTTGACCTCTGGTAATAATTGTTTCTATTTAGGGGGGTCCACCTACCATTTATGGTTTTCATACCAAAAGTTTAAACCATCCATTAGTGAATTTGAGGTGTGTTAGAGGTCATACGATGATTTTTCCTGGTGTTGTTTGGGAAATCCAGGCTAGGGTCATTACACTATTTGTATTTCAGTTACCAACATTAAAGTTTAGTGATAATATCATTTATTATCTGACTTTATATCCCTCTCATTATCATATTCATCAATATGATTCAAAAAAGTGTATCCATCCATATTTTTATCCTATATCTTCATATCAATGTCACAACTAATGACATGATTCATCATAAATATGATGCATCCTCTATGTTCCTTTTATAGGCATCCTTCCCACCCTCACTCTCTCTATGTGGTTGATAATCATGTATAAGGGATTCTAAAAAATTTAACAGCTATTCATGGTATAATATAATATGTTAGTGTCTGTACTAATTCTAGATTCATTAACTATATATGAGAATCTCTTTATCCAATTTATATCATAAGGATAGTGAAGTATTCATGCAACATTCCATTATCTACAAAAATAAAATAATATTTATTACATTTTAATGATTTTTAATTGTGATGTTATTAATTATTATATTATATCTACCACTATTTTTTCAAATTCCAATAGCCCATATTGTTGGATTTGGAGTATCTAGGTGCTTATATATTCTAGTAGAAATAATACATATTTCCCTTAATTGATGTATTAATCCCCTCAAACCAAGTTTTATTCATTTCTTTACAAATGAACCAAAATTCTAAAAAAATGATAGTTCTCTCCCTTTTATCATTAGTTTTATTACATGAACCATTAACCCACTGATATAGTTGATTCAATGAGAGTTTATTATTTTTTTCATATTTGTGTTTCTTATTACTCCTAATTGGGTATATTATATTTTCATTTATTTAGGGGATTTAAAAAAGATTTTAGGAGGAGTAATTATTTTCATAAATTTAATTATCCATTTTCTTCAACATACTAAAATTGTTTAAAATAATCAAATGTTCAGTTTCCCTTATTAGAATTGTCTATAAATTTCACTTTAAATAATGAATATCTTATGTGTTTTTATTTATATATTGTATAAAATTATTCTTTTTTGAACCCAATGGGATGGAAATTAATCTAAAATGGATACATGTTAATCATTTGACAAACAAATACGAAGATGGAGTTAAAGAGTTCATCAATTTGTAAGAGAGCATACAGACAACCATTTTATAATGCTTTGTATGTGTCTATGTTGTTGTTATTCATGAAAATTTAGTCCATAAGATTTTGAAGAACATTTGATTTGTCATAGAATATATCAAATCTATTACCAATGGACTAAGCATTGGAAAACATTGAATGTGGGAATCGATTAGGATGATACTATAGTTTATGAATCATTTTATATGAATACCTTTATAAAAGATGATGGAGATCACATGGAAGAAATGAAAATGGAAATTGAAGATGACCTTCATGATTTTCCATAGTAGTTTGATGAGTTAATAGTTTTTCTAAGAAACCATTGTATACTAGTAACACTAAATAAAAAATATTTTCTACTTTATTGAATTTAAATAATTTGAAAGCTGTCACCAGATGGAGTGCCACCATCTTTACCGAACTACATGGTCTTTTGAAATATATTCTACCTGAAGAAAACAAACTACCATGATAAACATATGATTCTAAATGAATTTTACATTATATAACACCCCAATATTTCATAGTAAGTTATTTTTTTAATTCAATAGCTTGCGCTACAGGCAACACAGAGTTCGAGCGCACCACGAATTACCAAAGTAGCCGTTCAAAAGTAGTTATGAATAGTATTAACTGAATTTTGAATTTTATATACTACATATAATCTTAGATTCCATAAAATGTGTTTCTTAGACATAATATAAGAAAAAATTCATTGTTTTCAGATAAAAGAAGTATTTTTCAAAAAAATGCAATTTTTCCACCTTTTAATGGAAAAATATTTTCAATACCATTATTTGAAACTTTTATATAATAAATTTAATGAAATTAAATTCTTATTTAGAATCAGAACATAAATAATTTATTTTGGATAAATTTTTGGTACTTTTCTAATTACTTTTATATTTTGATAAATACTGAAAAATACTAAATTCTATATGAAAACAACTTTTTTAATCAAAAATAATTTATAGTGTTAAATTATGTATTTGAATGGTTTGGAAGTATAATTAGATTATATTTTTATCATTTAATATAATGTAGGTGATTATACGTAATTTCACATTAAAATTTGACATAAACACATGTCAATCTTTTGATAGTTTTTACTTTTTAAAAACACTCTTTTCAGTTTTGACAATGGGAATTAATATTAAATTAGTTAATTCAAGTTCAATGTTTTGAATTTGGTAAAATAGAATTCATTTTTTAATTCATAATATAAAAATTATCTTAGGGTAAAGTTTCAGTATTTTTCTAAAATAATTGAATTTTTGATGAATAGTGAAAAACACTATGTTGTTGTTTAAAATTGACTTTTTATTTAAATAATTATTTATTTTATTTAAATTTATTTTAAGTCAAAATAGATATATAATACCTATATAAGTTCAATATAATTCATTGGAGTCATTTTATAATAAAAATAGATATATAAAATTTTATTGAACTTTTTACCGTCTTTTACCCACCTCATAGGAGCATTTTCAAATTTACCTAAAACATATTTTTAGTGCTTCTGTGAGTGGAATTAAAGAAATTATAGAGACAAAGTTGATATTAGTAACTAAATTTTGGTTCAATAAGATGAAAATAATTATTGGTGAATAGAAACTTTTTACTTTTATTTACCACGGTTAAAAGTAAATAGGGTAATTAAGGGTAAAAATGGTATTATTATTAAAATAAAACATGTCCTAATTCTATTGGATAAGTGTAATTAGACCATAAAAAAATTATGAATAAAATATGATCCTTTAGGTCTACTTATATTAGATTAGGATATTTATTATTATTTAATTCATTGAAGAGTTAAAAGAGTTAAAATCAATGTTTAATAACTAAAACATTTTTAATATAGGGTTAAACATAAGATAAATTTGACTATAAATTTTCATTCATAATATAACAATATTTTATACATAATTATATATTATTTATATTTTTTATACTTTAAATAATTTAATTTATTTATGACATAATGATGATACAGTAATTACTTAATTAATGAAATATTTAAATAGTTGATATTATAAATATCTAAATAAATGTAATTGGAGACTTTTTATGAATTCCACTAATTTTCATGGTTAATATTACATATTAGGGTTGGTTTGATGAATTGTTTTAGAAGTAATAATTCTTTTATAAATTTATAAAAAACAAAATACCAAATAGTGTCAAAATTGACAGAAAAGAGTTTTTAAAACAAATATTATATTATTAATTGATATTCTATTACTAAAAATCTAAGGTTCAAAAAAAGATTTATATAATGATAGGTGTATCATTAATGAACCATTTGGGGTTCTCTTGGAAGTGTATAGTAAGTTTATTAACAATATAATATAAGAATACATAGAGACATTGTAAATGTCATACTATTTAACCAAGGGTTAAATCTAAAAGATAAGGTTATTACAGTTACTAAAACATGTCTAAAACCTATCAGTTGAGTGTTTTTAGACTCATCCCACCCTTATCCTTTAAATAATATAATTTTTATAATCTAAAAGTATTTTATTATAAAATAATATTTCTAGCTTTTCCTAAGGTGCCTCTCACTCCTCTTATAAAAGGGCACTCCCACTTATCTCTCATTCACTCCTTCAAAGCAATTTGGCTCAGCCAACCCATTCCCAAATAACCTCTCATATGTCCTCCCTTAATCCTAGAGGCCATAATTTAGTTTTAAATCCAACCTATGGAGCCATTTTGATCAAATCAAAAGGAAGAACCCGAAAAGGAGGTAAATATTTCATCACCTCTTTCAAGTTCCTTTCATCTTCCACTTACTATTTCTTTGTTGTTTCCATTCTAAAATAATAACCCCAGTATCTTTTATATATTATGATTTTATTTTAAATATTTTACAACCATATCATTATTTTATTTATCCTTTGAATGACATGTCACCATACATGCATACGTACGGCTTACCATCTCCACATCCGGGTGTAATTGTTATTCAATACGTTATTATTTGGATGGGTATAATAATGATGTGTAATTTATATAAATAATAAATATAACATGATAATGATTCATTATATATGATATAAAATCCAATTATATTTTATTTTAATATCAAAAGAATGATATTTTCGCTCATGTGTACGTACGGATTACCATCTGCACAAACGCGATGAGATTCATTCCCCATCATATCCATTCAGTAATAATTTTCATTATATGATTAAAAATAATTTTAAAAGACTTAATATCATTCTGAATATGAATAATATACATCCTATTCATAAAAAACATTACTTATGTAACAAATCGTCTAAAGGAAAATGAATCAGTTAACACCCGAAACGACGATATTACTAAGATATTATTAACAAAGAAATATTTAAATATAATATATGATATAATATTAATATATATGATTCTTTTATAATTTAAAAAAAATTATTTCACCATTATACAGGAGGTTATCTTACCCTCAAAGAAGGAAAAGTACAAGGTATGGCTTAATTTTACAATCTCTCACTATTGGAAAATGGGTCTATACCCACGGTTTTGTGTAGAACCGTGGGCATATGGCCCCCCTATACCCACGGTTTTGGAAACCGAGGGTATAAGGAATGTATCGGGACCTATACCCATGGTTTTGGAGATTTGTGGGTCTAGGTCCCCTTTAACAACCGTTCTTGGAAAAAACTGTGGGTATAGGTTTTTTTTAAGACCTATACCCATGGTTTTTCCAAAACAGTGGGTATAGGTGTTGTTCTGCAGACCGATACCCACGGTTTTTGAAAACCGTGGGTATAGGTGGTATATTTTTCAAAGACCTATACCCATGGTTTTTCAAAACCGTGGATATATCGTTCCCACGTTATGGCAGGAATAAAAACTTCCACAGGATGGAAAAAAATTTGGTGAAAAGAGGATCTTAAAGAATATAAATTTATGGATACAAAATATTAAATCGTATAATATGTTTAGGTTAGTTGGTCAGTTCCTCACATCCCTCAGCATAGGTCATGGGTTCAAAAACCCACGTATTTTTTTCGATTATAGCAGATATATTAATATAATAAAATAAAATTATAATTATATATCAATTGCATCATTACCTATGTTGGTCGCTCTGACTGTGCAGCGAACACGAGGCGTGGGTTCGAAACCCGTCAGACATTTATTTTAGATTCTAACTATTATATAAATATATTAAAATGAAATTATCAATATATATCAATATCAGTGTTAGATCGGTTGGTCTCTTGGTGGGGCGTGGGTTTGAGATGCTGCGAGGTTGCAGGTTCGATCCCCCCCCCCATATGATTTTTTGAATTCACGTACCCAACGATTTGAAAACCATGGGGTCTGTTGTGTACCACACTGTAACAGCGGTGTGGCACACTTTGACCCCCCTATGCCCACGGTTCTCCAAAACCATGGGTATAAGTTGGGACCCCTATACCGACACTGTTCCAGCCCACGATTCCCAAAACCGTCGGTATAACCTATACCCACGGTTTTGGGGGCTATACCCATAGTTTTGAACTGTGGGTATAGGTCATTCTTCCAGTAGTGTCTTTATTATCCGAGGTTATTTTTACGTAAGTACCTACTGGGACATATTTATTATCCATATCCATGTTTCATAAAATAATTTTCAAAGGGATTATTTTTAGAGGAATTTTTACTAAAACATCATTTTAAATAATTTGAACATTTATTCTTTTAAACCATTCTCATTAATGTCCATGTTTTTAAAATGGTTTTAAGGATTTATTTATATGTACATGAATGTTTTAAAATGTTAATTCCACTAAAAATTTTCAAAGTGGTATGGGACACTTTGATTCAAAAATGTCTTTAATTGTATTCCTTTCTAAATTATGTGAATTTTAAAAGTTTTCATGAAAAATGGATATTTATCTCAAAGAGTTTTACAAATCATTTGCATCTATGTCAATATCCTTTAATGGATTTTAAGCTTATTTGAAGTTGATTTATTATGATGCAAAACTTCCATATTGTATTGAAGGTTGTGCGATATGTTTGATTGTGGATGTATTATTTTTATACCATTCATGGTTTATGAATAAAGTATTGACATTTAGTATCCTAGTTTTAATACAAATGTTTATGTTATGTTTAAACCTTTTCATATGACGAATGCATTGGACTTAGTAAGTGATGGGTGGAGCCCTCTATAGCTCCTCGATGCATCGGTAGGCCTCACGAGACAAAATACTGTCTTGTCACAAGGCCTTGACAAAAAACTATTTGTATTCTTGGAACAAGTCCTTGACTATTTGGTTAAGAAAGTCTGGCATTATGTATTCCATCATTATGAAAGTGGCTATTGATATTTCATGTGAATATTCAACTAAAAAAATATACATGTGGGTAAATAAATGGAATTATTTTGATTTATATTTACCATATTATGATAAATTTAATGTTGAAAAGGCTTTTGTTTTAGTTCTATGCATTTCCTTAAATGTTTATGCTTATTTATGAAAGTTTCCTCTATATTGTTATCCTTACTGAGCATCTGAGCTCACCCATTTCTATGTTTTATTTTTCCCAGGATGCAAAGATGTATATTATAACGAACCTGTAGGGATTGTCTATAGGATCTCATTGTTTTACCTGGAAACAATGTTGTTGTATTTTTCCATTTTATGATGTATTGTAAACCTAATGAAAGTATCTAGTACTTCCAAGGCTACTAAACTAATCGGTATTTCGAGACTTGATCTTTTGTGATCATGACAATGATACGTAATAATGCACTGACTCTGGGTTTCTGGGGTCGGGGCATTACAGTTGGTATTAGAGAAAGTGTAGTACAAACCTTGGAATCTAGATTTAGATAAACTCTGATTAGTGAACATTACCCTATGATAGACTTTGAGGATTAGTATTGAAGAACTTCCTAGAATTTTGGTATTATAGAGATTATGTGGGTATTCTAAACAATAAATCCTTGTCTATATACGATAAGTAAAATGGCCTCTGGAACAGGTGTACCTAGGAGTGAAAACACTGATAAGGAGTTTCTGGCTTGACCCGGGGTATCTTCGTACACGATAATGGGTCTTTCTTCACTCTTTGTTACGACACTCCTGGGGGATATTCTTGGGATAATTCACATTTTCTTTACAAACCAATTTTAATAATTTTAATATAAGATGATATTAAATAATATTCATTAATCTTAAGGGGTTTTAGAATGAAAATAATGTGTTATGATATTATCAAAATGATTTTATGACTCACACAATGATTTCTTGTGTTAGCCTATGGCTGGATTCCAAGGAAGTCATAGTAAAATTGAACATGATGTAAAAGGTGGGAACGGCAGAGGAAATGCGAAATGGAATGAAATGTTGATAGGTGTAAAAGATATCATGTTCATGCCAAATTAGTTTTACAAAAATATCATCAAAAAATATATATTAACCAACTCCAAGACTCAAAAAAGAAGAGAAAGAGGGTGAATAATAAGAGCTCCAGCAGTGGAGACCATGGAGAAAAGAAACCTCAATTTCCTTCATGTTGGAAATGTAGAAGGAGACACCTAGGGAATTGTCTTAATAGAATAAAAAAATTTATGTGTGGGAAAGAAGGTCATAATGTAAAGAATTTCTGAGGAAAAATGAATAGTACTATAGAAGAAAATAAAAATTATCCCAAGTATCCATTTATAGTTATTTTTTGTCAATGTAGGGGACCTAGGAATTACCTGAGTTAATTCTATATTCTATTGGATAACCCCATTTTCAAGGGAGAACCTTTTTGGAAATAAATGTATGGTCGAATGTTTAAAAGTATTAGTGTTCTTTGTTGATGGGATTACTTTGGACGAATTTTATGTTATGTGTAACCCTGCAGTTTATTATGTGAAAATACTATTTTAATAAGAATTTTGATTTCTATTGTTGATATAATTATAAATAACCATTGAGGTTTATATGATCCTTAAATTTGAGGAAATTAAATGTTATAATGTTTTGGGTTTAAAATGCGAGGTATGAGATAACATTTGGGGTGAAATTATGTTATAGTTATTTTGAGGAATTTATCTCAGTTTGGGAAAGTTATAAAATATAGTTTTTTTTTAAGGACAACACACAGACCGTGTGACAACCCAACATGTCATAAAAAGATGCAGGAATTGAACTCACAACCATAGTATGATTGGGATTTATCACCTACCACTGGACTACGTGAAGTCCCTGGTTAGTGTGACCAATTATTTTTAGTTAAATGATTTTATTGATCAATAATATGTTTATTTGGATCTTATGTCTTATAAATGGATATATTTAGTATAGGAAAATTATTTGGGGATTAAGTGATAAATGTTATTTAGGAATACATTCGCTCTGTTGGGAATACTATATGCCTAAGGAAAATAGAATACTATGGGATTTCAATTGAGGAGTAATGGAGGATTTTTATCTATGTCTTTATTGTGTATTTATAGCAATTTGGGTTATTTATGGAAATGATTAACATATCATAGAGAATATGTGATTAGGTTAATTACTTTTAAGTATGTGACTTTAAGAGTAGTTGATGGAATTTTGAAATATAATTTAACATGGAAGACTATGTAATAAAATTCTTATATGTTTTGGGTTTCAATATTAGTTTGGATAATGTTGATGTACTTCTAGGAGAATTGTTTATTGAATGGTATTTGTTGAACTTCTGGTATTGTTGGATTAATTTTAGAAATTAAGGTAAGTATTTCTTCGTCTAAAGGATTTTCTTTTTTGGGGATCATCTGATCTTGTACTAATCATTTTGGTTTTGGTTAATCTCTAAATACAAGGTAAATATATATAATTTATCCTTTGTGGATTAAGTGATTCTATAGATGTTTATTCTAGCGCTTCAGGTGTGATGAAGTCATCTTGAATACTTATAGTTTGAAAAAAAAGATAAGTTATTGGTAGTAATTTATTAAAGAATGAAGCTATACTTAAAAATTAAGTATATCTCTTTATGTTCTTAGTCAATCTAATAGATAAATTCCTCAACATTATGAATGGAACTTAAAATAAAAAACGTTATTTGTTTAATTTTGCTACTAGGAAACTAATAAACGTTTATCTCATCACAATTTTGTGGTTTTATTATTGTTAACTTTCTCCTAATCATGTTTTCAATCACTCTCCATTAGAACTTGAAATTTATTTTATCTTCCATATCCATTTTTTCCTACATGGAATCTTAGTGTGGGTTATCTTAGGTAACCTTTGTACCTCTATTTTTTTCTTTTAAAGAGATAGTTATATTGACTATTTTTCTGATGTGGGACTTTCAATGAAGTTCCCAAGCACAATTTTAAAATTGTGAGGATTCAATTTCCAAAATGGGGGAAAATTGTAACACCCCAATGTTTCATAATAAGTAATTTTCTTTATTTCAATAGCATGCACTACCCGCAACACCGAGTTCAAGCACACCACGACTTACCAAACTAGCTGTTCATAATCCGATACGAATAGTATTAACTAAATTTTGAATTATATATACTCCATAAAAATTTAGAATCCATATTATGTGTTTCTTAGAGATAATATAAGAAGAAATTCATTTTTTCTGATAAAAGAACCATTTTTCAAAAAAAATGAAATTCTACCACCTTTTAATGGAAAACACTTTTTAAAACCAATAATTGACACTTTTATATATTAAATTTAATGAAATTAAATTCTTCTTCAGAATGGGGACATAAAATTGATTTTGGATAAATTTTTGGTACTTTTCTAATAACTTTTATATTTTGATGCATACTGAAAAATACAAAATTTTAGATGAAAACAACTTTTTTAATAAAAATAATTTATAGTGTCAAATTATGTATTTTAATTGTTGTAAGTATAATTAGATTACATTTTTAACATTTAATACAATTTAGGCGATTATAAGTAATTTCACATTAAAATTTGACATAAACACATGTCAATCTTTTGATAGTTTTTACTTTTTAAAAACTTGCTTTTCAGTTTTGACAACATGAATTAATTATAAATTAATTAATGAAACATATATATTTTAAATTTGGAAAAATAGAATTCATTTTTTAATTTGGAATATCAAAATTATCTTTGGGTAAATTTTTGTTATTTCTCTGAAAACATTTAATTTTTGATGAATAGTGAAAACACTACATTATACTTTAAAATCGACTTTTTATTTAAATAATTATTTATTTTATTTAAATTTATTTTAAGTGAAAATATATATATAATACCTTTATAATTTCAATAAAATTCATTAGAGTCATTTTATAATAAAATTAGATGTATAAAATTTTATTGAACTTTTTACCGTCTTTTACCCACCTCCTACGAAAATTTTCAAAATTACAGAAAACTTAATTTTACCACTTCTGTGAGTGGAATTTCTAAAATTTTAGAGACATGGTTGACATCAGTAAGTAAATGTGGTTCAATAAGATGAAATTAATTTTTTGTGAATAGTAACTTTTTACTTTTATTTACCACGGTTAAAAGTAAATAGGGTAATTAAGGGTAAAAAGGATATTATTATTACCCTAAGGCAAGACCTAATTCTATTGCATAAGTGTAATTAGACCATAAATAACCTTAGGAATAAAAT
The DNA here is from genome assembly GCA_963277665.1 of Viscum album. Classification (NCBI taxonomy): domain Eukaryota; kingdom Viridiplantae; phylum Streptophyta; class Magnoliopsida; order Santalales; family Viscaceae; genus Viscum; species Viscum album. Next base: position 1,594,678,172 of record OY728150.1, read on the forward strand.
TTCATCCTTTAGGTCCACTTGTATTAGATTAGGACATTTATTATTATTTAAATCAAAGAAGAGTTAAAAGAGTTAAAATCAAAGTTTAATAACTCAAACATTTTTAATATAAGGATACACATAAGATAAATTCTACTAAAAATTATAATTATAAAACTAAAACAATTTCCTACATAATGGTATTTTATTTATATTTTTTAGATGTTAAATAATTTAATTTGTTTATGACATAATGATGATGCAGTAATTACCTAATTAATGAAATATTAAAATAATTGATATTTTAAATATCCAAATAAATGAAATTTGAGACTTTCAATGAATTCCACTAATTTTATAGGGAAATAATAAATATTAGGGTTGTTTAGATGAATTTTTTTAAAGTAATAATGTTGTTATGAATTTAGAAAAATCAAAATAAAAAAATAGTGTCCAAATTGACGTAAAAGAGTTTTTAAAATAGATATTATATTATTAATTGATATTCTATTCCTAAAAATATAATTTTCATCCGAAAGACTTATATAATAATAGTTATATTATTAATTAACCACTTCGAGATTTCTTGGAAGTATATAGTAATTTTATTAACCATATAATATAAAAATACAAAGAGACATAGTAAATGTAAAACTATTTAACTAAGAGTTAAATAAAAAAGATAAGGTTATTATAGTGACCAAAACCTATCTAAAACCAATTTGATGAGTGGTTTGCGACCCATACTCACATTATACTTTAAATAATCCACTTTTGAGCCATTATAAACCCAAAAAAATATTGTAAAAATATATTTTTAGTTTTTTCTAAGGTGACCTTCACTCCTCTTATAAAAGAGAACTCCCCCTTCTCTCTACTTCACACCTTAAAATCCATTTGTATCAGCAAAACCCTTCCCAAATACCCTATCAACTGTACTAACTTCATCCTAGAGCCCTTTATTTAGTCCGAAAGCCAACCTAAGGAACCCTTTTGGTCAAATCAAAGGGAAGAACCTGAAGAATGGGTAAATATTTCATCACCTCTTTCAAGTTCCTTTCTTCTTCCACTTCCTCTTTCATTGTTGTTTCCATTGTAAAATAATAACTCTAGTATCTTCTATATACTATGATTTTTTTATAAATATGGTACAACGATATTCATTATTCCATCCATACTTTGAATTACATGTCACCATACGTGCGTTCGTAGGGCTTACCGTCTCCACGCCGTTGTGTGATTGTTATTCAATAATTATTATTTGGATGGGCATAATTATTATGTTAAATTGATTTAAATAATAAATATAACATGATAATTATTATGTATATATGATATGTAATCCAATTATATATTATTTTAAATCAATAAAATGATATTGTCGCTCATGCGTACAAAAGGATTACCGCCTCCACGAACGCGATGAGATCCATTCCCTATCATATCCATTCAAGACTAATTTTCATTAGATGATTAAAAATAATTTTTAAATACTTAATATCATTCTTAATATGAATAATATACATCCTATCCATAATAAACATTACTTATGTAACAAATCATATAAAGAAAAACGAATCGGTTGACACCCAAAACTATGATAATACTAAGATATTATTAACAAAGCAATGTTAAAAGATCATATATGATATCATAGTAATATATATGATTCTTGTATAATTTAAAAACAATTATTTCACCATTATACAGTAGTTTAACCTACCCTCTACCCAGGAAAAGAACAAGGTAATGGTTAATTTTATAATCTCTTTATTATCCAAGGTTATATTTATGTAAGTATCTTCTGGGACATTTGTATTATCCATATCTATGTTTCATAAAAGTGTTTTCAATGGGATTATTTTTAAGGGTCTTTTTACTAAACCATCATTTTAAAATTTTTAAATATTTATTCTTTTAAACCTTTCTTATTAATGTCCATGTTTTTAAAATGGTTTTAAGGATTTATTTATATGTACATGAATGTTTTTAAATGTTAATTACATTCAAAAGTTTCATGAAAAAGGTATATTTCTCTAAAAGAGTTTTTCAAATCAATTACATCTATGTCAACATCCTTTAATGGATTTTAACCTTATTTGAAGTTGAGTTATTTTGATGAAAAACATTCATATTGTATTGAATGTTTTGTGATATGTTTGATTATGAATGTGTTATTTTTATACCATTCATGGTTTATGGATAAAGTATTGACATTTCGTATACTATTTTTAATATGAATTTTTATGTTATGTTTAAATCTTTTTATATAAGGAGTGCATTGGACTTAGTAAGTGAGGGGTGGAGCTCGTTTTAGATCCTCGATGCATCGGTAGGTCTCATGAGAAAAAATAGTGTCTTGGAACAATGCCTTGAAAAAAATCTTATTTGTAGTCTTGGCACAAGGCCTTGACTATGTGGTTATGAATTTCTGGAATTATGCATTGCATTATTATGAATGTGGCTATTGATATTGCATGTCAATATTCGACCAGTAAAATATCCATGTGAGTAAGTAAATGGCCTTATATTGATTTATATTTGCCATATTATAATGGTTTTTAGGTAGAAAAGGATTTTGTTTTAGGTAAATAAACTTCCTTAAATGTTTATGCTTATTTATGAAAGTTTTCACTATATTTTTTTCCTTACTGAGCATCTGATCTCAACCCCTTTCTATGTTTTATTTTTCCCAGGATGCGAAGATATATATTATGACTGACCTGCAGGAATAGTCTATGGGATATTGGTTTTGTCCATGGAAACAATTTTTTTTATCTTTCCATGTTATGATGTAATATAAACCTTATGAATGTATCTAGTACTTGCAAGCCAAAAAAACTAATCGTTCTTTTGAGACATGATCTTTTGTGATCATGCCAATGATACGTAATAATGCACTAACTCTAGGTTCCTGGGGTTAGGGCATTACACATTTGATGTGAATGATCTATAAAAAATATATTCTTGTTCAAATGATTTTATATTGTTTCATAAGGACTATTAATCACTCATAAAATACCCTAAGTGTGGCGTAGATCAATACATGAAAAATAAATCAAGTCCTTCGAAATATCTATGGTACTTTCCTATCATTCTATAGTTAAAAATACTATATATATGTCATGAAACCATGAGTCAATTAACATGGCATGAAGATAAAATAATTAAAGATGGGAACCTATATCATCCATCATATTCTCCTCCATAGAATAAAATTGATTACGAGTTTCCTGGGTTTGGAGATGAGCCAAGAAACATTCATCTTGCGTTATATACAAATGGAATAAATTTTTTTGGTGTATAGAGTAGTACTCATAGTATATACCCCGTCATGTTGGTTTATTATAACCTTCCACCATGGTTATGCATGAATCCCATGTACATTATGTTGGCTCTTCTTATATCTGGACCAAAGAAGCCTGGTAATGTTATTGATGTCTATTTGGCTTCATTAATCGAAGAACTGAAATTGATGTGGGATATAAGTGTTATAATGTATGATGCTCGTAGAAGTGACAGGTTCATATTGATAGCCTTGTTGTATGGAATGATAAATCACTTCCTCGATTATGGAAATTTATCAGGCTATAACATTAAAGGAATATTGTGGTGTCCCATTTGTGAAAAATTCTCATACTTATTTCAGTTGAAACATTCCTCAAATACTGTGTTTTTAAGACATAAATATTTTTTACATAGATGACATAAATACAGATCATGGATTACATCATTCAATGGGAATATAAAAAATAGTACAAAACTGTCTCTAGTAAAGGGTGATCAATGGTATAAAAAATTAAATAATGATGACATTATTTTCAGTAAAATATTTTTGAAAAACTATGAAAAAATAGGTCAGAAGAAGTGATCCATTTTCTTTGAATTATCATATTGGAATTTTTTGTATGTTAGACATTTTATTTTTTTCATAAATGTATAAAAAAATTTATTTGATAGTGTTATTTGAATATCGTTAAATGTTCATAAAAATAAAAGATGACATCATGGATAGGTTAGATGCGGTTTAAATGTGGTTAATAGAATAGTTGGCAACATTGAAGGGTAAAAGGTGAAATTTTCTTCCTTCGATAGCTAACACTTTATCCAGATACAAAAACATGCAATTTTTCTAATTCTTCAATAGTGTAAAATTTTTATAGGGGTATGCATAAAATATCAACAATATTGTGTCAATGAAAAATGTGTTGTTAAAAGGAGTAAAATCACACGACTGTCATGTTTGGATGCAATATTTAATGCATGTTTTTTTCTATTACATTCTGCCTTAAAATGTACAACATAAATTTACTAGAATCTGCTTCTTTTTTAAATCCATATGTACTATGGTTGTAGAATTAGTGAAGTTTCCCATCAGGAATAAAGATATTGCAATTATATTATGTGAATTATAAATGTTTTTTCCACCATAATTATTTGGTATAATGTTCCACCAGATGGTTTACTTGGTCATATAGGTTCAATTATGTGGTCTTTTCCACTATAGATGGATGCACCCCATTAAACAGTATAAGATAAAATTGAACGGGTATGCCAAAAATCAAAGTTCACCAGAAGGTTGTAATGCAGAATGACATATTATTGAAGAATCAATTTAATTTTGTACCGATTACCTATTATATGTTGAAATCATCGGTCTCCCAATGTATCATTATAGAAAATGCCTTTTGGGTGAAGGTATTTATAGAAGAGATGTTTTTAAAATTACCATGATAGAGTGGGATTAAGAAAATCATTACATATTACATAATTTTGAATATTTTGATCCATACATTTTAGAAAAAAAATAAATTCTTAGAGATTTGATTCCATTAAGGTATGAAGAATGGATACAAAATAAAACTAAGAAAGAATTTACTGGATGGTTATGGATCATATTTATAAGGAGTTATCTGAAAATATGAATTCAATTTCCAAAAGAATTCATTGGCTATAGCGGTGACCAAAAAAAATGTTATATCTTACATTTGTTTTTTAATCAATTGTTATATGTTCTATAAAAAATAACATGATTACTTCTGTATGACGCAAAATAGTGATGTTACACTTGTGGTTGAAACAATTCACATAACTGGTTCCAAGGGTAAAAATATAATTTATTAAAATATGTCATATTTTGGCATTATGTAATAGATATAAAAGTTGGACTAAGAAACATTTAAAATGTAGTTTTACTATTCCCAATGGGTTGATAATATCTATGGTGTAAAAGTTAATGAAATTGGATTTGTGAATATGAATTTTAGTGTGGGAGGGGAAAAGGATGAGTCGTTTATAATAGAATTACAAGAAGTGCATGTATTTTATTTATCTAATTTTATAAAAATAATTTTTTTATTTTCTTGGTGGAGACTAAAAAATGGTGAGTCATATGAAAAAATAATTAAGGATGGCCCTTTCATTGGGACATCACAAATAGTCTATGTCGGACCCAATGTAGACAATGGTTTCTATGTTAGAGGGGACCACAAATAGGGGATTTGGAATATTGATAGATGAACCAAATCCTTGAATGCTTTAAAAAATGTAAGAGGGTTCGATGAGAATGTAAAAGTGTTTTTTAATTTATTATGTTTTTTCTCATAATATTATAGGTTCAATATTGTATTAATATAATCTAAATTAAATGATTGACAACTCAAGCGGACAATGTCTTTTGAACATGATGATATTACCCATCCCTTGAAAAAACAAACTATAATAAATGAAACAATTTGGAAATATGTAAAGATACTGTTTCCATATATTTATCTATTTTAGAGGAAAATTATATAATGGAATGCTGATTTAATTTTCATTATTCCTTATAGAGTTCATTTATTTTATAATATTTTTGATCATGTTTCATGACTTTTAATAAAGTGAAATCAATATATATCTACTCAATCACTCAGGTAATCTTGATGTTTTCTTAGTAAAAACATTGTCCATATAATTAATTTCTTATTTCATATTTATGTTCAATTTATTTAATTTTACTGTTACTCTTATAATAATTTTTTTCTTATATAGGTGGATTGTTTATTTGATTTGGGGTGCTCTATCCATATTTCAAGCATTTTTGCACCAAAACATCCACGTACATCTTCTCCCTAAAAACCTTTTGACCCCTATAGTGGGGCATTTATCACATTCTTTCATGTTACAACTCATGGCCTTTTCAGAAAAAGAAACATGCTTCCTCTACTCAATTACATAATAAATCCTTATTTTTTCATATTAAACTCATTTTCCCTATAATTAATGTATTTTTTCATATTTGTTTGGAATTTATTAATTATCCTAATTACTCATGTAATAATTCTTTTCTTATACAAGTGGATTCATTTGTTCATGTTGGGGTACTATGTCCATCTTTCATGCCTTTCTACACGAAAACATCCTTATACATCTTCTCATTTAAAACCATTTCACCACTATAGTGGTTCATTTATAACTTTATTTCAAATTACCTCCAATGCATTTATAAGAAGGGAAAAGAAACTTTCTATACTCAATTACATAGGTTATCTTGATGTTTACATATGAAAAAATTTTTCCATATAATTAATGTATTTTTTTCATATTTATCTTTATTTTATATATTTTTGGTTTTACTCACATAATTATAGTATTTTCATGTTGGTTAATTCCTTTTTTAGAGTTGCGGTGCTCTATCCATAGTTCATACCTTTCTGCAGGAAAACTTTAACAAACTTATTCTCCCCCAAAACCATTTACTTCTATATTGTTGACACTTATCACTTCCCTTCAAGTTCCCTCCATTTATCAATCACATAGGTAATATTGATATTCTCACAGTAAAATCATTTTCCATATAATTAATGTATTATTCTATATTTATATTTAATAAATTTCTTTTTATAATTACTCATAATAATTTTTGACTTATTCAAGTGGGTTCTTTTCATTGAGTTGATATGGTTTGTTCGAAATTGATCATGTAGTGTTGTTATTTCAATAAAAATAGTAAGTATAAATCATGGTAACATTGATAGATTGTATTATTTTGAGACTTTGGGATTGCAGTAATCAGTTTCACCTAAATATGAATCACTACGTGATTGGTATGACTCCAAGAACTTCTTTTTATTTATAATAAAAATTGATTTTAGTAAAGAAGGCAACTGAAATAATCAAAACTAAGATAACATATTCTGATTGTTTTAATACTTTAAGATAATGATCCATAATTCATTTTTGATGTGTAATAATCAGTCTCACCTTAATCCAATACATTATCTGCACGATATGACTCAATGTTTTTGTTATGATTTTAAAATCAACATTTGACATTAAAAACTGTCAATCACTAAAAACTGAGCAAAAACATTTTGATTTTTTCAGTACTTTATGATAATGATCCATAAGTGATTTTTATATGTATAAACCATATACACCACAATCTAATACATGATATTCACGGTGGGACTAGAAGTGTCCGTTAAAATTTAACATCGACATTTTAGTTCAAAAGGTTGCCCTCACTAAAAACTGTTCAAACACGCCAAGATTTTCTTGATAATTTAGTAAAACAATTAATGTTTTATTTTTTATGTGAAGAATCTATTTCACGTTAAACCAATATATGATGTGATCAAATTGAGTCAAAGGTGCATGTTTCCAATTTAAAATGATATTTTAGTAAAAAAGAAAACTAATGTACTTAGAATTGAGAAAACATATTCATATTATTTGATACTTTAGGAAATCAATCCACAAATCATTTGAGACATGTTGGAATCATCCATCCCTCAATCTCAGGCACAACGTGACCAGTATGACTCCAAGTGGATATTTTTATTTAAATTGACATTAATTTTATAAAAATTAACACTTTTTGTTAATTTATTTCATTATATTATTACAAACATAAGAATTTATTTCTTACACTGATGCTTTATTTTTCTCAAGAAGGAATGGTTTTTTGAGAAATTACATGAGTCAGGTTGGGATTAAATATTAAATTAACATTGATGTTTTTGAATGTATGTAATAATTTTTATTTATAAAATTTTATAAGTTGATGTTTCAAATGTCTATAATATAGTGTTTTTTTATTATGTTTGTGTTTTAAATTTCATTTCATTTAAATCCTATATTGGTAATTATTTCTATTAATGTCTTGTGTGTCTATGGTGTTGCGATGTGTGATTACATCACATTGTAGTGGTGTTGCGTTGTGCTATTATATCCCACTACAATATGTTCATTTATTAGAACTTTTGAAAATAATAATAAATAAAACCTTCATCAACACATTTAAAAGAAATGATAAAGTTCTACATTATAGTCTCTTTTAAAAGCACTGATAAAAGGTCCTTTATCAGCACTTTTATACGCACTGATAAATTACTCATTTAGTAGTTCTAAATTAAAACCCTGATAAATGTTTCCTTTATATTCTCTTTTTAAAATCACTGATAATGGTTCCATTTATCAGTTCTATTTAGCACAAATAAAATGACCCCATTATTAGTACATTTTTACCAATGATAAATGACAAGGGCTTTTAACCTCACTCATGTATTCAGTGCTACTCTAGCACTGATAAAATACATTTCTAGTTCTGTCAATTGCCACTTTTTAGTAGTGATAATCACTCCGTTTTTTCTATGTAAATTGGCTATTACGAAGAAGTGAATACAACTTGTTCCAACTCTCATTAGACACCTTTTATATCATGATTTAATGATTATACTAACTCTCGTCAGTTTACAATGTTTTATTCTAAAATATTTGAGCCAAAGAAAATAATAAAGACTTTGCTGAAACTACTCCACAATTCCTATGTCAAAATCCTCAATCTGATTTGGATAGATCTTTTTTTCTCAAGACTATAATACTTGACCTTATTTTCTCAATATGATGATACTGGATCCAATTTACTCAATATGATGATGATGGACCTAATTTTATAAATATTATTATGTTGGATATGATTTTCTCAATACGATGATGATAGATATAGTTTTCTCATTACGATGAATCTAGATCTGATTCTCTAAATATAAAGAATCTGGATCTGATTCTCAAAAACGAGGGACTAAATATAATGAACTCATTCTCAATTTGTAAAGAACAAAGTCTACTTGAATGAGGAATACAATTATTATTCATCCAAATAAAAAGTTTTACTTTAAATTCTCCATCACTCCTCCTTTTTTTCATATATGAATGTTTTAGAAGGATGAATGATTTGAGAAAGTATTTATAGAAAAATTTGGAAAACAAAATTAGGAAACATGAAATATTTCCCCGATTACTTCAATTTAAAAACACTGAAAATCTCTCACATCGAAACTTTAACATTGACTTCTTTAATCCTCCTTAGATTTCCAAAAGATTTTTGAAAAGTTGAATTTTAGGTTTAACCTTGTCAACTATTTATATCATTTTTACCTCATTAAGATATGTTTCTTTCCCGTCTCATTATGAAATATTTATTTCTCATCTAATTATGATCTATTCCATTCTGAGTTGAATATGATTTGTTTCTTTCTAAGATAATTACTATCAATTTTTGTATAATCTTATTAAGATATATTTAATTCTTCAGTTCATTATGATTTATTTCCCACTATGATATATTTTCCCATTATGATGGATTTTCCCATTATAATAGATTTTCTTACTATAATGTAAATCTCTTTAGAATAGAAATCACATGACTGTAGTATCCCATTCTAAAACACTAAAATCCATCAAACCTCTCCACCATTTCTTCAAAATCTATTTTCATGAGTTTTTTCATGATTTGTGAGAACTTTATGATCAATAAATCATTTTTTGACTTTTCTTAAGAAAGAATGAAAAAAACTTTACTCTTGAATTCACATTCTTCTTTCAAAACACTTAAGCAAAAAAATCAACTTTGTTAAATAGAAACATATGACTCAACAAGTTCTTTCTTTATAACTCGGAAACTTTAATCATCCAATGGCTATAGAAAATAAAAACATCCATAAAATAATAAATTATGCCTCTTATTCTATTGAATCTGATTATTTTCAATGTCATGTCAATGGACCAGAATATAATAAAGTGTCTTATCAACCAATTCATCTTCCTAACATCTTCGGTGTCTAGTTCATATCAATACAAAAACATATTTCTGAAGACATGTTTTAGGTAGGAAACATCATTACGATTAATAGGGTCCAATTCCTAAAAAATAAAAACATTTTTTTTCAATAAAAATGTTGGTTTTCAACAAATTCAAAAACATTGTTAAAAACAATTTATCACAAATGTTCTTAAATAGGGATTATCATTCATGTTCGTATTCAGACACAGAAGTCAGCACTCTATATTTTTTGAGATAATAACATCATAACTCTAACTTTTTAATATTTCATAAGCCTCAAAACAATAATATTTTAGAGTTTTTATGTTCATTCTGTCTTATAGAGAAATATGGAATAATATTGCAAGGTTTTATAAATGCTGATATTTTTATTTTCATATGGTTTTATTAATCTTAATCATTTATGTAAAAAAATCATAATGTAAATCAAGAATATAATTACATATTATATATATATTTATAATTATATTATTTATTTTGTCTAACTGTTTCATTTAAGGAAGAATAAATTTTAGTAGGGTTAAATCTGAGAGTGCATGTTTACATTTATATTTCATAATGATTACCTATACATCGGTTTTCAAACTCACTAAATGACACTTACATAAACCAAATTAATTTTTTTACCCATATAAACATTGGTTTTACCCTTATGTATATTTTGTTAAATAGTCTTCACAACTGAAAAGAAAATCATTACCTTTAAATGGGATTTGGTTTGGTGGTTCTACCCTTACATGATCTAAGTCTTACCCTCATGTGGGTAGTATGATACCCTTTTGTGGCTTTTATGGTGTAGGGAGTTCCCTTATGAATGTTTTTATTTACGAATACTACACTTATGTAGCTAAGTGATACCATTATCTAAGGTTATTTACCCTTATATGGGGTTGTGTTACCCTAATGTGAGGAGTAAATTACCATTATATAACCTTTTTATAGAGCGTGTTACTCTTATGAAAGTGTCTGAGTACCCTTATGTAGGTACTAACTATCCTTTACGTGAGCTTTGGAACTCACATTTTTCCTTTGCATAACTACTAGATAACCCTTATGAATCATATGGATGATGAAGGTTACCCTTACATAGTGGTGTATTTAGCTTTCCAGGAGCACAAAGTTGAGTACATACACTTATGTGGGTGAGCCTTCGGTCGAGAAACCCTTATGTAGTATCGAGTATAACCATTATGTGAGAACAAAATTGAGTTCATACCCTTATGAAACCGTCAAATTGTAGCACTTCCCTTTTGTGAGATCCAAAATCATCACTTTACCCTTTAATTAACTATAATATCCCTCAATTTTCATTACACAACTTCTAATAACAATATTACCTTTTTGTAAAATCCATTTTTATACAAAATTATATTTTAAAAAATATATTTTTATAGTTCCATTAGTTTTAATTCTATTAAAAACCTTTAAACTAAAAAAATAAAATATCCTATTTTTTCATTATTAATATATTTCTATGTATCTTAAACATAATTTTAATATATCAACATTAATATCATTTCATGATATTAATTTATTACTGAAATTTACTATAATATGAAATTAACAATATAAACATTAATTTATATAATGTAATTTAAAAATTATATTTTTTCTCTCTTCATATCATTATATTCACTTATGAATTTTATTTATGATAATTCCATATATGTTATAATTCTATTAAAATGTTAATATACATGAATAAAATTAATATTTTACTAACACAAGTATTATATTATTTAATAAATATTATTTTACTATTATTAAAATCATTATATTCATCAGAAATATATTAATTAATTTTATATTTATACGTCACTAATAATCCTCTTAATTTCATAACAAAAAAATATTATGGATAAGTATAAATTTTAAAATGCTAACATATTAAATGTGATTTTATTTTTAATAAGAAATATATTCATATTATTTCTTGGTAAATAAATCAATTATGTTTAAAAATTTATTTTTTAAATCATTTAATATTAAAAATTAACTTATTCAAAAATTGATGTTTTTTTAGTAATTTACTTTATAAAGTTATTTATATGAAAATAAATCTTGGTTTATTTTAATTGTGAAACAATCCATTTAATAATAATTTCTTTAAAAGAATATTTTTCTATAATTCTTTGGATGTAACCATCGGGCCATTATAGCATAACTTATGTGGAATGTCTCAAAATCATTCTTTAAATTGATGAAGAAGAGAACATTAAAAATGGGGGTTTCATAGAATATTAACTACCTTATACACGTGACATAACAGGATTGAAATATATAAAACAATATATTCCATAAACCTTAATATCATACTCTATCCTTTATGTTTTCATCACCATATATCAACCTAGTGATATGAATTCCACATTATAAAAACCTAATGAGAGGTATCTAAAAACAAGAAAATTGAGTTCACACCCTTGCCATTTGTAAACCTCTTCATCTATCTCCTCATCAATAAACTATGAAAATTTCACCAAATGTGTCAAAATTCCCTTAACTGTATTCTCTAATTTTCATGTAACCAACCCTATCAATTACACCAATTAAAAATATATAAATTATAACCTCCCCTCTTTATACATAAAAAACCATGGAAAATCACTAAATTAAGACTCAAAATACTAATTAGTCCCCTTAACAGAAAAACAATTATCCCAGTTAACACCCCAGATTTTCTTACCCCACCTAATTAACCATCATAATTTATTTTACTCATGTCAACATTAATTCCATTATATCACTTTTTTAAATTTCCAATATGGAATCTAAATTAGTTATTTCTAATTTAATTCTTAAACTACCATAACCATATGAATTCAAATCCACTTAATATTTAAAACAACTTGTTTTTAAATCGTAAATTAACATGATTACTCTTGTAACAATATATATAAGTTAAAATCTATTTAATTAAAAAAATAAAACATACGAGTGTATTAATTATCCACAATATTTGAGTTTTTATACAAGGAAATTCACTTGGTAGATTCAATTTTCAATGATCTTTGTCCACTCTTGTAATGTATGAGATTATCATTCCCATGTATTCTCTTTAATTCCTTGAATTATTATAAAAATATCACATCTTAATCAAACTTAACTTGTTTCTAGGTCAAGGATTTCACTGGTGAATCTAATATCATAAATTCTTAAATAAACCACCAACAATATTGAACCAATCCTAGAAACTTATGCATCTCAAAAACATTATTAGGTCTTTCCCATGACATCACTACTTTCACCTTATCATGATCAACCAAAATCCCTTTATAAAAATTTTTATTAAAATAATAATATACATCCTGAATCTACTTGTGGAATTTTAAAAACACGATACAATGACTATACTCAAATAGGATCTCAATGGTAATATTTGGGTGATTCACATGGTTCTCACAAATTCATGAGTATATTAGAATATAATTATTAAATACCTCTATAAATATATTAAAAATTTATGGAACATTATTTTCATCAATTCCATAAACACAGTAGGATCATTAGTGACTCAAAAGGGAATGGAAAAAAATTATTAGTGGTAGTAATGATATGATATTTTCATTTTTATAATACATCTTTTATTCACCACTAACTGATGATATCAAGACTGAACATTATTCAAAGAAACCCAATAAACTTACTATAATAGGTTAAAAAATACCCTAAATTCATTATAAGTGATATTTATTATTTTTTCTATTTATTTAACTCTCAATGGAAAATGAACAAAAACATGAAATAGTTCTATTTCATGGAAAATTTAACCAATATTACCCAATTAAAAACACTTGTCCAAATAAATCCATTCTTATCAAGATCTTCCCATTGAAAATTTTATTAATTTAACTCCACGAGATATATATGGTTTAAAAGAAATGGAAAATGAAAAATTTTAGGTACTATGTAAATCGAAATTTAAAAATCCATTAATGGTGAAAATCAATAAAAAACTCAAGGAAAATAAATAAGTATTAATTCACTACTATTAGATGTTGATGTTGATTCTTACACCCCATTGATCTACATATTAACCATACTAATCAAAAAAGATAAATATATAAATTCTTTTATAATTATACATACCTTATGAGATTAAATATCATAACCTCCTTTAAATGTATGAATGGTCCCATTTAGTCCCATGAAAAGAACTCTTAAACCATAATAGTCAATTTGATACTAGAATATACACATCAAATCTATTCTGAAGATTTAATCATATGTTTCCTCCCACATAATAAAAATTATCTTGTGATTTACAAGTTTCATATCACTATCAAAGAGGGTTGAAAAAAACATTATCAACCATTTCACTTATTGGACAAACAATTTCCCTAGAATAGGAAATCAATTCCACACATAATCCCAATTGATTAAACTAGTATTTAGAAACATTTGAATTTTATGATCTCATATAAAACAAATTTTTTTATTCATAAATTAAATAAGAATTCTACCATTCACTATAGAATTTATTGCATCATCCTTTATCTCCTTTGATGTATACTCAACTAAAAAGAACCTCCCATAACTCTTATGAGATATTGACCATTCTTCATAATGGGTCCTTCTTATGGTGTCGTGAGTCCCTGATTCATCCAGATTCAATTCATCAATTTTCATATTTTATCCTTGTAGTAGGTTTTATTATTCCTAACTAATTTATACTAAGAATATATTAAAATACATAGTCATGTTTCCCACCTTACCAAATTTAAAATAAGGACCTGGTGGGATCTGACACATCATCTTCAAGTGCCCCACATCACCATAATAGAAACACACTAATGAGATTTTTTCCTAAGATAGGTGGCAATATATTTTTTTGGTATTCAATCCAAAGTCTTTCCTCTTACACTACAAGATAATATAAGTAAGAAAATCAATCAATTTCGTGTATAAATAATATCTAACTTTACTGAAATTTTCATATTTACCACCTCTTTATAAGTGGGTTGTTTTGTGGAATAATCCTTGACCATAATTTCAATAATAGTCACATCTCAAATATCTAATATATTAGTTTTACATTTTACATTAGATCTAGCCCAAACATAATTATATTATAAAATTTAAACACATAATCCATAATAGACATGTTACCTTTCCCATCCAAAAACTCTTAAGATATAGCCAATATCAATTCATATAGGAAATATTGGTCCTACATACTTTTTGGAAAAATTTTGTGATAACAACATTATATTGCACCACTTCCTCAACTGATTACCATAATCCCATCATTAGAACCTCCAGTATGAAATACCTAACTTATACCATTGAGGCATCAAGAGTTTTTCAAAACCTAAATATATAATTTAACTTTTTTGGAACTTTTAATTTACATAAACCCAACATAAACACTAATAAAGGTGGTTCTTTCTTTACATATTTTGATTCATAGTTATCCTCCCTCTGTCTGTTTTGATTAGAATTCCAGCAGACCTTGTAGATTGTTGTCATGATTAACTTCAATAATTTATAGTCCATAATAGATTTATCTACCAATCGTTGGTTAATCTTAGTCAGGATCATTCAAAGAATATTAATTCAATAACATATAGAATAATACATTTAGACTGTATAATCCTCAACTAATCATCATCACAATATTATTATAATAAATTATGTCTACATTGATTTTTAGACTATTTTTTTTTATAACCATGTTTTTCATCACATATTCATATAAATTCAAGCATGTTATTTACAATATTCTTTAAAAACCCAACTATTAAAACTCTAAAAAATTACAAAGTCATTGGAAACCCATTTTACACAAATAAAAACACGTTTTATGTACAATTAATTTTCTTGTGAATAAATTAATTATCATACCTAGTAGGATACAATAAGTATTTATAAATTTTACTAATCATCTGTTAACATGGAATAAAAAATCATTCTTCGAGTTCTTCATAAACCATTTGTTTTTCCATGGAATTATAGGTAACTTGGGTCTCCCTATAAAAAGATTATTTATGTATTGTTTAGTAATATTTTTAGTTTTATCCATTATATTCTCCAGTATTACTAGCTATCCAATATTAAACATAGAAATAATAATCTGATAACATTTTATAATGACTCATCCTAGGGAACCAAATCTTCATATGGCCTCAAGTGTGTTCCTCTAATATCTAAGGTATATAAACTAGTGAAAGTTGATAAAATAAACTATTATGGAATAATTTTCAACAAAAATAAATAAATTGAAATGAGTTATGATGTTTATGTAATTTATAACTCTTTTATTAATACCATAAAAAATAAAAATGAAAAAAAAATATGTTTTATAATATTTAATTCATAGTAAAAAAAAGTCATATTAACATAAATAAAATAAATATGGATTCACTAAACCATAAAATTCATCCCAAGTGCCTTCAAAGAGGATCTATATTTCTAAACTATTCAAATATGAGGCCTTTTATTTAAATTTATCATGAAAAATTATATTTACATTTCAAATAAGGTATATATATATTTGTGATCATGAACTCAATATCATTTACGAAATATTCTAATAAGTATTAATGCATTAAGAAATTTAGAAAATGTAATGTTAACCAAAAATGAAAATAAATATCTTATTTTAAACATTTGTTTACAAAAATTATTGTAAAATAAAATATTATAGAGTGTGATATCAAAACCATTCATGAGTTAACACCATTAGAAACTCTTGTGTGCCACCAATGAACACAAGAGTGACCCATGAAGCCCACTTTAAATTATCCAAAGGTTGGTGACTATCAATGAGGATATAAAACATGAATATGGTAGAAAATACCCTAATTACCTTATAATATAAAAGAATCCATAAATCAACTCCATAAATATAAATAAAACCAAAACCAAAATTACATGAAAATATAATAAATAAAAAATGTATCTAAAATAATGAATAGATATCAACTCATATAGCAGTGACACCATAGATATCTTAGAGCGAATATGTTAACCAACAATTAGTGTGGCATAACCCGATCAACAACTCGATCCTAAAAAATTAAGAAAATATCTATATATAGAAAGTGGTGACCATACATGTAGAGTAAATAGGATCATACAAAAACACTCTTATTCAAATGTGAAAGAATCATAATAAATCCCCATTGAAAAATAGTGAAACTAACTCATCATATAGGTTAGGTAAATAAACACTTATCATAAACAAGGGTCAGTAACCCAATATCACAACCATGTATAGTAAAATAATATCAATAGTATGTGGAGTGGATTATTTACACTTTATTTATATTTTTATAGTTATTACTCCCATAATTTTAATTTATTCTATTATTTATTTATTATTTTTTTATAATTTTCAAATTTTTTGTTCAATGATTTCTTAAAACATTCTTTGAGATATTTTATTAAGAACAGGACCTCTACGTATAATGTTATTACATTTACATATTAAACTTTTTCTTTTATATGATGATTTTTGGAAAAGTTGTTTCTCTTATATTTTAAAAATTAGATATTATTTTTTATATGAATTCTTGAATATACTTTTAAATATCCACGGATATAAAAGGATATTACCTTGATGTATAATAAATTTATAAATTTTATAAATTCCTAGATCATTGTGTTTTGAGATGTTAATATTACCTATAAGGTCAAATGTGAATAATTATATAACTGTAGAGATTTTATTTTCATTTCACACTATGATGAATGAATAATATGATTTGGGTATCCGTTAAAGAGATTGAACATTTCATATTAAAGGATAATTATTGAAAACTATTATGTATTTATTGAATTTTAATAAATTTAATTATACATATTATAGTAAAGATGCTTGAGAAATTAAGGAATTTGAAAGATAATGGTTTTGGATGATTTTATTCTTTATCATTTGGGATAAAGATACTATCATGAACATAGTGAATAATTTTCATATTCCCTTGTTGTGGAAGTAATCCATTCTATAACAAGTTTAATGATTATAAAAGCCGTGTTGTGATACTCAGACTATGAATATTGATATTATGTTGTGAAAGAATGTTTTTAATTGTTTAGAAAGTTAAATTAATATATAGTAAGATGTTATTACATAATAATATTTTATACCTTGAAGAGAATAATAGAAGAGTTAGAATGTCGGAGAATTTTCATGTTGAGAATACCTAAATGGAATTAAATTTGGATTATTCAAAATTCAAATGATTAGATTTTATAAAGGAGATGTATTATAAGATTTTACGGATTACACAATGATGAAGTACAAATTATTTTTGCAGAAAATTCATTAGGTTAAATTTTTTTATCTGGGAATAATAAAATAATGTTTAATTGTTCTATTTTAATGGAGTTTCTTTATAAGTGCAATAACTATTATTAAATGAATTATTTAAATGAACAACTAGAATAGTTATGCTAAAATCATAGAGAAAATTTTAAATTAATGGGGATGTAATTATTTTTAATTCATGAAGTAAGAAATAATGAAAGGGATAGAATTATTATTTTTATTATATGTACATTTTATGGATATATTTTCAAAATTTTAAAAAAATTATACAAAGTATTACACACATGCTGAAAGATAAAATAATGTATATTCCTCAGTGATGTTATAAAATTAAAATTATATTTTAGTAATTAAATAAATATTATAAGAAATGGAAAAGTATGAAAAAGATATTTTTTGTTTTGATATGTTAAAGAACATATCAGAAGTTTATTTTAAAGCCATATATTAAATATTCATCAATTTTCATGAATAATAATACTTTTTCAACTGATTATACTTATTTATAGTGTTTAGTTTCATCTAATTATACCTATTTTGGGTTAGTATCAACTGTTTACTTAGTTTCTAGATCCCTAATAAGGGATTTCAAGGCCCAATAAAATCCATATACTATATTTCGAATGATTTGACTCAGTTGTTTGATCCCTAATAAAAGTATCTAAATAAAATCACCAAGAAGGTATTGGGTGTTGGTAGAGTGGATTAGGGTCTATTAAAGGTATCATTGAGAAATATAAAAATATTATGTACTATGCTATTTATTTAGTCTTAATTACCATTTCATGATATTATTAAAAGAGAAGTATGGACCTAACAACTTAAATGGGAAGATTGATTTTTTGTAATTACTTAACCCCACTCTTAAGTCATTTTTTTCAAAATAACTGGGACAAAAAATTACATCAATACCCTTTATTTAAATAGATTATATTTTCTCGCTAATAATAAAGAGATAGGTTTATCATGATAAGGATTTATTGTAATGTATGGTCGAATAGAAGGTATATCGATTTGGGCCCTCCATAAATGGATTTCTGAGGCTTCAAAAAATAAAATAAAAAAGAAAAGGATGATATATCGATGATTTGATATCCTTATTTAAATATTGAATATTATCGTTAATATAAGGAAATAATGATTATCTTTGCATATAATCTTGGTTTGAAATTTATAATTAAGATGGTAGAACCTTATAAAATTCTTAATGGTAAAAATGAGTTATAGAATTCTACTCAATAATCTCATTATGTTTTAAATTAAATTTATATAAACACAATCATTTGAGGATTATAACTAGATGAGCTAAACCAAGTCTCTCAATGTGTTATTATACATGATATGTGGAAGAATATTTCTATTTCTTGTTATGGAATTGAAAATATAAGGCAATTATAATTGAATAATGAAAATCTAATGTATAATACTTTTTTTGTTTTTTATGGAGGATGTATGACTCAATTTAACAGAATAATCATAGATATAGTGAATTACGTTACTTATTTGGGAACTGTTGTACTGGATTCAAATCAACATTTAGATTTCATCCAAGTATTACTTGCTAAATATAGTGAAATATATACAAATATTATATAATAAACACTTATTATAGATCAAATAATACATAATTTAATTGTAAAACTCTTGCAATATTAATTTGAGATACAATAAAAAACTACAGATCATAAGTTATTCAAGAACCAAAATATTTCTCATAACTTTTATACAGTAAATAATGAGAGAAATACTAAAGAAACATATTCTGAGTCATCTTATAGAGAATATTGTTGTTCATTTATGATTGACTTACTTATAAATATTCCTATAATATTACACAATTTAAATAATATGAGAAAATGAATTTTTAGAAGGATGATAGAAACACAAAAGTATTCAAATGATATAAATGCCTGAAACATGGGTATATCATATATGTTATCCCTCTACTCAAATATAAAAGAAAATTAGGGTAACAATACTAAAAGAGGAAAATAATGAAATCTAAAAAATACACTTGGATTTATTCTGAATATTCTAGTAATGAATCAAATTTAAATACTAAATATGGTCATTAGAATCAAAAAAAATGTTTCTTATGGACCAGAATAATAATGTAAAATCATTATGAAATCCTACTTAAAAATCTAAAAAATATTCTTTAAAAAATTAATTATTAATATTTCATAGTTGAAGAAAAATATGATAAATTAAATAAAAACACAAAAATCTCATAAAATCAATCAATTTTGTTCATTATGATAAATATGTTTAATCTAACTAGCTTTTGTAATTAAAATCTAAACCTGATAAAGTTATATCTTCCTATGTTTTGGATAATAGTATAAATAATTATTTATTAGTTGAATTTGATACTTTAAAATTGGTTTCTAGAGTGTTTACTAAAGAGAAATAATATCTTAACCAAATCATTTATAATTTAAATGGAAATAAATTTGAACTAAGAATATAATGAAATTTTGAAAAACCAAAGCATTATTGGGAAGTAATTTATAATTAGTTCAAAAATAAAATGCATGTCTACTATTGAATTTCCCCTCTAGTGTTTTTGTATATTATCCAAATGATTTTTTCCTCAACATTCCTCAATGTTTATCTATTAATCATACTTACATTTGAAATTATTTTTTTTAGAATTTGGGATAGAATTTCCATTAAAAATATGATTATTTGGTTACCTAAGTCTCTAATTTCTAATACTGATGGGCCCAAAATCATATGGGAAATAATAAATATTCATGATTGATATTTTATAGGGAATAATCAACTATAACTTAAATGTTAAATAGCATATATAGTGTTCTCCCAAAATAATAATAATTATTATGTATTACTGTTTTATTCAATACAAGGAATGTTCTAAAATTTCATCTGAGAGATAATGAAAGATTTGAAGATAATGTTAAATTAATTATCATTGGAATTAAAACTGTTAGAAATCAAGGAAGTATTTCACTTACATATATTATAGTTATAATAAATACTTGTTATGATCCACCTATTTAATATAGGTGTAATCGCCTGAACTTTATGGTCCACTACTTGGGGAGAAATATGGTGTTTGAGGTGTTTAGGGGTAGTCTGATGTGTTTCTAGAGCATGTGAGTCATTCCAATAGTGACTCATTTAAATAGTTTGTCAAATTTATGTTTTTTCTATGGTAGCCTATTATTTTTGTAGATCACCCTAATAGTAGCTCATCCTGGTGGAGAATCCCTAATGGTGACCTCTCTGGCAGTGAATCATTGTCAGTGAATCGTTATTGGTGACTCATCTAAAATTTAATCCTTAGCGGTGACTCGTGTGGCAGTGACTTGTCTGGTGGTGACTTGTTGAATGGTGACTCTGTAACAACCCGAGAAACCATGTTTTGCTTTTTTTGACAAGTTTACATTCCAATGTCACTAGTTAAGTGAACCAACAAATAACTAATATGGTATTAATAATAAAATTCATCAAATGGATGAAAAATTCCTTTTATTCAAATAAGCAACCTTTCGGCTACAACATCCACTAAGGTAAACTAACCGAAAATCCCAACTAAGAACCCGATTACAATGATGGGGAGACCGCTTACAACTACTAAGAGCCCGAGAATGCGGTAGGGGTTTCGAGCGTCCATCATAAGGAACATGAGGATGGATGAAGCCACCACGACAGTGCTCAGCACCAACGGGATCACACGAACCATCCTTCCTTTTCTCCTTCGGTCGTTTGGAGTAAGGGAGACCCCGAGACAAAACCCTTTTTATAAGCACCCCGATCTGACCGTTAAGCACCAACGGTTATAAATATAGCTGTTGGATCTCTCCTGTTTTGTTGTCTTTTAATGTTTTAATTTCCAATTATAACCGTTGATCTAATAATTGAATACCCCTGCAGGTTCAAAAAGATTAAGCATGATATTTGATGTAAACAAACAACAAATAAATAATAATAATGTAGCTGAATTTTTTTATATGAAAAGGATATATTTGTATACATATATATATATATATATATATATATATATATATATATATTTCAAAATGGTGGGAATAAATACTGCCTTTCCACTTAAATATAAATATTTTATTTAACTTAAGCAAGCAAAGCTTTGTTTTATTGAAATCTTGTGGGGTTTTATTTTATTTTAAGTCTGAACAAATATGTGCAAACCCTTGGAATATATTTATATATGTATACATGAACATATATGTTAAACTTCTAGAGTTTCATATAAATAAATATGTTTATAAGTTAATTTTATCATTTTTGGAAATAATGTCAAAAATTATGGTTTCTTGTGTCGCGTAATTTCTACTTCATTACATATTTAATGATATAGTTATTCAATGTCCTCACCTTCATAAAAAAAGGTTAAATAATTGAAGTTTAAATAATAATAACCGCATATAATTGATCAACAACAAATCTTGACCATGCTTAAAACAATAATGTTTATAAATAATTGAAGTATAAATAATAATAAAGTTTATTATAAGTATAAAAAAAAGAATTTCTTTCAAAAAACATATAGGGGAACGCGGAAAAAGGGGGGAGACCCGCGTTTCTTCCTCCCTGTTTACACCGCGTCGCACCCCCCAGCCATCCGATCTCCCCCAGCTTATCTTGGTTGTCCATTGTTTTTTTTACCGCATCAACTCCAGCCGCCCGATCCAGCTTCCTCTAATCGTCGTCCTTCGTTTTCCAGCCATCTTCCTCCTCACGCCCGCAGTTCTTCTCCTTATTCACGTCGCCAGACCAGTAGATCGTAGGGGCTCCATTTTTCTCCTCTAGGCCGGTGAGTAGGCCGGCTGTTTCTTGCCTTCTTCAAGTCGACACCGACCCATCGCCTCGGATCTCGGGCCGACGACCTCCCCTGAAGTCCTCTTCTCCTTCTTCTGTTTTTTTTAATTCTCTGTTGCACCGAAGGCTGAAGGGCTTGCTTCCGGCTCCCCTGATCTCTTCGGCTTCTGGACCTCGGTTGCTGCATCATCTCCTCTCCTCCTCCTCGTCGAACAGGTAAGGGTGTGTCTCTTTTTTTCTAAGTTTATGTAAACACCATGTTTTATATATAGTTATATATATGTATATACATGTGATAAGTATATATGTACACCTTCTGTTTTTTTTCATTTGGATCCTCCCGCCTTGGAAACTCCTCCTCTCCGTTCTGGTAAGGGTCGAACTATGTCTCTGAAGCTTTGTCTTAAACTTCGGTTTTCATATACACATATATAAGTATATTCGGGTTATATATATATTTATATGTGTATAACATCTATGTTTATACCTTCAGTCCCTCCAGCCTCGGTTACTTCCCCTCTCCAAGCAAGGAAAGAATCATGTTTTAATTTCGGTTGGTTTTTGACAAGATTCGGTTTTATATAAATATGTATATATACATGTATACATGATATATATATACGTTTCTGGTATGTCTGAACCTGGTGAGAACCTAGAATTTGAGATCTCCCTCTCAGCTTAAAGAATCGGTTAGGAGTAAGGGGGAAGAGCCTCTTCATTGTTTCCTACCTTTTTTATAAGTTTAATTTAGTTTTATACACTTGTTGTATAAAACATACAAGACCATATAAACCTGTTTTACCTATTCCTAGAACTGATCTTGACAACCTATTTGTGAAACCATAAAATTTGGGGTAAAGGTCTGAAGGTTCTGTTTTTATTTTGGGTGCGGGTTCTTACTTTTCAAACCTTATGTTTATATATTTGTATATATATATACATATATATACACATATGTATAAGATGATAAATGTAAGTATACAACCGTTCCTCTATGTTTATACCCCTGATTTTCTTTTTCGCCTATAAAAAAATGGAGATTTTGAGTAATTGAAGGAATAGGTAAAATTATGCTAGTGAATGATGTATATTGTTGTTGTATATACATACACGTATGTGTATATACATTAATATGAACTTAGTGTCCATGTTTGAAATTATTACAATAAAGCATGATGATGTTTATGGGTTGGTTGGATTTCAAAATCATTCTTGAAACTGAGAATTTTCATTTATCACTACTTTGGATAATCAGGATTTTTCTTAAAATGGATAGTATGGACTCCTTGAACTTTTATAAATTAATACATGTATTCATAGGTATGTACTCATGTTTATTTAAAGTGCTAATGGAAGAGTTTACACAATTATATACATGATTTCCCAAGATGGACTTGATTATGCACATTGTAACATCAACTGCCTGTATTAAAGGCCTATGACATCCATTTATCATCATATGTGTAAGTTATGAACAACCCTGCTTTAATTGGGTATTAAGATGTTATGTAATGTTAAGTGTTATGTTCAATTTCTTGAAAACCCATGTTTTTCAAATGTTAAGATAACTTGTTATGTGCACAGAGTTTTAGTATGTATGTCATCGCATTTTTAATGATAGAACTGTTTTCATGTTATGAATACGTATGTGAAAATGGGGTTTAATTAAGAATGCATGAAACCCTATGAATATTGACCATGTCAAGATATGTGAGGGATGTATAGGACTTACATGTGACGGGTGCGCCCGGAATTATATAGCGCAACAAGAATGATGTGACGGGTGCGCCCGGAATTATACAGCGCTCCAATGCATTGGGAAAAGCAGGAGTCTCATGAGACGAACATATGTGATGGTCTTGGCAGTTAGCCTTGACATGAGCTAAGGAAACGGGGTGGGCAGTGAGCCTTGACCCGTTAAGTATGTTATACGGTCTTGATGAAAAGTCTTGAAAAAGTCCAGGATTATACATTCCCTCTGCATGTAATGATAAAGGTTAATCAGGGGTCAGTTCAACAAACAGGACAACCCCTAGTTGAAAGCTCCCAAGATCATGAAAATGTACTTTATGTGACAAGAACTGTTTTTCATATGGTAAACCGTTAGATGATCTGCATTTTACTAATGAACCATGATATGCATGTTTTCCCTTCTTAGCCATATAATTCTTTTAGAATTAAAGTACCTTGTTTTTTCATTATGCATTGTTTATTGTTCTTATATTATGCACTCTGATCATGTTTCCATTAAAGCTCATTTTCAAGTACGTGCTTCTATGTGCAAGTGGTTTTCAAAGAAAGATGGATTTCATGTTTTAAGAAAAGAGAGTGTTTTGTTTTAGCAAAGTGTTTTATTCTCTTCAAAAGAAATTCTTTGAGAAATTATTTTCTAAAAATGTTTTAAAACCCCTTACTGGTCATTTTTTCTCACCCTATGTTTTGTTAAAAAATTTCAGGCATGGTTGATACCTATGAAGTTAATCGGAAGCAGCTGGTTTCCCAGAATCCTGAGCCTCGTGATCTTCTATAGTAATGAGACATGATATTTAATTTGTAATGATGTAATGTTAAGTAAATCATGTCTCATTAAGCACCCAGGGTTTGGGGGTCACTACAGTTGGTATCAGAGGATGGGTTCAGGAAACTCTGGAAAACCAGGTGATATAAATATATTGTTAAGAATAACTAAGTAAAAATGTTATAACTTTCAGATGGCTGTTGTACCTACCAACCTTTTGTCACTTCCCATTGAGGCTCTAGATAACATTATATCTCTAGCCAGTCGCGAGAACTTTCTAAATTATGCCCAAATTCGCATGACGTGTAAGCACTTTTATGATGTGTCAAACTCATCTAGGGTGCTTAGTCTCCACCGGGGATTGGGGATGGATTATCTCCTAATGATGATGACTCAGTTTCCCTCTTATGCACGTCGGGGAAGGTATCACGAAGGACTCTTCCGAGTGTTTACAACTGGCGAGGAATTTGGCACAATGCTAGATAAACCCTTTCAATAACTTGATGCTGCTAGAGACCTCTGAGCGGCTTACCTATGCCAAATTTTTCACTATGGCTTCTGGGTCAGTTAATGGACTTTGGAGCGTTGGAAAATGAGACCACCCGTGTGTCTCTTAGGAAAGAAGTGTACACCGATGTTTCCCAACTCCACACCCCTCACGCTAAACTCAGGAGGCGTTATAAATGTTCCCATGAGTTTAGTCCTGTATGTTCATCCTATGTGTGGTTTGAAGAGTTATGAATTTTTGCCACTCTTTGTGGCGTACGTCTTGTAAACTCAGACTTTGCCGTGTAAACTTTTTCATAAATGGAAGTTCCTTGTTTCCTATCATGTCTTCACCTTATCTATGTTGTTAAGATTCTCCCTTTGATGTTTGATTTCAGATGGCTGGTCAAACGAACTTCTCATCCCTACCTGATGAGCTAGTAGAAGTCATCTTGATCAAGGCATGCATGGTGGATTACCCGTCCTTTCTCCACCTGCGAGGGTCCTGCCAGCGTTTGCTCAATCTAGCAAACGGTCCAGAGATTCTTCGGTTATGTCAAGAGGATGATCGCGTCTTTCACCTCATCGCAGCTGCTCAACTCCCCTTTCTATAGGCGAAGGGGAAAGTACTTTGAGGGCCTATTCCAGTGTTTCACTCTGGTACAGAATTTTTCTGCCAGAGCGTGTTTCCTCGTGGCCGCCCAGGATGGCCAGCTCAGTGTAGCCTACATGTTCCAAGTCTTGAACCTCAGTCTCCTCAACCGCATCATCCCTCTCGACTACCTCGAGCATGATGTGGCCAGAAGAGTCATCAGGGAGTTTATCTACTCAGACGTTTCCGAGCATTGCATCGCACGAGCCTCCCTTTGGAAGCACGTGTGCAGTACACATGAACAGGAGTTCAAGGACCACTGTTCGAGGTGCATTTGGACTAGGGAAACGGAAGAGTTGTGTGCCAACTTTGGTGTCCCATTAACTGAGCCAGATCCGCTGTTTCGGTAGAGTTGTACATATGGAGTTTCTGTTTTTCTGTTTTTATGGTAGAATTGCGAGGGCGCAATTCTTTGTAGGGGGAAGTAATGTAACAACCCGAGAAACCATGTTTTGTTTTTTTTTGACAAGTTTACGTTCCAATGTCACTCGTTATGTGAACCAACAAATAACTAAAATGGTATTAATAATAAAATGCATCAAATGGATGAAAAATTCCTTTTATTCAAATAAGAAACCTTTAGGCTACAACATCCACTAAGGTAAACTAACCGAAAATCCCAACTAAGAACCCGATTACAATGATGGGGAGACCGCTTAAAACTACTAAGAGCCCGAGAATGCGGTAGGGGTTTCAAGCGTCCATCATAAGGAACATGAGGATGGATGAAGCCACCACGACCATGCTCAGCACCAAGGGGATCACACGAACCATCCTTCCTTTTCTCCTTCGGTCGTTTGGAGTAAGGGACACCCCGAGACCAGACCCTTTTTATAAGCACCCTGATCTGACCGTCAAGCACCAACGGTTATAAATATAGCCATAGGCTCTCTCCTGTTTTGTTGTCTTTTAATGTTTTAATTTCTAATTATAACCGTTGAACTAAGAATTGAATACCCCGGCAGGTTCAAAAAGATTAAGCATGATATTTGATGTAAACAAACAACAAATAAATAATAATAATGTAGCCGAATTTTGTTATATGAAAAGGATATATTTTTATACATATATATATATATATATATATTTCAAAATGGTGGGAATAAATACTGTCTTTCCACTTAAATATAAATATTTTTTTTAACTTAAGCAAGCAAAGCTTTGTTTTATTGAAATCTTGTGGGGTTTTATTTTATTTTAAGTCTGAATAAATATGTGCAAACCCTTGGAATATATTTATATATGTATACATGAAAATATATGTTAAGATTTTAGACTTTCATATAAATAAAGATGTTTCTAAGTTAATTTTATCATTTTTTAAAATAATGTCAAAAATTAAGGTCTCTTGTGTCGCGTAATTTCTACTTCATTACATATTTAATGATATAGTTATTCAATGTCCTCACCTTCTTAAAAAAAAGTTAAATAATTGATGTTTAAATAATAATAACCGCATATAATTGATCAACAACGAATATTGACCATGCTTAAAACAATAAAGTATATAAATAATTGAAGTATAAATAATAATAAAGTTTATAATAAGTATAAAAAAAGAAGAATTTCTTTCAAAAAAAAATATAGGGGAACGCGGAAAAAGGGGGGAGACCCGCGTTTCTTCCTCCCTGTTTACACCGCGTCTCACCCCCCAGTCGTTCGATCTCCCCCAGCTTATCTTGGTCGTCCATTGTTGTTTTTTAACCACATCAACTCCAGCCGCCCGATCCATCTTCCTCTAATCCCCGTCGTCCGTCGTTTTCCAGCCATCTTCCTCCTCGTGCCCACGGTTCTTCTCCTTCCTCACGTTGCCAGACAAGTAGATCGTAGGGGCTCCGTTTTTCTCATCTAGGCCGGTGATTAGCCCGGCTGTTTCTTGTCTTCTTCAAGTCAACACTGACCCATCGCCTCGGATCTCGGGCCGATGACCTCCCCTGAAGTCCTCTTCTCCTTCTTCTATTTTTTTTAAATTCCATGTTGCACCGAAGGACGAAGGGCTTGCTTCCGTCTCCCCTGATCTCTTCGTCTTCTGGACCTCGGTTGCTGCATCATCTCCTCTCCTCCTCCTCGTCGAACAGGTAAGGGTGTGTTTCTTTTTTTCTATGTTTATGTAAACACCAGGTTTTATATATAGTTATATATATGTATATACATGTGATAAGTATATATGTACACCTTCTATTTTTTTTCATTCGGATTCTCCCGCCTTGACAACTCCTCCTCTCCATTCTGGTAAGGTTCGAACTATGTCTCTGAAGCTTTGTCTTAAACTTCGGTTTTCATATACACATATATAAGTATATTCGGGTTATATATATATTTATATGTGTATAACATCTGTGTTTATACCTTCGGTCCCTCAGGCCTCAGTTACTTCCCCCCTCCAAGCAAGGAATGAATCATGTTTTAATTTCGGTTTGGTTTTGACAAGATTCGGTTTTATATAAATATGTATATATACATGTATACATGATATATATATACGTTTTTGGTATGTTTTAACCTAGTGCGAACCTAGAATTTGAGATCTCCCTCTCGGCTTAAAGAATCGGTTAGGAGTAAGGGGGAAGAGCCTCTTAATTGTTTCCTACCTTTTTTATAAGTTTTATTTAGTTGTATACACTTGTTGTATAAAACATACAAGACAATATAAACATATTTTACCTATTTTTAAAACTGATCTTGACAACCTCTTTTTGAAACCATAAAATTTGGGGTAAAGGTCCGAAGGTTCTGTTTTTATTTTGGGTGCGGGTTCTTACTTTTCACACCTTCTGTTTATATATGTATATATATACATATATATACACATATGTATAAGATGATAAATGTAAGTATACAACCGTTCCTCTATGTTTATACCCCTGATTTTCTTTTTCTCCTATAAAAAAATGGAGATTTTGAGTAATTGAAGGAATAGGTAAAATTATGAAAGTGAATGATGTATATTGTTGTTGTATATACATACACGTATGTGTATATACATTAATATGAACTTACTGTCCATGTTTGCAATTATTAAAATAAAGCATGATGAAGTTTATGGGTTGCATGTATTTCAAAATCATTCTTGAAACTGAGAATTTTCATTTATCACTACATTGGATAATCAGGATTTTTCTTAAAATGGATAGTATGGACTCCTTTAACTTTTATAAATGCATACATGTATTCGTAGGTATGTACTCATGTTTATTTAAAGTGCTAATGGAAGAGTTTACTCAATTATATACATGATTTCCCAAGATGGACTTGATTATGCACATTGTAACCTCAACTGCCTGTATTAAATGCCTATGACATCCATTTATCATCATATGTGTAAGTTATGAACAACCCTGCTTTAATTGGGTATTAAGATGTTATGTAATGTTAAGTGTTATGTTTATTTTCTTGAAAACCCATGTTTTTGAAATGTTAAGATAACTGGTTATGTGCACGGAGTTTTAGCATGCTTGTCATCACGTTTTTAATGATAGAACTGTTTTCATGTTATGAATACGTATGTGCAAATGGGGTTTAATTAAGAATGCATGAAACCCTATGAATAATGACTCTGTCAAGATATGTGAGGGATGTATAGGACTTACATGTGACAGGTGCACCCTGAATTATATAGCGCAACAAGAATGATGTGACGGGTGCGCCCGGAATTATACAGCACTCCAATGCATTGGGTAAAGTAGGAGTCTCATGAGAAGAACATATGTGATGGTCTTTGAAGTTAACCTTGACTTGAGCTAAGGAAACGGGGTGGGCAGTTATCCTTGACCCGTTAAGTATGTTATACGGTCTTGATGAAAAGTCTTGACAAAGTCCAGGATTATACATTCCTTCTGCATGTAATGATAAAGGTTAATCAGGGGTCAGTTCAACTAACAGGACAACCCCTAGTTGAAAGCTCCCAAGATCATGAAAATGTACTTTATGTGACAATTACTAATTTTCATATGGTAAACCGTTAGATGATCTGCATTTTAATCATGAACCATGATATGCATGTTTTCCCTACATAGCCATATAATTCTTTTAGAATTAAAGTACCTTGTTTTTACATTATGCATTGTTTATTGTTCTAATATTGTGCACTCTGATCATGTTTCCATTAAAGCACATTTTCAAGTACGTGCTTCTTTGTGCAAGTGGTTTTCAAAGAAAGATGGATTTCATGATTTAAGAAAAGATAGAGTTTTGTTTTAGCAAAGTGTTTTATTCTCTTCAAAATAAATTCTTTGAGAATGTATTTTCTAAAAATGTTTTAAAACCCCTTACTGGGCATTTTTGCTCACCCTACGTTTTGTTAAAAAATTTCAAGCATGGTTGATACCTATGAAGTTAATCGGAAGCAGCTGGTTTCCCAGAATCCTGAGCCTCGCGATCTTCTATAGTAATGAGACATGATATTTAATTTGTAATGATGTAATGTTAAGTAAATAATGTCTCATTAAGCACCCTGGGTTTGGGGGTCGCTACAGACTCACTGAGGGGTCACTCATCCAGTGGTGAATCAACAAATGGGGGCCCACTAAATGGTCACTCATCCAGTGGTGACTCATTGAATGGCAAATCATCAAATAGTTACTCTCTAAATAGTGAATATTTGAAAGGTGACTTGTCAAACGGTGAATTGTCTAATGGTGTGTAATGAATAGTTTTTCCAAATTCCTATAGTGTCACCCCTTTGAAATTTTATTTGACGTAAAACATGTTTGAAGCCTAGTTTGAAGGGATTTGATACCAAGTAAAAGATCATAGTTCCTATATTTATTTTCCTATGGTCTGTGGGATTCTATTTGTTCAAAATTCATTATCTTGACTGGATCCACCTTTAATGTAAAATCTAAAAGGTATATAATCTTATTCTCTCTTTATATTTTCCAAAGGTCGAGATATGTTCTTCAATTATTCTTCATTATTGTTTTTACCAGGTACGAGATAACCTGAGCCTTTCCTCACCAAAGAGTCATGTGATTGTGTTGTAGCCTTTGGATCTGGATTTCCCTAGAATCTTTTTCCTGCTGCATGAATGCCCCATATTTTGGCACAATAAAAAAGTGTGGATTGTCTCTTCTTCCAAGTAACTTTTTCCATAATTTTTATTTAAGTGTATCATGTAGGATGGGTTTATTATTGTTAACTTTTTTGAACATTGTCAGATTTGGAATAAGAAATATAATGAATTGGTTTATATTGAATTTAATGGGGTAGGGGAATGTGATGTAAGATTTTTACAACTTTTATTGAGTTGGTATAATCTATTTTGATACTATGTTCTTATGGACATACATCCCTGATTAAAATAGTCTCTATGGGTGACTTGATTTTACTTCAACAACTTTTTATTGAAAACCCTTGTTTTTGTGGTTGAATGGTATCATCATAAATAAATAAATGATTAACCATGTATATTCAGTTAATTAAATTGATTCCTTGGGATATTATGTATTCTTTGATAACACCCTTAAATAAATAAGTGAAAAATTAATATGTTCCACTTTCCCTTATAAATCTGAAAAGGCGACATGTTGTGATGTATGTTGTGATATGTGGAATGGTTGTGGTTTGTGTGTATGGGATTGAGGTAATCTGTAGTATCTATATTTTTATACTTGTGGGGGAAGTGGATTACATATGATTGTATAGTGGGTCACTAATGGTTATGGTCATATAGTATGGGTGAAAGATGGTTATGGTATGTGGATGTGTATACTAGCTGAAAAAAGGGGGACATGGCTATAAGTCGGTGGTAAGAGTGTAATGCGTTATTGTGTGCTTCTAATTTCTATTTAATTGTTATTTTATTGTGAGAATTAATTTTAGTTTCTTGGGAAGTATGGATCTAGAGTAGAATATCTATTTTTGGTAGAATCTAGAAAAATAGTTTATTTGAAATGGATTAT
This sequence comes from Viscum album, assembly GCA_963277665.1. Lineage (NCBI taxonomy): Eukaryota > Viridiplantae > Streptophyta > Magnoliopsida > Santalales > Viscaceae > Viscum > Viscum album. Next base: position 1,594,710,893 of record OY728150.1, read on the forward strand.
AGAATGTAAACAGCTAATGAATTAATAATCATAGGATGGAATTTAATGAACCAATGGGTTGTTAATATGGAGTTATTTGATATTTGTGATATCTTTTAAGCAATTAAATCATGATTAAAAGTAGAATGTGACTTATGACTTTTTTTGGGATTTTATGGTGTTGTGCTTATTTTTGTGTGGTTGGTAATGTTATATCTACCCCTGTGTTAATTTAATTAATACTATATCTTAATAATTTAAAATGGGTATCTTTAATGAGGGAATTGAGGATGGGCTGTGTTTTTTGACATGTTAATGTTTATATAAAAACTAATGGTTTAGAAACATGATGTAAGTAATATTTCTGAGTGAAATGAATTTTCAAAATTATTTTGATGTTACAAATTAAGGAGGCTGATAAAGTGGGAGTTACAGATAAAACAGATTCTCTAGAACATGACTTAGTGATTGAAAATGAGTTGTGGTTTGTGGTTTGTTTGTTTGTTTTCATGAATTTAGAGGTGGTAGTGATTTTTTGGATTCATTGAGATGGTTAGTTCTTGTTATAAACCTATATGATGTGGTTGTGTGCTGAAACTCTATATCAATACACATTTTACGTACTTTTGATTTCTATATGTTCCCCACCCTTTTTGAGAACTATGTGTCAAACACCCCCATCATCACGGGGGGGGGGGGGTATCGTTCCAAAACATCATGGTGGGAGGATGAATGTATGGCCACCCACTCCTACCTTATCCCTCTAAAAGGAGGTGGTAGCCCAAGATTCTTTAAAAGGTTACCGTTTGTGTTTCCCTGGTGTGTGTGGGCGAGTTGTTTTCCTAAGTGACTTTAGGATGAGTTTTTTTGTGGTTTCCCATGTGTTTTTAGGATGATATTTGGTTTATGGAACATGTGTCTACAGGGGTGATGTGATGTTGTTTGGGGCCCCCAGGAGTCTGCGGGCAGGATGTCATTTGTTTTGTAGCCTAGGTGTTTGTAGGTGGGATGTGGTGCGGTTTGTGGCCCCATTGTCTGCGGGTGGGATGTGATGTGGCTTGGGACCAAATGATGGGATGAAATTTAGTTTGTGGGGCCCAGGTCTATAAGGAAAGTTTGTGATGTTTTTTTCTCAGAAGAGGTGGGAGTGTGAGGATGTTTAAAATTACTTAATAATTTCCAAACCAGTGAGAAGTGGTGCTCGGTACCAAAATCATTAATGTTATTACTATATTAATTTACATGACTTGCGTTATTTCGTGAGCATGACTTTGGAAGGTCAGGATGGTTATTATAAATATTTAGTTTTTTTGGTCCTATTACTTTAACAAGAGTGAATTAGTATACTCTTTTCACATGTGCCTGAGAGACTTTTGTTTTTCTATAGAGTATACTTGTATGCTCACCCAATGTATATGAAAACATTTTTCAGTTTTCTAGGAGGAATTTTTATACTGTGATAGACATTTCTAGTTTAGACCATTAGAGTTGTTGCTTCATTGCTAACATAGATTTTAGTTTTTTGGTTTTTACTTTAGATTTATCATTGTATTGGTAACCGTTTTATTTTAAACATGCATGTGGGAAGGATTTTTTATTTATTTTATATATATCTGGGAGTTGTTTTGGAATAAACCATCAAACATCCCAATCTTGTTTCTTTAAAAATGGAAATATTTCCCATTTTTTGAGACTCATATACCCTTTGTGTTGGTCACTACCCCAGGGTCTACTGGATGTGGGACTCAGGGGTCACCATTTTCCTTTCTTCATTGCCAACTTAGGAGGGACATCTTTGGATGGAGGGGTAAGGAAAGGATGGAATCAGTGGTGATGGTTGAGTGATTGGATGGAGTTTGGAGTAAGGAATAGTGAGGATTGCATGGGATAGTATGGAAATAGTGTTAGATGACCACGGAGTGTGATATGGTCCAGGGAGACCATCCATGACATGGTATTTTAGGGCCCCCCATTATCTAGTGCATGTATTCTAAGCCTACCAAACAACTATTGGAAGATACACCATCAATAGGGTAGGGACCCTAGGAAAGATACATTCATCATAATGACTAGTTTTCTTATTTTAATAGGGAATTCCTTGTAATTAAAAATCAGTTAAATTAGTTATGAAATTTTATGTTTGTTTCTATGCCTTTTCCCATGCTATTTTTTCAAATAAATTCATTTATTTTTGTACAAGTATTCATGTTACAAAAAATGTAGGAGTAAAGTGATGATCAAATTTGTTGATTTGTTTGTTTGAAACATTATTGGGGGTTGAACGTGTAATTTCCATTCATATCAATGTGTCATTCTTAATAAATAGGATTTTTATTTCTTTTTTAGAGAAATATAACATTCTGTCTAGCTTTTCTAATGTTTGAAATTATTATAGAAGCATTCTTAGTGTGTCTCTTTGAGATCAATTTTTTAATTTTGGGAACCCTTTTAAATAATGCTTCCTATAAGTATACATCACACTGGCGTGATAATATAAATTATTTTTAAATAATTCTTATAACTTTTTGATTTTACATGTGATTTTATATTTCTTTCATTTCATTCGTTTGTAATTTGTCATAAGCATGTGTTGTTGACTTGTTGTAAAATGTGGATTTAGACATTTATATTCTAATATTAATAGAAATACTATCTTTATATTGGATAATTCTTCTAAATTTTGGATCCTTGATAAGAATAACTTTCTCATTATGTTTTCTTAATTTCATTTCTACTAAATTTTTTGTAAATATATGTTGTAATCATGTCTTAAGGTAGAAATTCTTGTAAATTTTATTTCAAAATTTTGGAAAATGATAAGATTGATTTGTGGTAAAATTTTGAGACTTATAATTATATTAGTGATTAAACTTATTATATTATGACTCATAAAAAATGTTAAGTCCTGAAATAACATTACCTTTTAGGATAAGTCATGAGTATTTTGTTATGGGAAGCATGACTAAAGTTGAAGTAATTTTGTGGTATCTATTGAAATTGTAGTAAGAATTATTTGATCATGTAAAATGATTAACATGATATGTAAGTAGAAAAATTTTATTCTTAATTAAATGTAAAATAATATTTTCTTGAACAATGGAATGATTTAAGGAATCTTTAGTCTGAGAAAGATAAAGCATGAAACATTATTAATACAATATCAACCATTTTAATTGTGTTGTCAGAAAGAATATTTTAATTCATGGTCACAAAAAATTGTTGTTTATATAATGTAGTATATGAATTTAATTCAAGGACATATCATGTGGAATTTTTCAAATGATATTAGAAGTGTTTTTTTTTTCTCAAGTAATAATACGAACCTATAATGTATTATTTAGGAATATTGAACATGGTCTATGATATGACATGTGGGAAGTTGTTTCTTTAACTTGGAACAATTTTGGATCTATTTAGATGAAACACATGATGTTTCATAAGAAATTAACTAGAAATGATTAGTGTTGTTTGTTGTTTCACTGTTATCATTGCATTGATGTATTGATATGCCTTGATGAAAATAGAATTTGTTGGAAACCTGGTTTCTATGGTGATTGTTGAAGATTATGAGACCCTTTTTATTACTTCTTGTTTAATCATACCATTCCCTAAAAAGTATAATCAATTTTATATAGGTAATGAACTGATTCCCCATAAGAAATTTAAAATTGTGTGAAGTTACCCTTTCTAAACAATAATATGAAGTATTATAAACCTCTATATACTTATGGAAGATATTATATGTTGGTTCTATTTGTGATTTTCCTTGTTATTATTACTTTTGTGACATGAGGTTTAAAAAACAAAAACCTTTAAGTATAAAAATATGGGGAAACCTAATCCGTAAATGATGTAAATTATACTTTGATGCTATTAAAACCCTAATGGTGGGTTATTATTTCCCAAAGAGGATAATACCTCAACATAAAAGAGGGAATTCCTCAATTTTTATGCTTAAGGTTTTCTGTGTGATGATGATTGTGATAGTTTGTTGATGTAATATGTAGGATGACATGGTGCAGGTGATTATGTGAAAAATATTATTTTCCTCTGGATGGAAAATTGGTGACGTGGTTGTGTGAAATGTCTAGTGAAATTGTGATAGTTGGGATGTTCATAAAATAGTTGTGTTGTGCAATGGTAGTAATGTGTGCTGGAATCGGTGTGTAGTTTTTTTGGTAATACGGATTTTTTTGTGTTGTGTTGTGATATGGCTGAATTGATAGAATCCCTCACCTCACATAAAAGGATAACCACTTAATGTAAGTAATAAAATAAGGGTTCATGTTTGAAATTTGGAAATAAATAAAGAGGGAAAAACTTTCCCTGCATCGGGATGCATTATATTACGACAAGTTTTAAAACCATGTGGGTGAGCCAGTGCCACCCAAAGAAGACAATATCATGATATGTTGGATGGTTGCCTTTGATTTTAATTCTTTCGGTAGATTATTCTATATTAATATAAGTTGTCATATTGATATAGGAATTCTATTTGAAACTCGTACAATTAATGACACGTACATGTGAAAAATATAAATTTGAAGTGTTGAACCTCATGTTTTTACTACATAAGTATGTTCCTGGTAATTAATTTTTTGATGAAAACCATGAAATATTTTTAAATTTCAATAAACTGGTGTGTTTAAGACTCGTGTAATATTTCTGATTCATGTCATTTAATGATTCATTTTCTATTAGGTGTATGATATAGTTCTGTATGTAGAATAGAAAAAAAATTGAATTCAACAACCCTTTCCATTTATGTAAGTGGTATTTGGAAACATGTTTAAGAAAAGTTATTTTACAAAATTTTGATAAATTTGTTTTTGAAAATAATATTTTGGTAAATTACATGTTATCAAATGGATTGAAAAATGGTTTTTGACTCAAATTCATTTTCTTTTCCTACTAAATTCATTTTATATTTTCATGGAAATGATATAATAGGGATGTTTTTAAATTTAAGATGCTTTATAAAAAAATTGAGACACATATCTAGAAAGTAATAGATCATTTGAAAAATCATGTTTGGGTTTTAATCTCCTTCACTAATAAGGTTCAATAAAGTGTCGTAAATATATTTTCTATGTTTTTAATAAATTTTTACTCGAGCATGATAATTTGTTTCTTCATGAGTTTTTAAGAATGATTTGTTTTAACTATATTGAATTAAAATTTTATTGGTTAAAAATGTGGAAAAATAATCTATAGATATTCATATAATGGAATGTCTAAGTGATGTCATCAAAATATGGTATAAAAATGCATTCTATTATCAAAAATCTAATCCTTCTATTCAAAACAATGTGAATAAATTGTTATTTAATGTGTTCCATTGGTGTTAATATTTTTTTATGATTGTTATACATTGGAAAATATATTTTTTATACATATCTATGTGATTATGTCTTTATTTGATGGGTATCTAATGTGAAGGTCCAGATAATTCTTGGACCTTCCGTATCATTCTATAATGTATGTTATGTTATGATGTTTTGGGGGTTTGGGGAAATAGGTTTAGTTTTTGGAAGTGTTTCAGGTGTAATAATATCCTTGAGAGGTATCTCAAGGGATGGTTGTTCGGACACTTCCCCTCTTCTCTTTTAGGTTGGTTTTGAATTCACGAGGGCGAGAATAGTTTGAGAGGTATCTTCTATCATGGACAAGAATTTATAGTCCACAAATTTGTGATAAATCTAATGTTTCAGGTGTCCGGGTGTCGTTTGAGGTGTTTTTGGGACATGTGATTCATTACAATAGTGAACCATTTCAATATTTTTTCAAATTCCTTGTTTTCAAACAATAACTCATTTTGTTGGTAACATTACCTAATGGTAGCTCATCCTAGAAGTGACACACTATTAGTAAATCATCAGGATGTAACTTGTGGTGGTGACTCATCTGGTGGTGACTCAATGGCGGTGACTTGTCTGGTGGTGACTCGCTGGTGGCGACTAACTGAACAGTCACTCATCTAGCGGTGACTCCCCAAATAGTGACTCCCTAAACAATCACTTGTCCAGTGGTGACTCGCTGAATGGTGAGACACATAATGTTCCATCATCAAATAGTGACTCTCATAATGGTGACACGTCGAATGGTGACTCGCCAAATAGTTGCTCATCAAACGGTGAGTCATGAACAATTTTTGTAGCATTCTATAGTTTCACCCCTTTGGAGTTTTATTTGACATAAAACACATTTAATGCCTTAATTGAAGGGATTTTAGACCAATTAAATGACCATGAATTCTATCTTTATTTTCCTAAGGTTAGGGGGGAATTTATTTCATAAAAACACATAATATTGACTGGATCCACCTTTAATGGAAAATACAAAATGTATCTAAATCGCTACTCCATTTACATTTTCCAAAGCTTGAGATATATTCCACCATTGTTCATCTTTTTTCTTTGCCCACTGGTATGAGATTCCCTGAACCGTTCTTCCCCAAGGAGTCATGTGATTATGTTGCAGCCTTTGTATGACATTTTCCCTGGGGGGGGGGGGCTTTTTCTACTGCATGTGTGCCCCCTATTTTTGCACAACAATAAAGTTTTGATCATCTCATCTTATAATTAGGTTTTTCCTTTGTTTCACTTTATGTGTATCATGTGGAATGGGTCTATTATTTTTAACACTTTTGGACATGGTCACATCCATATTAAGAAATACAATGAAACAATTTATATTTAATTTAAATGGTTAGGAGAATGTGATTTATGATTTTTATAAATTTTATTGACTTGATTTCATCTATATCAATACTACATTATTATAGACATAGTTACCAAATGGAAATCATCTCTATGAGTGAATTTATTTTTATATAGTAACTTTAGTTTGAAATACCATATTTCTGTGGTTGAATGGTATCATCATAAACAAATAAATGATTATCCATGTATATTAGGTCAATTAAATTGAAACCCCAAGATCTTATGGATTCTGTGATAACACCCTTAAATAAAGAAATTAAAATTTAACAAGTTCCCCTTTACCTTCTAAATATTAAAAGGTGATGTTAGGTGATGTATGTTGTGATGTGTGGAATGTGTGGGGTTTTTTATTGGATTGAGGTAATGTGCAGTAGCAATATAATTATATGTGTGAAGAAGTGGAATACATATGGTTGTATAGTGGGTTTGTAATGGGTATGGTTATACAACATGGTTATACGATGGTTATGGTGTGGATGTGCAGAATGGTTAAAAAAAGGGGATGTGGTTGTAAGTCAGTGATAGTGTGGGATTATTGGTAAGAGATAAATGGGTTGTTGTGTGGTGCCACTTTCTGTGTGTTGGTTATTTTATTATGAGAATTAATTATAGTTTCTTAGGAAGTATGGAACTATAGTGTAATATCTTTTCTTGGGGAATATCTAGAAAAAATAGTTTATTTGAAATGGAATGTGTAATGTGAACTACAAATGAATTAATGATCACATGCTATAATTTAATAAAACAATGTGTTTTTAGTATGGGATTATTATATATTTTTGTAATCTATTAAGTAGTTAAATGTTGATTAAAAGTATAATGTGACTTATGGCCTATGTTTTTCTAGTATGGTTTTGTGATAATTATTTTTGGTTGGTTCTATTATATGTACCCAAGTATTAATGGAATTAATATTGTATGTTAATAATTTCAAAAAGAATTATTATATGCTGAAATTGATGATGGGTCATGTTGTTTAACTAGATAGTTATTATAAAAAATCTAATGGGATAGAAATATAAAATAATTTATCTTTCTAAATGAAATAATATTTCTATAGAATATTGATGACACAAATTATAGAGGCTGACAAATTTGGAGTTATTGATAAAATAGAATCTTTGGAACATGGATGAGATATTGAAAATGAATTATTGGTTGTGTTTTGTTTATTTTTTTCATTTAGAGGTGGAAATGACTGTGGGAATTTTGTGAGATGGTTAGTTCTTATTATAGACCCATAGGATGTGGTTGTGTGCTTAAACACTATTTGTATATATATTAAACATTTTCTTGATTCCAATATGAAACACACCCTAGTTGAGAACTATGTGATGATCTCCCACATCATCATGGGGGAGGGTGTCTTTACCAAACAACCTAATGGGGTGATGGATGGGTAGCCACTCACTCTTCCGTGCTCTCTCTTCAAGGTGGTGGCATCCCAAGATTCTTCAGTCAGGTTGTGGTTTGTGAGGCCTAGATGTGTGCAGGAAAGTTGTGATTTCCCAGGTGTATTTGGGATGAGATGTGTTGTGATTTCCTTGGTGTCTTCAGAATAAGATGTGTTATGCTTTACTAGGTGTTTTTAGAATGAGGTTTGGTTTTTGGGTCGGGTGTTTATGGGTGGTATGTGATTAGGTTTGTGGTCCAGGTGTCTATGGATGATATGTGATGTGGTTTGTGGCCTGTGTTTCTAAGGTTGGGATATGGTTTGTCTTGTGACCCATGTGTTTGTGGGAGTGATGTGATGTTTCTAGAGGCACATGTGAGGGGATAAGATGTGGTTTTTGGGGCCCAGGAGTGTGATGGTGGGTTTTGATGTGGTTCTTTTGAAATAGGTGTGAGTGCGATGACTTTTTCCACTATGCAAGAGTGGCTAAACTATTGGGAAGTGGTGCAGGGTACCCAAATCATCGATTTGATTATTATATAACATCACCTGACTTGTATTATTTTGTGAGTGTGCCTTGGTGATGATGGGATGGCTAGTATACATGTTTATGTGTTATTTGGTTCTATTACTTTCAAATGGGTGCATTATTATGATTTTTTCACATGTGCATTAGAGACTTTGGTTTTCCTAGTGAGTATAATAGTATGTGCACTATATATATAATAAAATTGTTTTCATATTTCTAGTATATCTTTGTGGACTGTGATGTACTTTTCTAGTTCAAACCTTTGGAGTTGTTTTTATGTCACAACCTTAGATTTTATTCTTTTAGTATTTAATTTGGAGTTTTTGTTTTATCTGTACTGGTTTTATTTTAAACATTGTTGTGGGATGGACTTTTGATTTCTTTTATATATATCTTGGAGTTGTTTTGGGATGGACTCTTTTATCTCTCGATCATGTTTCTTTAAAATGTTAAATTCCTCCCATTTTGTGGGACTTGTATACCCTTAGTGTTTGTTGCCACCCCATGGCCTACTAGAGACATTACTCAGGGGTACCTATCTTCCTTTCATCATTTCTAACTTAGGAGGGGCATCTATGGAGGGTGGGGGTCATGACAATAGTAGAGAGGCATTCATAACTTTTTCATCATCTTCCCTTCTAAATTTTATGATATTATCTTTTTTATTTGTTCCTTAATACTTATTTCATATGTTATATTGTTTTATATAGTTTGAAATGTGATTTTATTGTCTTTCCTATAATAAATATTTTTATTTTGTTATTTACTAATGTTTTTTGATGTTTTAGTAATCTTATATATAATATCACCAAATTTTATCAAAATAGATGAATTTTAGTATTTTTAAATTTTTTTACTACGTATCCTTATTCTAAGAAGTTCCCTTGTTCTTGAATCTGGTATTAATAAATATTATTTTCATTTTAATGTATTTTTCATATAGCCAGTATTTTTACCTATTATAGTTCAATTTTTTAGTGTGTTGGAATGATCAAATTTGAATTTTTGTATTTTGGTAATCATGTGTTTATTGTATTACCATTTATTTTACTACCATTTACTAAAGTATTTATATTCAATTATATGAATAATTTTAACTTATTTTGTGAACCCTTTTAGATGATTGTATTATACAAGAGTATTTTAATTTGATGAATATTTATTTTTATATCATTCATACAAGTGAAATCATTCCATCTATTTTATGTTTTCTTTGAAGATTACATTAATTGGGAGTTTATGTTCCTATTTTAAAATTATTTTAAATTAATTTTCTTTATTAATTTGTAATATTTTTAGGATAATTGATATCAAAAGAGTGAAAATTATACTAATTTTAAATCATGTTGTCTACTTTGAAAATTTTTATTATCACATATTAAGCATATTATGTATAATATTAATTATTTTATTTTGAATAAGCCTAGTTATATTCATTATTATTTATTAAATCATGTTTTAACTATTCTTCTATGTTTACTAAAATGGGGAGAATATGTTCACATGTCCTTTTTTATTATATTCTATTCTATTTTGGGAAGATTTGGTTTCTTACATATTTTAATGTTAATTTATTTTTACCAAATCTACACTTCCATGCCTTACATTTTTTCTTAAAAAGGTTTATAGTGTCTTTAATTTGTTTGGGTTTTGTAATTAAAAATGGGATAATGTTGACCAACTCCTTATAACTTTATTTATGTTTTGATAAATATTATTTACTTTGAATTATTTGATTCTATTATTTATTAGTATTCATTATTATTTGTAATATTATAGATTTTTTATTTATCACTTTTATTGTTGGATAATTTTGGTTAATTATTGTTAATTTATGTATAAATTAAGGACATTTACATATTCTAATTTTTTTTATAAGTTTTACTCCTATATATTCTATGGTTTCTAAAATTTACTTTTATGTATCAGTATTTAGAAGATGATATTGGTTTATGTGTATTGATATTGGAAATTTCATAAATTCTTTGACCCTTATCTTATAATATATCAATTTTACATATGTGTTTGGATATAAAGAATCATCTTTGTATGTGACGTTTATATATACATCACACTGAGAAGACTTAATTTCACTTATTGGATATTCATTAAAGTGAATGGACCTTATGTATAAAATGATAGGTATTGAGAATTATTATGTGTTTATTGTAAATTATGAAATTTAATTATACATATTATAATGAAAATGATCTATAAATAAATGAATTTGGAATAAGAGAGTTTTGGAATATTTATTTCCTCTATTATTTGATATAATGATTTTGTAATAATCATGGTGAAAATTTTAATGCCATTGTGATGAAAATAATGATTATAGTGTTTCTATTATCTTATATATGACCAAACTTTAGAAGTTAGTCACACCATAATAATTCATATGACTAAAGAAACCACTTCACGATGTTTAGATAGTTATGATTAATGTTAGGTTAGGAAAGTAATTTTTTGTATGTTTATAAAGTTATATTTTGTTCATGTTGTGATGATCTATTTTGACGATGATTATATAAGCCTTGAAGAGAAGATAATAATTTGTTGGTTATTGGAGAATTGTTTGGTAGTTAATATCTGAAAATTAAGGAATGTTTCTTCTTCAATATTCAATTGATTGGATTTTTAAAATGACATGTATCATGATATTTTAGATATTATTAAAATATTAAATACTAATTATTTTTAAGGATGACTAATTATTTAATATCTAATTGACCTGGAAAAATTAAATGGGGATTATCAATTCTATCTTTATATAGAATATTTAAAATATGTAATAATCATTATTTAAAATTTAATTCAAATGAAAGAGTGAAACAACTATGGAAAAATCAGGGGGAAAATTATGTTTTACTTTAATTATATTTACTTATAATTATAAAAGGAAGAATGAATTCAATGTCTAGAATTCTTATTTGTATTATATATATGTTTTCTAGTCAAATTTGGAAAGGAGTGACTAAAATTTAAAATGTATTACACACATAATGTAAGAAATAATTCCAAAAAATATATATTACAGTTATACAAATAGAAGAAGGAAATAAAAATGAGAATAATGATATGTTTACTATTTTATTGTGTTCAAGATCTATAAAAAGTTTATTTTTGATCTACAAATATAATATTATTTAGTTAACTAGAAAATGACAATGTTGATCAATTTTTAGAGTTAGAATAATGGGATAAAGTATCAATTATTTTATTACCTTTCATTTTTTTTCTAAGTGTTAACTTCTTGTACTCATTATTTATGTTAAGTGTCTGCTATTGGTTCTTAGTTGTGGCTGAATGACAACTAAATACACATTTGTGATGTCAAAAATAAATGAATATGAAGGAATAGTGAAATCCTAGTTTTATATGTAGAGTAATTTCACTCAATTTAGGGATATCTAGAAAAATTATTCAAAGAAAATTATTAATCAATGATTTTGGTCATAGTGGAGTGGACTAGTGGATATTCAATGAAGCCTAGAGATATTATAAAAAAGTGATGTGTCTTAATATTGAATTATTTTTTGTTTTTTTATAATATCATTAAACCAAAAAAAATTCTAACATAATAAAGGAAATTTTTATTTAGTGAAATTATTTAAGGGATACCTCATAATACTACATCAACTGGATACAATTTGTGGAATTCCCCAATTTGGAGGAATTTCTAGATGACGCCATGGAACATGGGCCATATACATAGTGCAAGGCAGTATCCATTACATTATACTGAGCATGGTGGTGCCAGAAAGAACACTAAATCATGGTTATTGAGTGATGGATTGTAGATACGAAGCCTATGTAATTTAAAGGGTTGTCATAGTTTAAGATGGAACAATTGTTGTTATGTTTAGGGAATTATAGAATACCCTATGGTTCTCAGATGGTGTACTATGGGATATTAAATAGTGATGGAGGAAATATAATCTATTTATCCATTGATCCAGTAGTCCTTGGATCCATTGTAATTATTCCCTCTCAAACCAGTCAAAAATTGGAATATCAAAAACTCAAATGAAGTTGAACTTGAAGTTAAATTTATTTACAGAATAAATCCCTCCCCCTCCTAAATCTTTTTTTTCAACGTAGATAGGATAACATAAAGTATATCAATACGGTATGATGGAACCATTTACATATTGAACGGGTTTCTATCATTCCCTAACATAATACATATTATGTTTCAATATCTTTCATATCCACATAACCACAACTGAACAACTGTATCACAACTATAACTGTATACTACATACCAAAACCACATATCCATAGGCACATCCAATACCATACCATCACAATTAATCCCCATCATAAAATTGCAATTTAATCATTAAGGTCATCAACCTCACACCCCTCTCTATCCTTGTACATCCCTAACCATGTATTCACACTACAACCACATCTTAGACAATCTATACACAAAATATTATAGATTTTTTATAATAAGATCATTCCATCACAACCTAAACTATATTTAGATGATAGATTAAAAAATATGTAGTAATCATCCATCAGTTCTCTCTTCAATATGTATTTTTTTGAAAACACACAAAACCCAAAACCATATGGGTTTAAGTTAGGTTTCCTAACTCTAGTAGTAGTTTTTCATAAATAACAAGAAATTTAAAGGGAATAGAGTATGAAACACAACTCTTCCTAAAGGTTTACACAATAAAAAATTACTCTAATATATCATACAGTATCTAAATCATTGACCCTGCCTCTCTCTAATAATCATTTTCATTACCAAAAAGCATACTAGACACATAAATACTGATGAGGTTGTAATAGAAAAAATATGATCTTACAATTTCAATGCATATCACCATCCATTTATTTCAGTCAATTTATATTCAAAAATAAATATTTAATAATATCAACTACTCATTCAAACACATCATTACATATTACAATATTACTAAACAATTCACAGTCATTATTTCAATTTTGATTTTAGTTCTTTCATTAAAACCCCTCTATAGTTTTTTATAAACTAATTTACTATATACTACCTACCTACTAATTCATTTATAAACTTCCAACCCATTTAGTTTTTTTAGAAAAACCATACACCATCAATCCATTCAACTTTCAATAATTCATATGATATTTTATTTAATTATGTATCCAACCATATTCTAGGTTATTATGACACATCCTCATAAACCTATACACAATAATACATTAGCCACCACACTGATTCCTACCACAATAAGAAAAAAAAAGACATTAGAAAAGAAGATCATTTATAATGAAAAACAATATTTACCATTCTCCTTTAAACATTCTATGTTATTTATTCACCAATTTATGCATAATTAATATAAAATTTTAATTGTAGGTTTCTTATGTATTCTATTTAATTTCCATATTTATGTGATTAGATAAATTAAATATCTGATAAAATTTTTATATATAGAAATAAAATGTTTCATAATAGAAACAAATTTTGTAAATTCAATTTATACATGACTCATAAATAAATTAAACATATTAAACTTTTCATTAGGATCACAAAAATTCCCAATCCCGTTTGTTATCATCTATTACCATTTTACATAATTAATAAATTATGATCATGTTAAAACATCAAAAATGAAGACAAGTATAACAATAACATATTCATAAAAATAAATTTCCTCATAAAAAATCTTATCATAAAAAATAAATTATGATATAATCATTGAAATAAGTATAACAAGCTAGAACACACCAGACACTTTATTTAGTTAATGTCTAGTCTATTATTATTTTTGGATAAGTCAAAAATTTCATTCATATAAAGATAAATCATGATTAATCCACAATATAAGTAGTGAAATAAAGAAAAATTTATATCACCAACCTCAAATTAAGCTACATGGGGAGAAATGTAAGAATAAAAGAGAAAAAATGACAACACCACTAATTCTACAAGGCTCCAGCACATGAAATAACCATATCAAATACCCATATAAATCATAGACAAGACTTCATTAATATGAAGGAACATTATATTCCTAACCATAAATAAGGGTAGAAATAATATTTCATAAAGAAAATTAGGACATAAACACCCCTCAGATTTATAGATCCCAATCATACCAATATAAGGTATAAAACCCACCAATAAATGACCATGTGGCACCCAAGATGAGCGATAGGGTTCCTAGGGTTTACATTTGGTCAATGAAATAATAGTAAATTTGGTAAACACCTGGTTTGATATTTAAAACTACAAAACAAAACATCAAAATGTGATAGTCATGGTCACACCACAATAGTTGCCTAATCCAAAAATCATTGTTCTATACTCCCAAAGTATTGGACTATAAAATCATTTAAATTTGATATAAATAAAAAAAAATAGGGTATAACAAGTGGATTCATTCCATAACTCTTGAAAACAGAAGAATCATGGAATAAACCACAATCATTATCTAAGACATGATAACTCTTCCAATCAAGACTATAGTGCAATAGAAAATCCATGGAACAATGCTCCCAAAAAGACAATAACTACGAATTCCCATAGAAAAAGCTTCATTGTACACTACCAATTTCTACACAGTAGGGACACCCACATAAGATAATCCTTAATATATTTTAATATTATCCATGCCACATTCCAATAAAAAATTACATATATAATCATAGGAACACTAAAATCACATAAATTAAGCTCTATGTTATAACATATATCCACACACTAAAACCTAACTGATCAAATTGCGATGAACTATATTGTAGAAACTTATCCTTAAAGATATATTCATTGTGAAATGTATAAGATCATGATGTGATCTATAATAGAAAGTAAAAATAATCCAAATCCCCAATCATATACAATTCACATCTAAATATTATCCAAATATCCCATAAGACCTCAAAATAAAAATGTAATTTACTATGACAAATCCAAACCTCTAAATTCGATACAACTCTAATAATTATTTCCCTTGAGAATAAAACCTAAAATATATTGAGGGAAGATCATAGACCATTAAATTTAAGGAATTTACATCCTATATAAGCCTAAAACCATATATGAATCACAAACTAAACAATTAAAGACAATGCCAATTATTAAACCCCACAATTCCTAATACTATTCACCATTTAAGATTGAAATGTTATAATATACTATTATTTCCACATACATAAGGATATACCACACATAATAGTATTTATTAACTAAATAATCATTGATAACCCTTGATGATTATACTATACTATAACATCATATCATATCCATTAAGAGATATCTAAAATCTTAATAAAAATTGAAATAGCTATCAAATAAAAGTCATATCATCTAAAACAATCAAACAATATAGCTTAAATAAAGACATATTTATTCACTTAAACCCATAATAAATACCTCCCTTACCATATTATGAACTTAAATTATTTCATAACAACAAAACAAGTTCAATTTTTTAGAACATGATTTGGAAAAGTTATCCCCAAAAAAACATAAATTTTAACATTAAAAAATTTCATACATTTCCAAAATCATTTAAGACATCTGAAAAATAGAAAAATAATTTTTTTTACTTCCATTTTAACTTATGTTATTGGTGCATATTTAATAGATATTCATTTTCTTAAAATATTATTGAATTTAAAAACAAAACATACAGGAGTTGGGTGAGACTATGACAAGAATACTTTTAGAAAAAAATTGTAAATGTCATGTCAAATACTTACTTATGATAAGAATAAGGTCACTAACATAAAACAACTGAACCATAACTTCATGAAACCTATCTCACTTTTTCATAATTGAAAATTTACCTAGAGAAACAAACACTATGAATCATAGATAACAGATACTATTATTTTCATGTCACATTAAAACACAAATATATCATATATTCTATCTAAGGGATCCTTGCGCTACTCAGTCTGACTGATGGAATATAAACCTAATGTTTATAACAATTCCAATCCCTTCTACTTTGTCTATATCAAGAACAAAAACTCAATTTATCATCCTTAACCTTCCCCATCGACCAAATAATCCCACATTTTATCTTCTTAGTGAGATATCCAAGCACCGACCATGACATTAGCCAAAAATTATCCACCAACCATCATATCTTCATTATTAAGGTAGACTTGGAACATCATTATCATGTCTCTTCATCAGCTAAGTGGTCAAGAATTTGGTAAATCAATAACCAAAAGTGAATACTAAAGTTTCAATCACTAGATCCTCTTAGTTGTAAAAAAACAATCACATTTATAGGTATATACTTCCACACCTAGGAGAAAACACCATATTGACCATGATAGGGAACTCCTCCCAAGAAATATCTTCTGAATGACCTTGTTTCATCTTCCACTACATATGATCTAATTCTCATGGATATCACACTACTAAGGAAACACGTAATTGTTCTAGATTTGTCATTAATTAAAAAAACTTTTACCTCTTATAACCACTCTTTAAACTAAAGTCCTCGAACTCATCTAAAGAACATTGATAATCTTTGTCACTATAAAATTGATAGTAGCATATCCCATGAAACCACATTCTTTTTCCCAAGTACAATTTCAAAACAAGGCTTTGAAAACATACCTTCAACCCTAACATCAACATCAAAACTATTAATCGAAATAGTTAGATTTTATGATAATTATATAGTTAACACAATAACATAGTAAAATAAAATATTCTTTTACACACTTGAATCTCCAAACCAAATCATTCTAAAAGAAAAAAATTTCACCATCCTCTAATATCAATGGATTTCCATCTTCTAACAACACAACTAACATATTAGTCCCACACCTCTATCCAGAAAATAATAAATCAATAAAAAATATTTTTTCCCTCTCTCTATCAATAATGTCTCTCATACAATGAGAAAAAATAAACTAATTAGAAATGATCCTTAATAGTAACAGTCAAGGAAATAAAATATCACTTCACAACAATTTTATCACTTTGAATCATAATTTCAAATTAATTATCAAATAAAAAACCTTAAAAATACAACAACTTTCCTTTAAAATCATACACTCAAAATTTTATATGTCAAACTGACTAAAAGGTTTCCTATAAAAAATAATTTTCTTAAAATAAAATAAAAATAAAATTATGAAATATTTATTTAAAACAAGGTCCATAAAAAATATTTATAAAACAATAAAAAATATTTTTTGAAAAAATATTTTATAACCAACAATAGTTTCATAAAATAAAACCAACCAGACTCATTCATGCTCTAAGGAAACATATTACCAAAAAAGCACGTAATAATTTATAAAAAAAGAAAAAATTATCAAGAAATGTTGTAAATCATTATATCTTAAGAGAAGATTTCTCAAAATAATCATGTTCAAATCTAAAACATTTTTTTTAAAAAAATCATTGTCAACTAATCAGGCTTAATTAGTCAATAAATTAATCAATTAAAGTTATAATCTATAATTGAACAATAATAGTTTAGAAAAAATCTATTTGAAAACATATTATCTTTTATATTTTAATATTATTTATTGAAATTAAAATTAAAATTAAAAAAATATAGAATATGATAAAGATATTGACTAACATATCATATTAAACTTGGTCACTTAGTAAATCTCATGCCTTGAAATATTAAATATGTTCTATACATTTAATTTATTAAAATTAAACTCCTATAATCTATAAAATAATAATCATCTAATAAATATCCTCATGTTAATCTTCCAGATAAATAAATTTATACTAGAGAAATTAATGATATAGAATTTATTATTACATAATGCTAAATAAATTCATCTCAGTAAATGTAATGGTATTCTACTCTTCAAACATATCCTTAATTGTAAAAATACATGAAGGTAAATACATGAATTAAATACTTCAATAAAAAATTTATTAATTATAAATTCTTATTCAATGTTTTCAAGGTCTTAATTTTATACTAAAAATTTACTTTATATAAATGTTATTCCTATAAATAGTTCAAAATTAATACTAGTTCTATATCCCATTAAAAAATGACACATGAAAAATGAAAAATATATAAATATAAAAAGTTTAACATATGTATAAATCAATTATGGGACATTTCATAGGGAAAAAATACACCAAATATCTTCTCTAATGTTAAAAAATTAATATATAAATATAAATAAGATCAGTAATAATCAGAATCCAAATATCCCCTCTATATCCCTATAACCTTAACTTAGGATTTTTTTTAAATGAATCAATAATCCTTGAACAATTATCACATTTAAGGCGTTATAAATAATTTTTCTACTTATATATCACAAGAATAATCCTAAATAAAACATAAATTCAAACAAACATGATACATGTACCAATACTAGGTATCTACTCAACAATGCATATCATCTCACCGAGTTTACTTAGTAAGAAAAATTCACATGCATCATATCATAAAGGTATCCATATACTTGTGCTCTAGTGGTTCTCCCTTATTATATCATATACTAAGCTCAATTGTTATTTTCACAATTACAAACAATTATAGTTTTCACTAGTACAAAATTCCAAAATACATCATAATTATCAACCAAAATCTCTAATTCCACTTTATCACAACCTTCTACCACTAGATTCCCCATTGGGGGGGACTAAAGACAATAATGACCCAAAATTCAAACTCTAATAAGACATGGTTTGGAGACTATCTCCAAAGTAATAAAAAAGTCATGTGTGAGGAATTACCCTCATGAATGAGGAATATAAAGGAATCCACCAATAAAGTCAAAGAATATAAATAAAACCTATCCCAATAGTTCATGTCAATATCATAAATGAAAAGGTTTCTCTGAAATAAATAATTGAAAGTATCTACCATTGTGATAACACCATGAACATATTCAAACCCTAAGGATCACCATGAAACTGTATGGCCTATCTTGGCCTCCTGATCCATCCTAAAAATATGGAAACACACACACACACAGAGATATATATATATGGGTGATCAAACTAGTGTACTTTTTAAGATAATCCCCAAACACTATTATGAAAATATGGAAAAATAATTCTAAGGCCTAAATGAATAAATAGTGAATACAAATAACCTACTAAGCTAGGAAAACAATCAACTATCATCACCCATGGATCACTCACTTAATATCACATCCAAGTATACTAACATAAACTCAACATATTATATCAATAAGGCACCTCACAAATAGCTCCCCACTAAACTAGTTATTCTCGTTTTATAATGGCTTATGTATTTCACTTTAATCCATTACATATCTATATAAACACATAAATGTAACAACATAATAACATCACAACTATAAACAAATATTACATTCCATATCCAAATATCTTAAAACACGTACACATTCCATAAAACTATGTGACAACCCCAGCAAAGAATGGTGATGAAAATATGAATTTCATCAACATCATACCCCCCTACACACATGAATAACTCACAACATGCATCCATGGAATAATAATATCATAAGAGATTTATCCTTAAGATATTAACAAATATTTGGGAGACAGATTATAGATGAAATAGAAGACTTCCAAATGTTCCCTCTATAGACTAAATGTTAGGGAAGATAAAAAAACCCAAACCATATGGGTGTCGATAAGGTTACAAGACTAAGGTGGTTATTCATACGAAATAAAAAAAATAAAAGGGAATATAGTATAACAATAAACACATACTAAAGTTTTACACTAGAAAAACCACACTAATATAGCCATAAAAATCCACCTCATTGATCGTACCTATCAACAATAACTACTACCATCGCTCCAATACAAACCAACCACTTATTACATCATGAAATATAAATAGAAATAAATAATATATTCTTATTTATATAAAAATCACCAATAATTTATTCACATCAATTTATAATTAGAAAGTATCATAAAAATATCAACTCCTTTTTCGGTCACATCATTAACAACTACTAGATTACCAACCCTTTTACAATAATTAATCCACATTTGATATTAACCATTCCATTAAAATACACTTATATTTTTTTATTAAAAAATCATTTAACAGATAGAAACTATCCATAAATTCTTTTATAAATTTCTACCCCTTTTATTATTTCATCACAATATTAACCAATCAACACAATCTTCTTAAAAATCATTCACCCTTTAATTGAATTCAGTATCAACCCATATTATAATATACTAAGAAAAGACCTCACTAGCCCCACCACACCGAAACACTAACCATGTAATTACTAGGGAATAAATAACTTGTTCATTATTTGAATTAGTTCACCACATGACACCAAGAGTACTCCCTGGTTCATCTGGACTGGCGACTAGCGTCATAGGTCCTCTTGTACTATTGAAGAGTTATTTACCCACTATATTTAGACTATTATAAATATAATATGTAAATAATATATGAATGAGATACATGTCATAAACCAAAATAACACATAATAGGAAAAAATTATGAAATACAAGGTCTAAAACACACATGGTTTAGTGATAATGTTACCACCAGTCTCCATATCATAAACTAAGGGGAACTCGAACCATACTCACACTTACCATATATAGTAAAAAGTATCCAAAAATCCACAGCTACCTATAGGTTTCTTTAAAAAAAATACCATGAAGTAGCACGTCTATAAGATTGCATATGTAGGGTGTGATCATAACATAGTACACCACCATCATGATTCAAGAATATATGAAATAACCTTAGTTATATTCATTATATTAATCTACTAATTTACTTATTTATAGATAAAATTAGATTTGTGATAAATTAGCAATCAAAAAATAAAAATGATAATAAATAAGCATAAGGTGGCACATAAAAAATATCAATATTTATAACCCTTTACAAGAAGTGTCTAAACCTAACATTCCCATTTCAGTCCTAGTGCTCAGGATCTAAGATGTCCAGGTCAAGGAAACTAGGATTTTTGTTTTTTAATTGAAGATAGAGTAAACCACCAATCCCATTTAATGGAAAGTGAATCTTGTGTAATCGAGTTTATATTATTTGATATTACTCTACCCTTCTATTATATGTGAAGGGATATAATATATTTAGGGCATTTTGAGTCCATCCATCTCATAAATCTTTAGATAATACATACTTGTTCATAACACATATAATATCCAATAACCCCTTATAATAATCTCACTGCCTATCTACATAAAATCCATTTTTAATGAAACATAGAAATATATATAAATCAACATGATTAATATAAAAACAGGATGGTATTCTCAATATATCATAGTAATAGTCATGCTTAAAAATAAATAAACAGTAACAACTACTACACTCTACGTATTAAATGGTAGACATGCCCCAATAACCCATAACATTAATAATCCAACAAAGTGAATTTACATTTTTACATCAATAAAAAATAATAATTAATATTATATATACATAAAAGTTGGGGTTTTGAACTGGTAATCATTCATTAAATAAACATATCATGGTTTAGGGACATTATTCTCTTTATGGTACATTAGATACAAGCTACGCCATTTCAAATATTCATGGAAGGTGTAACCTGTGGTTTATTAAAACTAATCTAAACAAGACAGGAACACTATAATGGGTAATAATCAGTACACACTAGAAAATTACTATGTTTTGACCAAATTTAATGTTGTATATAACTAATACATAACCAAATTATTTTATATAAATTTTTTAAAGAAGGTATAAATATTAAATATCAAACAGCTATTTTATAATAGAGTTTCTTGATAGTATGCTTCCCATACATGTAATTTAATTTAAAAACTACACATTTGGGATCCAAAGTAATCAAATTTTTTACTGTGAACATTATACTTTTGTAAATATGTATCAAAATGTTTTAAAAAGAAATTTTTTTATGAAATCATGTTATAATGGACTGATTTAGTATAATGTCATGAAGAACTCTGAGATTTTTTGAAAATTATATAAGATATTGTTTTAAAACTATTGTATCTAGTTTGGGTTAAAATTTAATTAATAAATATGATCAATTTTAGTTAACACGTCATAGCATTCCACATGAAACCAACCTAATCATCGCATCACTACTGATAAACTCTTATCCAATTTAATGTTTGGATTATTGGATTTTATATCATATATGTCAAGTGGAATAAATTTAATTCATTAATAATAAAATTATATCTCATAATATGGGATGATTAAATTTAAGAGTACTCACTTAATTCACCAAGGAAGTTATTCTCTTGTCTATCATAAATTTATATGAGTCTACAAGGAAAACATTAAAGTTATATAGAAATTTATAATCTCCCCAAGGTTTGTTCCACAACCTATAGTAGGTAAATTATTCATATTTCAATACACATAAGTAGTTCTTTCCAATATTAATTAGTGGTTTCTAAAAGTTGTAACACTCTAAAATTAATTTCCAATTAGGATAATATATAATCATGTTACTAGTTCTGTTTAGGATCAAGTTACCTCTAACTATTCATGTTTGAGAAATTCAATACATAATAAAATGTGCTCTATATTTTTTATATTTTATTCCAACTTGAAGGTAAATAAACGAGCATAAATATTAGACATCATTCATTTATTTTAAATAATTCACATTATAAATTATATTAAAATCATTAAGTTACAAAAAAAATTAAATTTCAATTTGTAATTAATCACTTTATCACAAATAATTCACTCTATAATTTAAATCTAAAACAAGTGATTTTAATAATTATTCCTTGTAATAAATGATTTTTTCATAAAAAATTATTTTATTTATAATGAAGTTATTATTTGAAAAAAATATATTTAGAAAACAAATATATTTTTACTTACTATTTTATTAAAAGTAGTGGAATATGAATATAAATAAATTCGTGAGGATTTTCATATAGGTTAAAATTACCTACTATTTAAATAGTATTGATAAATAATTTCTTATAATTTAAGGACATCATAACATCTCCTAATAGTTACAAAATAATATTCCATAAAAATTAATGAAAATTACCCATAAATCCATAACTCTTATAAATATGACTAAAAGCTAGGCAGAATATCACTTTAATTATTATAGTCCCTAAATATAGAAGATACACAACTAAATATGTCTTGTGATACCCTAAATGAGGGTTAAAAACCTATAAAACCCTAAATATATTAGAGTGCAACAAGACAAAATAGAAATAGTGAACATTCACTAAGAAATCACTTACCTTGGGCTCCTTTAATCAAAAACAAGAAGAAATCATGGAATGATAATGGATTTAACCATGAATTTAGTGAAATAATTAATTAGATTTTAACTTTATAATAAGGTAATAGGATAATTAGAAATAGAATAAGGGGACATTTGGAACATGTTTTTTCCAATATTGCAATTTAAAAACACCATTGATTTCTCCTTGATCCATGAGCACGAAGAAAGGGAAAGAGGATTTAAAGAAGGATCCAAGGATAGGATCTTATCTATAATGAGGTAATAAAGATTGAACATGAATCCCTAAAGAGTTAAATGGGATAAGAGGGAAATGAACAAAATACCCCCTTTTAATGAAAATCTTGTATGGGCCTAATGGGCACCCACTAGGAGTTCATCAGATACCTTGTGACACTCCCAGGGGAACCACCCTAATATATCACCCACAAATAAATTGGTGTATTCCTGTCAGGTACTCGGTGCCACATGTAGTCTTCAGACTATATGTACCAAAATCCAAAACAATATTGAACATTCAAATCACTTATGAAACATCAAACCATAAAAAAACCCCAATAATATCATCCCAAAACGTCATTTCTAATGACTATATTCCAAAATTAAAAAAAATCCCCCACCTAAAAACAAAATGTTTGATTCCCAGATAATTTCAAAATTAATTTTCTTAATAAATGACATGATATTGTTCACGGTCATTAAACCCCCCCCCCCCACATTTATTCTTAACATAATATATCAAACCATATAAATATGATAAAATTAGTTTATTTAATAAAATAATTTCATAAAAAATTCTCTTTTAATAATTCTTTAACATTTATACAACAATTCATGCATAACCAATGTCATAATTTGATTTTATGATTCTTGTGTCCTTCATTCTATTTCCATCTTTAAGTAGTTAAACAAATTATGGAGGTGAAAAAAATTAAAAAATTGTAGCAAAAGGTTTCACAGTTGCTATGATGTTTGAAAATCGGAATTATTCAGGCCCTATAAATAAATAAAATATCATAGTCTTGTATTTACCCATAACTGATTTTAAAATCCCATTTATCCACTTTAATTACACCTTTACTTAGTTAAATAATTAAGATCATGTCAACACTTCAATAATTTTATCAAGTGTAGTAATAATATAAAAAACAATAAACTCCTCCCAATAACTTTTAATATACACAATTTGATGGGGGAATGTCATTAAAAAAGTAAGTAATCCCCGAACATGCCCACCCTATCTATCTATTTCACATTATAGGAAAAATAGATTCTAGTAGTGATTTTTCTCACATTACATGGTTGTTTCACTATAAATTTTCTAGAATTTGTGATGGGATTTATATGTAATCTCAACACCAAAAGTCTTTTTTGATAAAATTTTAACCCAAAGATTAGTTTTCCTTGAAATTTCATCATAAATAACCCTTCATCAAAAATTGTGTTAAAAAAATATATTTATGATGGACTATTTCTGAAATAATTTTCTTATGAATGATATATAGATATATTAATTTCTAATAATATTTTGGGACTTATTGTAAATTCTTTATAAAAAATGTATTTTTAATGGAATGTATTGTGAGTCATCAATACTATTTTCAATTGTATTAAAATTCCTTCAAAAATATTATTTTCGATTGAAATATCTTTCTATCATTAAAATATAAATATAATATATAAAACCTTCAATGAAAAGTATAATATCTATTTAAAATAATAAATTTTTATCAAAATAATATCATAATCTCAATAAATTGGGATTATTTAAGGGTTCAGGTGAAAGAAACTATATCCCTAACCCATGTGAAAGTCATCACATGTACTCCATCATCTTCTCATTATATAATAACTAGTACACTCTTTTATGATGTTTTTATTCCATCTCTCTTCACTTGTTACATATAATATCATATTAATATCGTAACTATTTCTCATTATATGTAGTGGATGATGACTCTACAAGTGATCCATTGGATCTGAGTGACGAAATTGTGGTAGTACCATAACAAATGGAAGGTTTTGATGATGAGACCAAACCAATCTATCACATTTTCTCAATACCATGGTAGAATACTTTTATCCATGTATCCGTAAAAATACAAACTCACAAGAGGCCTCCCACTTAATATTGACCAGATTATCTCTCATGATAGTATTAATGACCACATATAACACCTTTAAATGTTATTATAATATAAAATTGAAAAAAATAATTTAAATTTATTTTTAAAAAATAAAATAATAATCAAAAAAATATATTGGTGTATTTCACCAATAATCTCTTGTATATTAGGATCAATATATATCCCCTTGGAAAAATCAAACTTTGTAACAGAGCTCTTAGTAGTGACCTATGTAAATATAATATAATAATTTTATATTATGTATATATATATTAATGAATAATATTACTTTCTATATTTGATCAATGAATACTAAATATATGAATACCAACATTGTGTGTGAAATATTTCCTTTCCTAGTATTTTCAAACAAATAATGAACATCACTAAAAATAAAATAATATCCAGTTTGAGAAAAATCCATCCCAGATATAGTATAAGATATAGTTTTTCCAATGAAAAAAGTAATACTAATCCAAAAAAAATATAGTATAAGATCTGTCAATGGATATCTTTCTAGGTTTATTTAAAAACCTAAGAAAATTATCACACAGACAAATATCTCATGCATCCTAGATAGAACCCCTCATGTTATCATCGAATAAAGATTGTAATCCCTATAAATAATTATAAATATCTTGTTTATAATTAAATAAATTTCAAATAAAATATATTAATAATTTATATACAATTCAATGATGAAACGTGAGATGTAAAACATTTATGGGTTCATGATAACATAACTCCAATGGGATTGAATAATAATTTATTTTAATTTTTCATGAATTCCCAACTATGTGAAAAAACAATTAAAATAAGAACAAATAATCAGAAAATTAAAATTAAAATAATAATTATTTAAAGTTAATAAAAATTCAATGCTCAACATACCTACAAAATCATGGATCAAAGTCAATAGATAGAAATAACTTTGAAATAATGTATTAAATCATCAATCTAGCTTAGTAGTGACCCCTCTTAGTGGATAGTGCTACAGAATTATCATTTTTGTTAGATGATGGGTCATCAGGCTAACCATTGGGAAGCACAACCATGGTTTGAGAATGAAACATTTTGGGAAATCTACCCCATACATTTGAAAAGACAAAATTTATGTAGCCAATAAATAATTATTAATACCACATCAAATATAAAAAACAAATAAATATTTTTTGAAAAAAATATATATTTATTTTTACTATAAGTTGAACTAAATACATCAGTATTTGTATTTATCTTTATATTCAGTAGATTCAATGTCTTCTTCTTCCTTCTATTCATCAACAATTTCTATATGATCCTCAATTTTATTATCCCTTTTCATTTAAAGTGAAATCTTAACATCATCGTCATTATAAGCACCATATTTTCTTGAATAGGACGACAATAATATAGACTTACCTAATAAATAAATGGATATAAATCATCAGTAGGAAGACCTAACCACAAATTACAATTTATTGAAGTAAAATATAGATGAACCTAATAAAATTCTTTCTATGAATCTCCATCAAAATAATGGTTTACGATTTTATGAATATAAAGATTAACCTATTTGATTTTATCAATGTAACTATTTTGTGACACATAAATTAACATTTCAATCTATGTGTAATTAGAAAATACCTCAATTTTTTAACAAAAAAACCTGGACTCTCTGTATTTTTAAACTTTGTACCTCAGTTATCAATATATTAGGTAATTTACTAATGGCTCATATTCACTATAATATAAGATTTAATAATTTCAAATTTCATGGAACATTGGATAACTAAGACCCAAATTATAGAAAAACATATTAATTTACTATTAATTTAATAACAACCTATTTTCCTCAAGTAAAAAATATTTAACTAAAGAAAATATTTGATCAAAACAATTATTTAATATTCCAAAATATAATTTAATATCGATAAATATTCTAACAAAAAAATTCATATCTTCATTCTGGACTATAAGGCCTAAATAACAAATTTAAACAACTCATAAAATTAATATGGTCCCAATTCATGATTTGAATTATCATTATGTGCTTTTTCTTAAATAGACAGGCCAACAACCTCATGTAATAAATTTTGAAACTATGATGGATCGAGAACAAAAAATATATATATTCTTCTCGATTTCAATCTCCATTATGATTCAAAATAAATAATATCTTTTCAAACTGAAATTCAATAGACAAACACCAACATTATCAGTCATTAAAAATCTCTTGAGATTAAATTTCTTACAAGAAAACATTATTATAACTTTTAAAACATATTCTGAATTTGGTGATGAACATTATATAGATATTTACTCACCCACGATGTATAAATTATTTAATCCTTTTTTTATTTCTATGATTATTTTTCAAATAATTATCTCATAATAAAATCATAGGATTATTTCCCAGGTAAACAATTTTTTATAAAAATTACAATAAATAGTTTACTATATAAAAGGTAAAACAAGTATAATTACCATAATTTTTATAAAATGGAAATTTAATTAATATTTTTAATATTTCTTATAAAATAAAACTTATGAAATAATATTATACATTTAATCATTTAAAAAATTAATTTTATTACCGAATTATTCTCACATGTGAGTGTGAGAGGTCGACATCAGGATTTATGGGACATGAACACAATGCATACAGGTGACATGTGGAATGTGTAACATCTTGATATTTTATAAAATATATTGATTCAAATTTATTTAAATTCATAAAAATATTTGGTTACAAATAATATATATTTTAGCTTGTGTTACACACAATACCATGTTTATCTTTTGTTACACACAACATCGAGTTTCTTCGATAACTTGTGTTATATGAAAGAATTAGATTTTCCATTCTAAAATATAATATTTAATATATAAATTATCCATTATATTAGAGGTTATAAATATAATTAACTCAAATAAGAAAAATATAAGGTTGAATTCGTTGGTTACCAATTAATTAGAGATGAATATAAAAACCAATAGATTATAAACAAAATGTTTTTATAAAAAAAATCTATGTGAAAAAGGTGTTTAATCATTATAAATTAAACTAATGGATGATATTAATGAAATAAATATTTTATAAAAAAAATTCAACCATCCTATAATTTTTATAGGTTTAAGATAATAATAAATAAATTTTAAATCATAAAACGCTATATTTTTTGAAGGGATGTTTTGCTACCTTTTAATGGAAAACTTGTTTTAAAATTCAAATTTGACAAATTTATAAATTATATTTGAAAAAATAAGTTGATTATTCAAAATAATAATATAAAAAGTTACCTTGGGTGAATATTTAGATTTTTTTGTGAAGTTTTCTTTTTTTGATCAATGGAGAAAACCACAAAATTTTAATTAAAAACTACATTTTTGTATAATTTATTTACATAATAAAATTATATTTTAAATTTTCTTTGAAGTATAATAAGTTAAATAATAAATTAAAAATACGATTTAGGTCATTTTATTGAATTTAAAATTGAAATTGTATATAAAAACATTTTAATCTTTTGACCTTTTTACTTTAAAAACCTATTGTTTAGTCTTGTTTGTGGAATTAATTTTCAATTAAATTCTACCATATATATAATTTTAATTTGGAAAAATGGATTAAATATTTTTTTAATAATCATAATTTATAATTTATATTTAATTATAATTATCTTTTTACAAAAACAATTAGGGAAATAGATTTAAATTAATTGGAGCAATTAAGGTGAAAATAAGTTTACTTAGTGGTTAAACATCAATATTAAGGGTAAAATGACCTATAAACTTGTCAAAATACCATTTTATGGGAATATTTTAACCATATACCCACTTTTATCAAAAAAAATCATTATTAGAGGCGTTTTTATAAGGGATACCTACCAATACTGTTTACCATTTTGTATTTAGAGGAAGGACACCCATCCTCCACTATATAAGGGTATTCACTCTCCCCCTCCCTTCACACCAAAAAATCCTTTTAGATCATCCATGTCATGCCAAAATAAACATTCAAAATCAATCCTCTCATATGAGATGACCCAGTTTTGGAATAATGCAAACTAAGTAATTCTTTTGGTGAAAACCAAATAGATTTACCTGAATAAGAGGTAACGTTCTTCAATGAGCACTTTTGTTTTATTTCTTTATCCACCCCCTAAATTATTATTATATAATAATTAAATATTAAAAAACTACATTAAATTTATATTTATATTTTATTTTTATTTTATTACCTAAAACTTCAAAAACATCCATCAAATGGGATTTACAATCATTGTTCGTGTGTACGGATGACTACCGCCTTGTGAAATGATGTCGTTCGTTCTTACATAACCACCTCTCAAGGTTGACAAAAAATATGTAAATACTATTATATATGATATATATGATATTTATGGTTTATATATTATTTTTTAATTATTATATGACACATAACTTCATTATTTCCATTTTTTAGGAATATGATAACATCATTTGTAGATTTGTGGACTACTGCCTCCTCAGAGCGATGTGATTCATTCCCACATTACATAGATTGTATTAAATATGGGTTTAATAAAAATATATGATATTCATAAAATAATTCATATATTAATAACATAATCATATTTCTATAAATGTAATATATAATATTCTTTTCCCTTTTTCACACACTAAAATAGTGATAATGTCGTTTGTGGACGTGTGGACTACCACCTCCTCGAAATGATGTGGTTAATTTTACATCACAAGTTTGATATATATAATTATATATAATAATATATAATTTTAATTAATATATAATGAAAATTATATAATGTTAAATGTTACATAACTCTTTTCTATAATGAACTTTGAAAAAATGGAATGATACTCATTCGTGTGTATGACATACCGTCTCCATGATTGTAATGATGGTTCATTTTTAATAATCGTATTTTGTGATAAATTTTCAAATTATTATTGATCTATAATTATGAAATTTATGTAAAGATTAATATTCTTTATATCTTTAAATAACAACTCCTTTAACATTAGTTGACCCATAAAAGTCTGTGATGAAAATAATGGGAATATAGTCAAAACATACAACTTAAAGTTAACTGATTAAGTAAATGTTTATAACATGTAAATAAGTGAAATTAAATTAGTAATAAAATTTTAAAAAATTATCAATCAATTAAATAATTAAAATAAATTTATTATTTTGGATGATAAAGTCATGAGTGATGAATCAGACTCATAATAAAGGAATTTGTCTCAATCACCTTTCGTTGAGGCATATTTTGATGTTATGCACCATTATTCTTGTATATGGAACATATAAAGAAACTTTCCCATGTTATATCATATATGTATCTATTATAATGGTATTCACTATTTTTATAATGTCATTATTTAATGGCTTTTATAATTCAAGTGTTTCCATGTGATAAGCGAATTCCTCTCGATCTTCTTTCATTGAAGTGTATCTTGATGGTATGAAACTTCATTCTTATATAAGGTATATATATAGGTCATTTGACCTTTATATGATTAATTTATCTATTTTAATTATATTTAATGTTTTTTTAATTTTTTCTCATGTGATAAGGGACTTTTTTTTAAAAGGAATCATCTTTTAGAGTTTTGTTTCCAACTCTTTCTCTTTAATATCCATGTTTTTAAAATTATTTAATTACTGTTCTTATATAGATATAAAATATTTAAAAATTATATTCTATTTATATTTTTACTTTATTTTCAAATGATAAAAAAAAAGACTCTTGTATGTGTTTTATATAGATTGTTTTCAAAAATGAAAAAAGGGGTGTTTTTTCCCTAACATATAGGGTGAAAGCGAGTTTTCTACTACCAAGGAAATTATTCTATTTCTTGATTCCTTTGCAATAGTTTTTGTATTATTCCTTGAAAACCCATTTTTTCTTTTTTTGTATTACCGTATTGAAAATGGTTTTTTTTAAGTTATTTTTATGAAAGTGTTTCTCATATACATTAAAAATTGTTTTTCAAGGGGTTTTATGATTGATGTTTTTTACTCATGATATATTACTTGATCATTATATAAAATAGGTGAACCCAAAATATCTTATAAAAACGGTCGATCCTAATTATAGCTAATAGGTGAGACCAATATAGCATATAAAATGGTATTATCCCCATTATAGCTCAAAGGTCATCCCCATATTGATTATACATATCTTTAACCTCGTTATATATATATAATGAATTGGGTAATTATAATGCTTTAATTCTATGGTTATTCAAATTAAAATGGATTCCAAAGGGTTTTATATATTATCCATTATCTTAATTTCACAATAATACTTGATTTTTAACATATTAATACACTTAATATAACACAGATTTTCGATAAGTCTAGTGTCTTTGGGAATTAGTTACATTAAATAACTATATAAAATTGGGAATACAACATATTTGTTGAAAAATTCATTAACATGCTCAAAATATTTCTTCATACTTAAAACTAATTGGGATAACCTAGGGGCATACATAATAAAAGCTTGAGATATAAATCCTAGTAATAGAATAATAATGGAATAAGTTATACATGTTCTAAAATAGATATATAAATTATTAATTAAATAAACATGAATAATAGGGAATGATATATCATGATAATCATAACATGGGAAATGTGTCCACAACTTAAAACACTGCATCATAAACATCTTCCGAGGATAAACCCCCCATGATATCATTGTTGAAATGTCCCAAAAATTAATCAGGTACACCCCTATCCCAACATAACGTATCATGATACAAAACATTACCCAATGCATTGGAGCACTATATAGGCACACCTATCATAATCATTTCATTCTCATGCTTAAGTGTGGCACGTAGATCATAAAACATGGATTCATTCATCATAATTTTTTATCTCATGATTAAGGAGTGTGGAATACATATTTTTAAGTCTCAATAAATAATTATATGTTTTGGAGGTGAATAAACTTTATAGAAAAATGAGTATGGTATTCACTACACAATTGTTTTGGCATGGAAAATCACAGTGAAATTTTGGTAGTATAAGAGCGTCACATAAAAATTCATAAAAGGGGTTGATGATAGAAAGGGGTATATCATCATTTATACATAAATTTAAATTAATATATACATTTAAATACATTTATTCAATATTAGTAATTGGAAATATAAGTCATATGATATTTAATAATCATTAATAAAAAAAGAAAAGGAAATAGCCCTTACAAAATTTCAGCATGGTAACGGGTGTACATAACAGTTAATATGAGGTAAAAATGATAGTGAAAGTGGTTATAATAATTAATAAATACAATTGGAATTAATATTTATGTGAAAAAATATATCCCAACATTTGAAGAATGAAATTAAAACACATAATGTAAAAGGAGTACTTGATAAAAGAGGAAGGTGGAAAATCCCTTAAGAAATTTTGGCATAGTAACGGCTTAGGTAAGAGTCTTAATGAAATATTATAAAAGGTATCTCATTAAAATAATATAAATTATAAAGTAAAGTTATCATAATAAATGAAATAATATATAATCTATTGAAATTATAAAGAGTAATTTTAAAGAATATTTTTTGAATGAGAGAATGAGAGGAAGGTGAGTATCTCTTACTTGAATATGTTATCCCAAAGGCTTTTGACTGACTTCTATAGAACATGGAGAAACTATCGGAGTACTATAGTGAGTGTAGATAATAATTTTTATGTTCTCCAAGTATTTTTATTGAAGATAAATTTTAACTTTTGTGGGTTTGTATAGAAAGTGAGGTGGATTTCTTTATTATTTATGTTTTGGACTCTATATAATAAAATATCCAAAAACACAAACCAAACCATGTTTTTTTTGTCATGGTTTCTTCCTAATTGGTTTGGTTTAAATTATTTTATAAGTTAAAGGTCTGAAAAAATTCAAATAATTTTCTTGCTTATGTGGATGTGAGTCACACTCTCAAAGAAATGGTTTTAAAACCATAAAATATATTTTAAGTTTTGAAGGATTCATAA
Source organism: Viscum album (assembly GCA_963277665.1). Taxonomy (NCBI): domain Eukaryota; kingdom Viridiplantae; phylum Streptophyta; class Magnoliopsida; order Santalales; family Viscaceae; genus Viscum; species Viscum album. The sequence goes on from OY728150.1 coordinate 1,594,744,794, forward strand.
TGGATTTACAAAATAAATAAAATAAACATAAAATGAAATTAATTTCAATTGAAACAATAATATTTGGACTTGTATCCCATTTATATTACTTAATACATAAAATTTGGCTCATTATGATGACATAAAACACAATGTATATTTATAAAGTATTAACTGTTTAACAGAAAATTTCACTATCTCAGAATAATATAAAAAATTCACTGTGGAATAATTTTGACATCCTAATTCCAAAAATAATATTCATTTTATGTAAATAATTTTATAATTATTTTAATTTAAACTTTTAAAATAAAAAATTTCTTTTATTGAAAGTGATGGGGTTTTTTTATAATAACATTTTTTTAACCCTTATAAGAATTACTTTTGACATCATCAAAATTATATGATAATTTATATTTGATAAATATTATTTTATAATAATATTATATTAACATATTATTTATTTAAAAAATTTATTTATTCATAAATTCAATAATTTAATTTGTATAATAACCATAAACTTAATTTGTGCTTTAAAAACATTTACAAAGTAACAACAATACGATGAAAACAAATTCATTATTCTATAAACAATAATGTACATATTCCCATTTCTATGATCTTGATACACATCAATTTAAACCTCCAACATACTCCCTAAGAGTAAGGTGTGTTATGGCAGTGATTTCATTGGGTCGTTGGGCGAAGATGGTTTGGGTCATGATCTCGATGAGCTTGAACTTCTCTGATAAATGGCTTCACTCATACTTAATTTTTTATATATAATCTTGGGATTTGTCTATGTAAATTCCTAAAAATTATATCTCCCATAGAATCTTTAATAAATTGACTTCATACATTATGATCCTACTAGTTGACTTCATCCCTTCCATTGACTCTGACAATTAGATTTGTTAAAATCCTATATATATACTAATACTATTATCACTATTCACTAGCTATATTATCAATGGTAATGATATGTAACAAAAATTTAAATCCATTTTGATATAATAAAATAAAATCACTTCAAGTGTTTTCTATAACAAAATTATATAACATATCATTTAATAAAATAAAATAGGGGAATTTTATTTAAAATAGTTTCAGTTGTTGAAATATTCCCCCTTAAGAAATTTCACCCACTAAATTCTAATTTCCCACACTAAAACAGATGAGGATAACTTTTCATTATCACTTCCTCAAGTTCCCATGTTTCTTCTTCAAACATTATATCTCTTCAAAACACTTTTACTAGGTGCATTGTCTTATTTCGTAGAACATTTTCTCTATGATCTGAGATCTTCACCAGCTTCACCTCATAGAAAAGGTCATTCTCTAATGGTACCACATCTCGATTGATTACATGTGATGATTTTGGTATGTACTTCCTCAAGGGTGATACATAGAATACATTATGTACTTAAGATAGGTTTGGTGAGAGTGATAGTAAATTTGAAACCTCTCTTATGCAATCAAGGATCTCAAAAGGACCGATGTACCTTAGAAAAAGAATTACCTTCCTCCCAAATATCATCACATTATTCCATAGAGATATTTGGAGGAATACCATTTCTCCAAAATCAAACTCTAGGTCTCATCAATGATTTTATTCCCAACTCTTCTTTAAACATTTATATGCTATGGTGTGTTTCATAATGGTTTAAACCTATTCCAGCATTTCCTCAACCATTTCCAGACTAACTAGTTTTTGTTCCCCAATATCATCCCAATATGCACTTGTTCTTTACCTCTTCCCGTCAAGGGATTCATAGGGATCCATTTGAATGATAGAGTAGAAAATATTATTATAAGGGAACTACACAAAGGGTTAATATTGGTCCCTTACTCCTAGAAATTCCATAATACTTGCTCTCAATATGTTTTCCAGGGCCTGAATAGTCCACGCTGATTTTACATTAGTTTGAGGATGCTAAGACATATTGATTTTCAACTCATTGTTTAGATCATGTTGGATAATTTTCTAGAACATTGAGGTGAATCTTGGATCTTGATTGGATATAATATAGAGTGGTACTCCATATAACCTTACCACCTCTCTGATGTATATTTTCCCAGGTTGATCTAGTGGGAAATCCTCTCAAATAATAATGATGTGTGTAGTTTTTATAATATGATCTACAACGACCAAAATAGAATTGTATCCTATAGATGTCTTTAGAATCTCGGTGAAAAATTCCATGGTGATGATTTACCATTTCCATGTTGGTATGGGTAATGGTTTCATCACCCCCCTTATACATATTTATTTTATCATTCCCTTTCTGATATACCAATCAAAATGATGTATAATTAGGGATATCATTATTCATGGTGTCCCAACAATTGTGCTCTCAAACATATCAATCCATATTTATATTTAATAGGTAAATGGAGAATGTTAAACAGTGTGCATCATCCAATAGTTCATTCTTCAACTCATGATTTTATGGAACACATACACTTGGCTAAAATCTTTTCATTCCTTATTTATTAAAATTGGTCTCTGAGGATTTAATTTGTCTTATAGTTTCCACATTCTTCTAAATTCCCACATTATCTTTTTAGCATCCTTTATCCATTCCAAAAGAGACATTTGTTTAATAATTTGTCAAGTGGTTTATGATGTTCTTTTATTTATGATTCATATTTCTATCCTCATAAAATCTAAGAAGATCTAATCCTTCTTAGTACTCATTAATGATTGAATTGTTAGGTCCCTTCTACTTATAGCATCAACCACCTTATTTTCATTACATGGATAGTAGTTGAATGAGTATTCATAATCCTTGATGTTATCTAACCATATTCTTGGGTGCATATTAAGATCTTTTTTTTGAATAAATATATGAGGTTTTTTTTATCTGTATATATTACAAACTTCTCCCAGAAAGAGTTAATGTTTCCATACTTTCAAACTGAAGATCACTACATCCAACTTTATATCATGTATTATGTAGTTCTGATCATAAATATTTATCTGCCTTAAAGCATAGGGTATCACTTTTTCATTCTTCATTAACAAATATCTTAAACCCTTTTTCGAAGCATCGCTAAATACCATGAAAAGTTATTCACATGAAGGTAGTGTAAGCACATGGGCAGTGATAATCCACCTTTTCAACTCCTTGAAGATCTCTTCACATTAATTATTACATGAAAAGTTTAATACCTACGAATTTATGTCAGTAATAGGTTCTGAATATCATGACAAATTTCTCACAAATCGGTGATAATACCCAGATAACCCTAGAAAACAACAGATATCTTTCATAGATGTTGGCCCCGACCACCCTTCAATTGCTTTTGTCTTTGGAGGATCCACATATATCCCATTTCTTATGTTGATTTTTCCCATGAATGATACTTCCTTAAGTCATAACTCACACTTGATGTTCTTTTCATTAAGATTATCCTTTAGAATGGTCTTTATCATAGTGCTCATATGCTCCTCATTGTCCTCATTGGTTTTGGATTATATTAGGATATCAACTATAAAGACTACCAAAAAAAATTCATGGTAATCTCTCCAGTCTCTATTCATAAATTCTATTGATATTTATTGAGAATTAGTGAGTCTAAAAGGTATAAATATGAACTCATAGTGAATGTGCCTTAAATGAAAAGAACTTCTATAAATATCCTCATTATTCACCCTAATGTGGTAATATCCCAATCATAGATCCACCTTGGATAAGTATTGTACTCCGCGTAGCTGATCGAACAAGTCATCAATATGTGAAAGTAGGTATTTTTTAATCGTGGTCTTTTTGGGATCATGATAATCAATGTAAAGGCGTGTTGACCCATCATTCTTCTTGAAAAAGACGACAAGTATACCCAATGGTAAAGCAATTGTGCGTATGACTCCTTTATCCATATTCTCCTCTAGTTGTTCCTTCAATTATTTAAGTTCCACAAAAATTATCATATATGATGACTTGAATATTGGAAAGGACCTAGGTTTAATACCAATTGAAAATTTAACCTCTCAACTAGGACAAAGACCAGTTAATTCCTTAGAAAACAGATTAGTGTACACCCTCACGATGGGCAAGTCTTCCAGGACAATCCTTTCATTATACTAAATCATTTGAGATATATATGATTTCTCATAGAGAAATAATATCCATTATTAGGATGATGGTTCTAAAACAGATTTATCCTTCTCCATGTATTTTATAGAATCTAATAGTGATTCATAATATAGAGAGTGATTTCCTCATCACAGCAACTTATATTGGCCCTATAAAGGGAAAACCGATCCATAACCAGAATTGCATCAAATTTAACCAAATGGGGTATGATAAGGTTTTTTGAGAAATCCATACCATGAAATTTAATAATAGAGCAGTTATATACATGGGATGAAATAATTTCACCTTTTTCCATTTTCGATGATAGCACTACTTCCAAGTTTTATGGTTCTATTTAGATAGTTCTACTGAACTATCATGATATGAAGGAATGTGTAGAACAATAGATGATAAAACAACCTTTATCATTTTGATTCTTGTTCTACTCTATCCAATATAGAATTATGGATGATTATTTTTAAACAATTAAACACATAAATGGGAATCTAATAAAATAAAAGTGATTACTTATAAATTACATGTTTTTTCTTAAATGTGAATTTATAGGCATCAATATATTTTATCCATGATCTATTTCTTAACATGTATTCTTGTTGTTATTTTTCCCATAAAAATGTTTTGTAATGAGTTTATGAATTTACGAAATCGTATCCCTAATAATGTCAAACCATGTGTGTAGTAAGGCCCGTTGTAATGTACTAGGTTACCCCGAGTTAGGCCCAAAACCCCTTATCAGTGTTGTTACTCCTAGGTACATATGTGCCGGTACCACATCCATTTTTAGTATCTAGATATTAGTGTATTTTTTGATAAATAACTTACTAAATAATAGAAAAAATTAATTTATGTTTCCTTATACTTATTCTTATCCCTATGGCTTTCGCTAGAGTTATCTAATCTTAATTCAAAAAATAACAAAACTTTTCCTCAGATGCCAACTATAACAACCCTTCTCTTTAATTAACAACAATATATGATTTATTACATAAGAATACACATAATACAAACCAAATGTTCAATAATTACAGTGTATTTGGGAATTGGTACATTAAATAACAACATAAAATTAGGAATACAACATCTTTATTAAAAACTTCTTTAACAAGCTCAAAATATTCCTTCATACTTAAAAATGCACAGGATAACCCGGGGACATACAAAAGAAAGGGTTGAGCTATAAAGCCGAGTAAGGGAACAAATATAGAATAAGTGATAAATTTCATACAATATTCATATCAATGAGGAATAAAAGGAACATGAATAATAACACATGATATATCATGATAATCATAACATGGGAAATGTTAAAACAACATAAAACACTACATCATAAATTTATACCAAGGATAAAACTGCCAAGAAATCATGGTTGACAAAGTCCCATGAAAGAATCAGGTACAAACCTATCCCAACATGATTTTTCATGATACTTAACACTACCCAATGCATTGAAGTTCTATCTAGGTGCACCCATCAAAATCATTTCCTTCTTATGCTTAGGTGATCAACATATAAAGTATAACATGGATTAATTCTTCATCATAATTTATCCCACTATTATGAATTGTGGAATAAATATATTTATGTACAAAATACACAAGTATATGTGCATAATAATGAACACCCTTGATAGAAAAATGAGTATGGTATTCACAATAGAATTGTTTTTGGCAAGGAAAACTGTTGTAAAATTTTGGCAGAATAATAGCCTCACATAAAAATTAATTAAATGGGTTAATAAGAGATAAATTGGTCTCTCATAATCTAGACACAAAATTGAAAGTTATATTTATATTTTAATACATTTACAAAGATGATGAATTTTAAATATGAGTCACATGTTGTCGAAGAAACATTAACAAAGAAGAGAAAGTAAAGAACCCATGCAAAATTCTGGTATGGTAACGAGTGTATATAAGGGTTAATTGGAGGTAAAATGGGAGTGAAATGGGATATCACAATTTATAAATCAAATTCTATGTTGGGTTATATGAAAAAACATATTCCATTATATTAAAATTAAAATTAAAATACATATCATAAAAGGAGCGCTTGATAAAAGAGGAGGGTTGAAGATCCTTTATAGAATTTTGGCATAGTAACAGCTTAGGTAAGGGTCATAATGAGAGAATATAAATGGTATATAAATAAAATAATTTAAATTGGATAATAATTTAATTATAATAAATTAATTAAACTAAAACCAATTGAAGTTATAAAGACTAATTTCAAAGATGATTCTTGATTTGAAAGGAGGGGAATGTGAGGATCCCTTATTTGAATGTCTAACTCAAAACGCTTGGGAAAGACTTATTAATAGATTTTGGACACCTTTATAAGAATAAAGGGAGGGGAGGAATAGTTTGGACGTTCAAAAAGTATATTTACTGAAGATAAATTTGATCTCAGGTGAGTTTATATATGAATGGGTGCGGATTCATTATTATTTTGGTTCTTGTGGTTTTGGACTTCACAACATAAAATATCCAAAACCACAAACCATTCCATGGTTATGCCCGAGTTTTCTAAAAAATGGTATTTCTTTACATTATTTTATAATTTAAAGATATTAAATTAATAAAATAATCCACTTTATTCTGTGGAGGTGAGTCACGTTCTTGGAGAAACAATTTTAAAACCTTAAAATATATCATAAGTTTTAGAGGATTTAGAATTTATTTAAAAATAAATAAAATAAACTTAAAATCACATAATTTTAAATGGAAAACATTTTTTGGTATTGGATACAATTTATATTACATATTACATTGCATTTGGGTCATTATGATATCATAAAACACGAAGTATACTTATACGACATTAACTTTTTACCTGAAAATTTGATTGTCTTGAGAAATTATGAAAAGTCACCATTGGATATTTTTGATATCTAGACTCCAAAAAAGTATTCATATTATCTAAATAATTTTTTAAATATGTGATTTTTTACTTTTAAAATAAAAACTGACATTTATTGAAAATGACATATTTTTTTACAATAATGTTTTCAAACACTTACAAAAATTACATTTTACATCATAAAAATTTTATGATTATTATATTTGAAAAATATTATTTAATAATAATAATCTATTAAAATATTTTTTATTTTAAAAATACATTAACTCATGAATTCATTAATTGAATTTAAACATTAACCCCAAATACAATTTTTACTTTAAAAAATAATTTACGAAGTAACAAAAATAGTATGAATATATATTCATTATTCTATAATAAAATAGTTTACATAATACTATTTCTCAGTTCTTGATAAATATCCCTTCCATACACTATTATACGCCTTAAGAGTATGGTGTGTGATGGTGGGGCTTTTATGGGGTCATTCGACAAACATGGTTTGGAAAGTGATCTTAGTGAGCTTGAACTTCTATAAAAAATGGTTACACTCATGACTAAGTTGTTAGATCTAGGCTTGGGATTGGTCAAGGAAAATCCCAGAAATGATATCTCCTTTGTAAGCTTCAGTAAATGGTCTTTATTGGGTATGACCCGACTAGTTGAGTCCATCACATCCTTTTTTTGTAATAATTGGATTTTCTAAAACCCTATATTTATACTAATTATGTGATCACTGTCGAGTGGGTATATTATCAACGCTGACAATACTTAATGATAATTTAAATTAAATTTTATATAACAAAACAGAATGATTTCTTCTATTTTCTATTACTATATTACATAATAAAAAATTTAATAAAATAAATATTGGAATTTTATTTATTACAGTACGGGTTGTTACACATTAGGAAAGTGATGCTCCAAGTTACCAAAAGAGGTTCTAATTATTTATATGGGTTTTAATGATTTTATTTGAGAAAAATTTGTTTTTTTGTTTAATGTAAAAATGTTTTATTTTAGTTCTCTAAAAGAAATTTAATGTAAAATTAAACATTATATGAGTTTTTATGTGGTCACTAGACTAATGATTTTTCACCTTTTTGTATCCCATAATGAGATTTTATTCCTATACCACTTTTCTATTTGAATTTATTAGGATTTAAATATGGGTAAGGGAGAGAAATAAGTAAATTTTAATGTTTTTGATATTTTTTGTGAAGAAAAATCAGGTCATATTTTAAAAATATTATGTTATGGTGAGACTGTATACTGATTGAAATTGTCCTATTTGTATTATGTTGTTTTATATTGTATGATTTATGGTCTAATTATCTAAAATTCTAAACCTAAAAAGTTAATCAAAGTGAAATAATTTAAATTCTTTAATAATATTCAATATTATGTAATGCTTATGTTTTGGGACTTATAGTTGGTATTAGAGGATGGTTTAAGCAACTATATAGGTTAGGATAGTTTTAATAGCATAGCCTTAAAAGCTTTTAATTTATGTTTAAGATGAAATGTTATATAATTTTTATATTTCCATATTGATTCATCGTAACTATGCCTATTTGTAATTTTTTTCATGGAAGAAATAGGAAAGATACAATGAGATAGAGTAGAGAGAATAATATCCTTCCAAATCAGCATCTCAATATGGTTGGAATTAAAATAGAATAGTTTGTTATAGTCATGGATCAGTTGACGATAGATATAAATTATTGTGTTCTCTATGCTATATTGGAACGCAACATACCCTGAAGGAACACTTCTATAGTTATGAATTTCATCAAACAACATCTCCCACCATTCAATAGATCATCTAACCTAGTGGTAGTCATAGTATGGTCAATTCCTTGGGTATGATATTTAAATCCATTGTATATTAATAAAATCAAAAGTTAACTCTTGAAATTTATCATTTTTAAGGTGAAGTTGATCAATGGGTTTTTTGGTTATGAATACTATAGAGAAATATTATATTGATGTCATGTAATGGGAAACATTTATGAATACTTTCCTTGAGGAATACTTCCCTAAGTTTATTCTACTTAGTATGGAGAAAAATTATTAGAATTGACCTAAAAATACCAAGAATATATGGATTAATATAAAGAGAACTTCACAATATTTTCAATGTATGATTCATACTATATTTGAGATATTCATAGTAAAATTAATTAATTTTACTCGGTATTTAAACAAATATTATGAAGTGAATTGTCCATACAAAAATTTAAAAGGTATGAGAATGTTTTTTTTGTTATGATAAAGTTGAGATGGAGTTTTCCAACACTTTTGTGCCATGAGATATCAATATTAAGAAATTTACAAAGTGGTATTATATGGAGAAGCATGTAACTAATAATTATGGAGCTGATCCAAAAACATGTTTTAAGTGTGGTAAAATACATTTTGGGGAATTTATGTCTCAATGTGGAAACTGTTTCCAGTTTGGTAAGTTTAGTCACAAGGTTTATGACTATAAAAAAATATTCCTAAACAATCCATGAATGAGATGATATAAAGGTAGTTAATGGTGAGATGTTTTAGTTTCAATTAGTTTGGGTATTTGGAAAATGTGTGCATAAATAAGCTTCCTCGTAATGTAAATCATCATGATCGATAATACATTGGGGTGGAAAATCATTTTATACTTCTACCATTGATGTTAGGTCATCTGGGGAAGTGGAGATAGCTTCAGGGAGCTTAATATTTTTTTATGGTTGATCATAATCTCAAGGTATTAGGAACCCCTATTTAATATTTTAAATGATGTAAATATATTTAAAGACATGTATTTAGTTTTTATATATGTATGAGGTATATTTTTAAAAGTTATTTAGGGAAGGATTCCATTACATTTGAGGAAATATTTTTAAGTTTTGGGTTACCATTTAGGATATATATTTATGGAATGATTTAGTATTAACTTTTGGTATTAATATTGATCTTTATATGTAATTTATTATATTATCACATGAATGCTTGATAATTTTGGAAATTATCTTATTTTCTACTAACAATTTTGGTTATAGTTAATATATAAATATAGGAGTGATATTATTTATCCTTTTGAGGATTATGTGATCTATTATAATATAATTATATTTATTCGTTCATAAAAAGTCGTCTTGAAAACACATTATTTGGAGAGAAAGGTGATATTTCGGTGGAAAATGATTAATGGATGAAATTATGCTCACCAATTAAGTAGATTTACCTATTATCTTAGTTTATATTATAAAGTAATTCCTTATATTTAAGAAAATAATCTTGAAATAAAATCCTAATAACTTAATTTTTGAGGAACCAATGGTCTTTTCACTCATCACATAATTATGGCTATGAGTCCCTTAACATGATATTGATCACTAACATTCTGTTGATCAATGACCTCAATCACTCTCCATAATTGTTTATGCTTTCCTCAATGACTAAATCTTTATTTTCCACCTATGTTACCCTATTTAGAAATTTTTTATTTTTTATAGTACACGACCTTCAAAAATACTTTTATTTCTCACCAAAATTATGTTTTATTAACACTTTTTATGATGTGGGTTTCTATGAATAAATTATCAAAAATATAAACCATTGATAACAGAGATGAATTTTGAGGGAGAATTTCATTTTAAGGGTGTTGGATATAGCATCCTAATATTTTATGAAATATATACTTTAAAACGAATTTAAATTATTTAATAGATTGTGTTCCATGAAATACATCATTTATCATGAGTTTTACACAACTCCAAGATTATATTATGTTACACACAGCATCAAATTTCTTAGATAACTTTTGTTACACACAATATCGAGATTTACAGAATAAAAATATAATATTTAATATATCACATAGCCATTTGAATGACCTGAATAAAAAAATTGACTAAATTATGAAAATATATGATAAAATTTATTTGTTACCAATTAATTAGAGATAAATATAAAAACATAATGATTATAAAGGAAATGATTTTATAGAAAACAATTGTTATGTGAAAAGGTTTTTTTCAATATAAATAAAATTAATTGATGATATTAATTAAATTTATATTTTATAAAAAAATTACATTCATCCACTAATTTTTATAGGATTAACATAATAATAAATCATATTTTAAGAAAAAAATTATTGTTCTAAAAGGTAGTTTTTTCAACTTTTGTGGAATAATTATCTTAAAAATAAATTTTTACGCTTTTATAAAAAATATTTTATAAAATAATATTCTTTTAAGAATGTTTAATATCAAAAATTTCCTTGGGTGAATTTTTTTTAATTTTATGAGAAGTTTATGTTTTTTTTGAACAGTGAAAAACACTGAATTTTAATTGAAAACTGTATTTTTATTTAATTTATTTGGGTTATAAATATATAATTTAAATTTGATTTTAAAGTATAATTAGTTAAATTATAAATAGAACACTCCAATTTTTGTTATTTTAATCGATTTGAAATTAAAATTTTATATAAAACCGTTACAAACTTTTAAACTTTTTACTTAAAAAAACTCACAATTTCGTCTCATCTGTATGATTAATTTTAAATAAATATCTTCCAATTATTTGCATGAAATTTGAAAAAACAGATTCAAAATTATGAATCATAATAATTTATAATTAATATTAATTTCAACTTAGTTTTTTACCTAAAATATTTGTCAAATTAATTAAAATTAATTAAAACATGTAAGGTAAATATGAGCTTACTTAGTGGTTAAAATTTAATCTTAAGGGTCCAAATGAACTATATAGTTGAAAAAATCCCATTTTAAGGACACATTTAAACCAAATAACGCATTTTATTGAAAAAAATCATTAAGAGGCACATTATTTAAGAAATACATCCCATAGTGTTTAGCTTTTTATACTGACAAGGATGTCACTCATCCTTCACTATAAAATTGAATTCAATATCTCCATATTTTTACACCTCTTAATCCTTTTGTATCATCCAAAAACATACCACAAAACTCCAAAAACACCTTCTATCAAACTAGAAGCCTCAATTTTTGAATAAATCAAACTAAATAAGTACTTTGGTGAAAACCAAATAGAGTTGCCCTAATAAAATGTAATGTTTCTCAATGAGCACTTTTCTTTTATTTGTTTCTCCACCCCTTAAAGTATTTTTAAATCAAAATTATATAATAAAATAAGAATATAAAATATAATGATATGTTTTTATGTTATTTTTATGACCTAAAACTTCACACACATTCATTTAATTGGATACGCAATCATCGTTCATGTGTACGGAGGACTACCCTTTAGCAAACTATTGTCATTCATTATTCCATTAACACCAATCAAGGTTTACAATAATGTTAAATATAGTGTTTTTATATTATATATATGATATTTATGATGTATTTATGCCTTTTTATTATTATATAACACGTACCTTCATTCTTTAAATTTTGTAGAAATGCAGTAACATCATTTGTTGACGTGTAGACTATTTTCTCCTCAAAGTGATATAATTTTTTCATCATTTAAATAGAATGTGTCAAGGTTGGGTTTAATAAAAATATGTTATATAAATTAAAAAAATTTATTATATTCATGAAATAATTTTCTCTATGGAAATAAAATATATAATTTTTTTCTTACATTTTCAAACAATGATGAAGTGATAACGTTGTTTATAGATGTGTGGACTATTATGTCCTCAAAACGAAGTGATTCCTTTTATATCACAAGAATGATATATCAATTTATATATAATTAAAAATTATGTTATTTATTATATAATTATTATTATGGAAATATAATTTTTACATAACTATTTTTCAAAATGAACATTGAAAAATGGGAACGTTACATATGCGTACGTACGGCCTGACGTCTCCATGATCGTAAGTTGGTTAATTTTTCATAAACATACTTAATGATTGGTATTAAAAGTATAATTGATCTATAAATATGATATTTATGAGATTATTATTATGGATATATTTAAATATTTACCCCTTTAACCATATTCAATAAACCAAAGTCGATTTTGACACATAAGCCGAATATGGTGAAAACGACCGACTTAAATTTAATTGATTAAGTAGTTGTGTATAACATGTAAATAAGTGAAATAAAATTAATAAAAAATTTATAATGGGTCTCAAGTAAGTAAATAATTAACATATTCTTATTATTCAGAAAGATAAAGACACGCATGACGAATCAGACTCAAGGTAAGGGAATTCATCTCAATCTTCTTTCGTTGAACAATATCTAGATGTTATGCACATTGATTATTTTATAAGGTCTATATATAGACACATTGAAATGTTATATAATAAATTTTTCTATTCTCTTGGTATTCAATGTTTTTTTAAAAATTTCATACATTAATGGGGTTTAAGATTCAAGTGTTTCCCAAGTTATAAGGGACTTCGTATCAATAAAAATTCATTGAGGCATCTCTTTATTTTATGTACCATTATTATTTTATAAGGTGTATATACATCCCCTTTGACATTTTATATAAATAATTTCTCAATTATCATGATATTTAATGTTTTAAAATTTTATTATTTAATGACTTGTATGATTCAATTGTTTTCAAAGGACTTTTCCTTTAAAAAGAATCATCCTTTAATGTTTTCCTTCCAACCCTTTCTCTTACATGACGATTCTTTTAAAATCATTTTATTAATTTTATTATATGGATAAAAAATATTTATAAACAAAATTTTATTTTTATTTTTATGTTATTTTAAATGGATCTTAAAATTAATCTTTTATTTATTTTATATGGAAGTTTTTACAAAGTAAAAAAGAAATTTTTTATTCCTAACATACACAAAGACAATGAATTTTCTACCATCGTGGCCATTATTTTATTTCTAGGTCCATTGGAAATATTTCATGTTTTCTTTATTGAAAACCCTTATTTTTTTGTATTTTGGTATTGAAAATGGTTTTCTTTCGAAGAGAATCTTATTTTTATAAATGTTTTTTCATATATGTTTAAAAGAGTTTTGCGAAGGGTTTTTATGATGAATGTGTTTCATTCATGATATGGTAACTATGCATTTTATAAAACGGATGAGCACGATATATCCTATATGAAGGGTTGAGACCAATTATATCTTGTGGGTGATTCTGATATATCTTATATGAAGGTTTGAGAACTATATAGCTCATGATAAACAAGTGATACTGATATAGATTATACAAAGTTTAGAGCCCCGTTATAGCATACAAGGGAGCCCGATATAACTTATATGAAGATTGATACCCATTTTAGATCTCCAATGCATTGGGTAATGATAATTTTGTAAGTCATTCATATGGTTAATACAATTAAAAGGGTTCTAAATTGAATTTATAAAATTGATGCTCCATGTTTCCAAAATAGTTTTACATTTCTTGCTATGGGTTTTAATGATTTAATTTTAAAAAAAATGTGTGTTTGTTTTTCATGAGATTTTTTTTATATTATCTTAGAACATTGAATATTAATGTAAACATTATATAAGTTTTTGTGTGTTCATTAGACTAATATTTTTTCCCCTTTTATATACATCACTAAGATCATTATTCTCATCCCATGTATTTAATTAAATTTCACATGATTTGAGGATGCGTAAAGAGAAGGAATACATCAATAAAAAAGTTATAGATATTTCCCATAAGAATTAATCACATTTAATCTTAAAAAAAATTATATTATGGGAAAATAGATATCAATAAGAAGCTTCTTCACTGTATTATATGGTTTCGTTATGTATGATTTATGGAATAATTCTATAAAACTCTAAACTTAAAAAGATCCTCAAAGTGAAAGAAAGTAAATTCTTTAATAAAAAACAAGATTATCTAATATTTAAAATTGGTCCTCATAGAACATGTGGGGATGTGATGTAAAATTTTAAAATGTGTCTATCTAAGAGATATAAAACATATAACATGTTGTTTATAATCCTCTTTCGGCCATTTAGGCCACCACAAATTTATCGATTAGGCTTTAACCATGCATGTACTGGGTTTTATGTGTATTTGTAATAATTTATAACAATTTAAACTAATTTATTATAATGTATACAAATTAATAATAATTTATACAAACTTATTCTCTTTTATGATAACGTATACTTATTTATTCATTATTTTTTCCCAATTTAAACTCATTTATAAATATTTATAACAATTTAGACTAATTAATAATAATTTATACTAATTTAGAAAGATTTAAATAATTTTATAATAATTTATCAAAACTTATTCTAATTTATATTCATTTATAATAATTTTATCTAATATATTCAAAATTTTATACCAATTTATAGTAATTTATGCCAAATAATATTAATTTATATAATAATACATATTAATTTATAATTATTTTATAATTATTTTATACTAATTTATTTTATAACTTTTATTAAAATCTAAAAGTTTCTTTTATTAAATGTAATATATTTATTTTTTTTACAAATTTTTTCTAATATAAAATAATTGAAAAAAATTGATAATTATTTTTAATAATTTATTCTAATATAGACTAATTTAGGATAACATAGACTAATTTACACAAATCTATTACAATTTATACAAATTTAAAAAAAATTAGGAAAATTTATAATAGTTTATACTGATTTATTCATTATTCATTATTTTATATTATTTTAAACAAATTTATTCATTATTCATTATCTTATAATAACTAATATATTCATTATTTTATATCATTATTTTTACTTTCTGAGTTTATACTAATTTATAATATTATTTATATATATTTTTATATTTTTATTATATATATTTTAATTTTAACTTATATTTGTTATTTTTGATTAATTATAACAATTTATAGTAGTTTAGAATACATATTGACAATGTGTTTTTATTTAAAATTTATTTATATTAAATTATTTATAGATTTATTAGTTTTTCTAGATTATAACTTTATTTAATTACTTTAGATTAATTTTTTAATCAGTAAACTAAATTTTATGTTTTTTGTTTATAAATTATTACCTTTTATAATCTTAACTTTTACAAAAATTA
The DNA here is from genome assembly GCA_963277665.1 of Viscum album. Classification (NCBI taxonomy): domain Eukaryota; kingdom Viridiplantae; phylum Streptophyta; class Magnoliopsida; order Santalales; family Viscaceae; genus Viscum; species Viscum album. Next base: position 1,594,760,747 of record OY728150.1, read on the forward strand.
TAATTTATAATAATAAAAAAAATTAAAATGACACAACACAGGAGTTGTACGCTCAACTCATACCCCAACAAAATTTATTAAAAAAATAACTTACATTTCAAATAAGGTTTAGTGAGCCTAAACAAAATAGAAATTAGATATCATAGGTGCAGGTACCATAATATAAAAATTAATAAACAAATATTGGAGAGGTCTTTAAATAGACAACGGTAACACCAAGGTTTTTCCTACCATTATTGGTTGACAAATAGAACTCCTGGTTTCTGATCCTCCTACTGAAAGTCTTCTTGTTTTTATTTCCAACTATTGAAATTTCCAATATATAGAAGGAATCATTGTCCATTTTCCATAAACCATTAAATAATAATATTACTATTATTAATTACCTAATAAATTAAATAACTTTTAAGAATTTGACATTCAAAAATAAGTGAAACCAAATAAATTAAATAAACAAATAAATTATATAATTAAAAAATTGTTAAATAAAAAATAATTACTATTAAAAATATTAAAACATACCTTTAAACTATTTCTTATAGTTAATTGTAGCTGTTTAACCCATAAACCATAAAATAGTATTTTGGAACCCAAATAATAGATTGATAATTTAGAAATTTGAAACTAAAGTCTGGGTTATAAATAAAAAGATTTTGAAGGGAAAAATGGGAGATTATTATGAGAAATGAGGGGTTATAGAGTAATCTAAAACTGAAAGGGGGATGTTATATTGTTTTTATAGTTGATTTTTTTTTCAACAGACTTTTTATGATGTAAACATCCATAATTTAATCTATTTTTGATAGTTTATTAATTTATGATAGGTATTTATGAAATATTAGTCATTCATAGTAAAAAATTATCCACAATAAATTTTTTTCTTCTTAACAAAAATTGTATTTATGATGGACATTATCAATCTCAAATAATTTTTAGTCACATTATTTGTAATGGAATTTACTTTTCACTATTATTTTTAATATTATTATTTTTAATCAAAAGTAAATTCCATCACAAATAGTTTCTTCACATAACACTATTCTCAATGGAATAAATTTTTTGTCACATATAGTTCTTACCTATGGAGATTATTTTCTATGATAATCTCTATTTTTGTATATAACGTCCTCTCACTACTGTAACCTCATTTAATATAAAACAATTAGCAATGAAATTATATTTTATCATTAATAACCATCACAGAACATAAAATTTGTGAAGGGAAAAAATTACATCATAAAAAATTCCTTCTATAAAATATTTGTGACATAACATAATCCCATCACAAATTACTAATCATAAAAACAAAATTTTCCTATAGATTTTAAAACACTGTTAAATGATTCATGAAATTCTCTATAACTCCCTTAGTTCATTGAGTCTTTTATTTATTAGAAGTAGTTTTTTTATTATCAATGACCTCTAATAACCACTGAAAATTAATAATTGGCTATTTTTTTAAACCCACTATGATAATGAATTTCATGATTTAAAATATGCTCATATTATAATATTTTAGAATTGTGTTTAACCACTGTAGAAATAGTTCACAATTTTTAGTTTAATTATATAATTTATGGGATTTATAAGTGTTTAAAACCTACATAAATTAATCAGTGATGGTTTATTAGTCAAATATAGATGTTAGAGGTGGTCTAATATTCAATTATAGTGGTTTTAACTGTAGATAAACAATTAACAGTGGTTAATAGTTATGGGTTAAACCACCACTAAAACCAAGAAACAATTGGTAGTAAATATGTATCCTTGGAATACACCAATACCTATAATTTAGAATAAAGGTGTATTTGTAATATACACCAGTCAATACATTAAACAATCAGATAATGAAAAAGGAACAAAACAACATATCATAAATAAAATTAAAACAAAATTGTTTCATTGAAATGTTGTAATGATGCCTTATATAAGTTCTACTGAAAAATATATAGAAAATCATCAAGAGTATCCAACATCAAATCGAACCCACTATGTCATGTTGGCTTCCCCCATGTGATCCATACTCTTGATGTTCATATCAACTGACAGCCTAGGTGCATCTGATTCCAACGTTCATTAGAACTTTAAATATAAATTAGTTTTATTTATATATTTCTCATAAAATAAATATTTAAATAAAAGTTTCATTATATGAAAAAATATTAAAATAAATGTTACTGATTATGATCCACTTACAACAAGGATGAAATATCTAGATTATTTCTCTCAATCATACCCTGAAATAGTATATCCACTACACTTCACACTATTATGTACTTCCCACGATCAGTTATGCATAATGACTCCTACTCCTATATTTTGTTCTTGAGTACCACAATTTTCTTTTGTTGTTCTAATTTCATTAGACCATAAACAATACACTGACTTATAGTAGGAATCCTCATAGTAAATAAATATGATCTCATCCCAATGACTTGTATGGGGGGCCCAATGCTCAACACTCACACATGACCGATATGATCCTTTCCAAAAGCATGTGTAACAAAATAGTTGTGGGAGACTAATTTTGATGGCGATAGATTGTGATCCCATGCCTCTTGATTTTCTTTCTAAAAATTTAACATAATTCAAAAACATATATACAAAATAATAATTATGACATGAACATATCACTAAATAATTATGCATAACAGTATCATGTATAAATTTATAAATTCAACACAATATAATAATTCTTTTTTTAATATCACCAAATTTGTATGCATAAAAGTAGTTTCATCTCACATTGACTTGAAATTATTATTTAATTCATTTCTATCTTTAAAATACATGTAAGGATTTTATATGGAAGTGGAATAAAAATCATTATTTTACTCAAAATATTTTCATATACCAAAATAATAATATGGAGAAAAATCATTAATGAAGAAATAATCTATAATTTATGTCATTTATTTATATAAACTTCCACTGGATGATTTATTTTGAAAGTGGGATATAATATATTAAATGCTAATGAAAAATCAATAATTAAATTATATTTAGAAATTTCATCTCTTCACTTCTAATTAAACCATATCAAAAAATTTAAAATTATTATTTTATCAACATATCACCTTTAAAATAAGAAATAAAATAATTCAAAAAATTCATTTCAATATTTGAATCCAATTTAGATTTCAAATATATAGAATTAGTTTTATTCACGGTATAATTTATATATATAATCATTTAATGATATAAAATCATCTAATTTTACCATTAAAAAAAGATAAAATTTTGCCTTTTTATTTTTGAATCCATGGACTTTTGTAACTCAATATTTTCAACATTTTTATGTATAGTAAACTTAGGTTCTTGTTATAATTTTATATAATTATCTAAATCATCAAAATATTACTTTATAATAATTTGAAATTTTTTAAATGACTAAGGTTTGAATGAATGAAATGTTGTTATTTCACAAATATATATAAACCTTCTATGAATGTTGAAGTTATAAAGGAATTAAATAAAAATTTCAAGGTAATGTGAGATGATACTTATTTTTTAATACTAATTTGGTGATATATAAGAAAATTATTGTTTGTATATATGATTAAAAATATCAAGTCATAACAACAAATATAGTAATTTGTCACATTATTACTCATGATGATATTTCATTTTCAATGCTTTCTTTAGTTAATACAATCTCACTTAATTAAATGTGAATTGCAATTTTTGTTTTTTATCCCATTGTCTATAGTGAGTTAATTTATGTAATTCACAATGAATTTTTTATGCGCATCAAATAACAACTTGGTTTGAAAGACCTCATGAATTACTTCTTTATCTTATATCATTAAAAGAAAAAATAAATAAAAATTTAAATTTAAATACTTGATATAAAACTAAAATATATTTAATCATATTATGGAAATTAAATTATTTTATATTCTCCTTGAAAATATTTTTGAATCCACTAGGTGTGGGATGGACTATTTATCTCTATTGAACGTTTTTTACAAGATTCCTTAAAATGGTAAATATTAATAAATATTTCATTGTTTTTAATAAATTAATATCAATGACTATGTCAATACAGAATTATAGATGTGAATTAGATTGACGCATATCCATAAAATAATTCCAGTAACCACTTATTATTCGTGTACCTTTTCACACATTTGATGGAGACTCAAAAAGGTGTCATTAAACTCATAATATGACATATTCTTAATGTTTTTCTAATTTTTTACCAAACATTTTAATGTTCATTAATGAAAAAAAATTTCATGCACCTCAAAATGATGAAACGCCTTTATATTAGTTATAATAAATTAATTAGACTCAAATATGATAAGAATAAACAAATATAATAAACTAAAAATATTATGTTGACTTATTTTTACTTATTTATAAAAAAATATTATTCTTATAAGTGTTGTGAATGTTCCTGCAATCATTATATGTGATGGGATGTGGCAAAGTATCACAAGAAAAATTCCACAAGATATGTGATTATAATATATTATCATTAACTACAGGTAATCCATGCATGTAAAATGGAACAATTACTATAAATTGTTTCAGTGTTCGATCATCTTATGATTTCATGTTCATTTATACCAATTTCTTATCTAAATATCTTCAATAAATATATTCAAAAATTATTATAAATATGTAATTAATAATTACATACCAATCATAGTTACCCTAAAATATCCCTGTGGAGGTAAAAGTGACACCATATGATCATTTTATGACCACTCCACAATTTATCCATCTGAACGACCCAAAATCACTAAAAAATATGATGAAACACAGAAATTAGGGAGCACACCTGATGGATATAAGAGAGTATCATATGGAATTAAATAGAATAAATGGAACTTATTGAAAGTAAATAGTGTACCTTGTAAAGGTGTAATTGTATCAGAAAATTCTAATGACATATGAGTTTTGGAATACCTACTCTTATCTACAAATAAATTGGTATTCGACACTCCTACATCTAAAAAGGCCAAATCAAACATTATTCAATGAACATTTTAAAAAATAAATTCAAAAAAAACATAATTAAAATAAAAAAATAGTTCATATATATCTATCATTGGTTATCATTGATGGAAGATAAATGAGTTTCATATCAAATAAAAAGTAAAAAAGTCAAACAAATAATAGTTTCAACCAATGAAATCTTAGTCATTCATGATTTCATAAATGAGTACCAAATAATTTTATTTATAATCACCATTTGTTCCCTTGTTTCCTCATTAAATTCAAGTTTATTTTTTCACATCCTCTAGCCATGTTCCCAATTTCAGAAAATCTACTTTGTTTGGTAAGATAATAGTACCAAATTTCGCAATATAATATTTCATGCTTTAAATAAATCCTTTTAGAATTTGGTACCTATGTTCGGTCTACTTGAAATTTTATTAATATTAATAAAAATAATAGATCTATAACATGATATATGGTGGGTATAAAAACAAATTTCTATGTCATCATTCTACTCCATTAAATTATTTTAAATGATATTATGTTTTTTTAGATAATATGTTCCCTATTTAAAATATTTAATATGAACTTATATTAAAATATTCTTATAAATACATGATCATCTACATTTAATTCAAATTTTTTGACATTGATAATTATTATACCTATTCTACATGTTTTTTGATCTTTTATATGATAATTAATTGGATGGTAAATTTATTATTTCGAAAAAAAACCATATAATGTTCAAAAACATTTCATTAAACAATAAAAAAATAGGTGGATAAAGAAAAATATATTCCAAAAAAGGATATATATATATATATATACATAACAATTATAGATAGATGACTATTGTTTAATAAAAATAAAAATTCTAGTAGGTTTTGATCCGAAATATATTGATACCTATATAATGTAGCTTTATGTATGAACATTAATTTCTAAATGGTTTATTTAACATTTATATACATCTTTTAGTGGATATAAATTGTAAGGGTTAATTTCATCATACAATTTTTTTATAAATATTTTTTAATATATTTGAAAACAATAAATAACATTTTGAGATAAATAAAAATATATTATCTGGGAAATACTAAAATTAAACTTATTTATATTTTATACATTTTTTACCAAAACTATTTTACAATTATGGCATTTATAATACAATTAAATATAAAATGAGTAAATATTTGACAAGAAATTTCTAAATATCAAATCAGATTACTATTAACCACCAAATATTTTTAAATCGCTTGATATTAATGTATAACATCAAGGGATTAACATAATTACTATGTAATTACTTCCCCTATTTAACCAAATCATAAAATATTTTAGTTTTAATATAAATTTTCAATTTAACATATCAATAAATTGAACATTCATGTCTATTAAAAGTCAAACATAGTATCATAATTTGGTGTCCAGTAATATTTGTATATAAATCAAGACAAATATAAAATATAAATAAAAAATAGTTTCATGTGATGGGTAATAGGTTTATGTGGGTCATTAAAATAAAAAAAATATAGAAAAAATAGAAGTAGAGATTCTGAGAACTAATCTTGTAATCAGAACCAAGTGATAAAGTGGGGAAATAAGGCACATGTGGGGGGTAAAGAGAAATGAAGGGAATCTTTGACCAAGGAATGTGGATATGGTAGGTTCGATTTAAATAATAGAGAGAGGAGGATTAAAGTGAGAATCCGATAATAAATAAGGTTTATTAGAGGTTACTATGGAACGAGATGGGTAAATGAGGCGAATATAAGGCATGACCAAAGAAGGAGTGGGGAGAGTAGGTTCATACTATGTAGGGAGGAGGGGAAAATGGAGAATTATGTGATAAATATGGATTAATTAGTGTTGGTTCTTGAGTAACCATAGTGTAATTAAATATTAGTAGTGTTTGTTTAAAAAACACTAATAAATCATTATGTGTGGCTTATATTTAACCACCTCTAATAATGTGGTGTTAGTTGAATATAGGATCAGTTTTTTAAAATAGAGTTTGTTTTATTAAACCCCTATAATGTATATTTTTTCTTATAGCGACATATCTAGATTATTATTTTTTTGAAAATTCCAACCACTCGTCCATTCAAAACTAAAACATGAATAATAAACTATTTACATAGAAAAATAAAGAGACTTTTTTATTCCCTTAACTCAATTTAAGATTTAAGTAGAAAAACAAGAAAACAAAGGAGAAATAAAGATCATTAACACCAAACTTTCATGGTTGAATCATAAGACCTCGTCACATCTAAACCTCATCAAAAACTCAACAAAGGATTATCCAAATTAATTGAATCTCGCTACCTTAACCTTAGATAAAGGTATAAACAAGAATTATAGTAGAAAATATTGAGAGAAACACACCTTAGAACATAATTTCTCAACCACACCAAGATAAGTATTGAACTACACCAAGAAACAACCAAGGGGAACAACTGAGATTCTATAGAGTTTCTAAGGCTTGAAGGGAGTTTGTGAAAAATATATAATTTGGTAAATCATGGAAATTTATATTAAAAACTAGAAAACATAAAAACATGGTGTGATGAGAATGATCACACAACAATAGTGTCCTGATTTGGAAATCATGGAATAATCCTCCAAAATTTTAATAAGTCAACCAGACTAAATTTGATATAAATTCAGAATTTAATTACATAATAGGTCGATTCCTGCAAAAACTCTTAAATATACATGAATCAAGGAACAAACCGAGACCATTACCTCAAATATGATAACTAATCCAACTAAAATTAGAGCACAATAAAAATTCCAAGGCACAACATTCATAAAAATGGTATAACCATGAAATTCAATATCCAAGGATTCATGGCCCAATTCTCCTTACCATTATTAAATTACACCATGTAATATTAACCTAAAGACACTACAAGACTCTCTATGAACACTAAAAACCCATGTCTCATGTTCCATGTCGCAACACATATTTTCTAGGACAATATTGGGATTTTTCCAACACTAATAGGTGGTGATTGAGTATTGGTGATTTTTATCCAATTTAAATTCTTTTCCCTTTTCACCTCCTCATTTATTCAGAGAATGCATCTTAGTTTCTATCTTATGTTATCTCATATTTATTCAGAACACAAATATGGTAAGAAAGAAAGCACTAGATAAGATTCTTGAACTTGTTAATGATTTTTTCATCAAGAATGAATAACTAAGTCTCTAGTGATACATGGTTGTCATCCCATGAATGTAGATTCATTATTATTATCAAAAATAATCGTGGGAAAAGGTATTTTCTTAGACCCATTATTTCATAACCAACCGGATATTATAAATGAACTAAACATTTTTCTTTTAGTATAAGATAATAAGATAACACTTCCTTGAATCATGATCATGTATGTTAACATGAGACCCTACTAGATTATATGGATTGATCTTTCATGTGAATTAAATTAATAGTGTGTTCTCCCTAAAAATTCACTAACTTATAAAATTGATGCTAGTTGAAGTTTCAATCTTTTATCTTATCATTATAAATATAATCTACATTAGTGTGGGAAAAAACTAGTTTCTCCTTCTACTTCTGTTTACAAAGGAATATTATTACTATGGTAAAAACCCCTCATTCTATTTAGTATTTCATGTATATAATAGGCACATTATCAGTTCATTATCCTCCTTTATTTAAATTATTGGGTCAATAATAAACTTTTAGTAAACTTAGCTTTTTTCAACTATCAAGGTTTGTATATGTATTATAAACCATCAGATCATCATCATAATTATTGTCCTTCAAATTTCTATAACTCTAGGTCTTAAATATTCTTGAAATATCACATTTAGACTCTATTTTTTTAGTTTCCTTATTTTAATCTCTATAAATTCTCAAATCATTGACTTTATATCTTTTTATGATATATAAAAACATCACAACATTCTCTATTTTAACAAATTTCCAAAAAACAATTCTTTTCTTCTTCATAAAATTTCATAAAAACCTATTTTTAAATATAACACATATATATGAAAGTTATGAATATTTCAATTATGGTCACATCTTCTTGATTTGTTTATCTTTCACCGAATTAGGAAACTAAAATCATGTAAAAAATTATTGTAATATTTTTGGCTTATAAAGAATATCCTACCTAGAAAGGATATATTTATTTCCTTAAAATATAATAAAATAAATATTAGCATCACCATAAGTATAAATCATCCTTATCATAAATTAAATCTCACAAAGTTTATAGGTATAAATTGATCCTTATAGTAATATATTAATGAATATCATCCTTTTAAACATTCATTACTTTATAATTACTATGCATATGGTCCTTATAATCATCCTAAGGTTTTTACAATATCATCAATATTAAGTCTTCTTTCTTCCTAGTTAATATAATTTAAACATATATATTCAGATGTTCTCATATTTTGATGATATTTATAATAATAGTTCAGTTCAATATGATATAATTTCTCTTCTACTAAATTTTCAAAATTTTGATGGTCTCTATAGTAATTCAAGAATAACATATATAAATTTTATATCAATTTAAATTAATATTTAATAAATATCATAATTTTAAACACTTTAGGATCATAAAGGTTTAGTGTCTTTGCAAAATAGACACATAATCAACTTATTTCTTAAAAGATAACAAATTTATCCTACAATGTTCTTTATATTAGTACATTTCTTATCATATCATACTTATAATGTTCCATCAAATCATGGGTAAGAAAACATAATAAATAGTGATATGAGATGCTCAGTATGGGTATACATGGAATAAATAAATTCATATCAAGAATCCTGATAAATAAGGGTGTTAGATAATTAATTATCATTCAAAAGTTGTTACATATGCATGTGTCATTTTAAGTGTGATAAATCTTAATATTGTTAAAAAAAGTTATTCCCATTATTGTTCACACATAATAATATGAGAATATCAATGATAAATCTTACTCATTCATCAAAATTTAAAACTAGATGCTCATAATCATGTCCACACATGATCTTGTGAGCATAGCTAGATGGAATCATACTCATCCATTAAAATTAGAAAAATATATTCTCAATCATTTCAATTCGTATCATCATCATCTCATGAGACATCAATTTGGAATTAAAAAATTCCTTGGAGGGGTATAATAGACACAACCACCACATAATCATAATATATTTATATTTATTTCACAAGGTCATAAAATCATTTATCATTTCATCATTGTTCTACCCGTGGAAAAGAAAACATGATTCATTAAGATTCTATAACTGCCATCAATAACAATCCAAATAAACAATAAATATTGTATCATTAGATCATGTACCCAATATATCATAAGTATAATTAAAATATTTTTTCATAGATTAAAATAACTTTAAATTATCACAAGATCATTTCTAAAGAAAAATACTCTTTTAATTTTTAAATCACTTATTTTGAATCTAAACATTTACATACAATTAGGTAAAATAATTCCTTTGAAAATAAATATGAAATATTTTAAAGTAAAATTCAAAGAAAATATTAGTCATGATAGTGTAAAATGTTTTTCGTGTGATATACGTCAAAATAATGATTTCATTAACACATTTGGTAAATCAAAATACCTTTTTTAGAAGATGAAAATGAAATATATTTTAAACCTTATTATATAAAGTCAAATATGGTTTAAAATGACTTAAATAAATCATTTTATAGTATTAAAAACATTCTTGAAAATATTAAAAGGGTAATATGTTCAGGTAATTAAAATATTCAAGAATAAAGAGGATATAAAGTCTGTTTTTCATAAAAACATTTTCGTGAACATTTTAAGTACCAAATAGAGGAAAATTGTGATTTTAAATGAAAATAACCTAAATATAAAATAAGATAATAAAATATATTTTGTTTAGATGTTATGATCCAAATAATTTTCATCAATGGAAATTTAGAATAGAGAATCCTGAAATGAAATTTGACTGTAACATAAATCTCTTATCTCTAGTCCCATCTTACTTTGTATGTGTTCAAATATCTTATATAAAAAATATAATTTTTTTATAAATACATTATATATCCATATTCATATATGAATTACTCTTTATAATTCCATTATAATTTATTATTGTCCTTTTATAAACAATTTCTTAATCAAAATGAACATTTTGGTGAAAATTTATTTTTTTACCAAGCATATTTTAGTTCAAGGGTTCAGATACATTCACCGTAGAAATGGATTCATAATATATAGAATATTCATACTAAAATATGTATCATATTTATTCATCTTATGTAATTTTTTGATTATTCATATAAATCATTGATTAAAAACAAATCACATCACTTTGAGGGTGTGGTAGTCCACACGTACTGTCACGACCCGTCCCCCGGGGCCTATGCCGTGACTACCCCAAACCCGCCTTCCATGGGCCAGGGGATAGTGACTAGTTCTGAAAGGTGTATTCCCTAAAACTATGAAGGAATTGCCTTTATAACCTGTAAAAACACTCAACTAAGCACACAGAAAGATATGAACACAAGTAAACTGTATAGAAAAAAGAGTGTTCAAAGTAAGAGGGGCCGGAATACACGAACAACAGTAAAGGTACAAGTAAAACTGAAATAAAATACAATTGAAGAAAGATAAATACAACTATTGGGTCATCCTCCGAGGTTCATACCTGAAGGGTAGGTACAGATCGCCTCCTCAGCACTCCATGTCCCCCCATCTCCTCGGCGTACCGACATGCCATATGGTCCACCTCTGGGCACCATCCAGTCCTGGTACCCTCGTCCTCAGTCAGCATTGTCCGTCATCTGCACCAAACTCAACAAGGTGCATGCATAAACCTTGCATGGGTGAGTATAAAGTTTCTCAATAGGGACCCTGAGACCCTCAAGGTCTCAAAAAATTCACAAAGGATAAACCGCATAGCATGAAATCAACTGAAAACCCTAATTAGGTATATGCGGATATATATACCTAGGTTATCAAGTATGCCCATCTCAATCATTAAGAAACAAAAAATCCAACTAAAAAGTCCATGCTCAACTATTCCATAAAGGAAGGAGTGGCATGAAGGTAAGTACCACATAGGTATTACACACAGAAGAATACCACCAAGGTACTACCACAAGGAAAGTACCACACAGGTATGAACTCAACTCACACCAGGAATATCTTCGCTACATTTTTAAATCTGATTACATGTAACAACTAAATCATCTTACTCTATTAAGAGGAATACCCCCGAAGGATCCTAAATCATCATCAGAACCATAGAGGATAATAGTACGTCATCAGACCCATATATGATCCTAGTGCCCTGTTAGACCCACAGAGGATCCTAGTACATCGTTAGAGCCACACAGGATCCTAGTACATCGCCAGTACACTGTCAGTACATCATCAGCAAACACAAGATCCTGGTACATCATCAGTACATCATCGGACCCACACAGGATCCTAGTACATAGTTAGTACATCGTCAGACCCACACAAGATCCTAGTACATCATTAGTACATCGTCAGACCCACATAGGATCCTAGTACATCATCAGCACGTCGTCAGAACCACACACAATCCTAGTACATCGTCAGTACATCGTCAGACCCACACAGGATCCTAGTACATTGTCAGGACGTCATCAGACCCACACAGAATCCTCGAACATCGTTAGTACATCGTCAGTCCCACACAGGATCCTCGTACATCATCAGTACATCTTCAGACCCACAAAGGATCCTAGTACATCGTCAGTACGTTGTCAGACCCGCACAGGAACCTAGTACATCATCACAACCAGCTCCAGGATTCCTGCACTAAGCTTGCTTGTCTCCAAGAGGGTCTGATCCTCAAGAAACTAGTCGATACTCCAACTAACACAAAGTCCCATGAATAATTATTCCAAAGTACTGCCATGTCATAGGGGTCTCAATGCAACAGACGGTATGTCAAACAGACACATGGTCTGTAAGTTATTTGTCTTTTAGTCCCGAGAGCCTGGTTGGATTCATGTTCAATCCAACTTGACGATTCCTAAACATTATCCAAATCTCTTATGGGGTATATCAAATGGAAATTCTCACTCCAAGGTTTCCAATTCCGCATATGGTTCATTAAAATAACACTCGGTGAAAAAGTTTTGGCCAAAAGAGATAAAATTGGTCGAAGCTAGTCAGGGTTCGGTCTGATATGGCCTGGGCCGACCCGACCTGGTTTGGGACAACCCGGACCACTAGGTCTAGACCAACCTAGCAGCGGGGCGGCCACAGTGCAGCATTGGGTTCAAAAAATAAAAATGTTGAACATTTTTATTTTATTTTATTCTTTCACTAAAAACACAATAACTAACTTTCACCCTCGACCACCTACCTTCGAGGTGAAAGTATCCTTAAGTGAATACCAGCGTTGTGAGTTCAATGGTGTCCTCATATTTCAATTCTGAGCACCGGTTCAAATGTTACAAAAACATGCTCACATATTTACTGAACATACCCAAAAAAAATTTATAAATTCATTCTGGCACACTGGGCCTCAGAATCACGCACTGACAATTTTTACAGACTCGTAAAATTCCCATATAATTAAAAACAATTACATATAAAATTTGGGTCTTTACATTATCCCCACATGAGGGCTTTTCATCCCCAAAATCCACATCACAAAACTAAGAAAATAAGTGGGGGTACTGAGCATGAATCTGAGCCTCCCGCTCCCATGTGCTCTCCTGGAGGTTCCCGTGCGGCCAGTGAATGTGCACCAGAGGTATCGAACGCCCACAAAAGAACCCTCTCAGGTCGATCCTCAGTCTCTACTAGAATCTCTGTAAAATTATCCCCATCTTCGAAATCCATCTCTCCATGGTCAATGATGTGAGAAGGGTCATGTACGTATTTTCTCAGATCGGATACATGGAAGACGTCGTCCACCCGGTGCAACTGAGGGGGAAGTGCTAAGCGATAAGCCACCACGCCAACTCTGTTGAGGACCTGGAATAGTCCAATGAACCTCGAAGAAAACTTACCACCTCGTCCAAATCTCCATAAACCTCATCGGGGTGAGAACCGTATAAAGACTTGGTTGCCATCCTCGAACTCCAGAGGTCTTTGTCTCATGTCGGCATAAGACTTCTGCCTACTCCGTGCAGCCTTCATCTACTCTTGGATGATCTTCACTTTCTATATGGTAGTCCGTACCATCTCTCGTCCCACAACTGCTGAATCCCCTGAGTCATTCCATCATAAAGGTGACCTGCAAGGTCATCCGTACAATGCCTCAAAATGTGTCATCCTAATGGTGGAGTGATAGCTGTTGTTGTATGAAAACTCCACCAGGGGAAAGTGATCCTCCCAGCTACGACCGAAGTCATGGACACAAGCACGCAGCATGTCCTCGAGGGTCTGAATGGTCTTCTCTGTCTAATGATCTTTCTAAGGATGGAAGGCGGTTCTCAAATGATGTTGCATCCCGAAAGCCTCTTGCAACCCCTTCCATAGCTAGGAAGTGAAACATGTATCACAATCAGAGACAATCGTTGAGGGTACTCTATGTATCCACACAATATCTATGACAACCCTGATTTTTATTACACAATTAAACATCATTTATTACATAAACTTCACATGATAAAACAAAGAAGATCAAGAGGTATAGTGTCTTTAGGGATTAGGATTTTTACATGACAACTTAAAACATGAAATAAAACATCTTTGTTGAAAACTTCCTTTACAAGACCACTACATTCCCTTATACTTAGAATTTCAGGGGATAACCTGAGGACGTGCATAAGAAAAAGGTGAGCTACAAAGCTCAGTAAGGAAATAATAATGGAATAACATGAGGAATAAAATACATGTTAGACAATAGGAATATCAATATAGCACAAAAAAATCATAAACATAAAGGCATGATGAAGCATGATAATCATAACATGTAAATTTGGCAACAACACTGACATGGAATTAGCAACAGCCAAGTCTCGTTGCACCTAGATCACAAGTAAACCCTCATTGCACTTGAAGCATGAATAAACCCTTGTTGTACTTGAATTGGAATTAGTAAACACCTATTGCACATGATTTATCATGATACTATACTTTACCCAATGCATTGGAGCGCTACCGGGGTGCACCCTTCTTAAACATTTCATTTCATGCATAAGTGTTCCATATAGATTATAAAACATTGAATCATTCAACAGAATATTTTATTCAAAATAAACGAATGTGGAATACATACATGAAACACTTAAAATAATAAGTAAATGTTCATAAAGTTTAATACCCTTGATAGAGGAATGGGCATGGTATTCACTACACAATGACTTTGGCTTGTAAAAGCATTGTGCAATTTTGGCAGCATAATGGCATGACATAAGAACTCATAAAAATGGTTGATGAGAAAGAAATGGGTGTCTCATAATATTTAAATTACATGGACATTAATGGGGTCATATAGATACATTTCCCAACAAATGTAATGGAATTTAGATTCATGATAAAAAATAAATTTCTTGAATGTAAATGATGATTGAGAAATTCTATTCGTAATTTCAGCATAGTAACGTGTTATATGGGAGGCATTTAATGAGAGAGAAAGGGGTATCCCAACATCCAAACAAAAAGAGGACAGTATGGGAGAGGTGTAAAACCATTCCCCAACATTTATAATTGAAATTATAAGGTAATAACAATTTAAATAATATTGGACTAAAATGAGAAAGGAAGAAAAACCCTTACTTGGAAGTGTGCTTCCAAAGGCTTGAGAGAGGCTTAAGAGAGACTTCATGGGAGAATGGGGAACATTGGGAGGATTCTAGATAGAGGAGGGAAGAGTTTGGATGAACTTCAATTGCTTTGAGTGAGGAGGAAGTGGGAGCTTGGTGGGTTTATATAGGAAATCATGGGAAATTCTTTATTATTTAGGTTTGGAACATCTCACAATAAACTAATCCAGACCACAAACCAGCCCATAGTTTTTTACCATGGTTTTAGGAAGATTAAAGTGGAAAACAATATTTTATAATTCCAAATTCCTACCTTCTTAATATAATGGGGTTTCTTATATGAAGGTGAGTCACACTCCCAAGCAAAACAATTTAAAAAGACAAAATGTTTAATAAGTCTTGAAGGGTCCACTAAATCTTTGTAAAATAAATAAAACAAACCCAAAATCATATTATTTTAATGTTAAAACATATATTTTCTAAACATAAAGTTTATATTTATTTATTACATCACTATTGGGTCATTATGGTGTCATAAAACACATTATATATTTAAACGGTATTTAATTTTTACCCAAAAATTTGAATTTCTCTAAAAGTTATGAAAAGTAACCATTGGATAATTTAAACATCCTGATTCTATAAATAATATTCATTTTATCTAAATAATTTTTTTAATATTTTAATTTTCACTTTAAAAATAAAAACTGACATTTATCAAAAATTCATGGGTTTTGACAAAAATGGATTTCAAGCATTAGTAAAAATTACAATTTCATTTATAAAATTATACGATAATTTATATTTAATAAAAAATAATTTAATAATAATAATAAAATTTTACTAATATTATATTTAATTCAAAAATCCATTAATTCACCAAAATATATTTCTTATTTGAACATTTACTAAAAATACTATTTGTGCTTTAAAAACTATTTACAAGGTAACAATAATAAAATGAAAGTATACCCATTATTATATACAAAAATAATGTACATAACCATATTACTAGGGTCTTGTTACATAACCACTTATAACATCCACAAAAGACCAAAGAGTAAGGTGTGCGATGGTGAAAGACTCTTGGGGTGGCTTGGATAAGATTGCACAGGTGGTAATCTATATAAACTTTCACTTCTATCATAGACAGTCCCTCTTGAGCTTAACATATTCAATCTTGGCTTGGGCTTGGTCAAGAGTGATGCCCAAAGATGCAACATCCTTTCCGAGATCTATCAAATGGTCTTCGTATGGGTCACGTCTACTGGATGTGGCCATCGCTCCCTTTGTCTGAATAAATTAGATTTGTTAAAGCCCTATATTTATACTAATCATGTGATCACTGTTCTACGGTTATATTATCAATGGTCACAATTCTTAATAGTAATAAAAAATATAAAAACATAATACCAAAGAAGTTGACATTTTATATAAACATAAAGAGATATTTAATTAGATCAAGAAGGATTTACATTAATGAAGGTTTGGTTCATTACAATCTTCCCCCCTTAAGAAATTCCGCCCTTGAAATTTCCTTTCACCACACTAAAATAGATTTGGGTAACTCTGCTTCATCATTACCTCTGAATACCACGTCGCGTCTTCAAACTTGTGGTTTCTCCATAACACCTTGAAAAGGGGAATTGTCTTATTTCATAGAACTTTTTCTCTACGATCTAAGATCTTCACTGGTTTCTCTTCATAAGAAAGATCATATGAAAATGTACCACCTCTAAAGACAGTACATGTGAATGGTCCGGTATGTACTTCCTTAAGAGGGATACGTGAAAGACATCATGTACTTTGTCCATGGTAGGTGGAAGTGCTAGTAGATAGGCCACAACCCCGAAATGATCGAGAATCTCAAATGGGTCGATGTACCTTGGACATAACATCCCTTTATTTCCAAACCCCATAACGTTTTTTCATGAAGATATGCTTAGAAATACCATATATCCAACATTGAATTCAAGGTCTCATCGACGATTATCTACATAACTCTTCTGTCGACTCTGGGCTGGCTTGATATACTGCTGAATGGTTTTCACCTTCTCCACCATTTCATCTACCATTTCTAGTCCAAGAAGCTTACACTCACCATCCTCATCCCAACACGCTGGTGTTCTGCACCTTTTCTCATAATGGGCTTCATATAGTGCCATTTGGATGCTCGAGTGGAAAATTATATTACAAGAGAACTCAACCAGAGGAATATGTTGATCCAATCCTTCTTTAAAGTCTTTTGAGAACTCTCTCAACATGTCCTCAAGTGTTTGGATAGTCTGCTCAGATTGGCCATCAGTTTGAGGATGATAGGTTGTACGGAAGTTTAGTTCAGTATTCAGAGCATATTGAAGACAATTCCAAAAAATATAGGTGAATCTTGGATCTCGAACGGACACAATAGATAGTTGTACTCCATGAAGCATTACCACTTCCCTGATATATATCTGTGCTAGTTGATCCAAGGAGAAATCCTCCCGAATAGAAAAAAGTGTGCAGCCTTTGTAAGACGATCCACAACAACCCAGATTGCATTTTTTCCTTTGGATGTCTTCGGAAATCCAGTGACAAAGTCCAAGGTGATGTTCTCCCATTTCCATTCTTGTATGGGAAATAGTTGCATCATCCCCTTAGATTTATACCTCTCTGTCTTCACTAGCTAACACACCAGGCACTTTGATGTATATTCAGCGATCTCCTACTTTATATTCTCCTACCAACAATTCCCTTAGAGATCTTGATACATATTTGTGTTTCCTGTGTGAATAGAGACATTGGAACTATGTGCATCATCCAAAAGTTCCTTCTTTAGCTCCTGACTTAATGGAACACATATTCTTTTCCAAATTCTCACAATTCCTTCTTCATTAGAATTAAACTCTTAGGATTCCCCTTTTACGATAGCTTCCACTTTTTCCTGAATTCCCACATAATTCTTTTGAGCATCTTTTAACCTTTCAAAAAGTAACAGTTGAGCAATCATTTTTGAAAGGATTGATTATGTTCCATTCTTTATGATTCTCATGTCCATCTTCATCAAATCTATGAAGATTGGATCCTTTTAAATTCTCATCAATGATAGAATCAATTGGTCCTTTCTACTTAGGGAATCTTCCACCTTTTTCGCTTTCCCATGATTGTAATGGATAGAGCAGTCATAGTCTTTGAGAGCTCTAACAATATTCGTTGGAGAATGTTCAACTTTTTCTGTGTGAATATATACTTGAGGCTTTTGTGGTCTGTATATATTTCACACTTCTCCCCAAAGAGATAATGACGCCAAATTTTCAAATAAAATATCAGTGCATCCAACTCGAGGTCATGTGTTGGATAGTTTTGTTCACAAACATTCAATTGAATTGAATTATAGGCAATGACTTTGTCATTTTTCATCAACACGCATCCTAGTACCTTCTTCTAAACATCAATGAATACCACAAAAAATTATCCACTTGTGGGTAAAGTGAGCACGATCACAGTGATAATCCTCCTTTTCAACTCCTTGATACTTTCTTCATATTCATGACTCCATTAAACTTTACTCCCTTTCAAGTTTGCTTGGTAAGTGGGTTGAAGAATCGTGAAAAATTTCTCACAAATCATCGATAATATCCAGCTAACCCCAAGAAGCTATGGATATCTGTTATCGATGTTGGCCTCAGCCATCCCTCAATTGCATCTGTTTTGGAGGGATCCACAGATATCCCATTTCTTGTAATGATATGGCCCAATTATGAGACCTTCTTCAACCAAAACACACAATTTCTATACTTTTCATAGAGCTTCTCCTTCCACAAGGTATCTAGTACAGTTCTTAGATGCTTCTCATGATCCTCCTTGGTTTTCGAGTATATCATAATATCATCTATAAAGACAACCAAAAATTTTGAGAAGTAATCTTTAAATACTCTATTCATCATTTAAATGAATATTTCTAGAGAATTAGTGAGTTCGAAAGGCATTACTATGAATTCATAGTGCCTGTATCTTGTACGAAAATTGGTCTTGGGGATATCTTCCTTCTTTACCCTTACTTGATAATATCCCCAGTGCAAGTCCACCATAGAGAAGTATTGTGATCCACGCAGCTAATCGAACCATTCATAAATTTGAGGGAGATGATACTTGTTCTTTGTTGTGATTTTTTTAAGATAACGATAATTGATGCAAAGGCGCATTGACTCATCCTTCTTCTGACAGAAGAGGACTGGTGCCCCCCATGGTGAATCACTTGGGCGTATAAACCCTTTTTCCATATTCTCTTATAGTTTTTTCTTCAGATCTTCACGATCCACAATAACCATTCTATATAGATTCTTTTATATTGGAAACACCCCAGGTATAAGATCAATTGATAATTCTACATCTCTTCTAGGAGGAAGACTAAAAAATTCATCGGTAAAAACTTGATTGAATTCCCTCGCAATAGGAATGTATTCTAAGATGGTTGCCTCCTTAGACTCAATAATCTGATCTTCATATGTGTGCTCATAGGTTATTATTATCCACTCTTGAGATGATGGAGCTAAATATGTTTTATCTTTCTCCTTTAACTTTTAAATAATTGTGGGTCGATTCACCATATGGAGAGTGATTTCCCTCTCAAGGCATTTATGTTGGCTCTATATAAGAAAATCCAATCCATGCTAAAATTTCATCAAATTCCACCAGAGGAAGTATCATGAGGTTTTTTGGGAATCTTAATCCACAGATGATGATAAGGGAGGAGTTATATTCATGGGATGCAATGATTTCCCCATTTGTCGTACTCTCTGACATCTTTACTTCAATGATTTATGGTGGTGATGGTTTTTTTCTACTTAACTTTTGAGATATAAAAGAATGCGTAGAACCTGAATTAAAAAGTATATTCACTATTCTTGAATGAATAAATAGAATACCTGTCACCACTTCATTGTCAGGGTTCACTTTGGTAGTAGTAATGGAAAATTTTAACCCTTTCTTCCTTGGAGTTTTTCAGTTGCCTCTAAAAACCCTTGGCTTAGGGAACTGGTTTTCAAGATGCCCTGGTTCATTGCATTTGGAGCAATAAACCATGTGTTGAGGTTTGAACGGAGTGTTCCTATACTCTATCGTAGCCATGGGTCTTTCTTATAAACAGTTAATAGCCAGGTTCTCTTCTCTTTCACACTTAAAGAATTTCCTCATCCCCTTCTGGAAATTTCTGGGGTGCTTCTTTCCGCACTTTTGGCAAGAGGGGAACTGGATCATCATAGCACCGTTGGATTTATCCGTCAGACCACCAGCATTGAAGTCCACTTTATGATTCTTATCCCCATGATACCCCTGATATTCTTTTATATCTATTTCAATATTGAGGGCACATCAGACAATTTCTTCATAGCTGTTGAAGTCATGGATCGCCAGCGCTTTCCACAGGCTAGATTTTAGCCCACCAAAGAAGCAGTCAACCTTGCATTCGGGGTTAATGACAAAGCTGAAGGTGTATCGTGCAAGACTTGTGAAATTTTCCTCATATGATCCAACGGATTTGTCATATTTTTTCTTTAGGGAAAGGAAGTTCCTTTCCATATTAAGTCATAGGGTTCGTGGAAAATATTTATCAAAAAACATCTTCTGTAAATCCTTCCATTCCAATGCCTCGATCTCCTCCTCAGGCTTCGTATTTTTGATCAATGTTCACCATCGATCAGCTTCACCCTCCACATGATAAGCAGCTAGGAGAACCTTCTCTGGTTCAGAACATTGAAGGATAGAGAAGATCTTTTCAATGGAGTTGATCCATTGTTCAGCGATTGATGGATCAGATAATCCATTAAATGTAGGAGGTCTTTGTCTCAGGAAGATCTAGATAGAAACCTTTCCTTTATTAGGGGGGTTGAACGTTCTTCTTGAACCATGTTTCTATTTAGATCATGAGTTAGCTGAGAGAGAATCATGACAAAGTTCATGATTCCCTCTCCCATTGGATTGGTCGTCTCATTAGTATAGTCATCACATTGATCATCGCATCCATTGTTTGCACAAGTCCTCCTATTAGCGGCCATTGGCTAAAATAAAGGAAATGTTAGGGGTAACACATAAAGGGTAATACAAGGAAAAAATTGATGACATATAAATAACTTTTATTTCCTTAACATATGAATCTATTGGATTTAGTCTATGTTATCCATGATCTACTTTCTAATATATATTCTTAGGGAATTTTTTTAGTCCCTTAATAATGGGTCATAATAATCATGTGAATTTACCAATGTATATCCCCCGGGAGTGTCATAACCAAGAGTGTAGCAAGTCCCATTTTCATGCACCAGTTCTCATTCGAGTCTATCTCAAAGCATTGTTTTCGGGTTTTAACCCTAGGATATATCTGTGCCAGAGCCGCCTATACCTGTTTGTATCCATACAGGAATGTATTTTCTTGATAAACCACTTACTCGCTACTGACCAAAACATAGGGATGTTTTTATTATACTTATTCTTATCTCTAAATCCTTACTAGGGTTTTATAATCCTAATCTCAAAAATAACTAAACATATTCGTTGATACCAACATTGACAACCCTTCTTTTTATTACACAATTAAACATAATTTATTACGTAAACATCACTTGATACAACATAGAAGATTGATAGGTCAAGTGTATTTGGGGATTAGGATCCTTAAATAACAACATAAAACATTAAATACAACATATTTATTGAATACATACTTTACATGACCACTACATTCCATTGTACTTAGCATTGCATGGGATATCCTGTTGAAATGCATAAGAAAAGGGTGAGCTATAAAGCCCAGTAACGGAATAATAATTGAATAACAGGAGAAATACAATACATGTTAGACAATAGGCATATCAATAGAGAACAATATAAGAATAAACATAAAGGCATGATGAAGCATGATAATCATAACATGTAAATGTGGCAATAACACTTAACATGGAATAAGCATGAGCCAAGGCTCATTGCACACGGAGCATTAGTAAACCCTCATTGCACATGAAGCAAGATTAAACCATTGTTAAAATTGAATTAGCATGATTAAACACCCATTTCACATGATGTATCATCATACTGTAATTTACCTAATGCATTGGAGCGCTATCAGGGCACGCCCTTCTTAAACATTTCATTTCATGCATAAGTGTGCCACATGGATCATAAAACATTGAATCATTTAACATAATATTTTATTCCATGATAAATGAATGTGGAATACATACATGAAACTCTTTAAACAGTAAGTAAATGTGCATAAAGGATAATACCATTGATAGAGAAATGGGCATGGTATTCACTACATAATGACTTTGGCTTGGAAAAGCGCGGTGCAATTTCAGTAGCATAAATGCATGATATAAGAACTCAAGAAAATGGTTGATGAGAGAGAAAGGGGTGTCTCATCATATTTAAATGACCCAGACAGTAAGGGGGTCATATAGAAACATATCTCAACAAATTTAATGGAATTTAGATTCATGATACGAAATAAATTGCTTTAATGTAAATGAGGAGAGGGAAATTTTTTTCGGATTTTTGGCATAGTAACGGGTGTAAATGGGAGGAATTTAATGAGAGAGAGAGGGGTATCCCATCATCCAAAAATGAATAGGGAATTATGGGGGAGGGGAAAAACCATACCCCAAAATTTATAATTAAAATTAAAAGGGAATAACAATTTAAAGAATATTGGACAAAAATGAGAAAGGAAGAAAAACCCTTACCTGAAAGTGTGCTTCCAAAGGCTTGAGAGAGGCTTGAGAGAGGCTTCTTGAGAGCTTGGTGCACCTTGGGAGGATTGTTGAGAGAGGAGGCCAGAGTTTGAGCAAACTCCAAAGGCTATGAGTGAGGAGGAAGTGGGATCTTGGGTGGGTTTATATAGGAAAGGTGAAGGAATTTGTTATTATTTAGGTTTGGGACACCTCACATTAAACTAATCCAAACCACAAACCCGTCCATAGTTTTTGCCCATGGTTTCTATAAAAGGTAAGTGGAAAAAAATATTTTATAAGGACAATTTCCTAAATTATTAAAATAATGGGGTTGCTTATGTGGAGGTGAGTCAAACTCTCAAGGAAAACAATATAAAAATACAAAATGTTTAATAAGTCTTGAATGGTCCACTAATGCTTTGTAAAATAAATCAAACAAACCCAAAATCACATTATTTTAATTGGAAAACATATATTGGAAGAGAATAAAGCTTATATTATTTAATTACATTACTATTGGGTCATTATGATGTCATAAAACACATTATATATTTAAATGGTATTTAATTTTTTCCCAAAAATTTGACTCTCTCAGAAAATTATGAAAAATTCACAATTGTATAATTTTGACATCCTGATTCTAGAAATAATATTCATTGTATCTAAATAATTTTCTAAATATGTTAATATTGAATTTTAAAATAAGAACCTACATTTATCAAAAATTCATGGGTTTTGACAAAAATGGCTTTCAAACATTAATAAAAATTACAATTATATTCATAAAGTTATACAATCATTAACATTTAATAAAAATTAGTTTAATAATAATAATAATATTTTATTAAAATATTATTTAATTCAAAAATCTATTAATTCATCAAAATATATTTCTTAGTTGAACATTAACTAAAAATACTATTTGTTCTTTAAAAACTATTTACAAGGTAAGAATAATAAAATGAAAGTATACCCATTATTATATATATAAATAATTTACATAACTATAGTACTGGGGTCTTATTACACTACCCTTTATAACACCTGAAAAATACCGAAGATTAATGTGTGTGATGGTGAAAGACTATTGGGGTGGCTCAGATAACATTTCTCGGGTGGTAATCTCTATCAACTTCCACTTCTCTCATAGGTAGTCCTGCTAGAGCTTAACATATTCAAGTTCGGATTGGTCTTGGTCAAGAGCAAAGCCCAAATACGCAACCTAATTTTCGAGCTCTGAAAAATGGTCTTCATATGGGTCATGTCTACTCGATAAGGCCATCACAAACTTTGTCTGGGTAAATTGGATATGTTAAAGCCCTATGTTTATACTAATCATATGATCACTGTTCAACGACTATATTAGCAACGGTCATAATTCGTAACATTATTTTAAAATCCAAGAACATAAAACAAAGGAATTTTGAATTTTATATAAACATAAAGATACATTTAATTATATCAAGGAGGATTTATATTAATGAATGTTTGGGTCGTTACAATATCCAACACATAGAGGCGTACCAAGCTCTATACTGAACCCTGCTCTTTGATCGGTAGAAAGTGGGTCGACATGGTGACTCAGTCGACGATCACCTAGATAGAATCATTACCTTTGGATGTACATGGAATTCCTATCACGAAGTCCAAGGATATCCCATCCCACTTCCACTCTGGGACCTCTAGAGGCTGGACCAAGCCAGCTGGTTGCTGATGCTCCGCCTTCACTTGCATACAAGTGAGGCACCGAGGGACAAACTCTGTTACTACTTTCATCATTCTCGGCCACCAATGCTATTGTTGGAGATCATGGTACATCTTTGTCACTCTTGGATGTATCGTTAGAGGGGATGTGTGTAATTCCCTCAACACTTTCTCTCGAAATGATATTTTACCACGGTATGTCCTCTGAAGAGAATGATGTGCTCCCCACCTTCAGAATATCCATCAGGTTCCTGTCCTTTGCATATCTAAGCACGTCAAGCCTCTCAGTCAGTATCCCCACAATTTGCCTACCTGATTCGCTGAAGAATTGAGGGAGTGACTGTAAGATACTGAAGAAAAATTTCTCTATCTCGATCCACAAGGGATATCTCCAAAGCATCCAGCTACTCAGTCACCCCACCTAGCAATAGTATACCAGATCTCCTACGGAGTGCATCTGCTACAATATTCTCCTTCCAAAAATAATAGACTATCTCAAAGTCATAGTACTAGAGGAACTCAAGACAACATCACTGTTAAAGGTTCATGTCCTTCTGAGAGAAGATATACCTAAGACTCTTATGATTATAATACAGTATAAAATGCTCACTCGTCAGGTAATGTCCCCACATCTTCAAGGTGAAGATCAATGTTTCATACTTCGGGTCATGGGTAGCGTAGTTATTCTCATGTTTTCTAAGCTATCGAGAACCATATGCGATAACTGCTCGCTCCTGCATCAGGACACCTCTGATCCCGGTCCCTGATGCGTCGCAGTAGAATATGTACCCAACGCCCTCCACCAGAAGCCTCGAGATGGGGGCACTAGTCAGCCTCTACCTCAGATCCTAAAAACTCTGATGGCATCTCTCCAACCAAACAAAGTGTTTCCCCTTCATCATCAATTATAAAAAAGTTATGGAAACTCTAGAGAAATCTGGTATAAACCACCGGTAGTATCCATCCAAACCTTGTAACTTCGTACCTCCATCACACTTCTGGGTGGATCCCTAACAAGTACCACTTCAATCATTGATGGATCCCCCGCTACTTCAGCCTCTGAGATGACATGTCCAAAAAATTGAACCTATCTGGTCTAGAACTGGCACTTCAAGAGCTTACCTTTAAGCTGGTGCTCTCAGAGTGTGTTCAGTACTTCATACAAATGATAGGCATGCTTCTCCTCGGTAAGTGAGAAGATCAGAATGTCATCAATGAATACCACCACAAAGAGATCAAGGTATGGAAGAAATATCATGTTCAAGAGTCCCATGAACACTACTGGAGCATTTTTTATACCAAATGGCATAAACAAGAACTTGTAATGGTTATACCGACATCTGAAGGTCATCTTCTGCACATCCTCATCTCGTAATCTGAGCTGTTGATAGCCTGATTTGAGGTCTAACTTTGAGAACCATCGTGATCCCTTCAGCTGATCAAATAGGTCTTTAATTCTTGAGAGTGGGTACTTATTCTTCATGGACACCTGGTTCAGGCACCGATAATTGACATGAAGTCTCAAGCTCTCATTTACCTTCTTGGTGAACAAAATCCAGGCTGCTCAAGGAGAAACACTGGGCCGAATGAACCTTTTCCCCTGTATGTCCTACAGTTGTACCCATAGCTCACGAAGTACTACGGGAGCCTTCTGATACACTAGTGTAGATATCGATGTCATCCCAAAGTACAATTCAATGTAAAATTCCACCTCTCTATGAGGAGGTAGAACCAGAACATCATCAAAAAGACATCTGTGTATTGGACCACCACTACAGGATACTCGAACTCTCCACATCAACCACTCTGAGGGTAAAGCTATCCAACTAATGAGTGATCAGTTGGAATCTCCTCTGGGTAATTCCATCTTGTGCTTCAAAGGATCCCTTCTCATTGGTGAAGGTAAACCCGGTCCCATCCATGAGAACACATCGTACT
Source organism: Viscum album (assembly GCA_963277665.1). Lineage (NCBI taxonomy): Eukaryota > Viridiplantae > Streptophyta > Magnoliopsida > Santalales > Viscaceae > Viscum > Viscum album. The sequence goes on from OY728150.1 coordinate 1,594,787,766, forward strand.
TTGTGCCTAATATAGTCAATATGTGCATGGACTATAGATAACTAGTCCATACCCAAGACAACATCATAAGGCCTCGACACCATTACTAGGAGATCCCAGCTGAAGATCTCGACTCTTAGAGTATGCTCACACTGCCGGCACCATTGCGTAATTGTCGAATCAGCTCCCATTGGAGTCTCTAGCTGTAAGGATCAAGCCAATGGCTTCATCAGAATCTTTGAGCTCCGAATGAGGGTAGTGGAAATAAATGAATGACCATCACCTTTATCTATAAGTACTGCATCTAAGGTGGTGTAGACACATATCGTACGTCATATCATTTCCGGAGCATGGTAATCGTAGGCCTCAGCTGCCTAGTGCTGAGATCGCCCATGTCCTCTTGCTCCCTGTGGTCGGGGTGGACCACCTGGTGGTGGTGGCGGTAATATCTCGAATCGTCATCCACCACTTGCTGCACGGTCAGCTCTTCTTCCACGTCCTCCTTCTCCCTGCGGACCTCCTTGATTGAACATTTTTCTCTGCTTGGGATGTCCCTTGATCGTCTACTGATCATCTGTATGATGGGTCGGGCAGTCATGAGCCATGTGACCGTGCCCACTGCATGTGAAACACTGCCTATTCCTCACATGACTGGATCTATCTATGGTACCCCCGCACAACTGATCTTGAGTCATGCAGTCGTCCACCAGTAGGTTTGGTCCTCTTGGACCTCTGTGACATCTGTCTATTTCCAGCTGCAGAAGACTCTACTATGTGACGTCCGGTGGTGGGTCTCGCTACTGGCGACTGCTCAGCAAGAAAATTCTTCACTAAGGGGGCTCGCTCTAACACCCCCGCCAGCATCGGGATGCTGAGAGAAATCATCGAAGCCCTAATCTCCTACTTCAGTCCCTACTCAAAGGTCTTGGCACTAAACAATGGGTCTCACACCATATCATTGGATTAGAGTCATAGGTCAGTGAACCTCGCTGAGTAATAATCCACAATCTTGATTCCCTACTGTAGATGAAGAAGCTCATGTATGCACATATTGAGAAGATTCTCTAGGAAAACTATCCTCAAAATAAGCTCTCGAAGTCTGACCAGATATCTGTCACCTTGTCGTGAACCTATAGAATTGATCTCCACCATTTTCCTACTTCTTCCTATAGAAGGCTGGCGGCAAGGATCACCATGAGATCAGCTCGTGTTCCTACCAGTTAGAATACTCTCACTTCGGCCCCCATCCAATCATCAACTATATGTGGGTTCGTCTCTCCCCTAAAACTAGGTGGCATCTAGCGCTGGAACTCGTGCAACGTGCTCAAGAAGTATGCACCCTCCGCTGCTGTTGTCGGTGGAATCGGTGGCCCAACTGGTAATGGTACCACTAGTGCCTCCAATAGAAGAGGGTCCTACACCGAGGCGTCATCACTCGGTGGGCTATTAGTGGGTACTATATCTAAAACCCTAGACGGTTGTCTGCATGGAGGCATACTGAAAAGAAACAGGTTCTCCATGGTCAATAAGTTATACCTGGTGATCTGACACAATTTGTTCACAAAGAAGACTCTTGAAAACACACATGCAATCAGTATTTTCAGGCACGTTGTCAGAAATCCGAAGTCAGGGTCCGGGTGTATGGATACATCGGCTACCGCACCAACACTGGATTCCCTGGACTGATAACCACACACACTACACATAACACTATTGCCGTTAAAAGATCATAGTAAAATGTTCTATGGTAAAACTGACTCCTTTGATACCAATTTGTCATGACCTGTCCCACGGGGCCCGTCCCGTGACTACCCCAAGCCCGGCTTCCATGGGCCAGGGGCTGGCGACTAGCACCGAATGTTGTATTCCTTAATCCTAGGAAGGAATTTCATTTATAACCTATAAACACACTCAACCAAGCACACAGAAAGATACGAACACAAGTAAAATACATAGAAAAACAAGTGTTGAAAGTATGTGGGGCCAAAATACAATCCCAATAGTAAATTTACAAGTACAACTGAAATACAATACAACTAAGGAAAGGGAAAGACTGCTACTAAGTCATCCTCCAAGGTTCCTACATAAAGGGTAGGTATAGATCGCCTCCTCAGCACTCCAGGTCTGCCCCTCTCTTCTGCGTACCAACACGTTGTATGGTCCACCTCTGGGCACCGTCCCATCCTGGTACCCTCACATTCAGTCAGTGGTGTCCATCATCTACACGAAACACAACAAGGTGAGGGAATATCTCATGCAGGGGTGAGTATAACAACACTCAGTAGGGACCCTGAGACCCTCAAGGTCTCATAAAATACACAAAGGATAAACTACATAGCCTAAAATCAACTGACAACCCTACTTAGGTATACGACCATACATATACCTAAGTTATCAATTATGTCCATATCAATCATGAGGAAACATAGAGTCCAAATCAAAATCCCAAGATCAACTATTCCGCAAAGGAAGGAGTAAAAAAAAGGTCAGTAGCACACAGGTACGCCACATAGAAGAATACCACCAAGGTATTTCCATGAGGAAAGTACCACACATGTACGAACTCAGCTCACACTAGGTATATATTAGGTACAGTAGTAATGATGATTTGATGTAACTATTGAATCATCTTAACCTATTATGAGTCAGACCCACGAATGATCCTAAATCATCATCAGACCAATAGAGGATCATAGTACATCATCAGACACAAACAAGATCCTAGTACCTCATCAGACCCACACAGGATCCTAGTACATCGTTAGACCAACACATGATCCTAGTACATCATCAGTACATCTCCATTACATTGTCGGACCCACACAGGATCCTAGTACATCCTCAATACGTCGTCATATCCACATAAGATCCTAGTACATCATCAGTACCTCGTCAGACCCACACAGGATCCTATTATATCGTTAGTATGTCGTCAGACCCACACAGGATCCTAGTACATCGTCAGTACATCTTCAGACCCACACAAGATCCTAGAACACCATCAGTACATCGTCATACCCACAAAGTATCCAAGTAAATCATCACTATGTCATCAGACCCACATAGGATCCTAGTACATCGTCCCAGCTAGCTACAGGATTCTCGCACTAAGCATGCTCATCTTCGGGAGGGTCCTCTCCTCAAGTCACTATTCTATACTCCAACTACAATTAATTCTAATTAATAAGTATCCCAAAGTACCACCTCAACATAGCGTTCACAATGCAATAGATGGTGCGTCAAATAGACGCCCGGTCTGTAAGTTATTAGTCTTTTAGTCCTGAGGGCTCGGTTGGATTCATGTTCGATCCAACCCAACCATTCTCTAAATTTATCAAAATCTCTATTGGGGTATACCAAAGGGACCATCTCACTCCAAGGTTTCAAATTCCATAGACGGTTCCTCAAATGGATACTCGGTGCCAACGTTATGGCCAAAAGAGCAGAAATGGGTTGAAGCTGGTACGGGTTCAGTCCGACCCGATCAGGCCGACCCGGCCTGGGGCCGACTTGACCTGGTTTGGGTTGACTTGGCTCGCTAGGTCTAGCCAGGACCGTGTTGGGCAGCCCAGCCTAGTGGCATGGCCGTTGCGGTGCAGTGCGGGTGACGCAGGGCGGCGCATGGGGCGGCGTGTTGGCCGCGGGGTGGCGCATGGGGTGTTGTGTGCGTTGCGGGGCGGCGCGAGGGTCGTGGGACGGTACGAGGGCCTCGGGGTGGTGCGAGGTGTCTTCAAGTGGCGGGAGGGCCATGGGGTGGCGTGAGGGCCGTGTGGTGGCGCTAGGGCCCTGGGGCGGTGCGAGGTCCATGGGGAGGCACGAAGGCTACAGTTCAGCTGTCCACCGTGGCAGCCCGGCTGGCCAGCTGTCCTCTCCGCACGGTGTGGTCACGCATCATGCCTTCACCGATGGCCGATTCGTCCAGCCGTCCTTCCTTCACTGTTGCGGAACAAGACATGGTTCTCTTCCATTAGGTGGTGTGGTCGTTCCATGGCCTTCTTCGTGAAGAACACAACAAAAAATTCACAAGAATTACGGAGAGGTCAGGCCATGTTTGTTTGGCCCGCACTCTCCACGTTAGAGTGGTAGAAAGCGGCTATGATTCCTTGTTTAATTATTATGAGTCATCAAGAATAGGAATGGGGAAAATAAAAAAGAATAATACCTACCTTGTCGTTCATTGGAGGAGGTCTTGAGGAAGGAGACAATGTCGTTCAGGATGGTGGCGTCGGCATTCGTCACTTCTGCAAGATGCCTCTGATCAAGGCTCAAGTGGCATCATCGTTCTTCGTTGGAGATGGTGCATTCTTCATTGGATATGAGTTCCTCCACAGTCTTCCCTTTCTCCAACGATTTCTCCCAGCCAAAAACAAGTGAGGATCCAAAAACAATTAAATTAAGTTTATCAATTTAATTTTTGGCACAATTAATTGACAATGTTAAATAATGGAAGGTGGCTCTATTAAAGTGGGAGGATACCAACGGTTATCTCCCATTAAAGGGGATTTCAATAGGTTTCTCCCATTATGAGCGTTCAGGTGGTCCCCACCTTTAGGAATTCAAAATGGGGGTTTTAGGCTCAGGTGGTCCCCACCACCATAACCCGTGTGGGAGGTTTTAGTTCAGGTGGTCCACACCTTTATAACATCCTCATGGGAGATTTCAACAAATAAAAATGTTAAACATTTTTATTTTATTTTTTTATTTCACGAAAAACACAAAAATTAACTTTCACCCTCGACCAACTACAGTCCAGGTGAAAGTCTCCTTAACCGAATACCAGCACTGCGAGTTCAACAGTGTCCTCATATTTCAATTCATAGCATTAGTTCAAATGTTACAAAAATCATCTCGCACGTTTACTGAACGTACCAAAAAAAGTTTAGAAATTCATTTCGGGCACACCGGGCCTCGGAATCACACGTCGTCAATTTTTGTGGACTCATAAAATTCCCATATAATTAAAAAAAATACATGAAAATTCTGGGTGTTTACACATACACACAAGAAACCCTATCATTTTCTAACAAATGGAAATATAAGAAGGTAAAAAATATATTAAAATTAAATAAGTAAAATTATTTCATACATATAATATGTAAATATTATATCTATCATAATACTCATCAAATAAAGGTAAATATGAATAACAAAATATGTAACTTCATGAGGTGATAGTGCACACATACGCACAAACAATTATTTCATTTCCAATTTAATGGAGAAGTAAATGAATAAACGTTCCAATATATTCATAGTAAAATGTAATTATATATATTATATTGGATTCATCATGTAATTATGAATATAATAGGTTTATATAGGGTTGTTGAACATATAATATTAAAATTAATTGCTTAAGAGTTACACCTCTTTGTTGAGAAACATCTATTGGCTAACACATTAAGCCATGAATGGATGATATTATGATCAGACAAAGACCTCTAGGAAATGAGGATAGATGTTAAGAAATTATTTTCATATGGTTTTTCTAATCTAATAGGATCTTTAAGTGTTTGAATGAGAGGAAAGGGGTTCCCCTTTATAAGTGATGGAAATGACATTCTCAGAAATCTTCAAAAATATTAAAATATATTAATGTATTTTTCATGTAAAATTATTCCAAATGAATTATATTAAAATATGATATGATATAGGATAAAAATATGACCATATAGTAGGATCAATAAAATTTTATAGATCATTAAACATTTTTTAACCTTTTTAACATGTTTTAACTATTACCATGGTAACTGACGTTTTCCTCAAAGTTACTATTAATAATGACCAAAAATGAAAGTGTATGTCATGACCCGACCCTACCGGTCTTGAGCCGCAACTACCCCAAGACCACCTCCATAGGCCAGGGGATGGCGACAAGTGCCGAAGGCATAAAAATATCGAGGAGGCCTTTTCCTAAGTACCTATACACACACACACAGCCCACTCAATGTATAATTGTAGAGTAAAAAGGAAAACGAAGGAAAAATAACTATAACCCAACCACAGTCATGCATCAACCTATAAATAGGAAAAAGTAAAGTGCTGACAAGGTGCTAAATAGAAAAGGGAAAAAACACGCGCCCAACTAGAAAAGTTCCACAACCCGGCAACAGGTAACAAAAGTAAATAGCTGGTGAGTCTCGCACCTGAAAGACCTACTTTCACCACCAAACACAGCCCATGCTCTTGTGTTCTCTACACTCCTCTATAGTATCGATCAACCTGTCCGTCATCTGCAAGGGTACACCAAGTGCCGGCAAAGCCCAAGCAGGGGTGAGTATAAAGATACTCAGTAGGATACTCTGAAAGCTCAAGGGAGAAACAAAGGAGGTATTAAGTGGTAAATGATAGACAAAAAAAGTAAGAGTAAAATAGAAAGAGTTTAGCTCAACCCAAAAAAAGAAAAGAAGTAGACTCATCCCAACTAGGAGGGTCTAGACACGAAAACCACGTGGCATACCCCACGTGTCTTTTCCCCTCCTATAAGGAGAGTAACTGGACCCAAGGAGTGGTAAAAAAAGTAAGATATGTATATAAATATATATATTCTCCAAAAGAAACATGAATAAGTGCATAATGGCATCTCCATCTCCACGCTCAGCCTAAGAAAAGTCACCAACATATCTAAGAATATCCATCACTGATGCCCAATAGTTTCGCATGTCAAAGACACCTCATCGCTAAGACATACCACCAGAAGTCCCGCTCCGGTAATAATGGAGAAAAGCAACTGACTAGCCATGTTGAAAGGGGTGGAGCCTGAAAGAAGTCATTGGGTACCCCACTACCCATCCAAACTAGAGGTTAAACCCCAAAAGGTCATCGGGTGACCCACTCCCCAACCATGCTAGAGGGTAAACCCTAAAAGGTTGCTGGGTGACCCACCACCCAACCTTGTTGGAGGGTAAACCCTAAAATCAATCGGTAACCCACTGCCCAGCCCCGCTGGAGGGTAAACCCATGGTCAATGGGTAACCCACTGCCCATATATGCTGGAGGGTAGACCTAGAACTGGTCTGATAACTCTGTTGTTCTTGTTTCATCATTAGGTGTCACTAACATCGCTACCATGCGTTGGGTCGAAGTGCGTCAAAGGAACCTCTGACCAATTCCCTTTCATGTTTCCACATTTAATGGGATCTCGAATGGGTCTCCTCATGCCCAAAAAAATTACACCATTGTAATCCTTGTAGAAAAACACGCGAGATAGACTACTTACTCCCTGGAAACAGAATCCTAACAAAAAAGTTACTCAACACCGATTTATGCCCATACGACATCTCGTGGGGCCCACACCTCGGTCCTGAAAGAGGTCGGGAAAACTGCACCATCGCGATTCTCTCAGGAAAACATGTGAAAATGACTAATCATTATCCCCGAAAAAACGTCTAATGAAAAAGTCGCAAAACACTGCTCACAGATTAAAAGACGGCATGTGGGGCCCATGCCACAACTCTGGCTTCAATGCCTGAAACCAACCGTTGACACTTTGTATTGACATTATGGTCACAATGCCACTGACGGTGCCTTAAATGGTCTCTGGATGTGCTCATGCCATCCGAAGGAAGAATCCTGGCGTAGTACATAATGAATGTGACGCACCACCAAGCCCCCGTCTCGGGAATTAAAATTTACCGAGACCATCTCAAAAGCTTTGTCTCGAGCCAAGGATTGCACTGCCATAGACAGCATTCAAAACAGACTCCTGTATTGGATATTACGGGTGTCCGATGTCAGGGGGAAGAATTACCATTGGGCTAGACCGGCCCGATCTGGTCGTTCCACCCGACCTGAGCCGGCCCACGCCGTGAGGCCCGCGGCTCACCCGCGCCTCCCGGCAGCAAACCCTCGGTCCACCCTGCACTGACTGGACCTCGTGGTCGGTCTCTTGTCCACATGGAGACCCACCGAAGGCGGGTCTCGGTCTCCCTCACGGGGTCGCGTGCCGCGACCCCGGTCTACACGGCCGACGACCTCCGCCCGGGGACCGCCACCGCATGCCGCTGGGAGCACGCCGTCGCGCTGAGGAGCCCGCCGCCGCCAGGATCCCATCGGACCGCAACTCCGACCGCCGGACCGCCCCTGGAATCGTCGTAAAAGGATGAAAACAGCCATAAAACATCCCCAGGCCACCCCAGACATCCCGGGACTTGAAAATTCGATCATAAAGGATTGTTGGGAATATAAAATTGATCCTTACAAAAATATGGGCTTTGCTCGACGATTGGACAACATTTCCACACAAAGAATTTCATTTTAAGGCTATTGCAGGAATTAAAATTGAAAATGCACGACACTACCTCACTGGGCGTAGCCCGACGCTTCACCAACGATCTGCCAGAGCTGCCACACACCTTGGAGAATGAAAGGGAGGTTTGAAGAAGTTTCTCCCTTTTTGGGATGAACTTGTTCCAAGGGGAAGAAAAAGGGAGAGAAGAGGGTGGGGGTGGTGTGTTTAAATAGAAAACACTTAAACCCCTCACCCGTAGGCCGCGTACCCGAACATTCAGCGGGGTCAGAGTTAGGTCTCCCCTAAGGTAAAATCCACGTTCTGAGCACAATGGTGGTCTTGGAATTTTAGTCTGAGCCTCCATTCAGAATTTACAAAGTACACGCCAGGTGCCATCAAATTACAAAAACACCCCTGGGGGCATTTTCCACAGAAGGGTCACGCCTGCAAAAGTTATACCCCTCCTAGGGAAAACGGCATGTTCCAGACTCAACGGTGCCTTCAGTTTCCTTATACAAGAAACTATTTAGGAGTTATTATATTTATTTTTTGTGTCCAGTAAAATTAAATTCCAACTGCACTGGGGCTTGGAATCACACATTGTCCGAATGCCCTGCTCTGGAATAACATCATGAAATTTTCAAAGTCTTAAAGGCTCAAAATCCGAGTTCCTAAATCATTCCCTCCTTCATGTTTTTCGTCCCCAAAATATAAAACTACAAAAAAAACATGGGATACTGAGCCCGCATCTGTCTCTCTCGTTCCCAGCTACTCTCTTGCACTCTCTCATGCTGCCACAACACACAAACCAATGAAATGGTCCATCCATGTAGTGTCCACTTATACTGGTCCTCAATCGCAATTGGGTGCTCTTAAATGGTGGCTCCATCCCTGATGTTCAGATCTCACCAGTTTTTAATGTGTGTGGGGTCGTTCATGTATTTCCTCAGCTGTGACACGTGGAAGATTCATGCACCCTCTCCAGTTGTGGGGGTAGAGCAAGATGGTAGGCCACTTCACCGACCCTATGCACGATCTCAAAGGGTCCAATGAACCTCGGGGATAGCTTGCCACCCCAACCGAACCTCCATGTCCCACACAGTGGAGAGACTATCAAAAATACATGGTCCCCCTGCTTGAACTCCAAAGGCCTGCAACAATGATCTGTGTAGGACTTCTGTCTTCTCTGAGCTATCCTCATCCACTCACGAATGACATGCACCTTCTCCTTCGTCACCTGCACCAACTCTAGGCCCACTATGGAGGACTTTACAACCTCTGTCCAGCACAATGGTGACCTTCAAGGTCTCCTGTATAGGTCCTAAAAAGGTGCCATGCTGATAGTAGAGTGGTAACTGTTATTGATTGCGAACTACACTAAGGGCAAGTGATCCTCCCAAATCAGGCCAAAATCTAACACGCACGCCCTGAGAATATCCTCCAACACCTGTATAGTGTGCTCTATCTACCCATTCGTCTCGAGTTGAAAAGCTGTACTCATTCACAGCTGAGTTTCGAATGCCTCCTGCAGGCCTTTCCATAATCGCGATGTAAACTACACGTCACGGTCGAAGACGATCGTCGAGGGTACACTATGAAGGAGGATGATTTCCCGAACATACAGCTGCCCAAGGCTCTCCACCGATCTATGCTCCCTGATGGCAAGGAAGTGTGCCAACTTCATGAGTCGGTCCACTATCACCCAATTGGAATTGTGGCCCTTCACTATGCGCAGAATTCCTATGATGAAGTCCATAGATATGTCATCCCACATTCACTCTGGGATATCAAGGGGCTGTAAAAACCCTGCCGGAACCTGATGCTCTAGCTTCACCTGCAGACAGGTAAGACACCAAGAAAAAAACTCAGCTACGCTTCTCTTCATGCTAGACCACCAAAACTATCGGTGAAGGTCTCTGAAACTTTTCCCCACTTTGGGATGCACAGCCAAGTGAGAAGTGTGGAACTCCTGCATCACCTCCTCCGGCATCTCCACTGGTACTACAGCTCTCCCCTAGAATAGGATCTCATGATTCCCTCCATTAGAATACCCATCTGGTGCATTGCCTGTGGATATCTGATCATAGAGTACCTCGTAATCGACATCCCCTAGCTGTGACTCTCTCACAAACTCAAGGAGAAAAGGAGTCAACACCATCAGTTGCAGAAAAGTTGTATCCTCCTGTTCCACCATGTTTAGCCAAAGGGAAGAAAACTGCTCCAAATCGTCCCACACTAGACAAGCCTGGGACTTCCTGCTATGGGAATTTTCTACTACATTGCCCTTTCCTAGAGTTTAGACTATCTCGAAATCATAGTCTTATAGAAACTCCACTCAGAATCTCTGCCTCAGATTCAAATCCCGTTGAGAGAAAAATGTACTTGAGGCTATGGTGGTCTGAGTATACCACAAAACGCTCACCCATAAGGTAGTGTCTCCATAACATCAAGGAGAATACCACCACTGCTAGCTCTAAATCTTGAGTCGTAGAATTACGATCATGGGGCCTCAACTGCCTCGACCCATATGCAATCACAGCCCACTGCTGCATCAGCACACACCCGATCCCACCTCATAAAGCATCACAGTACACTTGGAACTCAACACCCTCTTCTGGCAGCCTCAACACTAGATCACAAGTTAGCCTCTGCCTCAACTCCTCAAAGTCCTTCTGACACTGATCAGTCTAGGTGAACAGTCGTCCCTTCCGCATCAATGCTGTAAGAGTGGCAGCAATCCTGGAGAAATCTTCGACAAACCTCCTGTAGTACCCTGCCAAACCAAGGATGCTCCGCACCTTTGATGCATTCTTAGGTGTCTCTCAAGTAAACATTGCCTCTATCTTTGCAGATCTATGGCCAATCCCTGCTCTTTAATGACATGCCCCAGAAATTGAACCTTCTGAATCTAGAACTGACACTTCAAGAGCTTTCCATACAGCTGGTGGTCTCAGAGTAAGTCTAGGACCATCCTCAAATACTCTACGTGATCCTCTTCTGTCGTAGAGTAGATGAGTATATCGTCAATAAAGACAACCAAAAATAGGTCCAAGTACGGCTTGAATATCTAGTTCATCAAAGCCATGGAAACGATGGGGGCATTATTCATGCCAAAGGGCATCACCAGAAACATGTAATGCCCATATCGACAATGGAAATTCAACTTCAGGATGTCAGCCTCATGAAACTGCAACTCGTGGTAGCCGGATCGAAGATCAATCTTTGAGAACCACTTCACACCTCTCAAATGGTTAAAGATATCATCAATCCTTGGAAAAGGGTACTTGTTCTTTATCGTGTTGTCATGACCTGACCCTAACTGTCTCGAGCAGCAACTACCCCAAGCCCACCTCCAATTTCCAGGGGCTGGTAACAAGTACCGAAGGCGTAACAATCTCTGGAAGGCCTTTTCCTAAGTACCTCTACACACACACACATCCCACTCAATGCCTAAGTGCAGAGTAAAAAAGGAAACCAAAGTAAAAAAAATAACTATAACCCAACCACAGTCATGCATCAACCTTTAAATAATAAAAAGTATAGTGCTGACAAGGTGCTAAAAAGAAAAGGGGAAAAACACACGCCTAACTAAAAAAGTGCCACATCCCGGAAATAGGTAACAAAAGTAAACAGCTTGTGAGTCTCTCACCTGAAATACCTACTATGACCACTGAATGCAGCCCAAGCTCATGTGTCATCTATGCTCCTCCATAGTCTCGATCGACCTGTCCATCATCTGTAAGGGCACACCAAGTGCAGGAAAAACCCAAGAAGGGGTGAGTATAAGGATACATAGTAGGATACCTCGAAAACTTGAGTGAGAAACAAAGAAGATATTAAATGGTAAACGATAGACAGAAAAACGTAAGAGTACGACAGAGAGAGTGCAGCTCAACCCAACAAAAGAAAGGAAGTAGACTCATCCCAACCAGAAGGAGCTATAGATGAAAAGCATGTGGCATACCATGCGTGTCTTCTCCCTTCCTAGAAGGAGAGTAACTAGACCCAAAGAGTGGGAACAAAAGTAGGGTGTATACATATATATGCTTAAGAAGAAACCCAAACAAGTGCATAAGGGAATATCCATCCACTAATACAAATATGGATTTTATAAGCGCTTAAAATAGCCTTTAACAGTGCTAGAAAATCACTATTAATTCCAGTTAAGATAAAGAGGGTCCTCTTTATCAGCGCTCCAAAAAACGCTGATAAAGAGCCCTTTTATCATCGCTTTAAAAAAGCACTGATAAAATGGGTCTTTTATCAGCGCAGAAACAAAGCGCTGATAAAAGTATCCTTTATTAGCGCTTTTTTTAGCACTGATAAAAGACCCCTTTTATGAGCACTTTTTTAAAGAAATGATAAAAGATAAAAAAATAAAACAAAATTAAAAAAATCCTGCCAATCGGGGGGGCTTTTATTGCACTTGATCCCACCTTTTATAGCGCTTTTCTGCCCCCCTCCAGCGCTCGCACGTAACCCTCCACCCTTTATCAGCGCTAGCCCCAGATTCACTCATGCGCGCGCGTCCTTGCCTCCACTCATATTTGATCTCGAGACCTCCCCCATGCGCGCCTAAAGCCTTTTCCACTCCCTTATATTGATTTTTTCTTCAATTAGTGATATATATATTTATTTATATATATTTAGTTATATTTATTCGTATAGTAATATGTATTTATATTAATATATATATATATATAGTTATATTAATATAAATATATAGTTATATAAATATAAATATATAGTTATATTAATATATATATATTTATAGTGATATTAATATATATATTTATTGTTATATTAATATATATATATATATATAGTTATATAAATATATATATATAGTTAGATTAATATATAGGTATATAAATATTCATATATTTGTATTTTAAATAAAATGGATATTAGTTATTATTTAGACCAATAAAATATATTTTTTATGTTAATATATTTGTATTATATATATTTATAACTAAATTTTTATGTGTGAATATATAAAAAATATTTACAGGTTGTTATATATTTGATTATAAATAGCAGTGCATTATAAAAAATGATAAAATTTCAAAGACATAATATTAATATGAATGTAATACCTTGGAATAAATTCAGTCCCCACCAAGAAAATCCAATAATACCCCCTTAAATGTGGCGGAAAATCCACAAAATGTTAAAAAAATCTGGGTACCCCGACTAAAAAATCAGTTTTGGAGGAATTATAGGCCTTTTTGGCTTTGAAAAAACCTTAAACTAGATCTCACTTGTCACAGCGGTGTAGAGCTCGTCGCAGGCTTCGATTTGATATGTGGTAGAGCTCAAACGGACACCCTGATCAAAATTTATGGCCATTTGATGTTCGAGTTGAGTTTTCAACATATTTTTAATCTTTTTTAAATTTTTTAAATTTTTTTAGTCTCCAAATTGTTATTAAATGACTATTACTCCATAATAATTAGCAAATTATTAATTAGAAATATTTTTTTAATTTTTTTATAAGCCATTTTCACTAAATATCTTATATATTATGTGTAACTGTATATTTATACTTATCTAAAATATATTTAAAATTATATTTAAAATATATATATTTTATTTATATCAATATAACTATATCTATATATTTAAATGTTAATATATTTTGTTTAATAAATTTTTTTCGAAGTAGACCCTTTATCAGTGCTACTAAAAAAAGCGCTGATAAAGGGGTACCCTTTAACAGCGCTAAAAAAAGCGCTGTAAAAGGGGGTACCTTTATCAGTTCCCAAAAAAGCGCTGATAAAGGGGTAATTTTATCAGCGCTTTTTTTAGCGCTGATAAAGGTACCCTTTATCAGTCCTTTTTTAGGGCTCATAAAGGTACCCCCATTTATCAGCGCTTTTTCGTTAGAACTGATAAAGGGTGGAACTGGCCTTGCCCAGTTTTGTGGTAGTGATCTCCACGCTCAGCCTAGGAAAAGTCACCAACAGTTCTAAGGATATCCATCACTAATGCCCAACAGTCCCACGCGTCAAAACCACCTCATCACTAAGTTATACCACCAAATGTCCCACTCCGGTAATCACGGATAAAAGCCACTAACTAGCCTCGTCGAAAGGGTCGGAGTCTAAAAGAAGTTGTCGAGAAACCTACTGCCCAACCATACTGGTGGGTAAACCCCAAAAGGTCATCGGGTGACCCACTTCCCAGCCCTGCAGGAGGGTAAACCCTAAAATCAATGGGTAAACTACTACCCAGCCCCACTGGAGGGTAAACCCTAAGGTCAACGGGTAACCCACTTCCCATCCCTACTGAATGGTAGACCCAGAACTGGTCCGATAACTTCACGTTGCCTCTGTCATCACTGGGTGTCACTAACATCGCTACCGTGTGTTGGGTCGGAGTGCATCAAAGGAACCTCCATCCAATGAACTTTCATGTTTCCACATTCAATGATATCTCGAAAGGGGCTCTGCACTCCCAAATAGATTACACCATTGTAATCCTCATAGAAAAACATGCGAGATAGACTACTTACTCAAGGGAAACGGACTCCCGACGAAAAAGTTATTCAACACCACTCTATGCCCATACAGCATCTCATGGGGCCCAAACCTCAGTCCCAAAAGAGGTCGGGTGAAATACTCCATCGTGACGCTCTCGAAAATACACACCAAAACAACTACTCCTTCGCCCCAAACGATCGTCTGATGAAAAGGTCGTAAAACGCTGGTCACAGCTTAGAAGACGGCCTGTGGGGCCAACACCTCAACTCCGGATTCAATGCCTGAAACCACCCTGGACCACTTTGTCTCGATGGCAGGGTCACAACACCACTGACGGTGCCTTAAATGGACACTGTAGGTGTTCGCGCCATCTGAAGGAAGAATCCTGTCGTAGTACTTAAGAGCGTTACGCGCCATCGAGCCCCTATCTCGGGAATTGAAATTTCCTGAGACCATCTAAAAAGATCAATCTCGAGCTGAGGATTTCACTTCTGTAGATGGTACGCAAAATGGACACTCGTAGTGGATGTTACGGGTGTCCGAAGTCAGGGGGACGAATTCCCCTTGGGCTGGACAGGCCCGGTCCGGCCGGTCCACCCATCCTGGGTTGGCCCGGCTCGCAGCAGCAGCCTGTGACTCACCCGTGCGGCTCGACCGCGGACCCCTTGTCCACCCTGCACTGACCGGACCTCATGGCCGGTCTCTGGTCCATGCGGAGACCTACCGAATTCCAGTCTCGGTCTCCATCACGGGGTCGCGCGCCGCGACCCCTGGTCCACCCGGTCGACAACCTCCGCCCCCACCTGCCGCTGGGGGCCAACTGTCGCGCTGAGGATCCCACTGTCGTGCCACCGTCCTGGAAACCGCCGCCACTTCTAGGAGCCGCCGCCACCGCTGGGAGCCACCGCTGCTACTAGGAGCCCGCCGCACCGCCCGCTGGACCGCCCCTGGAATTGCTGGAAAAAGAATAAAACGGCCGGAAAACATCCCGAGGCCACCCCAGACACCCTGGGACTTGAAAATTTAATCTGAAAGGATCGTTGGGAAGATAAAATTGATCCCTACGCAACTATGTGATTTTATCGACGATCTTATAGCATTTCAATGCAAATAATTGCATTTGAAGGGGGTTGTGGGAATTAAAATTTAAAATGCATGAGCCTACCTCCTTGGGCGTAGCCCGACGCTTCACCAACGATCCACAGGATCCACCACCCGCCTTGGAGAGGGAGAGGGAGGCTTCAAAGAGGTTCTCCCTTATTGGGAAGAACATATGACAAGGGGAAAAAGAAGGGGGAGAACAGTGTGTGGGTGGTGTGTTTAAATAGAAAACACTCAAGCCCCCCGCCCGTAGGCCCCGTACCCGAACATTTAGCGGGGTCAGATTTAAGTCGCCCCTAGGGTAAAATCCACATTCCAAGAAAAACGTAGGTCTCAGAATTTTAATCTGAGCCTCCATTTAGATGTTACAATGTACACACCCAGGGTCGCCAAATTACGAAAACATCCCTGGTGGCATTTTCCACAGAAGGGTCGCGCCCGCGAAAGTTACACCCCTCCTAGCGTAAACGGCTTGTTTAGGACTAAATGGAGCCTTCTTTTTCCCATCTGAGAAACCTTTTAAGAGTTATTTTGTTTATTTGGCATGTCCAGTGTGAACCCACTAAAAAATTAATTCCAGCAGCCCCAAGGCTCGTAATCACACGTCATCTGAATTCCCTGCTCTAGAATAACATCAAGAAAATTTCGAAGTATTACATGCTCAAAACCCGGGTTCTTATAGTGGAATCATTAAAAAATTGATATATGATGATTTAAAAAGTTGATAATTGTTTATGAAATTCCATTTATTTATGTTTAAAAAATTAATTTAAAAAAATCCTATAAAACATAATGAACAATGGTTTTCCAAAAAAAATGTGTTCAAGTATAAAATATATTTTCATATGATATTTAAGACTAATTTGGATTATGATGAAATAAATTTTATTTTTTTAATAAAATTTAAATTTTAAAATTTTAAAATAAATTAAAAAAATATAAGTATAAAATGCTTGAATGGATAAAGGAGATTTTTATAAAATCATTATTTTTTTTAGTGTTCACTTAAAAAATTACCATTTCATCAAAATCCCAAAATTCCACTTTAAGTTAATTTTCATATTGTTATTTTAAAAATGAAATCTATTTTATAAGATATAATTTCTAAAATTTTATGAAATTAATTATAATATTCACACATAAAAATCAATAGAACCCATTCTGAGGAAAATATATTTTTTATGTATATAATGACTTTATTAAAATTTTAGTACTTATTTTTTATGAATTTATACTATATAAAAACATTATACATATTTTTAATACTTTTTTATTCTTATCCACACCACTAATTTTATGGCTAGGTTATAATGGTCATATTTAAATAATAATAATTCAATAGCATATCACGGTTCATTTAAACTCAGCGTTGGATGTAAAGAAAGTTATAAAAGGGATTGAATTATTTTAAATATAAATATATCATAAAATATCATGGTGTTACATTATACCCCTTAAAATAATTTAACCATCTAAATTCCACTTGTCTAATATATAAAAATTAAGATACATCTGTATTATCACATCCTCGGGTTCCCACATAGCTTCCTAAAATTTATGGATTTTCCAAAAAAAAACATTAACCAAGTGAGTCGTCTTGTTTCACCGCTCATTCCCTATTCGATCCAAAATATCCACCAGTTTTTCCTCATAAGAGAGATCGGGCTCCAGTTGTATGACCTCTATGTTCATTACAAATGATGTATTAGGTATGAACTTCCTTAGGAGAGATACATGGAATACACCATAAACTTTAGATAGATTACATATAAGTGACAAAAGTTAAAAAATCATCCAGATATGATAAAGAATCTTAATGGCTTTGATATATCTAGGTATCATGTTTCTCATCTTTATAAATATGAGAAACATCCCATGGATAAATTCATAATAATACCTTCTCACCAACTTGTAATTTTAGATCTTATTGATGATTGTATGTCTAACTCTTTTATCGAATCCACATAACATGTATGTTCGACTAGATTTATCTAAATTTCTCTCTCTAAATTTATCACAACACATTTGAGTACTATAATTTCTACCATAGAGACCTTAATAGAGAGCCATTTGAATTCTCAAGTGAAAGATACTCTTATAATAAAATTATACCAAAGGAAGTTGTTGATCCCAACCACATTTTAAATCCATATAAGATGAAAATAGAATATTCTCTAGGTTTTGAATGGTCCTATAAAATTGATCATTTATCTGTGGAAAATATATAGTTCTAAAGTTCTACTATTTATTAAAATATTTTTCAATACTTCTACATAAATTTAAATTAAACCCCATATCCTGATCAGATATAATATAATGTAGTACTCCATGAAACATTAACACTTATTTAATGTATATACCAGTAATCTCATTAAGAGATAAATATTTTTTTTGTTATTTAAAAGAACTTATTTCATAATTTGGTTAGCTGAAACCCATATATAATCATGCCCTTTAGATGTTATGGGGAGTTTGATGAAGAAATCAATGGAAAATTTTTCTCACTTCCATTATGGTATGGGTAATGGTATTAAAATCCCCTTAGACTTATGCCTCTCATATTTAACTTGTATATTTACCAAACATTAAGATAAATACTCTAAAATATCCATTTTCATGTTATCCCACCATAAATACTCATTTTGGTCTATATACATATTTATATTTTTTGGGATGAATAGATATTGATGAATTATAATATTTATCCAAACTCTCTTTCATAGAGTATGGTACTGAAGAGACACTTACTCGGTTCTAAAACCTTATCATTCTATCAAAATATCAGTTGAACTCAGGGACAATTTTTTTATTGTTCTATATTTCAGCATCATCCTTTTATGACACTTTAATAATCACATGGAATTATGGTTGAACATTCATCTAAGAAAGATATGATATGTCCCCTTTCTTAATAATATCTAGATCCATCTTCTAAAAATACATAAATATTGGATCTCCTACAATCTTCATCTTGGAAAAAATGCCATGGTATTTCCAACATTCATTTCTGTCCACACTATTTTTCTTCCTAGGATGGTAGTGTATTGAGAATTAATAATATTTAATAAACTAAAACCATATCCTTGGGAACATTTTTAAACCTTTCTATGTGAATATATACTTCAATATTTTATAATCTGTATATATGTCACACCTACCACCATAAAGGTAATTCCTCTATAACTTCAACCTAAATAATGCTATTTCCAATTCCAAATCATGAGTCATGTATTTATATTCAGGTATTTTCAATTGTAATAAGGAAACATATATCAATAAAACCATATATATTCCCTGACCCGAATGGCCCGAATGGCCCAAAGGCCTTCATTTTTATTGATTTTTGATAACCCCCTTTCAAGGGATGAGAGGGAACCCATACAAGGCACGTAGCCATAGTGATTACATGGCCCATAGGCTTAATAGAAATTACATGACCCAAAGGTATTTGGGAATTCAAAAGGACTATAACTTAAAAGAACATCCCATTCCCAGTATCTGTATCGTGATGTTAGCTCTCCACCTTCGCATGGATGTCTGGCTAAGCTTCTCGTGCAAGAACATGCTAGTCCAGATGGCGTAGCCATACCCTCTCATTCTTCCAAATCCATTGGTTCTTCTCTAGTGAGTGTGTCTGCTCTGATTCATCCTCCAGGGCTACTTCTTTTTTGTAGAGTCTATCTGGGGAAACTGCATGTGGACCGAAGGCCTTGAGGTGGAAGGAAGGCCTTAAAGGTGGCTCGAAATCCCTACTAACTCGAAGGCCTAAAAGGCCCGAAGGTCTCGTTCACCATGATTGTTCTACTCTATTAGTTAATAAATTCCATATTTGATGGATCTACTAATATACTGTAGGATGAGATTATAATATTGTGAAAATATATATTATTAATCATTTCCATGATTAATCTTGTGAGTATATCTATAATCAATCATATTCACACATCAAAATGTGAGAATTTATATTTTTAATCATGTCTATACAAAATCTTAGGAGAATAGATAGAATAAACAATAATTATGCATTAAAATGTAAAAAATATATATTTTCAATCAGATAAATTCTTATCATAATCATCTAATTAGATATAAATATCACATTACCCAATGCATTAGATACAATCAATTTATATATATATCCCCAGGTCATGGAAACATTTATCATTTCATCATATATTAACTAATGGAAAATAAAACGATTTAATCGGGATTTCATCATCATAACCAATAACCATAAAAAAACAAGGATAGTATCACTAGATCATGTCCCTATTAAATAATAAGTATCATTAAAGGATATTATCATATAAGAAAATACCATTAAAATATAGCAATAATACTTCTTTTGAAAAATACCCTTTTCATTGTGAGATATCTTATTTAAAATAGAAAAATTTTTATAATATTGGGGAATGTATTAATTATAATAAAACAATTGAATATTGTAAAGGAACAATCTAATTAAGTAGTAGTCATGATGGATGTAAAATTCATTTGTGCGATATATGTCAAAAAAAGATAATGTTCACACCATTGGTAAAAAAATACCTCATTCGGAAAACTATAAGAATATTACTTTTCAATTTTTTTATAAAAAGTAAAATATTTGTAAAAATATATTTAATAAATAATTTTATAATAATGAAAGCATTCATGAAAATATTTCAAAGAGAATAAATGAAATTATAACACAAGACCCTTTTTTAAGTCCCATCATGCTACATACATGTTAAAATATCTAGAATAATAAATATATATATTTATAAATAAATTTTTAACACCAAAATATTTTATGGTAAGTATTGTTTTAAATTTAACCTCATCGATATATTATGTTTCATGCAACACCCAACTTAAATAAATAATGAAATATTATTATGTGATCATTTTAACTTAACTATTAAATTGGGAGAAATGAATAGTATTAACCAAATTATAAAATCTATATATTATATATTCAATAAAAAAATAATATTCATCCAATAAGATTTATAGGCACAAAATAAGAAGAAATATAATTTTTAGCATAAAAGGCTTTATTTTTCTAAAGGTGGTTTTCCTGAATTTTAATGGAATCCTAGTTTTAATGCTAAATATTGAAAATTTTATAAATTTTATCTAAAAAATAATTTCCATCTATTAAATTCTCAAGTCAAAATTTACTTTGGTTCATGTTTTTTATTTTTCTGATAAGTTTCATTTTTTTAATGAATAGTGAAAATGCAACATTTTAAATCAAAAATGAAATTTCGTATAAAAGATTTTTAATGCTAAATAATATTTTAATTTTATTAAGATTTAAATTATATAAATTATATATATATTAATCCAAATTATATAATTTTCATCATTTTCTTATTTAATTTTTATATCAAAACATTTCAAACATTTGAACATTTTCACTTTAAAAAATCGTTTTCTCACCCCATTTACTGGATTATTTTTAAATGAATTTTCTCCAATTATGTGTTCTAATTTATTTTAAAATGGATCCTATATTATTAATAATAAGTTCCAAATTTAGTAAATATGACCCCTTATTTTTTGATAATGTGAATAGTAAACTTAGTTATTTTTATTACCACACTTAAGGCTAAATCGGGTAGTTAATGCTAAAAATAATATTATAAATATTATAAAATGACCCTAACGCTTGAAAAAATACTATTAAATGATTATATTTACACAATAAAAATTAGATTATTGGTTATATGACCTTTTATGGTAATTTGGATGAGGATATAACCTTTTTTATATTATATTCAAAGAAAATTCAAACATGTCATACATTTTTTTAACAAATTAAATACTAATATGGGGTTAAATAGGGGATATATTCAACTATAAATTTTAATTTTAAATATAAAATATTTATATTCATCATAGTAATTTATTTTTAATTTTTAGAGAATAAATATCTACATTAAAATTTTTCACAATGATGATAGATTAGTTGTTTAATTAGTGTAAATATAAACAAAATTATATTAAATATATTAGAATAAATATATTTTTAGATAATTAATGCCATAAATTAATTTTAGAGACTAACTTGACATGTTAAGGATTTATAAAAAGTGTTTTTTTAAGATATATTGTATTATTAGTTTTTTTAAAAGTCAAAGTAATAAAGATTGTCAAACTAGACATTAATGATATTTAAAAATAAATAATATTTTAATAAATGATATAAAATTCCCAAAAATAATAAATTCGTCCAACATATTGGTATAAGTTTTAAATTTTCAAAAATTATCTATTTATGTGTTCTTTTTAATTTTATAGTAACTATATTGACCCTCAAAGTGTAAAAAACCTTGTGGTTACAGAAAGAGTCAAAGGGGTTAAAAAAGGGTTAAAACTAAAATATAAGGGTCTAACTACTACCAAAACTATTAAAAAAATTATATAAACAATATTATTATACTCTTATATCATTAATATCTAATTCAGTTTTTTTAATAGTCACTTTTCCATGAAAATAACCAATATAATATTTAAATCAAAGATAGTTACAAAATATCACTCTCTTTGTATTTTATGTATTTTATGTGTCAACATAAAGAAAAAATCAATATATGAATGAAAATAAATGTATATTATTATAAAAATAAAGTGATTTTAATTATATAAATTTATATTTAATTTTTATAAATTATATACTGACCTTAAATGCTTTAATAATGCTAATATAGAATTTCTTAAATTAGTAGAAAAATAAATAAATAATTTAAAAAGTATTTATATTGATATATTTGGGATTATTAAATGAGTATAAAAAATTATATAGATCTATAATATATATTATATATGTTTTAAATAACTATATCTGAATTCCCAGTTTTTATTTTGTATTTAAAATCAAATTAAATGAATAGTACCAAATTTAACAATAATGATATTTTATTGAATTAATATTTTATTACATTATTTAAAAATCATAAAAGTATTAAATAATCCCAAATGGGAGAATATGTGTTTTAAAATTTTATCCCCTACTAATTTATTGTCCATTTTTAAGACTTTGGATCAATAATATCCTTATTATATTTTAATATTTTGATAGTTTCCAAAAGTTCTCATTACCTCAATTATAAAAGGGCACGTACACACCCACTCAATTAAACCACATTGATACATCTATATCGAAAAAATTATACCCATTTCACTTCTCAAAAAACTTATAAATTTTAGAGAGGTTATTGTCCTTCAAAATTACCTACCCTACTATTCATAAGAGAATTTTAAATGAAGTCTTTGAAAAACAGGTAATCGTCTTAACTGAATCTTTCAAGTTTATTTCTTATTCTACTTAGTCTTAATGTTTTTTAATTTTATAAAGTATTAAATACATGATAATATATATTATTAGATATTATTATGATCATTAAACAACCATATTCCCCCTTTTATCCATCCTATGAAAAATGAAAGCATTGTGTGTATGTATGTATGACTTACCGGCTCCACAATGTAGGGTAATTGTTTTTCATAACCACTTTCCAAGGATGGTTATTATGATGAAAATAATAAATTTATATGATATTTTTGAAATTATATTGATTGTGTAAAAACTAGTGTACCATCAACTTCTTGAACCATTCACAATTAAGGGAATGATAATGATGCTTGTGCATACATGCGACCTAACATCCCCACAACGCGATACAAATAATTTTCCATGTTCACCTTTAAATAATGATTTTAAGAGTGTATATAATTTTAAAATATGATATATATGACCTTAATATAATTTTTTATATGAAGGGATGATATCCTATGATTAATAACTAGGACATACACAACAAAACATGCATAAGAAAATGAAATAGTTAACACTCAAAACAAGGGTAATGACAAAATATTATTAATGGGTGATAAGATGATATAATAGGATCATATTTGATATCATAAATATTGATATGGTTATTTTATCAATTAATAACTTTATTTAAACCATCAAACATGTATTTGAATAATGTTTATCTAAAATAAAGCATACGGTGATGGATTTTAATCTCACTTTTAATTCTTTGGGATACATGCCTTATTCACCGCTAATTTTATTCTGTGGTGTATATACTGAAACTATAATATAAAATCAAAAATATACTTATATTCATAAAATTTCATATTTAATTTTAAGTTATTAGTCATATAATTCAACTGATTACAAAGTGGTAGGGGTTTATTTCACAATCTCATCATTTATCGGGATTGTTTATTTTTTTGTACCCATGAGGGGGTATTTATCTTCCATATTTATGTTATAAAAAAATGTTTCCAAAAAATATTATAGCATTATAATATAATATTTTAAGGTAATTCAACCCATTTTTTAATTTTTTTAAAAAAAATTGAAAGGAATCTCCATGTATTTTTCAAAATACTAACCGTTTGGATTTTATTGAAAAAGTCAAGGGAATATTTGTTTTAACGTGTATGGAATGACCAGAATTTCGAGCCTTCATGACAATTAAAATATTTTAAATAATATTTTATTATTTTTAAAGATTAATTTAAAGAAAATTATTTTCAAAAATTTTTGTAAAATTTTAGTTTTAAAAAGGTGAAGTTAAAAGTGAAAAGGAATAATTTCCTCAAAAATGTTTCTTTAAGGTTAGTTTTATTCATCAATGGAATAAAATCTTTATTTTACTTATGGAACACTATGGATATGTTTTATTAATATCATCATTATTTTAATTTGTATTTTTTATGATCATATTTAATATGGATGTGCTATTTTGATAGCATTCTCTTAATTACTATAAATGTTTGATGGATATGTATATTGATTTGGGAAAGTATTCACATTTCTTAGGCTATTTTTTCAATAAATATGTTTATATTGTTTATGTTGTTTATATTTATCCTATTTTATATGAGGAATGCATTTAAATTAGTAGGTTATGGGTGGGGTCCGTTATATCCCATCGAGGCATCGGTAGGTCTCATGGAAAAAACTAGATTGGGTTTTGGCTAAGGCCATACCCATTTGTGTAGTCTTCTGAGATGAGGCCTTGAAAGTATGTTTTAAATGTTTTGAATCATTTTTTTCATCATTATGAGAACATTTATTCATCTTAAGGTGATTTTTAAACTCATTTAATATCCAAATATAAGTTTCATTCCCATGTGATTATTTATATGGAATTGGTTTATCATCTATTATTCTAGATAAATTATGCTCTAGTTGTGTATTAAATGTAATTTGTTTCATTTCATAAAATTTACATAATCATTTATGCTTAATTTTGATAGCTTACATTGTATGTATACCCTTACTAAGCATCTGATATCACCCCTTTTTTATGTTTTACATTTCCCCTGGATGAAAATAATTTTTTTATCACTGATATACAGGGTTATTCAAATCTAATACTAGTGTTCTCAAACAAAATATGTTTTTTTCAAAATTTATGCTTAAATGTTATATTAATTTTAACTATGTATCTATTTTACCAAGACTACTAAAATATATGGCCCTATGGTATGTGATTTCCTATATATTATGCAGATTTAATAAAGTAATTCACTGACTTCGGGCTATTGGGGTTAGGGTATTTACATTTGATATCAAAGAAAGCTTCCAAGAAACCTTGTGAACAATATTTAAGAAAATATATATTAGATAATGAGACCCAATGATATAAGTTTGAAATATTCCTAAAAAACAAGATTATTATTTGGGGATTATTTATACCTAAATTTTCAAATTATAATATGTGATTTACTAGTTTTAAGAATATACATTATGTTTCATAATGTTATAATCTAATATAGTGTATGTAATCCTTTATAAATAATTCCTAGAAGATTTAATTGGAAAAACATCAATGCACGTAACACAAATAATAAGAATGATCATTTTTTCGATGGGTTTAAAACAATATTTTAAAGGGAACTTTACTCCCAAACATTCTCATCATATGATGATATAGTATCATTTGTTGTTGATATAAGGAAATACTTCTCTATGTATTATTTATTTGGATGGAATCAATAGAAAAATATTATATTAGGGGAAAATATGAATAAGTGAAATAAGAGAAAGAATTATTTTCCCACATGTGATAATTGTGGAAAGAAACACCCTGGTCCTTTCGTAAAGGGAATGTGAGATTTCTAAAATTGTAGAGAGAAATGACAATGTGATTTTGATTTCAAGGGTAAGAAATTTTTTTCCAATTTAAAATGATTCAAATATAAATATATGGTACAATTTGAAAATCATTATCTCAATCATTAAATAATATACCAAAAAAGATGATAATGGATTAGGGTAAAGCTTATGCTACTACCATTGATGAAGAATAATGATTAACATATCCATTTTTTGATTCAAGAATCATTTTATCAATACTATATAGTTATAATAATCATGAGATATATAATAATTTTACTGCAGTACTTCTTCCTTAAGGATTTGGATGTTTATGATGAATAGTACTGGTAACAAAGAGAAATTGTTTTGTGGAAAGTTAATATTTTGGAAAACACAGCATTAATGGAACATAACCCTTAATATATGATTGATGTTGATATAATAATTAAAAATAGTTGTTTTCAGATAGAATTCATGACCATTAATGTAGTTTTTTATTTTATGGTTTATGATATATTTTGTGGGTTTACTGTAGGTTTGGATTTAAGGAATATATTCAATAACCTGATATTTTATTTCTTTAGGCATATATGTTTTCACTAAAGTTTTTAGTCGATCAATGTATCGATATATTTTATATTTCATAATAAGAGATAAATTATTTTTATAATATAATGTTGAATTAATTTTAGAAATTTAGTGACCTCCATTACTTTTTTGAACTATGAACTTTAGAGGATTTATTTTAGATTAATATTAAAGTTGGTTTTGATAAATTTGAACATTTGATATTATTGTTTAAGGAAAAAAAATTTATTTATTGTATAATATGTTCTAACAGTTTTTGTTTTAGTAAACATTTAAAGGATAAATTAAGGACCTCAAGACCTAATAATTCATTAAAAGTGCTTCATGTATGAAAAAATCATCTTGAATATCAATTTCCCAGTGTTAAAAAAGTAGTGGAAATAGTTCATGAAATAACCAAAGGATTATATTGTTCTTATGAAAAAAAAATTATCAAGTATGTATATTTCATTATATTATTAGAGAGTTAAATAATTCATCAAGTCTAGGAAATTTATATTGGAAGAAAAATGTTTTTTGTTTAGTTTTATTTTTGAGAAATAAATTCTCTTTTAACCGATCAAAAATTCAGGGTTTTGTTATGGTAGACTTTCTAATGACCATGTTTTCTATTGCACTCCATCAGAACTCGATAGTAATATTTCAATTCTATGTCCATATTTTCACATACCACTAATGTTATTCTATTTTAAATCTTAATTTAATGGTGAACTTTATATTTCCCTTTCCCACTTCTTAATTGGATGCGTGATTAACCCTATTTATGATATCGGTTTTCCAAAAACGCAATTATCAAGTATCAACCTTTGATTTTAAAATTACAATTTCAAATTGAAAGGACATAATTTATTGAATTAGTGGAGAATGTAACACCCAAATATTTTTTGGTTTTTCTATTTTTAAATTAAACCTTTTCAGAATCTTATGTTTCAGGGAACACCCAGTTTAAACGAATAATGAAAACTTATTATGTGCTTGTTATAACCTTACCATTAAATTGGATGGAATGAATAGTATTAAAAAATTATGATATTAATGTATTATATATTCAATTTTTTTAAAATTCATCCAATACAAAAATTATTTGTTTTATGTTTTAGTATTTTTCTGATAAGTTGCATTTTTTGATTAATAGTGAAAAATACTACATTTTAATTGAAAAAATGATTTTCATCTAAATAATTTATAATTTGAATTTATATTTTAAATTAGTTTGAATTAAAATTAAATAAATTATATATCTCTTAATCCAAATTATTTCTTAGAATAAGTTTCATATTGAATTTTTATATAAAACTATTTCTCACATTTGAACATTTTCACTTTAAAAAACCATATTTTTTGCGCCAAATGTGGGATTAATTTTAAATTAATATTATCCACTGATGTGTTTATATTTTTTAAAAATATATTCCATATTAGGATTCATAAGTTCCAATTTATTAAATATTCTATTTTATTTTTGGAAAATATGAATAGTAAGCTTAATAATTTTTATTGCAATGGTATAGTGTAAATCAGGAAATAAAGGTTAACAAATATTATCAGCATTATAAAATGACTCAAACACATTCTCCAATTTTATAAGATGATTATTTTTGTCCATAATCACTAAATTATCACATATGGGACAATTTATTTTCATTTGGATAAGAATATAACTATTAAAATATTATATTCAAAGAAAAGTAAAAAATGTCATAATTTTTTTAACAAGTTAAATATTTTAATATGGGGTTAACTAAGGGATATAATCAAATATAAAAATTATGGTGAAATATAAAATATTTATATTCATCATTATAATTTATTTTTAATTTTTAAGGAAAAAATAATTACCTTCAAGGCTTGCATAATAATGATGTGGTAATTGTTTAATTAATAGAAATATAAAATAAATGATATTAAATATATAAAAATATATTTTATTTTTGATAATTAATGTCATCAAATAAACTTATATATGAAATTTACATATTATGAGTATATTAAAATATTTGGTAAGAATATATCTTGTTTTATTGATATTCTTAAAAGTCAAAGTAATAAATAGTGCTAAAATTGATATTAAAGATATTTTAAAGTAAATAATATTTGTTTTAAATGATTTATATTCCTAAAAATAATATATTAATAAATATTAATGTAATAATAATATAAATTTAATACATTATCCATTTATGTGTATTTTTGAATTTTATATTAATTATATTACCCTTCAAAGAGTGAAAACCATGTTGTCGTGGTAAGAGTCAAAGGGATCAAATAATGGTTAAAACCAAAATATAAGTGTATAACCAATACCTAAATGTATCCTAAAATTATTTAATGAATGGTATTCAAACCTTATCAGATTAATATATAATTTTAGTCATTTAATATACACTTTTCCAAGAAAATACCTTAAATATTATTTAACTCAAAAATAATTACAAAATGTCACTCAGTTAGTGTTTAATATATTTTTTGGGTCCATATAGAGAGAAATTCAAGATATAAACAAAAATAAAAATACATTTTTCTATTAATGAAGTTATTTCAATTATATAAATATATATTTAATTTTTATAAATAATATAATTACCTTAAATGCTTCAATAATGCTAATACAATATTCATTTAATTAAGAGGAAAATAAAATAATAGATATTAAAAGTATTAATTTTGACATATTTCGGAGGATTTAATGTGTATAAAGAATTTTATTGATCTCTAAGATATATTAGACACGTTTTTAATCATTATATTACAATTTACACTTTCTAATGATGCATTAAAAGTAAAATTAAATGAAAAGTATAAAATTTAATAATAATGATATGTTATTGAATTAATATGTTATTTAATTATTTAAAAATCATAAAAATTTTAATTTAGCCCAAAGGAGAAAATATATTGTCAAATATATCATAAAAATTTTATTTATAGTTCTTTTTTAAGTCATTATCTCTATAATAGATTTATTATAATTTAATATTTTGAGAGACTCCAAAAGTGCCCATTTTCCTCAATTATAAAAGTGAACCTCCTCCATTATTTACACAACTTTGAGACATATATATCAAATAAACTATGATAATGTCTCTTAAAAACATATTTATCCCAGTAATAGAGGTTTGTTTCCTTCCAATAGACCATCATTAGTGTCCTTAAGAGACGTTATAAAGGAAGTATGCCGAAGAAGAAGTAATCGTCCTTACCGAATCTTTTAAGTTTATTCCTTATTCTACATACTATTAATGTGATGTTTCTATTATACAGTAACAAATAATGTTTCATATATATAATTATATGTTATTTTTATTATGGTATAACCATTTTCCATGTTTTATACATCCTAATGAATATGAAATCACCAAGTGTACGTGTGTACGACTTACCACCTCCATGTCTTGGTGTCCTTCTTTTAATCACCACTTTACAAGTATGGTTATACTGATGGAAATAATTGAAATATATTATAATTATTAAAAGTTTTATATTCTCTAAAAATTAATATACCATCCACTTACTTACCCTTTCCCCATTAATGGAATTATATCATCGCGAATACGTACCTACGACCTACCATCTCGAAGATGCGTTGTGATTTTTCAGCCATGTTCATCATTAAAAAATGATTATAATATTGTATATATTTAATAAATAGGTTATATGTGACCTTAAAATAATTATGGAGATGAATTAAATATATCCTATGCACAAGAATCTGAACTTACACAATAAAACATGCATACAAAAATGAAGCAGTTAACACCCAAGACAAGGGTAATAACGAAATATTATTAACCAAAAGGTGATAACATGATATAATAGGATCATATATTATATAATAAATATATATTTGGTTATATTATGGATTAATAAAATGATTTTAAACATTATTTATGAAGTTAAATAAAATTCAATAAAAGAAAAGCATAATGTAAGTGATTTTCATCTCATGCTAATTTCTTCAGGATACATTCCTTATTCACCAATTATTTGTTTTTTGTGGTGTATATACTACCCCTCTAATTTAATATCATTAATCTCGAAATATTCATGTTATTTAAAGTTTAATTTGAATTTATGGTGCAATAGATTCAACTTATTACAAATCGGTATATTGGATAGTTTATTATTAAGTACCCATTGGAGTATATTTTTATTCCATGTTTACGTTATAAAAAAATGTTTTAAAAATTATTTTAATATTATCTTTCAATTGTTTAAAGTCATTTTACCCATTTTTTACTTTTTACAAAAAAAAATTAAAGGAATATTCATATTTTTATATATGAAATTCTCATTTGGATTTTATTGAAAAAGTCAATGGAATATTTATTTTAACATCTACTGTAAAAATTAAATTCCAATCCATCATGTCCAATAAATTTTTTTAAATATTATTTTATTTGTTAAAAATTTTATTTTAAAATAAAATTATTTTTAAAATTCTTTATAAAATTTAATTTTTTCAAAAGTTAACTTCAAAGTGAAAAAGGATAATTTCCTCAAGATTGTTCTTTATGATATAATTTTTCATAAATGACAGAAATTAATTATTGTACATATGATCAACTAGGGATTTATTTTATTAATATCATCCTTACTCTTTATTCGGATGTTTTATGAACATCTTGATAATGTATGTGGAATTTTGATACCATTCTCCTTATTGTTCTGAATGGTTTATGGATATGTATATTAATAAGGTAATGTATTCACATTTTGTATGATATTATTTCAATACAAAATGATATGTTGTTTATATTTCTCATATTTTAAATGAGGAATGAATTTGACTCAGAAAGTGATGGGTGGTGTCCACAGTATCCCCTCGATGTTTCGATAGGTCCCATAAGAAACAATAGACCGGGTTTTGGCCCAGGTCATACCCATTTAAGAATAATTATTTGTTGAGACCTTGATAATGTGGTTTATACTTCTATAATTATGTATTCCATCATTATGAGATTAGTTATTTATATTCCATGTGATTATTCAACTAGTAGAATATCCATGGTTAAGTTTCATTCTCATGTGATTATTTATATGGAATTATTTTATCATCTTTTATTCCTGCTATATTTTTCTCAAGTTATTTATTAAATGAATTTTTTTTATTTAATTACCTTTCCATAGTCATTTATTTTATTTATTAAAGACACATCTATATGTATACTGTCACGACCCAAACCTACTGGTCGTGAGCTGCAACTACCTCAAGCCTACTCTATAGGCCAGAGGCTGGTAACCAGCGTCGTAGGCATAACAATCTCGGCGAGGCCTTCACCTAATTACATGTACCCAGGCACACACAACCCACTCGATGCAGTAGTGTAGAGTAAAAATAAAACCAAAAGACAAACAACTATACCCCAACCACAGTCATGCATCAACCACTAAAAAGATTATGTAAAGTGCTGGAAGTACTGATAAGTAAATTGGAATGTAAAAAGGTCAAAACACGCGCCCAACCATAAAGGCTCCATAACCCGACAACAGGTAAACAAAATAACAACTGGATAAACTCCCACAAAAAAACTCTAGCACGACCGCGAT
Source organism: Viscum album (assembly GCA_963277665.1). Lineage (NCBI taxonomy): Eukaryota > Viridiplantae > Streptophyta > Magnoliopsida > Santalales > Viscaceae > Viscum > Viscum album. The sequence goes on from OY728150.1 coordinate 1,594,819,804, forward strand.
ACGCTGCTCCAACTGTTGCGACCTCTAAGCTCCTCTGTAGTCACAATCGACCTGTCTGTCATCTGTAAAGGCACACCCGGTGCGGACAAAGCCCAAGCAGGGGTGAGTATAAAGATACTCATTGGGATGCCCCGAAATCTTGAGGGAGCAACAAACGAGGTACTAAAGAGGTGAGCAGTATACTAATCAAGGTTAGTAAAAAAATTTAGTAAATAGAGTGTAGCTCAACCCTACAGAAACAAGTAAGCACGAACCCCAAGGAGTGGGAATGAAAGTAGGGTGAAATTATATATATGTGCTCAAAAAGAAACCCAAATGAGTATGTAAGGGGATCTCCATCTCTAAGCTCATCCCAGGATAAGTCTCCATCATACCCAAGTAAAACCATTCGCACAGCCCAGTGTGTCATCTCGTACACCTAGGAAGCCCAAGTCAAAAGGGCTTAATCACCCCACTTCGATACTGTCTGTTTGGGTGGTACTGACTCGCCCGCACGGTTTTAGGTCACATCTCAAGGACGCGCCTCAGTGGGGAAAGTTCCCCTTTTCCTGGTGGGTTCTTAGGTAATGTTAAAACAGTCACACCACTGATCCGCACAACCAGGGTCTAGCTCTGGTAGTCACAGCGAAAAGTCACTGACTAGCCTCATAAGAAGGGATGAGTCTGAAAAAGCCAACGGGTGACCCACTACCCAACCCTAATAGAGGGTAAAACATAATACATCATTAGGTGACCCAATACCCATCCCTTCTAGAGGGTAGTCCTGGAATAAGTCGATAGGTTACCCACTTCCCAGCCCAGCTGGAAGGTAGACCTGGAAGAAGTCGACAGGCGACCCACTGCCCAGCACCGCTGGAGGGTAGACCTGGAAGAAGTCGGCAGGCGACCCACTACCCAGCCCTACTAGAGGGTAGACCAAGAATAAGTTGACAAGAAACCCACTACCCAGCCCTGCTGGAGGGTAGATCTGGAAGAAGTCGACAGGCAACCCACTACCCAGCCCTGTTAGAGGGTAGACCTGGAACAAGTCGACAGGCGACCCACTGCCCAGCCCTACTGGAGGGTAGACCTGGAAGAAGTCGACAGGCGACCCACTACCCAGATCTGCTAGAGGGTAGACCTAGAAGAAGTCGACATGCGACCCACAGCCCAGCCCTACTGCTGGGTAGACCTGGAATAAGTCGACACGCTACCCACTTCCTAGCCCTACAGTAGGGTAGACCCTCAAGAGCCGTCGGGTGACCCACTTCCCAGCCCTGCTAGAGGGTTGATCCAGAATCAGTCTGATAGCTCTGCACTACTACTGACTTCACCAGGTGTCACTAACAACTCCACTGTGTGTTTGTTCGAAGTTTGTCAAAAGGGATCTCCATTCAAAACCCTCCCATGTTTCCACATTTAACATTATCTCAAATGAGTCTCCACATTCACAAATGGATTACACTACTGCAGTCCTCGCAGAAAAACACGCGAGATAGACTACTTACTTGCCCGAAATGGACAACCGGTGAACATAGTACTATTCAACATAGCCAACCCATGTGGGGCCCACACCACGACTCCAATACTCATAAGGTGAACTATTCCATGGCGATGCTCTTAGAAAAATACGCAGAAACGACTACTCAAACACCTCAAACAGACGTCTAGTGAAAAAGGCACAAAAACGCTGAACACAGTTCAAAAGTTGGAACGTAGGTCCCACATCTCAACTCCAAATTCAATGCCAGAAACTATGCTAGAAAAATCCACCTCGACTCCAGGGTCTCAAAGCCACTGATGGAGATCAAATCAGACATTGGATGTGTCTGCGCCATCCAAAACAAGAATCCTGGTGTAGCGCTTAACGAGTGTTTCGCACCATCGAGCTCCCATCCCATGAACTAAAATCCTTGAAACCATCTCAAAACCTTCTCCTTGAGTCGAGGATTACACTTCCACAGATGGCACACAAAACGGACACCTGTAGTGAAGGTTACGGGTGTCCGAAGTCAGACGGGGCAAAGCCCCTTGGGCTGGACCGGCCTGGACGACCGGTCCCCCCGGTCGAGGCCGGCCCGGCTTGCAGCGCCGGCCCGTGGTTCAGCCGCGTGCACCGGACATGGACCCACGGTCCACTACTCTGCCGACCATCCCTTGTGGCCGGTCTTTAGTACACGCTAAAACCCACTGGAAGGGGGTCTCTATTCCTCCCGCGGGATCACGCGCCGCGACCCCAGTCCACCCGACCGACCACCGCTGCCCGGTCGACCCACAGCACCACCGCCACTAGAGCCCGCGCCGCTGCTACCTGGAAACTACGTTGCTGCCTCCAGAGCCTGCTGCTACCACTGGAGCCTGCCGGACCACCGCTGGAACCCGCCGGACCACCACTGGAATCGTCAGACCGCCGCTAGAATCGCCGGAAAACTGGGAAAACGGTCGGAAAACTTCCTGGGGCCACCCCAGACACCCCGGGACTCGTATTTTCAATCTGAAGCATGGGATGGAAATCTTAGAACAATTTATACTTGAATATGGGCTTCGCTTGACAATCATACAACAATTCAATGCAATTAAATCAAATTCATGAAGACAGCGGGAATTAAAATGATAAAAAACGCGCCCACCTCGATGGGTGTTGCACGACGCTTCACTGACGATCTGCCGGAGCCATCACCACCTTTCCAGAGGGATGGAGGAGAGGATAGGAGCTCCTCCTTCATTTTTGGTGGAGTTTGTACTAGGGAGAAGGGGGAGAAAATGGTGGGGGTCAAGTTTAAATAGAAAACAGTTAAACCCTCCACTTGTAGGACCTGTACTCGAACTCCTAGCGGGGTCGAGGTTAAGCCTCCCCTAGGGTAAACGCTATACCCTAAGCGGAATGGTAGTCTTGGAATTTTAATCTGGTCCTCCATTCAAAAGTTATAAAATTTGATGCCCGAGGCTACTAAATTACGAAAAGGCCCCTGGTGGTGTTTTTCACAGAAGGCTCGCGCCCGCGAAAGTCATACCCCTCATAGGGTAAATGGCACATTTCAGACTCAAAAGTGCCCTCAGTTTTCCCATTCGATCAATTGTTTAGGAGTTATTCTATTTATTTGGAGTGTCTAGTGTGAAAGCACTTAAAATTTAATTACATCCTCATCGGGGATCGGAGTCACACACCGTCTGAACGCCCTGCTCTAGATTAACATCGAGAAAATTTCAAAGTCTTATAGACACAAAACCAAGGTTCTTACATATAACCTTACTGAACATATGATCTTACCCATTTATTATGTTTTATTTTTCCCCAGGATGCTAAGAAGATTACTATAACTGCTATGTAGGGTTAATCTTCACGAATATTGGTGTTCTTAAAGATAATATTTTTTTTATTTTATGTTTAAAAAGTATTATAAAATTCATGTTTATATATACATTTCCAAGACTAATAACCAATTTTGTCCTTTTGGATGTGACTCCTTATATGGTATTTCAATGTAATAAAGTAAGGAAGTGGCTCAGGGAAATTAGGTTGGTGTATTTAAAATGTTAAATAACAATATTTTTACATAAATTACTATGTAATATTCATTTATAATTTATTCTTATTGTTTGATTAATAATTTATTCATTAAAATAAACATTTAGGTGAACCGGCTTGTTTTCCAAGCATGTTTTAGTTATATGGTTCCAGTACTTACACCCTTATCATGGTTTCATATTATATAGATTCTTTATCATGAAATAATTATTTTATTATTATTAATATACAATTTCATAATTTTTTAGACAAATATTTGATTAAAAATGAATCACATCGCTTCATGGAGGTGGGATAAGACACATACGCAAGCGTAACATTATCATCTTCTAATGGATTGAAATTTTAGAAATTTGATAATATTTTATAAAAAAAATAATTATAATTATATAATAAATATAATATATAAACAATATATCCATCATAATAACTATCCCTAAGTTGAGGTGATAAAAAATGAAATTCATCACTCCGTGAGACGATTGTGTGAATGTATGCACGGATGATTATTTTATTTCTCATTTGATGGGGAAGTGGATAAATAAATGTAACACAATAAATATATTAAAATATTAATATATTTATGATACTTGATTAAAGATGTTATTATTGATAAAATAGGTTTATATTTTGTGGAAAAAGAAATAAAATTGAAAATACTCAGTCAAGAGTTATAGCTATTTGTTGAAAATCCTCCTTTGTATTACACCTTAAGCCTTGAAAGGATGGTATTATGATCAAACTAGGACCTTGAGGATATGGTTAAGGATGTCAGTAAAATATTTTTTCATGTCTTGGATGACATAATAGGCTATGAAATTACATATAAGAGTCAATATGGGGTGTCCTTTTATAAGTTAGGTAGAGTATATAGTTTCAATTTTTTAGAATATTAAAATATATTAAAGTATTATTCAAGAAAAATGATTTCCAAAGACTCATATTCAAATATAATATGAGATAAGGACTAAATATTACAATCCAATAATAATTATAAAAAAATATTATGTTATTTAAATCCTTATCATTTTAGCTTTAACCCTTTTAACCAGTTTTAACTCTTCCCGAGGAAAATCAATGTTTAACCAAGTTACTATTAATAATAACCCAAAATAAAATTGGATTCATTAAAAAAACAAGATATGATGATTCCAAATATTGATTCTATTTTATAAACATTAATTTAGATTAGTTGGATAAATTAATTAAAAAATAATCCAGTAAATATTAATGAATATAATTTAAAAAAAATGCATTTTCAGGTATAAAATGTTTTTTTTTCAAAAATTATGCATAATATTGATTAAAATTAAATTAATTGAATTATATTTAATTAAAAGTATATAATTAATTTTTAAATTTATTTCATAAAAAATTGGGAAATTTTAAGTATTTGAATGGAAAAAATAATTTTTTATACAATCATTGTTTTCTCACTATTCACTAAAAAAATTCATAAATATACCAAAATTTAATCTTAATATAATCTCCATGTTATGATTTATAAATTATTAAATTTTTATAAAACAAATTTTCTAATTCTTTCAAAAATAATTTTTAATATTTCTTCATAAAAAAATGAAACCCAATTTTGAAGAAAACGTATTTTGAAATTATAAAATGACTTTACAAAAAATTGATTATATATTTAATATAAATTTGTGTTATAAAAAACCTTTATATATATTATTTACAGTTTGGTTATTGTTATTCAAACCACAAATTTAATGGTTAGGTTATAATGGTAAAATTTAAGTAATATTAATAAAATAATATATTGCAGTTCGTTTAAACATTGTGTTGTGTATAAAGAAAGATATCGTATAAATTAACTTTATTTAAAGAAAATATATCATAAAATAATATAGTTTTATAAACTTACAGTATTCATTTATTCTATTGGATATTCTACTAAATTACATTAATCCTTATAGTATATTTATAATGTTATCAACAAACATATTCTAGTGATCCTCCACTGATACTAGCAAGATCTTCTAATGAATTAATATAAGTTTATTCAATGGTGGTAAATTTCATAGGAATTAATGGATATTTTTATTTTCTCTTATGTGAGGAAGATGTTAGTATCCCACAACACCCTTTAATAATGATGTACTGTAAATTTTATATTGACGAACAATATGCACTAAAAGGTGTCCCACATCAGAACTCATTCTGCTAACATAATGATTAATAACACTCAGTGCTCCCTAGACCACCGTTGAAATCTATTTGAGTCAGTGCTATTGATTATTTCATCATGGCACTAAACATTGTAGTTTACTGAGAACCAGCTTTCATACTAACTACATGTTCTTACATGAGTAGGACTTTTATACATTATTCATGTTGTTTGAGGCCATCTAGTCATTAAACTTGGTCGATTATCCCGAATATGGGATGGATACTTGGGATTGATTCTTTTTATATAGAAACAACTTTTTTTGATAAATTCTTGTCCAATTGACTCATATGAATTAATTTGGATATTTCAAAAAAACAAAATCAGAGCTTCTGAATACTCACATGAAAACAATTTTTTTTGAAAAAATATACCATAGAAAACCATAATAGCATTTAATGTAAGTCAAAATCAATCTATACCCTTATTTATATTTTTTAATCAAATTCATTTATTTTACAAAACCTTCTCAAAATTATATATATGGGATGAAACTCCGCAAAATTTCCTTCCATATAAATGGATATCCAATATAATTATCCAATAGTAGCATCATCATCATTCCATTATTTTCCATAAAAATATTGGTGATATCTATTTCAATGTCAAAATAATATTACAATAGCTCGCCCAAGATTCAATAAATTCCATTGACCCTTCACACACATGGTTTGAGGACTTCATTCTTTTTTTAAAAGTGCTTGGGAAAACCATCTAACTTCCAAGAAATTATTTATTAACATATTCACATGATGTAGAAACTCAATTTTAATATATAATAAATACAATAAAAAAGCTACAGTGGGATAAAAATTATCCCTCTCTAAATTGGTTTTTAATACCATTTCTAGAAATTGATATGTTCACATGTTATTAATTGCTTTCTTCTTAAATTATCATATTTTATTTTCTCACCCTTTATTATTTAATCCTCTAATTTTATTCTATCCCAATGATTAAAAAATTATGAAGAACATTAAATATGATGGTATTAATTCATTCTTAATTTATGTTCCATCAATAATCCCATTCAAAGTCTTGATGAACCGTGATCGATGTAGAAAACACAATGGTTTTATTTTGCAACAAATATATCCATTAATCAATAGAATGTGATGCCAACTCTTATTATAACACATAGTAAATCATAAACTCATTACCATTTACCACTAATAGTTTCTTTAATAAACATTATATTGAAACCCACAAATACAAATTGATGAATCTATATTCCTTATATTAATTTTAACTCGATGACCTCTTTAATGATAGTTTTTAAGCACATTCCATAATATAAATTTACACATTAACTATTAACTTTTGGAAAATAATAAAGCAATAACCCCATAAGGGATAATCTCAATTTTCACTTCATTAATTGTGGATTAATTATTTATATATTATTTAGATATTATTTAGACATCTAATTTTATTGTTTTAACCAAAATAGAAATGTCTTCAATATGTTTTCCAATTTTTAAAAATTTTATTTCTTAATTATTTATCCTCTTTAGAAAAACCTTCACAAGAAATTCTATACATGTTTATAAAATAAATACAAAATTTGATTAGTAAAAAAGGTAGAACCACTTATTTTTTCTTAATAAGATAAAAAAGGGTCAATATTTATTCTCAATAATTATACTCTTTTTTCTTACAATAAAAGATAAAAATAACTCTTAATATTAATTTTATTGTATTTTAAATAGATATTTTCTATAATGGATCTCTTACCTCTATACTTATGTGGGTTAATCTCTTTAATAATATCTATTAAGGCCCTTTAATATACTAGTTATTTCGTCATGTTCTTTAAGATATCATATTTGGATGATGTGATTGATAATATTCTTTTGAGTTGTGTCAAAACATTTTTCACCTCCAACACTTTTATTTTGAAACACATGGGATGTTATTTGGGGAGAAACGTTCATTAACTTCAATATTTTCATATGGAATATTGTAGTTTCCTTTATTCATAGATTTTTCTTATAATTATTTTACCTATCATTATTTCTCTAAGTCTACTAGAAAAATTATCAAACAATCCTTAGATGTGTAGTCATCCTTCTTGAATCTTAAAAATGGAATATTAAGACTACTCTTTTGTAAATATCTATTTGCATTATCTATATAAACATATTTTACCTTATATTTTATCTTTATTTTATCATCATAATTACCCACCAGTTATATAAAATTTTTCATAGTATTCCCTTTTCTCTATCAAAAGAGTCATTTCACCATTTTAGGTGTCGAATCCCTCTTAAACATATAGAATCTATTATATATTATTTTTCTTTTTGTTATTGTCTAAGCATGACATAATGTTGTTTATATTCTATGGACTTATCACTTTAATACAATTTGGAATATTTTTTACCATTTTGGTAAATTATGCAACATTTCCATGACCACTTTTATTGATTATATTATCAAGATCTTTAGAAAATTTTAAAAGACTTCGGTAGATCATATTTTTCACATCCTTTTATGATATTTTTATACATTATGTATTTTATCCCCTTGATATAGGAACCCATTTTCTTCCATGGTTTGAGAAAATATTCCAAAAATAATAATCCGTATTCCCATAAAAGTTAAAATACAAACAAAATCCTTCAAACCTCGATCTAATCTTATTTATAGAAGTCTATACAGATTTGTTTTCATATTGTTTCTATGAATTTTCATTCACCATAATATATTATTTTATGTAAAATAAATTATAATTATGATTTCATCGACCATAAATATATTGGTGGAATTTTATATATTTCTCCTCATCCACTTTTGTAATGATTTAAATTGAAATCATCTCATATTAAAAAACAGATTAGTCACATACATTGAATTTTGATATGGTTGGTAATTTTGATTTTAGGGATGATTTATATTCATATTTAGATGAAATATGGATATTCTTTCCATAATATAATGTCATATTAAATGAAAAAACTCTGTGAAATTTCATGTTCCATAAACATTATTCTTCATCTTTTATGAGAAATAAACCTTAAAAATATATATATACTTTCAATCTTGATCTCAAGATCTATGAATTTCAAGTTAGGTTTTTTTTCTCATTCTATAAATATAATTAGTTTTTCTTCCCTATTCTTTCTCATCTCATTGACTTCATCTTTATGAATTTTATTATTTTCTTATAATAAATTATCAATCTCATTAATATGCCCTCCCTTGACCTCTAGTTGAGCATTTTTAACTACTATTTTTTAAAAATACTTAGTTTATTACTTATAAATATTTTTCACTTTTTATATTTAATTAATTATATTTAGATACAAATTTTTAAAACTCATTAACTTCTACTCAAGATTTATGTTTATTATATTTTTTACATCTAAGTCTCAATTCACACATAAGTAACAAAACTAGAGGGGCAAATAGCCTTAACCACTCCTTCATGTTTGATAGAGACTTATAAACAGGAATAAGGGTCTATATTTTAATAGTGGGAGATTATAACCACTTTATATGAGTGAATCACATCAATAAATAAAAATAAAGTAGAAATGGAAATTATAATGTGGCGAAATATTATGTCAGGGTATTGAAAATTAACTATCTAAAAAATAATAAATAGATATAAAATAAACATGATCTTATAAAAATGATGTCAAATATATACAAAAATGGTGAGAAAGTTAAGTATTCATGTAAGAAAAGACTATTACATGTAACAATAAAATATTCCAAAAGACCAAAATAGATAAGCACCATGAGTATCCAACGAACTATATTATTCTTCCTCTCTCATTACCAAATCTAAAATAAAATCAACCATCCAAGGTTAGAAAATTCCCTTTGACCTTTCTGGTATCCCATAAGCCTATTTGGATACCAAATATCATCTTAAATTGGTTCTTAATAAAACTCTAATTGCCACTAAAAATGATGTGTAATAAAAATATAGTCTACAAGTATAAATTTTATATGAGTGAAATTATGATTAAAATTAAAAAAATTAGAAACCATGTTAGTATGAGGATTTTTTGGGGATTCCCAAATTAATATACTAGATTCATCTTAAGCCAGATATATCTAATCATATAACCCATAACTATTCAAGGGACTTGAGTCATATTTCATAAGTTTCCATGATGAAATAGCTTTCATAAATCCATAGAATAAGTCAAGGTATTCAAGTAAAACACCTCCATTTTGAATCTATAGAATAACTACGGTATTCTAACCATTATAGGCAAAGCCAGCTCATGGTGATCAAGCCATAACATCTTGTTATCTTGATTGAATTTAATTTTAGGGGTGAACCCTGATAATTTCACTCATAATAATTTCTAGTTGAATCAAGGAAATGTTTCCCAGAGAGTCGGGTAAACCTAAATTGGTATCTGTGCGGATGACTAGAGGAATTCAATAACTAAATAAATCAGGTAACCCTAGGGATATCATCCCAAGTATTCTATGTTACCCATAGAATCCATCTGAATTCTAAAATTACAAGATGAGTTATTTATCAAGTAAGGAAATATAATAACACATCCTTAGACTTTCCATATTCTAGTGTCTTTAGATAATGATTAATTTTCTTGAATTCTTGAATATTTTTCCCCTTTAGGGTTTCATATAATTAGTTCATCAATATTACATAAATAAGTATTATTTCAAAAAGTGGACACTACCACTTAGTTTCAATTTTTCCTACAATACAAAACTTTTCAAAATAAACAACATTTCAATTAATGTAAAATATTAATGAATTAAACATGAATTTTTCTTTATTCTGAATCAACCTTAAAACCAATGAAAAAAAATAAAACATGTTATGATAAAATATCTCATTAAAGGGAAAAAATAAGAGAGAAATCCATTGGTATTTTTTAAAAATAATGATATAATAAAAATAGTTTTCCTTAAAAATAAATAAACATTCATCTAAAAGAATAATATAATTACTCATGAAATCAACTTTACTACACAAATATTTTCAGGAAATACTTTATAATAAAACATAAAGGAAAAAAACATAATCATGTGAGTTTCTTATAAAACAAGACATCCTAAGAAAATCATTTCCTTAAAAACATACCTTTCTAACCTAAAAGGGAATAATCATTCCTTTAAAAATATTATTAGCTTAAATTTTAAAATAAAATTATTTCCATGAAAAATAATTAAAATGAATATAAAATAGCATATCTTATATGGTAAATCATCATTATAGAACCCTTAAAAATTGTAATTACCATTATGGTTGAATTTTAACGTAATTATCTGGAGAGCATAATCATTACCCTATGCATTGGAGAGTTATAATGGAACTCACCTATAGTATAAGCTATATAAGATCCCCCATTAATTATGAGATATAAAGAGCCTAAACCAATATTATCAACTATATCAAGATCACCCTTTATTGTAAATAATTTATAATAAACATGTCATGAATAATAAATTAATGCATTAACCTTTACGTTATAATACTGATGAAAAGATTTTTAGATATCATATGAAAAAAATTTTCATATATTGAAATACCCATTCCTTTTAAAAACCAATTTTTAAAACAAAAATTCCTAGAAATAAGAAAAATGGATTTTTTATTTGAATAAAAAAATAAAAATTGTTAAGCAATCCAAAAATCCAATAATTATTATGGTAGTTGAAAAATTCATTGTTTCTATATATGTTAAAATATATCATTTCATCTAACTCTTAAAATAAATTCAACACATACCATAAAAAATCACTTTGAAAACCTTTTAATAAAAATCAAGAGACAAAAAAAATGAACTGTTTAATTTATTTTATTCCATATAAATACCTTAAAATTTTATTTTTTAAAATTATTTCCATGGAAGAAAAAGAGTTGGTAGGGAACTTTAAAATATGATCTTTAAAATAAAATCTCTTACCTTGAGTCCTATTCATCTAGTATGTTCTTTATATTACTGAATAATAAACTTATGTTATTTATTTAATTTTTTAAGTTCCTTGTTCAAGTTTATTATTCCCTTTATTTTTTAAATATAATATTATATTTAATTAATTAATAAATTTAAGTTCACATCAATTGTTTTGATGATATTTGGCACACATGTCCAAAATGAATTTAGTTGGTAGACTATGGTCAAAGAAGCTGTTATTACATCATCTCAATTATAGTAATCATAAAATAATTATCATTTTTATATGTAAATTATACTTTTAATAACAAATATGGTTATGAAAAATGAACTATATTACAATCATGAAGACGGTAGACTGTACATAAATAGGAGTAATGTTTCAAACATTTCAATGATCACTATAGAAAGAAAGTAAGTATTGTGTTATATTTATATAATTATCATAATATCCTAAATAATATATTATTTATTTAAATATAATTATATATATCAGCCATGTGATGTGTTGATCCAAATCAAATCACATTGCTTCGTGTGTGGGGTCGTCTGTACATATGCATGAATGACGTTATCATTTTTCAGTGAATGATGATATAAGAAAATATATTATATATTAATTATATAGAATGATAAATATTTCATTATTATCATATATATACATAAAATACATCAATATAACTTTCTGTAAGAGGATGTGATTGAAGATTAATTACATTGGTTTATGAGAAAATAGTTCATTGTACACAAGAACAATGGTTTTGTTTCCCATTTTATGAAATAAGAGACGGATGTAGTTCACTACATCAAAAAAATAACATCTCCATATATGGTAGATAACAGTGTTTTTAATACATAATTTTTTAAGAATACTTGATGAACTTAGAAAAAGAAACAATACAAAAACGATTGGTTAATAACTATAAATCTCCTTCAAAAAAACCTTTTAATGTTTGCACCAAAAGACTTCATAGATTGGTTTTTTGATTAAACCAAGATATCTATAAAAATTTTATGGATTTATTTAGTTTATTTGGTAAGGTATTTACTAATACAAAAGGATTTTTATGTGTGAAAAAAGGAGAAGATATGACCTTTATAGGACAGGAGAGGGGCACACTTGGAATTTCATAAAATATTCAATTAATCTAATTTAATTTTCATACTTATATGGATAAAAATTAACAATAGTAAAATTTAATGTGAGGTATATTATACTTAATTTTATCCATAAATTTTTTAACCTATTTTAATCCATTTTGATAATTACCTTTTTATTAAATGTCTTACTATTTAGGGGTCAATAAAGTTATTATAAAAGGATAATTGGATCTAAAATTGATGATGGTTTATTTTTTCAACAATATATAAATAATGTGTCCAAATATAGGATTTTTTATAGTTTTAAATAACTTAATAAAATACAACTTATTTTAAAATCATTTTATTTATTTTTTTACTACTTGTATTGGCACTACATTAGTATTACGTAAGCAATTAAGGTAATTATATCATCACTAGAAACTAAATATAAATTAAAATGATAAAAAAATCATTAATATTTAAATTAAGAGTTTATAACTGAATACATCCTATATTTATCACACTATAAATAATTCATATATAATGAAATAAAGAGAATAATAATTTTTACTTTTCTTTATATAAAATAATATAAAAGTCAAAATAATAGAAAAATGGAACTAAAAGGTCATATATTGAAATTTTCGATGAATATGAGCTATATATACTAATATGGTAAATTTCATTTATGAATTTGGGTTACTTTTGGGTCTGTCTTTTATTATTTTTACCCTTAAATAACAAAAGTTTCCATTACAGTGGTAATAAAATTTATTATTATTTCAATTCTTAAGGAAAAAAATAAAAAGGTCATATTTAAAAAATTTGGACCTACTAATTCCAAAAATGTAATATATTTTTCATGATTAAATTCAAAAAATTGGAATAATTTAAATTAAAAATAAACCCATCAAATGTGATGAAAATAGTTCTTTTAGAACAAATCCATTTTTTGTACAAAAATATTTTTATACTAAATTAAAGTTTAAAATTTATTAAAAAGTATATAATTGTATTATTTTTAATCAAAATTAAACATTTAAAATTTTAAAATATTCCAAAATATAATTTTATTTTAAATAAAATATTGTATTCAATAAAATTCTATATTTTTCACAATTTATTGAAAAATATATCTTTGAAGAAAAATCTCAAAAAATAACTTTAAGATAATTGTGATTTGATTATTTAAAATGATTTGATTTTATAAAATAAATTTTATAAATTTTTAATCGTTTTTTATAATATTCCCTCACAAAAAGAAATAAATATCATTTTTCAAGAAGATTTGTTTTTAATGAGTAAAATATATCTTCTAAATATTGAGTTATTATTTTCTAAGTACTAATCAATGGATTTTTATTTATTAAGACCATACACACACAGACACACAGACACACATATATATATATATATAATTTTGTTATTCCTATTAATATCTAACAATTAAATATCTATGATTTAATAGTAATATTTAAATAATAATATTTTGCAGTTATTTTATTCTCAGTGTTGTGAATTTTTTTAAGCTATCGACCATTGTCATTATTTTAATATATAGGAATATTAAATTCTCCCTATATATAAAAAATTTTATCCATATAATTTCAAAATTTTATCATTAATAAAACTTTTTACATTTTAGAATACCTTTTTTGAAATCTCACATTGTTAAAAGGGTTAATAAAACATCCTCTTTAAAAGAGGGAAATTGAAATACAAAGGTTATCTATAAAAACACATTAATAAGTTTCAAAATAGATAAAAATTAGTCGGAAATGAGAATATAGATAAGAAATAAAATCTTAGTCTAATTAATAATGGAGAGTGATATAGATCATTGATCACAAGAAAGTGAATGGTCATGAGAAAGTTAACAAACACAAAAATATAAACAAAAGTGATTTTAAAAAGGAAATAAATTCATTATAAATGACGGTAATTGTATAATATTTTTTCCATGATACTTTTATTAGATTTGGGTAATTACTTTATCACCTAGACTAATAACATATGGAAATATACTTACTTGATATATTGAATTTTATTCTTTAATCAATTTCCACCATAATCTCATCCTTTTATATAAATGGTGAGTATTCCAGATGAATGTTTTTTAATTACTAAAACACGAAAATAAGCTTCAATCGAATCATATAATTACACAAATGGATAACAAGTTACATATCCGATTTTTAGATATTAAACAAAACCAAAATGGTTAGAATAAGGTAAGATAATTCCCAAATTGAATCAACCATCACAGAAAGAAATAATACATTTATCTACAAAATTAAACAGTAATATAAAACTTTAAAATAATCATTCTATAAATAAATATCCACAAAATCCATCAACAAAATTGACTATGATTGAAACCCAATGTCTAGAAGGATTTAACCACATGTTCTTTTAATATAAATTAAACATTTATATGTAAATATCACAAATCATTTGTAAAGTATCATACTAAAAATGTATATTGCATTGTAATATGATCTTCAAGAAATGTTAATAATTTATATAAATAACCTGAATCATAATAATGGTTATAAAATATAATTTCACCATTATTCCCCAAATGAA
Organism: Viscum album; assembly: GCA_963277665.1. NCBI lineage: Eukaryota > Viridiplantae > Streptophyta > Magnoliopsida > Santalales > Viscaceae > Viscum > Viscum album. The sequence continues at coordinate 1,594,835,057 of OY728150.1, forward strand.
ATTCCATATCATAAAAAAATCTCCATTTAACTTAATCACATAGGGTTCCCAAAATAAGGAACTTCTTCTGAAATAACATAAATGACTTAATCACCAAATCATTTTTCTTTACAATGTTTATCTATAAAATAAAACAAACATTCAAAATATCAAGTTAATATTAATTTTTCAAATATTTTATATAATTTTATACTAACAAGGATATCATGTAGGACAGTGGTAGGCATTATACTATCGTCACATTTCGGTTGTAGGTTTTAGAACTTATCCTTACCAAATGTGACAGGTTGTCACCCAACTTGTGGGTTATCCTTTAATTAAACAATATTAATATATTTCTTATAAAATTCCCATAAATCTATTGAACCACCTCAAAAATATCGTTAATCCTTAAACCACTTTATTACCTCTAAGATTTCATATATAGCTCATTTTCTCAAAAAATCAAATCATCATAATTGACAATAATTTCCATAACATAAAGCACATCTTATCTCAATAGTTTATTTATCCATTCATCATATGTCTTTAAATGACTATCTCTAAAAAATCACCTTTTTGTTACACTAATTGTTAGAGGTAACGATTCTATCTAACATATATTTCTAAATATTGAAAAAAAAATCTATTATATAATAATCTTTAAGTGTTTCTGGATACTCATAATATTTAGAATATATCCTAATATCCTTAATAAAAGCATAATTAATTCAAATTCCTCATCAAATCATCAGTGGTTCCTTGTTATCTAATTCATTGATACGTTATTCCTAAAAATCAAAGATATTAAATACATCTTTAGGATTTTTTAATATCAACTCTATAATTTTTCATACTCAGAATATAATAAAATAATTTATATCTTAAATCAAGACATCGAGGTATTATTTTTTGTTTTTTATAATTCCTTTATCTTATGGCATTATGTACATATCTCCATAAAATAAAGATTCATGTTCTTTGTTTTATTTCCCTTTCTGAATAAGATCAATGAGTTTAGATTTCCAAATAATATAAAATAAATTCAATGATCCTTATTAATTTTAGAGAAATGAAAATAGTTTGGATAGAAAAAATATTTTATTTCATATGACTTGAGAAATACCCACAAGTTTTTATGAATTTATTTTTTCAAAGAAATTAAATTTATTCAATAGCTTTTTTTGTATGCAACACCAAGTTGTAAAAGACAATTATATATTAATAATATCACTATTTAAATTTTAAAGTTATAACCAAGCCATTAAACTACATTTTATGACTGTTAATAATTTAATTTTAAATATAAATTATAATTGTTTTATATAAATTAATCATATTGATAAAAAACTACTTAATATTCATTAAATTCTCTATATGTTTTGAAAATTATATTTTCAAAATAATGTTTCTAATAAATTTTAGAGGAAAATAATAAAAATAATTTTTGAAACTTTTCAAAAATAAATTTTAATTAATTTTTGAAAACATAATTTCAAAATTATCCAAGATTGAAATTTTTATAATTTTCTAAAAAAATATATTTTTGATGAGTAGTGAACAATACTAAATTTTAATTGAAAACTCCCTTTTTTAAAATTATTTATAATGATAAATTATATTTTAAATTTGTTTTGAAGTAAAATTATTTGAATTATATATATATTAATCCAATTTATTTCATAGAAATCATTTTAATATTTACTTTCGATGTAAAAACATTATAAACTTTTGATAATGTTCTCTTTGAAACCCCACTTTCTCGTCAAGCATACACGGTTAATTTTAAATTAAATTTTAACATTTATTTGAATGGAGTTTTTAAAAAATTATTAATTTTTTTAAAAAATAATAATTTATATTATATAAAAATTTCGATTTACTCTTTGGCCAAAATTATTAGTGAAAACATTAAAAAATAATTAACGTGATTAAGGTTAAAATGGGTTTACCATAGGTTAAACTAAAATAATAAGGGTCAAAATGACCGAAACACTTGTATAAAATCAATTTTAGGGATATATTAAGAGCCAATAAAATATAATTTTTTATAATACTCCATTTGTATCTTTTTTTAAGGATAAAAACATGGGTACAACCTTCCCTTCTCAAATAATTACAAGTGTGAAACACACCTCGCTAATAAAATGCCACCCCTATCCTATCTTTTTTACACCATAAAACAATTTTGGTTTGGTCAATACCAACCCCAGTAACTTAAAAAACATAATCTCATCCTTGAATATTTATTTAGGTCATAAATCCAACCTTGTAAAGATTATGGTGCAAACCTAAGGGGGTTACCTGGGGAAGAGGTAATGTTTTTCATCGAGTGTTTTTATTTTATTTATTCCTCCACCTACTTAATTTATTATTAAATAGTGATGATATAATAAAATTATTATCATAATAATACTAATATGTTATTATGTTAATGTCATGACCTCTAAAAATTTCTATTTACATCAAATGGTTTACGAAATCATCATTCATGTGTATGACGAACTACCGCCTCACAAACCGATGTAATTCCTTTTTTCAATACCACCACTAAAGAATAATTAAAAAGATGTAGTAAATTTTTATATAATATATTTATGATATTATTATAATTATGGATTTATTATGTCACATGTACCCCCAAAAGTTCTATTTTTTGGGAATATAATAACATTGCTCGTGTGTACGGCGGATAACCGCCTCATGAAGCAATGTAATTCAGTCACACTTTACATGGAAGGTAATAAGGAATGGTTTAATGGAAATATGTGATATATATTATAGAGTTTATGTTAATATTAATATATAATTTATATTTGTTCCTTTAATTCCTTTGAAAAAATGGAAACATCGTTCATGCGTATGTATAGCCTACCATCTCCATTAAAGGTGTTTTTTATTTTTTATCTATAAATTTTATAGATTTCTGTAAATATATATATATAATGAATATATTTTATATTTATAGAATTTATATTATGTAATAGTTATCAATTTAATATGATCAAAAATAATAAATCACAACACATAAAAAACAAAGTAGTTGTTGCCCGAAACATGACTTTAACATGTTATTGTTAATAAACGGGTGATAAAAGATCATACAAAAGTCATATATGGTATTATATATATAATAATGGATATTTAATATATTTATAAAAAACTTATATATATTATATAGGAGGTTTGACTATGTATGAAGTACTTAAAGACATAAGGTAAAGGATTTTTATCTCAATTTTCCTTCCTTGATATATTTGTTATGTTATGTTCATGTCTTCTATTATAAGGTGTATATACAACCCATTTGACATGTAATATTATTAATATAGTTATTCTAATTATATATTATGTTTTATTCAATTTTATTCCTTCATGGTTCTTACAATTCAAATTTACCAATGTAGTAGTGATTTTATTTTACAATCTTAACATTTATCAAGATTATTTATGATCATGTTTTTGATAATGAAATCTTATGGTAAATTTCTCAAGAAAATCATTTGATTTATTCTCCTAGATTTATATCAAAAGAATATATGGTTTCCATTTATTTTCCTCTCTCTTTGAACATAAGAGTTCAAAATAATGTTTTTATGAAAATTTCCTTTATTTCTTTTATCATTCGAAAACCTTTTTATCTTCTAAAACCATGTTTTCTAAAGGGTTTTTAAAAAAAATTGTAATAGTATCCCAAAAATTTATAAAATAAAATTTTACCCATGCATTAATTTTTATAGAAAAATAAAACTGTTTTTGTATTTTTTTAAATAACACATGTTTATAGTTTACTGAATATCTGAAAGGAATTTTTTTGTTAACTCATTTATAATGAAAAAAAATTCTTATATTATGATCATTATTTTCATTTAATAGTAATTTAGAAATTTTAATTTTTATTTGAAAATAAAATTATTTCCAAAATGTTTTATGAAATTTTATTTTCAAAAATAGACTTTCAAGGAAAATCTATCTTCCTCAAGAAATGTTCCCAGGGATTTGTCCTTCAGAATCATTCTCCATATAAGATGAAATATGTTGATGTAATTTATTATTTTCTTAGGATTCAAATAAAAAATAAATATTATTATTTATTTTAATTGTTTATGATGACAGTAATTTTATAAAACCTATTTCTATTCCACAATATACATCATGATAACTTTTTTATGAAAACTATTTCATTCTCCATAGGTTATGAAGTGATGAAATGACTAACAAACTTTTCACATTTCCATAGGTTATAACATGATTAAATGTTTATGAAATTCATTTTATTTCATGGGTTATGATATGTAAAAAAAATTATGATATTTTGAAACACATGTGTATGATTTTCATTATGTGACTATTGGGACCTATATCTCCCTCTAATTCAATGGGTAGAGATTTATATATCATGATATAGACCGAACTTGAATGGTGAGTAAAAACAGTTCAATAAGGGAATTTTTACACTATTAAGATCTTTTGAGTGAACCTTGACGACTATAATGGTATGGAAAGTAAACCCATTCCAATATGATATCCTTGATAGTGATCCTTGACTACAATGGAAAATATTTATGTTATTACGTGTATTCTAAAATTCCATGACGTATGACAGTGTTATTATCTCATGTCTCATGTTCTTTGATTTCATTATGATTCATGTATTATGAACTAATAATATTTATATCATGATTCAATATTATATTATTTGATATGTAGGGCATTGTTTTAAAATTATATGATTATGTTCTCATATCCTAATGTTCATGTTATTCTTAAATATCTATATTTTTTACCCTTACTAAGAATCTAAAATCACCCTTTACAATGTTTCATTTCCCAAAGTTATGAAGAAATGTATTACACAAGACATTTTTAAGAGGGTTTATCATTATAAATAACTTTTCAGGAGATGATTTAATTTACCTATGAACAAATTTTTTTGCATCCAAGTTTCTAAAGGCACTATACTTTATCCTAATATTCATTAAAATGATGTAATATAAAAGAATGAAATTTCAAGGTCACAATAGTTTCTATCAAATTATAGGTTCAATTAACCTTTGAAAACTAGGACGAGAAAAAGTAGTGAGATCCAAAAGGATATATATTTGGATAATTATAAAGATGGATCTATGTATAAAAAAATTTAATGGAATTTTGGTAACGGATTGAGTGAGTGGTTTCCAAGAAATTACATCCATATCTAGATACTATAAGAAGATGTGAATCTAGAATAGATGTACCTATGGTTAATAACTCAAAAATGCATGCATTGATCTAGACACAATCATCACAAAGTTCAATACAATGGTCCTTACAACACATTTGGTTTGACACTCATGGGGGATATTTTTTTAACATATAAAACTCACTAAGAAACATCATGAGGGATTTTAATAATGATAATTAATGGCCTGGGTTAATCCTAAGGTGTCCTAGATTAAAAATAAGGTGTCCGGATTTAGACATCCTATAAGTTAATTTTCATAATTAGGTTGTTCCCAACTTTGATTATCATTTCTTACACTAGGAGTTTTGGTTTTAACCAATTGATGGAACCTATAGGAACCATGGTAATGATGAGTGTGAAGGAAAATGCAATGATTTTCCTCCTGATCATCCAAATATTATGGGATCTAGAATGAAAAATTGCATTGTTATGATCATGAAACTTTATAAATCCAAGAATCATGATATGCTTCAAAATGATCAAATGAGGAAACAAAATTCTATTGAGTAATTCATATGGAAATGTCTTTCTTCCTTAAATGGAACCACTAATCTACTAGTTACTGAGAAATGGATTATTACCACTAAAAATATTTTTTTTATCTAGTGTTCAAAATATGATAAACTAATTTTAGTAATCTATATTCTATGAGGTGAAGATTATCAATGGTGGAATCTCATCAAGAATGTATTAGATACTATTGAAATTGACTCCATGGATTGGTAACCAATCAAGAACCTAATTTTCAATAAGTAATTCCCTTATATCCTTCATACAAATATAGATAATTAGTTCTATTATATAATAAAAATGATGATGAATCTATTGGTACCTATGAGGAAAATTTTAAAATACATGTATGGTATACTTATAGTATTATTATCTATACTAAAAGTAAGATCAATAGATTATTCAGTGGATTAAAAACATATCTATGATGGGAGTTATCTATAATAGAGTTCATCATCTTTGAAGAGATTCTTATATGTGTTATGAAGGTGAAAATATATTTTGAAGTTACATATCAATATCTAGGTTTTAATAAGAAGAGAAAATGGTATGCAAAAGAGAATATGAGAAACATGTAGAGAAGAATATGAGCATTAATTTACACTAAAAATGAGCTAATAAAGATATAGTAAATTGTCTTAAGGGAACTACTAAATGTTTTATGTGTGGAAGGGATGGTCATTAAGAAATTGATTACCAAGTGATAGGAAGATTTTGGATAATGAAATGAATGGAGAGAAATATATATATAATGAACCACACAAATTTAGTGTCTCAAATTCAAGGAGTAAGGGAATTATGTTATCTAGTAACCAAATCCAAAGCAAAATAACGATGATTAATTTAGTAGACTCTTAAGATGACAGACAAAGTGAAATGTCATGTGATCAGTATTTATAACAAAGGGTGAAATAATTATGTGGTGAAATATATACTTACAATATTATATATAACATCTAATGACTTATTTGACTATAGATACAGCCATTATTTCATATATGAATAATTTTATAAGGGTAACAATATGTAAGTCAACAGATTTGATGCATAATTATTAGTGAAAACACTTAATTGTATAAGGATTAAATATTAAGTCTATGATTCATATCCAATTAAAGTTGGTGGAAAAGTGCATTCCCATATATCTTGTTACTCTTCCTCTAATTGAATTTGATATCAATTTAGGCATGGATTAGCTTTCTCTACATAGATCCCACATAAATTGTAAAGGAAGGGAAGTCACTTTTGATATTCTAAACCAACCATTGATCATTTATTGGTGCGATGATAAATATGAAATCCCAATGTAAATCACATCAATTTTATTGGTTTTTGTTCCTGTTCAAGATGGGTGTTTGTCTTAGATGGTTTGGGAGAAACCCAATATCAATGATATTCTTATTGTTTGGTAATTTTTTTAGGTCTTTTTAAAAGTGTTTCTTATTCTTACACCAAATTTTGATGTTGATTTATCAATAGAAATCATACCAGGTGCCACACTAATTTCAAATACTCTCTATAGTGTCCATTATTGAGTCACAATAATTGAAAAAGAAACTCAAGGATAAAATTTAAAACTAATTCATATAGCCAAGTGTGTAACCTTGGGGTGCACATATTCATTCTATTAAAATGAAATAGATATCGATGTGAATATTCATTTATTATCAAGATCTAAATAAGATCACAATATATAAAAAGTATCATTTATCCCATATTGATGACATATTTGATCAAATAATTGATGCTAAATACTTTTTGAGGATTTACCACCATTATGGATATCATCAGTTGTGGGTCAAGAAGGAGGATATACCCAAGACAACATTCCATACAAGGTATTGAAAGTATGAATATATATTAGTCCCATTTTTTCTTGTTAATATCCCAATAATATTCATGGATTTAATGAATAAATTATTTAGATATTAACATGATCATTATTTTATATTGTTTATATATGTAATTCTTATTTAATAAAAAATCATGGAAGAGCATGAATATCACTTGAGAATTGTACTAAAAACCCAATAAGATTATAAAAAATAATAAAATTTTAAAACAATATGTGATTTTTATCCACAAAAGGTTTCATTATGGTCATATAATCTCAAAAGAGGCTATATGAGTAGAATAATAAATGATAGAGGTTGTTGAGTGTTGTCCCAGACCAAACACGGTGACTAAGATCCATACATTTCTTGTTTTAGCTTAAAATTTCTCATGACTACCTAATCTACTCACCATGTTAACACAGAAGTGAGCCGAGTATCCCTATGTATATGAATGGGAGGAAAACATTAAGGAACTAAATGGAAGATTAGTCAGTGCACCTATGCTTAAATTTCCTTATAATGGAGAAGGTTTTTTAATCTATAGTGATATATCCAAGAAGGTTTTGTAATGTGTTCTTATATAGATTGAAATTTTTATAGATTATTCCTTATTAAAATTAAATATTCATGAGAAAAATTATGCAATTACTGATTTGGAGTATTTAAAGACACATGTTTTTTAAGATAGGAATTTATTAAAAAAAATTTGAATTATTTTCTTCTAGATGCTCATAAGGGATAGAAGGGTATTTTACCCTATTATATGATCTTATATAAATTTTTCATCCAATATTTTGGTCTTGAAATAAGTTTTTTACCCTATGGTAGAATTTTGAAGGAATTTTAAACCATTTTAATTTTTGTGGAATAATTAATATTTAATATTTAATTATTTAAATATTAAATTATTCAGGCTGGTTGTTTAGAAATATATTTTGAATGCAATTTTGGATTGATATTCTTTACCCATTATTAAGTCTGTAAAAGGTAGTTTTTCTTTGGTGGGGCATAAACTCAAGTGGGGTGCTAGGGATGGGATGGGGGCCCCTTTTTATTTTTGGTTTCTTTTTCTCCTTTCCTTTATTTTATTTTATTTTTATTCTTTCCCTTAACTAGATTCTCTCATATTATAACAAGGTTCTCCAACATTATCATGTCACTGAAAGGGAAAATAGATATATAGATAAATAAAGAGGTAGAGGAAAATAGAGGTACCGCTGTGAAGATCAGGATGCGCTGCATCATAGTGTAGTGGACGTAAAGTGGGGAACAGGCGATGCTTTATTAGATTCATGCCAAAAGGTATGCCATTTTTATTTTTTCCATATACCCATATATATGTTCCATTTTTATGTTTTAAACCCCCAATATGATTTCTCTGGATCCTTTGTGGGTTGGTATGTTATTTTTTGGTGGAAATGGGGGTTTTGGGAAATTTGGCGGTTTTTTGTTTGGGAAAACCCATGTATCTAGTTTGTGGTTTAGAGAAAACATGTCATGTGTTATTCATATTTTTAGAAGATGATATTTGGTAATTAATATACATATATGAGCTATATACTCCCTAAACTAGTACTCCGCTATGTATCCAAGTACCCAGCTAGATAGTCTTTGTAGGGGAATATGGAGATATATAGTACACATCAAGACCCTGTATAGGTTACATGTCATGTATAGGTATATGACCAAGAAAATTAAAAGGAAATTCCTTGTGATGTACATAGGAAACTACCTATTTTACTATATATTCCATGTATATGGTGAACAATCCATATACATGGGCTTTGATATGCCATGTTTAGTTGAAGTACACACCTAGGTGGCGTTGTGAGTGTAATAACCCCAATTAATGTTATGTAAACCTTTATTTGTGTTTTTATGAATATAAAGTATAAATGGGAATATTGGGAGAGTTTTTTGATCTTTCACGACATTTTGAGGACTAAAGGAGAGGCGTAAAGGTTGCGCATAATTTATCCAAATCGTACAGAAATTCTTGTAGAAAGCATGTGCAGGAGCATATTTGAGGCAGAGAGCTTCGGCATGATTTTTTCATAGTTATAGGGATTGTTCAAGGAGTCCATGAGAGTGATTTACTATATATTAGATAATGCAAGGTTAGCACACGGTTTTTATAATCGTGCGAACTAATCGTGCACATGGTTTAAATGAGATAGTAAAAAAAGTGGATCTCACACATGTTTTTCTCTAAGTTGTTATTTTTTTATCTTAAGTATCCATAACTTGTGATTTATCGTACTTTAAGTTATAATAACATCTAACAAGCATTTTGGAGTCAGTCTAAAGGCTTCTGCTTGTGATTCGAACCCAGATTCTTGAGGTATCTGATTTTTCTTCATCATTCTTCATCAGTTTCTTAGATATACTTAGATATACATCTCCTAACTTCTTGGTTTCCTAGATATAAACTTGTTATGGGTATATATATGAGTTTTCATTCCCAATAAGTTGATATTTGGTGTTGATATTTATAGTAAAAGAGATCTAAGGTGGTTCGGTGAAGAATCGATCTAGCAATCTTAAGTGTTATTCATCCTTGTTAAGTCTCATCAAAACCTTTGATGTAGAAGACTTATCTCAAGAATCCAATTATTACAAATGATGGTAATTATTTCAAATTAAATATATTGTGTTTAATTGGTTGTTATTTGGCTGTTAATAAATCGTTGGAAACCCTTCTTTGTGATGGTATAAAAAATTGGAGAAATCTGGAAAATTGGGTATTTGAATAATGTTCATGTGTTCTTAATTTTATAATAGATATTTTAAATATAGGATTTTATTTAATTGTGTCACATTGTTTGGATTATATTTTTTCAATAAAAGTGAATGTTTTATTAAAATGAAATGTCTGCTTTGAAATTGGTTTGTTCTTTAGTTTTCAATAAAAATTAAGTTTTATCGAAACAGTTTATTTTGGTGATTTGAAATGGTTTGGTTTACACGGGGTTGTGTGAGTTCATGTTTAATGTTCCCATGAATAATGGATTAGTACCATTGGGGTACAAGCTGTGTTACCCTAGATTGGGGGTGTGTGTCCTTGGGACATAAGGTAATTGGAAGAGATATTTTTCATGAGTATGGAACTGTCAAACGAGGCATGCATGTGTGGGTGTGTTGTGAAAAATGGAATGGTTATGCCAAAATAATAACCATAATATGTTTATAAGCTTTGATTAGTTATTTTTGGAAAAATATATTTCTGAAAATTAGTTTCATTTACTTTTAATGCACTTGGTAATCATTGGTTTTTGAACTTTTTTATATTTGGTTATTAACTGTTCTGGTAAATTGTTTTATATAATGTTCTGACCATTCTATTCTAGTGGCATGAGTATGTTAGTCATTGGGAAAACCTACTATGTTTTATACACACCCTTCTTTGGAACTTTGCTGCTTTTGCAGACGCTACCCTATAAGACTTGGGAAAAGGTAAAGTATCACAATTATTTATCCCAATGTTGTGATACATTATTCTACATGGCGATGTTGGGGCATAGAGCTTGTGGGGCATGGATTCTTGTTGTCATTATGGATTTTATTCATTTTCATTCCACTATTTACTTTTATGTTTGATTGTCTTCCACTGTAGAATAACTTGGTTGGTTTTTTTTAAATAGAGTTGTTTTAAAATGACATAGTTTATTTCATGCATCACATAATGAGCTTCTTTTTGTTGGTTTTTTGGGTAATTGCTTTTAGTCATTAAAGGTTAAATCATCCATCACTTACTTTTTAATACTTAGACATTTATTTCCAACCTTTGGCACCTTGGGGACATCACTTATTTCTCATTAATGACTCGTTGTACTATCAATCCAATTAGAATTAATAGGTTATTAAAAATGGTATCATATAGTTTCATCCTTACCCAACAAGTAGTCATAAAATTTCTTGGTCCTGGAGTTGGAATTATTTATTTTCTATTTATTTGGTTGGAATCTTATAAATAAGTAGAATTATTGGAACTTGAAATGTATAGCATAAAAAGATGTAGCTAACCCATTTTTTTTAACATTAAGTTACTATGGAGTTTAGTACATAAGTGTTTGGAGACACTTCTAGAATGTTGGAAATCTCATTTTCATTAGTTTAGCCAATGAGATGATCATGAAATATATTGTAAAGGAATGACTTTCCAATATGAGTGAATACATCATTTGGAGTAATGATTCATGTTGTAAAAAGTGTTGATTTTTGAAAAGGTATGAAATTGTTTTTCAAATGAAAGATTTTGATGAATTAAATGCTTTTGGTACTTTGAAAATGGTCTAATTTTTGAAAAGAAAGTTGGAATTTTTCAAAAACTGGTTGAAGATGGAAAAAGGTTGTTTTTATGAAATAATTTTATGATAGTTTATGTGATAGAATTTCAAATGCTAATCCATCAGTTTCTAGAGAGTGAGATTCATGAATTTTCTTGTTGGTTTGGAAAATCTCATTCAATAAACATCGTCAAAATCAACATAAAGAAGTTGCGGAGAATCTGGTTGCACCTAAACCATGGGTGAACCAAGAGCTGGATCAGATTATTTTCCAGGATTTTCAAGCTATGGATATGGGGAACTATAATAATTAACCAAGGCATTTAGATCATACCATCTAATTCATTAAGAAGAATCCACCCATCTATAGGGGTTATTCTGAACCTGAAATGGAGGAGGTGTGGCTGAGCAGGATGAATCACATCTTCGAATTCATCAGCACACCAATAGAGCTCAAGCTCAAGTTGTCCACGTACATGCTCAAGGATCTTACATGTGAGTGGTGAGAAGTGGTGTTACATGCTAAAGGGGTAAATGTTGTAATTGGGAGTATTTTTAGGAATTATTTAATAAAAAATTATATCCTCATACTTTCAAAATCCATAAAATGATGGACTTATTTTTCCAGATGTAGGATAATCTCTCGATCACAGAATATGTATCTAAATACTTGAATTTAGTGTACTTTTCACCAAAAGTTGTGGAAATTGTGTTTTTAAAGGAAAAAATCATTAAATTAGGGCTAAGGAAAAATATTTGATTAATGATTTCGGTGCTATGTATTACTGATTATACAGTGATGGTGGATAGAGAAATTTTGGTTGAATGTGGTATCATAGGATCTATAGGATGAGGTATGATGATACCTACAGGGAACGATGGGAACTCAAATTTTGGGAGAAAGAGAAACAGGAACACCTATTTCCAAGGTGGAAGTGGAAATCAGAATCAGGTGGTTGGATTAGTGAACCTTCCTCCATGACCCAAAAGCATAGTAGGTTGTTTTCCATGTGGATCTTTTGACCACATAAAGTGAGAGTGGACATCACAACCTAGAACATTCAATAACTGTAAGAAGATGGGAAATCTATAGTGTTATTATTGTAGTTCTCCAAGGTTAGGTACTCGAGAGACTTATCAGGCATCGCAAGCATCGTATGATTCTATAGGTTGAGGATAGAAGAATCAATCTCATCCGCAATGCAAATCTAGACATAGTGATTCTATAAATAATGTGACTTCTCAACTAGGGAAATCTCAATAACGCAACAAGGAGAACAATGTAGTGAAGAAGAATTTTTATGGAGATGAGTAGATGATTCTGAATGATCAGGCTAGTCTATCTATGATGAGAGGTACAATTATTTTGAATTCTACCCTTGTGCAAGTCTTCTTTGATACTATTTCATTTCATTCTTTCATTGCTTCTCATTCTATTGATTTTCTATGTTAAAAGTTGGAAATGATTCCTTCTATTTTAAAACTGCAAACTCATCTCAGGGAAAGAGAATTTTAAGACTTTATGTGTAGAGTATATGCAATAATTGTTGATGCAGATGAGCCAAAATGGTATTTCTCAGTCTTGGACATGGATGTCTATGATGTAATCCTGGGTATAGATTGGTTGACAACTTTCAAGGATCACATTGATTTCTATAGTATAATTCTTCATTTCACAACTAAGGACAACATCACTCATCTCTTCAGAGGATAGAGATTTTTAAAGAAAGGTGAAATGAGCTAATTGCCATCAATGATGGGAATTATCACTTACCAGTTGGCAGCATTGTCTTTGTAATCCATGGAATAAATCGATGTTGTCCTTTTTCTAGAATTTTTTGATCAATTTCTATATGCATTCCCCGAGAACTTCTCAGGGTTACCACCTATAATGGAAGTTGATTTTATAATTGATCTCATTTTGGGGACCAGTCCTATTTCCCTTCTGTCTTAAAGGATTGCACCAAAAAATTTACGAGAATGGAAATAATAGTTGGGGGATCTGGAAAGAAGGGCTTCATTTTGCCAAGTACGTCTCTGTGGGTAGCACCGGTCTTGTTTTTGAAGAAAAAAAGATGGAACTCTTCATCTATTTGTTGATTATCATATGCTAAACCAAGATAATATAAAGGATATTTACCCACTTTCACACACATGATGATCATTCCATCCAATTAAGGGAATTTCATTGGTTCTCTAAAATAGAGTTTCGATAAGGCTATCACCAATTGCGAGTTTGGAAGGTAGATATTCCAAAGACAACTTTCTTAAATAGATATGGCCACTACGAATATGTAGTCATGCCTTTTGGTTTGAAGAATGCACCATTGGTCTTCACGGCCTTGATGAATCAAATATTTTATGGATATCTATATTCTTATATTGTAGTGTTTTTAGATGAAATCTTAGTGTATTCAAAGAAAATGTTTGGCCATGAGGAACGCCTGGAAATAGTGTTAAAAATTTTGCGAGATCACCATTTGTATTCAAAATTATCAAAGTGTGATTTTTGGATACAAAAAGTATGTTTTCTTGGCTATGCCATTTCTAAGAAAGGCATTTCTATTGATCCTAAAAAGATAGAAGCTGTTATCTCATGGAAACCACTGAAGAATATCTTCGAGATATGAAGTTTTCTTCATCTAGCTGGTTACTACCAATGATTTTTGAGTGATTTATCATGACTAGATTCTCTAATTATAGCTCTGAAAAATAAGAAGGATCCATTCCAATGGACAGAGGAATTCTATAAGTCTTTCTAGGAACTGAAATTTATCTTAAATTTACTCCAATCTATATTTTTACAGAATCATGACAGGTTTATGTGGATTACCCCGATGATTTAGGATTAGGGTTGGGCTAAGTTCTCATGCCCATAGACCATGTGGTTTCTTATAGTTCAAGGAAGTTCAGGGTACATGAGAAGAATTACCCCCAACACACGATTTGGAGTAGGATACAGTAGTACATTCTTTGAAAAATGGATAAACTATCTCTTTGGTCAGAAATTCATTATGTTTATAGATCATAAAATCATAAAACATATTTTCACATAGTGACATTTAAAATTGTGGAAAAGGAGATAGATGGAGTACCTCCATATGTTTAAATTTGACTTGATATATACACTAGGAATAGGGAATTCATTGGCAGATGCATTGAGTTGAAATTCATATTCTCAGTTGGTGAAAGAATATTAGATGGATGCCAGTTTATGTTAGTCCTAGCTGGAAAGCATGTGGAATGTGAAGACCAAGGTGATGTTGTGGTTTTCTTTTCAGCTCTGATTTTTTGAAATTTGGTAAATATGGTCAAAGAGGCATAGAAATCACATTAATAATGTCTGGTTATGAGTCTAAAACTCAAATATTGGGGAAACCATTAAGGGATAGAAACTTGATAGGAGTTCAGTTTTCTATTTCAGTGATTGGATGGTTATACCTATGTCTTGTCAGGAACAGCTCCTTTATGATTTCCACCATTCGATATGGGTTGTATATCGAGGCACATAGAATATTTATAAGGTGTTGAAGGTGCAGCTTTTGTAGAGAGGCATGAAAAATAAGGTAGCGGAGTTCGTCTCTCCATGCTTAACTTATCAGTAGGATAAAGCTGGGCATCAGAGACTTTTAGGTATGTTTCACTCATTTCCTATTCTAGTGTGTAAACGGGATCAGATATCAATGTATTTTTTTAAATGTCTTCTAATAATTGTTTGGAAACATGATACCATTTAGGTGATAGTGGATCGGGTTACCAAGTTGGACCATTTCATCCCTATTCGTGAAACTCATACAGTGGAGGATCAATCAAAAATTTATATCAAAGAAGTGGGGAAGAGGCATGGAATATCAGTTTCAATCATGTCAGATAGAGATCCATGTTTTACATCTTGTTTTCAGAAATCCTTAAATTAATCCCTTGGGACTTAGTTGACTATAAGCATGGAATATAATCCTCAGATAGATGGCCAATATGAGAGAACGATATAAATGTAGGAATACTTATTTTAGTCTTGTGTAATAGATTTTGGTGACACATGGGAAGAGCATATATCCATGGTGGAGTTCTCAAAAAATAATAGTTATCAATCCTCAATAAATATGGCTCTTTTTGAAGCACTGAATGGGAATCATTTTTTTCCAATATGTTTCGTGGAAATTGGTGAGGCTATACTAATTGGGACAAGACTTATATAAGAAACAACTGAGAAGATCTAATTGATTATAAAGAGGATCAAGACGGCTATGAGTCATCAGAAATCATATGCAGATCACTGTCGAAGACCATTTTTGTTCTCTGTGGGTGATCATGTCTTCTTGAGGATATCTCTATGGATTGGACATTGTTATTTTGGGAGTCAAGTAAAGTTATATTTTTGGTAAATAGGAACTTTTAAGATACGAGAATAGTTCAGAGAGGTTGAATATATCCTGGAATTACCACCATGGTTCAGTTAGGTGCATAATGTGTTCCTTGTATCCAAGTTGAAAGAAATATCATCCTGATCCTAACCAAGTGATCAGATGGGATCATATTGACCTAGAGTCAGATGATTTATTTATATATATCCTAGTGTAGATTTTGTATTGGAAAAAGAATGTATTGTGTGAAAAAATGATCAGTCTGGTGCAGTTTGTATGGCAATATGGTCATATTCATGAAGAGACTTGGGAACATGAGAAGGAAATTAAAGAGCAATGGAAAAAACTCTTTCTGAGCAGCAACTATTTTCTAATTTCCAAGGTTGGAAAGACAAAAGGTGGGGATAATGTAATACTTTCAGTTTTTTGTATTTAACCCTTTATTTTTATTCGGGAATGTAAAGTATAAGAGGTAAAGTTGTGATAATTTGGTGATCTTTCACTATGTTTTTGGTAGAAATCATGTGCAAGAGTAGATTTGAGGCAGAGATCTTTAGTATGATGTTTTCATGGAATGCACACTATTAGGGATTTCATGTGAGGAGGTCATGTGGGGTTCATCCAAGAGAGTATATAACACACGCTTAGTGCACAGTTTTTCTAACCATGTACTTGGTTTAAATTAGATCCTAAAAAGAGGATCTCACACATTTTGCCTCTATGTTGATCATTTTTTCTATTAAGTATCCAGAACTAGGGATTTCAATTCCTTTAAGGTAGAATAACCTCTCCTAATAATTTTAGAGTTATTCTGAAGGCTTCCCTTGGTGTTTCAAACCAATGTTATTGAGGTATGTGATTGTTCTTTATCATTCTTGATTGGTTTCTTAGACCTACTTAGATCCACTTGTCCTCTCTACTTGGTTTCTTATATTTACACTAGTTATGGGTTTATCTATGAGTTTTTATTTGAAATAAGTTAAGATTTGTTCTTGATCTTGCTAGGAGAAGAGATATAAGGAGTATCTGTGAAGAATTGACCCGGTTCTCTTAATCATTATTCATTTGGGTCAAGTATCATAAAAACCTTTGAGTTAGGTTGCTTCTCTCTCGAATCAACTTAATAGAAATGATGGGAATGCTTTTAAATTGAGTATATTTTGATGAATAGTTTATTACTTGGCTGTTTAGTAATTATTGGAAACCCTTATTTGTGATGGTTTGGAAAATTGGGGTAATCTAAAAAATTGGGTATTTGAATAACGTGCTTATGTTATTAATTTTAAAATTGATATTTTAAAAAAGGGTACTTTCTAGAATTGTGGAACACGGTTTGGATTATATTTTTTCAATAAAATTGAATGTTTTATTGACATTAATGTGATACTTTGAAATTGGTTTTTTCTTTTGTTTTCAATAAAAATTTATTTTTATTGAAATGGTTTGTTTTGGTGATTTAAAATGGTTTGGAATATGTGGGGTTGTGTGAGTTCATGTTTTATGTTCCCCTAAATAAGGGACGCATACCATTGGGGTAAAAGTTGAGTGACCCATGATCGGGGGAGTGTGTCATTGGGACATAGTTTAATTGGATGAGAGACCCCTCATGAGTTTGGAACTATCGAACATAGCATGCATTTGTGGGTGTCTTGTGAACTATTGAATGGGTATGCCAACATAATAATCATAATTTTTTTTATAATATTTAATTATTTATTTTTGGAAAAATAACATGCTAAAAATTAGTTTCATTTACTTTTGTTTTCACTTGGTTATCATCGTTTTTTGAACATGTTTAAATTTTGTTATAAACTATTTTGGTAAATTGTTTTATATAAACTATTTTATATAATGTTACAACCATTCTATACTTGTGGCCTAAGTTGGGCATTTTTTAGAAAAACCTACTGAGTTTTATAAACTCGCTTTCTTTGGAACTTTTGTGATTTTGTAGACACTGCCTTCTGGGACTTTGGTAAAGGTAAATTATCACACTTCTTTACCCCATGTCATGATACTTTGGACTACTTGGAGATGTTGTATCAAGGAGCTTGTGGAGTGTGAAGTCTTGTTTTGATCTTGGATTTTATTTTTTCCGCATACAGTTTACTTTGATGTTGGATTATCATCCATTGTAGCATAACTTAGTTGGTTGTTTTTAAAGAGAATGATTTAAAAATGACTTCGTTTATTTCATGAATCATATAACGAGCTGTTTGTTGTTGGTTTTTTGGGATATTTGTTTAAGTCATTAAAGGTTAAATTGTCCCCCAGTTACTTTGAAACCCTTCAACGTTTATTTTCAGTCTTTGGTTCCTTAGGGACTTCAGTTAAGGCCCACTTATAAGGCCCCAGCATTAAACCTTACTTAATATTGAATTAAATTAATAATTCACATTGAGGATGTTTTCAGGTTTAGAGTTTTAGAGAATTAGGACATAACTATTACATCTCAAAAGATTACAAAGTAGACACTTCTACTATGTTTCCATAAAATAAAAACTCTTAAAAAGAAACATGTCTAGTTACATGTTTTAGATAGCCTGAATTTCCCTTGATACCATCCTTGACCCTAATCCACATTAAGTCCTATGAAAAACATTTCAAAAAAACTTGGGGTGAGCATAAAAAGCTCAGTAAGGGATACACAAAGAATGAAAACTGTTAGTTTTTCAAACATCAAGTAAACCATGTATACTTTATCAAAGTAATACCTTCACCTTCATGAAGTAGTAAAAACTCTTCACTAAATAAAATATCATTACTTACCCTTTTGTAATCAAATATTACCATAAAACCCATATAAAGAACACATAACATATAAAGGTAACTTGGGACATAAACATACTTAAGTGTAATAACCAAACGGTCAACTTCCACACATATCACTTAATGGAATAGCCATACGGTCGACTTCCACACATACTTAATGGAATAGCCATATGGTCGACTTCCATACCCAATGCATTGGAGGTTATAATGTAACCACCTGTCCTGGTATTCACGGCACCACCCGCCATATGGTTTATCACGTAACCACCCGTCAAATGTCCAAGTACCATTATAAAATCATAAGACATAAAATAAACACAATGGAAAGAAAACATTTCCACATTCCAATCACAATATATCACATAAATATATTGACATAAAAAATACATTATAAAAACCATTTTCAATACCAAAATACATAAAAGAGTATATGGTATTTATTTTGTTTTAAAAAACATTACGGCTTGTTGAGGAACCCAAAGACCAAATAATACTCGCGGTGGAGGAAAAGGTCGTTGTCACTGTGTACGTTAAAAAACATTCCTTTTTTCGTTTAGTAAAACGCTTCGTAGAAAAATATTCCTTTTGTATAAAAGTAAAATTCTAATGGGTTTATACACTGTATAAAAGAAAGTTGTGTATAAAACGAAATATGCCTCAATGAAAGGAGACTGAGACGAATTCCCTTACCTCGGGTCCGACTTGACTCGATCATTCTTTAACCTCCTGAATAATAAACATGAGTTAATTTCTACTTTATTTAGAACCTTTTTCAAGTTCATTATTACTTCTATATCACTTATTACCAGGTTATGAACACTGTGTAATTATTTAAGTTAAAAATGGTCGTTTTGTCGATCCTTGGTACTTGAGTCAAAAATAAACTCTTTATAATTACAAGTTGTTCATGTGGTAAAACATCCATTATATCAAAAATTATATTCATGATATAGATATCGTATATATCATATATATCCAGTATATACATGAATTTATAATATTACATAATCATTTAGAGGTAAGAAATGAAATGCACTGTTCATGGAGACGGTAAGTCGTACGTACGCATGAACGCTACTTTAATTTCTATTTCATATTTTTATGGAATGGAATAATAATGATATAAAGGTATATTATAATTCCAGTATAATATCATATATAATACCATTAATTAAATCTTTTATACATCCCACATATGGCATTAATGAAATCAAATCACTTTGAGGGGGCGGTAGTCCGCACTTCCTTAAATGAAGATATCACGTTTACCAATAATGGAAACCATAAAGGTATTCCCAAAATGAAAAATACAGAAGCATAAGGAAAACATAAAAATATTATATATCATATATAAGTGTAGTTTCATCTTAATGGCCACCTTTGAAGGTGTTAAAAAATTGTTGAACAATCATCGTTTCGGGAGGTAGAAATTCTCCATCCACAAAAACAGTATCTTCTTTAACCATTAGATATAGGTGTGTGTATGTTTATCTCTAATACTTCTTATAACAACATCCTAGTATATTGAAGATACTTTAGTTGTTACAAAAGAAATGAATAAAAAGATTTTAGGGGGTTGGAGAAGCAAAATAAAACAAAAGGACTCAAGTGAATACATTACCTTAAAATCGGGTAACTCCCTTTGGTTTGATCTCAAAGGCTTACTTGGGAAGACTTCTACCCAAAGTGAGGCTTCAATGAGTAATATAGGGATGTGGAGAGACAAAATTGGTAGGGTTTGGCCAAGCAAAAGGCTTTGGAAGTGTGGTTATGGTGGTAGAGGTGGGGGCCTTTTACAAGAGGAGAGGAGGGGCACTCTTGGAAAGTAAGGAAATGTTACTTTATTTTAGAATAAGTTTCGGATTTTAATGGTACCACATTTATGTGTATCGAGTATAATGTTACAAGGGTTCTAAATCCACCCATCCAATAGGTTTTTTAGATGTGTAGGTCTTATATTTTACATTATCTTTCCATTTTATTTAAATCGTTAAATAACGGGGTCATCGTTGTATCATCATGAAGTCATAAATAATTTAATTTATTTAATGTCTAAAAATTAAAAAAAAACTATGATGTAGTAAATCTGTTTACGTTTCAAATGAATATTTATAGTCAAAATTCGGATTTGTATAACCCCATGTAAAAATTGTTTTAGTAAAACAACTCATGTCTGTGACATTTTTATTTTAACATTAAATAAAAAGATATTAATTTCATTTTCCTACCAATGTGGCTCAATGGGGTCCCCAAGTTGACCCATAGATTTTATTGGTCGTACATGACACATCCAATAAGGTTAGGACATGTTTCAAGTTCATTTCATTTTATTAAAACATTATCTTTACCTTAAACTACACTAATTACCTCTAATCGCGATTAAAAACATAAAACTTACTATTCACCAAAAAATTATTTTAATCCCATTGAACCACATTTTACTTCTTAATGACAACCATGTATGTCGTATTTTTGAAATTCAAAACACAGAGGTGGTAAAATTTCATTTAAACGAAAAATCAGTTTTTTAAGTACCACTTAGTGGTTTAACTATTCATCAAAAATTGAAGTTTTTCAGAAAAATACCAAAACTTCACCCTAAGATATATTTGATATTCCGAATTCAAAAATTAAGTCCATTTTAAAAAATTCAAAACATATAAGTTGAATTAATTAATTTAATAATTAATTCCCGTTGTTAGAGCAAATAGCATGTTTTTATGAAACAATAAGTATCAAAATATTGACACTAGTTTAAGTCCGATTTCAACGTGAAATTAATTCCAATGACCACTATTGGATTTAATGGTAATAATATATTCTAATTTCACTTTAAAACCAATTCAAAATATATTCTAATCATATAAATAAATTAGATTAAAAAGAGGTTTTGAATTAAAATACAACATTTTACACTATTCATTAAAAAATGAACTTTATCGGAAAAATACCAAAAAAGTACACAAAGTAAATTTTGATGTCCCGATTCTAAAGAAGAGTTTTATTTGGTCCAATAGAATGTATAAGATTGAACAAAACTATATTTAATGACGTTTCGCCATCAAAAGGAGATAAGTGAACCTTTAGTGAAAACTAGGGCATATACGCCTAAAATTGAATTCTTTCCGCATTTTAAGCCTTTATCATTTATTTGATAAAATTAAAAACATTTAAAAACATATATAATCATTTTTTTGTTATTTCTATCCATTCCCGCCAATACAACGGCTATGTGTTAACTACCATTTAAAATAATATTATTTTATTACCAGTGTGCAACATAAGATTTCAAAGAAACTCTTTGTTGCGTATCGGGTACGCTATCAAACATAGCAACCCATTTAAAGTAAAATTAATATTTAATTCGTAAATATTAATAAATATGAAAATGTTTTATTCATTATTTACCTAGGATGTTACATCCTTCCCCCCTTTTGGGAATTGCATCCTCACAATTTTATTCACTTATCAAAATAAGTGGGGGTATTTATCCCTCATAGAATTTTCAGATTCCCACATTGCCTCTTCAACAATATGGTTTTTTCACAAAACCTTTACCTGGTGAATTACCTTATTTCGCAACACTTTCTCTCTTCGGTCAAGAATATGGACTAGTTGTTCTTCATAATATAGGTTCTCCTCCAGTTGAACTACCTCTGGACTCAAAACATGAGATGGATCTGGCATATACTTCCTCAACATCGAAACATGAAAAACATTGTGTACCTGAGATAAACTAGGAGGTAAAGCCACTCGGTAAGCAACTGATCCAACTTTCTCCAGAATTTCATATGGTCCAATGAACCTTGGACTCAGCTTTCCTTTCTTACTAAATCTCATCACACTTTTCTATGGAGAAACCTTGAGAAAAACATGATCACCTACCTCGAATGATAGATCCTTCCTCTGGTTATCCGCAAAACTCTTCTGCCTGCTCTGAGCTGTTCTCATGTGTTTCTAAATCAACTGAACTTTTTCTGTCATCTCTTCTACCAATTCTGGTCCCATCAGCTTCCTTTCACCCACTTCAACCCAAAATGCTGGAGTTTAACACCGCTTCCCGTATAATGCCTCAAATGGTGTCATCTGTATACTAGAATGAAAACTGTTATTATAAGAAAACTCAACCAAAGAAAGATGTTGGTCCCAACTTCCTTGATAATCCATAGAGCAAGCTCGTAGCATATCCTCCAATGTCTGAATTGTTCGTTCTGACTACCCATCTGATTGCAGATGAAAAGTTGTACTAAAATTTATTTCAGTACACAAAGACTTCTGAAGGCCTTTCCAAAAGTTAGAAGTAAACCTGGGATCACGATCAGATACAATGGAGAGAGGAACTCCATGTAACCTGAATATCTATTTAAGATACAAACGAGAAAGTTGATCTAGAGAGAAAGTATCTCGAATAGGAAGTAAATGAGTAGATTTAGTCAAGCGATCAACAATAACCCAGATTTCATTATTACCTTGAGGTGTCTTTGGCAATCCCACAACAAAGTCCATGGATATATTTTCCCATTTCCACTCTGGAACTGGTAAGGATGAATCATCCCTTTCGGTAACTTCCTCTATGATTTAACCAATTGACAAGTCAAACAATTCACAGTAAAATCAGTAATATCTCTTTTCATTCCATCCCACCAGTAATACTCCTGCAGATCCCTGTACATCTTAGTACTGCCATGATGAACGGAAAATGGGGAACTATGAGCCTCACATAACAACTCATTCTTCAATTGTGAATCACCAGGGACACATAATCTCTTCCCAAACCTCAAAACACAATCATTATCAATGTTGAATTCAGGAAACTTACCCTTCTAAACCAGCTCTACCTTTTTCTGCAACTCACTGTCTTCCCTCTTTGCTTGCTTAATTCTGTATGATAGGATGATCTCACTGATACCTGAAACAAAACAAAAGAACTTCCTACACCAACAACTTCTAGGCCAATGTTCAACAAATCAAAAACCAAAGGATCATGTTCCAAACGTAGCATGGTTAATGAAGCATTACTTTTTCGACTCAAAGCATCGGCCACTTTATTTTCTTTTCTCGGATGGTAATGAATTGTACAATCATAATCCTGTATTAATTCTAGCCATCTCCTCTATCTCAAGTTCAATTCTTTCTGAGTGAATATATACTTTAAACTTTTGTGATCAGTATATATTTCACACTTTACTCCATACAAATGATGCCTCAAAATTTTTAAAGCAAAAACAACAGAAGCTAATTCCAATTCATGTGTAGGGTAATTTGCCTCATGAATTTTCAACTGACGTGAAACATAAGCAATTACCTGATCATTCTGCATAAGGACACAACCAAGTCCTTTCAATTAAGCATCATTGTAGATAACAAACTCACCATTCCTGGAAGGAAGTGCCAATACTGGAGCATTCACCAATCTTCTTTTCAGTTCTTGAAAACAATCATCACATTCTTTTGTCCAGATAAACTTAACACCCTTCCGAGTTAGCTTAGTCATTGGACTAGATAACAGTGAAAAAATTTCAACAAACCTTCGGTAGTAACCTGCCAAACCAAGAAAACTACGGATCTTAGTTATATTTTTGGGTCTTTACCATTCTTTAACAACTTTTTTTTATCAGGATCGACAGTTATGCCATATTTTGAAACAATGTGACCCAGGAAAGAAATTTGTTGTAACCAAAACTCACACTTACTGAATTTTCCATATAGTTTCTTTTATTTTAAGGATTGCAAGATAACCCTTAAATGACTTTAATGCTCCTCTTCACTTTTAGAAAACACCAAAATATCATCAATGAAAACAACCAAAATTTTTCACCCGAGTCAACGGAGCCATCACTACAACAAACTGTTTAGTTCTGATTCTGACCATCTCAGGATACTGATTTGAAAGTTTATTTCCTTATTTATGCCTTCCCAGAAAAGTTGTTATGTTTCCTATATGAAAAACCATTCTTAACAGAGAAATATCTTAGGCGAAGCAACATGGTAATCTTTAAATGCTATATCATTTCAATCATACCATAAATTAACTTATAATTTAACACTTTTCTAACTCCTAATGTTGTCTAAACCGACCTTTGATACCAACTATAAGGCCCCAGCCTTAAACCTTACTTAATGTTGAATTAAATGAATAATTCACATTGAGGATATTATAAAGTTTAGAGTTTTATAGAATTAGGACATAACTATTACATCTCAAAAGATTACAAAGTAGACACTTCTACTATGTTTCCATAAAATAAAAACTCTTAAAAAGAAACATGTCTAGTTCCATGTTTTAGATAGCCTGACTTTCCCTTGATCCCATACTTGACCCTAATCCACATTAAGACCTGTAAAAAACATTTCAAAAAAACTTGGGGTAAGCATAAAAAGCTCAGTAAGGGATACACAAAGAATGAAAACTATTAGTTTTTCAAACATCAAGTAAACCATGTATACTTTATCAAAGTAATACCTTCACCTTCATGAAGTAGTAAAAACTATTCACTGAATAGAATATCATTACTTAACCTTTTGTAACCAAATATTACCATAAAACACATATAAAGAACACATAACATATAAAGGTAACTTGGGACATAAACATACTAAAGTGGAATAACCATACGGTCGACTTCCACACATATCACTTAATGGAATACCCATACGGCCGACTTCCACACATAATGAATGGAATAGCCATAAGGCCAACTTCCATACCCAATGAATTGGAGGTTATAACGTAACCACCCGTCCTAGTATTCACGGCACCACCCGTCATATGGTTTATCATGTAACCACCCGTCAAATTTCCAAGTACCATTATAAAATTATAAGACATAAAATAAACACAATGGAAAGAAAACATTTCCACATTCCATTCACAATATATCACATAAATATATTGACATAACAAATCCATTATAAAAAACATTTTCAATACCAAAATACATAAAAGAGTATATGGTATTTATTTTGTTTTAAAAAAAACATTACGGCTTGTTGAGGAAGCCAAAGACCAAATAATACTCGCTGCGGCGGAAAAGGTCGTTGTCTCCGCGTACGTTAAAAAAACATTACTTTTTGTCGTTTAGTAAAACGCTTAGTTGAAAAAGATTCCTTTTGTATAAAAGTGAAATTCTAATGGGTTTATACACCGTATAAAAGAAAGTTGTGTATAAAACGAAATATGCCTCAATGAAAGGAGACTGAGACGAAGTCCCTTACCTCAGGTCCGACTTGACTCGATCGTTCTTTAACCTCCTGAATAATAAACTTGAGTTAATTTATACTTTCTTTAGAAACTTTATAAAGTTCATTATTCCTTTTATATCACTTATTACCAGGTTATGAACACTGTGTAATTATTTATGTTAAAAATGGTCGTTTTGTCGATCCTTGGTACTTGAGTCAAAAATAAACTCTTTATAATTACAAGTTGTTCATGTGGTAAAATATCCATTATATGAAGAATTATATTCTTGATTTAGATATAATATATATCATATATATCCAGTATATACCTGAATTTATAATATTACATAATCATTTAGAGGTAAGAAATGAAATGCACCGTTCATGGAGACGGTAAGCCGTACGTACGCATGAACGCTACTTTCATTTCTATTTCATATTTTTATGGAATGGAATCATAATGATATAAAGGTATATTATAATTCCAGTATAATATCATATATAATAACATTAATTAAATCCTTTATACATCCAACATATGGAATTAATGAAATCAAATCACTTTGAGGGGGCGGTAGTCCACACTTCCTTAAATGAAGATATCGCGTTTACCCATAATGGAAACCATAAAGGTATTCCCAAAATGAAAAATACAGAATCTTAAGGAAAACATAAACATATTATATATCATATATAAGTATATTTTCATCTTAATGTCCACCTTTTAAGGTGTTAAAAGAATGTTGAACAATCATCGTTTCGGGAGGCATAAATTCACCATCCACGGAAACAGTATGTTCTTTAACCATTAGATGTAGGTGTGTGTATGTTTAGCTCTAATAATTCTTATAACAACATCATAGTATATTTCAGATACTAGAGTTTTTACAAAAAAAATGAATAAAAAGAGTTTAGGGGGTTGGAGAAGCAAAATAAAACAAAAGGACTCAAGTGAAGACATTACCTTAAAATCGGGTAACTTCCTTTGTTTTGAGCTCAAAGGCTTCCTTGGGAAGACTTATGCCCAAAGTGATGCTTCAAGGAGTAATATAGGGATGTGGAGAGACAAAAATGGGCAGGGGTTGGCCGAGCCAAAGGCTTTGGAAGTGTGGGTAAGGTGGTAGAGGTGGGGGCCTTTTTTAAGAGGAGAGGAGGGGCACTCTTGGAAAGTAAGGAAATGTTACTCTATTTTAGAATAAGTTTCGGATTTTAATGGTCCCACATTTATGAGTTTCGAGGATAGGGTTATAAGGGTTTGAAATCCACCCATCCAATAGGTTTTTTACATATGTAGGTCTTAGATTTTACATTATCTTTCCATTTTATTTAAATCGTTAAATAATGAGGTCATCGCTGCATCAACATGATGTCATTGATAATTTAATATATTTAATGTCTAAAAATTATAAACCAAATACTGTGATGTATGAAATCGTTTTACCATTCCAATGAATATTTATAGTCAAAAATAGGATTTGAATAACCCCATGTAAAAATTGTTTTAGTAAAACAACTCATGTTTGTGACATTTTTATTTTAACATTAAATAAAAAGATATTAATGTCATTTTCCTACCAAAGTGGCTCCATGGGGTCCCCAGGTTGATCCATGGATTGTCTTGGTCGGCCATGACACATCCAATAAGTGTAGGACATGTTTCCAGTTCATTTCATATTATTAAAACATTATCTTTACCTTAAACTACACTAATTAACTCTAATCACGATTAAAAACATAAAAGTTAATATTCACCAAAAAAATTATTTTAATCCCATTGAACCACATTTTACTTATTAATGACAACCATGTATGTCAGATTTTTGAAATTCAAAACACAGAGGTGGTAAAATTTCATTTAAACGAAAAATCATTTTTTTAAGTACCACTTAGTGGTTTCACTATTCATCAAAAATTGAAGTTTTTCAGAAAAATACCAAAACTTCACCCTAAGATATATTTGATATTCTAAATTCAAAAATGAAGCCATTTTACAATATTCAAAACATATAAGTTTCATTAATTAATTTAATAATTAATTCCCGCTGTCAGAGCAAATAGCGTGTTTTTATGAAACAATAAGTATCAAAAGATTGACACTAGTTTAAGTCCGATTTCAATGTGAAATTAATTCCAACGACCACTATTGGATTTAATGGTAAAAATATATTATAATTTCACTTTAAAACCAATTCAGAAGATAATCTAATCATATAAATAAATTAGATTAAAAAGAGGTTTTGAATTAAAATACAACATTTTATATTATTCATTAAAAAATGAACTTTATCGGAAAAATACCAAAAATTTACACAAAGTAAATTTTGATGTCCCGATTATAAAGAAGAGTTTTATTTGGTCCAATAGAATGTATAAGAGTTAAAAAAACTATATTTAATGACGGTTCGCCATCAAAAGGCGATAAGTGAACCATTAGTGAAAACTAGGGCATATACGCCTAAAATTGAATTCTTTCTGTATTTTAAGCCTTTATCTTTTATTAGATAAAAGTAAAAACATTTAAAAAACATAAATAATCATATTTTTGTTATTTATATCCATTCCCGCCAATAAAATGGCTTTGTGTTAACTACCATTTAAAATAATATTATTTTATTACTAGTGTGCAACATAAGATTTCAAAGAAACTCTTTATTACGTATCAGGTACGCTATCGAACATAGAAACCCCATTAAAGTAAAATTAATATTTAATTCGAAAATATTAATAAATATGAAAATGTTCTATTCATTATTTACCTGGGATGTTACACCACTAATGACTTTGTGTACTCTCAAGACAATGGGAATTAGCAGGTCATTACAGAGAGGGTACAGGTAGTGGCCTAGGTTTGACACTCCGTGTACTCCTCATTTTCTACCATTTTTAGGGGTTTCCCTATTTTTTGTATCTTGATTCACAGGATTTATAATGGGGCACATGATTATTCCATTCTGAGTATCTTTCCATGTAGATCATGATAATGAAACCTATAGGGTGATTTGAGGGCTCCTAAGAGGTTTTTTGGTTTTTTCTTAAATAGAGGGGTTAATAATTTGGAAATAGAATTTAGTTTTCTCTTAAGAGTGACCTTGATCAAATATTTTACATGACATATCTCACTAGACTAATGATTTTTTTAGATATTCTTTTGAGGATGTCTCCCTTGTGAGATGTGACCTTCTAGATGATGAGGCTATATCATTAGTTATTCCAAAGGAACCCTTTTAGGATACCTCAATTTATATTTTATCATAGAGGATACCTTGTAGGATACCTCTATTTACTTTATATTAGAGGATACCATGTAGGATTAATTCTTTGACCTTCACTGCTGAGTATCTTGAGTAAGATGCCTCTCTTATGTTATGACCGGAGGGACCGAGTGGGGGCCCTGATGTTGAACCAAACATAAGCCAGTATGTTGAAACTGTGTAGAGAAAGTAGAATGTGTATCGTTATAAAACATACCAAACTTTTAAGCCTATTAGGTTGTGGAAGTAATTGTGGGTTGGGCATTCAGCCACCTCAATAGTTGTTATTGCATTAACTTATTTACTACAGAGGCAGTGATGATAGCTTGAGGTGAAACCTGGTTTGTGGATGGTTATTCAAATGTGATGCACCATTTAACTTTGGGATGCTCAGATGTGTTACCTATGATCAATATTCTGACTCTTATTGATTTTGGATACCCATAAATTCATTTGGGATCCGACTATTGATCCATCATGATTGAAATTTACATGATTGGATGTCGTGGTCATTTACACTCCTTGGATCTAATTTAAATTGTACACCTTGAGTTATACTTGGATTATCAATGTAGGAATTACTTGGATGGACTCAAAGGTCATATGTTCTATAGTAATCCTTGAGTGATACTTTTATTCCTATGTTGGAATTCATTAGAAGGACTCATAGGATGGAACTTTTATACACTTTATGGATGATTACACTCTCCTCAAGTGATGCCTAGGATGCTCCCTAGGATTGATTGAACACATCGTGACTGCATTTTCTAAAGGTACTTATTAGGATACGGTTGTTGATCCATTTATATATAAAGGTATTAAAAGCATGTACTTGGATCCTGAGAGTATTCCTTATACATATTTCTTATAGTTCATCTCCTTATGAATCATTTGAGTCATTATGTTTGGAATCTCTATAGGCTAGGACCAGAGATTCATACATTGGACTGGATTTAAATTCCATGAGTTGCATGAAGTTCAGCTTAGTGACCATTTATAGGATTTTATATCGGTATACAGTATCCTTTATTATAGTTTTTATAGGTTTGTATTAGATAACCTAGGGTTAGGATATTTATTCCCCTGTGGATACTTAGCTTGCACAGATAAATTTTCATTATTGGCCAAAGTTAGTATTGTCGATTGGTATTACGGGCCTATAGATTTATTTAATGATACATGGCTCGAGTGGTACAATGTCTAGATCAATTCAATTTATATAAGATGTTTATTTTATCATATCATGGGTCCGGAGATCTTTCGGGGATTAATTTGGTTATGTTTTTCTTTATTGCTTGTATACTTATGTATATGAGAACATGAATATATATATATATATATATGGTAATGTATATCTATCCATGCATATTTGTACTCATATAAGATGGTTTTTTTGTTTATATGACAGGGTTCATGGACCCAAGAATCCTTTGGGGACTTGTTTTTGTAATTTATATATATTGATTTTATATTTTCAGTTGAATCTCATCTAGTATGAGAATATTTCATGATCATAAACTTATGATAGCAGATTTATAGGTTTATTATTACAGTGGACTACTGATATTATTTTACACACCCGTACATGCACCTCGGTGTGTATTCATTCTTTATGTTTGATTTTCTGGTTGATCACATATTCATGGTGGATAAGGATGAGGATCAAGGTTAAATGGTTAAGCATATCCACTTATGTGGATTCTTATGATGAGGCTAATGATGTTCAATTTTTTTGAGATTGGGCATGGATTCTTACACAGAGTTAGTAGTAGATCCCTATACTTTTATTTTAGTTTATTTTATATACTGCCATAAGTATGTTCATCCCAGTCAGTGACTAGTATTGTATGTACAATATATCTATTAAAGCTTTTATAGAACATCATTTATTATTAAAATATGTTTTATTTCAGTTTATTTATTGATTTTGAACTATGTTTATTTCATTCTTGGATTTTAATTTGATATTTATGTTGTTTTTTACTCTGATATGAATGCATAGTCTCTCTAAAAACACATCTTGGGACCTCAATGCTATTTGGAAGCCTATAATATATGGAGAGACATGCTTGAGGCATCGTAATGTACCGGCTCTATGCACTGATTTAGTGAAATCTAGGTCGTGAATATACAAAGTAGTATTGGAGTTGTGTCTTTTCTTATTGTAATACTATTTGGGGTGTGGTATATAGAAGCAATAGGAATGTGTCGAAACCCATGATGGATATCGGACTGGTGTGTCGAAAACACCTCTTCTGGTTAGTATTCCTAGTTTCTATGGATATGGTATTACTATTATGATCTATGATGTTATAGTTTTATATGATTCTCCTTTAAAGTGTCACCCATTTTGGGTGGATGTAATGATTTATTATAGATTACAGGCTATTACCTTTTTCAAAGAGTTCAATGACTGATTTTGACTCTTGGATAAAAAGGTTAAGAGGCTTCTCATGCATTATATTTGGTATGTAGGATTATCATGTTATAGTCCATCTAGTGTGTTATTTAACTATAGAGAGTGGAAAATTGTTTAAATTGTCGAAAAAAATCTAAATGGTGTTTTCATATATAGATGTTTTTTTCAATTCAACTAAATTGGACCAACTTGAATATATATATTTCATTCGGATGGAGGGTAATGTGGATCAATGTTGAGTTTTTTGGTGGATAGGATGATGACTCAGCCCTCACGCATGGGAGGTGTAACAACACTATTAAGTCGATATAGCACATGATTCCCATTTTTTAAACCCCTCATAGGGTGTTGTTACTTAGGTTTGGTTATTTAAATTGTTAGTGACGATCAATATATATTTTTCCTATATATTTTGGAATGAAATTCTATTATACTGACCATCATTTGTAGTTATCTAGTTATATTGTTGAATATTATGCTAATAGGTTCCAGGATGTTTCTAGTGAACTAGTCATTGATGGGGTATTACTTTATATGGATTCTTGGTGAGTGTCAATTTAGTATCTCATTTTTGTTGGTATCATTGCCTCTAGGGATCAGTTATGTATGAGAATTCTTAGGGAGGATCGGGCCCCTATAGACCATGTTAACAGTTTTTTACCATTATAGGTTGTTGTGATCCCTACCTTAGAGTGGTTTGATCTTTTAGTCCTGGCACTAAGACCATGGGTCCTAGTTAGGATACTTGATCAGTAGGGATAGGTGGGATACCTATAGGACATTATGTTTTACTCAAACCCTCGTAGGATTACATTTATTTTGTTTGAGGGTACCCTGCTTTAGAGAGGTTTTCCAGGTTTATTAATTCCTTTTTAGGTACTGAGCTTGGTTATATGATTCATTTGAGATATAGGCATGGTTGGTAAATGATGTTTTTGATATAGGAAAGTTATAGTCTTTGGATTTTGATGAAACCCATTGGCTACTTTTTTCAAGATTGGATTTGATGAGAAGGACTATTTGGGTACCATCCCTATTGACCAATGATTCCACTATTGCTAATGTATTTTGGGTGTGGGTAGATTCTCATGACTGTAATGACATTGGGTGATGGGAGGTCGTAGAATAAATCATGGAACAGGTGAGGTTCTCTATTTTGAAGAGGAGTTCCAAGGGTGATTCAAGATTAATAAACTTGACATTCTGTGCAGCATGGTCAGATTATCCTTGTTATAGATGACTTTTGGGAGCATGATTCAGGAAATAAAGGTACACACCTATTTCATGTGGTATCATTTAAAATAATAAATCTATGACTAGTTTTATATGATCCAAGGACCAATGTTTTCAAGACTTTCCATGGGCATGGTTACCCTGGTGTTATAGTTAAATGACGAATACTCCTCCGTGGTATAAGAGGCATCGAGAATAAGTTGGGTGTTGTGAGATGGTTGACTAACACATTCCTATCATGGGGTGTAAAATAAAAAAAATATTTCATATGCTAAAATGAATTATAGTGGTCAACCTAGGTTGTGTCTAGAGATATTACACAATAATCAAGCTATAACCTTAAATTATAAAAATAATTGGAGGTTGTTTTAAATGGTTTTATTTAGAAAACAAACTAAAGTAAAAAAATAATATATATCAATTACTAAAAATATTGAAATAAAATGGATAAAGAAATTGATTGAAAATAGAAATATGAATTGGGTGGTTATTTGTTGTTCATCTTTCTAATTGTAATGCAATTATAGTTCAAATTTATCCAATCCTCATCTATTAAGCCAAATAAAGTGAGATTATATGATCTCTTCCTCTCAATCCATTATTTAACTACTAATGATGAGAGTGAACATTTCCAAGATCTCAGCTCGATCTACTCAACTTACTTTGTGTGTGATAGTTATCGTGAATACCCTCAATTGACTTGGCCAATACCCAATAGGGTCTTGTTTATCCTAAACAATCAAAAATATACACTACACCACACATACGTTCAGAAAATCACCAAGTAATTTACCATTAAGCCCAGATATATTCCATCATATATAAAATACAGCCAAGAGGAGGTGTAAAATGATCATTGAACAAGGAAAAATCAATAACATAATCTAAAACCAAATGCAATCATACATGATAGTAAAAATACCTATTATAAATTTAAACTACATTTCAAAAGAGATAAAGGATTTTATATAATTACGTGAAAGAACTCAAACATTAAAAAAGGGAAAACCTATCATTCCCCAATCACTCAGAAGATTCCCATTCCATGTTAAATGCATCCACAAATACGGGTAATAAGAATACATTACAAAATTAAAAAAATAGGGAAAATAAAGAAGGTAAAATTTCTATTCTTGAATCATTCCACTGAATGCATTCTTCTGTTCTTCCCACCAGACGATTGAAAATTTCTAAGTTTCCTTTTTAAAGGTTTTTCTAAAAGGATTTTGTTATCTAATCTCAATTTTTTAATGAATTTGGACACATGTACACAGGTTTATAACTTAATTACTCAAGTATACTTTTCTAGAAGAGGAGACTCTTAAACATAATCCAATTCGACATATTCAAAGGTAGCACTAATTAAAAAATTTCTCTATGGTATTTAGTGGGAGAACGTGTAATTGATTATTATTTCTAATATTTCTATATTCACATCATTTGGAGTTATGTAGGATTGGATATTCTACAATAACTGAGGCGGGGTCCATTCTGTCATCCAGAAAACTTTCTCCAATTGGTTTATTTTTCTGGGTCCGTGTTTCTCAAATGGGATTTGGGTCCAAATGACATAGTTGAATCCCACTAGTAAAGAAATCCAAAAAATAAACACTCAATTTGGATCAAAGTAGTAAAATATATCACAGAAATTCAAAATATTAAGAAAACTGTCAATTTTCTAGAACTATGAATTATTCACAATTAAGCCCAAAATTTACCAAAAATACAAAAATAATAAAAATCAGGTAAAATTTATTAACTGGAAGGGATCAAATAATTTAAAAACATATAAATAATTATGAAAATATAAACTCTATCAATTCCCCCACACTTAGTACTTGGACTCCTGGAAAAGTAAACATCAAATAAAAACAAATAAAATTAAAAACACATACCCATGAGATCCACCATTTTCACACTAAGAAACAATAGATATCATGACTCATAAAAACCCATAATTTAAAGTCCTCCATTCATATAATTCAATATATTTCATTTTATTTCTCCTACTAGGCACATAAAACAAATATCTCACATTAATGTTATCTTATCTTACAAATTTTAATTTTCAACAAGACTTTTCTCATCCACACACATGAAATATTCACCATAGACTTGATATATTCAAACATATACAACCAATGTGAGACAATGAATTATGTTTATCATGAGAAATTTAAAGGGTTGTTTTGTGGATTTGGGTTGTTATGATTTATATCTAAAACAATCTAGTCCATAATGAAGAGGGTATGGATCTTTTTAAAAAAAATTACAAGATTGTGATTTTCACTCAAGTATGGTGTCCTCCTCACTCCTCATAGTTGAAAATCATCTTCATCATCACAAAATCTTGGGAAAATTATACAGTATTAATCATTTCTACATCAGAAAGTTCTATCTTCACAAATAGAACTTTTCTTGATAGCTCCTAACTGGAAGAAACTTATTTCTTCATTCAAATCTCTAGAAAGGCACAACTAATCTTATCATGAAAGCTCCAAAAAATCATATATTTCCAAAGAATTAATTTTTTTCATCATCAAACACATCTTTATAAATTTTATTTTCCACTGAAATTTTCACCAAATGAGGTATCACAACACAAGATAGCTTCCCCCAAACTTATGTTTAACAGGATCGTGAAATTTCACTTCATCATAATTTTGGATATGGAAAATTGGTCTGTAATGTGGCTATCCTAATGAGATGTTCTTGGATTCTAAGGGTTATAAGGATAAAATGTACAAATAAGACCAAAATAGAATTAATTATTTCTAAAAGGGTGATAGTTCACCAAAGAAAATCATCAATCATTTTAAACACAAGTACCCCAAACACTCATGTTTTGACCATAATAAATCAAATTATGGTAAAAGAAAGCA
Organism: Viscum album; assembly: GCA_963277665.1. Taxonomy (NCBI): domain Eukaryota; kingdom Viridiplantae; phylum Streptophyta; class Magnoliopsida; order Santalales; family Viscaceae; genus Viscum; species Viscum album. The sequence continues at coordinate 1,594,870,994 of OY728150.1, forward strand.
TGGTCTAGTTCTCTCAAGAAGAGAGGTTAATGAAAAGAATATGAAAAAAATATATTTCATATGCCACACCAAAAACTGATTTCAACGATAATTTTTTTGAGATGTGGGATGGGATTCAAAAAATATAGTACTTTTCATGAAATTGTCACGACCCATTCTCAGGGTCCGTTCCGTGACTACCCCAAGCCCACCATCCAAAGGCCAGGTACTAGCAACTAGCACCAAAGGCGTAATCTCGATAAAAATAGAAGGCATTGCCTTTAAAAAGTAAACAAAAACAACAGATTATGCAACTAGAAGTAAACAATAAGTAAAGATGTATACAAAAGAAAGTTCTTAAAGGATAGGAGTCAGAAATAAAAGCAAAATAGTAAAGTAAAAAAACTGAAAAGGTAGTACAACTGCAGAAAGGTAAAACAGCAACCACTGAGTCGTCCTCCAAGAATCCCACCTGAAGGGTGGGTATATATGGCCTCCTCATCACCCTAGATCCATCTGTCCACTCAGTGTACATCTCTCCAAGTGGTCTACCTCCGGGTACCGTTCAGCTCTACAACTCTCTACCTCGATCAGTGTTGTCCATCATCTGCAACCAACATAAGAAGTGCAGGCATATCCCATGCAGGGGTGAGTATAACGATACTCAGTAGGGACCCCGAGACCCCCAAAGGTCTCCCAGAATCCACGAAGGATAACCACAAAGGAAATATACAATCACGAAGTATCAACTAACCCTACTTAGGTATATACCCATACATATACCTAAGTTACCAATCACATTTCGGCTCCAACTCTCGATCCCAAGAACACCCAGTCCACGCATGAGGTAAGGTCAATCTCATCTAAGATAATGATTGAAAGACAAGACTCATCTCACACAGGTATGCCACAATAGTAGAGAGATATAGATGATCAGATAGAGCCACTGGATTATCTAATCTGTTGGACCCACACCAGATACAGGACTAGCTAAGCTGTCAGACACACATAGGATACAGGCCAGTTATCTCGCCTAAGCTGTCGGACCCACACATGATACAAGACCAACTATCTCGTCTAAGCTGTTAGACCCATATAGGATACATGACCAGCTATTCTGTCAGACCCACATAGGATACACGAATAGAATTCAGAACTATCGAACCCACACAGGATTCCGGTATAGTAGGTGTCGTCGTCGAACCCACAGAGGATTCTGGTACAGTAGTCGTCACAATCACAGCCAGCTCTAGGGTTCCCGCACACAGCACACTCGATTCTGGGAGGGACCGATCCTCAAGCAAAGGGGGTCAATACATCAACTATTATGAAGTCCTGAGTTGATGTATCCAAAAGTTATTTCTCATCATAAAGAACCCAACGCGACAGACGGAACGTCAATCGGACGCCCGGTCAGAGAGTTATTAGCTTTTCCGTTCCAGGGGCCCGGTTAGATTTACGCTCATTCCAACCCCAGCCATTTTCCAAAGTTTTCCTAAACTCCCATAGATTAACACAAAAGAACCGCCTCGTCGCGAGAGTCCCAGTGCCGCAGACGGCGCGTCATCCGGACACTCGGTCTTGAAGATATTTACAATTAAGCGAAATCGGGCCCGGCCCGTCAAGACCAGTTTGATGGAAGGTCGGTCTGATCCGGCTCGGCGGGTCTAACCCGGCTGGGGGGTTGGCCCAGCCCGATGGGGTGCGGCCCACATGCAGACCCGGCCCACAGAGTGGGCCGGTCCGGTTCTTCGAGCGGCGCCGAGCGGCGCCGCCACTCTGCCCAGCCGGCCGAAGCCAGCTAGTTCTATCTGGCATGAGCGGCCCACATAGTGGGACGTTGTTCCTCCCACGTGTCACCAAGTAGCACCTCAGTTCTTCAACCCATCTAGAAGGCGGCCGGTGGGTTCGCCCGGTGAGCGGCCCGCGGTTGCGGGTCGTGGCTCCTCCACCGCATGGTGCCTGCGGGCGCAGCGATCTTCTAGCCCGGTCGGTCATAGCTGGCCGATTCTTCCAGCCCATCTGGCATAAGTCCGGCTGGTTCTTCTTTTGCCGAGTGGCCCACAGATGTGGGCCATGGTTTTCGTCCACATGGCTGGTGTGACGGCGCTGGTCCACCACCACTTCCGCCTCTCCTGGTCACGGCCTTCGGTTGCTGCTGCCTTCGGTCGTCGTCGCCTCGTGATTGTGGTCTTATTCCTCTGGCGTGGTATGATAGCACCGCGCCCTTCCAACTCCACCTCCATTCTTAACAAAATCAAGAATCAACGGAGGGTCTTCGGGCCGTTTTTGTTTGGCCTGCGCCCTCCGCGTTAAGTGATAACAAAATAATTGGCCACCGTCAATCCAAATATAATCTCCATTGTACGAGGGTATAATTCACACGTTACAATAAATAAACCAAATCTCCCTACATCGTAATTGATGTTTCACGTTGACGAGCTGCGGAAGATAGGCGTCACGGAAGTCGGGCATCACGGAAGACGGTCGTCGTTCCGTCAACGCCAGAGGAAGTAGAGTTTGGAACGTCGTGTTGAGATGACGCCTTCAGTGTACTTCATGGGAAAGGGTGCCTCCTTTCCTTTCTCCAGTTGAAGAAGTGGAGGAGATGTTTCTTCACATCCTTCAGATACATGAAGCGTTCTTTGTCGAGAGGAAGATGTTCTTCGTGTTCTTCGTGGGAAGAACGCTTTCCTTTTAATTCTCCAAACCCCCCAACAGAATATTTTCCAAGAAAATAAAATAATAGCCGCCCTCCTATTTTAATGATGCCATGAAATTCAAATGAATTCAAAATAATTCTTCACACCACAAATTAATTAATTATGGCATTGATTAATTGTGTTGGCACAATTAAGGGGAGGGAGAGGTGAGGCTCCACCATAATGTTGGAGTTCGAAAGTTAAAAGGGGGTTTCAAGGAGTTAAGGGGGAGTTGAAGGGTTAGATGCATGTGTGGACCCCACCACATATTATCCTCCCATGGGAGGTTATGTGGGAGTGGGCCACACCCCCAACTTCCCTTTGGAGAAAATAACCGCCACCTAAATAAATAAAAATATGTCACACATATTTTTATCAACTTTATTTAGGAACCCCAAAAACTAACTTCTGCTCTTGACCAAACGCAACTACAGTAGAGGTCTCCTTAAGAAAATACTGGCACTGCGAGTTCATCGGTGTCCTCAGATTTCAATTCTGAGCACTGGTTCGAATGATAGAGAAACCCGCACGTATGTTTACTGAACGTACATGAAAAAAACTTCAGAAATTGATTTCGGCCCTCGGAATCAGGCACCGTCAGAGATTGAGGACTTGTAAAATTCCAAAGAATTTATGAAAAAAAATTCCTTCAAATTTATGGGTCTTTAAATTACCCCCAACATAGGGATTTACATCTCCATAAAGCTACAACACGCACTAGGGAAACAAACGGGGGTACTGAGCATGCATCTGAGCCTCCCGCTCTCATGTTCTCTCTTGGAGGTTCTCATACTGCCAGAGAACGTGCACTAGAGGATTTGACCATCCACGCAGGACCGGATCCTGTCGATCCTTGATCTTCACTGGGACCTCCGTGAAATTCACCATGTCATTGACATCCAGCTCCCCACGTTCGTTAATGGGGGATAGGTTGTGCACGTATCTCCTCAACTGAGATACATGGAAGACATCGTGCACCTGATGCAACTAAGGTGGAAGGGTCAGGCGGTAAGCCTCCTCGCCTACTCTACTGAGGACCTGGAACGACCCAATAAAATGTGGAGATAACTTGCCACCTCGGCCAAATCTCTCTATACCTCGTCGAGATCTGACTCGTAGGAAGACGTGGTCGCCATCCTCGAACTCCATTGGTCTTCTTCTCCTATCATCATAGGACTTCTGTCTGCTCTGTGCAGTCTTCATCTATTCTTGGATGATCTTCACCTCTTTTGTTGTAGCCTGCACCATCTTTGGTTCTACAAGTGCTGACTCCCCTAGGTCAGTCCAGCACAGAGGTGATCGTCATGTTCGTCCATACAGTTCCTCATAAGGGGGTCATCCCGATGGTGGAGTGGTAGCTGTTGTTGTACGCAAACTCCACCAAGGGTAAGTGATCCTCCCAGCTGCGACCAAAGTCAAGGACACATCCACGGAGCATTTCCTCGAGAGTCTGAATGGTCTTCTTAGTTTGACCATCCATCTGAGGAAGGAAGGTGGTGCTCAGGTGAAGCTGCATCCCAAAAGCCTCATGTAACCCCATCCATATCCAGTAAGTGAAACGAGTATCTCGATCGGAGACGATAGCCGATGGCACACCATGAATTCATATGATCTCTTGATCATAGAGGCATCCCAAGAACTCTACTGAGCCCTGCTCTCTGATCGGTTGGAAGTGGTCCGACTTGGTGAGTCGGTCGACAATCACCTAGATAGAGTCATGTCCTCTAATCATATGTGAAAGTACTGTCATGAAATCCATGGGTATCCCATCCCACTTCTACTCTGGAACCTCTAAGGGATGAACCAAGCCTGCTGGAACCTGGTGCTCCTCCTTCACTTGTTGACAAGTGAGGCATCAAGAGACAAAATCTGGTACTGATTTCTTCATACTTGGCCACCAGTGCTGTCGTCTAAGGTCCTGATACATATTCTCCACTCTTAGATGTACCATTAGAGGGGAAGTGTGGAACTCCCTCAACACCTCCTCCTGTAGTGAAACTGGTACCATGGTACGTCCTCTGAAGAGATTGACGTGCTCCCCACCTTCAGAAAATCCATTAGGTGACTTCCCTGTGGATATCTGAGCACGTTGCGTCTCACATTCAACATCCCCACTCTGTGCCTCTCCGACTCACTGAAGAAGTGGAGGAGTGACTGTGATAGACTGAAGAAAGGATGCTCAATCTCTATCCAGAAAGGGTGTCTGCAACGTGGTCAGCTGCTCTGTCGCCTCTCCTAACAATTGAATGCCAGATCTCCTGCTGAGATAATCTTCTATAATGTTCCCCTTCCTAGGAGTATAGACTATCTCGAAGACATAGTCCTGGAGGAACTCGATCCATCGTCTCTATCTCAGGTTCAGGTCCTTCTGCAAGATGATGTACCTAAGACTCTAGAGGTCAGAATATACAGTAAAATGCTCGCCCATCAGATAGTGTCGCCACATCTTCAAGGTGAAAACCACTGCTACTAACTCTAGGTCATGGGTAGCATAGTTCTGCATGTGCGGTCTCAACTGAAACGAACCATACGCAATCACTTCTTGCTTTTATATTAGGAAACACCCAATTCTGGTCCCTGATGCGTCGTAGTAAACTACGTACCCTATGCCCTCCTCTGGTAGACTCAAGATGGGCACACTAGTCAAGCTTTGCCTCAGCTCCTAAAAGCTATGCTGGCATCTCTATGATCACACAAAGGGTTTCCCCTCCTTCATCAATGCTGAAAGCGGTGCTGCAACTCTAGATAAGTCTGGCACAAATCTCTAATAGTACCTAGCCAGTCCCAGGAAACTTTGCACCTCCGTCACACTCATGGGTGGCTCCCAAGAAGGTACAACCTCGATCTTCGCTGGATCCACTGTAACTCCTGCCTTTGAGATGACATGTCCCAAGAAGTGAACCTCTCGAATCCAGAACTGGAAATTCAAGAGTTTACCATAAAGCTGGTGCTCTCAACGTGTATCCAGTACCACCTACAAATGGTAGTCATGATCCTCCTCATTAGTCGAGTAAATTAGTATTTCTTCGATGAAGACTACGACAAATCAATCAAGGTAAGGCTATAAGATCATGTTCATGAGAATCATGAACACTGCTGGAGTGTTGGTTACGCCGAAGGGCATAACCAAGAACTCGTAATGGTCATATCGACACCTGAATACCATCTTATAAACATCCTCATCTCAAACTCTGAACTGGTGATAGCCTGACCTAAGGTCTGTCTTTGAGAACCATCGTGCTCCCTTGAGCTGATAAAAGAGGTCACCAATACTCGAGAGTGGATACTTGTTCTTCACGGTCACCTGATTCAGGAAATGGTAGTCGACACATAGTCGCAAGCTTCCATCTGCCTTCTTGGCGATCAAAATCGGGGATGCCCAGGGTGAAACATTGGGTCAGATAAATATTTTCACCTGCAAGTCCTCTAGATATACCCACAGCTCACAAAGCTCTGCAGGAGACATCCGATATGCTGGAGTAGATATCATTGCTGTCATGGAGTATAGATCAATATAGAATTATACCTCTCTGTGAGGAGGTAGTCTGGGAATGTTGTTAGGTAAAACATCCACGTACTGATCCACCACAATAGGAAAACTAAAACTCTGTACATCAACCGCTGTAAGGATGAGACTAGCCACCTGATGCATGATCAGATGCCCCCTCCTCTGCGTATGTCCATCCTGCACTGCTAAGGATCCCTTCTCGTAGGTGATGGTGAACCTAGTCCCATCCGTGCGGATACACCGCACTTTTCTCCTAAAACATTCGATCTGAGAATGGACTATAGATAACCAGTCCATACCCAAGATGACGTCATAAGGCCTCGACGCTGCTACAAAAAGATCCCAGCCGAAGCTCTCGCCTCCTATAGTAAGCTCACACTGCCCGCACCAGTGCGAAATTGTCGATTATGCTCCTGTAGGAGTCTCTAGACGTAAGGATCGAGCCAACGGCTCTGTCGGAATCTCTGAGCTCCGAACAAGGTCAGTGGTAATAAAATAATGACTCACACCTGTGTCAATGAGTACGGCAGCAAGGGTGGAATAGACACAGATAGTACCTCGAATCATCTCACGTGTTTCATGGTCGTAGGCCTTGACTGTCTTGAGCTGAGCTTGCCTCTGTCCACCAGCTCCATGTGGTCGGGGTGGGCCTCTTGGTGGTGGTGGTGGTGGTGGTGGTAGAGTCTCAAAATGTCATCCACCACCCGCTGCTCGAACATCTCCTTTACCTTCTCTACCTGCTTCCGGTGGACCACCACAGTAAAACCTCTACCTCTTCCTAGCAGGTCCTTCTATTGTCTGCTGCTCATCTGCATGGAGGGTCGGGCAGTCATGAGCCATGTGGCCCTACCCGCTTCATGCATAGCACTGCCTGCTCCTCATATAGATAACTCTGTTTCGTGTGCCCCGCACAGCCGAACCTGTATCCTGGGGTCGCCCACCTGATGGCCTGGTCCGTTTGGACCTCTACTTCATCTATCTACTACCGGCTGCAGAAGACTCAGCTACATGTCACCCTGTGGTGGGTCTCTCCGCTGGTGACTGCTCAGTGAGAAAACTCTCCATTAGAAGGGCTCGCTCCAGTACCCCTACCTGCGTCAGAATGCTAAGGGGAATCGTCGAAGCCCTAATCTCATGCCTGAGTCCCTACTCGAAGGTCTAGTACCTGAAGAATGGGTCCCGCACCATATCTGTGGAGTAGCGTGAGAGGTCATTAAACCTCGCTGAGTACGGAGCTACTGTCATGCTGCCCTGTTGCAGATGTAGTAACTCCTGAATCTGCACCGCACGAAGGGTGGCTGGAACAAACTCTGCCCGAAATAGGCTCTTGAAGTCTTCCCAGAGTAGGGGTGCCTCGTCATGCACCTCGAGCATCAGGATCCACCATCTACCTACTGCTACATGCAGGAGACTCGTGTCAAGGATCACCATAAGGTCAGCTGGTGTCCCTACCAATCTAAAAACTCTCACGATAGCCTCCAGCCAATCTTCAACTGCCTGTGGGTTCATCTATCCCCGGAACCTGGGTGGCCTCTGGCGCTGGAACTCGGGAAACGCACTCAAGCGGCGTGCACTCTCTGCTGCTAGAGCTGGTGGTATCGGTGGCCCAGCAGGTAGTGATACCGCTGGTACCTCCGTTGTGATGGGGCCCTGCACTGTGGCCTCGTCACTCGGTGGGCTACCATCTCGTACAAAACTCAGAACCCTAGCTGGGTGCCTTCATGGGGCCATCCTAAAATGAAACAGGTGTTCCACGATTAAAACAGTATACCTAGTGAGATGACACAAAGTAATCACAAAGAAAACTTTTTTTAAGGAAACACACACGTAATCAGTTTTTTTGTGCACTGAGTCGGAAATTAGAGTTCAGGGTCCTAGTGTATGGATACGTCAGCCGCTGCACCAACACTGGACTCCCGGGACTGAAAACTATACTCAATACTCTTAACATTATTGCTTCACAAAAAAAAATGATTAGAGTCTTGAGTTCTACGGTAGAACCAACTCCTCTGATGCTAATTTGTCATTACCCATCCTTGGGGCCCATGTCGTGAAAACCCCAAGCCTGCCTTCCATAGGCCAGGGGCTGGTGACTAGAACCAAAAGAATAATCCTGATAAAAAGGGATGGAATTTACTTTAAAAAGTATACAAAAACAACAGAGTACGCAACTGAAATTAAAAACTAAGTAAATTTGTGTACAAAAGAAATTGTTGAAAGGAAAGGGGCTAGAAATACAAGCCCAATAGTAAAGTACAAACAACTAAAATGCTATTAAAACTGCAGAAAGGTAAAGCAGCTACCACTAAGTCATCCTCTGGAAATCCCACCTGAAGGGTGGGTATTGATGTCCTCCTCAGCACCCCAGGTCCATCCGTCCGCTCCATGTACATCTCGCCTAGTGGTCTACCTCCGGGTACTGTCCAGCTCTACAACTCTCTACCTCAATCAGTGTAGTCCATCGTCTGCAACCAACACAACAAAGTGTGGGCATAGCCTGTGCAGAGGATAGTATAACGATACTCAGTAGGGACCCCGAGACCCCCTAAGGTCTCCCAAAATCCATGAAGGATGAACAAAGAAGAAAGATACAATCACGAAGTATCAACCAACCCTACTTAGTTATATGCCCATACATATACCTAAGTTACCAATCACAGTTCGCCTCCAACTCTCGAGCCCAATCCCAACCCAGTCTACCCAGGAAATAAGGTCAATCACATCGATGATAATGATTGAAAGACAAGACTCAGATCACATAGGTATGCCACAATAGTAGATAGATATAGATGATCATATGTAGCCACTGGATCATCTAAGATATCGGACCAACATAGGATACAAGACCAGCTAAGCTGTAAGACCCACACAGGATACATGTCAGCTATATCATCTAAGCTGTCAGACCCACACAAAATACAGGACCAGCTATCTCGACTAAGTTGTCGGACCCACACAGGATATAGGACCATCTATTCTATCGGACCCACACAGAATACAGGAACAGAAGTCAGAACTGTCGAACCCACACAGGATTATGGTACAGTAGTTGTCGTCGTCGAACCCACGGAGGATTCCGGTATAGTAGTCGTCGTAGTCGCAGCCAGCTCTAGGGTTCCCGCACACACATTGCTCGATTCTGGGAGGGCCCACTCCTTGGGAAAAGGGGGTCGATACATCAACTATCACGAAGTCCTGAGTTGATGTATCCTGATGTTCCGTCTCATCATAAGGAACCCAACACGATAGAAGGCGCGTCAATCGGACGCTCGGTCTGAGAGTTATTAGCTTTTCCGTTCGAGAGGCCCGATTGGATTTACGCTCGTTCCAAAACTGGCCATTTTCCAAAGTTGTCAAAAACTCACATAGTGTAACGCAAAAGAACCACCTCATCATGAGAGTCCCAGTGCTAGAGATGGTGCGTCATTCGGACGCGCTGTCTTTAAGATATTGAAAATTAATTGAAGTCGGGCCCGGCCCGTCAAGCGAAGTGGGATGGAGGCACAGTCTGACCCGGCTCAGTGGGTCCGACCCAGCTGGGGGGTCAGCCCGCCCTGATGAGGCGCAACCCGCCTACAGACTCGGCCTGCAGAGCAGGCTGTTCCGGTTCGCCCGGCGGCACCGAGCGGTGCCTCCCCTCCTATGTCGAGCTGGCTGAATCTGACCGGTTCTGTCTGGTACAAGCGACACGCACAGCATGCCACTTTTCCTCCCACATGTCACCAAGTGGTGCCAGGTTCTTCAGCCCGGCCAGTAGGCGTCCAGCCGGTTCGCCCGGCGAGCGGCCCGCGTTTGCGGCCCGCGGTTCCTCTGCCCCGCAGCGCTTGCGGCTACCGCGATCTTCCAGCCCGGCCGGCTGTAGCCTTCCGGTTCATCCAGCCCAGCCAGCGTGAGGTCGGCCAGTTCTTCTCCAGCAAAGCGGCCCGCAGATCCGGGCTGTGGTTTTCCTCCATGCGGCTGGCGTGACAGTGCCAGTCCACCACCGCTTCAGCCCGGCCTGGCCGCAGCCTTCGGTTGTCGCCACCTTCGGTCTCCATCGCCTCATGGCCCTGGTCTACTTCCTCTATCACGGTGCAACGACACCGCGCCCTTCTGGCTCCACCTCCATTTTTAGCACAATCAAGAATCAACGGATGGTCCTCGGGCCGTGTTTTTTCAGCTCGTGCCCTCTATGTTAAGTGAGATCAAAATAATTGGCCACCATCAATACAAATATAATCACCATAGTACGAGGGTATAATTCACACGTTCATATAAACAAACAAATTCCCCATACCTCATAATTGACGTTTCATGTTGACGAGATGTGGAAGATGGGCGTCACAGAATTCGGGAGTCGTGGAAGATGGTCGTCATTCCATCAACGCCGGAGGAAGTAGAGTCTAAAACGTCATGTCGACACAACGCCTTCAGTGTACTTCTTGGTCGAGGGTGCATCCTTTACTTGATCTGGTTGAATAAGTGGAGGAGATGTTTCTTCTTGTCCTTCGGATACGTGAAGCGTTCTTCGTCAAGAGGAAGATGTTCTTCGCGTTCTTCATGGGAAGAACACTTTCTTTCTAATTCTCCAAAGCATCCCAACAGAATATTTGCCAAGAAAATAAAATAATAGGCTCCATCCTATTTTAATTATGCCACGAAATACAAATTAATTCAAAAGAACTCATCAGACCACAAATTAATTAATTATGGAATTAATTAATTGTGTTCACACAATTAAGTGGAGGGAGGTGGAGAGGCTCCACCATAATGTGGGAGTTCAAAAGTTAAAAGGTGGTTTCAAGGAGATAAAGGGGAGTTGAAGGGTTAGATTCATGTGTGGTCCCCACCACATATTATCCTCCCATGGGAGGTTATGTGGGATTGGTCCCCACCCCCATCTTCCCTTTGAAGAAAATAACCACCACATAAATAAATTAAAATATGTCACACATATTTTTATCAAATTTATTTAAGAACCCAAAAAATTAACTTCCGCTCTCGACCAAACGCGACTGCAGTAGAGGTCTCCTTAAATGAATATCGGCACTGTGAGTTCATCGGTGTCCTTGTATTTCAATTTCGAGCACTGGTTTGAAAGATAGAAAAACCTACATGTACTTTTACTGAACGTACCCGAACAAAACAACAGAAATTGATTCTGGGAACACTGGGCCTCAGAATCAGCCACCATCAGAGACTGCGGACTCGTAAAATTCCAATGAATTTAAGAATGTATTTTCCTTGAAAGTTTTGGGACTTTAGAGAAATTTCCAATCATTTGAACTAGAAACAAAGTCTTTTTCAGTAATCATTTAAGCTCAGTTTCATGGAATAAAGAGGTTCGCTCATTAAAATGGGATTCAAAAATGGAAACGATAATTATTTCATCTCAAAAGGTTGAAAACAAAAAAATGAAAAATAAAAACACCAAAATTTGAAAAGCACAGAATTTATTTTGGAACATAAGAACACAAAAATTTGAAAATCCTAAACTACGTAGGTTCCCTCTCTCAAACATAAAATATGTAGTGTCCTCAATTAATTAAAGTGGATTTAACATGAAATCATATTATTGATTGATTCACAATAAGAAATAATGTGTAATGAAGAGGTACAACCTGAATTCTTGGTAGTGCAATGTTGATTTTAGATCCTAAGTGTTTCTCTCTAAAAACATTCAAAAAGAGTGGAGAAGAAAACAAAAGAAATTCATTAAAAGAATAGAAAAATGAATTAGAATGAGGAAACAATGATATATTTTGTTTAAATCCCCCAAGTGGACTATGGTTTTTCACTACCACTAGATGGGAAATTCTAGGGGTTATCGCTAATCTAATAGTGGGTGAAGTTACTTGGACATGAACAACCAGTAAATCTCCTTGACAACATGCACATATTCATTTTTGTTAACGAATCCATGGATATATTACTTCATATACACCCCCATTATAATGATAAGAATAATGTATGGTCGAGTTTGGACAAAGAAGGTGTCATCCACTTTCTTAGATTTCTTCTGTACAACCTATTATTCATTTTTTAGTGGTTTTTCATGGTATATTGCATCAAAAGAATAGTAAAATGGAAATTCATAGTTTAATTTTATTTGAAAAAAGTAAATAATGAAGAATCTATATAAAATTATTCATTTTCAGTGTAAGTATCCATCATCTTTGCTTCCTAAACAAATAAAATTTTATATCCTGATTAACTTCATCTAATAAATGTTCAAAATATTCAGGGAGCTCCATATGTTCCACTTCAGATGAATCTACTTTTTCTTCTCAATCCACCAAGAAAATAAAAGTTTTGGATGAATCTGTAAATTTAAAACAAGGGGAGGTAAAACTCCATTAAACATTAATAAAATAATAAAGAAAAGATTTTAAGAAAATATCATCTCCTGAAGTTTTTTCAGATTCAATTTCTTATTAAGTGGTAGGTCCCTCAGACAATTTAAGTTTTTTGGATATAGATAGGTAGTAAAGATCCTCCATTATCTCCTCAAACTTCACCTCTATAGTGGTGTCTTCCTCAGTGTTATTGCCTCTTCTACTTTATAAGGAATAGGGGGATCATGTAGTTCCCCACACTCATTCTAGAAGTCATCCAGATCTTGCTGATCTCCTATAAATTCTTCGTAATGAAAATATTATTCATCAATATCCTCTAGAAATCGTTGATCAGGGCCAACTGGATATTATTTGAATTCCATCAAGGTATCCATGGGTTCTTCAACCCCAAAGTTAAGAAGGGAATACACTACCACCACAAGCTCAATTTTTGGTTCGGGTTGATCTTAATAAGTCTGAACATATTCAAGTAGACATTCCATTTTTCTCCATAGGTTTGGTATTTCTTATCGAATTCCTCATAATTGATCTTTTGTTTTAATTTATTCTTCTTGTTGCACCTATGGAATTTATTCATAAATATTTTTGCGAAACAAGGAAGAATCTCTTTATAATACAATCATTTCTTGATAAAATTCCAGAAAATACTCATGGAATTTAAATAGTTCATTGGCCAATACCTCCAACATTAAGTACTCATGGTTTTTCTAAGGTCTTGGATGAAATCCTTGAATTCAACCTCCTTGTTGATTTGGATTTGAGATCCCATAATCTTTTTAGAAAATAAAGACTCACGATCCTCCATATACCAAAGTGAGTTAAACATTGTTTATTTCACTTATGGGTAATTGTTACATGAATTAAATAAATAATCATTTGAGAATAACATGGAATATTTTTGTTTTTTTAATGAATGAAAAAAAAATATTTCTGAAAAGATATAATTTGATTGTTGGCATTTCTTCCTGGAAACGGTTCCATGTTTTGACAAGTGCCTATCATGGTTTGTGATAGAAAAATATTTCCAAATCTAAAATATTGTATAGTGATCAAACTGGGTTATCTCCAAATAGTATCTCACAATAATAAAGTTGTATCCTTTAATTAGAGAACTGAGTAAAGGATGGTTTAGAAATTGTTTTCATTATAAAAATAATAATATAACAAAACAAGAGAAATAAATTAAGAAAAAATGTTGACATAAATTTGACAAATAAAGTGATTGAAAATACTGATATGAATTGGGTGATCAGTTTTAGTTTAGTTTTCCAATTTCAATGATATCATAGTTCCAATTTATATAATCCTCTTATAATATGACGATTAAATTAAGTTTCCATAATAACATCCTCTCATTATGTTGGTTAACAGGTGATGGTGTGAGTAAACCTTCCCAATATATCATATTGATATACTATCCTTCATTTGTGTGATATATTTGTATCAAATACCCTCAATTGTCTTTAGCAATTCTGAATCAGGTGTTGTTTATCCGAAACAATTGAAAATATCCACTACCTATGCCACACGTACTGAAAATCACCAAGTAATTCACCAATAAGCCTAGATTTATACCACACTATATATATCATAACCTATAGGAGAGATAAAATTGTTATTGAACAACAAAAATCAACAATAGAATCTAAAAGGAAACATAATCATACTTGATAATAAAAACTGCAATTATAAATCGAATCCAACATTTCAAAAGAGATAAAGGATTTTATACCATTAAGTGAAAGAGATAATTCATTAAAAAAGGAAAAACCTCTCCTTCCCCAGTATCATAGGGGATTACCCTCCATGTTATGGTAGTACATGAATAATTTAGATTAATAAGACATTAAAATCAAAAAAGAATGAAAAGAGGGAAAAGAAAGAACAAAAAATTTCTATTCCAGAATCTATTAACCGAATGTTTTATTGTGTTATACCAAATAGGCTCCATAAAATGTCCAAGGTTCTTTATTAAATTTAGTTCTAAAATTATTTAGTTTCAATGAATTTGGACACATGTAGAGAGATTTATGACTTAATTACTCTTATACACCGTTTCTGGTTAAGTAAACTCTTCAACGTAATCCAATTGGATATATTCAAACATAGCCTTAATGTGATAATTTCTACATGGTATTTAATGGTCCTATTAATAATTGATTAATATTTCTAATATAGCTGGAATAAACACATTTTGAGTTATGTGGGTTGATATATTCTTCAATAATTAAGGTGGGCTCTATTCAATCATCCAAAAACATATCTCCACTTTATTTATTTTTCTGGGCCATTATGTCTCGAAAGGGATCTTGTTATAGAAGCCAAAGTAAAATCCCACTAACAAAAGAAGCCTAAAAATAATCACTCATTTTTTATCAAAATTTTAAAAGAAATAACCTAAATACTTAATCTTAAGAAAACCCTCAATTTTCCAGAATTATGTAATTTTCACTGTTAAGCACAAAAGTCCCTAAAATACTAAAATGATGATAATTATATAAAATTAATTAAATATAAGGGATTAAATTATGGAAAAAAATATTAAAAATTATGAAAATTTTAACTCTATCATTGACCCATGTATGGACCTGGACACTCATTGTAGGGATACATGGTGTTAGGATTTTGTTAAAGGCAATTGAGCATGTGGATGTGAGTGTGTGTTAGATGGAGATATACATGCCATTAGATGGAATCTTAGTGTAATCTTGTTTATAGATCATAATTCTCAATCTTAAAATCATCCTATGTATACTGAGAGATAATCATCTTTATATCGATCTTCTTTTCTTCTGAAATGATTTTCTTAGTTCAATGTAGGAATATGTTGGGGTTTCCCTTGAGGAGAATTATAGGGTAATTCATTTTGTGGGGAGTGAACCATTTGTTGTTTGGGGGTGGGGAACCTAGTTTTCAGTTTACTTTAATCATTTTCCATGAGTCGTTTATCTTGACTCTAATTATTGATATAATGATTAGGGTATTCCTATGGTGGGGAGTACCACATTGGTCATGGTTAAATATCTTCCTTGATGAATGAATTGTGAACACTGTGTGACTATTCATTTGACATTCTAGATAGTGTTATTTTATCTATTCTCTGGTTGATATCATGCCTATATTTTTTCACCAAGGATTCTCATTGATGTGGAGGTCTATGCTGGGGTGACTATAAGGACCTGTTTTTTTTTGAACTGTTGTTTTTTAGTAGAAATTTTAATTTTTTTTGAATACTTATAAGGTTTAAAATTTTATATTCTCCTATTAGATGATCTTGGTTAATTTTTTTGACCACTTTATTGGTCTAATAATATGTTGTTTACCCAAGGATAGAATTTTGGTGGAATTCAAAACCATTCAAATTTTAGCAAAATAATTAATATTTAATATTTATTTAATTAAATATGAAATCATTCACATAGGTTCATTAAGAGATATATTTTTTACAGAGAATTATATTGAGATATCATATCCTCTATTGAGTTACAAATGTCAATTTTTTCCTTAGTGGGTCAAAAATCATGTTGGGCATCTGGGTAGGCTAAGGACATCTTTTCATTATCTTTTATTTTTCGTATTTTCTTTATTTTCTTTGTTTCTTCTTGTTTTCCTTCCCTGGTATATCACATACACCCCAGGATGTTTTTCCTTCATTGTGTGACTAGGAGAGAAAACTTTTATGGAGAGATATAAATGGGGAGAGGTAAATAGAGGTACCGTCGTGATGTTTTGGATGCACTAGATCGTCGTACAGTAGTCGGGGAGCCTGGAAACAGGAAAAGCTTTGGTGGATTACACCTAAAGGTAGGCTATTTTTATGTTTTTTCATAAATCCCCAAATAAGTACTTTTTGGGTTTTTAACCCCGTATACACTTGATTTGGACCTTTTATGGGTCGATTTATTTGGGGGGGGGGTCTCTAGTGATTTAGGGGTTTCCATTCCGAAAAACCCATGTAAACAATATGCGGTTCTGAGAACACAAATCGTGTGCTCTTCCTATTTAGGGAGGATGATATTTTGGAATTATATTCCATGTATGGGCTATCCAATTCATGTACTGGTACTCATCCATGTATCTGAGTACTCGACAAGAGAGCTCGTGTTGGGTTACAAGGTTGTGTAGTGTACATGGTTGGACCTCGTGTGGGTTTCATGCCACATAGAGGTAAATGGCCAATGGAAGTACATGTTCAAGCCATATTAGTTACATGGGAAGGTACCCCATGTAGGTTAAATTATATTTACAATTTGATCACACCATGTACATAGGATTTGATATGCCATGTTATTCTGAAGTACATTCCCATGTGGGGTCATGAGGGTACACGCCATGTGATGGGGTAGAAACATTGTGTACTTTTCTTTTTCTACCCTTTTTAGTGATTTTCTAGTTTTTTTATCTTTATGATCAGGATTCAGAATAGGACCCATGAGTAGTACATTCTGTGTTTCTTTCTATCTAGATCATGATGTCGAACCCCTTTAGGTCAATTTTAGGAATCCTAACAGGCATTTCGAGTTTTTTTCAAAAGAGAGGTCTATCCTCCAGTAATCAAATGTATTTGTCTCCTCAGAGTGATACATTGATATGAGGTGAGCCATGAGTTATCTCCCTTTAAAGATTCTTTCATATTTATTCCTTTTCGGAAATCTCACTTATGATATGTTCCATTCTATCCTATAAGGAAGTGATATTAGTTATTTTGAAGGATTCCGTATAGGATGCCTTTGTTTATGTTTCATCCTTGAAGATACCTTATAGGATGCCTCTATTTACTTATGATAAGAGTATCCCATGTATAATTCCTCCTTTTACATTCACTGTTTAGGATCTCCAGAAGGATTCCTCTCTTGGGTAATGAAATAAGGTACCCAGTGTGTGTCCCAATGTTGGACTAAACCAATGATAATACATCAGGTCTGGGTATAGATTGTATCAAGTTTCACCTTAGAACCTATTTTCAAATTTTAAGCCTAAAAGGTTGTGGCATTATTTGTGGGTTGGGAATTGAGTCAACCTCACTCCTTATTTTTGTATTCACTCTTTTACTACTAATGTAGTGAATATAGATAGAGGTGTTTTCTAGTCTATGTCTGATGAGCCTAACGTGATGCAATAGTTATTTTTGAAATGCTCAGATATATTTCCTTAGATCCAACTTATGAGAATTATTGGTTTGGGATGCCTATATGTGCTTTTAGGATCTGTCTATTGATCCTACATGATTGAAATTTACATTATTGGATGCCCTGTAAATTTCTACTCCTTATATGAGACATACATTATACTCCCTGAGTGATATTTGGATTCCCATTGTAGGAATTCCTTGGACATAATCATAAGTAAGATGATATATAGTACACCTTGAGTGATACTTGTATTCCCATGTATTAATTCCTTGGATGGACACATAGGACGGATATTTTATATAGTCGAGAGATGATTATGCTCTCCTCAAGTTATGACATGGATAATACCTAGGATTGTGTAGATGCACCAAGGCTAATTTTTGAAGAGGCTCTTCTTTGGATATGTTAGTTGAGTTGTCTATGTGTGAATGCATTCCATGCATGAAATTGAATCAGGGCATAATTCCTTATATAAATTGCCTATGGGTCATCACCTTAGGAATCATTCGAGTCAAAATGTTCAGAATTCTTATAGAATAGTGCCTTGGATTTAGACATTGGACTAATTTACATGTCATGTGTGGTATGACGTCTAGTTCAGTGTTCATTTATTTAATTTTTTATCATTGTATTGTATCCTATATTGCAATGATTAGAGGTGAGTACGAGTGAACACAGGGTCAGGACATGTATTCCCCTATAGTGACGTAGCTTTCTTAAAGAAATTTCTCATGTTTGTTGATGCTGGTATTATTGATTGGGATTACTATCCCAGAGTCCGACTTAATGATACATGTCTTAACTGGTACGACATCCTACTCAATTCCCTTTTTATAAGATGTTTGATTGATCATATCAAGGGTACATAGATCTTTTGTTGATTTAGTTTCCTATCATTTTCTACCTTTATTGTATAAGTATATATAAGACCATGAATATATATATATATATATATCCATGAATACATGAACTCATATAAGATGGATTTGTGTCCAGTTGATTGGGGTCACAGACCCAAGAATCGATTATGGAATTGATTCTGCTATTTATATCTTTTTCTTTTACTATTTCAGTTATGTCTCAACTAAGATGACAATATTACATGACCATGCACTTATGATAACATATTTATAGCTTTATCATTGGGTTAGATATTAATATTATTTCATACCCCTGTACATGCACATTAGTTTCTTTTCATAACTTATGACTAATTTTTAGGTTGAGAACAGATGTGTGGTGGGTAGGGATGAGGCCCATGGATGCATGATTGGGTGGAGTCATAATTGTTGATTCTTATGATTGGAATACTATAGCTCAAAAGTTTCAAGAGATAGGTTATGTGGTCTGGCTAAGTGTTGGTAGTAAATCCTTGTACATTTATTTCAGTTTCTTTTATGTACTCTGATATGTAGGGTCTGCCCAGTGGGCAACCAGTGTTATATGTAAGACATTTTTGTTCTCAATTTTATAGAACTTCATATATTATTTCATTATGTTCTATTTCAACCAATTAATTACTTCCTTGTCTCTTTATTTATGGTTTCGATGATATCCATTTATTTATAATATTTTTTACATTGATATGAGGGCATAGTATCTCCCGAGACACACTCTAGGCCCTCACTAGTAGTCAGAAGCCTCTAGAATAAAGAGAGTCACTCTTGAGGAAACATAACAAACTAGCATGGAGAATAAATTTAGTGTCATCTGGGTCAGGATATTATAGGTTAAATGTAGTAATTCTTGAATTAAAGTTATGGAGGAATTATATTTCTAGAGAAAAGTGTGATATATTTACAAATCACAAAATTTTATAGTATATATTCACATAATAAGAGATAAATACACACCATAGAAGATGGTTAGATCCAATTAAATATTACAACTGATCAATATATTAGCACCTTGGGAAAGAGAACAAGGTTTTCTATTCTTTGAGTCAAAAGGAAAATACTATCCTATCCATAATGTGGATCAAAAAAGATCCAATATTTTGAGATTTTCAAAGTATAGATCTTGAAATATGAAAGGAAGGGGGTAAATATTATCTTCCTCAATTGAATGTTCAACTATCTATCCATGTGAAGATTATATAGGCATGAAAGGAAAATTTAGAGATGAAAAATATGGGTAGAAATCTTCCTGAGTTTAACCTTTTTCATGATGAAATGATATAGTTTATAATCTATTTATGTTGTTGCACCATAATATATTTTAAGTATGATTTATTATAGAAAAATCATATTTATTCATTATCTGTATATATAGTAAGTATGAAAATGTATAGATATTTGAAATAGCATTTATGCTATGATGGCATAACGATAGATATTGCAGAGTATATATCTTAATTATCCATATGTAGGCAAGTTATAGCAAAGAGAAAAAATTATAAGGTGATGTTATATCCACTTCCCATGCTAGAATATTAATTTGAAAATACCACTATGAATTTTTTCATTGGACTCATAAAAATTTATAAAAGGAATAATTATAGTTGGGTTGTATTCTATCACCTTACAAATTCAGCACACTTTATCACTATCACATAATAATTCTCTCTATATCATCTTGAAATTATATATATTTATTAATTCCTAACATCACATGGAGTACCACATTCCATTTTGTTTAATCGGGATCTAAGGTTTTCCTCAAAGCTATAGTGAATTATTGAGTAATATATTGATATATAGTTGAGTTTCAACATTGTGTATCATCATCATACAGATGGTTTGTCTGATAGAACAGTTAAAATACTAGAAAATATGTTCATATATTGTTTATTGTTCATCAATGTTTATTGGGATCTACACCTTCCTCTAGTTGATTTTTCTAACAAAATTATATTTCACTCAAGTATTTTGATACCCCTTATGAAGCCCTCTATGGGAAGAAATGTAGATATCCATATTTATAGAAGATATCTAGATAAATAAATATATTAGGACCTAATATAGCTATAGAAATGATATAGAAATTTAGATTCATTCGAAAGCACATAAAAGGTATCTTAGATTCAACATAAAAGTTATGTTGACAATCGTAGGAGTGATCTAGAAATTGAAGCTAATGAAATGGTGATTCTAATAATTTCTCCATCGAAGAAGTTCATTATATTTGGGATCAAAGGGAAACTAATCCTTAGGTATATGGGCCTCTTTGAAATTCTTCATCATATTGGGAAGGTATCCTATTATTAGCTTCTTCAACCAAACCTCTTCCAAGTCCATGATGTGTTCCATGTATCTCTCTTGAGGAAGTAAATACCCAACCCTTTACATGTAATAAACTCAAACCTAATACCTATGGAGAAATATATATCTTATGAAGAATAAACGGTGTAGATTATGGATTTTATAGAGAATGTACTATGAAAAAAGACCACTAACATTGTTGAAGTTTTCTAGTGAAACCACCAGTTTGATGAAGCTACTTGATAACCTAAGGAAATGATGAGGCAGAATTATCCCCATTTTTTATATCAAAGTGATGAATTTGGAGGGTGAAATTCGTTTTTAGGTGGGTAGAGTGAAATACCCAAACTTTTTAATGATTTTCTATAATAAATTATATTTTTTCAATAAATTGTGTTATATGTAACACTGAGTTTTAACTAACTATGATATATTATTAATATTATTATTTAAACGCAACCACTATAACCTATCCATTAAACTTAGAACTATTAATAGTAATAAAAAAAATTTAAATATTAAGTATAATGGTTTTATATGAATAAAACATATTGATAAAAAAGTTCTTAATTTTCATTAAAGCCTTTATATTTTTTGAAAATACTATTTAAAAAAATGTATTTTAATCCTTTTTGTGAACAATAAAAAGATAAAATTGTGAAAATTTTAGAAAATAAATTTCACTTCATTTTCTAAATTAGTATGTAAAAATTATCTTATAGTTAATTTTTGACAATTTTAGGAACAGAAAAGGTTTTTTCATGAATAGATAAAATGTTGAATTTTAATAGAAAATTGTCATTTCATTTAAATTATTTCTGAAGTTGAATTATAGTTTAATTCTTTTATGGAAAAATTACTCAAATTATATAACTATTAATCTAATTATGTTCATTTCAATTATATTCATTTTTAATTTTTAATAAAAACATTGTAAACTTTTTAACATTTTCTCTTCAAAACCCCTCTTCCTCGACGCGCCTATAAGATTAATTTTAAATTAATTTTTTCCACTTCTGTGAATAGTGTTTAAAACATTGATTAAATATTTGTAATAATAATAAATTATATTTTCTAACAATTTAAACTTATTTTTGGACTTAAATAAATAAAGAAAACAGTGAAAATTAATTACTGCAGTTAAGGTAAAAAAGAGTTTATCGGGGGTTAAACTAAAAAGATAATGGATATAATGACCTAAAACCTTATCTAAAATATATTTTACAGTAATATTTATAACCTATAATTTATGAGGATCAAAAATACACCGTTTTGGATCCTTTTATCTTGATAAAAATTTTGGTCCACCTTTTCTGTTTCAAAAAATTACAATTGTGCCACTCTCCTAAATTATAAATTGCCACCCATTCCAATCTACATTTCACCCTTTAAAAATTGGAAAATACCTACCCATATCACTTCAAAAATTCCATTATATCATACTATAAGCCTTATTTTTTATATAAATCCAAACTTGTAAGGCTTTTGGAGAAATCCAAAGGAGGTTGCCCAAGGAAGAGGTAATGTTCTTCATCAAGAATTTTTATCTTATTTCATCTTATACATCCTTCTATTATTATTAAATAATGATGATATAATACCCAAAGTATCTTAAATATAATGATATGTTTTTACTTAAATTTAATGTCCTACAACCATTTGTACTCCAATCAAATGTGTTACGAAATCATCATTTGTGTGTGCGGCAAACTACCGCCTCACGAACTGATGTCCTTTGTTTTTACATTAAAACCTCTCATGGATAATTATAACAGTGGATTAAAGATTTATATATGATATTTATGATATTATTATTCTTATTTAATTATTATATCACACATACCGTCATATTTCCCATTCTGTGGGAATACGATAACAACACTTTTGTGTGTGATGGACTACCACCTCACGAAGCGATGTGATTCGTTGACTATATATACAGAAGGTAATAATGATGGTTTTAATAAAAATATAGGATTATAATGACATAAAAATAATTCTTTAATTTATATATATTTTTACCTTTATTTCTTTTTATCTTTCAGTAAAATGGAAACAAAACTCAGGTGTACGTACGGTCTACCGTCTCAATGAACAGTGTATTTCATTTTCTATCTATAATTTTTATGGATTAATATAAATAAATATATACTGAATATATATGATATTTATAACATGGTTATAATTTTTGAGATTATGCAACCATTATCAAATTAATATTACTAAAAACAAAAAATCAAAATGTACATGAAAAACAAAGCAGTTATTGCCCGAAACGTGACTTTAACATGGAATTGTTAATAAATGGGTAATAAAAGGTCATAATAAATTCATATATGGTATGATATATATGATTTTATTTATTTAATATATGTATAATAAACTTATATTTATTAAACATGATGCTCGAACATAAACTAAGGATGTTAAGAATTAAGGTAATATATTTTTTCTCAATTTGCATTCCTTGAGACATATATTATGTTATGCACATAGATTATTTTATTGGGTGTATATAATGACAATTTTATATGTAATATCATGAATATTATTTTTTCTAATTATATTTTAGGTTCTATTTAATGTTAGTCATTTATGGGGCTTATAATTAAATTTTACCAAAGTAGTAATGATTTTATATTACAATCTCATCGTTTTGCAGGATTGTTTTTTATTATATTTCCGATAATGAAATACTATGATGCATTTCACAAGAAAATCATGATTTTTATTATCATATGTTTAATTAATGATAATTTTTTTCTTATTTTTCTTTGACTATGTACCCAATAGTTCAAAGAATGTTTTTAATAAAATTATCATTATTTTTAGATTCAATCGAAAAATAATTTTCCATCCAAAGAAATGTTCTCTAAAAGTGTTTTTAAAAATGTTTTTAAAATTATCCAAATGATTGATTAAAGATATTTTTTCTCATTTTTTACTTTTTAATAAAATTTAATGTAATCATCACATTGTTTTAAAAATAATGTTTGTTTGGAATTAACCTAATATGTGAAAGGAATATTTGTTTTAATGTGTACAACATGAATGGAATTTTCTACAGTTATAAACATTATTTTATTTTAAATATTAATTTATAATTTTTTAAGTTTATTTTAAAAAAAATGATTTTAAAAAATTTTATATGAATTTTCATTTTAAAAAAGTGGTATTCGAGGAAAATTTATCTTCCTCAATAAACTTTTGAAGTGATTTATCTTTCATAGTCATGCTGTATCTATGATGACATCCATTTTTGTAATTTATGATTTGATGGGGAAATGAAAAAAGGATACCATTATTATTATTTATTTCAATGCTTTATGATGACATTATTTTTGTGAAAAAAATTTCTCTTCCAAGGGTTATACAATGATAAAATTCTTATAAAACCTCTCTATTTCTCAATGGGTTATTCAATGATGAAATGATGAAATGATTATGAAACCTTTCTCTATTTCAAAGGTTATGATATTATCAAATTTTTATTAAACTTATTTCATTTCATGGGTTATGATATGATGAATGTCTTATGATCTTGTTCCACACATATGTATTCTTTTCATTATGTGATGGGTGGGACCTATATCTCTCTCTATTGTATTGGTTAAGGATTTATATCTCTTGAGATAAATGGGAATGGAATGGGGAGTGAACCTAGTTTAGTAAGGAACTTTATTCTCTATGATGGTATTGGGAGTGAACCATGACTACTATGATGGTTTGACAAGTGAACTCATTCAACTATAGTAACCTTGATAGTGATCCTTGAATACTATGGAAATGATTTTCTATGCTAATGTATATGATACAACTTAATGTCTTATAAAAATGTTCTCATTCTCACACATTAAAATATATTTTAGGTATAAATTTTTAGACAATTAGTTTATTACCATTATATAAATATATATAATATCACAAAGTGAACACTTCCACTTAGTATCTATTTTTTCTAATGAAAAAAACTTTTAAAAAGAAAAATGGTTTCTTTTCATGGAATATTTTTATCAATTTCAACTTAACTTCTTCCTTTTTCATAATCATATTTCAAAACTATTAATAAATTTTAAAAATATGGGTTGAGAATATAATCTACATAGTGTACATAAAAATAAGATACAAACTCATTGGTCCTTTTTAAAAACCATCAATTAAAATACAGATTTTTTCTTGAAAATAAATAAATGTTTTGCTAAAATAATCATTTACTTAGTCCTGAAATCATATTTATTTACAAAATATTTTCATAAAACACTATATAATAAAATATAATGGAAAAATAATGATAATGTGGGTTTATAATAAAATATAGAACCAGTTATATCTATTTTAATAAAAACATTACTTTTTATGCTAAAATGCAATTATCATTCTTTTAAAAATACCATTAGTTTACCTTTTAAAATCAAATTATTTCAATGGAAATTCATTATAAATCCTATAAAATATTATAGGATAATTGGGAAATCCTCTTTATAAAACCCTTATATAAACTTTACAATTTTTTAAAAAACCATTACAGTTGTCCACCAATATAATTTTCCAAAAAACATAATCATTACCCAATACATTGGAGAGCTATAATGGGGCTCTCCCATTATATAAACTATATTGGTATTATCTGTTCATCATGATCTATAATGGGGTATAACCCATCGTATAAACTATATCAGGCTCACCATTTATCAAAAATAATTTCCAAGGACAATACCCTAAATAAAATACCATAATCTTTAAAATTCATTATAAAACTCATGAAAAAATATTTAGGTTCTCTATGTGTAACATTGTAAGATATTAAAATGACATTAAATTTTAAAAACATATTTTCAAAACTAATAAATCAAAAAAATAAAAATAGGTTTATTCTTTGAATAAAATATGAAAGCTTGTAAAGTAATCCAAAAACAAATTGATGGTTATGGTGGTAATAAAATTCATTTTCTCTTTATATATTAAAATAAAACATGCATTTTTTATTTTATAAAAAAAGATAAAATAATCGTTAAAATATAAATTTTGAAAAAAAAATTAAAGTAAAAATAGGACACAAAATTCATGTAGAAAAAATTTATTTCTATATAAATTCATTATTATTATATTTTTTTAAAAAAATATGGACATTCAGGAAAACGAGTTGTGAGGAGAACTTTAAAAGATGATTTTTAAAATAAAGTCTCTTACCTTGAGTATGACTCCTCATGTATTTTCCCTATATTTATGAATAATAAAATTATGTAAATTAATTACATTCTTAAAAACCAATTTCATGTTTATTATTCCATTTATTTATTTATTGTCATGTTATATTAATCAATTTAAGTTCACGTCAAAAGTTTTGATGGTATTCAACCCAAATATCCAAAATGAATTCGGTAGGTTGACTCTAGTCAAATGGGTAATTATTGCACCATCTCTAGAATAATAATAATGAGATAATTATTATTTTTATGAATCAATTATACTTTTAAAACCAATAATGAAACATTGTTCTAAAAAATTAAAAACATATCAATCATGTATATTGTGGGTTGTACGTACGCTTGAGTAACGTTTCCATTTTTTCAGTGATCATCAAGGAAAGAAGTTATGTATAATTCTATATTTAAAAATTATAATTATATCATAAATAACATATTATTTATTTAAATACACTTATATATATCATCCATGTGATGTGGTGATGAAAAATTAATCACATCACTACGTGGAGTCAGTAGTCCACACGTATGCATAAACAAAGTAATCATTGTTCAATGATTAAACATTTTAGAAAATATATGATATATTAATTAAAAATAATGATATTTTTTTATTATTTTAACATGTTTTAATAATATTGAATAATTAAAAAAATAAAATGAAATCACTTGGTTAAGAACTATACCTATTTTTTGGACAACCGCTTATGGTTTGCAACAAAATCGAACATAGATTGGGTTTATGATCAAAAAAATATATCTAGTACATGGGTAGGGATGTAAGGATGGTATTTGGATAGGGAATTTATGAACCAACAGAGTTTATAATTGTCGATAAAATATGAGAACATATTCCCTATTATAATATCTGGGAGGGTACTCTTGGAATTTAATAAAATATAATATTAATATAGATTAATTTTTATATTCAAAGGGATAAAATTTTACATGAATAAAATATAATATGAGTTTGAGTCTAAATCCTTTAAAAAAATAAAAAATTTAAAAGTTTAGGTGATTTCTTTACCCATACCTTTTTGTTTTACCTTGTCTAAACCATTTTTGATAATTACTATAGTATAAAAGATTTCACAATTTAGTGGTCAATAAAGTTATAATAAAAGGTAAATTAGGCTATAAATATATTTTGGTTCATATTTTAAACCCCATCCTAGTCATTTTGAAAAATTTAGGATTTTATTGGAGTTTTAAATTATTTAATAAAATGTTATTTATTATAACCCAAAATTAACGTCACTTTTTGGAATTATTCATTTAATTTGACTTTTAAAACTACATGACAAGTATATAATTAAATTATAAAGAAATAAAACCTCAATAATATTTTATTTTTTATAAAAAATTAATAAAAACAAAAAAAACCCTAATATAATATAATTTTTATAGTTTTAAAAACCATTTTATTGATTTTTCTACTGCTTTCACAAGCATTGTGTCAGTGTTACATAAGAATTTAAAGTAATTATTTCATAACTAAAAATTAAAAATAAATTACCATAATAAAAAATATATATATACAATATCCATTTATAATTAAGAATTTCATTTTTTTTATACGTATTTCAAAAAAATAGAGATAATAAAACAAAGAGAATGACATTTTTAACTTCTCTTTATATAAAATAATACAAAAGTAAAAAATCATGTCTTGATAGAATAAAAGGTCATATATTTTACTTTTGGATGATTATGTATTATATATAGTCATATAATAAAATTTATTCAAATGTTAGTCTTACTTTATTGTCCTTATCAAAAAAAAACCCATTATTAACTAATTTTAATTTTTTTATGGTAACAAAATTTACTATGATTACTATTCATAATGACTTACAAAAAAGATCACGTTTAAAAAAATTTGAACTCTTAATTCCAAATATGGAATCAGTTTTTTAACATTTGATTCATATAACTGAAATATTTTAATTTAAAATTAAACACTCACAACGCGATGAAAAATGGTTTTTTTAGAAATATATCTATTAAGTAAAAAATATAATAAATTAAAGTATAAAATTTATAACAAGGAATATAATTAGATTATGTATAATCAAAAATAACTAATGATACTTTAAAAAAATCTAAAATATATTTTGAATATAAATAAGATGCATATTTTTAATAAAACTCAATATTCATCACTGTTCATTGAAAATCAAACTTTTTAGAAAAAATATCAAAGATTTCACCATAATCTATTTTTGATATGATGAGTAGAAAAGAGATATTATCTTTATAAAAATTTTAGAAATAACTTATTATTTTCTCTCCTAAAAAAAATAATTACCATTTTTTATGGAAATATATTTTTGAAGATTAAAATATATATTCTTAAAATAGAGTGCATATTTCCTAAGAATTAATATTTAAAATTGTAATTTTTATGTCCATTGTATTTAATTCAAAAAAATTTATATTAAAAAAACTCCAAGTGGTTATATCACATTTCAATTGTATCAATGAATCATGTTGAATCCTATGAATTTTCTTAAGGAATTCCTACTCAAAATATCTAGGGTTTTCCCAAGGTGTTTCACAACTATAAGGGTTTAAACAATTTCCACAACAATGGACCAAAGCGTAAGTGACTAAGTAATCAAAAGGTCCAATAAAAGATTTTAATCCATTTAATAATTAATTATAACC
This sequence comes from Viscum album, assembly GCA_963277665.1. NCBI lineage: Eukaryota > Viridiplantae > Streptophyta > Magnoliopsida > Santalales > Viscaceae > Viscum > Viscum album. The sequence goes on from OY728150.1 coordinate 1,594,899,724, forward strand.
AATAATTTCATTATATGTAAACTCAACACACCCAAGGAGTGGTTTAGATCCACCAAATAAAGGGTTTTACTATGGCCAAACCGGACATACCCCAGGAGAGGTTTTAGTTTAAAATTAATGAATTGATGTTAAAGGAATTTAGTCAAACACACTGAACAGGGAGTCTTAGGTTGAGGTTTTCAACCTCCAATGGTATCCAAGGGTCACATAACACCCCACAGTCATGGTTTTCTCACATAATTAAAGGAATAAAATTTTTAGTGTCAATGTGAAAAAACTTCAGGGTACAACAAAATAGAACAATTTATAAAGAGATAGAACTTAAAGTAAAATCCATACACCATTTAAATTATCCTTATAGAAGACTCCTCATCTAGTATCAACCTTGGATTATTGATAAAATAAGATAACACAGCATACTATAAAAACACCCTAAAAATAGGTTATATCATCTCGCATAAAGATCGAACCAAATATGGGAAAAGAAATTTATAAAAAGAGCATAAGGAGTGAGAAATTTACTAAGGGTAATCCAATGAAACTGAAGGAAATTTAATCAGAGTATAAAATGGTGTAGATATATCCAAATATTAATGAAGAAGATAGATTTCTCCCACACTGGTCCACTATGAAAATGAAGAACAAGAAGGGTGTGTTTTAGATTTAAAGGGATGGAGGTAAAATGGCGATTTACAATATCCTTAATATGGAACATGGTTTGGATACATGATTTACCAAAAACCAAACACCCATGTTCCCCTACAATCAATGTGAATACCCTCTCATGGAATATGTGAATAGTCCGATAAACCATGTATTAATCATTCATTTGGAACTTCTTGGAATTCAATGGCTAACATGATCTAATAAAACTAAAAGAAAAACTATGAAATAAACACTAATGGTGAACCTATAATAAATTTTGGGTTTTTCATGGTTGTTCATCCCTAATTTCATGGTTAAAAATTGTGCTTTATCCTTTCTGGGTCGTTTGATTGAGGCTCGTGGTAATTGAAAACACGAAGGAAAACTCTGTTCCTCACCCTACTCTAATAAAAAGTAGAGCATCAGGCCCCAAACCAAGCCTGAAAAATCTATAATCCTCCACGACCCATTTATGAACTTCTATTTAGAATAAAAATGGTTATATAGTAATTTTAAGGATTTCTTACTCAATTAATAATCGAAATCTTACAGTGTTTTAGATCTTACTTATTTGGAGATCATTACACACATGTATAATCTTTGTTCCAAAAATTTCTCCATTCCTTCACTTTACTCTTAAATCTAGGTGATCTCATCCTAAAAGATTCTAAAATATCCACATATTAAACTAATTACCTCTTTATGATTGTTATCTAGGATGTATTTCCAAGAATCAATTGATTCATCATGTCAATTCTTAGAATCGTGAAACACCCCATTTTTGTATGGATATTCTATGGATTTATGTTGCATAATTTGAATGTATTCATTTTGAAATACAAAAGGTAGAACTATTATCTATTACCTTGGTGATGAACTCATCTATAAAATCTTCTGCTCTTATTCTAAACATGTTTTATTTATAATTACAGCAAGGGGAGACAATGTTTTCTACCTATTTAGACATGAGGGTTATCTTTTCTTCATTTAAATCCATAAGAGGATTGTTATTAATGACAAAAAGAAATACTTCGACTTTTATTACCCTCAAATATTGGAGATTTATCTTTATTCCATAATTGTTTTCTCAACTTCTTTCTATCTCTTTTCTTATAATTCATCAGTTCCTTAGAATACATATCTTCCATAGTCCTTTTGGAAATAAATTCATAGGATTCATCCAATATACACTTCATATAGACTTTGAAAAAACTAAAAAAAACCTAAAATATGATAATCACATAGTGGTGTGACATCTTCGTATGCCAATTATTACAACCACATAGGTACATATCCAACACTGAGAGGGGGTGAGTCAGTGTTTATAATTTTGATCTAAGTTAAAATCATTATCTCGTTTTCACTAACTCGCTTTTTTAGTCAATAGATCTCACTCTCTATCTATTGTTATCATCTTTAATTATCATATATATTTTCAGAAGGAAATTACATGGAAATACATTAAAAATATTTAACAAGGTTCACCTCCACGATGTAAGAATACATCCCTGATGAAACATGTTTGTGAACTCGTGTATAAAATTTCCATATTATTATAAAAAATCATGGGAATGGGTATATACAAAGACCAATTATTATAGAACCAACCATATTAAAAGTAAGAACAAACTTGTTATTCCTTTTAGTGCAATATAATAGGTTTTCAGTTATTTGAAGCAATATCAACTATATTATCTAGAGTCCATCCTAAAGTATATAGATTGATATTTTTTACTCACTCACTATAATGAAGTGATCTACTCATGGTTACAAGGATATCAATAGTAGATGATGGTTAAAGTATGGATCTCTAATATTCATATCATTAATTGAATCAGCAACTGTATGTTCTATAAAATATTATCACCTTCTTCTTCAGTGTATAAAGGATCTCTTGTAATAGCACTGGAAATCCATATTTCTCTTCAATATTTAAATATTATAATAGGAACAGTATTAGTTAACTCCTATCCTTTTTTCAAGTTGAATGATATTTAATAAACATAAATTCAAATCAACTTTCTTTGAATCATTGGGTATATATATGTCTAATGCAATGTCAGTTCGTCTCCATAATTATCATTATTCAAATTCCCATAAATCTACGTTTTCAAGATTCCTGTAATACATCCCATATACTTGGATATTTTTTCCATAGTTTCCTTATATTATTCTCCTAAATAATGGGATCTTTATTTTTATCTCTTTCCCTAACATATGAAAACATCTCAATCTTATTTTCAGCAAAAATATTCCACAAAGATTATACTTTATACTTCATCATAAAATTTCATGAAACTTTCATATGTATATTCAAAATATTCATAAAAAATATACATATTTCAATTGGGGTCATGTATCATTGAATTTCATATCATCTATATTCCTTATTAGCTATAATTGTTACACATAGTATCATGATATTTCAAAATTTAAAAATAAAATCTTACCTAAAATCAACATATTCATTTCCTCATAATATAATATTAGAAATATCAATATCACCATAATGTTAAATGATTAATGGGAACTCAATTATCACAAAGTTCATAAGGATAAACCATACCATCTTTTATTATATTTTTTATTATCATCCTTATGAACCATCATTCCTTTATCATTTTTAAGAAAATGATCCTTATAATCAACATTACATTATTAAAAATCATAATTATGAATTTTCTATTCTTCTTATTTACTACAATTCATGTTTTTTTCTTCAAGTGTCCTTATCATATAATATTATTAATAAGAATATTCAAGCTCACTATTATCCAACATCAATTATTATGATTTACTAAACTTCTAATGTGCTTATAGTGTCCATATCTTGTTATATATCTTTCACTAACTTCTAGTAATCCTTACAGTGTGTATTATGATGCTATCATACAATATTTTATGATGGTCCTTGAATCATGAAAGAATAATATTTTGGTGAATTCATCAAATATCCTTCAAAGGTGGTAAACATATTGTTAATTACAATCACAATATGTTTACTTTAACATGTGGATGACACTATTAGACTGTGAAATGTTTTAATATCAAAGCAGTATGCATTTTAAAGCAATGAAAAATACAAGCTGAATGGTGTCTCAAACTGAAACTAATTTAGGAAGAAATATTATTAATAATTATTATCACTCCTTATAACACCATTAAAATCTATGGAATTTAGTTCTACATAGTTTTACACAATGTCTCATGTCAAAACTAAAGGGATTTGGGGATTTTTTTGGTTAAGAATAATATATTTGAGAAAAAATTCGGATTTATAGTGTATTTATTTTCAAATATAATTCATTTAATATTGTAAATCATTATTAAAAAAGGTAAATGTACTGAGATTCCAATGTACTAAGTAAAAAAACAGAAGTGGTACGACAAAGTGTGGCTCTAAATGACTATATATTTTTAACCAAAGTTTAATTAGGGAGGGGTGTTTGGTAATGATAAATTAGGAAATGATTTACTGATATTAAAATTAAAATAAATTATTTTTATATGAAGGAATTCATGAATCCATCTTAAGTTGGATGAAGGAAGATTTTTGAGTCAGTTTTGATCAATTAATATATTCACAAAGCCTAACAGATGGACTTATACAAATGTAAATTTGAAAATTATTTAGGATGTTGTCTTAAAGATTATAATGGATGGGGAGAAGTGTGTAGTCTATTTAATGATACTTAAAATTTATATTGAATTAATTTTTAAAAAGTCTATTGGGTGAGGAATGTTTATAAAGTCATTTGGAAAGAATATGTTTTGGAAGTTTTGTATATAATGAAGCCTCATAAACATTCATGAGAATATGTATAAAATAATTTTTGAGTAGAAAATGGAAAAAATTCATATTTAAGTTAAAAAATAGAATTTTCCTAGAGAATTTATTAGATATATACATCGGACTATGTAACTCAAATATATTCATTCAGAGGATTCTAAACTATCAATCAAAAAATTTCTAATGATAATATTAGAAACCGTGTTCCAGAAACATTTCACTATACAATGGAAAACTGAAAAAAGAATAAATTTTTTAGATGCTAGACAAATAAGTTAGGTATGAATAAGATTGTTGTGAAGGAACATTAGACAAAGCACCACTAGATAGTGATTTTCCTATAAAAAATCAGATATAATTTTTTAATCATTACTAATTATTTTGCAAAGATATTAAATGTGGTGATGATGAGCTGGGCATTCAACACTCCAATAATTATAAAGGGAAAATAAGGATTCTTTCCAAGATTATAGGAGGATTAAATAAGATAGTTTTTTTGGGTTTTAAAGAAATATTAATATAAAGGTTTGTTAACTTCTATATTTTAGGAAGCTTGTAGGTGGTCAATTGTAAGATAGTTTGTGTAGAATGTTCACAGTTTGAGTGGGAAATTTGAAATTGAATTTCACTATCTCCCCTTATTTTTTCGAGAAGATATTCCTACATAAATAATAAGTGGGTGCTCTTTACTATTACTATTTTTTTAGGATGAATTAGTGATAAATAATGTGCCAACTATAATTCTAGGAAAATGTTTTTTCAAAGAATCAGATATAGTATCACATGATGAAGTAGTATTGAACAAAGGGTATAAAAAAGATAAAGTTATATTAAAAGTATGAATAATCTACTGGAAATAAGGTACTAGATAAAATGGTTTCAAAGCATCAATTGGAATAAGATTAATAATTCATCGAAAAATGTGACCAGATTGAGGGTACTAATTGAAGTCTTCTAGTTAGGATCCAAGTATTACTGAGAGGGGGACGGGTGAATCAGTGATATCTTTTTCTATTATGTTTACTTATTTTTTAAACAACCTTAACCTATTGTTAAAGTGTTCTTTCCCTAATAAACATAATCAAAACACACATCCATAGTAAGACCCTAATTTATAATGTTTGCAACTCAACAAATGTAGCTACATCCTTAGTATGATATGGAAACAATCCAATACCACAAAATCCACAAGAAAAAAATTCTTTAATGTGGAATAAAATTATTGGGATATACCTTTACACTCAAGTAGAACTTGGAAATAAATCCTCGAGCATGTGTTCACCCTCTTAACATAAATAGGTCAAAAAAATTTCAGTGCCTCTTAATCAGTTTTCATAGTTTGATCTTTGAAAACAATTCTTCTCTTTCTTACCCAGAAGCTGGTAAGAACTACCTATCACACAACTTACTTCTTGTACTTAACTAAAATCTTCATTCATCCATTTAGGTGTCTTGTGCACAAATTTTATACCTTGTATGCAAGATTTAACTTTTGTCATGAAGCACCTCTTGTGTGAAACTTCAATCTTTCCAAAACTTCTCTTTCTTACGTGCAACACTATGTCATTCACACGACTCCCTTTACGTAAAATTCATTTGTTATTCAGAGGTCATGATTTCTCTAAGTGTTGAGCAACTCAAATAACATGGGTTCACCTCTTATTTATAGTAATAACTAACCCCTACACACAAAAACCCGAACGTGTTGTGCAAGATCCTGATGTGCAACACAAAACCCCATTTTACGTCGCATTGGGTGTGTAAGACTCTTTCACGCAAACCTCATCTTTGGGGAACTTCTTGAATTTTTCATGAAATTTATTACTTTTCTATTTTTCAATGTTCTGACCTTGAAAATCCAATTGTGTCCATCATACCATGCCATCTTCAAACATGCATGAAATAAGATTTTCCAAAATCACATTTCTCCGTCTCCCGATTTTCTGTCCCAAAAATTTGGCAAACACTGGAAAATAGAACCACCTTAAAATTTTCTTTTTCAAGAACACCAATGCTTCTTTATTTTCATCTATGTTATTCAAAAAATAAATTCTTTCATCATGAACCATGTAAACCATGATATATAGTCTTTATTCAAATACCTTTATCATCGTCATATTTTCAATGGAAAGTACTGAAACATCCATCTCTTCAACTTGCATCTTTCCTTCCAATAAAAAATGAATATAACTGGAATCACCTATACTCACAATTTCCTTCATGAGTCTTGAATCAAACTTTCTCCAAACTTATGATAATTTTGAAATAAAAATCAGAAAAGCATCGTCTGATTTAATAATCATTTTATAAAGTGAATTGATTTATCCTCTTTGACAACAAAAAACAAAACTATGCAAAGGAAAACTCTTCTTACATCCTTATCTTTACACCTTGGTCCCAAAACTAAAAAAGTAGCTATTATATAGAGAAGAAACTAGATTTATGGGTTCAGATATAGATGTGTTTAAATAATTTATTCCTCGTTTATGTGTAATATAATGATGGGGAAAAATAAAACTTACATGAGGACAAGTGTAAAGAAACTTATCATCATAGTGATGCTATATTGAAGCCTATTGGTGAAGGAACATATTATTATTACAATAGATTATTATATCATATTATCTGTGTTAGGATAATATGAACCATCTAAGGACTATATTTATTTTCAAGTGATAGAAAATATATAATTTTTGTAACCAAAAAATGGATTATTTTTAGTGGTTTCGTGGTCTTTGATTACCTCCAAACCATGATAAGGACTAGATATTATTATTTATTAGTGAACTTTATAAATACTTGTCTATCTATGCATGTTCTCGGTTATTTTTTTCTTGAATATTATATTCTCACCAACTTTAGATGAAGGTTGTTTCAAAGGTAATAAATCATAAAATAAAATATCATTCATTCATCCCCTCCCCCTCATAGTAATCACACATATATTTATTGCTCCTTTCAAGTGGTATAATAGCCATGGTTCCTTTATTAACTCTTTGATAAATTTTAATGAAAATGAAATATTCCATGGATATTCATAAATCTATGAAAAGTAAAGAAGTTCCTTTCTTTGATGGTAAAAACTATCATATATGGAGGGACGAAATGTTACCTTATCTTATATGCATTGGATATGAAGTTATTTAAATTAATATAGATGTTTTCAATTCTCATGTTGAAGGTTTTACCTTAAGATATAATGGTAGGAATAATTTAGAGAATCATTGTGGACCTATTTATATTATAATTTCCTCACTCTCCAAAAATTGAATTTATTGGGGTTAAAGTTATTATAACAACTAGATGAATCTAGGAAATGTGGAAGAAAATTTATGAAGTATAAAATAAATTAAATAAATATAAGTTGTAAATATGAATATAGAATTATGGAGATCTTAAAATAGGTTATGATTAATCTATTAATGATTTATTTATAAGGGTCAATGACATTATGATCACCATAAGATGTTTTAGAGAGGTGTTGTAAGATTTGGATATCAGTGAAAAGATTATAATAATTATACTAGATAAATTTGATACCAAGGTATAATATTTTTAATATAGAGACCCTAAAACTAAATCTTTATATGATATTCATAGCATTCTCATCACATACAAAATTATAAGGGAAAAGGAAATTAAGTATAAATAAAAATTTGTCTGGGAAATTTATTTCAAAGCTATTAAGAAAGGAAAGTCTAAGAAAGTTTCTATAGAATAAGTCATTGAACAAAAAATCAAATATGATTTTTTTTAAAAATAATTAATTGAGGTAATTTTTTTCTGAAAATTTGAAAATTATCATGAGAAATTATGAAAGAATGTTACCCAAAAAAATTTAGTTATGGAGACATTTAAAACATTGCTTAAAATTTTCAAAGATTGAAGGAAGATGAAGATAGTAATAAAGAAGATTTAAAGTTAATAATATATATGAAAAATAATGTATAAAAATAAATTTTATATATAAAGTTAAAGGGTAAAAAGTTCACTAAATGCATAAGATAAAAATATTTTCTAATTGTCAGGAAGATGATCATAGTGAAAAGGAGGATAGAAAAACTAGTGATTTTTCTACTAAAAATTCATATATTAAAAAACTAAATGATTAGAAGTTTAATTGTTATGAAAACATTATCTCTAAATAAAAATAATGGGATACTCATATGGTGTTTTTGCATAAAATAGAGTTTTGAGAATTTTGCTCCCATATTTTTAGACATGAAAAGTTGAATAAAAAGTTTAAGAAATAAAAAAATTTCAAAAACCATAAAGAATGGACTATTGAATTAGAATCCTAGTTTATAAAGGATATTTTTAATCTAAAGAACCTACTTAATTATTATAAATCCATATGTATCAATATTTAATAAATGATAAAGTTTAAGTAGAAATAATTTGATCTTGTTCAAAAAAAATTGTTGAAGCTATGTTGGGAATAAAAAACTTCATAAACATGGTCTCAGAAGCTGTTGATATCCTAAGAAATGTAAACACTGGAAGGATCTAAAAAAATAAACCTTATAGGCTAACAATAAGTTTTAATATGTTAAAAATAAAAATCAAGTTAAGAATACCACCTATGTGGAAAAATAAGTAGAGTTAAAAATCCTGAAATTTCTAAGGTTTCAAAGTCCTACCAAAATTTGTTTCTAAAGGGGAGTTTTTATCATTGAGAAGAAATATAAGTTGAATAATAATTTATCTATGGAATACCAAAAAAAATTCAAAATAAGGTTTTAAGGTACACATTAATAAATAATAAGGAATATTGGTACATAGATCTGAATAGTATGTAAGTTAAAGAATAAAATGTGATTTTTATGTTTATTACTGGTACTATGGAGGCTTTATTATTGGTACTATGGAGGCTTTAAAAACTATATAATATTTCTATTATTTCATTGATCTTTTAAAACATCACAAGAATACTTGGGGATGAATATAAGAAAAGGGTGAGTTATAAATCCCATTAAGAGAATAATCAAAGAATAACTTTATGAATGTAATACATGATAGTTCATAGACATAACATGGTAAAATAAAAGGTATGGGAACCATGATCATCAATATAAAATCATGATATAAGATAATAACATCAAGGTAACATAAGAACATAGCAACAACATAAAACATGATATCATAAGAATAATTCAAGGCTAACCACCGAGAAATTATATCATAACGTGATTAGAGAAACCTCATATGAACCATACATGAAATCTCATGACATAAAAATACTACCCAATGCATTAGAGGTCTATATAATTCTTGTCTCATACATCACATTCATATCATATATATGCATTTGTGTTCCATGTTGGCCATAAAACATAAGAATGTATTAAATCAATTTTAGTCTCATAATTAAAGAGTCTGGGGTATATGAAACCATTTAAACAATAAAGGAAGTATATTTTCATCTAGGGGAATATCCTTGAGTGGAAATTGGGATGGATATTCACAACACAATAGTTTGGCAGGGAAAATCATGGGATATTTTCAACTGTATAATGGGGGTAGATAAAGGTTAATGGAATGGATTAATGAGAGTGAAAGGATGTATATCATAGCATAAGAATAATAAAGATCTTAAAATGGAATTTTAAAAAGACATTACAATATGAAAAAGTGGGAAAATGGTCTTATTACAAATAAAGAACATGAAATAAAGGAAGAGGAAAGACTAACTTACCTTGAGAGGGCGCATATAAATGCTTGGGAGGAGCCTATTAATATATATATATGACACATTTATAGGGTTTTAAAAAGTGATAGGTAGATTATATTCATGATAAATAGGTTTCTAGTGAAGAGGATTGGGATATTGAGTTGGTATTTATATAAAAATAGAGAAGAATTTTTTGTTAATTTCTAGACATAGGTTTTGAATTCTATATGATAAAGTAACCAAAACCACAAACCATACCATATTTTTTTCCTATGGTTTAATCTAAAGAGGAGTTTATTTAAATATATTATAATTATATGATCCCAAATACTTAAATTAATATCATTGGGGATGTGGAAGTGAGTTATGTTCATAAATAATTGATTTTAAAACCTTAAAATATAATATATGTTTTTATGTATTCATTCATGGTTTTTAAAATTGATAAAATAAATTGAAAACATATTATTTTAAATAGTAAACATATTATTTTTCATATATCCCCATTATATTATTTATTACATCACTTATTTTTATATTATATGGTCATAATACAACACTTATATTTATACCATTTTTAATTTTAACCCAAAAAGTCAATTATCTCGAAAAAATTTGAAAAATTCACAAATGGATTATTTAAATTTGAATATTTCAAAAATAATACTTATTTTATAAACATAACTATATATACATAGAAATTTACACTTTTAATTAAAAATCATAATTTCTTGAAATATACTGGTTTTTACAACTCTAACAGTTTTCTATGCTTTATAATGACTATATTGGACTTGATTAAATTATATTGTCATTTTTATATAGGTAAATATTTTTTAATCAGAATATTATATGATAATAAAATTTATTTTTAAATTATTGAATTTAACAAAAAGAGTTTTTTAATTAAAACCATCCATTTCCCAACAATACAATTTTGGTTTCTTTGTATCAAAATATATTTTTCACCAACACTAATATAACTGTAAATATAATGTAATAATGAAAAGGTATAAATATAATAATTATTTTTTCAAAAATAAAATATATAAATCCATACTACTATGGTCCAGAAACATAACTCCTTTTTATTCCAGCATATTCTCTAAGGGTAAGGTGTGCGATGGTGGCACTTTCATAGGGGGTTTATCAAACAAGGAATATACCATGATCTCAATAAGCTTGAACGTATCTCATATTTTGTTTTTCCTAAGATTGAGTTGTTAAATATATACTTAGTATTGGTCAATGTAAAATCCCAAGGATTCCGTCTCCCTCACAAGTTCTTATAAATGGGTTTCATAGTGTACAATTCAAATTGTTGAGTCAATCACTTATTTCATCAATGTCAATTGTATTTTATCATATTATTTACTATATAATAACCATAATGGCCATTATAATATTACTATATTATCAATGGTTTATATAAATAATGTTATTTTAAATATGAAAATCTATATTTTATAATCATCCAAAATAGGTAAATTAGTGAATGTGTTTTCTATAAGTAAATTTCATAATAATGAATTTTATAATTCAAAAATAGAATTTCATTTATAAAAGTTTGTCTTATTATAATCATATTGAGTGTTTTATTTTATTTTTAACTATTAATATTTTCCTAATGATTTTTTTAAACCATTTAAAAATTTAAAAAAATCATTTGGTTCAGGGTTGGCACACAGTTAGTAGAAACCATTCAGAAACCATGAAAAAATTGTCTATAAATGGACATTTCCAAAATACATGGTTGGGAATGAGTTTTAAAACCATGAATCCTACTAATGTGGGGAGAACCAAAAACCCAAAGTTGTAGTGGTACAACTATCACATGGTTTAACCAACTATGTGTCCAAGCTATGTGAAGTGTCTAGGATTTAAAATAATTGATTTTGAAAATTCTCCCCCCCCCCCTCTGTCCTACATAAATCAGCCTAACCCTCACCCAATATCATTGTATCGTGATTTATAGACATGTGGGATCCCTCACATGAAAATTATTTCCTTTGGTTTCCTTTTTTTCTCATAGATTCAAGTGTTTCTAGACAATATGATGAATTTCTATCTTATTCATTTCTCTTATTACCCTTTCTCTTCCCCTATCCTTCTTCATCCTTATTACACACATGATGGGTGGGACCCTAGGTGGGTTTTGGTTTGATTTTGATTTTATCAATTTTTCTTGGGGGTTCCCTTGATTTATGGTTCCTCTTTCATTCTTAAAATTTCATAGTACTTTTCATAGTGGTTTTAGGTACCAATTATTGAAAGCATCCAGTTCGAAGAAGGTTTTACCCATATTGTGCTCCTTCATTTTAGAACCCTTTATAGTTTTGATTTTAAATTTCTGTTTTAGTTTTATAATGATCATATTATGTGTATTTATTGTATTTCAAAGAATAAAACTTCATTCAATCATGGTTTTCATAAAAAATAAAATGTTTTATATATTTTTTATGGAAGTTCTCAATATGATTACATTCAACGGTGCACACCACATTTTATAGTGTTTCCTGAATGAACCTTATAAGTGAATCTAGTCTTTAAAAAATATGTTTATATGTTTCATATTTTACACTCATTTAGATCTTATGTTTTTATTGGAATTTCAAGTGATACTTGAAATGTCAAATATTTAATAAAGTGTTTTTAGAATGGTTTTTAAATAAAATGTAAGGTTTTAAAATATTTTTGATGTATTTTATGGTTATACACATATATATGGGTATACATACATACATACATACATACATATATATATATATATCTTTTTGTGTGTGTGTTTATATATTAACATGAAAATATGAGATTTTTCTAAATGAGATGTATATATATATATATGGTGTGTGTGTGTGTGTTTATATGACATAACAAATGGGGAACCATGGGGGTATAGAATTTGGTACTCAAACTAAAATTTCAAATAATCCATATGGTGAACTAATAAATTAAATTATAAAGTCCCATTTTAAATAAATTATTTCTATTTTTATTTTTTACAAATGATGTTTTAACTAACTGAATCCAAGTTATTTTTGTTTTAATGATTTCCTATGTATCTCTTGGGTGTGTTAAATGTTTTCTATTCATTTGAGAAATGAATAGTTTCAACGAGATATGTGGTATTCGCTAACTGGAATGGTTTAAAATGAGTTAGTAGAAAATGGGATAGTATATAGGAACCTTAGGTACCTAGGTGGGAAGAATAGGAAAATTACACTAGGTAAAGTTCTATCCTCCTTAGCATGTGGACAACAACACAACACTAACTAAGAAAATTATTATGGATTTAGTTATAGGTATAACTTTGGATTTATCCTCTTAAGTATCTTGTGAATGGGATTAGTTATTTGTAGTTTTATCACTAAAATTATGATTATTCTAGGATGAGGCCCTAACCATAGTTTCCCCTGGTTTTTCCCATGGTTTTTACTCTTCTATGCTTATAATTTTTTGGTAGTTAAGTAGTAATTTCCTTTCACAAATTTGTATCTCAATTTTAATCACTCTTTATTTGTTATTTTTTCTTATTATTGTTCATTTATTTAAAATATTTCTTGAAAATAATTAAAATGTTTTTTAAAATGTGGTTTAAAATAACATTAGCATAGGCTGATAAAATGTGTTATTAGTAACTATTTTCATTTAAAAGAAAAAAATTAAATTTAATAATTTTAGTGGTGTGATATTAGTTTTTCTTACTTAAAAAATTATATATATATTTTTTCAAATTATTATAAGAATGGATCATTAATTAATGTTTAATCATATTTCAAGCTGGGTGGTGGCCTAATGGGTAATTTTATTCCCATGTTTATATTGAAATTTCAGTTTCAAATTCATTTTAACTTATAACCACTCTTGGAGAATATAGAATATGTGGTTTGGATTGTGACTCATAGAGTCATGTGGAGGTTAGTAATTAATTAATTTTACTCTACCTTTACTTGATAAATCTTATAAACATTTCATTTCCTACATTCAATTATGGATATTAGTGGATTACATTATATCTATAGAGGTCACAGTGGGACTCATAGTTGTTTGTAGGATAGGGTGTTGAAGGGTGAGATTTGAGATTCATTTACTATTAATTTTTTATGACTAAAACCTTATTTAAATTTTATTATATTTTTTCTCTATTTATTTTATTTCATGTGGACATCAAACTTATGAAAAGGTCTTTTTTAAATTTTGTTAAAATTTTAAATGTTACTTAACTCTGGTTTCATGGGAAAAATTATTCCCACAAGCACTTAATTGATGAATTTGGTTCTTGATCCCACCCTAGGGTAATTGCAAATGAACCTTAGGGATTATATGGGTCATTGACAGTCCAACAGAGGGACGTCCTAGGTTCGTTTTATAATATTTAGAATGAAAGTTAAGAAAAAATAATTAATTAAGTAATTTAATTAATTCGAATTAATTTACCTTAATAATAAATAATGAACTAAAGCGAATGATAGATAGTTTATATTTTCATATTCGTTCTATGGGTATTGATAATCATTAGCATATACTAACCTAGTTATGTGATTGGTTCCTTTAATTTATTATTATTATTAAATTTAATTGATGGTATGTGTATTTTCCCCTCCTCACATTATATAAGGGCATGGGTGCTTATGGTTTCTTTTATGTTAACACCCTAAACCAATGGTTCGTTTCACCTCACCAACACGTGAGTAAAGATTATGTAACTGTTGAAGGTCCTCTATGAGTGGAGGTTAGTCAAGTTCAGTGCTAAAGTGAAACCAATCCATGTGATACATAGGTACAGAGGAGGAATTCCACATCACCAAACAACTTATGTTTCAAGGTGTTTTCCCACTTATTTTCAGAGTTAGTTTATCATCTACTAGATAAAATAACTAGTATAAAATATCATGATCACACAACTTTTATTATTATTTTCAGTCATGTTTTATGGTTAATTTCATTATTGATTCTTTGTTGTGATCACATATATTAACTGTTTAACAAGAATTGAGTACAAAATTAAAATAAATTACATTATGTATACTTTTATTGAAATATAGTTAATAAATTTAGTAAATCCAATTAATATTAATGAGAACAAAATAATGATAATAAAGGGAAATTTGTACAAAAATATAAAATCTTCCAAATTAAAATATTAATTCGTTTTAGACTTCCACTACTAGGGTTGAAATCAAACCATAGTTCAAGGTACTTTACAATCCTTTGGAGGGGGTACTTTCAATTATGATGTAATATATAACAAGAATTTTGGGTTGACTTAACCTGGTTTTATTAAGTGTATATAACCTTTGTGAGACTTGGTGCAACTAGTATTAAAGTATTGAGGGAATCCAAATCTGTAATTTTAGTATTATAGAGTCCACTCAGTGGATCAAGGAGGTACAATATAATGTAGTTAGAAATTTATTCCAACTTAAATACCATTGTATAGCTTCTTAGACCTCTATTTGGGTTATTAGAAATGACATATGGATCTTTTCCACTAGATTATCTACACGGTGAGATATTCAAAATTCAATATTGATGGATTTTGGGTATTGATCAAAATAATAGAAGATTAATAAATATAAAATTTATCATAAATATTGTAATCAAGATAAAACTAAAATCAAATATAAATTATTAGATAAAAATGGAAGGAAACACTTGAAAATTTTGTGATATTTACTTATCTTAGGTTATGTCCTTACAAATAAAAAATTTCAAGTATATTACAATCATTTATGTTACTGGTTATTATCAGAAGATTTTTATTATCTGTTGGAATTTCCTATTCCTATTTAGACACACTAACAGGTGAGAGAAGGTGAAAATTAAGCCTTATGAAGATATATAGAGGATACTTATTAAGTATGTTGTATTATAGTATCAACTATGTTTTGAAAACATATGATATAAGATAAATACATGGATTATTACTCCCTAATATCACATATTGCTTCAATTGAGAAGGATAAAAAAAGTCTTAACATAAATGAGATTGACAACGCACTATATTTGTGTAATCTGGAATAAGGGAATATAGATATTAATCATGGTTTCAAAATGTTGGAGTATATAGATCAGTTGGAAAAATTAGGATTCTACTTAGATAATAAATTATCTATTAATCTCATTCTATCATCCTTACCACCATGGTGGTAATTTTTCATCCAAATCCAGCTAAAAAATTGGAAAACTTTCTCAAAAATATTTTGATTATAATTCACTAAATGAAAAATGATTAGTCGAAACATGATTCTTCAGCACTTATTGTGAAACAATGATACACAAGCCTATATATAAAATTTCTATTCTAAATCCAAATGATACTTTATATCATTATTAAAATAGAAAAAGGATTTATATATAAAAAATATGTTATTTACTTCTTATGTGGAAAAAATTGAGAGTAGAATAGAAATTGCAATGAATTGAATAGGAAGAAAACAGTTTCAGAAACTTCATGAATATTCTACATATTTCTATTCATCTATTAGGTATTAAAATACATTATTATTATAAAATACAAGTATTTAACTATAGGAAATAATAAATATTACAAATATTACAGAGTGAACTCAAAATGAATTGAGAAAGGGTGATTCGACTATCATCTAGGGGAGAAAATAAATTTTGATTGCCAAAATGGATTAATCATATAGTGTATAGATATTTCTCAAAAGTTTATCTTAGTGTTTATTCTGACATAATGAATCATTATTTCATTTCTGGAATAATTTTTTTTGGTCTTTCGATACATTTATTTTAATTTATTCACACTATAATCACATATATTCAATGGAGAATTATTAGAAAAATAAATTATAATATGTATACCCATTTTTGGTATAATAATTATTTGTCAAGTAAAAAATAGAATTTTTTTTCAAAGATATACCCAAAGTAATATTTAATCACCTTAAAACTGAAAGAAATTTATGTATTATATATATACCTATTTATTGAGTTTTAGATAAAGTAATATTTAGAAATAGATTAATTCCATAAAGCTTCTGGAATTAATTCAGCTATATATCATGAACAATTCCATGTTTAATCTAGAGTTAAATTCATATACTTCATTAAATTCCATTAAAAAAATTAGGAATTATTGAAGAATTTAATGGATTCACTTGGTAAAATATATAAGATCCTTTATGATGGTGTTTAGGAGATTATCTTAACGAAATATTCATTGATCATTAAATATAGAGTGAAGGTTTACTTAAAATCACATTACCTTATAAGCATCATAGATATAGTGATAGTAAAATTTAGATCATTGACGAGTATTATATTTCTTAAAAGTAATATTTTATTCTTTTCTATATATATTTTACAAATAGAAGTGTAAAAACTAACCATATTATCGTGAACCAATCCATTAGGTCCTACCTCGATGGCGGAAATCTATGTGTGACACCCCAAGCCTGCCTCCAATGGGCTAGGGGTGGGAGACTTATGATGAATAGGAATAACACACACATTGGAGGCCTTATAGTAGGGTACCTATACACATGGACATGACTCTAATAACCAATATAATGTAGTAAGGAAATATATAAATGGTACCAATATGCATGCATACATATAGATCCCACATTAGATTATGAAACAAGTAAAAGAAATAATAAAGGGTCAAATATAATTCCACCAAATCATTAAATTATTCTAACCTACTAGAAATGGTGGGAATGTTTTTAAATGAATCTTTTGGAACCAACCATGGTCTCTCTAGGTCAACTATGCTCCACTTTCTCTTAGTCAACCTAGGACTCTATCATAAGGTATGTAATCTACATAAGACACAACATGTGTAGGTAGATCCCATGAGGGTTTAATTAAGAACATACCTAGTAGGAAAACCTGAGATCACAAAAAAAGCATCAAGGTATTAGTCATCTCATCGTCATAAAGGTGAGTCAATCAGAATATGAGACAGTATCCATAATAATAAAAACCTTGATATATTAAATATAGACACCAAGTATAAAAGTAAGGTCACAACCATCCTTAAAACCTATTATTCCACTCAAGGATTCAAGGTAATGCTCATCAGGGAGAACTCATGCCTTGGATTTTCTAAAATTGACGGTTCTCATCTGGAAAGTCATTCTCATCGAGCCTCTCCAAGAATAAGTACTAACTGGAACACATAATATAATAATTTACAGATTTGGTATCTTAACCATGGACTCTAAGGGACACACTATCCTAACTATATTAACCTTCTAGATAGGGGATCAAATGTTCATTTATGTAGGTTATGTGATAACTAACCCTACCAAGGGAAATGATGGGATAAGGATCCAACTCAGGGCCTCATGGAGGGATACGTACTCTAATCAAATAAGGGTATATTATATAAAGTTACAAGTTATTTATATCATACTAAACCCTTCTATATGTGGATTTGGAAACTCATCTTGGAATAAGGGAACTCATCCACATTGAAGTGCAAAGATGAAATTCAACCTAATCTAGAGTGAATATAATTGGGGCTTTAGCCTTCCATGGAGGATATAAATGGATTGTATAGAGTATACATAGCATGTCTAGGATACCCTTGGTAAGAATATATTTTACAGCCTATGGTTGTGTACTCTGGAACATGCTCATGTCCCTAGTCATGACAATGTACTCTGGTTGATTTCAAGTACTCTTGTTATTTCCAGGTACTCTGGACGAGTTCATGCTCATGTAACTCTGGGGTACACACTGTGTCACCATCACTGAGTCATGTGGCATGTGAATCTCCCACATGGAATGGGATATTTAACTATACATAGAACCCTAACCATTGTAAAAATTGGACTACACATCATGTGTTATTCCGAAAAAACACACTTTTTGTATTAGGATTTTCCAGAAACTCCCGAAGTTCTAACACATCTACACCTACATCACCTCTACCTACTATACATCAATGAAATATACCAAGTGACTCAGAACTGATGTTTAAAAATATAAAATCATTACTAGTGGCTAGATTTCGGCCACCCAGTCTCTCAAGAAATGCTTTTTGTCACACCATATTAGACGATTCAAAAATCATTGAACTATAGATCATTGATCCAACCCTGATCTCCTATCTTCATCACCATACCATGATCATGATGCTGATTACGGATCTAAACCATATAAATGACCTATTACACCAATATATTAAATTTGAAAAAATCTATTTCTGGGTATTTGTTGAACTACCGTCCAAAGGAAATACCATTGATGAATGTTTCTAGAATGGGGGAGGAAAAACACAAAACAAATAACATGATAATTGAAACTTATCCATTATTTTATTTTTCCTTAATCATTTGATGTCAACATGATGAACCAGTCGGAATAAACAAGAATCATGAAAAATATTATTTATTACTAGATCTTAGAAGACAAATAAATATATGTAAATCAATGATCAACCTATGAAGTATTTTTTTATAAATATGGATTCACATTTGACATGCGATAAAAAAATTATTTTTAATATACTAAAAATAAAAGTCCTAACTCATGTTTGCTTTGAATGTTTATAAAGAACAATTCTACATTTCTATCATTTGAGAGATAAATAAATTACTTTGTTAAAGATGAACCCCTTGGAAATCATATCATCAAGACATGATCTCATTGTCATTCTATAATATATCCTCTAATGGATCCTATAAAATCCCTAAGGTTTTGAGGAAACTATAACATCTTGGTTTTTTGAATTGGGTTAGAATCCTCTCCCTTTTTAAATTTTTTTAATGGGTGGGTAATACAATTTATTTTTAGATCACCAGAACTCAATTATGGGTTTTCTGTTATCACAATACCTTGTTATTGTTCATGTTTAGAGGCTTGAAAAGGTCCTAAAGTGTTTAGATGTTTTTTGGGTGCGTCGGAGGCCCAAAGGCCTAGTTTTGGAGTTTCAGGTGAAGGTGTACAATTTAAGAAAACAATGCAAGCTCTCCCAATAAACTGTACAACTACTTTTTGAACTAATCATGGTTTGGGAAGATAATTTGTGTGGGGTCACATATCCATGAGGTTAAATATACTATTTTTAATGATGGCTCTCCCAGAGTTTGTGCATGGTTTGGGAAAACTATGCACATGATGCATGTGTAGTTCCATATAGGTAGTACCTCATCACTGTGTCATGCATGTTTTGTGCACGGTTTGGAAAATTGTGTGGCCTTATTAAAGGGGTGAAATTAATTGTCTACCCCTATCCCATTTTTATTCTTTTCCTTTTTCCTTCTCAACTCTTGGTCACATGCTACACTAGAAGCTTCTCCTTTTTCCTCTCCTCCTAAGTATTTCTCTCTATCCTTCATTTGATCTCGATTTAATCCGTTGTCGGATGCATTGGAATCGTATCGGTAATTCTATCCTCTCCCACACTTCTCATGTTATTTTCTATCACCTCATGAAGATCTAAATACATTTGAACCATTTTTTCCTTATTTTTAGGGTGTTCGTTGAAAACTATGATTTCTCCCAAATCGGTCATAGTTAGAGCTCGATAACAAATGAGTCGACATATAAAAGTCCAAGGTTATTGGTGCATGCCTTTATTTGTATTTCTGTTGACCATTAGGGGGAATGGATTATAGAACAATGTTGGGTAGTTATGTGAGACCCCATTACTTGATATTAAATTTATCATGTGACCATATGGGAGGTTTTTTAGAATTCCCTCACCTTGTTCTATAGTGCGTAGTTGGGTAAGAGGTAATCGACCACCTTGGGTAGTTAGGTCAAGGTGTGTTCTTGGTTTAATTTTAAATTTTTTTTATAGGAATTGTACAATTCATTTCATATTGATTTTTTGTTTGTATTCATTTCGTTTATAAATATATAATGTGTGTGATATATAGTGGAAACCCAATGGGTTGTGATGGGCTTAGCCTAAGGAATTTGTGTGGCATGGACATGGTGATTGAGGCAATGCGGTCATCTATTTGGGCTTGGTCTAGATATTATTGACTGATTTTGATCATATGATTAGACATCCTGAGTGTTGGTTTGAGATTGATGGGCCACCGGGTTGAGGTAATGGACCATTGTATTGGATGTAATGGACATCAGACTTGAGAAACATGGTCATTGGCACATGAGGTGTCAGATGGACGTAGATTCGGTATTATTTTGGTGATTTCCGATCAATATTGATGGCCAAAGCACTGATTGGAGTTTTTTGAACATAGGAGGACTCAGTGATAAGGTTGTTTTGACCACTCATGTGGGTAGAGGCCCTCTGTAGGGTGGATTAGAATTTTTTTTGGGGGGGTTTTGTTGTTAAAATCCAAAGATAAGGTTAGGAGGATTCGGATGATGGAATTGAGGCTATCATTTGGGGATGAGGCTCATCATATTGAGGCTGTTGGGACTAGAATTATTTTAGAGGATGGATATTGTCATTCCTCGGGAGGGCATGTTATTAGCCGATGGTGAGTTTTTCTTTTAGGACTGATATCATTGTTCCTCCAAACCTCAGGCTTTGAGATGATGGGTTCTTTCAAGTAGGGGCCTGAGGGACTAGTGTGATATTTTATTGGAAGTTCCTTTGAGATGTCAGAGAGTTTTTTGAGACATGATGTGTTAGGAGTCATGTGGTTTCAGGTTACTATATTAGAGGTGGAACCTAATTGTTGGCCTTGGATATCTCAAATCAGGGGATACCTTGAGCCATGGGCCAAGGATCCTCTCCTCATTAGTGATTCCAAAGTTTGACAAGGTAGGTGATAGATTCTCAGTGGATATTGAGAACCAGGGAATCATTTGTTTAATTAAATTTTATTGTGTTTCTTTATTTATCCTTCATAGTTCACACCTACTTAAACACTTTTGTTTGGTATGCACATGTGGGTGGTATCCTATGAAGACTTATTATCACACCCTACATGGATACTCTAGGATACATGTAGACTTTATGTTGTTGTGTTATGGTAAGGTTTTAGGCTCTAGAGTTGGATCCCAGTTGTGTTGATATGGATGGATGTTAGGGGTCCTTGAGTTTTATGCCTCAGCTAGAGTTTTTTGTTTTATTTTACTTTTATATTTTAGCATGTTATATCAATGTTGCTACTGTGATCAGCCATGGGGAACCTTTTTTTATATTATTATGTATGAAATTAATTTAATAACTATTTTGTTTTATTAGAAACATGTGGTATTTTGGAATTCTTATTTATTTCCAAAATTTATTTAATTATGCTTATGTTATTTCTTATTGTCTACTGTGCTTCCACCTTTGGTTTGTTTGGTTTGAGTATAATGAGTCTTCCCTTTCTCTTCATGATATATATATGTACACTTACCCTTATTAAATCATTAATTGATGTTATATACTCCAAACTATCACTATTTACACCCTCATTGCTTGTTGGAAGCCTTTAGTGTTCAGTTGGGTGCGACTAAGGCCAGTGGACCTGGCCTGATGGAACTATTCAGGTTTCTAATTGGGTTGGGGATGATATAAGTGGTATCAGATAATTATTGACTGAGATTTAGTAATTGATTAATTATAACTACTAATATGATCAATAATTCCTTTTCTTTTCTTCTAGTATTACAATTTGGTCAATGGTATATTGGATATTAGGATGTGGGAAAAACTAGATTCAAATCTTATGCTTGTTATTTTGTTTTGTTTGTTTTACATTTTATATAATTTTCACCTTGAGTGGTAATATTTGATATGGTTATTACTTATTGTCATATGTTCCTTTTTCCTAGTATAGCAATGGAGAATATTGGGACCCTTATCTCAGAATGGAAAGGGGTGATTGTTATGCATGCTTATGGTTTGATAGGAACATGATCAAATGTTTTAATTATGTAAATCATGTGCCTGTTAAAATTTCTAGTGAAATGTCATAAATCTATATGTGTATTTGTATTGATATGTGTGTGTGTGTGTGTATATATATATATATTAATATGATATGGTTCTGGATCTTATAGAAGCATGCGAGTAGGATTAAATGCGGTGATGTTGATCACCAGGTTGGCTGACGAGGTTATCGATTTAAGGAAAAGATGGACGTCAGGATAGGCATGGACTAGGGTATACTTGATACTTAGATATGAGACGGGATGGTAAGGATTAGATGAGTTTAGGATAACCAGTTTCATGGTTGAGATATTGGAGGGTGAGGGTAATTAGGACACACTTCATGTTACTAAATTCCTTATCTATGATATTTATATATATTTTTGATCTAACTGACCATGTTGATGGTATTTAGAGGGATCCTCCTAGATGGTCTAATGGAGTGTCAGGTAGGTGATGGCTTAGTGATGCAGGAGAATGATCAGGTTGAGGCCCCTGAGGTTTAGGAAGATCATGAGCAACAATTACAAGCTCAGTTTCATGTTCCTGGGTTGGTGGGGCGGTCTCCAGATTTTTCAGCCCTTGGGTCGTAGCTTGCTGAGAATATCTAAGACATCCTGGTGCGGGTTATCCATTGTATTGATTGGGGAGCTCAGGAAGAAGATTCTTCTATGGAATATTTTACTCTATATTTTCAGTCATGGCACCCACTATTGTTTTAGGGTGATGGTGGTCCACAGGAAGTTGAAAATTGGATTGAGTTGATGTAGTTTATCTTCGAGCATCTAGAGATGCCTCTAAAGTGGAGTGTGAAACTATAAACATATATTATTATGGGATTAACTAATTTCTATTGGAAAGTGTAGGTTTATTAAGGAAGACACAAGGGACTACCCTATAAGGACTTTGAGTCTAGGTTCTTCGAACACTTCTTCAAAGAGATGTTGAGGGAAGAGAGAGCTCAATAGTTTTTTAGCCTTTATTAGGGTGACATTTCCTCCATGGAATGTGCATAAATGTTCACTAAATTGTATCTATTTTCACCTAGTATTATGAGAGATGATTCCTTGAGAGTGGGAAACATTTAGGATGGTTTACATCATGACATTCGGGTGCATGTAAACATCTTTAGGATGGTCCTATTCTGGGAGGTGGTGAACGAGGTGCTCATAGCAGAGGGAAACCTGACGAATAATTTGTACTCAAGAAGGGAAGTGGATTCAGGTGATTTTAGTGGAAATGCTTCATATAGTAGGATTTGGGGAGGATATGTGTTCCAACAATGAATTTGGGCCAAATACTAGAGCAGACCACCTTACTGTGGATCATCAATGGTTTTATTTTAGTGTGTGAATCCATAACATGTACGAACATAGTGTGAGAGGCCTCCAAAGGAGTTTCAGGCGTGTGGTTTGGTCAGGAATCTCAAGAGTTTATGTAGGAAACCTACTTAGATATCTGGTATTCAAGGACTATGGTAGAAACTGTGTTATAAGGTCGGGTCGGGATCAGAACTAGGTGAGGGTATCTGAGCTTCAGCTATACAGTGAGGTCAAGGTAGAGAGAGTGGGACTCAGAAGTGGGGTTAATGACTGGTGTAACAATATAGGGTATCAAGGCTTCAATAATTCAAGCTTTAGGATAGGTTTATGTCATGGAACCTACAGGTGTTGATCTGGTTGGTGAGCTAATGACATTCAGAGGTACATAGTGGGCATGGATGTGAATTATTTTGTTTTTATTTAGCATGGCCAGTTGAGGAATGTCAGTTTTGGGTAAACAAGGTGCACAAGCTATATGTATGGACAAAAAATATTTTAGTTAGAAGGTTGTCACCACTCAGGTGCATTATATATGTTTATATATATATGAGGTGTGTGGCACAAGGTTCTATATTTGAGCATCATTGGATGCTTTTTTTGGGATGTGTTGGCATCAATCCATTGAGAATATATAGTTACATAAGGTAGGAGGCATCTGGAAACTATTGTAGTGTGGTACTTATTGAGGTGTGAGGCACCAGGGTTTGATAGATCATATTTTGAGATGCAAGGCCTTGATGGTTCCACAGGTGACATGGGCACAATGTTGGCACTGATGTGATGCAGGATGTTAATTGGTTTC
Organism: Viscum album; assembly: GCA_963277665.1. NCBI lineage: Eukaryota > Viridiplantae > Streptophyta > Magnoliopsida > Santalales > Viscaceae > Viscum > Viscum album. Next base: position 1,594,924,768 of record OY728150.1, read on the forward strand.
TGATAAGACACAAGATCACCTGATGAGGAATAGAAGTGATGATGCATCAAGTGAAGAATTTTAATCCTAAAATTGGTTGATGGATCACTTTATTGGTTTTTGTTTTCGTCGGGATGCTACCAGGGTACATAACTCTTAAGGTGGGGAGCCAGTCCCCCCCACTAAGGGAGTTCACATGTGTCCTCGAGACTAGGGTAGTTATAGTTATTTCAAATGGGATGGGTATGTTTTGTACCATATCATATTTATGTTTGATAGCTGAGGGATGATCTCTGTTAAGGTGGGTAGATTGTAATGTCCCTGATTTTTGAATTGGGTAGAAATCCCCTCCCTTTTTTATTTTTTGAATTGGTGGGTATTCCAATTTACTTTTCGATAATCGTAAATCAATTCTAAGTTTTTTATTTTCCCAATTCCTTTTTTTTATTCATTTTCAGAGGCTTTGAGAGTGACTAGGGTGTTGGGAAGGGTTTCGGGTGTGTCGGAGGCCCGAAGTCCTAGTTTTGGAGTTGCAGGTCAAGGAGCAATGTTTGGATAAACCAAGTGGCCTATCCCAGCTAACCAAGCATCCCCATTTTGAACTGAGCATGGTTTTCAAAAAACGTGCATGTGGGGGTGCATGGTCATGATGTGAACTTTACAGTTTTTTTAGTGGGATCTCATATGGTTTGCGTACAAATTGGTAAAACCGCATGAAAACCCCATGGGTAGTGCCATCTGGGTAGTACCTCAACACTATAGCTTACATAGTTTTCACATAGTTTGGATATCTGTGAAAACTAACCATGGAACCTCATTAAAGTGGTGAAATTACTTTTCTACCCCACCCTCCTTTTATTCTTTTTCTTCTTCATTCTCCCCTCTTGGTCGCGCACTGTATAGGGAGCACCTCCTTTTTCCTATCCTTCTAGATATTTCTCTATTTCCCTTCGTTGATCTATATTTCATCTATCATTGGGTGCATTGGAACCGTATAGATAAGGATCTCCTCTCCCATGCTTCAATTATTATTTTCTCTTACCTCATAGAGTAATAAATCAATTTGATCTATTTTTCCATATTTTTAGGGAATTTATTAGAAACTCTAATTTCTCTCGAATTGGTTGGAGTTGGAGATAAATACCATACGTGACTACATCTATGAATTTAGGTTAAGTGGTTCATACCAATATTTATTTTTTTGCAGACGTTTGGGTGGCACGGATTTTAGTGTGTCATTGGGTAGTTTATCAAGATCCCATTGCTTGATATTAAATGGATTGTTTCACCTTATAGGATGTCATTGTGAATTTCCTCGCCTTGTTTTCACATTCAAGGATTAATAGAGGTCATAAAAAACCTTGGGTAGTTTGGATGGGGTGTGTTATTGGATTAATTTGAAATGTTTCTTTAATTGTAATTGTATAATTCATTTTATATTGAATTTTTTGTTTTATTTGTTTTGTTTTATAAATATATAATTCTTGTGATATATTGTGGAGACCCATGGTGTCATGATAGTCTTACCCTGAGGAATTTGGGTGGCATGGACATTGGGATTGAGGTGATGTCATTGTATTTTTGTGCTTAGTCCAAATATTATTGAGTGATTTTTATCACGAGATTGGGCATCATGTATGTTTGTTTGAGATGGTGAGGTCATCTATTTGAGGGAATGGACCATGGTATTGGATGGCATGGTCATTGTAATTGATCGATATGGTTGTAGGGGAATGAGTTGCTGGATAGATATAAATTAGGTACTATTTTGGTGATAGTCTCTCACCTATAATGTCCAAAGCGCTAATTAGAGTTGTGTGAACAAATGAGAACATAGTGCAGAGGTGGTTTTCACTAATCGTATGGGCAGAGGCCCCTGGTAGGGAAGATTTGGAAAAAAAATTGGTGTTGATTGTCATAGAAATCCATGGGGAAGGTGAAGAGCCTTTAGATGATAGCATAGAAGCTATCAGTTGGGGGATAAGGCTCACCATATTGATTTCATTGGGCCTGGACTATTTTGGGAGGAAGAAGATCATCATTCATAGAGACCTCTTTCTATAAGCATATGGTTACTTTTTATTTGAGGAAATATATCATTATGCTTATGGATGTTAGGCTTCCAACTGACAGGTGCTTTGGATTTGGGATTTGAGGGATGAGGGTTCTATTTTCTTCGGTGTACCTTTTACATGAGGTGTAAAGAGGAATGTGGTGTCGGGTTACTATATCATAGGTATAACCTAAGGGTTCACCTAGGATATTTGAGATTAGGGGATACCTTGGGCCATGGGCTAACAATCATCTCCTCTTTAGTGATTCCAGCTTTGTTCAAGGAAGGTGATAGCATCCTGGTGGCTATTGAAAACTAGAGCAGCTTTTTTTTAGTTAAATCTCATTGTGTTTCTTTATTTATCCTTCATAGTTCACACCTACTTAAACACTTATATTGGTTATGAACCTGTGGGTTTTATCATACTATGAATCATTCACACACCCTACATGGAACCTTTAAGATGCGTGTAGACATTATGTCATAGCATTCAGTTAAGGGTTCGGGCTATGGAGATGGATCCTAGTTGTGCTGGAATTGATGGATAGAAGGGGACCTTGAGGTTCCCACCTCAGCTGGAGTTACTATTTTGTTTCCCTTTTCTGTTTCATCATGTTATATCTATGTAGCTACTATGGTCAATCATGGGAGACCATTTTTCTATATATTGTTATGTATGGCCTGTATTGAATTCATTCTTCTTCTTAGTATATAAAAGTGGTGTGTTTAAATTTTTATTTATTTCCAATACTTATTTAATTACGCTTTTACTATTTCGTATTATTGATTGTGCTTCCACCTTTGGCCAGACTGGTTTGAGTTTTCCGAGTCTTCCATTATATTTCATGATATATATATATATATATATATGATTGTGTGTGTGTGTACTTAGACCCTTATTATATAATCACCTATGGTAATAGCCTCTGAAACACCCCTCTTTACACCCTCACTTTTAGTCACAAGCCTTTGGAATTCTGGGAGGTATGCCTAAGGCCAATGTCACCCGGTCCGATGGAACTGTTCAGGTGGCTAATCATGTCAGGGACGCTACAAAAACCCTATTATTTGTACATAGAAGGTTTTAAATATATTATATACTAGTTTTTTCCATTTAATAAATAATAATTTATTTATTCATTTATTTATTCATTTATTTACTAATTCTCCAATGACCACTCTTAAACCAAACACCTAACCTGTATAAAGGTTATATCGTGTCTAGGGTAAAACATGTATTTCAAATTTAAAAATGATATTCAATTACCCATCCAGAAAACCATTCAAGAGATATACCATTATTTCATATAAATTGTGCATTCATGATATAATATATTAATATTTTTATTATATCTACATAGTAGATCCTCATGCCCCAAAATCTTACACTGACTCAATGCCTAGATCTAAAAATGTCCTTTGACATACTAAAAAGTCTTACAAGTCAAAAAAAGTCATTATATTCTCCCCCCCCTCATGGATTTTCATCCCAAAAAGAAAATAAATTACTCAAAAAATGAGGTTACTGATCTCACAACTAGTTCTCCTACTCCTAGTTTCTCTCCCAAAGTATCTCATGCTTCCATCAGACACATTCCAAGGGAATAGATCAACCATGAAGTATATCTTCCTATTTATCCTAAATATCTATAGTCTACTCAACAAATATAGCTTCATCCTCAATTTCCATCTTACCACATATAATAACATATGATGGGACATGAACACACCTCCTCAACTTTGACACTTGGATAACATCACGTACTCGGTTTAACTATGGTGGTAGCGCGAAGTGATACTCCACCACACTCAACCTAAATCGTATATGGAAAGGGTTAATGAATCTCAGAGATAACCTTCCACCCCAACTAAATCTCTACAATCCTAACTGTGGTGATAAATTTAGGAACATATGGTCTCCCCCATCAAACTCCAAAGGCCTCTTTCATTATTCCACATAAGACTTATAATGATTATGGGAAGTCTTCATCTCCTCCTAGATGATCTAAAACATCTCTTTTATTTCTAACACCAACTATGGGTCCATGATTTTTCACTCCTCTAGATCATTTTAGCATCATTGATACCTATAGGGTATCCTATAAAGGGCCTTAAATGGTTCCATATAGATGTTGTAGTGGTAACTATTATTATATATGAACTCCACAAAGGGTAGGTGATCCACCCAACTATGGAAAAATTCCAACATCCAAGCCTGAAGCATGTCCTCCAGAACTTGAATGGTCTGCTTAGTATAGCCATCTATTTAGGGGTGAAATTCCATGCTTAATCAAATCTGATTCCCAAATTCCTCCTACAATCATCTCCATAATCATTACACGAATTGATCATCGCAGTCTTAAATGATCATCGAGGGAACTCTATGGAGCCTGATTGTCTCCAATGTGAAAAGTTATCATAAACTATCTAGAGAAATATTCTATAGTATAGAAATAAAGTGGGATAACTTGTTGATTCAGTCTATTATTACCAAAATAAAATTATTACCTCTATTTAATCATAGAATAACCATTATGAAATCAATGGATATATCACTCTACTTCTACTTCATCACTTCCAGGGGTTGAGTTAAATATGATGATACATCATGCTCAGCCTTCACCTACTCACAAGTGAGGAATCACGAGACAAAATTAGTTATGCATCTCTTCATCCATGGCCACCAGAACAAAATATAAATTTATTGGTACATATTAACCACTCTTAGATTTACCTCTTAGTGGGGTGTATTAAACTCCCTTATCACCTCCTCGTGTGGAATGACTGGTACCATCACCCACCAATAGAAAAGTTTGACGTGCTCCTATCCTTCATAAAATTTACCAATAGAGCTTCTCCTAGATAACTAAACTTGAAAAGTATATCAATAGATATCTCCAAGATGATACACCCTAACATTATGATGAAGTATAGGGGTAACAACCATCGACTGGAGGTAATAAACACTATCCTCATCCACTAAGGATATCTATAATGAGTTCAAAGTTTCTAATTCCTCACTCAAAAAGTATGAACAAGATCTACTACCGAGAGTATCCACCGCCATTTTCCCCTTAATGGGAGTATAGAATCTATCGAAGTTATAATCCTAGAGGAACTATATCCACCACCTTTATTTTAAGTTAATATCTCTCTATTAAAATATATAGTTGTGACTCTTATAGTCATAATAGATGATAAATCTCTCAACCATAATGTAATTTTACTATATCATTATGTATAAAACCACAATTTCCAACTCAAGATCATGGGTCAAATAGTATTGATCCTTAGGTCTCAACTGATAGGACCCATATTCAATCATCTACAACATCTACAATAGAAAACATATAATCCTAGTTACCTATTCATCGTAGAGAACCACATACTCAATACCCTCTACTACTAGTTTCAAGATGGTGGTTCTCATCAATCTCTTTATAAACTCTTTAAAATCCTATTGAAACCTCTCTATCCATGTGAAAGGCTACACATCTTGGGTTAGAGTAGTGATGATTGATTAAATCATAGAGAAAATGGGAATGATTCTATGAAAATATCCTGATAAAATAATGAATCTTTACACCTAATTCACACTCTTGGTTGGTTCCTAAGTTAGCACTCACTCAACCTTTTCTGAGTCCACTGCTAATCCCTCTTCTGAGATGACATTTCTTTTGAAGTGGACCTTTAAAATAAATAAATTACACTTCAAGATCTTAAAATATATCTGATTCTTTCATAGTATGTTCAATACCATCCTCAAATGTCTCATTTGCTCCTCTTTTTGTGCTGAGTTCACTTGGATTTCATCGATGAAGACAGCCTTGAGCTGATCCAATAAGGATAAAAGATCTATTTCATAATTCCCATGAATAATAATGGGTTTTTCATCATGTATAATGGAATCAAAAAGTAATCATAGTGCCCATAGAGACATTGAAATGTAATCTTTGGTATATCCTCATCTTGAATTATAAGTAGGTGATATCTTGACCTTAGGACAATATTCAAGAAACATCATTCCCCTACCAAGTGGTTAATGATGTCATCAATTCTTGAAAGTGGAAATTTATTCTTTATTTTTACCTGATGCAGGTTATGGTAATTTTCATGTAACTTCAATCTCTCATTCACCTTTTTTATGAACAACACTAGGATGCCCAGAAAGGCACAATACATCTAATAAATTCATTCCTATGAAAATCCACCAACTGCAACTTAAATGATTAAATTTCTAGGAGAGACATCCAATATACTAGTGAAGATATCATAGTATTCCTTGGGTATAATTATATATATATATATATAATTAGATATCTCTATGGAAAGCTAAGCCTGGAACGTTATCAGGGAAGACATCTTCATAATCCACCACAACTACAGGAAACTGAACTCTCATAAAAACTTCCAAACTGATGATCATAATATCCAATTGATGATTAATCATATATATCCTTATAATTATTATCACATCCTACTCTACCAGGACTTTCTTCTCACTGATGAAGAAAACCACATCGCATCAGCACGAAAGAGTTGCATCCTCCCTTGGAAACATTCAATCTATGCATGTACTATTGATTGCCAATCCATACCTAGGATTACATCATAAGGCCTCATCATGGAGAAAAAAAGGTCTAATAAGAATCTATATACTCTGATATTCAGGTCAAATTATTGGTTGAAGTCTATGATCCTTGAATCTCCTCTCATAGGAGTCTCTAAATGCAAGGGTCGAGCCAAAGGTTCCACCAAAATATCTAGATCTTGAATAAGGGATGTGGAAATGAAAGAATGAATCCAGACTATTTATATCAATATTATAGCTAAATTAGAGAATTAATAGATCATTCCTTGAGTCATTCCTTAAGAATGTTGTTTATAATCCCCAACTACCAGTAGTGGCCCTCATCCATGACCACTAGCTCCCAGATCCTATCGTGGACCACCTGGGGTTAGTGGTGGAAATGATAAAATCATCAACCACCTCCTACTACTCTCCCATATCCAATTCCATGTCTCCATCCGGATAGAACTCCCTAATATTGCTACTACTGCTACTTTGGTGGTCCATCGACCTTTTTTATTTCAGCTGCACGGTGGGTCGGACAATCCCACACGAAATATCCCATCTATCACATGAGTAACATTACATATACATTATCTGACTATAACCATCCTAAGATACCCAAGCCACATAACATATATCCTCATATTTTTTCTTGAAATGTATCAAAATCTTGGAACCCTGAGTCTTCTATCATCTACCAATAGACAAAGTATAATCTCTTGGGTGTTCACTTCCAGTGCCAATTATCAGATACTGCTCTACCAGGAAGATATTTATAACCAAGTCAAGACAGAGCACCACAGAATAGGTAAGAATAATAATATATACTACACTATGATATATATATATATATTCCATTCCCAAAAGTCCTATCTTGGAAGTTCGCATCACATACCATATCCATAGAGTATCGTGAGAGGTTATCGAACCATTATGCATACTCTATAATTGTCATAGTTCCCTCCTGGAGCTCCAAGATCTCCTGTATTTGTATAGATAATTGCATAACTGGGTAAAACTCCTTCCTAAATAATAAAAACTTTATCTAAGTGAGATTCACATCATCATGCATCAAATCCATCATGATACACCACCGCCATGTAGGGCTGTGAAGAAGGATCGCTTCTAGGACCACCATTTGATCGGGAGAATTTTTGATAAGGATAAAAATTCATAACTAATATGACATATTAATTATATTTATATGGGTATGGATCACCCTAAAAACAAATATTTCTCTATATTAAGAGATCATGATGTATTCTCAGCTTGAACACATCAACAATTGGTACTGCCAAGATAACTGGCTACTTAATAGGTGGAGTCATGATTGGACTAGAGGCACCAAATCCTACATCAACCCCTTTACTGAATCCTTATCGCTAGGAAGATCATGATCCTGATCCTGATATTAATCATTAGCTATTTTTCAACATATATGCATCCAAAAAAAGTTAATATGTACCACGGTTAACGATTATATCTCGGGAGCTCACTCAAGAAGGACATGGAAACCACAACCCATTCTTAAATGATACATGTATTGATCTTTTACCAAAACACAATATGTACTGACTAAAAAATAAGGTTATCTGAGTCCTAGTAAATGGATACAATGTCTTCCACACCATAAATATGTTCCCTGACCTGAGAGATGAATGAAAAGGACTTTAACTTTTTTTACTTAGTTCCCAAACCAAGCCCCATAACTGAACAATCTCCAAAATCTAGTCATAGACAAATCTATCCTTTGATACCACTCGTTCATGATCCAACCCACTAAGGATCACATGGTTTGTGGTAATATGAGTGTGAAACACCAATACCAACTCTTATAGGACAAGTGATAATGACTAGAAATGAGTAGGCATAATACAAACATGGGATGCCTCAGCCTAAGGTAACTGTACACACGCACATGACTCCAAGAACCAATATATTACATTTAGTAAAGATACAAAAAATAACAATATGAATATATATATCTAGATCACACATATGAGTATAACATGAGTATAGGAATTCATAAGGATACAAATATAAGCCTTCTAAAACTGTAAAAGAGTATAACCCTCTAGAAAGGAGGGGACTACTATCAAATGAAACTCTTAGAACCAACCATGGCCTTTCTAGCTCAACTATACTCAACCATCTTCTAGTCCACCTAGGAATCCATCATAAGTTATATCTTCTACATAAGGCATGACATGTATGGGCAGAGCCTATATAGTGGTGATTATAAAAATACCCAATTAGACACACCACAATTACCAAACATAAATAATTAAGGGAGTGTTCAGCTGATCATCATAAATGTATATCAATTAGAATATGAGACACTATACGTAATAAAAAGCCGAAAAAAATAAATATATACTCCAAGTCTTGAATTACTTTCACAACCATACTTATGGTCTGATATTCATCTCAATGGTTTGAGGTGACACTCATTTAGGAGAACTCACTCCTCAAGCCTGCTAACACTAATGGTGCTCATCTGAGAGGTCATACTCATCAGACCTCACCATAGAGAAGTACTCGTTGGAACTCATAAGATATCAATACATAGATATGGGATCACACTCAATACCTATAGTGGATACCTATCCCTAAATATATTAACCAAATAGATAGTGTATTGTACAGCCACATATATAGGTCATGTGACACCTAACCCTACCTGGGGAAGGTTGGAATGATGGTCTAACTCTAATCCATGAAAAGGGGTTCTTTCTATAATCTTACAAAGGGATATTATATCTAATAATCAAGACGAGATTCCATACTAAACCATCATGGGTGCAGGTTGGGAAACTCATCCTAGAATAAGTGATCCCACCAACATTGAACTCGAAAGGGAGAACGTATCCCAATCCATATGAAAGAGAATAAGGACTTCATCCTGTCCTGGGGGAAGTACACAGAGTGTATAGGGTATGAATGGAATGTAATTCCTACCCGAGGTATTCTCACGTCCTCCAGATCATGCCCATGTACTCTAGACAAGGCCCATATTCCTGGTTATGCCTGTGTACTATAGTCATGTCTGAGTACTCTGGTCGTGTTCGGGTGCTCTGGTCGTGTTTGTGCCCTTGTACCTTTGGGGTACACACCGATTCACCATCACTGAGTCACATGTTGTGTGAATATCCCACATTTCATGTGATATTTAACTATTTAAAAAACCCTACCCTTCATGGAAATGGTACTACATCATGTGTGTTCTTCCGAAGAACACGTCGTGTATATAGATATTTTCCAAAAAATACTAAACATGTAACACGTTTATGCTTGTACCATCGCTACCTACGATACAACTATAAAATCCAACAATTAAATTAGATTTAATTTTCAATGGTCCCAAATCATTGATTTTGGTTTAATTATGGACACCCTAATGCTCTGGAAATGCTTCTCATCACACTACATCACCAAACACCAAAACCAATGAACCTAAGATCTTTGATCCAGCCTCGATCTCATGTCACATTCATTACACCTTGATCATGATATGAATTCTAGATATGAACTCAAAGAAACAATATATAGAAATAATATATCAAATACATTATTATTTACTTTAGATTATTTTTCAAATTACTAGTTAAAGGAAACATTAATTATGAACATTCATACAACGAGATAGGAAAAGCACCAGAAAAAAATATGAGGAATGAACCCTAGATATCTTCCAAGTTAGCCTCAATCTATTGATGTGAAAAATAGGAATGAAGAGTAATAAACAAGGATCATAAAAAACATTTTCCATTCCTAATTATAAGATGATAAATCAATACTCATAAATCAATAATCATCCCATGAATCATTTTGTTAGAAAAATTGATTTGTGTTTGACATGGGATAAACAAAATAGGGATTTTAGGAAATAAAAACAAATTTATTTCCTTTATTTTTTATCTATCACTGATGAATAATGGTTCTATACCATTTTCATTGGTAATATCTATAAAATCCTTTTTTTTTAAGATGAACCCCTTAGAAATCAGACCATTAATCCATGATCTCGTAGACATTTGGAAAGATCTCCTATAATTGAACCTCTGAAATGCCTAGGGTTATATGGCTAACCATAGAATGTTTCATAAAAAGGTTTAAATATAGGAGAAACAAGATTTTTCTATTTAATAAATAATATATTTATTTATTTATAATATACCCAAAAACACTATTAAACTAAACACCTGACATGCATAAAAGGTTATGTCACAAATAGGGTAAAAACTACATTCTAGATTTAATAGAATCTTGGATTTCCCATTTGAAACACCATTTGATAGATATTCTATTATTTTATAAAAACTACACATTAGATACCTAAGCCCTAGAATACCACACTAACTCAATCCCTAGCTCCAAAATTAATCCCTGAAATATTATAAAGTCTAATGAGAAAAAAAAAACAAATTCATTATAAATGTGGAAACTAAATTTACTAAAAGATATCATATAAGTTATAATATGATTAAATTATATTGTGTCATAGCCTCATATGGTTTTTATGTGATCCATTTGTAAATTTGTCGAAAGCCTCAAATGTACATCATTAAAAACACAAATAACATCTTAATTAATTATCATATCAGTACTAATGATATTAAAAAACCAAAGATATAATAGGTATTAAATCATACGAACCATATTTTTATGAGGGTATCACATCTATTTTGAGATAGTAGGAGAAGAAAAATATTTAGTTGAATCTTGGATATTGATGAACATGTTGGAATAATAATGAAAAATGCCATAAGTGTTAGTGGGAGGAATTATTCTAGATATTCATACTACATCAGAAGGTTAAAACCATAGTGTTGGTTTTATATTAACCATTTTTATTGATTATTATTCATTAAAAATAATAAGTCCTATAGAGAGTTATAATTTGTTACTATTTATGATTGTCAAGTTCTAATGAATTCAAAGATGGGTTCTATATAGAAAAATTAATTTTTTATTTTAGTGGTTGATATAAATATATTTGTGGGTATTAAATAGAAAGTGCGCAAGTATGATACAAGTGAGATACTAATAAGTCTTTATTGGTTGTTCCAAACCAACATGCTTAAATATTTTTAATTTCTATTTATCAAAGATACTATGATCATTATATTAGGAATATTATTTCAAAGTTACCTCCCTTAGAGGAAAAATTATGGAAAATGTATATATAATGTAACCATAAATGTTGGTGATATCAAAGGATACAAATATGTCATTCATGTTTCAAGGATCCATTTATGGGTTGAAATAAGTTTAATAATAATAGCATATTCATTTTAAATGAAATGTTTTTTTCTATAAAAGGTTAGTGGGATCACTATATTTCTAAAAGATAGATATGTTTCAAAAAAAATATAAAAAACAAGTGATTGGTTCGATTATTATACAAGTCTAGATAACTTCTATAATGGTAACTTAAGTAGTAGCCCAAATTCTATGGAACAAGATATACTAGCAAAGATCAATGGGTTTATTAATCAAGTCATAATACGTAGCTGACATGGAATTGAAAAATATCATATGGAACGAAACACTCAAATTTTTTACAGTATCACATGGTATTCTTGTGATAAGTGGATGATAACACCCAGAGTGTTTTTTATGTATTTTCATGAATTAATTTAATCTTTTGGTTATTTTTCATTTCATGCGACATTGAATATAGCTTATGTTATATAAAAGAACCAACTTTTTATATCCTTGTATGATACACCATGTTAATATTTAATTATAAGATACCCCAAGATAAGTTTTTTCTACATGAAACACTAACCTAGCTTGTGCTACACACAACACTGGCTTGGCTTGCCCTACACACAACACCGACTTGGCTTGCGTTACATGAAACACTGAGTTTCTATGAAACATAATTGTATTGTTGTAATTATTTAAATGATATAATTATAAAATATACATTAAATTTAGTCATATTAATAGTAATAAATAATTTTAAAATATTATTTATAATGGTTATATTGAAAAAAAATAATTTTTGGTAAAGTCTTTAAATTTTTAAAATTACTATTTTCTTAAAAGAACTTCTTTTGTGTCATTTTATTTATAACAATAAAATTAATTTTAGAAACTTTTAAAAACTTAATTTTATAAAATAAATATAATTCTTGAATTCATAATGTCAAAATTATCTTAGGGTGATTTTTAGGGATTTTTTTTAGAAACATAATTTTTGGATGAATAATGGAAAATACTGAATTTTACTTCAAAACTATTTTTCAACTAATTTATTTATATAATTAAATTATATTTTACGTTGGTTTTAAAGTAAAATTATATCAATTATAAATATATTAATCCAATTTATGTAATTTTAATCATTCTATATTGAATTTAGATATAAAATTTTAATAAACTATTGAATATTCTTACTTTAAAAACCCACTTTCTCACCATGTCTCTGAGAATGGCATTAAACATAATTTTTACAATTATATAAATTAAATTTATAAAAATATAAATATAATGTTTTAATCAGTATTATATTCATATTATAATAATATATACTTTATTTTTTTTCCACAAAGATTAGTGAAAGTGATTAATATTGATTACAATGATTAATGTACAATTAATCTTAACAAGGGAATAAACCTTAAACTTAAGGGGAAAATGACATATAAACTTGTTCAACACCCATTTTATGGACATATTTCGGCCATAAAATGTTCATTATTGAGTTAAATTTGTTTTTTATGACTTTTTTTCGGTAAAAATGTAGGTACTCCTAACTTGTTTTCAAAAATGTCAAGTGTGTCCCCTCCCTTCCCTATAAAAGGCCACCAACTATCCCCCTTATTCACACCACTAAAACCAAATAAGTTCATCCAATATCTACCCAATAAAGTTACCTAAATCTATAAATTCCCCCTTGAATCCTCTCTTTGTGTGTAAATCCAACCAAGGAATCCCTTTGGTGCAAACTAAATGGAGTTACTCAAAGAAGAGGCAAAATCCTTCCTCAAACTCCTTCCCTTTATTAAATTTCTCCATCACCTCAATAATTCTTACTCCATGCTCATATAATAAAACCGGTATCATCAGTATAATTATATTTTTTTATTCTATGTGTTCTAATTACACTTACAGACACTTCCATCTAATGGGTAATGAATTTATCGTTCCTGTGTACAGTGAATTATCGCCTCACAAAATGATGTTGTTCGTTTTACCTTTACCAATTGTCATAGTAGTAAATTATGATATTCACTCTATTTTTATATGAAATATATGATATTTATGATGTATTTTTATTTATTATATAATCCTACACTAATTATTTCTATTTTGTGTAAATATGATAATTTGGTTTGGGGAAGTGTGGACTACCACCCCCTCAAAGCATTTTGATTTGTTCACACACTACATGGAATGTATTTAGGATGAGTTTAGAGAAATTATATGATACATATAAAATAATAATTATACTTTAAATATATTGTATATATATATTTATTTAATTTAATTTCTATAACATCTTATGTTTTAAGAAAGAAACATTGTGTTCAATAGCATATATGACACGTTTCATCGAGCTCAAACAAACAACTAAATATTAATATTTAAATTTTACAGTTATAACCTAGAAATTGGAATGGTGTTAATGAGTATTATTTACTGAATTATGAAAATAGGGTTTATATGTGTTTATATAATGATACATTGGTTACCAAATTTATTAGAAATTGAAATAAAAACCAATTAAATATGAAGAATGTGTTTTTATGAAAAACTATTTAAATGAGAATAACTATTTTTATAATATAATATCCCTCTTTATAGATTATAATAATTAAATATAAAGTCAATTTTATTTTTAAAATTCATATTATATATTTTTTAGAAAGGATATAAGAATAAAATCAATTTTAAGCATGAAGGAAGTATTTTTTAAAAAATGCATTTTTACCTCCTTTTAATGGTGAACCATTTTTAACTATAGTTTTTGAAAATTTCATATATTCTATTTGAAATAATAAATCTTTTATTTATAATAAATAAATCAAAATTCACTTATGTTGAATTTTGGTATATTTCTAATAAAATTCATTTTTTAATGAATAGTAAAAATACTACATTTTAATTCAAAACTAAATTTTCATCTATTTTTTTATATAGTTAGATCATCCTTATAGTTTGTTTTAAATTTTAATTAGATTAATTTTTAATAATTTAATCCAATTTTTTTCATTGTAGATAATTTCATATTGAAATTTTATATAAAGACATGTTAATATTTTGATGGTTTTTACTTTTAAAAAACTTGTTTACTAATTTTGAAAACAGGAATTAATTTTAAATTAATTACCACAACTTCTATGTTTTGAATATCGAAAAATGGATTCCATATTTGAAATTATAAGGTCCAAATTATATAAAAATTTACCTTTTATTTTTTTCACATGATAAATATTAACTTTAGTAATTATTTTTATTTACCACAGTTAAAGGGTAAATTAAGTAAATAAGGGTACATAAATATTATAATAATATAAAAATACCCTAAGACTTGTAAAAATTCTATTTTATGAGATATGGCCGACCAATATAACTCTTGGGATAAAAATATGGCCTTTGGAAGCCACTTAGGTGTGATTATAAAACTTATAACTTTTAATTTAAAGTAAATGAAAATAGTTTATAGACATATATCTTTTTACTAAAACAATTTTAATATAGGTTAATATAAGTGATATATTAGACTATAAATAGTCATTATAAATATAAATAAAATTTCATACATTATGGTATTTTATTTCTATTTTTTATAAATAAAATAATTAAATTTAATTACAACACAATGATGATGCAGTGATTGCTTTATTAGTGAAGTAATCTAATAAATGTTATTATAAATACGAAAATAAATATTATTTGACAAAATTTATGTAATACATGATTTTTATAGGTTAATATGACATGTTAAAATATTATTAAACGATTTTTTTCAAATTTATCTCTCTTTTAGGATTTTATTTAAATTCAATAAAATGAATATTGTAATAAATGACATAATTGAAGTTTTATAAAAATAGTAATTTATTAAATTATTTAAAAATCATAAAAAATTAAAATAAAAAAGTGTCTATGATAAGGTATAAAAGTACATTTTATTTCCAATTATGAAAAATTCACCCCATATAAGTAAAATTAATATCCTATTAATAATTAAAATAGTGTTACTATAGTAAAAATTAAAAGAGAATAATTAAGGGTAAACCAAAAAAAATAAAGTTTAAAATAAAATAAATACATGTCTAAAAATTATTGGATGAGAGGATTTAGAGCTATAATCATCTTATATTTTACATATTTCAAATTTTAATCATTTATATTAAAAAATTAATTAATATTAATTTAATTATTTAATAATTTCCAAGGGTGCTCCTCCCCTCTCCTATAAAAAGGTACCCTCTCTTCTCTAATACTCATACTTAAAAATAATTTTGGTTCAGAAAATCCCTACCCAAAACTCTTTATATAATCCCTACCCTAATCTTATAATCCTCTTTTAGGCTAGAAATCCTCCCAATGATGCTTTTTGGTATAAAGAAAAAGAAGTTAACTGATTAAGAGGTAACGCCTTCTCTCATAATTTTTAGTTTCATTTCAATTATCCACTCCATAAACTCTTATTATTACATTATTACATAACAAAACTAGTATCCTTAATATACTAGGATTTTTTTATAACAATTTTTTAATATACACTTACACACACCTCCATTTAATGGGTAATGAACATACTGTTTCTGTGTACGGTGAACTTCTCCCTCGCCAAACAATGATTGTTCAATATTTCCCTACCACATCTCATGGTGTTCATTATAATGGTAACTATTTTTTACATATGATATATATTATAATTATATTTTCTTTATTATTATATAATTTTTATTTAGAATGTACCTTTATGTTTTCTGTGTTGTGTAAATATGATAATTTCATTTGGGGAAGTGTGGAATACGGCCCCCTCAAAGCGATATGACTCATTCCCGCTATACATGGAATTTATAAAGGATGGTTTTATTAAACCTATGATAATTTTTTTAAATTAAAATAATACTTTATTATAATATAAATTTAGATCATTTAATTATTATTCTTTTAAAATGATAAATAAATGAAAGCATCATTCATGCGTACCTATGACCTACCATCTCCATGAATGGTGCATTTCATTTCTTATCTTCAAATATTATGGATTATTATTAATACATATATAATGGATATATATTATATTTTAATCATGAATACTATTATGTATATTATAGACTTATGACCATAGAGACTAGTGACATCAAAACCATGTTCATTTTCGACTTAAGTACCGAATATTGACAAAACGTCTGATATGAACTTAAATAATTATGTGATTTTAATAAAATGGTAATAAGTGATATAAAAGGATTATTAAACTTGAAAAAGGTTCTCAAAAAAGTATAAATTAAAATAATTTTATTATTCAAGAATATAACGATTGTATGTGACAGGTCAGACTCAAGGTAAGGGACTTCATCTCAATCTCCTTTTATTGAGGAATAATTTGATATAATACACCACTTTATTTTATATGGTGTATAATAAACCGCTTTGACTTTTAATTTCATTGAAAGGTTTTCAAAGAAATATTTTTATATAAAATGTTTTACTAAAAGAGAAAAAGGATGTTTTTAACCTATGTGGAGACAATGACTTTTTCTACCAACACAATCATTATTTGATATTTGGATTCCTCTACAAGTCATAATGTTTCTAAAACAAAAATAAATACAATATACCCTATTTATATATTTTGGTATTGAATATAGTTTTGATAAATTATTTATTATTTCAATATCTTGAAATGATATCTTTGGATTTCAATGTGTAAATATTAATTTTCTAATATGCTTGTTTTATTTGTTATGATTTTGTTATGGTTCTTGGGAATTTATTATGTATACATGTGGTTAGGTGATAAACCATGGGTGGGTGAGTCCATGATAGCTCTTCAATTCATTGAGTAATGAGACATAGGTAATTGTTAATGTTTCTTCTAAGATATTTATGGAATATACTATGATGGGTATTACAAACATAATCATGAAGGTCACTCCCTATATAGCTGTAAAAACAAAAGTATAATTATGATATAAATGAAAAAATTTAACTTCATGATTTGTGATTTCTATGAAGTTTTTTAGTATTATTAATATTTCACGGGTTTATAAATATTTATGGACTAACATTTTCCTTCCTTATTTTATATCAATTACAGATCTTTTTATGCTCATCCAATGTTTTTTAAATGTTTTACACAGGGTATAAGGGTGGGTAAGAGGAAGGAAGAAATAAATATTAATGTTATAAAGATTTTATCAAGAAAAATATTTCATTATTTTTTTCAAAATGTTTTAGAATATGAAAAAATAGATAGCAAGTAGACTTGTCTACTTTGTAATATTTGAGATGTTATGTAATAATTATGGCCTAATTATCTAAAAATCTAAACCTGAAAAGATCCTCAATGGGAATTATTGATTAAAATTCAAGATTATGTAATGTTTAAGGTTTGGACCCTATACATTTTTCCTTTCAATACTACAATGAAAAATAGAAATAGCATTCATGTGTACTTATGACCTACCGTCTCCATGAATGGTGTATTCCATTTTTATATTTATATATAATATAGATTACTATAAATACATATATATTGATTATAAATGATATTTATATTATTTTATAAATCCTTTAAATCATGATATAAGTATGAGGACCAAAAATATAAAAATTTAAGACAGGTGCGAAAAACAAAGTAGATATCACCCAAACTGAAACCTTAACTTGGAATTATTAGTCAATTGGTAAAATAAATACATAATAAAACCAAATTTGGTATTTGATATAAAAATATGGTTCATAAAATATGTATAATAAACTTATATTTATTATAAAATAGTTTTTTATGAGTGAAAAGAGGGTCAAAACATAAGGTAAGGGAATTTCATCTCAATTTTTATTTTCATGAGATTCATGCCTTATTCACAACTAATTTATTTTGTGTGGTGTGAATACTTCCCATGGAGGTATTTTATGATTATTATAATTAAATTTATTTTTATTTAAATATCTATTTTATGATCTTCATTTCATGGGGTTTATGTTTCCAAAGTTTCCAAATCTGTAAAGTAATTTTGTCTCAATTTTCCTTCTTTGAGACACATGCTAGGATATGCATCTATATTTTTCTATGGGGTGTATGTAATGCCTTTGACATGTTATATAATTAATATCCTTATTTTGATGATATTTTTAGCTTCATGAAATTTTATTATTTCTATTGTATTATGATTCAAAATTACCAAATTTTTAACGATTTATAGTTACAATATCACCGTTTATCAATATTGTTTTTGACTATGTTACTATTGATGAAATTTTATAACCCATATATCAAGAAATATTAGGATTTTACTTACCCTCTATTTATGAATTTTATATCCAAGTTATGGCACCATTCTTTCACTCCTTGGTACATAATATGATTAAGAATGAGATTTTAAGAAAGTAAAACATTACCTCACTCATCAGTCAGAAATTTGTATTCCATAAAAACCATGTTTTCTAAAAGAGTTTTCAAAAATATAATAATATTATCCTATTATATTTAAAATACATTTTTTCCCATGTTTAAAAAATTTAACAAAAAGGTTTTTAAAAAGAAATCTTCTTGCCATTTTCTGGTCGAGACACTTTTTTAAACGTTCTACGGTGCAAAACGAATGTTTGGCATGTACAGATTTAACTATTTTCATTATCATCATTCCCCTGAAGATTACTTTACAAATTAAAATTTTATTTTTTGAAAAATATTTTCCTAATATTTTGGAAATCTGTTGGTTTGAAAGTGTTCTTCAAGGAAAAATATTTTTAAAAAATTATGTTTAAAAATTGTTTTAAATGGTTTTCAAAATCTCCGTTATAAGTTTTCAGAATGTTTTTTAAAAGAAAATGATTTTAATGATTTTGAAGTTTCTTTTATAAGTTTTAAAATTATTTTAAAATAAAAACATTTTGTAATTTTATTTTTTCTTCTTTTATAGATTCTCAATGAAAAATGTCTTCCAAATGATTTCAAGATTTATTTATATATTGTCAAAAAATTTCTATTAATGGTTTTAAAAAGGCTCTATGTTTTAAAGAGACTTTTTCAAAGAATAAAAAATATTTTCCAAAAGAAATGTTATTAAAAAATATTTCAATATTATTTTTCATCTATGATGACATCTTTTGATGTTGCTCATACCCTTCTTGGAAATTATTCAAATATTTCCTTCAAATTCTTTCTTGAATGGTTCATGTTTTGATGGAATGATTCTTATGACACTCATTTATCTTCCCTGGGTTATATGATTTTTAAACCCTCTTCATTTCACAGGTTATGATTTAATTAAATTATTAGGAAAAATATTTATTTTCCAAAGTTTTTTATGATATGAAATTTTAATGATTCCCATTTCATTTCATGGGTTATGATTTGATGTTTATAAACCCATATCTTATTTATTGGTCATGATATGATGAATGTTTTTTATCCTGTGGAACATATATAGATGATTTT
This sequence comes from Viscum album, assembly GCA_963277665.1. Taxonomy (NCBI): domain Eukaryota; kingdom Viridiplantae; phylum Streptophyta; class Magnoliopsida; order Santalales; family Viscaceae; genus Viscum; species Viscum album. Next base: position 1,594,945,012 of record OY728150.1, read on the forward strand.
ATTATATGAAGGGTGGGACCTATATCTCCCTCTAATGCATTGGTTAATGATAAGTTATATATAAACTCAAAGGGTACACAGGTTGTAGACCAAGACTGAATGTATGTGGGTATATGGGTTATAGCCCAAGCTTGAAAGTAATAGGGAACATGGGTTATAGACCAATCCTAAAAGTAAGAAGGTTTATGGATTGTAGCCCAAGCCAGAAATTAAGAGGGTACATAGGTTGGATACTAATACCGATAATAAGTAGGTAAACAGTTTGTATCCCTATATTGAAAATAAGTTGGTACACGGGTCACAATCCAATCCTAATAAGTAATAAAGGTCTTGGTAATTATCATCGGCGTAATATTTTCTATGCTTATGTGTATGGAACAAATTCCATGTCTTATTCATCAGTTATTCTTTCATGGGTTATGCTCTTGATTGACTAGTGATTCATGTATTATGAACTGTCAACCTTTATTACATTACTCATGTTTAAGATCTTTGATATGCGTGGTTAGATCTTTGAATGTTATATCCATGTTCTCACACCCTTATGTTCATGTTATGATTACATATTTCCTTTATTTACCCATACAAAGAATTTGATCTAACCCCTTTCTTATGATTCCTTTAACCAGGTTATGAAGAAATCTTTTCAAGTAGTATTACTAGTGGGGAAGGTGTTTTTTGAAAACATTGTAAATATTTCACTGATTTAGAATTTTTTTTGTTCCAAGCTTCAAAAATAACTAAACTAACATGGTCTTTCGGTGTCTATTTTTTGTAATGTATTGAGTATTATGAAAAACAGATGCAATGTCTATATATGAAAAGTGAAGGTTTCTATAGTTGGTATTATAGTGAAGTTTTCGTAAACCTTTGTAAACTAGGATGAGAAAACTTTAGTGATATCCTTAGGTATATTACTAAGTATATTTCTAGGGATGTATCTAAGGATAAGTATATGGATGATTTAATGCTTAAAAAATGTCCTAGAATTTTGGTGAAGGATAGAGTGAGTGGTTTCCTAGAAATACATTCATGTATGGGAATTAAAGTTGATGTGGCTCTATAACAGATATACCTAGGAGTAAAACATTTGACAAGTTGTGTCGGGTATGACTTGGTATAACCTCATACATGACAGTGGCCCTTAGTGCACATCTGTTCTGACACTCTTGGGGGATATTCTATGGGAATTCACAAACTTTTCTTGAACCATCCTGAAGGATCTAAAAATAAGTTGTAAATGAATAAACTAGGATAAAAATATGTTTTCATAGATTAAATAAGTAGTTGTCATTATTTAGACACCCTATAAGTAATTTTTCATAGTTATGTGGTTTTTTATGATAAGTGTTTCCAACCCTATTCATTCTAGATTTATTAAAGAGTGGTAACTAGAAGGAACTGGGTTAACATTGAATGTTTTGGAATTTTAAAGTATGGGCATGATAAAAATGTATTTCCTAAGTGTAAATCTCTTTAAGATAATAAAGAAGGTCCATGAGTATTGGGTATACTTCTGATGATAAGGAGACCGAAAATGACATGTGAAAGGTATGGAATGTTATTCCTATATTGTTTACATTAAACACAAGAAGCATGATTATATTAAGGTTGATTAACCTTAAGATGAGATTTATAATTCATAATCTAGTAAATAGGTAATAACAAATAAGTTGATGAATCCTGAGTAATGGTTTAAGAATAAAGTAATATGAATGACGTATTTATGTTTTGTAATTAAAGTATAATGTTATATGAATCATGAAACATATAAGTATTTTCAGAGTAGGTATTTCATTAAGGATTTTAAAGGATATGTTGAATATTGAAATTGAGGTGGAAAGGTTATTTCATAGAAATTTGATACTTTCATTAAGGGAAGGTGACCACTAATTTATTTCTGATGTTGAGATAATGATGTTTAGATAAAGATATATTGGATATGAATAAGTAAATTGGATGGTATTTATTACCTCATAACTGATAAATTATTTTTTGACAAATTATTAAATGTTATCACGGATTAATTTTTCAACTTCTTATATTTTAGGAATATATCCTTTAATATTTAAAATAATTAAGCATGTGTTTTTTCCAAATGTATTTAGGGTGATCATTTTATTACCATGTTTCAAAAGAATATACGATGAGGATATTCACATGTTGGGAATGTGAAAACTAAGAGACAGTTTGGGATATATGAGGGATCTATGGTAATATTATTTCATGACTTTCTTCATAAATTTTTGGATTTTAATCATTTGTAAAGGTTATAAGGTTAACCATTTATCAAAATATTTAGTTACACTTTGAATGAAGTTTTTGAGATTAAGGTACTATATCACCAAATGAGGATTTATGTATATTGGATAACATATTATAAAAAAATTTATGATAACCAATGATATATGGGATGTAATATCATAGATATTATCATTTTTTAGTGCTTAAAGAATTAAAAATAAACGTTCTTTATAGAGAAAGAGGTGAAGTGGATAAAGGAAAAATAAAGGGTGATGTTTTCATAAAATCATTCAAAAATATCTTATTCTGAAAATTATTTAACTTTTGGAATAATATCTATGAATAAAAAAATATCATAATAAGATAATTTTTGTTTGACCAATGGTCTTTTAAATCATCACATATTTATGACTTTTAGGCCCTCAGCTTTTCTTTAGTCATTCACTTGTTTATGATTCATGACCTTAATAACTCCCTATAAAAAATTTCGACTTTCCTCTAAGTCCATGTTTTCACTTCCCACTATGTTATCCTACCTGGAATCCCAGTTATGAGCTACTCTGGGTAACCATTATGGTGCCAACATTCAGTTTTTAAAGGAAGTTTCAGTGTTCATTTTTATGATGTGGGTTTCTGTTAAAAGAACATAAAATTATTAAATAAGTGATAACCTAGTTGAATTTATATGGAAAAATCATTTTAAGTGGGTATAATGAAACTCCACTAGTTTTTGTGAAGTTATTTTTTTAATTAATTTAATCTTTTGGTAATTTTTTATTTCACGCAACACTAAAGATAGCTTGTGTTATATAAAAGCACAAAGTTTTTTTCCCTTTTCTGTAACACCATGTTAATATTTCATTACATAATACCCTAAGATAAATTTTCTCTACACGAAACACCGACTTGGATTTCACTACACATAATACTGACTTGGCTTATGCTACGTGCAACACTGACTTAGCGTGTGTACACGCAATAATAAGTTTCTATAAAAAAGGTTTTCATTATTAAAATTATTTAAATAAGATAATTATAACCTAGATATTAAATTTACTAATATCAATATTAATAAAAACTTTTGAAATTTTATTTATCATGGTCACAATAAAAAAATAATTTTTGTTGGTAAAGTCATTAAAGTTTTAAAAACACTATTTTCTCAAAAGAACTAATTTTTATGTCCTTATATGAACAATAAAAAAATTAATTATACAAAATTTTAGAAATTTAATTTTATTAAATAAATATGATTTTTTAATTCATAATTTTCAAATTATATATGGTATAATTTTTTTTAATTTTTTTGTGAAACTAATTTTTTGCATGAATAGTTAAAAATTACTGAATTTTAATTCAAAATTGCTTTTTCATATAATATATTTATATTGGTAAATTATATTTTAACCTGATTTTAATGTTAAATGAGATTAATTATACATATATTAATCCAATTTAGGTCATTGGTGTAAAACCCCAAGATTTCATAGTGTGTTATTTCTTCAAAATAATTCAATAACTTGCACTACACGCAACACCGAGTTCAAGCGCACCATGACTTACCAAACAAGCCGTTCAAAAGAGGTTATGAATAGTATTAACTAAATTTTAAACTTTATATAATCCTTATAATTTTAGAATCCATATTATGAGTTTCTTAGACATAATGCAAGAACAGATTCATTTTCAGTATTACACTTTTATCAACTTTTAATAGTGAAACCTTTTTAAATACAATATTTTATACTTTTTGACTAAATGGGGACATCAAAAAATTTAAAATGAAACATCCAAAGCTTACACGGTACGCTTTCCTTTGAATAAAATAGTAGCGTGTGTTGTACGCAACTTCGAGTTTTAACACACACCACAACCGATCAAACAAGCCGTTATGAATAGTAATACCTAATTTTTTAAATTATATATATTTTATATTTCAAAATGGACTTCATTTTTGGATTCGGAATATCAAATTTAGCCTAAGGTGAAATTTTGGTACTTTTCGGATAACTTTCATATTTTGATGAATAGTGAAAATTACTAAATTTTAATTAAAAACAACTTTTTTAATCAAAATAATTAATACTGATAAATTATGAAATTGAGTGGTTTTAAAGTATATTTAGAATATATTTTTACCATTTAATATAATGTTGGTCATTGGACATAATTTTACAATTAAACCGAACATAAACAAGTGTCAATCTTTTGATAGTTATTATCTCTTAAAAACACGCTTTTTGTTTTGACAGCGGGAATTAATTTTAAATTAATTTCTGCCACTTCTGTGTTTTGAATTTAGGAAAATGGATTCCATATTTGGAATCAGGATGTTCAAATTGTGTAAATAGGTAACTTTTATTTTTAGACATTTTGAATAATTACTGCGGTAAATATTTTATTTACCATGGTTAAGGGTAAATCCGGTAAATAAGGGTTAAAAAATAATATTATAATAACACTAAATTACCCTAAAACGTGTCTTAACCCTATTGGTTGATACATGGTCGACCATGGGCATCTTTGGGTCTATTTTGGGACCCCATGGATCCACTTGTAAGTGATAATGACACTTTATTTTAATTAAGTTAAAAAGAATACAAAAATGACATAAGCATATATCTTTTAGAAAAACAATTGTTACATAGGGTTATATATGTTGGATTTTAGATTATAAATATTCATTATAAAGATAAAAATATTTCCTACATAATGATATTTTATTTATAATTTTTAGACATTAAATAATTTATTTTATTTATGACACAATGATGATGCAGTAATTACTATAATAGTGAAAAGTTAAAATAATTGATATTATAAATACCCAAATAAATATAATATGAAACTTTTAATGAATTAAACTAATTTTTTAGGATAATATGATATATGAGGATTGATTTAATTGACTTTTTTCGAAGTAATCAATCTGTTATGAGTTTCACAAAAATCAACTATTGAATAGTGTCAAAATTGACATAAATGAGTTCTTAAAACAAATATTATATTATTAATTGATATTAAATTCTTAAAAATCTAAGGTTCGGCCAAAATACTTATATAATGATAGGATAATCATTAATGGACCACTTGGGGGTCGCTTGGATGTATATAGTAAGTTTATTTACCATATTATATAAAAATACAAAGAGACATTGTAAAAGTGAAACTAATTAACTTAGAGTTAATACTTAAAGATAAGGTTAATATAAGTACCCAAACCTGTCTAAATTCTATTGGTTGAGTGGTTTTCGACCTATCCCCACCTTAACCTTTGAATAGTCAACTTTTGAGCCATTAGAAACCGAATATGAATTTATTATAAATTAATATTTCTAGCTTTTCCAAAGGTGCCCCTCACCCCTCTTATAAAAGGGAACTCCTCCTTCTCATTTCTTCACACCTTAAAAGCCTTTTGGATCGGCCAAACTCTGCCCAAATACTCTCCCAACTTCCCTCACTACAACCTAGGGGCCTTAGTTTGATCAGAAAGCCATCCTAAGGATCCCTTTTGATCAAATCAAAAGGAAGAACCCAAAGAAGAGGTAATGATTTCACCACCCTTTTCTAAGTTCATTTCTTCTTCCACTTCTTCTTCCTTTGTTGTTACCATTCTAAAATAATAAATCCAGTATCATATATATACTGTGATGTTATTATAAATATGGTACAACCATATTCAGTATTCTATCCACCCTTTGAATAACATGTCACCATACGTACGTACGTACGGCTTACCGTCTCCACGTCGTGGTGTAATTGTTATTCAATATAATTTTATTTGGATGGGTATAATAATGATGTGTAACTCATGTAAATAATAAATATAACATTTTAATGATTCTGTATATATGATATACCATCCATTTATATATTATTTTAATATCAAAAGAATGATATTGTTGCTCGTGCGTACGTACGGACTACCGTCTCCACGAACGCGATGAGATTCATTCTCCATCGTATCCATTCAAGTCGTATTCTCATTTTAGGGTTAAAAATAATGTTAATATCATTCTGATTATGAATAAGATATAATCTATCCATTACAAACATGTCTTACGTAACAAAACATTTAAGAAGAACGAATCGATTATCACCCGAAACGACGATAATACTAAGATATTATTAATAAAGCAATGTTAAAAGATCATATATGATATCATATTAATGTATATGATTCTTGTATAATTTAATAACAATTATTTCACCATTATACAAGAGGTTAACCTACCCCAACAAAGGAAAAGTACAAGGTAAGGGTTATTTCACAATCTCTTCATTATCCGAGGTTGTTTATACGTAATAATCTACTGGGATCTCTTTATCATCCACATCCATGTTTCTTAAAAATGTATTTCAAAACATTTTTACTATTTACTAGAATATGAGTTAAAGTCATTTATACCCTTTTTGACTTTTATAAGTGGTTTATAAAGGAATCTTTCAGTCGTTTTCAAAACAAGGTCCTTTTTAACCTTTTCGACAGAATTAAGGTAAGAATGTTTTTTTTAACTTATACGGCGGGTGCTGTTATTTTCCGCTGTTATAAAATCGTCAAAGCTTCCATTACAAGCTTATAAGAATATTTTCAATGTAAATGTTTTATTTTATAAATATGTGATTTTTAAATGATTTCAAAAAAGAGATATTTCTCTCAAATACATGAAAACCCAGTGCAAATGTATACGTATTTAATGAAAGCTTAAAATTGTTTTCAGAAAACCTGACTCTCGAGTTTGGTAGACAGGAAGGGATTGGGAGTGGACCCATCATGGCCTGTAATTTGTCGAGTAGTCTCAGAATTATTTATTTTGTTTTCATAAGCTTGCATAATATTTTCAGAAAAGCACTGAAGTATATTTGAGCAATTTTAAACGTAAGTATCTTCTAAAAAAATGCATCGGTAGGTCTCATGAGACAAACTAGTGTCTTGGCACAAGGCCTTGACAAAATCTTATTTGTAGTCTTGGCACGAGGCCTTGGCTATGTGGTTATGATAGTCTGGCATTATGCATTCCAACATTATGAAAGTGGTTATTAACTATTGCATGTGATTATTCGATTAGTAGAATATCCATGTGAATAAATAAATGGCATTATTTCATTTTATTTATGCCATACCATGTTGAAAGTTCATGTTTAAAAGGCTTTTGTTTTAGTTATACATTGCCTTAACTGTTTATTCTTATTGATGAAAGTTTCCGATATATTGTTATCCTTACTGGGCATTTGAGCTCACCCCTTTTCTATGTTTTATTTTTCCCAGGAAGTGAAGATGTAAGTTATGAATGACCTGCAGGGATATTATGAAGGGATTATAGTGTGGACTGTGGAAACATTATGTTGTTGTAGTAGTTTTTCATTTTATGATGTAATGTAAAACTTATGAATATATCTAGTGTTTCCAAGGCTACTAAACCAATCGGTCTTTCGAGATTTGATCTTTCTTGTGATTATGCCAATGTTATGTAATAATGCACCGACTCTGGGTAACTAGGGTCGGGGCGTTACAGTTGGTATCAGAGGATGTTTAGTACAAACCTTGGAAGCTAGATTTAGATAAACTCTGATTAGAGCACATAGATCTAAGATGAACTATGAGGATTAGTATAGAAGAACTTCCTAGAATTTTGGTATTGTAGAGATTTTGTGAGTTTTCCGAGCAATACATCCCTGTCTGGATACGAGCAGGTAGAGGCGGCTCTGGCACAGATGTACCTAGGGGTAAAACCCGAAAACACCGCTTTGAGCTAGACTCAAATGGGAACTGGTGCACGACAACGGGCCTTGCTGCACTCTTGGTTACGACACTCCCGGGGGATATGCTTAGGATAACTCTCATTTTCTTTACAAATCATTATGAAGGGTTTATGAGTATATACGTCCTCAAAGGAAACATTCTTATGATTATGGATTATATCCATAAATAGTTCAATTTATGTTAAGTGTTTTATAAGTATGGGATTATGTATTTTGATTCATAAACTGATCTAGTGTATGCCATTGTTTAGAAATGGCGCCCAGTAGAAGGAATGAGAACTCCAGCAATGCACAAGATCCAAAGAGAAAGAAGGATCATATCATTCATGGTCTTAAGCCAGAATTTATAAGAGAAATAGTCTCCCATGTATTATCATTATATGAAGAAATAATATCATGTGTTGATAAGATAAGTAAAGATTTTACTGAGTCCTATGGATTTGAAGGGAAGCAAGAGAAGAAAAGGATGGAAGAGAGAAAGATGGATAAAGGGAAGAGGGAAAAGAATAATTTTCCCATATGTGGTAACTGTGGAAAGAAACACCCTGGAACTTGCCTGAAAGGAATGGGAGTTTGTTATAAGTGTGGAGAAAAAGGGCACAAAGTACGTGACTGCAAGGGTAAGAAAATGGTTTCAAATGTACAATGCTTCATTTGCAAGGAGTTTGGACACTACGCGAACCTATGTCCCAGTCATCAAACTATGCCGCAAATGATGTTATTGGATAATAATCAAGTTATGATACTACCACAGATGAAGTGGAATGATTAGAGTTCTTATGTTGATTATGACAATTGAGTGTTGTATCAACAATGTACTTGTTATAATAATTATGGAGTATATAAGGATTGTACTGCAGTACTATTTCATTAAGGACTTGAGATTGTGTGGAACAAAGAAAAGTGACTCAATTGCAGGATAAATTTTTGGAAAATATATGGTTGAGAGAAAGATAAACCATAATATGGTTCTGATACTGAGTTAGTGATTTTAGAATAATACATAATTGATTTGGATAAATTGGATATTCTTGACTACCTTGTAGCTGATTAATGATTTGTATATTCTATCATTTTTTGGGGTTTAAAACATTTTTGAATTGATGAAGTATATCCAGCATTCTATATGGAATAAGGGAGCATGAATGTAATAAATAAGGAATATGGTAATTCAGGATGTTTCAGTGTATTAAAAGAATACAAGATGAAGGTATTCATATGCTATTACGGGGTAAAAAGGATCTATATTATGTTTACCTTCTTTATAAATGTTGGACTGTGAGTTTGGAAAGAAGTATTTTGGATAGTTCTAGTTTGGATTATTTTGGATTACCATAAAAGGACAACCCAGAGGTCGGGCGGCAACTCGTCGCGTCCAGCAAGGCTGCAAGACTTGAACCCGCAACCGAAGGGCGACAAGGGTGTATCACCTACCACTGGCCCAAGAGATGTCCTGGATTAAATAATGTAGTTTTTTTAAAAGATCTGGTAGATGAATTATAAATTCGTTTATTTTGGAACCCTATACGAATAGTGTAAATAGAATTTTTTACATTCTATTATCTTTTAGAGTGAAAGATGAGTTTGTGGTAGAAATTTATTAAAGGATAAAACTATAATTATAAAGTATGTATATCTCCTTATGATCTAAGCCAATCTCATAAATAAATTCCTCAACATTAATAAAAGGAACATAGAACAAAAATGTTTTCCTAGATGGTACCTTAAATCATCACTAATTTATGGCTTTGGGATTGTTGGCCTTTTCATAGCCATGTCCTCTACCACTCTCCATCAGATAATTGATGGTTAGATTTCTCCTCCATATCCATATTTTCCTACATGGAACCCTAGTATGTGTTATTTTCGGTAATCTTCATACTTTCGACTTTTTATTTTAAATAGAGTCCTCATTAATTCATTTTTCAATGTGGGATTTCAACTAAGATATTTTGAAACGTCAAAAATGTGTTATCCTAATACCCTATGTTTTGTTGAACCGATGGTATTTCAAATCATCATAGATTGATGAATTTAAGGACCTCAATCTTACACTTGTTTGTGATTGATGACCTCAATCAATACCTATAAATATTTACGTTTTTCCTCCAATTATATGTCTCTAATTGCCACCAATGTTCTCCTAATCGAGATCATAATTTGGTGGTGACCCTTTCATTTCTCTTTTCCTCATATTAAGACTAAATTTTAGTAACCCAATTTCCGATGTGGGTTTTCCCACAAATATATTTTCTATTTTCAACCTTTTATTTTCGAAGAACAATTTCAAATTGCGAGGACGCAATTTATTGAAGGAGGGGAGAATGTAACACCCCAAGATTTCATAGTGTGTTATTTCTTTAAAATAATTCAATAACTTGCACTACACGCAACACCGAGTTCAAGCGCACCATGACTTACCAAACAAGCCGTTCAAAAGAGGTTATGAATAGTATTAACTAAATTTTAAACTTTATATAATCCTTATAATTTTAGAATCCATATTATGAGTTTCTTAGACATAATGCAAAAACAGATTCATTTTCAGTATTACACTTTTATCAACTTTTAATAGTGAAACCTTTTTAAATACAATATTTTATACTTTTTGAATAAATGGGGACATCAAAAAATTTAAAATGAAACATCCCAAGCTTACACGGTACGCTTTCCTTTGAATAAAATAGTAGCGTGTGTTGTACGCAACTTCGAGTTTTAACACACACCACAACCGATCAAACTAGCCGTTATGAATAGTAATACCTAATTTTTGAAATTATATATATTTTATATTTCAAAATGGACTTCATTTTTGGATTCGGAATATCAAATTTAGCCTAAGGTGAAATTTTGGTACTTTTTGGATAACTTTCATATTTTGATGAATAGTGAAAATTACTAAATTTTAATTAAAAACAACTTTTTTAATCAAAATAATTAATATTGATAAATTATGAAATTGAGTGGTTTTAAATTATATTTAGAATATATTTTTACCATTTGATATAATGTTGGTCATTGGACATAATTTTACAATTAAACCGAACATAAACAAGTGTCAATCTTTTGATAGTTATTATCTCTTAAAAACACGCTTTTTGTTTTGACAGCGGGAATTAATTTTAAATTAATTTCTGCCACTTCTGTGTTTTGAATTTAGGAAAATGGATTCCATATTTGGAATCAGGATGTTCAAATTGTGTAAATAGGTAACTTTTATTTTTAGACATTTTGAATAATTACTGCGGTAAATATTTTATTTACCATGGTTAAGGGTAAATCCGGTAAATAAGGGTTAAAAATAATATTATAATAATACTAAATTACCCTAAAACGTGTCTTAACCCTATTGGTTGATACATGGTCGACCATTGGCATCTTTGGGTCTATTTTGGGACCCCATGGATCCACTTGTAAGTGATAATGACACTTTATTTTAATTAAGTTAAAATGAATACAAAAATGACATAAGCATATCTCTTTTAGCAAACCAATTGTTACATAGGGTTATATATGTTGTATTTTAGATTATAAATATTAATTAGAAAGATAAAAATATTTCCTACATAATGATATTTTATTTATAATTTTTAGACATTAAATAATTTATTTTATTTATGACACAATGATGATGCAGTAATTACTATAATAGTGAAAAATTAAAATAATTGATATTATAAATACCAAAATAAATATAATATGAAACTTTTAAGGAATTAAACTAATTTTCTAGGATAATATGATATATTAGTATTGATTTAATTGACTTTTTTCGAAGTAATCAATCTGTTATGAGTTTCACAAAAATCAACTATTGAATAGTGTCAAAATTGACATAAAAGAGTTCTTAAAACAAATATTATATTATTAATTGATATTAAATTCTTAAAAATCTAAGGATCGGCCAAGAGACTTATATGATGATAGTATAATCATTAATGGACCACCTGGGGGTATCTTGGATGTATATAGTAAGTTTATTTACCATATTATATAAAAATACAAAGAGACATTGTAAAAGTGAAACTAATTAACTTAGAGTTAATACTTAAAGATAAGGTTAATATAAGTACCCAAACCTGTCTAAATTCTATTGGTTGAGTGGTGTTCGACCTATCCCCACCTTAACCTATGAATAGTCAACTTTGGAGCCATTAGGAACTGAATATGAATTTATTATAAATTAATATTTCTAGCTTTTCCAAAGGTGCCCCTCACCCCTCTTATAAAAGGGAACTCCTCCTTCTCATTTCTTCACACCTTAAAAGCCTTTTGGTTCGGCCAAACTCTGCCCCAATACTCTCCCAACTTCCCTCACTACAACCTAGGGGCCTTAGTTTGATCAGAAAGCCAACCTAGGGAGCCCTTTTGATCAAATCAAAAGGAAGAACCTGAAGAAGAGGTAATGATTTCACCACCCTTTTCTAAGTTCATTTCTTCTTCCACTTCTTCTTCCTTTGTTGTTACCATTCTAAAATAATAAATACAGTATCATATATATACTGTGATGTTATTATAAATATGGTACAACCATATTCAGTATTCTATCCACCCTTTGAATAACATGTCACCATACGTGCGTACGTACGGCTTACCGTCTCCACGTCGTGGTGTAATTGTTATTCAATATAATTTTATTTGGATGGGTATAATAATGATGTGTAACTCATGTAAATAATAAATATAACATGTTAATGATTCTGTATATATGATATACCATCCATTTATATATTATTTTAATATCAAAAGAATGATATTGTCGCTCGTGCGTACGTACGGACTACCGTCTCCACGAACGCGATGAGATTCATTCTCCATCGTATCCATTCAAGTCTTATTCTCATTTTAGGGTTAAAAATAATGTTAATATCATTCTGATTATGAATAAGATATAATCTATCCATTACAAACGTTTCTTACGTAACCAAACATTTAAGAAGAACGAATCGATTATCACCCGAAACGACGATAATACTAAGATATTATTAATAAAGCAATGTTAAAAGATCATATATGATATCATATTAATGTATATTATTCTTGTATAATTTAATAATAATTATTTCACCATTATACAGGCGGTTAACCTACCCCAAAAAAGGAAAAGTACAAGGTAAGGGTTATTTCACAATCTCTTCATTATCCGAGGTTGATTATACGTAATAATCTACTGGGATCTCTTTATCATCCACATCCATGTTTCTTAAAAATGTATTTCAAAACATTTTTACTATTTACTAGAATATGAGTTAAAGTCATTTATACCCTTTTTGACTTTTATAAGTGGTTTATAAAGGAATCTTTCAGTCGTTTTCCAAACAAGGTCCTTTTTAACCTTTTCGACAGAATTAAGGTAAGAATGTTTTTTTTAACTTATACGGCGGGTGCTGTTATTTTCCGCTGTTATAAAATCGTCAAAGCTTCCATTACAAGCTTATAAGAATATTTTCAATGTAAATGTTTTATTTTATAAATATGTGATTTTTAAATGATTTCAAAAAAGAGATATTTCTCTCAAATACATGAAAACCCAGTGCAAATGTATACGTATTTAATGCAAGCTTAAAATTGTTTTCAGAAAACCTGACTCTCGAATTTGGTAGACAGGAAGGGATTGGGAGTGGACCCATCATGGCCAGTAATTTGTCAAGTAGTCTCAGAATTAGTTATTTTGTTTTCATAAGCTTGCATAATATTTTCAGAAAAGCACTGAAGTATATTTGAGCAATTTTAAACATAAGTATCTTCTAAAAAAAATGCATCGGTAGGTCTCATGAGACAAACTAGTGTCTTGGCACAAGGCCTTGACAAAATCTTATTTGTAGTCTTGGCACGAGGCCTTGGCTATGTGGTTATGATAGTCTGGCATTATGCATTCCAACATTATGAAAGTGGTTATTGACTTTTTCATGTGATTATTCGATTAGTAGAATATCCATGTGAATAATTAAATGGCATTATTTCATTTTATTTATGCCATACCATGTTGAAAGTTCATGTTTAAAAGGATTTTGTTTTAGTTATACATTGCCTTAAATGTTTATTCTTATTGATGAATGTTTCCGATATATTGTTATCCTTACTGGGCATTTGAGCTCACCCCTTTTCTATGTTTTATTTTTCCCAGGAAGTGAAGATGTAAGTTTTGAATGACCTGCAGGGATATTATGAAGGGATTATAGTGTGGACTGTGGAAACATTATGTTGTTGTAGTAGTTTTTCATTTTATGATGTAATGTAAAACTTATGAATATATCTAGTGTTTCCAAGGCTACTAAACCAATCGGTCTTTCGAGATTTGATCTTTCTTGTGATCATGCCAATGTTATGTAATAATGCACCGACTCTGGGTAACTAGGGTCGGGGCGTTACAATTGGAATATTTTTTATAATGAATTTAGATATAAAATCTTAATAAAATTTTTAACATTCTCACTTTAAAACCTCATTTTCTCCCCATGTTTGAAAGATTAATATTAAACTTATTTTTTCTGATTTTGTGAATTTAATTTTGAAAAAAATGACATGAAATTTTGTAATAAATATAATAACTATAGTATAATAATATCAAAATAATTTTTCACCAAAAATATTAGTGAAAGTGATTAAGACTAATTACAATAATTAAGGTAAAATTAAGCTTAACAAGGGAATAAAACTTACTCTTAAGGGACCAAATGACCTATCTAATGGTCCAAAACCCATTTTATAGACATATTTTCTCCATAAAACTTCAATTATTTAGTTTTTTTGGTTTTTTGATTACTTTTATAGGTAAAAACATAGGTACACCTAACTTGTTTTCCAAAATGCCAAGTGTGTCTCCTCTCTTATCTATAAAGGGACATCAACTCTCACCATTTATCAAACCTATAAAACCACTTTGGTTTCGAAAATATCTACACAATATAATTCCAAACATAACTTAATTACTTCTTTAATCCTACCTTTGGGCATAAATCCAACCAAGGAATCGCTTCAGTGCAAACCATAATAAGTTACTCAAAGAAGAGGTAACATCATTCCTCATGATCCTTTCCATTATTTTCTTTCTCCGCCAACAAAATTATTGTTATTACATTATAATATAAAAAAAAGTATCATAAATATACTAATATGTTTTATTCTAATAGTTATACCTTCACTTTCACACACTTCCATCTAATGTTTTATGAACTTACATTTCTGGTGTATGGAGAACTACCGCATCACGAAATGTTGTTTTTCATTTTATATTTACCACCTCTCACGGTTGGTAATTATGATAGAAAATATATTTTTATATGATATATATAAAATTTATTATGTATTTATACTTCTTTATCTATTATATAAATCCCACATTCATGCTTTCCATTTTTTGTAAATATGATAATTTCATTTGAGGAAGTTTGGACTACCGCCCCCTAAAAGCAGTGTGATTCATTCACACACTACATGGAATATATTAAGGATTTGTTTAATAAAATTATAGGATAAATATGAAACAATAATTCTACTATAAATATTATATATATATATATATGTCATTTACTCTCTTTCTTTCAGTATTAAAAAAATGGAAATAGTGTTCATGCATAAGTACGGCCTACAATCTCAATGAACGGTATATTCCATTTTCATATTTCTATATTATATATATTAGTATAAATAAGTATATGATGATTACACAATATATTTATAATATGTTTTAAATTCTTTAAATCATTATATAAGTATGAGGACAAAAAATATAACAAATTAAGACACGTGAAAAAAACTGAGCAGATATTACCCTAAGTGAAACATTGTCTTGGAATTATTAATAAGTGAGTAACATAAAGTTATAATAAAATAATATTTGGAATTAGATATAATAATATGGTTCTATAAAATATTTATAATAATATTATATTTATTATAAATAATTTTTTTACGAGTGTAAAGAGAGTCAAGACATACAGTAAGGAAATTTCATCTCAATTTTTATTATCACAAGAGTAGTACCTTATTCACCACTCATTTATTTTGTGTGGGGTGTATACTACCCATGAATGTATTTTATAATTATAATAATAAAATTTATGGGTATTTAAATATCCATTTTATTATCTTTTTTTCATGAGTTTTACGTTTGAAAAGTTACCAAATCAGTAAAATAATTTTGTCTCAATTTTCTTTCTTTGAGACACATTCCATGATATGAATCGATGTTTTTATATGGGGTGTATGTACTTAATTTGACATGTTATATAATTAATATCATTATTTTAATTATAATTTAAACTTTAGTTAATTTTATTCTTGTCATTTTGTTATGATTCAAAGTTACCAAATTGGTAATGGTTTATAGCTATAAGCACAATGTTTATCGAGATTGTTTATGATTATACTTATATTGGTAAAATATTATGATCCATCTATAAATAACTCTTATTATTTTTATTAACCACTGTTTATTCATGTTATATCCAAGTAATGGTACGATTTTTTCCACTCTTTGGTACATAATATGATCAAAAATGTACTTTTAAGAAAGTATGATTTTACCTCTTCTTCGATCCGAAATTTGTATTCCTTCAATAGCATGTTTTATAAAAGAGTTTAAAAAATATTTTACTATTATCCTCTAATATTTAAAAGAAATTTTTACTCACATTTTACCTTTTTAATTAAAAGTTTTTTTAAAAAATGAATCTTATTGTCATCTTCCAGTCAAGGCACTTTTCTAAACTTTTTATGGTGCAAAAAACAATGTTCATCCTTAACAGATTTACCCGATGTCATGAACATCATTCCCATGAAGATCCATTTACAATATTAAAAAATTATTTTTTGGCATAAAATTTTTCCCCAATATTTTGGAAATTCATAGGTTTTTAATTTTTTCAATGAAAAGGGTTTTCAAAAAAAATTATTTTTAAAAATTATATTCAATGTTTTTTTAAACTTTAATTATATGATTTCAAATGGTTTTCTTTAGATAAAAGTATTTAAAGTATTTTTAAGCTTCTTTTATATGTTTTTAAATTATTTTCAAATGAAATGGGTTTCAAAATTTTTTCAATATTATTTTATAAGTTTTTAAGTAAAATGTTTTTCAAAATTATTTCAATATTTCTTTCTATTTTCATTGAAAATGGTTTTCAAATGTTTTTATGATTTAAAATATAATTTTTCAAAGAATAATGTCTATTTTACTAAAGAAATTTTTTTAAAATATATTTCAATAATATTTTCTATATTTGATGACATCTGTTGATGTTACTCATGACCTTCTAATAAATTATCGAAAGGTTCCATTAATATTTTTTCTTGAATGGTTTATGTTTTGATAGAATAATGCTCAAGACACCTGTTTCTCTTCCACAGGTTTTATACTTTTGAAACCAACTTCTATTCATGGGTTATGATTCAATGACATTATTAGGAAACCTATCTATTTTCCATAGGTTATCATGTTAATAAATTTTAACCATACCCCTTTCATTTCACCTGTTATGATTTTATGTTTATAAAACCCATATTTTTTCATCGGTCATGATATGATGAATGTTTTATTAAATTTTGGAACATGTATAGATGATTTTATTATGTGATTGGTGGGACCTATATCTCCCGTAAAATAATTGGGTAATGATAAGTTGTATATGATCTCAAAGGGTGCATGGTTTGTATCCCAAGACTAAATGTAAAAAGGTATACAGGTTGTAGCCTAAGCCTGAAAGTAAGAGGGTATACAGGTTATATCCCAAGACTAAAAGTAATAGGGAACATGGGTTGTATCCCAAACCTAAAATTAATAAGGTGCATGGGTTGTAGAAAAAGGAAAAAAATAAGAAGGTATATGGGTTATATCTCAAGCCCAAAAATAAGCAGTTACACAGGTCGTATCCCAAGACTAACATGTAATAAAGGTATTAGTAGGTAACCTTCACAAAATATTTTTTCTGCTTATGTGTGTGCCAAAAATTCCATGTCTTATTCCTCAATTATTATTTCATGTATTGTTCTATTAATTAACTTTTGATTCATTTGTTATGAACTTTAAACCTTTATTCCATGATTCATGTTTATGATCTTTGATATGAAAGGTTAGATCCTCAAATGTTATGCTTTAGTTCTCATACCCTTATGTTCATGTTATGCTTATGTATTTCATTTACTTACCCTTAATAAGCATTAAATCTCACCAATTTCTTATGCTTCATTACACATTTTAGGAAGAAATATTTTTATGTATGATTACTAATGTGGTATATCTTTTTGTGAATTATTGAAGATATTTCACTAAGTTATAAAATTTTTGTTCCAAGATTACAATGGAACTAAATGTATACAGTCATTGGGATCATGTTTTTGTAATGTATTAATTATTCCACAAAAATGATGAAATGAATATGTATGAAAAAATAAGGTCTATAAATTGACTACACGTTCCTACGATTACTTTGGAAATATATCTCACATTTTATGATATGTTCTTAATTTTTATCTTTCTTATGCATAAAGCATAAAATAAAAATATCAAAAAAGGATAGTAGAAATATATAACTCAATAGTAATAATTTTCTAACAGTTCTTGAGGAAGAAATATTTTATGAGTTCTTTGTATTTGTACAAATGGGAATACTAATTTTTAAGGGATATATAGAGAGTTATTTTGATCACTTTGATCTTGCATTGCAATAAGTCTAAGGTAATATACAAGAGTAAAGATTATTACAACTTGTAGTTGTCATATCTATATGAAACCAAGTACGTAACAGTTTCTGATGGATCTCAACAACTAATTTTTGAAAACTATTATTTTAGATTCTATAAATTTTACCAAAATAGTAAAATTAAACCATATAATGATGTATTTTAACTATTTTATTATCCAAAATATCTGGGTTAGTAGAGAAAAAAAGGTGTATAGTCATTAATATCATATCTTTTGGTATTTTCTTCATGATATTCAGTCTCAATAGTCATATTAACCATATTTATCATGGTGGTATCAATAGATATATTCATACCTCAATTTAATCATGTTTAACATGTGAGATGAACTAGAGAAGCGATAGAAGTTGGATCTAGTAAAAGTGAAAGTTTTATAGATTTGGTACCCTAGAACTAACTACATTGATCTCTATATTGTCATAATATTCATAGTAATGAATATTAATTAATTACATATCATATGATTATTATTATTCTATGTAACAGCTATGTAATAATGTCCTTGGGGTATTTCTCACACTGAAAGGTCAAAGCAGTTTCTCGCTATGATGAGAATCTAGAAGTGTCATGATAATATTGTTAAATATAAATTTTATATCCAAATGATATCATTTTACAGGACATAAATGATATTTTCTATCAGGGGTGGATACTCATAGTACTTTGAGACATTTTATCATAGTGTACACCCTTTGTAATCTTTAGAGTGGGAGATTTTGAGAACATGACCTGCTAGTAGGATATAAAAATTTATATGTTTCATTGTATGTTCCTATATGTGTATGTATATAATGATCCATTGATTTAAATTATTATTATTAATACAACTCATGGGTCATGAACTTTAATATATTGATGAAAATTGTGATGATATATGCATGTGGTGAGGTAGGATGGGTTGGGTGCGTCAGGGGTAAAATTTTAATAATGAATAATGTGATAAATGATCTATCACATCATATCATTAATGGAATTTGATAACTCTAGCACATGGATAGAAATAGAGACTAATTATTAGGTTCATGAACATAGTGTTCTATTTTCATGTTCATTTTTATAAAGTCAAAGAAATAGTCATCGAGTATATAGGTTGATGGAACATGAATGCAACCTGATTGATTAGAGATATTATGAAAAAGGGATTATATTAAATATTGTACATTCATATGTGGTTATTTTTATTATGTCATTTAAATTATTTCTTAATGGCAGCCTTAGAATGTTATCAGATTCTAAAATTGGACTTTAAGTGATTCTACCTAATGCCACTGAGTAAGGGGCATAGAAGGTCACACACTAAGTGTATTCAGAACCTTAGTTAAATTGTAAATAAATATAACATTTTGAATAAATATTATTCTTATATGTGGTTTAAAAATCATTCATTATTTTTAATCACATATATTTATCCACTAGTTATTGAATAGAATTTTATGAGAGTATAATATTAAATAAATATTCATTTTTTAAGGTAATTATTAATTGCTTTAATATATAATGTTTATTTATTTTGGTTTATTCATAAGGTAACAAATATTTATTTATTTGGTCATATGGATATTTTTTAAATAATTATTTATTATTTTAGTGATTATAATATTTATTTATTTAATAGTGAATAATATAACACCATTTATTTTTTAAATAAATAGTCATTATTAAAGGTTTGGTAAATATTGAGGAGGATAGATGGACTGAGATTAATTGTTTGGTTGGAAATGTTATATTAAATATCATTTAAATAATTATTAATTTATTTATTTAATAAATGATACTTATTTATCTGTGGGTGTTTTTTATGTCACGTAAATAATATTATTATTTATATTATTAGAAATGCGGTTTATTATGGAATAAGGGATTGGATAAGGAATTATATCCAATTAGCAACCCTAACCTAGATTTTTAAATACCTATGGATATCACTTTATAGGGTTAAATGTTAGATATGTGCAATAAAAATAAGCGGGAATTTTCAGAAACCCTAAGAGAGAAATATATCAATAATACACTCAAGAATGAGAGCATCGACCCTCGTCCTTTCTCTTAAGCCTTCAAGAGAGCCTAAAAACATCTCATCCACAAATAAATTCTTGTTGTGATCATTGATATATGATATAAGAAATCAGGATTGAACAAGCGTACACTTGGAAATTCTATGGAGACATTATGAGTTTTGGGAGCATCTGTGGAACACAACTATAAGGATTCTTGTAACATCCATAACTAGAATCCACTAAACCCATTACATGAGTCGGGGGGTCACATGGCCTCAAGAACGGATCTCCATATTCCAATGGATTCTAACTAATAGTGAGGGTGTAAAAGTGGTATTATGGGGAGACTATACCCTCATACCAGAGTCTCACCTTGGATACAATCATAAACATACAAAATAAGAAATATATATATATATATATAGACAGAATAAATAAGTAATGGAAGAATAAATAACTGGCAACTGAATAATAATTAAAATCCACATGGAAGTGTCATTTACATGTATGAATTTCTTTCTGATATAAAAAAAGTGGAAGAGGGAATAAGAATATACAATCATTCTATTCAGAAACCAAAAAAAGAACAAAAAGATTCTCCACTAGAATCTCGAGAATATGCCTTGTCCTCTTCTCCTCTATCTATAAGTAATGCATATCAAGGATCTAAATCAAGGTGATTTCCCTTATCCATACCTACATTCATATAATATTCTTGGGTACCAAAGGAATCCTGAGTAAAGTGTGAGATAAATTTTAACCCGCTTAGGTTCCAAAAAGAACCCATCCAGCTCCACCTGCTTTAGCTCATGGCCAGAATAAATTTCTGATCATCCCATATATATATATATATATTAATTATATATATATATATATTTATATACTAAATCCACCTATTTTTTTCCATTATGTTCTATTGTAAGTGGACATATACCAATAATACTTGGTGATGGATGGACTGGGGTATAACTTAGACATTTATAATCAGTTTAACAAGACTATAAGTTTAAGAAAAAGGGCGCATTCCCAATATCTCATAATGAGTGGGATATTCCATGCCCATCACTTGATATTTTTGAGTGTCCCGTCATGTCAACACTCAAATAAAGGTGCATGGTGCGTCATGCCCACCATAAAAATAGTGTCAGTAATGTGGGATGTCATGCTCAACACCCGGTGTAAGGGAGCATGAAACTGTCATTCCTAACAGATCCCTTACCATCATACCACAGCCTATATCAAGGAGTAATCATATTAATCATATAATACATGATGCATTACCTCTCATGTAATTCGATAATCATGTCCAATTATAAATAATAAATTATATGGTTCAAACATTACTCAGAGATTCAATTTATAAGGTTCTAGAGGCATTAAAATAATACCATAGTCAATGGGGAAATTACCTACATGGGAAATTCCAATTATAAGTAAGGAAAATAACATAGGAGGTTCCTTGGATTCATTTAAAAATTATATAATATTCAAAATTCAATTTTTAATCTAATTTTAATGCTTTGAAGCTTTTCTAACCAATTAAGTTATTATCTAAAAGTCATATCAAGTTGGAATGCCCAAAGGGTGTCTATAAGTGAGGTCAGCGTCCTCTAAATTACTAAACAAGGATCAAGATGTGTATATAAAGGTGCATGTATCAATATAATATGAATATCTTGATTAAATGGTGATTCATAACAAAGGTCAACATGTGTCACTACAAAAAAAAAGCTAAGATACCCCAAAACTCTTGGTGAAACTGATGAGACCACGTAACTTAAGGTCGTTGATTAATCCTTGTCTGATGGCAGCCTCATATTTAAAGTAGTTTGGAATAAATAGAATAACTGGTCCAATTACCTAAAAATAGGGAGAAAGAACTTGGACCTAAATATCACAATGGGTCTGAAGATAAACATAGATCAAATGGAAGAGAACTCGAGAGATCATCTCAAGCTATCCAACACCTTTACTGGATCTTGATTTGGTGTATGGATGTGATAGTTATCTCAAATCCTAGGTTTAAGGAGAATAAAATCTATAGGAGGTGGAGACATACTTCGCCACTAGAAATGAAGGGTAGAAAGATATGGTTTTGAAAATAGAGTAATTAAGGGAATTTTGGTAATTTCACCCTCAAAATAGGGGCCTCATGGTTTGCCCACATGGTTTGGCCAAACTGTGTGAAAACCATGTTCAACAAACTATTTAAGGAAAGACACACAAGTTTAAAGAACATGATTTCCTTAACTATGAAAAAACCTTGAAAAATCCTTCTGTAAAATGTATATAGTTTTGTGTATGGGAGTGCACCAAGAGTTTAATGGTTTCAAACTAATCATGCGGGTCCTACTGCTCCTCTTTTTTTCTCTGCGTGGTTTGTACTAATTGTGTAGTCTATGCTGTATGGTTTTTACTAACTATGTGGCCCAGTTCATTTTCCAAATATTTGGGGTTCTAAACTCCGAAAAATCCCTAGACAACCTCATGACCCCTGGGACTCCATTGGGTAACATTATAAGGAACTTTTAATGGATTTTAAACCATAAATTATAAGTCTAACCTTCATGAAAATATGAGTCATTACAACCTCACCGCCCTAAATAAACTCATCCCCAAGTTGGTATTATAAGGGTAAAGAGGCATCTTTGGGAAATGGTTCTGGCCACTGAGATCATATATCAATTTTTGTTCCCAAGTCGCGTCATATAACCGGCTATGTTTCCATAACACTCGTACCAAAGGAACTAACATTTCTCGAAGTGTATTCATGCTCTGATCAACAATACGAATAAGAAACACCTCAAAGAAAGTATCTACATCCAATTCAACCTCATCAGGATGAAAGACATGTGGATGGTCTGGATAATATTTGAAAAACTGAGATATATGAAAAAAACATTCATAGAATGGTACTCATGATGAAGTGATATCTGGTAATCCACTGGTCCAATCTATTTCACAACATCAAATGGTCCAATGAACCTAATTGAGATCATACCCTAACTCTCTATATTTCTATAACCCATCCTTGGAAAGAAGCACAAGAAAATCCAATATTCAACCTTGAACTCCATAGGTCATCAACAACAGTTTTCATACGACTGCTATCTGGACCGACCTATCATCATACATTTTCTAATTAGATGTACATGCTCTATAGTCTCCTACACAAGTCATGGTCTAAGAATAGATACCTCCCCTACCTCTATCCAAAAAATATGTGAATGGAAAGGCCTACTATATAAGTCTTTATAAGTATCCATCTCAATGGAAGCCTGAAAGTTATTATTATATGAAAACTCAGTAAGGGGGATGTTTTTCTCCCAGAAACCCCCAAAGTCATGGACATATGTATGGAGCATGTCCTCTAACTCCTAAATAATATAATCTATAAGTCCATTGGTATGTGGGTGATAGGATGAGCGCAAAACCACATGTTAACCCAAGTCCTTCTATAATCCCTACCAGAACTATGGCATAAATTGAGTGTCTCTATTAGAAATTATAGAAAAAGGAGATCTATGAATATGTATAACCTCCCTGACATATAGCCTACCTAGTTCATCTACTATGAAGGTCTCTCGTATGGGTATGAAGTGTGATACCTTCATCAAATGATCAATAACAACCCACATTGTATCATTGTCATGAGGTGATATTTGTAAACCAATCATGAAGTCCATTGAAAAATCATATCATTTCAACTTGGGAATGAAAAATGACTATAAAATCCATGTCATTCTCTAATATTATGAATTTACCTCTTGAAAGGGGGAACACTGAGTGATGAAGCCAGAAATATTGTGTTTCATACCAGGCTGCCAATACCAGTGTCCTAAATCTTGATATATTTTTGTGACACTAGGATGCATTTTCAATGTTGAGGCATGAAATTTCTTCATCATTACTTCTTTGATTTCTATAGGGACCCATACATGAACATGGAATAGTAATGTGTCATCCCAAACCACAGTCCAACATAAAGATGTATCATCATTTGAGATGCTTTCCTTTAGGACAAGCCCTTTGGAATAAGATAGTTGTCTCATTATTACCCATTCTAGAAGACTAGAGGCCAATGCTAAAGATGAGAGGAAAGTATGATCATGGGCCTCATGTACCTCATTGTGAATCTCTAATAATAATTTCAAGAGCTTCCATTCACTACTAGATTTCTGAACCAACTACATTTGATTCTTCCAGCTCAGATCATTAGCTACCACATTACCCTTAACAAGTATATAGGCAATCTTGAAACTGAAAAATTGTAGGTACTCAAACCATCTATGCAGCTTGAGATTAATATCCCACTATTTAAAGATGTATCTAAGAATGTTTTAGTCTATAAAGACCACAAAACTCTCTCCAAGTAGATTGTGTATCAAATAGAATAAGTCATGAACAAGAACATCTAACTCGAGACTATGTGTTGGGTTATTATTCTTGTGAGGCCTCAACTGATGAGACTTGTATTCAATGACTCACTCATCATACGTTAGAATAACTCCAAGACTGATACATGATGTGTCACACTAAACTTTATAACTCCTAGATGGATTTGGATGAATCAGTATTGATGCTGAATTCAATCTTCCCTTCAAATCTTGAATGGATAGTTCATAATATTTTGACCATATAAACTTCACATCATTGTTTTTCAATCATGTATGGAATTTTTTATGTCATGATAAATATTGGATGAAGTATATGTAATATCCATCTATCCCTGAGAAGCTTGGTATGTCCAAAAATCTCTATGGATTAACCAAGGAAAATCCACCACTCACTTTCTCTGGGTTTATTGATATTCATGACTCTAAGATGATATGAACCAAGAAGTAAACTATTTTTATCCAAAATTTTCATTTAATGAGCTTAGCATAGAGGTGATGCTCTCTCATTGTATTCAACATGATCTCAAGATGATTAGAATTTTTGTGTCTAGAGAATTAATACACAAAGATATCATCAATAAATACTACCATGAATGAATCTAGAAATATGTGAAAAACGTGATTCATAAGAGCCATAAAACTGAAGGTGTATTCATGAGTTTGAACAGCATAACCAGATACTCATAAAGACCACACCTTCTCCTAAAATATTTTTGATGTATTTATAATGACCTCACATGGACCTAATGATATCCGGACCTAAAATATATCTTTAAAAACACACTCACTCCTCAGATCTGATCAATGGTGTCATCTATTGTAGTAAATTGATATCTATTCTTTATCATATGCTTTTTAAATCAAAGGATATTTATAAAGACACTAAATTTATCATCCGACTTCTGGGAAAAAAAGGACTCTTGAACCCAAAGGAAAAGTTTTGGGGTGTATAAATCCTTTAGATTCATGATCCTCCAACTATTTCTTGATCTCTATAAGCTCCATAGGTGTTATCCTATAAGGAAGAATGGACACTTGTGATAATCCTATCATAAGATCCATGGTGAACTTTACCTATCACGCAAGAGGTAGACCAGATAGTTCTTCAAAAAATATGTCCCTCAAATGCAACACTATAATAGGGAAAATATTTAGTCATAATCCTTGATCATTTAAGAAAATATTGGTGATATGAGCTGTCACACTACCCAGCCTCTACTGCTTGGGTCCTAATCATGTAGAATTCACATCCCATTATCCCTTATGTTTGTGTCTACTATCCTATAGCGATATAAATTTCACCCTTTGATGAGAGTATTCTATATGATCTTAATAGGTAACTAATCATTCCATCTTGGTGATTATTTCAAAGCCTATCATGTAGTACATGAAGTGATTCCATATGAAGATGCATCTACCTAACACTAGGGGACAACCCTTAGAATGATGAGTACCCATTAATCAGATACCTAACAAGGTATCAAGCATCATAACTCCATATAAGTGTTCAATCTCAATTACCAGACTTCCCATAGTAGTCTCAGATATAAATGAGTGAGACACACCTGTGTCAAAAAAGAAGACACTAAAATAGAGGCTAATATAATAGTACCTCGTATTGTAGAAGGTATCGTGCTTTTTTCTACTCACATAGGTTGGACTACTTGAAAATTTCTTGTACCATGGATCTGATCCACTACCTTGATTCCCTAAGAATGCCCTCTCTGCTAGCACTAAGAATCATGAGTACGGCTTCCTCTGCCTCAACCACCACCTCGGCCTAATTGGCCGATGGTATTTCAGCTTCCTGCCTGCCATGATACTACTGGCCCTGCTCAAGAATATTGGGTATGAGTATATCCACACCCACTAGGAACTAATGGAAAAGTCATGTAGAAGTTCTAGATATTCCCCATCCTTCCACATCCAATACATTCCAAATGATCTCATAAGCATTGAGGTTTTATGTTCCTTGGCTTCCCACACATGTGACTTATTATAAAGTTATCATCATGAGGATCCTAACTGTTTCTACCTCTATGATAATGCTTAAAGTGTATCTTCAACCCATAAGAAGAAGTGATGATAGATCTAGGTATAGAACCTCCCTAACTCACACCATCATCTTCCCTAAAATTTCACTCTGTAATAATTTTTTTGTTGTTGATTTCATAAATTGTGGCCAACCTTAATACATTGACCTAAAATCAGATGGTGTACACTATCCCATCCTCAAATTGTCTGGCGTCATCACCATCTATAGTAGGAGATTACCACTGTATCTTAGTAAAATGATTAGAGTATTCCATAACAAGCTTGCCTCCCTACTATAGGCTTATGAATTCTTTACCTCTATCATCCCTTAGAGTATGGGGAAAGAAATAGTCACAGAAGATAGTCTGGAAATACTTTCAAACCATATCTCTATTTCAATATTCCTATGTAATAACATCCCAGAACTTCTCGGAAAAATCATCCATCATATACACATCAAGCTTGACCCTCCACTCTGGAGGTGTATCCAGATGATCAAATATGGAAAGAATATATTTTATCCAAGACTTAGTAGTGTGTAGTCCACCATCCCCTAAAAAGGTGTGAGTATGTTGCTACTAGAATTATCAATTCAACTCTACTATACTCTATCAAGTTCGAACAACACCTTTAATATTCTTTAGCATAAGTAGAAATACCACTCAGAGTGTAGTGTCAATGCTCATATCATGAATATGAGGGGGTTCCATAGGTGGAATTGAAGAAGGAATCACTAGTGGCTCAGGGACCACCACCTTAGGTGCATGGTCACCACCGACTTTAAGACATAAAACTGGAGGATTTCGTTGAGTCATGGTACTACAATTTCAAATTCAGTCCTCAAAAGATATTTTAATAGTTGAAAAGATTTCAAATAGAAAACTAAGTTAGGTGTATAGCCTTCCTATAGAAATGATCACATCCCTCTACCTACTCCTAAATCTAGGACTGGGTAATACTGAAAGGCCATAGTATTCCATAAGAATGTAAGAGATTCCAACTACCCACTACTAAGGTCAGGTTTGGTTTTAGGTATTTATTTTTCATGACTAATATAGTTATTTCACTTTAAAAGTCGCATTCACTTTGAATTTGTACTTATTGAAACATTTAAATCTCTTAAAATGGTTGAACTAGATGGTCAAAATTTCCAATACATAAGGGCCCATACTCCTTATGAAACGAGATATGGAATCCACTAAACTCACACCATAACACATTCCATATCATGAAACCAATGTTTCATGGCTCAACATGCCATAATTGACTACTTAAGGTGTCTTTTTTGACCTATTCAAGAAAACACTATTAGCTTAATGCCGTCACTTTAAGTTTCAATTATGTTTTCCAAACCCTATAAGGAAAGCCATCACATTTGCATAGATAATCAAGGAACTGAAAATATACAACATAAATATGTGTGTTGAAATTAAACATGTCATAGAAAAATTAATGGAATATTACTCTTATTGTGCCTATAATGATGCATGTAATGAAACACCCTCATTTCATTAGTCTATGGTAAAGAAATCATCATTTTAATAAAACCAATAATAGTAACATCAAAAATCAAGTTTTCCACCCAACAATGAAGTCATATCAACCAAAACAGTCATAATCAATAATAACAATTTCTAATCCCAGCTATTTTGGGTTTCCCCTGTACATGGGTTAGCTAAGTCTAGGAACAAGGTCATTACCAAATTAATTTAATTCCTAGTCTAATATCTAATACCCAAAAAATAAGATAAAGGGAAAAAATTACCTCAAATACCACTTGGTAATGTCCCGACCAAGGATCCACTTAACCTATGCCCTAAGACAGTGGGTCACATGGCCTCAAGCATTCCTCCCTATATGCTAGAGGCTACCGACTAGCAGTGATGTTGTAAAGGTGATATAGTGGGGAGAATATACCCTCATATCAGAGTTGAACAATGGATACAATCATAAAACACTACAAGAAAATAGTATATTATCGGTGGTTTTTTAGATGGGGTTATTCAAAACCCCTTATAACGTCATTTTATAGGGGTTATGCACAACCCCCAATAATCATTGAATTTAGAGGATTCACAAACCCATCTAAATTTTTATCATTTTTTATTAGTAATATTTATTTTTATTTTAGAAGCAGTTGGAAGGACCCGACCTTAGTTTCCCAGAGTCGGTGCCTTGTTTTATTTTATTATCATATAAATAAGTAAGTCATATACCTAAGGAACATATAGTTTATTATCTTTGGAAAACATGATATATACATAATTTAAACATTACAACATTAAAGGAAATACAACATATCCACTTCTTTTGAATCACCCATAATCTCCACGATTATCCTTACAAGTCATTCATAATACACTTCTTCATAACTTGGGAAAAATAAAACATATGACAGGGGTGAGCTCAAATGCTCAGTAAGGGTAAATAATACAGTAGAAGAAGATATAAACACCAGGAAAGATGAATAACTAAAAATGTATTCCTTTAAAAACATACTTGATCACAATATGGTAGGAATAAAAACTAATTAAATAATTCCATAAAACGTAACCATGCATATTATACTAGTCGAATAATTACATGGAATATCAATCTCTAGTTTCAAAATGAGGAAATGCATAATTTTGAACATTCTAGAATATATTGTCAAGGCCTCAGTTAAGACATCTGAAAATGATTAAGTCCTCGTCCAAAACCATATCTGAAAATGGTAAAGTCCTCAACCAAGTCCATATCTATTTTGTCTCCTGGGATCTATTGATGTATCCAGGGGATATAGTGGGCCCCAACCATCACTTAGTAAGTCCAATTAATTCCACATGGGGATAAACTTAAACAATATATACAATCATATTGAAACTAACATATGAAATTTAAATAACTTTCCCCAAATATAAACACTAACCATTCAGAGTGTCATGGTGAATGGTTTCAATATAGAACATCCACAGTCAAACTAACCACAAACCATTCAATAAAATATGGTAGATGATATCATAAAATATTAGCCCCAATTTAACATAATATTCAACAAGAGTGTTAAAATAGAAAAAATTAATCTTATAAAATCATAGAGTAATTCTTGAGATAAATACTCATTTACTTTTAAAATAAGAGTTATAATAGTCTAGACCTCCTTGATCCATTACTTGGAAAAAAATATGGTGTTTGAGGTGTTCTGCGAGGTCAAGGTCACTTATACCCAACACTTTCCCAAATTTCCAAACAGTTTCAGAAATGGTGTCACAGCAACGATGTCGCAAAAATGGTGTCACAGAACTGGTGTCACAGATACAGTGTCACGGAAACAGTGTCACAGAAACGATGTCACAAAAATAGTGTCATAGAAACGGTGTCACAGAAATGGTGTCACAAAAATAGTGTCATAGAAATGGTGTTATAGAAACCGTCTCATGAACTGTGTTTCCAGAACTGTTTCATATTTCCTTTCCCAAATTTCTAGATTGTATTCCCGATTCTCTGATTTAATGTTTTTTTATGAAAAATGCATTAAAATCTTTTTTATGGGATTTAAGGCCGATTCAAAGCCCATAACTCTTATATTAATATTCCTAAGGATTGGGATGCCTTTACTTGGTCAAACCATATGGTTTAATGTGATCCTATTTTAATGGAAAATCCATCGTATCTTAAACCCCTGCTCTGTTAAATCTTCTTAAGTGGAAAGATATCTTCCTCCCTTTTTCTTCCTCCTTGTTCTCTAGTGAGATACGCTTGAACCTTTCTTTACTTCTCATAGAAGTCATTCAATCAAACTTTACTCCTTGGATTGGTTCCCCTTGAAGTTCCTCTTGCTACAAGTTCACCCCCTGTTTTCTTGCAACCAAGCAGTATCGATCAATCTTCGATATAAGGTATGATATTTTGTCATTATTTTGGGTTAATCTCCTTTTTCTTAACCTTTACCTATCATGGCATGTTATCTCCATATTCCTAATGGACTTTTTTTGGGTGGTTACCAGTGTGGTGGTGTCTCTACATCCTCGGGTGGATGCAGTCCTCCAAGAGAGGTGATCGTGATATATTTTATTGATTTGTTCTCGTGAAAAAAGCATCAGAAACCTATTGAGGTACGGGATTCATGTATTCTCTATCCTTTTACATTTAATTTTAGAGTTACCATGTTTTATCCCACTATATCACAATGGAATTGACATAATAAATATTTTAACTGGATAAGTAAATTGGTATCAATTGTATGTTATTGCCTCTTGATTTTTATAAATAGTATGATATATATGCTTTACTTGTTACCATGTTGTTTTTGATGAAATTGGTGAAGAAAATAAAGACGTAATTAATTATAATTTTCAGATCTAATAGATCTAGTTGGAATTGTAATGTTCCTCGGGACTCTGAAAGGTGTCCGATATCCGACCTTGTTTATAGCGAGGGCATAGGCAGAAGGGATTTTGTGGCTTCGAAGGGTGCACTAATTGGGGTGAGTCAACTCAGCTCTGTAGTGCTCGGGGTTTTCGGGTTTTAGGCTATGGCAGATCTGTGAAGCGGTATTGGCTTGTGGTGCGGTCAGATCTGGGCATTTGAGCTGGGTGGCGGCAGATCTAGATCTGGCGATTGGAGAAGGCACTGTGCAAAGATCCGGTTGCGGTGGGGTCCTACAGTTTTGGGTGTAATTTATCTCAATTGGGACATGTTCCATTGTTTTTCCTTGTTCTTGGGCCTATTTAACCTTGGTTCATGTGATTTGTAATGGGTTTATGTCATTGAGATTTAGGGATATTGTTTCTAAGGCTTTTTTTCTTTAATTTCTTGGATTTCGGTTGGGTTTTCCCTTTCCTCACAAAAGTATTTGTGTGTGTTTTTCTTTTTAATAAAATATATTCCCACCAAATTTCCTAATAAATAGTCATCTAAATGAATCTGGTTGTTGTTATTGTTATTTGATGTTTATCAAATTGATGCAGTAATCATGTTTAAACAATTTGTGATAACTATGATAGATTTCAATTTAGGTTTCCCATAGTTAGAACCTAATATTAACGAACTGGTTAATTCAATATGGATTAATGAACTAGTGTTTTGATAAAATATGATTCCTTGAAGGGTTTTGAGTTACCCTCTTGGTTGTAAAGGCCAAGATTATTATGCTTGGAGTTGTGAGAGCTCATTTTGTTTGAAGGATGGATGCCTTGTTTTTAATGTGATGTTTGTTTTCCTTCTGCTTCTATTGTGATGTGAGATAGGATGGATGTTGTGATATTTGAGGGCAGGGTGGCCCATTTGTTTAGATTGAAGTTTATGCCTAGAATGGTGAGATGCATCGGTTTATGCATGTGGGTGTCCGGGAGGACACTCGAGATAATGAAATGGGTTGGATGTGAATGTTGGATGCTTGTTGAATCTTTTTGGTTGTTTACCTACTTTAATTTCCACACTGAACAGGAAATCCGGTATTTCTTACCCTCCTTCCAAAAAAATGGGTGAATACGTGAGGGGTTTGCCACATTCATTCCATGTTTATCTTCTCGAGGTAGGATGGCTCAACACTCCTGCTATATGTGGAAAAAGACTTGATGGGCAGTTCAACTACCAACCATGTTGAGAAACCATGTGTTTAGTAAAATATAATATTTATCTATAATTCCTAGGAATATGGGAAAGTAATAATTACTTTAATAAATTATTTTGTAAATGATGTTAACCCATGGGGTTGGAGCTTGTGGGTATGAAATTTTGAGGTTATAATTTAAAGGAACAATGGAATTTGGGTGTGATACTAATGAAATATAATGTGAAATAGTTAATGGTTAATTAATGTTTAAATAATTAATTAATGTAATGTGAAACTGATAAAAATGTAATAAATTAATGTAATAAATCTCTTTAAATGGTTGTGTTCTTATAGGATACCTAGTCATAGAAGTGGCGGTCGGGAGTCCGAGAGACGTTAGATGTAGTTGAGTATAAGAATAAGTTATTCACATAGTGTGGTTGTGATCTATAGTATATTTTGTACTTTTTGTGTTTCTATATGCTACTTCACCCATTTAGTTAGGGCAACTAACACCCTGGAGATTCTGAGCCCTAGGGGTGTTTTCCCCAACATTTTAATGGGAGGATGGATGGCTAGCTACCCTCTTTGGCTTCGATCTCTTCTCTTGGTAGTTACTTGTTCTCGTAGGAAAAACTGTTAGTTTTCCCCATATATTTGTGTAGAGGGTTGTAATGTATTTTGGTTATTCAGAAACATATATTTTGGATATATTTTCCTTTTAACTACTATAGGTGTAATGTGTATAGTTTATGATCGATTGAGGATCCTTACTCGGTGTATGGGCTATAATGGATTGAGGTTTAATACTCGATGTATGATACACATTATGTGAACTTTGGTGGCTCCCAAAAACTACCTTGTTTCTTTAGTTGTGCAGACATGGTGGTTGTACTGCATGAGGGTCATGTTGTGGTGCTTTGCCCAGGTGTCTGTAGGCAAGCTTTTTAGAGAGAGATGCCTATGACGTGCAACGTTGGGGAAAAGCAGCAAACTAGTGGGGAATTATTATAGGGGTAACCTTGAAAATATCTATTATATTATATAATATTGTACGTGATACATGGTGAGAGTATTCATGGTGTGGCTAGTAACTTAGTATACATGTTTAGGTGATGAGTTAGTTTCACTTTTTGTTCATTGTGATTTATCATTCTTTATTTACTTTTGAACAAGAGGCTCTGGGAAGGATCCTATTGAGAATATTTTTATACTCACCCTATGTTTATATAAACTTTTTTTAGGTCACTTGTAGAAGCTTTGAGATCAAGATGGGTACTACTAGCTTGGGGTTGTAGGAGCTGTTCAAGCTTTGTGGTCACTTCTATTTTTACTTTCCTTTGGTACTTACAATTTTCTATTTCAGTTGTATTAGTTTTCCATGACATTATATATGTGTACATGGGATTTTTTTTACATTTTATTATGAGTTTGAGTTTGTTGGTGTTTGTCTTATCTCTCTCTTTCACTTGTGTTCTCTTAGGGGGTAATGCCTCCCATTTGTGTGGTTATTATACCCTCGAGGCTCGTCGCCAACCTGGGGCCTACTGGAGGGAGGACTCAGGGGTCACTATCTTCCTTGTCACATTGCTAACCCAGGAGGGGTAAACATTGTGGGGAGGGGGTCGTGATAGAGTGGTAGCATAGCTCTATTTGAGGGATAGGATGGACTTTGGTGTTAGGCACAGGTGAGGTTGCATGGGTTGGTAAGTAAATAGTGTCAGTTATGTTTAGAAAGTGATGTAAGCACTGGAGATCCTCTAAGACATTGGCGTTTAGGGCCCCCTACGATCTGATGCACAGACTTCTAAGTTTTCAGTGTCTACTAAACTAGGTGATACTAGTTGTATGGTAGAGACCTAGGAAAGGAGCATGCATCATTTTTCCTTGTGCCTATGTTTGAATAGGTGGACCTTGGGATAGGTTAACTAAAAATGAATAAAAGAAAATATTTAATTAATTAATGTTGATTTTTCTATATTCATGGTTTAGGAGCTCTAATTTTTTGTTAATTTTCACGAATGGCTCGAGGACGATGTCCTCATTAGGTTCACACAGAAGATGTCTAGCAGGCTGCACCAGCAAATCATCATAGGGTAGAGGTTGACGATGATGACACTTGGATGAGGACACATTGAGAGTTTCAGTGCCAAAGACTGCATAAGTAAGAGGGGTCCATTTCAGATTCAATAACAGAAGACTGGTTGGATGAGGTTGAGATTTCCTTTAGTTAGATCCATGCTTGAAGGATCACTGGGTTTTTTTGCTTGTGACGGTACTGCATGGGGCAGTGAGGAAATGGTGGTTCTTGTTCTTCAGGGATTGAGAGAAGTCGTTGATCTCGTGGGAGGAGTTATGATACAAGTTAAGAGGCGAGTTTCTTTCTTCGACCGTGAAGGCGTCCAGTCACAAGGAGCTACATACCCTTCGAAAGGGGATCTCCAATGTGCGAGACTTTGGAATCTATTTCAGGAACCTTTTATGATATACTTCATACCTATTTCTAGATGAGGAGGCCAGGGTGAGGAATTTCGAGGAGGCTTTGTGTCCAGAGATCCAGGTCCAGGTCACCCCATTTATGCTGAAAACATATCTTAATATTCTATCCAGGGAAGAGGTCATCAAGAGGACATTATCCTAAACTGTTTCATCATGAGAGGGGAGTCGTCATTATTTCTCATGAGGTAGAGATATGGTTTGGGTTTCCTGGTTTGGGATTCCTGTTTTTTAGGGCAGAAGAGCTTCCATTTAGCTGTGGGTAGTTCCCATCCCTCAACATTTTATCTGGGGGAAGTGGATCTCAGGCCTATGTTAAGGGATCAGGTGCTAGTTTTTCTTTTGGTGGTCTAGGTCATCGGCAGTGAGAGTAATTGACATTTCAGACCAGTCATCTTGCACCAGGTGTTCCACTCCAGGTTCGTCCATTGAGGCAGTTACATACGAGGCACCAATAGCAGGTTCCACTAGTTTTGGATCAGTAGATGGAAGATTTGGTAGGCAGAGGACAACCTCGTGATGTGCCTCGTCCTCAGAGAGTAGAGTGCGGCCGTGGTGGTGGTCTTCATTAAGGTCAGATAGGTTGTGGAGGAGGCCATGGTTCGCTTCATGATTCAGCGTTTCCAGTGCCAGGTGAGCCAGACATTTTTAGAGGTACCCTTTTCTTGTTTTTCACTTAGGTGTATGCCTTGTTTGATTCAGGATCGATGCACTCCTTCATATCACCTTTCATTTTCCATGCCTTGGGACTTGAGGTAGAGATTCTTCTAGTGCCCTTGGCATTGAATATTTCAGTTGGAGGCCGAGATGACTTGTTTGAAGTGTGTAGAGACTATGAGTTAGTGTTGAGGCAGCACCGCTTTGGGGTGATTTCCTATGTTTATGGATACAGCCATATTATGTCATCCTTGGAATGTATTGGTTGTATTCAGTGTAGGATATCATGGATTTCTTTAGGAGGCAGGTGGTTTTATTTGATGCATATGGAGATCCAGTGGTGTTTGTTGGTGACTGAAACCCTTGGATGGGTTAGAGGAGTGTTCCCTCCTTATCATCCTTGATGGCTGATCTGATTTTGAGTTCTTTGGAGGTTCATCAGTTGGTGTTTCCTAGGGTTATAGAATAGGTCCTTTATGTCTTTCCATAAGAGGTTGTAACACAACCCCCTCTATGAGAGATCAATTTTGGGATTGATATATAGGTAGGAGCATCTCCTATCTCTTTGTCCCCATAGATGATAGCCCCTTCTAAGTTACGATAGATATGTATATAGCTTGATGGTCTTTTATAGTGCAGTTTTGTTTGGATGAGTGTGTCACTGTGGGGTGCACTGGTTTTTTTTTGTGAATAAGGCTAATGATAGTTTCTGGTTTTGTATTTATTATCATCACTTAAACAAAGTGACAACAAAGAACTGTTATCCTCTTCGGTGGATTGATGGTTTATTCGATCAATAGAAGGGTTAAAGTTGGTTATCAAAGATCGACTTGCAGTCAGGATATCATCAGATGCGTGTGAAGGATGAGGATATCTCGAAGACTAATTTCCTTTGTCGTCCTAGAAATTACATGTTCGTTGAAAGTCCATTTGATGTGAGGAATTATCTAGATGTGTTCATGGGATTGATTAACTTTGTGTTTTGTGAGTTCTTGTATAAGTTCGTGGTGGTTTTCATCGATGAAATCCTATTGTACTCCACATCTAAGGTGGAGCATGCAGAGCATCTACACGTTGTTTTGGGAGTTCTTCATCAACATCAGCGATTTGGAAAGTTTTTTAAGTGTAATTTTGGGCTTTAGAAGTCTTTTTTTTGGGGAATTTTGTGTCCCAGTATGAATTATCTATGGATCCATCAATGATAGAAGCAGTTGTGTCTTGGTAAGCCCCCAAGATAGTGGCATAGGTGCGAAGTATCTTTGGTCTTTCAGGCTACTACAAAAGGTTCGTAGCCAATTTCTCTCAGGTTGTGACTCCTAGGAAAGTATTAACCAGGAAGGATCAAGTGTTCATGTGGACTAATCAGTTTCAGACATATTTTGAGTATCTGAAGGAGAAGTTGGTAAGTGCTCCAATTATTTTTCTTCTAGTAGAAAGAGCTCAGTTTGATGTTTTCTACAATGCTTCAAATCTAGGGTTTGGATATGTTTTGATACATTAGAGATCAATTGTTTATTATGGGTCTTTGAATTTGCTTCCCCACGAACATAACTATTCCACCCATGATCTTGATTTGGCACCAATGGTTTTTTCTCTAGATTTATGCAGACATTGCCTCATTGGTGAGTGCTTTGTGGTTTTCACCGATCAAAAGATCATGAGGTATGTTTTTCCCAGCATGAATTGAACTTGTGAAAGAATTGGTGGATGGAGTTCCTATAAGTATACGACATCTAAATATCACATACCCCTAGAAAGGGGAATGTTGTAGCTGATGCACAAAGCAGGAAGTCTTATAGTGATGCAGTGTGGGAATCTGGTGATTCATGGAGAGTGATGGAAGAAATTTCAACATTACATCTTGATAAGGTATTATTTTTTTCAAGAGGTTGTCTTTTTTAGATGACAGTGAAGTCATCTCTGGTTTAGAAGGTGGAATAGTCCTAGTTGGGGGATCTAGAGGTGGAGGTCTGGAGAGACCAAGTTGTTTATAGTGAGGCCCCTGTTTGTTGGTCTGAGGATGAACAACATTGAGTGTTGTATCATGGAAGGTTTTTTGTTCCTTTGGAGATTCATGGGATGGTTCTCATAGAGTTCCATAGTTTTCCTTTAGTAATGCATCCTAGCGTGAAAGAGATGTACCGAGGCTGGAGGAGTCATTTTTGGCGGCCTGGGATGAAGCATGCAGTTGTGGAGTTTTTGTATCGATGTTTGGTCTACCTGAAGGTGAAGTCCAATAACCATGTCCCCAGTGGTTTTCTACAAAAACCGGATATTCTGCAGTGGAAGTGGGGGGAAATATCAATGGAATTTGTTACTAGTTTACCTCGATCTCATGGAGAAAATGATGCTATTTGTGTGGTAGTGGATCATTTAACAAAATCATACCACTTTATAACGACTAAGGATTCAAGATCAGTGGAAGTTTTGTCAAGTCTATATCTGGAGGAGGTGTTGAGACTCCATGGAGTCCCAAGGATGATAATTTTTTATTGAAATCATCATTTTACCTCTAGGTTGTGAAGAGGTATTCAGCATGCGTTTGGTTCTTAGATATGCCTTACCACTACTTTTCATTCACAAATGGATGGTCAAACAGAGTGGACTGTCCAGGCTCTTGAAGACATGTTGTGCTCTTGTGTCCAAGATTTTGAAGGTTCTTAGATGAGGCACTTACCCTAGGATGAGTTCTCTTACAACAATAGTTTTCACTCCACCATTGGTATGGCATCATTTGAAGCCTTTTATGACTGACATTTTCATTCTCTGTTGTAATGGATTGGGGTAATAAAGTCAGTAATTCTCAAACCAGAACTAGTGTAGAATATGATAGAGATGGTTCAGGTGATTCGTGATAAGATGAAGATAGCGTAAGATCATCTGAAATCATATGTCGATCAAAGGAGGAGACCTTTGTAGTTTGATGTTGGGGATCATGTGTTTATGAAGGTGACTCCCTGTCATGGGCAGCGAAAGTTTGGTCATGGTCGCAAGTTGTCCCCCTTTTTTGTTGGGACTTTTGAGGTGTTGGCTCATCTTGGAGCCATGGCGTATCGAGTATCACTTCCACCACAGATGATCTATATACACTATGTTTTTCATGTGTCACAACTTAATCGTTATCTCCATGATGACTCTCACATCATCGATTGGGAAGATATTGATGTTAATGATGATGCAACCTTTGAGGAGCAGCATGTGGAGATCCAATACCACAAATAGAATGTGTTGTGCGGGTGTTATATTCCCTTATTTTGTGTCTTGTGGTGCATAGTGGCATGGAGAAGAGTACCTGGGAACGTGAGTCGCAAATATGTGCCCAGTACCCTGAGTTGTTTGATGTATAACTCTTTTCTTGTAATGATGTTCTCTTTTTGGTTATAGAACTTTTGTGTTTATGAGATGGATTTTTTTTTTCTTTTTGTGGCTTTCTCTCTTTGAGAGGTATCTCGTTGGGTGGTTGTTTGGACCCCTTCCTATCAGGGTAGATTTTGGATTCTCGAGGATGATACTGTTTTGAGAGGTATCTAATGTAATGTTCTCAAACCTATGTTGTCTATTACATTTCTGAAATCTGGTGTTTGATGTGTTCTGGGAGGTCAAGGTGACTTATACCCCACACTTTTCTGAATTTCCGAACAGTTTCAGAAATGATGTCACAGAAAATGTGTCACAAGAATTGTGTCACAGAAACGGTATCACAGAAACGGTGTCACAGAAATGGTGTCACAGAAATGATGTCACGGAAATGGTGTAACAAAAGTGGTGTAATAGAAGCTATCTCATAAACAGTGTTTCCATAACTGTTTCATATTTCCTTTTCCAAATTTCCAAATTCACAGAATTAACATTTTATTGGACGAAAAACACATTAGAAGCATTTTTTTAATGGATTTAAGGCCGATTAAAAGCCCATAACTCCTATATTAAATTTTCTATGGATTGTTATGCCTTTACTCGGTCAAAATGTGTTCTTTAATGCAGTTCTATTTTAATGAAAATCTAGGATTTCTTAAATTTCTTCTCCGTTAAATCTTATAAAGGGATGAGATATCTTCCTCCCTCGTTGTTCTATAGTGCGAGATGATCGAACCATT
This sequence comes from Viscum album, assembly GCA_963277665.1. Classification (NCBI taxonomy): domain Eukaryota; kingdom Viridiplantae; phylum Streptophyta; class Magnoliopsida; order Santalales; family Viscaceae; genus Viscum; species Viscum album. Next base: position 1,594,984,937 of record OY728150.1, read on the forward strand.
CATTCCTTCCCATAGGATTCATATGATAAAACTTTCCTCCTTGGATTGGTTCCCCTTGAAGTTCATCTTACTGCAAGTGCACCCCGCTTTTTTGGTGCAACCAAGAAGTATCGATCAATCTTCGATATAAGGTATGATCTATTGTCATTCTGTTGGGTTCATCTCCTTCTGTTTCTCCTTTTTCTATTATGGCATGTTATATCCACGTCCCTAATAGACTTTCTTGGGTGTTGGCCAGTGTGGTGGTGTCTCTGCATCCTCGGGTGGATGTAGTCCTCCAACAGAGGTGATTGTGATCTATTTTGTTGGTTTGTTCTCATACAAAGATCATCGAAAACCTATTGAGGTAAGGGATTTGTGGCTTCTCTATAATTTTACATGAAATTGTAGAGTTATCATGTCTTATCCCACAATATCACAATGAAATTAACATAATAAATATTTTAACCTGTTAAGTAAATTGGTATCGATCATATGTTATTGCATCTTGTTTTTTGTTAGATAATATGATATCTATGCTTTGCTTGTTAGCATGTCGTTCTTGATGAAATTAGTAAAGAACATAAAGATGGAATTAATTGAGGATTATTTGGATAAATATAAATAGGAATTTAAATGAATCTAGTTTTTGTTATTGTTATTTGATGTTAATCAAATTCATGCAGTAAGCATGTTTAATCAATTTGTGATAACTATGATAGCTTTCCGTTTAGTTTTCCCTTAGTTGAAACCTACCATTAATGAACTGATTAATTTAAGATGTATTAAGCAACTGGTTGTTTGATAAAAGATTATTACTTGTAGGGTTCTGAGTTACCCTCTTTCTTGTAAAGACCAAGAGCCTTATTCTTGGATCTGTGAGAGCTCATTGTGTTTAATGGTTTGATGCCTTGTTTAAGGGACAATAGCCCAGTTGACATGATGTTTGTTTTATTGTTGCTTGTGTAGTGAAGTGATCCTGGATGGATGTTGTGATATTTGAGGGCAGGTAGTCCCATTGGTTGTGGTATTAGTTGATGCCTAGAAGGTAAATATGAATAGGTTTATGAATGTGGGTGTCTGGGAGGACACCGGATATAATGAAATGGGTTGGATGTGAATTTTCGATGCTTGTTGAATCTTGTTGGTTGTTTATCTGCTTTAAATTTCTTACTACTCAAAGCATCTAGTCTTTCTTACCCTCCTTCCAAAAAAATTGTCGAAGACGTGCGGGGTATGCTCTGTGATTTCTGTGTTTAGCTTCTCAAGGGAGGATAGTTCTATGCACTTGTTATAGGTGGAAAAGACTTGAGGGGTAGTTAAACTACCCACCATGTTGACCCCCCTTGTGTTTAGTAGTGTAGAATGTTTATCTAGAATCCTTGGGAATATGGGAAAGTAATAATGATGTTGATAAATTATTGAATAAATGATGTTAACCCATGGGGTTGGATATTACTGGGACAAAATGTTAAGGTATCAATTTAAAGGAACAATGGAATTTGGGTGTGATGATAATGAAATATAATTTTAAATTGTTAATGGTAAATTAATGTTTAAATAATTAATTAATATAATGTGAAACTGATAAAAAGGTAATAATGTAATGTAATAAATCTCTTAAAATGGATGTGTACTTATAGGATACCTAGTCTTAGAAGTGGCATTCATGAGTCCGAGAGACGTTAGCTATAGTTGAGTCTAAGACTAGGTTATTCCTATAGTGTGGTTTTGATATATAGTATATTATGTACCTTTTTTGTTTCTATATTCTACTCCATATTGTCAGTTAGGGAAACTAACACCCAGGGGATTTTAATCCCTAGGGGTTGTTTTCCCCCACATTATGGTGGGAGGATGGATGGTTGACTACCCCTTTTGGAACTGATCTCTTCTCTTTGTAGTTTCTTGTGTTGGTAGGCACAGTGGTTAATTTTCCCCATATATGAGTGTAGAGGGTTGTAATGGACTGTGGTTATTCAGACACATATATTCTAGATATAGTTTCCTATGGAATACTATAGGTGTAACGTGTATAGTCTATGATGGGTTGAGGAACCTTACTTGGTGTATGGGATATAATAAATTGAGGTTTAGTACCTGATTTATGATACATGTTATGTGAGCTGTGGTGGATCTCGAAAACTATCTAGTTACTTTGGTTGTGTGGACATGGTGGTTTTACTGCACGAGGTGTATGTTGTGGTGATTCGCCTAGGTGTCTGCAGGAAATCCTTTTTGGAGAGAGATGCTTAGGACGTGCGACGTTGGGGAAAAGTGTAAAACCAGTGGGGAAGTATTAGAGGTGTACCCTTGATATTATTTATTATATTATATAATATTGTATGGGATACTTAGTGAGAGTATCCATGGTGAGGCTGGGAACTTAGTATACCTATTTAGGTGATGAGTTAGTTTCACTTATTGTTCATTGTGCTTTATCATGCTTTCTTTAATTTTGTACAAGAGGATCTAGGGAGGATCCTACTGAGTTTATTTTTATACTCACCATATGTTTATATAAACTTTTTTTCAGGTCATTGGGAGCAGGTTGCAGATCAAGCTGCATACTAATAGCTTGGGGTTGCAGGAGATTTTCGGGCTCCGAGGTTTCTATTGTTTTTACTTTCCTTTGGTACTTACAGTTTTCCATTTCAATTGTAGTAGTTTTTCATAACATTAAATATGTGTAATTGGTATTTATTTTACATTGCTGTCTGAGTTGGAGTTGGTTGGTGTCTATCTAATCTCTCTCTTTCACATGTGTTCTTCTAGAGGGTAATGCTTCTCATTTGTGTGATTATTATATCCTCAGTGCTAGTCGCCAACCTGGGGCCTACTGGAGGTGGTACTCAAGGGTCACTATCTCCCTTCTCACATTCCTGACCAAGTATGGGTACACCTTGTGGGGAGGGGGTCATGACTCAGTGAATCAAGAAAAAATCTAGTAATTTGGAAAAGGAAAAATGAAATAGTTTTGGAAACACTGTTCATGACACAGTTTCCGTGACACCGTTTCTGTGACCCCATTTCTGTGACATCATTTCTGTGACACCATTTCTGTGACACCATTTTTGTGACACAATTTCAATGACAACATTTTTGTGAACCCGTTTCTATGACACCATTTATGTGACACTGTTTCTAAAATAGTTTTTAAATTTTTAAAATTGTTGGGTATAAGTCAACTTGACCTCCCAGAACACCTCAAACACCAGATTTCAGAAAAGTAATAGAACATAGAGGTTCAAGACAATACATCAGATACCTATCAAAACATTCTTATCCTCGATAATCCAAAACCAACCCAGATAGGAATGGGACCGGACAACCACCCATCGAGATACCTCTCAAAAAGATCAAACAACAAAAATAAACAAAATAAAGACATATAAACATGAAAGTTATAAAACCACAATGAGAACATTGTTAAAATAAAATGGTTAGACATCAAAAAAACCTAGGTCCAACTGGATGGGGGACTAGGGGGTCATTATCTCCCTTCTCACATTGTCACCCCAGGAGGGGTACACCTTGTGGGGAGGGGGTCATGACAAGAGTTATTTTGGAAAAAAATTGTATAAAACCAAAAGCTAAATAATATAGTTTTATCATAATAATATGATTATTTTTATAAAAATAATGGTTTCTAAAAATGTATTATAGAGTTCCCTTAAAAAATGTTAGAATTTGAGAAATTCCCTTGAATCGGGCTTGTATTTCTGGAAGAATTTTTGAAATATCCTTTTAAAACATGTATCTCTCCATAGAATAATTAAGTATTCTGGTTAGAACACATATATAGAACATTCACATAGAAATTATTATGAATAAATAATAATTTAATTGGGATTAATAGAAATAAAGAGTAACCCGAAAAAATGGAGGTTTGGGTAGAAAACCCTTACCTTATGTCTGAATCTGTTCCTCTCCTGAAATTAAGGTCCAAAAATATAAAATTATAATTATTAATAACTTAATTCAGAACCTATTAGACATGTATTGGATTTATTATGATTTTATTAAGAACATTTATGGATATTTTTATTGGTTAAGTGATTAAATATCATTGTTTGTGAGTACTCGTTTCATTAGCTTTCATGATTGGTTCCTTTGTATGAAAATTAATATAAATGAGAATTGCATTAAAGAATTGATTTTATACATCATTAATGTTCAAAAAAAAATTTAAATGATCATATAAGTCCTTTGGTTACTTTGGGTGATGATGAATCGTTAGATAAAATTTTTATGATAAATGCTTGGATTAATTTGGAGGGTTTTTTATCACCACGAAATCATTTTATTTTATAAATTAACACCATGTGTAAAAAATGATTCCAAAACATTATATAGGATATATAAAGTATATTATTATCTTTTAGACCATAAAAATGGTTTCACTACCAGAATTGAAGGTGGTAATAGAATTTGAAGTCTCGTCATCCTTGAATGTGATAAATTAACACATCTCGAATGACATTTTCATTTCTAGTATAAAAGAAGCAGAAAGGAGATATTATGGTGAATTATTCCATTATCATAATAGAATTAAATTACATATAATTTAATGGATTTATCATAACATTTTTAGGAAATGAGGTGAGGAAAGAAAAATAAATAAATGAACTTAAAAGAAAATAAATAAATGAAAAGAGGAATTTACCTCTTGAATTTATCTTCCTTAAGAGCCTCTTTAGGGAAGATAATTTGGTATTTTGAAGATAGTAAGAGTTTTTGGAACTGGGGAAGAGCATGGGAGGGGATTTTAGAAAAATTTAGACAAGGCACAAAACATGAGAGGAGTGAGGAGAAGTGGGAGTGATGGGTGGATTTTATAGTGGAGGAGAGGAGGGTTTTCCATTATTTTAATCGTTGTTTTAATATTTTGGATCAAGAATATGTATAGTATTGATTCTTGTGACTAAAATAGTAATAAGTGAATCTGAGTTTGAACCAATGGTCATTTACATCATCCATGACACAAAAATGATGCATAAATTCATTTATTTAGCATATTTCGTAAATTATTGAATTTCACTATTCACCAAAAATTCAAGTATTTCAGAAAAATATCAAAAATTCACTCTAACTGTTATTCAAAATTTATAATTAAAAAATTAACTAAATTTTATAAAAATAATTTTATAAGTAATAGAAATTTTTTAAATAAAATCATTATTTACTTAAGAAATATATATTTTAAATTTAAAACTACTTTTATAATACGTTCAAAAAGTAACAGAGGTCACATACAATTATCCAAAATTCATATGAAAAAAAATATTTATTAAAGAATACATTTTAATAAAATGAATTTTATTTTAAATAAAAGTATTAATTTAAAATTGTAATTAAATATTTATTAATCACCAAAATATCAACACTTAATTATTAATTTTTAAAATATTCAGTCTCATTTATATGCCGCCAAGATTTTATTTACACTCACATGGGTGAGGTTACTATTTTAAAGGGTGAATTACTATTCATAAGGGTAAGTTACTATTCATAAGGGTGAGTTACTATTCACCAAAATGTAATTTTATCCTTTCATACTCTAAATATGTTACTGAATGTAACCGTGTATGTCAGTTTTTCATAATTCAAAACACAGAGGTGGAAGAATTTTGATTACTCACTAGGTTGTAACAAAGTGGTGTTTTTTAGCGACTTAGAGTTTCTTTCATTCTATATTAAATTTATTTGAAAATCCTTGGGGTGTTACATTCTCACCCCACCTAAAAAAAATTTCCTAGAAATTCCAAAATGTTACCACAATAAAAGAGTTGGGTAGTTATTCATCATAAGATCCTCAAGCTCCAATGTCACCTATTTAATTTTATGATATTTCCAAAGTACCTTTACCATCTAAGTCATCTGATTCCTCAACACTTGTTCTTTAGTGTCTAGAATCTAGATAGGCTCTTCATAGTAAGATAATTTAGGTTCTAATTCTATACCTTTAAAAGTGAGTACATGTGTTGGTTCTGACATGAACTTTATCAAAAATGAGACATGGAACACATTTTGTACTTTAGAAAAGCTAAGAGGCATTTCCAAATGATAAGCCACATCTTTAATTCTCTCTATAATTATAAAAGGGCCAATATATTTGGGGACTAGTTTCCCTTTCTTCCCAAATTTTATAACACCCTTCTATAGAGATACTTTCGAGAAAATATGATCTCCCACTTGAAATTCCAAATCCTTTGATTATCATCATAGATCATTTTCTTGCTTTGAGCTTCTTTGATATGGGTTTCAATATTCTTTACTTTCGTTTTTCTTTCCTCCACATGCTCTTGGCCCACAAGCTTCCTTTCACCAACTTAATCCAAACATATTGTTGTATGACAACTCTTTCCATAAAATGCTTCATATGGTTCCATTTGAATGTTTTAATGGAAACTATTACTGTAGGAAAACTCTACCAAAGGTAAATAAAGATCCCACATACCTTGAAAATCAAGTGAGAATGATCTCAGCATGTCTTCTAAAGTTTCGATCATCCTTTCTGATTTCTCTTCAGTTTGTGGGTGATAAGCAGTACTCAAATAAAGCTTAGTATCTAAAGCTTTCTGAATACTTTTCTAGAATTTTGATGTAAATCATGGATCATGATTAGACATAATTGAGATAGGTGCTCCATGATGTCTCACAACTTCATTGATATAGAGTCTTGCAAGGATATCGAGTGGGAAATCCTCCCTTATAGCGAGGAAATGTGCAGATTTCGTAAGTCAATCAACAATTACCGATATTGCATCATTATCTCTTAGATTTTTGGGTAATATAGTGAAAAAAATACATGGTTATGTCATCCCATTTTCATGTAGGAATAGGTATAGTTTTCACGACTCCTATAGGATGTTGTCGTTTGGCCTTCACTTGTTGAAATACTAAACATCTTGATAAATAATCTGCAATTTCCCTCTTCATGTTATCCCACTAGAAACGTTCCTTCAAATATCTATACTTATTAGTTCTACCAAGATGTATAGAGAAATTTGAACTATGTCCATCATCCAATAACTCCCTTTTTAGCTCGGGTATTGCTGGAACACAAAGCCTCTTCCCAAATTTCCAAATTGAACCTTCATATACAAAGTATTGAAACTTCCCCTCATCAACAGCATTAATTTTATTTTGAATATTCTCATCATCAGGCTGAAAAATTTTAATTCTTTCCAATAATTATATTTGGGAAACCAATTGAAAAAGTTATGATGTTTCAACTTCTTTGATAATTCCCATGTACATCCTTACTAGATCCACGAATATAGGATCCATTTAGATCCTAATTTTTTTTAAACTCCATGATCCTTCCTACTCAAAGAACCAGCTATCTTATTTTCATTTCATGGGTGGTAGTGTATGGAATTATCATAATCCTTGATTAGTTCCAGCTATCACCTTTTTTTCATGTTGAGTTCTTTCTGTGAGAAGATATATTTCAGACTCTTGTGATCTGTATATATCTCACATCTTTCACCATAGAGATAGTGTCTCCATATCTTCATATCAAATATTACAACTGCTAAATCAACATCATGAGTTGGATATTTTTTTTCATGAATTTTTAACTATATTAATGTAGAGGCAATAACTCTATCATTCTGCATAAGGGCACAACCAAGTCCATTCTTTGATGAATCACTATAGATTACAAACCCATCATTCCCTGATGGTAGAGTTAGGTTTATAGAATTCACTAATCTTCTCTTTAATTCTTTTAAACATTCCTTACATTATTTTTTCCATAATAACATAACCCCTTTATGAGTAATCTTGGTTAATTGGTTGGATAATCAGGTGAATTTTCGAATGAAACATCGATAATACCCTACTAAACCAATAAAACTATGTACCTTAGTTATGTTTATAGGAGTTGTCCATTCTTAAACAGCCTTTGTCTTCACATGATCAATGTATATTCCATCCTTAGAGATAATACATCTAAGAAGAGTAACTTATTGAAGCCAAAATTCACACTTTCTAAACTTCCCATATAATTCATTTCTTCTAAGAGTCTTCAGAATAACGCACAAGTGGTTTTCGTGATCTCTGTATCTTTTGGAGTATACCAAGATGTCATCAATAAATACCACAACAAAGTAATCAATATATTCTTTGAAAACCCAATTCATTTGATACATGAAGATAGAGGATGCATTATTCATCCCAAAAGGTATTACTATAAACTCGTAATTACCATACCTGGTTCGAAATATTGTCTTTAGACTATCATTCTTTATCACATACAACTGATGATATCTATATAAAGGTAAATATTCTAAAAATATTGGGCTCCATGAAGTTTTACAAATAAATCACCAATTCTAGGTAGGGTACACTTATTCTTTATTGTTATACCATTGATATCCATATAGTCAATGCAAAACCTCATATATTCATCTTCATTTTTAACATAAATAATTGGGGCTACCCCTGGAGAAATACTAGGGTGAATAAATTCCTTATCACTAAATTACCCAAGTTTTTTCTTCAGTTATACTAATTCCACAGTGGAAATTCTATAAGGAGTCTTCAATATACTTCTTGAACTATGAATTAAATCAATTGAGAACTCAATTTCGTGCTCTAGAGTATGTACAAGTAAATCATCTTGAAAAAAATCAATATATTCTTGAAAAATAGGTACATATTCTATTTGAAAATTTCATTCCACACTCATATATATCCTATTCTCATCCTACCCATGAATTTAATTCAGTAGATCTACTAAGGGTTGATCTAGATGAGAATCAGATGATGATGTTTCTGCCCTAAAGATAAGGGATTCTACATCATTCTCAAAAATTGTAACTTCGTTCTTCATAAAAAATATTTTTCATATCATAATTTTAAATCCAATTCATATTGAGGATTATATAAAATTCAATCATGGGTATGATGATAAAATCTGTAGATAAAGAACATTCATATTCCATAATAGGGATTGCCTAACACAACATTGTTTCAATGATACTTCCCTTAAGAGTTTTGACTTGAAAACTCCTTTATTAAATAAAATTGGAAATATCAAATGGTCATGGAAAACTGAGAAGATATAAAAGAATGTGATGATCCAAAATCAAATAAATCATTAGCTAGGTTTGAGTAAACTATTAAAGTACCAGCCACCACATCATTAGAAACTTCAACCTCAAAATTTATGATTGTATAAGCTTGGTCTTTCTCCCTTGGCTTTTTCTGATCTATGTTTCCTTAATGATTTGGAAAATCATTAGCATAGTTCCCCATCAACCTACAATTACAGAATTGAACATTCATAGCTTTTTTATTTCCCTTTCAATCACCAGCATGAGGGACTTTTTTTCAACACTTATAGAACAAAACTTTTCATTTTAATTAGGCACCAGGGTGTTTCTTTCCACCAGTACCACATATTGGAAAATTCACCTTTTTATTCTTCCCTTTATACATTCTATACTCTTCCACCCTCTTCTTATCTTATTTCCCCATAAATTCATAAGACTTAGAGAATAATTTCTCTATCTTGGTATAAATTGGGACAACATCTTCGTTTAATGAGAAACTTTAGGAGACTAGTTACCTTTGATGTAATGGTTTTAAACCATCAAATAATTGATCAATTTTTCTCCTTGTATTATTTATATAGTCTGTAGCAAGCTTTTATAACCTTGTAGATTTGTCTTTATACTTCGCCTTTCTTTCTGAGACTCAATAATTTCCTCTCTATATCCACTCATTGTTCACGAGGAAAATATTTTTCTGGGAATATTTTATTGAAATCCCTCCATTTCATTTCTTTTATTTCTTCCTAATCCTTTTTGTTTTGAATTAACAACCACCGTTGATATGTATATCCCGATAAATGATAAACCTCCATGAAAACCTTCTCTCATTCATTATATCACAAAGTGAGAAATATCTTCTCTAAAGAAATTATCCACCGATCTTCTACAAATGGGTATGTATTCCCATTTAATGATAGAGGCTTTTGACGCATAAAGAGTTCTAGCGTTGCTCCTCCACATTGTGGATTAGGATGCTTTATATGGGTAATGTTATTGTTCATAACCCAAGTTATTTTTCCTAGTATTGTTATAAGTTTCTCATCACCAGACATAGATCCAGCTCCATCATCATTATATTTCATATAAAGGTAATCCCTACATGGGATATGCATATTCATGAGGTTTATATTCCTTCCATTAGGCGTCATTTCTAAACAATGGAATACACTATATTAGGTTATGAATCACAATGTATAATCTCAAAATAGAAAAATACTTAGCAAAAATTGAGTATTATCTATAACTAATCTCATAATCATGGTTTATTTGAAGAAAAATTTAGATTTAATTCCTTCATAATGGTTTGTAAAAAATTGTGAATTATCCTAAGCATATCCCTCAGGAGTGTCAAACCAGGAGTGCAGAAAGGCCTATTATCATATACCAGGACACCCCAGTTCAAGCCCGAAACTCTTTATTAGAGTTTTTAATCCTAGGTACATCTATTCAAGAACCACATCCACTTATAGTATCCATACATGGATTCATTTTCTATAAAGATACACAAAATATATTCCTTACAAAATTAAAAGATGTTATTGTATGTTTATCCTCAAATATTATCTTAGGGTTATGTTCCCTAATCTACATTTTCTAAATATAGTTTCTAAGTCTTCTACTAAACCTCCTCTGATACCATTTATAAGGACCTAACCATAGTTTCCAAGATTCGGTGCCTTATTTTATTTCATTGGTATGTAAATAAGGAATTCGTATCCCAACGAAATGGATAGTTTAGTATCTTTAGAAAACAAGAAACATATATATGTTCAACATTAAAACTTGAAATGAAATACTACATATCAACTTCTTTTGAATCAAACATAATCTCCTAGATTATCCTTGCAGGTAATTCATAATATACTTCTTTACAACCAGGGGAAAATAAAACATATTAAATGGGCCAACTCAGATGCTCAGTAAGGGTAAATAATACAAAGGAGTAAAGTATAAACACTAGGAATGATGAATAACTAAAAGTACATGCCTTTAAAAATGTACTTTAGCATAATATGGCAGGAATAAAAACAGATTAAATAATTCCATAAAATATAACCATGGATATTATAATAGTCAAATAATCACATGGACTATTAATCTATGGTTTCATAATTAGAGAAGGAAAAATGCCAAACATTCTGAAATATACCATCAAGGCCTCAGCCAAGACATCTAAACAAGATTAAGGCCTCAAAAAACTATATCTGAAAATAGGCAAGGATTCGGCCCAGTCCATATTGGTTTTGTCTCATGAGACCTACTGATACATCAAGGGTCTATAGTGATCCCTACCCATCACTTAATAAGTCCAATTAATTATTTATGGGGATAAACATAAATAATATATACATTCAGATTGAAACTATCATATTAAAGGTAAATAACATTCTCTAAACATAAACACTAACCATTCGGAGTAACATGGTGAATGGTTTCAAGATAGCACATCCACAATCAATCTAATCATAAAACATTAAATAAAATATGGTAGATGATATAATAAAATGTTATTCCCAATTACTCATAACATTCAACAAGAGTATTGAAAAAGACAAAATTACTCTTATAAAATCATTGAGTAATTCTTGAGATAAATACTCTTTTACTTTGAAAATAATAGTTATTTTGAACAAATATTTTTATAAAACCAGAAGTGAAATAATATAGTTTTGTCGTAATAAAATGATTAATTTTATAAAAATAATGGTTTCTAAAAACACATTATGGAGTTCCCTTGAAAATAAGTAAGAATTTGAAAAATTCCATTCAATCAGGCTTGTATTTCAAGAAAAAAAATTGAAATATCTTTTTAAAACATGTATCTCTCAATAAAATAAATAAGGATTCTGGTTGGTATAAATATATAGAACATTCACATATAATTTAATATGAATAAATAATAATTTAATTGGGATTAATAGAGACAAAGAGTAACCCGAAATAAAATGGAGTTTTGGGTAGAAAACCCTTACCTTATGTCCAAATATGTTTCGCCCTTGAACTTAAGGCACTGAAATATGAAATTAGGAAAATCAATAAATTAATTAAGAACCTATTATAAATTTATTTGATTTATTATAATTTTATTAATTTCATTTATGGTCATTTTATATTTTATGTTATTCAATATCATCATTTGTGAGTGATTCTTTCATTAGCTTTCATGATCGGTTCATTTGTATAGAACTTAATGTAAAATGAGAATTGAATTACAGAATTGGTGTTTTATGTTATTAATGTTCATATAGAAGTTTAAATGATCATATAATTAATTTGGTTACTTTTTGTGAGGATGAATCGTTATATAAAATTTTAATGATAAACGCTTAGATTAATATGGTGGTTTTTTCGATCACCACGAAATCATTTTATTTAATAAATTTACATCATGCGTACAAAAATTATTCTAGAAAATTTTATAGGATATATTAAATATATTATGATTTTTTTCAAACATAAAAATGGTTTCATGACCAAAATTGAATATGGTAATATAAGTTTAAAACCCATCATCCTTGAATGAAATAAATTAGCACATCTCGGATGGTGTTTTCATTGCAAATATAAAATGAGGGGAAAGGAGAGATGGTGATGAATTATTACATTATCATAAACATTCTAGTATATGTAAGGTATTGTATTTATCATAACATTTTGAAAAAATGAGGTGAGGAAAGAAAAATAAAGAAATAAACTTGAAAGAAAATAGAAGAAATGAAAAGAGGAATTTACAACATGAATTTATCTTTCTTAAGAGCCTCTTTAGGGAAAAGGATTTAGTATTATGAAGATACCAATGGCTGTTAGATGTGAGGAGAATTTTGGTAGGAGATTTTAGTATAATTTAGATAAGGAAAAAAATTTAGAGGAGTAAATAGAAGAGGGAGTGATGGGTGGCTTTTATAGTGGAGGAGAGGAGGGCTTTTCCATTATTTTAATCATTATTTTATAATTTTGGACCAGGACTATGAATAGTCTTGATTATTATGAATCAAATAGTAATAAGTGCATGTGAGTTCGAATCAATGGTTATTTACATTATCCATGGCTCAAGCATGATACAAAAATTCATTTATTTAGCATATTTTGTAAATTATCAAATTTCATTATTCACCAAAAAAATAAAGTATTTCAGAAGAATACCAAAAATTCACCCAACATTTTTCAACATATACAATTCAATAAAAGAACTCCATTTTATAAAAATAATTTTCTAAATAAGAGAAATATAATTTTTAAATAAAATCATTATTTTCTTGAAAAATACATATTTTAAATTTAAAAATGGTTTTATAATACTTTCAAAAATTAACTAAGGTATCATAAAATTATCCTAAATTCATACGAAAACAAAATATTTATTTAATAATACATTTTATTAAAGTTAATTTTATTTTAAATAAATTTATTGATTTAAAATTGTAATTAAATATTTATTACTCACAAAAATATCAACATTTAATTATTAATTTTTAAAATATTCCCTCTCATTTATATGGTGCCTAGATTTTATTTATACTCACATGGGTGAGGTTAATATTCAAAAGGGTACATTACTATACATAATGGTAAATTAATATTCATAAGGGTAAGTTACTATTTACTAAAAATATAAGTTAATCCTATCATACTCTAAATATATTACAAAATGAAACTGTGTATGTTAGTTTTTTTAAATTCAAAACACAGAGGTGGAAAAATTATGTTTTCAGGATAGGTTGTTACAAAGTGCAGTTCTGTAGAGACTCACTGTTTCATGCATTCTATATTAAATTTATTTGAAAATACTTGGGGTGTTACAGTATTTTTGTCAAAACCATCGCTAATTTAATAATTATTGTCCCTATATGTTTTGCTGAATTTTAGAGATTCTATATATATATATAATATTAATTTGTATATATATTTGAGGCTATATATGTAACATGGAAATTGTTTTTTAAAGGAAATATAGTGGATTCAAAACCCCCTATAATCTCTTAAATTATTGGGGGTTCAAGAACTGTCTTTAATCCCTTAGATTATATGAGGTTTTGAACCTCTCATAATTTATGAAATTATAGGGGGTTATGAACACCCTATAATTCAAGAAATTCAAGGGGTTTCAAGAAATGATGTTAATTCTTCTAATTATAGGGTTTTTTAACCCCATTAAAATTTTTATTTATTTTTTAAAATAAATCTCATATAAATTCAAATTTTATAATATATATGTGTGGGTTCACATGTGTATGTATATTTATATATATTATATAAAAACATTATATAAATTTATTTAAATGCATTATAAACATATATATATATAAAGTAATTATATAAATACTTTAAATAAATACTTATACATATAAAAAATGTATACATATATAAATATTGGTACACATAAAATAAATGTAATTATAAATATATTTATTCAAATATATAAAATTTATATACAGTTTTATAAATACTTTAAATTTATATTATGATTTATATTATACATATATTATATTAAATACATTTTTATAGTATATTTATGTATAAATACATTTATATTATATTATGTACATAGATAAATATAAAATAGATAAAATTAAAATTAAATATAACTATGTGTGTGTGTGATATATATTTATATATTTATATGATTATATTATATATATTATATTATAAATACTTTATTATATATAAATTTATATATATTATATAATTATATATATATATTTCATTCTAACATATTAATTATAAATTAATTTAGTAAATATATTTATATATCACTTAATTATATCATATATTTTCAAATATATGGTTGTATTTAATTTTATTTATATGTATATATAAATATAATTTTATAATTTTATGTGAATTTATATATATTTATTTTAATAATTTATATTTCATATAATATTAATTATATATAACTTAATAGCATAAATATATTATATAAATGTATAGCTAAATATAATTTATTTAAAAAATCATATAAAACACAAGATTGTAGATTTTATATTTTATATTATAATAATAAATATATTTTTAAATAATATGTTTAAGATTTTATATAATATATAATTAATATTATATAATATACAATTTATGCAAATAAATATATATTAATTTATATAATATTATAAAGCTATATTTATTGAAATATGTATATATTATTTTATATAATATTATATAATTATATTTATTAAAATACATATATATTAATGTGCATAATAATAAATATATGTATTAAAATATATTATATAAATGTTTTTATAAATTGTATTTCATATAATATTAATTATATATCTGTATAAATTGTATTTCATATAATATTATATAAATTTTTGTATAAATTTTACTTCATATATATTACTTGTGTAAATTGTATTTCATACAATATTAATTATATAAAATATAAATATTTGTATGAATTTTATTTCAAAAATATGCATTTCAAATATTATTAATTATATATAATATTGTACAATTTATACAAATAAATATATATTAATTTACATAATAATAAATATATGTATTGAAATACATAATATAAATATATTTTTAAAGACATTATATAAATATATTTTTAAACACATTATATAAATATATTAAATAAATACTTGTATATATATTATATAAATAAGCATGTACATAATATATAAATATGTATTTAAATATGTAAATAATTTACATAACTATATTTATAAATATATAAATATTTGTGTACATACATAAGACAAATATAATTATAAAATATATACTCAAATGTATGTAAATACACATATACAATATATATAGTTTATATAAATGTATAAATTTAATATAATAAAACTGTATTATAATATAAATACATAAATATATAATATAAAAATGGATATATTAATTTATATAAATATTTATTTTATTAAATATTTATTGAAATAATATTTATATGAATTAGTTTCATAATATATATAAATATAATAATGTGAAAATATATTAAAAAAATGAAAATTCCATGGTGGTAGAGTTGTTGGAACTATATTTAGAAGGTTTGGGCTTCGAAAACTGCGGGTGTAAACTTTTATAAAATCCTTACGGGGAGAATTCATGTTGGGATGGGTGTGTAGGTGAATGGGAGTGGAGAGGGATCAGATACGGGTGGGATACTAGAACGAGAGGGTTGTGGGTGTTATAGAAACTGGAGGGGCGGCATGGGGTTGTGCGGGTGTGACCCTGGAACGGGAGGGAACTTGAGGGGATGGGTTGCTGCAAGGGGGGATTTAAAAAAACAAATAAATTATTTAGAGGCAGTTCTAAAACCACCCTCCTCTGGTAATATTCAATTAGATGGTGTTTTAACCACCTCTAATACAACCACCACGAAATTATTCATTACTTTACCAGTGATTCCTCAAAACCACCTTTAACAACAATAGGTGGCCACATCTGTGGAAGTTCCTCATAACCGCAGCTAATGTATTTATAAGGGTTACTAACACATTTTAAATTAAAATGTAACCCCCTCTAATGGGGTAACTTTTTATAGTGAACATACAACACCAAAATCATATATAAATATATATAGAAAAAATAAATAAGCAGTGGAAGAATAAATAACTAAGATACTGAATAATAATCAAAATCCACTAGGTAGTGTCATATACATGGATTCAAGGCATGCTGATATATAATAAGTTGATCAATTAATAGGCATATACAATTATGCTATAAAAAACTATAAAAAGAACAAAAACCTGCTCCACTTGCATCTCAAGCATATGATCGATCCTCTATTCCTATGATCTATCTATAAGAAATGCATATCAAGGATCTGAATCAAGGTTTTTTCCCTTATCCATACCTACATCCATATAATCTTCTTAGGTACCAAAGGCAGTCCAAGTAGGGTGTGAGATAAAATCCTAGTATGCCACCACCAACAGTGTCTCTAAGTAATCCAAGTAGTGATCATAGCTAAGAAACATTTTGTATGTATAATTAAAGAATTAACAATGTTGAATAATAAATTCCAGCCTACTCACATTCCTAAAGGATACCTTGCAGTTCTACCTACTTCGACTCATGGATAAAATTAATGTATGATCAGTCACTATATATATAGTAACATATATATATAGTATATTTTATATATTTTATCCACCCATATGGACCAAGTACATGTGGACATAAGAGGCCATATATCAAAAATACTAGGTGCTAGTTGGATTGACGTGTAACTCAGACACACGTGACCAATCTACCAAGCCAATAAGATCAAGAAACAGGGTGCATTACCTACATATCATAATTAGAAGAAGACACCATGCTTGTCACTCAAGATGGTGAGTGTTCCATCATGTCAAAACTCAAATCAAGGGGCGTGGTGCATCACTCCCACCATCCAAATAGTGTTAGTGGTGTGAGACGTCATGCTCAACACCTGATGTAATGGTGAATGAAACCATCATGTGAAATAGAAATCTTACCAATTTACCATAGCCTATATCATTTATTAATCATATTTATAACATAATACATGATTCATTACCTCTTATGTATCTTAATAATCAAGTCCAATTATAAACAAGGCATTATAATTCTCAATGCACCTTTAATAAATAATGCAATAATAGGAGCCCCTATATCACCCTTTAATCTTTTAAAAAATTAAACCAATCCCATTCATTTAAGGAATGAAAATCATCATGAATAATCTATTCTATTTAAATACATTCCATTCAATCAAAAAGTTATTTTTGATTCAATTTATAAGGTTCCATATTCATTTATAGGGTTCCATAGTCAATGGGTCAATTACCTATATGGGAAATTCCAATTATATGTAGGTTCAAGCACTTAGGAAGTTCCTTAGATTCATTAAATAATTATATAAAAAAATAAATTCAATTTATAATCTAATACAAAAACATAGAATGCATTCTGGGTAATTAAACTATTATCTAAAAGGTACAATCAAGTTTGTACGCCCAAAGTATGTCTATATGTGAGGTAAACATCCTCTAACCTACTAAATAAGGATTAACAGGCATATATCAAGGTGCTTGGGTCAATTTAATATGAAGAACTCAATTAAAAAGTTTTTCATGGAAAAGGATAGCATGCGACACTATGAAAAATCTAAAAAACACTAAAACTATTGAGGAAAATTATGATACCACCAACCTTAGTTACTTTGACGACTCCTCGTCTAATGATAGCCTCATATTCAAAGTATATTGGGAGAAATTAAACAAACAGTCAAATTCACAGAAAATAGGGAAAAAGATCTTGCACCTAAATAGCATAATGGATATGAAGAAAAAATTATATCAAAGGGAATATAACTAGATATATCACCTAAATCTATCCAATTCCTTTGAAGGATCTTGGTTTGGTGTCTATATGCAAGTGCTATCTCAAAGCCTAGGTTGAAGGAGAAGAAAAGATACAGGAGGAGGAGAAAAACCCAGCCGCTAGAAATGAATGGGAGAAAGTGATGGTTTAGAAAATAGGGTTATTGAGGGAATTTTGGTAATTTATACTTAAAAATATGTGGCTCATGGTTATATCACATAATTTGGCCAAACTGTGAACAAACCATGCTCAAGACACTATTTAATGAAAGGCCCCACATGGTGATGGCACACGGTTTCCTTAACCATGCACAAACCGTGTGAAATCCCACTATCAAATGTCTAAAGTGTTTCGCATGGGAATTTTCCTATAGACACATAGTTTTATAAAAACAATTCTTCCCCTACTACTCCTCTATTTTTTTATGCATGGTTAGTAATAACAGTGTGTTTTGGGCAGTACAGTTTCTACAAACCTTGCGACCTAGTTCATTTTCCAAATTTCTAGGGTTTTGGGCTCTAAATAAGACCTAAACACACTCGTGACCCCCATGAATCCATTAGGTAACATTATAATTTCATTTTAAAGGAATTAAATAAGTTTAAAACCCATCATCCTTGAATGAAATAAATTAGCACATCTCGGATGGTGTTTTCATTGCAAATATAAAATGAGGGGAAAGGAGAGATGGTGATGAATTATTACATTATCATAAACATTCTAGTATATGTAAGGTATTGTATTTATCATAACATTTTGAAAAAATGAGGTGAGGAAAGAAAAATAAAGAAATAAACTTGAAAGAAAATAGAAGAAATGAAAAGTGGAATTTACAACATGAATTTATCTTTCTTAAGAGCCTCTTTAGGGAAAAGGATTTAGTATTATGAAGATACCAATGGCTGTTAGATGTGAGGAGAATTTTGGTAGGAGATTTTAGTATAATTTAGATAAGGAAAAAAATTTAGAGGAGTAAATAGAAGAGGGAGTGATGGGTGGCTTTTATAGTGGAGGAGAGGAGGGCTTTTCCATTATTTTAATCATTATTTTATAATTTTGGACCAGGACTATGAATAGTCTTGATTATTATGAATCAAATAGTAATAAGTGCATGTGAGTTCGAATCAATGGTTATTTACATTATCCATGGCTCAAGCATGATACAAAAATTCATTTATTTAGCATATTTTGTAAATTATCAAATTTCATTATTCACCAAAAAAATAAAGTATTTCAGAAGAATACCAAAAATTCACCCAACATTTTTCAACATATACAATTCAAAAAAAGAACTCCATTTTATAAAAATAATTTTCTAAATAAGAGAAATATAATTTTTAAATAAAATCATTATTTTCTTGAAAAATACATATTTTAAATTTAAAAATGGTTTTATAATACTTTCAAAAATTAACTAAGGTATCATAAAATTATCCTAAATTCATACGAAAACAAAATATTTATTTAATAATACATTTTATTAAAGTTAATTTTATTTTAAATAAATTTATTGATTTAAAATTGTAATTAAATATTTATTACTCACAAAAATATCAACATTTAATTATTAATTTTTAAAATATTACCTCTCATTTATATGGTGCCTAGATTTTATTTATACTCACATGGGTGAGGTTAATATTCAAAAGGGTACATTACTATACATAATGGTAAATTAATATTCATAAGGGTAAGTTACTATTTACTAAAAATATAAGTTAATCCTATCATACTCTAAATATATTACAAAATGAAACTGTGTATGTTAGTTTTTTTAAATTCAAAACACAGAGGTGGAAAAATTATGTTTTCAGGATAGGTTGTTACAAAGTGCAGTTCTGTAGAGACTCACTGTTTCATGCATTCTATATTAAATTTATTTGAAAATACTTGGGGTGTTACAGTATTTTTGTCAAAACCATCGCTAATTTAATAATTATTGTCCCTATATGTTTTGCTGAATTTTAGAGATTCTATATATATATATAATATTAATTTGTATATATATTTGAGGCTATATATGTAACATGGAAATTGTTTTTTAAAGGAAATATAGTGGATTCAAAACCCCCTATAATCTCTTAAATTATTGGGGGTTCAAGAACTGTCTTTAATCCCTTAGATTATATGAGGTTTTGAACCTCTCATAATTTATGAAATTATAGGGGGTTATGAACACCCTATAATTCAAGAAATTCAAGGGGTTTCAAGAAATGATGTTAATTCTTCTAATTATAGGGTTTTTTAACCCCATTAAAATTTTTATTTATTTTTTAAAATAAATCTCATATAAATTCAAATTTTATAATATATATGTGTGGGTTCACATGTGTATGTATATTTATATATATTATATAAAAACATTATATAAATTTATTTAAATGCATTATAAACATATATATATATAAAGTAATTATATAAATACTTTAAATAAATACTTATACATATAAAAAATGTATACATATATAAATATTGGTACACATAAAATAAATGTAATTATAAATATATTTATTCAAATATATAAAATTTATATACAGTTTTATAAATACTTTAAATTTATATTATGATTTATATTATACATATATTATATTAAATACATTTTTATAGTATATTTATGTATAAATACATTTATATTATATTATGTACATAGATAAATATAAAATAGATAAAATTAAAATTAAATATAACTATGTGTGTGTGTGATATATATTTATATATTTATATGATTATATTATATATATTATATTATAAATACTTTATTATATATAAATTTATATATATTATATAATTATATATATATATTTCATTCTAACATATTAATTATAAATTAATTTAGTAAATATATTTATATATCACTTAATTATATCATATATTTTCAAATATATGGTTGTATTTAATTTTATTTATATGTATATATAAATATAATTTTATAATTTTATGTGAATTTATATATATTTATTTTAATAATTTATATTTCATATAATATTAATTATATATAACTTAATAGCCTAAATATATTATATAAATGTATAGCTAAATATAATTTATTTAAAAAATCATATAAAACACAAGATTGTAGATTTTATATTTTATATTATAATAATAAATATATTTTTAAATAATATGTTTAAGATTTTATATAATATATAATTAATATTATATAATATACAATTTATGCAAATAAATATATATTAATTTATATAATATTATAAAGCTATATTTATTGAAATATGTATATATTATTTTATATAATATTATATAATTATATTTATTAAAATACATATATATTAATGTGCATAATAATAAATATATGTATTAAAATATATTATATAAATGTTTTTATAAATTGTATTTCATATAATATTAATTATATATCTGTATAAATTGTATTTCATATAATATTATATAAATTTTTGTATAAATTTTACTTCATATATATTACTTGTGTAAATTGTATTTCATACAATATTAATTATATAAAATATAAATATTTGTATGAATTTTATTTCAAAAATATGCATTTCAAATATTATTAATTATATATAATATTGTACAATTTATACAAATAAATATATATTAATTTACATAATAATAAATATATGTATTGAAATACATAATATAAATATATTTTTAAAGACATTATATAAATATATTTTTAAACACATTATATAAATATATTAAATAAATACTTGTATATATATTATATAAATAAGCATGTACATAATATATAAATATGTATTTAAATATGTAAATAATTTACATAACTATATTTATAAATATATAAATATTTGTGTACATACATAAGACAAATATAATTATAAAATATATACTCAAATGTATGTAAATACACATATACAATATATATAGTTTATATAAATGTATAAATTTAATATAATAAAACTGTATTATAATATAAATACATAAATATATAATATAAAAATGGATATATTAATTTATATAAATATTTATTTTATTAAATATTTATTGAAATAATATTTATATGAATTAGTTTCATAATATATATAAATATAATAATGTGAAAATATATTAAAAAAATGAAAATTCCATGGTGGTAGAGTTGTTGGAACTATATTTAGAAGGTTTGGGCTTCGAAAACTGCGGGTGTAAACTTTTATAAAATCCTTACGGGGAGAATTCATGTTGGGATGGGTGTGTAGGTGAATGGGAGTGGAGAGGGATCAGATACGGGTGGGATACTAGAACGAGAGGGTTGTGGGTGTTATAGAAACTGGAGGGGCGGCATGGGGTTGTGCGGGTGTGACCCTGGAACGGGAGGGAACTTGAGGGGATGGGTTGCTGCAAGGGGGGATTTAAAAAAACAAATAAATTATTTAGAGGCAGTTCTAAAACCACCCTCCTCTGGTAATATTCAATTAGATGGTGTTTTAACCACCTCTAATACAACCACCACGAAATTATTCATTACTTTACCAGTGATTCCTCAAAACCACCTTTAACAACAATAGGTGGCCACATCTGTGGAAGTTCCTCATAACCGCAGCTAATGTATTTATAAGGGTTACTAACACATTTTAAATTAAAATGTAACCCCCTCTAATGGGGTAACTTTTTATAGTGAACATACAACACCAAAATCATATATAAATATATATAGAAAAAATAAATAAGCAGTGGAAGAATAAATAACTAAGATACTGAATAATAATCAAAATCCACTAGGTAGTGTCATATACATGGATTCAAGGCATGCTGATATATAATAAGTTGATCAATTAATAGGCATATACAATTATGCTATAAAAAACTATAAAAAGAACAAAAACCTGCTCCACTTGCATCTCAAGCATATGATCGATCCTCTATTCCTATGATCTATCTATAAGAAATGCATATCAAGGATCTGAATCAAGGTTTTTTCCCTTATCCATACCTACATCCATATAATCTTCTTAGGTACCAAAGGCAGTCCAAGTAGGGTGTGAGATAAAATCCTAGTATTCCACCACCAACAGTGTCTCTAAGTAATCCAAGTAGTGATCATAGCTAAGAAACATTTTGTATGTATAATTAAAGAATTAACAATGTTGAATAATAAATTCCAGCCTACTCACATTCCTAAAGGATACCTTGCAGTTCTACCTACTTCGACTCATGGATAAAATTAATGTATGATCAGTCACTATATATATAGTAACATATATATATAGTATATTTTATATATTTTATCCACCCATATGGACCAAGTACATGTGGACATAAGAGGCCATATATCAAAAATACTAGGTGCTAGTTGGATTGACGTGTAACTCAGACACACGTGACCAATCTACCAAGCCAATAAGATCAAGAAACAGGGTGCATTACCTAAATATCATAATTAGAAGAAGACACCATGCTTGTCACTCAAGATGGTGAGTGTTCCATCATGTCAAAACTCAAATCAAGGGGCGTGGTGCATCACTCCCACCATCCAAATAGTGTTAGTGGTGTGAGACGTCATGCTCAACACCTGATGTAATGGTGAATGAAACCATCATGTGAAATAGAAATCTTACCAATTTACCATAGCCTATATCATTTATTAATCATATTTATAACATAATACATGATTCATTACCTCTTATGTATCTTAATAATCAAGTCCAATTATAAACAAGGCATTATAATTCTCAATGCACCTTTAATAAATAATGCAATAATAGGAGCCCCTATATCACCCTTTAATCTTTTAAAAAATTAAACCAATCCCATTCATTTAAGGAATGAAAATCATCATGAATAATCTATTCTATTTAAATACATTCCATTCAATCAAAAAGTTATTTTTGATTCAATTTATAAGGTTCCATATTCATTTATAGGGTTCCATAGTCAATGGGTCAATTACCTATATGGGAAATTCCAATTATATGTAGGTTCAAGCACTTAGGAAGTTCCTTAGATTCATTAAATAATTATATAAAAAAATAAATTCAATTTATAATCTAATACAAAAACATAGAATGCATTCTGGGTAATTAAACTATTATCTAAAAGGTACAATCAAGTTTGTACGCCCAAAGTATGTCTATATGTGAGGTAAACATCCTCTAACCTACTAAATAAGGATTAACAGGCATATATCAAGGTGCTTGGGTCAATTTAATATGAAGAACTCAATTAAAAAGTTTTTCATGGAAAAGGATAGCATGCGACACTATGAAAAATCTAAAAAACACTAAAACTATTGAGGAAAATTATGATACCACCAACCTTAGTTACTTTGACGACTCCTCGTCTAATGATAGCCTCATATTCAAAGTATATTGGGAGAAATTAAACAAACAGTCAAATTCACAGAAAATAGGGAAAAAGATCTTGCACCTAAATAGCATAATGGATATGAAGAAAAAATTATATCAAAGGGAATATAACTAGATATATCACCTAAATCTATCCAATTCCTTTGAAGGATCTTGGTTTGGTGTCTATATGCAAGTGCTATCTCAAAGCCTAGGTTGAAGGAGAAGAAAAGATACAGGAGGAGGAGAAAAACCCAGCCGCTAGAAATGAATGGGAGAAAGTGATGGTTTAGAAAATAGGGTTATTGAGGGAATTTTGGTAATTTATACTTAAAAATATGTGGCTCATGGTTATATCACATAATTTGGCCAAACTGTGAACAAACCATGCTCAAGACACTATTTAATGAAAGGCCCCACATGGTGATGGCACACGGTTTCCTTAACCATGCACAAACCGTGTGAAATCCCACTATCAAATGTCTAAAGTGTTTCGCATGGGAATTTTCCTATAGACACATAGTTTTATAAAAACAATTCTTCCCCTACTACTCCTCTATTTTTTTATGCATGGTTAGTAATAACAGTGTGTTTTGGGCAGTACAGTTTCTACAAACCTTGCGACCTAGTTCATTTTCCAAATTTCTAGGGTTTTGGGCTCTAAATAAGACCTAAACACACTCGTGACCCCCACGAATCCATTAGGTAACATTATAATTTCATTTTAAAGGAATTAAATACAATACTAATGATATTTACCTTCGTAAAAATATGGTTCATTAAAATTCTACCCTTGCATCTTTCCTCACAAAGATGGTTCTGAAAGTGAGGCTTACTGATTCATCAATGAATGAATAAATTCAACGTAAGTTATTTATTTTTATAAATAAATTATTATTTTTTTATTTTTTATGATCATGACATAATTATTTTAGTGTAATAGTCAATTAATATTTGATTTAATTCTATAGTTTGTTATATTCTTCATAATGTACATCTCGTATTATTTGTTGATTAAAATAAAAAAGTTAAATTGGCAACAGCTCAAAGTTGCTTCTAATGAAATAGAAACCTTTAACAAAAACCTTTAGGGCATGGTAGATATATTTGGGAAGATATTTTATCATCACTTTTTTGATATAAGGTGTTAAAAGTGTGTTTATAGAGAGGTAGTGAAGGAATCCTTTTATAAGTGAGTGTGGCAATCTTGTAAATACACATAACTTTAAAATAAAATAAATATATTTATCAAGGTTAAGGGGAACCATGGAAACCCAAATTATAATATAGGCTAGGATAGTTTAAAATCCACTCATCCTATCAAATTATATATAGTATTTTTGATATTTTTGACCTTATCACATAGTTTTATCCCTTTTAAACCATTTAACACTTACCATGGTGACTAAATTTTACTATGGTTACTTAATTTTATGACCAAAATAAAATAAAAAATATTTTTTAATTTTAAACTCAATATTATAAATATTTAATCCATTTTATAAGATTAAATTTCTAGTGGTATTAAATATTAATTTTAATATAAATATAATAAACACAATGAAAATAGTTTTTAAAAAAATTCTTTTTAAAGCATAAGAATGGATTTACACCAAAATAATGTATTTTATTTATTATCATGAAACTTACTGGTTTATGATTAGAAAAAGGATAGTTATGTGACATTAAAAACAATATAAAACTATATTTATCCTTATAAATACTTAATTAAAGAAAAGAGTCAAAATAGTCCTTTTCTTAGAATAAAACATCACTTAGGTTCTAAAATGTCAAACATAGATTTATAAATTCAAATTAATATTTTTAAAGGTTTTATTTTACTCCTTAAATATATATTTTTTCTAAAATATGTTTTATAAACATTCAATTCATTTTTATATCATGTTGATGTCATAAAAGTGGTAGTATTTGTAAAAAATGTGTTTTTCACTATTCACCCAAAAATCAACCATTTCATAAAATTACCAAAAAAATCACCTTGAGCTAATTTTGACATCATGAATTCAAAAATTAATTTAATTTAACAAAATTAAAATTAAAAAATTCATAAATTTATCTTTTAAATGAAAATAATAAAATATAAAGAAAAATATTTTTATATAAAAAGGACCATATAAAATTTAAGTGGTTTTAGTCTTATTTAATATCAATTAAAAATTAAATAAATGTATATATATTAGTACATAAATTTAAATATTACATATTATGATAATAAAATTTTAAAATGATCAATTTAATTTATTAATATAAAATATATGATAGATTAAAAAATAGTTCTTTAAAAAACAATCCTTTTTAACGTTAAATAATATTAATTATTTGTCCTATAAATTTAAGTTTTTTTAATTGATTAATACCTTTTTATTTACTATATGTTTTATTTTTATTATAATTTTCCTAATTATTTTCATTTAATATTTCATGACTCATTTTAGTTTGGTGTTCCATGTGGAACAAGCTATTAAATATTGTATTTATTTAAAGAATAATTACATATTCAAATATCATAGTGTCAAATTGCCTATCAAACTTACCCAAATAGATCACAACTCATAAAAAAACCTCCCTAATTCCATTTTAGATACCATAAGTTCATTCATATGCTAAAATTCTCATAGGAAATTCATGTACTATACTACCACCTTAAAGATTTAAATCACATACATGTGTATTTGGATGACATATCCCTATGACAACTCATATTAGAAAATCATATCCATATGATTCATTTAAGTGGAATTACACCAATTATTTATTTAGGAAAACACTTAATAAGTTTTTTTTGAAATGTTAAACAAATAAAATAGTTTTTTTATAAAATGAAATGTCATAATTGTTGGGTTTCTAAGCATGGTTAATAGTTAATTAACCAAGAAAAAATTAATTAAAATACAATAAACCAAGATAAAATATTCATGAACCCAAAACAATGTTAATTTTAAATGAAGAAACTATGTATGATTACCTTACATCATATAGTGTTAAAACCATCGTTATTTCATCTTCATTATATGGTTTTGATGAAGATCATAAGAGGTATGTAATAGAACAAACTGGGTCAACCAGACCAGGAACCCAAGTCATCCCATTATGGGGTGGGGTATATCAAAGATAACCAAAACAAGTCTTGTATAAAAAGAAAACAAGACAAATAACCATAGTGCAAAGGGGAAACAAAGATAGATACAACTGATCCAAAGAGGCTAAACCAGAAAGTATGACAAGTTTAGAAAAACTAGTCTCCATGTGATCAACCATTACCTCCACACCATTCTCAAACTAATACAGCAATGTAAAGAGTATCCATTATGCTGCATAATTCCCTTCCCTTTACCTGTATCTCATAAAACATGGTATGCGGCTACCCAAAGGCAGATGTAGGGTGTGAGCAGCATATCCTAGTAGGATACCACCAAGAAATGCATAAAATTTATTATAACAATAATGAATGAGTTATAACTTTAAAAAAAATAGTTTTAAAATAATTTTATAAATAAAACAATTTGAAAACACTTTTCAAACAATCCTTGGGTCTTCCAAAAAATTCATATCATTTTTTCCAAATCCAGAAACATGCCATCCATAAAACATAGTTGGTAAACATGCTAAAATATAAATATACATGTGATACAACATCCATGAAATAATATATCAATAAATAAACAACTAGAATCAACAGTGAACCTTTTATTTGGTCTCTATAATATGGGACAATATGTACTAGACACTCAAAAACCTAACAAGTCATAAGTTTTTATCTAAGTAATATTGAGTGCTTCCACAATCCATCGATATACAGGAGGTTACCTCCTAGTGGTTTGATGAAAAATAAGGCAACTTGTGTCTCTATATCGATATACCCAAGGCTCCCAATGTGCCTTGTTTTTTCATTTATATTTTTAAAACCATGCCCAAATTTTTATAAAACCATTTCTAAGACAAGATAGTATGCTTCAAGGTTTCAAAATATTTTTTTTCATTTCAAATCAAGGTAATTCCATTTTCAAATAATAAAAAACCTTAAAAACACAGACCCATGCCCGTTTAAATTTTAACACATGCCATTCCATTTTAAATATCAAGGAATAAATAAGAAAAATATGCAATTAAACAAATTAGAACACTTGAACAGATCCACCAACCTTAATGATGTATAAAACCAATCTACCTTTGACAATGGGGATTGGAAACCAAAATATCTACATTCAGAAGACAATGAATGACTAGATACTAAAAATTATTGATAAAAACATGTTCTAATTACCAATCCTTACCATAAATAGTGTCACAAATAGAAAAGATAAAGGATCCAAGAGGAAGGCTTTCCCAAAAAAACAAACCACCTAGATCTGTTGATCAGTTGTTGAACCGAGTTATTTGGAGGGAAAGGAGTCCCCCAAAATGCCTAGGGTAAGATATTTGGCTGAGAGGAGAAGTCTAAAAAATATAATTAAGCCTCAATAACCTACAATACACCTTAAAATATTCAAATCGGTGAATTACACAGTGTGTAATACCTTACACATTGTGAATTTCTCCGATTTTAAGTTACACTAAAAAAATGCAGCACATTTTTAATTAAAAACAATTTTTTCACAGTACTCTACATGTAACCCTTACACGAAGTTTATAATTATCACA
The DNA here is from genome assembly GCA_963277665.1 of Viscum album. Classification (NCBI taxonomy): domain Eukaryota; kingdom Viridiplantae; phylum Streptophyta; class Magnoliopsida; order Santalales; family Viscaceae; genus Viscum; species Viscum album. Next base: position 1,595,014,209 of record OY728150.1, read on the forward strand.
CTGTGTATTCGGTTCATGGGACATGTCGTGAATCCAATACATATCATGTAATCTCATTACACATCATGTAATTTTCTAGAAAGAAAAAGAAAAAAAATAAGTTTATAATGAAAATTACCAAAAATATTTGACTTCACCATTAGGTGTATCCCCTAAATTCCATGTTTACAATACTCACCCAACAAAAATGAAAAAAAATTAAATATTTAAACAAGCCTGACAAAAAGTTAATATGGAATTATAATCTCCCTACTATAAATGCTTCTTTTCCCAGAAAGTGCTCAAGATCCTAGATCCACAAAAAGAGTATGCCATAGTTTTCTCATCAACAAATCCCACTCCCATGTCTCATGGAAATCCTTTATGTATAGCCATAGTACCTGAACCGTAGGGATAGTTCTACCACATAGTACTTTATCCTAGTCATCGATAATCAGAACTGGATACTCAACCAAAGTGGTATTAGGTTCAAGATCAATATCCTCCCATATAATTATGTGGGAAGGATCTGGTATATATCTTCTCAACTAGAAAACATGAAATAAATAGTGGATATAATTCAAAATAAATATAATGTTAAACTAATAGGCCACCCTCTCTAGTCACTAAACAATCTCAAATGGGCCCACAAACATTGGTGTCAACTTACCGTGCTTACCCAACTGATGATTTCTTAGGTGAGGTGAAACTTTGAGAAAAACTAGATCACCAACTAAAAACTATAAAAACCTATGATGATAGACAGCATAAGATTTATGATTACTCTTTGTTATGATCAAATTCCTTTGGATCTCCAAAACCATCATTTCCATCTCTTGAACTAACTCGTCCCAACCAAGGATATCTTTCCCAACTCTACCCAGCTCAAGGGAGACCAACTTGGCCACCCAAATAAAGCCTCAAAGGGTACCATACTGATCAATTCATGATAACTATTTTAATAGGAAAACTCAACCAAATGAAAATGCTTATCCCATAATCCACCTGAATCAAGCATGAAGTCTTGGAACATATCTTTGAGAAACGGATAGCCCTATATGTTTTTTCATCTATCTGTTGAAGATAATAGGTTCTCAATTTCAATTGGGAACTCATTTACTATTACAAACCTTTCTAGAATATGGATTTTAACCATGAGTCTCTGTAAGAACCAGCTATAGAGGGAACCCCAGGAATTCTCAAAATATCTCAAACATATAAGTCCCTAAGCTATTCCACATTCATCATTTCCTTTATTAGTAAGAAATGTGCTGATTTAGTGAGTATATTAATAATCAACGAAATTTTATCCTTTCCAATAGGATCCTATGGTAAATCAATGATGAAATCCATGGAAATTTCATCCCACTTCCATACTATAATGGGTAAAGGATAAAACAAACTTATATGTCTCTGGCGTTCTGCCTTTACTCTTTGATAAGTGAGATACCATGATAAAAAATCCTTAACTAACCACCTCATCCCTGGGCACAAATATCGATGTCTCAAATCATGGTGCATCTTTGTAGCCCCAGGGCACACAAAACAACATGACCAAGTTCCACTATCTAACAACTCCAATCTCAAGGTAAAAGAAACAACCAACTTACTATAAAATCACAAAGCTTTGCTAGGAGACCAAGGACACTCACTTGAGCTCTCCTTTCCATTTAGGATTTCTCCCTAACATATAATCTCAGTGTCCATCATCTTCTCAATCCAAAATCAATCATAAAAATATGATTCAACCATTATAGGACCTAAGAACGCCTATCCCCCAACCTCTTTCACTCCCAAGACCATCTCAGTAAACAAACACATCAGAGACCATTTATCAACCAATTACTTCACATATTTTTTTAGTTTTTTTATTAATGAATCAACATAAACATTTCCCTTATCAAGAATATATATGATATCAAAATAAAAGGTTTTAAGATACTCAACCCAGATTCTATGTCGCAAGTTTAGGTCCCTCTGAGTAAAAATATACTTTAGGATTTTGTTATCAGAATACACCATAAACCACTCCCTAAAAATAGAGTGATTCCACATATTGAGTGTGTGCATAACTTCTACCAACTCAAGATAATGGGTAGGGTAGTTCTTCTCATGATGGAATAACTAGAATGTGCTATAATCCACAAACTAGTTTCCCTAATTCATGAAACATCCTAAATCCATACCTAAAGAATCATTGAAAACATCATAACACAACCCTGGTTCCATAAGAATTAAAACTAGTTCTGAATTCAACCTCATAATAAGCCCCTAAAAATAACTCTAACACTTTTCATTAAATTAAAATTTTACACCCATATGGTTTAATGTTATAATTGAATATGTGATCTTGGAGAATTCCTAAACAAACCATCTAAAATAATCATTCAACCCCAATAATATCTATATCTCAAACACATTTATGTGATTATTCAAACACATAACTTGATGTACCTTTTTAGTATCTACTAATACACCACACTCAAATATCACATGCAAAAAAAACATCACTTACCAGGTCCAAAACTCACACAAGAAAGTATTACTATACAGATGATGTTTCATCAAGGTTCGAATAATGATATTCAAATGGCCATTATGCTCCTCGTCTAACTTAGAGTAAACCAAAATATCATCCATGAACACAAAAAACAAAAGACTCCAAGAACTGATGAAAGATATGGTTCATCAAATCAATAAATATTTTAAGAGAGTTGGTGAATTTGAATTTCTTTACCAAAAACTAGAAATTCCAATATCAACTTTGAAATGTAGTCTTAGGTGTATCCTCCTCTTGGAATCTCAACTGATGGTGCCATGACCATGGGTAAATCATATAAAACTAACTATCCCCACTAAGATGATTGGAGATATCATCAATTTTGGGTAAAGGATATTTGTTCGAAATAGTCACTCAATTCAACTTGCAATAGCCAATACAAATCTTGATACTTCTATGTGATTTCTTAACAAAGAGTACTAGAAAATCCCACAGTGACATTATAGGAAATATAAATCCTTTTTCTTTTAGGTCCTAAATCTATACTTTAACTTCTACCAACTCAGTAGGTTCCATTTGATTGGATGGCATATAAATGTGCATCACTATAGGGAGTAGGTCAATAGTAAACGCGACCCTCTTCATGGCTATAAACTAGAAAAATCATATGGAACGACCTAAGGGTATTCACCCACAATAGTTGGTAGTTGACCACCTAATAAAGGTTCAACTACATCTAGAAACATTTATAACAATTTAAATGAGATTATATTTTCATAAGGAACAATATTCCCTACCCTTCCCGATCTAGATTCCCACTCACCCAAGAAAACATGAGTGACCCCATCGGCAAAAAATAACTGCACCCGGTGGTGATAAAAGCCATGCTATGCCTTAACATTTATCATCCAATCCATTCTGATAATGAATTTGAGGATGTCAAGATAAATCACTAATAAGTCCCAAACCAAATCAAAGTCAACTATCATTACCTGACACATAGGGCATTTGAAACCTTGTTCATACCTCTTTCCTAAATGCATGGATAGATCCAAAAAAATGGAATAAGATATGAACACAAACACAATAATTCAACCAACTTTGATGATATAAAATAATGGGTCGCATCTGTATCAAACAAATCTAGCATAATTGAAGAAGTAATAAATATTTTACTTTGGACAGTAGATGGCCCTACTTTATATTCTTCTAGAGCACACTCTTCCACATAAGGTCATCTAATCTTAGCCACCCAGAAATCCCCCTTAACATGAGTATGAGACCCACCACCCATGGAATTATCCACACAAACCTATGATCCCTTGGTGAAAGTAGATCCCACCTTACTAACTTGGAAAATCTTGTTAGATAAAAGTTTCAGACGTCCATATTACCGAAAAAGATAAAAATTCATAGGATCCTATGTAGAATGAGGCCTGATATGACCATGCCTTCCACACAGGTAGAAAATAACCTATTGCTTCACTGAAGAATCCCATGAAACTAGTCATGTAGAAAAATAACCACTTTTAACTTCCTTTTCTAACCTGAATAAGAATCCTAGAAAACTGTTTCACCTAATGATGCCCCGCCCAAAACTATTCTTCCATATATGTTTGCCTTATCACAAGATGCTTTATCCACTACCTCCAAAATGTTTATAAGGCATAAAAGAACTAGAATAAACCAAATATTCTCCCTCATCACCATATCAAACCTTAGACCCTTTAAGAAATCATTGGTGACAAACTCTGGTTCTAGAAGCACCAACTCAACAAAGTGGGTAGAGTACTCTAGAATGATAGGTTCCCCTTGCTCCATGGTTAGAAAATCCTAGGTTATTTTCACAAATAAAGTATTTGGATAAAACTATTGATTAAATATTTTCTTAAAATAAACATAGACAATAACTTCATGGAACTTAGTTTTCACTATAGATTCCCACCATCTTCTTCTTGGTCTCTCGAGCATGTACATGGAAAAACAAGCTTTAGAATATTCAGGAGTCCTCAAAAAGTTTAAGATCCTCTCAATATATTCATGTAACTCCTCCCAATATTGTGGTCATTTTTCAACATGGAATATGGGTGGATGCTGCTTGGTAAATTATGATCCATGATCCACAACTTTTCATGGGTTCAATTCTTCCACTAACCCTAGATTTTGAATGGTATAGATCACTGCTTCAACCAAATAAGTGTATACTGGAGGATCCTCCAATGAAATCTTCCTTGTGGATTCCCCTCTCATATTTGGAAGAGGAATTCTAGGAGTCATTTATTGTTAAACATAAGACAATAACTAATTATTCATGAGAAAATTAAAAAAAAGTATTTAACCAACTTCTATAATCCAAAACAATGATTTCAAATAATAATAATTTAAAGAATTTATGAATTCCACCATGAAACAGAAAAACCTTTTGAAAGGAACATGTTCAACTAATTAAACACCCAAATTGATTTATTCAAATGACCTTACACCCGCCAAGTCCCCAAAATTTTTATATAGGTTAATTTAAATAAATTTCTAATAAAATTTATTCAAAAGAACCTAAATACGATTTCTTGGACTTAGTAAATATTTTCCTACCACCCATGTAATGTCAAATTCAGTCACATAAGTGAGATGGTCAAACCCTTTTTCTCACCTACTATCTAGATTCTAAAAATCCTACTTCTATATACCCAAGACACAGAACCAACTCAGGCAGTGCTAACACACTTTGGTCTGAGAAAACCCTCTGATACCAAAATGTAACAGACCAACCCAGGCCAACCAGACCAGGCACCCAATTCATCCCATTATGGGGTATGCATAAAAAAGATAAACAAAACAGGTCTTGTATACAAGTAAAATCATAAAAACAACCAAAGTAAAAAAAATTAAAACAAAGAGAGATACAAATGACCCAAATAAGCTAAACTAGTAAGTACGACAACTCTAGAAAAACTAGTCTTAATGTAACCAACTGTCTCCTCCACGCTATTCCCAAACTAAAATAGCAATATAAAGAGTATCCAGCATGATATAAAATACCCCTTTCTTTACCTATATCCTACAAAACAAGGTCTACATATTTCTAAAGGAAGAAGTATTTTGTGAGTAACAGATCCCATTAGGATACCACGATGAAATCTATAAAATTTATTATAACAATAAGGCACATGTTATAGCTTTAAAACAAAACAAATTTACAAAAAAATAATAAATAAAACAATTTGAATACATTTCTCAAAAAACCCTTTGATTTTACACAAATTTAATATCATTTTTTTCAAATATATAAACATTCCAATCATAAAACAAAGCAGGTAAAAATACCAAAATATAAATATACATGTGATTCAACATCCATAAAATAATCTATGATATGATAAACATCCCTAAACAATAATTCACTTTCTAGTAGGGCACTAGCATATGGGAAAATACATACTATACACCCAAATCCTAACAAGAAATAAGGGTAGATCTACCTAATATCGAGTCCTCCCACAGTTCATCGATATATAATAGGTTACCTTCTAGTGGTGTCCCGCACACTAAGGCTACTTGTGTCTCTATCTTGACATACCCAAGGTTCCTGTTGTGTAGTGTTTTTAGATTTATATATATAAGACCATGATCATATATTTATAAAACCATTTCAAAGACATGAAATTCTGGTTCTAAAGTTTTAAAATATATTTTCCCCATTTCAAATCAAGATGATTCCATTTTCAAAGAAAAAACCCCTTAAAACACGAACCCACACCCTTTTCAATTTCAAAATATGAAATTCCATTTTAAGTATCAATTAATCAATAAGAACAATAATAAATTTAATAAATTAGAACACTTGAATAGATCCAACTACCTTACAAATATATAAAACCAATCCACCTATAACAATGGGAATTGGAAACCCTAAGATCTAACTTTGGAAAACAAGGCAGGACTAGAGACTCAAAATGATTGATAGAAAGCATGATTTGATTACCAATACCTAGTACAAATGGTTTCATGACCACAAAAGAGAGAGGAACTGAGAGGAAGGATTACCCAAAGAGATGAAGCACCTAACCCTGATGGTAAAGTGCTAAACAGAGTTATTTGGAGGGAAAAGAGTCACCTAGAAACACCTAAGGTAAGATCTCCGGATAAGAGGAGAAATATGAAAAAGATAATCAAGCCTCAAAAATAATCATGACACTTTAAAATTTGAAACTCAAATAATTACATGGCATGTAATACCTTACATGTCATAAATTAATCCAATTTTAAGTTACACTGAAAAATGCATCGGATTTTTAATTAAAACAAAATTTTATCCATTACATGATGTGTAACGATTATATGATTTTTATAATTCTCATACTTTGTATTCAGTTCATAGGACCAGTCCAAAATCCAATACACAATGTGTAATCCCATTACACATCGTGTAACTTCCCAGTAAAAAATAGAAACTACAAGTTTATGCTGAAAATCACAACAAATATCTATCTTTTCCATTATATATATCCTCCCAATTTAGAGTCTTCAATACTTTCCAAATGAAAAAGGAAACAAAAAAATAAAATATTTGAATACACCTACCCAAAATGTAGGAGGGCGTTACAAGGTGTCCTAAATATGTACCTCCTTTTTTGTGTAACCAAGGGATTAGACGAATCACTCATTATAGGGGCGAGACTTTCTTTCTTTCATGACATGGTAATGACTCTCATGGAAAATAAGAATGAAAAGTGAGCTTTGGTATCATGTGAGTAGTATCTTGGAATGCACAAAATCCCCATCACATGGGTATCCTTCTTATATAGGTCTTGGGACACTCCTAATAATTCCAAGGAATATAGTCAAATTTTATAAACAATTTTATTGTAAAATACTTATTATGTGAATAATTTATAAACTAAATCCAATCAATAACCAAGAAATTTCATTGTTTGAAATATCTTCCCTTGATGATTACTAGTTATGAGAGATAATTTCATGATGATGTGCCTTGGTAGAGATAGTGGTGTGATATCACCATACTACTCCCAATGACATGAAATAACATAAGCATATGATATGCCTTAGGTTTAATCATTCCATACCAAACAATATTCCAATATCATACTCTATGATATAATATAAAACACATCTCATTTGAATGGTATTTATGGAATATATCCTTTAATATCCCACTTATATTAAAGCCTCATAAACATACTTCCATTTCACCTTATATTATAACATATAAAATTAATTTTTAAATTATACCCAATGATACTTTTAGATATCTTCTAAAATACTTTTGTAATGATATAATCAACTTCACTGTGAATTACATCATATATATTTCCTTGTGAAATTCGTATCCAAAACACTTCTGGATGATATCTAAAATAATTTTAGGGAAGTTATGTGATTCAAAATCAATACCCATTAATCCAACCACAAATTGTAACCCCACATGCCATTATAGTGTTGAAAAAATGAATAATTAGATCCACAAATATTGTAAAATAGTGGTATGTAGAAAATAATCAATTATACTAAATCTATAAAGAGATCTAGTGTGATCTCCATTAATCAAATTTATCTTTATACCTATATAAACTAGTTGCATTATATATAAGTGTGTATTCTCATATGGTTTCATTTTCTAATATATTGAGTGACCATGGTACACATAGTCTATCAATCCCATATATCCAACTCATATATTCTTGATTATTAGAGTATAGACTAACCTGGTTGATGAATTCATCACATGTCATTCACCTTTATGGATGATTGTATCACATTCCCCTCACTCAAATGGATAATCACATAATATGGTTTTACACTTCCTCAATCTATCTCAATCAAGGTTCCATATTTCATACACATCATATGAGAGAATAAAACACATCTTAGTTAGTCTCTAACTACTGATGTGATCAACAACATACCCAAATATCCCCTAATTTTCTAAACCTCAATGCTTGTGTAAGAAAAGTATCAAATTAATAAGGTTATCATGTTAGTTATATTTCTAAACTCAGGAATTTGGGACTCTAAATATTAACCAAACTCCCATAGTATACCAAATACAAATTGTATGACACTCTTTGTGGTATAAATTTTCGGTCATCTGGTACACAAAACCCATTTTATACCTCATTAGTATATTCAATATCCAAAAGAATCAATCCTTCACATTCTAAACTTAAAATATTTTCAAAAACTATAATAATTCATGGTTAACATCAGTTATGGATAATTAAAATCCATACAATAAGAGATCAACTGTCATTTCACATTATGATATATATATATATATATCCATATATATATATAACCAACCGGAAAGAATAAAAAAGTGGTTATTTACTTGTTTATAACATGATACATTTTATATTTGTATCCTCTTTTAATAATATTTAACAAAACAATAAATAACAACCTATCCAAAAAATATTACATTAAATACTGCCATATCATATTTATGTTTATGTCATTTTTAGGAGTATTATTAAACTATTTATATATTTATATAATTTTAGACATGTCTCAATGTTCTCAATTGGTAAAACCATCCCAATAAACTCTTTAGTGAGTATCATCTATAAACCAAGATTTTTTGAATAATGGTGAAACTTATAAATCATATTCCAAAATTTTAACTTATTCAAAATATTCAAACTTATTAACTCCACACCAATAAATTTTATAATATTAATAATTTTTTAGTATATTTAGAACTATTTTGAAGTACGTAATCATTATTATTTAAACCTTTTACATCAAATATTTCCTTGTAATATTTTTGAAACTAATATAACACTTTACATTATTTCTTTACCAACACATCTTGAGCTCCTTTTGGTTAAAAAGTGAATCTCACTTTGAATTTAGGCTTCTATACTCTTATTTTTTAACTTTTAACTTTTAAAAGTCTAAATATACTACCAATATAACCATAGATAATATTTTATATTCGTAATATCTTGCTAAGATATAAAAAAATTGTTTTTAGGAAAAAAATTAGTATTTCTATTATTGGGAATATTTAACAAATAAAATATTCTTTATATATTACATATATTATTCTATTTGTTTAGAGTATTTCCTTGAAAATAATATTATTATTTAAAATATTCCACTAATTTTGGTAGAATCTCAATTCCTTATATTTTATTAAACATTTGGAAAACAAAATTATCCTAGACAAAACATTTTTATCCTTTTTTTCTTATAAAAAATATATATAATCCATCAAAATAAAAATCATGTGTATTAAATATATCATCTCATATTGTTCATAAAAATCCATTTTAATAAATAAAAAATACCTTATCATATAAGTGAGCTAATATTAAATTCATATCCTTTATTTAAATTCATCTGAAAATGATATTTTATTTTATATTTAAATATTTAATGCAGTAAATATTTTCTTCATCACTTAAATGAAAATTATAAACCTTATAAATTAATCCCTTGAATTTAAAATCCTTTATATTTAAATTACTTATAAATAATACATTTGTTATCACATGCCCTTCAAAATAAAATAATTTATTTTTATAACATTGGTGCCAAACATAGACATTTCAAAGAGTTTCCTAAAATTATTTAAGAATTATAGATAATTCCATCATATGGTATCATTACTCCTATTAACCAATAACACATTCATGATTCAATGACCTACGTTTTCTACTTGAAGAAACATTTTTGGACTTTCCAACTAAGATTTATTTTTTTGGTTTGACCTTTACAAGTTTATACTATCAATACAACCCCATAAACCAGACATCAAATTCCATAGTTAATCCATTATCAAAACTTTGAGAAAATAGGTTAAAAAAATTCTTGAACTCAATCAAATTTTAGATATAGTTTAATAGATTAAAATATAAGGAATTCCATTACTAGAGAAATCCATATAGAACATATTCATTCTTTCCCATTCATTAACATATCCAATAATATTAAATATATAATCAAAGAATAAAGTTCATTAGATCATTTTTCATTTAATGCCTTTGAAACATTAATTGAATTATTATATGCTTCTCATAAGCAACAAGATTCATTTTTTGTAAAAAAAAATAACTTTTAAGTTTATTCATGAAGTTATTGATCTAATGCATAAAATTTATATTACCTAAGAACTTTTATTATGTTATCATTCCTAATAGTTTCTTATATTAATATTATACTTTTAAAATATTTTTTATAAATTTATGTTTGATGATAATGATTATATAATTATCAAAAAAATCATTTATCATGAGATTATCATGTTTTGAAAACATTTAGTAGGCTAAGATCTATATTTCACTAGGAAATAAGTCCACTATAGTGTTTATATTACCTCTTAGCTATTTAGGCAGTCCATAATTCCAAAAATATCATATATACTTCTTGGATATTAGATTGGAAAACCATTTTCCCAAATCCATTATATGTATATGATCTAAACTTCATTCATATTTTATGTTATCTCATAGGGTTTTCCAACTATGTATAACCCAAATAAAACTCCCCAAATATACAGCTAATCCTATTAGGATCGCCTATTAATTTATTTACTTACACATTATAATATAGGGGAACTCAAATTTAGGATGAATCTACTCAAATAGATGATCATTTTCTTGACAAGTGTCACTTTGGAAGGATTATAAAATATAATAGTTTAAAGGGGGTCGAATCTCACCATATTATCTCAAGTATTATATTCATGTCTATATGATTATAATGATTTAGTTTGAATCACATTCCTTCAACAAAACTAATATATTCAAACCATATTGATGTGTAACTCATTACACAACTCATAACTTGTGTTACTAACCCAAATTAAAATCAAATTATACTCACACATACCAGAATTCATTACATTCATAATTTATATAAAACAATTTAATATAAAGGTTTATAATTATTTAAAATTGATAATCCATACATGCGTAAGCATGAAGCCACAAATGTTTAACCCTCACTTTTTAATACAAGGCATAAGCCTCCTATAAAGTGAGCAGTTCGACCCAAATTATCATTACTCGTGGATAATTTAGTCCAGAGAGATCTCAATTACATCATAATTATAACACCTAATATTTATAAATCATAATCAACTACATAATTTTAACTCATAACCCAAAAATCCTAATTTAAGTTATAAGAAAAACAAATCCATTATCATAATTAACAATTAACTCCTTATATGCATGTCTGATAATTTAGAAGTAATTTAATTACTTAAATGAAATCATAAGTAAAAATTCATAGTATAGAAATTATACTTATGAATAATTTAGGTAATAAGTTTTAAATAAATGAATAAATCATGTACATAAACATTATATAAAAATTTATAAACAATTCATAAATATAGATAAAAATAAACAAGTTATAATTTAGATATTTATTATGGACATTCCATAATCTTTAATATATATAAAAATGCTATATTTTTTCCAATATGATCTTTTTAATATTATTCATGACATGGAATTTACTTAAATATATGGTATTATATGAAATATAAACATTTTATATTTTCATTATATTATCTAACAATTTTCATAATCCAAATATCGCATTTCCATTATATTATGTAAAAAAAATTTATAATCCAAATATCACATATTTTTAATTATTTAAACCTTGATCAAATCAATCATCAAAAATCATTTTTTCATGGTTTATATATATTTCTCAAATAATTCCATTGATTTTAAAATTTCAAATTATGTTATTCTAAAATAATCATAATACAAATAAAAACTCTTTTATATTTTTTCATTATTTTTTAATTTATAAACCTTCTATAAAATAACATTATTATATGTAAATAAACATTATATTTCAAAATTATAAAGAATTTTATATAAATGGTTAAAGGTATTTCAATATTGATATTTAATATTTAATGGATGTTTATTTATTTAATTTTTAATAAACATTTAATTAATCAATTATAAAAACTTATATAATTAATTAATTTATTAACACCTTTTATAAATTAATAAATATCCCAAAATTGATTTTGTCATAATTTATAATCAATTAATAAATTATATAATACAATTCATAATTCAATTTTCACAACAAAAAAAGTGATTCCATTTTCTTAATCCTATATAATATTAAAATATTTTAGGATAATATGGGTCTGAATAAAATCACGGGGTGCCCTGTCTATTCTTACATGGCAATGTCTTATGATATAAGATCTAATGTGAGAATAATACTATGTAAGAATCAATCGGTTTTGGGAGTTATACGTGAGATTTATTGGATTTAGTTCCCTATAACCAACTTCTATATACATTATGATTACTTTCATTCATCGGTCTCAATATTAATAAACTTATTATCACATCATGATTGTTCTTCTACGTGACATAATATCTGATAATGTCTTAAGAGTATACTTCACACTAAAAGGTTGTAATAGTTCCCAACTATGATGAGAACCCATAAGATCGAGGATAATATTCTTATATATATGTTCTATAGTTGAATGATATCATTTTCTGGGACACAAATAAAATAGGCTATTAGGGGTAGAGATTCAGAGGATTTTTAGGAACCTTCTCATGGTGTTCACCCTTGGTGATTTCTTGTATAAGAGATTATGATAACACAACATGTGATTAGGAAGTCCAGATTTATATAATTCATTGGATATTCCCACTTGTACATGGGTTTATTTTTCCTTAAACTTTAATATTATTATTAATTTATATAATTAGTTGTGTACTTTGATGTATTGATGAAAATCATGACAGCATAAATTCACAGTGAAGTTGGATGTGTTGGGCGTGTCATGAGTAATATTTAATTAATGAATATTGTGAGAAAATATTTTTCCCTAAAATTATTTAGCTAAAGTTGATATACTGTTGTAACATCCTGATTTTTTAAAAGGAAGCACTATGTTCGATAGCATACATGATAGGCCACTTTTAACTTAAATAGACAACTTAATATTATTATGATAGTTATCAAATAGCCCTTGTAATGGTGGGAATGAAAAGGATAAACTAAATTATAAAAAATATGGTTCAGATATGTTTATATAATGATTCATTGGTTACCAAATTAATTGGGAAATTAAATAAAAACCAATTGAATATAAAGGATGTGCTTTTCTAAAAAAACTTTTAAAATGAAAATTAGTGAGTTTAAAAAATAATAAAATCACACTTGATGGATTTTATTAATGAAATATATATGTAATATATTAATTTTAATATTTAAAATTCATATTATATTTTTCATAGATATTATATAATAATAACATCAATTTTTCAGATAAAAGAAGTATTTTTCAAATAAAATGCATTTTTCCAACTTTTAATGGAGAACCCATTTAAAATATATTTTCTGTCACTTTTAAAAGTTATATTTGAAAAAATAAACTTCTTAGTTTTAGAAAGTACATAAAAATTTACTTTGGTTTAAATTATTTTTATTTTTCTGATAAAATTCATTTTTTAATGGATAGTAAAAAATACTGTATTTTAATTCAAAACTGTCTTTTGGTCTAATTTAATTATGTAGTTCTATTATCCTTTTAATTGTTTTTAAATTATAATTAGATTAATTTTTTAATCATTTAATCCAATTTTTTTATTTGAAGTAATTTCACTTTGAAATTAGATATAAATGCATGTCAATATTTTGATGGTTTTTACTTTTAAAAACATGTTTTATCATTTTGACAATGGGGATTAATTTTAAATTAATTACTACAACTTCTGTGTTTTTAATTTAGAAAAATGGATTATATATTTTTAATTATAAGGTCCAAAATATTTAAATAGATTATTTTTATTTTTTTGAAATTATGAATAATAACTTTAGTAATTATTTTAATTACCATGGTTAAGGGTAAATCAGGTAATTAAAGTGAAAATAATATTATAATAATATAAAACTACCATAACACTTTTCATAATTTAAATTTATGAGTGTATCCCAATCATGATCATCCTTGCATCGATTTTAGGACCACTTTGATCCACTTGGATATGATTATGACACTTATAAAAATTTTATTTTATTAAAAAGACCAATAAGTCATAATCATGTCCCTCATAACTAAAACTATTTTAATATGGGGTTTTAAAATTGATATCTCAAACTATAAATAGTCATTATAAAGATAAAAAATATCACCTAAATCATTATAATTTATTTATAATTTTTATAAAATGAATAATTAAATTAAATGGTGATACAAAGATGATGTAGCAATTTCTTAATTAATGAAAGAATTAAATAAATGATATTATAAATATTAAAATAAATATTATATGACATAATTTATGACATCCACTAATTTTTTGGATAATTTTTAGATTTTTAAAAATATTAAAAGTAATTTTTTTTTGAACTTATCTTCCTATTATGATATTTTTTAAAATTCTACTAATGAATAGTGTCAAAATTGACACAATTGGTATTTTGAAATATAAAATATTTTATTAAATGATATTAAATTCCTAAAAATATAATATTCAACCAAATGGTTATTAAAAGTCCAAATATTTCATAAATGTAACTTTTTTGGGGTGTTTTACATGTTATGGTAATTATATTAACTCACAAAATTTAAATAACTTAATATCATGGAAAGATTAAAAAGGGTAAAATAAGGGTTAAACCAAAAATATAAGGATTAAAAAATATTAAAAACTTGTATAATTTTAATTTTATGATGGTCATTCGACCCAAAATCATATTATGTTATAAATAAATGATTTTGGTACCATTTTAAATCGAAATTGAATTTATATTTATTTAATATTAAGAGTTTCCAAGGGTTTCCCTCCCCTCTCCTCTAAAAAGGTACCCACTTTTATATAATAATAAAAATTTAAAAGCCTTTTGGTTTGGAACATATTTACCCAAAACTCTTTATATAATCCCTCCCCACATTCTTGAGCTCTTATTTTAGGCAGAATACCCTTCTTAGTGGTGATAAGGTGTTCTTCAAAGGTGATCAACCAAAGAAGAGGTATCGTTTTTTAAGTGTTTCTGTATTATTTCTTCTTCTAATTCTTCTAAATATTATTCTTATAAGATTAAATAATAAATAAAACATCCTAAATATAATGATATGTTATTATGTTAATATCATCACCTAAATTCATCTCAATTTTCATCAAATGGGAAATGAACATTTCATCCGTGTGAACCGATGACTACCACCTCGCGATCCAATGTAGTTTATTTTTAATCAACATATATAAATAATGGTTATAATTATGGAATAAATTTTTATATATGATTTTAATTACATATTTATAATCTTAATATAATAATATTTCAATTATTTTCTTACATTCGATGCACATAAAAACGATAATGTTGTTCGTGCGTACGTGTGAACTATCACCTCCATGAAGTGACGCGAATCATTTTTATTCACCAGGTCACATGTATGAAATATATAAGTAAATTTAAATAATTATATTTATGTTAATAATATTATGATCATTCCTTAAAGATAAAATAATTATAACCTTATTTCCATAATGATCAATTGAAAATGAAAATGTTACTCTTGCGTACGTACGACCTACCATCTCTGTGAATATAACCTTATAAATTTTTCATAACTATAATTAATGGTTTGATTAAAAAATTATGGTTAATTATTATTTCAATAATATTATTCTTGAGATTATATACTTAAGAACACATGTATTATTGACATCAAGCCAAGTTCATTTTCGACTCAAGTTTCGAATATCAACAAAACATCTGTTATGAACTTAAATAATTATATAATTTTTATAACATGGTAATAAAGATATAAAATGAATAATAAACTTCAAAAAGGTTCCCAATTAAGTAGAAATTAACCTATGTTTATTATTCATGAATATAATTATTTTACTTGATGAGTCAGAATCAAGGTGAGGAAATTCATCTCAGTCTCCTTTCAATGAGGCATATTTTGAGGTTATACACCACCTTATTTTATAAGGTGTATAATATTCCCATTTGAATTTTAATTTAATTCAAAGGTTTTCAAAAATAATATTTTTCTATGAATCATTTTACTAAATGAAAATAGGAATGTTTTTTTAACATATTCGGTGACAACGACTTCTCTACCGTTGTAACAGTTATATAATATTTGTCTTCCTCTATAAGTCATAATGTTTTTTAAAATGGAAATGAGATCCCTTCTTCCATTTTTTGGTGTTTTAGTATTGAAAATGGTTTTTAAAGTGTATTGACTATCTCAATATCTTGAAATTATTTCTTTTGATTTCAAATGAAGTTTTATGAGTGAAATGTTGATAATTGTAATCTTTTATGTAGGATTATATAATGGTACTCAGACATTTGAACGGTGGTAATGTGATAAACCAAATATGGGTGGTCACATAATAATAAAAATATAGGTGGTTCCATGATAAACTAAGTATGGGTGGTTATGTTATAACCTCCAATGAATTGGGTATAGAAGTCGGCCGTATGGCTATTCCATTTAGAGATATGTGTGGAAGTCAACTGTATAGTTATTACTTTTAAGTATGATTATGTACCAATTTAAAGTTATATGTTATATGTGATATATATGAATTTTATGGTAATATTTTTATTATAAAAAATGTAAGAAATGAGTTTACATTCTGTGAATGGTATTTACTAATTTTTTTAGGTGAAAAGTATTACTTGTTAAAGTATTCATGGTTTACTTGTTTTTGCAATGCTAACATTTTTCCCTCCTTATGAATCCCTTACTGAGATTTTTATGATCATCCTAAATTTTGACATGTTTTACATAGGATTTAAAGAACAATAGAGTCAAGGATGGGATCAAGGAAAAATTATGATGTTTAAACATGAAACAAAACCATGTTTCTTTTTAAACTTTTTTTTTACAAAAAAAATGAATAGTGAGTAGAAGTTTCTACTTTGTAGTTTATAAGTTTTTATGTATGAGTTATGGACTAATTCTATAAATATTTAAACTTAAAAGATTATCAATGTGAAATAATGTCAAATTATTGACTTAACTCAATATTATGTAATTATTAAGGAAGGGTCTTTATAGTTGGTATTAGAGGATGGTTTAAAGAACTTTACAGACTAGGATGTCTTTTTAAAACAAAGGGATATCATATTAGTTTATAATTTTCATGTTGATAATAAGTTAAATATCTTAGAAATACCTTTTTAGGATTTATGTTCTGAAATTTTAATGTGATTAATGGTATTTTTTGAGACATTTATTTTTGAGGTAATTATGGGTTATTACTTTTTGGGATGCAAAATTAAAGGCATGAGATAAAATTTGATGTTGAAATATGTTGTGGTTATTTTTTAGGATTTTATCTCATTTTTTGGAATGTTATAAAATTATATAGTTTTTTAAAAAGAACAACATGCAGACCATGTGACAACTCGTCGCGTCGGACAAGACTCCAGGAATTGAACCCACAACCTAAGTACGACCCGGATTTATCACCTTCCACTGGCCTATATAAAGTCCATAGTTAGTAAGACATTTTCTTTTTAGTTAAATGATTTTATGTAACAAGAATAATTTGATTTTTAGAACTTAGATTTTATAAAATGAATATCCTTGGTATAGGAAAATGATTTAGGGATTAATTGATAAACATTATTTTAGAAGACGTTCACTATTTTGGGAACCCCATATGCCTATGGAAAATAGAATACTATGCGATTTTATTTTAGGAGTAATGTTTGAACTTTAATTTGGAATAATATATTATTTTATTGTGGGATTATGGTGATTTAGATTATTTATTAAAATTGTTAACATATCTTGATGAATTAATAGGGAATTTACTTTTTGGTATGAGATATTAAGAGAGGCTGATGTTATTTGGAGATAAATGTTAAAATTTATCATGGAATATTATGTGATCAAATTCTTATGAGTTTTGGGTTTTAATCTTAGTTTGGATTATTTTGAGTACTTTTATGGACAATTATTCTTGGAATGGTCTATATTGAACATTGGGTATTACTATTGAATTTTGGTGATTAAAAGTATTCATTATCCTTATGAAGTATTATTATTATTGGTTAATATTATCTGACCTCGTACTAACCATTTTAGTTTTGGTTAATTTTTAAATTTATAAGAAATATATAGTTAACCTTATTAGGTTTATTTGAGTTTTTAGAATCTGATTATAGTACTTCAGGAATGAAAAATTCATCTTAAATACTCATTATTTAGAGAAAAAGATTAGTTTTTGGTGTAATTTAATTAATGGATGAAACCCTACTTGTCAAGTAAATATATTTCCTTATATTATTATTCTAAGTAGTCAAATAATTCCTCAACTTTGTGAAAATTATCATAAAACCAAAAAAAAATCAGTTTATTTTTCCTACTATGAAGTCAATGACTGTTTAAACAATCACAAATTTATGGTTTTGTGATTGTTAACATTTTCCTAAAAACTTTTTCTATCACTCTCCATCAGAACTTTATATTTATCTTTTCTTCCATATCCATGTTTTACTTCATATAATCCTAGTATGTGTTATCACAAGTGACCTTTGTACTTCACTGTCTTTCTTTTAATGTGGAAGTGATATTGACTCTTTTTCCGATATGGGATTTTAATGAAATAATTTTGAAAAGTGAATCCTTATTTACTGAGCCCAAATTTCAAATTTTGAGGATGAAATTTCCAAAATGTGGGAAGTATGTAACATCCTGTGTTTTTAAAAGGAAACACTATGTTTGATAGAATACTTGATAGGCCACTTTTAGCTTAAATGAACAACTTAATATTTTTATGATAGTTATCACATAGACATTATAATGGTGGGAATGAAAATGATTAAGTGAATTATGAAAATAATTCTTGAACATGTTTATATAATGATTCATTGTTTACTAAATTAATTATGAAATTAAATAAAAACCAATTGAATATAAAGGATGTGTTTTTTTAACTTTTTAAATGCAAATAATTGAGTTTATAAAAATAAACTTCTCATTTTTAATTGTGACAAAAAAATTTACTTTGATTAAATTTTTGGTATTTTTATGATAAAATTCATTTTTAATGAATAGTAACAAATACTGCATTTTAATTCAAAGCTACATTTTTTCGTATATAATTATGTAGTTATATTATACTTTTAATTGGTTCTAAAGTATAATTATATTAAGTTTTTATAATTTAATCCAATTTTGGTTATTTTATGTAATTTCACTTTGAAATTATATATAAACACATGTTAATCTTTTGATAGTGTTTACTTTTAAAAACTCATTTTATTATTTTGACAATGAGGGTTGATTTTAAATTAACTAATTCAAATTATGTGTTTTGATTTTGGAAAAATATATTCCATATTATGAATCATAAGGTCCAAATTATGTAAATATTCCCTTTTTATTTTTTTGATATTATGAATAGTAACTTTAGTCATTATTTTAATTACCACGGTTATGGGTAAATTGGGTAATTAAAGGTAGAAATAATATTATAATAATATAAAACTACCCTAACACTTTTAATAATTAAATTTTATGAGTGTATCCAGACCATGATCATCCTTGGGTCAATTTTAGTACTACTTGGAGATACTTGGATGTAATTATGACACTTATAAACATTTTATTTAAAATAAAAAACAACCTTCCATAATAATGTCTCTCATTACAAAAACTACTTTAATATGGGGTTATAAAAGTGATATCTTCAACTATAAATTGTCATTATAAGTATAAAAATATTACCTAAATCATGGTAATTTATTTATAATTTTTAGTAAATAAATAATTAGATTAAATAGTGACACAAAGAAGATGTAATAATTTCTTAATTATTGAAAGAATCTAATGAAGGATATTATAAATATTAATAAAAATATTATGTGACATAATTTATTCTATCCATGAATTTATGGATAATCATGGCATGTTTTTTATGATTTAAAGGATTTTTTTTTGAACTTATCTTCCTTTTATAATATTTTTTAAAATTCAACTAATGAATAGTGTCAAAATTGACACTATTGATATTTTAAAATATAAAATATTTTATTAAATGACATTAAATTCTTAAAAATATAAGACTTATCCAAATTTTTAGGATATTTCCAAATATATAATAAATGGCCCTTTTTGGTTTGTTTGACATGTTATGGTAATTTCATTAACCCACAAAGTGTAAATAACATAATATCACTATAATATTAAAATGGGTAAAATAAGTGTTAACTCCAAAAGATAAGGATTAAAAAATATCCAAAACTTGTATATTTTTAATTTTATTATGGATATTCGATCCCAAATAATATTATATTATAAATAAATTATTTTGGGACAATTTAAAATCGAAATTAAATTTATATTAATTTAATATTTTAAGAGTTTCCAAGGAAGCCCCTCCCCATTCCTATAAAAAGGTACCATCGCTTCTCTAATCCTCGGACTTATAAAAGCCTTTTGTTTTAGACATGATCTTACCAAAACTCTTACTATAATCCCTTCCCACATTATTTAGGCCTTATTTTATTCAGAACACCCTTCTTAGATGTGTTATGGTGTTCATCAAAGGTGATTAACTGAAAAAGAGGTTTCATTTTTTTAAGTGTTTCTATTTTATTTCATCTTCCACTTACTATAAATCTAATTATTCTAATATGAACTAATAAATATAGTACCATCAATATAATATGATTTTATTATATTTATATCATCACCTGAATTCATCTCAATTTTCATCAAATAGGAAATGAACATTTCGTTCGTGTGTATGGGGGACTACCACCACGCAAACCGTTATAGTCAGTTTTTCATTATTTTCTATCAATAATGGTTATAATGATATATTTAATGTTTATATATAATATTAATTACATATTTAAAATTTAAAAAAAATTATATTTCAATTATGTTCTTACCTTCCATGCACATAAAAATGATAACGTTCTCCATGCGTACGTGTGAACTATCAACTATACAAAGCAATGTGAATAGTTTTTATTCACCACATCTCATTAATGATATATATAAATATATTTAAATTTTTATTATTATTATTTTAATAATATTATGATAATTATATAAATATAAAATAATAATTAACTTATTTCCATAATGATCAATGAAAAATAAAAATGTTAGTCATGCGTATATACGCCCTACTACCTTTATGAATATAATGTTGTTCATTTTTCATAATCATTTTTAATGGTTTGATTTAAAAAAGTATGATTAATGATTATTTCATGAATATTATTCTAGATATGATAGATTTGTTACCACATGGAATATTTACATCCAGCCATGTTCATTTTCAATTCAAGTACCAAATATCGAAAGAAATGTTCGATATAAACTTAGATAATTGTGTAATTTTTATAACATTGTAATAAGTGATATAAAAGAAAAAATAAATTTGAAAACTTTTATCAATAAATTAGAAATTAACCTAATTTATTATTCAATAATATAATTATTGTACATGATGAGTCGGACTCCAAGTAATGGACTTTGTCTCAATCTTCTTTTATTGAGGCATAGTTTGATGTTATAAACCACCTTATTTTATAAGGTGTATAATCAACCCATTTGTATTTTAATTTCATTAAAAGTTTTTTTTTAAATTAATCCTTTTCTATGAATTGATTTACTAAATGACAAATAAATTTTTTTAACATATGTGGTGACAACAACATCTCTGACGTCGTAACTGTTATATGATATTTGGTTTCCTCTATAAGACTTAATGTTTTTTAAAATAGAAACGAAATACCTTATTCCGTATTTTGGTTTTTTGGGATTGAAAATGGTTTTTAAAGTAGATTTACTATTTCAATATCTTGAAATGATTTCTTTTGATTCAACATGAAATTTTATGTGTGAAATGTTGATAAATGTAATCTTTTATGTGTTAGGATTATATAATTGTACTTGGACATTTGACAGGTGGTTAAATGATAAACCAAATATGGGTGGTTTTGTGATAAACCAAGGATGGTTGATTATGTTAAAACCTCTAATTCATTGGGTATATAATTTGGTCGTATGGTTATTCCATGTAGTGATATGTGTGGAAGTCTACCGTATGGTTATTCCATTTAAGTATGATTATGTCTAAAGTTTCCTTTATATGTTATATGTGATATCTATGGGTTTTATGCTAATATTTTGATTACAAAAATGGTAATAAATGGACATATATTCATTGAAGAGTATTTAATACTTCTTAAAGGTGAAAAGTATTACTTGATAAACTATTCATGGTTTAAATGTTTTCGCAAAGTTAATAGTTTTCTTCGTTTGTGTATCCCTTGCTGAAATTTTTATGTTCATCCCAATTTTGGAAATGTTTTCCATAGGATTTAAAAAATAATTGATTCATGGATGGGATCAAGGAAAAGTTAAGATTTTTAAACATGAAACGAAACCATGTTTTTTTAAATTTATTATTTTATAAAAAAATGAATAGCGAGTAGAAGTTTCTATGTTGTAATATTTATTTTGTTATGTATGTGTTGTGGCCTAATTCTCTAAATCTATAAACTTGAAAACATCTACAATGTAAAATAAAGTCAAATTATGAACTTTACATAATATTATGGAATGCTTAAGTCTGGGTCTTTATAAGTATGCCCTTTAATGGGAATGATACATCCTAAATAAATCCATATTCATGGTGTTTTGTGGGTAGGTTCATTTCAATAAAGTCAAAGAAAGAGACATCGAGAACATGGGTTCATTACACCAGTATGAAACCTTTTTTATTTGAGATATCATGATAAAAGGATTATATTTCACATTAAGTATCCATATGAGGTTTTAAGTCCGTTTGGCATTAAATTATTTCTCTATGAGTTCCTTGGCATATTTCTCAATGCTAACCTTGAACTTTTCACAGCTCCACCAAATGACACTAAGAAAGTGGCCTGAAGGGTCATGCTCTAAGTGTATTTATAACCTCAATTAAATAATAATAATATTTAATATTTATAATGTTGAATAAATATTATTCTTGTAGGTGGTTTAGTAATTATTCATGTTTTCTTGATCGTGTATATGTTTTCACTAGTTATTCTAGAGAATAATTTTTTAGTATAAAAATTAATAAATATTTATTTTCTATTTAGTTAATATAATATTTATTTATTTATTGGTGAATATTGAAGTGTTATTTATTTTTTAAATAAATTGTCATTATTAAAGACCTAACAAATATTGTGGTAGAATGGTGGACTAAGATTCAAGGTTCGGTGAAAATTAATATATACTAAATATTATTTGAATAAATTTTAAATAATTTATTTAAAAACTAATATTTAATTAATTCTTGGGTTTTTTTCATGCCAAGAAATATTATTAGTATTATTATTATAGACATGGGGTTCTGGGGGGCTTAAGAAGATAATAAGGGGGTGTGTGTAATTATTATTTTCTAAACCCAGTACTATTTAAACCCAATTATATTATTTCCAACCCTAAGACTAGCCATTTTTTGTACACATCAACAAGTATAATTATATCAAATCCTAGAGAGCCCCACTCTAAAAAATGTCTCAAGAATGGATAGCGATTTTCCTCTACCACCACTCTTGATTCTAGAAAGAACGAGGAGAGTCCTTCTTGGAAGTGATTCTCATGTCGATCAAAGATAAAGAACTCAACTTTTAGGATCTACAACATTAGTACTCAAATATTACTATAAAAATGATAGGAGGTCCATGGTACATGTGTGGATCACTAATAGAGAGAATATACACTAGATTATTATGACTCAATGATGATACAACATATATACATTGTGAAATTCATAAATGAAGAAAGAATCCATAATAAGGTAATTCTTTAACTATATAAATTAATTATAAATTATTATGTGATGATAATTTGTTTAGTTCTAGTTTTTTCATGGAAATTAATCTTTGATTCAATTCTATTGGTCAAGAAATTATTCATCAATGTACATCTAGAATTAAACATTGATTATGAAATAATTATAACTTGGGAATTCTATATTAGTGATTCTAGTATTCCTGTAACATTAAAGTGGTATTAGAGTCATAATGTAATAATTTAAGATTATTTAAAGAGGGTAGATTGATTTATACATTTATCAATAGCTTTCAATTTCATTTTAATCATTATTTAATCCAAATTGTGCTATCTTCTATTATTCATCTTCATTGTAATAAATTTAATCAATAAATGGATTGATTTTGAATAAATAAAATTTGAAGAGCTCAACTAGAGGTGCCAAGGATTTTGGTCAGATTTCACAGGAGTATGTGGTGTCTATCCCATAGGTACACGTCGTGTACCTATGTTTAATGCACCAAGAAAACTCATGGATTAATTCAAAGTGTGTTCATTAATTACACATGGTGTGTATTTAATACATTTCATGTTGATCAGACCATCCTATTTCACGGTTAACTAGACTACACTACATGTAACTTATGTTCATGATGTATAGTTCATTAGTCAAGGATGATCCATGTGGTTTTACATGTCATGTGTGATTGCTAACCATATAACTTGGAGACCACATGATGTGTAGCCCAGGTAAAATCATTGTAACTCCATTAATGTTCAGGGTAGGCTAACATGCCCAGTCCCAAGACATGTGTCATAGAGGGATAGTGAAGAAATATACATCATGTGTATTTAGATACTGCATGTCATGTAAATTACCAAATTACATAGAATTTAAAATTAGTTTTTTACTTTTCTTAAACATTATCAACATGTGTCCTACGTGTGATTTTTGGACTTGTACACACCATGTGTTGGGTTTTATATATATTAAATATCAAACTTAATTTCAAAGTAATATTTGGAACTACATATCATGTATTAATCATAATACTGTGATTTATCTATGAACATTAAGACATAACATGTTGTGTAAAAAAATGTGTCCAAGTTTCATTTTTTGGTAGTATGTGCTATGAAACTATGTGATAAGAAATGAATGATACGTAAAAGTATACAAATATCATACCAGTCAAGTACTTTGGATGGGTACTCTCTATATTATATCCAAGGTACATGGTTTTTACTTGGTCAATTTTAAATAAATGTATTTAATTTTTATGAAATTGTAATGGATGAGAATGTCAATAAATTTTGGATGAGAATTAAGATAAACAAATTAGTTTATTAAAGAAAATAATTAATTGATTTGAGCATAATTTATCTTAAATAAGAAAAATTTGGAATGAATTCCAATTTTTTAAATGTATAATTTGTTTAATGTATGTGGTTGATTATGATCATAGACCAAAACGTTGTATGTTATTGGTTTCCTTTAAATTTATTATTACATTAAATTGATTGAATGTGTATCATCCATCATCTCATTATATGAGGGTCAGTGTGACCATGTTTTCCTTTTATGTAAACCCCCTAAACCAATCATTTGGTTCCCCGCACCTACATGTGAGTACAAGATTATGTAATGGACAGAGCTCTTGGAAGAGTGGTTAGTTCTAGTTTAGAGTCAAGGCGAAACCAATCCAAGTGATACATGGGAGAATAGGTGGAAAACTGTAATAACAACCAAGTCATGGTTTAAACTATTTTCTCTTAGGTCAATGGTTAGTTTATAATCCACTAGATAAACTAACCATTAGAAAAATATCATGATCAGACCACTCTTATAATTTTATTTATCAAATTGCATGGTAAATTTCATTATGGATGTTTTTTCATGATCAAATTAATTAATGAATTATCAACCATGTGAGATAAAACTAAAATAAATTAGATTATGTACAGACATTATCAAACACATGGTTAATCACTAAATTAATTCCACTTAATATTAACAAGAATGTAATAAATATAAAATTGGTTATTTAAACATAAATATTAAAATAAATCAACTATTTATATTAATTTGGTATAGTCTTCCGCTACTTGGGTATCAATAAAACCATAGTTCAAAATGTGTAACCAACCTCTGTTGGGGTTCATGTAGTTATCAAGGAATTTCTATCTTGAGTTTTGGGTTGACATAACCTAGTTTTTTAGGGATTTATCACCTTAAATAGACTTATTAAAACAATTAAAATATGTGTTGAATAAATCCAAATTTAGGGTTTTAGGATTGGGGATCTTAATCAATGGATCAAGGAGCTATGAGCTAAAGCAAGTGGAAAGTTACTCCTACCTAAATACCTATTGACTAACTTGACAGACCTCCATCTAGGTTATGAGAATGGGTATATGGATCATTTCCATTAATATACCAAATAAACATGATATTTTAAAACTAATGGTGTGGGATAATATTTTAGGATAAAGTTGTGGGAAACTAATAAAATTAATATCAATTATCTAATTATATAAATCAAATAAAGTACTAAAATATTTCTCTTTTTAGTTTTAGAAATAGAAATACACATGGCTTTAATTGTATCACTATGATCCATACATTAAAAGGATAAACTTCTCACTGACAGTAATTTCTATGAATGTAAAAGGTTATTTCATGTTATTCTATGACATGAAAGGAAATAATAGGTGATGTAAAACTTTATTTATGAAGTGCATGTCCTAGAGTTTAGTGAGGAAGAATTATCTATATATGAGAAACTTTTGGATGATTCCACATATGTCTAATGTTTCATGATATCTTCCATGTCCAATGATGCTTTAAATCAACATGAGGATATGGATGCTTATAGAATTGTATCTCACCTTCATGGTCTCTATAAAGGTAAATGAAGAAAAAGAGATATTATATCTCTAATGTACTATTCATGTACAAGTAAAGAGATTTAGAACTTTATGGGCCTCATGTAGTCAAGATGATAGGCTACATAGATTTCATAGACATATTGGGCATTAACTTCCTTGATGAGTTTCACAAAGATCTCATCCTTTCTTCACTACCTAAATAATTCTCTAATTTTATTATAAAATACATCATGAGAAACCACGATAAGTCTCATTTAAAACTACTTACTCTCATTATCCAATTTGATAAGGACATGGGGCCGGAAAAAACTACATTCATTTTGGTTCATAAGAAAAGAAATAAGAACAAAAAGGTAATCAAGGCACATACTATGTCTAAATTTTATGATCACCAAGATACAATATGTTTTTCATGTGAAAAGCTAGTCCACTAAAAGAAGAACTTCACCTAGAAGCAAGGGGAATTGAAACCAGTGTTCGCTATCGAGTGTAATATTTCTATATCTAAACATTGGGTATTAGATACATATTTTAGGGATAACATCTATATTCAAATGTAGAAACCAAGTAGATTTCATGATATTTCTAGAAGTTAGGTGAATATTTGAGCAGCTAATGGAGCATGACTCACTGATTTGAATATAGAATCTATTTTCAACTAGAGTGATTTTGGTCTTAAAGAACTATTATTTTATGGAAAATTTTAGTAAGAACAACATCTTTGTTTCTTACCTTGACATGGATAGATTTATTATCACATTCTAAAATAAATAATAACACTTTTACAAATATATCATTTTTTATGGTATGGAACAACTAAATAAAGTTATTTATGTGTTAAATTATGTAAAATAGGTATTAACAATAGATAATGAATCATGTTCGCATAGCTCGAATAACATTAAGCTATGGAATAAACATCTTGGTCATGTAAATAAGAATAATTTTACAAAGATCTATCAAGAGGGTTATTTATTATCTTTTAATGTAATAAAACTTAAAATATTTCATGCTTGTTTCTAAGGAAAAATAACCAAACCACCATTCAATGGATAAGGTTAAAGGGACATAGACCTTCTAAGATTAGTACACACTGATGTGTGTAGATAGTTTATAGTAAAATCTTAAGGTAGATATTATTATTTAATACAGTATACTGATGACTTGAGTATATATATGGATGTATCTACTTGATGAGGTATAAGTATGAAGAATTTATGAAATTCAAAGAATTAAAGAATGAATTACAGATTCAATTGGGTAAAAAGATAAATAATATTTGATCTGATAGAGGTGGTGAATATCTTAACAAGAGTTTATCAAATTTCTATAGAAGCTTTTAATTCTATCCTAACTCACTCCACCTAATACACTAAAGTGGAATGGTGTTGTTTAAATGGGGAACCATGTCTTGGTTGACATTGTAATGTCAATGATGAGTCAAGAAGATCTTTTATTGTACTTTTGGGGATATGAATTACATTTTTCAAAAAAAATCCTAAACTGAGTACCAACTAAGGTGGAAAACTGAATACCATATGAGTTAATGTATTCAAAGAAATATGTATTATCGCAAACTATAGTATGGGGTTGAGAGGTGTTTATAAGGCCATCTATGGAAACAAACTAGCACCATGGGAAATAACGTGTATCTTTATAAGTTATCATAGAGAAACAAGGTAATACAGCCTATACAAACCCTTATATAAGAATGTTACTTCTTCAAGAATATCCATATTTCTTGAGAGGGATAAAATCATCAATAAGGATAGTTGGAGTAATATTGACTTCAATGAGGTTGATTCTCATGGTTACAAAAGTTTCTATATTTACAAATTCCAAAATCGTGCATGGAAGAAGTTGTTATTAAACACAAGTTGTAATATCCTGTTACTATTTGTAGGTATTCCTAAACCTCTTTGTATAAAATTTATTTGGCTGGGTTTCATTTGGGATTGAATCAGGTGAAATTATGAAATTTTTGGAAGTTTCTAGGTTAGTGTGTGGTTGGTGTAGTATTTGCCAAACTATCCACCCAACTACAACAAATTGGGAGAATTGGGAATTGTGATTCACATGGATCGTGAAAGGTTTTATAAACCATGTTACATTTTTGAGGAACTGAATTACAAATATAAAATAGGTGCATGTATGGATCCCAATTTGACTCAACCTTGAACCTCTACCTAGGAAACTGTGCTGATGGGTTTTTTCTTAATCGTAATTTTTATTAAAAATTCCCATACCATACATTTAAATCCATGATGGACCTCATTCAAGCCAAACATATTTCTCCCTTCCTTATAGATCCCAAGAAGTGCTTTTGGTCCCTCATATACCTCCTAGAAGTGATTAAAATATTCACTCATGGCCTTCGATCTTCACCTGGTATGTTCCTTTTCCAGTTCTCATTATCCCTCAATCTCTATTCTTCTCTCTAGGGTTGCATAGATCCCCATGTTGATTTATGGACATAATACCAAATATTTTAGATCTAAACCTATGTTTTATTCATAGATCCTCATTTCCTTCATTCCCCATTAGAGTTTTCCAATTATGGCACTGTGAATCAAGATCTGTGGATCCTGAGGTAGGTGGTTCTATTACGATGCCCAATTTACATTAACACTAAATTTATTTCCTTTATTTTAATTATTTGAATTAAATGAAATTTCTTGGTTTCTATTAAATGGATTTATTTTTTTTTTGGAAAAAACCAATTCCATTGAATTGTGATTTTTAGAAAATGGGTTTTGGCAGGAAATTGGAAAAGCCCCAATTCCATTGAATTTGGGTGTGTCTATGGAAATTTGTGAATTTTAAATTTTTTAATTTAAATTGTGTATTTTATGGAAATTTATTTAATTAAAATTTTGAATTTAAGTGTTGAAATTTTTTTATATAAAATTGTAAAAAATCCAAATTCAGTTGAATTGGGGGTTTGTTATGAAATTGATGGAATTTGTTTGAAAAAATAAATGGTTGAATTTAATTTGTAATAGTGGATTGTAAAATTGCATGAATTGGTTTCAAATACTTATTTGTGAAAAATGGATTAAAATGGTTTTATAGAAACCTTAGGGTTTTATATTGGTACAATGACATATTTTTTATTAAAACCTATCTTGGTTTTTAAAGAGAAAATTGGAATTTTTTAAATGGAGAATGGGATGAATTGTATTTTTAGTAGAGTTGGAATATATTGACCATCCTTGTTTTTTACTTGAGCACGTACAAGCCTTAGTTGGTTAGTGAGTTATTTTGTGTGGCACTATATGACTTACAATGTTCTAAAACATTATATCAACACATCACATCCCTTAAGAGATGGTGATGAGTCCTCTTTACCTTTGGACCAAAGGGGAATATGTACATATTTTTCATTTCATAGTGTCAGGTCCCTATATCCTGGAACTATCATACCTAATTAGGCATATGACCATGTTTCTTTCTTGTTTTTATTTCAAATGTTTATATTCCATTGTTGTAAAAAAATTTACATGCCTTGTAAATTTATATAAACTATTTTATATAAAAGTGTTTATTTATGCCATTTTGTGAAATGTGCCATTTGTGTAAACCATCCTTTTATTAAAGGTAAATTCCATTGATTGAAATATATTTCCATCATTTGAAATGTTAATCATGAATTGATAATGTATTTACATCTTTTGAATTGTAAATAATGATTTGTTTAAATATTATTTTGGTATACTAAACCTATTTGTTTAAAAATTGAAAGCACATTATTGATTAATTTAACATTAGAATATTATTATGGAATATTTGGTGAAATCCTACAATGATTTAGATCACACCCTACTTATTCCTTCGGGTTTTTATCGATTACTTTCTTTGAGGTTCGATAAAGGGAAAGGTAACTCGTGGAGGTGATTCTAGTTGTTGAACCTTTGAATTGGTGAGTTATGTCTGAGTTGGGACTTGGGTAGTTTTTTCTTTTTTTTTTGTACTTCCTTATAGTACTTGGTTTTTTCAGTCATTTTTTACTTATGATACATTAATCCTATTGGAGTTTCTTTTGATATGAATATTATCTTGTTTCTTTTTATTGCACATTGTTAGTGGAAAAATCCTTCCCACTTCCATTTTGTATGATGTTAGGTGCAAGTCACTGACCCATGGGGATCATGAACTCCCTTAGGTATATGTTGAGACTGGATTGTTTATCAGGTTACAAGGGTACATAGGTTGGTTTGTGACAATGTGGTATCATAGGTTCAAGTTTAACTTCTCATCTTGAAGTCAGTATGCATTATGAAATCTTTTTAGGAGATAAGAGGTAGTTTCGATTGAGTATCTAGCCAGATATCACTGCAATTTACCTTAAGTCGTCAGGGGTGGTAAGAGAAAGACATCTTGGGCATTAATTCTAGTATTTTTCCTGTTTTTATTTGGATATATTGAAATCCAAATCTTTATTGTTCTATATGTTAGGATTAATTTCCCATGTTTCTTTGTTTGTGTGTAACATGATGTCTTCCTTGTTGTCTATTGATGTTGTGTAGAATCATGAATATGAGAAAATTTGAGAATTAGATCCATGAAGATACTACTACACAACTATAGTGAATGAATCCAGTTGTAGATCCAAATCTAGTTGATGTGATTGTGTGCACTATCCAAGATCTAGGATAGGAACCACCTCTAGTTCTTGTTCAGGCCCCAACTATGGAACCTAAAAAGGACATTCTCAAGATTTTTCTCTCAAGAGTTACTTCACCATAATCAATAACTATTCAATGGATCAAATGATCCTTGATAGGATGAGGAATGGTTGATCAGAATAGAGTGGTTTTTTTGGTTCGTGGACTCACCCAACAAAATCAAGGTGAAGTGTGTCACCTTCATTCTAGAAGGACTGAGCAGGAGATGGTGGTAAATGATGGTGATATGGAAACAACATGTGGGATTAGAGTGTAAAGACTTCAAGGTTCTTTTCACCAACCATTTCTATCCAAATTCAATGTAATTGGCTAAGTCTACTGAGTTTTTCAAAGTCGAGTAGGCTGACAGGACCATAAAAGAGTATGCAAAATTTTTTGCTGATCTTATGCATTTCACACCAGATATTGCTTCAAATGATAATATAGAGTATTGATGGTTTTAGTTAGTAATTATTTCTAGATATTTGTTTTTGTATTTTCTTGCTAAATCTTCCTTCTTATTCTGATGTGTTGGATAGAGCACTTATGGATGAAATGGACCAAGCTGGAAAATCAGGGTTATTGGGAGTTTATTTCTATCCCAGTGACCATGTGAGTTCCTTCAAGGGAAAGTGTAATCCTGATGATTCTCATAGAATTTATTGACGGAAAGATCATTCTAGACCTCCTATAATTCCAAAAATAGTTCCTTTGATTTGCTACCTGTGTATCAATCCAAGACATTAAAATAGGGTTTTCACTGAGGCACCCAAGAACTGTGGCTCCTAAAGATGCTTGGGGCACATACAGAGATTCTTCCATGTCTATTATACTCCACATAGTGGAGCAGGAACGTCAAATACTCATAAAACTATAGGTAAATCAGAGTCTTAATGTATAAAAGGGTTCTAGCTATAGGCATCTGGAATGAAGCTACTTCATGCAGAGGAAGAGTCTCTAGCGGAAGCCAATACGTGTCCAGCAATTGTGAGAGGTACCATTACTATATATTCATCATTAGTGACTACTATATTTGGTAATGGTGAATCTCATTCATTTACTTCAATCTATGTAGTTATTATGCTTAATATTCCTAAAGAGATTATATCATATGTTATGGATATTACTACACCCATTAGTATGAAGAGAGAGAATATTCTCTATATTCCATCTTGTGTATTCTTTCTATCAGATGTCGATATTTTTTCGAGTTTTCTAGTTCTCTAAATGAAACATATTGATGAAATATTTTGGATAGACTGGATACTACCCAATAAATCCTAGATTGATTGTTATATTTGACAAGTCTCTTTTAATACACCCAGTGTTGTGCCTTAGGTCTTTCAAGGAGAATGGGACCCAAGGTCAACCATGAATAGACCTTCTTATCTAGATTTTGGTAAATTAATGTCATTTTTTCAGAACACCAACTTTTAGAGTAGGTATGTTTATTATGAGTACCTTGTTAACCCTAGGTCTAACCAATGATCCTGCAGTTTTCATGGATTTAAGGAACAGTATTTTCCATGAATACCTTGATACCTTTGTGGTAGTATTTTTGGATAGAATACTTGTTTAATCTAAGTCTGAGGAGGATCATGTGCATCATTTAAGAACAATTTTTAATCCACTAAAAAATCACTTACTTTATGCCAATCTTTTGAAATGTGAATTTTAGATTCATAAAGTAAACTTTTTGGGACACATGGTGTCAGAACATGGTAATTTAATTGATCCTAAAAAAGGTTAAAGATGTTATGACATGGTAATAACCAAAAAATGTCTTTGAGATTCAGAGATTCTTGGGTGTAGCTGGTTATTATCACTGGTTTGTTAAGGACTTCTCAAAGTTATCTTCTCCGATGAATTCCCTAACTCAAAAGAGGGTAATTTTTACTCAAAGTAAAGGATGTCAGAATCATTTAGTTGATATGAGAAATCTTTTGAATACTATGCCTATGTTTAATCTTCTAGAGGTTTGGTAGGTCTATGTGTTTTTTTGTTGCATCGGGATTAGGGTTGGGATGTATTCTTATGAAAGGTGAGCTTGTTTTTGCCTATGGATCTCATCATCTTAGGCCACACAAGAAGAATTACCTAACCCATGACCCTCAATGTGTAGTTTTTATGCATGATCTTGAGAGTTGGAATCATTACCTTTATATAGAAATATTTACTATGTATTCATACAATAAGATCTTAAGTTATATCATATCTCAAAAATATTTGAATCTCCTCCAGAGGCATTAAGTAGAATACCTAAAATATTTCAATTTTGAAATTACCTATAACCTGTGGAAATATAATTTCATTTAAGATTATTTTCGAAATAAAACATCAGATCCAAGTAGTGAAATAATCTTTAGAAGAGTGGAATTTGATGTCTCTCTTAGCACAGTTGCATATTGGAGTTCAGGGGAAATGGTTCGAGGTTTTCCTGGACAATGTTTAGTTAACATCCTCTCTTCTAGAATTTATTATTCATAATCAACATCTTGATGATTATTTTCATAGAATTATATACTCTCTTTATAGTGGGAAGATAGTTTCCCAGTGGTCTCTTTCCAAAGAGGGAATTCTATGCTATCATAATCATTTGGTGGAACCATCTTTGGTAAGGAAATATGTGATGGGGGGTTGTAATAATTCATAGTTGGAAGTGAACCTAGGACCCAAAAATATGCTCTATGACATGTATAAGAACTTTTAGTTTCTATATATGAGATGGGGCATTACTGAATTTGTCTCTCACTATTATATGTGTCGGCATGTCAATGTTGAGTGCCAAAAACCTTCAGGTTTTCTTCAACCATTTCCAGTTTCTACTTGGAAGAGGGATGAGATCTCTATGGAATTTTTGGTTGCATTATGTACCTATTTAAATAGGAATACAATATGGGTTTTTATATACTGTCTAATAAAATCACCTCACTTTTTACCCATTCATGATAAAACAAAATTTGAATAGTTGGGAGATCTCTATGTGAAAGATATTTTTCGGTTGCACAGAGTTCCTTATTCTATAGTTTCTGATAGGGATCTATAGTTAACTTCTTTATTTTAGAGAGTCCTTTAAAATTCACTCATATCTTACATCCATTTGATTTCAGCATATCATTCGTAGTCAGATGGTCATACAGAAAGAGCTACACATGTTCTTGATGATTTTCTCTATGTTTGTGTTCTCTAATTTGGTGTAGCTTGGGATAATCATTTGGGGATGGTTTATTTTTCTTAGAAAAATAGTTACTATTCCATGATTAGGATGGCTCCTTTTTAGGCCTTTTATGGAATTCCTTGTAAATCTTCATTGTGTTGGTCAAAGATTGGTGAAATTTCCTTGGTTAGACTGAGATTGGTGAAAGAGACAAAATAAAAGATCAATTTGATTCATCCAATAATGTTTAGGGAACATAGAAAAGATGTTTCTTATACTGATCATCATCATAAACCTTTTTAACTCTCAGTTGTTGACCAGGTTTTCTAGAAATTTTCACCTTGGTTCGGTCATAGAGGGAATGGGAGGAAAGGTAAGCTTGATCCTCATTTTCTAGGACATTTTTAGGTTGTTGATCATGTGGGTAAAGTTGTATATCATTTAGAACTACCACCAAAACATATTCCAATACATTATTTGTTTTATGTATCTTAGTTTATAAAGTATCTATCTGATCCATCTCATGTTCTGAGCTAGAGTGATATTGAAGTTGAACCCAGAATATCTGTGTCCGAACGGATGATCACGATAGTTGATTCTGAAACCAAGTTACTTTATGGAAGGATGATACCTTTGGTTTGTGTGCTATTTCATCATGGTTCTAATTCTAATGAGATGTGGTAGAGGGAGGCACTGATGAGAGAGAAGTGGTCTCATCTTTTTACGTGGAATCTTTTTCGTAGGCTTTATGAGGATAGAAAGTTTATATGGTGGGAGGGTTATAATAACTTGTTACTATTTTTATGTATTTCCAAACCCCTCTTTTTGAACATTATTTTTTGGGGATTATTTTGGGGTTAAATCAGATAAAATTATGAAATTTTTGGAAGTTTTTCAGGGAGTGCATGGTTGGTGCACGTTTGGGTCATGGTTTTCCAAACCGTGCGCCTTACTTGAGAAAATTAGAAAAATTCGATAATGGTATTTTCATGGAATGTGAACAGCTTTACATACCATGTGACCCTTTTTAGGAAACTATACGGGCCATAAAACAGGTGCACGGCTTGCGCATGGTTTGACTAAATCATGCGCTTCTTTCCAGGAAACTGTGCAGAAAGGTTTTTCTTTAATTTGAATTTTTATTAAAAATTCTCAAACCCTTCATTTAGGTCCCTGACAGACCTAATTTTACCAAAAAAAAATTCTACCTTCCTTTGGGCTCCCAAGAATAATTTTTGGTCCCTTAGATCCCTCTCGAAGGTGATTCGAAACCTGAGGAACGTCCTTCAATCTTCACTTGGTAGGTTCCTTTTCCTTTTATCATTCTCCCACAATCTCTCTTCTTCTATCTAGGGGTTCATAGATTCATGTGTTTATTTTTGGATCTAATAACCATTTTTTTTAATATAAACCTAGTTTTGATTCATATATCTTCATTTTATTCATTCCCCATTTGAGTTTTCTGGTTATGGTGTTGTGATTCAATATTTGTTTATCCTGAGGTAGGGGGTTCCATTACGATTCCCAATTTACATTTAATCTAAATTGATTTTTTTTTAATTTCAATTGTTTGAATTAAATGAAATTTAATGGTTTTTATTAAATTTATTTCAATAGTTTTGTTGAAAAAAACTCAATTCCCTTGAATTAGAGTCTTTAAGAAAAACAGGTTTTTGCATGAAATTGGAAAACCTGCAATTTCATTGAATTGGGAGTGTTTATGGAAAAATTTTAAATTTAAATTGGGAATTTGATGGAAATTGATTTAATTCAATTTTTTAATTTAATTTTGGAAATTTTTTTGATGGAAAATTGGGGGAAAACCCAATTAAATTGAATTGGGGGTTTGTTATGAAATTGATGGAATATGTTTAAAAAATTAAACTATTGAATTTAATTTGTGAAAGGGGTTTGTGAAATTTCATTAATTGGTTTCAAATCATTACTTTTGAAAAATGGATTTAAATGGTTTGATAGAAACCATATGGTTTTATCTTTGTAAAAAGGCATATTTTTTATCCAAAAACCCATCATGGTTGTTAAAGGTTTTGCATATTTGAAAGGAAGAACGAGATGAATTGTATTTTAATAAGTCTTAAAATAAATTTTTCATTGTTTTTTTTACTTGAGCAGGTAAAAGCCTTTTGTAGGTGGTGAGTTATTTTGGGTGGCACTTTTTGACTTATAATGTTCTTAAACATCATATCATCAAATCACATCATTTAAGTGATGGTGATGAGTCCCCTTTTCCTTTAGCCCAAAAGGTAATATGTACATATTTTTTATTTCACAATGTCAGGTCCTTATATCTTGGAAATATCATTCCTAATTAGGCATATGATTATGTTTCACTACTTTAAATGGAGAATATACCAACAGAAGTTTTCCAACAGTTTCAATAAACCTTTGGAATAGGAGTCCATACCCAAAAGTTTCACTAAACCATTGGAATAGAAATTTTTAGATGACTTTTACCCAACAATTTTATCAAAATGTTGGGATATATGAGTTTTAGATGACTTTTACCCAACGGTTTGATAAAAATATTTGGATATGTTAGTTTTATGAAGGCTTTCCCAATGGTTTTTTGAAACTATTGGTAAAGCTTACATTTCCCAACGGTTTTAAAAAATAATTGGGAAAGATTTCCTATAAATTTCCAGCAGACCCAATCCCCCATCCGCGTGATTGTAGGCCTAAATTCAAGACCTAATATCTCTCATTCTCAGAACATTATTCCACCAGATCCATATTCAATCAGAAAATTGTGTTGTTCTACACTTCAAA
Source organism: Viscum album (assembly GCA_963277665.1). Lineage (NCBI taxonomy): Eukaryota > Viridiplantae > Streptophyta > Magnoliopsida > Santalales > Viscaceae > Viscum > Viscum album. The sequence goes on from OY728150.1 coordinate 1,595,051,972, forward strand.
TATGTAATTTATGCCTTAGGTTTAATGTTTTGCATCATTATTTTTTGTTTTCTATTTTGATTTGGCTTAAACCCGAGGTTTGTGCTATATGTCAAACCCAACAATTGAAATTTTATTCGTTTTCTATTTTTTTTCTACATTTCAACTGTCATGGTTGTGTGAATCAACTTTATTTGAAGTGGGGGTTGCAGGTGGTGGGGGTGCAGTGGGTGGGGGAGGGGGTGTGCAGGTGGGGGTGTTCAGGTCGGGGGTGTGCAGTGGGTGAAGGGGGATGTGTAGGTGGGGGTGTGTAGTGAGGGGAGTCTATTGTGTGTGAGGTTGGGGGTTGTACAGGTGGGGTGGGGGTGGGCTATACAGGTGGGGGTGGGGGAGGGGGTTGTGCAAGTGGGAGGGTGTAGGTGGGGGGCTATATAAGAGGGTGGGGGAGGGGAGTGTGTAGGTTGGGGGTTTGGGCTGGGCAGGTGGGTGTCTATTGGGGGGTGAGGTGGGGGATTGTATAGGAAAAAACATATCTACATTGAGTGTATCCACAATATGGAACCATAGCTAACTCGTAACTTAATGTAGTTCTTAGGTCCCTCATCACCAGTGACACAAATCAAGAAAATTTCCCCTATAAGGTATTAACATGTCACGGTGTTCCACCAATCTGATGTACCACTAACAAGATCCAATTCATGGTAAAATACATATAGGGTGTAACATACTAGTAGTGAAAACATATTATCATCAATATATAGCAGCACACATAACATTATTTGATCCAAACCAACATGGAAATTTTCTAAAGTATTATTTAGGAAATAAAATATAATAATAGGTATCATGGAATACACACACATTGACATGTGATCATAATAAAGAATAGTATGAAATAATATAACACATAAATCGTATTATGAAAACATTTTTAAATGACATCCCAATAGGTAAGGAACACCATGCCCAAAAAATTTGAAATTAATTTCGTGGTCCATTAAGGGTTCCGATAACTGAAAAACATTATCACACGAGCCTGAAATTTTTCTCCCATGGGGATATCTTTGATCTATTACAATAGAAAATATATTGTGTTCAAGATTAAGGTCAGGGGGAATCCAATACAAGGTATCAAACTAAAAATACACAAGTTCTGTCATCAATAATGGTGGTTAACAAGGATCTTGAAGTATTGAGTTTTTAAAACAAATACTATATTATTAGTGGATATAATATTCCTAAAAATCGAAGGTTTAGAAAAATAACTTAGATAAGGTAATATATATTAATAACTAACCACTTGGGGTTATATTGGAAGTTTTTAGTATGTTTATTAACCATATAATATAAAAATACAAAGAGACATGGTAAATAACATACAATTTAACTAAGAGTTAAATCTAAAAGGTAAGGTTAATATGATGACCTAAACCTATCTAAAGCCTATTGGTTGAGAGTTTTTTGACCCATCCCCACCTTATCCTCTAAATAAATCATTTTTGAACCATTAGAAACAGAAAATTATTTTATTATAAAATAATATTTCAAGCTTTTCCTAAAGTGACCCTCACTTCTATTATAAAAGGGTACTTCCCAGTCTCTTAATTTCACACCTCCGAATACATTTTTCTCGGACAACCCCAAATATCATCCCAAATTTCCTCCCTTAATCCTAGAGGCCTTCCTTTTGTCAGAAATCCAACCTAAGTATCCATTTTGATCATATCAAAATGAAGAACCTGAAGAAGAGGTAAATATTTCATCACATCTTTCAAATTATTTTCTTCTTCCACTTCCTCTTTATTTGTTGTTTCCATTATAAAATAATAACACCAGTATCTTTTATATACTATGATTTTATTATAAATATGTTACAACCATATTCTTTATTCTATCCATCCTATAAATGAAAAAGTTATCATATGTGCATACGTATGGCTTACCGTCTCCACTTCGTGGTGTAGTTTGTTATTCAAACACTTCATTATTTTGGATGGGTATAATAATGAATATATCTAATGTAAATAATAAATATAACATTTTAATGATTCTTTATATATTATATATCATCCAATTACATATGATTTCACCATAAATATAATGATATTGTCGCTCGTGCGTACGTACGGCTTACCGTCTCCACAAAGGCGATGAGATTCATTCCCCATCGTAATAATTCAAGAATAATTTTCATTTTTTGATTAAAAATAATATTTAAGAACATAATAAAACTCTGTATATGAATCAAATACATCCTATCCATAACAAATATGGCTTACATAACCAAGCATATAAAGGAAAACGAATTAGTTAACACCCGAAATGATGACACTAATAAAATATTATTAACAAAGTAATATTATAAGATCATTTATGATATCATATTTATGTATATGGTCCTTTTATAATTTAATAACAATTATTTAACAATTATACAGGAGGTTGACGTACCCTCGAACAATGAAAAGTACAAGGTAAGGGTTAATTATACAATCTCTTTACTTATATGAGGTTGTTTTTACGTAAGTATCTACTGGGACCTCTTTATCATCCACATCTGTGTTTTCTTAAAAATGTATTTCAAAACATTTTTACTATTAATAGACAATGGTTTAAAGTGATTTATAAACTTATTTGACCTTATATTTTTTTCAAGGAATCTTTTCTTCGTTTTCCAAACAAGGTACTTTATGACCTTTTCAACAAAATTAAGGTAAGAATGTTTTTTTACTTATACGGCGGGTGCGGAAATTTTCTGTCGTTATAACATCATCGAAACATCCCTTTAAAGCTTATAAGAATATTTTTAAAATAAATGTTTTATTTTATAATTATATTACTTTTAAATGATTTCAAAATAGAAATAGATATTTCTCTAAAAAAAGTTTTTATTTCATCTATGTCAACATCCTTTTGATGGATTTTATGCTTGTTTGAATTTTATTTATTATGATACAAATATTCCATATCGTAATGAAGGATTTGTGATATGTCTGAATATAGATGTGTTATTCTTATACCATTCATGTTTTATGGATCAATTATTGACATCTCGTATGCTAGTTCTAATATGAATGTTTATGTTATGTCTAAAACTTTTCATATAAGTAATGCATTGAACTTAGTAAGTGACGGGTGTAGCCCTCTATATCTCCTCGATGCATCGGTAGGTACCATGAGATAGACTAGTGTCTTGGCACAAGGCCTTGACAAAATCTTATTTGTATTCTTGCCACAAGGCCTTGAATATGTGGTTATGAAGTTTAGCATTATGAATTCCATCATTATGAAAGTGTCTATTGATATTGCATGTGATTATTTGACAAGTAGAATATCGATGTCAATAAGTAAATAGAATTATTTGATTTTATATTTTCCATATTATGCTAAATTTTAAGTTTAAAAGGATTTTTTATTCTAATACATTACCTTAAATGTTTATGATTATTTATGATCGTTTATGCTATATTTTTATACTTACTAAGCATATGAGATCACCCCTTTCTATGTTTTATTTTCCAAGGATATGAAAAGTATTTTATGGTTGACCTGCAACGATAGGATCAGGATATAAGTGTGTTAAAAAAGGGTAAAAATGTTTTCGTTGTTTTTATTTCATGATGTAATGTAAAACTTATGAATGTATCTAGTACTTCCAACGCTACTAAACTGATCAAACTTTGGGATTTTATCCCCTATGATCATGAAAATGTTATATAATAATGCACCTACTCTGGGTAACCGGGTTCGGGACATTACAATTAGTATCAGAGGAAGTTTAGTACAATCCTTAGAAGCTAGATTTATAAAAAAAACTCTGATTATAGAACATTACCCAAAGATATACTTTGAGGATTAGTATAGAAGAACTTCCTAGAATTTTGGTACTGTAGATATTTTGTGAGATTTCCAAGCAATAAATCCTTTCCTAGATACAAGAAGGTAGAGGTGGCTCTGGCACAGATGTACCAAGCAGTAAAACTTGAAAGCACCGCTTTGAGCTAGACTCAAATGGGAATTGGTCCACCACAATGGGCCTTTATGCACTCTTGGTTACGACACTCCTGAGGGATATGCTTGGGATAATTATCATTTTATTTAAAAACCATTGTGAAGTTTCTATGAGTATATACTTCTTCAATGAAAACATTTTTATGATTATGGATTATATCCATAAATTTTTCAATTTATGTTAAGTGTCTTACAAGTTTGGAATTGTGTATTGTGATTCATAAACTAATCTAGTGTATGTTATTGTTTAGAAATGGCACATAGTGGAAGGAATGAAACCCATATCAATATACGTAATCCATGTAGGGATTTCCCTCCTACACAAGATAATTATAGTGGATCTAGTGAAGCAATGGGTGTGATCAGCTTATTACCATACTGGGACAAATCACTCGGGTTATGAATAATAACCTTACCCGTATGGAGCACCCTGAACCACAATGAGGAGGATCAATGTTAGAACGCTTCATGAGGAAAAAAACACCAACATTCAATGGGAGTACAAATCCATTAGTAGCTGAGAAATGGATAAATTCCTTAGAGAAAATATTTCATGCTTTGGGGAGTAGTGAAAGTGAAAAAGTTTTCATGGTATTTTATCACCTCACATGAGATGCGGATCAATGGCGGTCATTAATCCAAAACACAAAGGAAGATGAAGAAGTACAGAACATGAAATGGAGTGAGTTTAAAGAAATTTTCTTAGAAAAATACTTTTCTCATGACCATCGAGTGGATATGGAAAGAAAATTTCTGAGTCTCAGGCAAAAGGAGGATGAGAATGTCACAAAGTATGAGGCTAACTTTACAAGGTTAGTAAGTCATGCTGCATATTATCTATGTAACCCAATGAGTAATATCGGTAAATTCTTTGATGGTTTAAAACCATTTATTCATCGATCAATTGTCTCACAATCCTTCTCATCATATGAATACATTGTCTCATACTCTATCAAGAGAGAAAATGAATTCTCTAAGTCTTACGATTTTAATGAAAAGCAAGAGAAAAAGAGATCTCCAAAACACTTTGGAAATGGAAATAAGTGGAATAAAGAAAAAGTTGAATATCCATCCTATGGTAAATGTTCGAAGAAAAACCCTAGTAGTTTCCTGAAGAGAATGGGAGTTGATTACAAGTGTGGTGAAAATGGCCACCAAGATCGTGATTTCAATGGGAAGAAAGAGGTTGTCAATGTTGAATGCTACAATTGTTGAGAAAAGGGGCATTATGAAAATGAATTTCCTAAGCGCCAAGGGAACTTAACTTAGAAAAGGACAAGGGAGAAAGTCCAAGCTTATGCGATCACTACTACTGAGGATGAAGTTCTGAAAGACGTGGTGGTAGGTAATTTAATTGTTTCCTCAAGTTTATCCAATGCTTTATTTGATTCTGGATCATCACACTATTTCATATCTTCCTAGTTTTCTAAGAAAATTGGATATTTTCAATTTGAATTAATAAAGGAGTTTTCAGTCAAAACACCTAAAGGAAGTATCATCGCAATAAGGTTTTGTGAATCAGTTCCCATTAAGGCACATAAATTTTCTTTATCTGTTGATCTCATAATCATACCCATGATTGAATTCGATATAATCCTTGGTATGGATTGGATTTCAGACCATGATGCGAAAATTTATTATAAGAAGAAGGAGGTTACAATTTTTAATGATGATAAGGAGTACCTTATCTTTAGAGAAGAAACTCCACCACCTGATTCTTATCTAGATCCACCCCCAGTAGCTCTACTAAATTCAATTATTGGGGAGGAAGAGAATTAAAATAACTATGGGTGAGGAAAGGAATGTTCAAATAGTGAATGTACCTATTGTTCAAGAATATGTTGATGTGTTTCCAGAGGATTTACCTAGGAATCCTCCAGAACTAGAAATTGAGTTTTCCTTTTATTTAATTCTGGGTTCAAGGCCCATATCGAAGACCCATTATATAATGGCCAATGTGGAATTACTAGAACTAAAGAAAAAAACTATAAGAATTGAGTAACAAGGGATTTTTTCTCCCTAGTGTTTCTCCATGGGGATACCGAGTCCTTTTTGTTAAAAAGAAATATGGATCTATGTAACACCTCGAGCTTCCACGATACTCTTCTCTTTCAATAATGCAATAGCTTGCATTGTACGCAAGTTCGAGATTCTAATGCACAGCGACCAATAAAAATAGCCATTATGAATAGTAATACCCACTTTTTGAAATTATATATATTTTATATTTCAAAATGGAATTCATTTTTGGATTTGGAATATCAAAATTATCCTATGTTGAATTTTTGGTATTTTTCTAAGAACTTCCAATTTTTTATGAATAGTGAAAAATACTTAAAAACTACTTTTTAATCAAAATAAATTATAGTGATAAATTATACTATAGAGTGGTTTTAAAGTATAATTAGAATATATTTTTACCATTTTATCCAATGGTGGTCATTAGAATTAATTTCACTTTGAAATTGGACATAAACAATTGTCAATCTTTTGATATATATTGTTTCTTAAAAACAGGCTATTTGTTGTGACAGTGGAAATTAATTATAAAATTAATTAATTCAACTTATATGTTTGGAATTTTTTAAAATAGACATCATTTATTATTTCTGAATATCAATTATAGTTAGGGTGAAATTTTGGCATTGTTCTAAAAAACATCAATTTTTGATGAATAGTGAAACCACTAAGTGGTAGTTAAAAAACTGATTTTTTGTTTAAATGAAACATTACCACTTCTGTGATTTGATTTTCAAAAATCCGACATACATGGTTGTCATTACGAAGTAAAATATGGTTCAATGGGAATAAAAAAAGTTTTTGGTGAATAGTAACTTTTAAGTTTAATTAATCGCGATTAAAGTTAATTAGTGAAATTTAAGGTAAAAATGATATTATAAAAATATGAAATTACTTTTACACTTGTCCTACAATTATTTTATGAGTCATGGCCGACCAAGAAAATCCATGGGTCAACTTGGGGACCCTATGGAGCCACTTGGGTAAGAAAATGACATTAATAACTTTTTATTTAAAGTAAAAATAAAATGGTCCCAAACATGTTTTGTTTTACTAAAACAATTATTACATGGGGTTATATAAGATAACTTTTCGACTATAAATATTAATTGGAAATATAAAAAGATTTCCTACATCAGGTTAATTTTTTTATAATTTTTAGACATTAAAAAAATTAAATTTTTTATCACACAATGATGATGCAGCGATTACCTCATTAATTAACGATTTAAATAAAATGAAAAGATAATGTAAAATCTAAGGATTACACTTGTTAAAAACCTATTGGATGATCATATTTCAAACCCTTATCACCTTATCCTCTAAATATATCATTGTGGGACCTTTAGAATCCGAAAATCATTTCATAATAATGTAACATTTCAATCATTCCAAGAGTGCCCCTCCTCTCATCTTATAAAAGGCCCCCACCTCTACCACCTTATTTACACATTCAAGCCATTTTTATTGTCCAACCTCTGACCAAATACTCTCTCAACTTCCCTCTCTTACTCCTAGAAGCCTCAATTTGGTAAGAAGTCTTCCCAAGGAAGCCTTTGGCTCAAATCAAAAAGAGTTACTTTATTTTAAGGTAATGTCTTCTCTTATGTTCTTTTGTTTTATTTTGCTTCTCCAACCCCATAAACTCTTTTTATTCCTTTCTTTTGTAACAACACCAGTATCTACAATATACTAGGATGTTGTTATGATAATTATTATAGCTACACTTAGACACACCTCCGTCTAATGGTTAAAGAACATACTGTTTCCGTGGATGGATAATTACTGCCTCACGAAACGATGATTGTTCTATCTTCTCCTACCACATATCATGGTGGCCATTATGATGGAACTATATTTATTTATGATATATATTATATTTATTTTCTCTATATGATTCTGTATTTTACATTTAAATCATATCTTTTTTCTTTGCATGTTGTGCGAATGCGATAATTTCATTTGAGGAAGTGCGGACTATCGCCCCCTCAAAGTGATTAGAATCGTTAATTCCATATTTGGTATGCATAAAGGATGGAGTAAATAATATTAAACATGATATTATACTGGAATTATAGTATATTTTTATATAATTATAATTTCATTCCATTAAATATGAAATAGAAATTAAAGTAGCGTTCATGCGTACGAACGGCTTACCGTCTCCATGAACGGTGCATTTCATTTATTACATCTAAATGTTATTTATTATTATAAATGCATGTATATACTAGATATATATGATATATATGATATCTAGATAATGAATATAATTCTGGATATAATGGATATTTCACCACATGAATAACTTGTAATTATAAGAAGTTTATTTTTGACTCAAGTACCAAAGATCGACAAAACGACCGTTATTAACTTAAATAATTACATAATGTTCATAACATGGTAATAAGTGATATAAAAGGAATAATGAACATGAAAAAGTTTCTTAATCAAATATAAATTAACTCTAGTTTATTATTCCGGAGATTAAAGAACGATTGAGTCAATTCGGAAACGAGGTAAGGGAACTTCTTAACCCAATTTTCATTCTTTGGGTTAATCTCCTACTTTCAAATTATGTCATGATATTATTATGTCCTATCTTATATTTGTACTTTATTTATGTGTACTTATAGTGAATACAAATAATATATCTATTTTATTTAAAAATTATCTTTGTAAGGGACTTCGTCTCAATCTCCATTCATTGAGGCATATTTTCTTTTATACACAAATTTCTTTTATACAGTGTATAAACCCCTTTGACTTTTACATTTATTCAAAATGAATATTTTTATATGAAGAATTTTACTAAATGACAAAAAGGAATGTTTTTCTTGTCGTACGTATGTGGTGACAATGACTTCTTCGCCGCCGTGACCATTATTTGAGTTCTGGCTTCCTCTACAAGCCATAACTTTTTTTTAAAGGAAAAATAAATACAAAGTTTTAATTTTCTTTTATTTTGGTATTGAAAATGGTTTTGAAAGTGATTTTTATTATACCAATGTGTTGTATTGATATCTTTTATTGAAATTTGGAAATGTTATGTTTCCTTTATGCATGTTTTATATGATACGATTATGTTATGGTTTATGATATGTTTAACAATGTTCGTATGAGGAATGCATTGGACTTAATAAGTGACGGATGGAGCCCGCTATAGCTCCTCGATGCATCAGCTGGTCTCATGAGACAAACTAGTGTCTCGGCACGAGGCCTTGACAAAATATTATTTGTAGTCTTGGCACGATGCCTTGGATACGTGGTTATGATAGTCTGGCATTATGCATTCCATCATTATGGAAGTGGTTATTGATATTGCATGTGATTGTTCGACTAGTATAATATCCATGTGAAGATGTAAATGGAATTATCTCATTTTACTTTTGTCATATTATGTTGAAGTTAAAGTTTAAAAGGATTTTGTTTTAGTTATACATTGCCTTAAATGTTTATGTTTATTTATGAAAGCTTATGCTAAATTGTTATCCTTACTGAGCATCTGAGCTCACCCCTTTCAATGTTTTATTTTTATCAGGATGTGAAGAAATATTTTATGACTGACCTGTAGGGATAGTCTGAAGGGGGTATGGGTGTAGACTATGGAGACTATGTTATTGTAGTTTTTCACTTTATTATGTAATGTAACATTTTTGAATGTATCTAGTGTTTCCAAGGCTACTAAACTAATATGTCTCTCGAGACTTGATCTTTTGTGATCAAGCCAATGTTACAAAGTAATGCACCTACTCTGGGTAACTAGGGTCGGGGCGTTACAGTTGGTATCAGAGGCAGTTTAGTACTAACCTTGGATGCTAGATTTAGATAAATTTAGATTAGAGCACATAGCCCTAAGATAGACTTTGAGTATTAGTATAGAAGACATTACAAGAATTTTGTTGTTGTAGAGATCTTGGGATTTTTCCGAGAAATACATCCCTGTAGGGATATGAGCAGGTAGAGGCGGCTCTGGCACAGATGTACCTAGGAGTAAAACCTAAAAACACCGCTTTGATCTAGACTCGAACAGGAACCGGTGCATGACAATGGGCATTGCTGCACTCTTGGTTACGACACTCCCGGGGGATATGCTTAGGATAATTCTCATTTTATTTACAAACCATTATGAAGGGTTTATGAGTATATAATTCCTCAAAGAAAACATTTCTTTTTATGATTATGGATTATATCCATAAATAGTTCAATTTATGTTAAGTGTTTTACAAGTATGGAATTATGTATTTTGATTCGTAAACTAATCTAGTTTATGCCATTGTTTAGAAATGGCGCCTGGTGGGAGGAATGGAAACCGTATAAATGCACGCACTCCATGTAGGGATTTCCCTCCTTCTCAAGATAATTATTGTGGAGCTGGAGATACAACTGGTACTGATCACATTATCACCACACTATGACAACTCACTCAGGTTATGAATAATAACCTTACTCGTATGGAGCACCCTGATCCGCAATGTGGAGGATCAATGTTAGATCGTTTCATGAGGCAACAACTGCAAACATTTAATGGGGGTAAAAATCCATTAGTATCTGAGCAATGGATAAACTCCTTAGAGAAAATATTCCACGCCTTGGGGAGTAGCGAAAGGGAGAAGGTTGTCATTGCAGTTTACCGCCTTACTAGAGATGCCGATCAATGGTGGTCGCTGATTCAAAACACAAAGGAAGATGAAGAAGTATCAAGTTTGGAATGGAGAGAGTTCAAAGAGATTTTCTTAGAAAAATACTTTCCTTGTAACCATAGAGTAGATATGGAAAGGCAATTTCTGAGTCTGAGACAGAAGGAGGATGAGAATATCGCAAAGTATGAGGCTAACTTTACAAGATAGCGAGGTATGCTCCAGATTATATATGTAACCCAAGAAGTAAGATCGATCGTTTCATTGATGGGTTAAAACCGTTTCTCTGTCGAGCATTAGTCTCAAAAACGTTCTCGTCGTATGAAGATATTTTCTCATGTGTTATCAAGACAGAAAAGGAATTATCTAAATCTTATGACAATAAAGTAAAGCAAGAGAAAAATAGAACGGTGGAACAAGAGACAGATAAAGGGAAAAAGGGAAAGAAGGATTTTCCATTGTGCAATAATTGTGGGAAGAATCACCCTGGTACTTGCCTAAAAGGAATGGGAGTTTGTTATAAATGTGGAGAAAAAGGTCACCAGGCTCGTGATTGCAAGGAAAAGAAAGAGGCTATCAATGTTAGTTGCTACAATGGTAGGGAAATGGGGAATTATGCAAATGAATGTCCTAAGCGTCAGGAAAACATACCTCAGAAAAGGCTAAGGGATCATGGACAATCTTATGATGTTACTATAGTTGAAGTTGAATAATTAATGTATTGGTGCTTTTGGAATCAAGGATTATATTCTGGTTGTAAGGATAATGTGATATATATATATAAGGATTGTACTGCAGTACTTGTTGTTTTCATTAAGGATTTAATATGATGAAGGTAATCATATTTCTAGTATGTGACAATAAGAGAAACATTACTTTGTTTGGGGAATCTGATGTTACAATTGATTTTGGAATTTAGAGGCCTTTTAGAGAAAGTCTGGATAGAGGTATTTTGGATAACTATAAAGGTTGGAATGAATTAAGTTGAACTTTGGATAGTATTGTTTAAGTTTAAAACATTTCTGAATATTATTTTTGGAATATTATAATACTATACTTTTAGGAAAAGTACAACCTACAGGTTGGGGGACAACCCATCGCGTCAGACAAAGCTGCAGGAATCGAACCCACAACCATAGTGCGACATGCCTTTATTACCTACCACTAGCCAACAGGACGTCCCTGGTTATTACAAAATAGTTTTCCTAATCTAAATGGTATGTGGTAATATTTGGAACCATATACAATTATGATAAATAGAATATTTTTGAGTTTTGTTACCATTTGGAGTGAAAGATGGGTTTGTGGTAAAAATTTATTAAAGAATGAAAGCCGACATGTCAAGTAAGTATATTTCCTTACGTTCTTAGTCAATCTCCTAAATAAATTCCTCAACTTTATGAAAGGTAACTTAAAACAAAATTGTTTTTGGTTAACTTTTCCAACTGGGGATTCAATGACCATTTAACCAATCACAAGTTTGTGATTTTCTTGTGGTTAAATTTCTAATAATCATGTTTTCTACAACTATCCATCAGACCTTGATGGTTTTTTTTCCTCTATATCCATATTTTCATATAATCTTAGTATGGGCTATCTCGGGTGACCTTTGTACCTCTCTTTCTTTCTTTTAATGTTATATTTTTATTAACACTATTTCCGATGTGGGTTTTCTACAAAGGTATTTTCTATTTTCAACCTTTTATTTTCAAAGAAAAATTTCAAATTATGAGGATGCAATTTATTTAAGGATAGGAGAATGTAACACCCTGAGCTTCCACAATACGCTTCTCTTTCAATAATGCAATAGCTTGCATTGTACGCAAGTTCGAGATTCTAACGCACCGCGACCAATAAAAATATCTATTATGAATAGTAATACCCACTTTTTGAAATTATATATATTTTATATTTCAAATTGGACTACATTTGTGGATTCGGAATATCTAAATTATCCTATGTTGAATTTTTGTTATTTTTCTGAGAACTTCCAATTTTTTATGAATAGTGAAAAATACTTAAAAACAACTTTTTTAATCAAAATAAATTATAGTGATAAAGTATACTATAGAGTGGTTTTAAAGTATAATTAGAATATATTTTTACCATTTTATCCAATGGAGGTCATTAGAATTAATTTCACTTTGAAATTGGACATAAACAATTGTCAATATTTTGATATATATTGTTTCTTAAAAACACATTATTTGTTGTGACAGCGGAAATTAATTATAAAATTAATTAATGAAACTTATATTTTTGGAATTTTTTAAAATAGACATCATTTTTTAATTCGGAATATCAATTATAGCTTTGGGTGAAATTTTGGCATTGTTCTGAAAAACTTCAATTTTTGATGAATAGTGAAACCACTAAGTGGTAGTTAAAAAACTAATTTTTTGTTTAAATGAAACATTACCACTTCTGTGATTTGATTTTCAAAAATCTGACATACATGGTTGTCATTAGGAAGTAAAATATGGTTCAATGGGATTAAAATAATGTTTTGGTGAATAGTAACTTTTAAGTTTAATTAATCGCGATTAAAGGTAATTAGTGAAATTTAAGGTAAAAATGATATTATAAAAATATGAAATTACTTTTACACTTGTCCTACACTTATTGTATGAGTCATGTAAAACCAATAAAATCCATGTGTCAACTTGGGGACCCCATGGAGCCACTTGGGTAAGAAAATGACATTAATAACTTTTTATTTAAAGTAAAAATAAAATATTCACAAACATGTGTTGTTTTACTAAAAAAATTATTATATGGGGTAATATAAGTTAAATTTTAGACTATAAATATTCATTGGAAAGATAAAAAGATTTCATACATTATGTTAATTTTTTTATAATTTTTATACATTAAATAAATTAAATTTTTTATGACACAATGATGATGCAGTGATTACCTCATTAATTAACGATTTAAATAAAATGAAAAGGTAATGTAAAATATAAGGCTTAAAATTTTCAAAAACCTATTTTATGAGCTTATTTCGAACCCTTATCACCTTATCCTCTAAATATATCATTGTGGGACATTTATAATCCGAAAACCATATCATAATAATGTAACATTTCAATCTTTCCAAGAGTGCTCCTCCTCTCCTCTTATAAAAGGCCCCCACCTCTACCACCTTATTCACACCATAAAGCCATTTTTATTGGCCAAAATCTGAAAAAAACTCTCCCAACTTACCTATATTACTCCTATAAGCCTCAATTTGGGCAGAAGTCTTCCCAAGGAATCCTTTGGCTCAAATCAAAAAGAGTTACCCTATTTTAAGGTAATGTCTTCTCTTATGTTCTTTTGTTTTATTTTGCTTCTCCAACTCCCTAAACTCTTTTTATTCCTTTGTTTTGTAAAAACACCAGTATCTTCAATATACTTGGATGTTTTTACGATAATTATTCGAGCTACACTTACACACACCTCCATCTAATGGTTAAAGAACATAATGTTTCCGTGGATGGCGAATTACTGCCTCACGAAACGATGATTGTTCTATCTTCTCCTACCACCTCTCATAGTGGTCATTATGATGGAACTATATTTATTTATGATATATATTATATTTATTTCCTCTCTATGCTTCTGTATTTTACATTTAAAACATATCTTTTTTCTTTTCATGTTGTGCAAATGTGATAATTTCATTTGAGGAAGTGTGGACTACCGCCCCCTCCAAGTGATTAGAATCATTAATGCCATAATTGGGACGTATAAAGGATGGAGTAAATAATATTATACATGATATTATACTGTAATTATATTATACCTTTATATAATTATAATTTCATTCCATTAAATACGAAATATAAATGAAAGTAGCGTTCATGCGTACGAACGGTTTACCGTCTCCATGAACGGTGCATTTCATTTCTTACCTCTAAATGTTATGTAATATTATAAATGCATGTATATACTGGATATATATGATATATATGATATATACATCATGAATATAATTCTGGATATAATGGATATTTTACCACATGAAAAACATGTAATTATAAGAAGTTTATTTTTGACTCAAGTACCAAAGATCGACAAAACAACCGTTATTAACATAAATAATTACATAATGTTCATAACATGGTAATAAGTGATATAAAAGTAATAATTAACATGAAAAAAGGTTCTTAAGCAAATAGAAATTAACTCTAGTTTATTATTCAGGAGATTAAGGAACGATCGAGTCAAGTCGGACATGAGGTAAGGGAACTTCTTAACCCAATTTTCATTCTTTGGGTTAATCTCCTACTTTCAAATTATGTCATGATATTATTATGTCCTATCTTGTATTTGTACTTTATTTATGTGTACTTATAGTGAATACACATAATAGATCTATTTTATTTAAAAATTATCTTTTTAAGGGACTTTGTCTCAATCTCCATTCATTGAGGCACATTTTGTTTTATACGCAAATTTCTTTTATACGGTGTATAAACCCCTTTTACTTTTACGTTTATTCAAAAGGAATATTTTTATACGAAGTGTTTTACTAAAATACAAAAAGGAATGTTTTTCTTGTTGTACGTATGCGGCGACAACGACTTCTCCGCCGCCATAACCATTATTTGAGTTCCGGCTTCCTCTACAAGCCATAACTTTTTTTAAATGAAAAATAAATACAAAGTTTTAATTTTCTTTTATTTTGGTATTGAAAATAGTTTTGAAAGTGATTTTTATTATATCAATGTGTTTTATTGATATCTTGTGATTGAAATTTGGAAATGTTATGTTTCCTTTATGTATGTTTTATGTGATTCAATTATGTTATGGTTTATGATATGTTTAAACCTGTTCATATGAGGAATGCATTGGACTTAATAAGTGACGGGTAGAGCCTGTTATAGCTCCTCGATGCATCAGCAGGTCTCATGAGACAAACTAGTTTCTTGGCACGAGTCCTTGACAAAATATTATTTGTAGTCTTGGCACGAGGCCTTGGCTACGTGGTTATGATAGTCTGGCATTATGCATTCCACCATTATGAAAGTGGTTATTGATATTCCATGTGATTGTTCGACCAGTAGAATATCCATGTGAAGAAGTAAATGGAATTATCTCATTTTACTTTTTCCATATTATGTTGAAGTTCAAGTTTAAAAGACTTTTGTTTTAGTTATACATTTCCTTAAATGTTTATGTTTATTTATGAAAGCTTCCTCTAAATTGTTATCCTTACTGAGCATATGATCTCACCCCTTTTAATGTTTTATTTTTCTCAGGATGTGAAGAAATATTTTATTATTGACCTGCAGGGATAGTCTGAAGGGGATATGGGTGTGGACTATAGATACTATGTTGTTGTAGTTTTTCACTTTATGATGTAATGTAACATTTATGAATGTATCTAGTGTTTCCAAGGATACTAAACTAATCGGTCTCTCAAGACTTGATCTTTTGTGATCATGCCAATGTTACGAAGTAATGCATCAACTCTGGGTAACTGGGGTCGGGGTGTTACAATCTATGAGGTTGTGCATTGACTACAGGGGGATCAATGCTATAATAATAAAGAATAAGTCTCCCCTACCCCGTATTGATGATTTATTCGAACAACTTCATGGAGATAAATACTTTTAAAATATTGACCTTCAATCTGGATATCATCAATTATGTGTGAACAAGGAAGAAATTCTAAAAAAAAAAGCAATTCGAACAAGGTATGTGCATTACGAGTTTACAGTAATGCCTTTTTGATTAACTAATGCACCCTTCTTCTTCATGGATCTAATGAATATAGTTTTAAAAAAATTTCTTGATGAATTTATAGTTATATTTATTGATGATATCTTGGTATAATACAAAAGCTATGAAGATCATGAAAATCACTTGCGCATTATTCTAAAGACTCTTAGAAGAAATAAATTATATGCGAAATTTAGCAAGTGTGAATTCTGGATTTAGGATATTTCTTTTCTTGACCATATTTTTTCTAAGGATGGAATATCTATTGATCCTTCAATGACCAAGGCAATCCAAGATTGGCCAACACCGATGAGTATAACTGAGGTACACAGTTTTATTGGTTTAGCCGGTTATTATCAACGTTTCGTCCAGAATTTTGCCTGGTTGGCTAACCCATTAACCAAGATCACATGTAAAGGGGTTAAATTTGTTTGGAAAAAAGAGTGTGAAGAATGTTTTGAAGAATTAAAGTTAATATTAGTCAATTCTCCTATCTTTAATCTACCGTCAGGGAATGATGGGTTTGTTATACATAGTGATGCTTCAAAAAAGGATTTGGTTGTGTCCTTATTTAGAATGATAGAGTTATTAGCTATGCATCATGACGGTTAAAAATTCATGAAAAAACTATCTCACTCATGATCTTGAGTTAGGAGCAGTAATCTTTGATCTAAAAATTTGGATACACTATATTTATGGTAAAAAATGTTAGATTTATACTTATCACAAGAGTTTGAATTATATTTTCTCACAAAAAAAATTCAACATGGGAAAAAGGCAATGGCTTGAACTACTCAAGGATTATGATTGCACTATACACTACCACACAGGGAAGGTAAATAAGGTGGCAGATGCTTTGAGTAGAAAGGATCATGGAGTTTTAAACAAGATGAGAATTGAAAGGGATCCTATTTTCATAGATCTAGTAAAGATGGATATGGGAATAACCATGGAAGGTGAAACATTAATACTTTTTCAAATGTTTGCCAAACCATCTTTACTAGAAAGGATAAAGAGTTCTCAGACTGCTAATGAGGAGTTTCAAAAGAAGATTAAGTTTGTGAATGATGGGAGATTGAGTGACTTCATATATGAAGATGGGATTTTGAAATTTGGTAAGAGACTTCGTGTTCTCGATATACCTGATCTAAAAAAGGGAATTTTTGGATGATGCTCATTGCTCCAATTTCTCTATACACCCTGGGAGCACCAAGATGTATAGATATTTGAAGCAACATTTTTGGTGGGACAACATGAAGAGGGATATTTCTGATTTTGTGTCAAGATGTATGGTTTGTCAACAAGTGAAAGCTATAAGTAAATAGCCTCGAGGAGTCATGCATCCTCTTCCCATAGTTGAGTGCAAATGGGATAACATTAAGATGGACTTTTCATGGGGCTACCAAAGACTCATAGAAGGAATGATGCAACATGGTTCATTGTTGATCATCTTACCATGTCATCACATTTTCTTGATCTAAGAGAAGATTTACCACTTGAACGTCTGGAAAGACTATATATTAATGAAGTTTTAAGACTCCATGGTGTACCCCTATCGATTGTTTCTGATCTTGATCCTCGTTTTACATCAAGATTCTGGAAAAGTCTTCAGAAGGCCCCGGATACTGAACTTCATTTGAGCACTGCCTACCACCCTCAAACAGATGGAAAATCAGAACGGACTATTCAACCCTTAGAAGACATTTTGAGATCCTTCTCACTTGAATTTCAAGGTATGTGGGATCAATATTTACCTCTGGTAGAATTTTCCTATAACAATAGCTTCTATTAAAGTATTCAGATGGCACCATATGAGGCATTATACAGAAAACGATGTCACACACCAACTTGTTGGGATGATGTTAGGGAAAAAACTCATATGCCCAGAACATGTTTAGGAAACAATGAAGAAGGTGAAGGTTATCCAAACCCACATCAAAGCATCCCAAAGTAGAAAAAAGAGCTATGTCGATAACCAAAAGAAGGATTTGGATTTTTAAGTAGGAGACCATGTTTTCATGAAGGTATCTCCATGGAAGGGTGTTATACGTTTCAGTAAGAAGGGTATTGAGTCCCAGGTACATCGGACCTTTCAAAATTGAGGAATGAATTGGAGTTGTAGCTTATCATTTGGAAATGCCTCAAAGTCTCTCCAAAATTCACGATGTGTTCCATGTATCACTGTTGAGAAAATACATGCCTGACCCAATGCATGTACTCACCTATGAGAAAATTGAACTAGAACCTGATTTGTCTTATTGTAAAGAGCTTGTCAAGATTCTTGATACAAGAGAACAAGTTCTGAGAAAACGGATGACATGTCTGGTAAAAGTTCTATAAAGAAACCATAAGATGGAAGAGGCAACACGGAAACTTGAGGAACTTATGATGAAGAACCACCTGAATCTTTGTATGCAGTGATATTCTAGAAATTTTGATGATTAAATTATTTTAAGGAGGGGAAAATGTAACACTTAAAGCTTCCACGGTATGTTTCCCTTTGAATAATACAATAGCTCGTGTTGTACGTAATTTCGAGTTCAATCACACCACAACCAATCAAACTATCCTTTACAAATAGTAATACCCACTTTATGAAATTTTATAAATTTTATTTTTCAAAATGGACTTCATTTTTGAATTCAGAATATTGAAATTAGCTTAGGGTGAATTTTTTGTATTTTTCTCAAAACTTTTAATTTTTTGATGAATAGTGAAAAACACTACGTTATTTGTTAAAACCAAATTTTTTATTTAAATAATTATTTATTTTATTTAAATTTATTTTAGGTAAAAATAAATACATAATACCTATAAAAGTTCAATTTAATTCATTGGATTCATTTTATAATAATTTTATATATATATAAATTTTATTGAACTTTTTATCGTTTTTACCCACCTCCTAGGAGCATTTGCAAATTTGCATAAAACTTAATTTTACCGCTTATGTGAGTTGAATTTAAAAAATCTTAGAGACACAGTAGACATCACTAAGTAAAATGTGGTTCAATAAGATGAAAATAATTTTTAGTGAATAGTATCTTTTTACTTTTATTTACCATGGTTAAAAGTAAATAGGGTAATTAAGGGTAAAATGAATATCACAATTACCCTAACACATGTCCTAATTATATTGGATAAGTTTAATTCGACAAAAAACAAAATTAGGAATAAAATATGATCCCCTTTGGTTTACCTGGATTATATTAGGACATTTATTATTATTTTATTTAAAGACGAGTTAAAAGAGTTAAATTCAAATTTTAATAACTAAACCATTTTTATTATAGGGTTACACACAATATAAATTAGATTATAAATATTAATTTGAAATATAAAAAAAATTCCTACAAAATGGTATTTTATTTATAGTTTTTAGACATTAAATAATTTAATTTATTTATGACACAATAATGATGCAGTAATTACCTTATTAAAGAAATATTAAAATAATTGATATTATAAATATCCAAATAAATATAATTTCAGAATTTTGATGAATTCCACTAATTTTATAGGTTAATATGGCATGTTAGGGTTGATTAAATAATTTTTTTCTAAGTAATCATGTTGTTATGATTTTCAAAAAAAATCAAATACTAAATAGTGTCAAAATTTACATAATTGAGTTTTTAAAACAAATACTATATTATTAATGTCTATAATATTCCTAAAAATATAAGTTTAGGACAAAGAAATTATATAAGGTTATATATATAAATAATAAACCACTTGGGGTTCTCTTGTAAGTTTATAGTAAGTTTATTAACTATATAATTTAAAAATTCAAAGAGACATGGTAAATGACAAACTATTTAACTAAGTGTTAAATCTAAAAGATAAGGTTAATATGGTGGCCTAAACCTGTATAAAACCTATTGGTTGAGATTTTTTTTACCCATACCCACCTTAACCTATAACTAAATAATTTTGGAGCCATTAGAAACCGAAAATTATTTTCTTATAAAATAATATTTCAAGCTTTTCTTAAAGTGACCCTCACGTCTCTTATAAAAGGGTACTTCACCTTATATTAATTTCACACCACCAAATACATTTGAATCGGACAAAACCTACCCAAATATCCTTCCAACTTCCCTCCCTTCATCCTAGAGTCCTTCCTTTGGTCATAAAGCCAACCTAAGGAGATCTTTTGATCAAATCAAAAGGAAGAACCCGAAGAAGAGGTAAATATTTCATCACCTCTTTCAAGTTCATTTCTTCTTCCACTTCCTCTTTATTTGTTGTTTCCATTCTAAAATAATAACTCTAGTATCTTCTATATACTATGATGTTATTATAAATATGGTACAACCATATTAATTATTCTATCCATCCTATAAATGAAAAAGTTACCATACGTGCGTACATACGGCTTACCATCTCCATATCGTGGTGTAGTCTGATATTCAAACACTTAATTATTTTGGATGGGTATAATAATGAATATAACTAATGTAAATAATAAATATAACATCTTAATTATTATTTATATATTATATACCATCCAATTACATATTATTTCATGATAAATATAATGATATTGTCGCTCGTGCGTACGTACGGATTACCCTCTCCACGAACTTGATGAGATTCATTACCCATCGTAATCATTCAAGAATAATTTAAATTTTATGATTAAAAATAATGTTTAAGAACATAATATAATTATGTAAATGAATAAAATACATTCTATCCATAACAAACAAGGCTTACGTAACCAAGCATATAAAGGAAAATGAATCAGTTAACACCTGAAACGATGACACTACTAAAATATTATTAACAAATCATTATTAAAAGATCATACATGATATCATATTTACATATATGGATCTTGTATAATTTAATAACAATTATTTACTTATAAAATATATTAACTTACCCTCTATAAATGAAAAGTACAAGTTAAAGGTTAGTTCTATAATCTCTTTACTTATTCAAGGTTGTTTTTACGTAAGTATCTACTGGGACCTCTTTATTATCCACATCTGTGTTTTCTAAAAAATGTATTTAAAAACATTTTTACTATTTACTAGAAAATTGTTTAAAGTCATTTATACCCTTATTTTACCATATTTGTTTTGAAATGAATCTTTTTGTTGTTTTCCAAACAAGGTACTTTATGACCTTTTGGACAAAATTAAGTTAAGAATGTTTTTTTAACTTTTACGGCGGGTGCGGCTATTTTCTACCGTTATAACATCGTCAAAGCTTCCCTTACAATATTATAATAATATTTTTAAAATTATTCTTTTCTTTTAAAATTATATGGATTTTAAATGATTTCAAAATAGAAAGAGATATTTATTTGAAAAAAATTTGATTTCATCTATGTCAACATCCTCTTGATGTATTTTAATCTTGGTTGAATTTGATTTATTATGATAAAAATCTTCCATATCATATTGAAGGTTTTATAATATGTTTTAATGTTGATGTGTTATTCTTATACCATTCATGGCTTATGGATAAAGTATTTACATTTCGTATTCTAGTTTTAATACGAATGTTTATGTTATGTTTAAACTTTTTCATATGAGGAATGCATTGAACTTAGTAAGTGACAGATGGATCCCATTATAGCTCCGCTATGCATCAGTAGGTCTCATGAGACAAACTAGTGTCTTCTCACAAGGCCCTGAAAAAATCGGATTTGTAGTCTTGGAGCAAGGCCTTTACTATGTGGTTATGAAGTCTAGCATTATCCATTACATCATTATGAAAGTGGCTATTGATATTGCATGTGATTATTCGACTATTAGAATATCCATGTGAATAATTAAATGGCATTATTTGATTTTATATTTTCCATATTATGCTAAATTTTATGTTTTAAAGGCCTTTTTTATTCTAATACATTGTCTTAAATGTTTATGCTAATTTATGAAAGTTTCTGCTATATTGTTATCCTTACTGAGCATCTGAGCTCACCCCTTTATATGTTTTATATTCCCATGATGTGAAGAAGTATTTTATGGTTGGCCTATAGTGATAGGCTAAGGATATAATGTGTTAAAAAAGGGGACAAAATTTTGTTGATGTTTTTATTTCATGATGTAATGTAAAACTTATGAATGTATCTAATACTTCCAAGGCTACTAAACTGATCAGTCTTTTGGGATTTGATACCTTTTGATCATGCCAATGTTATGTAATAATGCACTGACTTTGGGTAACTAGGTTCAGGGTGTTATAGTTGGTATTAGAGGAAGTTTATTACAAATCCTGGAAGTTAGATTTAGAAAAAACTCTGATTAGAGAACATTACCCAAAGATAAACGTTGAGGATTAGTACAGAAGAAGTTCCTAGAATTTAGGAACTGTAAATATTTTGTGAGTTTTATAATAAATACATCCTTGTCTGGATACGATTAGGTAGAGGCAGCTCTGGCATATATGTACCTAGGGGTAAAACCCAAAAACGCCACTTTGAGCTAGACTCGAATGGGAACTGGTGCATGACAACGAGTCTTGATGCACTCTTGGTTACGACACTCCTGGGAGATATGCTTAGGATAATTATCATTTTCTTTACAAACCATTATGAATCATTTATGAGTATATACTTCCTAAAAGAAAACATTTTTATTATTATGCATTATATCCATAAACTGTTTGATTTATGTTAAGTGTTTTACAAGTTTGGAATTATGTATTATGATTCATAAACTAATCTAGTGTATGTCATTGTTTAGAAATATCACCTAGTGGAAGGAATGGAAACTGTATCAACACACATAATCCATGTATGGATTTCCCTCCTACTCAAGATAATTAAAGTAGAGATGGTGAAGCAACTGGTTCTGATCATCTTATCACCATACTGGGACAACTCACTGAGATTATGAATAATAACCTTATCCATATGGAGCACCCTGATCCACAACGGGGAAGATAAATGTTAGAATGCTTCATGAGGCAACAACCACCAATATTCAATGGGAGTACAAATCCATTAGTAGGTGATCAATGGATAAATTCATAATAGAAAATATTTCATGCTTTGGGGAGTAGGGAAAGGGAAAAGGTTGTCATGGTAGTTTATCGCCTCACGGGAGATGCAGATCAATGGTGGTCATTAATCCAAAACACAAAGAAGATGAAGAAGTATCGATCATGAAATAGAGGGATTTTAAAGAAATTTTCTTAGAAAAATACTTTTCTCATGACCATAGAGTGGATATGGAAAGACAATTTCTGAGTCTGAGGAAAAAAAGAGGATGAGAATGTCACAAAGTATGAGGCTAACATTACAAGGTTAGCAAGGAATGCTGCAAAAAATATATACATAACCTAAGGAGTATGATTGATTGATTATTTTATGTGTTAAAACCATTTCTCCATCAAGAATTAATCTCACAATCCTTCTCATCATACGAAGATATTGTCTCATGCGCTATCAAGATAGAAAATTAATTCTCTAAGTCTTACAACTTTAATGAAAAGAAACAGAAAAAAGAGATCTCTTGAACAATATGAAAAAGGAAATAAGGGGAAGAAGGATAAAATTTGAATATCCATCCTATGGTTAATGTGGGAAGAAACACCATGATACTTTCCTGAAGGGAATGGGAGCCTCTTACAAGTGTGGTGAAAAAGGAAACCAAGCTCGTGATTGCAAGGGGAAGAAATAGGTTGTCAATGTTGAATTCTATAATTGTTGAGAAAAGGGGAATTATGAAAATGAATGTCCTAAGCGCCAAATGAACTTACCTCAGAAAAAGACAAGGGAGAAATTCTAAGCTTATGTGATCACTACTGCTGAGGTTGAAGCTCTAAAAGACGTGGTGGTAGGTAATTTAATGGTTTCTCCAAGTTTATCCAATGATTTATTTGATTCTAGATAATCATATTGTTTCATATATTCCTAGTTTTCTAAGAAAATTAGGTATTTTCAATTTGAATTAACATGGGAGTTGTCCATCAAAACACCTAAAGTAAGTATCATCGTAATAACGTTTTGTGAATCAGTTCCCATTATGGAATATAAATGTTCTTTATCTGATGATCTCATCGTTATACCTACGATTAAAATTGATATAATCCTTGGTATGGATATGCTTTTGAACCATGATGCAAAAATTTATTATAAGAAGAAGGAGGTTACAATTTTCGATGATGATAACGAGTACCTTATCTTTAGGGTAGAAACGTCACAACATGATTCTTATCTAGATCCACCCCCAGTAGCTCTACTAAATTTAATTATTGGGGAGGAAGAGAATGAAATAACTATGGGTGATGAAATTAATGTTCAAATAGAGTATGTACCTATTTTTCATAAATATATTGATGTGTTTCCAGAGGATTTACCTGGGCATCCTCCAGAACAAGAAAATGAGTTTTACATTGATTTAATTTTGGGTTAAAGGCTCATATTGAAGACCCATTATAGAATGACCATTGTGGAATTAGTGGAACTAAATAAACTACTAGAGGAATTGAGTAAAAAGGGATTTATTCTCCCTAGAGTTTTTCCATAGGGATCCCCTATCCTTTTTGTTAAAAATAAAAATGGATCTATGAGTTGTGCATTGACTACAGGGAGATCAATGCTATAACAATAAAGAGCAAGTATCCCCTACCTACCATTGATGATTTATTTAACCAACTTCATGTATCTCAATATTTTTCAAAGATTGACCTTCGATCTAGATATCATAAATTGTGTGTGAAGAAGGAATACATTCTAGAAACAGCATTTCAAACTAGGTACGAGCATTACGAGTTTATATTAATGCCTTTTGGATTGACTAATGCACCTTATGTCTTCATGGATCTAATTAATAGAGTTTTTAAGGAATATATTAATGACTTTATAGTTTTATTTATTGATGATATATTGGTATACTCTAAAAGCTATGAAGATCATGAAAATCACTTGCGTGTTATTCTAAAGACTCTTAGAAGAAATGAATTATATGGGAAATTTAGCAAGTATGAATTCTGGATTCAGGAGATTTCTTTTCTTGGACATATTGTATTTAAGGATGGAATATTTGTTGATTCTTCAAAGACCAAGGCAATCCAAGAATGTTCATTACCGACGAGTATAATTTAGGTATGCAGTTTTATTGGTTTAGCAGGTTATTATCAATGTTTCGTCCAAAACTTTTCCTGGTTGGAAAACCCATTAACCAAGATCACACGTAAAGGGGTTAAATTTGTTTGGACAAAAGATTGTGAAGAATTTTTTGAAGAACTGGATAGAATATTAGTCAATGTTCCTATCTTGACTCTACCATCAGGGAATGATGGGTTTGTTATTTATAGTGATGCTTCAAATAAATGACTTGGTTGTGTACTTATGTAGAATGATAGAGTTATTCCCTATGCATCATGGGAGCTAAAAATTCATGAACAAAATTATCTCACTCGTGATCTTGAGTTGGCAGTTGTAATCTTTGATCTGAAAATATGGAGACACTATCTCTTTGGGGAAAAGTGTGAGATTTATATTGATCAGAAGAGTTTAAAGTATATTTTCATACAAAAAGAACTCAACATGAGGCAAAGGCTTTGGCTTTAACTACTAAAGGATTATGATAACACTATACACTACTACCCGGGGAAGGAAAATAAGGTGGCAGATGCTTTGAGTAGAAAGGATCATGGAGTTTTGAACTAGATGATAATTGAAAGGGGTCATATTTTCATGGATCTAGTACAGATAGATATGGGAATAACCATAGAAGGTGAATCATCAATACTTTTTCAAATGGTTTCTAAACCATATTTACTAGAAAGGATAAAGAGTTCTCACACTGATAATGAGGAGTTTCAAAAGAGTATAAAAGATGTGAATGATGGGAGATTGATTGAATTCATATATGAAGATGGGATTTTGAAATTTGGGAAGAGACTTTGTGTTCCCGATATACCTAATCTAAAAAGGGAATTGTTGGATGATGCTCATAGATCCAATTTCTCTATACACCCTGGGAGCAACAACATGTATAGATATTTGAAGGAACATTTTTTGTGGGAAAACATGAAGAGGGAGATTGCTGATATTGTGTTAAGATGTATGGTTTGTCAATAAGTGAAAGTTGGAAGGAAACAGCCTGGAGGAGTCATGAAACCTCTTCCCATACCTGAGTAGAAATGGGATAATATTATGATAGTCTTTGTCATGGGGCTACCAAAGACTCCTAGAAGGAATGATGCAATATGGGTCATTGTTGATCATTATACCAACTTAGCATGTTTTCTTGCTATAAGAGAAGATTTACCAATTGAACATATGGAAAGACTATATATTAATGAAGTTGTAAGACTCCATGGTGTACCCCTATCGATTGTTTCTAATCGTGATCCCCATTTTACATCAAGATTACGGAAAAGTATTCAGAAGGCCCAAGATACTAAACTTTTCTTGATCACTTCCTACCACCATCAAACCAATAGAAAATCAGAACGGACTATTCAAACCTTAGATGACATGTTGAGATCCTCCTCACTTGACTTTTAAGGTATGGGGTATCAATATTTACCTTTGGTAGAATTTTCCTATAACAATAGCTTCCATTCAAGTGTTCAGATGGCACCATAAGGAGTGTTATACAGAAAGAGATGTCACACACCAACTTGTTGGGATGATGCTGGTGAAAGAAAACTCATAGGCCCAGAACTTGTTGAGGAAACAATGGAAAAGGTGAAGGTTATACAAACCCTCAACAAAGCATCCCAAAGTAGGAAAAAGAGCTACGCTAATAACCGAAGGAAGGATTTGGAATTTCAAGTAGGAGACCATGTTTTCTTGAAGGTATCTCCATTAAAGGGTGTTATACGTTTTGGTAAGAAGGGTAAATTGAGTCCCAGGTACATCAGACCTTTCAAAATTCAATAATGAATTAGAGTAGTATATTATCATTTGGAAATGCCTCTAAGTCTCTCCAAATTTCACGATGTGTTCCATGTATCACTATTGAGAAAATACATGTCTGACCTAATGCATGTACTCACCTATGAGAAAATTAAACTGGAACCTGATCTGTCTTGTTGTGAAGAGTCTGTCAAGATTCTTGATATAAGAGAACAAGTGCAGAGAAACTGAACGGCGCGTCTAGTAAATGTTCTATGACAAAACCATAAGATGGGAGAGGCAATGTGGGAACCCAAGGACCTTATGATGAAATACCACCCGAATATTTTTATGCAGTAATATTCTAGAAATTTTGATGAAGAAATTATTTTAAGGAGGGGAGAATGTAACACAGAAATATTTCACGATATGTTTTCCTTTGAATAATACAATAGCTTGTGTTGTACGCAATTTCGAGTTTAATCACACCACAACCAATCAAACTAGATGTTATGAATAATAATACCCACTTTTTGAAATTTTATAAATTTTATTATTCAAAATGGACTTCATTTTTGAATTTTGAATATTGAAATTAGCTTAGGGTGAATTTTTGGTATTTTTCTCAAAACTTTCAATTTTCAATGAATAGTAAAAAAGACTACATTATTGGTTAAAACCAATTTTTTTTTTAAATAATTATTTATTTTATTTAAATTTATTTTAGGTCAAAATAGATACATAATACCTATATAACTTCAATTTAATTCATTAGATTCATTTTAGAATAAGTTTAGATATATAAAAAGTTTATTGAACTTTTTATCGTCTTTTACCCACCTCCTAGGTGCATTTGCAAATTTGAATAAAAATTAATTTTACCGCTTCTGTGAGTTTAATTTCAAAAATCTAAAAGACACGTTTGACATCAGTAAGTAAAATGCGCTTCAATATGATGCAAATAATTTTTAGTGAATAATAACTTTTTACTTTTATTTACCACGGTTAAAAGTAAATAGGGAAATTAATGGTAAAAATGATATCATGATTACCTTAACACATGTCCAAATTCTATTGGATAAGTTTAATTCAACCAAAAACAACATTAGTAATAAAATATGATCTCATTTGGTTCACTTGGATTATATTAGGACATTTATTATTATTTTATTTAAAGAAGAGTTAAAAGAGTTAAATTTGAAGTTTAATAACTAAACCATTTTTAAAATAGGGTGACACACAATATAAATTCGACTATAAATATTCATTAGAAAGAAAAAAATATTTAACACATAATGGTATTTTATTTAAAAAATTTAGATATTAAATAATTTAATTTATTTATGACACAATGATGATGCAGTAATTACCTTATTAAAGAAAGATTAAAATAATTGATATTATAAATATCCAAATAAATTTAATTTGTGACTTTTGATGAATTCCACGAATTTTATAGGTTAATATAAAATTTTAGGGTAGATTTTTTTTAATTAATAATTTTGTTATGATTTTCACAAAAATCAAATACTAAATAGTGTCAAAATTGACATAATTGAGTTTTAAAAAAAAAATACTATATTATTAATGGATATAATATTCCTAAAAATATACAGTTCAGCCAAAGGACGTAGATAAGGTTATATATGTTAATAATTAACCACTTTTGGTTCTCTTGGAAGTTTATAGTATGTTTATTAACCATATAATATAAAAATACAAAGAGACATGGTAAAAGAAAAACTATTTAACTAAGAGTTATATCTAAACGATAAGGTTAATATAGTGACCTAAACCTATCTAAAACATATTGGTTGAGAGTTTTTTGACCCATCCCCTCTTTATCCTCTAAATAAATCATTTTGGAGCCATTAGAAACTAAAAATGATTTTATTATAAAATAATATTTCAAGCTTTTCTTAAAGTGACCCTCTCCATTCTTATAAAAGGTTACTTCCCCTTCTCTTAATTTCACACCTCCAAAGCCATTTGGCTCGTCCAACCCCTACCCAAATATCCACCAACTTTCATCCCTTCATCCTAGAGGCCTTCCTTTTTTCGGAAAGCCAACCTAAGGATCCCTTTTGATCAAATCAAAAGGAAGAACCCAAAGAAGGGGTAAATATTTTATCAACTCTTTCGTGTTATTTTCTTCTTCCACTTCCTTTTTCTTTGTTGTTTCCATTATAAAATAATATATCAATTGTATTATATATACTTTGATTTTATTATAAATATTTTACAACCATATTCGTTATTCTATCCATCTTATAAATGACAAAGTGACCATATGTGCGTATGTACGGCTTACCGTCTCCACGTCGTGGTGTAGTTTGTTATTCAAACACTTCATTATTTTGGATGGGCATAATAATGAATATAAATAATTTAAATAATAAATATTACATTTTAATGATTCTTTATATATGATATACCATCCAATTACATACAATTCCACCGTCAACATAATGATATTGTTGCTCGTGCGTACGTACGGATTACTGTCTCCACGAACGTGATGAGATTCATTCTCCATCATAATCATTCAAGAATAATTTTCCTTTTATGATTAAAAATAATGTTTAGGAAAATAATATCATTCTGTATTTGAAAAAAATACATCATATCCCTAAAAAACATGGCTTATGTAACCAAGTATATAAACGAAAACGAATCAGTTAACACCCGAAAGGATGACACTACTAAAATATTATTAACAAAACAATATTAGAAAATCATATATGATATCATATTTATTTATAAGGTTATTATATAATTTAATAACAATTATTTAACTATTATACACGATTTTAACATACCCTCAACCAAGTAAAAGTAAAAAGTAAGGGTTAATTATCTAATCTTTTTACTTATCCGAGGTTTCTTTTTACGTAAGTATCTACTAGACCTCTTTATCATCCACATCCGTGTTTTCTTAAAAAAGTATTTAAAAACATTTTTACTATTTACTAGACAATTGTTTAAAAGTCATTTATACCCTTATTTGACCTTATATATTTTTAATGTAATCTTTCCATCATTTTCTAAACAAGTTACTTTATGGCCTTCTCGACAAAATTAAGGTAAGAATGTTTTTTTTAACTTATTTGGCGGGTGTGGCTATTTTTCACCATTATAACATCGTTGATGCTTACCTTAAAATATTATAAGAATATTTTTAAAATAAATGTTTTCTTTTATAATTATATTAATTTTAATTTATTTCAAAATAGAAAGAGATATTTCTGTAAAAAAAAGTTTTGATTTCATCTATGTCAACTCCTTTTGATAAATTTTATGCTTGTTTAAAGTTGATTTATTATGATACAAATCTTCCATATCGTATTGAAGGTTTTTTGATATTATTTACTTTGGATGTTTTATTCATTTACCATTCATGGTTTATGGATAAAGTATTGACATTTCGTATTCTAGTTTTAATACGAATGTTTATGTTATGTTTAAATATTTTCATATTAGGAATGCATTGAACTTAGTAAGTGAAGGGTGGAGACTGCTATAACTCCTCGATGCATCGGTAGGTCTTATGAGACAAACTAGTGTCTTGGAACAAGGCCTTGACAAAATCTTATTTGTAGTCTTGGAACAAGGCCTTGACTATGTGGTTATGAAGTCTGGAATTATGCATTCCATCATTATGAAAGTGGCTATTGATATTGCCTGTGATTATTAGACTAGTAGAATATCTGTGTGAATAAGTAAATTGAATTATTTGATTTTATATCTTCCATATTATACTAAAGTTTAAGATTAAAAGGCTTTTGTTTTAGTCTAATACATTGTCTTAAATGTTTGTTCTTATTTATGAAAGTTTCCGCTATATTTTTATCCTTACTGGGCATCTGAGCTCACCCCTTTCTATGTTTTATTTTCCCAGGAAGTGAAGAATTATTTTATTATTTACCTACAGTGATAGTCTAAGGATATAAGTGTGTTAAAAAAGGGGGAAAACGTGGTTGATGTTTTTATTTCATGATATAATGTAAAACTTATGAACGTATCTAGTACACCCAAGGCTACAGAACTGATCGGTCTTTCGGGATTTGATCCCTTGTGATCATGCCAATGTTATGTAATAATGCACTGAATTTGGGTAACTGGGGTCAAGGCGTTACACTACCCCTGTTACAATTGGGTTGGAAGACCTTGGTTGAGCTATGAAGAAGTCCACTACCACATAACGAGATGTGGTTTTCAAGAAAACTACTCTGTGTGGTATCACAATGGGGAGAAAATGAAATATCAAATTGTTGAGAACCAAATGAGAGGACATAATTAGATAATTTTTTATATGACCAGTTTTAGTTTATTTGGCATCATGAAAAAGAAAGGATTCTGACCCAATAAGATTTTTAAATGAGCTGACATGATGCGTCTAATGAAAATGATGATGTTGTCAGGGTGAAAAAATGGAATGCTACTCCCATGACTCTAGTATATCGACAATGCAGTAAAATGAAAGAGATGGAATTTTTAATCCAATTGTTTCATGGGAAAACTATGTATGGGATTTCTAATACTGCCATCAATTACATTCTTACATTCTTGAAGGAATTACTTCCAGATGATGTAGATATTCCCTCAAACCACGATATGGCATAGAAGTTAGTTGAGAAACATGGATTTTAAAGAAACAAAAGTCATGCTTGCATGAAAGATTTCAGTTTATTTTGGGAGGAAACTTCTGAAAAAAATAATTGTATAAAATGTGGCACATCTCTCTGGAAGCCAAAAGATGATGGAACACCATCCCATGTGCCGCAGAAAGTAATGTGGCACTTTCCATTGATCCCCAGACTCCAGAATCCTTTTATGGTTGATGAAATATCAATAAAAATGTGATGGCATGATACCAAGATAAATAAGACTAATAATGAGTTGGTTCACCCTGCAGATAGATTTTCATGGCAGATATTTGATGCTAGATATCCTGATTTTGTAACTAACGTGCATAATGTGAGGTTGGGTCTTTTATGTGATGGTTTTAATCCATTTGGGTATATCTTTACATCGCACAGCACATGGCTGGTTTTTACACACATTTATAATCTTCCTCCATGGTTGTGTGTGAAAAAACCTTTCACTTTCATGAGTATACTCATATCTGGCCCTTTTGATCTCGGCAATGATATAGACGTATACATGCAACCTTTAATAAAAGAGTTGAAACTTATTTAGGATGTGGGTGTGCGCACATATGATGCATGTTCAAAAGACATATTTTAGATGTGTGTTGTGCTTATGTGTATGATCAATGATTTTCCTGGTTATGCAATTATGTATGGATGGAGAATGAAGGGAAAACTATCATGTCCTATTTTTATGAAGAATACATGATCCAGAAGACTGAAACATCATTGTAGTTTTAGTTTTATGGGACATTGACAATTCTTTCCAATGGACCATCCATATAGAAATAATCATCAAAGATCTGCCAATACCATAGAGACCGATGATCCATCTCACTGTATGTATGGAACTGATGTTCTTAATGAATGGAAAGATTTCAGTTTTTTATTCAGGAAGGGTCAAATGAAATATGGAAAGAGAAAGAATGTTTCCACTGAAACCTATTACAATTGGAATAAGAGAAGTATCTTCTTTGATTTTTCTTATTGGTCGACCAATTTGTTACATCATTGCATAGACGTGATGAACATTGAAAAAAAATATGTGAAATGTTGCTTTCGATTCTTCTAAATGTTAATGGAAGAACAAAATATGATTTACGGTCTCAGCATGACTTGGTGGATTGGGGCATCAGACCAAAATTGCATCATGTACGTATTAGTGAAAATAAATGGAAAGTTCTATGTGCTTCTTATGTGATGACACCTATAGAAAAAAAATCAATTTCTAGAATTACTAGAGACTATTAGAGTTCCTGATGGATATTCAAGGAACATATCTAAATGGGTCAATATAAGAGATTTAAAGCTAAAATTGTTGAAGACTTGTGATTATCACATCCTTATGCATGAGTTGATTCCAATAGAAATTTTTCATCTTTTCTACAATAATGTTAGGGTATCTATTATTCATTTGTGCCATTTGTTTAGAGATATTTGTGCTAAGAAGTTGTCTAAGTCTTTCTTGAAAAAAAATGTTGGCAGATACCCCATTAATTTTGTGTGAGTTAGAGAAAATATTTCCTCCATTATTTTTCACATGCATGTTGCATCTGATTGCCCATATTCCAACTAAAATTCTTCTTGGAGGACGTATTTCTTTTCGTTGGATGTATCCAACTGAAAGAAATATGTACACATTAAAGTCTTATGTCCATAACAAGAATCATCCCGAAGTTTCAATTATGAACGGTTACTTGTCTCAAGAATGTATGGATTTATACTCTATGTATTTGTTTGATCCTACTACAAGAATGAACAAACCAATGAGAAATTAAGCAGAAAAATATGAGCATATTGAACCCAATTTTCCATAACTTCCTCAAACAGGAGGAATTCCAAGATCATATACATTGATGACATTAATCCTTGAAGAGTGGGAGATGGCACATCGCACAGTTTTGTTCAACTGTGAATTGTTTGATGAAAACATCTTGTAAGTAAATAGAATATATATTTCTTATATATATATATGTTAAACTATTAATATTTTTATCTATAGGGAACATAAAGAAAGGATAAATAGAAAGAATCATTCTTCATCTTTGAGATTGAGGGAGACTTTGCATAGCAAAGAGTTTTCTGCTTGGTTAAAATTGAAGTTAATAATATTACTATTTAAAATAATAAATACAATAATTAATTAAATTTAATATTGATTTATATTTCATGTATTGAGTTTTCCTGCTGACTGTGTCTCTGGGGAAATAAGAGCTTTGCCTTTTGGTCCAAATATCACAGTTCGTGACTGTAAATCAACTGTTATCAATGGGTATATATTTATTATCACTGAACGAGAAAAGAACCTGAGAACACAACATAATGGTGTTATGGTTACTGCCACAATAGACTGTTATATTGGTGCATCAGATAGTAGACTGTGATTTGAAAATGTAGGTTATTATGGAGTCGTTGAAAAAATAATAATATTGGATTATTATTCTCATAGATGAGTCATGATGATGAAATTTCAATGGTTTGATTAGATGAAAAGGCAGGGCACATTTATTGATGAATGTGGATTTATAATAATTGAATGGACTAGCACTCTTGCTATAGATGAACCATATGTATTGGCATCAATGGTAAAACTCATTTTTTATGTCAAAGACCTATCTGGCCTAAATTTAGTGTCATTATTGAAGTAATTCCAAGACATATTTTTGATGATGGTGATGATGGAATTGACACCTGTCACAACCCATCCCTCGGGGCCTGTGCCGGGACTACCCTAGGCCCACCTTCTATAGGTCAGGGGCTGGTGACTAGCACCAAAAGGCATTTTCCCTAAAACTGGGAAGGAATTACCTTTATAACATGTAACCTCACATAACCAAGCACACAGAAAGATATGAACACAAGCATACTATATAACCAAAAGAATTATGAAAGTAAAAGGGGGCTTGAATACAAGCCCAATAGTAAAGGTACAAGTATAACTAAAATACAAAACAACTGAAGAAAAAGAAAATACAGCAACTAGATCATCCTCTGAGGTTCCTACCTGAAGGGTAGGTACATATTGAATCCTCATCACTCCACGTCCACCTATCTCCTCGGCGTACCAACACGTCGTATGGTCCACCTCCGGGCATCGTCCAGTCCTGGTACTCCCAGCCTCAGTCAGCATTGTCTGTCATCTGCATCCAACACAACAATGTGCGGGCGTAGCCCATGCAGGGGTGATTATAACGATACTCAGAAGGGACCCCGAGACACTCAAGTTCTCACAAAATCCACCAAGGATAAACCACAAGTTATAAAATCAATAGATAACCCTACTTAGGTATATGTCCATACATATACCAAAGTTATCAAGTAATTCATCTCAATCATGACGAAAACACAACGATGTTGACTCATCTCACACCAAGATTTATTATAGGGGTAGTAGCAAGTAACATCTTTAGTCACATCGTCGAACACCTCGGTTGTTAGAGAACCCCTTATCTATCGAGTATAGTGGGCCTGGTGTGTCACACAGAGGCGCTTCCCACTAATCTTGGACTGCGGAGGTACTCCTCCTATTGAGTACGATGGGTCTTCCACATCACACAGAGGCACTCCCCACAATGGGTCTGCCGCGTCACATAGAGGAGGTCCCCCTCATGACTTGTTAAGGTACTCCTCCTATCGAGTACCGTGGGTCTGCCGCGTCACACAAAGGTGATCCCCACCATAGCCTACTGAGGTACTCCTCCTATCGTGTATTGTGGGTCTGTCGCATCACACAGAGGCGCTCCCCACCGTGGGTCTGCCACTTCACACAGAGGCACTCCCCACTGGGCCTGTCAAGTCACTCCAAGTCGAAAAGGTCAGTAGTCGTCAAGTCACAGACAGCTACTTGGTTCTCAAACTATGCTCACTAGTCTCTGGAAGGATCTACTCCACAAGCTACTGGTAGATACTCCAACTGCCATGAAGTCCCATGAAGAAGCATCTCAAAGGACTTCCACGTCATAGGGGTCTCAATGCAATAGACAGCGCATCAATCGGATGCCCGGCCTGTGAGTTATTAGCCTTTTAGTCCTAGGGGCCCGGTTGGATTCGTGCTTGATTCAACCTAACTATTCCCCATCTTGATGCAAAACTCCAGCAGGGTACACTCAAAGGGACCTTCTCACTCCAAGATTTCCAACGCCGCTGACGATTCGTCAAAAGGAATTCTAGTGCCAAAGTTACGACCAAAAGAAGTAAATGGGTCATAGTGGGCCCGGGTCCGGTCTGACATGGTTGGACTGACCCGGCCTGGACCGTAGTGCAGCCTGGCCCATTGGGTTTGGCTCGACCTGTTGGGTCCGGCCTGGCCCATGTTGGGCTGCCCAACCCGATGGGTGGTCTGGCAGGCTGCGAGGGGTCGTGGGGGTTCTGTCACGGATGGCGCGAGGCCGCAGGGCGACTCGGCCAGGGCAGCTCGGCCAGGAGGGCGGAGGCCACGGGACGGCAAGGCCAGAGCGACCCAGGGCCGTAGGGTAGCTCAGCCGTAGTGCCCCAGCTGTGGGGCGGTTCGGTCGGTACCGCCCAGCAAAGCGCCGTGGGGCGGCTCGGAATGCCGTTGTGGCGTAGCTCGGTTGTAGGGTTCGGCGGACGGTGACAGCGGCTCAGCGGATGGTGGCTCGACGGACGGTGGTGGTGGCTCGGCCCGATCAGTGGTGGCGGCTAGGCCCAGATGGCGGTGACTGTGGGCGGCACGGCAGGGCCATGGGTAACGGAGCCGCGGGGCGCGGTGGCCGTGGGTGCTTCAGAGTGGCTCGGCCGCAGGGGTGTCACAAGTGTGCGGAGGTCGCGAGGCGGTGGTGGCCATGGGGCAGTTTCTTTGCACCATTTCCTTCATCACGTTCAACACCACAAATCATCACAATATTTTCATAGGGGTCATCCATGTTTGTTTGTCTCATACCCACCGCATTATGGTGGTAGCATATAGCTCAACAAGAACTTGAAGAATAACTTCAAGCTTTATAACCTCCTGCAAAGATTTATTCCCAATCCTAAAAAATAATTTGAGGGAAGAACATGGGGAAAGTATTCATACACAAATAAAACCCTACCTTGTTTGATTGTTGACAACAAAGAGAGAAGTCAAAGTTGTTGACGTTCGTCGTCCCTGTCACAGGCCTCTGATCCCGAGCACGTTTGTCAGATTAACATTCTTTGATGGAGGTGATTCTTTACTGATGAAGGATGTCCACCGTTGGAGGATGTATCAAGGAATAATTTTGAAGTCGAGGTTGGTGTTCTTCGTTGACGTTCTTCGTTGGCGTTCTTTGTTGGAGAGGATAATCATTCAAGTTCTATCTCAATTTTTTTTCCAACCCCTTCCCCAATTCCACCGAGGAGAAAAGAAATAGCCAACATAAAATTTAAATAATAACTTAACATTTAATTTAATGTTATCACATAAAATTAATTAGTAACTTAACATTTAATTCTTATGTTGACACATAAAATTAATTGGTAACATATCAATTAATTTTATGTTGATACAAATAATTAATTGGGGGAGTTGAGAGGTTTCTCCCCCATTAAGAGGGGTTAGGTAGTCCCTGCCCCTAAATTCAAATTTGGTAGGTTTTGAGTATTTGTGTGGTACCCACCACCTTAACTCAAGTACAGGGGCTTTCAACAAATAAAATAAAATGTTATTATTTTATTTTATTATTTCCACAAAAAACCCAAAAAAATAACTTCCACCCATGACCAACTGTCATCAACATGAATGTCTTCTTAAGAAAATATCGGCACTATGAGTTCAACTGTGCCCTTGGATTTCAATTCCAAGCACCATATCAAAAGTTAGAAAAACTCACTCGCACGTTTACTAAACGTACCCAAAAAAAAGTTCAGAAATTCATTTCGGGCACTTCGGGCCTCAGAATCATGCACCGTCAATTTTTGCGGACTCGTAAAATTCCTATATATTTAAAAAAAAATACATGGAAATTATGAGTCTATACATTCTCCCCACCTCAGGGATTTACTTCCTCGTAATCCATAACTCAAACTAAGGGAACAAGTGGGGGCTCTGAGCACGCATCTGAGCCTCCCACTCCCATGTGCCCTCTTGGAGGTTCCTGTGCTTCCAAAGAACGTGCACCAGAGGTATCGACCATCCAAAAAGGACGTGCTCCTGTCGATACTCAATCTATACTAAAACATCTGTAAAAGTCTCCCCATCGTCAATGTCCAGCTCTCTATGGTCGATGATGTGAGAAGGTTCATGCACTTATCTCCTCAGTAGGGATAGGTTGAAGACGTTGTGCACTTGGGGAAACTGAGGTGGAAGAGCTCAGCAGTATGCCACCTCACCAACTCTTCTGAGGACCTAAAAGGGTCCGATGAAGCTTGGAAATAACTTGAAACCTCGGCCAAATCTCCGAAAACCTTGTTGAGGTGGGACCCATAGAAAGACGTGGTCACCATCCTCGAACTCTAGAGGTATCCATCTCCTATCAGTATACGACTTCTGTCTGCTTTGTGCAGTCTTAATCTGCTCCTGGATGATCTGCACCTTCTTTGTGGTAGTTGGTACCATCTCTGGTCCCACTATTGTTGACTCCCTTGGGTTATTCCAACACAAAGGTGATCTGCAACGTCACCCGTATAATGCCTAAAAAACATCCATACCAATGGTGGATTGATAGTTGTTGTTGTATGAAAACTCCAACAAAGGTAATTGATCCTGCCAGATGCAACAGAAGTCGAGGACGCAAGCACGTAGTATGTCCTCAAGGGTCTGTATGGTCCACTCAGTCTGACCATCCGTCTGAGGATGGAAGGCGGTACTCAAATGAAGCTGCATCCTGAAAGCCTCCTGCAACCCCTTCCATAACTGGAAAGTAAAACTTAAATCTCGATCAGAAACAATTGTCGAGGGTACTCCATGTAGCCATACAATCTTCTGCACATAGAGGGACCCCAAGCTCTCTACTGAACCCTGCTCTCAGATCGATAGGAAGTGGGCTGACTTGGTGAGTTGGTCGGTGATCACCTGGATAGAGTCATGACCCATGGATGTACATGGAAGTCCTATCATGAAGTCCATGGATATCCCATCCCACTTCCACTCTGGTACCTCTAATGGATAAACCAAGCTTGTTGGTACCTGAAGCTCCACCTTCATTTGCTGACAAGTGAGGCATCGAGAGACAAACTCTGCTACTTCTTTCCTCATTCTTGGCCACCAGTGTTGTTTTTAGAGGTCCTGGTATATCTTCGCCACTCCTGGATGTACCACTAGAGGGGATGTGTGTAACTCCCTCAGCACTTCCTCCTGAAGTGACATTGGTACGATGGTACGTCCTCTGAAGAGGATGACATTCTCCCCACCTTCATAAAATCCATCAGGTGCTTGCCCTGTGGATATCTGAGCATGTCGAGCCACGCAATCAGCGTCCCCACGCTGCGCCTCTCTGACTCGCTGAAAGATTGGGGGAGTGACTGTAAGAGACTAAATAAAAGCTGCTCCATATTTATCCACAAAGGATATCTATAAAGTGGCCAGCTTCTCCTTTGCCTCACCTAGCATCTGTATACCAGACCTCCTACTAAGTGCATCTGCTACAACGTTCCCCTTCCCAGGAGTATAGACTATCTCGAAGTCATAGTCCTGAAGGAACTCAATCCAACGTCATTATCTCAAGTTCAGGTCCTTCTGGGAGAAGATATACCTGAGACTCTTGTGATCATAGTACATGGTGAAACACTCGCCCATCAGATAGTGTCGCCACATCTTCAAGGTGAATACTACTACTGCTAACTCCAGGTTCTGCGTAGTGTAGTTCTGCTTGTGTTGTCTTAGCTGTCGAGAACCATATGAAATCACTACTCACTCCTGCATCAAGACACATCCTAGTTCGGTCCCTGATGTGTCGTAGTAAACTACATACCCTACGCCCTCCTCTGGAAGCCTCAAGATGGGGGCACTAGTCAGCCTCAACCTCATCTCCTGAAAACTCTGTCGGAATTTCTTTTACCAAACAAAGGGGTTCCCCTTCTTCGTCAATGCTGATAGTGGTGCTGCATCTTTGGAGAAGTATGGTACAAACCTTCAGTAATATCCAGCCAAACCTAGGAAACTCCGTACCTCCATCACACTCCTGGGTGGCTCCCAAGCAAGTACCACCTCAATCTTCACTGGATCCACTATAACTCCAGCCTCTCATATGACATGCCCCAGAAATTGAACCTCTCAGATCCAAAACTGGTACTTTGAGAGCTTACCATAAAGATAGTTCTCTCATAGTGTATCCAGTACTACCTGCAAATGATAGGCATGTTCCTCCTTAGTAGTCGAGTATATCAGAATGTCATCGATGGAGACTACTACAAAGCGATCAAGGTATGGCTGAAAGATCTTGTTCATGAGTCCCATGAACACTATTGGAGCATTGGTCATGCCAAATGGAATAACCAGAAACTTATAATGGCCATACTGACATCTGATGGTTGTCTTCAGCACATCCACATCTCGCACTCTGAGCTGGTGATAGGCTGATCTAAAGTCTATCTCTGAGAACCATCGTGCTCCCTTCAGCTGATCAAAGAGGTCATCAATCCTCAAGAGTGGGAACTTATTCTTCACAGTCACCTGGTTCAGGCACCGATAGTCGACACAAAGTCTCAAGATCCCATCCACATTCTTGGAGAACAAAATCGGAGCTACCCAAGGTGATACACTAGGCCGGATGAATCCCTTCCCTTATAAGTCCTCCAGCTGTACCTGCAACTTAAGAAGCTTCGTGAGAGACATCTGATACGCTGGTGTAGATATCATTGTCGTCATGCGGTACAAGTCAATGTAAAATTCTACCTATCTGAAAGGAGTTAGACCGAGAACATCATTAGAGAAAACATCCGCGTACTGGTCCACCATTACAGAATAGCTCGGACTCTCTACATCAACAGATTCGAGGGTAAGGCTAGCCAACTGATGAGTGATCAGTATCACTCTCCTCTGGGTAAGTGCATCCTATGTTGCAAAGGCTCCCTTCTCACCGGTGAAGGTAAACCTGGTCCCATACATGTGGACACACCGCACTTTGCGCCTAATACAGTCTATCTGATCATGGACTATAGATAACCAGTCCATACCCAAGATGACCTCGTAAGGCCTTGATGTTGCTACTAGGAGATCCCAGCCGAAGCTCTCGCCTCCTAGATTAAGCTCACACTACTGGCACTGGTGCATAATCGTCGAATCATCTCTCGTAGGAATCTCTAGCCATAAGAATCGAGCCAACGACTCCACTAGAATCTCTGAGTTCTGAACGAGGGCAATGGAAATAAAAGAATGACTAACACCTGTGTCTATAAGCACTACAGCTAAGGTGGAGTAGACACAGATTATACCTCATATTATCTCTGGAGCTCTATGATCGTAAGCCTCAGCTACCTGGAGCTGATATTTCCCCTGTCCACCTGCTCCCTGCGATTGGGGTGGACCTCCTAGTGGTGGTGGCGATAACATCTTGAATCGTCACCCACCACCAGCTGCACGGCCAACTCCTCTGCCATGTATGCCTCCTCCCTGTGGACCTCCTCGATTGAACCTCTCTCTCTCTCTGTCTAGGTAGTCCCTCGACCGTCTACTGATCATCCGTACGGCGGGTCGGACAGTCAAGAGTCATGTGCCCTTACCCGCCACATGAGTAACACTGCATGATCCTTGCCTGACTGGTTCCACCTCAGGTTCCCCGCACAACTGATCTTGAGTCATGCGGTTTTCCACCTGTAGGTCTGGTATTCTTGGACCTCTGTGATGTCTATCTGTTGCCAACTGTAGAAGACTCTGCTACGTGACGACTGGTGGTGGGTCTCACTGCTGGTGACTGCTCAACAAGAAAACTCTCCACCAAGAGGGATCTCTCTAACACCCCTGCCTACGCTGGGATGCTAAGTGAGATCATCGAAGCCCTAATCTCCCACTTGAGCCCCTGCTCAAAGGTCTGGACCCTAAAGAATGAGCCATTCACAATATATTTGGAGTAGCGTGAGAGTTCATTGAACCTCGCTGAGTACGGAGCTACAGTCACACTGCCCTACAGCATATTAAGAAGCTTATGTATGCGCACTATGTAAAGATTCGCTGGGACAAAATCTTCCAGAAACAGGCTCTCAAAGTCTACCCAGAGAAGCGTCACCTTGTCATGAACCTGGAGAATCACGCTCCACCATCTTCCCGCTACTGCCTATATAAGGTTGGCAGTAAGGATCACCATGAGATCGGTTGGTGTCCCTATGAGTTGGAAGACTTTCACCCCGACCCCCATCCAATCATCATCCGCCTGTGGGGTCGTCTCTCCCCTGAACCCGGGTGGCCTCTGGTGTAAGAACTCGTGAAATGCGCTCAAGCGGAGTGCACTCACTGTTGCTGGGGCTGGTGTCATCGGTGGCCCAATGGGTAATGGTACCACTGGTTCCTATTCTAGTGCCTCTGCTGGAAAGGGTCCCTGCACCGTGGTCTTGTCACTTAGTGGGATATCAGTGTGTACAACTCTCAGAACCCTAGCTGGAAATCTGCGTAGAGGCATCCTGAAAAGTAACAG
This sequence comes from Viscum album, assembly GCA_963277665.1. NCBI lineage: Eukaryota > Viridiplantae > Streptophyta > Magnoliopsida > Santalales > Viscaceae > Viscum > Viscum album. The sequence goes on from OY728150.1 coordinate 1,595,094,336, forward strand.
GTGAACCACGGTCAATAAGTTATACCTTGTAACCTAACTCAAGAGATAACAAAGAAAACCTTTAGAAACACACACACAATCAAGGTTTTTGTGCACTAAGTTTGAAATCAGAAGTTAGGTTCCTGGTGTATGGATACGTCGGCCACCGCACCAACACTAGACTCCCTGAAGAGAAAACTGCACTTATTAACCATAACACTATTACTTTATAGAAAATATTAGAGTCCAAGTTCTTCGGTAGAACTGACTCCTCTGATACCAATTTGTCACGACCCATCCCCTGAGGCCCATGATGTGACTACCCCAGGCCCTCCTTCTATAGGCCAGGGGCTGGCGACTAGCACTGAAAGGCGTTTTCCCTAAAACTGGGAAGGCATTGCTTTTATAACATGTAACCTCACGTAACCAAGCACACAGTAAGATACAAACACAATCATACTGTATAACCAAAAGAATGTTGAATGTGAAAGGGGGAAGGAATACAAGCCCAATAGTAAAGGTACAAGTACAACTGAAATACAAAACAACTAATGATAGATAAAATATAGCTACTGGATCTTCCTCCGAGGTTCTTACCTGAACGGTAGGTACAGATCACCTCCTCAGCACTCCACATCCACCCATCTTCTCTGCGTACTGACACACCGTATGGTCCACCTCTGGGAACTTTCCAGTCCTGGTACTCCCATCCTCAGTCAGTGTTGTTCGTCGTCTGCATCCAACACAACAAGGTGTGGGCATAACCCATGCAAGGGTGAGTATAAAAATACTCATTAGGGACCCTAAGACCCTCAAGGTCACACAAAATCCACCAAGGATAAACCACAAAGTATGAAATCAACAGATAACCCTACTTAGGTATATGCCCATACATATACCTAAGTTATCAAGTAATCCATCTCAATCATGATGAAAACACAGAGATACTGACTCAGCTCACCCCAGGATTTATTCTAGGGGTAGTAACAAGTAACATCTTCAGTCACATCATCGAACACCTCGGATTCTAGAGAACCCCCCCCTCTATTGAGTATAGTGGGCATGCCATGTCACATAGAGGTGCTTCCCACTAATCTTGTACTGTTGAGGTACTCCACCTATCAAGTATCATGGGTCTATCGCATCACACAAATGCACTCCCCACCATGGGTCGGTTTCTTCAAACAGAGGCACTCCCCCTTGTGACTTGCTGAGTTACTCCTCTTGTCGAGTATCACAGGTTTGCTACGTCACACAGAGGCGCTACCCAGTGTGGCCTACTGAGGTACTCCTCCTTTCATGTACCGTGGGTCTGTCACATCACATAGAGGCACTCACCACTATGGTTCTACCGCATCACACAGAGGTGCTACCCACTAGGCATGTCAAGTCACTCCAAGTCTAAAAGGTCCATAGTCGTCAAGTCTCATCCAGCTACTGGGTTCCCGTACTACACTCGCTTGTCTCCAGGACGATCCTCTCCATGAGCTACTGGTCGATACTTCAACTTACTTGAATTCCAAAAAAGAAGAATATCAGAGGTCTGTCACGTCATAGGCATCTCAACGCAACAGACGGCGCGTCAATTGGACGCTCGGTCTGTGAGTTATCAGCCTTTTAGTTTCGAGGGCCTGGTTGGATTCGTGCCCGATCTAACCTGATTGTTCCCCATCTTGATCCAAAACTCTATTGGGGTATACTCAAAGGGACCATCTCACTCCAAGATTTCCAATGACGCTGACGGGTCGTTAAATGGACGTGTGGTGCCAAAGTTATGGCCAAAAGAAGTAAATGGGTCATAGTGGGCCCGGATCTGGTCCGACCCGGTCGGACCGTCCTGGCCCGACCCGGCCTAGTCCAACCCAGTTCGGGTTGACCTGACCTGACTCTCTAGGTCTGGCCCAGCTGGTTGGGTTTGGCCTGTCCCGTTGGGTCCAGCCCGGCCCGGAAGGACACGAGGGGCCATGGGGGTTCGGCCGTGGATGGCTCAAGGCCGCAGGGTGACTCGGCCAGGGCAGCTCGGCCAAAAGAGCGGAGGTCGTGGGGCGGCTTGGCCGGAGCAACCCAGGGCCGCGGGGTGGCTCGTCCAAAGCGGCCCGGCCGCGGGGTGGCTCATCCGGAGTAGCCCAGCCACGGGGTAGCTCGGCCGGAGGAGCCTAGCCCCGGGGCAGCTCGACCAGAGCAGCCCAGCCCCGGGGCGGCTCAACCGGAGTAGCCCAGCCCCGAGGCGGCTTAGCCAGAGTGGCACAACGAAGTGCCACGGGGAGGCTCAGATAGCCAGGGTGGAACGACTCAGCCGTAGGGTTCGACAGTCAACGTTGGCGGCTCGGCGGATGGCGGCTTAGGGGACAGCAACGGTAGCTCGGACCGGTCGGCGGCAGCTGTGGGCAGCGCGGCGGGGCTGCGGGTGGTGAATCCGCAGGGCGCGGTGGTTGTGGGTGCCACAAAGCGTCTTGGTCGGAGGGGTTCTGTGAGGTTACAAAGGTTGCGAGGTGGCGGTGTTGTTGCATCGTTTCCTTCGTAGCGTTCAACACCACAAATCATCATAAGATTTTCAGAGGGGTTTGGCCATGTCTGTTTGGCCCGTACCCTCCACGTTAGGGTGGTAGCATATAGATTAACAAGAACTTGAAGAAGAACGTCAAGATTTACAACCTCCCACAACAATTTATTCCAAATCCCAAAAAATAATTCAAGGGAAGAACATGGTAAAAGTATTCCTACACAAATAAACCCCTACCTTATTTTATTTTTAACGACGAAAAGAGAAGTCGAAGTTATCGACGTTCGTCGCGCCTATCACACGCCTCTGATCCCGAGCTCATTCATCAGATTAAAATTCTTCGATGGAGGTGATTCTTCATTGATGAAGATTTACACCATTGGATGATGTCTTGAGGATGAAGGTCGAAGTCGAGGTCGGTGTTCTTCATTGACTTTCTTCGTTGGAGTTCTTCGTTGGAGAGGATAATCCTTCAAGTTCTCTCTCAATTCTCTTTTGATAGCCCCTTCTTCAATTCCCCCGAGGAGAAAAGAAATAGCCAACATAAAATTTAGATAATAACATAACATTTAATTTTATGTTGTCACCTAAAATTAATTGGTAACTTAACATTTAATTCTTATGTTGACACATAAAATTAATTAGTAACTTATCAATTAATTTTTTGTTGACTTAAAGAATTAATTGGGGGATTTGAGAGGTTTCTCCCCCATTAAGAGGGCTCGGGTGGTCCCTGGCCCTAAATTCAGATTTGGGAGGTTTTGAGGATTTGGGTGGTCCCCACCACCTTAACTCAAGTAGAGGGGGTTTCAAAAAATAAAATAAAATGTTATTATTTTATTTTATTATTTCCACGAAAAACCCAAAAACGTTAACTTTCACCCTCGACCAACTACCGTTGAGGTGGAAGTCTTCTTAAGTGAATACTGGCATTGTGAGTTCAACGGTGCCCTCAGATTTCAATTCTAATCACTGGTCCAAAAGTTAGAAAAACCTGATCCCACGTTTACTGAATGTACCCAAACAAAAGTTCATAAATTCATTCTATGCACTCCAGGCCTCAGAATCACGTGTCGTCAATTTTCAAGGACTCGTAAAATTCCCATATATTTAAAAAAATACAAGGAAATTCTGGGTCTTTACAACACCATCTCTACTTCCATTAAAAACGATCCATTTATTACTTTTGATGACTCTAATAGCTCGATTGTTAGAGTTTACTGTGAACCTGAAGTTGTGGTGGGAAATATATAAAATCATCCATTCATGTTCTCAATTCTTTTGGTTTACCTCAACTTGGGATGTTAAGGTTGGTACTATTCAGGTTGATTTAATATTGATTACAAATATGTTGAATCTGACTTGACCTTTATATGAATTTTCAATGTTTATTGGTTTAAATTTTATTTTAATTGCATTTTATAATTCTGAATTTAACTGTATTCAAACCTACGAAACCAATATTTCTAACTTGGTGAACATTTCAATGCTTATACTTTGATTTGTATAAAATTTGTATAACTCTAATCCCTCTCTTTAACATTTTACCAGGTAATGAACATGATGGTTTGTATTCTTCTACAAAACATGTATTGAAACCTACATGGGCTAAAGAAATTAAATTTTTCCTTAATTTTGACAACTGTTTTACCCATTATGAATCTGGTAGAATCAATGTTCCATGATTTTAATAGATTGATGACACATAATAAATAACCATCCTAATAAAAATTAAATTTCTTTATTACATCTTGTATGATGTATTGGCTTCATTATATATCTATTCAAGATCACCTAAAATAATGTATAGTTAAATTATCCATGAATCTCCATATTCCCTCTAATTTATTTTGTTTTTTGGGTTACACATTAGTTATCCTTTTCTATTTACTTCCATATTTGTTTTAAAATGTAGGAAATGAAACCAATTGAAGCGAGGTGATGAAAACATGTTATGGAAAACAATTGTCACATGACTGAGCTGGGAATTCCAACACTAGTTCCAGCAGTGAGTACTTTATTTTAAATATATATATTTAAACAATAAATAATGTCATGTGATTAATTGTTTTTAAATTATTTTTCAGGATCCATCTATTAGGTGACAGTTATTTGATGAGAATCCTAGTAGTGGTTCCAGTACTCAGGGTGTTCGTACGAGGGGGGGTTGTACGAGAGCTATAAGATCTAGTCGGCGTACCCGATTAGACCCTACCCCTCCCACTGATCTATCATCCATCCCACATTCTGATCTCTGTGTGTCGTTAGGGACACACAGTATATTTATGCCCCCCATGTTTTTACCACCCTTTACATTTGATCCTCATCACCTGTCTGTACCATATCCAATGATGATTCCCACTCCCCATCCCGCATTTGTCCAGCCATCTCTGTCATCTTCTTTTACTTATGTTTCCCTCTCTATGGGCTTGTATATTCCATATTCTTCGACTCCTGCTCCACCAGAGTATGTCCCTTCGAAGCATACATTGGGACTCCATCTATATACGGTGTTCCTTTAGTTTCTACAGATCCAGCGGTGCCCATTGATCAGACTACCACAGGTATAGTAATACAACCCTAAAAAAAATTTACACCATTATTTATTTTCATTATAACATGTATTGATTAATATTTGTTTTTATTTCATAACTAGTACATCTACTGATATGAGGATGGGGCAGGGGAGTACATGCATGCATGCGGTGTGGAACCACCACACATAGTTGATGGTTGACTAAAATGACGATAGTCAAATGATTGAAAAATTAGGGCAGCAATGTTAGAGTTTTTTGGCGACGCTTTCCAAATACTCTGACATCATTCATGTCATCCCGCTCTCATGGAGACAGATACCAAATGAAGTCAATGATAAAGCTTGGACAGAGATATGGGTAAAAAAATCGGTTGTATTTAATGCAATAAATTATTATTTTTATTTATATGAATTAATATTTTGGTGTCAGCTACGGTTTAATTTTCTCGATGGTGAGGGTCATGGCCAGCAAATCTAAAGGATTTAGGAGAGCTTGGGAGAGCTTACAAGCACAATTTGTACATTTCCTGGTATTCTAGAGTGGGAACAAAGTTAAAGGTGGTCCCTGTCATGGATGACTGTCTGTTAGAATAGTATTGATAGATGATTACTCATTGGACGACTAGCCAATTTAAGGTATTAATCATATTAGAGGTATTTAAATGAAAATTTTCATGTTTTTCATTAATACTAATTATTGAATTTTATTTAGGATTCATCTGGAAGAAATAAAAAACATTGATGCTAAAAAATATGTCCACACACTGGGACTTACTACGATGCCAAATCACGAGAGGTAGCAGGTATGACAATTTATAATTTCTCTTTACGAATTGCACATTCTACTGCTTTCTCCATAATATATTCGATTTCTAAAGTTTTTATATAACTTTAGTTATGAAATTAATTATTTTTATCCTATTTTTAATTATGGTTTCCTATATTCAATGTCATTTTAGAGGTATAAATTGAATATATAAGGACGTGTGCCTCGAGCAAAACTGTTTTGCTCGAGTAGAAGGAAGAAAGATGGAAGTGCGATTAATGAACCGACTCAGCAACATATTGTAAGTTTTACTTTATAGATTTAAAATTTTAATCTCTATTTTGTAACTTAATAATATCTTTATATTTGTAACATGATTTTTTAGAGGCCCTTGATTCCCAGGAACCTGAAAATTTTGGTCCAAACTATCACTTACATGAGGTTTTGGTATATGAGAACCCTAGTAGAGTATGCTTCCGACCTAGGAAGAGTATAGTTCCGAAGAGGTACTGGCACTACTCTGGTATGAGTTTTACTTACATTGAGTTCTATCAGGTTAAGTCACAGGAAGAACAGGCTGAAAAAAGGTCCACAGAGATGGCAGAACTATCTGTTAGGGAAAACACTGCATTTATGAAACTGATGGAAGTTTTACATCCAACACGTGCACTAGAGGCCAGCATAGTTTGTGATGAATATATGTCATTGATTCATTCTATATATTTTGAACCAGGTGATAGTTATAGTTTTGGTCGAGAAGATGGTGAGGAGTAGGCCAAGGCGGAGGGGGAGGAGGGCGATGAGAAGGTCGAGGTGGAGGAGGAGGGTGAGGAGGAGGCCGAGGCGGAGGAGGAGGACGATGAGGAGGCCGATGCTGTGTATGAGGGTGAGGAGGAGTGTGTTGAGTAGGGTAGGGATGATGATGAGGATGAAAATGAGGATGAGGGTGAGGCTGATGATGACGTTGATGATAGTGACGGTGATTAGGGTCAGATTGATCTGTTACATTTTTGACTGATATTACAAAACTTTGATGTTTATTGATTTGTTGTTCCTGAATATATGTGTGATTAGTTAGGTCACAATATCTTTATTATTTTATCTATAAATAATAAAATTGACTTGTTGATTCTCTATGATTGATTCACTCCTCCCCTAGACAGCCCCCCCACCCTTGTGGACAGCCCGCCCACCCCCTGGACACCATGTACCCCCCTGGACAACCCCGCCACCCCCATGGAGAGCCTTCCTACCCCTTCGACAACCCCTCCCCCTATGGACAACCCCCACCCCACCCCCATGGACATATCCTCCCCCTATGGATATCCCCCCACCCCCTTGGACCACCCACCCACCCCTGTGGACAGCCCCTCCACCCTCCTAAATAGGCCGCCCACCCCCTGGACAGCCCCTCCCCCCATGGACACCTCGAACCCCCCTGGACATCCCTACCCACCCCTAGACACCTTGTTCCCCTTGGAAATCCCCCCCCCCCCATCCTCGTGGACAGCTCTCCCATCCCTGTGGAAAGCCCACCCACCCCCTTGGACACCTCGTACCCCCCTGGATAGCCCTGCCACCCTCATGAATAGCCCACCCACCCCCCTGGACACCCCATACCCTCTTGGACAGCCCCCCTCCCCACCCACCCACCCCCTTAGATATCCCTCCCACCCCCATGGATAGTCTTCCCACACCCCTGGACACCCCCTACCCCCCCCCCCCCCTCGACAGCCCTACCACCCCCGTGGACAGACCCCCCACCCCTGGACAACCCCTACCCCTATGGACAGCCCCCACCCCTATGGACAACCCCTTCTACTATGTACAACCCCTCCCCCTATGGACAACCCCCACCCCACCCCCGTGTACAGCCCGCCCAGCCCTCTGGATAGCCCCCCACCCCTGTGGACAGCCCACCCCCACCCCTGGACACCCCGTACCCCCTGTACAGTCATTCCCACCCCCTTGGACACCCCATACCCCCAAGGCTAGCCCCTCCCACCCCCCTGGACAGCCCCTCCCACCCCTTGGACAGCTCACCCACCGCCTAGATAGCCCCTTCCCTCGTGGACACCTCATACCCCCCTAGACAGCCTCTCCCACCCCCTAGACATCCCATGCCCCCTGGATAGGCCCCCTCCCCCCGTAGACACCCCACCCACCCTCGTGGATATCCCGCCCACCCCCCTGGACAGCCCCTCCACCCTCGTGGACAGCCCACCCACCCCCTGGACACCTTGTACCCCCCTCGACACCCCCCCCCCACCAACCCTCGTGGATAGCCCACTCACCCCCCTGAACACCCCTACCCCCATCGACATCCCCTCCACCCCCATAGATATCCCACCCACCACCCTGGACACCCCCTCCCCCCCCCCCCACACCCCCTCCCCCCTCCCATGGATATCCCCCCCCCCACCCTAGTGGACAGCCCGCCCACCCCCTAGACACCCCTACCCCCTGGATAGCCCTGCCACCCCCGTGGACAGCCCGCCCACCCCCTGGACACCTCGTACCCCCCCCTAGACACCCCACCCCTGTGGACAGCCCCACCCATTCCCCTGGACATCCCCTACCCCATGTACATCCCCTCCACACCCATGGACACCCCCTCACCCCTGGACAACCCCTACCCCCTGGACAGCCCGCACACCCCAGTGGACATCCCACCCACCCACTTAGACACCCCCATACCCCCTGGACAGCCCTGCCACCCTCCTGTATAGCCCACCCACCCAAGTGGACAGCCCTTACCCCCCTGGACACCCCCCCTCCCACCCCCGTGAATAGACCACCCACCCATGTGGATAGCCTTCCCACCCCCTGGACACCCCCGACCCCCCTCGACACCCCTTCCACCCCCATGGACATCCCGCCTACCCCCTAGACACCCCCTCCCCCCGTGGATAGCCCCACACCCCAGTGGATAGCCCGCCCACCCCCTGGACAACCCCCCCCCCCCCCCCTCGGACACCCCATACCCCCTTGGATAGCCCTGCCACCCCCGTGGATTTCCCGCCCACCCCCTGGACACCTCATACCCCCCTAGACAGCCCCTCCCAGCCCTTAGACACTTCTACCCCCTAGACAGCCCCGCCCAGCCCCCTGGACACCCCTACCCCCAGTACTGCCCCTCACCCCTGTGGACAGCCCCACCCACCCCCCTAGATAGCCTCACCAGCCCTGTAGACAGCCCCCCAACCCCCTGGACAACCCTCACCCCCGTCGATTATAGGGTTTCAAATAACTCGAAGATCTCATTAATCATATATACCCACTTCTTTGCCTCCTAATATCCTTCACCACCAAAAAAATAGTGCATGGTATTTTAGAAACTCCCATGCATAATAAATTACCTGAGAAGAACATGGCTATTCAACTTCCATAAGAGTTTGAGTAAATACTAAGACTAAAAAGACAATAGCTGGATCATAAGAATGTCTACCTGAGATATCCCCTTTAATGTTCCATTTCAAAAATGATATAGTATTTTTGTCCCACAATAAAAATGTAATCCATTTCCTAATAACTAAATCCCCCTTCCTACCATACACACCAAAAGCATTCATTTTTTCGTAAAGAAACACATACTATTGAAATAAAAATTATTCCAAAACCATTTTAAAAATACCAATGATCTTAAAATCCATGAAATTAATTCCATTTTAACCATCAAAGCCCCCCCCCCCCACCCCCTGGACACCACCCCACCCCCCTGGACACCACCCCTCCTCCCCTAGACACCCCCATGGATAGCCCCCCCCCCCCACCACCACCACCACACTGAACAACCCCCCTAGACACCCCCCCCCCCCAACCCCCTGGATGCCCCCCCACCCCTCCTAAACACCACCCCACCACCTAGACATCCCCCAACCCCACCCCCCTGGACACCCCCACCCCCATGAACTGCCACCCCCACCCCCACCCCCCTAGACACCACCCACCCCCCTTGGACAGCCCCCGACCCCCTAGACCCCCCCACCCCCACCCCCCCACCCACACCTGGACACCACCCCATACCCTAGACACCCCCACCCCCTGGACACCCCCAACCCCTTGAAAATCCCCCCCCCAACCCCCTTGGACACCACAACCCCTAGACACCCCCATGGACAGCCCCCCCCCCCCCACCACCACCACCACCACCCTGGACACCCCTAGCAACCTGGAAAGCCCCCCCCCCCCTACACAGGGGGAGGGCAGTAAGCCAGTTTACTGCTACAGGTACAAAAAGGATATGCCAACAGTTTACAACTGTTGGCATATGTGTAAAACCAGAACTTATACCAATGGTTTTATATAAACTATTGGTATAATTATATGCCAATGATTGGTAAACCGTTAGCATTGATAATTTTACTTGATATTTACCAATGGTTTGTGGCAAACTGTTGGTAAAAGTATATACCAAATTTTTTGTAAACTGTTGGTATAGAGATAATTCTTTCTATTACCCACGGTTTAAAACTGTTGGCATACATTTATACCAATGGTTTATTAAAATCGTTGGTATATACTGAATTTTTCATACATATCCCAATGTTTCTCATAGAACCATTGGGATTTGTTTATCCCTACGGATCAAGACCCAACAGTTTGGACAACCATTGGTATAGTTTATACCAATGGTTTGTAAAAATGTTGGTATAGTTTATACAAATGGTTGTCCTGCCTTTACCAACAGTTTTAAACCTTGGGTAAAGCTGAAATTTCTAGTAGTCTTTCTCACTTGTTTGTATTTCAAATATATATATGCCATTATTATAAACTATTTTACATGAATTGTGAATTTATATAAACTATTTTATATAAAAGTGATTATTTATGCCATTTTTTTGAAATGTTCCATTTTTTTAATGAACACTTTGATTAAATGTAAATTCCATCATTTAAAATTTGAAGCATAAATTCCTAAATTATTTCTATATTTTCAATTGTAAAGCAAGATTTGTTTAAATATTAGTTTATTATGCCAAACCAGTTTATTTAAAAATGGAAATCAAATTATTAGTTAATTTGAAATTGGAATCTTGTTATGGAACCTTTAATGAAATCCTACTGGGATTTGACTCACTTACTACTTGTGCCTTTGGGTGTTTGTATATTATCTCCTTTTGGGTTCAAGAAAGAGAAAGGGATATCATAGAGGTAGTTATTTATATTGAACCTTGGACTTGGTGAGTTGAATATGAGTTCGGACATGGGTAGTATTTTCCTTTTTATGTTACTTGGTTATAGTACTTGGGCTTGTTTAGGTATGTTTGACTTCTGGTACATTACTCACGGCGAAGTTTCTTTTGATATTCATATTGTCTTATTTCTTTTTATTCCACATTGTTAGTGTAAAATTCATAACCACTTTAATTTTGTATGATGTTAGGTGCTAGTCACTAACCCATGGGGATCAGGAATGCCCTATAGTCTATTTCATGACTAGCTCAGTCATCGGGTTACCAAGGTACCCAGGCTAGTTCGTGACACATATACTATATAAGATGACCAGTAAGGTAAGATAACTATAAAGATATATTTTTCTAGTCACCAATGATAGTGACTCATTATTGGTTGAAAATAATGACCCTTTCTCCTATGAAGAGGTAGTATAATGCTTGGAAGCTACGAGATGGAAAGAATCCATGAATTTTGATATGGATTCCATTTATCAGAACAAATTTTGGGCTTGGGTTGGTCCTCCAATTAATCTAAAGCCTATTGGGTGTAAAAGAATTATTTGATAGAAAACTAGAAATAAAAGGAAAATTAAATACCTAAAAATCACAACTAGTAGAAAAGGGGTTTAAATATTGTTGAGGAATTAACCATCATGAAACCTTTTCTATAGTTCTCATGTTCAAATACATCATAATTCTAATTGTTATAGAATCTTACCATGACTATAAAATTTTGAAAATAGATATTGAAAGAGATTTCCTTGATGCTAACCTTTAGGAAGATTACTATATAGCTCAACTAGACGGTTTTGTGACTATAAATAATTCTAAATAGTTTAAAAAGTTATAAAGATACATTTATGTATTAAATAAAACATTCGAGTCATAGAACATTTAGTTCAATGAAGTTATAAAAGAGTTTAGTTTAATTAAGACTAAATGTGATCCATATTTTTACATGGGGTTTAGTGGGAGTGAATTCATTATCATAGTATTATATTTTGATGACATATAACTTATTTTAAATGACATACTTGTCTTATAGTTAGTTAAAGTCTAGTTAAACAAGTGTTTCTCCCTGAAGGACTTTGGTAAATCGACCTACATTCTAGGGATTAAGATCATTTGTGATAGATCCAAGATGATTATTGGACTAAGTCACGGAATAAACATTAACTAGATAATAATGATATTTAGTATGGGACAATCTAAGATTATATTGGTTATAGTGTCACATGTTATACATATTTCCAAGAAAATGTGTCCTCAGACACAATAGGAGAAAGAGAGAGTGAGTAAGATCTTGTATTCTTCTATGATAGGATCAATAATGTATGCCATGTTATATACTAGGCTTGATGTTACATATTCCTTGAACATGGTAGGCATATATCAAGTTGGTCCAGGTGAACAGTGTTGGTCTGTAGTAAAGATTACCCTTAATTATATGAGAATATTTAAGGATATTTTCCTGGTGTATGGAGGAGATAAGGATCTAGTCATTAGGGGTTATATTTATAATTTCATTCAAATAGATCATAATGATAAGATATTTTAGTAAAAATATGTCTCCTATCTCAAAGGAGTTGTAATCTATAAGAGTTCAAATAATCAAGTTGCTTCCGATTATACAGTATATTCCAAGTATGTAACAGTTTCTAATATATCCAAATAATTTTTTTGGATACCCAACTTTATCCAAGATATTGATGTGGTACCTAGAATTAATGAACCTATCATATTATATTATGATAATACTATAGTAGTGTATCTTTCAAAGAAGTCAAGGTCACGCCAACCGACAATGTACATACATTGAAAGTATCACCTCTTGAAGGATTTTTCTCATGGGGGTAAAGTTGTGGTGAGTAGAGTTTACATGAAATAAAATTTGTCATACCCCTTAACTAAATCTTTATCTCACCATAAGTATGTGTATGATGTGAGAGCCCATGGATTGAAGGTTGTTAGCAATTGGATCTAGTGTAATTTGGTGCCTATTGGAGTTGGTTCCATAGAACCAACATCTGTGTACTTTATTATTAAATGTATTCATTATTTTTAATGTTAACAAACTTCTTAATACATCATTATTTTTCTTATGCATGACATTGTATATGATAATGTCTTAAGAATAACTATGTCACTTAAAGGTCATAGTACTTTCCCACTATGATGAGAACCTAGAAGTTCCATGATAATATTCTTAAATATTTATTCTATATCCAGATGATATCATTTGATGAGACAAAAATGATATAGGCTTTCATAAGTGGAGACTCATAGGACTTTGAGTTGCCTTCTCATGGTGTTCACACTTATTAATTTCTACTATAAGAGATTATGAGAACACAACCCACCAGTAGAAAATCCACATTTATATGCGTCATTGCATGTTCCTATATTTGGATATGTGTATTGATCCGTATAATTTAATATTATTATTAATGGATATTATTAGTTGATTACTTTAATATATTGATGGAAATCGTGATCAAATATGTTATTGATGAAGTATAATACATTGGGTGTGTGATTAGTAATATTACATTAATAAATAATGTGGGAAAGGATTTGTACCTTCGATTATTTAATGAAATTTGACATATCAAGCTCTTTTATGGGAATGAAATAGGCTAAATAAATCCATGTGCATTGTGATCTGTGGGTAGTTTCATTTTCCTAAATTCAAAGAAAGTGGCATCAAGCATATATATTGATGAGACCAGTAAGAAACCAGATTGATTTGAGATATCATGATAAAAGGATTATATTAAAAAATAATCATCTATATGAGGTTTTATATCATTAAAACATTAATATATTTCTTTATGGGTTCCTTGGCTTATTTCTATATTTCAAACTTGGACTTTGGTTGACTTCGCCTAGTGCCACTGAGAAAGAGGCCTAGAGGGTCACACTGTAAGTGTATCCATGACCTTAATTAAATAAAAATATTATTTATTATTTAATAGGTTGAATATATATTATTCCCATACATTGTTTAATAATTATTTAAATTTTCTTGATCACATAAATTTTATCAATAGTTATTCAAGAGAATATTTTGTGAGCATAATATTTAATAAATATTTATTTTATATTTAGTGAATATAATATTTATTTTTTAATTTTTGAATAGTGAAATGATATTTATTTATTTAATAAATATTAATTATAAATGGACTGAAATATATTATAGATAAATTGAGGTCTAGTTTAAATTTTAGGATAGAAATAGTATATATTGAATATTAATTGAATAAATTTTAAACAATATATTCAAGAAATAATATTTAATTAATTTTCTAATTTTGCACATATCAAGAATTGGTATTACTATTATTATAATAATGGTGTTATATGTGGATTAAGGAAGGTGAAATTATTATTTTCTAAACCTTCCACAATTTTAAAACAATTATATTATTTTTAAACCTAATCCCATTGATTTTGGGTTGTTCACAACAATAAGAAGAATTATCTCAACCCCTTAGAGAGCCTATCTATAAGAAAACTCTAAAGAATGGAGGTTGATCACCATATCCCACCCCTCTTGATTTTATAGAGATCAAGGAAAATCCTTCTTGAAAGTGATTCTCACAGAGATCAAATAGTAATGATACAAAAGTTATGATCTACTACGCTAACACTCAAAGATTCCTATAAAGACACTCAAAGGTTTATAGTAAATGTGTGTATCACCACAAGAGTGAATCTACAATTTATTTAAATGATGAAATTATGGTATCAATTAAATTCATTTTTATATTAATCAATGATAAAATAATTCTTCATGAGGTAGTTCTTTAACTACTTAAATTAATTATAAATCATTATGTAATGACACTATGTTTGGTTTGGGAATTCTCATGTCAATTAATATTTTATTCAATTAAATTTTTCATAGATTTATTCATCAATATAAATCTTATATTAATCATTGATTGTGATCAAAATTTGAGTTGGATATGCCCTATCGATGCTTATGTTGCACCCAGAACCATCAAGGTTAACTAATGTGTTGAAGCCTGTATAAAAATAATACATATTCTATATAGGAATAATTTTACATGCCATGGGTAAATGTAGTATTAATATGAGAATGGTGTGACATTTATTTACATATTATTGAAATCATGGGTTGTTCTATATTAACGAAATAGTCCACATCATATTCAACACGACATAAAATAGCACGCGTAAGGTAAGTCCCAATGCCCACATAGGATTAGCTTCACATGGATATACCATGCATGAAATTAATCCTAAGTTATTCTTACAAGTGATATGGACCATGTAAGAATGAATAAGATCCTATCATTAAGAGTGATTCCCACCCTTCCACTGCTAATCATTTTTAACAACTCCCACTAAATCTTATATAGTAATTTGGTGCTCTATTTTCTTACAACAGCAATGAACTATTTATTTTAAGCATGATTTAATGATTCAAATCACATGGAATGGATATGATACCAAAAATTAGGTTTCTAATAATTATTAATGGTTAATCAATTCATTGGAAATGAAAAATAAATTCATAAACCAATATTGTCCATGCAAGAACCCAAAACCATTCAAACTGTAAATAAAGAAACAACATATATATACCTTACACCATAGAGTAGCGGCAACCATATTCATCACAAATTTGTTATATAGATTTTATAGAGATCTCAAGAGGTAACTCATATGTACTATATTCATGGGATGATATGAATCACCTAGTGTATGGGTGAGACACTACTTCCTTCATGGCATGGCAGTTCCTCTCATGGGAAAGAAGGAAGATAATCGATATTAGAGACCGTGGGAGTATCATCTATGGATTCACAAAATCCCAATAACATGTACAACCTCTTTATATTGGTCTTAGAACACTCCCAAAACTTACATGGAATTTACATGAATGTTATATACAATTTTCATGTAAAATATTTTCATTACAAACATTTCATAACCATCAACTGATTAATAACACATACATTTCATCATATGAATCATATTCACTTGATGATAGCCAGGTGTGAGAGATAACTGCATGATGATGCATATTAGTTGAGAAAGTAGTTTGGTATCACCATATTACACCCAATTACATACAATAACTTAATTATACGACATTACATAGGTTTAAACATGACATAACAAATGATATTCCAATATAATACTCTATGATGTAAGCCAAAACATATCTCATGTGAATATGATTTAGTTCATATCTCCTTTAATAATCACTTACATCATACACATGTCATGTAAACCTACACACTTGATATGATAAATGAACACTAACTCCTTTTCCACCCCATTATAGGATTAAAATCTATAAATCATAAATCCTAAATATCATACTCAATAATAAACAACCCAAATGTAACATCAAAAATAAAAAATCAACATTCATGGATTTTTGTAAACTTGTAATTCAGCTCATGAAGTTATCGGCTAGGTACAAACATGGAACTCATACTAATTCATGACCAATAGTATCTTTGTCTACCATATCTGAGATAGTAAGACAAAGAAAAAAGGATCTAATACCACTTTGTAACATCCTAGAATGGATCACTCATAAGTAATTAAACAAGAGATCCATATGAACTCATGAACGCCTACCTGTATGTTAGAGATTTATAACTATCATCGAGGATATATGGTGACATTATAGAGAGACTATACCCACAAGTATAAATATAAATTAATCACAGTAGAAGAAATATAAAATCAGTCATCAAAATAACTAATAGAATGAAAAAGAACCATCATAGCTAAGTTCCATGAATTTTTAAATATTGACCACATTTTATACTAGAATGAATTATCAAAACCACATAAGTTGGGTAGACACTAATATGATCTCCCGTGGGAAGATCATATACAAACTAGATCAAAGTTGAAAAAAAACCCCAACTTGGTCCCGAATCTTGACCCAGTCCCATATTTTGATTCCATATATGACATCTAGACCAATATCCATACTCAGGCCTCTGCCTTACCTTTACTTATAATCGTGAGGTCTAATCAGGTACCAAAGTGACAAGGTTGTCCTAGTAGGGTGTGAGTAACACTCATTAGGACACCACTAAGGGTTTCCCTAACATATCTAATATAAACAATGCATACACAATTTGATATGCTAAAAATAAATAAAAAAACAAATTTAGACATGATACATGTCACATACATGATTGATACTAAATACACCAGAGTGATGATACCTACTTTGGCCTGTGTTGGGATGTCTCTGAACATGTTATAAGGATACCAAAAAGTCATGATGTCCAGATCCATATCACATAGCATACAATCTCTAATCATTACCAATCATAATCCCCAAGAGGCAACACATCTATCCCATATCAGAAAGTCCCCGAGAGATATCATGTCCAACCATCCATGTCATAACCATCTCATTAGGCATCATTTCCATCCTATATCACCAATCTATCTCTATACTAAAAATCCTCATGAGGCATCATATCTAACCCAATATATTACAACCACCTCAGGACAAATTTCATATAACACATATCACATTACCATTAAAATGCAATGGTTATCATGAGTTCCCAACCCAAAACACACATCATCCCATGGTCATCCATCATCCATGGTTGGCAAGAACTCCCAACACAAAATATCGATCAGGTGATAGTTTTCATTACACCCAACTCATCCCTTGAGAACATCCATGGTTGGAATGATTTTCCAACCCATGTGAAAACATATATTCCATACCATCACACATGTCTAGTGTTGTTATGAATTCCCAACCCACATCATAATCTTACCATATTTTTCATGAAATATAACATATAGTATGTTCCATCTCATAAAAGATTGCATGTGCATAGATAGCATGTTTTCCTAACCCATTATATATATCCCATACCATCCCATAAAATCTTATTACATCTAATGAGAATGTTTTGAATGAGTTCCCAACCCCATACAAAAATTCATAACCATTTATCAGACTGATCATAAGAATTAACATAATATAATTCATCTAATAATTAAACAAATAAGTAATAAACAAGTAAAAAACACATGTACCATGATGATCATATGGGTGGGAAATTTACCTTGCACTGGTATACACATTATTTCTATGTTGGTCTTTCAAGTACACAAACCATTCTTAAATATCCATTAATTTAAGGTTGCCAATATATTAGTCTTATATTATTTATTCCCCAATTGAAAAGAAAAAAATTAAGGTATCTATCATAGTCCACCAATTCATCTCGTGATTGGGACATCCTTCATAGGTTTACTTAATACATTTATAAACACTAAGTTCAATGCCCATGGATTAACGGGAATAGCGCCTATCAAACATACCCATATTCACATCATCATTTAATAATATTATTAGACAACATGATCTCTAAAAATCACATAAGGGGAAAAATAATGTCTATATCACCTCTAAAGTCTCACTAGATTGATACTCTCATGCCAAAACTTCACATAATTATACTCCAATGGTATAACCACCCACATACCACATTCCATTGAGGGAAGAACACCACCTCACATACTAATAAATTACTCCAAGAGGCTACTATAAGTACTGTGGCATTCAGAAGAAGTGAATAGACCAAGTTTTTTAATTTTTAATCATCATATTGATGTAAAAATATTTATCTCCAGTGATGTGTAGCCCAGTATATAACCTGAGGATCTTGTGTGAAAGGATTTAAGCATGAAATTAAATCAAAAAAATAACTTTTTTGATTTTAATATGCTAGTAAATACCACTCATCATCAAAGATCACTTATCAAAAGAACTAAATTTAGATCCAACTAGATTATCCACACACACTTTGAATGTCTATGGGCACACTGATCATTGATAACTGGGTGCTTACATAGATAATCTATTATGTATTTTAATTCTTGACGAGCATCGCTTTATTATTCCTTTGATCTATAAAGGATAACTTAGATAGAGTCTTAGAATGGATTTTTTCTCTATTTAGGATGTGGGAGAGATGATATAGGAGCTCTAAAATTATATTGGATGGATAATTTCTCAAATTTTATCTTCTCTTGCTTATATAGCTTGGTTAAAATACCTAAAAATGTATCTTTGGCCCCCAAATATATATTACCTACTAAATAATCCATAAAAGATATCTTAAAACATATTTAATGTGTTATAAACATAATTTATATTTTTATAAATTACTTGTAATATAATTCATATATTACATAATAAAAAGTGATTCATTGACTTGAATCGTTATTCCCAATAATATTAAACCAACCTTGAATATTAAAATAATATTTGTTTGTAATATTTTTACTTTTATTAAATTTATTGAAAAAGTTAAATAAATAAATTCAACTCCAATTATTCTATACTCTAATTATAATTAATTTATATATTTTTTATGACCATTTAAACTTGAAAATATCTCAAACCAAGTGGTGGTTTCCACCATGTTTTATACTCTTATTCTTAATATTTTCCTAGAGTTTTGAATACACTAAGTATGTGCCCTTTTAGGACCTTATCTAGATAGCAGTGAGTATCATAGACTAGGAGTGGATTCTAGAAGCCAATGAAGGCCCCTAAGGAGATGTGGTATTATCATAGAAATAATAATATCTCCAACAAGAACAAACTGTGTAATATAATCTCTTTGTATCATGATATCTCATAATTTCGGATGCACACTTTGTTTCATCACACTTTTTTGATTTATTATTCATTCAAATTACTGGAATTTATTACCTTATTCTACCACAGTCGTGGATTTAGTAAAAGATACTATCATACTAATAAACTAGTCCTGAGATATCACTTCCTTTCATAAGAGATAAATTCTATCTTGGTCAGTCAATTAATGTCATACCACCAATGATGCACCCAATGAAAGATACATCACCACGACATAAATTCCATGGTTTTCATCTTACATAAATGTATGTAATAAAATGGTTCACATTGATAATAATATCAAGTCCAAATAACAATATATGTGTTCATATATAGGATTTGTTGAGACACTAAAAACATGTGGTGTTCCAATTAGAGGGTCAGTACTCATAATCTCATCTACTCGAGATCACCAATTGTGGACTTCATGAGAAGAAGTGTCTATGTTTATAATCCCCTAGCACCTGATAGTGACACATCATCTATTTCCTATCAATATGATGTACTTGAACCATAGGACATATCTTTAAGATCAATTTCATATTATATCAAGGTCCTCATTATAGTTGGGGGCTATTATAACCTTTTTATACAACATGTAATCTAATAACATTACCATGTAAATAGTACATTAAGAAGTAATTATAATTTTTTGGTGAGATAAATACATGTCTATATAAAATTGTATACAAGTAATGGTAATCAAAATACAAAAAGGAGTTGGGTCTAGGGAACCCACTCATAGTACTCCCACTTATACAAGAGTCAACTACAAAAAACTCTCAACTCGAAAGCTCCCACATGAGAATAATGATTTTTCTAAGGTATGTATTTAGTTAGGGGGTATTCCACGTTATCTTATATGACTACTATACTAACTATGACTTTTCCTCTCTATGTAAAATCCCTCAAGAGATGAAGCATATTAAGTATACCCTTTATCTGTTGGTGTGACCTGGCCTCTTGGTAATGTACCATTATAATCATGGTATAAAAAAAATAGAATAGGGTATGTATTGCTTAGTAAAACACAGATATATGAGACAAAACTTCCTATCCAAATTGCCTCATAAGTGGCATCAATAACCTCTATATATTAATATTCTATAGTAGAATCAGTGATCATAGACTACTTTGAGCTTCTCCAACATACTACGCCACCAACCAGAAAAAATACATAGTCGGACTATGATTTTAGATCATCATTATTTGTCTAGAAACTAGCATTAATGTATCCCATCACTACTAGTTTGTATTCTCCTCCATACACTAGGAACATATCCTTTATACATCACAAGTATTTTAGGATATTTTTTACATCTTCCCAATGCAGCTCCCTTGGATTGGCTTTATTTCTTCCCACTATGCTTAAAGTAAAGGCACCTTCAAACCTAGTAAATATCATAGCATACATGATAGATCATACTATTGGAGCATAAGAGATTATATTCATGTTTTCAATAACCACTTAGGTTTGCGGACACATTTTATTATTAATAGTGATACCAAGTGACATTGGAAACATATCCGTCTTATCTTATTCCATATTATACCTTTTGAGTGACTTGTTTATATATATATATATATATATATTGACTTATCCCAAAACTCCTTTAAGATCAATCTCAATAGATCTTTATCCTTATAATGTATGATAGTTCACCTAATTATTTCATGAGGAATAAATCATTTAATAGAATATTAACTAGCTATAAGACTTTCACTTTGTTTCCCATAATTAATATTTCATAAAAATATAATATTAATAAAATGATATAATTACCAATAACCATCTTATAAACACGTGGAGCACTTTCATTTTTGATGAAACCAAATTCTCTTATGGCCTCATCAAAATGAACATTCCATGATCGTGATTCTTAATTCAACCCATAAATAGATCTTTGTAGATTACATACATTATTAGAATTATTTAACCTAATTATAAGATTATAACCTTTTATGGAGATGTCTCTGTCTTGTTTATAGGAAACCTGTTTCCTAGTTTTGAGTACTATTTTTTAGATTGTATCACGAGGTGAATTTGGATTAAAATTGAGAATTTTGGAAGGAATAGGTAAAGTAAATGGATGGCGCATAGACTTCTCAAACTATGCACTCCCCCCCCAAAAGAGGCACATGGTTTGGAAAATAGTGTGCCTCATACTAGGAAACGATGTTCATCCTTCTAATTAACTCGAGAATTGTACATGAACCACATATTAACCCAAAATAGACCCCAAATCAAACATAATAAATTCCCCTCATTTTTTGAGGATCCCAAACAAATTATTAGGTCTCCCAACCTTCGTTCTTGGTGATTCAAAGTCTGTATTGAAGATCTTCACATCTCTCGATAAGTGAATATCATCTTGATTAGTTTCTACTATCATTATTATTCTTCTCCAATCCTTGATGGTATGTTTATCCTCTGTTGGTTGTGGATCCAGATCAAGTTTTTGGGTACATCTAATCTATTTAAATCTTAGATATAGAAATTTAATGAAGATCTCTTTCTTTTTCATGATTAGTGTTATTTCACTCAAATTTGGGATATCTGTTGGAGAGCGTTCATCATCAATCTTTAGTTAGGTGGTCTATTATTCCAATACCAAAGTCTTGATTTCAATTATATGTTTGTAATTGTATAATTTATATTATAATATTATTAAAAAATTCTTAAATTGAATTAACTAATTTTGTAAAATAATTATTTTACTAATTATGTAATTTAATTAATAACTTATGGAATTAATTGATGGTGGTTTTATTTTTTAGGAAATTGGTTTAATTGGATTAATTAATTTTGGAATTAATTAATGTAATTGATATGATTAATTAATTGTTTGATTAATTAATGGGGTAGATGTGATTAATTAATTATCGATTTAATTAATATAATGATATGAGAATGAAATTATTGAGTTTGATTAATTAATTAGTGAATTAAATAATGGTGATATTATGATATATGTGATATTGTAATATTTTGATAGATGTGAGTTGAGATAGTGAATGGTAACAATGGAATTTATATGCGAATTGAGAAAATTAATGGTAACAATGGAATTCATATGTGAATTGAGATAATGAATGGTTACAATGGAAATTAGATGTGAATTGAGATAATGAATGGTAAAAATGGAATTCATATGTGAATTGAAATAATTAATGTTAACAATTGAATTCATATTTTAATTGAGACAATGAATGGTAAAAATGGAATTCAGATATGAATTGAGATAATGAATGGTAACAATGGAATTTAGATATGAATTAAGATGATGAATGGTAAGAATAGAATTTAGATATATGATATCACTTGAGGATAGTTCATACTTCGACATGGGTTGAAGAAGGTATTTAGAGTTCAGATATCCTCAAGAACCCAAGAGTTATGTGGTTAAATAAAGAGTAATTGAATAAATGTAAATTGTTTACTTTATTGCTTTTATTTATTATTTATACAACTAAATACACTATTTTGACTAGATATTGTTTTATACACCATTGATGGTAGCCTATTGAGTTGTACTCATACCCTACTCGGGTTGTATAATCAGTTCCTGAATAGATTTCATGGTTGCAGGACAGGATAAGGGAAAAGGCCTTGTGTTGGATGGTTGATTTGGGATGGATCATGGATGAGGGAACCGAACATGGTTCAAGACCTTCTTGGGAGTTATTAGTGTCTTTAATTTTGGGTTTCTATTTTCACACTTGACACATATTGTCATGACATATCTACTATTTAGTTTGTGATATTGTATTTCCTGTATTGGTTATCTTGTTATTCTAGTATTTTTATGGTTATAGTTATATCATTTGGCTATTGTTTATTTATTTATTCTAGTGTATTATTTTGATAAGGAGGTTATAGTCTCTCTATGATTGATACTAGACCCTCACTGAAATTTGGAAGCATCTAGAATACGGGGAGGTGTGTCTGAGGTCATGTGGCGAACTATCTCAGGGCACCGGTATGTGGCACCTGGGTCGGGATGTTACAAAGTGGTATCGAAGGAGGTTTTATTTTATTTTTTGTATTACTATTTTGGAACGGTATATTTGAAACTGGGAAGATTCAGGCCTTGTTTAAGAGATCATGCATGGGAATAGCTAACCCATGTACGAGGATAAAATCCAAGTACCCATGGTGGGATTACTATTATTGATGTATATTTTTACAGTTGATGTTATTTCACCTCAATTGATGCACATGTTATGTGATATGATTATTGTTTTTTATTTTTTATGATATTTGACTTGTGGTCTAGTATTGTGCGAGAGTTGAGTATGCATGCATCATTCTAGGCACTCAGAACTATTGTGTGACATGCATCATTTTAGGAATGCATGGGAAAACAGGTTCTGGGTAATTTGTTGAAATTGAACTGTTTTTCCTTGATTGTGTAAATTTTAACAAAAAAGGTACTATATGTGAAAGTGAAAATGGTGTCTAATATGAAATTGAAAAAAATAATGAAAATTTTGGATAAATGGGTGTCTAAGGATAAACTTGAATTTGAGAATGATTTTACACTTTTTTAACCATTACCTAGACATAGGATGGTTAAGGGTAGTGATAGGTCCTTGGTTTTGAACATGTGGAGTGGTTTGGGGAATGAATTGTTATGGATTGAAGTAAAAACCCTCTTATTAAATGTGTTAAATTTGTGTTATGTGTCATGAGATCTGTGTTTGGAATTATAGAGATATGCCTCCACAATAATGCTTGTTGAGAGAAGGATAGAAGAATATGGTTGAAGATGCTCCTCTATTAGGGGATCTTGAGGCACAGGTAGTACCATATGAAGAAGTCAAATATCAGTTTAGAGAGAAATTTTCTCAGTTTGTGAAATTAAAGTAAAGAAACCTAGGGTGGGTTAGGAAGAGATTTTCTGATCTTACCCAGAGGTTTTAGTTACAGCGCCCTCTGATTTTTACTAGAGAGGGTGGACCTGAGGCAGTAGAGTTCTCAATTGAGTCCATTTAGAAAATAAATGAACATTTAGAGACCCCTACTGAGAAGAGGGTCAGTTTTTCTACTTATATGTTACGAGGATTAGCGAATAACTAGTGGTATGTTTAGCCCCAGATAGGGCAGGTAGACGAGATGGCTTGGAAGGACTTCTTGGAGAAGTTCCTAGAGAACTTTTATCCAAATATATTAAGATATGAGAGAGAATTTCAGTTCATGTGGTTAAATCAAGGGAGAATATTCATGATGGACTATGTTGGTCTCTTTACAAAACTACATCACTTTTCTCCATCATTTGTAGGGGATGAGACAGCTATGGCAAGGCATTTCTAGGATGGGATTAAATGTGAGATTAAGTACCAAGTTAAACTCTTTTGATTAAAGAAGTTTTCTAAGGTGGTGAATCTGGCTCTCATATATAAGGGGAACCAGAAGGAGGATTCCTGTGTAGGACATATGGTTGCTGCTGGATGATTAGGAGGTATGAATTCTGAGTGTATGAAGCATCACTATGATAATTTTAGCATGGGGATAGTATGAAGAGTGTCTAGGGGGAGGATCAGTTACTTTTAATCTTACCCAAGTTCTTTGCTACCAATGTGGTAGGTTAGTCCACTATCGTAGACACTATCCCCGACCACCAGTAGAGTGTTGAGGCTATATGAAAATGTGATATATACACAAGATTTTCAATAATATGAAACAGAAGGGTAGTGATAGAGGACCAAGATAGCACCAAAGTGTCAAAAGGGGGTATTCCACACCATATCAGGTAATCAATTAGAGTTATACTGGATATGGAGGTAAAGGTAGTGGATACAGTACTTATGGGAAATAATGTCTATATCAAAAAAGTGGTGTAGCTCAGGGGATTCAGACAACATCATATGGTAAAGGGATATGAAAACTATATTCCATTCATCCTACACTTATGGATAGAGAGGCTAGATCATTGATAGCCATAGGTTCTATTATTGTATATTCTACAATAGATAGTTCCTTATTTGATATTGTTTCCTCTCATTATTTTATTTATTCAAAAATTGTGAATGGTTTGAGCCTGGAAGTGGAGTTCGTGTGTGGAGTGTTGATAATAGACACACATTTGGGAGTACGGTCAAGAGACATCTACTTGTGAAAGGGGTGTTCTCTCAAGGTTGTTGATTATCATTTTCTATGGGATATTTGCATCCTTGATATGTCAGGCTTTGATCTAATTTTGGGTATGGATTGGTCGGTATCATACCGATACCACATAGATTTTTACTGCAGGAGGGTGATTTTACATCCCCTAAGGGTGAAAATTATATTCACTAAGGAGACTGGGATATATAAGAAGGTCATTTATGGCTAGTTTAGAAACTGGGGGAGATCACTACCCAGGTTTTTGTTCTTTTTTTGATGATTTACGTGTGAATCATGACGTTTTTTCACCCGTATTAGACCAGTTTCAAGATGTGTTTCTTGAAGACTTATCAAGGCTTACACCTGAGAGAGATGTGGAATTTACTATTCAGAACACTCCAGGGGCCAACCCAGTTTCTATTACACCATACATATTGGCACTGACATAGCTTTGAGAGTTCAAGACTCAGCTATAAGAGTTGGAGGATAAGGTATTTATCCATCTAAGTACATCACCTTGGGATTCTCTAGTTTTTTTTCAAAGAAAGATGATGAGAATCTATTCTTGTGTGTTGATTACCAAAAGTTGAACCAGATGATGTTAAAGAACTATTATCCTCTTCTGCATATCAATTATTGCTTTGACCAGTTATAGGGAGTTTTTGTATTCTCAAAGATTAAATTGAGATCATGGTATGATGGGTTGATATTTCAACCTTCTAATATACCTTGGACTGCTTTTAGAAGCAGGTATGGCCTATATGAGTTCATCATAATGTTGTTTGGGTTGAATAATGCACCAACAGTGTTTATGGACTTGATAAATAGAATCTTCCATTTGTACCTGGATCAGTTTTTGGTAGTGTTTTTAGATGACATCTTGGTGTACTCCAAGAATCATGATGACCATGCCCAACATCTTGACATTGTCTTGATTACACTAAGAGTGAATATTATATACTCTAATATATCTATGATTTAGTTGTGGATCGATCAGGTAAACTTCATAGGCCGCATTATATTAGAGGAAGGTGTGTTTATAGACATAAAGAAGGTATAGGTGGTTATATCTTGGGAGTATCCTAAGAACAGTTTTGATATTGGTAGATTTTTGGGGTTAGTTGGTTATTATCGAAGATTCAACCAGGACTTTTCCCAATTAGTTGTGCCACTTTCGGGCTTCAAAAAGAAGGGGATAAATTTTGGATTTACCAAATCATGTGATAATTATTTCCAAGAGATGAAGAAGAGTTTGACTGCAGTAGCAATCTTGACCCTACCCAATCTAGGTGAGGAGTATACAGTATTTTGTGACACTTATGGAGTAGGAATTGAAGTATTGTTGATGCAGGGAGATCAATTTATGGAATACGGGTCTTGGTAGTTGAGGCCACATGAAAAAAACTTCCCTATGCATGACCTCGAGTTGGTTGTAGTGGTTTACTCTTTAAATTGTGGGCAACATTATTTTTTGGGTGAGAATTTTATTGTGAATATTGATCATAGGATCTTAAATAATATCTTCTACCAATGGTATTTGAATCTCTCGTAGTAGATATGGGTTGAGTGTATGTAGTCATGCAATTTTGATCAATAATATATGCCCAGAAAGGGGAAGAGTGTGGTTTAACCTTTAAGAAGTAAAACTTAGACTCATGTAGTTTAGGAGTCTATTGCTGAATGTAAGATGATGACATTACTAGATGAGATGCATGTTTTGTTTCAGGAGAGTCTAGATCATATGAATCTTGTATCAGTTTCAGTGGAGTCAACTTTCTAGATGGATCATGGATAAATAGTATCAGGATATAGAATGTTTGTGCTTGAGGGAAAGTCTTGAAGGTGGGGAGTCACCTTCTGATTAGACTGTAAATGAGGATGAGATCATCGATGTCAAGAATCAAGTTGTTGTTCCTAAAATTATGTAAAAGGAGATGTTGTATGAATTTCATGCCTCAAAATGGGCAGTACAACAAAGTGTGAAAAAAAATTACTATGACCTATACTGGCAGTTTTGGTGGTTGCACATGAAGAAGGAGATGTCATGGTTTGTACCATGATGCTACACCTATCAATAGGTGAAGGTCGATTATCAAATAACTAGTGGTTTACTATATCCATTGCCCATTCCAGAATGGAATTGTGATGACTTTACTATATAATTTTTGGTGGGTCTCCTTTGGATGTCTTGGAAGAGTGATGTTATTTGGGTTGGTGTGTACTGGTTGACAAAGGTAGAACATTTCTTGCTGATATGGGAGACTTTTTTAGTGTAGTGGTTGGGAGTTTTGTATTTTTTGTAGATATTCTCTCTATATGTGGTGACATGGAATGTAGTTTTAGAACATGACTAACATTTTACTACACACTTCTAGCAGATATTACAAAAGTCACATGGTACATAAGTTTTACTAAGTATGTCATTCCACCCACAGATAGATGAGTAGTTAGAGCGTACTATATAGGTGCTTGAGGATATGCTTTGGGTGGGTGTTCTAAACTTCGATAGGTCTTGAGAGAAGTACCTAACATTAGTGGATTTCACTTATAAAAACATTTATCATGAAAATATTTATATGGAACCATACAAGGCACTTTATGGTAGGCTATGTAGATCACCCCTATTCTTGATGGAGCCAGGTGAGTCAGAACCATTGGGACCGAGTCTCATACATGATACATCAGACTAGGTTAATCTTATTTACAAACATATTGATATAGATCATAGTATATAGAATTCATACGATGATAGATTTTTATGAACCATGGTGTTTTCATAGGGTGATCATGTATTACTTTAGGTGTCACCTAGATTAGGTCACTGTGAGATACATATATAGGGTAGGTTGGTGCCTAGGTTTGTTGGTCAGTTTGACGTTGTGGAGAGAATCAGTTCAGTGGAATAAAGATTGTATCTTCCATAGAGGTATAATGTTATGAATGATGTTTTCCATGTGTCCCAACTTCATTGGTATCACCTTGACCCTTCTCATGTGATCTATGTGGATGATGTTGATCTTGAGAGTGATGCATCCTTTGAGAAGCATCTAATAAGTGTGTTGTATCACAATGATAAAGTGTTGTGGGAAAAGACTATATAGATAGTTCATGTATTGTAGTAACATGGGTGTGTGTAGAAGGAAACATGGGGGAGAGTAGTAGATATACAGGATCAGTGGACCAATATTTTTAACTTGGAATCTTAGTGATGGTTCAGAGTACAGCTCGAGGAAAAGTTGTTATAAGGTGGGGAGATTGTAAGATCCAGACCATTTCTGGAGATGTCTCACGATTTTTTACAAGTAATATTTTTCCTAGTTTTGATTACTCTTATTTTCGATTCTATCTTGGTGTGTGTTTGGGTGAAAATTGAGAATTTTTTTAGGAATAGGGAAAGTGAATGGTTGGCACACGGTTTTCCCATACCATGCATCCCAGCCCATCAAGCCATACAAACCCAAATAGAGGGGATTCACATGGCTAACACATGTTTTTCCCAACCATATTCCCACTTAGGAAAAACTATAACCCCCCCCCCCCAGAATAGGGGTATGGTTAAGGTGCATGGTTTGGAAAACCATGCACCCCTATCCAGGAAATCGTGTACAACTTTTAAATTAACCTGAAAATTTGTTTTAAAGTTACCAGAACCCACATATTAACCCAAAATTGACCCCAAATATGACACCTTAACCTCTTTTATTAGTGATTCAAAGTCCAAATTGAATATCTACACCTCTCCAAATAAGTGAATCTTATCTGATTGGTTTCCTATTTCTTTGTCATTCATATCCCATACTTAAGGGGATGTTTGTCAACTATTGTTTGTGGATCTAGATCTATGTTTTGGGTAGATATAATCCATTTAAATCTTGGATCTATAAATTGAATCAAGATCTCATTCTTTATCATGATTAGGATTATTCCATTCGAATTGAGGATGTCTGTTGGTGAGCATTCATCATGAATCCTGTGGTAGGTGGTCTATTATTCCAATCACAAAGTTTGGATTTCAATTACTTGTATGTAATTGTAGAATTTATATTGGATTATAGTAATTTATTGTATTAAATTGAATTAATTAATTTTTAAAAAAAATTAGGTATTGTTAAATTTAGGGATATTGAGATGGTTGAATTGGAATAATTAATTGTTGAATAAATTTTGGGGATATTGGGATAGTGTAATTTGATTAATTAATTATTGAATTAATTAATGGTGATTTTTGTGATTAGGAAATTGATTTAATTGGATTAATTCATTATTGAATTAATTAATGGAATTTATGTGATTAATTAATTATTGGATTAATTACTGGGGTTCATGTGATTTATTAATTATTGAATTAATTAATAGAATGATATGAATATTAAATTATTGAGTTGGATTAATTAATTGATGAATTAATTAATGGTTCTATTTTGATATATATGATATTGTGATATTTTGATATTTTGATATATATATATATATATACATATATATATATGATATTTTAAAATTTTGATAGATGTGAGTTGAGAAAAATGGAATTCCTATGTGAATTGAGATAATGAATAGTAAAAATGGCATTAAGATATTAATTGATAAAATGAATGGTAACAATGGAATTCAGATTTAAATTGATACAATAAATGTTAAAAATGGAATTCATATGTTAATTGAGATAATGAATGGTAACAATGGCATTCACATATGAATTCAGATAATGAAGAGTAAAAATGGAATTCATATGTGAATTAAGATAGTGAATGGTAAAAATGGAATTTAGATATGAATTTTGATGATGAATGGTAACAATGGAATTCATATATATGATATCCCTTGGGGATAGTTCATAATCTGGCATGATCTGAAGCAGGTATTGAGAGTTCAGGTCTCCTTGAGAACCTGGGGTTTATGTTGTTAAATAAAGAGTAATTGAATAAATGTAAATTGTTTAATTTATTGCTTTTATTTATTCTTTATACAACTACATACACTATTTTTACTAGATATTGTTTTATATGTCATTTGTGGTGGCCTATTGAGTTGTACTCACACCCTACTCAGTCTCCCTGATCAGTATCTGAATAGTTTTCATGGATATGGGATACGATATGGGTAAAGGCACTATTTTGGATAGAAAATTTGGAATGAAGCATGGATGAGGGAACCAAACATGGTTCAAAACTCTCTTGGGATTTTTTATTGTCTTTATTTTTGGGTTTTTATTTTCACACTTGAAACATATTGGCATGAAATATGTACTGTTTTTTTTTCTTTTTTTGTTTTAGTCATCTTGTGATTTTGGTATTGTTTTGTTTATACTTATATCATTTGGATATTTTTATTTATTTACACTAGTGTATTACTCTTATAAAGATGGTATAGTCTCCCCATGATTGATATTAGACTTTCTCTAATAGTCAATAGCCTCAGGCATATAGGGAGGTGCATCTAAGTTCATGTGGTGAACCAGCTTGAGGCACCGACATGTGGCACCCAGGGCAGGATGTTACACTAATAAACCCTTCATATTTAGTCATGTAGACATCTTCAACCAACTTCCTGTTTAGAAAAATAAGTTTTAATATCCATTTTATAAATTTCATATTCATAGAAGGATGATATTGTAAGTAATATTCTAATGGATTTTAGCATCACAACTGGTGAGAAGGTTTCATCATAGTATATTCTTGACATTTCCTAAAACCCTTCGCAACTATATCTTCTTTATAAGTATTTACTTTACCATCCATGTCCAGATTTTTCTTGAATACCAATTTATATCCAATAGGTTCTACATCAATTAAGGGATCTACCAAAATCAAAATATGATTATACTGTATGGTCTCTATCTCAGAATGCATGGCTTCTTTCCATTTAGAGTAATCCTTATCATCTATCACATCCTTGTTGGTTATAGGTTCAACATTATCCAGGAGTAATGTGTCACCTGTCTCAATGATAATAAAACCATATCTCTCTAGTTCTCTAACCTCTCTTGTATACCTATGCAGTACTTGTATATTGGGAACATTTTCATCTCCTGCTTTCTCTTATGGAGATTGTTATTGTACCAACTCATGATAATCTAGAGCACCAACTTCATCAAAGTCAATCTTTCTCCTACTAAAATATGGAATGTATCACCATAATAACTTTTATATATGAAGGGATATATAAGTAATATCCTTTAGTTTTCTTAGGAAAACCTATAAAGATGCACTTCATGCTTCATGATTCTAATTTTTCACTAGGTATAGTCATGAAATAATTATCACATCCCCACACATGCATGTGTGATATAATGGGTTTCTTTTCATACCATAACTCATATAGAATACAATCTGTATCTTTTTTGGTACTCGATTAAGGTAATATTCCAATGTCTGCGATTCATATCCCCAAAAGGATAATGGAGGGGTTTCCTAACTCTTCATTAATCTGACCATGTCAAGAAATGTATGATTCCTCCATCCACTAACAATATTACACTGAGGTGTATAAGGATGAGTGATTTTGGATACTATCCCATGCTCTATTAAGTGATTAATGAAATAATGTTTGATATACTCTCTGTATAATTTTGAGAAAATTATGTTAAACTTCTTACCAAGTTGATTTTCTACTTCATGCTGATATTCCTTAAATATATAAAAGGAATTTTAATTCTACAATATTAAATAGATATAATTATACCTATTTTATTCATCAATAAAATTCATAAAGTATAAAAATCCTCCCCTATCCTCTATTGGAAATACATCACACACATCAGTGTGAATCAATTTCAATAGTTTTGTGGCCCTAAATATTTTCCCAGTGAATGGTTCTTTAGTCATTTTACATTGTAAAAAAATCATGACATATATCCAAGGGTTTTAACTACATACATCCTAAATACCCTAATATATGTAATTTATGTAAATTCTTATCATTTATATGACTAATATTGAAGTTACATATATGGGTATTATATGAGTCATTTTCTCTATTTTTATCATTGAATTATATAATGGGTTTTTAAGTTCACGTGTATATATATATATATATATATATGCCATTGTTAATATGTTCCCTAATATAACATAAATTATCCTTATAAAAGAGACAACACATATTTCCAAACTTCAAATAAAACCTCATAGTGTCCAAAATAAAAATTGAGATTATGTTTCTAGTAACTGAAGGTATATAATAATAGTTGTTTAATATAATAACTAAACCACTTTCCAAAGTCATATGATAATATCTCACTACCAAGGTTTCTAATCTCATTCCATTTGTGGCCTAGAGATCCACCTCTCCCTTTGAAATTTTATGTAATATACTTGGTTTGTGTATATTTATACAAATGTGTGAGCCACATGTTGCATCCAATACTCAACTTATAAATAAATACATATTGTGCCCGATGATAAATATATCTATGTATGAATAATCTCCTTGGTTCTTTTTCCAAGTCACGAAATTATTCTTCTAATGGAATTTCATTCTACATGAAAACCATACATCCCCTTACTCATTACTCTCCCTTTGTATCATTGTCTTCTAATATGGGTGATGTGTCAGTGTATTTTTATTATGTTTATCCTTTGATAAATTTTCTTTTCCCTTACACCTCTTTTTTATTATAAGGAATGAAGAGTTAGTATCCTTCATATCCTTATCATCTTAGTGGACTAAATTTAATAGTTTCAGGAGTTACTTTTTCATGTTATTCATGTTATAATTAAGTATAAAAGTCAATAAGTTAAGTAGTAATGAGTAAAGGATGTGCTCAATTGTTATTTTTTGGTTTAGTTTGAACCCAAGAGATTCTAGTCTCTCAATGTATCCAAATACAGAATTTCCAACCATCTACAAGTTTCCAATTGTGGAATTTGGGGAATTTGGGGGGTGACAAGAGTAGAAACATACTTTCCGAGTCATAATTTTTCGATACCTTTCAATCTTATTTTTCCAGTGTACAATTAATAATATTACTTTTTCCAATGCATTATGTGACTTAGATGATTCAATTAATTTTAAACCTTATTATATAAATTATTCTCTACATATAGGATAACTTAAATGCACCTGTGTGATTGTACAACTTTCCACTAGATCCACGTCTTATCCGGTAGGTGTCCTTAAGGATGTCCTAGTAAGTGTAAATGGTTAACCATTCCCTAATTACTTCTAAATTACCAACATGGAAGATTGATAATTTAAAGACCATTACCCCATAATTATAGGTATACTCTTCCGAAAAACCACTAAAACAATTATAAATTTCAATAAAGGAACCCTTTCCAGGAAATTTGGTAAAGACACCATAGATTTCAATATTATTGACTCAAAAAAACACCCTCAATAAAAACAATATGTTTTCACATTAAATAATGTTATGCTTCTATATTCCTATAAGAAGGATATTGAAATGATTTATGACATAATTAGACTAGGATAATCTTTGGAATCAAATATCCTCTTAGAAAAATATATTTTTGAAAATGAACTAAATTTAGAAATAATTGAAATTACTAATCAAATTGAATAAATTGATGTAAATTGTTTTGATGTGTTATTTAAATCTTACACTAATAATTATTCCTTGCATTTTTAGGTGACTAGAATAGATAATACTGAAATATAAACATCCCTGAAAACCCTCCTCAATTAGAATTAAATTTTTTTCCCTTGAATTTAAAGTATACCTTTTTAAAAGAGGAAGATACTCTTCCAATCATAATTTCCCAAAACATAGAACCTTTCCATGAAAACCAACTATTGAATATAGTTAAAAATAATGTTAAATATATAGGATGGAAATTGGAATATATTCCTGTAATTAGTCCCACCACATGTATGCACATAATTTTAATTGAAGAAGGATAAAAATCAATGATACAACCCCAAATAAGACTCAAGCCAACACTCTTAGAGGTAGATAAAAAATAAGTAGAGAGAATCATAAAATATGAAATAATTTATCCCATATAAAATTCTCAATGGGTGAGCCCCATTAAAATTGTTCCCAAAAAAACTGGTTACATAATTGTAAAGAATGAAGATAATGAATTGGTACCCACTAGAATACAGAATAGTTGGAGAGTTTGTATTGAATATAGAAAATTAAACCACATAGCCAGAAAAGACGATTTACTTATATCCTTTGAAGAAATAATGCTACACATACTAGTTAAGAAAGGAAATTATTTCTTCCTGGATGGTTTCATTGGATATTTCCAACTACCAATAGCACCCTCTGACCAATAAAATACCACTTTTACCGACCCCTCTAGTAAATTTTCTTAATAAAGGATTCTCTTTAGACTCTTAATGCCCCGGGTACCTTTCAATGATGTATGGTAAATATCTTTTCAGACTTGAATGAATTTTTTCTAGAAGTTTTTCAGGGTCATTTCACTGTGTATTAAACTTACTTTCAAAAAAAACTGGAGAGTTTGGAAAATGTTTTACAATGTTGTATTGAGAAATAACTAGTTTTCAATTTTTAAAAATCTATTTTATGGTATAAAAAAGGAGTTTCTTGGGACATTTGATTCCTAAATAATGAAATGATTTTGATAAATAAAAAATTTGTATAATTTTTACACTACCCTATCTCACCACTTTATGGAACATTAGATCATTTTTATCCATGTTGGATTTTATAGAAGTTTTACTAAGTACTTTAGCCAAAAAAATACCCTAAATAACATACTTGAGAAATAAACTAACATTGTATTTAATGAATCATGTAGGATAGCCTTCACAAAATTGAAATAATATTTGAACACTCACCCATCATTTTCTCATAAACCTGGAGTCACCGCTTTGGGAAACTATGTGACACTTCCAATAGAGTTTCAGGGGTTATATTTTCCCAAAATATTGATAGGACTCTAGGTGTGATAGCATAAATTTCAAAAACCCTAGAAACTACCCAGATCAACTACAAAAAAAAATAGAGGAGTTTTTATATATTATTATAGCTTTCGAAAAATTCCATTCTTATCTCATAGAGTAAGATAGTTATTTATTATTATCATGAAGCTTTAAGATATTTTATCAAGAATACTGATTCCAAGTATAAGATGATAAGATGAATGTTGTTGCTGAAAGAATTTGACCTCGAGATTAAATAAATAAGGTTTGTAGAAATATATTGGTCAGACACATGAGAAGGTTACCTCACACTACTGAGGTAGAACTAGTCCTGAAGACTAGTTTGGATGATTCCTTCCCTAGTGATAAATTGTGCAACCTGAACCCAGTGCCCTGGAATATTGATAAAGTGAATTTTTTTGTCACAACTAAGGTGTGTTCTTTATTCTCTAAGAATAAAATTTATAAGTTAAAATCTGAATGAAAATACTATTTTTCAGAACAAACTTATTTATAGAAACTATGAAATGATCAAATCATTAGAAGATATATTCCTAATGAAGAAATTTATTCAATAATTTCATTTTTCCACACACTTGTCTGTGGAGGCCACTTTGGACCTCAAAGAACCACTAAAAAATTTTGTAATTTAGATTATTTTTTTCCTCTATGATTAAATTTTCTTATTAATTATGTAAAAAAATATTCAAAATTCCATTTTACTAGTGGAATTTCCAAAAGGCAAGAAATTCCCCAAAAACATTGAATTTTTTTAAATGTTTTATATTTGGGTAACTGATATCATGGGTCCCTTCCCTATTTCCTTTAGATTTTCCTGTATATTTTTAGCAGTAGACTATGTTCATAAATATATTTAATCGAAATATACTCAAGAATATGACTCAAAGATTGTAATTGAATTTCTAAAATCAAACATATTTTGTAGGCTTGTAATACCTAGATCTTTAATCAGTGACCAAGAAACCCATTTATATAGAAAGAATATGGATACCCTCATGAGTAAATATGGAGTACAAGATTAAACCTCTTCTTCTTACCACCCACAAATGAATGGTTTAGTAGATGTATCAAAAATATAGGTTAAAAGGATCTTGGAAAAGGAAATACAACCAAGCGGAAAGGACCAGAGTAAGAAGTTATAAGATGCACCATGGAAATACAAATTTTATAGCAAGACCCCACTAGGTATATCTCCCTACTGAATTTCTTATGGTAAACATTGTCATTTTTCTGTTTAACTATAGTACAAGGCTTATTGGGTGGTTAAATGTGTAAACCTAAATTTTAATATGGCTTGAGAACAAAGGAGACTGTAATTAATGAAGCTTGATGAATTAAAGAGAGAAACATATGATAAATCACTACTGTACAAGGAGAAAACCAAATATTACCATGATAAGTTGATCCAGAAGAGATAATTTTAATTTAGAGATAATGCATGGTTGTTTCCTTCAAGGATAAAACTCTTAACGGATAAGATTCATTCCAAATGGATTGGACCTTATGATGTAACTAATACTTCCCCTTTTAGTGTAGTTAGGATTGAAGGAGAAGATTCAAAATATTCATTCAAAGTGAATGTCCATCAAATGAATAAATAATATAAGGGGTTTTTTAAAGCACCTATGGAGGAGTTCAGACTCCTACCTACTGGTGAAAATTAAACACTTTCATGCTATCTCTTTTCCTCATTTTATTCTTGATGTTTATTTTATTGAAATTTATTTTTAAAAAAATTTCATAATGAAATTAAACTAGAATAGTATTATAACAAAGTGTGGGGGAAAATATCAACTATAATCAGTAAATATTTTTTTGTTAAGTTTCTATTTTAATTTTTCACCCTTTTCTTTAACTTCATTTCTACCCTACCTAGTTTAAAAATAATATGCAAGATTTGACAGGATTCGTCAATTTTGAAACTATGAGACTTTGATTATTACTGAGTGGGTTGATCATTGATTTTATGTAATTTTTTCTTAGAACTAATAGATGGTGTGTGAGTGAAAAAAATTGGGTGGAATCAATTTTATAACAAAAATAAACTAGAATTTTTTAACTTGATATAAAGAAATATTGACCTATATAAGAAAAACACCTTAGGGATCCAACTTAAATGAAAATTATTTAAACCTTTCAATATAGAATAAAAATGGGTGATTAAGAACCCAGAATGGATCTCTAAGACAAAAGGAAATGGGTGCGTTTCTATAATTAAATGAAACCATATCAAATAAGTGTTATGCACAATTATTTTCACACAATTATGTTTGGGAAAAATAAATAATAAATGCCACTTTTATAAATGAGTCCATTTAGGTGAGATAAATATTGAACCCATAAAAAGAGGGTAAATTTACTAATAACACATTCATTTAATTTATATCAATAAAGTGGGAAATCAAATTGTGGTTGAAGTAACTTAAGAAAGAGGGACAATGAATGTGATTTTTGTTAAAATTTTGACACCACTTAAATCAATTCACTCCACTCCCAGACAAAAACTATGATTAAAATAAAGTAATGAAGTAGTTTTATTCATAAAAGAGGCATGATAAGTTGAATAGTGGATAAATCTATGTTTTGGTTCAACTATAGCTGGTAAATTCAGATTTAGGTAGAATTTTTTTTAATTTAATTCAATGATAAATTTCCCAAGAGTTCAACAATATTAGATTGGGGTAGTGATGTGAGCAATGAATTTATATATTTTAATTTTTTTATTCATTGAAAATTACCCACATTATAGTTCAATTACCAAATTAATAGTTGTTTCTATTTACTTTATTAAATTATAAATTCATTGGAACTTGTCTTTAAATATGGTATTTATTGATAAATACATCTTTTGATTTAAATTTTAAATCCATGCTTAAGGAAATTATTTCTTTTAAGGGGTACTTTAATGTTTTACTAAGTAATAAAATAAAATGTTATAGGGTGGATATCTTTGAGACCATGAGTTACCATGAGATCCATGAGTTACCATGAGATCCATAATCATTGGGCTTATCGCAAGTGTTAACTGTATGTTTCCCCTAATTGAACATGTTGTCTTATAGTAGACCCGGTGACCATGCCTTAATCCTACTATAATCACTGCTCAATCTCGCCTTCCCACATTAATGCACCCTATTTTCATGGTAGGAATACCTGTTGTGAGTACCAATAGCTGAATGTGTGTACAAAAGGAAATATGAAAAGGAAAGAAGAGATGAACACATGAATAATTTTATAAACCATGATATCATCTGAATAGTTGTCATACTTTCCATGATCCACCTTCTCAAAATGTATATTTTGATCGGGAAACTGACTGTGGTGCTCACGGTAAGCATTCTTACCACAAGATTCACCCACCCTATTGTGCCTCAACCTTCCCTATGGCCATCAATATAACTTGAGCCTCCTCATATCCTAAATAGAATGGACCCTTTTATGAATACTTTATAAGGTATAAAGGATATGATTCGCTCCAAAAAAAGGGAGATATCACATCTGTTTATGCACCTCCATCCCTATGAAGAATAGCGTGGCACCTACCCTTCCAAATCAACCTTCGATTTCCACCCCTAAATTTGAGATGCCAATGGAATAGAGTTACATTTTTAGAATAATCATGCTAGTAATCTACTCCAATTTTAGCGCCAAAACTACTCAAAGCAAGGTTCATCCTAGCATGCCATGTTTGGAGCTTCCCTTCCCATACAACTTCTAAAGAATCCCGATCACTTCTCTCTATATGAAAGGAAACTGTGGCCTTTATATACCATATTCACGCTACAAAAGATTAGTCACCCATGAGGACCTAAAGGGAACAAAAGAAAATTTTCAAACTGAGAGTCCCCCACCTACATTTTATAGAACTCATTTTGGGTGTGATCTCGAAATATAATGTGATCAGAAAGAACCTGTCTATAGAGAATCTACAGCTCCACTAATAAGGAAATGTTTGGCCTTTGTCAACTAATTATGAGAAAATCCAAAAAAATATTCTAGGTGAAGTTACATCATATAGGTAAAATAATTCCACTAGGAAAATATTTTAAGAAAGGTCCATGATTAAAAGACTAGGACCAATTTCCTTTAGCCAATACCATGAATCATTGGAACAAACCACCTATAAAAGGAATATTAGGATGGATCATAGAAGATTTATAATGCCCTGGATAATTCATCCAGACCCTACCTTATGGACACATGTAAACCATCAAGCTTAAACTATAACTAACTATGTAGAAATTATAGAATTAAATAAATAATTACATGTCCCTCTCATACCCTGTATGTAATGCCCCGACCCAATTTACCCAGAGTCAGTGCATTATTTTAATACATTGGCATGATTACAAGGAATCAAGTCCCAAAGAACCGATATTTTTAGTAGTCTTGAAAAATAGATTACATACAAAAATGTTACATTACACTTCATAACATACAAAACAAGATAAATAATACTTTATGAATGTCATTATTCCCTTTTCATAACCCTTCATATCAATCACAATACACTTCTTGGAATCCTGGGAAAAATAAAACATAGAAAGGGGTGAGCTCAGATGCTCAGTAAGGATAATAATACAGCGGAAAATTTCATAGATAAGCATAAACATTTAAGGCAATGTATAACTAAAACAAACACCTTTTTAAACTAGAACTACATCATAATATGGTAAAAATGAAATGAAATAATGCCATTTACTTACTCACATGGATGTTCTACTAGTCGAATAATCACATGCAATATCAATAACCACTTTCATAATGATGGAATGCATAATGTCAGACTATCATAACTACATAGACAAGGCCTCGTGCCAATACTACAAATAAGATTTTGTCAAGGCCTCGTGCCAAGACACTATTTTGTCTCATGAGACCTACCGATGCATCGAGGAGCTATAGCGGGCTCCACCCGTCACTTACTGAGTCCAATGTATTCCTCATATGAATAGTTTTAAACATAACATAAACATTTGTATTAAAACTATCATATGAAATGTCAATACTTTCTCTATAAACCATGAATGGTATAAAAATAACACATCCACAGTCAAACATATCACAAAACGTTCAATAAAAGTTTTTTATAATAAATAAACTTCAAATAAGCTTAAAATCCATCAAAGGATGTTGACATAGAAGAAAATGATGAGTTAAACGTTTTGAGATAAATATTCTTTTTGTAAAATCATTTAAAAGTCACACATTTATAAAGGAAGAAATTTAAAAGATATTTTTGAATCAAAGTGTTCCATTCCAATTTGAAACTTTTGAAAAGAATTAACATTTCAAAACATTCATTTCCATATAAATAAATCCTTAAAATCATTTTGAAAACATGGACATTAATTAAAAAGATTTAGAAAGATAAATCTTTAAAGCGTTTGAAATTATGATATTGATAAAGGAAACCTTTCAAAATCCTTAAAATCTTCATTTTGAAATCATTTTTATGAAAAATGGACATTGATGATAAAAATTTCCCAGTAAATACTTACACATAAACAATCTCATATAATAATAAGATTGAAGAATTAACCCTTACCAATTTGGTATCTTACGAAACATACAACCCATGAAAGGGGTATCATACAAAGAATATGTAAATACACATACATTAAAGTGTATTACATAATGAATACAATTATGGGAAGTACATACACCACACAAAAGGTAATAGTGGCAATATGGCATGAATCTCACGGGAATAAGGAGTGAGATGAAAACCCCTTACCTTGCACTTTCCTTTAGTTGAGGGTACGTTTAACCTCATGTAAGAAGATCGTAGTATGTTATTAAATTATACCAGAACCATAATAATATTTATTATATCATACATGATTCATTTATGACTTTATACTACCATTTAATAATAATTTCCATGCTAAATTAACATTTCGGATGATAATTGTTTTCTATTTCGTACGTGTTTTAACTTGTTACTCTTGATTGTATCACTTAGATAATGATTTAAATACTTCCAGAATATAAAAAATGATAAATATATCATATATATTTAGAATATAAATATGTATAATAGACATATATATGAAATGGAAAACACTGTTTATGGAGACGGTAGTCCGTACGTACACATAAACGCAGTTTCTGTTTTCATATAGTATTGAACGGAAGTAAGTGAATGTAAGTACATAAATAATTATATATATATATATATATATATATATATCTAGTAGAATTATTATGTCATATATCACATACTTATTATTAATATATATTTTTATAATCGTCGATGAATGGTGAACTTGGAAATGAATATCATCGCGTCGTGGAGACGGTAATCCGTATATATGCACAAGCGAAAATATCATTCTTTTGATATTTGAATAATATATAATTGGATGTTATATCATATATAAAGAATAATTATCATGTTATATTTATTATTTTCATGAATTATACATCATTATTATAACCATCTAAATAATAATATATTGAATAACAATTACACCACAACGTGGAGACGGTAGGCTATACGTACGCACGTATGGTGACATGTCATTCAAGGGATGGGTAGAATAATGAATTTATTTGTTCCATAATTATAATAACATCACAGTATATATAATATACTGGATTTATTATTTTATAATGTAAATAACAAGGAAAGAAGAAGTTGGAGAGGAAAGGTACTTTAAAGAG
Organism: Viscum album; assembly: GCA_963277665.1. NCBI lineage: Eukaryota > Viridiplantae > Streptophyta > Magnoliopsida > Santalales > Viscaceae > Viscum > Viscum album. The sequence continues at coordinate 1,595,136,622 of OY728150.1, forward strand.
GGTGGTGATGATGTTACCTCTTCTTCGGATTCTTCCTTTTTATTTGATCAAAAGGGCTCCATAGGTTGGATTTATGATCAAACTAAGGCCTCTAGGATGAATTGAGTGATGTTTAGAGAGTATTTGGGCAGGTTTTGGCTGAACCAAAAGGCTTTGAAGGTGTGAATTAATGAGAAGGGGGAGTGCTCTTTTATAAGAGGGGTGAGGGGCACCTTTGGAAAAGATAGAAATATTATTTTATAATAAATTAATATTCGGTTTATAATGGCTAAAAAGTGGATTATTTAAAGTTTAAGGTGGGGATAGGTCTAAAACAACTCAACCAATAGGATTTAGACAGGTTTGGGTTACTATATTAACATTATCTTTAAGTATTAACTCTTAGTTAATTAGTTTCACTTTTACAATGTCTCTTTGTATTTTTATATTATATGGTTAATAAACATAATATATACATCCAAGAGACCCCCAAGTGTTCCATTAATGATACACCTATCATGATATAAGTCTCTTGGACAAACCTTAGATTTTTAGGAATTTAATATCAATTAATAATATAATATTTGTTTTAAAAACTCTTTTATGTCAATTTTTACACTATTAAATAATTGACTTTTTTAAAAATCATAACAGAATTATTACTTAGAAAAAAGTTAATTAAATAAATCCTAACATGTCATATTAACCTATAAAATTATTGGTATTTATAAAAAATCTCATATTACATTTATTTGGGTATTTATAATATCAATTATTCTAATTTTTCATTATTTGGGTAATTAATGCATCACCATTGTGTCATAAATAAATTAAATTATTTAATGTCTAAAAATTATAACTAAAATACCATTATTCAGGAAAGATTTTTATATTTCTAATTAATATTAATAATCTAAAATCCAACATATATAACCCTATGTAAAAATTGTTTTTCTAAAAGATATATGCTTATGTCATTTTGGTATTTATTTTAACTTAATTAAAATAAAGTGTCCCTATCACCTACAAGTAGCTCCAGGGGGTCCCAAAATCGACCCAAAGATTCTCATGGTCAGACATGTATCCACCAATAAGGTTAAGACACGTTTTAGGGTAATTTAGTATTTTTATAATATTATTTTTTAACCCTTATTTATAGGATTTACCCTTTAACCATGGTAAATAAAATATTTACCGAAGTAATTATTCAAAATGTCTAAAAAAAATTTACCTATTTACACAATTTGGACATCCTGATTCCAAATATGGAATCCATTTTTCAAAATTCAAAACAAAGAAGTGGTAGAAATTAATTTAAAATTAATTCCCACTGTCAAAACAAAAAGTGTGTTTTTAAGATATAATAACTATCAAAAGATTGATACTTTTTTATGTCCGGTTTAATTGTGAAATTATGTCCAATGAAAAAAATTATATTAAATGGTAAAAATGTATTCTAAATATACTTTAAAACTACTCAAATTCATAATTTATCACTACTAATTATTTTGATTAAAAAAGTTGTTTTTAATTAAAATTTAGTAATTTTCACTATTCATCAAAATATAAAAGTTATCCAAAAAGTACCAAAATTTCACCCTAGGCTAAATTTGATATTACAAATCCAAAAAAGAAGTCCATTTTTAGAGATAAAATTTATCAAATTTTAAAAAGTGGGTATTACTATTCATAACGGCTACTTTGATTGGTTGTGGTGTGTGTTAGAACTCGAAGTTGCGTACAACACACGCTACTATATTATTCAAAGAGAAGTATATCGTGAAATCATGGGGTGTTACATTGTAAATTTTTGCTGTACCCATTCTAATGAATAAATTTATTTAGTCAAATTGAATATATAAAAGTTTAAAATATTGGATTTAAAAAGGGTTCACTATAAAAAGTTGCTAAAAGTGCATTTTTGAAAAATACTTATTTTATCTGAAAAAAATGAATTATTTCTTACATTATGTCTAAGAAACTCATAATATGAATTCTAAAATTATAAGGATTATATAAAGTTCAAAATTTAGTTAATACTATTCATAACCTCTTTTGAACGGCTTGTTTGGTATGTCATGGTGCGCTTGAACTCGGTGTTGTGTGTAGTGTAAGTTATTGAATTGTATTGAAGAAGTACATACTATGAAATCTTGGGGTGTTACACTGTATATTTGAGAACTAATTAAAGAGTATATGAATACCAAGTGAGAATAAGAAGGGGGTGACTCTTGTTTTTTTTCCTTTTTTTCTTTTTGTGATACTCAAGTGATGGTTCAATAAAACCCTCAGTGGTTCAACCAAAGATAATTTCTATGTTAATCCCTATTGATGAATTGTAATCATTAAAATGTTGTAATAACTGGTCTATTAAATTTAATGGTTTGGTCAGTGGAGGTATCTTCTGATTAACTCTTAATTTCTTTTACTTTTTTTAGGCATTTCACACAAAAGCCACTTGAATTAAGTCTATTTCATGTGATAGTAAGTAGTGGGGGTAATTAAAGGGTAAAGGGAAATATCCAAATACTAGGATAGGTAAGGATATGGGATACAATGATTATTATAATTTTTTATATAAACTGAAACTATCTGATACAAGTATTGGGTCAGATTTAATTTATGATAGGGTGATTATAGATTTTATGAATAATGATTCAATAGGTGAATGAAGGAAAAATACTAGGCTACAGCATTACTTCCTAAACTAATTTCAAAATAACCCAGATTACTTTTTCCTAATTTAAAAATTAAACACACCAATAATATATTTACATTCACAAAACACTTACTTCTCCGGAGTCAATCCAAGTCCCACTTTCACTATATTATTCTTGGGTTCAATTTTTTTTCTGACCACCCTAGGAAAGGAGCTCATTAGTTCCTCATATGATTAGAAGTGATCTCCAATTTGAAGGATGAGTTCATGTCTGGGAAGATACATCCTATTTTTTATCATTTGGCTTATATGATCCTTGGAGTAGTGGATGTTATGATATTTTTTTACTTTCAACAGTGGTGGAGTGTGAGTTCATCATTCTTAAGGACATGCCAGTTTTACCTCTCCACTGAGAGTTATAATTTTGAAAATACTATCACCCTATAATTGACCTGATATCTGTACTATTATATCAGATGGCTTCTACAGAGCTACGTGATATGAGGTGAAGTTGGATGTTTACAGAAGGAGGTCCTGGTAATACCTAGTGTAATCACTTGGGAAGCCCTATATTTTTCACCATAGAGGTGGACAAGAGACTTGTGAACTAGGTCCTATAACCCTATTTGGATTATTTCATGGTATTATGCAATAGTACCCTTACGTGCTCAGTGTCAAAGATTCATATGAGATTCTTAAGGATGTATTCTAGACATGTTCTGAGTGTACCAGTTTCTTAGGGATCTCTCTTAGATTCAATTCTGGATTCATGAGGTTCACTTCTTATGATATGTGCTCTAGAACATGGGAGTTATAGTGTACTTGACTAAGTATGAGGTCATTCTAGCTTTAGAATCACCCAAGGGTGTTTCCATAGTAGAATATTCTCACAGTAAAGTTCATGTACACTATTGTTGAGCGAGGTAACATAGTAGTTAGCCTATTTGAAGTGGGACTTATTAGAAAGGATATTGTATCATATATCTAGTGGATGGTTATTAATCATTTTATTTTCTGTAAGACTGAGAGGAATATCTTGGGGATATTTATTATGAGATCTTATATGAATGGATATTCACTATACATGTTCTTGACAGATTTTCTAAAGGTGGGGAGTACATAGACCTTAAAAGGATTGAAAATGACACCATTCATGTTGTAAGATGAGGTGATGAGGAGGTTTTTTTCCTCAGTAGTACACCTAGGAGAGGGGTGGTTGTACCTATATCCTTTGGCATCAGGTTTTTATAACTAAGGATGGGGTGGATTGTCGCTAATTTTACTATATATGTCTTGCCTTTTAATATGTGGAAAACAAGGTTCCCATATAGTAATGGTAATGGGGTGATGACCTAGGGTTTTCATGATGGGGGTTTCCATTATCAGTAAGAGGTCACAACATTTTATAAGTGATTTTAGGTCAGATCATCAATTTTTCTCAAATATTACACATATGATTTTGGAGCTTCATGGAGAGTTAGTTGGGTTGGTAGGCAATCTTTGGGGTTCATAGGCCATTTCTCCAGTTATTGCATGGGTTGTAGAGGTGGAGTACCACTAGACCCTGTGACCCCAATTGGACTAGATTCTTGGTGTTTTTCCACTAATTGTAGCTAAGGATACAAGTGAACATATTATTGAATAATGTCAACCTAGATGAGTTGGGAATTGGGTGTGAAATTTTATTTTCGAGGTACCTGGTGGTGTTTGAAATTTGACCAGAGGAGACACTTACTAGGTAAGTTGTTCCCCTAGGTACATATTTTTTATATCATGAGGACCTCTACAGATCTCACTGGTGAGGGTGACCCAGTTGAGAGCTCAGTTTTACCCCTTGAATGTAGGATTTCACTTTTTGGGATAAAAAGGATTAAATATGGGGATACTGTAGAAACTTTGGTTTTTTCTGTGAAAGACATTAGAATATTTTTAGGAATATTTCCAAAGCCAAAAACTGATTCTATGTGATATTATGGGGCCTAGAGGGCCTCATTTAGGTGATATTAAAAATAATAAATATTTTATATCATATGCACACAGTTTTCCAAGAAATATAAAATAACTCTTAAAAGGATTTTCATATCAAAAATATGATACCATGGTTGAGTATTGAACATGATATTTACCCTAGGTACAACATAAATATTTTCACAATCGGGTGCCTAGTCAGAGGAGACCATTGGTGGAGTATGGAATAAAGGAGGTTTATTAATTAAATAAAATTTAACTAATAAACCTAATACCCCCACCCACCCTCCTTTTTTCATGCATGGAAGAGGAAAAGTGGTAGGTTTATCCATTTCCTGAAGGACAACCCGAGGATGAACCGAGGGAGAGGAGGTGAGTCCAAACTATTTTCTTGATGTATATTGACACCAAATTGATGTGAAGTAGGTTTTAGGCATCACGTTGGACCCGAAGCTTTGAAATTTTTCCACAAAGTAGGTGGATTTATGATATTTATTCAATGATACCCATATATATATTGACTTAAAGTTTTAGATCCCTATTATAACTACTATACATACCCTAGGGGTTGGTCTGTGGGATTTTGTTTGAGAACTGGGGGATTTAGGAGGATTGTAGTCATTTCTTGTTCATAAATCCTGATCACACGATGTGTAGTACAGGAGTACACAACATATGTTCTTCCTATTCTAAGAATATGAGATTTTTGAACTAAATGTAGTGTATTGGGGGTACATTCCATGTAGTAAGGCTTGGTCAGGTCACTAAGGACATGGGAATTCATTCCATGTGAGGGGACATGGTCATTTGGAAGTGCATGGCCAGACCCTAGGGGTACCTAGGTCGAAGTACATGGACAGGTACATGGGCATGGGTCATGGTACATGGGAATGCACTCCTATACATGGGAACAACCTAGAATGTGGGATTTGACTAGTCCAAGAGGTGCATAACATGTACCATGATCACAATCCATTTATGGTGACATGGAAATCCAGTCTCTATGCGGGTGAGGACATTCCTAGGTAATCAAGTGAGGTTACATGTCATGTAACCGGATGTACACACCATGAAGTTTCTTTATACTCACCAAGTACATTGAGGGGACATGGCTAGGGTTTAGTGTAGATAGAAATGTTTTTTAGTATGGGTACATGTTTTTTTTCCTTAGAGACTTCTCCCTTGAAAATCTACATCTTCAAGAATCGGATAGAGGACTGCGAGTATCTTATCTTGAGTTTTTTTTTCAAAAAAAATGTGATGGTGGTCATGGTTTTGGAATTAGAGATATGAAGAGAGGTGATTCTAGTAGGGAAGTTATTTTATCAATTATAGTATGGTATTAGTTGGGTGTGTTCCCTTAGTCCATTCCCTTGAGTTTATAGTGCGGCATCTCATCCTTAGCATAGGTTGTGATCCTCTCTACGAGATTGATTTAGAAAGAGATTTTTTGTATCCCTTTGTGAGACTGAGGTGGTATCCTCTATCATCTCTTCATATTTCATAAGTGGGGTTTTTTCTATCGATGTGATCCTCATGCATGTTCATTGATCCCCAACTTAGAGGGTTGATCCAGTAGGGTTTGCGATATCATCATTTATAAGATCCCTTACTTGAAGGTTAGTTCTAGATTGGGTTTGCAGTATCTCCCAGTGGTCCCGAGTGTGATCCCGTATTCATGTATCATGTTTTTGAGTCTCAGTATGGTTCATGGTGTCCCCCAACAATCATGGGTGTGATCCCATATCTGAGTGATGAGATCTTTAGAGGTCAAGATTGGGTTTGTGGTGCCCCCATAGATCTTGGGAGTGATCCCCTATCTATGATTTGAGATCTTATGAGCTCTAGCAGGGTTCTTAGAGACCCCCATGAGAAATGGGAGGGATCCCCTATCTTATTATTGTGATCTATTTGGTTTTAGAATGACTCTCTCCATGGTGATACCCAATGAGCATGTAATCTCGAATGGATGACATCATGGATGGAAGGGATGTGAAATCGACTTAGTGATACCTGATGAGTGAGACCTCTTGGATGAGTTCTATCAAGGATGTAAGGGCTCATGGAGTGAGTGATCCTAGACAAGTGATACCTTTGAGCCTCAATTATAATTCTTTGGTAGACCGTATGGTTGAGACCATAAGAATTAGAGTCTATGATGAGTGGATCTAGGATATTTTAGGAGAACTTTCGGTATGGATCATATTTTATTGACATACCCGGTTGTGATGAGCTAAAAAATCATGTACATATAAGGAGTGGTTAAGATGAAGTTTCATATTCACTATCACTTAGGTTTTATATAACCTTTGTCTATGAGTCAAGCTGACTATTGCCTTTAAATTTCTCCCTTTTATGTTGGGTTTTTTTGAAACCTACTGGGTATTGTTGTACTCACCCCTGCATGGGATCTTCCTACACGTGCCATATCTTATGCAGAAGAAAGGCCTTTTGATGGAGTCCTAGGAGGACCTGAAGTAGGTTGAGCACAATGATCTAGATAGACTAATGTGTGTTCTAGTGGTTTCATTTGACAGCAGTCCCCTCCTACTGAATAGGTTGGATGATTTATCAGTTTATTATGGGAGTTTATTTTTTACTTTCTTGCTTTTATTACTTTTAGTGTACTCTGATTGTGGGAAATATGTATGCATGCATTTTGGTATTAGTTGTATTATTATCACTGCACTATTAAATCAATATGGATTTGTGTGCATGTTTGGTACTTTCGTATAAGGCCTTATATGTGTATTTTATACCTACTTGGCACTTATTTCCAACCCTTAGACTATTGGAGGTGGGCTTGGGGTGATCAAACTCAACTTATCACCGACCATTCGGGGCCCTGTTTGTTGATTCATGACAGTCCCACTCTAGAGAAAAAATATAAAACCACATCCACCCAATCCCAGGGTCACATTGTGGTGTGATCCTTTTCACTATGGAACAAAATACACTTCTTAGGTATTATAAATAAATAATGGCCACCAACTATAGAATGATCGGGTTCTTCATGGAATAGACCCAAAACCTCAAACAAGCCTTCATGGTGTAGCTCCCTCCTATTAAAAAGTAAAACCTCTCTATATTACTAGATTTATTCTTATGTGGGATCTACATGGTTTAATGTATCTCATTTTCGCATGAACGATTGACTACACACAAAAAAATCATATTAAGTATACTCTCCTTACACTACAATGACTCTTGTTATGGCGTGATGATCAATCTACAACAAAATTTCAACCCAATCCAAGTCTAACACCTCAAAAAGTCAACCAACATCCTCCATTAACTCCTAGAATATCCAAAAACCATCAAAATGCACACGGTTATGCAAAAAAATATAAAATAACACACTTCAACATATGTGGGGTTTTACACCATATTGAGCTACATTTCCCCCATGTCACTTGGCCTGGCTTAATGTAACTTTCTAGTTATGAATTAATGGAGGGGGTATGAGTGGGAAGATAACCAATGAATGTAATTATTAAACCCATTAATCAACAAGTATATTTATTTTTTAGCCTTAATTTTTTTGGATCACTTTGATGTTTTAGGCTATCAAGGGGGTCAAATTGTAGTTTTTGGGGAGAAACAAACCAAGGTGCGAAGTTAGCACACAGTTTGTCCAATAATTCAACTAACCATATAAGGGGTTTTGGTTGGTGGATAGAGTGATTTTGTATAGTTTGATCATGGTTTTTCAAACTTTTAAAGTCCTAGGGGAAACTGTGATTTTTTTGGGGGGGAGTTAGTATCTCTAGTATGGTTGGTGTATGGTTTTCCAAACTGTGTGGCTAAATCATGTGGTTTTTCTAGTAAATTAAATTTTTCTATAATTTTACCAAAATTAACTTCTCAATTTTTAAGCCCTTGACCTCATTTATCCTCCCATTAATGTGCATCCCATTCTCCTTAGAGTGGATGCTTCCTTATCTATATTTGGTGGATTATACTTGGTTTCATGGTTGTTTGGCTTGAGGTATGTCTAAATATTCATTATTTCTTCATCCTCTCCCCTTCCTCATGCTTTGACTTGATTTTTTTATGGAATTCTGGTACCATTTATGGTGGGTTGGGGGAAATTAGGGTTTGTTATGGGGTTTTTGGTTTCATTTATTATGTATTAGGTGTGTGAGGCCTTCTCCTTCCTATTCTAGGTGGTTATCATAGAAGGTGGTTATGTTGGAACCATTTCCAAGGTATATTTCTCTATTTAAGGGATTTTTACAAGAATTACCTTTATATTATAAATTTCCTTCGGTTTATGTTTAGTTAATTTTCAAATGAATGATTTTTGGTTGATGTTTATACCATGTTTTTTGTGTTAAATGGTTTAATTTTTCAATTGGGAGTTTAATGTGAGTTTCTTAAATGGGGTTGGCATGAGTGCACTACATGTGTTTGATAAAATGGCTCAAAGTAGTTTTTTAGTTTCAATTTGATCTCTAAAGGGATTTTAGAAATTATTTTGCCTTATGGAAAGATGTTTTTATAAAATTTTCATGTTGTTATACTAATGTGGCCTGTGAAATGGCTTTGATATGTGGCACTTGAGATGTGATTGTGATTATAATTGAGTAGTACATGGGAATACCTAGGGGTGAGTAGGGGTTTCCCAAGGTACTATGAGAACCTTTGATAGGAATACCAAGAGAGTTTCCACTTCTTTGGCCACGATATAGTGAGATCTCTTAGAGTTGGGCCTGGGGAAGACCATGGGATCTTCCATATTGTTTATTTGGAGAAAAAAATTTATTTATCTCACTCACATTATAAAATTATGGTTAGATCCCTTGGTTCACTTTATTCATTCCAGGTTGATTATATACTTATTGCATTTTATTATTTACCTATTTACTGTGATGACTTATGTTATGTCCATTTCCATTTATTGGTTATATGGTGTTGATGGTTATGCTTTCCCTTATAATTATTTTTGGGTATATTGATCATGTTGTGTTGTATGTAATTGTTTCCATTATTTGAGCCATGTTGGTAATTTTTTGAAAAAAAAAATTGTTTTTGAAAAGAAAAAACCAAAGGGATTTTAAAGGTGGGTTTTAATGTGAAAATACTTCAAAGTGGTCTAGTTTTGAAAAGTGTTTTCAAACTAGTTTATTATTTTTCATGGGTAAAAGTCTTAAATAGTTTTGTGGTGGTATCCAACTAGGATTTGTGGCTCGCATGATATATATGACTTTGGGAGTATGTAGACTTTTTTTTATAAAATACTGGTAAAGGGAATTGTCATGACCCGACAAACTAGGTCCCAAGCCAAGACCACCCAAATCCCACCTCCAATAGGCCAGGGGTTGGTGACTAGAACTAAGCAGGAATATCACTCATATGGTAGGCCTTAGACTATAGTACCTGTATGCACACACCCACATACATATCCATGTAATAGTGTAGAGATAAATAATCTAGAAACAAAAATAAATGCATACATATATCCCACAATCAAAATACAATACAAGTAATAAAAGTACAAAAAGGGAAAATACAAGCCCACAAATACTATAAAAATAGCCAACCTACTCTGAAGGAGGGGATCGATATCAAATGAAACCACTAGAACACACCTCAGTATGTATAGTTCTCTATGATCCACCTAATCCAGGTCCACTTAGAACTTCATTTAAAGGATAGTCATCTCCATAAAACATGAAATGTGTAGGAAAATCCTATTCAGGGGTGATTATAACAATACCCAGTATACACCCCAAAACCCCAAAATAAAAGGGACTGACTAAAAGGAAATAGTCTTCTTGAACCAAGCTAGAAGGAACCCAAATGAGATAGAAACTCTATCTCAACCACTACTCAACATTTCATGACTAGTCAGATCAATCCACATGTTGTGATAATTAAAAGATGTGAAAACACCATAAGGACTCATAGAATCACCAAGATATACTCATCCTAAACTCTAAGTCTCAGGAGGTCCCAACCTCATAGCCAACCATAAGATTATACTTGAAGATCAAAGGTAACACTTATCGAGGAGAACTCACTCCATGATCCATGTTATCCTATATGACACTCACCCAAGAGATATGCTTCATTAGGAACAACCATCCCATTCCTGATGGACCATACAAGAGAACATCCTCCATCAAGAATAGTTATACCCTCCCTAATGGCCCATCCAAGAGAACGCGCTCTAACGAGAATGGCGATCTAGGTCTAACTCTAGTGACCATCACTATAGGTTCTATCATCACTACCATTCACCCTATGCAAGCTCATAGGAACCCAAGTGGAGAAGCCTACCCCTTGCTATTGCACATAGTTGAGTGAGAACTATCCCAAACCATTCACCATGTGCATCCCCTCTAATGAGAGAGGGGAGGGACCCACCTCTCATCACTTCCCCACTACTGAGAGAGTACATACTCTTAAACATCCTGTGAAACCTCGATAGTACCTATATGGAGAGGCATTCACCTCTTCGTTCTGAGGGAGAACTACTTCCTAACTAGGTGTCATGGAAAACAAGCGGATGGGCCCACTCCTTGCGACTACACTCCAAATATGATGGATCTATAACTACCATGAAGGACCCGCTCCCCACCGCTACTTAAAGATAGGGTATTACCAATCCATAGATAGAGGACATGCACCCTGTGTATAGGGGAGTTCTTTCTCTACCTATATGATTGAAATGGGGAACCCGAACCCTAACATGATAGGGGAGTACCAACCTTAGAGTATTGTACCCTCACCCTGGTATGATAGGGGAGTACTGAACCTAACAGAACCCTACATATAGAGGAAACATTCCCTAGTACAACAGGGGAGTACCGACTCCATGGATAGAGGATCTGCACCTTGGAACCATAGGGGAGTACTGACTCTATCTACACAACGGGTATAGAGGGCATGCACCCTGATACAATAGGTGAGCCCCATCTCTATTTGCACAAACGATATGGGGTACTTTCACCTTGACCTGATAGGGTAGTACCTACCCCTGGGTAGAGGATCCATGCCCACTATGGTGAAGTTCCATCTCAACCGTTCTAAGAGGTAATGGAAACCCGCATCTTGGTACCAAATGGGAGTACCAATCCTAAAGTATCTTTAATAAACCAATCTGGCCTCCAAAATTGATCACAAAACACTAGAAGGAGAATCATGTTCATCACACCTCACATCATAACACTACCATGGGTAGGGTAACTATGCCCTAGTAGTAGGGTAGAACTTCTCTACCGGCCTAAAGAGCCTAGGGGGACCTATATACTAAGATAACAGGGAATGTTACCAACCTCGACATTTCTCTAATGATACACCTTGATCACTTCCCATGATTAAGAATTTCTAATGCAACATCATGCTAGAATCACACCACCTCATATCACGAAATCCACTACAAAGTATACCATCACATTCTATGTGGAATTTTTTTCAAAATAGGCTACTTCTGGGCTTGAATATGATTCCTAAAGAAGGAGATATTCTAGTCATAAGTTCCCAAGAATACTATATGGCATAAAATGGGGTCCACAAGGCATGTGACCCCTTCTGAACACCTATCTATGTCCTCTACTGCACAGCTTGGTTGGCCACGTGAGCTTACATAGCATATACATGGTGTACACATCCTGTCATGCCTCATATTATCCCCTACACATGTCCTCGGGCTGTGACTATATTCGGTACCTCATACCCAAGTACTCTAGTTGTGTACTAGTACACGGTCATGTACCTTAACATGGAATCCCTAGTCATGTTCCTTGACCACATGATCTAGGATCACTACACATTATGTATCCCAGGTACATGGTGTGTAGTCCTCAAAATTCATCTTCCCCAAATTGGAAGAACACATGGTGTCTGCTCCTGTACTACACACCGTGTGATCTAGAATTCTGAATCGGAATTCACTGCAAGCCACACGAGACACCCCAGTTTCCACCTAAAACAATTGATATACCCCCATGGGATCACTAACAGTTGTAATAGGGCTCTAAAACATTAAAATGTATAAAAGGTTAATCAAGACTTAAAACTCAAATTTTCTTAATTCATGGAAAAATTCCAAAACTTCAGTTTCAAAACGACACTTGAGGGACGTTGTATCATGATCCGGGGATGATTGGTGTCAAAAAAAAAGAGAACAATGGAACCTCCGCACTTTGGTTCATCCTCAAGACATCTTTCTCTCATGGGGGATCTCATTCTATCCAATTTCTACAAGATATAATGGGGTGGGTAGGATATTGGTTTATTTTAACAAACTAGTACCAGCAACTTGCCCACCAACACACCCTCAACTGAGCAATCGACACCGAAAAAATTATTTTATTCCTAGAGCAAAACCTACATTCATAACTCAATCATGGTCTTAGATTTATGATACAATAATCCTCTTCGGATTTATTCTTGGCTTACAAGAAACTATGCATGCCTAATAAAATATATTTAATATTTTTAATATCATCGTACTGAGGATCTCTAGCCCCCGTAATCCTACACCAACTCAGCACAAAACTTGGAAAATATTCCTAAAAATATCCCAAAGTCTTATAGGAAAAAAAATAGATTCATTAAACTCTCCCCGCCTTAAGGATTTTCTTCCCTAAAAAGAAAAGGCCTAGGAATAAGAAGAAAAAATGAGCTCTCAACTAGGACTCACACACTAGTGAGTTCAGCGGAAAGGGTTCCCATGCAATCTAAAAACATTCACTCAAGGGAACCTAAAAGGACAAACCACTCCCAAAGTCTAGATCAAACTAGGTTGACATCATAAAGTAAAGAGGGAATATATCTCATAAGCTAATATGGGTGGAAAACACCAAGAACCCAGTCTATCTATGATCATAGGGTCTAGTGGCACACCACCTCACTAATATGACATAGATACTGATGTAACCAAGTAGTTATAATCTTCCCCTAGATAAACTGCACCATGCCATACTCTAGTATCTCTCATACAACTCTAATTTTGATCACATGAGGAAAACTTAATTATACTAGATGGTACACCACCACACTAACTAGTAGTAAACCATCTAAGCATTGATGGTAGGAAATCAATCCAAACTAAGGAATCATCATAGGGACTCACTATATCACTACAGAAATGATATATGTGAGGAAATATCCTCCTATAGTTATGTCATACTATCAATAGAAGTGTGTGGACACTGATCCTCTATGTATGAGCCACCAGTATAATGTTTGAGAGTCAAGAATCCATTGGTATCATTAGGGATTTCTCTGAAACCCAAACACACAACCCCACCCAAACATACAAGTCAAAGGAACTCATCCACCACACCTCAACACTATCCTCTTTGGTTAGCAATGAATCACCCATGTGATTTTATATCACATCATAAGAACGTGTCTCGGTGAGGGAAGCATCCATCTTCCTCGTGCTTTCGAAGCTACGTCAAACAACACTATCATAGATCTCTACCAATTCCCTATGTCACCCTGGATAAGCATCAATAAATAAGTGGAAAGAAAAGATTACCTCACAATATTATATAACAAAACTATTGAAAAGAAATAAAGAACATATAAAATACCTCTAATCATCCTCAGAGCCTCTAGGTTATAGGCCTTTGTGGCCTGTAGTTGTCCTCATACCCATCCTCCAATTCCTTGATCTAGCATAGACTACCTAGGGGTGGTGGTGGAAACATCTTGAACTGTTTTCCACCTCCTAATACTCTTCCCACTCCTCTTCCATATCCTCTATCTTGTGGAACTCCATTCTATAGACATTGCATCTTCCATGGTGGTCCATAGACCATCTCCCTCTCATCAGCATGGAGGGTCAGACAATCTCATGAAATATGTCCATGTCTATCATAAGTGTAACACTACCTATTTTATGGTTGATAAAATCCTCAGTATGAATCCTATGATACAAAACCACTTGTCTGAGTCTAGGAATGGGTATGCCTCCTATGCCGTGATCCTATGAACAGATGTCTTCCAGCTATTGTATATGTATCAGCCTTGTGATAACCATTGTTAGCTCAATCCACCCGACCCTCCGTGAGGAATATCTCTATCACTAGAGATTTCTCCAGTACCCATGTATAATATAGAAGGCACAAGGAGACCACACCTACTTGGATGTATATTTATAGGCCCTTATCAAAGGTTTGTGATCTGAAAAACATATCTCCAACCATATCTAGGGAGTATTGTGAAAGTTCTATGAACCTAATTGAGTACTTTACCATGGACATGTTACCCTTCCAAAACAGTAGAAGTTCCTAGATATGCACTAATCTCAATGTGGATGGATAAAAATCTTCCCTAAAGTCCACTCAGAATCTATCCAGTTGAGCGTCATCTCATTGTGGGTATCTGTCATCAGACTCCACCATTTCCCGGCCAATACCTAGAGAAGACTCATGGCTAGGACCACCATCTGATCAGGAGGTGTCCTCACAAGGTGGAAAATGAATGTGACTACCTCAATCCAATCATCAACTTCCTGGGGGTGGATTACCCTAATAACTAGGAGGTCTCTGCCTTTGGAAATCATGCAGTGAACTCAGCCTACACACATCCTCATCTTAAACTATCATCAAAACTAGCTGCTCTAATGGTGGTCGACCTAGAGGTATTCCTTCATGACCAGTTCCCTTCACTAAAGCCTCATCACAGAGTAGATCATCATCACAATCCTATCGTGTAACCCTATCTAGCTGTCATTATGGTTTTATCCTGAAATAGAATCAAGACACTTTATAATCCAAGATTAAATATGGGTAACTGACTCAAGAAGGACATGGAAGTCAAAACCCAATCCTATATGATGCATGTACCATAGTTTCCCTGCAACCAGCATCTAAATTCACCAAGCCATCAAGTAGGTTATCAAAGTCTTAATGAATGGATACGTCAGTTTCCAAACTAAAACATGAGTCACTAGCTTAAAAGTTGAACTTGAAACAGCTTAACACTATCACAATAAAACCCAAACCAAATTCACAGACTTCAGTACTAAGAAATGACCTCATCAAAATCCACTCTGCCATGACCTGACCCACTGGGACCCAAGACACAACTACAACAAGACCACCTCCAATAGGCCAGGGGTTGGCGACCAACACCGAGTAAACATATCACTCATATGGGAGGCCTTATTTGTAACACCCCAAGACTTTAAAATATTTTACTTTTGAATAAATTTAATTTTGTTGCTATATTTTTTTATATGAAACACCATGTTAAGCTTACACTACACACAAAAATGAGATAATTTGTGTTGCACGCAAGACCAAGTTATACCTAACAAAAATATATTTTGAAAATATTATTATATTATAAGACATAACATAGTAGTTAAAATAACGTTTATGAATATGATTAACTGACTTATAAAAACATATATTTGAACTCATTGGTTACTAATTAATTATAAATTAATATAGAAACTAAATGAATATAGAGGATATGATTTAATAAAAAAACTATTTTTATGCTCATAAACTTCCACAATCCATTTTTTATATTTATTTTAAGAAGCCATTTTTTGGGTAAGTGGGAACCATACAAAACCTCTACAAACCACCGGTACTAACCCCATTTAGACTATCACCAGCATAAAAAGTTCAAAATTCAAATTCCACTATACACAAACCCTAACTGAGTACCACCACTATTTTAAGCTACCTCAAAACCAGCCCCTTTCAAAATTAAAAAATACACCTGATAATATTCAGATTTCAAACCAAAAATTCACCTAGAAATCCATCATGAATCACGTGCAGCGCTCTGACCGAGACACCAACCATCCATCACTTCACAGCCATCGTCATGACGTCGGCCCTCCACCTAAGTTGATATCACAACATCTCGAGTCACCGTCTAAAGTTCACTGACTCCACTCCACCATCACCACCATCTTCGCCGTACAGAACTAGAATGACGGAACCCATAGACAGAAACGACAAACATCCCACCCCAGAAAGAGATACGATCGGTGAAAATAAAGTCATAATCACGAAAAAAGATTAGAAAGGGAACACAAAACCGGGGAAGAACCAGGAAAGCAACCCTGAAGAGATCCGGGGATGAAAACCTAAAATAAACCTCGATAACCACAAACCAAAAGCCCAAAACCCTGTGTATCCATCGCTCCAACTATGGCCTGGAGAGGAGCGGTGGAACCCCATGTCAGAATGGGTTTGGGAGGATGAGGATAAAGACCGACTCTAGTAGCATCTGGAAACCCAATGTCCACTGAACCACAATCCCAAAGCCTCCTTTAATCATTGGAATCAATTTCACATTGAATTTTTATATAAAAACATTTCAATCTTTTGAATGTTTTCACTTTAAAAACTCATTTTCTCATTTCCATCAATGGTATTAATTTTAAATTAATTACTACAACTTATGTGTTTTTAATTTTTAAAAATGGATTAAATATTTTTAATAATTTGGTATAAATTATTTAAAGAGTTTCCTTTTATTTTTTGACATTGTGAATAGTAACTCTAGTAATTTTTATTAATGTGATTAAAGGTAAATCAAATAATTAAGGGTAAAAATAATATTATAAATGTTAGGAAATTACCCTAAATATTGTACTACTTTTAATTTATGAGTTATAGTTAATAAAAATAATCCTTTTTCAACATTAATTTTCTCTTGGAGACACTTGGATAACTTTAAGGATTTTATAGTATTTTATTCTAAGGGAAGTCTAATATGTCACACTCATGTTTTTAATAAGTATTACATTTTTTTATATATGGTTATTAAGAATATATCTTCATATATAAATATTAATTGAAAATATAAAATTTTATCTTCATCATGATAATTTATTTTTAATTTTTATGGAATAAATAGTGAAATTAAAGGCTTGCACAATGATGATATATTAATTGTTTAATTAATGGACATATCAAATAAATGTTATTAAAAATATTAAAATAAATTTTATTTGATGTAATTAATTTCATAAAATAATTTTAAAGACATATTATACATATTATTGATGTATTATAGGTTTTTTTATAAATTATATTATAGTAATGATATTTTTAGAAAGTCATGTAATGAATAGTATCAAATTTGACCTTAATGTTATTTTAAAAATAAAAAATATTTTATTAAATGATATAAAATTTATAAAAATATACAATTTGACTAACTTATTTGGATAAGGTTTAAAATTTCATCTGAGACTAATTTATGGTTATTTTGGTATTTTATAGTAACTATATTAACCCTTAAAGTGTAAAAAAGTTAAGTTGTCGGGGTAAGAGTTAAAGAGTGTAACTAAGGGTTAAAGCCAAAAGATAAGGGTAATAATGTCACATAAACATGTATAAAAATTATTGGTTGAATTTATTTCTACCCATACTCATATTACCTTAAAAATAACACACTTTTGAGCTATTTGGAATTGAAAATTAATTTATATTAATTTAATATTTTAAGAGTTTCTAAAAGTTTCTTTTACCTCAATTATAAAAGGGAACCTCCTCCCTCACTTCCTCACACAACATTAAGCATTATAGATCATCCAAAACCTGCCCAAATAATCTCTCAACTTCCACCCCCTCATCCTAGAAGCCTCCATTTGTGTATAAATTTAACCAAGGAATACTTTTGTTATAAACCAAAAGGGGTTACCCAAATAAGAGGTAATGTTCTTTAAGGGTCACTTTACTTTTATTTCTTTCCCCACTCCTCAATTTATTATTATTACATGTATATATAATAACACCATTATCCTCAATATACTTAAACTTATTTATGTTAAGGTTTCTACCTACACCTATATGCACTATAATCAAATGGGTAATGAATTTACCGTTTTTATACGGCAAACTACCACCTCGTTAAACGATGTCATTAATTTTTCCTTTACCACCTCTCGTGGTTGGTCATTATGATGAAAAATATATTTTTTTATGCTATATATGATATTTATGTTTTCTTAATTCTTTTTTAATTTGTATATAACACATTCCCTCATGATTTCCATTTTTTTTAAATATGATAACATCATTTGTGGAAGTGTGGACGACCGCCTCCTCAAAGTAATGTGATTCGTTCACACTATACATGGAACATATAAAGGATGGTTTAAATAAAAATATGTGATAAATATGACATATATATGATACTATAATTATAATATACATAAATATCATTTACTTTTAATTCTTTTAAAATGAAAAATAAATGAAAGTAGCTTTCATGTGTACGTACGACCTACCATCTCTATAAACGGTGCATTTCATTTACTATCTCTAAATTTTGTGGATTGAATATATATGATATTTAAATCATGGTTTAAATTATTTAGATGATGAAATCATTATGTAATTAATAGGAATAATAGGTAACAAGTCAAAACATACTCAGAAAAACTAAGCATTTAACACCCAAAATAGTAAAAATGATGAATAATTATTAATAAATGAGTAATAAAATAATATAAGAAGATCATATATGATATAATAAATATTAATAAGGTTATGATATAAATTAATAAAATGGTTTTAACCATTATACAGGATGTTAAATCACATAAAACTAAAAATTTAGTGTGAGGTAAGGGATTTTCATTTCACTTTTTATATTTGTGAGATAAATGTCATATTCACCACTTACTTGTTTTGTGTGGTATATCTATTGCCCAATTTGATATATTATATCATGAATACTTTTATATTCATGGTATTAAAATGTTTCAAACTATTATGGGACACTTTTTTTAAATTATCTTAAATCAATTATTTGATATATAAAAAATTCTTTGGATCGGTACGATACGGGTTGGGGACCATTTAAAGTAAGCCCCAAGATTCATCGGTACTCTCATGAGACGAATCAGTTTTCCAAATTAGATGGGTTTCTACCTGATATGATAAACCTTCTTGTGAAATCTATTGATGGTAAAGGTACTATATACCTAGGAAACATGGTGTCCATAATTATTAATTTCCTCTATTGATAATTCAGTTATTATTATTATTATCCATGAGATTATTGATTTGAAATTATCTATGGATTCATTTAATTCTCATATTATTTATTAAATGGAATGTGTTTCAGTTATTTACCATTCCATATTTAGTATTCCTTATCCAGTTATATAAATGGAATGTGTTTTCATTTATTGGAATTTCCATATATATTTTCTCTCATTGATCTATTATTGCTTCCACTATACTTACCCTTACTAAGAATTTGAGCTCATCCTTATTATGTTTCCTTTACTTAGGTTATGAAGAGCAATCCTTTTAATGAGTTTCAAGTATGTGGATATTTTAATTAAGTTATTCTGTATTTTCTTTTCCCAATATATTATGGGTATCATGTATGTAATCAAGTTTCCTAAAACTGCTAAATTTTTTGATTCTTCGGGACTTGATTCCTTGTAATCATGCCAATGTAATACAATAATGCACCAAATTTAGGATTCAGGGGTTGAAGCGTTATAGCTGGTATCAAAGTATGTTTCGTATCAACCTTAGAAACTAGATTTAGAAAACATAAATTAGGGAAAATATCCTAAGATAGAATATGAGGATAATTATAGAAGAACATCCTAGAATTTTGGTAAGTTAGAGATTATATGAGTCTTCCTATAAATACATCCATGTCTGTATACTACAAGTAGATGCAGTTTTAGCACAGATGTACCTATAGGTAACAACTCTAAAAAGGTGTGTCAGACCTAACTCGAGTGTAACCTGGTACACGATTACGGGCCTTACTACGCACCTGGTTTGACAGCCCTTGGATATACACTTAGGATAATTTTTATTTTATTTATAATACATTATGATGTTTTTTTAAAGTAAATATATCCCCACAAAAACCATTCTTATGATTATGAAATTAGCTGCACATAAATTTTTAAATTTATGTTAATCATTTCACTAGTTGTGGGATTATACATTATGTTTCATAATGATATGATCAAGTCTAGTGTATTCCATTATTTACAAATGGCTCCTAGAAGTAAAAATGGTATCAATACTCATAGAAAATGTAGATATTTCCCTACTGAGGAAACCAATACATCTGGTTTTAGAAAGGATTAAATTATGATCATTCTAAGGAAGATTAATCAAGTTATGGAAAATAACCTTTCCTGAATGGATAAACCTATTCCACAATGAGATTCTCTGATGTTGGATCTCTTTATACAATAGAGGCCCCCATAGTTTAGTGGGACTATTGGACCAATGGTAGCTAATCAATGGATTAAGTCTTTAAAGAAGATATTTGTGGCATTAGGATGTGGTGAAAAGGAAAAAATTACACTCTTAGTGCATTGTATAAATGGATATACGGATCAATGTTGGTCATTGATATAGAACACTAGGGAGGAAGAAGAAATAGATATCATGGAATAGAGAGATTTTAAGGAAACATTATTCAATAAATGATTATCTTGTGTTCAGAAAAATAAGATGAATAGAAAGTTACTTAGTTTAAATAAGGAGGAAGAAAGTGTTGTGGAATATGAAGCTACCACTACTAGGTTAGAAAGTTATTCTATGGATTTCAAACGTAACAAAAAATGTATTATTGGTAATTTATTTGAAGGACTTAAGACAAGTATCTGAAGGGTGATGGCGTCTCAAACTTTTTCTTCATATGATGAAATAGTTTTATGTTCTATCAACAAAGAGAAAAAATTATCCAAGTCTTATGGCTTCAAAGGGAATAATGATAATAAGAGAAATGAAGAGAAAATAAGAGATTAAGGGAAGAAGGGAAAGAAGGATTTCCTCATATGTGATAACTATGGAAATAATAACCCTGGGAAATGAGTCGAAGGATTGGGAGTATGTTATAAGTATAGAAATAAAGGTCACAAGGAAAAATAATGAAAATGGAATAAGGAAAATGTTGTTATTTTGTGTTAAAACTGCAAGGATATGGGGTACTATAAAAACAAATGTCCCAAGATTTAAGGAAATATACCTCAGAAAAAGATAAGGGATCAAGGTCAAGCATATTTTATTGACATAACTGAAGTAGACTGATTAATTTTCATCCATATTTGGATCCAATAAATGTATTTTAAAAGTATTTTATTTATGATGGTATCATCATATGAATTATGAATTATATTAGGATTGTATTTTAGTACTTTTTCATTAAATATTTGAGATCATATGTTGAATGGTACCAAGAAAAATGACTCGGTATCAAGTTAAACATTTTGGAAAACACATGGTCGAAGGAAAGATAAACATTAATATTCTTATGATTATGAGATAATGATGTTGTATAAAGAGATGATTGATATGGATAAAGTAAATTAGATACTATTAACTATCATGGAAATGATTATAAATTTTTGGATCATGATCTTTGATAATGGTTAACCATTTATGAAATGGTTTAATTTTAAATTTGGATGTGGTTTTATAGATTAGTGTATTACTTCAACCTATGATTGTGCTAAGAGTTGAAGTAGAAATAGTTTAAGGTATGACTAAAAGAAAATACTGTGTTTATAGGAACATATATTTAATTATATTCTTAGAGAATGAAATAATTACTAAACTCTTGGAAATTTGATCTTAAAAAAATTTCATATTATCATCATTATTTATGATATCAATGAGCTTTATTCACACCTATGGTTTATGGTTTTTTGGTTTATAACTTTCAACAGAACATGTTCTCTATTACTCTTCATCAGAACAAGATAGTTAGATTTCTATTCCATGTCCATATTTTCACTAATGTTACCCTATTTAAAAGCCAAGTTTTGTGGTGACCTTCACATTTACTTTTCCCTCTTATTAAAAAGATGTGTTATTAAGCGTATTTATGATGTGGGTTTTTCAATAATTTTTTATTTTGAAATATCAATCCCTAGACTATTGAGATCAAGTTTAAATTGTGAGGACATAATTTAATTAACGTGGGGAGAATGTAACACCCCAAGACTTTAAAATATTTTCATTTTTCAATAAATTTAATTTTTTTGCTAACTTTCATTATACGTAACATCATGTTAAGCATAAACTACACACAATAATGAGATAGTTTATCTTACACATAAGAGTGTGTTTTTTCAAACAATGTATTATTAAAATATTATTATTTAATAAGATATAAACTAGGAATTAAACTAGAGTTTATGTATAATATTAACTAACATATTAAAATATATAGTTTAATTCATTGGTTACTAATTAATTATAAATAAATATAGAAACCAAATGAATATAAAGGGGATGATTTTATAAAAGACTATTTTAATACTCACAAACTCATTTTATTCTAATAAACTAAATTAATTACAATTATTGAAGGATATTAATGTAATATATATATTATATATTCAATCAAATATTTTATACATTCATCTAATATATTTAATAGGCATAAGATTAGAACAAACCCAATTTTATACATAAAAATCTATATTTTTATAAAACACGTTTTATCGACTTTTAATGGAGAATCCATTTTAAATCCAATTTTCGAAACTTTTATATATTTTATATAAAAAACTAAACTTTTTATTTTAATGGGGAATATAAAAATTTACTTTGGTTGAATTGTATTTAATTTTCTGATAAGTTTCATGTTTGGATGAAAAGTGATAAAATATTGCATTTTAATTGAAAACAAATTTTTCATCTAAATAATTTATAGTGATAAATTATATTTTTAATTTATTTTAAAGTGTATTTAGATAATTTTTTTATTATTTAATATAATTCAGTACATTGCAATCAATTTCACATTGAATTTGGATATAAAAATATTTCAATCTTTTGAACATTTTCACTTTAAAAACTCATTTTCTTATTTCCATCAAGGGGATTAATTTTGAAAAAATTACTACAAATTATATCTTTTTAATTTTTAAAAATGAATTCTATATTTGGGATCAGTGATTCAAAATTATTTAAATATTTTCATTTTATTTTTGTACATTATGAATAGTAACTCTAGTGATTTTTATTGAGACAGTTAAAGGTAATCGAGTAACTGTGGGTAAAAATAATATTATAAAAGTTATAAAATTACCCTAACACTTGAATTAATTTTATTTTATGAGTTATAATTGACCAAAATCATCTTGGGTCATATTATATGTCTTAATGGATCTATATGGACGACTTTAAGGATTTTATAATATTTTATTCTAAGGGAAGTCCAATATGTCACACTCATGTTTATAATAAGTATTACATTTTTTATATTTGGTTATTAATAATATATATTAGGCTATAAATATTCATTATAAATATAAAATATTTATATTCATTATGATAATTTATTTTTAAATTCAGGGAAGAAATATTTAAATTAAAGGCTTTCACAATGATGATGCAGTAGTTGTTTAATTAAAGGACATATCAAATAAATGTTATTAAAAATATTAAAATAAATTTATTTTTGATAAAATTAATGTCATACACAAATTTTTTATATATCCTAAACATATTATGTATCTATTAAAGGTTTTTTTTGAAGTTATCTTCTATTTATGATGTTTGTAAAAAATCATGTAATGAATAGTGTCAAAATTGGCATCAATGATATTTTAAAGTAAATAATATTTTATTAAATTAGATAAAATTCATAAAAATATAAAATTATGAAAAATTATTAGAATAAGTTTTAAAATGTAATCCAAGACTCATTTATGGTTCTTTTTTCATTTTTAGTAACTATATTAACCCTTAAAGAGTAAAAATCCAAGTTGTCATGGTAAGATTTAAAGGGTGTAACTAAGGGATAAATCCAAATGATAAGGGTAATAATGTGACCTAAACATGTCAAAAAAGTATTATTTGAATGTATTTAGAACCATAATAATATTATATTCTAAATAACTTACTTTGGATCTATTTTAAATTGACAATTAATATATATTAATTTAATATCTTAAGAGTTTCCAAAAGTGCCTATTACCTCAATTATAAAAGGGAACCTCTCATAGAATCCTCTCTTTGGGAATAAAGCTAAATAAGGAATATTTTTGGACCAAAAGTAGTTACCTAAATAAGAAGTAACATTCTTCAACGATCACTTTAGTTTTATTTCTTTACCCACTCCTTAATTTCTTATTATTCGATGAATATATAATAAAAAAATTATCATCAATATGCTGAAATTTTTTTATGTTTATTTTTGTACCTACACCTACACACACTTCCATTAAATGGATAACGAATTTACTATTCATGTACGACGAACTACCACCTCGCAAAATGATATCGTTTATTTTTCCTTTACCACCTCTCATGGTTGGTCATTATGATGGAAATATGATTTTCATATGATATATATGATATTTTTGTTGTATTAATAAATATTTTATTTTTATATAACACATACCATCATGATTTCCATTTTGTGTAAATACAATAACATCGTTTGTGGATGTCTGGACAACTGTCCCCTTAAAGCGATGTGATTCATTCACACTGTACATGGAACATATAAAGGATGATTTTAATGAAAATATTTGATATATATGACATAAATACGATACTTTAATTATAATATATATATATATCATTTATTTTTTATTCTTTTAATATGACTAAGAAATGAATGTAGCATTTATGCGTACATATAGTCTATCATCTCCATAAATGGTGAATTTCATTTCCTATCTCTAAATTTTATGGATTGAATATATATGATATTTAAATAATGGTTTAAATTATATATATTATTAAATCATCATTTAATTAATAATAATAACATGTAAAAACTCAAAAACATACTCGAAAAATTAGTCATTTAACACCCCAAACAGTGAAAATGATGAAATATTATTAAAAAATATTTGATAAAATTATATAATAATATCATATATAATATCATAAATATGAACAAGTTTATTATATAAATTAATAATATTATTTTAACCATTATATAGGAGGTTAAATCATGTATAGATAAAAAAGAAGTGTGGGGTAAGGGATTTTCATCTCACTTTTTACATCTGTGAGATAAATCTCATATTCTCCACTTACTAATTTTGTGTGGTATATATAATGCCCCTTTTGAAATATTTTATCATCAATCATTTTATCTTCATGTTATTAAAATGTTTGAAATTGGTATGGGAAACTTTTATTTAAAATATTTTAAATCGATTATTCGATATATGAAGAATACTTTGGAATGGTACGACACGGGTTGGGGACCATTTAAATTAATCCCCTAAAGGTATTGATAGTCTCATGAGATGAATAAGTTGGCCAATTTAGATGGTTTTATACCTGATATACTAAACCTTCTTGTGAAAGGTCCTGATGGTAAATTTACCATGTACTTAGGAAACATGTAATTCAATAATTAAGAATTTTCTCTATTGAGAATTCAATTATTGCTTTTATTATCAATGAGATTATTTCTTTGAAATTATCTATATATAAATTTAATTTTCATATTATTTTTTAAATTGAATGTGCTTATGTTATTTACCATTCCATATTTATTATTCCTTATCCAATTATTTTAATAGAATTTTTTTCAGTTATTAACATTTACATATAGATTTTTTCTCATTTATTCATTATTGATTCCACTACACATACCCTTACTAATAATTTGAGCTCACCCTTATTCTGTTTCCTTTCCCTAGGTTTTGAATAGGACTCCTCTAAATGAGTTTCAAGTATGTTTATATTTTACTTATGTTGTGCTTTATTTTCTTTTCCCAAAGTATTATGGGTATCGTGTATGTAATATGGATTTCCAAAACATTTAAACTATTTGGTCCTTTGGGATTTTATTCCTTGTAATCATGCTAATGTAATAAAATAATGAAATGGATCTAGGCTTCGGGGGTTGGGGAATTATATTAGCTTATGGTACCTGTACGCACGCACCCACAAACATCCCCATAAAACAGTGTGGTGATAAATAACAAAGAAACAAAAATGCATGCACACATCTATCACACAATCAGAGAATAGAATAAGTACTGAAAGTACAAAAAAGGAAAAATAAAATCCCATCAAAACTATAAAAGTGTCTAACCTACTCAGAAAGAGGGGACTGTTATCAAATGAAACCACCAGAACATACCTTGATATGTCTAGCTCTCTAAGTTCCACCTTCCATGGGTCCTCTTGGGATTCCATCGAAAGGTTTTTATTCTGAACAAGACACAAGATGTGAGTATAAATCCCATATAGGGGTGAGTATAGAAATACTTAGTAAGTTCCTAGAAACCCAAAATAAAATGGACCGACTTAAAGGAAACATTCCACTTGACCCAAGCTGGAGGGAACCCAAACGAGAGGGAAACATCATATCAACCACTCCTAGGATTTGCAAGAATAGTCATCTTAGCCCCACAAGGACTAAGATACATGACAACCCCATAAGGACTCTCAAAATCACCCAGATATACTCATCATAGACTCCAAGTCTCATGAGGTCCCAACCTCATATCCAACCATAGGATTCTTTTCAAGGATCAAAGGTAATGTTATTCAAGGATAACTCACTCCACAAGACCTACCATCCCATATGAAACTCACCTAAGATATATGCTCCATCAAGAACAACAATTCCATCCCTGATGTCCCATCTGATAGAATATGCTCCATTAGAAAAAACCCTTCCATTCATGATATCTCATCAAATAGAACATGCTCCATCAGGAACTGCACTCTAGGTCCAACTCTAGTTCCTATAACCAAAGGTCTTGTTACCTCTGTCTTTTTTCCTATTCAAACTCATAGAAACCCAATCAGTGAGGCCCTCCCCTCACTACTGCACACAGTCGAGGGAACACTACTCAGACCATGAACCATGTGCATCCCCTATAAAGAGATGGTGGATTGAACAATACCTCACCACTTCCCTATAGTTTAGGGAGTATTAACTTCTAACAATACCATGAAACCTCTTTAGTACCCATATGTAGAGTCAGTCACCTCACTGCATCGAGGGAGAACTAACTCCTTACCAGGTATCACACATAACAAGTGGAGGGGAACACTCCCCGCAACTGTTCTCCATAGCTGAGGGTGATCTAACTCTTTTGGGATACCTTCTCCCCTCCACTACTCGAAGGTGGGGGAGAACCACTTTGGAGATTGAGTACTTACACCTTATGTAGAGTAGAGTTCCATCTCTACCTGTATGATAGCAATGGGGGATCCGCACCCTGACACGGTAAGTGAGTACCGAACCTAGAATAGAGAACCCAAAACATAGTATAAAAGGGGAGAATTAACTCTTCTAGAACCTCACATATAGAAGACTCATGCCCTAGTATGACTGGGGATTACTAACTCCACGGATAGAGGACCTGCACCCTGGCAACACAGGGGAGTACCAACTCTATCAACACAATGGGTATGGAGAGAATATGCCCTAATACAATAGGGGAGATCCATATCCATCTACAAGAATGATAGGGGGACCCACACTATGACCTGATGAGGGAGTACCAACCCCAGGATAACTACTCTATGGGTAGAGGACCCATGCCCACTATGGGGGAGTTCCATCTCCACCGGTCTGATAGGTATGGTAAATTTTCACCCTAGTACAAAAGGGGAGTACCAATCCTGAATTCTATCTAATAAACCAATATGACCTCCAACATAGATCACATGATGCTGGAATGAGCATCATGATCATAACTCCTCATATTGTAGAACTTACATAGGTAGGGTACCCACACCCTAATAGAAGGGGAGCACCGCTCTACCGACCAAAAGAGTATAGGGGACCCACATCCTGATAAGACATGGAAGGGTAACGACCCCAACATCTCTTTAGTGATCCACCCTAATCACATAATATGATTAGGCATCTCTAATGCAGAATTGTGATAGAATCACACCACAATGTATCTTAAAGTCCACAAAAAATGATACCATCACATTCTATGTGTAAAATTGATCAAGATAGGATACTTGAAGGCCCAAATCTAGTCCCCAAAGAAGGATATAATCTAGTAATATGTTCCCAATAATAGTACATGGTGTACAATAGGGTCCATGCAGTGTGTAACCCCACCTGAACACCTAGTTGTGTTCTCTAATACACGGTTTGGTTGGCCATGTGAGCTTAAACAGCATGTACACGGCGTGTTGCATCTCACCTAGGCCCCTAGATGTGTCCTTATCTTGTGATCATATCTGGAACCCCATTTCCATGTACTTTGTCCATGAACTAGCACACAACCATGTCCCTTGACATAACATCCCCATCCATGTCCCTTGGCCACACAACTTGGGCTCACTACATGGCATGCATCCCTATTACATGGCATGTATTCCCCAGAATTCATCTTCCCCGGATAGGAATAACACATGGAATGTAATCTTAAACTATATTCCATGTGATCAGGATTTACAAATGGAAATTCCCTATGAGCAACTCAAAACACCCTGGTTTCCACCAAAACCTACATATCTACCCCCATGGGATCACTAGATTTCATAATACGGCTCTAAAACCTTAAAACAATGCATCAAATGGTAATTGGGACTAAAACTAAAATATTCATACCTCACGGAGAAACATCGAAGCTTCAGGTTCTAAATGATGATTGAGATTTGTTGTAGCACAATCTGGTGATGATTGGTGTCAAACAAAAAGAGACTAACTGCACCTCGTCACTTCGATTCAACCATGGGTCATCCATTTCTCAAGGGGGATATCCTTCTCTCCTTTTTCTATATGTGATAAGGGGGTTGGGGATATTAGTTTATTTTAATAAACTAATATCATCAACTCTCCCACCAATGCTCCCTCAACCGAGGACCTGACACCGAAAAACTTTATAACATGATTAGGGTAAAACCCATGTTCTGAACTAAACCGCGGTCTGAGATTTCTGATCCAAAACTCCACTCAGGGGTTATTCCATAGTTTCATTAAAATTCACATGCATGATAAAATATTTTTAATATTTTTAATATCACCATACTGAGGCTCTTCGGGACCCATAATCCTGCACCGACTCAGTTCCTTGCTTTAGAAATATTCTTAAAAATATTTCAAAGTCTTATAGGTCAAAACTAGAGTTTTTATATAAAGGGAACCATGTACCTAGGTGACTTATCTGGATTTCCTATATCTGGTGTTTTATGGATGAGACATGGTCTCATGGTTTTGGATCATGTGGAGTCATTTAGGTATTTTATTCTTGTTAGAATGTATGTGTAATCCTTGTTTAGTTTTGTTCCCATTATTTTGGATTTTGAGATTTTGACTTGATATACTATGTATATGTCCTGTTATGGCATGTTTTTTATTTGATATTATTTTTTTATGGTATCTATTTAGTCATTATTTTATTTCTTTGGATACTATATTTTATTATCTTGATGACTCTAATGATGTGGTGTGGACATCCCATTTCATGGATGGCTCATGCTAATTTACCATGGGTGAAACCATTCCCAAGAGGTTTTTCATTTTTCTCAGTGCTCTTCGCCAACCCGTGGTTGTCGGGAATGCACTTTGGGCCTTCTGCCACACTAAATTGGATGGTGGGTCAGATCAACCTAAGTCAGATAATTAAAAAATAGTATTAGGGGAGTTCTATATTTGGGGATTAAGTTGTAGACTAGATCTAGAATCATTGAGACTTAATAGGTAGGATCAGAGGAGTTCTTGTCCAACTCTTCTTCATGTCGAACCTTATGTTCACGTGGGTGGTATGGGATTATTTTTAAATTTTGATCCTAGTTATGAGATGTTTTGATTATTTTTTGAGGTATTTATGGAGTGATGATGGGTCTCAAGGTGTGCCCAGGGTCTATATTGAGTCTTGGGGAGAAACAGGGAGGTTTGGAGGAGACTCATGGTTAAATAACACAGTTACTAGTAAATGTGTGCATCTCATGTGGCCTTGTTTTCCAACTCCAGTAACACTTACACAATTGGTGGAATATTTTCCTAATCATGCATCCAAATTGTGTATAATGGTAAATGGTTGAAATTTTTTATTTTTTCACTCCTTTTTTGTTTGGAGTTTCTTTTTATGATAATGTTTTTTTTTGATACCCATGATCAAGTTTTTTTTAGTTCATTTGATGTGTATTGATTTGAGATGTGTTCCGGGTTTTTTCCTTTGGAGAATTTTTTTTAAAGGTAAAAAATGGTTTTTGTAATGGAATTTAGGAATACCATGAGGTGTTTTTTTAAACTCTTTCTAGTGATTTGAAAGAATATTTGGTTTTTTTACTAAAACCAAAGAGTTTTTTATTTTGAAACTAAGTTAAAGAAAATGTTTTGTGTGAAAAACGTTTTAGTTCAAAAGTTGGATTTTTTGAAGGATTTTAATTATTAAAGTGGATGTTTAAATAATTGGTTCCTAAAAGTACTTTCCATGAGGTGGTTTATTTCAAAATGGATTTTTGAAATTGTTTTGGGAGGTAAAATGGGTCTTTATGCTCAAGATATTTTGGGTGGCCTATTTAAGGTCCATGGAATGTTTTTAAGATTTCTAGTTTTATAATATGCTGGAAATTGTTTTGGAAGGCTGTAATATTTCTTATTTGTGAAATTTTTTGTAATTTTTTTTAAAAAAACGGTTTATCCCTTAGTTTAAGTGATTTTGAGACCGGTGGGTCTCGATGATGATTTGTAATTCCCAATATTGGGTTGTTGGAAAACGGTTGGGTTTAAAAATCATATTTTAAAAGTAGTTTGAAAAAAAATCAAAAGGAATTTTGAATGGGTTCTTTGAATTGTTCCCTTGATTAAGGAACTACTAGTTTTATTTTTAAAGTAGGAACATTAAGTCTCATGTCTCATGTTAGTTTTTAAGTGCCTCCCAGAAGAGTCTTGATACAAGAGAGAGCATTATTCCTAGGATTTCTCCTTTGATGGTTTTATCCAATTTTTGGATTTGAACATTTCCATTATTGATGTCTACCATACATCAAATACATTTGGAGGTTTCCTTGAGTCATCTTGGGGGGATCATAATTATAGGTGAAGAATTACAACCCAAGTTTCCCTTGATCTAGGGGTAGATGTTTCTTTGTCGTCTCTTTATATTGCATCCCTATAATTGATTAATGTTTGAAAATAATTTTGATTTTAAATTATTCCTATATGTATGACCCATGAGGGGTATCTAATTTAAAAGTGTTTTAAAACCTTAGCATGGGATAATAATCCTTGCCAAGTTTTTTTGAAAATTACTTGTTGGATTTTAAAGAATTATTTTGATTTTAAAAGGTGGTGGAGAGAAATCACATGATGTTTTAAAAAGTATTATTGATTTAAATTAAGTTTTAAACCAAGATTTTGGGGTTGTGTGTTTACAAAGGGATGTGGTAACCTTTTTTGGGTGTTTAAATCTTTTGATATTTTCAAATGAGTTGGGTTATTTTAAAAGGGTATGTTATCCCATGGGGATTGTATTTTGAAATTTTTTATGGATTTGAATATTTTAAAAGGTGTTTTTATAAGGGGAAAAGTGAGTTTCAATTTGAGTTTCAAAAATGATTTTGTGAAGAGGATTGAAATTTTATGAAAATGAGTTTTTATAAATGATGTGGTGCACTCTTGATCCCCTTTGTGATTATTATGGTTTTTAGTGGCATGTGATCCCATGTGGGGATGTTTATCTTTGATGTATTGTATATGATAATTGTGATTGATTATGGGGATGATTTTATCAGGGTATGAGGTTCTTTATGTTTTTTTTAAGTGATTTCTCCTTGATTAAGGGATGCATGATTGTGTATGCCTCTGTTGACTCATCATGGTGGAATTGGGAAATAGGGTAGGTGACCAAGGTGGTTGATGCCTATACATAGGTTAGTGATAAGGAGTGTTTCCCCTAGGACTGATAGATCCCATTATGGGAATGTTCCCCCTTGATATTGAGTGTTCTCATGGGTGATTAGGGACTGAGAGAACCCTAGTGGGGATCATGAGAGCCCAGGGAGGACCATGTGAGCCTCCACCTATTTATAGCCATGTTATGTTATGTAGTTTAGCCTATGATTATTCTAAATCATGCCAGAACCAATTTAGTGACCATTGGTAACTACCATGACACTAAGATCCTTTTTCTATCATTTAGGGGATTTACCTTTGTGTATCGATTATATCCTCTATTATTTTTTTATTTCTTAGCACATGTGTTCTTATCATTTATTATGCTTTATTATATGACTTGGCAGAGTGGTGTATGATTGTGTGTTTTCTTCCTTCTTTGTGTGGTTTAATTTTAAAATTATTTGAAAAATTATTGTGAAATATTTTGATATAAGAGAAAAATAAAATCTTTAATTTAAATTATTTTCAAAAAATTGGAAGTTAGTTGGAAAAGTTTTCTCTTTTGAGAAAAGTGTAAAATGGGTTGTTTTGAGACTCTAAGTGTGTGTCTGATTTCAAAATAGGTATTTAGTCCATTGTTATTGGTTTTATATATGGTTGGTTTTCAAACTTGTTTTAGAAAACCATGTATAAAATCATAATCCTCTAAGATTTGAAATTATTATTTCTAAAAGGTGAATTTTTTAAAAGGTTTTAAAGTGATACTTCAACTATTGAGAATAATTTTGGATTTACAAGTCTTTTAATAAAGTCATGGTGTTTTTTACGGGCATGGATGAAGTGGTTCCGACAACATGGAAGGTCTGGTCTTTGGCGGGCAGTTCTTGATGGTACTATTTTTGTTATGATGCACAACGGCAAATTTTGGGGGTTCTACGACGGCGGTAGGCATCCCGCCGGCGATGTGGTGACTCTGGCAGTGATGGTTACATAAATAATGTTCGGAATGGATGGTGATGACGTGATGATGACAACAAGTGATGATGATGGCTGTAGTGCAGTGTCGAAGATCCATCCTCGATGCAGCGGCTGCGTGATTTGCGGGATCATTTGCTGGTGGGACGGTTGATGACTCTTTCAAATTTTAAATCTGTGGACTGGTTTGGAATTTTGGATATGTGTCCAGCTGTAAGGTATTTTGGTCAAGTATGGTTTCCACTCTATCCTCAAAGTGTCTTTGATGAAAATAAAAAAAATGATTTGGACCTTTTTTTATCCCTTATCATGGGTTTTTTGTAGAACCTTTATTTTTCTTGGCCCTTTGGGAATGGTTGTTTATTTTATGTGACATGTTTCATACTCATGTGTGAGTAGTGTTTTAATGCACTTTCAAATTAGTTTTTGGAAATGATATGGAAAGTGATTTTTAATAGAAAATTTTTGTGCTTTGACTTGTTTTGGGGAAAAGTTTTAAAAAATAACAAAAAATTTTGAATTGTTAAGTGGTTTTGAACAAAAATATTTGTACTCCTCTCTACTTTCAAAGATATTTTTTCATTTAATCCAAATGGGAGAGTTTTTATGAAATTTATGTGTGTGGTTTTGTCTTGAATTTATTTTGGTTTGTGTTCTTACCTTCTATATTAGGGATGTATTTGGTTTTTTGATCTTAGGTGCATGTCTATTTGTTTTGGGTGTCTTATTTTGAAGCTTCTGGTATTTTATTATGTTTTCACCATTTTTAATTGATCTTCATATTGATGTGAGCATAGGTTACCTTGAGTCGGTGCTTGGGTAATTAGGATAGATGTTTCCTTCGGGATGATAAGAACTTTGCAGTTCTTATTTTATTGAATTCTTTGTGATATGGTGTTTTGATTTGGGGTCCTCATTTATCTATAGAGTATAGTGACCCAGGTTAGAAGACAGTTTCATTTCTTATGGTGGAATGTTTTTAAGTTATCCCATGTAAAGTTGGGTAATAAGTTTGATAATGGCTTGAGCATGTGGGTGTTGAGTTTCTTGAGGTAAGTTTTTCTTTAAGGAAGTAAAAATATGTTCCTTGTAATTTACCCAACATTCATTGGGACATTTTGGAGACACTTTCCTATAGTGGATGTCTTCATTTGATGTGTTCTCTTCTATTATAAAATTTAGAAAAATTATAAATGGTGGGGATACCTATGCTCGATCTTCCTTCACTTTTTGGGTCCTGTATCCACAAGTGTGGTTGCATTCTTGTTGGACATGTCTAATAGTTGTGTGGGCACGATGGTTCGGTTTATAGCAGTCTTTGGTGTTGTGAAGTTTCTTATGGTTCTAAGCGCAATGGAAGCATGAAAAGGGGGAAAATATATTAAAATTTATTTTAATAATCATTTCCCAAAACCAAGAGTGAGGAACTTGTACATCAAATTTATAATTAATTTATTTAATATTTGAAGAAATAAATACCTTTCCATAGGAACATTATTCATTGGTAAATGTTGATCATCCAAAAAGACACTTCCGGGTTACCTTTGTTGCACTGTGAGAATCCAAGTATAGAATCCCTCTAGTAGTGATCCACACGTGCTCCTATGATCTCTGATCAACACCACTCGATCTTCTAATGCTAACGTGGTGAGTCGAATGTCTTGTTTTGTTCGTTATTGATCACCCATTCTTCAATCTTTATGAAATCTCTCTTACACTTATCATTCATGATAGAGAGAAAGAAGGAGGAGTTGAGAGAGAATTCATTGTGTGGAACAATTCTCTATTCTCAATTTTTGGATGCTCTAAACAATATACATGGTCATCTATTTATAGAGTTGGGATTTAAGTTAAAATGTTATTTAATTGCATACCATTCATTAAAAACATTTACTACCTTTAATAAACCCAATGACACATAATAATAATTATATTATTGTTATTTTATGGCATGTGCCAACTTGCACAATAACAAATATTATGTAATAGTCTTGTTAATTAATATTTCTCATCATACTTGGTCTTAGTCCATTCAAACTACTATATAATTTATTGAACACCCGAATAAATATTTTATTCATAAATAAATATTTTATTTACAATCTAGATAATAAATATTTATTAAAATATTCAATAAATAAAATAAATATTTTATTCCCAAATCAATAAATAAATATTTATTTAATTTATGAGATTAATATAAATTGAATAAAATTATTCCTCAAACTTGAGAATAATATTTATTCTATTAATTAAACTCAAATAGAATTTAATCAAGATCAACAAAAACACTTAGTGTGTGACCCTCTAGGATTCTTTATCATTGGATTTAGGCGGGCTTGCCTAAAGTCCAGGAATATTGTCTAGAAATGGTTCAAGTAACCCAGGAGAAACAAATTAATGTCGCAATATTGAAAACCATATATTAATGATCACTATGTAATATAGTATCTTTTTTACAATATCTCATTAAGAAGGTTGCACAAATATGTCACCAACCTATATGTTCGATATGCCTTTCTTTGACAATCTGAAATAAATATGTTGTTACTATAATACCTCAAACTTAATTATAATTGTAATAATAATATTTTTAGTTAGTGTTTTTTAATTTAAAATTGGTGTTATTTAATACACAAAAGACAAAGTGGAACATTTTATTCAAACACTGAAATATTACATTAATACAAGTGATTAAAACTACTCAAGAAAACTCATCATAAGACCTAGTAGAATAAACAGAAGACCACAAATCATGACGAGAAGTTCGATAGTGTAGTTGACATCCCTTGGATCAGCCGTAACAAAATATAATATGACAATCTTTAGAGAAAGAATGCTAAGAGTCAAAGAAATATAGAGCAACATTCTTTTGAAGCAAGAAATGATCTTTGATCTTTTAAATACCTTGGACGGGTATTTATATGGTTTATATAACTGTTGTAAAAAATGTGGTCATTGGATTTTATTTTAGTGATTGTTATGTTTCGACCGTTTGATGTTTTAAAACTAAAAATGAATTTAAAATAATTTTTGTAATTAATTAAACTAAGGATATGTGATGTTGAAATTATTATTTGGGCAACCTAAATTTTGTTTTAAGAGAATATAATAAATAAAATAAATACTTTAATCTACTATTAAGAATATTTATATGTATATATATATATTTGTTTTATGATTTTTTAATTATCAAAATTATGATAATTATGATAATTAAAATTGATTTTTGAAATAACATATATATGAAATTATAATTATTAGTTCTAAATTATAAACTTTGATTAGAATAATGTTTTATAAAATTAATAATTTTGTTTAATAAAATTATAATTTTATTTTTTAAATAAATGTTGAATACTCATAATAAGATGATTTATTAGGAAAATATGATTTTTTAATAGGTGTAAATGAATATTATTTTTCTAAAATATGATTTGATTATAAAGTTATTTTATTTAATAAAAAAATTATAATTTCAGTTAGTTTTTAAATTAAACTTATTATACATATATAATGTTAATAGTTATATAAAGTATATTAAATAAATTATTTATATAATAATAATGATATAATAATAAAAATAACATAAAAAAAGAGAAAAGAATCATGTTTAGGGTTAAGGAGAGGCATCAAATAGGGGTGTTTTCTGGGAGGGGGTTTATGTGTCGATCGAGAGGAATGGAGGTGTATGTGAGGGTCATGTGCGGGTGATGGAGTTGATGCCTTCAAGACAGAAAACCAGGATGAGGCTCGAAACACGTACGATGGGGAGTTCAAGGTTCAGTCACAGGTATAGCGTCATCTGGATTGGAGATTAGACGTTGATGTGTGTAGGTCGGGTGGCATCCTTGAGTTTTGATCGAGGTATTGGGTTCAGTTTTTAGTGAACTCTAACCGCGAAGGAGTACGACCATCATGAGGTTAGGGTTACATTTCAAGTTCTTTTTATCTATTTCATGTTAGGTGTTCCCTTTTTTAGGTTAAAATTTCTTCAGATTAGAAATAGTAGCATCGTTTTTCTCCTTGACTGCTTTTTGTTGCTTCAATTTTCTTTCCCATACCTTATACTATTTATTAGTGTTTGTGTGTACAATTTTTCTTTTGATTTTTGAACCAATTTAAACGAATTTGGTCTGCAAATGTCTATTTGAGTGTAATTTTATAATGTTGTTGTCCTTGTTATGCATTGCTCCTATGTTTTTTTCGGTTGAATAGTTTTCAGCATATGTATGTGCAATGATTTATATTTTTCAATTTACTGCTTACCCAGATTTCACTATAAGCTTATGTTGCTGTGAGTTTTTGGCTATAAAATCCATACACTATTGGGTAAATGGGAGGAGGTGTCAGTCAGTTCGAGAGAGTTTGTGCAAGCTGTGCAAAAGGTTTTCATATCTTGTGGTCTACTATTCATGTAAGGTAAATTATTAGTTTTTCAAAAAACTTAGAATCAATTTTTTCTCCTCTTTTCTTCTACAATTCAATAAAAGGTGATTTTTGTTTATTATAATTTTGTGTTTATAATTTTATTTTAAATCATAAGTGCAATTAGGTGTTTATATGTTTTTATGGGTGTTTTTACCATTAATAAAAATCTATTTGTGAATAAGGGTATTTAAATTTTATGTATGGTATCATAAAATCTAATTTAAATATGTAACTAATATTTTCTATTATGTTCATATTCTCATAATAAGGAATTATTTATTTTATTTTCAGATTTAATTCATGATTATGTAAGAAAATTATTCTTTAATTTAAAATTCATTTGTAAGGGTGTACTAAAATTATTATTTTTAGATTCTTGTTCTTGGATTGTATTAAACTATATAAGGGGGGTTTATTTTATTTCAAACAAGTCTTAAGACTTATGAGTTAATATTTTCTTGAATACACAATTTATAAACATGAATTTATGTAATTATATGTTTATATGTCAGTGTTATGCTATATATTTTATACTTATAAAACATGTAAGTATTTTTAAGGGATTATTGTTATGAGTATGTATGTATATATATATATATATTCATCTTCATGATTTATGTTCTTCAATTTTACATGCATGAATTTTTAAATTGTAAGCCAATTTATTTTAAATTATAGAGGTGATCCTAATTTTATAAACATGTAAGAGGGTTTCATTCATGAATACAGCATGATGGATCCCACTTAAACCACTTTTTTATATATTTTATAAATAAGGGTTGTCATACATTGATGTATAAGTATGTGTTATGATGAATTTCTATCTTAAAATTTTATCTTAACAATTTTATGTGTGATAAATAAATAACTATTACTTAAGAATATTATATAATGTGAAGGATAATTTACTTTTTCAATGCAGAAAGTTTATATTTTCATGTCACTAACTTATGCATATAATCAATTAAGAAGTTGGGTAATCAATATATTTACATAAGATACAGTTTAAATTTATCACTTTTCATAAAATGTATTACATGAGTTAATGAATCCTATTTTGAGTACATGAATGTTTAAATATTATTAACACTTCATGTAAAGTTAATAGACATGAGTTTTGGTGATATAAAAAATCATTGGAGATTTTCAAGAGAAGTTCATATATATATAAATATACACACAGGTATTATTTTCAAACCAATGGTTATTTATTTATATACAATATAGTTTATATTTTGTGTAGTTTAATCTCTTTTGGTGCTATAGGTTGTTTCATTTAAACACTAACTATTTTTCTAGGGCTAATAATTCCATGTATGGTTTCTAAAACACTATTACACTTATATATATATATATATATATATATAAGTTTATGATTTAAATTTGATCTCATATAAACTCCACCGATGGATATTTTCATTTATCAATGTTTTCTTAAACATGATTTTTTTTGTAATGTTTAGTATTATAAAATCAATGATATAGGTATCTATATAAATATACATATATATATAAGGATCAAATGTTAATTTTCATGTATATAATTGTGTGAATAAGTTTATAATTTATATTGTCATTTTATCACCATGTTTCCAAAAAAACGTGCATCCCATGTCATCATTTTGTATTAAAAATGTCTCATTTTCATACAATCATGGCCATGCGTCCAGAATAACATTGACACATCTTTCATTCATAATAAACTCATGGTTTCAAATTAATTTTAAGGTTTACCTCTGAGATTATCAAGAACGTGGATTTCTTCAAGAATTGAAATGTTTTATTTAAAATTTTATGTGAAAAATGTATTTTAGAGAGCATGTTTATGTTTATTATCATTTTATTTGTGAATTACAAATAAATCCATTTATTTCAAGTAAGGGATTAATATTTCATGATATTACATTAGATGGTTTATGAATAGTTTTCTGGGATATCTTGATACCATTCAAGTCATTATTAATGATGTTCAGTAATTATGTATACAGATTGGTGAATGTTTTTCACTTGGAATATGTATATGTTGTTTATGTTTAACCCCATTCATATGAGGAATGAATTGGACATATTAAGTGATGGGTGAGGCCCGCTATATCCACTCGATGCATCGGTAGGTCTCATGGGAAAAACCAGTGTCTTAGCATGTGTCCTTGGAAAAATGATTATGATGTATGGCATTATGAATTACCACATGCATTGGACTTATTATATGATGGGTGAGGCTCGTTATTGCCTCTCGATGCAATAGTAGGTCTCATGAGACAAACTAGTGTCTTAGAACAAGGCCTTAATAGTATGATTATGTATGGTCTTTCCACGATTCCTTAACAAAATTATTATGATGTCTGGAATTATACATTCCCTTCATTATGAGTTTAGTATTTGACCTTCCATGTGATTGTTCATCTAGTGGTGTATTCATGTTTAAGAACCATTCTCTTATTAATAGTTATATGACCTTACATATTTGACTTTCATTCGTGTTGTGTGATGCCTGACATTATAATTTCATATGTAATTATGATTATACTTATATGGGATTAATAACATGTTTACCTATGATAGAAATTTTCCCATCATTCTATGTTTTATATTTAGGTGTTAAAAGATAATTACTATTGTTTTATGTATAAATTCTGAATAAATATTATTTTATGTGAAAATTATATCTACACCCCTAGTATGTCCTTGATAATTTAAGTATGACCATTAACTATATTATAAGTTTCATTTCATGTATTTTTATTTCATGTGTGTGCATATTTTATAATAAATTATATTTGTAACTTTTATATAACAATGGAAATCTTTGGGCATGTGTTTCTCCTAAAAATGATTTTAGTAACTCATGGAAAAAAATATGATGACATGCTATGAGAAAGGAATTTTATTTTTATTTAAGGTGTGTATTTTTATGTTTTAAATGAATTTATTAAAAAAACTTACTGGGCATTCCAAATGATCACCCTGTGTTTTAAATTCAATTTTACAGGTTTAGTAGGTTAATCAATGACGTACTTTACTTTATAGAGGCAGCACACTAAAGTTTATTTTTGTACAATTTTGAGGAAATGTAACAGTTGTATATAATTATCCAAAACCTAGACCTTTAAAGATCCTCTATTATGTAATATGTTGTGTAATTTCTCAGTTTATTTTATAAAAAAATTACACAGCATATTTTAGCACCGCCTTTGGGAAACCGGGGTTGGGATCTTTATAATTGGTATCAGAGGAACGGTCTAGATAATTTTAGAAAATTATAATGAAATAATTGATTTAAGTATGTATTCTTAAGTAAAATTCCATTCTTAATTTTTAATATGAAAGGATAGGGTTCACCAACTAATCTCTTGTCTCTTCCAATGAGCTACTTGAGACCATAATTATGAAATCTTGTTCAGATGCATACCAGCCTTTTGCAAACATACATTTATCCTAAAAACACTTGTACCAGGTGTCAAAGAATCCAAATTTCCTTGGATTCTCCCAAGGAATGAATCATGTCTATAAATTTATGGAATATGAACAAATTTCACATTATATGCATAAAGGAAGGTACTATGAAGGTCTATTCCTATGTTTCACACTGTTTGAGAATTACCTGGCCATAAGAAAATTCTGAGAAGCTATAGAGGAGGGTGACCTCTATGCAACCTATTTGTTCCAAGTTCGGTGCTTTAATAGGTATGGGAGACTTTGTGATATCATACTTTTTTAAAATGAAGTATTTTGATAAGTCTATAAGGATCAATTGATCTCTACACCTTCCATGCCTCTCTCTAAAAAACCAGTTGTTTTTTATGTGAGTTTGATCCTAGCTTCTTGAGATATATTTAGGATAAAGAATCTGAATAACTTAAAACTACCCTATGAATTAATTTTAGGTCATCAGTATATTATCCATGATGGTGGACCTAGTGAATATATAAATTAATTCCCTTTCAAATGTTGTTAATTAATAATAATTAAGATGTTTTTTGCTGGGACATTGAGGATGATTTGAGAAGGTCAATTTTGGTGGGGAATGTATGTGTATAAATGAATTGTGAGAGATAAATTCAGTTAAGGGTGGAGAATGTAACGCCACGAAGATAATTATAATTGTAATAATAATATTTTTAGTTATTACTATTTTTGTTTTTATGAAAATTCGTGTTATTTAATACACAAAAGACAATGAGGAACATTTTTTTAAAAAACCGAAATATTACATTAATACAAGAGATTACAACTACTCAAAAAAACTCATTACAAGACCCAATAGAATAAATGGAAGACCACCAAGCATGAAAAGAAGTTCGATGGTGTATTTGACATCCCTTGGATCATCTGTAACAAAAAAAATATAAAAATTAATAGAGCAAGAATACTAAGAGTCAAAGAAATATAGAGCACCGTTATTTTTAAGTAAGAAATGATCTTTTATCTTTTGAATACCTTGAACAGGTATTTATATGGTTTATATGACCATTGTAAAAAATGTGGTTGTTGGATTTTATTTTAGTGACTCTTATGTTTCGACCGTTCGACATTTTAAAAACTAAAAATGAATTTAAAATAATGTCTGAAATTAATGAAATTAATGGCATCTGATGTTGAAATTATTATTTGGATAGTGTAAATTTTCTTTTAAGAGAATATAATAAATGAAAGAAATAATT
The DNA here is from genome assembly GCA_963277665.1 of Viscum album. Lineage (NCBI taxonomy): Eukaryota > Viridiplantae > Streptophyta > Magnoliopsida > Santalales > Viscaceae > Viscum > Viscum album. The sequence continues at coordinate 1,595,179,015 of OY728150.1, forward strand.
TTATCTACTATTAGGAATATATATATATATATATATTTGTTTTATGAATTTTTAATTCAAAAAATTATGATAATTGTGATAATTAAAATCAGTTTTTGAAATAACATATATATGAAATTATAATTATTAGTTATAAATTATAAAATTTGATTAGAATAACATTTTTTTAAATTATTAATTTTTCTTAATAAAATTATAATTTTATATTTTAAATAAATGTTGAATACTCATAATAAGATGTTTTATTATGAAAGATGATATTTTTAATTGGTGTAAATGAATATTATTTTTATAGAATATGATTATATTATAAAATTATTTTGTTTAATAAAAAAAATATAATTTCAGATAGTTTTGAAATTAAACTTATTATACATATATAATTTTAACCTTTATATAAATTATATTAAATAAATTATTTATATAATAATAATGATATAATAATAATGATATAATAATAATGATATAATAATAATTATAAAACAACATAAAAAATATAAGGGAATCGTGTTTAGGGTTAAAGAGAGGTGTCGAATAGGGGAGTTGTGGGGGAGGGGGTCTCTACGTCGATCGAGAGGCCTAGAGGTGTCTGTGAGGTTCGCGTGCAGGCGAAGGAGCTAATATCTTTGAGAGGGAAATCCAGGATGAGGCTCGAAGCACATACAATGGTGAGTTTAAGGTTCGGCCACGAGTATAGCTCTATCTGGATTGGATATCAAACACTGATATGTGTAGTTGGGTGGTGTCTCTAGGTTTTGATCGGGATCTCGGGTACGGTTTCTGGAAAATTATGACCATGAAGTAGTTCGACCATCATGAGGTTAGGGTTTCGTTTCAGGTTCTCTAGATCAAGGTTGAGTTTGGTGTTCCCTTTTTATGTCTGAATCTCTTTAGATTTGCAATAGTACAATCATTTTCCTCTTTGACTATTTTTTGTTGCTTTAATTTTCATTCACCTATATTAGACTATTTATCAGTGTTTGTGTGTACTATTTTGATTTTGATTTTGATTTTTGAACCAAATTGAATGAATTTGTCTGAAAATTTTTTTTGAGTGTAATTTTATAATGTATTTGTCCTTATTATGCATTGGTCCTGTGTTTTTTCAATTGAATAGTTTACAGTGTGTATATATGTAATGATTTAAATTTTTTAATTTATTACATACCCATATTGCACTGAAAGCTTATGTTTCTATGAGTTTTTGGATATAAAAACCATACCCCATTGGGTAAATGGGACAATGTGTCAGTCTATCCGAGAGAGTATGTGCGAGCTGTGCAGAAGGCTTGCACATCTTGTGGTCTACTATTCAGGTAATGGAAATTATTAGTTTTTCAAAAACTTATAATCAGTTTTTGCACCTGTTTTCATATACAATTCAATAAAGGGAGAATTTTTATTATTATTATTGTGTGTGTGAGTGTTTATTTTCAAACTTAAGTGCAAGTAGGTGTTTATATGTTTTTATGGGTGCTGCTACCATTCATAAAAATCTATTTGTGAATAAGGGTATTTTAAATTTATATGAGGGATCATACTATCTAATTGATTTATGTAAAGAAGATTTTATATTATGTGCATATTCTCATAGTAAGGACTTATTTAATTTATTTTCATATTTAATTTGTGTTTATGTAAGGAAATTATTCTTTAATTTAAAATTCATTTGTAAGGGTGCACTAAAAATATTTTTTTAGATTCTGGTTCTTGGTTTGTATTAAACTATGTAAGGGGATTTATTTTATTTCAAACAAGTCTTAAGACTTCTAGGTTAATATTTTCTTGAATACACAATTTATAAACATGCATGTATATAATTTTGTGTTTATATGTGAGTGTTATACTATATATTTTATACTTCTAAATCAGGTAAGTATTTTTAAGGGATTATTGTAATGTATGTATGTATATATATGCATCTTTATATTTTATATTCTTCAATTTTACATGCATGAATTTTTAAATTATAATCTAATTCATTTTAAATTATATAGGTAATTCCAATTTTATAAACAAGTAATAGGATTTCATTCATGTATACAACATGATAGATCCCACTTAAACCCTTTTTTATATATTTTATAAATAAGGGTTGTCATACATTGATGTACATGTATGTGAAATAATGAATGCATATCTTAAAAATGTTATCTTAAAATTTTTATGGGTGATATATAAATAACTATTTCTTAAGAATATTATATAATGTGAAGGATAATTTACTTTTTCTATGCATAAAGTTTATATTTTCATGTCATTAACTTATGAATTTAATCAATTAAGAAATTTTTTGATCAATATATTTACTTAAGATACTATTTTAAATTATCACTTTTTATAAAATGTATTACATGAGTTAATGAATGGGATTTTATGTACATGAATGTTTAAATATTATTAACAGTTCATGTAAAGTTAAAGGACATGAGTTTTGGTTATATCAAAACTCATTACAGATTTTCAAGATAAGTTCATATATATATAAATATAAACACAAGTATTATTTTCAAACCAAGGGTTATTTATTTATATGCAATATAGTTTATATTTTGTGTAATTCAATTTGTTTTTGGTGCCATGGGTTGTTTCATTAAAACACTATTTATTTTTCAAGGGTTAATAATTCCATGTATGGTTTCTAAACCATTATTCCACTTATATATATATATATAACAAAGTTTATGGTTTAAATTTGATATCATATTAACTTCATTGATGGATATTCCCATTTATTGATGTTTTCCTAAACATGAATTTCTTTCATGGTGCTGAGTATCATAAAATCAATGACATAGGTACGTATATAAATATACATACATATATATATATAAGGATGAAATGTTCATTTTCGTGTATATAATTTTGTGAACGAGTTTATAATTTATATTTTCATTTTATCACCATGTTTCTAGAAAAACATGCATCGCATGTCATCATGTTGTATTAAAAAAATTTCATTTGCATAAAATCATGACCATGAATCAAGTATAATATCGACAAATATTTCATTCATAATAAACTCATGGTTTTGAATTAATTTTAAGGTTTACCTCTGAGATTATGAAGCACATGGATTTCTTCAAGAATTGAAATGTTTTATTTATAATTTTATGTGAAAAATGTATTTTAGAGAGCTAAGTACATTTATTATCCTTTTATTTATGCATTGAAAATAAATACATTTATTTCAAGTAAGGGATTAATCTTTCATGATATTACATTATATGGTTTATGAATTGTTTAATGGGCTATTTTTATAACATTCAAGTCATTATTAAGAATGGTTATTAATTATGTATAGATATTGGGGAATTTTTTCACATGGAATATGTATACGTTGTTTATGTTTAACCTCATTCATATAAGGAATGAATTGGTCATAGTAAGTGATGGGTGAGGCCTGCTATAGCCTCTCGGTGCATCGGTAAGTCTCATGATACAAACTAGTGTCTTGGCACGAGGCCTTGATAAAATGATTATAATGTACGGCATTATGAATTCCCACATGCATTGGACTTATTATGTAATGGGTGAGGCCTGCTATAGCCTTTAGATGCATCGGTAGGTCTCATAAAATGAACCAGTGTCTTGGCATGAGGCCTTGACAGTGTGATTATGTATGTTCTTGGAACAAGGCTATGATAGAATGATTATGATGTCCAGCATTATTTATTCCCTCATTATAAGTTTATTATATGACCTTCCATGTGATTCCTTATCTAGTAGCGTATTTATGGTTAAGAACCATTCTCTTATGAATAGTTATATAGCGTTACTTATTTGAATTTCATTCCTGTCGTGTGATTCCCAATATTATCATTTAAAATTTAATTTTGATTATATTTATATGGGATTAATAACTTTTTTACTAAATATATAAATTTTCCCATTATTACATGGTTACATTTAGGTGCCAAAAGATAATTATTATTGTTTTATGTGAAAATTATTATTAAGTATTATTTTATGTGAAAATTGTAGCCACACCCCTGGTATGTCCTTGAAAATTTAATTATGACCATTAAATAACTTATAAGTTTAATTTCATGTATTTTTGTTCAAGTATGTGTATATTTTATAATACATTATATTTGTAACTTTTAAGTAAGTATGGATAACTTTAAGCTTGTGTTTCTCCTAAAAATGTTTTTAGTAACTCATTAAAAAAAGTATGATGACATGATCTGAGAAAGGTATTTTATTTTGATTTAAAGTATGTATTTTTATGTTTTTAAGTAATTTATTAAAACCCTTTATTAGGCATTCTAAATTCTCACCCAATGTTTTAAATTTAATTCTATAGGTTTAGTAAGTTAATCAGAAATGTACTTAACTTTGTATAGGCAGCACACTAAAGTTTATTTTTGTATTGTTTTGAGGAAATGTTATAGTTATATCTAATTCTCCAAAACCTAGACCGGTAATAATCCTTTTTTATTTAACATGTTGTTTAATTTCTCAGTTTCATTTATAAAAAAAATTACATAGCATATTTTAGCATCGGCTCCTGGCAACTGGGTTCGGGGTCTTTATAGTTACACCATGGCCATGGAATTTAATGAAATGGTTTTATTCCAATCAAAGGGTCAAGATATCAACTTTTATAAAGTTGGAAGGGAAAAATCCTTCCTCAACTTATTCATTAATGACATGTCACTCATGATGCACCCAACATATCCAACTTCGATATGAACTATTATCATCATGGTTTCTGAAATGCATCTAAGTATGTGAATTGTAACATGAATTGATAATAATCTTAAATTATAAGGTATATCACACCTGGTTATAGATAGGAATATTCAATGACACTAAAATATTCAGAATTCCTACTACCAGGATTGTTATCATAATTTCTCATCTTATAGATTACCACGTGTGAACTTCATGAGAAAAAGCATCATCTGCTTGAGAGTACTCACACATGTCAGTCTCTGTACTATGTGTCCCATCATAATATGTTCTCCAACCAAAAAATATTATTTGAGAATATCATTACATCACATCAAGGTTCTCATCATAACAGGGAACTTCTATGACTCTATTGATGCGATCTATACTCCAGGACATTATTACATTAGAGTCATGCAGAACAACAAACAATATATAATAATAAGTTTTATTAATATTAAATGCATTTAATATATATGTAATCAAAGTATAAATAGTTGTTCATAGGATGAAAACTCCAACAAAATCCCACTTAGACTTAAGACAACTGTCTATAACATTCAGTCTATTATACCTCACATGATAGTCATGTTTATTCTAAGTCAATGCTTTATTCAAGGGGTCAACTATATTTTCTTCTATGGAAATACTACTCACTGCAACATCACCTCTATGATAAAAATCTTTCAAGAGATGATACTTTAAAATTATGTGCTTTGTCCACTTATGTGACATTGGATCTTTTTTAATATCCACCATTGTAGTGTTATCCTAATAGAGTGTGATAGGATCTTTACTGCTAGGTACCACATCAAAATCTTAGAAAAAGTTGTAAATCTATACTACTAACTTAGCTACCTCATTAAATTTAATATACTTGGAATCTACTATAGAATTTGCAACCATAGACTACTTTGAGGTCATCCAGCTCACAACACCTCCATTCAAAGTGAATATGTATCGCATTTGTGACTTCATATCATCATGATCAGTTTGGAAACTAGAATATGCATGTCCTATGATGAATAGTTCCTCATATCCTCTATAAACTAGGAACATATCCTTAGTACGCCTTGAATACTTAAGGATAGTCATGACTTCCATCCAATGGAAGTCACCTAGATCATCTTGATATCTTCCTACCATAATTAATACATAGGCGTCATCTATCCTGGTACATATCATATTATACATGACTGACCCAATCATTAACGCATATAGAATCCTTGTAATTATGTATCTTTCCTCATGTGTCTGAGGAAACATTTTCCTAGAAATATGAATTCCATCTGACATCGGAAAAAATACCCTATTGGATTGTTCCATACTAAATCTCTTCAGTATCTTATCAATGTATGTACATTAACTTAGGTCGTGTATCCTCTTGGATCAATCATGATAGATCATAATACGAAGAATATATGTTTCCTCACCTAAGTCCTTTATAGAGAATAATTTATTCATCCATGCCTCAACAGATTGTAAGAATGGTATTTTGTTTCCAATGAGTAATATTTCATCAACATATACTATTAAGAAAATGATTTCACTCCCAATAAACAATTTATAGATACGCAAATCACATTCATTCTTTATGAAATCAAATTTTTTTATGGACTCATAAAAACAAATGTTCCATGACCTGGATGCTTACATTAATCCATAAATATATCTTTGTAACTTGGATACCTTGTTGACATCCTTTGAAGTCACAAAACCTTCGAGATGTGTCATATAGACATCTTTCTAAAGGTTCTTGTTAAGGAAGGATTTTTTTAAATCCATTTTCTAAATCTAATATCCATGGAAATCCAAAATTACAAGTAGAATTATTATGGATTTCAAAATTGAAATTAATGAAATGGTTTCATTATAGTCAATTCCTTGATTCTATTTAAACCCTTTTGAAACTAGTCACACCTTATAGATACTGACCTGTCCATCCATATCTAGTTTCTTTTTGAATACCCATTTGAAACCAATGGGATTTACATCTACTAGAGGGTCTACTAAAAATAGACTTGGTTTTGGTACATGGAATCCATTTCAGAATTCATGGAATCTTTCCACTTGGAAATATATGTTCCACTTATTGCTTCCTTATAGGTTAGAGAGTCATTATTATCAACTAATACTGAGTCACCATACCTGGTGACTAAAAAACCATACCATTCTGGTTCTCTAACCTCTATATTACTCCTTCATAGTAATTATATATCTAAAAAAATTCTTCTTCCACGTGGATTTGTGGATTTTTTTCATGTTCCAACTCTTGTGTATATTGAGCTTGGACTTCATCGAATTCTATATCACTCCTACTATCTATTTTAGAGATAAGATCTTTCTCAAAAAATATGGGACGTCTGTCAACCATAACCATTTTTCTGAAGGATTTTATAGGTAGTATCCCTTTGTTTCTTTGGGATATCCTATAAAGATACAGTTTATGTCTTAGGGTGAAATCTTGTTACCTAAAGAGGCCTTAAAAATGATTCGTAACCCCACACATGCAAGTAAGATAACACGGGTTTCTTTCCATTCCATAATTGGTATGGTATATCATCTGTTGTTTTAGTTGGAACTCAGTTTAGTATGTATGATGTTGTTTGTAATGCATATCTGCAAAAGGATAATGGTAGAATCACATGACTCGTCATTGATCTCACCATTTTAAACAAGGTGAGGTTCCTCCTTTCACTTATACCATTCCAATGAGGCATATAAGGAGGAATGAGTTGAGATAAAATCTCTAACTCCCATAAATAATCAATGAATTCTTGATTAAGATATTCTCTACCATGGTCTGAGTGAAATTTATTAATCTTCTTACCAAGCTGGTTCTCAAATTCATTCTTGTATTCCTTGAATTTATCAAAATAATATGAATTATACCTCATTAATTATACATATCCATATATACTAAAATCATTAGTAAAAGTTATGAAGTATGAGTACCCATCCCTTGTTTCAATAGGAAATGGTCCACACACATTGGTATGAACTTATTCAAGAAGATATTCATCCCTTTCACCTTTCCCAATAAATGGAACTTTGGTCCTTTTTCCTTGGAAACATACATGACATACACCAAGTGGTTTTAGTTCAAAAGAATCAAAATATCCATCTTGATGCAATTTAGTCAAGCGTTTTTCATTTACATGACCTAGCCGGTGATGTCAAATTTGGTTGTGGTATGAGTAATGTGAAGTATCATCATTATCTATTTCCATTATTTGGTTCGTGTAATACAACACATAAAGACTTTTATTTAAATGTTTCTAACCAAAAAAATCTATATTTATAAAAAAATCATCATTTATTCCCAAATTTGAAAATAAATTCATCTATATTTATTCTTGATTTAACAATAATGTTTTTGGTAACTGATGACACATAATAACAACCCTTTAAATCCAAGATCATTATGGTCGGAAACATGAGGTGATAGTCCCCGATTGTTACAACAGTAATTGTATCTTCATTGGTTTCTCGAAGATCTATCTCTCCTCATTCAATATTTCTGAATCTACATTGTTCCTAAGTTTGAATACATATGTGATCACCACAAGCTTCATCTAATAACTAATTTTTTGAAATAGATAAACTTCACTTGATAACAAATCCATCTGAAGCTTCCCTTTGCTTCTTTGGTTGGGTGTAGTTTTTCTTCCAATGGACCTTCTTTCCACATACAAAATAAATATCATCTTATTCCCTTTCTTTCCCCTTGATCTTTCTATTCTTGGAATGGTGTGAATAATTTTTTGTCATAAATCTATTTTCTTTCCCTTTTGATTTTTTCACCATAAGTACGTAAGGTTTTTCACGATTTTTATCCTTATAAACTTGGAGAAGAAGAGTAATAAGATCTGGAAGGGACTTATCAATGTTGTTTATATTAAAATTTACAAAAAAAATTGGGATAAGCTTTGAGGTAGTGATGAAATAATGAGGTCGGTGCCCAGTTCTTCAGGGGGTTTAAATCCTAAAACCTATAAGCACTCAATGTATCCAATGATATTGACTATGTGAGGCTTGGCTGGGGAACCCTATCCAATATTTCTATGAAAAAGAACCTTGTAAATATCAAACCATTACTGTCTAGATCTCTCCTAGTAAAGACCACAAAGGTGCTCAAGCATGATATATGCATCTATGTTTTTATGAGAGTTCATTAGTTTACTATAAATTAATGAAAGAGTCAAACATTGAATGTTGACCATGTCACTCAAATTTTTTTCAAAGACATGAAACTCTTCATCACTCAACTATTTATTAGGACGATCAAGCATTGAGGATTCTAGTACATATGAATTCCATTCATGGCATAGCATAACCCGAAGGCGCCTAAACCACTCCTGGAAGTTACTACCAGTTATGAGGTTATATTTCTCCAATATTGATCATAGGGATAGCGTGGATGATGAACTTGTCATTTTATTCTATAATTAAAAAAATTATATTATTAGTATTATTATTGATTACAAAATAAGTGAGATATAATAAATTAAATATTTATTTATTTATTAAATCTCCCATTATTTTATCAATTCTAAATATCCCTCGCCATTGAACGTAGAATGTCTAGTTGGTTTAACATTATAGTGTCAAAGATACCCATTACATTTCTTAATGATCTAAACTTTGGCCATGAAAACCATAATAAATTAATTTGGTTTGAGGTATTTCCAAATGCGGACTTGCAACTCCTTGATCCATTGAGTGGATTACCCTATCCTAAAATCCTAACTTGGACCGAATGGCCCGAAGGCCTTCTTTATTTAATTTATTATGGATAATACCCCTTTTAAGGGTTGAAGGGGAACCCGTACATGACCTGTAGGCCCAAGGCACAAGGCCCAAGTGGTAAGGGCTAATACTTGGCATCCAAGAGACCCAGGTTCAAAACTGGGTGGAGGTGAATTTCTGGCTCCAAATTTTTATTGAATAGACTTTGTCCATTTAACTAAATACAATTTTGGTTATGTTGACACAAAACTCTCAAAGAACTCCCTAATAAAATCATATCTCCAAACTTTGTACATGTACTACAATTAGTTATATGGTTTCATTTCCAATCAAGTAATGGAAGTCTTAGTCTGAATTAATATTTAATTGAGGTATTTTAATTTATTATGCATAGATTTTATCTTGTTTTATCCTTTACACATCTTGTTGATATTAATTAGATTTTAATTAATTAATTAAGCATGTTGGATAAAATATTTACACATAATTAATTTATTTAATTTCTATCTTTACACATTAATTAATTAATTAATGTGATCATGAACTTATGTCCATAAAATAAATAATTTCATAGACATAAATAATTAATTAATTAAATGACATGTTCATTAGCTTTATCTAACGGTTGATTTAATAAGAGGACATTAAATCAGCCTTTGACTTAGGGGAAATAACTCATGTTTTTTGTCATGGAATGAGTTATAGCATTCCATTTGTTCACCTATGTATCACCTGGGTTGACATCATTATGGTTCTATCTTGAACCGCCTCCTCACAACTTGGGATGCTCCATTAATTAAAAATATTAATTACTCACATATAGGTGAGGGTAAACAAAGGATTGGTTAAATTAGGTTACATAAATATCCTTGGAAACGTAAGTCCTACATAATAATGGAGGGAAATATGACTCGTAGGCCATCATTTAATTTAATATTAAATAATTGTAAACTCATTTAATAAATTAAATTAAAACAACCAACACATACACAGTTCTTGGTCAAGCTCATGAATTTTCATACATGCATTGAATATGTATAAGTAAATGTCTATCATTAATTTCTTTATTCATTCTATTATTATTTAATATAAATGTGCTTTCATTAATTAATTAATTCACTTTTATCTTAATGATCATCCAATATTAATTGAAGATACCCACCATTAATGGTATTCAAGGTAAATTAATGGCAGAACCGATACTGACATATTAATTAAAATAAATTAATTGCACATTTAAAATTATTTAAAACTATTATTAAATTTTTAAACCCATAATGGTTTGACAATCAATAAAATAATATTTTAATGTTGCAATTTTTAAATTTAATGTAATTTTAATTTTTTTCATTAATGGGAGACTACATAGAGTGTACATCCATCTACACTCCATGTGCCTCGATTGTCGTATGTTTTAAGTCACATTCCTGGGGATTCTGCAAGTTAGCTCAGCTAGAAAACACAGTGTGTGCATGCCAAATAGACACCATTTATCCACTTTTTGTGTTCCAGGTTGGCCTGATCAATACATGGTGTACAATAAAAGAACCATGTGTAATTAATTTCATGATACAATACACATGGGTATAGGGAATGTGATTTGGAAACCCGCCGTGTAACCCAGTTTTACCAGCCAAATAATTGGCACTTCCTAATGGAATCTCCAGTCGTTCTTCATTTTTTATTAAACCTTTAAGAAAATGAAACACTGAATGAACATGATTAATACGTCGATAACGTGTTAATTCAAATCGAATTAAATAAAAAAAAACATGAAATAAAAATATGACCACAAATGAACATAGATCAACAATCAAGAAATAATTATAAATTTAAACATGACCGCTCTAATCCCACTTGATGATTCCGGGCATAGAAAAAGCATGCGGAGGTTGGTGATATATTAAATTTTCTTTTAATAATCATTTCCTGAAACCAATATCCAAGATCTTTCACATCAAATTTATAATTAATTTATTTAATATTTGAATAAATAAATACTTGGGCAAAGAAACTTTCTTCATTGGAAAATTTTGATCATTCAAAAAGACCCTTTTAGATTACCTCTATTTTGTTGTGAGGATCCAAGGATATAATCCCTCTAACAATGATCCAAACATGCTATTATGATCTTTGAGAAACATTACTCGATATCTGGGTTCTAGAACAGTGAATCGAATGTCTTGTATTGTTCTTTATTTATTACTCATTCTTTAGTCTTGAAGATATCTCTCTTTCACTTCTTGTTCTTGATAGGGAGAGATAAAGAGGAGTTGTGAGAGAATTCATTATGCGTAGTAATTCTCTATTCTCATTTTTTGGATGCTCTATACTATAGACATATTCTTCTATTTATAGAGTTGGGATTTAAGTTAAAATATTATTTAATTTCATATCATACATTAAATAACATTTATTACCTTTAATAAACCCTATTTCACATAATAATAATTATATTATTATTATTTTTTAGTGCACGCCAACTTGCACAATAATAAATATTATGTAGTAGTCTTGTTAATTAATATTTTCACCAGACTCACTCTTGGTCCATTCAAACTCCTCTAGAATTTATTGAATAATCAAATAAATATTTTATTCATAAATAATATTTTATTCACAGTCTAGAGAATAAATATTTATTAAAATATTCAATAAATAAAGTAAATATTTTATTTAGAAGATAGTGAATAAATATTTATTTAATATATGAAATCAATATAACATGAATAAAATTATTCCTCAAACTTGAGAATAATATTTTTTTTCATTAATTAAAATCAAATAGAATTTAATTGATATCAACAAAAATACTTAGTGTGTGACCTTCTAGGATTCGTTCTCATTGCTATTAGGCAATCTTACCTAAAGTCCCATATTATTTTCTAGAAATGGGTCAAGGAACCCAATAGAAATAACTTAATGTTGTAATTTTTACAACCACATACGAACACTCACTGTGTAATATAATACCTTTATCGTAATATATCATCAAACAGGTTGCAGAAATTTGTCACCAACCTATATGATTGATATGTATTTATTTTACTATATGAAATAAACATGTCGTTACACCATGGAAATGGAATTTAATGTGAAAATTATATTCCAAACAAAGGGTTGAGATATCATCTTCTATAAATATGGAAGATGCAAATTCTTCCTCAACTTATTCATTAATGACATGTCACTCATGATGCACCTAACATATCCAACTTCATCTTGAACTATTATTGTTATGTCTATGAAATAAATCTATGTATGTGAGTTATAACATGAATTAATAATAATCTTAAATTCTAAGTACCATCAAACATGCTTGTAGATAGGAATATCTGATGACACAAAAACATGTGGAATTCCTATTGGTAGGTCTATTCTCATAATCTCCCATATTGAAGATTACTAAGTGAAAACTTCATGAGAAGAAGCCTCATCTACTTATGAGTACTCAAACATGCCATTATATTTACTATGTGTTCCATCATAGTATGTTATCCAACTACATAACATTATTTGATAATATCTTCGTAGAACATCAAAGTTATCATCATAGAAAGGAGCTTATATAACCTTATCAATGCGATGTATACTCTAGGACATTATTACATTAGAGTCATGCAGAAAAAGAAAAAATATATAATAACAAGTTTTATTAATATTAAATACATTGAATATACATGTAATCAAAAGTACAAATAATTTTTCCTAGGATGCCAACTCCAATAGTTTCTTCTTAGGGACATCTCTAATGATTCATATTCCAACTCAAATCACTTTTTGGACTACGGGTTATGATATGTTATTTTTCTTTTTGTCTTGAATTGGGGATTTCTGTGGGTAGAAAGTGGCATTTTGGAGAGTTTGTGACACCCATTGGGTCACCGATACATCTATTTTTTACCCTTAATTTTTATTTTGGTTCGGTTTGAAGTTACACGGTGTTAGGGGGTCAAACTGGACTTTTCAATGAGAAACATACCAAGGTGCATGGTTACTGTCTGGATTGTCCAATCGTGTAGCTAACCATGCGAGGGTTTTTATGGGTGGATAGAGTGATTTTTCATGGTTTCATAATGGTTTTTCAAACCATTCAAGTCCTAGGAGAAACAGTGTAGCCTATTTTGGGGGAGTCAGTAGTACCCACACTATTGGATGGATTTCCTAACCATGCAGGCAAAACATGCGGTGTATAACGCATTAAAATTATGGTCATTTTACCAAAATTCCCTTTTAAATTTTTAATCCATTGGCCTCCTTTATCCTCCCTTGCATGTGAATCCCCTCCTCCATGGATTATAAGCTTCCCCTTTTTAGATTTTGTGGATTATAATTATGTTCTTAGTGGTTTGGATTTAGTTAAGTCCAAATATTCATGATTTCTTCATACTTCCTTCTTCTTTATGCTTCAACTTGGTAATATACCAACCTTTTCTAGAGTTCTCTTAGGCATGTTTACAGGTACTCTTTTTTTTAGTGTTGAGTAATTTTCATTTGGGTTTTACCTTGGAATTTTTTTGGGTGGAAATTTGAGAAAAATTGATGGAATAGGGTTGTGCATGGTTGGTACATAGTTTTCCATAACCATAGGCCCTAGCTCAACTAACTGTGAAACCCTATACAGAGGGGAATTTCACGGTTGACACATGGTTTTGCAAACTTTTCACCCTCTTAGAAGTAATTATGCACCCCTATAATATAGTTGCACGATTAGGGAAAACTGTGCACCCCAACCTAGAAAATAGTGTGTGGGAATTAAAGTCTCTTAAAAATTAGTATTAAAATTTCTTAAACCCCCTAATTAATCCCAAATCAACCCCCATTTTACTCTAGGTCCTCTTTTATGATTTTAGAACTCTCAAGATGAATTACAAGCCTTCCTGACTTCCATTCTTTGTGAATCGAATCTCGGATTGAAGATCTTTGCCCCTCCTGATAAGGCAATCCTATTCCAATTGATTTTTGTTATTCTCCAATTATTTTGGTGGGATGTTGTCTTTTTTTTTGCTAGATATATATCTAGATTTTATGAATATAGATCTAAGATTGTGGGTATATATCTAGATCTAAAATTTCTTGAATTGTTTAATCTTAATTTAGGGTTATAGATCTGGATCTCATTCTATATAGTTACTCCACTAAATTTTGGGAATTTCTATTGGGAAATAATTCATTAACAAATCAAGTTAGGTGGTATAATATTCAAATACCATATTCAGGATTTTCATTACATGTATAAAAATTATAGAACTTCTAGATTTTTTTAGAAATTGAATTTCCTAAAAGAGTTAACTAATATGGTGAATTAGTTAATTAAGGAATTGTGTAATTATGGTATTTGGGGATAATTAATTATAGAATTAATTTTTAGATATTGAATTATGAAATTGATTATTAATTGTGGAATTAATTGTGGGATATTAATGTTGAGAATTGAATAATTAATTGGTTAATTAATTATGAGATATTGAAATTGTAAGTATGATTAATTAATTGGTTAATTAATTAATGGGTTGTTGAGATATATGTAATATTATGATGTTGTCAATTATGAATTATTAAATGGTGAATGGTAACATGGAAATTCATCCAAGTATTATGAATGGTAAAATGCTCATTCAATTATGTGTTAATAAATGGTGAATGGTAACACGGACATTCAGCCAAGTATTATGAATGGTAACATGCTCATTCAATTATTTATTGTTAAATGGTGAAAGGTAACATGAAAATTCAGCAAATTATTGTGAATGGTAACATACTCATTCAATGGAGAAATGGTGAATAGTAACATGGTCATTCACATGTGAGATTATGAATGGTAACATAGACATTAAAATTTGATATTCCTTGGGGATAGATCAGACTATGGCATGGGGCCATGCTAGTATTGAGGTTCGAGTGTCCTATGGAACACATGGGTTTATGTGGTTAAATGGAAAATATTTTACAACATGATAACTATTTAATTATGAATTATACTTATTTATTTATACAACTACATACAGTAATATTGACTATATTTTTCTTAGAAAGTTTTAGTGGTGGCCTACTGAGTTGTACTTACACCCTACTTGGTCTGCCTGATTGATACCCGAATAGATTTCATTATTACAGGATAGGTTAAGGGAAAGGTCCCTATGTTAAATGACTAAAGTAGGTATGGAGCATGGATGATGGAACCAAATGTGGTTCAGGACCCATTTTAGAGTATTTAGTATCTTTATTTTTTATTTTTTATTTGACATTAGACACGTACTACAGCATGGAATGTTTACTTCATTAGTTTTAATATTTTATTTCTATTTTGGGTCATCTTGTGATGTTGGTACTATTTTTTATGGTTATATGTTATTTTTATATTATTTACTTATTTCTACTATTGTATTACTCAGATAAAAGAGGTTGTAGTCTCCCCATGATTGATATATCATACCATCGCTGCTAGTCAGTAGCCTCTGGCGTATGGGGAGGTGCGCATGAGGTCATGTGACCAACCGGATTGGGGCACTGGTGCATGGTACCCAGACGGAGGTTTCAAAAAGTGGTATCAAAGGAGTATTATTTTTTGTTTCTTTTATTTTAATATTTAGGAAAGGTAGAAAGATGACTAGGAAAATTTAGGCCTTGATCATGAGCTCATGCATGGGAGTTTCAAACCCATTTATGGGAGGAAACCCAAGTACCCAGGGTGGGATTACTGTTATTTATGTTTTTTTACATTTGAATATTATTTCACCTTGAGTGATGTGCTTTTGGTGTGATGTCATTGTTTTTTATAATATTTTATGAAAATTGAATTATGGCCTTATATGGAATGAGAGTTGAGTCTGCAATCATCATTCTAGGCACTCAAAATTATTTTGTGACATGCATCATTTTTAGGCACACACGAGAAAATGGGTGTTGGGTAAGTTTTTGAACTTGAAATGTTTTTCTTTGCATGTGATATTGAAATTAAAAAGGTTCCTAACATGAAATTGAGAATTTTAAAATGATTCAAAATGTGAACAAATGGGTGTCTAATGTGAAAAATCCAATAATGAGAATGTGTACCATTGTTAACAAGGACCTAGGAGTAGGATGGTTAAGGGTAGTTATAGAACCTCAGTTTTAACCATGTGGTGAGGTTTGGGGAAAAGACTTGTTGTGACTTGTTGTGATTTTCCTCTTAAATAAATGTGATAAGGTTGTGTTATGAGTCTTAATACATGTGTTTTTAATTGTATAGTTATGCCTCCATAATGACTCTTATTGAGAGAATCATAGGAGGATATGGCTGGTGATGCTCTACCAATAGTGGAACATGAGGCACCGATAGTGTCAGGTGAGTAAGTAGGGGAAAATTTTTAAGAGAACTTAACTTGCTTCATGTAATTCATGGAAAGAGAAATGGGGTGGGTTGTGAAGAGTATGTATGGGTTGAAGAGGGAGTTTTAGTTGCAGTACCCTCCAACTTTTACTGTAGAGAGTGTACCTAAGGGATATGAGTTCTGGGTTGAGTCCATCGAGATGATACTTGACCATTTGAAGACTCTTTCTAAGAGGAGGGTCAAGTTGGATGCTTATATGCTATGAGGATCTATGAATCACTAGTGGAACATTCAGGCACAGATCACATAGAATTATGGTATGTTATGGAAGGACTTATTGGATATGTTCTTGGAGCACTTCTATCCAGAGACATTGAGGCATAAGAGAGCAGCTAAGTTCATGTGGTTGACTTAGGGGAGCATGTTTGTGATAGACTATGTTGGACGCTTTATAGACCTACAGTGCTTTGCTCTGGTTTTGGAAGGAGATAAGACATCTACGACAAGATGTTTTGAGGATGGACTTAAGTGTGAGATTAAGTCCCAATTTAACCTATTTTGGTTAAAGAGTTGTGTTGAGGTGGTGGATAGGGCTCTCATAGGTGAGGGGGGAGGATTTCGGTATATGAAAGGTGGTTCCAAATGGATGACCAGGGGGTAAAAATTCTGAGAATAGGAAGTGTCGATATTAGAACTTTATCTTGGGTAGTAGAAAACAGAGTACCTAGAAAAAGGGATCAATTGTATAGGACCTTACTAGAGTGGTATGTCACTAGTGTGGCATAGGAACTATTCTCGACAACCCATGGAGTTCCAATCTTATGGAAATATGGTACACCTACATAGGTTATGTAGGAACCCATAATAGATAGTTATTGATGGAGGATCTAAATAGAACCAGGGTGTGGTAAAGGAGTCTTCTACACCATATCAGTTTGGAAGTGGGAGTTCTACTATCTGACACAGTGGAGGCAGTGGATGTGATGATTCTAGGAAAGAGAACCCATATCATCAGAGTGGTGCAACTTAGGGGAGTGAGATGGAATTATAGGGAATAGGGGAAGGGAAGTTACATGTGGTGATGCCTACACTTATGGATAACGATGTAGGACCATCAATAGTGAGAGGTATTATTCTTGTAGCTTCTATGTTATCTAGTTCCTTATTTGATATTGGATACTCTCATTCCTTTATATATGAAAAACTTATTAATGGTTTGAACCTAGTGGTGGAGTTTGTGAATGGTGTGATGATGATAGATGTACCATTGGGAGTATGGTCTAGAGACATCTTCATGTGGAAGGGATATTTTCTCATGATCAGGGAGTGTCTTTTTTTTGTGCCTCTATATTATTGATATTTTAGGATTTGACCTAATTATGGGTATAAACTAGCTAGTCACATACTAAACACACATTGATTGTTACCATATGATATTGACGTTTACATATCCTAAGGGTGACCATTACATTCACCATGGGGAGTGAGATATCTGGGCAGGCGGAGAAGTGATAATTACTCAGTAACTGGGAGAGCTCACAGGTCGGGTTGCTAGTTTATTGTCAGATGATGAAGGTGTAAAATAGGATGTCTTTACACCCATGGTGGATAGGTATCAGGATGTATTTTATAAATACTTATTATATATTATACCTAAGAGAGATTTGGAATTTATAATTGATCTCATAATGGGGGATGAGCCGGTTTCTATTCCACCATACATAATGGCACCTATAGAGCTGAAAGATTTCAAGACTTGACTGGAGGATTTATAGGGTAAGGGATTTATTCATATGAGGACATCACCTTAGGGTTCTCCAGTGTTGTTTTCAAATAAGGATTATGGTAGTTTTCATGAATGTGTTGATTACCAGAAGTTGAATTGTATGACTATCAAGAACTGGTATCCACTTCCACATATCGACGATCTATTTGACCATTTGATAAGAGATCCTATTTTCTAGAAGATTATATTGAGATTATGGAATCATCAGTTTAGATTTCAAACTTCTCATATACCAAGAACATCTTTTAGAAGTATTTATGGCCTTTATGAGTTCACTGTAATTCTGTTTGGGTTGACGAACACACCAGAAATGTTTATGGCCTTAATGAAAAAAATATTCCATCCATACCAAAATAAATTTGTGGTAGTGTTTGTGTGTCATATCTTTTTGTACTCTATGATTCATGATTATCATTACCAACATCTTGACATTGTCCTAAGTACAATGAGAGAGCATTAGTTATACTCCAAGCTATCTAAGTGTCAGTTTTGGATTGATCAGGTACACTTCTTAGGTCACATCATCTTAGAGTAAGGAGTGTTAGTGGACCTATAAAAGGTTCAAGTAGTTGTATCTTGGGAGCATCCTAAGAAATTTTTTGATATCTGTATCTTTCTAGGTTTATCTAGATATTATCATAGTTTTATCTAGTATTTTTACTGATTGGAAGCACTACTTTTGGGCATGAAAAAGAAGGGGATAAAGTTTTAATGGTCAAAAGATTGTGATAATGCCATCCAGTATCTAAATAAGAACATGACATTATCACCAATCTTAATTATACCTAATCTAGGTGAGGAGAATGTGGTGTATTTTTATGCTTTCAGGATCAAACTCATAGCATTGTTGATGCAGGGGGGTCGAGTTATGGCATACGGGTCTCAGTAGTTAAGGCCTCATGAATGGAACTACCCTATGCACGACCTTGAGTTGGAAATTGTTGCTTATGACTTGAAGTGTTGGAAGAACTATATGTTGGGTGATAAGTTTATAGTATTTACATATCACAAGAGCTTGAATTATATCTTATCCCAATGATACTTGAATCTACAGTAGTGGAGATGGGTTGAGTTTATGCAGTCAATTGATTTTGAGCTAGAATATATGCCCAAAAAAGAAAATAGTGTGGCTGGAACTTTGAGTAGGAAAACTCAGACTCATGTAATTTAGGAGTCTAGTGTAGAGTGGAAGATGATGACTCTACTATCTGAAATTCATGTGGTGGTTTAGGTGAGTTAGGGGGAGATGAATCGCATATCATTTTTAGTGGAATCTAGTCTTTTGAGCCGAATTAGATAAAAACTGTATGAGGATCTATAGTGCTTGATGCTAAGGGAAATCCTTAAAGGTGGGGAGTCACCTTCTAATTGGAGCATAGATGAGGATGAGATCATCTATGTCAGGAATCGGGTTGTCATTCCTATGAGCATGCGGTAGGAGTTGATGCATGAATTTCATGCCTCTAAGTGGGCAGTGCATCTAGGTGTGACCAAAATGTATCAGGATCAATGATGATAATTTTGGTGGTCGGGCATTAAAAAGGAAATATTAAGGTTCATAAAACGATGTTACATCTATCAGCAGGTGAAGGTCAAGCATCAATGACCTAGATATTTTCTACAACCATTACCCATTCTATAGTGGAAGTGGGATGACATGAAAATAGATGTTGTGGGGGGTCTCCTGAATACACCTTGGAAGAATGATGTTATTTGGGTTGTTGTGGATAGACTAAAAAAAGTAGCACATTTATTTTCTATACAAGAAACCTTTTCAGTGGAGCATTTGGGAGTTTTGTATGTTCAAGAGATATTCTGCATGCATGAGGTTCCATGGAATTTAGTTTCAGACCGTAACTCACACTTTACTCTATGCTTCTGGAAAGGATTACATAAGGTGCTTGGTATGTAGGTATTATTGAGTATGGATTTAAACCCACAGATATATGGGAAGATAGAGTGTACTAGGAATGTGCTTTAAGATATGTTGCGAGAATGTGTTCTTGACTTTGGAGGGTCTTGGGAGAATCACCTATCACTAGTGGAGTTATCCTATAAAAACAGTTATTAGGAAACTATTCAGATGGAACCATAAAAGGCTCTTTATGGTAGGATATAAAGATCGCCTTTATACTGGATAAAGGCTAGTGAGTCAAATTTATTGGGACTGAGTCTTGTGCAAGAGACATTAGAGAAAGTACATAACATATGGCTATGACTCAGAGTAGACAGAAATAATATACTTATAGACGTCAATGACCTCTAGAGTTTACAAAGGGTGACTGTGTTTTCCTTTGGGTGTCACCTAGAATGGGTCACCACAGGATAAATAGGTAGGGAATGTTGGAACCCAGGTTCATTGGACCATTTGAGGTTGTGGATAGAATCGGGTTGGTGGTGTACCAATTGGATCATCCATAGAACTACAGTGTTATGCATGATGTTTTCCATGTATCACAACTATGGAGGTATCACCCCTAGCCTTCTCATGAGATTTATGTGGATGATGCTGATATTGATATAGATTCATCCTTTGAGGAGCATTTGATACGTGTGTTGGATAATGGTGAGAAAGTATAGTGGGGAAAGACCATGCTAATAGTTCATGTGTTTTGGAAACATGGAAATGTGAAAGAGGAAACATGGGAAAGGGAAACAATATGAGGACTCAATGGCCCAATATTTTTTACTCAAAATATTAGAGATTCTTGGGAGTGCAGCTCGAGGATGAGGTGTTATAAGGTGGGGAGATTGTAAGATCCTGACCTTTTCTAGAGTTGTCTTGGGATCTTTTATAGGTACTATTTTTTTAGTGTTGAGTAATTTTCATTTGGGTTTTACCTTGGGTTTTTTTGGGTGGAAATTTGAGAAAAATGGATGAAATAGGGTTGTGCACAGTTGGTGTATGCATTTCAATAACTGTGCACCCCAACCTAGCCTACCATGCAACCTTGGATAGAGGGAAATTGTATGGTCAGTTCACAATTTTTTCAAACTGTGCACCCCTATAAAGAGGTGCACAGTTAGGTAAAACTGTGCACCCCTACACAGCAAACCATGCATGGTAATTAAAGTCTCCAAAAAATTGGTTTTAAAAATTTTGAACCCACCTTATTAATACCAAATCGACACATATGGTCCTCTTTCATGATTTTTGAGCTCTTTGGATGAATTCCAAGCCTTTTCAACCTCTGTTATTCATAATTAGAAGCACAAATCAAAGATCTTTACCCTTCCTATTATGTCAATCATATTCTGATTGATTATCATTCTTATCCAATTATTTTGGTGGGATTTTGTCCTATATTTTTCTAGATATATATCTATATTTGATGAATATAAATCTAGGATTGTGTATCTATATCTAGATCTAAGAGATCTAGAATTTTTTAATCTTTATTTAGGGTTATAGATCTGGATCTTGCTCTATGCTGTTACTCTGCTGAATTTTTAGGATTTTTGTTGAGGGATCGTTCGTCAATTAATCAAGGAAGGTGGTATAATATTCAAATCTCATAGTCATTGTTTTTATTACGTGTATGAAAATTTTATAATTTCTAGATTTTTTTAGCAATTTAATTTCCTAAACTAATTTATGAATACGGTGAATTAGTTAATTAAGGAATTGTGTAATTATGGGATTTGGGGATAATTAATTATTGAATTAATTATGAGATATTGAATTATAAAATTGATAATTAATTTTTCAATTGATTTTGGAATATTAATGTTGAGAATTGAATAATTAATTGGTGAATTAATTATTAGATATTGAAATTGTGATTATGATTAATTAATTGGTTAACTAATTAATGGGTTGTTGAGATATATGTATTATTGTGATGTTGTCAATTATGTGTTATTAAATGTTGAATGGTAACATGTACATTATGACAAGTATTATGAATGGTAACATACTCATTCAATTATGAGTTAATAAATGGTGAATGGTAACATGGACATTCGGCCAAGTATTATGAATGGTAACATGATTATTAAATTATGTGTTATTAAATGGTGAATGGTAACATGAATATTTGGACCAGTATTATGAATGGTAACATGATCATTCAATTATGAGTTATTAAATGGTGAATGGTAACATGGGAATTCATCCAAGTATTAAGAATGGTAACATGGTCATTAAATGGATAAATGGTGAGTGATAACATGGTCATTCACTTGTGAGATTATGAATGGTAACATGGACATTTAAATGTGATATTCCTTGGGGGATATATTGGACTCTAGCATAGGATAAAAGTATTAAAGTTTGGGTGTCCTCAGGAACTTAGGGGTTTATATGGTTAAATGGAAAATATTTGATAATGTGATAACTGTTTAATTAGGCATTGTACTTATTTATTTATACAATTTCATACACTAATATTGACTGAAATGTTTTTAGACAACATTGGTGGTGGCCTACTGAGTTTTACCCACACCCTAATCAGGCTACCTGATCGGTACCCGAATAGATTTCATTATTGTAGGGCAGGTTAAGGGAAAGGGCCCTATGTTAAATGACTGAAGTGGGGATGGAGCATGGATGAGGGAATTGGATGTGATCCAGGAACCTCTTTATAGCAGTCAGTGTCTTTATTTTTTAGTTTTCATTTGACAATGGACACATACTATAGCATAGTATGTTTACTGCTTTAGATTTGATATTGTATTTCTAATTTAGGTCATCTTGTGATGCCGATACTATTCTATTTATGTTTATATGTTATTCCACTATTGTTTATTTGTTTCTTCTGGTGTATTACTCTGATAAAAGAAGGTATAGTATCCCCATGATCGATATATCATACCCTCACTGCTAGTTAGCAGTCTCTAGCATACAAGGAAGAGCGCTTGAGGTCATGTGACTGACTGGATCATGAAACCGGTGTGTGGCATGTAACGCCCTGACATCGGTTACCCAGAGTCGGTGTATTATTACATAACATTGGCATGATGACAAAAGATCAAGTCTTGAAAGACCGATTAGTTTAGTAGACTTGGAATAACTAGATACATTCATAAATATTACATTACATCATAAAATGAAAACTAAAAAAATATAGTCTCCATATTCCACACTCTTATCCCCTCATACTATCCCTGCAGGTCATTCATAAAATACTTCTTCACATCTTGGGAAAAATAAAACATAGAAAGGGGTGAGCTAAAATGCCCAGTAAGGAAAACAACATAGCGGAAACTTTAATAAATAAGCATAAACATTTAAGGCAATGTATAACTAAAACAAAAGACTTTTAAAACTTGAAATTCAGCATAATATGGCAGAAATAAAATGAAATAATTTCATATACTTATTCACATGGATATTCTACTAGTCAAATAATCACATGCAATATCAATAACCACTTTCATAATGATGGAATGCATAATGCCAGACTATCATAACCACATAGCCAAGGACTCGTGTCAAGACTACAAAGAAAATTTTGTCAAGGCCTTATTCCAAGACACTAGTTTGTCTCATGAGACCTACCGATGCATCGAGGAGCTATAGCGGGCTCCACCCATCACATATTAATTCCAATGCATTCCTCATATAAACAGGTTTAAACATAACATAAACATTCGTATAAAAACTAGCATACGAAATGTCAATACTTTCTCCATAAACCATGAATGGTATAAAAATAACACATCCACAGTCAAAAATATCACAAAACATTCAATACAATATGGAAGTTTTGTATCATAATAAATAAACTTCAAATAAGCTTAAAATACATCAAAGGATGTTGACATAGATGAAATCAAAACTATTTGAGAGAAATATCTCTTTTTTTGAAATCATTTAACAGTCACATAATTATAAAACAAAACATTTACATTGAAAACATTCTTATAAGATTTTAAGTTAAGCTTCGAAGATTTTATAATGGTGGAAAATATCCGCACCCGCCATATAAGTTAAAAAAAGACATTCTTACCTTAATTCTGTCGAAAAGGTTAAAAAGGACCTTGTTTGGAAAACGTCGGAAAGATTCCTTTATAAACATCTTATAAAAAGTAAAACCTGGGTATAAATGACTTTAACCCATATTCTAGTAAATAGTAAAAATGTTTTGAAAAACATTTTTAAGAAACATGGATGTGGATGATAAAGTAGTCCCAGTAGATTATTACGTATAAATAACCTCGGATAATGAAGAGATTTCAAAATAAACACTTACCAATTTGGTAACTTACGAAACATACACCCTATAAAAGAAGAATCATACAATTAATATGTAAATACATATATATTAATGTTTATTACCCAAGGAATACAATTATGGGCAGTACATACACCGCACAAAAGGTAATAGTGGCAATATGGAATGAATCTCACAGGAATAAGGAGTGAGATGAAAAACCTTACCTTGTACTTTTCCTTGGTTGATGGTAGGTTAACCTCCTTTATAATGGTTAAAAAATTGTTATTTAATTATACAATAATCATATATATTAATATGATATCATATATGATCTTTTAACATCGATTTGTTAATAAAATCTTAGTATTATCGTTGTTTTGGGTGTTAACTTACTCGTTTTCTTTTATATGTTTTGTTACATAAGCCGTGTTTTTTATGGATATGTTGTATCATATTCATATACATAATGATATTAAGTCTTTAAACATTATTTTTAACCATCAAATGAAAAACATTCTTGAATGGATACGATGTCGAATGAATCTCATCGCGTTTGTGGAGACGGTAGTCCGTACGTACGCACGAGCGACAATATCATTATTTTGATATTAAAATAATACATAATTGGAAGTTATATCATATAGACAGAATTATTATCATGTTATAGTTATTTTTTACATTAATTATAAATCATTATTATACCCATCTAAATAATAATATATCGAATAACAATAACACCACAACGTGGAGACGGTAGGCTGTACGTGCGCATGTATGGTGACATGTCATTCAAGGGATGGATAGAATAATGAATTTGTTTGTTCCAGAATTATAATAACATCACAGTATATATTAGATACTGGAGTTATTATTTTATAATGGAAATTACAAGGAAAGAAGAAGTTGAAGAAGAAAGGAACTTGAAAAAGGGTGGTGAAATCATTACCTCTTCTTCGGGTTCTTCCTTTTGATTTGATCAAAATGACTCCTTATGTTGGATTTATGACTAAATTAAGGCCTCGAGGATGAAGTGGGGGGTGTTGAGAGAGTATTTGGGCAGGTTTTGTACGAATCAAAAGTTTTTACGGTGTGAATTAATGAGAAGGGGGAGTGCCCTTTTATAAGAGGGATGAGGGGCACCGTTGGAAAAGCTAGAAATATTATTTTATAATAAATTAATATTCGGTTTCTAATGGCTTAAAAGTGGATTATTTTAAGTTTAAGGTGGGGATGAGTCGAAAACAACTCAACAAATAGGATTTAGATAGGTTTGGGTCACTATATTAACCTTATCTTTAAGTATTAACTCTTAGTTAATTAATTTCACTTTTACAATGTCTCTTTGTATTTTTATATTATATGGATAATAAACATAATATATACATCCAAGATAACCCCAATTGGTCCATTAATGATACACCTATCATGATATAATTCTCTTGGACGAACCTTAGATTTTTATGAATTTAATATTAATTAATAATATAATATTTGTTTTAAAAACTCTTTTATGTGAATTTTGAAGCTATTCAATAATTGAATTTTGTTAAAGTATTAACAACTTTATTAATTCGAACCAAATTCATTTAAGAAATCCTATAATGTCATATTAATAAATAAAATTCATGTATGTCATCAAAACATTCAAATTATATTAATTTTAATATTTATAATACCAATTATTTGATTCTTTCATTAATAAGTAAAATACTGCATCATTATTGTGTCATAAATAATATTAATTATTAAATGTCTAAAAATTATAAATAAACTACCATTATGTAGAAAATATTTTTATATTTCTAATTAATATTTATAGTCGAAAGTACAACATATATAACCCTATGTAAAAATTGTTTTGCTAAAAGATATATGCTTATGTCATTTTTGTATTTATTTTAACTTAATTAATATAAAGTGTCATTTTCACTTAAAAATGGATCCATGTTGTCCAAAAATCGACCCAAATATGCCCATGGTCGGACATGTATCAACCAATAATGTTAGGACACGTTTTAGGGTAATTTATTATTATTATAATATTATTATTTTTACCCTTATTTACCGGATTTACCCTTTAACCATGGTAAATAAAATATTTATCGAAGTAATTATTCAAAATGTCTAAAAATAAAAGTTACCTATTTACACAATTTGGAAATCCTGATTCCAAATATGGAATCCATTTTTCCAAATTCAAAACACATAAGTGGCAGAAATTAATTTAATATTAATTCTCGTTGTTAAAACAAAAAGCGTGTTTTTAAGAGATAATAACTATCAAAAGATTGACACTTGTTTATGTCCGGTTTAATTGTAAAATTATGTCCAATGACCAACATTGTATTAAATGGTAAAAATATATTCTAAATATACTTTAAAACCACTCAAATTCATCATTTATCACTATTAATTATTTTGATTAAAAAAGTTTTTAATTAAAATTTAGTAATTTTAACTATTCATCAAAATATAAATGTTATCCGAAAAGTTTCAAAAAATTTACCCTAGGATAATTTCGATATTTCGAATCCAAAAATGAATACCATTTTGAGAGATAAAATTTATAAAATTTCAAAAAGTGGGCATTACTATTCATAACGGCTAGTTCGATTGGTTGTGGTGTGTGTTAGAACTCAAAGTTGCGTACAACACACGCTACTTTATTATTCAAAGAGAAGCGTACCTTGGAAGCATGGGGTGTTACATTCTCCCATCCTTCAAATAATTTCATCCTCGAAATTTCTAGAATATTATTGCATAAAAAGACTCGGGTGATTCTTCATCATAAGTTCCTCGGGTTCCCACATTGCCTCTTCCATCTTATGGTTTCTCAATAGAACTTTTACCAGATGAGTCATCAGATTTCTCAGCACTTCTTCTCTGGTATCAAGAATCCTGACGGGCTCTTTTCAATAAGATAGATCAGGTTCTAGTTCTAATTCCTCATAGGTGAGTACATGCGTTGGGTCAGGCATGTGATTCCTCAATAGTGATACATGGAACACATCGTGAACTTTGGAGAGACTTGGCGGCATTGACAATCGGTAAGCTACATCCCCAATTCGTTCTAGAATTTAGAAAGGTCCGATGTACCTGGGACTCAATTTACATTTCTTACCAAAACTTATGACTCCCTTCCATGGAGATACCTTCAGGAAAACATGATCACCGACTTGAAATTCCAAATCCTTCCTTCGATTATCGGCATAGCTCTTCTGACTACTTTGAGATGCTTTTATGTGGGTTTGGATTACCTTAACCTTTTCCATCGTTTCCTCCACCAGTTTTGGGCCTACAATTTTTCTTTCACCAACATCATCCCAATAGGTTGGTGTGTGACATCTCTTTCCATATAACGCTACATATGGTGCCATCTAAATACTTGAATGGAAGCTATTGTTATAGAAAAATTTTACCATAGGTAAATATTGATCTCACATACCCTAAAATTCAAGTGATCAAGATCTCAACATGTCTTCTAAGGTTTGAATAGTCTGTTTCGATTGTCCATCTGTTTGAGGGTGGTAAGTAGTGCTCAAATGAAGTTCAGTATCCAAGGCCTTTTGAAGACTCTTCCAGAATCTCGAAGTAAAATGGGGATCTCGATCCAAAACAATCGATAGGGGTACTCCATGAAGTCTCACAACTTCATTAATATATAGTCTTTCTAGACATTCAAGTGGTAAATCTTCCCTTATAGCAAGAAAATGTGCTGACTTGGTAAGATGATCAACAATGACCCATATTGCGTCATTCCTTCTAGGAGTCTTTGGTAGTCCCGTGACAAAGTCCACTGTAATATTATCCCATTTCCACTCAGGTATGGGAAGAGGTTGCATGACTCCTCCAGGCTTTTGCCTTCCAGCTTTCACTTGTTGAAAAACCATACACCTTAACATAAAATCAGAAATCTCCCTCTTCATGTTGTCCCACCAAAAATATTCCTTCAAGTCTCTATACATTTTGGTGCTCCCAGGGTGTATAGAGAAATTGGAACTATGAGCATCATCCAACAATTCCCTTTTTAGATCAGGTATATTGGGAATACAAATTCTATTCCCAAATTTTAAAGTTCCTTCTTCATACACAAATTCTCTCAATCTCCCATCATTCACATCTTTAATCTTCTTCTGAAACTCTTCATCATCGGTCTGAGAACTCTTTATCCTTTCAAGTAAAGATAGTTTGGCAACCATTTGAAAAAGAATTGATGTTTCACCTTCCATGGTGATTCCCATATCCATCTTTACTAGATCCATAAAAATAGGATCCCTTTCAATTATCATCATGTTCAAAACTCTATGATCTTTTCTGCTCAAAGCATCTGCCACCTTATTTACCTTCCCTGGGTGGTAGTGTATCGTGCAATCATAATCCTTGAGTATTTCAAGCCATCTTCTTTGTCTCATGTTGAGTTATTTTCGTGAGAAAATATACTTCAAACTCTTGTGATCAGTATAAATCTCACATTTTTTACCATAGAGGTAGTGTCTCCATATCTTCAAAGCAAATATCACAGCTGCTAACTCGAGATCATGAGTAGGATAGTTTTGTTCATGAATTTTCAACTGTCGTGATGCATAGGCAATAACCCTATCATTCTGCATAAGGACACAACCAAGTCCTTTATTTGATTCATCACTATAAATAACAAACCCATCATTCCTCGATGGTAGATACAATATAGGAGCATTGACTAATCTTCTCTTCAGTTCTTAGAAAAATTCTTCACACTCTTTTTTTCAAACAAATTTTTCTCCTTTATGTGTGAGCTTTGTTAATGGGTTAGCAAACTGGTCAAAATTTTAGATAAAACTTAAATAATAACCTACTAAACCAATAAAACTACGTACCTCAGTTTTACTCATCAGTGCAGGCCATTATTGGATTGCCTTGGTCTTAGAAGGATCAACAGAAATTCCATCTTTAGAGACAATATGGACAAGAAAAGAAATCTCTTGAAGCAAAAATTCACACATGCTAAATATCTCATATAATTCATGTCTTCTTAGAGTCTTTAGGATAATGCGCAAGTGATTTTCATGATATTTGTAGCTTTTGGAGTATACCAAGATATCATCAATAAATACCACCACAAATTCATCAATATATTCCTTAAAAACTCTATTCATCAGATCTATAAATACAGAGGGTTCATTAGTCAATCCAAAAGTCATTACTATAAACTCGTAATGCCCATACCTGGTTCGAAATACTGTCTTTGGAATGACTTCCTTCTTCACACACAACTGATGGTATCCAGATCGAAGGCCAATCTTTGAAAAGTATTGAGCTCCATGTAGTTGGTCAAATAAATCATCAATGTGAGGTAGGGGATACTTGTTCTTTATTGTTATAGCATTGATCTCCCTGTAGTCGATACATAACCTCATAGATCCATCTTTCTTTTTAACAAAAAGAATAGGGGCTCTCCATGGAGAAACACTAGGGTGAATAAATCCATTATTACTCAATTCCACTAGTTGTTTATTTAGATCAACTAATTCTACAGTGGTCATTATATAAGGGGTCTTCGATATAGGCCTTGATCCAGGAATTAAATCAATGGAAAACTCAACTTCTCATTCTGGAGGATG
The DNA here is from genome assembly GCA_963277665.1 of Viscum album. Lineage (NCBI taxonomy): Eukaryota > Viridiplantae > Streptophyta > Magnoliopsida > Santalales > Viscaceae > Viscum > Viscum album. The sequence goes on from OY728150.1 coordinate 1,595,209,295, forward strand.
TCTAGGTAAATCTTCTAGAAACACATCTACATATTCTTTCGCAATAGGTACATCCTCTATTTGAACATTCCTTTCCTCACCCACAGTCATTTCATTTTCTTCCTCCCCAATAATTTAATTTAGTTGAGCTACTGAGGGTGGATCTAGATAGGAATTAGGTGGTGATGATTCTGCTCTAAAGATAAGGTGTTCCTTATCATCATCATCAAAAATCATAACCTCCTTCTTCTTACCATAAATCTTCACATCATGGTCCGAAAGCCAATCCATACCGAGGATTATATCAAACTCAATCATAGGTATGACGATGAGATCAGCAGATAAAGAACATTTATGTGCTCTAATGGGGACTGATTCACAAAACCTTCTTGCAATGATACTTCCCTTATGAGTTTTAACTGACAACTCCCTTGTTAAATCAAATTGGAAATATCTAATTTTCTTAGCAAACTGGGAATATATGAAACAATGTGATGATACAAAATCAAATAATGTATTTTCTAAACTTGAGGAAACCATTAACTTACCTGCCACCCCGTCTTTCGGATCTTCTACCTCAACAGTAGTGATAGCATAAGCTTGGCCTTGATCCCTTGTCCTTTTCTAAGGTAAGTTCCCCTAACGCTTAGGACATTCATTTTCATAATGTTCCATCTCCCTGTAATTGTAGCATTGGACATCGGTAGCTTCCTTCTTCCCCTTGCAATCATGAGCTTGGTGGCCTTTTTCACCACACTTGTAACAGACTCTCATTCATTTTAAGCAAGTACCGAGGTGTTTCTTCCCACATTTACTGTAGGATGGATATTCACCTTTTCCATTATTCCCCTTATTTTCATTCCCAGGTTGAAGTGCATTGTGTTGCTTTTGTTGTCAATGAGGCATGAAGTTGTCTTGGAATGAATGGATGTCAAGGAGTCAAGATGTGAATGTCAAAGGATGTGATGGTGATGGTGATGAAGGAGAATGGCCATTGTGATGGTGATGGTGATGAAGGAGAATGGCCATGGTACACAGATGCATGTCACTTAAGAGATTCACTAAGTGGTATTGGAAATTGTGGTTGAAACATTCTCCATGAATATCTGATGATTGTTGAGCTTTTCTTTAAGTTCATAGAACTTGTATCATGATGATACAATGTCACAACATTGTTTGAAGACCATGCATTGTAGTGACAATGCATGAGGAGTTGAAAGGAGTTCCATCCACAACTACTAAGTGGATGATGTGCATTAATGAAGTCCATGTACTAACTCTTAGTGCATGTGAATTGGAAGTGATCCAATTGATCTCTAATTGGATCAATGAAGCACATTGAGAGAAATCTTTGATTCAGGAGCATCGGTTGATGGAAGAACCTTCAAGAATTCCATTCTTAAATAATGATTATATGTTGAAGAAGTATGATGAATTCTAATGAAGAAGAAGAAATAAAGAAGAGGAAGAATGGCTTAGAAGAAGGGAGAAGTGGCTTGGAATTTGGCATTTTACATATGGGGATACTTTGTTTTTTAACAAAGTGTTCAACACTTTACTTTGCCAAAAAATATGGCCAGCCCGTGAGCACCTTGTGGGTTCAACCCCAAGGCTCATGTGGGCCTAAGGCGCCACGCCCAAGGGGGAACCCGTGGGGCGAGCTCAGGGCGGCAGGGGCGCACCCGCAGACACCACAGAGGCGCTGGGGCACGCCCGGAGGAGCGCAGGGGGCCGTGTATAAGCCCCCGAGGGCACGCGGTGGTGAAGCCCGCGCACCCAGGATGCATAGTGGGCGCTAGGAGCGCGCCCGCAGGGAGCAAGAGTGGGCGCAGAGCGCGCCCACAGGGAGAACACGGTGCGGGGCGGCACCGTGGAGGGAGGAGTTTCAACTGGCCGTTCAAGGGAGCGGCTGGGTAATAAGCCGCGAGAAAACTGGGCGGCGTGTCGATGTGGGATGCGGGATTTTCCCGCGGAAGAGATCATGGCCGTCCGTCTCATCGCGCGCTTGATCTGCGCCGCACGATCCATCCGCAGCGCCGCGATCTAATCCAGGCCGTCAGATGTATTTTGATTGCCCGATCCAACGGCTCCCGGATCATCTCCTTCTTCGAGCTCGAGCCGAAGCCACCCGCGAGCAGCCGCTGAACCAGAGCACTCCCGACGTCCTATTTCGAGCTCCGGGCCACCATTTCCAACGCCGAAGGCTCCATTGAGTTCGTCTGGATGTACTGAACACAACCATGCGTAAAAATGGGAGTGCATGCAATGTATGGAGATTTTGGAAGTTCGGCCGAAGGCAAACGAAGTGCCGAGGCCATGAGGATTATTGCTGTGCACGGTTTGTGCCAAAACAGAGGCCGTGCATGCGTTCTAAATCGCATGCACGAGGAGGAAAATAAGGAAAGAACCCGCGGTGGAAACTGAGGAGAAAAACGAGATTTTACAGAAACTTGAGATCCGAAAATCTCGGTGGTTCAAGATTTTTCTCACGCGGATAAACCACCTCAGCCTCTGCCTATAAAAATGAGGCCGAGCCCTCTGTGAAACTTGCTGAATTTTTGAGAAGTCCCGCGAGTGCCTTGCCTCGTGAAGAACAGCCTGCGCGCCCCCTGCGCGGCAGTGAAGCCCGGAGCCACCCCTTGGCTCCGTGAGATCCTTTTGCTCACTTCTTGTGAAAAAGAAGGAGGAAGGGCAACGCGACCTTGCGCGCCCCCCTCTGTGCATCGCGCCCCCTTGCGCGGTTTGCACTTGCGCGCCCGCGGTGCCTTGCACCCGTGGCTTGCGCGGCCCTTGTCGCTTGAACCTTGCGCGGCAGGCAGTGTTGGAGTAGAGAAGGACACACCCCCTTGCGCGACTAGTTTGAGTTCGGGTGTGTGCAAGTGAAGGCCGAGACACTTGTGCTTGTGTTCCAAGTGAAGGAAGAATACCTACGGGTTGGTTGCATGCAAAAGAAAACAAAGAAGCCGTAGCCCTTGTGTTGGTATTCGGGTGTGTGAAAGAGGAGGCCGAGGCATGCCTTGTGTGTGCAAGTGGGTGAAGTGAAGACCACACATTTGTGTGTGTGTGCAAACTTGAAGAACCACCTACGGCCCAAGTGTGTGCAAGAATAAAGGAGTAGGCCAAGATCAAGTGTGTGCTAAAAGAATATTATTTGTGTGTGCTAAGTGAGGAGGAAGATCACACTTGACCGTGTGTGCATTTGAAGAGGCCGAGGGTTGTGACCTTGTGTGTGCACCAAGTGAAGACACATTTTGTGTATGCAAAATTGAAGAACAACCTACGGGTTAAGGGTGTGCAACAAGAAGAGGGAAGAGGCCAAAGTCAAGTGTGTGCAAAACAAAGAACAATTTATGTGTACATAAACAAGTGACAAAGAAGGCCGAACCTATGTGTGTGCACAAGAAGTGTGTGCTCACTTAGAAGAAGAGGAGAAGACCCACACAAAGTACAACACACTTTTAAGTGTGTAAACAAATAGAATTAAGTGTTTGAAGATTGTGAAGAAGGTGTGTGCTTAAAGTGACTACACCCTTTGTGGGTCTACTGCACCAAGAGGAAGAAAAGGAGAGTGCATGCATGCATGCATGCACGTGCACACGTGAACAGTGCTAAATCAGTGGTGTGCAACTGAGACTGGACCAGACTGAAGATAAAGATATTATTTGTCTGAGCATTCAGTAATTGGAGAGAAGCCGGGGCATCCTTGGAAGAAGGTGATAAAGCCCGAGCAAGATGAGAGGACCTGCTCACCACAAGTGATCAGAAGAAGAGCAAGGCCAGCAGCCTTTATCCCAGGCTGCTGAGGATACTTGAAGAACTTAAAGTGAAGAAGAGCTACTCGTGTGACTCGAGGAGCCAGGAGAAGACCCTGTGGGACTCAGGGAGAAGAAGTCTTCAGTGGGATTCTGGAGCAGGCCAGTGGGACTCTGGTAACACTGTGGGACGCAGTATAAAGACCCTCCTGTGGGACTCAGGAGAGATACGGTGGGAAGCTGTATCGACCATTGTAATACTAACAGATTATAATGGGAGAATCCATGCTGGGAGAGCCTGGCAAGGATGTAGGCCTTTGGTGCCGAACCTTGTAAATCCTTGTGTCCTGTGCCTTTTCATTACTGCATTATCCGGGAAAGGTTGAGAGATACAAGAAGAGTGGATCGAGGCTTTAACCAGCCATAGAGGTTTAATTGATAAAGAATCAATTAGTAAAAAGTTTTAAGGGATCACTGATTCACCCCCTCCCCATATCAGTGATTCACACTGATCTGGGCACTTCAATTGGTATCAGAGGGAGGTTACCTCTAAAAGATCCAAGAGGAGTCTACATGAAGTGCAGATTTGAGGAAACGAGCGACCAGCCTCAAATGGAGATATCTGCCAAGACTCAGAAAAATAGAAAGAAGAAACAGGCCAAGAAGATGAAGAAAGCCTGTCCTAGCTGTGATGAAGTTGAAACAATGAATGATCTTCAGAGTGCACTCAAATATCTTCAGAAGACAGTTCCCATGGAAGTGGCAAACTGTATAGCTACAGGTATCCATGATCTTCATGAAGAAAAATCACAGTTAGAAGAAGAAGCCAATGCAATGGAAGATCAATTGGCTAAAAGGGTTGGCATAACCAACACTCTCAGAAAGCTGGTAAATGCCAAAGATGAAACAGTATCTCTTTGCAATGAAAGATATGAAGACACTGCTGAAGAATTGCAAAGAAGCCTTTCTGAGAAAGAAATCTTTAAAGTTATAATCAAAGATGTTTACCATGCACTGGAGAAGAGACATAGAGTATCAATGGTTGTTAAAGATGCTCAACTTGAAGACAATGTAAAATTGGTGAAGGAGCTGAACAATTGATTGCAAGAATTAAAGAAGGTGCATGAAGACCAGATGAAACAACTGGTGGAGAATTGGGAAGGAAGGCTAAGAACTGTTGAGGATGAGAAGAACTCCCTTAACATGAAATGCTTAGAACTAGAGGTGATATTGACAAATCAGCAATCACCTAAAGCCAAAGTCTCCCAGTCAACTGAAAGAAGAAATGTTGCTACTCAAGTGAGCTTTGAGAAGGATGATTCTAAAAGCAAGACATCATCTAGTGAAAGTGAAACAACTTCTAGAAAGAAGGTACCATCCATACCATCTTGTACTGATGCTTCTAATTGTGTTTCCACAAAAAGTGCAGGATGGAAAAATAATTCCAAACAAGTATGGATGAAGACAATGAAGAAAGAAAGCTCTCCTGAAGCAGCACAACAATTCAAGACAGGTACCCAACAATCAGAAGGAATCAAGAGGTCAGGATTTGTGGGTCAATGTTGGTGTTGTAACAAGTATGGGCATTGTGCAAAGGATTGTTGGTACAATCCACTGAATGCCAAAGCACAGAGGAAGCCCATGCCTAGGGGGAGCAAGCCAGAAGGAAAGAAGCAACATCCACAGGTCCAGAGACATCTGTTTACTGCAAATAGATTTGGATTACTTGACAACATCTGGGATGATTGCAAAAGTGGTCAAATAGATACATGTCAATCTCCAACTGTATCCAGAGCTCAAAAGAAGAAAAGATCACAGAACCTGGCTAAGAGAGATTCCTTGGGAAGCAAGAAGAAAGTAGAAAATGCTCCCAAGAAATGTTTTAGAAATGAAGAGAAGTCCTTGGAGTCTGAGTCCAAGAAGGGTGATGCATCCAGAAGGACCACCAAGAAATGCTTCTACTGTGGAAAGAAAGGGAATATCATGGATCTTTGTAAAGAAGCCATGAAATTCAATAGAGGCAGACTGAACTCAAACAGACAATCAATCCAGAAGAAGCAGAAGGGATTGATTGAAAACAAGTTTCCTAAGAAAGGTAGCTTGACAGCATCTAAGGAACCATGTGAAACTTCCAGAACCGGGGCCACTCTTCCAAATGATATACTTGTCATATGGCCACATCAGTTGCAACTTTCCAGAGATCTACAAAGAGCTGAAGATGAAGTTCTGGCAATTGCTAAGGAAAAAGGGAAGAAGAATATTTCACATGAAGATGTATTGAGATCCACACCAGCACAATCATCAATGAAGATCAAATGTGCAAGTGTGAAGACTGGTGAAAATGGGACATCTCGGTTGAGAGAATCTTCTCAACCTTGTTGTTCACATTGATGAACCAAGGAGGTTCCATCTTATTCCCTTATACATTGGTATTTACATGTGCTAACAATGCAGGGAATTGAAGATGATGATCATTCTCAACTGGAGGATGGTTTGGAAAGAATGGAGTGCACCCCTTGAGGGGGAGCCAATCTGAAGAAGATGGCATTCTTAGATTAATACCATCTTGAGAAAAGTGAAGGTATTCCAATCATACTTTCATCCCTTGTTTCTTAATTGAGTTTATCTTGTCAATTAAGGGGGAGTATGGATTGAAGACAAATGGATGAAAGGGGGAGCTTTATCTTTGCACTGAACTTTCTAATAAGTTTTGTGAAGTGTGTGCAGGATTTAGCAATTCATTGATATATCTGAAAAATTTCAAACCCCTGAAGCATGATCTCACATGTACAGTGAATTTTGGACAGCTTTGAATTCCTTGGTCATATCACTCTTGTTTTCTACACCGGGTTAGCCCAAGTAGACTTAGAGCTGATTTACTCAAGGTTCTTTGCTAAAGAAGAACATGTGACATCATCCCTCTCTCAGTGTTTTTCAAGAAAATACTTTTCAAAGGGAGGAAGAGATTTTTGAAAGTGAACCACACCACACATTTGCATTTGATTGCCAATAAGGGGGAGAAAATATTGGCACACATATTGACCCATTCATATGTGCTAAAGGAGTGTATTGACAACAAATACAAAGGGGGAGATTGAAGTGCATTGTGTTGCATTTGTTGTCAATGAGGCATGAAGTTGTCTTGGAATGAATGGATGTCAAGGAGTTAAGATGTGAATGTCAAAGGATGTGATGGTGATGGTGATGAAGGAGAATGGCCATTGTGATGGTGATGGTGATGAAGGAGAATGGCCATGGTACACAGATGCATGTCACTTAGGAGATTCACTAAGTGGTATTGGAAATTGTGGTTGAAACATTCTCCATTCATATCTGACGATTGTTGAGCTGTTCTTTAAGTTCATAGAACTTGTATCATGATGATACAATGTCACAACATTGTTTGAAGACCATGCATTGTAGTGACAATGCATGAGGAGTTTAAAGGAGTTCCATCCACAACTACTAAGTGGATGATGTGCATTAATGAAGTCCATGTACTAACTCTTAGTGCATGTGAATTGGAAGTGATCCAATTGATCTCTAATTGGATCAATGAAGCACATTGAGAGAAATCTTTGATTCAGGAGCATCGGTTGATGGAAGAACCTTCAAGAATTACATTCTTAAATAATGATTATATGTTGAAGAAGTATGATGAATTCTAATGAAGAAGAAGAAATTAAGAAGAGGAAGAATGGCTTAGAAGAAGGGAGAAGTGGCTTGGAATTTGGCATTTTACATATGGGGATACTTTGTTTTTTAACAAAGTGTTCAACACTTTACTTTGCCAAAAAATATGGCCAGCCCGTGAGCACCTTGTGGGTTCAACCCCAAGGCTCATGTGGGCTTAAGGCGCCACGCCCAAGGGGGAACCCGTGGGCCGAGCTCAGGGCGGCAGGGGCACACCCGCAGACACCACAGAGGCGCTGGGGCACGCCCGGAGGAGCGCAGGGGGCCGTGTATAAGCCCCCGAGGGCACGCGGTGGTGAAGCCCGCGCACCCAGGATGCATAGTGGGTGCTAGGAGCGCGCCCGCAGGGAGCAAGAGTGGGCACAGAGCGCGCCCGCAGGGAGAACACGGTGCGGGGCGGCACCGTGGAGGGAGGAGTTTCAACTGGCCGTTCAAGGGAGCGGCTGGGTAATAAGCCGCGAGAAAACTGGGTGGCGTTTCGATGTGGGACGCGGGATTTTCCCACGGAAGAGATCCTGGCCATCCGTCTCATCGCGCGCTTGATCTGCGCCGCACGATCCATCCGCGGCGCCGCGATCTAATCCAGGCCGTCAGATGTATTTTGATCGCCCGATCCAACGGCTCCCGGATCATCTCCTTCGTCGAGCTCGAGCCGAATCCACCCGCGATCAGCCGCTGAACCAGAGCACTCCCGACGACCTATTTCGAGCTCCGGGCCACCATTTCCAACGCCGAAGGCTCCATTGAGTTCGTCTGGATGTACTGAACACAACCATGCGTAAAAATGGGAGTGCATGCAATGTATGGAGATTTTGGAAGTTCGGCCGAAGGCAAACGAAGTGCCGAGGCCATGAGGATTATTGCTGTGCATGGTTTGTGCCAAAACAGAGGTCGTGCATGCGTTCTAAATCGCATGCACGAGGAGGAAAATAAGGAAAGAACCCGCGGTGGAAACTGAGGAGAAAAACGAGATTTTACAGAAACTTGAGATCCGAAAATCTCGGTGGTTCAAGATTTTTCTCACGCGGATAAACCACCTCAGCCTCTGCCTATAAAAATGAGGCCGAGCCCTCTGTGCAGCTTGCTGAATTTTTGAGAAGTCCCGCGAGTGCAATCAAACTGTTCACTCTCTAACACAATGATCACATGTCACACAAGGCAATCAAACTCAAGCTGAAACCTACAAAAGGGCTAAAAACAGAAGAAGAATATAGGCATGAGTATTAAAACTCAGTAGGCTAGCCTGATATTATATTCACAAAGCACTTACTTTAAAAAAAAATGTAAATTTCAAGATTGAAATGCAATATATAAAAGTTTTTTTCCAAACAACATTCCATGCTATAAACATTATAATGTAAAATGCTTGCAAGTTTTCATAAATAGGAAATGCTAGTAACCAATTTCAAGTGATGCAACTTCAAGATGAAAAAAGTTTTTAATAGGGATACATTAAAGAATGTAAACTTTTAAGTAGAACACACACACTTCTTAATTTACTAACCAAACACACTATATTTTTATGGTGATTATAAAATATCCAATGAGCACTAGTCACGGGAACACCCATAGGCACTAGTTCATTATGGGCCCTGGGTACCTCTTATCTTGGTGTAAAAGTAACCACAATAAATATCCATCCTCATGCACGAGCCACTAGTAGGTAACAATACTCATAACATAGTGGTCTCCAACATCATCATCATAGTTTATTTAGTGTCGTCGTCATCAAATTTGCTATATGAAATAGGGAAGAAACCACTTCGGATCACTAGAATACTAGTACACGTCCGCCCACCTAGATACCTGGGATTCCCTCTTTATGATCAATCAATTTCCACATGTTATCAAACATAATTTTCACATGAAAATTCCATTCACAAGTTATAAACACACAAAACATCCTAAAAACATGTTCTGCATCTCTTTCACAAATCAATAAACCACTTAAAACTTTCATAAAACAATTTCAAGATGTATAATGAGGCTTTGCACATAAAATCGATTGAATGATGCTCTTTCAAAGCCAAACATCTACTAATACCATATAAACCCATATTTGGAATCCCAAACACTATTTAATAAAAATTTTTCAGGAATCATAAAATGACCCCACATGGTTCCACATAGAAGACACATGAAAACCCTTTTCTTAATAAAAATGCCAAACTGGCCTTTAATCATTTTACCCAACCAACGTATATAAAAGAGAAAATTTTCAACTTTAATAAAGTGGTGTACGCACACCATTAGAAGTATTAAAACATTTACATAAACCCTTTAAAACATTTGGGTTACACATTCAAATCTCAACAATTTTTATAAGGATGCCAAACAGGCCATTTTTTGAAAACTCAGACCAAAACATATTATAAACCCGAACCCATTTGTTTATAAAACAAAATACACATTATAAATACATATAAGGACCCCAGAAACCATTATTCACATGCTACCAATAATTTTTATATTCCAAAATAATCATTTTATATCACCTTGAGCACACAAAATCCAACCAGGCACTTTTCCGAAAACTTGGCATGCAACATTTAATGAAACCAATTCTATTTAACACTAAAAATGTCATAAAACCAAATGTTTATGCCAAAAATTTATTTAACTGGCTATGACAAGTTATAAACATCACAAAATAGGTATTAAAGATAACATAACATTTAAAAAAAACACTTAATGTGCACTTTTATAACAAAACCACACTATTTTTTGCAAAACAATGTATAAATACCACTTTGCACACCAAATAAAATTGTTGAAGTCTTATAAAACAATAATTATAATTTTTATAGGGTTAAAATACCATGAAAATGATGAATCTTAAATAAAAAATTACATGTGCAATAGGGAACCTACCTCAAATCCTTGGCGGAATGGAAATGCGCACCTGATAACACCTTCTGAAGGTTTATAAACCCTAAACCTATGAATACCATACCCAAACTAGAAAAACACTGATCAAAAATCAAGGTAAAACATAAACCTATGTCGATCATGACCATGGGATAAGAGAAATCCAAGAAAAAATGAAAGAAGAAGGAAGATGGAAGAGAAAGGAGAAAGATTGGATGAAGAATTTAAGAAGAACCACTAACCTTTGGTGAGAAATCACCCAAAAAGAGTCCCAATATGAAGGAGAACGAAGGGGGAGGTGCCTCTGGTCGATATAAAACAATTAGGGCTCTGTTTGGGAGGTGTAATCACTGAGAAATATAAAAAAATGAATAATACATAAAAGAAAAATATATTTTTTTTAACTGGAAATGGGCTCACAGGCTAGCCCATTACCTGAATAAATAAACCAAATCCACAATTATTATGAATTCATAAGGGGTAAAAGTAGATATGGTGGTTTTAATAGGTCAAGAAAGTCCAAGTGGGAATTGGAATGGGTGATAAATGTTGAAAATAAAGGATTTATAAAAGAAACAAAATTTGTTTTTAAATTTGGAAATGGGCTCACGGTTGGCCCAAATCTTGAAGTAACCACCCTTTTCTCCAATAAATCCCAAACAAGATATGGGGAACCCATGTTAGGATTATTATACATAGATTTAAATTCAAAACTCAATATTCATCTCACCCAAAACCTACAAAAATGATTGGTATTTCTAACAAACTGGATCAAAACCAAGACATGAAAAACCGGGTGTGACAAGGAGACCTTGGTAGACCAACTACAAAGTCCATGGAAACATCTTACCATTTCAATTATAGGACTGGAAGTGAATGTAACAAGCCTTTAGGTCTCTTGTGCTCCACTTTCACCTACTGACAGGTGGAACACATAGTGATAAAGCCTTTTATCTAATGTTTCATCCCATGACACCAATACTAGCGCCACATATCTTGATACATTTTAGATCTGCCTAGATGAACTACCCATTGAGAAGCATGGTACTCCTACATCTACTCCTATATTATATCTATAGGAACCCAGACACACCTGTAACACCCCGACCCCAGTTACCCAGATTCGGTGCATTATTACATAACATTGGCATGATCACAGGGGATCATATCCCGAAAGACCGATCAGTTTAGTAGCCTTGGAAGTACTGGATACATTTATAAGTTTTACATTACATTATCAAATGAAAAATAACAACAACATTGTCTTCATTGACCACATTAATATCCCTTAGACTATCCCTTTGACTATCCCTATAGGTCAGTCATAATATACTTCTTCACATCCTGGGATAAATAAAACATAGAAAGGGGTGAGCTCAGATGCTCAGTAAGGATAACAATATAGCAGAAACTTTCATAAATAAGCATAAAAATTTAAGGCAATGTATAAGAATAGAAACATAATCCTTTTAAACATAAAATTCTGCATAATATGATCAATATAAATCAAATAATATCATTTACTTATTCACATGGATATTCTACTAGTCGAATAATCACATGCAATATCAATAGCTAATTTTATAATGATGGAATGCATAATTCCAGACTTCATAACCACATATTCAATGTCTTGTTCCAAGACTACAAATAAGATTTTGTCAAGGCCTTGTTCCAAGACACTATTTTGTCTCATGAGACCTACCGATGCATCGAGGAGTTATAGCGGGCTCCACCCGTCACTTACTAAGTCCAATGCATTCCTCATATGAAAAGGTTTAAACATAACATAATAATTTTTATTAAAACTAGCATAAGAAATTTCAATACTTTATCCATAAAATATGAATGGTTTAAAAATAACACATCCACAGTCAAACATATCACAAAACCTTCAATACAATATGGAAGTTTTGTATCATAATAAATCAACTTCAAACAAGATTAAAATCCATCAAAGGATGTTGACATAGATGAAATCAAAAAAAATTGAGAATTATATCTTTCTATTTTGAAATCATTTAAAAGTCATATAATTATAAAAGAAAAAATTTATTTTGAAAATATTTTTATAAGCTTTTATGGGAATCTTCGATGATGTTATAATGGCAGAAGATATCCACACCCACCGTATAAGTTAAAAAAATACATTCTTACCTTAATTTTGTCGAAAAGGTCATAAAGTACCTTGTTTGGAAAACGGCAGAAAAATTCCTTTCAAAAAAAATATGGTCAAATAAGGGTATAAATTAATTTAACCCATATTATAGTAAATATTAAGAATTTTTTGAATTGTATTTTTAAGAAAACACGGATGTGGATGATAAAGAGGTCCCAATATATACTTATGTATTAACAACCTCAGATAAGTAAAGAGATTTTATAATTAACTATTACCTTGTACTTTTCCTTAGTCGATTGTATGTTAAACTCTTGTATAACAGTTAAAACATTGTTATTAAATTATACAAGAACTATATACATAAATATGATATCATATATTATCCTCTAATATTTCTTTGTTAATAATATTTCAGTAGTATCATCGTTTTGGGTGTTAACTAATTCGTTTTCCTTTATATGCTTGGTTGCGTAAGCCATGTTTGTTATGGATAGGATGTATTTGATTCATATAAATAATTATATTATGTTCATAAAAGTTATTTTTAATCATAAAATAAAAATTATTCTTGAATGATTATGATGGGGAATGAATCTCATCGTGTTCGTGGAGACGGTAATCCGTACGTACGCACGAACGACAATATCATTATATTAATGGTGAAATCATATGTAATTGGATGGTATATTATATATAAATAATAATTAACATGTTATATTTATTATTTACATTAGTTATACTCATTATTATACCCATCCAAAATAATGAAGTGTTTGAATAACAAACTACACCACAACGTGGAGACAGTAAGCTATACGTACACACGTATGGTGACTTTGTCATTTATAGGATGGATAGAATAATGAATATGGTTGTACCATATTTATAATAACATCATAGTATGTATAAGGTACTGGTTTTATTATTTTGGTATGGAAACAAAAAAGAAAGAGGAAGTGGAAGAAGAAAGGAACTTGAAAGAGGGTGGTGAAATTATTACGTCTTCTCCGGGTGTTTCCTTTTGAGTTGATCAAAAGGGATCCTTAGATTGGCTTTCTGATCAAATTAAGGACTCTAGGTTGATGTTATGGAAGTTGGGAGGATATTTTGTCAGGGGTTGGCTGAGTCAAATGGCATTGGAGGTGTGAAATTAAGAGAAGGGGAAGTACCATTTTATAAGAGAGGTGAGGGTCACTTTAGGAAAATCTTAAAATATTATCTTATAATAAAATCATTTTCAGTTCCTAATGGCTCCAAAATGATTTATTTTAATTATAAGGTGGTTATGGGTCGAAAAACTCTCAAACAGTAGGTTTTAGACAGGTTTAGGTCACCATATTAGCTTTATCTTTTAGATTTAACTCTTAGTTAAATAGTTTGACATTTATCATGTCTCTTTGTATTTTTATATTATATGGTTAATAAACTTACTATAAACTGCCAAGCTAACCCCAAGTGGTTCATTATTAATATATATAACCTTATCTAAGTTCTTTGGCTGAACCTTAGATTTTTAGGAATATTATATCAATTAATAATATAGTATTTGTTTTAAAAACTCAATTATGTCAATTTTGACACTACTTAGTATTTGATTTTTTTGAAAGCCATAAAAACTTTATCACTTCGAATAAAATTTATTTAATAAATCCTAACATGTCATATTAACCTATAAAATTAGTGTGATTCATCAAAAGTTTCAATTTACATTTATTTGGATATTTATAATATCAATTATTTTAATATTTCATTAATAAGGTAATTACTACATCATCATTGTGTCATAAATAAATTAAATTATTTAATGTCTAAAAATTATAAATAAAATACCATTATATAGGAAATATTTTTATATTTCTAATGAATATTTATAGTTGAATTTATATTTTGTGTAACCCGATATTAAAAATGGTTTAGTTAATAAACTTTCAATTTAACACTTTTAACTCTTCTCTAAATAAAATAATAATAAATGTCCTAATCTAATCCAAGTGGACCAAAAGGATCATATTTTATTCCTAAGGTTGTTTTTGGTCGAATTACACTTATTCAATAGAATTAGGACATGTGTTATGGTAATTATAATATCATTTTTACCTTTAATTACCCTATTTAATTTTAACCGTGGTAAATAAAAGTCAAAGTTACTATTCACAAAAAATTATTTTCATCTTATTGAACAAAATTTTACTTATTTATATTAATCGTGTCTCTCGGAGTTTTGAAATTCAACTCACAGAAGTGGTAAAATTAAGTTTTATGCTAATTTTCAAATGCTCCTAGAAGGTGGGTAAAAGACGGTAAAACGTTCAATAAAAGTTTATATATCTAAACTTATTATAAAATGACTCCAATGAATTAAATTGAAAATATGTAGGTATTATGTATCTATTTTGACCTGAAATAAATTAAAATAAAATAACTAATTATTTAAATAAAAAGTTGGTTTAAAATAATAACGCAGTGTTTTTCACTATTCATCAAATATTGAAAGTTTTTAGAAAAATACCAAAAATTCACCCTAAGATAATTTTGATATTCCAAATCCAAAAATGAAGTTCATTTTGAAAAATAAAATTTATAAATTTTCAAAAAGTGGGTATTACTATTCATAACGACTAGTTTGATTGGTCGTGGTGTGTTAAAACTCCAAGTTGCGTACAACGCAAGCTACTGCATTATTCAAAGGGAAACGTACCATGGAAGTTTGGGGTGTTACACACCCATATATATGCAGTATTTATTCATTGTCCACATACCAATCCAAAGGTCGTTTGTCTCCTGAAATACTCACACAGAGAATCAATCCTCAAGATCTAGAAATTTTATGCTCTTCGACTTCTTAAGGAGAGAGGAGGCAACTATCAAAGATGAGATATGGGAATGATCTCGACTATAATTAAACTCTAAATACAACTTATAAAATAGGCCCACTAATTTTCATTCTTCAATGGCTTCACATACGGCTTGTGCTTGAGTTTTCCGAATCAGCACATCATCTACTACGTTGCCTTTTCCAGGCATATAGGCAAGCTCAAAATTGAAGGACTGAAGTTATTTGACCCATATTCATTATTTGAGATTCAAGTCACACTATACAAAGTTATATTTGAGGCTCTTTTGGTCTGTATAAACCACAAAGCGCTCACCCAACAGATTGTGTCTCCAACAACATAAGGCATGGAAAACTGTTGCTAGATCAAGGTCATGTGTTGGGTAATTTCCCTCATGAGGCCTCAATTGTAGATATCTATATGCAATGATTATATCCTCCTACATTATCACTACTCCTAGGACAATGATTGATGCATCACAGAACACTGTATAACCTCTTCCTGGCTCTAGAGGAATCAGAATAGGTGTTGATACGAGCCTCCCTTTTAGCTCCTTAAAATATTTCTCAGAATCTTCTGACCACATGAACTTAACACCCTTCATTATAAGACTAGTAAGAGGTATAAAAAACATGAGAAGTTGTGTATGAAATGATTGTAATATCCAACCAACCCCAAAAAAATCCTTATATAAAACACGTTCTTGGGATTCTCCTAGAAAACCACGGCACTAACCTTCTCTGGGTTAATAGAGAATCTTGATTTCTATATAATATGACCCAATAAGTGAACTTTTTCGATCCAAAAGTGGAATTTAGCAAACTCAACATAAATATAGTGCTCACTCAGTGTACTCGAAATGATCTCAAGGTTCTTAGCATGGTCGTTGCGAGTGTGATAATACACTAAGATGTTATCCAAAAATACTATGAAAAAATAATCTAGATATGGGTGGAACACCCTATTCATCAAATCCATGAAAATGGTGGGTGCATTCATAAGACCTAATGTCATAACAAGGTACTCATACAGACCATACCTTCTATGAAAAGTTGTACGAGGCATGTATAATGGCTTGACTCACACATGATGATAGCCCAATCTCAGGTCAATCTTAGACACCCTAGCCCCATGGATCTGGTCGAAGAGATCATTTATGTAAGGTAATGGATATCGGTTCTTGACTGTAATCTCGTTAAACCATCTGTAATTCATGCATTGATGAAGGGTCCCATCTGCCTTCTTGGAGAAGAGCACGGTCGAACCCCAAGAGGAAGTGATAGGCTATATAAAACCTTTGTCCTCTAGATCCTCTAACTGCCACTTAAGATCTTGGATATTAGTAGGTTTCATTATGTATAGAGGAATGGACCTTGGAGATGCTCCCAGAATGAGCTCAATCGTAAACTCTACCTCTCTCCCATGAGGTAATCAAGAAAAATCATCAAGAAAAAGGTCCCTAAAATGATTTACTACTGAAGGGAATTTAGTCTGATGTAAACCCTGATCCTCCATGAAGAGATTATAAATTTGGGAGGTCACTCCACCTAGACCATGATTCTCTAGTCCAGCTCTACTGGAATAGACATTCCTCTCACCCTTGTGTAGATAACTATTTCCCTCTGGTGATGTAAATGATACCATGTGGGGATAATAGTCTATAAAGCTGTGATATGGAACCAAACAACCCATATCAAGAATGACATCAAAGTATTTCATCTCAAGAACAAAGAAGTCCCATAAGAAAGGGTAAATACCTACCTCAAGGGGATAATCCCTACACTGGAATATGCCCTCTGACCATATTCCCAACAATGTATCTAGGGTCATTACACCATACAAATACTGTATTTCTGGCCCAAGGATTTCTATAATAGATAAGGAGATGAAAGAGTGTGAATCACCTATATCAAATAAATAAGATATTGTAGTGGAGTATACCAGAATAGTACATAATACTATAGATAATATTATAGCCTGATCCTCGGGTATCGGTTGTAATGCATGCAACTGGCCTAATCCACAACCCTGTGCAATAGCTGGACTACCACAATCAAAAATGCTCTATTGTTATTTCTGGTGATCATGAGTCTGGCTATGATGGCCCCAACCTCCTCCTCGGCTATTCCTAACAATGCTACTCTAATTCCCCTCCTGACACGGTGTAAAAGTACCTGCCCCTGAAGGTGGATATGGTGCGGATCCTCTTCCACTAGAAGCTGATGGAAAGGTCTGACAGAATCTCTGAAGATGCCCCATATGGCCACAAACTCGGAACTCCAGAGGGTCACTATCACATTGAGGCTTCTAGTTACCCTATCGTCCACACCAGTGACACACTATAGAGCTACCATCATAGGTACTCTGGCTACCACTGCCCTTACGAGAAACCTTGAGGGATCACTTCCTACTACCGGAAGAACTATTGGCCTATTGTGGCACTAGTCCTCTATTCCCAGTACTGTCGATGTCCCTCAGGTTTTACTCAGTGATAAGAGTTTGATTGACTATTTCAGAGAAGGTAGGTAGGTGATAGACATTCACTTGAGTTCAGATGGAATATATGATCCCATCCTTGAAGCGTCTAGTGCACGAAAGCGCATCACACTACTACAAACACATCCTTTATCAGCGCTAAAAATGGCCTTTATCAGCGCTAGAAAAGCGCTGATAAAGCCGGCATAGATAAAGGTGGGGTCCCCTTTATCTGCACTCCAAAAAGCGCTGATATAGGACCCCTTTATTAGCGCTAAAAAAAGCGCTGATAAAAGGGGTCTTTTATCAGCGCTCAAAAAAAGTGCTAATAAAAGTACCCATTTATCAGCGCTTTTTTAGCGCTGATAAAGGGGTCCTATATCAGCGCTTCCTTTATCAGCGCTTTCGTTTTAGCGCTGATAAAGGACCTTTTTATCAGCACTTTTAAAAAAGCGCTGATAAAAGTTTAAAAAAATTAAAAAAATTAAAAAAAAATGCCAATCAGGGGGGGCTTTTATAGCGCTTGAACCCCCCCCCCCCCCTTTTACAACGCTTTTCGGCCCCTATACAACACCCCACGCACCCCACGCACCCCCCTCCACCCTTTAACGGCTCTTGCTCCAATATTCCCCATGCGCGCGCACCCTTGCCTCCACCAGGATTTGAACTCGAGACCTCCCCCCTGCGTGCCTAAGCCCTTACCACTACTCTATTATGATTTGCTTTCCAATTCATGATATCTATATATCTATATATTTATATATTTAGTTATATTTATTCGTATAGTAATATATATTTATATTAATATATATATATAGTTATATTATAATATATAGTTATATAGTTATATTATAATATATATAGTAATATTAATATATATATAGTGGTATTAATATATATCTATATATATATATTTAGTTATATTTATTCGTATAGTAATATATATTTATATTAATATATATATATAGTTATATTAACATATATATAGTTATATTAACATATATATAGTTATATTAACATATATATAGTTATATTAACATATATATAGTTATATGAATATATATTTATATAGTTATATTAATATATATATAGTGATATTAATATATATATTTATGGTGATATTAATATATATATTTATAGTAATACTAATATATATATATGTAGTTATATTAATATATATATATAGTTATTAGATTAATATATATATAGTTAGATTAATATATATATATAGTTAGATTAATATATAGGTATATAAATATTCATATATTGGTATTTTAAATAAAATGGATATTAGTTATTATTTAGATAAAGCTAATATATTTTATATGTAAATATGTTTAATTATTTATTTAAAAAATTTAATTTTTAGGTGCGAATATATAAAAAATATGTACATATAGTTATATATTTGATTATAAATAGTAGTTCATTATAAAAAAGGATGAAATTTCAAAGACATAATATCAATATGAATGTAATACCTTGGAATAAATTCAGTCCCTGCCATGAAAAGCCAATAATACCCCCTTAAACGAGTTTGAAAATCCACAAAATGTTAAAAAATCTGGGTACCCCGACAAAAAACTCAGTTTTGGAGGCCTTCTGGCCCACTTTTGGCCTCGAAAAACGCTTTACCGGGGTTCTCCCGGGTCATAGCGACGTATATCTCGTCGCAGGCTTCGATTTGATATGTGGTAGAGCTCAAACGAACACCCGGATCAAAAGTTATGGCCGTTTGAAGTTTGAGTTGCGTTTTCAACATATTTTGGATCTTTTTTTAATTTTTTTACTTTTTTTAGTCCTCAAATTGTTATTAAATGACTATTACTCTATAATGATTATCAAAATATTAATTAAAAATATTTTTTTTAATTTTTTAAGAAGTCATTTTCACTAAATATATTATATATTAAGTATAATAAGTGTAAATGTACATTTATACTTATCTAAAATATATTTAAAAATTATATATTATATTTATATAACAATATAACTATATTTATATATTAATATATTAATATATTTTAATTTTTTATTTTTGAAGCCGACCCTTTATCATCGCTAAAAAAAGCGCTGATAAAGGGGGGGGCTGTGAAAAAATGATTTTGTGGTAGTGTCACCGGCTAGAAGCGGTGCAAAGTGTTGTAACTCAGTGAAACATGTTGAATATCCATAACTGACATAGAACCCTACTCGAGATGAATGAAATATCTCGATTTTTCAGCTCTCAATGTCTGAGGAAAGAACTAATCATAGAAGGCGGTTTGGAAATCATCTCATACCATGCCCTGATGGTGGCCGTCTTGGGTAATTACATCCCACCAACGCTTGCCCGAATCACACAACATGTACGTAGAAAGCTTGACCCTCCACTCTGGAGGCATCTACAGATGCTTAAAGATAGATAGGGTAGACACTAGCCAATACTCAAAATTCTGTGGACCTTCATTCCCCGAGAAGGTAGGAGCTACTGCTAGAACTCACGAGTCAGATCAGCCATCGTAGGTGCAGCTCATGGAGCACCATGTATGGACTACATTAGACATAGGAAACTATCACACACTTGATCATTAGTTCCCACATCAGGTACAGTAGGCGATGCCTCAATTGGCACTCCTAGATGTGAGACTGGAAACTCAGGGTCCACCACGTTTGGAGCATGGTCGTCGCCACCCTCCTGGCACACAACATGAGGACATCATGGCGGAATTGGTCTACGAATATTAAACACACACCTCAAAACAAGCTTTAAGTAGATGGATAGAGACACTAGAGGAAGTTTAGTGTAAGAAATGAATCAGTACCCATGGTATACTACCTCAACGACCCACTTAGAAGGCCATGTATTGGTAAGTACTCAAGTATGAGTTGCAGGGGTTCCGGTAGATGAAGTGTTAATAGCACCTTACCTCATCATTTACTGGAAACCATTCCATTAATTTCATGTTTAATTTCTAGGATCAATCCTTTACCTGTCACAAACATGACAAGGCAGGATAAGGACCTGAAACTATTGTGTTTTAGAAGCCATTTTTCACTATTACAGTTTTCTTTTTCTTATAAATTATATCAAATTTCATTTAAAATGGAATGTCATTCCCAGTGAATTAGGTCACATACTCCTTATCACTTAAAATAACACCCATTTGATTTTAATCTAATAGATCGACTCGGTAAATTACTAATTCCAACCCACGAGGGCCTATAACACCTCATGAATTGAAACTAGCAATCACTCAATCGTAGCCAAGAGCAGCACAAGTATATATATACAAAAAAGGATCACTCAACAATCACAGACATATCAAGAAATTAAGAGTGAAATGCACCTATATGGCATAGAAATATGCATGACATGTGAATTCTATGTGCTTATGATGATGCATGTAACAATACTCCTTGCCCTCATATCATCAGGCTAAGGATGAAATGAAATTATCAATCAAAAGAATAATTAAAAACACCACATAGCATGTGAGTCACCCAATGGTGAAATGATATAAACTGTAATAGGAAAAAACATAACAAAAATTATAATTTAGGCAACTCAGCATTTACCTCGAACATGGGTTCGCGATGCTCAAGCACGACTTATAACCAAGTTTCAAGTGTTCCTAATCTCTTATCAATTATCTTAAAATAGTAAAGTAAGAAAGGAAACCTTTGATACCACTTTGTGATGTCCCGGACCCGAATGTCACTTAATGATGCCCCAAGCCTGGTTGGCCACATGGCCTCAAGAGAATCTCCCCAAACACCAAAGGCTGCCAACTAGTAGCGAGAGCTTGTGGTGTGTCTGTGGGGAGACTATGCCCTCATTACCAGAGTGTAGCATAGTGGATCAATAAGAAACATAGGTAAATAGAGGAAGCAGTATAACTGGTGGAACAACAGAAGCTAGTTGAATAATAATAATAATAATCAGGTGCAACTGATATAAATATACAAAAGATGATGATATGTCATGTATCTAGAAAACTGGAAAACATGGATACAAAGAAGTAGGCATACATGCTATACAAAAGTAACCAAAGGAATCCAAAACCATCTCAAGCATCCCAAGCTCCAGCTCGGCCATCTGCTACCAGCTCCATCCTAAGCAACAAACAATCAAGATTCTGAAACGATACGCTTCCCTTTATCAACACCCGCATACATGTTATCTGCATAGGTGCCAATGGTGGCCCGGATAGGGTGTGAGATAAATCTCAAGAAGTCACCACCAATGTTGCCTATAACATCTTGTCTGTGTGATATAAATTGAAATAGTGTGCAGGCATGCATATATAAAAGTAAAGCAGTACAGTAATGTAAATACTCAAGTACCTGCTTCAGCCCTCGGCTGGTGTCTGAACATGTAACCAGTTCATTTATTAATTAAGTTCCAGTTGATGTGATTAAGTCACATGAGGCATAGCCAACACTAATATCACCTTGTTATAGTAATAGTAGAGGTTCCAAGATGTAACAAGGCAACCTATATTGATATTAATAATGAAAGGGTTCCAAGGTAATAACCAAGGCAACCAATACCTCAAGAATCGCCAACTCAGTAGTAATTGAAGCCTGACTAAGGGGTAAGAGTGTAATCCAAGGAGTATCATCCAAGGCATTCCACTATAGTATGATCTAACCAAGTCCAAGGAATACATCCAAGGTAAAATGGGAAAAACTATGTCTAGGACCAAGGATATAACCAAGGCACCTCATGTCTATTGATGGATCCAAGGAGTGTGTCCAAGGAATCTTGTAATAGTAAAGGAGGGATCATGTGGTGTCATAACAGACATCCGCTAATAGAAGATGATCAGGTTCCATGGTGGGTCTCAACCAAGGCAATCGACATCCTTGAATCGGAATGGCATTCACAAGTACTCAAGGCATTCCCTCGGGAATCCAAAAGCTAACTTGAGTCTGAACACTCCTATAATAATGTCAAGGCCCATATGTAATTAGGAACCTTACAATTAAGTCATTTAATTAATTAAGCCATGTAATGGTCATACAATTTATATAAGTCAAGAGGTTCAAGTCTTGCCTTTCATTAGTGTGATAAGGCCAAAGAGGCATGCAACCATTTAAGCCATTTCATATTTAATTATTGGTTCTCTCCCTTACCTTTCATAACATGACAAGGCTATGCTAAGGACAAGCAAACACATGCAATCCATTTATTATAAACTAGGCCAGGTCATGATTATACCATATACTTTCCAATTTACCATTTAACATTGATTGATCAAGTTGAAGCACTTACCTTAGGCGGGTCAAGTGATAAGCATACACGGTACTTGTCGTGATCAATTAATAATTGAAAAGTCATTTAACATGGAAGGCTTACCTTTAGCAAGGTCAAGCTATGACACACCTGAACAGTGGTGCTGACAGACATGTCAAGGTTATAAAAACCCAATTATCAATAACACCCTGATTGGGGTGGTCGGCGTTGTGGACGTAACCACCAACGTTGAATTATATATATGAAATGGGTCTTAGAACATGGTTCTAACGACTACAAGCAAGGCATATAAATTTAACAGACAATGCCCAGTGAAGTCAGCGCTCCCACAAGACAATTTATAAAACAAAAAATTGTGAGGAGTGAGTTATATACCACCTACCTCGTACTTGTACTACTCTCCTCGTCCGGTATTAGCCTGTTATTCGGCCTGAATTGGAAGAGATCCGAAGAACGATCCTATACCCTGAAAATAGGGCATATGAGCATACATCTAAATAGCATCATTGATCGGAAGAAGAATGGCGAAAGATTGAGAAGGAATCGAGTACTTATCAGCGCAGATCCAACGAGACGAATGGCGATCAAATCGAACTCTGGACGGAATCTTGATCTCAAATCCTAGAATAGACTTGAAAAAGGCTTCAAAAAGGGAGGAAGGGTTGTTTTTCACTAGAGAAGAAAATAAAAGGAGGGTTTGATTTAAAACATAACTTAAGGGCAAAATCGTAAAATCATCCCAAAATTGTCTTTGCACGGTTTGGCCGCACTGTTTGGCCAAACCATATGCAAACTGTGCGTAGGAATGGGACACCCGCATGGTTAGTGCGCATGGTTTGACTAACTGTACGCAGGTCGTGCGAAACTCCATTGTCAAAATTGCAGACATTCTCGCACAGTCGTGCGGCCAAATCGCACGGTTTGGGCAAACTGTGCGCCCTACTTCTGCCCATTTTCTAGGCTCGAACGGTTAAAACTAACTGTGCGGCCTGACTCGCACGGTTTACTCTTAACCGTGCAACATGCCAAAAACCTCCACCGGCTAGGGTTCCAAGCCCCAAACAAGCTTTGGACACCCCCACAAAAACCTTCATTAGCTCATAAGGCATCCACATCAGGTCCAAAAGACAGAATTAGACCAAAATTAAAAGGATCCATATTTGAGTGAAAAAACGGGTTCTTACAGTCTTTTGGGGATTTTGTTCCTGTTGAGATGTATGTATAGGACTTGTTGAAAAATGATTTAATTTCCACGTGATATGTTTTTCGAGACTTCGTTCTTTATAAGGAATATTCGAAAATAAAATATGATTTTATTTTATTTAAATATTTGAGTTTATTCATAAATAATACAAATTTTAAATTTATTTGTTAGCGCCGTTTTTTTTATATAGTTTATTGCTAAAATTTTATTTTGTTTATCGAAGTATTTTTTTAATTAGATTGAGATATGAAAAGTATTTGTTTGGAATAAATTTTTTATAAAAAAATTATATTTTCAAGAAAAGAAAATAAACATTATTGTCATTTTTCCGTACTTCAAAAAAATGTTTATGCTTTCTATAAAAAACATAAATATAAAATATTTTTATGAAACACAATTTTCTGAAGTTGAAGTGATTTCGATGTGAATCCACACCATAACCGCAGTAATTCCAACAGCATCCGCACACGTAATGGATGGTTAAAAAAATCAAAATTTTAAAATAACATTAAATGACTTATGAAATTAATTTCCTTTTAATAATATAAATTTATTCAATGATTAAAAAAAATTATAAATATATTTTGAAATATTTACAATTAAAATTATATTTTTAATTTTATCATTTTCAAGTAACAAACAAATCATTAGAAACTTAATGTTTTATATTTGAAAATACAAATATATTTAAAAATGATATTTTTATTCTTGGGTATTAATAATTTATATCATAAGTGAGTCTTTTGAGTGTAAATTTGCACCATTAAAAATGGTTTTTTCGTGAAAATGAAATAATGGAATTGACAGCAGTGTCGTTTTACAAATTTAAGATCAATGAACATAAATTAAAATTTTTAATTGAATTTTGCATTTTTATGAATAATAAATTACACTTAAACGGGATTGAGTTCAGTTATTGCTAAACGGGTTCGGGTTAGGGTTTGTTTGCACTTTTATTTTATCTAATATTTTTTTTGTACTGAGATCGAATATATATATAGGAAAAAGTAGAGTTGGTGGGGCAGGGCGGGCGGGCATTTGCTGTGTGCATGCATTTCCCACGTGCTCCAAATGTGCATAAAAAATAAAAAATTAAAGGTTCAAGCACATTAATAAAAAATTAAAGGTTCAAGAACATTAATGATGCGCCAACTTTATTGAACAATTATATATAAATAATGTTTCCACTCCCATCATTCAAAAAAAATCATTCATTTTCAAAATTAATTATATCTGATTAAATTTCATAAAATAAGATTAAAACTAATCATATAAAATACTTTTATAGTTTGATGGATTTGTGTGATTATAAAAAAATAAAAAATATCCATTCACCACATAAAAATTAATTCACCAAGAGACCGATATAAAAAATGGGCACATCATCACTACTGCAAAAAAAAATTATTATTAGTGTTTATTTTTTACATTTATTAGTGCTTTTAGAATGCTAACTGATATTATGTTAATGAAAGTTAATAATGCTTTTTAAAACGCTAATATAAGGTACAAAAAGTTTAAAATGTTAATAAAAATAGTTTTTATAGACACTAAAAGTTACTATTTATTACCATTTTTATAGAGTGCTAAGGAGTGATGATTTTTATGAACACTTTCTATAATACAAGCATCAATATTCACATTCATCAAATTGACACAAAAATAAGTGTTGATTTTCTTCATTAAAAATATATAATACAACATTTTTCCCCAAAAAAAAAGAGATATATTTAAAATAAAAAAGAAATGCCTTATGATTGAATCCATTTCACAACAAATCCAACTGCAGAACAAAAAAATTCATAGAAAATCCTCCAAACTCCGATTCATGATCAGAGGAAGATAATCATGGTAACGATCTTGTATCTCATTGGTCAATCCAACAACCTCCCTTTGCTACTATGCAACAAATCACCCTAACTTCAATTCAACGTGTATATGTAATCCAAGAGCTTGCAATCCTTGTTTCTACAAGGATACCTGAGCTTAAATATCATTTTTGTCTACCATAAGCAATGACCTCAAGCAGGAAAAAAAAGCTTCTCTCATATCTCAGAAATGTCAAAGCATCCCCTCACGTAGTCGATGTGAAACTGTGTGAAGAAAACTGGACAAAATCATTTAGTAGTGATATTATCCATTATATGAATATGTGTATAAAAAACATTTTTTATTCTTATTTTTATCACTAAATAAAAAACCTTCATTCAATGATTGAAAAGAAACAAAAAATAATAATTGATGCCATTGTTTTAAGGGTAAACTTTAACATATCAAATCCTTCAATACAAATGTGGTGCCCCAAATGGAAGGGTGCAATAGGGGGTTGGAACAATGGCCCTTTCTCGGGCATGACAAAGCTAAAAAGGCATTAAAGATGTTGAGCATGTGTTGATTCAACAATTTCGGTAATTTTTTTTTGATTTTGATGCTCACAAACACACATAATCATGTTACTAATAAAGTTGCTTTTAAGTGAATTTCAGGATATTGATTTTTGTTAGAATATTCATTTTTTATTCTAGAAATGTACACAAGTCATTGATATGTGGGAAAAGTATTATGGGCGTGTTTGAAGGTATTCTGAAAACATTGTTCATACCCTACATTTGTAAGCATAATGTATGATTTGGAAACCCTGCGATGTTGGAAGAGTATGAATCAACAACCCTACGTTTAAGAAATAATCATATGGTTCATCAACTCTACTTTTGTAAACAATCGTACGCTGTCAACCTTACTTTTTGAGTTTATCGCTACACGAAGGAACCCTATGTTTGACTGGTTAACAACAGAGTTTTATATTAAAGTTATTATCCAAGTTTTCTACAATGGTCTTACTAAAAGTCAATATCTATTTAAAGATGTTTTGCGACCGATTCTAAGGCATGTATTCAACGGATTAAACGGTTCATATTTCTAAGGGAAGTTTCGGTTCTCTTTGAATGATTTTGAATTCAAATATTCACAATTTATTATGCGGTATTTCTGGAATCGTTTGGCCCGGAGATGTTTGACCTACAATATAAATATTGAGATGTTCATCTTCTGAATATTGACAGAAACATATGCACTAAAAAGAAAAAGTTGTGTGCTTGTAAATAACTATGTTTCATCGCCTTCAGCGTGACGCTTTAGATACATATATGTTTTGATCCAGTTGATCGACTCACTATTGTTGTTCTCACTGTTGCAGTATCTTATTATTAAATGTTCTCCTACAAGTTCAACAAAGTGTTTGTCGTAGTTACATTTTGGATACATATATGTTCATAATCTGTTTGGTGTTTTCTCCATTGATGTTTAAAGAAACCATGTGCAACATTGAAGATTATCTTGCTATTGTTGTATGTTATTGAAGACCAAAAACATCTGCTAGTTTTAGCTGCAACTGTGAGCAAAATTTGTTTTTCTCAATGTGGGGGTGAAATGGTATTAGTTTCTCGGACTAAACTGTGGATAATTCGGTTGCATATAAAAGAACTAGAAGGCCTTGTAAAAATCCTTATTGTAAAGATATCAACTGTTTTCACTACTACAGATATTCCCTTTAACATCGTACAAAATGTTTTTTAACAGTGCTAAAAAAATATTGTTAATCGTAGCAGTGATAAAGGAGGTCCTTTATCAGCCCTAAAAAGTAGGTGATAAAGGGCATTCTTTATCAGTGCTAATTTAGTGTTGAAAAAGCCACCCTTTATCAGCTCTATTTCTAGCACTCATTAAGGTCTCACTTTATCAGCGCTTTCAATAACGCTCATAAAGGCCCCATCTGCTGCATTGTGCTGTTTGTACAACAATACACAACACCAACCTCTTGTACACAAAAACAGCACACTGCAAACTCCTATACACAAAATATATAATTTATTTGAAATAAACAATACATCACGAATACAGAAAAAACACTACTATATATATATTTCAAACAATGTTTTTTATAATTAAATTTACAATTACTATCCACAAACAATTTCAAACATTAATGTTTGTCTTTGGCACCTGTGATCCCCTCTCAAAAATGTCTGCCATGGTATCGGTTGCTGAACAAATCACCTCAACCTGAGCAAAAGAATCTATCTATATAAGAAATAAAATCTAATATTAATAATATTATAAAAAATAAATTAAACATTAATATGAACGAATACATTAAAAAATGTCAACTTTAAATAAAAAGACACTTAAAGGTATGCCGGTCTGTAACGTTCCGGCCCAACTTACTATCGAACCAGTAGCCGGACCGATGGGTCACATGGCCTCAAGCACGTCTCCCATTATGCCAGATGCTTCCGACTTGCAGTGAGAGTCTCAAGAGGTGATAGTGGGGTGATTATACCCTCTTACCAGAGTGCACAATGTTGTTATCATAGAATAAACAATAGGAAACAACATAAGCAGTATATAAACATATAACAGATAGCAGAATAGAGGAAGGAAAATATATTCAATTTAATCAAAGTGGCCAACACCAATTTATACAATGGTTGGAAGCATGACATGGTATTGATACATATCTGAAAGTAATAAATATAACAACATGCTTTTCACAACAAAACAATACAGGACTCGAATAAGGAAAATAACTAAAAATTCCTAAGACAATCTCCACGAGCATCCTATGCTCCAGCTTAGTCCTTTTCTCCTAATTCCTAGTACGAGCATACAATAACAAGCAAGGTCCAAGGTCTGCAGTCCTGTGAACAAGAAAGGTTTACTCGGGTACCCCAGTGCAATGGCGGCCTGAGTAGGGTGTGAGATATAAATCTCAGTAGGCCGGAACCACCGGTGTCTAGCCCTATCTAGACAGTGTAATATAAATTTAGCAGTTTGCAGGTATGGAGCATTAATGATAGAATTGAATAAAAAATGTACACCCATCCAGGTTCCTAAGGGACATCCGACAACGATACCTGCTTTATCTCAAAGGTGACATGTCTGAATATGTCACTGTATATATATATATATATATATATATAAATATATATATTGGTTATCACTGACACGAGTTAAGAATGTCTGTCATCCATACATGTATATATATATATATATATATATATATAGTTGGCGTGAGGTAAGAATGCCTCCCACCCATAGAAGATAATGGCACGAGGTAAGAATGCTTCTCGCCCATAGGAAATAATGGCACGAGGTAATAATGTCTCCCACCCACATGTAAATAATGACAAGGGGTAGTAATGCCTCCCACCCACACGTAAATAATGGCATGAGGTACTAATGCCTCCCACCCACATGTAAATAATGGCACGAGGTAGTAATACCTCCCACCCACATGTAAATAGTGGCATGAGGTAGTAATGCCTCCCGCCCACATGTAATGAATGGCACGAGGTAATGATGCCTCCCACCCATATGTAAAGAATGACACAATTTTGAAATAATGCATATGACATTACCTCATATGCATTTCAAATAGAAAATGACATATTCATAATCATTTATATCAAGTAACATAAGGCAAAACCCTCTTATGCATTTCAATCAAACATTAACATTATTGATCACATTCATTTATCCAAGTGTACTTACGGCATAACATCCTAAGTATTTTTGATGACATGGTTACACATTCCTCTCCAAGCATGAGGCAAATCCCCTCACTCATGTCACAAACCATTTCAAATTCACTTTAAAAATTTCAATTGACATATGGTGATTTACGATCATCAAGAAGGTGTATGGATTAAACCCCCTTAGATATGTCAAGTTCACAAAATTCTTTTCACTATCATAGGCTGTGCTTACTACATTAACCCAAGGCATGGTCTTACCACCATAATCCATTACTTTTTAAGATTAACCATTTAAAACATTTTAAAGGAAAACATTCCATTAGGTAGAAGTCATCCTACTAAAGTCCTTACACTCAATTTGCCTAAGCATGGAAAATTGATTTAAGGCCTAGCCATTCTCCAATTAAAGGATGTCACCATTTCACTTAAGTCATCCTAAACATGTCAAGTTCATTTAGATTCCTATAAGGAAAGTCATCTTATCACACGTGGGTGTCCCTATACAACTCATATTATTTACCTTACCTTAACATGGAAAATAAATACGCACAACTTAAGGAGATACCAATACTTTTTAAGCAGGCAAGCATAAAGGCCAAATGATACTGCATTAATTAAAATTAAGGCAGTGCGTAAATAAAATAATTAATGCATTAAGATTTAAAAGGGTATTGGAAGAGGGACTCTACCTCAAAGTGAATCAAAGCCGTCCATTTCGGCTCTTGGAACTTTCTAACTACAAGTTGCTGCTCCCCCACTGGGTATACATACCTTCACATACATGCAAGGACACCTAGCCCATATGCACACCCCTGCATGGCCATGAGCATGTGCAAGGGATCCTCACATATATGCTTATATGCATATACCCGTCTCCACTCACCTACGCATGCATTTATACATATATATATATACACTGGCACACCTAGCCCCATAAATGTGTAATCATTACCATGGATGATTATACACGTAACAGGAGAACCCACACATATATATATATTTACTTACCTATGCACACGTAGGTGAGTCGCCCTTGACCTGGCGACTCAAATTCACAAAGTAGCGACCAACGCACTACAAGATAATAACTACGAACCTTGAAACACATAAAGACCCTAAAATAGGTAGTTTGAAACAAAGAAGAAGGTGTAAGTCTTACCTCGAAATAGATCCGGCGGACCGAAACCACCTGAATCACCTCACCTTCAATGGAGGTTGCCGTGACATGTAAAAAAAGACCCAAGAAGGCCTTCACATTACATAGAACCAAAAAAGAAAACAAAAATCCACGTTAGACCCAACCCTAGGTTCGGCTGAACCTCACCGGGTGATGGATAAGCCGAAATCCGACCGGAAATAGGGAGGAGAAGGTGAGGAAGACCTTACCTTGAAGGATTGTGCATGAAAACGAGGGAGAACCGGCCAGAATCAGAGATCGGAAGAGATCCGGGGGGAGCATGCACGTTGAGAGGTAGAGCCCTTGGGCTGGTGTGTGTCGCATATGAGGGATGGGTGAGGGAGATATTAGATTAGGTTTTTAATTTTTATTTTAATTTAATTTAAAAAAATTAAATTTCTAAAAACTGGGTGTCGCACATGGTTAGGCCGCACAGTTTGGAAAACCGTGTGCCAACCATGCATCCTCCACTGGATATCTAGAGCACCCTGCACAGGCTAGGCACACAGTATGGAAAACGTGCGCAGCTGGTGAAAAACGTGTCTGCCCCCTTAAATTAGGGTCACACGGTTACCAGTATTGGGCTGCATGGTTTCAGAAAAACCATGCGCCCTCTGTAGTTTTCCAAAAACCTTGTTTTTGGGGTCCGACGCTCCCAAAACCCTTCAAGCCACTCAGGAAACTTCAGGTCTTCACCCAAGTCCAAAAACATCACTTTGAAGTGACCTAACTCTCGAAATTCCTTTCCGAAGCTTGGTTTTAAAAATAGTCTGTTCAGTAATTGAAAAGGTTCAAAAACCATCACTTTTTAGTCCGATCCAAAACGCATATTGTTACAACCTTCCCACCTTAGAACTTCTCATCCCCGAGAAGTCTTAGGGAAACAACACACACCTCACCCGACCTATAGGGCTCGTGAGACATTGTTCAAACCATCACGTTACATTTCCAAAACTCCCAACACACCTTGAAGCTCTTTATATGAATTGAAGGACCCCGGGACACCCTGAGAGGGGAGGGGTGAATCAGGGTGACCACTTTTTCTTTTAATTTGTTGGATCTTGTTCCCACGTTGGTAGGAACTTGTTGAACTTGTATGATGATTACGATCAAAATGAAAACATTCACATGCACACAGAAGACACAGTCATTTTTACTTGGTTCACCACTAAGTGCTACGTCCAAGAAGCATACGCCGACAGGTTGCCGGTCGTACCTAAATCCACTATGATTCACTAGCTGCGGATACAAAAGTTCGGGTACAGACACTCTGTCCCAGGCTCACTGCCTTTACAATAGTTCAGGGATAACTCACTGCATCCCTCGGGTCACTCCCGTTGACTCCCCCTGGCTCACTGCCGTTGGTGAAGTCCCACTCAGTTTATAGACGTGTAGGTCTCTTCTTCATTTGCATAAGAGTGCATCCTTTGTTGAATGTAGATGCTCTATTGAAGTCCGATTCTCACCAGAAGAAGAATATCACTTTTCCTCGAATGAACCGAGTAGTTTATTGGCTTTCGTGCAGCTCCAGCAAGGCAGGCGTGCTTCAATAGTGTCTAGGTCTCCTTTTCAATCCCGGCGCGCAAGTCTCCCGGCGGCGCGCAAGTCTCAGGCGCGCAAGACTAAACTGGCGAGCAAGCGTCACTGAAGCACCTGCGCGACACTGCCTTCTTGAACTAAATACTTGTGCGATCCACTTCCTTACTCTTCCAAACTGCCTTGGGAGAACAGCCAAACACCGGCGCGCAAGCTCTACTTGCGCGACAAAAAAACCACCTGCGCGACTCAACCACCTGCGCGACGAGAGCTCGAACAATCTCTCGGCCTTGAACTCCGTTGGAAATGAGGAGGGGTGGTCCAGTATTTATAGGCAAACTGGACCCCCTGCGCGGCGGCGCGCGAGTCTCTTTGCCAAAAACACTTTACTTTATTTACGGATTTTCAGGCCCAAAAATTTGGCAAACACTGGGAAACAGCGCCACCTTCACTACTGTTTTCTTCCTGAACGGTATGATCGCTTTGTTGGTTCACACCCTGAACTTCCACTGAGGATTGACAACAAACACAAACCATACACCAAATCATGCTTTGAAGAACCTGGTTCCAACAATCTCCCCCTTTGGGTTTGTTGGCAATCAGAATAAATTCAAAAGATCTCCAACCATGAGCAAATCCAAAACGCAAGAATCAACTCAGCTAACACTCTAAGTCTACGTGAGCAATGTTCGGTGTAGAAAACAAGAGAGAAAGCTTGAATTGGGTCTTAGTGTGTTGAAATCGTACATGAAATTCTCCATCCCGATGTTATCCTTATTAAACTTCTCATCACAAGCTTACACTTCTCATCACAGAAGAATCTCTTGCCTTGAATTTATTCCTTTCTCCCCCATTGACAATAAAACCAAAGACCGAAAAGTTTGTTCAACGTTCAGCTCAAGACATACTCCCCCTGGATAGTATCTCCCCCATAAACCTGCATCACAGCCATAAACAGATAAAAACAGTTAAAACAAACAGGGAGAGGGGACTTCCGGAGCCTCCTTATGCAGTAGGAGGTGGTCGAACACCGAGGTTCAACCGATGCTTCTCGAACACAGTCGCGGACAATGGCTTGGTTAGGATATCAGCCACTTGCTCATTAGTTCCAACATGATCCATTTTAATCACGACTTGTTCAACCTTTTCTTTGATAAAATGATACCGTATTTCAATATGTTTTGTACAAGAATGCTGAACCGGATTCTTCGTAAGATCAATTGAACTTTTGTTATCACAATAAATCACCATTGGTTGCTGCACCTTATCACCAATATCTGTTAGCTGCTGCTTCATCCAAAGAAGTTGAGTGCATGCTTTTGTGGCGGAGATATATTCAGCTTCAGCAGTACTAAGAGAAGTACTTTCTTGCTTCTTGCTCAACCAGCCAACACATTTATGCCCAATATAGAAAGCTCCACCACTAGTGGAAATTCTGTCTACTACATCCCCAGCCCAGTCAGCATCAGAAAACGCTGATAATTCACTGTCCCTGCCTGCAGCAAAAAATAACCCGAAGTTATGTGTGCCTTGAATATACCTCATGATTCTTTTTACTGCTGACATATGTTCCTCCTTTGGATTACTCTGAAAGCGGGCCGCAAGGCATGTTGCAAAGAAAATATCTGGCCTTGTCGCTTTCAGATACAGTAGGCTTCCAATGATCCTCCTGTACATGGTGGGATCAACAGAGTTCCCATCCTCATGCTTTCCAAGTTTAGTTCCAACAGGAATCAGAGTTGACATTGGTTTGGAGTCTTGCATATTGAACTTCTTCAGCAACTCTCTTGCATATTTTTCCTGGGAAATGAAAGTGTATTCCTCCTTTTGAATTACTTGCAACCCCAAGAAATATGTGAGCTCCCCAATCATAGACATTTCAAATTCTGATTTCATGTGGTTGGCAAATTCATCCACTGATTTCTGCCTGCTGCCACCAAAAACGATATCATCAACGTAGACAAGAACCATGAACTGATATTTTGGAGAATTCTTCACATAGAGATTGTGATCAACTCCTCATCTTTTGAATTCCAACTTCTTGAGATATGAATCTAGCCGTGAGTACCATGCCCGTGGTGCCTTCTTCAAACCATATAGAGCTTTCTTTAGTTTGCAGACCTTTGTTTCATCGGTACCCAAGAAAAACCCCACCGGTTGTTCAATGTAGACTTCTTCTTCGAGTACACCATTCAAGAATGCTGTCTTAACATCCATTTGATATACTTTATGTCCTCTTTTGAGTTCCATGGCAAGGAAAAGCCTGATTGATTCCAGTCTAGCAACTGGAGCAAAGGTTTATTCAACATCAATACCTTCAATCTGGGAGTATCCTTTACATACCAGTCGTGCCTTGTTTCTGATAACACTTCCATGCTCATCAAACTTATTTTTGAAAATCCATTTGGTACCAATCACATTGTGACCTTCAGGTCTCTGGACAAGATCCCATGTCTGATTCTTATCAATCTGATCTAATTCATCATTCATGGATTTCACCCAAGATTCATCTTTTGCAGCTTCTTTGAATGAGGATGGCTCTACAACTGATAGAAATGCAGATTGAGTGGTATTCCTCATCCTTCTGGTTTGTGTGGGTGCACTCCTATCCCCAATTATGTTGGATGGATCAATCTCAGCTCTTCGATTTCTCCTGCGAGGTTCAGTAGTATTCTCTTCAGCCATAGTTTCTTCTTCAGATTCTTCTTCTGAGTCAACATCATTATGTGATTGATGAGTGTTTTGAACAGCTTCCTCTATTTCTGCATTTGTAGTTTCTTCATGTCCACATTCTTCATGACTTTCTATCACATCAGCATATGACGTCTGTGAAGCATTTGTGGTTTTCTCTTCAATTATCTTAACATCATTGCTTTCCACAATCCTTCCCAAACGATTGTTGAAACATTTGTAGGCTTTGCTGTTCATTGAGTAACCGAGGAAGATTCCTTCATCTGCGTTGTCACCATATTTCCCCTGATTTCCTTCTTTGTTCCTGATGAAGCACTTACTTCCAAAAACACGAAAGTATTTTAGAGAAGGCTTCCGTCCATGCCATAATTCATATGGTGTCTTCGTCTCACCCATATAAAGTCCTGTTCGATTCTGAATGTACACTGCAGCTTGAACAGCCTCTTTCCAGTAATGTCGTGGAATACGACTCTCAATCAACATAGTTCGTGCCATGTTGTTCACCTGTCGATTCCTTCGTTCAACAACTCCATTTTGTTGTGGAGTTCTCACAGCAGCTACCTCATGTTGTATCCCATGCTTCTCCAGATAATTTTCAAATTCAATGGACGTGTATTCTCCTCCATTGTCAGATCGCAACACTTTGATTGTTCGTCCAGTATCATTCTCGGCGATTCGCCGATATGTTTTCATGCAGTCAAGGACCTGTCGTTTCCGGTGAATGACCATCACACATGCCATTCGACTGTAATCATCTATGAAAAGGACAAAGTACCTTTCTCCATGAGTTCCGGCAACATTTATTGGACCACAAACATCTGTATGAATCAGATCAAGAAGGTGAGATGCCTTTTTCTTCTTTGGCCGATATGAACTGCAGACCAACTTCCCACGAATACAAGCATCACAGGATTTTTCACGCTCACGCTTCAGGTTGGGAATGTCCATGACAATTCTCAATTTTGATATTTTCTCCATGTCTTGTTGATTGATGTGTCCCAATCTCCGATGCCACAGATTGTTTTCTTCTTCAACAGTCATGTAACATACATTCTCTTCACTATCAACCTGATACAAGTTTCCTTCTGTTCTGCATCCCTTCATGAGAGAATTGCCAGTTTTTCCCTTGATAGTGCAGCCTTTCTGATTAAAAGTAACAACAAGTCCTGAGTCACAGAGTTGACTCACGCTGAGGAGATTATGACGTAGGCCATCTACGTAAAGGACTTCAGTCTTCTTTAGTTCTCCATTAGCTAATTTGGTACTTCCACTCCCTTTGATTTTCAGAGCCCCATCATTACCAAATCTTACTGTACCATCAACATTATTTATGATATTTGTTAGTAGACCGGCATTACCTATCATATGAGATGAGCAACTGCTATCTAGAATCCAGGTACTGTTGTTCTTTGTAGCTTTGAGAGCTACCTCTGCAAGGTTTGATTTCTCAATCTTCCTCCTTTCCTTCCATGAGACATTAGATTGAGTATATAGAACTGATGGCCTTTCAACTATCTCTTCCGCAAACCCAGGTTCTTCATAGTCAAAGTCTTCTTTAAGAGGTGAGAACCTGTTTGAAAGAGAAACATCGTCTTGCTGACGAGACTTGACATGTCTGGAACTTTTGTATGAGGTGTCAATTTCCCTTCTCTGCCTGCAATTAATGTCCTTATGACCAAAGTTAGAACAATGAAAACAATATCCATAGAAATTATTTCTTCTATAAGAATTAGGATATGAAATTGTTCTCCTTTGTTGAGCATCTATATCTTCTCCATTCAGATAGCTTCTTGCCTCTTCACAATAGGACATGGTATGGCCCAGATAGCCACAAAACTGACACTTCATGAGAAGAAATGTCTTCTCACTTGAATTTTTCCTTATAGCTTCTTCCTTGGGAGAATAGTAAGACTGTCTGCCATTTTTGAAAGTTTGAGGATAATTTTCAGGTCTCCTTTTAGTTTGGATTGAGGGTTCCTTTTTCAGCACTCTAGGTAACATTTCAACATGTTCAACTTTCATCTTATCTTTCTTTTGGATCATTGCACTTCCAGCAGTTGATGACTCAGCCTCACAGCCAATTCCACTCTTTCCCATGCAAGCAGGTCTTTGATCACTCAAGACTTTTCCAACCCCATCTGAACCACACTTGGCTCTTGCAAGTAATTCTGCATCTGAGAATCTTCCGAACTGTATT
Source organism: Viscum album (assembly GCA_963277665.1). Lineage (NCBI taxonomy): Eukaryota > Viridiplantae > Streptophyta > Magnoliopsida > Santalales > Viscaceae > Viscum > Viscum album. The sequence goes on from OY728150.1 coordinate 1,595,246,596, forward strand.
TTCTTCCTCGATTCTTTTGGAACTGATTCTGTCTCCATTTTACTCCTCAGAGTAACTACTTCCTCCTCAAGACCCTCAACAGTCTTGGATTTTTCATCCAGTCTGGATGTGAGGTCATTGATGACCTTTGCTTGCTCTTCATTTCTCAGCTTCAGATCAACTGCATCATCATTGCTTTCAATTATTTTAGACTGTACCTTCACAAATTCTTCCAGTCGTTCAATTTCAGCTTCATGTTGATCAACATATTCAGTTGATTCTTCTACAATTGATTTCCACTTATTGCAGCTCTTACATTTAATCTTAAGCTTACTAATTGCATCCTTAAGTTGCACCTCAGGATCTACACAAGTTCTCAGTTGTTTTTCACCATCAGTATCTTCTGACTTTTCAACAGTGGCCATCATAGAAGCATGGTTCCCAGTTTTGAATTCTGGTTCTTCTTCATCACATAATTCATTGTCATCTTCTTCCTCTTCACAGACAAAACTCTTCCTTTGCATTTTCCTACCAGATTTGAAGTCTCCCTTTTTGAAGAACCTTCTTTGAGGCTTCTTGAAGTTTTCATCTTCACTGTCATCATCATTGATATTCTTCAAGCACTGAGAGGCAATATGCCCAACTTTTCCACAACGGAAGCATGCGAGAGGTAACTTCCCTTTGAATTTCCCTTTCCCCTTCTGGAACTTCTTTGCAATGAGAGAAAGAATTTCTTTCTCTTCGTCATCATCACCACTACTATCCTTTGAGATTTTCAATTTATCCATGGCCTTGAATGCCATTTCCTTGCTCACCCGAGTCGTAGCATCTTCTGGTTTGACTCTCATTTCATATGCTACCAAACTGCTCAGTAAGTCATCTAGAGAAAGTTTGGAAAGATCTCTTTCTTCAAGAGCTGACACCTTCGCATTATACAGAGGTGGAAGTCTTCTTAATATTTTCTTTACAATATCAATGTCTTTGATTTCTTCGCCTAGACCCCGAATTGCTCCAACCACTTCAGTAATTCGATTGAAGAAAGAGTCTGCATTCTCGTCTGGATGCATCTTCAGATCATCAAACCGATTGTGTAGCACTTGTAGTTTCGCCTCCTTCACTTTGCTATCACCTTCATAAATATTCTCAAGTTTATCCCACATAGATTTTGCTGAGGTGCAATTCATCACCTTCAGGTAAATCTGATCAGAAAGGGCAGCAGTGAGAGCATTCTGTGCTTTGGCATCTGCATCAAGAAGTTTCCTGTCTGTTTCAGTCATAGCCAGACCTGTTGGATCAGTGACATGTATTCCTTGCACAGTAGAAAAAAGAACTTCCATTCCAAGAGATCTTAGATGAGATCTCATTCTGTTCTTCCAGATCTGGAAATTGCTTCCATCGAAGTGAGGGACTCCCCTGACATTGATCGCATTTTCCATGACGAAGAAGGTCAGATTCAACACCAGCAACCTTTACGCTCTGATACCACTTGAAGGACCCCGGGACACCCTGAGAGGGGAGGGGTGAATCAGGGTGACCACTTTTTATTTTAATTTGTTGGATCTTGTTCCCACGTTGGTAGGAACTTGTTGAACCTGTATGATGATTACGATCAAAATGAAAACATTCACATGCACACAGAAGACACAGTCATTTTTACTTGGTTCACTACTAAGGGCTACGTCCAAGGAGCATACGCCGACAGGTTGCCGGTCGTACCTAAATCCACTATGATTCACTAGCTGAGGATACAAAAGTTCGGGTACAGACACTCTGTCCCAGGCTCACTGCCTTTACAATAGTTCAGGGATAACTCACTGCATCCCTCGGGTCACTCCCGTTGACTCCCCCTGGCTCACTGCCGTTGGTGAAGTCCCACTCAGTTTATAGACGTGTAGGTCTCTTCTTCATTTGCATAAGAGTGCATCCTTTGTTGAATGTAGATGCTCTATTGAAGTCCGATTCTCACCAGAAGACGAATATCACTTTTCCTCGAATGAACCGAGTAGTTTATTGGCTTTCGTGCAGCTCCAGCAAGGCAGGCGTGCTTCAATAGTGTCTAGGTCTCCTTTTCAATCCCGGCGCGCAAGTCTCCCGGCGGCGCGCAAGTCTCAGGTGCGCAAGACTAAACTGGCGCGCAAGTGTCACTGAAGCACCTGCGCGACACTGCCTTCTTGATCTAAATACTTGCGCGATCCACTTCCTTACTCTTCCAAACTGCCTTGGGAGAACAGCCAAACACCGGCGCGCAAGCTCTACTTGCGCGACAAAACAACCACCTGCGCGACGAGAGCTCGAACAATCTCTCGGCCTTGAACTCCGTTGGAAATGAGGAGGGGTGGTCCAGTATTTATAGGCAAACTGGACCCCCTGCGCGGCGGCGCGCGAGTCTCTTTGCCAAAAACACTTTACTTTATTTACGGATTTTCAGGCCCAAAAATTTGGCAAACACTGGGAAACAGCGCCACCTTCACTACTGTTTTCTTCCTGAACGGTATGATCGCTTTGTTGGTTCACACCCTGAACTTCCACTGAGGATTGACAACAAACACAAACCATACACCAAATCATGCTTTGAAGAACCTGGTTCCAACATGAATATGGACATAATCCATCAAAACATGAGCCAACACTCAAATTACAACAAAAAAACCGAGACGACTCTTTCCCGAGCCTTCCCAACTAGAGACATGATCACGTCGTTGTCTCATCAATCAATTGGGCAATGGTACTTCCCACCTTAAGCTTTAACATTAAGTGGCCAATTCCCAACTACGATGCAACCACCATTAGAATTGTCATTACAAGAACACCCTTAAGCATTTGACAATGCTCCTAGCATGATTTTAAAACAATCGAATAGTCAATTTACCATTGACCCCAAAGCCCAAGTCGAGCCAACTTTTCCTGAGAAGTCCCGACCGACACCAACCACACTTGTCTGCTCCTAAAAATGTGCCTTAAAATGGTTCTCACCAACCATATTCACTTAACAACAGAGGAAAATAGTCAATCCACTACAATATACTAATTAAGAAGATGCCTGACTTAGAGGACCAATGTTTTATAAGTTGAATCGTGATGCCTTCTCCCAAGACATATCACATTTACAATAAGCACACTCACTGAATCTTACACCTGACTCCCAATGACGTTTCAAAGATCAAACCACAAGGGAAACCATGCATCTCACGTATAACTCTGTAAGAGAACCACCCGAACTAGCCCAACAGCTTTAAAGCGTTCAACGCGATGTAAGACCGATGCTCTCTTACTGTATCTAGGATGAAGGCAAGATAGGGGACATTCTCATCACTTAACATAGTACACTAAGAGGATTTTAAAAGACTTCTAGTTAGTCATACACGACTACTGGAAGGAAGAGAGTCTGAACCACTATTGGTCGACTACAAGGAAGGGACTCGGCTTCACCCACCGACAAACCATCATTTAAACTGATCACAAATCCTTTACCACGTGAGGAAATTCCATGACCATTCAATCTTTACCACCAAATATCATCCCAAGACAAAGGTGTTTATCAGGGGTTGCATACACAACCAAACATAAGAACGTTGTGCTGCTGAGCAAGCACCGAAACTTATCTAAAACCCACAAACCATAAAGGAATTCAAGCATAAACTAACCATTCCTCAATAGTCCTCTTTGGCATTCCTTAGACTTTGAAGTACACAAAATTACCAGAACCTACACGACACTCCCCACCCTAGGAGTGTCATAGTTGTCTAAGGAAAGAAGGTAAACTAGCCTCTCACAAGCATGCTAGTACAAAAACACCATAAACAAACATGTGACGCTCCTCCAAGCCACGATCACAATTTCATAACATTTAAAGAAAACCAAACCAACAAGACCGTCATGTAAAAACACCCGAGTCTTTGGAAACTCATCCCGAGCATTGGGACAAACTGATTCTTAAACGCTCAGGCCACTCTACTTGGAGATGACCCGAGACCATACACATAGGTACAAAACTCAAAGATTTAACCAAACTCAACCAGTTTTTTATTTCATTTAACACTAAACGGTACCATGTATATCAACTCATACTACCCTAGGAAAAGAGAAGGGATCAAACGACCAAGAGAGTAGCCGACCATGCCCAAGGCATGTCTAACCTGCTTGGAAAGAGCATAACCCGATGCTCACACCCAAAAAAAATCCCAAAAAACAAAATGACCACCCATCCGAACAAAGGTGTCATTTTAAAACTGAAAGTCCTACAAGGGACAACGACACCTGAACGACACCAAATATTAGAAAACTTACGGCACTAGAAAGGAATTCAAGTCTCTAAGGGAACTACATACTACATGCTAGCCCCTTGCAAAAGAACAAGAGTCAAACCAAGAATTTGGTCACACCAAACCAAAGTCACCGGCTCAAAGCCAAACATCAATCCATTGAAAAAAGTAGAAACAACCTATAAAGAACGCTGCCGTTTCTATCCTAAGGCATTTCAAGAGGAAATCAACTACCCTTACTTGAGGGTATAAACAAAGAACACCGCCAAAGGTTACATTTTCCAATCCCTTTATATTTATTCACATTCAATCATTAAGCATTAAAATATTTAATCCAACATCAAGTGCCATTTTTCAAAACAAATCACATGCTACTTGATTTAGCTAACACTCCAAAGAAAAAACAAGCAAGCTTCACAAAACATCCTTTTAAACATTTAAACAGTTGAAATCCTGTCATTTCCATGCAATTTATCATAATAAATTACTTTTACCATTATAGAAACCTGTAGGGGTCCCATTAAGCCAATTCACTTCAGATCAAAATTGACGGGCTTGCACATAAATAAGCATTTCAGAAAGCATCATGTCATTACATTTAACATGGGTTTCCATTTCCCAATTCATGAAGTGCCCATACACTTCATGGCTTGAAAATTGGCCCCCATTTATAAAAAAAATTACCTTAGAATTTTGACATGCTCTCTCTCTCTCTCTATCTCTCATACACACACATATATATATAAATGTATATATATGGGTGGCCATCTACCAACCCATAAAGTGACCATACACTTTATAGTTTAGCATTTGGCTCCCATTTAATCAAGAAAAATTCACCATTGTATTTAAACTTTAGGAACCCTTTCATTTTATTATCATCCTTAAAAATGTATTCATATTTCTAAAAATGGTTTGAATATATGGGTTACCCTTTCCTGGTTGTAAGTCACCCATACACCTTACAATCTAAAATTGGCTCCTAATCATTCACAACCTAGATATACAAGGCAAACAAGCTATAATAAGCATTAAACATGTAAGTAATGCTAAAAAGTTACCTAAGTAGGTACAACTAAGCATGTTATTTAAGAAACTATCATGGAATATACACACTAAGCATGCAATAACACTCAAGGCACAAAAACCAATCAGAAGGCAACCTATAAATGCAACTACATGGCATGGAACTATGAAAGACATGTTAATTTTCTATGTGCCTATTATGATGCATATAATGAAACTCCATTTCCATATCAGGTCAAGGGTAAAAATCCATAAAGTTAATAAATCATAAGCAGTGGAAATACAACAATCACTCCAGGTGAAATCATATCAACTGTAAAATCAAATAGGATGAACAATAATACCAACCCTAGTCACTTGGTCATTTCCCATACGTGGGGTGATCAGTTCCAAGAACATCTATTAACCAAGCACCGACACATTCATAATCTCCTATCTTCCAACCCAAAATAGTAAGATAAAGGAAATGAAAAAATCTCCTCCGATACCACTTTGTAATGTCCCGACCTGGCTTACCATCTAACTGGTGGCCGGATCAGTGGGTCACATGGCCTCAAGCGTGTCTCCCCGTATGCCAGAGGCTACCAAATAGTAGCAAGGGTCTCATGAGGTGATAGTGGAGAGACTATACCCTCTTATTAGAGTGCACAATGGTATTATCAAAGAATAAACAATAGGAAACAATAGAAGCAGTATATCAACATATAACAGATAGTAGAACAGTGGAAGGAAAATATATTCAATTTAATCAATGTATCCAACACCAGTTTATAAAATGGATGAATTCATGACATGGTATTGATACATATCTGAAATAAGTAAACAAAACAACATGCTTTTCACAACAAAACAATACAGGACTCAAATAAGGAAAAGAACTAAAAAGTACTAAGCCAATCTCTGTGAGAATCCTGAGCTCCAAATAAATCCTTTGATCCTAACTCCAGGTACGACCATACAACAACAATCAAGGTTCAAGGTCTGCAGTCCTACGAATAAGAAAGGTCTACTCAGGTACCCTAGGGAAATGACGGCCCGAGTAGGGTGTGAGATATAAATCTCAAAAGGACATCACCAACATTGTCTCGCCCTATCCAGACAGTGTAATATGAATTAAATAGTGTGTAGGTATGGATCATTAATGATAGAATTGAATAAATAATTAACACCCATCCAATTCCCTAAGGGACACTTGACGGTGATACCTGCTTCATATCAAAGATGACATATAACGACCCATACTTTACATACATTGTTAGAACTTCAAAATTAAATTACACTTATTACAACATATAACAAAACCATGAAAGGACCGTATAGGTATAGTGTCATTAGAAACTGGGAAACATAAACAACTGATTCATAAAGCATCTACATTGTCTCACATTTATTTCATCATATCTATAGTCTCTTTTGGCATATCTTACTTAATAATCTTCTTCCTGACCTGGGGAAAGAAAACATACAAAAGGTTGAGCTCAAATGCTCAGTAAGGGTAAACAAAAGAAATATCAATCACATCATAGTCATAAGAACATAACATTTTGGAAATCTTACCCTGCAAAAGACATCATAATTTCATAATATGGGATAAATCATGGTAGTGAAATGTAATCACAATAATCATAACTTAAAACATGAAGCTTTGTGGCATACACACATAATCATAGAGAATCATTTCTTATTATTCAAGACACATTTCCAAGACTATCTTAGTGGACAAAGTCCATTTCTGAACCGAGTTCATTCCTCGTTTCAGTCCTGTTTCACTGAACCGGTTTAACCTGCCGTTCCAACCATGTCTGTCTCATGAGATATAAAATCTTTACCCAATGCATTGGAGGGAGATATAGGTCCCACCCATCTCATAATGATACCATTCTTATGTGTTCCACAAAATCATAAACCATACATCATAGCATAACCCATGTAATAAAAATGGTATTCTTAAACATCATGACATCATAAAATAATTCATATAAGATAAAGGAATTCATAAAAATAATTCCATCACAACATAATAAAATAAATGTAATAATAGGGATAGAAACAAAACCCTTTATTATCTTATATGGAAAATAATTTTGATAAAACGCTTGAACTCCATTCTTGAGGAAAATATCCTTTCTACTTCAAAAACACTTTTCCTTTCTTTACATGTCATACAATTCTAAACTAAAAGAAGTTGATTAAAAATAAACATAAAAACTTGTAAAGGAATATTCTTGGAAATAATGTTTTAAAAATCCATTCATGCCGTATAAGTTAAAAAAACATTCTTCTCGTACTTTTGTCGGAAAAGTCAAAAAGTACCTCGTACGAAAAACGACAAAAGATTCCTTTAATATCTTTTACTAAAAACTCAAAGAAGGGTAAAATTGGATTTAAAAAATTGTAGGTGGATGGAAATAATATTACATATTGAGGAAACATGGATGTGGATGATAAAATACTCCCCAGTAAATTCTAAAGTATAAACAATATCGGAAAAAATTGAGATTGCGAGGTTGTCCCTTACCTTAGGTCCGATTTACTTCGTAACTGTCCGAACCTCCTGTATAATGATTTAGATAATGTAATTAACTTATTATAGAATCATACTCATTGTTATGATATCATATAAGGTCATATTCTTAGCTTATTATTAGTAATATTTCATTGCTACTTGTTATTCGGGTGTTTATTACTTTTTGTTCTTATGCGTGTTTTGTCGAATAAATTCTTATTCTTCTTTTTAGGTTATAGATACCTCATTTCCAGAATGTTATTAGTGTAATATAAATCATATTTATTCACTCAATTCATTTATTTAATCATTATGCAATGAAAATCATGTAGAACGAGTCACATCACATCATGGAGACGGTATTCCGTACGTACGCACGAGCGATGATATTGTTCCCATGATCGTGGAATTGTATTGGAGTGTATGTATACTATTTCAGAATCAATATCACTTTACAATAATCATATATATTCATTATTTACACCATTATACCCATCCAAGTAAGGTGGTGGTGGAAAATAGATTACACCACGGCGTGGAGACGGTATTCCGTACGTACGCACGCACGGTGATTTCATTTTCCGTAGGATGGATAGATGGTGAAATAGGGTTGTTTCATACTTATAATAACATATCAGTATATGAGTGATACTGATGTTATTAAATCATAATGAAACAACTAAAGAAGAAGAAGTGTAAGAAGAAATAAAGTTGAAAGAATCGGTAACAGACATTACCTCTTCTTTGAAGCGCCTCTTTGAGACCTCCTTTTAGGGCACTAAAATTGGTCTTTGAAGAAGACCAGGACCTCTAGGATGTTTCTAGGAAAATGGAGAGGAAAAATTGGCAGGTTTTGGACGAGCTTGAAGGCTCAAAGTGGTGTGAGGAAGAGAGGGAGGAGGTTCCCTTTTATAAGGGAGGAGAGAGGCATCTTCAGAAAAACTAAAAGTATTATTTTATTATAAAGTCATATTTAGTTTTAAATAGATAAAAATTGATTTATTTAGAAGATAAGTTGGGGATGGGTCGAAATCCTCTCATCCAATTAGAATTTGTACAAGTTTAGTTTACTATTTTAACCTTATCATTTAGATTTAACTTTAAGTTAGATAATTTTACTTTTACCGTGTCTTTTTGCGTTCTTACACTATAAGGTTAATAAACTTACTATAACAAGACAAACGAACCCCAAGTTGTTTATTATTAATATATATAACCTTATATAAGTCATTTTGCAAAACCTTATATTTTTAGGAATAAAATAACAATTAATAATATAATATTTGTTTTAAAAAACTATTTTATGTCAATTTTGACACTATTTAGTAATTGATTTTTGTGAAAATAATAACAGAATGATTAGTTAAAAAAAAGTTAATTAAATCAATACTAACATGTCATATTAACCTATAAAATTAGTTTAATTCATAAAAAGTCTCAAATTACTTTTATTTGGGTATTTATAACATCAATTATGTCAATATTTCATTGATAAGATAATTACTACATCATCTTTGTGTCATAAATAAATTAAATTATTTAATGTTTAAAAATTACAAATAAAATTCCATTATGTAGGAAATCGTTTTAGATTTCTAATGAATATTTATAGTCGAATTTATCTTATGTATAACCCTATATTAAAAATTATTTACTTATTAATCTTTGATTTTAACTATTTTAACCCTTCTTTAAATAAATTAATAATAAATGTACTAATCTAATCCATGTGGGCCTAAATGGTCATATTTTATTCATAAGGTTGTTTTTGGTCGAATTACACTTATCCTATAGAATTAGTACATGTGTTAAGGTAATAATAATATCATTTTTACCCTTAATTACCCTATTTACTTTTAACCGTGGTAAATAAAAGTAAAAAGTTACTATTCACAAAAACTTATTTTCATCTCATTGAACCAAATTTTACTTACTGACATAAACCGTGTCCCTCAGATTTTTGAAATTCCACTCACAGAAGCAGTAAAATTAAGTTTTATGTAAATTTGCAAATTATCCTAGGAGGTGGGTAAAAGACGATAAATAGTTCAATAAAATTTTTATATATCTAAAATTATTATAAAATTACTCCAATGAATTACATTGAACTTATATAGGTATTATGTATCAATTTTGACCTAAATTAAATTTAAATAAAATAAATAATTATTTAAATAAAAAGTCGGTTTTTAAATAGTAACCCAGTGTTTTCACTATTCATCAAAAATTGAAAGTTTCCAGAAAAATACCAAAATTTCACCCTAGGCTAATTTCGATATTCAGAATCCAAAAATGAAGTCCATTTTGATTTTTTTTTTCAAAAAGTGGTTATTACTATTCATAATGGCCAGTTTTAAAAATATTTTAATAGCATATCGTTGTTTAGGGAAACTCAGTATTTCGTACGACGCAAGCTATCAAGGAAGGTCACGATTTCATGTAAAGCAAGCCAAGATAGTGTTGTGTGTAGTGAAAGATTCCTTTGATGATTTATATAAAATAAAAACAAAATATTTCTTATAAAAGTATCGGGTGTTACCTTCTACCCCCCTTAAAATGAATTTCGCCCTCGAAATTCGTCACTTGTAACAAATAGGTGATGATACCTCTCCCTCATAATATCCTCAAGCCCCATGTTGCTTCTTCTAATTGGTGGTTCCTCCATAAAACTTTTACCAAGCGAGTGGTCTTGTTCCGTAGGACTTTTTCACTACGATCGAGAATCTCTATCGGCTGTTCTTCATAAGAAAGATCTTGTTCCAGCGGTACAACTTTTGAGGTGAGTACATGTGAAGGATCAGGTATGTAATTTCTCAGGAGAGATACGTGGAACACATCGTGAACTTGAGAGAGATTCGGTGGAAGCGCCAATCGGTAAGCTACCTTCCCAACATGATCCAGTATTTCGAAAGGACTGATATACCTAGGGCTCAACTTTCCTTTCTTTCCAAATCTCATGACCCTCTTCTAGGGAGATATTCGTAAGAACACATTATCACCCACTTCAAACTCTAAGTCTTTTCTTCGGTTGTCGGCATAACTTTTTTGTCGACTCTAAGCTGCTCTTATGTGTTGTTGAATAGATTGGACCTTTTCTGCCATCTCATCAACAAGATCAGGTCCTAATAGCTTTCTTTCCCCAACTTCATCCCAAAAAGTTGGAGTCCTGCATTTCTTTCCATAGAGAGCTTCATAAGGAGCCATCTGAATACTGGAGTGAAAGCTATTATTATAAGAAAATTCCACCAAAGGTAGGTGTTGATCCCAACCATTTTTGAAATCCATAGAGCAAGCTCTCAACATATCTTCTAGAGTTTGAATTGTCCTCTCAGACTGACCGTTTGTCTGAGGATGATAAGCAGTGCTGAAACTCAACTCTGTATCCAGAGTATGCTGAATACTTCGCTAGAACATTGCGGTAAACCTTGGATCCCGATCAGATATAATAGAAAGTGGCACTCTATGCAATCTTACCACTTCCTTCACATATATCCTGGCAAGCTGATCTAGAGAGAAATCCTCTCTAATAGCGATGAAGTGTGCCGACTTTGTAAGACGATCAATTATGACCCAGATAGCATTATTTCCTTTGGATGTTTTAGGAAGTCCTTTGACAAAGTCCATAGTGATGTTTTCCCATTTCCATTCGGGTATGGGTAATGGTTGTAACATCCCCTTAGACTTCTGTCTCTCAGCATTAACTTGCTGACAAACCAAGCATCGAGAGACATATTCAGCAACATCTCTTTTCATGCCATCCCACCATAAGTACTCTTTCAGGTCCCTATACATCTTCGTGCTTCCAGGATGAATAGATAATGAAGAACTATTAGCCTCATCCAGCAGCTCCTTCTTTAATTCGGGGATGGGAGGAACACAAACCCGATTCCTGAACTTTATTATCCCATCACAAACAAGGTTGAATTTAGGAACATTTCTCACCTTCTTTTGTAACTCTACATCTTCTTTCTATGCCTCTTTAATCTTAACATGTATAGATGGTTGAACATTAATTTGAGAAAGATACGATTTTTCCTCTTTCATTATAATTCCAAGATCCATCCTTTGTAAATCCATATATATTGGATCTTTTGTGATCCTCATCATGGATAAACTAGCATGGTCTTGTTGACTTAATGCATCTGCCACCTTGTTTGATTTCCCAAGGTGGTAATGAATTGAGCAGTCATAATCCTTAATCAGCTCCAAACATCTTCTTTGGTACATATTCATCTCCTTTTGTGTGAAAATATACTTTAAACTTTTATGATCAGTATAAATGTCACACCTTTCCCCATAAAGATAATGCCTCCAAATCTTTAATGCAAATATTACCGCAGCTATCTCCAAATCACGAGTTGGGTAATTTTTCTCATGGATTTTCAACTGTCGTGAGGCATAAGCTATCACCATATTATTTTGCATAAGAACACACCCCAATCCCTTCTTGGATGAATCACTGTAGATCACAAACCTTTCTCTACTACAAGGAAGTGTGATCATAAGTGCACTGGATAACCTTCTTTTCAACTCCTTGAAATTCTCTTCACATTACTCTGTCCAAACAAACTTAACTCCTTTCCGAGTCAACCTGGTGAGTGGATTAGATAATCGTAAAAAATATTTCACAAAACGTCGATAATATCCAGCCAAACCAAGAAAACATCAGATCTCAGTTACTTTTGTTGGTCTCGACCATCTTTCGATAACCTCTGTTTTTGCTGGATCCACAGATATCCCCTCTTTTGAGATTATGTGACCCAAAAATGTAACTTTTTAAAGCCAAAATTCACACTTGGTAAATTTGGCATAAAGCTTCTCATTTCTTAGGGTCTTCAATATAATTCTCAATTAATCTTCATGTTCTTCCTTTCTCTTTGAATAGACAATAATATCGTCTATAAAGACTACCACAAATTGATCAAGATAGTCTCTAAAGACTCTATTCATTAGATTACTGAAGATAGCAGGGGCATTAGTAAGACCAAATGGCATCACTATAAATTCATAGTGTCCATACCTTGTACGGAAAGCCGTCTTTGGTATATCCTCCCTTTTGACCCTTAATTGATGATACCCTGAACGAAGATCAATCTTGGAAAAGTATTGAGCTCCACGTAGTTGGTCAAATATGTCATCAATGCATGGGAGAGGATATTTGTTCTTGATAGCGATCTTGTCAAGTTCTCGATAATCAATGCAGAGTCTCATTGATCCATCTTTATTCTTAACAAACAGAACAGGTGCTCCCCAAGGTGACGCACTAGGGCGTATGAATCCCTTATCAAGATTCTTTTGGAGTTGCTTCTTCAATTCCTACAACTCAATTGGGGCCATTATATAAGGTGTCTTTGAAATAGGAAAAGCACTCGGTATGAGTTCTATTGAAAACTCAACTTCACGATTTTGTGGAAGACCCGGGAATTCCTCTAGAAAGAAATCGTCAAACTTCCGTACAATGGTAATATTCTTAATCGTGAGTTTCTCACCAAACATTTGAGATAAATAACCTTAATTTAGTGGAATCAAGACCCATAAGATGGAAGAAATTTCCACTGGAAGGTTATGTTCATCCTTGCATCGATAGACGATCATAGATTGATCTGGAATATGAAATGTGACTTCCCTTCTTTGGAAATTGATATGAGATCCATATAGAGAAATCCAATCCATGCCAATAATCACATCAAATTCCACTATAGGAAGGATCACAAGATTTTCAGGAAACACTTTCCCACAAACTTCAATCGGAGAAGAATTATAAACTTTTGATGCGACTATTGTGCCATTAGGGGTTGTCTCAGTTAACTCAACATCTAATTGTTGAGGTAATACGGTGATACCCTTAGAAAATTATTCAGAAATAAAAGAGTGGGTGGATCCAGAATCAAATAAAACATTTGCTACTTTAGAGTGGATGGTATGTTTACCTTTCACCACATCGTTATCGTACTCTACATCGCTGATAGAAATTGCATGTGACTTTCCTTTGTCTTTAGCCTTAAGAGTTTGTTGATGTCGACCATCATCATCAACCCTTGGACTTGGGCATTGATTGGCATAATGCCCCATCTCCTTGCACTTGAAACATTGAATTGTAGTAGGTTCATTATGTGTATCCCTTCCTTTTTTTGCATCATTATACATCTTCTTCCCATCATTGTGGCATTCAAATGCCCGGTGACCTTCCTTTACACATTTGAAACATTTACTTGTCCCCTTAAGACAACTCCCTAGATGTTTCTTTCCACACTTTGAGCATAAAGGAAATATCATCTTCTTTTCAGTGTTCTCTTTAGATTTTACTTTGAATTCCATTTTCCTCTTCTTATCAAAACCATATGACTGATGGGTTACTCCAATCTCCATCTCAACTTTGAGAGCACATTGAACGATTTCCTCGTAGCTATTGAAGTCCCTTATGGATAACGCCCTTCGAAGACTTGGTTTTAAGCCACTAAATAATCGATTGATCTTACTCTCAGGTTGGATAATAATACCAGAAGTGTACCTTGCAAGTCTTGTAAAATTTGCTTCATAGGTACCAACAGATTCATCATCCTTTTTCTTTAGTTCAAGAAACTCATTCTCCATCTTTGTTCGGAGAATACGAGGTAAGTACTTATTGAAAAATAAGTTCTTGAACTCGTCCCATTCCATGGACACAATTTCATCTATTGGCCTCGTATTCTTGATAAGATTCCACCACTGATCAGCATCACCTTCCAAACGATACACTGCTAAGATGAATTTATCATGTTCAGAACATTGAAGAACTGAAAATATCTTTTCAGTAGTACTGATCCATTGTTCAGCAACTAATGGATCAGTAGAACCGCTGAATGAAGGTGGACACTGTCTCATGAAGGATTCAATAGAATGTTGCTCCTTCCTTTGCTCGTTCGGAAGTCCTGCATGATTCATAGCTTGAGAAAGTTGTGTGAGCATGGATACAAGATTTTTCATTCTAGATCCCATAACGTTTGGTTTCTCAGGGGGACAATCATTTCATTGACCGTCACATTCCTCATTAACACGGTTCCTTCGGGGTCCAGCCATTGACTTAAAACCAAGAAGAATAGTGTGAACAACACTAATTATAATAGGAAAACCACATAATCAAGAATAAAATTTCACACTTAAAGTCTTATCATAGGTTATTCATGGACATTTCTAAAACACTAAGATTGTGTTCTATGCTTAGACTTATCCTTAGGATTCTTACTAAGGCTTTCACATCCCAGTTTCCAAAGGTTGACTATACCTTTCCTCTGATACCAACTATAACGACCCATAATTTACATACATTGTTAGTGCTTCAAAATTGAAGTACACTTATTACAACATATAACAAAACCATGAAAGGACGGTATAGGTATAGTGTCTTTAGAAATTGGGAAACATAAACAATTGGTTCATAAAGCGTCTACACTGTCTCCCATTTATTTCATCATTTCTATAGTCCCTTTTGGCATATCTTACTTAATAACCTTCTTTTTGACCTGGGGAAAAACATACAAAAGGGTGAGCTCAAATGCTCAGTAAGGGAAAACAAAAGAAATATCAATAACATCATATTCATATGAACATAACATTTTGGAAATCTTACCCTGCAAAAGAGATCATAATTTCATAATATGGGATAAATCATGGTAGTGAAATGTAATCACAATAATCATAACTTAAAACATGATGCTTTGTGGCATACACACATAATCTTAGACAATCATTTCTTATTAGTCAAGACTCATTGCCAAGACTGTCTTAGTGGACAAAGTCCATTTCTGAACCGAGTTCATTCCTCGTTTCAGTCCTGTTTCACTGAACCGATTTAACCTGCCGTTCCAGCCATGTCTATCTCATGAGATATAAAATCTTTACCCAATGCATTGGAGGGAGATATAGGTCCCACCCATCTCATAATGATACCGTTATTATGTGTGCCACAAAATCATAAACCATACATCATAGCATAACCCATGTAATAAAAATGGGATTCTTAAACATCATGACATCATAAAACAACTCATATAAGATAAAGGAATTCATAAAAATAATTCCATCACAACATAATCAAATCAATGTAATAATAGGGATAGAAACAGAACCCTTTATTATCTTAGATGGAAAATAATTTTGATAAAACACTTGAACTCCATTCTTGAGGAAAATATCCTTTCTAATTCAAAAACACTTTTCCTTTCTTAACATGTCATACAATTCTAAACTAAAAGAAGTTGATTAAAAATAAACTTGAAAACTTTTAAAGGAATATTCTTGGAAATAATGTTTTAAAAATCCATTCATGTCGTATAAGTTAAAAAAACATTCTTCTCGTACTTTTATCAGAAAAGTCAAAAAGCACCTCGTACGAAAAACGACAAAGATTCATTTCATATGTATTACAAAAAAATAACTAAAGGGTAAAATTGGATTTAAAAAATTGTAGGTGGATGGAAATAATATTACATATTGAGGAAACATGGATGTGTATGATAAAATACTCCCCAGTAAATTCTGAAGTATAAACAATCTCGGATAAAAATTGAGATTGAGAGATTGTCCCTTACCTTAGGTCTGATTTGCTTTGTAAGTGTCTGAACCTCCTGTATAATGATTTAAATAATGTCATTGACTTATTCCAGAATCATAATCATTGTTATGATATCATATATGGTCATATTATTAGCTTATTATTAGTAATATTTCATTGCTACTTGTTATTCGGGTGTTTATTACTTTTTGTTCTTATGCGTGTTTTGTCGAATAAATTCTTATTCTTCTTTTTAGGTTATAGATACCTCATTTCCAGAATGGTATTAGTGTAATATATATCATATTTATTCACTCAATTTATTTATGTAATCACTATGCAATGAAAATCATGTAGAACGAGTTGCATCACATCGTGGAGACGGTATTCTGTACGTACGCACGAGCGATGATATCATTCCCATGATCGTGGAATTGTATTGAAGTGTCTGTATACTATTTCAGAATAAATATCACTTTACAATAATCATATATATTCATTCCTTACACCATTATACCCATCCAAGTAAGGTGGTGGTGGAAAATAGATTACACCACGGCGTGGAGACGTTATTCCGTACGTACGCACGCGCGGTGATTTTGTTTTCTGTAGGATGGACAGATGGTGAAATAGGGTTGTTTCATACTTATAATAACATATCAGTATATGAGTTATACTGATGTTATTAATTCACAATGAAACAACTAAAGAAGAATAAGTGGAAGAAGAAATAAATTTTAATGAATCAGTAACAGACATTACCTCTTCTTTGAAGTGCCTCTTTGAGACCTCCTTTTAGGGCACTAAAATTGGTCTTTGAAGAAGACCAGGACCTCTAGGATGTTTCTAGGGAAGTGGAGAGGAGAAATTGTCAGGTGTTGGCCGAGCTTGAAGGCTCAAAGTGGTGTGAGGAAGAGAGGGAGGAGGTGCCCTTTTATAAGGGAGGAGAGGGGCACCTTTGGAAAAATGAAAAATATTATTTTATTATAAAGTCATATTCGGTTTTAAATAGCCCCAAATTGATTTATTTCGAAGCTAAGGTGGGGATGGGTCGAAATCATCTCATCTAATAGAATTTGGATAAGTTTAGTTTTTTCACACCCCGACCACGGACGCCTGTTGTTTTTTTTTTGTTTTTTTTTATTTTTTTCTCGGCCCCGCGACTTTGGACAGAGTTGCGTTGGGTCCAGGTTTGAATTTCCATTGAAGCGTAGATGTTTTCGGTGGGTTTCGGGCTAGTGCGCAGTCACCGCACTGCTAGCAGTCGCTGTGAATTCGGTCCGGGGTGGTGCGCGGTCACCACGCATTTGGTCCGATCATGCGTTCGGACCTGGTGAGTGCGCGATTGCCCACCTCTTTAGATAAATAATAAAATTAAATGAATAAATTAAATTTAAAATAATTTTATAAAATGTTCAATAATAACAATAACAACAATTTATAATATTGTTATTCTTAAGATTATTATTAAGATTGTTATTATTATTCTTATTAAGATTATTATTATTATTATTATTAGTTTAGTATTATTCTTTTTTTTTCTCTTTTCTTTTATTATTTACTTTCCATTTTATTTTATTTTTATCTTTTTTTCCTCCTTTCTTTCCCCCGTTTTTTCTTATTTATTTCTCCTCCTCTCTCTCTTTCTTCTCTCTTTTCCCTCCTTCCACGCGGGTGTCCCCTGTGTAGCGACCCAGCCCCCTTTTCTTCTCCTCGCGCACCAGCAGCAGACCGGCCCCCTTCCTCCTTCCCTGTCCAGCTCCCGTTGCCCTCACCTCGCACCCCAGTGCTTGGGCTCCCACCTCCCTCCTACAGCCTACCTCAGTCGTGCCACCCATCCGCAACCCCTGCCTCTCGCAATGCTCTTGTCCGCGGCCACCCTCCAGCGACCCGGCGATCCAGCGTTGCGCCTCCCGCCTCTTGCTCCCGCGTCGCCTCGCCCATGTTGCATCCCCACTTGCTGACCTCGCCCCTACGGCCTCCGGTGCTCAGCCGTCCCACGACACCCTCCTCCTGCTGCACCCGCCGACCCGCGGTACCCTCCTGCTGCACCGACAGCCGTCCGACCACCACCTGTGTTGGCTTCCGATATTACACAGAGAGCACCTGACCCCCCTGTCTTCCTCATCACAATGCACCGGCCCCCTTGATCTTACAACGCCTCACCGCCCCGACCTATTTTTGTACCGCCATCATCTCGCACCCCGACCAGCTTTGCTCCTGCCCTGTCATTGCCCCCTTGCTCTGCCTCCGTCCAGCCGCCGCCCTCCTGCCCTGCAGCCACGGGCATCGCACAGCAGTGCCACACCCCAGCCCCTGCCTTCCGTGATGCTCCTATCCGCAGCCAGCCTACAACGACCCGATCCAGCGCTGTGCCTCCCACCACCCTTCTCGCTGTTTTGTTCACTCCATCCAGCACTGCCCCGCACCTTTGGCGTGACCGACCAGATCCCCTCTTCCCAGCATCCCAGCCAGCTAGCCAGCCTCCGGCCAGCAGCGCTGTATGCACCTGCGGCCTTTCCCTCCTGCTGTGTGTGCCCCAAAAAACTCTCGGTGATCTCTTCCCACCATGTTGTCCAGCTTCCTGCACCCGGCTGGCCTAATTCCCTGTGCAGCAGCTCGCCTCCGTGCTACCCCTCATGCACCAGCCTGCTCCAGGTCTTCCCTTAGGCACTCTGCCTGTTGCAGAGCCTTTTCCAGCGGCACTCTCCTCTCCTTTCTACACACCTTTCCTGAAGTGCCTTGCGCACCCCCGCTGCGCACCCCTACTTTTGGAGCCGTTTTCTCCCTCTACAGGCGACATGTCCGGCGTCGCCACCTCCAGCCTGCGGCCCCTTCCCTTGTTCGCAATTTCTGGACAACACCCTTAGCACGCACCCCTTATTCCAGTAGAAGTCCACCCCCTGTACCTCTCGCTCTCCTGCCCGCATCCCCTTGGCCTGCCCTGCTCTGCCTGCACATAGCCGGTGTGCCCCCGCCTCACAGCCGTTGTCCGGCAGCACCTCCCGTGCCTCTGACCAACTCTGACAAGCTCCGGCCAGCAGTGGTGTAGGCCCTTGGTGCACGCGCCCCATCCCTACTTTATCCATCCTGCAGTGGCGTAGCGTCCCGTCAACTTTCTCCTTTGCTTCACTGGACGCAGACCTCGTTTCGGCAGTCGCACACATTATTCTCAATTGGGCGCGTGAAGAACGCTCGCCGCTGAAGGCAAGCGATTTGGGGCTCTTTCCATTTTTCCCTCTCCAATTTCGAGGCAAGTGTTATATTGTTTATTCTTTTGGATTATTTGAAGTCATTTTTTCTTTGATTTTAGTTGTTTTTAAATTGCTACAGCGTGTTGGCAAGAAAAACCCGTGATACTGCGGTCATCGTCTTGTGCGTGCTTGTTCGCCCTTGCAAGGCGTGGCGCGTCTTCATGTTCGAGCTGCGAATCGAGGTAGGTGCCCCATTGCACTTACCTTTAAATTTAGAATTTATTAATTTCTTGATGTTTTCTTAATTTTAAGAAATGATAAATAATATTAGATAATAAAATTTTAAATGATTATTTAGTGTGAAAAGAGCCGTTAATTTTATACCGAACAATTAGAACATTTTCTTGATGGGCAGACACCCAGCTTTGAAAGAATGCCTGTTTGGCCTTTAAACATAATTCACGGAATTTGAAACGTACTTCTAGTTTTAAAGATAAATGATTTCTTCTGAACAAGTGTTTTGGGTTTTCTCGAGAAATGAAGTTTTGCTTTAAACTTGGTGAAGGCCCGTTTGGCACTTTAATAAAATAGATTACATTGGAAAACCCACTCAGGGGTGATCTTTGGTATGCGTTGATTGCGTGAGTTATATGTGATGTTAGTGCTTTGTGATTGCTTGATTTACATTGTGGACACACCACTCTTTTTATTGTATGTGTTGACATGGGAACCTGGCATAGTGAGTGAATCTTCTAAGAACGATTGCTGCACTAGTTTAGATTACGCACTGGCTAGTGGCCCCATTCAGGGGAATACTGAGTTATTGCTGCTATGGGGATTGGGCCCCTCGGTTAGGCCATGCAGGGCTATGCCAGGCATTAGGGCGTTATGACGTTATCGAGTTAGGGCATGCCTTCAGGATGAGTCAGATGTATAGTACGTTCTGGATTGTTCACGATCTTCTATGTTCGACCCATGTTTCCTTTAGTGTGTATTTGTGTGTGGTGGACAATTGAGAGGTCTAGTTCGGTTGCTGGCCTATGTGCGCCACTTTTCACTTTTCCCTTGGTGTGTGTTGTGTGCTATGTGTGGTTTTCCTTTGGTTAATAACTGAAGTCTAGGTTTCAAAATTGTTCGTAGAAAAATGTTTTAAAAATGAAATGGATCTTTTCCTTTCAAACATTAAACTTGGTTTTAAATTAAAAAGGTCAAGGGACTGTTACTTGTTTTAGAAATGAAAGTGTGAGTGAAAACCAGTATTTTGTATATTTAGTTCAAACCTGGAATTAGTAAATTTCTTTATTTAAAGGTAGTGCATTGGGAATAGATATCGGGCTAGCCTACTGAGTTTTAATACTCATTCCTATAGTTATTTTCTGTTTTTAGTGTTTGTGCAGGTTACAGCTTGGGTGCGTTCGCCTTGAGTGACGTTTGGTCGTGAGTTGGTGAGTGACCCGCGAGGTCACACGGTGATAGTGGTTGTCTCTTTCTGTTAGTTTTATTTTATTTTTTTCTTGTTAGTTACTTTACATTGTTTATTTATTTTGCGCTGCTCTGTTATTTTTTCTGCTGCTTTAATTATTTATTTTTGTTGGGTGAAATCGTTCCCACTTGCTCACTGTTGATGCCCTGGCGCTTGTCGCCAGCCCGGGAGGATCGGGAACGCCTCTCGGGTCATGTCGCGGACCGGCTCGGGTGACCGGTTTAGGGTTGACCTGGGTCGGTTCGTGACAAAATGGTATCAGAGCAGGTCGGCCCTTAGAGGGCCTCACTTTTCAGAGCGCCCTTTGTTATTTGGGATGTTTTGTAGAAGGAGATTGGGACTGTCGAAGCTCAGGAGGTAGGTTACGGGTCGGTGCCTGATCACCACCGCTCGTGACGAGACCTGAGTTACCAGGGTTAGTCCAGGATTTGAGTCTTTTATCTTTGGTTGTTTTGGATTGAGGGATGACAATGGTGGAGAATCGATTCAGTTTGAGGCCTCACATGGGGTGGTGACCCATGTGGAGTCCAAGTGCCCGGTTTAAGGTCCTCTTAGTGTTATGCCTTAGTCGGGGCATGGCTCACCACCATGTTGCTGGGTCAGACATGTGCACTAGTTCCTCATTTCAGTGGGTTATTTTTTTTGCTTGTGTTTTGTTTTATTCTCGGTTGGTTTGAGTGTGCATTAAAAGTGAAATTGTTTTTTTAATGGAAAGGTGTTTCTTACAAATTGTTTTTTAAATTACTAAAGTGGGTTTTTAAAGAGAAGGTGTGTTGGTTTGGAAAAACTTGGTATGTGTTTGGATTTGGTAAGGAAAAATAATTGTTTGAACCTTGGCACTCCTTA
Source organism: Viscum album (assembly GCA_963277665.1). Taxonomy (NCBI): domain Eukaryota; kingdom Viridiplantae; phylum Streptophyta; class Magnoliopsida; order Santalales; family Viscaceae; genus Viscum; species Viscum album. Next base: position 1,595,268,425 of record OY728150.1, read on the forward strand.
TAGAGGGTCACATGTGCATGGGTATGTATGGAAAGTGCGTGGCGGCACTTGTTCACAGATGATGTGAGCGGGATTGAATGAACGCACGTGTGACGGTTCATAAAGTGCCATAGGTGAGTTTTGAAAATTTTAAAGAAATAACAGTTTTCGAAAAGTGATTTCTCCTTGTGTTTTATATGTTTGTATTATGGGCCTATTTCCCTTGGCTTGTGTCATTGCTTTGATTGAGTTTTGTCCTGATGCCTATTTCTATGGTGTTTCTCGTGTTGTCATGAGTATGCCGCCCGGAAAGCCTCCCAAAGTTATCAATTAGTTATTCTCAGTTATCAGTTCCTTTTGTATGTTTCATGCTTATCGATGTAGTCGAAGTCTATTAGAGGTAGTTGTATAGTTCTGAAAGATGGTGTGTCTTCGGGTTGTTGGGAAATCCCAGGATTGTTAAGGCTCGTACCTCCCTAGAGTTATTTGAGGGTTTAGTTTTGGACTAGTAAAAATGAAATGTCTCATCATCGTTAGAGTTTTGGGTGTGACTAATGGTGGTCGACTTCTGCGAAGGTTCCTCATCTGACAAGGAGTGCAGGCTGGTGGAACCTGTCTCCAAGAAAATATCATCGTCGGTACCGACTCCTAGTTCGCCGGACCACTCTCTTGTACGCCACCAGTATGGCCTGTACAGACATTCTAAGTCGTCATGTTGCATCCCTTTGAAAATGTACGACCATCGCGGTTGTTGAATCATTGAACGGAAGAAGGAGTTAGAGACCATAAGATGAAAAATGCCTGACTGTGAGGCAGGAGATGCTTCAGCTATCATGGCCCCAGCCACAGGTCTCGGGGTGAAGCTCGCGCGCAGTCAGGAGTTGTCGAGGGTGTGTGGAACCTCGGTCTAGATAATGTCTTTGGATTTGGAATGTAAATATCCAAAATTTCCCTTGTTCTATTCTCATCGCAGTTGTAATCTCATCCTTGTTGTGGTGGCATGATGAGCCCGTTTCCCCACAATCCAAGTGGTCTTATCTGCTCTCAGTGTGGTTCTTAAGTTGTTTGGTCTCTCTGAATGGAGTGGGCCCGTGAATAAACAGACCTGTTTTTTTTTGAGTTGGTCCTAACTGTGTTTGATAGGGGAATGTTCGTTTTGTGAAGTTGACGGGAGGTGTTGAGTTAATTCCTTATCCTCGGGTTGTTGTGTTGTTTCGTAGCAAGATTTACGTTTAAGTCTCTGGGTGTTGTTCGGTCCATGTGGAGAAATTAACTGGGTTCAGTTTGGGAGTTCCTGTGTTGCCCCCCCCTCGGGGGTGATATAACCGGGTTTCAAGGATTCCATATTAGTAAGTTCTTGTGGTGGGGAGAACCCTCACAAGTTCTCCCCTCAATCTATGGCACTGGTTTTCCTTGAATTGGTCGGGTGTGACGTTTGTTGGTAATGGTCACCCTGAAGCTCTCGGTTCTCTATGATTTTGTATGGGAATAAACTCAACTTGTGTCAACTGTTGGCTTGGTGACTTTCTGGGGGAAGAAAGTGTCTGTGGTGGGGAGAATTGTCACACCCCGACCACGGACTCCTGTTGTTTTTTGATTTTTTTATTCTATTCTCGGCCCCGAGACTTTGGGCAGAGTTGCGTTGGGTCCAGGTTTGAATTTCCGTTGAAGCGTAGATATTTTCGGTGGGTTTCAGGCTAGTGCGCAGTCACCGCACTACTAGCGGTCGCTGTGGATTCAGTCCGAGGTGGTGCGCGGTCACCACGCATTCGGTCCGATCATGCGTTCGAACCTGGTGAGTGCGCGATTGCCCACCTCTTTAGATAAATAATAAAATTAAATGAATAAATTAAATTTAAAATAATTTTATAAAATGTTCAATAATAACAATAACAACAATTTATAATATTGTTATTCTTAAGATTATTATTATTATTATTATTAGTTTAGTATTATTCTTTTTTTTTTCTCTTTTATTTTATTATTTACTTTCCATTTTATTTTATTTTTATCTTTTTTTTCCACATTTCTTTCCCCCGTTTTTCTTCTTTATTTCTCCTCCTCTCTCTCTTTCTTCTCTCTTTTCCCTCCTTCCACGCGGGTGTCCCCTGTGTAGCGACCCAGCCCCCTTTTCTTCTCCTCACGCACCAGTAGCAGCCCGACCCCCTTCCTCCTTCCCTGTCCAGCTCCCGTTGCCCTTGCCTTTCACCCCAGTGCTTGCGCTCCCACCTCCCTCCTACAGCCTACCTCAGTCGTGCCACCCATCCGCAACCCCTGCCTCTCGCAATGCTCTTGTCCGCGGCCACCCTCCAGCGACCCGGTGATCCAGCACTGCGCCTCCCGCCTCCTAATCCCGCGTCGCCTCGCCCATGTTGCGTCCCCACTTGCTGACCTCGCCCCTACAGCCTCCGGTGCTCAGCTGTCCCACGACACCCTCCTCCTGCTGCACCCGCCGACCCGAGGTACCCTCCTGCTGCACCGGCAGCCGTCCGAGCACCACCTGTGTTGGCATCCCATATTACACAGAGAGCACCCGATCCCCCTTTCTTCCTCAACACAATGCACCGACCCCCTTGATCTTACAACGCCTCACTTCCCCGACCTATTTTTGTACCGCCATCACCTCGCACCCCGACCGACTTTGCTCCTGCCCTGTCATTTCCCCCTTGCTCTACCTCCATCCAGCCGCCGCCCTCCTGCCCTGCAGCCACGGGCATCGCACAACAATGCCACACCCCAGCCCCTACCTTCCGTGACGCTCCTATCTGCAGCCAGCCTACAACGACCTGATCCAGCGTTGTGCCTCCCACCACCCTGCTCGCCGTTTTGTTCACTCCATCCAGCACTGCCCCGCACCTTTGGCGTGACCGCCCAGATCCCCTCTTCCTAGCATCTCAGCCAGCCAGCCAGCCTCCGCCCAGTAGCACTGTATGCACCTGCGGACTTTCCCTCCTGCTGTGTGTGCCCCAGCAAACTCCCGGTGATCTCTTCCCGCTATGTTGTCCAGTTGCCTACACCCGGCTGGCTTAATTCCCTGTGCAGCAGCTCGCCTCCGTGCTACCCCTCATGCACCAGCCTGCTCCAGGTCTTCCCTTAGGCACTCTTCCTGTTGCAGAGCCCTTTCCAGCGACACTCTCCTCTCCTTTCTGTACACCTTTCCCGAAGTTCCTTGCGCACCCCCTCTACGCACCCCTACTTCTGGCGCCGTTTTCTCCCTCTACAAGCGACCTGTTCGGCGTCGCCACCTCCAGCCTGCGGCCCCTTCCCTTGTTCGCAATTTCTGGACAGCACCCTTAGCACGCACCCCTTATTCCAGCAGAAGTCCACCCCCCTGTACCTCTCTCTCTCCTTCCTGCATCCCCTTGTCCTGCCCTGCTCCGCCTGCACATAGCCGGTGTGCCCCCGCCTCACAGCCGTTGTTCGGCAGCACCTCCCGTGCCTCTGACCAGCTCTGACAAGCTCCGGCCAGCAGTGGTGTAGGCCCTTGGTGCATGCGCCCCATCCCTACTTTATCCGTCCAGTAGTGGCGCAGCGTCCCGACAACTTTCTCCTTTGCTTCACTGGTCGCAGACCTCGTTTCGGCAGTCGCACACATTATTCTCAATTGGGCGCGCGAAGGACGCCCGCCGCTGAAGGCAAGCGATTTGGGGTTCGTTCCATTTTTCCCTCTCCAATTTCGAGGCAAGTGTTATATTATTTATTCTTTTGGATTATTTGAAGTCAGTGTTTCCGTGATTTTAGTTGTTTTTCAATTCCTGCAGCGTGTTGGAAAGAAAAACCCGCGATACTGCGGTCATCGTCTTGTGCGTGCTTGTGCGCCCTTGCAAGGCGTGGCACGTCTTCGTGTTCGAGCTGCGAATCGAGGTAGGTCCCCCATTGCACTTACCTTTAAATTTAGAATTTATTAATTTCTTGATGTTTTCTTAATTTTAAGAAATGATAAATAATATTAGATAATAAAATTTTAAATGATTATTTAGTGTGAAAAGAGCCGTTAATTTTATACCGAACAATTGGAACATTTTCTTGACGGGCGGACACCCAGCTTTGAAAGAATGCCCGTTTGGCCTTTAAATATAATTCATGGAATTTCAAACGTACTTCTAGTTTTAAAGATAAATGATTTCTTCTGAACAAGTGTTTTGGGTTTTCTCGAGAAATGAAGTTTTGCTTTAAACATGGTGAAGGCCCGTTTGGCACTTTAATAAAATAGATTACTTTGGAAAACCCACTCGGGGGTGATCTTTGGTGTGCGTTGATTGCGTGAGTTATATGTGATGTTAGTGCTTTGTGACTGCTTGATTTACATTGTGGATGCACCCCTCTTTTTATTGTATGTGTTGACATGGGAACCTAGCATAGTGAGTGAATATTCTAAGAACGATGGCTGCACTAGTTTAGATTACGCACTGGCTAGTGGCCCCATAGCAGGGGAATACTGAGTTATTGCTGCTATGGGGATTGGGCCCCTCGGTTAGGCCATGCAGGGCTATGCCGGGCGTTAGGGCGTTATGACGTCATCGAGTTAGGGCATGCCTTCAGGATGAGTCAGATGTATAGTACGTTCTGGATTGTTCACGATCTCCTAGGTTCAACCCATGTTTCCTTTAGTGTGTATTTGTGTGTGGTGGACAATCGAGAGGTCTAGTTCTGTTGTTGGCCTATGTGCGCCACTTTTCCCTTTTCCCTTGGTGTGTGTTGTGTGCTATGTGTGGTTTTCCTTTGGATAATAACTGAAGTCTAGGTTTCAAAATTGTTCGTAGAAAAATGTTTTAAAAATGAAATGGATCTATTCCTTTCAAACATTAAACTTGTTTTTAAATTAAAAAGGGAAAGGGACTGTTACTTGTTTTAGAAATGAAAGTGTGAGTGAAAACCAATATTTTGTATATTTAGTTCAAACCTGGAATTAATAAATTTCATTATTTAAAGGTAGTGCATTGGGAATAGATATTGGGCTAGCCTACTGAGTTTTAATACTCACGCCTATAGTTCTTTTCTGTTTTTAGTGTTTGTGCAGGTTACAGCTTGGGTGCGTTCGCCTTGAGTGACGTTTGGTCGTGAGTTGGTGAGTGACCCGCGAGGTCACACGGTGATAGTGGTTTTATCTTTCTGTTAGTTTTATTTTCTTTTGTTCTTGTTAGTTACTTTACATTGTTTATTTATTTTGCGCTGCTCTGTTATTTTTTCTGCTGCTTTAATTATTTATTTTTATTGGGCGAAATCGTTCCCACTTGCTCACTGTTGATGCCCTGGAGCTTGTCGCCAGCCCGGGAGGATCGGGAATGCCTCTCGGGTCATGTCGCGGACTGGCTCGGGTGGACGGTTTAGGGTTGACCCGGGTAGGTTCATGACAAGTTTACTATTTTAACCTTATCATTTAGATTTAACTTTAAGTTAGATAATTTTACTTTTACCGTGTCTTTTTGTGTTCTTACACTATAAGGTTAATAAACTTACTATAACAAGCCAAACGAACCCCAAGTTGTTTATTATTAATATATATTACCTTATCTAAGTCATTTGGACAAACCTTAGATTTTTAAGAATAACATAACAATTAATAATATAATATTTGTTTTAAAAAACTATTTTATGTCAATTTTGACACTATTTAGTAATTGATTTTTGTGAAAATCATAACAGAATGATTAGTTATAAAAAAGTTAATTAAATCAATACTAACATGTCATATTAACCTAGAAAATTAGTGGAATTTATAAAAAGTCTCAAATTACATTTATTTGGGTATTTATAACATCAATTATGTCAATATTTCATTAATAAGATAATTACTGCATCATCATTGTTTCATAAATAAATTAAATTATTTAATGTCTAAAAATTACAAATAAAATACTATTATGTAGGAAATATTTTTAGATTTCTAATGAATATTTATAGTCGAATTTATCTTATGTATAACCCTATATTAAAAATTATTTACTTATTAAACTTTGATTTTATCTATTTTAACCCTTCTTTAAATAAATTAATAATAAATGTCCTAATCTAATCCATGTGGGCCTAAATGGTCATATTTTATTCCTAAGGCTGTTTTTGGTCGAATTACACTTATCCAATAGAATTAGGATATGTTTTAGGGTAATAATAATATCATTTTTACCCTTAATTACCCTATTTACTTTTAACCGTAGTAAATAAAAGTAAAAAGTTACTATTCACCAAAAATTATTTTCATCTCATTGAACCACATTTTACTTACTGACATCAACCGTGTCTCTCGGATTTTTGAAATTCCACTCACAAAAGCGGTAAAATTAAGTTTTATGTAAATTTGCAAATTCTCCTAGGAGGTGGGTAAAAGACGGTGAAAAGTTCAATAAAATTTTTATATATCTAAAATTATTATAAAATTAATCCAATGAATTAAATTGAACTTATATAGGTATTATGTATCAATTTTGACCTAAAATCAATTTAAATAAAATAAATAATTATTTAAATAAAAAGTCGGTTTTTAAATAGTAACCTAGTGTTTTCACTATTCATCAAAAATTCAAAGTTTCCAGAAAAATACCAAAATTTCACCCTAGGCTAATTTCGATATTACAAATCCAAAAACGAAGTCCATTTTGAAAAATAAATTTTCAAAAAGTGGTTATTACTATTCATAACGGCTAGTTTTAATAATATTTTAATAGCATATCGTTGTTTAGTGAAACTCGGTATTGCGTACGGCGCAAGCTATCAAAGAAGGTCACGATTGAGTGTAAAGCAAGCCAAGCTAGTGTTGTGTGTAGTGAAAGATTCCTTTGATGATTTATATAAAATAAAAACAAAATATTTCTTATAAAAGTCTCGGGTGTTATATGACATGTCTGAATATGTCATTGTGTGTGTGTATATATATATAAATATATAAATATATAAATATATATATATTGGTTATCACTGACATGAGTTAAGAATGCCTCTCTTCCATACATTTATATATATATGTAGTTGGTGTGGGGTAAGAATGCCTCCCACCCATAGAAGATAGTGGCATGGGGTAAGAATGCTTCCCACCCATAGGAAATAATGGCATGGGGTAATAATGCCTCCCACCCACATGTAAAAAATGGCATATGGTAGTAATTCCTCCCACCCACATGTAAATAATGGCATGGGGTAATAATGACTCTCACCCACATGTAAATAATGGAACGTGGTAGTAATGAATCTCACCCACATGTAAACAATGGAATGGGGTAGTAATGCCTCCCGCCCACATGTAAAGATTTGTATGGGGTAAGGATGACTCCCGCCCACATGTAAAGAATGACACAATTTTAATATAATGCATATGGAATTACCTCATATTCATTTCAAATAGAAAATTCCATATTCATAATCATTTATATCAAGTAACATAAGTAAAAACCCTCTTATGAATTTCAATCAAACATTAAAATTATTGATCACATTCATTTATCCAAGTGTACTTAAGGCATAAAATCCCAAGTATTTATGATGACATGGTTACACATTCCTCCCCAAGCATCAGGAAAAGCCTCTCACTCATGTCACAAGCCATTTCAAATTCACTTTAAACATTTAAAAAGACATATGGTGATTTATGATCATAGATAATGGGTATGGACTAAACCCCCTTAGATATGTCATGTTCAAAAAATTCTTTTCACTATCATAGGCTGTGCTTACTATATTAACCCAAGGCGTGGTATTACCACCCTAATCTATTCATTTTTAAGTTTAACCATTTAATACATTTCAAGGTAAAATATGCCACTAGGTAGAAGTCATCCTACTGAAGTCTTTACACTCAATTTTACTAAACATGCGAAATTGATTTAAGGCCTAGCCATTCCAATTAAAGAATGTCACTATTTCACTTAAGTCATCCTAAACATTTCAAGTCCATTTAGATTCCTATAATTAAAGTCATCCTATCACATGTGAGTCTCCCTAAACAAGTCATATAATTTACTTTGCCTTGACAGGAAAAATTCATACACATGGCTTAAGGAGATACAAAGAATTATTAAGAAAGCAAGGATAAAGGCCAAATGATACTGCATTAATTAAAACTAAGGTAGTTCATAAATCAACTAATTAATTCATTAATATTTAAAATTGTATTGAAGAGGGACCCTACCTCAAAGTGGAACTAAGATTTCCACTTCATATCTTGGTGATTTATAACTACAAGATGCTGCTCCACCACTAGGTATATGCACCTTCACATATAAGGAAAGACACCTAGCCCCTATGCACACACCTGTATGGCCATGAGCATGTGCAATGGGATCCTCACATGTATGCTTATATGCATATACCCATCTCCACTCACCTACACATGCATTTATATATATATATATACATGGGTACACCTATCCCCATACATGTGTAATAATTTCCATGTATGATTATACACATAACAGAGGAACCTCCCCCCCACACATATATTTACTTACTTATGCACACGCAGGCGAGTCACCCTAGACTTGGCGACTCAAAATCACAAAGTAGCAACCAAAGAAATACAAGATAATTACTATGAACCTTAATACACATAAAGTCCCTAAAATAGGTAGTTAAAAACAAAGCAGACGGTGTAAGTCTTACCCTGAAACATAGTCGGTGGACCGAAACCACCTGAATTGCCTCTCCTTCGGTTGCCGTTGCCGGGACATGCAAAAACAAGACCCGAGGATGCCTTCACATAACCTATAACTGGAAAAGAAAACAAAAATAAAAGTTAGACCCAAACCTAGGTTCGGTCAAACCTCATCGAGAAATGGATAGGCTGAAATTTGACTGAAAACAGGGAGGAGAAGGTGAGGAAGACCTTACCATGAAGGATTCTATGAGAAAATGAGGGGGAACCTGCCGAAATCAGAGATCAGAAGAGATACAAGGGAGGGGGGTCATGTGCATCGAGAGGGAGAGCCCTCAGGTTGGTGTGCATCGTATATGAGGGATGGGAGAGGGAGATATTAGATTAGGTTTTTAATTTTTATTTTAATTTAATTTTAAAAGATATTAAATTTCTAAAAAGTGTGTGTTGTGCATAGTTAGGCCGCATGGTTTGGAAAACTATGCACCAACCGTGCATCCTCCATTGGAAATCTGGAGCACCCCACATGGTCTAAGAACATGGTTTGGAAAACCATGCATATCCCATGAAAAATGTCTCTGCCCCCTTAAATTAGGGTCGCACAATTACCTATAGTGGACCACACGATTTCAGAAAAACCATGTGCCCTCTCCAGTTTTCCAAAAACCTTGTTTTTTGGGTTCAGTACTCCCGAAATTATTCAATACACCCTAGAAAATTAACTATCCTTCACCCAAGTCCAAAAAAAAATACTCTTAAGTTACCCAACTCTCAAAATTCCATTCTAAGGCTCAGTTTTAAAAACGACTAGTTCGGTAATTAAAAAAGTTCAAAAATATTCGCTTTTTAGTCCAGTAAAAAATGCGGATCATTACATGGTTTCACCATTAATTTTATTGAGGTTATATTGATTACTAAATTTCACAAATGATTTTTGTATCATTTTCTAAAAGTATAAAAAAATTCGAATGCATTTTCTCAGTTTTGAGTATCTCGCTTGTTTTTTTTATTAAAATTAATGTCAATTTTAAATAAAGACACATTTAAAGTTATATCGGTCACACCGTGTGTGGGATTGAGGTTTGAAAAATTATTATACATCAAAAATTAATTAAATATAATTTCCCTAAATATAAAAAGCAATCCAAATGCATTTTCTCAGTTTTCAGTATGTCATTTGCGTTTTCTACTAAAATGTCATTTCAAATTGGAAACATGCACTTTGAGTCATACGGGTCACACTGTGTGTCGGTTTGATGTGATACTACTTACTACATGTAAAAAATGAATTATTAATTTATTTTCTAAATTATCAAGACAATCATAGTACATTTTCTTGGTTTTTCAGTGAGTGAAAGACATTTTTGAATTAAATTGTCAATTTTAAACTGATAACGGGCACTTTGAGTCATACCGGTCACACAATGCATAAGATATCGATATTCTGTGAATGTAAAACATTGTTAATTTTTTAAACCATATTTTATGGTTAAATAAACGTTTCCTAGGAACTTGAAGAGTTTTGGAAGTGTTCCTGTGGTGTAGGTCACGAAATGAGGAGAAAAGGGACCAAACAGCACATAACGCATGATTGACACACAGTTAGTGTTAACTTTAATCTTGGTCCAGGAAACTATATGGATTGGTGAACATTTCATAAATAGGTATAGAACACATTTATCTAATGGTTTTTTAAACTGTGCAGGTATCTCTAGGTAATCATGCGACCCAAATTCCCTTCGATAGTGGCTTGTGCACGGTTTGGAAAACCTTATGGACTGTATGACCCATTAAAAGTTAAAAAATTTATAGTTTTGACATCTCTTGATTTTTAGATCCAACCTAATTTATCCTCCCATTTGACCACCTCTACCCTAGGTGATAAACTAGTAGCCTAATGTCCCACTATGGATGATTCTCCTTCGATTCTTGGGCATTTGGAGAGCGGTTGGGTGCAAATTGAGGATCTGGTTGAGTCTAACACTCCTCTTTGCTCCATTTTATGGATTAGGGATTGTGGGATTTATCATATTCTTCCAAATCCCTAAAACCTTCACTTTTCCAATAGATTATAGGTTGTGGATTAAGTGAGCATTTGAGTTAGAATAAAGGGTGGATATTAAGCAAGCGTTTATAAATGGTCATGAGGTAGGTGGTATAAAAGCTTTTACCCATAGTCTTGATGTGTTATATGTGTATGTAGTTGTTTTATTTCACTTATATGTTGAATTTTGATATATTGGGTTACATAAAGGGATTTAGAACATAAATTAAGGTGCAAGGACCCTCACGGACCCCGTTGGGTTCGTCGATGATGTGAGACAGAACCTAGGGCAACCCATGGGGTAAGCTGGACACCTGTAATTGGTAACCAAATTTAGTAAACCGTTATATAGGAGTGTTATCATATTGAATGAGTATTAAATATGTATTTGGAATGAGGGGAGGGTTAATAGTTAATTAAAACAATTATTAGATGTCTTTTGTAAATGATTAAGAGGTTTTGAAAGGGTTTTGATGGCATGTTTTGGGACTTGAACCGGTTATATACTTATTAATGATAAATGATGTTTGAAAATGAGAAATCATTCAAAAGGAGGTGTTGACCTAAAAGTGATTTAAAACAAGGGGTTTTCTAATGAGATTTCAAATGAAATTTGGAATATGGGAAAAATTCCCTTTTTATGAAAATGGTTTAATGGTTGTATTAGATGGTTGAAATGGAAATGAAATCCCTTGGGTATGTTTTAGCTTTCAAAGAGGAAGCTACACGATTAAAGGGTGGTTTCGAGATTATTTCAATGAGTATTTAAAAATGTGTTTCTTGCCAAGATGTAGTTTATAAATGTCATATGGGACCAGGGTAATTGAAGGGGGGAATAAGGGTTAGTGAGATAGAACCTAGAACAATTATATTATCATGTTAACATGATCATGAAATGAACTATTCAGTAATTGAGTATAGAAAATGATATAGAATAAGGAGGTGTTTGGGATGATGTAAAATAGGATAAATAGGATTAATGTGAATGTGTCTGATGGAACAAGATTTGTACTTGAAATGTAAAAGTGGTTGATACATTGGAAATGATGAACATGTTAAGTGAATTAAAATAGGGACTGGTCGAATATGTTAATGGGTTAAGGTTTGGGAATTATTGAATATGATTAGTGAGTTAGACATAAGAAATGAGAACTAGGCTAAAAGACAATGTAAGGTAAATAACAATGTGTTAATGGATATGGCATGATTTAGGTTCTCTTGTGATTGTTATGTGTGTTAGTTGGATATGGTATTGTGGGGGTATTGACCTGAGGTTCTACACACATGGGTCTATTTATACCTAGGCTCTACACTCTACCCCAAAATGAACGGGTTAGGGAAGGGGACATAGCTCAATTCCCCTAATAGTTGAATTCCACCCAGACTGAGGCTTCGAGGTGAGGGTAATGTATTATTTTGATGTGTTTTTCCCTAGTGAGATAGGGACTTGACTTACCCCTTATGCATGGTAATTGACCAGATTATGTCCTAGTGTAAATGATGTAAAAGCCTAACCCCTGGAACATGAGATGAAGATGAATTATGTTATGAAGATAGCATAAGTTATGGAATGGAAATAATTATGAAAATGGATTAAATGAATATTTTGGATAGTGGGTATGCTATGAGTTTTGATTAGTTAAATACCTTATGGTTGAATGTGTGGGTCACCCTTTGTGCTTTGGATTAGACTCCCAATGTGACTTGAGTTAGTTTTTTGATTGGTTGATTATAGTGGACTTAATGGGTGAATGGTTATTAGGTCTTTAATTAAATTTTTTCCTTGTCACTTGATTAATTATTGCATTTTTTTACCTACATACACATTTGTATAGACTAGATTTTACTTTATACACCACTGGTGGTGGCCTACTGAGTTGTACTCACACCCTACTCGGGCCTCCATGACACTTGAGCACCTGAGAAGATGTTACTTATTTTCAGGTTCAGGTTCAGGACAGGGACCTGGTGTTTAGCTGTGCTTAGGATGACATGTTGAATCTTTGAGGTTAAGACCATATTGGGACCCAGGTCTGGGTTTAGATTATTTTACTACTACCTGCCTTGGTTTATTTTGTATGACTGTTTGACTTGTAAATTATCCACTAGTCTTTTTCATGGCACGTTTACATGGTTCTTATTGGGTATTGTTGCAGGCTATCCATTTATTGTTCTTATTGGTTATTTTAACTGTTTTCATTACTACTGTTGTGGATTCACTTTGATAAGTAGGTATAGTCTCCCCATGTTCCTATTTATAGCTGCGCTGCTAGTCAGAAACCTCTAGCGTATAGGGAGGCATGCCTGAGGTCATGTGATGACCTAGCTTGGGGAACCAATTATAGTGGCTCTCGGGTCAGGGATGTTACAAAGTGGTATCAAAGGATGTATTTTGTCTTACTATTTGGGGTATGGTAGTAAGGAGACTAAGATCTTATTGGGACTTGGTAATGAGATCATGCCCGGGTGCCTGCAGCCCCATATATGAGGGGAAACCCAAGTTATCAGGGGTGGGAAATGATGTTCTGTTTTGTGCCTTTATAGTTGATTGATATTTCCACCTTGTGAGGCATACTTGGATGTGATGTTGTTTATTTATGAGATTTCATCTCTTACCTCAATGCGGTAAGGGAGGGTGTGTGGGTTCATGCATCATGTTAGGAACATAGGATAGATAAGTCATCTGTATATTGCCTATGACTAAATTTTGAATGAAATGAGGATAAACCAAATGGGTATAAAATTGAATAAAATAATGGGTGTTGAAAAGTGAGTTAAAAAAAGATTTTGAGAAGCATAAATCCATGGGTTTGGAAAATGGGGAAATGTTTCGGAATTATATTTTGAATAAAACTAATTTTTTTGAAATGATGGATTTTTAAAACAGTTTTTAGAAGTGTAAGCTCTGGGTTTTGAAAATGAAGATTCTTGAGAAGTGAAATGGTGGGTTTTAATGGTAAGGTTAATTAAGTGGGAAACATAGGAGAATGATGGAACCTAGGGACACTAGTGTAGGTTATTCCTTGTGTTGGTTGTCAACCCTGTGTATGGGTGGTTTGGGAAGTGAGAGTGCCATAGTTTGAGGCCCCTACTTATGGGATCTGAGACCTTGTTGGGTTGGGTGTGTTAGATAATGGGATTTTACATATTGCATATTCATTTGGGTTATGGCCTTGAGATTATAAAGTGAAGTCTGTTAATTCGAATGTGGGGATCCTTGTGGATTGAGACCTTGAGAGTTATGTTTTAGACCCTAGAGTAGTGTTTGGTTTTTGGTTCTAGTGTACATCTGTGAGTGTCTTTGTTGTGGTACCTAGAGTAAATGGTTGTTTGGTGCATTAAACACAATGTTTTTGGAATGGAGGTTAGATGACCACTGCGAACAACTGGTTGATTGGTTTTATGTGTGGCTTAGAGATATCTAGTGAACTTTTCTTAATGTGTCTCCAGTTTGTGAGTTGTTATTGTCATAATTTTGAGGATGAACTATGAGAGAGGTCAGTTGGGGTTTTGCTGCTTGTGGGTGGGTGTGGCACAGGTAGACGTTTCATGTAACACCTTGAGACTTAATAATATTATCATTTATAAATAAATATATTTTTGTTTCTTTATTTATTTTTATGCAACACCATGTTAATCTTACGGTACACACAATAATGAGTTGAATTTCATTGCACGCAAGTCCCAGTTTTACCGAACAATAATATATTAATAAAATATTATTATTTAATATAATATATAACCTAGTCGTTAAATTAGTAGTTATAAAGAGTATTAACCACATTTTAAATTTTATATACTCCATATAATTTTAAAATTCATCATATGTATTTTCTATACATGATATAAGAAAAGATTCAATTTTTCAAAAAGAATTATTTTTCAAAAAATGCAGTTTTATCGCCTTTTACTGGTGAACCCTTTTTAAATACAATATTTCACAATTTTATATATTCAATTTGAAAAAATAATCTTCTTTCTTAAAATATTGGAATAAAAATTTAGTTTGGAAAAATATTTTCTGTTTTTCTGATAACTTTCAAATTTTAATGAATAGTGAAAAATATTGCATTTTAATTCAAAACTGCTTTTTCACATAATTTATTTATATAGATATATTCTACTATTATTTAGTTTTATAGTGTAATTAGACTACGATTTTATTATTTAATTCAATTTATGTCATTGGGACCAGTTTAAAGTTGAAATTGGATATAAAATCTATGTCAACTTTTGAACATTTCACTTTAAAAACCCACTTTTTAGTTTTGTCTGCGGAATTAATTTTAAATATAATTTTCCAAGTTATGTGAATTGAATTATATAAAATGGATTCCATATTTAGAATCATATGTTTTAAATTATTATTTACTGTAAATTTTATTTTTAGGTATAAAAAAAGTTACCATGGTAAAAAAATTATTTAACGTAGTAAAAGTAAAATTTTAACAAGAGTTAAAGTTAAAATTTAAAAGCTTAACATACCTAAAAAATACAAATTTAATTGTTCTTTGAGGTGTTTATCGACCATAATAATCCTATAAAACATTATTTACAAGACAAATTCATGGAATTTAAATCCACCTTTATATATGGTGGGCCTTTAATATAAAATAATCAATAAATTAATCACTTGAACCCACCTCTCCTCAAGTATAAATACCACCTATTCAACACCCTATTTCGACCAAAAAATTATTCTATCTCCTAAAATATCTACCCAAACCTATCATACTCACTCTCCCCATGTTCAAGTGCTTCTGGTCTCACAAAAAGACCAAATACAAGGCCCCCAAGAGTCTTCCAAGGAGGTGATATTCAAGAGGTAATTTTCTCAAAGTACCCCTCTTAATTTCTTTTCTTTTCCTACTTTATCCCCACCTAATTCCTAAATCAATGAATTATAACTATATAATAATTTATATAATATAGTTTTATGTTTCTAAATTAATGTCTCATATCCATGTCATTTCTCACCTCCTCTTATTCAAAGAAACAAAATTGTTGTCCAAGTTATGCCGATTAATCGACTCCATGAATATTGTTTTTGTTATTTTTCTATTACTGCCTTCATGGATAGTATTAAAACTATTTTTCTAGTTAAATAATATTTTAATATTTAAATAATAACCTATTTTATATTCTTTAAATTTTATATTAAACATACCTTCATGCTTTCTATATTGTGGATATATGATAATATCATTTGTGAAAGTGTGGACTACTGCTTCCTCAAAGTGATGTGATTCGTTCATGCTATACATGGAACCTATTAAGGATAATTTTAATAAATATATGTAATATATATGACATAGATATGATAATGGATTTATAATAAACATATGTATCATTCACTTTTCAATATTTTAGTACAACAAAGAAATTAAAGTAGCATTCATGTGTATGTATGACTTACCGTCTCCATGAACGTTGCATTTCATTTCTATCTTCAAAATTTATAGATTATTATAAATAAATATGTAATAAACATATAATATAATTAAGTCATGGTTTAAATTCTGTATATGATTGAATCATTATCTATCTAATATAAGAAGCAAATAACAAGTCAAAACATACTTGAGAAAACTAGGCAAATAACACATGAAATAGTGAAATAATGAAAGATTGATAACAAACGGGTAATAAGATATTATAAGAAGATGATATATAATATTATACACATGATTTTGGTTCTATAATAAGTTAGTAACACTCTTCAAACCATTATACATGATGTTAAAGAATGATCACCCAAAAAGTAATCGTAAGGGAAGAGTTAATTTCGCAATCTTTTTCTTATTCGAGATTGTTTATGCGTAAGTATATATTGAAGAATATTTATCATCCATGTCCATATTTATTAAAAATTTAATTCAAAATACTATTAATATTCCTATAAAATTGTTTAAAGTCATTTTTATCCATGTTTTAATTTTTATAAAACGTTTGAAAAGAATATTTCCATCATTTTCAAAATGAGGTACTTTATGAAATTTTCGACAAAATTAAAGAAAGAATGTTTCTTTTAACTTATACAGTGCAAGTGGGTATTTCCACCACCTTTAAACCTTATAATGTTTAAGCTCACCATACACTATTACAATGTTATTTTGAAAATAAATGTTTTCTTTTATAATTTCACGTCTTTTAAATGATTTTAAAGTAAAAATGGATATTTTTCTCAAATAGTCTTTATAATTTAATTGGATTATTTTCATCTTGGTAAATATCCTTTTTTAGATTTTATAATCAATTGATGTTGATTTATTATGATACAATCTTCCATATTGTATTGAAGGTTTTATGATATGTTTGAATATGGATGTGCTATTTTTATACCATTCATTTTTTATGGTTAAATTATTAAAATTTAGTATTCTAGTTATAATATGAATGTTTATGTTATGTTTCACCCTTTTCATATGAGTAATGCATTGGACTTAGTAAATGATGGGTGGGGCCCACTATAGCACCTCAATGCATCAATAGGTCTCATGAGACAAAATAGTGTCTTGGCATAAGGCCTTGACAGTGTAGTTATTTATGGTCTTGAAACGAAGGATTGATAGTATGGTTATGATGTCCGACATTATGCATTACCTAATTATGAGATTAGATAATTATATTACATGTGATTATTCAACTAGTATAATATCCATGTGAATGTTTAAATAGAATTATTTGATTTATTTCTTGCCATATTATACTGAAGATTATGTTTAAAAGGGTTGTGTTTCAGTTTTATACCTTACCTTAAAAGTTTATTCTTATTTATGATAGATTTATCTATATTGTTTATCCTTAATGAGCATGTGATATCACCCCTTTCTTATGTTTTATTTTCCTAGTATTCCAAGATGTGTATTATGATTTATATAAATGTTTATTCTAGGAGAATAATGGAGTTCGCATAGGATTGTCCATGTTGTATTTTATGTTTTGAATTATAATGTAAGGTTCATGTATGTAATCTATTTTCCAGGACTACTAAACTAACTAGTACTTCAGGATTTGATTAATTTTAATCATGCCAATGTATTAAAATAATGAAATGGATTCATGATTCTAGGGTCGGGGTGTTATAGTTGGTATCAGAGGAAGTTTAGTAACAACCTTGGAAACTAGATTTAGAAAACATAGATTAAGGAACATAACTCTAAGATAGACTTTGAGGATATGTATAGAATAAAGTCCTAGAATTTTGGTAATATAGAGATTATGTGGGTATTACTAGAAAATACATCCCTATATAGATACTACAAGTGGACATAGTTATGGAATAAATGTACCTATGAGTAATAACTCTATCAAGGTGTTCCGAACCTGACTCGGGATAACCTGGTAGATAACAATGGGTCGTACTGCGCACTTGGATTGAATCTCCTAGGGGATATGCTTAGGTTAATTCAAATTTTCTTTCCAAACCATTATGAATGATTTATGAGTAAATATGTCCCCAAAGAAACCCTTTTTATGATCATGGATAAGATATGCATAAAATTTTCAAATTATGTTAAGTATTATACTAGTTTGGAATTATGTATTATAATTTATAACCTAAACTAGTGTATTCCATTGTTTAGAAATGGTGCTTAGTATAAATAATGAAAATCATATCAATTCACATAATCCGTGTAGGGATTTACCACCTGTGCAAGATAATGACAGTGGTGTTGGTGATACAATTGGAACTAAACAACTTATAACTATACTGGGATAGATGACTCAGGTTATGAATAATAACCTTACCTATTTAAAGCATCCTAATCCACAATGTGGAGGATTAATGTTAGATAAATTCATGAGACAAAAACCTCTAACATTCAATGGGACTATAAATACATTTGTTTTTGAGTAATGGATAAGTTCCTTATAGAAGATATTTCTTGCTTTAGGGTTTAATAAAAGGGAAAAAGTTATTATGGAAGTATATCATCTATCAGAAGATGCAGATCAATAGTGGTCATTAATTTTAAACATGAAGGAGGATAGAGAGGTAGAAAATATGGAATAGAGGGAATTTAAATAACTCTTCCTTGAAAAATACATTCCTTGCGATCTACGAGCAGATATGGAGAGGTAATTTCTAAATCTGAGGTAGATGGAGGATGAGAATGGTGTAAAGTATGAAGCTAACTCCACAAGGTTAGAAATGAATGCTGTAGAATACATACATAACCTAAGAAGTAATATTGACCGATTATTTGATGTGTTAAAACCATTCCTTTGACAGACACTGGTCTCACAATATTTCTCATTGTACAAAGATACAGCCTCATATATTATCCAGATAGAAAATGAATTTTCTATGTCTTATGAATTTAATGTAAAGTAATATAAGAATAGAATAGTGGAGCAAGTGATTGATAAAGGGAAAAAGACAAAGAAGGATTTTACCATATGTGATAATTGTGGGAAGAAACACCCTGGTACTTGCCTAAAGGGAATGAGAGTTTGTTACATGTGTAGAGAAAAAGGCCACCAAGATCGTGATTGTAAGGGAAAGAAAGAAGCTATAAATGTGTAATGTTATAATTTTAAAGAGATGTGAAATTGTGAAAATGATTGTCCAAAGTGTCAAGGAAATATAGCTTAGATGAAGCAAATGGATCATGGTCAAGCTTATGCTATTACTATAGTAGAAGTGTAATAATTATTTTTTTTGTGTTCAAGAATTATGTTATTATATTCTAGTTATAAGTATAATGTGATATATAAGGGTTGTACTGCAGTACTTATTCTATAAGAATTTGGATGCATGAATGTTTTCATTAAGGGTTTTTAGATGATCAAATATTTGGTATGTGTTAATAAGAGCCACCTTACATTGTTTGGGGAATCTGATGTTATGTTTGAATTTGGAAATTTAGCTACCCTTTTTGACTGTTAATTTGGAAAAAAGTATTTTGTAAAAATATTAATGTAGGAATGGGTCTTATGATTTATCAAAAGTGATTCAGGTGTAAAAAATTCATTTTGAACTTTCATTTCCTTGTGTAATGGATGAAGTGAAAATAGATTGAATCACAACCAAAGGATGAGATTATTCTTATAACATGGAAAGAAATCAATTAAATTCATTCCTATTAATTATTCATAGGGAAAGGATATTGAGACCAAAAATGTTATCCTAGTACTTTTTTTATGAATCAAATTATCCCTTAGATCATTTCATATTTAGAGCTTTGTGATCGTTAACTTTTTCCTCATTATGTTCTCTATCACTCTTCATCAGAACATGATGGTTAGATTTTTCTTTCATGTCCATGTTTTCCTACATGGAATCTAGTATGTATTATCTCTGATGACCTTCATACTCCCCTTTATTTATTTTAAATTGGGGGTCTCATTAATCCTTTTTTTGATGTGGGATTTCAGTAAAGATGTTTTGAATATTAAACCCCTGGTTTTTGATCCCGAGTTTAAATTGTGAGGATGCAATTTATTGAAGGGTGGGAGAATGTAACATCCTGATAATTTATAATATTTTCATTTATAAATAAATTTAATTTTGTTTCTTTCATTATTTTTACGAAACACCATGTTAAGCTTACGCTACACACAATAATGAGTTGGCTTGCATTACATGCAAGGTCCAGTTTTACTGAACAACAATATATTAATAAAATATTATTATTTAATATAATATATAACCTAGCCATTAAATTATCATTTATGAATAGTATTAACCAAATTTTAAATTTTATATATTCCACACAATTTTAAAATTCATCTTTTGTATTTTCTATACATGATATAAGAAAATATTTAATTCTTTGAATAAAAGTAGTATTTTTCAAAAAATGCAGTTTTGCCACCTTTTAATTTTAAACCATTTAAATTTGAAAAATAAACTTCTTATTTAGAATCAGGATATAAAAAATTTAGTTTGGACAAATTTTTGGTGTTTTTCTGATAACTTTCATATTTTAATGAATAGTGAAAAATACTGCACTTTAATTCAAAACTGATTTTTACCTAATTTATTTATAAAGATGGATTGTCCATTTATTTGGTTTTATAGTGTAATTATACTATAATTTTATCATTTAATTCAATTTAGTTCATTATAACCAATTTCAAATTGAAACTGGATATAAAATCTATGTCAACTTTTGAACATTTCACTTTAAAAACCCACTTTTTAGTTTTGTATGGAGAATTATTTTTAAATATAATTTTACCAATTCTGTGAATTGAATTAGATAAAATGGATTACATATTTGGAATCATAAGGTACAAATTATTTTTTATGTTCAATTTTAGTTTTATGTATAAAAATTTTACCATTGTAAAAAAATTATTTACCATAGTAAAAGTAAAATTTTGACAAGGGTTAAAGTTAAAAGTTAAAATCTTAACATACCTAAAAAAATATTTAATCATTGGTTTATGTGTGGATATACCTTAAACATAATATAAAACATTAATTAAAATCTAAAGTCATGGAATTTAAATCCACCTCTCTATGGTTGGATTTTAATATAAAATAATCAATAAATTAATCACTTGAACCCACCTCTCCTCAAGTATAAATACCACCTATCCACCACCCTATTTTGACCCAAAAAGCCTTTTATCTCCTAAAAAATCTTCTTAAACCTCTACTCATCACTCTCCCATCGTCCAAGTACTTCTGGTCTCACCAAAAGATTAAATCCAAGGCCCTCAAGGGTCTTTTAAGGAGGTGATATTCAAGAGGTAATTTTCTCAAAGTACCTCTCTTAATTTCTTTTCTTTTTCTACTCTCTCCTCACCTGATTCATCCATAAATGAATGATAACTAAAGAATAATTTATATACTAGAGTGTTATGTTTCTAATGGAATATCTCATATCCATGTCATTTCTCACCTCCTCTTATTCAAAGAAACAAAATTGTGGTCCAAGTTATGCCGCTTAATCGACTCTATGAATATTGTTTTTGTTATTTTTATATTACCTTTTTCATGGATGGTTTTAAAAATATTTTCTAGTTAAATAATATTTTAATATTTAAATTATAAACTATTTCATATTCTGTAAATTTTATTTTAAACATACCTTCATGCTTTCCATATTGTGGATATATGATAACATCGTTTGTGGAACTGTGGACTACCGCCCCCTTAAAGTGATGTGATTCATTCACCCTATATATGGAATGTATTAAAGATAATTTTAATAAATATATGTAATATACATGACATATATATTATACAAGAATTTTAATATACATATGTATCATTTACTTTTCAATATTTTAATATGATAAATAAATGAAAGTAGTGTTCATGCGTACGTACGACTTACCGTCTCCATGAACATTGCATTTAATTTCTATCTCCAAACTTTATAGATTATTCTAAATAAATATGTAATAGATATATAAGATAATTAAGTAATTATTTACATTTTTTCTATGATTAAATCATTATCTAAGTAATATAATAATCAAATAACAAGTCAAAACAAACTTGAGAAAACTATGTAATTAACACCGAAAATAGTGAAATAATGAAAGATTGATAACAAACGGGTAATAAGATATTATAAGGAGATGATATATAATTTTATAAACATTATTTTAGTTCTATAATAAGTTATTAACACTCTTAAAACCATTATACAAGATTTGAAAGGACGATCACCCAAAAAGGAATCTCAAGGTAAGGGTTAATTTCACAATCTCTTTCTTATCCGAGTTGTTTATACATAAGTATCTATTGGGACATCTTTATCATCCATGTACATGTTTCTTAAAAATTTAATTAAAAATATTATAACTATTCCTTGATAAATTTTTAAAGTAAATTTTATCCATGTATTAATTTTTATAAAATGTTTGAAAGGAATCTTTCCGTCATTTTCAAAATGAGGTACATTATGACATTTTCGAAAAAATTAAGAAAATAATGTTTCTTTTAAATTATAAGGCACATAAAGATATTTAAACCATCATGAAACCTCAAATTTTTGAATCCTACCTTACAATATTACAAGGTTATTTTTAAAATAAATGTTTTCATTTATAAATGCACAGCTTTTAAAAGATTTCAAAGTAAAAAATGGATATTTTTCTCAAATAGTTTTAATAATTTTATTAGATTATTTTCATCTATGTCTACATCCTTTTTTGGATTTTATGCTCATTTGAGGTTGATTTATTATGATAAAATCTTCCATATTGTATTTAAGGTTTTATGATATGTTTGACTATGGATGTGCTATTTTTATACCATTCATGGTTTATAGTTAAAGTATTAATATTTTATATACTAGTTTTAATACAGATGTTTATGTCATGTTTTACACTTTTTCATATAAGGAATTAATTAGACTTTGTAAGTGATGGGAGAGGCTCTCTATATCCCCTCGATGCATCAGTATGTATCATGAGACAAACTAGTGTATTAGAACACACCTGTGCAAAAACACGATTTAACATTGTTTTTTTTTTGACATCGGGTTTTTACCGATGTCTATAAAGGTGATATAAATAATATTATTTCCAGCATCAATTTTCTAAAAACCAATGCCAAAAATCATTTTTAAGGGTTTCAGTGTCATTTTATGAAATAAACTAATGTTGAAAACTGATTTTTGGAGTCGGTTATCCAAAAACCGATGCCAAAAATCAATTCGGTTAACGATTTCAGTGTCGGTTTTACCTAAAACCGGCGCCAAAAATCAAGAAGGATCGGGTTTACGATGTCAGTTTTAGATAAAACAGATGCCATAAAACTGATTTTTTTAAAATATCAGCATTGTTTTTTAAAATAACATACCACTCAAGTTAATTTTCTTTAGAAAAATCCGAAAATTACTCTTCTAATAAAATCGAAACCCCTGTAAAAAACACAATATAAAACAATCAAATAGTATTTATCATTAAATAAAAATCTATAAATTACATAATTTTATCTAGTTAATCAAAAAATTATATACAAATTTTTATTATAAAGTAGAATTAAAATACACGTACCTGCAATCAATGTCTTATTCAATAAATTTTGTGACCTTTTCAAGTCCCACAACTCTAGAATTTACAGTTCTCGCACCGCCCAACTATTCTTTGATACCAAAGACAATACATTTGAGTCACTGAAAAATTTACATGGATTCCATTTAAAGATAAATGAATCAATAAATCTTATTAAAAAGTAGACAAATACATTTAATAGGCACTTGAGAGAACTCAATGAATTCTAGTGTCGAATGTTGGAAGAATATGCCGCTGTGGGCAATGAGGCATCTGTGGTTAAGGTTGAATGGGATGGTTGATGGTAAACTATGCTACAATGGATGATCAGAGAATGTAGGCTGAGAATGAGATGACTAATGCATATACCCAATGAAATAAATTCATTTCTCAATTAAAATTAATGATTTGTTTCTTTTTTTATGTGTGTGTTGATATCCCATGATGGCTGAGTGTATGTAAATTTCTTATAATAGATGTATACTAGGATGCATGTTTAGGGGTTTTATGATAGAACACCCAAATTACCATTTTTCCAATTTCATATAAATATGTGACATGTTAAAAATAATAAGGGAATAAGTAGATAAATATCTTCTATTTCCTTTTTATTTGAGTGTTAAGCTAAAAAACTAGTTGAATATGATACCTCAAAAATCTGTTACCACTTGGGGTGATCATATACATTGGAGGGCATGACGTGAATTCCATGCATGTTATTTTCATTGTGACCTCTAGTGTATTTGGAATATATCAAAATATATGTGTTTCCAATGTTTCCATGATTTTTATGTTATGAACGATGGTGTGTGTGTGTGTGTGTATGGCCTTGAGAGACGTTTTCTGATATGGTAACTAATGTTCATGGGTATCCCATGAGACTATATTTGATGTTTGATTCCCTAAAAATTCTTATTTAAATTGTTACCATGTTAGATAATTATCACATGTTTATGTATGTTTCAACAGATATCTCATGATGGCATGTATTATGCTTCCTTTTATGATATTTCTTTTTGAATGTATTACCATACCTAAGGAAGCATTATTTGGTAGTTGGAACAAGTGGACCCCATGATATGATTATACCAGGGTGGTTGACCTGACATGAGACAATGATTACAATGTTCCTATGATAGTCCTGTGGCTAGACCTAAAATTAAGTTCATTATAGATACCGAGTACCATGCAAGATATTTATGTCATGTGGATATCAAGTACATGTTCACTCATTATCATTGTGGCCTGAATCAATACTCAATTCCTTAAGGATACCATGTAATATGTTTAAGGCACTTTTGGATTGTTCTTGGACACTTCTAATGTCTTTTTTATCCTTTTGGCATGGAGTTGTAGTATGTATGACATGGGTTCATGTAGAATTGGATAGTACATAGCCTCTCAGCACATGGTTGATTGATTATTTATTCTTTCATATACCAAGCATAAACAAAAAACTGACACCAAAGTTAATTTTCTTAGAAAATTTAGAATATTACAATTTCAAAATAATGTAGAATTAAAATAAACATACCTGAAATTTACAGTGTCATGACCCGTCCCTCGGGGCTCGTGCTGTGACTACCCCAATCCCGCCTCCCGAAGGCTAGGGGTTGGTGACTAGCACTGAAGGTGTTAACTTTCAAGTGGGAGGCATTATCCTGGATAAATGTACGCACACATACACCCAACGAAGTCCCAACTCACAAAAGGGAAACATCATACCAATGAATAAGCTATGTGCAAGTACAACTGAAAGAAAGTGGGCTAGAATAGAAACCCAAGATAAAGTACTAAAAACTGTAAAGTACAAAAAGTGCTCTGATGGAAAACTATAGTAAACCTCACCTGATTGTGAGAGCAGTGAAGCTACTGGAAGCCGTAGTAGTATGTCCTGTCCACCCAGATCTAATGGGCCCCGCCTAGTCCTAGGTCACCAAGTCCACCATCGTAGCGTCTATCCGTCCCGTCTCACTGAGCACCCCTATCGAAATGTCGGTCGTCTGCACTAGACACAACACATGCGGGAGAATCCCGTGTAGGGGTGAGTAACAGAGTACTTAGTAGGGACTCAAGAACAAGAAGAAATAACACACACCAATTCCTCAATGTAAAGCACGAAACACAAGGTAGCTCACACCAGGTATATTCTAGGGTAGTAACAGTAGCATCGTCCGTCACAAACGTCAAACTCCTCAACTGCTGGAGAACTCCTCTATCGAGTATAGTGGGCCTGCTGGGTCACACATAGATACTTCCCACTAACCTTGAACTATTGTGGTACTCATCCCTGATGAGTACCGTGGGTATGCTGGGTCACAGAGAGCCGCTCCCCACTGTGGGCCTGCCGGGTCACATAGAGCCGCTTCCCACCTTGGACGAACTGAGGTACTCTTACTATTGAGTACCATGGGTATTTCGGGTCATACAGATCCACTCCCCACAGTGGGCCTATTGGGTCACACAGAACCACTTCCCACTGGGCTATCCTCGACTAGTCTTCAGGTCTCTGCCAACCACAGGGTTCTGTATGTAGCATGCTTGGGAGAACGCTCCTCAAGAAATTCTTCAATTTTCAGCATCCATTAATGTCACCAAAAAGCATGAAGAAAGATTTTCCTCCTCAAGAGGGTACCAATGCCGCAAAAGGCCCATCAATCGGACACACAATTTGTAAGATATAGGCGTTTTAGTAACTAGGGGACCAGTTGTGACGGGGCTCGGTCTGACCCAATTAGACCGACCCGACCAACTTGGCCCAGGGGTTCCAGATACCCCGGTTTATTTAGATGGACTCGACATGACCTGGTATGGATCGAGATCGGTTTGGTTTTTCCTGGCCAGTTGGCCAGGCCCAATAGGCCGAGATGGACCCGGCTTAGTTGGCTGAGGGTCCAACCCGCCGGGTCGCCTAGAAACCTAGTCTAGTTCGGCCTGGCCTAGAGAGGTGCGGTTCTGGCCGATCGGCTTGTGTGGGTCCGGCCCACCGGGAAATAGGACCGGCCCGACCAGCTAGGGGCTCAACTTGCTAGCAAGGGGACCGGTCACGTGGTGTGGCCGGTGTGACACCCTGGGACGCGGCAGCTAGCCGCATCCCCTCCGGTCTGAACGCAGCCCACAAGGGCGGGCCGCACCTCCTGCGTGACGCCCTCCTGGCCCCGTGTCCAACTCCTGCTGTAGCTGATGGTCTACGCTGCCTCTGGCCTATCGGGTGGCTTGTACGCGGGCGACCCCTCCACGTGGCGCCCACCTGGCAGCGCGTCCTCTTATTCACCGCTGCGGCTGACGAGCCGTGACCTCCCAATCAATGTGGCTTGCCGGTGTGGGCCACTGCCTCCACACAGTCGGCAAGGATGGCCGCCGCCGCCACTGCTTCCTGTGCCGGCATGCCGGAAGAATCCTCAGTGGGCCACCGGATGCGTTCCGGTGGTCCATTCCTTACGCTGCTTGCACCAACGGTCTCTGGGAAAGGATGTATTTACCGCGAAGTCTTCAAACCGGCCTTCCCGTCGCTTTGAGAATGTGACCACCAAGAACACACGAGCATAGGTGTCGGGCCTTGATCGTGTCAACCCGAGCCCTCCGCGTTAGAGGTTTCAATAAGGGGGAGGCTCTAGGAGGTTTGAGTTCAATCATTCATGCCAAGGTTTAATCTTGAATAATCACCCCAAAAGAAAAGCCACCCTCCCATTATAACACACAATTCACGGATCAACCTATTCGTGGATTGATCCGCATTTGTCGTTTTTCAAAAAAAGAATGGGTAAGAAATTTTAAAAACTAAAAACCGTTACCTATTATGATGTTCACTGCCACATGTTCAACCTTGAGGGTTTAAGACATCGGCATCACTTCTCAGCTCTGATCTTCAAAAGGCGTGATGAAGAAGATGAATTTTCACTGACGTTCTTTATTTCGCTAGGGTTGAAGTCCATCAGATTTTCACCAGAGAATCCTCAAATTTTTTAATCCATATTTTCCCAGTACATAAATTTATAAAAGGGATAACGTTGCAGCATTCCCATTATGATGCGACGTCACGTCGTTACACTGTTTTATTTAAGAAACAGCGTTGCTGTTATGCGTCATTAAAGCGTCGTTACGCTGCGAGTTTAATGAGCCATTAATGATCCTCTTTGATGCGCATCATCACTGCCCTGTTGCTTCCCCACAACATCACCATCCGCCACTCCAAAGTGATAAATAAAAGAAAACAATTCATTAAAATTATTTTTTTATTTTTCTCGAAATGTCCAAAAAATAACTTTTCCACTCAGCCCTTGCCGGCTAAAGTTAAGTCATTTCTAGGCGAATCCCGGTATTATAAATTCAATGGTGCCCTTAGATTTTTGATCTAAGTGATGGTTTAAGAGATATAAAATCCCACTCACATGTTTACTAAACATACCTTAAAAAATTTCAAAATTTCGTTCCAGGATCTTCGGACCTCAGAATTATGTGCCGTCAAATTTCATGGTCTTGAAATAAGTCTATATAAAAAAATTTGCACGGAAATTCCGAGATGTTACATTCTCCCCAACATAGGGATTTATGTCCCCGAAAAACAAAACAACAACTAAACAAAAAGATGGGGGTACTAAGTACGAATCTAAGCCTCCCACTCCCATGCGCTCTCCTAGAGATTATCATGCTTCCATCAGATGCACACTTGAGAAATCGACCATCTGTGTAGGATCTACTCCTATCGATCCTCTGTCATCACAGGGAACTCTACAAACATCGCCCCATCATCAATGTCCAAATTTCCCCAGTTGATGACGTGTGATGGATCATGCACGTACCTCCTCAGCTACGTCACATGGAAAATCACGCACACGGTGCATCTATGGGGGAAGAGCTAGGCGGTAAGCCACCTCTCCAACTCTGATTAGGATCTAAAAAGGACTAATGAACCTCGGAGATAGTTTACCATCTCGTCCAAATCTCCGCAATCCTCATCGGGGTGAGACCCAAAGGAACACATGGTCTCCCTCCTCAAACAACAAGGGTCTCCATCTTCTGTTGGCATAAGTCTTCTGCCAGCTCTATGTAGCCCTCATACGCATCTGGATGATCTACACCTTCTCAGTGGTAGCCCGTACCAACTCTGGACCCATGAGTGCCGACTCCCCTGGGTCTGTCTAGCATATGGGTGATCTGCACGGCTTCCTGTACAAGGCCTCAAATGGTGCCATGCCAATGGTGGAGTGATAACTATTGTTGTATGAAAACTCCACCAGTGGAAGGTGGTCCTCCCAACTATGACCAAAGTCTAGGACGCAAGAACAGAGCAGGTCCTCTAAGGTCTATATGTTACGCTCTGTCTGACCATCCGTTTGGGGATGAAAAGCTATGCTGAAGCGTAGCTGCATCCAGAATGCCTCCTGAAATATTTTCCACAACCAGGATGTAAAACGGGTGTCGTAATCTGAGAAGATAGTTAAAGGCACCCTGTGAACTCTCACTATCTCTTGGACGTAGAGGCATCCTAATCCCTCTATCGTTCCCTGCTCCCGGATGGGTAGGAAGTGAGCCGACTTGGTGATTCGGTCAACAATCACCCAAATAGAGTCACAACCTCTAGACGTACGTGGTAACCCCGTCAAAAAGTCCATAGAGATACCTTCCCATTTCCACTTCAGTACCTCGAGTGGCTGAGTCAAGCCTGCCGGAACCTGGTGCTCGACCTTCACTTGCTGATAAGTGAGGCATCGTGAAATGAACTCGGCCACTACTTTATTCATCTCAGACCACCAGTACTGACGCCAGGGGTACTAGTAAATCTTTTCTACTCTAGGATGTACTGCTATAGAGGAAGTATATAACTCCCTCAAAACCTCCTCCTGCAACTCCATTGGCACTAAGGTGCTTCCTCTGGAAAGGATGACATGCTCCCCACATATAGAAAATATTTCAGGAGCCCATTCTGAAGATATCTAAGCACGTCGAGACTCATAGTCAACATCCCCAAGTTGTGCCTTCCGTAATCACTAGAGGAGTGGGGGAGTGACCGTCATGGACTAGAGGTAAACCGCTTCAACATCCTCCATGAGGGATATCTGCATCGCGGCTAACTGCTCTCTCGCCTCACTTAGAAACTGCAAGCCAGTCCTCCTGCTGAGTGCGAATTCCACCATGTTCCTTTTTTCAGGAGTATAAACTATCTCAAAATCATAGTCCTGAAGGAACTGTAGTCATCACTGCTATCTCAGGTTCACATCCTTCTGGGAAATGATATACCTGAGACTCTTATGGTTGGAGTAAATGGTGAAATACTCACCCATCAAGTAGTGCCGCCACGTCTTTAAGGTAAATACCACTACCACTAACTCTAGGTCATGGATTGCATAGTTCTACTCATGAAACCTCTACTATCATGACCCATAGGAAATCACCACTCTCTTCTATATGATGACACAACCTAGTCTGGTCCCTGATGCGTCTCAATAAACTACATACCCCACACCCTCCTCGGGTAGTCTCAAGATGGGGGCACAAGTCAATCTCCACCTCAACTCCTGGAAACTCTGCTGGCATTTCTCCATCCACATGAAGGGATGTCCCTTCTCCATCAACGCCGATAAGGGTGCTGCTACCCAGGAAAAGTCAGGCACAAAACTCTGATAGTAACTAACCAGCCCCAAGAAGCTTTGCACCTCTATCACGCTCCTGGGAAGCTCCTAAGCGGGCACCACCTTTATCTTCACCAGATATACTGCAACTCTAGCCTTTGATATGACATGTCCCAGAAAGTAGACCTCCCATATCCATAAATGACACTTCAAGAGCTTACCATAAAGCTAGTGCTATTGGAGTGTATGCATGACTATCCGTAGGTGTGTAGCGTACTGATCCTCTGATGTTGAATACACCATGATGTCATTGATTAATACCACAAAAAATCGGCTGAGGTAAGGCTGGAAGATACTATTAATGAGGCCCATGAACACTTCTAGGGCATTGGTCATGCCTAAAGGCATCACCAAGAAATCATAGTTTCCATACTGGCACCTAAAGGTTGTCTTCAGTACATCCTCGTCCCGTACCTGAAGCTGGTGATAGCCTGATATGAGGTCTATCTTTGAGAACCACTTCGCTCCCTTCAACTGGTCTAAGAGGTCATCAATCCTCAACAGTGGGTACTTTTTCTTCACGGTCACCTGGTTCAGGCACTGTAAGTCCACACAAAACCTCAATCTCCCATATGCCTTCTTGAAAAAAAGAACCTGAGATGCCCATGGTGAAATGATGGGCCTTACAGACCCCTTCTCCTATAACCCTCATCTCTCTATGCTCTGTGGGAGCCATCCGATACGCTGATGTGGATATCTATGCCGTCCTGGGGTACAAGTCGATACAGAAGTCTACCTCTCTATGAGGAGGTATCCCGAGAACCTCATCAGGAATAACATCCTCGGACTCATCCACCACTATAGGAAAGCTTGGAATCCTCTCCTCCATTTCACCGAGGGTGAGGCTAGCCAACTGGTGAGTGATCGACTGAACCCTCCTCCGAGAGAGTCCGTCTTGCACGGCAAGGGTTTCCTTTTCACCAGTGAAGGAAAACCTGGTCCCATCTATGCGGAAACACTGCACCATATGCCTAAAATAGTCAACCTGATCATGGACTGTGGATAACCATCCCATACCCATGATGAAATTATAAGGCCTCAGCACTGCTACTAGGAGATCACATCTGAAGCTCTCACCTCCTAGAGTAAGCTCACACTGCCAGAACCACTGTTTAGTTGTCGAATTTTCTTCCATAGGGGTCTCTAGCCATAAGGATTGAGCCAACAGCTCCACCAGAATCTCTGAGCTCTGAACGATAGCCATGGAAAGGAAGGAGTGACTAACACCTATGTCTATAAGTACTTCATCTAGGGTGGATAAGACACAGATCGTACATCGGATCATCTCTGAAGCATTGTGGTCATAAGACTCTACTGCCTGGAGCTGAGCTCTCCCCTATCTGCCTGCTTCCTGAGGTCCAGGTGGACCACCTAGGGGTGGTGGTGGTAACATCTCAATCCGTCGCCCACTGCCTGCCGCTTGACCAGTTCCCCTGCCACGTCTGCCACCCTGCGGACCTCTTCGCTCAAACTGATGCTGTTGCTTAGGCGACTCCTCGACCGTCTGCCAGTCATCTGTATGGATGGTTGGACAGTCACGTTCCATGTGTCCTTACCCACTACACGTGTAGCAGTGCCTGCCTGCCTGCGAACTCCCTTCGGACTGGGGGCCCCACACCACTGACCCTGAGTCCTAGGGTCTTCCTATGAAAGACCTAGCCCGCTTGGGCCCACATGTCTATTGTATGCTGCCTAATGAAGACTCTACTACCTGGGGTTTGCTGGTAGCTCTAACTACGGGCATCTGCTCTGCCATGAAACTCTCCATCACCCCGACCTGGGTAGGGATGCTGAGAGACACCACTGAAGCCCTGATCTCCCACCTGAGTCCCTTCTCAAAGGCTCAAGCCCTGAAGAAATAGTCTCACACCATATCTGTAGAGTAGCAGGAAATCTCCATGAACCTCGCTGAGTACTCAGCCACCATCATGCTACACTGTTGTAGGTGAAGCAACTCTTGAATGTGCAATGAGTGCAATGCCGTGGGAAAAAAATTCTCTCGGAAAAGCCTCTTGAAGCCATCCCAAGTGAGGGTCACCTCATCGTGAGTTTGGATGGTCAGGCTCCACCAACTCCCTACAAATCCCTATATAAGGCTCGCTTCCAAGATCGCCATCTGGTCAGTCAGTGTCCTCACTAAGCGGAAGACCCGCGTCACATCCTCCAGCCAGTCCTCAATGATCAGAGGATCCATCTATCCCTTAAACATGGGAGGTATCTGTCTCTGAAACTCATGTAGGGCACTAAGCCTACGAACATCCTCTACTAGAACCAATGGAAGTAGATGCTAACCATCGGGTGGTGGTAGCACTGGTGCACCTCCCAGTGGGGCCATCTCTAGAACTAGTCCCTGAACAGACACCTCGTCATTAGGAAGGCTGCCCTCATAACCTTGTATCAGAATCTTGGCTGGTCGTCCACGTGGAGGCATCCTGAGATAAATCAAGATGTACCATGGTTAGAATGTTATACCTAGTGAGATGACTCTTATTCAAAATTAAGGATAATATTATGCAACCAGTGTTTTCATGTATTGATCTAAAGATAGAATTCAAGGTATTGGTGTATGGATACGTCGAACGCCGCACCGACACTGTACTCCCCGAATCTGAAAGCTGAACTCGTAACACTTGACATTTTTGCCTCGAAACAAAACATCAGACTCCAAATCTTTGAGGGGGAACCGACCACCCTTTGATACCACTTTTTCACGACCCATCCCCCAGGGACCATACCATGACTACCTCAAGCCCGCCTCCCGAAGGCCAGTGGCTGGAGACTAGCACCAAAGGCGGCAACCTCTAAGTGGGATGCATTAGCCTGGATACCTATACGCACACATATTCCCAACCAAGTCCCAACTCACAAAAGGGAAACAACATACCACTGAATAAACTAAGTGCAAGTACAAGTGAAAGAAAGTGGTCCAGAATATAAACCCAAGAAAAAGTACTGAAAACTGTAAAGTAAGAAAAGTGCTCTGATGGACATCTATAGTAAACCCCACCTAATCATGAGATTAGTGAAGCTACTGGAAGTTTTAGTAGTACGTCCTTTCCACCCAGTCCTACTGGGCCCTCCCTAGTCCTAGGCCACCAAGTCCACCATCGTAGCATCTGTCTGTACTGTCTCATTGAGCACCCCTGTCGTAACATCGGTCGTCTGCACTAGACACAACATGTGCAGGTGAAGCCTATGTAGGGGTGAGTAACACAGTACTCAGTAGGGACCCCAAAACAAGAAGAAATAACACAAAAAAAATTCCTCAATGTAAAGAATGAAACACAAGGCACCTTACACCAGGTATATTCTAGGGTAGTAATAGTAGCACCGTCAGTCACAAACATCAAACTCCTCGGTCACTAGAGAAATCATCCTCTATCAAGTACAGTGGGAATACCATGTCACACAGAGATACTTCCCACTAACCTTGAACTGCTGTGGTACTCATCCTTAATGAATACCATGGGTTTGCTGGGTCACACAGAGCCACTCCCCACTATGGGCTTGCTGGGTCACACAGAGCTGCTTCCCACCTTGGCTGAACTGAGGTACTCCTCTCGTTGAGTACCGTAGGTCTGTCGGGTCACATAGAGACACTCCCCACCATGGGTCGGCTGGGTCACACAGATCCTATTCCCACTGGGCCATCCTCGAGCAGTCTTCAGGTCTCAGCCAACCGTAGGGTTCCGTACGTAGCACGCTTTGGAGAACCCCTCCTCAAGCCAATTGTTGATTCTCGACGTCCATGAAAGTTACCAAAAGCATTCCTAAAGACCCGCCTCATCGAGAGGGTCCCAACGCCACAAATGGACCATCAATCATACACGTAGTTTGCATGATATAGGCATTTTAGTAATAAGGGGACCGATTGCGATGTGGCCTGGTCCGACCCGGTCGGGCCGACCCGACCAACCCAGCCCCACCTGGTAAGGCCGACCCAACCAACCCAGCCTGGGGTTCCACATACCCTAGTTCATTTAGACGAACTCGACTTGACCTGGTACCGGTCGAGGTCAGTCTGGTTCGGCTTGACCAGTGGGCCAGGACCAATAGGCCTCATTGGACCCAGCCCAGTTGGCCGAGGGTCTAGTCCGCTGGGTCGCTCGGCGACCCAGTCTTGTCCGGCCCAGCTCAGAGAGGTACGGGTCCAGCCACAGGGTAGCGAGACTGTCCTAGACCGCTGGGGGCTTGGCCCCCTAGTAAGGGGAATGGCCACGTGGTGCGACTGGTGTGAGCCCCTAGGACATGGCAGCCACACGCGTCCCCTCTGGTCCAAACACGACCCACAAGGGCGAGCCTCACCTCCTATGTGGCGCCCTCTTGGAGCCGCGTCTGACTCCTGCCATGGCCGATGGGCCGCAGTGCCTTCGGACTGCCGGGTAGCCCGAACACAGGACACCCCTCCACATG
Source organism: Viscum album (assembly GCA_963277665.1). NCBI lineage: Eukaryota > Viridiplantae > Streptophyta > Magnoliopsida > Santalales > Viscaceae > Viscum > Viscum album. The sequence continues at coordinate 1,595,303,040 of OY728150.1, forward strand.
GCGCCCACCTGGCACCGCGTCCTCCCATGTGTCGCCGTGTCTAACGATCCAGGAACTCTCGGTCAACGCGGCCCACCAGTTCGGGCCGCCACCTCCACATAACTAGCGAGGCCGACCGTCGCTGCTACTGCTGCTGGTGCTGGCGCACTGACAGAATCTTCGGTGGGCCACCTGACGCCCTCCGGTGGTCCGATCCTTGCACTACTTGTGCCAATTGTCGCTGGGCGAGGATATATTTACCCCAAAGTCATCAAACTGGCCATGCCATTGTTTTGAGAATGCATCCACCAAGAACACACAAGTGGAGGTGCTCGTGCCTTTTTTATGTCGGCCCGGGCCCTCAGCGTTAAAGGTTTTAACAAGGGGGAGGCTTGGGGTGGTTTGCATTCAATCATTCATGTCAAGGTTTAATCCAAAATAATCTTCCCAAAAAAAATTCACCCTCCTGTTATAACGCACGATCCATAGATCAACCTATTCATTGGTTGATTCTCATTCGTCATTTTTCTGAAAAGGAATTGGTAGGACCTTTAAAAAACTAAGAACCCCTACCTCTTATGATGTACATTGCCGCACGTTCGTCCTTGAGGGGTTAAAATTTCAGCGTGTCTTCTCGGCCCCGATCTTCAAAAGGCGTGACGAAGAAGATGGAGTTCTTCCGGTGTTCTTCATTCTTCGCTAGGGTGGAATTCCATCATAGGTTCACAAGAGAATCCTCCAATTTATTTAATCCATATTTTCCCAGCGCATCAAATTATAAATAGGTGCACGTCGCAGCGTTCGCATTATGATGTGATGTCGCGTCATTGGGTTGTTTTATTTAAGAAACATCATCACTATTACATGTCATTAAAGCATCATTACACTGCGAGTTTAACGAGCCATTAATGAGCCTCATTGATGCGCATCATCTCCGCCCTTTCACCGCCTCGTAGCATCACCGTCTCCACTCCAAATTAAGAAAGAAAATAAAATAATTCATTTATATTATTTTATTATTTTTATCAAAAGGTCCAAAAAATAACTTTTCCACTTGGCCCTTGCCGGCCGAAGTTAAGTTATTTCTAGGTGAATCCCTGCATTTTGAATTCAACGGTGCCTTAAAATTTTTTATCTGAGCAATAGTTCAAGATATAGAAAATCCTGCTCACACGTTTACTAAACGTACCTTAAAAAAAGTTCAAAATTCCGTTCTGGGCACTCCGAACATCGGAATTACGTGCCGTTGAATTTTTCTGTCTCGAAATAATTCCATATAAAAAAAATTACACGAAAATTCAGAGACGTTACATACGGAATACTCATTGTTGGTTATTTTTGAATAATTAATTTGATTATTAGTAGGTTTAAACACCTAATATATCATAAGAGTTAGTTTTTTGAACCCATATGTAATATTATTTATAAATATTAGAATATACATATCTCAAATCCTAATTAGACTTAAGAAATAGTTCCCAAAAGTAGATTGAATATGGTTAATATCAGATTGGGAATAAGACTGTGAATCATTGAATGCCTATAATAACATTGAATGATATGAGATAAAAAATAGAATAATATGGAAGAAAATATAAATAAATTAACAAAACTAACCTTATCAAATTCGGTAGTTTCCCCAGTTATGATTATCTCATACATGAATCATAGAATATAATAACCACATTAAACATGTCCTTTTTGACGATGACACTATAGTTATAAAACATTAAACTATTAATAAAAATTAATATATAACAAAAAATCAGATCAAATTCTAATATAAAAACTAATTACTTGTACTTCCACATATTTGATTTTATTAGGTGTATTTATCGACTTGTATTCCTCATTAAATTTATTCCATGAACTATATTTTCATATATATGAACTAATAATACATATCTAAACAATGAGAATAATACATAATGAGCTTATAAAAAAAATTACCTTTATAATAAGGTGAAAAATATTTTACGAAAATTACCTAATAAAGAGAAAAACCAATATAGGGTGCATTAGCTTGGTCACAATATGACTAACATCCAATCCCACCTACAATACAAAAAGTTCACAATTAATGACATTATAATGATTATTATTTCAAAATTATGTTTATGTTCTTAATTATCAAGAAATGGAAGAAACCAGCACTGAATCTTTGTATGTGATAATCTCTCACACATATATGAAACTATATTAGGATTATTCACATGTTTCACTTCTATGGAAATGAATTATGGATCTATAAAACCATAAATGTACGTACTTTAATTTTGTATAAGAAGTGTCTGTAGATACCTAATTTAAAATGAAAATATAGTTAGTAAATTTAAAACTATATTTTATTAAAGAAATACAAATTCAAATGTCAATTTACATACATAGAAAACAACTACACCACATTCCGGCCGTGCTCTTCAAAATAAACTAGATGCCTGATATCTTCTTTGAGTAATCTCAATGGATATTATCTTCTATATATATTGGCCATCATCTGAAGAAAATAGATATAATTCAATAAAGAAGATACCTAAGATAATATTTGTATCCCATAAAAAATATCTGAAGTATCTATAGTTGATTTTTTCTGAACATTTTGTTTCATTTGTGCAACTTCTTTTACTTTTAGATAATCCTATATAAGTTAAATGTCATAAAACCTTATAATTAATTTTGAATCATTTATGATTAATATTTAAAAAAACACATACCTCATATGAAATATAATGAAGCAAAATAATTGGCCAAAGAAAAAAATGACCCAGATAATCCCCAGCTCTGGTGATCTCCTCAGTAGGAAATGGTAGTAGAGAATTTGAATCCATAATATAGAGTACTAATACTCTAGCTTGACCCATCTACATAGGCTGGTGATGTACAGAATATCCCAACAAATGCACAATTCCTAACGCAACAATATGTATCTAAGGATCTACAGCAAACAACTCACAATATACGTTTTGGTATGAGCGAGGTGCTAGAGAATTAAAGTAAACAGATGGGGAAGGGTAATCCAGGTGAGTAGGCTAAGAAGGATGAAAAATGAAAAATTTATATTAGTGTTTATAATTTATAAAATAGAAAAATTGATGAAAAATAAATAATATACTTGGGAAGGCTGTTCATATGGGACAGGGTAGGCAGATGGGGTAGGTTGGTCCGGGCGAGCAGGCTGGGAAGGCTGAAAAATGAAAAAATTATATTTTTATTTATAATTTATAAAATAGAGAAATTAATAACAAATGAATAATATACCTGGGAAGGATGATCATACGGGGCAGGGTAGGCAGAATGGGTAGGGTAGTCCGGGTGAGAAGGTTTAGAAGGATAAAAAATGAAAAAGTTATATTAGTGTTTATAATTTATAAAATAGAAAAATTAACGAAAAATAAATAATATACCTAGGAAGGTTGCGCAAACTGTGATTATCTTGAAAAGTTTCCTAACAAAGCCTTATGCATCGTTGCTTGAATTTGATCACCCATAGACTATTTCATATCTTTCAGCTCTACTTTTAAGGATTCTATTTTAAGGTCTCTTGATTGCTTACTCTTACCAAAAAAAATCTGAATTCTAACACCTACCAGATATCCTCTAACATGGCCATGGTGTTCTGCCTTTCCCAAAACAGTGGCTAGGATGTCCATCCTACCCTCAGGGATAAAAGATACATATGTCTCCTACTCCTGAAGTTCATCCTGAAATGAAAAATAAAAAAGTTATATTAGTGTTTATAATTTATAAAATAGAAAGATTGATAAAAAATAAATAATATTTACTCACAATTTTTTCATCTTCTTTCTTAGATTCCTCTATAAAATACTATTCATTTTTTCCTTCTTCTTGATCATTTCCATTTTTCATGGCGAATGGGAGGAGATGGAGGACCAAACTGTACCTCTTCTGAACCACTTCTATATCGAGCTCTTAATGCTTCAAATTCTTCTTCAATCATTTTCTGCTCCAAATACGAATACCCTCCATGTGATAAAGTATAAGGGTATACATTTATCAACTAGATCACCTGATGAGATCTCTCGGAGGCCTCTTATATAAAAATAAACTATTAAGTAATAAAAAAAATATATAATAAAATTTTCAATATAAAATAATTATCATACCTGAAATTTTTCTTCATTACTAATATCAAAAAATCTCTTCCATGTATCTTCATCAATAAAAGGATACTTGAGGAATGGGTTTTCAAACCTTCTCTTTCCAAAAATATAATTTTTTTCAGTTTTGTTTTAAAATATCTCCATCAAACCGCCACTAAAGAGAGATGTATTTTCTTAATTTCTTTAGTTTACTCAAGATTGAATGTCATCTGCAATTGAATAAATTAAATATGTCATTTAAAATATATAATATTCAAAAAATGAGATAAAAGAAATAAATTAAGATATTTTACCATCATGACCTCCCAAAGATGTTGCTTCTCTATCCTATCCACTGACTTCCAATATAGATATAAAATACTAATCCTACAACGGCTCTGCATCACTATATAACTGACAAACTAAATTGCGTTTAGGCCAGTTTCATTGTTATCATCATCAAAATGGATGTGTACTCTATCATCATCATGAGCAAGTGGCAGTTTTGGTAAACGTGTAATACCACGTTTACCAACTTGAGAACTTTATTTTTTAGTAGTGACAGGAGAAGTATCCTCTGCTGAGGATGCAACTGTAGTCCTGCAAATTTTTTTGTAAATTAACAGTTTTATTTCATTAAATAAGTATATTAATGAATATTTAATAATATATAAAAATAGATATACCTTGGTAACTTCTCCTCTCTATATGTTTCTGACATTGCTACTAGAAAGTGTAATGAATTTTTTTTACCTATATATCATTAGAAAACTTAATATTTACAAACAAGGAAGAAAAAAATAAGTAATTAAAAAAAGAGGCATACATTTGTATGTTTCAAAAAAATAAACAAAATATAAATATTTACCAGAAAAATTAGGTGACTAATTTAGTGTTTTCCCACATGTCTTCATCATGATCATTACGAACTACATGCACTATGTCTGTCTTATACACATTGTAATAATCTAGAAATTACGTAATAGATGAATAAGGCTTATGTAAATCACTAACATAATCAGGATCATCCTCATCACCCAAATGGTATCTTTTTTCCTTGAAAAAACAACTAACAACTGATCATTTGATGGATAAATGGCATAAAATACTTTCTTTGCATGTGTCTCCATGATAAATGGTTCCTCATTGTAATTAAATATTTTTAAATCAACCAGTTTAAACCCATATTCATCATGTTTCAAACCACTATTACTATCAAACCAATTACAATTAAAAATGGTGAATTGAAATTTAATATAATCAATTTACTATATGTCTTCAAGAACTCCAAAATATGGCGGTGATGCAGAAATTGGGTTTTTATTTTGGAACTTGAAAAATGAACTGTTTCAGCGAGAACCATCACATGACTATTTTGAACAGTACTCTTGTCATCCAAGTTTTTTGTTTAAATTGTGTATCCATTGATATCAAAGATAGAAAATGTGATCACATTAATAGTTGGTCCCCTTACTAACCACTTAAATGTTTCTGATGTAGATATATCTGGGGTGGCTTTCTCTTTAAACCATGAAACAAATTTCTTCTAATACTCAATCATCAAACACTTTTGTTTCTTTTCTGATATTGTAACATTAATTCATCAATATGTGAGGATATATATGATTGAACCTCATCTGTGTTGTTCAAAATGTATAAATGTGCCTGCATCACTTCATCACGTGGAATGAACTTTACCTTTAAGACTCGAACCGATCTACCTTCACTATCAACTATCATATATCGAGATACAGGGAGACCAATATACTCCACCTCATACAAATAATTACTACATAACCCAATCACCTCTTCTGATACATATTTTTAAACAATAGAGGCCTATGGTCTATAAGGGTTTTTTACACATCCCTTTAAAATTTTTATATATCTTTCAAAAAGATACATCCATCTTAAATAAGCAGGCCCACATATTCTTATCTCACGCACCAAATTAATTAGCAGACGAACCTTTATATCAAAAAATGTGGGTGGTAAATACATTTCTAGTTAACAAAGAATAAGAGTTTCTTCATTATACAACACATCTAACAAATTTGGATCAATTACTTTGCTACAAATTGATTTGAAAAAATTACATAACCTGATGATAGTCTTTATGACTGCTGTCAGTAATATACCACACACTGATACTAGTAAAAGTTGTTTCATCAACACATGGAAATAATGATATTTCATAACCATTAATTTAATATCCTTCAATGACACCAAATTATTCAAATTTGAAGAAAAACCATTGGGTACTTTAATACCATGAAGACACTAAAAAAATTAATCTTGTCAATCTTGTTTAATACATGAAAAGCCAGAGGTAAATATGTTATGTTTCCTTTCACAGTGGGAGCTAACTCCAAATGTATTCTCATTAATATCAAGTCCAATATAGCATGTAATCAATATTTTCTCTTTCCATTTATGTCTAAAAAAGTTCCAATCAAAATATCACATATGTTTTTCTCAACATGCGTAACATCGATGTTGTCTTTTATCTCTAAAAATCTCAAATAAGGTAGTTCAAAAAAAAGACCACTTATTCAAGATATTTATTTGAAGACCAGAACATCTTTTCTTTCCAAATGTTGAATCAATATCTTTCACCCTGTTATAATATTCTTCAGCTTACATTGGTCAAGGGGGAAGTTTGTATTCTTGTAATCCGTTAAATGATTTTTTCAATCTACGATAAGGACGATCAATTTTCAAAAATCTTCAATGTCCCATGTACACTGTCTTTATTCTATTCTACAATAGATAATATGACATCTGTTCGTTACAAATTAGACATGCTTTATGTCCATTAACAATATATCCAGATAAGTTTCCATATGCAGGAAAGTCATTTATAGTGAACATTATCATATCACACAAAATAAAATACTATTTCATGTATACATCGAAAAAATTAACACCTGCCTCCCATAGTAGTTTCAAATCATCAATAAATGGTGGAAGATACACATCAATATCATTTCCTGGTTGTTATGGTCTAGTAATCATTAAGATCATCAAAACATATTTTATCTTCATACATAGATGTGGGGAAAAGTTGTAAAATACCAGCAAAATAGGCCATGAACTATGTTGGCTATTGGGGATCTGATATGGATTCATTCCATCAGTACAAAATCCCATTCTTAGATTTCTAACTTCACATCCAAAATCATGATTTTTTTAATCAAAACTCTTCCACTACGGTTAATCGGAATGATGACGTAAGTTACCATCAGAGATGCACTCATCTGAATGCCATCTTAACCTTTTTTTGTCAATTAAATTTGCAAATTGACACTTCAAATAAGGAATTATTGGAAGGTACTAAATAAATTTAGCATGAGTTTTGATTCTAGTACCTAAAAATGAATCACAATTGAATTATCATAATTGTATGCAAAAAATATTGGATGATATCATTATAAATTACAAAATTAATTTTTCATGACGTTAGATGACATCACCTGAGAATGAATCTGAGTTTACTTTCCCATCTATCTTATAGAGTGATGTTCCATATATAGGAAAACTTGATAAATATTAATTTTCTTTCCTATACAGTACACAATCATTAGGGAAAGCATGTATCTTTTTATACCCCAATCCCATTAGGAATAATATTTTCTTCACCTCATAATTAGAATCTGGAAGCCTTTTGCCTTCTAGAATTAGCTCTTTTAAAAGCTCAAGTAAGTTGGAGAAACCTTTATCACTCCACCCATTTTTTTCTTTTAAGTTAACTAATCTCAAAACTATTTATAACAATGTATATTTATTATAACCTAGGAATAATAGTTTCTCAGAATCTCCATACAATCATTCAACAGTTTCTATTTTTTCAATGGTTTCAACACCTAAATCTTGAATTAATTCTTCAATACAATCCTATGCCTCATTATGAATATTTTCATCAACATTGGATGTTGAATTTTCAGTTCTTTCACCATGCCAGATCCAACTTGTATAGTTATGACAAAAACCATAACAAATTAGATGATCCTTGATTTCTATGGAGTTTAACATTCTCATATTTAAACACTTAACACATGGACAGAAAATAAAATCAATGTTTTGAAGATGTCGTTTATAAAATTCCAATAATTCATCAACTCCCTTTCATATTCACTAGTGGTTCTTCGTAAATGTATCCAATTATGATCCATTCAATATCTGATATCACAAATTAATTAGTGAATATATTAAAACATATAAACATTTAAATAAATAAATAATTAAATAAATAAATAAATAATTAAATAAATAAATAAATATAAATAAATATATATATATTTACAGATACATTATAATTATAAACACATTTAATAAAAACTATTGATAATCAGATAGAAAACATCATATATAAAACACATTTACAAATAGTAAACATTTTATTTTCATATTATATACATGTGTTATATTGATATTATAATTTAATTATAATATCAATCTTTAAAAATTTATTAATTCATTTTACATAGTTATTTAATTATTTTGATGTTTCATGTGTCAAAAGTATTGAATATTTCATTAATTTAATGGGAGAAAAATTAGTTATTATTAGTAATATGAAATAATAATTAGAGAAAATGTTCATATTATAAGTGAAATTAATCTTAATACTCCCAAAATTATGACAGATGAAATTATATACATAACTAAATTGGTATATATTACAACACATTTGGGTGAGAGAACAATATAATCATTTGAGGAATAATAAGTGGTTGTGGATCCATTGCATGTTCTAATGAGTATATACATAGATTATTTGGTGAAACTGTGCAAGAAAAAAGATCTATTAGTTGTGAGGAAGAATAAAGAGTTGGTGTGATTGAGCTGAGAGTTGTGAACTCACAAAGAATGAAATGAAGAAATTGAAGAGGAAGCTAATCTAAGTTCTATTGGTTAGGATCACTAGTGATGAAATTATTGGATAATTTCATAAATTGATTCATAAGAATTGTGAACTGATTAGAATACCAGAGTTTAATTCAAATATTTTTATTTCATGATGATATATAGGCATTCAAAGATGTTGTGGTGAGAAATGAGGCCTATTATTTGGAAGTAGTGAAAATATTCATATTAGTGGTGAGTAACTTCAATAAGAAGTAGTTTGAGAAAGAACCAGTGGGATTCCAATACAAAGGTATTGTGGGATATAGTACTAAGTTTTCATGGGTAATATTATGTATCTTCTTGTGAATTATGGAAAATATAGAATCATGATAATCCTTGGACACCCATTATAAATGATTAATATATTATAATAGAGAATATATGTCTCAATCGGAGTTAAATAGGATAGGAAGTAGGTTTTCCAAATCTGGTCTAAAGCATATAAAATAACACATTAAGATTTTATATTTATATTTTTTATTACATGTGGTTGTGGATTATTGGGTAATAGATAAAAATATATATTTATGGCCTAAATGACTATAGAGTTTCAATGGGCCAAAGTAGTAGAAAATCTTAAAAATAATTCAATTGGTTTTTTGTATAATTTAGGTAGACCTGATTCAGGCCCCCACCCCTCTCAGGTGTATTTTCTCAGTCCTATGAGGACTCACATTGAGTTATTGTAACATAAAAACCTGAAATCACACAACTCCAATCCATATCAAGAACATTAACTAGTATATTTATACATAATGTTAGATAAAAATTCATAACCTAAAATCACGCAACTCCAATACATATCAAGAACATTGACTAATCACTCTTAGAAATGACTATTAACCATGTTCTAACACATTTAAAATAAACTATAAACTAATAATTTAAGCAAATAAAAATCAAAATTAAATGATAAATAATTTATCTTCAAAATTAAAAAAAAACTTACAAAATTCGGAGTTTAACAAGAAAATAGATCCCCAATCTGAACATTGCTCCGTATAATGATTTGAAAAATTAAGCACTGTAATATCTATACAAAAATTGATTGTAAAAATGAAAAATAAAGATAAAAAACAAAACTAAAATCAAACAATGGTTGAAAGTCACCCAAAATAGGTTTCAGAAGAAAAAATAAACAATAGATGATAAAAAAAGAGAAGATAATGAATAACGTAGACTAGAAATTGTGAAAATGGACGAAAATAATCAACAATAGCCATTAGAGATCACAAATAAGGCTTGTAATTCATTGCAAGTCGAGAGTAGCCGCTGTGGGTTTCGATTTCAAAGATCCAAGAACACGAGGGTTTCTCGATTGCAAAAATTTTTAAATGATTTTCAACATCGGTTTTTACCAAAACCGACACTGAAAAAAATAATTTGGCATTGTTTTTTGTTAAAACCAATGCCTATAATATATATATTTTTTATTTTCAATGTCGGTTTTTTGGAAAACCGGCACCAAAAACATTTTTTTTTTGATTTTTGACATCGATATTTATATAAACCGACACCAAAAATCATTGTATTCTAGTTTTTGGCATCTTTTTTTAGTAAAACCGACTCCAAAAACCACTAATAAAAAATTTTACCGTCGGTTTTACTAAAAACCAACACTAAAAATTTCCTACACATACCATTGGAATCAGTTTATAAAAAAACAACATTACTACTTCAACATTAAATCTCATATTTGTATTAGTGATAAGACCTTTATGGTATGATTATTTATGTTCTTGGTACGAGGCCTTGATATTGTGGTTATTATGTGTGAAATTATACATTCCCTCATTAGGCGATTAGTTATTGATATTACATGTGATTATTCTAATAGTAGAATATCCGTGTGAATGTTTAAATGGAATTATTTGATTTATTTATTTTCATAGTATTCTGAAGATTATGTTTAAAAGTCTTGTGTTTTAGTTTTATACCTTTCCTGAAAAGTTTATGCATATTTATTATAGATTATGCTATATTATTTATCCTTAATGAGCATTCGAGCTCACCCCTTTCTTATGTTTTATTTTCCTAGGATTCCAAGATGTGTATTATGATTTATATGAAGGGTTATTCTTGGAGAATAATTGTGTTATCAAAGGATTATCCATGTTATATTTTATGTTTTTAATTGAAATATATGGTTCATGTCTGAAATATATTTTACAAGATTGCTAAACTAATCAGTTCTTAGGGATTTGATTCCTTGTAATCATGCTAATTTATTAAAATAATGCATTGGATCTATGCTTCTGGGGTTGTGGAATTACATTTAGAATCTTGGTAGTGGTATATAGAGAGTGTATCCTATTGTAGGATCAATCTATATGGATAAGTGTAAAGGTTAATTCTTTGGGAAGATGCGGCTTGAGTTGTTGCTATGGGTTGAAAATCTTGAGAAATCACGGGCAGTCCTGAGGGAGGTTGGACAAATATTGTAGGTGCTTTGGAATGTGGATCAGGTGGAATGAACGGATCATGTGAGTAATTATAATGGTGCCAAAAGGAATGTTGGGTCATGACCGCTTGGTAAAGGTTCCTAAGATGGATGTGAGTTTGGTTGGAAACTAATTTCGACTTGTGGTGTTCTAGTGTGGATATAACATCAACAATCAGGGAATCTCAAGACCATTATCATGTTGTGGTGTCCACTTGGTAAGAGGTGAAAGCGGAAATGGATGGTTGTGGTGGTGTTCATTGATGACTTCTTGGTATACTTTTAACCAGCGATGTTCATGCCCAATATCTTGACATCGTCTAGATGCACTGAGAAGGATCTAGCTTTATACTTAGCAGCTTGAGTGTGTTATGGTCAGATGTGGTCATCTTGGAGGATATTATTGGGGAGTGGTATGTGTGTATAAACCATATGGTGGGAGATTACACCATAGGATGGTTGTGGGAGAGGTCATCAGAATGGACAAAATGTCAAAAAATTACACGGGTGTTGTTCTCAAAAACCGGGGATGATTAGTGAGTGATATTTGTTTTGTTAATATAGTAGAAGTTTGATGGATATGTCCAAGTTTTGGGGTTCATCTTATGTTGATCATGAGCCGCAGAGGTTGTAATTATGTGAGGTAAGTGGCGGAAATGATACTCTTGAGGTGGGGAGTGTTATGTTAAGTCATGGGTGTGTGGAGAAAGATGTGAAGTGGATAAGGTGGAATCAATATTCCAATGAGAGGTCACTTAGGTTCATGTTCAAGTTGTCCTCTAGTGTGATGATCAACTGAACCAAGCGATGGGTTCAGGCTCGAGTTAGTTCCGAAGGTAATCAGAGTGGTCACATTGGAGATGTGTTGAGGGGTGTTTTAGAGCATGATAAAGGTTTTAAGAGTAGTGAATTTCGTAATGGTGGAAGTTTTACCAGACATCGGGGATGACTTTGGTAAGTGTGTGTGGATTATGGAGGAATTCCATAAGTGAAAAGGGGTGATGTGTCTGGGTAAAGCGGTGATGTTTTAATAGTAGTGGTTGGGAACCAATGGAGTGAGTAGATCAGGTATGTCCTAGCTCAGCTGGATATGGTGGGTTGTAAGCCACATTTGGTTAACATTGGTAGGAAAAGCACATTTTGGTTTTGGGAATTAGTTCTGAGAAAGAACCAAATTACCCATGGGTGATTATGAATAGTGGATGTGTCCAATTTATGTGGTTTCAATGAAAGGGGTGAATGTTGATGTTGGGTGGTGTTGTTGTGAACATTTGAGTGTGGTGAATTTCAAAACATTTCAGGTATGTTATGAGAGTAGAGTTGAAGTTCAGTTGGTCTCTTTTTGGATTAGGGTAGTTCTCAGTTCTGAAAAAGGGTGGTGAATGGCTGATGCATGTGGTGGGAAGAACCATAAAGGATAAGTAGTTATTTAATGGAATAACCAGTGTTTGAGTTGGATGGAATCAGGTGGGAGCCATATTGGTGCATCCATTTTTGGGATGGGAGATGGCTTGAATGTTGACCGGTTGAGTGCATCTAGATGAAGAGTATGTTGAGCCATGATCATTATATTTTTGGAACTAACTCAGGCTATTGGGACTTGAGTTTTAGGATGAGGTAGGTCGTCAAATTTGGTTAAAAATCAAGACATTTCTTCTGGTGATCTCAGGCTTTGATCACTGTTAGTGCTCGAAATAATCTTGGTGAGATGGCACCAAGCTATTTGGACCATGAATCATGAAGTGGGTCAGACCAAGAGTGTTCTAGTTTGTCCTTCTAGGGAAATATGGTTTGTAGTCGATATCCTTTCAAGTGGTGGTCTAGTGGAGTTAACCAAACATTTATCTTGTTATTGGTGTTAGAAATGATGATTTTAGGTGTATTTTTCCTCTAGGAGAATCAGATTGTTATTAAGGAACTTAGTGAGGGAAATGTTCTCAGGGTATGACTATTTCCTGGGTTCAAGCATTTTTGTGGCATGGATATATTAAGGGAGCAACATGGAAGGTTAATGATGATCGGTGGATCTATGGTCTATCCTTTTGGCCTTGAGGGATTGAAAATTCTTGGAAGTGTGGCTCGAGGTTGATCCGTTATAAGGTGAGTAGGTTTTAAGATCCTAATCTTTCATGAAGGTATGACCTTGTTAAATTATTTTTTTAAACCTTGTTTTATGGTTAAATAAATGTTTACTGGGTACTTGAAGTGTTTTGGAAGTGTTTTGAGGGTGTAGGACATGAATGGAGTAGAAAAGGACCAAACATCACATAACGCATAGTTGGAGCATGGTTAGTATAAACCATGCACTTGGCACAGGAAACCATGCGGCTTGGTGACCATTTCAAATATAGGGATAACACATGATTATCACATTTTTTTCTAAACCGTGTAGGTATCTCCAGGTAACCGTGCGACCCAAATTCCTTTAGATAGTGGCTTGCACACAGTTTATGCATTGTTTGGAAAACCGTGTGGGTAAACTGTGCACCCCATGAAAAGATAAAAAATATATAGTTTTTCCATATTAGAATTTTTAAGATCCCACCCAATTTCTCCTCCCATTCAACCCCCTATACCCTAGGTGAAGAACCAGTAGCCTCCTCTCCCTCCATGGATGATTCTCCTTCGATTCTTGGGAGTTTGGAGTGCAGTTGGGTGCGAATCGAAGATTTAGGTGAGTTTAATACTCCTCTTTACTATATTTTCTAGATTAGGGTTTCTGGGATCTATCATCTTCTTCCGAATCCGTAAAAAAATCAATTTTACAATAGATTCGAGGTTGGGTCTTAAGTGAGTGTTTGAGTTCTAATAAAGGGTGGAGATTAAGAAAACGTTCATCTACGGTCATGAGGTAGGTGGTCTTAAAGCTTTTACCCATAGTCATTATGTGTTATATGTGTATATAGTTGTTTTATTTTGCTTCTTTGTCGAGAATTGATATATTGGGTTATATAAAGGTATTTGGACCATAGATTAAGGTTCGAGGACCCTCACGGACCCCATTGGGTTTGTCGATGATGTGATACTGAACCTAGGGCTACCCATGGGGTAAGCCGAACCCCTGTAATTCGTAAAAAAATTAAGTAAACCTTAAGATAGTGGTATTAATCAGAGAGAATGGGTATTAAATATATATTTGGAATGAGGGGAGGGTTAATGATTAATTGAAACAATTACTAGTTGGATTTTGTAAATACTTAAGAGGTTTCAGAAGTTCTTTGATAGAATGTTTTGGGGATTGAACCAGTAATAGACTTATTGATGATAAATGATGTTTGAAAATGAGAAATATTTCGAAAGGAGTTATTGAAATCAAAGTGATTTTAAAAAGGGCTTTTCTAAAGATATTTCAAATGATATTTTAAATATGGGTACAGTTACATTTTTATGAAAATGGTTTTGATGGTTGTATTGGATGATTGAAGTGGAAATGAAATCCCTTGGTTATGTTTTAGGTTTCAAAGAGGAAGGTTTATATTTAAAGGGTGGTTTCAATATGATTTCCATGATTATTTTAAACTGTGTTTATTGCCATGATGTAGTTTATAAAGGTCAGATGAGACCTTGGTATTTGAAGGGGGTGTAAGGGTTAGTGAGATAAAACCTAGAACAATTATGTTGACATGTTATAATGATCATTAAATAAAATAATCAGTGATTAATCATAGTAAATGATATATCATAAGGGGGTGTTTGGCATGATGTAAAATGGAAGAAATAGTATTAATGTGAATGTGCCTGATGGAACATGTTTTTTTATTGAAATGAATAAGTTGTTAATACATGGAAAATGATGAACATTAAGTGAGTTAACATATGGCAGGGTCGAATATGTTAATGGGTTAAGTGAATTAGTGAATATTCTTAGTGAGTTAGGAATAAGAAATGAGAATTGGGTTAAATAGAAATGTAAGGAAAATGAGAATGTGTTAATGGGTTATGGTATCATTTCGATTCACTTGTGATTGTTTTGTGTGTTAGTTGGATATGGTAGTGTGGGGTATTGACCTAAGGTTCTACACACATGGGTTGAGTTAGACCAAGTTTCTACACTCAAACCCAAAATGCATGTGTTTGAGAAGAGAATAGAGCTCTATTCCCCCAATGGTTTAATTCCATATGGACTGAGGCTTCGAGGTGAGGGTAATGTGTTATTGTGATGTGTTTATCCCTAGTGATATAGGGACCCGACTTACCCGTTATGGTAATTAAGCAACTTAGGCCATAGTGTAAATGATGTAAACTCCTAACCCGTGGAACATGATATAAATATGAATTTAGTAATGGAGATAAAATAAGTGATGGAATAGAAAATAATGATGAAAATGGATTAAATAAATGTTTTGGATAATGGGTATGCTTTGATTTTTGGTTAGTTAAATCCTTTATGGTTAAATGTGTGGGTCACCCTTTGTGCCTTGTCTTAGAATCAGAGTTTGACTTGAGTTAGTTTTGTTGATTGTTAGATTCTAGTGGACTTAATGGGTGAATGGATATTAGGTCATTACTTAAATTTTTTCCTTATTATTTGACTATTTATTTCATTTTTTAGCTACATACACATTTGTATATACTGTATTTTACTTTAGACACCGTTGGTGGTAGCCTACTAAGTTGTAATCACACTATTCTCAGGCCTCCATGACACTTGGACACCTAAGAATATGTTACTTGTTTTCAGGTACAGGTTCAAGACAGGTACCCGGTGCTTAGTTGTGCTTGGTATAACAGGTTGGATATTAGATGTCAGGACCGGGTTGGGACTCAGGTCTGGGTTTAGAGTCTTTTATTAGTACTATACTTGGTTTATTTTGTATTAATATTTTACATATAGATAATCCACTAGACTTTGTCATGGAATGTATACATGGTTCTTATTAGGTATTGTTGCATGTTATCCATTTTTTGTTCCTGTTGGTTATTTCAGTTCTTTGCATTACTTGTATTATCAATTCAATCTGATAAGTGGGTATAGTTTCCCCATGTTCTTATTTATAACCTCACTGCTAGTCAGAAGCCTCTGGATTATGGGGAGTCACACCGGAGATCATATGATGACCTGGATTGGGTCACCAGTTATAGTGGCTCCTAGGTCGGGGACATTACATTGTGCATCAGATTAAGGTGCGGGTGATTCCTACATGTCAAAAATGACTCATGGAACATTTACCTAAATTATAAAAACAATCATAATTCGTTTACTTAGTTTTCAATACATCACTTTTTCCTTTTTCTAAAATTAATGCCAATTTAAAATAAAAAGATGCACTTGTAGTCATATTGATCACACTATGAATTAATTTGGGGTTTGGTTGATTAATACATACCAAAAATGACTTATGGATAAATTTTATAAGGTATGAAAACAATATAAATGAATTTTCTCAGTTTGAGTAGGTCAGTTTTCCATTTTACTAAAATTTATGTCAATTTTAAATAAAAGATTCACTTTGGGTCATACCAGTCACACCGTGCATTAGATTGAGGTGTAGCTAATTCCTACACATCCCAAATGATTGATGGAACGTTTTCCTAATGTATCAAAATAATATGAACGTTTTTATCATTTTTGAGTAGGCTAGTTGTCCTTTTTACTAAAATTGATGTCAATTTTAAATAAAAAGAAGCATTTGGAGTCATATCAATCACACCGTGAATCAGATTAAGGTGAAGATGATTCCTACACGTACAAAATAAATCATGGATCATTTATCTAAAGTATCAAAACAATCCTAATGTGTTTGACTGGTTTTTAGTATGACACTTGTTCCTTTTGGAAGAATTAATATCAAATTTAAATAAAAAGACACAATTGGAGTCATATTGGTCACACCGTGCATTAGATTAAGGTTAGGTTGATTAATAAAAATAAAAAATGACTTATGGATCATTTTACTAAAGTATCAAAACAATATTAATGTTTTTTTTGGTTTTGAGTAGGTCATCTATCCTTTGTACTAAAATTGATGTCAACTTTAAATAAAAAGATGCCCTTAAAGTCATACTAGTCACACCATGCTTCAGATTGAGGTGAAACTGATTTTTACATGTCTAAAATGACTCATGGATCATTTAACCAAAGTATCAAAACAATACTAATTTGTTTAATCATCTTTCAGTAGGTCACTTGTTCCTTTTTCTAAAATTAATGTCAATTTTATATAAAAACATGCATTTTGAGTCATGCCATTCACACCGTGCGTCAGATTGATGTGAGGATGATTCCTACATGTCTCAAATGACCCATGGATCATTTTAATAAAGTATCAAAACAATAAGAATAAATTTTATTGGTTTTGAGTAGAACAATTGTACTTTTTACTAAAATTGTTGTAAATTTTAAATAAAAAAGATGCACTTGGAGTCATACTGGTCACACCATGCCACGAATTGAGGTAAAGATGATTCTTACATGTCCCAAATGACTCATGGATTATTTTAATAAAGTATAAAAACAATATGAATGTGTTTTCTCAATTTTGAGTAGCTCAGTTATCCATCTTACTAAAATTGATGATAATTTTAAATAAAAAATGCACTTGGAGTCATAATGAGCTCACAGTGCATCATATTGAGGTCCTTTTGATTCCTATATGTCCCAAATGACTCCTAGATTGTTTTCCTAAAGTATAAAAAACAATCTGAATACATTTTCTCAGTTTTTAGTTTGAAAATTCTTCATTTTGATAAAATTAATATCAATTTTAAATAAAAATACATACTTGGAGTCATATTGGTCACACCGTGCATCGGATTGAGGTTTGGTTGATTCCTACATGTCACAAGTTACTCATAGATCACTTTACTACTGTATAAAAACAATCTGAATGCATTTTTTTGGTTTTGAGTAGGTCAATTTTCATTTTTACTAAAATTTATGTCAACTTTAAATAAAAAAGACACACTTGGAGTCATATCGGTCACATCATGCCTTATATTGAGGTTCATATAATTTCTACATGTCCCAAATGACTCATTGGTCTTTAAAATAAAGTATCAAAACAATATGAATGCATTTTCTTGGTTTTCATTAGTTTACTTGTTCCTTTTTCTAAAATTGATGTCAATTTTAAATTTAAAGACGCACTTAGAGTCATACCAATCACACCATGTGTTGGATTGAGGTGAGGCTAATTAATAAACATATCAAATGTCTCATTAATAATTTTACTAAAGTATCAAAATAATATAAATGCATTTACTTGGTTTTGAGTAGGTCATCTGTCATTTTTACTAAAATTGATGTAAATTTTATATAAAAAATATGCACTTGGATTCATACTGGTCACAATATGCCTCAAATTGAGGTGTGAATAATTCCTAAATGTCCCAAATGACTCATGTATTTTTTCCTTGAAGTATAAAAACAATCCGAATGTCTTTTCTCATTTTTCAGTACACCATTTGTTCCTTTTTACTAAAATTGTGGTCAATTTTAAATAAAAAGTCACACTTGTAGTCATAAAGATCACACCATGATTCAGATTAAGGTGAGACTAATTCCTACATGTCCCATGTGAGTCATGGATCATTTTCTTAAAGTATAAAAAAATTTGTTTACGTTTTCTTGTTTTTCCATTCATTAGTTGTATTTTTTACTAAAATTTCATTTTAAACTAGAAACATGCATAATGACTCATACTGGTGACATCATGTATCAGTTTGACATGAGATTTATATTTCCCAAAGTCTCAAAACAATTATAACATCCAATTTTTTCACAATTACTTGTTTTTTTCTCTATCGAAATTCTAACACTGCATATTGATTCGAGAAAGTTTTTTCAGCTAAGAACATCGAATCAATATGCAGTATTGGTAGTTTGAAAAAGAAAAGAAATGGAAAGAATGATAATATTGGTAGAAAGGAACATGTTATCGCTTCCCAAAATATCTATGAAGAAAAATAAATAAGTATTAGATAAATATGAAAGGGAAAATAACATATAAATACTAGATTAAAATTATCACAAAAATAATTAAAAAGTAGCAGGAAGTAACATTTTTATGATGGTTATATACATCCTTGACCCATAAATATGAAAAGAACCCACCTGTATAAGAAAACAATTATTATGTGAGTAATACTAAAAATAATTAAATCAAACTTAAATACGAAACAATCTAATACTTCTATAGAAGTCACATCATCATGTTATTTGTGTACATTCTTCCATCAAGTATGCTACCCATTCATTTCTAAGAAAATCTATATCATCATTTGAACATGAGTCTTTTATATAGTCATATTAGTGTTGTAAAAATATAAATACACAAATTATTGATAAATATTTTAAAATAAATAGTAATTAACTTTGAAAATACCTCTTTGGGGATGCAAGTTTTTTCATGGAATATGATCTCTCTCATAAATTTACAAACATAATAACCAAAATATTTTCCATTTTTTGGTTTCATACACTGTATATATATTGAGGAGAATTTGTAATTTGTTTTGATTTTTGTTTGGACAGTAAAATATTATTATATATACCCTGATACTTGTCCAGTTTTAGAAATTTTTAGGGTCCTTGTACTTAGCCACTGACCTCATTCTTTTTTTTCATGATATTGATGCACTTCCCTATCATAACAAAATTCTCATTAAAAGATAATAAAAATTATATAACTTGATTTTTAGTTCTAAAATGTTGGATGTAATGTATTACATGTTGATAAACACTATCACGTGTGGTCAGTTTATTGGGTATCCATGCAGTGAATCTTGGAATTAAATATTTGGATTATCCAAATTGAATGTATTGAGCATTCAATGTTTCCTAAAAACACAAAAAATAATAAGTAATTAATTAAATGAAAATATATTTGATATTATTAAATTTTATATTTTTACCCCTGAAATGTTGGTATTAAGAAGAGTTTGTCATCTAAATGTTTTGTTTCAAACAATTTGACAAGGCCTGCCAATATTTCATTGTTTTTTTGGTTTCAATTTTTATTTGTTCTATAGAGGTGGTGTGAGAACTAATGAGTCCAAAAAAAATTCATGGGGAAATCCCTTCAATTGTTTTTGATATATATTCTTGCCAAAAAGATGAATTGTATTTATTCATAATTAACATAGTATATTAGCTTTTGTAAAATCAAATCATGAAAACATTACTCATGTATACATTTAAAATTGAGGCTCCTATCCAATCATAGTTGAGAATTTCATTTACAATCTCAACACCAATGTAGTATTTAACTTCCTCTCCATACATATTTTCTTCAAAATAAACTATGTGACTACTACCATTTTTTATCTTTGTATCCACATGAACCTTTAATGCTAGTAAATTAATATATGTAATGGTATAGGTAAAGGTGATTTGAGAAGATATTTCTGATTGGTTGGTTAATTATTTAGATGGTTTTGAGCCAATCTTTCATTTTACCCCCTTCCCTTTGTCCGTCTGTAATAACATTCATCTTTTAAGACATTTTTTCATTAATTGTTAAAGGTTTAGTTTGAAAAATAAATTTTAAATGAATACCTCCTTGTAATTTTTTTTACTCGATGTGATGGTCATGAAATGAATGTTCCAACATCTCAGTCGACTGTATGAATATCATCGTCATCAAGTGGAACAGGTAGCTCGATGCTTGGCTCATGAGATATGCTAATCCCCACTCTCACATGACCTTTTGGAATTGGTTTATTGCGTAGACTGTCATCTTGGATAATAAACATCATAGTCCTCACTACAAGGTGATGAGTGGGTTGATAGATACAAATAAAAATCATTTTCACCATATATAATATCATTACTGGAAAGATATCAATGTTAGTTTGATTCACATTTCATAGAAAAAATTATTATAATATTTATTACCATGACTAAGAAAACTTTTTGAGAGGAATGGATCATCTCAAAGCTGGTGGGGGGTGGGGGGGGCGGACCTTCATGAAATGGCTCTTTGCTTCCCCCCCATAAAAGTTCCTAGAAACTATCTCTTCCATTGAAATTGTTCTTTAAGGGTAGCTAGTATTTCTTTCATTTATTCCATTTCTTTATATTTATCATCCTATTTTTTTTCTCAAAATATATTCATGGTGTCACCCTAAAACCCTCACCTCTGACACGACTATACTGTTCTGGCCGCTTTAAGGCCACTGATAGTAAGTGTTCATCTAGTATAGGTGTTACTGATTCCTATGACTATGTCGGATAAAAAATATATGAAAATAACTAATCATTATTATGTAATAGTGATTTAAATAAAAATAAATTTTTATTATTTCATACTTACACATGTTTCCCACACTTTTTGTCTGTTTTCATCTATTAGTATCCTATATTTATTTACATTCACCTCCTTCCATAGCACATGTCATGAGGTGGAAGTGTATTTGTATTTGGAGTCATCAATTTTCATATAAATAGAGGAACATAATTATATTTTTGTTTCATGTCACATAAAAGTATTACGATAGATTTAAAATATATACCGGTTTTTTTCAAGTGAAGCATACATCATCCTTACTTTACGGTAGAGGTACATTGGTTTTACTACCCATTCCTTATTTTCAACACTTAATTGCTGTTTCATAAATAAAAAAATTGTCAATCAAAGTGATAAATACACATATCATCAAACAATGTATTACTATCCACAATGTATCTGAAAAGACACATCTATAAGATGGATATTAAATGTATCCCATGTTTCTTATGTTATTAGGTGTTTACTCATAAGAGGTGGGTGTGAGTTTATTTTCCCTTCAACATCATTAAGATGATGTCTTGTTAGAATTTTGTGAAATCCTCTATGAATCCTCCCATCAAGAATTAATACATATTTCTTATGGGAGTCATCTACTATAGATCCACTATATAAGGGATGATGAATATTAAGTCAATGTTTAATTATTTTATTTTTTATTAAAATAAAGAAATGATATCATAATGTTACCATACTCTCTTCCCACATTGGTGTCTTAAGCATGGGCACAACATGGTGCCAAAAATCTACATCAATCGACATGTGTTTCTGATTGATGATTTCTATATAACTATTAAACATGGAATTTTTGGTGTTAACATAATATCCCCATGCATTCCATCCAACCTCGTATTTGATGCCTTTTATTTTCATCTTAATGATTTTTTATAACACTATCAAACTACGATGCTCCTTTTTTTCCTGCATCGCTGGTCCTTCATAGCCTACCGTTTCCTCAGATAAAATTTCATCAATATATTGTTCATATACAGAGGAATCATCAAAATTTGCTGACGGTAATTGTGCCTATTCATTAGGAGCAACAATAGGTTGGGAAACTTGTTGTTCCTCAAGATTGGGAGCACCAACCTGTGAAGAAGGTCGTTGTTCCTCTGCACTGCGAGCAACAACAGGTTGAGAGACCTATTTTTACTCAATATTTGGAGCACCAACATGTGGAAAATCCATTATATGCAGAATTGGTTTAACATTTAATTTAGATTACATAAATGTGGCAGTGAACAAATAATAACACGAGGTAACATAGTGTATATTATAAAAAAATATAACCTGATTATTGAAATAATTCTTTAAAGGATGAAGGGATTTGTCCCCTTTATCGACTATCAAAATCCATTCATTGTGGTATCCTATGACATACAAAACACCATCTACATTAGGACTACTTTTAAATGATTGCAATGCCCCAATGAAAGGGTCATCCTTAGTTGAATTTTCATCAGACCCTTTAGTGGTTTTGGTCAATAACAGAACAATTGACCACTTTTGGTTTGTCGGATCTGGAACATAAAATAATTATACTTCCTATGATGCCATTATAAATGGTTTGTGTTTTTACCTTTCCTTACTAAAATCAAATTTCACAAATACCATTTCATCTATTTTAACAACAAACCTATTATCAACCCACTTGCATTGAAAAATCTGCACTTGGAATGTTTTATAATCCAACTCCCATACTTGTTTGATGATTCAAAAGTATGACATTTTTGTATAAATTGGATTTCTGTCCTTAGTACTAGAAACATGCATCGCTTCATCCACAAGTATAACTACACTATTTTTTATGGTACTATATTAATCATGTTCATTTGTATATAATTTATAACCATTAATTACATAACCATTGTATACATACACACTTGGTCCTCTAGATAACCATTGAAGTCATTCTGAAATTGAATCTGGATTTTTATCTGACTTTGTAAAAATGTAGTCCTAAATCCATCTCATAAACTATTGATTATGTGTATTTGATATCCATATTTCATCCCTTCATGGATTCAAATACTTAAGAGTTTCTTTTTAGGTTTCAACATATGGGGAATCCTCCAAAATATTATGCAAAATTTAAATGCGAGTCTGCTCCTAATATGTAATATTGATTGTGACAACATCTCTTTCAGAAATTTATTCACCTGCAATCCACCTAGTGTGATGAGATTTTAGTAGACCAATGCTTTCCACACCAGATAGGTATGCGGTACAAAATTCAACAAATTCCTCAACAATATATCACCCCACAATACAACCCTCTGGACAACTTCGATTTTTGACATACCCTTTCAAAATATTCATATATTGTTCAATAGGGTATATCCATATATAGTGTAGAAGACCACATAGTTGAATCTATCTCACCAAGTGAACCATCAAATGAATCATCATATCAAATAATGTATGTGGTAAGTACATTTATAATTACCATAATATGATGACAATTTCTATTTCTATAGTCAGTAATTTCACTGGGTCTATAACTTTGATGCATATAGATTTGAAAAATAAAACAAATATTGGTCAATTTATAATGAAAATTCTTTTAAAAAAATGAAACATAAATATATAGGAATTAGATCTTGCATAAAAACATGTAAGTCATGTGATTTCATACCCTTTAACTTTAAATTGTTCATTGAAAAAAAATTCTTGATATTTTATGAATACCCCTCTAGAACCATTACATCATTAAAGAAGTTTCAAAACTAATATCTCTCCTATCCAGAGAGAGTGTAAGAAACTGGAGGAAGAAAAGTTCACTTTTCATCCTTCATTAGGACCAACTCTTCTTTTATTCCCATGTCATCCATGTCCACCCTAGCCTTAACTCCATAATTTGTTTTCTTAGGTGCATTTAGAAATGTGCTTATGAAACTATCACATAAATTTTTTTCAACATGAATAACATAAATAAAATGTCTGATGTATACATAATTCTAGTTTGGTAATTCAAAAAAAAACTAATCTCTTTTTCCAAACAGTTTTCATAAGTTTCTTCAAAAACAATTTACCAAAAGTAGTGTCCACATATTTTACTTTCTCAAATAGTTGATCACCTATTAGTGGAGAAAATGTTGTACATTCTTATAAAATTCCATCGAATGATTTCATCCAATATCGGTACATATGATGTTAGGGTAGTTATATTCAATGTATTAGAAACATAGTTTTTTTATGAATGTTTCAACCTAATTGACTGTGTACCTTGTTTGAAAATAGGAAACTAATTAGTTCCTTTAATTTTATATCATGAAAAATTTACATTAGAAGGAAATCCATTTATTTCACTATAAAACAAGGCTCTCAATGCGAAATCTTGATTTATATAAGCATCATACAACATAACACCTGAATCCCATAATAATTTCAAATCCTCGATCAATGGAGCCAAATAAACATCAAAATCATTACCCAGTTGTTTTGGTCCTAATATAAAAATAGATAACATGATTTATTTTAATTTCATTCATAAATACGATGGAAAGTTTTATTTTCCCACATAACTGGCCATGTACTGTGAGCGTTACTTTGAAAACCAAAAGGATTCACTCTATCTGTAGATAACGCTATATAAATGTTTCTTGGTTTGCTTCCAAATTCAATATACTCATGGTCAATTATCATCCACTGAGGAGAGTCTTTGGTGACATAGTTTCCCATATTTATTTCTTGTATTTGTGTGCCATGTCAATTTCCTACAATCTCATCACTTCCATACAGGCGCCTAAATCTTGGAATGATTAGAAAGTACCATAAACTTTCATAGAACCAGATCCATATTTATTATATCGAGAAGCACCACACTTTGGGAATTCTGTAGATATTTTAGTCCTTTAGAAACAGTATATATTCATTCAAGCACGCTTGTATTCTTTCATAGATCATTCCCATTGAGTGTTGCATTCATTTGGCGTCATATGTTTGGCTAGGGAGCTCATTATCTTATGGGAAAATGTCATTCAAGAGAGAAAGTAGTTTCATAAAACTGGTGTCACTCCATCTATTTCTTGCTTTTATATTATACATGTTCAATATATATAATAGTGCTATATATTTAGTGCAACCAGCATACCATGACATCTTTGCACAACTCTTTAACTTCTCAAACAATTTTGGGAAATAATGATGTTCATATTCAAATGTATTTTTCATTTTATCAATACAATCATCATCATTATTCACATCTGTAATCAAATCCTTGATACAATCTTCTTAATTATCCACACTTTTAATCATATTATATGATCTATAAAATGCAATGCTATCCAATCCACTAGCTACATCTGCTTTCCCCCATGTTTATTCCAACATTTATAAATTCGATCTATTATGTGACTGATCAAGTGTTGTTACAACTCCTCTAGACTAATTAGTCTCAAATAACAATAAAATAATCATGGAAAATGTATTTGATAAGGGTCATATTCATGATCTTTTGCAAAATTTATGAACTCTTTCACTCCATCTTCATTCTATTTTGCCAGAAATTTAGCATCCATCCATTCTTTATTCATATCCATCTTATTTGATTTAGTAATATTAATATTTAACAAAATAAATACACAAAATATGTTCAACTAGGGTCACCATCCAACCATATATACCTCTCATAAGATCTAAAGGAAGTAAAACAAGCCAAAAACAAACCTAAACCTAAAAAATATAGGTGTGATCTAAAATTCCAGTAGGTCACCACAAACTACCAAATCTAAGAGATCACTTTAATATTACATCATAAGAAATCTTGTTTTAAATACATTAGAAAAATAAACATTTTCTATAAGGTTTTACAAAATAAGTAGTAACACTTAAAAGTGTGTTAAAACTCTTTTTCTAAGATTTTCATTAAATAAAAAAGTCAATTAGAAAACATTATTCCTTGTCCAATACCTCTTAGTTAAATCACCTTTCTAAAATATGACTTTAAAATATTTCATAAATACCAATTTTTGATATACACATTTCAAAACTCAAAGAGGTTTCCAACTATCATACATTTTTCTAAAACATGTTTGAAAACCGACCATTTCCATAAAACTAAGCATGGTAGCATAAAAACCTATTTTCAAAACTCACACATTCTTAAAATTTCAGATAAAGACCATTTTAACTTTTCTTATTTGAGAAAAATTTTCAAACTCATTATTAAAATAGTTTTAAAACACTTCAAAATCATACTTTCCTTTTTTAATTCTTTAAAAACCTTTCACAATACCTTTTTTAAAAATATAAAAAGAAATCCATAAAATAAGGAAGAAATCACATAGTAAAGAACCACTATGTCAAGTAAAAAAACATTGGGAAAATGATAAGAAAATATGTGAAAAATAATAATATAAAAAATAGGGTATTGAATAGAAGCAGAGTGATAAAACCCCAAAACTATCCTAAAAAGGATTCTAGTGTCATGGGCATCATCACTAGGTTATATTAATAAAAGGAATTGAACTGGGGATAAGGAAACTAGGTTGTCACTTATACACCTATCCACACACCAAGAAGTCCCATCAAACCAGGTTATTAATAATAAACATCTCGACATGGGATCACAAGATACATTGGTCATAAATGAATCAAAGCATCTTAAGAGGATATCACATATTTTATAAAAAAATCATTTTTTATAAAATTTCAAATTGTACTTCTCTTTTCAAAACATGGTTGGAATGATAGTCCATTTTATCATTTATAAAAGTCATCCTAATCTACTCTTCAGACCAATTTTTTCAAAACACCTTTTAAAATGAAATGGGAATTAACACTACCCCTTAAACACCCATTGAAAAACATTCAAAGAAACAATAAGTTTCAAAATCCAATCCACATGGGAAAACACACCATTTTGAAATAATTCATATCATTTTAAAATCTTAAAATCTTTAAATATCGTAAAACATTGATATAAAAATTAACCAAGGCTAAAAAAATGGATTTAAATATAGATCACAAGGTTTAACTGTTAGATTTGGTGTCCTAGAACAAACTATTTGTACTTTGATTACATGAATATTTGATATATTAAATATTAAATTAAACATCCTACTATACATTGCTCATTTTTTCTAGAGTATTTTTTTCATTGATATGGTCATAGTAGTTCCCCTCTATAATGATAACATTGAAGTTCTATGACAATATTCTTAATATAGTTCTGCGATTGGATAAAATACTATGATGGGACATATATTATATATAATTTAAGGTGTGATTACTCATAAGCATATGATATTTCTTATCATAATGTTTTCACTTGGTAATCTCTAAGATAATAGATTATGAGAACAAACCCTCCAGTAGGAATTCCTCATGTTTTGTTGTGATTAGATATTCCTATATACGAGCATGTGTAATGGTCCTTAGACTTTAAGATTATCATTAATGTATGTCATGACTTTCACACTTAGATTTTCTATCAAAAACCATCACACCATATGTTTGCGGGAAGTAGGGTACGCTGGGTGTGTCACGAATGACATGTTATTAATGGATAATTCAAGGAAGAATTTTTCCCTTCCATCATTATGAAAGTTGATATCTTGTCCCTTTGATTGAAATAGAACCATCACCCTAAATTCCATGACCATGGTTTAATGATGAGTTTATTTTAGATAGTAAAAGAATGACGTATCGAGCATATAGGTTGATGAAACCGTTATGCAACTTACTTGATGAGATATTGCGACAAAGAGATTATATTCCACAATGAGCATTAATATGTGGTTTTTGTCATTGTGACTTTAAGTTCTTTTCCTTGGGTGCCTTGATCTATTTCTAGATAGTAATCTTGAACTTTAGGGAAGCTCGCCTAATTTCAATAAGAAAAAATCATAGAGGGTCACACACTAAGTGTTCCTGTTGTTCTCGATTAAATTCTATTTGAATTTAATTATTGGAATAAATATTATTCTCAAGACTGGGGAGTAATTTTATTTAAGTTATAATAATCGCATAAATTAAATAAATATTTATTCATCGAATTGTGAATAAAATATATTTATTTATTTTATTGAATATCTAATAAATATTTTTTATTAGTTTGTGAATAAAATATTTATTTAAGAGAATAAAATATTTATTCGAGTGTTTAATAAATGAAAGAGGATTTCGAATGGACCAAGACTATGTCTGGTGATAAAATAATTATTTATGAGTCGGTAAATATTATTTATCAATTTTACACAAGTTGGCACACCACAAAATAATAAAATTATTATTATTATTATGTGGAATGGGATTTCATTAATGGTTATAACTATATTTAAGGATTGTTATGATCTTATTTTTTTAAACCAAAATCCTAGCTCTATAAATATATGCCTATGTCTATTGTGTAAATCATTCAAAACCAATTACAAGTTTAAGAATAGAGAATTTTTTCACATAACAAATTCTCTCTCAACTCATCCTCCTCTCTCCCTCTCAAGAATGAGAAACCCGAGAGAGAATTTCTTCAAGACCATAGAATGGGTGATCAAGAACGAACAATGCAAGATATTTGATTCATTGTGATAGCTCTTGGAGAACGATTAGAATTTCACAGAGACCATTGGAGAACGTGTGGATCACCACTAGAGGGATTTTACCCTTGTATCTTCACAAGGAAAATAAATTAAATCCAAAAGGTCCTTTTTGGATGATCAAAAATAATCAATGAAGAATGTTCTCTAAGACAATGTATTTATTTCTTCAGATTTTAAATAAATTAATTATAAATTTGATGTGCAAGATCCTTACTCCTAGTTTTGGGAAATGATTCTTAAAATAAATTTTAAGATATCACCCTCCACTGAAATGCTTCTACTATGTCCAGAACCAACAAGTGGTATCAAAGTGGTAATGTTTAAATTTATAATTATTTATTTGATTGTTGATCTATGCACAATCATGGTTAGATTTTAATTTCATGTTATTTGATATTTAATATAATTTTAATTAACATGTTATTGGAATATTAATCATGTTTTTTCAGTGTTTAATTTTCTTTGAGATTTAAGAACAAATGAAGAATGATCGCATATTCCATTGGGAAGTTTCAAATATTCAGCTGGTAAAGCTGGGTTACACGGATTGCGGCCAGAGAAATTGTTGTATACCCATGTGTATTGTATCTAGATTCATTGAGTAATTAAAAACATGAGGTGATTTTATTTCACACCACATGTTGATCGGGCCAACCTGGCACATGAAAAATGGATATAGGGTGTGTAGCTGAAATGTACACACCATGTAGTTTGGCCGAGTTAACACACCGAAGCCCTAGGCGTGTGGCTTGGATATATGGAAACTGAGGTACATGGAAAATAGTTGGATGTATATGCCATGTAGTCTCTCATTAATGGGAAAAATTAAAATTACATTAAATTTGAAAAATTTCAACAATAAAACATCATTTTATTAATTACCACACCATTGTGTGTTTCAAAAATTTAATAATAGTTTTAAAGAATTTTAAAATATCATTTAATTTACTGTAATAAATATTTCATTAATGGTTATTCTGTTTATTTTCCATGAATTAAATTTTTTGGGTTTCTCTAATTAAGTTTGGATGATCATTAAGATGAAAGAGAATTAATTAATTAATTAATTAATTAATACAATAACATTCATCTTAATAATAAAGAACAAATAAATAAATGAATTCTATCCAAATACTTTTTTCATATCCATTTCATGTATGACCGATCATGAGCTTGACCAAGACCTATGTATGTGTTGGAATTTATTTAATTAAATTAATTTCATGGTTTTATAATTATTTAATATTAATTTAAAAGATGGCCTGCGAGTCATCCCGCCCTCCATTATTATGCAGGACCTGCATGCCCAAATGTATTTATGTAATTCACTTTAACCAATCCTTTGGTTATTCTAACCTATGTGTGAATAATAAATATTTTTAATTAATGGAGCATACCAAGGCGCATGGATATGGTTCAAGATGGAACCATAATGGCGCCAACTCAATGGTACATAGGTTGACATGTGGAATGTTGTAGCTTGTGCCAAGTTCGACATAAGGAGTTATTTCCCCTAGGTCATAGGTTGATTTAATATCCACTCATTAAATAAAGAATCAGATAAGCTCATGATTGGGTCATTTAATTAATTATTTATTTTCTGTCTAATGCATTAAAATTATATTTATAGATGCAAGACCACGATCACATAAATGAATTAATATATAAAGATAGAATTTAAATAAAATTGATTATGCATCAATGTTTTATCCAAACATGGTTAGTTAATTAAGTAAACATCCACTTAAATATTAACAATGTTTTTAAAGGATAAAACAAGGTAAAAAATTAGGCATAATAAAATAAAATACCTCAATCTAATATTAAGTTAGACTACACCTTGCATTACTTGATTAGGAACAAAACTCAAAAGAACAATGTGTTTAACCAACCCTTATTGGGACACTTACTTTTATAAGTGGATTTCTTATGAAAGAATCCAGTTAACTTAACTATTTTACAGCAAGGGGATTAGCCCTTTCTAGTCTTGGTGTAATTTGGAGGCAAGTGTTAAGAAAATTCAAGTCAGTATTTCTGGATTGGGGAGTCCACTCAATGGATCAAGGAGTTGCAATCCTGCAGTTGGAAAAGACTTAACTACCTAAATACCTTCAAAATAACTTGGGAAACCCTTATTGGTGTTATGAAAAAGGGAATATGGAACCTTTCCACTAGAATGTCCTAGAAACTAGACATTCCAAGTTTAATGGTGAGGGCTATTGGGACTTGATAAAATAGTGAGAGATTTAATAAAATCAATTAATTTATTATTTCTCACAAAATTTTTAATCAATAAAAGTACTAATAATATAGTCTTTTAATTGTATAGTAAAATGAAAATCTCATCATACACACTATGCCTATGATCAACATTAGATGAATACAACATCCTTACTGGTAGTAACTTCTAGGAGTGGTTTAGATGCGTTCGGTTTGTTCTACGCCATGAATGGAAATCTTACGTGCTAGAATCCTCAATGCCTGATCCGCCTGCTCAAAAGGTGAGTGATTAAGAGTTCATAGTCTATGAAAAACATATGAATGTTGCAGTCGATGTTCAATGTTATGATGATTTCATCTATGTCTAGTGAACTCATGAAGTCCCATGAAAACATAGATGCATATATCATGCTTGATAACCTTAGTGGTATTTACCAAGAGAGATATAAACAAGAATGGTTTAATATTTCCAAGGTGTTATTTCAGATTAATCTTAGAGAGGGTTCCCCAAGTGGGCCTCACGTAATCAAGTTAATTGGCTACATTGATCACCTAGAGGTTCTGGGGTTTAAACTCCCCAAAGAACTGAGCACCGATCTATTTCTCACACCACTCCCTTAAATCTTTCTAGTTTTGTTGTGAATTTTAATATGAAAAACATTGAGAACTCTCTTCTAGATCTTCTTATTCTCCTTTACCAAGTATATAATGATATGAAGCGTGAAAATACTTTTATCCTTATAGGGAATAAACGAAAATGGAAATCAAAAATATTTAGTCCCAAATCTTCCTCACACCCTTCCAAGAAGAAGAATATCAAAGGGAAAGAAAGGGAACATGATGCTATCTATTTTTCAAGTGGAAAAAGGACCACTAGAATAAAAACTTCACCCAGCTAAAGAAGCAAGGGGAATCTTTAGGTGTGTTTGTTATCAAGTGAAATTTATCTATTTCTATAAATTGGGTATTAGATATAACTTGTGGTTCTCACATATGTATTAAAATATAGGAACCAAGTAGATTTAGAAAAATTGACTGAGGAGAGGTAGATCTATGAGTATCCAACAAAGATAAACTTGCTACTATAGCTATTGAGAAATACGACCTCACTTTGCCGACCAGAATGATCTTAATTTGAAAGGGTTGTTATTATGTTCCTTAAATTACCAAAAACATTATTTCTATATCCAGACGAGATACAAATGAATTCATTTTCATATTTGGAAATAATTTTTTTTCTTTTATAAATATAGCATTTGTTATGGTAACACACATTTACATTATGGTCTTTACGTGTTGGATTGCATGAACCCAATAATGAAAATAAATAATGAAGCTACTTTAAATGAATCATATCATACCCAACTTTTCCATCATCAGCTAGGTCATGTAAATGAAAAAAACTTGAAAAAATTTCACCAAGATGGATATTTAGATTCTTTTGTACTAAAACCACTTGGTCTATGTCACACATGTTTACAAGGAAAAATGACCAAATCCCATTGTAGTGGGAAAGATGAAAGGGATAAAGATCTTCTTGAATTAGTTCATAATGATGTGTGTGTACCATTTTGTATTGAAGCTTGGGGTAAGTACTCATACTTCATAACTTTTACTAATGATGTTATTAGATATGGATATATTTAATTAATGAGGTATAAGTTGGACTCTATTGATAAATTAAAGGAATACAAGAATTAAGTTGAGAACCATATTGGTAGGAAGATTAAGAAACTCTACTTATACCACGGTAAGGAATATCTTAATCAAGAATTCATTGATTACTTATGAGAGTTTGGGATCCTATCCCACCTCACTCCTCCTTACACGCCTTAGTTTAATGGTGTATGTAAAAGGAGGAACCACACATTACTAGACATGGGGAGATCAATGATGATTCATGCGAGTCTTCTATTACCGTTTGGGGGATATGCATTAAAAAAATGGCACACCTACTAAACCAAGTACCAACTAAATTAATAAATGGTATTCCATATGAATTTTGGAGTGGAAGAAAAACCATGTTATCAAATTTACATGTGTGGGGAAGCGAATCATTTGTTAAGGATTATTTAGGTAGAAAAATTTCACCCCAAGGAAAAAAATGTACCTTTATAGGATACACCAAAGAAACAATTGTATATTACCTATACGACCCCTCAGATAAGATTTGGTATAAGATTAGATTCCACAAAGCCCCATGGAAGAAGAAACTATTCCAAAGACAGAAGAACTATGTAGGAGTACAGGAAAGGTTAGATAACTAGAACGATATGGTTTTCTAGTCATTGAGGAGGTTGACTCATTATTAGTTGATAATAATGATCCTATAACCTACAAGGAAGAGGTTAGTGGCAAAAATGATTCCATGTGGAAAAAATCCATGAATTCTGAAATGGATTCCGTGTACCAAAAAAGTAAAAAAAAAATTATATCCTCAAGTGGATGTAAATCCCATTGGTTGCAAATGGTTATTTAAGAAGAAAATGGACATGGAAGTAAAATTCAGTACCTATAAGGTGCGACTGGTTGTAAAAGGGTTTAAACAACATCAAGGCATTGACTAGGATGAAACCTTTTCAACTATTTCAATGATGAAATCCATTATAATTATACTTTACATTAAGACTTACCATGATAATGAGATTTGGAAAATGGATTTCAAAATATCCTTCCTTAACAAGAACCTTTGGGAAGATGTCTACATGACACAACCTAAAGTATTTGTGACTCCAAAGGATGCTAATAAAATACGCAAGTTGAAAAAAAATCCATTTATGGATTAAAGAAATCATCTAGATAATAGAACATTCATTTTGATGAATCCATAATGGAATTTGGTTTTATAAAGAATTAATGTGAGCCTTGTTTCTACAAATGGTTTAGTGGGAGTGCAGTCATTTTATTAATAGTATATGCTGATGAAATATTACTTATTTGAAATGAAATACCAGTCTTACAGTCTATTAAGGTGTGGTTGAATAAATGATTTTCCATAAAAGACTTGGGAGAGGAAACATATATACTTGGGATCAATATCCATCATGATAGATCCAAGAGATTTCTTGGCCTAAGTCAAAGTATATACATTGAAAAAATAAGAAAGAGATTCAGTATGGAATAATACAAGAGGGGATTATTGCCAACATCACATGACATTCATCTTTCTATGAAAATGCATCCTTAGACTCATGAGGAAATAAATATAATAGAAATAATTCCATAGGCCTCATTGATTGGGTCAGTCATGTATGTTATGCTATATACTAGGATATATACCATCTATGCATTAAGTGCTGTAGGTAGATATCAAGATGATTCAAGTGACTACCATTTGATGGAATTCAAAACTATCCTTAAGTATCTGAGGCATACTAAGGACATGTTACTAGTTTATGGAGGATATGAGGAACGAGTCATCAGAGGATATGTAGATGCAAGTTTCCAAATAGATCAAGATGACATGATGTCACAAACAGGATACATATTCACTTTGAATGGAGGCATTGTGAGATGGAAGTGGTCAAATAAGATTGTGGTCATAGATTCTACAATAGATTATGAGTATATTTTTGGCTTCTAAGGTAGATAAATAATAATTTTGGATGTTCAATTTCATCCAAGATCTTGATGTGGCACCTAGAAGAAAAGATCCCATCACGCTCTACTGTGATAATACTGCAATGGTGGTTCTTGTAAAAGAGCCATGGTCACATTAGCGGACGAAGCACATACTTTGGAAGTATCATCTATTTGGAGATTTTTATCAGAGAGGTGAGGCTGTAGTGATTATTATTTTCATGTAAGAAAACATTTCAGACCCTTTGACTAAAGCCTTAACCTAACAAAAACATGTTTATATGAGGTTTAGCAGACTAAAAGTTGTAGGTAGTTGTCTTTAGTATAAGTGGGAGTTTTTTTGAGTTTATTTCTTAGAACTAACTGTTTATAGTTTGATTACATGAATATTTTCTGTATTAAATATTAAATTAAACAACTTATTACATATTATTCATTTTCTACATTACTTTAATGTAATAATTTCCTATATTATTTGTCACATTGATAATTTCATAGTAGTTCCCCTCTACGATGAGAACCATTAAGTGATATGACAATATTCTTAATATAGTTCTGTGGTTGGATAACATACTATGATGAGACAAATATTATATAGAATGTTAGGAGTGAGTACTCATAAGTAGATGATACTTCTTTTTACGAGGTTTGCACTTGTTAGTCTCCAAGATGGGAGATTGTGAGAATAGATCTGCCAGTAGAAATTCTACATATTTTGGTTTCATAAAATATTCATATCTTCGAGTGTGTGTAAAAGTACTTAGACTTTAATATTTTCATTAATGCATGTCATGACTCATGCACATAGATTTTATGACAAAAACCATCACGCCATATGTTGACAGGAGGTATGGTACGTTGGGTGCATCACAAATGTCATGTTATTAATGGATAAGTCAAGGAAATATTTGTACCTTCCATCATTATAGAAGTTTATATCCCAACCCTTTGATTGAAATAGAACTGTCACCCTAAATTCCATGGCCATGGTGTAATGATGAGTTTATTTCAGATAGTCAAATAATAATATATCGAGCATATAGGTTGATGACACCATCATGCAACCTGGTTGATGAGATATTCTGACAAAGGGATTATATTACGTAGCGATTTTTTATGTGGTCATCATCATTGCGACTTTATGTTCTTTCTCTTAGGTTCCTTAAACTGTTTCTAGATAGTAATATTGGACTTTAGGAAAACTCACCTAATTCCAATGATAAAGAATCCTAGAGGGTCACACACTAAGTTTTTCTGTTGGTCTTGATTAAATTCTATTTGAATTTAATTAATGGAATAAATATTATTCTCAAGACCGAGAAATAATTTTTTTCAAGTTATATTAATTTCATAAATTAAATAAATATTTATTCATCAGATTGTGAATAAAATACATATATTTATTTTATTGAATATTTAATAAATATTGATTTACTATTTTGTGAATAAAATATTTATTTAATAGAATACAATATTTATTCGGGTGTTCAATAAATGCAACATGAGTTTGAATTGACCAAATATTTGTCTAGAGATAAAATAATTATCTATGAGTTGGTTAATATTATTTATGCATTTTTCAAAAGTTATTATTATTGGGAATGAGATTTCATTAGTGGTTATAATTATATTTAATGGATGTCAGGCAATTAAATTTTGTAATAGAAATCTCATCTTTATAAATAGATGGCTATGTCTATTGTGTAAAGTATTCAAAACCAATTCCAAGTTTGGGAATAAAGAATTGTTTTTACACAACAAATTCTCTCTTGACTCATCCTCCTATCTCTCTCTCAAGAATGAGAATAACAAGAGATAATTTATTCAATACCAAAGAATGAGCGATCAATAACAAACAATGCAAGACACTTGATTTTCCATGCTAGTCCATGGAGAATGAGTGGAATTTCTTAGAGACCATTGGAGAATGTGTGGATCACCGCTAGAAGGATTCTACCCTTGGATCCTCATAAGTGCAAAAAAAGGAAATCCAGAAGGGCCTTTTAAGATGATCAACAATCAACAATGAAGAAAGTTCCCAATCCCATGTATTTATTTCTTCAGATATTAAATAAATTAATTATAAATTTGACATGAAATATCATTGCTCCTAGTTTCAGACAATGATTATTAAAAGAAATTTTAATATATCTCCCTCCACATTAATGCTTTCACTGTGTCCAGAACCAACATTAACTCACTTTAAAAATAAAACAAAATTTTCCAACATTTTTAATAGTTTCAAATCTCCCAAAATCTTTTTTGAAAATCCAATTAACATAAGAATAATTTTTAAAACACCAAGACAGTGATTACCACTGATTTTAAAACCAAAATCATTCTTAAAAAAAAATCCATTTAGGCATTTTCCCAAACACTTGTCATCGGATATCATTCCATAACAAGGGATAAAACCACTTGGAAAACAAAAAAAGTGGGAAATTATCTATATAATAATTTGAAATCATTTATAATACATTTCTTATACACTTAAAAAAGCCTTTAAATGAATTTATAAATTAGTCCAACTTTATAAAATCACTTGATTTATTAAAATGTTGCCATAATTGTCTTATCTGATAAACCAAATGGTTTAATAAGAGTCACAAAATGTAATGAAACCCTTTATTTTTAATGTATCCTATAAAACCAAGTCTATATACACCCCATTAGAATATGTAGGGTGTGAAACAAATCCCAATAGGATAAAATATTGAATCTAAATAATGTTTTAACCATGTAAACCATTAGTTCTAGTTTGAAAAAATGACATAAAAATTATTGATTCAATAAGATAATATTACCATAATAGAAAACATGAAAATGGTCAAATTAATTAAAACCAAGTTTGGATGAAATTGGAAATATCAATATTCAATAATGTTTCTTGTAGTAGATTACTCAAGAGGGGGGGGGGGTGAATTAAGTATCTATAAAAATTTCTATTAAAATTTTTTCTTAAAAAGCTTCCCCAATAAAAATGAATACAACCCATGATCATGGTAATACTATTATAATAATTTGAATGTTCAAATAACCCGTCAGAATATTGATTAATTCTCAGTAATATCAATATGAGTTATTGATACTACTTTTGAAGCTATTCTAATAAGGAAAAATAGTTATAATTTCTATCCAAGACTGAATATCAAAGTAATATCTAGTGTTTTTCTGAAATATACAATAAAGTAGAAAAAAACTAAATTAAAAGACACAGTGGTTAAAAGAAGTTGTTCAGTATTAATCCAAGACCTAATCCAATCCACTTGGTGATCACCTACTACCAAGAAGTTTATATTAATAAACTTGATCCACACCATAGATCGGGGTAAACAACAGTGCACAAGACTGTCCTGGTCATACAACCTCTTCCACTGTTCTTTCTGGGTATAAACTACCAGGTTACACAAGGACCTCTTACACACTAATCCATGGGAGTAAATATATTTAAAAACATATGAGAGTAAGGATATCTTGAATCATTCAGTTTAGTACAGGAGAAAATGTGTGTTTTTAATACAGAAAAACACACACTACTTGAAAGATAAAAATAGTACACAAAAGATAAAAGATGATGAGAAAGTGTTATAAGTGCTCTGAGTGTTATTCTATGTAGATTTGGGCATATAGGATGAAGTAGATGCAGGTATCGAGTCTTCTTATGAAAAAATAGAGTATCACAAGTTTGGTGCTCTGGTTTCCAATTATATCTAGATCATGTTCTTTGTAGAGTTGGTACTGCAAAGATGTTTTTGGCCTTGATCTATGGTAGTCCAAAATTTTGAATTGATAGTGGTTTGTGTTTTCTTTAGTTGTATCTTGTTGCATGCATCATTTTACCTTTTTTAAAAACAATGCTCACTCTTCTACTTCTATGCCTGTATATATTTGCAGCTCAGCTTATCTTCCTTTCTAATTGAGGGTGCACATGTTGGAACCAACATGATTCACATATTCTACACCTTGTACCTCGTATTATTAGGTGACATGTTTATAAAGAAACATTAATAATGTCAGTTCCTTTAAATGACTCAAATATGACCGTTAGAAATTAAACTGAAAATGAAAAAATAGATTAAATAACGATGTCGTAGTTTGTCTTGACACAATATCACCTGGAAATGGTGTCACCACGAAATGGTGTCTTCATCTTTGCCTTTGAGCAGTTAAATAGTCATGATTGTACAGTTTTATTGAGATCAGGAACTGGCAGCACATATGCGATGTTAGGATCATAGTGTCTGGTGCTTTGCCAATCTTTTTCACAGTGTCTGGGTCATGGTGTCTAGGTCACGGTGTCTAGGTCACGATGTCTGAGTCACGGTGTCTGGGTCATGGTGTCTAGGTCATGGTGTTTGGGTCCTTTCCTTGAAAACCAAAACCGGTGGCAGACTAATGGTTTTTTAGACTTAACCAAATATCTATAAACAGTTTTAAGCAGTAATATTCACAGAATGAATTAGACTTAATCATTCATATAAGAAATCATTATAAAACAAAATTAAATATAGTTTAAAATAATAAAACATGATTTATAGGAATAAAACAATTTGAGATAGATTAAATAGTATTAACAAGATTCGTGATAATTAAAACATGATTAAAAAATGAGACGTCCAATAATCTCCCCCTTTTGATGATCACAAATCATATGAATTATATATCTATTCTTAGTGTTATTTCTCCCCCTTAGGGACTTAGTGTGATATTATCCCCCTTTTGGGATTATCAAAAAAGTAAAAGAAATAGAAAGGATGAAAGTAAATAAGAGAATAGACAAGAATAGTTCACATTTCATTAGATGGAAAAAGATGTTTCATTTCAATTAGTTGAAAAAAAACAAAACTTCCCTATCAAAATACAGGTTTTACTTTTCTTCAGTACTAGATATATTCTCTTTTCCCTTGGAAGTTGCATCATAAGGAGTCATAGAATCATAATTAGAAGTTGAAGAAGGGAGTGAGACAACCGTTAGTGAAGGAAGAGGAAGTCCTTCAAAAAAAATGTGTGCCAACGTAGGTTTCATTGAAGACCAAGGCCAGTTTTGGTCCAGGATAACAGGTCTGATCTGGATCAGATCTTGAGATACAGACATTGAGGCAGAGGCAAATGTAGTGGATGAGGAAGGAGTTAAACCAGACCGTAAGGGTGTATCTCTAGGAGCCAGAATATCAGTTCTCTGCACATAAAGAACATGCTTCAACAACTAAACAAAATCAGTAATGATCTCACCACTATATCGTATTGATTTCTCAAAATCATCCTTATTCTCCATGAACTTGTCCAATAGAGTTGAGAAATATTTTAGTTTTTGGACTTGAGTCTAGAAATCTTGAGTGATAGGAGTAATTTTCAAATTCTCTACAAGATACTTGAAATGATTTGTCATATCATGCTTAGAGAAAATCCCATTAAATTTGAAATCCACTTTCTTAGTAATTTCTCCCTAAGAAACATTTTTAATCTTTGAATGAATCCTCACCAAACTAAGGACTTTTTCACTATTCTTGATAACCTTAGATAATATTTCCTTGTCAAAACCATTGAACACTGATTGATGTTCCTCCTTAACAATAGTTATGAACAGACCATTGTCAATGGGTTGACATGATTGTCCAGATGCATTAGAGGCTGTTACAACTGAAGTGGGGTCTTAAGTTGATTGAGAACTTTATGAAGACATCCCTTGTACTCATCAGTTAGTTCGTTGAGACCAACAACAAGATCACACATCTCATGGACTATTTGGATGTTTCTCTCAGCCACATTGTCGAAAATTTAAGTCATGTTCGATTTAATAAGAGATGCAACTTTCTATGGAATATAACCACTAACATCTTTAACAGAATGAGCAACAAGATCTTATCTTGACGACAAAATTTTTTTCATATCATTAACCATATCCTTGAGAGACTTCACATAATCACTCAATTTCTTGTTCTCAATTCCAACATTTTGTATTTCATGAATCAGTTTTGGTTGAATCTTCCATAAGATCTTCTCTAACAGTAAGACAACATCCCTTTCACTAAGATTTGTTACAGGAGAATATTGTGTGTTCCTGATTTTCTCAAATCTAGCTAATAAAGTAGATCCAAAGGCTTTCAAATCACTTTTAAACACGAAATTAGGAGGTTTTTGTGAAGTTTTAAGAATAGAAGTTGAGACAGGATCAAGTCACTTTGTAGAGATTATCTCTAGAGCAGAAACCAGTTTCAATTCTATAGAGTAGACATGTCTATTACTTTAACCAAGGCTTCTTGAGAATTATCCACATCAAAGTAGCTTGGAAACTTATACCATGTATCTACAGTGATTTGATCAATAGGATTATGAATTTCAATACTTTCAAGACTGGGGTGCTTCTCCCCCTCGACATGCGTATCTCTCATAGGACAAAGAGATTCAGTCCCTTGATCTGTTTCTAAAATTTCATCACTAATAGCCTCACCCATTTTTTTTCTATCCAACTGGAAGGCTTTTTCCATTCTTTCCTCGTAAGATAGGATAAGTTTAGGATTAGCATGTTCCACTAAATTTACCTCAACAGTAGTCTCTTTCTCAACAGAAAGTTCTTCTAGATGCTCCTCAGGTACAATAGTTTCTTTTTCATTAACAACAGATTCTTTTCCAGAAGCAGGTTCTTCTTCAAATTCAGCATTTTCTTCAGTAACAGGTTCTTCCTTTTCAACTATATTTTGTGGAATAGGTGGACTACATTCTTCCTTTCCTAATATAATATCTTCCAAAAGTGAAACTACTACATATTTTTCTTCTTCAACAGAATATTCAACAATTTAATCTAGTTCCAAACTAGGATCAGATATGTTCTTAGGTCTTGAAGGATTCTCAAATGGATTAAAATTTTCATATATCCTTTCATTATCCTCCACCCAAGTCTTTTTCCACATATTCCAATTAATTGTCATCCTTTTGACTATAACCTTTGAGATAAAAAATTCACATTCTTTGATTACTTCTTCATTTGGTCCAACCATTACTTTAGCATACAACATAACATAGATTTCCCTTGAATAGAACAAAGAGGTATTCTTTGAATTTCTATTAATAAACTCACATATGTGAAGTATGATATACTTACACAGATTGATCTTGTGTCCATTTTTCATAAGATGTATTAAGAATACATCTTGATACTTGAGGGTATAAAAATATACTTTCCTTGGATGAATTAGATTTTGAATAAACTTAAACATAACCTGTTTTCACCATCCAACTCAGCATAAATCACTCTTTGTTTCTTTTTATTTCCAATCAAACTTTCTAAGGACTCTTCTAAGACAAATATATCATTAGGAGGAGGAGAAACTCTTTGGTATTCCTCAAAAATTCCTTCATGAGGTATACCTAGGAAAGAAGCCCATATCCTCAAGGAAAAAGTACATCTTTGACCATTAATCCATCTTATTACAACAAAAACATCTT
Source organism: Viscum album (assembly GCA_963277665.1). Classification (NCBI taxonomy): domain Eukaryota; kingdom Viridiplantae; phylum Streptophyta; class Magnoliopsida; order Santalales; family Viscaceae; genus Viscum; species Viscum album. The sequence continues at coordinate 1,595,345,479 of OY728150.1, forward strand.
CTGTATCAAATGAGAACCAGACAAACTGATAAAACTGAGTAAAAAGCTTTGGATAATTTGGCCTTTCCTCTTTTGTGAAAGAGTTCAGCCATCCCTATTATTCCAGTACTTTCAAAACTAAGGAATTACTTATTTTCAACCACTTAGGACAGATTTCCTTTTCTGGAACTACAATTCTATCAACAAGATTCGGGTTCAGTAGTCCTTCAGGAACTACCTTCAGTGATCTTTTCACTTTCTTCTTAGATCTACGCTTCTCAAGAGTTGATGAAGATGGGTGTTTCATCTTGGACATTCAATGAGGGTTTGAGAGAGAGAGAGAGAGAGATATGGAGGGATGAAAGAGGACTTACGGTTTGAGAGAAGGCATCTTGAGTGAATAAAGGATTGAAAGATATTTTGGTTTTATCATTTTGTGATTTCAAGCATTGCAAATTCAAAAGAACGGGATAAAAACAATAAAATAATCAAAACAATGATACGTGTAATAATATATAAATAAAACAAAAATGTGTTATTATGGTGAGACTAGAAAAAATTTTCACAGTGAGACCAAAACAGATTTTCACGGTATCATCTTTACGGTGTGTCTTCAAATAGTGCAACCACATCATTTGAAATAGTAAGAGCAAGACAGTAATTGAGAGATAGTAAATGTGATACTGTAAACACAAGACAATAACTTCAAAACATTAAATTGAAGAACTATGATAGTGAGACAGTAATTTTAAGACAATGACTCGTGAAACTGTAAATCATGAAACTGTAAACTTTGAAACAGTAAGCTGTGAGACAGTAAATTTTGAAACAATACATTTTATACTTTAGATTTATCATTCCTAAATCATGAATGATGTAATATATCCTTTAATAATTTAATGGTTTGGTGAATATATAAGATAGATGATATTTAGATCCAATGAATTCCAAAGTTATATCACCTTTTTGATAATGGTATCTCAAAAAGAGATGTCTTGCATCAATATGTTTTGTCCTAGAGTGTGAAACATGATTCTTTGAAATTTTAATAGCACTTGTGTTGTCACAATTTATAGTTACATGCCTGAATTGATATCCATAATCTAGTAATGTGTGTTTCATCCAAAACATTTATGCACAACAACTACCAGCAGCTATGTATTATGCTTCGACAATAGATAATGTAAAATAGTTTTTTTTCTTACTACACCATGATACTAGAGACTTTCCTAAAAGGTGACATGTTCCAGAAGTGTGTTTTCTATCTAACTTAAAGCCATAAAAATCAACATCAGAATAGCTAACTAACTCAAATGATTGTCCTCTAGGATAGAACAATCCTATATTGGGTATATGTTTGAGGTATTTTGACGTGCGTCCTTGTCGCGAGGATGGTCAAGCTTATATTTATAAATACCCAAGATATAGCACAGTGGCTAACCTCGGGGTCGCTCTCAAGGAAGCAGTGTCGAGAGCCCTAGTGGTCTGTTCCGAAAATCTTTTTGTATTTTTAAAATACTTTGAAAACATAAAAACACACTCCTAAGAAATTACTGATCAGTGCTGAAGAGCATAGTGGATGTGGAATAGTGAACGAACAGAGGAGAAATAGAGATGGAATAGTGAAAAAAAACAAAGAGACACAGGACAAAACCAAGAAAAGAAAACAGGAACAGACACAACTCAAGACACAGAAAAATACACAGAACAAAGAAAAGGACACCAAAACACAGAAGACAAAAGTTAATGAGAACAAGGCCGGACCCAGGTTAATTCACCCTCTACTCCCTATCATAGATCAGCTTAATTAATTGATCAACAATTCACAAATTCGCTCAGTGCATGACTGATGCCTTGGATCACATACCAATCTCACCTATAAATTGAACACTCAAGCATTGAATTTATTCAATACTCAAGGATTCCTTTAAAATACAAGTGATTCACTCAGCAAGATCATTCCAGCCAAAAATTGTCACTCGGTAAAATGATCCTTCTATGATCGTCAATTTACACAACGAATATTGATTCTCAGTTCGAGAAATCAAGACAGGAAGGGGAGAAGAAATTAAACAAGAAAGTAGTCGATCGTCCTACGGAAGATCTCACTCTCGCTAAATCTAACTCACAGTCGTGATCAAATAAGGAGAATAGAAAGAACGTGATCGAATTAATGTGCGGATCTCTAGATTGCGTTGGGTTTCATAAACTGGATCCAACACCACAAATTAGATCTCCATTTCTGGAGATTACAGATCACGACACGAAACAGGGACGAATAAACGCCACAAAACAAATGAAACAAACATCACAATTCAATTAACAAAACATGCAACACTATGAGTGTATTTTCAGACTCAACAAAAAACCAAAAACAGAGCAGGGGGGATGGTTGAAATGGAGAAGCGGGAACCCATCTTCAGGTCGAAGAGGAGCTCCAGTCCGATGAAGTGGTATGGAATGGTGCGTGAACCATGGTGGGGTGTCCTCCACCACTGCTGAATGATGCCCCCCAGGGTACTCTGCTCTTGCTTGTCCCCTTTTTAAGAGTCAGGGCGTACTTTTATTCTGAAAAACTCAACTAAAACAAAGGAAAACTCATAGGCAGTAAATCCACGTGGCACTTCTTCATGTGCATGTCACCAACTCTCGAGTGAACTCCTTGTAAGCGTACTCCATCCCTTGCAACGAAATCGATAATCTTTCCCGTGAATTTCCTACGATCAATTTCTTTTATCACCGCTTCAATGAATAGTTCCCCCTGCACGGAACACCAAACAAAACACACGTGAGTCGAATAAAAATAAAATGAAATTATTTTATACCATATATTAAATCACAAATTAAAAATACTTATTAATTTATATCTATTTCATAATATCTAATATTATTAATACTAATATATGTCTAATGGATATTATATATATTTAATAATAAATATTATGACACATTAATATAATATATTAGTCTTTATACTTATAATAATATATAATTATAGTGTTATAAATGAAATATAATACATAGTGTATATATATTATTATATGATTTAACAAAATAGAATTAAAAAAAACTAAAAAAAAGAATGAAATAACGAAATGGGGGGGGGGGCGTGATTCTGTTTGGCGCAGGGGAAAAGGGAGAAAGGGATTCGGTGGGTGGCACCGTTTAGGGCAATGGAGGCAGTGGCACAGTGCAGGGGCAGTCGACGGTGCGAGATGGCGGAATCGGGGGTCCTCGGGTGAGCTCGGCCAGCAGTTGGCGCGAAGCAGGTGGTTCCGCGGTGATGAGTAAGGCAACAATGCAGCCTCGGGTTGCGGATGAAGGCGGCGGCGGTTCAGGTACTATTGTGGGATTCGAGTGTTCCAACAAGGGGGAGACGGTGCAGTGGAGGAGGAGGACTTGTGGCACGGGGAGCAGCGGGATGAGGTGGATCCGGGAGGTGATGTCGCAGCTCGGGTGTGGAATGCGTTTCAGATTTAGGTTGAAGAGTATTTTCTTAATTTTTCAATTATGCTGTGATGATTTGTGCGTGGATTTTTCTACTGGTTGGTTTGCTGCGAGGTTGAGGAAGTGAAGACAATGGGCTTGTTCGGGTGAGGCGCTAAGGGTAGAGGCGCAGAAGATAAATGTATCATATTGGGTATCAGTGGGCTGTAGAGGTGAGGATTTGAGGTATCAGTGAGGATGTGGAGATAGAGCAGTAACGATGGACTGTGCATATCAGTGAGGTAGTGAAGCAGTGAGGATTGGAGTAGGAAAGGTATCGGTGAGGATGAAATATATCGGTGAGGATAAGGAGGAAAAGTGGTAGAGCAGTAGCGGTGATAAATATCGGTGAGGCGTGTCTGTGAGAAATATGGGTGAGCCGTATCGGTAGACTTAGTAACGGTGGAATGTATCAGTAGCTGGGTCAGCGAGGTATATCGGTAGCTGGATTGTAACGGTGAGGTAAGGAAATGGTATCAGTGAGAATTTTCGGAACCAGCTGTAACAGTGAGGAATGGTGGAGATGTAACAGTGAGAAAATATGTATCAGTGAGGTTTATATGCATCGGTGAGGAAATAAAATGGTTAACGGTGGGGTTGGTATAACAGTGAGGGATGTAGTAGCGGTGAGGGATGTGCAGGTTGGGTAACGGTGAGGTCACCGCTACCGATGATGTTTTTGTGTATTAGTGAGAGGGGTGTAGCGGTGATGGATGTGTATCGGTAGCAAGGTCACCGCTACGGGTCGGACCGTGCGATTGCAACACCTGCGACAAAAACAACAAAGAAAATTAAATTAATAAAATAAATAAATAAAAAATAAATAAATCAATAAATAAATTAAATTAAATAGAATAAAATTAAAAAAACAAAAAGTTAAGAAAAATAAAATTAATGGAACTTTATTTAAACAATTGAATTAATTTGGGTTAAAAATTTATAAACATACATAATTAAAGAAAAAAATACAATATTTACAATCACATGCTTAAATTAATTAACCAATTAATTAAAGAACTAATTAAATTAAAGAATAAACATATTAAACGAATAAAATTAAATTGTTAAAACTAATTAAATTATTAAAATATTAAAAACAAAAAGAGTTATTTATTCACGATTTAAAGAATAAAGAATTAATTAATTTAATAAATGAGTTAATAAACTAACTATAATAAAAATAAAAGAATAAATAAATAAAAGCCGAATTCGCACGACTCATTTAATTTTAGAATTATTTAAAATGACAATAAAGCACATTAAAACTCATGTTTTAAACTAGAATTGATTATTTTACACAGCAAAGTACAAAAACACAACAATTATCAATTATTTACTAAAACTAATCATTTTGGTATAAAAAAGTAAATAAAAATACAAAAAGGATGTGGAAAGAAGTTTGAAAACACTACCACATCATATTTAAAAATCCTTTTAACAACATTTAAATGAGATTCCTTTGGGTTTGCTTGAAAACGAGCACACACATATATAAACTAAAAATAATCTCAGGCTGGCTAGTATTTAAGTAGATTAAGTTTCCAATCCTTCCTCTATAAGTGGTTTGATCAACAGATTTTCTATCTTCATCAAGATCCAACTTACAAGTAGCACTCATTGGAGTATCACTACTTTTAGTGGTATCCAAGCCAAAATGTTTTAGAAGATATTTAGTATATTTTCTTTGATTTATAATAATACCATATTTATATTGAAATATTTTAAATCCAAGAAAGAATTTTAGTTCACCAATTAAAATCATTTCAAATTCATTTTTCATCATTTTTAAAAACTCAATACATAAATAATTTTTTGAAGATCCAAAAATAATATCATCTACATAAATTTCAACTACTAAAACATAATTGGAAATTCATTTTATAAAAAGGGCAGGATTAGCTATACCTTTTGTAAAACCTTTGGAAATAAGAAAAGTACTCAATCTATTATACCATGCTTTTGGAGCTTTCTTTAAACCATACAAATCTTTTGATAATATAAAAACATGTTTTGGAAAATGAGGATTTGTGAAACAAGGGGGTTGTTCAACAAAAACATCCTCTTCTATATACCCATTTAGGAATAATCTTTTGACATCAATTTGGTATAGTTGGAAATTCAGATGGGATGCATAAGGAAGAAGGATTATGATGGCTTCAAGTATAGAAACAGGTGCAGAGGTCTCCTCATATTCAATTCCTTCTTCTTGACTATATCCTTGTGAAACTAATCTAGCCTTCTAACTATGTTACCGGCTTCACCTACCTTATTTCTAAACACCCACTTATTTTCTATGGTAGATATGTCTTTGGGTTTGTCAACAAGTTTAAAAACATTGTTCCTTTCAAACTGATTATGTTCTTCTTGCATAGCCATCACCCAAAATTCATCATTGATAGCTACATTAATGTTTTTCAGTTTAGTTTGTGACAAGAAAACTCAATGTTCAACCTGATTTCTAATATAATCTCTAGTTTGAGTTCTTTTATCTAAATATCCTACAATAACATCTAAAGGATAGTTCTTAAGGGTTATAAAAGATCTAGAAAAAGAGGGGCTAGTGATTTCAGGTTCTTCAACAGGTTCAGGTTCATTATGACATGAATATAGAGAATATATAGAACTGGAAGTTTTCACATATTTCTTTACAGGATGGTTGGAGGGTTTAGCATTGATGTCTATATTTGATATATCATCCTCAAGATTCTATTGAGAGGTCTTAGGATCATGTGGATCTATCTTATCAAACATGACATGGATAGATTCCTCCACACGTTTTGTTCTTCTGTTAAAAACTCTATAGGATTTACTAGAGTTTGAATATCCTAGAAAAATTCATTCATCACTCTTGGATGCAAAATTGTCTAGATTGTCATTAGTATTAAGGATATAAACATTGAAAACAAATACTTTGAATTTGTTTACTTTGGGTTTTCTATTGTTCCATAACTAATATGGAGTTCTTTTAAGATAGTTCTAATCAACACTCTATTAATAATATACCATGCTGTATTTAAAGATTCAACCCAAAAGTAAATAGGTAAGTCATATTCACTAAGCATGGTTCTATAAATTTCTTACAAGGTCCTATTTCTTATTTCTACAACTCAATTTTGTTAAGGTGTTCTAGGGGAAGAGAAAGTATGATTATATCCATTTTGTGAGAAAAAGGATTCAAAATCACGATTTTAAAACTCATGACCATGATCACTTCTTAAATATTTAATTCTAACTCCACTAAGGTTTTCTGTAGTTTTAGCATATTTGGTGAAATGAGAGCAGACTTCACTTTTGTGAGCAAAAAAGATGGTCTAAGTATATCTAGAAAATTCATCTACAAGAACATAAACATAATGCTTCCCATTTAAGCTAGAAACTCTAGATGGTCCAAAAAATCCATGTGAACCAACTCGAGAGGTTGAGAAGTTGAAGCTTATTTATTTTGTTTGAAGGAAATTTTGTATTTTTTCCCTTTTGATAAGGATTAAACACTTTATTATTTGGAAACCCTAGTTTGGGTAGATCTTTGACTAAACATTTTCTATTTATCTTTCTAAGAGAGTGAATATTACATTGTCCTAGTCTTAAACGACAAATCCAAAATTCTTTATGAAATACACTTAAACATAAAGCATTTTGAGAAACTAAGGAATCGAAGTTAAGAGAATATAGATTTTCATTTCTTTATGTAGAAAATACTAATTAATTTTTAGAATTAAAAACATTTAAAGCATCATTTTCAAATATAAAATGAAATCCATCATTACATAGTTGTGAAATATTGAGCAGATTATATTTTAGTCCATCAAAAAAAGTAATTTGTAAATTAAAACCGAGTTAGAGTTACCGATTTGTCCATGGCCAATGATTTTCCTTTGTCATTGTCACCAAAAGTGACATGTCCACCATCAATCTTTATTAGGTTCTTGAAACATGAATAATATCCTATCATGTGTCTTGAAGACCCACTGTCCAAGTACCACAAGATTTTACACGAACTCTTTAAACAATTTTCCTACAAAATAATCAAATGAAAATAGACTTTGGTACCCATATTTGTTTGGGTCCAATAATATTAGTAAATAGTGATTTAGGAATCCAAATCTGCCTCATAGGTTTCCTATAAGTATTATGTAAATTATTTGAGAAATAAACTCTATTTGGTCTAGAAAAACTTGAAACAATAAAAGTTTATCAAAATTTGAACTAGCAGAATGTTTTCTTAAACTAGGAGTAAAGATTTATGTTTTAGATTTAGAAACAAAATTGGTTTTTCCAAAATTTCTTCTACCAGGTTGATATCCAATACCAGTAGTTTATTTAGGGGCAACATGTTTACTTAGAATTTGTACCAAGGTATATTTACCATTTATAAACCTTTAAAGATAATTTTTCAGTTTCTCATTAGATAACAGTAATTCATTATTTTCTTTGAGTAATTGAACATTTTTCTCTCTTTCTATAGCAATTTCAGATTTAACAGTTAAGGTAATATCATAATATTTTTTAAATACTTGTATTTTTATTTTAGTTCATTACATGTCTCTTCAATAATATTATAGTACTCAAACATTTCTTCTTTAGATATATTTTCAGAATCACTTTCATCTCCAGAATAATAGGAATTTTGTACAGGAGATTCCATGGTTACCTCAGATGTGTTTTTCATGAAAAATATATGGTATTTGTTATCTTGGTCATCATGTGAAGACTCTGAGTAACTTGAACTATCCTCAGAAGCACTCTAATTTGATTTAATTTGCTTTTTACATTTTCTATCTTTGTCCTTATATTTATTTTTATACTTGAGCTTGGGATAGTCATCCTTTAAATGTCCCTTTCGCTTATATTCATAACATACGATCTTATCAGACTTGTCATATCTTTTCCAATCTTTCTTCCATCTTCCCTATTGATCATATCTTCCTTTGAAGTTAGGCTTTCCGAAAAATTTATTTCTTTTGTAAAATTTCTTAAACCTTATGGATAATTAATCCATATCCTCATCAATTACAGGTGAATATTGTTCACTAGGGGAATGTTCTACAGAGACTTGTAATTTCTCTTTTTCTTTATGTTTAGAGGTAGTGGTCTTGAATTCCACAATTTTTTTTGGGTTCATCCTCCTCCTCCTTATTGACTTTCAACTCTTCTTAATACATCCTTAGTTTCCCAATGAGTTCTTTTATAGGTAATTTTATGCTATCACATGACTCTCTAATAGAGATAGAGGTTCCTCTCCATCTATTAGGTAGCCATCTGAGAATCCTCATAAATTTTTCATTGGCAGTAACTTCTATTCCTAGAGAAATTTTTATGTTGAAAATTTTATTAAACCTAAGATACATGTCAGAAATAGGTTCATTAGGGTTCATTTTAAATTTCTAATATTTAATAGTATAAGGGTTAAGTCTCATTTCTTTTACACTATAATTTCCTTCATGTGAAATAGAAAAAGTATCCTAAATTTCATGGGCAGTTTTACATGCAGAAATTCTGTTAAATTCCTCATCTTCTAAGGAGAAATATAAGGCATTCATGGATTTGAAATTATTTTTGTAAGCTATCTTATTTGGGTCATCCCATGTAATTCTATTTGTAGTAGGAATCTTATACTCATCTATAATTGAAGACCAAATTTTGAAACCCATACTTTCTAATTTCATTTTCCTTTTAATTTTCTATTGGGTATAATTAATTCCATTAAAGAATGAAGGTTTTATTGCAGAACCTTCGAGTCTATTATCCATAATAAATAAATACTTTTAAAGAGCTATAAATTTATAATTAATAAAAATTTACAAATATTTAAAGTACAACTAAAATCAAAGTTGAACAGATTTAAAAATAGAGTCTTAATAAGACTAAAATCCATTGATACCAAATGTTGGTTGGAGTAGATTACTCAAAAGGGGGGTTAATTGAGAATCTATAAAAATTTATGTTAAAATTTTTTCCTAAAAAGCTTCCCCAATAAAAATGAATACAACCCAGTTAATCAAGGTAATACCATTATAATAGTCGGACTGTTCAAATAAACTATCAAAAGATTTATTAATTCTTAGTAATACCAATATGAGTTATTTATACTACTTTTGAAGCTATTCTAATAAGGAAAAATTGATATAACTTCTATCCAAGACTAATTATCAAAGTAAAATCTACTGTTTTATGAAATATATAGTAAGGAAGAGAAAAAATAAATTAAAAGACATATAGGATAAAACAAGTGGTTCAGTCTCAAGCCGAGACCTAATCCACTCCACTTGGTGATCACTTGAAACCAAGTAGTTTATATTAACAAACTTGATCCACACCCCGGATCAGGGTAAACAACAGTTCACAAGACTGTCCAGGTCACATGACCTCTTCTACTATTCTTCTTGGGTATAAAATACCTAGTCACACAAGGACCTCTTTCACACTTAACCGTGGGAGTGAACAGATGTAAAAAGATATGAGAGGAAGGATATCGTGTATCCTTCAGTTTAGTATAGGAGACAGTGTGTGTTTTTAATACAGACACACACACACTGCTCGAAAGATAAAAATAGCGCACAATAGAGAAAAGATGATGAGAAAGGGTTATAAGTTATTTGAGTGTTATTATATGTAGCTCTGGGCTTGTAGGATGAAGTAGATGCAGGTATCGAGTCTTCTTGTGAAAAACTGAGTATCGCAAGTCCGATGCTCTGGTTTCCAGCTAGATCTAGCTCATGTTCTTCATGGATTTGATACTGCAAAGTTGTTTTTAGCTCTGATCTACGGTAGTCCATCCTTTTGAATTGAGAGTGCTCCGTGTGTTCTTTAGTTGTAACTTGTTTCATGTATCAATTCACCTTTTTTAAAAACAATGACCACTCTTCAGCTTCTATGTCTGTATATGTTTGCAGCTCATCTTATCTTCCTTTTTAATTGCAGGTGAATACATTGGAACTGATAGGATGCACGTATTCTACACCTTGTACCTTGTTCTGTTAGGTGACATGTCTATAAAGAAACATTAATTATGTCAGTGCCTTTAAATGACTCAAATATGACCGTTAGAAATTAAATTGAAAATGAAAAAATAGATTAAAGGATGGGGTTACAGTTTGTCTTGAAATATTATCACTTGGAGATGGTGTCACCACGAAACAGTGTATTCTTCTTTCTCTTTGAGCGGTGAGAAAGTCATGATGCTATAATTGTATTGAGATTAGGAACTGGTAGCACATATGTGGTGTTAGTATCACAGTGTCTGGTGCTTTGCCAAAAATTTTCACGGTGTCTGGGTCACGGTGTCTGGGTCATGGTGTCTGGGTCACGGTGTCTTAGTCATAGTGTCTGGGTTCTGGTGTCTGGGTTAAGGTGTCTTGGTCACAGTGTCTAGGTCCTTTTTTAGAAAACCAGAACTGGTGGCAGACTCACAGTTTTTCAGTCTTATCCAATTATCTGTAAACAGTCTTAAGCAGTAATATTTACAGAATGAATTAGACTTAATCATTCATATATGAAATCATTATAGAACAAAATTAAATATAGTGTACAATAATCAAACGTGATTTATAGGAATAATTGGGTTTGAGATAGATTAAACAGGATTAACAAGATTTGTGATCATTAAAACATGATTAAAATACGAGGAGTCCAAAAAACAATAAAGAGGGAAGTTAAGATATCACATCATAGGTTGTCATTAATCATGCATCATATGATAAAACCTAATAGTCTGAGTATACAAAGATTTTCACTAGGAACACTTGACGGAATACATGAACCAAGTATTCCAAACGAGGGAGATCATATATATCATTAGGGTACTAATCAATATTTTGAACACACTAAGTCTAACCAGGTCGCTATCCCTTTGTAGTGCATAATCTGTACTGGTTGTTCCATCTATTTGGGTTACCAAATCACCCAATGTCCCCCAAATAAAAATAACAATCAAAGATATATAAGTTAATTATTGTAAGTTTTAAATTACAAAAAAATCATTTCTATGCTATATTTCAATAAAAAAATATATTCATGATTTATTTGAAATAAAATCATTCCATTGAATCGTTTTATTGAGCACTCGATGCACTAAAAAATGTTTCCCTTTAAAAATCCACATGGAATTTCTTTTTTAGAAAACATAAGTCCTTAAATTAAACAATAATCCATAACATTTTATCAAAAGAATGTTTTATAATAATAACTAATGGAAATATCAAGAACATTAGAAGTATATAGGGAATGAAAAAATATTTAGTGACACCTACATTAAAACTAATAAACTGTGTCACATTCATATAGAATCACTAAGGATTCTTAAGAACCATGAAAGACATGAAATTTCATTAAACCCTCCTTGCCTGTCCTAGGCTCATCCCCATGGCCATCTATAGTTTCAATCACGAAAGAAAATGAATGAATAATGAAGAACATGGGGAGATGAGGAAAAATCCTAGAGAAATACATAAAAACATGATTTGAATATCACACCTTTAGGTTTGTGGGTCTTGATTTGTCGAAAATGTGGTGGTAGTGAGGTTCTTCGAGGTAGTGCGGCGGCACGAAGGAAGTGTGGCAGAGTGGCGGCATAGAGACAATGTAGTTGGGGGAGAGCGGCGTGCAGCGATGCGACGTGGTTATGGCAGTGTGATTGGGCGAGATCGGAGGAGTGACAATACTGGGGTTCAGAAAGAGAGACGGCAGTTGGCTTCCGTGAGAGCTTGAAGGTGTGCAAGAGAAGAAGCTGACTATTAGGGTTCATTTATAAAATCATATTACACTTTTATCAGTGCTACTTAAAAAGTGATGATAAATATATAATGTTAATAATTTATTTATATTAATATATATATTAGTAAAATTTTATATATAATAAATAAGTAAATATATATATATATTTATTTATAATTATAAATATAAATAAATAAATATGTATTTATATTTTTACATATCATAAATATATTTATATAATTATATATATTTATAAAATTATAAATATTATAAATAAATATATATTTATTTACAATTATAAAATTATAATAAATAAAATTAATATATTTACAATTATATATAATTAATATATTTATTATAAATAATTATAAATAAATATATTTATTTATATTAATAATTATAAATTTATATATATTTATTTAAACAATTATAAAATTATATTAACTGTATTTATTATATTTATAATTTTATAAATATATATAATCAATATATTAATTATACATATTTAACTTGGGGTCGCAGCTGATTGGGTCGGTGCGTCCCATTACATCCAGGGTGGCTAGGTTCGATTCATAGTCGCTGCACATATTTGCCCTGTAATTATTTGCAGGGGTTGTTTGTAGCTAGTGTCATATGACGCCAGTAATTGGTGGTGCCCCGCAGGTGGTGTGTGCTTCCCTCCACTCAATGGTGGGGGGTTGGTTTAGCCAGATGACTACGAGGTTGCTGAGACGAGCCAACTTTAGGGATGGCGTGCAACGAGCGTTGTCGGCATTCACTGATGTCAAATTGTGGAGGAACCGTTTCCCGTCCGCAGGGGGGTGATGGAAGGGGGCATCACATGTTGTTGCCATAACACACACACACACATAAATAAATATATAAATATCTGGAAGTTGTTTGGTCTATCCCTTAGGGGGGTTATGGACTGATTTTGATTTGACATGGGTGTGTGTTTGTTTAATTGCCTGTAATTATACCCTCAAACACCAAATATATTGTTATTATATATATTTATTAGATTATAAACATAATAAATATATTTATTATAATTTTAGAATTATTTAAAAAAATATATAATTATTTATAATTATAACTATAAATAAATATTTATTTATTTCTAATTTATAATTTATAATAAATAAATATTTATTTATAATTTAAAAATTATAATAAATATATATTTATTTATAGTTATTATTATAAATATATATATATATATATATTTAAATAATTATAAAATTATAATAACTGTATTTGTTATACTTATAATTTTATAAATATATTTAATTAATATATTTATTTAAAATTTTATATTTATTTAAATATATCAATATTTATTTACAATAATAATTATAAACATTTTTATATATTTATAAATATATTTATTAAATATATTTATTTATAACATTGTAAGTATAATAAATATATTTATTATAAGTTTATAATTATATATATATATATTTATAATTATAAGTGTAAAATTATATTTATTTATTTATAATTAAAAAATTATAATAAATATATATTTATTTATAGTTATAATTTTATATATATGTATATATTTATTGAAATAATTATGAAATTATAAGAAATATATTTATTATATTTAGAGTTTTATTAATATATATAATTAATTTTTTATTATAATTTTTTATTTATTTAAATATATATATATATATATATATATTTACGTATAGTTATAATTATAAATATTTGTATTTGTTTATAAATATTTGTATATATTTATAAATATATTTATTTAATTATATATATTTATAACATTATAAGTATAAAAAATATTTTTTTTATAATTTTATAATTATTTAAATAAATAAATAATTATTTATAATTATATCTATAAATAAATAAATATATATTTTTAACGAAAAAATTATAATAAATATATATTTATATATAGTTATAATTATATAAATATATATTTATTTAAATAATTATAAAATTAAAACAAATATATTTATTGTATTTATAATTTTATAAATATATATAATTAATATATTTATTATACTTTTTTAATTATTTAGATATATCTATATTAATTTAGAATTATAATTATAAATATTTGTATTTATTTATAAATATTTGTATATATTTATAAATATATTTATTTAATTATGTATATTTATAACTTTATAATTATAATAAATATATTTATTATAATTTTATAATTATTTACATATATATATATAATTATAATTATAAGTATAAATAAAAAAATTATAAATATATACATATAATTGTAAATATATATATTTTTACTAGAAAAGTGCAGACCATGGAGAATTCCACAATCCGAGAAATTTATCAATAAAAAGGTACAAGTGAACTAAGAGGGAGTAGGGTCAAAGTGGAAAGCACACCAACAAACTAGATACAAAGAAACATGAGTCATCCTTTATTCCTACCACCCCTTCCATGAAAACCACCTCAACCACTTGGATGTCTTCCTCTCCTCCATTGGTTCGAGTCTGCCACACGCCACCTTGATCATTAGTGTCTAATGTTTCATCAAACACTTCGATGTTCTAATTAGAATCATCCTTCTTCCCATCCTCAATAGGAGGCTTTTCATCCAACCTTCATCCTTTGAGGACTACCCTATTTTCATCTCCTTTGCACCATCCCATTCAATCATTAAAACATGATCAGTCACACGTAATGTTAAGATCTCCATACCTTTCCTCTCCTGGCTCTCCTTATATATCTCATCAATCTCTAGAGAGTTAATGTAATCCAAAACGGTGAAGAAATTGTGCTTCACAACAACATCATTGGATGTAACCACATGTGTCTCATCATTGGTGGAGACCACCATGGCATTAGTGGGTTCAAAAGTAGCAGTAACCGGCATTGATTCACCAGAGGTAGTGCGCACAGACCCCCTAAAATTAGAGGTGTTAACAACTACAACAACATCTTGCACAGGCTTTCGGGAATCAGAATCATCATACCTAGGAGAAGAAACCTATATAATAGAGGCAGATGAGATTCTTAATACTGTTGGAGTAGAGAAAGGAGCATGTCTAGATGTAACAACATGCTCTTGAGAAGAGATCCCCAAAGCTGCAATAGAAATAGAAGCATGTGAGGGAGTTTCCATATGCTCCTGAGAAGGAACAAACTATACATTACCATCAGAAACAACCTTTACGGGCCTCATAATCTAAAAAATAGCTGACAGATTCCTAGTGACATGCTGCCCAACTATAAGAGTAGAACCCCGTTTAATGGGACCAAGGTCCAATTTTCCTTTAGAAAGGAATTGTTCCTCCAATAACATCACATGATCATCACAGTCACCATCATGACTATCAACATCATCCCATTTAAAAGTGTTCTCCCTTTGAGTCATATGAGTGACAACCAGTAGGGTCTATACTTTCAGCACACCCCCACTACAAACCATATCACATTGATTACCATCAGGCCAATTCCCAACCACCATATTGAAAAAAGAGGGAGGTACCCCATTCAGTGACCCATTATTAGTACTAGGCATCATTGTCCCCTTAGTGGATATAGGTGAATAAGGTCCCTTTAAATTCTTAGAGTTGATCTTCTGTCTATACAAAATCTTAGAAGGATTAGAATCACCAACAATTGGCAATTTAAACTTAAACTTGTCTACATTGTGCCCATGACTTTTTCAATTATACCATCACATTCCTCTATATAAATTATCCTTAACATGTCCAATGGTTGAGCAGTTAAGGTAGAATTTAGAAACATGTTCAAATTTAATATCAAGTTTGAATTTAAACTCACCAGCAATCAAGTAAATGGTCTCAATAATAAGCATAAACATATCAAACTCAACTAAAATTCGACTGAAATGACCATATATGATCAATACAGTCTCCTTGTCAAGTTTAATTGGGGTTAAAAAGGACAAAGAGACATCCCAAAGGTTTCCTAGGTGCCAAAAAACCCAATTCAAGCCTTTGAAATGAATCCAAGACTGTGCAAAAGTATTCCTGGCTTGAATAGGGTCAAACCAGGGATCCCAATTTTGAAACCTCAGAACCCTAGGCTTGAGGTTAACAAAACCACAACTCCAAGATATCAATTTCATTTCATTCCAAAATAATGTAATATAAAGAATTTCATACCAAGTGAGACTATGGGCCAATTACCGAATCCCCATATCTGAAGGAGACATTTCTTTAGATCCTCAAGCTTCTAAAAATTGGGTATTTTCAAGATCATATGAGCAATAATTGAATGTTTGCAGGAATCAATTTTGTCTTCAAATAGTCATGGGTTCACTTCTACCATCACAACCGTACAAATACTTGAGATCTTATGAGAAATGGAATCACTATATTTAGTGCTAAGAAAGAAACAATCAACACCCTTGACTAGAAAAGAGTTTGATATTCAGACTAAATCACCCAACTCAGAGGTTTTACCATTCTATGGTTCCACAATCAAAACTATGACATGAATCAAGATAGATCCACCATCCACCTTCCTCTAAGGGCCAATAAATACCTCCACAGGATTGACATACTCAAGAAAAGACGAGCTCATCGCATAAGGAAACCCTAGAGACCATTTTAAAAGAGTGAGATTCTCTAGAACCACAACATCTCTCCATTTATATATATATTTATAAAATTATAATAGATGTATCTATTGTAATTTTATAATTATTTATATATCTATATGGTTATAATTATAATTATAAATAAATATATTTAAAAATTATTTATATATAATTAAAAATTTATAATTATACATATAATAAATATAATTATTTTAATTTTATAAGTATTTATGATAACATAATAGATTCATGGGTATAACATGAATGAATCATATACCTATTAAAGTATAGATCATAAAAACAACTCATCACATATATGGACAACATGAATAATAATATGGGTGTAATGTATAAATGAACATTAATGATGAATACACACTACAATAAATTCACAGAACAACGATTGTTTAAACCACTGCATTATGCTTCTATGGCAGTTTCAAAAAACCACTGCCATATGATTCTACAATGGTTTCAAAAAACTACCACTAAATTTGGTGTCGACATTAAATATGTGGTAGCTTCTGGAAATAGTCATAGTAAACACATTTAGTGGCGATTTTAACCACCTCTAAAAAAGTTTCTTTTGTTCTCGGGGAAACACCGGGAAAACCACACCAACCACCACTAAATGATAACATAAAATGAGGATCATTTAGCGGCGGTTTTAACCACGACTAAAAAATATCCAATTTTTGCATGAAAACTGCCACTAAAGTACAAAAATTGCCGCTAAATTGTATACTATATATATTTAGCAGTGGTTTAAACCACCGCTAAATATGGATCATTTATTGAGAAGTGGTTTAAACTGACTCTAAAGGTTGATTTAAAATTAAAATCATGCTTCTAATTCTTCCACCCCATTACTAGTACCCTGAAAAAAAACATGTGAAAAATTAATATAACAACTGGGATGGGTGGGTTACATATGGAAATCAAAAGAAACATACAATGAACACACACACACACACACACACATGTCCATCTTAAGAGTTCATAACATGAGTGCCAATTTACACCCACAGTTTTTACAGCCACCACTAAATTCATAACACCATAAAAGCAATCCAAGAGCCACAATTTACATCCAACATTATTTTCTAGTTGACATCACTATACAATCTATAACCATCATACGTAATCAGATGGGAAACTATCTCCATGGCCAGCTGGACTAGAATTAGGCCATGTAATCCTACAACGCCATCCATAGGGACCCCATAAGAAATAAATGGGGCAACTATCTTCTCTCCGGTCAGACTCCATACATCTAAACTTTTCATATTTTTCACTATACTTTTATTGTTTTCATCTTTTATGAACAAATAGTTAGTATAAAAAAGTGTAATAAATTTATTCATATTAAAATTTGTACATATAACAATCACCCTCTAGTATTCAGATGAAGAACTAGAAGTGAAACCCTTCTTCCTCCTTGGAATTCCTGTCATTTAATAAAATAAAATTAAGTTTAGAACATATATTTCAAAAAAATTATGCACAAAATTATAAATGATAACATATGCATAGTACTAATAAACAAAATATACATAACAATGATAATGAATAACTGCACAAATGAAATAAGTGGTTGCTAAATGAATGAATAACTGTACACACAATAATTTTCCCCTTCAATCATATCAATTTCCTTCTCCATTACTTCATCCACTTCATCCACCCTTTGTAGAATAATATTTTCAATATCATGATGGAAATATAAGTCCACTTCTTGCTTTTGATGAGATTCAATGTCACTGGTCAAATCTTCCACTTCATCACCCATATCATACAAATCTTTTTCTTTTACATGAGCAACTACACTCCAACCTTCATCTACAACATCATTCACATAATATACCATCTTTACATGTGATGATAATATATATGGATCATGTAGTTCATGATCACTAACATCCATCAAGTGAGAGAAGTTCACAAAAGTAAATTACAAGGAATCTCTTTTAACACCTCTGATATTATCGACCCATTTTCATTTGAATAAAACAACTGAAAAATGCCTGTGGTAGTTTAATTCGATAATATTAGTCAACTTTCCATAGTACCCTACTTCAGAATATGTAAATATACCACTATTCTGTGTTTTAAAACCCTCTTATCAATCAATTGTACGAAATCTAAAACCATTCACGTTGTAAGCATCGAACTTTCTAACTTATTTTAAAGGACCTTGAACAAGAGACATCAAATCTTCTGAAAACTCTCATTGAGTATCAGTATTCATGATCTAAAAAAAGAAATATACATTATTAGATTTAAAAAATATATGTATCAACCTAACATCTTTATTTATTGTAATATTTATGAACTTACACATCGTTCAAACCATTCTACAAGCTCTTTATTAACAACGTTTCTTATATCTTTGTCATTTCATGTTTAGAATATAATTTGTCTCTTTTTTTGTATCCTCAACTCTTTAATAAATAGATCTGAAATTTCACTATTCAGCATCACATATCTATGTGCTTGTAATAATTCAATTTCTATTAGTTTAACATTTGAGTTCCTCCCAACTAATCGGCCAATAGTAGGAAATATTTTTGATTTACCATGTATTTGAGATTGAGTTGATGTATCTTGAACACATCCAAATTGATGAAATCTTATCTCAATATCATCCAAGTATCTAGAATAAAAGTTAAGACACTCCTCTACCAAATATCCTTCAAAAATAGAACCTTCAGGTTGAGCTTTATTTCTCACGTACGATTTCAAATACCCAAGGTATATATGAAAAAAATAATAATCATGTATTTAATTAAGTGTCGAGAATTGTTTACTTAACTGAAAAACATATAAATAATGTACCTTCCAATTGGATATATCCATCGATAATGTACATGACCTCTTAATTTAGATTCCTCAACCAAATGCATAGTTAAATTCATCATGACTATAAAAAACGGAGGAAAGATCATATACATTGCGAAAAGTGTCAATACAAATCTATCCCAAAGATTTTCAAGATCAAATGGATGTAGATATTTCTCACATAGTTGTCTGAAAAATGTGTAGAATTGGAGTACAATAGTAGTAACCTTTTCAGGTAATAATGTACGCAATGTCAATGGTTGTAACAGCTGTAACAAAATATGTGAATCATGAATTTTCAATCCATGTAACCTACGATTATTTTAGTCAAAAAACCTTGAGATGTTACTTTAATACCCCTCAAATACCTTCACATGCTTTAAAATTTGAAGGAATGTATATTTATCCCTATTTTTCATTGAAATAATTGTCAGGGTATACTTTTCATTCTCATCAGGACAAAGATTGCGTTTTATGTTCATTACTTGTAAGTATTTCCAAGAATTGAGATGATCCTTTAACATTCCATACACATTAAGCAATGTGAAGATAAAATTGTCACAAAAATTATTTTTAATATGCATTACATCAAGATTATGCCACAACAAATAAAATTCCCAATATGGATGTTTGAATAATATACTTTTTTTCTTCCATTGTTGAATATCGATTGCACTTGATGATGCACTTCGAATTCATTTCCCACTATCATTCAAATGACGCACCTTCCAAAATTTTGTTTCAAAATTTAAAATTTGTGCCAACATTTCAGAACTAGTTAAAAACTTTAGAGGTGGTCTACGATCAATAAAACTATTGAATTTTGACCCGTTCAGCTGAAATTTATGAGCTGCATCGAGAAATATTCGATGGCACAAGAATCACCATTTTATACTACAAGGTATCCATTTGGGTGCAAAATAAAAGTTACAAATAGGACAAGAAAAATGTATGTATGTGTTCCAAACAGCTAAATTCCCAAGTCCAATGAAGTCACTAATAGTCCACATTAGAGAAGCATGCATTTTTAACATTGTTTTAGAAGAAGCATCATATGTCTCAACACCGTTGCTCCATAACTCCTAAAATTATTCAATTAAAGGATACAAGTATATATCAATTTCAATTCCAGACATTTTTTTAGGAATAATCATCAAAATGATAAAATACATTTGTTTCATACACATCCACATAGGTAGGTTGTAAGGGATCAAAAACAACTAGCCAAATGCTATAGCTTGTACTCAAAGTCTGAAATGAGTTGAATCCATCAACAACTAATCCCAATCAAACATTCCTAGGATCATATGAGAAATCAGGATATAATGAATCAAATTCTTTCCAAGACTGTGAATCTTGTGGATGTCACATTAACCCATCCCTGTTATTATTTACAGAATACGACTTCATGTGTTTGGCAATTTTTGATGACATGAACAATATTTTCAATCGAGGCTTTAAAGGTAAGTAACACAAAAACTTTGTAGGTGTGTTACTTTTATTCTTATTTATGGTAGTATGTTGATTCATACTTATAACATCACCCATTGACTACCATATAAAATAGGAACATTTTTTGCAATCCTATCTGCCTGAATCCTCTTGCCAATAAAGAATAAAATCATTGGGACATGTATGTATTTTTTTATAATTCAGACCAAGCCTCTTATCAACTTTTTATATATCATAAAAATTCCCACGGATGTTTGCTTCAATAAATGCGTCACACAACAATTCCAATATCATGGACGTTTCCTTATTTGTAATTCTACATCGGCATTTGATATGGTACAACTTCAGTAGAAAAGAAAGTTTTGAATATTTCAAACATCCACTATAAAACTCTTGATTTACATCATCAAATAAACCAAAACACATATTTTTCTTAGTGAAGTTCTCTCTTACATTAGTCGCCACAAAATCAAGAGGAGGATCCAATGATATGTTACAATATTGATCTGGTTGTCCTACAGTATCAAAAAAATCACTTGTCATGTTGCTATTTATAACACCCTCAAATGGTTGTTCTAATATGTTTTGATGTTAACGATGATGTCTTTCAATTCTGAATGCGTCATTTATAAGGTTTTTCATTTCATTTTCCATTGTCGAGGAATCTGGGAGCTCATTCTATGGATTGACATCAGTGCTCAACCTTTCTATAATGTTTGATTCTTCATGAAAAATCAAACACAAATATTGAGCAGGGAATTACTTCAATATCAAGTGTTCATAAACTTCATCTATCTTCAACCATCATCTAAATTTACATTTAGGACATGGACATATTATTCTCCCTTTAATGGATCTATTGGAAATTGAAAAATCTAAAAACTCCTCAAAATTCTTAGCATATTGAGGTGTGTTCCTTGGTAATATGATCCAGATTTTATCCATGTATATCACAATGTGCCTACACAATATTAAAAAAAATTAAAACACATAACTATTACTAAATAAGGAAAAAGATTCATATATATTAGTTGAAAAAAATAATGTGTTAAATAAGGGTTTTATATGTAAATACATGTGGTAAATAATGAAACATTTTAAATATGGTTTTCTATTGTCTTCTTACTACAACCAGTTGTAAAGACTTCTCATAAGGATGCTATCTAAATATTTTTTGTATTTATAAAACATCCAAAAATGAAATAAAATGTTTTCTAGGTCTAAAATAAATTATCAAAGAAGGTTGTGTTCAACATGTTGATATATAGTTGAAAAAGACTTAACAATGACACGATACCCATGGTAAATGATGGAATGGTTGATAGGTGGAGTATCACATAAAAATGATCAAATCCAAAAGAAATATGCCCATATTGTAAGGAAATTTGAAGGCCTAACAGTCATTTATTCAACAATATATAATGGTGAAATCCATGTTAAGGAGGTTGATTAAATTATGAGAAGTTTTCATGATGTTTTATCTTGGATGATTGAAGGGATATATAAATCATACTACAATAATGGTCATTATGGCATGGTGTGTATGATTCATAAGATTAAATTTTTGGGTTAGATGAAATCACACCACAACCTTGGTGTTTTTCTATAAATGATACTTGAGGAGAATCTGGCACATTAAAATTAAATGGTTTCATCATAAATGGTTCTTTGGTGGAGTTTTCTCAAGTTTCCCTTGGGTGGTTGGTTGTTCCTTGATTCCTTGGTCATGATGCAATGTGTGGTTAGGATGTTATGGCTGTTTTTATAGGGTTTATGTTTATGCCATGATCCATTAGTTCATTTTGCAACAAAACCATATAAGTGGGGAATTAATCTATTCCCCCATGGGCTATGTTTAAATGGTCATTCAGTCCTATTTTTTTGGAAGGTTCAGACCTATTACTTGAGGCTTGGTTATTACTTATTTAGTTAGGTAGGTTCTTTAAAGTGGTATTTTTTAGCCCACTCCCCCATTGTTCCCCTATTTTGATCCCCCTTCCCCTTTATTGGAGGTTTATTAGATTTTTTTTCACCATACTAAAGCTATTTAATCTTCTCCACCCATATTCTCTCTTTATCTTTGTGGTTCATAGTCTAATTTTGGATGGTTTCATCTATGGATTTAATGAAAATTCCACCAAATTATGGTGGTTTTATCTTTGATTCATTATTATTTATGGTATTATGGCTATATGATTCGTAAAGAGGATAATTATGATTGTTTCTTATCATTTGAAAAATCAATTTCCAAAGTATTTTTTTGGGAATTCAACCATATTAGAATGGAATTAATTGTTAATTCATGGGGATTTTATTCAAATGAGTTCTAAAGGAATGATATGAGAGTTTCATTAATCATTGGTCAATATTTGTATATTGTGATGATTCTTGGTTATTTATCTATTATTATTCATTATTGGATTAATTTGGCTAATTATTTATAAATTTTTATAATTAACTATTGGATCCTTGAGGTATGAGAAAGAGGATCAAGATCATAGTGATTCTTAGTTTGATCTTGCATAGATATAGTAAACAGGCTATGGAATGGGGTAAATCTAACATCTTGTTAGGTATCCCATTTAATAAATAGAAATATTCATGCATGAATGTTCATGTGTGTGAATAATAGGGGAATGGGTTTAGGAATTTGGGTAGGGATTAGTTGGGCTCAAAGTGCCTCAAGTGGCCTGGGTAGATCCATATAAAATAAATTTTTGTATTTCATGCTTGGTCCATGAATTTAAAAAATGCCCAATGGATATACCAATAGTGATAATGGAGTAATAAACAAATTGATGTACCTGTGTGTTGTCTTTATTGGTGTGATGAGTTGTGTTTGTCATATGGAGAGCATTAGTGAGATATTTTTGGGGTATCCAAGTGGTTAACCCTTTAGGAATGGAATAACTATCATTGGATATTGGTATTTGTATAGTAACATCTATAGGAAATGAACTAGAACAAAGAAACACCTTAATTGAGAGGGGATAAGATGTTGTTAAAGAGTTTAGTATCTTGTGATACGTTGTTGGTCTTGGGACAATCATGGGATTAGATGGTAGAGGTGATTAACCACTCACTAGAATGTTCCTATTGTAAATTGGTGATAATGAAATGGATTCTTAGGATTCCTTATCCTCATGGTTCATGTGGGAATCAGATGGAATATATGTAACTAGTTATACACCTTAGTTTGTGGTTGGACCCCAGTTTTGTTCTAGTGATGGGAGTTGGTGATGGAATATTCTCCATGATTACCTTTGAGGGGGTGTATGGACTCCAAGAGGCTTAATGTTTAGTGTGGATATATATGACCAATTATTCATGATTTTAAGTTGGGTAAGGACTAAGTTCTTGGAATTTTATTGAGAGCTTTTGTACCTATATTTTATGATCATGATGGTTTTTTGGTTGATATTGGTCATGGTTGAGATTGGTCATGGTTGAGATTGGTCATGGTGGAAGAACAAAATACACATATAGGATATATGCCCACTTTCACATATGGATATTCCCACATCTAATGGAACGCCCATAAGGTATCTCAAAAACATAGAAGACTCCAATTTAGAAATCATAAGGAACATTGTAACCATCTATAGGAATTTACAAATAGTCCTAAAAAAAACCAAATCACTCGTCCAATTTAATTTCACATGCAAACCAACTACAAAAATCCAACCAAGGTTAAAATAATCTGAAAAACACTCAATTACACTTTAGAAGCTAAATTGACATTTTATCAAACTCTTTAGATGCACACATATATAGGCTTACTAAATTAAATCCTTTTCAACCCCTTTTTTCATCAAAAAACTAACAAGAAAACTGCACTATAATCCATAAAAACACACCATAATCATGAGAAAATCATTTGGAATTTAATTAGGAATGATCAAGAATTTAAATATTATTCCAAAAAGGTACTGGATAGATAAAAATACTTGAGCAGTGTGATAATGAAATAAAACTCTCATAGAAATAAGAAAAAGGCTTGAGGAACAATCCACACACCATATAATCTAAGAAAATTATACCAAACATCAAACATTTCCCCTCAAGTTCAACCAAGAGAGATCCAAGATAAGACATAAGAAGTAACCAATGGAGGGAAAAAGGAGAAGATGAAAAACACCTTAAAACTAAGAAGAACATTCCTAAGAACCTTGAGGAGGCTTCAATGGAGGATCGAGAGTAAGGGAGGCGTGACGAGGGCATCGAGGCACAACGAGGGGCGGTGGAAAGGTGCGGCGAGGGGCAGTGAAGAGACAGGTATAGCTTCGGGGATTCATGGGGTGGGGGGGGGGGGTCAGGGGGTCATGGGTTTTTGGTGAAGGGGAGAGTGTCGTATATTAAAAAAATTTAATGGTTTAGCGGTGGTTTTTTAGAAACCA
Source organism: Viscum album (assembly GCA_963277665.1). Taxonomy (NCBI): domain Eukaryota; kingdom Viridiplantae; phylum Streptophyta; class Magnoliopsida; order Santalales; family Viscaceae; genus Viscum; species Viscum album. Next base: position 1,595,370,910 of record OY728150.1, read on the forward strand.
CCGCTAAATTATTTGAAAAAAATTCTAACGACGGTTCAATAAACTGCCACTAAAAAACCGCTACTAAATCACTAGTTCGGTGTAGCAACTTAACATATACACATAAATTATACTCACACATCGATATATTTATTGACCAAATTCATTGGGAATATATATATATATATATTTGTAATTATAATGATAAATGTATATATTTAAAAAGTATTTATATATAATTATAAATATATAATAAAAAATATAAAAAATATATTTATTATTTAATAAAATTTATTAAAATCTTATAATTATTTAAATGTATATTTATTTAATTATAATCCTATAAATACTTTTTTTTAAACATTATATATATATTTAAATTATTAAAAAAAATATATTAATTATAAATATGTGTTTTTTATTTAATTTATATAAATAAACATTATTTTTGAATATAAATAAAATAATTTTATATAAATTAATAAATTTTTTTATTAAAAACTTTTATCGGCACTGATAAAGGGTAGATTTATCATTGCTTTTAGCTAACATTGATAACGACCCCCCTTTTATCAAAGATTTTTTCTTTAGCTAATAAAAAACAACACCTTTCTTGTGGTGATCTATGGTAGTGCTATACTCATTTGTAGAAGTCCCCCGATTAAAGGTCTTACTAGTAAAAATCACCAAACTCATGGAGATAGAATTTGTGGAGTGGATTAGGGGATATTTATGCCTTGAACTACTATATATCACTGTGTTATTTTATTTTTTTATTTCTTCTGCTTACACTCCTTTAAGAGAGAAGGAAATAATCACTGCATATCAAGAGGAATGTTTCGAATATGCTAAATGTTTTTAAAGGATCACATTTCATCCCCCTTTTGTGTCTTAGTAATAGTCATTCTAACATAACAAATCGTATTAAAGACATGGCTCTATTTGTATATTTGTCTTCTTAGAAATACTAGAATTTTTTTGTTTATATCCGATACCACCAAGTATCATCAAACATATCTTTTGGCTCTAATATTACTGATATAATGATTTATATGAAGTCAAATATTTAAATGATTGATCTAAAAGAAGGTATGTTAATGATCCATGATCCTTAAATTAATGGTGATAATTATGGATGCTGGAAAGATCACATGATTATTTATTTGAAAAATCATAGAATAAAAGTTTATTTAAAGGTTTTCAAGTATTGTGAAATTCTTAAGGAATATATGGAGAAATATAACGATGATCAAGAAAAAGAATATAATCATAATTCAAGAGTAATGAATGCTATTGTATCTGGTTTTGGAACTGATGAGTTTAATCGGATTTCTCAATGATCTACTGCATATGAGAAGTGATATATTTTTTTTGTTTCTTATAAAGGAATTGATAAAATTATACAACTGAGATAAAATACTGTAAATTTAATGTTTTATACTTTTAGTATGCATATAGATGAAAATATCACCCAGATGAATGAGAGATTCACATAAATTATCAATAATGATACTACTTTGAGATATCCAATTAATAAATCAAATCAAGAGTTAAAAGTACTTAGAGTTTTACTCTTTAAATATAATGGATTATCTACTGGTATATGACAATCAACACTAATAAAATATTTGAAAATGAATGAATTGATCAGAACTTTGATGGTGTATGAAAATGAGAAGAAGGATGAAGCTAAAAATCATATTAAATATAAAAAATATTCTCTCAAAACTACTTTGTATGAATCATATGATTCAATTCATAAAAATTTAAATAAATATTTATCAAATCTTGTTAACTGGTTTGAAAAATTATACAACGAAAGAAATAAAGTGATTGAATAGAATATATGCTATGAATGTAAAGAGAGAGGTCATGAAAAATTTAACTATCCTTTCCTTAAATCTCAAAATAAAGTTTCTTATAATATAAAAGGAAAGAAAATTATGAAGGTTGCTGGGAGTAATTATTGTGGTTGAAATGATGAATCTTCTATAAATTTTGAGGCTGATCATAAAGATCATATGGTATGTCTCAGGGATCATACTGATGAGGTACAATATTCCCACTCTCAAAACTCTAATTTTGAAAAACTTTCTGATGATGATTTAAATTGGAATTTATTCATTCTATAAGATAAATTTTATTCCTTAAATAAATATCATAGAAAACATTGAAAATCCTATGATTTTATTTTATTTAATAAAGAAATATTGTAAAAAAAATTATATATTTAAAGTTTAATTCGTCTAAAATTTATTATGACTTGCATGAAACTAAAATTAAAGAATTAATAGATGAATTTATTATTTAAAACAATATTATTTTATTCTTATAAAAGTATAAAAATATTTAAATCCATTTCTTAGTAATAATAAAATTCATAAATAGAAACTTGGAATAAGTAGTAATGGTGAAAGACCAAAATTATATAGGAATTATTTTGTTCCTGACTCAAATTAAAAAAGCATGTCAAATGTAAAAATGTTTTTTATGGTATTAATGGACATTATGAAAATGAATATTTCTTTATAAAACATCATTTTTGGTGTCAAAAATTTTTACTATTCAAAATAATTATTTAACTATTAATAGAATAATATATACACAAAATAAACAGTTTTGGTTACCTAAAACCTTTCATGTTAAAACTGCCAGACCTAAAATCATATGGGTACCAAAAGACACTTATATGTGATGTTTTTGTAGGATGGAACCAATGAAATATATCGTTAAATCATTAAGTGGTTGTCTGATAAGTATATGGAAATTTCTATCTTAACAAAGTAATGATCAACTCTGAAGTAGTTCATTATCAAAAAATCCTTATAACTGGAACTAATATCTCAAAGAGTATTTAATTACTATATATGTGTTTTTATTACATTAATTATTTTATATAATGGGAGATATATATTTTAGGATAAAATTGTTAAATCCTTATTTCCTATATGAATTAAACTGTTAAAACTTACTCTATATAATTACATAATTGAGTCTCTAAAATATTCAGATTAAAATTAAAATTGGTTTATGAACAACTATATTCTTTGTTTATACTTTTAAACTTATTTTTGTCTTTAAATTTAATTTTACTAAATTCATTTACATGAAATTTTATATTATAATATCTTTCTTACATAAAATTTATTTTCAAAAGTAAAAATATGAAATGATTATCCTATATTTTCGACTTGAGAATGTGAAGATTGATCTAAAATTTTTCTGAAAAAACATATCATCTTCTCATATAATCCTAAAATATTATTCTCAAATATCTTAATTTTTTTCCTCTTCTTATTCTTTAAAATATTTTTTTCAAAGACTTATGAAATCCTATTTGAGTAATATGAAGTAATCAATAACTTCGAGTTTATATTAAATTCTTTCTCAAAAGAGAATGAAAAGTAATCCTTCTTATCATCTGTTAAGTAAATATTCAATTTCTTTTGTTGAATATTTTTTTTGAAAAATATTTTTCAAAAGATACGGAAGTTCGTGGTTTTGAAGAACCAGAATTTCATCCCCTCAAATAATTAAAGTTGAAATTTCTTCTCAAGAGATTCCATTTAAGGTTAAAACTTTGAATGAAGAAATAGTAAAGCTTCATGTTGATCTGAATATGTCTAGAAAGTCATATGAAGATCTAAAAAAAGTTTTATTTTTGAAAATACTAATTGATACACATCAAAAGGAGTATCATAATGTGAAGAAATTTCAATTTCAAAAGAATACTTTTAAGTGTTTAAAGTATAAATGTTAAGTCATATAGATTTACTCAGAAGAAAAGTTATTACCAAGTTGGATCTTGATGAGCTAAAAGATTTTTTGGTTAAACAATTTTCAACTTCTTTTTTGTATCCAAGATATGAAGATGTTCAATATAGAATAGAATATCCATAAGGAGTTTAACAGATTTAAGTGAAAAAGTTTTATGTTTGTAAAGTTAAAATATCTTATATTTAATTTTATTTATATATTTTTATTGTTAAAAATATGTGTTATAAATTGTTTTATAATTTCTTTTTAATGTTTTAAACTCTTAAGATTTTATATAAATCGTTATCTTTTGTATAAACATATGTTTAATGTTTGACTATTTAAAATTCAATACATGCATTAAGATAGTATTTTTGTGAGTGATAAAGAATTATATTAATAGATTAAAATATTTTTCTCAATTATTCCATGAACAAAAGTAATTTTAACATTCTTTGAAAATCCTTTATTTTTTCAAAGAAAATATTTTATTTAATTTTCTGAATCATGATATGTCCAATGGGGAGTTATTTTAAATATTTATAAAGTGATATGATATGAATTAAATGATTTAATACATTCATTACAAACCCTAATTATTCATTAAATAATATTTTATATGTTCTCATGCCTTCTTGATTATATTTTTTTTGCATAAATTTAGTGAGAGTTTGTGTTACTCTATTTTATAATCATCTTTTTGATGTCACAAAAGGGGGATGAATTTATGAGAAGTTTCTTTAAGAGAAAATTATGTGAAATTTATAATAATTTGTTGGGAAAAGAAAGTAATTGTGATTATTTGATTTAATTTATATATTTATTTATGGGTTCTATGATCATAAAAAAGGGGTAGATTGTTGACCATGTGTTGATTCAACCATTTCATTAATTTATTTTTGATTTTAATGCTCCTAAAACCCTACATTTATTTTTCGAATAGAGTTGATTTTAAGTGAATATCAAGATAATGATATTTTTTAGAATATTAATTTTTTATTCTGAAATTGTACATAAGTCATTGATCTATGGGAAAATATTTTTTCAGGTATTCTGAACGAGTTTGAAGGAATTTTGGAAATACTATTCATACCCTATATTTCTAAGTATAATTTATGGTTTGGAAACCCTATATTTGGAATAACATGTATGTATCTTAAACCCTATGATGTTGAAAGAGTATGAATCAACAACATTAAATTTGGATGAAAACCTAAGTTTGGAAGGAACTCTACATTTTTGGAATAAATGTATGGTTCATCAACCCTAATTTTGTAAACAACCATACACTGTCAACCATACTTTTTGAGTTTATCACTACATGATGAAAACCTGTGTTTTATAGGTCAATGATAAAGTTTTATATTAAAGTTATTATCTATGTTTTTTGCAATGGCCTCTCCAATAGTAAATATCTCTTTAAAGTTATTTTATGAATAATTCAAAGTGTTGTATTCAATAGATTAAATCATTCATATTTTTAATGGAAGTTATGAATCTCTTTGAGAGATTTTGAATCCAAATATTTGAGATTTATTATTCAGTATTTCTGGAATCATTTAACATTGAGCTGTTTGACCTACAATATAAATACTAATATGTTCCTCTTTTGAATAAAGAAAGAGATATAAGAATTGAAAATAAAACACTGTGTTCTTGTAAATAACTGTGTGTCATCACCTACAAATTTACACTTTGGATACATATGTGTTTTGATATAGTTGATCGAATCACTTCTGTTATTGTCACTAATATTTTATCTTATTGTCAAATCTTATTCTTCTTGTTCAATAAATAGTTTTTCAAAGTTACACTTTGGAGAAATAAATGTTTATTCATCAGTCTGGTGTTTTCTCTATTTCTATTTAAACAAATCCTCTGTAAATTTAATGATTATCTTTCTATTTTTGCACATTATTAAAGATCAAACACATCTGTCAGTTACCACAACAACTATGATAAAAATCTATTCTTCTCAATCAAATCAATCTCCATTGATTTATTTGTGTATCCCCCGCTTGGACTCAATCGCTTGGGTGAGAGTGTATAATCTTCTCAGATAAATCTATGGATAATTCGATTCCCTATAAAAGAACCTGAAGGCATTGTAAAATCCTTATTATAAAGGTATCAACAACTTGTACTCAGTTATATAAGTCCCCGATAAAAGGAATTACTATTGAAAATCCCCAAGCTCATAAAGAGAACATTGGTGGAGTGGAATATGGGTATCTTTGTTCCCCAAACCACTATATATCACTATGTTCTTTTTTTTATTTATTTCCACTACTTAATCATCTTTAAAAGTGAATTAATGAATCATTTCATTTCAAAAAGAAAAATTTGAATCTACTAAACGTTTTTAAAGGATCACAATTCACCCCTCTTGTGTATTCATCATAGTCATTCTAATGTAACAAGATATATTTATGATATTAGGAACGCATGCATGTAAAAATACATTTTTGGATTAATACTGTATCTTGTGAAAAAAATACACCTTTTCTACATTTTTATTTCCTATATTTTCATCCTCCATTCAACCAGTGAAAATGGATTATAAATATCAAAGTTCCAGTCAGTCCCTGATTGAAAACAAAATAGAGGAAATCAAAATCCACAACCCTAATAAACACATACATATGAATAAAATAAGAAACTCCAGATTACCTTTAGTCACAACTAAGAGGTGAAATAGAATAAGAATAAGAAAACTAGAAAAATATGGATATATATAAATTGAAATTGACATTTTACTAAATTGTTAAATGAATTTTTAGATAAACAATCGTGGATCAAGTAGATAGACAATAGCGGTGGATAAAACCAATCCAAATATAGCATATAAAATCACATAAATCCTCTTAAAAATTTTGAAAATAAAATATGAAATTATTTCAATATTCTATCAAAATAGTAGTCACATAAAAAAATAGGTAATCTCTTCAAAGAAACAAATTAACTATCCAATATTATTAAAAAGCACAATCAATATAAAAAATGACTACATAAATAGAAAAACAAACACGAAAAAAATATCTCATAAATCATCCAGTAGTGTAGTCTATATTTAAAATTAAGTTTTCATATATTCATACAAATCTTATCAAAGATCATATATTTGAGATTTTGAATATGTAATATAATATCTATAATTTATCATCACACACAAACCACACAAATAGAAAGAGAGAGAGAGATTATGAAAATCATTAAAAAAATATTCCAGTTCCAGATATGTATATTTATATTAGAACAATCCATTCCATGATATTTGATCAAAATGGACCAATTATTATATTATGGGATGAACTAAACACAACATGCATATATTTTTCAATGTACAAATAATATAAACCATCACATCTCACAAATAATATTATAATCCCATAACCAAAAGGTTTTATGTGATGTAGATTAGCTATATAAACATATTATTACACATAATTTATTCTATATCTCCCAAAAAATTATCCACACATGAATTCATTTTAACTATAATCATGTAAATAATTACCCAGGGAAATGTGGAAAAAGGAGTGATCTCAAATGATCAATATGGAAAAATTCATCAATGATCCATAAATTAATTAGATCATAAACATGTGATAAAATATAAGAAGGAGAGAAATATCAGATTAAACTAAAAATGGAATCACAAGAGTTGTCCATGAAGAATGATATTTGTCTATATCACCTCAAAAGATAAAATATAATCAATGGCATAATAATGTAGAAACACAAAACAATAATCATAATCCATAGAACATAACATAGACATGAGGTGTAACATATAAATGAGGCATAAGAATAATCATAGAAAATCATATCATAGTCGAGCATGAATTATAATCACCTATCTCATAACATAGTGGATCAGGTAACACAATCCCGCATCTCATAAAATAGTAGATCAGACATCTATATTTAGTGTCCCAAAGTGGATCGATCATCACAACTCGTGTCCAATTATGGATCAAATATCATAACATACATCCAATAGTTATATCCTGGTATATAGGTATTTAATAAATGGTTTGGAGAGAAATATATAACCCCACTAATCACATAAGTATAATAGCGCATGCTTATATGCTACATGAAATCAATCATACATCATATCATGTAAGAACCAATGAAAATAAATTTATTTTTATAAACTTTTTAAATCATATCACATAAAATGACCTTAAGACTTAGATCAAATGATACCCAAAAATCAAACTCCCAAAGGAATCATATCATAAAATCACATAGAGGATGATCATGAATATTAATTATTAAAATATATATAATTTATCTGTAGAGAGGAAAATGATAATGAAATTATAAAAAGATAGTTCATAAAATATTTTTAGTATTATCGTGAAAAGATGAAGTTATGAGTCACTTTTGAAAATATTTTTTGAGAATGTGAGAAGAATAATTTTTGAAAATATTATTTTTAAAAATTACATAATAATGAACCTTGAAAAAAAAAGTTAAATTTATGAAATGTGAAGTGGAAGATACAAAATTGATGAAATCGAAATGAACTGTCTTTTTAAATATTTTTATTTTTTTTAGAGAAAAGCCCACATTTAAAAAATGTTATAAAACTTCATTTTGAAAAGAGTTAAATAGAAATATGAAGAGTGTTGTGGATGATACATCTTTATCTTTTAAACTGAGAGAGGAAAACATTTATAGAAAGAAAAAATATAGAAATTAATGAGAAATATTCATTAGAAATGATGTGAATTATTTTTAACAATGTCATATTTTTATGAAGAAGGAAAGCCATCAAAGAGGAATATTTTTATGAGAAAATGTAAATTCACCAAATATAAAGAGAGAATGAAATATGTAATAATTAAATGAAAAAATATAAGAAACTTAAAAGAACATAGTTAAGGGAGAATTTTTTTTAAATAATGAAATGAAAGTTGTGTCAACAAAACTCTTACCTTGGATTCCTGTTGGCCACATGTTCTCTAACATCCTATATAAAAATCATAGTCTCATTAACCAAATATTTAATAATGCCATTCACATTTTTTACTTATTATAGTAATATTTTATATTCATTTTGTAACATCGTCAAATTTTAAAGTTATGTTAATTTATGCCTTATGATGGTTTGACATGGGCCAAAGATGTGTTTGAGGTTGTATGGTGTATTAAACAAGTTTTTTGGTATTTTTAGGTGCACTAAGGATAGAAAAAAATTATTTTTTAGGCTATTTGAATTGTAGAATCTGCCTATGTGACACAAGTATGACCAATATTCCCATGGTAGGGCATGGTCTCAGGCATGAAACACTACAAGTCCTCCTGCGGGCCATATCCATAGTAGCCTCACCAAAAAGTGGTGGAAGGTGTGGTGAGTCCAAAATGGGAAAGGTTTTAACACCACACCATAGAGGGTTTTATTTTTAAGTTTCTTGGGCTTGGTGTGATTGAGGCCACCACAACTGTGGTGGTCATCGCCATGTTGTGATGCCGATTGTTTTAGAATTTGAAATAGAAAATTCAAATTTAGATCTTTCATGGGAAGTTATACCTCTTAATGGAGAAATGATTTATTTTTAAGAGAGTATGTTTAATGAATTCTTGACTCATTTACCCCTTGATTTGATAGTTCACCCTCCTCCTCTTTATAGTTCCCCTGATTCGGTTGATTCTGGGGAAGGGGTTTGGACGTGCTTCCTTCTTGAGAAAAAACCTAGGGTAATTTCCTCCTTCTCAATCATATTATCATTAATCTTGGATCATGGGGATCTATAATTATCTTCTCATTTAAATGTTTTTGAGTGTGAATGAGTTTTATTCCATGAGTAAATCTAGATCTACCATTGATAGTGGAACTCCTTGGGTAAGTTTATTTGGTTCTACCCTGTTGGAATGTTTCCCATATTAAATCACATTCTAAAACCCTTGTTATGATTGATTATAATAAGTTATAATGAATACTTGTTGTTTAGGCTCATTTTTATTGGTGCATGAGCCTGATACGAGTGAAAAACCACCTTTGAAAAACTTTTTTTAGCATCAACATGTGTGGGGTAGAAAGTTTCTTACCATATAGATCCCTTGTGTAATGATATTTCCTTGATAATGAATACATGTGTGTGCATGTGTATCTCATGAGACCCATTATTGTTATTGATTTCTGTGAGATAGTGCTTGATTATGATCTCGTGTGTGTGTGTGTGAGGTTGTCTAAAATCATGCTTGATATTCAATATTGTGCTTATATGTGTGTTATTACCTGTTATGTGTGAATGTATAGGTAATGGAGCTTTTGATTTTGGTAGGAAATGAAATGTATATCATCATGGATTGATTAACCCTTAGTGGGGGAGAATGTGAGACATTTGATTATGATGATGATGGACCTAGACACAAGGTATGGGAATGATGGCCTTGATTTCTAACCTGAGAAAGTTATAGGGTATCAAAACCTTATGGCCCCACCTGAGATAGAGACAAGGAAGAATGGCCTTGTAGCTTGACCTATGACAATGATAGGACATGAAGACCTTGTGTCCCAACCCGAGATTCATTGGACTTGTGGATACTCAGTGATATATGTGGTGGCCTTGTGGATAACCCATGATCAACATAATTTTTTTTATTTTCAGAAACTTTTAAAGGGAAAGAGAGAACCCTCACAGCTTACCAGTTTCAACACCAAAAGAAACTATAGATTTTTTAAAGAACAACATGAGTTGATTGGAACCAATCTCCCTAAACAGTATCAAAGGAATGGAATTTACCTGAGTGTACTAGTATTCCTTTATGATGTATTAATATTGATTCACCATGTTGTCCCAAGATTGACTATATTCCTCCTTATTAATATTCCCCTTGTTGAAGCCTCTAAGAAGAATACAACCCTACTTATCAATCCACTCTCCTTGCTCCTTTGTGATGACCACACGGATCGATTTCACTAGCTTCTTCGATGACATAATATCTATAGCTTCCTCTTCCATTTCTTCATCTGAGTTTATAAGGAGATCCATGTGTTCTAGCACTGAGGCTATCTGTTGCTGAGGGTCTTCCTTCGAGGTTGACTCACATTGCTGCCCAGGGGCCCTTACGCCAGGGGTAGCAGGCTCGCAACCTACAAACACCAGTTCATTGGAGGTTCCATCCTTATGAAGCTTTACAGAACCATTATACCTACGCATGGGGGAGATACCTGCATTTGTAGGAGCCTTCAGGAGTATCTTACCCCTTGATTGCGGATTTAGTAATAGGAGGACTAGGAAGGGTGGAGTAATCCTTCCTGTGCCGCACCCTCCGAGTATCATAATGAAGCTTTCAGAGTCCATAGAAATGTTATTTCCCTTCTGCAGAGAGGATCTTAGATAGTCCTTCGCAATGTCCATGTCTATGTACACAGTGGATTCCATATTCTCATTCATTTCCTCTTGAGAAGCTTCCACGTCCACTAGGGGGTCCTATCCGTGGATGAACTCCACCCCTCCCAATTCATCACTAGCATGGTAGGCTTCTTCTTTTTCTACTAACACTTCAAACTAGTTTTAGGAATTCGATGTTGATACCTCAGATTTAACCTTCTAAGCATAGGATATTCTGGTCTGTGTTCCCTGCTTGGACTTGTTTGAGACTCCTAACTGTTCAACTCCTAGGCCCATAAATTGGAAATGTATTGGGGTGTACTCCATTTCTAGACATTGAGTATCCTCACCAGGATTTTGGACCTCACATACAACTTCAGTCATTGCAACATCATTGATTGTATTTGGTGTGTATTTCTGCACTGCTTGAGAAACATCTAGATGAACTTCCCTCTCTTCATGCCCAACCCATTCCTATTTCGGTCCTACAAGTTTGTTCACCCCAGTACACTCAACACTGCCGATCCCACTGTCAGACAGAGGTGTAGCTACAAACCCACCCGAGCATACCACAGCCAAATCTCATTTCAGATGAAGTAAAATATCAGATACACTTGGGTTAACTCTGGAAACTAGAGGTGCCTTCTAGGGAACATTGACTTATTCTCATAGGGCCTCAAGAATAGGAGAGGTATAGAACACAACCCCTAATCGATGACCACCTTCATTAGCAACATGCTTATCCTTATTCCCAACCGCACCTGAGGGATGGCCGTCGGCCGACCCCCCTTGACGTGCTCTTCCACTTCGCTGGCATGAAGGGGAAAGATGACCAAGATGATGGCATGCCGAACAGAAATGTGTCCATGATTTAAAGACAACCAGTTGTTTCCATTGAAATTTCTATCCTACTGAAATCCAAATCCATTCGACCAGGGGTCTTGACACATCGATATTGACGCAGATGCATGGAGAAAATAGGTGACAAACTCAACTGGTTCTTGAATCTGAACAAAGAAAGCAGCCCACTAGGTTCCCAAGCATTCGGAGAATTGAAGGATTCTAAAATGGGAGGGGGGCTCAAGAAAACGTACCCACAAATCTGTTTTAAGGGAGTCCCGATTTATATGAAGGTCGATAGACGATTTCAGCAGATGAAAGTGGTATTTGTTGCAAGGTCAAGGATCCCCAGACCACACAGTTATCAGATCTTCTGAAGAGGAGAATCAGATCATGATGTGCCACTTGTCGAGAAGACTGATATTCGCTCGTTCTTGAAGCCCCCATGATTGGAAAACAAATCTATTAAAGATATCAACCGTTGGACGTCGAGAGGAGAAATGAGAAACTAGGGTCTGAGAGACAATAGATGAAGCCTTAGTAAATTCCAAGGTCGAAAGCTCTAGTTGAGGGTATCCATCATGGAGATCAAGAACCTTAGGGAAAATGGTTATTTTAAGGAAAGGGGGAAGAGAAGTGGGATTGGAAAAAGGGGTTAAAGTAGGTAAAGTTGGGGTTCATGGTATTTGGGTTAGTGCACGACCACTTGACACGTTATTAGTTGTTTATTGCTTGTGATTTTATTTATTATCATAGAATACCCCTCTTATTCATGTTCACTTATGTTAATGACACAATGGTGGTGTCCTACTATGTTTATACTCACATCATGCCTCGAAATCGTGATGAAAATGAAAACATCATGATCAGGGATCCAATAAAGGGAAAGGGACCGATGATATGGAGATGAGGAGATAGACCATGGTGTTTAGGGTGGTACCAGTATGGTCTCCATTTTGTTTCCATAATGACTTAATTTACTTTCATGTAACTTTATTATAATTTTGTTTGACCTCACACATTTGAGGTCCTTAGTTTCTTACTTCATATTACTCTGAGATACCTGACATGTCATATGCTATAGAATTGTTATTATTTTATTATGTTATCACTTTTTATGTTATTTTTTCCCATGAAATGGTTATGATGTATGGATTTTGATACTGAGGATATAGTCTCTCCACTATACCATTCAGAACCTCATTGCTATTCAGAAAAAATCTTTCATATGTGGAGGCACACATGAGGTCATGTGATACTCCAGCCCATACCAGGTGATTCAGGTCTGGGCATTACAAAATGGCATCAAAGGAGGATTTAATTTTATTTCCTTCTTTACTCTGATTTGGGCAAGGTAAAAAGAATTTAGTCTATGTGGAACTCAGGTGGGGCAGTCACATAAGTGTTTGGTCAGCTTTTATTTTATAAACCACCAAGTTACCATTGATAGGACCATTGTTACATTTATAGTTTTATGGTTTCATGCTAATATTTATTATGTTGTGTTGTTATAGTTTATGGGATTTGGATGCATTCAGGCATAATGACTGTGCACGTAGGATCACATGTCATATATATTCCCATTGCTTTCTATTAATGGAAGTTCATATAATTAATTGTATTGATCTATGATTTTGTGTTATATTGTACAGACATTTATATTACTTGAAATCGTGCATGATTGATTTTTTGATTATATATATATATATATAACAATGACAAACATGAATTTATAGAGAACTAGGATTGATCCTTGGTTAGTGCTACGAGGGTTATGCCGTATTGTTGCATGTAGCCTCCTAGGATAGGCTCTCATATAGAAACCTATTGTGTGTTCCTATAAACTTATTAGGTTCTTATATTAAGAAAACTATCATAGGTGTTCTGAGTGTTCCTTAGAATTATAGATAATGTCATATAGAAGATGTATGACGGGACCACTAGATGAAGGAAGGAAGAATTCTCTTTCTCATGATAATACCCCTGTTCCCCCACTAAATGTATGAGAGGATGCAGCTGAGCTTTCTCTCATGCTTGCTTTAGTTGTTCAGGTAACAAAACCACTTCATATTAGGGACTTCTAGTAAGTGTCAATTCAAGGTGGAGGGGAACAATGTAGAATCTTCAATAATTCTTGAGACTTCCATCTATAGAATCTTCCATCTTTCCAGGGCACACTGCTACAAAACATACCTTTAACAACACTGACCTTTATTAGAACTAGAAAAAAGCATTGATAAAGGGTAACCCTTATCAGCACTTTTTCTCAACACTGGTAAAGGGTACACTTTATCAGTGCTTTAATTTTAGCATTGATAAAGTTACCAAATAAAATTAAATAATTAAAAAAAATAAAAAATAAAATGATTAAATTAAAAAAATATTAAATTGTTGATTAATTAAATAATTCTTGAAAAAAATGAATAAATTTAATATACATGTATATATATATATTATAAATACTAATAAATAGAAATATATTCATATATATATATATATGAATGTATATAATATTTCCTAAAATATGATTTATATAATAAAAAATATTTATGCTTTACATTGAACAAGTCATATATTTAGTGAAGAGTGTTTTATAATTAAAAAATAACATTAACTGACTAACTGCATTAAGAATAGACATAATTGAATGTCATTTGATTTTCCAATTTAAGATATCAGGTGTGTGTTACATTGATTTCACATACATATATGTAATTAATGGATTTTTATATACAAAACACACACAAATATTTACATAACTAATGAAATATTATATAGAAACACATTTTTCCCTTTGCAGATGGCGTAGTGGAGAAGGTGAGGAGAATACTGACACTATTATTTGGGAGGTGTAGAGTTTGATTCCTAAGAGTCTAATATTGGGACAATTTATCATTCCCTTAGGATCCAATCATCTTTCCCAGTCACCAGATCCCTAATTGGGTGGGTGATATGAGGCGCAACCCACCAGTGCTGATGCATTTCTTTTCTAACCCATCACCGCTTAGGTTGTGACCCTTCATGATGATTTTACATCTTGGCTAGAAACAACTCATTATTAGCTGGGGATCTCTTCAGAGTGATCTATTCATGGGGATGGGGTTCCCTTATCTGGAGGGTTTAGAAAGACCACACTTGGGGATTCCCTTTCTTATCTTTTCATTTTCTTTTTTTATGGAAAGTTCAGGACCCAAGAGAAATCTTGATCCTAAAATTTATTAAATGAAATAAAAATCATAATAGAGTAACAATACATATGGCACATAGACCACCACCAATAAAAAATAGTCACACCCAAAAATATAAAAAGTAAATCCCCAAAATAGAAATGGGATCCAATGACCACCAAGAATTAACCCTCATCAAAAAATTCTTATAGAAGCCACCATGTGGGTAGCTCGTGCTGGCGCTGCATCTGATGTACTATCAAATACACTGAATGCCACCATCCCGCAAGACAAAATCACCAAAGACATCACCATCAAACACATGCATCCCCCATAATCCAAATAGGTTATGGCTAGTCTGTACCAATTCCCTGAGGTCAACACCTTATCAGTGTCCTGCACATGGTCATCACTATCACTGGTAACTGAACCCGCTATGCTGAGGGTCACCACCAAATTTCTACATAGAGACCACTGGTCGTGATCGAACTATTCTTCTTGGTGATTCACTATGAAGACATCCTCCACCCAAGATCATTACACACAGTGTGATCCCTGCATCCAATAGTCATCACATACACTGGCCAAAATTTGCATGCCAAACCACAACCCCACCAAAGGGTGAGGCAGGCCATCGCCGGCCAGAGTCGTCTTGCCATTGGGATCCCATATTTTAGTATTCATTTTATAATTTCATTATAACATGATATATTTATTATATTATGTATTTAATCCGTAAATTTTATTTATTTATTTTTTAATATTTTTATAATTAGGTTTAAATTCAATTTTTTTATTTTTATTTTTTATTTTTTTGGGAATTTAATCAATGTCTATTATTTATTTATATATATTTATTTAATATGTTTTAATACTTTTATTGTGTACTCATATTTATTTCAATATATATATATATTTTTAAAAATTTGTATTTAATTAATAAAACTTATCTATTTTTTCAATATTTTTAAAGAGTACTCATTTTTAATTATTCAATTTCACTCAGTTTTAAAAAGAATGCATTTACGATTTTATATTCATTAATAATGTTAAAAATATTTTTGTAAATATTTATAAATAAATATATTTATAGATGTATATTTACTATATTTATAAATTTGTATATTTATAATTATAAATAAATAAATATAATTTAAAAAAAGTATATATATAATTATAAATAAATAATTATATATATTTAAATAATTATAAAATTATAATAAATTTATATATATTAGGTTCTTAGGAGTAAAATTACATTAAACACACACACACCACACACACAGGCTGAAAAATAGGTCATGGCCCCCCCATAAGGGATGACCCACCCATTGAGCCTTATTTATTCATTACATGACCCCTAAGGCTCAGTGGGAATGAAGCCCATAACACAGCCCAAAGGCCCACAAACTATCCTGAAGGCCCTCTAAAACATCATGCCTGCATCACAATGCCTGTGTTATCAATCTTGTGTCATGCCTGCATCACTACTTGCCTTCATCATGCATCATGTCTGCATCATCACGTGCTTGAGGTGTGTGGGTGTGTTTAAATTTAATTGTACCCCCAAGCACCTAATATATATAATATATAATATAATATATATATATTTATTTATTAAATATATATATAATTATATAAATATATATGTATTAATTCAAATATATTTATAATTATAAATAAATAAATATAAATATATTTACAAAAATATTTATAAATATATATTTACTGTATTTATAAAATTATATATTTATAAATAAAAAATATTATTTTTTTAAAAATATTTATATAATTATAAATAAATAATAATAATAAATAATTTTATATTTAAATAATTATAAAATTATATTAAATAAATATATAATTAAATAAATATATTTAATTTTTTTATTTATAATTATAATTATAAATCCTTTATCAATGTTTTTTAGCATTGATAAAGATAAAGAATTATTAGCACTAACAAAACACTGATAAAAGTTATCTTTATCAACACTAAAAAAGCATTGAAAAAGATACATTTTATAAGTTCTTATTAGTTTAGTGCTGGTAAAAGATATCTTTATCAACGCCTTTTTTAAATTGTAGATAAATTATACCCAATCAATTTAAAGAACACTAACCAATCGCAACCAGTCACGATATCTGACACTATATGCAGAAGCCACCCCCTACTCTCGCTCGTCCTCGTCTAATCCAGGATCAAATCAAGTCTTGAACAAATCCAAGACTCAAATCTATGGATTAGACAAAACAAGGCTCATATGAATCCAAGGCTCGAATGAATCCAAGATTTGATGATATGTCTAATTTCTCTTGGATGAATCAAAGCTTCAATCCAAGGTATGCTAATTTTTATCCTCCTCCTCACTCATTTGCTTTTTTGGCGATATATTTTTTCATTTTTTTGTTCATTATCTCTTGCTATTAATTGTCCATTACTGATTTCCCTTATAAAATGGATTTCTAATTAGGGGTTTCTATGATTTTGGGTTTGTATTAGCACTTTAATGTCTTTTCTTTCTTCCTTGTAGCATATTAAAGCTTCCACACACCAATTTCATCCATTGTAGTTGGTGTCTCCATTCATTTTCCTTTAAATGTGGAACCATGAATACTTGCATCATTTAAATCCATTTTTTTATTTGAAGTAAATTCTATTATAATTATACATGATGGGTTATGGATTTATAAGTGTTTTTCTTAAGTTTTCATTAATTTCAAAGGAACTTTTCATATGTTTAAATGTTTTGAACTTCCTTGCATGGAAACAATGCATATAAAGTGTTAAAATTCCACCCATGGGTTTTCACTAGTGTATGATCACACTTTGCAATAAATAGTTCATTTTAATGGTATTAAACCAATTTATCTATTAATTTGTTTAGCAATATCCCTTGATATATATTCTTTAAATAGAATTCATGGTTCTTACATTATTTTACATAAACAATTATTATGATGCCATTTTATAATAATTTTCTCACATATCATGCAAAAAAGTAATATGTTTAGACTTTAAATTATACATGAAATTATAATATTTTTACATTGTTTCTTCACTACCATAATTAATATAAATAAGATGCATTCGAATATTACATAAATTAACTTCCATCAATAAGTTTGTGATTCATTTTTTTCTTTTCTACAAGTTTTTAAAGTATTATATTATGACTCTAATATCAAATGTGAAATGTTTTTTTTATTTCCCACCCTATAAATGACACAATATCTAAGAGTAAATATCAATCCAAACTAGGATAGATAATCATCCTTGATATTAATTCAATATGAATTAGTGCATACTTAATATAGTCAGGTAATCATTATCAAATAATCTCAAATTTTTTAGACTTGTTTAAGCATAAAAATATTCTAATTATAAATTTCTAATGATACATGATATCATTAAAAGAATATGAATTCATTTGAAAAACAAAAAATGTGATATTGGATTTATTATATTATATCACATACATTAAAGAAAAAATTGCACTAAAATGTTCATTTTGTGATATGACTATGTCAATATTAATAAAAAATTTAACACTAGCTTCAAATAAATTATTTACATCTTTAAAACGAATAAGATCAAATTTATTCAACATATTTACAATATAATGAGACTAACATAAATAATAACCCCCAAAATATGTTCTCAAATAATTAGTATAGTATCTATTATTCTAATTTTTTTCATTTAAATCATGGAGTCTAAATATTT
This sequence comes from Viscum album, assembly GCA_963277665.1. Lineage (NCBI taxonomy): Eukaryota > Viridiplantae > Streptophyta > Magnoliopsida > Santalales > Viscaceae > Viscum > Viscum album. The sequence continues at coordinate 1,595,389,728 of OY728150.1, forward strand.
CTTTATATCATTATACCATTCATGTTGTTTTTAAAAATTAATATGTCATCGACATAGATATACATAATAAATTATTTTATTTTATAAAAATTAAAAAAAATTATCAACATTATTATGTAATAATTAATTATATAAAATAATAGAATCATACTTCTCGTGTTGTTTAGGTGTTTATTTAAGACCATAAGTATATTTAACTAATTTATATAATTTATTTTAAATATATTATATATAAAACCATCATATTATTCCATGTAAATTTATTTATTTAAATTTCATATTAAAAATATAGTTTTAAAATCAATTTAATGATAACACAAATTATTTATCAAATTTTAAGAAAAATAATATCCTTATTGTATTAATTTGAACTAAATGAGTATAAGTATCAGAATAACCAATCCATTCCATTTTTTTTAAACCTTTTTTGACTAATCTAGCTTTAAAATGTTGAATGTTATCATTGGAGTCATACATGTTTCTAAATACAAATTTACAACCAATTTTATTTGAATATTATAGAAAATTTATAGAGATTTAAGTATTAATTCTCATAATAGAATATATTTCATCATTAAATGATTATTTTCAGAATGCAACATATTTTGAAGAAAATGATTCTCTGTATAACTTGAGATCAACATCTACGGTTAGCACCATTGGATATTTTTTCATAATATTAATTTTTGATCTATATCAAAAATAAAAGTGAAGAAATTGAAATATATGAATTGATGATATGGATGTTTCTACTTTCTAGGTCTTGCACTCTATCTAGGTTCAACTTAAGAATCATATTTATTCTCCACCATTATATCTTAACTAGATGAAACACAAGATATATGGCTATGAGGAACAATTTTATTTTAATTATATTTATAAAACTTATTTTTAAAAAAGTATAAAACTCTAGATTAAAAAAATACATTAGCTTCTATGTGCATTATTAAATATGATTTATTATTATTTTCCATAGGGAAAAAAAATATTTAATTGCTTTTGTTTTAGTTTTAGTTTTTTAAGAATAGAAACTTGGAAAAATTCTAAGCACCCCCATTATTTTCGATAAGAAATTTTTAGTTTCATCCTCATAAGATTAATATAACAAATAATTATTATTTCATTTTTTTTCTTGGGACACATCCCCCATATCTTCTATGTTGTTAGAAATACTTTGAGAAATATTTGAACAAAATGATCACCAATACCTAGTATGGGATGAATACTACTCATACTAGTTTAAGAAACATAGGTGCATGTTCAGAAGGGATTAGGGATGAGTCTCAAGAAAAAAAATGCAATAATGACTATTTGAGAGATGAAGTTGATGAGGATGAAAGTTGTCTATAACTTTCAAATTTGGATGAATTCAGATGATAACACCTACCATAGTGAAGTAATTCTTTTCTTAAATACAATTACTCATTTCCTTCAAAGCATAATGAAATTATTTTAAACAAACAAATGTTGGGTTCCCCTTATTATAATTATCTACAAAATTAACCCTTGATAATGAATATATTATGTGTATTTTTTTATTTATTATAAAAATTAATGACTTATGAACCTAATAGGATGGATATGAATGGAAAATGGATGCAGGCTAATCATTTGATAAAAGAGTGTAATGATAGAGTTAAAGAGTTTATCAAGTTTTCAATTGAGAATGTATACAAACCTTCTCAAATCCCATTTTAGTGTTTAGATTGTTGTTATTCAAGAAAAATTTTTTCTGAAGAGTTATAAGAAGATTTGATTTGTCGTAGAGTAGATCAGATCTATAAATTTTGGACAAAAAAAAAACAGAAACAAAAACAGAATGTACATTCTGAATGGGATGATACTTTAGTTTAAGGATTATTTGATATGAATACTAGTGTAAATTATGATGGAGATCTCATGAAATAAATGACAATGGAAATTGAAGATGACCTTTGTGATTGTCCAAATTTGTTTGAGAAGTTAAATAGTTATCCTAAGAGACCATTATATACTAATTGTACTAAATACACAACATTGACAACTATATTGAAGTTATATAGTTTGAAAGCTGGTAGAAGATGGAGTGACACCAACATTAAAAAACTACATGGTCTCTTGAATGATATGATACCATGTGAAAATAAATTTCCATTTAAAATATATGAAGTTAAAATAAAGATACATTCATTGGGCATGATCTCTAAAAAAATACAGGATTTTTTCAAATGAATTCATATTGTTTCATAAGGACCATGAATCACTCATAAAATGACCTAAGTGTGGGGTGAATCAATATAAAAAAAATGGATCAAGTCCTTATAAAAATGTATGGTGATTTCCTATCATTACATAGTTTAGAAGACTATATGGATGTCCTGAAACCACAAGACAATTGACATGGCATGCTGATACAATAATTAAATATGTGAGCCTACATCATCTAAAAAATTATCCTCAGTGGAGGAAAATTTATTATGAGTATCCTGAATTTTGAAATGAGCTGAGAAAATTTCATCTTCTGTTACCTATAGATGGAATAAATCATTTTGGTATACAAAATATTACTTACAGTACATGGCCTTTCATGTTGGTAAATTATAACTTTCCAATATGTTTATGCATAAATCAAAAATAAATTATGTTGTCTCAGCTTATATCTAGACTAAAGCAACCCATTAATGACATTGATGTCTATTTGGATCCATTTATCAAGTATCTGAAATTGATATGGGATATAGGTGTTATATTGTATTATTCTCATAAAAGTTAAGAATTCACATTGAGCTCCATGTTGTATCAGATGATAAATGACTTTCCTATTTGTGGAATTGTTTTGGTCTATAGAATTAAATGAATTTTGGGGTGTACCAAAGGTGAAGAATGCACACACTTAGTTTAGTTGAATCATTCCTTGAAGACTACATTTTTAGGACATGATAATTTTTTTACCATAATAACATAAATGACGATCCTAGATGAAAACATTTTATGGGAATACCGAACAAGGTACAATAACATCTCTAATAATAGGTGATCAATTGTTTGAAAAATTAATAAAAATATTGACACTGTTTTCCGCAAACCATTTTCAAGAACATTACAAAACTGGGTTAGAAGAAGAGATAAATTTTTGTTGAATTACAATATTGGAATTGTTTGTACGTCAGACATTTTTTGTATGTCTATCATGTAGAAAAAAATGTATCTGATAGTGTTAATGGAACATTACTAAATTTTCCTACAAAAATGAAAGATTACGTCACAACTAGGTTGGGTCATGATTGTCTCGGGGATAAGGGAAGAGTTGGCACTGATGAAGGGTAAGAGGTGGAATTTTCTTCCTCTAGCAGCTTACACTCTATCCAGATAGGAAAAATTACAATTTTTCTTTTTCTTTAATGGTGTAAAATTTCTAGAGGGGTTTTCATCAAATGTCAATATTGACATGTCAAGGGATAATTTGAAGTTATATGGACTAAAATCACACAAATATCATGTTTTAATGCAAGATTTTATGTCTATTTATTTCTATTTTATTCTTCTTAAAAATATACGTCATACATTAACCATAATTTTATTCTTTTACAAATCCATATATAGTAAAGTTGTAGACCCATTTTTTTTAAAATCATGAATAAGGAGATTACAGTCATATTTTTTGAATTAGATATATTATTCTCACCTTCATTCATTGATATAGTAGTCCACCAGATGGTTCACTTAGTTAGATAGGTTCAACTATGTGGTCCTGTCCATTACTGATGGACGTACCCCATTGAATGGTATATGAAGATTTCAAAGTGGTATATCACAAATTAGAGTCATCCAAAATTTTGTATTGCAGAATTATATATTTTTAAAGAAGTTATTGGATTCTATACTGATTACCTATCAGATGTGGAAAATATCAGTCTCCAAAAGTCTCATCACAACAGATGCCTTATGGGTGAAGGCATTTCTAGAAGAGATTGTATTAAAACTACCATCACAGAGTGGGATAAATAACACCTTTTAAATTTTATATAATATTGAATATGTTGATCCATACTTTGAAACCCTCAAAACAATTCTTAGAGATTTGAATAAATCAAGGGATGACAGATGAATATCAAATACACATAATTAAGAGTTTATAGGATGGTTTCGATATAAAATTTATTAGAATTTATATAAAAATTTGAATTCAATTTCCAAAATACTTATATGGATAGCTAGAGGAATGAATGAAAATGTTACATCTTACACTGGTTTTGTAATAATTGGTTATAAGTTCTACACAAAAGAACACAATGATTTCAATATGATGTAAAATAGTGGAGTTACACTTGTAGCGGAAACGATGCACATATGTGGTTCCAAGGATAAAAATACAATTTATGAAAATATTTATTGTTTTTTCATTATCAAAAAGATATATAAGTTGAATTTTACAACATTTAATGTGTTTTTTTAATTACAAATGGTTGAAAATAGGAGTTTAGTAAAAGTTGATGAAACGAATTTTGTGATGGTGAATTTCTGTGTGGAAGGGAAAAAATATGAATTGTTCATAATGGCATCATAAGCAGTGCAAATATTTTATGTCTTAGATCCATGATTCAAGAATTAGTATATTTTCTTGGTGGTGACCAAAAAATTATAGGATCAGATGAAAATTCAATCAAGGATGACCCTTTCATTGGGAGATCATAATCTATATGTGATAGTTCCAATGTAGATAATTTCTTACAAATTAACAGGGACCACAAAGAGGGTATTTTGATTGTTGATAGAGGATCTAAGTCCCTTAAACCTTTTAAAAAATAAATAGTGTTCAATGAAAAGGTAATTTTTTTAATACACTATGTTTTCCCTCAGAATATTATCAGTTCTACACGAAATTAACATAATTTAAATTAAATGTTTTACTAATCATGAAATAAATATCTTCTATACACAATGATGTTACCTATCCTATACAAGAGTAGAATATAATGAAGGAAACCCTTTAGGAATAGGTATAACTAATATAATGATATACTTTATCTATTTTTTTCAAAAAATTATATAATGAAATTTTGATTTAATTTTCATTATTCCTTGTAGAGTTCATTTATTTTATAAGATTTGTGTCCATATTTAATTTATTTATAACCAAAACTTCCATAAACATCTTCTCACTAAAAATATTTTCACCCCTACAGTGTTGGCATTTATCACTTTCCATCAAGTTCCCTCTAATGCCATTGTTGGAAGAGAACAACACTACCTATGCTCAATAATAGAGGAAATCTTTATGTTTTCATAGTAATATCCTTGTCTATATAAGTAGTATATTATTTTATATTTATCTTTAATTTATTTATTATTAGCATTACTCGCATAATAATTGTTTTCATATACTGATGGATTTTTTTTGTTAGAGTTGGGGTGCTTTGTTTGAAGGTACTCATGATCATGAGAGATTGGAATTTTAGGATGCAACTAAGATAATAAAAATAAGGAAATTGGTCAATAATGTATACAACCATCATGAAAAGTTTAATTCATACTACTTATTTAATTATTTTTTTCATCATTTTATCTACTATTTGTAAGTTAATTTTATTATCATTTTTATCTAATAAATTTTTTTAACAAATATTTTGGGAAGTTATATTATTCTTTCAACTATTTGTAACAAGATCAAAAAGAGAAATCACGTTCATTTTTTATAGAAGAAGAAACCCCATGATTCCTGAAACGTGAAGTGTTTCCAGGAGCATAGTGTTTATTCTCCATAAAATTGGAACATTTTCCCTCTTTTATGGATTTTTTTAGATAGTTGGAAGAAAAACATATATTTTATACTCAATCATCCACACCTCAATACGATACACAATGTTCTTAGTATGACTCAAACTATAGGTTTTTACTTTATAATTTACATTTTAGTATAAAACACACATCACATACTCAAAATTGAGAAAAAAAATTAAATTTTTTTGATAATTAATTAAAAAAAATCCAAAAGTCATTTTCAATGTGTAGGAATCATCAACACCCAAATTCGATGCCTTGTGTGCCCGGTATGACTCCAACTATGTCTTTTTATTTTAAATTTACATTAAATTTAGTAAAAAAGTAAAGTGGTATACTGAAAACTGATAAAATGAACTTATATTATCTTGATAATTTAGAAAAATGATTAATAAGTCATTTGAGATGTGTAGGAATCATACACAACTCAATATAATACAAAATGTGTCTAGAATGACTCAAAGTGTATGTTCTTAGTTTAAAATTAATATTTTAGTTAAAAAAGCACCACTTCCTAAAAATTGAGAAAACACAATCATATTGTCTTGATAATTTTCGAAAATAATTCATAATTAATTTGTGATGTGTAGTAATTATTCTCACATAAAACCGACACATGATGTGACCAGTATAAATCAAAGTGCGTGTTTCGTGTTTAAAATGAAATTTTAGTAAAAAACACAAGTAACATACTCAAAAGCAATAAAACACATTCTTATTATTTTTATACTTTAAGAAAACAATCAATAAGTCATTTTGGATGTGTAATAATCATCCTCACCTAAATCCGACACATGGTGTGACCTGTATGACTCAAATTACATCTTTTTATTTAAAATTGACATTAATTTTAGTAAAAAAGACAAGTGACATACTAAAAATTTAGAAAAATCACTTGGATTGTCTTGATAATTTTGTAAAACGATTCATAAGTCATTTGGGACATGTATGAATCATATTCACCTCAATATGATAAATGATGTGCCTGATATGATGCAGTGTCTGTTATCAATTTAAAATTGATGTTTTAGTTTAAAAAGTTCCACTCACTAAAAAATGAGAAAACATGATTATATTGTCTTTATAATTTAGGAAAATTATTCATAATTCATTTTTATGTGTAGGAATCAGTCTAATGTCAAATCTACACACGATGTGACCGGTATGACTCATAGTGCATGTTTTCAGTTTAAAATCGTATTTCTGTAAAACACAAAAGTAGCATACTCAAAACCAAGTAAACACATTTGGATTGTTTTGAAACTTTATTAAAATGATCCATAATTTATTTGGAAAATGTATAAATTATCCTCACCTCAATCCAACACATGGTGTAACTAGTATGACTCCAAGTATGTATTTTTATTTAAAATCGACATTAATTTTAGTAAAAAAGACAATTAACATACTGAAAACAAAGAAAAAAATTCTCATTATCTTGATAATTTATTAAAATGATCAATAATTCATTTGGGATGTGTAGGAATCAACCACACCTCAATTCTATACATGATGTTCCCAATATGACTCAAGGTGTTTGTTATCAATTTAAAATTGATATTTTAGTTCAAAAAGTGTCACTCAGTGAAAAATGAGAAAACACCCTCGGATTATCTCGATAATTTAAGAAAACAATTCATAAGTAATTTTTTATGTGAAGGAATCAGTTTCATGTAAAATCGAGACATTATGTGACTGATATGACTCAAAGTGCATGTTTCTTGTTTAAAAAGATATTTTAGTAAAAACACAAGTGTCATACTAAAAAACTAAAAAACACATTCATATTATTTTAATAATTTATAAAAATTACACATAAGTAATTTTGGATGTTTAGGAATCATCCATACATCAATCCAACATATGTTTTGATTGGTATGACTCTAAGTGCGTATTTTTATTTAAAATTGACATTAATTTTAGTAAAAAAGACAACTGACATGCTCAAAATTGAGAAAACAAATTCATATTATTTTGATCCTTTAGGAAAATGATCCATAAATAATTTGGTATATATAGAAATCTTTTAAACCTCAATCTGATATGTTATTTTTATGGTATGACTCAAAGTGTCCATTATCAGTTTAAAATTGACATTTTAGTTAAAAAAGATTCACTCATTGAAAATTGAGAAAATGTGCTCAGATTATATTAAAAATTTAGGAAAACAATTCATAAGTCCTTTTTGATGTATAATAATCATTCTCAAATCAAACTGACACACAATGTGATGAGAATAAATCAAATTGCACGTTTCCAATTTAAAATGAAATTTTAGTAAAAAAAAGTGGCATACTCAAAACAAATAAAAATTCTTTGGATTATTTTGATAGTTTAGGAAATTGACCCATAAGTCATTTGGGATGTGTGGGAATCAACCAAATCTCAATTCTATGCATGATTTGACTGGCATGAATCCAAGTTTACCTTTTCAATATATAAGTTTCATTTTAGTTTAAAACTCTCATGACATTGCCAAAAATAGAGAAAACGATCCTAGATTGTCTTCTCATTATTATATCTTCTATTAATTATTTAATTTCATTATCATTTTTATATTATACTTATTTAATTAATTTTCACAGATATATTGTTTAATGATGAAAAAGAAATGGTGTGACGTTCAATAATCAATCACAACTCAATCTGAAACACAATGTTCTTTGTATGACTCAAAGTTTAGTTTAAAATACAAACTTTTTATTTAATTTATTTCTTTATATTATTAAGAACATAATATTTTTTTCTTATGTAGTTATATTATTTTGTTCAAAAAGGGGTGGTCTGTTTGGTAATGGGATGGGTTGAGTTTTGGGGATAAGGACAAAGGAATATTGATGTTTTTGAATGTATGTGATAATTTGAAATCACTCATGTAATTGTATAAACCAATATTTTAAATGTATATAATACAGTATTTTTTATTTTATTTGTGTTTTAAATTTTGTTCCATTAAATTTCTGTATTTTTATATGATTTTTCTACTTTATAGTTCTATTTCTAGTGCTACAGTGTGCTGTTACTACAAACTGTAGTACGCCCCTTTGTCATCACTACTAAATGAACTGATAAATTCACCCTTTATCAATTAATTTACTAGAACTGAGAAAGGCGTACATTAACAATTCTAAATAATATTTTTGTTCAATGGGTTCTTTTATTAGCTCTTTTCTAGTGCTAATAAAAGACTAGGCCTTTTAATTATGCTCTAGTAGTCAGTGTTTTTTTATCCCTAATAAAGGCCAATTCTAGCACTGTTAAATACCTAATTTTTGGTAGTGGCACTGAAGGACCTTATTATGATGAGTATTGGATTAAAATAATGAAGGGAATCTTCGATACAGTGGGGACTCCATAGGACTAACAAGTAATGGTGGTTTCTTTCATGCTTCAAGGACTCATAAGGAGATGGTGGGGTGTTATGAACCAGATAAGAATATGTGATGTTCCAACATGGTATACCTTAAATGATCTATTATATAAGGATTTTTTCTTATATACACTAAAGATACATCATTATTAGGAGTTTATGGTTCTTTAATAGGGACCGATGTCGGTGTCTTCTAACTTCGATCATTTCATATATTTTCATTACTTCACTTCACTCTTGGTCAGGTATAGGGCATAAAAGTCTAGGATGTTGAGATTGAACTTCATCTAAAACTGAGGTTTCAATTCAAGATATTTGAACCAATCAAATATCCATAGGTGTATCATTATACCTCAGCGATCAAGAATGTTTCGGAGGAGAATAGAGCTAGAGATCATCTTATATCTCTTAGTGGATTAGCTTGTGGACCTTTTGGGGCTACTGTGGGTGCCTCTTGTGGTAGTAAGAATAAGAAGGATTAGAAGATGTAGTAGGGTAATGATAAGAAATCAAAGTAGATAATGGTTTCTTCATACTTATTGTGGTAGTAGGTCTCCGGTATTTCAACTACAAATAGAGTAGGAATTATCAAAAATATTCCCAAGACCTCAAAACAAGTTGCATCATTGAGGAAAGATGGGGAATATTAAGTTATTCCATTCAAGTGTATTATAGATAGGTTCTCATGGGCTGTGGTACAAACATTAATTATGACCCAGGGATCTGGTCAGGGTCCTCAACAATAGACTCTATCTCTAAGGACTTTTACTACTTAGGAAGGTTATGTACCTCAGGGTAAGGTCTGTCGAACTAATGCATACCTAGTTTATGTTTTGGTATGGGTCCCTACTCGTAGTGGAGATGGACCATCAACTATTTTAGGTATGGTCTTGATAAAATCTATTCTATCTCCTACATTGTTTTATATAGGATATTCTCATTCAATTATATCTACTCAAGTTGTTTTTTAGTTTTAATTTCTAGTCAAGTTATCTTCGAAGTTGTTATCTCTTGATACACCCTTGAGAAATTAAGTGGATTATCTCCATAGATTTCTAGAATTTCCCTTAGTGGTTGCTGGATATGAACATCTGTGGGATTTCATGATTCTAGTATAGAGTTAGTTTGGATCTATTATAGAATAAATATAAGTATTAGTTATTAAAGAAAATTTGGAAGTAGTTCTCCATTGTTTTCCACTTATAGCGGACCTATATCTATATGACATCTTGGAATATTTCTCAGGACTTCCCCTTGATAGAGTAATTTACTTTGAGATCAACTCATGCATGAAGTATAACCTATATTGATTCCCCCTAATCATATAGTTACTTCTGAGCTAAATGATATGAATGTACAACTTACATTTTATAGGTGAATGAATTTATTATACTGAGCACATCTCCCTTGGGTAGTCCAATGTTGTTCGTAATGAAGGTGTATGATAGTCTCCGGTTATGTGTGTATTATAAGAAGCTGAACCAGAGGACCATGAAGAATAGATACTCATTTTCATGGATCAATGTCTTGTTTAATCATTTGTGGGGAGCTTGATGGATCTCCAATAGTAAGCTATCATTAAACTACCACGAAATTTAGTTCAAAGAGGATGATATTCCTAAGACAACATTTAGGAGAATATACAGACTATATGAGTATCTTTTTATTTCTTTTGGGATAAAAATGACCTAGTAGTGTTCATGAATATCATGAATAAGATCTTTCATCCATATATTGAATCATTTATTGTGTAAATTTTTTACGATATCCTCATACTATAACACATTTAAAATTTAGTTTAAAATAATAATAATCTCAATAGCTTTCTTAACATGTAAAATTGAGTTTTAAGAGAATTGAGAAGTATTATAAAAACATTATTATTTAAATTTGATGAAGCTAATGAATAGTATGGTATGAATATGAAAAACTCCATTATAAAATATATTTATAGTATTCATACTCAATATATAAATATTTAATAATTTTTTGGGAAGAACAACTCAAGTTTTAGTGAAGTAATTTTATGACTCAAAAAATGCATTTAATTTATAAAAGATTTTTATTGCCTTTTGTTTATGGGAATTATAAATAATTTTAGACACTTTTATAAATTTTATTTTAATAAATGAAATTATTTTTTCAAATCATTATATCAAAATTATTTTAGGGTGAAATTTTGGGATTTTTTCTAAAAAGAATGATTCTTAGTGAATAGTGATATATATTGATTTTTGTAAAATTGCCTTTTATTTTCATTTAAAAGTATAATTATGATCTGAATTTTATCTTGAAGTAAAATAATTGTTCTTTAATTATATATAATTTAACTAATTATTTAGGATTCAACATTATGATTTATTTTTGGTATATGTTAATTTTTAGTCTTAAAAACACATTTTTTTTTCTGAAAACTATTTTTTGTTGCTTTTTATAAATTTTTATTAAAAATTATTTGTACCAATTATAGAAATTGAATCTTAAAAAATGGGTTTCATATTTTTAATTATGAGGTTTGATTATGTTAATGATTTTCCTTTTATTTTTTGTCATTATGAATAACAATCTTAATAAATATTTACACCTAAGTAAGGGAAAATAGGCAATCAAGGATAATAATAATAAGATAAAGAATAAAAATAATCATAACACTTTTATTTAATCTATTGGATGATTTAGATTCAAGAATCATCACCTAAGATTATAATTTTTGGCAATTTTATGCCATTTATCTTTGAAAATGTGTTATATATTATTTTATATAAATATAATGTAAAAAATGTCACTCTCTAGCTTCTAATATCTATAAAATTTGTGATAAGGATAAAAAAAACATTTTTGGGTCTAATGTTTTATTTAAAATATATATTATTTTTTATCATGAAATTTTTTTTAATTTTTAGTTATGAAATAATCACGTTAAATGCTAACACAATGCCGACTCATTTCTTGTGCAAGCTATAGAAAAACCATGTAAATAATTTTAAAACTATAAAATTGATATTTTTTGGGTGATTTAAAGTGTACCACAAAATTTTAAGGTAAATATAACATATTATATATGTTTTAATGTTTTTTATTGGAATTATATTTCTTTCATGTTTTTTAAAATTAAATTATGTAAATAGTTCTTAAAATTAATTAATAGTATTTTATATTAAATATTATTTTATTAAAATGTTTAATAATCATAAAAATATTTAATGAGGACAATTTGGATTATAAGTGTTAAAAAATTTCACCCCTTGACCATTTGTGATCCAATTTTACCTTATAATTAAAATTATAACCCATTAATATTGAAAAATTCATTACCCTAGTTATGGTTAAAATTGGCTAACCTGTGGGCCAATCTAAATGATATGGTATAAAATCATATAAAATCATATGATCATTTTATTAGGTAATTATATTAAGACCATATCCTCATTAGCTTCAAATAAATTCCATTTTAGAACCATTTGACATAAGTTAAAAACATATTATATTATAATATTTCATGTATTTCCAAAAATGTTATTAATGATACTATATAATATAAAATATTTTATTAAATAATTAAAATTTATAAAATTAATATATTTGTTTAATTTAATTAGATATGGTTTAATATATAATTCATGGTCCATTTATGGGTCACTTTTATTTTTATGGTAACATTCCTGACCACTAAAAAGTAAAAACCATTGATATTATGGTAATTGTAAGAAGGGGTAATGAGGGGTTAAAACAAAAAGATAAGGGTAAAAAAATTACCTAATCTTTTTGAAATATTATTATATTAGAGGATTTATACTCATAATCACTATATCTTATAAATTATATTAATTTGGAACCACCTGAACCTGAAAATTAATTTATATCAATTTAATACTTTAAGTAATTCGAAGATGCCCCTCACCACACTTATAATAGAGAACCTCTTATCTACCCTAACTCAGACACTTTGAGACATATATATTGACTAAAACATTTAAAATTATATTCTAAAATTCCCTATCTAGAAATTAGAGGTGATTTTCTTCTTAAAATACCATTCCAAGTGTCCTTAGGATAGGTTCTAAAGGTGGTTCCCTAGAGAAGAGGTAATCATCTCACCTGACCTCTTTCAATTTATTTCTTCTTATAACTCCTATAAATCTATGATATTTATCTTAAAATAATAATTTTTTTTCTTTAATATACCAAAATGTTATTATGATCATGAAACCACCATTATCCACCCTTTTTCTATCAAATGGGAAGTGAAATTATTAGTTGTGTGTATGTGTGGACTACCACATCCACATAGCGATACAATTCATTTTCTATCTCCATAATTAATGTATTATTATTATGATGGGTTTAATGTTTATATAATATATTTATAATATTATTATTATTCTCAAATTATAATATCAATCTACATTCTTACCTTCAAATCTATTCAAAAATGATAACGTCGCTCGTGTGTACGAGTGGACTACCTCCTCCACAAAGATATGTGATTCATTTTTCATTTATGAATTATATAGATGTTACTAAATAGATAATAAATAAATATAAATGATATATATGATATAATATTGATTTTGGGAAGGTGAATTTTTATTTACCTTTCTTTTAATCCATTCATAAAAAGTGAAGACAACGTTCATGGGTAGATACAACCAATTGTCTCTATTAACAATGTAATTTTTTTTATATATGTAGCTTTTATGGATGATTATATGTAAAATATCTATCTAGGTTCCACATGTTAGTGGCCTAATCTAGTTGGTTACATGACCTCAAACACACCTCCCTGTTTTCCAGAGGCTGCCAACTAGCAGCGATGATCTAATATAAATATCTTGTGAGACTATATCCTATTTATCAAAGTAAAACAACATTGGAAAATAATAAACAATATCCAAATAATAATAAACAATATCCAACTAATAATAAACAATAACTATAATAATATATTACCAATAAAGAAAAACATCATATGATAATCCCAAAACATGGATAAATTATGATAAACCAAATAGTAAGTATGTTGTTCCATATAAGTGTCAAGTGTCAAATTTAAACCCAAAAATAAATAAAAACTGACAACTCCCCAAGCGTGACTGACATCATGTATGATTCCCTAGTTCATGCTCCATCCCAACTCATTCATCTAACATAGGGATCTTTCCTTTATCCTATCTTGAAAACTTGAAGTATATTTGGGTACTGATCTGGAAACCAGAGTAGGGTGTGATTACAACTCAGTGGACCACCACCAATGATGTCTAAAACAGTTTATAGTCTAAAACAATGTTAGAATTTGTATAAATAATAAATTAAAGAAGAAAAAGTAATTTTTTTTCACATTAAATTATTCTTTAATTGACCACATAAATCCATGGGTTCATGATGACATCGAAACCAAAAATAACTTCTTTGACCTATGATGAAGTTTAAACCATCCACCAAGGTATAACATATTTCATTCAATTACAGGTTTCCATTATTCAATTAATATAAATTTCACATTTTAAAAATGGGGTACTAGAGCAAAAATCTAGCACTCTATGGGTATTTGGAGTAGCATTCTCTATCTCACAACTTAGTAATCACATGAAATACATATATATTGTTGGGGACTAGAGCAGCTGTCTGGATCCTTGTGGGTATTTGGAGGAGTAGTCCCTATCCCATAACTTAGACCCAAAAATCACATCACATGGTTCTATATTTCCAACCATTTATCAACCATTACACAAAAAAAAATATTTTAATCATATTGGCACACCCGAACGGTGTCTATCAATTTGATAATGCCATTAATCAATCATTCTCTTTAACCCATCATTCATCAATTTCATAGTCACTTTATTCACAAATTTTTTAATCAAAATATTCACCAAGTTCATAATAATGTGTTGAACCAATTGATTAATTTGAATTTATATGTAATTTACCAAAATGAAAATTTAGATTTCACAATTACATACACATAATTATAATAAAAGCTATGGGATTTGAAATTAGACCACCTACCTCAATATCGTTGATGAACGTTCACCAAACTAAAATCCCCAATTTGATGTGGAAATATTGAAATCAAAACAATGTAGAAGATATATGACCAATACCTAAGATCAAGATCTATCAAAACCTAGATCTAAACCCTTTCCAACAAAGGAAAAATAATCCATCTTCATTTGGAAAAGTGAGATGAGAGAAAGATAAAACCAATTGAGGAAGAAAACTCTTACCAAATAGGAGCTGATCCTTTAACCGGATCTTTGATTCATGAAGAAAGGGATTTTAGGAGCCATGGAATCCTCTTGAGAGCCTTCAAAAATGAAGAAACTAGGTTTATGTTGATGGGGTGATTGGGGGTTAAAACCAAGGGGTTTGGAAATTTTAAATAAATTTTGATAGATTAAAAACCCATTTTCATGGTTTCCTAGGTAGGGGCACATGATTTTCCAAACAATTTACTTCTTCTTAGGGGGTGCGTGGTTTCTCCTAAGTGTCCCACAATTTGAAAAATTGTGCGCTAATGGTATATATCCTCTATGTTTTAGGGTTTATGTTTAAGTAGGGAGGCCACATGGTTTGGCCAAATCATGTGCCAACAGTGTACCACCTCCTATCTCTCCAAAATTGGGTGCATGATTTCCTAGAGCAAGCTACACGATTTTCCCTATCCATACACCAGCCATGAACAGCCCCTTGGGCTTTCAAATTTCACCAATTTCACCCAAAAAAACCCAAATAAAAACCCAAACAAGATATAAACAAAACAAAGGTGAAAGAGTACCTGAAAAAATAGCATAAGACATCTCTAGAAAGGTCATGATCTTACAATCTCCCCACTTTATAACAACTTGTCCTTGAGTTGTACTCCTAATAATATCTAAGATTTGAGGTAAAAATGTCAGACCAATGAGCCCATATATCTACTAACCTATCCCATGTTTCCTCTGGAACACAACCATGTTTCGATAATACTCAAACTATCGACATAATATTTCCCCACAAAACTTTCTCCTTGTGAACCATAATAAGAATCAGATACTCCTAAAAGGATGTATCAACCTCAAGCTCAACATTATCAACATAGATCACATGAGAGGGGACAAGGTGATACTATGGAAGCTATAACACATGAATAAAATAATTCATAGGACTATACCTCTATAGAAAATCCAATCGATACACCATCGGCCTGATTCTTTCCACAATCTCTAAAGGTCCAACAAACCTAGGTGCCAACTTACCCTACCTATGAATCCTACGATGAACCAATCTTGCCAATACTATAATGAATACATGATCACCCATTGTAAACTCAATGGTTTATCAATGTTGATCAACATATGAATTATTTCTACGATGATTTATAGCCATAAATTTCTTAATCAGTTGAACCTACTTTGATGTCTCCGACATAAAAAAAGGTCCCAATGACTCTAACTCACCTACCTCCATACAACGTAGTGGTGATATACATGGAATACCATAAAGTTCCTCATATGGTTCCATCGTAATACTCTTCTAATAACTATTGTTATATGAGAACTCAATGAGCACTAAGTGCTTATCCTAAGACTCGACAAGTCTAGGACACAAACTCACAGAATATCCTCCAAAACCTATCTAGTATGTTCTGACTTACCATCTATCTATATGTGTAAATTAAAATTCAAGAATTCATTCATAACAAGTGACTTCTACAATCCTTTCTATAAGAATGTAGTGAATCATAATTCATGATCCAAAAATATACTTCACGACACCCTATGCAGATGGACTCTCTCTCAAACATACAAGTCTCCCAACTGATCAACTATGAAAGTATACCTTATAGTTAAGAAATGGGAAACCCTTTTCAACTAGTCTAAAATCACCCATATAACTTCATTCTAACAAGGTGTCCTTGTAAGACCCAGCATGAATTCCATGGTAACGTCATCCCACTTCCATTTCAGATTGGGAAAAGGTTTTATTAAACCACCAGGTCATTAGTGCTTGGCCTTATCCTATTGACAGGTGTAGCATCGTGTCATGAAACCTGCAATCTCCCTTTTCATTCCCGAAGACCAATACTATCAACATAGGTCATTCCACATTTTGGTCAAACTGGGATGGATGACCCACTTCAAGGCATGAAAGTCAGACATCAACCCCTATCACATACACATAGTCACAACAACCCAGTTCATGACATAGATGATCTCATCCTCAACTATGATCCAATCGAATGGTGACTTCCTACCTTCAAGGCATTCCCTCAGTTACAAACTCTTCAGATCCTCATACTGCCTTGACCTGATCTAGGTCAAAAGTGTGGAATCCATAGATACAAATACAAGGTTCATTTTATCATGGCCCTCCAGAACGACAATCTATTTCTCATCTATCATGGTTATCATTTTCAAATCATAACTAGATTCCTGAACTGCCTAAGTCTGTGTTTTCCTTCTCAAAGCATAAAAAACATGGTTTCCCTTCCCTAGTGTATAAGATTTCTCAAAATCATATGAGTGCATATACCTAACCCAACTCTCCCATCGAAGATTAAAATATCACTACAAAAAGATAAGCTTTAATATTTTGTGGTCATTATACATAATAAATTTTTTACCCAATCGATAATTTCACCAACTCTTTAAAGCATAAACCACCTCCACCAACTTGAGATCACACGTAGGGTAATTTTGTTCATGAAGATTCAAATTCCATGAACCATACTCCACAACTCGATCTCACTACATCAACACTAATCCAAGTCATATCGCATATGCATCATAGAATATGGTATACTCCTCACCCAGCTCAGGTAGGATAAAATTGGTGTGGTATTCAAATGATTCTTCAACTCTTGGAAATAATTCTCATATGTTCCATACCATTATTTATTCACTTCTTGGTCAATCCTAAAAGTGGTGATTCCATGCAGGAATATACCTAGATGAACCTTCAATAATAACCTGATAAACCCAAAAATCGAGGGATATTAAGAAACATTCTTGGGATGCTCCCAAGAAACAAAAACTTGAACTTTCTATGGGTCCACTCACACAACATCCTCCAAGATAATGTTCCCCACAAGAAATTTACTTCATATATCCATAATTAAATTTTATATAGCTTTTCATATAGTCGGTGCTCTCTCGGTGTACTCAAGACGATGTTAAGTTGTTGGTCATGATTGCCATGATTCTTCGAGTACACCAAGATGTCATCCACAAAAACCACCCAAACTGATCTAGGTATAGGTGAATGCTTCAATTAATTATGTCCATAAACATAGTAGGAGTGTTCGTTATCCTGAATGGAATAAAAAAACTCATATAGGATATACCTACATCATAAAGTAGCCTATGGTATATCAAAAAGCATAACTTTCAATTCATGATACCCCAACCTCAAGTAAATATTAGATAAAACCCATGATCCTCTCAATTAGTCAAAGAGATCATTAATATGCAGTAGAGGATACTAGTTATTCACTATCATCTATTTAAATTTTTTTTAATAAACATATAAACAGAAGGTTATGTCATCCTTCTTAGAAAAAAAATATATAACCCCCAAGGAAACATACTCAGATGGATAAATCACTTATTTATCAACTCTTCTAGCCAAGTATTAAGATCTTGAAGCTCTATTGGTTCCATTCAATAAGGTGGAATAGAAACTGGATCTGATCCAAGCATGATCTCAATTATAAACTCAATATCCCTCTCACATAGAATCCTTGATAAGTCCTTAGGAAATACATCCTAGAACCGATCTACAATAGGTGGAAAGAAATCACTCCTCACACCCCCACCGTACAGAAAAAGACTTTCAACCTAGGTGGTGAGATCCCCTAGATGCTAATGTATTGACATCGCATGGCCTGGATAGATATACCACTCTCCATGATGAAAACCAATGTGGTGTCAATACACTATCAACCAATACATACCCAAAATCAATTCAAAGCCCAACATGTCAATTATGTAAAGATCCCAATAGAAATGATACTCACGAACATCGAGATAACATCCCTTGTATAAATAGATGTCCCTTGGCCATACACCCAACAATGTTTCGATCATCATTACCCCACTAAAAAACTCCACCTACAAACTCAAAACATTCACATGTTGATTAGATATAAAATAATGAGATTCTTTTATATCAAATAAGGGATTAGCAAGTGTAGAAGCTACATGAATAGTACTTATGACTGTCAATGGCCCAACCTCGCTATCCACAAGTGTAGGTTGAACTACATGAAATTGTTCTGTACCTCTTCCTTGTTACTTAGTCTAATTCCCCCAAGATACACCACTCCAATGACATGGGCACTCTTTATATAACATAACTCATCCACTACCTCAACTTCCAAGGCTAGAATAACTCCAACTACCAGAATGATATGGGGTAAAATATCCCATTCTAGAACATTGGTTCAACCTAGTTCCCATCTCACTGCCCATCGGTTGAGGGGTCCTTTAATACCTCTCCCACTATATAAAGGATCAAAACTCTACTAGTGTCTAGGGAAACTAGTTGTGAATGAGACCCAACCTACCACACTGGTGGAAATAAACTTGGTTACTACTCTGAGTAACTTATCCTTCCCCTTGGCTACTTTGGTTGTTATTTCCCGAATTGAAATTATCATAGTGATGCTTCTGTTCTCAAAAGAGATACCTCCTGGACATCTAGTAGAAACTACCTACATCCCATTGGAATCCTCCTTTAGGCTCCCATATGATATGAGAGTTTGATTCACTACTTCAGAAAACTTTTTCAACCTAATGATATTAAAATGGGACTTAATCTCAAACTTAAGACCATATTGTAAATGCGTAACTGTATCAGCCTCATTTTCTGCCAACACTGAAACAAATCACTAAAAATAAATAAAGTGACTAGAATATTCCATCATGGAATACTACCCTAGGTCAATCATAAAACCTCAGCTGCCATCTCCTACATTAGCATTTCTGGGTAGAATTGTTCCGGGAAATTCTCCTAAAAGTATTTCCATATCTTGTTCTCTAGCTGTCCACCCCGAGTATGAATGTCCCACCAATGATTCACTTGTCCATTTAAAATATAAGAATATAGTTTGACTCTCTTCTCAGCATGAGTCTCTAAGTTTTCAAGGATCATATAGATAGACTCGATCCATAACTCAGTTTCCATAGGTCCACTTTCTATAGTGATGGACAGAGGGTGATGAAACTAGAACTCCCATGTCAATTCAAACAAATTTTTCAAAACCCTCCCTAGGTCTCCTTCCATAAACTGCATAAATTAAGAAAATCACCTAGAACTATTGGAGCCTTTGGTTCCACTAAGGAGGTAGATCTCTAGCAATGTCCTCCTGTCATCCAATCAACAAGCATCATCATAGAGATATATATATAAAATTATAAACAAACTCCTTAGGACACATAACACATAATTATCATATTTTAAACAAAATGAATTCATATAAATTCATATTAATTCATCCCTCATATCATTCCATACCATCAAAACCGAGTGACTATCACTACAATCAACCATCCCTCATCTGGGTTATGACCAACATAGGGTAAAAAACTTTCATAATTCAAGTTTATCATTAGACACCCATTTATACCTTTTAAATTTCCAAAATTATCATAATTTATAATTATCAATTTCTTATTAGGAACCTTTTTATTTTAAATTACTCAAACAAAGAAAATAATTTCATTTTAACAACTCAACCAAACCTTCTTTTCCATGTGTGCCTAAAATGAATCCTATCACATACAATCTTGAGTGCTTAGAATGATTCACATATACAAAACTCCCATGACATATTGGTCCATGCATAAAATATCATAAAACAATAACATCACACAACAAGTGCACCACTCAAGGTGAAATAACATTCAACCATAACAACAAACATCAACAACAATAATCCAACCCTAAGTACTTGGGTTTTCCCCTATACATAGGTTAGCTATTCCTATAAAAAAGATCATGAACAAGGATAGACTCATCATTTTCTCATGTCTACCTTTCCAAAATAGTAATAAAAAAGAAAAGAAAAGAAAACCACTTATTATACCACTTTGTAACATCTCGACCCAAGTGCCACATGTTGGAGCCCCAATCGGGTTGGTTACGTGACCTTAAGCGCACCTCCCCATAGGCTCGGGACTTCCAACTAGTAGCGAGGGTCTAATATAAATATCATGGAGAGAATATACCCTATTTATCAAAGTAGTATAACAAACAAAAACAATAACCAATAGCCAACTAATAATAAACAATAACCAGGATAATACACAACCAATAAAGACAAACATCACATGATAATCCCAAAACATAGATAAATGACCATAAACCAAAAATAAGTATATCATTCTATATAAGTGTCTTGTGAAAAATAAAAACCCAAAAAATAAAGAAAAGCTAACAACACCTCAAGACGGCCCTGACATCATGTATGGTTCCCTCATCTATGCTTCATTCCAACTCCATCCATTTAATATAGGGCTCTTACCCTTATCATGTCATGAAAACATGAAGTCTATTCGGGTAATGATTAGGAATCCTGAGTAGGGTGTGATTACAACTCATTAGACCACCAACAATGGCATATAAAACAATATATAGTTAATAATAGTGTATGCATTTAGATAAATAATAATTTACAGAAGATAAAGTAAACATTTTTCATATTAAATTTTTGTTTAATTAACCACATAAATTCCTAGGTTCATGATGAAACATGAACCAACAATACCATATTTGGACCATGCCAGAGTCTAAACAATTCACCAAGGGACAACCCATTTAATTCTATTATAGGTTTTCTATTATTCAATTAATATCAATTCCACAATAAAAAATTGGGGGCCTAGAGCAGTCGTCTAGAACCCCATGGATATTTGGACCAGTATTCCCTATCCCACAAATCATTTATAACATGAAATGAATATATATATTGAGGGATGAGAACAATAGTTTGGAACTCTGTGGGTATTTCGAGTAGCACTTCCTATCCCACAACCCAATAAAAAATATCACATCACATTGTTCTGTATTTCCCACCATTTATCAACCATTACCACAATTCATTATTTTAATCATATAAGCACACCCCAAGGGTGACTATCAATTTCAAAATCCCATTAATGAGTCAATTTCATTAACCCATAATTCACCAATTTCATAATCACATTTTTCATTAATTCTATAATCATAATATTCAGTATTTTCATAATCATATGTTGAACCAATTGATTAATTCTAAATTGGATAAAATTTCCCAATACAAAATTTTCAATTTCATAATTAAATACATGAAATTATAATCAAGATTGTGGGAATTGAAATTAGACCACCTACCTCAATATCATTTGTGAATGTTCGCAAAATCGAAATCCCAAATTTTTTACAGAAGGATCAAAATCAAAATAGAGTGGAAGATATATGACTAATACCTAATATCGAGATCTATCAAATCATAGATCTAAACCATCACCAATAGAATAAAAATCACCCCTCTTCATTTGGAATGAGAGATGATAGATAGAGAAAACCAATTAGGAAAGAAATCATTTACTAAAGAGTAGATGATCCTTCAACTGTTTATTCAATTCAATAAGAAAGGGGTTCTAGGAGCCTTATAATCCTATCAAGAGCCTAAAAAAATGAATAAAATAGGTTTAAGTTGATATGTGGGTTAAAAACATGGGTTTTAAGAACTTTAAATAAATTTTTGGGGGATTAAAAACAGAAGTGAATAGTTTCGTAGTTACGAGCACAAGATTTTTGAAACTTTGTGCCTTAACCATGTGGCTCTTCTCATGGGTTTCATGGATTATATGAAGTGGGACATAGTTTTAAAGATTGTGTTCCAACCAAGCATATCCCATCTATTTTTTGGTGCACGGTTTGGGAGGGAGGCTGTATAATTTTTCCAAACCGTGCTCTAATCATGTGCCAACTCAGGTCTCTATAGAATAGGGTGCATTATTTCCTAGGGAAAGCCGCATGATTTTCCCTTACTATATGACAACCATTAATAGACCCATTTACTTCCAAATTTCTCTAATTTCACTCAAAAAACCTCCAAAGGAAAACCCAACCAAGATATAGTAAAAACAAAGGTAAAAGAGTTCCTTGAAAACAAGCATGTGACATATCTAGAAAGGTTTGGATAATACATTTTAGATATGTATTTAATTAATATATATGATAATTATATCATAAATAATATTCAGTAGATGATGGAACCATGATCAACATACAAGGACTGTAACTACCGAATAAAATTTTCATGAAAAAATAAAAACTAAACACCTGGAAATAACTATTTTAATACGGAATTATAAATAGATAATATATGATATTTTAGGTATGTAAATGAATCTATTATATAATTATAATAAATTTAAATTTATTATACAGGATTTTAGAGCACCTTCTAAGCAATTCGAACTTCAGTTAAGGGTTTATCATCTCAAATTGTCTTCTTTGATACATGGTATGTAATGCACCTATCCTTGTTTATGAGTTATATATAATACCACTTATACATGTTGTTTAATTAATTTTCATATGATAATGATACTTAAAGGTTCATTTGAATTTATTCATTCATGGGGATTATGATTCAAAAGTTACCAATGTGGTATGGGATTTATGTTTCAATCTCATTTTAATCAAGATTGTTTGTTTTTTAATATCCATTGAATGAAATTATATGATCCTTTACTGATAGATATATTTAATTTTCTTCTCCTATGGTAATTTATTAAGAATAAATGTTTTAATTTAATTTTACACACTTTAGCCACTCAAGAGAATAGAATAAAGTTTTTAAGGAAAAACAACTTTATTTTATTCTTTAGTTGAAAATATTTTTTATTCCATATCCATGTTTTATAAAAATGTTTTCAAGAAAGTTTTTACTATTCTATAATGGTATTTTAAAACTATTTTTCCCATGATTTATCTTTTATAAAATGGTTTAAAATGACCCTTCTTATCATTTCTAGAACAAGTTAATTTTTAATTTTTATAAAAAATGTAAAATAAATAATTTTTTTAATGTACACGGTATAAAAAAATTTCACACCATCATGACCAGTCAATGATTTGAATCATACTTTATAATTTTCCAGTGATTCTCTTCTCATGGGTTTCATGGATTATATGAAGTGGGACATAGTTTTACAGATTTTGTTCCAACCAAGCATATCCCATCTATTTGTTAGTGCACGGTTTGGGAGGGAGGCTGCACAGTTTTTCCAAACCGTGCTCTAATCATGTGCCAACTCATGTCTCTATAGAATAGGGTGAATTATTTCCTAGGGAAAGCTTCATGGTTTTCCCTTACTATATGACAACCATTAATAGACCTCTTTACTTCCAAATTTCTCTAATTTCACTCAAAAACCCTCCAAAGGAAAACCCAACCAGGATATAGTAAAAACAAAGGTAAAAGAGTACCTTGAAAACAAGCATGAGAAATATCTAGAAAGGTTTGGATAATACATTTTATATATGTATATAATTAATATATATGATAATTATATCATAAATAATATTCAGTAGATGATGGAACCATGATCAACGTACAAGGACTGTAACTACCGAATAAAAAATTTCATGAAACAATAAACACTAAACACCTGGAAATAACTATTTTAATACGGAATTATAAATAGATCATATATGATATTTTAATTATTTAAATGAATCTAGTATAGAATTATAATAAATTTAAATTTATTAAACAGTATTTTAGAGCACCTTCTAAGCAATTCGAACTTCAAGTAAGGGTTTATCATCTCAAATTGTCTTCTTTGATACATGTTATGTAATGCACCTATCTTTGTTTATGAGGTGTATATAATACCACTTATACATGTTATTTAATTAATGTACTTGTGATAATGATACTTAAAGGTTTATTTGAATTTATTCATTCATGGGGATTATGATTCAAAAGTTACCAATGTGGTATGGGATCTATGTTTCAATCTCATTTTAATCAGGATTGTTTGTTTTTTAATATCCATTGAATGAAATTATATGATCCTTTACTGATAGATATATTTAATTTTCTTCTCCTATGGTAATTTATTAAGAATAACTGTTTTAATTTAATTTTACACACTTTATCCACTCAAGAGACTAGAATAACGTTTTTATGGAAAAACAACTTTATTTTATTCTTTAGTTGAAAATATTTTTTATTCTGTATCCATGTTTTATAAAAATGTTTTCAAGAAAGTTTTTACTATTATATAATGGTATTTTAAAACTATTTTTTCCCATGATTTATTTTTTATAAAATCGTTTAAAATGAGCCTTCATATCATTTCTAGAACAAGGTAATTTTGAATTTTTATAAAAAATGTAAAACAAATAATTTTTTTAACATACACGGTATAAAAAAAAGTTCTCACCATCATGACCAGTCAATGATTTGAATCATACTTTATAATTTTCCATTTTTCTTTTCATAGAAAATTTTTCCTTAATATTTTGGATTTTTTTTTATTTTAAATAATTTATTTCAAAGTGAAAAGGGTATTTTCCTTAATAAAAGTTTTGGTGATATTATAAAGGAATTTTTTTATCTATATTAAAATAATTTTATGTTACTTAAGATTTAATGGGGATATAATTCAATGATACCATCTTTATTATTTATATAGATGATTTATGGTTATGATGATAAAATATTAATGAAACCCATTTTCTTTTCTATAGGTTAAGTTATGATGAATATTTTTATGATCTTATGGATTACATATGAATGGATTTTTTATTATATATTGGGTGGGCCTAGAATTATAAATCCCACTAATTCATTGGGTAAATATTAATGTTCTATGAGCTCAATGGGTAAAAGGGAAGTTATCCCAATCCTGAAAAAAAAAGTACATGAGAGGTCATCCCAAGATCCAAAAAAAGAAACATAGGAGGTTATCCCATGCTTTAAAGATGATACATGATAAGTTATCCTAAGACCTAAGTCAGTACATGGGTCATTATCCCAATCCTAACATATTATGAATATCTTGGTGGGTAGCCTTGACATAGTATTTCCATTATTTTGATTATGCCACTCTTTATGACACTCTTTTATTACATTATCTTATTCAAATGTTTTGTTCTAATGGATATTGATATTTGATCCCTTTTTTATTCCTATCCTATGCTGTAATTTACCATTACCACTATTAGGTATTTCTCTCCTCCATCATTTCATATTCCTCTTTATTTGGGTGCATGTCGGGACTCCTGAAAATGGGGAGAATTTTCTGGAGAAAATCACCCAATGTCTAGGGATGTATGTTTGTTTGAATTAATGGATTTTGGGTATAAACATGTTAAAGTATTTTTGGGATTATCTACTTATTCAGAGAATACAGGATTTGTTTTCAGATTTTGTGTATAACTAGCCTATTTGTTGTCTTCTGAGCGATTACATGCT
The DNA here is from genome assembly GCA_963277665.1 of Viscum album. Classification (NCBI taxonomy): domain Eukaryota; kingdom Viridiplantae; phylum Streptophyta; class Magnoliopsida; order Santalales; family Viscaceae; genus Viscum; species Viscum album. Next base: position 1,595,416,316 of record OY728150.1, read on the forward strand.
ATGTAATGGAATTTCCTGTTGTGTACTAGTTTCTAGGTAGATACCGTTAATTTGGTTCAGGGAATGAAGTTTACACATTTTTTATTTGGAATTACCATTGTGTAATGTTAAAATCAGTTTTTTAATGAAAAGTCAATGGTTTTTTCAATGTACTTGGGCTTTATGGATTACACAATTTTAAAATGGGTTTCATTCCATGTAAATCATACTATATGGGATTTTAGGGCATTGTATGAGGGAATTTTGTTTCATTGTCTTGAACCGCTCTTCCATATCAACCTAGAAGATCTATTTTGAAATTTTGGAGACCTTATCTCCTTCCAAATCATTTCGTTCAGCAATTGATTATTGTTTTGGTTGCAGTATGTTTCTCCGGGTGAGTAATCCTTTCTTCTTCTTTTTTTACATCGATAAAGGTAGCACCATTGGGATTCATTTATGGATATGTTGATCTATAATTATAATTATTATTGATCCTTTATAGATATATTGTTTTATATTTCTCATAGGGCTATCCCTTGTGTTGGTTGCGGTGCAGTAGGTGTGAGTTCTTTGAGGTATGTTGTGATCTATCCTCTCTGCTGACTCTTGTTGCTTAGTGAATTGAATCTAATACGTTATGATTGATTCTAGGGCCTTTGATGTTGTCTTTATGTTCTTTCATATAGTGGATACCTTTATAGGGTGTGTGTGACCTGAGTTTTAAGTAGGCGGTTTCATATCTATCGTATATTGGTTGAATAATATTTCTCTAATTTAGAAATTTTTTATAAATGAATTGGCATGATTGATTTACATATTTAGAAACTTTTTTTTTATAAAATATGGTTTTCCCCTTATTTGGGTGAAAGAAAAGGTATTTTAGAATCATTATGAAATGGATTTTTGATATGGTTTTCAAATCATGGTTTTGATGAAATTATCTATAAAATAGAACACATGGGAAGCCTTGGGTATTTAGGTGGAAGGAGTAGTAATAGGCCTTGTCTATTGATACTATTAGGGAGTTCATAATGGGGTGTTCCTATGCACCATAGGCGTATTGTTCAAGGGACTTGATAGAATTATTAGGAGGTTTACCTTGTAGAGTGTTCCTCTACTATCTAGATTTGATTCATATATCTTGAGGTGTGAAGCGTGTGATTATCTATGTCTTAGGTAAGAGTGTCCAAGATAGCGTGACTTGTAGTGATCCTTAGCATTAGGTGACCTATACTTTTGTCTTTTACTATTTTAGTTTCTACTACCATGGATTTGATATGACATGTGATACATGATTTTCTTGATTTGACTACTGATATATATATAGATATATATATATATATGAAATTATTTTATGTTGGACTTGTAATTTGAGATATTCTGACTAATTTTGAGCTGTATCATTTCAACTGTCTTCTTTTATTTATAGAATATATTTTGTCTTCTATTATATAAATCTTTTCTGTATATATATAAACCATGTTTTTGGTTCAGGTTGGGAAAAATCATTCCCTCTATTTTTTATTGATGCACGGGTGCTAGTTGCCCTCACATGGGGATCAGGAACCCCCTTTATGTATTTGGAAATTCAGGTTGGGTACTAATATGAGAGAGCATTCAGGTCAATTTTGTTACTTCCTATTTTTCCCTTACGTGCCACTGTAGCTACCACTAGGTGGAAAAGAAAGGGAAAAATATCCAACCTTGCCTATCATATCCATATCTACCATCATTTCCCTCTCTACTATCTCTATATAGGTAAAAAGATTCAACATAAATACATGTGATTAGATATTTGGTAGCAAACCCTATATGTACTTATAAGCCTTCATTTTGTCATTATTTACTACCTATGGAGAAAAATGAACCAGATTTGTAAACTGATTACTGTACGCCGACACCAAATTCTCTCCATGATGCAAATTGGGGAACTCCATAGACATCTCCATCATCAGTGAGTCCGGATAAAACTTTTAGAAGAAGTGAGTCTTTAAACCCTTCTAGTTTAAGCCCACGTGCCTAATTTTTAGTACCATTTAATCACACCATTTATTATGGAGACCCTAAAGTCTGAATGCTACACACTTCACCTTGATACTCAAATGTGTATCTATGAAGTCAAAGATCTCATCGATTTTATCCAACAAGTCCTCCACCACTTGGGTTTCATTCATACCCTTAAAAAGGATGGTGGCTTTTCATGCAAGAACTCCTATAAACAATCTTATTCTCCTCCAACTCCGGGATGCACCTCAAAAACTACATTCTAGAATTGAGGCACATTTTCATTGACAACATGGACTTTCCACGTGATATACTCAGTAAGATTTTGATCTATAAAAGAATTCCCTTAGGTAGCATCCACTTCGACCTCTTGAGGAACCTATAGAATGAATCGCAGAAGCATACCACTACACAAAAAAATAGAGTAAATAATCCTAGAAAAAATAATCTAACTTCAAACCAAAAAACCATAAGAAAAAACTAAGATTAATATCATGAACTCAAAATAGGATACAAAATCCAAAAATCCCATGGTAACTAGAGTCTCATCATTTAAAGAGATGGCTAGGCACTCACCGAAACCTACCTCTAATGTCCTGACAATCCTATCTCTTATCTACTAGACATCCCAAGAAAAAGGACTCTTGAGGAATAACCGCCATTGACTAATCATAATAGTAAAGGGGTGAAATTAACATTGGTTGAAAAGTGTTATTATTATTTTGATGAGATGAATGAATTATGAAATCATCTCCTATTATGATCTTTGCTGAGATCGGTAAGGGGTATGTGATTTTATGTGATGCTTCTAGAGATTGTTTGGGTTTCATGATTGTAGAGGATGATCATATGGTGTCTTAAGGCTCTAAACAACTTTAACTGCATTAGAATAATTACTCCACTCATGATTTAGATATTTTTGTAAATATACATGTTTTTAAGTGTTGGAAACACTATATTTTTGGGGAGAAGTTCATATTCTTTTATGACTATAATAATCTGAGCTATATATCTTCTCAGAAAGACTTAAATCTTTGATAAAGGTGGTGGGTAGAATACGTATAGATGTTTTACTTCTACATTGACTATATCTCGGGGAAGGGGAATTTCATTTCATACTCTCTCATCAGTAAAGTACTATTTTAGAATGTTTTATAATCAAAGGAAGATTTAAATATCATGGGGATATTTTCTCAGTTGCATCTGAATGCTCAGGAGGATGTTTTAGGTATGGTTCTTTCTAGTGTTCAGTTATTATAATCTCTCATAGACTCTTTTCTATAGAGTCATCTTTTGGATGATGAGTTTAGAGTAATTCAAGAAACTCTATATAGTGGGGAGACTATTTCTGGTTGGTCTCTTTCTTCAAACGATATTCTCTATTTTGGGAATCAGTTTTTCATCTCAGCATCTGTGAGGAGATCAGTTTTTTTGACTGTCATAATTCTTTGTGTTTCATTCTTCTAAGTGCTATGAAGATATTTTATGACATGAGACATTTATTTTGGTGGCTATGTATGAAGTGTGACATTATTGATTATGTATCCCACTGTTACACCTTCCAACAGATAATGGTAGAGCATTTGAAACGTTCTGGTTTTCTTTAGCTTATTCTAATGCTGGTTTGTAAATGGGTTAATGTGTCCATGATTTTGTTTTGTATTAACATAGACTATCTATGGTAGGAATGATATATGGGTAGTGATTGATCCATTTAAAAAGTCATTTAACTTCATTTCAATTAGATACACCACAAAAGATGAAGATCTATGTAAGCTGTATGTGTTGGAGATCGTGAGGTTACATGGAGTTCCTTTTGTCATTGTTTCAGATAGAGATTCTAGGTTTACTTTGAGGCTCAGGAGGAGTCACCAAGAGGCAATAGGGACTCATGTAATGTTGATTATAGTTTACCATCCATAGATATATGTTCATATAGATCGTGCTATTCATATTATGGATGATATGATCCGTACTTGTGTCTTGGATTTTGGTGGATCTTGGGGTAGCTATCTAGGACTGTTCCAGTTTGTAGATAACAATAGTTATAAATATTTTATTAGAATATCTCCTTTTAGGTATTTATATCATCACCCATACAGATCACATATTTTTGGGGCAGAGGTTAGAAAAAATTATTTTGTGGGATCGAGTCTTGTTTAGGAGACATTAATGAGGATTCAGGATATATGTTAGTGTCTGTTTATAGCTCATTATCAATAGAGGTTTTGTACATATCAGAGAAATTTTCCTTCGAAGTTTTGCATAGGTGACTGGGTTTTATTGAAAGATTCTCCTCAGTCAGGTAATTGTCGGCTTGGAAAATAGGAAAAGTTAGCTTTGATATATGTTGGACCATTTGAGGTCACTGATCATATTGGTAAGGTTTCTTATTAGTTGGAATTTCTGATTCAGTTGATAGGTATTCATTATATTTTCCACATATCACAGATTAAGAAATACCATCATGATCCCTCTCACATTCTGAGATGGAAAGATATTGAGTTAAAGTTAGATATTTTGGTTGTGGATTAGCCAGTGGAGATCATTGACTCTTATGTGAAAGTCTTGTATAGGAATTTTATTCCGTTGGTTAGAGTTTTGTGGTAGCACTGATCATATTCTCATTAGACTTGGGAATAAAGTTCATTAATTATAGAGAAATGACCTCACCTATTTTCGAGACATAACTCTCACACATGAATTCCCAAGTATGGGAAGTCTTATGGTGGGGAGTTTGTAAAATCTTATTACCACTTTCAAATATTTATCTCATCTCTCATTTCATATTCCTCTTTATTTGGGTGCATGTAGGGACTTCAAAGAATGAAGATCATTTTATGGAGAAAATGTCAAAAAAATTCGGGATATATGTTTGTTGGAATTAATGGAGTCCAAGTATAAACATGTTAAAGTCTTTGTGGGATTCTATTTTAGTTCATAGAATACCATATTTGTTTTGTACTTTTGTACATAAATGGCTTGTTTTTTATCTGTTGGGTGATTACACACCATGTAAAGGGACTAAAAACCGTGTAAAGGGATTACATGTCATGTAAATATCGTCATGTATGTTGCATGAATCTAGTTCATGGAATGAAGTTTATATACTTTGTATTTGGAATAATGATATTATAATGTTAAAATTGGGGTTTTAACAAAAAGGATACATATTTTTCAGTGTACTTGTGTTTCATGGATTATAGGATGTTAAAAGGGGGTTTAAGTCAAATAAATGTCATGGATTGGGATTTTAGGGCATCATATGATGAGTTTTGTTTCATTCTATTTAATCCCACTTCCCTCTTGACCTAGAATCACTCTCAAGATATTTCGGATACCTCCACTCCATTTTAATCATTTCATTCTGTAATTTATCACTATTATAGTTGTGTTATGTTTCCCAAGGTGAGTAATCCTTTCTATTTCTTCACTACCATTGATCGAGGTAGCACCAATTTACTATGTTTATGGATCCATTGATCTGTGATGATAATTATTCTTGATCATTTATAGATCCATTGTGTGATATTTCTTTTGGGGATAACCCATGTGTTGGTTGTGGTGCAACGGGTGCGAGTTCTTTGAGGTATGTTGTGATCTGTCCTCTCTACTAAACCTTGTTTCTTTTTGAATCAATTCTGAGATGTGAGGATTGATTCTAGGGCCTCCATTGTTTTCATTTTGTTATTTATTATGGTGATTTCCATTGAATGGTGTGTGAGACCTAGGTTTGAGGTTATAGGTTTAATATCATTCCTAGATTGGATGAAGTATATTGTTATAATTTTATTAGTTTCTCATAAATAAACTTTCATGATTGATTTGTGTGTGTGGAAACATGTTTCTGATAAAATATAGTTTCCCCCTTGTTTAGGTAAAAGAAAAGTTATTTTTAAATCATTTTGAAATAGATTTTTGAAATGGTTTTCAAAAAACGATTTTGATGAAATCATTTGGAAAATAGAACATCTAGGTATCATTGGTTACTTAGGTGGATGGTATAATAATAGGCCTCGTCCATTGATACTATCAGAAGGTTCACTCATAAGACATCAATCTTCTCCCTAGTCCAATTGTTTTATGATCTTGATATTTTTTTTGGAGTTTCAATTTTTGGGGTGTTCCTCTAATCTCTAGATTCGATGCATATATCTATAGGAATGATGCACACAATTTTCTATATATTTGGTACGAGTATCCTAGCTAGCCTGACTTGTAGTTATCCTTGGTGTGATGTGAACTCTAATTTTGGCTTGTACTATTTTTGTTTGTACTATCATGGATTTGATATGATATGTGATACCTGATTTGATTGATTTGACTATATATGTATATATATGAAATTATCTGAAAATATTTACATTTATTATTTTTGAAATGGTGAATAAAGGGGAAATAAAATGTTTTTCCATGCTTTTGATATTAAATGATTTAAACTATTTTCATGACCTATTTTCTTTAATGTTGATCATTGTTCATATTATTGTACAGATACTTGATATGAAACACCTGAGTGGCATCCTACTGAGCCGATTATCCCACACCTTGTGTACCCCTTAAGCGTTGGGTGGATATTTGTATGTATTTCGATGAAGGGAAAGGAAAGGTGAAAAAGTGATCAATTAAGGTTTTCTATTAGAAATGTATAAGTAGATAGTATTGAGATGGTGGGAGTTTTCTCATGTTTTCACATGGAGTGGTTATTTTTTGTTTTTGGTTTTCTTTGATGTTGGAATTTTACTTTGGGATATTATGACTGCTTTTGAGTTGTATAATTTCTGGTATCTTCTTTCAATTATGGCATATGTTATCTGTTTTTATATTTCACTCTATTATATATATATATATATATATTCTATGTTGTTGCTTTAGGTTTGGAGAAATCTTTTCCTTTCATTGTTTTCCATACCCGAGTGCTAGTTGGAAACCCGTGGGGATTAGAAAATCCGTTCGGGTATGTGGTAATTTGAGTTATAAAGCAATTTAAGTGGGTATCTGGGCTGGATTACTCATATATGAGCTTCCATTTTTTATTCCATAAATCATGTTTATAATCTAATAATTTATGGGTATAATTTTCAATGGTTAAAATCATGTTATCATACCCTTTATGTCCATGTTTTTTTAAATGATCTTTGATATCTCCCTTGTTTTCCATTACTGATCATATGAGCTCACCATTTATTATGTTTTCTTTTCCCTCAGACATAAATAAAAGTTTTAATTATGATTTTTCTAATAAAGTTTCTAGTTATAAAGAACTAGGTGGGAGATTATGGAGATATTTTATGGGATTTTTGTTTATGTATCAAAGTTTCCAAAGATGCCAAACTTTTATGGTTCTAGCATGGATCATATTGTTATGTAATTAATATCCATCTAATAATATGAAATAATTATGTATGAAATGTATGGGGTGATATAGTTGGTATCAGAGTAGAGTTTAGTCAATCTTTAGAGATTAGGATTATGTAATTTTAGTAGAAACCTTGGGTATTATCCTAAGTATAGGATAATATCCTAATGTTTTGGTAAGATAGATATTATGTGGTTTTATTAATAATACATCGCTATCTAGAAACTATAAGTGAATATTTTTTAAAATACTTTCATCTAGGGGTAATAACACTAAAAAATTTTGGTCAATTATATCTCAACCACCATTCTTGTGCACAATGAATATTCCCTTAAAGAACACCTAGTTTGATACTTTCAAGTATATGCTTGGTTTAATTGACATTTTCATTAAGAAACATTATGAAGAATTTGAATAGATAATAACCAAATATGGCCTAGGTTAAACCTAAGATTTCAGGGATTTGAAAAATGTTTTCATGATTTATAAATTCTATAAAATATTTTTCATGATATATCACTATGATTATTATTACTCACACTATGTTTTTTAGTTTTATACAATGGTTAGAACTAGGGGGATTCATGTTAATAATGAGTATGAATAATAATGGAATGATTTTCCTCATGAGAAACTAAATTAAATAGGATTTGTAAGGGAAAATATTGTGACTATGACTAATTATCTATCATGATATATGATTAACAACATAAACTTTGGGGAGTTTCCTAACACATCAAATAAGAGGAAGATAAAATTTTATAAAAATTCATGTGGTAATAACCATAGAGAAAAAATGTTTAATTTTATTCATGTCAATAATGTAAGAAGGAGCACCTAGGAGAATATCTCAAAGGAAGGGGAGGATTTTTTCTATGTGGAAATGAAATTTATAGAGAAATAAATTGCTAAGGAAAAATGAGGAGTTAAATAGAGGGAAATAAATTTCATCCTAGGGATCTATTTATATATCGCTTCCTTAAATTTTGGGAACCTGAGCATTATCCAAGTCAATCCCCACTTCTAAAGGTTAACCCATAGAACAAGGATAGACCTATTGTCTTATTCTAAAAACCTCCTTATTTAAATGATCCCAAATCATGTTCATTATTTTTCAAATGAAATTAATTTTTTTATAATAGTAAACTATATTCTATAAAAAATAAAGAAAAATTAGCCAAGTATTGATCTACCTTCACCATATACCATTAGTTGAAGTGACCTACTGCTCAAATATACCACCAGTTAAATATTGTTACTACTAGTTTACTATGTTTCTTCCACCAAAGGTAATTGGACACCATATTATGATACTGTTGAGAGGAGCCACTGTCAGAAGCTAAGTGCCATATTCAAAGATCTACCATTAGTTCAGAGATTTATCGCTAGAGTAGAGCTTACCAGAATTAGAGGAATGAGAGGGTACTTCATTTCCATTAGTACTTGGCCTATGCAGCTTTGTATAGGACAACTAGACCACCATCCCTGCAAAGGTGGAGTACTGATATTATGACATATGCTGGAGAGGATTAGTTCCAAGTTGTCTTGTTTGGGTGATTCCCTCTAAGACCTATGGTCCATGTAGTTGTCTCTAAGCCTTCAGACCTTGTACGGGTTCCACCTCACCCTTTGAAAGGTGGATTATCAAAAATAATAAAAAATGAAGGACTTCAGCCCATTCCGATTATCACCAGTTCAAGAGTGATACTTATAGAATATTCTATCATCATATGATGCTACCTTCAAGTGTAGGTAATGCTAGTTCAAAGTGATACCCCCCCTAAAATTACTGTATCCAATCATTTATACCACCAACCATTGCTACTACCGAGCATTGCTACCACCAAAGCTTCCTACCACCAGAGAGCTACCGTAGTTGTTAAAAATTAATTTCAACTTAATTTCTCCAATCGATATATTAAGGAATTCAATGTATTCCGAGACATGTGGATTTAAGAATGATTATTCTTGAAAAAATTCATGGATGTATTAAAGGAAAAGTTAGACCTTTCTATATTTATCTCTCAGTATGAGGATTCTAATACAATGTATAATTGGACTTGTGTGATATATATTCAGAAAATCCCCCTCATGTGTGATGTTATACATTCATGGGTATATAAATACAGACTAATATATGATGGGCTATATATAATAATTGATATATATGTGTGTGTACGAATACTAATCAATATACTAGATGAGAAAAATGAATTTTCCAGACTTCAATGATTCTCTATTTTCTTTTATATTCTCTAAAAAACATTCAAGATCATTTTAAATAAAAATTCAAGAACTCCAAAAAAATATGATGCTATTTTTATTGAATAGTAGTATATAATCATATATATGATCTATTGCTCTTTATTTTATTTTTTTCATTATAGTTTTATTTTTTTAATATATTTATCTGTAAAACACAGTCTCCTGCACTGAACTAGCGAGTGATTAATACTCTCTCTTGATTATTTAGATTAGTACTCCCATATATAACTGTGGAAGTGGTAGTGTGTGGCATGGACTACCTGTGTGTAGTTGTTATCATATTTTACTCCCATTAAGAATTGTGGAAGAGGCTTTATGCCTTGATAGCATTTTGTGTTGTTGTGTAAAACCTCATCTAGGTTGTGGATTGATTTATTGTATAATAAACTTCTTATAATCAGATGATTTCCAAGTGGAGGTGATTAATTCTCATCTAGAGATAGAACCACTTTTTTAAATTCCATTGTGCATTATTTACTATTCTTTATTTTTTCCTTTTTTTGAACAACACCAGTTTATGTTTTATAAATTATAAAAACAATTTACTATGATATTTAAAATAAATTAATGTTTTATATATAGTTTTTGATATGAGTAATTAGTATAAAATGTTAAATTATTTTCAAAAGTATTTCAACCGAGATGTGATCATGATTTTGAGAACCTTTTATAAATATAAAATTATATAATTCTACTTTTTTTGTTAAATAAGTGTTTTTATTAAATTAGGGTATTTATATTTAAATATTTATATTTTTTTAATTTTGAAACTAAATTCACCCCCTCTTGGGTTATCCACTCCGACCAACATGACCTATGTTATACCAATCATTTAAGTGAAAGGATTTATATGTTTATGTATTGTGATTCAAGAATTATGATGTAGAATAATTTCTATCAATGTTATTTTGGATATAATAATAATGAAAAATATAAGGAATTTTCAATAGTAGTTTTACTGTAAGGATTTGTAAGAATATGTTGAATGGAACTGGTGACCTAGAAAAGTGATTTAGCGATAAGAATACATTTTCGATAAACACATGATTTTTTGAAAGATAATCCTTAATATGTACCGAATTTTGAGATAATAATTTTTAATTGAGATAAAGAGAAGATTAATATTTATAAAATAAATGGGTTATTATTGGTGATGTTGTAATTGGTTAGTGAATTGATGACATTGTGATTTAAGTCATATATGATGAAGTTTATTGTATTTTTGGATTTATAGAATATAGTTAATAGTCTATTATTTTATTTTAGGAATAAATATTGTGTTAATTTTCAAAAACATTTATATTTTAATTTAGTTTTTTAGCGATTCAGGTTATTAATTAGTTTTATGACAATATATGATCAAGGTATTCACATGTTTGGTATGTAACACGAAGAATTAATTTATGTTTTATACGGATAAATGTTAAAGTTGATCTTGAAAAAGAAATGGTTGATTGTATATTTTAGATTTTAAGGTCTTTAATTTGTTAAGAAATATTTTGGTGGATTCTTAAGGTTAACTATTTATGGATGGGTAATTTTGAAGTTTGGGGGTTATTATTGAGGATTTAAATATTAACGTATTATTTTGGATAAATTGTCTAACTATTTTTATTTGTTAAATAATTAAAGAAATAAGGAATTATTTTTCATTATTTCATGAATTTTATGATCCATTAAAAGTTAATTTTAGTGTTTCAAGCATGAAAAATTCATCTTTGAGTAAGCGATAAATTGGAAATTCAATGATGCACAACCAAAGGAAGAAAATATGTTTATGAAATGGAATAATATAAAGTAATTTTTCTCATGTTATAAATACTATTAGTAAATTAATCCTTCAAATTTAGAAATAGTATCCTAAAATAAAAAATTTAAACCTTTTACTTTTATTTTCGATGAATTGATGGTATTTTCACCCCTCATAGATTTATGGTTTTGTGGTTGTTAAATTTCTTATAATGATGATCGCTTCCAATTTCCATCATTATTTGGACATAAATTTTTCCTCTATGACCATATTTTTAATTCCCACTAATTTTATCCTATTTTTAATGCTATTCACATGTTATTATTGATGGAATTCTTATTTCCCTTTCCCTGTTTTTTAGAGGAAGTTTTATTATCCCATTTTATGAGGCGGGTTTTCAGAAAAATGTATTTTCCAATTTCAAAAACCACAATTACCCAGATCAAGTTTAAATTTTTAGTTTATAATTTATGTATGTGGGTATATTGTGACACCTTAAAATTTTAGTTTTAAATAATAATAGGCTTGATATCATACTTAACACAAAACCCAAGGATTTAAGCAAATTGAGATGTATTATAAAAATACAATTATTTAAATTTGACATAGATATTGAATTGGAGGGTATGAATATGAATAAATGAATTATTAAATATATTTATACTACTCAAAATCAATACAAATGTGTTGAATATTTCATGGTAAATAAGTACTCATTTTTTTGTGAAATCATTTTATGCTACAAAAATACATTTCTTAAAAAATGAATTTAATTGAACTTTGTGCGAGGAAATTGTAATTAATTTAGGAAAAATATAGAAATATTATTAAATGAACTTAATTTTTGAAATCATCATATCAAAATTATCATATGGATACATTTTTGGATTCTTATAAAAAGAGTGATTTTTTAATGAATAATGAAAATACTGATTTTGTAAATATGTATTTTATTTTCATTTAAAAGTATCATTATGAAATGAATTTAAAATTAAAGTAGAAAAGATATTATTTAATTATATATAATATAAATAATTACATAGGAATTTATATTACACTTTATTTAGGTATATGTTCATTTCTGGGATTAAAACCCCATTTTTTCTAAACAATGTTTTTTGTTGTGTTTTATGCATTTATATTTAATTTGATATATGAAAGTTAAATAAATTGAATCTTGGAAAATTTGTTCTATATTTAGAATTATTATTTTTAAATAAGGTTAATATTTCCCTTTTATTTTTGGTTATTACAAATAGTAACCTTCGTTAATATTGTCACATCGGTAAGGGTAAATTCGGTAATTAAGGTTAAAAATAAAATGACAAAGTCTAAAAATAATCATTACAATAATCATTAATCTATTGTATTATTGGGGTAAAATAAATATCCATGATTCAAATTTATGTAAACTTTGTTCAATTTTTCTTTGAAAATGGCTTATTCATTATTTTAAGTAATTATAACATAAAAATGTCACTTTCTTACTTTTAATATTTATAAAATTTTGTAATAGGGACATAGATAATGTATGTTTGGTTAAAAATTCTTAATTTAAATATAAATTATTATTTTTTATCATTTTAATTTATTTTTAATTTTTTATGATAAAATAATTACCTTAAATGTTTATGAAACACCAACTGAGTGCTTGTAAATATAGTAGAATAATCAAGTAAATAATTTTAAAAACTCTAAAATAATATTTTTTGGGTGAGTTAAAATTTATCATTAATTTTAAGATAAATTAATAATATTAGTGATGTGTAAAAGGTTTAAATTTTAAATCTATTGTTTTCATGCTATTTTCAATGTAAAATTATGTGAATAGTTCTTAAAATGACATTAATAGTATTTTATGTTAAATAATATTTTTTCAAAAATTATCTAAAAATTATAAAAATCATAAAAGAAGAAAATCAGGAATATAAATTGTTTAAAATTTCATCCTTTGGACTTTTATCATCCAATATTCACCTTATAATTAAAATTTTTACCATTTAATATTGAAAAAATCATTACCATAATTATGGTTAAAATTGGGTAATAAATGGGTTAATCCAAAAGATAATGTCTAAAATTATATAAAAACCATTTAAACTTTGATTGGGTAATTTTATCAATACCTTATAATCCTTATATTTAATAAAATTTTATTTTTTAACTATTCTACATGAGTTTGAAACATATTAAATTATAATATTTCATGTATATCCAAAAAATGACATTAATTATATTTTATAATAAACAATATTTTATTAAGTTATTTAAAATTTATAAAAATACTATATTCATATAATTTAATGATATATGGTTTAACCCATCAACCATGTTCCATTTAGGGATCACTTGTCTTTTTAATGGTTACATTCTTGACCCTTAAATAGTAAAAAAATTTGATGTTGTAGTAATTGTCAAAAGGGGTAACAAGGGGTCAAAACAAAGTGATAATGGTGAAAAAATCATGTAAAGTTGTTAAAATTTTATTTTATGAGATTATTTTGAATCATGGTCACTATATATTCTAAATATATCAATTTGGATCCACTCCAACCTGAAAATTAATTTATTTTAATTTAATACTTTAGGTAATTCCAAGAGTTCCCCTATACTCATTTATAAAAGGAAACCTATTATCAACTCTTCCTCACACCCTTTGAGCCATATAACTTGACCAAAACCAAGAAAATTATCATTTAAACTTCCTTAGATACAAATAATAGGTTCTTTTATTATAAAAATACCATTACAAGGGTCCTTAAGGAATGTTCTAAAGGAGGTCTCCCTGAAGAATATGTAATAGTCTTACCCGACCTCTTTCAATTTATTTCTTCTTTTATTAAATTTAAATATGTGGTATTCATTATAAAATAATAAAATAAAAATTATAAATATACTAAAACTTTATTATGATCACGAAACCACCATTATCCACCCTCTATTTCTTTAAATGGTAAGTGAAAGTATCACTCGTGCGTACGTGTGGACTACCACCTCTACGTAATGATTCAATTCATTTTCTGTCACCGTCATTCATAGATGATGGTTATGTTGGTTTTAATGTTTATATATGGTATTTATAATATTATATTTCTTATGGAATTAAAATATCATATCTATCTTCTTACCTTCGAATCCATTGGAAAAAGATAATGTCACTCGTGCGTACAAGTGAACTACCACCTCTACGAAGCGATGCGATTCATTTTACATTTCCAATTTATATGGATGATAATAATGATATATTTAATAATTATTTATGTTATATATTATATAATAATGATTATATAAAGGTGAATTATTATTTACCTTTATTTAATTTCATCCGTTGAAAAGTGAAAACATCATTCATGGGTACATACGACCTACCATCTCCATGAATGGTGTAATTCATTTTTATATCTCTACCATTTATCGATAATTCTAAATACGTATATAATGAATATATATGATATTTATTTTGGAATTGGTACCATAAAACAAAATTGTGTATACTTTATGATAACCCATAATCATATTTTTTAATATTAACACACTTCTTATCATGTAATGATTGTTATTCGACATAACATAGTATGTGCTAGTGTCCCAAGAGTAGTTGTTTCACTAAAAGGTCATAGAAGTTCTCTATTATGATGAGAACTTAGATGTTCTAAAAAACTATTATTAAATATATGTTTTATATCTACATGATATCATTTTAGAGACACAAATGACACATGATATCATTTGTAGAGACTCATAGGAATTTGAGGAACCTTATAATGACCTTGGTAATATCCAGTAGGATATTATGAGAATGAGACCCACCAGTAGAAAATCCACATTTATTTGTGTCATTGGATGTTCCTATCTATAGATATTTTTATTGGTCCTTACACTTTAAGATTATTATTAAGGAGTATTATGAGTTGCTTACTTTGATGTATTGATGAATATTACAACAATAGATGTTTGTGGAGAGATAGGATACATTGGGTATGTCTTGAATAAAATTACATTAATGAAAAATGCAAGAAAGGATTTTTTCCCTTCTGTTATTTAATGGAAGTTGATATCTCAAGCCCTTTTCTAGAAATGATATATTCTAAATAAATCCATGGCCTGGGTGTACAATAGGCAAGTTTAATTTTTATGAAGTCAAAGATGGTTTCATCGAGCACATTGGTTGATGGAACTAGCCTACAACCAACTTGATTTGAGATATCATGATAAAAGAATTACATTACATAGTAAGTGATTATATGAGGTATCATATCATTTCAGAATTTACTTCTTTCTCTATGGGTGCCTTGGCTTGTTTCTAGATGCTAAACTTGGACTTAAGGCTACTTCACCTAATGCCACAATGAAATAGGCCTAGTGTGTCACACACTAAGTGTATCCAGAATATTAGTTAAATAATATATTATTATTTATTATTTAACAAGTTGAATAAATAATATTCCAAGACATGGTTTAATAATTATTCATGTATGGTTGATCGCATATAAATATTTATTTTATATTTAGTGAATATAATATTTATATATTTATTAGGGAATAATGTAGTTATATTTATTTAAAAAATAAATTTTCATTATTCAATTCCTGATAAATATTATGGAGGAATGGAGGACCATGTTTAATGGTTAAAAAAGAAATAATAAATATTGAAATTTTTTTGATTAAATAATATTTAATTTAATTCACAAGTTAAGTACATATTGATAATTAATAATAATAATAATAATATTTGACATGGGGTTCCATATGGATTAAGTAAATAATAAATGGAACTTGTGTAATTATTTTATTTTAACCTTAGAGATATTTAAACCCATTGATATTATTTTCTCAATTATTAAATTCATTTTGTTTGGTTGTGCACAAGGAATTTGGAGAATCCTCTCAAGACCTAGAGCTCTACCTACTCTAAGAAGGCTCTAAATAATAGAGTGATATCTTCCTCCACCTCCCACTCTTGAGACAATAGGGATCCGGGATAACTCTATGGAAGCAGTACTAAAGGAGATCAAATGCACATGCACTAGTATCTACTCTGCTAGCACCCAAATATTCCTATGATGAAGTTAAAATATTTGTGGAACACATCTGGATCAAAACTAGAGGGAATATCTCTGATTCCTACAAAGTAGTGATGAAAAAATACAAATATATTTTCAGATCCATCAACAAATAATGAATTCCATCAAGGCAATTCTTTATTTAACTAAATTAATTATAAATAATATGTGAGGATCCTCTATTTTGGTTATGTGGTACTATACCTTGTCTATAGTATTTGATTCAATTCTGTATATCATGATGTTTATCATTATGTAAATATTAGATTGATCATTGATGATGGAAAAAAGAAAAGTTGGGCACTACCCATCACATATTTTTTCTATGCTCAGAAACTAAAAGTGGTATCAGAGCTGTCACATAATTATTTAGAATTATTTAAATGTCATTGATGATTTACAAATTTGTGATTTATTTTTTCAATTTAGGTTTAATTTTTATTTTAATATGAATTGAAAGATCTGCTTCCTCCACCTTAGTTTATTATAAATATAGTTTAGATGAATAATTTTATGAATAAAATAAAATCTTAGAACTCATCCAAAGGTGATAAGGTTTCTATCCTGACAACACAATAGTACATTCCATGTAATAGGAGTTACACACCATGTACTTGTGTTCAATGCAGTAGGAGCTAATTCAATAATTAATCAAACCATGTGCATTGATTACATTTGGTATGGTTAATTCTTACACTGCATGTTGATCGGGCCAGCCTAGCATATGTTCAATTAGATTAAATGCCATGTAGCCCACGTTCACGGTGTGTAGTCCCTTGTGTCACATAGTGTACTCTATTTTTCCAAGGTATTATTTACATTCCAAGTTCCCAGGCGCATACCTTGGATAGATGGTGAGAGATGTACACACCATGTAGCTCGACTATACAATAGTTATATTTATACCAAAATACATAGATTTAAAATTTATTTATTATACTATGTAACCCTTATCAACATGTTCTTGTGTGTGGTCATTAAGTTTATAGGACACAGCATGTGATAGGTTTTTGACATATATATATAAATATTTAATTAATATCTCTATAATGTTCAGATATACATATCATATATGAGTAATATTACAGCTGTTACTCTATGTTAATTGAAGCATAACACATGACCAAAAAATCATGTAATTCGTATAATCCATAAGTTGATAATAAATGAAATGAAAGTAAATGATAAGTCATGTATGCCATATGTCACAAGAGTAAAAAGTATACGAGTATAATACATATTGGGTAGAATCAGATGGGTATTCGTTGTGTTGTCTCCAAGGTAAATTTATGTACACAGTTAATCTTAAATAAATTTATTTAATTTGTTTAATGTTATAATGGATGAGAATCTCAAGGAAATTCATATGAGAATTAAGATAAAAGAATTTATTGATTAAATATGATAGTTAATTGATTCGAGTGCAATTTATATTAAATAAGAACAATTAAGAATTGAATTATTGTTTTATTAAATTCATAATTTTTTACATGCTTGTAGATGATCATGAGCATAGAACAAAACTTAGCATGTGATTGGTTTCATTTAATTTAATATTAAATTAAATTTCTGGCTTACTTGACTTCTCCCCTCTTATTATGTAGGGCCTGCGTGCCCATAGTTTCTTTTATGTAAACCCTTTTCCCACACCTTTGACAACCCTGCTTTTTATTACAACTTAAACATGATTTATTACATAAAACTTCACTTGATAAAACAAAGAAGATCGAGAGGTTTAGTGTCTTTGGGGCTTAGGATAATTACATAAAAACTTAAAACATGAAATACAACATTGTTATTGAAAACTTCCTTTACATGACCACTACATTCCTTCGTACTTAGAATTGCATGGGATAATATGAGGATATGCATAAGAAAAGGGTGAGCTATAAATCCCAGTAAGGGAATACACATGGAATAACATGAGGAGTACAATACATGTTAGAAATTAGGTATATCAATAGAGAACAAGAGAAACATGAACTTAATGTCATGATAAAGAATGACAATCATAACATGGAAATGTGGCAACAACACTTAACATGGAATTAGCATGAGCCAAGGCTCATTGCACATGAAGCATGAGTAAATCCTCATTGAACATAAAGCACAAGTAAACCATCATTACACTTGAATTATCATGAGTCAACACTCATTGCATATGACATGTCATGATACAATACTTTACCCAATGCATTGGAGCGCTATAAGGGCGCACCCTTCTTAAACATTTCATTTCATGCATAAGTGTTCCACATGGATCATAAAACATGGATTCATAAAACACAATAATTTATTACAAGATAAAGGAATGTGGAATTAATACATGAATCTTTATAATCAATAAGTAAATGTACATAAACGTGAACACCCTTGATGGAGAATTGAGCATGGTATTCACTACACAATGGCATTGGCTTAGAAAATCGGTGCGATTTCGGCAGCGTAACGGTGGGATGTAAGAATTCATAAAAAAAGGTTGATGAGAGAGAAAGGTGTTACTCATAAAATTTACATGTAATGGAAAGTAAGGAGGTAATATAGATACATGTCCCAACAATTTTAATGGAATTTAGGTTTATGATACAGAAGTATTCCTTGAATATAAATGAGGAGAGCGAAGTTCCTTTTGGAATTTCGGTATAGTAACAGGTGTACGTGGGAGGAATTAAATGAGAGAGAAAGGGGTATCCAATGATTCAAACATAAATAGGACAGTATGAGGGAGGTGATAAACCATACCCCAACATTCATAATTGAAATTAAAAGGGAAAAACAACTTAAAGAAAATTGGACAAAATGAGAAAGGAAGAAAAAAACCCTTACTTGGAAGTGTGCTTCCAAAGGCTAGATAGAGGCTTGTGAGAGGATTCTTGGGAGCTTGGGGCACCTTTAGAGGATTCTAGAGAGAGTAGGGCAGAGGTTGGACGAACTCAAAAGGCTTTGAGTGAGAAGGAAGTGGGAGCTTGGGTGGGTTTATATAGGAAAGGTGAGGGAATTCTTTATTATTTAGGTTTGGGACCCCTTATATTAAATTAATCCAAACCACAAACCATCCCATGGTTTTTGCCCATGGTTTTTGGAAAAGAGAAGAGGAAAATAATATTTTATAAGGCCAAGGTCCGAACTTCTTAAAATATTAGGGTTGATTATGTGGATGTGAGTCACACTCCCATGGAAATTAATTTAAAAATACAAGGTGTTTAATAAGTCTTGAGGGGTCCATTAATGCTTTGAAAAGTATTCCAAACAAACCCAAAGTCACATTATTTTAATGGTAAAACATATATTTACCGAAAATAAAGATTATAGTATTTTATTACATCACTATTGGGTCATTATGATGTCATAAAACACATTATATATTTAAAAGGTATTTAATTTTTACTCAAAAATTTGACTGTCTCAGAAAATTATGAAAAATTCACCGTTGGATAATTTCAACATCATGATTTCAAATATAAAATTTATTTTATCTAAATAATTTTCTAAATATGTTAATTTTCACTTTTAAAATAAAAACCGACATTTATCGAAAATTCACGGGTTTTGAAAAAAATGGTTTTCAATCCTTAATAAAAATTATAATTGCATTCATACAATTATATGATCATTTATATATAATAAAATTAATCAAATAATAATAATAATATTTTATTAAAATATTATTTAATTAAAAAATCCGTAAATTTAATAAAATAGATTTCTTAATTAAATAATAACTAAAAACACCATTTGTACTTTAAAAACTATTTACAATGTATCAATAATGACAAGAAATTATATTCATTATTATATAACAAAATAATGTACATGAACATAGTACTATCAGTTAGTTACATAACCCCTTAAAATAGCCGCATAAGACATAAGGGTAAGGTGTGCGATGGTGAAAAACTATTGGGCTGGCACGGATAACATCGCTCGAGTGGTAATTTCTATCAACTTCCAATTCTCCCGTAGAGGGTCTCGTTCGAGCTTGACATGGTGAAGCTCAGATTGATCTTGGTCAATAGAGAAGCCCAAGGATGCCACCTCTTTTCTGAGCTCCGATAAATGGGCTTCATATGGGGCAATTCTGCTGGATGAGGCCATCACTTCCTTTGTCTAAGTAAAATTGGATGTGTTAAATCCCTATATTTATACTAATCATGTGATCACTGTTCAACAACTATAAAATTAATGGTCACAATTATTATCATAAAACCAGTGAAGTTGACATTCTATAAAAAAATTTATATAAAGAGATATTTAATAAGATCAAGAGGGATTTTCCATTAATGAAACTTTGGGTCGTTACAATATTCCCCCCTTAAGAAATTTCACCCTCGAAATTTTCCTTTTCCCACACTAAAACAGATGTGGGTAACTCAGCTTCATCACTTCCTCCAATTCCCAAGTTGCTTCTTCAAACTTGTTGTTTCTCCACAACACCTTGATGAGGGGAATTGTCTTATTTCGTAGAACTTTTTCTCTACGATCTAAGATCTTCATTGGTTTCTCCTCATAAGAAATATCATCTTCCAATTGTACCACCTCAGAAGAGAGTACATGTGAAAGGTCCGGTATGTACTTCCTTAAGAGGGATACATGAAAGACATCATGTACTTTGGCCATATTAGGCGGAAGTGCTAGTTGATAGGCCACATCCCCGACACGATTAAGAATCTCGAAGGGGCTGATGTACCTTGGACATAACATCCCTTTCTTTCCAAACCTCATGACCTTCTTCCACGGAGATATGCGTAGAAAATACATGTCTCGAACTTTAAACTCAAGGTCTCGTCGACGATTATCTGCATAAATCTTCTGTCAACTCTAGGCTGCCTTGATATGCTGCTGAATGGTTTTCACCTTCTCCACCATTTCCTTGACCATTTATGGTCCCAGCAGCTTACGTTCACCGACCTCATCCCAACATGCCGGTGTTCTGCACCTTTTCCCATACAGGGCTTCATATGGTGCCATTTGGATGCTCGAGTGGAAGTTGTTATTATAAGAGAACTCAACCAGAAGAAGAAGTTGATCCCATCCTCCTTTAAAGTCCATTGAGCACACTCTCAACATATCCTCATGTGTTTGGATAGTACGCTCGGATTGGCCACCAGTTTGAGGATGATAGGCCGTACTGAAGTTCAGTTCAGTATTCAGAGCATGTTAAAGACTCTTCCAAAACTTAGAGGTGAATCATGGATCTCGGTCAAACACAATAGATAGTGTTACTCCATGCAACCTTACCACTTCCCTTATATATATTTGTGCCAGTTGATCCAATGAGAAATCCTCCTGAATATTAATGAAGTGTGCAGTATTTGTAAGACGATCCACAACAACCCATATTGCATTGTTGCCTTTGGATGTCCTCATAGGTCTGGTGACAAAGTCCATGGTGATGTTTTCCCATTTCCATTCTGGTATGGAAATGGTTGCATCATCCCCTTAGACTTCTGCCTCTCTACCTTCACTTGCTGACACATGAGGCACTTTGTTGTATATTCAGTGATCTCCTTCTTCATATTATCCCACCAAAAGTTTTCTCAGAGATCTCAATGCATCTTTGTGCTCCCTGGGTGAATAGAGAAATTTGAACTATGTGCATCATCCAAAAGTTCCTTCTTAAGCTCCGGACTTGATAGAACACATAGTCTTTTCCCAAACCGCACAATTCCTTCTTCATTAACATTAAACTCCGAGGATTTCCCTTTTTCGATAGCTCCCACTTTTTCTTGATTTCCCACATCATCCGTTTGAGCATCCTTTAACCTTTCCAAAATAGACGGTTGAGAAATAATTTGTGAATGTATTGATGATGTTCCCTTCTCTATGATTCCCATTTCCATCTTCATCAAGTCTAGGAAGATTGGATCCTTCTCAATTTTCATCATTGATAGAATCGCTGGATCCTTTCTACTTAGGGCATCTGCCACCTTGTTTGCTTTCTTAGGATGGTAATGGATTGAACAGTCATAATCTTTGATAAGTTCTATCCATGTTCTCTGGTGCATATTAAGCTCTTTCTATGTAAATATATATTTAAGACTCTTGTGGTTAGTATATATCTCACATTTATCCCCATAAAGATAATGCCGCCATATTTTCAAGGAAAAGATCACTGCTGCCAACTCCAGATCATGCGTTGGATAGTTTCGCTCATGGATTTTCAACTTCCTTGAGGCATTGGATATCACTTTATCATTATTCATCATCACACAACCTAAGAACTTCTTTGAAGCATCACTGAATACCACAAAAAGTTCCCCACTTGTGGGTAAAGTGAGCACATGCGCATTGATAAGCCTCCTTTTTAACTCCTTGAATATTTCTTCGCATTCATCACTCCAATAAAACTTTACTCCCTTTGGATTTATCTTGGTAATAGGGTTGGACAATTGTGAGAAATTTCTCACAAATCGACGATAATATCCAACTAACCCCAAGAAGCTATGGATATCTGTTACCGATGTTGGCATCGGACATCCTTAGTTGAATCTGTTTTGGAGGGATCCACAGATATCCAATTGTTTGTGACGATATGGCCCAAGAATGAGACCTCCTTCAACCAGAACTCACACTTGATGTACTTTTCATAGAGCTTCTCCTTGCGCAAAGTCTCTAGTAGAGTTCTTAAATGCTCCTCATGATCCTCCTTGGTTTTGGAGTATATTAGAATATCATCTATAAAGACTACCACAAATTTGTCTAGGTAATCTCTAAAGATTATATTCATCAAGTCCATGAAGATTTATGGAGAATTGGTGAGTCCGAAATGAATTACTATGAATTCATAGTGCCCGTATCTTGTACAAAAAAGCAATCTTGGGGACATCTTCCTTCTTCACCCTTACTTGATAATATCCCGACCACAAATCTACCTTGGAGAAGAATTGTGCTCCACGCAGCTGATCGAAAAGTCATCAATTCTTGGGAGAGGATACTTGTTCTTTATCGTGATTTTTTTAAGTTCAAGATAATCGATGCAAAGCCGCATTGACCCATCCTTCTTCTTGATGAAGAGGACTGGTGCACCCCATGGTGAAGCATTTGGGCATATAAACCCTTTATCTAGATTCTCCTATAGTTGTTTATTCATCTCTTCAAGATCTAAAACAACCATTCTATATTAAGTCTTGGATATTGGTAAGGCCCCGGGTATAAGTTCAATTGAGAATTCAACATCCATTCTAGGAGAAAGACCAGGAAGTTCCTCAGGAAACACTTCAACGAATTCCCTTATAATAGGCATTTCTTCAAGGATGGTTTCTTCCTTGGAGTCAATCATCTGAGCCAGATATGTGTGCTCATAAGGCAGTAATATCCATTCTTGAGATGATGGAGCTAAAGGAGACTCATCTTTCTCCTTACACTTGTAAAGAATCGGGGGTAGATTCTCCATATGGAGTGTGATTTCCCTCTTCCAACAATTTATGTTGGCTCTATATAAGGAAATCCAATCCATGCCAAGAATTGCATAAAATTCCAACAGAGGGAGTATGACGAGGTTCGCTGGGAAATTCAATCCACAAATTATAACAGGGTAGGACTTATATTCTTGGGATGCAATGATTTCCCCATTTTCCGTACTCACCAAAATCTTCACTTCCATGATTTGTGGTGGTGATGGGATTGTTATACTAAAATTTAGATATATAAAAGAATGCATAAAACCTGAATCAAAAAGTAAGTTCGCTATTCTTGAATGAATAACTAGCGTACCTATCACCACTTCGTTGTCGGGTTTCACTTCGGCAGAAGTGATGGAAAAATCTCTTCCTTGCTGCCTTGGAGGTTGTTGGTTGTCTTCGAAAACCCTTGGATTAGGGCACTGATCTGCAAAATGACCCGGTTCATTGCATTTGTAGCATTGAACAACGCGTTGAGGTTAGAACGGAGCATTTCTCTCCTCTGTCGTAGCCGCGGGTCTTTCTTGCTGACAGTTAACAACTAGGTGCCCTTCTCTTCCACACCTGAAGCATTTCCTCGTCCCCTTAAGGCAATTTCTAGGGTGATTATTTCCGTAATTTTGGAAAGTGGGGTGCGGGATCTTCTTAGCACTGTTGGATTTATCCATCAGCCCACCAGCATTGAATTCCACCTTACGCTTCTTATCCCCATGATACCTCTATGATTCTCCGATCTCCATTTCGGCCTTGAGGGCACATAAGACAATTTCCTCATAGCTGTCGAAGCAACAGATCGCTAATGCTTTCTACAGGCTAGGCTTCAGCCCACCAAAGAAGCGGTCAACTTTGCATTCTGGGGTAACGACAAAACCGAAAGCGTATCTTGCAAGCCTTATGATGTTTTCCTTATACACTCCAATAGATTCTTCATCTTTTTTCTTGAGGGAAAGGAAGTACCTTTCCATCTTAATCCGGAGGGTGCGTGGAAAATATTTATCAAAAAAAATCTTCCGGAAATCCTTCCATTCCAACGCCTCGATCTCCTCCTCAGGCTTCATATTTTTGATCAACGTCCACCATTGATCGGCTTCACACTCCATACGATAAGCCGCTAGGAGAACCTTCTCTTATTTAGAACATTGAAGGATGGAGAAGATCTTTTCAATGGAGTTGATCTATTGTTCAGCGATTGTGGGATCGGATGATCCACTAAATGTAAGAGGCCTTTGTCTCATGAAGCTCTCGATAGTGACCTGTTCTTTCTTAGGGGGTGTTGAACGTTCCTCTTGACCCGTGTTTCTATTCAAAAGTTGAGTTAGATGAGAGAGAAGTGTGACAAACATTGTGATTCCCTCTCCCATTGGATTAGACATCTCATTAGTACAGTCATCACACTGATCTTCATAACAGTTGTTAGCCCGAGTCCTCCTATTACTGGCCATTGGCTGGAATAAAAGGAAAGTTAGGGGTAACACATAAACGGTAATCCATAGACAAAAGTTGAGGAATTATAAATAAACTTTCATTTCTTTTACATATGAGTCTATAGGCTTCAATCTAGGCTTTTCATGGTCTACTTTCTAACATATATTCTTAGGGGAATTTTTTAGTTCCCTTAATAAGGGTTCATACTAAGCTTTTGAATTTATCAAATCATATCCCCCAGGAGTGTCGTAGCCAAGAGTGCAGCAAGGCCCGTTGTCGTGCACCAGTTCCGGTTCGAGTCTAGCTCAAAGCGGTGTTTTCGGGTTTTACCCCTAGGATACATCTGTGCCAGATCCGCCTCTACCTGATCGTATCCAGACAGGGATATATTTTCTTGATAACCCACTTACTCAATACTCACCAAAACTTAGGGACGTTTTTATTATACATAGTGTTGTATCTAAGGCTTTACTAGGGTTTTCTAATCCTAATCCCAAAAATAACCAAACCTATCCTTTGATACCAACTATGACAACCCTACTTTTTATTACAACTTAAACATGATTTATTAAATAAAACTTCACTTGATACAAAAAATAATATCAAGAGGTTTAGTGTATTTGGGGATCAGGATAATTACATAAAAACTTAAAACATGAAATACAACATCTTTATTGAAAACTTCCTTTACATGACCACTATATTCCTTCGTACTTAGCATTGCATGGGATAACCTGAGGACATGCATAAAAAAAGGGTGAGCTATAAATCCCAGTAAGGGAATACAAATGGAATAACATGAGGAGTACAATACATGTTTGACATTATGCATATCAATATATCACAAGAGAAACATGAACTTAGAGGCATGATAAAGCATGATAATCATAACATGGAAATGTGGCAACAACACATAACATGGAATTAGCATGAGCCAAGGCTCATTGCACATGGAGCATGGGTAAATCCTCATTTCACATAATTCAAGAGTAAACTATCATTTCACTTGAATTATCATGAGTCAACACTCAATTCACATGATGTATCATGATACTATACTTTACCCAATGCATTGGAGCATTATAAGGGCGCACCCTTCTTTAACATTTCATTTCATGAATAAGTGTGCCACATGGATCATAAAACATGGATTCATAAAACATAATAATTTATTCCATGATAAAGGAATGTGGAATTAATACATGAAACTTTATAATCAATAAGTAAATGGGCATAAAAGTGAACACGCTTGATAGAGAAATGGGCATGGTATTCACTACACAATGGCATTGGCTTAGAAAATCGGTGCGATTTTGGCAGCGTAACGGCGGGACGTAAGAATTCATAAAAAAGTTTGATGAGAGAGAAAGGGGTTCATCATCATATTTAAATGTAATGGACAGTTAGGAGGTAATATAGATACATGTCCCAACAATTTTAATGGAATTTAGGTTCATGATACAAAAGTATTGCTTGAATGTAAATGAGGAGAGAGAAGTTCCTTTCAGAATTTTGGCATAGTAATGGGTGTACCTGGGAGGCATTAAATGAGAGAGAAAGGGGTCTCCCATGATTCAAAAATAAAGAGGACAGTATGAGGTAGGTGCGAAAACATCCCCCAATATTCATAATTGAAATTAAAAGGGCAAAACAACTTAAAGAAAATTAGACAAAATGAGGAAGGAAGAAAACAACCCTTACTTAGAAGTGTGCTTACAAGGGAGAGAGAGAAGCTTGTGAGAGGCTTCTTGGGAGCTTGGGGAACCTTTTATGGATTCTAGAGAGAGTAGGGAAGAGTTTGGACGAACTCCAGAGGCTTTGAGTGAGGAGGAAGTGGGATCTTGGGTGGGTTTATATAGGAAAGGTGAGGGAATTCTTTATTATTTAGGTTTGGGACCCCTTATATTAAATTAATACAAACCACAAACCATCCCATGGTTTTTGGCCATGGTTTTTGGAAAAGGGAAGAGGAAAATAATATTTTATAAGTCCAAGGTCCGAACTTCTTAAAATATTATGGTTGCTTATCTGGAGGTGAGTCACACTCCCATGGAAATTAATTTAAAAAGATAATGTGTTTAATAAGTCTTGAGGGATCCATTAATGATTTGAGAAGTAAGACAAACAAACCAAAAATTACATTATTTTAATGTTAAAACATATATTTGATGAAAATAAAGATTATAGTATTTTATTACATCACTATTGGGTCATTATGATGTCATAAAACACATTATATATTTAAACTGTATTTAATTTTTACTCAAAAATTTGACTGTCTCAGAAAATTATGAAAAATTCACCGTTGGATAATTTCGACATCCTGATTCCAAAAATAACATTTATTATATCTAAATAATTTTCTAAATATGTTAGTTTTCACTTTTAAAATAAAAACTGACATTTATCGAAAATTCATGGGTTTTGACAAAAATGGATTTCAAACCTTAATAAAAATTATAATTGCATTCATATAATTATATGATCATTTATATATAATAAAATTAATTTAATAATAGTAATAATATTTTATTAAAATATTATTTAATTCAAAAATCCCTTAATTTAATAAAATATATTTCTTAATTAAATAATAACTAAAAACACCATTTGTACTTTAAAAACTATTTACAATGTATCAATAATGACAAGATATTATATTCATTATTATATAAAAAAATAATGTACATGAACATAGTACTATAGATTAGTTACATAACCACTTAAAACAGCCACATAAGACCTAAGGGTAAGGTGTGCGATGATGACAGACTCTTGGGGTGGCTCGGATAACATTGCTCGAGTGGTAATTTCTATCAACTTGCACTTCTCCCGTAGACGGTCTCGTTCGAGCTTGACATGGTGAAGCTCAGCTTGGGATTGGTCAATAGTGAAGCCCAAGGACACCACCTCTTTCTGAGATCCGATAAATGGGCTCCGTATGGGGCAATTCTACTGGATGAGGCCATCGCTTCCTTTGTCTAAGTAAAATTGGATGTGTTAAAGCCCTATATTTATACTAATCAAGTGATCACTGTTCAACGACTATAAAAGTAATGGTAAAAATTCTTATCATAAAACCAATGAATTTGACATTCTATAAAAACATTTTATATAAAGAGACATTTAATAATATCAAGAGGGATTTTCCATTAATGAAAGTTTGGGTCGTTACAAGATCTGTATGTGACTAAAATCATATGCAATGGATGGATCTCCCAAGCTAGTGGAGGTGGTTCCTGTTTGGCGATAAGGAAAAACCAATCCAAGGGAGATTCATTGGTGGAAATGTGGAAATCTAAAACATGAACCTTAATTGGTTCAAGGTGTTTTCCCCCTAGGTCAGTGATCAATTTATCATCCATTAGATAAGTTAACTATAAGTAAACTGTCATGATCATACCGTTTTATTATTTTATTTCTCTAAAGTTTCATAGTTATTTCACTATGGATGTTTTGTCATGATCACAAAATTTAATGAAATTAATGAGAATGCGATAAATAACTAAAATAAATTGTCTTATGCATAAATATTTTCTAATATATGGTTAATCACTTTAGCAAATACAGTTAATATTTTCAAGCATATAATGAAGATAATAATAAAAAATTTATGAATAAAAGGTTAAAATCCCTCAGTTATATATATTAAGTCGGTACCACCTTCCTCTACTTTAGTTAAAATCAAACCATTGTTCAAAGTGATTGTCCATCCAAAGTTGGGGTGCTTTCAATTATCATGTAATTGTAACTTTATGTTTTGGGTTGACTTAACTTAGTTCACATCAAGGGATGAATTTCAAACCAGAACTTGGTGTAACTGAAATAAAAATGTTGAGGAAACCCAATTTAAGGATATCGGGATTGGGGAGTCCACTCATCAGATCAGGAGTTGTAAGTTAATGGAGTTGGAATTTGGAATTCCTACCTAAAAACATTCACGTTTCTTGACCAAACATAGTTGGGTTATTGAGAAAGTATATATGGATCCTTTCCACTAGGATTTCCAAGAAACAGGATATTCCAAAACCAATGGTAAGGGATATTGGGTTTCAATTAAATAGTGGGAGACTAATAAATGTAATATTTATTTATTCATCAATTTTTTGTCCGATAAAGTACTAAAATTATGCTTATCTTATTTGTGAAAATATTAATAAAATGAAATAAAACATATCATTGTGATTAATAATTGAGAAAGATAACCTTCTCACCAGCATTAATTTCTAAGAATGGAAAAGGTGCCTATGAATCATCCTTATCCATGATAGAAAATTATATATTCTTGAAGAATCTTCTACTAAAGTGCCTAGAAATGAGGATAGTGTGATGAGTTATCATTCTATGAGAAATATTTGAACGATTCCATATATGATCAATGTTTCATTCTGTCATCCATGTCCAATGAGATTTTGAAGCAACATGGGGAAATGGTTTCATATAGTATGATGTCTCAAATTCTAGATATCTATCAATAAAAGGTGAGAAAAGAGAGGTATGAGATCTAAAATTCTTTTTTAATAACTAATATTGTAGATTATATGATATATGGGACTCATGTATCAAGCTTATTGGATACATTGAGTGCTTAGACAACTTAGGGATTAAATTACTAGATGAGTTGTGTACTGACCTCATACTTTTACCACTTCCCAAGCCCTTGTCCAGTTTTATTATTAATTACAATATAATCAATAATGAGAAGAGTCCATCAGAACTTATTACTTTGATTATCCAAGTGGATAAGGACATGGGGTGTGACAAACCTATGGTCCTTATTGTGAATAATAAAAGTAAGAAAAAGGAATAGGGGCCCGGACCTATAAATTGTCTAAATCTCCCAAGCACCATACTTATATGAAGTGGAAGATCTAGAGGAAAGGAAAGGAAAATGAGGAAACATGTTTTTCCTGTGGAAATCTAGGTCATTGGAAAAGAAACTAAAACCAGAATCTTGAGAAAGCTAGAGGTTCATTTGTTAACAAGTGTAATCTTTCCATATCTACACATTGAGTATTAGATATATCTTGTGGTGATCACATCTATGTCCAAATTCACGAACCAAGTAGATTATAAAATATTTCTAGAGGATAGGTGGATATGAGAGCTGCTAATGGTGTGAGGATTGCTTTTATGGACATTGATGAGTACCACCTTTCATTGATAATGAGAATGATTTTGGTTTTAAAATATTTTTATTATGTACCTATGGTTTCCAAGAACATATTTTTTTGTATCATTCCTAGATGCATATATTTTTATTTTCAAGTTTGAAAATAAAAATGTTTCTTTTATAAGTACAACAAATGTTATGGTATGGAAAATTTAAATAATAGTTTTATGTATTAAATTAAAAAATCATGTGTTGGAAATTGATAATGAATCATGTTCACAATAATCATATAACACCCAACTTTGGCATTACCATCTTGGTCATGTAAACTTGAGTCATTTGACAAAGCACTATCAAGATGGTTATTTAGACTCATTTGAGATAAAAACACATGAAAGATTTCATGATTTATTATAAGTAAAAATGATGAAACCACCATTTGGTGGACAGGGTGAAATAATCACAACACTTCTAGGATTAGTACACACTGATGTGTGTAGACCATTTATAGTAGAAGCTAGTGGTGGATATTCTTTATTCATAACTTTTACTAATGACTTGAGTAGATATGGGTATATCTACTTGATGAGGTATAAGTCTGAGTCCTTTAAGAAATTCAA
This sequence comes from Viscum album, assembly GCA_963277665.1. Lineage (NCBI taxonomy): Eukaryota > Viridiplantae > Streptophyta > Magnoliopsida > Santalales > Viscaceae > Viscum > Viscum album. Next base: position 1,595,447,300 of record OY728150.1, read on the forward strand.
GGAATTTGATAATGAAGTATATAATCAACTTGGAAAGAAGATAAATAAGCTTTGATTGGATAGAAGTGGTGAATATCTTAAAAAAGAGTCAATTGATTTTCTAAAATAGTTTGGTATTATATCTCAACTTACTCCACCTTACACACCATAGTGAAATGGGGTTAGTGAAAGGAGGTACCATACCCTTTTAGATTTGGTAAGGTTATGATGTGTCATTCATATCTTATATTATACTTTTGGGTATATTAATTACAAATTACAGCATACACATTAAACCAAGTACCAACTAAAGTAGAAAATGGAATTCCCTTTAAGATATGGAGTGGAAAGAAAACCATTTTATCGCACACACATGTATGGGGTTATGAGGAATTTGTTAAGGACTTATGATGAAATAAACTAGAACCCTAGGGAATAAAGTGTATCTTTATATGATATTCTAAGGAAACAAAGGGATACTACCTATATAACCAATAAGACAAGAAAGTTATTGTTTCTAGAAAAATTGTCTTTCTTGAGAGGGAGCACATTCTCAAAAAGGATATTGGGAGAAAGATTGACTTAAATGGATTTGATGCTTAAGATAGACAAGAGTTGGTATAAAAACATATTCTATAGGTCCCCAGGGATGAAGTGGTTCCTGAAACACATGTACTGTGTAAGAGCTTAAGAGAGGAAAGAGAACATGAAAGATATATTTTCTTAGTCACTAAATATGGGGAATTATTATTGGTTGACAATGATGAACCTAACTCCTATAAGGAGGTAGTAGACATCTCAAAATCTATAAGATGGTAAGAATCTATGAATTATGATATGGATTCCTTATATCAGAACCATGTTTGGGTTCTGGTCGATGCACCAGTTGATGTAAATATTGTTGGATGTAAATGGGTATTCAAGAGAAAACTGGACATGGAAGGTAAAGTAAATACCTATAAATTAAGTATAGTGGATAAACCTAGTAAAAACATCAAGTAATTTACAAAAATGAAACATTTTCACCAGTTTCCATGTTTAAATCCATCAGAATTATACATTCTATAATAGCTTAGTATGAATATGAGATTTGGAAGATGGATGTCAAAACTGCATTACTTAAAGAGAACCTTTATGAAGATGTCTATATGACACAATTAGAAGGATTTTTGACTCCAAGTTATGAGAAAATAATTTTTATGTTGTAAAGATTCATTTATGGATTAAAATGAACATCCTTGTCATGGAATATTCGATTCAATGAATCCATTAAATAATTTGGTTTCATTAAGGATGAATGTGAGCCATGAGTTTACATGAGGTTTAGTGAAAATATAGTTATTATACTTGTAGTATATGTTTATGAAATATTACATATTGAAAACAACATACCAGTCCTACAATCTTATAAGGATTGGTTAAACAAGTGTCTACATGAAGGGATTAGGTGAAGCAAACTATAGTATAGGGATCAAGATAATTGGTGATAGATCAAATAAAATTCTTGGAATAATATAAAGTAAATATTTTTACCAGATTCTAAATAGACATATTATGGAACAATCTAGTAGTGGTTTGGTTCTAGTGTCACAGGGTTTTCATATTTCTAAGAAAATGTGTCCTTGGAAACAATAATATAAAGAGACAATGAGAAATATCCCATAGGATTCATTGATAAGAACAATCATGTATTCCATTTTATGTACTAGACTTGATATTTCCTATACATTGATCATGGTGGATATATATCAATAATATCTAGGAGAACAACATTGATATGATGTTAAGGCTATCCTTAAGTGTTTGAGAAGAACTAAGGATATGTTCCTAGTGTATGGAGGATATGAGGATATCATAATTAGAGGTTATAATGATTCTAGTTTTTAGATACATCATAATGATATAATGTTATAGCTAGGATATTTTTTCTATCTTAATAGAGGAGGTGTGAGTTGGAAGAGTTCAAAGAACCTAGTTGTCGTTTGTTCTATAGTAGAGTTTGAGTATATAGTGTATTTTGAAGTAGCAAAGGGATCCATTTGGATTCAAAACCTTGTTGAGGATCTTAATGTGTTACCTATAAGTAAGGACCCTATCACATTGTATTGTAATAATACTACAATAATGGATCTTGTAAAAGAGCCATGGTAACACCAACTAACAAAGAACATACTCCATAAGTATCACCTCTTGAGGTATTTTCATCAGAGGGGTGAAGTTTCAATAATAAGAGTACCCACCAAAGAATACATGGTGGATCCCTTGACTAAAGATCTATATCAGAAGAAGCATGAGTATCATGTGAGAGCTAGGAGATTGAAGGTTGTTAGAAGTTGGATCTAGTGCAAGTGGGAGTCTGTTAGAGTTGATTCCCTAAAACCAACTTTAATGTACTTTATGATAACCTATTTTAATATTATAGAATATTAGAAAACTTATTATCACATCATGATTATTCTTATATGTTACATAGTATATGTTGATGTCCAAAGAGTATTTATCACACTAAAAGGTCATAGTAGTTCCCCACTATGATGAGAACTTGGAAGTGTTCTGACACTGTTATTAAATATATGTTCTTTAGATGGAAAATATCATTTAACAAACTCAAATGATATAGGATATCAGGGCTGTAGAATTATTGGAATTCGAGACACCTTCTCATGGTGTACAGCCTTGGTAATATCTAGTAGGATATTATGAGAACGAGACCCGCCAGTAGAAAATCCAAATTTATAAGTGTCATTGGATATTCCTATATGCAGACATGTGTATTGATCCTTAGACATTTTGATTATTATCAATTAGTATTTTTAGTCGTGTACTTTTATGTATTGATAAAAACAATGATGATAGATGTTCACAATGAGGTATGATACATTCGGTGTGTGACAAGTAATATTTCATTAATGAATAATATGAGAAAGGATTTTTCCCTTATGTTTTTTAACGAAAGCTGATATCTTTTACCCTTTGATTGAAATGATATAGCCTAAATAAATCTATGGCCTAGGTGTACAATAAGAAAGTTCAATTTCCAAGTAGTCAAAGAAATAGACATCGAGGATATATGTTGATGTCACCATCATGCAACTTGGTTGATTTGAGATATCATGATAAAAGGAATACATTACATAGTAAACATTAATAATAGGTATCATGTTGTTATAGCATTAACTTCTTTCCGTATGGGTACCTTGGGATGTTTCAAGACACTAAACTTAGACTTCAGGCTCCTTCTCCTAATAACATTAATTAAGAGGCCTAGAGAGTCACACACTAAGTGTATCGAGAATCTCAATTAAATAATATATTATTATTTATTATTTAACATGTTGAATAAATATTATTCCTCTATATAGTTTAATAATTATTCATATATTCTTGATCATATATAAATATTTATTTTGTATTTAGTGAATATAATATTTATATATTTATTGACAAATAATACAGTGATATTTATTTAATAAATAAATAGTCATTATTAAATGATCAATAAATATGATGGAGGAATGGAAGAACAAGTTTAATGGTCTAATGAGAATTAATAAATATTGAATATTATTTGATTAAATAAAATTTAATTTAATTTTCATGTTATGCACATGTTGAGAAATAATAATATTATTATTATTATTTGATATGGGGTCCATAGATATTAAATAAATAAAAAAGGGTAGTTGTGTAATTATTTTATTTTAACCCGAACAATATATAAACCCAATTATATTATTTTCTCAATAAGATAATTCATTTAGTTTGGTTGTGCAAAATGGATTTGGAGAATCCTGTCAAGAACTAGATATCTCCCTTCTCCAAGAAAACTCCCAAGAACAAAGAGTGATCTTCCTCCATATCCCACCATCGAGTAAAGATATATCGAGGAGAAAACTTTAGAAGTGGTTCTCGAGGTAATCAAAGGTAGATGACACAAGCACTAGGATCATCCGTACTAGAAACTGAAGATTCCTACATCAACGTTTAAAGATTTTTGGAACATGTGTGGATCACTACTAGATGGAATGACTTTGATTCCTACAATTCAACAATGGAACAATGTATATATGTTATCAGATCCATTAATAAAGAACATATTCCATCAAGGCAATTATTTATTAAATTAAATTAATTATAAATAATATGTAATAATCCTCTCTTTTTGTTCTGTCATTCTATCCCTTATATATATTCTTTGATTCAATTTCATAGATCATGATATTTATCATTGTGTAAATCTAAGACTGATCACCGATCATAGAAAACAGAAATGTTGGACACTTCCCATCACATGATTCAAATGGACCCAAAAACTATAATTTATATCATAAATAACATTATGGAGATGATGGATCCATTATTAAAGTACAAGGATCATAACTACCAAAAAAAATTCTCATTAAAAATTAAACAATTAACACCTAAAAATGATGATTTTACTAATTAATTATAATTGGATAATATATGGTATTATAAGTATGTAAATGAATATATTATAGAATTATAATAATTTTAAATTTGTTATAAAGTATGTTAGATCAAATTTAAATCAAGTTGAACTTGAGGTAAATGTTTATCATCTCAAATTGTTTTCTTTGGGATACATGTTAGGTTATGAATCTATCTTCATTTATGAGGTGTATGTACAGCCATTTTTACATGTAATATCAAAAATATCATTCTTATGATGATATTTATATTTTCATTATAAGTTATTCTTTCATGAGTCTTATGATTAAAAATCTACCAAAGTAGTGAGGGATTTATATTTCAATCTCATTTTAACCGAGATTATTTATGCTGGAATTTCAATTGAAGGAAATTATATGATCCGTTATAGATAAATCCCTTTAATTTTCTTCTCCTATGAAAATTTCATGATAATACATTTTTTCCTCTCATTTTCCCCACTTTAAGTATTCAAGATACAAAAAAATGTTGTTAAGGAAAAATGACTTTGTTTTTCTCTTCGGTTGAAAATATGTTTTTTCTATGTTCATGTTTTATAAAATTATTTTCAGGAATTTTTTTAACATTATCCTATGTTTTTTAAATTAATTTTTACCCATGATATAATTTTTACAAAATTGTTTAAAAGGAATGTTTTTTTCATTTTCCAAAAAGGTACTTTTTGATTTTTTACCAAAAATATAAAAGGAATATTTATTTTAATGTACATGGTACGAATATAATTTATCACCCTCATGAAACCTAAATAATTTTAATATTTCTTAAAAAACATTCCAAGTTATTTCCAATGATTTTTTCCTTAATATTTAGAAAAAATATATTTTAAACAAGTGATTTCAATATGAAAGGGGAATTTTACTCAAGAAATGTTACCGTGTTATTTTAAAGTAAATTTTCATCTATAATATCATACATTGATGTTTCCTAGGCTTTATTAAGGATATGATCTGATTATATCATATTTATTCTTTCTCTATATGGTTTATGGTTATGATGATGAAATATCAATGAAAATCGTTTTGTTTTTGATAGGTTAAGTTACAATGAATGTTTTTTTATCTTGTAGCATACATATAAGTGGATTTATGATTATGTAAGCGGTGATACTATAATTATATAGAAATCTAATACATTGGGTAAATATGAATGTTCTTTAAGCTCAAATGGTATATATGAGGTTATCCTAAGACCAAAAAAGGATACATAAGAGGTTATACCAATCCTTAAAAATAGATACATGAGATGTTTTCCCAAGCACGAAAGAGGGTACACAACATGTTATCCCAAGTCCAAAGTAGGTACATAGGTAGTTAGAACAATACTAATAATGTTATGAATGTATTAGTGGTTGGACTTCATATAATATTTCTAGGATTATTATTATTACACACTTTAGGCCAATATTTTATAACATGATCTTATGATAATGTTATGTTCTCATAGCTCATGTTCATTTATCCATTTGTGATTAAAATCTTATGAACTATCACTCATTATTCCACGATTCATGTTTATGATCTAATAATTGGTGGGTATAATTTTCAAAGGTTAATATCAAGTTATCATACCCTTTATGTTATAATGATCATTAATATCTCCCTTATTCAACCTTACCAAGCATATAAGATCTCCCTTTATTATATTTTATTTTCCCTAGGATATGAATAAATTTTTTATGTATTATGTCTCTAAGAAGGGTGATAGTTTTTAAGTACTAAGTGAGAGAAGATATATATCTTTTATGAATTTGTTTTCTTTTGTTTTAATGTTTCTAATTTCACTAAAATTTTATAGTTTTGGCATGGACCATAATGTTATGTAATCAATATTCATATAATAAAATGTAATATTTATGTGTAAAAAGTATGTGATGTTGTATATATACGACCTCATAGATACATGATATACACCTGAATACTGTGTTGAGTACACTTCATTCACATTATATCTATGTTAAACTATCAAAGTGTCACTTTTGGATCTAGGTGGTACATTTAATTGAGAATGTGATCTCTAAGGTGGAAATTTATCTAGAACCAAAGATGGTCATGGTTATGATGTATTGGGTATTGTAACATCCCATGGATTTTTAATATATTTCTTTAAATAAATTCTTTATTGATATCTTTATTTATAAGAAATGTTTAACTTTAACAAAAAACAACTATACATTTAGATAAAAATATAAGTATCAAATATAACCATTAAAAAACATATTAATTCAATTAGTGTTTTTGAATAAGAGTATCCACTTTATAAAATATGGGTATAATTTAAATAATTTCTACATTACCAATGGAATTCAATTAGTATAACTAAAACAACTAAGTAAATAATTTAATGCTGAAAATATATTTTTCTAAAATTGGTGTTTTATGTCAATAAATTTAGTATATTATAATTCTATAATAAAATATAAATTTAAAATATTAATAGTATATTACTAATAATTTAATTACTAATTAATAGTAAATAATAATAAAGATTAATTGACATTTTAAAAATCTAATTTCATATATGAACGATTTTCCATCATATTTTTTGTATTTTAATTAAATATTGAATTATTAAATTTTATAAATTTAATTTGAAAAATGAATAAAATTTTCATATTAATAATAAAAATATAATCTTAATATTGATTTTGTGAATTTTTATAAAAATATTTTTTAAGTGAAAAATGAAAAATATAGTTTTTACAAAATAACTTGACTTTTATGAAATTATCAATATATAAGAATGAATTGAAAATTTAAGAAACATTTTTATAAGAACAAATATGTATTTTATAAGTGAATTTATTATTTTAAAATGTTGTTTTTAATTTACAAACCCAATATTTATATTTTATAATTTAAGTAATATTTTTCAAAAAAATTATTTTCAATTCAATATACATTTTTTTATTTTAAAACTATTTTTTATCACTATTAAATTTTTAATTAAAAATGGATTTGTTGTTGGGAATTATTACTTCAAAATTATATAATAGTGTAAATTTAATTTTTGGGCATAAATGATAAATTAACTTGGAGAAAAACTAGTAACTATGGAAAAAACTTAAATAGTAAAAATGACTAACATGTTTATAATTTATTTTTGAAAGTTTTTATTGACCTTATATATTATAAACTCTATTATTTATTAATTTTGGATCTATTTTCCTTGAGGGTGAGTTCCCATTAATGAAATTTTTTCGATATTTACAAAAATCTTACTCATTTTCACTTATAAAAGGGGAACTCCTCTCCTCACTTCACCTCGCACCAAAAACACTTAAGTTAAGACTACACACTTACCAAAAATATCCATAAAATTCCTATAAAAATTAATGAGGTTCTTTTCTCCTCAAAATTCCACCCCTTAAAGGTTGAATCCCTGTCGCCAAATATATAATCCAAGAAGTGATATTTTAGTTTTCAACCTCTCTTTCACTTTTCTATTTCTTTATATGTTTTTTCTTACATAATTTAATCTCATCATCTTAAAATCATAAAATAAGTATTAATATTATAATTTTATGTTATTATAATGATTAAATTTGGTCTTACTAATTCATTGACAATCTTCATGGATTTAAAGAATAAAGTCTTTAGAGATTACCTTGATCAGTTCATGGTAGTATTTATTATCGATATTATTATACATTCAAATAGAAAGTAAGGATTTGAATATCACTTGATATTTGTGATTAAGACCTTGATGAAGGATAATTTGTATGAAAAACTTAACAACTGCGAATTTTAGGGAATGTAATCTTGATATAGGGTATATCTATAGATCCATAGAAGATGGAAGTTATTAGACATTAGACTAGAAAAACCACCATTATTGAAATCCAAAGTTTTATTAGTTTGTATGGATATTATCAATTGTTTGTGGAGGACTTATTAAGACATTATATTACACCCATAAAATTAATTTGTAAGGGAGCTAAGTTCATTTGGAAAAATTAATGTGAAGAAAATTTAATAGAACTCAAGAGAAGGATAGTTAGTTCCCAAATGATTACTTTACCCTATAATGGAGAAGGATTTTTAATCTATAGTGATGTATCAAATAATGGAATGATAGCCATCCTAATTTATAATTATATTTTGATAGCTTTTTCCTTACGAAAATTGGCGGTTCATGAGAAAAATTACCCAACTCATAATTTAGAGTTAAATGTGGAAATTTTTACACTAAAGAGGTGGCAGAATTATATTAACCTATAAATGTGTTATATATATAATAATCATAAAATTTTATAGTATATATTCACATATAAATAGTTAAATATTTTCCAGATAAGATGGTTGGAACTGATTAAAGATTATGACTTCTCAATATATTACCACCTTGGGAATGTGAACCAGGTGGTCGATGCTTTGAGTCAAAAGGATCATGATAGATTATCTATTATGAGGATTATAAAAGATCCAATATTTTTATATTTTTAAATATTGTAACTAGAAATGTTTAAGTAATTGTAAAAATATTATATTTCTCAAATGAGTGTTCAACTATCTTTATAAGTGAAGATTAAAGAGGTGAAAAAGCAAGATGTTGAGCTAAAAAAGATAGTGGGAAATATTTCAGAGTTTAAACTTGACTATAATGGAATTTATAGGTTTAGAAACCATGTGTGTGATCCATACTTACTATATTTGAATACGGAGATATTATAGGAGGCAAAAGTTCTCGATTACTTATTCATCTTAGAAGTGCAAAGATGCATAAAGATCTAAAAGGGTATTTATAGAGGGACAATAGAAAGAGAGATATTAATGAGGATGTATCTACATGGTTTGTATATTAATAATTTCAGGATGAGATAAAATATTATACAAATATTTTATAGCCATTACCCATATATAATGGAAATTGGAAAACATCACCATAGATTTTGTCATCGGACTCCTCAAAATATCTAAAGGGAACAGTGCTATATGGGGTTTAGTCAATCACCTGACAAAGTTAGCACACCTCATCACTATAAAATAAAATTTCTCTATGGATTATATTTCCACTATATATATTAAATAAGTGTTAATATTTCATAGAGTACCACATTATGTTGTATCTAATCAGGATATGAGGTATATCTCTAGGTTACGGAGAAGTCTTAAGCGAGCCCATGAAAGAGAGTTGAGTTTATGTACTATGTATCATCCTTAGATAGATGTTCAGTCTGAGAGAACTATTAAAAAACTATAATATATTCTGATATATTGTTCTTTGTATTTAAAAGGTTTTACCTTCTTTTATTCATGTTTTCTTACAATTGTATCTTTCACTTGAGCATTTAGATAGATCCTTATGATGAACTATATGGAAAGAAGTATAAAACTACAATTTATTGGGATAAACGTAGAGAAATAAATATACTAGGACATGAGATATATGAGGAAATGTAAAACAAATTCATATCCATTCAAGAACACATGATGGAATCTCAGAGTTGATAGAAAAGTTATGCTGACAGTCATCTATGTGATATAGAGATTGAAGTTGGTAAAAAGGTTTTTCTGTAAATTTCTATATGGGAGAAGGTTATGCGATTTAAAAATAAAGGAAATTTTATCCATATATATATTGACTCCTTTGATATTTTTGATCGAGTAAGGATTATTACTAATCCCTTGGAACTTCCACCAAACCTCTCTCAGGTCCCTGATGTGTTCCTTGTATCACTAATAAGGAAGTAACTACCCAATCATTCATATGCATTGAACGTAGAGGTCATAACAATGTATTTTGATATTTACTATTAAGAAAAACATATGTGTATTCCAGATCATTGTGATAAATTTCTATTAAACAAGACAACACATCTGGTCAATGTTTTGAGGTGAAACCACCAACTTGAAGAATCTATGTGGGAACCTGATGATAAAGAATCCATAGTTTTTTATATCAAAGTGATATAATTTTTAGGGTCAAATTCATTTTAAGTTGGGTATATTGTAAAAAACTATGATTTTATAATTTTTCAAATAAATTTATTTTCTTTGATAGCTTGAGTTACACACAACACCAAGTTTTAGAAAACCATAATACACTATTAATATTATTATTTATACACGGTAGTTATAACCTTGTCATTACACTTTGAGGTATGAATAGAAATAACCAAAATTTTAAAATTAATTATAAAGGTTTTATATTAATAAAATATATTGATAGATAAGTACTTAATTTTTAGTAAAGTCTTTATATGCTTCGAAAATATGTTTTTTTTCTTTAAAAAATGATTATAATTATTTTTTTGAGAATAAATAATAAAATTAAATTTTTAAAATTGTATAAACTTTATTTTAAAAAATTATTTTCATTCTTGGAATCAACATCTCATAATTATCTTAGAGTTAATTTTTAATAATTTTATGAAAAGATTAATTTTTCAATAAATAGTAAAAAATACAGATTTTTATTAAAAACTACATTTTACTTTAAAGAATTTACAAGTTTCATTATGTTTTAAGAAGGTGTTAAATGTAAAATTTGGAATATTATATTATTTTTAATTAAATTTAGTTCCTTGGAATCATTTTATGATTACTTTTGATATAAAAATCATTTTATACTTATGATAAATCTTTCTTTGGAAAACCACTTTTACATCGCATCTGCGAGTTTGATTTTTAATTAAAATATACCAATTTTGTGAATTCTATTTTTTTAAAATATATTCCATTTTTTGAATCAGTATAATTAATATTATATAATAAGTTCATCTTAATTTTTGGACATAATGACTAGTAAAACCAATAAAAATTAATTACTGCGGTTAAGGTTAAACAGGTTTATCAGGTGGTTAAACAAAAAAGATAAAGGTGAAAATGACCTAAAAACATGTATAATTTAAATTTTATGTAAATAGTTTACCTCTTACAGAATAATATTCTATAATTTAAAATTTGTGATCCATTTTTCATGTGTAAAATGTGGGTATATTTTATTATTTTAAAAAAATTCCAAGAGTGTCCTCACCAATATTTATAAATGGGAACCCCCTCTCCTATCCTCTTCAATTTTAAAATTCATTTTGGTTCCGAAAATAACTACCCCAATAAATTACTTACATCCCTACCCACATTATATATGCCTTATTTTTATTGGTAAACCCTCCTAAAAAATATTTTGGTTCAAACCAAAAGTGGTTTTCTAAAAAAGAGGTATCATTCTTAACTGGACTTTTTTTATTTATTATTTAACCTTTTCAAATATTTTAAAAATATTTTGATATAATAAAATAATTATATTTAATATATGAATATGTTATTATGTTAATGGAATAAACTATATCAATATCCTCCCCCATTTAATGGGAAACAAAACCATCGATCATGTGTATAGTGAACTACCGCCTCGCAAACCAATGTAATTCATTTTCCTTCTCTGTCTTTCACAGATAGATATAATGATGGATTTATAATATATATATATATATATATATATATGATATTTTTAATTAATTATACTTATATAATTATAATATCACATCTACCTTCTTACATTTCAATCTGTTGGAAAATGATAATGTCACTCATGCGTATATGTGGAATGTCACCTCCATGAAGTGATGTGAAACATTTTTCATTTTATTTTGACATGGATGGTAATAAAGATAAATTTTATAAATATATATTACATATATGATATAAAAATTATTTTTTAACTATGAATCAATATTTACCTATATTCGTTCCCTCCATTGAAAAATGATAACAACACTCAGACATACGTTCGACCTACAATCTCTATGAATAGTGTAATTCATTTTTCTATCTCAAAATTTTATGAATGAATGTAAATATATATATATATATTAAATATATTATATTTATTTCATGATTTATATTTTGGATATTATATAACTATAAAAAATTTACAATGACTAAAACTACTGAACCAAAGCATACTTGAAAAAAGAAACAATCATCAACCAAAATAGCTATTTTAATAATGAAGTATTAATAAACTGGTGATAAAAGGTTATAAGTAAATAACATAAGGTATAGTATATATGATTATTACAATGGAATATGTATTTATATATACATAACGAACCTATATTTATTATATAGTAGTTTCAAACATGTATGAAGAATGTTGATACTTGAGGTAATGGATTTTCATCTCACTTTTATTTCCATGGGACACATATCATATTCACCACTTGTTTATTTTTTACGGTGTATATATTTCCCATGAATTTATTTTATGATTCTTCTCATAAAAATTTTGGGATATAAATACCCATATAATTTTATTGTTTTCACCAGTTTTGATTCAAATCTTACTAAAGTGGTACGGGTTTTGTGTTATAATCTCGTTGTATATCAGTATTGTTTATGATGGTGAAATATAATGATATATCTATAAATAAACTCAGGAATTTTATTCTCATATGGTTATTTATATAAATTACATGTATTCCATGGATTTTAATCTCTTTAAGTACTCAAGATACCAAAATAATGTTTTTAAGGAAAACCGACATTATTTCTCTCGTTCAAAAATCACTTTTCTTCCATATCCATGTTTTCTAAAAATGTTTTCCAGAATGATTTTATTATTACTATATTATTTTTGAAAATATTTTTTATCCATGTTTTATTTTTTTTAAAAATGGTTTAAAATAAATCTTATTTCCATTTTTTGAATGAGTTTTCATTGAATTTTTACCAAAAATGTGAAAGAAATATATATTTTATCGTACACGACATGAAAAAAATTTCTTCTATTATTCTTTGAAACTAAATTTAAAAGTTTTCAAGGATATTTTTAAATAAAAACTTTCACTTAATAATTGGGAAATTTTAGATTTTAAATAAGCTATTTCATAGAGAAGTGGATATTTTTCTCAATATATACTCTAATTGATCTTTTAAAATAATATTCTCTCTAAGATGACATCCTTTAACACTTCTTAATATTTAATAAAAATATGATCCAATGATATAATCCTTATTATTTCTATTAATGTTTAATTATTATAGTTAAAATATGTTAATGAAACCAATTCCTTTTCCACTAGTTATTCTATGATGACATGTTGAAATGATTATGAAACCTGTTTCTTTTCTATGGGTTATACCATGATGAAATGTTTATGAAACCTATTTATTTTCCATGGGTTATTCAATGATGTAATTTTTATGACACCAATTTATTTTCCATGGGTTATTCCAAGATGAAATTTTTATGAAACCTATTTATTTCTCATGGGTTATGATATAATGATTTTTTTGTGATCTTCAGGAACATATATGTATGATTTTCATTATGTGATAGGTGAGATAAAAATTATATATAACTCTAATTAAATGGGTAAAGATGGATATATCATGAGATAAATGGGATTGGAATGGTCAATAAACCCAGTTCAATAAGGGACTTTGTCCACTATGATAGTATAGGGAGTGAAACTTGACTACTACGATGGTTTAGGGAGTGAACCTGTTCTACTATAATGATCTTGAAAATGAGACTTTTATACCAATTAAATGATTTTATATAATTATTTGTATGCCAAAATTCTATTTATTATACCAATGTTATGATATCATTTATTTTTTTAATTCCTTTATGATTCATTTCTTATAAACTAACAAGATTTATTCCATGACTCATGCTTATGATCTATCATATATATGTTGTGGTTTTCAAGTGATATTATCAGGTTCCTATACCCTTATGCTTATATTATACGTATGTGATCATTGATATCTCTTTTATTTACCCTTACTAATAATTTGTGCTCACACTTTCCTAATATTATTTTCCCAATGTCATGAAGAAAGGTATTATATATGATGTGTCTAAAAAGGGTGCTATTTTGGAAGAACTTAGTCGGATATGATATAGTTCACTTATTAACCGGTTTTTTTCATGTCTAAGTTTCCAAAAATATCATACCTATACAACTATGGAATGGATAATTTTGTTATGTAATTAATATTTATATATTACGATATAATATCTGTGAATGAAAAGTGTGGGTTGCTATATTTTCACTTTATACCTTTTAATAATTTCTAGATGGTTTTGTGAATAATTTTTCATTTTCACTTCTATTTTCATCTTTGTTTTATCTATGATTAAGTGATTTTTTGATAATCCTATATATTTTATCATGATATGATTCCTTTTGGAAATGATATTTTTGATATCATATGATATTTTAAGTTAATGTTATGTGAGGTTTTAGGAATGTTTAAGAACATATTTATTTTTCCATGGGTTCATTAAGATATGTTTTTTATGGATTTTAATTGGAACCCACATGTATGGATGATGAAGATTGGGGTCCTATATGGCCCTCTAATCAATTAGTCTATGTTTAAATCTCATGAGCACAAAAGGGAACCCAAGAGGATTTATCCCAAGCTAAAGGTGTACATGAGAGGATTTATCCTAAGCCAAAGGGGATAAGGGAGGATTTATCCTAGGCCAAATGGGTACAGAAGATGTTTTATCCCAAGCCTAATGGTACACGAGAGGATCATCCAAATCCCAAGAAGGTACAATGTTAGTTAGCCCAAGTCCATTATGTGATTAATGTCATGGTGGGTAGTGTTGAATTATGGTTTCTATGATTATATTTATTCAAAACTCTTATGTAATAATTTGGTGCCTGTTATTATGATCCTTAGATCATGTTTAATGTCTCTAGATTCCAAACATTTTTCCATGGTTTAAGATTTTTAATTTAAGATTATATTTCCTTATATCATGACTTATAGACCACACTTAATATTCTATGTTCTTTTTAATAATAAATTTCTCCTATACCCATGTTTTCTCATATTCTCATGATCTAACCTTTGATGACATGTTTATAAGTTTCTCCTTATTGAGTGTTTGAGATCAACCCTTTATATTTATTCCTTAACCTAGGTTATAATGATAAGTACAACTTATAGAAAGTCTAGACGGGGGGTTTAGCGGATTTTGATTATAGAGAAATTATTGTATATATTAAGATGTTTAGATAGATAATATCCAAGAAATTAAACCTTTTGGTCCTTGGGTTATATGGATGTTTGTGAGTTTTATTATATAAATCATGAGTCTAATGTATTATTTAAGTCATGTTTATCTTGGGTGACTATAAGAACACCCTAGAAATGTGTTTGATATTAGGATCATCCTTGGTTTAGTTGGGTATTATAGATATTTCTTCAATGAGTTCTCCCATATATAAGCACTGATGTCTTGGATTACCAAGAAGGTGATGAAGTTTTAATGAACTGATCTGGATGAAGAGGAATTCTTGGAGGCAAAGAGAATATTAGAGACAAATCTGAAACTGATACTTCTATAGACTAGGATTATATATTTGGTTTATAGTGATTCATTAGGTGCTAGTTTAAAATTTGTGTTGATAAGTAATCATTAGTTAGTGTATTATGGGTCTCACTAGCTATGACCCCATGAGAGAAACTACTTTAAACATGACTTAGAGTTGGAGGTTATTGTATATGCTCTAAAGTATTAGTGCCATTATATTTTTAGTGAGATATTTTCCATATACACAAACCAAAAGAGCTTTCGGTACCTATTCTCTTAGTGGGACTTGAGTCTATGATAGAGGTATTTGGTGGAGTATCTGTAGAAATTTTATTTTGAGATGACTTATACTCTAGGTAAATATATTATTGTTGTAGATTTTCTTTGAAGGAAAATGCAAGAGCCTGGAGGGAGACCTCCATAAGAGGAATGAAACTTGATGAGATTATTGGATTAGTGGTTGGTGGATGCATATGAGGACCTTGGGGTGATGAAATTATAGGAGTCAGTTCCATAAAACCAACTTATGCATACTTTATGATAACTTGTATTCATTTTTTTGAATATTAATAAGCTCATTATCACATTATGATTGTTCTTATCCATAATATAGTATGTGACAATGTCCTAGGAGTTGCTATCACACTGAAAGGTCAAAGAATCTCCCTTCTATGATGATAACCTAGAAGTTCCATGAAAATATTCTTAAATATATGTACTATAGAAGGATGGAATCATTTAACAGACACAAATTATATAGTCTATCAGGGGTAGAGACTCATAATACTTTGAGGAACCATCTCATGGTGTATGCCCTTGATAATTTCTAGTGTAGAAAATTATATGAATGAGACCCGCTAGTTGAAAATCCATATTTACATGTCTCATTGGAAGTTCCTATCTACAGATGAGTGTATTGGTACTTATACATTAATATTATTATCAATGGATGTTATGAGTCACGTACTTTGATGTATTGATGAAAATTCTAATGAAATATGTTTTCAAAGAATTTGGATACGTTGGGCATGTCACTAGTAATATTTAAATAATGAATAATGTGAGAAATTATTTGTCACTCATGTTATTTAGATGATGTTGATATCTCAGGCCCTTTAATGGAAATGATATAACCTAAATAATTCCATTACCATGGTGTTCTGTAGGAAAATTAAATTCTAAGAAAGAGACATCAAGAACATAGTTTGATGGCACCGACATGCAACCTTATTTCTAAGAGATATCATGATAAAGGGATTATATTACACAGTAAGCATCCTTCAATGGTTTCATGTCATTATGAAATTGATTTTTTTCTTAATATGTACCTTGGAATGTTTTTAGATTCCAATGTTGGAATTTAGGCTACTTCACATAATTCTATTGAGAAAGAGGCCTATAGGGCCACACATTAAGTGTATCCAAAACCTAAATTATATAATATTACTATTTATTATTCAAAAGGTTGAATACATATTATTCCTGCAAGTTCTTTAATAATTATTCATGTTTTCTTGATCATATATATTTTGTCACCAGTTATTTGGTATAATATTTTGTGAATAGAATATTTAATAAATAGTTATTTTCTATTTAGTGAATATAAGATTTATTTATTTACTAGTTAATAATTCATTGATATTTTTTTATTAAATAAGTAGTCATTGTTCAAGGTCCGATAAATATTATGGAAGAATGGAGGACTGAGATATATGATTTAGTGAGAAATAATATACATTGAATATTATTTGAATAAATAATATTTTATTTAATTTGAAATTTTAGCGCATATAAAGAATTATTATTATTATTATTATTGATATGGGGTTTTGCAGTAATAAAGAAAAATAATAAGAACACATGAAAAATTATTATTTTCTAACATTAGAAGTATATAAACCCAATTAAATTATTTTATTTAGGGGATGCCAATTTCATTTAGTTTTCATTAATAACTTTTAGAGGAAATTATCTTGAATCCATAGAGAGAACCCACTCTAATAATGCTATCAAGAACAGAGATATATCACCCCCTTCACCACTCTTAAACCTAGATAGATAAAAAAATCATTCTTCAAGAGATTCTTAGAGTGATAAAAGGTGAATGACGCAAGCATCAGGATCTTCCGAACTAGCACCCAGAGATTCCTATAATGACATTTAGAGGTTTATGGAACATGTGTGGATCAATTATAGAGGGAATATACTATTGATTCATACAATTCATGGATGGTATGATGTAGATACGTCCTCAAATCCATCAATTAAGAAATAATTAACTGCCTAGTAATTCTTTAATTATTTAAATTAATTATAAATAATATGCGATGATCCTATGAATTTGTTATGACTTGTAATATTAAATTATCCTTTGATTCAATTTTATTGATCATGAAATTTAACTTCCTTTAAATCTAAGATTAATCATCTATTATTTAAAAAATATGAGTTAGGCATGCCCTATCCATGGATTTCATTTCATCTAGAGCCTACCAGTGGTATCAGAGTGGTCACATAAATATTTTTTACTATTTAAAGATCATTGATTGATTTACACATTTATAATTATTTTTGAATTCTAACTTAATTTTTCTTTAACCCGAATAACAATGTAATCTATTCTTATTATTCTTTATTCTCTAAAGTATAATCAAATCAATTATTTTTATGAATGAAATACAATCAAAGAACTCATCAGGAGGTGTTGAAGATTCTGGTCAGATAACACAAGAGTACACACCGTGTTTCCCATTGGTACACACTATGTTCCCATGTTCAATTCAAAAATAATTAATTTCGAATTAATCTGATCCATGGGAATTTATTACACATGGTGTGTATTAAAATACACAACATATTGAGTGGGCCATCTTGACACACAGTCATTCAGACTATACACCGTGTAACATCCACACATGACATGTAACCCATTAGTCAAAGACGACATGTGTATTTACATACATGACTTGCATGACTGGTGACCATGTGAATTAGAGACCACACACTTTATATCCCATTTACATTTCATGTAGTCCATTATTTTCTATGGAACAGTTACAAATTGAGTCCCTAGGTATGTGTCATGGATTGACGATGAGAAAAATACATGTCGGTAGCCAGATTATACACATCATGTATATTAAAAAATGATGATGAATTAATATTAACTTATTATACTGGTTAAACCCGACCAACATGTGTTCCATGTGGTCGTTATGTTGATAGTATATTCCATGTAATGAGTTATATATATATATATATATATTAAATGTCTCATTAATTTCTTTATAATATTCAAAACTACATACCCTATATAAGTAAGAATACAATCATTACTCTATGCACATTGAAACATAACATGCTTCATAAATACCATGTGTTCTGTGTGGTCATTAAGTTGATTGTACATACCACAAAATTATGCGTTAAGACATGTATGCCACATGTTGAATGAGTAAACAATATACAAATATGATACACATTTGGTAGTTTGGATGGGTACTCACCGTGTTACCTCCAAGGTACATTTTTATACATAGATAACTTCAAATAAATTTATTTAATTTGTTTGAAATTATGATGGATGAAAATTTCAAGAAATTTTTTGATGAGAATTAATATAAAATTATTGATTAATTAAAAAGAAAATAAATTTATTTGAGAAAAATTTATCTTAAATAACAAACAATTAGAATTGAATGTAATATTTTATTAATTGCGCAATTCCTTTCATTTATGTGGATGATCAGGAGCATAGTCCATAATTTTGTATTTATTAGTTTTCTTTTAATTTATTATTAAATTAAATTGATGGTCTATGTGTTATCCCTCTTCTTATTATGTAAGGGCCTTCGAACATGTGGTTTCTTTTATGTAATCTTCTTAAAAAATTATTTGGTTCCCCTCACCCACATGTTAGAAAAAGCTTATGTAATGGATGATGATCCAAAACTAGTGGAGGGAGTTCAAGTTTTGAGCTAAAGAAAAACAAATCCAAGAGGTATGGATAGGTGGAATGTTTCAACATAAACAATAAAACGTTTCAAGGCATTTTTCCATAGTTATAGGATTTTTTATTATCCATTAGATAAACTAAAAATTAGTAACATCTCATAATCATGCCACTTTATTATTTATTTTTGTAAAGTTGTATGGTTATTTCATTATGGATTTTTTGTCACAATTACATGAATTAATTAATTAATTAGTAGAAAGATATAACTAAAATAAATTTTCTTATGATTAAATTTTATCTAAGACATGGTTAATCACATTATAAAATCCAATTAATATTAAAAATAATGAAATAATGATAAAATGGAAAATTAATGCATAAATATAAAATACCTCAATTATATATATTAATTCTATGTTTATTTCCACTACTTAAGTTGAAATCAAATCATATTTCAAAGTTATTGAACATCCAAAGTCGGTGTGCTTTCAATTATCAGGGAATTATAACTTGATGTTTTGGGTTAACTAAAATTTTTTAACATTAAGGATTGAATGATAATTTATGACTCGGTTTAACTAAGAGGAAAAAGTTTAGGAAATAAAATTTAAGGTTTTCAGTATTGGGGAGTCCACTCAACAGATCACATGATTATGAGTTAATATTATTTGAATTCAGAATAGCTACAAAAAACAATTAAATTTTTTCAACCAGACAAAGTTGGGGTAATAAGAAGGGGAATATGGATCCTTTCCACTAGAATGTACAAGTACCCGAATATTCTGAAGTCAATGGTGGGGGATATGCGGTTTTAAAAAAATAGTTTGAGATTAATAAATATAATATTTATTTATTTTTCTAATTTTCTCAGATAAAGTTCTAAAATTCTATTTTTATTATTTATAGAAATGGAAATAAATATGGCTTCAAACATATCACTATGATCCATATTTGAAAAGGATAAACTTATCACATGAAAAAATATGCAAGAGTGGAAAAGGGACTTATATTTTATCCTATTCTATAGAAGTAATTTGAATGTTCCTGAAAAACATATTCTAGAGGTTCCTAGAAAAGAGGCTAGTGAGGAAGATTTTTCTATCTATGAGAAACATTTGAATGATTCCACATATGTTCAATGTTCATGCTATCATTCATGACTATTGATTTTCTAAAGTAATAAGAGGAGATGGATTTTTATTGCTTGATTTATCACATTTAAAATCTATATCAAGAGAAGTTGAGATCAAATAGATACAAGATCTGTAATGCTATATTTACAACCAAGCATGGAGGGTTGACGCTATCTAGGCCTCAAATATTTAATCTTATTGGAAACATTGATTGATTATATATCTTGGGGAGTTAATTCGGAGATGATTTGTGCACAATTATCATACTTTCTTCACTACCAATGACATTATACAGTTTTAATTTCAATTATAATATGATAAATAATGAAAATAATCTTTTAGAATGTGTAACTCTGATCTTCCAGGTGGACAAGGACATGGGGAATGAAAAACCCACAATCATTATGGAGAAAAATCAACTGAATAAAAAAAAGTTTTCTAAGACTCATAAGAATTATAAATATCATGATCACCATCCTTCTAAGAAGATAAAGATCTAAAGGTAGTGAAAGGAAAACGAAAAAGTATGTTTTTTATACAGAAAGTAGGACCATTGGAAGATGAACCTTATCTAGAATCATGGGGAAGCTAAATGCACATTCGTTATTGAGTGTAATCTTTAAATATCTACACATTCGGTATTAGATATAGATCATAGTGCTCAAATGTGTATCTAAATATTGGAACTATGTAGATTTCAAAATATTTCTGGAGGTGAGATGGATTTGTGAGTTGCCAATGGTGAAAGGCTGTCTTCTCTAACCATCAGATATTAGTACCTTTATTTTTCAAAAAGAATTATTCTGGTGTTAAGATATTATTATTATGTTCCGACTAATATGAAGAACATAATATCCATATACAGATGGTTTTATTTAAAATTTGGAAATAAATTTTTTTCTTTTATAAAGACAACACATGTAATGGTATATCAAATTTAAATAACAGTCTTTATATTTTAAATTGAAAAAACCATATATTGGAAATTTATGATGAATAACGTTTTCATGGCTCATATAACACCCTTATATGGCATTACCATCTTGTTCATGTAAATGATAAGTGTTTGAACATGATTTATCAAAATGTTATTTAGATTATTTTAAACTAAAACTACTTGAAATATGTCATGATTGTTTACAAAGAAAAATAACCAAACCACCATTTGGTGGATAAGATGAATGGACCACATATCTTCTAGTGTGGTACACACAAATGAAGTAGATAATCACATGGAAATTATATAAAGAAGATTCGATTGTATCGAGTTGGTGAATATATTAACCTAGAGTTTATCAATTTTTATGGGATTTTGAGATTATATATAAACTCACTCTACCTTACACACCATAGTTGAATAATGTCCATGGAAGGAGGAATTATGCCTTTCTAGACATGGTAAAGTCAATAATAAGTCATACGTATATTCCATTATTCATTTTGGGATATTCAATACAAACTATGGCATACACACTAAACTGAGTACTAACTAAGGTGGAAAACATAATTTCCTTATTGTTATGGAGTAGAAAGAAAATATTTCTATCACATAAAAATCTATGGGGTTTTGAGGAGTTTGATAAATCCTTCTTAGGAAATAAACTTGGACCCTGTTGCCCAAATTGTATCTTTATAGGGTATCCTACAGAAAAAAAGAGATATTAGCTATATAACCCCTTAGAAAAGAAAAAAATTGTTTCTAGAAAATTCATATTTATCAATAGGGATCACATCCTCAATAAGGATAGTGGGAGAAAGATGAATTTTTATAAAGTTGATTCTCAAGAAACACAAGAGTTAGTACATGAACATATTCTACAGGTCCTTGTGGAATAAGTTTTTCCTAAAACACAAGTACCATGTTGAAGCACCAAAGATGTAAGAGAACCCAAAGGATGTGTTTTTTCTAATCATTAAAGATGGTGACACATTATTGGTTGAAAATAGTGAACCTCTCTCTTACAAAGAGACAATAGAGAGCTCAGAAGCTTCAAGTTGGAAAGATTACATGATTTTTTAAATGGATTCCATGTATCATATCTATGTTCTGGTTTTGGTTAATACATTAGTTGATGGAAATCTTATTGGGTGAAAATGGGTATTCAAGGGGTATTCAAGAGAAAACTGGACTTTAAATACAGAGTAAGTACCTATAAAGGAAGGCCAATGACTAAGGGTTTAAACAATGTTGAGGCATTGATTATGATGAAATATTTTTTCTAGTTTTAATGTTTAAATCCATCATAATTTTACTTTCATTAGAATCTTACCATGAATTTGAAATTTGGAAGATGGGTTTCAAAATAGATTTCCTAATTGGGATCCTTTAGGAAGATGTATACATGACACAACTAGAAGGGTATGTGACTCTAGGTGATTCCAAAAAGACATCAATGTTGTAGAGATCCATTTATGGTTTGAGGGAAAAATATTGGCCGCATAATATTCAATTTGATGAATCTATAAAAAATTTTAGTTTCATTAGGAATGTATGTGAACCATGTGTTTATAAGTATTTTAATGGGAATTTGGTCATTATCCTATTAGTATATATTGATAACACATTTCTTTTTGGAAACGATAAACTGGTATTACAATCTATTAAAGATTGGTTAGACAAGTGGTTTTCCATGAAAGAATTAAGTAAACCAGCCTACATTATAGGGTTCAAGATCACTCCTGACAGATCCTAGAGGTTTCTTGGATTACATCAAGGTACATAAATTGATAAGGAATTAAGAGAGTTAGTATGGAATAATCCAAGAGTGGATTGGTTCCAATGTCACATGGTATACATATTTCTAAGAAAATATTTCCTCAGACACAATAGGAGAAAGGCAAAATGAGTAATAACGCATACAATTAAATGATATGATCAATCATGTATTCCTTGTTATGTACTAGACTTGATGTCACCTATAAGTTGATCATGGTCATTAGATATCAAACTGATCTAGGTGAACAACATTGGTTAGCTGTTGAGTCTCTCCTTAAGTATTTATGATGGAATAAAGATATATTATTTATGTATGAAAGATATTTTGAGTTAGTTTTTAGGGGTTATACTGATTATAGTTTTCAAATAGATCATAATGATTTGAATTCATAGTTTGGGTAGTTTTTATATCTCAATAGAGGAGTTATAATCTGGAAGAGTTCAAATCATCTAGTGGTTTCCAATTCTATAATGGAGTCTGAATATATATCAGATTTTGATACAACAAAATAATTAATTTATATTTGAAAGTTTTTCTAGGAGACTGATATGGTACCAAACATTATATATTCCATCACATTGTATTTTGATAATAATATTGTGGTAGTTGCTGAAAAATATCCAAGGTATCACCAATGGTTAAATCATATACTTCAAAATTATCACGTCTTGAGGGATTTTTCTCAAAGGGTTGAAGTTGTTTTCAGAAAAGTCTCCATAGAATAAAATGTGATAGAACCCTTTACTAAATTCCTATCTCTGAAAAAGAATTAGTATCATGCAAGAGATGATAGACTACATTTTGTTAGTAGTTGGCTCTAGTACAAGTGGTAGTCTATTTGAGTTAGTGCCCTAGAACCAAATTCTATGTAATTTTGGATAACTTGTATTCATTTTTTTTGAATATTAATAAAATAATTATCATATAATGATTATTATTCTCCATGAAATAGTATTTGATAATGTCATATGATTAGATATCTCACTAAAATGTGATACTAGTTCTCTACATTGATGAGAACCTAGAAGTTCCATGAAGGTAGTATTAAATACATATTCTATAACCGGATGAAATAATTTTAGGGACGAAAATGATATAGGATGTCAGGGATGGATAATTATAGGGTTTTGAGGCACCATCTCATGGTGTATAACCTTAGTAATTTCCAGTGTAAGAAATTATGAGAATGGGACCTTCAAGGAGGAAATAAACATTTATATGTGCAATTGGATATCCCAATCTATAGACATGTGTATTGGTCCTTATAAGTTAATATTTTTATTAATGGATTTTAGGATTCACTTATTTTTATGTATTGATGAAAACCATGACAATATATGTTTGTGGAAAAGTATGATACATTGGGTTTGTGATGAGTAATATTTCATTAATGAATAATGTGAGAAAGCATTTGCCTATTATTTTCTTTAATAGAATTTTATATGTTAGGACCTTTAATGGAAGTTATATAGCATAAATAAATCCTTGTCCATGGTGTTATGTAGGTAGGTTCAATATCCAAAAAGTCAAAGAAAGAGACATCGAGCATATAGGTTGATAGAACCAACCTAGAACCAGCCCAACAAGAGATATCATGATATATGGATTATATTTCATTATATGAATCTATATATTGTTTTATTTCATTGAGACATTAACTAATTTCCCTATGGGTGCCTTGGAGTGTTGTTAAATGCTAACACTAGACTTTGTGCTCCTTCACCAAATTTCATTAAGAAATAGTTCTAGAGGGTCTAACACTAAGTCTATCCAAAATATCAGTTAAATAATAATATTATTTATTATTTAACAAGTTGAATAAATATTATTCTCACTTGCAGTTTAATAATTATTATTGTTTTCATGATCATATATATTCTATAACCAGTTATTCTTGAGAATATATTATGTGAATAATATTTAATAAATAGATATCTGTTATTTAGTAAATACAATATTTATTTATTTATCAGTTAATAATGCAATTATATTTATTTTTTAAAACAAATAGTCATTATTCAAGGTCCTATAAATATTAAAGACGAATGGTGGGCCATTATTAATGGCCTAGTGAGAAATTATATATACTTAATATTATTTGAATTAATAATATTTAATTTAAATCAGGATTTTATTAAAATATAATTATTATTATTATTATTATTATTAACATGGGATTTCATAGGAATTTAGAAAAATAATAAGGGTGCATCTGCAATTATTATTTTCTTACCCTATCAGTATATAATCCCAAATATATTTTTTTCATTAGGGGTTTTCAATTTTATTTTTTTGTGAAGAGTGAAATATGGAGATAATTCTTTCAAAGCTATAGAGAGATCCCACTCTAAGAACGATCTTAATAAGAGAGAGCGATCCTCCTCCTCCACTCTAGAGTCTGAAGAGATCAAATAGAATCATTCTTTAGGAGATTATCTAGGTGATCAAAGGAGAGCTAAAAAATAATCGAAATATACCTTGCTAGAACCCATATATTTTTGTGATGATGTTTGGAAGTTTAAGGAACATGTGTGGATTACAACTGGAGAGAATCTCATATTGATTCATATAATGAAACAATGCTATGATATAGAAACGTTTTCATCTCCATCAATAATGACAGAATTAATCACAAGGTAATTTTTAATTACTAAAATTAATTATAAGTAATAAGTGATGATCCTATATCATGGTTATAGTGTTTAATCATCAATTATTCTTTGACTCATTTTCAGTAATCATGACATTTATTTTCAATTAAATCTCATATTAATCATCGATCACGACAAAAATCAGAGTTCGGTATACCCCATCCAACACTTCTCCTATGCCCAAAAACATTATAAATACCCCCTTCATTATTATATTGATGTTAGTGGACCGGGTAAATACCATCCCGGATTCATATCACAAATTATAAGTGATGGAGGAATGG
Source organism: Viscum album (assembly GCA_963277665.1). Taxonomy (NCBI): domain Eukaryota; kingdom Viridiplantae; phylum Streptophyta; class Magnoliopsida; order Santalales; family Viscaceae; genus Viscum; species Viscum album. The sequence goes on from OY728150.1 coordinate 1,595,473,769, forward strand.
TTGATAAGAAGTGACCTAGTTCTAGGTTGGTTGATTGACAGTGATGACATGAACTATGTTCATAAGAGAGTTCTGATTCTAAATTCCCTGTTATAAAATATGATGAAGGAATACCATGGATTTCAATGGGAAGTGAAGTTAGGTTTTAAATTTTTTTATTGGGATATTATGTGATTCTTACAGTGGCTAGGAATTAATTGAGTCTTCATGGAACTTGTCTCTCATTGCCTGACCTATCAGCGGACCAAGAAAAAGAATCCATGACCATGAGGTTTAATTTAGACAATTCATGTTCATTTTTAAAAGTAGGATGAGGTGAATATTACATTCATTAAAGGTTTTCCCAAGACCTCGATAACTCATGATGTTGTTTGGGTGATAGTTGATTAGCTAATAAAAGTGGAACATTTCTTGACAATATGATACACTCACTTTGTTGATGAGTTTGGAAAGAATTATATCCAAGAGATTTTATGATTTCATGGAGTTCATTGCAGTTTCATATCTGATTGTGACATGAATTTTTCATCATGGTTTTGGAATGTCTTGTATAAGTGTTTAGGTACTCAGTTAAAACAGAGTATGGTATATCATTCAAATATCGATGGATAGTCAGAGAGGATGATCTAGATATTGGAGGATGTTCTTTGGATATTCTCCTAGAGCTTAGAGGATCATGTGATGATCATGTAGACTTGGTGGAGTTATCATACAATAATAGTTTCCAAGATTCTATTTATATATCACCTTTTGAGGCTCTTTTTTTCCAGTTGGGCCGCTTACTGCTGTGTAGGCAGGAGTTAGTGAGTCACCTATCATTGGGACAAGTATGGTTTAGGAGACCTATGGGAGGGTGTAATTGATCGATAAGTGATTAGTTACAAGTCATAATAGAAATGTATCATATATCTACATGAGGAGACAACATTTCAAGTTCACTAAAGGTGGATTGGTTTTCTGAAGGGTGTCACCTCGATTGACGCATCGTTGTTTGAGGAGGCAACAGAACCTAGGTCCTCAGTTTGTGGGACAATTTGAGATCCAAAATAATTTTATAATAATAGCTTACCAAATGGACCTTCCTACATGATAATAAGTTATGTATGAAATATTCCATGTGTTTCATCTTCATAGGTACGAGAATGATCCTACACATATAATCGATAGTGAGGAGGATGAATTAGAACCAAATGCATTATTTGTGAAGCAACTAGTTCAGATACTAGATCAGAGTGAGATGGTTTTAAGTGGGAAATATGGTACCACTTGTTTGAGTTTTTTGGTAGTATGGTAAGATCCAAGAGGAGACTCAGGAAAAAATAATCTTATGTTTCGACTTAATGACCCATGTTGTTTTGTGCTAGAGTTCTAGATACACTTATTGATGATGATAAGTTGTTAAAGGAGGAGATTTATAGAATCCTCAATTTATAAATGTTTGTAATTTTGGTCCTTGTGGTATTTTAAATTGGTTATGATATATGTCTGAGGTTTTAAGGGGGAATAAATAGGTTTTGGGTATTTTTTTGTGAACCACATACAGGACCATGCCATGGTGTAGGTCGTTTCATGTATGTAACTTGACTGTGTGACATAGGTAGGACTTACTTGACCTTGGTCTTGGGCATGCAGTAATTCAAGTCATTCTATGAGCTAAAGTAATAGTGTCATAACCATTACAAGGTGGAAGGCATGGTGATTCAAAAACAGGAAAGGTTTCATTACCACATTGTGGAGGGTTACCGTGTTGGGTTTCCTTGGATTTATGTGATTGAGGACACCATGACTATGTTGGTAATCACTAGTCCATGGTGATAGCTATTTAAAAATTTGAAATGGTTGATTCAGACCTGATCATTCAGAGTAAGTTATAGTACTTATTGAAGGCATGTGAAATCATTAAGAGGGGATGTTTAATGTGTTATTGAATCATTTTCATCTTGATTAATTGATTCACCCTCTTCCTATTAATAGTTCCTATGATATATAAAATTATGGGGAAGAATTTTGGATGTTCTTCATTCTTTTTCATTGACCTAGGTTGACTACTTCTTTTTTATGACTATTCTTATTGATCTAGGCTTAATGATTTCTCAACCTCTCTTCTCTAATCACTATTTATGAGAGTGACCGAGTTTTCATCCTTGATAGAATATATATATATATATATATATATTCCATTAATGACATAACTCCTTGGGTAAGTTGATATGGTTTTACCCTACTGAAAAGTTTCCCTTATTGAAAATCATTCTAGAACACTTGTTATGATGGATTAGAATCATTTCTATTGAATTTATGGCATGAAAGCTCGTTTTGGTTGGTACAAGGGTGTGATAAAAGTGATACCCCTTTGCGGAGAATAGATTTTGGCATCAAAATGAGTGAGGTAAAATGTTCCTTACAATATACATCCCTTTTATGAAGTTATTTAATTTATAATAAATGCGTGTGTGAGCATGTGGAGTCCCTGAGGCCCATTTTCATTATTGATTTCATGTGTGTGTGCATCCTATGAGACCATGATTGATTATGATCACAATTCATTCTTGTGTGGATTTTGAGAGTTGTTTTTGACATGCTATGTTGTGTATATATGTATTATCCAATATTGTGTGTAAATGCACGGGATATGAAGGTTCTTCTTATGGTAGAAAATGATAGGTTAATCACCATGGATTGGATAGCCCTTAGAGGGGGATCATGTGTGGAATGAGATGATGATGATAATGGAACTAAGAAAAGATAAGGGTAATAATGGGCTTGAGGCCTAACTTGAGGTAGTGATATTAAATGACAGCCTTGTGGATCAATTTGAGATGGATATGGGGTAGAATGACCTTGTGGCTTGACCCGTGATTATGAAGGGACATGATAGTCTTGGAGTCTGAGAATCATTGGCCTTATGGCTACTTAGGTATATATATATTGGCCTTTTGGAAAACCCATGACAGATTGGTTGGTACACAATTACTTTACACATGATTTATTTTTGTTTTTTTGGCTCTTCTATTTGTTATCATGGCATATATGGGTGATCATTAACATGGTTAATCAACTTAAACAGAAAAATCAATAACATTGTAAAATTTGTGTTTTATTTTTTAGATAAATCATTTGTGATATTGGATATTTTTATTTAATCAATTGGTTATTTAGATTGTATATATGAACCAAGAATACCAGAAATAACCAACCCACTAGACTCTCTACCCATTTCCCCATTGAAATTTTGCTTCTACTCACTCTATCTCCCAAATAACCCCTTCTTATTTCATTTAACCACCCCTACCCCTTAAATTCTGAATTCCCTAAATGCCCGACACATGAACCACTCCAGGAACTCTCCTCTCCTCTATCTTGAAAAATTCCTTTCCTAACTTCCCTTCAACATTGATTGACAATGCCTTCTCCTTCTCCCCTACCTTCCCGTGTGAACCACAATCACCAGTGCACAACACATATGTGAACTCTTTCACTTTATCCTTTAAATCTAGATCATTACTCCCTCACTAAAGCCTTAAGTTTAATCTTTATTTTTAGACCAACTCTAGGTGAGGATTGTGATGTAGGGAAACCCTAAGAGCTTGTTTGGAAGTGCACATTTGGAAGGAAAATAAAAGATTTAGAGTGATTGAAACCAATTTCCCCTATTTTTTGATGTAAAAGCGATGGAGAGAAATGTGAGGTTTGGAAAAGGGGAGAAACACATTTCTCCCAGACCCTGTATTTACCCTATATTGGAATCTTTCCAAAATTGGGACGATTCAGAAGGAAATATTACACCTTCTTAATTGGTTTTTTAAATTTACCATATTATCCCTACATAAACAGCTGGTTCATACCATTTATTTCCTCACATCGTCATGACCTTCCCCATCAACCCGATGTTGTTCGGTTCCACTATCGGTACAGTATTCATATGTTGATATTATTTCAAGTATCGGTGTTATTCCCCTTTATGATTTTCATCATAATCATCTCATTTTCCAATTAGAAATTGTGGTTTATTGAATTTCATAAAAAAATATAATTGTTTTATTTATTCCTAGTTAAAATATTTTTTTGAATTGATATTTATTTAAATGAAAAAAAATTATTAATAATAAAAAACAATATTTTCATAGGTATCTAAATATTTTGTTCAACGTAATTTATAAATAATAATAACAATCAAATATAAATAATTTTGATATTGTGTATGTAAATAATTTTTTATTATAAATAATCATAAATAATTTATAAATAATTCTTATTATAGTTAATTTTGAATATAAATAATTATGATTATCTTAAATTAATAGATAATATAAATAATTTTTACTTAATAAATATTTTGAATCAATAAATTTAAATTAATAATATTTTTAAATTCATAAATTTGATTACCTTGAATTAATAATATTTAATTAATAAATTATGTAAATAATTTCAATTATCATTAATTTGCCTTTTTAAATTTTAAATTTTTTACTAATATATGTTTGTAGATTAATGTTTACCAAATTTTTGTGATATGAAAGATAATTATTGATTAAATTTGAAATTATTGTTTTTTGATTTGTTATAAAAAAAGTAATAAAAATAATTTTTTTATGAAAAGTTTACTTTTGTAATTTAACATAAATTATTAGTGTTGGCCAGACATAGTGGTAGGTGTGGTGTCTGTGGGGATCTAATCTATCGTTTTTTTGATCTTGGGAAAGTAGGCCCATTAATCCTATGTGTATGTTTTATTTTTTTAACAATGGTTATTTATGTCAATTTCACCAAAATAGTTTCTTTTCTTTAATTTTAAAATTTTCACCATATGTGATGGAGATAAATCCAAATCATTTCATTAATTTTTCTAGGTTATTGATCAAAATTCAAGGTGATAAATCACAATCATTTCAATTCTATTCTTTTATAAACTATCAAATCATTTCTTTTGTTTTACAAAAATCTGACGAAACAGTGTAAAAAAATGGGACAAAATAAATAATGTTTCTTCCTTCTCTAGAAGATCACAAATTTGATTCGAGAGAGAGGAACCCTATCCAGATGATAGTGTCCCTTAGCACCTCAATGTGAAATTCATTTATTCCTTCTTCTCCAGGTAATGAAAGACCAAGGGTTTGGGAGAGAAACCTTATATTTCGATCCATCTTGTGGATGGTTCTCCAATATAGGATCTAAATCTACCACATGTCTTATTTCCCTATCTTTTGGATCTACCATGATAGTGTTACTTAATTTTTTCTGCATCGATAGTCAGTTATAAAACACAAGAGTCTGGTTTTGATTTATCTACCCTGCTAAAAATTATCCAGAAACCACATAAGTTATATGAAAGTCAATATTTTTTCTTATTTCGAATTATATAGATTGTGTTAATAACTTATTTTACATATCTATTTTTTGTAGAATTAAAATGTTAGGGATTCAACTACGGAATCAAATATTCATCAAGAGTTTGCAAATATTGGATGTTTTGTTAAACAATCTTGATGAAAAAAGAGACCTAATCCATGGTTAGAGTTATTGGATAACATTACAAGAATTCTTAATGAAAAAATGAAATAAAATACAAATAAAAATATTGTGATAGATAATTCTTCGCTGATTCAAAATGAAATGGAACATTAGCATTAAAAATCCACAAGAGTAGTAATCTTAAATTTCCACACATTAACTCAGATGATAATTCTAAAACAATCTTAGTTTTTGGATCAAAAAATGATACATCCTTAGGCACATAGAAATTTAATCAAGATTCTATAGCTATTGGTTTAATAGATATTGTTATCATATATGAGTTTCCATTTATATTTTTGGATGTTAAAGGATTTATATATTTGATGGCGCTTTCATGTCCTAAATTTTGTGTACCATGATGATGGAAAATTTCTGAAGATTATTATAAGATCTATTCATATAAAATAATATGGTTAAGAGATTAATTGGTTTCTAATTCCATAAGAGTTTCTCTTACCACTGATTCTTGGAAATCTTTTCAAAGAATCAATTCTATGTCTCTCACTTCCCTTTATGTTGATAATGATTGGAAGCTAAACAAAAAGGCTTAAATTTTTTTCCTATTATTAGCAAAAAAGTGAGGCTATTGGGAAGATAATAGGGAAATGTTTATGTGATTGGGGTCTAGAATGTATTTTTTTAACTATAGTTGAAAATGCTAGTTCAAATGATGTTGTGATTTCCTTCTTAAAAAAATATTATCTAGGCATTAACTTGTATTTCTCAAAGGAAATATATTCATTTTATATTCATTTCCCATATTTTTAATCTTTTTATGATTTCTGGATTTAAGGAAATGAATGATTCATTATCTCATGTTATATAATTGATTAATTATGTTTTACAGTCACCAGTAAGGTTAGTTAAGTTTAATGAATGTGTTTTATGTGAGAAAATCCAATTTAAGTGTTTATTGTCTTGGGATGTTTGCATGATATGGAATTTAAATTATTTTATATTTGAAGAAGCTCAAAAATATTAAATTAAATTTTATGATTTCTATGGCATTGATCCATTTTTTTAGTAACCTATTTTTGATAAATGTAATGCGAGATCATAATGACTGGACATGCATAAGAAGGTTATTCCTTTTTGTGCGAAGGTTTTGCAAGCTTTCAATTAAATTTCTCTGGTTCTTATTATGTTACTAGAAACACTTTTCTTGATATTTTTTGGCATATGGGATTTTTTATGATTGAAAAATTCACTAGGATTCTATTGAGAATCCATAGATAATATAATGAAAGAAACTTTTGAAAAATTTTGGGGGAATTTTGAAAAAATGAACATGGTGTTTTTTTTATTTTTTTATTGATCCAAGAAAGAAACTTGATTTAGTGGATTTTTTTAATAAAAATTTACTCCATGGATCAAAGTTAAATGATGAAAAAGAGCAAGAATATATCGTTGAGTATTTTGGTGAATATAAAAAAATGGTTTACCCTGAACAAAATTCTATCCAATATATTGGGAAATCAAGGAATGCCAATCAAACAATTCAGATTTAATGATTGAATATTAGGTTTGAAGTTGGGTATTTGGAAGAATCAGTGGCTATCATGAATGAGCTTAAGAGATATAGGATTGAAAGTGGAAAAGATGAAAATGAGTCAGAGTTATAGAAATATTTCAAAGATGACCTAGATAATTTTGAAAGGAGGATTGAATTTTATGTTTTTTATGGTGGAGAATTAATCAGCCAGTATTTATGGTTATTTATCATTTGAAAAATATGTGTATGGGTAATTCCATTATCAATGGTTTCTTATTAATCATGTTTTACCACAAGAGGTCATGTGTTGGATCTATTTAGTAGTTCATTAAATCATAAACTTGTGTTGTCTATAATATGTGTTCAAGATTGGTTAGGAAAATATCTCATTCCAAATATGTCTAATTGAGGATAAAAGTTAATATCTTGATCAAATTGATTTAGATAATATATATTTTTATTTTTATTTTTATTTTCTTCTTTAAAAATTGGTCATGTATTTAAGACTAATGATTTTTTTTATTTTTTTTAAATATGCCCTTGATTGCTTTAGATACGATTTTTGTGTATAAAATGAATCAACATAAGGTATTTCCTCCTTTATTATTATTATTATCAACATAAGAGAGTGTGACTAGTAAATGTTTTTATAATTTTTTACATGTCCTGAAGTTATTTGTTGTGATTTGTTTATTTGTAATACCAAGTAGATAGTTTATATAATCTATATTCTAGTATTGTATCTTGAATTAATTGAATTAATATTGATTGAAATTATTATTTTATTCTATTAAATATCTTCAAATGAATTTTTCTTTTTGAATTTGGTTTATTGATTAATTAAAGTTTCAAATGTATATTTGGTTTATTGAAACATTGATTTAATATCATGAATGTTTAATTTGGATATGTTTTAGTTCATGGTAATAACTGAAATTATTACTTTTAATTTTGTTAATATTGTAACTTGTAATAGTTTTCCACAATTATTATCATCAATTTTAAAGTTATCAGTTCATTTTTTATGAAATTATAACAAATATGTTGTGATACCTCTGTTTATTTTATATTTCAGTTCTGCATATTTTTTTGCTAGATGGACTTCCAAAAATTTTGAATTGAAGTTGGGTTGGGATCAATTTTTTATTTTTTATCAGCATGATTATAAAATTTGTTGGATATTAAATTTTCCTTTTATATATATTTGATGGATAAAATAAATTTATATTAATGAATTATATGTATAGATAGACAATGGTATTTTCTTGAGATGCTGCTGATGGTTCATGTTTGGTGTTTTACTTTTATTCAACATATTGGGTTACTTTACCTTTATTCTAGAATATGAGTGTTACTGGGTTTCTTTTGTTATACAGAAGTGATTTTGGGTTACTTGTTCGACTAGAGGAGTTCCACTATGCTGGTGTACAGCGTTTCTATAAAAAAATTACTATAGTGCTAAAGGGATTTTTTAGTTTTATTTTTCAACCCTGTGAGGGATTTTAAATGGTTAATTTGGTAATTTCAGATATTTAAAGAATGTGTCAGTTTTTTTTAGCTTTTGTTAATACAAATTTCATTTCTTGGTTGGTTGTTTTGGTTATTAGAATATATAATGTTGGTTAAATCAGTTTTGAGAAAATCTAAATTTCTTTTACAAGATATACTGTTTCTTTACCCATAACAGCATACACCTATTATGCATGTGTATTTATGTTAAGGATGCATTGGTGGTTTCTTTCTAGGTTTATAAACACACCCTAAATGAGAATATCGATTCACATTTAGAATTCATGGTCAAGGATCGAGATGGAACAAGGGTCTAATGATATAGACCCATGGACATGGAGCATTATGTTGGGGGGGTTTTCAAAATGTACTTTAAAGTGTTTTCATAGTGTCTTAATTTAATTTCTTGTTTCTTGATTATAATTTGGTTTGACCTACGATATTGGGGGTTATTTTTTTATTACTATGTGTGAATCAAAGATACCATACATTTCATTTGTTATATAATTTTTATTATTTTGTCTCACTATCCCCTTTTGTGTTATTATCCTTTTCTTGATATGATTCCGATGTATGCATTTCGTTATCAAGGGTATAGTATTCGCACTTCAATATTCAGTATCTTACTACTAATTTAAATCCTCTTCTATATTTGGAGGTGTGAATAAAGTCATGCTACACTTTGTTCTAGATTTTATGAATCAGGTGTGGGTGTTACGCATTTATTACTTGATTATTACTTATTTTTATTTTATATTGATTATCGGTTGTTTGTAGTTTTTAAAAATCGTTGACTTTTTTTATATAATGGTTTTATTTATCACATAATGTTTTATAAGTTTATAATATTTATAATATTCAATGTAATATAATATAATATTACTCATGAGTTATGGATTTATTGGTTCATTCCTTGGGAGTTTTAGAACGATTCGTAAGGATGAAATTTAGCAGGAGATAGTTTCAGTAACATTTAAAGAACAAAAGACAACATATTGATAATGAGATTAATATTAATATTACCATTTGATAAAAAAAATTATTTACTCGTAAATATCATATATTTTCATAAATAAAGTTTCCATATTCATCAATGATAAAAATTTATACCATTATTCTTGTAGTTGGTTAAACTATCCCAAACTAGAACATGCTATAATTTATGGGTGGGTATTATTATGAATGTGATTATTTTATTATAGTATTGTTATAAAATAAATATAATGATATTATTTATATGTTATTAAGGTGATTAATTATATTTTTTACTAGGTGGATGAAAAATATAGAGAAGAAATGATTATGAAGTGGTTAATATTCACGCTGAGAACTTGAATATTCTCTTGGAGGGTCTCTTGGAAATGGTGGATTAGAGACACATTCTTGTGAACATAGGTTAAAAAAACGTGGAAGGGGACTTTAAGATAGGAAAAATCGTAATGTTTACAAGAGTAATTTGAAGGATAAAAGTAGTTTTGAGTGGGTATAGTAAAACTCCTTTTATAGGTGGAAATGTGAGACATTTGTTTAAAAACATAAGTTTGCTGAGTAGTAGAGATAGAATCACAAAGGAGTAAGGTGAGAAATGGAAATTAATTTTTCTGAGATATGTGTTAATGACTCCAAAAAATAAAAAAAGTCTTTTATAAAGATTTTATATCATTTTAATTTTTATAAATTAGATCCACTTTATGTTACCACTTTTACCCCTCTTTTCCTTGTTTAAATATTTACCACATTAATTAATTTTTTTTTCTAAAAATAAAACATGGGCCCCTCTTAACCAATTTTGATATGATGACTAAAAATTTGGTCACCATATAATATTATATAGTTTATATATATGAGAAAATTTACTTTTAAATTAAAACAAAGGATATATAGAAAAACTATTTTTGTAGAAAAGGGACCTTTTAGACATTAAGTGTTATTATTCTAATTTACTATCAATTACTAATTTAAATAAGTCTTATTATATATTTATATTTAAACATCATATTAGTTTAATAATTTATAATATATCTCTTTAATTCATTTAGATAAACAATAGAAAACACTTATAAAAAACATTTTTTTTGGAAATAATCCCCTTTACCCTTAGTGTGGTAACTGACTTTTACTTTGATGAATTATTTTTGTTCCTAAAATAAAATTAATCTTATTACACAATTTGAATATGATTATTAAAAATATGAAATTCAATTTAACTGATTGAATTTCTAAATGTGATAAAAATTATTTTTAATGCATAATACATAAAAACAGTTTTTTGAAAAATTAATTTTTAAGTATAAAAAGAGTTTATTTTTATTCTTTTCCATGTAAAAATAATTAGATAAATATTAATTAATTAGTTAATTTATATATTTAATAAATTTCAGTAATATCATTATTCAATGTTGAGTAATTTTATTTTTTTAAGATAAAATACACAATACTTAAAAAATAGTTTTTTTTTTTGAAAAATATCATTAAATTATTTTAACAACATCCTATTGAATTTAATTATTCATCTTTTAATAATTTAATTTCATAAATAAATTGATATTTAAATATTTATTTATATTTTATAAATAAATAAAATCATTCTTTAACAATATAAATAACAATAACAATACACAACGCATAAAAAATATAAAATATTTCAATTAAATACTATCATTTTATTTCATTATATTATTTTGTATTTTTTACTAAAAATTACACAATTAAAATATACCTATTGGATACATTCATACTTATTGAACATCTTTTCAATGAATATATATCCAACAACCATATTTCCAATGACCGTATATATAATAATCAGATTTCATTCCTATATATAACCTTATGTTCATTACTGAAATCATTCATTCTTTTCATGTTATTCACTATCAAAATGTCTATTATATTTATAATTCTATTCCTTAATCCATAGTTGTAATGAGGGTGTTAATATTCCTAGAAAACCCCATGGATATAGATTTTTTGTTCATGTGATTTTTATTTACTTGTGGATTTATTCCTCTGGAAGTTTTGTTAATGATTTTTTATATTGAATTCTCATTGTGTATTAATGTTTATCATGCATTGTAATATTTTATCTCAATAAAATTTAAAATTGTTTATTCTAGTCCAGTGTTTTGTGTGAAACTAGTTATTCAAAAATTTATTTATTTAAAGGAAAAATACATTGTAAAATCATGGGGTGTTATGTTGTATACTACTTAAAAGATTTTTTCTCTTGAAATTTAGTTACTCTGATTAAAACAAATGTGGGTACCTATAATTCATAATATCTTCAGGTTCCCATGTATCTTGCTCAAAATTATTATTTCTCTATATAACATTGACCAGGTGGGTTTTCTTACTTCCCAAAACATTATCTCTTTGATCCATAATCTCCATTAGTTTTCCCTCATAAGAGAGATCATGTTTTAATTTTACAACATTTTATTTTAGTTCATGTGATGGATATAGTATGTAGTTCCTTAAATATGATACATAGAACACATTATGTACTTGATTGAGATTTGGTGTGAGTGTTAATTGATAAGATGCAGTCTCTACATAAGAATGAATCTCAAAGAGAATGATGTATCTAGTGACGAACGTTCCTTTCTTATCAAATATTATAACCCTCTTAGAAATAGATATTATAATGAGTATCTTATCACTAAATTAAAACTCTAGATCTAGTAAATGATTTTCCTCACATCTCATCTATTGAATTTGTGTTTATTTGATATGTCACTGAATGTTTTGAACCTTTTTTTTATCATTTTTAACAATATTAGGTTCTAATAGCTTCCTTTTTTCAACTTCACTCCAGCATGTCGGAGTTATCTATCTCTTCCTATATAAAAACACATATGGAGTCATTCAGATATTTCAATGGAAATTTTTATTATATAAGAACTCAAACAGTGGATTATATTAATCCCAAATTCCATTAAATTCCATTTATCATGATCTTATCATATATTCTGAAGTTTTAATGGACCTTTTAGATTGACCATCAACTTGAGAATGATAAGGTGATCTAAAGGTCAACTATGTATATAATTCTTGCTGAAGGCTTAAATATATTTTTAATGTGAAAGTTGTCTCTCGATCAGTTACAACTGATAGTGATACTCCATGTATCCATACAACTTTCTTTATATATAACTCATAATTTTTATCAAGTGAGAAATCACATAAAATAATAATAATGTGTGTATAAGTTTTAACTTTACTCCCACTAACTAGATGGAATTATAACCTTCAAAAGTATTAGGAAGACTATTGAAAAAATCTATGGTGATTTTCTCCAATTTCCATATTGTTATAGGTAATGGTTGCATAATCCCATTATATTTTTTATATTTAGCCTTTAAATATTGGCATTCCAAAAATTGATATATGTACTCTACAATCCACTTATTTATATTTCCCCACCAGAAGTGTTTCTTAATATCTTTATACATCTTTGTGATTTCAAGGTCTATAGAGAAGGATAATCAATCTAAATTATCCAAAATATCCCTTTTTAATTATAGCTTTTAAGGGATACATATTCATTTCTTAAATCTTACAACTCTTTTATTTCCAATGTTGAACTCCATAATACTTCTTACTTTCTTCTATAACTATATATCATCTTTTATACCTCCTTGATCTTCACATAGATTGATGGATGAGAAATCATTTGGTAATGGTTGGATTCTATAGATTTTAATGTATTATGAAATCATAGTATTTTATCAATTCAAACCATCTCCTTCAATGCATATTAATATCTTTCTTTGTGAATATATACTTTAATGTATTGTGTTCAGTATATATATCACTTTTTTCTCAGAGTGATAATGGTGAAAAATATGAAATATAAATATCAATATCACTAGTTCCAAGACATGTGTTAGGTAATTTTCCTCATGGGTCTTTAATTAATGTGTGGAATAATCTATTACATTTTAATTTTTCATATCGATGCTTCCCAAACCCTTATTTAAACCACCACTATATCTGAATAAACCATATATAATATGTGGTAGTATAAGAGTAGGTGCAGTGACCAACCTCTTCTTAAGTGCCTTGAAGCCGTTTTCAAATTATTCTATGCAAAGGAACTCAACTCCCTTATATGTTTAATCGGTTAGATTATTTGAGCATCATGATAAATTTCTCATAAAACATCAATAATATCCATCTAATCTAAGAAACTATAGATCTTTTTCACAGTGGTTGGTTTTTGATATTCTTAAATCACCTCTTTCTTTAAAGGATCCACTGATATACCTTTACTTGTTTTTATATAACCCATTAATTATTCTTTTTTTTATCTAAAATTCACACTTGAAGAACTCAGTGTATAATATATCATTTCCTACGGTCATTAGCATAATCCTCAAATTCTCTTTATGTTCTTCCTTTCTCTTGGAATATATGAGAACATAATTAATAAATACTTCCATAATTTTTTCTAGGCAATCTTTAAATAACCCCTTACAATATCCATGAATATTTAAGGGGAATTTATAAGTCTAAAAAGCATCACTTTGAATTCATAGTTTCCATATCTCATATGGAACGTTATCTTGGGAATATATTCTCTCATTACCCTTATTTGATGATATCTAAATCAAAGATAAACCTCCAAGAAGTATTGATCCTCTCTAAGTTGATCAAATAGATCACCAATACATGAAAAATTATATTTGTTCTTGATCATGATCCTGTTAAGTTTATGATAATGAATGAAAAGATGCATTGATCCATCATTCTTATTGATTAAGATGATTTTAACCCCATGCTGAAGTACATGGATGTATAAATCCCCTACCAAGATTCTCTTGAATTTTAATCATCAATTATTCTAATTTATTGGTATCTATTCTATAAGAACTATTCAAAATTTTCATAAAACCTTGTATGGGTTCAATTAAAAACTCAACATCACTTTTTTGGTGGAAGAATAGATAGTTATTCAAAAAATACATCAATATACTCTTGTAATATTGAAATTTATTCAATGTTGAGCTTCTCTCCAACCATTTAGGCCAAGTATCCCTCACTATTGGGTATCAGGACCCATATTAAAGGGTTTATTTCTGATGAGAGTTCATAATAATCCTTGCATTGATATTTGATAATTATATTATTTTGGATGTAAAATGAGATTTCATTATCCCAACAATTTATATAAGATATATGTAAGGAGATACAATCCATGCCTAATATCACATCAAATTCCAAAATGGAAAGAAGAACTAGATATGTTGTAAGTATCATCCCAGAAATCTTGATTAGATAAGAGTTGTATACCTTGGACACAATCATTACACCACTAGGTGTTTTCATCGATATTTCAATATCTAATGTTTTTCATGGTGAATCAACATTATTAGAATATTTTCAGGATATTTCAGAATACAAAAAGATTGAATCAAAAAAATAATTCATAGATCAGAAGTGGATAATTTGTATACCTTCAACCACTTTTTTATCATGGTCCATTTCATTGGTAGTGATTGCATAGGATCTTCATTATTCACTTGGTATAGGAGGGTGTTGATGATTATTATCCTTATTAGATCTTTGATTAAGTAATTTATTTACAAATTTCCAAAACTCCTTAAATTTAAAGAATTATAGTGTTGATGGTGCACTAGTGGTGACATTCTTCTTCTCTGTTGTGTTAATTTTCCTCTTCACATTTCTTCGAAGATAATGTGCTTGATGGAATGCATTACTAAATGTTAAACATCTTCCTAGCTCTTTTAAATAAATCCTTCGAGCACTTCCTACCATATTTTTATCATGTAGGTGGTTGAATTTTTTTTTCCATGTGATTTATCATTTGATTTTCCATGAAACTTCATTTTAGTTTTCTAATGAGGGTCCTTAGTTTCCATTTCCACCTTATGTAAAAATCTAACAATTACTTTATAGGTGTCTAATTCTCTAATAACTAGTGTATTGGAATTCCCACTAAATGAGGAGGGACGTTGTCACATAAATGATTCAATGGATATTTGATCCTTCTATATTATTTTTGGATTTTTAACATGGTTGATATTATTATTCATCATTTAAGAATGTTGGGTGAGCATTAACATGATATTGTTAAATCAAACTCTCATCTTATTTGGTTGTTCATTCGAGAAATCAGCGCATTGTCTATTTCACCCATTGTTAACTCAGTTTCTCCTATATATTTCCCTTACTAAAATTAAAATGGTTAATAATGAGTAATAAATAATAATATATTAAGAGAATAACCATATGAAAAGTCAAAATCATGAAGTCTTAATCTAAGACAACTTTATTTTAGCCTATGATACTTTTTGTCCAATCTAGGTTGATTTATGTTGAGTTCTATAATAATTCATATCCTAATCCCCCAAAATAACTATACCCCATTTTGATATAAAATAATATGACCAAACACATCATTATATATTTTAAAACATTTTTACAATTTAAAACGTTACATATCACAAATAATATCACAATCCTAGAACCTAAAGTTCTAGTGTCTTGGAGGTTATATTCATAAAAATCCTATTACAAATTATTTTTTTAACATATCCCATAAAATTACTCACACATTAATTCCTTATAATCACAATCCAACATATAATTTCCTCAAGAAATGAGAAAAAAATAAGCGAGCTTAAATGCTTTGTTATTGAATTTTTTTAGAATGTTATAAAGAGGTTAGATCATAAACACGTGATAAAACATGAAAAGGGGAAAATATCTTATTAAACTAAACATGGAATAATAATAGTTTTCGATAAATCATGAAAGAGGGACATATAACATTAAAATATTGAATATAAACCATGGAATAAGAATATAGAAATATTAGAAAATAATCACGAGCCATGAAATAAAGAATATATGTGAGACATAACATATAAATGTTTCATAATCATAAGCATAGAAAATAATGAATTTGTGGATAATACACCATAATACAACATCCCATAAAATTGTTGATCATGAAACACAATCCTCTGTCCCATAACATACTATAAAAAGCATCATAATCCTATGTTCCATAGTAGACTATGTATCACAACTCATGTCCCATATTGGATCATGTATCGTAACTTACATCCTATAAACATCTCATGAGATATATATCTTTAACCAATAAATTAGATATATATATTGGAAATAACCTATCACATAATGATAAACCATACTTATGCGCCATATAAAATTAATCACACATCATATCATGTAAAAACTCATAGAAATAAAATGGGGTTCTTAACCTATTCAAAAGGTATCACATAAAATAAAATTAAGAGTTAGGTCAGATGATACTAAGAAATTAATCTTATAAAGGAGGTATATCATAAAATCACATAGAGTATGATCATATAAAATAATTCATAAAATATAGAACATTTGGATATAGAGTGAAAAATGTAAAAGAAATCATAAAAATATATTTTATAAAACATTTTCAACTTGATCGCAAAAGAGGAAGTTACGACTCAATTTAAAAAATATTTTTTTGAGAAGTTAAGAGGATTTTAAAAAAAAAATTATTTTTAAGGAGTCTACAATAATGGAACCTTTAAATGGAATAGTTTTAAATTTAGTAAATGTGAAGTAGAAGATGTAGAATTAAAGAAAGTGAAATGAATTTCCTTTTTAAGCTTTTTAATTATTTTTAGAGAAAAACCATCATCATTGAAAAAATTATAAAACTTCCTTTTAAAGAGAGATAAATTGAAATTTTAATATTAAAATAGTCTATAAATTTTATTTTTTAAAATAAGATATGATTTTTTTGAAATAAATAATACAAACATGGATGAAAAAGGGACATTATAAAGGATTAGAATTATTCCTAACAATGTCATATTTTTATAAGGAAATAAATCCATCAAAAAAGAATATTTTAAAGAGAAAATGTAAATTCCATTGATAGAAAGACATAGTTACATATGAAATAAAGAAATGGATGAATATAAGAAACTTATAAGAACATAGTCAAGGGTGAAGAATTTTTACTCAATGAAATGAATGTTGAGACAGCAAAACTCTTACCCAGGATTACTGCTAGGTCGGATGTAATCAAACCCTTTTATAATTATCATAGTCTCATTTACTATATA
Source organism: Viscum album (assembly GCA_963277665.1). NCBI lineage: Eukaryota > Viridiplantae > Streptophyta > Magnoliopsida > Santalales > Viscaceae > Viscum > Viscum album. Next base: position 1,595,491,391 of record OY728150.1, read on the forward strand.
TTTAATAATATCATTGATATTTATTACCTGTAATATTAATATTTAATATTCAATTATTATGTGGTTATTACTTGTTTATAGTTAATATGGATCATTAGTTGTTAGTAGTTCAAACTATTCAATGTCTTTTTTTTGGTATAATTGTTTTGGTTTTAATTACATATTTATAAATTTATAAACTATATAATAGTAAAAGTAATATTATATAATATCAATTATTATTTATAGTGTTCTAGGTTCGTTCCAAGGGAGTTTTAAGTATGATTCATAAATATAAAATTTATGAGAAGCTTGTTTCGATAATTTTAAATGAGTAAAAGATAGTATATTAATAGTGAGTTAAATATTAATATTATAATTACATGAAAAATTATTATTTACACATTGATATCATATATTATTGGTAATTAAGTTTTCGTAGTCATCCATGACAAAAATTTATAGAATCGTTCATGTAAGTGGTTAAACCAACCCAAATAAGAACATGCTATAATGTATTGGTGGGTATGGTTATGAAAGTGATTATATTATTATAATATTGTTATAATATAAATAAAATGATATTATTTATATATTTTTAATGTGATTCATCAGATCATAGAATAGTTGAATAGAAAAATATATAGAAGAAATGATTAAGGAGTGGATAACACTCATGTTGAGAACTTAAATCTTATCTTAGGGGGCCTCTTAGAAAGGGAGGATTTGTAACACCTTCTTGTGACTAGAGGTCGAAAAATGTGGAAGAGTAATTTGGATGAAGAAAAATGGGTTAGTTTCTAAGTTTAATTAAAATTAGAATATTATATTATAGTTGGTAGAGGTGATATTGTTTATAGGTGGAAATGAGGGACATTTATTTGGAAATCCATGTTTTGTGATGGGTAAAAATGGAATCACATGGGATTTAAGTGATTTTATTAAAGAAATGTTTTTGGGAAATGTGATATTGAATAAAAAAACTTACAAATTTCTTCTATAAATAGTTTATATCATTTTAATTATCATTAATTTGAGCCACTTTACGTTACCCTCTTTACCCCTTTTTACATTGTTTAAATATTGACCGTAGTAGTGGTTGTTTTACTAAAAATAAAAGATGACCCTTGTGACCCAATTTAGTAATGATAATTAAAAATTATTTCTCAATTTTATTTTATTTAATTCATAAATATTAGAAAATTAACTTTTAAATTAAAACATTGGATATATAGAAATACTTTTTTTAAAGAAAAATGACCATTTAAACATTAAGTTTTCTTATTATTATTTCTTATCAATAACTAATTTAGATAATTTTAAATATATTTTTATATAAATTTTAATATTAAATTATAGTAATAATTTTAAAAATATAAATTTAATTTATTTAGACAAAAATTACCCAACACTCATAAAAAATAAATATTTGAAAATAACTTTTTTACCCTTATTATGGTAAATAACATTAACAAAGTAAATTATTTTTATTCCTAAAAATGAAATTAAAATTATTAAATAATTTTCACATTATGATTATATATATTAAATTCATTTTATTTGGTTCGATTTCTAAAAGTGATAAAAATATATTTTAATGAATAACGCGTAAACAAAATAATTTTAAAAAAATACCCTTTTAAGAACAAAAACAATTTATTCTTATTATTTATCAATTAAAAATACTTAGATTAATATTGATTATTACTTTTATTTATAATATAAATATATTTATTTAACATCATTATTAAATAGTGATTAATCTAGTTTGTTAGGATAAAATACAAAATGGTTAACAATTGTTTTTTGTAAAATATCATTAAATACATTTCACCATATCCAATTGAATTTAACTATTCATCTTTTTGAAAATTTTATATTATAAATCCATTGGCATTAAGATATTTCTTTAAATTTTATAAACACATCAAATCATTCTTTAATAATAATATTATTTAAAATAATAATCCTATGTGACTTATAAAAAATAAAATATTTTAATTAAATCTTATCATTTTATTTCATTATATCATTTTAAATTTGTTTCTAAAAATTACACAACTTCAAAATACCTGTTAGATACATGCATAAAAAACAACCATATTTCAAATGACCAAATATCCAACGACAATATTTCTAATGACCATATATTTATACAGGTTATATTTCATTCCAACACATAGCCTTCTATTCATTACTAAAATCATTAATTCTATTATTTTTTTTCTCTCTCAAATTGTATATTATATTTTTAATTATATTCCTTATTTATATAGTTTCTATTAGGGTGATGATCTTCATAGAAAATTATGAGGATACAGATTTTATGTTTGTGGTATTTTTATTTACTTGTGGATTTATTCATCTTGTAATTTCCTTAACGATGATTCATATTACATTATAATATTCTATTAATTTTTAGCTTGTATTGTAATATTTTATCTCAAAAAAATGTATTGTAATTAATTTTAGTTCAGTGTTTCATGTGAAGTAATCTATTCAACCAATTATTTTCTAAGGAATAATACTTAGTAAAATCATGGGGTATTATAGTTAAACTTATTTTTTCCAGTTTCTTCTTCATGGTTTTCTCTGGTTATAAATTTGAAGGGTTTCTTACTAATTATATAGACACTCAATATACTATTGTTATATTAAGGTTATATCCTAGTATTTTTTTATTTTTCCAATATTTAAATCAACCAGTCTAAATTGAAGGATACACCAATCTGTTTTAACTTTCAATGGGATATTATTGTTTTGGGTAGCCCCTATTATAGACCTCATCTCGATTAGATCTAGTTGAAGGGTGGGTTAATCACCTATGATATCATGTAACATTTACAAATTTTTTATATTATTCATGGTGAGATTTTTAATATACCAATTTTTTTCCTGGACACACTTGGTCTATCTACTTATAGTTTCTAGTATTTTTTTAGTTTCACAACTACTTAAGAATGTTCTTATTATGTTATTTTTTGATGGATTGGTTTAATATCATCATTCCTATTGTTTATATGTTTATGATGTCTGTTATTATTATTTTGTAGTGTATTTTTGTTTTTCTTCTTTTATAGTGCGATTAGACATAAAATAAAGGTTAATGTATAAGTTAAAAAAATATTTTGGTAATAAATTCATTCATAAAAAATAATGACAAGGTTATGGAATACAAAAATTGATTAAAAATCATTTTAGATACATAAAGATAAATGTCTTAAAATATTTTTCATAATCCATAAATTTTGAATCATTATTGACTAAGATACACATCATAAAATAAATGAATGTTATGAGACACACATATACACATCATACATTCCATTATTAGATCACATACCTACACCATTATAATTTTGAGGAAGTATCATTTAGTGGAGCAAATATTCCTTGGATGCACCTATCTTGTAATGTGTACACATGAAAATTATAGAAAATGATTCCAAAAAATATTTTTTCAAAATAGTGTTTCAACTTATCAACATATTACATAATTAAATTAAACAAGATAGATGTGATTTTATCTCCAATTTGGAATATATCATAAATAATCTCATGTAATATAAATATCAATTTTATTTTTATGGACACATATTTCAATTTGGAGGAGTTGGTATTCCTTATAACAATTAGTAATATACAAGTAATATGATGAAAAAAGGATGTTACAAAATTGTTAAAACCATTGATACTTAAAATTTCACCACCACAAAGAACATTATATGATAGAACTAAAAATAAATAGTAAACTGTAATGTAACAAAATAAAAAAAATTACCATTTTAATTATTTTTAACTAGTAAATTTGGTTTAAAAGACCCTAAAACCATAACAGTTTAAAATTTGAAAAGTTAAAAAAGTATGAAAAGAACAGAAAAATATCTACTTAATACGATTAAAAAATCCAATAAATTAATATTTGAATAGAATACATTTCTGAAATAGACATCCAATAAAAAATGAAAAAAATTTGTTCAAAAGTGAATATAAAATAAAAAAGTACAACTTTTTTTAAAAAATGAATTAATGTTTGATAATGTCAATAAAAAATATATGAGATCAATTATTCAAATAAAATTAAAATTTTCATATAGAATATATGGCATAAAAATTCATATTTTTAGAAAAAATAACTATTTAGATAACAATAACACATATAAAAAATGCGTAAAATAGCATCGTCATTTGATTGAGAGAAATAATACTTGAGAGACTAACCCATACCTGTTAGAATCATAAACAGTGATATATAAATCACTATTAGAAAAATAGACTATGCCAATAAATTGAAACGGTTGGTATAGATCCCCAAACTGTTGGTACAACCTATAAAAAATGTTTGGAGTGCGCTTTTTTATGTTGGAATAGAACAATACCAATGGTTTTGAGAAAATCATTGGTATATGTTATGTAAAATAAAATTAGTATCTGAGGTCTGAACCCACATCCTCCCAGTTATATATCAAACACCTAAACTTTGTGTTAAATTATCTTTGTGAATATAATTGGATATATATATATATATATATATATATATATATATTTATAAATAATTTATGAATTTATTTAGTTGATGATATTTGATAAAGTAATTCATAAAAAATCAGGGTACCTATACCAATGGTTCTAAAAACCCATTGGTATAGGTACCTGGATTTTCGGAACCTATATCAACATTTTTGAAAAACCATTGGTATAAGTTTTTCATAAAGAACCTATACCAATGTTTTTAAAAACCATCAGTATTGGGGCATACCTATGCCCATGGGTTTGGAAAAACTATGGGTATAGAGTCTGAATAAGGTATCAATACCACAATTATTCCAAAACCGTGGTTATTGAAGGAACCTATGCTATCGGTTTTGAAAAAACATGGGTATATGGCTTCAATAAATTACCTATACCTATAGTTTTTGAAAACCATGGGTATAGGGTTTGAATAAGCCACCTATACCCATATTTTTTCAAAACACATGGGTATAGTTGACCTATACCAATGTATTTTCCAAACCATTGTTATAGGTCTATTGGTAAAGATTAAATTTCTAGTAGAGAATTCCAATATTCCACTCATGAAATGTTGAGATGAACAAAGATATTCTATCATGAGCACCACATGAAGAATTAAAAAAAATTAAATAAGAAATGCACCATGTGGTTACTTTTTTACACATTAAAATATAGTTATGAGAATAATACAAGAAGAACAATTACCACAAAATATTCTCATTGATATTGATTTCTAACCCCATCTAAGAAATTATAATTATTTTTATTCCTACATTTATAACCAGAAAGTGATAACTTGAGTAGAGCACCAAAAGGTTATCATGTGACTATAGTTTCCATGTTTTTATTTTTACATTAAATGCCTACTGTTGGTGTAAATGTAACTCTTTGTTGAAATTTTAGGGAATTTCAACTCTTCACTACATTCTTGAACATGGTGCTAGAAAGTCCTATAGTCTTCATGATAATAGATGACCACTCTATACCTGTATCAATTCTTTGTTTAAAGTATTTCACCACATATTCCTACAAATATTCAGAGGCAGATTATTCCATGGGAACAACCTCAATCCTCTACCCTTATTAGTAACTTTCTAACTTTTTAAATAGGGATCTTTTTTATGCTATAAATATTTTTTTCATAGAAAAAATTAATATCTTTTTCACACCTCAATATCACAAAAAATAAAAAACAAATAATGAATAAAGTAATAAAGAATAAAGAGATTATTATCACAAGTTTGTGTGGAAGTTAGTGAATGGGGAAAAGATATTACGATCGTATGAAATCCTACATATTTGATCATACTTCCAAAAAAGATTTCACATCCTTGAAAAACATTAATTCAAGGACATGGATATTGGAAGATGAAATGAGATATTTATAATAAACATTATAAAAATATCTATAAAAAATGATCCCACGAGGAGTAAAACAAGAAAACTATAAAATAGTATAATCAAAATGAAGAAGTGGAATAAATTAAATTACCAAAGAGTATATTTTCAAAATGATTCAAAACAACCTCTCACCCTCAATAATCCTTCCTTGAAACAAGAATTCTCTTTACTCATAAAGATAAAATTTCAATAATCACCCCCATTGGAAGACCAATCCAAAGCTATCATTTCAAGATTAAAATAGGAATCCATGAACATAAAAAATCATATGACTAAGAAGAATGAAAACCATAATACCATAAATAACAAAAAATTGAATCATTCATATAGTATAGCCCAAATATAAACCACCTTTTTTATCTTTTTATTATGTTATTATTTCTTTTGTTTTTATCATATGTAGAAATCAAAAGTCTTTGGTAACTAGATAGGGAATCTCAGAAGGGAAATAATAACCAATTTGTATATTTTTATATATAAAAATAGTTCATACAATTGGTAAATATACTAGAATCACTATGGTGGCTTGGTGTATCAGACGAATCCATACTCCATGGGTACAAAACTTAGAAACCCATAAAGGTTCAAGTTCACATTAGATGAATTGTATTTATTATTTATAATAAGGATTGGTTTTGAAGAGGCTTAAAATTTTTCATTGATGAGAATATTAGAAGATAAATGAATTTTACTACCATGTTAAATGGAAATGGAAGCTTGAGGTGGTATTTTATAAATCTATATTTTATAGATTTAAGATAAATAAGTAATTATTTGTGATGATTTGTGAATTGTGGTTCATGTTTAGGATATGTGTTGTTGAGAATGTAATTTTCAACAATTTATGGAAATTTAATATTTATATAAAGTGGGGAGATGGAATTGGATGTTATTCATGATAAGTAATCTATTAAAGAAAGTGATAAATCCATCTATTGTTGGAAGTTAATTTGGATTAGATTCAAAGTTCATTTGAAGAGACTGAGAGGGCCTTAAGAGAAATTTATGAATCTTGGAAAGTATTTAAATTCTAGTATTTGTATAAAATAATTGTAAAATGGATAAGTCCCATAAATCATGTAAGACTTCTCGGGGAAACAACGAATGTTTTCACATGAGACCTTATGTATAAGACATTGTAAATATCTTGTATGATTTATAAGTTGCGTTTGAATTTTACCACATTGGAATTTGTGTGATTATATAAATTCAAAAGTTTCTCTCATATGAATTTAAAACATATGAATTTGACCATATGAATTTTTAGTTGATACAGTAATACTTTGAGAGGTTGTGCGTGACTTCAGTGAGATGTGTATGACTTTGGCAACTGCTTTGTATGACTTCTATCCAGCATCAAGCTTTACATTAGTGTACGCCTTTGAGAATTGAAATGTGAATTTAAGGAGATTCATTTGAATTAAAATTCATATAAAATGAGAGAATGGAATTTTTTAGAATATTACATATTTAGATAAAATAGGGAATTAACTCAAATAATGCTTATTCCTATCTTTAGGTAGATAAATATCATAATTACATAAAGAGAATTATGATCTAAGTTAGGGTTAATTAATCAATATAATGTTGATTCAATATGAAGTGTTTGCCAAGAATAAATCCAAGATGCAATGAGAACCACCATATCACTGTACATGAGTTCCATGCACCATGGATATTTCAAAAAAGATTGATATAGAGGATTTTATGGAAGACTTAGGAAAAGAAAAAAACTGGGGTATTCATGAAATTTAGAGGGAATACTTGATTGTGATTAAAATGATTTTGAACGAGAAGACTAAAATATTGATTGTGTTGACTGATTTAAATGATAAGATATTTAATTTTTGTTGAATATCAATTAGTCTCCAAAAATCAATTTTAGAAATTAATATTCATGATATTATTTTTTGAATAAATGTGAAAGAATGAAAAATTAAGTTGTGAAAGAATATTAAAAAGTTATCATAAATACTATTGGAATTTTGAGTGATGCAAAATATAGATATCTTGATTGTTATAAGCCGAGATACCCAGGGGTGAATTAGGGTGTATCCCAAATCAAAAAATTCCTTTTACCATTTTAGGATCTTATTCCTATTTTAACATGAACTATTATAAACTAGTAACATGAGATGTTGTAATCATAGAACCAAATATAGATATATAAGAAAGTAAAGTATGCACAACACACAATGAATTTTTTGCGTTCACCACAATGGGCTATGTCTAAGGAGAACACACCGGTGATGTGTTAATGATCCCAAATCCACTAAGATCTACTCGTTGAATGGATACAATGTTTTGGATAATGTTAATATATTCCAAGAAAATATCCTTTATTGGATTTATATTTCAACCCCCCACACCCAAAGGACAGTCCATCTTCTTCACTCCACTCACTACCTTTGTAAAGGATGAATTCAGTTTATAATATTGAGTGTATCTCGAAGGCTATCAATGTAAGAATTATTTTAATGAATCTTCATCTCCATATAGATGAACTATTAACTCCAATATGATACCCATGTCCTTCTTAAAACCAAATAAACTCAACACTATATGGATAAGAGTTGAGATAGTGCCTTTCCTTGAACAAAAATAAAGATTTATCTTAGATACTGATAATTAAAATATTGGAATTATATTCTTCAATACTGCTTCAAAATATAGATACAAAAATGATATGACACCTATACTGAAGCTTTATTCTTTAAAATTATTCTAGATTTGATCCCTAGAATTTACTTATACTCCTTTTTGTTAATCCTAAACCCAAATTATTGACAAATATAGGCACCATAGTCTCTATACTCAATTATTTGATTCTACTAGGTCAAATACTATCTTAACTTTTTTATTTGTACTCAACTATAATATACACTACCACCTTCTGAAAAATGTATTTGTGAAACAACTTTTTGTAAACCCTAGTTCACAAAATTATCTTCATGTGAATATAGTACATTGCATGTATTTTTTCAACTCTTAGTACACTACTCTGTCTTATCAAGTTTTATATAATATATTTCTTTTTTTACATAGTAAAACCTAATGATGTATTGTAAACAATTTATTCACATACTATCTTTGTGCAAGATCATCCAAATTTTCTCTCTTTTATATTGGTTCATGTGATCTCTATTATGAAAAATTATCTTCAGGCATACCTAATTTTCATGGTCTTCCGATACTCATATAGTAGATAGATCTCTATGATTCATTTCTATTAATTAGTCTATTATACATGGAATTTACTTCTTTTTCTCATATCTATTAAAACATGTAATCTAATTATTTTTTACATATGAGCTTAGTTGGAATGGTATGAAGAACATAAGCATTGTATGAACACCATAGATGATCTTATACTGAATATAACTTTCCTTCCTAGTTAGTTTGGTAACTTTACTTCATGGGTGGTAACTTAATATTTATATTTATATTTTAATACAATAAACCTTAAAATAATCCTTCTTAATGTATACATTTTTATCTTCAGACACATCTTATAAATAATTTAGAAAACCATCTTATGATACTCTAATAATTTTTTTACGAGATAAATTAATCATAAAATATGGTACTTTGTAACCAAAGTCCTTTAACTCTCTCCTTAAATCATCAAATCATAACTTATTAAATTTATCAACAAATAGAAATTATTAGCTCATGATTTCAATAATCCCTCCCTTTGATTATGTTAAAAATATTCCATAAAATCCATCTCCTGCTGGTATATGAATTTTATGGCTTCTTCTTTCTCCCCATTTAAAAAAAATACAAAGGGATTTTTAATTTCCCATTTGGGGTATTACTACCATCATTAAAAAATTTATTTTTATCATCCTCATTCTCATTTTTCAAAGTAATTATTGCTACAGATTTTTCAGGACATATATTTATGAATTACTAAAATAAGAGATATTACGCTCCCTGTTAATTCTTACTTAAATACTCATCATATGAGTACCATAAACATTTTCATGATTCTCTCAACCATAAATCATAAATAGTTTATATTCAATATTGATGTTATATTATTGCGACATTCCTCTTTTCAAAATTTAATGAGTGAATTTCACCACTTAACGACAACATGTCATCAAATACTCTAAGCCTACACAGTCAAAACATGGTGTAAGAAAAAAGAGATTGTTTCAACAATATCAATTTCATCTATATCAATCTATATTTTTTACAAAAACACAAGAAACATTAATTTTTATTGATCTCAAGTACACCCGATGATCTAAATCACACTTTCACCAAACCATTAATGGATAATCAATAAAGAAAAAAGTGTTTGAGGTATACCACATGTTGGGTCACTTGACATATCATTATGTTCCTATCCTTTTAGGGAAATTTCTTTTTCAGATAACTCTATGTATCCTTATAGTTTTCATCACTTACTTCCCCAAAATTCCTTTGACCATTGACACCATATTTCGAAATAAATTTTCTACATGGGAAACCAGTTATTACAAATTCTATTTTATTATAGCATCTTGTTGTCATCTTAAAAGCATAAACTGATATAATAATTGTTTGTACCATAGAAAATAATCATGAAATAAATGAACATTATTTTATTTCTTCTAGGGATTCCTTATCCTTATTCTAGTGATCAGATGCAACTTCAGAAATGGTCTGATATCACTTTTTTAACTTCAATGGTGGTTTGTTAATATTGGAACTGTCAAATAAAAATTTTCATTTTTTTTTCAGAACATACAATCCCATGTATTTTTAATCCCACTTAATCTTGCACCACTTTCAACAAATATTAGAAACATTTAAATGAATGGGGAGTACTGTACCTCTGGCTTACTCTAGCTAAGGAGTGTGGTTGATCTTCATGGACCAATCCTTTTATTCCTTCTCTGTTTCAAGACTTGATTGTAGTTTTAATGGAAAATAAATTTGTACAAATTTCAACTTGAATGTAAGCTTTAGTGTTCTTAATATTCTATGGATTTTGATCCATCTCATTAGCCACTACTGCATATTTAGGTTTATTCGGCACTAGCGGAAAGCATTGATAAAGTAAAACCTTTAGGAGTTATTTTTTGCATTGATAAAGTGTTCTCTTTATTGGATATTTTTAGCATTGAAAAAAGAAATCCTTTATCAGTGCATTTTTTAGCATTGATAAAAGTATCGCGTGAGTCCCACATTAATCTTGTTGATGATCATCCAATATTTTTATATGATTCTGCAACATTAGTAGAATAGAATCTCACTGTAGGGATAGGAGACTACATACACTTTCACACACCTAACTGAACCCATGCCTAATTGCATCGGCCCAAGCAGGTCATTAACCACGCTTTTCTTGTCGCAGACCATGTCCCACCCTCTTCTTAGTAGGCCTTCCATATTGGGTTGCCTATATCGTTGGCCCTTCAGGTTGAGGGACAACTGATGCATTAAATTTTTTATAATTAAATTATTATTTCTCATATAAACATATATATTGATATATATGAATATATTAAATATTAATATTAATATATATATACAAATTTTTTTATTTTTAATAATTTTTATTTAATATATATATTTTTTAAATTTACTCTTCTTAATATTTATTTATATTTATTAAATTTTTATAGTTAAATTATTATTTCCTATATAAAAATATATATTGATATATTTAAAAATATATTAATATATATTAAATATTTATATGTTTTAAATTTATTTGACTTTAATTTTTCATTGTTTAATATTTTTTAAAATTTATTCATTTTTAATATTTATTTATATTTATTTATTTTTTAATAATTAAATTCTTATTTCATATATAAAAATATATATTGATATATGTATATATATACACACACTAGGAATGTTCAGGTACTAATCATGCCTGACCCTAATAATTTATTAAATAAAATGAAAGTACAACAAGAACATGAAATGTGACACACACAATGTCACCAATACATGAAAGTGAAAAAATCACCACTCCAAACAAAAAAGAAAGTCCCAAAACCCATATGAAAGTTATGAAGAACCACATCAAATGGCCCAAAGTCCTAAAAACACCATCACTGTCAGAAGAAACCATGATCGAGAAGACAGTTGCCAACTCTAAAGATCTCATGCACCTGACTACATCAATGAGGGTCACCAATAACACTACACCTGAGGTCATCATTATATATGTTGAATTATTCATGTCGAGGATGTTATTGTTCCCATCAGAAGCATCAATCATGTGGTTGAGGTTTTCCCTGATGTCCGTCACCAGAGGTGTTAGTGAGCACATCATTATAGATAGATGCTCACTATCATTATCCAATACTATCAACAGCTCGTGGTACCCATGATCATCACCCCAACAATGTCCCATAACCCTATAGATCCAGGAACTACTTCATGTCCATCCACTTGAGAGAAAAAACCCACCACTAGAAAAAGAAATATTGTAAAATGACTAAAAAAATGGTCCACCAAACATCCCTAAAGGCCCAAAACCATGAAAAGGCCCATGCCTAGTCAGGCATTGCATCCACCAGCTGGAAAGCTAAAAATAATCCTGAAATCCAAGAGGAAAGATGACACCTGAATCCTGAAGTCACATCGGTTCTGAAACCGAGGTCTCCTAGGCCTTATCCATAGTATCACTAGTAACCGGTCTCACACTGTGAGGCTATCGACAACATGTTAGAAAGTTCCCTGAAATCTATCCCGAAGATCTGACACTATCATGGATACATCACATCCCTCTCTACCTTCTATAAACTAGATCTGCCCCCTCATTGCAGTAACAATCCCACACAAGGCCACAGAACACACGTCGATAACACGACATGAGAAATCACTGGTCCTCCACCGCCATTGTCACTTGGAACATCCCTCTATCGATCATCTTTAACTAGATCCCTAAAATTCTATCTTCACACTGGGGTTTGAAGAAATCACACCAAAGAACCCTTGATCTAAAAAAGGCAGCCAATAGCATCATGCATGTAGTGACCCCAACCCCAGAAGACAGAGTCGGTGCTTGAAACATGGTGTGTAATTTTTTTCATAAAAACATGTAGATAAAAATTATACATCTGATTCAATTATAGGGAGTCTTTTCAGTTTAGGTTTTGGAAAACCAGATATCGCTGATACATTTCTTCAAAACATGACAATGATAAAATTCATATTGATTCCATCACAAAGGAGTACTCAATTATTGTTAAATCTATTAAACTTGTAAAAGTAAATTGAAAACATAGGGTGAGAATTTAAAATGATCAGTAAGGGGTTTTGAAAATAAATTAATGAAATTTCTTTTTAAAAAATAAATCATTGAGATAATTTCAAAAAAAATTCATACAAGTAAAACAACACTTCTTGAAGCACATCATCAAATTGTTTTAAAAGGTTACTTGAAAGCATTTTTTGGAAAATATCATACAAAAGAATTATATATTTATTTAAAAGATAAAAAGAAAACATATATAAGAGTGCATGTACATGTAAAATAATGCATGGAATTATGTATAACCATAAATTGATCAAACTAATTTTATGGTGACATGAAAGGATTATAATATCTTTAAGATCATGAAATAATCTTGTTTAGAATTGAAAAAGTAACAATTTAATATTTCTATTAACACCTGAAATGAAATTCATGAAATGATAGATGTAATACCGACTTCTGTATCAATGTTCTATTAATAGATGTTATAATTCACTTATGATAACATGCCAAGTACATACATCATTATGCCATATGCATTCATTACCATTATCATAAGTAAATGATTCTTAACCAAGGGATATTATACTAGTTGAATGATCCCATGGTCGGTTAAATGTTAATCATATATAGAGGAAATTCATAATGCTGGACAATCATAATACTCTGTTGAGGCCTCGTTCCAAGACCATACATAATCATTATGTCATGGCCTTGTGCCTTGAACTAGTTTGTCTCATGAGACCTACCGATGCATGGAGAGTCTATAGTGGGCCTCAACCATAACATAATCAGTATAATTCATTCATCATATGTCTAAATGTATTCAAATAAAAGTGTCCCATTACACTTTGATTTATTATCTTGGGTATTTTATTTTAAATTTCCTATACCACTTCAAAAAATTAATTTATGTCTTTTATTTGAAGCATACTATACCACTTCAAATAATTATTTACTTAATCCTTAAATTATCATAACAGATATATTAATAATAGATTTATTGGCTTTTTCATATAAAATAATAATTCTTAGAACCCTTGTTCCAAAATAATAAACTTCCAACGCATTAAAAATACAAGTTTTTGAATTCAAGATAGATATCAATCATGTTCAAACCACACACAGATAAATAGAAGTGTCAAACAAGTTATTCATAAACTAATAGTGTTTATTTTGATAGATTAATCTTATATTAAAACATAAAAATTTCTAGTTTATAACATTCATATTAATGTATAAATAATTAAACACACCTTACTAAAGGTGTATGTGCATGTATATTCATATGTATAAATAAGAGATACTACTCAAATTAAAAATTAGGATGTATGTAAAGTTAATTTCTGCAACAAGGTGATGAATTATTTTAGAATTTTTAGGCACACAATAACAAAATATGGTTTTGTTATTGTTTGCCCATATAAAATTGCACCGTGTGTGTTGTATAAAATCATCACCAGGTTAATCCCATAAAAAATTCATAAATATTCCAAGACATTCATATATGTATTTTTGGTTCTTATGCATATTTATATGTGGGTTTGAAAATTATATAAAACCATATATACACAAAGTATATACATGGGATTTTTATAACCAAAATAAGTCTTAATTAATATTTATAAATAATATTATTCACTTAAAAAACATAATTTAATCACTAAAATCAGTTTTTTGAAATCCTAATTCAGATTATAACTAAAACATATATATATATATAGATATAACTGTATATACACATATATGTTTATATGATTCAATTAAAAAACAAAATAGAATCCTTACATGATTTACATGCATTTAAAGACATCATTTAAAAATAAATGTCCATCATTCGAAAATCATAAAAATAGTATTGGGTATTTTATAAATAAACATATATATACATATATAGGTAGAAACACACACACACACATTGTTTAATTGAACATAAGGAAAAATTATTCCCTACATAAATTATAAATGATCATCATGACAATTTTTATCATTCAAGAAATAAAAAATAGAAGGGGTTTAGTATCCATATATATATATATATCAATGTATACACATATATAGGTATATAAGGGTTAATTGAATCAAAACAAAACTAAAAATAAACCCTTACAAGTGTTATACACATCATATACATAATTTAAATTATGTAAAATAGTAATTAGAAACCAAAAGTAGTTTGGGAATGAAAGTTATATATATATATTTATATATATAACCATAATAAAAAAAACTATAAATAAAGGATTTTCATAATGAAAAAGAATAAAAATTATCCCTTAACTAAACTCAGATGTTGAATGGTGTTAGGAAGAGGTTGGAGAGGAGTTGGGAGGAGAAAAACCTATAATTTCTATGGGTGCAATGTAGGTTTATATAAACTTCATATATATATATATATATATATATATATTATAAACCACAGTTTAAACATAAAAATATATATAATAAAACCTAAATAAATCCTAATCTAACTATTTGGACAAAAAACAAAAACCTTGATTAACCCATATCTCAAATGGATCAGTTTCCAATAATATATATATATATATATATAAGTGGAAAACACACATAGGGTTCCTTGGGGTTTGGTTTTAAAATAAAACTATGTTTTAGGTATCTGGAAGAGGAGAAATAAGGGGGGAGGTGGATCGAGAAAGGTGTAGTCACTGGTTGAAGAAGAGATAGTGGAGGAGGAGGTGGTGATGTCGATTGGAGCAGTGTGAGGAAGAAGAAGAAGAAGATTTGAGGAAACATGGAAAAGAAGTGGATGACTGGGATCGAGTGAATCTCATCAAACGAATGGGGATGATTCCATGGTTATAGAAATAGATGAGCGGTCGAGATCAACCACGACATTAGATCAGATGACCATAGTGATACTGCCGTTTTAAAAACAGATGGATGTCTGATATCTCACATAGTGAGATTAGACGGTTGAGGAAAACACAGATGAAAGAGTTGTGATGGTAGGATTCAAAACTGAGACCGGATTGTATGGTCCAGATCTCGCATGGTGAGATTGAATGGTCAATATTCAACTTCCCTTTAAAAAACCCATCCCACATCAAAACAGAGGTGATTCCGAGTCCACCTTAAAAGCCTCAGTGATCTTGGGCTAGAAAAATTAAGTCTCTCTCCACCTCCCCAGTACCTCTACATACTGGTTCTCCCCTGTGGGCATTCTCTGTACCAACCCTATGCTAGCATGCCACCCCACACGGTGGTGCCGTCTCAGTTCCTCCAAGTGCCCCTATGGGCATGTGTGCACACCCTCACGACCAGCTTGTGTAGGACGAGGGACCAAGGCTTGGTCCCCCTCTCCTTAGAGAGTGGTGGGAGCTGCCTCACTCAGCTGGATATAAGGATAGTCTAAGGGTAGAATATTTTTTATAAACCCTTGAACTTTCAAAAAAAAATAAACCATATAACTTCTTCTAAAACTAAAGGAAGTAAAAATAATGTTTTTAATATTTAGTTTCATTAAAACAAACAATGTCATTAATTTTATTAGTCTAAGACAATATTTAAACTTAATTTTATACTTTGAAACATTAATGTACACAATCTAACATAAAAAAATAATGTCATTAAACTTTGAAACATTATAATACAACATATAAATTATACATGTAATCACTTAACCAAAGATATAGCTTAAGACTATTTTAAAACATGGTTTTGTATAAAAACAAAATATAGAATTCTATTCAAATTTATTGAAGTAAACAATATGATTTCAAATTAATTTTAATCTTTAAAACATTATAACTTAAAAATACAGCCTCATTTATTTTATTCATTTTAAGATAAAAGTATTGGTTATAATATTTTAAAATTAAGAATACCCTTATTTAAAATCATGTTAGTATTTAACATAGGATATAACTTTAAAAATTTTAAAACATTTAAAAACATGTCAAACATATATATATTTCTTCATAAAATAATCGGTTACATTTCATTTTTATCAAAAATCTAAATAAGTATACACTTTTAATACATATAAGGGTATTCTTTTAAAACATTACATTTATTCGAAAACATATGTTTATTAAATAAAATATTACTTTCAAACATTTTAAACCCTTAAGTTCTTAAAAGAATTAAGATATTTAAATTATATAGAATACATAGAATACATATATACATAGAATACTTAAATAATCAAAATATTAAAACTTATTATACTTAAAATAATCACCATACTTAAAATATTTAAGAGTTATAAAATTTTATGACTGTTATAAAAACCAATGGTCACATAAGGTATGCAACAACTACAAAAGTCACAAAGTACTTATAAATAGGTATTTAGGGTATTCCAAACTTCAAAAACAACTTGTGAAGATGGTTCTGTACATCCCCTTGATACTCAGTACAATTTCCATTGTCCTATCCATACTGTTTTCATTGTGATAGACATGAAGGACATTCACTATTTTCTTGGTCTGTTTGTTGTATTTGGTGATCTCCTGGTAATTTTGATTGGTCTCCAAGTAGACATTCTAGTTTAGTGAGGTTCCTTTGGAATTATTATAATGTAAGGTTTTAGTGTTCTTATTAATTAAAACATGCTTTATTTTTATCCTTTAAGATTTTATTTTGGGTGCACCATTGTTAAAAAAACCAAAATAATAATAATAGTAATAATTATCAAAATAATATTACTTCAAATTAAATATGTTAGGGGAAATACAATGAATCCCACCCGATCTCCAGATCTGTCAAATATCCACCAGCTGTCAGTGCGAAGGGGAAAAGCGACGACGACCTGAGGCCTGCAACCCATCAACGCAATCCCACAACCCTAGATCAACTCACCGTCATGCAATATTTTAAAAACCATCATCTGCCAAACATCATTGCCATCATCCAGTGGGACAAACCCAGGGAAATCACCACCATCATTTTTCCTTTTCCAAACAGTTTTAACCAGCTCATGTTTATTATGTGGGCAAGAGATAAAATAGCTCCTTATTCCCTAGAAAATCAAGATGGGTTCAAGCATCTAATTAGATTGTTGATATGGAGTGATCATCAAATTGGTCACCATAAATTGAATGAGAGAGATGTTTGTATGTAGTAAGAGAACCCATCTACATTGTATATATATATATATATTAATATATATTGTCATATATTCACAAATTGTGTGTTAATTATTTAGTTAAAATCTATTAAAGTACACAAAAAATATATATATAATTAAATAAGTAATACTATATTTATAATTTAAAAAAGTGAATTAATTTGTTAAATACTTAATATACTAATTAAATAATGAATATACTATTTATTACAATATATATATGTTAAACTTATTCATTTTTATTAATAATCATTTCATAAATATTTTTTTTTATTTTTTTAACATTTAATGTTTTTAATACAGTTGTAATTTACATAATTAATATATATTCTTTTTTATTTAAATATATATTCATGTGGGTTCACAAAGAGGATCAGGCCAACCCCCAATTTTTTTATAAATAAATTTAATAAATTTAATAAATAATTAGTAATATATAGTATATTAATTATATATATACATATAATTAGGTAATTTATATTCTATTTATAATTTATAAAAATGAATAAAATTATTAAATAATTAAAATAATTTTTATTGCTATATACTAATTAAACACATAATATACTAATTAAATAATTACATACTAATTAAATAATTAATATACACTTTGTTACACTATATATATATATTCATATTTATTATTAAACATTAATAACATCTTAATTATTTTTTTGACATTTAATATTTTTAATAAAATTATAATTTACAAAATTAATATATATTCATTTTTATCTATACATATATTCATGTGGGTTCTCGAGCTGGACTGAGCCAACCCCCAACTTTTTTATAATTAAATCTGTTAAATTAAATACATACATATATATAGGAATAAATAGAATATTGAATATATATATAATTAAATAATTAATTTACTATTTATAATTAATAAAAATGAACAAAATTATTAAATACTTAATATACTAATTAAATAATTAAAGCACTATTTATTTCTATATACTAATTAAATATTAATATATTAATTAAATAATTAATTTACTAATTAGATAATTAAAATAATATTTATCAATATAAATATTGAGTTTATTACTTTTTAATTTTCCCCCTTTTTATTAATTATATACAACATATTATATATATATATATAATTAAATCTCAATAATTTTTAACATGCATTATTTTAATATAAATTATTCATTGATAATGTTATGTGTGTGTTTACTTTTTTTTTAATTTATAGATTTTAAATATTTATCGATTTAATATTTTTTGTAATTTATTCATTTTCAATATTTTGTTTTTTAATATTATTATAATTTTATCCAAAACGGTTCGAACCATGATTTAAAGGACCCGTGGTCCCAAAAACATTATTAAAAAAAGTAAAATATAATACAAGGGGTTGAGAAAATAGAGCACAACACAAGCACCACCGAAACACAGAGGTAATAACATACTATCTGGATTTCCAAAATCTACCACATAATCACATGATAATGTATCGGGAAAAAAAATCTTTTTTAGAGACTTTTTCCCACATTCTATGCATTGTCATGACCCCGAGAATGATGTCCCATCTTATATTTTGGAGTAACACAAGTGAAACCTTGATCATGGTTCTTAGTGTTATCTTACTTAACCCCACTTTCCTAATGTTATATCATTCTTTATTCGTATATAGAGGGTTTTGAATTTTTGCTGGAAGAAGTTGTTTTATGAATTTATTCATGGATAAAGGCCAATAGTTCCTCCAGATGTGTCAGATCCTTGTATGTATTATCATGCCATCCAACAATTCCAGTTAATGGCCTCTTCCCTTCCATAATGTTGCTCCCCTTAGGAAGAGACAAATAATTAACCCCACCTGTGAGCTATTTCCTGGGGCCCTACTCATTAAAATATTGGTTGGTCCCTCAACAAGCTCCACATTATTGGGAAAACCTCATCTTTTCTTGACGCATTCTGAATAGAAAGTCTCAAAATCAGGGGTGTTGATGGAATCTCTCATGATGAAGAAGTTTGGGGGGGATATTCATTACAACCTTCCCACAGTGGATAACAACACTACTTCCCTACCCCATGACCATTTCATCATCCACAAGTTTGAGCATTTCTATGAAAAAAACCTCTTATTCTTAAACCTTAATAGTATTATAATCATCATCAGCAGCAACTTCATTTTCATCCATATGAGTGTAAAAAAACCATATATGGGAATAAATTCCTCACTCCCTTCATATTTCATCCCTTCAAAAGACACACAAGTTGCTAGATTCCCAACCTTGACAACTAACCTTACTTTATCTCCATCAACCCCCACAACTTCCTTCAGTTTAATAGTCGCCTTCCCATAATTATTTTTGGTCTATAAAGAAAAATATCCCAAATTGTGATCCACCTTACTAGTGGGAAAAAAATTGACCCTCAAGTGCATCAGTAGGTCACCTCCAACATCGCTGTCAAAATCCTTAGATTCATTAAGATCAATCCTATAACCCCATTTAAAATGATTCCAATCAACCACAATTATTTTAATAGATATGCCAATATTTTCTTGTAAAGGAGTTCCAAAATTATAACCAGAAACTTCATCAGAAAATGACAATGGTTCTAGCTGTATTTTTATTGAATCAGTCCTCTACTCATCTATTCTTCCCTCTAGATTGTAAAAATCTAGAGACAATTAGTTTGTTAGAATCATGAACACCAACAGTTTATCCCCTCCCATACATGGATATGAATACCATAAAACCCATTAAACTATCCCTTGTAATAGGATCCCTATCATTCCTTGATTCCCTATTTTACTTGGAATTATCATCTTCCACTACTGTCAATTTAATCCTAAAATTGTCAACAAGGTGCCCAATCTTTTTGAAGTTGGATCATCTAAGGCCTTTATGTCAACATTACCTAAGATTCCCAATACAATGGAAATTAAATAAAAGACCAGGAATAAGCTTATATTCAATAGAAAACTCAAACATGAACTCATCATCTACCACAAATATAGTTTTAATCAGTGGAGAACAGAGCTCAATTTCGACAAGAATTCTGGCATAATGCTCATACCTTTATAACTCGGTTTCCTTATCATATTTGACCAGGATTCCCACCATTGATGTGGAATCCTAGAGAATTTGAGAGTTCCAAAATAACCAATTTATCCCTCTAATCTAGATCAATGTTTTAAAATTGTATGTCTATCCTTTGATGGATCAAACTCGGGTCCAAATCTTACCGTCTCAGGGTCCTTAGCTTAAGAGAAATGAAATAAAAACTCTATTCCATACATTTAAGCTCTTTAAAAGGGAAGATTATATGAAATAATCCCATACCAATTGAAATAAATTTCCATTTAGTAAAATACCAAACCAAACGAAGTCGCATATTTAATTCCTTAATATTCCATGTGTTACTCCTATGTTGCGGAGATAGCCGAGAAATAAGTGAGTTGTCAAAATCCTCAATCAAATATTGAAAAAATTTAGGGTTAGCTTCATCAAAATCCATGAATCTATTCTTCATAAGTTTCTTCTTAGACTGTGCGCCATCAGCATGAGAGTTGGAAAAGAACCCAAGACTATTAGATTTCGCTACATGGGAAGTCAAACTGTTCCCTGAGATGACCTGGTTCTTATTTCAATCAGAAGACATATCTTCATGGATCTACTAAACCAAAAAATCTTCCAATGCTTGAGCTAATATATATATTCATTTCAATTGTAATAGATATAAATACTCACATTAATTTTTTTT
This sequence comes from Viscum album, assembly GCA_963277665.1. NCBI lineage: Eukaryota > Viridiplantae > Streptophyta > Magnoliopsida > Santalales > Viscaceae > Viscum > Viscum album. The sequence goes on from OY728150.1 coordinate 1,595,513,302, forward strand.
AAATTATCTACAAAATTGATAATAGTTATCCATTTTTCATTTTTATTGATTATTACTACTATTTATTTCATTAATGGATGCAACATATTATATAATTTCATTTTTTAATTTAACATATATCGAACTTGTATATATATATTTATACATTAATTTTTTCACACACAAATATTTATGTAATTAATAAAATCTTATATAGAAACACACATACATAATATTTATGTAACTTATTCAAATGATAATATTCATTTTAGAATGAAATTTAGTAACATAATATATTTAATTTATTATGTTTTTAATCAATAAATTTTATTTATTTATTTTTAATATTACTTCAGTTAGTATTATTTATTCATTTTTAATATTTTTTATTTTTTATTTCTTTAGAATTTAATCATTTTTAAATATTTACTTATACATATTTATTTTCAATGTGTTTTAATATTTTCAATATGTAATCATGTTCATTTCTATATATATCCATATTTTATTTTTTTAAATAATATCAATAATTACAAAAAAGTATCCATTTTTTAAATATTTTTAAAGTCTAGACATTTTCAATTATTCAATTTCACTCATTTTTAACATTAATGCATTTAAGATTATATATTAATTAATAATATTAAAAATATATTTGTAAATTTATATTTACTAATATTTATACGATTATATATTTATAATTATAAATAAATAAATATAATTTTTTGAAAAGTATTTATATAATTATTAATAAATAATTATATATTTAAGTAATTATTTTTTTAATAAATATATATAAATAATTAATATATTTAATATATTTATATTTATATATATATTTATATACTAAATATATATAATTATACAAATATAAATAATTATATAAATATATGTAATTATATACTGTAATTTATAATTATATACAAATATTTATAAATATATTTACAACTACATTTATTTATAATTATAATTATAAATATATATCTATAATTGTAGTTATAAGTATATATTTACAATTATTTTTATATATTTATAATCATATATAATTATATTTATTTATTTATTTATTATTATACACATTGATTTTTTCAATTATATTAATTATATTGTTAAAATTAATTATATAGGTATTTATTAATACTTTTTAGCCATAATAAAGAGGTATTTTATCAATTATTATTATTACATTACTGATAAAACCTCTCTTTATCCACACATTTTTTGAAGGGGCTAATAAAATCCTTTCTGATATTTTAAATATAACCCTAAACGAACCGATTTCCCTTGCACCGTTCAAGTTATTGTATAAGTTGATGTATATCGCCGCTCCCCCTCAACCTTCTCATGGATGAATTAACTCTCTAAAATATAGGGTATGCTATTATTTTTCTTCACCTCTCATTTATTAGTGTTGTCAAGAACCTCTTTCATGCATACCTGGTCCAAACCATGCTATATTTTAGCGTGCTTTATTTCTTGCTTTCTACCACTTCACCTCTTTATCTTTAGCCTTGGATGAGCTACCACTATTATAAAATAGCCCTCCCGTGACAACCCTTTCCTCATCTTCCACTCCCTCATCCAACCAATGTATCCTTTCCCCTATACGTTTTTCTTTGATTTGGGGAGTTTTGTTTTTATATGTATTATTTTTATGTTGATTTTATACTTTTATAAAATTCGAAATTTTGGTTATCTAGATTCAAAACTCAACATAGTTTTTTACTATTAATTTTGAAAATATTTTAAAAGTAAGAATAGATTTTTGGTATTTTTAAATTCAAAAATTGGTTGGTAATTAAATTTTATTATTTTATAGTGATTTATATAAAATGGTTTTGTAGTTGATTTAGTGATTTGGTTTTAAAAATGTATGTGAATAGTAAAGGATTTTATAAAATTGATTTCTAAATGGATTACTTGATTAAATGGTTTAATGGTATTTTTGTGTGAAAATAATCATTGAATTATTTTTTTAGAGTTAAAAATAATTATATGTTGTTTTCAATATAAACACATGGTTTTGATTAATCTTATCTATGATTTGAGGGACCAATTAAATGGGTTTGTTATAGGGGTTTATCATGTGTTTTAGTTTAGGTACTTATAATATGATCATGTTAGTATATAAGTTTCGAGGTATATAATTTCTGATATTATTCTATAAGGTTTATATCATGTTCAGATTGAGTTCATTGGGTATGGGGTTTTACCATTACATGAGGACCCAAAATCATTTTTTTAGTCAGCATGTTTTCAATTTAAATTCTGGAAAATTGTTATATAATGGACCTATCAATTCCTTGGTAGGTTTAAATGTATTTTAGAGTGTTTTATATTTTTTGAATTATAATAGGACTCTTAGGATTGAAGGTGTATTGATTTTTCATTGGTTAATATAAATTTTGAGAATATGATTTGATATATTCATTTTCTTATCTATTTTCCTTAATTATGAGGATTGGACAAGGAAATTTTTTTCCCTGGTTTGAGGTATGTGGGTATGTATAAGTTTCATCTTTTTATTTATAAAAATTATTTATTTTGTTTAAACCATGTACATATTATTATTGTTATTTTGATGTATTGTGTATCATTGGAAATGGTTTTAGTGACAAACATAAAATGTTTTAATTTAAAACACATTCATCTTAGAAATATAGAGGACTAAAAGGTAGTATAATAATTTATAAAGTTTATTATAATCTCCCCTAACAATATTTTCATGAATTTTATTAATAATGAGTATACTATTTTGGATATACCTATAATGGTTTTGACTACTAGATGTGTGAGATATCTTATAGTGATCCATGTAATTACTAGAGGTGGAATCAGAATGTTTTGGATCTCAATGATGTGAAATCCACGCTAACTGAATTTTTTGGAATGTTTATTAAAGGAAAGTATTTGTGGCGATTTTAAGGAAATTGAATAGATATTTGGGATATTTTAGGATATGTGAAATATACCTAAGATTGATAACTCTACTATTTCTAAAACAGGGATTCATCAGTAGGTTATAGTGCAAATATATTTGTTGGTATTCTTATAATACATTGTCTAGAAAAATCTATAGAAAAAAGAGTAACATGGAATCCGTCTTCACTTATATTGTAAATAAATGTTTCATCCATTCATTTCATGAAATTCCATGCACCTTAACGATGTGTCAAAATTCATTGATGACATGTCCTTGTATGTTCCAAGGAAAGATATTTTTCAAAAATATAGATATCTAGGTCACAATTAAATTAAAATAAGGAACATGAATTTCTAAGGGATGTTTTTCATCCAATAATAAATAAATTTGTTTTAAAAAAATATTAATTACCTCCTTTTTGTCCCACAAAACATTAAATCTAGAAACCAGACCAGTAGCCACATGTTTACCCCATGTTTTTTTTAATGTCATTATTGAGTAAAATGATAACTTGTCACGAATCATAACCGATAACATTCAAATGTTGGGCCCCCCTTATTAGAATTATCTATAACTTTATCCTTTGATTATGAATCACTTATGTGTATTAGTTTTGTTATAAAAAATAAATAAATACATATAAGATATTCATAATCAAAGGATAAAGTTATAGATAATTCTAATAAAGGGAACCCAACATTTTAATGTTATTAGTTATGATTCCTGACAAGTTACCATTTTACTCATGAGTGACATAAAAAGAAACAACCCAGGGTAAACATGTAGCTTATGGTCAAGGATCTTGATTTGATGTTGTGTGAGAAAAAAGGTGGTAATAAATATGTTAGAAAACAAAATTTATTTATTATTGTATTGTATACTTACCTTGAATATTATTATGCTTTCTTTTTTATTTAATTGTGACATAAATTTCTCAATTTGTGTAAAATTATATATTTTTTATCATACAAGGTCATGTAATCACCAAATTTTTGAAATAGGGTCAAGGTGCTAGTAATTTCATGAAATAAATCTACGAAAAATTTATTATGATATAAGTGAAGATGGATTCAATGTTACTCTCTTTTTTTATAGATTATTCTAGACCATGTATTATTGGAATACCAAAAAATATATTTATACTATAACCAAGAAAAAAACCCCGATTTCAAAAATAGTAGATTTTACAATATTAAATATATATGACATATCCTACAATATCTAAAACCTCTATTAAATTACCATAAAAATCTAACAAATACATTCCATTAAAAATAATTCCAAAAAAATTAGTTATCATGGATTTCACATCATTGAGATCCAAAAAATTCTGATTCTACCTCTAACAATGACAAAAATCACTATAACCTATCTCCCACATCTAGTAGTCAAAACCTTCACAGGTCTATCAAAAAGGGTATAATCATTATTAAAAATATATATACCACATTTATGGTTAGGGGATATTATAATAAACTTTATAAAATTAATCAACTATCTTTTAATCATGTATGTGCCCGAGATAAATGTGTTTTAAATGGGAACTTTTTATAGGTGACACTCAGATCATTCCTAGTGAAACACAATAGATGAAAATAATAATAATGTTATGTACACGGATTAGTCAAAATAAATAATGTTATAAATGTGATGATGAATTTATAAATACCCACACACCTCAAATCATGACTAAATTTTTCCTTATCCACCCCTCATATTTAACATAACTGTATAAGAAAATGAATCTGAAAAATCATTTTCTCACCATCTATATTAACCAAGGAAAAATCACGATACCTGCAATCATAGGAGTCCTATTTTAATAAAAAATAAATATATCACTATAAAACAACATTAATCCACCCTGGGAATTGAAATGTCCATTATATAGCTATTTACCATAATGTAAGGTGAAATAGGTTAAATAAAAAAAATGATTTTTCATCCCCACATAATGGGAAAACCCATGCCCTTTCAACTCTATCTGGACATGATATAAACCTTATATTATAAAAACTTAAATTATGTACCTCATAACATGATAATATGCTAAATACCAAAAATAAAACACACAATAAACCATTATAAGAAACCTATTTAATAGGTCTCTCAAATCACAAATAAGCTTAATCAAAATCATGTGTTTTCATTTAACACAAATATTATTATTTTTAACTCTAAAAAAATTAATTGAATGTTTATTTTCAAAATAAAATGAATATTTACCCATTTAATCAATTAATCCCCTTAGAAATCAGTTTATAAAATCTTTCACTATTCATATTTATTTTCAAAACCAATTCACTAAATCAACTACGAAACCATTTCATATAAATCACTATAAAATCATAAAATTTAACTGCCAAACTTTTTTTGAATTTCAAAACCCTAAAAATTCATTCTTCCTTTTAAAATATTTAAAAAATAAATTATAAAAAACTATATTGAGTTTTGAATATAGATAAAAAATATTTAAAATTTTATAAAAGTATAAAATCTACATTCAAATAATACATATAAAAACAAAACTCCCAAAAAAAGAAAAAAATAGAGGGGGAAGGCTGTGTCGGACGACTGAGGGTGTGGAAGATAGGGAAAGGGTGGTCACTGGAGGGTTTCTTTGTGATAGTGATTTGTCTTCCAAGGCTAAAGATAGGGAGGTGAGGTGGTAGAAAGAAGGAAATAAAGAACAAAAAAAATATAGTGTGGTTTGGACCAAGGATGCACACGAGAGGTGATCAATGATGCTTATAAAAGAGAGAGGAAGAGAAATTACAACATACCTTAGATTTTAGATAGTTGATTCATCCAAGAGATGGTTGAGGAGGAGTGACAGTCTAGATGAACTTCCATGAGATCTTGTACGACATGAGGGAAATTAGTTCAATTATGGGTCTATTGAAAATATCAAGAAGAATTTTATCAGTGATTTCAAAAAAAACACTGGCAATGAGGGTTTTATCAGCACTAAAATAATAAATGCTGATAAAGCCCACTTTATCACCATTTTTTGTCTTGATAAATATATATCTTTATAATCACTAAGATAGCGCTGACAAAATATGTCATTATCAATGCTAACAAAGCACTAATAAAGGCCTATATAATTTATTTTAAAAATATAATTAATATAATTAAAATATTTAAATGTATATAATTATACATAAATACTTAAATATAAATGTATATAATTATAAACATATCAAAAGAATTATAAATATTTGTTTTATAAATATAATTATAGATATATATTTATATTTATAAATATAAATAAATATATTTGTAAATATATTTCTAAATATATTTATATAATTATAAATATATTTATATCATTATATATATATATATTTAATATGTCTATATAAATATAAATATAAATATAGTAAATATTTTAATTAATTAAATATATTTATTATAGTTTTATAATTATTTAAAAATGTTATTATTTTTTAAAAATTATATAAATAATTTTAAAAAAATATATATTTATTTATAATTATAAATATATAATTTTATAAATATAGTAAATATATATTTATAAATATTTATTTAAAAATATAGTTTTAAAATTATTAATGAATAAGTAATCTCAAATAAATGAATGTAAAAAATCAGTGAAATTGAGTAATTAAAAATGAGGAGACTTTAAAAATACTAAAAAAATGGATAAGTTTTTTTAAGTATACAAATAATTTAAAAAATAAAATATGAATATATATTGAAAAAAAGATGAATACATGTTGAAAATATTATAAATTAGTAAATAAATATTTATAAATAAATATTAGAAAATGATTAAATTTCAAGAAAATAAAAAATAAAAAATATTAAAAATGCATAAATAATACTAACTAAACTAATATTAAAAATAAATTAATAAAATTTACCGATTAAAAGAATAATATATTAAATATATTATGTTACTAAATTAAATACAGAAATAAATATTAAACATTGAATAAATTACATAAATATTAGGCGTGTGTGTTTCTATATAAGATTTCATTAATTACATAAATATTTTTTGCTTGAGACATTAATGATTATATATATAAAAAATATTGATATATGTTAAATTGAATAATGAAATTATATAATAGGTAGCGTCTATTAATTAAATAAATAATAAGAAAAATGAATAAATTTAAAAAATTAATATATATTATTAATTATATAGTAAATTTTAAAAAATAAAAATGAATATTTATATATGTTAAAATAGAAATGAATATATACTAATATAAATTAAAACCACACTAGAAACATTAAATTTTAATGAAAAAACATATACTAATAAATTTTAGAAAATGGATAAAACTAAAAAAAATATTGAACTGCGAAAAAATTGAAAATGAATAAATTAAAAAAATAGAAATATATTAATGAATAATTATATAAAAAAATTAAAAATAAATAAATTACAAAAAAAATTAAGTTAAAAAATATTTAAAATCTAAAAATTATAAAAAATAGTAAGCAAACACTTATCATTATCAATGAATAAATTAATTAAATGAATGCATACTACTTAGTATATTAAGTATTTAATTAATATATAGTAATAAATAATGCAGTTTGGGTGGTGCCTGAGTGGTAATCCCCATAATACTGCATCCAAAAGACTGGGGTTTAAATCCCGACAAGCCTCTTTGGGGATTTATGATGCAGGTGGTGACACAAACATGACACATGAAGGCAGTGACATAGGCATGATATAGAATTGCTGATGCAGGACTGATGATGTATGAATGACTCTGCACTGGGCCTTTAACCCATGTTTATGGGCCAATTGATCTAGGGCTTATGAGTTATGTAATGGGTCTACCTATACCTAGATCTAAAGAGTTCTTTGATTTCATAATAAAATGGGGCTTCGATCCCATCTTTTAAAAACAAATATATCAATAAATAGTATATTAATTATTTAATTATCAATATATATAATTAATATACTATTTTATACCACACACACACACACACATATATATGTATTAATTTTAATAAATTTAATTATAAAAAATTTAGGGGTTCTCCCAGTCCAGCTCGTGAACCTGCATGAATATAAATTTAAATGAAAATAAATATTTATTAATTAAGTAAAATAAAACTATTCTAAAAACATTAATTGTTAGAAAAATGTATTAATGAATTATTTATTAATAAAAATGAATAAAATTAATATATATATATATATATATATATCGTAATAAATAGTATATTTATTATTTAATTAGTATATTAAGTATTTAATTTGTATATATCAATTAATAGTATATTAACTATTTATTTAGTATATGAATCATTCAATAATTTTGTTTATTTTTATTAATTATAAACAACATATTAATTATTTAATTATGTATATAATTAGAACGATTCAAACCGTGGATTAAAATCCATGGTCTGGGAAAATGTATTAATAAAAATAATATACAATACAGAGAAGAACGGGGTTGCAATGTTAAAAAACTGGTACCAACACCGCCACCAAAATAAGAATCAAGCACCAGTCACGTTATTTTATGTTAGCTTCCACCTACTTGTGAACTGTTCGACCTATCAGGTGCCTCACCCTCTTCCCCTATTTAGGATCTTACCAAGTAATATCCTGGCCATCCATATTCATTGATTTTTCCTCCTCATCATGAGGTTCAATGCCACCATAGAATTCATTTTTCAAGACAGAGGCATCTTGATCAGATGTAACCTTCATATTAGAAATTCCAACGCATGAGAAATGTGACTCATCATGAAGGTTTCTAAATTCCTCATGAAAAATTTCCGTACTAGTAGATCTATTTAACATGTCTCATAAAATAAAATTAGTTGAATTAGGCCCAATGTATGGCAAGGAAATGAAACCCTTTACAGTTTCCATATTCCCTTTTAGCGTGTCACCTACAACAATATCACCAACTAAATCTTCCATACTATCCAGCAAAGAAGGTTCTAAGAGTCCTAGAGGAATAAATTTCAATTTAAAATCAGAAAAATAAAAATGAATATATCCCAAAATATCTTTCCCTTTAATCAATTCCCAAGAATGTTCATGGGATTCACCATTAAACACCAGATCCTATCCATGTGTTTCCATAATCTGAAAGGCCTATCTAGACAGAGGTGGAGGAGACCTGTATTTCCTATAAGTAAGTATTTGAAACCCATCTCCATCCACCACTTTATATTTCCATTTTTTTGTGGTGATTAATTATTTCCATTGTTCACAATCAACTTCCTATTAGACAATGGCCATATAGTGAGATTGTTTAAAAGAGGATTCAATATACATTGCAACAAAAGTATTCTTCTACATAACCTATTTAAATGAAAGCCTCTGATTTATTGGCAACACCCCTCCTGGTCCATGGTCAAGACACTTCCTAGAAGGGAATAATCCTTCTTAGCTTTCACCCTAGGACCAACCTCCATCCAATCATTTACTAGAATCACCCCCTTTTCCCTTGTGCAAATCACTTCCCGAAGGGTGGAAAATACTTCTACATTTGAACCTATGAACTACCCTCTAGTCAAGGTTCCAATGAATACCTTGATGTGCTGGCCAAAATCCCTCTTTTGTCATGCATAGGATCACCCTACACAGGTTTCACTAACTTCCTATAGTCCTTCACAAGGTTCCCTTCTACACAAAATTTAACATAAATAATCTTCCTCCATCATCACTCCATTGAATTCCTAAAAGAATTATAGTCCACATAAGAATAGGATTCTTCTCATAATCTACACACATATAAACATCATCATTCAGAGTAAAAGGGTTACCTTATCAATAATGGTGGAAGTAAGGTGAACTTCTACCAACATTCATGAAGACCGAACCGAACTTGGTCCATCTCTTTATCCAACCTAATTGGAAATGCTATGGGAGTTTCAATATCATGAAGTGTCATTGGATGTCATATGATCCAATTATTCACATAAATCCTACTCAGACATGTGAAAACACATTCCAGACATTTTATAAGTCAATGTCCAAGATCCATCGATGAATCCAAAGGGTACCTGACTTTAAGGATAGGGATCTAAGACTTCATACTTGTAGCTTGAGTTTATCAGAGGGAAAAAATGAAATGAAAAAATTCACAATTGATTGAAAAACATTTATAATTAGAAAACCCTCCAATCAAAGAAACCGTATTAACTAAATCATCCAACTGCAATAGTTTCTCACCATTCTGAAGAAAAATCCTCACAATAAATCAGTTGTTACTCATGGAAATTATTTAAGAGACCACTTCAACATTTTCTTTAATGAGATTAAGTAATCCTTTCTAACGATCCATCCAATGGATGAATCCATAAACAAATAAAGACTACATGCACCTTCTTCTGACACTGTCACCAGAAAATCTTTATGAAAATCATCTAGAGATGCATCAGGATCATGGACCTAGATTCCAATTTACCGATCACATCTCAATTTCCACAGGAGAACCTCTGTAGTCTCCAAGAGTTGCAGAACTGCACCCCCTCCATATATATAAATATTAAATATATATATAATTAATATAATATTTTTTTAAATACATATATTTAATAAATTTAAAAAAAATTAATTATAAATAATCACAAGAGCCTCATGCCAGTTGGTGAGGACTCAACAATTGTATCCAAGAGGCCTGATTTCAAAACCGAGTGGAGACATAATTCTAGGTACTATAGCAGTAATGTAAGATACATTGTAGCAGGTACTGTTTGGCACTGTAGCAGCAAAAATATCCATCTGTTGGGACTTTCGAGCCACCGGTTTGGTCGCCGGGTCATTTAAGGTATTCGGGCCTCCAAAGGCATTCATGCCAGATAGGCTTTCGGACCACCTCAAGGAATTCATGCCAACTCGAGGCCTTTGGTCCACCTCAAGGATTTAAGGACACATGAAATTTTTCTTAATGGTCCATGAAAACTCTACAAGGAGTAGAATCCAGATGATAGGATTTAGAAAAGGCATATTCACCAGAGCAGAAGCTAACAGATATGAAAGAAAGAGAGGGTATGAAGTTGCAATCAGAACCAGCCTGTGCATGCAAGGGAAGCCTAGATGAAAAATCATGTGAAGGTGGAGAGCTAATAACATGATACAAATGGTGGATAGGAGTAGTTACATGTAGTTATAGTCTGGATATTTCTTCTTAGACCCATGTGTCATGTAATCTCTAAGCCTATAGTCCTTGTATGTGTTCCCCCTCATCCCTTGAGGGGTGGGGGTCTAAAAAACTAATAAAAAAAGAAGGCCTTAGAGCCATTTGGGATTAATTATAAAAAACTTGGGAGTTGTCCGGTCCATCTCGTGAACCTACATGAATATATATTTAAAGAAAAATGAATATACTTTAATTATATAAATTAAAACTATATTAAAATCATTAAATGTTAATAAATATTATTAAAAAAATTATTAATGAAATGTTTAGCAATAAAAATGAATAAATTTAGTATATATATATACAATAATAAATATTTTTCAAATTTTTGTTTTCAAATTAAAATCCTATTATAATTTTCCATGAAACAATATTGGTTTTATTATTATGAAAATCATTATTTATTAGCTTATAATTTTGTTCAGGAATAGACTCCATTTGGGACTACAATGTTGCTTGGCTTTTTGTTTAATTGGTGTTGGGATCCCGCCTCTTCCTTATCCATATCATGAGGTCCTTGGTCATTGTCCAACTCTGCTGCCCGCACTATGGTGACTCATCAATTCAAGTTGTGTTTGTTTGCTGGACGTTGATCAAGATGAATCAAAGAAATATATTTCTTCCCATTTTTATTTTCTCATTCATGTTGATCCCTAACCACTGTTGCCTCCCAGATCATAACATATCACATGTTCTGATTTTAGCAGGATTAGTTTCACCTGATAGATATTTTCAATCCTTCGATGCTCCCCCAACTGTCCACCTATCCTCCTTGCTTTCTACACTTCTCAGCTTGTCACCTCACCTCCACTATGCTATTATTACTCATTGTGGCCCTTTTATTTTGGGTGTGTTGTTCTTATGTTTCTTCTACATTTACTATTCAGTGAGATATATCTAGAGAGAGGAGCTCTATCGCTCTTCGTTAGTGGTCCTACATGCCCCTGTTCTGGTGATCCCCTATGGTGGAGAGTTCATTTCATGTGATCCTTACTCAACTATGATGCCTTCAAGATGAACCAACCTCGATAGATCTATTGATATTCTCTAGTAACCTCTTCTCATGTTCTTTGTGTAGGCCTTAGTTTATAAGGATGCTTTTGTTTTTCCATTTCGGCTTATGTTATATTTTTTCTTTCTTTCATGGTCTAAGTGTTTGGATTGTGTGCATGATTCCATCCTTCTTGGAGGTGTATGATACCATCTTCATATTAGTTACACCGTGAGTCCTAGAGTGGAAATGAACTCCTGCATGGATATCGTATGTGGGATGTGTTTATTGTCTCTGTAAATTCATTTTCTCTATTTGCATGCTTATTGTTTTGTTTTTCAAAACAATAAATGTTGTGGTGGTGTTATTTTCCGGGACAAGGACCAAACTTGTCCGAACTGTGTAATTACCAAAGTTAATCTTTACTTTCCTACAATTTTATTTTCTATTTCACTCATTCTTGCTTCTTCCTTGTTTATTTTTTTCATTTTTATTCTTGTTTTCCATTGAGCATCATCAAAATGATTCATGGATTCTCTTATATTATCACCATAACTCCTTTACTGTGTCTATTCTGATCTTAACAATTGGTATCATAGCCTTTAATTAGTTTAAAAATGTTTTCTATTATGTTTAAATTCTAAAAATTTGATGGTGATAATGATTTTAGTATGTGGAGAGTTAAGATGTGTGCACTGTTAGTACATAGTGGTTTTGAAGGTGCTTTTCTTGGATCCAAGAAACCCATAGTGACCGTGTCTATCGACGGCCAATTTTCAACCACCTATGTTGATGTCGACCCTAGTATTTTGGAAAAGGCTCACTAGAAACTTCTCTTAACCTTAAGAGATAAATTCTTACATGATGTTTCCCATGAAACTAATGCTAATCCATTTGGATTAAACTAGAACATTTATATATGACCAAAACATTTCTTGGATGTTTTATAAAAAATATGGTTGTATAATTTCAAAATGACCCACTACTCTTAAGCATGTGTTTATATTTATGAGTTATTAAAGTCCTTCTTGATTTAGATAATATATATACTAAATTTATTGATGAAGATCGACTTTAATTCTTTTAAACTCCCTTGAGGAATATTTTAATTCATTAAAATATTCTATGATGTATGGTTGTGATTCAATTACTTTAGAAGAAGTTAAGTCTCCTGTGTTTTCTCAGGATCTTAAACACTTAGTTTAATGGATGAACATAATGGTGTTAATAGTTAACCTCAATTGATGTATGTTAAGGGTCAAATAAAAAATAATAATAAGGACAGAGAAAATAAGAATTATTTTTATAACTTCAGTGTTTTGTGTGTGGAAAGATTGACCATATTAATATGTAATGCCCCAATTTAAAAATAAAGATAGTATGACCCAGTCTCATGTGGTATTCCCAGTTTCACCACTATAGATTTTCATTGATTCTTTTTTAGTATCCCTTAGTTATAATTAGGCATAGATTCTATGGTATATCTCTTCTATGATCCTTCGACTTGCCTTGCTTGTGTTTGTAGGGGAACCTAGTTAGAAGAGAGGGTGTTTTAGTGATGTTCTTACAGTTCAGGATTAGGTGGATACTCTTCTCCTATCAGCTTTCTGTTTTTTAGTTTCAGTGTGTTTCTACTACCTTTACTATTTAATTAATTTGAGTTTTTCCTGATATAGTGTTTTCTCTATCTTTTAACCACCAATCATGGTTTTTTAGTCATTTTAATATTGTTTAGATGCTCGATAGTGTATTAGGTCTTCGATGGAGACTTAGGTATTAATGTTAAGCTCTAATTTTAATGTTTTTTCTTAGTCGTGTAACTACTGAGCATATGATAGTTTGATAGAAATACATGGTTGTATGGGTAGAATATGTGCCATTATCAGCACATGCTAAGTGGTATTCATGTGAGGTGAATAATTTATAGACTTAAGTATTTCTATTTATGAAAATCTATCAGAACTAACAACAGACTATTATTAAATAGGTTGGAAGGACACCATCTATAATTTTTTTGTTATCATTTTATTTTTAAAATGTGGAGATTTTTTAATTTTGGTTTTCAAATTAAAATCCTATTTTAATTTTCCATGAAAAAATATTGGTTTTACTATTATGAAAATTTTACTTTATTGGTTCTGAATTTAGTTCTGTTTGGGACGCTATTTGGTCCTACTGTGTTGCTAGGTTGTTTGTTTAATTGGTAATGGGCTCCCGCATGGGCCTTATCCATGTAGTATAGGCCTTGCCCTTCGGCTGGTCCAACATACCATGCCCCTAGTGACTCATAAATCTATACTATGTTGGTTTTATAACCATTGATTAGGAAACATCCAACAATTATCCTTCTTCCCATTTGTTCTTTCTCATTCTTTGTGATTTATATTCGTTGCCACATCCCTGCTCTTCGTATGCCGCGTGTTACGATTTTAGCAGGATAAATTGCACCTGATAGATATTCTTGATCCTATAGCACTCCCCCAATCATCTACCTGTCATTATCACCTGTTTTTCTTGTCATCCCATTGCCTCACCTCTACTATGATATTATTACTCATCGAGACCCTTTCATTTTGCGTGTGTGGTTCTTTGTCGTCCTTCAACATTAATTGTTTTAAGATATATCTATAGATAGAGGAGCTCCAACGCTCATCATCTATAGTCATACATACCGTTATTTTGGTGATCCCCTATAGTAGGGAGCTTTCATCTCACGAGCCTTGTTCGACTGTGACACCTTCAAGAAGTACCAACCTCAACAGCTCTATTGATCTTCTCTAGTAACCACTTCTCGGGTTCTTGGTGTAGGCATGAGTATATAGGGTTGTATTTTTTTCACCTTTTCATTGTATTTCATTCTTTCTCTATTTTGTGCTTTGAGTGTTGGGGTTGTGTGCATGTGTTTGTCCTTCTTAGAGGTGTATGCTACCATATTCACCTTGATTTCACCAAGAGTCATTGAGTGGAAAGGGCCTCAGGCATGCTTTTGTGGTCTATGTGCATTGTATCCATGCATTCATTTTCTTTCTTTGTATTTTTTTCTGTTTGGCATAATAATAAATGTTGTGCGGGTGTTCTTTCCATGGAGTAGGACCAAACTAGTCCAAACCATGTAAATACCTGTGTAAATATTTACTTTCCTGTAGTTTTATTTTTTGTTTTGCTTGTTCCTGCTTCCACCTTACTTATGTCTTCAATTTTCTTATTGTCTTTGTTTCGGTATTGTCAAACATATTCCTTACTTCTCTAATGTTAGCATCAAACCACCTTCATTGGATCTGTTTCGTTCTTGACATAGTATATTAATTATTTAATTAGTATATTAAGTATTTAATAAATTTATTCATTTTTATTAATTATAAAGAGTGAATTACTTATTTAATTATATATATAATATTTTTTAACTTATTATTTTTTAATCAAATATTTAATATACTATTTATTACTATATATATATATAATTTAATTAAATTATAGATATATATATAATTAAATAATTAATATAATATTTATGAATATATTTATACATATATATATTAAAAAATATATTAAAAAATATATAAATATTTAATATATATATCAATATATATTTTTATATATGAAATAATAATTTTAATATAAAATGAATAAATATAAATAAATATTAAAAAAAATGAAATTTAAAAAATATTAAACAAATAAAAATAAAAGAAAACAAATTTGATATATATATATTAATATATATCAATATTTAATATATATATCTAAATATATCTTTATATATAAATAAAGAGTTTAATTATAAAAAAAGAATAAATATAAATAAATATTAAAAACTAATAAATATTAAAAAATATTAAACTAATAAAAATTAAAAACAAACTAATTTAATAAATAAATAAATAAATAAATAAATAAATAAAAATATTAATATTAATATTTAATATATTCACGTATATCAATATATATTTTTATATATGGAATAAGAATTTAATTATAAAAACTTTAATAAACTAGTTAGGCCTCAACCTAAAGGGCCAACCATTTGGGCAACCCAATATAGAAGCCTATTGAGAAGAGGGTGGACTAAGGCCCATGACAAGCAGAGGGTGGGTCAAAGCCTGAGTGGGCCCGTGCATGTAGGCACATGCCGAGTTAGGTGTGTGAGAGTGTATGTGGGAGACCATACCCGCAATAGGATTTTGGTATTCTAATGTCGTGAAATCATATAAAAAATCATCCAACTGTTCACAAGTTCGATGTGGGACTCAGGTGATAGTTTTATCATCGACTTAGCTAGCGCTAATAAGGGCTGCCATTATCAGCGTTAAAAAAATCATTGATAGAGGTTTTATTTTATCAGAGCTTTTCTCTAGCACTGATAAAAACTAGCATTGAATAAACCCAAATATGTAGTAGTGTAGACAACGAGACCCTCAAGGAAACTCTAGGGGCTCATCCAAATGATCTCATACCACCCAAAACCACACCATCTCCCAACACCTCACATGCTCTTACCCAACTAAGTCACTCCTTTTTCTTCTAGGAACATCACTCGCATCTTAGCAAGATCCGTCTATCCATCCCGCCACTGACATTGCCAGCCTCATTCGCCACCGCAAAATTTTGTCTTCACCATGCCTTCACCATTCTTCCATGCATCGACACCAATACCTGGATCATCCAGCTTCTCTGATTCTTGAAAAACACAATATTATTGTTTTCAAAACCCTTTTCATATGACGATACAGATCAAAATGACACAAATAATAATTATAGACAACCAGATTGACAGACCCTGGCCAAATCTGATGTAGAACATTGACATAAAACTATTGGTGCTTCAGATTCCCCACCCAGCACATCTCCCCTGGCACAAGTACGGATCTTCAGCCTCAAGTGGACAAAATCAGACCCGCCTCTCACAAGAACGAGTAGGAGATGGTCAGACGAGATCCCCCAAAGAGAGATCCCTTGGCCTTAAAAAAATTATCAAATTTATATTCATAAAAAATGTTTAATAGTTTATTTATATACATTTATTAAAAAATGTGTATATAATTAAAATAAATATAACATATTATTATTCTATTTAAACAATTATATAATAAGTAAATGAATATATTTATTTAAATATATATTTATATTGATTTTAAAAAATTGAAAATATATGTACATGTATAAGTGAGATTTTAAATGCAAGGAGCAGTTCTGATCTAAAGATTTTATTAGAGGGCTCAAGTATTACTGAAGAATAAGATCCTTGGTCTCTTGAGGATCCCACCCCATTGGATGATAACACTAACTTTAAAGCTGATGAATAAATGAGATGCAAAAAACCCAAAACCTAGAGGAGGTACTGTCATCCGAGAGGAAGGTGCGGTGGCCGATCTCATTTCACCAGATGATTATATAAATATATATAATTTCACAAATATATATAATTATCTAAATATTTATAGAAATATATATATATTAGGTTCTTGTCGGTAAAATTACATTCAAACAAAGACACACACCACACACACACAACTCTAAAAGGATGGTCATATCCCCTTTAAGGGATGAGCCACCAAACTAGCTACTTTTATTACATCATATATTTTGACCTGATGGCTCAGTGGTCCTAAAGCCCATTATATATAATTATAAAAACATAAAAATATATAATTTTATAGCTATAAATATATATAATTTTATAAATATAAATATATATATTTATATAAATATATATATATATAATTATAAAAATATATTTAAATTATAAACGAATATTTATAAATATATTTATTTATATATATATTTATAAATATATATATAATTATATTTATAAATACTTATTTATAAATATATATATAATTATATTTATAAATACTTATTTATAATTATTTTAATAACATTTTCATTATATAAATAATTATTTTTATATAATTTTATATAATTATATATAATTACATATACTTATAATTATATTTAAAAATACATATATTCAATTTAAATATTTATTTATAATTATACAGATATATATATATTTATAACTATATACATTTAATTTATTTAAACATATTAATTATGTTATTAAAATTAGGTATTTTTCGTTAGCATTGATAAAGATCAGTTTTATCATCACTTATTATTTTAGCGTTTATAAAATCACTCTTTATCAATGAATTTTTAAATGTGATGATAAAACCCTTCCTAATCTTTGAAATAAAACCCTAACAGAGTTATCCTTACTCACTTTATTCAATCTCTCATGGAAATGAATTCCTGTCAACCCTCTCCCTCGATCAACCCAGATAGATCAACACCTTCAAAATCCAAGGTATGTGATCACTTGTGATTCGTCACTCCTCCTCCAACACCTTTGTTTTTTTGATTTTCCCAAATGGTTTGAATTGCGAAGACAAGGGATATAATTTATCCTTGATCTACCTTGTTAAGTCTCCACCCAATCTCCCTTGCCTCAAGCCATTGTTGGTTCACCTTCTCCCTCACCTCCATGATCCTCCAAATAATTTTTTTTATAAATAGAGACACTTTTAAGGAAAAAGTGAGGAACCCGAAGAAAACACAAAGTTGTTAAAGGACAATTTAAGCCTATTGACATTTTTATCCTTAAGAAGTTCCCAGAACAAAGAGGGTACCGATGTTTCTGGATCATCCTTTATGAGGTCCTTAAATCGATGCACCAGTCTATCCCACGCTTGCAAGTATTCCTCTTTGTTGATTTTCCCTACCTTGAGACCTCTTACTAGGATCTAATTTTTCCTGTCAATCCAGTCCCTCTATTCTCTATTGATGTCCACCTGAACAATCCTTTCCATATTTATAGCACCCTCATATGTTGAAGCACCGATAACAGGAGATTCCACCTCCATTTCTTCTCTGGAATGCAATACGAGCTCCACAAGATTCTCATCATCCATGCCTGAAAGCTACAGTACATTCCTAATAGGAAAACCCCCCTCAAATATAGCTACCACATCCCCTACTCATGCTGCATTGCCTTTGAAGATGAGAGCCCCTTCTTGGGACTTCACTTTTTCGGCAGATTGAGTTTCCATTGGTGAAGGTAGGTAAGAATAATCCTTACGTCCTTTCTTCCCACCACGCCGACCTTTCCTCTTCCTCAGACTACAGGTGTCAATACCATAGAACCCATGAGTGCTGACTCCTGATTGCTGTCTAGAAGTGTCATCACCAGACTCTTCCTGTAGGATACCCTTATCCTCATTGCGAAGCTCTGTCTGATCAGCCTCCTGGACATTCCCTACGTCCTCCAAACTCTCAAAACGGTTACGTAGCATAATAGCTGGCACCTCTTTCCTCAAGTGATATCTGTTCACTGGATATGGCTCAACTAGAGGACCTGCCAATGACTTTTTATCTAGTCCTGAAAGCACAGCTTCTATATAAGAATCTGCCTTGGGGCCCTCTGGACCTTCCGCATTTCCCATTGGAGCTTCACAAGCTGTATTAGAGCCAACTACAAGGTTCCGGACAACTGCGGCAGCGAGACAATACAAACCAGATTCCACTTGTCCCATTTTTGCAACAGGATAGGACATACCCAAGTATCTCTTCAAATGGTTGAAAACATCTGAAACCAAGGGATTTCTCTCTAAGGCCTCCTGATGAACACCCTTCACCATAACTGATTCAGAGACTGCAAACCTCTTTCCCAATGATCCTTCTGCAGTACCCAAGGGAAAAATCGCACTCACACCACCTGGGTTGTCCTCCTCAATAAATTGACCTGAAAATTCATGAACCGAGATGGACTTTCCACTATACCTCATGGCCTGAACAAGAGTACCCTCATCTAATGTCTCCCTAGAGAGCCCCGTCGACCGATTCCGGCAACTAGAAACATCAATACCGTGACGACAGCAGGATGAACAGAAGACTAACCAAGATTCATAGATAAACTTTTGATACCACCGAAGCTAACCTTAAATATCTATGCCAATGGTTTTCAACTGGTCCTTAGATACGTCAACATAGATGTAGATTTGAGGGGAGATTGGGTGGCTTAGGACGTTCGTCCACTGGTTCGCGCATAGAAATCTTCCCAACAGGTTTCCAATCAAGCGTAGAATAGCAGGATTCTGAAACGGGAGAGGGAGGTCGGGGAGCGAGATCCAAATCACTGAGGTAGGAGGGTCTCTTCTAAGATGGAAGTCCAAAGACCACTGAAAGAGAAAAAATCACATACCTGAGAAACCTCATGGAGAACTAGTCTAGGCATAGATGAGATCTTCTTCTGATGAGAAACGAATAAATAGGTGCCTCGAATCCAGGAGCCTAACAATCACCCAGTCTTGGAGCTGCCACTGGTTGGAGACGAACCTGTCGAAAGAGTCAACTGCAGGCCGTCTCTTACCGAAACGAGCGACCAATGAAATATTCGTCAACTCGGAGGCATTAGTGAACTCCAAAGGAGAAGTCGAATCCATTGGAATGCCATCGACTAGCGAGTGGACTATAAAGATGACGTGAATGGAGGGAGAATGCGAATGGAGTGATATCCTTCTACAGTACCCAACTGGAAGGGTTTTTATGGTGCATAACTAGGATCATCATGTAATCAGAGAAAGAAATAATATCTCCTAATTTGTTATAACTATTATAGGAATTTTGAAATGGGTTTAATAGAGTTTATATGATTTGTTCTATTTTTTTATATTTATAGAACTTGATATAGATTATTTCATGATACTTTTGATACTTATACACATACTCTTTATTTATATGCTTTATTTTTTATTTTAAGTTGGTTCTTAATAATTTAATCTTGTTCTGGAATTATTAATTTTTTATATTTTTTTAATAATATTTATTAATTTTTAACACTATTATTATATATATATTTAAGGATACTGATTTTTTATATGTTTTACCCATGTGATATAGCATAAAAACATGGGTTAGGCACATAGATTTTGGATACAGAATGATATATAAAATATGAAAGAATTTGACGTTATGATATAACCCGAACATGGGTAGTGCCAATTTCTTACATTCCATTAAAATTTTATATTAAATTTCAAACCAACACATCTTAAATTACCTCCAATGGAGTACAACTATGTCAACCCAAGATATTCCATTTCTCCAATGCTAATGTAGCTAAAATATTCAATCTGATACAACGAGCATTGTGACGCTCAACTCCTTCACTATTTTTAAACTCCAACTTGATACACTACAGGTTGAGTATTTAAGACTTATTTATCTTCTTGATATTTTTCTTCATTCTCTAAAAATTAATGGTACTTGGAGTCATTTAAAGGTTCTTGATGTAGGCTCAATGGATTTTTTTAGTTCTTGAAAATGATAGTTTATTTATACAATTCATTACCAAGCCAAAGAAGAATTTTTTTTCATTTCTTGTTAATGAAGGAATTAAATGAAGACTACATAGACATACATATAGATACATTATTTCATATATTCACACAATGATGTGTGAATATTTTAAATGGTATGAGTGGTATCTATATTTATAAATTCATACATTTTTTAAGGAAAAAGGGTTGGTTTGGAACTCAAATTCTATATCTTGAACTTGGGTTTTATATGTTATTCTTAAAAATGAGATTCTACAAATGGTATTTTCAAAAGTTAGTTTTCCTTTAAAATTATAATTCCCTGTTTTCCTTGTTTTACATTCATGACATGTTTTATAAAAGGGGATTTAATTGTTTGAAACCTTATTATGATTATAGTGATCATTTTTATGCTCGTGGGTTGTTTAATATTTTTTACTTTGATTTAATAAATGTAATATTTTAAAGTGAAATATGGGGTTTAATGAACTGAGTTTCTTTGCATGAGTTTTTGAAATACTGATTTGATAAATTGCGAACTATCTAAAACGAGAATGGAACATGGGAACCTCGGCATGATACTTTTTCTTCATTTCATTTAAATTCAAATTTTTCATAAAATATTAGGTACTCAAGACCTTTTTATTGGGCCCTATAAATGATTTAATCATCTTAAAAATGTTCAGCTTTGGATATGGAGTATTCTTTCACTAAAACACCTCTTGTACTACCACATACCAAGTGATGAAATGGATAGACACCAACTCCTCCCTCTTGATGATTTTAACTAATTTCTGTTTTTTCTGGATTTTTTATGTCTATTTAATAATATGAGATATCATCGAGTTAATCCTACATAAGATATATGTGTTTTGAAATAGATGAATGTTTAATTAGATTCTTTGTAAATTTATATATATCACACATTCATTTCCATTAATTATTACCACCATTTAAAAACAGTCTAAATACAAATTATTCGAATCATAATAACTTAGAAAAATCGGTTCATGTATCTTAAATGATTATTTAAGAATGGATTTTTCTTGGTTCCAAGCTCACAGCTTTGGGGTATTTTTTTTAAATATTAATATTACTTAATAAAATAGGATGGGTATGAATCTAAGATGGATGGATTACTATTATATGTCAAAAGAGTATGAGGACGTGGTGAAAGACTTCATCAATTTTGAAAAAGATCATGCATATGACCCTTCTCAAATTCGTTATCTAGGTTTATGATGATGTTATTAAAGACTAATTTGACCAGAGGATTTGGAAGAACAGTTTATATATCACAAAATAGATTAAAGTTATAATATTTGGACTAAACATGGGATGAAACTGAATGTAGTTAGTGACTAGGATAAGACTTCATTTTATGGATAATTTGACATGATTGCAGTTGTAGAAAATGATGAACATTTTATCAAGAATGTGATTACAAGTGTTAATGATAATGAAGATTGTATTGATGAAATAAAAATTAAATTTTAAGATGAACTTCATGATTTTAAAAAATTATTTGTGAAGTTAAAGAGTTGTTCAAGGATGCCATTATATGCTAGTTGTACTAAATGTAAACCATTTTCAACCATACCAATGCTATATAATTTAAATTTTAGAAATAGATGGAGTGATGACAGTTTTATTGAACTAAGTTCTCTCTTGAATGATATGCTCCCAGAAGAAAATGATATTCCTTTCCAAACATATAACACTAAACTAATGCTATGTCTAATGGATATGTTCTCTGAAATAATACTTGTTACTCCAAAAAATTGTATACTATTTCACAAGGGCCAAAAATTACTTAAAAATGACCAAAGTCTGGTGCTTATCAATACAATAAAGATGAATTGGGTTTTACAAAAAATTGATATTACTTTCCAATTATTCCATGGTTTATGTGCCTATATGAATATAAATAGACTATAATACAATTGATGTGGCATAAAAACATAATAAATACAGATGGAAAACTTCATCACCCCACATTCTCTCCTTAGTGGAAGATAATTAACCACAATCATCTTGAATTTGGAAAGTATTCAAGAAACCTTCATCTTTCACTATCTATAGATGGATTTAATCCTTTTGGTTTTAAAAGAAGCACTCACAGTACATGGAAAACTATGTCTGTAAATTATAACCTACCACCATGGTTATTCATAAAACAAAAATACATTATTTTATCTCTGGTTATATCAAGACCAAAATAACTAGGTAATGATATTGATTTTCATTTGTACCCATTGGTCGAAGATTTGAAATTATTGAGGGATTTAGGTTTTACATTGTATGGAACATTCATAAATGAATATTTCACATTAAGACCCATGTTTTACAAGACAATAAATGACTTTCCTACTTATAGAAAATTTTCAGGATATATCATTAAAGGAACTCAGTGGTTTATAATTTGTGTAAAAGGTACACAGTCCACTAGGTTGAAACATTCATAAAAGGATATATCTCTAGGACATCATAGATTTCTACCCTAGTGAAATAAGTACTAATATTAATCAAAATCATTTGATGAGAGTTCATAATAATTTTAAAAAATATCTCTAATAACAAATGATCAACTATTTTAGAATGTAAAATATATAGACAATTCTTTTGGAATACCTTTTTTGAAAAATCTTATAATTTGTTTTTGGAAAAAGGGAAATATTTTTATTAATTACTATACTATAATTGTTTTTATACACAAAAATTTCTTGATTTTATGCATGTGGAAAAAATGTATGTGATATAGTTATTAGTAAATTACTAAATTCACCCAAAAAAGGATGGAATTAAGGATAATTTGGATATGATTTACATGGGGATATAGGAATATTTGGCCTTAATTAAGAGTGAAAAATATACTATTTTTCCTCCAACTGCTTAAACTCTTTCAAGGAAAGAGCGA
This sequence comes from Viscum album, assembly GCA_963277665.1. NCBI lineage: Eukaryota > Viridiplantae > Streptophyta > Magnoliopsida > Santalales > Viscaceae > Viscum > Viscum album. Next base: position 1,595,537,585 of record OY728150.1, read on the forward strand.
TATCGGTTTTGAAACTTCTTGAATGATGTAGAGGTTCTAGAGGTGTGTTAGTAAAATAACAAGAATACTATATCAATGAATGATTTAAAGTTAAAGGGTCTGAAATCACATGACTATCATGTTTTTATGAAAGATCTAATGAATGTAGATTTACATTTCATTTTTCCTATAATGTTTGTCACACATTAAACAAAATATTTTCTTTTTCAATGATATATACAAGAAAATAATAGACCTGAAAATTTTCCAAATATTTAAAATAATTTCTCTCATATTATGTGAATTGAATATGTTTTTCCCATCAACATTATTTGATATAATGGTTCACTTGGTAAGATATATTCGACAATGTTTTCCTATACATTATAGTTGGACGCACCCCATTGAACGATATATGAATATTTTTAAATGGTATATAGAAAATTGAAGTCATCTATAAGGTTGTGTTGTGGATTTATATATTGTTGGGGAATCCATTGAATTCCATTTTGACTACCTATCCAATGTGGAAAGCACCAGTCTATTGAAATCTCATCACACCGAGTGGATTGTGCGTGAAGGAACTTCCAAAATAGATTTTGTCACAATTAATATTATAAGGAAAGTGCATGATCAAATTTACATTTTTCTTAATAGCTTATAGGTAGCACCATTTTTTGAAGACCGCAAACTAATTATTTGGCATTTTAATCCATCAAGTGCTAAAATTTGGATATATAATACACATAATAAAAACTTATAGGATGGTTTCTGGACCATATTTTTAAGAATTTCACTAATAATCTAGATTTAATTTTTGAATGACATCAATGGATAGATAGAGGACCTAGTTTTCATGTATTTTCATATAATGGTTATGTAATTAATGGTTATATGTTCTATATAAATGAACATGATGAACACAATACCATGAAAAATTCTGGATACTCTAAATTTTTATTTTCTAGATTCGATGCATGGATACCCCACGAAATGACCAAATATTATGATGTTTATCAATTTTTAATGCACTACATAAAAAATTTTACCAATGAAATTCAATCTATACATTTTATATTATATATTAATAGAAATTATATTATGATATGGTGGTATTTAAATATCATGAAAATCATCGAATGGGGATTTTACATGAGCACAAAAATCCAAATGACTTCTAAAAATGGATAAGTATTCTGGTATATATAATAAAATTATACTATAAAAATATATATATAAACAAATTACATATTTTACTCAATGTTTCTACAGTGACCATAATAAACTAATGCAAGTATTGTGGTTATTAGGTTTGAAAATTTATGAAAGATATTATATTACATCAACAAACTAGCATCCTTAAAGAGGTATTTCCAATGATAATTACAATTTAATTTAAAATATTTACCAATCATTTCTTTATTTATATATCTCTAGTACTACTAGAACTGTTGATAATCCACATATTCACCAGAGGAAATTGGTTTTTTTAGAAATGAATGGGAATAATACATGGTGTCAAATTTTATAGAAAAATCACGAAGAGGTGATTTACTACTACTTATTTAGTGAATTTTCTCACAGTTTATCTAATTTTTTAGTTAATTTTCTTATCATTTTTATCAAAAAATTATTTTGTTAATTTTCATCAAGATTATAAAGAAGGGAAATAAACTCATGATGCACTCATGTACTTTGATTAGGCAGTTAATAAAGATGATTCTCTAAAGATGATGCATTTTTATTTCTATTCATTAATACCTTCAACATTCTAGGTTATAAAAAAATAATATTATTAGAAAACCCTAAATGTTTAAAGCATTGGAGATAAAATGATATAGTGTTATGTGTAGGAATCAACCAAAAATAAATCTGATACACAATATTCCCAGTATGACTTGAAGTATATGTTATTAGTTTAAAATTGAAATTTTAGTTCAAAACACATGTTACATACTCAAAATGAAGAAAACACATTCATATTGTTTTGATACTTTAGAAAAACGATCCAAAAGTCATTTGTGATGTATAGAAATCAGCTGAACCTCAATCCAATACATGACATGACTGGTATAAAAATGGTAGTAACATATTCAAAGCTGGTCATGCTCGTGTAGGAATAAACCACACCTCAATCAGCCATACCTAAATCCAATATCCAATGTTCCTAGTATGATATAAAGTGTATATTTTTAGTTTATAATTTATATTTTAGTTCAAAACACACTTCACACACTCATAATCAATAACAAATATTCATATTGTTTTGATAATTTAGGAAAGTGATCCATAAGCCATTTGTGATACGTATGAATCAACCACACCTCAATCTGATACCTGGTGTGTCTAGTATGACTCAAAGTGCATGTTTTTAGTTTAAAGTTGATATTTTAGTTAAAAAAACACATCAAATACTCAAAACGTGGTAAATGTGATCAGATTGTCTCGATACTTTATGATAATTATTCATACGTCATTTGTTATGTGTAAGAATCCGTCAATAGTAAAACTAACACACGATATGACCGATGTGATTCCAAGTGTGTGTTTTCAATTTAAATTGACATTTTAGTAAAAAAGAAATGTGACATAATAAAAACTGAAAAAACACATTTATATTATCTTTATAATATAAGAAAATGATCCATAAGTCATTTTGATGTGTCGGTATTAACCACAGATCAATCCAACGCACAATGTGACCGATATGATTCAAAGTACGACTTTGTATTTAAAATTGACATTTTGGTTCAAAAAAATGTCACATACTCAAAAATAATAAAACACATTTGGATTGTTTTGATAATTTTGGAAAATGATCCATATGTTATATATGATGTGTATGAATTATCCACACCTCAATCCAATACACAGTGTGCTTGGTATGACTCAAAGTGTCCGTTATCAGTTTAAAATTTGCATTTTTGTCCAAAAAACATGTCACATACTCAAAACTAGGAACACACTCTCATATTGTCTTGATAATTTAGGAATAGAATGTGTAAGTCATTTGTGACATGTTAGAATTGGTCTCACATCAAATTAACACACGATGTGATCGGTATGACCCAAAGTGTGCATTTTCAGTTTAAATTGTCATTTTAGTAAAAAAGACACATGACACACTCAAATAAGAAAAAACATTATTATCATCTATATACTTTAGGAAAACCCTCCTTAGGTCATTTTTTATGTGTAGGAATCAACCACACATCAATTCAACGTACGGTGTGTCCGGTACAACTCTAAGTGTTTTTAAAAAAAATAATTGACATTGTTTATTCAAAAAAACATCACATACTAAAAAATGATAAAAATCATTCAGATTGTTTTTATAATTTATAAAAATTATTCATAAGTATTTTTTGATGTGTAAGAATCAGTCACACCTTAATCTGATACATGGAATTCCTGATATGACTCTAAGTGTTCGTTATATGTTTGAAATTGAAAATTTAGTTCAAAACGTCTTCCAATCACTAAAAACAAAGAAAATGCACTCATATTATCTTGATTCGTTAAGAAAATGATTCTTATGTTATTTTTGATGTGTAGAAATCAGTCTCATGTCAAACTGACACACGATGTGACCGGTATAACTCAAAGGGTGTGTTTTCAATTCAAATTAACATTTTACTAAAAATAATATGGGACATACTCAAAACTAAGAAAAAACCTTCCCATTATGTTGATAATTTAGGAAAATTATCCTTAAGTCAATTGTGTCATGTAGGAGTTATCCTCACATCAATCCGATGCACATTGTAACCGGTATGACTATAAGTGAGTATTTTTTTTTTAAAATTGATATTTTAGTTGAAAACAAACATTACAATCTCAAAACTGAGAAAAAAGATTTGGATTATTTTTATTCTTTAGGCACAAAAATCCATAAGTCATTTGTGATGTGTATGAATCAAGTGCACCTCAATCTAATACACAATGTGCCCAATATGACTCCAAGTGTCTGTTATCTATTTAAAATTGATAATTTAGTTCAAAATAAGTGAAAATCATTGAAAACCAAGAAAAATATTCTCAGATTTTATTTATACTTTTGTAAATGATCCATAAGAGATTTTTTAATTTTAGGAATTAGACTCATATAAAATCAATACACGATGTTACTGGTTATACTTAAAGTGCATGTTTTCAGTTTAAATTGAAATTTTAGTAAAAAAGACATGTGTAATAATCAAAACCTAGAAAATTCATTCATATTATCTTTATACCTTAAGAAGGTTACCTTAAAGTTATTTTTTATTTGTAGGAATCATCTTAACATCAATATGATGCATAGTGTGACTGGTATGACTCCAAGTGTGTCCTTTTATTTTAAATTGACATTTTAGTTAAAAACACACATCACATACTCAATCCCAAGAAATAATATTAAAATTGTTTTAATACATTAGGAAAATGATCCATAAGTCATCTATGATGTGTGGAATATTCCGTATCTAAATCCGATACACGGTGTACTCTGTATGAATCAAAGTGTCTATTATGAGTTTAAAATTGACAATTTAGGTCAAAATTTGTGTCACTCACTAAAAACCATGAAAACACACTTGGAATGTCTTGATACATTATAAAAATGACTAATATGTCATTTTTGATGTGTATAAATCAATCTCATTTCAAATCAACACATGATGTGATCAGTTTGACTCAAAGTGCATGTTTTCAGTTTAAATTGACATTTTAGTAAAAAATACAAGTGACAAACTTAAAAACAAGGAAGTACATTTGTATTGTGTTAATAATTTATGAAAATTATAGTTAATTCATTTTTGATGTGTATTAATCATCTATAATTCAATTCGATACATGGAGTGACTGTTATGACTCCAACAATGTCCTTTTATTTAAATGTGACATTTTATTATTGTATTGTTTCATATTTATTTTAAATTTATTTATTTATAGTATTACTGACATAAAAATTTCCTTTTTATATTGGTATATTCTTTTTCTCGAGTTGGGGTGGTTTGTTCAGAAATATATACCATGATAGAGCTCCTTTGAGAGGTGGTCAAGTTCTAAAGACAATGGGGGGGGGAATCCTTTGTTTTCATTTTATAGAAAGCCAGATCGTGGGTTGCCGATACCCATACAGTCGAAACCCAACACCAAATCACAATTCCAACTGAAATTTCAAATTTCAAATTTCAAACCACCGCCTTATCGCCTCGAGCCGTGAGCCTGCACCGCCTCGAGCGCCGAGCCACCATCCGATCTGACACGCCATGTGCCATGTACTTCAGCCATATCCACATCACCGGATCACCGGTGAGAGTCGCCGGCATCCGTCGTCACATTACCCCCCATGACACCGCCGGGGGTTAAACAAACATCATCCATGGAGTTTCCAATGTTTTCCCTCACCTCATTACCATCACCGAATCAACGGTGAGCTTCGCCGGCGTCTTCCGTCGCCATCATCGCCCCATGGCATAGGATACAACAAAATATCGAACGAAAAACAAAACTCAACAGAATAATCATCCATGGAGATGACTCCTGAAACAAATCATCGTCATCGCTCCATCTCAACAGCACTCTCGCCGAGAGATTCACCACAACACAACGGACGAAAAGAGAAACCAAAGAAAAGAAAATCCCGCCGCCACCAGACAAAAACAACCTCGTCCGACACCCGAAACCCTAACGTGCTCACCTAAGAAGATGAAGAACCCCACAAACCACTGGCTCATGAGCGCAACCCCCAAATGTGGAAAAACTCACCACATAACCATAGCGAGCTGCCGAGACCAGAACCACGAGCGCTCCGAAGAGTGTGCCGTCAACAAGAACTGGTCTTACACCTGCGGATCTGAACCGACAACCGCAGAAGCCCGGAGAGCATATCCACAGCCTAAGAGAAGACCATGAAGCCCTGTAGTAGAGAACCACCAACAACTTGCCAAGCATGATAAGGAAACTCCGCGCCAACCGTAGTGATGAAGCTGGCGGCGGTGAGAGGAAACCCTAGGATGGGAGGAGCCCTTTACGGGCGCATCGTGATAATGAACTCAGCCCTAAAGACAATGAAACCATTGATGTTTTTGAATGTTTGCGATAGTACTTGTTAAAGTAATTGTGAAAAACAATGTTTTAAATGTCTATAATTTGGTTTTATTTTTTCTTGTATTTGTGATGTAATATTTATTTCAATTAAATTTTGAATTTTCCATATACAGGTGTATTTTCTGTTGTAGTGTGTGGTAATTTTAATAGAACAGTATAATAGTATGACTTTTTTCAATGCTAAAAAAGCACTAATAATGGCCACCATTTATTAGTGCTAAAAGTAGTGATGATAAAGGACCACATTTATCTATGATTTTTTATTGGTGATAAAAGTGTCACTTTATCAGTGATTTTCTGGAACTGAAAAAAGTAGACAACTTTTAACTACTCTAAGATCAATATCAGTTTTTCAGAGTTAATAAATGTTTTTTCTAGCACTTTTAAAATCCATGTATGTAGTAGTGGTACTTGGTGATAGTTTCTAAACATGATCATCTTTATTCCACATAAATGGAACAACTAATCCATTTCTGTTATAAAATTTTATTCTATCTCTCTATGAGGTTTGTTGTGTTTGCACCTTCATTGGTTCAAGGTGAACCTTTCATTGAGTTCTATTTTTATCTTCCAAAACTATAAATCTATTTTCCATCTTGATAGATTTTCTTTTAGTGAAAAATATTTTATGTTTTTTCATAGGAATTAAGGAATTCCAAAAAACTCTTTTAGATTCTTCCCTACCACAATTCATTTCCATATTCTTACAATTATGCCATAGAAAACATATCTTGGTTAAGGTGTACCTCATATAGTAATTTCTCGGTTGAGATATAGATGTAACAATATTTATTATTCATCTTAGCCCTTTATATTTTATACACAGATTCACAATGTGTCCCATTCTTCCATAGAAGTAATACTTTATAGATACCTTTATTTACGAGTCTCTTTATTCTATATTTTTCATGAAACTTCCTTTCTTGTTTCTTGGAAAATTTTGATAACTCTTTCCTTTAACATCCCACAATAAATAAAATATCATATCTATAAAATATTAATATATGACTAGTCATTCCAAAATAAAACCACATGATGTCATATTTTACTATTTTAGTTCACTTATTTAATTCAAATTAATTATTCTATTTATTTATTTCACTAATTGATTTATGTTTGTAATTATCTCTAGGTTAATTTTTTTATTTATATGATGAATTTTCAAACCTAAAACTAGCTTTACCCATAACATAGAGTATTTGGTTTTCACTACTCTGCTTATTTTTTCTTGATGACTCAAAACATCCATACTAAATTTACTTATTAAATGCAATTTTTTTCAACATTTTTAATCTTGACCTCTAAATAGAAACACTTTAAGTTAACCTTATATATTTTATCTAGTATAGATTTTATTTTTCATTCATACTCCCTTTTGAGTATCTCCACATATTTCTCACTTTTATCTTAAAAAGTGGCTATAAAAATTTCATGTTATTTATTAAATTTTCATTAATATCTAACATGGTGTTCTTGATTTCCATGCCTAATTTCAATTATCCTTATTCATCAATCAATTTTTCTTTAATAATATTAATCAATATTTATCCTTCAATTCTATTTTTTTGGATTTTTACTTTTCATTGAGTCATATCCCTTGAACTAATTTCTCAATGATATTCCTCAAGAGTATTGTTATAAAATCACCATATTTTCTCAATATATTTTCTATATTGTTATTATTTTTTTAATCTCTTCCACACTACTTTTCATTTGAAACATGTCTAGTTATTTTAATTTTATTTTCAATTATTCTTCTTTACGAATTTCATTGTGATCTTCAACTTCCTTCCTATGATAGGAAATTCCATCATTGAAATTCTCATAATACTCATAGGATTGTTTCAAAAATCACATAATATTTTGATTTATCTTTATTTGAATTTCTAATTCTTCACAATTCCCGTTTGGTTCTACTAAAGGTTAAAGAATCCCTCTCAGTTCATTATTTTCTAAATCTTTCACCTTTTCCTTGTTCTTTTGATATTTCATCTTTCCCTTTAGTGAAAAATGATCCATATCATGAGGTATCAAGTATTCATGATTAATTCACACAAAAAAGTGTAGGTTGGACATCAATTCATAACCTTTAGGCTCTAATACGACTTGTTGTATACCGAGACACCCTAAGAGGAAGGTGAATAAGGGTGTAGCCTAAATGAAACGTTTTATTTTACTATTTTAGGATCATTTTATCATGTTCACAAGAATCATGTTCAACTTATAACTCTTGATGTTATAATCAGTGAATAAAATAAATATATATTGGAAATTAAAGCATGTATAGAGGACATATGTTTTTCTTGGTTCACTATAATGAGATACAACCAAGTACCACACATCAATAATGTGTCATATCACCTACATCCCCTAAGATTCAAAAGTTATATGGATAAAATGTTTTTGTTATCGTCACTCCATTCCAAGTGTAATTCCTTTATATGATTTAAGGTTCAATTAATCCTTAACTAAGAGAAATTCAATCTTCTTCACTCCACACACTGCTTCTGTGAATGATGAGTTCAATTTATTGACTTTAGGGTATCTTCAAGGTTATTAGTGTAAGAATAGGCTAGTTTCATAATTATCTATATAAAGATTCACTATAAAAAACAATATACTTCCCAGTTCATTCTTAAAACTCGATTAACTCAACACCTAATGAATGAGAGTTGGGTTATCACCATCCCTCAAATGACAAAAAATTGTTATCCTAGATAATGATAATTCTAATATTGGAATTATCTTCTTAAAAACTTTCTAACTCTAGATATAGAAATTACATGACACCTACACTCAAGACATATACTTTCAAATTCTTCAATATTTTATAATTGGGATTTAATTCTACTCGTTCTGGTTAATCCTAAACAAAAAAAATCTATATATATAGGCTACTCAATCTATATATTCTAATATTTGATTATATTATTCCAAATACCATATTCACTTATTTTCAATGCATTTAACTACAATACACTCTACTACCTTCTATAAAATTTATTAGTGAATCCACTTTGAGTAAACCATGGTTTACAAAATTTTTATCATGAAAACTTACTACATTGCATGTACTTTATGAAACACCTCATTAACTATTCAATATTTGTAAGATACACATAATTTTTTCTTCATGTACATGGTAAAACCATCCTGATGTATAGTTATCCGTTTCTTCACATAATATCTTTGTAAAAGAGATTATAAATTCTGTATTTTAACACTTCTTCACGTATTCTATTTTATGTGAAACTATATTCATGAATACCATGTTTTCATAGTCTTCACATACTCATATATAATAAAAAGATCTATGATTATTATTTCCATAGAAATATATTGTATATGAAATATTTGTCTTCTTTATCATTATATAATCATGAAATATCCTTTATAAAATCAAGAACATTTGATGGATCTCACTCTTATATTTTGAACAATATGAATAATACTAGAAAGAGTATCACACAATAAGATATTTATCTAGTTACGTAAAAATAAATAGCATTCCACCTTGTTCTTATCCTTTATCATTTCTCATTACTATCATTACCTTACAAAGGGAGAGATCTAGGGTTTTATAGATTTATTTCACCACCTACGAGATTCCAAGAATCGTGGTAGGGAATTCATCCTACCGACTTACTCCGCGTAACATGAATCATTAATTATGATACTAAAAATATTAGCATCAAACATTCTCAAATGAATATTAGTACATTGTAATTTATTTGGGTAAAAATGATTATCTCACCAATGTAGAGATAATTAAAAGATAAAATGAATTGGAAAATTTGTTGAAAAAATGACACCATGTGTAAAGAGGAAAACCCCATATAAAGAGGTAAAAACCCACTGGAAAATAAACGGATCACTATAGGAAAATGTGGGTATGAAAACTCTCTCACTTTTAAAAGTCAAGATACCTAAAAATATATCTCTTGAATAAGTGGAGAAATAAACCTCAAAAAAAATACCACACAAGAGAGAAACTAGGTGCTATGTTGATGAGAAAAACGCTCTTTGGAGATCCTATTTTATAGCTTGCCTCCTCCTCTTTACAGATCTTCTCTGCTAGATGGGTTATTAGGGTTTGGACACCCACTACACAACCACACCTACCCCCTTAAAAAAAATCAATGGGGCAACACCATCCTAGAAAAAGATATCGATATATATCCCACATGGATATTGATTTAGAACCAATTATATCTGCACACATATTATCTATCTTCCAAACCATAATTCTCACATATTTTCAAGGAAAATTAATGATCTGCACCATTTGAACTTATCAGAATCAATAAAATTCATCATGAATTCTCCTATATTTTCATTAGTGTTAATTTTATACATGTCCATACTTCGTTCCTACACCACATCTCAAAAAAGTGATACTAAAACCTAATGTGCTTCATCCTAGAATGAAAATATGTAGTCCTTTCAATGTTTAAGGTGATATGATTGTCACAAAACAATCAATTATTCTCTTCTATACACTTGAGATACTCCAATATCCTTCTCATATAAATCACCTTTTTACAAACCTACGTATCTACCATGTACTTTTCCTCCATCATGGATAAATCCATAAATAATTTTAACATTGAAATCTAGCTCACTACTCCTCCTACAATAGTAAAAAATAAAAAACAATGGTTTTTCTTTTGCCATAATCCCCTAAAAAATATGAATCAACATATCTTAGGATAGAAAAGTATAATCCTATATAAAATAATTCAACATCTGAGGTCTCCGTGATGTATGTTAGGATCCTCTTCACTATGCTCCAATGATCTTGTCTGGGATTCATCATGTACTGAAGAACTGTTCCCAATGCCAGTGAAATTCATGGTCTATTACAAACCATAGTGAACATTAGAGTCCCCACTACATATGTATATAGTACCAATATATCTTTATCCTCTCTACTTCACTACTAGTACTCATCGTATAGGGTAACATTAAATTAATAGGAAGTGAGGTAGATATTGAATTACATTCTTACATTTTGAAACATTTGAACACTTTCCACAAGTAATTATTCCATGATAGCTAAATATATCCATTATTTCTATCTTAAAAAATCAACATCCCAATAATCTTATTTTCTAGTCAAAAGTTTTTCTTATGAAGCTCCATATACAAATGTGCCATCTTCTCCAAGATCTGATCATTTTTGGGTCCTACAACATATATGTCAACCACGTACAAAAAAATAATGATGAAATCATTACCATTTAAACCCCTAAAATATTCACATGGATTTGAATGAATTATGTTGCGTCCAAGACTAATGATATAGGAATCAAATCTATTGTACTAACACCTTTGTTACTAATTGAGACTATATATTGATTTGTTTATTATACAAATCTATTTCTCTTTCCTTAATTTTCAAAACCTTATGGATGGGGAATATATATTTCTTCATCAAGATCAATATGGATAAAATAATTCTTTACATCCAAATACTCTATATGTAAATTGAATGTAACACACATCCCAAGAACTATCCGAACAATCATCATTCTAACATTTGGTGAAAATATTTCATTGAAATCAATACCTTCCTTATGAGCATATCATTTGACCACCATTCTTTAATGATATCTTTCCAGCTAACCCATTCCATACTGTTTGATCTTAAAGAGCTATTTGTTTGTATTACCCTTACTTATATGAGGTAGTGAAACAAGATCCCAAGTGTTGTTCTTTTATAGGGCTTGAAGTTCTACCTACATCACTTCCATACATGGGGATACATCTAAACACTAGGTTTCCTCCTCAAAATAAGATCGATCACCATCCTCCATTAATAACTATTACATAGTATTTCTCCCAATGACATAGTTTGAGTGCTATATTGGTTATTTTTTATCCCTAGTTGACCATCATAGTCCAGATTCAACCAGTACATGATAATCATGCTCTGGTAATTGTAAAGAGGAAATGGGTTCTTCCTTGGATTTATCCTCCACTTCAATAATTTTAGATTAAATATTCTCCATATCTATGTCTCAATCAATCTTCATCTGTACATTTTCTTTTAAAAAATGACATCTTTTTTTATGATAAGTTTTTGGGTAGTGGGGTCCCTCAAATGATAACCCTTCACACCATCATCATATCCCAAGAAAATACACTTCCTAGATATCAAATCAAACATTGATATTTCCTGGTCACTAAAAATTTCATATACTAGACTTTTAAGAATATCTAACTGATAATATTCAGTGAGTTTACCAATACAAATGTCCACCAGTGTTTTCAAATAAATGACCATTAAAGGATATTAGTTGTGTAACATCCCAGGTAATTAAAGAATAAATAATTTTCATATTTATTAATATTTACGAATTAAATATTAATTTTAATTAAAAGGGGTTTCTACGTTCGATAGCATACTCGATACGCAACGATGAGTTTCTTTGAAAACTTACGTTGCACACAAGTAATAAAATAATATTATTTTAAATTTTAGTTAACGAGTAGCCGTTGTACTGACGAGAATGGATAGAAATAACTAAAATATGATTATATATGTTTTTAAATGTTTTTACATTTACCCAATAAAAGATAAAGGCTTAAAATACAGAAAGAGTTCAATTTTAGGTATTTATACCCTAATTTTCACGAAAGGTCCACTTATCACCTTTTGACGGAGAACCGTCATTAAATATAGTTTTGATCGATCTTATAAATTCTATTGGACCAAATATAACTCTTCTTTAGAATCAGGACATCAAAATTTACTTTGTGTAAATGTTTGGTACCTTTCTGATAAAGTTCATTTTTTTAATGAATAGTGTAAAATGTTGTATTTTAATTCAAAACCTCTTTTTAATCTAATTTATTTATATGATTAGATTATCTTTTGAATTGGTTTTAAAGTGAAATTAGAAAATATTTTTACCATTAAATCCAATAGTGGTCGTTGGAATTAATTTTACTTTGAAATCGGACTTAAACTAGTGTCAATCTTTTGATACTTATTGTTTCACAAAAACACGCTATTTGTCATGACAGCGGGAATTAATTATTAAATTAATTAATTTGACTTATATGTTTTGAATTTTTTAAAATGGACTTCATTTTTGAATTCGGAATATCAAATATATCTTAGGGTGAATTTTTGGTAATTTTCTGAAAAACTTCAATTTTTGATGAATAGTGAAACCACTAAGTGGTACTTATAAAGACTGATCTTCCGTTTAAATGAAATTTTTCCATCATTGTGTTTTGAATTTCAAAAATCCGACATACATGGTTGTCATTAAGAAGTAAAATGTAGTTCAATGAGATTATAATAATTTTTTGGTGAATAGTAACTTATTAAGTTCTTAATCGCGATTAGTGGTAATTAGTGTAGTTTAAGGTAAAAATAATGTTTTAATAATATGAAATGAACTTGACACATGTCCTACCCTCTTTGATTGTGTCATGGAAGACCAAGAAAAGCCATGGGTCAACTTGGGGACCCCATGGAGACACTTTGGTTGGGAAATGACATAAATAACTTTTTATATAATGTAAAAGTAAAAATGACACAAACATAATATGTTTTACAAAAACAATTTTTAAATGGGGTTATAAAGATCAGATTTTTTATTATAAATAGTCATTGGAAATATAATAATATTTCATACATCATAGTATTTTTTTTATAATTTTTAGACATTAAATAAATTAAATTATTTATGACATAATAATGATGCAGCGATGACATCATTATTTGATGATTTAAATAAAATGGAAAGATAATGTAAAATCTATGAACTAAACATGTCCAAAACCAATTGGATGAGTGTATTTCGAACCCTTATCACCTTATCCACGAATTATATCAATGTGGGACCTTTTAAAACCGATACACATTTTCAAATAAAGTAATATTTCTTTACTTTCCAAAAGTGCCCCTCCTCTCCTCTTATAAAAGGCCCCCACCTCTACCGCATTTCACACACTCCTCAAGCCTTTGGCTCGGCCAACCCCTTCCCATTTACTCTCTCCACATCCCTATCCTCATCCTAGAGGATTCCCTTTGGGAAGAATCCTTTCAAAGGAAGCCTTTAGGCTCAAATCAAAATAAGTTACACTTTTAAAGGTAATTCATTCTCTCTTGTTCATTTGTTTTATTTTGCTTCTCCAAACCTCTGAACTCTTTTTATTTACATATTTTGTAACAACACCAGTATCTTCAATATACTAGGATGTTGTTATAAGATTTATTCGAGCTACACTCTCACACAACTACATCAAATGGTTAAAGAACATATGGTTTCCGTGGATGGCGAAATTCTGCCTCCCGAAACGATGATTGTTCAATACTCATTTAACACCATCAAAGGTGGCCATTATGATGTCACTATTTTTATATATGATATATAATATGTTTATGTTTTCCTTAAGCTTCTGTTTTTTTTCATTTTGGGCATACCTTTATGGTTTCCATTTTGGGTAAACACGATAGCTTCATTTTAGGAAGTGCGGACTACCACCCCCTGAAAGTGATTTGATTCGTTAATACCATATGTGGGATGTGTAAAGGATAAGGTTAATGATATTGTATATGTTATTATACTGGAATTATAATATACTCTTATATAATTATGATTCCATTCCAGAAATACGAAATAGAAATGGAAGTAGCGTTCATGTGTACGTACGGCTTACCGTCTCCATGAACTGTGCATTTCATTTCTTACCTCTAAATGTGATGTAATATTATAAATACATGTATATGATGAATATATATGATATATATGTTATCCAAATCATTAATATCATTCTGGATATAACGAAACTTTGACAAAATTAACAACATGTAAGTGTAAGACGTCTATTTTTGACTTAAGAACCAAATACCGACAAAATGAACATTATTAACTTAAATGATTACATGATGTTCATAACATGGTATAAAAGGAATAATTAACTTGAAAAAGGTTCATAAGAAAGTAGAGATTAAATCAAGTTTATTATTCAGGAGATTAATGAACGGTCGGGTCAAGTCGGATACGAGGTATGGGACTTCGTCTCAATCACCTTTCATTGAGGCATATTTTATTTTATACACAACTTTCTTTTATACGGTGTATAAAACCCTTTGACTTTTACTTTTATTCAAAAGGAATCTTTTTTATACGAAGCATTTACTAGACGACAAAAGGGAATGTTTTTGTCGTACGTATGTGGCGACAACAACTTCTCCACCGTCGTGACCGTTATTTGAGTTTCGGCTTCCTCTACAAGCCATACCTTCTTTTTAAAAGAAAAATAAATACCATGTTTTACTTTTCTTTTATTTTGGTATTGAAAATGGTTTTCACAATGTTTTTTGTGTTGTATTGATATCTTGTGATTGAAATGTGGAAATGTTATGTTTCCTTTATGCATGTTTTATGTGATACTATTATGTTATGGTTCTTGGGAATTATTATGAAGACGGGTGGTTCCGTGATAAACTAAGGGCGGGTGAGCCCGATATAGCTCTCCAATGCATTGGGTAACGCGAAGGAGTGAAATGTTAAGGTTTCTCCGAAGAGATTTTAGGGAATATACTGTGATGGGTATTCCAAACGTAACCAAGAGGGTTACTCCCTACGTAAGAATGTTATGAATTCCTCAAGTTACCTTTATGTCTTATGATTTCTATGATTTATTCATGATTTTATGAGGTATGTTAAAGTGCTTATGTTTTATGGGTAAAGTATGATCTCATCCTTTTGTATATATGTACCCATGTTTCCTTTCCATATTTTTATATCCCTTACTGAGCTTTTTATGCTCATCCCAAGTTTTTTTGAAATGCTTTTCACAGGTCAAGGGAAAGGTACATGATATGGTGATAGTGTCAAGGAAGTGTCAAGAAAGAATCCATGTTTATTTTAAATACGTTTCCATTGATGGGAATGAAGAATAATATCTTTATGTAACCACTTTGTTTATATGTGGAATGTAATGCAAGTTTTATGATCTAATTCTCTAAAACTCTAAACCTGAAAAGATCCTCAACGTGTAATCTTGTGATAACTCAAGATTATGTAAGGTTTAAGGCTGGGGCCTTATAAGTTGATCCCTAGGTGGTACTCACTACTCTTACTCAAAAATGCTTTGGAAGTTCTGGAAGTCTTCAACATTTCCCTTATTATATCCAACAAGGTTATTTTCATCTTCTCTTCTATTCCATTATGATAAGAGTTTACTCCACCATAAACTATCTCTTGATTCCTTACCATTGAAAAAATCACCAAACTCTTCGATGTCATATTTTACACCATTATCATTCCTTAAACATTTGATATTCATTCTAGATTCAAGCAATTTCCATGATTTGAATGGTTTGAATAGTTAAGAAAAATTTTATTTTCTATTTCTTAGATAAATCCAACATCTCATGGAATAACCATCAATAAATGATAAAGGAACCTTGCACCTCTTAGGGATATAAATAGTTATTGAAAAACATCAGAATATATCAAATTTAAGATATCTTTACTTCTCACTGTTGATGTCTTAAAATTTAACCAATTTCTCCAAACAAAAATCTCAAAAACTTATAAGGATACCTTTACGAGACCAAGAAAAATATTTGATCATTAGGAATATTTAGTCCTCATTCAGAGACATGACTATGCTTTCGATTCCATGGTATCATCTATACTTCCATTAAGGTAGTTGATGCAACAACTATTTACACCTCCTTATATTTATTGACAATAGGAACATATAGGTTCTTTAATATCTTATCCATATTCATCACCACATGTGATCTCTTTACTATTCTCATTAGTCTTTTATTAGTGTGAGTCTGGCATCCGATGTCATCAAATTGTCCCAAATACAATATGTTCTTTTTCAGGAACATCACATGGCACACTCCTTGGATGATTAAAAAAATACCATCATATATATTTAGCTTTATAGTATTGAATCTAATGATATTTAATGTGTGAACATTCCCCATACTCAAGAGTATTTATTGGATAGTTTGATATATATTAAACCATTCTTATCAAGACATAATATGCCAACTTACTCCAGAGTTGATTATCCATGAATCGTTGAAATGTTGTCTACTTCCAACAGTAATCTACAATTCACTAAAAAGAATGTATCCACTTCTAGTAGTAATTAACAAATTTTATTCCATCTCATGTTTTTGGATCCCATTGGAAGTACAATTCATTATAACACCCACTATTCTTCCTCCAATTTCGAGTTGGAAATTATATTTCTACAACACCACCTACATCTTCATTTTCCATAATGAAAATTATTCCTATTGAATATATAGATCACAAATTTGATCATTTATTGGAAAATATGTCTGTCTATAAAATCCACTATTTCAAAATGGTGTATTAATAATCTCTATAATTTTAGGATAATATGAAATATCAATTAGAGTCCCAATCACAAAGCATACTCAAATTAATGAGAATTATTAACCCCAGAAAAGTGAATATAATTGGTCCATAACCAACATTTGATACCATTTATTCGGATAAAATATTATTTTACTACTAGTGTATAGATAATTACAATATAAAATAAAGGGGAAATGTGGAAGAAATGAAACCATGTGTAATGTGGAAAACCCTCAAACGGATGAGTAAAAATTATGGGAAAATAGATGGATCAATATGGGTAAATGTGTGTATTAAAACTCTATCAATATTACATGGAGAAAACCCTCAAAACAATTATCATTAATAAGTTGAGAAATAAACCAAGAAAACAAGGCACATAAAGGAACTAGGTTCTGAGTTGATAAGAAAACCACATAGGGGAGATCGCCTTTTATACTCTACCTCCTCCCCTTTTTTCTCTTCCCACCTTTTTTATCTTCTAAATTCTTGTGTTTTTACATGAATGTTCCTCTTCTTCTCTCACATAACCATTATCATTTGTGGAAGCATGTATGAAATATTATCGGGCATAGTTTTAATGGAATGAATAAGAGATGAGACTGCATGAGCACCAAATATGCTCAATCATACAGAAATCCTTGATGGCTAGAGGTTGAAAATGGTGGTGTGAAACATTATTTTAATTAGAGTAGTATGTGTTCATAACTAATAAAATGAATGAATATTGTAAACTTAAAGACTGATTCCCAAATTATACTTAAACATAAGAGCAAATTACTAAAAAATCCTAGTGCTCCACAAATATCTTAGAGGAATCATATAGCACTACCCCTTGATATAAAACTTTCCTTTCACACCAAGTTGATTTACAGATCCTCTCTATTTCCCACTCTCCATGAAGGCCTCATTCTATTCTTTTCCTTATCTCTTGTACTGCTCCATGCCCTCCTGGTTGGTTTGGTTGATCCTCTTTATGGGTGGGCCACTTTATCTTTTTCTTTAAATTTATATAAACCAATCACTTCTAATAATCCTTCTTCATGTATATATTTTTCCTTATAGAACAAATTCAAAATAATACATCAAACCAAATTCTAATAGTCCAATAATTCTTCTATAATATAAATCAATCATAACATACATTGCTTTATAACCAAATAAATTAAATTATCTCCTCATCTCATCTAATAATACATTGAAAAATATTTTCAATAAATAAAACTATTAATATCATAGTTTTAACACTAATGCATCACCACATTGAAGAGATATAAAAGATACTGAATGTGGGATCCATTTAATGAGGGGGAGGCCAGTTATACCCATGTATTAGAAATTTAGTCGAGAACCAAGTCATGTGAAGATATTGAAAGACTAGAAAGCCCAATCAATATATTTTTAAGAAGTACTAGATGTATTGGATTGAATTTTTTCCTGATCAAACAAGTTGATCTAGACTGTTCATGGAGGAATATAAACATCAATAGGTGGAGAAGAAGCCTAAATTATAATATGGTAATTTCGTTAATTATATGATAATTTTTATTAGAGATATTTCTCCTCTAGTGAAACTCTATAATCTAGAACATTGTGGGACCCTGTGTTAATAAGGATCTGATGATAATTGGTTGTAACCACTAGGGAATATAATGGAACAATAAATTATCGGGTAGACTAACTAATCATGGTAAGAAGTTAAATTTTCTGGTAAAACCATGTAAGTATGGAGTGATGTGATTTCTCTATATTCTACTTAATACATGGTGAGTTTTAGATAATCCATTAAGTGGATTGAGGCCTTAACAAATCTAAGAGGCTGAATATAAAAGAATAATTCATAAAAATTTACCATTGATTCACTCACCAAGAATGTTCAATCTGAACTAGGGAATCAAAAGTGGTATCATAACAAATCCAAGTCAACTTATAAAGACCCAAGAAGTTTTTGAGTATGGAGAATAAAAATTCTATGAGTAGTCCAGGTGTACCTACTTTTGATAGAAATAACTACCACATATGGAGGAATAAAAGGTTTCCCTACCTTCTATCACTTATCCTAGAGTTAATATAATTTGCAACTATTTTTTTCATCCATTCCCGTGGGATTCACTATGACTTTCTCTGAAAAGAGAAATTTGGAATTAGATGTAAATGCACAAAATTCCATTTTTATACATCTATTGGAGAAGTTATACACAAAGGACATTGATATTCAAACTGAAAAATATATTTATTTAAAATTGAAAATTAGGCATACATGTAATATAAAATTCAATGAATCCAATTTAAAATTCCAAAAGAATATATTTTTAAACATAAATATTTATGAAGATGAGAGAATTGAAAACTAATTTACAAGGGTCACTGAGATTTTGAGTAATATATAGGGGTTTGGTGAGATGTTGGATGATTCCACCATTTTGAAAAAGTTAATGAGAAATTTTCTACGTAGATCTGATCCCATCATTTTAGTTTTAAAATATAGGGAAGATTTGTCAATGGATTAGATCCAAAATATCCTAATAGATTTTAAAATTTTAAATAATTAATATTTTAAGAATAAAGAAAAAGTTGATATGGTTTCTGAGTTCATGATAAAAGAAAAAATCAAAGAAGAAGAACCTGTAGAATGATGTGATTCAGATATTGAAGAGGATAAAGAATAATTAAAAAAATACTTCTATTCTATCAAATAAATTAAATAAAGGAATGAAAAAATTGAAATTAAAAAACCACCAAGGTTCTACAACTATAATGACATTAGTCATTTCAAAAAATATTTCCCAATGAATAAGCTGACTGAATCTGAATTAGATGAGGATGATATGAAATCTCAAAATTAGAAAAATATTTAAAGCAAGAATAATCATCCCTAGAAAAATAAAATTTACATTATGAGTTATAGGAATAAATATAATTCAAGTCGTTAATTAGATGTTGAATTTAATTTCCTTGTTCATGTAGAAAATGTCTTTGATATATCAAGAAGTAATGACGAAGAAGAAATAACAGATCTAATATATAGATTGAAAGAATTAGTTGGAATCATTTCTCGAGTATATTATACATCTCAATAAATAAAATAAAATTTTCTTTAAACAGAAAAATAAAATTGATGAATAAATGGAAGAGTTTTTTAAGAAATAATATACTTATGTTAATGAGATAAAGATAAGTAAATTGAAGATAACAAAGCATGAAAATATGCTAAGAGATCTTGAAGAAAAGTTTTCCAAAAAAGAGGAATAGATATAAGAGACATTATTAATATTTTTTGTTATCAAAAAGGGTTGATAAAAATAATTTATGATTTCTAAAAGTTAGTTTTGGTCAAAGTTGAATCTTCGCATGTTGGCAAGATGAAGGGTTCCAATAGGAGAACACAATATAAACCTAATATGTTTTAAAAGATATATGTTATTTATAATAATAAATTTGATAAAAATATATATAAACTAATTTGGACCAAAATGAGAAATGAGATATACTATGAAACATTTATGGGAGAGAGTACTATTCAAAGTAATCCATAACCCATATGGAAAAGAGTAGGCTCTATTTTAAGAATGAAAACACAAATAATTTTCTTCATAGATTTATAATCATAATTGAAGATCATGGTTTAGATAATTTTACTATCATTCTATAAGGTATGGCTATAAATACTACTCTTGATAGCATAACATGCCATTTCTATAGAAGTGTCATGAACTAAGGGTGTTATGATGAGAATATGAGGATGAGTTCTCAAGTAAGATGAAATGTGACTAAAAAAATTCTCCCAACATAGACGTGTTTACTTAAAATAAATTTATAGGATATTTTTGAAATAATTTCATATCATTGATGTATGAATGAATATCCTACAAGAAAAATTTATCAATGGTAAAAACATGAAGAAAATTTAGATGGAAAAGTTGGAAAGCCATACAATACCAATACTACCAATAAGACCTGTGAGAGACCCATGAAAGCTAATAATTTCCTGAAGAGTGCTTAAATATATAGAAATAACATTTTTATATTGAAAATAAATAGAGGAATTATAGAAAAATATAATCGAGAAAGGGAATAAAGTGGTTACACATGAAGAATTATTCATTCTTGTGAAGTTATCCAACTGTTGCAATATAAATATTCAAGAAAAACTAAATGAAAGGTGTTTAAAGACTAAGAATGGATGGAGTATTTTCTAAAAATTTACCATCCCAAGAAGAATTGATAAGGTGGTAGATTTAATAATGAGGTAAATAATTTATCTTGGAACTGAAGTAAAAAAAATTATTCCACAGAAGACATCGGTTCAAGGGACAAAAAAGAGAGCTTTCAACATTTTAAAACTCAAGATAAAAAATTGAGTTTGGAATAAAATAGAGGCCTTGTTTTAGTGGAAAATATAATATTTGATTCTACTATTGATTAACTAATTGATACCTCTTTATTCTCTAAATCTAATTTTTATTTTTGGTAACATGTGGAAAATTTAATTATAACAGTGAAGTGTCACTACAAGATAATAAATAATATTTTATTCATATAGTATCCAAACTACCATGATGAGGAGGAGTTGAGTGCATACCTTTAGAAAAAAAGATAAATCCATCATATAGTGAATTTAGACTGTAATAAAAAATAAGATAATGAGCCCCAAATTTAGCATCTGAGTTTGGTAGAACATGCATGTTTATTTATGGACAACATTGATCACCTTAGTAAAATAACTCTTGTTTTCTACACTAGGATTGTCAAAATAAATGTATAGTTAACTAATAAAGGATCTTTATTTTTAAAATCATGTGTTTCCATCCTTTTATCATAAGTGAATCAATATATGATTCTAAATGAAAATAGGAGAAGAAGATTCTTAAAATAAGAAAAATGAGATCATAAGTCCCACAATGAGATTTATATTTCTTGTTAATATGTGAAGAAAGAAGAACATATATTTAAATCAGAAGTGCATGGTGGTATTGACATAAAATATAAAGTAGAATATTAAATTTTTAATTGAAAAAATTGTATTTGTTTTTATAAATAGGCTTGGTGCTAAAGAGGATATCAATATGTGTTGATGAGAAGATATGAAGAGAAGTGGAGTCTTATTCCATTTTAAATAGAATAGGAAATCTAAGGCTATATATTAGAAATCTACCTTTGATAGATTCAAGATAAATAAAAAAAAATTATGATAATTACTGAATCATGCTTCATGTTTAATACAAGTGCTATAGAGATTTTTATCCATAACAATTGAATGAAGTTGGAAGTTACTAGCTAGTAGGGAGTTAAAATTGGATGTCAGGATTTATAAGGAAGTTGTTAAAGAAAGTGAGAAAATCCAAACATTGATGGAATTCATTTCAAATGAGGATTGAGGTTCTTTTAAATTGATTCATAAGGAATCAAGACTATTATATTAGGCTTTGAGATTACTTGATAATTTCTGGAAATTGTGAAAATGAACTGTGAAATAGAAAGGTCCCACAAATCATGTAAGACTTTATAGGGAGACGTTAAACATTATTTCCTGAGACGTTGGGAATAAGGCACTATGAATGTCTTATAAAACTTATGAACTATGTATTAATTTTCCCATATCAAAATTTTTATTAGATTATAAATTTGAAAGGTTCCCATTTATGAATTTATGTTCTATGTCTTTGAGTGTTTGGATTTTCAACTAATAACATAAGAATTTGAGAGGAAGAGTATTAATTCCGTGATCCCTATACAACTTTTTTGTATTCTTCATATGACTTCTATCCAATGTTATACATTTCACCAATACATGACTTTGAGAATGGGTGTATGAATTTTTCAAAATTCTTATGACTTGAAAAGTCATACAAAATTGTAGAATGTATATTTTTGAATATTACATGTTCCAATAAAATAGATAATTAACTCAGATGATGCTTATACTGATATTGATGAAGATAAATATCATAATTACTTAAATATAATTACGATCTAATCTAGGGATAATGAATCAAGATGAAGCTAATTCAAGATGGAGTTTTTCTGAGAAGAACTCTATGCCACAAGTAGGACTTCCACATAACTGTGATTGAGTGTCATGCACACATGGATAATTAATATAAGATTAATTTGACAACCCTAACTCTAGTAGCCCAAAGTCAGTGGTTACATTATTACATTTTCATAAGATACAAGGAATATAATCTCGAAAGACCAAATAGTTTAATAGTCTTAATAAACTATATACGTACCTGATTCCCATATTACATTTGAAAACACAAATTACAACATAATTTATTTTTCAGGAATAACATTATTCCCTATAACATATCCTATGATAACAATAATAGTACACTTTATGGCTTCCTAGGTAAAGGAAAACAAATAAAAGTGATCTCAAATGCTCAGTAAGGGTTATGTACAGTAGAAGCTATCATAAATAAATATGTATATTTAACATGGAAAGGTAAATAACTAAACACACCTTCCATTTAAATAGTTTTGACTATCATGATAAGATAAGGAATGATAAATATGGAAAGGTAAAAAATTGAAAAACATTACATTTAATTAATATCTTGAGCAAAATATGGAAGGATTAAATGAAGATCAATTAATTTCATATAAATAATCACTTGAACTTCAAAGTTAACAATATATATTCTAACTAAAAAAATAATCACATGGAATGTCAATAACTTAATCCATACTGATGGAATTAATAATTAAAAAGAACTAGAACACACCATCATGGATTTGTTACATGAAATATAATACTGTTGATGCTTTGTGCTGATATTAATATTATTGAGGCTTCATGCTGACATCTAATACCATCGAGGCTTTGTACCAAAATATAATAAATGGGAAAGGTATTAGCCAAATACATATATATTTTTTCTCATGATACTTACCGATGCATTTAGGGGTTATATAATTCACTTATTATCACTTACTAATTCTAGTTCACTCCTCATATGAATAGATAATACAACTAAATCAACATGCCTAAACAAAATAAATAACTGCGCATATTTGAAGAACTAGTCACACAAAATATTATTAATTTCCATTTTCAAAATGATAATAAACCATAAAAAAATATGATGAATGGTATTGTCAGATTACCTTATCAACATAAGATTCAACAAAGGATGTTGACATAGATTAAAATACTTTAGATAAATTTCTTTAATATTTCTTGTAAAAAATACACTTTTTTTACTTTGAAAATAAAATTTGAAGTCTAAAAACTATACACATAATATAGAAATCATTTTATTTTAAAATATACTTATAAACATGTAAAGGAAGATTAAAATAACTAAGGAATCATGATTATGGGAAATTCCATTCTTTTCATATAATTAAAAAAACATTCTTTTTACACTTTTGTAAGAAAAATAAAAAAGCACCTTGTTCAGAAAAAATAGGATGAGTCCTTTTAAACCATTTTGTAAAAATTCAAACAAGGGTAAAAATGACTTTAAACAATAATTGGATAATAGTAAAAACATTTTTGATTTTTTTTAAAAAAAATGTAAATGGAATAGAAATATTCCTTAGCTAAGACTTAAAAATAAACAATCTTGAATAATGATGAGACTGTGAAATAAACCAATACCACATGGGTTCCTTTTAAATTGTAATATACATGAAAGAAATAAAATCAACTAAAACTTTAAATACCATGAATAAAAATATATTTATTATATAATATATCAAAGGGTCAGTATATACACCACACAAAATAAATAAGTGGTGAGTATGGAATATGTCTCACATAAGTATAAGTTAGACAAGAAACCCTTACGCCTTTTAATCAGTTGAATCATATGACCCACGAATGAATAAAATATTACAAAACATTAAATAAAATTAGAATAAACAAATTAATTATATAACAAGTCAAAGGGGTGTTATATATACCTCATAAAAGAATATAGGTTTATATCATCAAAATATGTATCAATGAAATAATATTGAGATGAAGTCCTTTACCTTAGGTTTGATTTCCATTGTACATGTCTAAACCTCCTATATAATAAATATAAAACTATTATACACATATTACTAAACCATACCCATATATATAATAAAAAATATTATTTAATTAAAAATTTTATCGCCCATATTTTATGAATTCATTGTTAAAATCACTATTTTTGGTAGTAACTGCTTCGTTTTTCTTGTATGTTTTGATTCAGTAGTTTAGGTACCTATAATTTTATTATAGTTTAATAATATTTTGAATTTTATTTATTTTATAATTATAATATTACATATATATTTATATTTATCCAAAAAAATAGAGACAAAAAAAGAATTACCCCGTTCATGGAGACGGTCGGCCGTACGTACGCATAAACGCTGTTTTCATTTTTCTATGGATGGTACAATAGAATGGTGAAGAATAATTAACCTTTAAAGAATAATTATTATGTCATATATTTTATATATATTTATTAGTTTCATATTTATAACCATCCAATTAATGTGGTGATGAAAAATGAATTACACAACCTCATAGAGATAGTAAGCCGTACGTACACACGCACGATGTTTTCATTTTTCATAAGATGGATGAAAGGTAGAATATAGTTGTATAAAAATAATATTAAAATATAAGTATATATATATGATACTATATTTAATGATTTTTTATGTAAAAAACACATGAATAGAAAGTATAATAATAAATAAACTTTAAAGAGTTGGTAAAGTTGATTACATCTTCTTCGGAGAAATTCCTTTAGATCTCTTCTTAAGGGATGTTGGGTTGGTCTTTTGGATGAAATTGAAATAATAGAACTTGGATGAGTATGTTGAGAAGATAAATGGTTATATTTTTGTCAATATATATGGCACAAAATGGTGTAAATATGTGAATTGAGGGGTTCCCTTTTCTAATTGTGGTGGAGGGAACTTTTGGAATATATCAAATGATTAAAATATATTAAGACTATTATATATCCAAATTCTTCCAAATAGACTATATTTGAATAATGGATATATTTTTAGACAATATATTTATCCAATTTGTGATTATTTAATATTTTTATTATTTTTAAAGAATTAAACAAAATATTATATTCATAAAATATCAGTATTATCAATTTTGACACTATTCATTACTTTGAAATTAATAATAGCAATAAGACAAGATAACTTCAAATATAATCTTTTAATACATTACTAATATGTAGTATTAATATATAAAATTATTTTATCACATTAATTAATTCAAATTATATTACTCTTGATATTATTAATATCATTTATTTTATTTTTTTTTCATTAATTGAATAATTGGTCCATCATCATTATATAATCATTTAAGGTACTTATTTATTCAAGAAAAATATAAAATAAATTAACATGACATAGATAAATACTTTATATTTGAAATTAATATTTCTATTCGTACATATATTCTAGGTAACACCATTATAAAAAAAATATTATACTCATTAAAAAATATAGTGTGACATATTTGAATTTTTATTCAATAAAATTTTATAAAATTCATAATATTATCAAAGTGGCCAAAAAAGGTCATAAATTATAATATTTAATGATTATGGAAAAACATAAACCATAAAATAAAATTTGAGAATGTTTTAGGGTCATTTTATAGTTTGTATCATATTATTTTTACCCTTATTTACTTGATTTACCCCTTACCATGGTAATAAAAATTATTATGGTTACTATTCATTATGAAAAAATAAAAGGGAAATATTTAATAAATTTTTTCATCCAAATTAAAAATGTTGAATCCATTTTTCAAAAATCAAAATACATAAGTCTTAGAATTTAATTTAAAATTTAACCATTAAAATATAATGAAAAAAATATTCTTAAAAATGCATTTTAAGCAAAGAAATTGTACTTATAAATAAATTATTTATAATAATAACTAAAATTTAATTAATTAGATTATATAGAAATTGATAGTATCTATGTTACTTTGTGGTCAAATTTAATCCACTAAGGGGATTTTTAATATAAATAAATTGAAAGAGTTTATAAAAATTGGTATTTTTCACTATTCATTGGAAAATGAATATATTTATAAAAATTCCCAAAAAATAACCCTATGATAATTTTAATATGATGATTTAAAAAATGAAGTTCATTTTATCAGCTAAATTTTCTAAAATTGTTAAAAAATTAATTATATTTCCTTTCTCATGGAAAGAAATAAAAATCACTTTTTGAAGTAAACATATATTTAAAGAATAAAATTATTTTAAAAACAATTGTGTGTTTATTTCCTTAGAATTAATAAATAAAGTTTTATTGAATATGAGATTTTTTATGTCCACACGATCAAATTCCCTAAGAAGGGTGGGGGGGTTCAATCAGGGTACGACAGATAAAAACAAATACCCCTTCAGATCTTGTTTCGTCATTAAAAAAAACTATTCTATCCCTCACTTATTATAAAGTATGAATAGAATTGAAATAATGCACGAGACACAATAATTTTTACTTGGTTCACCCTCATTGGTCTATGTTGAAGGAGTATAGAATTGTGATGTGACGATGTATCAAATTCACAAAGGCTTGCTTCCAAATTACAATGTTCATGCTATATTATTTCTATGCCCACGCTCACTGCCTTAACAATGTTTAGGGTAAGATTATTGCTTTTCCTAGGGTTAATCCCTATGTCTCTTTCTCTAACTCATTTTTGGTGGAAAGTATCATCTTCTTCCTCTTCCTTTTCTCACTTCTCTTGGAAGTGTTCCACTCAAAGTTTATGGACTTACATGTCTCTTCATTTTCATGAACGTAATCATCCTCACCAATATATAGATGTGTTGTTAAAGTCCCATTTTCACCCCTAGATAAATCCACTTTTCTATGTAGTTCTAGTATGCGGAAATTGATTTTAAAAACTATTTTATTATCTTCACGAACATAATGGAGTCCTCCATGAACTGCCTAGCACATCGTGGCATGAGTAATTCAAAGACCACCGCTTCCTCCACATACTACCTCCACTTCTATAGACCATATATCATTCTACATACCACTTCTTCTTCCGCAGACCAACTCTTTTTCCCTAAAACCTTTTCAATGTGGGATATAGTGCCCTAACAAATCCCTTTCATGGACTATCTCCCACAGAACACTTCTCCTTTCACATAATCCTCCTCATGAACCTCTTCCCCTTTACATAATTCCTCCTCACAAACTCTTTTAGTCTTCACCAAAATATTCCCAGATCAAATATGTTTTCCAATGAAAATATCTATATTTAATCATCCGATTAACAGTATTTTTAAATGAAAATAAATCCAAAAGTATCGCTAATCTGATTTCACCAATGTCTCAATGCGGTACATCCTTCACTGCATAATCTTCTTCTCCCACAAACCACTTTTCCCTACATAGATCATGTGGTGACTTCCATTCCTCATAATGGATGATTCCATCCACAAATAAACCACCTTCTCTCAGCCAAGAACATTTAATCTCAGTGTATTATTCCTTTAAAAAATGAACCACTACCTCTCAACCATGAATGATGAGCCATCCCATGAACTTCTATCCTTCCGCAGACTCCAATACTACCATGAACTATTTTGTATTCATGGTTGGCGTAGTGTCCTCTAAAATCCTCATAATGCGATTTGTGGTCCTCAGAGTACTGCTCAATAGAAACCCTTACTTTTTTGATTTACATATCCATTCCATGAACTACCTTTGTGATCCTAGAACTATTCTTCATGAGCTATGAACTATGTTCTATAGATAATCATCCCTTTTCCAAAAACGAAACTCCTGATTTTGAGTCCCAAAAACTTGGAAAACACTGGGAAATTGTGCCACCTTAAAGACCTAATTATAAAAACACAAACCATAGACATTATCGGTCATCCAAAGTTTTCAACAAACACAATCACACCATAAAACACTTAGAGGACACCCTGATGGATTTTTACCCAACAATATCCCCCTTTGGGTTTTTTTTCACAATAATTTTATATTTGATACATCGTTAAAGTTTCTTCCATATTCTACCACCATTAACTTATTGGGATTAATATTGTGATCAAGTGATTACATAACACATAATCTAAATCCACATGATCCATGCTCATCATGGGAAAAATAGTATAATGAAAAGTTCATCAATGAACCACTTCATTTCCAAAACTCTAAAATCACTTAGCTTTTTTAATCATAAACCGCCTCTATCGTGTTATATTTTCATTGATCGATCACCTTTGTTATTATCAGACTTAATAACCATATCTCACTACTCACCCTAATAGATTTTAACCCCCTATCTCACTTCTCCACCCAACATTTTCTCCACATATCTTAATTAAGACATTTTCTATCATTTACAGTTACAATTTCTCCCCCTTTGTCAATAAAACCAAAGGCCACTATTTTGAAGATTGAAATAGGGTAAAGAACAAAAATCAACACATTAGGGAAAAACACACCATAAATTAGGAATAGGGGGTCCCACATCCACACTTTTTTCAAGTTTGGGGATTCGACTAAACTCAAAGAGCCAATCGATGTTGTTCAAATGCTTCTTTGGGTAAGGCATTTGTCAGATTTTATGTAACTTGTAGTTCTATATACATATAATTCAACTTAAAAATACTTTATCCTTTTGTAATGTGCTAGTTTTTTTAAAATATTTATATCACTTTAACTATCATAATGGATTCTGATTAGATATTTCTCTTCAACTCCCATATCATCAAGATGCTGCTTAATCCACAATAACTGCGTACAAGACTGAGTAGCCAAAATATATTCAGCTTCTATGGTGATAAATGAAATGAAATCCTATTTCTTTCACATCCAAGAAATACAAAATAAACTAAGTTAAAATGCCCCATATGAGGTTTATTTTCATTCATACACTGAATCAAACCAATATGAATCTGTATATTCCTATAACTTTTGCTGAGGTTTTTCATTGTACATAAAACCAAAGTCCACAGTGCCCTTGATATACCAAATTATTATTTTCACTATAATGAAGTTAATTTCCTTGAAATTACATGGATACCATTCTTAATAACATTTTGAAAAAAATATATGGTCATGGCACTATTAAGTACAATAGGATTCCAGTGATCTTCCAGTATTCTATGGCATTAGCCACTTTTTCTTCATCATCCAATGATAGTTTCATATATGTATCCAACTGAGTATTAATCTCCTTGGAATTATCCATTCCAAATATTTTCAAAACTTACTTGGAATATTTAGATGATTAATGAATTGTCCATTATTTCCTTGTGTTACCTATAAACTTAGAAAAAACATCAATTCACCAATCATTGACATTACAAATTAACTGTTAATGAATTCAGTGAAATAAGTGAACTAAAATTTACCTAATCCATCATATATTTTTTCATCAATATATACTAACACCATAATCCTTTTATTACTATCAATATTGATATAGAACTTTTAATCACCTCCACCACACTAAAAAACAATCTTCTTTAGACATAGATCTATCCTTGACTACCATGCTCATCGTGATTGCTTCAGACCATATACAGACTTCTTCATCTAACAGACATTATTCTCATATTCATGAATGATAAAACCATTTTTTTTCAATATAAACTTATTATTCTATAACCCCATTCCGAAATTATGACTTGACATCCATTGGAAAACCTTGAACCCTATTTACACTACTATGGACAAGAATAATCTAATTGTCTCTAGACTTGAAACATGTGAAAATGTTTCATCAAAATTGATACCCTCTATCCAAGAGTAACCTTTTCAAACTAGTCATGATTTTTTTGAATTAATAAATTATCTTTGTTTATTTGGTTGCGAAAGACCCATTTATTCTCGATGACATTATTATTTTTTGGTCTCGAAATAATCTACCATGTATGATTCTTCTCAATTTGATCAAACTCTTCATTCATATCCTGAAACCAATTCTCAAATCTAGATTTTTCATCAAAACATTTAGTCTCTACCTATGATAAGTATGATTCTTGTTGTAGATTCTTCATCCTCCTAGTATGAACTTGTACTATCTGATCACTAATTATTTTTGGTCTATCAATTTTAACTCTTATATTCTATTTTGTGTAGATACTAAATTAGGCAAATCCTTTTCATTATTTGAATCTACTTCTAAATAATCCTATGAAGTTGGAGAATCCTGTGATCTTCTTATCTCTTCATTACTATCCTTCTGAGATTGATCATTTATTTTCTAAATATTCAGATCATTCTCCACTATAGTTACATAATGGATTTCAACTACCTTTCATAGCTTCTTATTAAAGAATTTATATGCTTTGTTTTTTTGAGTTTCCAAGATATATCCCTTCATCTCCATAAGATTTAGAATTCATATATTTATCCTTATTGAGAATTAAACACTTACTTCTGATGACTCAAATGTACTTCAATGATGGATTCTTTCCATACCATAGATCATACAGAGTCCTCTCTTATTTAAGACATAGTAATGATCTATTTTATGTTTAGACTGATGTCACCACTTCTTCTTTCCAGAATTTATTTGGTAGGTCCTTCTCAATGATTATTTTTCTAGCCATGTTGATAATAATATGATATTTCTTTCAACTACCCCATTCTACTGTGGAGTTCTTACTGATGAAACCTGATGCCTTATCCCATGTTTCTGTAGATAATCCTCCACTTGAATATTTTAGAACTCCGTTTCATTATCTGTTTGGATCTTACAAATCATTTTACCCAAAATCTTCTTAACTTCCGGTTAATAAGTATGTATGCAATTTAACACCTTATATTTTCAAGTGATGAATGAAATCCATGCCATTAATCTAATATCATTAATTTAAAGAACATAATATCTCCCCCCATCAATGGAACTTGGTGAATTTGATCCACACAAATCAATATGCACTTACTCAAACAATTTGTTTAACCTTTTCTATTTTGGATTATATGTATTTGAAATGATATTCCATTTTGAAAAGAATCACACATATGGGTAAAATCACATGATAATCCTGGGAGATCCCAAGAAGCATTATATTTCACTAGATTATACATGGAAGTTTGAATCATGTGGATAATATGTTTATGCCATAACTTATTTTCTTCTTCCTCGGGCAGAAACCACATGTCTACTTCTCCACTAACGTGGTAAATATTTCCTTTTCTAAGCTTTCCCAACAATTCAACAACACAATCCTTTTCCTTAATGAAATATAATTTTTGGAAAAGATTATAGCATGTCTTGAGTGAAACAGTTGGTTTACACTTAATAAGTTGTAACTAAGACCTTCAATAACCATGATATATTATCGTCTCAAGTCTTTACCTCTAAACATGGATTTTCTAGAACTAATAATATTTAGGTCCTCATCATTACAAAATATTACAATACCTTCCTTATCATATCTGATTTTGGTCACCATATTATTAGTTCCTATCATATGGGTTGTGCGTCAACTATTAATGATCCATATCCTAGTTCAATCTCATGCTTTGAATAAAATTTCTGAAACCACATCCTGCTCAAGAATTTTCTTTTGGACCCATCTTTTTTGATTCATAACTACAATGGGATGGTAATCTTAATCTTCATCAGTATATGATGGTCCAACTTTATCTTGCAGATCCTCAAATCATTTTTTATTTTTAGCTCATTTTATGACACTTTTTGTTCCTTCTTATGACCACATTCAGTATCCTTCTACAAATTTCTCTATATTGTTGATGAGAAATATCTTTTCATAAGTCTGAATCTTCCACACCTGAAATAGTGACCATCAAAAGATAACCTAAAATATTGATCTCTATATGATTTCCTCTGTTTCTCTTATTCCCTTTGGTACCACTTTTCTATGGAATATATATTTGTGAGTATCCCATCTTTCCATAACAATAACCTCTCATGTTGGGTACATTCCTATGTGAAAATAATGAACTACTGGTTCTTAGAGTCTTTTGATTTTCCTTCATTACAAAATAAATATTCAATATTAGAATGGGTGATTGTGGTATGAAATAAACCATTGTTGCTTTCTATTTTTGACCAAGCCCCATACCAACATTATCATTTGGATTTCACTTTTTCTTATGTTCTACTAGACTATTATGATCCACTTTAAACTTTTCTTTTACCCGTATGATCTTCATTACTGATTTCAATTCGAGAGTAAAATTTTATTCAAGATCCTTAGGAATTTTTTGTAGACATATGTATTCCTCTTCACGTTGTTTGATACATTTTATTTAATCCTTTCCAATTTTAGTAAAACTTACGATTTCTGTTTTTTGGTCTTCAGTTTTGTGCTTGTACTCAACAACCTTATCTAAGCTGTCTAACATTGAAGACTTAAATTTTTCAATTCATTCATTCAAATCATACTTTTCTTCTTTCTACTAATGCATATCAATTTTTTCATCATGAACCACATTGTTGGATTTATTCAGTTTTTCTCTCTAAAAATATATTTCCCCAAGAGATACTTTTAATTTGACCAAAAGGTTAACTCTTCATTCAAATTTTCCTTCTTCATTTCTGCTTTATTTCTTTTTCTACCAAATTTCAGATGACTACCACCGTGGCATCGTCTTCATGATCCTTACATTTCTCCAATTATTCTACCTCAGATTATTCTAAACATTCATCTTGTCTTGAAAGAAGATTATTCTATTTGAAGAAATTTCTCTTAAATTTTTTATTCCCTATCACATAGGCTGAATACTTCTTCATGGGGATTTCAACTTCATCCTCATCATATTTTTGAAACATCTTGGGACACCTTTCTGCAATGTTTTTAACCTTTCCATATCAAAAGTATGTAAATGGAAGTTTCTTTTTGAACTTTATTTTTTAAAATTATAGATTTGAGGAATGGAATGACATCACTTTATTCATCTCTTCATCTTCCTATGAATCTTCAATGTTGAGCTTCTTCTGGTATTGAATTCCACTTTGCTGTTCTTTCCCTTTTCCACATCATCATTATCATATTTTCTCATTTCATATACAACAAGATTACTATGCAATTTATCCAATGTCATCTTCTTCATATCATTATCTTCCAATACAGAAACTCTTGAATTGAACCAAGGTGTGATTTTTCTCAAGATACACATGACAATATTTATAACTTTATTTATTTCTTGAAGATGACATATTTATTCAACAAAAATATTTAATCAGTAAAATAATGTATCAAAAAACTCATTAGGGTGCATTCTTAGATCCCCATACTTGTTTCACTGAACCTATAACTTTTATTCTTTGAATTTTGAATCACCCTAAAAAATATTCAATAACTTTTCCCATATATAATGTGATGAGTTACATGACATCAAATTCATATAAATTTCATTTGATAGGTCTCCCCCTAATGTATTGAGCCCTTTAACATCATCATTCAATTCTATTTTATATGCTTATAATAAAATTACACTGTTGATATGGGATGATATTCCATGAATAGATTCTATAAAGACATCCATTCCTAATGATTGAAAGTAGTTCTACATCCTATTATTCCATAATTTAAAATTCTTTCCATCTAATATTATAATCCCTTAGTTATTGAAAACCTCTATTTATTTTATTGAGAGAAAACCACTGACTTAGAACCATAAGCACTGATACCAACTGTTATTCCCACTAGGTTAAATACCCTGAGGGGGATGGGGGTGGGGGTTGAATCAGGGTATGATAGATAAAAACAACTACCCATTTAGACCATGTTTCATCATTAAAAAAAACTATTCTCTATCTCTCCCATTGTAATTTATGAATATAATTGAAATCATACACGAGACACTAAATTTTTTACTTGGTTCACCCTCACTAGAGTATTTCCAAGGAGAATACAATGCTAACATTCTGATGTAACAAATCCACTATGGCTCACTTCAAAATTAAACTGTTTTGGATAGATCACTTCTATTCCAAGGATCATTACTTTTACAATGTTTAGGGCTATATCGCTACATTACCAAGGGTCACTCCCTATGTCTCTTTCTCTAGGTCACTACTAGTGGAAAGGATAACCGTCTTCCTATTCCTTTTCTCACTTCCCTTGGATATGATCCACTCAAATTTTAATAACTTGAAGGTCCCTTCATTTTCTTGAAATCACACATCCTCAACTGTAGATAGATGTTATGTTAAAGTCCCATTTTTACCTGTAGATGAAATATACTTTTTGGCTTTATGTTAGCTTGTGGAAATTACTTTTGAAACTATTTTAGTCTCTTTGTGAACATACTTGGGTCCTCTATGAATTAACTTTTACTGTTTGGTGTGAGTGATTTGTAGACTAACTCTTCCTCCACGGACCGCCTCTACTTCTGCCGACTATGTCTCATTTCATGGACTGATTATTCTTCCATGAACCAACTCTTCATCCAAGGACCCTTTTATTTTCATGAAATAGTTACCAAAAAAATATCTTCAATGTACTATCTCATTTATAACACATCTACTTTCTAGGAATCCTCCTCACAAACATATTTACCTTCATGATACTTTTAGGAGAAGTGGTGAGTTTTTAGTTTGTACCAGTATCGGTTGAGAGTATTTTCCTTGGTCCTTTACTTGAGGGTTCAGTACAATATTATGTCCACATCACTAGATTCCAATCCCCTCAATATGATGAGTCCTAGATAGACTATTGTATCACTCCATGGGACTAGTGTGTGATCCTCTATCACCCATAGTGGAGTTTTGTGGAATTCATGTAACTACCAAGAGAAGTGTGTTGGTCCTCCATCTAGCGGGCCACATCACAAGGGTTAGTGGTATTCCCCAATGTGTTTGGATAGGATCCACTACATTGTGGGTTGATCCAGATTGGGTACGTCAAATTCCTCTGTGTGTCTTGGTTGGATCAACTCTTTAACAGTCATAATATTTCTTGACCAATCTGTTCTCTTTGGTCAGGGCCTAATTGAACTAGACCTCACCATGAGTGTATTCAATGATATCATGTCTCAAGGAGCAAGTTATCCCAGAATGAGTTTGCTTCGAGAAAAATCTTGTGGCTGGTAATTGGTTGTGTCTCACCTCTAGACTTTGTGCCTTAGATTGAGTATATCTAGATATTTTTGTTATATGTATTGTAGACATATACCTATGTAGATATAACAATATTTTCCATTGTGGTATTCCCTTATGGAATTCTTTTGTGTCATTCCCTTGTGGAATTACTTGGTGGTATTCCTCTATAGTATTTCTTTGTGGTTTTGGGGCATCCTTTTGAGTATTGGTTAATTCACCCCTACACGAGAT
Source organism: Viscum album (assembly GCA_963277665.1). Lineage (NCBI taxonomy): Eukaryota > Viridiplantae > Streptophyta > Magnoliopsida > Santalales > Viscaceae > Viscum > Viscum album. Next base: position 1,595,574,284 of record OY728150.1, read on the forward strand.
ATGCCCGCACATATAGTTTCTTGTGAAGAAGATCAATATTTTGAAGGATCCTTGGGTGGACTAGGACCAGATGGTGTTTTTGGAGACTAGATAGACCGAGGTGTGTTCCTAAAGCTTCAAAAAATATTCTCTATACCTTTACATTCAGGATGGACATAGGTTACAGAATCTTTGTTGTGGGATTGTATTTGGCCCTGTTTACTTTCAAACACATTAACTATTGTACTCTGGTTGTGGGATATAGTGGTTCACATGCTTTTTTTACATAGTTTTTTTACATTTCAATATTATTAGTTTAGAGATATATGTGTGTGTATATGTACTTTAGGATAATGAATCCCATTTATGGTATATAACTACTTGATGCTAGTCACTATCCCTGAGCCTATTAGAGGTGGGAATGGGGTATTAATAGCATGTGACCATTTAGGATTAGTTGTGATAGAGTGGTATCAGAGCGAGACAGTTATACTTTAGGATTGAGAGTCTATGATATTGGTTTGGTGAAAAATGTTAAGTGTTTTTAGTTTAGCTTTCAGGATATGGAATTCAGTGATGGTGCGGTGGATGACTTATCCATTCCCTAGTACTCTAAGAACCTACTTTTTGAATTGGTACATGAAAACCCCAGTTTTTAGGTAAAAAATGGTACATGAATCATATAGGAATGATTTTGTTTTCTATGTCCTTATTCAGTGAGATCTCCAGATATACTCTATTGACTATTGTACATATTGTTTTATTTTGGGATGCGTCTAGATATATATATAGCTAGGTTTCCAAAACGTGATCATGAGGATGATCTTCCTAGTGAAGGGGCATCAGTACAGGGGCTTGTACCAGAGATAGAACCTTTGTGTAGTTTACTAGCTATACCACCAGCTGTTGAGAAGCAGTGACTACTAGTACAATCAGATAAGGATGCACACAAGATGAGTGTGTTTCAGGGGTTTAGAGGCAGTGACCTCATAGGTTTTGGGATGATCCTGATCCCTAGATGGCTATGGATTGTCTAGAGATATTTACCCTTGTTTTCCAACTTTTAAGGACGCCTTCCGATCAGATGACAATTCTTGACGTGAGTGTTCTTCAAGGCTCTGTGTGGTGATGTTAGAGCTTAGTGACTCAGAAACTCGATAATACATATCTTTCCTGGACATACTTAGAGAATCTATTCATAGAGGACTTTTATCTGGCCATGTTATGATCACTGGATATATAGGAGATTCTGCATCTGCAGTAGGGAAGTATGAACGTGAATGAGTATTCAGTGAAGTTTACTAATATTTCATGCTACAAATTAGATATGGTATGAAACCCGTTCTGTAGGTCTTGGACCTTTGAGTAGGGATTATGTTGGGACATTAAGGCATCAATGGTATCCCTTAGAATTCCTACCTTTTCTGGGGACATGAGCAACCCCTACTAGTGGAGAGCTTTCAATTGGAGCAGACACTAGTAGTGGGAGAAAGTAGTGGGCACCGTGTAGCTGAGACCTCGATAGTAGGTCACCAATGAGAGTCACAAGGATCCAAGCGGGTTAGGCACCTTAGGAGGCAATCCCAGGACTTAGTGTTTTCAGTACCAGGTTCCCAGGGTGGCTCAAATATGCTGGGTGACAGACGGTGTTACTCTTATGGTGGTCAAGGACATTTGACATGATATTTTTTGACCCGTTCTATAGAAAATCAAGAGATAGTCGAGGGACCTCCAAGTAAAAGTTATAGACATGAGTAGGATGATCCTTTGGGTGGAGGATGTGGTAGAGGATCAAGTAGGGAAATAAGAGGTGGTTGGAGGTTTGATCTATTGCCACCACCACCCCTTGGAGGTCCATGCTAGGTTCCGAGAGCTGGTAGATAGGGAATATTCCAGTTACAAGAAATGGAGGCTTATGACCCCAAGTATATTGGGGTGATTTGAGGAACGATCTATGTATATTACACCTTAGTTATACTTTTGATAGACATAGGTGCTAGTCATTCCATTCTTTCCATAAATCTTATTTGAGACTTGAATATTCTGGTTAAACCATTTGCTTGACAATTATTCTTGGAGACTCCTACCAGAAGAGACTAAATGATCACACACTTGAACTAATAGTGTGACCTAGATATCAGAGACGAGACATTCAATTGGGATCTATTAGTAGTGACGTAAAGGCCTTACAACACCATTATTGGTATGGAATGGTTATCCAAATTTCATGATTAAATTGATTATTTTAGGTGTAGAGTGTGTTGTGTCAATAATTATGGAACCGTGTTTTCCTTTTTTGGTGAAAATGAAACCCAAGAAACATAGGATAGACTCACAAATAGGAGGGTGTAGATGATTATTAATCAATTTGATAGGCTAACCCTTAGGGGAGTGGATGTTATGAGTCCTCAGTTTCTTGGAGTGGTGGTGGTGTTGTAGTGGATCTAGTAATGATTTTGGTAGTGATTTCTTGGGATCCACCCAAGAGTGTTGTTGAGGTGTGGAGTTTCCTTGGGTTGGCAGGGTTCTATAAGAGTTTTCCACTAGAATTCTCTATGGTGGAATCATCCTCGACATATTTGACATGAAATGGGTGGCCTTTTGTGTGGATGGAAAAGTGAAAGGGGAGTTTTCTGCAGCTGAGGTACAGATTGACGTGTGCTACCATCTTGAGATTTCTAAAGGAGGCCTTCAAGTATGTAGTGTTCTACGATGTATCAAGAACTGGTATTTGTTCTATCCTAATGCATAGGAAATTAGTGATTGCCTATGGTTCAAACCAGTTGAGACCACATGAGAAAAACTACACTACCCATGATCTTGAACTAGAAACGGTAATTTTCACATGGAAGATATAGATAAAATAGGTAATGGGGGAGTATTTTATCATCTAGTCCAATCAAAATAGTATCAAGTATATCTTCTCTTAGATGTATTTGAACTTTTGATAGAGGTGATGGATAGAATTCCTCCAAGTCTATGACTTTGAGATTGTCTATACTCTTGGGAAGGGGAACGTGGTGGAATATTCTCTCAGTAGATGATGCAGTTCACAGTTGCTGAATAAGGAGTTAGTGCAGTTATCCTCATAGTAGTTATCCTTTCTAGATGGAGATGGAGCAGTTTACCTCTACATAATGGTTTTCAACCCTCTACTCTTACATTGATTCATGGAGGCACAACACGGGGATACCTACTTCAATACCATATGTGCTCATATTTACACAAGGCATGCTCTCGATGGATATTCAAAAGGTGGGGAGTACGCCATTATTTTTGGAGAACGTATAGTAATACCAGTGGTATTGTGGGAGGTGGTTCTGAGGGAGATTCATACATCCCATTTAGCCATACATCCATGTGTGGAAAGGATATACTAGGACCTCTGTCATCAGTTTTGGTGGACATGAATGACGAAGGGAGTTACAAAGTTTATCTATTGATGCCTTACTTGTCAGCAAGTTAAGGCTGATAACTAGGTTCAAATTGGTTTAGATAAACCCCTTGAGGTTCTATAATGGAGGTGGGATGAGATGGGATATCGATGAACTTCATTATGGTTTTACCACATATGTCTAGGGGACATGATTCAATTTGGGTGATCATTGACCGACTCACTAAGTTGGACCACTTCCTAGATATCATGGAGTAGAGTTCAGTAGAGAGCTTGGGACACCTCTATGTATAGTAGATAGTTTTAATCCATAGAGTTACATTGATGTTAGTTTTAGTTCATGATGATCAATTTACATCGTAGTTGTGGAGGGGATTGTAGGAGGCATTTGGGACCCAGTTATGCTTGAGAAAAACATTTCACCCATAGACGGTTGACCAGACTAAATAGACCATTTAGGTTTTGGAGGACATGTTGTTGGCTTGCATGTTAGAGTTTTTCCATAGTTGGGGGGATCACATACCACTAGTGGAGTTCCCATAAAACAATAACTATCATTCCACCCTTAGAATGACACCATTTGAGACCATGTACGGGCGACCTAGTTGGTAGCCCCTTTGTTGGACTGACCTAGGAGAGTCCACACACATGGGACCAGAGTTAGTGAAAACCACCACAAAGAAGGTGGAAATCATCCAGGAGTAGATTAATACTATAAAAACCCATCAAAAGTCTTGTGATGATAGGCGATAGAGGTATTTGGAATTCAAGTAAGGAGACCATGTGTTCCTTCACGATTCACTTTGATGGTAATAACAAAGATTTTGCTGGGGAGGCAAGCTATCTACAATGTTCATCAACCCTTTACAGATACTACGTAGAGTTGGTGAGGTGGAATATTGCTTGGAACTACCTCTATAGTTATAGTGTGTACATGGAATCTTCCACGTGTCGCAGCTGAGGAGGCACTTGGAGGACCCATCACACGTCATTGGCTTGGCTGAGATTCACATCAAGGATGGAGTGAAATTTTCTTTGTACCCAATTGGAGATCATGGATTAACAGGAGATGATCCTTTGCGGTTGAGGGATTCCTTTAGTGTGTGTCTGGTGCCAGCATAGAAATCTACATGAGAGCACATGGGAGTGGGAGGCTCATATTCGTGCTCAGTACCCTCATCTGTTTGAGTAGCCCTTGTTTTGGATTTTAAGGAGGTAGAGCACCAAGGTTGGGAGAATGTAACATATCATATTTTCCATGTATTGTTTTTAGATATTATATGGATTTATTTTGAGACCAGGAGTTGATTTGACATGTGATTCCAAGGTCTAGAGTGCCTGGAACAATTTTTTGAAAAATATTAAACTTTGTAATAGCACACACACACAGTTTTATGGAATAAGTAGAATAAATCTTAAATGGGTGTCTATATCAGAAATATGAGGGCACTGTTGAGTTTAGAACAATGTATTTACCCTAGGAGCAATATAAATTTAGTCGGCACGAGTCATATGTTGAAAATTTTATGGAGAACATTAATTTAAATAAAATAATCCAATAAAGAAATTATTTTGATTCAATGACTTTTATAATTATTAATTATTTTTTAGAAATTCCAGGTTAGACTCATATACCTAGAATTTGTCTGAATACTTAGTGAAAGAACCGATAGAGAAATTGTTGGAATACAATAACAAATCAACTGAACGATGCACCTTGAATTCTATAATCCTTGAAGATGATGATAACAATGCTTAGTTCTTCATCAGAAATCAAAATGAATCATGATAGGGCATGTTTTTTTGAGTTTTTCCGCATTATTTAATTCTAAGATGAAAACAAACCAATCAATAAATAGATTGGCCCATGAATCGATTGTTGTTGGGGGACGAGATATGATCTCTGTGATTTTTAGGGGATTGATTTTAATTCATCTTAATTTATTGTTTTAATGAAAATGGGTTGAGGACAACATGAAAAAATGTTGAGGTTAGTTACTCAGGGTTGTTCTTTTTTCTTTTCTCCCCTACATATTCGTGTTATTCGCCATTGGATCCCCGTGGTCATAGCTCAACATTTCCAGGTGGATAAAAATGCGATCATATGCCCATATTAGAGTAAAATAGATAGAAGAGGCCGGATCTATGTAGATCTTGACCCTAGGAGCTCGAATCTAGGTCATTTTCCAATTTTAAGAATCTTTGGATGCATGGTGGTTTATGGAAGGGACCAACGGTGCAATATTGGTGGCTGTAACTATTGGCGGTGGAGCTATGTGGGACCCAATGGGGTTGTGGGGCGCATTAGCGATGACCACATGGACCTGGGCCATAGACGAGGCAGTATATGTATGGAAGCCTAGGCAACATGTACGTGAGTATGCTGGGCCGAAAAATATGGGGCAGAGTTAGTGGGGAAGGCCTATAGGGCTCGGTTGGACCTAGGTCAGACCCTAGGTGACCGAACCAGAGTCGATCCATGGTTCAACACAACAGTCGACCATGTGCTATAGGATATCCTACTACTGCACGACTATAACAGATGAGGGGGTAGTCGACCGTAGTAGTTAGTGGAACGATCGTGTGGTCGGTCTACATGCATAGTGACCCCCTTTAAAACTTCACACGACCATAACTTCTTAAATATAATATCCAAACGATGATACATATGTTGAGTTGATAATTTTATGTTGAGAAGATCCTTTTGAAAAAATGGTGATTTTTTAGTTTGGACTAATATAGGTTGAGAGAATTTTCCATGGCCATTACCTTGATTGTTCGGTGTGGTATTAATTCTACATCAGTAGATTATAATCCCCTATAGAGGCTAAGTCTTAGATAGAGTATGGTATCCCTTTGTGGTACTTGAGTGTGTTCCACTTTCCCCCCCAGTGGAGTTTTGTGGAATCAATGTAACCAAAAAGAGAATGGTGTTTGAACTTCATCTAGTGGGTCACCTAAGTAGAGTTAGTGTTACTCCCCAATGTTTCTATGCCTGCTCTACTATGCTGTGGGATGATCCATGTTGGTCATGCTATAACTGGGTCCTTGTGACAGTATAGACACGCTGCCTTAACCTGGCCATCAGTTATTGGCCCACCAGGTATAACCAGTTGCCCCATAGACACGTGTTCCCCACCCTGGGACCCACCCACATGCCTGAATGGGTCATCTAACTAATGACAGTCCCCAAAGGCCAACACATGACCTTTGCAACATGATTTGTCCTCACTCACACACACCCTAGGACCCACCCATGTGCCTGAATAGGTCGTCTGACTAATGACAGTCCCCAATGGCCAACACATGTCCTTTTTAACATGATTTTTCCTCACTCACACACACCCTAGGAAACTTCCCAGAAGGTCACCCATCCTGATCAGGTCTCCAGGCCAAGAACGCTTAACTGTAGAGTTCTAATCAGATAGGCTCTTGAAAAGTAAGGTGCATGTTGTTGACATGAGTCATATCATTTAGTTATTTAACCCTTTATAATTTGTGGGTGTTACAGGTCATGTGTTATTCCCCAGTGTTTCTAGGAAGGGTCCCCTCTCTATGTATCATAATATTTATTGACCAATGTGTTATCTTTGGGTGGGGCCCAAATGAGTTAGAACTCTTCGTTAGTGTCTCTGATGATATCCTGGATTGAGAAGTGAGTAATCTCAAAATGAGTACGCTTTGAGAAGAATCTTGTGGCTGGTAATTAGTTACAGCTCACCTATAGAATTTTTATCTTTTATTGAGTATATATGAACATTTTTGTTATATGTCTTGTACACATATAACTATTTAGATACGACAATAATTTTCTTCATGGTATTCTCTTATGGAATTAGCTTGTGGTATTCCCTTGTCACATTCCTTTATGATATTCCTATTCAGTATTCATTTGTGGTTTCAGGGTGTCCTACTGTGTATTATTTTACTCACCCCTTCACGGGCTTTTCCTGCATGTGTCATGTCTTGTGCAGATGACCGACCTTTTAACAGAGCCTTGGACAGACCAGCACTAGACAGTGTTTAGTGAGATCGAGAAGATTGAGGTGTGTTCCTGTGACTTTAGACAACAGTCTCTGTACCTTTACATTAAAGTTGGACTAGTGTTACTACCTCTTTGTGGTGGAATTGTATTTGGGTCTGGTTACTTTCCAGTACTTTAACTGTTTTATTCTAGTTGTGGGATATAGTGGTTAACATGAATTTTTTAGTTAGTGGTTTTACATTTCAACATTGGTGTCTTGGATATGTGTGCATGAGTAGATGTACTTAAGGCCACTGCCTCCATTTTGTGGAATATGACTACTCAGTTCTAGTCACCAGCCCTCTGACTTATTAGTGGGGGCATAGGGTAGTCACGACATAGGCCCCTATGGGATGGGTCATGACATAAAACATTTTTCATGGATGCAAACAAACAAGAATAATAATTATTCCACTTAGGATGTATAAATAACATAAGCTTTACCTTTATACCATAGCTTCTTATGTGGTATATTCCCTTGAATCTTGGGGAATTAATTTTCATAGTGATCCATCTGTTTATATATAATATACCAACCTGTGTTGACTAAACCATAGACCCAAGCCCGACATCGCATGGTGGGATAAAAAATATAAAAAAAACTAGTATGGTATATAAGAAAAATAATACATACACCTAGAGTACAAATTAGGAAAAAATGAGATAAAATTTATCTAAAAAAACTAAACAAAAAACAAAGACAAGTATATTAAAAAATTCTCCTTGCAACCAAAATTAAACTCCAAACTATTCCAAAAAATTAACAACACAAAGAGAATTCTACATGCTTCACAATGCCCTTCCCTTTACCCGAATCCTACAAAAAAATGTTTACTTTCTCCCATAAGAATATGTATGGTGTGAGAAATAGTGCCCCATAAGACACCTCTAAAATATCTATTCAAGTTCTAATAGGAAGAATGCATAAGTTCAAGCATTAAAACAAAACTATTTTACAATCATTTTTATTAACAAATAAATTTAAAATCCTTTTGAAAATAATCCTTGATTTTTCAAAAATTATATTCTATGTTTCCAATGATAGAAAAAATGCAGGGAAAGATAAAAAATAAAAATAAACATGTGATACATCATCAATGAAATAAAATATTGTGCAATAAATAACTAGAAACAACAGTGAACCTACCATCTAATTATTAGACTGTGGGGAAATATGTACTAGACACTCACAAGCCAAAAAAGGTAGAAAATTTTATCCAATCTAACATTGAGGCCTACCGTATACCATCAAAATATTTGAGGTTACCTCACAGTGGTGGCACATACACTAGAGATACCCGTTTTTCTATCTCAATGTACCCAATGTTCCCACTATGCAATGTTTTCCAATTTCTATTTTAAAAACCATGATCATATTTTTATAAAAAAATTTCAAATCCAAGCCAATCTACTCCAGGGATAGAAAATATATTTTCCCATTTGAAATCAAGGAAATTAAAATTTCAAAGAAAAAACCTTTTCCAACATGAACCCATGCGATTTTCAATTTCAACACATGCAACTCCATTTCAAATCTAAATAATAAAATTTGAATAAAAACAAATTCAATAAATTACAACAATTAAATTGATCCACCAACCTCAAGAGAATAAAAAACAAACCAACTTTGAAAACGGGGTTAGGAAACCACAAGATCTCCCTTTGAAAGACAAGGAAAAACCAAATAATAAATAGGATATGATAGAAAACACCCTTTAATTACCAATCCATACAACCAAATATGCTGCAATGAAAAATGAGAGGAAATCCAAGAGGAAAGATAATATGGAGAGATGAAGTGCATAACCCTACCGATCATTTGCTGAAATAATTGATTTGGACTGAATAAGGACATCAAAAATCACATTGGGTATGATCTATGGATGAGTCGAGAAGGCTGAAAATGTTCCCTAGAAAACATGAAAAACACCCTAAAAACTAGAAATTGGGGAATTAAATGGTGTGTAATACCTTTACACAATATTAATACCGTTTATTTAAATTTACACTAAAAATGTGTCACTTCAGAGTAAAAACATTATTTTTCACATTACATGATGTGTAACCCTTTCACGATGTGTAACATTCTCACACTTTGTAATCCAGTTCACAAAATCTTTCAAGTGGACATTACATGTCATGTAATCCCATCAAACATCATATAAATACCCAAAAAATAGTAGAAAAGTATAGGTAAAGATGAAAATATAAAAAATCCATGACTTCACAATTACAGGTATCCTCCCAATTTAGGGCTGAAAACACTAGTCCAAAAAAAGGGAAATTGAAAATTAAAGATTAGAACATTACTGATTGAGATGAAATGGGGTGTTAGAATCTCCCTACAAAAAAATATTTCTATCCCTAGAAATAGCTCAAGATCCTAGATCCATAAAAAGAATAGGTCATTATTGCCTCATCAATGACTCACACTCCCAAATCTCATGACAATCCTATCCCCACTAATATAGTACCCGGACCATGGGAATCATTTTACCATGAAATACCTTATCCTGATGATCCATAATTCAAATTGGATACTCAACCAAAGTGGTATCAGACTAAAGAACAACATCTTACCATTTAATCACATGTAAAGGATTTGATATCTACCTCCCCAACTACGAATCAAGAAACACATCATGTATAGAAGTCAATCCAGATGAAAACTGCAACTGAAAAGACACCCTCCTCTATCTCTCAACATTCACAAAGGCCCCCATATACCTTGTTACCATCTTACCCTTATAAACTAATTGAAAATGTCCCAAGTGAGGTGAAACTCTGAAAAAGACTTGTTACCCAACCTCAAACTCAAACGGTCGATGAAAACGATCTGTATAAGATTTATAATGACTCTATTCCATGATCAAATGACTTTGGATCAATTGAACCACCTGTTTCACCTCATAAAAAATACTTAACCAAACTAACGACTCCTCTCCCAACTCTACCTAGCATAAGGGAGACCAACATGGCCACCCATACAAAGCCTCAAAAGGTACCAACCTAATTGATGCCTGATAACTATTGTTATAATAAAACATTAAAAAAGGAATATTTCTTTCCAAAGATCCATAAAGACCAAGAACACAAGCTTGGATCATATTCTAAAGAACCTGTAAAACCATTTCCATCCATCCATCCATCTATGGATGAGAAGCCATGATCAATTTCAATTGGGAACCCATTTACTTATGAAAAAATTTCCAGAACCTGGATGTGAACCTCAAGATCCTGTTATAAGCAACTATATATATATAACCCCATAAATCATTACAATCTCCTGGACATACAAGTCCTAAAGATTTTCCACTTTCATCATCTCCTTTATTGGTAATAAATGTGCTAATTTAGTGAGTCCATAAAAAATAATGCAAATCCCATCCTTCCCACTAGAATTATGTTGCAATACAATGATGAAATCCATGGAAATATCTTCCCATTTCCATACTAGAATGAGTAAGGGCTGAAAAAAATCTATTGGTCTTCGGTGTTCCGCCTTAACTCTTTGACAAGTGAGACACCACAATAGAAAATCCGCAACTAACAGGCTCATCCCTAGAAACCAATACTTATGTCTCAAATAATGGTACATCTTTGTAGCCCCTGGGTGAATAATCCAACAAGACTGATGGTCACTATTTAGAAACTCAAACATTAAAAAAACAATCATGTTTGAGAAGCATGAAGCTCCACTGGGAGACCGTGATAACTCCCATGATGTCTCCCCCGCATTTAGGATTTCTCCTAAGCATCGACTCTAGGTGTCTTTCACCTACTTAAGTTGAACTCACTCATCAAAAGATGAGTCAACTTTTATAAAATCCACGAACAGATATCCACCAAAAAACTCCACTCCCAATATCATCTTAGTATGAAAACCCATAAGAGACCACTATTCAACAATTCTTTCATGGATTGTATTGTTAATTTTCTACACAATTCACATGCCACCACATTCTATTTCTCAGGGGTATACAGGATATCAAATTCATAGTTCTAAAGATACTAAACCCAATGTCTCTATTTCAAGTGTGGATATCGTAGAGTGAAAATATACTTTAGGATTTCATGATCTAAGTATACCATAAACCAATCTCAAAAGAGATAGTGATGCCATGTTTTGAGCCCATGCATAATAGTTTCCAACTAACAATCATGGGTTCGTTAATTATTCTAATTAGGGTGAAACTAGAAAGATCCATAAGCCAAAACTTATTTCTCCTACATCAAAACACATTGAAAACTCATATCGAAAGCATTGTATAAAAAATAGTAACCCAAATATAGTTCCATAAGAATTACAACTGGTTTTTAATTCCATATCTTATTAAACTCCTCAAAAGATCTTTAACACTTGTCATTCTATTTAAAATTTTCACCATTATGAGTTAAATCTTTCATCAAAGATGAAAGCTTGGAGAATTTACCAAAAACCCATCTATAATAACCTGACAAACACAAGAAGCTTCAGATCTCAAACAAATTTATGAGATACTCCCAAGACATAACTACTTTCACCTTTTCAAGATCAACTTTGACACCCCTCTCAAATATCACATGCCCTTGGAGTTACACATCCTAGATCCAAAACTCACACTTATAAAGCTTAACATAGAAATTATATTCCCTCAATGTTAGATGAATGACATCTAAATGGTCTTTTTGATCCTACGTTGTTTTAGAGTACACCAAGATATCATCTACGAACACAAAAATATAAAATTTCAAGAACCAATGATAGATTAATTAATCAAATCCATGAATACCACATGAGCATTAGTGAGTATGAATGGAATAACCAGAAACATGAAATGTTAATATTGACTTTGAAACACTGCTTTGGGTATATCCTGTCATCAGACTCTCAATTGGTGCTACACTGACCACATGTTAATCTTAGAGAACCAATGATCCCCCCTCAACTAATCTAAGAGACCATCAATTATAGGTAAATGATAATTGTTCTTAATGGTCACCCAATTCGACTTATAATAGTCAATAAAAAGTATAAGGCTCACATATTCCATCATAGTAATGATTACAGGAAAATCCCATGATAAAAGACTAGGAAAAATAAATCATTTCACCTCTAGGTCCTCAGGGTGGAATTTAAGTTTCACCAACTTAATAGGTTCCATTCGATAAGATGGAAAGGAAATGGGAATCATTCTAGGTAATAAGTAAATAATAAAATCAACCTCTCTCTATAGATGTCAGAATGAAAAATCATCAAGAAAGACTTTAGAGTACTCACACACAACAACAGGTAGTTGAAAAACCAAGAACATGCCAACTGCATCGAGAAATTTTTTGGACAACTATCATGGGAATAAAACATCATAAGGAAAAACTAGCCCTGAGGTTTATGATATAAAGTCCCACTCACCCTAAAAACAAGAGTGAACCCATAGGTTGATAATAACTATTACCAATAGAGATAACAATATTTCTTTTCCTTTATACTAATATTCCAATCCATGTTGATAATCAAGTCAATGATGTCAATATCAAGCTCTAAGAAGTCCCAAACAACCTCAAAGTCACATATCACCACCTGACATGCAGGACATTTGAACCCTTGTTCGGACCTCTTTTAAAAAGGCATCTAAAGATCCAACAAGAATTAAATAATATTAGAATGAAAACCCAACACATAAACTAAATTAAATAATGTTAAAGAATGAGTATCACCTGTATGAAACAATACTAGAGCCATAGAAGACGAGATAAACAACATAAATCTATCAGTAGCTATCCCTACTTCATATTCCTATGGTGGAAACTCAGATGCATAAATACATTCAAACATAGCCACTTGGACATCCCCTTTGGTATGAGAATGAGAACCACCACCCTTGGAAGCATCAACATGAACCAAGAACCCCTTGGTGAAAGTGGATCTTGCCTTACTACCTTTGGAAATATTATTACAGAAATGCTTCAAATGGACAAAACCACAAACAAATAGGAAAATTTCTAAGAGTATACATACACTAAGGATTGGTACGACCAATCCTCCCACACAGGTAGAAAATAACTCATTATTTCCCTGTAGAATCCCCTGAAATAGTTCATATAGAAAACTGACCAGCCTTGCACTTTTTTTCTGACCAGAAGACGCACTATGGATTATGTAACATACCGGTTCCGGAAGCCACCTAGAGGCGCCCCGTACCCGGTTGGTCACATGGACTCAAGCGCATTTCCCCAAATTCCAGAAGCTACCGACTAGCAGCGAGGGCCTTGGGTGTGATAGTGGGGAAACTATGACCTCATTGGAAGAGTACACAACAGAAGAAGACTAAATATACAATAGCGGAAGCAGTAACAACCAACAATATAACAACGGAAGAATAAATCAACGAACTGGAGAACACATGTATATAAGAAATGATGCATGATACATAACTAGGAAAGTATCCAAAAAAGTCACAATTCTAGAAAACACTATAGTACCAACAGAAGTACAAAAAAAAAGCAAACAACTCCTCAGCATCGCGAGCCAAAGCTCGGTCCCATGCTCTCCTGCTCCAAGAAATCAAGTTCCAGAAGTCGAAGGGCGCTTTCCCTTGTCTACACCTGCAACAACATAGTCTGCTTGGGCCCAAAAGAATGGCCCAAAAAGGGTGTGATATAAAATCCATGTAGGCATTCACCTGAAGATCTGTGCCCAACAGTCAGTGAGTATATGGCAGGTAAATGTACAATAACCATTTAATAGAAACAGCAAGCAGTAGACAGTAAACAGTAAGCAGTAAAATAGGATGATACATAGCAACAATCAATACACAACCCATCAACCACAGTGAACCAAACAGATAATAAGCCGAAAACCCTCTGGGAAGTTATTGTAGCCATTCCCTCTGGTCATATCCAAGAAGTACCACAACCCTCTGGGCAGTGCACTCAGCCTAACCCCTCTGGATTGGTCATACGAATTTATGAGACTCTCTGGGGAAGATCACTCAGTAAATTCCCCTTATAGTCTAGGGTAGTCAGAGACTCTATTGGGGAAGATCACATGGTCTAACCCTCTTAGCCCCAAGGTCTAGAGACTCTATGTGGAAGCTATCTCGGTAAATTCCTCCTATAGCCTCAGGTATACCACATACTCTCTGCGGAAGCTCACTCGGTCAATTCCTCCTCTAGCCTGGGAAGGTTCTTAAAAAGATTAAAACAAGGTAAGAATCTATGAGGTAGCTCACTCGGTCTACCCCCCTATAGTCTATAAAATACAAGACACTCTGGGAGCTCACTCGGTCTATCCCCTCTGTAGTCTGTAATATCTAAGACTCTATAGGAAGCTCACTCGGTCTATCCCTTATAGTCAACTGCACCAGGTTCTCTAAGCCCCATGCCAGTCAATGCATATAAAGATATAAGGACAAAGTACACCTATAGATATACTTGACTAACCAATGGAAAACTATAGAGCTACTTACCTAATAGTCTAAAAGGCAACAAGTATGTCATGAGTTTCACTTCAACCTATAACTGCAAGGCATGAAAATAGGTGTAGAAGCCAATGGAAAACGATACCCAAAATTCATAAAGAGAACAAAGCAAGGGAAAAACGTCCCAGAAAAACAATTATCCTCTAACATGGTCAAATTTACCTCTACACAAGCATACAAGCATGGAAGGAAAACAAAAAGGGCAAAAAAGTAAACACGCAATACCCCGTTCACGGGTATCTGTGGAATTTGCACATAAAACTTAGAGACTTTGAACGGTAAGGAAAAAACCACCTACCTCGATCCTTGGATATCGATACACTTGAACCAAGATGACTGATTCTCCCTTGAACTTCGTAGATATGAGAAAATGTCCAAAATTATCAAACCACGATAACTTGAGAAAGAGGAAGAATCAAGGAATGAAACTCAAGAAGAAGGAAGAACTCACCGTTGTGGTTCCAACGCAATTGACGATAGTCTAATCGGAGAACGGATGGAGGATCAGAAATCCAGATATGTTTCATGGCTGTATGACATCTCCCGGTCGAACCAGACCTAGAAGAAGATGATTTTGGCGATTAGGCACGACCCCGATTTGTTTAGTAAAACAAGAAAATTACACGACGTGTATTTTTAAAGTACACGACGTGTAGTGGGTCTTTATGTAGTCCTCCAAAATCGGCCTCCACGTCACCCCTACACACCGTGTGTGTGGCCCATACACGGCCATCACACGGCTTCAATGAGGAAATGAGTACATGGCGTGTACTCAGAAAGTACACGGCGTGTACTTCATAAATTTTTAGAATCTCCAAAAATTCTCAAAAACTCCAGAAAAGGGAATACAAACCTAAAACGAAGATCCGGGTTCTTAAAAACTTCCCCCCTTAAAGAAATTTGTTCCCGAATATCCCTAGATGGGAATAGAAGAAGAAACGTCAAACAGCTTCGGCCACTGCGATCGAACCTTGGCCTCCCTCTCCCAAGTCTCGTCATGTACTCGCCCGTGTTGCCATAGCACTCGTACCAGAGGAACAGATCGGCCACAGAGAACCTTCATCCTACGATCAAAAATCCGGATGGGATGCCCCTCAAATGATGCATCTGATTTTAGCTCAACCTCCTTAGGATGAAAGACATGAGATGGGTATGAAAAGTAACGTCGGAGCTGAGAGACGTGGAAGACGTCGTGCATAGCCCGGTACCTCTGAGGCAGCTGCAACTGATAGGCGGCCGACCCAACTCTCTCCAACACCTCAAACGGCCTTAATTACTATGGTGAAAGCTTACCCTATCTCTGAATCCTCTTGTGTCCCAACCTCAGTGTGACACGTAGGAAAACCTGATCTTCGACCTCGGAATCCAGAGGTCGTCTCCGCTGATCATCATAAGAATTCTGTCAAGACTCTGTTGTAGCCATCCTCTTCTAAATCAACTCTATCTTCTCCGAGGTCTCCTATACAAGATGAGGTCCTAGAAAATATGCCTCTCCTGCCTCTAGCCAGCATAATGGTGATCGAAATGGCCTACTGTACAAAGCCTCATATGGTGCCATCTGAATGGTCGCCTGAAAATTGTTGTTGTAGGATAACTCCAAAAGAGGTATATGCTTCTCCCAAGAACCACCAAAGTCTAGAATGCAAGCTCAAAGCATATCCTCAAGCGCCTGGATCATGTGCTCAGACTGGCCATCAGTATGGGGATGGTATGCTGTACTCAAAAGTACCTGTGTACCCATAGCCTTCTGAAGTCCTTGCCAGAACCGAGAGGTAAACCGTGCATCCCTTTCTGAAAAAATAGAGTGTGGAACTCCATGTTGATTTACAATCTCTCAGATGTACAGTCATCCCAGATCATCAACATTGAAGGTCTCCTTTATCGGCAAAAAGTGTGATACCTTCGTAAGTTTGTCAACGACGACCCAAACAACATCACTTCCCCGAGGTGACCTCGGTAACCCGGTCACGAAGTCCATCGCGACATCATTCCACTTCCGCTCCGGAATGGGTAACTGCTGTAAGAGTCCTGCGGGTCGCTGATGCTTTGCTTCCACCTGTTGACAAGTAGAACATCTCATGACAAAACCACCAACATCTCTCTTAATTCCTAGACACCATTACTGGCGATGAAGATCCTGATACATCTTGTTGATGCCAGGATGAACTGCCCAAACTGAGGAATGAAAATCCTGCATCAGCTCCTCGCATATGCCTGCTGGCACCCATACACGTCCCTGGAAATGAAATATCTCATCCTTTCCCACTGTCCATACAGGAAGAGGGTTTCCTCCTGACACACTCTCCTGTAGGACCAAGGCCTCTGAGTCTGATAACTACCTCATTCGTACCCAATCAAGAAGTGTAGAGGTCACAAACACAGATGAAAGGAAAGTTTGTACCTGCCTATCATGAACCTCCAGATGCATCTCAGAGAACAGATCCATAAGATTCCACTCACTACTGGCCTTCTGAACTTCCTGAATCTAATTTCTCCTGCTCAAAGCATCAGCCACTACGTTTCCCTTTCCCAGTGTATAGGTGAGCTCAATGTCCAAAGACTGAAGATACTCGACCCACCTGTGCTGTGTCAGATTCAGATCACGCTGAGTGAAGATATACTTGAGAATCTTTTGGTCGTGGAAAACCATGAAGTTCTCTCCCCGAAGATAGTGTCTCCAACATCGTAAGGCATGAACGACAACTGCCAACTCTAGATCGTGCGTCAGGTAGTTCCTCTCAGGTGGCCTCAACTGCCGAGACCCGTATGCAACAACTCCATCTCCCTGCATAAGCACAATGCCCAGACCGATACCTAAAGCATCAAAATAGAGTGTATAGATCTTACCTAGCTCTGGAAATACTAGTATCAGTTCCAAAGTCATCTTTCCCTTCATCTCCTAAAAGGCTGACTCACAAGAATCTGACCATAAGAACTTCACCCCCTTCTTGGTCAGACCTTTCAAAGGTGATTCTAGGTGTGAAAAGTCCTGAATGAATCATCTATATTATCTAGCCATCCCTAGGAAACTCTATACCTCAAAAACGTTCTTCGACTTCTCCCAGGAAACTACAACTCTCACTTTCTCTGGGTCCACAGATACTCCTACCTCTGAGATGACGTAACCCAAAAAGTAAATCTAATCCATCCGAAAGTGGCACTTTGAGAGTTTAGCTTATATCCAATGCTATCTCATTGTACTCAGAACGATCTCAAGATGTGTGGCATGGTCGTGTTGAGTGTGAGATTACACAACGATGTCATCCACGAAGACCACAGAAAAATATTCTAAGTATGGATGGAACACTCAGTTCATCAGTGCCATGAAAATCGTATGAGCGTTCGTGAGACCGAACAACATGACTGTATACTCTTAAATACCATACCTGATCCTGAAAGATTTTAGATGTATATCTAATGGTCTAACACCCAACTGATGATAACCGGACCTCAAGTAAATCTTCGAGAACACCTGGTCTCCTCGAAGCTGATAAAAGAGATCATCGATCCTTGGCAAGGGATATCGGTTCTTGACCGTCAACTGGTTCAGCTTCCGATAATCCACACAATGACGAATGGTACCTTCTATCTTCTTCGCAAATAGGACAACCAAACCCCAGGGAGAAGTACTGGGTCGGATGAAACCCTTTGCCTACAACTCCTTCAACTGCTTCTTGAGCTCCTGCAACTTAGGTGTAGCCATCCTATAAGGATAAATGGACACCAGTGCCACTCCTAGCACGAGATCAATCGATAATTCTACCTCACGCTCCAGAGGTAAACCTGATAAGTCCTCTCGAAAGACATCCCTGAAAGGATCCACCACTGGTGGAAAGTCTAACTGTGAAGTCCCCGGGTCATCCAGATAAATACTGGCAATCTGAACTCTAACTTCCCCTAGCCCATGATGCTTTGGTCCAGCTCTACCTGCCTGGAAATCCCACTCATCTCTTTGAAGGAAGGATCCTCCCTCTGGTGATATGAAACTCACCCTGCGGCGATTGCAATCAACGACTTCCTGGAAGAGAACCAACCAGTCCATACCGAGATTGACATCATAGCATGTCATCTCTAGGACATAGAGGTCCCATAAAAAATGACACCCCACAACCTCTATAGGGCACTCTCTACACTATCGTACACTAGATTTCCTTGTGTCCCAATGATATGTGAAGAGTCAAAAAGTTGGCATACAAAAGGATACAGAGACCAAGGCTCTCCACAACCACAAGAGAGATAAATATTTGGGAAGCACCGATATCGAACAGAGATGAAGAAAAAAACGAGGCTAATAGGATCGTACCTCAAACTGTAAAAGGGTCGAGATCCTACTCCTGATAGGTCTGATCTACGACGAAAGACTAGCCTACACCACAGCCCAGTGCCCCTGGATGACCGCTCTGAGCTGATCCACCACTACTAGAAAAGGGGGCATTGAAGCCCCCTAGACTCGGGCGACCGCCATTGGCGGTCGCTATAGCTAACCAATAGCGACCGCCAATGGCGGTCGCTATCCTACATAAAAAAAACGGGGGGGCTTCTGCCCCCCCCCCCCCCCCGCGCCCCCTCGACCCTGATCCCCCGATCGCCGCCCTAACCCCCTCCCTCCCTCGCCGCCCTCCCTCTCCGCCCTCCCCTCCCCCACCGCCCGGCCTCCCCCGCCGCCCGGCCTCCCCCGCCGCCCGGCCTCCCCCGCCGCCCGGCCTCCCCAGCCGCCCGGCCTCCCCCGCCGCCCGCCCTCCCTCGCCTCCTGCCCTCCGGCTGCCGCCCTCCGTCCTCGGGCCTCCGGCCGCCGCCCTCCGACCTCCGGCCACCGCCCTCCGGCCTCTCGGCCCTCCCCCGCCCTCCCCGGACGACACCCGCACCCCGGACAGCCCCCGCTGCGCACTCTGGACCGCCCCTCGCACCCCGGACGCCTCCCCGCACCCCGGACAGCCCCCTCCCGTGCACTCCGGACCGCCCCCCGCACCCCGGATGCCTCCCCGCACCCCGGACTCCTCCCCGCACACCGGACAGCCGCCCCTGCACTCGGACACCCCCCTCCGAACCCGGACAGCCCCCCCCCCCCACACTCGGACACCCCCCCCTCCGAAACCGGACAGCCCCCCCCCCCCCCCCCCCCCCCGCACCCCGGACAGGCCCCCCGCACCCCGGACACCCCACCCCGCACCCCCGACAGCCCCCCTGCACCCCAGACAGCCCCCCCCCCCCCCCCCCCCGCACCCCGGACACCCCCGCACCCTAAACACCCGTGCACGCACCCCTGATAGGCCCCCGACACCCCGGACACCCCTCCCCGCACCTCGGACATCCCCCCCTTACCCTGGACACCCCCCCTCGTTGCCCCCCCCCCCCCCTCACCGCCTCCTCTCCTCCATCTCCCCGCCACCGCCGCCGCCCGTCCCCTCCCTTGCCGCACCGCCTTTGGCTCCGGCTCCCCTTTGCTTCCTCCTCTCCCTCGCAGCACCGCCTTCGGCTCCCCTCCCTTTCAGGTTTGTAGCTCAATCAGGTAACATGAGCTTTCAGTTACATTATTATTTTATCAATGGTTCATAAACAAATGGTTAATATTTATTTTGAATATAGTTGATTTGAAAAATGTAAATGTAATAAGTATTGTGTAAATGTTTGTTATACAGATATTATTATGGATAAGAGTTGGATTGATTTTCCAAATCGAACGTCTAGAGAATATTTCAATGGCATTATGCAGTTTATTGACTTCACGAGAGGATTTGAAAGTGACTATATTAGTTGTCCATGTAGAAAATGTGCTAACAGATATCAATTCACACGAGATACTGTGAGGGAGAACCTTTTCTTTAATGGATTTCTGAAAAATTATAAGAGTTGGACTCGTCATGGAGAAGAATATGTTCGTTGTCAAAATACAGATGCAGCTCAGATGGATGTTGATGCAAGGATGACTGATCCAATGCATGAAATGCTTACTGAAATGGTACGTGGGTTTGATCCTGAAGGCATTGACATTCAGAATCTTGAGACCGATGAGATAAATCTTCTCTCTGGTGCAGATCATGATTCGAGGAGGTTTTATGAAGTACTTGATGATGCGAAAACAGAATTATATCCTGGATGTACTTCTTACAATAAACTGTCGTTTATCGTGGAGTTGTTGCATTTGAAGACTTTGAATAATTGGTCAGACACATCATTCGACATGCTTTTGGTTTTATTGAAAAAAGTTCTTCCTGTCGACGTTAAGATTCCTGAGTCGTATTACTATGCTCGTAAGTTGACAGAGAACTTAGGTTTTACATATGAGACTATAGATGCATGTGCAAACAACTGTATGTTGTTTAGAAATGAAACTGCTCATTTGGATATTTGTACGGTTTGTGGCGCTTCCAGGTGGTAAGAGAACAGGGGAAATAAGACTCATCAATGTCAGATTGCGATACAGGGGAAACCGATTTCCGTAAAGCAAATGCGTTACTTTCCCCTTAAACCGAGGTTGAAATGATTTTTTATGTCATCTAAAGTTTCTAATTTAATGAGATGGCATGCAGAAAGAGTTCATGAAAGTGACATGTTAACCCACCCGGCAGACTCTCATGCATGGAAGGATTTTGATAAGAGACATCCCGACTTTGCTAAAGATGTTCGTAATGTCCGATTGGGATTGGCAGTAGATGGTTTCAATCCATTCAAGTCTATGGTTAGTGCAACTCATAGCACATGGCCCGTGGTGTTGGTTCCATATAATCTTCCTCCGTGCCTTTGTATGAAGCAACAATTTATATTACTTTCCACTCTTATTGATGGACCTAAAAGTCCAGGGGATAAGATTGATGTTTACCTTCAGCCATTGATTGATGAGTTGAATGAATTTTGGGGCGATGGTGTGATGACTTATGAATGCGAAATGAATGAAATGTTCAAACTGCATGTTTCTTTATTGTGGACAATCAATGACTTCCCAGCTTATGCAAATTTATCAGGCTGGAGTACGAAAGGGGAATTTTCTTTCCCTTGTTGCAATAAAAGTAAAAAATTTGTATGGCTCAAACATTCCAAAAAATGGGCATACATGGGTCACAGGCATTTTCTCCCTCCCCAGCACAGGTTCAGAAAGGACAGAGTGTCATTTGATGGTTCTAGAAAGTTCAGCCCAGCACCAAAGATCATGACAGGAGTCGAAATGTTATCGCAGATTGAGGAAGAAAACATCCGCACGGTATATGAAATTCAGGATTTGGTGGCTCCTCCAGTACGTAATATTCGTGCTGCGGGTAGGCAGCGTAGTCACAATTGGAAAAAGAAAAGTATTTTTTATAGTCTTCCGTATTGGAAAACTAACATGTTGAGGCATAATTTGGATGTCATGCACATTGAAAAAAATGTTTGTGATAACATATTGTGGACCATTTTAGGTGTCAGTGGAAAGTCAAAGGACCATGTTAATACACGCCGTGATTTGGAAGAAATGGGTTTAAGGAAACAGTTGCATTTACAGTTATCTGAGGGAAACAAGGCATATATGCCTGCTGCACAGTATTCGATGACTACAGAGGAGAAAGCGACATTTCTTTCCATTTTTAAGATGGTAAAGGTGCCTGATGGTTACTCTTCTAATATTTCAAAGTGTGTGAATCTGACGAGAAAGACATTGCAAGGGTTGAAAAGTCATGACAATCACATATTACTTCAGTAGTTGATTCCAATCGCAATTTGTGATTGTTTATCCCCCAATGTTGTTCAGCCCTTGATTGAGATGAGTAATTTTTTTAGACAGCTTTGTTTAAGAAATCAACGAATGAGTGATTTAAAAAGTTTGCAGGACCGAATTATACTTACGCTTTGTCACTTTGAGAAACTTTCCCCCCCCTCATTTTTCGATGTTATGGTCCACTTGACAGTGCACCTAACTGATGAAGTAATGGCTGCTGGTCCAGTGCAATTCAGGTGGATGTATCCTATTGAACGATATTTGAGTACATTGAAAAGATTTGTACGCAACAGAGCTCGTCCAGAGGCATCAATAGCCAATGGTTATTTGATGGATGAGTGTACTACCTTTTGTGCAGAATATCTTACGGATGTTGAAACAAAATTAGATAAGCCCTCTCGGATTCATGATGGTCCAGTTGGAGAAGAACCACATTTGATATGGACAACATCAAGTGGATACAAGCACATCGATATATCTTGTTCAATACTCCATCAGTTGCACCATTAATGAAGTAAGTATCTTATCAATGTGCTTGTATAACTTTTACAAGTTTTGTTTGCATAAGTTGATCTTTTAAACATCGCGTAATCATTTGCAGGAAACACATTAATGAGATAAAAGAAGAGATGCATCGTGCGACTGAGTTGCAAATTCAACAATCTCATTATGCGGCATTTCATGATTGGTTCAAGGATTATGTATGTATAAATTGATTTTCATTATGAGTGAAGTATTAAACTAATTATTTCTGCATATATCAGTATTGATTTTTATAAATTATGTAGGTTCGTAAGCTGATGGAGTTAGGGGACCCCACGCTACCTGAAGTATTTATCCAACTGGCTGAGGGTCCATCTATAACGGCTTGTCGTTATAAAGCTATTGATGCTAATGGTTTTCGATTTCGCATTAAAGATGTTGACGACAAACGAGCAACACAAAACAGTGGCATCAGTTGTCCCTTTGTCGATTCTGGTTATTACTATGGTCAATTGATAGACATCATTGAAGTTGTATACACACACGGTTTGAAGTACATATTGTTAAAGTGTAATTGGGTTGATCCAGTGCGTGGATGTAAAGTCGATCAATATCAGTTTTCATTGGTGAATTTTAACTATATGTTATACAGAAATAATGAACGAGTTGAGAATGAACCTTTCATTTTGACATCACAAGCGGAACAAGTATTCTTCGTTACTTTGCCTTCGGATCCAAGTTGGCAAGTTGTTGTCAAAATGTCTCGGCGAGGAGTGTTTTTATTTGAAGAAGATGAACCCGAGACTGTTCCGTTTGTTTACCAACAACTTGATCAACATACAGTAGTTCAACATGAAGAAGATATTTGTTGGGTCAGAGCAGCTGTTGAAGGAGAAACGGTCGATTTTCATGCTTAATTAAAGGTATAATTGTTTTCCTGCTATTCAGTAGAATGTACTAGGATATCATAAATTATCTAATAATTTTATAAATCCTTATAAGTTTTAATCCTCACTTTTGTAAGTTAATTCAGTCATAAATATTTAGGTTGATTAACTTTTTGATTTTTTAAAATTCATTCACAACTAATTATTCAATCCATTTTATTTGATTATCAGTTGTACAAGTTTGATTTATTAAGAACAATCCAATTTATCTTTTAAACACTTTGGACTCATTACTGATATTTTCTATGACTGCAGACATGTCAGGGGAAGAGGGAGAAGATCCACATCTTCCATCTGAGGCATCTACGTCTCAGGGTCGAGGTATGTGTGAATGTCATTGTCTATATTTTTTATGTAATTGACATATATATATTTATATATATATAACATTTGTCAATTTATATATAAAATTGTTTTCAACAGGATCAGACTCGGCTGCTTCTTCCTCTCACAGGAGAGGCCCTGGTCGTGGCATATTATCATGGAATTCCGACACGACGATAGATGTTTCATTTGATGAGGTATTTCATCCCGTGGGAACGAATGCCCCGGCATTTATTCGTCAGCTGGGTCATATCATATGTGACCCACATCGATTTCCATTGACCACGCATGATTGGGCTTCTATCCCTCAGGACACATTAGATCGTCTACGGAGGGAGGTTCAGGTAAGAAAATAATTTTACTTTATTTTATATTTATAAAGAATACTAATATGTTTGATTATTTTCTTTATAGAAAAATTTGAAAGTATGCCCTGAAGAGTTTCGGCCCGTGTGTATGATCAAATGCCGTAAGATGTGGAAATATTATAAAGGCAATGTGAAGAGGGACCACTGGGTACCAAATGTGGGTGCCCTTGACATTTTGGAAAAAGTCCCGAGAGGTGTCCTCCCGGCTCAGTGGCATGACTTGGTTGCATATTGGTCTACTGAGGGTGTTGCGGTTTGTATATTAATTATTTTTCTGTATATATATTTTCAAAAATATGTGATTTGTTTGAAATTTGAATGAATTGAATGTAGGTGGTGTCAACACGCCATTCGGAGAATCGAGCGTTGCAGGGACCAGCTCACAGGCTCGGGACTCGTCACGTGTCTCAGATCCGACATGAGGTATATATTTTTCATTTTTTAATTTATTAATTAATATGGTATTGTGTTTATATTCTTTTAATATACAGTTGCGAGGGTAAGGTGCAGCAACTGATAAAATGTCGGTGTGGATAAGGACTTGTGATCGCAATGATCCAGAGGTTGCAACATTGATAGTAAGTGTCTGTACTTACCAATAATTACATAAATCTATATATTAACATATATATATTTATATATATTTAAATATTTCACAGGCTCAATTTTAAGCTGAGTTAGAACATCTGCCAGAGGACCAGCGATAGCTTCCCATGCGACGGGATGAGATCTTTCATCGCATTATTGGTCGGGACGGGCATGGCTATAGTTTGACCTATGGAGCAGGGATTCCTCGTTCTGTAGTGTCACGCGCTGCGGTTGTCGGTCCTGCTGTTGCTCATATGACACAGCAGATGTCAGATTTTGAGGCACGGCTACACGCTTCCGAGAAGACAAATGCGCAATTGACAGCTGAGGTTAGAGCACTGCGGGAGTATGTGCGTCGAGCTGATGGTACAGGGGATCATAGGACGCAGGTATATACTGTATTTATTTATTTAATTTAAATTATTTTTGTTATTAAAATATTTATAATGTTTATTTGTTGTAGGAACCTGGCCCACCAGAAGGAGGTAGCAGTGATGAAAACGCGTGAATTGTGAATTGGTCGGCCAGACGGCACCTCATTCGGAGGTGCTGTTTGAACGCGGCGGCCGTAAACGCGTTTCCGGCGCCATAAAACACCAAAACGGTGTGCGGCGGTCCCATTCGGAGCAAACGTGCTCCGAAAGACCTGAAACCGCACGGGAACGATAGAAATATTATTCCTGGGATGCAGGAGGAGGCCGCACGTCCATCGGACGTGCGGTGCGTGCGGCACGTCCGATTGTGTCCTTTTCAGCAGCGCTGCGCGCGCTGAAATGGCGCGTTGGGGGGTCAAAACCACCCGAACGACCTCCGAATGCCACGAAACCGTACGACAACATCCGGGGCGTGAATTGTGAAATGGTCGGCCAGACGGCACCTCATTCGGAGGTGCCGTTTGACCGCGGCGGCCGTAAACGCATTTCCGACGCCATAAAACACCAAAACGGCGTGTGTCGGTCCCATTCGGAGCAAACGTGCTCCGAAAGACCTGAAACCGCACGGGAACGATAGAAATATTATTCCTGAGATGCAGGAGGAGGCCGCACGTCCATCGGACATGTGGTGCGCGCGGCACGTCCGATTGTGTCTTTTTCAGCAGCGCGGCGCGCGCTGAAATGGCGCGTTGGGGGGTCAAAACCACCCGAATGACCTCCGAATGCCACGAAACCGTAAGAAAACATCCGAGGAGTGAATTATTAAATGGTCGGCCAGACGAAACCTCATTCAGAAGTGTCGTTTGACCGCGACGGCCGTAAACGCGTTTCCGGCGCCATAAAACACCAAAACGGCATGCGGCGGTCCAATTCGGAGAAAACGTGCTCCGAAAGACCTGAAACCGCACAGGAACGATAGAAATATTATTACTGAGATGCAGGAGGAGGCCGCACGTCCATCAAACGTGCGGTGCGCGCGGCACGTCCGATTGTCTCCTTTTCAGCAGCGCGGCGCGCGCTGAAATGGAGCGTTGGGGGGTCAAAACCACCCGAACGACCTCCGAATGCCACGAAACCGTACGATAACATCCGGGACGTGAATTGTGAAATGGTCGGCCAGACGGCACCTCATTCGGAGGTTCCGTGTGACCGCGGCGGCCGGAAACGCGTTTCAGGCGCCATAAAACACCAAAACGGCGTGCGGCGGTCCAATTCGGAGCAAACTTGCTCCGAACGACCTGAAACCGCATGGGAACGATAGAAATATTATTCCTGAGATGCAGGAGAAGGCCGCACGTCCATCGGACGTGCGGTGCACGCAGCACGTCCGATTGTGTCCTTTTCAGCAGCGCGGCGCACGCTGAAATGGCGCGTTGGGGGGGTCAAAACCACCCGAACGACCTCCGAATGCCACGAAACCGTACGAAAACATCCGGGGCGTGAATTGAAAAATGGTCGGTTAGATGACACCTTATTCGGAGGTGCCGTGTGACCGCGGCAGCCGGAAACGCGTTTCCGGCGCCATAAAACACCAAAACGGCGTGCGACGGTCCAATTCGGAGAAAACGTGATCCGAACGACCTGAAACCGCACGGGAACGATAGAAATATTATTCCTGAGATACAGGAGGAGGCCGCACGTCCATCGGACGTGCGGTGCGCGCGACACGTCCGATTGTGTCCTTTTTAGCAGCACGGTGCGCGCTGAAATGGCGCGTTGGGGGGTCAAAACCACACGAACGACCTCCGAATGCCACGAAACCGTACGAAAACATCCGGGGCGTGAATTGTGAAATGGTCGGCCAGACGACACCTCATTCAGAGGTGTCGTTTGACCGCGGCGGCTGGAAACGCGTTTCCGGCGCCATAAAACACCAAAACGGCGTGCGTCGGTCCCATTCGGAGCAAACGTGCTCCGAACGACCTGAAACTGCACGGGAACGATAGAAATATTATTCCTGAGATGAAGGAGGAGGCCGCACGTCCATCGGACGTGCGGTGCGCGCGGCACGTCCGATTCTGTCCTTTTCACCAGCGCGGCGCGCGCTGAAATGGCGCGTTGGGGGGTCAAAACCACCCAAACGACCTACGAATGCCACGAAACCGTACGAAAACATCCGGGGCGTGAATTGTGAAATGGTCGGCCAGACGACACCTCATTCGGAGGTGTCGTTTGACCGCGGCGGCCGGAAACGCGTTTCCGGCGCCATAAAACATCAAAACGGCGTGCGGCTGTCCAATTCGGAGCAAACGTGCTCCGAACAACCTGAAACCGCACTGGAACGATTGAAATATTATTACTGAGATGCAGGAGGAGGCCGCACGTCCATCGGACGTGCGGTGCGCGCGACACGTCCGATTGTGTCCTTTTCAGCAGCGCGGCGCGCGCTGAAATGGCGCGTTGGGGGGTCAAAACCACCCGAACGACCTCCGAATGCCACGAAACCGTACGACAACATCCGGGACATGAATTGTGAAATGGTCGGCTAGATGGAACCTCATTCGGAGGTGCCGTTTGACCGCGGAGGCCGGAAACGCGTTTCCGGCGCCATAAAACACCAAAACGGCGTGCGGCGGTCCAATTCAGAGCAAACGTGCTCCGAACGACCTGAAATCGCACGGGAACGATAGAAATATTATTCCTGAGATGCAGGAGGAGGCCGCACGTCCATCGGACGTGCGGTGTGCGCGGCACGTCCGATTGTGTCCTTTTCAGCAGCGTGGCGCGCGCTGAAATGTCGCGTTGGGGGGTCAAAACCACCCGAACGACCTCCGAATTCCACCAAACCGTATGACAACATCCAGGGCGTGAATTGTGAAATTGTAGGCTAGACGGAACCTAATTCGGAAGTGCCGTTTGACCGCGGCGTCCGGAAACGCGTTTTCGGCGCCATAAAACACAAAAACGACGTGCGACGGTCCAATTCGGAGAAAACGTGCTCCAAACGACCTGAAACCGCACGGAAACGATAGAAATATTATTCCTGAGATGCAAGAGGAGGCCGCACGTCCATCGGACGTGCGATGCGCGCGGCACGTCCGATTGTGTCCTTTTCAGCAGCGCGGCGCGCGCTGAAAATGGCGCGTTGGGGGGTCAAAACAACCCGAACGACCTCCGAATGGCACGAAACCGTACGACAACATCCGGGGCATGAATTGTGAAATGGTCGGCCATATGGAACCTCATTCGGAGGTGCCGTTTGACCGCGGCGGCCGTAAACGCGTTTCCGGCGCCATAAAACACCAAAACGGCGTGCGGCGGTCCCATTCAGTGCAAACGTGCTCCGAAAGACCTGAAAAAGAACGGGAACGATAGAAATATTATTCCTGAGATGCAGGAGGAGGCCGCACGTCCATCGGACGTGCAGTGCGCGCGGAACGTCCGATTGTGTCCTTTTCAGCACCGCGGCGCGCGCTGAAATGGCGCGTTGGGGGGTCAAAACCACCCGAACGACCTCCGAATGCAATGAAACCGTACGACAACATCAGGGGAGTGAATTGTGAAAATGGTCGGTCAGACGGCACCTCATTCGGAGATGCCGTGTGACCGCGGCGGCCGTAAACACGTTTCCGGCGCCATTAAACACCAAAACGGCGTGGAGCGGTCCAATTCGGAGCAAACGTGCTCCGAACGACCTGAAACCGCATGTGAACGATAGAAATATTATTCCTGTGATGCAGGAGGAGGCCGCACGTCAATCGGACGTGCGGTGCGCGCGGCACGTCCGATTGTGTCCTTTTCAGCAGCATGACGCCCGCTGAAATGGCGCGTTGGGGGGTCAAAACCACCCGAACGACCTCCGAATGCCACGAAACCGTACGACAACATCCGGGGCGTGAATTGTAAAATGGTCGGCCAGACGGCACCTCATTCGGAGGTTCCGTTTGACCGCGGCGGCTGAAAACGCGTTTCCGGCGCCATAAAACAACAAAACGGCGTGCGGCGGTCCAATTCGGAGCAAACGTGCTCCGAACGACCTAAAACCACACGAGAACGATAGAAATATTATTCCTGAGATGCAGGAGGAGGCCGAACGTCCACTGGACGTGCGGTGCGTGCGGCACGTCCGATTGTGTCTTTTTCAGCGGCGCGGCGCGCGCTGAAATGGCGCGTTGGGGGGTCAAAACCACCCGAACGACCTCCGAATGCCACGAAACCGTACGAGAACATCCGGGGCGTTAATTGTGAAATGGTCGGCCAGACGGAACCTCATTCGGAGGTACCGTTTGACCGCGGCGGCCTTAAACGTGTTTCCGGCGCCATAAAACACCAAAACGGCGTGCGTCAGTCCCATTCGGATCAAACGTGCTCCGAAAGACCTCAAACTGCACAGGAACGATAGAAATATTATTCCTGAGATGAAGGAGGAGGCCGCACATCCATTGGACGTGCGGTGCGCGTGGCACGTCCGATTGTGTCCTTTTCAGCAGCGCGACGCGCGCTGAAATGGCGCGTTGGGGGGTCAAAACCACCTTAATGACCTCCGAATGCCACGAAACCGTACGAAAACATCCGAGGCGTGAATTGTGAAATGGTCGGCCAGACAGCACCTCATTCGGAGGTGCCGTTTGACCGCGGCGGCCGTAAACGCGTTTCCAGCGCCATTAAACACCAAAACGGCGTGCGACGGTCCAATTCGGAGCAAACGTGTTCCGAACGACCTGAAACCGTACGGGAACGATAGAAATATTATTCTTGAGATGCAGGAGGAGTCCTCACATCCATCGGACGTGCGGTGCGCGCGGCACGTCCGATTGTGTCCTTTTCAGCAGCGCGGTGCGCGCTGAAATGGCGCGTTGGGGGGTCAAAACCACCCGAACGACCTCCGAATACCACGAAACCGTACGACAACATCCGGGGAGTAAATTGTGAAATGGTCGGACAGACGGAACCTCATTCGGAGGTGCCGTGTGACCGCGACGGCCGTAAACGCGTTTCCGGCGCCATAAAACACCAAAACGGCGTGCGTCGGTCCCATTCGGAGCAAACGTGCTCCGAAAGACTTGAAACCGCATGGGAACGATAGAAATATTATTCCTGAGATGCAGGAGGAGGAAACACGTCCAGCGGACGTGCGGTGCGCGGGGCACGTTCGATTGTGTCCTTTTTAGCAGCGCGGCGCTCGCTGAAATGGCGTGTTGGGGGGGTCAAAACCACCCGAACGACCTCCGAATGCCACGAAACCGTACAACAACATCCGGGGCGTTAATTGTGAAATGGTCGGCCAGACGGCTCCTCATTCGGAGGTGACGTTTGACCGCGGCGGCCGTAAACACGTTTCCGGCGCCCTAAAACACCAAAACGGCATGCGACAGTCCAATTCGGAGAAAACGTGCTCCGAACGACCTGAAACCGCACGGGAACGATAGAAATATTATTCCTGAGATGCAGGAGGAGGACGCATGTCCATCGGACGTGCGGTGAGCGCGGCACGTCCGATTGTGTCCTTTTCAGCAGCGCGGCGCGCGCTGAAATGGCGCGTTGGGGGGTCAAAACCACCCGAACGACCTCCAAATGCCACGAAACCGTACGACAACATCCGGGACGTGAAATGTGAATTGGTCGGCCAGACGGCACCTCATTCGGAGGTGCCGTTTGACCGCGGCGGCCGGAAACGCGTTTCCGGTGCCATAAAACACCAAAATGGCGTGCGGTGGTCCCATTCGAAGCAAACGTGCTCCGAAAGACCTGAAATGAGATTATTTCTTGAATAGAAGTTTTTAAATTATTATAGCACAATGATTTGATATTATATATATATTATATATATATTAAAACATTTAAAATATATTATATATATATATATTTAAAATATTGTATTTAATAGTATATATATGAATATATATATATATATATATTTATTTATATATTCAATTCAATAAAAAAAATTTAATTTTTTTTAGACTAGCGACCGCCATTGGCGGTCGCTGAAAGCCTCTAGCGACGAGGTAACAGCGACCGCTAAAGGCCTTTAGCGACCGCTACTGGCGGTCGCTAAAGGCCGAATTTTCAGTAGTGCACTCTGCTGTCGCTGATGACCTGGTGACTGACCACCATGGTCGCGACCTCCACCTCGGCCTGAACGAATGGAAGAAATCTTGTTCCCAGACTGGTGGGAAACTGGCAAAGCATCTCTAGAATGCAGGGTCATAAAGGAACCCCTACCACCAGCTGAAGGTGAGAAGATGTGAGAGAAACGCTGAAGATGGACCATCTTGCCGCAAGACCAGCACTCCATCGGATCTCTCTGGCACTGAGGCCTAGTATTCCCACTCCTACCGCACTAGTAGCACACAACCTGGCTGCCATAAGATGCATCCCACGAACCTTGATCTCCTCGAGAAGACTCTCTACGACACTTCCTACTATCCGTAGGAGAAACACCAGCTCTGGATGACGATCCTCCTTGGTTCAATGCTCCATAATCCCTCAGATTTTTCTTAGTGATCAGTGCCTAATTGACGATGGAGGATATCGAAGTCAACTGGAAGATATTCAATTGGGAACAGATCTCCTGCCTGAGATCATCCTTGAACTCCTTAACAAGGAACAAATCATCACCT
Source organism: Viscum album (assembly GCA_963277665.1). Lineage (NCBI taxonomy): Eukaryota > Viridiplantae > Streptophyta > Magnoliopsida > Santalales > Viscaceae > Viscum > Viscum album. The sequence goes on from OY728150.1 coordinate 1,595,606,538, forward strand.
GCTGGGATTGGTGTGAAATGCTACAGCTCAGTAAAGTGAGGCGAGTACTCCATAACAAAGAGAGTACCCTACTGTAGACTCATAAACTCCAGGGCTCGATCGGCCCTCAGGTTCTCTGGATAGAAGTAGTCATAGAAGGTGCGTTGAAACATGTCCCAAGACATATCCTATTGACGCCCTGACTGTGAGATCACCTCCCACCACCTCTTGCTTGTCTCCCAGATCATATAAGTAGCCAGTTTTACCCTTTTCTCCAGAGGGATCTCTAGGTGCTAATAGATGGTCAGTGTGGCCTCTATCCATGAATCTACAGCCTGAGGTCCTCCATCCATTGAAAAAGTAGGAGGATACTGCTGCTGGAAAACCCGCGTCAACTCAGCCACTGATGGGGCAGGAGGCGGCGCTCCATGGAAGGTCTACATCATCCTTAAGAAACCTTCCTTGAACTGTGCCTCGACACCTGCAATGGGTATGATAGCCGGTTCCAAGGCTGGATCGACTAGAAGATCGACAGGAAGTCCCTGATTAGCCATATCTGGCGTCTAATCACTGCCTGACGATAGATGTACAACCGGAGGACGTCTCAGAGGCATAGATCTGAAAGATCAAAAGTATACCTTTGATCAGAAAAACAAGGATAGAGAATGTAAGAGTACAAAACAGGAACATGGGAAGAAAAACACACAAGTTTACAAAACATGACTACACGACATGTATAAAAACTACATGATATGTCTTCTTAAGCCACTAACATGGGCGTGTACCCCTACCCTATAGGTCATGTAACACCTCAAACTACATGGTGTGTTGACCCAACACATGGTGTGTGCTTGAAGTCTATTCCCCTTCTTGAGGCTCTTTACACGACTAGCTCACACGGTTCAAACTAACATTAGAATACATGGCGTGTTCCCTAGGGACACGACGTGTACTATAAAATAACTCGGAGGCCCGTGTTTTTAGTTACACAGACGTCTACACAACTGGACCTTACACGGTGTGTTCCAAACAAACACAGCGTGTATAAGAGAAGGTGACACTGTCTCGTGTTGTTCGTGACACGGCTGGGTACCTGGTCAAGACTACACAACGTGTTCTAAAAGCAACATGACATGTCTTAGAGAAGGTCACGCCGACCCGTGTTGTTCGTGACACGACCGGGTACCTGGGAAAGACTACATGGAATGTTCCAAAAGAAACACGACATGTTCTACTCGAGCTACCCCGACCCATGTTGTTAGTGACATGACCGGGTACAAGGCTCTACACTACACGACGTGTACATACCGTACACAGCGTGCTCCTGATGTTTTTTTCACAACACCGTGTTCCTACACACACATTCAGTAACACGGCCTAAAAACTACACGGCGTGTAACCAGAAAGTACACACCGTGTATTCTAGGTTTTTCTGGCCAGTAGCTCAGAAACTACACAAAAACCCATAAACACGAAAAAAAGTCAATTAGGTTCCAAATTCCGATCCGCGAGGGCCCATACTCCCCGCGAATCAAAGATTGGTATCCCCTACAATCATGTACAAGAGAAAACAGGATCATGATCCACCGATTTCTGATTCAAGAGGGCCCATAACACCTCAAGAATCAAAATTTGGTGTTCATTTAAACAATATTCAATACCAACAATTCTCTAACAAGCAGCAGAGATTCTATCAAGAATCTATCACAACATCACGCATAATCTACACAATGTCAATCAAAATAGCATACAGTCTTTAATGCACCCTAAATGGCATGGAAAGAATGCATGACATGTGATTTCTACATGTACCTATATGATTCATGAGATGGAATACCCTCATCTCATCGGGTTACGACAGAAATAAAACCGTAATATCAAAACAATAACAATACAATGAATATGAATCATTCTAGGTGAAATTGTATCAACCGTAAAATCTCAAAATCAGAAAACTTCAATAAACGAGGTAGTATGGGTTTTCCCTGTACACGATTTAGCTAATCCCGAGCACAACTTATTACCATGTACCTAATCCGTCCTATCCCTGGATAAAGTCTCCAAATAGTAATGCAAGAGAAAAGAATTCCTCTAATTCCACTTTGTAACGTCCTGGTTCCGGAAGCCACCCAGAGGTGCCCTGTACCCAGTTGGTCACATGGCATCAAGCGCATTTCCCCAAATGCCAGAGGCTGCCGACTAGCATCGAGGGCCTTGGGTGTGATAGTGGGGAAACTATGCCCTCATTGGTAGAGTACACAGTAGAAGAAGAATAAACTTACAATAGCGGAAGCAGTAACAACCAACAATATAACAGCGGAAGAATAAATCAACGAACTGGAGGACATATGTATATAAGAAATGATGCATGATACATAACTAGGAAATAATCCAAAAAAGTCACAATGCTGGAAAACACTACAGTACCAAAACAAGGACAAAAAAAAAGTAAACAGCTCCTCAGCATCACGAGCCAAAGCTCGGTCCCATGCTCTCCTGCTCCAAGAAATCAGGTTCCGGAAGTCGAAGGGTGCTTGCCCTTGTCTACACCTACAACAACATAGTCTTCTTGGGCCCAAAAGCAAGGACCAAATAGGGTGTGAGATAAAATACCAGTAGGCATTCACCTGAGGATCTGTGCCTAACAGTCAGTGAGTATATGGCAGGTAAAAGTGTAATAAGTAGTAAACAACAACAACAAGAAGTAGGAAGTAAACAGTAAGTAGCAAAACAAGATGATACATAGCAGAAATCAATCCACAACCCATCAACTATAGTGAAACAAATAGATAATAATCCGGAAACCCTCTGGGAAGTACTTGCAGCCATTCCCTCTGGTCCTATCCAAGAAGTACCACAACCCTCTGGGAAGTGCACTCAGCCTATCCCCTCTGGCTTGGTCATACGGATTTATGAGACTCTCTGGGGAAGCTCACTTGGTCAATTCCGCTTATAGTCTAGGGTAGTCAGGGAATCATTTGAGGAAGATCACGTGGTCTAACCCTCTTAGCCACAAGGTCTAGAGAATATCTAAGGAAGCTATCTCGGTCAATTCCTCCTATTGCCTCAGGTATACCACAGACTCTCTCAGGAAGCTCACTCGGTCAATTCCTCCTATATCCTGGGATGGTTCGTAAAAAGATTCAAACAAGGTAAGACTCTCTGAGGAAGCTCACTCGGTCTACCCTCCTGTAGTTTATAAAATCCAAGACTCTCTGGGAGCTCACTCGGTCCTTACCCTCTGTAGTCTGTAATATCTAAGACTCTTTGGGAAGCTCACTCAGTCTATCCCTTATAGTCTACTACACAAGGTTCTCTCAGCCCCGTTCCAATCAGTGCATATAAATTTATAAGGCCAAATTACACCTATAAAGATACTTGACTAACCAAAGGACACCTATAGAGCTACTTAGCTAACAGTCTACAAGGGAACAAGCATGTCATGAGTTTCAATTCAACCTATAACTTCAAGGAATGAAAACAGGTGTAGCAGCCAAAGGCAAACAAGACCCAAATGTCGTAAACAGAACAAATCAAGGGAAAAACATCCCAGCACAACAATTATCCACTAAAATGGTCAAATATACCTCAACACAGTTATGAAAGCAAGGAAAGAAAACAAAAAGGAAAAAATGGTAAACACGCAATACCCCGTTCATGGGTGTCGGTGGAATTTGCCCATAAAACTCAGATACTTTGAATGGTAAGGCACAAACCACCTACCTCGATACTAGGAGATCAATATACTTGAACCACAATGACTGATTCTCCCTTGAATGTTGTAGATCTGAGAAAATGTACAAAATTCTCAATCCAAAATAACTTGATAAAGAGGAAGAATCAAGGAATGAAACTCAAGAAGAAGGAAGAACTCACCGCTGCGGTTCCAACGCAATCGACAGCGGTGGAATCGGAGAACGGATGGAGGCTTAGGAATCTGGAGAAATTTCGCAGTTTTATGGCATCTTCCGGTCGAAGAAAACCTAGAAGAAGTTGATTATGGTGATTAGGCACGACCCTAGTTCATTTAGTAAAAAAAAGAAAAGTACACGACATGTTTTTTTAAATACACGACGTCTAGTGGGTCTTTCTGTACACTGCCAAAATCGGCCTCCACGTCACCCCTACACACCATGTGTGTGGCCCGGACACGGCCAACACATGGCTTCAAGAAGGAAAAGATTACACAGTGTGTACTCAGAATGTACATGGCGTGCACTTCAAAAATTTCCAGAATCTCCAAAAATTCTCAAAAACTTCAGAAAAGTGAAGACATACTTGAAATGAAGATCTGGGTTCTTACAGCTTACTACTACTCCCAATAAATCTCCATCCAAGCCTTTCCTCCTAGATATGTCTACATCATCCAAATATTCTTTATCCACTACCTCCATAAATGATCTAAGGCAAAAAAGAACAAGCATTGGCTGAATATCAACCCTCATCCTCATATCGAACCTCCAAGCCATCAGGTAATCGTTGGCGACAAGATCTGGCTTTAGATACACCAACTCAACAAACCAAGTTGAGAACTATAAAATTGTACACCCCCTTGCTCCAATGTCAGAAACTCTCAGGTATTTTCTACATTTAAATTCTCAGTATGAAACTCTTGATTGAAGTTCTTTTTAAAAGAAACACAGGTCAGACATTCATGCAACTTATCTTTCACTATTTATTCCCACCATGTTCTTCCTAGTCCTTTAAGAATATTCATGGAAAAACCCACATGAGAATATTTAAAAGTATTTAATAAGTTGAATGTCCTATCAATTCGTTCAATCCACTACTCTGACTCTTGAGGTCCTCTATCACTATAGAAGACTGGTGAATACTACTTGGTAAATTTTAATCCATGATCCACTTCCCATCCAAGGTTCACTATTACCACTAACCCAAGAGTCTGAATAGTACATATCACTACATCAAAAAAGAAAGGGTCCACATGAGGGTCTGCCTTTGGAACCTTCCTCGCGGCTTCCCATATTGTATTTGGAATAGCAATTCGAGTAGGAAATGTCTGTTAAACATAGTAAAATAACCAATCAACCATAAAATATTTTTAAACCATCAAAACAAAGACAAGAATATAAAACAATACTTTAAAACAATAAAAATTTAATGTAGTTATGAATCCTATCACAAATAGGAAGTACCTTTTTAATCAAATAGGTCCATCCAAATTAATTTCTCACCTAATTTATTAAAATGACTTGACACACCCCAAGTACCCAGACATTGAAGATAGGATAATTTAAATAAAATTTACATAAAATTTATTTAATTGAACCAAAATAATCAGTCTTGGACTTAGTAAATATAATCTGACCCACCATGGAAACTCAGATTCAATAACAAGAGTGAGCTGACAAGGCCTATTTTTTGCATCTATTGTTTGAATTTAAACATTCCTACTCCTATCTACCCAACACAAATAACTGACCTAGGTAGTTATAAAACACTTTAGACTGAGTAATCCCTATGATACCAAATTTTAACAGAACATCTTGGACCATCCAATCCATACACCCAAGTCGGTCATCTCATGGAGGTGCAAAAAAAGATAACAAAACTAGTCTCATATTTGAGAAAGTCAAGACATACAACCAGAGTAAAAAGTGGAAACAATGAGAGATATAACCGATAAAAATAGGATAAACTATAAAAAATAAAAGTCTAGATAAAAATTATTCAACTGACTAAAAATCACCTCCAAACTATCACAAAATAAAATATAAACCTAATGAGAAGCTTGTATGTAACATAATACTCTTCACATTGCCTGAATCCTGAAAAAAATTCTATAATTTCCCATAGTCATAAGTTTGGTGTGATAAATAAATCCCAATTTGATACCACAAAAATATATATACATGTTATAATAAAAATAATGCACAAGTCCGAGCTTTAAAACAAAATAGTTATACCAACATTTTTATTAACAAATAACTTTAAAATCCTTTTTAAAATAATATTTGAGTTTTCACAAATTTAATTCCAAGTTTCCCAATCTAGAAATGAAGCAAGTAAATATACCAAATATAAATAATCATGTGTTCCAACATCTATGAAATAAACTTTCATGTAATAAACAACCAAAAACAACAATTCACCTACCAACTGTGCTCTAGCCTATGGAATAATATGTAATATAAACTCAAAATTCAAACAATGCATAATGTTAGATAAAAAATAACATCTAGGACTACAATAGGTCATAGAGATATAATAATTTACCTCCTAGTGGTTTCACACACACTAAGTCTAACCGTGTCTCTATCTCAACAAACACAGGGTTCCCACTTTGCAATGTTTATAAATTTCTATTTTAAAAATGATTCCCACATTTTTATAAAAAAATTTCAAAGACAATACAATCTATTTCAGGGTTTGAAAATCTATTTTACCATTTCAAATGAAGGAAATTCCATTTTCAAAGAAAAATGCCTTTTCAAATAGGAACCCATGCCATTCCCAATTTCAACACATGCAATTACATTTCAAATCTCAAGAAAACATATGAAAAAATGAAATTCAATAAATTATAATAGTTGAACAGATCCACCTACCTTAATAACATCTAAAACCTAACCACCTCCGATAATGGGAATGGGAAACCAAAAGATCTACCTTCAAAAGACAAGGCATGAACAAAGATTGAAGAAGATATGATAGAAAACACCATTAGATTACCAATCCCTATAAAGATATTTTCCATAATGAAAACTGAGAGGAAAACCAAGAGGAACGATTAATCAGAGAGTTGAAGCACCTAAACCTACTTATCAATGAATAAATGAATTGATTTGAATAGAAGGAAGACACCCAAAATCACTTAGGGTAATATCTATGACTAAGTATAGAAGGTTGAAAAAAGAAATGATCCCTAAAACACCTGTACAAAAATAAAAAAAACTATAAAAAAGGGAATTATAGGGCGTTTAATACCTTTAAACATCATTAATCCATTTTATTTCAAGTTATTCCAAAAAACGCATCTTCTTGGATTAAAAATAGAATTTTTCACATTACAAGATTTTTAACCCTTTCAAGACATGTAACAATATCATGTTGTGTAATCCCATTAATGACATCTATATAGTGGCTATTACAAAATGTGTAATACCATTTCAAATTGTATAACTGCCCAATGAACAATTGAAAATTCTATAGAAATATGAAAATGAAAAAAAATCGGTGACTTCACTATTAAAGGTATCCTCAAAATTTAGGGCAGAAATTACTCACCGAATGAAAAAGGGAAACCCAAAAGAAAATATAAAAACATAATTGACAAAAAGGTAATGAGGCCTTTCATTATAGTTGAAGCATTGGACAATGAAAAATTATTTCCTTCCATTAAAATCAAGATCATGGTTTCCTTTTCCCCCATACATGAAACATACCATTTTTTTCTTTTAAGCATGTACCAAGGTGTTTCCTTCCACATGTATGATAGGTTGCAAAATCTATATTTTCCTTCTTCACTTTATCCATATTTTTCTCTTCCATCATCTTCTTCTCTTACTGCCCTTAAAATTCATAAAACATGGATAATTATTTTTCTATCTTGATAGCACATGATATCATATCATCATATGATGAGAAATTTTGGGATACTAGATCCCTTGGAATGATTGTCTTAATCCCATCATAGAAATGGTCAATATTATTCTTTGGAGTACATATATAGACTGTATAATGAATTTATAACCTTATAAGGTTTTCTTAATAATTGGAAAAATTTTCCTCTTATTTTTTCTTCTTAGAATTAAGAAATGTCTTTCCAAATTTGCTCATTTCTCATGAGGAAAATATATTTCCAATAAAAAACCCTAAAATCCTTCCATTCCATGCTCTCTTTATTAGGCTCATCCTTAGTGTTTCAAATAAATTACCACCGTTAATCCACATCCCTCAAGAGATTATAAATTCCCCCCACAACATTATCCCTTTCACGACTTCCCAAAGAAAAAGTATATTTTTAAGGAACATATACATTACTCAAGTTCAAATAGATTTTTGGTCCAATTATATGATAACAGTTTCTAATCCATGAAGTTATCTAGCATTGTTACACCACATTGTGGATTAGTGGGATACTCTATACAAGTAAGGTTATTTCTAACAACCTAAGTAATATATCCCAATATAATTATAATTTGTTCAAATCTAACTCCATATCCTGCTCTAGATTCATTATTTTTATTAGGAGGAAATCTCTATATGTATTACGTGCATTGATAGGGTTTATATTCCTTCATCTAGGAACCATTTCTAAAATGCGGCATACACTAGATTAGATCATAAAATTAAGAAACATAATGTATAATCTCAAAAATAGTGAAACACTTAATATAAATTGAAAATGTAGGTATAACTAATCTTTAAATCTCAAGCTTGGTTTCTTTAAGATTATTTCAAAATTTCGTCATATGGATTCATTCTCTAATCTACGTTTTCATAAATCTAGTTATAAATGTTTCTAATAAACTTCCTTTGATATCAACTAGAAAAATCCAAACTCTTATAGACCATATGTGGTGGTTAATTAGTTACATTGTCATAAGATACAAGGAATCACATTCTAATGTGAGGAATAGTTTATCAGTATTGGTAAAATAGATACATACATGATTCACATATTACATTTAAAAAAAATTACAACATAATTTTTTTGAATAATATTATTCCCTCTAGAATATAATTTCGTAAAAATCATAGTACACTTTATGGATTCATTGATAAATTAAAAATATAAAGGCAATCTCAAATGATCAGTTGGGGTTAAGTAAAGTGAAAGATATCACAAATCAATAAGAATAATCAATATGGTAAGGAAAATAACTGAACACACATTTTGTTTTAATAAAAATTTTCTATCATGATAAGATAAGTTATAATCCATATAGAAATATAAATAACTAAAACACATTCCATTTAATAAATATATTGAACATAATATAGAATTAATAAATGATTATCAATTAATTCCATATAAATAATCACTTGAGAATGAAACTTATCCATGGATATTATAACTAATTGAATAATCACATGGAATATCAATAACTTAATCCATACTAATAGAATGCATAATGCCAAACATCTAGAACATACAATAAAATCTTCATGCCAATATATCTAATACCATTTAGCCTTCATAATGATATCTAATACCATTTAGGCTTTGTGACGACATCTAATACTATTTATTCTTTGTGATAACATATAATAAATAGATAATTACTCATCCAAATCCATATTTAATTTGTCTCATGGGACTTACTGATGAATCATGGGGAAATAATGTCCCCTACCATCACATTCTAAGTCTAATTCTTTCCTCATGTGAATAAATAATACAACTAAATCAACATAACTTCAAAATGAAAGAACATGCCACACAGAATATCATTACATTCCCTGGTCAAACTGATCATAAAACATCAAAAGAAATATGATGAATGGTATCATTTGAGTACCTCATCAACATAATATTGAAAAAATTATTTTGCAATAAATGAAAATAATTTAATGAAATTACTCAAATATTTCTTGTGGAAAATATCATTTTTTACTTTGAAAGTAATTTTTATAATCTAAAAACTATACACATAATAAAGAATTAATTTTAATTGAAAATAACATTCTAAAATTATAATGGTAGCCTAAAATAATTAAGTCGTAATGATGAATAAAATTTCATTCATTCCACATAAGTTAACGAAAATCATTCTTTTTACACTTTTTTAAGAAAAATCAAAAAGTACCTTGTTCGAAAAACAAAAGGGTGATTCTTTTTTAATTTTTTTAAAAAATTAAAATAAGGGTAAAAATAAATTTAAAAAATAATTTGAGAATATTAAAAAAATTGAAAACATTTTTAGAAAACATGGAAACAAAATAGAAATATTCCTTATCCGAGACTGGAAAATAAATAATTCTGAATAATGATACAACTGTGAAATAAACCCTTACCACTTAGGATTATTTTGAATTTTAAGACCCATGATAGAAATAAACTCAAATGATATATTAAATTCTATTAAGATGATGATATTTGTAAAATAATATTTCAAAGGTAAGTATATACATCACATAAAATAAATAAGTGGTCAATATGGAATATGTCTCACAGAAACAAAAGTGAGATGAGAAACACTTACCACTTTGTAATCAGCTGAATCGTGTGCCCCGTGAATGAATAAAATTTAAAAAAACATTAAATATAATTAAAATAAATAAATTCATGATATAACAGGTCAAATTGGAATTTAATAAACCTTATAAAACAATATATGTGCATAACATCAAAATAATCCTCAACGAAAGAAAATTGAGATGAAGTCCCTTACCTCAGGTTTGATTTCCTCTATATACATTTGAATCTAAAGTATAATAAATACATATATATATATAATACATATATTCCATAACCATAAACTTATATACCATACCAAATATTATTTAATTATAATATTTTTTCAATCATTTATTATCAGGTCATTGTTAAAATCACTGTTTTTGGGTGGTAATTGCTTCGTTTTTCTTGTATGTTTTGTTTTTTGATTTTTGGTAATTATATTTTTATAATAGTTATATCATATAAAAAAAATTATTTGTGGTGTAATTATAATATATATTATATATATAGTTATTTAGAGTCTTATATAAAAATAGATATAGAAAAATGAATTACACCGTTCATGGAGACAGTAGGCCATACGTATGTATGAATATTGTTTTCATTTTTTGATGGATGAAAAAAATAAAGGGTAAAGAATAATTAACCTTTATAGAATCATTATTATTCCATATATATCTTATTTATTCATTATTTCAATATTCATGACCATAAAAGTAAAGCGGTGACAAAAAATGAATTACAACACAATGTAGAAATGGTAATCCATAGACACAAACACACGATGTTTTAATTTTTCATAAGATGAATAAAAGTGGAATATGGTTGCAAAATAATCATAATAAAATATCATTATATATATTTTACTATATTTATTAATATATGATGAAAACAATAAATGATGAGTAAGTAAAAGAATAAATAAACATGAAATATTTAGTAAAGATTATTACCTATTCATTAGTGGACTTAATTTAGATCTCTTATTAAGGGATCTAGGGTTGGTCTTTTGGTGTAAATAAGTTATGGAATGGGATCTATTTTATAATTGAGCTGAAATACACTTTTGGAATTTCTCAAAAGATTAAAATATATTTAGAATATTTGAGAGGAAAATTCTCCCAAATGTAATATAATTTAATAGTGGATGATATTTTCTACAAATATTATACCCTTTTTTCTTATTTATTATTATTTTTTTCTTTTTAAATAATTTACTAAAATATTTTACACATAAAATATCATTATAGTCAATTTTGAAACTTTTCATCACCCTAGCTTTAATAATACCAATGAAACAAAGTAATTTCTATCACAATAGTTGAATACATCCCTATTATTTTATATATATCATGAAAATTCATTTATGAAATTAATTAACTCAAATTAGATCACTTTTTATTTTTTTAATATCATTTATTTTAATTTTCCATTAATTGAATAATTACTGTATCATCATTTTATAATCATTTATGATAATTATTTATTTAATAAAAATTAAAAATAAAATTCCATGATGCATATAAATATTTTATATTTAAAAATAATAGTTATAGTTAAAAATATTCTCTCGATAATTCTATTATAAAAAATATTACACTCATTAAAAACAAGAGTTTGACATATTTGATTTTTCATTAAATAAAATATTCTAAAATTCATAATCTTATTTAAGTGGCCTAAAAAACTCATAAATTTGACACTTGGATTATAATGGATGAATATAATCCAGTAAATAATTTTTTTTCAAGTGTTAGGGTTATTTTATAGTCCTTATCTTAATATTTTTCCCTTAATTACCCGATTTACCCATGCCATATTAAAAAACATTACTATGGTATTTAGTCATAATTAATAAAAAGAAAAGGGAAATATTTAATAAATTTTTTACATACTAATTAAAAATATCAAATCTATTTTTCAAAATTAAAATCACAGAAGTTTTATAATTTAATTTAAAAATAAACCTGGAAAATGCAATGGAAATTTTTTTTCCTAAAAATGCATTTTAAACGAAAAATGTATTTATAACAAAATTAGTTATAAATATAATTAAAATGAAATTATTTAGATTATATATAACTAAATAATACCTAATTTACTTTTAGATCAAATTTAAATCATCAAGATATTTTTTAATATAAAGAAATAGATAGTTATATTAACATCAGTATTTTTCACTATTCATTAGAAAGACAATCTTTTCAAACCAATTCTCAAAAATTCACCGTAAGATAATATTAATATTAATATTTGAAAAACTAAGTTAATTTTATCAAATAAATTTTCTAAACGTGTAAAAATTAATTTTATTTATTTTCTCATAGAAAGAAATAAAAAACACTTTTTGAAGAAAACATACATTTGAAGAATAAAATGACTTTACTAAAAATAGTGTGTTTATTTCCTAAGAATTTGTAAATAAATTAATATTTAATACTAAAATCATATATATTTCATAATATATTTAATCCAATTCACACCCACTAATTTAATGGAAATTTTATAACGACTGTGTTAAAATAATAATATTTAATAATATATCAGGGTTCGTTTAAGCTAGGTTTTGTGTGCACTCCTAGATATCAATTAAATTTTATATATTATAAAATATTGGGATATTATAAATAATGTAGTGGATTTATTTGAAGAATTATTAAAAGGAAACAAGTCGAGTATTTAAAGAATTTAAATAGAATACATGACCAGGACTCAAATAAGTTTAAATGAAAAGATTAAAATTTGGATTACATAGATCGATTTAATTGAGAAAGGCCACCACTATTGTTGAATATCAAGGAGTTTAAAAAATTACATTTTGGAAAGCAATATTCATGATATTGTTTTGTGAATAAATATTTTCAGAAAAGTAGAAGAAATATGTGCATGAATACTAAAATGTTCTATTGATTATCATATGAATTTTGTGTGTTGAGAAATACTCAGAGCCGTATACATCATTGCATTAAAGATAAATGAAAGAGACCAATCTTGTGATATATTTAATGAATTAGAGTCTTCTTTTTATTGAGTATTCAAAGTTACAAGGTGAACTAGATCATTTGAATATATGGAAAGCATAGAAATCCAGGTGATCGTGTTCTGAGGAGGACCCGATCATACTGACTTGAGGCGTACATGAGTAGACCAGTTGATCTAGTCTATTCATAATGAAATATCAATATAAAGGGGAGAAAAATAATCATAAATCATAATGATATATTTATTTCATTAGACCATACTTTTTAGTAGAGAGTGGTTTCCTCTAGTAGGACTCTGGAAGTCGGATCACAGTGTGACTCTGTATTGATAATATTGTAAATGTCCTTAGTTGTAACCACTTTCATATATAGTGGAAGAATACATGAATGGTGTGACTATTAAATCATTTAAAAGGTTGTTTTTTGTTTTTTGAAAATTTTAAATAATGTGTGGTGACTTCTTTGTATTTTATAACATACCATTATGATGGTCAAGACCATAACAAGTATAAGTGGTTGAATATAAAAGTATAATTTATAAAAGGAATCTAAGAATTTATCCCAGTGGTCAATATAGTACGGGGTCTCAAAAATTATGAATATTACACCATTAATTGACCAAAAAATTAGTTTAAAAGAATATTATTCTTAATATCTTACTTAACATGCAATACCAAGCTTCAAATGAACTATGATATACCATAAAAATGTAATTTAAATTTGACCATAATAACCTAGGTATTAAATTGGTTGTATAAATAGTAATAACCAAATTTTGGAAAATATATATAAAGGATTTATATAATGTAAATGTTTTTATTAATTAATAATAAATATATAATCAATTTTTAGTAAAGTCATTTTGTGCTTCAAAAATTTGTTTTCTTAAAAAATTTGTTTAATTATATTTTGTGAATAAAAGTTATAAGTAATTGCTATTTTTTTAAAATTTTTTAGGGAATGAATTTAATTTTTTATATCATAAAATCAGTATTATCTTTGGTTGAATTTATGGAATTTTCCTAAAAAAATATTTTTAATTGAATAGTGAAAATAAAGATTTTTTTAAAATTGTCATTTTCTAAAATAGATTAATTGAAAAGTATCATTATGATTTGAATTTTATAATAATTTAATATAATTCACCTTTAATAAAATTAATCTATTTAATTGCATATGATTCATCATTATACTTGATTTTTGTATAAATTCATTTTTTTTAAAAACACATTTTTCTAAAATCCATTTTCTTTCTATTTTGTGGTTTATTTTTTAAATTTAAATGTACCTCATAAAGTAAATTTAATTTGATAAAATATAATCAATTATTAAAATTATATTTTCAAAATATTTTAATGATAACACTATCATTTTTTTCGTAATAAATAATAACGATGTTAATAATTCAATACTACAGTAAAGGATAAAATGAAGTAACAGAGGGGGAGGTTAAACTAAAATTAGTGTTAAACCTACTTCAAAAAACTTATTAATCCTATTTTTTAGACATATTTCTACCATATATCATAACTTATTCATATATGAAGTATTTTGGAGCTATTTGTCTTCTGTAATACATTAATATATTTTAATCTTTTAAAGAATTCGATGTGTGTCCTCACTCTCACTATTAAAATGAATCCACATCTACTCTCTTTTACGAAATTAAATATCCATCTATCATAGAAAATAAATACCCATATCCCTTCCTAAAATTATTCCCCATGATCTATAGTTCTTGGTTTTATCAAAATACCAACCTCAGAAAGCTTAATTTGTAAGCCAAAGCTGGTTTTCCAAATTAGAAGTATAACTCATAACAGAGTATTTTCATTTTATTTTTTCCAAATCATCCTTAAATTCAATACAAAATATGATGATATAATAACATAATTTTTTTACCATATACTTGTTGGATCAAAAGAGTCTTTTCTGGCATACCTGGTGTGAATTGTATTGTAAAAAATTAAACAAAGTAGAAAAATGAATCCTTTTTTAGTAAAAATGATCAGACATAGAACCACCAATGATCAGAGTATTAGAATTAGTGTCATAGAATATATAATTATATGGGATTATGTTTTTATTGTTTTGACCGATTTATCAACAAAAGTTTTGTTTAGAAAGATAATTAAAATACTATCTTTTTAATACATGAAAATATAGATATTGAAGAAACAAGAAATAGATAACTTAGAAGGATATAATGAAGGATAAGATATAATAAATGATTTTACTCTTTTAACATTAAGAGTAAAATAGTCAGGAAACCTTGAATAATTGTATCTTTAGTTTTATAACAATTATAAATGTTTGTTTTTCCTTACCAATAAATCCCTTGATATGATGATACGAATATAAAATACCTTCCTATACTCGAAATCCCTTGATACGATGATCAACATATGTCTTCGTAACCCTTCAAGAACTGATATGATGAGCCAAATTTTCTATCTTCCTATACCTAGAATCCCTCAATTGTTATAATTATCAAATACAAAATATAGAAGAAAATGCTCTAAAGGAAAACACATTGATAAGGATTTCATTGAATACAAACTATACAAAGTATTACAAACCTTATAAAGATCATTCTAATGTATTAGTACCAATATCAGTCTAATGGTTATGAATTTTTTAAGTACAAAAGACAAGAAAAAATTCTAATCAATTTCCATAAAAATGGCTACTCTAATTAATGGGACTCATCCTTATTTTGATGAATCATATTTAAGAATGATAAGTTTGTATTCACAATACATTTAAATTATGTCTATGTTAAGTAAAAAGTAATTTTTTTCTAAAAAAATGTACAAAAAAACCTCAGATATAAAAAGTTATTAAGCATAGTTTCTAGAGAGTGTTTCTAATTTACAAAAACTAATGGAATGAAAAAGTAATAAGTAAGACTTCTGACTCAACAATATACCCCTTTTTTTAAAGCCAAAAATATAATACTTAAATGAAAATAATAACTTTTAAATACTTAAATCCATTTTTTCTTTTAAGAGATTTTAAAATATTCCTTATAACTCCCCATGAGTTTATAACTAATTCATGATACGATGAAGATTAAAAATACTTACCTCCTTAAGATAGTATCCCATTTTTAGAATACCCCCTTTAATAAATCTTCTTTGAACTTATCTACAGAATTTTCCCCAATGTTTCTTCCCATGTTTTGTCCCCCTTTGTGATTTTCAAGAAGAATGGGAAAGTAACTGAAGTTTACAAAAAAGTCAGAAGAGTAATAATATAAGAAATAATTAATTCTAAACTAACTAATAATCTAAGAAATTATAGAAATAACATACATCCAAAATAATTGGAAGACATTGAAATAAAATGTATTGGAAGAAACTATAATAACATACATCAAAATTATTTTTTTTTTTGAAAAAATACATTAAGAGTTGAAAATAAACGTTTTCATTCTCTCTTCATAATTATTTTACAAAAGTATTCATCATCTTGAACTCATCATGATATTTTTCAAGCTTCATGATTTTTATTTCAATACTACTTGTTTCCAGACTCAAATATTCTATATTTTAACTTACTCAGAAATATCTTTATTCTCATCCATCAAATGGTTCATTTCATTTTCACATGATCATAGCCTGCTATTCACCAACTTCAAATAGTGTACAATTTATTTTAATACTTTTACTTCCTCTATCCAATCATTATTTGTATCTCTGAATTCTTCCATGAATTTCACATTATAAGATACATCATAAAATAAATTGTTAAAGGAGTCTACCATTTTTAATTTTTTTTATTTACAAAAAAAACTAATCATCATGATCCTTTATATCACTATCCACTTGATTAGTCCACTCTACCATATGATTATATGATATTTTATAAGTCTTTGAATTTTCTTGAAAAGTTATCAACTCTTCTTAAGTAAATATCACTAATTTAGTTAATACTTTAAATGACTCTGATTTTTTAGTGAGGATATTTTTAATAAGTTGAAATATTTCTTCTAACTTTGGAAAATAGGTAATTTTATCACTTATCCTCTTAAAATTTTTAAAAATATTTTTGAAACGTTTCTATTAAATAGTTATTGTTGAGTGTGATGAATCTAATGATGGTTTGGGAGGTTTCACTCTAGAAGATTTGGCATTAGGTTTCTATTCAACAATATATTTCCCTTTATTATAAATTCTCTTATAATTTGAAACTACAAAAATTTCCACATTTTTATCTAACACAATATTTATAAAAACTTATGTGATTCTCAATTTTTCCCGTCATATTTTTTTTGAGGATTATATTATAAAGACTTTTATTCCATTGATGATGATGATGATGAATTTTCTTGTTAAGACCCTACTCTATCAACATCCTTATTAAAATGTGTAGGTAAGTAAGATTATTATGAGCCCAAATATTTCTTTTCTTTTGAGCCTCCATAAGTCTATATTTTTTCATTATCTTCTTGTTCTTCTACTTCTTCTTCTACTTATTCTTCTATTTCTTCTTATACTACTTTATCTACTTCTTCCTATTCTTTTTTAATTTTTTTCCAAACTCTTATTCCTATTCTTTATCTTATTATTCTTATTATTATCCTATATATTCTTCATATTTTATTTCTAATTATCTTGTTATAAACAGAACTCCCTTTCTATCTATTTTTGAAATCAATAACTTTTTTGGTATCAATTATTATATAACAACTTTCTCTTTTCCATTATCACGAACATTAGGGAAAACTGATGGAATAATAGAAGTTTCAATAAACTCAAGTTTGGCATTGAGATTTATTTGATCGGTATGGGAAACTATAAGGATTGGATTGTCGGAAGCCATCTCAACCCCCTTAAAAAACTTTCAACAACTCTAGATTCTATAAGAATTTTATTTTATTTTATTTTATTTTTTTATTCTTTCAATTGATCTACCATCTAAATGATCAAAGATTTTCCCACAGTAGAATCAATACCGAACGTTGGATCCCTCAATTTATTTTTCCCCTTATGTTTCATAAGATTTAAAAAAAATATCATTTGACATTTTCTTTTCTTTCTTTTGTTTATTATAAGGTGGGGACGATACAAATTTTATTTTATTCTTTACATATTCTACTTTATTAGAAGGTTCTTCCTTAAATATCAAACCTTAAATTTTATTAATAATATTTTTATACATTGTATCAAGAAAAAGTTTCATCCTTTAAATTTTATCCTCACTAATAAAAGAAATATTATCTTACATCGAATAAGTTTGGTTCTCAACATTGAAATTTTTTATAACCCTCCCATGTAACTTATTTATGAATGAGGGAAACATGGTGATCCTTAATTTTATTAAGGCACTATTAATATCTTCAACGGTAATGAAGATAAACATTACAAGGTTAATTTTCCTCATATTAATGAAGAAGTCAAAAATAATTATTTCAGTAACCTTATTAGTGTCCCTATCATCCTTCTTAGGCATTAAGTATCTCTACATTCACAATGCTACAACATTTTTGTCTAGTAAAAGATGAGATAATTTCCTCAATTTCTCATAAATCAAGAATAAGGAAGCTTCTACTTCATCTTTAACAAAAGATCTAAGCTTGTATGGTAATTTGTGTGATGGTAGATAAGCCTCTCCACCATTTGGAACACCAACTAAATCAACTACTCTTATATTAATTTTTATATTTATTCACAAACAATGTAAATGATTCAAGATCCTTGTCAACATCTTTTTAAAACTGAGAAAAACCATAAAACTATCTGATAATTTCAGGATAGAAGAAATAAAAATCCTTTTCTAGTTTCTATTTACATAAACTTTTCCATCCTTGTAAAGAAATAATTCTTTTGTGAGTAGAATCATTCTTATCAAATTAAGATCATTCAAGGATATGTTCTCTAAAAACATTAATGTTTGTTTAATCCTCCTTAGTTTTCATCATATGGAGTCTTGAACTATAAATCACATGGATTCCAAAACAATTGGACTAACAACATTGAGGAGTGATGAGAGTTAGAAATGAAGAACTTCACAATGGATTTGGGAAAACGATGTGACCCATCATTATGTCGACACGAAGAAGTGAATGTTCATTTTCCAAAACATTGAAAAGATGAGATTAAAATTTAATTTATTTTATGGATGAGATTTAACCAAATAATGTTTTAAAAGTATATTTGAACTCTCAATATTTTAGAAAAACTATTCATCAGAATTTATAATTTTCCAGTCTAAAAAAACTTATAAGTTTTGAAAATAAGACAAATTATAGAAACATAATATAATAATTAAAATAACAAATATTAACTAAAGTAAATGGTATGTTAAAAACTAAAATAAGAGTACCTTTTAGAGTAGAATAATTTCATCACTATGAATATTTTTTTCTTCTTGTTTTTTGAAAGAAATATTTTTTGCAATAGTTTATAAGAAAAACATATTACAATGGTTTTAAAATGAAATAATTCTTACAATATTTTATATAATAATTGATTACAATAATTTCAAATTACATTCATATTATGATATTTTAAATAATAATTGATTACGAAAATTTTAAAATACAAAATTATTATAGTAATTTAAAAATACAAACTTATTTTGATAATTTATATATGAAATGATTACAAAAATATAATTATAAAGGTTTTTTAGAAAACTAAATTTTTTTAGAAAAACAAATTGTTTAAAAAAAATAATCACATGTTTACCCCTATAAAAAGGTGTTTCTTAATATTACAAGATTTATAAACAAGATATAGATAAAAATAATTACTTAACATTGATTATTCTTAGATTCCATTTAATGTATTTAAATCTATCAGAACTAAGGTTTTTTTTAAAATATCAACAATTTTTTTATTAATTTTAATGAATTATTAAATTATATCTCCTTTAATAGTGTGATCATGAAAGAAATGGTGTCTTATATTTATTCATTTTGAATGTGAGAGATTTTTTTGGGGTTTTACTTAAAGAAATGGCACTTATATTATCACAAAGTATTTTAGTTTTAGCAAAAATTATTCTATAGTCTATGAGTGTGTGTTGCATCCATAAGACATGAGAAAAAAACTTCTATCTTCTACATATTCAGCTTTAAAAGTGGAAGTTTCTACTGACTTTTGTTTCTTACATGAACATGAAAATAAAGAGTCTCTTAACAAATAACATGTTTTAGATGTACTTTTTCTATCCATTCTACATCCAAAAATGTCAGTATCTAAAAATCTTTTAGTACAAAATTATTTCCATTAGAATAGAATAAGAATTATTCTATTTCCCCTTTAGATAACAAAATATTATTTTTATAGACTTAATATGGGATTATTTTGGGATATATTGATATATAGCACATAAGCATACTAAAAACATTAAATTCAAATGACTAGATTTTAAGTAAAGTAAGCTACCAATCATACCTATAAAAGTTTTCCGATCCAGTGGTTTTCTAGCCTCATTAAGATAAAAAGCTTTGGAGGTAGAAATTGGATTCCTAATACTTTTAGTTATGTCATACCTTATTTTCTTATGTCCTTTATATACTTATGTTGAGATATAAATGATCCTACTCATTTTATTGATTTTTGAAAACCTTGAAAACATGTTAACTTACCCATCATACTCATTTTGAACTCATACTTTATAAGATCCACAAAGAAATTTGTTTATGATTTTTGAGTTAAACCAAATATAAAATCATCAAAATATATTTTTAGTAATCATAAGGTCTTTATTAACTTCTTTAAAGAAAAGGTTGGATCTATAGGTCAATTAAAATTTTTAATAACAAAAATATAGTTAACATATCATATGATGATCCAAAACCATGTTTAAGTCCATAAAGTTCCTTATAATTCTTAAAAACATGTTGTAGATGTTTTTTATTTTAAAAAATAGGGGGTTTTGTTTGTAGAGACTCGTGTTTGCACCAGATTCTGAAGCCATGTGGTGACTCAGTGCAATATTTAGGGGCTTGGGAGCCTCGACAAGGTGATTTAAAAAATATTAATTATATTTTTTCATGTGTGCATGGTTTCACTTAAAATGTCGAATAAATTATTATTATAATCTCTGATAAAAAATATGAGGCTCTGGTTGAGTTCAGAACATCATGTTTACCCTATGTGAAACATAAATATGTCTTCATCGGGGGTTTGGATAGAGGCGAGTTAGTAGGGTGTTGAAGGGTGAGATTGTTAATTAATTGATAATTTAACTAATAATATTAACCAAATATCACCCTATCATGTTGCGTATAAAAAACACAATAAGAGACCTCTTCTTCTCTCCACCTTTGGAGAGAGATGAAACACGACCTGAATGGAATCAACAATATGCTTCTGATCTCCGTTCTTGGCACCGATCATCATCAAATTAAGGAGAAGCATGATCCGAGCATCGTTCTACACCCTAAGCTTCATAGTTTCACCCTTGAGGTAGGAAGATTCTATTTTTGGTGCCAATACCCTTTATCTCTCATTGTTTTTTGGTTGTAGAGCCCTATTACGAATTCTAGAGATCCCTCCTAGGTCGATTTATAGGTTTCTGGTAAACTAGGGTGAATGGGGTGACTCTCAAGGTAACTTTGTTCTATAATTACCATCTACATGGTGTGTATTCCAGTGAGACATGTTGTGTTTCTATACATATTTAGGGAAGAATAATTTTGGGGACTAAACACCATGTATAGCGTGTGTTGTACGCAATACCGGGTTTCACTAAGCAACAATATATGGTTATAATATTATTATGAACTAGCCATTATGAATAGTATTAACTAAATTTTGAATGATATAACATTATTATTTCATCTTACACATTTTCTAGAACATGGTATAAGAACAAAATAATTTTTTCGGGAAAAATAAGTATTTTTCAAAAAATGCAGTTTTGCTGCCTTTTGATGGCGCACCCATTTTAAATTTAATTTTTGACATGTTTATATGTTAAATTGTACAAAATAAAATTATTCTTTGGAATAAGGATATAAAATTTTACCTTGGATGATTTTTTCATATTATTCTGATAACTTTCATATTTTAATGAATAGTAAAACACGCTATATTTTAATTAAAAACAGCTTTTTTCATCATAATAATTTATCTGGTTAAATTATAATATTGAATGGTTTTAAAGTATAAATAGAATATAATTTTACCATTTAATGTAATGTATGTCATTAGCATCAATTTTACCTTGAATTCGTAGGTTAAATCAATTCAATCTTTTGCAATGTTTTAAACAAAAACCCATTTTCTTTCGACAACAAAATTAATTTTAAAGTAATTTCTGAAACTTCTGTGTATTGAATTTGGAAAAATGGATTCCATATTTGGAATCAGTGGGTCTAAATTATATTAACAGACTACTTTTTAATTTTGGGCATTATGAATAGTAACTACGGTAAATTTTATTTACCATAGTAAAAGGTAAATCGGGTAATTAAGGGTAAATATAATATTATAAAATTACTCTAACACTTGTCTTAATACAATTGGATGATTATATTTTGTACTAAGTCATATTTGGGTCAAAATGGAATCCATTAGAACCCACTTGGAGGTGATTAATACTTTTAGTTTATTTTATTTAAAGGAAAGTGAAATATGTCTCACTCATCATTAATAATTAAAGTATTTTTAATACAAGTTTATACAGAATATAAATTCGGTTATAAATACTCATTTGAAATATAAAATGTTTTTCATTATCATCGTACTTTATTTGTAATTTTTAAGAGTTATTTAATTACCTTATTATCTTATACATTAATGATGCAGAAATTATTTATTTAGTGAAAAATCAATAATATAGTTTTTATTGAAAAATTAATACATATAAAAAGGCCCTAAAATCTGCACACAGCTTATTAGTGGTTTATATATAAACTATAATCATCCACAGGCTGAATTTTTGACCATTTGAATTCTTATTAAGGCGATTATGAAACATATAATATTTTATTTTAAATGATTCCAAAGTTGTCACCTTCATTATTTAATAAAGATAACAATTTACATGTTGTTATTTTAAGATGATAAATTCTAGTAAAATTATTATTATAAAATATTTGATATTTATCTTCATCAACGGATTTTATTTTTAATTTTTATGCAACAAATAAGTATATTAAATAATTATACAAAAATGATGTACTAATTATTTTATTAAGAGATATACCAAATAAATGGTTTTAAAAATATTAAAATAAATATTATATGAACTATTTATTGCGATCCACGAAATTTATAGACAAATTTGACATGTTAGGAATCTATTAATTTTTTTTAGAATATATACTCTATGTAGATTTTATTTAAATTTAAATAAATGATTAGTGTCAAAATTGACACTATTGTTATTTTATAAAAATAACATATTATTAATTTGTTTAAAAATCACATAAATATTTAATAATTATAAATTGAAATTTATATAGTCTAAAATTTCATAAAGTATCCAATTATTGAAAATTAACAACACATAAGTGATTATTTATAACCATTTAAAATTTAGAATATTATTATAACAAATAAACATAAATAGATTAAATAAGGATAAATCAAAATGATAAGGTTTAAAATAAGATCAAAACATTTCTAAATTTTATTGGTTGAGGAGATTACAACCTTATCTCATTTAATCTTCTAATGGAGTCATTTCTGGAGGTTTTTATGTGGGGTTTGAATTTATATTAAACTAATATTTTTGAGGATTCCAAAGGTGCCCCTCTCCTCCCTTATAAAAGGGAACCTCCTCCCTCTCTTCCTCACACAATTTTGAGCCTTGAAGCTCGGCCAAAATCCTCCCATTTTACTTCCCCACTTCCTTAGAAACCTTATAGAGGTACTGGTCTTCTCAAAACACCAACCCTAGTTCCCTAAGAAAGAAGTTTAAAGGAGGTGAATCGAAGAAGAGGTAATCTCTTCTACCAGTTATTTCAAGCTTATTTCTTCTTCAACTTCTTCTTATTTGGTTGTTTCATTATAAAGTAATAACATAAGTATCACTAATATACTGATATGTTATTATAAATATGAAACAACACCATTTCACCTTCTATCCATCCTACGGAAAACGAAATCACCACGCGTGCGTACGTACGGAATACCGTCTCCACGCCGCGGTGTAATCTATTTTTCCAACACCACCTTACTTGGATGGGTATAATGGTGTAAAGAATAACTATACATATTTATTATAACATAATACTGATTCTGATATATTATATCATCCACTCCAATTCAATTCAATAATTATGGGAACAATATCATCACTCGTGCGTACGTACGGACTACCGTCTCCACGACGCGATGAGATTCATTCTCAATGATTAACCATTCATGAATGATTATAAAGTATATATAATAAGTAATCATGAAATATATGACATAACAATGCTACTATATTTATGTATATATATATTTATGTCATATACATAATTTCATTCAATTCAATAAGGAAACAAAAACAGCGTTCATGCGTACGTACGACCTACCGTCTCCATGAACGGTGTGTATTTCTTTCCATTTATCGATCTATTATATATATGTATATTCTGAATATATATTATAAATAAATCATATTTTATATTCTGGAATTAAGTAATCATTATCTAAGTAATCATATGAATAATTATTAGTCAAAACACGGGCGAGAAAAGAAACGATTTTACCCAAAACGCTCTATAACATGGAATTTACAAAAGAACGGGTAATATAAAGTCATAAGTGAACCATATATGATATCATAACAATGAATATGATTCTGTAATAAGTCAATGACAATATTTAAATCATTATACAGGAGGTTCGGATACATACAAAGCATATTCAACACAAGGTAAGCGATAACTTTTCCAATCTCATTCTTATCTAAGATTGTTTATTCGTAAGTATTTACTGGGGTTATTGTTCTCATCCATGTCCATGTTTTCTAAAAATGGTTTCATGTATTTTTAAAGTCATTTTTACCCATTTTTGAATTTTACTACATGGTATGTATGGAATCTATCTTTTAGGAGGTACTTTTTGACTTTTCTAGAAAAAGTACGAGAAGAATGTTTTTTTTAACTTATACGGAATGAAAGGATTTTTTACGATTTTATAAAGCCTTATATTCATGTAGCTTCCTCCAAAATATTTCATGACTATTTTTAAAAAAATCCTTTTCTTTTAAAATTGCATGACATTTTGTGAAAATTAAATGATTTTGAAGAACAAAGGATGTTTTCCTCAAGAGTTCATTTCAAGTGTTTTATCAAAACCATTTTCCATCTAAGATGACATTATTTCATGTGTTTATATTTCAAGTATAATGTCTCTATGATTTACATGGTTTCACCTTTTCTATGATGAAATTACATCCTTTTTTTATGGATTGTGTTATGATGAGATGATGTTTATGAAACCCATTTTATTCTTTGGGTTATGATGAATGATTTATGTTTATGTTGTGGCACAAGTATGAATGATTTCATTATGAGACGGGTGGGACCTATATCTCCCTCCAATAAATTGGGTAAAGATTTATATCTCATGAGATATACATGGATGGAATGGTAAGTTAATCTGATTCAGTATTAAAAGACTGAAACGAGGAGTGAACTCGATTCAGAAAGGGACTTTGTCTACTACGACTGTCTTGGCAGCAATGCCTTGGCTAATATGGAAATCATATCATGTGATTAATGTTTTTCCACAATTAAAAGTTTTATTCCCATGCTATTTTATCATGATTTATGTTCTATTATGATCTATGCCTTATGTACTTCCATGTTTTATGTCATTGCTCAAGATTTTGATGTTTAAACATTATGTTCATGTTTTTAAGTTAAACAGTATATGGTATGTTTTATTTTATCAATGCTTACCCTTACTGAGCATTTGAGCTCACCCTTTTTATGTTTTCTTTTCCCACAGGATTGAAATAATGGTTTTAGGTAAGAAAACAAAATGGGAAGATCATTAATGGAGATGTTGAAGATCTTTCACCACGATTAGAAGATTATATTCCGAGTTTCCAAAGACACAAAACTATTACGATCCTTGTGTGTCTGTTTTTGTTATGTATTAAGTATTCCGCAAAAGTAATGTAATGTCCATGTACGTCAAGCTTCGGGCCTCTAAAGTTGGTATCATATGAATTGTTTAGTCAACCTTTAGAAACTAGGATACGAAAACGTTAGTGAGATCCCTAGAGATATTTCTAAGGTATGTCTAGGGATCTCCCTAAGGATAAGTATACATATATGATATAGTCCTAGAACTACGGTAATGCTCTTATAATTTAACCTAAGATGTTTGATATTGAGGGTACTCCCCCTTTACTATGCTGTTTTCCCTAGCAAGATTTTTGCCTCTCACACTATTCTTTTTGGGTTTTAGAAAATGTCTAGAAATAGGAAGATTCACAATAATGGAGGATATGACGGATAATGGAATGATATTCTTCATGAGCAACCAAGTGAAACAAGATTTGGAAGTCCAAAAATCGTTATTATGCCTAATTATAAATCTCATAATATGATCAATAATCTCAACTTTGGTAAGTTTCCTGACACAGATAATAAGAGAAAGATGGAGTTTCATGATGATCATAGAGAAAGAAAGTTCAATTTCCCTCATGTAAATCATGTGGGAAGAGGCATTGGGGAGATTGTTTCAAATGAACTGGAAGATGCTTTGGGTGTAGAAAAGAAGGACACAAAGCCAATAAGTGAAAAGGAAAAGGTTCAGTTAAAACCATGGACAAGGATAATGGTATTTCTACGACATCAACAATGATTAGATGTTTTAAATGTTGAATGTATGGGCATTATGAAAACAAATGCCCTAAGGGAAAATATCATGAAGAGAATCAGCATGGTCATATGAGTAGTATTTATGTGGATGATTAAGAAGAGACTACAAATGAAATATGAGATGAAAGAAATGATTAAGCTCAGTCAGTGGTTTAAGAAGTTAGTGGAATGATTGTATGTTTATAAAGAATAATGTATGGTACTATGGAGTAAAGAATCATCTAAGGATTGTTACACTATTGTTTTTCCTAAAGTATTTGAAAGTATATGTTGAATGGTACCGATAACCATGGAAGGTTATTTAGATATTTTTTGAAAGTAGATTATATTCTCATAATGAAGGGAGAAGAAGATAATGAGATGTTTGATTGTATTCATGAGCTCATGATTGATATAAGGACTAAGTGATATTATGGTTTGATTATATAGATTTTTTTGGGATTTTGGTATGTTGAAAGAGTTACCTTTTGACAGTATTCATGTTTTCACTAAGGTTCTATGGTAATTTATGTTTCAAAAGAATATATGACTAAGGTATTCATGTGTTTGGAATGCAACCAACAAGATATATCTTATGATATATGTGAGATAAATGCTTGTATTCACATTCCTGGTAGATAACCTTTCTAGTAATTGTTTTCTTTATACTATGATCTTGGACCGAGGTATTTTAGATGAGACTAAAGATTGGAATGGATTATGTTGGACATAAGTTAGTATTGTTTAATGATAGAACTTTTTTTGATATTATTGATGGGATGTTATAGTAATGTAGTTTTAGAAAAAGGAAAACCTGCAGGACGGGCGACAACCCATCACGTTGGGCAAGTCTGTGGGAATCGAACCTACAACCGATGTGCGACTGGCCTTTATCGCCTACCACTGGCATACAGGAATTCCCTAGTTAGTAGAAACTAGTTTTATTTTTTTAAGCAGCATGATAGATGAAGTATAAGTTTATTTTTGGAATCGTATATGATTAACCTCACCATAGATGGACTTATGTATATTTGATAACTTTTCCTAACCTTTTGTTTGAAACAAATAGAATGACCCATCATTCTATTACATGATCTATTAACACTTCACGAATAACAAATTCAACTTCATTTCTTTAATAGATGAAGTGGAAATTGTTCAAAGCACGAAGAACAGTGATATTGTACCAAAATCAAGTAAGTATTTCTTTTAATTCAAAATTTTCAAATTTAGGGAATTGATATTGAAAACCAAAAATGTTTTCTTAGTGCTATTATATATGATGAATCAGACGGTACCATAGATCATCACAAATTGATGGCTTTATGATTGATGGCTTTTTCATAGCCATGTTCTCTACCACTCTCCATCAAAACTTGATGGTTAGATTTTTCTTCCATATCGATATTTTAACCTATGTTATCCTATATAGAAACCCAGTGATGAGTTACTTTGGGTAATCATTACGTTTATACTTTAGTTTTTAAAATTAAGTTTTAGTATTCCTTTTTACGATGTGGGTTTCTTTGAATAGTAAACAATTTATAACCCCGACGAATTTTGAGGGAGAAGTTCATTTTAAGGGGGGTAGAATGTAACAACCCGAGATTTTATAAGATATATTCTTTTTAATCTCTTTAATATCTTCCACTGTACCCTACACCAAGATTATCTTGCGCTATACGCGACACCGTATTAGCTTGCAGTATATGCAATACTAATCTTGGATCGTGTTACACACAATTTCAAGTTTGTTTGATAGTAGTTATTCTACGCAACATTGATTATATATATATATATATATATGTTATATGTATTAATGAAATATTGTTTGATTTTGTTATACGCAACAACAAAGGAGTCGTGCACTACACGCAACCCTGATTTGTCTTGCATTACACGTAATCATGACCTTCATCGATAGCGTGTGTTGTACGCAATACCAGGTTTCACTAAGCAACAATATATGGTTATAATATTATTATGAACTAGCCGTTATTAATAATATTAACTACATTTTGAATGATATAACATTATTATTTCATCTTACACATTTTCTAGAACATGGTATAAGAACAAAATAAATTTTTCGGGTAAAATAAGTATTTTTAAAAAAATGCAGTTTTGACGCCTTTTGATGGCGCACCCATCTTAAATTTAATTTGTGACATGTTTATAAGTTCAATTTAACAAAATAAAATTATTATTTGGAATCAGGATATAAAATTTTACCTTGGATAAATTTTTCATATTATTCTGATAACTTTCATATTTTAATGAATAGTAAAAACACGCTATATTTTAATTAAAAAAACTTTTTTCATCGTAATAATTTATGTGGATAAATTATAATATTGAATTATTTTAAAGTATAAATAGAATATATTTTTACCATTTAATGTAATTTATGTCATTATCATTGATTTTACTTTGAATTCGTAGGTTAAATCAATTCAATATTTTGCAATGTTTTAAACAAAAACCCATTTTCTTTCGACAACGGGATTAATTTTAATGTAATTTATGCAACTTATGTGTATTGAATTTGGAAAAATAAATTCCATATTTGGAATCAGTGGGTCCAAAATATATTAATATAGTACTTTTTATTTTTGGGCATTATGAATAGTAACTACGGTAAATTTTATTTACCATAGTAAAAGGTAAATCGGGTAATTAAGGGTAAATTTAATATTATAAAATTACCCTAACACTTTTCTTAATACAATTGGATGATTATATTTCGTCCTAAGTCATATTTTGGTTGAAATGGAATCCATTAGAACCCACTTGTAGGTGATTAATACCTTTAGTTTATTTTATTTAAAGGAAAGTGAAATATGTCTCACTCAACATTAATAATTAAAGTATTTTTAATACAAGTTTATACAGAATATAAATTTGTTTATAAATACTCATTTTAAAGATAAAATTTTTTTCTTTATCTTGGTAATTTATTTGTAATTTTTAAGAGTTATTTAATTACCTTATTATCTTATACATTAATGATGCAGAAAATATTTATTTAGTGAAAAATAAATAATATAGTTTTTATTGAAATATTAATACATATCAAAAGGCCCAAAAATCTTCACAAAACTTATTATTAGGGTATATATAAACCCTAATCATCCACTGGCTAAATTTTTGACCATTTGGATCCTTATTAAGGCGATTATGACAGTTATAATATTTTATTTTAAATGATTCCAAAGTTGTCACCATCATAATTTAATAAAGATAATAATTTACATGTTGTTATTTTAAAATGATAAATTTGAGTAAAATTATTATTATAAAATATTTGATATTTATCTTCATCAAAGGATTTTATTTTTAATTTTTATGAAAAAAATAATTATATTAAATAATTATACAAAAATGTTGTACTAATTATTTTATTAAGAGATATACCAAATAAATGTTTTTAAAAATATTAAAATAAATAATATATGAACTATTTAATGTGCTTCACGAATTTTATAGACAAATATGACATGTTACGAATCTATTAAATATTTTAGTTTGAATATATCCTCTATGTAGATTTTATTTAAATTCAAATAAATGAATAGTGTCAAAATTGACACTATTGTTATTTTATAAAAATAACATATTATTAAATTGTTTAAAAATCAAAAAAAAATTTAAAAATTACAAATTGAAATTTATATAGTCTAAAATGTCATAAAGTATCCAATTATGGAAAATTAACAACACATAAGTTATTATTTATACCCATTTAAAATTTATAATTTTATTACCAGAAATAAACTTAAATAGATTAAATAAGGATAAATCAAAATGATAAGGTTTAATATAAGATCAAAACATTTCCAAATTTTATTTGTTGATGATATTACAACCCTATCTCATCTAATCTTTTAATTGAGACATTTTTGGTGGTTTTTATGTGGGGTTTGAATTTATATTAAACTAATATTTTTGAGGATTCCAAAGGTGCCCCTCTCCTCCCTTATAAAAGGGACCTCCTCCCTCTCTTCCTTACACCATTTTTATCCTTGAAGCTCGGCCAAACTCAGCCAATTTCACTTCCACACTTCCCTAGAAACCTTATAGAGGTACTGGTCTTCTCAAAAGACCAACCCTTATAGTCTAAGAAGAAGTTTAAAGGAGGTGCATCGAAGAAGAGGTAATCTCTTCTACCGATTATTTCAAGCTTATTTCTTCTTCAACTTATTCTTATTTGGTTGTTTCATTATAAAGTAATAACATCATTATCAATAATATACTGATATGTTATTATAAATATGAAACAAAACCATGTCACCTTCTATCCATCCTACAGAAAATGAAATCACCGCGCGTGCGTACATACGGAATACCGTCTCCACGCCGTAGTGTAATATGTTTTTCCAAAACCACCTTACTTGGATGGGTATAATGGTGTAAAGAATAAATATACATAGTTATTATATCATCATACTGATTCTGATATATTATATCATCCACTATAATTAAATTCAATAATTATGGAAACGATATCATCGCTCGTGCGTACGTACGGACTACCGTCTCCACGACGTGATGAGATTCATTCTCAATAATTGACCATTCATGAATGATTATAAAGTATATATAATAAGTAATCATGAAATATATGAAATAATAATGCTACTGTATTTATGTATATATATATATGTATGTCATATACTTAATTTCATTAAATTAAATAAAGAAATGAAAACAACGTTCATGCGTACGTACGGCCTACCGTCTCCATGAACGGTGTATTTATTTCCAATTATCGATCTATTATATATAGGTATATTATGAATATATATTATATATAAATCATGTTTTATATTCTGGAATTAATTAATCATGATCTAAGTAATCATATGAATAATTACAAGTCAAAACACGGGCAACAAATGAAACAATTTTACCGAAAACGCTCTTTAACATGGAATTTAAAAAAGAACGGGTAATAAAAAGTCATAAGTGAACCATATATGATATAATAACAATGAATATGATTCTGTAATAAGTCAATGACATTATTTTAATCATTATACAGGAGGTTCAGATACATAATAAGCATATTCAACATAAGGTAAGGGATAACTTTTCCAATCTCATTCTTATCCGAGATTGTTTATTCGTAAGTATTTACTGGGGTTATTGTTCTCATCCATGTCCATGTTTCCTAAAAAAATTTTCATGTATGTTTAAAGTCCTTCTTACCCATTTTTGACTTTTACTACATGGTATGTATGGAATCTTTCTTTTACGTGGTACAATTTGACTTTTTCGGCAAAAGTACGAGAAGAATGTTTTTTTAACTTAAACGGCATGAAAGGATTTTTTACGGTTTTATAAAGCCTTATTTTCATGAATATTCCTCAAAACTATTTCATGAATATTTTTAACAAAATTCTTTTCTTTTAAAATTGCATGACATTTTGTGAAAAAAAAAATGATTTTGAAGAAGAAAGGATGTTTTCCTCAAGAGTTCATTTCAAGTGTTTTATCAAAACCATTTTCTATCTAAGATGACATTATTTCATGTGTGTATGTTTCAATTATAATGTATCTATGATTTACATGGTCTCACTTTTTCTATGATGAAATGATATCCTTTTTTTGAATGGATTATGTTATGATGAGATGATGTTTATGAAACCCATTTTATTCTTTGGGTTATGATGAACGATTTATGTTTATATTGTGGAACAAGTAAGAATTATTTCATTATGAGATGGGTGGGAACTATATCTCCCTCCAATGAATTGGGTAAAGATTTATATCTCATGAGATAGACATGGCTGGAATGGTAAGTTAATCTGGTTCAGTATTACAGGACTGGAACGAGGAGTGAACTCGATTCAGAAAGGGACTTTGTCCACTAAGATGGTCTTTGCAGCAATGCCTTGGCTAATATGGAAATCATATCATGTGCTTAATGTTTTTCCACAATTACATGTTTTATTCCCTTGCTATTTTATCATGATTTATGTTCCATTATGATCTATGCCTTATGCACTTCCATGTTTTATGTCATTGCTCAAGATTTTGATGTTTAAACATTATGTTCATGTTTTTAAGTTAAAGTGTATATGGTATGTTTTATTGTATCCATTGTTACCCTTACTGAGCATTTGAGCTCACCCTTTTGATGTTTTCTTTTCCCCCAGGATTAAAAGAAAGGTTTTAGGTAACAAAACAAAATGGGAAGATCATTAATGGAGATGTTGAAGATCTTTCACTATGATTAGAAGATTATATTCCGAGTTTCCAAAGACACTAAACTATTACGGTCCTTGTGTGTCTGTTTTTTTATGTATTAAGTATTCCACAAAAGTAATGTAATGTCCATGAACGTCATGCTTTGGGCCTCTAAATTTGGTATCAGAGGAAAGGTTTAGTCAACATTTGGAAACTAGGATGCGAAAACGTTAGTGAGATCCCTAGAGATATTTCTAAGGCATGTCTAGGGATGTCCCTAAGGATAAGTATACGTATAGGATATAGTCTAAGAACTATGGTAACGATCTTAGAATTTAACCTAAGATGTTTGATATTGAGGGTACTCCCCCTTTACTATGCTATTTTCCCTATCATGATTTTTGCCTCTCACACTATTATTTTGGTGTTTTAGAAAATGGATGGAAATATGAAGATTCACGATAATGGAGGATATGACGGACAATGGAATGTTATTCTTCATGAGCAACCAAGTGAAACATGATTTGGAAGTCCAAACATCGTTATTATGCCTAATTAGGAATCTAATAATATGATCAATAATTTCAACTTTGGTAAGTTTCACAACACAGATAATAAGAGAAAGATAGAGTTTCATGTTGATCATAGAGGAAAGAAAGTTCAATTTCCCTCATGTAAATCATGTGGGAAGAGGCATCAGGGAGATTGTTTCAAATGAACTGGAAGATGCTTTGGGTGTGGAAAAGAAGGACACAAAGCCAGTATGTGTAAAGGAAAAGGTTCAGTTAACACCATAGACAAGGATAATGGTATTGCTACGACATCAACAATGATTAGATGTTTTAAATGTGGAATGTATGGGAATTATGCAAACAAATGCCCTAAGGGAAAATCTCATGAAGAGAATCAGCATGGTCACATGAGTATTATTTATGTGGATGATAATGAAGAGACTACAAATGAAATATGATATGAAAGAAATGATGAAGCTCATTCGGTGGTTTAATAAGTTAGTGGAATGATTGTATGTTTATAAAGAATAATGTATGGTACTATGGAATAAAGAATCATCTAAGGATTGTTACACTATTGTTTTTCCTAAAGTATATGAAAGTATATGTTGAATGGTATCGATAACCATGGAAGGTTATTCAGATATTTTTGGAAAGTAGATTATATGCGCATAATGAAGGGATAAGAAGATAATGAGATGTTTGATTGTATTCATTAGCTCATGACTGATATATGGACTAAGTGATATTATGGTTTGATTATATAGATTTTTTTGGGATTTTGGTATGTGGAAAGAGTTACCTTTTGACAGTATTCATGTTTTCATTAAGGTTCTATGGTAATTTATGTTTCAAGAGAATATATTACTATGGTATTCATGTGTTTGGAATGAAACCAACAAGATATATCTTATGATATATGTGAGATAAATGCTTGTATTCATATTCTTGGTAGATAACCTTTCTAGTAATTGTTTTCTTTATATTATGAGCTTTAACCGAAGTATTTTAGATATGCCTAAAGATTGGAATGGATTATGTTGGACATAAGTTAGTATTGTTTAAGGATAGAGATTTTTTTGATATTATTGATAGGATGTTACAGTAATGTAGTTTTAGAAAAAAGAAAACTTGCAGGACGGGCGACATCCCATCGCGTCGGTAAAGGCTGTGGGAATCGAACCCACAACCGAAGTGCGACTGGACTTTATCACCTACCACTGGCATACATGAAGTCCCTGGTTAGTAGAAACTAGTTTTATTTTATTAAGAGGCATGATAGATGAAGTATAAGTTCATTTTTGGAATCCTATACTATTAACCTCACCATAGATGGACTTTTGTATATTTGATAACTTTTGATAACCTTTTGTTTGAAACAAATGGAATGACCCATCATTCTATCACATGATCCGTTAACACTTCACGAATAACAAATTCAACTTCATTTCTTTAAGTGATGAAGTAGAAATTGTTCAAAGCATGAACACCAGTGAGATTGTACCAAAATCAAGTAAGTATTTATTCTAATTCAAAATTTTCAACTTTAGGGAAATGATATTGAAAACAAAAAATGTTTTCCTAGTGCTCTTATATATGATGAATCAGACAGTACCTTAGATCATCACAAATTTATGGCTTTGTGATAGATGGATTTTTCATAGCCATGTTCTCTACCACTCCCCATTAGAACTTGATGGTTATATTTTTCTTCCATATCCATATTTTAACCTATGTTCTCCTATATAGAAACCCAGTGATGAGTTACTTTGGGTAATCGTTACGTTTCATACTTTATTTTTTAAAATTAAGTTTTAGTATTCCTTTTTACGATGTGGGTTTCTATGAATAGTAAACGATTTATAACCCCGACGAATTTCGAGGGCGAAATTCATTTTAAGGGGGTAGAATGTAACAACCCGAGATTTTATAAGATATATTATTTTTAATATCTTTCATATCTTCCACTGTACACTACACCAAGATTATCTTGCGCTATAGTTGACACCGTATTAGCTTGCAGTATATGCAACACTAATCTTGGATCGTGTTACAGAAAATTTCAATTTTGTTTGATACTAGTTATTCTACACAAAATTGAGTATATATATATATATGTTCAATGTATTAATGAAATATTGTTTGATTTTTTTATACGCAACAACAAAGGAGTCATGCACTACACACAACCCTGATTTGGCTTGCATTACACGCAATCACGACCTTCCTGAACAGTGTGTGTTGTACACAATACCGGGTTTCACTAAGAAACAATATATGGTTATAATACTATTATGAACTAGCCATTATGAATAGTATTAACTACATTTTGAATGATAAAACATTATTATTTCATCTTACACATTTTTTAGAACATGGTATAAGAACAAAATAATTTTTTCGGGTAAAATTAATATTTTTAAAAAAATGCAGATTTGCCGCCTTTTGATGGCGCGCCCATTTTAAATTTAATTTTTGACATGTTTATAAGTTCAATTTTACAAAATAAAATTATTCTTTGGAATCAGGATATAAAATTTTACCTTGGATAAAATTTTCATATTATTCTGATAACTTTCATATTTTAATGAATAGTAAAAACACGCTATATTTTAATTAAAAACAACTTATTTCATAATAATAATTTATGTGGTTAAATTATAATATTTAATGGTTTTAAAGTATAAATAGAATATATTTTTACAATTTAATTTAATTTATGTCATTATCATAGATTTTACCTTGAATTCGTAGGTTAAATCAATTCAATCTTTTGCAATGTTTTAAACAAAAACCCATTTTCATTCGACAACAAGATTAATTTTAATGTAATTTCTGCAACTTCTGTGTATTGAATTTGGAAAAATGGATTCCATATTTAAAATCAGTGGATCCAAATTATATCAATAGACTACTTTTTATTTTTGGGCATTATGAATAGTAACTACGGTAAATTTTATTTACCATAGTAAAAGGTAAATCGGGTAATTAAGGGTAAATATAATATTATAAAATTACCCTAACACTTGTATTAATACAATTGGATGATTATATTCCCTCCTAAGTCATATTTGGGTCGAAATGGAATCCATTAGAACCCACTTGGAGGTGATTAAGACCTTTAGTTTATTTTATTTAAAGGAAAGTGAAATATGTCTCACTCAACGTTTATAAATAAAGTATTTTTAATACAAGTTTATACAGAATATAAATTAGGTTATAAATACTTATTTGAAATATAATTTTTTTTTCTTTAACATGGTAATTTATTTGTAATTTTTAAGAGTTATTTAATTACCTTATTATCTTATACATTAATGATGCAGAAATTATTTATTTAGTGAAAAATCAATAATATAGTTTTTATTGAAATATCAATACATATCAAAAGGCCCAAAATCTGCACACAACTTATTATTAGTGTATATATAAACCCTAATCATCCACTGGCTGAATTTTTGACCATTTGGATCCTTATTAAGGCGATTATGACACTAATAATATTTTATTTTAAATGATTCCAAAGTTGTCACCTTCATAATTTAATAAAGATAACAATTTACATGTTGTTATTTTAAGATTATAAATTCAAGTAAAATTATTATTATAAAATCTTTGATATTTATCTTAATATAAGGATTTTAGTTTTAATTTTTATGCAACAAATAAGTATATTAAATAATTATACAAAAATGTTTTACTGATTATTTTATTAAGAGATATACCAAATAAATTGTTTTAAAAATATTAAAATAAATATTATATGAAATATTTTATGTGATCCACGAATTTTATAGACACAATTGAAATTTTAGGAATCTATTAAATATTTTATTTCTAATATATCCTCTGTGTAGATTTTAGTTAAATTCAAATAAATGAATAGTGTCAAAATTGAAACTATTGTCATTTTATAAAAATAACATATTATTAAATTGTTTAAAAATCGAATTTTTTTTAAAAATTATAAAATGAAATTTATATAGTCTAAAATGTCATTAAGTATCCAATTATGGAAAATTAACAACACATAAGTTATTATTTATAACCATTTAAAATTTATAATTTTATTACCACAAATAAATTCAAATAGATTAAATAAGGATAAATCAAACTGATAAGGTTTAAAATAAGATCAAAACATGTCTAAATTTTACTGGTGGATGAGATTACAACCCTATCACATCTAATATTCGAATTGATTCATTTTTGGAGGTTTTTATGTGGGTTTTGAATTTATATTAAACTAATATTTTTTGAGGATTCCAAAGGTGCCCCTCTCCTCCCTTGTAAAAGGGCACCTCCTCCGTCTCTTCCTCACACCATTTTGAGCCTCGAAGATCATCCAAACTCTGCCCATTTCACTTCCACAATTACCTAGAAACCTTATAGAGGAACTGGTCTTCTCAAAAGACCAACCCTAGTGCCCTAAGAAGAAGTTTAAAGGTGGTGCATCGAAGAAGAGGTAATCTCTTCTACCGATTATTTCAAGCTTATTTCTTCTTCAACTTCTTCTTATTTGGTTATTTCATTATAAAGTAATAACATAAGTATCAATAATATACTGATATGTTATTATAAATATATAACAACACCATTTCTCCTTCTATCCATCCTACGGAAAACGAAATCACCGCGCGTGCGTACGTACGGAATACCGTCTCCACGCCGTGGTGTAATATGTTTTCCCAACACCACCTAACTTGGATGGGTATAATGGTTTAAAGAATAACTATACATAGTTATTATAACATTATAATGATTCTGATATATTATATCATCCACACCAATTCAATTTAATAATTATGGGAACAATATCATCGCTCGTGCGTACGTACAGACTACCGTCTCCACGACGCGATGAGATTCATTCTCAATGATTAACCATTCAGGAATGATTATAAAGTATATATAATATGTAATCATGAAATATATGACATAATAATTCTACTGTATTTATGTATATATATATATATGTATGTCATATTCTTAATTTCATTCAATTCAATAAGGAATCAAAAACAACGTTCATGCGTACGTACGACCTATCGAATCCATGAACGGTGTATTTCTTTCCATTTATCGATCTATTATATATATGTATATTCTGAATATATATTATATATAAATCACGTTTTATATTATGTAATTAAGTAATCATGATCTAAGTAATCATATGAATAATTACAAGTCAAAACACGGATGAGAAATGAAACGATTTTACCCAAAATGCTCTTTAACATGGAATTTACAAAAGAACGGGTAATATAAAGTCATAAGTGAACAATATATGACATAATAACAATGAATATGATTCTGTAATAAGTCAATGACATTATTTAAATCATTATACAGGAGTTTTGAATACATACGATGCATATTCAACATAACGTAAGGGATAACTTTTCCAATCTCATTCTTATCCGAGATTGTTTATTCGTAAGTATTTACTGGGGTTATTGTTCTCATCCATGTCCATGTTTCCTAAATTTTTCTTCATGTATGTTTAAATTCATTTTACCCATTTTTGACTTTTACTACGTGGTATTTATGGAATCTTTCTTTTACGAGGTACTTTTTGAGTTTTCCAGAAAAAGTACGAGAAGAATGTTTTTTTAAATTATATGGAATGAAATGATTTTTTACAGTTTTATAAAGCCTTATTTTCATGAAGCATCCTCCAAAATATTTCATGAGTATTTTAAAAAAAATCATTTTCTTTTAAAATTGCATGACATTTTTTGAAAGAAAATGATTTTGAAGAAGAAAGGATGTTTTCCTCAAGAGTTCATTTCAAGTGTTTTATCAAAACCATTTTCCATCTAAGATGACATTATTTCATGTGTGTATGTTTCAAGTATAATTTCTCTATGATTTACATGGTTTTACTTTTTCTATGATGAAATGATATCCTTTTTTTTGTATGTATTATGTTATGATGAAATTATGTTTATGAAACCCATTTTATTCTTTGGGTTATGATGAGTGTTTTATGTTTATGTTGTGGCAAAAGTAAGAATTATTTCATTATGAGATGGGTGGGACCGATATCTCCCTCTAATGCATTGGGTAAAGATTTATATCTCATGAGATAGACATGGCTAGAACGGTAAGTTAATCTGGTTCAGTATTATAGGACTCGAACGAGGAGTGAACTCGATTCAGAAAGGAAATTTTTCCACTAAGATGGTCTTTGAAGCAACGCCTTGGCTAATATGGAAATCATATCATGTGCTTAATGTTTTTACACAATTACATGTTTTTTTCCCATGCTAATTTATCATGATTTATGTTCCATTATAATCTATTCCTTATGTACTTCCATGTTTTATGTGGTTGCTCAATATTTTTATGTTTAAACATTATGTTCATGTTTTTAAGTTAAAATGTGTATGGTATGTTTTATTTTATCCATGGTTACCCTTACTGAGCATTTGAGCTCACCCTTTTTATGTTTTCTTTTCCCCCAGGATTAAAAGAAAGGTTTTAGGTAAGAAAACAAAATGGGAAGCTCATTAATGGAGATGTTGGAGATCTTTCACCACAATTATAAGATTATATTCCGAGTTTCCAAAGACACTAAACTATTACGATCCTTGTGTGTATGATTTTGTTATGTATTAATTATTCCGCAAAAGTAATGTAATGTCCTTGTACGTCAAGCTTCGGGCCTCTACAGTACGCATCCCTTACAACTTAGAATGTGGGTCCCCAAGACTATTTAGTCTATTTTAGTGGTTCTCCCCTATCTTATCAGGAAGTGGGTCTCTACTTATGTTAGCGATGTGATACACGATAAGATAAGCATTCAGCTCCATTTAGTGTTGAATGAATGATGTTGTAGATCGTGGTGGTTTGTTAAGAGATATTTTGGGACTGTTACTCCCCTATGGATTTAGGGTGTGGGTTTCCCTAAAATCTCTACTTTTGTTGAGAGAGGACACCCCACATTTTGGGAGCCAGTTCTATACCTATTCTGTATTTTCTTTCAGGGCTAGTACTCCCCTTTTAGGCCAGGGCGCTAGTCCTCTTTTGATGGAGTTGGTACTCCCTTACCATATTAGTGAACAATTACTATAGACATGATGTATAAATAGAGTGGTTACTACCCTATAGATTCAGGTTGTGGTTCCTCAATTCATTAGTCAAAACTCCCCTATTTTTCTAGGGTGTAGGTCCTTTATATGTGTTGTGTTGTAGAAGAGTTGGTATTCCCTTATTATACTAGGGATCATGTCCTCTATCCTGGGGTTGCTACTCCTCTTTCATGTCCATGTGTTGGTCCCCCATAGTAATTGAGATGGTAGATTCTTACTCTTCTATCATACCATTTTTTTGGTCCTCAATCCATATAGTGTTACTCCACAAGTTGACCAGGGTGAGAGTCCCCTCCTATGGAGTAGTACTCTTCTGACTCTGAGTAGCAGCGGGGATTGGAACCACTGTTGGAGTCAGTGCTCCCTTGACTATTTATTATAGTTACAAGGATCAAGACCCTCCACTAGTTACGTGTGGTACATTATTGGGAGTTATTTCTCCCTCAACAGATTGAGCTTAGGGCCACACTATTCCAAAGTGATAGAGTTTTCATGGGTTAGTTTGGAGTTAGTAATCCCTCGACTATTGGGTAGTGGAAAGGTGAGGGTCCCTCCATTCTCTCTCAATAGAGAAGATGCACATGGTTCATAAATTAAATAGGTGCTCCATAAAATTTTAGAAATCTTGAGTGGAAGACCTTTCCACTTGGGATATTTCACCATTATGTTGGGAACATGTTAGTGAGGGAAGGACCTCCTATGTTTGGAACTAGCCTTGGACATAGTGAGTTTTTCCCGATTGAGGGTATCTCTCGGACGGGTGCCATATGGGATGGATGAGCTCATGGAGTGTGTTATATAGGGTTTTTTTTACCAATAGAACCTCAAGTAGATTTTTTTTGTTGAATATGAGGTCCAAAATTCATGATACATAGTCCAAGATGAGCATATCGAGGTGATTTTGGGTGTCCTTATAGCGTGATCACATTTTGGGTTGATTACACTTTTGGAATGAGTATACAGACTACTTATATATACACACCATATTATTGGTTACTCTATTTCCATACGAAGTGAATCCATGTGGGGTATGCTAGGTTATTTCTATGTTTAGATTCTTCTGGTTGGATGAGTCTTCTCTCCTACTAGGGGTGACCAAGGCTCGATGTTTATTTCATATAATCAATGTCTTTATCCCCCTGTGCTTGGATCTGGTTACTCTTACTCTTCTTCCAGGGATGATCTTTGAGATGGACATCCCCTTACTCTCTCAATTGGGATTCTTTTGACTGAGATGAGAAGTAGTGTATAAGTGAGGATGGTTTGAGATAGTGTTTATCTCTCAATTGGGTTCCCTCTTTCTAGATCGAGCGTACTATTTCCTTTTAGTTTCTCTCTTTTATTTTGGATTTTTGATGTTCTAAATGGGTATTGATATATTTCCCTCTATAATGGGTTTTACCAAACATGTTACATCTTGTGCAGACCAAATGGCTTTCAACAGGGTCCCCAGAGGACCTGAGACCAGTTGAGATTATTGATCTTGATTTATGGAGGTGTTTTCCGGATCTAGGATAAGGATATTTCCAATTGTTTCATTTGAAATTGATCTCCTCTTTCTAAGTAGGTTACATGATTTTATAGTTTTATTTTGGTGGGTGTGTGTTTTTCCCTTTTATTCTTTTAGTAAGTTTATTGTGTTCTGGTTTGGTATAGTTGTATACATGAATTTTAGTATCAAGATTTTTATATCTCTTCACTATTTCATCAAGCTGTTTTTGGATGCATGAATACTGGTACCTTAGGCCAAGGCCTCTCATCTATATGATTTTCATAATCGATACTAGTCACCAGCCCCTGTCCTATTAGAGTCGGTATTGGGGATTTGCATCTTGGTTCCATTGGTCCAGGTTGTGATAGGGCGGTATCAAAGTAGGTTTCAATTTGGGATATAAGTGTCATGATCTTGGTTTAGGTTTCATAGTGATAATATTAAGATGCTTCGAGTTCAGATCTCAGGTCAGAGGTTCTAGTGTTGCTATGGCATTAGACGTATCCATTCCTAAGAAATTTAGTAACTTGCATTTTGACTCAAAAATATTAGGGAACTGGTCATAGGGAAATAATGATACATTCATCATATAGGATTGGGTTTTGGTTTTTTCTTTTCCTTTTTGATTAATTCCCTAGATATACTCTTTGTCCATGGCGCGTCTTGATTATATTTTAGGACGACACCATGATGACAACCATACAGGCTTCCATGGTGGGATTTTGGTAACGATCCACCCCGTGATGAGGATTCAGTGTAGGGAATTGGTTTTGAGGTAGTAGCTCCATGTGGTCATCCTGTTAAGACACCACCCATTGAGTAGTTGGTTGGGTAGGTAGTTTTGGCCAAGGATGTGTGCATGCTAAGTGAACTACACATGTTTTAGAAGTAGTAACTTCTAAGGTATCATGGAGATCTAGAAACCAAGAAGTTTATGAATATCTTGAGACAGTAACACATGTTGTCGGCCTAGTAAAGTCACCACCCAATATATGGTGGTTTCGGCGGTGATCCTTCTGTAGGGTTCAGCTGGGTGATGGTAGAGATTAGTGATGCAGCCCCATGATGGGTTGGAAATCACTTGGTTGGAGTTTGAGTGACTCTTTAAGGAAGAGTTTTACCCATCCAAGTTGAGGATAGTGTGTATGCAGGAGCTTATCTAGTTGTGGAAAGGTAAAATAACTATGAAGGAGTACTTAGTGAGGTTTATAGACCATTCACATTTATCTGTAGATATGATTTGAGACCCATTATTTAGTGCTCGGTCCTTTGAGAAGGGCCTCCATAGAGACTTCTGACCAGATGTGGTATCCAGGTTCCTTCCCTCTTATTTGGTGGTACTGGAGCAAACTCAGGTGCTTGAGAGATTTCTAGTGGATGGGGAAAAAGATGTGGCCAATAGTGGTGGTCAAGAGGTTGAGGCATCTAAAATAGTTGGCAGAGAGAATATGATAAGATTTCAGCACATGAGACAAAC
Source organism: Viscum album (assembly GCA_963277665.1). Taxonomy (NCBI): domain Eukaryota; kingdom Viridiplantae; phylum Streptophyta; class Magnoliopsida; order Santalales; family Viscaceae; genus Viscum; species Viscum album. The sequence goes on from OY728150.1 coordinate 1,595,650,177, forward strand.
ACATGCTCAAACTTAGGAACGTGGGGTTGTTTCACTAGGTCCCCATCAAAGATTAGGTCAACCATAGGATAGGTGGTCTTACGCTTACAATAGGTGGGGACATATTTCTATTGATTGTCCGACCTTCTGGGCTACTAATCAGAAGCTGGTATGTGGGACACCTTCGAAGAGGCAACATTTTGAGCAGGGAGTTCCATAAGATAATAGATGTGGTAGAGGACCTAGGAGTGCATCAGTTGGTGGTAGGTAGTTTGAGGTGTTTCGTCCACCATCCTTAGGTGGTCCACACTATGATCAACGAGATGAAGGATGTGAGTGAGGACAACTACAGGCCATAGAGGCCTTTGACACAGAAGCTCTGAGGATAAATTGAGGTTTGCTCTGTGTCCTTTCTACTTTATATTGTAGAAATTGATAGACACTATTGTGAGGTACTCTTTTCTTTCAGCTTCTTGCTCATAGATTAATCTAGGATGATGCAGGGTGTTGGTAGAACCCCATGTCAGTGCTGTTAAACTTAGCTTGAAATTCATGTGGAAGAGGGTTCCTTCCCCTACCAAGATTCATTATTTTGATTCAAGTAAAACCATGCAGGCTAGTTAGTGCTACCCAAAGTAGATAGTATCGAGATGTGGTGTAATATTACAACAAACATGTGTGTTAGGGTCTTGGTGTTGTGCTGGTGGTTTGTTGACTGAGGGATTGGTAATACCTAATGTGAGTGTTTAGGGATCCATTTGTTTTTTGTTAGTACCCACATGCCCTTGAATCATCTTTGTATGTGAGACACTTGAAGTGGTTGTGGTGTGGTTTGGCAAAGATTTAGACTCATAAGGAAAAGGGATGACTCCCCTATCAAGATATGATTTTGTGATGTGATTAAAACCATGTTGGTGAGTCAATTCCTTCCAAATAGGACTTTTGTGAGGTGTGGTGGATGATTTCCTTATAATTTTTTGTTTCGTGTGAGGTTGTGTGCTAGAGTGTTGGAGCATGTCCCGACCATTCCAGTAGAGTTTCTACACTTGACCCTTTTTTTCTTAGTAGCCTTCGTGGAGGGATATCCTTACATAGAATCATTCTCTTAGTGGAAAAGTTATACCCTATTATGTTTTTATAGTTTGGATTTTTTTCCTATGATTCATAATTAGATGGGGCACAACTAGTTGGTGTGGTAGTGTTTATTTTTTGGTGAGCTGTTTTATAGTTGGAGGTTTGCAGATGAAGGGACTGGTAAGACCTAGTGCTTAAACATGGGAAGCCCTATTTTTTCATTGCCACTCTCGTATTCTTAGATTCAACCTTGAACATAGTAATATTTAGGTGGTTGTATCATACTTTATCAAGGAGTGGATGTGGATTGCTAGGTTATGTCGGTATCAACATCAGGTTAGAAAGGTGGTGTACCACTTGACCCTATGACTACATATGGACCGTGGTGCTTGATTCTTTTCCATGTGTCATAGTCGAGGAAACATGTGGTGATTTGGTTCACTATTTTTACATGCTTGGGGATGGATATAAGTGTGGTTTATCCTTGTTCGTTCCCCTAAGTGCGTGACTATAAGCAACACGAGAACCCCTAGTGAGCTCAATGGTGTGTGAGTTCTAGTGAAGAGCTAAGTTTCTTCCATTATTCTAAAGATTTTACTTCTTAGAGATAAATAGACCTAATATGGGGAGAATTAAGTGATTTGGGTCTAGAAATATAAGTAATTTGAAGATTTTAATGAATAATTATGAAGTTGTTCCCTGAGTCAGCATGGGATTCTAGGTCCCATGGAGCCTTGACACAGTGGTTTAAAAAATATTAAATATATTTTTTCACCCACATGTAGTTTCTCTTGAAATGTGTAACAAATCCCAAGTGGAGTACCAAATCAGAAATATGGGTCCACAATTGAGTTTATAAGGTTATTCTTTTCCTATGAATGACATAAAGTTATCTGGATTGGGAGTTTGGATGGAGGCATCATGGAAGGGTGATGAATGGTGAGATTATTAATTAAATGAGAATTTAATTATTAAAATTAACATAATATCACCCCTCTCACATTGGGTGTACAATTAACAAGTGTATACCACTCCTCCTTTAGTGATGAATGAAAACTGAGATTAATCGAAGCGATGACGCACTACCGATCTCCATTCATGGCATTTATTATCATCTAATCAAGGAACAGTATGATCCAGACATCCTTAAACACCCAAAGATTTGTAATTTTCCCCATGATGTAGGAGGATTGGAGTTTTGGTCTCTAAAAACTTTGTTTTTCATTATTTTAAGGTTTTAGATCCCTTTTATGAATGGTAGAGATCCATCCTAGGTCAATCTGCTGGTTTCATGGTAAAACGAGGTGAATCAAGTGATTCTCAGGGTAATTAGTGATTAGAATTACCATCTACACAATATGTATTATAGTGAGATATGTCGCATGTCTCTTGATAATTGTGTTATAAGATGTTTTGGGACTACACGCCATGTACCGAGGTTACACGCTGTGTAGTTATTCCATGTCGTATGGCCAGAGGACATGGCCTGGAAAGCCATTTCATAGTACAAGGACATGTATATATAAACAAAAAAAGTACAATGTCACGGGGTTCTTGTCATGGAAAGGGGTAAAACACAATGCCACATGTCCATTTATCTTGAACACTTTATGTAGTATGGGATTCATGATGTGTGAGGGACATGGCTCGCTAGGCCATGTGGAAGAGGATTGATGGATAGGGGCTAGGTGAGGTTGAACACTCTATTTATGATCTGTACATTCTGTATACCCCTACATGTCCAAACCAGGGTATGTGAATGGGTTGCATACATAGCTTCACAGGTGATTCCAAATGCTGTGTGGCCTCTAGTGTACACTATGTACATTTTTAGGATCTTCTTGAGATCTTCTATCTTGTGTATCCCCTTCACTAGAACATGGATTTAGGCTTGGGAGTATGCTATCTTAAGAAGTTTTAAACATAGAATGTGATAGTGGACTATATTTCAATGTATAATATTGGAGGTGGTGTGTTATACGAAATTCACTTGTGTAGCGGTTCTTAACCTTGGGTAGTGATTAGGTTTGATCATTGGGTTAATGTCGGGGTCAGTACCCACCCCTTCCACCTTAAGATATGGGTACTATGGACTCTTTAGGTTTGTAGAGTGGTGACCCCTTATCATATCAGGTCATGAGTACCTACCCATGGTAGTTTTTCTTTGTGAGGTATGATAAGTGTGGAACTCCTTTCAGCATCGTTTGGCCGATGCTATAGATTGGTGTGGTTCTTTAAGAGAGACATTGAGGCTGGTACTCTCCTAGTGATTTAGGGTGTGGGTTTACATTACCTCTATCCTTTGGTGGAGATATGACTCTCCCCAACATGGTTGTGGGTTTTATACCTATGTGGTATTTTTTTAAGGATGGAACTCCTATGTCAGACCAGGGCATGGGTCCTCCATCTATGGAGTTAGTGATACTCTACCATGTCAAGATGAATGTCCCCCAGACATTACATGTAGAGAGAGCCGGTACTCCCCAATCATGTTAGGGTAAAGGACATATATCATTAGAGTTGGAACTCCCCTATCGTACCTGAGTATGGGTCCTCCAAACATTTTATGTTCTGGCAGAGTTGGTACTCCTCTATCATACCAGGGAGAGGGTCTTCGATTCTAGGGTTGATAATCCCCTATCATATCATGGTGTGAGTCCCACATTGTAATCGGTATGGTAGAGTTGTACTCCCTTTTTATACCAGGGTGTGGTTCCTCTAGCCACAGAGTGGTACTCCCCTACTGGACTTGGCTGTGGGTCCTCATCTATGGAGTAGTACTCCCCCATCTTCAAGTAGTAGTGTGGAGAAGGTCCTCTATTGGAGTTAGATCTCCCTTAACTATTGAGTATACTTATGAGTCGTGGAATCCTCTGTTAGTTACGTGTGATACATATTAAGGAGTTTGTTCTTTGTTGATGGATTGAGGTGTGAGCCACTCCATTCAGGAGTGATATAGGTTTCATAGGTTATTTAAGAGGTAGTTATCCCTTGACTAAAGGGTAGTGGAAAGGTGTGGGTACATCTGTTCTCCCTAGATAGAGAGGATAAAAATGGTGCACGTATTAGAGAAGTGCTACTAAACCATGAGCTATGGTGAGGGGTAGGCATCTCGACTTGGTTTATTTCAAACTTACAGTGGGCACATGTTAGTGATGGTAGGACCTCTATTGTTGGGAACTACAACTAGACTTAGTGAGTTGTTCTCGATGGAGTGTATCTCTCAAATGGGTGAAATATGGGATGGATGAGCTCATGGAGTTTGTTATTTTAATTTTTTATTACTACTAGAGCCTGAAGTAGAATTCTATTACTAGATATGATGTTGAAACCTCAAGAGACATGGAGACTAATATGAGTATATCTTGGTGATTTTGGGAGTCCTTGCGATGGTTTCACATTCTAGGTTAACAACACTTGTAGAATGAGTATAAATAATTTTTATATATCCATACCATAGTATTGGTTACACACTTTACATGGGAAGAAAAGATGTGTGGGGTATTCCATGAGATTTCTGTGTTTTGATTCTCATGGTTGGATGGGTATTCTATCCTACCAGGGGTGGAAAAGAATTGATGTGTAGTACTTGTAATCAACATGTTGAGCCCCTTATTCTTGGATGAGGTTACTGATACTCTTATTCCTAGGAAGATATATGATATGGTTACCCCCTTAATCATTAGTTTGGGCTTCTTTTCACTAAGTTGACTAGTCGTGTATAACCAAGAATGGTTTGATATGGAGTTTCTTTCTTGATTGGGTTCCCTCTAGCTAGGCCGAGTGGACTTTTACATTTAGTTTCTTCATTTTATTTTGTGTTTTTGGGGTGCCTACATAGTATTGTTATACTCACCCATGCATGTTCTTTTACTACACATGTTGTGTCTTGTGCAGACCATCAACCTTTTTATGGGTTCCCCCAACGACCTAAGGCAGGTAGAGCTTAGTGATCCAGATCGACTAAGGTGTTTATCAGAGTTAGGTCGAGGATCTTTCCAGAAGTTTCATATGATAGTGATCTCTACCTTCTGAGAAGGTTGGATGATTTTACAATTTTTTTGGTGTGTATGTGTTTTTCCTTCTTATGATTTCATTATTTATATTGTACTATGGTTTAGGATAGTTTAATGTTTTATTTTAGTTTCCATCTTTTTGTATATATATACTATTTCATCAAGGTGTTTGCGTGTTCATGCATATAAGTAACCTAGGAAAAGGCCTCCAATATGTGTGATATGCCTACTCGGCACAGGTTTCCAGCCCCTGTCCTATTAGAGGATTGATTGGGGAGTGATGACATAGGCCCCTTTGGGTCAGGATGTGACATTGTTCTACATAAAATTTCTCCTAAACAAAACCATTAAGGAAAGAACACTTTATATCCATTTGAAAAAGTTTGAAATTAAATAATACTACAAATGCTAGAAGTATCTGAATTACTTCAGGTCTTTCTACCTGTGCATAGGTTTTCTCATAGTCTATTCCCTCTTTTTTGTTATAACCCATAATAAAAATTATTGGTTCAATTCTAACTATTATTTCATTTTCATTACATTTGTTCCGAAAAACCCATTTTACTCTAATTATAGTAGTATCTTTAGGTCATTTAACTAACGTCTAGAATTTGTTACTTTAAAATTTAGTGAGTTCATCTTGAATTAATTTTATTTAATATTCATCAACTAGAGCCTCATGAGTTTTCTTAGGTTCAAATTGATATAAAAAAGATATATGTTTAATTTCTTTTCAAAGGAACTTCTAGTCCTAACTGTTTGATATATATCACTAATGATACTCTCACTAGGATGATTCCTAATATAAAATTGACTTGTTGTGTTTTGAAAAGTCCGTTATTCAATAATATTTTGGAAATATTTCTGATGAAAATCATTAGAAACATGTTATTAGGTAATTTAATTATGAGAGGAACTTTCTACTATAGGTTGAAATCCATTTTTGAAAATAACATTGGAGGACGTAGGTTGAGGTTATTTGGAAACAAAGAGATCAGTTTCATCAAACTTAACATGTGCTGTTTCATCAATAGTACATGAATTTTTATTAAATACATTATAATCCTTAATAGTTTTGAAATAGCCTAAAAATATTCCTTCTTCATATATTGGTGGAAATATAATTAAATTATCATTAGTTTTCAAGATTAATACTTTGCATCCAAAAACTTTGAAGTAAGAAACTTTTGGTTTTATTCCTATCCACAAATCATAATGACATTTATTAATAAAAGTTCTAACATAAACTCAATTTATATTATAATAGGAAGTAATAATACCTTCATACCAAAAATTTTTAGCAATTGAGTATTAACTCAACATGGTTATAATAATCTCATAAAGAACTACATTTGTTCTTTCAACTACCCCATTTTTCTAGGGAGTTCCAAGTGCTAAAAAATGATGCTAAATACCTTTATTATAACAAAAAGTTTCAAAATAATAATATTCAACTTCTCCACCATGATCACTATAAAAATTTATTAAGGATAAGTTTTTCTAATTTTTGAATATGGCTACAAAAGTTTAAAAATAGCTAAAGGATTCATATTTATTTTTCCAAAAATAGACCCATGCATATATAGTGTAATAATAAACTTTGACATATACATAGTATTTTCCCCCAATAATTATAGTTTTTGTAGGAACAAATAATTCAATGTGCAGTAACTATAAAGCATTAGATGTTGCAACTTAACTAATAGAATTAAAAGACGACTTATTTTTCTTAGTATATTGATAAGTCTCACACACTTTTGAAGAATCAAGCCCACGTTATGGTAGATCCTTTACTTGTACTTTATTAGTTAACTTAGCTAAATATATAAGGTTACCATGGCCTAAAATTCTATTCTATAAACATGATTGATCTTAAATTTAACTAAGACAAGTTCTGTATTGGATCCTAATATCTTCTTAGTTTAAGGTTCAAACATTATCATGCTAATTGGTAGAAAGAATAAATTCATCCTTGGAACTATGTATAGTACATTTATCATTCCTAAAGTTCCCAAGGTAACCGTCATTACATAAATAACATATTCTTATACTGTTTTTCTTAGGTACTAAAACAAACAAAACATTTGAAATTAATGCTTTTCCAAGAAGTAAAATGTTACATATACTGATAATCTATCATTGAGAATTATTTGTGAAGTTTAATTTTCCACCATCCATTTTAATGATCTTCTTGAATAAATATTTGTTTCCAGTCATATGCCAAGAGAATCTACTATCCATGTACCAAATATTCTTTTTTTGGTAATATAATTATTTTCACAAAAACAAAGAAATTAGTTTTTCTAAACCTATACCTCATTGGGTATGGTTTCATATATAAAATAGGATTTTTGGTCACCACATTTGGAAAACATTATTACATTGAGAAAATTTCATTTCTTTTGTCATATATACTTTATGAAAACCTAAATATTGATTTTTTAAGGAAAAATATTTATTCCAGTGTACTCTACTTTGGAATTTATTGAAAAATCAATCAATGTTAGGAACAAATTAATTTTTACTAAAAATAGTTTTTTAGGTGTAAAAACCATTTTTGTATTTTTTCCACGAGTTCTAATATGTTGGTTCATATTGTTAATGATTCTTTACCAGTGGTAATGTTTGAAAAAAGTTTCTTGAAACTAGAAATTTCAGATTTTAGTTTTACAACTAGGTTTTTCCCTCATTAGAAATAGTATTACAAGTAAATTTATCAAAATAATTTTGTAAAGTATTTTTATCATAAAAAAATATTTTAAAACATTTTGAAAGTAGATCCCTTTTTGAATTTGTTTTATGAAGATATTTAAAAAGATATGATATTCCATTATTCAAAATAGTTATTCTTGAATTTTCCTTGATAAATTTTTATTTGGAATTATCAGGTTTTCTACAATCTTTAGAATTTACATTTTCTAGGAGTTTCACTAACCTCGATACTTACTCATAACTAGGCATAATATTATCTTCATTAGATGAGGGAGATTATTCCTCATATGATGTATACTATTTCTCATGAGTATATGTTTCTTTTAAAGACATATTTTTTGGGGATTCAGTAGTGTGTACCATAGCCATTTACTTTTTTTACGATAGGTAATTCTCTAAAAAGGAAAATGTTCATCTTTTTGGAACTTTCATTATCAGAATAATTTTAAGGAGAATCTACACCACTTGCACTGAAATTTTTCAGAATCTTTAAGACTTTTATTTTTCTTCCAATTATAATACGTATTTGTATTTATATAATATTTTTCTATTTCCTTTGTTTTCTCACAATATTAGGACAATTATGACTGATTTTTCTAGTGTTATTACATTCATAACATGTAAGCTCAGAATAATTTTGGTCACTTTTATCATTATGAATTTTTTTATATATGTGTTGTAAATATTTCTTAAAAACTATCTTATTCATTCTTCTTGCAATATTTTCAAATTAATTACTTATTTTTTCTAAATAACTAGAGTCTGTTTGAACAATAAATTTCTTTTATATTTTTATATTTCATAACTTTCTCAAGTGATTGAACTTTATTAAGAAAAATATAGGTTGTTACAAAAGATACACCACCATTATTATTTTTATCCTTTTCAGTGTGTATCTTCAATCTCCCATCATTTTTCATGATGGTTATGATAAGTCAATCAATATTTACATTCTTAATCTTCCTTGTGTCATACACAATTTTTCATTTAGACTCCCATTAATTTTTCATTACATCAATAATCTTTTCAACCAAAATATTATAATCAAGAACTTTATCTCAAAGAGACCATAGACTATTGATAATTTTTAAAAACCTTTGTTGCATCTTTTCAACTATGTCATTTATTAAATAATCAAATGCTTTATAATCAGCATGAAGCGTAGAACCTGTTGTTTCAATAAAATTGTAAGTTCCAAAATGTGTGACTTCAATATTATTCCAAATATAATTAGTAGCTTAAAAAGATGAATTCTAGATGTATATAATCTAGTCATAGAACATAATAAATTATTCCTTACCTTTTAATTTATTTGATATTCTAACTTCTCGTGATTTTTGAAAGTATTACATCCTGATTAGGAATCTTTTAATTTTCAGTAAGCATAAAAAAATTATCTACTCAAGTATTGATAAATTTTTTTTCCATCTGATCTCTCCAGTACCCATAGTCTGCACTATGAAAAATTGGAGGTCTGTTCAGATTTTGATTGTCAAGGGTTAAGACATTTATCCCTACCATCATAAAAAAATCTGAAACACATTTATACAAATACACATGCGTATAAAGTACCTTATAAACAATAAGTTTATATCAAAAACAATATAAAACTTTCAGATGATAAAGACAATAAAAACTCAACAAATATAAGGTGTAAAAGTTATGATAATGCCAATTGTTGGATAGAAAGAGTCTATTATGGATTACAAGGGGGGGTTAATTTTAATTTAAAAAATTAAACAAGAAAACATAAATCCCATTTAAGTAAAAACGATAAGACTTAGAACTGTATGATTATTAGAGAACCTAAATCAGTATCATAGATGATCTGATTATTTCAAAGTTTGTTTTTATTGGTTTCACATATGTTCTAATATTTTTTTTGAAATATGAGAAAAAAATATATTTCAACTACACACATATAGAAAAAATAGATATTGTTCAAATGGGAAATACATAGATTATAAAGGTAATAATGATTTATAAGGTATAATAAAATATTTTAATATTTTAACCATAAAAGAAATGGTAGTTAGAAAACCCTGACTAATGCTATCCATAGTTTTATATATCCTATAAAGATCTATGTTTAATTACTAGTAAATCCCTAGATACAATTATTGAAATAAGTACATTCTTCATATACTTGGAATCCCTTGATAAGATGATCAAAATAAATATTTATAGCCTTAGATTCCCTAAATATGATGGATCAGATTACCTATATTCATATCCTTAGTATCACATTATTTTTACAATGATAAGATGAAGAATACAAAAGGAAATGTTCTAAAGGAAAAAACCGTAATAGGGATTACTTAAATTGAAAAATATCTAAAGTATTACAAAGAATAAGAATGACCAATTCATGCTATGAAATATTTATAAGACTTGAGTTATATTTGATATAATGTTTATAAATATTATTTATTTATATAATTATTATTATATAAATATAATATATCTTTTACATACTTATCATTCCATCCATTAAAAAATGACAACATCACTCGTGCGTTTGTGTGGACTACCACATCTACACAAGGATGTGATTCAATTTTCATGTCTATATTTCATGAATGATTATAAATATATTAATACTAAATATATATATATTATATTTTTATCATTATTAAAATTTTGGAGATTATTTAACAATTATAAATATGCAAGGACAAAAAGTTCTATACTGAAACTTACATGAAAGGCGAATCAATTAACACGCTGAAGTAATGATTTTACTAAGATGTTATTAATAAATAGGAATTGGAATTATATAATTGGATCATATAATATATTATAAGTATTTATATATATTTTTCATATAATTATTAAGTTTTAAATTTATTATATAGGAGGTTAAAAGGAAATACAAAGCATGCCAGTCCTAAGGTAAGGGTTTCTCATCTCACTTTTAATTCTGTGAGAAATATTCCACATTGAACACTTATTTATTTTTATAGTGCATATTATATCCATTTAATATTATTTTATCATAAATACATTTGTATTAATGGTATATAATGTTTTATTTTATGTAATTTTTTCACGGGTGTTATGAATCAAACACTATCACGAGGTTAAGGGTTTATTTCACAATTTAATCCTTATTCATGATTATTTATGTCTAAGCTTACATTAATGGAATTATATGATATTTTTATATTAAAAAATACATATTTTATTATCCTTTTATTATTTTTGTAGTTTAAAATTTTTAATGTCATTTCCCTCTCTCTAAGTACTCAAAATTCTATAATATGTTTTTAAGAAAAATTGACTTTCTTTTTTTATTTGATATGGAATATTTTCTTCCGTGTCCATATTTTCTTTAAAAAATTTCAATAATGTTTTTACTATTATGAAATGATTTATTAAATTCGTTTTCCCATGGTTGAATCTCTATAAAATGTTTTAAATGGAATCTTCTTCTCATTTTCTGAACAAGATACTTTTTTCTACAGTTGTGAACAAAAACTTTATATTAATGTACACGACACAAACATACTTTCCCACCAACATAATCATTATTTTAATTGAAGATTAATTTAAAATATTCCATGATTATTTTAAAATAAAATATTTTTCTCAATATTTTCGGAATTTATATTTAAATTGATATCAATAGAAAATGATATTATTTTTTGAAAGTAATTAAAAGAATTTTGAAAAGTGATTTATAACTTCATTCTTACATGAAATTAAAGGGAAGTTATCTTTAATCTATTTCATCTATTTTATTTAATAAAAGATTTGTTTTACTATAAAACCATTATTTCTAATTAATATTTATTATTCTATCATGATTTACTGATAATAGATTATACCTTGATTTGGGATCATTCAATTTATTGTGATCAGGTTCTCTGTCACTCTCCAATATTCATTGAAAATTATTTTTCTCCATGTACATATTGTTAATTTAGTGGATTAATTCATAATAACTAACATTACCTTAATAATGTTTCAGACTTATACTATTTCTATATTTTGTATCTATTTAAAGAATGTTATTAAGTATGTTATTTAAATTTATTGGGAAAATATTGATGCTCTATATTCTCGATTAAATACAATTAATTGTTTAGTTATAAGGTTTTTGAGAATTAATTGTATTTATAATTAAATATATATTGAAGGAATATGATGTTCGAGTAACGGGTGGAGACTATTCATAGATAACCTTGATGCATCTATGGGTATAATAATAAAAAATAACTGAAATTCCACATTAGATTGATTTTTGGTTTACACCTTCCCTTTTATTAATAATGGTATATTGGTTGAGAGTCCTTTATTGTAAGACTAATGGTATCTTAGTTGAGAGTTCTTAATCATGAAAGTCCAAAATTATGAAATTCCTTGTATTTTCATTATACATGTGTTTTCAATGTTGATATTATCCATATATGTTCATTGAACACAAGGTATATATTTAGTTCCATGTTGTTTTATTATCCACTCTTTAGTATTGATTATTCCTTATTTACTCATCATAGATTCTATTATACATACCCTTTGTTGATAATCTGAGCACAACCTTTATTTTTTTCCTTTCCACAATTTGTAAAGAAGGATATAATTTATGAGATCATGGATGGAAGAATTTGGTTTCTTCTATGTTTTTATATTTCTAATATAATATAGGAATCATGTATGTATCTATTTTCAAAAGATTATTAAATTGATCTATCATTTGTGGAAATATCCCTTGTATCTTGTACAAATTTGATAAAGTATCCACAAAATTTGGGTTAATAGTGTTGGGGTGTTTCATCAACCATTATCGTTATTAGAAAAACATGACTCCATTAGTATCACTTTTCAATATTATTTAAGAATTATTATATAATTCTATAAAATCAATTGATCTATTTAGTATTATCTGAAAATAAATCAAAATTTCCTTGGATATGGTTTTGATAATTGAGTGATTGGATGGGATAGATGGGAGGGATGAGTTCAAGTGTTTTTTTCCTATGTATTATAAGGTGGATCTGGTAAATATTTTTAGTTCATATTCTAATGAAAAGTAATAGAATTAAATTCTAAGTCACTTTTCCACTAGATGTTGGCCTAAACAACCCCATACTGGATGCTCAAGTGGAATTTTGTGCTAGAGAGGATTTGAATTGGGACTCTCATCCTCCTTGATTTTGGGGGATGTGATACATTAATATATTACTAAATCCATTGTTAAATTTGATACAATATGCTATATCATAATAAATTATATTGGATATTTTAAAGTATTGTTTCATGTTACTGCCAATGCATATCTTAATCCATCACTAGCCATATCATAAGGCTAGGTCCTGTGAAAATCATAGTATACGATTTTTCATATAACATGGAATTATATTTTATATAATACCACTATAATCGATAACCATAGAGAAAAAATGTTAATTTATTATCATTCTAGTGAATATCCTATATAATTAACTATAATTAATTATCCATTTCATAAAATTAAATAGACGAGAGTTGCATTCATGAAAGCATCACTTGAACAAGATGAATGTTATAACCGATGCATATATTAAATAATAAAATGGAAGTTAATGCATTTTTATTCATGTATCATAATATAGGGATTTACAAGAGTGTTTCACTATGTTATGATAAAGGTTTAGAAATCTACCATTGCTTTGGAAAAACACCCTAATCCCGTAGCTCTTTTTTCTTCCCACTATACCAAGTGAGAAATTGGCATTCCATGTTGAGAGGAAAAATATCATTCATAAAATTAGAAATTAAAAAACCCTTGGATACCTTTAGATCAGGGAGGAATTTATTTATCTCTAGGTTACATTTAACTAGGCCATATAAAATGGTGTAGTGGGAAAAATAGTGCCAAGTATACATACACAATTTCTTCATTTCAAAATTCCCCATTTCTTGATTTCTCTAGAATGGTGATCTTGGTTTTGATTTTATTTAATAACTTATTCCATTTATACTAAGTATTGGTAGATCCTATGAAATATATCAATGGTATTATATCCTTACCATGAATTTGACTCATGTAATCCAATTGATGAATAATGTATTTTAAAATTTTATAGGTTAATGTATTCTCATCTTAAAAATACAATTAAGATTTTGTTATGTCTGGTTGAGTTGTGGGTTTTGGTATGGGATATAATAAATATTTACTCAATATAAATTCTATATATTTTTATTAGTCACAAAATACGACTCATAGAAATAATTTATTTTTATTGTGCTACAGTGCATTTTCTATAACAAAGCGTGTTATCACTTTTAGGATATCACTGTGCATTATAAAATATAACTTCTTAATCATATTTAATAATTCGACTATTAGTTGTGCAGTAGACATTATAGAATAAAAATAATTAATCTATAGAATCCTATCAATCAGATAATATTATTAATTCTATATCCTTAAATTTGATTCATTGAGAAAAAAAAATTTCTTTAAATTTAATTATAAATTTAATTATATTTTTTATATTTTTTTATAAATAAATATAATTTATATTTTTAGTAATTAATTTATTAAATGTTTATGACACAATTATTAATAATTATTTTATAATATTTAATTTTAATATTAAAATAAATTTAAAAAATTTATAGGGAATGCCTTATGATTTAAAAATAAAATGTTTATTTTAGAAACCATAAGGGAAATTTATAAAGTGTTTGTAAATTAAAAAATAAGTCTAAATATAATGTATTAATATTTTAATATTATTAATCATTGAAATTAAGGGCCTTATTTGTGATATTATTTAAGTCATATGAATTTTTTTTGATGATTCATTTGATTAGGATCTAAATAATTCTATGTATATGATATTTAGATTATGTAAATAGTTTACATAATATAAATTAAAACATAAAAAGTTTATATTTCATGAAAAATAATATATTTAATATAAAATGGAATATAATGAATAATACAAATTAATTAATGATATGAAATGAATATAATCTATTTATATTCAATATTATAGAATGTACATAATTAATGAATAATTTTTATTTTTTTTATAATTACCTTTAATTTATGAACTGTACATAAAAGTTTACATCAAATTTAAATATATGAATTTTTCATTTATTTAAAAGGTATTACCATATTTATTTTTCATGGATATAAAATTTCTATATTATTAATATGTGTATACTTTATTTGAACTACTTATAGGGATTATCATGCATGCATCTATGGAGTTACATTCTAGGTGTGATAATGGATTTAGTTTCTTTTTACCATGAATTTTGTTTGTAATTAGGGTTATTAATTCTGATTTAGTTATTTATACCTGTTAGGTGTTATAGTTATTACGAATTATAATATATATTGATTATAGTATCCCTAGTTAAGGGGACATTGGGTTAGACATACCACTATCCTGGAGGCTTATAACTTGTTTGAGAAAGGTTGGGGTTGGTTATTTATATATATATGATTACAGATGATTGGATTGAAAATTTCATATAATTATAAACCTTTAAATTCATGTTTCATATACCTTTTGCATGAAATGTATTTATATGTGTGAAAATATTTTTGGAATTTGTTTTTGGGTTAGTAACACAAATCATGAGTTGTGTAATGATTTACACGTGAATATGGGTTGAAACAATTGATTGGGTTAAAGTAATATGATTCTAAAATAAATCACTATAATCGTACATACATAAATGGAATAACATGAGATAAGATGGTTAGATTAAACCCCCTTAAAAATACTTAGTGCGAGGCTCCTTCCAAAGTGGTAACTTTTAAGACCACTGCCATCCAATCTAGTAGTTTCATACTATATCAAAGTGTCCATGTATTATATTTTTTTAGGAAATAATATAATGATGTGACGGTAATGGTTTGGTGTCATGTTCTTGGAGATTTCATTAGGTTACACTTATATGGGAAAACTTCACAGTAGGATACTATCAGAATAGAGTTGGTTTTATCCATATTTTGGATTGGATAAAGAGTTGTTCACTCAACTATTTAAGAATTATATATGATATGATTAGAATTATTTCCCAACTAAATAACAAAGAAATTAGTTTAAAACTAAATGGATAAATTTCATAGTAAATTATTGATATTTAACCACTGATGGATATAAAATTTTTCTAAAGGGGTCATCATTTTAGTTAGATAACATTTAATAACTTCATTATTAAATGATAGTAGTACATGATACTGATCTGATAAAATCTTCTGTGATAGATAAAAAATAAAAATCGTAAAAAATAACCATGTGATCAAGGTTATAGGAAGAAGAATATTAATTTTAACAAATCTTGGGACTAGAAACTTAATAAAATTTCTTAAGTAAAGAAAACATTTATGTGATATAACAACACCTTACTATGTAACCAAGTGTTGAAGTTATTATATAGGCGAATCTAGATTCTAATGAGAAGCATATAATTATTAAATTATGGTTTCATAGGTATTAGTTTGAAAATGAACCAATGAATTATACTCTCGTATAATAAATATGATTGGGTACATCAATGATGTTCAATTTGATTAAGTATGCTAGAGATTAAGGATTCCCTATAAGGCTGGTTCTTGTTAAGTAATTTATTCTATTTTCATACATGTAAATGTTTTGATAATATGAATGATTTGAATAAATTTTTACACAATTTTATTAAATTATTGAGAAAATAATAACTTGGCATGTGATGTTTAGGTTTTGGTGTTATGTTGATAGTATAATTGGGTAAAAAGATCAAAATGGGAGAATAAATGTTAGTTAAAGAAATAAGACAATGTTTATTTTAGTTTCTAGTCTAGAACATTAAAATATAAAGGTATAACCAAGAAGGAATGAATATATTTCCATATGATGGTATTGTTTTCGACACCTTAGGGGGTTTGGTGAGTCGTCCGTGTCAGATGTCAGTGTTAAAAAATTTATTCGTTAGTTTTGAAGGGTATGTGATACTAATAGTATTTTTTAAAATTTCTCTAAAAAAATAAGAGTTAAAAATATAGGGAATAATTTATTTTGATTAGATTTTTCATTAAAGTAATTAAATACATTTTATACGTTAAAGGTTTGAATGTAAATGAGTTTATCATGCTCACATGAATCTAAATAAATGATGTGTATCTTTATCTCATTTTTATTTTGTGATAAGAAATGTTTTTTACTAAAAAATATATATTATCAACAATATAAGGTAATATAATAAACAAGGTTTAAGAGTCACTGATTTCTATAACGGGTTTTGAAAAGGATATAATGATAAAAATGTTTTGTCCAAGATAAAAGTATTATATCTAGATTTTAATAAAATTATAATGGATGGTATTCCTTTCACCCATGAATATTATATTGATAAGAATAAATTCTTTATTGTAGGGAAAAATAATCCGAACACATAAAATACCATATATGACATAGAAATAATTGTTTATTTATTAAATATTCCTATTAAAAGGAAAAAAGAGTTTTTTATAAACAAAATGGAGTTTGTGTATATTAGAAAGATATTATGAAGAGAATATAATTTCTAAGAGGATAGTGCACGTATTTTTGAACTTAAGAAAGTTTAAAGTTGACAAAGAAAATATTATACTAGTAAAACAAATTAAAGTGATTTCCACTTAAGACCATAAAGAGTTTAGGACATGTGTTAATATAGAGAGATGCATTGAGTTACAAATAGTTACCAGGAGAAAGTTAATATCACTATTTCTGAAAGGAATATACTAGTAAAAATTTAAAGCGAATTTCACTTTATTTCCTTAATGATTTTTAGGGTTTGTATATAAATAGAAATTTAAAGAGTTATATTTAATTAATTTAAGAAAGTTAATTTATTTTTATCCATAATGAGTTTATAATGTCATGATAAGTAAAAATATAAATATCTACATTAATTACCTTTAGATATCAAGGAAAAATTTTGATATAAAGGGTTCTAAGGATGATGTTGTTAAACATAAAAATATTTTTATGAAGCGAACAAAAGCTGACATCATAAATTTTGATGTTGTGTAGTTAAAAATTTTGAACATGATCAAGGAGTTGAATTTTATGAATATGATTAAAAAATTATACCATTAATAAAACTTTATTTATTTATAGACTTTACTCACTGAATATTTTAATGGGAGGGTTTTATAATAAGGTCACATAGTGATGTGGAAATAATTATATATAAATGTAATGAGTTTAAAAAACTCCAGAAAGTTTAAAAAACATAATGTAGATCTGGAAGTCTATTATATATGATATGATAGACATGTTCTTATATAGGGGTTTGTTATGTATTCTTAACATATTTTAAGAATATTAAATTTATTATATAAATATAAATATCCAATTTATAATTTGTTCATATTGGATTCATATATGTATATATTGATACACATATCATAAAGTGTAATGATAATTGACATCTCAAAGCATGAATTTGAGATATCTATAAATGATGATTATCATGGATTATTCTTGTTGTGTTTAAATATATTTTTTATCTTGATTATGATTCTGGTATTGAGTTACAAAATTTTCTCATGAGGCATAAAAAGTGTTTTTCACACCAGATAACCCCTTAGTATACTACATGGAGTTCTATACATCATGTATTTACTGTATTAGGGGTTCTTGGTCATATTTAAAGACCCCAACTACCTGGGTTTTGAGAGATAATAATAATGGATACCTTTATACTCTAATAACATTCTTATAAAATCCCTGACACTTAACTAATCAGGTTGTGGTTGGGTATGTTGTTGATCATATCATTAGTTAGAGATCAACTATATTTGGATTTCCATCTTATATAAATATTATGAAATCTAATACCTTGTTTGAGATAGATTGAGGAGTGTATGAATACACCTATATAGTGCATATAATGTTCCTATCTATTTGGGTGATGTACATATGACATGATTATATGTAAAGGTGAATAACATGAGATGTATTCATTAACCTGGTCAGTCTATAATCAGATATTATAGAATGTATCAGTTAAATATATGGGATTGACATATTCTGCATCCCATGGTCATAGTATTTCATGAAAAAAGATAACAAATGAGAGTTCACACTAGAAATTTATTTAAATAGTCGATGAAGGTATATAGAAAGACATGTTTGGTGGAGATCATGAAAATTAAATTTGTAGCTTCAGTAGTACTGACTCTTTGGTTGAGGTCACTTTTTGATTACATTTATTGATCTATATATTCATATGTTTTTATAAATTTTATAAAGGCTAATTTGTTTTGACTAAATTGGGATTTAAATTGACTCATAGAGTTTCTCTAAAATTATTTTATAGTTGATCAAAAATATATTTTGATGGGAATTCATAAGTTATTACACATGATATGATATAAGGAATTATTGATGATATATTTTAAAATGTTTTTTTGAATATATTTGAATTTTTTTGGATACAATTTCAAAAGTTATCATATATGATTAGATATAAGGTGAGAGCGACCTAAGTCCTTTCGGATTTAGTTAAAGTTGGTGAATAAAGAAGATATAACCCAAATCCATTTTTATTATATGTAATGGGATATATCCTATTCAATGATAGGTGATATCATTAATCTTTGTTTTACACTATTATTAATATATATATAATAATATTTTAATGTCCATAATTTATTGTTTGGTCTTATATAGGTTGTAGTATATGAATGCTATTATTTTTAGGTGTTATGTTTGACACAATGTCACTGACTTTGATATTCACAATGTCCAAATGATAATTGTTAACATTATAGTGAATATGATACATTCTTGACTAAAATTAAAGAACTATTTCATAATATGAAATATATTGGAGATGCATTCATATAGTCATTGCATGAATTTGAAAAAAGTTACATCCAATGCATGAATTATCTAATAACGTATGAGTAAATGCATGATTACTCGAGGATAATCCTCAAGGGATTTGTAATTAGGGTTGACAATGAGATGGTGAAGGTGTGAAATTATACCTTAGCTTTAGAATAAACTCCCTAATCTCCTATATATTTTCTTTTAACTCCTCTCCATAATAAGGCACATACACTTTATAGCAAGAAGAAGTAATGAGTGATTTAAAAACCCATGGATACCTATGGAGGAGGTATTTATTTTGGATAACTCTTGGCGATCTTCATAAAAACCATGAGAAGATGGTAGTGTAGAAACAATAGTGTAAGGTACACATCCATTGTTTCTTTATTTCCAATTTATGCATGTTATAATTTATCTTGAATAGTGATCTTGGTTTTGGGTTTCGTTAATAACTTCTGTTGCATCTAAAAAGTGTTAGATCCAACAAAACATAGCTGTGAGGTCATGAAAGCACTGTCTAATTACATTATTTATCAATTATTTGACATAAAATTTCAAATAAATGTGTTATTTTTATTAATATTTTTGTATAAAAATTAAATTTCATCATATGTTTACATGAGTCATAATACCTATTAAAATAAAATAACATTCAGTATTTTTTTAAATAATAATATGATTGTTTGAAATAAAAGAGTAGAAAGTGAGTTTAGATTGATATAGTTATAATTGTTTTAAAACACAAATATATATTAATAATTAAAGTAAAAGTTCATATTAAAAGTAATATTATGTTGGAAAATATAATATAAAAAATGCAATTTGTCTTCAAAGAAACAAAGGTTTTCTAGAAGATTGAAAAACACCGTTTGAGAAAAGAAATGAATTAATAAAACTTCATTTAATAATTAAATTTTTTCTTTTTTTATTCATACTATAACATGAACATATGTGACTTAGAATGAATTTAATTCTCAAAGCTACATGTTCAAGATCAATTGCACCTATATCATTTTTTGAAATTATTTCTTCACCTGAGTATTGTAGTAAATTTCATTGCAATAGGGAAATCAATCAATAAGTTTGATAGATTAAAAGTAGAAAATACTATTAGATTTAAAATAATGAAAAAACACATAAAATATCATTTAACATAAATAATTTGATAAAAAATGAGTTTACATTGAAGCTAAGAACAATTTAAGATTTTTTTATAAATATTTTCATTGCTTATTTTTCTAAAAATTCCTATGTAAAGAAAAAATATAATTAAATTATTGATATTAAATTTACATAAAAAATTAGGTTATACATCCATAGTTTATATGAATGGTTTTAATATTTTAATGGTTTATATATATTGTTGACCTCACCTGTTTTGATAATCTCAATCATGTATTCATATGTGTTGAAAATCCCAATTATGTTTTCATTCTCTATGATATCTTTAAGTATCATTGATCTATACTTTAATTCATTCAAATCTGTTATCAAACCAATAATAATTTTTAAAATAGTCTTTGAAATATGTTAATCCTCATTTATACATGTTCATACAAGTTATAAATTAATTCTAACACAATCGGATGTGTTCTGCATAAAACAGATAAGTAATCTGCCTATAGCTACTGATAAAGAGCTACCGGTACCCAGTCTACCGATAGACTTAGTCTACCGACAGACAGAGTCACTGATATACTTAAACACAGATCTACCGATGTACTTATAAATGTAAGCTACTGACTTACAGACAGCTACCGATACAAACATATAGCTACCGGTGTAAGTATAAATAGCTACCAATGGAATAAGAGTCACCGATGGACGAAACTACCGATACAGACTCACAGCTACCGATACCGACGCATGGAGCTACCGACGCATGGAGCTACAGACGCATGGAGCTACCGACGCATGGAGCTACCGACGCATGGAGCTACCGACGCATGAAGCTACCGACGCATGAAGCTACCGACGCATGGAGATACCGATAAACAAAGTCACCGATACAAGCATGTACCAACTGACGCATAGAGCCACTGATAGAGTCAAAGCAACTAATGACATTGAGCTTCCGATGTCCAAGCTACCGATGCTGATTACATACTGATCACTCAACTCACTGTTGGAATTTCTTTATTTATCTTTATTTAATCTATCTAACGGTCATATCATGTACATTTTAATGATTTGTCAAATATCTGATAAAGGTTGTCGGATGTCAAGAA
This sequence comes from Viscum album, assembly GCA_963277665.1. Lineage (NCBI taxonomy): Eukaryota > Viridiplantae > Streptophyta > Magnoliopsida > Santalales > Viscaceae > Viscum > Viscum album. The sequence goes on from OY728150.1 coordinate 1,595,671,996, forward strand.
CCCGTACCTCGTACCTGCAGAAAGGAAATCTTTTCTGTCCCCTGTTGACCATGAGATAAATATGAGAAGACTACGCTGCCCAAGAAGAGAATCGAAAAGAGAAAAGTGTGGTGGATGGAATATACCAAAAACACAAGAACGAGAAGAACACAGAGAAGCTCATAGACAATCAAGCATACTCGAGAAGTGTTCGGTGCATACAAGAAGAGCACTGAATAACTTCAACCACTACATTGTCACTGTCTGTGAACCTGGAGCATACGACACTCTGTTTCTCAAACAGAAACGAGAAGAGGACTCAAACTCACTTCTGATCGAATCCAAAGGAGTCCAGAACTACACTGAAATCACCAGAACCACTTCTAAACTCTACATCTCTTGTTCTGTGATTTATTATTATACATTTCGAGCAGTGTGTGTTATCTGCTGTATCTAACACATACACTGTCTCCTGTACTTAAACTGGAGGATTTGTAAATCCTTACCAAACTCTTTCATTCATTCTTTCCCACGAATAACAGTGGTAGAGGTCGTGTGTGACCTGGACAACTGGGTGCTGTTGTACTGTTTCCCACGAAGAACAGTGGTAGAGGTCTTGGACCTGGACAGTTGTAAACTGTTGAACCCCGATCCAGGGTGTGGATCATTTTTATATATAAACTTTTGACAGGACTAAGTCTCGGCTTGAGACTGAACCTCTTGGTTACATTTGTTGTGCCATCTCTTTCAAAGTTTTATTCCGCTGCTAATCACTTTAAAACCAATACTGTTTTTAAAGTTACTTTGATAATTAAATTAGCAAGTGTTTATGTTAAGTGTAGATTAGTAAGTTAGTTTCAAAATATAATCACACACTCCTGTGTTGATTAACTGGGAATTAATCAATCCCTTGAGAATCTAACAGAACCTCTACTTTAATATAAATTCACTACAGTTTAATTTATTATTTTATTTGGGGGTCTTTAAGATAGAGTTTTTAAATACAGAAATTTTAATTGGTACTCAATTCACCCCCCTCTTGAGTAATCCAATCCGACCAACACTTGGTATCAGAGGATTGAAAATACTTTCTAAAAGTACTCTGCTTTTGAACTGTGATTTTAGTTGTATTTTAAAGTTCTTAAAATTTCTGTTATATCTAAATTTTTATCTCTTTAAAATATTCTCATCATGGACAATAGACTTGAGGGTGCTGCTACTAACCGGCCACCTTTCTTCAATGGAACTAATTATGCTTAGTGGAAACTGAAAATGAAAATTCATCTAGAAAGCATAGGTTTTGATATTTGGACTGCTAATGAATCAGAATACAAAATTCCCACTACTGCTAGATCTACTTGGGATGAACCTACAAAGACTGCTTACAATAACAACTGTAAAGCTATGAATGCCTTGTACTGTGCTCTAGGAGATGAAGAGTTTAATAGAATTTCTTCTTGTAAAACTGCATATGAAATTTGGGATACCTTAGATGTTTCTCATGAAGGAACAACGAATGTTAAAGAAATGAGATTGAACACTTATACTATCAAGTATGATAATTTTAGAATGAAGCCTGACAAACCCATTTCTGACATGTATCTCAGGTTCAATGAAATTGTCAAGACAATGATCTCGCTGGGAAAGGATGTCTCATCGAAGGAACAAATTATGAGAATTTTGAGATGTCTACCTGATAGATGGAGAGGCACATCTGTCTCAATCAGAGAATCATGTGACATTGCTGCTCTACCTGTCAAGGAACTAATTGGAAAGCTGATGATGTATGAAGAAGAGCTTAAAGTGAATAAAGAGGAAGAAAATGAACCTCCAAGAAAGTCTGTCACTTTCAAATCTTCAACTTCAAAGAATAAGGACAAAGAAAAGCTTCATGTTGTAGTTGAAAGTTCAAGTTGTGAAGACAGTGAAAGTGATTCTGACAGTGATGCTGAGATGGCTCACATTGCTAGAAGATTTAAGAAATTTTATAGGAAAAAGAAGTTCTTCAGAAAAACAAATTATAGGGTAAGTATGATCACCAAGGTAAATGGAAAAAGGATTGGAAGAAAAATGACAAATCAGATGATGTTGTCTACTATGAGTGCAAGAGAAAAGGACACATTAAAGCCGACTGTCCAAAGCTGAAGTATAAAAAGAAATATGAATATAAGGACAATAAGTTTAAGAAATCCATGAAGGCTACGTGGAGTGCTTCTGAGGATAGCTCTACTGAATCTGAAAGCTCTGAAACTGAACACAAAAATAAGGCAAACATGTGCTTTATGACAAACACTTCTCAGGTAACTGCTGAAACTCCTGCTTTAAATTATTATTACTCTAGAGATAATGCAGAATCTGACTCTGATTCTGGAACAATGTCTAAAAATGAATTGTTTGAGTACTGTAATATGCTGGAAGCGACATGTAATGAACTTAAGGATAAATACAAAGGTTTAAAGAAACAACATGCTTTAAGTGTTAAGCATAAATCTGATCTTGATATAGAAAAGGAGAAGAATGCTCAACTGTTAAAAGATAACACTGAACTGAAACTATCTAATGAGCAACGCAAGAAAGAATTAGAGAAGTTCACCAATGGAAAAAATACACTAACACAGATGCAAGGAAAGAAAATAGAACCTAAATATACTACTGGTATAGGATACCAACCCGGATAGAGGAAAATTTCCAAAACTAGATTCATTTCTAAATCTGGATAGAATGAAGGTAATTCTGGAACTTTATATGCTTCAACCAGTTATATACATAGCTATGGATCTAATAAAGTTTATCTTTCAAAGCATGTCAATTCTACAAATTATATAAGACCCATTAGACAAATATGGGTACCTAAAGTGTTATTGGCTAACCTGTCTGGACCCAAGAAAATCTGGGTACCAAAATCATCTCCCATCTGAATCTGTTTTGTAGGGAACTTGCTTAAAGAGCTCCAGTAAAGAGACCTGGTATTTGGACAGTGGATGTTCAAGACATATGTCAGGAGACTTCTCTTGTTTCAAGAGTTTAATAAAATTTGATGGAGGCTTTGTCACCTTTGGTGATAATTCAAAAGGGAAAATCATCGGCCTAGGCCAGATTGGTAACACTGATTCAATTTTGATTTCTAAAGTTTTATTTGTTGATGGCCTTAAATACAATTTATTAAGTATTTCTCAGTTATGTGATGATGGTTTTCATGTTAAATTTGAAAATGATTCTTGCAAAGTTTTTAATTCTATGAATATTTTGGTATTTTCTGCCTTAAGAAATGAAAGTGTTTATGCTGTTAATCTGAATTCTTTAGCTAAGTAGAATATTACTTGTTTGAATGCTTTTCATAAAGAATCTTGGCTATGGAACAGAAGATTGGGACATTGAAACATTCACTCACTTAGAAAACTCTCTAGAAAAAACCTAGTTAGAGACCTACCTAAATTAGAATTCCCAAATGATAGAGTGTGTAACCCCTGTCAAAAGGGAAAAAACACAAAGTTTCTTTTAAATCAAAGAAAGAAGTTTCTAATTGTAACCCACTTGAATTGGTTCACATGGATTTGTTTGGACCATCAAGAGTTTCTAGTTTAAATGGGAAGCACTATGTATATGTTCTTGTAGATGATTTTTGTAGATATACTTGGGTATATTTTCTAGCTCACAAAAGTGAAGCCTGTTCTTATTTTGTTAAATAATCTAAATCTGTAAAGAACCTTAGTGGACTTAAGATTAAAACTTTGAGGAGTGATCATGGTCGTGAGTTTGAAAATCATGATTTTGAATCTTATTGCCCACACAATGGCTATACTCATAACTTTTCTGCCCCTAGAACACCCCAACAGAATGGTGTAGTAGAAAGAAGAAACCGAACCCTTCAAGAAATTTCTAGAACCATGCTCAATGAATATGACCTGCCTATTTATTTTTGGGCTGAAGCTGTAAATACAGCTTGTTATGTCATTAAAAGAGTCTTAATCAGACCTGTTCTTAAGAAAACCCCTTATGAATTATGGACAATAGAAAGCCTAAGGTTAATTACTTTAAAGTTTTTGGTTGCAAAGTATTTATTCTAAATACTAAAGATAATCTGGATAATTTTGCTTCCAAAAGTGATGAAGGAATTTTTCTGGGTTACTCTATTTCAAGTAAAGCCTATAGAGTATTCAATAAGAAAACCAAATGTGTGGAAGAATCTGTTCACATCAAATTCGATGAAACTGATCCACGTGAGCCTAAAACCTCTCTTGAGAATCTTGAAGAAGATTTTTCTATTCTGGACCTTAATGATAAATCTAAAGAACCTATTATAAAAGCATCCAGTTCTGGACTTTTTCCAGAATCTGATTCTGTTGAACCCGAACCTATAGATGAACCTGAAATTTCTAGTCCAACCTTTACCAGATCAACGAGGATTCTAAAGAATCATCCTTTAGAAGCTATTGTTGGTAATCTTGATAGAGGAACACAAACTAGAGCTTCTCTAAGAAGCCAGGTTGAACATCACGCTTTTCTTTCACAGCTAGAACCCAAAAATATCAATGATGCTATCAATGATGAATTCTGGGTAATAGCTATGCAGGAAGAATTAAATCAGTTTGAAAGAAACAAAGTCTAGGAATTAGTTGACAGACCTAAGGACACTTTGACAATAGGCACAAAATGGGTTTTTAGAAATAAAGTAGATGAATCTGGAAATATAGTTAGAAACAAAGCTAGAATAGTTGCACAAGGATATAGTCAAGAAGAAGGTATAGACTATGAGGAAACTTTTGCACATGTAGCTAGACTAGAAGCCATTAGAATCTTACTTGCATATGCTGCACATCTGGATTTCAAGTTATATCAAATGGATGTGAAAAGTGAATTTCTAAATGGTTTTATAATTGAAGATGTTTTTGTAGAACAACCACCTGGATTTACTGACCCCCATTTTCCAAATCAAGTTTTTAAACTTTCTAAAGCATTGTATGGTTTAAAACAAGCTCCAAGAGCTTGGTATGATAGAATTAGCAATTTCCTTACTTCAAAAGGTTTTACTAAAGGGATTGCTGATCCAACTCTTTTCATTAAAATAATTTCTAAAGATGTTTTAGTTGTACAAATATATGTTGATGATATTATTTTTGGATCTTCTAAACACTCTTTATGTACTGATTTTTCAAAAAGTATGAAAAATGAATTTGAAATGAGCTTAATGGGAGAACTTAAGTACTTTCTTGGATCTCAAGTATTTCAAAATGAAAATGGTATTATTTTGAATCAAAGTAAATATACAAAGGATCTTTTAAAACGTTTTGGTCTGGATAGTATCAAGGAAAGTGAAACTCCTATGAGTACTACCTGTAAATTGGATGCAGATGAAACTGGGAAACCAGTTGATCAAACAAATTACAGAGGTGTGATTGGTAGTTTACTTTATCTTACTGCTAGTCGACCTGATATTATGTTTAGTGTGTGTATGTGTGCTAGATTTAAAGCTAATCCAAAAGAATATGATTTGCTTGCTATTAAAAGAATTTTTAAATATCTCAAACACACGGTTAACTTAGGTTTGTTTTACCCAAAAGGACAATCCTTTGATTTAATGAGTTATTCAGATGCTGACTTTGCTGGATGTAAGTTAGATAGAAAAAGCACATCAGGAACATGTCATTTGCTTGGAAAATCCTTAGTTTCTTGGTGTAGTAAGAAACAGAACTCAGTTGCATTATCTACTGCCGAAGCAGAATATATAGCTGCTGGTAGTTGCTGTGCACAAATTCTGTGGATGAAACACACTCTTTTGGACTATGGATATGTTTTTAAACATGTTTCAATCAACTGTGATAACACCAGTGCAATAAACATCTCTAAGAATCCTGTATCTCACTCTAGAACCAAACACATAGATGTAAGACACCATTTCCTAAGAGATCACTATAAAAAAGGTGATATTTCTCTTGAATTTATTGGCACTGAACATCAATTGGCTGATATTTTCACTAAACCTTTAAGTTCGGATAGGCTAAGTTACATAAGACACGAATTGGGAATGTTTAATCACTGATGTGAAATTCTCACTGATGTGAAATTCTCACCGATGTGAATATTATCACTGATGTGAAAATTCTCACCAATGTGAAATTCTCACCGATGTAAAATTCTCACTGATGTGAAATTCTCACTGATGTGAAAATTCTCACCGATGTGAAAATTCTCACCGATGTGAAATTCTCACCAATGTGAAAATTCTCACCGATGTTGAAACTCACACCGATGCAATGTTTTAAAACATCTGTCTGCCGCCAAGAATATGAATCGTTTTATTTTATTATATCTTACTCTATTTTAGTCGTTTATTTGGAATTCCTAAATGATAAAACTAAGTCTAAGCCACTTCTTACCTCACCGAGCTCAAAATCGCTCACCTTCGAACCTTTGCTCCCAAATCGGCCAAGAACCCTAAACTCGCGATGGAAAAAACTAAGCTTCCTACCGTCAGAGATGAAAGAGTAGAACCAAAAGCTAAGAAGCAGAAGACACAGCATAAAGCCAGTGTTAGTGAAGTCAGAACTAGATCGGGAAAGCGACCAGTGAATCCTCACTTGCAGAATAGAGACATAGTAATCGAGAAGGAACTGTGCGTGGAATGGCTACTGCCTAGCAAATCGTTAGTACTCGAGATTCTAGAGGACCAGAAATGGGTGGATTGTTTCTCGAATAACAATGGCCCATACTACCCGAAGTTGGTAAAACAGTTCTACGAGTTTGTAACCTTCGAGAAATCTGAAAATGAGAATCGGGTAAGCTCTTTTGTAAATGGAAAAGAGATGTATTTTTCTTCAGTAGAGTGGGCTGAGAGTTTGAAAGTACCACATGAAGGTGTCTCTGGGTATGTATCAAGAGCAATGCCACCTAGCAGTGACATCTTTGATTATGAAACCGCCTTACAAGAGCTGACCGGTAATGGAAATCAAAGGCAAGTGGTTACTGCTGAAATGGATGGAGAGAATCGACTGCTCTTAAAGTTTGTTCAGCATGTGTTGATACTGAGGCGAGGAGATTTTGCAAATCTGAGATATCAAGATATCTATCTTCTTCATTTGCTAAGACATGGTGTAAAAATCAATCTGTGCAGATTGTTAATGCTTCAAATGGAAGACATGATTAGACCAAAGTCAAAGACTAATGCTTTGTTCTTTGCCAAGCTGATTTCAGTAATGATAAAAGTGAAAGGAATAGCTGAGTCTCAGGATGAGACAGTTGTAGTCAGGAATAATTTCTGCATCACCTCGACTGTTTGTCAGTACATGAAAATTAACTGGAACCCATGGAAGGGAGAATGGGTAAGTGATGATCAGAAGATATATGATAGGTTTAATCCTATGGATCATCCCTCAAGACCAAAGGATGAGAGAGATCCGAGTCTGAGACCTGATGAAGAGGAACCTGTTTATAGTGATGAAACAGAAGAAGAAGAAGAACAAACTCCTATGGATGTTGGAGGAGATCCAGACATTCCCCCAAGTCCTGTTGCAGAATTGGTTTATTCTAGGAAAGGAAAGGTAGAGGAAATTTTGTCTACTTATGAGGAAGACCAGTCTGTACCTCACCAAGAAGAAGATGAAAAGGAAAATGTATCTAAATCGCCTGCTTCTGGTAGTTTATGTATGAGTCCTTTGATTGGAAGCTCAGCTATGCCGACTGCTGAAGTAGAAAGAGATACAGAAGAAGTTGTACCTGTATCAGAAGATCTTCTAGATGCTGCACCTGTGGAACTTGTAGTAGAAGATTCTGATGAAGGGAATCCAGCACTGAATGCTGTTGTGATACATGAGAATGAACCCATTGATGGGGAGCATCAATCTGTTTTTGGAAATGTTACAGTAGCTGTTGATCTTGGAGACTGGGTAGAAGACCCAGGGTTTATAGTCTGTGGATTGGATTATCCGGATTTTGATAATGAGATGACTGTGAATAGACCGAAGACCAATTATGATCTTGCTTCTGAGTTGTTTCCAGATAATGTGGTCAGATTTCATGATCTGAATAAGCTGAAAGAGGACCTCAAAACCAGTTTTGTTGAAGAAGTGAAGTCAATGGAAACCTCCCTTTCATCCTCAATTAATTCAATAATGACTGATTCTGTAGTTAGTTTGGCCTCAGTAAAGGGATCTGCTGCAGTTGTCCCTAATGATTTTGTCTCTAAATCCGATCTTGAATCCATGAAGAATGAGCTGAAAGAATCATTCAGTGTATCAGTTGCTGAGATGAAGCAAAGGTTTTATGAAGAAATGAAAATGTTAGAGAGATCCTTCGAGCTATCTCTGGCTTGTAATTCATCTTCTTTTGTGTCTGAGCTTATGGAAGAAGTGAAAGAGTGCCAGACTCAGTCTTCGAGAATCGAAGAAGATCTGGAAGCTCTCAAGACAACAGTTGTTGCTTTGGATTCTTATATGAGCTCTAAGTCTCAAGCTGACAAGGACCTAGCTTATGTGAAGAGTATAGTAAGCCAGTTTGTCTCGGTGTTTGAAAGTTTCAAAACCTCAGTGAAGGATCATGTTCAATTACAAGACTCTCAAGTTCAAAGCCTAATCAGTGGTTTGTCTAAGAGTTTCAAAGAAACTGTTTCCTTCTCTCTTGGCCCTCTCACATCCAAACTAGTAGTTGACCTGAATCTAGTTCGAGCAATGTTGAAGGAGGATATTGGTTATATTTCAACCAGTGGCTCAGTGGACTCATCAGAGTTGATCCGAGTGGTGCTTTCTACAAGAGATTCTGCTAGAGAAATAATGAAGATTGTTCAATACTATATGAGAGAAGCCTCTGCCTCTCAGGAAGCCATAAAGAGCAAAGTGGACTACTATTTCACCAGAATTTTCACCAAGCATCAACTCGAACACCACTTCAAGCTGATGTTGGAAAACATGAAGCTCCCTCCAGTAACTCAAGATTTTAGAGAACAAGTGAGCCAACTAGGACAATTGACTCCTACCTTGGAGAAATTCATGGAGAAGAAAGATTATTTCATCTCTGCTATGGAAAGAGGAGGATGAATTATTATGGATTTTAGAAATCTGTTGCTGCCCTTCTTGCATGTTGATGCCAGACCAGTCATCGTACCTCCTGCTTTGCCTGCTTCTGCCTCAGCTGCTTCCACAGTCCAGCTGACTCCTGCTCAAGCTATTCGAAGCCTCACACCAATGATCACCCAAAGATCTTCAACCTACAGGCCTGACTCTGTGTCAGTGGCCCATCCTCCTTTGATCTTTTCTGGCATTCCAAAACCTTCACCTGCATCCTCACCACCCGAACCTTCTTCTGATCCCAAAGGAAAATCTCACGTTGCAGATGATGATTGATCCAGTGGCCATGATTTTTTGATAGGAATTCATTTGTGTTCTGTTTCTGTACTTTCTGACTGCTCTAATACAGAAGAACTCATTTTACTTCTCATGTTTTATTTGTCTCCTATATATATGCTTTCCCACTTTTTGATTATCACAAAGGGGGAGAACAAAATGAGAGAATGAGAAATATTTTCAATGGAGAAAAATAACCTTTGGGGAGAACAGAATGAGAAATATTTTCAATGGAGAAAAATAACCTTCTTTTCAATTTTATCTCTGATTTTATTATGTTTCTTTTTCCCTTCGGTACCTTATGATTGTTACCTCTGATAACTTATGTCTATATCATACAATTTCTATTATCTCTGATGCTGTTTTCTCTGAGAAAATTGAATTCAATATTATACTCTTTACTATTATATTTTCACTATGTTAAATTCCCATATCATAAATTGTGATTATCAAAAAGGGGGAGATTTTTGACCTCACCTGTTTTGATAATCTCAATCATGTATTCATATGTGTTGAAAATCCCAATTATGTTTTCATTCTCTATGATATCTTTAAGTATCATTGATCTATACTTTAATTCATTCAAATCTGTTATCAAACCAATAATAATTTTTAAAATAGTCTTTGAAATATGTTAATCCTCATTTATACATGTTCATACAAGTTATAAATTAATTCTAACACAATCGGATGTGTTCTGCATAAAACAGATAAGTAATCTGCCTATAGCTACTGATAAAGAGCTACCGGTACCCAGTCTACCGATAGACTTAGTCTACCGACAGACAGAGTCACTGATATACTTAAACACAGAGCTACCGATGTACTTATAAATGTAAGCTACTGACTTACAGACAGCTACCGATACAAACATAGAGCTACCGGTGTAAGTATAAATAGCTACCAATGGAATAAGAGTCACCGATGGACGAAACTACCGATACAGACTCACAGCTACCGATACCGACGCATGGAGCTACCGACGCATGGAGCTACAGACGCATGGAGCTACCGACGCATGGAGCTACCGACGCATGGAGCTACCGACGCATGAAGCTACCGACGCATGAAGCTACCGACGCATGGAGATACCGATAAACAAAGTCACCGATACAAGCATGTACCAACTGACGCATAGAGCCACTGATAGAGTCAAAGAAACTAATGACATTGAGCTTCCGATGTCCAAGCTACCGATGCTGATTACATACTGATCACTCAACTCACTGTTTGAATTTCTTTATTTATCTTTATTTAATCTATCTAACGGTCATATCATGTACATTTTAATGATTTGTCAAATATCTGATAAAGGTTGTCGGATGTCAAGAACCCGTACCTCGTACCTGCAGAAAGGAAATCTTTTCTGTCCCCTGTTGACCATGAGATAAATATGAGAAGACTACGCTGCCCAAGAAGAGAATCGAAAAGAGAAAAGTGTGGTGGATGAAATATACCAAAAACACAAGAACGAGAAGAACACAGAGAAGCTCATAGACAATCAAGCATACTCGAGAAGTGTTCGGTGCATACAAGAAGAGCACTGAATAACTTCAACCACTACATTGTCACTGTCTGTGAACCTGGAGCATACGGCACTCTGTTTCTCAAACAGAAATGAGAAGAGGACTCAAACTCACTTCTGATCGAATCCAACGGAGTCCAGAGCTACACTAAAATCACCAGAACCACTTCTATACTCTACATCTCTTGTTCTGTGATTTATTATTATACATTTCGAGCAGTGTGTGTTATCTGCTGTATCTAACACATACACTGTCTCCTGTAATTAAACTAGAGGATTTGTAAATCCTTACCAAACTCTTTCATTCTTTCTTTCCCACGAATAACAGTGGTAGAGTTCGTGTGTGACCGGGACAGCTGGGTGCTGTTGTACTGTTTCCCACGAAGAACAGTGGTAGAGGTCTTGGACCTGGACAGTTGTAAACTGTTGAACCCCGATCCAGGGTGTGGATCATTTTTATATATAAACTTTTGACAGGACTAAGTCTCGGCTTGAGACTGAACCTCTTGGTTACATTTGTTGTGCCATCTCTTTCAAAGTTTTATTCCGCTGCTAATCACTTTAAAACCAATACTGTTTTTAAAGTTACTTTGATAATTAAATTAGCAAGTGTTTATGTTAACTGTAGATTAGTAAGTTAGTTTCAAAATATAATCACACACTCCTGTGTTGATTAACTGGGAATTAATCAATCCCTTGAGAATCTAACAGAACCTCTACTTTAATATAAATTCACTACAGTTTAATTTATTATTTTATTTGGGGGTCTTTAAGATAGAGTTTTTAAATACAGAAATTTTAATTGGTACTCAATTCACCCCCCTCTTGAGTAAACCACTCCGACCAACACTTGGTATCAGAGGATTGAAAATACTTTCTAAAAGTACTCTGCTTTTGAACTGTGATTTTAGTTGTATTTTAAAGTTCTTAAAATTTCTGTTATATCTAAATTTTTATCTCTTTAAAATATTCTCATCATGGACAATAGACTTGAGGGTGCTGCTACTAACCGGCCACCTTTCTTCAATGGAACTAATTATGCTTAGTGGAAACTGAAAATGAAAATTCATCTAGAAAGCATAGGATTTGATATTTGGACTGCTAATGAATCAGAATACAAAATTCCCACTACTGCTAGATCTACTTGGGATGAACCTACAAAGACTGCTTACAATAACAACTGTAAAGCTATGAATGCCTTGTACTGTGCTCTAGGAGATGAAGAGTTTAATAGAATTTCTTCTTGTAAAACTGCATATGAAATTTGGGATACCTTAGCTGTTTCTCATGAAGGAACAACGAATGTTAAAGAAATGAGATTGAACACTTATACTATCAAGTATGATAATTTTAGAATGAAGCCTGACAAACCCATTTCTGACATGTATCTCAGGTTCAATGAAATTGTCAAGACAATGATCTCGCTGGGAAAGGATGTCTCATCGAAGGAACAAATTATGAGAATTTTGAGATGTCTACCTGATAGATGGAGAGGCACATCTGTCTCAATCAGAGAATCATGTGACATTGCTGCTCTACCTGTCAAGGAACTAATTGGAAAGCTGATGATGTATGAAGAAGAGCTTAAAGTGAATAAAGAGGAAGAAAATGAACCTCCAAGAAAGTCTGTCACTTTCAAATCTTCAACTTCAATGAATAAGGACAAAGAAAAGCTTCATGTTGTAGTTGAAAGTTCAAGTTGTGAAGACAGTGAAAGTGATTCTGACAGTGATGCTGAGATGGCTCACATTGCTAGAAGATTTAAGAAATTTTATAGGAAAAAGAAGTTCTTCAGAAAAACAAATTATAGGGTAAGTATGATCACCAAGGTAAATGGAAAAAGGATTGGAAGAAAAATGACAAATCAGATGATGTTGTCTACTATGAGTGCAAGAGAAAAGGACACATTAAAGCCGACTGTCCAAAGCTGAAGTATAAAAAGAAATATGAATATAAGGACAATAAGTTTAAGAAAGCCATGAAGGCTACGTGGAGTGCTTCTGAGGATAGCTCTACTGAATCTGAAAGCTCTGAAACTGAACACAAAAATAAGGCAAACATGTGCTTTATGACAAACACTTCTCAGGTAACTGCTGAAACTCCTGCTTTAAATTATTATTACTCTAGAGATAATGCAGAATCTGACTCTGATTCTTGAACAATGTCTAAAAATGAATTGTTTGAGTACTGTAATATGCTGGAAGCGACATGTAATGAACTTAAGGATAAATACAAAGGTTTAAAGAAACAACATGCTTTAAGTGTTAAGCATAAATCTGATCTTGATATAGAAAAGGAGAAGAATGCTCAACTGTTAAAAGATAACACTGAACTGAAACTATCTAATGAGCAACTCAAGAAAGAATTAGAGAAGTTCACCAATGGAAAAAATACACTAACACAGATGCAAGGAAAGAAAATAGAACCTAAATATACTACTGGTATAGGATACCAACCCGGATAGAGGAAAATTTCCAAAACTAGATTCATTTATAAATCTGGATAGAATGAAGGTAATTCTGGAACTTTATATGCTTCAACCAGTTATATACATAGGTATGGATCTAATAAAGTTTATCTTTCAAAGCATGTCAATTCTACAAATTATATAAGACCCATTAGACAAATATGGGTACCTAAAGTGTTATTGGCTAACCTGTCTGGACCCAAGAAAATCTGGGTACCAAAATCATCTCCCATCTGAATCTGTTTTGTAGGGAACTTGCTTAAAGAGCTCCAGTAAAGAGACCTGGTATTTGGACAGTGGATGTTCAAGACATATGTCAAGAGACTTCTCTTGTTTCAAGAGTTTAATAAAAGTTGATGGAGGCTTTGTCACCTTTGGTGATAATTCAAAAGGGAAAATCATCGGCCTAGGCCAGATTGGTAACACTGATTCAATTTTGATTTCTAAAGTTTTATTTGTTGATGGCCTTAAATACAATTTATTAAGTATTTCTCAGTTATGTGATGATGGTTTTCATGTTAAATTTGAAAATGATTCTTGCAAAGTTTTTAATTCTAAGAATATTTTGGTATTTTCTGCCTTAAGAAATGAAAGTGTTTATGCTGTTAATCTGAATTCTTTAGCTAAGTAGAATATTACTTGTTTGAATGCTTTTCATAAAGAATCTTGGCTATGGAACAGAAGATTGGGACATTGAAACATTCACTCACTTAGAAAACTCTCTAGAAAAAACCTAGTTAGAGACCTACCTAAATTAGAATTCCCAAATGATAGAGTGTGTAACCCCTGTCAAAAGGGAAAAAAACACAGAGTTTCTTTTAAATCAAAGAAAGAAGTTTCTACTTCTCACCCACTTGAATTGGTTCACATGGATTTGTTTGGACCATCAAGAGTTTCTAGTTTAAATGGGAAGCACTATGTATATGTTCTTGTAGATGATTTTTGTAGATATACTTGGGTATATTTTCTAGCTCACAAAAGTGAAGCCTGTTCTTCTTTTGTTAAATACTCTAAATCTGTAGAGAACCTTAGTGGACTTAAGATTAAAACTTTGAGGAGTGATCATGGTCGTGAGTTTGAAAATCATGATTTTGAATCTTATTGCCCACACAATGGCTATACTCATAACTTTTCTGCCCCTAGAACACCCCAACAGAATGGTGTAGTAGAAAGAAGAAACCGAACCCTTCAAGAAATTTCTAGAACCATGCTCAATGAATATGACCTGCCTATTTATTTTTGGGCTGATGCTGTAAATACAGCTTGTTATGTCATTAAAAGAGTCTTAATCAGACCTGTTCTTAAGAAAACCCCTTATGAATTATGGACAATAGAAAGCCTAAGGTTAATTACTTTAATGTTTTTGGTTGCAAAGTATTTATTCTAAATACTAAAGATAATCTGGATAATTTTTCTTCCAAAAGTGATGAAGGAATTTTTCTGGGTTACTCTATTTCAAGTAAATCCTATAGAGTATTCAATAAGAAAACCAAATGTGTGGAAGAATCTGTTCACATCAAATTCGATGAAACTGATCCACGTGAGCCTAAAACCTCTCTTGAAAATCTTGAAGAAGATTTTTCTATTCTGGACCTTAATGATAAATCTAAAGAACCTATTATAAAAGCATCCAGTTCTGGACTTTTTCCAGAATCTGATTCTGTTGAACCCGAACCTATAGATGAACCTGAAATTTCTAGTCCAACCTTTACCAGATCAACGAGGATTCTAAAGAATCATCCTTTAGAAGCTATTGTTGGTAATCTTGATAGAGGAACACAAACTAGAGCTTCTCTAAGAAGCCAGGTTGAACATCACGCTTTTCTTTCACAGCTAGAACCCAAAAATATCAATGATGCTATCAATGATGAATTCTGGGTAATAGCTATGCAGGAAGAATTAAATCAGTTTGAAAGAAACAAAGTCTAGGAATTAGTTGACAGACCTAAGGACACTTTGACAATAGGCACAAAATGGGTTTTTAGAAATAAAGTAGATGAATCTGGAAATATAGTTAGAAACAAAGCTAGAATAGTTGCACAAGGATATAGTCAAGAAGAAGGTATAGACTATGAGGAAACTTTTGCACATGTAGCTATACTAGAAGCCATTAGAATCTTACTTGCATATGCTGCACATCTGGATTTCAAGTTATATCAAATGGATGTGAAAAGTGCATTTCTAAATGGTTTTATAATTGAAGATGTTTTTGTAGAACAACCACCTGGATTTACTGACCCCCATTTTCCAAATCAAGTTTTTAAACTTTCTAAAGAATTGTATGGTTTAAAACAAGCTCCAAGAGCTTGGTATGATAGAATTAGCAATTTCCTTACTTCAAAAGGTTTTACTAAAGGGATTGCTGATCCAACTCTTTTCATTAAAATAATTTCTAAAGATGTTTTAGTTGTACAAATATATGTTGATGATATTATTTTTGGATCTTCTAAACACTCTTTATGTACTGATTTTTCAAAAAGTATGAAAAATGAATTTGAAATGAGCTTAATGGGAGAACTTAAGTACTTTCTTGGATCTCAAGTATTTCAAAATGAAAATGGTATTATTTTGAATCAAAGTAAATATACAAAGGATCTTTTAAAACGTTTTGTTCTGGATAGTATCAAGGAAAGTGAAACTCCTATGAGTACTACCTGTAAATTGGATGCAGATGAAACTGGGAAACCAGTTGATCAAACAAATTACAGAGGTGTGATTGGTAGTTTACTTTATCTTACTGCTAGTCGACCTGATATTATGTTTAGTGTGTGTATGTGTGCTAGATTTCAAGCTAATCCAAAAGAATATGATTTGCTTGCTATTAAAAGAATTTTTAAATATCTCAAACACACGGTTAACTTAGGTTTGTTTTACCCAAAAGGACAATCCTTTGATTTAATGAGTTATTCAGATGCTGACTTTGCTGGTTGTAAGTTAGATAGAAAAGGCACATCAGGAACATGTCATTTGCTTGGAAAATCCTTAGTTTCTTGGTGTAGTAAGAAACAGAACTCAGTTGCATTATCTACTGCCGAAGCAGAATATATAGCTGCTGGTAGTTGCTGTGCACAAATTCTGTGGATGAAACACACTCTTTTGGACTATGGATATGTTTTTAAACATGTTTCAATCAACTGTGATAACACCAGTGCAATAAAAATCTCTAAGAATCCTGTATCTCACTCTAGAACCAAACACATAGATGTAAGACACCATTTCCTAAGAGATCACTATAAAAAAGGTGATATTTCTCTTGAATTTATTGGCACTGAACATCAATTGGCTGATATTTTCACTAAACCTTTAAGTTCGGATAGGCTAAGTTACATAAGACACGAATTGGGAATGTTTAATCACTGATGTGAAATTCTCACTGATGTGAAATTCTCACCGATGTGAATATTATCACCGATGTGAAAATTCTCACCAATGTGAAATTCTCACCGATGTAAAATTCTCACTGATGTGAAATTCTCACTGATGTGAAAATTCTCACCGATGTGAAAATTCTAACCGATGTGAAATTCTCACCAATGTGAAAATTCTCACCGATGTTGAAACTCACACCGATGCAATGTTTTAAAACATCTGTCTGCCGCCAAGAATATGAATCGTTTTATTTTATTATATCTTACTCTATTTTAGTCGTTTATTTGGAATTCCTAAATGATAAAACTAAGTCTAAGCCACTTCTTACCTCACCGAGCTCAAAATCTCTCACCTTCGAACCTTTGCTCCCAAATCGGCCAAGAACCCTAAACTCGCGATGGAAAAAACTAAGCTTCCTACCGTCAGAGATGAAAGAGTAGAACCAAAAGCTAAGAAGCAGAAGACACAGCATAAAGCCAGTGTTAGTGAAGTCAGAACTAGATCGGGAAAGCGACCAGTGAATCCTCACTTGCAGAATAGAGACATAGTAATCGAGAAGGAACTGTGCGTGGAATGGCTACTGCCTAGCAAATCGTTAGTACTCGAGATTCTAGAGGACTAGAAATGGGTGGATTGTTTCTCGAATAACAATGGCCCATACTACCCGAAGTTGGTAAAACAGTTCTACGAGTTTGTAACCTTCGAGAAATCTGAAAATGAGAATCGGGTAAGCTCTTTTGTAAATGGAAAAGAGATGTATTTTTCTTCAGTAGAGTGGGCTGAGAGTTTGAAAGTACCACATGAAGGTGTCTCTGGGTATGTATCAAGAGCAATGCCACCTAGCAGTGACATCTTTGATTATGAAACCGCCTTACAAGAGCTGACCGGTAATGGAAATCAAAGGCAAGTGGTTACTGCTGAAATGGATGGAGAGAATCGACTGCTCTTAAAGTTTGTTCAGCATGTGTTGATACTGAGGCGAGGAGATTTTACAAATCTGAGATATCAAGATATCTATCTTCTTCATTTGCTAAGACATGGTGTAAAAATCAATCTGTGCAGATTGTTAATGCTTCAAATGGAAGACATGATTAGACCAAAGTCAAAGACTAATGCTTTGTTCTTTGCCAAGCTGATTTCAGTAATTATAAAAGTGAAAGGAATAGCTGAGTCTCAGGATGAGACAGTTGTAGTCAGGAATAATTTCTGCATCACCTCGACTGTTTGCAAGTACATGAAAATTAACTGGAACCCATGGAAGGGAGAATGGGTCAGTGATGATCAGAAGATATATGATAGGTTTAATCCTATGGATCATCCCTCAAGACCAAAGGATGAGAGAGATCCGAGTCTGAGACCTGATGAAGAGGAACCTGTTTATAGTGATGAAACAGAAGAAGAAGAAGAACAAACTCCTATGGATGTTGGAGGAGATCCAGACATTCCCCCAAGTCCTGTTGCAGAATTGGTTTATTCTAGGAAAGGAAAGGTAGAGGAAATTTTGTCTACTTATGAGGAAGACCAGTCTGTACCTCACCAAGAAGAAGAGGAAAAGGAAAATGTATCTAAATCTCCTGCTTCTGGAAGTTTATGTATGATTCCTTTGATTGGAAGCTCAGCTATGCCGACTGCTGAAGTAGAAAGAGATACAGAAGAAGTTGTACCTGTATCAGAAGATCTTCTAGATGCTGCACCTGTGGAACTTGTAGTAGAAGATTCTGATGAAGGGAATCCAGCACTGAATGCTGTTGTGATACATGAGAATGAACCCATTGATGGGGAGCATCAATCTGTTTTTGGAAATGTTACAGTAGCTGTTGATCTTGGAGACTGGGTAGAAGACCCAGGGTTTATAGTCTGTGGATTGGATTATCCGGATTTTGATAATGAGATGACTGTGAATAGACCGAAGACCAATTATGATCTTGCTTCTGAGTTGTTTCCAGATAATGTGGTCAGATTTCATGATCTGAATAAGCTGAAAGAGGACCTCAAAACCAGTTTTGTTGAAGAAGTGAAGTTAATGGAAACCTCCCTTTCATCCTCAATTAATTCAATAATGACTGATTCTGTAGTTAGATTGGCCACAGTAAAGGGATCTGCTGCAGTTGTCCCTAATGATTTTGTCTCTAAATCCGATCTTGAATCCATGAAGAATGAGCTGAAAGAATCATTCAGTGTATCAGTTGCTGAGATGAAGCAAAGGTTTTATGAAGAAATGAAAATGTTAGAGAGATCCTTCGAGCTATCTCTGGCTTGTAATTCATCTTCTTTTGTGTCTGAGCTTATGGAAGAAGTGAAAGAGTGCCAGACTCAGTCTTCTAGAATCGAAGAAGATCTGGAAGCTCTCAAGACAACAGTTGTTGCTTTGGATTCTTATATGAGCTCTAAGTCTCAAGCTGACAAGGACCTAGCTTATGTGAAGAGTGTAGTAAGCCAGTTTGTCTCGGTGTTTGAAAGTTTCAAAACCTCAGTGAAGGATCATGTTCAATTACAGGACTCTCAAGTTCAAAGCCTAATCAGTGGTTTGTCTAAGAGTTTCAAAGAAACTGTTTCCTTCTCTCTTGGCCCTCTCACATCCAAACTAGTAGTTGACCTGAATCTAGTTCGAGCAATGTTGAAGGAGGATATTGGTTCTATTTCAACCAGTGGCTCAGTGGACTCATCAGAGTTGATCCGAGTGGTGCTTTCTACAAGAGATTCTGCTAGAGAAATAATGAAGATTGTTCAATACTATATGAGAGAAGCCTCTGCCTCTCAGGAAGCCATAAAGAGCAAAGTGGACTACTATTTCACCAGAATTTTCACCAAGCATCAACTCGAACACCACTTCAAGCTGATGTTGGAAAACATGAATCTCCCTCCAGTAACTCAAGATTTTAGAGAACAAGTGAGCCAACTAGGACAATTGACTCCTACCTTGGAGAAATTCATGGAGAAGAAAGATTATTTCATCTCTGCTATGGAAAGAGGAGGATGAATTATTATGGATTTTAGAAATCTGTTGCTGCCCTTCTTGCATGTTGATGCCAGACCAGTCATCGTACCTCCTGCTTTGCCTGCTTCTGCCTCAGCTGCTTCCACAGTCCAGCTGACTCCTGCTCAAGCTATTCGAAGCCTCACACCAATGATCACCCAAAGATCTTCAACCTACAGGCCTGACTCTGTGTCAGTGGCCCATCCTCCTTTGATCTTTTCTGGCATTCCAAAACCTTCACCTGCATCCTCACCACCCGAACCTTCTTCTGATCCCAAAGGAAAATCTCACGTTGCAGATGATGATTGATCCAGTGGCCATGATTTTTTGATAGGAATTCATTTGTGTTCTGTTTCTGTACTTTCTGACTGCTCTAATACAGAAGAACTCATTTTACTTCTCATGTTTTATTTGTCTCCTATATATATGCTTTCCCACTTTTTGATTATCACAAAGGGGGAGAACAAAATGAGAGAATGAGAAATATTTTCAATGGAGAAAAATAACCTTTGGGGAGAACAGAATGAGAAATATTTTCAATGGAGAAAAATAACCTTCTTTTCAATTTTATCTCTGATTTTATTATGTTTCTTTTTCCCTTCGGTACCTTATGATTGTTACCTCTGATAACTTATGTCTATATCATACTATTTCTATTATCTCTGATGATGTTTTCTCTGAGAAAATTGAATTCAATATTATACTCTTTACTATTATATTTTCACTATGTTAAATTCCCATATCATAAATTGTGATTATCAAAAAGGGGGAGATTTTTGACCTCACCTGTTTTGATAATCTCAATCATGTATTCATATGTGTTGAAAATCCCAATTATGTTTTCATTCTCTATGATATCTTTATGTATCATTGATCTATACTGTAATCCTTTCAAATCTGTGATCAAACAAATAATAATTTTTAAAATAGTCTTTGAAATATGTTAATCCTCATTTATACATGTTCATACAAGTGATAAATTAATTCTAACACAATCGGATGTGTTCTGCATAAAACAGATAAGTAATCTGCCTATAGCTACTGATAAAGAGCTACTGGTACCCAGTCTACCGATAGACTTAGTCTACCGACAGACAGAGTCACCGATATACTTAAACACAGAGCTACTAATGTACTTATAAATGTAAGCTACTGACTTACAGACAGCTACCGATACAAACATAGAGCTACCGGTGTAAGTATAAATAGCTACCGATGGAATAAGAGTCACCGATGGACGAAGCTACAGATACAGACTCACAGCTACCGATACCGACGCATGGAGCTACCGACGCATGGAGCTACCGACGCATGGAGCTACCGACGGATGGAGCTACCGACGCATGGAGCTACCGATGCATGAAGCTACCAACGCATGAAGCTACCGACGCATGGAGCTACCGATAAACAAAGTCACCGATACAAGCATGTACCAACTGACGCATAGAGCCACCGATAGAGTCAAAGCAACTAATGACATTGAGCTACCGATGTCCAAGCTACCGATGCTGATTACCTACCGATCACTCAACTCACTGTTTGAATTTCATTATTTATCTTTATTTAATCTATCTAACGGTCATATCATGTACATTTTAATGATTTGTCAAATATCTGATAAAGGTTGTCGGATGTCAGGAACCCGTACCTCATACCTACAGAAAGGAAATCTTTTCTGTCCCCTGTTGCCCGTGAGATAAATATGAGAAGACTACGCTGCCCAAGAAGAGAATCGAAAAGAGAAAAGTGTGGTGGATAGAATATACCAAAAACACAAGAATGAGAAGAACACAGAGAATCTCATAGACAATCAAGCATACTCGAGAAGTGTTCAGTGCATACAAGAAGAGCACTGAATATCTTCAACCACTACATTGTCACTGTCTGTGAACCTGGAGCATACGGCACTCTGTTTCTCAAACAGAAACGAGAAGAGGACTCAAACTCACTTCTGATTGAATCCAACGGAGTCCAGAGCTACACTAACATCACCAGAACCACTTCTATACTCTACATCTCTTGTTCTGTGATTTATTATTATACTTTTCGAGTAGTGTGTGTTATCTGCTGTATCTAACACATACACTGTCTCCTGTACTTAAACTAGAGGATTTGTAAATCTTTACCAAACTCTTTCATTCTTTCTTTCCCACGAATAACAGTGGTAGAGTTCGTGTGTGACCGGGACAGCTGGGTGCTGTTGTACTGTTTCCCACGAAGAACAGTGGTAGAGGTCTTGGACCTGGACAGTTGTAAACTGTTGAACCCCGATCCAGGGTGTGGATCATTTTTATATATAAACTTTTGAGAGGACTAAGTCTCGGCTTGAGACTGAACCTCTTGGTTACATTTGTTGTGCCATCTCTTTCAAAGTTTTATTCCGCTGCTAATCACTTTAAAACCAATACTATTTTTAAAGTGACTTTGATAATTAAATTAGCAAGTGTTTATGTTAAGTGTAGATTAGTAAGTTAGTTTCAAAAGATAATCACACACTCCTGTGTTGATTAACTGGGAATTAATCATCCATTGA
Organism: Viscum album; assembly: GCA_963277665.1. NCBI lineage: Eukaryota > Viridiplantae > Streptophyta > Magnoliopsida > Santalales > Viscaceae > Viscum > Viscum album. The sequence goes on from OY728150.1 coordinate 1,595,694,181, forward strand.
GAATCTAACAGAACCTCTACTTTAATATAAATTCACTACAATTTAATTTATTATTTTATTTGGGGGTCTTTAAGACAGAGTTTTTAAATACAGAAATTTTAATTGGTACTCAATTCACTCCCCTCTTGAGTAAACCACTCCGACCAACATATATTTTATTGAACTTTAATGCAAGAGTGTATATATTTTAAAAACAATTTCATATTTTCATTTAAACAAATATGTTAATTGTAGAAGAAATTTATATGTAATTTCATGAAACATTAAAATAAATAATTGGAAATCAATCAAAATTTAATGATATGAACTTATTTTTATTTTTAGGTATAATTCAAGATAAAAATGAAGCACAAAATATAACTAGGTATTAAATTTGAAACCTAAGTAATAGATGTTGTAATTTTATAATTGGGATCACTTACAAATATTTTTATTATGTTTCATGTGTATTTTTAAATTAATTAAATATTAATCAATAATCACAGAATTAAGAATTTAATATAAATTTAACTAGTTTAGTATATATAATATTTTTTTACCATATGATAAAATGATGGAAATGATTTATTTATCAAGTCACTTATCGAAGAATTTCCATGATAACAAAACACTTTTAAGGAAATAAAGACAACAAATATAATTAATGATATAGACTAACCATGTTAAGAAGGAATTCATGATAAAATATATATCATTTCAAATAACATAAAAAATACATTAAATGTTAATACTTTGATCTATTTAGTGATGTTATCATTTTTTTCATTTTCTATAAATTTTCTATAATGAAAAGATCCCTAAATGTATTTCGATAAGATTAAGGTTATGGGGTGAATGTTTTGTTTATAAATTTCCACATTCATTAACCCTATTTTAGATTTTAATATTTAATAACTATGTACATATTGTAATAATTAGGCTATGTGATATATCTTTTGAAAACATGTGTTTGATTTATTGATATGGAAGGAGTTAGAGTTAATGAAAAAAGTTACTGAGGAATCATCATAGCCACTGTAGTGGATGTATTATTGTTCTTTTAGAAGAAGAAACTTGATAGATTCGAATGAAAAGAATGGATATTTATTGATCTAGAATGAATGCATATTGTCTTGTGTGTAAAATGATAATTTAAGATTCATATGGTTGTGAAAGAAGTGGGAGATTACACAAAGGAATTTGGAAAATGTTGTTAAAAGATTTGTGAAGAAGCCGAACATCACGCCATGAGGTATGAAATCATGTCACGATTGAAGTTCATAAAAAACCATAAAAGGAAACAATTTCCCTATTTATGTAAGAGTCAGAGTTATAATACAAGTATAAGGGTTACACCGTGAGTATAGTTTCTTTTGAAAAAATTTCAAATTCCAAAATGAGTGTATACCTAATGTTATATATAAAAGTACAATGAAATTAAGTAAAAAGAAAAATATCATGCTAAGAATTGTCCATAAATAAGGGTCCCTTGTATAAGAGAAAATTGTAAATGTCTACATATAGGATAATACATAGGAGTAACTACTCAGGTTAGCTGATATGTAAAGGTAATATAAGTGTTTCATGGTGCAAAAAAAAGATTCACATCGTGAAGATAAATATGAAAGGATTTCCTAGGATAAATCTTGGAAACTTAATATTAACTCCATTACCTTTTTACCACAACTTATTTTAATTCCATGGGAAGGATTTTCACATAGGGAATATGATTATCATGTTTATTGTGACACTACCTATTTGGTAATTTCCATTCCATGAATCAATCAATCACATCATGATTGGTCTAATTTTGAGAGGGAACAAACTAGGACATGCTTTATATGACAAAAAATATATGGTATTTCATTTTGATGTAGTGTTTCATGTCACAAATTGGTTTTAAAATCATGAAGATATAGAGAATCATACTTTAATATTCATTGGAATTATTAATAAGATTCCATTGGATTTATTTGATCGAGTGGTTGACTAAAAATCACATCATGAATAATGATAACATATTTTTATAAGGAAGAAAATATAGAATACTACACCATGACTAGGGAAGTCACACCAAGAATATGTTGTTTCAAAAATATATGGAAGATTTGGTTATATTTTAAAAATATGGAAATGACACTAGATTTTAATAAGTTGACTCAGTTTGATTAGTATATCATGACCACATTAAAACATGTGGCACACTTGATATGATCACAGTGGATTAGAAAAGGATAATTAATCCAAAAAAATATGTTAAGGGTGTGATGCATTGAAGGATTTATAAAAACTAATTGTAACAATTCAATAATAGAATGGGGGTAATATTAAATATTTGGAAATATAATATTAAAAAAATTGATGATCTGGTTTCATTAGGAAAGAATGATAAAAAATTATGAACATATCAGATGTCTATTTTAAAGAAGAGTAATCTAGAAGTTCCATATATGGAGTACCATTTTAATATATAGTTCGGAATAAAGAATAAGGATAAAAAAAATAAAGGAGTTATATTACTATATCTAACTAATGAAGAAGGATAGATATAATATTATCCCAGAAAGGATTAATATTTATCAGGAAGCATTAATTTTAGCTACTATTTTTTATGAAGATAGATACTCAATACTCACATTGATGAGTTGATCATAGGTGGAATTAAATAAAGAGGGTGAAATAAACTAGATCTTAACAAAGATATGAGGATGAAATGTGTCTCAAAAACCTATGAAGATATGGAAGAGGCCTTCATCTCCATAAACTATTGAAGATAAACTCATATATATAAACAAACCAATCCACCATCGAAGTAGTACATGGGTTGGAAAAAAGGAAGTATCCATATGATATATGGTGTGTCTTTCCTAAGAATTATAAAGGAAGTGAATGATGGCATTTAGTAATAGGGATCTAAACTCATGCATCTATAGAAGGTGAGTATAATAGATTTTGGTACACCAACACATTACTATTTTTTTCTCCTTTGATTATCCATTATTGGTGAACCAGGTATAATTTTTGTATTCTAGGAATAATTTTAAATTTTTGTATATATGATGAGATTTAGAGGGATTTATTGAAAGTTTAATGAATTATGAAGTTTAATTATAATTCTTTATAATAGTGAAATAAGATCTAACAAATGGGGGATTTAGTATACGATAAAGTATAGTTTTAAAAATCCTTAATTCACCCCCCTCAGAGTATATATTATGTTACAAAAATTGGTATCAAATCTAATGATTTATATTATGGATTTAACCTAAAACATTTATCTTCTGAAGATTTTATGGTTATACAAGATATGGATTATGTATAGAAAATTAATCTATTTTATGGGATTCATTTTTCTAACTGGAAGAATAAATTGATTTCATATTTATAAGTACATCTTGTAATCCCTCATGATATCTTGTTAGTTGGATTTTTTATTATAATTAGATATGGAATTGTGTTTGGTATGAATCTAATAAATAAATATATATATATTCTTGTGCTAATAAAATTTTAAATAATGACTTTGAAGAGGGTGTTTCTTAGAAAATAGTTCATTTCATGTCTTGTAATGATATATTAATGAATTTGAGAGAGTTTTATGGTAATGAATCCCTATTTAAGGAAAAAAAATATGATGATTATACTAGTGGAGAATATGAAATAGTTGAATATTTGGATATAAATTCTATTAAATAAGACTTTCATATATCTTGGTTTAAGGAGAATAAGAACAAGAAGAAGGAAACCAATAAATTGGGTATTCCCATAAAGGTAAAGACATAGATTCCTTTTGTATATCTGAATCTATGACTATAGTAGATGTTTCATAAAAATATAAAGATATAGATTATAAATTACCTGAATATTTGGAAGATAATGTTAGAAAAGAGTTAACCACTTCATGTAGAGAAACTGATGATTTTTTGAAATAAAAAATAGATTTATTAATCCTTGAAGTGTGAAGTAAACCTCTCGAAAGCTGAAGGAAGAAATAATTATTGTTATGTAAGAGATTTAAAAGAAGTTAATATAATGTTAATAAAGTAATAAATGAATTAAAATGAGTATATTATATGAATGAATATGAAAATATAGAAAAAAATTAACATACTTGAATAAATTTTACATGAGTTGATGTTAAGCATAGAGGAGTAGAAACTCCATGAATCATCAATGTCTACATTAAGTGTTGTGAACCAACCCATGTCAACCCAACCCATAAAATATGACGACATGAAATAAGGACTAAAGTCTTCTTCAGATCATAATGGGCTGGAAACAATCACTAAGGAATTACAGATAATCATTTGTTTGTGTTTTTCCAATAAAAATCCAACATGACACATCAATGAATTGGATAACCACACCAATATATTTATATATAAAATTGAATAAACAAAAATTATTAAAATAATATCATATCATCAACAAATCATAACTAATAAATAGTACATATACATATGTAATCTAAAATTGAAACTGGTAATAAGGCCAAAATATCTAATTTATAATATACCAATGATAAAAAATCACAAAAACACTAAAAAATAATGCATCTTCGTGAGGCTATGTCTCCACTATCTCAAAAAAACCATGGATATCAGTAATCAAGAATGAAAAATGAACTTCATGGAACACTTTCCCTTACCTATGTCCTAAAAACCAGACCAACATACACTAATGGTACATACAGTGCATAAGGGACAAAACCCAGTAGGTTAAAACCATTAGTCTATATGAGGCCTTTATCAATGTAAACCAATAAATCTAGTTTCAAAACTCATTTTCAAAAACAAGTTCACTTTAAAAAGATAGTTTCAATTAAAAAACAATATAAATCCCTTTTAATTTTCTTAAATGAATTAACTTTTTAAAACATGGAAGAGAAGGATAAAATACTGAAACAAATACACCAAAAATAAAGTCTCTCAATGCACCCAAAATGGATTTAACATGGGCATAATAATAACCTAAATATATATATAAATAAGTAATGAAAATGGTATAAGAAAAACATATCACAACCAAAGAAGGAACATGAATCATGCAGAAATTATATAAGAACAAACCACGCATAAGTAATATACACCATGGGATCTAACCAAGAGGGTATACTATGAAATATTATATAAAATGGGGTTTTAGTCGGATAAGCTAGACATAATAAATTTGTATGCTCTATAGATCTTCCCCGTACCCAACCATAACTCCATGGGAACTCTTGGTCCATATGGACACATTTTAGAAGCTTCCTTTTTCTCCCTCCCAAATGCTCCCATGGTTCCCTGGACAACATTCCATAGATTGTCCAAGGCATTGGATATGATTCTATTTTTCCAAGTCATAAACACACAAACACACCCAAGGTATCCCATGTACTATACAATTCCAATCACATAAACCTCAATGAGTTCTAATTTCATAATCCACATAAAATCCATTTTCAAAAAAATTTCATGTCCATAACATGTCATGTATTCGATACCATGAAAGTGCTCTTTGAAAACCCTTTCTAAAACCCATTTGAAAGAGTAAAACCTCATTTAACCATTTTATCAAAAACATGGAGTGAATTAAAGCTAAATCACTTTGATAACCCAATTTGATCAACTTGTAGGATAGGGTTTCCAAGTTCGATAAAAATGGAAGAATAAGGATAAATAAGGGGAAGTGAAGGATAAATCATGAATAAATCTAGATTACATTGAATGAAATCAGTAAAAGAAGTAATTGATCCACCAAAATCCAAAGGAGGAGAGCTTAGGGTTCAAAGGACAGGGATATGCATATATGAGGGAAGAAATGATGGATAATTAAATAAAAATTAATTAGGTAAAATGGCCAAAATCTATTTTAATGTCCTTGACACACCACATGGGTTGACCCCATAGTTCGAAATACCATGCTCCAACTAGTTTGGAGATATTATATCCCCAAAATTCAACCATCACATTTCTTAGAGATCCTAACATGGTTAAGAAAATCAGGATCATGTCAAGAAATCCCCATTCCACCCCAAACATCCTTCTCACATGGTTTCCTACAAAATTTCACTAACCACGCACCAACCTGTGCCAGGTCTTATTTTCCTATCAATTGATAATTTCAACCTATAACTCTAAAAATATTCCCAAATAGATAAATTAATAAATAATCTTCAAAATAAGTAATAATAGTTATCTAAAAGGTGTTATAATTCTCCCCACCACGACCTTTATTCACCCAAAACATCTTCAGGTATCTTCGAAATAAAACAGACGAGGGAATTTCTCCCTCACCAGAGCTTCCAATATGAAGTATCATGGGAATCACTACCATTCTATAAAACAATAAATACAAATGAGATCTACTTACTATAGATCACATTATTCTTGTAATCCAGGATATGAATATGATACTCCACAATAGTAGTGCTAAAATCTAACTCCAATCTCTCCACTCTACAACCAAATATGGGTATGGAAGGTAACACTTCAATTAGGAAATGTGGAATACTTTATGGATCATGGTAAGTCATAGATATGGATCCAACCAATAAGTCACCTTCCTAAGATACTCCACAATCTAAATTAACCTGATATAATGTGTAACTATCTTGCCCATATTTTCTAAATGATTTTGTATTAGTGAAATGAATATCGAGAGAAATAATTAATCACCAACCTCAAACTCTGGTGGGTGATTAAAACAATCAGAATATTATTTTTGAAAACTCTGAGCAGTCACTAACCTATTTTAGATCAAATTCACTTTCTCCATCATCTCTTTGATGATACCCAATACTACTAAAGAACCCTCACCAAGCTCATCCCAACATGATCACCTATAAAATTATTCCAAAGGGCCCATCTTGATCACAGTTTGGTAAATTTTATTGTATAAAAATTCATCCAATTTTAGGTACCTTTCCCAAGACCCCCATTGTCCAGTACATAATCATGAAGTATATTCTAAATAATTTAGATGTATCTCTCACTCTGACCATTCATCTATGGTTGATAATCTATGCTCAACGAGAACTAGTTTCCCCTGGATTTTTGGATACTTTTTCATAACCAAGAGGTAAAACAAGTATCCTAGTAAAAAATTATAACTGAAGGAACACCATGGACCCTAAAAATATATTGGACATAGATGTTCTCAAGACCATTTCATTAATAAACTTCAGAATGGTAATGAAATTGTTAAATTTATTCAACTAATCTTTAATCACTTATATATCATCATACCCACTCGTAGTATCAAGTACAATAATAAAAAAGTATATAAAGATCTCATCCCACTTTCACACTTTAATGAGATGAGTTTGAACCAACTCGACTAACCTTTTACACTCTAATTTGATCCTCTGATTGGTAAATCATTGATATAAATATTTAAAACAAACCATCTCATATTGGGTCAACAATATCAAAACCTCAAAGTTTAAAACATATAAGTACTCCTGAGGTGAATGAATTGATAGAAGAAATTTCCTCATGTATCACCTTTTAACTCATTGGGAAAATAACTATCAATCACTTCCTAAAAATAGGGTTTCATTAGGATACCAATACTAATAACCCAAGGGCTCTACATCAATTATAACTATACTAATATATAGGTAGTCAGGGTTGGAATCCTGATCACCTAAAACCCGATCAATAAGAGAGGCTATGACCTAAACACTGGTCAACAACACCTTTATCCATACCCCAAAATCTCCAAAATTTGATAAAAAACCAATTAAAATCTACTCATCCATTGATTCATTAACTTCCTATATTTGAAACTTTCTACTCAAGGCATCATTGACTGCTTTCCCCTTCCTAGGGTTATAATCGATATTGAAATCAAAGCTATGAATATACTTCACCAAGCAGATCTAACTAATGTTAAAGTCCCTTTGGATGAATATGTACATGTTGATCTTAATATACTAATAGAATATAAATCATTCCCTGATGTGGTAATTGTGCCAAGTATTCAATCCATGAATCAAAATTACAATATTAAGGTTATGGATGGGGTAATTCTTCTCACATAGGTGTATCTGATGAGAGATATAGGCCCCCACATGATCATAATTCATCATCACACACTCAAAACATACACCTAAGGCATTAAAATACACTAAATATCTCTTTATAGGATCATAAAGAATCAAAAATTGAGTTAAAGTCATAATAACCAATAAATATTCAAAATAATTTTGACACTTATCACTCCACTCAAACTTAATCCCTTTCCAACTCAATATTTTCAAGGGAGAATATATCCAGGATAAGTTTTGAACACAATGCCTACAATATTCATCCAAGATTAAAAATATCCTAATATCAAACATGTTCTAGGGATGGTCCCAATACATAACCACTTGGATATTTTTGGGATCCACATAAACCCCTTTCTCATCTATCACAAAAATAAAAAATATACCCGTGGGATTTAGGACTAAAAATTAGACAACTTTTCATATAGGTGATGCACTTTAATGATTCCAAAAGAAAGTTTTAGATGGTGTCTATAGTCCTCCTATATCTTGGAGTACACTAAGATGTCATCATGAAACCTAACTACAATGGTTTCTAGAAAGTATTGAATGATTTTGGTTATCAATTCAATAAAGGACATAAGAGCAATGGTAAGGATGAATGACATAACTAGACACTCAGAATACACATACTGGATCCCAAAGGAGGTATTTGAAATATCATTTTCCTAACATTTCAACCGATGGTATATAATACCTATTACCCTACAATAGACCTTAAATACTATATCAAACCGAACATAAGTAATCATTTCTAATAAAATGAAATATTTTTACCATTCCTTTTACTTTAATATTGTTTTCATAAAATTCAGTTTCAGATTTCTTTGAAATCCACCAAACAGTTATTTGTTTTATAATAAACCAATTTATGTCTTGAAAATCAAAAGAATTGATAATTTTATCTTGAACATAATTTTTATAATTAAAAATAAACTTTTATAAAAAAATATGTTTTATTCATGCTAATTTTAATAATTAGTTGGAAATAAGAATAAAAAACATTTATTATATAAAAATACATTTTGTCTATAATTTTTTCAATATCTTCTGATTTAATGAAATAGTTGATTTTCTCAAATTTTGAAATTGAATTTGGTAAAATTGTTTCAAAATTGGGATTTAGAATGTCAAAGATTGTTAAGATAGGTAATATTATATTTTAGTAATAAAATAATTACCATGGTTAATTTTTAATCAAGATTAATAAGGGTAAAAATGGGTAAATGAAAAATCTAAAATGTTTAATATTTAAAAGCTCACTTAAACCTTTTATAAATCATTTCTAGGTATGAAATTTTTAACCACATGTCTTAAATTCCATTTATTCACCTAAATCTCCTAACACTCCTAACACCCATGCAATTTCATTCTTAACCCTTACCTAGAATTAGTTTATATGAAAAAGCCTCTACTTTTACCTATAAAAGGAGTCCACTGCCACCCATTCTCTCTTCCTACACCACCATAAAGGATTTTATCATGAATTTACCTTCTTCGTTCCTCTATAAATCCCTCATAAGGAGTACCTAAGGATTTAAGGAGTCCTCCCAATATTTAAAAACCTACCTAGTTATGTAAAAGATTCCAATCATTATATTTCCTTTCTAATTAACGTTTTTCTATTATAAAACTACTTCCAAATATTTCATTTATTGTGATTTTATTGTGTTATATCCCATTTAATATTTTACTATTGAGAGACTACTTATCCTCTCTCATTATAGATGTTTTATTTTACCTTTAATATGATGATATAAGGGTTATTATTCCATTAATTCCATTTTTAATTGTAAAAATTTATAGTAATGTCATAATTATTGTAATTATATGGAATTATAACCCTTTTTTTGTTTATACAATGAGATATAATATTATTAAATACTTTTACTAAGCCTTCATAATGCCTAAAAATCCTAATTTTTTGTTAAAGTAAAGAGTGTACGATTTTCCAAGAAATGAAAACCATGTCTAGATATGAGAAATTGGATGCGGATGTTTCAGATATTAACCTATGGGTAACCACTCATAAATGAATTTATTGATAATATACTGAACTATCACCATGATTCATGATGAGTGGGCCTAATACTAGACACCTGGCTAAACATTCCCCAGGGATATGCTTTTGAATATTCACATGCTCTTTTTGAACCATTATGAAGGAGTTTTCCTACAAATAGCTTGGTCTTCTTCTAATGTAAAATATTGAAAAAATTAATTCCTTACATGGATAACCCATCACATTGAAATTACCCTCATTAATTTTGTTATTTAATAAGGTAAATTCATATTTCCTTGATGATAACCCTGAGCATCTAAATTGATTAAGGGATGATCACCTATACATCAAAATTATACTATTTAATTAGGAAGTATTTATTTTCTATATTTTTCATTACATGAGTTGCCATTTTTTATTCATCAACATGTTTTATAGGGAATGGTTTGAAATATATTGTTAAATCATATAGTGAATGAATTTTACCTAATTTAGCGATGAGTGAAGAGACAAATTATATATCCCCTCGATGCATCAACATGTCTCATGTGACAAAAAATATTGGGTTTTAGTGTATACTTGTCCCCACATCAGTATAGTATCTTGGATTAGATCCTTGAAAATAATTTCTGATTTATGGTACTATGATTTCCATTAGTATGTGATAAATGATTATTTTAATCCATTTTTTCATTTATTTTCATGGATATAACATGCCCTCAGTTTATGTTTATTATGGTTGCATGTTTTTTATTTATTATTTACACATCACTTGTGCCATGTTTATGTTATAAAATATTCCACTATATGATTTTACTTTCTAAGCATCTAATATCACCCTTATTTTTTTCATTTCCCTAGGAATCATATATGAGAACTATGTGTAATTTTCATAGATACAATAGATGGTTAAATAATTTTCTTATGATGTGTTCATATTGGATCTAATGTTTCTACATGTAATATATGTATGCATATAGACTTATTATATTTATAAGATATTGGATCCTACAAAAACTCTTTTATTATATAATAGTAATGGAATATAACTATTGTATTCATGTTTTTATAGTATGGGTTTTTAATGTTGGTATCAAAATAAGTTTAGTAGGAATATTGGGGACTAGATTTATATAATCCTAGTTTGAAAGAACAAGTACATTGAAAAAATCATATATTTAAATGAATCGCTCTAGAAATATTAATAGGATTTATATTTTACAATTCAATATCAGGTGTATCACATTATAGAGATATGGTGACTAATGTGGGGAATGAGAATCATATAAACACTCATAGTCAATGTAGGTATGCTCCCCGTGAGAAATTTTATAAAGCTATAGTTGTGGTTAATAGAATCATAACCATATTAGGATAGTCAACCCTTGTTATGAAAAATAATCTCCCCCACATAAAGTAAACTACTGATCCACTACATGGTGTAACTACATATGACCACTTCATGTGAAAAAACCTCCATGATTCTATGAAACTACTAATCAATTGATAGTTGAATTAGGGATAAAGTCAATAGAGGATATCTTTATCACTTTTGGAAGTAATGAAAAGAAAAAATCCATCATGGAAGTTTATATTTTGAAGGGAGATACAGACTAATATTTGCTACTAATTCAAAATAATAAAGATAAAGATGAGATAAATTGAATGGAATATGGAACTTTTAGAGAGGTATTCTATGGAAAATACTATCCAGATGAGAAAAGATAAAAAATGGAAAGGTATTTTCTCAATCTAATAAAAAAGGAGGTATTTTTTATTTACTATATTCCCAACTAAACAAGGTTAGATAGAAAAGTTGTAAACTATATAAATGTAATAGAAATAAATGTTGACAATTAATTTGATTGGTTAAAAATAAAAATTGGAATGGTGTTAGTCCCTATATAATTTTAATCATATGAATATATAGTCTCAAGAAACATTAAGATAGAAAATTAGTTATCTAGTTTGTATGTATTTCAGGGAAACCAGGGGAAGAAGAGGATGATTGAGCATCATGGGAAGAACTGTGTGGAAAAGGGGAAGAATACAAGGACATGATTAAGAAGTTGTGATAACTATGGGAAGAACCACCATAGGGATTAAAGTAAGGGGATATTGTATTTTTACAAGGGTAGAGAAAAAGGAAATCAAGCTCACGAAATCAATGGAAATGGAGAATTTTTTGATGATTAATTATTTAACTATAAGGAGAAAAGAAATTATGTGAACCAATGCCCCAAACATTAAAAAATTTACCTCATAAAAGGATAAACTTATGTGATTATCATTACTGAAGTCAAAATTCAAAGTGATGTGGTGGAAGGTACTTTGATCATATCCAGAAAGCTAGGTATTGTTTTATTTGATTTTGGATCCGGTCACTATTTTATATTTTCTATTATTTAGAAAAACGTATAATATTTACCTATCACCCAAGTGAAGGAGTTATCAATTAATACTTTTAGTAGAAATATTATTTTCAAAAATCTATGCTAGTTAGTTTCAATTTTGTTGCCCGAATATTCACTATTTCAAATCTTTCTTATTATTGTATTGACCCTAACCCCAGTAGCCCGAAGCCAGTGCCTTACTATATTATATTTTCATGATTATAGGTATTTAAATCCGGGAGTTTTGATTAGTTTATATGTTTTTAGGAACAAGATATATTTATGATACCCATTTTACATTGAGAATAAAAATAAAATATAATACATAATAAAAGCTAATAAACTACATCCTTAAAAACTCGTTCAAAGATATCTTATTTATAACATAGATAAATGAAAAATAAGATGCAGTGAGATCATATTCTCAAAAAGGGTTATGCACAATGGAAAAAATCATGAATCAGTAAGAATAAATAACATGGAAAGGTAAATAACTGAACACAAATAACATTTAAATAATATGATATGGTATAATCAATATAGAAAGGTAAATAACTCAACATGATCGAATCTTAAATAACTAGATAATAAATAATCAATAAAGAAAGTTAAATAATTGAACATTCATTCCATTTAGATAATTGGATAAATCATAATCAATATATCAAGGTAAATAACTCAGCACACATGCTATTTAATCAATATGTTGTGAATGAAATGAATCCATATATTTTTTCCTAGTGAAAATTTCATGGATAATAATAACTAAATTATAAATTATGTACAAGATTAATTATTTGAAATTATGTTTACCAAGAACATGAAACCTTTACCATCATGATCTATTCTCAAGATACTTTAAAACTTTTGGATAAAAACCGTTTTGATTTGTCCAACTGATTCGTCTCATGAGACTGTCAATGCATCCATGGGATAACACTAACTATTCCCCATCCATGTATTCAGGTTCAAATAATTCCTCAAATATTTAATAGTAAATTTAATAATGTTCCTTATAATGAAATATACCCCACTTTGGGATGGTTATAAGGATTCTTTGGAAAATTGGGATGGTGTTGGTGGATTTGATGATGACATTTCTGATCATGAAGGATCTTGAGTTTGGTTCTCACTTAGCCACAAAGTGATGGTCTCACATGTTTTTGTGGTGTTTTCTTGGATGGGTTTGGTCCTGGACATGGTTATTTGGACAGAACATTAATGATTCAAGGTGATTATGTTTTGGTTCTCACTGAGCCTAAAAGTTATTTTTATGGTTCTTACTTAACCAGAAAGTGTTTTTGAAATAAAAAAATGAATTTTCAGTCAGTAAAGAACACCATTTTATTAACATTTCCCAGATATAAAAAATAAATTTCAATGTATACCCCATATAAAAAATATTGCACAACTTAGGAAGTAATTATATCCATCACAAAATAAGATTTATATTTAGTATTAATGAAATTTAAAATGATAAATTATTACAAAGAATTCATTATTAAAAATTAATGTTAACAATCATACAGTAAAGTGAGATTTTACAATAACTTTTACCACTTTGTAATTTTCAAGTGAAATTTCCTTGGATGAAATAATTTAAATTGAAAAACAAAATATCAAGAATAATTTATTAATCCTAATATTAAATTTCAAAACAATAATTATATACACAACATAAAAGGGAATTGGTTTATAATGATATATACGTCTCAATGGTATATATATTGAGATGAAATCCCTTACATTTTGCTTCTTCTAGTGGAAACATATTTAAGATCATGTATAATGGGTTTAATCATCTTATTAAATTATACAATAACTATATTAATATTTATAATATCATATATGATCCTTTAATAACATCTTCTCACCAGTTTGTTATTAATCCTTCAATATTTTCATTGTTTTGGGTGTTAATTTTCGTGTTTTTCAAGTATGTTTTGGGTTGTTATTTTTTTACATATTACATATATCATAATTTAATCATACAGATAATTTAAAACATGATTTATATATCATATATATATTAATATATATTTTTTTAATTTAATCCATAGAATCTCGTGATGGGAAATGAAATACACCGTTCATGGAGACGGTATGCCATATTTACGCATGGAAATTATTTCGATTTTATTTTCGTATTGAATGAAACAAACCTATATGATTTTATAGTATCATTATTATTTCATATATATCACATATATTTATTAAAATCATCCTTAATATATTCCACATAAATCATGAATGAATCACCTTGTTTTGCGAGGCGGTAGTCCTTTGTACATATGAACAACATTATCATATTTCCACAAAATGGTAATCATGTAGGTATATATTATAAAATATATCCATAATTATGAAAAAACTATAAATATAAAATATATTACATATAAACTATAAATCTATCATTATTACCAACCTTTAAAGGTGGTAATGGAATAATGGATGACATCGGTTTGTGAGGAGATAATCCATTGTACACACGAATGATAATTGTATATCCCATTTGATAGAATTGTGTGTGGTTATAGATTATAACATTAATATAAAAATATATAAGTATGTTTATTATATATAAATTATTATATTATAATTATATAATAATTATTTAAGGAGGTGGAGAAAGAAATAAAAGAAAAACACTTTTAGAAAAACATTACCTCTTCTTCAGGTATCCAACTTTGGTTTGCACTAATTCCTTCTATTGTTGGATTTAGTCGTTAAATATTCCTTATAGTATGAGGATATAGAAGTTTTTAAGTGAATTTGTAAGGTTTTTTATGAGACAAATATCTTCTGATATGTGAATAATTGATGGGTGTGAGTTTCCATTTATAGTAGAGGAGGAGTGGCATTCTTGTAAATACCAAAAAAGTAAACACTATTGGGAGGTGTCCCTTACCTCCGGTGCCTAAAATAATGAAATTTTTTCATTAAAATAGGGGATATGTTCTAAATATATCCATAAAAATGGTCTTTGAAATGTTTCTAGGTCATTTTCTCCTTAAGTTTGATGTTTAGTCCCTAGATAAACTCATTTTTCTCTTAATCACAATGATTAAATTTTACCATTTTCACTAATCATTTTGGGAAAAAATTAAGTTAAAAATATTATATATTATAAATTATTATGATTCTAAATAAATAATATATTTTTTCAATTTCCAATTTCTAAAGTGGTAGAAATTATTTTAAAATTAATCATTCAAATGGAACGAGAAAGTAAGTTTTTAAAGTGAAAATTTTCAAAAGATTACTAAGTATTTATATCTAAATTTAACATAAAAATTATTAAAATTATCTAAATTGGATTAATAGATGTATAAGTTTCCACTTTTGACTTAAAAAAATTCAAAATATAATTTTACATTATAAAATACTTACATAAAAAGCTTGTTTTCAATTAAAATTCTGTATTTTTCTGTTTTAATAAAATATGAAACTTCTCAGTAAAATAAGAAATATTAATTCTAAGATAATTTTTGAATTAAGATTTGAAAAATGAATTTTATTTTGTGATATAAAATTTTAAAAAGTTTCAAAATCTATTTTTAAAATACGTGCACTATAAAAAGGAAAAAAATTTCCTTTAGAAATATACAAATTTGTATGCAAAAAATAGATTTTTTATTATCTCATGCCTAATAAACCTATTAGATGAAAGTAAATTTTTTATTGAATACATATAATATATAAATTTCATTAATATCATTCAATAATATTAATAAATTAATTTATTAATATATGATGCCTTTGGAATATAGGAATAGTTTTTCATAAAAACATTTCATGTATATTCAATTGGTTTTTATATCAATTTATAATTAGTTAGAAACAAATGAATTTAAATATATATTTAATATGTTATTTAATCAAATTTATAGTCTCTAATTTAATTTATAGGGGATTATTTTCAATTTAAATAATAATATGAGTAGTATTTTGTTAAACATGGTCTTGAATGTAACACAAGCCGTTGAAGAATGTAATTATTGCATGTATTGAAAGATAACATAGAAAAGTGTGTATTGAAAGCTATAGAATAGAATGAATTTAGTTAAAATAGTTAATATATCACAAATTCTTAGGATGTAATATTACTTTATACACTAGGTGTTTTCTGTCATACACGCTATTAAATATAATGTTCTTACATTAGAATTTTGGGGTGTTAAATTATCCACAATTTAATTAACTTGAATCCGCATAATTTAAAATTGATCTCCGAAATCCTAGCTATGATATTTAGAAATTAATCTTTTCAAAAACACACATCTTAAAATGGCTAATAAATATTATACTTAATAAGATAAAAAGGTAATTATAATAGTAATGTTTAATAATCACATAACTAGGTTTCTAGATAAGAGAACAAAGGTGGGAAATGAAAACATGGAAATGGAAGAGAAAACTAACACTCAAATACTGAGTGTTAGATATAGAGAACTTGTTTACAAAAATGTTAGTGATCACAAATCCATAAAACAGATGAGTGAAAAAGGACATTGATATCATAAAAATGATGATAATTGGAAAACATTTTTTTTCATGCCCCTTTTCCTAGAGTTGAGGAATTAATTCACTCTAAAAGAATATAAGGAAATATATTTACTTGATACAATTCTATTTAATAAGTACTATATTACAATTTGGTTGTGCCTTGAACTATTTCTTCTTCATCTTGTTGGGAAAGTTTCATCATATTGTGAAGTATTAAATTAATATCTAAGACCTTGTTGAAAGATCAACTTAATCCATTTCATTTATGGTTAACCCTATATAACATCGAATATTTCACGATCAAAAAATTTACAAGGTCACTAAATTTTTAAAAATGAACATATCATTAAAACAATATGGAGTAGGTCCAAATCGTCACATGCCGAACGTGTGAATACATTTGTCATGGGTTATTTTAAAACATGGTAATAACCTGAATTACTATAAAACCTTATTGAAAGAATGAAATATTCTTTATTACCTAAATAAAAAATTATATTTTTGGATATATTCCTAAAATAAAAAAGTGATATTAACTCCATCTATGATAACATAAACAATTTTTTCAAGAGGTCATTAATCAGTTCCAAGGTAGTCAGTATTATATAATTCAATTTATCCATATTAATAATCTCTTTATCCATACATCATCATATTATAAAAAATAATGTATTTAAGTTTGAAAATAATTTTTTTTTTAAATAATTTCAATTTTCTATTGAAATCTTTCTTATTACCATTAAATATAGGCATTAAAATATTTTAAGAAATATAAACGTAATATAATTGTTATAAATTTAATAAATATTATAACCATAATATTATCATTAAAATACTTTTATAACATGTCCTAATGATTCCATCACCTTAGTCATTCCAATTTGGCTATATCAAATTTATAATCTTGAGCTTTATCCCTAACATCTTATGTGATATATTCCATTGATTCTTCTAGATTCATTTGCGTATTTCCCCATCTACTTACTATTAAAACATTTAATAGGAGTGTTTTATCTCACCCCTTTGGATTATTTTTCCTTGTGACCTTTTTCATTTCGCTTATAAAAAATTCTTAGTCCCTTCTTGAATTTCGCAGTGTGAATTTTTCAGCAGTTATCACACGTTGGAAAATATTTCTTTCCCTTTTTCGTTTTATCCATTATTTTCTCTTCTGTACTATTTTTCTCTTTCTTCCCTTTAAATACTTAAGAATTGGAGAATTATATCTCTATCATGATAGAAAAAAAATATTTCATCATATGAAGAAAATGTTTGAGAGACCAGTTCCCTATAAAGACATTACATAATCCCTTCAATGAAATGGCCAATATTGAATTCCATGTTATGTATGAGATCAGTAGCATACCTTTCTTACTTTATAATGGCAGACTCAAAATCTATAATAGTTTATTCTTCCTTTTAATTTAAACTATGGATCTATATCTTCATATAAATTCATTTATCATGATGGAAATATTTTTCAATGAATGTTTCCTTAAAATTAGTCCATACCATGAGTTATATTTCCTTTTCCTCCATAGTATTTTGGGTCGATGAACACCATTGATCAACATATACATCGGAACAATACACTTAAAGTGTATCCTTTAAATTTTCACCACATATTAATGCCAAAAATATCTTCTCCAAATAATTAAGCTATTTCTCAATTACCATTGGATCAATAGTCCCACTAAATTATGACGACCTCTATCACATATAGTTATCTAGCATTTGAGAATCTGGTTGTGGAACATGTTTCTCCATCCAAGATAGTCTATTTTTTATAACATGAATTATATTCCATAATATATCCATAAGTCTATCAGTTCAAATACCAACTATATTAGCTTTCGAATTTGGTCAACCTCTACATTGGCCACATGTATTGAAACCCTTCTTACTTTAAGGTTATATTTTTAATGAATAAAATACACAATATTAGAACATAAAATTATGGAACATAATGTTTAATCCCAAAAATAATGAAATAATTATCTAAAATTGAAAATTTTATATGTATCTAATTTCATAATCATGAAAATGGTTTCTTTGGGTTGTTATTTTATACTTACCCTCAATTTATATCATATGTTTTTATTCTATAATATATATTTTCCGAAATACAGTTTCCTAGGTTTATAATAAACTTCCTTTGATACCAACTATAATGACTCTAAACCTAGTTGACCATAGCCAATCCCTTAAATTAATACATTTACATTATTACAAGGATTCAAATTCCAAAGGACAAATTAGTTAAGTATTTTTGGAGAACTATATATTTACAAGATACTCATTTTACATTGGGAATTTAAAATAAAACATAATAAATTGAATCCTTGAAAAATCATCCAAAGATATCTTATTCATAAATCTAGTAATGAAAACATAAGAAGGGGTGTGCTCAAATTTTTAGTAACGATTATGTATTGTGGAAATAATCCATAATTAATAAGAATAAACAATATAGAAAAGTAAATAATTGAACACAAATTCCAATTAAATAACTAGATAAAGCATAATCAATATTGAAAGGTAATTAACTAAACATGAATTACATTTAAATATCTGGATAATGAATCATTAATATTTCACGGTAAATAACTAAATACAAATTCCATTTAGATATCTAGATAAGACATAATCTATATAGAAATGTAAATAAATGAACACACACTCCATTTAATTAATGAGATGAGAATGAAATGCCTTAATAAATTTTTTCATAGTGGAAATATAATGGATAAGAATACCTGAATTATGAATGTTTAAATTTATAAATTATTTGATGTCATGATTCTAAGGCACATGAAATCATTACCATCAAGATTTGATCTCAAGACAGTTCAAAACTGCTGGGTAAAAACCCATCTGATCCGGCCAACTGATTCGTCTCAAGAGAATACTGATGCATAGAGGATCTATTATTAACTATAACCATGTATATATTCAGTTCCAAATCATTCCTAAAATATCTATTAACCATTTTTTTAATTTTCATTATCATCAAATATCTATATTGAGTTAAGAATATGGATTTCTAATCAATTTCCCAGATATAAAAAATATATTTCAAAGTTTACACTAAAGGTAAAAATGGTATACTGGTTACAAAATAATCATATCCATAATACAATAATATGGATATTTAATATAAATTGAATTTATAATGATAAATTATTACAAGTAAGTGATTATTTCAAATTAAAGTTAACAGCCACAAAAGAAAGTGAGAATACACAACAACTTTTACCACTTGGAAATTTTAAAGACAAATCCCCTTGAATGAAATAATTAAAATTGAAACATAAAATAAAAATAAGAATACATTAATAATGATATTACATGTCAAAGAGGAATTATATACACCGCATAAAAGTGAATTGTTGCATAATAATAAATAATTCTCAATGAAAAGTAATTTGAGACAAAATCCCTTACCTTATGATTAATTTTGGTTGAATGATATTTAAACTACTATATAATGGGTTTAGTAATGTTATTAAATTATAATAGAACCATATTAATATTTATAAAATCATATATGATCCTTTAATTACATCTTATCATCTACCTGTTAATAATCTTTCATTATTTTCATGATTTTGGCTGTCAACTGCCTTGTTTTTCGAGTATGTTTTGACTTGTTATTTTTTCCTCTTACTTAAATCACGATTTAACAAACTATAGAGTTTAAAATATTATTTCAATATCACATACATTCAGTATATATGTATTTATAGTAATTCAAAAAATCTGGTGGTAGGAAATGAAATACACTATTCATGAAGATATTAGGCCCTAAGTACACAGGAACGTTGTTTCCATTTTCTTGTTTCATTAGATGAAATAAAATCATATATTATATATATATATTATCATCTTAGTATCATTATTATGTCATATATATAACATATTATTATTTAAACCATTCTTAATATATTCCCTGTATTGCGTGAAAAAATCACATCAGTTCGCGAGGAGGTAGTCCTCCATACACATGAACGATGTTATCACATTCCCAGAAAAATGAAAAGAATGTTTTTAATTGTAATATAATAATTAACTAAGCATAAATAAATGATAAATATCATATATAAAATATAAATCCATCATTATTACCAACTATGAATGGTGGTAATGGAATAATGAACGACATCGGTTCTTGAGGCTGTAGTCTGCCGTACACACGAAAAATGATTGTGTATCCCATTTGGAGGAAGCATGTGTGGTTGTAGGTAATACCCATAACATAACAACATAGAATTATATTTAAGATACTTATGTATTTCTAGAATCACTACTATAAAACATGCCTTTTGAAAATACTATAATAGGCCTTTATCAGCGCTAGAAAAGCATTGAAAACCACATCGCTGTAAAAAGGAAAAGGATTTTATTAGTGCTAGAAAAACAATAATATAGGGTATCTTTATAAAAGTAAATAAAATCACTCCTAAATAATAATTTTATTAGTGCTGATGAATGACACCATTTATCAGCGCTTTTATTTGGGGCTGATAAGGAGACCCTTTATGGGCACTTTTAGATGCGCGAATAAAGATTTATTTACCATCCCTTTTTGAAGTGCTAGTAAATATACCTTTATTGGATCTTTAGAAATCACATATAAAGGATACCTTTATCAATGATTGAAAAATAATTGATAAAGGCCATATTTATCATATTATTTAGTAGCCCTGATAAAGTCCATATTTATCTGCGCATTTAGTAGTGTTGATTAAGGTTCAAACTATAGTTTCATGTTATGACACACTATAGAAGAACAAATAGGTGTAGTGTGTTGTTACCACACATTGAATAACCAGAAATAGAACAAAAATGTCTAAAATAAGATTAAATTAATAAATCTAAATTAAATAAAATTTATAAAAAAAATACAAGAGAAAAACTCTATTATAGAGTATGTAAATTATTTTTTACTAAAATTAGTGTAAATTTTGAATAAAAAGATGAATTAGAGTTATAATAGAAACACCATGAGTCATATTGATGTATGAATGATTAATAAACATCATAAACATCTTATAGATCATTTTATTAAAGTAAAAAAACCATCAAAAAATGTTTTCCCGATTTTGTGTATGTGGGTGTTTTTGATTAAAATTAATGTTAGTTTTGAGAACTTGGAGTCACACTGGTGACATCATGCATCAGATTGTGGTGTGAATGGTTCATATATGTCACAAATTAATTATGAATCAGTTTCTAAAGTGCCAAATCAATATTAATGCATTTTATTGGTTTTGAGTATGTCAGCTGTTTTTTTAATAAAATTAATGTTAATTTTGAAAAAAAGATGCACTTGGAGTCATACCTATAAAACCATTCAATAGATTTAGGTGAGGATGATTTATATAGGTTCTAAATGACACATGGATCATTTTAGTAAAGTATCAAAAAAAATCAATACGTGTTTCCTCTATTTTGAGTATTCCACTTTTGTTTTTTTACTAAAATGTCATTTTAAACTAAAAACACGCACTTTGAGCCATCCAGGTGGCTTCATGTGTGGGTTTGTCATGAGACTGATTCATACACATCACAATTGATTTAAAAATCATTTCCCCAAATTATCAGTACAATCCTAGTGTTTTTTATGGTTTTCAGTAAGTGAAGCGTTTGTATTAAAATGTTATTTTTAAACTGATAACAGACACTTGGAGTTATACCGGTCAAACTGTACATCATATTGTGGTGGTTCTGACTCATACACATAAAAAATGAGTTATTGATCATTTTTCAAAAATACCAAAACAATCCAAATGATTTTTCACTATTTTGACTATATCAGTTTTTTTCCACTAAAAGTAATGTCAATTTTGAATAAAAAGATGTACTTGGAGTCATACTGGTCACCATGTGCATCAACTTGAGGTGCATCTAATTTTTACACGTCCTCAATGAATCATGGATTATTATACTAAATCAAAAAAACAATCATAATGTTTTTCAAATATTTTTAGTATGCCACTTGTGTTTTTTTAATAAAATTTCATTTCAGAATGGAAACATGCACTTTGAGCTGTAAAGGTGGCCTCGTGTGTGAGTTTTAAAAGAGACTAATTCATACACATCACTACTGAATTATGAATAATTTTTCCAAATTATCAAGATAATATGAGCGCATTTTCTTGGTTTTTAGTGAGTGATAACTTTTTGTATTAAAATGACAATTTTAAACTAATAAAGGACACATGGTGTCATACCGTTCACACTATGCATGAAATTGAGGTGCAGTTGATTCATACACATAAATGATGAATTATGGATCATTTTACAATAGTACCAAAACAATCTAAGTGTGTTTTATCAGTTTTGAGTATGTTAGTTGTTTTTTTTTCACTAAAGTTAAGGTCAATTTTGAATAAAAAGATGCACTAGGAGTCATACCGGTCACACCGTATTCCGGATTGAGGTGTGGCTGATTTATACATGTCCCAAATGGCTAGTGGGTCATTTTTCTAAAGTATCAAAATAATTATAATTCATTTCCTCTATTTTGAGTATACCATTTTTGTTTTTTTACCAAATTGTTGTTTTAAAATGGAAACAAGATCTTTCAGACATCGTGTGTGGGTTTGACATGAGAATGATTCATACACATCAAAAATGAACTATGAATAATTTTACCAATTTTTCAATACAATCTGATCACGTTTTCTCAGTTTTCAGTGACTGGCACTTTTTTGTATTAAAATGTCAATTTTAATCTGATAACGAACACTTGGAGTCAAAAAGGTCACACCATACATCAAATTGAGGCGAGTCTCGTCCCTACAAATGAAAAATAAATTATGGATCATTTTACTAAAGTAGAAAAATAATTCGAATGTTTTTAATCAGTTTTGAGTATGTTAGTTGTTTTTTTCACTAAAATTAATGTCAATTTTGAATAAAAAGATGCCCTTGGAGTCATACTGGTCATAAGATGTGTAGTATTGAGGTGTGGATTATTTACACACATACTAAATTACCCATGAATCATTTTACAAAAGTATCAAAATAATCAGAATGTGTTTATTCTCTTTTGAGTATTCCACTTGTGCTTTTTTTACTAAAATGTTATTTTAAAATGGAATCACGCACCTTGAGCCGTACAGGTGGAATCATGTGTGGGTTTTACATTTTAATTGTTTATACACATAAAAAATAAATTACGAATTGTTTTCAAAAATCATAAAGATAATACGAGCATGTTTTTTTGGTTTTCAGTGAGTAAAATGTTTTGGTATTAAAATGTCAATTTTAAATTTATAATAGACACATTGAGTCATACCGGTCAAAATGTGTGTCATATTTAGATGATTCTGATTCCAACACATCCAAAATGACTTATTTATCATTTTACTAAATTACCAAAACAATCCAAATACATTTTCTTAGTTTTGAGTGTGTAAGTTGTTTTTTTGATTAAAATTAATGTCAATGTTGAATATAAAGACACACTTTTAGTCATACCTGTCACACTGTGCATCAGATTGAGTTGAGAATAATTTATTCTTGTCCCAAATGACTCATGTATCATTTTAGTAAAGTATCAGAACAATAATAATGTATTTTATCTAGTTTGGGTATTCTGCTTTTCTGTTTTTTTTCTAAAATTCCATTTTAAACTGGAGACAAACACTTTGAGCCATGCAGGTGGAATTGTGTGTAGGTTTGAAATGATACTGATTAATAAACATAAAAAATGAATTATGATTAATTTATCTAAATTATAAAGACAATATGAGTGTGTTTCATTGGTTTTTAGTGAGTGAAACATTATTTGAATTAAAATGTCAATTTTAAACTAATAACGGACACTTGGAGTCATACCAGTCACCCCAAGTTTCGGATTGAGGTACAAATGATTACTACACATTACAAATGATGTATGGATCATTGTAATAAATTAACAATACTATATGAATGTGTTTTTTTAGTTTTGATTACATTTGTTATTATTTTCACTAAAATCAATGTCAATTTTGACTAAAAAGACACACTTGGAGTCATACCAGTCACACCGTGAATCAGATTGAGGTTCTGCTAATTTTTACACATCCCAAATGACTCGTGGATAATTTTCATAAAGTATACAAATAATAAGAATGAGTTTCATTTATTTTGAGTATGACACATGTGTTTTTTTACCAAAATATTATTTTAAAATGGAAACACTCACTTTGTGACATTAATTTGACATCTTGTGTGGGGTTGACATGAGACCGATTAATACACATCATAAATTATTTATAAACCATTATTCCAAATTTTCAAGACATGTAGGGAAAAAAATTATTTCTATAAGTCCTATAAAACACTTTTACAATGACTCTTATCTTATGTGACAAGTGTTGTGTGAACTTTTAAACAACTGTTCTCAAACACAATCATTGTATGATCCTCATTATACGTCATTGATCTATAATTTAATTTTTTTACAAGCCAACACTTACTATACTCTTCTGCATTTGTCTCCATCTAGGTATTTGGATCTGCCTCATCCTCCAAGTTAGTAGCTAACTCCTCCTTCACCTCTACCTCCACCTCTGCCTATACCTCTACCACCACCTCCACCTCAGGCTTCGTGATTTTCCAGTAATTTTATTGTTTGCATGTTATCACTTCTAAACAAATTTATTTCCTCTATTATACATGCCCTTCATAAAGATATCAAGAATAATATATAAGCATTCTGACTCTAATTATTCACACCCCAAATATTTATCTATGGTCATAACTCATACTAGATCACAAAAACAGCAGGTAATATTCTAAAGTTGTTATCAATATATATTCCCACAAAATTTTTTTCCCACTCATCTCTAAACATATTGATTTCTGCTTTTGAGTAACTAGGTTTAGAATTAATTATTGTACTGAGAATATATAGACAAACAAATTATTATGAAATCTATTTAATGAATTTTTAATTACCTTTGGGAATTACCTATTAGGGGATGCTAGTATTATCATGTTTTATGATTTCACTCATAAATTTGAAAACATAATGTCCACAATTGGTTTCATTATATTGTTTCAGACAGAGTAAAAACATTGACCAAAATACGTATTTTTTTGGAAATGTTTTGATAGTTAAATATTTCTATATATACGTTAACTTTTTTCATTTATAGTAATCCATAGGTTTTTTCCCTTCACACATTGACTTTATTCATGATCCAATGTGTATTGAGTGACCATCATATCATAACTAAATTCTTGTTAAAATAAATAATGACCATATAATTCTAAGTTTATCAATAATATTTTGATTTAAGTGTATTACATATTCACAATACACATCATATGTGGTTGTTTGGTTGTATATACATGCATCGTATCCAAAATATAAATATTCAAGGTGTCCATATTGAATTATATCAAGATCCAGTGCATCCTGAAACAAATATTTAAGTAATGAAAAAATTAAAAATATATTTTAAGTGATTAGATTGTAGAGTTTTACCTTTGAATTGTAGGCATAAAAAAGAGTATATCATCTGATCTTTTTTATTAAATTCTTCTATTGACTGAACATTTTTCTTATTAATTTATTCCCCATTCAAAGTAATTTCTGACATAGAAACGATACATAGATTAATGAATCCAAATCATGATTTGCACGATCTTCCTTTTATATAGTTGTGATATAAAAATATTTAAAAAATATGAATATTTATTATCTTTAATAAACATTTTAGATCACTATTTTGACATATGTATTATGACCATGTAACTTATGTATCTATTCCCGACTGAGACCCCCAACCATCGATGCTTGAGAATCTCATTTAGAGTCTTGAGACCATTTATATCTATCAAGGAATATCCATATATTTCTTCTTAATATTCAAATTAATAATTAATTTTATCTTTAAATTTGTTCTCTAAATGAATTTTTAAGGATAATAAATCTTTCAATGGAACTGCTGGGGAGAAGTTACTCTTGGAAGGTCAATTTTTTTCTTGGCCGATTTACTATATTTTCTTGATTTTGCCTTTTGTTTCCCCATCACATTATCCTTATATAATATCATAACTCACTGTAGACCTTTTTTCACCAACTGTTACATGTTTTTTATTTGATTTTTTTAAATATGTACCAAATGTATATTTATAAGATTAGATAACCATGATATTAAATCTCCAATAACTACTTCAACCGTTGTAATATCAGGACCATAAGGTGGAACAAGAAACTTAGAAGTCGGCTCATAAGCTTCCTAAATCCCTAATATCATGTGATATTTTGGGAGTTCTTGATTGTGTATATATTCTCCCAAGATTTTATACACTATACCCTTCGCAACACGGCGATACATGGATGTTGACAGATACAAATCACATAAAACTATACCCTTTATAAATTTAGTAATAGAAAGTTATTAGAAGTTGTTTGAATCAAATTTAGGAGATATGTTAATGAAAAAATTGAATACTCTGGGTAAGGTATGTGGTTGGGGGGAATGACTTGACTCAAACCTAGTGGGATCATTTGGTTCCTCTGAAGATCTTTTCTCCATTGGCGGATCGATTTGATCATTTCTTATACATTGGTTGGCTAAACCAGACCATAAAATAATATCTTTTAGTGATTATATTTACTTCAAAAATTATCTCATCATATTATATGTAACCTCATGTAGTTTTATCTTCTAAAAATATGTTCTAGGATAGACTCTGAAACCTAATCCTCTAACATAACCATATTGTTCAGGACATTTCAAAGATACTGAAATTAGCTTTTCTTATGGTATGGGAATGTCCAATTTTTGTGCCTACACCATATTAAAAATATGAAAAAATAATAGATATTTTTATTTAATATTGTTATAAATATTGAATAATTACAATTATGTCATACTCACACATGCTTCCCATACTTTGTTTTTGTGTTTTCATCAATTAATTTATCCTCTTTATTTACACGAGCCTCCTTCCATAGAAAATGATGTGGGATGTAAGTAACATCCGATTTTGATACATCAAACTTTATATATACAAATGAACACATGTTGATTCATATCACATAAATAAACTTTTATTGTTGATTAAAAATATATTCTAATTTCTTCTCTAGTGAAGCGTACCACATCCTTGATTTGTGATAGGGGTACGTTTGTTTTGATGAACATTCGTTATTTTCGAAATTCATTTTCTATTTCAATAATTATCAATTTTGAAACAAGTTGGATAAAATAAATAATGTCAAATAGTATATTATAGACTAAAATTCACCTGCAATTATTTCTCATTATAATGATTGATGAAAGTAGTCCATGTGTCCTTCTTTATAATTTGTACATACCAAAGTGGTGGGTAGGGCTTGATTTTCCCCTATACATCCCTAAGATGTAACTTTGTAAGAAGAGTCTGGAAGCCTGTATCATATTTTATAGTTGATATTAGGAAACATTTATGATGTAAAAATTATAAAATAAAAAAATCCTATAATTAATAATGTAACTTAAATTCATGTTCCATTATATAAATTTTTAGTAAAATAGATAAATTATATTATAATATTGGCATTATATTTTTCCAAAGTTTATCCTATATTTCAGTTTAGACACGACACCATGAATCAACATCAATCAGAAATTTCAATCTTGTCGGGACCCTTAGAGAACTAATGAACATTGACTTGTTGGGGTCAACAGGTTGGACAATTTGATTCTAACCAACCTCAAATTTTATACCCTGAACTCGTTCCTTGATAATTTCATTCAGCACTATGATGTTACATCATTGTTGTTTTTTTCCCAACAGGTTATTGATCCCCGAATAATTCCACATTTCATCATAAATAATATTTTCTTAATTGGGATTTGTAACATCCTCATGTGTAGAAGACATTGTCTGCATGAGTATTCAAACATTTAATTTGTCTTGAATAATAACAATACAATACAATCCACACATAAACGTTTATAATTGCATGCATGTTTCATGAAAACTATTAGTGTCTTGAATAGAGATATAATTATTCTGTACTATAGTATAAATAACCTTCAAAACCACTATTTAATCTGTCCTTAGATGTTGATTTTATAACATCTTTTAATGATGGTTTTGAATCCCTCTTTCAAACTATCCTTCCTTCCGTTATTTTGGTTCCAAAGTTCCTTGATGAATTACCTCCCAAACTGTAATTATTTTGTTTTATTGTTATATATTAATCTAATATCTTTTGTGGATATCGACATATATTTCTTGAAAAACTATTACCAAAAGTCATCCCAGGATCATTTTGGTTGACTAATTCTCAAAGTAGTTCAATCAATACAGAAGGGATGGGGGATGAGTCTAAAGCAAAAAAAATGGGATAACTATAAGGGAGATGAAAGTCGATATTCCACTAATGTTAAAAAATAACTTTAATGAAATTTTAATTATGGATTATAACATATTAAATTACAAGAAATAAAGGAACAAACTTTCAAATCCACATTACATCCACTCACATCATTTACTTCCACTCAAAAATATTTTTTATTTTACACTTCCTCTGAAATGTTTCTTTTTTTTGGTATGGATTAAGGGAGACACAAACTTGTGGTTATATTGATGTGAGGCATATTATAGAGCTTGAATACATGTCTTTTATCCAAGATTCCAAGAGAAAGTATCCAGAATATGAAGCTGAAAATAGGGATGGAGAGATCTACTCATTTTGGGATGAATACCTTCGAGAGTTAGATGAGACGAATCATATTAGTAGTATTCTCATACAAGTATTATAAAATATGGGGTTCTAATAGGGACCAATGTGACTGAACTCAAAATAAAATTATTTTTTTGGGATGTGTTGTAAAAAAATAGTGTGAGTCACATAAGATAATCCATATCAAGAAACCAAACAAATTCATTAATTATGTTTTGATTAATTATTCAATGTCACGTTTTGTGTTCCCATGAAGTACTAAATTAGTAGGATGAAAGGATAATAGAGTTTATAGATGAGTTAAGAGATGGATTATTCAAATCCATGAAGTTTTCTTTGTTGAAGATTATTGAATACAATCAGAGTCAGAGGTATTTTATCAAGTAACTTTGGAACCACAATGATGGGACGAAGGTTAGTTTAAAATATGGTGTCTAATCCCTCATTAAGAGATGGAATAAAATCAAGCATCTCAAGACAAATTAAATAAAGGTTGTGAAGATTAGTTGTACTAAAATATTGATGTATTATATCTCTGTTCAAGGTAATAACAATTTTCGGGCAAGATGCATGCAATTGCAGAATTTTATGGATGGTGTGTATTGTTTTATATATATATCTAACCGAAATGAATACTTATTTACAAAACCTTATTTTTGAAAACCATGGTCCTTTTTAATGAAAATTTATTTATGTTTCTCATGACTGTTATGTGTTGTATGATTCTTTCATAAGAGTGGATGGAGATGCAGTTTACAGTGGTCTAATATGAAGTGGTAATGATTTTACTGAGTAGGGGTGGTATTGTGCATGTATAGGTTTGGGAGAGAGGGAGAGATAAGACACTCATAAATAAAATTAACACTGATAACACTTTTTCAATATATTTACTTATATAGAACATTCATGTTAATAACATTATGAATATGTTCTAATCTCCATCCTAGATGAAATATAATATACTCATAAGTAAAGAATGGAATGCTTATATGCCTTGAGACCTTAGACAAGAGTATAATATAATAGGATTTTAACTATCAGTATAGAAGAACCTTGTGTAGCATCATGCATAAACTACATTGCCATAAAAAATCTAGTATCCATATGTAATGACCCTTCCGAGAAGGAATAGCTCCGAATGACCATTCCAGGTTCCCCAACTAACCACATCGATGGAAATGTATCACATCAAAGAGTAAATCAGGATTAAAGTTTCTTATGATCTTACCATGATATAATCAAACAAAAAGTCTCCTAAATTGATGATTAATTGGAATAACTCCATTATAATAGTCTTGATGAAATGAATCTCACCCCACTTAAATTTGACATCACTTCTGTCTACTCAAGGATTCCTCACCTTCCAATTTTGGAATTTTTTTTATTCCACCATAGTATCATCAATCACTACCAATAATCATATTCTACCCGAATTCATATCCCAATCGCCTTTAAAGTGATTTTAAACACCATATAAAGATTTGAAACTAAATCTTGGTTTATATAAATTGATGCATAATTTTAATGATGTTAACCAATGAATTCCCAAAATTCGGTTGAAGATTTTCATCTCAAGAACAGAGAAATCCCTGAAACAATAGCCTCAATGAAAGTTATAGAACACGTTTCATAGTAAAATTATAGAAATTCATTTTGTCCAAGAGGTGTTCAATGATTTAACACATGAGGTTTCATTTTAACATGTAATCCCATACGATCCACAACATGATAAGAAATAAAATAGTGAGATGTTTTAGTATCAAAAAAATATTGCACGAGAGTAGAATTTAAGAGAATAAAATCACTTAGTGTTGAAGGACCATATTTATCCTCTGTGAGCATTGTCTTAGCACTATATACTTGTTTACTTGCTGTGCACGACAATTCTATTTTTGTTTATTATTACTGTAATGACTATAGAGGTATGGATGTTACATGAGATTCATTGTGGGTCACTTGCTATATTTCAGTGTTAAGAAGATGAGATGTAGGGGTTTTCATGGTTAAGAACAACAAAAAAACAGAAGAGGTAAAAACTAAAAAATTAAACAATTATAGAGGAAAAGATGAAAATAAAATATATTGGATTCTTGCCTTTATTTTTCCGAGGGAATGTAGGGGAGTCACACTGAAAACAAAGGATTTTCACAAGAGGTTGTGATTCATGAGGGACTAAGTCACATTTATGATTATTTTAAATTAACTGGAGAATCTTTTAGTAGTTCATTCATAAAATATTTTATAAATATCACTTTTATCTGCAATAAAATGATAAGCACTGATAAATGGGATATTTCTCAGTTCTTTTTTAGCATTGATAAAGCTAGAGATTTATCTGCACTAAAAAAGGGAAGATAAAAAAACATCTTTGTCAGTGCTAACATTTTAGTGATGATAAAGATATATTTTATCAACAAATTTTTAAGCACTCATAATGATTGATCTCTATCAGCTTTAAAAATGTAATGAAAAATATTCCTTTTGTCAGTGCTAAAATTTTAGCACTGATAAATGATTTATAATTATAATTATTTAAATAATTTATATATAACATTATAATAATTTAAATATATATAATTATTTATTTATAATTATATAAATAATAATTTAATAAAAAATAATTATTTCTTTAAAAAAATTATAAATATATAAAGTTATAAATATATATAGTAGATATACATTTATAAATATTTATTTGAAAATATATTTTTAACATTATTAGTCGATATATAATCTTAAATACATGGATTTTAAAAATGAGTGAATTTGAATAATTAAAAATGAATACACTTTAAAAATATTTAAAAAATGGGTAAGTTTTATTAATTAAATATATATATTTTATAAAAATTTGGATATATATATTTATATATATTGAAAATAAAAAATCATAATAAATTAATATATGTAAATAAATACTAGAAAATGATCTAATTCAAAAATAAAAGATTATAAAAATGAATACCCTAACTATAATAGTATTAAAAATGAATAACTAATTTTTTTGATTAAAAACATAATATATCATGTTTTAATGAAAATTGTAAAATATACTAAAATTTGATAAAACTACATTAATATTTGGTGTATGTGTTTCTATATATTGTGTAAATATCTTTGTGGGTGAGTTTTTATATAAAAATGCATTAATTTAAAATTATATATATGTACGTTAAATCAGTATAACACACGACTTTTGATGTAAGTTTAATTGAAAAATCAAACAACATTAAAAATGAATAAGACATTAAGAAGTTTTTAATTATTATTTTATTCATTATATATATATATATTTAATATATATTATTTCTTACTATTTATAATATATATATATATTATACTTATCCATTTGTATTTATAATTGTTTTAGTAATAAATTTGTAAATAATTTTTTAATTTTTTAATTTTTAATTTTTTGGTTTAATTATTAGAATCTATATATTTTATATATATATATTTATTATATATTATTTATTAATATTTATAATCTGTAACACCCTAAGCTTCTACGGTACGCTTCTCTTTGTATAATACAGCAGCGTGTGTTGCACGCAACTTCGAGTTCTAACACACCACAACCAATCAAACTAGCCGTTATGAATAGTAATACCCACTTTTTGAAATTTTATACATTTTATCTTTCAAAATTGATTTAATTTTTGGATTCGGAATATCTAAATTATCTTAGGGTGAAATTTTGGTATTTTTCTGAAAACTTTCAATTTTTGATGATTAGTGAAAAACACTGAGTTATAGTTTAAAACCGATTTTTTATTTAAATAATTATTTATATTATTTAAATTTATTTTAGGTCAAAATAGATACATAATACCTATATAAGTTCAATGTAATTCATTGGAGTCAGTTTATAATAATTTTAGATATATAAAAATTTTATTGAACTTTTCACCGTCTTTTACCCATCTTCTAGGAGAATTTGCAAATTCACATAAAACTTAATTTTACCGCTTCTGTGAGTGAAATTTTGAAAATCCAGGATATGAGATTAATATCTAGGAGTAAAATGTGGTTCAATAAGATAAAAATAATTTTTTTGTGAATAGTAACTTTTTACTTTTATTTACCACGGTAAAAAGTAAATATGGGATTTAATGGTAAAAATGATATTATTATTACCCTAAAACATGTCCTAATTCTATTGGCTAAGTATAATTAGACCAAAAACAACCTTAGGAATAAAATATGAACCTCTTTGGTACACTTTGATTAAATTAGGACATTTATTATTATTTAATTCAAAGAAGAGTTAAAAGAGTTAAAATCAACGTTTAATAAATAAAACCTTTCTAATAGAGTTATACATAAGATAAATTCGATTATAAATATTAATTAGAAATATAAAAATATTTCCTAAATAATGGTATTTTATTTATAATTTTTAGGCATTAAATAATTTAATTTATTTATGACACAATGATGATGCAGTAATTACCTTATTATTAAAATACTAAAATAATTGATATTATAAATACCCAAATAAATATAATTTGAGACTTTTAATCAATTGAAAGAATTTTATTGGTTAATATTACATGTTAGTATTGGTTAATTTTTTTTTCGAATTAGTAATGTTATTAAGACTTTTACAAAAATCAATTATTAAATAGTGTCAAAATTGACATAAAGGATTTTTTAAAACAAATATTATATTATTAATTGATATAACATTCCTAAAAATATATGGTTCGGCCAAAGGACTTATATGATGATAGGTATGTTATTAATGAACCACTTGGGTTTAGATTGATAGTTTATATTAAGTTTATTAACCTTATAATATAAAAATACAAAGAGACATGGTAAATGTTAAACTATTTAACTAAGAGTTAAATCTAAACGATAAGGGTAAAATGGTGACCCAAACTTGTCTAAAACCAATTGGTTGAGTATTTTTCGACCCATACCCACCTTATACTTTAAATATTTCAGTTTGGAGCCATTAAAAACTGAATATGAATTTATTATAAAATAATACTTTAAGTTTTGCCTAAAGAGCCCCTCCCCCCTTATAAAAGGACACCACTTCTAACCAATTCCTCACAAGATTCAAGCCTTTTTTCTCATCCAAAATCTGAGAAATTAAGCTTCCTACTTCCCTATCCTCCTCCTAGAACCTTACATTAGGCATTAGGCACTTCAAGAGTCCTTTTTGGTTCAAACCAAAGGGAGTTACCCAGATTAAAGGTAATGATTTCTCTTAGCTTCTTGTTTTATTTTACTTCTCCAACCACTAAACTCTTATTATTCTTTTATTTTGTAACAACACCAGTATAATAAATATACTAGGACATTATTATGAGAATTATTCTAACTACACTTACACACACCTCCATCTAATGGGTGAAGAACATAATGTTTTTGTGGATGGCAACCAAATGCCCCAAGAAACGATGATTGTTCAATTATCTCCTACCACCTCTCATGGTGGCCATTATGATGGTACTATAATTAAATATGATATTAATGATATTTATTATATATATAAGCTTCTTTAATTCCATTTTATAGAATACCATTATTCGTTTCATGTTGTATATATATACGATAATTTCATTTGAGGATATGTGGACTACCGCCCCCTCAAAGTGATATGACTCATTCATAACACACATGGAACGTATAAAGGATGGTTTTAATGAAATTAAGTAACACATATAAGATATTATATTATACTGGAATAATAATATACCTATGTATAATGTAAGTGCATACGTACGGACTTCCGTCTCCATGAATGCGATGAGATTCATTCCCGATCATATCCATTCAAGTCTAATTCTAATTTTAGGATTAAAAATAATGTTTAAGGACTTGATATCATTATTTATATGAATAATATACAACCTTTCCATAACAAACATGGTGTATGTAACAAAACATATAAAATAAAACGAGTATGTTAACACCCGAAATGACGATAATACTAATATATTATTAACAAATCAATGTTAAAAGATCATATTTGATATCATATTAATGTATATGACTCTTGTATAATTTAATAACAATTATTTCACCATTATAAAGGAGGTTAAACTACCCTTAACCAAAGAAAAGTACAAGGTAAGACTTTATTTCACAATCTCTTCATTATCCGAGGTTGTTTATACGTAATTATATACTGGGATTTTTTTATCATCCACATCCATATTTCTGAAAAATGTATTGAATTTTATGTACCATTTACTAGAATATCGGTTAAAGTCATTTATACCCTTGTTAAAATTTTTATAAAATGGTTTGAAAGGAACCTTGCTATCATTTTCCAAACAAGCTTCTTTTTAACCTTTTCGACAAAATTAAGGTATGACTGTCTTTTTTAACTTATACGGTGGGTGCAACTATTTTCAGCCGTTATAAAATATTCGAAGCTTACCTTACAAGCTTATAATGATTTTTTCAAAGTAAATTTTTTATTTTATAATTATATGAATTTTAAATGATTAAAAAAAATATATTTCTCCCAAATAGTTTTGATTTCATCTATGTCAACATCCTTTGATGAATTTTAAGCTTATTTGAAGTTGATTTATTATGATACAAAACTTCCATATTGTTTTGAACTTTTTGTGATATGTTTGAATATGGATGTTTTATTTTTATACCATTCATGGTTTGTGGAGAATGTATTGACATTTCGTATGCTTGTTTTAATACGAATGTTTATGTTATGTTTAAACCTATTCATATGAGGAATGCATTGGACTTAATAAGTGATGGGTGGATCCTGCTATAGCTCCTCGATTCATCGGTTGGTCTCATGAGACAGAAAAGTGTTTTGTCACAAGGCCTTGACAAAATCTTATTTGTAGTCTTGGAGCAAGACCTTAACTATGTAGTTATGATAGTCAGGAATTATGCATTCCATCATAATGAAAGTGGTTATTGATATTGCATGAGATTATTCGATTATTAGAATATCCATGTGAATAAGTAAATGGAATTAATTCATTTTATTTCTTCCATATTATACTGAATTTCATGTTTAAAAGGCTTTTGTTTTAGTTATACATTGCTTTAAATGTTTATGAATATTTATGCAAGTTTCTGTTATATTTTTATCCTTACTAGGCATCTGAGCTCACCCATTTCTATGTTTTATTTTTCCCCGGATGTAAAAAATTATTTTATGAATGACCTTCAGGGGTAGTATGATGGGATATGAGTGTGGACTATTGAGACTATGTTGTTGTCGTTTTCATTTTATGATGTAATGTAAACTTTATGAAGGTATCTAGTGATTACAAGGCCACTAAACTAATAGGTCCTTCGAGACTTGATCTTTTGTGATCATGAAAATGATATGTAATAATTCACCGATGCTAGGTAACTGGGGTCGGGGCATTACAGTTGGTATCAGTGGAAGTTTAGTACAATCCTTGGAAACTACATTTAAATAAACTCTGATTATAGCACATAGACCTAAGATGGACTTTGAGGATTAGTATAGAAGAATTTCCTAGAATTTTGGTATTGTATAGATTTTGTGAGTTTTCTGAGCAATAAATCCCTGTCCGAATATGAGCAGGTAGAGGAGGCTCATACAATGATGAAAATATTTATTTTAAGAAGTAGGGGGTTACAATTTTTTATGACGATGATAAGGAACACCTTATCTTTAGAGCAGAATCGTCACTACCTAATTCTTATCTAGATCTAGCCCTAGTAGCTCAACTAAATTCAATTATTGGGGAGGAAAAGAAATAAATGAATGTGGGTAAGGAAAGGAATGTTCAAATAGAGGATGTACCTATTGTGAAAGAATATGTAGATGTGTTTCCGAAAGATTTACCTGGACATTCGCCAGAATGAGAAATTGAGTTTTCCATTAATTTAATTCCTGGGTCAAGGCCCATATCGAAGACCCATTAAAGAATGGCCACTGGGTAATTAGTAGAACTAAAGAAACTATTATAGGAATTGAGTAATAAGGGATTTATTCACCCTAGTGTTTCTCCATGGGGTGCCCCTGTCCTTTTTGTTAATAAGAAATATGGATCTATGAGGTTATTTTTCGACTACAAGGAGATCAATGCTATAACAATAAAGAACAAGTATCTCGTACCTCGCATTGATGATTTATTTGACCAACTGCATGGAGCTCAATAATTTTCAAAGATTGACCTTCGATCTGGATACCATCAGTTGTGTTTGAAGAAGGAATACAATCCGAAGAAAGCATTTCAAACCAGGTACGGGCATTACGAGTTTACAGTAATTCCTTTTGGGCAGACTAATGCACTCTCTATTTTCATGGATCTAATGAACAGAGTTTTCAATGAATATCTCGATTATTTTTTATTGGTATTTATTAATGATTTCTTGGTATATTCCAAAAGCTACGAAGACTATGAAAATCGCTTGTGCATTATCCTGACGACTCTCAGGAGACATGAATTATATGGGATGTTTAGTAAGTGGGAATTTTAGATTTAGAAGATCTCTTTTCTTGGCCATATTGTCTCTAAGGATGGAATCTCTTTTGATCCTTCTAAGACCAAGCTTCCACAGTACGCTTCTCTTTGAATAATACAATAGTGTGTGTTGTACGCAACTTCGAGTTCTAACACACCACAACCAATCAAACTAGCCTTTATGAATAGTAATACCCACTTTTTGAAATCTTATACATTTTATCTTTCAAAATGGACTTCATTTTTTGATTCGGAATATCGAAATTATCTTATGGTGAAATTTTGGTATTTTTCTGAAAAATTTCAATTTTTGATGAATAGTGAAAAACACAGAGTTATAATTTAAAACCAAATTTTTATTTAAATAATTATTTATATTATTTAACGTTATTTTAGGTCAAAATAGATACATAATACCTATATAAGTTAAACTTCATTCATTGGAGTCAGTTTATAATAATTTTAAATATATAAAAATTTTATTGAACTTTTCATCGTCTTTTACCCATCTCCAAGGAGAATTTGCAAATTCACATAAAACTTAATTTTAACACTTCTGTGAGGGAAATTTCAAAAATCCTAGAGACACGGTTAATATCTATGTGTAAAATGTGGTTCAATAAGATAAATATAATTTTTGGTGAATAGTAACTTTTTTACTTTTATTTACCACGGTAAAAAGTAAATAAGGTATTTAATGGTAAAAATGATATTATTATTACGCTAAAAATGTCCTAATTCTATTGGATAAGTATAATTCGACCAAAAAAACCTTAGTAATAAAATATGAACCTATCTGGTCAACTTGTATTAGATTAGGACATTTATTATTATTTAATTCCAAGAAGGGTTAAAAGAGTTAAAATCAAAGTTTAATAACTAGAACATTTTTAATATAGAGTTATACATAAGATAAACTAGATTATAAATTTTAATTAAAAATATAAAAATATTTCATACATAATGGTATTTTATTTATAATTTTTATACATTTAATAATTTAATTTATTTATGACACAATCATGATACAGTAATTGCCCTATTTGTGAAATATTAAAATAATTGATATTATAAATACCCAAATAAATATAATTTTATAATTTTAATGAATTAAAAGAATTTTATTGGTTAATATGACATGTTAGGATTGATTAAATGATTTTTTTCGAATTAATAATGTTATTAATACTTTAACAAAAATCAATTATTAAATAGTGTCAAAATTCACATAAAGGATTTTTTAAAACAAATATTATATTATTAATTGATATAATATTCCTAAAAATCTATGGCTTGGCCAAAGTACTTATATTATGATAAGTATTCCATTAATTAACCACTTGGGGTTCTCTTGGGAGTTTATAGTAAGTTTATCAACCATATAATATAAAAATACAAAGAGACATGGTAAATGTTAAACTATTTAACTAAGAGTTAAATCTAAAATATAAGGGTAAAATAGTGACCCAAAAATGTATAAAATATATTGTTTGAGTGGTTTTAGACCCATACCCACCTTATAATTTAAATAATACAGTGTGGAGACCATATAAATTGAATATAAATTTATTATAAAATAATACAATAAGTTTTTCCTAAAGAGCCCCTCCTCCCTGTTATAAAAGGACACCACTTATAACAAATTCCTCACACCTATCAAGCCTTTTTGATCATCCACAATCTGCACAATTAAGCTACCTACATCCCTATCCTCATCCTAGAAGCCTTAAATTAGGCATAAGGAACTTCAAGAGTCCTTTTTGGTTCATACCAAAGGGAGTTACCTAAATTAAAGGTAACGATTTCTCTTAGCTTCTTTTCTTTTATTTTACTTCTCCAACCCCTAAACTCTTATTATAATTTTCTTTTGTAACAAACGAATTATAAATAATATACTAGGACTTTATCATGATAATTATTCAAACAAAACTTACACACAAATTCATCTAATGGGTGAAGAACATAATATTTTTGTGGATGAAAACCAAACGCCCCACGAAACGATGATTGTTCAATTATCTTCTACCACCTCTCATGGTGGACATTATGATGTATCTACAATTAAATATGATATTAATGATATTTATTATATATATAATCTTATTTTATTCCATTTTATATCATAGCATTATTCATTTCATGTTTTATATATATACGATAACTTCATTTGAGGAAGTGCAGACTACCGCCCCCTAAAAGTGGTATGACTCGTTCATACCACACATGGAACGTATAAAAGATCGTGTAAATGAACTTAAGTAACACATATAAGATATTATATTATACTGTAATAATAATATATCTATTTATCATTTGGTTTTGGTTACTTTTAAAATGTAAAATGAAATGGAAGTAGTGTTCGTGCGTACGTACGGACTGCTGTCTCCACAAACGCGATGAGATTCATTCCCCATCCTATCCATTCAAGTATAATTCTCATTTTATGATTAAAAATAATGTTTAAGGACTTGATATCATTATTTATATGAATAATATACAACCTATCCATAACAAACATGACTTATGTAACAAAACATATAAAATAAAACGAGTAAGTTAACACCCGAAACGACGATAATACTAAGATATTATTAACAAATCAATGTTGAAAGATCATATATGATATCATATTAATGTATATGACTCTTGTATAATTTAATAATAATTATTTCACCATTATACAGGAGGTTAAACTACCCTTAACCAAGGAAAATTACAAGGTAAGGGTTTATTTTACAATCTCTTCATTATCCGAGGTTCTTTATACGTAATTATCTACTGGGAATTTTTTATCATCCACATCCATATTTCTTAAAAATGTATTGAATTTTTTTACCATTTACTAGAATATCGGTTAAATTAATTTATACCCTTTTTAGACTTTTTATAAAATGGTTTGAAAGAAATCTTTCCGTCATTTTCTAAACAAGGTCATTTTTAACCTTTTCGACAAAATTAAAGTAAGAATGTCTTTTTTAACTTATACGGAGGGTGCAGATATTTTCCGCCATTATAAAATATTCAAAGCTTCACTAAAAATATTATAAGGATATTTTCAAAGTAAATGTTTTTTTAAAATTATGTGACTTTTAAATGATTTAAAAAAAGAAATATTTCTCTCAAATAGTTTCGATTTCATCTATGTCAACATCTTTTAATGGATTTTAAGATTATTTGAATTTGATTTATTATGATACAAAACTTCCATATTGTATTGAAGGTTTTGTGATATGTTTGACTATGGATGTGTTATTTTTATACCATTCATGGTTTATAGAGAAAGTATTGACATTTCATATGCTAGTTTTAATACGAATGCTTATATTATGTTCA
Organism: Viscum album; assembly: GCA_963277665.1. Lineage (NCBI taxonomy): Eukaryota > Viridiplantae > Streptophyta > Magnoliopsida > Santalales > Viscaceae > Viscum > Viscum album. Next base: position 1,595,735,540 of record OY728150.1, read on the forward strand.
AATCTATTCATATGAGGAATGAATTGGACTTAATAAGGGATCGGTGGAGGCCGCTATAGCTCCTAGATGCATCAGTAAGCTTAATGAGACAAACTAGTATTTTGGAACAAGGCCTTGACAAAATCTTATTTTTAGTCTTGGCACAAGGCCTTGACTATGTGGTTATGATAGTCTGGCATTATGCATTCCATCATTATGAAAGTGGTTATTGATATTGCATGTGATTATTAGATTAGTAGAATATCCATGTGAATAAGTAAATGGAACTATTTCATTTTATTTATACCATATTATACTGATGTTCAGGTTTGAAAGGATTTTTTTAGTTATACATTTCCTTAAATGTTTATGCATATTTATGAATGTTTACGTTATATTGTTATCCTTTCTGGGAATCTGAGCTCACCCCTTTCTATGTTTTATTTTTCTCAGGATGTAAAGAAGTATTTTATGAATGAGCTGCAGGGATAGTATAATGGGATATGTGTGTGGACAATGGAGACTATGTTGTTGTTGTTTTAATTTTTTGATGTAATGTAAACTTTATGAAAGTATCTAGTGATTCCAAGGCTACTAAACTAATCAGTCCTTCGAGACTTGATCTTTTGTGATCATGCCAATGTTATGTAATAATGCACAAACTCTAGGTAACTGGGGTCGGGGCGTTACATAATCTATATATATGTATATTACATATATCCATTTTTATCAATAATTATTTAATTCATAATTTTTTAATATTTTTCTTAATTTTCTCATTTTAAATTTTTATTTGTTTAATTATTTCATTTTATACATTTTACGTATCTACATATTTAATATATAATATTTATAATTTTTTAAAATTTATATATATGTGTATTCAATCTATTCATTTTTAACAATAATTATTTAATTTATGAAATTATTATTTTTTTATTATTATTTTTACATATTTTTTTACATATTTCATTTATATATATGTGTATTAAATCTTCTTTGGGTATCCTCCTTATGTTTGACAAAATTCATTCCTATGTTGGATTTATAAATAATATAAGGCTACTAGGACGTGGCTAGGGATGTTTATAATTTAATTGGGTAGGGTTTAGATGATTCAAATGGCTTTGTAGGTGTGAATAAGTGAGGGGACTGAGTTCCCTTTTATAGTGGATAAAGAGTGATGTTCTTGTAAATACCAAAAAGTAAACACTATTAGGATGTTTCACTTACCTCACGTGCCTTTGATAATGAACCGTCATCGATATAAGAGGTTATATGGTTGAAATATAGATAGAAAATGGGGTTTGGAAAAGTGTCTAAATCATTTTCCCCTTATGTTTAATGTTTATTTCCCTGATAAACTCATTTTATCTTAACCACTATGATTAATTTTAACTATTTTAACTAAAATTTTTTCTCAAAAATAAAGATGAAATTATGAGACATTATAAATTATTTTTATTAAAATTATTTAATCCATTTTTCAAAATTTAAATCTCACAATTGGAAGAAATTAGTTTAAAATTAATCCCATAGACAGAACAAGAAAGCAAGTTTTTAAAGTGAAAATGTTGAGAAGTTTACTAAGTTTTTATATATAAATTTAATATAAAAATTATTCAGATGAGATAAATAAGATTAATATATTTATAAGTCAACTATTGTGACATTAAATCCAATTCAAAATTAAATTTATAATTATAAATTATTTAGATAAAATGTTAGTTTTTAATTAAAATTCGGTATTTTTTGTTATGCAACAAAAAATGAATATTCTAAAAAAATACCAAAAAATCACCATAATCTAATTTTTTCCTAAATATTAAAAAAATAATATTTAAATTTTCATATACAATTTATAAAATTTTTGAACTTTATTTTTAAAACATATTCTCTATTAAAAGGTGAAATGACTGCATTTTAAAAAATACAACGTTTTATGCATAAAATTGAATTTGTTCTTATATCATGCCTATAAAATATATTGTATGAATGTAAAAACATTTGAATAAATATATATAATATAAAAATTTAGTGGTATCATTCACTAATATTAGTTAATTTAATTTATTAATATTAAACACCTTTGGCCTATAAATTTTTTTTTATAAAATCATTTCCTTTATATTAAAAAGATTTATATATTAACTTATAATTAATTAATAACCAATTAATTCAAACATATATTTAATATTTTATTTAATCCTATTTTTAACTTCCAATTTAATATCTAGGAGATAATTTTCATTTTAAATTATAATATTAATTGTATTCAGTAAAACTTGGTCTTGCATGTAACGTAATCCATCAAAGAAGGTCATTATTGCGTGTAATGAAATCTATCTTAGAATGTAGTGTATAAAAATATATATAAAAAATTTAATTTATTTAATAAAGTTAATATATCATAAATTCTAAGGTTTTTATATTCTTTTCAATGCTTGGTGTTTCATGTCATACATGTCATCGAATAAAATTATCTTACTTTATATTTTCAGGGTGTTACATTCACTCCACCCTAATTAAATTTCATCCTCATGATTTAAAATTGATGTCCAAAATCACAAGTTTGATATTTTAAAGTGATTGATCATCATAGAATCTCAAAGAGTAATATGTTTCTCTATCTAGGAAAGAGTATTTTTCATAATGTGATAATGGTTCTCTAATATCTCCATAACTTGATTAGTTACAATACTAACTATATTAAATTTTTCCTCTAGGTGAACCTTTACATTTTCCATGAGTATTGATACCCTTTTTCTTTCTAGGTTCCATTTCTAAACAATGAAATACATTAGATTAGTTCACAACATTATATATCATAATTTTTAATCCAAAAAATGAGTGAAATACAAATCATAAATTGAAAAATGTGTACATAGCTAATCTCATAATCCTAAACCTTGTTTTTTGAGATGTTCTTATATACTTATCCTCAAATTATATTATAGGGTTTTCTTAATCTGATCCATGTTATTCTAAATATAGTATCCAAGGATTCTACTAAAATTCCTTTAACACCAACTGAAATGAACCTCGACCCCAATATCTCAAAGTCGGTGACTTACTTTTTTACATTGGAATGATTAAAAGGATTCTAATGAACCTTTTTGATAAATTGTTTTAACTATGTTTTTGTATTTTTTGGCAACTAAACTTTTTATATAAATAATGTTTTTTAAATTTAGTAATCCAACCCAGTTCGTAATACTGGGTTTTATAATTTGAGTAACCAACACTAGATTCAGATTATAATATGCATATACTTCAGATTTAGATCATCAAGTATATAAGAATTGGATATAAAAATTTTTGAATGCTAAAACTTTCATTTTTCCTTTATCAGAGAAAGACAGAAGTTGCTGAGAGATAAAGTCATAGTGATTTTGAAGCGGTTTTTTGAAGAATGTGAAGTCAGGAGTTAGTAAGGTTTCAAACTTTCAAAACTAAATCAGATGATTCTTCTCTATTCATAAAGTTATCAAAAATCATGAAAACTATATTGATAAATTCTTCTGAATAAGTGGTGGAGAGGTTTGTGGAATTTTAGAGTTTTATTATAGAGATTCCATCATAATGGGAATTCTATCATAATAGGATTACCATAATTATGGAAAATTCATCATATTGGTATTTCCATTATAATGGAAATTCAATAGTAATGAGGATTCCATCAGACTAAGATGATAATGAAATAGATTCCTAATGAGTTGAAAAGGAAACTGAATTCCTAATGAGAAAAAAATAGAATTCGTAATCACTGAGAAGGAAAGAGAATTCATAATGAGATGAGAAGGAAAAATAATTTATAATCATTGAGAAGGATACAAAATTAATAATCACTAAGAAAGAAACAAATTTGTAATGAATTGGGATATAAAGATAGATCATAATTTGGTGATTACGAAGAAGGCTCAAAAATAAAATTCTAAAAGTTTTAATGAAGAGTTGAATAGGTCAAACTTGGAATTCAATTTTGCATAAATATCAGAGAAATAAAAGGATTAAAGAAGTCACAATTGAAGTTTAAATTACATATGTTTTAATTTTTTTTTGAAATATGTGTAATTAGGGAAGGTTTTCAAGCTTCCTGATCTTGATTTTCTGAGATGTCGATAAACACTTTCTTAGATCATTCGTTTATTGTTGGATTTTTAACACAAGAAGAAAAGGAAGAGTTCTGAATAAATCAAGTGAAATTATTTTTTGGAAGAGATCTAATGAGGAAGATCAGATAGATGAATGTTTTTTACTAGTTTGAGCATTTTAGAAGAGTTTTAGTTTTAAAGATTGAGAATGGGATCATCATATTGAATCCATTGTGTTTATACATTCAAATTCAGGTCTATCATATTAAGAGAGTCAGATCTGGATCCATCATATTAATAGAATCAGATCCGGATTCCGAATATTGAGTGAATCCATTCTAGATTCATTATATTGATAGAATTGAATCTTGAGTCAATGAATTGAGAAAATCAGATCTAGCCAAATCATATTGAGGATTTGGACTAAGCAATTACGGAGGAGTTTCAACAAAGTCTTTATTATTTTGTTTGGATTAATTTTTTTATAATGAAACATTGTAAACTGATGGGAGTTAGTATAATTTTCAAATAAGGAGAAATAAGGTGTCTAACAGGAGTTGGTACAAGTTTTATTCACTTCTTCATAATAATGTATTTCAATAGACCTAGAGGAGTGGCTATAGAAATGTTGTAGGTTCTCACACTGAGGCTGAACCTTGTAAATCTTGTGTTATTTATTTTTATCATAATTTTTCATACATGAGTATTTAATAATTGTTGATAAAGAAACAAATCATAATTGGTTTAAAAGCTTATGTTTCTAAATGTTTGGAAAAGTATAAAAAGTGAACAATTGATTCAACCCCCCTTCTCAGTTGTTATTCAATCCTTTGGAACCTCAATTGGTATCAAATTGAAGTTTCCCTTTTGAAATATTTATCATGAAAAATACCAATTCTATAAATAGTAGTGGAATTCATACATCTGATAGAAAATATTATTACAAATGAAAAAAGGATGATTCCTTATCACCTGTCTATTGACCTGGATGTTATTTATGCTTCTAGTATTGGTTGTACACATATTGAGAAATATGCTCCAATGACTTTTGCTAATATGAGAAATATAGAGTTTTATAGAAAGGCTAGAAATGAAATACTTATATATTTATTAGATAATGTTTATCATAAGGTGATTTGTCTCAATACTTAAAAAAAGTATGTGGGAAAATATGGAAAGTGTTTTCAAATAAAATAATAATTTTAAGGAAGAAATGTTACAAATTTAGCATAGTGAGTATGAAGAGGTCATAATAAGAGATATGGAAAATATTGATGAATACTTAACTGGAGTAAATGAAATTGTTTTCAATAGAAAAGGATTTAGAGATGTCTCTAAAGATTCTAAAATTATGAAAAAACTTATGAGAAACTTTCTAGATATGCTTGATTATAAAATTTAAACTTTAGAAGATAATGATGATTTATCTATGGATGAATTGCATAACTTTTTTATTACTTATGAAATGAAGAAATCTACACCTTTTAAAAAAAGTATGAATGAAGAAATTTATTTTAATGCTATGAGAAAGATAAAAATACAATATATTGAGGATTCTAATCCTTATGAGTCTGATGATATAAAGGATGATGAGTTGAATGAAAAAATCATGTCTCTTATATCCAAGAACTATCGAAGATGAAGAGGTAAGTATTGAGGTAAAATTCCACTCAAATGTTTTGAGTGTTGTGGAATCTAACAGTTTTCAATAATTTTCACCAAGAAGACAGTTGTAGAATATCAAGATGATTCCCATGAAAAACCATGATGGGAGAAGTGGAACAAAAGTTATAATGAAGAAATGTATTCCAACAAATACGAGAAGAAGTTTACTATAAATAATAGAATTTTGATGAGAAATAAAGTTGAATTATACTCAACTAAAAATAATTATTATGAAGGTTAATTTTCAAAAAAAATTAAAACCTTCATTGAAAAAATGAGAAAACAAAATATTCCTCAGATAATGAAGAATGTGGCGAAGAATCATATAGAGAGTATCAACTCAGAATAGAACTAGATGTATGTATTGAGAAAAAAACTCTCCAGAACAAAATTTCTGTCATTAAGAAATAATTTGAAGAAGATGTTGATGGAATAAAAGATGTCATCAAGTATAAGGAATAATACATTGAGGATATTTTAGGTTACAAACATGGAAATGGTGAACAAGGAAAGGTGATTTAAGATATTAGAAAGAATATGGAAGCCAAGGAAGAAGAAGTTAATAATTTTTTATAAAAACTTATTGAGTCTGAATCTACCTTGAATAAGATGAATGAAAAATTCAAAAAATATTTGGATGGAAGATATGAGACTTCTAAATTTATTGAGAAGGATCAATACAAGAATCAAGTGAAATCTTATCTTTCCAAAAATAATGTTTCATCTAATTTTATTAACATTTTAGGTTTTGAAAAATGTATTGTGGAATATTTCATGTATAAATGATGTCAGAAACTTATAAAATCTACAAAAGTATAAAACTCACTCAAAATAAAAGATGGTCCATATCTTGAGTATGTTAGAGATGAAAAAGTCACCATACTCAATAAGGTTTCTACAAAGAAAGATATTTCTTAAAAATAAAATCATGTTTTTATTCCTATTGCTGGTGTTGTAGAATATATAGGAATATGGGATATAATTGTTGGAACAAATAAACACTACTTGGAAGAATATTTGAGAAAAGTGGAAGAAATGGTGGAAGTAGAAAGAGTATCTTTCCAAGATTACATAAATATTAAAAAATAAATTTTCATGATTTTAGAAAATTTATAACAGAAAAATGTATTTGAATTTTTTGAAGAAGATTGTGAAAGATGTGATCTGGATAGCCATCATACTGAATGATGTATGACACTCCTTCAAGAAAAAGTTTCTTTTTTATAGAAAAAAGAAGAAAACTAAAAATATGATAGTTGAGGAAAGATATTTTTTTTGTTGAGATATCTTTGAAAGTGAGTAAATCGAGAAAACCATGGATACTTGATAGTGTTTATTATTTATGTATGATAGGTTATATAAAAATATTGACACATGTTTAAATTCATGATAGAGGAGGATTTAACTTTGGTAATGATAGTTCCTTAAAAATAAGAGGAATCAAAGCAACTGATATTGAAGTTGAAAAGGTGAAATCAAAGGTATTTTTATTTTTTTATGGGATAAAATAGGACTTTCTTAGTTTAAGTAAACATTGTGATGATGGAAAATAAGTTGTTTTTTTGAAAAATTATACCATTGAAAGCGTTAATGATGGAAACTTTATTACAAAAGGAGAATGAACCAACGCGAATCCCATTCAAATAGGAGAATTCAACAACTATTTTTACATGAGTACTAAGGAAGAGAACAAATTGTGGCACTGAAGACATGGCCACCTTGGGAAGAAGAATATAAATGATCATTCAAAAGTTGATGCTATCCAAAATTATATAGAATTGTAAAGAAGATATGAAGATGTTCTTATTACTCTCCAAAAAATAAAGATGACTAACAAAAGTCACAAGAGCATTGTTATTCAATCTATCATACATCTTGAACTAATTTATTTCAATTTATGTGGGCCTATGAGATATCAATAAAGAAAATAATATTTTTATTTTATCACTTTTATTGATGATTTCACTAGGATTACAAAACTCATGTTTATGAAACATAAGTCAGAGAGTAACACCCCAAGATTTCATAGTATGTTATCTCATTGAAGTAATTCAATAGCTTGCACTATAGGTAATACTGAGTTCGAGCGCACCAAAACATACTAAACTATACATTCAAAAAGTAGTTATGAATAGTATTAAATGAATTTTGAATCTTATATACTCTATATAATTTTAACACCCGTATTATGTGGTTTTTAGACATAATATAAGAACAAATTCAAATTTTTAGATAAAGTATTTTTCAGAAAATACAATTTTACCGCCTTTTAATAGAAAACCATTTAAAAAAAATATTCAACACTTTTATATATTTAAATTGACAAAATAAAATTCTTCTTTCTAATTAGTACATAAAAATTTAGTTTTTATAAATTTTTTTGTTTTTCTGACAACTTTCATATGTTGGTGAATACTGAAAAATACTAAATTTTAATTGAAAAAAACTTTTTTAAATCAAAATAATTTATACTATTCAATTATAAATTTGAATGGTTTGAAATTACATTAGATTATATTTTTTTCATTTAATATATCTTAGTTCTATATAAGTAATTTCACATTTAAATTTGATATAAACACATGTCAATCTTTTGATATTTTTTACTTTTTAAAAACCCGCTTTTTGGTATTGGCAACGAAAATTAATTTTAAATTAATAAATTCAACTTATATGTTTTGAATTTGGCAATATATACTTCATTTTTGAATTCATAGTATCAAAATTAGCTTAAGGTAAACTTTTGGTAATTTTATGAAAAGATTCAATTTTTGATGAATAGTGAAAAACACTGCGTTATTATTCAAAACCGAATTTTTTATTTAAATAATAATAATTATTATTTAATTTTTTTAAAGTCAAAATAGATATATAATACCAATATATGTTCAATGTAATTTTAATGGAGTCATTTTTTAATAAAATTAGTTGTATAAGGTTTTATTGAACTTTTTACCGTCTTTTACCCACCTTATAGGAGCATTTGCAGATTTGGATAAAAATTAATTTTACCACTTTTATGAGTTGAATTTTAAAAATCAGAGAGACACAATTGACATCAGTAAGTAAAATGTGGATCAATAAGACGAAAATAATTTTTTGTGAATAGTAACTTTTGACTTTTATTTACGACGATTAAAAGTAAATTGGGTAATTAAGGGGACAAATGATATTATAATTACTCTAACACATGTCTTAATTCTACTAGATAAATGTAATTCGACCAAAAACAAACTTAGGAATAAAATATGATTCTTTGGGTCCACTTGGATCAGATTAGGATATTTATTATTATTTTATCTAAAGAAGAGTTAAAAGTGTTAACTTCAAATTTTATTAACTAAACCATTTTTAATATAGGGTTATACAAAGGATATATTATATTATAAATATTTATTATATAGATAAAAATATTTCCTACATAATGGTAGTTTATTTATAATATTTAGATATTAAATAAATAAATATATCTATTTCACAATAATGTTGCAGTAATTACCTTCTTAATGAAATATTTAAATAATTGATATTATAAATGTGAAAATAAATATAGTTTGAGACTTTTGATAAATTCCACCAATTTTCTAGGTTAATATGACATGTTAGGGTTTATTAGATATTTTTTTTCTAAGTGATAAGGTTTTTATGACTTTCACAAAAACAAAATACCAAATAGTGTCAAAATTGACATAAATTAGTTTTTAAAACAAATACTATATTATTTGTTGATATAATATTCTTATAAATATAAAGTTTGGCCAAAGATATTAAAAAATATTTTATTTGTCATTAATGAACCACTTTAGATTCTCTTGGATGTTTAGAGCATGTGTATTAACCATATAGAGTAAGAATACAAGAAGACACAGTAAAAGTTAAACTATTTAACTAAGAGTTAAATTTAAAAGATAAGGTTAAAATGGTAACCTAAACTTGTCCAAAACATATTGGTTGCGAGGATTTATACCCATAACCACCTAAGGATCTAAATAAATTCATTGGGAGCAATTATAATTTGAATATGATGGTATAATAAATTAATATTTTAACTTTTTCCTAAAGTTACCCTCACCCCTCTTATAGAATGGAACTTCCCCTTATCTCATAATCACACCTCCAAATCCATTTGGATAGGCCAAAACCTGACAAAATATACTCCCAACATACCTCAAATCTACCTATATTATTTACTTTAATAACAAAGCCACCCTAATGATCCCTTTTTATCAACATAAAAGGATACACCCAAAGAAGAGGTAATAATTTCACCACCCACTTTCATGTCATTTTCTTCTTCTACTTACTATTTCTTTGTTATTTCCATACCAAAATAAAAAATCCAGTACGTTCTACATAATTGGATGTTATTATAAATATGGTACAACCATATTCGTTGTTCTATCCATTTTATAAATGAAAAAGTCACCATACGTGCATACGTGTGGATTACCGTCTCCATGTCGTGGTGTAGTTTGTTATTCAAACACCTAATTATTTGAATGGGTATAATAATTATTACAACTGATATAATAATAAATATAAAATGTTGATGTTTCTATACATAATATATAACATCCAATTACATATTATTTCACCATTAATATAATGATATTGTTGCTTGTCCGTACGTACGGATTATCGTCTCCACGACATGATGATATTCATTTCCACGTTCACCATTCAATACGATATGAAAACAGAAACAACATTTATGCGTATGTACGGCCTACCATCTCCATAAACGGTGATTTCCATTTCATATATCTATCTATTATATATATATATATATGATATATAAATCATGATTTATATTCTGTAAGTATTTAAATCATGATCTAAGTGATATGATCAAGAATAACAAGTTAAAACACGTACGATAAAGAAAGAAATTATTACCTGAAGTGTTAATTTAACTTGGAAATCATTATCAAATGGCTAGTATAAAGTCATAAAGGAATCATGTATGATGTAATAAAAATGAATATGGTTCTGGTATAATTTAATAACATACTTTGGCCATTATACATGAGGTTAAACATACCCTTGACCAAAGGAAAGTTCATGAAAAGGTTAATTTCATAATCTCTTTATTATCCGAGGTTGTTTTTACGTAATTATCTTGTGGGACATATTTATTATCCATGTACATGTTTCATAAAAGTGTTTTCAAATTAATACTTTTTAAGATACTTTTTACTAAATCAACATTTTAAATGTTTTAAATATTTATTATTCTAAACCATTATCGTTAGTGTCCTTGTTTTTAAAATGGTTTTAAGGATTTATTTATATGGACATGAATGTTTTAAAATGTTAATTTCCTTCAAAATTGGACTTGAAAAAATCTTATTTGTAGTCTTGGAACAAGGACTTGAATATGTGGTTATTAAGTCTAGCATTATGCATTCCATCTTTATGAAATTGGCTATTGATATTACATGTTATTATTTGACTAGTAGAATATCCATGTGAATAAGTAAATGACATTTTTTGATTTATCTTTGCCATATTATGATGAAGTTTAAGTTTAAAAATCTTTTGTTTTAGTCTTATAAATTTCCTTAAATGTTTATGCTTATTTATGAATGTTTTCTCTATATTTTTATCCTTACTGAGCATCTGAGATCACCCCATCCTTATATTTTCTTTTCCAAGGATTCCAAGAAGTGATTTATTAATGATAAGCAGGGTTAAGCTAGTGGAATAATGGAATTATAAAAGGATCATTTATGTTGTGTTTTATTTTCTAATGTGTAATGAAACATTCATGTATGTAATCAATTTTCCAAGACTACTAAACCGATCGGGTTTTCATGACGTGATTCCTTGTAATCATGCCAATGTATTAAAATAATGCACCAACTCTGTGATTCTGGGGTCAGGGAAATAAAGTTTGTATCAGAGGATATTTAGTAACAACCTTGGTAATAGATTTAGAAAAAATAGGATTAGATAACATTACCCTAAGATAGACTTTGAGGATTTTTATTGAATAACTTCCTATAATTTTGTTAAGGTAGATATTTTGTGTATTTTCCATGAAATACATCCCTGTCTGGATACAAACAGGTAGAGGCGGATTTGGAACAAATGTACCTAGGGGTAAAAAATCTGATAAGGCGTTTCGGGCTTGGTACGGGGTATCCTGGTACACGACAACAGGCCTTGCTGCACTCTTGGTTATGACACTCCCCGGGGATATGCTTAGGATAATTCACATTTTCATTACAAGAAATTATGAAGGATTTAAGAGTAAATACTTCTCAAAGAAAACATTTTATGATTATAGATTATATGCATAATATTTTCAATTTACATTTGATAATTTACAAGTTTGGAATTATGCATTGCGATTCCTAAACTAACCTAGTGGATTCCATTGTTTAGAAATGGATCCTAGTAGAAGGAATGATAATTCCAGCAATATGCAAGATCAAAATATTATGAAGGATAATATCTTTCATGTTATTAAGCCAAGATTTAAAAGGGAAATAGTCTCCCACGTATTCTCATCATATGAAGAAATAATATCATGTGTTAATACGATAAGTAAAGAATTATTTGATTCCAATGGATTTTAAGGGAAACAAGAGAATAAAAGGATGGAAGAGAGAAATATAGATAAAGGGAATAGGGGAATGAAGGATTTTACCATATGCGGTAACTATGGAAAGAATAACCCTGGTAAATGCTTAAAGGGAATTGGATTTTGATATAAGTGTGAAGAAAGAGGACACCACCTATGTTATTGAAAGGATAAAAAAAGTTTTCAAATAAATAATTCTTCATATGCAAGGAGTTGGGACACTACGCAAAACAATTTCCAAATCATTAGAGTATACCCCAAATGCTGCTATTGGATAATAATCTAGTTATGATTCTACCGATGATGATGAAAAATGATTAGAGTTCTTATGTTGAAATTAATGTATTCTGTCCTTAGATTGTAATATTAATTATGGACATGTTCTATGAATTATAGAGTATATAAGGATTGTACTGCTGTAATTTTTCATTAAGGACATGATATTGTCTGGAACCAAGAATGGTGACTCAATAACAGGTTAAATTGTTTTGGAAAATATATGGTTGAGAGAAAGATAAACCTTAATATGATTCTGATATCGAGGTAGTGATTTTCGAATAAGATATGATTGATTTTGATAAATTATATTGGATATTCTTGACTACCTTGAAACTGATTAATGATTTGTATATTCCATCATTGTTTGAGTTTACAACATTTCTTTATAAAATAAGTATATCAAGTATTCTATAAGGAATAAGGGAGCATGGATGCAAGAAATTTGGTTTTTTGGTAACTCAGGGTGTTACCGTGTCATAAAATAATACACGATGAAGGTATTCACAAGTTATTATATGGAAAAAGGATCTTTATTGTGTTTACCTTCCTTAAAAATTTTGGACTGTGAGTTTGGAATGAAATATTTTGGATAAGTTGAAAGGTTGGAATTGATTAATTTTGACATTGGATACTATTGTTAAGGTTAAATAATTTCTTGAGATTATTTTTTGGATTGTCATAAAAAGGATAACCCGGAGGTCGGGCAAAAACCTGTCCTGTCTGGCAAGGCTGTGAGCCTTGAAACTACTACCAAAGGGTGACAAGGGTGCATCACCTACCATTGGCCTACATGATGTCCTTCTTTGTATAATGTAGTTTTTTCAAATAGTCTTACAAATGAATTATAAATTAATTATTTTTGGAACCCTATACTATTAGGATAAATAGAATATTTTTGAATTGTATTATCTTTTGGAGTGAAAGATGAGTTGGTGGTAGGAATTAGTTGAAGGATGAAACTCTTCTTGCCAAGTATATATATATATATATATATATATATATATATATATATATTCTCTCTTATTCTATCAATAAATTAATTCTTAAACTTTAGGGAAGGGATCTTAAAACCAAAAATGTGTTATCCAAATACCTTATGTTTTGTTGATCCGATGATATTTTACATCATCTTAGATTGATGGCTTTGAGGCCGTCAATTTTACACTTATTTGTGATTGATGACCTCAATCACTCCCTATAAATATTTAAGTTCGAGATTATAATTTTGTGGTGACTTTTTCATTTCCCTTTCCATATTATTAAGACTAAATATTATTAAACTAATTTCTGATGTGGGTTTTCAACAAATATATTTGTCTATTTTTAAAAATTTATTTTCAAAGAACAATTTCATATAGAGAGGCTGAAGTTTATTATAAGAGGGGATAATGTAACACCCCAAGATTTAATAGTACTTTATCTCATTAAAGTAATTCAATAGCTTGCGCTACAGGCAACACTGAGTTCGAGCGCACCACAACTTACCAAACATGCCATTCAAAAAAATTTTATCAATAGTATTAACTGAATTTTAAATCTTATATACTCTATATAATTTTAACACCCATATTATGTGTTTCTTAGAAATTATATAAGAACAAATTCAATTTTTCTAATAAAGGACATATTTTTCAGAAAATGCTGGTTTACCTCCTTTTAATGGAGAACCTTTTTTAAATCCAAAATTTGAAACTTTTAAATATTCTATTTGACAAAATAAACTTCTTATTTAGAACTAGGACATAAAAATTTATTTTTGATAAATTTTTGGTGTTTTTCTGATAACTTTCATATTTTGATGAATAGTGAAAAATACTAAATTTTAATTGAAAACAGCTTTTTTAAGAAAAATAATTTATAGTGGTCATTTATACATTTGAATGGTTTGTAAGTACAATTAGATTATATTTTTATTATTTAATACAATGTAGGTCATTATAGTTAATTTTAAATTTAAATATGAAAAAAACACATGTGAATCTTTTGATAGATTTAACTTTTTAAAAACCCGCTTTTTAGGTTTTGACAATGAGAATTAATTTTAAATTAATAAATTCAACTTTTATTTTTTTAATTTTGTAAAATAGACTTCATTTTTGAATTCAGAATATCAAAATTAGATTAGGGTGAATTTTTGGTATTTTTCTGAAAACTTTCAATTTTTTATGAATAATGAAAAACACAACGTAATTATTGAAAATTGAATTCTTATTTAAATAATTATTTATATATTTTTTTTAAAATAAAAATAGATATATAATTCTGATATAAGTTCAATGTAAATCATTAGATTCAATTTCTAATAAAATTAGATATATAAATTTTTATTGACCTTTTTACCGTCTTTTACCCACCTTATAGGAGCATTTGCAAATTTGCATAAAACATTATTTTACGGCTTCATTGTGTTGAATTTAAAAAATCCTAGAAACATAGTTGAAATCAGTAAGTAAAATTTGGTTCAATAAGATGAAAATAATTTTTTATAAATAGTAACTTTTGACTTTTATTTACCACGGTTAAAAGTAAATATGGTAATTAAGGGTAAAAATGTTATTATAATTTCCCTAACATGTGTAATAATTTTATTGGATAAGTTTAATTTGACCAAAAACATCCTCAGGAATAAAATATGATCCTTTTGGTCTACTTGAATTAGATCAGGACATTTATTGTTATTTTATTTAAAGAGTTAAAAGTGTTAAATTCAAAGTTTTTTAAATAAATGTTTTTTCATATAGGGTTATACATATGATAAATTAGATTATAAATATTAATTAAAAATATAAAACGTTTTCCAACATAATGGTATTTTATTTATAATTTTTAGAGTTTTAATAATTAAAATTATTTATGACAAAATGATGATGCAATAATTACCTTCTTAATGAAATATTAAAATAATTGATATTATAAATATCCAAATAAATATAATTTGAGCCTTTTTATGAATTCCACTAATTTTATATGTTAATATGACATGTTAGGGTTGATTATATAAATTTTTTTTAAGTGATAAGTTTGTTATGACTTTCACAAAAACAAATTACCAAATAGTGTCAAAATTGACATAAATTAGTTTTTAAAAGAAATAATATATTATTGGTTGATATAATATTCCTAAAAATCCAAGGGTTGTACAAAGGGATTAAATAATATTATATATGTCATTAATTAACCACTTGAGTTTCTCTTTGATGTTTATATTAAGTGTATTAACCATATAGTGTAAGGATACATGAAGACATAGTAAAAGTTAAACTATTTAACTAAGAGTTAAATCTAATAGATAAGGTTAAAATGGTAACCTAAACTTGTATAAAACCAATTGGTTGAGATTATTTCGACCCATAACTACCTTAGTCTCTAAATAAATTCATTTGGATCAATTATAAACCGAATATGATTGTATAATAAATTAATAATTTAATCTTTTCCTAAAGTGACCCTCACCCCTCTTGTAAAAGGGAACTTCCCTTCTCTCAAAATCACACATCCAAAGCCATTTGGATTGGCCAAAACCTGCCCAAATATCCCCCAAACTTCCATCACATCAACCTAGAGTACTTACTTTGATCAGAAATCCAACCTAAGGAGCCCTTTTGATCAACACAACAGGAAACACCCAAAGAAGAGTTAATAATTTCACCACCCTCTTTCAGCTTCTTTTCTTCTTCCACTTCCTATTTCTTTGTTATTTTCATAATAAAATAACAAATCCATTACCTTATACATAATGTGATGTTATTATAAATATATTATAACCATATTTGTTATTCTATCTATCATATAAATGACAAAGTCACCATACATGCATACGTACGACTTACTCTCTCCATGTCGTGGTGTAGTTTGTTATTCAAACACTAAAATATTTGGATGGGTATAATAATGAGTATAACTGATGTAAATAATAAATATAACATGTTAATGATTATGTATATATGATATAAAATCCAACTACATTTTATTTCACCATCAATATAATAATATTGTCGCTCGTGCATACGTACGGATTACCGTCTCCACGACGCGATGATATTCATTTCCACATTCACCATTCAACGATGATTATAAAAATACATATTATTAATAAGTATGTAATATATGAAATAATAATTCTACTAGAGATAGATATATAGATAGATATATATATATATTTATTTACTTACATATATCTTATTCACTTACTTCCGTTCAATATGATATGAAAACGGAAACAACATTTATGCGTACGTACGACCTACCATCTCCATAAATGATGTTTTTCATTTCATATATCTATCTATTATAAATATTTATATTATATATATATGATATATAAATCATGTTTTATATTTGGGAACTATATAAATCATGATTTATGTGATACGATCAAGAATAACATGTTAAAACACGTACAATAATGAAAGAAATTATTACCCAAAATGTTAATTTAAAATGGAAATAATTATTAAATGGCCAGTATAAAGTTATAAATGAATCATGTATGATGTAATAAATATGAATATGGTTTTTTTATAATTTAATAACATACTATGTCTTTTATACATGAGGTTAAACGTACCCTCGACCAAAGGAACGTGCAAGGTAAGGGTTAATTTCACAGTCTCTTTCTTATCTGAGGTTTTTTTTTAATTAAGTATCTACTGGGAAATATTTATTATCCATGTACATGTTTCATAAAATAGTTTTATAAGGTATTATTTTTAATGTAATTTTTACTAAAACATCATTTTAAATGTTTTATAAATTTATTATTCTAATCCTTTCTCATTAATGTCCATGTTTTCAAAATGGTTTTAAGGATTTATTTATATGGACATGAATGTATTAAAATGTTAATTAATTTCAAAAGTTTCATATTGGTATGGGACACTTTGATTAAAATTTATCTTTTAAATTAATTCCTATATAAATTATGTGACTTTTAAATGATTTCATGAAAAAGGATATTTCTCTGAATGATTTTTACTGATCACTTTCAACTATGTCAACATCCCCTATGAGATATTATTTTTGATCGAGGTTGATTTATTATGATACAAATATTCCATATTATCTTGAACGTTTTTTTATATGTTTGACTGTGGATGTGTTATTTTTATACCATTCATGTTTTATGGATAAAGTATTGACATTTCATATGATACTTCCAATATGAATGTTTATGTTATGTTTAAACCATTTCATATAAGGAATGCATTGGAATTAGTAAGGGATGAGTGGAGCCCGCTACAGATCCCTGATGCATCAGTAGGTCTCATGAGACAAACTAGTGTATTGGCACAATGCCTTGAAAAAATCATATTTGTAGTCTTGGAACAAGGCCTTGACACTGTGGGTATGAA
Organism: Viscum album; assembly: GCA_963277665.1. Taxonomy (NCBI): domain Eukaryota; kingdom Viridiplantae; phylum Streptophyta; class Magnoliopsida; order Santalales; family Viscaceae; genus Viscum; species Viscum album. Next base: position 1,595,753,494 of record OY728150.1, read on the forward strand.
TTATGGACTTATGCATTCCATCCATATGAAATTGGCTATTGATATTACCTATGATTATTCGGCTAGTATAATATCCATGTAAATTAGTAAATGGAATTATTTGATCTATCTTTTCCATATTATGATGAAGTTTAAGTTTAAATGGCTTGTGTTTGATTCTTATACATTTCCATAAATGTTTATTATTATTTATGAAAGTTTCTGCAATATTGTTATCCTTACTAAGCATCTGAGGTCACCCCTTTCTTATGTTTTATTTTACGAAGATTCCACCAAGTGTTTTATGATTAATTATAAGGGTTAATCTATGGGATTAATTCAATTATCAAAGGATAATTTATGTTGTGGTTTATTTTCTAATGTTTAATGTAACATACATGTATGTATTCTATTTTTGAAGACTGCTAAACTGATCAGTCTTTCAGGAATTGATTTTTTATAATCATGCCAATGTATTAATATAATTCATTGACTCTGGGCTTCTGGGGTTGGGGAGCTACAAATAGGATGTATAAATGTTTAATTTTTTCATAAGCTACGTTGAGAAAGAAATGGGGGAATATATATAGAATTTGAGAACAAATGATGGTTCCTAATTCACAAGAAATGCTTTTGAAGAATATATGAGAAAGCATGGTATGCAACATCATTATATTGATCCCTCCACTCCACAAAAAATAGATTAGTAAAAATAACGAATAGAAGCTTGGTGGAAGTGATAATAAGTATGTTAGTAGAATTAAAACAATTAAAATTATATTGGATAGAAGCTGTTAGCACTGTTGTACATGGTAAAAATAAATTCTGGTTAAGACCAGAAACTAACATTAATCCATATGAAATGTGTTATAAAAAAACTTCATTGAAATAATTTAATGTTTTTGGGAGTCCATTTTTTCTTAAATTAAAAAATATGGATTTGGGAATGTTTTATGACAATGATGAATTATGAACTTTTATGGGTTATTCACCAAATGGAATAAGTTACAAATGTTGGAATAAGAATTTAAAATAGTTAGTGGACTCATATGATGTGAAGGTAATTGAAAATGAATGTTCCTTAACAAAAGATATTTAAAATGAAGAGGATGATAAATTGGATATTTACAAAATAGTAAAAGTAATTTAAAATAACCTTATCAAGATTCAGAAGAATAGTTTGATGAGTAAATTGCATCTAGGAAAGAAACTTTGAAATTTCCTACCTAAGAAAAACATTTGAATCCAAAAACAAATTTGAGAATTAAAAGGAACTAGTTCAGACTAGAAGAATCTTGATATTAGAAAATAAAACTCCACTTATCCCAAAAGTTGAACCAGATTTTGTTGAACTAGATAGAGAAGTTTCTACTGATGATGTTTTTCTATAACACATTTCAAAAATGTATCAGATAACTGATATCTTTATGAAAGCAATCTGTAGGAAAGGGTTGTGGAATTTAGGCTGCAACTTGATGTTCTTCCTCTTCTCAGGTATTCCCAACCATCCTATGAAAGGACTCCTATAACATGTATTATATTGAAAAATGGGGGGATATATTAACAACTTTTTACATTGCAAGAAGTTTATACATATCATTATTTTATGAATCTAAATATGTCATTATCATAAAATGGGGTATTGAACATGGAAGGTGATAGAAAATGATAGAAGTGAGGGGGATTTTATCTTTACATGGTTGAAATTTTTTCGTGTCACCGATAGATGGAATTCCTTCAAAAACATTAATTAATCAAGTAGTATGGTGTCAAGACAGTCTGTTTTGAGAAAGGATATTTTCTAATAAAAATTAGAAAACATGAGTTGTTTATAAAATTTTAGTTGTGAAAAAATTCTGAGAGTTGGAAAAGTTATTCACAAGGGTTGTCAAAAAATAACAATTGGGAGATTGAATAAACATTTTGTTAAATTATCCTAATAAAGGTTTTGTTTTTCTGACAACTGACCTTTTTTTATAAAGAATGTAATTTTTATTCATGAATCATACTTATTTCATTATAATGTGATTTATTATCAGACATCCCTACATCATATTCAGAGTATCATATCCATTAGAATTAGATTCATATCATCAGATCCAAAAGATTCAGAAACATAAATTGTTGAATGATGAAATTTCTTATTTTCCTTTATTATAGAAATACATAAGTTGCTATGTGAGGAAGTATTGTTAATACTGAATAGGTTTTATAGAGAATTTGAAGTATGGAGTTTGAAAGTTTTCAATCTTTATAAAATAAATCAAAAAATGCTTTGCTGGTCATAAAGTTCTCACAAATGAGGAAAACTCTAATGAAAAAATATTTTGATGAAATGGGGGAGAGGTTTAAAGAATTTCAGTGTTGCTGTATGGATATTCCATTACACTGGGAATTCTATCATAATATAATTTCTATCATTATAGAAAAAAATCATCATCAAAGGAATTTAATCATAATGGGAATTAGATCGAAATGAGGATTCCATTGTCTTGATGTGAGAAAGAAACAGATTCATAATGAGGTGAGAAGGAAACATAATTAGTAATACCCATCCCGAATGGCCTAAAGGCCTTATTATTTTTTATTATGGATTATCCCCCTTTTAAGGGTTGGAGGGGAACCCGTACAAGAACCGTAGGCCCAAGGAACAAGTCTCGACAAACCCGCAATACATGACCCGAAGGGCCAGAGGCATACCATGACTAATACATGACTCGTAGGCCCAACCCACTTGAACTACCCCCAGCTTTCTACATCACTGATCACCTATCTCCCCAACTTTCATTGCTTATTGGCTAGAATTTCCCTGTAAAAAGATTCACGGTGCCTGGTCCCGATGGCGGCTGCCATACCCTCTCATTCTTCCAATCTGGTTAGCTCTGCATCTGCTGGCTGCTACTCCTGTTGCTCTGATCCACTTCTAGGGCATGTTCTATGTGAACTCATAAGTAAACAAAATTCGTAATCACTGAGAAGAAAAAATAATTCATTATGAGATGAGAAGGAAATGGAATTCATAATCACTTAGAAGGATATAGAATTTTTAATCTATGATACTGAAACAGATTGGTAATGAATTGATAAAGAAAGGAATATTGTAATGAGTTGATTATGAAAAAATCACAAAATGATGATTCCATAATTTTTAATGAACATTTTAAGAGGTTAAAATTGAAATTCAATTTTATTTAAATCTCAGAGAAATATAAGGGGGATTAAATAAGTCAAAATTGATGTTTAAATGTGATATATTTTTTGTGTTTTTAAAATATGAGGAAGTAGAGAATGTTTTAAATTTTCCTTCTCTTGATTTTATGATTCATTTATAAATACTTTCTCAGATCATTCAATCATTGATATATTTTTCATGCATGAAGGAAAGGCAGAGTGGTGAATAAATCAAGTGAAATTCATTTCTGTCAAGAGATCATGTGAGGAAGATGAAAAAACTTAAGGTTTGTTTACCCATTTGAGCATTTTAACAGAGTTTGAGTTTTTTAGACTTAGAATGGGTTCAACCTTATGAATCCATCATGTTTATAGATTCAGATCCAGATCCATCATATTGGGAGAATTAGATATACATCCATCGTATTGAGAGAATCAGATCCATATTGATAGTATTGAGAGAATCAGATCTATACTTATCATATTGAGATAATTAAATCCAGACTCATCATATTGAGAGAATCAGATGTAGACTCATGGAATTGAGAAAATTGGATCCAAACAAATCAGACTGAGGATTTTTACTGAGAAATTGCAAAATAGTTTCAACAATGTCAATATTCATTTAGTTGGACTAAATTTTCATAAGAAAACATTTTAAAATAAAGGAAGTCAGTATAATTATTCTTATCATGAGATAGACGATGTCTAATGGGATGTTGAACAAGTTTTATCTAGTTCTTCATAATAGTTGATTTCCATAGACCCCCGAGAGTGGATATGGTAAGGATGTAGGTGCTCACATTGAGGACAAACCTTGAAAATATTATGTTCTTTAATTTCTTTTCTACTTTTTAATGCATGAGTATTTAATAAAATTTGATAAGAAAATATATATTAATAGGTTTTAGGGGTTATGTTTCTAAATGTTTTGAAATGTATAAAAATTGTACAACTAATTAAACCACCCATATCAATTGTTATTTTAACCTTTTGAAATACATATTCAAATCCATAAGTACATATTAGTTTTTATGTTTTTAAGTTCTTGATACACACATGATACTAATTTTACATAGGGAATATAAAATAAAACATAATACATAACAAAAGATAATAAACTGAATCCTTGAAAACTCATTCAAAGATCACTTATATACAACCCATGGAAAGGAAACATAATAAGGGGTAATATTAAATGCTCTGTAAGGTTTATTTATAGTGAAAACATTCCGGAATCAACATGTATAAATAATATAGATAGGTAAATAACTAAACAGACATTCCATTTAGATAACTGGATAAAGAATAATCAATATGGAAAGGAAAATAACTAAACAATCATTCTATTTAAATAAGTAGATATGTAATAATCAGTATTTTATGGTAAATAACTGAACACACATTCCATTAAGATAACTTCAAAAGTAATAATTAATATTTCATGGAAAATAACTAATCACACATACCATTTAATCAATAATATAAAAATAAAATACATCCTTATATTTTGTTATAGTGAAAATATCATGGAAAATAGTAACTAAAATTTCAATTAAGGAAATTAATAATTATTGTATGTCATGTTTTCGAGGCACTTGAAAACTTTACCATCAAGATCTATTCTCATGACAGTTTAAAACAACTGGGTAAAAACCCATCTTATTTGGCCCACTGGTTCATATTATGAGACTACCGATGCATTGGGATACAATCATTAATATGGCCCCACCCATGTCTTCATGATAAAACAATTCATAAAATATCTAACCAAATATTTTAATAATATTCCTTATCATAAAATATCCATATTATGTAAATAATACAAATTTATTAACATTTCACCAAATATAGAAAATATCATTAAAATTATAAAACGTTTGTAAAAATGGTATGAAGTTTAGGAAATAATCATATAAATAATAAAATAAACTAGATATTTAATGTAAATTAAATTTATAATTATAAATCATTCTAAATATGGGTTTGTTTCAAATGAATGATAATAATCAGAAAAAAGTGAGACTGCACAAAAACTTTTACCAATTGGTAATTTAATAATTAAATCCTACTGGATGAAATAATTCTATTTGAAACATAAAAATACATAAACAATGAAGTAATCATGATATTAAATGTCAAGGTGGTATTATATCCACCACATAAAAGTGAAATGGTGCATAATAACAAATAAGTCTCAATGGAATGTAAATTCAGAGGAAATCCCTTATATTACGCTTCATTTTGGTTGAATTATCTTTAAACGCCAATATAATGGTTAATAATGTTATTTACATAAACTTCAACCATATTAATATTTATAATATAATATATTGTCCTTTTATTACATCTTATCTCCCTCTAGTTAATAGTCTTTCATTATTTTTGTTGTTTTGTGTGTTGGTTACATTATTTTTTGAGTATGTTTTGACTTTTTATTTTTTATTCCTATTACTTAAATCAAGATTTAGTCATATTTTTAATTTAAAAAATTATTTAAATATCATATATATTTATTTTATATGTATTTATTGTAATACATAAAATTTTGGTGATAGGAAATGAAATACATTTATCAGGGAGAAGATAGGGCGTACATAAGCATGAATGTTGCCTCAATATTATTGTTGTATTGAATGAAAGAAATTGATATTTTGTAAATATATTTTCATTACAGTATAATTTAAATTATATATATATCAAATATTTTTTTTATCAAAACCATTCTTAATAAATTCCAAGTAAAGCATGAATGAATCACATCGCTTCGCCAGGCGGTAGTCCGCTGTACACAAGAATGATGTTATCATATTCCCACAAAATGGAAGGCATTTTGGTATATGTTATATAATAATAAAATAAGAATAAATAAATCATAAATATCATAAATATCATATTTATACTATAAATACATCATTATTCTCAACCTTAGAAGGTGGTAATAGAGGAACGAATGACATCAGTTTGTGAGGCAGCAGTCTGCTGTATATAGGAATAATGATTGTGTATCACATTTGATATAAGTTTGTGCAGTTTATTATCATATTATTATCATAAAAAATATAACTATATTTAATATAATGAGTTTATTATATAATAATTATATAATAATAAATTAATGAGGTGGAGAAGGGAATAAAAGAAAAATGATTTTAGAAAAACATTGCCTCTTCTTCAAGTATCGCTTTTAGGTTTCAAAGTAATTCCATTATATGTTGCATTCATTCCAAAAATAATTTTTCTAGGATGAGGGTAAGGAATTTATTTAAGTGAATTGGGTAGGGTTTGGATGACTAAAATGGATTTGGAGGTGTGCAAATGTGAGGGGAGTGAGTGCCCTTTTATAGCGGAGGAGGAATGACATTCTTGTAAATATCAAAAAGTAAACACTATTAAGAGGTATCTCTTACCTAATTTGCCTCAAATAATGATCCCATTTTGATACAATAGGGTATATGGTCTAAATAGTTCCATAAAATGGGCTTTGTAAAAGTTCATTGGCCATTTCCCCCATAATTTAAAAGTTTTGTCCCTTAAATAAAATCGTTTTCCCCTTAATCACTATGATTAATTTTAACTACTTTTACTAATAATTTGGTTAAAAATTATGTTAATCAAGTAATAAATTAGAATTTTTTTTATTAAAAATAAGGAATAAGTTTTTACAAATTCAAATAACATAATTGGTAGAAATTAGTTTCATATTCATCCCATAGACATAACGATAAAGCTAAAGCTGGGTTTTAATGGGAAAATGTTCAAAAGTTTACTAAGTTTTTATATCAAAATTTAATATAAAAAATATTCCCATGATCTAAATTGTATTATTATATGTATAATTTAAATATTTTTATAGTAAAACCAATTCAAAGTATAATTTCAAATTATAAATTATTTATATGAAAAGTCAATTTTTAATTAAAATTCAGTATTTTTAACTTTTCATCAAATAATGATAATTCTCAGAAAAATACAATAAATTGACCCTAAGATAAATTTGAAATACTAATTTCATAAATTAATTTTATTTTACTTATAAAATTCAAAAAAGTGTTAAAATTTTGTTTTTAAACATGTGCGCCATTAAAAGGAGGCAAAACCGCCTTAAGAAAAATACTGGGTTTATGCATAAAATTGAATTTGTTCTTATCTCATGCCTATAAAATCTATATGTTGAATGAAAAAAAATTATTGAATATATATCATAAATAATTTTACTTAATATCTTTCACTAATATTAATTAATTTTATATATTAAGATTAAATTCTTTTGGCGCAAAGAAATAGTTTTTTTGTAAAAAAATTTCTTTTATATTCAATTGGTTTTTATTTTAAATTAAAATTAAATTTTAATCAATATATTCAACCATATAATTCATATCTTATTTAATTTTATTTATAACCTACAATTTAATGGCTATTATAGGATTTTCATTTAAAAATAATAATATTAATAGTATTTGGTAAAATTTGGTCTTTCATGTAACACAAGGAATCGAAGAAATTCATTAATTTGTTTAATGTAATATAACAAATAATGGAGTGAATTTAAATCCATAGAATAAATTTAATTTTTTAAATAGTAAATATGTCATAAATTATCGATATATTATATTCATTTCTTCACATGGTTTTTTCTATCATACACTCTATCGAATATAAAATTCTTTGTTAAGAATTTTGGGATGTTACAATTATACCTATGGGAGAATTTTATAATATCCTTGGTATAGATTGTATTTTTATGTATAATGCAAATATTTATGTCCATGTTAAGAATATTACAATTCCCAATTTTAAGGTGGAATCTCTTTTCCTTAGAGGAGAGATTTCATCATCTAAACCATTTTTGAATCCTCCCTCCCCAGCCATCCTTAATGAAATAATGGGGGGGGAGAGGATGATGAAGTGAGATTTATTGATATGTAAGATATCCTAAGAATAAAGGATATAACTATGGTATAAAAATACATTGATGTTTTTGTATAATAATTACATGTCTAACCCCCTGAGTGTGATGTTGATTTCTCCATTGAACTCATTCCTGATATATAAAGTATATGTAAAACTCTCTTTAGAATAGATACAATAGAGTTAGTGGAGTTGAAGAAATAGTGGTATGTGTTGTGTGATAAGGGATTTATATTCCCTAGTGTTTCACTATGGGAATCCCCACTTTTATTCTTTGAATAGAAAAAAGGGTTTGTAATATTGTTCATCAATTATAGGGAGATCAATGCCATTACTATAACGATTAATCATCCTTTAAGACACATTTAAAACTTATTTGATCAAGTTCAATGATACTAATATATTTTAAATCTTAATATTCACTCTAGTTATCATCAGTTATGGGAGAATAAGGATTCTATATAGAAGATTCAATTTCAAACAAGGTATAAACATTATGTGTTTATGTTAATTTCATTTGGAATAACTAATGAACTTTATACAATTATGGATATTATAAACAGATCATTCAAGGATTATATTGATAAAATTGTCTTAGTATTAGATGAAAATATTTTCATATACTCTAATATCTTTGAGGTTCATGGGAGTCATCTACAAATAATTCCAGATACCCCAATAAAAAGAAATATTTAGGAAATGTTGTAAGTTTGATTTTTGGCTTAATAAAGTAACTTTTCTTGGCTATATTGTCACCCTAGATAGAATATCCACTAACCCTTGAAAGAAAAATACAGTTGAGTAATGGCGTACACCAAAAAATATATTTGAGACCAAAAGTTTCATGGGTTTTGTTGGTTTATATCAGTGGGTTTTTTTCAAAGTTTTTCCTTATTGGAAACCCACAAACCAAGTTGACACATATAATGTAAAATCCAAATGGACTACAGAATATAAAGAATGATTTTTTGAGATGTATAGGATATCAAGTAATGTACCGGTATTGAATTTACCATCAGGAAAGGAATTATTTTCATTAAATAGAGACTTATTAAAGAAATAACTAGGTTATGTACTAATACAGAATGATAGAGTGTTTTCTTATGAACAAGGAAATTAATGATTCATGAAAACACTATCAAACTCATGACATTGAGTTGGAAGCTGTAATATTTGACTTGAAAATATAGAGGTACTACATCTATGTTGAAATATGATATATATATATATATATATACATATCTACCAAAATAGTTTGAATTATATCTGATATTAGAAGAAGATAAACATGAGGTAAAGAAGATTATTGGAACTACTCAATGACTACAATTGTTTGATACACTACCACCATAGGAAGGTAAACAAGATGGATGAGGCATTGAGTATGAGGGAACATGAAATTATGACCTTGATTAGGTTTATCAAGGATCCTATATATAAATATCTATTTACGATGGATATAATGATTTTTAATCAAGGGGAACCATTATTATTTTAATAAATTTACAAACCATCCTTACTTGAGAGACAAAGAAGTCTCAATAGGATGATGAAGACATATAAAGTAATATTAATGTAATAAATAATGGGAAATTGATAGTATTCACTTATAAGGATGGAGTGTTCAATTTTGGAAAAAGTTTATGTGTTATATCCATATAAGTGTTGAATAAGTAACTTCTAAATAAGGAATATAGATAAAATTTTTCAATATACCATTGTAGCATAATGATGTATAAGGATTTAAGATTTTTTTGATGGGATGGTATGACACCGAAAAATGAAGACAGTGTGTCCAGATGTGTAGTACACATGTAGGTAAAGGATTAAAGAAGAACATCCTATGCGAGACAATAAACCACTACCTATATAAATTGGGACAATATTATAAAGAACCCATTTATTAGAATTCCAAATTCTCTAAGTAAGAACAATGATATATGTGTTATCTTTGATCACTTAGTAATTATAATAATTTATTAGTGAGAATAGATCTACCCATTGAGTGATTTTCTTGACTCTATATCAATGAAATCATAAGGATTTATGGTGAAAATATATCAATTGTATTTAATCACGACCCTCAGTTAACAAAAAAAATCTAGAGGAGTCTTTTAATATCACTCAACACTAAAATATATTTAAGAGCCACCTATCATCCCCATTAATGAAACATTTGGATGGTTTATCTAGAATTTAGCTCCCTGACCTATTTTCCACATGAATATTGCTATAAACTGGAGGGCCATTAGGAATTAAGTGAGTCTCCCCGTATATCCATGGATTTGAACTAGCAACTAAGGTGTAATATTTTGGGTTTTTTGGAGTGGGTCAAAATTCTCAAGTCGTTTTAATTTTCAGAGTTTGGTGGGAAGACCAACTATTTTCTTGATTGAAGGAACTTAATTATGAGCATCTATTTGAACCAACACCTTTTTTATATGTGTCCAATTTATTTAAAGGTGTATCAGGGGTTTTGTGGGGTTTTGAGTGTTTCCAAAGCTAAAAACCCAAACATTACGTGGTGGGAATATTGAGGCACTAGGTTTGGAGAAACTGCGTAACCACTTTGGGAAAACCGTGTTTCCCTCCATGTGCTCTATGAATTGTTTTCCAAACCATAAAGTAAGGGGAAAACAACCATGAAAAACCTATGTAATTTTTAGAAGATTGGTTTCTAACAACTGGCACTTGGTTTGGTAAACCATGCACCCTGGACATACATGGCAGATCCTTGGGTAGGGGCTACCACTTTGGCTATGCACAGTTAGCCAAACCATGAAATCTATCTATGCAACCCCCATAAAATTAGAAAATTACCCATTCCCCTTTTCCCTATTATTTCTTCCTTCCCCTTTATTTCCACCCTCACATGGACTTCTCCTCTAGGTACCATGGATCTCCTCTCCTACTCCCCCTTGGTGTTGAGTTAACTCCCTCATCTGGGCACCATTCTTCAATACATTTTCAGTTTTGGATGCATATAGGTAAGGACTCAAGTCCTCTCTAGCTTCTATTTTTGTTTCCTCTACCCATATAGATAACTAAATCCATGTGGTCTATTTTACCCTATATTTAGGGTGTTCATTTAAAATTCATATTGCTTCTAAATTGGATTGATTTTGAGGAAAATATCATACAGGTGTATGTCTACCAACATGAGGTAGGTGGTGGTTATCTTCTCCATGATTTTGTAGTGGTTGCAGGGGTGATATCTATATTTTCCATGTGGGTTGACCGAGAGAGACCCTAATAATTAAATTATTTCCATTTAATTAATTAATATACCTTGTGAGATGCCTATTAGTATGATCAATTGAGACTACAAAGGGTATGAGGCTTGGTGAGAGGGCCGGACATTGGGAAGATTAGATGGGGGTGTTTATGTTTTTAGTTAAATTGTTTAAATTATATGAATTACTTGTGATGAGTTACATGGTAATTGGACGATCTTGTACAAGGATTTATGTGGTTTTGACCACATGAGTTGAGACGATGTGATCATCGGGATGGGTGAGGCCCAAATTCAATGAGTGATGATGATCACAGGTTTTGCAACAAGGTCATTGGGATAAGGTGCTAATGTTTCCAGGCTATGGAAAATGTTCATGTGATATTGGATGGTGTTGAACATCATATTTTTTTTACCCAGTTGTAGGGTAATGTGGTGCCGAGATAAGGTGGCTTAGGTAATTATTTAGTGATTGATTCTCACCCATGTTGAAAAATGCACCATTTGGAGTCGTTTTAACGTAACAAGAGTCTAATTATGAGATGGTGTTGACCACCCATGTGGGTAGAGGCCTCCATTAGATTCATATTAGGTTGATTTTTAGAGGTGATTTCCATAGAAATCAATAGTGATGGCGAGGAGAGATTAGTTGATGGGTGAGACCATCGGTTGGGGGCTAAGTCTCACCATACATCAGGTCATTGGACCAAGACTATTTGGTATGATAGATATCACTATTCCTTGGGATATTGGAAATTGATATGATTATGTTATTACCTAGAGGATAGGTAATAATTTGCATCAATTGTTATGGCTTGAGCTAATGGGGTTTCATAGGAGCTGAGTTCTATGTGACAAGTTACTTGATTAGGGCGTGCCTTTAGGATGTCGGATATTGTTGGGACATGGGGTGTCAGCTGGAATGAGGTACTGGGTGATTCAATTGGAGGTGGGACTTGATGGATCATCTGATTTGACTTTGATTAATGGATTCCTTGGGATATTTGATAAGGATCATCACTCTACAATTTATTTTATTTTTCTGAAGTAGGTGATTGCTTCCTTTTAGCTGTTGAGTAAAAGGGAAGCATGTTTATTTATGACTTGTCTTATAAAAAAGTGCCTATCAAAATTCTTCATATAAAAGAGGAAGTGTTTTAAAATAAAATATATTTATTAGTGAAAATAATTTGTAGAAATTATAAATTATAAGAGGAAATGTAAAACCCCGCTACCCTGTGCCAATCATCAGTGCCCATAATAGTGGTCACTACTATACCTCTTGCTTACCTACTCTTATTCCAAAGGCTTTCAACTTGTAGCAAGGGTCTGAGGTAGTAATTTGAGGAGGATAACTCCCACATCCAAGCACACAATCATAGATAAATTGTCCAAACATCATATAAATCCATAATAAATATATTACACATAAAAAATAACTGGAACAAAATCTGAAAAATAAACAATGTCATACAGAAATAGACTCCCAGGCATACATCAACAACTATTCACCATTGGGATTGTGAATGTACCAATTGAAAATAAAAGAAATATATATATAAGAAGGAATATAATAGGATCCACTATATTACATAAGCATCACCACATCTTATGTTTTAAATCCCCTCTGAGCTACTTCAGATCGATCATGTCATCTTGAGCCTCAACCGAACTTGAACCTGCAATATATTTTGTCTACTAGGGTACCCAAGTATAATGGAAGCTAGAGTATGGTGTGAGTAAACAACTTAGTAAGAAACTACCAACATGGTGCGACACTATACAATTAATGTAGTGGTACTTTCATATGCACTCAAAAAATAATTAAATAACTGATAGAAAATAAATAAACAAAATCCTAAAATACTTCCTTCCACTGATGCTAGAATGACCCTAAGAACATTCCAAGTTCCATGAAATCACATGTACCCAAAACCATACCATTTAAAATCCATAGATTTGTGACCTTGATCAACCTTGACTTCTATGGTTAGTGTGAGGGTTTCTCTAATCATTTCATGATGACTGCTCCAACCCATAAATCCCTTAGGACGATCCCCATGTAATCCTATGTAAACTATAGAGAAGAATCCCAACAGAGGTAATATACCCATACCCATGAAATATAGACTCATCTAACCAGAGGTAATATACCCATACCCATAGTACAAATCAAACATGTCATGTGAAAAATCATCCAAGGGAAAAACTTTCCCATTCCCAAATCATCTAAAGATAATAGGTCTATCAAGGGTATTATGCCCATATTTGGGAATATAGTCTTAGAAAAGTGGGGGTAACACACCAATCCTTAGGACAAACACAAATACATATAAAGGAAAACACCCTCTTGAGGCTTCCATCATACTAGGGTGTAAAGTATGAGAAAGTTAAAAATAAATAAGGGGATGAACACATTCTTGACCTACCTTATCTGCCATAGTCTTCTTATCTTATAATGTGATAGGGGTCCAAAGGTGATACCTGCGATAGTCTTTTACTAGAGCCATACCTCATCATCAACCCATTGGGATTTACAAATGACTTAGGTCCCATAGAACTCCAATAATGACCACGACCCATAAACATTATATTTAGATACTCGGGATTATATTTTAGGTATGAGTTTTGTGGTGGCACCTATTACCACATCTACCAGAACCCAGACACACCCTCTATGGGTTAATTTACTAATGAAGTACCTACCAGGACACCCTCAGTTAGTATGTAGGTTAAGGAATCCATCATGGGATCCATGATCACCAATATTCTCTATGTTATACTCCCAATACTCATATTCAATTCCTTCCCTCAGTATCATTGAAAATATCATATGACCTCATGGGCCTCAGTGGTATGCCACACTAGTGAGTGTATTAAGAGATGTCTCAATGTATGTCTCTTTATCTCGAGTCACTTTGGGCGAGTCCTATCACCCAATCCCCTTATATCCTTCCTCATATATTTATAATTAGAATTAACACTTCTTAAGGTTACTCACCTGTCCTAATAGGGCCATCCATCTGAAATCTCACAACACCCCCTCTTGGAGTTGTCTACATATCGGGTTTCTTCTTAGTCCCTGCCTCCACCCTTAGTAGATGAGGTGTTAAGGAAATAAAAATAGTTCTTATTAGACTTATAATTTTATATTTTTCATCCTAAGAGATTGATAGAAGTTAATAAATTAAGATTAAATTAGCATTTAATTTAAATTAACTATACATTTTATATTAAATCATTCAATTTAAATCAATTATGGTTGATAATCAATTTAGAAGAGATTAATTTTATTAATATCCTAACCACACAATACATTCACCAGAAACAAAATAAAAAAATTCATAGAAAAAGTTTCAAGGACCACTTACCACTTTCAAAACATTACCTCCTCATTTTCCAAAATTCAGAAACTTTTCCTATGGCCTGAACTAGATCATGTCATTTAAAATTAGGTCAAACAAACACTACCTGTGTACTTGAGATCCTATTTCATTCAATGAAATCAAAAAATTTAATTATATTAGTTTATAATTATATAAAACTTTTATTAAAAAATGACATAGTTTCTGAAAACTCGCATGAGAGCCTCATTGCATGGGAACTTGATCCAACAACCCATGGGAGGTCTTTAGAGGACCCATGACCTCATAATTTGTGAAATATATCACACAATTATCCAAATATATAAGAATTAAAATTTAAATTTAAGGAAAAACTTTATAAAAAATCATGGCGTAATGCACCTTTGTCGAATCAACCAATGATGACCCACAAATATCATCTCAAGACATCCTCTATAAGAGCATAGTGGAATCCACACTAAAATTGTATTATTGCACCATGTCTTGGTGGAATTTTCTCTAAATCCTAAAATGGTATGAAATAAGAAAATATATTGAGTGTAGGATAGGACCGGTTATGTCAAAATGAAGGTGAAACATACCATCGATTGCAAAGGGAAATCACCAAAACTCCCCTCTTGAAGGATCTTGAAGAAAGTACCCAAGGGTGAGATGACCCCATACCATTTGTTCTCAAATAAGGTGAAGCGGTGGGATTCCACTCAAAATAATCAAGGGGGAAAATGTAATTTACCACCATTTAATCCCATCTATTTACTGATGTCAAAAAACTATTTTTCGGAAAGCCTAAATTCCTTATGAAGCTCTGCTAATGCTACCAACCACTATCCAACATTCATTTCTTGTCCAAAATCCCTCCTCTAATAAGTTATATCCTCTATAATTTTATTTTTAAGACTTTTTTAAAATATGGACTATCCACTAAATAAAAATTTAAATCTATACTAAATTTCAAAACCCTCCCATACACACAGGATTTTAAAATCTACCCACCATATATCATCACATCCATGATAAGTCACATCAAGCATTTTATCTTTGGTATTGACCCAATCAAAATTTAAATTCCAATCCAAATGAACTTGTTCCATTCCTTGATTTTTAATGCATTACTAAATCATAGATTTAAACATAAGTCACTAAACTGTAGATACATGAGTCATCAATTGAATTCAGTTTCCCTAACACTAAATTTGTGCTCCCCAGAACTCATCTATCTCAAGACTCCCCCATGTCTTCATCTATTTGGTCACAAGGATAATGGTTCTCGTTGATATAATAATAATCTCATAAAATTCAATTTCAAACAACAGTGCTTCCCACTATCAGAATTAATTTCTGAACCATATACTCAACAGTCCACTAACCCCCCCAAAATTGTACCAACACACCATACCACAACACACGAGAGAGTGTTATTCAAATTATAGTACCAAATCTCAATTCTAAATTCCAAGAAAAAATGGACATGACTCCACTATCGAAGATTATCAAAAAAAATTTTCCCTTGAAATCCCCTATCAACTCCTAAAATAATCTCATCGTATCCATAAAAATTCAACCAATGTGGTTTATGTCTCATCACATCCAATTTTCCACCAAAACCTAGTTTAAACTATTTTAGAAAACTTACCTCATAAATTATCATATTTTTCCTCTGAATGATCACTCTATTTATCTATACACAATTCCTTAAATCCTGAAGGAATCGCATGATCATTTGGAGACCTCCATTGAAGTCCATACCTGAATTTTGGAGAAACTCCATGGTTGAATCCCCAAACTATGAAAAACATTCATCATGCTGCATCATACCATGAGAAATAATGTTCTTCTGACCTGAGATGACCTAGATAATCTCAATTCCCTTGAACACATGAAATACCATATCTGAATTCTTACATAGAATTGACCATTGAATCTTGATGAATTTATATCCCTTTCACACTAAAACTAAAATTACATAATTACCATTAAATGGCCAGTCTCATGCATCGCCACCCCCTCTAATGAGGGTCATATTACCATGATCGAAATCCCACTCCCACTGAAGTAGTGCACTTATCCTCAGGTTGGTAGATCAAAAACATAATCTCCATGGCCCATATATTTCCCATCATTAAACACAATGATCATGAAAGGAAAAAACCGCTAAAACATGAGTGTTATAATGAAAAACCATTCCATTACTTATTCCTTGATCACGAAAAAACATTCATGAAATCTAATGAAATTAAATACGTACCAAAGATCATCACTCCCAACTAACCACTAAGGAACTACCCACCACATTGATTTACATGTACTGCTCCTCATGGCCAAACCACAGTAGGTTCAACCATCAACACATGTGTGCTCATCCTCCAGATCTCTACTCACTTACACTTTAAACTATTAAAATTAAACATCATAGTATTCTATGTTATGTACCATAATTTTTTCAACTTCCCCAAGACACCTATTTCATTTTTGACATCTACACTACGATGGAGGGTTATTTTTTATCTCATCCAAAAACCTAAGAAACCAATCCCATAAGAATTTCATTAGTTCCATAAATATTTTTCTCGTACATGAATAGTAACCAATTTAAATTTTAAATTTATACCACACTTATGATGAACATACCATGTTAACCTCATCCGAAAAAAGCATTTATGCCCCTGTACGAAATGATTGCACCACCCAACTGACTTTACTAGAAGTTTTACATAATCTATCAGACTTTCCATGATCTATAGTATGTCAATTATATATAAAAATGTTCCCTAGGATATCCACTTCAAAATTAGGAACTTCACTTTTTCCATGTTCCAAGTCATGACGAAATTTTATATCGGTGTCATGCCAACACCATAAGCATCCATCCACACTCTCATGAACATAAGACATTCCTATAACCACTAGGTTAGAAATGAAAATATTTTTTCCCTCATTAACCATCTTGATACCTCCTAACACAAAGCACCTCTTATACCAAGGTACTATAACTCAATGTTCTTATCCTAAATAAAATCTAAGGAAACTCCTTGAATAAACCACATCCTTAATAAAAACATTCGTGCATTAATATTACACCCAAGGCATCTACCCATGCCTTTCCTCCTATAAAGAAATCATAACACTGGGCTACCTATCTTGTGGGATGCCCTTAAATACCACTAGAAACTAACTCAATAAAACCTAAGTTGTATCTCAAAGGTCACAAGGGTCTCCCAACTAGTGCAAAAGTTTGGTCTTTTTTATGTACACAGGACACCATGCATGCTCCTATCTCAAAAAATATGTGACTTAAAACATGCCAAATCACCCATATACAGGGATGAAAACACATAACAGGAATCACATTCCAACTCATCATCCCATCAAGAACCTACTCTCACCAAGAATCAACCTACATGACTTGCCCCTCCAGAATCGTGATCTCATCAGCCAGGGTCCCTGCAAGTAATTATTAATTCCCAGATGATCCACTTACGGTGAAATAATACATGGATCACTTATGTAGAATAAAATTATATTACATATATGATGTTAGTATCACTTTGAAAAACTGATTCTATTTTAAAGAAACCCACATGGGGTAGACTACTAAGGCCTCTGCCTATATCGACCCATCAGAGTCACTACGCCTCTTGTGCCGATTGAAATACATTTTCATCGTGGACTTCAGTCACATGATATATAATCTACATGACCTATGATTAGAATTGGAATTGTATATATGGTGGTCTAGCAGACTAAAATGAAACCATTCACTTATATAGTAAAAGATGATATAATTTTTTAAAACTTTAAATTGTTTTTCCACTATTATCAATGATAAAAATAATATGAGAAGGACTAAATGTCATGTGAATCTTGCATACCTAATAATGATTCATAAGATTACTCTTTCCTAAAAGTCCCGAAATCCAATATAAATCATAAGACCACCAAACATCCACATGATTCTCTTGTGGTGAAAATCATATAATCATAACATCGGTTGTATAGAATAATAATCTCAAACCCCTTGTAATATGGAATTATTATTGGAAGAAGTGTTCATGGAGCACCATAATACTATCAATTAATACCTCTAAAACATTCCCATATCTCCAAGATTACATATCCCAAATAGTGAGATAAAATAAAATGAATCCCTCTTATATAACTTTCTAACCTCTCGCCTCCCTAGGGCACTCATTGGTGCTCAGATCTGTGGACACTACTATGCCTCATGCATGCATTCTAATGTTACAGAGGCTACTAAATAACACATGATTTCTAAGGGGGCATTGTGAGGAGACTATACCCTACATATCATATTTTAGTAAACTAGACAAAAAAATCAAAAATAACTTATCATCAGAGAACATATAAATAATGAGAATAATTAAAAAATTAATCTCCACTGGGATGATGCATGTAGATGAATAAAATAAATGGTCTAAAAAAGATCTATGAAATATTAAAGGAGGCTCCACTAAAATCCTTGAGCCTTACCTTAACCTATGCTCCAAATCCCCTACGAGTTTCTCAAGAACAATCATACCTTATTGGAATTTACCACAACTTGAACCCCAAACATGTGAGGGATCCCCATCCACCCAAGTTAAATTACATCCCATGCAATGTGTGTGTATAAATCTCTTTAGGGAACCACCAATATAGTCATATGCTAAAATGGTAAAGTAGTGGTACATACATGTGACTTGATCAGAATAAATAAATAAATAATAGAAAAAAAAATTTAACAAAAATTCAAAAATACCTACTTCAACATGATGTTATAATGAATTAAAGAAAATCATGTGGACCATTACAACACATGTACCAAAATCCATACAGTTTTTAATCTTTAGGACAATGACCCTGATCATCCTTACTTTCTGCAGCTAGTATCAGAGTGCCTGTAAGATTAACAAGATGATTATGCCAAATGATTAATACCTTTGGTTGATCACTTGGTAATCATGTGTGAACAATATAATATAGGCCTACCGTGGTTAATATACAATCTCCATGGAATAGATCAGCCACCTTGGGTGAATAAACTCAAAGGAAAAAACATACACATCCCCAAATCTTCTAGAGAGAATATAACTAAAACTTGTCATATAACCACATACTTGGGACAAGAGATTTTCTAAACAAGGGTAATGTACCATTGGTCCTATTATAGTAATTAATTATGGTTGATATACCCATCATTGGTCTAATCTCAAAAACCACTAAAATAAAATAGCTGCTTGAGGCATCCATCATCCTAGGGAATCAAGTATGAGAAAGTAAAAATAAAAAATGGGTCATTGAATTACTAAAACACCTCATACACCAGGGATTTATAAAATTAAAATGTGACTAAGGATTCATGGTGACACTCTAATTCTTCCCTACCCATATCCATACCTCATTTCTACCCCATCGGGCTTTCTAAGTGACACGTGTCCTTCAGAACACCTATAATCACCACTAAGTATCACCATTATCCACATCCCCTCAAAAACAAATTTTTAGTATGAGTTATTTTGTGGCACCCATTACTATCTCTACCCATACCCAAACACACCCTCTTTGAGTTGTTCAACTATAGGGGTACCTTCTAGGGTCCCATAAGCTTTCTAATTTATCCTAAAATTGTGAGGAGATTATAAATATATGTATATGATTTAATATATATATATATATATTATATAAGAGTTACCTATTTTTATGGGGTGTGTAATGATGAAGGATTAGTGTCTCTTTTTTATATAATAATTATATAAGAGAAAAACACAAAAAACCTATAGCTTATCCACATCCCTTTCAATAGAGAGACGACAAACTAATGCCTTCGCATTATAGAAGGGGATTTTCATATGTGGCCCCCCCCATTAAATTGGGGTGGTTACAATATCTCTATATATACATATATCTATTATATATATAACAATATATTACATAATATATATATTTATATATTTTATGTGAATATATATATTTGGGACCCTAAATTGGGATGCCAGGCCTCGCCTTATCTCAAGACAGACCAGTTTGATCTATGTCTGACCTGCTTGACCAATCAAGACCATTAGTAGGAGTAGATTAATATTTGGGGAAATGTATTATGTCCAAATAGACATGAAAAACTATGACTAACTTTTAGAAAATAAATTAAATTTTCTAAGATTTAACAAAATTATTTCGGTTCCACGAGACTAATTGATAATTAATTAAAATTATTTTAATTAAAGTTAAACTATTTAAAATACCCTTGTGTTTAATTTTATAAAATTTAATTTTTCCTATGAATTATAATTTCATATTTACTTATCATGAGATGAGATGGAATTGTTCTTGTTTCGTTTATTATTTATTTAATTTTATTTCTGAACATAAGATTTTAAATGTAATAATTATTTCATTTTGATGACCTAAGCATTATCCCTCTATATTTAATCTTTATATGAGATAATGTTTTAAAATTTAAGTATTGAAAATTAATTTACCACTCAGTGTTCTCCTCACCCAAGTGTGAGTATAAATTGTAAATATTATAGGAGTTTATTGATAAGTGATTTGAGTCGAGAGCCAATGCAAACCAAACAAGTGAAGTGAAGAAGAGTTGTATGTGTTATAGTTTTAATAAGGTATCAGCTCAAGGAATTACATTATAGACCTGATTAATCAATTATTTTATATATTTATTAATAAATAATAAATATCTCATGAACATTTCATTATTTATATATTTTATCACTTGCATGGTTTATTATTTAGTGATTGTGTATTTATTATACATGATCAGATTGTATAGTAATAAGAAATCATACATGTATAAAATGAACATGTGCGTTGATTGTTTTTCAATGTATGGTTATCTTTTCAGTGAGGTCACAAAGAAAAATAATGTTAAATATGAAAAGGATTTTATTAAATGCGATAAATTAAAAAATCTCTCAAATAAAATATCAAGTCATTAAATGACGTCCATAGCTTGAATATGGACGAAAGCAATTGTTTAAGGTTCTCGTTATCCATAGTTGAGTAGGTATCTTAATACTTAGGATTTCTAATAAGAGAGGTGGGTCGACCTAGCTGAATATGAGTGAAATTTAGTAGTTATATCAAGATTGTTACAACCTTATAGCAAAATAATTCTGCAATGAAAAATAATTATTTACATGAGGCGAGACTACACTTATTAAATCAAGGAGCCACAAGTTAATAGTTTTGGTTAGTAAAAATAAAAAATTAGACTCTAAGGGAAGTGAATATTCCACATATGAGACTATGAAGATAGGATTAAGGATACATTCTACTTGAATACTCAAGTAATTGAGAATTAATAATCTAGTAGATGAGGGAAACTAGGATTTGATAAAATGGTGGGAGAAATTTAAATTAAATAATTTGAAAATTCCTACAGTTAATCAAGATAAATTACTAATCTTCTAAATTTAATTATTTTACATCATATAGAAACCACAAGCAATTTAATTACACTAAATTGAATATTTCATAAAGAAAATATATTGTCCAACTATAAATTACAGGAGTGGTAAATGATTTGGCACATAGTACATCACCAAGGAGGAATATTTTTATATTGAAATCCTCACTTCCAATTGATCATCCTATGGGAGTATAAAAGTTGGATAAAGATAAATATGAGAAAAATATGGATGATGATCTAGATATTTAGTGCTTCATATTGTCATCTATGTCTATTAATTTTCTAAAATGTATGTGGATAGAGATACTTTCTAAATGTTGTATTATCTCCAAGTGTTATACCAAGAGAGAGATAAAAAAGTTATGAGATATCAATTTATATATATAGATATAGGTTGGCCTAATGTAATCAATAAGGTCTTCATATACTCACGATGATTGGGTACATTGAGAGACTTGAGTCCCTTGGGTTCAAACTAAACAAAGAACTAGAAACCGATCTCATTATTTACTCTCTACTCCATAGATTCTTAAATTTAATTATTAATTATAATATGAATAACATGAATATGCCTCTCCAAGATTTATTATATTTTTTTTCTAAGATAATAATGTTATGAAGCATTGAAACACTTCATCCCTTATGGTGAAAAAGAAGATAAAAGTCTAGGAATATGTGTTATAGTCAATGTACTAGTAAAAAACAATGATGCACCACCCTTACAAGAATCCTAAGATACAAATGGAGAGAAACACGAAGGAGGAAGTCTATTTTTCATGTAGAAATAAGGGAAACTTTAATAATAATTGTATATTAAAGAATAATAATGATGGGGATACTTTGAAAATTGATATATTTTTCATTGAATTTACTCTATCTATATCTATATGTTGAATTTTTGATACTGTATGTGGCTCAAAAATTTATATTCAAATATAGAAACCAAGTAGATTCAAGACAATTACAAAAGGTAACGTTGATATCCAAGAAGACAATGGTATGAGACTAGTACCATTATTAGTTGAATATTATCATCTTTCTTTGCCTAGTTGAATGATTCATGTACAAAATAATTGTTATTATCTACCATATGTTACCAGAAATATAATCTCAATATTGGGTTTAGAAACTATGGAATTTTATTTCAAGTTTGTAAATCAATGTTTTCTTATGTATTAAGAAAACATCTATTATGTTACTTCACTTATTAGAAATTTATTTTATTTAATAAAATTGAAAACAAAATTTTATAAATCAATATAAAATCATGTGAGAATGAATCACATACCACACACCTATGGAACTCCAGGGTAGGTCATGAAAATGAGAATAATTTAAGAAAACTACATTAAGGATAGTGTTTAGACTTCATTATGTTAATACCCTTGTATTTATGTCATTCTTTCTCAAATGGTGAAATAACCCAAACACCATTCAATGTGAAGGGAGAAAGATCCAAAGAAATTTTAGAGTTAGTTCATACTAATGTATGTGGTACTTTTCTAGTAAAGGAAAGGGAAAGTTTTTTTTACATAATTTATTTTACTCATGACTATTATAGATATGTATATATTTAATTAATATGGTATATGTTAGATTCTTTTAGCCTGTTTAAGGAATACCATAATAAAGTATAGAATCAACTTGGAAAAAACTTTAAGAAGCTCATCTCGGACCATGGTGGGGAATATCTAAATGATTCATTCAACTCTCCATTAAAGGATTGTGGTATATTCTCCCAGACCAATCCTACTTATAAAACTCTATGGATTAATGTTATTGGAAGGAGGATTTAGACACTTCATGACATGGTCAGATCGATGATGAGTCATGAAACTCTACCATTATTTTTTGGGGATATGCACTATAGAGTGAAACATATACACTAAATTGAGTACCCACTAAATTGATATATGAGATTATTTATGATTTATGGTATGAAAAGAAACCTTATCTATCAAATATACATGTATTAGGATGCTATGAATTTTCAAAACTACACCTAGTGGAATAATAACATTACAAACCATGAAGTGATTCTTTACAGGTTATCCTAAGGAAACTAAAGGATATTAATAATATTACCCTTCAAATAGAAAATAATTTGTGGAAAGACATGCCATATTTCTAGAAAGGGAACATATTTACAATGTAAATAGTAGCAGAATGATTGAATTTGATGAAGTTGATGCTCCAGATACATAAGAGTTGGAATGTGAATGATCTCAACAAGAGACTGTGGGATATGATGATGTTTCTGAAAAACAAGTACTATATAATTATAATAGATTTGTTAGAGAACCAAATAGATATGTTTTTCTTATCACTGATTTAGTGGACACATTACTCTTACAGAATAATGAAAAACTAACATACAAGAAATAAGAATATGGAAAGTATTCTACTAAATGGAATGAAACCCTACATTCTGAAATAGAGTCCATGTATGAAAATATTTTTTGAATTTTGGAGGACGCACCAACGGATGTTTAAACTATTGGGTTTAAATGGGTATTCAATAAAAATATTAATATGTATGGTCATGAGATTATCTATAAGTAAATACTATTAGTGAAGGATTTCCAAAAACATGAAGGTATCATCTATGTTGAAACCTTCTATATTGTCAAAATACTGAAATCCATCAAAATATTACTTGAATTAGTAGTCTTTTGTGATTATAAAATTTGAATAATGGATGTCAAAAATAATTTTGTAAATGGGATGTTAGATGAATACATCTATATGGAACAACATTAAGGTTTCATTGTGTAATAGAGTTTCAGTAAACTATGTAAGATATATAGATACATTTATGAATTGATTAAGACATCATTATCCTATAATGTCCATTTTGATAAGTCCATAAGAGAATCTTGTTTCATTAATAATTCAATAGACATGTTTTTAAGAGAAGTTTAGAGGGAGTGCCATTTTTTTCTTTGTATTATATGTTTATGACTTATTATTAGTGGGAAAAATATGAAAGTATTATAGTTAGTGAGTACATGGTTAAAGGGATGCTTATCTATGAAATAAGGTGAAACAACCAGTATTTTATTTATCAAGATCTGCCAAGATGGATCTCAAAGGCTGTATGGGCCAGGTCAAGGTATATATATTGACAAGGTCCACAAATGTTAAAATATAGAATAATCTAAGAGATAGTTGTTGACAGTGTCACATGTAATTTATCTATCAAATAAAAAATGTCTAAAAATATAGGTTGTTATTGAATGAATGAGTAGAATAAATTATTCTCTAAAAATGAGATCTATCTTTTATATTATGTTCTATATTTGGTTTGATGGTGCCTTCTCTTTTATCATGGTGGAATGATATCAATCTAATATAATAGAGCCACATTAAGTAGTTGTAAAAACTATCTTAATGTACTTGAGACATGAAAAAGATATGTTCATGGTGATTGGAGTAGATGATGAGATAGTCATTAGGGGATAAACTAATTATTTCTTCCAAATAGATCATGATAATCTAAAATGGTAGTCAAGATATATAGTAAAATATGATTTTGTAGTTTCTTTTGATGAAAAGGAAGTAGTGTTTATACACAACATTTTTTCAATGTTTGTAATTATAAATTATATTATAAAACATTTTACAATAGACCTCGGAAATACTTTAGAAGTGGTGCTTTACATGGAGCCCAGGTCAGACCAGAGGGAAAATCATATAATTTGGAAGGTTCATCTCTTGATGGATTTTTCTCATAGAGTTTAAGTCACTATTAGAAGATTCTCCAAAGAGGATAACATAATAAACCCCTTTATTAAATTCATTTCTAAATAGAATAATGATTATAATATATGATTTAGTGGGTTGAGAGTTTTTATCAGTTATCTATTGTCTAAGTGAGAGTGTTGTGAATGGGTTCCATAGAACAAATTCATTTATGTAACATTATTACCATTACATATATTTAATTTGATATATATATGTATGTGTGTGTTTGTTTAGTCTTGCCATAATATTTTTGATACGTTTTTACATTATCCATATAGTAATATCTTTAGATTACATATTTTATCCATGGTTATAGTAGTTCACCGCTATAATGAGAACCTTGAGAAACAATGAGAGAAATCCTAAATATTTTTATTATGGTCTAGATGTATCATATTTATTGGAAATATAATATGTCTGACAATCAGGTGTTGGGTAATCATTAAAATTGAAAATTCTTATCATTAATTTTCCACTTGGTGATCTCAAGTAAACGTGGACATGACGACTAGACTGCCTATAGGAACACCACATGTTTCATGTGTCATTGGTTGTTACTATCTATGAACAAGTGTATCAGCCTACTAACTTTATTTTTTTTCCAATGTGTTTCATTTAATATTTTAATTTTTTTCAAGTTAGAAACCATTAAAATGAATTAATGGAGAGATATCTTTTGTTGGGTGCATCGTTGGTGGAATGGAATTTGTAGGATGATCAAGAAATAATTTATTTCTTCCAAGTTGGGGAAGTGATTTATTATGGGACTAGGTTTGACTAGGATGGTTGTACCATCATTAAATCCATGGCCATGGTACATGAAGTTAATTCCACTTAGTATGGTCACTAAATATAAATGAATAAATAGGACGATGATAGAAGTGTGTATCATGATTTATTAGATATCACTAGAAAAATGACCATATTATATAGATAATGTTCATAGGAGGTAGTTGTAGCTGGG
This sequence comes from Viscum album, assembly GCA_963277665.1. Taxonomy (NCBI): domain Eukaryota; kingdom Viridiplantae; phylum Streptophyta; class Magnoliopsida; order Santalales; family Viscaceae; genus Viscum; species Viscum album. The sequence continues at coordinate 1,595,780,283 of OY728150.1, forward strand.
AAATTTCTTATATACTTAATAAATATGATCAATTTATATAATACACTATTTTATATTAGTGATACTCACTATTATCAAGATCATATCCTTGGGGGTGACACCCTAAGTGTATCTAAAAGTTCCACCTATCTAGATGAATAATATTTTATGATTAAGTGGGTACCACTTGTGGGGGCTTGTTAACATTAAAGTGTGAATGATCATAAGTGAAAACAACTTAATTATATTATTAAAATTTACAATAATATTTTTTAATTTATTTCTTATGGAATTCACAAGGTGTTTGATTGTAAAATTGAATATCAGAAATTATATATTCTTGAACGAACATAGGTTGTTCATGTTTTATAAAATTACATGCGGTGCATACGAGTTGATTTAATGGTTCATATCTTATAATGTAACATTTTAAAGTGTTAAAAGTGAGTGATAATGTGTTAATAAAATTTTGGAAAAAATTAATTAAGTCATGAGTGTGAAAAATGGTTAAAATGAAGGGTATAAATCTCCAAGGACCAAATTGAAATTTGTAAAGTTTAATCGATGTTTAAAGGCTAATTATAGACTCAAGAATAGTAATATTATCCATTTAAATTAATTTATATAGTATATATCTACTCCTTTCTTATAAATATTTTAGGGAGAGTATTCAAAGAAAAAATATGGTCGGATCAATCCCACTTTCTCGGTCAAGTTAGTGTTCTTCATGCATTCAAATGGATTTAGTAAATCTCTTCAAATTCATAATCTAGAACCTTGGAATCAAAGATCGATAATCCATGTGATTTCATTCATGTGTATAAGACTGACATTATAACTACATCAGTTCCTTTGAGAAACAAAATACCATGAGTGAGTGAATCAAATTGGTGATTTCTGATAAAGAAGGTACCATTTTATGTTTCATTTTATTTTTCTTTGTGATTAAATTGAATTTCCCAAAATCCTTTGAGATATACCTGAAATGTGTTTTCTGTATTCTTTATTTTTACATGAATCCAAATCCATAATTTTAAATTGTTTGTTATTTAGGATTCCACTATTCCCTGGGTTCCTTCACTAGGGTCATCTATGTCAAATATCACCACACCCCCTCTTGGAGGTGTCCATGTATTAGGTATCCTATTAGTCCATGAATCAAATATTCATGGAAAAGACATTAATCAAATTAAAAATTACCTCAATGTTCTTATAATATTTTTCATCCTAGGTGTTTGACATAGGATAATCAATTTAAATTAAATTAAAATTTATTTCAATTAACCAAATATTTCAAAATAAACTGTTAAATTTAAATTAAGCCTGGAGGATAATAAATTTATAAATGGTGCATGCACTTAGTGGGACCACAAAATAAATTCAAAATAAAAAAACATGAAATAGATCTATATTTCATTTACCAATGATCACCTACCTCTTTTTAATATTTTATACTTTATTTTTTTAAAGTTGGCAGATGCTGCCAATGCCTAACCAAGCCTGTTTCAGATTTTGTTTGATCAAAAACCATCACTTACATACCCAGGAACCTATTACATTACATGAAATCATAAAAAAATTATTTATTATTTTTCATAGTATAATAATATTTTTAAAAAAAATTATATTGTTTCTAATAACAAAATAGAGATCCGTATTGAATAGAAACCATGAACAAGAACCCGTGTGTGGTATGCTGGTCAATCATCACACCATCTTGGCTGAAAAACTTATCCTATATAGCCATTTACATACTAATTAAAATTTTAAATCTAATGTAAAACCATAGAAAAAATCATGTGGTTTTGTAACATTATATAATCAACCAAATAGAGATTCTTGGATGTTATACTAGTATTTCCTCTTTGAGGGAAAAATGAAAGCCCCGTAAAGACTGAAAATTCCACCATGTCCTAGTAGAATCATCACCAAAACCAAAAATAGAAAAAAGTAAAAAATTATAATAACGGGATTTGATGAAAAAATAATATTAATGTATTTTCTAATGTACCTTTTATCACTATAGAAAACACCAAAACCCCCTCATAAAGGAGCTGGAAGAAAGGAACCTAGGGGGAGATCCAAAGAGGGAAAGGGGATGAATAACTACTCATAATAATCTGGAGGGATGTAATTTTACACCTTTTTAAGACTACTAGATATACTATGCCACCTATAGTGGCACACATTCCTCTACCATCTCCACCGGCTAGCCGGTGGGCAGATATAGGCTTGCCGATGGCTGCAGACTACAACCTAACTAGACCAACTTACATCCAAAGCCCACTTGCTACTCCTGAAAACATTTTTAGCTCCATTATTTACCTACAATACCTCATATTCAGGGTTACAACATCCATAATTTATTATTAAACCTAGTTTAAAGTTCGACCTGTCTGATAATTTAATACTCAAAATTCCATAGAATTCCAAAACTCACTTGTATACACTAGGTATTATAAGAAACCTAGGAGCCTGAAGAAGATATGAGGAAGGAATATCCACATATGTTCAAAATTTAATACATATCATAAAATTTAGTGGGAAATTATTTAATGGAGGGAATGTAATACCTGAGTCCATATTATAGTAGGAAAATACAATATCCTAAACTATCATAACTTTTGCACTCTAAAGTACCTTTATTAAAGAGCATATTTAAAATTTTATTTTAAGGGTGTTGCAATTGGAGTTTTAAAAAAAAATTAACATTGGAACTCATCATGAACATGTAACCCTAAGAAGAAAATTTGGAACTTTTTTTGAAATAGTTGACTTTTAAGTGGATAATGGAAAATATTGTTTTTTACCGAAATTGTAACTTATATAACTTTATCATTAATTAAAAAACACAGATCATTATGTAACATTTTAAATGTTCAAATATATTGTTTATGTGGAAATATATACAATTTTTGAATACTATTATTAAATTAGATAACCAATTTTTATCATTTTATGAACATAAGTAATAATTTCCAACAAAAGAGAATGTTTTTGGTCTTATATTTTAATTAAATATTATTCTTTAATATTAAATTTTAAATTAATTTTGAATCCTAATAAGATTTATTTTATTTATAATAAACCAATTTATTTAGTGAAAATAAATGGAACTGATTATTTTATCATAAAAATAATTTTTGTGCTTAAAAATACACTTTTTCTAAAAACAGGTTTTATGAATGCTAATTTTAAAATTAGATTTACATAAAGATATTAAATTTATTGGATAAAATGGAAAATATATTTAAAATACTTTTTTATAAATAATTAATAAAATTCAATCATAATTTTTAAGCATTAAAAATAAGTTACTTTGATTAAATATTAATTACCATAGTAGAAGTAGAATGTGTGTTTTCAAAGAATTAAATTTATAATAGGTATATAAATTTAATCTAAATAAATTAGATTAATATATTTGAAATCGTGAAAATTTTATTATTTTTACAAATAAAATAAAATATATAAACACTCATTCAATTAAAAATTAATAGAAAATATGAATAAAAAAACATCATGTATAAAAAATTATTTTTCGTTAATTTTTTTTCATATATATTAATATTTAATTTAAATCTATATTTTGTAAAATTTAGAAATTTTATTGGATTAAATTGAGTGAAAATTTATATTTATAACATAAAAAATTGGAAATATTTTTAATATTATATTTTTACTAATAAAATAATAACCATGGTTAATTTTTAATCAACATTGATAAGGGTAAAAATTAGTAAATGATGTTTCTCAGATTTTTAGCAGTTACAATTCACTTACCTATTATATAAATTTTTTTAGGTATTAGAGTTATTATAATATTTTTCACATACCATTTAGTCACTTAAATCACCTATCTCACCTAATCAACCTAACACCACGTGTTTCCATTCTTACCCCATACACACATTTAATTTCAATGAAAAGCCCCTCTTTTCACATATTAAAAGAGATCACTCCCACTCATTATATCATCAAAGTATATCCTAAATTCATTGATCACTAAATTAACTTCCCCTCCCTCTTTATAGTCCTCCCAAGTAGTTCATATGGTTTTAAGGAGTCATCCCATGCTTTAAAAAGCTACTTAGCCAAGTAACGGTTCTTAATCCCTCCATTTCCTTTTAAATGAAATTATTCTTTTATAAAACCAATTAAACATATTTCTTTAATTAAAATACCACCTTAATATCTTCTATTTGATATGTTTATCATGAGATAAAACTTATACACATTCATTAAATGCATTTTATTACTCCTTTATATGCTGAAATAATAGTTCTCATTCTACACCTTTCATTTTCTATTGAAAAATTTAATTATAATGTCAAAATGATTGTAATTATACGAAATTATCACCCATTTATTATAAATAAAATGATATTTCCGCTCATTAAATCAATTTTTAATCCTTCATAATTCCAAAAAAAACCTTTATTTTTGGTAAGTAAATAGTGCGTCGTTTTCTTAGAAATGAAATCAATGTCTAAATACTTGAAAGGGGATACAGATGTGGCATAGATTTACCTAGGTATAATCACACCCAAAACGGTTTTTTATACATTGACAGAACTATCATACTAATACATGATTACTGGGCCTAATAATTCACACTTATCTAGACACTCTAAGGGTATATGATTTAGAATGTTCATGTGCTATTTATGAACCATGATGAAGGATTTTTTATACCATTGCCTTGGTCTCCTACCGGTGGAAACTATTGAACCCAATTATTATCTTCCATGGAAAACGCATCACATTTAATGTAACCTCACCACAACATTTTGTTGATAATACTAGTTTATGTTACTTTAAAAAAATCCCAAAACTTTTAATTTTATGAAGCGATGTTCTCCAAGAAATCTACATTATTCTATTGAATGGGGAAGTATTTATTTTATGTGTTTCTCATTATATGGATAACCATGTTTTAATTTATCAATATATTCCTTATATAATTATATTAAATGTATTGTTTACTATTTATAGTGAGTTTATTGGACTTAATTTGGCGAAGTGTGGGTCCTAGAATTAAATATCCCAATAATGCATCAACATGCCTTATGAGAAAAAGATTATATTTTGGTGTATATGTCTTCCCATATTAGTATAGTTTCTTGGAACAAGGTATTGAGAACATGTTTTGATTTATGAAATTATGAAGTTCATTAGTATAAGATCAAGGATCATTTATATCCATGTTTTCATTAATTATATTTGATATAGAATTCCCTTTGTTTTATTTGATTATGGATTCAAGTTATTTGTTTATTAATAACATTTCACTTGTAAAATATTTATATTATTAAGGATTCTTCTATATGGAAATCATTACTAAGAATCTTTGCACACGGTTATTTGTCTTACATTCCCAAATAACCCGATAGGAGAACTATATGTAATATTTATTGATATGATAGAAGGGTTAAAATTTTTCGTGTGATGTTTTCATGTTATATATTATGTTTTCACGAGTAATGTATGTATATATATAGTCATCTAAGAATTTTATGTTATTATATCCTATAAAAACTATTATATTATGTATTAATAATTTCATATAACTACCATCTCTAGGTTTTTGGTGTTTGGGATGTTATATGGTACCCCAAACATAGGTCAATTTTTGGGAACCACCAAACTCCCTTGAGTTAGTAAAATAGATCATCAATTAGAGGAAATTGATATTTGTTCTTAACAACAACATAATTTTACTTCGATAGTATATAGAAATATGGAGACTCCCATCTTAGTTCTTTATAAAAAATCAGTGGTGATTCCAATAGTGACATGCAAAGATAAATAAACCAATTGATTTCAATGTATTCTAACTATACCTTTTACACTTTAAACTTGGTATGAAAATAATGATATTTATCTTTCCCTACGGAGAATTTAAATAGTGAAATAAAACAATCACTATAGTAGTAAACTTAAAGATTTATATAAAAAGTCTTTGGTGTTCTGGTACACAATAATTGGAATAAAAACATCTTACCCTCATCTGCAAAATCAATGAAAAACCAAGATAATAATAAAAAATTGATCCCACATCCAGATCCATGGTTCCTTACCTCCCTAACCTCGAATCCCAGTCACCGTGGAAGACATTATTACTCCCATAAAGAGATATAATTATAATCATTCGATTATAGTATACAACATAAGATTTGAAACTAATCATCCAATCCATTCTAATGATGAGATTGAAAAAGTCCAAGTCTAGAATGAGGAAGTCCCACACTACATCCATGTTAGTGATCAAAACACAACAATCTAAGAACTTAAAATATTACTCCACCATAATTCCCAATGGGATAAGTTGATTAATCCAAAATTTCGTTAAATCCGATCACATTCCCAATTCAACAAGAAAAATTAATGAGACAAAGGAATGATAAGAACCTCTATCACATAAGGATAAATCCATAGAAGATATAATAAACACTATATCCCTTATGGCAGCGAGCCCAAATTTGGATACTTTATGTTTTGTATTTATTTCATAGAGGTATCCTAACTCCATTGCACAATGATACTTATTAGTAAGATGAGAGTCCCATATAGACTCAGGGTGATATCCCACAACATTTGAAGAATATAATCACACTTGAAAACACTTAAAAAAGGAAAGAATCCACTCCCCAGAAGGCTGGCCTTATAAAAAACTAAATATGACTCAGATTCCAAGAATGGTGGAGTATCCTCAATGCCTTGGGGAAATCATGTATAATATAGACATAATCCCCACACTAATAGAAAGTCACTAGATTATTCCTCATAGAAACCAATTCTGTTTAACTTGATTACAGTTGATCACAATTGCCACAACTATAAAAAGGATTATCTCTCTTCCTATTTCAGCCAAAGGGAGAATTATAGAAAATACCCACTACATATGAAACCCCACAGACGCTTGACTTCCAAGATAATTCTACCTATCACTTATTTACTTTATCCTCCACCTTGGCATAATTTGGTTGGAAAACAATAATAAGTATAAATTTGTTCAAGGCCTTCATCCCCATTTCAAAACAACTCACCTTTTTATAGTCATTCTTGTGGATCTCAAGAGGCAAATGGACCAATTTGAAAAAATAAGTACCATGCTCCAGCGATGAACGATGTCATTACTCTAATGTCACAAACTCATGGGGATTCACCACCTTTGGTATCTCAATATAAAACTATTGAATAAAACCATTTTTATATGTAGTCCAAGTAAGATCCACATGCCTCATTACTTCTACCATTGATTCCCACTACTTTCATCTAACCCCTCCAATATGTAAGATTTGAATCATACTTTCTAGGTCTCAAGGGTATTCAAAAAACGAAATACATAATGGATAATCTAGATCTATTACTTAAACACATGGGTAATTTTTTCACAATGTAAAGTCGATGGATTATTCTTAGTGAACTCCTAATCAGGGTTCCTTTTATGTGTCTAACCTCTTTCACCCTATTGGACTAATTAATGAATCATATAGATATCAAATTGACCTAAAATGAATCAACTTGAGTTTTTTCCTATAGAGAATGCTTTGTATCTCCCTCTGTATGCCTAGAAGGGGTCCTTCTATGAGGAATTGTCTCAAAAAAATTAGATACAAGTGATTGAATACACAATTAAGTATAAAAAAAACATCAATAAATCCATTTTAAAAATTTATAGTAAGTGTCAAACAAAAACATCAATATAAAAAACATATTCAAACAATGAAGGGGTTAATACATAAAAACATTAATAATTTTTCCACTGTGCATGGTTTGGTTGCATGGTCAAACTGACCATGCACCAACCTTGAGAAATAACACTTGAATATTGTAGTGATGGACATATTGGTTTTATACAGTTACTACTGGCATGTGCCTAAACCACATACCTATTCTTTATACCCTCTTTCTCCAAAAGAAACTCAGTATTTTTCATTTTTTCTCATGGGATCTTCAAAAATCCACTTCAAATGATGAAAAACATCAAATATAATCAATATAACCCAAAATTAAGTTCAATTAAAAAACAAAACTCCTAAAAAACCTTGGGAAATCAAGATTTAACACTAGGAAGATATGACCAGAGACTCATCCACACCAAACTCTCGAGCACTGATAACCCCAACTCTTATATACAACTATCTCCCAAATAACTAGAGAACTATGACACCATTTTATAGAAAAACTATTGAGTTAAACAGTATCTATCAGATGATCCATCATTCTACAAGGTTTTATGCATGATTCGAATCTCTATGGGTGGATGATAATTACTAGGTCATCACAAATAACCATTTAGGAATGATTTTTCAGTGGAAAATCTGGAAGAACCCATCCTGGAATTGGATGTGTAATCAAATCGACAAACAACATATATATATATATGTGTATATATATACAATAGATTAAATAATGTAATTACTAAAATAAGATATAATATCACCAAAACATCACATGTAAAAAATAATACATATACATATTATATCCATAGTCAAAAAATAAAAAAGGGAACAAATACAAAAAGATAAATAAATAATCTTCTAATGGTTAAAATCTCAAAACTAATCCACATGAGAGATATCTATGAGGCCACATATCTACTATCTCATAACAACCACAAAATTTAATAATAAGGAAGAGCCATTGAACTATAGAGTTCTTTTCAATTATCCATTTTTTTTAAAACAAGTCATATGTACACGTAAGGGAATATTCATGATTTGAGGCACAAATACCAATGGGGTACCCCTATAAATCTACGTAATTAATGTATCCATGAAAACAAATAAGTTTGGTTTCAAAACTTATTTTCAAAACCATGTTCACTTTAAAAAGGGAAGTTTACCTAAAAAATAGATTAGAAATCCCTTTGGTTTTTATCAAACATACAATCTTTCATGAACCTGGAATAAATAGATCCAATAAAGAAATGATGTCCCCATGAATAAACATGCTCAAAACACCCAAAATGGAATAAACATGGGAATAAGAATCACTTGGATATATATAAAGTAATAATAGAAATGGAAATACTAAAATATATCACAACCAAACAAAGAAATAGCATAATATATAAAGCATAAAATAGCCTATTGAGATCATATGTTATGATCCATGGGTTCTAACAAATAGGATCTAGTGTGACTTAGTCTAAAAAAAATATTTTTCTATACTATTAAGAATGATATGAAATTCGGGTAAGCTCTCTCTTTATTCCCCAAGCCCAACCATAATTCCATGGGAACTATTGACCTAAAAGTCGTGCATTAAAAACGAAAAATGATATATTTTAAAAACACTTTGAAAAACACATTTTGGAGAATAAAACCTATTTGAACCATTTTATCAAACACATGGAGGGAATATATGAAAATACACATGAAAATATACTTTAAAGAATTAAATTTTAAACCCATATCATAAATCACAAAAAAATTGATTAACTAGGATGAATAACTCAATTTAGGATAAATTTAATAAAAAATAATTTAAATAAAAATTCCATGGAAATATAAAAAAACTATTTTAAATAGTTACATCTACCTTGTTACTAAACCAAATATTGTTTCCTTCGATGATAATAAAAATATTTTAATAGGAGAGGTCCTCACACACTAAAGACATAAAAAAGCAACATAAAGCCCCCATAGAAAACCCTAGTTTCACCCAAATCACAAGATAAGGTTTCTAGCTTCCATGAAAATGGAAAAAAAGGATTAAAATGTTGAAAATAAATAGAAATAATAAATAGATCAATATTATTTTCAATGAAATAAAAAAAGGATATAATAAATCTAGGAAAATACAATGGAAGAGAGATCCAAGGCAAAGGTAGAGTGTTGTGCATGTTTAGTGGAAGAAATGAGGGGGCGTGACCAAAAAATTATCAAGGGTAAGTGGTAAAAAGGAATTTTACAATGAACTAGACACACCTCATGGTTAGTCCACACATTCCAAATAACCATGTGCCTACATTTTGGGAGCTACTATCTCTCTAAAATCCAACCCTCAGTTTTTTGTAGATCCTTACCAAGTTAGAATTTTGTTTCTCAGGCCTTGAAAAACCACATTGGCACATAAATATCCCTAAAAAATAGTTATCTACATGGTTTCACTAATTGTGTGCCAACTGTGAACTAGATATTATTTCACGAAAAACAAAGGTTCTCAACCTAAAACTCTAAGAAAATACAAAAAAAGATCAAAATTTTTTATACTAGTGACCTAACGGGTGTCACACAAATAGAAATTTGTGTTAAACAAGTAAATGTTACATATAAATAAAAAAATCATAGTTTGATAATTTATATGGCCAACAAAACGAGAAATATTTGAGGATTAAGAAGCAAGAGGGACTAGCTTCATGTTTTTTAAAAGAATCCAAGCACGATATGTTCACACAGAAAAACTTTATTTTGTAGATACAATGATAAATATATGGAATTAGTAGAGAAGAATAATTTAAATGAAATATTTTATAAGAAAAACTCTCAATGGATAATTTTGAATGAATTCATTTCCTGTTTACTTATTATTTATATAATAGATTTGTTAATGGAGGAATTATAGATGTGCAATAAATGGATACCTAATGATATATCTCATCCATGTAATTATATTGAAAGTAACAAAATTAATAGAGTTTCCATGATAAAATCCGAAACTCCTATGAGAATAAGGAGACCAGAATGGAAGAATGGGAAACCAGTTCCACTCAAAAAAATTGTGGTTTTAGATGATATTGACTTGGGAAGGAAATATTGGATGACTCAAGTATCATTTATGTCTTATTAAATACACACATCATGGGAAAATATAAATGAAATAAGTAATCAAAGTGTGAATAAATAATCGAATTTGTTTTAATCACATAAAAATTCCTAGAAATATAAAAATAAATTTTGGAAATAAAATAAGAAATAAGAGGTTTCTCTCATGGTTATAAAAGAAAATGCGAAAAAAAGACTATAAATTTATTAGAATAATGTGTATATTCCCATAAATAAGTGTATTTATATTTAAAAAATATCCCACAAAGTATACAAAAATATTATGTCTAATTATTAGAATCATGTAAGACATGCACTAGTTATGTTTAAATGGTTTAAAAAATACCACAAAAATTATATAGAAGAAGACTAGTGGATGAGACCTCCTATGGATAAGGGAGCATGATGAAAGATAAAATAATTAATTATAGTAGGTAGAAACTCTCACCAATGAGATTTGTATCATAATAAAATTAAATCCTAAGACAATGAATATGGAGAACTCAAAATAAAATATCTAAAAGTAAGTTTTTTAAAGTGGTGCTATATAAGGAATAACCACCAATAAGGATTAGAAGAATGATGCAATCAAGTTATTGGTTTACAAAGACCATCCACAATTCTTAACTTATAATGTGTAATAAGTAACCTCTCCCCACGTGTTGAAATCTTATTAACGTTTTTTTGAATTGATTAATATTAAAGGGGGATATATGAACCATGAGGTTTCATTGTGTTAAAATAAGATTAAAAAAACCAGTGAGGTCTTAGTTACTACAATTTATAATTGATATCATGTCTAAAAAAGGGTCAAAAGTATCAAGTCTAATTTTTACTAAAGAAGTTCTATCTAGTAACTCATTTAGATTTAGAAAATAAATATAGACATTAATGATCTAATAAATTAGTTTAAATGATGTATATCCTAATATGAATTTAAATTAGTGAAAATAAATTTGATTAAATATCCATTGTTTTTAGGAAAGCATTAGTGATCAATTAATGATACTGACTATATCTCAAGTGATTTTGTACTATTAAAATTACGAGGATATAACTCAATGGAAGAAGTCATTAAATTAATGGAATTCATGTTTATTTTTTAATTTGATAATAATTTGATATCAACTAATTGTTTTTTAGGAAACTATATATTACTAGGAAGAAATTGTAATAACCAAAAATGGATTCTCCAAATGATGTTATAGAAAATAGTAATGGGCATGTGCTATACTTGTGGATATATCCCATGTGCTGGTGGCTATAGGACACTATAATAGATATAATTCCTTAGAATCATATTGTCTTAGATATAGCTCAATAGGATATAGAAACTTTTAAACAAAACCTCTTCCACATGTCACTTATAAGAACAAGAAGCAGACTTAGGACTAGAAGTGTGTCAACATGTGCAACACCCTATGTTTTTTTAAATTATTATTATTTCGAATAAATACAACTTCTGTGATGAATTGAACTACACACTACACCAAGTTATACTTTCTATATACCCAACAAAAATTTAAGCTTACAATACATGAAACACATAGATTATTTTGTGGTATATGAAACCATATGTTTGTCTTGGGTTAGACACAATGTTGATTTCCTTTGATAGCTTGCACTACATGCAAGACTGAGTTTTAACTAAAGAAATATACTTTTAATAATAATATTAAAATATAATTATTGTTATCACCTATTTTTTGTAATGAAAGATATGAATATTATTTACTAAAATATGAAAATTTGGTTTAAAAATGTTTATAAAATTAATAATTTGGTTATCAATTAATTAAAAGTTTAAATAAAAACTAATTGAATAGAAATAATGTAATTTATGAAAAACTATTTTTATACCCATAAAGGTTTTTTTAATAAATTCTATTAATCCCTATTATTGAGAGGTATTAATAAAATTTATATATTATATATTCATTGAAATACTTTTAAATTCACCCAATACGTTTTATAGGAATAAAATGAGAATAAATCCAATTTTAATCATAAAAGAAGCATTTTTTCTAAAAGGTAGTTTTTCTACTTTTTTATTGAAGATTTGTTTTAAAAATATTTTTTCAAACATTTTTAGGTTCTCTTTGAGAAAATAAAATTCATTTTTGAATGCATAATTTAAAAATTATCTTAGGATGATGTTTTGGTGATTTTCTGATAAGTTTCATTCGTGGATAAATTTCAAAAAATATTGAATTTTAATCGAAAAATAATTTTTAGTTTATTTTATTTAGATATATAAATTGTATATTAATTTTATTTTAAATTATATTTATATAAATTATATATATATTAATATAATTTATGTCACTAGGATCAATTTCAAATTGAAATTGGATATAAATACATTTCAAACTTTTGACCTTTTTCTCTTTAAAACCCCATTGTCTCATCCCATATGCAAGATTTTATTAAATTAAATTATACCATTAATGTTATTTGAATTTGAAAAAATGGGTAAAATATTTATAATCATCATAATTTATAATTTCTACTATGTTTTAATTAGTTTTTGACCAAATAAATTTGTGAAAACATTTAAAATTAATTACAAGGATTTTGAGAAAAATATGCTTACCGAGGGACTAAAATTTAACTTCAGGGGCCAAATGACATAGAAACATGTATAAAACACATTTTATTGAAATATTGAAACCATATATCCTATTTTATATAAAATGGTACATTATTGGTGGTATATTATGTAATGGATACCTCTCAATAGTGTTACCTTTTTGAATTTACAATAATGCCACTCCGCCTCCCCTATAAATGGAAACTCACCCCACTCAATTATTCAAAACCCTAAAGATATTTTTATAGAAAAAACATATTAATATATACTCCCATATTAGCTAATATAATCCTATATTATTTAAAATTGGCATAAATAAAACAAAGAATTCATTTCTTGCAAATCAAAAGGAGTTACCTGATGTAGAGTTGTCAAACGTCAAGGAGAAATTTTGTTTTATTTATTTGTACACCAATTAAATTTTTATTATTTTGTCATTATATAATAATCTCAGAATAATAAATATACTGATATTATTTTTTAAGGATAATACCTTCACCCACACAAATTTCCATCAAATGTGATACATAATCATCATTCGTGTGTGCGACGAACTACTGCCTCACGAACCGATGTTCTTCGCACTTCCATTACCCCCTTTCAAAGTTGGGAATAATGTTTAATTTATAGTTTATATATGATATATATGGTATTTATAATTTTTTATGCTTATCATATTTTGATAAAACACAAATATTTATGCATTCCATTTTGTGGGGATACGACAACATCGTTTGTGGACTTGTGGACTACCACCTCCTCAAAGTGATGCAATCCATTCACATTTTACATGGAAGTTTTTAAGGATGGGTTTAATAATTTTATATATATATATGAAATTAAATTACTAATTTAATGATAATATATATATCATTTATTTTTCTTTCATTCAATATAAAAAGAAATTGGAAACAATGTTCATGCGTACGTATGACCTACTGCCTCCATGAAAAGTGTATTCAATTTCCTATTTATATCATATATATATTGTTATAAAAAATATATAATTAATATATATGATATTTATATCATGTTTTAAATTTTTTAAATAATTAAATCATGATATGATTAATATGATAAAAAATAAAAATTCGAAACATGTACGCAAAAAAAAGTTGTTATTACCGGAAACATAACTTTAACATGTAATTGTTAATAAATGTGTAATATAAAATCATAAGTAAACAATATATGGGATTATATATATGATTATGATTAATTGGTATATTTATAATAAAATTATATTTATCATACATGAGTTTTGAACATATGTAAAGGAAGTCACGACTTAAGGTAAGGGTCTTTCTAGTCTCACTTTTATTTCAGTGAGACTTATGCAATATTCACCAGTAGTTTATTTTGTGTGCTATATATACTTACCATGAATTTATTATATAATTATTATCCTTAAATTTAAGGGTATTTACATTTCCATTTTTCTGTCTGTCTTTCATGGGGTTTACAGTTCAATAATTACCAAATCGGTAAGGTAATTTGGTCCCAATTTTCATTAATTGAGACACTTGTTATGTTATGCACCCATACTATTTTAAGATGTGTATATATTGAAAATTTTAAATTTTATATCATGAATATTCTTGTTTTCAGGATATTTTATGCTTCATGTAATGTTATCCTTTAAGGGGGATTATGTTTCAAAATTGACATAGTTTATTTCTGTAATATCATCATTTATCAACATTGTTTCTGATTATGCTTCCTTTGATGAAATATTATGATCCATATATCAATAATTACAACATATATTATTATAATATGGTTATTAATGATATATTCATGCAACTAAACCATTTTCACTCTTTGGTACTTAAGATGATTAAGAACATATTTTTAAGAAAATATGACCTTATCTCCCTCTTCGATCATAAGTTTGTTTTCTCCCAAAACCATGTTTTCTAAAAATTATTTTGAAATTTTATACCATTATTTTTAGAAGAATTTTTTACCCATGTTTTACCTTTTTAAAAAATTATTTTGGAAGGATTTTTATTATCATATTCTAATAAAGGGTCTTTTGAAATCTATTAGCAATATGAAAGGAATATTTGCATTTTAATTATACATAATATAATAAATTATCCAACATCATTAACACTCTATTAATTGAATCATACTTTATGATTTTTCATATTTATTATGAAAGAAAATTGTTTTCAAAATATTTTATTATTTAAAAATATTTTTTTAATCTGAAAGGATATTTTTCTCAATATTTTTTTAAAATTTATTTCAATATTATTTCTTATCTAAGATGGCATCTATTGGTGTTACATATTTATTACTAGGATATAATACATTTATACCATTAATATTATTTATCTAAATGGTTTATGTTTTGATGGCATGATGCTTATGACACTCGTTTCTCTTCCATGGGTTATATCATTACTAAATTATCATGAAACCCTCTTTTTTTTATGGGTAATGATTTAATGGAATGATTATTAAACCAGTATATTTTCCATAGGTTATGTTATGATGACATATTTCTAATTCCCATTTTATTTAATGGGTTACGATATGATTATTTTTATGATATTTTGGAAAACATTTGTATGATTTAATTATGTGACTGGTGGGAACTATATATCCCTCCAATGCATTGGGTAAAGATTTATATTTCTTGAGATTATGATGGGAAAAATGACTATGAGCTTGATATACTATGGGAAGAAGGTTTGACCTGATCCCCCATGAGAAGATGGTGAACCCGATCCAATATGGGTGAAGGAATGCGATTAGGGATAGTGGTGTGTCCCACCTAATAGATGTATCCCCCAAGAATGGCCCTGATGAGTTTTAGAAATAATCCTTGACTTATAGGGATAGATTTTATAAGGTTATACATATGTCATAGGTCTATGTATTATGAAAATTATATGATATCATGAATTATGTTCTTTTATTTCCTTATAATTCATTTTATGAAATTTTAATCATTATTCCATAACTCAAAATTATGATCTTTTATATGTAGAGAATGATCTTTGAATGGTATACCCATATAATCATACCCTTATTCCGATTTTATGATTACACATCTAATTTATTTTTATCCTTATGGATAATTTGAGCTCAACATTTCTAATGTTTCCTTTCCCAAGGTTTTAAAGAAATGTTTTCTATAGGAGTACTTAAGGGGAAGATCTTTATAAGAGTTATTAAAGATATTTCACCAAAATTAGAATAATGCGTTATGAGTTTCCAAATACACTTAAATATTATTATCATTGGAAATTTTCTTATTTAATTTGTGGAATATTCATCTAAAATTATTTAATATCCAGGTATGTTAATCCTGGGTCGGTATAACATGGATCCACCTATAGTTGTTGGCTCCCTTCCAATGGATCTAACATTTTTAAGGGAAAAACATGTCAGTGTGATTTAATCCAGATCCATGTGGATTGTCTCAAAAGGCCTCCAATGCTGTTCTATGATACATAGTATATATATATATTATTATTATTATTATTTTTATTATTTAATAAATTATAATGGCTACCCATTTCGTGGGGTTATAACGACAGTTGACTATGCATGTGGATATAGCATATTTATATCCATAGTTATCTTTGACCGTGGTTATATCCCACACCCACCAAAAAATAAACACAATTAGACTAATCCATGGATATATTTACTACTCCATATAATCTATATTCATAATCTCCCGTAACCATGTAAATAGACCATCCCCTGACATTCTATAGCCATATTCCACACTTGAACCTGGTTATAGGAAAATTCCCACACCTTTACCATGTTAAAACAATTTATCAATGATGGGATGGGTAAGGATATATATATAGTCATGGTCCAACCATTAATATAGCTGATTTAAAGCCATATTCATTTCCCTCCTATGGATATTTCTAACTTATAGACATATAAAATAATGATCCTGGCTTTAATTCCAGGGATTTATGTAGTTTTGTTGTAGTCCATGCCAAAATTATATAAATACCTTGGGTAAATAACTAAAAACATTCAGCGAGAGTTGGTTATATGAACTCAAAGTAAATTTACAGTCATCTAAAAAAATAAAGTCCTTGGATAGAAATAAATTTTAATAGATATCATGTGGTGTCATAATTTGATCATGAACAAGTGGTGTTAGTTGGTAGAAAATGTTGTATGAATCAAACCTTTGGTATTTTTTTTATTCATTGATGGTTTTGTGTAAGCGTGATTATTATCACAAGAGGTGTTGATGAATGCAAAAAAATCAAGCTTTATGTGTTTATGTATGTAAGTGGGTGACATGGAAAAATTAAATGTTATTGAATTATAATATTCTTTCCCACATCGATTTTTGACCTTAGTAGGATTATACGATTTTTCGAGTAATCAATTCTATGTTGTAAAATTTTTCACTAAAATCCTTGAGTAAAATTTTGATGAAGACTAGAAGAATTTTAGAGCATTTAAAATGAAAATAAGGAATTTTTTATCTAACATGTGGTGTCAAGGGTGAAAATAAAAATAAATAGTATCACTAATTGTAAAATATCCAATGGTTCAATCAAAAGGTGGTCATGAATGATATTAATTTTTTGAAGGTGATCAATGGGGAAAAATTTGAATTACTTATAATGATATAGAAGATGTTAAAATGAACCATTGTTTTTTAAATGTAACATTCAAATGGTTCACATGGCCCATTTTTTGTATTTTAAGTAGTGACATCAAATGGGTTCAAAATAGGTTGAAGGATCCTAATATAAAATTGGATGAAATATAATTGCTTGAAAAATTGGAGAAAAAACTCTCTAAATTAGTATTTTTATAGATGAGGAGGATCAACATTACCCAACTAGTACATTCCAATGTTTGAGTTATAGAATCATATTTTTTTTTACTTTTGGTTGCATGAATATTTAATGATATGAAAATTAACAAAAGATTTTATAACATATTTTTCATTTTTATATATTCCTTTAATGTAATAACGTAATAGAGTGTCTATCACATTATTAATTCCATATCAGTTTCCTTATATGATGAGATCCTTGAAATTCCATGATGATATTCTTAAATACAATCCTATAGTTGGACAAAATTCTATAATGGTATACATATAATGTTGATTCTCATGTGTCAGTTCTCACAAGCTGATGAGACTTCTTCTCATGAAGTTTAAACTTGGTAATATCAAAGAGATGATATTATAAGAAGATAACCACATATAAGAATTCTAAAATATTATGTTTCATCGGGTATTCCTATAGATGATCATTTTTAATGGAAATTAGACCATAATGTTTATTGTAATTATTTTCTGGACTCACATAAATGGATGTACTGACCAAAACTGTGATGCCATTTTTTTGTGGGAAGTAGGGTACATTGGGTGTATCCTGAATGACATGTTTTTAATGAATACATTGAAGAAGTATTTTAAATTTTATATTTAAGGTATTTGTTGTCTCAACCCATTAAATGAAATGAAATAATCACATTAAATTCCTTATCCGTGGTGTAATAATGAGTTTATTTCTGATAGTCAATGAATGATATATCAACCAAATAGGTTGGTGGAAAATGTGAAAAACCCGATTGATTGGATATTATAAGAAAGATATTATATTATAAAGTAAGTTCTAATTTTTGGTTTTTAATGTTGTGATATTTAACTTTTTTATCTGGGGTTCCTTGACCCATTTCAAGGAAATAATCCTAGAATTTTGGATGCTCACCTCATTCCAGTGAGAAATAATCCTAGAGGTATACTGACTAAGTGTTCCCATTGATCTCAATTAAATTTTATTTTAATTTAATTATTGGATTAAATATTAGTCTCAAGACTAAGTGAAACAACCTTGGATCCGGATTCCTGGATCTAATGCTAAAAATGTAAACATTAAATTTTAGTTTTGATGGCAATAAATATAACTCAATTGACCGACTTCAAAACATATGACATCAAATTAAAATATTTGTTCACCTACATACCCAAGGACCTTTTAGGATTAGAGTTTTAGAGAATAAGAAGAAAATCATAAAGACATGAATACATAAAAAACTAGTTTATAAAGATCCACATTATCTCCCACTATGTTCTTTACATCTAATAACCTTCATAGACAAACCATAATTAAACCATTTCATCACAACTAGGGGAAATGGAAACCATATAAAGGGTGAGGTAAAATTCTTAGTATGGGTAAACTTAATTATAAACGATTTAATGTCCTCAAAGTTCATAAGGATAGAAAAAGGGTATGATGACATAATAAAATTTTGTGATCATAAAATTAGATAATTTATACACATTAAAACTAGGATCATAAAACATGTGACATGGAATAAATATTTATCAAATGAATGATTTATGAGAATCTATAATCATAATACATGTGATTTCATTCTTTATCAAAATATCCATTTAAAAATCATTTAAATCACAAATAAAAGATGTTAATATATTGGAAAATTATCTTTATAACCCACGTCAGAAATAATTGGAGCCTAGTTAAATCCATAGGATAAACCACCATGGTTATCTCCATCATTATTTCCATTGATGATAGGGAATATTACCCAACACATTGAAGATATATATTAGGATCAACCATAAAATAAGTTTAATTGGGATCGCCAATCATATAAGATATATCAAGATCAACCATTATAAAAAATAATTTCTAATTACCATACATGAATATAACATATGGAAACTTATATTTTCATTATGAAACTTTTAAAAACATGTTACATTCCTTTATAGATAAATTTACCCTTGAAAAAGAAATGGGTTTCATGAGAACCATTATAGCACAATCAAAATAAGATATTTAATGAAAGAATAGGAATGATATCATAATATTATATAACCATTTAATTAGAGGAATTATTAAATTATATTTAAAGATATTAAAATTCCTGTAAAAGAACATTTAAAATAATTATTTTAAGATAGTGGAAAATATTATTTTCTTTCGATGCCATTAAAAACAAAAAATACAAAAAATATTGATAGAATAAATTTCTGTGAAAAAATCATTAGAAAAATATAAAATAATCATTAAATAAAATAATTTTAATGATGGTGGTAATTTCCATTAATGTTTTAAGAATTAAAAATAATGATTCGTAACAAAATTTTTGAAAGGAGATTCAAAATAGTCCCATGAAAAAAAATTAAGAAATTTAGTTTTAAAAAACTTTTAAAATAAGGTGAAAGATCATGTAAAATAAATTAATAAAATTATTTATGTTTATAAAATAATTTTTTTGAAAATATTTTAGAAAACATGTATATGGAAGGGAAATGTTCCCAATCAAAATGAAGATACATGATCTGTATCACTTGAAAACAACTTTCTAGATTTTTTTATTTTAAATGGGGGAATGGAAATTAAACATGTAAAATACATTAATAACAAGATTAAATACAAGTATATATGGTTTGATAATATAATATAATATTATTCACCAACATGTAATAGTGAACTTAAATAATCTAAAAAAGAATGGTGATTGTAACATAAATTCTTTACTACATTGATAACATTCAAAACAAAATTAATTAAAATTAAGAATTTAATATGGATTTATAAATACTAGGAAGTATACGAAGTAATATTTCAAAATTCATTAATGATTAATTAACTTCACCGTAAAATTAAATCATAGTGCATGACGAGAAATATGTCCAAAGAAATTGAGATTGACACAAAAAAACCCTTGAAAAAATCATAAATTTTGAAGTGTTAATTTATACATGATAATATTGTATATACTTATGTAAATACATATAAAATATTATAAATATAAAATAAAATAATTAATATATCAGTTCACACATAATCATCCCATAATATTGTCAATGAAGAAGAGTTATAACACCATGAAAGGAAATTGAGTTAAAAAATTATTTTCAATTAGTAACATTCATGTGAAATACCATTAAAAGAAATAATTTTAATTAAAACTTAAAATACCATGTTGTATTGATGATTAATTATATAACATGTAAAAAGGGTAACAATATGCACCAAATATAATAAATTATATGTGTAACATTAAAATTTTCCTCAATGAAGGGAAATTGAGGTGAAATCCATCACATTGAGTACATTTTTTTCCATATATGTCCTTTTAGTTCTGTATATTATACTTATATCAATTGTATTATTTCATAGGAAATTTTTTTAATATTAATATATTATCCTAAAACCATTTATTTCCTTTATTTTAATGACATATTTAAATGCATAATTATTTAAAGCTATGTTGGGATTTTTGAGGACATTAAGTTCATAATTTCAAAAATAATTCAGTATGTTGTCCATGGTCAAAGAGATATTTATTTCAAAATATATAGAATGATAATCATGATTAAATTTTTATTCTTATTGATAATGTTTAATTTTAGACCCAACTATGAATTATGGTTATGATGAATGTATTGTGTTACAATCATAGAGACTTTAGACCATACATATGCATGAGTAATGTTTTCATCTTTCAATGACCATAGTGTAAAAAAGCTTAGTATTATTAAATAACCTTTTTGATGTTTTGATATAACATTTTTTTCCATCTAATATTTTATAAAATAATTTTTTTAAAGTACAGGTTAAAGTAGGTAAATGTTTTTACCTAAAGATAAAAGGGAATACAAGTTTTTTTAGAATTGTTTTCTAGACATAGTGTATTGGACTGAGAAGCTCCAAAAGTATTAGATTTATATAAGATAAATTTGTTTATCAGATTCATCATCGGCCTCAAATATATTGACATGACTTTAAAGAATCATCAAAATTAGTGCAGGTTTGAATGTTAATAGTTGCAGGGAAAGAAATTCAGAATGTTGTTGAAGAGGATGAATGAAGCTGGTGATTGCCAGAGTTAGAAAGTTATTAAACATTCTAACCAAACTCCAAATGATGATTTTACAATCTTAGGTTTCTCATAAATCATTAAAAATTATAATGAAAAATATTTTAATGAAATGGAGGAATCATATAATTTCATCTATTCCAAAAATCAAAAAATTATTTTCATCGGATATAGAAGTACTAGGGAAATTTTTTTCAAAAGACGAAAAGAGTTATGGGTAATGGGATTGGAAGAAAATAAAATCTGTCGAGTGGAGTCTTCATCAGATGAAGAACATCATAAAAATTATTTGATCATAATGAGAAATACATCATAATGGAATAATAATTTGGAATGAGTTAAGGAAGAAATTATATTAGACTGAGATGAGGAAGAAGCATTGAGCCATTGAGAAGACACTGGCCTATATGATTATGAACATGAACCAATTCATAAAATAGTTGTCTCAAACTGATAATACATCAGATGTAGAACACTAGATGGACCAATGCAAAAGAAATTTTTAAATCATTGGTCTGAGAAAATTGTATGAATAATGTTGTTAGGATGAGAATAATATCATAATAAGGAAGACTTTGAATATTTGAGAAGTTTTTAGGTCTGTGAAGTCATTAGATTTTGTAACCATTTTTATAAAAGATACTATTTAGATGGTTGGTTATTCAGATGAGACCACCAACCTAAATGTTCCATCAATTTCAGAAAGTCCATATGAATTATTTTGAGATAATGAAATCCATCAGAGTCAAAAAATAAAATATATCCAGACACACCTAATCAGACTAAGTAAAAGTGAGTATGTTTGAGAAGACTTATTTCTAATAAGACTCAAGAAGATTCAAGAATGTTGTAGAAGAGTTGAGAAGAGTTTAAGTTGTCAAAGATGAATTTCAAAATTTGGAATATCATGAATTCAATTGAGTGGGAAAACTTCATCAATTTCCCACCATTTTTATTTTCGGACACCTATAAGTAGATTCATTGTACATTCATACTTTTTAGCCTTATCAACAGTGAAAAAAGTATAAAATCATAGATTTTGAGTCAGAACTACTATTCTAATAGAGATTGTGTAGGAAGATCAAACTTCTAAAGGTTTTGTTTACTGGACTGAGGGAGATTGGACTGAGAATATCTGAATTAGGAATATTGGTTTGAGTATTTGAGAAGTTTCATTTGGGAAAGGTCCATCATACTATGTATATCAAACCGAGTTCATCGAACTATGGCAACAAGACCCAGGGATATTGATTTGAGGTTTGAGATGGAGTTTTGTGGAGATTTTTGTGTGTGTTCATATTCTTTTGTGGATAATTTTATTTGTATGATAACTTTGTAAACTAACAGGATTTAGTATTATCATATCAATCATGATATATAAGGTATGTAATGGGAGTTGGAACCAGTTTTATTCACTTATCAATTTTTTTGAAATCCAGAGACCCATAAGAGTGGCTATGGATATGATGTTTGTTCTAATTCTAATGCTGATCCTTGTAAATATCATATGGTTTACTTGTTTTCCTACTTTATATACATGAGTATTTAATAAAATATGATAAGGTAATGGAATTTAAAAGGTTTCAGGGGTTATGTTTCTAAATTTCTTGAAACTTATAAATGGTGAACAACTGAATAATCCCCCACTTTTCATTTTTTATTCAATCCATTGGAACTTCAATTTGTGTTAGAGGGTAGGTTCCCTTATTAAATCTTTATCATAGATAATATAAACTCTGTCAATCATATACCAGTTTCAGCATTTTATGGAAAAATAGTGTATATGAATAAATATGATGATTCATTATCTCTTATCTCTTGGGTGGGATGTTATTGATGCTGTGACAATTGGGGTTTTAATTATTGAAAAATTTGATCTATTGAATTTTACTATCAATAGAAATAGTTATGTCGATGGAAAAGATAGAAATATTATTCTTATATATCTATCATAAAAAGTTTATGTGAATGTGATGGGTCTAAAAACCTCCAAGAGTATATGGGATGGAATAGAAATTATTTTTTAATGGAATACTAAAGTTAAGGAAAAAAATTTCAAAAATTTCATTTTAATTTTGAAGAAATAAGAATGACAGTTGATGAAAAAATTGTGGAATACTTTACTAGAGTAAATGAATTTTTTTCCACAATAGTGATTTTGTATATTTTCTAGAATATTATACAATAGTGAAGAAATTTTAAGGATCTTTTTAGAGTGGTTTGATACTAAAATTTCCTATTTAGAAGATGAATATGATTTATCTCTTGATGAATTGAACAAATTTCTTGTCACTTATGAAATTATAAAAGATACAATGTTAAAAAAGAAAAAGAAAGATGAGATGGATTTTGAATTTATGAAAAAATGAAGATTCAAGATATTTATGTTTTTAATCCTTATTATTCTAAAGACAAATATGATGATGAGTTGAATAATAAAATAATATCTCTTATATCCGAGAACAATATTAGAGGAATATGAAGGTATAGAATTTAAATTAATATCAATTGTTTCAAGTGTGGTGAAATGGTGGATATTGATATGAATTCATATAAGATGAAAATTCAATAATATGGAGATGATTTTGATGAAATTTATCAGTGGATGAAATGGAATAAAAATTATAAATAAGGAAATTCATACAATAAATATAAGAGGATGTTTACTAGGAACAAGAGAATTATGTTGAGAGTGAAAGATGAATCAGAGTCAGGTGAAAACAATTCATCAGAAGATGATTGTTTATAAAAGGTTATAAAATTTATTTAAAATGTTGAGAAAATTGAAGACTCCACTAACAGTGAATAAGGATGTAAAGAATCTTACACAGAGTATCAACTATGGATAGAAGTTGTTCAATATCTTGAGAAAATAATATTACTCAATAATGAAATCAAAATGATAACGAATGATAGTGAAACAATTGTTGAAGGTAAAAAAATATGTTTTCAAGTAGGAATATGCACACATCTAGGAGATCATAAGTTAGAAACATATAATTTCTGAATAGGAAATGATGGTTGAATATCTAAATTAGAATTTGCGAGAGAAGGAATAACATTTCAACAATTTTTAATCAAAACTTCTTGAGTCTAGTAGTACCAAGAGGAATATGAATGAAAACTTCTACAAGGCCTTGGAAGTAAAATCTGAGACATCTAAACTTTATTGTAAATATGAAATCAAGAATCAGGTGAAATAATCACCCTCTAAAAATAATGTTTCATATGATTTTTCTAACATTTCTGGTTATAAGAAATGTTCTAGTAATTTTTTGTTGGATAAAGGATGTGAGAAACCTATCACATATACAAAATTTGAAAACACACTCAAATGGAAAGATTGTTCATGAACATAGTCTATTATAGTTGGAAGAAGTTTTCAAACTCAACAATATTTCTTAAAATAAAGATCTTACTTCAATAAAAAAATCATAATGTTATGGTTTCTATTAGTGTAATAGAATCTATTGGAATATTGATTTTAATTTTTGGTATACTTTTCACTTCTCATAAGAAGGTTTGAACTATGTGAAATCAATGGTGGTAGAAGAATGAGTAAATTTACTAACACATACGAAGTTAGAGAAGAATTATAAAAATATGTGAGAAACTTTCCAACAAAAAATAAATTTGAATGTCTAGATGATGTTTTTGGTAGATGTGATTAGGCTGGTCATCATACCAAAGTTATATGACACTCATTCCAGAATAATTTTCCTATTATTAGAAGGAAATGGAAGTAGGAAAGGAAAACATTGAAGAAATAGATTTTTTTGTCGAGGCTACCTTGAAAATAATTAAGAAGGAAAAACCATGGATACTTGATAGTGGTTGTTCTTAACACATGGATGCTGACTTCAAAAATACTAGACATGTTAGTAATCATAATGGAGGTGTTATTACCTTTGGAAGTGATAGTTCTCTAAAAATCAGAGGAATCTGTATAACTGATATTGAAGAAGAAAAGTTAAAATCTAAGGAAGTTTATTTGTTCATGGACTAAAAAAATACTTACCTAGTGTATGTTATCCTTTTGAAGATGGAAAAGAAGTGATTTTTATAAAATATTCTTGTATCATCAGAAGTTTTAAAGATGGAAAAGTAATTACAAAAGGATAAAGAACTAGTGTGAATCTATTTCAAATTAGTGAACTTAACAACCCATGTTATCTTCATGATAAATATGAGTATATACTGGGGTAACAAAGACTTGAGTGCCTTGGAATATTTTTTTTTTGAAAAAAATCACTAAATTTGATGTTATACAAATTTTATTAGAATTTAAAATAATATAAAAATATTTTTATTTATCTTTTTAGAAAGGGAAGATAACTAATAAAATTCATAAGAAAGTTGATATTCAGTATACCAGACCACTTTAACTTATTCATTCTGAATTATGTGGGATGATGAGACATTTATCAACAAAATGTGATTTTTACTTTTTCATATTCATGGATGATTTCACTAGAATAACCGACATCATGTCTATGAAGATCAAGTTAGAGGTTATTGGAATGAGCAGATTCTTTATAAATGATATTGAAAAGAAATAGGAGTTTACATAAAGAATTTGGTAATAGATAATGGTTTATAATTCACATGAAATACTTTTGAAACATATATGAGAAATTATAGGATCAAACATCAACATAGTGCACCATTTACCCAAAAAATAGAGTAATATAAAGGAATAATAGAAGTTTGTGGGAAATGGAAAAAATCATGTTAGAAGAATATAAAAATTCAAAGTTTAATTAGAGATAAGTTGGTAGTACTGATGTACATGTTTCAAACATATGTTTGTTGAGGACGAAATCCAACATGATTTTTTTATGAATGGTGGTATAATAAAAATCCTTCATTAAAGTACTTAAAAGTTTTCGGAATTCCATGTTTTCTAAAAATAAAAAATCTAAATGTAGAAATGTTTGATGAGAAAGATGAACGAAGAATTTTCAAGGGATATCCACCCAATTTAAGATGTTTCAAATATTGGTACAATCATTTAAAAAGGTTAGTAGATTCATATTTTGTGAATGTTATTGAAAATAAATGTTCCATAACTAATGTTTTTGAGAATACTGTAGAGGATACAATGAATATTTCCAATGAAAGTGAGAATGATACTGTAATATCCTTAATTTCATGAATGTACATTCTTATTTAAATAGTGGTTTTAATTACTTATAGATGTATAATTAAATTCTTTCCAATTTTAGGAGGAACTAAGGGGTGTTCTAGGGGTTTGGAAAATGAAATAAAGGGAAAATTGGGTTATCCTATTTCTGTTGTGTGGTTGATGCATGATTATTTCAAACAGTGCTCCCAAACCATGATATCTAGGATGAGGGGTTCACAATTTGGTAAACCATTCAAGGGGGAAATTGAAACCGTGTGAGTTTGGACATAGGTATTCGGAATGGTTTGCACACAGTTTGTTAAACCATGATGTCTACCTAGGTAACCATTTGATGTGGATGCCTCTTGGATAGATGCAAGCTGATGGTTAGCAAAAAATTTGTAAAACCATTTGAACAAACCATTCACCCAATTAAAAGTGGTTTTTACCATTTCCCCTTAGTAATTTAGGTGTTTTACCTGATTTCTTCCCCTATTTATTCTACAGAAACCCTAGTGACAATCCAAAATTATTAAGGCTTCCCAAGGATCGATATCCTTAATTTTTAGTCCATTTTTTGTGTTGTTGGGTGCGAATAAAATCTCTGTGTAAGTTAAACTCTACCTTTTATTCTCTTTTATAGATTAAGTATTAAGGTTTTTTATTCTTCTTCTGAGTCCCTAAAACAATCCTTTTCCAGTGGGTCTTAGGATGATGCTTCAATGGGTTATTTACTTAGAGTCAAAGGCTTTTCTTAAGCAACTGTTCTTCTTTGGATTCATGGTAGGTAGTCTAGAAGTTATATCCCATAGTAATGAAGTCATTTTTTCTTGTGTGCTTGTGTAATTTATTCTCTATTTTTGTATAATTACTGACTTTATTAATATTTGGTAAAATGGTTGGATAAATGATGAATTAAACCCCTAATTATCCTCATAGGATGAATTGAGATTGACTAGACCGATTTAGGGACACCCATGGGGTGTTCCAACTTGACAGGACATGGAAAATTGTATTATTAAGCATAGAATTTACTTGTGATAAAGTAGTGCCCATATTTACATGTTGATATGTTAGTTTACCATAAAATGTAAATTTTATAGTAGTTTCAAGGCTTTGTTAATTTTATAAGGGATGGATTGGTTGATATGAAATGGGATGGGTGAAATAAAGTGATTATGATAAGTGACTTATGAATCATACATTAAATAAACAAGTGGGTAAGAGTATGTGAAATTATTAACATGTAAAATTTGTAAATGATTGTGTATTTATGAATGTGTTAAATGTGTTAATTTATGGGAATTTATGAATATGTTAAATAAGAAAAGGAATGAGAACTGTAAATTATGCTAATGGGTAAGGAATGAGAACGAGAAATGGGTTATACAATGTAATTTGTAAATGTGATAATGGGTGTAGGATTAATGTTAATTCACATGTTGAATAATTATGAGATGTGAATGTTATGTGTATTGATTTCTATATGTAATGTGATATGATATATGTGTCCAATGGAAAAATATTCATGTGAACATGACTTGGTGTTTATGGGTTATTAGACATGAGGATCTATGCCCATGGGCTATGTTATAATGAGTCACTAAACCCCACTATGTAATGCATGAGTTAGGGAAGGGGAATGATCCTCTATTCCCTTAATGGTTGAATTTAATGATACTACTTGGATAGAGAATCCAAGGTAAGTGCAATGATTTTTTATGAAATGTTTGTCCCTATTTGGATAGGGTACTTGACTTATTCTCATATGCATGATAATTAACTAGCATAAGCGGTTATATGAATGATGCAAATGCCTAACCCTAGGTATAAATGATGAATATGGTTAAAGTTAATATTATTAAATAATAGAACCCGAGTTGTCTTCTATTTATCTAGTCATTTATTTAGTACTTTCATGCAATATCCATTTTGACTGGGTATTTTTTAGATACCATTGGTGGTTGCCTACTGAGTTGTACTCACACGCTGTTCGGCCCACAATTGAGTACCCGAGTAGATTTCATGGTTTTCAGTTTGGATAGAGGAAAAGGCCATATTCTAGGGATTTGATTTGGGAATGGTATGTGAATCGATGAGGGATTTTTACTTGCAGTTAGGACTCATTTTGGGATGCTTCCGTTAGTATTTATTTTGGGTTTCCTTCAGTTTTGACTCTGTTACCCTGGCATGGGATATTTATTGTTTGGTTGTGGTTTGTACCCTATTTGGGAAACAATTGGTAATGCATGTTCGAGTTTTTTGTTATTATTTCCTTTATTTCATGTTATATCTATTGTGTTTTACTCTGATAAAGAGGGTATAGTCTCCCCACATGATATATTGGACCCACACTACTAGTATGAATCCTCTGGAATATGGGGAGGCACACTTGAGGATATATGAAGACACGTCTCAAAGAATAAGTCTACTAGATTCTTGGTTGGTTAGGTTACAAAGTTTTATTAGATAAGTTCTTTTATGTTACATACTATTTGGGGATGGTAGATCAGATATTTGGAAGTGTTAGGCCTTGACAATGTGACTGTTCATGGGAGTAGCTAACCTATGTATGAGGGAAAACCCAAGTACATAGGGGGAATTATTGTTATTCATGTGTGTTGTTACTGTTGAATGATAAATTACCATTGGGTGATGGAATTTTTGTGTGATTTGAATATTTTATGGAACTTTTCTCATTTCCAAAAAGGAATAAGGTTGTGTATATATGCATCATTATTGGTACATGGGATATAGGTGGCATGCATCATAGTAGGAACACACATGATGGATGTTTGGGAGATGAAGAGTAGGATTCATTTCACATTCCTAAAATATTTCATGAAATTAATGTCTAATCAAGATGAATCTAATGGGTAAATGGAGATAATTTCAAAGAATGGTTAAATAAAAATTATTAATGAATTGTTTCAAATGACATAAAATATTGGTTGTCACAAGTTCTAAAATATAAATGATACCTAAAATAGATATATTTTCATTATAAAAGTGGAAATGGTTAAAAAGGGTGTCTAAAGAAAGATTCATGATTATGTATATTGGTTTACCGTATGATGATCATGATCCGTGGTAGGTGTGGTTTAAGGTTGTGTTCTAAGTGTGATGATATCCATTGGGATAGTGTATATGAAAGGAGTTTTTTATGGATAGAGGAGAGTCTTCTCTTACTTAAACTATGGAATATTTATGTCAAGTGTTATAAGACTTTTGTTTGGTATTCTAGAAAATTCAACCGTGATGATATGTGTCGGTCGGGAGACAAGAGGATATCAATGAGAATTGTCCATCAGTAGTGGAGCAATAAAATTTGTTGGTCCAAGATACTCGAGGGGAGGAGTAGTTCCATTAAAAAATTTATCATTTTATTTAGAAAATGGAATGGGACATAGGGATGGCCTTTCCACGTATTCATAATATTGATAGAGAGTTTCAGTTGTCACACACTTCAGTGTTTGATAGAGAGGGTGTAACTGAACTGAGTATTGTAAGTGTTGTGAAAAACCTCTATATATGGGTGGTTGGTCTGTGAGAGTGCCTTATTTTGGAGGCATTGGAGAGTTTTATGTGTTTCATAGAGGGGTTATCTTTTTTTTCTTTTAGTATGGTGGTGTAATTAAGGTTGAGAGGTATCTTCTTATAACAGATGTTGTAACCTATTTGGGTTGTGATTGTACATGTTGAATTGGGTTTTGAAATGGATATAATAGTTTGTGGTTACATTTGTGGTGGTTTTGATATTTTTGTATTGTAACCTAGAGTAAAATATTTCTTTGGTGAGTTGGATGAAGTGTTTCAGAATGGGGGTAGGAGAGACACCTATGAGTGGAAACTTCTTATAAGTATAATGAATATGGCTTAGATAAATGTCATAGCGACTTCTTAGCACTAACCCTAGTTTGTGATGTTGTTATCATTCGACCCTTGAGAGAGGCCAATGAGAGGGGTCGACTATGTTGTGAGTTCTCTTGGATGCATGAGGCACATGTGTATGTTTTTTATTTTTATAGGTGCGAGTTTGGGGTAGAGGGATAAGTGGGAAGATCAATTATTTTGGAGATGTAAATCAAGTTGTGATTATGAGTTGATAGTATTGGGGAAATCCAGGGTGACCTCGAGGTAGGATAGCCTAATGTAATATGATTTTTGGAACATAAAGCATGGGATATTCTTGAGAGGTGGATTCGATGCACAGTGAGTACCATCGTGTTTCGGTAAATGGTATAGTTGTGCCCTAGATTATTTCAAAGATGCACCTACAAGATTGTAGTTGGTTTTAAGGTTTTTTTGAAGGGTTGTATTAGTTATATGTATGAACTGTTGGTTCCGATGATGATTAATAGAGGTATCATGGTTGATTTTTGGAAGATGAGATATGAGTGACCGAAGAATGGATGAATGCTTTGTTATTAATGTGACATCGAGGATAGGGTGGTCACGTTGTTAGGTTTTTTTCAAATGTTTTTGTTATTGGGTGAGATTTTGAGAATTCCATGGGACAGATGAGGTTGATGGACTAGGCGGTACAGTCAAGTGAGTAAGGGCATTTTTGGGCCAGGCTTGGGTGATGTTTGGCTCATGCGATCTATTGTGGTTTTCAGTGTGTAGTCATTTGAATGTGAGAGACCTCATGTGATCTAAGGAGGTATAGATACGGGAATCTGTGGGAAGGAATGATTCTATTTTGGATACATAAACAAGTTGCTCAAAAGTAAGCTCTTATCATTTTGTATGTGTCCAACAGAAGGTGCTAGTAGTGCAATAGTTCCTTTTGTTTAGGATTTGTGTGATGGATCTCTATATTTCCATTATAAATTTATAGAGTTGTGTTCGGATGAACTCGAGTGGTGTGATGGTGGTAGGGACAAATTAAACATTGGTTCAAAACTTCTTGGTAAAGAGTCAGGAAGAAATGGTGAGTTTGGTTGGTAACCCCACATGATTTTTTGGGGCCAAGTGTTGATGAGACATTACAGGCAAGGAAGCCTAAGATTTTCAACAAGTCAAGGTATCCTCATAGTGGGAGGTGACTTCGATGATGAACAACTTGTGTTAGTTCTTACCAATAAATTATTATAATAATTTTATCTAGTGATGATCACGCACAACATCTTCACACCATCCCGGGTGTGCTAATAATGCTCTACATTTACACCTAGTTACTTGAATGTGTTTTCACTGTTTATGGGAGATCTTGGGGGTTATGTTAATGGTTTAGTATAAATGGAGATGGATGGTGGGATGTAGACCATCAACCATTTATGGGTGTAGTTATTAGGATAAATAAGGTTTAGTAAAATTCCATGGGTGCTATTCTCAAAATTCGAAATTGAGTTTTGAGAGATATTATTTTTCTAATCTGGGAAAAGATAGATTACCACATCCAAGTTTTTGGTTCAGTATATGACTGAAGTGTGATATGTGGTGGTTGTAATTTCTTGTGGAAAGTGGTGATAAAAATACTCCTAATGTGGTAAGTGATAATTCAGTCCTGGATGTGGTGGTTGAATGAGTTGTTCATGGGATTTGGGTTCAAGTTGGTTCTAAATGAAATGGGATATGCCTATGTTAAGGTTGTTGAAGGGCATGAATAGACATTAAAACGGCTCATAGAAAGGGAGGTTGGGTTCTAGGTCCTCATTAGAGGTCAAGTATCGACTCAGGTAGGTCTCATTGAGTTACCATGGAGTGTACTTAGTTATAGAGGAATCTTAGTTAAGTAAGGTTTTGGTGTACCAATAATGATGTTTATTATTTCTACGATAAGTCATCTAGGTACAGTTTTACTCAACTAGGTATAATGGATGAAAGTGGTGAGATATAAACCACCTTCGGTGAATGTTTTGGAGTGGAAAAAAATCATTTCAATATTTGGAAATGTGTTTTTGGTAAGAACCCAATATTTTTTTATCCAACGTATGGATGGTGGAAGTGCTTGTGTTTGGAAGGTGGATGGGTGCAGTGGAGTATGATGATGTCCTGGAGAGTAGTGAATTACTTGACTGTGGAGTTTTAACAAATGTCAGGGAGTGACCCAGGTTGGTGTGTTAGAGGATAGTGTTAGGACTTAAGTGGGATGGACCCTTGGGAAAGTGAAGGAATAATGTGTCAACAATGGAATATGGATGTTTTGGGACAAGATAATCGGGGGTGGTCTAACACAAAATGGTAAGGGGAATACACGTGATAAATTATGACCCACCTCTGGTTTGATGTTCCTAGAGGAATTAACTTTTCATAGTTGAAGGAAAACTTGAGTGAGGTATATTTTTTTATAGACCACAAATGGATGGTGTAGGTATGTCCTTATGGGTGGTTTTGATGGTAAGAATAGATTAAATATTTAGTTGGAGTCCTTACATATGTTGAGGTTCAGTGAATTTGGAAAACATGACAGGTATTTTGGGAATGTTGAGTTGAGTTTTTGGTGGTCCATTTTGGCGGTGGAGGTTCCAACCACTATATGATGGTGGTGGTGAGATAATGTGTTTGTTGGGGTGCACAGAAACGAGAAAGTGGCAGTTGTATGATGTGACTGTTGTTTCAGGATCAGATAAACTCAAGTAAGCACCATTCTATTGATTATTCCATGATAAAGAGCATTTTATTGGGTTTGACCAATTGAGTGACTTTAGTACATTGGTTGTGTCTTAGATGTTCGATTATGGAATGGGACCATTGGGCCTCAAATTTGGGACCAAAGTAGGTTGGATTGTAGGGATGGAAAAATCATGTGTTTCTTCATGAGATTCTGAGTTTAGGTCACCATTAGAGTTTTGGAAGTCATGTAATATGACACCAAGTGATTTTAGGCCATGAGTTGTGAAGAGGATTGGGCCAATTGTGTGTCGATTTGTCCATCCATGATGGTATGTTGATATGTACGACACTTCCTCAAGTAAAAATTTTGGTAGTGTTACTTAGGATTCCCTATGGAGTTCCTAGGGTTGATTTTGGTTGATGTTTATGCATCATTTGAGGATCATCAAATTATGTTTTGAATAGAAATGTGAATGTTTTGCGAGGAAAGATTGTACCTTTGGTTTGAGTCTTATAGTTGTTTGGTAATGTACTATAAGAGACCTGGGGGAGGGAAACAAATATCTGGGCCCAATGCACTAAACTCTTCTCTTTAAAATATTAGTGATTCTTGGGAGTTCAGATCGAGGACATGCCACTATAAGTTGGGGAGGTTGTAAGATACTAGATTTTATGGAGGTATGTTCTTGTTTTTTTCAACCCCTTAATTTTGTATAATTAAATTTTTACCAACTATATGAGGAAGATCGCGGTTGTTTTGGGAGTTCGGGATATGAAATAAAGGGAAAATCAGGCCGTCCTAGACATGTTTCCCTGTTGGTTCATAGTTAGTGGAAACAATGGGCCCAAACTATGCTAGCTTGGGGGAGGGATGAATGGTTAGGTAAACCATGCAAGGGGGAAATACAAACCATACAAGCATGGATAGAGGCATTTGGAATGGTTGGCATGTGGTTTTTCAAACCATGTGGGATCCCCTGGGGATAATGTGACTTGGACCCCACTTAGATAGAGGTAGGTACTCTGTTTTCTAAACCAATTGGACAAACCATTCACCCCACTAAAACTGGGTTTTTACCATTCCCCCTAAAATATTTTCTGTTTTCTACAAAATTTCTTCCCCCATTTCTTATCCATAAACCATAGTGACCAATAAAAAAAAATGATTCCCAAGGAACGATCTCATTTGATTCAAGGATATTTGGAGTTCCATGGGATGAAGATCGAAGCTTTGAGTATGTCTAACACTCCCATTTGTTCCCTTTTCCAGTTTAGGGTTTGTGGTTTTGTTATTATTCTTTCGAATCCATAAAACCATTATTTCGAGTGGATCTTAGGTTGATTCCATTAATGTTACTCGAATACAAGTAAATGGTTATGGTTAATCATCTATTCATATTCAGATTCCTGGTAGGTGGACTTCATGTTATGTCCCATTGCCTTGAAGTATATTTATGCATGTTTGGTTTTGTTATTGACACTCTATTATTGTAAAATTGGTTCCTTTAGTGATATTTGGTAAAATGGTTGGCTAAAAGTTTAATTGAACCCCTCATGATCCTTGTGGGATGCATTGAGGTTGAATAAAATGATTTGGGGCCACCCCTGGGGTGGGGCAACTTACTCAAACATGTAAAATTATAATATTAAGTACAAAATAGACTTGTGATAAAGTAGATCCCATAATGAACACATTGATATGTTAGTTGAGTTAGAAAGAGAATGTGGAAAGTGATTTCTATTCATTGGTAATGTCAAAAAGGTTTGTTCGGTTTATATGAAATGGGATGAGTGAAAAAAAGTGATTGCTCCCAATGACATATGAATTGTACTTAATATCCATAAGTTGAATGATGCATGTAAAATGATGAAAATGTTGAATGGGTAAATGCTTTTGAATTTATTAATATGTTCAATGAGTTATTGTATGTGAATTTATGTATATATAAAATAGGATATGGTATCATAATTGTTAATTATTCTAATGGGTATGTCATGATAAAAGGAAATGGTTTAAATAGTATATGAATTGTAATATGTAAAT
Organism: Viscum album; assembly: GCA_963277665.1. Taxonomy (NCBI): domain Eukaryota; kingdom Viridiplantae; phylum Streptophyta; class Magnoliopsida; order Santalales; family Viscaceae; genus Viscum; species Viscum album. Next base: position 1,595,816,222 of record OY728150.1, read on the forward strand.
ATGCTAATGGGTTAATGTTTAATGTTAATTCACATGTTGAATAATTATGAGATGTTAATTTTTTCTATACTGATGTGTGTATAGTATGTGATATGGTATATGTGGTAACTGTATAAATAATCATTTTCACATGGATTTGTAGTTTTGGGGTATTGGACTAGAGGATCTACACCCACGGGTTAGGTTAGAATGAGGCACTAAACCCAACCACATAATGCATGGGTTATTGAAGGGAATAAGGGTCTATGCCCTTAAATATTGTATTTTATGAGACTACGTGGACCAATTATCCAAGGTATGTTTTATGTATTTGTTTATTAAATGATTATCCCTAGTGGGATAGGGGACTTGAATTATTCTCATATGCTTGATAACTAATTATCTTGGGCCATAGTGTGAATGATGTAAATTCCTAACCTATTTGATAAATGATGAAAATGGTTAATGTGAATATTATTAACTAATGAAACATGAGTTTCATTTTGTTTATATAGTCATTTTTAATACTTACATGAAAAATTAGTTTAAAGTAGATATTTTGTAGATAGTTTTGGTGGTGTCCCATTAAGTTTTACTCACAACCTACTCATGCCTCCAATGGGTACCCGTGAGGATTTGATGGTTTGAGATTAGGATGAGGGAAATGTCCCTATTCTAGGGAGTTCATTTAGACATCGGATGTGAATAGATGACGGGTCTGGACATGGAGGCATGACTAGTTTTGTGGATGATTCCATTATTCTTTATTTTCGGTTTCCTTCACTTTTGTCACTCTACCATAACCTAGAATATTTTTTGTTTGGATGTGGTTTTTAACAAATTTAGAAAATAATTAGTAATGAATGTTTTCTTTTTTATTATTATTTTAATTTCATATGATATATGTTTTGGATTCATATAATAAAGAGGGTAAAATATCCCCATGTGATATATTAGTCCCTCACTGCTAGTCGGAAGCCTATGGAATATAGGGAGGCACACCAGATGTCATGTGGCGACTAGGCTTGGAGAACCGGTCTAGTGGATTATGTATTAGGGATATTATAGATACAAAACCCAATTATTGATATTAAGAAGAATCATGTGATGAGGAAATTGAAGATGAAAGAGAAACTCTGAGATTTATTTCCTTACAAAAAAATTTTAAGACCATATATTTTTGGAAATCAGAAAGCTCCTGTTTACAATAGAAGAAATTTGAGATTAGAAAATGAAACTGTACTAATCTCAAAAGTTTATACCGAATCAATTTTATAATATATTAAAAAAATAATGGGTGGATTATATGAATGAAGAGATGGATCACATTGATAAAAATGAAAAATGGGAACTTGTTTAATGTCCAAAAAGAAAAATGTTATCGGGATAAAGTGGGTTTATAGATAAGAAATTGAATGAAGGTGGATAAGTTTTATAAAATTGAGAAAGGATTATTTATAAAGGATATTCATAAGTTGATGGTGTATATTTTGATGAAATTTATTCCCCATTTTCTACATTAGAAACTATTATATTATTTCTATCAATGGATGCAAATTTAAATTACAATGTTTATTAGAAGTCCATCTTTCTTAAATAGAGAGATTGGTGAAAAAGTTTACATTGAAAAAACACGTATTTTTCTACTTCATAATAATTAAAACAAGGTCAGTATATTGAAGAAATCCTTATATGGGTTGAATCAATCCCCATGTGACTGGTATTAAAAACATTATAGTTGTTTGAGAATATTGAATTTTTCTAATGGAATGGTTGATAGTAACTTGTATGTGGAAGAAGATAACTCTAAAACACTATTTTTTATCAAGTAAGTGGATAATATAATTTTTAATAGAGATGAAGAAATTTTTTGTCAATAATTTTTTGAGGGAATAAAGAAGAATTTTCAAATTTCAATTTGGGGAGAAATAACTTTATTGCATGGATTTAATGTTAAATAAAAGAAAACTATATTTTTTTTCTCAAGAAATATATTCTATGATATTGTTAAATTAGATTGGGATAGAATAATCCAAAGAAGTTTCTAACCCCATTTTAGTGAGAAAGAAGTTGATTAAAGATGAATCTAGAAAAGGTGCGAATCATAATGAATTTCAGAAGATTATAGAAATATTTCTTTATCTCACAGCCTGAAGACTTGATATTTTTTATTTTGTGACTTGTGTGCTGAATATTAGAGTGAGATAAATTAAACTCATATGTTGGCATAAAAGTGCATCCTAATACATGTTAAAGAAATACGTTCACCTTGGATTTTATACAAAAGAATATTTATTAAAAACTTTTATAGTTATAGGATTCCAATTGGGATGGAGATTATAATGATAGACAATCAACTTAGAAAGGAATATTTTTCCTAGGTTAATGTTGTGTGAGTAGGCATAGTAAGAAAAAATGTTCAGTAAATCTGATCAATATAGAATTAGAAAATGATATATCTTCCCAATATTGTATTTGAATTTTGTAGATGAATGTTTAGCAGGAATATTTGAAAGCAAATATTTCTAAGCCATTGAAGATAATTTTTTATAACTATAGTGCAATCGATCTTTTTAAAAATCCAATCAAACATTCAAGATCAAAATAGATTAATATAAGTTTTCACTTTATAAAATATAAAGTCACTACATGCAATGGTTTTCTATAATATATCTCATTGAATTTTAAAATTACTGATATCATTACAAAATCAATTCCAAAATATTTTTTTTAATTTTAGACAAAAACATCATGTTCAACCTCCTCCGATGATCTCTTAGACCTCATAAGAAATAACCCCAATGTGTTTTGGATTATATTGAAATAGGGGAATGAAATTACTAACTTTTTTCTTTTAATAAGTATTTACTTATCTATATTTTATGAATTTGAAGCAAGGATTATCAGATAATTGGGGGTATAACAATTAAGAGGGATAGAAAATGAAAAGTGATAAAAACTTAATTTATCTTTATATAGACACAAAAGTTTCTTGTCACTTAGGTATAAAATTCATTAAAAATATTAATTTATCTAGTAGTGTGGTGTTAGGGCATTCTCTTTTCAGAAAGGCTAATTTTTTAAATAAGTTGTTAACGTTGAGTAATTATTTTTTTTTTGTGAAATGTACGAGTCTTTAAAAAATGATGAGTAGTAAAATTTTTAATTAATATTTTCAAAAAAAATAAAAAAGGGGATATTAAATAACTTTCGTGATTTTTTTAACAAATTTTTGAATATTTGACAACTAATCTTTTGTTAATGAATGTTTTTTAAAAAGTTTATAAATGTTTTAACCCAAACGTAAAGGGGTAGAAAAGTTTTTTTAGGAATATGTTTTCCATACAAAATCTATCAGATTGAGAAAATACATCTGTAAAATTTTTCAAAGAGATAAATATTTTGATTAGACATATCATCGGTCTCAGATCCATTGGCATGGATTTGAAGATTCACTAGACTCAATGATGGTGATAAATTTAGTAGATATAGTGAAATAAAGTTAGAATTTTACTAAAGTGGTTGAATAAAGAAGCTGATATCAGGATTTTAAAATTTTCTTAAACATTCTAACATTAAGATAGATGTTTCTTTTGTGACCTTGTATTTATCATAAATCACGACAAATTATCATGGTAAAATCTTATGAATAAATGAATGAATATTAAGGATTTCATCGCTTCCCGAAATCAAGGAAAAGTTTGTATCAGATCCAAAACTACAATATACAAAAATTTTCAAAATTCCAAACGCGTTATAGCTGATGTGGTTTGAATATATTCAATTTTATTTGATTGGAGTCTTCATCGAATGTAAAATATCGTAATGATTATTCCATTGTAATGAAAATAACATCATAATAAAAAAATAAACCAAACTGAGATGAGGAAGGAAGTTATTTAGATTAATCTAAGTAAGAGGAATCCAACCGAGGAGAATGCACTAATCCATCAGAACAAGAATATGAATCGATTCAGAAAATGGATTCCCCATATCAATAATAAATCTGATGCAGAACATTATATGAACTAGTTCTAATGACACTCGTAAATCATCAGTGTTAGAAAACTATATAAAAAATTCCATCAAGATGAGAAAAATATCATAATAAGGAAGAATTTGAATATTTTTGAAGAGTTGAGTTTACGTTGGTATCTGATGTCATTTAAAGTTGTAACCATGTTTATGGTAGAATCACTTTAATTGGTTACTTCATTATATGGGAACTTCACATCAAATGTTCCATTAGTTTTAGAAAGTCCATTGAACTTATTATGAGTTAGGAAGATTAATCATAGTAAATAAAATGAAATATAGATGGAAACACAAAATAGTACTGAATAAATTTTAGTATGTTTGAGAAGGATGATTTTTGAGAAGACTCATGGAGATTTAAGAAGGTAGGATTATAGTTGAGTAGAGTTAAAGTGGTCAAAGATGAAGGTTAAATTTTTAAATATAGTGAATTAAATTTTGTGGGAAATGTTTTAATGTTTTTAACTTTTAATATTATATGACTCCTATAAATAGAATAATAGTAAATTTTTACTTTTTAAGCATTTCACGTCTGCAAAAAACGGAGCACTACAAAGTCTGAGTTAGAATTACTTTCCAAACAGAGATCGGATAAAAATATTAGACTTCTAAAAGTTTTGTTTAATAAAATAAGAAATATTAGATAGAGAAGATTAAAATGAGGACGATTGGTATGAGATTTTGGAAAAAGAATTAGAAGTTCAGTTTGAGAAAAGTTTCATCTTGTTGAGTTCATCATACTGAGTTCATCAGACTGAGGAAACCGAACCTAGGGACATCAGACTGAAGTTCTAGATAGAGTTTTGTGGAGAATATATTTTTTGTGTTTATATTTGTTTTGTCTCAAATTCTTTTAATCAAAATTTATAAACATATGGTAGTTGGTATAATCATATCTATTAGGATTTAGAATCTATCTAATTTTAGTTGGCACAAGTTGTATGCACTTCTTCATTTTAGAAAATTTCCATAGACCCATAAGAGTGGCTATGATGTAGATGTAGGTGTTCACAATGAGAAAAAACCTTGTAAATATAAAGTGATTAAATTTATTTTCTAATTTCTCATACAAGGGTTTGTACTAAAATAAGACAAGGTAATGAACTTTAATAGGTTTCAAGGGTTATATTTTAAAAATTCTTGAAATGTATAAAATAAAAAAAACTGATTCAACCCCCCTTCTAAGTTGTTATCAGATCATTTTTAACTTCTATTAATTTATCCTAGATAAATGATGATTATATCCTAGAAATATTATTATTTATTTTAATATAATTATATATAACATCAAAATGATATGGATATAAAAAACGCATCACATCAATTTGTGGAGGTGGTAATCGTCACGCACACAAGAAAAACATTATCATTTTCAATGGACGGAATAGTATTAAAAAGTTTTTATATTATCCAAAAATAATTATAATTAAATCATTAATATAATATATATTCATTAAATCTATAATTATAACCAATTGTGAGAGTTTGAGATGAAAAAAAATACATCGGTTTGTGAGGTGGTAGTTTTCCGTACACATAAATGATGGATTGATTTACCATTTGATAGAAGAAAGAGATGTGTTTAGGTTATGAAATTAAAATTAAAATATCTTATTATATATAAGATATTAGTGTTATAATTTTATTGTGTTTGAATAATATTTTTTGTTGGTATAATAAGTAATAATTCAAAAAAATTCTATTACAGGATATATATTTTTTAAAATCCTCTATTTCTTTACACTTTAAGCACCATATGGTTAGTATTATACCCAAAATAAGACATTTAAAATTTGGGGATAGATTTTAGTAACGTATTTTGTTGGGTACTAGGCAAACCAAATGGTTATTTAATTGTGATAGAAAGAGTAGAGTAGGTTACCTTTTATATGTAAGGGGAGGGTTACTCATGGAATTTACAAAAGTATTAAAATTGATAAAAATTAATTTTAGAAGAAAATTAGATCCAAATTGATATAATTATAATATAAGATGAGGATAGTTTGAAATAATCTCATCCTATAAAGTTTTAACAATTTTTTAATGTTTTCAACCTTATCTCTATGTTTTAACCTGCCCTTAATGCTTCTAACAATTATTGTGAAATCAATGATTTTTACGCTTTAAGGTTCAATAGTGTTTCTATAAAATAAAATGGGATGAAAAAATGGATCATGTTTAAAATCATAAACCATATACCATTATATTGGTGGGATATAGTATTTTTATTAATTTAAAATAACTTAATAAAATATTGTTTATTATAAAATTTTATTAACGTTTATTTTGGAACAATAAATTTTATGTGACATTGAAAACAATACCAAAAAATAATCAAAATATAGACCTTTAAAATGTCACTAATATTATATATTTACATATAAAATTACTAGGAAACTATTAGTACACAAAAATTAATTCACAGATTGAGTTTTTAAAATCATTTAGTTTATTTGTTTACTATTTTCACACGCACTCTGTTGGTGTGGCGTACGCATTTAAGGAAATTATTTCATTACTAAAAATTAAAAATAAGTTACCATCATAAAAATAAATAGATAAAGTTAATAATAAATTTTTATATTTATTAAATATGTTTATTTTACTCACATATACGCCATAAAATTTATATAATATTTTATTTTGACTTTTTAGTCTTGCACTTGCATTACACTATCATTTAGATTTGATTCTTGTTATATAAATCCAAAGATAAAAAATAGAATAATAATAATAATTTATACATAATTCTGAGTAACCATGTACTGAAAATAATTTTAATTCCCCAATTGTTTCATTAGGATATGAATTTTAATATTTCAGTGCTCTGTAAGCACTCTGTCGATGTTAAAAATGATTTTCATATTTATCATGAAATAGATTCTAATTTATATTTTTTGAATTATATTTATATAATATTTTTATTATATTTTCATAAATAATTAATTTCATAAGTTTAACATTTTTTTATCATATTTATGTCATAGAGATGTCATATAATATACTGTACCTCATAAAAATTCCGTTTTTTTCTATTCTCTATGAATTTATATTAATTATAAGAATAAAAAAAATTAATATTTGGATAAATTTTAATTTTTTAATCTAAAAATTTATTCGATTTCTTAAAATTCAATTTTTTAAGTGAAAAATATTTCTTTTAATATAAATGCGTAAAAATTAATGAAAAAGGTTTTAAAAAATTTGTTTTAAGCCCAAAAATGAACTTATAAAGAAATCAAGTATAATGATGAATACTATGTAATTAAATTGTATTTTTTATAATTAAAATAGAATTATGATTTAAATTTTAAATTATTTTATTCAATACAAATAAACGGTTGTTTTACAAAATTCTGTAATTATCACTATTTATTGAGAAATATATCTTTTTAGAAAAATCCTAGAATCTCACCCTTTAAAAATATTGATATAAAAATTTTAAAAATTATATACTTATTGTAAAATAAAATTTTAAAATGTTTCATAAATTAATTATAGTATTTACTCAAAAAATCGATAAACCCCATTTATAGTGAAAAAATATTCTTAAGGAATAAAATGAATTTACTAAAAAATTGTGTGATTATTTACTAAAAATTTATTAGATAATAATTATTGATTAGTAACCAAGTATTTAAATGTTTAATATTTTGGTTAATTTTATTCATACCCACCTATTCAACATCTCGGTTACAATGACCATATTCAAAATAATAATAATTTATGGTCCGTCTAATCTTGATGTTGAGTATAGTATATGTTATCAAACATAATGTTCTATTAAAAATATTATGATATTACATTATCCCCCTTTTTTAAAATTATTACTAATAATTTTTAAATTTATCTTGGAATTAAAGGGTTTAAAATTTGAAAATACATTTGTTGAAAACCCACATTATAAAAGTGTCTATAAAACTCCCTCTTGAAAAGTGGTAAATGGAAATAAGATGGTATTTTGGAATAAAACATAACTATGATTTCAAGTAGGGTTACATTAAGGGGAACTAAAACTATTGACATGGAAGGATACAAAAATGTCTAAATAATTATGGAGAGTGATAGAGAACATTGATCACAATAAATTGATCAATTAGGAAAAAATTAATGAACAAAAAACTGGAAACATAAGAGGTGTGAAAAAGGCCATCGATTCATCAGAAATGAAGGTAATAAGTTAACATTTTTGTTTGAATATTATTTTCCTCAAATTGTGGAATTAATTTACTATATAGTCAAAGAACATAAGGGAATATACATACATGAAAAGTATAATTTCATCCTTTAATAAATCTCACACACAATATTATATTTTTCTCCAAATGATTAGTTTTTAAGATAAACTATTCATGTCTGAAGCACTAAAATAAAATTTTATCAAACCACATTATCCACAGAAGGATAAGAAAATATCTATCCTATCATTATATTTTAACCAAAATTAAAATGGTTAGAAATTTTTTATATAATATAGAAAATGTATAATCCATTTTAAGAAGAAATAATAAATTAGTACCCAAAATCCAACAATTACACTGAAGGTACAACACATATTATTCCATAAATAAGTAACCTTATAACTTTAAATAACCTCAATAACCTCAACATAAAAGGATGTTTTAACCTCTTATGTTATCTCATGTATTTCATCATACATCACAAAAAAAGAAACAGTTTTCTTCCAAAATAACACTACATGTTAAACCTAGGGGTCACATATACCTCAACCCAGCAAAACATATTCCAAAATATTATTAATTACCTCAAAATCGCGTCACATAAAACCACAAAAGGGTTGTATAATACTTTTACCATATAAGAAAAAATATAATTATAAACAAATTATGGTATTCGTAATTCTTAAGTTAACCATAGATGAAAAGAACCAAATCTATGAGGTTATCTAAAACTCAATTTGATACCAACAACAAGAAATCCAAACCCACAATCCCAGATTCGATGCTAAAATAAATTAAATTCCAAGCTTTGATACCAATAAGAATGACCTGATTTCAACACTTCAGAACATAGAACACCAAACAGATATACTGAATCACTTACATATCATATGACATTTTAGCTCTACTGTTTTATAGAATTAGGATAAATCATTACAACTTGGATACATAAACAACTAGTTCTTAATGATCTATATCATAACTCATTATATGCTTGGCATCTATCAACCTTTTTAGGCCTAACAAAGTTAAAACATTTCTTCAAAACATGGGGAAATATAAAACATTGTAGGGGTGAGGTTAAAGGCTCATTTTGGGTAAACATAAGTATTAAAAATTGAATTTAATTCCGGATCATAAGGTGCACACAAGGGTATGATGAAAAAAAAATGTTTATCAGCATAACATAAGAGAATTTATGCCCATAAAAACCTAGATCATAAAACATGTGTCAAAACATAAATATATATAAATGAAAAGATTCATGAAAACTAATTATCATAACCCATGTAATATCATTCTTTATCAAGAGGACTATTAAAAACTCTTAGAATGAATAAAATAAATATGTTGGTATCTTGGAACGTGATATTCATAACCCATGTTAAAAATTATGAGAGCCTAGTTACATCCTTAGTAGAAACCACCCTGGATAACTCCCTCCTTATTTCCTTTAAAGATAATGAACATTAAAAAATGAGTTAGAGTGGGATATTGGGATCACCTATTTCATAAGTTGTATCGAGATCAACCATTATCATCAATAATTCCGAAGTACCATATATGAATAAAAAATATGGAATTATTAATTTTCATCATCAAAATTTCGAAATCTTTTATTCCTTTATATCTCAATTTTATAGTGTAAAAGAAAAAGGATTCATGAGAATATATTTTAAAAAATAAATATAAGCCATCTAGAGAAATAATATGAATGGTATCTTAAGATTATTATACCAGTGATTTAGATGAATCATTAATATATGTTGAAATTGATTAAAAAAATCTAAAAGAACATTTAAAACATTTCTCTAAAAATATTGGAAAATAACATTTTCATTCTATGCCTCTAAAAACTAAAAATTCAAAAAATATTGAGAAAATAATTTTCTATTAAAATAAACATTAAAAATTATAAAATAATATTTATAGAAAATGATGATCATGGTGGTCGGAAAATCCATCCATGTTGTAAATGGTAAAAATAAACACTATTTTGGAACATATTATTTGGAGAATCAAAGGAGACCCATGTAGATAACATTAATAAATTTACTTTAAAAAACCTTTTAAAATAAGGTAAAATGTAATTTAAAATAAATTTATAAAATTAATTATTTATATAAAATAACATAGTTTAATATTTTTTAGAAAATGGATATGGAAGAGAAATATTCTCAATCCAAAAGATGATACAAGATCAGTGTCACTTAAAAAAATAATTATTAGTGTTTCTTCATTAAAAAAGTGGGGAAATTGAAATTAAACATGTAAAAAAGTTCATAACCATATGATAAGAGATTAAATATGATTGAATAAAATAATATCATATTATTTAATCCAAATTAATTTTTAACATAAACAACATAGGAAATAAAGGAGATTGTAACATAATGCCTTTACTACGTTAATTAAATTGGAATAAAAATCATTGAATGTAATAATATGTTATGGAATTGTAATTCCGATGAATAAAATGAATTAATATATAAAAATTCATCCAAGAGAAATTAATTACACAATACAATGAAATCACAGTCCATTCCATGTAAAATGTCCCAAGAAAATGAGAACGTTACAAAGAAAACCCTTGCAAAGAAATTAACTTTTTACATAGTTGTTAATATATGAACCTATTTTTTTCAAAATATATAAATCCAAAAAAAAATTGTAAATAAAGATTAAAAAAATTTAGAGATCAATCAATGCATATTAATTTCATAATAATGTTAATGAAGATTTTTTATAACCCAATGAAAGTAAATTGAGTTAAGAAACTCATTACCACTTGGTAACTTTCAAGTAAAATCCACCTGGTTGAAATAATTTGAATTGAAATTTTTTTATACCATAATTTATTAATGATTCATGATATAATATTAAAATAGGTAAAAAATATACACCATAAAAATTAACTATCTTCATAACATTAAAATATTCCTCACTGAATAAAAATTGAGATGAAATCCATTACCTTGAGTCCAGACTTTCCCGGTATTTCCTTTAAACCCTCTATAATAAACACATATGAACTATATTAATGATTAAGAAAATATTTTATGTTTAATAACACATCACAAAACCATTTTTTTCATTTATTATTGTGACATATTTAAAGACTTAACCAGTTGATTCTAAGTCAGGTGTTTTGTGGATGTTCAGTTCATAATTTCAAAATGACTTCAGTATGTTGACCGTGATCAAAGAGATACTTGTTCCATAATCTCCAAAATAAAAATATTTAAATAATTTTTATTTTTATTCATCAATTATAATTATAAAACAAAAAATTAAAGATGTTTTTGAAATGTGAACTGTGTTACAATCATGGAGACGATAGACAACATGTATGCTTGAGTTATATTACCATTTTCAATGAAAATGATGAAAATAAGGTAAGTATTTATTTTAAATTTAAATAATTATTATTATATATTAAATATAATATTATTGTTTTAATATATAGTTATATATAACATGAATTTTATGGGGTTGTGAAAAATAAATTAAATCGCGTTTTATAGGTTGTATTTCATATATACAGATGAATGATGTTATCAATTTACAGTGGATGGAATGGTAAGAAAAATTTTATATATTATCTTTATATAATGAAAATTATTTCAATAATATATATATATATATATATTAAATTCATAATTATATTCATTCATGAGAGGTTGCGATGGGAAAAAAATTAAATCCATTTGTGAGGCAGTAGTCAGCCATACACGAATGATGGATTCATTTCCAATTTGATGAAAGAATGAGATAGGTATAGGTTAGTCAATTAACATAAAAACATAAAAATATTTGTTATATTGTTTTATTTAATCATATTTGGTTAATATTTCAAGGAGGTAGAAGAAGAAATATATATAAAATATTTGGTAAAAATATACACCTCTTCCTGAGGCATCCTTCTTTTTTATACATTAAGAACTCTAAGGATGATATTATGCCCAAAATAATACCTCTATAACATTAAAAGAAATTTTATAAATGGTTTTTTGAGGTATTTGATAAAAAAATGGTTCATTACATGTGAATAAAAGAGGATAGGTGGTTCCATTTTATAAGTGAGGGGTTGGACACTCTTGGAATTATACAAAGTATTATATTAATATAAACTAATTTTGAGGGAATATGGACATAAATTGATATAATATAAGATATTATTATTTTTATTCCAAATAATATAATCTAATAAAATTCGGACAAGCTTGGTTATTTTTTCACCCTTATACATTAGTTTTAACCCCTATTAACCCTTTTGAGAATTTGTTTGAAATCAATGTTTTTACTCTTGAGGGGTCAAGAAAGTCTCTATAAAAGTACAAGGGATCCAAAAATGGAACTTGGTTGATATTTTCAACAAAATTATTTGCAATTTTCAAAATATATTATTTTATTAATTTTAAATTATTTTAAAAATATTTTATATTAAAAAATTTAATTAATATCAATTTTGGATCAATTAATTTAATTTTAACTTGATAGAATAATGAACGTAATTTAATTAGAATGTAAATTTTTTAAAAATATTATATATATATATATACATTATTTTAAAATTCATTGTACATTTTAATACACCAAAAATTGCTTTTATAGTTTTTAAATCCATTTACATGATTTTTCAATTTCTTACAGAAGCACCATGTCGACATTGCATAAGAATTTAAGGTAACTAGTTCATCACTAAAAAATTTAAATAACTTACCATCATAAAAGTAAATTAATAAAGTTAAAAATATTCTTTTATATTCATTAAAAATGTATATTTAATCACATATATGTCATTCTAACTTATTTAATATGTTATTTTGACTTTTTTAGATTTATGTAAGCCATGTATAAGAATTTGGATATAATTATTGTTTATAACCCCATTGTTTGATGCTATAAATCAAAATAATTATTTATACATAATATTTAATTAAAAATTCTGGAAATGAATTTTAATACCCCATTGTTATCATCAGGATAGCAAATTTTACTTTTTGAGTGCTGAGAATGATCTACATCGATACTGAATTTGATTTTCAAATTTATCATAAACTAAATTCAAATTTATATATTTTGAAATATATTTATATGATATTTGTATCATATTGTCTTTAATTATTCATTCCAAAAGATCAACAAATTTTTATTTCATAATTTTTGTTTGGCGATAATAAAAAAATACTGTATTCTATAAAAATTGAATTTTTACTATTCATTGAAAATTTACTTTTTTAAAATATACAAAATTCGTACTTGAATAAATTATAATTTTTTAATATAAAAATATATTCAATTTCATAAAATTAAATCCCTATAATTTACATGAGTTAATTTTAATATTAATGCCTAAAATGCAATGAAAAATAGTTTTTATAGAAAAATATGTTTTTTGCCCCAAAACAAACTTATATCAAAAGAGGGTATAATGATGAATCCTATGTAATTAAATATATTATTTAAAATTCAAGGTAAATTATGTTTATTTAAGTGGAAATTATTATTTTAAAATACTTTGATTAATAAAAAATAAAAATATTTCTACAAAAATCGTTATTTTCACTTTTCAATAAAAATCAATACTTTCAGAATAATACCAAAATATCACCATAAGATAATATTGATATTATTATTTCAAAAATTATAAATTTTTTATCAAATAAAATTTCAAAAGGTTCCAGAAATTATTTATATAATTTTCATAAAAAATAAATACAAACCATTTTTGATGAAAATTTATTTTTGATGAATAAACTGAAGTTAGTAAACAATTGAGTGATTGTTTGACATGAATTTATTAATACATTCTTACTAAGTAGGATCCTTATATACATAATAATAGTTATAATAATTTAGTTACTCTTATCCATACCCTCAAATTGAACATCGATGTTATAACACTCATATTGAAAATAATAATATTTATTGGTTAGTTTAAGCTCGGTATTACATGATTTATAGGTTATAAAATATTGTGTAATTATAAATATATTTAGATATTTCACCATGGAATAATTTTATTCAAGGTCAAGATCGCATAAATTAAATAATTTTTAATGATAATTGTAATACGACGCACATATATAATATTTTATTATTTATTGAATATTTAATAATTATTTATTCTTTAGAGTGCAAATAAAATATCTATACAGGAATAAAATATTTAATAAAATATTTATTAAGGTATATGATTAACGTAGAAGAGGATTAGGATGCTAAGATTGTGTCTGGTGTTAAATATTAATTTTCAAACTCATGAAATAAAAATTTTCATTATGCCAAATATCGCACAAGATAAAATAAAAAATAATATTATTATACAAAAATAGGTCCTATAGTGTTTATTATATGATTTATAGGCTATTGTGCAATTAAATAATATTTAAAACTAAACCCTAACTATATAAATGGGTTGTTAAGTGTGTCGTGTAGGGATAATCATGAATCGATAATTATTGTACATGAAACATTTCTTTCTGGATTCCTCCTCTCATCCTCTTAAGAATGAGAAGAATAAGAGAGGCACTTTCAAGCCTGAAGTAATTTGAAATAGTTATGACAAAAATCACAAGATTTTAAATCATTCACACTTTAACCTAACATTTTTTGGCTGTTTTTTGGAGATAAATGTACCACCTGTTGATCAGTGATAGTGGTTATCTACATTGGGCCATTGCAACACAATGAATATAATCCAAAAAGGAGTTTCATATGAATAAAAACATCATCAAATAAATATCCTAAAATGAGGTTTTCTTTCATCCAATGTATTTATGTTTATTATAAATTTAACATGAAAAGGACCCTCCCTGGGTTTTCGGGATTCCTATGTCAATAATTGATGGAAAAATTTCATTGGTCAGGACGTTTTTGTCTTTCAAAATAGGAGAATGGTCAATCAAATCTGAAAAACAGCTTAATGGAAAGTCTCCCAAATGGTTCTTATGCTATGTCCAAAACCTTCAAGTGTTATTAGAGCAGTTATGTTTAGATTTTTCATTATTTATTTTCATATTGATTATGTGAAATTGTGGTTAGATATTTCATTCCCATATCATTAATTGTTTAATCCCTAATTTATTTAACCTTCTTTCAGAATTTTATTATTCATCATTTAAGATTCAATATATTCATAATGACTGTGGAACGATAGAGAACCATTAGAGATTCCACCAGGAAGTTCTAATGTTTCTGGCCGATTGCTTGGGCTACATGGCATGTAGTTGAAGTACACTTTATGTTCCAAAGTTAATTGGAACTGGATGTGTTGTGGGATACACGACATGCGATGAAGTTGTTACATCAATGCATTTATTTTACATCACATGTAGACCAATCCAACCCGACACATGGTTTATTGGACTACACATTGTGTATCTTGCATACATGTCATGCAGTCTATATGGTTTTGAGGTGGAATTTATGCTAACCATATGGTTAAATATATGAGTCCTAACCACATGATACTAGAAAACTAGTTGATTAATAAAACACATGGTGTGTAGTTGACATTCATGACATGTAACTCATTGATTTCCATGTTTTAAGAACATGTTTAGTCAATCAGTGAGTTATGAAGACACAGATGATGCGGAAAAAACAGTGTCTAGTCATAGTACACATCATGTTTTTCTAAATTTAAATTACATGATGATTAAATCAGCATCTTACGTAGAAACATGGTTAGTAGAACACATGGTGTGTGGCTAATTAGTACATGTCATGTAACATGCACAATAAACACATCGAAGCCCCATGTGTTTATCCTAGATACTAGATAATCTATTAACACAATGTGTAGATCATAAGTACAAACCATGTAGACTTCTAATAAATTATATAGTTTAATTTTTTTTAAATAGTTAATATAAACTTTAAAACCAACTTCACTCTTGGTACTATATGTGTTTGACTCTGTAATAATGATTTTGAAGAATTAAAAAATTATCAATTAATTTATAATAATTTTCTATAAATATTGGTTTTAAAATTTTAATTTCCATGAATGAATTTATGATGGGCATCACCAAGATAATTCATATGGTCATTAAGATGAATTTAATCAATTAATTAATCAAAAAATTAATTAATAAGTTATGTAATAAATATAAGATGTTTTTTATTTATAATAAAGGACAAAATTAAGTTAATGCTAGAAAGTATACTTTTTCATATTTTTTGAATGTGTATAATTAATCACGAGATTTGACCAGTTTTGTTTATGGGTTGGTTTAATTTAGTTTAATTTTTTTTTTGATTTCTAGAATTTTTTATTATTAACATAAATGTGATGGCTTAACTATTATTCCTCTCTTTTTTATTGCATAGGACCTTTGTTTCCAAGGTTGTTTCTATAATTCTCCGTAACTAATCCATTTCTTCGTCTAGTCTAGGTGTGAGTAATATATTTCTACAATAAAAGGAATATAACAAGGTCAATGGAGGAAGTTTAATAAATAATCTATATGAAACCAACCCCAGTGATACAGAGATGGACATGTGGAATTCTGAAAGTTATCCCAAGACTAACAGAAGGATTTTTCACCAAGGGTTATTGTAACAACTGAGATATTTAAAGAATAATACTTTTTGATTTATATTATTATGTTTGAATTAGATACTAATTTTATGTAAAAGTGGATTCTTCTTTTAATATCATACTCGAAACGCAATAATGTGTTTCTCTGAAATCTTACATTGCACGCAACTTTGAGTAATACGAAAAAATATAATAATAATATTATTTTAAATGGTAGGTAATGAATATCCATTATATTTTTGTGAATAAACATAACTGAATACATTATGATTAAAATTTTTTGCTAAATGTTTTTACAATTATACAATAAATTTTCTTGGATTAAAATAATAATGAATCTGATTTCAATCATAAAATACTTTAATATTCTTTAAAAGGTCAATTTACCTCCTTTTAATGGCGAACCCATTTTAAATCTAGTTTTTGTCAAAATTATATTTTCCATTTTACAAAATAAAATTCTTATTTAGGAGCGAGACATCAAAATTTAACTTCAGTAAATTTTTAGGATTTTTCTGATAAAGTTCATTTTTAATAAATAGTGAAAAATACTGCATTTTAAGTTAAAACTGTCTTTTCATATAATTTATTTATATTATTAGATTGTTATTTTTATTGGTTTTAAAGATTAATTAGATTATATTTAGCTCATTTAATCAAATTTTGGTCACTTTAAGTAATTTCACTTTGAAATTTAACAAAAACATATGTCAATCTTTAGATAGTTATCACTTTTTAAAAACCCACTTTTTGGTTTTGACGACAGATAATTTTAAATTAATTTCTGCAACTTTTGTGTTTTGAATTTGGGAAAATGGATTCCATATATGTAATTAGGAGGACCAAATTGTGAATATAGGTATCTTTTATTTTTAGACATTATGAATAGTAACTTGAGTAATTATTTTATTTACCATGATTATAAGGTAAATCTTGAAAATAAGGGAAAAATTATAATTATAATAATATAAAATTACCCTAACACATATTATAACCCTATTTTATGAGACATGTCCAACCATAGGTATCCTTGGTTCTATTTTAGGACACCATGGAGCAAATTGTGTGTGAAAATGACATTTATTTACTTTTAATTTAATGTTAAGAAAAATATAACCTAATCATGTATCTTTTTGTAAAAAACATTATATGGGGTTATATTAGTTATCTTTTAGGATATAAATATTTCCTACATCATGGTATTTTATTTATAATTTTTATATATTAAATAATTATTTTTATTTTCGACACAATGTTGATGAAGTGATTACCTTATTAATGAATGAATTAAATAAATGAGATTATAAATTTTAAAATAATTATATTTTGAAAAATTTTATGTCATCAACGAATTTCATGGATTATTATTACTTGTCATATTTTAATTAATGTTGTTTTTTTTGAAATAATCTAGTTGTTATGGATTTTTAAAAATTCAGGATATGAGTAGTATAAGAATTGACGTAAATGAGTTTTTAAAACAAATAGTATTTTATTAAATTATATAATAGTCCTAAATATATAAGATTAGGCCAAATGACTAATATAATGTGGTAAATATCATTAATGAACCCATTTAGGTTCTATTGTCATTTATGTAAATATATTAACCATATAGTATGGATATACAAGAAGACATGATAATTGTGAAATTAGTTAACTAAGGCTTGAACCTAAATGATAATGTTACATTAGAAACAAAAACTTGTCTAAAACTTCTTGGATGAGAGTATTTCGACCCATTATCATCTGATATAATAAATATATCACTTTTTTGTTATTAGAATTCGACAATCAATTAATAATAAAATAATAATTTAAAACATTCCTAATGTGCCCCTCCTTTATCTAATAAAAGGACACCACCTTTAACCCATAATCACACCTCTAAAGCCCCATTAGATCATCCAAAATTTGAACAAATAATCACCCAACATTCCTCTATTCCTTTTAGATGCCTTCCCCTAGGTATAAGGCAACTCACGAAATCCATTTTTTCTCAAATCAAAAGAAGATAAACAATTAGAGGTAATGTCTTCTCTCAAGATCCTTTACATTATTTTTCCTTCTCCACTTACTATTCCATTATTATTCATTGTTTACATAAAAACTAGATTATAATCAATATACTAGGTTTTTATGAGAAGTATTCAAACTACACTTACACACACCACCATCTAATGGGTATAGAACATACTATTTCTATGGACAACAAACTACTGCATCACTCAAAATTATTATTTTTATTTTATTATCTAATCACTTTCAAAGGAGAAGTGAGAAACCTCAAGTCCAAAAAAACGACCACACAAACAAAAACAACAATAAATACCCCATGAAAAATACTGGTCTTCCCTCTCCCCAGCAACTCATCATTGATAGGCCTCCACCCCAGCATGGGAACTCAGCAAACAGTCTCGCGCAAAGATGCACGGGCATGGAACCAATGGCCAAGCCATACCCTCTCTATCATCCGCTCCAAGTAACATGTAGAGGTGACAACCCTGTGGTCTAAGCCTCATCTAAGGCAGAACCATGTAACATGCTAGAAAACCAACACCCAAATTCATCTCGAGACACACAAACTGAAAAAAACACTTCTTCATTTCTGAACATGTCAAGGAGAAGTGAGAAACCAAGATTTAGTCAGAAATGGGGTGAAGCAGAGTCATTGAAAATAAATTTAACTTTGCCATAGTCTGTATCCCTAAACAATTTCCAGGATATAGAGGTTACCTGAGTATGCGGGTCTTCCCTTATCTTGTCTTCAAATGAAGACATCAGTTTGTCCCAGACCAGAATATACTCCTCGAGCCTGATCATCCCCTTATAAAATCCCCCAACCAAGATCTTGTCCTGTTTGTCAACCCAAATATATTGTTCCTCATTAATATTCACTTCAATATCCCGACCCATCATCTTGGCCGCTTCCTCTTCCGATGCCTTGAGAAATAACATTTGCTCTGTCACCTCATCCTCTGAACTTAAAACCAAATCCAAGTGGGGTTTGGGCTGACTAGGTGGTTTTAGTTGACACCTGATCTCGCTATCCAACTTCTCATTCATTTTCTTTTTTGATGATCGAGTCTTCATAGGAGGAAGGAAGGATGAGAAGTCCTTCCTACCTGTCCTCCTCCTATTTCTCCTGGTGCTCCTCGGACTGAACCCCCTGCAGATAAACCCTTACTATATTCAATGGATTCCTCCACCCCTCCTCCAGTAGAACAATCTTTCTATTCATGTTCAATGTTCCAAACTTCCATATTGGAGCCATCTGGGTTCTTCCATTTGGTTTCATCTCCCTCAACTAGAATAGGTGATTCATCACTCGCCCCTGACTCAGCATGACCTTCAAACCTATTGCTCAAGATGAACGAGGTCCGAGATGAGTAGTCCGCACCCCTTGAAGGATGGGGGGACTCTCAAGGTCTTGCATCCGCTGATTGAACACATTGGTGACCTTTGGACCTGGCTCTGCCACAACTTCCTTTCCGGCTCCAGAACCCACACCAGCCTCCGGATTGTATTTCATTACCTCAGTGATAGTATGTTTCTCCACACCCGGTCGCAATAACTTGATTTCTCCACCTATCTCATCTCATCCTATTTCCCCATGCCTCGTTTCAACCTCCTCACAAATTTCCATGTTCTTCCGCTGAATGGTGGACACCATCCTTGATGGATTTGGGACCTCCTGATATCCAACCTTCAACTGTTTTTTAATCCCCTGCCCACCTTCGGAGCAGGCTTCCATGAACAGACTTCATTGGAATGTTCTAGCCATCCACAAGAATAGAAATAGTCCGTCAAACTCTTATAAACCACACACGTATTAGATATGTACTCCTCTTTAATTGTGATCCCAAAAAAATCAAAGGTAACTCTAGAGACATCAACCTCTACACATACTTGTGGATTCACAGGATGGAAAAGCGACTCTGTGCGACTATCCGAAGATATATACCTTCCAATAAGATTACAG
Organism: Viscum album; assembly: GCA_963277665.1. Taxonomy (NCBI): domain Eukaryota; kingdom Viridiplantae; phylum Streptophyta; class Magnoliopsida; order Santalales; family Viscaceae; genus Viscum; species Viscum album. The sequence goes on from OY728150.1 coordinate 1,595,836,947, forward strand.
ATCATTCTGATAATATATGGATTATGGAAAGGTAATGGAAAATTAGGAAGACTAACCCAAATTACAAGGGAAGGCAAGTCACGTGTCATGTGAAAATCGAGCGCCCATCAGAATAGGAAGAATCGAAGACCATTGCAGCATCGAGGAGCCCTCGACCTGGCACTGATGAGATCATCCTATGAAGTGAATCAGATCATTATATAGTGGTTTTCGAGCAATCCAACTGTCGTCCTATCTTACAGATCCCAAGCGTCGAAGACGAAGCGTTCGAGTGAGTAAACTGAAGGTCTTCATTGCCTAAACCGCGCCACCAGAGTGAGCTTCAGAAGTGTGTATGTTTCTGTAAACTCTGATGTTGAGATATAAAGGTTCATAAAACCATATAGGAGATCCGGTACATTAGGTCATAACGCTGCCTTTGGGAAAGGAGGTAGCAGGTCGGGATTGGAGAAGGGATGGAACATTGAAGATCCCTCCCCCATTGGGAGGGGACGGATTCTCCGGCCACCACCGTCTTCTCTGAGAGGGAGGAATCTCCTAGGGTTCCTGATGAGATCTCGCCCGACACCCCTACAAACTACTACCTCACGAAATGATGATTGTTCAATCTTCTCTCACCACCTCTCATGATGGCCATTATAATGGAAATGTAATTATATTTGATATATATGATATTTAAAATATTTATTTTATCTCTAATATTCTGTAATTCACATTTATAACAAACCTTTATGCTTTTCATGTTTTATAATTATGATAATCTCATTTGAGGATGTGAGAACTACCACCCCTTCAATGTGATATGACTCATTCATGCCATACATGGAGCATATAAAGGATTGAATTAATGAAATTATGTAACATATATAAAATATGATATTATACTGGAATTATAATATACTTATGTATCATTACATTTTTATTCCATTAAATACGAAATATAAATGAAAGTAGCGTTCATGCGTACATACGACTTACTCTCTCCAAGAATGGTGCATTTTATTTCTTATATCCAAATGTTTTGGGATATTATAAATACATATATACTGGATATATATGATATATATATATATATATTATTACTCTTCTAGAGATAATTAAATTTTTACCACATGGACAAATTGTAATTATAACAAGTTCATTTTTGAATCAAGTACCCAATATCAACAAAACGACCAATATTAACTTAAAAATTATTTAATTATTATAACATTTTAATAAATGATATAAAACAAATAATAAATATTGAAAATTCTATGAAAATTTTATAAATTATATTAAGATTATTATTTAGGATATTAGAGAACGAATGAGTCAGTCAAATATGAGGTAAGGGAAATTCATAACCCAAATTACATTCTTTGGGTTATTCTTCTACTTCTTGATTATGTCATGCTATGAAAATGTGTGAATGACCTCTAATTGTTTTATAATTAATATACAATTATATTGGGTGTATTAATATTTTTAACACATATATGTTTCATTGATTTATCCTTAATCTAATGATATGAACTTTGTAAGGGACTTTGTCTCAATCTCTTTTCATTGTGGAATGTTTTGATAATATAAACCTCCTTCTTTTACATGGTGTATAATAAACCCATTTGACTTGTATTTTAATTCAAAGTGAAATTTTTTTCTACGTATCATTTTACTTAATGAAAAAAGGAATGGTTTTAACGCATGCAGTGACAAGGACCTTTCTTCCACCGCGAGCATTTTTGATATTTGGATTCCTTAACCAACCGTGATGTTTTAAAATGGAAAATAAATATCATATGCCCTTTTTAAAAAAATTTGGTATTGAAAATGGTTTTGAAAGTGGATTTACTATTTCAATATCTTAAAATTATTTCTTATGATTTGAAATGTAATTTTATGATGGAAATGGTGATATTTTCAATATTTTATGTGTGATGATTATATAATGGTACACGGAAATTTGATGGGTGGTTATGTGATAAACTAAATTATGGGTGGTTCCATGATAAATCGATGATGGGTGGTTATGTTATAACATGCAATTCATTTGGTATGGAAGTCTACCGTATGGCTATTTCATTTGTAAGAATGATTTATTGAAGTCGACTATATGGTTATTTCATTTAAGAATGATTATGTTTGATGTTTGACATTTATATGTCATGTGTGCTTTCTATGGGTTTTATGGTAATCTTTTTGGTTAAAAAAGGGTAATCAAGGAGATTATATTTAGTGAAGTGTTTTTCTACTTCTTTAAGTTGAAAATTATTACTTTATGATAAAGTATTCATGGTTTAAATGTTGTCTTGAAAAAAAATTGTTTTCATTCTTTATGTATCTCTTATTAAGATTTTTATGCTCATATCATGTTTTGAAATATTTTTCACAAGACTTATAGATAAATAGAGTCAAGGATGGAACCAATGAAAATTCATGCTATGTAAAACATGGAACTAGACATGTTTCTTTTTTAAGAGTTTTTTTATTAAAAAATGGATAGTGAGTAGAAGTGTCTAATTTTAATATTCAGTTGTTATTTATAAGTTATAAACTAATTAGCTAAAGCTATAAACATGAAAAGATCCTCAATGTGAATTATTAACTTAATTCAATATTATGTAACATTTAAGGTGGGTCCTTATGGTTGGTTTCACAGGTCAGTTTAGATACCTTTAGATGTGAGGGTGTTATTTAAGCATAAGTGACATAGCCATAATGATTAGCATATTAGAAAGATTCGTAGTTATTTTAGATAAACAGAATGAGGTGAAGATAACCTGAATAATTATATCTTAGTGTTTACCCTCCCCATAAGATAGTATATGATGAGTTTTCTGATATACTCACACTAACCTTATTTGTTTTAGTAAATAGTTGGATCTTACAGGCACCAAAGTTACAATGAATGTGAAGGAAACTATGGTGGTTTTCAAAATGAGAAATCGAATGAAATGGGAGATTCAATGAGAAATATTGTGGTTATTCTTATCCAACTATCTAGATTCATGATGCACCAATTCATCCTTGGTGATTTTTCTATGGTATCATATATGCATGGAACGAATCCCAATGTAATTTCATATAATAATCATAAAGGTTTGTATATTAAAAAAAATTACATTTCAAGGATGTGGAAATAAATACTTTGGATAATTATTCAATGGGATGAGAATATTCATTATATGTTGTAATGAAATTCAGAATGCAATAAACTACCATGAAAGAAGGAAGCATTCAGCTGACTCCAGGAAAGGGAAATATGTTTTTTCCAAAAGATCAATTGAATGTTTTAAATATAGTTTTCAAGGTCATTATAAAAGTTGATTTCCTAGAAAAAAGGTTCATAATTGGGATTATAAGGACCGTACATATATATGTTTACCAATACCTAATGTCATTCCAATTGAAGATTAAGAAACTGTCAATGATTAATGAAATGTAAGGATTATTTCTTAGCTGATATCTTGATATTACTGAATATTTGGATATTTTTCATGATTCTGTTTGTAGGAAATAAGTATTACATAAAAAGTTGGAATATAATGGTTAATGTATTGTGAAAAATGTTGAATAAGTAAGAAGTCTACATATAAGGGATTAAAGAGTAATGGTAGTTTTTTGAATGATGAAATGCTTTGAAGTATTAAGGCTCTTTTGATGATGGGTTTAATTTTGAAGACTTTTTCTAGTATGTGTAACCCTAATGTTTGAATTGTGAAAATTTTATTCAATAGATAATTATCTTTTATTGTGTGGATATAATGGATAACTAGAAGGGTTCAAGTGAGATTTTTTAGGCACTTACAGGTTATTAGTTTTTGGGATGAAAAATGTGAGCAATGAAATTACATTTTAAGTTAAAACATGTTATAGATATTTTAATGGTTTTTTTCTCATTTTTTAATGTTATTATAATCATATGGTTTTTGTAAAAGATGAAAACGCATGATGTGTGACAACCCATCATGTCCAAAAATTCCATGGGAACCGAACCCATAAACAAATGGTGACATGGGCGCATGTCCTACCACTAGACTACGTAGAGTCCCTGGTTAGTATGACTAATTCATTTTAGATATATGATTTTATGGATCAAGAATAAGGTGATTTTGGGAACTTATGTTTTATAAAATGTATATTCTTATTATAGGAAAATGATTTGGTGATTTAGTGATAATGGTTATTTTGGAAGATGTTCTCCCTTTCAGGGAACACCGTATAACTAAGGAAAATAGAATACTATAGGATTTCATTTGTGGAGTAATGGTTGAAATTTTATTTTGGAAGAATCTATGTTTTTATTGAGAACATATTGAGATTTGTGATATTTATGGAAATGATTAACCTATCATAGATAATATTTCATTATGTTAATTAAAACATAGTATGAGACTTTAAGTGTAGTCGATGTTATTTGGAGATAAATGTTAATATTTACCGTGAAAGACTATGTGATTAAATTCTTATGAGTTTTGGGTTTCAATCGTAGTTTGGATTATATTGAATAATTTTAAAGACAATTGTTTTTTAAATGGTCTTTGTTGAACTATGGGTACTGTTTTTTGAATTTTAAAGATTAAGAGTAGTATTTCTTTTTATAAAAGGTTATACTTTTTGGGGATTATATGATCTTATACTAACTATTTTTGGTTGTTGTTAATTTATAAAGATAAGGGAAATATATGGTTCAACTTTTTTGGATCATTTTATTCACTTGACATTAACTCTAGCACTTTAGGTGTGAAAATGTCATCTTGAATACTCATCATTTGAAGAAAAGATGAGTTTCTGGTGGAGACTTATTAAAGGATGAAACTCTACTAGAAAATTAAGTATATTTCCTTATTTTATTAGTCAATATTACAAATAAATTATCCAACTTTATGAAAGGGAACATAAAACAAAAACTTTGTTCGTTTAATTTTCTTATTGGGGAATAAATGACCGTTTAACCCGTCACAGGTTTGTGATTTTTTTGTGGTTAACTTTATACTAGTCATGTTTTCTATCACTCTCCAATAGATCTTGATGGTTAGTTTCTCTTCTTTATCCATTTTTTCATACATGGAATCCTAGTATGTGTTATCTTAGGTAACATTTTTTACATCTCCTTATTTATTTTACTGTAATATTTTTGTTGACTCTTTTTGTGATATGGGACTTTCAATGATGTTTTCAAGCCCAACATAAAAATTATGAGGACACAATTCCGAAAAGGGGGAAGGATGTAACAACCCAGGTATTTAATGAATAATACTTTTTTGATTTCTATTAACACTTATGAATAAGTTATTAATTGTACATTAAATGGGATGCTTCTTATGATAGTTTACTCAACACGTAATGATAGGTTTTTTTGAAATCTTACGTTGGACAAAACTTTGAGTAATACAAAATAATAATAATATAATAATAAAATTACTTTAAATGGTAGTTAATGTATAGTCATTGTATTTCAAAGAATGAAAATAACTAGCAAAATTATGATTAAACCTTTTTGTTAATTTTTTTACATTTATGCAATATATTTTTGAGGCTTAAAATAAGAATGAATGTGATTTTAAGCATGAAGTACTTTATTATTCTTTAAATGGTCGATTTACCACCTTTTGATGAAGAACCCTTATTAAATCCCGTTTTTTTCACTTTTATATGTTACATTTGACAAAATAAACTTATTTTTAGAAGTAGGAAATACAAATTTACTTTGGGTAAATTTTTGGTATTTATCTGATAAAGTTCATTTTTTAATAAATAGTTAGAAAATACTACATCTTAAATCAAAACAATCTTTTCATCTAATTTATTTATAAGATTAGATAGTCATTTTAATTTGTTTTAAAGTGTAATTAGATTAATATTTTATCATTTAATCAAATTTTGGTTATTTTAAGGAATTTCACTTTGAAATTGAACATAAGCACTTGTCAATATTTTGTTAGTTATTACTTCTTAAAAACCAGCTTTTCGTTTTCAGAAGCGGAATTAATTTTAAATTAATTTCTGAAAATTTTGTGCTCTAAATTTGGATAAATGGATTCCATATTTGGAATCGGGGGTCCAGATTGTGTAAATAGGTACCTTTTATATTTAGACTTTCAGAGTAGTAACATCAGTAATTATTTTATTTACCATGGTTAAAGGGTAAATCAGGTAAATAAGGATAAAAAATAATATAATAATAATATTAAATTATCCTAACACATGTACTAACCCTAATGTATGAGATATTTCTGGACCTAGGAATCCTTTGTTCTATTTTAGGACCCCATGGTTCCACTTGTGTGTGAAAAGTATATTTATTTTCTTTTAATTTAATGTTAAGGAAAATATAACCTAAAAATTTATATTTTAGTAAATCCATATTTATATGGGGTTATATAAGATAAATTTTCGACTATAAATATTCATTAGAAACGTAAAAATATTTAATACTTCATGGTATTTTATTTGTAATTTTTAGAGATTAAATATATTATTTTATATTTGACACAATGGTGATGTTGTGATTACCTTATTAATGAATGATTTTAATAAATGAGATTAAAAATTTTAAAAAAAATTATTTTGAAACATTTATGACATACACGGATTTTATTGATGATTATTACTTGTTATATTTGAATTAATGATGTTTTTCTCGAAATAATCATGTTGTAATGCATTTCTAAAAAGTCATGATGTGAATAAAATAAAAATTGACTTAAATGACTTTTTAAAACAAATACAATTTTATTAAATGATATTATTGTACTAAAAATATAATCTTCATCCCAATTAATTAGGTAATGTTTTAAATGTCATTAATGAACCACTTGTGTTTCTATTTTCATTTTATGGTAACAATATTAACCATATAGTATGAATATGCAATAAGACAAGGTAATTGTTAAATTTATTAATTAAGGGTTAAAGCTAAATGATGAGGTTAAATTTGATTCAAAAACTTGTCTAAAACCTATTGGATGAGCGAATTTAGACCCATCATATTATTCTATCCTAAATATCTCAATTTGGTGTTATTATAATTCAAAAATAAATTAATAATAAAATGATACTTTTAAACATTCCTAAAGTGCCCATCCTCCATCTTATAAAAGGACACCACCTCTAACCCTTAATAACACATATAAAACCCCATTGGATCCTCCAAAATGTTCCCAAATAATCTCTCTACATTCCTCTATTCCCTCTAGAAGCCTATCCTAGGTAGAAGGAAATTCTTGAAATCCCTTAGTTAAATACGATAATCTGAGGAAGTGAGGACTACTACCCCCACAAAGTTATATGACTCGTTCATGCCATACATGGAGCGTATAAAGTATCGAATTAATGAAATTATGTAACATATATAAAATATGTTATTAAACTATAATTATAATATACCTATGTATCATTAAATTTTTATTCCATTAAATATTAAATAGAAATGAAAGTAGCGTTCATGCGTATGTACAGTTTACCATCTCCATGAACAATGCATTTAATTTCTTATCTAAAAATGTTATAGAATATTATAAATACATATATTCTGGATATATATTATATATATATGAATAATATTATTGATATAAATTTTTTTTGATTACATGGAAAATTTTTAATTATAATGTGATCATTTTCGACCCAGGTACCCAATATCGAAAAATGACCGATATTGACTTAAATAACTATATAATTTATATAACTTATTAATAAGTGATATAAATGGAATAATAAACAATAAAAAGTATCTGAAACAAGTATAAATTATCTTAAGTTTATTATTCAGGAAATTGAAGAACAAACGTGTCATGTCAGACACAAGGTAAGGGAACTTCTCAACCCAAATTCCATTGTTTGGGTTAATATTTTACTTCTTGATTATGTCATCATATGAATATGTGTGAATTAACTATGATTTTTTTACACTTAATATACACTTATATTGGGTGTATTTATATTTTTCACACATAATTATGTAATTTATTTATCCTTAATATAATGATATTATCTTTGTAAGGGACTTCGTCCGGGTCTCCTTTCATTGTGGCTTGTTTTGATAATATACACCTCTTTCTTTTACACGGGTTATAGTAAACCCATCTGAATATTATTTTCATTCAAAGGGAATATTTTTTTCTACGAACTGTTTTACTAATCCACAAATGGAATGATTTTAATGTACGTGGTGACTATGACGATATCACCGTTGGGAGCATTATTTGATATTTTCCTTCCTTAATAAGACATGATGTTTTAAATGGAAAATAAATACCATATAACATTTTTACATATTTTGATATCAAAAATGGTTTTTAAAGTGGATTTACTATTTCAATATTTTGAAAATATTTCTTGCGATTTAAAATGGAATTTTGTTATTGAGATGTCAATATTTGAAATCTTTTATGTTTGATGATTATATAATGGTACTTGGACATTTAAAATTTGGTTACGTGATAAACCAAATTAATGGTGGTTCTGTAATAAACCTAGGATGGGTGGTTATATTATAACCTACAATTCATTGGGTATTGAATTTGGTTGTTTGAATATTACATTTTTAAGAATGATTTGTGGATGTTGACTATATGGTTATTCCATTTAAGTATGATTATGTCACAACTTTAACATTATATGTTATGTGTGATTTTTATGGGTTTTATGGAAATATTTTGGGTTAAAAAAGGTTAATGAATGCGCTTATATCCATTGAAGAGTTTTTTCTACTTCTTTAAGGTGAACATTATTACTTTATGATAATATATTCATTATTTAAATGTTGTTTTAAAAACTAACTACTTCCCTTTTTTATGTATCTCTTACTAAAATTTTTATGCCAATCCCATGTTTTCAAAACTTTTTCACATGACTTAAAGATGAATATGGTCAAGGATGGGATTAAGGAAAATTCATGCTGTCTAAAACACTGAACTAGATATGTTTATTTTTTAAAGGTTTTTTGTTTTATGAAGAAATGGATACTGTGTAGAAGTGTCTAATTATAATATTAAAGTTGTTATGTATAAGTTATGACATAATTATATAAAGTTGGAAACTCGAAAACATCATCAATGTGAATTAGTAAGTTAATTCAAGATTATGTAATGTTTAAGGCCAAGCCCTTACAGTTGCAATCATGGGTCGGTTTAGACACCATTAGAGGTTAGGGTGTTATTTAAGCATAAGTGACATTACCATAAGGGTTAGCCTATAAGAAAGAGTCATAGTTATTTTAGATAAATTGAAAGAGTTTAATATAACATGAATAAGTACATACTAGTGTTTACCCTCCACATAAGATAGTATATGATGATTTTTATGATATACTCATGATGACCCTTTTGATTTTAGTAAATGACTGGATCTAGCAAGCACCAAAGTAACAATGGTTGTGAAGGAAACTGTGCTTGTTTTCTTAATGATATACCGAATGAAATGGGAGATACAATGAGAACTCTTATGGTTATTCATAACCAACTATCTGGATTCATGATTGACCACTATAACCCTGGTGATTTTTCTAAGGCATCATATATACATGAAATGAATCCCAATGGAAGTTTTAGTGATAATCATAAAGGTAAGTATATTAAAAAAATTATGTTCAAGGATGTAGAAATAAATACTTATAAAATTTTTTCAAATGGATGGAATGATGTTTAAGATGTGGTAATGAAGGTTATAAAGCAATAACCTACCCTAGAAAAAAGAAGCATCTAGTTGAATCCCGAAAAAAGAAATAAGTGATTTCTAAAGGATCATTTGAATGTTTAAAATGTGGTGTGCATGGTTGTTATAAAAATAGATTTCCTATGAAGAAGGCTCGGGAATGGGATCACCATGACCATGCATATATATGTTTAGCAATGCCTAATTCCATTCCAATTGAGGATATGGAAACTAACAATGATCAATGAAAGGTATGGATTAATTCTTAGATGATATTTTGAAATTATTTAATCTTAGGATATGATTCATGATTTTTTAGGAAATAATTATTATGTAATTAGTTGGAAAATAATATTTAATGGATCATGAAGAATGTTGAATGAGAATGAAGTCTACATATAATGGATCCACAAGTTATGGTAGATTTTAGGATGATGAAATGCTTAAATGTATTAAGTCTCTTTTGATGATGGGATTACTTTTGAATAATTTTTATAGTATGTGTAACCATGATGTTTGATAAGTGAAATCTTTTTTAAAGAAGATATTATCTTTTCTTGTGTGTACATAATGGATAACCATAGGGGTTATTGTGAAATTTTGTTTTTGAAGAAATTATGGGTTATTAGTTTTTAGGATTCAAAATGTGAGGTATGGAAAAAACATTGAGGTTAAAACATGTTGTGGATATTTTTTTGGATTTTATCTCATTTTTTATTTTTATTAGAATTATAATGTTTTTGAAAACGGACAACATGTAGACCGTGTGACAACACATCACATCCGGCAAGGCCATGAGAATCGAACCCACAACCGAAGGGCGGCTAGGGCGCATCACCTACCACCGGACTACGTGAAGTCCCCAGTTAGTATGACTAATTATTTTTAGATAAATTATTTTATTGATCAAGAATAAGGTGATTTTGGGAACATATGTTTTAACAAATTTATATCCTTAATATAGGAAAATTATTTATTGATTAAGTGATAATTGTTATTTTGGAAGAAGTTTTCTCTTTTGTGGAACACTATATGCATACGGAAAGTAGAACACTATATACATACGAAAAGTAGAATACTATGAGATTTCATCTGGGGAGTAATGATTGAAATTCTATTTTGGAAGCATATATGTTTTTATTGTGGTCATATGAAGATTTTGGTTATTTATGGAAATGATTAACCTATAACATAGAATATGTGATTAGGTTAATTATATTTTAGTAGGAGACTTTAATAGTAGTCGATGTTATTTGGAGATAAATGTTAAGATTTACTATAGAAGACTATGTGAATAATTTCATCTGAGTTTTGGTTTTCAATCTTAGTATAGATCATATTGAATAATCTTAAGGATAATTGTGTATGAAATGGAATTTGTTGAACTTTGGGTACTGTTTGTTGAATTTTAGAGATTAAGTATTGTATTTCTTTTTATAAAAGATTGTCCATTTTAGGGATTATATGATCTTGTACTGACCATTTTGGTTTTTATTAATGTCTAAAGTTAGGAGAAACATATGGTTCATCTTTTTTGGATCATGTTATTCTCTAGAATTTGATTCTAGTGCATCAGGTGCAACCAAGTCATCTTGAATACTCATCGTTCAGAGAAAAGTTGAGTTTTTGGTAGAAACTAATTTAAGGATGAAACTCTACTTGAAAATTAAGTATATTTACTTATGTTTTTTGTCAATCTCATAAATAAATTCTCCAACTTTATAAAAGGGAACTTAAAACAAAAATGTTGTCTATTTACTTTTCCTACATTGGAATCAAGGACTGTTTAACCCATCACATTTTTGTGATTTTCTAGTAGTTAAATTTCTCCTAATCTTGTTATCCATCGCTCTCCATCAGAAAATGATGGTTAGTTTCTCTTCCATATCCATGTTTTCCAACATTTAATCCTAGTATGTGTTATCTTGGGTGACCATTTTTACTTCTCCTTAGTTATTTAAAAGTGATATTTTTATTAACTCTTTTTCTGATGTGGGACTTTCAATGATGTTTCAGAGTCGAAATTTAAAATTGCAGGGACATAATTTCAAAACGGGGGGAACGATGTAACGTCCCAGGTATTTAAGGAATAATACTTTTTTTACTTCTATTAATAGTTATGAAAAATATATTAATTTTATGTTAAATGGGACACTTATTTTGATATCATTCTCGATAAGCAATAATGGGTTTCTCCAAAATCTTACTTTGAACACAACTTTGAGTAATACCAAAAAATAATATAATAATGTTTTTATTTTAAATGGTAGTTAATGCACAACCATTTTATTTCCTAGAATGAACATAACTTAGTACATGATTATACATGTTTTCTAAATGTTTTTACATCTATCCAATAAATTTTAGAGTCTTAAAATAATAATGAATCTGATTTTAAGCATGAAATACTTTAATATTCTTTAAAAGGTCAATATACTGCCTTTGGATGGTGATCCATTTTTAAATATAGTTTTTGTCACTTTTATATGTCCCATTTTAAAAAATTATCTTCTACATTATAAGTTGATATTCAAAATTTACATTGGATAATTTCTTTTTGAATTTTTCTGAAAAAGTTCATTTTTTAATAAATAGTGAAAAATAATGCATTTTAAGTCAGAATAGTCTTTTCATATAATTTATTTATATTATTATATTGTCCATTTTATTGGTTTTAAAGTATAATTAGATAATATTTTTATCATTAAATCAAATTTTGGTAATTTTAAGTAATTTCACTATGAAATTGGACATAGATACATGTCAATATTTTGATAGTTATTACTTCTTAAAAACCCGTTTTTTGGTTTTGACAATGGGAATTATTTTTAAACTAAATTTTGACTCTTCTATGTTTTAAATTTGGAAAAATAGATTCCATATTTGGAATTAGAGGTTCGTAATTGTGTAAATAGATACCTTTCATTTTTAGAATTTATTAATAGTAACTTCACTAATTATTTTATTTACCATTGTTAAAGGGTAAATCTGGTTAATAAAGGTAAAAAATAATATTAAAATAATATAAATTACGCTAACAGAAGTCCAAAACCAAATGGTTGATATATGTCTAACCATGAGAATCCTTGGGGCTATTATTGGACCCCATGCATCCACTTGTGTATGAAAATGACATTTATTTACTTTTAATTTAATGTTAAGGAAAATATAACATAAACACGTAACTTTTTGTAAAATAGTTGTTGTATAGGGTTATATAAGATATATTTTCTACTATAAATAGTAATTAGAAATGTAAAAAAATTTCCCACATTATGGTATTTTATTTATAATATTTAGATATTAAATAAATAATTTTATTTATGACATAATGGTGATGTAGTGATTACCCTATTAATGAATGATTTAAATAAATGAGATTAAAAATATTATAAATAATTATTTTGAAACATTTTATGTCATAATTTTTTAATTAATGACCTTTTTTCGAAAGAATCAAGTTTTTATTGATTTTTAAAAAGTTATGATATGAATAACATAAAAATTCACATCAATGAGTTTTTAAAACAAATACTATTTTATTAAGTTATATAATAGTACTAAAAATACAAGATTCTTACAAATGGATATGATAATGTCATAAAGGTCATTAATGAAACACTTTAGGTTTTATTGTCATTTCATGGAAACTATATTAACCATATAGTATGAATATAGAAGAAGACTTTGTAATTGGTATGTTAGTTAACTAAGGGTTAAAGCTAAATGATATGGTTAAATTTGAAACCAAAACATGTCTAAAACTAATTGGAAGAGAGTATTTATACCCATAACCATATTATATTTTAAATATATCACATTGGTGTTATTATAATTCTAAAATCAATTAATAATATGATAATAATTTCAAACTTTCCTAAAGCACCTCTCCTCCCTTTTATAAAAGGAAATAAACTATAACCCTTACTCACAGATCTCAAGACGCATTGGCTCATCCAACATATTTTCAAATAAGATCCCAAAATTCATCTCTTCCTCCTATAATCCTTCCCCTAGGTAGAAGGAAATTCATGAAAGCCCTTTGCCTCAAATCAAAAGAAGTTAATCAATTTGAGGTCTTGTCTTCTCTCAAGTTCCTTTCTATTTTTTTCCTTCTCGACTACCTATGATCTTATTATTATTTGTTTTCATAACAAAAAAGTACCCATAATATACTAGCTTGTTTTTATGAGAATTATTTGAACTAAACTTACAAACATCTCCATCCAGTTGGCATAGAACTTACTGTTTTTGTGGAAGACAAACTAGTTCCTCACGAAATGATGATTTTTAAATATTCACCTACCACCTCTCATGGTGTCCATTATGATGAAACTATAACTATATATGATATATAAGATATTTATTTTATCTATATTATTCTGTAATTCAAATTTTGAACATACCTTTATGATTTTCATGTTTTATAAATATAGTAATTTTATTTCAAGAAGTGAGGACTACCTCCCCCTCAAAGTGATATGACTTGTTCCTTCCATACATGGAGCATATAAAAAGATTAAATTAATGAAAATATGTAACATATATAAAATATGATATTATACTAGAATTAATATATAACTATGTATCATTATGTTTTCATGCGTACGTACGACTTTCCTTCTCCCTGAACGATGCATTTCATTTCTTATCTCCAAATGTTATGGAGTATTATAAATACATATATACTATATATTTATGATATATATATATATGAATAATATTCTAGAGATATTTTAATTTTTACCACATGAATAAATTATAATTATATAAAGATCATTTTCGACTCAAGTACCCAATATCGAAAAAATGACTGATATAAACATAAATAATTTCAAAAAATTTATACCATGGTAATAAGTTATATAAAAGTAATAATAAACTTGAAAAAGGTTCCGAATAAATTAGAAATTACCCTATGTTTATTATTTAGGAAATTAATGAAAAAATGGGTGAAGTCAGACACGAGGTAAGGAAACTTCTTAATCCAAATTCCATTTTTTGGGTTAATCATCTGCTTCATGATTATGTCGTGCTATGAATATGTTTGAATGGACTAAGCTTGTTTTAAAAATAATATACATTTATATTGGGTGTATTTTTATTTGTCACAAAGAAATTAGCTCATTGATTTATCCTTAATATAATGATATGATCGTTGTATGGGACTTTGTCTCAATCTCCTTTAATTGTGGCATGTTTTGATAATATACACCACCTTCTTTTACAAAGTTTATAATAAACCCAGTTGACTTTTATTTTCATTCAAAAATAATCTTTTTTCTACGTAGCATTTTAATAAATAACAAAAAGAGTGTTTTTATCGTATGCAGCGATAACCACCTTTCTACCATAGTGAGCATTATTTGATATTTGGCTTCCTTAACAAGCTGTGATGTTTTAAAATGGAAAATAAATACCATATAATTTTTTTTTACATATTTTGGTATTGAAAATGGTTTTGAAAGTGGATTTACTATTTCAATATCATGATATTATTTGTTTTTATTAAAAATGTGATTTTATGATTGAAATGTTGGTATTTCAAATCTTTAATGTGTGATAATTATATAATGGTACATTAAAATTTGATGGGTGGTTACTTGATAAAAAAAATGATGGATGGTTACATGATAAACCAAGGAGGGTGGTTAAATTAAAACCTCCAATTCGTTAGGTATGGAAGTCAGCCATATGACTATTACATTTGTAAGAATGTTTTGTGGATTTCTAATGTATGATTATTCCATTTAATTATTATTATGTCTTATGTTTACCTTTTATATGTTATGTGTTCTTTAAATGGGTTTTATGTTAATATTTTGGGTTACAAAAAATGGTTAAGAAATTATCTTATATTCAGTGAAGTGTTTTTTCTACTTCTTTAAGGTGAAAAGTATTAATTTATAATAAAGTATTCATGGTTTACTTGTGTTTTTGAAAACTAACACTTTTCATTCCTTATGTATCTGTTATTGAGATATTTATGCTTATTGCAAGTTTTGAAATGTTTTTAAAATAAATTAAATATGAAGAGGGTCAAATATGGGATCAAAGAAAAGTCAGACTTTCTAAAACAAAGAACTAGTCATGTTTCTTTTTTAAGAGTTTTTGTTTTATAAAAAAATGGAAAATGATTATAAGTGTCTACTTATAATATTCATTTTGTTATGTATAAGTTATGAACTAATTATCTAAATCTCTAACCTAGAAAATATCGTCAATGTTAATTATTAACTTAATTAAAGAGAATTCAATATTTAAGGCTGGTTCCTTACAGTTATGATTATATTTATTGTCTTCTCCATAAATCATCTATTAGATAAGCTGTTGATCTGGACATTTATTTTTTTCAATCTTATGAATATTTATTTTATGGATGAAATAATAAGATCACATAAATAAAGGGACTATTAATGAAATAAGGAATTTAAATAAATGTATTAAATAAAAATGTTTTTTTTAGAAATTGTTTTAATAAATTAAGTAAAATTCACTTAATATTAACAAGACATGTAAATTATAAAACAAGAATTCTTTACACATAATAAATAAAATCCCTCAACATAATATTAAGTCAAATTAAGGCTTCTATTACATAATTAGAAATTGAACCTATATAACTAATTCTAGTAAAACATTTATAATATTAGGCGTCATTCTTTATTATTACTAAAAAAGTGACAAAAAGGGGTAGCTTTTATCAGTGCTAAAAAAAGAACTAAAAAACCAATTATCAATGATTTTTTTGGCACTGATAAAGATATCATTTATCAACACTTTATTTATTATTTTGATAAAGGTCCTGATTATGCCTATGAGTCCCACAAAGAAATAATGGACGTCTAACTACTTCTTTATTTACGATTTTTCTACATCGGATATTTAGAAGCCCGCTGTGGGGATGGGCTCCGACATACAGTCCACACACTCATATGGGACCTTGCCCGCCCATGGATAGGACCACTATAGGCTTCTCGCTGGACTATACACCTACTGTCCCTCCTTCTTATGCTTCATGTGGGCCTATATACGACCCAACCCACCTTCCCATTCAGGATATGACATATTTTTTTAATTAAATAATTATTAAAATATTTAATATATATATATATAAATTAAATTTTAATAAATAGTATATATTAAACATCGATATATAAAATGAATAAATTGAAACAATAAAAAAATTAAAATTAAAAAGGAGTAAATTTAAAAAAATGTTAAATGTTTTATTAATTACATAATTATTAACAAAAACGAATAAATTTAATATACATATATATAAATTATAAATATTAATAAATAGTCTATATCAAATATAAATATATATAATGAATAAATTGTATTAATTAGACCCAAAAAATTCAAAATGAATAAATTAAAAAATTATTAAAAAATTTATATATGAATGAATTCTTTATAAAAATGAATAAATTTAATATATATATATTTCTATTATTTATATATAGTAATAAATATTATATATTAAATATACATATATAAAATAATTAAAATTTAATAATTAAAATCATATTAATGTTTTATTCCTTTTAATGATTTTTATAATTAATTAACCATTAATATATTTAGTGCCTTTAATATAGAAATATATTTATGTATAAATTTATATATATATCAATATACATAATATTTCCTAAAATATCATTTATATAACCCAAAATATTTATTATTATATTAAATAAGTCATATATTTAATGTTGAATTGTATATATATTAATTAAAATTATTGAGTAATTGTATCAATTGATGATCATTTAATTGAATATAGTTTGATTACTAAATTTTACATATTTCAAACATGTGTTACATTAATTTCACTCATACATATACACAATTAATGTATTTTTATATGCAACACACACATAAATAATATTTCTATAATTTATTCAGTTTTTAATATTCATTTCAGAATTATATATATTAACATAATATATTTAAGATATATTAGGTTTCTAATTTTTAAATTTTATCATTTTTTATATTTTAATTCAATGTATACTATTAATTAGGTTTTAATATTTTTTGAACCTATTCATTCTTATTAATATTTATTTCATTATTAGACACTACATATTTAATAATGTCATTAATTTCACGCACACTAATACTTGCATAATTAATGAAATCTTATATTAAAACACATACACATAATATTTATGTAATTGATTCAAATTTTAATATTAATTTAATATTTTTCAGTAATATAAATTTTTTAACATATTATGCTTTTAATAGGTAAATTTTATTTATTTCTTTATTATTATTATTAGTATATTTAATATTATTTATTCATTATTAATAGTATTAATATTTTTTTGGTATTTAATCATTTTCTAATATTTATTTACTATGTTTTAATATTTATAATATGTATTCATATTCATTTCAAAACATATATATTTTTTATAACTTATATAATTTATAAAACTTATCATTTTTTCAGTATTTTTAAAGTGAAATCATTTTTAATTATTCTATTTCCCTCATTTTTAACATTCTTGTATTTGAGAATATATATTAATTAATAATATAAGAAATATATATATAAATTAATATTTATAAATAAATATATTTATGATTATATATTTATTATATTTATATATTTATATATTTATAATTATAAATAAATAAATATTTTTTTTTTGAAAAGGTGTTTATATAATTATAACTAAATAATTATATATTTACTCAGATTGGCATGAACGATGGGTTAAAACCCATGTTCCTAGAAAATTTACTATTAAAATAGAATGCTCACAAGAAAAGACAACGAAAAAACAAAGGAAAAAAAGTGGGAAAATCAATGCCACAAAAATAAAGCATCACTCATCAATTACCTTCTTTTATGTTTGGCACCCCTTCCTCAAGAGCCACCCTGACCTCTCGGGTGTTTTCCACTCTTACACTTCAATGGATTCTACCTAAAGAAATCCTGATTATCTGTATATGATCATTCGTCTTCTTCTTTATAAGGATAAATGTCACTAGTGAAATAATTTTTTAGAATCTAATCATTTCCATCTTGGTTGACAGATCCTTCAACTCAGAATTTCCCTTGGACATTATCAAATCCCTCATGAAATTCTCCCCTATATTTATAACAATTAAAAATATTAATAAAATTAAATCTAATTTTACAGGGTTTAGAGTCTGGTGGGACAATGGTGTCTGACTCAATGACGACCTTCTCTTCCAGTGAACCAAGACCATCATCATCCTAGTCCGCTTCTTTTCATGGTGGTGAATCCTACTGGACAACAGCAATAGGTATATATTCAATTATTCTAGATTGATCAACCATCTCCGCCCTTTCTTGGGAAATTTTTTTAGACCTCCCCCTGGAGAGGTGGTATAAGAGAGGGGTTGAAATTGGTTTTCCTATATACGGTTATCTAATAAACCTCATTATCCACTAAATCATTTATTTACTTTATCACGAGTCAATTTATTTCCTACTCGATCAGCTTGAGGCTGATCGATAATCTCATTCTCATTTCCCATGACTATGGTGAAATTTTTTCACATCTCCCTACCCTCCTCTTCATACAGATCAATCAAACAATTAGATGATTTTGAATATTTGATCACACAAATAGGGTCACTTCCATGTTGCTCTACATCTTCTTCATTTACAATTTCATCATATTACCATGAGGTCATCACCTCAACATCTACACCAGTGGCTCGACTAAGGTTTCCATCACAATTATATTAATAACATTACCTAATGTTGTATAAATTTTCTAGGAATGAACCCCCTTCCATAGAATAAACAAAGTATATGTGTTAATTCAACATCAAATAAGGGGTGCCTGTAACTCTCACAGTAGAACAATTTCTAATAGTTTGGCCTCCCTTTCTTGTACAACTTTTCTTGTTGCAATCAAGTTCTTCATGAACATGAAATGAGATAAAGAGGAATACTACTTACCTCATATAATTGTGTTGATCGTACTTAATTGATTTATATTAAAGACATAATTTGGTAATTTTTTCAGAAACAATTTCAATTCATACTCATCACTATGAGTATATAGCTAAACATTGTAAAAGAACATGGAACATAAATGTACCTCAATCAGTAGGTAAGCACAGTCACTAGACCATGCAATTTAGGTTTCTGGATATATCTTTATCGGAAATCTTATATACATTGCAACATCATAGAAATTCCAGGAGGTAAAATAATCAAGCTGATCCCATAGACCCAAACCCATACATACACCTAAGTAGGGTTTCAATTTTGATATCATTCCGATATATATAGTAATTCTTACTCAAACTAGATTCACTAACATCCCCAGGCTCACATCCTTAGTTAATTTTAAGGGAAAACATAATGAAACCATCCTATTCTATTATATACACATTTCCAATCTATCAAACCCCATAGAATTGAGAGACGAGAGAAAACATCATCCATTTTATAGGGGTTCTAAATTTTCATATGAATTATATGGGAGATAGTGTAATTATTACCCAAATAGATTCACTCGATAATGAATTCCTAATTAGAAATTTAATACACTATTGGACCTTTCTCACGAATGATTCCTTCCTTTGTATCTTTGAACTTGAAGAAATAATGATGATCCCAATCATTTAGGGATGTGGGTTCCCCAATAGGTCCAATAGTAGTCAAATTAGGATCCCTATATTGAAAAACACCACCGTTATAACAAGTAACATCACATCCAGTAAGGAGGGCCTTTATCAAAGGAGGATTGATCAGAAACTCCATTGAAATCCCTACTCACAACAACGAGATCCATTTTCACAAAGAACACGACACAAACCACAATGATCCATCTTTAATAATGATATAATTAAATAATTATAAAATTATAATAAATATATTTAAATAATGAATATATTTACTAGAATTATATTAATATTTATATTCATTTCTTATATATATATATTTCTATATAGTGATATATATATATATATATAATAATATATTTATATTTATAATTATTAAATTATAAAAGATAAATTTAAACAGTGATTATATTTTATATTTTTCTATTTCTATTTACATATATTTTTTAAATATATTTTAATATATAAATATATAAAATGATATAAATATATTTATTTATAAATGTAAATTTACTATTTTTATAAAATTATATATTTATAATTATAAAAAAATATATAATATAGAGGAGGGTGTGAGGGATCAATGTTCTTGGCATTAATGGCCTTTCGCTGGACGAAATCAACTCGCTTTCAACAATATCAAACACATATCGATTGATTTTCATGTGTTAGTGAGTGAAAATCATGGAGATCCTTGGGTGTGAGACTTAGATAGAGGTATGTGATCTCTTATATAATTTCTAGAAACAACCATAAGAAGAATCATAAAAAAAGGTTCCATGGATCTTTTTGAGGTGGATCTAGATGCAGTAGGTGAAAGGTTATTGGTGGGTAAGAACCCATTTATTGTAAGGCTTGTGCTTCTAAAGGGAGATAATGAATGGATATTGGATGAGTTATCTGATAGGGTATCCAATATTTTTTGGTTTTTTTATTGCAGATGAATTTCAATTAGATATGGCTTTTTTCCACAATTTATCCCTTCAAATGGATTGGAGCTGCGAGCATGGATCTTCAGTTTCATGTTTTTGAAACCAGGTACCTTTCACATTCATTATTGAAGTCGTGATTTCTATTTTTTGAATGTTGCGAACACATTTTCATTGGTGTAGGTTAGGATCCCTAGAATCAATTTCATCCTATGGAATCTAATGATACACTATGATGTTTTATTGTGATTGGAGTGTCGATTAGATGAGATAGGGATACCCAGAAGTTGAGCTTCTAATACTTTTCACAAATTCACATTGAGGTGGACCTTAATACTACTCTGATTGATAAAATAATTATTTCAACCCCTAGTGATGATTTTTATCTCTGTGTTGAATATGAGAAGAATCATCAATACTTTATGGGTTACTATTCTATTGGTCATTCAATTGAAGAATGTTGTCAGGATGTTTTTTGTTGTAAATGAAATGCTTCTAATCATATGGAAAAGGCCTGCATGAAAGTTTTTTAGTCTATTTTGGGTGGTTTTATGTGTGTCAAGAGGGGTGTTATTTCTAGTTTGAAGGTGGTAGAGACCTCACGAGATCCTGGGCATGGGGGGAAGTCCCATTCTTGAATTAATTCACTACCAAAAGATAAAGGGGTAATGTTGATGGTGAATTCCAATATCTCATTGAAATAGGACTTATGCAATAAGGATGATGTTAATCTAGTTTATGAATCCTCATATAAGACTTTTGACCATGAGGTGAAAATTCATGAGGAGTTTTATTGTGAGATAGACAAGAATCTATTATTTTCAAAACGAACGGAAATTCCAAAGTGGTGGATGAGGAGGGATTACAGATGGTTTCTTATAAGAAACCATAAAATTCCACCCATGCAAGGCATATGTATGATTTTGGAAAACATGGGAAGGTGCCCAATGATGAACCATAGGAACTTACTCAGGTAGATATGATGGGGTATGAGGCAAATTTTACTTTTCTCTATGAAGTTTCATTATAGGATGATCATCCAATAGAATAGTGTGACCTTTCTACTGGTGGTTCAACTGATGTCATTGTGGATACTGAGGAGGGAAATATTTATCTTTTGGACTCTAGTATAAGTAAAATTTCTTTGCCTATCATATTAAAAATATCAATCAGTAAGGATGTTTTCTATTAAGAGTTTGGAAAAGTTCATGAATCATTCTGTGTTAAAACACAATCTCTTAAAATGTAGATAAATTATGATCAACAAGATAATGATTTTAGATCATAATGAATTTGGTGTGAAAAAATACATTGGAGGCACAGAAACAAATGATGAATATGATGATTCATAGAGTATAGATGACAGCTGGAATGATACCAAGAAATAGAAGATAAGTTGACACCCGAGAAGTCGGGGAGGAACTTGTGGGATTGGTGGTTAACATAAAAGCAAGAGACATTCTATGTTTTTTAGCGATGGTGATGCAACCTTTTTATATTTATAAAATTATATATTTAGAATTATTAATATATATATATATATTATTCTCTATCAAAATCATTTATATATTTATAAATAAGTAATTATATTTTTTAAAAATTAAAATTTTTTAATAAATATCACTAAATTATATTTATATTTAAATATTTACATATTTTTATTTAAATTTATATAATTATTTAAATATGTATAATGATATAAATACATTTATAATTATATAAAAATATTTTTTTATATAATTATAATTATAAATCTTTTCCAGTGCTAAACAACCACTATCAAAATCCATCTTTATTTGCGATAATGTTTTTGTGTTGAGAAAAATAACTTTTGTCAGTTCTTGTTTAGTGATGATGAATATATATCTCTATCAGTGCTAAAAATGTATATAAAATATATATTCATCTGTGGTAAAAATTTAGTGCTAATAAAGATGGATTTTGTTAGTGCTAAACAAGAAAAGATAAATAAGTCTTTTATCAGCGATTATTATTTTAGCATTGATAAAACCCCTCTTTGTGAACATTTTTTAGAATCATTGATAAAACCCCCAATAATATTTTAAAAATAACCCTCACTACACAAATTTTAGTTTCATTGTTCATGCTCTCATGGATGTCCAATGGTTCTAACACTCCCCCTTGACCTTCTATCCGATGAATCAAACCGCAAATCTATGGTATATTATTTTTATCCAACTGTATTTTTACTTTCATGTTCAGGTTCAATGTTGTGTGGTTGTGAAATTTTATCTTGGATAGATGATATCGTAGTTCCTTGTTTATGAGCCTTATCGATTAAGTACCCACCATCATTCATCCTCCATTTCTGGATCCTTGTTTTTGGGTCTCTGGTTTCCTGATTTTACCCTATGACACCTCACTCCGGTCCTTCTCAGTTCACATGTTGTGTTTTTGTTTATTTTCACCCACTATATTAAAATTGGATTCCTCTTGTTCTTAGTGTCACCCCATTCCAGTAGCTCTATCACACTACCCCATATAGGTTGTCATCCACTTCTCCACATCCTAGGATTTCAATAGTAGAGTTTGGCTACTGCCTCATGGAGGAAGAGCAAATATTTTTTGAATTTCTTATGGTTGAAATGTAATTTGATAAATAATTCATATATTATATCTTATAAAAAGGTTCACTAAAGTGTTTATTATTATCTACTAAAAATCAATGAAAAAACTTACCATTACATATTCAGTGAAGACACTTTTATCTACCCTTCAAGTTGATTTTTTTACCATTACCTACTATATATTACGTACTTTTATGTATTTGAAAATCATATATATTTTGAGGTTGCAGATTTATATGAGATGATTATTTGAATTTTAATATTATAAATGTTTAAGACATTTAAGATTTGTATGACCAAGTGGTTTCAATTTCTAATTTTGAGGAAGCCCAAACCCTCTTTTAGTAGTTATGAGAAATTCATGATGGTACTTATTAATTAATTTGTTTCAGATTTCTCAAATTTATTATTTATTATATATTTTTTGATTTATTTACAGAATATGTCTATCAAATATATATATATATATATATATGTATATATATATATATGAAATTCTGTTTTTTCAGAAAAATCATAAAGTACATTAATTATTGGTTTTCATACTTTCAAGGATAAAATTATTGATTAGATTGACTAATTTTTTTTAAAATAAGGTCATCTAGAGAGGCCAAAAATATTTTTGAGTTATGTAGATGATTTTTTTGTAGATAGATAAATTCTATAATGGGTTGAAAAATTCTTAATATGATGGTTATTTTCAAACTACAAAACTTTAATATAACTTTTCTTTAGAATAATAAGGGAGAATAAAGAAAAAAGAAGCTTTTTAGTATTTTGAAACTTTGATGATTCCATTGATGTATGTTTTAGACATTGACTTTTAGAACATGCATACTCTCTTAAATAAGAATCACAATATAAAAATTAATGGTTAAACTATGTGTTTTAAACATTATTAATCATCTTATATATTTTTTATTTCTATTTTAAGTGCTCAATTCTAGTAAAAAGTGTGAGAGACAATGTTTTAGTTACTTTTACTATGCCATTATATCCAAATAAAAGGTATATAAAGGATATGTATAATATTTTTAATTGATATCATTGTAAAATCTCATGGAACCTTCCATGTTTTTTCATCTTCTTTCACTCAATTGTGAGATCACATGGAAAATGATATAAATAAATATCATCAAGACTACATTGGGTGTTGATAGTGTTTATAAGGGGTTATTATTTATAGAAATGTATCACTAGAAAATCCACTTTTTTCAAAATATTTATTTACACTTTATTTGTTTTATAATCAAAATAAAAGATAGATGATGAAACTAAACTGTTAAAACTGGGTCCCGTTGACAGCACAACAACCCCCCCTTAACATGGCCGTTGGGTCCTTGCCCACCAGGTACCCCCCCAGTTGCCCCGCAAACACGTGGTGCCCACCCCAGGGTCCACCCACATGCCTGAACGGGTCATCTGACTAATATGATAGTCCCCACAGGCCAACAGTTGTCCTTTCCAGTGTGTTTTGTCCTCACTCACACACATCCTGAGAAACTTCCTAGAAGTTTACCCATCCTGATCACTACTCCAAGCCAAGCATGCTTAACTGTGGAGTTCTAACTAGGTAGGCTCCCGAAAAGGAAGGTGCACCTTGTTGACATGAGTCATATAATTTAGTCATTTAACCCTTTATCATTTGGGGATGTTACAATCACCCCCCTTTTAGAGCACAACGCCCTCGTTGTGGGCCCTACATCTCAACCCAAGCAGTGCACTGCAGTTAAGGCTGGGTTCCTCCTCTGATACCAAATGTGACAACCGGGTCCCGGTGATAGCACACCCACCCCGCCTTAACATGGCCGTCGGGTCCTTGCCCACCAGGTACCCCCAGTTTCCCCACAGACACGTGGGGCCCACACCAGGGTCCACCCACATGCCTGAACGGTTCATCTGACTAATATGATAGTCCCCATAGGCCAACACTTGTCCTTTCTAATGTGTTTTGTCCTCACTCACACACATCCTGAGAAACTTCCCAGAAGGTCACCCATCCTGATCAATACTCCAAGCCAAGCATGCTTAACTCTGGAGTTCTAACCAAGTAGGCTTCCGAAAAAGAAGGTGCACCTTGTTGACATGAGTCATATCATTTAGTCATTTAACCCTTTATCATTTGGGGATGTTACATAAACCATCATGAAGAAGGGAGTTTTTAATTTTTAAAACAGTTTAAATCACCCAGTTCACCCCCCCACTTAAGACATTTTCTATGATAGTGTTGGGAAAATAATTCAATTGAGTAATAGTATAGAATCATAAAGAAAGGATATAATGAAGAGGATTTGTAGGTAGAATATTATTAGGAAGATAAAAAGAAGGCATGCAAAAATTTTGGTATAAGTATATTCTTGGTAAAGAATCACTTTTTATTAAAGATTTAAATTTATATTAGTGTTTTTTTGTAGAAAATTAAATAGGTTAGGAGTATTTTCTATTCTAGAATAGATAATGGATAATCACTACTCATTTTTAAATATATATAGTGATTTTAATAGACTATGTGAACATGGGTTTGTCAAATTATTCCAAGGATATAACTACCCATTTTGAGCAGTGAACATTTTTAAAATACACTATGGGTTAACATTATTATTATTAGATATATAAAAAAACATTTATAAAAGTAAATTATATAGAAGAAATGATAACAATGGAAGAATTTGTATTTAATAAATCCATTAAATAAATAGGACAAATATTAAGGGTTGTATAGTCAACTAATAATGAATTATCCTTTCAATATGATACAGATACATGGATAGTAAAATTTTGAAGGTAGATTAAAATGAAAATAGATATTGTTAAATCTTGAAAGGAATGATATCACATTAATGGGATGTATAAACATATTTCTATTTAATTTATGATGTTTAAAAAGTCAGATATTAAAATAATCAAAAAGTAAATCGTAGGTGCCTATTGAGAAATACAACAAATGAGGAGATGAATTTTTAATATATATCGGTTTGGTATAAAAATCAAAAAAAAATTGTAAAGTAAATACCATGATGTTTTAGGATATATATACCCACCCATGTTCTACTATAGTAACATAATAGTTTTAGAATGGTACTGAAAATATATTCCTAGAAAAAGGTACAAAAATCTGGTGGAATATATATAAGTAATAATCTCAAAAAATATGAAATATATATATAAAAATCTATAAAAAAATAAATAGGATATATAGATCACTATGCCTAATAAACGACTAATTAACTTATGAATGAAAAAATAATTATGCCAATATGGATATTTTAAATTTATAAAATAGTTGAATAATGTGTGAATGGAAAGGAAAATTTTATCTTCCTAGAAATGTTATTGTTAATGAAAAATGAAATATCATTGATATTACTACATGAGTAATTAATATGATATTTGATAATAGTTCCAATCGATATAAATAGTGTTGGTCGGAGTGGATACTCAAGAGGGGGGTGAATTGAGTTCCAATTAAAAATTACTATTTAAAATATTTGTATTAAAATCCCCAATTCATAAAACAAGCTAAACTTTAGTGAATTTATAAAGATTGTAAATGTTCAATCAGTTTCTCTAAGATTGATTACTTCTCAGTTAACTTAATCTAAAGATTAAGTTAGCTTTTGAAACTAACTTACTGGTTCACAAGAATTACAAACAATTTCTAGTTCATCTATCAGAGTTACATTAAAGTAGATTTATATTTAAAGTACTTAGCAGCAGAATATTAAAAATAGTTTTAAAAAAGGAAAAATGGACAACAGTTTTAAAACAAGAGGTTCAGTCTCATGCTGAGACTTAGTCCTCTTAAATAGTTTATATAAACTATGATCCACACCCTAGATCAAGGTTTTACAATAGTACTCATACTCTTCATGTCCTCAGAACTCTACCACAATTCTACATGGGTAAACAAAAACAACAGCCCTCAGGCTATCTAGGTCACACATTAACTCCTCCAAAATTCACAATGGGATACAATAAGGTGTAAAAAGTTTGGTGTGAGGATTTTGTATCCTCCAGTTCAGCCCAGGAGTTAGTGTGTGTCTAAATAGATAGATGCACATACACTGCTCAAAATGTTAATCTAAGGTATACTAAGAGGAAATAAATGGATAATGAGTTTGGAATGCTCTGAGTGATTTCAGATGATCTCTGGACTCGTCTGGATGTTGCAGATGTTATTCAAGACCTTTCTGGTGAGGATGACACAAAACAGAGTGTCGTTGTTCTTCCCAGCTATAGTTATTCATCCTTGTGCATATGATGTTCAGTAAGGCACAAGAACTCGGCATCAATGTTTGTATCAGGTGAATGATCTTCTTGAAGCTCTTCTTTCATTTCGTGGACCTTCACACATGTATTCTCTCCTTCTCCTTGTGTGTCTTTTTATGTATATATATATTTTTTGTGTTTCATGTCTTTCACTACAGATAGATCTTCCTTTTTATTCCTTGAGATCTGGTAAAAATAATGATTAATTTTTAATAGGTACGAGGTATGGTTCCCTGACATCCAATAACCAATATTAATTAATTGTATGTGCATTAAATTAAGAAAATATGATCGTTGGAATTAAATAAGAGTTAATAACAATTCAAACAGTTTTCAGGAGATCGGTAGGTCATTTGAATTTAAATTTGTATTGGTAGGTCATGTGATCAGCATCGGCTTCGGTAGGTCATGTGATTAGCATCACCATCGGTAGGTCATGTGATCAGCACCAGCTTCAGTAAGTCATGTGATCAGCATCATCTTCGGTAGGTCATGTGATCAACATCAACATCGGTAGGTCATGTGATCAGCATGAGCTTCCGTAGGTCATGTGATCAGTATATGCTTCGGTAGGTCATGTGATCAGCATCACCTTCGGTAGTTTATGTGATCATCATCATCTTTGGTAGTTCATGTGATCAACATATGCTTCGGTAGGTCATGTGGTTAGCATCAGCTTCAGTAGGTCATATGATCAGCATCAGCTTTGGTATGTCATCTGATCCGCATCAGCTTCGGTAGGTCATCTGATCATTGGTGTGACCGTTTTTATTGGTGTGACCGTTTTTATTTGTGTGATCATTGTCATCAGTGCAATCATTGTCATCGGTGCGATAACTGTCATCAGTGAATCAAGAATATAACTAATGGTGATTCAAAAACATGAAATTCTCACAAAGTGTCTGTTTAATCCAGAATACTTCCAGGTCAATAGTAAACCATAAATAATCATAGATAAACATATATAGAAATGATTAAACATATATAAATGCATTTCAAAAAGATTTAATAATTGACTAAATTGACTTATAAATGAAAACAAAAATGATTTGTGATTATTAAAATAACTATCGCACAGAGGGTTCAACAATCTCTCCATTTTTGATAATCACAAATCTATGGAATAAATGAAGAGGGAAGATGATAGAAAACTCATTATGATCCCCCCTATGTAAAAACAGTATATGTATAAAGGTAAACATGTCATCAGAGCATGGAATCAGATCATAAACAAAGTTAGATTATATCAACATATCATCATAGCTAGCAAACATGACCATAGATCTAAGAATAAAATAGAGCTCTATGCCTACTGAAGCTTATATAATCTATATCATGGCATTAGAGCTTAAAGATTATTTAGAGCTTATATATTGTTTTCTCCTTGCATATATTTATACATACTGTTTGACCCCTTAGATATTTATTTATACTATTCTCCCCCTTTGAGATTATCGAAAAAAGTAATGAGAGAGAGAAAAAAAGAAGAAGGTTTCATTGAAATAACATCTAAAAAGATACAAGAAAAAATAAACCCTATCAAAAATGACAGGCACCACTATTTCTGGGGGTGAATAGGAGGTTTCCCTTTAGTAGAGGGAGGAATGGATGGGCCAGAAGGTGCTTTGATGGAAGCTTGATTTGGCCGGATGGAGAGAGGAGGTAAGACAATTCTGGCTGTAAGCAGACTGGGTGCTAAGGTTACTGGATGGTGGCTAGAGGATCCTCTTGAAGGTGGCTACTGAATGACAGGCTGAATATTGGATAGAGCTTGAGAAAATAATATCTAACTAGGAGAAACACTAGATGAACTGAGAGGCTCAGCAGTAGGAATAAAAAATTCCTTTGCTTGCACATGAAGATACAGTTTGGGAAGATTGACAAAATCCTAAATTAATTCCCCACCATATTTCATGGCCTTCTCAAAATCATCTTTGTTCTGCATGAAAATTTCTAGAGTGGGAGTAAAATCCTTCAACTATTGGACCTGAGCCTTAAAGACTGGTGTGACTGGAGGTAGGTTCAAATTCAAAGCGATGAATTTAAACTGATGGTTCAACTCATTCTTGGTATAAATTTTAGAAAATTTGTGATCCACTTTTTCTTTGATATCTTTCTGAACTTTAGTAGCATCAACCGAATACAACTTCACCATCTTGTGAATATGATCACTATTTTATTTCTTCATTTTCAAAGAATCCAACTCCAAATCTATCCAGGGGCTTCTAATTCTTCTTTTATAACATATTTTAAGGCATTAGTCTCATGTCCATTGATCTTGATCACTTTGGAGGAGCTAGCATGAGCAACAATCTGAGTTATCCCAGCCTTTAATGTTCTCAAATCATATTTCTTTAGGTGTTATATCAAGTTTCTCAAAACTTCCATCATACCAGTGATGGTTGATCTAAATTCTCCTAATAGAGATACAAAGTCACTGTTCAAATCCTTGAGTGCTTGATTCAATGAGGAAATGTGTCTGCCAATCATATCACCAGTATTGCACATGACAGGCTTAATAATATTTACAACTCTTTGAGTTATAGCATCCATAGTAGCCTCATATATATTCACAGGATTAGGATCAATAGAATTAGATAATTACTCTTTCGTTGTTTCTCTGACTGCATGGAGAAACTCATCTTTAAACTTGTCAAAATCAGATCGAGAAATAGAAGAACCAGGTCTTTTTTCAGTCACTTGAACTTCCTCAGCAACTGGTCTAGCCTCAACTGGATGGCTTACTCTTGCAATATTCACTTCTTCTTCCTCTTCCTCTGAATAATTCAAACCTAGAACCACAAAACCTGGGTGGTCTTTTCATTCAGCTTTACAAGAGGTATACTTAGGCTTTAAAATATAATCTTTACCAGAATTTTCAAGAGAGTTTTCCCTATCTACATCAATCACAGTATGCAGTGTCCTTTCTACCTTAGGAATAGTTTCATGCTCAACTGATTGTGGTTGTGGATTAGCTTGAATCATATCATGACCGTCCACTGGTCAATTACTTGCATCATAATCATCATCATCGTCACCAATAATATTTCCATTATTGTTTACCAAAGTCTAATTGGTACTATCTTTGTTACTGGATTCATACTAGTCAGAATTGGATACTTCAGTGTCAACTTCTTCTTCAACACCTAGAAAGGGTTTTGACTCAGGTAACTTAATAGGTGGAATAGCTTGTCCAAATTCCATTCTTTTGACTTATTGTATTAGGCTCACTCCTTTCATTTGGAGGTGACTCAGGTTTTTTTTTCAGTATCGACATCATCATCAGCTTCAACGTCCCATGTTTCCTTCCTATAGGACTCTCTAGTGTCCTTATGAACTTCTGTCACTTCTTCCTCATCAGAATATACAACTTCCTCATCAGGTTTTAAACCAGGATCTCTCATCCCATTTTGTCTCTTAGAGTGGTCAGTAGGATTAAAGGATGCATACAACCTATCTTCATCAACAACCCATGCCTTCTTCCATAAATTCCAGTTAATTTTTATTCTTTTTCTCATATCCTTTCTAATACAAAAACCACTACAAGATGAGATAAATTCATCTCCATCTTCAACACAACCGAAAAACTTTTGCATGGTAGAGAGTTTCTTAGAAAAGAATAAGGTTGTAGCCTTCTTTAATGGCATTAACATCTTAGAAATATGAACAGTAATGTATCTACACAAGCTGATCTTCTCATAATTTTTCAATAAAAACAACAAGAAAACATCTTGATACTTCACAGAAGCAAAATCACACTTTTTGGGACATATTTGGTGCTGAATAAACTTAAACATGATTATACTTTCTCCATCTAACTCAGCAGCTATTATTTTTATGGATTCAGATTTTCCAGTTTACATCTCCAGAGCATACTCATATGAAAAAAATTCACTGGTAGGAGGAATATTGCTAGTGTAATACTCATATATACCTTTATGTGGAACCCCTAAACACTGATCCCATTACTTTGATGAAAAATTTCTCTTTTTTTCCGTTCATCACTAAAGATAATATTAAAACTTCTGCTCCATCCAATGCAATACTCAAATTCAAATAAAACTCATGCACTAGCTTTGGGTAGTAGACTCGGTTATTATTACAGAACCAATATTTCCATCCTTGCATCTCTAACACTTTTAAAAGCATATAATTACTAGATAACACCCATTCGAAACTTACTTCGTTTTCTGCAGTGTCCACCTGAGTCTCCAATTTTGGGTTCACAGATTTTTGAGTCGTGCTGCTCAATTCTCCATGAGCACGTTTCACAGGTGAGAAGATATCAGATTCCTTGTCTTGTCAATTTTTCTTTTACCTCTAGAGGTTTGTGAGGTTTGAGAGGTTCGGGGGAGGGGGGTTCGAATGTTCGGGATTCAGAATATGTGGAGTTCAGAGGGAGATGGAAGGTCAACAACTTTTAGGAATTGAAATAGCCATTGGTCATTAATTTTATCATTTAGGGTTACAATATTAAATATAATATTGTTTAGGTAAAACAACATCATTTAAATAAACATCAATGATTTCATATACTATATAAATAAATCGGTAGCATAGATCAGTCTCACTGATTGGTTTTACTGGTTACTTTCACTGATTGGTTTCACTGATTGGTTTCACTGATCGGTTTCACTGATCAGTTTCACTGATCGGTTTCACTGATCAGTTTCAATGATTGGTTTCAATGATCAGTTTCACTGATCGGATTTACTGATTGGTTTCACTGATCGATTTCACTGATTGGTTTCACTGATCGATCATACCTAACACTTGTTTAATAAAATATAACCTTTCAGAGCTTAAGGGCTTGGTGAAAATATCATCCAATTGATGTTCAAAGTCAATAAATTCTAGAGAAATATCACCCTTTTGATAATGATCTCTCAAAAAGTTATTTCTGACATCAATTAGCATAGTCCTAGAGTGAGACACAAGATTCTTAGATATGTTAATTACACTAGTGTTATCACAATTTATAGACACATGTTTAAATTGATATCCATAGTCCAATAAAGTGTGTGTCATCAATAGAATTTGTGCACAATAACTACCATCATCAATGTATTCTACTTCAGCAGTAGACAATGACACAAAGTTCTATTTCTTACTACACCAAGATATTAGGGACTTTCCCAATATATGACATGTTCCAGATGTTCTCTTCCTATATAAATTGCAACCAGCAATGTCAGCATCCGAAAAACTTATTATGTCAAAAGATTGTCCTTTTGGATAAAACAATCCTAAATTGGTAGTATGTTTAAGATATTTGAAAATCCTTTAAATAGTAATAAAATGAGATTCTTTAGGATTATCTTGAACTCTTTCACTCATTCATACACCAAACATGATATCTGGTCGACTAGAAGTAAGGTAAAGTAAGCTTCTTAAATGATCCTTTTTATATTTACTTTGATTTAAAATAATACCATCTTTCTTTTGAAAAATTTGAAATCCAGGAAAATACTTGAGT
Organism: Viscum album; assembly: GCA_963277665.1. Taxonomy (NCBI): domain Eukaryota; kingdom Viridiplantae; phylum Streptophyta; class Magnoliopsida; order Santalales; family Viscaceae; genus Viscum; species Viscum album. Next base: position 1,595,870,471 of record OY728150.1, read on the forward strand.
TCTCCCATTAAACTCATTTCAAATTCATTTTGCATAATCTTTTAAAAATCACTACATAATTTTTGTTAGAAGATACAAAGATAATATCATCAACATATTTTTGTACAATCAAAATATCTTTAAGAAATTCATTTAAAAAAAGAGTGGGATCTGCAATTCCATTAGTAAAACCTTTAGAAATAAGAAAATTTGTAAGTCTATCATACCAAGATCTTGGCGCCTATTTTAAACCATATAAAGCTTTAAAAAGTTTAAAAACAAGATTTTAAAAATGGGGGTTTGAATATCCAGGTGGTTGTTCCAAAAAAAATCTTCAATTATAAAAACATTTATAAATGCACTTTTGACATCCATTGGATATAACATGAAATCTAGATGAGATGCACAAGCAAGTAAGATCCTAATGGATTCTAATCTAGATACAGGTGAAAAGGTTTCTTCAAAGTCTATTCCTTCTTCTTTATTGTAACCTTGTGCAACTAATCTATCTTTGTTTCTAATGATGTTTCCAGATTCATCAATTTTATTCCTAAAAACCAATTTAGTACGTATGGTAATGGTGTCCTTGTGGATTTATACTAATTCCCAGACATTGTTCCTTTCAAATTTATTTAACTTTTATTGTATCTCAATTACCCAATATTCATCATTGATTGCATCATTGATATTTTTAGTTTATAGCTATGAAAGAAATGCTTGATGTTCAACCTGATTTCTCAAAGAAGCTCGAGTTTGTGTTCCTCTATCTAGGTTACCTACAAATGCATATAGAGGATGGTTTTTCAGAATCCTAGTTGATCTAGTAAAGGTAGGACTAGAAATTTCAGGTTCTTCTCTAGTTTCAGGTTCAACAGAAACAGGTTCTGGTGTATTTCCATAGCTAGTTGTCTTTACAATAGGTCCACTATCTTTATCATTAATATTTAGAATAGACAAGTCTCCTTTAGTATTTTCAACAACATGTTTAGGTTCATGTGGATCACTTTCATCAAATTTGATGTGAACAGATTCTTCCACACATTTGGTTCTATTATTAAAAATTCTATTGGCATTGATAGTAATTAAATATCCTAAAAATATTCCTTCATCACTCTTGGATGAAAATGTGTCTAGATTATCTTTAGTATTCAGAATAAAAACATTGCAACCAAAAACATTGAAGTAACTATGTTTAGGTTTCCTATAATTCTAATGATCATAAGAGGCTTTCTTAAGAACAAGTCTAATCAAGAATCCATTTATAATATAACAGTCTATATTGATAGATTTAGCCCAAAAATAAACAGGTAAATAATATTCATTTAGCATAATTCTTGAAATTTTCTGAAGGTTTTTATTTCTTCTTTCTACTACACCATTCTGTTGAGGTGTCTTAGGGGCAGAAAATTTTCCATTATAGCCATTAAGTGAGCAGTAAGATTCAAACTCATGATTTTCAAACACAGGACCATGATCACTTCACAGGGTTTTAATCTTAAGTCCACTAAGGATTTCTATAGACATGGAGTATTTAATAATGTAAGAGAAAGCTTTACTTTTGTGAGCTAAATAGTATACCCACGTATATCCAGAAATTTCATCTACTAGAACATAAACATAGTGCTTCCAATTCAATCTAGAAACTCTAGAAGGTCCAAACAAGTCCATGTGAACCAACTCAAGAGGTTGAGAAGTTGAAACTTATTTCTTTGGTTTAAGGAAACTTTTTGTTGCTTTACCTTTTGAAAGGGATTACAAACATTATCAGCTGGGAATTCAAGTTTAGGTAGGTCTCTAACTAAGTTATTCCAAGTCATTTTTCTAAGTGAATGTATATTGTAGTGTCCTAATCTTCTGTTCCAAAGCCAAGATTAATTATGAAAAACATTTAAACATGTAATATTCTACTTAGCTATAGAATTCAAATCTATAGCATTTACATTTTCATTTCTTAAGGAAGAAAATACTAAAATATTTTTATAATTAAAAACATTACCAAAATCATTTTCAAATTTAACATTAAAACTATCATCACATAACTGAGAAATACTTAACAAGTTATATTTTAATCCATCTACAAATAAAACTTTAGAAATTAAAATTGAATCAGTCTTACCAATTTGACCTAGGCCGATGATTTTCCCTTTAGAGTTATCACCAAAGATAACATATCCTCCATCAATCTTGATTAAGATTTTTAAGTATGAAAAGGCTCATGTCATGTGTCTTGAACATCCACTGTGCAAATAAAATGTTTTCTTAAAAGAACTTTTGAAGCAAGTTTCCTACAAAAAAAAATTAGATAGAAAATGATTTTGGTACCCAAATTTTCATGGGTCCATAAAGGTTATAAAGAAAAACTTTTGGTAACCATATTTCCCTAATGGGTCTCATATACTTAACAGAATCAATATATTTTGATAGATAAACCTTGTTTGATCTATAACCATGTGAATAGCTAGTTGAGGCATAAGAATTTACAGAACTAGAACCAGTAGCATACTATCCATATTTAAGAATAAATTTATTTTTTTTAATCTGTATTTGTCCTGGATGATAACCTAAACCAGTAGTATTCTTTGGTGCCACTTGTTTTCCTTGCATTTGTGTAAGTGTGTCCTTTATATTAGTAAATTTTTCTAAATCATTCCCAAGTTTCTCATTAGACAATTTCAATTCAGTATTCTCTTTGAGTAGTTGATCATTATTTTCCTTTTCTACTTCTAGTGCATATTTAACAGTGCTAGATAACGTATACTACTTATTTAAGGTTTATACTTATCTTTCAGCTCATTGCAGGTATCCTCAAGCGTATTATAGTATTTAAATAAATCCTCACTAGACATTTTTCAGAATCAGAATTATCTCCATAATAATAAGATTTTAAAGCAGGAATATCCAATGTTACCTCATATGTGTTTGTTAGGAAACCCATATTAGCTTTTTGATATTTTTCATCCTTAGTGGAATCAGAATCACTTGAACTGTCTTCTGAAGCACTCCAGGTTGCTTTCATAGCTTTTTTGTATTCATTTCCTTATACTAATATTTCTTCTTGAACATTAATTTAGGACAATTAGATTCCACATGTCCTTTCCTCTTGCATTCATAGCAGACTATGTCATCACCCTTATCAGCCCTTTTCCAATAATTCTTTAAACGACCATTGTTGTCATACATTCCCCTATTGTTTGATTTTATGAAAAACTTATTCTTCCTATAAAATTTCTTAAATCATCTGGATATCTGATCTATCTCAGCATCACTGTCTGATGCACTTTCTTCACTTCTTGATCTATCACTTTAACTTTCATTTTTCCCTTTTTCCATAAGTTTGGAAGTAGATGTCTTGAAAGCTACACACTTCTTCATTGGTTCATCATCTTCTTCCTTGTTTACTTTAAGTTCTTCATCATACATCATTAACTTACCAATGAGTTCCTTGATAGGAAAAGCACTAATGTCATAATATTCTCTAATTGAAACTGATGTGCCTCTCCATCTTCCTAGCAAGCATATGAGTATTCTCATAATCTGCTCTTTTGATGGAACAACCTTTCCATGTGAGCTCACTGTATTTACAATTTCGTTGAACCTGAGATACATGTCAGAAATAGGTTCATCAGACTTCATTTTAAAATTTTCATACTTAATACTATATATTTATAGTCTCATTTCTTTATCATTGGTTGTTTCCTCATGGGAAACAGCCATAGTATCCCATATTTCATAAGTAGTCTTACAAGCAGATATTCGATTAAATTATTCATTTCCTAAAGAATAATACATGGTATTAATTGATTTAAAATTATTATTGTAGGCATCTTTAGTAGGTTCATACCAAGTAGTTCTAACAGTTTCTGGAATCTTATACTGAGTCTCTAGGCAGTTCAAATGTCAAATCCCATAATTTCTAGATGAATTTTCATTTTGATTTTCCATTGGGCATAATTAACACCATTAAAGAAGGGTGGCATATTAGTAGCTACACCTTCTAATCTATTCTCCATAATTAGATTTTAACAAATGTATTTAAAGAGATACAAATTTAGAAATAACAAAAATTTTATGATCCTTAAGATACAACTAGAATCATAGTTGAATGCTTTTCACAAATAGAGTGTTTTGAATTCCTCTGATAACAAATGTTGGTCAGAGTGGATACTCAAGAGGGCAGTGAATTGAGTTCTAATTAAAAATTTTTGTTTAAAATTTTTGTATTAAAATCCCCCCATTCATAAAACATGTTAAACTATAGTGAATTTATAAAGATTGCAAATGTTCAATCAGTTTCTCAAAGATTGATTACTTCTCAGTTAACTTAATATGAATATTAAGTTATCTTTTGAAACTAACTTACTGGTTCACAATAATTACGAACACATTCTAGTTCTACTATCAGAGTTACTTTAAAAAAGATTAATATTTAAAGTACTTAGCATTGGAATATTAAAAATAGTTTTAACAAAGGAAAAATGCATAGAAGTTTTAAAACAAGAGGTTCAGTCCCATCCTGAGACTTAGTCCTCATAAACAGTTTATATAAACTATGATCCACACCATGTATAGAGGTTTTACAATAGTACTCAGACTTTTTAGGTCCTCAGACCTCTACTACAATTCTACGAGGGTAAACAACAACAACAACACTCAGGTTGTCCAGTTCACACTTGGCATCTTCCACAATTCATAGTGGGATACAATAAGGTGTAAAAAGTTTGGTGTGAGGATTTAGTATCCTCTAGTTCTTCCCATGAGTCAGTGTGTGTATCAATAGACAGATGCACACACATTGAAAAAAATGTTAATCAAAGGTACACTACATAGGAAATTAATAGATAATGAGTTTAGAATGTTTTTAGTGATTGCAGATGAGCTCTTGACTCATTTGGATGTTGCAGATGTTATTCGAGTCATTTCTGGTGAGGATGACACAAAACATAGTTTCATTGTTCTTCCCAGCCATAGTTATTCATCCTTGTGCATATTATGTTCAGTAACACACAATAACTCAGCTTCGGTGTTTCTTCCAGGTGAATGATCCTCTTGAATCTCTCTGGTTTCCACAGGTGTTCTTCAAGTTCTTCTTTTGTTTTTTGGACCTTCACACACATACACTCTCTTTCTCCTTGTGTGACTTTGTCTGTATATATATTTTAGTGTTCCATGCCTTTCACTGCAGATCGATCTCCCTTTTTATTCCATGAGATCTAGTAAAAATAATGATTACTTTTTGACAGGTAAGAGGTACGATTCCCTGACATCCAACAACCAATATTAATTAATAGCTAGCACATTAAATTAAGAAAATATGACCGTTGGAATTAAATAAGAGATAAAAAAATTCAAACAATTTTCATGACTATCTATGAGTCCTAAGATCGGTAGGTCATTTGAATTTTATTCGGAATCAGTAGATCATGTGATCAGCATCGGCTTCGGTAGGTCATGGGATTAGCATCATCTTGGGTAGGTCATGTGATCAGCATCAGCTTCAGTACATCATGTGATCTGCATCAGCTTCGGTAGGTCATGTGATCAGCATTAGCTTCGGTAGGTCATGTGATAAGAATCAGCTTTGGTAGGTCATGTGATCAGCATCAGCTTCTGTAGGTCATGTGATCAGCATCATCTTCGGTAGGTCATGTGATCATCATAAGCTTTAGTAGGTCATGTGATCAACATCATCTTCGGTAGGTCATGTGATCATCATCAGCTTTGGTAGGTCATGTGATCAACATCAGCTTCAGTAGGTCATGTGATCATTGGTGTGACCGTTTTTCATTAGTGTGATCGTTGTCATCGGTGCGATCATTGTCATCGGTGCGACCGTTTTCATCGTTGACTCAAGAATATAACTAATGGTGACTCAAAAAAACGAAATTATCACAAAGTGTCTATTTAATCCAAAATACTTTCAGGTCAATAGTAAACCATAAATAATCATAGATAAACATATGTAGACATAATCAAAGATTTAAATTTAGATTAGTTTTTGTTTGGTAGAAAATTAAATTGGTTAGGAACATTTTTATTTTAGAATAGATAATGGATAATCACTGCTCATTTTTAAAAATATATAGTGATTTTAATGGACTATGTGAACATGGTTTTATCTAATCATTCCAAGGATATAGCTACCCATTTTGAGCAGTGAACCTTTTTAAAATACATTATTGGTTAATAGTATTATTATTAGATATATAAAGTAACATTTATAAAAGTAAATTATATAGAATAAATGATACAAATGGAAGAATATTTTTTGATTAAATCCATTAAATAGTTAGGGAAAATATTAAGGGTTGTATAGTCAACTAATAATGAATTGTCCTCTCAGTATGATATAAATACATGGATAGTAAAATTTTGAAGGTAGATTAAAATGAAAATTGATATTGTTAAATCTTGAATGGAATGATATCATATTAATGGGATGTATAAACATATTTCCATTTACTTTATGATGTTTAAAAATCCAGATATTAAAATAATCAAAAAGTAAATCATAGGTGCCTATTGAGAAATACAAAAAATGATGAGATGATATTTTAATATATATAGGTTTCGTATAACAATTATAACAAATTATAAAGTAAATATCATGATGTTTTAGGATATATGTACCCACCGCTATTCTACCATAGTAACATAATAGTTTTAGATTGGTACTGAAAATCTGTTCCTAGAAAAAGGTAAATAAATCTGGTGGAATATATATAATAATAAAATAAAAAAATATGAAAAAGATGTATAAAATTCTATAAAACATATATAGGATATATAGATAACTATGCTTAATAAATGACCAATTAATTTATGAATGAAAAAAATATTTATTCCAAGATGGATATTATAAATTTATAAAATAGTTGACTAATGTGTGAATGGAATGGAAAATTTTATCTTCCTAGAAATTTTATTGTTAATGAAGATGTAAATATCATTGATATTACTACATGAGTAATTAATATGATATTTGATAATAAATCTAATCGATATGAATAGAAACAAAAACAATTTGTTGAGTCATTATATGAATTTAAAGTATGTGATAAAGGACTATACAATAGCGGGATGTTGTAAAAATATATTTCTTGGTATTCCTATAATACATGGTCTAGAATAATCTAAAGAAAAAGGGAATAACATGGAATTAAACTTCACTTATATGGTTAATAAGAATTTCATTCATTGGTTTTATTAAATTCTAAACTCCATAACATTGTGTAAAAATGCGATGAATACATGGCCATGTATGTTTCTAGAAAATATATTTTTACACAAATTTAGGAAGCTAGGTTGCAGTTAGATGAAAAAAAAGATACAATAATTCGTAAGGGAAGTATTCCATCCAATAAAAAATAATTTTTTTTCCAACATATTTATTTGTGTTGATTATATGAATATTTGACTTTAAGTGATTTATTTGAGTAAGAAATCCTTGTTCTTAACAATTATAATAAGTAAATTTATAATTATACATGAAATAATGATTTTAAATCCCTTGATTTATTATTTAATGTGTATCAAAACATGGTAAATTTGAATAAATGGGATTGTAAAAATTTATACTTGATGTGGATACCTATCATTTTTAATATTTCATAATTAATAGTAATAAGGACCAGGGGTTGATTTATACTTCTCAGTGGTAAAATATCCTATATGGTTTAAACTAATTGTCACTTTTTTTTATCTTTGAATTAATCATACATGAAATATTTCAACTAAAAAGTGATGGTCACCTAAACATCCACACTCCATTAATGTTCCACTTAGACTATCAATTAATAAACACCTATCCCACCACAAAATTATTGTATTAATGAATAGTCATCCACTCCTCCTACTTGTTGGACTGCCACCTAGCATGTTTAAAAAAACCACCATTGAATTACTGCATATTTTTCCCACATGACATAAAATTGATAACTTGTACCAATAGACACATGTTCACCCCATGTTGTTTATTTTCATGTCACCAATTTGAAAAATTATGCATTTTTTGATATCATAGACGATAACATTGAAATGTTGGGCTGCCCTTATTGGAATAATCTATAACATTTTCCATTGATTATGAACATCTTGTGATTATTTTATTTTTGTAAAAAATGAATATTTTATTAACCTAATTGGATGGATATGAGTCAAAAAATGTATACACTCTAATAATATAAAAAAATAGTATGAAGATAGAGTTAAATAGTTCATTTTTGTGGTAAAACATGCATCCAAACCTTCACAAATCCTTTTTCCTTGTTCACATTATTTTTATTGAAGATAAATTAGTCTGTAAGAGTTGTAGGAAGATATGATTTATCAAAGAATTGATCAGAATTATAAATTTTGGATACAACCCTGGAAAAAAATTGAATGTACAAAGTGATTAGGATGATACTGCGGTTTATAAACCATTTTATATGAAGACCAGTGTAAATGTTGATGGATATCATGTAACATAAATGAAAATATAAATTTAAGATGACCTTCATGACTATTCAGTTTTTTGAGAAATTAAATAACAATGCTAATAATCCATCATATGATAGTTTTACTAAATACATAACATTATCAGCTATATTTAAGTTATTTAATTTCAATTCTAGAAGAAGATGAAGTGAAACCTTCTTTATTGAACTACATAGTCTCTTGACTGATATAATAAAATAATATAATGAAACTATGTATAAAAAATATGATGCTAAAAGAATCCAATATTCAATGAGATTGATCTTGAAAAAAAATACATGCTTGTCCAAATAATTTCTTACAGTTTCAAAAGGATAAAAAATCACTCATAAAATACCATATGTGTTGCGTGAATTAATAAAATAATGTTGAGTCATGTTTATTATAAGATGTACGAAAATTTACTATCATTACAAGGTTAGAAGACTCTATGTATGTTGTGAAACTACGATACAATTGAAATGTAATTTAGATAATATATTCAAAGATAAGAAACTATGTCATTTAGAAAACTCTCTTCAGTGGAAGAAAATTGATTATAAGTATCTTGTACGTGGGAAAAAGCTATGATACATCAATATTAAAATATATTTAGATGGAATAAATACTTTTGGTTTATAGAGTAGTATTCAGAGTTCATAGACAGTCATCTTGGTAAATTATAAACTTCTTCCATGGATATGTATGAAGCATACATACATTATACTAAATCTTCTTTTATATGGAGCTAAAAAACCCAATGAGTATGTTGATGTATTTTTAGATCTGTTGTTCGAAGATCTAAAATTGATGTGGGATACATTTGTTTAGAGTGTATGATGCTCTTATAAGTGAATAATTTACATTGAGAGCTGTGATGTATGTGAGGATAATTGAATTTTTTGTTTATTGAAAATTTTCAGGCTATAACATTAAAGGCATGTTTGGGTATCCCATCTATGAATAATGAACACACTCAGTTTCTTTGAAACATTCCTTAATGACTATGTTTTTAGGACATCAGAAATTTTTACCTTGATGACATAAATTCTAACCATAGATGACAACATTATATGGGAAAACCAAAAAATGTACAACCCCTTTTCTCAAGTGATCAACTGCTCGATAAATTAAAATATATTGAATATTTTTTCCTTAAACTATATTAAAAATACATTATGTAATCAAGTTGAAAAAAGAGATAAATTTTACTTTAATTACTATATTGGAATTGTTTTTATATCAACCATTTTCTTCATGTAATGCATGTAGAAAAAATGTATTTGATAGTGTTATTGGAATATTATTAAATGCTCTTAAAAAACAAATATGGAATCAAGGCCAGGTTATACATGATTAACATGGGGATAAGGGAAGAGTTGGAACCAGTGAAGGGTAAAGGTTGAAATTTTCTTCCATGAGTAGATTACACTCTATCCATATAGAAAAAATTAAAAATTTTCATTTATGAAAATGGTTAAATAGTTTTAGTGTGGTATTTATCACATGTCATGAATGTTTTTCAGGGACTAATTTGAATTTACATAGACTAAAATCAAACAATGATCGTGTTTTGATGTAAGATTTGATGCCCATCACTTTACGTTACAATTTTCCTAAAAATGCAAGACATACATTAACCATACTATACTTGTTTTTCAAATAAATATATAGTAAATTTATAGACCTGAAAAAGATTCTAATCAAGAGAAAAGAGGTTGAATTCATATTATGGGAATTATAGATGTTCCTCCTACGATAATTGTTTGATATAATGGTCCACCTAATGTTTCACTTTGTTATAGAGATAAAAATATGTGGTTCTATCCATTATAGATTGACCTAAACCATTGAATGATATATATAGATTTTGAAAGGTTATGTGAAGAATTAATGTTGACCAGAATATTGTATTACAAAACGATGTGCTATTGAAAATATTCTTAATTTTGTACTGATTACCTACATGTTTTTGATAGAATCAGCCTCCAAATGTCTCGTCACAATAGATTACTTTTGGGAAAAGGTTTTTCTAGAATACATTTTTTTATAATTACCATCATAGTGTTAGAGAAATAACACCTTTAAATTTTAAAAAACAGTGAAGATATTGATCCATATATTGAGGCCCACAAAAAAAATCTTAGATATTTGAATCCATAAAGGGCTATATGATGCATATCAAATACACATAATATACAATTTATAAGATAATTCTAAGATTATATTTATAAGGATCTATCTAAAATTCGGAATTTAATTACCAAATGAATTTGATGGATATCCAGGGGACCAAATAAAATTTCAATTTATTAAACTATTTTTAAATCAATGGTTATATGTTCTTTACAAAAGAACCTGATGAATTCTGTATGATGAAAAGAATGTGGAGTTACGCATATGGAGGATGCGATACAAATTTCTGGTTCTAAGCCAATAAATCCAATTATATGTGAATATTTCACATTTTAGCCTTATCGAACAAATATACATGTTGGATTATAAATCCTTCCAACTGATGATTTTCCATTAAATATGAAAATAAATTTGATAAAATGGGATTTGTGAAGGTTAATTTTAGTGTAGAATGGTAAAAGGGTAATCCATTCATAATGGCATCACATATAGTGAAAATATTTTATGTCTCAGATCCGAAAAACAATAATTGGCTGATTTTCCTACTAGAAATAAAAAACCTATAGGTTTATATGAAAATTCAATCAAGGATGATCCTTTCATTGGTAGATCAAAAGACGTTTATGGAGAACTTAGTTTATAAAATTTCAGTTATGTTAGAGGAGACCATAATGATGGGATTTTGATTCTCAAAAGAGGATATGAATTCCTTCATCCTTTAAAATAATTAATTGATTTCAATGAGTACGTTATTGATTTTTAATATTCTAGAATTTTTCTCATAATATTATGTGTCTTGTACAATATTAACATAATCTAAATTAAATGTTTGACTAATCCTATATGCAATTTCTTTTACACATGATGATGTCACCAATACCGGAGTAGAACATGTATTTGATTAAGAAGCTATTGAATTATTTTGGGATCAACAAATTGTTGATGAAAAATCAACAAGGACATAAAATAATAGTTTTGAATACAATAATCAAGGGAATATGTAAGGGTATAAAATTTTAGATTGGATGGATTCAACACAACTAACCTCTTGACCCCGATAAGTCAATATTCATTAATTATGATAGGGTCACAACATGGATAAATGTATCTATTGTTATATAATTTTGGGTCTATGTCCATCCTACAATAAAGGAAACCATTTGGTAAGATATAAAGGTAATGTTATGTTATAATTTTTCTATTTTAAAGAAAAAATTAATTATGAAATGTTGGTTCAATTTTTATTATTATGTACCAAGATCATATATTTTTGAAAATTTCCATGATAAATATGAATTAATAGATAATAGAAAATCTTATATGGGCTTCCATACTCTTCTTTCTAACTTTTATATTCGGGATGAGGAGGAGAAAGTAAATCCCCACCCACTAGTCACTCATTCACACATTAAAAACCAGAAAACATGGAATGCATTTATTTGTCATCATAATGATAAACCATTTTAGGTGAATTTTAGTTGATATTATATTCTTTTAAATTATTTATTTTATCCAATTTTATTTAATGTTTCTTATTTATTAAATAGAAAATGTGTCATGAAAATAATCAATGTGCATCAAAACCAATCTACCCCTATCATAAAGTATGGATAGTGTATTCTACACAAAATAATAAATTGGTATGTAATTTAGATCGACAATAAAAGATTCTGATATTAAAAAATATATATTCAATTTTTTATATTCGTATTGATGAATAAAAATATTAATACCCTTCCATCCCACATCATGTTCTATAGAAGAGGTCTTGTGTAAATGAAGTGCGTAAACTTATTGATGAAAATGAAAAAGTAGTTTGAGAGAAATTTGTAAGTATGTCATAACAGTAATTTGTTATGATTGATAAAATAATTAAATAATAATACCTATTTATTTTCATATGTTTTTATATGGTTTAGACGTAATAATTAGTAGTGACCTTACCAGAAGAAAAACTACTTTCACTAACTTTGATGCAGCAAAAACAACATGGTCGTGTCAGAGGTGTTGGTTTTGGAGTTTCTCATAAAACATATTTCAAGAAGAAATAACCAAAAGATGACACATATCAGATGATTAATGTTTTTCAGGTGTAAATATATTCTTTTCAATATATTGTTATCATATCTTGTCTGGCACACCAATATATGCGATAGGATCAAATTGAATAGGTGATTGAATAATTATCAACACATGAAAAATCAAATGACCCTACTAGCTTTGAGGCTAGTCATTCCCCTAAACCACATAACTTAACTAAGGTAATCAAATTTTTTGCTAATATTTCACTTAAATTTGAATCAGAAAACTTTTAATAACTTTATAATAGAAACCATTCATAGGGTAATTTTGTATGTGATTTCTATCTATCAACACCCACATAGAGACTTGTTATGATGGGTACAATGTATAATATCATTGGATACATGCTATACAAAATATAACTCCCAAAAGATCAAATGAGAGTGGGGATTGAGATTTCTAGAGAGTCGAGTGATGAGTTTCCTATTCCACTAGATGGTCTAGTTATTAAAACGTTCAATAATTCCATTAGTGATCTTATAGCGTGGATATATTATATTATAATGATGCATGAGGTATGTCTTTTACAATTTTTTTTCAATTTATAAAGCAGTAAAAGTTGATTAAAAATGTCTAAAGTGGTTTATGGTATTATAAATGGATAAAAAGATGGAAAAAATAAGGACGAATCAATATATTCTAGTGAATTGACCAAGAAGTTAAAAAGACATTCTAGGAGTACCTTCTCCACACCAGTTCCACTGCATCATTTATTATCATTACAAACTCATGTAGACACCACTTTAAAAGATAGATATCTATCCTACATTCCATATGAAGAATAAATATTTGGATCTATCATTATAGTCGTGGTTAGTCTCTAGTGTATGAATGAGACTTTAAAGTTTGAATAACCGAGAGTCTCAGTTGTGAATAGACCCATAAGGTATATTTTCATAACAAAAATTCTAAGAAATGATCTAATATGTTCATTAATGTTAATAACTATTTATATTTTCTACAAGAATTTATATTAAAAAAATATAAAGGAAAAACCCTATGAATCACGATCTGGATTCATTAATCCCTTTATAGTTTATAGAGATGAAATTAAATTAGATTCAAAAGAAATTTATAAGAAAAAGTGGAGCCAAAAAGACATTTTAGAAAAAATAACAAATGGTAGACAATTCTTGATTCCTTTAGTGTAGGGGTAAAACTCTACAATCTAATTGTATAAAATATATTTTCATTTTTTCATTAATTATTTTCTTTTGTGATTTTAGGAAGTGCTGGATACTTATCACAGTAAATTTGGATACCCTAAATATTTATTTTTTAGAAAGAATGCACAGATATCCATCAAACTGGCCACACATGATGTGTATTGTGAATTTTTAGTGCAATACTATCAAAATTTTATTGTTAAACTATGAATTATATGGTTTCGGATAGGTTTTGAGATGAATTTTGTTATGATAGGGAAAATACTAAATATAGGCTAAATCAGGGTATGAAGTTGGTAAATAAATATAAGATTCTTAGGGATGAGTTAAAATAAAAAAAATAAAGTTATATATAAAAATATTTAACTATAAAAGCATATTTAAAAACAATTGACTTATATTGTTCAACGTTTCATTAATTTTTTAAGTAAGGTAGTGACAATAATTATAGATATTATGTTTGATAATTTATGAAATATATTATAAAACATCAAAATAAAGGCATCCTTGAAAAGTTAATTTACAAATGTAATTACAATTTCATAAAAAATATTTCCTAATCAATTTTTTTCTATGTTTTTCAATAGTAACAAGATTTATGATAGTCAACATACTCAATAGAAGACATAAATTTGTTTATAAATGAGTGGTAATCATACATGGTGTCAGAATGTTTTCCAAAATAAAATAAAAGTGATTTCCAACTCTGTTTGTGATCTAGTATATGGTATGATCTTAGAAATATATTTGGGGTGTAAATAATTTGTATCAAAATGATCGATATTACTTTTGATCTATTTATAATGGAGATGTATAATGGAGGAAATCAATTTATTTAGAAATAAAAGAAAAGAATAAATGGTGTTAGAATGTAAACAAACGTCTTGATTATATGAGTTACTACTACTTATTTAATCAATTTTCTCATTATTTATTCTAATTTGTTTAGTTAATTTCCTAATAATTTTTATTTTATAATTAATTTTCTAAATTTTTATATTAGTTTAAAAAACAACTCATTAATAAAACATATAAAATGAGCTCGAAATTATTTTTAAACAATAGAAAAATGATCTATAATTCATTTTTCACATGTTGGAAATTACCGCATTGATATATGACACATTATGTGGTTGGTATGACCCTAAGTACAAATTTTCAATATAAATGTGTAATTTTAGTTTAAATCATGCATCACATAATCAAAACTAAGAAAATGAGATCATATAGTTTTCAAACATTAGGACATCAATCCATAATTCATTTACTATGTTTAAGAATTCACCACACTGAAATCCAATAGTTGATGTATTTAGTATGATTTTAAGTGTGTGTTTTCCATAAAAAAGTGTCATTTTTGTTTAAAACAGACATCAAATAGTCAAAAATGAGAAAAAGAAATCACATTGTTCTCAAACATTAGTAAAATAATATATATTTTATTTTTCAGGTGTAGGAATTATCCACATATCAATCTGAGGCTCCATGTGGTCGATATGAAACGAAGTGCTTATTTTTAATAGAAATGTTCAATTTTAGTTTAAAAAATGTTTCAAATATAAAATAATGAGAGAAATAGCTTTGATTATTCTGAACATTTTGGAAAATGATCCATAATTCATTTTCCACATGTAGGAATTGACCACAGATCAATCTAAAACACGATGTTGTCGATATGACCCGAAGTATATGTTTTCAATACAAAGTTCCATTTTATATTTCAAAAGACATCAAATAGTAAAAAATAAGAAAAAAAAGATTATATTGTTTCTAAAATTTATGATGATAATTGAAAATTCATTTTTTTAGTGTAGGAATTGACCGCACATCAATCCAAGACACATTATGGTCGATATGACCCGAAGTGTGTGTTTTCAATAAAAAAGTTCCACTTTTGTTTAAATACACATAAAATAGACAAAATTAAGTAAATAATTGTTCGTTTAGTTTACAAAATTGAACTATAAATTATTTTTATAATGTAGGAAATGACCGCACATCAATCCGACACATGATGTGGTCGATATGACCCAAAGTATGTGTTTTCAATAAAAAAGTGAAATTTTAGTTTAAAACACGTATAAAATATACAAGACTAAGAAAACAAGTTATATTATTTTCAAACATTGGAAAAATGATCCATATTTAATTTTCATGTGTAGGAATTTACCACCCATTAATCTGAGACACGATGTTGTCGATATGATCGGAAGTACTTGTTTTAAATAGAAATGTTCCATTTTAGTTTTAAATGCTCATCAAATACCCAAAACTGACGAAAAAGATGATATTATTTTTCATACTTCCAGAAAATGGTCTATAATTTATTTTTCACATGTATGAGTAGACCATAGATCTATCTGACACACAATGTTTTTGATATGAATTGAAGTGTGTGTTTTCAATTCGAAAAGTGTCATTTTCATTAAAAACACACACCAAATAGCCAAAAGATAGAAAAAACATCATATTATTTTTAAAATTTTGGAAAATTATCCACAATTTAATTTTCATGTGTAGGAATTTATAGTACATTAAACTGAAAAACGATGTGGTTGATATTACTTGAAGTATGTGTTTTTAGTACAAAAGTTCAATTTTAATTTAAAACATACAAAAGATATAAAAAACTGAGAAAATGAGCTTGTATTATTTTCATATTTTAGTATAACTATATATAACATACTTATGATGTGTAGGAAAAGACTACATATCAATCTCACACAAGATGTTGTCAGTATGAGTGGAAGTGGGTTTTTAGATTTAGAAGTTTAATTTTATTTCAAAACGCCTAACACATAGAAAAATCTATAAAAAAGAAACTTGATTATTTTAAAACATTATTAAAATGATCTGTAATATATTTATGAGATGTAAGAATTTACTGTACATAAATCCAACACACGATGTGGTCGATACGACCTGAAGTCTGTGTTTTCAGTACAAAAGTGCCATTTTAGTTTAAGACACACATAAAATATCCAGAAATGAGAAAAAAATTACATATTTTTTTAAACATTAAAGATAATGATGTAAAATATATTTACGATGTGTAGGAATCGACCGTATAAAAATATGAAATAGGATGTGCTTAGTATGAATTGAAGTGTATGTTTTCTATAAAGAAGTGTCATTTTAGTTTAAAAAGTGTATCAGATATCCAAAATTAATCAATGAGATCATATTATTTTAATACTTTAGAACAAAATCCGTAATATATTTGAAACAAATAAGAATTAGCCACACATTAATTTGATACAGTACGTGGTCATTGTGACTCAAAGTGCATATTTTCAATATTATAGTGCCATTTAACTTAAAAAACATTATAACATAGAAAAAACCAAGAAAAATATCTTTTAGTATTTTAAAATTTTAAGAAAATGATCCATAATATATTTACGATGTGTAGGAAATTTATTCACATCTATTCGACAAACGATTTGGTTGGTATGACTTGAAGTGTATGTCTTCAATATAAAAGTGTCATTTTATTTTAAAATGAGTATTACATAGACAAAACCATGAAAATGAGCTCATTTTTTTCAATCATTATAAAAAAGTTCAACAACATATCTATAACATATCGCAATTGACTACACATCAATACGACCCAAAATGTGGACAAATTTACTCAATGTTTTGTTTTCAATATAAGTGTCTTTTTAGTTTGAAACACACCTCACACAATCAAAACTGAGAAAAATATCTTAGATTATTTATAAAATTTAAGACAATGATCAATAATTCATATGTGAAATTTTTTAGTTGACCACACATTAATCCAATAGACGATGTGATTGGTTTACTCAAAGTGCATTTTTTTAAATTTAAAAGTTTCATTATAGTTTGAAATTCATATCACATTTCCAAAACCAAGAAAAGTAGTTTGAATTTTTTAAAACATCAGTAAAATTATTGATAATTCAGTTTTGATGTGTTGGAATTTACTATAGTTCAATCCGACATACGATGTGGTTGGTGCGACTCGAAGGGCATATTTTCAATATAATTTTCATTTTATTTTAAAACATGCTTTATATAACCAAAACTAAGAAAATGATGTTAGATATTTTTTAAACTTTATGAAAATGATATATAATATATTTCTAACTCATAAAAAGAAAGCCCATGACAATATGAAACATGATTAATAGATAATATCATTAATATATACATCAATTAAAAAAATAACTTATTAAATTTAGATTATATACATTAATTTTTTTATTTTATTAAAATAAAGATTGGTTTTATTATATGGATACACGTTTATACAAAAGTTGATCATCAAAAAGAGTAATCAATTTTTTATTTTCCATATGTTTTTTAATTTTATTTGGTTAATTATAAATACGATATCAATGTAAATATTTTCTTTATAAATTTTGAGTTACAATGACAGTGGAATGTGTTACTTGTATTCCAATATGGTTTATGGTACCTTTCTACTCCGTTTTTTGTATCGGATTAGGTTTGATATTTTCGGGCTGCTCCATAGAAACTGTAATGTTATAGATGTGTTGCAACTAAAATATCCTTTATCATTGTGATATGAAGTGATAATAAAGGGTCCCTTTACCAGTGATTCATCTAGAAATAATAAAGGGACCTTTAATCAGGGCTAGACAAAGCACTGAAAAGGTACCCTTTATCTGTGCTTCTAAAAATCATTGATAAAGAGTACCTTTGTCATTTCATTTACAAAGCACTGATAAAATAATTAGTTGTCCATGTTTTTTCTAGTGTTGATAAATCCCATTGTCTTTTAATGTTAATTAGATTGTTATCACTTTTAATCTTTAAAAAATATCATTTTTGTTATTTTTGAAATTGCATTTTTTGTAGTGTAGTGTATGACCAACCATTATTGGGACAATTACTTCTATAAGGGAAAACAATATGAGGTTTTTGGGTTGAATTAATGATTTTACATTTAGAGGAGCAGACCTTTATAGTATTTTTGTAACATGGAGTAATGTGTTGAGGAAATCCCAGTTATGATTTCAGGATTGGGTAATCCACTCAATGGATCAAGGAGATGTAAACCCAAAGATATAAAAGATCTATATACCTAAATACCTTTGATTAATTAAATAATACCTTTCTTGGGTTATGAGATGGGGTATTTGGATCCTTACCACTAGAATGTCCATGAAACTATACATTCAAATTTTAATGGGGAGGGAATTTGGGAATTGATAAAATAGTGTGAGACTTAATAAAATAAAATTCATTTTTTCTATCATAAATTTTAATCAAGGGAAGTACTTGGAATACTATCATTTTAATTGTATAATAATGTAAAATTATTCACCAACATTATCCCTATAATTAATTTTAGATAAATACTATACCCTTACTAGAAGTAAAATCTAAGAATGTTTTAAATGATTACGGATTGCATTACACCATGAACGAAAATCTTACGTGGTAGAATATTTATTGCATAATCCTCCAGAAATGGAGGCAAGGGTTAAAGAGGTCATTTTTTATGAAAAAAAGATCATCATAGTCTAGATTCAATGTTTAATGTCCTAATACATGCATAATGAACTCATAATGTCACATGAAGTCATGGATTCTTATAAAATGCTATGGTATCTACGTGGTCTATATCCAGATAGAGATAAACACGAGCAGTTTGAGAATTCCAATGCACTCTTTTAGAGTATTATTTTTAAATTTCTTTCATATATGCCTCACATATTTAAAACCATTAGTTACAATAAGTACCTATAGGTTCAAGAGTTTAAATTACCTGAATTGTTTTGCGTCGATCTCATTCTTGCTTCATTTATTTAGAGATTCTCTAGATTTTTTATCAATTGAAATATTAACTGTAAGAACCCTTTTTTTGGGTAAAAAAGACTTTGGAATATTCTTCATGTTATTCCAGAGCGGCACCTTTAGACAGCCTGCGATTCCGAGCCCCGGAGTGGCCAGAATTAAATTTTCAGTGCGTTCACACTGTAAATGCCAAATAAATGCGATTAACTACTAATCGGTGATCCGGATCAGAGATCTGAGTGTACGGATGGGTCCGAAATGGTGTTCTTACCCTAGGAACAACATAAAACATGTAAGTGTGGGATGTTTGGACCCCTCGCTCTCTTTCAGAACGTTAAAGAGACAAATAAATTAATTAATTTACACGTTTAATGGTGAAACTCAAGTATTTATTAAACGGTGGCTTGGATTGGAAAACCAAGGGCACCGTTGAGTTCGGAGTGTGCTGTTTACCCTAGGAGGGGTATACGTTTTGTGGGCGCGGGCCGTTAGTGAAAAATGGCCCCAGGGGCGTTTTCGTAATTTGGCGCCCTCGATCGTTGAGTTTAATAACATTTGAAAGGGGACTCGGATTAAAATTCTGTGACCGCCGTTGAGCTCAGGAGGTGGTTTTTACCCTAGGGGAGGCTTAACCTCGACCCCGTCAGGAGTTTCAGATGCAGGTCTTTTCGGGGGTTTTAAATTAATGAAATTGTTAATTAATTTATTTTAAACACCCTTTCACCTTCCTCCCCTATTCTCCACTGGTTCCAGCAGCTCCCAACAATAGACGAGGATTCTCTCCTCCATCACCTCCTCCTCTTCGGCGAGGTACGTCTCCGACAGATCACGGAGAAGCTTCGGGCGAAGCCCATCGAGGTAGGGTTTTGTTGCGTTTTCATTCCCGCACCACATTCGTCCTAAATTCATTTTTTCGATTTGACATCGAATCTGCAATCAAATACCATGAATGCATAGTACGTTTTCCATTCTTCCCATCGCTTCTTTCGGATCAAAAATCCATGTTCGGAGATGATCGCAAACACCCGCCGAAGTTTGCGGGTTTTGGAGTTTTGCGGTGGCAGCACGATGGTCCGGGGAGCTCCGGTGCGGCAGCAGCGGGCTCCAGGGGCGAGGGCGTGTGGCAGCGGGCACTGGGGGCGATAGCATGCGGAAGCGGGTGCTGGGGGTGACGGAGAGCGGTCGTGGGCGATGCGGCGAGAGGCGCCGTCCGCGCTGGCCGCCGTGACGACGAGGCGGGGTTGCGGCGCGCGACCCCCGTGCGGAGGCAACGACCAACTTCAGTCGGTCGGCTGCGCGGTGGACCGAGTCCACCGCCGGCCTGCGCGGCCAAGCCGCGGGCCAGGCGCTGCGAGCCGGGCCGGCCCAAGCCGGGCGGACCGGCGGGTCGAGGCCGGTCCATCCCAAGGGGCTTTGCCCCTCAGTTTTCTGACGCCCGTAAATTTCGCTACGAGCGTCTGTTTTGCGTGCCGTCAGTGGTAGCGTAGACCTCGCGTCTAGGGGAAAACTTTGAGATAGTTTCATGAATTTTTAATTCCCAAAACGAGGGGCCTCGGAGGCATGGCACGACTTTCTATGAATTGATGTTTTCTTCTGGGGATCTTTTTTTGGACGGCGCGGACGAGTCTGACGTCCGTTTTAAGCGCCATCAGTGGAAATGAGATCCTGGTGCCTAGGCGGGGCTTTCCAGGGTGGTTTTGGGCATTGAGGCCGAAGTTGAGGCGTGGGCCCCATGACCCGTCTATCGAGCTGCGTGTAGCTTTGCATGACTTTCTCATCGGGCGTCCGTTCGGGGCGTGCGAGCAATCGATTCTGGATGTTTTTATGAGGGCATTGTAATGGTGCAATCCGCCCGCTCTAATTCGGCACGATGGTGCAGGGCGTACTGGGGCCATTTGGGCGTTGACGGTGATTTTCAGCTTTATCACCGGGTGTCAGTTTTGGACAAGGGAATAGTTCATCTTGTCTACTTTTTCGAGAGGATCACAACAGTGCGATCTGTTCGTTGTGTTTCGAGACTAGGTTGCGGGTCCCACGAAGCACAGCTCGTGTGCGGTGCACCGAAATGCACGTTTTTCTCTGGATATCCGTTTCACTCACGTGAGTAGTTCTTTTTTCAGGGTTTTCTGAGAGCATTGCGAGGGCGCAGTTCGCCCACCTTTTTCAGGGACGTGGTGTGGGTCCCACCCGACCCAAATACGGTGAATAGTACATTTTTAACCAGGCATCCATTTTGGGCGGTTGAGTATTCAATCCTGCATGTTTTTCCGAGGGGATCACAGTGGCAAGATCTGTTTGTTCAGTTTCGGGATCTTGGGGTGGGCCCCACACAGGTTAGGTTACGGTGAATAGTACCCTTTTCACCGGTTGAACGTTTTGGGCGAGTGGGTAGTCTATCTTG
Source organism: Viscum album (assembly GCA_963277665.1). Taxonomy (NCBI): domain Eukaryota; kingdom Viridiplantae; phylum Streptophyta; class Magnoliopsida; order Santalales; family Viscaceae; genus Viscum; species Viscum album. The sequence goes on from OY728150.1 coordinate 1,595,892,479, forward strand.
TGTGACTTTCCATGAGGATTACAACGGTGTAATCTGTTCAGGAGGGAGGAGCCTCTTACACAATCTTATTAAATGTGGAAATGTGAATGGTGCCCCGGTGGTGGTTCTTCTACCGTGGGTGTGGTGGACCCTTGGCATGTGATCGCGTGCACTCTTGGGAGAGAGATGTAAATGTTTCATAAGATGTAGTCATCCGTGCCTGGGCCTTTGAGTTGGAGATTTTACGTCACGCCTTTGCGTTGACGTTGGGTGCCGTGTGCATGATAGCCCTTGGCATGAAAGCATGGTATACTCTGGGAGTATACAAGAGTGCATGGAGGTACATGTTCTTGTTTGTAACTGAGAACGTTTGTGCATTTGTTTGGGGTTGACTTGGGGCCACACATCGTGTGGGACCCATGTGCGTTCCATGCTCTACTTTGCATACTTTGACCTCTCGCGATGTAGAGGGTCCCTCTGTGCTCGTTTGTTTGACCAGCAGGGTTTAGTGGTTGTGCGATGCCCGCTCTGTATTCGGTTGGCCAGTGTTGTACCACCTAGTAAAGATGGCCAGAGCTGTTCTGGGTTTTCCCTCTAGTGGGGCTGGGCAGTGGGTTACTCATCGACTTCTCAGGGTTTACCCTCTAGCAGAGACTAGGAAGTGGGTCACCCGATGACTCTTGAGGGTCTACCCTCCATCAGGGTTGGGCAGTGGGTCGCCCGTCGTCTTGTTCTGGGTTTACCCTCCAGCAGGGCTGGGCAGTGGGTCACCTGTCGACTTCTTCCAGGACTACCCTCCAGCACGGCTGTGCAGTGGGTTGCCTGACGACTTATTCCAGGTTTACCCTCCGACAGGGCTGGGCAGTGGGTCGCCTGATGATGTAATATGGTTTACCCTCTAGCAGGGATGGGAAGTGGGTCGCCCGACATCATATTAGGGTCTACCCTCCAGCAGAAACTAGGCAGTGGGTCACCCGATGACCTCTTAGGGTCTACCCTCCAGTAGGGCTGGGTAGTGGGTTGCCCGTCGTCTTGATTCAGGTTTACCCTCCAGCAAAGACTGGGCAGTGGGTCACCTGATGATGTATTAAGGTTTACCCTTCAGCAGGGCTGGGCAGTGGGTCACCTGATGGCATTCCAGACTCAGTCCTTTCTACTAGGCTAGTCTTCAGCTTTCCTCCGTGATTACCGGAGCGGGACCCTTGGTTTCACAGGTCAATGTTGTGACGGCTTTGACTTTGAGAAGATCTCTCGACTGCAGGGCAGTGATGAGGTGTGTTTTGGCTTTCTCTAGAACTCTCAAGTACGAGGAGTGCTTTCCCCACCGAGACACATCCTTGTGACGCGATCCAAAAACGTATGGGCGAGTCAGTTCTGCCCAAAGCGGATAGTGTCGAGGTGCGGTGATTGAGCCCTTGACTTGTAGTTCGGGGAAGATGTGCGGGATACTGGGCATCGATGGTGTCACTTTTGGGACTGTTGGCGACTCACTTTCTTGGGCTGATCTACGAGATGGAGATCCCCTTACAATCTTGTTCGGGATTCTTGATTGAGCATACTGACTTGTATATACCCTATTATATTACACACTTATTGGAATTGGTTACTCTCCTTCCAAGAGAGGCGAAGACGCGTGAGGTATGCCACGTGCTTTCCGTGTCTAGCTTCTCGTGGTTGGACGAGTCTACTCTCCTACTATAGCTAGAGAAGACTCAACGAGAAGTTTATCTTCTCACCGTTTCCATCTCCTTGTGTCTGGACGAGTCTACCTTCTTTCCTCTTGTTGGGATGAGCTGGACTCTTCACTGTTACTCTTTACTGCACCTTTGGTTTCACTCTTTTACTTTTCCCTATTCACTCTACTGATCACCGTTCGATACCTTCATTGTTTCTCCCTCGAGCCTTTAGGTTATCCTACTGAGTATTTTTATACTCACCCCTACTTGGGATTTTCCCGCACTTGGTGTGCCCTTGCAGACGACGGACAGGTGGAGTGTGACTTTAGAGGATCTTAGGAGCTTGGGATCTTGGACTGTGTGTGGTGGTCGGAGTCGGGTTCCAGGTGGGGGACCCTTCCAGTTGTTTTCATTTTGTTTACCTGTTGCTGGGTTGTGGCACTTTTTTTGGTTGGGCACATGTTTTCCCCTATTCTTTTCAGTTTACTTTCAGCGTGTACTTTGTACTGTTTAGAGGTCGATGCACATTTGTGGTATTTATATAGAAGTTGCTCTTCTACTCTTCTTGTCATTTCTTTTACTCTGCAATTTTTCATTGAGTGTGATGCGTGTGTGTGTACAGGTGCTTAGGAAAAGGCCTCCCCGAGTTATTATGCCTTCGGCACTGGCCTCTAGCCCCTGGCCTATGGAGGCGGGCTTGGGGAAGTTTCGGCTCGAGCCTGGGTAGGGTTGGGTTGTGACAAAGTGGTATCAAAGGTGGTTCATTCCTTGGGACGTTGTGCGGACGTCCCTAAAAAAGGAATTGGTTGGGAATTAGGGCAACAGTGTTAACGTGTCTCGAGAGCGGCTCTCAGGTCAGGGAGTCTAGTGATGGTGCAACGACCGACGTATCCATTCATCAGGACCTTAATAACCCGCTTGTCGACTCGGAATGCTGAGACACTTTTTGTAGGGAAAATTTGGTCTGTGCATCACATAGGATCGAGTCTTTGACTGTCCTTCTTGAGTCAGCCCCCCATCATTTTTATTGGTATATACATGTATGCTCATCTGACCACGACACTCCTTGATAATATTCAGGATGTCTCCGCGAAGATAGCCAGACAATATACCAGCTTTGGTGCGTGACGACGACCCTACGAGCTACGAGGCCACCATCCAGGACCCATCATGTGAGCCCTTTTCTCTAGGTGGGCTGGTAGCAGCACCCCTACCTGTTGAGCAGCAGGCAGCTTCAGCAGAGTAGACGGGGCTTGAGCGCACTTCGTGAGTTCCAGCGGTAGAGACCCTTGAGGTTCAGTGGTGAACCAAACCCTCAGGCAACAGAGGTTTGGCTAGAGGTAGTGGTTCACCTTTTCAGGCTTGTGTAGACGCCGATAGATCAGAGAGCGGCCTTGGCCGCCACCCTTTTTCGTGGAGTAGCTTGGCGTTGGTGGAGTCTGGTGACTCAGTTTCTTGACAAGTCGTCGCTTTTGTGGGGCGACTTCTTGTTGTTGTTTCCTGAGGAGTTTTCCCCTCCTGCTTACACTCCGTTCAAATTCCGGAGCTCCTACAGTTTCAGCATAGAGGGATGGCGGTGGCCGAGTACGCGACTAGTTTCGTAGACCGTGCACGCTTTTACCCGGACTTGGTCCATGGAGAGAACATCGGAGTGCGGAAATTTGTGCCGGGTCTCCTCCAAGAGATTCATGCTTTCATAGTACCCTTGAGAATTTCCACATATGCCGAGGGTGCCATAGCAGGCATTGATGACAGAGAGCTTCCTGTCACATTTTGCGGTCGGTAGTGGCAGTAGGCGTGACGGAGCCGAGACGTCTGCCATAGCTAGCTGGTATCAGCACACAGAACCTCGACACAGGTGGATTTCTGACAACCAGGCTCATGGGTGTGGTCGTACACCACAGTGGTGCCGGAGGGCACCAGTGCAGCCCAGAGAGAGTCAGTTCCATTATTGCGACGGGCGAGGTCACCTGGCACGGGACTGCCCGACCAGGCATGCAGAGAGCTTCGGACAGGCAGCAGGTGCACCAGCACGATGGAGGCAGCGCCGTGATCAGAGTAGTGCCCAGAGTGGTGGTGCTAGCAGAGGAGAGGGAGGAGATGGTAGTGAGGGAAGACTTTACGAGGTCTTCTCATCACCACTAGGCGGTCCATGTCAGGCCCCAGGAGCTGACAGTTGGGACCGTGAACAGCGGCGAGCTTTGGGTGTCTACGATCCTGCAGAGCATGAGGTGATAAGAGGTATGCTCAACAAATTTTCTACTTTTTGATGTAGAATTGTTAGACTCTGTGTGTGGAATTCTATCCACCCTGCTCTTTGCGTGAGGCGTTACTAGGGTGGCGCGGGGTGTTGGTGTAACCCTATGTGGGTATGATAAAAGGCGTGTGACCTTTTCCTTTTGTTGATGGTGTTGACTCTTTCGCTTCCGAGCGTGTAAGAGGGCCTTGGCTATGAGACATCGACTATGGAATATTGCGTGACCAGATATCCTTGGGTGTTCCACCATATGGATATTCTGAAGGAGGGAATCACCGGGCTTGTTCCAGGTGCGGGCGGTGATTCTAGTCGCGGCGTGCGACGTAGAGGTTCGATCGAGGAGGTGAGCTAACCCCGAGGGACTTCGGGTAGTTCGAAACAATGCAAAGGGATGGAGAGGTTCCCTACAGCCTTGCCCTAACCCCAATGCCTGGATTGGGTTCACGACGTCGGAAAGGGCCGACCTCGTGTGAACAGATCAATCCTTTGGTCTGTGTGCGATGGCGCAGAGCTGTGCAAGAGTTCTTCTGGGTACCGGAGATCCAGGTGTGGGCTTAGTACCCTGAGTTGTTCCCTGGTTTTGCTTTTCGGGGATGAAAATCTTGAAGGAGGGAATGATTTAAGAACCCTTTTTTGGCTACAAAAGACTTTGTAATATTCTTGATGTTATTCTAGAGCGGCGCCTTCAGACGGCGTGAGATTCCGAGACCCGAAGTGGCCGAAATTTAATTTTCAGTGCGTTCACACTGGAAAATCCAAATAAATGTGATTAACTCCTAAATGGTGATCCGGATCAGAGATCCGAGTGTACATATGGGTCCGGAATGGGGTGTTTACCCTAGGAACGACATAAAATATGTCGGCGTAGGATGTTTGGACCCCTCGCTCGCTTTCGGAACGTTAAATGGATAAATAAATTAATTAATTTATATGTTTAATGGTGAAACTCAATTATCTCTTAAATGGAGTCTGGGATTGGAAAACCTAGGGCAAATTTGAGTTTGGAGCATGTCGTTTACCCTAGGAGGGGTATAAGTTTTTCGGGTGCGGGCCGTCAGTGAAAAATGGCCCCAGGGGAATTTTCATAATTTTGGGCCCTCAGGCGTTAAGTTTAACAACTTTTGAACAGAGCCTCGGATTTAAATTCTGAGACCGCCGTTGTGCTCGAGAGTTGGGGTTTACCCTAGGGGAGGCTTAACCTCGACCCCGTCGGGAGTTTCGGATGCGGGACTTTTCGGGGGTTTTAAAATTAATTAAATTGTTAATTAATTTATTTTAAACACCCCTTCCCCTTCCTCCTCTATTCTCCCCTGGCGCCAGTAGCACCCAAAAATAGAGGAGGAGGCTCTCCTCTATCACCTCCTCCTCTCCGGCAAGTGGCGGCTCCGACGGATCTCGGTGAAGCTTCGGGCGAAGCCCATCGAGGTAGGGTTATGTTGTGTTTTCTTTCCCGCACCACGTTCGTCCTAAATTCGTTTTTTTGATTTTCCGTCGAATTTTCAATCAAATCCCATGAATTCATAGTACGTTTTCCATTCTTCCCATCACTTATTTCAGATATAAAATCTGAGTTCGGAGATGATCGCAAACACCCGCCGATGTTTGCGGGTTTTGGAGTTTTGCGGCGGCAGCACGTTGGTCCGGGGAGCTTCGGTGCGGCGGCACCGGGCACCGGGGGCGACGGCGTGCGGCAGCGGGCACTGGGGTAGACGGCGTGTGGCAACGGGCGCTAGGGGCGACGGAGAGCGGCCACAGACGAGGTGGCAAGAGGCATCGTCGGCACGGGCGGGCGCGACGGCGAGACGGGGTCACGACGTGCGACCCCTGTGCGGAGGCAACCACCTACATCGCGCGGGTCGTCGCGTGGCGACCATCTTCAGCCGATCGGCCACGCGGTGGACCGAGTACCCTGCCAGCCCGCGCAGCCAAGCCGCAGGCCAGGCGCTGCGAGCCGGGCCGGCCAGCGCGGGCCGGTCCAGGCTGGTCCAGCCCAAGGGGCTTTGCCCCTCAGTTTTCCGACGCCCGTACCATTCACTACGGGCGTCTGTTTTGCATGCCGTCAGCGGCAGCGCGGACCTCGCATCGAGGGAAATGCTTTGAGATAGTTTCTGGAATTTTTAATTCCTGAAATGAGGGGCCTCGGAGGCATGGAACATCTTTAAGAGAATTGACATTTTCTTCGGGGGATCTTGTTTTGGACGGTGTGGACACGTCCGAGGTCCGTTTTAAGCGCCGTCAGTGGCAATGAGACCCTCGTGCCGAGGTGGGGCATTCCAAGGTGGGTTTGGGCGTTGAGGCCAAAGTTGAGGCGCGAGCCCCACGACCCGTCTTTCGAGCTGCATGCATCATTACATGACTTTCTCATAGGGCATCCGTTCGGGGCGTGCGAGCAGTCGATTCTGGATTTTTTTTCTGAGGGGATTGCAATGGTGTAATCCACCCGCTCTAATTCGGCACGATGGTGTGGAGCCCACAGGGGCCATTTGGGCGTTGACGGTGATTTTCCAGCTTTATCACCGGGTAACGGTTTTGGAAAATGGAATAGTCCCTCTTGTTTACTTTTTTGAGAGGATCGCAACGGTGCGATCCGTTCGTTGTGTTTCGGGACTGGGTTGCGAGTCCCATGAAGCACCGCTCGTTTGCAGTGCGCTAGAATGAACCTTTTTCTCCGGATATCCGTTGCAATCAAGTGAGTAGTGCTTTTGATGGAGGTTTTCTGAGAGTATTGCGATGGCGCAGTTCGCCCGACCTTTTTCGAGGACGTGGTTTGGGTCCCACCCGACCCGGATACGGTGAATAGTACCTTTTTTACTAGGCATCCATTTTGGGCAGTTGAGTATTCAATCCCACCTGTTTTTTCGAGGGGATCATAGTTGTGTGATCCATTTGTTCAGTTTCGGGATCTTGGGGTTGGCCCGACAAGGGTTTGGTTACGGTGAATAGTACCTTTTTCACCGGTTGACCGTTTCGAGCGAGTGAGTTGTCTATCTCGTGTGCCTTTCCACGAGGATTACAACGGTGTAATCTGTTTAGGCAGGTGGAGCCTCTTATGTGATCTTATTAAATGTGGAAATGTGAAAGGAGCCCTAGTGGCGGTTCTTCTACCATGGTTGTAGCGGACCCTTGGCATGTGATCGCGTGCACTCTTTGGAGAGAGATGTAAATGTTTCATAAGATGTAGTCGGCCGTGCCTGGGCCTTTGAGTTGGAGATGTTACGTCACGCCTTCGCATTGATGTTGGGTGTCGTGTGCACAATATCCCTTGGCCTAAAAGCGTGGTATACTCTGGGAGTATACGGGAGCGCATGGAGGTACATGTGGTTGTTTTTACCTGAGAACGTTTGTGCATTCAGTTGGGGTTGACTTTGGGCCACACGTCGTGTGGTCCCCATGTGCGTGCCATGCTCTGCTTTGTGTACATTGACCTATCACGAAGTAGAAGGCCCCTCTGTGCTTGTTTGTTTGACCAGCAGGGTTGAGTGGTCTCCCCCTGGTTTTGTCCTCGTTGGTTTGGCTGGTAGCGGTGCTAGTGGCACCTAGTGATGGAGCAGGCACTGAACCTCTATTACGTGAGTTGTTCTGGAGTTGGGTGGTTGCGCGATACCATGTTTTATTCGGTTGGCCAGTGTTGTACCACCCAGTAAAGATGGCCAGAGCTATTCTGGGTTTACCCTCCAGTGCGTCTGGGCAGTGGGTTACTCATCGACATCTCAGGGTTTAGCCTCTAGCAGAGACTAGGCAGTGGGTCACCCGACAACTCTTGAGGGTCTAACCTCCAGCAGGGCTGTGTAGTGGGTCACCCGTCGTCTTGTTCCGGGTTTACCCTCCAGCAGGGCTGGGCAGTGGGTCCCCCGTCGACTTCTTCCAGGTATACCCTCCAGCAAGGCTGGGCAGGGGGTCGCCTGATAACTTATTCCAGGTTTACCCTCTGGTAGGGCTGGACAGTTGGTCACCTGATGATGTATTATGGTTTACCCTCCAGCAGGGCTGGGCAGTGGGTCACCCAACATCATATTACGGTCTACCATCCAGTAGAAACTGGGAAGTGGGTCACTTGACGACCTCTTGGGGTCTACCTTCCCATAGGGCTGGGTAGTTGGTCGCTCGTCGTCTGGATATAGGTTTACCCTCCAGTAGAGACTAGGTAGTGGGTCACCGGATGATGTATTAAGGTTTACCCTCCAGCAGGGTTGGGCAGTGGGTCACCCGATAACTGGTTATGAATTACCCTCGAGTAGGGCTGGGCGGTGGGACACCTGTTGGCATTCCAGACTCAGTCCTTTCTACTAGCAAGTCTGTGGATTTCCTCTATGATTATAGGAGCAGGACCCTTGGTTTCACAGGTCAGTGTTGTGACGGCTTTGACTTTGAGAAGACCTCTCAACTGTAGGGCAGTGACGAGGTGTGGTTTGGATTTCCCAAGAACTCTCAAGAACGAGGAGCGCTTTCCCCACCGAGACGCGTCCTTGTGACATGATCCAAAACTGTGCGTGTGAGTCAGTTCCACCTAAAGCGGATAGTGTCGAGGTGCAGTGATTGAGCCATTGACTTGTAGTTCAAGGCAAACGTGCAGGATGGTGGGCATCGATGGTGTTACTTCTGGGACTGTTGGTGACTCACTTTCTTGGGCTGAGCTATAGGATGGAGATCCCCTTACGATCTGGTTTGTGCTTCTTGATTGATTATACGGACTTGTATATACCCTGTTCTAGTACCCACTTATTGGGTTTGGTAACTCTTTTTCCAAGAGAGGCGAAGACGCGCGGGGTATGCCATGTGCTTTCCGTGTTAAACTTCTCATGGTTGGATGAGTCTACTCTCCTGATATAGGTAGCTAATACTCTACGGGAAGTTCATCTTCTCACAGTTTCCAGCTCCATGTGTCTGGACGAGTCTACCATCTTTCCTCTTGTTGGGTTGAGCTGGACTCTTCACTGTTACTCTTTACTGCACCTTCGGTTGTACTCCTTTACTTTTCCCTGTTCGCTCTAATGCTCACCCTTTGGAACCTCCTTTGTTTCCCCCTCGAGCTTTCGGGTTATCCTACTGAGTAATTTTATAGTCACCTCTGCTTGGGCTTTGCCCACACTTAGTGTGCCTTTGCAGACTACTGACATGTGGAGCGTGACTTCAGAGGAGCTTAGGAGCTTGGGATCTTGAACCGTGTGCGGTGGTCAGAGTTGGGTTCCTGGTGGGGGACCCTTCCAGCTATTTTCCTTTTGTTTACCTGTTGCTGGGTTGTGGTACTTTTTTGGTTGGGCGCGTGTTTTGCCCCTTTTCTTTTCAGTTTACTTTCAGCTTGTACTTTGTACTGTTTAGAGGTCGATGCACATTTTTGGTTTTTATATAGCAGTTCCTCTTCTACTATGCTTGTATTTTATTTTACTCTGCACTTTTGCATTGAGCGTGTGTGTGTGTGTACAGGTGCTTAAGAATAGGCTTCCCCGAGTTATTGTGCCTTCGGCGCTGGATGGCAGCCCCTAGCCTATGGAGGCGGTCTTGGGGTAGTTGTGGATCGAGCCTGGGTAGGGTCGGGTCGTGACATTAATAACATAGAAAAGTATCTTCTAGATCTTCTCACAATTCCCTACCAAGTTGGAACGTGATGAATTATGAAAATAATTCTATCCCTATGGTTAATAAAAGGAATGTCTAGGTCTCCAAATCCAAATATTATTCACAACACCCTTTGAAGAAGAGAAATGTCAAGAGTAAAGCAAGAGAATAGATGTGATATACTTCAGACATGGAAAGAAGGGCCGCCAGAAGAAAAATTTAACCCAAGAAAATAATAAATAAGATGAATAATGTGAAATTTGTATTGTGTTAAATGTATCGACTTCTACAAATTTTGGGTATGATACAAAATCTGGTGCCCACATATGTATTCAAATATATGAACTAAGTAGATTCTCAAAGATTGATTGAGGAGAGGTAGATATATGAGAAATAAATGGAACTATAATTCTTGTTGTGGATATTAGGGATTAAAACCTCACATTTTAGATGATAATTATATTGGTTTTAAGATATTACTTTTATGTTCTATCTATTACTAAAAATATTATATCTACATACAGACTTGATATATATGGAATTATTTTAAAATTAGAGAATTAATGTAATTTATTCTATAAAGAATGAATATGTTATATTAAGTAATCTTTAAATAATTATATTTATATATTTTTAACAACCTATTTAATTATATAATAAATTATTTTCAGGTTTATTAACATGAATTTGATATATTTATTCATTTGAAATTTAGTACTTTTTAAATAAAAAAGGAAATAGTTTTGACTAAACTATTTTCCTATAATGAAATTATTTAAAAACTCAATTTATAATTTTATTAATTTCAATTAGAATAAAATGAATTTATTTTTTGGAATTATAATTTCAAAATAAAATCAATATTAAATTTTGAGACTTTTCAGAAATCTTTACATTTTTAGTTAAGAGTGAAAAATATTGATTTTTGTAAAAAGCCATTTATTTTAAAAAAATTAAGTAATTTTAAAGTACCATTATGTTTTTAATATGTTTTAAAATAAGATAAGTATTATTTAGTTTTATTTAATTGACATAATAACTTTTTAACCAACATTACATTGAATTTTAGTATAAGTTTCGTTTTGTATTTAAAAACATGTTTGTGTAAAAAAAATTTAATGTGAATAATGTTTCTCTATTTTAATTAATTAAATTAATAATAAATGAGCAATGTTTTAAATTAAATTTAAATATTATATATAAATAAATAATAATTGGTATTCATATGAAATTTTTTATTAGTCATAGAGTTAATATAAAATAATATTTTTCTTGAAAAATACAATTCTTGAAAACCCACTTTTTCATCACATATGTGGGTTTAATTTTAAATAATATTTTTCAACTTATATAAATTTATTTTTTATTAAATGAATTAAATATTTGGAATAATCATAATTTATAATATCTAATAAGGAAAAATTAATTCGTGACCATAATTAATAGGGAATACAATAAAAATTTTATTTAGCATAATTATAGTGGAAACAAGTTTACTAGTGGGTTAAACTAAACATTTAAGTATTATAATGACCTAAACACTTTTCTAAATTATATTGTGTAGAAATATTTTGATCTTAACTCATATAAATATTTATAATGGTACATTTTGGATCCTTGTATCATGTGAAAAAAGTGGGTGCACCATTTTTTTTATAAAAACTATAAGTGTGTCACTAACGTCACTTAACGAAGGTCATCCCTCTCCTATCATATACACACCTTAAATTATCTTCATATCAACCAATAACTACAAAGAGTTCTTAAAAAATTTCATCACAATGAACTTGATCACTTATTTTGATTTCATATCCATCCTAAGAGGGATTTTTGTGCTTACATATTGAGGTTGTCTGAGGAAGAGGTATTCTGCTTAACCATGTATTTTTATTTTATTTATTCCTACACCTACTTAAAATATTATAAAATTAGTATTATTAATACAAAAATTATATTAAAAATAAATTTACTTTATTATTTTAATTTCAAAACATAACTCCATCTCGTCTTCTATCAAATGGTAAAAAAAATCATCCTTATTGTGAATGACAGACTACCACCTCACGAAGCGATGTCATTCATTTTCCATCATCAAATATAATGGCTTGCTATAATGATGGGTTTAAAGTATATATATATGATATTTTTATTATATTTATTCTTTTGGATTTATTTTATCACATATACCTTGTTAATTTATAATCCTTGGGGGATACGATAATGTTTCTCGTGTGTACAACAGACTACTTCCTCGTGAAGTGATGTGATTAGGTTTTCCTTAATGGTATAAATGGATGAGAATATGGATAAATTTAATTAATATATATGATATAAATTGCATAATTCCTATATATATGACATATTTATCATTCTTAAAATATAATATATCACTTTATTTGTTAAAATGAAAAATGATAACGTTGTTCTTTCTTACGTGTGGACTACCACGTCCCTAAAGCGATGCGACTCCGTTTTCATTACAAAATCACAAGGATTATATATATAAGTATATTTTAAAAAAATCATATTTATGTTATTATAATAATTAATTAAATATAAAGTAACACATACCTTTTTTTATAATGATCATTTAAAAATGGATGCCTTACTCATGCATATGTATGACCAACCATCTCCATGATAATAACATAGTTCATTTTTCATAACTGTAATTCATGATTAGTTTTAAAAAATATAGTTTGTATATAAATATTATACTTATTTAAATATTATTATTCTGTATATTTTTAAATAATAAACACTTTGAACATATTCAACCAACCAAATACATTTTTGGGCATCTGAACCAAATATTGTCAAAACATCTAACACAAAGTTAATTGACTATGAAATTATATATAACATGGTTATAAGTGAAATAAAACTAATATTAAAAATGAAAAAATTTATTAATATAGTAAATAATTTACATATGTTTATTATTTCATAAGGTAAATAATGTTCATGATGAATCGAACTCGAGGTATGTGACTTCATCTATATTTCCATTAATTGAGGTATATTTTGATTTTATGAACATATATCATATTATGAAGTGTATGTATGTCCCTTTTTCATGTTATATCAATTATATATCTATTATTATGACATTTAATGTTTTTTTATATAATTATTTTTTTGGGGTTTATGATTCAAATGTTTCCAAAGTGGTAAAATAATTTTCTAAAAAAATATTTTTTTAAATTTTTTCCTTAAAACTCGCTTGATCTTAAATTTTAATGTTTTTAAAATGATATTATGATTGTAATTATATGTAAATAAGTGTTTATAAACTATTTTTTTTATTTTTTGCAAATTGTTTTTGTAAATAATGAAACATTGTATGAAATATTTTACTTTATTTACCAACAAAAAAGGAAAGTTTAATTTTAATGTGTATAATGACAATGAATTTTCTTACCACCATATCCATTATACGAAGTTTGGAATCCACTATAATATTTCATTCTTTCTTCAAATAAAAACCTAATTTCCCTTTTTTGAGTGTTTTGATATTGAAAATGGGGTTTAAAATAAATGTGTATATGGATATCTGAAAGAGTATTTCTTACAGGATTAAAATTGTTTATGGAGAGTTTTATGATGAAAATGTAAGATTTGAAAATTTATGATTATGTTATGGATCTTGGGAATTGTATATAATGATGGTTGGTTATATTAGAAATCATTTATGGATGGTTACATTATTACCCATGGATGGTTAGTTTTGTGATTGACTGAGTATATGTGGGTCCATGATAGCCCTCTACTGTATTGGGAACTCTAGAGAAGGAAGTCCACCATATCATTTATTCCATTTGTAAGAGTAATACTAATGTTGATGTACCATGTTACCACCATAATTTATATGTTATTTATATGGGGTTTAGATGATTTATTTGTGAAAACATGTGTGTGATTTCATGTGAAAATTATTTATTTCATTTTCATTAAAGAACTCTGAGAAAAAGGTAAAATTTCATCAGTTTTTTTGTTTTTACTAGAATAAAGAACTTATTCTTTTTTTGTCCCTTGTTTAGATTTTTGGCCAAATTTAGTGTTTTAAAATGTATCTCATGAGGTTTAAGTCCTGGTAAGGCAAAGGAATACATCAAGATTAAATTCATACTGATTTTTATGAAATGACATCATTTTTATTATAAAAGTATTATATTATGGAAAGTATGGAAAGTGATCATATTTTTCTAAATTCTATATATATTTATTTTAATTTATTAATAATGGATTAATTTTATAAACTTTAAACATGAAAAGATCCTTAAATATAAGAGAATTAATTATTAACCTAAAACACAATGTTTTGCAATATTTAAGTTTGGGTACTTATAGTTGGCATCAAAATTATATTTAGATAAATTTAGTGTTGAATATAATGATAACAGAATACACTTAAAATATTTTACATTATAGTTATGTTGAAATGATACAAATTTTAAAGATTACCACGTTTCTTTTTCATAACTATGTTTGTTCAGGATGAATTTATATAGAAAAAACAAGGAAGTTTTATTGGTAAGGATCCAAGAGGATAATATCATACCAAATCATTATCCAGAGATGGCTATAATTAGAATCAAACAGTTTTTTTCCATGCTGGTTCAGTTGAAAAATTCTATAAATCATGGATGTGTCCAGGCTAGAGAGGTACCCGATCTACCGGGAAAAAAATGTCTATAGTAGAGCATTTCATAAGAAAATATCCTCTATCATTCAGCAGAACATCTGACTCTATGGTAGCCAAATAATGGATCAATTCTCTAGAATAGATACTTAATGTCGTGAGATGTTTAAAACATCAATGTCAAACCTTTATATTTATCATTTTAAAGGTAATTTTGATCGATGGTGGAATCTGGTTAAGAACAAAAGAGAGAAATATGATCTTGATTCCATACAATAGGATACATTTATTAATATTTTTGTTGATAAATATTACCATAAGTTTCTTTAGTAAAGGATGGAGAAAAAATTTCTATAATTGAAGAAAAAAGATGAAGATTATGTGGATTGATATGAATAAATGTTTACAAGACTATCCGTGTAAATATATAATTTTTAAGGACATTGACATTTAAATTAATAGATTTTATCTTGGTTTAAAACGATATTACATAGAACTTTGGTTAAATGGGAATTAAAAATCTATAAGAAATTTTTTCATTATGCTGAGGAAGTGGAGATGGAGTTTTTCGACACTTATGTGCCTGAAGATGGATAGAGTAAGAAATGTTCTGAAAGGAAGATAATATGGATGAAAACATTAGAGAAATACGGAGGTAAGAAAACAAATTTCTCATGTTGAGAGTAGTGTGGTAAAAATCATCTAGGGGAATATCATACAATGTCTATGAAGTACTTCTGATTTGGTAGGTTTAGACATATAGCCAAAGAAAATAAAGAAAATGAGAAGAAAAATAAATAAAAGACAAAGATAAGATTATTTAGTTGAAATTAGTTTTGGAATTATGCTAACATGTGTCCCATGTTAGTGAATCATGAGTTAATAATCAAGAATAAAAGTAGAATGGTCTATAAATTTTCTTTTAAACTACTATGGTGATGTTGGTCCATTAAGTGTAGTGGTGACAATTTTGTCAACTTTTTATTCAAATTAATCCAAAACCATGTTTGAATCTAGTTATTTTCATTCTTTCATTTCGGAGAAATTTTAATATAAATAAGGAATATAACCTCATGAAAATAAGGTAACAATTTTGGGTAAATACTTGGTGGATGTATTAAAGACGCAAAGATTTTTAGAAATAATCCTATTTTAATTACTTGGATGGGTTTTCCTACAAATCTAGTTGAATTAGCCATAATAGAGTTTTCTATCATTCTTAGTATGGATTTTATTTTATTATATCATGTTGAGATAGATATAAAAGATAATATAATTATGTTCAATGATTTAATTCATTTGATTACTTACTAAGAAGTTTAGAAATTTATTAAAGATAGAAGTGAATGTTACCTATCTCAAATTGTTTAAAAACAGTAGACGTTCGAATTAGTGATGTTCAAGTAGTGAATGAATAAATGGATGTATTTACTAATGATTTTCTGAGAGTTTTATCTGATTTGGAGGTTGAAATTAATATTGAATTAGTGCTTGATGATAATCCTCTTTCTAAACCCCCTTATCAGATGGATCAAATTTAACTTTTAGAATTTAAAAATAAATTTATGGAGTAACATTATAATGGTTTCATTTACCATAGAAATTCACCATAGGGTGATCCTATTTTGATAATTAAAAAGAGAGAGGGTTTGATGAAACTTTTCATTAACTATTGAGCTTTTAATGACATCACTATTAGGAGGAAATATCATTTTCCTCATATTGACGATTTGTTTAATCAGCTCCAGGAAGAATATTATTTTTCAAAGGCTGATCTTAGGTCAGGGTACTATCACATTAAAGTAAATGAATCATATATTACAAAGACTATATTTTAGGCTAGATACAGACATTATGAGTTTTTAGTTATTATATTTGGGTTGTCTAATGAACCTTCATTATTTACAAACATTATGAAGAAAGTTTTCCATGGGTTTTGGGATAAGACCGTAGTTGTGTTTATTGATGAAATAATGGTACATTATAATTGAAAAAAGGAACATGAAAAAAATTTAAGGATTATTTTTCAAGCCCTATATGAAAAGAATCTATATGTAAGATTTAGTAAGTGTGAATTTTGGTTACAAAAAATGTATTTCATTGGGTATATTTTATAAAATGATGGCATAACGATTGACCTTGTTAAAAAAAATGTTGTTGAAGTGTGGGAAAGAACTACAAAAACAATTTCTAGTGTGGGAAGGCTATCAAACAGAAAAGATAACTCTTCTCAATGCCTCTAGTGGCATCTCTAAACTCCCTAATGTTTCCATCAACCTCCACATCACAGTTCATGAATTTCAACATGATTCCCTTTCAAAGTTCATTTGAATGTATCACTATCTAACATGATTACACCATATCTTAGGATCAACTAATCCATATGTATGTGCCATTAAAATGGAAACTTTCCCCTATCTGACTTTCGAGGTTCTCATTTGTATAGTTTCCAATACCACCATGATCTGCACCGATAGATTCTCCGCCCGAGCTCACACTCATAGTCCACTGACATATTTAACTAAAAAAGGAGTTAATTTCATATGGACAAAATTTTGTGATGATTTTTTTTGGAACTACAAATAATATTGGTTAATGCACTTGTTTTGGACCTACCTTCTATAAATAGAAATTTTTTCATCTAAAATGATTATTTATTGATGGGAATTTGTTATCTACTCCTAATGAATGAACAGGAAATTGCTAACGATTAACATCAGTTTATGTCTCATGAGTTAAATTACCCAACACATGATTTTGAGTTAGATACTATAGTTTATTCATTAAGAATTTAGAGGAAAAATTTTTATGGAGTAAAGTGTGAAATATATATTGATTAAAAAGTATGAAGTGTATTTTACTTCACAAAAAATTGAACATGAGAAATAAAAGATGGATATATCCAATCCTGTATTAGGATTGAATGATTCATTACCATATTAGAAAATAAAACGAATTGGTTGATGTGTTGAGTAAAAAAAATAATACTAAATTAACCATGTTTTGTTTAGAATATGTCCATTTGGTTAATTATTTTCTGAATTTTGGCCTTAAAGTTATGGATTTAGGGCCATCCCCTATTTTGTTTTTGGTTTCAGGGTAGTCAACTTTTTTTTAAATAATTAAGAAATGTCAGAAGGAGGATCAGGCTATACATGAAAATTTATAATCCATTTAAAATGATTAGGTACCTGATTTCAATATTGATAAAGAAAGTGTTTTATGATTTGAAAAAATATTATGTGTGCCTTATGATTCCATGTTGATAAAAGCGTTGTTGACTGAAGCATAAAATTCTCCATTTTCCATTCAAATGGGCTGCACTAATATGTATAGAGACCTTCGATAGTATTACTGGTGGGATGATATGAAAAGAGATATTTCTAACATTACTATGAAGTTATTTACTTTTCATCAAGTTAAAAATAATTAAAATTACCAAAGGGAATTCTTTAACCCTTTCAAGTTCTGGAGTGGAAGTGGAAAAATTTACCAATGGATTTGTGGTGGGATTACAAAAGACTTCATGACGTTACAATGTGATTTCAGTTATTCTTCATCGATTAAATAAACCTTCAATTTTACTTCCCATTCAAGATATTATATATTTAGATAAAATTTATGAAATGTATCAAAATAATATAGTCATGTTATATGGATTTCTTCTCTACATTGTTTCAGAACATGATCCCGTATTCATATCTAATTTTTTATAGACATAAAAATTTGTTGGGTACTGAATTAAATTTCAATATAGATCATAATAAAAAAACCGATGGTCTATCTGAGTGGATGATTTACACCATGGAGGATATAATTTTTCCTTGTTCAGTCAATTATAAGGGATGTGGGGTCCATAATCTTTACATAGTTGTGTTTTTATAACAATAGTTTTTATAAAACTATATTGAGTGAAACTTTTGTGGAATTATATAGAAAGAGGTATGGAATAGTAGATTTTTCAGATAAAATAGTTGAAAGGAAGTTAATGTGACTAGAGTTAGTATATGAAATGGTTGATAAGTGGAAGTTGATTCATAATATTATTCAAAATACTTAGTATAGAAAACAAATTTATGTGGATAACCAAAGGAAAGATATTTCATTTGAGGTAAGTAATCATGTTTTTATTAAAGTATCTCCCAAGAAAAGTGTTTTAAATTTTGGTAAAAATGGGAAGAAAAGTATGAAATACATTGGACCATATAAAATATTAGAAAAATTTAGATCATTTTTCTATAGATTTCCTTTCCCTTGAGTTTCTCCTAGGTACCTAATGTTTTTTCATACCTAGATGATAAGAAAATATATTCCAAATTCTTCTCGTATTTTGAGACCTAAATTAGTTTTCATGGAAGAGAAAATTTATTATAAGGAAAATACTATTTAGATTATTGACTATAGAGAGGAATTTTTTCAAGATAAGGTGATGCACTAGGTTAGGGTTTTATAGAAAGACCATATAGATGAAGAGGAAACATGAGAGTCTTTAAATTCGACGAGGGAAAGATATAACCACATGTTTAATAAGTGAAAAGGTATCAAGGTCACAATTTATATAATGTGAGATTAATTTAATAACCTTGGTAATGATAATATAGATCATTTTAATATTTATCAATATTAATTAGATAGTTATATTCATAATAAAATTGTTAATTAATTTTTACATCGAAAAGGTAATAGTTTTACATAAACTATGTTCTTATAATTATGTTATTTAAAAATTTAATTTAAAAATTTTAGAATTTCGACTAGAAAAAATGAATTAAATTTCAAAATTAAAATTTCAAAATTAACTTAAGATGAAATTTTGGGTTTTTTTGGAAAATATTGATTTTTTGGTGAATAGTAAAAAATACCAATTTTGTAAAGAAATGATTTATTTTCAATAAATTAAGAAATTTAAAAGCACCCTTATGTTATTAATATGATTTAAATTAACATAATTACTCTTTATTTATATTTATTAAACTTAATTACTTTTTAATCAAATTTAAATTATATTTTTTTATTTGTTTATTTTTGGGTTTAAAAACTGGGTTTTTTGAAAACTATTTTTAAATGAATAATGTTTATCCATTTTAATTAATTATGATAATACCTAATGAGGAATATTTTAAATTAATTTTATAGATTATATATCATTAAATATTAATTGGTATTCATTCAATGATTATTATTAGTAATAGAGTTAATATAAAATCATCTTTTTCTTGGAAAATAATGTTCTTAAAAAACAGTTTTTTCATTACGTCTATGGGATTAATTATAAATTAATTATTCCCTATTATGTGAATTTGATTTGATAAAATTGATTATATAATTGGAATAAAAATAAATTATATTATTTATAAATTTTAACTTAATTTTTTACAATAATGAATAGTGGAATGAGAAAAAATTATTTACCGCATTTAAGTTGAAAAAACGTTTACTGGGATTTAAAATAAAAAGAGAAGGGTAAAAATTTAGCTAACAAAATGTATAAATATTATAAGATATACATACTTCAAAATTATAATGTAATTTTTTTTGAAAATGTTTAATTTTTGGATCCTTTTATCTCGTAAAAAATTTGGGTACACCTTTTTCTTTTCAAACATTAATAGTTTACCACATAACTATATTATAAAAGGACACCCATATCCTCTCCTTTATACACCTTAAAATCCATTTAGACCAGAATATTTCTAACCAAATATATTACTAACATACCTAACCACTACCTATATAACATATTTTTATCATAAATAAATCCTAATATGTATTTTGGTGCTAACCTAATGAGGTTGTTCGGCGAAGAGGTATCATGCTTAACTGGTCATTTCTATTTTATTTCTTTTTCCATATAATTAAAATATTATTCAATTATTCGTATATAATAAAACCAGTATCTACCACCTTAAGAAGAAATGTGATTCGGTTCTCACTTCTTCTTCACATAGAAGGGAAAAAGAATAAAGTTAATGAATATACGTTTTATACATGAAATAATTGTGATTTTCATGACATATTTATATTGGATCATAAGTGTTTATAATTTCTACAAGAGGATGAGGTGAATTGATGTTTGAAACATTAAAAAAAATTAAAACCCAAACCTCTTTATTAAATTTATCAGACTGAGATTATATATGATGATCATAGTGACTTGTAATAGACTCATATTTCATCCAGCATATCTAATTATAGAAAATTTTATTAGAAAAAATGTACCATGTAATTGAACAGTGGAATTAAAACAAATTTTAGGAAAAAGAAAAATGAAACTTTATAAATCTATTTAGTAAACTAAAATAAACTCTATAAAAAGAATATGTACTCTTTAAAATTAAGTATAACGGAAATAAAAAACTTTTACTCAAGGTATTCATAGTTTCAACAAAACATTTAGGCATCTATTTCATCAGTAAAAATCTTTTGATCTTATAGATTAGAATCAGGACTCTCTTCCTAACCTCAAAATCCCTTGATTAGCCTGATCAGGTCTATCCATCCTTTTATCCACATAATCCCTTGATCATGTACCACAATTGGACATATAATACAACTTATTTTTTTTAAAGAATTTATAATACTCAAATATATTATTTAAAATAAAAAAATCTATGAAAGATTATAAATAGAAAGTAATGAATTGTTATGACAAATCAACATTCATAAGGATTTATTTCACAAAATAACCATCCCCTTGCTCCTCATGTTCACCTCTATTTACTGACACACCTTCAATAGTAATATTTCCATGGTAATTGGAGTTTCTGGTAATGTAATCGGATGATCTCCAAATTGAAAACATAGAAAATACATCCTTATATCATGTCATTTCTATAGCACCATTACAATGTTGTTAAATTTGTTACAATTAATAGCAATAATTACGAATCTAATTATAAACATTATTATTCCAATGGAATAAAACATATCAGTACAATGGACGAACATAGTCATAATGATCTAATAAACTAATTCACATCAATAAAATTAATTCAATAATATTGATAGAATAGATTCAGTTATACCAAAAGAATATTTTTTTTATACTAATAGACAACATTTAGTCATCAAAATAGACTAGATTTCGTCACTCTAATAGACTAGGATTTAGTTAGTTTGATGGGTTGGACTTTGGTCAATCTGATGGACTAAACATTAGTCAATTTGATGTACTGTACTTTAGTTAATCTGATGGACTAGACTTCAAATAGTCTGATACATCATACTTTATTCAGCCCGATGGATCTACCTTTAGTCAGTTTGATGGATCAAACATGTATGGAAAGTTCATATTAATTAGTAAAGAAATATTTATGCATTTGGTAGTATAAATTATTTTCTATAAAATCATTCTAAATAAATGAAAACTATAAGTTCAGTGAAACATCATTTTTAAGAGTGTTCCACGATTTTAAAAATTAAGGATATAAAGTGAATAAAATTTTTTTTGACTCAATAATTTATTATTATGAAAATATAATTTATGATTTTCTTTCTTAACTTTTCACTCAATGAAAAATGATAATGTCGTTTGTGCGACAAGTGGACTCCACCTCCACTAATTGATATGAAAATTTTTTAATCACTAAATCACATTGATGATATATAAAATTATATTTAAATAAATACCATATTAATTAAGTTATTATGATAATTATGTAAATCCAAAATAATACATACCTTCTTTACACAATGACTATTGACATATAGAAATGTTACTAATGCGTATATATGAGCTACCGTCTCCATGATCGTAATATAATTCAAGTTTCATAACCATTATTCATGATTGGTTTTAAAAAGTATAATTGATGTATAAATATGGTAATTATATCATTATTATTATTCTATAGATGTTGAAATAATGGCCTCTTTAACCATATTCAAACCAACGAAGTCAATTTTTGGAATATAAGCCAAATCGTACCAAATAATCTGATGTAAAATTAACAGACTATGTTATTGTATATAACATGGTAAGAAGTGAAATAAAAGGAAAATAAAATTAAAAAAGTTTCTTAAGATATTAAAAAAATAACATATGTTTTTTTATTCTAGAAGATAAATTAAAAGAGTGATGTATAGAACTCGAGGTAATGGAATTTATCACATTTTCCATTAATTGATGAATATTTGTATGTTATGAACCTATATTATCTTATGAGGTGTATATATTGGTGCTTCGAACTGATATATCATTAATTTATTTATTTTCATGATAATTAATGTTTTTTTATGTTATTAGTTCATGGGTATTAAGATTATAATGTTTCCAAAGTGGAAAGGGATACTACAACAAATATGGTTTTATCTAGTGTTAGGCTTTATCAATGCTAGATAAAGAATTTATAAAGGCCCCCTTATTATCGTTAGAAAAATAAATGATAATGGGTGGTATTTACCCTAGCTAAAAAAATAACTAAGAAGGGTGACCATTATCAGTGCTTATAAAAAAGGGCTGATAAAGTGGGGCCCTTTATCACCACTACTAAAAAAGTGATAATAATTGCCCCATTTATTAGTGTTAATAAAAAATAGCTGATAAAGGGGGACTTTTTTATTGTTAATAAATAGGATTTAATAAAGGGGACCATTTTTTAGTGCTAGAAAAAATTTTCTGATAATGGAGGTATTTTTTTAGTGTTAATAAAAAGGAATTAATAAAGGGGACCCCATATTAGTGCTTGTAAAAAACTAATAAAGTCATCTCCTTTATCGATGATTTTTTACTAGCACTAATAAAGGCCCTCTTTATGAGGGTTTTTTTCTAGCACTGATAAAGGGTATATTTTATTAAAAAGTTAGATTTCATTAAAAATATTATATTTGTATGTAAATATAAATATATTTATATTGTATATAAAATATATTGTCTAAACATTATTTAGAGAAGAATAAACACAAATTTACAATTAATATATAAGAGATTTTGTGAAAATAGAATGAAAATAATTAAAAAAAATATTATTAATTAATAATTTTTTAAATATTATCAAGTAATATTCGTTTTTTAACATTCGGAGAAAAATTAACCTAATTGAATAATGGTCTATGATATGTCAAAAACATGACTTGAACATCAAAAAATCATAACTTTTGATCTGGGTGTCCATTTGGTCTCTTCTACATCAAATTGAATCATTAAAAGAAGTACACCCCACGATGATAAGGGGAAACCTTGAAGAATTTTCTAGAGAATAAAAATTTCCAGAAGGCCTCAAAATTATAGTTTTAGTTGGGGTATCCCGATTTTTTAACAATAGATGGAATTTCAGGCTTTTTAAGGGGGCATTATAGTATTTTTTCAGTTGAGAATGAATTTATTCCCAGTTCTTATATTCATATTGATATAATGGTTGTCATTTTTTATAACATATATTTACTTATAATTTAATATAAGAAAAATTTCTATATTTAGTTACAATAAATCACATGGATACATACATACTTAAAAATATTTATGTAAAATGTATCTTTAAAAAATATCTATCCATTTTTACATCATAAAAAATCATGAATATATATAATTATATATATATATATATTCTATATATACCTATGTTTTTATTTTAATAAAAAAACATATATTTATTTTATATTCTCATCTATATAAATGAATTATAATATATAATATTTTTAAATAAATTTAACTATATACATATATATCGCACACAAACATATATTTTACAAATGTTTTTAAACAAATATATAGATATATGAATTATAAATTTTTATGTAAATATATATAAATAAACATAAATACTATAAAATATTTAATAAAATATTTTGGGGTAGTGGGGAAGGCATTCGTGTTCCAAAGGAGAGGTGTAAGAATCAAATCCAATTATGCACAACGGGTCAACAATAGGATTGAATTTTGAAAATCACAGATAGAGGCCAATTCTGAGCACTGATAAAGGGGTGGTTAGTGAGTGGGTGAAAAGCACTGAAAAAGGGGTTGGGTGAGCACTGACAAAGGGGTGGTAGAGATCGCCAAACAAAAATTAAAATTTTCAACTTTTATTAATGGTTTTTAGCACTGTTAAAGGGTGCCTTTATTAGTTCTTTTTTCTATTAGTGATAAAGACATCAACTTTTACACCACCCATTTTATCATCACTTCTATAGAACTGATAAATCCATTTTTGGAACTTTTAATTGAAATATTTTTAGTAGTGGTACTTTTCATGAAAAATCTTATTTTAAAGATTTACTTAAAAATATCTTTCTCTTCTATGTACTTTTTTTAATATGATTTTATGAATGTAATTATATAGTTATACGAGTTTTATAAATGAAAATTTCGCCCTTCTTTTAAATTTTTTAATAAAATGGAATCATTTTTGGGAATGTTTGAATTTCTTTTCAAATTACAAGGAATGTTATATTTAAACATGTACGAAGAAATTAAATTTTTCCACCACCATAACCATTATTTAAAGTTTGGAATCATTTACAATATTTCTTATTTTCTTCATTGAAAACCAGTCTTTCGATTTTTATGATTATTTTGGTATTGAAATTGGTTTTTAAAATAAATGGGACTTTTGATATCCAAAAGAGTTTTTCATACAGGATTAAATTTTATTTAAAGGGTTTTATGTTTAAAACACAATATTTCATGATTTATGATTATGATATAGTACTTGGGAGTTGTTTATTATTATGGGTTATTTCATCATAAACCAAGGTTTTTTAGTTATGTTATTAACCAAGGGTGGGTGATTCATTAATAAACCAAGGATGGATGGTTTTGTGATAAACAAACGATGGGTGGTTCCATGATAGTCCAAAAATGCATTGGGGACATTGGATATGAATTATGACCTTATAAGTAATTCCATTTGTAATAGTTATATTAATTTTTATGTCCCATGTTACATACATGATTTATATATACTTAATATAGGATTTAAATTATTTATTTGATCAAAAAGTGTGTGTGATTTCATGTGAAAATTATCTATTTCATTTATCTCACAGAAAATTGAACTAAAGGTAATAATTTTGGGTTTTTCATGTTTTTTCACTATACTGACATACTTATTTTTTTTGTCCCTTACAAATCTTTTTTTCTCATCCCATTTTAAAACAAATTCCATGTGTTTTACTGACGTGTAAGGGAAAAGAAGGGGTCAATTTTAAAGTTGTGATGATATCTCAAGAAAAGAAATCATTTATTTTATTTCAAAAATTTCATATTATAAAAAATGGATATTGATCAAATATTTACACTTTGTATATATATATATCTTTTTAATGTATGGTTTTTGAACTAATTATCTAAAAATATAAAGCTTGAAAGATCCTCAATTGTAATCTAATTAAATCTTGAATTAAAACTTAGTATTATATAATGATTAGGACTATTTCCTTATATTGCGGTATTAAAAAAACAATTTTGGGGATAATTATTAAAAAAACACATATTACTGATACCACTCCCAACTATGTCATGACTAGCTAGTTTATGTAAATGTAAAGTTTCTGAAAAAATTACATGAATATGGATATTTAAATTTAATTGAATTAAATCCACATGGTGTATGCCACCTATGTTTACATGGAAAAATTAAAAAAACCACATTAAGTGGGAAAGTGTAAATGTGTAAGGAGATTCATTAATTAGTTAATAGAGATGTGTGTGGGCTATTTCCTGTTGAACTAAGGGGTAATTCTCACACTTCATAACTTTTTACAATGCTATTAGTAGATACGGATAGGTCAAGTTAATGAGCTATAAGTCAATTTTTTTGATAGATTCAAAGAATATAAGAATGATGTTGAGAAAAAAATTATTATGAATACTAAGAAACATCACAGAGACCATGGTGGGTAATATCATAATCAAGGTTACATTGATTATTTTCAGGAGTTTAATATTATATTCCAACTCATAACTCCTTATACACCTCAATAGAATACTATAATAAAATGGAGAAACAACCCCTTGTTAGAAATTATGAGATCAATGAAGATTATTTAGGGTTATTGATTACCCATTTCTGGATACAATTTATAAATTTAAGAACATATGCCAAATCAAGTTCTAAGTAAAGTGAAAAATGATATTTTATATTAACTTTGGTGTGGACAAAAATCTATATTTTAAAATTTAAAAGTCCGAGAATATGATGAAAATTTTAAGGCCTCTTAGAGGAATAAAATTTCAAATAGAGGCACAAAGTGTACCTTTGTGAGATACCCTAATGAAATAATGGTATATTACTTATAAAACCCCTCAAAAAAAAGTTAATTATAGAGTGACATGCCATATTACAAGATAAGGAGCATATTTATAATAGAGATGGTTGGAGGGAGAAAGAATTCAATGAATTCCAATGTAACAACTTGAGAATATATTATACTGTTCAGTGATTTGTTCACTTCTATATCTTGCATTGCACATAATATTAAGTTTAAATAAATTGTGATTTATTATTAAAATATTATTATTTAGTTTGATAGTTATCACCAAACTGCTGCATTTATGTGTATGAATATGACTAAATAAATTATAAAAAACAATCGTTTAAATATATATATAATTAATTCTTTGGTTATAAATTTATTATAAATGAAAATAATATAATTTGAAAAATAAATGAGATATTTCTAGGAAAACGTATTTGTATATGAGAATTCTGTTAATATATTAATAAATTAAATTAATAACTATTAGAGAATTATTTTTATTAAATGTATATATTACATATTAAATTTTTTTTTAAAAGGCAACTAATATTTACTAGTCACAGGATAGTAAAAAATTCAGTTTTATGTTTAAAAACATCTTTTTCTAAAAAAAAAAAATTTCGCATTCTGGAAATTTATTTTAAAATAAATTACTTTGAATAATTGAATAATAATTTCGAAAAATGGATTCTATATTTGGAATCTATGTTTAAAATATTATAAATATGTCATTCTTATTTTTTCAATATAAATAGTAACCCTAATAACCTTTTTCCACCCCAATATGGGTACAACTAGTAAAATATGGTTAAAATGGTTCCATATTTATTTTTTTATGACCTTTATAATTATTTAAGTAAAGAATAAATTTAAAATCATAGTCACTTGATATCTCTAAAACATTTACAAAAGGATGAAAGGTTGTTAAGTTCAATTATATATTTTTATTTAAAAGATAAATTGTTTTTTATAATATTAATTTATTTATTATTTTTAGATGAATAATTACCTTTAATGTCTATGTAACACTAACACAATATTTATTGAATTAATAAAAAACAATATAACTATTTTACAATATTAAACGTAATAAAATTTAAGTTAATTATTGTGTTCTACAAATCTTTTATATAAATACGAAATAATATGAATGTTTGTAATGATTATATTTTAATTATGTATATGTTGGACTCCTAATGTATTAATCATGTTTTAATGATCACAAATTTTACTTATTTATGTGTTAATAATTCCAAATCATATTCAACCTAGTTAACTTTTCTAAATTATATCCAATCATGTGTGTTTATGTTTAATGTTTTCTCATGATTTAAAAAGAGCCTTGCAAGATCTAAATTGTTCTATTTGTAATTTACCTACTTTATACTATCATTTATCTACTCTCTAAATACCTTATCTCAGTAATACCTAAAGTCTAATCCATTCTTTTATCATCATTATTTAATTCTATACATAGTTACTTTGGAATGTCTAAGACACCGTGAGTCTGCCACTGGCTGTGTATTTCTGACACCATGAATCCAAACACAGTGAAAAAGACACTGTGAAGCCAGACATCGTGTACAAGAGACTGTGAAGATAGACACCTTGAACAAGACACTATGATGCCAAATGTTGAGAACAAGACACTGTGAAGCAGACACCGTGAATCAGACACCATGGCCATAAGACATCGTGACACTCAGACACCGTGATCAACCTAGTCACTGTGTGAAGGAGACACTGTTTACATAAATTACTATGACACCATTTCTTAAACTATTCTGTCCTATTTTAATTTAGTTTCTAATAGTAATATTTGATGACTTTAATACATTGACATAATTAATGTTTCATTGTAGACAAATCATCAGACAGTACGAGGTATGAGGTACAGAGCACGTGCAACCTGTCGTCTCCAATGCATTCAAAGTTAAAAGCAAAGTGTGTCCAAGAATCAAGTGTGTTTGATACATAAAAAAAAGAAAGGGCTGTGAACACTATAAGGAAGAATATACATGGAGGAAGTCTCAACATAAAGGCACACTATATGCAACTTGATACTGCTGAACACATGAAGCATATTTGAATCTTAAGGAACATCTTCACTCATTTGAATCTCATGATGAAGACAAGCTGAACCAGGACACTCTGTTTTTCACACAACTTCCAAAGAAGGACTCGAAACTTCATCTTCTTCAATCCAAAGGAGTTCAGAGCTGCATTGACATGACACAAGAGCATTCTAAACCTATCTCCATATTATTGCTCTACTGTGATCATTTTCCTTACATTACAAGAAGTGTGTGATTCTATCTGTTTTATAACACACCGTCTCCTAAGCTGAACTGTGGGATACTAAAATCCTCACACCATTATTTTTATACCTATGTATATCCCACATAGAACTATGGTAGAGCTCTAAGGAACTGGACAAACTGTGTGCGGTTGTTTTTTCTTTCCCACAAAGAACTATGGTAGAGGTCTAAGGACCAGGACAGTCTGAGTACTATTGTAACCCCAATGTAGGGTGTGCATCAAAGTTTTATATAAAATATTTGAGAAGACTAAGTCTCAGTTTGATAATAAACCTCTTGGTTAAAAACTGTTGTGCATCTTAGTTTTAGTTTAAACTATTTTCAATATTCTTCTGCTATTCACTTTGAAACTCAAATATATTTTAAAGTAACTTTGATTGTTAAACTAGAAAGTGTTTGTAATTATTGTTAGCCAGTAAGTTAGTTTCAAAAGATAACTTAATATTCAGATTAATTTAACAGAGAAATAATAAATCTTTCAGAAACTAATTGAACACATAAAATATTTATAAATTCAATACAGTTTAACTCTTTTTATTAATTAGGGAATCTCAATATCAATATTTTAAATAGAAATTTTTATTTGGAACTCAATTCATCCCACCCCCTATTGTGTATCCACTCCGACCAACATTTGGTATCAAAGGTGTTAGTTAAATGTTTTTCAAAACTCTCTATTTGTGAAAAGTTTTCAACTGTGATTTTAGTTGTATCTTAAAGATCTCATAATTTCTGTTAATTCTAACTTTTTATATCTTTTTAAAACTTATGTATTATAGATAAAAGATTAGAAGGTGTAGCTACCAATATGACACCCTTCTTTAATGGTGTTAATTATTCCCAATGGAAAAGAAAAATGAAAATTCATTTAGAAAGTATGGTATTTGACATCTGGACTGCTATAGAGACTCAGTATAAGATTCCATACACATTTAGAACTACCTGGGATGAACGAAATAAAGATTCTTACACTAATAATTTTAAAGCTATAAATTCCTTATATTGTGCTTTAGGGTATGAATAATTTAATCGAATATCTTCCTGTAAGACTGCTTATGAAATATGGGATACTCTGGTTGTTTCCCATGAGGGAACAACCGATGTTAAATAAATTTGACTAAATACATACACCATTAAGTAATATAATTTTAAAATGAAATATGATGAATTTATTTTTGATATGTATCTCAGGTATAATTAGATAGTCAATACAATGAGATCGCTAGGAAAATTTGTTCCAGCAAATAATCAAATCATGAGGATAATAAGATGCCTACAAGATATTTGGAGAGGAACCTCTATCTCTATACGATAATCATGTGACATTGGAAGGGTACCTGCCAAGGAGATGATTGGTAACTTGATGATGTATGAAGAAGCACTTAAGGTAAACAAAGACAAAGATGATGAACCAAGAAAGAAACCAGTATCCTTCAAGACTTCTGCTTCAATAATCAAGGAAGAATAGAAAATTTAAGCTGCAAGTGATAGTTCATCTAGTGAAAATAGTGCATCTGACAGTGATGATGAAATGGCTCAGATAACTAGATGATTTGAGATGTTTTATAGGAAAAATCAGTTTTTCATAAAATAAAATTATAAGGGTAAATATGAAAATAAAGGTCATTGGAAGAAGGATTGGAAAAGGGCTGATAAAAGTGATGACATAGTCTATTATGAATGTAAAAGGAAAGGAAACGTGAAAACTGACTGTCTGAATTTAAAGTACAAGAAGAAATATGAGTACAAGGACAAAAAATATAAGAAAGATATGAAAGGAAATTGGAGTGCTTTAGAAGATAGTTCAAGTGATTCTAATTCCACTCAAGATGAAAAATATCAAAAATCCAATATGTGTTTCAGGACAAACACATCTGAGGTAACATTAGATACTCCTGCTTTAAACTCTTATTATTATGGAGATGATTCTGATTCTGATGCTGAAAATATATCTAGTGAAGAATTAGTTGAATACTGTAATATGCTAGAAGATACCTGAAATAAGCTAAAAGACAAGTATAAAGACTTAAAGAAACATCATTCTTTATCTAGCACAGTCAAATATGCACTAGAAGTAGAAAAGGAAAAGAATGGTCAAATACTCAAAGAAAATACTGAACTCAAATTTTCAAATGAGAAACTTAGAAAATATTTAGAAACATTTACTAATGGAAAGAATACTCTAACTCAAATTCTTGTAAAACAAGATACACCAAGGTATACAACTGTTTTAGGATAATAACCTGGATAGAGGCAGTTTGTTAAGAATAAATTTATTCCGAAATCTGGATAGTTTGCTGCTAGTTCAAGTTCTAGAAACTCTTATGCTTAATCTAGATATTCAAATTCTTATAGACCAAAAATAATTTACTTATAAAAATCATTTTAATCTGTTAATTATAGGAAACCCATTAGACAAGTATGGGTACCTAAAGTTTTACTTTCTAACCTTTCTGGACCCATGAAAATCTGGGTACTGAAATTCTCTTCTATCTAAATCTGTTTTGTAGGAAACATGATTGAAAAGTTCATGTAGAAAGATATAGTATTTGGATAGTGGATGTTCAAGGCATATGACTGAAAACTACTCATGTTTTAAGAGCTTAATCAATGTTGATATAGGACATGTCACCTTTGGGATAACTCAAAAAGAAAAAATCATCAGCTAATGCCAGATTTGAAACACTGATTCAGTTTTAATTTATAAGGTACTATTTGTTAGTGGATTAAAATACAACCTGCTAAGCATTTCATAGTTTTGTGATGATGGTTTCAACATAAAATTTTAAAATGAGTCATGAAATGTTTTTAATTCTAAAAATGTTTTGGTATTTACTGTATTACGAAATGAAAATGTTTATGTTTTAGATTTGAATTCTTTAGCTAAACAAAATGTTACTTGTTTAAATGATTTTTATAAATAATCTTGGCTATGGAACAAAAGGCTAGGACACTGCAATGTGCACTCACTTAACAAACTGACCAGTAATGGTTTTGTTTGAGACTTACCAAAACTATAATTCCCACTCAATAAAGTGTGTAATCCTTGTCCAAAGGGAAAACAATACAATGTTTCTTTTAAATAAAAGAAATAAGTTTCAAGTTCTAATCCTCTCGATATGGTTCACATGGATTTGTTTGTACCATCAAGAGTTTCAAATCTAAATGGGAAGCACTGTGTTTATGTTCTTATAGATGATTTTTCTAGGTACACTTGGGTATACTTTCTTACTCAAAAAAGTGAATCATGTTCTTATTTTATCAAATATTCCAAGTCTGTATAAAACCTTAGTGGACATAGGATCAAGACCTTGAGAAGTGATCATGGCCATGAGTTTGAAAATCAAGAGTTTGAATCTTATTGATCACGTAATGGCTATAGTAAAAACTTCTCTGCTCCTAGAACACCTCAACAAAATAGTGTAGTAGAAAGAAGAAATAGGCCTCCTAAAGAGATTTAAAGGACAATACCCAATGAATATGATTTACCTATTTACTTTTGGGATGAAGCTATTAATACACCTTGTTACATTATCAATAGAGTATTGATTATACCAATTCTTAAAAATATCCTTTATGAGCTTTGTAACAATTGAAATCCTAAGGTTAATTACATTAGAGTATTTGGTTGCAAATTTTTTATCCTTAACTCTAAAGATAATCTTGACAAAATTTCTTCCAAAAGTGATGAAGGAATTTTTGAATTTTAATCTACAACTAGTAAAGCCTATAGAGTATTAAATAAGAGAACTAAATGTGTATAAGAATCTGTACCCATCAAATTTGATGAAACTAATCAACATGATCCTAAGAATTATCTTGTAAATCTTGATGAAGACTTGTCCATTATAAACCTTAATGACAAAGATAGTGAACCTGTTGTTAAGACAACCAGTTCTAGAAATTTTCCAGACCCTACTTCTGTAGAACCCAAACCTGTAAATGAACCTGAAATTTCTTTCCCTATCTTTTCTAGACCAACTAGGACTCTTAAAAGTCATCCTTTAGATGTTGTAGTCAGATATTTAGATAGAGGGACACAAACTAGAGCTTCAATAAGAAATCAAGTTGAACATCAAGCTTTTCTTTCACAATTAATCCTAAAAATATCAATGATGCAATCAATGATGGAATTTTGGTGATGGATATGAAATAATAATTAAATCATTTTAAAATAAATAAAGTCTAGGAATTATTAAACAGACCTAAGGAAACTTTTACCATATGCACTAAATGGGTTTTTAAGAATAAAGTTGATGAAGATGGTAAAATAGTTAAAATTAAGGATAGACATGTTGCACAAGGCTGTAGTCAAGAAGAATGAATTGAATATGAGGAGACCTTTACACCAGTAGCCAGACTTGAAGCCATCATAATAATGCTTGTCTATGCTGCACATTTGAATTTCAAACTATTCCAAATGGATGTTAAGAGTGCACTCTTAAATGGATATATACCTGAGGATGTTTTTATTGAACAACCCCATGGATTTAAAAACCCCCCATTTTCCAAATCACATTTTTAAATTATCAAAAGATTTATATGGTTTAAAGCAATCTCTACGAGCTTGGTTTGATAGATGGGGTACTCTTCTTATTTTTAAAGGATTTACAAAAGAAATAGCTGATCCTACTATTCTTATAAATCAAATTTCTAATGGCGTTTTAGTTGTTAAAATTTATCTAGATTACAATATTTTTGGATATTCGAGGTATTCTTTATGTGTTTATTTTTCTAAATTGATGAAAAACGAATTTGAGATGTGTTAAATGGGAGAACTCAAATATTTTCTTGGATTTCAAATTTTTAAGAATGAAAATGGTATTATTTTAAATAAAATTTAATTATACAAAGGATCTTATAAAACATTTTGGATTGGATAGCACAAAAAGCAGTGACACTCCCATGAGAACCACTTGTAAGTTGGATCTTGATGAAGATGGAAAATCTGTTGATCAAACCACTTATAGAGGAACGATTGGAAGTTTACATTACATAACTACTAGTTGTCCTGACAGTATGTTTAGTGTGTGTTTGTGTGCTCATTTTCAAGAAAACCCTATGGAATCTCATTTAAATGTTGTAAAGAGAATTTTCAAAAACCTCAAGGAAGCACCCAATCTAGGACTGTTTTATCTTAAAGGACAATCATTTTTATTAGTTAGTTATTATGATGCTCACTTCGGTGGCTGTAAGTTAGATAGAAAAATAACCTATGGAACATGTCACCTTTAAGGCAAGTCACTAGAATCATGGTGTAGTAAGATTCAAAATTATGTTTCATTATTTACTGGAGAAGCTGAATACATAGCTGCTGGTAGTTGTTGTGCACAAATTTTGTGGATGAAACACACATTACTAGATTATGGATATCAATTCATACATGTACATTTAAATTGTGACAACACAAGTGCTATTAACATATCAAAAAATCATGTTTCCCATTCTAGGACAAATCATATTGATGTAAGACATCCCCTTTTGAGAGATCATTATAAAAAAGGTGATATCACTCTGGAATTAATTGGTAGTGAATATCAACTTGCGGATATATTCACTAAACCATTAAATTTTAAGAGAATAGACTACATCATACACGAACTAGGCATATTAAATCTCAAATAGATACATTACCTGTTACTATTTCACGTCTTACTATCTGGTATCTTATTGTGTTATACATTATTGCTTCATGATTACGGTTTCTCAGTTATTGTTTCTCATGTTTATTGTTTCACCGTAACGTTTTATGTTTACGGTCTCCCAATTAGAATTTTATACTTTTGGTCTTACATTTACTGTCTCATCGTAACGCGCACTGAAAAGTTCACTCATGGTCTCACCATGAAACTCGTTTACTGTCTCACCGTAATGACCAATGATGGTATCACCGTAAAAAAATCTTTATGTTTTTCTTTAAACACGTATCACAATAATTATTATTTCACCTATTTTATGATTCTTGTGTTTTTTTAGCGACGTTTGGTATTACTAAATGATAAAACAAACCAAGTACCACTAAATTATTCACTCATGTTTACTTCTACCTACTATTTTCAACGCTTTATTCATCCCTACAACCCTTCTCTTGCTCGAAACTCAGTGAATGCCAAGAATGAAACATGTTTCA
Source organism: Viscum album (assembly GCA_963277665.1). Taxonomy (NCBI): domain Eukaryota; kingdom Viridiplantae; phylum Streptophyta; class Magnoliopsida; order Santalales; family Viscaceae; genus Viscum; species Viscum album. The sequence goes on from OY728150.1 coordinate 1,595,927,232, forward strand.
TCATCGACACCTGAGAAGCGCAGCTCAAAGAAGAAGAAGATTGCACTAATGCTGACACCTGAAGGACCATTAAATCCGAACCTGGTAAACCGTGTTGTTATACCTGAGAAAGATATTTTCGCCAAGTTGATTCTATCCATTAAGTCGCTGGTGTTGAAAGTGTTAGAACAACTAGGCTGGTTAGAATGGTTCTCGAAGGAGGATATACCAATCTATACTAGGATAGTGGCTCAATTTTATCAATACATACAGTTCTCATTTGATTCTCATGAAAGTTATGTTGTGAGGAGCTGGGTCAATAGCCAGAGAGGTTATTTCTCTTCGCGGTTATGGTCTGCATGCCTTAGGATACCTCATGAAGGTATATTTTAGGATTATCAGAGAGGACCTCGACCTTCAACTGATTTCTTGTATTTAGAAGATGCCCTGAAAACCGTAATTTAAAGTGGCACCCATAGGAGAGTCATTGCTAAAAAACTAGATGGAGAAACAAGGATTCTGTTTATGTTTGTACAAAATTTGATAAGTCCAAGAAAAGGTGATTTTTCTATGTTAAAATATCATGATGTGTTTTTGATTCACCTCATGAAAAATGGAAAAAAGATCAAGCAATGCAAGTACATCATACAGCATATGTGTGAGTTGATCAAAGTCACATCCATGTCAACGTCTCTATTCTACTCTCAGATTATATCAGTCATGCTTCATGAAAAAGGTGTGGTTGGACCAAATGAGGAAGTGATTATGGACTATGAGTACTGCCTCTCAAAAGAAGTTATCAAAAGAATTAAGATAAACTGGAATCCTAGGAAAAAGGAATGGGTGGAAGACAATGATAGATTTTATGAGAAATTCAATCCCTTGGATTATCCCTCAAGGTAGAAAGACCATTTTGATCTTAGTTTGGAACCCGATGAGATTGTTGAATACCCTGAAGAAGAGGAAGAAGAGGCTGAAGTGCCACCTAGGGAAGCTGTTATTGTTGAGAATGGGAAGACTATTGTTTCTCATGTAGTTCTTAATGATGAATCACCTACTTATAAAGAAGCTGATAATTTCAAAACTCAACCCAAAGCTGTATCAAAATATATTTCCAAAGAGTTTGAAAAGAATTCCATGGAAGAGCCTATAGTAGAAGAACCTATAGTTGAAGAGCTACCTATTCTGCAAGAGGTAAATCTTAAGGATGTCCATGTGGAACAATATATTCCTGAAATCTAACCTTCTGCTGAAGGACGGATGGAGATAGTTTTTTAGCTGGCTAGATAGGAAATGAATGAAGAGCTTAGAGCTGAGTCTGGGGAGTTAGACCAGGATCCTAATCCTCTTAGTCCTGAGAAGGAGGCACCTGATGAGGGGGAGAAAACCCCAAATCATGAGTCTGTTGAAGCCTCACATCCAACTGAGTCAAGTCTTATAGACACTCAGTACAAATTCCCTAGTTTCTATGACGTCAATGATTCTCAGTAGGTTACAACAACCAGACTTGATATTTACTACCTATTTTAGTTGAAATCAATCTCCAATTGTACACCTAAGAAGGAACCTAAACCTGTACCAGTTCTTACTCCTGAACCCTTATCTGAACTACCATCCTTTGTGGGTAAGGATGATCTGAATTAATTTGGTGCAACTCTTTTTTCCGGAGTTGAGAATCTCATGAATAACTAACCTCGTGTTGTGCCACACTTAAGTGAGAGAGATGCCTCTCTATTATTGGAGAAAATTATTTATAAAATACGACCTATGATGCTCCATGAAATTCAATAAGTGAGAGATGAAAATAAATTTCTTAGTAATGAAGTGAGGATCCTAAGAAGTATTGTTGAAGACTTGTAGAGAGAGTTGCACTCGAGATTTGAATCTTTTGTTGCTCCTGTAAAACCTGCTGCTTCTCAAATACCACAAGTTGGAGTGTCACATATTCAACCTTATTTAGAATCTTTATATGAAAAGATTTCTTAAAGGAACAAGAAAATTGTGAAGGAAATGAAAGAGCTTGTTTCTAACCTCAATAAACTAACAGATGAGTACACATAAAGTCCTCAAAAGGTGATGAATCAATTAAAATATCTGACCACAGCTGTCAAAGAATCTGGTCAATCCTCAAAACCCTCCTTGGGATGTGATATGCTCAGAACTATAATCTAAGTAGATCTTTAGAATGTATTCTGTGGTTTCAATGCGGCCTTTTTAACCTAATTAGAAAAAAATATTTATAGAGTTCTTGACTTATTACAAATCCACTCCAAAATTGCAAATGATGCTCAGAAAGAGATTTCTAAGAAAGTGGATTTCTACTGCAATAGAATATTCTCCAAGATTGATATGTCAAATCATTTCAATTACCTTATAGAAATTCTATGGATTCCTCCTGTGACTCAAGATTTCAAGAACCAAGTCTAGAATCTCACATAGTTTACTATATTGTTGGAAAAATTTAGGGAGAACAAGGACTATTTCGAGAAATCCATGTAGTGTGGTGGAGAGATTATTACGGATTTATCAAACTCCTAGGGCCCTATATTCATGTCTAGAGTACAACCATTATTGCTCCAGTGGCTACACCTCTCAGACCTAGGCTGCATACCTTCACCTCTGCTCCAGCCTCAAACACCCTTTCTGTTGGTCAAGCACTTAGTCCGATCAGGCCTATGATTCATGAGCAGCAACTTCCTAGATCTTCTACTGCTCCTACCTTCTATCTCTTAGTCTATGAAGGCCTACCTTTACCCTCCTAATCAACCACTTCTCCGCATTCTTCTACCTTAACCACTACTTCTATGGCTTCCTCTTCTTCAACTGCAAAAGGCAAAGAGAAGGCCAACCCTTGAGGAAGAACAATGCTTACTCTTTTTGATAGGGATACAATTGTTTTTGTATCGATCTTTTTGTTGTAATGTCACTTATTTTCTATTACTAGACTATGAGCCTTTTTTATAATCCCAAAAGGGGGAGAAGTTTCTATATACTATGTTAGCAATTTATCTTCATGGTTGAATCCAATATACACCTTAATTGTATATGATTTGTGATCATCAAAAATGGGGAGATTGTTGGACTCCTCATGTATTAATCCTGTTTTAATGATCAAAAATCTTATTTAATCATGTGATAATAATTCAAAATCTTATTCAACCTAGTTAAATTTTCTAAATTATATCCAATCATGTGTGTTTATGTTTAAATTTTTCTCATGCTTTAAGAAGAGACTTTCAAGATCTAAATTGTTCTATTAGCAATTTACCTACTTTATACTATCGTTTATCTTCTCTCAAGATAACTTCTTTCACAAATACTCAAAGTCTAATCCTTTCTATTATCATAATTATTTAAGTATGAACTTAGTTACATAGGAAATTCTAAGACACCGTGAGTCTTCCATTTGCTATGCATTTTTGACACTATGAAGCCAGACACCGTGAACAAGACACCGTGAAGCCAGACACCTTGTACACGACACAGTGAAGCTAGACACCATGAACAAGACACCTTGAAGCCAGACACCCCGAACAAGACACCATGAATCCAGACACCGTGAACAAGACACCGTGAAGCAAGACACTTTGAAGTAGACACCGTGAGGCAGACACCGTGACCATAAGACATCGTGACACTACGACACTGTGATCAACCTAGGCCCCATGTGAAGGAGACCCCGTTTCCATGACCTACTATGACACCATTTCAAAAACTATTCTGTCTTCTTTCAATTTAATTTCTAACAGTCACATTTGATGACTTTAATAAACTGACATAATTAATGTTTCATTGTAGACATATCATCAGATAGTACTAGGTATGAGGTGCAGAGTACATGCAACCTATCGGCTCTAACATGTGCATTCAAAGTTAAAAGTTATGTGTGACCAATAATCAAGTGTTCGTGATACACAAATAAAAACTAAGGGCCACGAACACAATAATAAAGAAGATACATGGAGGAATTCTCAAAGGAAAGGCACACTGCATGTAAATTGATGCTGTTGAACGAATGAAGCATATTTGAAGCTTAAGGAACATCTTCGCTTATTTGAAACTCATGAAGAACATAAGATGAACCACGAAACTATATTTTTCACACAACCACAAGAGAAGGACTTAAAACTTCCTCGTCGTCAATCCAAAGGAGTTCAGAGCTGCTTTGAAATCACAGAAGTGCATTCCAAAACTAACTCTATATTATTTCTCTACTGTGATCATTTTCTTTACATTAAGAGCAGTTTTTGATTCTATCTGTTTTAACACACAATGTCTCCTAAGATGAATTGGAGGACACTGAAATCCTCACACCATCATTTTTATACCTGTGTATATCCCACATAGAACTGTGGTATAGGTCTAAAGACCTAGAAAACCTGTGTGCTGTTGTTGTTGATTTCCCACAAAGAACTGTGGTAGAGGTATAAGGACTAGGACAGTCTGAGTACTTTTATAACCCCGATCCAGGGTGTGGATAAAAGTTTTATATAAACTATTTTAGAGGACTAAGTCTTAGCTTGAGACTGAACCTCTTGGTTACAAACTGATGTGCATCATAGATTTAGTTTAAACTATTTTCAATATTCCACTGCTATTCACTTGGAAACTCAAATCTATTTTAAAGTAACTTTCATAGTTAAACTAGTAAGTGTTTGAATTTATTGTCAGCTATTAAGTTAGTTTCAAAAGCTAAATTAATCTTCAGATTAAGTTAACTGAGAAATTATCAATCTTTGGGAAACTAATTGAACACTTATAATCTTTATAAATTCACTACACTTTAACTCATTTTATTAATTTGGGAATCTAAATATAGATATTTTAAACAGAAATTTTTAATTGGAACTCAATTAACCCCCTGTTGAGTATCCACTTTGACCAACAATATCTTTCTTATAGTATTTAAAGTAAATTAAATAAATAGTTCAAAAATGGACAATAATTATATTTTATAACAAATAATATATCATTAAATGATTTAAAATTTATAAAAATAATTTATTCCATCAAGTTAATGGAACATGGTTTAACATAACCACCATTTTTCATTTATGATTCACTTTTCCAATTATGGTGTCATTATTTACCTTTTAAGATTGAAATATTTGATAGCACATTTATTTTTTAAAATTGTTAAAGAAGGGGTTAAGAAAAAATATATGCTCTAAAATGATATAAAAATATATCTAAATCTCATTTTATGATGTTATTTTGATCCTATCATATTTTTATTTAAATTAATATTAATTTTGGAATCCTTTAAATTGATAATAACTTTATTATATTTTAATATTTTAGGAAATTCAAAGTGTCTTCGCTGCCTTTTGAAAAAGACACCCTTCCTTTATCATATTTACTCAAATTTTTTAATTATATTTTAAAAAATACCTAAAAAATTACACTATAAAATTCCCTAGTCCTATTATAGAGGTCCCAATCTCCCTAAAATTCAAATTTTAGGGTCTTTAAGAGGATATCTAATTGAGTCTTTCAAGGAAGAGGTAATCACATTTACCAATAATTATTATATTTAATTATTATTTTAACTCTTCATAATCATTGGTATTTATCATAATATAATAAATAAATTATCCTAAATATACTAGAATATTATTATTATGATGAAAAAGTCACTATCCACCCTCTTTTCCATCAAATGGAAAGTGAAAAGATCACTCGTGTGTATGTACAACTTACCTTCTTTACATTGTTATACAATTAATTTTCGATAAACATCATTTATGGATGGGTATTATGAGAATTTTTATTTTTATATTTAATATTGATGAAATAATTTTACATTTTTAATGATAATATCATATATACCTTCTTACCTTCCTATCTATTTCCGAATGATAACGTTGCTCGTAATTACGTGTGAATAACCACCTCAACAAAGGTATGTGATTCATTTGGAATTTATGATTCACATTGAGGGTAATAAGATTGAATTTTATTAATATATATGATATATATGATATATTAATTAATATTTAAAGGTGATGTTTTAAATTTCTTTTGTTCTGTCCTTCAAAATGTTAAAATAGCATTCATGCGTATGTACAACCTACCATATTCATGAATGGTGTAATTATTTTTTCCACATTTACCTTTATAGATGACTATATATATATGTATATTGATTATTTATGATATATATATCATTATTAAAATTATAGAGATTATGTAACCATGATCAATGTATGTGAACTAAAACTACAAAAACAAAACATACAAGAAAAACAAAGCAGTTATCACATAGAAAAATGTTTTTTATAAAGAGTTGTTATTACAAAGGTGATAATAGGGTGTAATTAAATCATATATGGTAAGATATATATTCTTATAATTCTAGATTATATTTATAATTAATCTATATTTATTATACATTAAGTTTTAATATGTACGAAGGAAGTCAGACAAGTGGTACGAGTTTTAAGTTTCAATCTCATTGTTTGTCGATGACATTGTCTGTCATTAAGTTTCTGAGGATGAAATCCTTTTTTGTAACTCTCAATAAACTAAAATAAATTTTCTTATACACTAATTTTTTCATGAGAATATATGTTTTATATTATTTTTCCTTACTTTATGTACTAAAGATGCCAGAATTAATATATTAAAGAAAAAATGAATATATTTCTCTCTTTGGTCAAAACACCTTTATATTCTTTATGAATGTTTTCTAAAAACGTTTTCAAGAATATTTTTAATATTATCATATGATTTATTAAAATTATGTTTTCCCCTGATTTAATTTTTACAAAAAATGGTTTAAAAATAATTTTCTTATAATTTTCCAAATTTGGTACATTTTGACTTTTCCTTATAGAAGTGTTAATGGAATGTTTTTTTAACTTATACAACATGAACAAAATATCCAATAGTCATGATTACTCCATGAAATGAATCTTCCTTTTTTATGTTTCTAAGGTTATTTTCAAATAAAATATTTTCCTTTATATTGGGGAAATATTTAGACATTATATAAGTGATTTTAAAAGGGAAAAGTGTATTTTCATCAAGAAATTATCTTGGTAATATTTTAAAGAAAAAGTTTATATATGATAACAAATTTTTATTTAACTTTTGTTTTTTGGGGAAATGACCTGAGTATACCATCCTTATTATTTATAGGTATGGTTTATCATTAAGATGAAATGTGTTTATGAAACTTGTTCATTTTATATGTGTTATGATATGATGAAATGATGAAACATTTCCAAAACCCATTTATTTTTAACACGTTATGCTATGATGAATGTTTATAAAACCCAATTATTTTTCATAGTTTATGGAATAATGAATGTTTTATAATATTTTGGAATATATATATATTTTTAATTATGCTATGGGTTGGTATGAAATTATATATCCCTCCAATACTTTTGGAATATATAGATATCTCATGAGATAAAGGTGACTGAAATGGATAATGAACCCAGTTAAGTAAGGGAAAATGTCAACTATGATAGTCTTGAGTGTGATTATTGACTATTACGATAGTTTTGGGAGTAAACTAGATCCAATATGATATTCTTACCTGCAATCCTTGATTACTAATGAATTTTTTTTCTATACTATGTGTATGATAGAAACTTATGTCTTATGGAAATGTTCTATGATTCATCTATAATTCTTGTCTTATTAACTTCCATGATTTTTGATATAATTCTGTATTATGTTATATGATATCCAAGATATGGTATTTAAATGTTATTTTCATATTCTCATACCATTATGCTCTTATTATGTTTATATCTCTCATATATGACCTTACTAAGCATCAAAGATCACCCTTTATTATGTTTTATTTTCTATGTTTATAAATATATGTATTGAGTATGATATGCCTAATAAGGATTATAGTTATGAAGAAAGTTATTCAGAGATGATATAACTCACTTATGAACCATTTTTTATGTATCCATGTTTCTAAAGATACTGGACCAATAATATTCTGGAATAGATCATTTCATTATATAATTAATATTCATTTGATAATAAGTAAATAATATTCTCCCCCATGCAATTGTAAAGACTTTAAATTTTGATGTCTATCTAAAATAATAGCATGTTTTCATCAATTTATTATAATAAAATAGATAACAATAAAAATATATGAAAAGTGTGATGTTTAAAGAAGAATGTAGACCTAATTATTTAATGGATTATTTTTTCCATAAATGTTTCATTTTTCCCTCAATTTATTACAACTATTTAAAAAACTTTACAAATTGGATCATTTAAATTTTTTATGCCAAAGTGGTCAACCTGATGATTATAAAAATTTTGGATAAATATGAATTTAAAAGCATATATAGAAATTTAATATCCAATTAAACTGCATTAATTCATGTTGTAAAATATAATATGTTGTATAGTTGAAACTAAGGGAAGTGAAGCTGGATTTTCCTATTAATCCCCAGTCTAAAAATTCAAAAGGCATAGCCATACTTTTGATCTAGATCTTCTACCTCAAAGATTAAGATGAAATAATAGCATCCTATTGCATCAACATGAACCACAATCCTGGGATTCAGTTAGTATCAACTCCCAGGTCCATCTCTTTCCAAAGAAACTTATGTCAAATTCAGGCTCCATTAGAGACTCATTTTCCATATTATATTCAAGAGACATAAATAAATACCTTCATTTCCACAACTATGAAATAAAAAAAATTACAAAATAAAAGACTATAGATGGAATTAATATTAACATGATCTTACACTACTTCAATAGAAGAAAACATAAAATAATGTAATAAAACATAGTAATCATCCAAATCGACTCATCTAAAAGAAAAAAAACATAATTCAATTACCATTATTTCAGTAGAAATAAAACCTATGATATTTTTGAGGGATTTTAGGGGAGCATCATATGAATAAATTCAATTAAAATAAACCTATATATATTCTTACATATTCTTTACAAAATCAAAAATAATAGGAATAAAGTACATAAATAATGAATACCTAAAGTGATGTGTGATCCATCCTTGAATCTTCATTGTATAACTCTGTAAGGCAACCTTACATGGAAATGAATGTTTCCTTCATTCCCCTAAAGTCATGCATAACCGGAAGATTCATGCACTTATTCTAAAATGCTTGTTTCAGTGTATTCTTTTGTATGAATTATATAAATACATTTTTAATAAATAAAAAATATATATAATTGGTTCAATACAATAATAGTGTACAAAAATCACTAAAAATTATTGGAAACATATATATATTTCAAAGACATATACAAAGGATTCAACATATGTAAAGTCAATGGAAACACAAATACAATTGAAAAAAACATATTAACAATGAACATTCTAACATTGAATAAAAAATAATGATTGTGAATAAATACTAATATATAGTGGTTTGAGTATGTAGTGAATGAAACATATTAATAGTGGACATAAAATACTAACAATTGACACAACATGCCAACTGCGATCAAATAGTGAACATAAATAAAAGTGGATTTCATACTTCATTATTTTGTGGAGGGCTACTGCGAAGTTCGATCTTGTTTACATAATACTATCAATAACATCCCCCTATAATTTAAATATCTTCATTCATAAATGCATAAAAATATTATTTTTATTTCTTTAAATATTTAGTTACATCAACCAAGATAAATTCATAATAATTTATGGCACAATTAGGATAAAGTGAAAAAAAACTAAAATATGGTACGTTTTTCTCATCCGCCTTTTACTCATCAGTGAATACATTATGTCTTACCTCAGTCAATGGCCTTGAGATTTAATCAACATCACAAAATAATGTCAAATTATTTAAAATATTTTATAAAAAATAATGTAATAACATAATAATGATAGACTACTAAATCTTTGAAGTCAGAACCAAAAAATATAGAGTGGTCACCTATCACTACCCATGTGAATTTGAATGAAAAAGTAATGAAATAGTATAATCTATAACTACATTAGATTAGAAACATTATTTATAGTGAAATACAGTGAGCAAGATCATATACCTTCTTTCACTATATCTAGTATAGATGTTTGAATTATGAATATTAAATATTTCACATCCCACAAAAAATGATTATAAATTTTTATATGAAATCAAATGCAGATACTTGATTTAATTATTTTAATTATGATACAAAAATATGCACCATGTATATATGCATACTTAAAATACATCCAAGTTCATCCAATTATGATAAACCCTACCCATTCCCTTATCTAAATCATCGTTATCGCATTTTATATTCAACAAACTTATAATTTCTCAATATAACATTAACATATACACCCAAAAAAATAAAATAATAACAATTTCAATTAAAATAAAGTAATAAAGATGTATTACCATTTTCTTAATGTGGTCATGGAGATTTATTCTAACAATAATATACATGGTACCTCCCTTTTTTTTATTCATGGGAAAACCCTATAAAAAAATAATGGAACGAGATAATTAGAGCTAAACCATGTTTAATGAATGGATCTTAGCTTATTGAATAGTTTATTTGGTAAACAATTATCACCATTGATTGAAATATAAAATTCATGTAAAATATAGAATAAAACATTATGAGTAACTGATTTATAGTTATCCAGTCATCATCTAGGGTTCATTGGTTGAGTTTTTGTTTCCTGGAAAAGGTCATGTAATATAATTACACAAGTAATAATTTTAAAACATTTTGAAATGACAAAATAAGAAATAAAAATATTAATATTGGAAGTATTTTTTATTTCATATCTCAATGTTAAAGAACATCATATTAAAATGTAAGCATGTAATTGATAAACTATAAAATTTATAATGGAAATTAATTAATATAAGAACATTTTTACTATACAGGACCGAAACTACTTCTACAACTATGAAACTAAAATAAAAAATGGAGAGATACAAATAATGAAATGCCAATTGATAGTTGGTGATGAAATGTTTGGAGTGATATAATACCTTAAAAGGTTGTGAATAATAAAGGATGGGCTGACCAATATGAACATGTTTTTGATTCTCTTGGACAATGGTAAACTAATAGGAAACTAAATGATTAGTCTTTAAAAACACATATCCAAAAAAATTATAGTAGAAAACTGAAAAAAATATTATAAAGTATGTTTCTTTCATTGAAATTTGGTAGGAATATATGTGAAAATATCCAGTTTTATAAAAGGATCAATGCAGCCACATTAGATTCTCTTGATATATTTTACTTTATTCCATAACCCAATAAAAAATAATATCACAAAAACATTAAACCTATAAATTATTTGACATCAAGTTGAATTAGTTTTCTGTTGCGATCTGTTAGAAATTGGGAATAATTTTTAATTAGCATCAGTATAATTTGAATATATGAGATTTCTAATAATGTAAAAGTTGTGAATAAATGGTAAATTCCATGACCTTGTATTGATAAGGGGCCATGTAATCTACCCCATGAAAGAATATGTCTTTCAATCTTCACCAATTGTGTTTCCTAGTTAGGTATCTAGCCACTCCTTATTGAAAAAATATAACCCTAATAATTACAAACCATTTAAATTTGAGAGAAGATGTAATAGATAATTTAAATAATAGTCATTTTCATGATGGTTGGAGCTTATTCTTTGGTGTGTAATCATGAAAAGAAACTCATGATAAACAACAATTAGTGTCGATGATAAGAAGTAGAGAGTCAAGTGGAAGGAAGAGGAGAAGAAAAACTATTCTCATGGTGGGGTGAGAGACCCGACATCGATTACCAAAAAATATAGTACGAAACCAACCTAAAATCTCATTCTAATTCATAAACCATCACATGCTAGAAAAACCTAGAGTGAATTAAAAACCAAATAGAATAAATGAAATCGATCTATGAGGAAATAGAACAATCATCATCCAAATAAACCCTACCATGTTTGAATCAAAATCTGTGAGTAATAGTTTGGTTGAGCACTGCATAAATAATAAGAGAAGAACATACCCTAACCTGAATAAACACCATTTCATCTTATTTGAATTACAAACATGCTGGACAAAATGACACCAATTATGTTTGATTCAAATGTATAAGGAGGTGGGGAAAACATTTAAATGTATCCTATATGTATTAGATATATAATATGAATTATTACTTTAGAATTATCTATATTCTATAATATGTACATTCTGTGTGTTGTCAAAAATATCTGCAAGATGTATTTAGTATTAGGTCAAGAAAATATTTTTATTAAACAATACTTCTTGATGCATAATGGTTTCAAATTTTTTTCATACCAATGTACTATGTGACCTAATACATGTAAGTTACAGAAAAATATTTTAACTTGCTTATTTGATGTTATCCCACACCATGAGGTCACATTCCCTGACCACCAATCAATAAAGTCACTTATCCTAAGAATCATTATCTAGATCAAGGTTCTTATTCTTTTATTCAATTTGACATCACACATAGTTCTTCAAGCAACAACACAACTTGATCTAGGATCTCCTCATAAGAATTTCTTCATGAAACTGAATTGAACCATCCTTAGAACTAGCAACGAAATCATTTGGGGGAATTGAGTCCCCATTCTCTTCAATCAAACACCAGTAACAAAATATCATAAAGCACATTCATTGATTCTATGATCTATTGCTTCAGTTTTGGAACCTTCAACATATTTCTATTTGATGTATGTTAATCAACAACTTTAATCTACTTTAATAACAAAGTAGGACTCATTCGTCAATGTTGAAACTTGAATGAACCCCCCCATCAATTCAGCTTACTCACCTCGATCAATATGCTTCCTCAGAATTTGGATGGGGACACCATTTCTATTTGCTCTGGCATCTCTATTTGATGTTGAAAATCCTGATCCCAGGTAATGCCGTCCCTGGCGACATGCCACGTCCAAGCCAGCATCGTTGAGGTTGACCAGCCATTGCTAATGAGTCATGTCACCTCCCTGTATTGATCTAGATCTGAGCTAGTGATCTCCTCATCACTGTTGGGAAGACCTGCATCAACTACCAAATCTGGGGTATTTCAGATCTAGTGACCTCCTTCATCATCATTTGAATATGAAGAGCCATATTCCCCACTAGATCCAAGCAAGGTTTCCAACGTGTTGACTTACTGAAACTTAATTTGTAATCAATGATCTTCCAATCATGAAGATGATGTAGGTCATGAAATTTTTAAAAAATGTTTTTTCCATGTTACATCTTGATGAGATAGAGGTGGATGATCCTGAGGCTGAGGAGTCTGAGGTAGAGGAGATGGACACAGAGCATGCAGTGGTGGAGTTGGAGTAGCTCAAGAGGGACATGGGGACGTGCCATTGGGGGTGAGATGAAGTAGCAAAGGGATATGGGAATGATTTGGGTAGAATGTATATATAGAAGGTCATTATTGTCAGAGGTGGTGAGAGAGAGGGAGGTGGAATTCAAGACCAGATGTTTTGGAGAGGAATAAAATGGAAGGGTAGGGATTTGGGGAGGCTTACATTGGAACTGGGAAAGAAATATCACAATAAGATCATAGGAAGAGTAGTTGTGTGTAGGGAGCATTAATAGATATGATTATTAGGGGAAATATAGTATAATAAGGTAGGGTTTTTGGATTCATCAACAAAATTGAGGGAAACAATTAGTGGAAGATGTGTAATTGGGGAGCAGAAATACATAGGGAGATTGACATGTGGAATTTTAGCCACATAAATTAGTATGAGTAACTAATATTTATGTATTAAAAGTAATGACCATAATTTTTTGTATCAGAGTGAGGTTTAGTTACCTTTATAAACTAGGATAAGAAACATTTGGTGATAAAAATGTTTACAAGTCTAATTAATGCATAATATCAAAATGTTATAGTAATGTTCATGGATAATCTAGGTCAAACCTAGGTTTTCATAGATGTGGAAGAACGTTTCTTGATTTAGAAATCCTATAAATGATTTTTAGGATTATATAGTTTCCTACTTTTTTTATTATTTCTCGCACACATTTTTTTATTTAGTGGCTAGAACTTGATGTAATCATGTTAATTTTGAATTATATTGATAATGGAATGATTATTATTTTGATCAACCAAATATAATGTGAGTTTTAATGAATATATCATTTATAGGACTATGAAACATTCTCATGATTTTAAAAATAATGAGATTCCAAATAAGAAAATAGAGAAAAATATTCTATTGAGTCCTTTATGAGGGAACACCAGCCTTCTTTTAGTGGGTACACTTATGCACTAGTCTATAAGAAATAGATTAATACCAATATAAAGTTATTTTCCCTTTTACATTGTTCAAGAAAAGAAAAATTTATATTAGATATTTATCATTTAGAAGTCAATACTGGTCAATTGTGGAATATTTTCAAGAACATGAGACAACATATAGAAATTGGATTCACGGAGTGAGATGAGTTCAAGTGATGCTTGTCTATAAATTCATTCCTCTTATTCTTTTTATAAAAATATATAAATAATTACTTGATCTAATGAAAAAGGATGATGAATTATATAGTACTCATGAGGAACATTTTAAAATACTTTCAGGGTATGCATCTTATATTATCATCCATCCATAAAGGAAGCTCGACCAGTTCTTCAATGTCATAAAAAAGTCTGCAAATTTTGTTATACATAAGAGTGTTTTGTAGATATGAAGAAATAATTCCTCGTGCTATCAAGGTGGAAATTACTGTTGGTGTTACCCATCAATCTCATTGTTTTGATAAGATAAGAAAGATGGAAATCAAAGGGAACACTAAATTCAATAAATATAAAAATAAGATCTTTCCTATATGCACTATATGTGGTAGGAAACATTGATGATTTTTTAAGGGGGTTGAAAAATTATTTAAATGTGGAAAGAAAGTACATTATTAAGGATAATGTTGATAAGATGTGTAGAGACTAGTAAATGGAAAAAATAATAAAAAATATCAATATAATTCGACACCTACAATACAATAGTTAGAATTTAAGTAGTATGGACATTACGATTAAAATTTCTCAAACCTGAAAGTTATTTATGAAGATTAACATAAAAAAACACTTATTCCTAGAGGCAAAGAGAAATATCATGCGATCACCATTTCTGATGTGAATTATGGTAATGAAGTGGTGAAAGGTACACCTACCATCCACTATAGAATAGATAATGTCTTATATAATTTTGGATCTACCCTCTCGTTTATATTTGAATAATATTCAAAGGATATCACAACACCACCGCAATGATTTGGCATTGAATTATTTGTGAAAATACCTATTTATATTATGATCTCATCTAACGTGTACGATTCTTCTCCGATTGATATTTGTGGGAATTTGACTCTCGAAAAAATATTTATTTTCTATTTGTTTAAATTTTATTTTATCTTTGGCATAGATTGGATTTAATTTCAAAAATCAAACCAAATTTTCCTAGAAGGGAAGTCACATTTGATATTCCAATACACCCTATGATCATCTATCAGTGTGAAAATAAAAATGATCTTCCAATGGAAATTGCATCAATTATATAGTTATTGATTCCTATTTAAAAGGTTTTTTAATCATTGATGGTTGGGGAGAAACTAAATATTGATGATGTTCCTATTTTATAAGATTTTGTTAATGTATTAATAGAAGAGTTTCCTACTCTTCAACAAAATAGTGATGTTTCTTTATCAATATGACCCATACCTGGTTCTATACTTTTTTTAATTCTCTAAAAATTGGGGATCCTATAGTAGAAAATTCAAGATATGTGATGGATTAATTTAACTAGATTAAGGGTGAACCTATAGTGTAGGATCCTGAAAATGGTGAGGTATTACCTAGTTTGTCTTATTAGCTACAAGTGGCATGAAAGTGGGTTCTTAAAAGGGAACAACATGGTATCTCATCAACCATTTGAGAAGAAGAAATTTTGGTGGTGGAATTTCTGATTAAGGCCCCTAATGATATTCCTGATAGAATGTCTGAAGGATTGATAAAAGTGAACAGACATATTTGGAAGTGTGATTGGATCATTAAGAAAGAATTTTTTGTGACAATATGATTCAATTAAAGGAAGATATTTTTAGAGGTTTTCATTCAAACATGGGAAAAGATCGATTAATGGTTCGAATACCAGACCTAGGATGACTTAATTATTAAGTAAAATAGACTTAAATAAAAATTATTTATATAATATTATTTTAATAGGTTAAAACATGATTTTAATTTTTTGAATATATTTTCAGTGCACTACGTTTTTATGGTTTACATTGGGTGGGTTCTCACTTTTTCCTCAAAATTGTGAAAATATTAAAATGGTAATTTTTAGTTAGTATATATAATGTCCCAGATTGTGTTGTATTAATTGGAAAAAAAACTCTAGGAGAGTCTTAAAAAAGGATTTATATAGCCACATGCATCAACTTGTGGTGAAACTATTCTTTTTGTTAATAATTAAGAGGGTTCAATGTTACTCTACATTGATTATTAGGAAATTAACTTCATCAAAATCAAGTATTATTATGCTATCTATTATATTGATGACTTGTTTGATCAAATATGAGGAACAAAATAATTTACAATTTTTTTGGATATCATCAATTTAGGGTAAAGAAGGAGAATATACCCCATAAAAAATTCTATAAAATGTATAAATACTATGTATATATTGTAATTAAATTTGGACTAACTAATTCCCCCACTAACTTCATAGATTTTATGAATAGAGTCTTTTGATATTAAGTTCATCAGTTAGTCGTTGTATTTATAAATGATATTTTTATCTATTCAAAGAGAAAGTAACAGAATGAATATCACATAAGGATTATACTAAATACCCTAAATAATGGTGAAATTAGTAAAAATTTACAATATGTGAATTTTGGATACAAAAATTTCATTTTTGGGTCATTTAATCTCAAGAGAGTGTATATTTATAGATCCATAAAGGATTGTTGTTATTGAAGATTAGATCATACCAATAACTATGAATGAGATCTATAGTGTGTTAGTTTTATATGTATATTAACAAAATTTTATGTATAATTTATCATGAATTTATAATCCACTCAACATGTTAAATAAAAATGGAATAATGTTCATTTGAAGAAAAGTTATAGTAATTGAAGATAATTTTAGTCAGTGGACCTATTTTTACACTACCCTACAAGTGAATTGGGTTTTAATCTATATCGATGCATCAAAAAATAGACTATGTTGTTTAATAATGAATAAGGATGTAGTTATAGCATATGATTCATGCCAATTGAGGTTTCTTGAGATAAATTACAGAACTCTTGAAATAGAGTTAGCTGCTGTAATTTTTTTCACTAGTGATGTTAAGACATTATCATTATAGATAATGGTGTGGTATATATACTGATCATTCATGTTACATCCCAAGTAAGTAATTAATAATAGATATTTTTATCTATGTCTATTAATGAATTAGATATTGTTTTAGAGGCTTAAAATGAAAATAAATCCAATCTTAAGCATGGAATACACTAATATTTTTAAAAGATTGTCTTACTGCCTTTTGATGGAAACACATTTTTAAATATATCTTTTGACAATTTTATAAGCTATTTTTTTTCAAAATAAACTTATTCTTGATTATTGGGACATCAAAATTTACTTTGTGTGAGTTTTTGGTATTTTTCTGACAATATTCATTTTTTAATGAATAGTGAAAAATACTGCATTTTACATCAAAACTGCTTTTTAATCTAATTTATTTATATGATTAGATTATCTTTTGAATTGGTTTTAAAGTTAAATTAGAATATATTTTTACCATTTAATCCAATGGTGGCCATTAGGATTAATTTCACTTTAGAATTGGGCATAAACTAATGCCAAACGTTTCATAGATATTGTTTCAAAAAAACCCGCTATTTGTTTTGACAACGGGAATTATTTTTAAATCAATTATTTCAATTTCTGTGTTTGGAATTTGGTAAAATGGATTACATATTTGGAATCATAAGGTCCAAATTATGTAATCAAGACCTTTTTTTTGGACATTATGAATAGTAACGACGGTAATTATCTTTAATTATCTTGATTAATGAGTAATCGGGTAGTTAAGGATAATAAAATAATATCATAATAATACAAAAATGAGAACAAAATGTGTCTTAATTCTACTGGTTGTATCATGGACGACCATGGTATGTCTTGTGCCAATCTTGGGGACCCCATGGAATCAATTTTGTGGAAAGTGACTTGTTATCTTTTTATTTTTTTAGAGAAAGTAAATATAACAAGAATGTATCACCTGATTAAATTTTTTTTAATTTTGTCTAAATAGATTATAATTTAGACTATAAATCTTCATTGAAAAGATAAAAAGATTTCCTACATCATAGTATTTTTTTCATAATTTTTAGACTTTAAATAAATTAAATTATTTATGACATCATGATGATGCAGCGATTACCTCATTAATAAAGGATTTAAATAAAAAGAAATGATAATGCAAAATCTATGACCTACACATGTCCAAAACCTATTGGATGGGTGTATTTCGAACCCTTATCACCTTACCCTCGAATTATATCAATGTGGGACCTTTTGAATCCGAAAATCATTTTCAAATAAAGTAACATTTCTTTACATTCTAAGGTTGCCCCTCCTCTCCTCTTATAAAAGGCCCCCACCTCTACCTCCTTACACACACTCCCAAAGCCTTTGGCTTGGCCAAACCCTGCCCATTTTGTCTCTCCACATCCCTCTATTACTCCTTGAAGCCTCACTTTGGGCATAAGACTTCCCAAATAAGCCTTTGAGCTCAAACCAAAGGGAGTTACCCGATTTTAAGGTAATGTCTTCACTTGAGTCCTTTTGTTTTATTTTGCTTCTCCAACCCCCATAAACTCTTTTTATTCATTTCTTTTGTAACAACTCCAGTATCTTCAATATACAAGTATATTTTTATAAGAAGGATTTGAGATACACTTACACACACCTACATCTAATGGTTAAAGAACATACTGTTTCTGTGGATGGTGAATTTATGCCTCCCGAAACGATGATTGTTCAACATTATTTTAACACCTTCAAAGGTGGCCATTAAGATGACACTATATTTATATATGATATATAATATGTTTATGTTTTACTTAAGCTTCTGTATTTTTCATTTTGGGCATACCTTTATGGTTTCCATTATGGGTAAACGTGATATCTTTATTTAAGGAAGTGCGGACTACCGCCCCCTCAAAGTGATTTGATTTGTTAATACCATATGTGGGATGTATAAAGGATGGAGTTCTGATATTATATATGATATTACACTGGAATTATAATATACCTTTATATCATTATGATTCCATTCTATAAA
The DNA here is from genome assembly GCA_963277665.1 of Viscum album. Classification (NCBI taxonomy): domain Eukaryota; kingdom Viridiplantae; phylum Streptophyta; class Magnoliopsida; order Santalales; family Viscaceae; genus Viscum; species Viscum album. The sequence continues at coordinate 1,595,946,517 of OY728150.1, forward strand.
ATAAGAAATAGAAATGAAAGTAGCGTTCATGCGTACGTACGGCTTACCGTCTCCATTAACGGTGCATTTCATTTCTTACCTCTAAATGATTATTTAATATTATAAATGCATGCATGTACTGGATATATATGATATATATATCATTATTATAATTCTGGATATAACAGATACATGAACAACTTGTAATTATAAAGGGTTTATTTTTTACTCAATTACCAATGATCGTTAAAACAACCGTTATTAACTTAAATAATTACATACTGTTCATGACATGGAAATAAGTGATATAAATGTAATAATGAGCTTGAAAAAGGTTCTTAAGCAAGTAGAAATTAACCCAAGTTTATTATTCAGGACATTAAAGAACGATCGAGTCAAGTCGGACCCGAGGTCTGGGACTTCGTCTCAATCTCCTTTCATTGAGGCATATTTTTTTTATACAAAACCTTCTTTTATATGGTGTATAAACCCATTTGACTTTTACGATTATTCAAAAGGAATATTTGTTATACGAAGCATTTACTAAACGACAAAATAGAATGTTTTTTTCGTACGTATGCGGCGATAATGACTTTTTCGCCGCCGTGACCATTATTTGAGTTTCGGCTTCCTCTACAAGCCATACCTTCTTTTTAAAAGAAAAATAAATACCATGTTTTACTTTTCTTTTATTTTGGTATATAAAATGGTTTTCATAATGTTTTTATTATATCAATGTGTTGTATTGATATCTTGTGATTGAAAGGTGGAAATGTTATGTTTCCTTTATGCATGTTTTTTGTGATACGATTATGTTGTGGTTCTTGGGAATTACTATGAAGATGGGTGGTTCCATGATAAAATAAGAGCGGGTGAGCCCGATATATCTCTCCAATGCATTGGGTAACGTGAAGGAGTGAAACATGAAGGTTTCTCCGAAGAGATTTAGGGAATATACTATGATGGGTATTCCAAACGTAACCAAGTGGGTTACTCCCTACATAAGAATGTTATGAATGCCTCAAGTTACCTTTATGTCTTATGATTTCTATGATTTATTCATGATTTGATGAGGTATGTTAAAGTGCTTATGTTTTATGGGTAAAGTATGATTTCATTCTTATGTATATATGTACCCATGTTTCCTTTCCATATTTTTATATCCCTTACTGAGCTTTTAATGCTCATCCCATGTTTTTTTGAAATGTTTTTCACAGGTCAAGGGAAAGGTACATGATATGATGATAGTGTCAAGGAAGTGTCAAGAATGAATCCATGTTTTATTTTAAATATGCTTCCATTGATGGGAAAAAAGAATACTATCTTTATATAACCACTTTGTTTATATGTGGAATGTAATGCAAGTTTTATGATCAAATTCTCTAAAACTCTAAACCCGAAAAGATCCTCAATGTGTAATCTTGTAATAACTCAATATTAAGTAAGGTTTAAGGCTGGGGCCTTATGGTTGGTATCAGAGGTCAGTTTAGATAACTTTATGAGTTAGAATTCTATTAAATTATTATCCAAATATATATATTTTTTATGGGCAAATTTAATAATATATCATTTGAAGATTACCATGTTGCTTCATCTAAGACATGTTTGTTCAGAATGGTTTTCCACAGAGGAAACAGGGAAGCAGTTCTAAGAAGGCATGCAGAAGGAAATAACCTTCCGAATCAGCATCCTGAGATGGTTGGAATTGGAACTGAACTGTTTGTTGCAGTAATGGCGCAGTTGACTCAAGAGATAAATGGCCGTGGTATCCACACACAAGATCAGCCAGATCAACCGCAGAGGAACATGTCAGTAGTGGAACATTTCATGAGGAAACATCCCCCATCATTCAGAGGATCATCTGACCCTGTGCTAGCTGAAGGGTGGATTAAAGCACTAGAGAAGATTTTCTATGTCATGGGGTGTTCAGACAATCAAAATTTTAGTCTTTCTATTTACCATTTGGACGGTGAAGCAGATCAGTGGTGGTCGATGGTTGAAAATGTCACGGACGCTGATGAGATTGATGCTCTCGATTGGGATGAATTCAAAGGTATGTTTCTTGAAAAGTATTTTCCTATGTCTGTTTGACTTAGGATGGAAAACAAATTCTTGGAATTGAGGCAAGAGGAAGACTCAGTGGCTACATATAAAGAAAGGTTCACTCGATTGGCAAGGTATGCTCCAAATTTTATCCGAGACCTTGATAGTAAAATCAATCGTTTTTACTCAAAATTAAAGACAAAATATCGAAGGGAATTAGATTCTCGTGAGTTTAAAAGTTATGAAAAGCTTGTTTGATGTTCTGAGAAGGTGGAAATGGAGTTTTCCGATGATCAAGTGTTCTATAACAACCAGCAAGAGAAGAGACCAAGGTGGTAGGAGAAAGGGAATAATTCTTCAAAAAAGTCTGATGGTAAGAAATCTAAGTTTCAAGTTTGTGATAAATGTAGCAAAAGGCATGCTGGGGAATGTCTTCTGAATTCTGGAAAGTGCTACCGATGTGGTAAGATGGTACATAAGGCTCGTGATTGCACTGAAAATAATCAAGGTGAAGGTAAGACCAAATTTGATTTACAGTTAGTGAAATGTTTTAAGTGAAATGAGATGGGTCACAATGCAAATGAGTGTCCGACAAAGAGCTCGAGTGATGGGAAGCAGTTAGACTACAAGAAAAAAGGGGTGGCGAAATCTTTTGCAACTACTTCAGTAGATGTCAGGCCATTAAATGAAGTTGTATCAGGTACTTTGTTTGTTTTTTTCTAATTATTCCAGTGAGTTGTTTGATTTGGGGTCTACACATTCTTTCATCTCTAAAAACATTTCTAGTAAAATGAGAATACCATCTCAATAAACGACTCCTAAACTTTTGGTAAAAACACCTGGGGGAAATGTTGAGGCAAAAAGAATTTATAATAATCTTCATATCCTTATCTTTGGAAAGAACCTACTTTCAAACCTTATTGTTCTTCCTCTAGTAGAGTTTTATGTTATCCTGGGTATGGATTGGCTCTCTATTTACCATGCTAAGATTGATTGTAGAGCTAAAGAAGTTTCTTTTTAGAAGGACTTTCAGTTTGTGTACAAGAATGAACCCTTACTGTTGATAACTTATCAAGAGGGAAAGAAACTTGTAATAGATGGAAATGAATGTTACCTTGCAAACATCGTTGAAAATAATGGAACTGTTCAGATTAATGATGTGCCAGTGGTAAATGAGTGTCCGGATGTTTTTCCTGATGAGTTTCCTGGAATAATACCAGATCGGGAAGTTGAGTTTACTGTTGACTTAGTTCCTGATGCTAAGCCAATTTCAAAACCCCCATATCGAATGGCTCAAATTAAACTTTTAGAGTTGAAGGAGCAATTGCAAGATTTATTTGAGAAAGGTTTCATTCGACCTAGCAAATCACCATGGGGTGCTTCTGTTTTATTTGTTAAAAAGAAAGATGGTTCAATGAGACTTTGCATTGATTGTAGAACCTTGAATAACATCACTGTTAAGAACAAATATCCTTTTTCCTCATATCGATGATTTGTTTGATCAGCTCTAGGGATATCAGTATTTTTCAAAGATTGACTTGAGATCGGGGTACCATCAGCTGAAGGTAAAGGAAGCAGATGTTCCGAAGACTGCGTTCCGTACAAGATATGGCCATTATAAATTTGTAGTAATGCCTTTTGGGCTAACCAATGCACCTGCTGTATTCATGGACTTAATGAATATAATTTTCCACGAGTTCTTGGATAAGTTTGTGGTGATTTTCATTGATGATATTTTGGTGTTTTTTAAAAGTAAAGAGGATCATGAAAGGCATTTAAGGGTTATCTTGCAAACATTAAAAGAAAAGAAACTGTAAGGAAAATTCAGAAAATGGGAGTTTTGGTTGCAAAAAATTTCTTTCCTTGGTCACATTGTTTCTAAAGATGGGATAACTGTTGATCCTGAAAAAACAAAAGTTGTGGAAGACTGGCCAAGACCAACAAATGTAACTCCGATTCGTAGCTTCCTTGGTTTGACATGCTATTACTGAAGGTTTGTTATAAATTTTTCACAGTTATCTAGTCCAATGACTAAGCTAACTCAGAAGGGTGTTAAGTTTATTTGGAAAAAATAATGTGATGATTGTTTTCTGGAATTGAAAAGAAGATTGATGAATGCTCCAGTTTTAGCACTACCTTCTAGGAATGGTGAGTTTGTTATATACAGTGATGCTTCATTGAAAGACTTGGTTGCGTCCTAATGCAGAATGATCAGGTAATTGCTTATGCTTCCCGACAGTTTAAAACTCATGAGGTAAATTACCCTACACATGATTTGGAATTAGCTGCTATTGTTTTCGCTTTAAAAATTTGGAGGCATCATTTGTATGGAGTAAAGTATGAAATATATACTGATCAAAAAAGTTTTAATTATATATTCACTCAGAAAGAGTTAAACATGAGACAGAGGATATGAATGGAATTAATCAAGGATTATGATTGTACAATTAATTACCATCCAGGAAAATCAAATAAAGTGGCTGATGCTTTGAGTCAAAAAAGTAATGCTTAATTAGCAATTTTGCATTTGGAACGTGATCCTTTGGTTAAGGATTTGATGAACTTTGGCATAGAAGTTGTTGGTTTAGGATGTTCTTCTATTTTATTTCAGGTATCAGTGAAATCTTCTCTATCAGACAGAATCAAACAAGCACAGAAGCAAGATAGTGAGTTGTAGAAAAAGGTAGAGATGGTTCAGAAAGGTAAGTTGCCTGAATTCAACATTGATAATGATTGTGTTTTGAGATTTGGGAAGAGATTGTGTGTGCCTTGTGATTCACAGTTGAAGAGTGAATTGTTATGTGAAGCTCATAGTTCTCCATTTTCAGTTCATCCTTGCAGTACTAAGATGTATAGAGATCTGCCGGAGTATTACTGGTGGGATGGAATGAAAAGAGATATTGCTGATTTTACTGTGAAGTGTTTGACATGTCAACAAGTTAAAGCAGAGCTGAAGATACCGAAAGGGATGCTTCATCCTTTACCAGTGCCAGAGTGGAAATGGGAGAATATATCCAGGGACTTTGTGGTGGGATTACCGATGACATCTCGAGGTAATAATGCAATCTGGGTTATTGTTGATCGCTTGACTAAATCTGATTATTTCCTTGCTATATGAGATACTTTTTCCCTAGATCAACTTTCCCATTTGTATCTTAAAGAGATAGTCAAGTTACATGGAGTTCCACTCTCTATTGTATCTGACCGTGATCCCAGGTTCACTTCTAACTTTTTGAAAGGCCTTCAGAAGTCGTTGGGTACTGAATTAAATTTTAGTACAAAATTTCATCCTCAATCAGATGGGGAGTTAGAACGAACAATTCAGACCTTGGAGGATATGCTACGAGCTTGTTAGATGGATTATCAGGGATGTTGGGACCAACATCTTTCTTTGGTTGAATTTTCATTTAATAACAGTTTTCATTCCAGTATACAAATGACACCATTTGAGGCGTTATATGGGAAGCGGTGTCGAACTCCAGCTTTCTGGGACGAAGTGGGTGAAACGAAGTTTATGGGACCAGAATTGGTAGAAGAGATGGCAGAAAAAGTTCAGCTGATTCAGAAACACATGAGAACAACTCAGAGTAGGCAGAAGAGTTATGCAGACAATAGGAGGAAGGATCTATCTTTTGAGATAGGTGATCATGTTTTTCTCAAAGTCTCACCATGGAAAAGTGTGATGCGATTTGGTAAGAAAGGAAAGATGAGTCCAAGGTTCATTGGACCATATGAAATTCTGGAGAGAGTTGGATCAGTTGCATACCAGGTGGCTTTACCTCCGAGTTTATCTCAGGTACACAATGTTTTTCATGTTTCGATGCTGAAAAAGAACATGCCAGATCCATCTCATGTTTTGAGTCCAAAGGTAGTTCAGCTGGAAGAGAACATATCTTATGAGGAACAACCGGTCCAGATTCTTGACCACAGGGATCAAGTGTTACGAAATAAGGTGATTAATCAGGTAATGGTTTTGTGGAAAAACCACATGATGGAAGAGGCAACATGGGAATCTGAAAATGCAATGACGGATAAGTACCTCCATTTATTCGATAAGTAAATAAATTGCGGGGATGAAATTTTCTAAAGGGGGGAACGATGTAACATCCCAAGTAATTAATTAATAATAGATATTTTTATCTATGTCTATTAATTAATTAGATAGTGTTTTAGAGGCTTAAAATGAAAATAAATCCAATCTTAAGCATGGAATACACTAATATTTTTAAAAGATTGTTTTACTGCCTTTTGATGGAAAACCATTTTTAAATCTATCTTTTGACAATTTTATAAGCTATGTTTTTCAAAATAAACTTATTCTTGATGATTGTGACATCAAAATTTACTTTGTGTGAATTTTTGGTATTTTTCTGACAATGTTCATTTTTTAATGAATAGTGAAAAATACTGCATTTTACATCAAAACTGCTTTTTAATCTAATTTATTTATATGATTAGATTATCTTTTGAATTGGTTTTAAAGAGAAATTAGAATATATTTTTACCATTTAATCCGATGGGGGCCATTAGGATTAATTTCACTTTGGAATTGGGCATAAACTAATGCAAAACTTTTCATAGATATTGTTTCAAAAAAACCCGCTATTTGTTTTGACAACGGAAATTATTTTTAAATCAATTATTTCAATTTAGGTGTTTGGAATTTGGTAAAATGGATTAAATATTTGGAATCAGAAGGTCCAAATTATGTATTCAATACTCTTTTGTTTTTGGACATTATGAATAGTAACGATGGTAATTATCTTTAATTATCTTGATTAATGAGTAATCGGGTAGTTAAGGATAATAAAATAATATCATAATAATAAAAAATGACACCAAAATGTGTCCTAATTCTACTGGTTGTCTCATGGCCAACCATGGGATGTATTGTTTTAAACTTGGGGACCCCATGGAATCACTTTTGTGGAAAGTGACTTGTTATCTTTTTATTTTTTTTAAAGAAAGTAAATATAACAAGAATGTATCACCTAATTAAAACATTTTTAATTTTGTCTACATAGATGATATATTAGTCTATAAATATTCATTGGAAAGATAAAAATATTTCCTACATCATAGTATTTTTTTCATAATTTTTATAATTTAAATAAATTAAATTATTTATGACATCATGATGATGCATCAATTACCTCATTAATAAAGGATTTAAATAAAATGAAATGATAATGTAAAATCTATGACCTACACATGTCCAAAACCTATTGGATGGGTGGATTTAGAACCCTTATCACCTTACCCTAGAATTATATCAATATGGGACCTTTTGAATCAGAAAATAATTTTCAAATAAAGTACAATTTCTTTACTTTCGAAGAGTGCCCCTCCTCTCCTCTTATAAAAGGCCCCCACCTCTACCTCCTTAAACACACACCCAAAGCCTTTGGCTCGGCCAAAACCTGCCCATTTTGTCTCTCCACATCCCTATATTACTCCTTGAAGCCTCACTTTGGGCAGAAGTCTTCCCAAAGAAGCCTTAGAGCTCAAACCAAAGGGAGTTACCCGATTTTAAGGTAATGTATTCACTTTAGTCCTTTTGTTTTATTTTGCTTCTCCAACCCCCTAAACTCTTTTTATTCATTTCTTTTGTATCAAATCCAGTTTCTTAAATATTCTAGGATTTTTTTATAAGAATTATTTGAGCTACAATTACACACACCTACATCTAATGGTTAAAGAACATACTGTTTCCGTGGATGGTGAATTTATGCCTCCCGAAACGATGATTGTTCAACATTATTTTAACACCTTCAAAGGTGGCCATTAAGATGACACTATAATTATATATGATATATAATATTTTTATGTTTTCCTTAGGCTTCTGTATTTTTCATTTTGGGCATACCTTTATGGTTTCCATTATGGGTAAACGCGATATCTTCATTTAAGGAAGTGCGGACTACCACCCCCTCAAAGTGATTTGATTCGTTAATACCATATGTGGGATGTATAAAGGATGGAGTTAGGATATTATATATGATATTACACTAGAATTATAATATACCTTTATATCATTATGATTTCATTCTATAAACTAAGAAATAGAAATGAAAGTAGCATTCATGCGTACGTACGGCTTACCGTCTCCATGAACGGCGCATTTCATTTCTTACCTCTAAATGATTGTGTAATATTATAAATGCATGAATGTAATGGATGTATATGATATATACATCATGATTATAATTCTGGATATAATGGATACATGAACAACTCATAATTATAAAGGGTTTATTTTTTACTCAAGTACCAATGATTGTTAAAATTACCGTTATTAACTTAAATAATTACATAGTGTTCATGACATGGAAATAAGTGATATAAAAGGAATAATGAACTTGAAAAAGGTTCTTAATAAAGTATAAATTAACTCAAGTTTATTATTCAGGACATTAAAGAACGATCGAGTCAAGTCGGACCCGAGGTATGGGACTTCGTCTAAATCTCCTTTCATTGAGGCATATTTTGTTTTATACACAACCTTATTTTATATGGTGTATAAACCCCTTTGAATTTTATGTTTATTCAAAAGTAATATTTTTTATACGAAGCATTTACTAAACGACAAAAGGGAATGTTTTTGTCGTACGTATGCGGTGACAATGACTTCTCCGTCATCGTGACCATTATTTGAGTTTCGGCTTCCTCTACAAGACATACCTTCTTTTTAAAAGAAAAATAAATACCATGTTTTACTTCTCTTTTATTTTGGTATTGAAAATGGTTTTCATAATGTTTTTATTATATCAATGTGTTGTATTGATATCTTTTGATTGAAAGGTGGAAATGTTATGTTTCTTTTATGCATGTTTTATGTGATACTATTATGTTGTGGTTCTTGGGCATTACTATGAAGACGGGTGGTTCCGTGATAAACTAAGGGCGGGTGAGCCCGATATAGCTCTCCAATGCACTGGGTAACGCGCAGGAGTGAAACGTTAAGGTTTCTCTGAAGAGATTTAGGGAATATACTGTGATGGGTATTCCAAATGTAACCAAGAGGGTTACTCCCTACGTAATAATGTTATGAATGCCTCAAGATACCTTTATGTCTTATGATTTCGATGATTTATTCATGATTTGATGAGGTATGTTAAGGTTCTTATGTTTTATAGGTAAAGTATGATTTCATTCTTATGTATATATGTACTCATGTTTCCTTTCCATATTTTTATATCCCTTACTGAGATTTTTATGCTCATCCCAAGTTTTTTTGAAATGTTTTTCACAGGTCAAGGGAAAGGTACATGATATGATGATAGTGTCAAGGAAGTGTCAAGAATGAATCCATGTTTTATTATAAATATGTTTCCATTGATGGGAAAGAATAATACTATCTTTATGTAACCACTTTGTTTATATGTGGAATGTAATGAATGTTTTATGTTCTAATTCTCTAAAACTCTAAACCCGAAAAGATCCTCAATGTGTAATCTTGTAATAACTCAAGATTAAGTAAGGTTTAAGGCTGGGGCCTTATAATTAATGTTTTAAGTATATATTAACATTTAAATAGTTAAATATTTCCTATTGAATATGGTTAAATATGATTACAAATTATGACTACTGAATACATTGCCACCCGGGGAAAGTGAACAAATTGGCTAATGATTTCAGTTGAATATACTATACTGGCTTATTTAGGATGATGATCACAAAATATAAAATATTTCAATATTTTTTAAGGATGGATATATAAATATTGATTTAAGGGGATGACTATTATCATGATGAAAATTAGTGTCCAACCATTAATCTATATGAGGATCAAAGAGTCAGATAAGGAAGACGTGGAATTGTTGAAGAAGGTAAAAAATGTTCCTAAAATAAACCATGACTATGATGGAATGACTTGGTTTAGGAACCGTATATGTGTTCCACCAACACCACATTTTTAAAAGGAGGTATTTGATGAGGATTATATTTCATCACTCAATACTCTTCTTGGAAGTGAAAATATTTTAATAGTTCTAAAAGTTTAGTTATGGTGGGACAACATGAAGATAGATATTATAGATTATGTATCTCCATGATTTGTATGTTAGCTAGTGATGGGTGAGATGCATAAGTTTAATGGGATGTTACTTACATTTACTATACAAGAATGGAAATGAGAAAACATCACTATGTATTTTTTTATTAGATTACCAAAAATATATAAAGGCCATAATACTATTTGGGTTTTAGTTGATCACTTTATGTTGTTTCTACACTTAATTTACATTATATAATATTTCAACCTTGATCATCTTTCTAGAATTTATACTATGAAAGTGGAAAGGTTATATGGAATATCATATTATATTGTATCTGATCAGGATCCGAAATTTACCTTGATGTTTCAGAATTTTTTTAGTAAGATTTGGATATAGTATTGAGTTAAAATATAACTCATTGTCCTCTGATAGATGTTCAGTATGAGAGATCCATAAAAACCCTAGAATATATTTTGAGATTTTGTTCTATGGATTTTGAATATATTTGTGATATACACCTTACTTTGGTCAATATTTTCTATAATAATTACATTCACTAAAGAATTCTGATGGGTCTTTATGATTCCATATATAAAATTTAGTGAATAAATAAAATGTGACGATATGAAGATTGAGAAATAAATATATTGGGAATTGAGTTATCTAAGGAAATGGTAGAAAAAGTCAGATCCATTCAACAACATATCATGGTAGCTCAGAGTCAACCAAAAAATTATTCTTATAATCATCAAAATGATCAAGAGTTCAATGTTATAAAGATTATGTTTCTTGGGATTTGTCCACAAAATAAGTATATGAGATTTAGAAAAAAAGGAAATATGATCCTATGTTATATTGGCCTCTAATTTATTTTTTGATTGATTATAGATGAAATATAATCAATTTCCACATCCACTTAACTTTTGTCAAGTTCATGGCATGTTCCATGTATCTCTCCCAAGGAATTACATACCCAATCCTTCTAATGTAATGAAATCAGAGGAAAAACCACATGAACCTAATATTCATTTTGAGGACAAATAGATGTAAATATTATATCATAGAGATATAGTTATAAAGAAAAATATTAATCACCTATTTAATGTTCTATAGAGATATCAAAAATTCAAATAAAATACTAGGGAACCATAGGATGCAATAAAAGAATGATAACCTCATTTTTATATCATAGTGATAGAATTTTGAGAGATAAATTAATTTTAGGGTGGTAGAATGTAAAAAAATAAGATTATATAATATACTTCCTTATATTTTTTCCCTTGTATTTCTTATGTTGCACAAAACACTATGTTGAAAAAAATATGATTTGTAATTAAAATATTAATTTTTAATACGAATGTTATCAGATATCTATTGGATTGAAATGTATATATAAAAATAACAACATTATGAAAAATTTATTGTTTACATATTTAGTAAATCACTTCATTTGTTATAAATTAATTAATAATTAAAATAAAAATCATTTTAAAATAAAGGGGATATTTTTATGAAAAACTGTTTTATGCACTCACTGTGGTCCGAAATTAATAAATTAAAATTTTCAATATTGTTGAATTATTTTAATGAAATTTATATATTATATATTTATTAAAACTTTTTAAAATTCATTTAATGTTTTTCTCTATGTAGGGGATATCAATAAATTCAATTTTATTTTTAAAAATGTATTATTCTAAACAATAGTATCTTTCATGTTTTTCACAATTACTTTAAATGAATTTATTGTAGTTATTGAATTTTCATATTGAAAAATGGAATCTATATTTTTTATAATGATGTTCATTTTTTTAAATAGGTCACTTTTTTTTATCATTATGAATAGTATCCATAGTAAATTTTTGTCACCCCGGTATGGGTAAAACAAGTAAAATGGTGTTAAATCATTATGAAAAGGCTTTAGAATTTATCCAAAAATTGAATTTACCCTATTTTATGAGTTTATTTTGGCCATTTTCATTAATATATCTAATATATGGTCCCTTTGTTCCATTTTTCTTTGATTATGAAATTTAAATTAATTTAAGAAAATAATAAATACAAAATTCCACACTCTAGACCCTAATATCTAATTTTTTTACATAAGGAAAGAAAGTGGATAACTATAGTTCAAAATGTTTTTTTGAAATAGAAATCAATTTTTTATCATATTAATTATTTATAACCTTTATTATTTGAATAATTACCTTAAATTTATATGCCACGTGGACCCAATATTTATTGAATTAATAGAAAAAACAATTAATTTAAAAATATTAAAATTGATACAATTTAAGTGAAATATTGTGCTCCAAGATCTGTTTTGATAAATATGACATATTATATATGTGTGGAAATATTATTGTCAAATTTCTTCTTTTTCCTGGTGTCTTCAAAATGAAATTAAATGAATAGTTCTAAAATTGACAATAATGACATTTTATAATAAATTATATTTTATTAAATGATTTGAAATTTATTAAAAAATTCTCCAAACTAGTAAATGGAATATGGATTAAAATATTAAAAATGGTCCATTTATGAGCCAATTTTTCATTTATGGTAACTTTATTAACCCATTAATATTGAAATCATTTTTACCATGTCAAAGGTCAAAAATAGTTTATAAACAGGTTAATAAAAAAGCTTAGGTTTAAAATGGCACCAATCCTCTCTAATTGTTTTTGTATGATTTCATTTTGACCTTATACTAATTTAATTCGAATTCAATTCCATCTAGAATAATTTTTCTAGAGAGTTTTTTTAATATATTTTAATCTTATATGAAATTCCTACCTTGTCCTCCCCCTCCATTTAGAGGACACCTTTACTTTATATTCTTTACACCAATTTTAGCCTTATCCATTTTCAAAACCATGAAAAAATCACTTCCAAATATCCCTATCCACATAATATCAGTTCTATACTCCTCAAAATACCATCTATAGGGTTATTAATAGGATATCTAAATGAGTAATTTCAAATAAGATGTAATCACCTTAACCGATCACTTTATTTTTTACTTCTTCTTTCACCTCATCTAAATAAGTGTTGTTTTCTAATAAAATAAAAAATTAATTTTCTTAAATTCCCTAATAATTAATTATGATTATTAAACAACCATTATCCAATATCTCTCAAATAAAATTGGAAGTGAAATTATCGCTTATGAAATTGTATGAACTACCATCTCCATATAACGATGTAGTTCAATTTTCATCCCCTTGTTTTATGGATTACTTTTATTATGGGTTAAATGTTTGTAATGACCCAAAATTTTATTAATGAAAATTTCATTTAATCCAATTAAATGTTTTATTATGTAAAATTTTTATATAAATCATATGAACTTCCTTGGTTTTATGTTTTTGGATTTAAAAATACCAATATGAATTGTTACCATTTCTAATATAGTCATTGAATGGTGTTCACATGATTAATATAAATATTAGGCCTTAACAAATCCAATTTACTCATACAAATAAGCGGTTGACTCATCTAGTATAATTGCTCCATAAAAATACCATTTATTAGAGATCATAAAGAAGGTAGTGTCATTGGGCTTCATTCTTGACCATGCCTAAGCCAAGCTTCACCATGTTAAGTTTGAACGAAACTGCCTATGGGAGAAGTGGAAGTTAATATAGATTACCACCCAAGTGATGTTATCCAACCCACCTGAAGAGTTTATCACCATAAAAAACCTTACCCATAGGACTTATGAGGGTGTTATAAGGGGTTATGTAACAAGACCCTAGAACTATAATTGCGTGCATTAGTTTTGTATAGAATAAATAATATACAATCATTTTATTATTGTTACCTTGTAAATGGGTTTTAAAGCAAAAAAAATATTTTTAGTTAATATTCAAATTCAATTAAGAAATATATTTTGATAAATTAATAGATTTTTAATTAAATAATATTTTAATAAAATATTATTACTAAATTACATTCTATTAAATATAAATGAGCATATATTTTTTTATGAATACCATTGTGGTTTTTATTATGGTCCGAAATCTTTTTTTGTAATAAACCCATGATTCATCGAAAAATGTACGTTTTTAAAAAAAGATAAAATCTAAATATTTAGAAAATTATTTAGATTAAATGATTATTATTTTTGGGATCAGGATGTCAAATTTATCCAATGATGAATTTTTAATAATTTTCTATGACTTTCTCATTTTCTGGTGAAAATTAAATACCATTTAAATATATAATGTGTTTTATGACGTCATAATGACCCAATAGTGATGAAATAAAATATTAAAAAAGGGATATTCGTATAATATATGTTGTAACATTAAAATAATGTCATTTTATATTTTTTTGATTAATTTTATGGTGGCTTTGTGGACCCCCCAAGACTTATAAATTATTGCAACTTTTTAAAATGTTTTCCTTGAAAGTGTGACTCACCTCCACATAAGAAATCCTAAAATTTTCACAAGTTATTCAATTTTCCTTATAAAATAATGTTTTCCACTCCACTTTTTCAAAAACCATTTGAAAAAACCATGGGGTGGTTTGTGGTTTTTATTAGTTTAATGTGTAGTACCCAAAACCAAAATAAAAAAGATTCCCTATCCTTTCCTATTTAAACACACTCAATATCCCATTCCACTTTACTCAAACCATTTAGATATCAACCAAAATCTTCCCATATCTATATATAATCTTACCAAGGTTCCCCATTCTCCCCAGAAGCCTCTCCCAAACCTCACTAAAGCCTTTGGAATCACACGTCCAAGTATTGGATTTCTTCCTTTCTTATTTTTCTCCTAATTTATTTATGTTGTTATACCATTTAATTTTCAATTAAAAATGTTGGGGCATGATTTCTCACCTCCCCAATACCACACACCTTATGTTTTAATTATACGAGACCTCTTTCTCTATCATTAATGCCTCCCATGTAAAGTCGTTACCATGCCGATTTTTTTGAGGAATTTCTCACTTCTCATTTACATTCAAGAAATTATTTTATATTTTTAATCTAAATTCCATTGAATATGTTGGTATATTATGTTAAATGACCCCCTTACTATCCATATCATTTATAAATTATGATAAAACCCTTTATCTTTCATTAATCTATTTTACAATTTCTATTTGACGTCTTTATACTGTCGAAGATACACCAAAATTTCCCATGTCAAAATCATTGTGTTAGTGAATACCATACACATTTCTATATCAAGGGTATTCACCTTTATGCACAAGTACTTGTTGATTGAGGAAAAAAATTTATGTATTCCATGTCTCTTATTCATGGAATGAATTATTATGTTTAATTAATCCATGTTGTATGATATATGTGACACAATTATGCATGAAATTAAATGAATGAGAATGGTGCACCCGGATAGAGCTTTAATGCACTGGGTAAAGAATAATATCATGATACTCCTTGTGAAATGAGGGTTTACTCATTCTAATTCAAGTGAAACGATGGTTTTATCATTCTAATTAAAGTTTAATGAGGGTTTACTCATGCTCCATGTGCAATGAGCATTGGCTCAATGCTAATATCATGTTAAATGTTGTTTCCATATTTCCATGTTATGATAATCATTCTATATCATGTGTTTGCGTTCATGTTTATCTTGTTCACCATTTATATTCTTATCACCTAACATTTACTATATTCTTCATGTTATGTCTTTTTACTCTCTTATGGTGCTTTATAGCTCACCCTTTTCTTATTCATGTTCTTAAGTTATCCCATGTAATGATAAGTATGAAAGAATGTTGTGGTAGTGTAAAAGAAGTTCACAATAAAGATGTTTGTTTTGTGCTCTATTTTGTTATCTAATGTTCCTAATTTCCAAATTCAGTAGACCTCTTGATCCTCAAAGTTATCTTAATTGTATTTTTTGTAATAAATCATGTTTATGTGTGTAATAAAGAGTAGGATTGTTAATGTCGGTATCTGATTATAGGTTGAGTTACTTTTGGGATTAATATTAGAAAACCCTAGTGAAAGATGTAGGTATAAGACTAAGTATAGAAAAAAAACCTAACTTTTTGTGAGTATAGATTATGTAGTTTACCAAGAAAATAAATCCCTATTTGAATACAGACAAGTGGAGGTGGGTTTGGCACAATTGTATCTTTGGGTGAAACACGAAAACACAGCTTTGAGCTAGAATCAGACGGGAACTGGTGCATAAAAATGGGCCTTGCTGGACTCTTGGTTACAACACTCCCAATGGATATGATTTGGTAAATTCATAAGCCTAGAATGAACCATTATTATAGGAATAAAAAATATTCACCTAAGAAAATATGTTGGGAAGTAGATCATGGATAACATATATCGAAGCCTATAAATTCAAAAGTTAACTAAATAAATGTAATTTATAATCTATCCCTTTTTTCCATTGGATCCCCCTTTATGTGATACCCCTAACTGTCCTAATATTATGGATTCGTATTTTATGTATGGTGAAGTTGATCAATGGTGTACATTCATAAAAAATTCAAAGACTGAGGAAGAGATCGAGACGTTGGAATGGAAGGACTTCTGGAAAATGTTTTTTGATAAATATTTTCTCTGCACCCTCCGACTTAAGATGGAAAGAGACTTGAATTCCCTCAAGAAAAAATATAATGAATCCATAAGAGCGTATGGGAAAAATTTCACAAGGGTTGAAAGATACACCTCCAGATTTGTTTAGCCCCAAATGCAAGGTTGACTGCTTCTTTAGTGGTCTAAAACCTAGCTTAGGGAGATCCCTAGCGATCTGTGACTTTGATAGCTATGAGGAAATTGTTCAATGTGCACTCAATGTAAAAATGGAGATCGGAGAATCTCAAGGTTATCATGAGGATAAGAATTAGAAGGTGGATATTACTTCTGGTGGTCCGATGGATAAATCCAACAGTGCTAAGAAATTTTAGTACCCCACTTTTCAAAGGAGTGGAAGGAAGAACCCCAAAAATTTCCTTAAGGGAACAAGGAAATGATTTATGTGTGGAAGAGAATGGAACATGGCCATTATATTTCGGTAATAAAAACATGATTCTACTATAGTGGATAAGAACACTCCATTTTAACCTCAATGATTTTTTCATTGCTTCAACTACAAAGAACCGGGGTACTTTGTAAACCATTTCCTAAAGCTAAGGGTTTTCTGAGGCAACCAACAACCGCCAAGGCAGCAATGGAGATATTTTACCATCACTACAAACGAAGAGAAATCTGAAAATGAAGTGTTTATGGGTATGGTAGTTATTCATTCAAGAATAAAGAATATAATTTTTGATTCAGTTTCTATGCATTCTCTAATATCCCAAAAGTTTAGTAGAACAATCCCAACACCACAACAAATCATAGAAGTAGAGATATTGATGAGAATGAAAAATGGGGAAATCGTTGAATCTCATGAATATAACTCCTCCCCTATCAGAATTTGTGGATTGAAATTTCTAAAGAACCACTTCATAATAACTATGGTGGAATTTGATGCAATTCTTGGCATAGATTGGATTTCTGTATATATAGCCATCATAAATTTCCATGAGAGGGAAGTAAATCTCCATGTGGCGAATCGACCCCCAATTCTATAGAAGTCCAAGAAGGATGATGAATATTCTTTAGAACCATCATCTCAAGTGTGAATATTATTACCCTATGATCATGTGTATCTTCCTCAGATTATTGAGTCTAGGGAATCAACCATCCTTGATGACATTCCTATTGTGAGGGAATTCACTGAATTACTTCCCAAAAAATTTTCTAGTCTTACTCATAGAAGATATGTTGAATTCTAGATAGATATTATACCTGGGGTGTTGCAAATATCCCAGAATCCATATAAAATGGGTTTTGAAGAGCTTGAGGATCTAAAGAAACAACTATAGGAGAATCTGGATAACGGGTTTATACGCCCAAGTGCTTCACCACGAGGTGCACCAATCCTCTTCGTCCAGAATAAGGATGGGTCAATGCGCCTTTGAATTGATTATCATGATCTCAAGAAAATCAAGATAAAGAAAATTTATCCTCTACCCTGAATTGATTACTTGTTCGATCAGCTATGTGGATCACAATACTTCTCCAAGGTGGATATGCAGTCGGGATATTACCATGTAAGGGTGAAGAAGGAGGATATCACCAATACTACTTTTCGTACAAGGTACGAGCACTATAAATTTATTGTAATGCCTTTTGGACTCACTAATACTCCATAAATCGTCACAGACATGATGAATAGTGTCTTTAGAGATTACCTAGACAAATTTGTTGTAGTCTTTTTACACAATATTATAATATACTCCAAAACCAAGTAGGAGCATAATGAGAATATAAGAACTTTACTATATACCTTTCGAAAGGAGAAGCTCTTTGGAAAGTACCGGAATTGTGAGTTCTAGTTAAATAAAGTCTTATTCATGGATCATATCATCACACTCAATGGGATGTATGTGGATCCCTCTATGACATATGCAATTGAGGGATGGATGAGACAAACATTGGTGATTGATATTAGTAACATCAGAAGGGTAGATGGAAATTATTGCCATTTTTTTAGAAATTTCTCATGATTTTCCACCCACATACCAAGGTAACTCGGTAGGGATACAAGTTTTCTTGGTGTGATAAATGTGAAGATATCTTCTGGGATTTAAAAATTAGGCTTATCCCTACGCCCGTGCTCACATTAACCATAAGTGGAGAAATTTTTGGGGTATTTATAGATTCTTTGAAGAAGGTCTTGGGTATTGTGTTGATGAAAAATGACTAATTCTTTACCTATGATTCAAGGAAATTGAATTTTCATGAGAAAAACTATCCAACACATAATATAGAGTTGGCCGTAGTAATGTTCATTTTCAAAATTTGTCACCATTACCTCTTTGTGGAGAAGTCTAAAATATATAAAGATCACAAAAGGATAAAGTATATATTCATACAGAAAGAGTTGAACATGTGCCAATGAAGATGGTTAGAGCTGATCAAATACTAGGACTGCTCAATCCATTACCTCCTTGGGAGAGCGAACAATGTTGTAGATGCTATAAGTAGAAACTACCCTGCGATTATATCATTGAAGAGAATTGAATAGGATCCTATCTTCTTAGATTTGATGAAGATGGACATGGAAATCATAAATAAGAGAACATCTTCAATCCTTTAACAAATTACTTCTCAACTGTCTCTTTTGGATAGGTTAAAATGTGCTCAAATGGATAATTTGGGAATTCAGAAGAAAGTGGAATCTATCAAAAAAGGGATATTCTCAGAGATCAATGTTAATGAAGAAGGAATTGTGAGATTTGGGTCAATACTATGTTTTCCATCAAATAGAGAGTTAAAAAATGAACTTTTGGATCATTCACATAGTAAAAACTTTCTCCATTAACCCAAAAAAAAAAAAGATGTATCAAGATATCCAAGAGCTTTATTGATGGGATAACATGAAGAAGATGATCGTTGAGTATACATCTTGGTGCCTAGTATGTCAACAAGTGATGGCTAAGAGGAAATATTATAAGGGGATGATGAAACCATTATCTATACCAACATTGAAAAGGGAGAACATCACCAGAGACTTCGTCATCAGACTTGCGAATACATCTAAAGGAAAAAATTCTATCTGGGTTGCTGTGGTCATATTAAAAAGACAGCACACTTCATTGTAATTCATTAGGATTTCTCATTAGATAAATTGTCATTAATATACATCATAGAAGTGATAAGGCTGCATGTAGTACCACTACCAATTGTATTTGATTGAGATCTGAGATTCCCCTCTATGTTGTTGAAGAGTCTCCAACACACTCTGAATACTGAGCTAAACATCAGTATGAATTATCACCCTCAAACCGATGGCCAATCTAAGTGTACTATCCAAACACTTGAGGACATGTTGAGTGCATTCTCAATGGACTTCAATGGAGGATAGGATCAACATATTCCCCTGGTAGAGTGGTCCTACAATAACTACTTCCAATCAAACATCCAAATGGCTCCTTATAATGCCTTTTATGGGAAGAGGTGAAGAACCCAGGAATGTTGGGATGAAGTTGGCGTGTGAAAACTCCTAGGCCCATAAATGGTCAAAGAAATTGTTGATAAGGTTAAGACTATCTTGGATCACATTAATGCTTCCCAGAGTTGAAAGAAATGCTATGCTGGTAATCGTTGATGGTACCAAGATATTGATGTTGGAAACTTGGTATTCATCCTTATATAATCTTTGAAGAGAGTTATGAGATTTTTGAAGAAGGGAATGCTTAGTCCAAGGTACATCAGCCCTTTTGAGATCCTTGATCGCATTGGAGCAGTGACCTATCGACTAGCACTCCCATTCAATCTCTCTCAAGTACACGATGTATTCAATGTATCACTCTAGAGAAAGTACATACCTAACCCATCGTATGTAATCAATCAAGATGTGGCACCATTGTAGAATGACCTATCATATGAATAGAAGAGGGTGAAGATCATAGATCATAGGGAAAAAGTTTTATGAAATAAGTGAATTCCCCTCGTGAAGGTGTTGTGTGGAAACCACATGTTTGATGAAGCAACGTGGGAATTAGAGGAAGTGATGAAGCACATTTACCCTCATCTATTTTATTACGGGAAAAATGATATTTTAAGGGTGGAATTTTGTAAGGGGGGAAGATTGTAACGACCCAAACATTTATTAATGAAAATTCTTCTTGATCTAATTAAATGTCTTATTATGTAAAACTTTTATATTAAACATATTAACATACTTGGTTTTATGTTTTTGGATTTTAAAATACCATTAAGAATTGTTACCATTTCTAATATTGCTGTTGAACAGTGATCACATGATTCATATAAATATAAGCCTTTAACAAATCCAATTTACTCAAAAAAAAGGAAGCGATGGCCTCATCCAGCAGAATATTTACATGTGAATCCCATTTGTCAGAGCTAAGAAAGGAGGTAGCATCACTGCGCTTCACTCTTGACCAATCCCAAGCTGAGCTTCAACATGTTATGCTTGAACAGAACAAACTATGGTAGAAGTTGAAGATAATAGATATTACAACCTAAGATATGTTATCTGAGCTGCACAATAGTCTGTCACCATCACACACCTTTCCCTTTGGTCTTATGTTTGTGTTTTGAGGGGTTATGTAACAAGGCCTTAGAACTATGATTATGTGCATCCATTTTTTATAGAACAAAGAATATACATTCATTTTATTATTGTTACTTTGTAAATGGGATTTAAAGCCCAAATAATATTTTTAGTTAATATTCATGTTCAATTAAGAAATTGATTTTGAAGAATTAACATTTATTTGAATTAAATAATATTATAAAAACACTATTATTTATATATTAATTTTTATTAAATATAATTGATCGTATAATTTTGTATGAATACAATTGTAATTCTTATTATAATTTGAAAGATCTTTTTTGAAAAACCAAGAATTTTTTATAAATGTCAGTTTTTTATTTTAAACGTGAAAATTCACATATTTAGAAATTTATTTAGATAAAAGGATTATTATTTTTGGAAACAATACGTCAAAGTTATCCAATAGTGATTTTTTCATAATGTTCTGAAATAGTAAAATTTATGTGTAAAAATTAAATACCGTTTAAATATATAATGTGTTTTATGACATCATAATGACCCAATAATGATACAATAAAATACTAAAAAAGTGATATTCGTCCAATATATTTTTTAAAATTTAAAATAATGTGATTTTAAATTTGTTTGATTAATTTTATGGTGCTTTTTGGACCATCCAAGACTTATAAAATATTTTCACTTTTAAAAATGTTTTCCTTGAGAGTGTGACTCACCTCCACATAAGCAAGCCTAATATTTTAATAAGTCCTTATATTGACCCTATAAAATAATTTTTTCCACTCCCCATGGGCAGAAACTGTAACAGCCCGAGATTTTATGAAAAATATTCTTTTTAATTTTATTAATGTCTTGTGTTGTATGCTACACCAATAGGAGCTTGCACAACACACATCCTTGACTTGCCTTGCATTACATGCAATCACGACCTTCCTCGATAGCGTGTGTAGTACGTAATACTGAGTTTCACTAAACAACGATATGCTATTAAAATATTATTAAAAATAGCTGTTAAGAATAGTAATAACAACATTTTAAAATTTTATAAATTTTAGCTCTCAAAATGGACTTCATTTTTGGATTCGGAGTATCGAATTTAGCCTAAGGTGACATTTTGGTACTTTTCGGATAACATTCATATTTTGATGAATAGTGAAAATTACTAAATTATAATTAAAAACAACTTTTTTAATCGAAATAATTAATAGTGATAAATTATTAATTTGAGTGGTTTTAAAGTATATTTAGAATATATTTTTACAATTCAATACAATGTTGGTCATTGGGTGTAATTTCACATTTACACCAGACATAAACAAGTGTTAATCTTTTGATAGTTATTATCTCTTAAAAACACGCTATTTGTTGTGACAACGGAAATTAATTATAAAATTACTTAATGAAACTTATATGTTGGGAATTTTGTAAAATAGAAATCATTTTTGAATTCCGAATATCAATTATAGCTTAAGGTGAAATTTTGTCATTTTTCTGAAAAACTTCAATTTTTGATGAATAGTGAAACTACTAAGTGGTAGTTAAAAAAATTAGTTTTTTCATAAATCTTAATTTTACCGCTTCTGTGAATGGAATTTCAAAAATCCAAGAGACATGGTTGATGTCAGTAAGTAAAATGTGGTTCAATGAGATGAAAATAATTTTTGGTGAATAGTAACTTTTTACTTTTATTTACCACAGTTAAAAGTAAATAGGGTAATTAAGGGTAAAAATGATATTAATCTTACCCTAACACATGTCCTAATCCTATTGTACAAGTGTAGTTAGACCAAAAACAAACTTAGGAATAACATATGACCATTTAGGCCCACTTGAATTAGATTAGGACATTTATTATTATTTAAATCAAAGAAGAGTTAAAAGAGTTAAAATCAAAGTTTATTTAATAAAACATTTTTAATATAGGGTTATACATAAGTTAAATTCGACTATAAATATTCATTAGAAAGATAAAAAGATTTCCTACATAATGGTATTTTATTTGTAATTTTTAGACATTAAATAATGTAATTTATTTATGACACAACGATGATGCAATAATTATCTTATTAATGAAATATTGACATAATTGATGTTATAAATACCCAACTAAATATAATTTGAGACTTTTTATGAATTCCACTAATTTTATAGGTTAATAGGACATGTTATTATTGATTTAATTAACTTTTTTCGAACTTATCATTCTGTTATTATTTTCACAAAAATCAATTACTAAATAGTGTCAAAATTGACATAAAATAGTTTTTTAAAAAAATATTATATTATTAATTGTTATTTTATTCCTAAAAATATAATTTTCGGCCAAATGACTTAGATAATGTTATTTATATTAATAATAAACAATTTGGGGTTCTTTGGGCTTCTTATAGGATGTTTATTAACCTTATAGTGTAAGAACACAAGAAGAAACGGTAAAAGTAAAATTATTTATCTTAATGATAAATCTAAATTATAAGGTTAAAATAGGAACCTAAACATGTCTAAATTATATTTGATGACAGGATTTCGACCCATCCCCACCTTAGCTTCGAAATAAATCAATTTTGAGATATTTAAAACCGAATTTGGCTTTATAATAAAATAATATTTTTAGTTATTCCAAAGGTGCCCCTCTCCTCCCTTATAAAAGGGAACCTCCTCCCTCTCCTCCTCACACCAATTTGAGCATTCATGCTCGGCCAACCCCTGCCAAAATATCTTCTCCACTTCCCTAGTATCATCCTAGTGGTCCTGGTCTTCTTTAAAGACCAATTTTAGTGCCCTAAAAGGAGGTCTCAAAGAAGCACTTCAAAGAAGAGGTAATATCCATTACCGATCCTTTCCAATTTCATTCTTCTTCAACTTCTTCTTCTTTAGTTGTTTAATTATGAAGTAATAACATAAGTATCACTCATATACTGATATGTTATTATAAGTATGAAACAACCCTATTTAACCATATATCCATCCTACGGAAAATGAAATCACCGCGCGTGCGTACGTACGGAATACCGTCTCCACGCCGTGCTGTAATCTATTTTCCGCCACCACCTTAATAGGATGGGTATAATTGTGTAATGAGTAACTATATATGATTATTATAAAGTGATATTGATACTTAAATAGTATACATACACTTCAACACAATTCCACGACCATGAGAACGATATCATCGCTCGTGCGTACGTACGGACTACCGTCTCCACGACGCGATGAGATTCATTATCCATGTTAACCATTCCAGAATGATTATAAAGTATATATAATGAATAATAATGGAATATATTACATGATAAATCTACTGGATTTATGTATATATATATATATGTCATCTACTTACTTCCATTCAAGACAATAAGGAAAGGAAAGCAGTGTTCATGCGTACGTACGGACTACCGTCTCCATGATTGGTGTGTTTCATTTCATTTATCTATCTATTATATATATATATATTGAATATATATGATATATAAATCATAATTTATATTCTGGAAGTAAGAAAAGCATGATATAAGTAATAATAATGTCAAGAACAACAAGTCAAAACACCTACGATAAATGAAACGATTTTACCCAAAACGCTTCTTTAACATGAATTTACAAAAGAACGGGTAATATAAAGTCATAAGTGGACCATATATGATATAATAACAATGAATATGATTCTGGAATAAGTCAATAGCATTATTTAAATCATTATACAGGAAGTTCGGACACGTACAAAGCAAGTCAGACCTAAGGTAAGGGAAAATATCACAATCTCATTTTTATCCGAGATTGTTTATACATTGGTATTTACTGGGGTGTATTTTATCGTCTACATCCATATTTCCTAAATATGTAATATTATTTCCATCCACCTAAAATTGTTTAAATTCAATTTTACCCTTCGGTGAGTTTTTAGTAAAAGATATGAAAGGAATCTTTTGTCGTTTTTCGTACGAGGTACTTTTTGACTTTTCCGACAAAAGTATGAAGAATGTTTTTTTAACATATACGGCATGAATGGATTTTTAAAACATTATTTCCAAGTAGCTTCCTTTACATGTTTTCAATTTTATTTTTAATAAACTTCTTTTAGTTGAAAATTGTAAGACATGTTAAGAAAGGAAAATGTTTTTTTGAAGTAGAAAGGATATTTTCCTCAAGAATGGAGTTCAAGTATTTTATCAAAATTATTTTCCATCTAAGATAATAAAGGGTTCTGTTTTTATCCCTATTATTACATTGATTTGATTATGTTCTGATGGAATTATTTTTATGAATTCCTTTATCGTATATGAATTGTTTTATGATGTCATTATGTTTAAGATTCCCATTTTTATTACATGGGTTATGCAATGATGTATGATTTATGATTTTGTGGCACACATAAGAATGGTATCATTATGAGATGGGTGGGAACTATATCTCCCTCCAATGCATTGGGTAATGATTTTATATCTCATGAGATAGACATGGATGGAACCGTAGGTTATACCGGTTCAGTGAAACAGGACTGAAACGAGGGTCACTCGGTTCAGAAAGGGACTTTTTCCACTAAGATAGTCTTGGCAATGAGTCTTGACTAATAAGAAATGATTCTCTATGATTATGTGTGTATGACACAAAGTTTCATGTTTTATGTTATGATTATTGTGATTACATTTCACTGCCATGATTTATCCCATGTTATGAAATTATGATCTCTTTTGCAGGTTAAGATTTCCAAAAGTTATGTGCTTGATGTGATTTATATTTCTTTTGTTTACCCTTAATGAGCGTTTGAGCTCACCCTTTTATGTTTTCTTTTCCCCAGGATATAAAGAAAGGTTTTAGGTATAAAAAAAGAAGATCTTTATGGGAGATGTTGAAGATCTTTCACCAGGATTAGAATATTATATTCCGAGTTTCCAATGACACTAAACTATTACGATCCTTGTGTGTGTGTTTTTGTTATGTACTAAGTATTCTGCAAAAGTAATTTAATGTCTATGTACATAAAGATTCGGGTCTCTACAGTTGGTATCAGAGGAAAGGTTTAGTCAACCTTTGGAAACTAGGATGTGAAAACGTTAGTGAGATCCCTAGAGATATTTCTAAGGTATGTCTAGGGATGTCCCTAAGGATAAGTATACGTATAGGATATAGTCCTAGAACTACGGTAACGATCTTAGAATTTAACCTAAGATGTTAGATACTAAGGTTACTCCCCCTTTACTATGTTGTTTTCGCTTGCATTATTTTTTCCTCTCACACTATTCTTTTTGGGTTTTAGACGATGGTTGGAACCCGAAGGAACCGTGTTGATCACTGTAATGGACAATGCAATGATTGTACTCCTGAACAAACAAGTATTATGGGAGATGGAGTGAAAAATCATATTTCTATACTTACACAAGCTGTGAATCATTATGGACTTCCAAATGAGCAGAGAAGGGAACAATATTCTATTGAGTCCTTCATGAGGAAACGTCCACCTTCTTTCAGTGGGTCTTCTGATCCACTTGTTGCTGAATAATGGATCAGTACCACTGAAAAGATATTTTCAGTTCTTCAATGTTCTGAACATGATAAAGTCATCTTAGTATTATATCGTTTGGAAGGTGAAGCTGATCAATGGTGGAATCCTATCAAGAATACGAGGCAAATAGATGAAATTGATTCCATGGAATGGGAAGAGTTCAAGAACTTATTTTTTCAATAAGTACTTCCCTAGTATTCTTCGAACAAAGATGGAGAAGGAGTTTCTTGAACTAAAGAAAAAGGATGATGAATCTGTTGGTATATACAAAGCGAATTTTACAAGACTTGCAAGGTATGCATCTGGCATTATCATCCAACCTGAAAGTAAAGTTGATCGATTTCTCAGTGGCTTAAAACCAAGTCTTCTAAGGGAATTAGCTATAAGAGACTTTAGTAGCTATGAAGAAATTGTGCGTTGTGCTATCAAGGTAGAAATGGAAGTTGGTGTTACATATCCATCTCATGGTTTTGACAAGAAACGAAAGATGGAGTTCAAGGAGAAATCTCAGAATAATGGTGAAAAGAAGATGAATGTTTCCTTATGCACAAAGTGTAGAAAGAAGCATGGTGGAGATTGTCTTAAAGGGACTAGAAAATGTTTTAAGTGTGGAAAAGAAGGTCATCGAGTAGCTGAGTGTCGAAGTAATGGAAAAAGGGATTCTAATGATGTGAATAAAGCAAACACTACAGAGAACGCACCACCAACACTTCAATGCTTCAAGTGCAAGGAAATGGGGAATTATGCTAATAAATTCCCTAATCCAAGGGTTAGTGATGACCAACATGAGCAACCACTGAAGGCAAATGACAAAGGGAAGTCACATGCGATCACTATTGGCAATGTTGAATATGACAACGATGTGGTGGAATGATTAAGTGTTTATGTAATGGGATTCCAAAATAATGTGGTGTCAAAAGTATTGGAATATTTATGTGTTGGTCTAATGTGGTATTCAAAGTGATTGAGATATTTTTTTGGAAATACGATGATATGCGCATAATGAAGGGAAAACGAGAAAATGAAATGTTTAACAGTATTCATAAGCTCATGATTGATATAAGGACTAAGTGATATCATGGTTTGAGTATATAGAATTTTGACTGCATTCATGTTTTCACTAAGGTATTCAAGAGAATACATGATTAAGGACTTGGAATGTTTGGAATGTGACCAACAGAACATATCTTATGATATATGGGGATCAACTATGGTATTAAATCTCTGGTAATCGTTTTCACTATGTTATGAGAGTGGACTGCAGTATTATGGATAAGCCTAAAGATTGGAATGGATTATGTTGTACATAAGTTAGTATTGTTTAAGGATAGAAGTTTTTTCGATATTATTGATGGGATGTTATTGTAATATAGTTTTAGAAAAAGGACAACCTGCAAGACGGGCGACAGCCCATCGCGTCGGACAAGGCTGTGGGAATCGAACCCACAACCGAAGTGCGACTGGCCTTTATCGCCTACCAATGGCCTACAAGAAGTCCCTGTTTAGTAGAAACTAGTTTTATTTTATTAAGCAGTACGATATATGAAGTATAAGTCCATTTTAGGAACCATATATGATTAATCTCACTATAGATGGACTTGTGTATTTTTTGATAAATTTTCTAACCTTTTGTTTGAGACAGATGGAATGACCCATCATTCTATCACATGATCAATTAACACTTCATGAATAACAAATTCAACTTCATTTCTTTAAGAGATGAAGTGGAAATTGTTCAAAGTATGAACATCAGTGAGATTGTACCAAATTAAAGTAAGTATTTATTCAAATTCAAATTCTTCAACTTTAGGGAAATGATCTTGAAAACCAAAAAATGTTGTCCTAGTGCCCTTATATCCGGTAAATTAGATGGTACCTTATATCATCACAAATCTATGTATTTGTGATTACTGGCTTTTCCATATCCATGTTCTCTACCACTCTCTATCAGAACATGATGATTAGATTTCTCTTCCATATCCACATTTTCACCTATGTGGAAACCCAGTGATTAATTTATTTGGGTAACCGTTACGTTTCATACCTTTGTTTTTAAAGACTGGTCTTGGTATTCCCTTTTTACGATGTGGGTTTCTATTAAACAAACTTTCATGTAGTAAACCATTTATAACCCAGATGAATTTCGAGGGCGAAATTCATTTTAAGGGGGGTAGAATGTAACAGCCCGAGATTTTATGAAAAATATTCTTTTTAATTTTATTAATGTCTTGTGTTGTACGCTACACCAAAAGGAGCTTGCACAACACACATCCTTGACTTGCCTTGTATTACACGCAATCACGACCTTCCTCGATAGCGTGTGTAGTACGTAATACTGAGTTTCACTAAACAACGATATGCTATTAAAATATTATTAAAAATAGCCATTAAGAATAGTAATAACAACCTTTTAAAATTTTAGAAATTTCAGCTCTCAAAATGGACTTCATTTTTGTATTCGGAGTATCGAATTTAGCCTAAGGTGAAATTTTGGTACTTTTCGGATAACTTTCATATTTTGATGAATAGTGAAAATTACTAAATTATAATTAAAAACAACTTTTTTAATCGAAATAATTAATAGTGATAAATTATTAATTTGAGTGGTTTTAATGTATTTTTAGAATATATTTTTACAATTCAATACAATGATGGTCATTGGATGTAATTTCACATTTACAACAGACATAAACAAGTGTTAATCTTTTGATAGTTATTATCTCTTAAAAACACGCTATTTGTTGTGACAGCGGAAATTAATTATAAAATTACTTAATTCAACTTATATGTTGGGAATTTTGTAAAATAGAAATCATTTTTGAATTCAGAATATCAATTATAGCTTAGGGTGAAATTTTGGCATTTTTCTGAAAAACTTCAATTTTTGATGAATAGTGAAACTACTAAGTGGTAGTTAAAAAAATTAGTTTTTTCATAAATCTTAATTTTGCCTCTTCTGTGAATGGAATTTCAAAAATCAGAGAGACATATTTGATGTCATTAAGTAAAATGTGGTTCAATGAGATGAAAATAATTTTTGGTGAATAGTAACTTTTTACTTTTATTTACCACGGTTAAAAGTAAATAGGGTAATTAAGGGTAAAAATGATATTAATATTACACTAACACATGTCCTAATCCTATTGGAAAAGTGTAGTTCGACCAAAAACAAACTTAGGAATAACATATGACCATTTAGGCCCACTTGAATTAGATTAGGACATTTATTATTATTTAATTCAAAGAAGAGTTAAAAGAGTTAAAATCAAAGTTTATTTAATAAAACATTTTTAATATAGGGTTATATATATGTTATGTTCGACTATAAATATTCATTAGAAAGATAAAAAGATTTACTACATAATGGTATTTTATTTGTAATTTTTAGACATTAAATAATGTAATTTATTTATAACACAACGATGATGCAATAATTATCTTATTAATGAAATATTGACATAATTGATGTTATAAATACCCAAATAAATATAATTTGTGACTTTTTAAGAATTACACTAATTTTCTAGGTTAATATGACATGTTAGTATTGATTTAATTAACTGTTTTCGAACTTATCATTCTTTTATTATTTTCTCAAAAATCAATTACTAAATAGTGTCAAAATTGACATAAAATAGTTTTTAAAACAAATATTATATTATTAATTGTTATTTTATTCATAAAAATCTAATTGTCGGTAAAATGACTTAGATAAGGTTATATATATTAATAATAAATAATTTGGGGTTCTTTTGGCTTCTTATAGGAAGTTTATTAACCTTTTAGTGTAAGAACACAAGAAGACACGGTAAAAGTAAAATTATTTAACTTAATGTTAAATCTAAATGATAAGGTTAAAATAGGAACCTAAACATGTCTAAATTCTATTGGATGAGAGGATTTCGACCCATATCTACCTTAGCTTCTAAATAAATCAATTTGGATCTATTTAAAACCGAATTTGGCTTTATAATAAAATAATATTTTTAGTTATTCCAAAGGTGCCCCTCTCCTCCCTTATAAAAGGGCACCTCCTCCCTCTCCCCCTCACACCAATTTGAGCATTAAAACTCGGCCAAACCCTGCCAAAATATCTTCTCCACTTCCCTAGTATCATCCTAGAGGTCTTGGTTTTCTTTAAAGACCAATTTTAGTGCCCTAAAAGGAGGTCTCAAAGAAGCACTTCAAAGAAGAGGTAATATCCATTACCGATCCTTTCCAATTTCATTCTTCTTCAACTTCTTATTCATTAGTTGTTTAATTATGAAGTAATAACATAATTATCACTCATATACTGATATATTATTATAAGTATGAAACAACCCTATTTAACCATCTATCCATCCTACGGAAAATGAAATCACAGCGCGTGCGTACGTACGGAATACCGTCTCCACGCCGTGCTGTAATCTATTTTCCGCCACCACCTTAATAGGATGGGTATAATGGTGTAATGAGTAACTATATATGATTATTACAAAGTGATATTGATACTTAAATAGTATACATACACTTCAACACAATTCCACGACCATGAGAACGATATCATCGCTGGTGCGTACGTACGGACTACCGTCTCCACGACGCGATGAGATTCATTATCCATGTTAACCATTCCAGAATGATTATAAAGTATACATAATGAATAATAATGGAATATATGACATGGTAAATCTACTGGATTTATGTATATATATATATATATATGTCATCTACTTACTTCCATTCAAGACAATAAGGAAAGGAAAGCAGCGTTCATGCGTACGTACGGACTACCGTCTCCATGAACGGTGTGTTTCATTTAATTTATCTATCTATTATATATATATATATTGAATATATATGATATATAAATCATACTTTATATTCTGGAAGTACTAAAATCATGATATAAGTAATAATAATGTCAAGAACAACAAGTCCAAACACCTACGATAAATGAAACGATTTTACCCAAAACGCTTCTTTAACATGAATTTACAAAAGAACGGGTAATATAAAGTCATAAGTGGACCATATATGATATAATAACAATGAATATGATTCTGGAATAAGTCAATAGCTTGATTTAAATCATTATACAGTAGGTTCGGACACGTACAAAGCAAGTCGGACCTAAGGTAAGGGAAAATATCACAATCTCATTTTTATCCGAGATTGTTTATACATTGGTATTTACTAGGATGTATTTTATCATCCACATCCATGTTACATAAATATGTAATATTATTTCCATCCACCTAAAATTGTTTAAATCGAATTTTACCCTTCGGTGAGTTTTTAGTAAAGGATATGAAATGAATCTTTTGTCGTTTTTCGTACGAGGTACTTTTTGACTTTTCCGACAAAAGTACGAAGAATGTTTTTTTAACTTATACGGCATGAATGGATTTTTAAAACATTATTTCCAAGAAGCTTCCTTTACATGTTTTCAAGTTTATTTTTAATAAACTTCTTTTAGTTGAAAATTGTAAGACATGTTAAGAAAGGAAAATGTTTTTTTGAAGTAGAAAGGATATTTTCCTCAAGAATGGAGTTCAAGTATTTTATCAAAATTATTTTCCATCTAAGATAACAAAGGATTATGTTTTTATCCCTATTATTACATTGATTTGATTATGTTGTGATGGAATTATTTTTATGAATTCCTTTATCGCGTATGAATTGTTTTATGATGTCATTATGTTTAAGATTCCCATTTTTATTACATGGGTTATGCAATGATGTATGATTTATGATTTTGTGGCACACATAAGAATGATATCATTATGAGATGGGTGGGACCTATATCTCCCTCCAATTCATTGGGTAAAGATTTTATATCTCATGAGATAGACATGGCTGGAACGGTAGGTTATACCGGTTCAGTGAAACAGGACTGAAACGTGGGTGACTCTGTTCAGAAAGGGACTTTTTCCACTAAGATAGTCTTGTCAATGAGTCTTGACTAATAAGAAATGATTCTCTATGATTATGTGTGTATGGCACAAAGTTTCATGTTTTCTGTTATGATTATTGTGATTACATTTCACTGCCATGATTTATCCCATGTTATGAAATTATGATGTCTTTTGCAGGTTAAGATTTCCAAAAGTTATGTGCTTGATGTGATTTATATTAATTTTGTTTACCCTTACTGAGCGTTTGAGCTCACCCTTTTATGTTTTCTTTTCCCCAGGATATAAAGAAAGGTTTTAGGTATAAAAAAATAAGATCTTTATGGGAGATTTTGAAGATCTTTCACCAGGATTAGAAGATTATATTCCGAGTTTCCAAAGACACTAAACTATTACGATCCTTGTGTGTGTGTTTTTGTTATGTACTAAGTATTCCGAAAAAGTAATGTAATGTCTATGTACGTCAAGCTTCGGGTCTCTACAGAAACTATGGGAAAAAACCATTGGGTGGTTTGTTCTTTTGATTAGTTTAATGTGTAGTGTCCAAAACCTAAATAATAAAGAATTCCCTTTATTTTCCTATATAATCCCACTCAATATACCATTCCTCTTCACTTTAAAAATTTTGAGCTCGACCAACCTATGCCCTCCTCTATGTAGAATCCTCCCAAGGTTCCCCAATCTCCCAAGAAGCCTCTCTTAAGCCTCTCCTAGGCCTTTGGGATCACACCTCCTAGTAAGTGATTTCTTCCTTTCTCATTTTTTTTCAAATTTCATTACGTTTTCATACCCTTTTATTTTCAATTAAAAATGTTTTGGTATGATTTAAAACCTCCCCATCCTACCCTAATTATGTTTTAATGATGAGATACCTCTTTCTCATTCATTTATTCCTCCCTTGTACACCCTTTACCATGCTGAAATTATGTAAGGAATTTCTTTCTTCTCATTTTCATTCTGGAAATTATTTATATTATGAATCTAAATTACATTAAATATGTTGTGTTATTATTTCCCATCACCCATTACTATAAATTTAATGTATAAATGTTGAGAGACCCCTATATCTCTCATAAACCCATTTTATGATTTCTATTTGATGTCATTATGCTGCTGAAGTTACACCAAAATTTCCCATTCCAAAATCATCATGTAAGTGAATACCATACCCATTTCTATATCACTGGTCTTCGCCTTTATGCAAATATACTTGTTGATTGAGTAGTTATATTTATGTATTCCACATCTATTATTCTTGGAATAAATTGTGATGTTTAAAGAATAGATGATGTATGATTATGTGATAAACTTATGCATGAAATGAAATGACTAATAAGTGTGCACCCTAGTAGCGCTCCAATGCATTGGGTAAAGAATAGTATCATGATACACAATTTGTAGTGAGGGTTTACTCATTCTTATTTAACTAAAATGTGGGTTTTCCCAAGAAAATTCAAGTAAAATGAGGGTTTACTCATGTACTATGTGAAATGAGCCTTGGATTAAGCTAATATCATGTTAAATGATGTTTCTACATTTCCATGTTATGATAATCATGATATATCACCCCTTTATGATCATGTTTCTCTTGTTCTGCATTGATATTCCTATTTACTAACATTTACTGTATTCATCATGTTATGTCTTGGTTAGTAACTTAATGGGACTTATAGCTCACCCTTTTCTTATGCATGTCCTCAGGTTATCCCATGAAATGCTAAGTACGAAGGAAAGTTATTGTCATGTAAAAAAATATTTCAATAAAGATTTAGTGTTTTGTGTTCTGTGTGTTTATGTAATGTTCCTAAATTCCCAAGACACTAAACCTATCAATCCTTAGAGTTGTCTAAAGTGTAATTTTATATAATAAATCATGTTTATGTTTGTAATAAAGAGCCAGGTTGTTATATTGTTTATATATAATAATTAAGTAATAACTATGATTATATAATTATAATATCACACCTACCTACTTACCTTCTAATCTATTGGAAAATGATAATGTTTCTCATGCATAGATGATGACTACCACCTCTAAAAAGTGATGTGAATTGTTATTAATTTTTTATTCAAATGGATGGTAATAAGAATAAAATTATTTAATATATATTATTTATATGTTATAATAATGATTCTTTAAATTTGAATTATTATTTACCTTTATTTCATTCCAACTATAAAAAAGTGATAACAACATTCATGTGTACGTATGGTCTAACATCTACATGAATGGTGTAATTCATTTTTATTTCTATACTATCATAGATGAATATCAATATATATATATATGTTCAATATATGAAATATTTATACCCATTTATAAATTATCAAGATAATGGAACCATGATTAAATTTCAAGGACAAAAACTACCAAACCAAAACATTTTTGGAAAATTCAGCCCCAATCACACAAACTAAAGACTTTAATAAAAAATTATTAACAAATGGGTGATAAAAGGTTTTATTTAAATAATATATGGTATGATATATATGAATATGTTTTTGTAATATATGGATACCACATCTATAATTATTATAAATGAGGTTTTAACATGTACAATTGAATTCATACCTAAGGAAAGGGTTTTATGTTGCAATCTCACTGTTTATTGGGGTTATTTTTTATTATGTTTTGACAGTGAAATAGTATGATCAACCCCTCAAGAAGCTAAAATATTTTATTATAATTTGGTTATTATTTTACCATAAAAAAATTCATTACATTTTTTTTACTTCGTGCACTTAAGAGACCGAAATAGTTTTTTTAATGAAAACCAAATTTATTTCTCTCGGTAGAAAAAACTTTTTCTTACGTATCCACCTTATCTTAAAATTTTTATTGAATATTTTAAATATTATCCTATGATATTTAATATCATTTATTCATGTGATTAATTTTTTTGAAATTATGGTTTAAATGGAATCCAAATTCAATTTTCTATTTGAGGAACTTTTTCAATTTTTTTAAAAAGCGTGGAAAGATTATTTTATTTTAAGTTATGTGACATGAATGAAATTTTTTTTCATCATGGAAACTCAGTGATGTTAATATTACATTAAAATTTTCCATGTTTATATTCAATGAAATTTTTTTCATTAATATATGGGATGTTTTTGGATTTTAAATAAATGTTTTCAAAAGGAAAATGGTATTTTTCCCAGGATATTTTTCATGTAATATTTTAAAGAAATGTTTAATCTATGATAGAATCCATTGAAATTAATTATGCATTACTAGGGACATGATCAAAATATATCATCCTAATAATTTTTCAAGATTATTTATGATAATGAATAATATATTACTATGAAACCCATTCCTTTTCCATGGGTTATACTCTGTTGAATTATGTAATTGTTTTTGGATGCTCTTTCATTTACATTGGTTATTCTATGATTAAATGTTTATGAAACCCTTTTATTTTTCATGGGTTATGATATAATGAATGTTTTATGATATTTTGACACACCTATATATGGTTTTACTTATTATATTTTTGCAAATTGATATATATATCTTTCAAATACATTAGGTAAATATAGATATATCTTAAGATAATCATGATTGGAATGGCCAATGACCCGGTTTAGTAGGGGAATTTTTCCACTATCATAGTCTTGGGAGTGATCCCTGAATACTACAATGTTCTATAGAGTAAAGCCAATCTACCCTGATTGTCTTGGAAGTGATCCTTGACTAAAAAGGAAAATATTTTATATCCTTATGTTAATGAAAAAATATTATGTCTTATTCTAATGTTCTTTGATTCCATTTTTATTCATGTACTATCAACATCCAATATTTATGACATGATTCACGATTTTGACTTATGATATATAGGGTATGATTTTAAAATTTTATTCTCATGTTCTCATACCCTTATTCTCAGGTTTTGTTGATATGTCCTTTATTTACCATTAATATTAATCTGAGTTCACCGTTTTTTAGATATATTTCTTGATGTTTTGAATGAAGATATTATGAATGATATGTATAAGAATTGTGATAGTTATGAAGAACATAGTAAGATATGATGTTGTTCACTTATGAATTAGTTTTTTATGTACCCATTTTTCTAATTATACTAGACCAATACAATTTTGGTATGGATCAATTTATTATGTAATGAATATTCCTCTAATATTTTGTAAAATCTATATATGAAATTTCTGATTAACTATACCCAAGTTCAAGGTACACAATAGTTGGAACATGAAAAAATTACACAAATCACAATGATAGAAGGACATTCAAAAAGACACAAGTACAACAAAGGAGTACAAAGAAGTTTGAGAACAAGATCAGTATGGGTTTATAGTCACTAAGTATGGTGACTAATCATTAGTCGATAATATTTATCTTACAACATAAACGGTAGTAGTAAGTGTCAATGATATTATCATGGGTCAAGATGATATAAATTCTAATATGTTTTGAATCTAATAAAACTAAGTCCAGATTTTGTTAGATCCCCCAATGGATGTCAATACCATTGGTTGTAAATGGGTTTTCAAAAAGAAACTAGATATAGATGGACACGTCAGTCATTTTTAGGCTTGACTTGTTGTGAAATGGTTAAAAATGAAAGGGAATAGACTAGAAAAAAACCGGTTACCATTTTTTATGTTTTAATGAATAATAATTATACTTTTCATAATATCATACTATGAATATGTGTTTTGTAAAATGGAATTCAAAATAGAATTTGTTAATGGGAGCATTTTAGAAGATGTATATATGGCACAACCCGAAGGGATTGGAACTCCAAAAGATGGAAATAACGTATCCAAGTTGCAAATATAAACTTATGGATTAAATCTAGAATCCAGGTTAGGGAAATTTTGGTTTGATGTATCCATAATGAAATTTGTATTTTTTTTAAAATGTGACCTTTGTGTCTATAAATGGTTTAGTATGGTGATATTGTTTTCTTAATAGTTTTTGTCGATGAAATACAAATTATTATAAATGAAATAACAATATTATAGTCTGGCTGTCACATAAATGACTTATTTTAAAGTTAAATTTCATTTAATTTCCCTTAATGCTTTGTTTTGGGGATTTACCAAGCTTGTATGGAGGAATGGGCTAGTTTTCAGGAATTGGGAAAAACCGTGAGGCCAAATCCAGATTTAAAAATAAGTTTTTATTCCTTTATAAATCATTAAATTTTCAACATTTTTCATCAATTCCAATTCTTACGTGTCATATCCTGACCTATGAGCACTAAAAAATTATTTTGAACCATTTAGAAATCTATAATCATGATGGATGTTTGTTTTAATTTAAGGTATTGGGCCTACCTGGAAGCCCATTTCCAACAATAAAATTAATTTTTAATTCTTTAATAACTTATTCTATGTTTATTCTTTTTTTGTGATTCCAACTATAACCTGAGCCCACTTACCTAAGTTGCGCCCCCGTTGTCTTTTTCCCAAATTTGGATCTCAATAGAATCGCGAAATCGGGCCAAACGACTATGGATTACACAAATCTCCTAGATTTGAAGAGGTAAATTGATACTTTCATAACTCCTTATATTTTTACTCTTTTTCTCCCATTACAGTTCCTAAATGATATCCTAATCCTTGTAAAAAACTCAATTAAATTTTTAGCTCTTTCAAAATTCAAATTCTGGTGGATTTGGGTCGTTTTCTTCAAGATTTTTTTTGGGTAAGTGTTTCTCTCTTCAATTCATTCCTTCTCCTTAGGGTTTCCTACCTCCTTCATAAATATATAGAGTGTCTTGAAGTTAGCGTTCATACCTAGTGTTTCATATGGGGTATGTTTGGTGAAATTTCATGGTTTAGGGTTCGTTTTCACTTCATTGTGGTGCGACGGGGTTGCTGTTGAAGTTTCACACTAAGATTCAAGGGTTTTGACTCAAAAGGTAGGTGGTTCCATGTGTAAATAATTATTAATGAGTTAGATTACTGTATTTACTCATTTTTCATATTCCTCATATGTTGGGTGTGGTGTAAAAACTATTTATGATTGATTTGGTTATGTTTTAAAATTTATAGTAGCTTTTTAACTTGAAATTGTGTGTTATCATGTGTAACTCATGGGGTATTATTTGGGTTTATTTTATAACTTATGGAATTTGATTAATAAATATTTTTTGGCCTGAAAATTCTTTTTGGGTAATGTATTATTTTCATGTTCTCCTAAAAACAAGGTTTTGAACAGGTTTGATGTGTAAAACATTGTTATACTTCTTGAGATCTTTTTTTGAAAATGTGTGTTTTCATTTGTATCTTTTGTGGTATTATTCAAGGTTATTTTATAACACATGAATGTGGTTTGATAAATGAATATAGGGATTCCAATTCTTATTTGGATAGGAATTGGTATGTTTTTGGTCTTAAATGGAGGTTTTGAAATGGGTTTTGTGTGCAAGACATAGTTACACCCCTTGAGTTGGTTTTATGAAAATTGTGAATGTTTTGTTTGGTTAAACAAAGTTGGTAAAAGGGTGTATATGTACTGTTTGTTTGGGGGGGTGTGTTCACCTAATATGGGTT
The DNA here is from genome assembly GCA_963277665.1 of Viscum album. Taxonomy (NCBI): domain Eukaryota; kingdom Viridiplantae; phylum Streptophyta; class Magnoliopsida; order Santalales; family Viscaceae; genus Viscum; species Viscum album. The sequence continues at coordinate 1,595,985,557 of OY728150.1, forward strand.
TTTAAAGGTAAGTTGGTTATTTAATAAGTCAAATATTTTTTTATAATGTTTTATAAAGTGATGAAATGTTTTAGAAAATGGAAGCAAATCTGCAAAACTTGGTTGGGTCTGTTTTGTGTGAGTCTGTTGTGAAAAATGAATTTTGATGATGAAAGTGGTATTATATGATATTTTAGTGGGATTTTATGTGAGTTATAATGTCTTGTAATGGTTTATAAATTTTTTTTAAATGATTTGTGGAAGTGTTAATGAAATGTGAAAAGTGTTGTGTTCTATTTTTGTGTGAGTCGGATTTCAAAATCAATTTGAATGAAAAGTGGAATTTTGTGACATGTGTGGTATAAATGTGGGATGTTTGGTTAATTTTAATATGGAAATGATATTTTAATGTGAAAAGTATATTACATGACTTGTTGAACTTTGTTGAGAACAAAGGGAAACCCATGTATCTAGGTGGGTGGACGTGTACTAGTATGCTAGGGAATCCGTGGGATTTGGACTCAGTTTCACATAGAATGATTAACTCTAACAACTATAAATAAACTATGATGATGATGATTCTGGACCACTAGGTTATGGGTATGTTCCCTACTAGTGGCTCGTGCACAAGAACAGATATTTATGATTGTTATTCTCACAGAGATACGAGGTACCTGGGACCCACAATGTGCTAGTGCCCAGGGGTTATTTCCTATTTCTTGTCCTCGTTAGATCCTTTATTCTTACCGTTGGCATATGGTATATTTGGATGGAAAATTCAGTAGAATTGGTATTTATTTTAAAAGTGTTGATTCTTTAAATTATCCCACTTGAAAACTGAATTTTTAAGTTGCATCTTTGAGAAATTCTAATTAGAAATTACATGTTTTTGAAAACGTACAAGCTTTTAATCTTTGAACGTTTATCACATGAAATCTATTTTTGGTGGTATCCTACTAGGAATTTGCTAACACCCTAATTACACATTTGAGTTTAAGTAGACTGGGTTATTTTTCTGTCGCAGGTTGGGTGCAATTTTTTGGTTCCAGTGTTTCGGGTTTCTAGCAGGTCCTTGGTGGTTAAGTCTTGTGGAGACAGCTTAAGGGCGGTTCCCCTTTCCATGAGGGTTCTTGGGCTATTTCCTTTTGGTTTTTTACCTTTTTTATAGTCTTATTTAGTTTTTTTTTTAAATATGTATTTCAGTTCTGAATTTTGGTAAAAGATTGTTTGGTTTGAAAAATCAAGATTTATTTTATTGGATTCTTTTGTTGTTTTATGTTTATAAACATGGGTAAATCTTTCCAAATTCTCATTTTATGATACCCGGGAAATTCCTCTAGCCTGTGGGGATTGGGAATGCCCTTCGGGCCTTGTCACGGGTAGGGTTTGGTGCCAGTTTTGGCGGCGACCAGATTCGGTTCTTGGCAAAATGGTATCAAAGGGGGTTCGCTCTCTTTAGGTCATATAATTTGGGGAATAGTCGGGATAGTATGGGGTTATGATTGTAGGTACTTGGAATATTGGTAAGGAGTAGTGTGGCTGATCAACATTATAAGGCCCCAGCCTTAAACCTTACTTAATCTTTAGTTATTACAAGATTACACATTGAGGATCTTTTCGAGTTTAGTGTTTTAGAGAATTAGATCATAAAACTTGCATTACATTCCATATATAAACAAAGTGGTTCCATAAATATAGTATTCTTCTTTCCGATCAATGGAAACATATTTAAAATAAAATGTGGATTCTTTCTTGACACTTCCTTGACACTATCATCATATCATGTACCTTTCCCTTGACCTGTGAAAAAAATTTCAAAAAAACATGGGATGAGCATAAAAAGCTCAGTAAGGGATATAAAAATATATGGAAAGGAATCATGGGTACATATATACATAAGAATGAAATCATACATTACCCATAAAACATAATCACTTTAACATACCTCATCAAATCATGAATATATCATAGAAATCATAAGACATGAAGGTAACTTGAGGCATTCATAACATTCTTACATAGGGAGTAACCCTCTTGGTTACGTTTGGAATACCCATCACAGTATATTCCCAAAATCTCTTCGGAGAAACCTTAACGTTTCACTCCTTCGCGTTAACCAATGCATTGGAGAGCTATATCGGGCTCACCCGCCCTTAGTTTATCACGGAACCACCCGTCTTCATAATAATGCCCAAGAACCTCAACAAAATCGTATCACATAAAACATGCATAAAGGAAACATAACATTTCCACCATTCAATCACAAGATATCAATACAACACATTGATATAAAAACAATATGAAAACCATTTTCAATACCAAAATAAAAGAAAAGTAAAACATGGTATATTTTTTTTAAAAAGGTATGGCTTGTAGAGGAAGCCGAAACTCAAATAATGGTCACGGTGGAGGAGAAGTCATTGTCACCGCATACATACGACAAAAACATTCCCTTTTTTCGTTTAGTAAAACGCTTCGTAAAAAATATTCCCTTTGGATAAACGTAAATGTCAAAGGGGTTTATAAACCATATAAAAGAAGGTTGTGTATAAAACAAAATATGCCTCAATGAAAGGAGATTGAGACGAAGTTCCATACCTCGGGTCCGACTTGACTCGATCATTCTTTAATGTCCTGAATAATAAACTTGAGATAATTTCTACTTGCTTAAGAACCTTGTTCAAGTTCATTATTCCTTTTATATCACTTATTTCCATGTCATGAACACTATGTAATTATTTAAGTTAATAACGGTCGTTTTAACGATCATTAGTACTTGAGTCAAAAATAAACCCTTTATAATTACAAGTTGTTCATGTATCCATTATATCCAGAATTATAATAATTATTTATATATCATATATATCCAGTATATACATGCATTTATAATATTATATAATCATTTAGAGGTAAGAAATGAAATGCACCGTTCATGGAGACGGTAAGCCGTACGTACGCATGAACGCTACTTTCATTTCTATTTCATATTTTATAGAATGGAATCATAATGATATAAAGGTATATTATAAATCCTGTATAATGTCATATATAATATCATAGTTCCATCCTTTATACATCCCATATATGGTATTTAACGAATCAAATCACTTTGAGGGGGCGGTAGTCCGCACTTCCTTAAATAAAGATATCGCGTTTACCCATAATGGAGACCATAAAGGTATGCCCAAAATGAAAAATAAAGATACTTAAGGAAAACATAAACATATTATATATCATATATAAATATAGTGACATCTTAATGGCCACCTTTGAAGGTGTTGAAATAATGTTGAACAATCATCGTTTCGGGAGGCATAAATTCACCATCCACGGAAACAGTATGTCCTTTAACCATTAGATGTAGGTGTATGTAAGTTTAGCTCGAATAATTCTTATAACAACATCCTAGTATATTGAAGATACTGGAGTTGTTACAAAAGAAATGAACAAAAAGAGGTTAGGGGGTTGGAGAAGAAAAATAAAACAAAAGGACTCAAGTGAAGACATTACCTTAAAATCGGGTAACTCCATTTAGTTTGAGCTCAAAGGCTTCCTTGGGAAGACTTCTGCCCAAATTGAGGCTTCAAGGAGTAAGAGAGGGAAGTGGAGAGACAAAATGGGTAGTGGTTGGCCGAGCCAAAGGCTTTGGAAGTGTGGGTAAGGAGGTAGAGGTGGGGGCCTTTTATAAGAGGAGAGGAGGGGCACTCTTGGAAAGTAAAGAAATGTTACTTTATTTTAAAATGAGTTTCGGATTCAAAAGGTCCCACATTGATATAATTCGAGGGTAAGGTGATCAGCGAACTAAATCCACCCATCCAATAGGTTTTGGACATGTGTAGGTCATAGATTTTTCATTATCATTTCATTTTATTTAAATCCTTTATTAATGAGGTAATCGCTGCATCATCATGATGTCATAAATAATTTTATTTATTTAAAGTCTAAAAATTATAAAAAAATACTATGATGTATTAAATATTTTTGTATTTACAATGACTATTTATAATAAAAAATATGACTTGTATAACCCCATGTAAAAATTGTTTAAGTAAAACATCTCATGTTTGTGTCATTTTTACTTTTACATTAAATAAAAAGTTATTTATGTCATTTCCCAACCAAAGTGGCTCCATTAGGTCCCCAAGTTGACCCATGGATTGTCCTGGTCGTCCATGACACATCCAATGATGGTATGACATGTGTCAAGCTAATCTCATATTATTAAAACATTATTTTTACCTTAAACTACACTAATTACCTCTAATCGCGATTAAAAACATAAAAGTTACTATTCAACAAAAAATTATTTTAATCTCATTGAACCACATTTTACTTCTTAATGACAACCATGTATGTCGGATTTTTGAAATTCAAAACACAGAGGTGGTGAAATTTCATTTAAAAGAAAAATCAGTTTTTTAAGTACCACTTAGTGGTTTCACTATTCATCAAAAATTTAAGTTTTTCAGAAAAATACAAAAACTTGACCCCAAGCTATATTTGATATTCTGAATTCAAAACTTTTATCTATTTTAAAAAATTCAAAACATATAAGTTGCATTAATTAATTTAATAATTAATTCCCGTTGTCAGAGCAAATAGCGTGTTTTTATGAAACAATATGTATCAAAAGATTGACACTAGTTTAAGTCCAATTTCAAAGTGAAATTAATTCCAATGACCACTATTGGATTAAATGGTAAAAATATATTCTAATTTCACTTTAAAACCAATTCAAAAGATAATCTAATCATATAAATAAATTATATTAAAAAGCAGTTTTTATGTAAAATGCAGTATTTTTCACTATTCATTAAAAAATGAACATTGTCAGAAAAATACCAAAAATTCACACAAAGTAAATTTTTATGTTCCAATCATAAAGAATAAGTTTATTTTGACAAACATAGCTTATAAAATTGTCAAAATATAGATTTTAAAATGGTTTTCCATCAAAAGGCAGTAAAACAATCATTTAAAAATATTAGTGTATTCCATGCTTAAGATTGGATTTATTTTCATTTTAAGCCTCTAAAACACTATCTAATTCATTAATAAACATAGATAAAAATATCTATTATTCATTAATTACTTGGGATGTTACAAACACACCTCACGATAGGGATTCAAGTTGCCATGGGAAGTCGAGACTTTTCCGAGTCCTTTGATTTTCATGGTTGGATTATGATTAGTGGAATTGAAAAGAGAGTTGGTTTAATGGTCTCAGTGAGCTCATAGGGTCCGGAATGCCCTGTGGAGCTAGGGATATTTTTCTATAGAACTCTCTGTGATGGTGAAGTGATTAGAATATAGACGCCAACCATATGTCCAAGTCACCCACTGAAATTAGTTTTATCTCACATTGTCTTGTGTTCTTTAGTTTTGAAATCTTGGAACATTGCTTTTAAACTAACTTCGCTTTATGAAGAATAATGTTTTTGTGAATTAATTATGTAATAAAGAGGGAATGGTTAGATTTTTGAAAATTGAGAACTGAATATTTAGAATTTTATTGGAATGGAAAATGGTGTGTTTGAACCTCTTTTGAAAGCATGAACTATGTCAAGGTTGGTTTTGAGAAAGTGTTTCTAATAGAGTTTTCTAAACAATTGAAATGTGTTTTAATAGGATGTGATGTATTTAAATTAATTTTAATAACTTGAAAGTGAGTTTTCATTTGAATGATTGATCTTTTATGAAATGTTTTTTCTTAATTCGGTAATTTTGTTTCGATTTTGTGGTTAGCTGTCTTCAGAAAAAGGAAGTATTTGTTGATTTTTATTTTGGTTTATAAAAGTGGAAAGAGTTTTTATATTAAACTTTGGTATTTTCATGAGCAACCACATGCATGGGGTTATATGGGATGGTGTCTTGTTAATGGTATGACTGGATGAGTTTTAGGATGGATATGAGGAAGGTGCCCGGTGTGGCATAGAAACATGCATGTGTGAGGCCCATGGGGTACCATTGGTGGATATGCTAACTGCTGAACCAATTATTTTAGAAAAGATAATTTTAAAAGAAAAACTTGATGTCTTGATGAATAGTTTGGGTTGGTGTGTATTATGTGTTTTTTGAAATGTTGATGTTGTGGGATGTTTTGATTCCAAGAACCCCTCCTATTTGAACTGTGTTTTGGGTTTGTGTTCGGTCGGTAATCTGTGTTGAAGGGCTGATTAGTGGTATCTTCTAATAAATGTTTTGGTACACCTTTACAATAGTTCCCTTTATGTGTTTGGATCAGGTTTGTGGTATATCTTGACCAATGGACCATCTTGGTTGGGTCCTTGGGTTCAGTCATTGGACAAGTTACTCCTCATTAAGGGTTGGTGCTCAACAGAAGTGCAACCTGGAATGTTTCATCCTTTGAAGAACCTCCAGTTGATCAATATAATGAATCTTTTTACTGATCTTTTTAAATTGAGTATACACCCATTCCTTTCATGGTTTGTTGTATCCTCTTGTACATGGAGAGATATCATGGAAGGTTGAAAGAGACCATAGCTTTCTAAGTTTCATAATTTTACGGTGGTGGATATAGTCTGGGGTTGTTAGCATGGATGATATAAGGACGGTGTCTAAGAAGCCCTCTTGGTCCTTCATAGTCTCACAGAAGAAGGAGTTCATGATAAACTACCAGTGTAGAAAATATAGACATGATAGGATATTGTGGCCACTATAAAAAATTATGTGTTGTTTTGGGATGTTGTATAAGGTCCCTCTCCATGTATTGTTTATATGAGTCATAATGGTCATTCTTGGTGACACCTTGTGATGTCATGTGCTCAATTGACTGTAAAGGTGAAAGTCGTGCAATCCTATGAGAGTCTTTGTTATGTTGGGACAATGTATCCCTTGGAAAAACAACAAAATATTCCATTTTAGAGGTAGGTGATTATAGGTGTTATTTACTTCTATTGTGTCTCACCTAAAGTAAAAATGGTGGGATGTGTGTGCATCTTCTAAGCCCTTGTTTCACTAAAATATCGGGTTAAGGTAAAGTGAGTTTGGAATGTGTTATGTCTTGGAAATCTTATCGGGGATTGTGGTGTAGTTGTTGGTTGCACCAAAGTAATAATTCTCGTTCATGCGGTTTCCAAAGCCTAACTATGATGCCAAAGATGCTTTAATCATTGAGCTCCAACCCTAGATCTCGGAGAGAAGCTGACTCGTAGTCAGGTGAAATCCCTGGGTCGTTTAAACCCTTGTACAATATCCTATCCTTAGTATGAAAGATGGTAATAGTTAAAACCTCTAGTGTCCTCATGGTTGAGAATATAGTTTGTGCGTGATTAGTAGTGGTCATGTTCTAGGAAGACATGTAGAAAGAATGATCTTCACAGTTAGTGCACAGTTTCCCAAACCGTGCAGACTAACCCAACGACCTTCCCAAATCAGTAAGTTGTTTGGGGTCTTTCTATATCGGACAATGCTGGTTGGTTAAGATGGTTTCTTCTTATGGTGGGGAGACCCACAATGATTCTCATGTACGTTCCTTCATAAAATTTTAATGGAATTATACCTTTTGTACTAGGGAGTCCGTTTAGGCCTCCCTCTGTTAGTGTCCTGATTCTATCTCAGAAAAATATAGGTTGTCTCTTATGGTGGGGTGCCTATTTGTGGTCCCCCGTATGAATAGCTCAAATTTATCCATGGTCCTAGCTTGGCACTAGGTAGTCTTGTTCAGAACTATCTTTCTACCAACATCTTTCTTGAGAAAATGTTGGGATTGGAGAGCGCCAAATGGTTTAGTTAAAGTAAGGTAAGTGTAACCCTGTTTGAAGTTGTTGTTCATTTGGGTGAATTGATTGAGTCTTGTTCGGATAGTGTATGAGGAGTTTTTTTGGGATAATGTATGAATGTTATTGATCATTTCAGGAAAGTGGTGTAAGATTGGGTTGTGAGATTAATCCTTCTTTAATTGATCACAGGAGATGTTTTGGCCCTTGGGGGCAAAGCTTGGCAAAGAAGTACATCTTGGTTTATTGGTTGTGTTTGGTTTTGGTATTTGGCCTTCATGTGTTTTTTCAGGAATGGAAAATTTTCATGGTGGGGAGAATTGTCACATACATGACTTATTTTAATGTAAAATTTCATTTAATTTCCATTCATTCTTTGGTTTGGGGGTTTCCCAAACTTTTATGGAGGAATGGGTGAGTTTTCATGAATTAGGACAAACTGTGAGCCCAAATCCATATTTAAAAATAAATTTTGATTCCATTATAACGCATTCATTTTTCATCATTTTTTGTCCATTACAATTCCTACTAGTCATCCCCTGACCTATGATCACCAAAATGTTAATTTGGACCATTTATAAATCTATAATCATGGTGGATTTTAGTTTTAATTGAAGGGATTGAGCATGCCTGAAAGCCCATTTCTGGCATTAAAATTAATTTTTAATTCATTATTAACTCATTCAATTTTTATGCTTCTTTAGTGATTCCACCTGCCACCCGAGCCCACTTACCTAAGGAGCACCAACATTCTCTCCACCCCTAATTTGCAGCTCAATAGAATCGCGAAATTGGGAAAAACTAATATGTATTACAAAAATTGGAAAAATTTGAAAAGGTAAATTGATCCTTTAATAACTCCTTCTATTTTTACTATTTTACCCTATTCTAGTTCCTAAATTATCTCCTCATCATTTATCGAAACTCACATAAGTCTTTAGCTATTTTAAAATTCAAATTTTGGTGGATTTTGGGTCGTTTTCTTCAAGATTGTTTTGGGTTAGTGTTTCTCCCTTCAATTCCTTCCTTCTCCTTAGGGTTTCCTGCATCATTCATAAATTTATAGAGTGTCTAGAAGTTAGTTTTAATACCTAGGGTTTCATTTAGGGTATTTTTGGTGAAATATTATGGTTTAGGATTCGTTTTCCCTTCCATGTGGTGCGGTGGAGGTGCAGTTGAGGTTTCACACCAAGATTCAAGGGTTTTGACTCAAAAGGTAGGTGGTTCCATGTGTAAAAAATTATTTATGAGTTAGATTGATTTATTTACTCATTTTTCATAATCCTCATCTGTTGGGTGTGGTGTGAAAACTGATTATGATTGATTTGGTTAAGTGTTAACTTTTATAGATGATTTTTAAATTGAAATTGGGTGTTTTCATGTGTAACTCTTGTGGTATTATTTGGGTGTATTTTATAACATATGTAATTGGTTTAATAAATATTTTTTGGCCTTAAAATTATGGTTGGGAAATTTATTAGTGTCATGTGGTCCTAAAAAGAAGGGTTTGAATAGGTTTGACGTGTAAAACATTGTTATACTTCTTGAGGACATTTTATGAAAATGTGTGTCTTCATTTGAATCATTTGTTGTATTATTCTTGGTTATTCACGGTTATTTTATAACACTTGAATGTTGTTTTATAAATGTATCTACAGCTTCCAGTTCTGTTTTGAATAGGAATTGGTAGGGTTTTGGTCTTAAATGGGGGTTTTGGAATGGGTTTTGCGTGCAAGACATTGTTTCACATCTTGAGATTGTTTTATGAAAATTGTGAATGTTTTGTTTAGTTAAACAAAGTGGGTAAAAGGATTTATATGTACTGTTTGAGGGGTGTGTTCACCTAAAATGTGTTTTTTAAATGTAAGGTGGTTATTTAAAATATCAAATATTTTTTTTATAATGTGATGAAATGTTTTAGAAAATGGAAGGAGAGATGCAAAACATGGTTGTGGGCTATTTTGTGTGAATATATCATGGAAAACGAATTTTGATGATGAAAGAGGTATTATATTATATTTGAGTGGGCTGTTATGTGAGTTATAATGTCTTGGGCTATTTTGGTGTTGGTTGGATTTCAAAATCAATTTGAATGAAAAGTCGAATTTTGTGACTTGTGTGGTATACATATGGGATATTTGGTGAATTTTTAATATGGAAATGATATTGTCATTTGTAAAGTATATTTCGTGGCTTGTTGAACATTTTTGAGAACAAAGGGAAAACCCGGGTATCTAGGTGGGTGGACGTGTACTATTATGCTAGTGAATCCGTGGGGTTCAGACTCCATTTCACGTAGCAATATTGATGCTAAAAACACTAACTAAACAATGATGATTATTATTAGGGACCACTAGGTTATGGTTATGTTCCCTACTAGTGGCTCGTGCATGAGAAAGTATATTTCTGATGGTTATTCTCACCGAGATACGAGGTACATGGGACCCACAATGAGCTAGTGACTTGTGGTTATTTCCTATTGCTTGTGCTCATTAGATCCTTTATACCTACAATTTACATACGGTATATTTGGCTGGAAAATTCCGTAGCTTTTACAGTTATTTTAAAAGTGTTGATTCTTTAAATTATCCCACTTGAATACTTATTTTTTAAGTGTCATCTTTTAGAAATTATAAATATAAATTACATGTTTTTGAAAACATGCATGATTTTCATATTTGAATGTTTATCACATGGAATATCTTAGTGGTGGTATCCTATTGGGCATTGTCTCACACCCTACTTACTCATTTGGGTGTAAGTAGACTTGTTTTTGTTGTTGTTGTAGGTTGAGTACAATTTTATAGTTCCAGTGGTTCGTGTTTCTAGCAGGTCCATGGGGGCGAAGTCTTGTGGAGATAGATTAAGGGAGGTTCCACTTTACATGAGGGTTCTTGGGCTATTTAATTTTGGTTTTGTACATTTTTTATAGTCTTATTTAGTTGTTTAAAAATATGTAATTTAGTTCTGATTTTTTGTAAATGATTGTTTGATTTGAAAAAACCTGGTTTGTTTTATTGGATTATTTTGTTGGTTTATGTTTATAAACTCAGGTAAATCGTTCCCAATTCACATTTTGTGATATCTGGGAACTTGTGCTAGCCTGCGGGGATCGGGAACGCCATTTGGGAATTGTCACGGGCTGAGTTTGGTGCTAGTTTTGGCAGCGACGAGATTTGGTTCGTGAAACTGTGAATTCCAGTTTGAATAAAGTATTTTATATGAAGGACTAATGTTAGTAGGTTTATATTATTGGGATCAAAATCTAACACGATGTATCCTAGAGGCTTCTCAGTCTAATTCGAGTTATACTTATTGACAAGATAATGAAGAGATTATGGATGGAACAATATAAGAGGTTATTGTTTCCAATGTCACATGGAATTTTTCCATTCCAAGAAAATGTGTCCTTAGACCCACTAAGATATATAGATTATTACAAAGACTCTATATGCATCAGTGATTGGGTCAGTATTGAATGATATGCTTTTTAGTAGGCTTGATTTTTCTTACACCATATGTTTGGTAGGAAGATATCAAGACAACTTGGTGACTTCCATCCAATTGCCCAAAGGCCTTCATTTTTTATTGATTTTGGATAATCCACCTTTCAAGGGGTGTGGTGGAACCATTACAAGGCCCATAGACGTAAGTATTACGTGGCCCATAGGCCTTAGAGGAAATCATTTTTCCATAGGCATCAAACATTACATACAACCCAGACTAACTACTTGTAACTGCTCCTCCCCAGCATCTTCATCGTGAAATCATCTCTCCACCTTCGCATTTCTGTTTGGCTAGGCATTCCCAGGCATGCACAAGCTTGTCCCGATGGCAGGTGTCATACCCTCTCATTCTTGAAATCCTTTTAGCTTCTGCAGTGGTCAAGAATATCACTTTGTTACTTTCATTAGATGAAAGTAAAGAGTATCCATAAGTATCCGAGGTGAACTAATGAAATATTATTAGTCTATAAAAGAGATAAAGAAATAATCATCATAGGATGAGCCAATGATTGTATCCATGTGAATCAAGAATACATGGGATCAAAAATGGGATACATTTTCTCCATCAATGGAGGTTATGTGAGATGGAAGTGATCAATGAAATTTGTTGTAATATATTCTATGGAAGAGTTTGTATATATTATGACTTCTGAGGTTGCTAAATAAGTATCCTAGATACACAAAGTTGTCTATGATTTTGATGTTATACCTAACACTAATGATCTTATCACACTCTATTGTGATAATTATGATGTCTTAGACCTTGTAAATTAGATAAGGCCACATCAGTGGATGAATCACATATGTTAAAAGTATCATCTCATAAGGGATTTTTCTCAAAGAGGTGAAGTTACAATGATAATTATATGAATGTAATACAACATGAAGGACCCCTTTACTAACGACTCAACTAAATAAAAACATGATCATCATGTGAAGTCTAGAATACTGCAAGCCAATGTCAGCTATCTCTAGTCCAAGTGTTATTCTTTTTTAGAAATTTGAAGAACCAACTAGTTATAATTAGGATTACATGTATATTTGAAGATTTCAATATTATTAAAATCAACTTATTTCATATTTTCCATTGTTCTGTGTGTCATTAATGTAATAATGTCCTAGATTATATGTCACATTGATAAGGTCTTAGTATTTATCCATTATGATGAGAACCTTGACATGACCTGAGGATATTCTTAAATATCATTATATTGTCGGATAAAATACTATAATGGGGTACATAGAATATTGGATATCAAGTGTGGGTACACCTAAATTTTTTTTAATTATTCTCATGATGTTGGTACTTAGTAATATATGAGATGGTTGAATAGGAGAACAGAGCCACCTATTTGAATTATACATATTTATTTGTGCTAAAAAAATCTTATATGAGATCATGTGTTATAGTCCTTATACATCATGATAATTGTCAATTATTTTCATGAATCATATAATTTTATGTACTGAACAAAATTGTGTTACCATGATTTTGTTTTATGTTAGGTATATTGGTTTCATCCTGAATGAAATTTTATTAATGATTATGACAAGGAATAATTTTTTAATTCTATACCCTGGACAAAACCATGTTACCATATTTTTTTAAGTTTGGTATATTGGTTGAATCATGAATGACATGTTATTAATTATTAAGGAACATAATAATTTTTTCATTCTATATTTATTGATGTTTATATCTCAACCATTGGAATAAAATGGAACTTTCAAATTAAATTTCATGGACATAGTGTGATGACTACCTTATTTATGATAGTTAATGGAATACAAATAAAGAGTATATTTTGGCGACATCTGTGTGAAACTTTATTGATGGGATATTTTAAAAAATGGATTATATTACTTATTAAGAATTGAAATGTGGTTATTTATGTTTCATCAATAACTTATTTTTCTTGGTTTCCAATACCCATTTCTAGATAGAATTAATATATTTTAAGCGACCCACCTGATATCAATGGGAAAGAATCTTAGATGGTCGCACACTAAGTGTTCCTGTTGATCTGAATTACATTATATTTGAATTTAATTATTGCAATTAATATTACTCTAAAGATAGGGGAATGATTTCATTCCTTTCTATAATCACATAAATTAAATAAACAATTATTTTAAATTTTATTTTTATATTAACTAGATATATAATATTTATTTATTTATCAAATATTTATTAAATATTAATTCACCAAACTGTGAATAAAATATTTAATTATGGATAAAATATTTAATAAAATATTTATTTTTAGTTTTTGAGAAATATAGAGTAAAATAAGTGCACCAAAATAATTTTCATGGATAAATATTAATTTTGTATCCTAATAAACAATATCTATCATTAATCTATATACCGCACTCTATAAAATAAAAATATTATTATTATTTGGAATGTGTCAGAAAGTGTTTGTTATATTATTTAAATTCCATTGAGCTATTAACTAATATTTTAACATAAAAATTAAGTATATAAATATATTTATTTTTCTGTTGTTTTTGGATAAGTGTGAATTGAGAACCATTGAGCACAAAAAATTCTCTCTATATTTGTCCTTCTATAATCATCTCAAGAATGAGAAGAATAAGAGAGAATCCATATTTAATATATAATTTGATGCATCCAAGATGAATAATATAACATTATTGATCCTCCATGATAGCCCCCAAAATTACATCAATATTGTTCATATATCAAAGGACCACATGTGGACCATCTCTAGATGAGATCTACTTTGGGTCGTCCTTATATAATGATAGGAATCTAAAAACTGGTTTTATATGATTGAAAACATCATCGAAGAAAGGCCCTATGATGAAGATTTATTTCTTACAATATATTTAAATAGATTATAAATTTAACAAGAAAAATATCCCCTTCATGTTTGGGGATTTCGATGTCAATATTTGAAAGAAAACTTTTATTGATCATGTTTTTTTTAATATTTCACAATTGTATAATGATCCAATGAATCCAACAAAACCATTAATGGTAATTATCCCAAATGGTTCATCCACGACATCTGGAACCTTTAGATTATTGTAGAGAATATAGTGAGAATGTATTAGATTTATTAAGGGGGAGTAGAGATGAGAATAGATCCCCTATGAACTTCTTTAAGAATGGGGTAAATAATGAAAATGAAAATAGATATACAAAACCCTTTTCATTTTATTAACAATGGGTGATTGATCCGAATGCACCATAAATCAAATTTTTTATTTAATAATTTTGGATTTAATAGGAAAATGAGGATTTATAGTAGTATTTTCAACAAAATAAAGAGGGATAGATTATTGAAAGTAATATATTTTGTGACTTATTTGTTTTGATAATAAGTTATTTATCTTTTAACAGAGGAAGAGATTTTTTGTTTTATTTAATGTAAATAATTGGCAAGGAATTATTGGTGACACTGCAATGGTTGTATTATGGTGTTTGGGGGAGAAATACCTTAAAACCTTCATATATTAAGGATTTGGAATGAGGAGAATGAATATTAATATACCTGGAATCAATGGATATTATATTTTATGTAACATGGATATTATGGATTGTTATATTAGTAGAAGAAGTGAGAGCATAAATTAAGTCACTTTTAAAATAATAGGATAAATTTTGCGAAGGAAAAACACTTCATGTCATAAGCTATGAAATCACAATGTTATTAGTGTTAAAAAATGGAAATGGAAGACATTATTCATTCATATGTAAGAGTTTCAGTGACAATGTGAGTAAAAGGGTCACTCCCTAAGTATAGTTTCTTTTGAGAAAATTCAAAAATACTAAATGATAGGATATGTAAAGACATACATAAAATTACTATAAATCGAAGAAATCAGAGAAAACATATACAAGGGATATTTCATGCATAATGGTCCCTAGTAAATGAGAAAATTTGAAAAGTATTCTTGTGGTAATATATATATAAGAGTAATTATCTAGGTTAACTAATTTTTAAATGTTATCTGGATGAGTCACAACATAGTTATAAGAGTCATTCCATGAAGATAAATCTATAGGGGTTTCCTCAACTAAAACCTTGATATATAAGAGTATTTACTTTAACTCTTTCCTTTGAATTTTTATTATTCCATGAGAATGATGGACATTTTGTAAGGATTGTTATTCATATTTGAGTGGTACTAACTATTTTGAGAATAATAAACCATGAAGCAGTAAATTACATTTTATTTAATTTAATTCTATGAAAGACCACACTGTGACATGTTTTTTACATCATTGAGGATGAGAATATGGAGGAATTAAATTTAAATAGTTGGAAAATGGATCCCAGGAGTTTCACAATTAATTATTATGTCATGTCACATTAGGATTAAGATTCAGGAAGAACTAGATAATCACACCCTGATCTTGAGAGGAGTTTAATTGATATTCCATTAGATTTTAGGGATTTTGTAGTTGAATTATCATCACACCATGAATAATGATAACATACCATTATCAAGAAAAAAATTATAAGACCTTTACATGAAAAAGGTAATTGTGCAATGAAAATGTTATTTCTAGAAAATATGTACGATTTTGTTAAATTTTTAAAATGGGGATATGACATGAGAATTCAAGAAGTTTACTTTATTTAATTGGAATATCATGCCCATAATGAAAGATGTGGTACCCCTAGAATAATATCAAATAATTAAAAGAGGACAATATATCTCAAACATCATATTAATCATGGGATACATAAATGGATTTATAAAAATTCACATAAAATAGTTCTAGAAGAGAAGGTGGGAAATATTGAATATTTTGAAATATAGGACTACTCAAGGAAGAAGGCTTGAAAAATAAAGGAGTTAAAGTATCTTATGAAACTATTTAAGAGGGAAAGGAATAATTTTATCCCACTAAGGATTAATATTCATTTAGAAGTGGTTGTTTTTTCTACTATTTATTTATTAAAGATAGAGACCCAATCCTCACATTGAGGAGTTGATCATTACTAGCTTTGAAGAGGGCCTTCATAACAAACAAGAGATTAACAAGGCCTTTTAACGAGGATATGGACGTATGGTGTCTTATAAAACTATGTTCATCTAGAAGATACTTTCATATGTATGAAAACATGAGGTCAACCGTAGATTTATATATAGACAATGAATTTTCCCTACAACATGATAGAGGAGAAGAATAGAGTGCTTTCCTAGGATTGATAATGAATCATTCCCGAAACTTATAAGGAAGTTGAACCTTCAAAGAGAGTGACCGTGTAGTAAATATATACACCAACAAAAAATGAGTGTAGTATATTCATATTCATTGTAAAATTTCAATTTTTATGATTATCATATTATAAATTAGTGTTGAACCATGTAAAATTCTCATTTCCTGTTCATGTTTTAAATTTCAACATATGCGTTGTGATTTGGTGATATCAGGTGAAATAATATTCAATCAACAGGTTGAGAAATAGTTTTTGAAAACACTAGAATAATATCCAATGAATGGATAATCAAGTAGAAGAGAAAGTAGATTTGGGAAGTACTCTGATTCTCCCCCTCCCCCTGTGAGGATGTCTCAAGGGTATAATAGTATATTTTACCTAAGATAACCACTATTATTGACATTATCACAATGGTTTGATAATGATCCCATAGAGGTAGTCGAATTACTTCCACTGTAATGTGTATCAATGGGGTAAATTTAATCATCCATTACATAGGAAGGACTCTCTTTCCATCCACAATATACTATTACCTCAAATAGTAAATGTGGAAGAATATAGAAGATTTGGGGTAGGAGGAATAATATTAATGCTTCCACTAGGTTCAATGTAACACCCTGACACTAGTTACCCAGAGTTAGTGCAATATTACATAACAATGGCATGATCAGAAGGGATCAAATCCCGAAACACCAATTAATTTAGTATCCATGGAAGTACTAGATACATACAAAAGATTTACATTAAATATAAAATGAAAAATAATAAAAACATTGTGTCATTTGAAAACAATAGTATACCTTAGACTATCCCTATAAGTCAGTCATAATATACTTCTTCACATCTTGGAAAAAATAAACCATAGAAAAGGGGTGAGCTCAAATGTTCGGTAAGGATAACAATATAGCATAAACATTCATTAATAAGTATAAACATTTATGGAAATGTATAAGACTAAAAAAATAAGCATTTTAAACATAAACTTTAGTATAAAATGGAATATAAAAATCAAATGATTCCATTTACTTATTTACATGGATATTTTACTAGTTGAATAATCACATGAAATATTAATAGAAAATTTCATAATGATGGAATACATAATGCTAGACATCAAAACCATATAGTTAAGGCCTTGTGCCAAGAATAAAATTATAAATTTGTCAAGGCATTGTTACAAGACACTAGTTTGTCTCATGAGACCTACCGATGTATTAAGAAGCTATAGCGGGATCCACCTGTCACTTACTAAGTCCAATGCATTAATCATATGAAAAGGTTGAAACATAACATAAACATTCGTATTAAAACTAGCATGAGGAATGTTAATACTTTATCCAAAAACCATGAATGGTATAAAAATAACACATCCATATTCAAACATATCACAAAAACATCAATAAAATAAAGATGATTATATCATAATAAATAAAATTCAAACAACTGTAAAATCCATCAAACGATGTTGACATAGATAAAATCATAAATATTTGATAGAAATATCTATTTCTATTTTTAAATCATTTATAAGTCATGTAATTATAATAGAAAAAATTTATTTTGAAAATATTATTATATTCTTGTAATTGTATCTTAGAAGGTGTCATAACGGTGGAAAATAGATTCACTTTCTATATAAGATAAAAAAATTATTTCCTTAATTTTGTTGAAAAGGTTATAAAGGAACTTGTTTGGAAAATGATGAAAAGATTCATTTATATATTTTTTGAAAAAAGTCAAACAAGGGTATAAATGACATTAACACATGGTCTTGGAAATAGAAAAAATGCTTTGAAATACATTTTTAAGAAACATGGATGTGGATGATAAAGAGGTCCCAGTAAATACTCATGTATAAACTAACTCGGATAATGAAGAGATTGTAAAATTAAACAATACCTTGTAATCTTCCTTAGTAGAGGGTATTTTAACCTCATGTATAATGGTTAAATCATTTTTATTAAACTATACAATAACTTTATACATAAATATGATGTCATATATGATCTTCTAATATCTCTTTGTTAATAATATTTCAATAGTATCATTGTTTTGGGTGTTAACTGATTCATTTTCCTTTATATGTTTTTTCATGGTTAGGATGTATTTGATTCATATACAGAATTATATTGAGTTCTTAATCATTATTTTTAATCATAAAATGAAAATTATTCTTGAATGATCACGATGGGGAATGAATCTCATCTTGCTCTTGGAGATAGTAATTTGTATGTACGCATGAGAAAAAATATCATTATATAAGTGGTGAAATAATATGTAATTGGATGGTATATCATATATACATATTATTTAAAATTTTATATTTATTATTTACATCAGTTACACTCATTATTATACCCATCCAAATAATGAAGTGTTTGAATAACAAACTACACCACGACGTGGAGATGGTAAGCCGTATGTACACACGTATTGTGAATTGTCATTCATAGAATGGATATAGTAATGAATATGGTTGTACTATATTAATAATACCATCACAGTATGTATAAGGTACTTGATTTATTATTTTGGTGTGGAAACAACAAAGAAATAGGTAGTGGAAGAAGAAAAGAACTTTGAAAGAGGTGGTGAAATTATTAACTCTTCTTTGGGTTCTTCTTTTTGATTTGATCAAAAGGGATCGTAAGGATGGATTTATGATCTAAGTGAGGCCTCTATATTGAATTGAGGAAAATTGAGAGGATATTTGTGCTGGGTTTTACTGAGAAAAATTTCTATGGATTTGATATTTTGAGAGAAAGAGAAGTAACTTTTTATAAGAGAGGCGAGGGTCACCTTCAGAAAAGCATAAAATATTATTTTTTTATACAATCTTATTTAGTTTATAACAGATAATAAATTCTTCAATTAAATTATAAGGTGAGGATGGGTCTAAAAACTCTCAACCAATAGGTTTTATATATATTTAGGTTATCATATTAATCATATCCTTTTGATTTAACTCTTATTTAAATAGTTTATATTTTACCATGTATTGTTGTATTTTTATGTTATATGGTTAATAATATTATTATAAAATTTCAAGAGAACCCCAAGTGGTTATTTAATTATATATATATTATTATATAAGTCCTTTGTAAGAACATTTGATTTTTAGGATTATTTTATCATTTAATAATATAGTATTTGTTTTAAAAACTCATTTATGTCAATTTTGACACTATTTAGTAATTGAATTTTTGTGGAAGTCATAAAAACATGATTAATTTGAAAATAAATTCACTAAATCAACCATAACAAGTCATATTAATCTAGAAAATTAGTGGAATTCATCAAAAACCTCAATTTAAGTTTAATTTGATATTTATAACATCAATTATTTTAACCTTTCATTAAAAATGTAATTATTGCATCATCATTGTGTAATAAATAAATTTAATTATTTAATATATAAAAATTATATATAAAATACCATTATGTAGTAAATATTTTTAACTTTTATAATTAATATTTATAGTTTAATTTATCTTATATATAACATAATATTTAAAATTATTTAGTTAAGAAAATTTGAATTTAACACTTTTTTCTCTTTTTTTAAATAAAATAATAATAAATATCCTAATCTAATCCAAGTGGAGAAAAAGGATCATATTTTATTCCTAGGGTTAATCTATGTATAAAAACACTTATCCAATATAATTATTA
This sequence comes from Viscum album, assembly GCA_963277665.1. Lineage (NCBI taxonomy): Eukaryota > Viridiplantae > Streptophyta > Magnoliopsida > Santalales > Viscaceae > Viscum > Viscum album. The sequence goes on from OY728150.1 coordinate 1,596,005,654, forward strand.
CATTTGTTAGGCTAATTATAATATCATTTTTACCTTTAATTACCGTATTTACTTTTAATTGTGGTAAATAAAAGTCAAAACTTACTATTCACCAAAAAAAATCATCTCGTTGAGCCACATTTTACTTAAATATTTCAACCATGTCTCTTGGATTTTTTATATTCAATTCACAGAAGTGGTAAAATTACGTTTTATGCGAATTTGCAAATTCACCTAGAATGTGTGTAAAAGACGGTAAAAAGTTCAATAAAAATTTATATATATAATATTATTACAAAATTACTCCAATAAATTACATTAAACATAAATAGGTATTATGTATATATTATTACCTAACATAACTTTAAATAAAATAACAAGTTATTTAAATAAAAATTTGGTTTTAAACAATAACATAGAGTTCTTCACTATTTATCAAAAATTAAAAGTTTTCAGAAAAATACCAAAAATTCATCTTAAGCTAATTTTGATATTATAAATCCAAAAATGAAGTCCATTTTGAAAAATTAAATTTCTAAAATTTCAAAAAGTGGGTATTAATATTCATAACAGCTAGTTTGATTGGTCATGGTTTGTTTAAACTCAAAGTTGTGTACTGTTCATGCAATTGCATTATTTAAAAGGAAAACATACCGTGGAAGCATGGGGTGTTACATTCTCCCATCAATCATATAAGTTTTTCCTCAAAAGTTCCAGAATATTACAGCTTAAATATATTTGGGAGGTTATTCATCATAAGTTCCTCGGGTTCCCACGTTTCCTCTTCCAACTTATGGTTTCCCTATAGAACATTCACCAGATGAGTTGTCCAGTTTCTCAACACTTGTGCTCTAGTATCAAGAATTCTGAGAGACTCTTCACAATTAGACAGGTCAGGATCTAGTTATATTTCTTCATAGGTGAGTACATGAATTTGGTCAGGCAGGTATTTTCTTAACTGTGATTTGTGGAACACATCATGAACATTTGATAGACTTGGTGGCACTACCAACCAATAAGCTACAACTCCAATTCGTTTTAGAATTTCCAAAGGTTTGATGTACCTATGACTCAATTTAACCTTATTACCAAAATTTATAACACCCTTCCATGAAAATACCTAAAAAAACATGATCTCCTACTTGAAATTCAAAATCCTTCCTTTTGTTATCGACATAGCTCTTTTTCCTACTTTGAGCTGCTTTGATGTGAGTTTGGATAACCTTCACCATTTCCATTTTTTCCTCACCATGTTCTGGGCATATGAGTTTTCTTTCACCAACATCATCCCAACAAGTTGGTGTGCGAAATCTCCTTCTATATAACACTTCCTATGGTGCCATATGAATACTTGAATGAAATCTATTGTTAAAAGAATATTCTACTAGAGGAAAATACTAATCCCACATACCTTGAAAATCATGCAAGCAAGATCTCAAAATGACTTCTAAGGTCTGAATAGTCCGTTCTGATTGTCCATTAGTTTGAGGGTGGTAGGCAGTGCTCAAAAAATGTTCTGTATCCAAGGCCTTCTGAAGACTTTTCCATAATCTTGATGTAAAACGGGGATCAATATCAGAAACAATCGATAGGGGTACTCCATGAATTCTTACAACTTTATTAATATATAGTCTTGCGAAATGTTCAAGTGGTAAATCTCCTCTTATAGAAAGAAAATGAGGTGACTTGGTAAGACTATCAACAATGACCCATATTGCATCATTCCTTCTAGGAGTCTTTGGTAGTCCCATTAAAAAATGCATCGTTATATCATCCAATATTCACTATATTATTGGAAGTGGTTGCATGACTCCTCTAGTATGTTGTATTATAGCCTTTACCTATTTATAAACAATATATCTTGACACATAATCAACAATATCCCTTTTCATGTTGTCCCACAAAAAATTTTCCTTCAAATATCTATAAATATTTGTTCTATCGGGTTGTATAGAGAAATTAGAGCTATGAACATCATTCAAAAATTCACTTTTTAGATCAGGTATGTTAGGAACCCAAAGTCTCTCCACAAATTTCAAGATCGCATCTTCATATACAATGTTAATCAATATCCCACCGTACACAACATTAATTTTCTTTTGAAACTCCTCGTTATTAGTCTGAGAACTTTCTATCCATTAATGTAATGATGGTTTAGAAACCATTTTAAAATGTATTGATGCTTTACCTACCATGGTTATTCCCATGTCTAGCTTTACTAGATCCCTGAAAATAGGATCCCTTTTAAATCTCATCTTGTTCAAATATCCATGATTATTTCTTCTCAAAGCATATGTCACATTATTTTCCTTCCCCGAGTGGCAGTGTATAGTTCAATCATAATCCTCATGTAGTTTAAGCCATCTTCTTTGCCTCATGTTGAGTTCTTTTTATGAGAAAATATACTTCAGACTCTTGTGGTCAGTATAAATATCATTTTTTCACCATATAGATAGTGTCTCCATATTTTCAGAGCAATTATTACAACTGCTAACTCAAAATCATGAGTGAGATAGTTTTTCTGTTTATGTTTTAGTTGCTGTGATGCATAGGCAATAACCATATCATTCTGCATAAGGATACAACTGAGTCCTTTCTTTGATGCATCACTATAAATAACAAAACCATCATTCCTTGATAGTAGAGTTAATATAGGATAATTGACTAATCCTCTATTTAGTTCTTAAAAAAATTCTTCACACTCATTTTTCCAAACAAACATAACCCATTTACATGTGAGCTTGGTTAATGGGTTTTCCAATCGAGCCGAATTCTGGACGAAATAACGATATTAACCTACTAAACCAATAAAACTGCGTACCTCTGTTGTACACGTCATTGCTAGACATTCTTGGATTTCCTTGTTCTTTGAAGGATCGAAAAATAATCCATCCTTAGAAAAAAAATATGTCCAAGAAAAGAAATTTCCTAAATCCAGAATTCACACTTGCTAAACATCCCATTTAATTCATTTCTTCTAAGGGATTTCAAAAAAGTGCACATGTAATTTTCATGATCTTCCTAGCTTTTGAAGTAAACCAATATATCATCAATAAATACCACTACAAAGTCATCAATATACTCCTTGAAAAATCTTTTCATGATATCCATGTAAACAGAGGGTGCATTAGTCAGTCCAAAAGGCATTACTGTAAACTCGTAATGCCCATACCTGGTTTAAAATGATGTTTTCAGAATGTCTTCCTTCTTCACACACAATTGATGATATCCAGATCGAAGGTCAATCTTTTAAAAATATTTACCTCCATGAAGTTGGTCGAATAAATCATCAATGCAAGGTAGGGGATACTTGTTCTTAATGGTTAGAACATTGATCTCCCGGCAGTCAATGCACAACCTCATAGAAACTTCTTTATTCTTATCAAAATGAATAGGGGCTCCAAATTGAGAAATACTAGGGTGAATAAATCCTATATTACTCAACTACTTTAGTTTTTTCTTTAGTTTCACTAATTACACAATGGACATTCTAAAATGGGTCTTCGATATGGGCCTTGGACCAGGAATTAAATCAATGGGAAACTCAATTTTGCATTCTGAAGGATGTCCAGTTAAATCCTATGGACACACATCAAAATATTCTTGCACAATAGGTACATATTTTATTTGAAAATTATTTTCCTCACCCATAGTTATTTCATTCTCTTCCTCCCCAATAATTGAATTTATTTGAGCTAATGGGGTTGGATCTAGATAAGAATCAGGTGATAACATTTTTTCTCAAAAGATAAGGTACTCCTTATCATCATCAAAAAATTTAACCGCCTTTTTCTTAAAATAAATTTTGGAATCATGGTCTGAAAGATAGTGCATTTTGAAGATTATCTCAAATTCAATCATGGGTATGATGATGAGATCCGTAGATAAATAAAATTTATATGCCCTAATGGGAAATGATTTGGAAATATTTTTTATAATGATACATCCCTTAGGAGTGTTGACTGAAACTCCCTTATTAAATGAAATTGGAAATATCTAATTTTCATAGCACACTGGGATGATATGAAATAATGTGATGACCTAGAAACAAATAAATCATTGGATAAACTTAAGGAAACCATCAAATTACCTTCCACCATGTCTTTCAGAGCTTTAACCTCAGTAATAGTGACCGCATAAGCTTGGCCTTACTCCCTTGGCATTTTTGAGGTATGTTTCCTTGGAACATAGGACATTCGTTTGTATAATACCCCTTTTCTCTACAATTGTTGCATTCAACATTGACAACCTCTTTCTTTCCATTGAAATCACGAGGTTGGTGGCATTTTTCACCCAACTTGTAACAGACTCCCTTTCCCTTCATGAAAGTACAAGGGTGTTTCTTCCCACATTTACCACAAGATGGATATTAAACTTTTCCCTTATTCCATTTATTTCCATTTCCAGAGTGTTCAGAAGATCTCTATTTCTCTTTCTTTTCTTTAAAGTCATAAGACTAAGAGAATTCCTTTTCTGTCTTGATAGAACATAAGACAATATCTTCACATGATGTGAAATATTTTTATACTAATGCTCGATGGAGAAATGGCTATAAACCATCCTAGAATCGATCAATATTACTCTTTGGGTTACATATATAATCTGTTTCATGTGTTTCTAACGTTATAAATTTAGCCTCATACTTTGTGATATTCTCATCCTCCTTTTTCCTCTAACTCAGAAATTGACGTTCCATATCCACTCGATGGTCATGAAGAAAGTATTTTTCTAATAAAATCTCTTTAAACTCCCTCCATTCCATATTTTAAAATTATTAATCCTCTTTTTTGTTTTTAATTAATGAACACCATTGTTCTGCATCTCCTGTGAAATGATTAAATGCCATAAAATATTCTTCCCTTTCACTACTCCCCATAGAAGGAAATATTTTTTATAAGGAACATATCCATTGCTCAGCCACAAATGGATTTGTAGTCCCATTCAATGTTGGTAGTTGTTGCTTCATGAAGAGGTCTAACATTGATCCTCTGCATTGTGAATCAGGGTTCTCTATATGGGTAAGTTTATTATTCATAACCTGAGTGAGTTGTCCCAGTATGGTAATAAGCTGATCCGCACCAGTTGCATCACCAGTTCCACAATAATTATATTTAGTAGGAGGAAAATTTATTGATAGATTACATGTATTCATACAGTTTCCATTCCTTCCACTAGGAGAAATTTCTAAATAATGGAATACACTAGATTAATTTATGAATCGCAATACATAATTCCAAACTTGTAAAACCCTTAACATAAATTGAACAGTTTATGGATGTAATTCATAATCATAAAAATGTTTCCTTTGAGGAGGTATATACTCATAAATCTTTTATAATGGTGTGTAAATAAAATTTGAATTATCCTAAGCATATCCCCCGAGAGTTTCGTAACCAAGACTGCAGCAAGGCCTGTTTTTGTGTACCAGGATACCCCGGGTCAAGCCCGAAACACATTGTTAGAGTTTTCACTCTTAGGTACATTTGTGCTAGAGCCGCCTCTACCTTCTCATATCCATATAGGTATTTATTTCTTAGAAAACTAACAAAATCTCTGTATTACCAAAATTATAGGAAGTTCTTCTATACTAATCTTCAATGTCTATATTTGGGTAATGTTCTCTAATCAGAGATTTTCTAAATGTAGTTTCCAAGGTTTGTACTAAACATTCTCTAATACCAACTATAATGCCCCAAACCTAGTAACCCAGAGTCAGTGCATTATGACATAACATTGGCATGATCATAAGGGATAAAATCTCAATAGACCAATTAATTTAGTAGCCTTGGAAGTACTAGATACATACATAAGTTATACATTACATATACAATTAAAAGAAAAACAAAAATGGCTCCTTTGAACACATTCATATCCCTTAGACTATCCCAACTAGTCAGTCATAATATATTTCTTCGCAGCCTGGGAAAAATAATACATAGAAATGGGTGAGCTCATATTCTTAGTGTAGAGGCCCTAAGCTTGACAAACATGGACATTACATTACTTTTGCGGAATACTTAGTACATTACAAAAACACACACACAAGGACCGTAATAGTTTATTGTCTTTGGAAACTCGGATTATAATATTCTAATCGTGGTGAAAGATCTTCAACATCTCCCATAAAGATCTTTCTTTTTCTTACCTAAAACCATTCTTTATATCCTGGGGAAAAGAAAACATAAAAGGGTGAGCTCAAATGCTCAGTAATGGTAAACAAAAGAAATATCAATCAATCCATATTCATAAGAATATAACATTTTGGAAATCTTAACCTGCAAAATAGATCATAATATCATAACATGGGATAAATCATAGTAGTGAAATGTAATCACAATAATCATAACATAAAACATGAATCTTTGTGGCATACACACATAATCATAGAGAATCATTTCTTATTAGTCAAGACTCATTGTCAAGACTATCTTAGTGGACAAAGTCAATTTCTGAACCGAGTTCATTCCTCCTTTTGAGTCCTGTTTCATTGAACCGGTTTAACCTGTCGTTCCAGCCATGTCTATCTCATGAGATATAAAATCCTTACCCAATGCATTGGAGGGAGATATAGGTCCCACCCATCTCATAATGATACCATTCTTATGTGTGCCACAAAATCATAAATCATACATCATTGCATAACCCATGTAATAAAAATGGGAATCTTAAACATCATGACATCATAAAACAATTCATATAAGATAAAGGAATTCATAAAAATAATTCCATCACAACATAATCAAATCAATGTAATAATAGGGATATAAACAGAACCCTATATTATCTTAGATGGAAAATAATTTTGATAAAACACTTGAACTCCATTCTTGAGGAAAATATCCTTTCTACTTCAAAAACATTTTCATTTCATAACATGTCATACAATTCTAAACTAAGAGAAGTTGATTAAAAATAAACTTGAAACCTTGTAAAGTAAGCTTCTTGGAAATAATGTTTTAAAAATCCATTCATGCCGTATAAGTTAAAAAAACATTCTTCTCGTACTTTTGTTGGAGAAGTCAAAAATTACCTCGTACGAAAAATGACAAAAGATTCCTTTCATATCTTTTACTCAAAACTCACCGAAGGGAAAAATGGGATATAAACTATTGTAGAAGGATGTAAATATTAAATATTGAGGAAACATGGATGTGGATGATAAATATTCCCCAGTAAATTCTGAAGTATAAACAATCTCGGATAAAAATTGAGATTGCGAGATTTTCCCTTACCTTAGGTCTGATTTTCTTCATAAGTGTCCGAACCTCCTATATAATGATTTAAATAATGTCATTGAATTATTACAGAATAAAACTCATTGTTATGATATTATATATATGGTTCAATAATGACTTTATATTACCCGTTCTTTTGTAAATTCCATGTTAAAAAGCGTTTTGGGAAAAATCGTTTCATTTGTCGTCCGTGTTTTGATTGTAATTATTCATATGCTTACATAGATCATGATTAGATAATTCCAGAATATAAAACATGATTTATATATGATATATATTCAGAATATACATATATATAATAAATCAGTAAATTGAAAGAAATACACCGTTCATTGAGACGGTAGGCCGTATGTACGAATGAACGCTGTTTTCGTTTCCTTATTGAGTTGAATGGAAATAAGTAGATGACATAAATATATATAAAAATAAATACAGTATCATCATTATGTCATATATTTCATGATTACATATTATATATACTTTATAATCATTCATGAATGGTTAACGTGGAGAATGAATCTCATCACGTCGTGGAGACGGTAGTCCGTACGTACGCACGAGCAATGATATCGTTCTCGTGATCGTGGAATTGTATTGGAGTTTATGTATACTATTTCAGAATCAATATCACTTTACAATAATCATATATAGTTATTATGTACACAATTATACCCATCCAAGTAAGATGGTGGTGGAAAATAGATTACACCACGGCGTGGAGACGGTATTCCGTACGTACGCATGCGCGGTGATTTCGTTTTCCATAGGATGGATAGATGGTGAAATAGGGTTGTTTCAGACTTATAATAACATATAAGTATATGAGTGATAATGATGTTATTACTTCATAATGAAACAACCTTATAAGAAGAAGTGGAAGAAGAAATAAAGTTGGAAGAATCTCTAACGGACATTACCTCTTCTTTGAAGCACCTATTTGAGTCCTCCTCTTGGGGAACTAAAATTGGCCTATTAAGAAGACCAGGACCTCTAGGATGTTTCTAGGGAAGTGGAGAAGAGAATTTGGCAGGGTTTGGCCGAGGTTTAAGGCTCAAAGTGGTTTGAGGAAGAGAGGGAGGAGGTGCCCTTTTATAAGGGAGGAGAGGGGCACCTTTGGAAAACTAAAAATATTATTTTATTATAAAGCCAAATTCGGTTTTTTATAGCTGTAAATTGATTTATTTTGAAGCTAAGGCGGGGATGGGTCGAACTCCTCTCATCCAAAATAATTTAGACAGGTTTAGGTTCCTATTTTAACCTTATCATTTAGTTTTAACATTAAGTTAAATAATTTTACTTTTACCATGTCTTCTTGTGTTCTTATACTATAAGGTTAATAAACTTACTATATCAAGCCAAACGAACCCCAAGTTGTTTATTATTAATATATATAACCTTATCTAAGTCATTTTTCCGAACCGTAGATTTTTAGGAATAAAATATCAATTAATAATATAATATTTGTTTTAAAAACTATTTTATGTCAATTTCGACACTATTTAGTAATTGATTTTTGTGAAAATCATAACAGAATTCTTAGTTCGAACCAAGTTAATTAAATAAAAAATATAATGTCATATTAACCTTTAAAATTAGTGTAATTCCTAAAAAGTCTCAAATTACATTTATTTGGGTATTTATAACATCAATTCTGTCAATATTTCATTAATAAGATAATTACTGCATCATCGTTGTGTCATAAATAAATTAAATTATTTAATTTATAAAAATTACAAATAAAATAAAATTATGTAGTAAATTTCTTTATCTTTCTAATGAATATTTATAGTCTAATTTATCTTATGTATATCCCCATATTAAAAATGCTTTACTTATTAAACTTTGATTTTAACTATTTTAACCCTTCTTTAAATAAATTAATGATAAATGTCCTAATCTAATCCTAGTGGGCCTAAATGGTCATATTTTATTTCTAAGGTTGTTTTTGGTCGAATTACACTTATCCAATAGAATTAAGACATGTGTTAGGGTATTAATAATATCTTTTTTACCCATTATTACCCTATTTACTTTTAACCGTGGTAAAAAAAGTAAAAAGTTACTATTCACCAAAAATTATTTTCATCTCATTGAACCAAATTTAAGTCCTTGATATTAACCGTGTCTCTTGGATTTTCAAAATTCCACTCACAGAAGCAGTAAAATTATGTTTTATGAAAAATTCAGTTTTTTTGACTACCACTTAGTGGTTTCACTATTCATCAAAAAATGTAAGTTTCCAGAAAAATACCAAAAATTAGGCCTAAGATATATTTGATATTATGAATTAAAAAATGATGTCTATTTTATCAAATTCAAAACATATCAGTTACATTAACTAATTTAAAAATTAATTCCCGTCGTCAAAACAAATAGCGTGTTTTTAAGAGATAATAACTATCAAAAGATTGACACTTGTTTATAACTGGTTTAAATGTGAAATTACATCTAATGACCAAAATTGTATTAAATTGTAAAAATATATTCTACATATACTTTAAAACCACTCAAATTAATAATTTATCACTATTAATTATTTCGATTAAAAAAAGTTTTTTTAAATTAAAATTTAGTAATTTTCACTATACATCAGAATATGAAAGTTATCCAAAAAGTACCAAAATTTTACCCTAAGATAATTTCGATATTCTGAATCCAAAAATAAAGTCCATTTTGAAAAATAAAATTTACAAAATTTCAAAAAGTGGTTATTCCTATTCATAACGGATAGTTTTAATAATATTTTAATAGCATATCATTGTTTTGTGAAACTCGGTATTGCGTACTACACACGCTATCGAGGAAGGTCGCGATTGCGTGTAATGAAAGGAAAGTCAATGATGCATGATTTGCTAGCTACATTTGGTGTAGCGTAAAACAAAAGACATTAATGAAATTAAAAAGAATATTTTTCATAAAATCTCGGGGTGTTACATTCTACCCCCCTTAAAATGAATTTTTCCCTCGAAATTCGTAGGGGGTTATAAATGGTTTAATACTCGAAAGTTTCTTTAATAGAAACCCACATTGTAAAAAGGAATACCAAAACCAATCTTTAAAAACAAAATTATGAAATCTAACGGTTACCCAAATAAACTAATCACTTGGTTTCCACATAGGTGAAAATATGGATATGGAAGATAAATCTAACCACCATGTTCTGATGGAGAGTGGTAGAGAACATGGCTATAAAAAATCCAGCAATCACAAAGCCATAAATTTGTGATGATCTAAGGTACCATCTGATTCATTAGATATAAGAGCACTAGGACAACATTTTTGGTTTTCAAGATCATTTCCCTAAAGTTGATGAAATTGGAATTAGAAGAAATACTTTCATGATTTTGGTATAGTCTCACCGTTGGTCATTCTTTGGAAAATTTCCACTTCATATCTTAAAGAAATGAAGTAGAATTTTTCATTAGTGATGTGTTAGAAGATCATGTTATAGAATGATGGGTCATTCCATCTATCTCAAACAAAAGGTTAGAAAAGTTATCAAAAAATACATAAGTCCATCTATAGTGAGATTAATCATATATGGTTCCTAAAATGGACTTATACTTCATATATCATACTTCTTAATATAATAAAACTAGTTTCTACTAAATAGGGACATCATGTAGGCCAGTGGTAGGTGATAAAGGCCAGTCGCACTACGGTTGTGGGTTCGATTCCCACAGCCTTGTCCGACGCGATGGGCTATAGCCCATCCCGCAGGTTGTCCTTTTTCTAAAGCTATATTACTATAACATCCCATCAATAATATCTAAAAAAGAGTTCTATCCATAAACAATACTAACTTATGTCCAACATAATCCATTCCAATCTTTAGTCTTATCTAAAATACTTCGTTCCATGCTCATAGTATAAAGAAAATGATTAATTGAAATGTCATCTACCAAGCATCTGAATACCATCATTTATCACCCATATATCTTGTTGGTCACATTCCATTCCTGTGAATACCTTAATCATGTATTCTCTTGAAAAATGAATACCCATTAAACCGTAGTGAAAACATGAATGCTGTCAAAAGTTAACTCTTTCCTCATACCAAAATCCTAAAATTCTATATACTCAAACCATGATATAACCTTCTCCTTATATCAGTCATGAGCTCATGAATACTATCAAAAATTTAATTTTCTCCTTATCCCGTCATTATGCACATATCATCTACATTCCAAAAATATCTAAATAACCTTTCATGGATACTGGTACCATTAAACATACACTTTCAAAACTCAAGGAAAGACAACAGTGTAACAATCCTTAGATGTCTCGTTATTCCATAGTACCGTGAGATTACTTATACAACATTACACTTGATAAACATGTAATCATTCCACTACCTTCTTAAACCATTGACCGAGCATCAACAATTCTTTCATCTAACATATCATTTGTTGTCTCTTCATCATCATCAACATAAATACTACCCATACGACCGTACTGATTCTCTTCATGAGACTTTCCCTTAGGGCATTGGTTTGCATAATGCCCATACATTAAACATTTAAAACATTTGACCATTGTTGATGTCGTAGAAATACCATTATCCTCATCCATGGCGATAACTGAACATTTTCCTTTGCACTTACTGGCTTTGTGTCCTTCTTTTCCACACCCAAATCATCTTCCAGTTCCTTTGAAACAATCTCCCCGATGCCTCTTCCCACATTATTTACATGAGGGAAATTGAACTTTTTTTCCTCTATGATCATCATGAAACTCCATCTTTCTCTTATTATCTGAGTCGGAAAACATACCAAAGTTGAGATTATTGATCACATTATGAGATAGCTGATTAGGCATAATAACGATGTTTGGACTTCCAAATCCCGTTTCATTGGGTTTATCATGAAGAATATCATTCCATTGTCCGTCATTTCCTCCATTATCATGAATCTTCCTGTTTCCAGCCATTTTCTGAAACCCAAAAAGAATAGTGTGAGAGGTAAAAATCATGCTAGGGAAAACAACATAATAAAGGGGTAGTGCCTTCAGTATCTAACTTCTTAGGTTTAATTCTAAGATCGTTAGCATAATTCTAGGACTATAACCTATATGTATACTTAACATTAGGAAAATCCCTAGACATACCTTAGAAATATCTCTAGGGATCTCACTAAAGTTCTCGAATCCTAGTTTACAAAGGTTGACTAAACCTTTCCTCTGATACCAAATGTAGAGAACCTAAGCCTGACGTACATGGACATTACATTACTTTTGCGGAATACTTAGTACATTACAAAAACACACACACAAGGACCGTAATAGTTTAATGTCTTTGGAAACTCAGATTATAATCTTCTAATCGTGGTGAAAGAGCTTCAACATCTCCCATAAAGATCTTCCTTTTTTTTACCTAAAACCTTTCTTTATATCTTGGGGAAAATAAAACAAGGGTGAGCTCAAATGATCAGTAAGGGTAAACAAAAGAAATATCAATCACACCATATTCATAAGAATATAAAATTTTGGAAATCTTAACCTGCAAAATAGATCATAATATCATTACATGGGATAAATCATAGTAGTGAAATGCAATCACAATAATCATAACATAAAACATGAAGCTTTATGGAATACACACATAATCATAGAGAATCATTTCTTATTAGTCAAGACTCATTGTCAATACTATCTTAGTGGACAAAGTCCATTTCTGAACCGAGTTCATTCCTCATTTCAGTCCTGTTTCACTGAACCGGTTTAACCTGCCGTTCCAGCCATGTCTATCTCATGAGATATAAAATCCTTACCCAATGCATTGGAGGGAGATATAGGTCCCACCCATCTCATAATGATACCATTCTTATGTGTGCCACAAAATCATAAATCATACAACATTGCATAACCCATGTAATAAAAATGGGAATCTTAAACACCGTGACATCATAAAACAATTCATATAATATAAAGTAATTCATAAAAATAATTCCATCACAACATAATCAAATCAATGTAATAATAGTGATAGAAACAGAACCCTATATTATCTTAGATGGAAAATAATTTTGATAAAACACTTGAACTCCATTCTTGGGGAAAATATCCTTTCTACTTCAAAAAAATTTTCATTACTTAACATGTCATACAATTCTAAACTAAAAGAAGTTGATTAAAAATAAACTGGAAACCTTGTAAAGGAAGCTTCTTGGATATAATGTTTTAAAAATTCATTCATGCTGTATAAGTTAAAAAAACATTCTTCTCGTACTTTTATCAGAAAAGTCAAAAAGTACCTTGTACGAAAAACGACAAAAGATTCCTTTCATATATTTTACTAAAAACTCACCGAAGGGTAAAATTGGATATAAACTATTTTAGAAGGATGAAAATATTACATATTTAGGAAACATGGATGTGGATGATAAATATTCCCCAGTAAATTCTGAAGTATAAACAATCTCGGATAAAAATTGAGATTGCAAGATTTTCCCTTACCTTAGGTCTGATTTGCTTCATAAGTGTCCGAACCTCCTGTATAATGATTTAAATATTGTCATTGACTTATTGTAGAATCATACTCATTGTTATGATATTATATATATGGTTCACTTATGACTTAATATTACCCGTTATTTTGTAAATTCCATGTTAATGAGAGTTTTGGGTAAAATCGTTTCATTTGTCTTCCGTGTTTTGACTTGTAATTATTCATATGATTACCTAAATCATGATTACATAATTACAGAATATAAAACATGATTTATATATGATATCTATTCATAATATACATATATATAATAAATCAGTAAATGGAAACAAATACACCATTCATGGAGACGGTAGGCCGTACATACGCATGAACGATGTTTTCATTTCCTTATTGAGTTGAATGGAATTAAGTAGATGACATACATATACATACACATAAATCCAGTATCATTATTATGTCATATATTTCATGATTACTTATTATATATACTTTATAATCATTCATGAATGGTTAACGTGGAGAATAAATCTCATCGCGTCGTGGAGACGGTAGTCCGTACGTACGCACGAGCGATGATATCGTTCTCATGATAATGGAATTGTATTGGAGTGTATGTATACTATTTCAGAATCAATATCACTTTACAATAATCATATATAGTTATTATTTACACCATTATACCCATCCAAGTAAGGTGGTGGTGGAAAATAGATTACACCACGGCGTGGAGACGATATTCCGTACGTATGCACGTGCGGTGATTTCGTTTTCCGTAGGATGGATAGATGGTGAAATAGGGTTGTTTCATACTTATAATAACATATCATTATATGAGTGATAATTATGTTATTACTTCATAATGAAACAACCTAAGAAGAAGAAGTGGAAGAATAAATAAAGTTGAAAGAATCGGTAACGAACATTACCTCTTCTTTGAAGCGCCTCTTTGAGTCCTCCTCTTAGGGAACTAAAATTGGTCTTTGAAGAAGACCAGGACCTCTAGGATGTTTATAGGGAAGTGAAGAAGAGAATTTGGCAGGGGTTGGCCGAGATTTAAGGCTCAAAGTGGTGTGAGGAAGAGAGGGAAGAGGTGCCCTTTTATAAGGGAGGAGAGAGGCACCTTTGGAAAACTAAAAATATTATTTTATTATAAAGCCAAATTCGGTTTTAAATAGCTCCAAATTGATTTATTTCGAAGATACGGTGGGTATGGGTCGAAATCCTCTCATCCAAGAGAATTTAGAAAAGTTTAGGTTCCTATTTTAACCTTGTAATTTAGTTTTAACATTAAGTTAAATAATTTTACTTTTGCCGTGTCTTCTTGTGTTCTTACACTATAAGGTTAATAAACATACAATAACAAGCCAATCTAACCCCAAGTTGTTTATCATTAACAAATATAACCTTATCTAAGTCATTTCGCGGAGCCTTAGATTTTTAGGAATAAAATATCAATTAATAATATAATATTTGTTTTAAAAACTATTTTATGTCAATTTTGACACTATTTAGTAATTAATTTTTTTGAAAATCATAACTGAATTATTAGTTCAAACCAAGTTAATTAAATCAACACTAACATGTCATATTAACCTGGAAAATTAGTGTAATTCATAAAAAGTATAAAATTACATTTATTTGGATATTTATAACATTAATTATGTCAATATTTCATTAATAAGATAACTACGACATCATAGTTGTGGCATAAATAAATTAAATTATTTAATGTCTAAAAATTAAAAATAAAATACAATTATGTAGGAAATTTCTTTATATTTTTAATGAATATTTATAGTCGAATTTATCTTATGTATAACCTCATATTAAAAATGCTTTACTTATTAAACGTTGATTTTAATTATTTTAACCCTTCTTTAAATAAAATAATAATAAATGTCCTAATCTAATCCAAGTGGGCCTAAATGGTCATATTTTATTCCTAATGTTGTTTTTTGTCACATTAAACTTATCCAATAGAATTAGGACATGTGTTAGTGTAATAATAATATCTTTTTACCCATAATTACCCTATTTACATTTAACCGTGGTAAAAAAAAGTAAGAAGTTACTATTCACCAAAAATTATTTTAATCTCATTGAACCAAATTTTAGTCAATTATATTAACCGTATCTCTATGATTTTCAAAATTCCACTCACAGAAGCGGTAAAATTAAGTTTTATGAAAAATTCGGTTTTTTTAACTACCACTTAGTGGTTTCACTATTCATCAAAAAATAAAAGTTTCCAGAAAAATACCAAAAATTTGGCCTAAGATATATTTGATATTATGAATTCAAAAATGATGTATATTTTATCAAATTCAAAAAATATCAGTTACATTAACTAATTTAAAAATTAATTCCCATCGTCAAAACAAATAGCGTGTTTTTAAGAGATGATAACTATCAAAAGATTGACACTTGTTTAAAACTGGTTTAAATGTGAAATTACATCCAATGACCAATATTGTATTAAATTGTAAAAATATATTCTAAATATACTTTAACACCACTCAAATTAATAATTTATCACTATTAATTATTTCGATTCAAAAAAGTTGTTTTTAATTAAAATTTAGTAATTTTCACTATTCATCAGAATATGAAAGTTATCCGAAAAGTACCAAAATTTCACCCTAAGCTAATATCGATATTACGAATCCAAAAATGAAGTCCATTTTGATATATAAAATTTCAAAAATTTCAAAAAGTGGTTATTACTATTCATAATGGCTTGTTTTAATAATATCTTAATAGCATATCATTGTTTTGTGAAACTCGGTATTGCGTACTACACACGCTATCGAGGAAGGTCGCGATTGCGTGTAATGCAAGGCAAGTCAATGATGCGTGTTGTGCAAGCTCCTTTTGGTGTAGCGTACAACACAAGACATTAATGAAATTAAAAAGAATATTTTTCATAAAATCTCGGGGTGTTACACTTAGTAAGGATAACAATAAAGGGGAAACATTCATAAATAAGCCTAACAATTTAAGGCAATGCATAAGACTGAAGCCTAATCCTTTTAAACATAAAATTCAGAATAATATGAAAAATATAAATTAGTTAATTCAATTTACCTATTCACATGGATATTCTAATTGTTGAATAATCACATTAAATATCAATAGCCAATTACATATTGATGGAATGCATAATGGTAGACATCATAAACACATAGTCAAGCCCACATGCCAAGACTACAAAAAATATTTTTCCAAGGCCTTGTTACAAGACACAGGTTTGTCTCACGAGACCTACCGATGCACCGATGAGCTATAACGGTCTCCACTCGTCACTTACTAAGTCCATTGCATTCGTCATATGAAACAGTTGAAACATAACATAAATATTCATATTAAAAGTAGAATATTTAATGTTAATAAATTAACCATAAAAAATTAATGGTATAAAAATAACACATCGAAAGTCAAACAAATCACAAAACTTTTAATAAAATACGGATGATTGTATAATAGTAAATAAACTTCAAACAAGTGTAAAATCCATCAAAGGATGTTGACATAGATGAAATCAAAACTATTTGAGAGGAATATATATTTCTTTTTTAAAATCAAATAACAGTCATGTAATTATAAAAGAAAACATTTATTCTGAAAATATTCTTATAAGCCTGTGAGGGAATATTATAAGGTGTTATAACAACGGAAAATAGCCGCACACGCTGTATAAGTTTTAAAAACATTTTTTTTTATATTTTTTTGAAATGGTTGTAAAGGACCTTGTTTGGAAAATAATAGAAAGATTCCTTTATAAAACCACTATAAAAAGTAAAACAAGGGTATAAATGACTTTAAACCATAGTCTAGGAAATAGTAAAAATGTTTCGAAATATATTTTTAAGAAACACAAATGTGGATGTTAAAGAGTTCCCAGTAGATACTCACATATAAACAATCTCAGATAATGAAGATATTATAGAATTAACCCTTACCTTGTACTATTCTTTAGTCAAGGATATGTTAATCTCTGGTATAATGGTTAAATCATTTTTATTAAATTATTAAAGAACCATATACATAAATATGATATCATATATGATCTTCTAATATTGTTTTGTTAACAATATTTCAGTAGTATCATTGTTTCAGGTGTTAACTAATTCATTTTACTTTATATGTTTTTTATCTAAGTCATTTTTGTTATAGATAAGATGTATTTTATTCATATCCAGAATGAAATTGAGTTCTTAAGCATTGTTTTTAATAATAAAATGAAAATTATTCTTGAATAATTACGAAGGGGAATGGATATCATCACGTTCGTGGAGACGGTAATCTGTACGTACACAGGAGCAACAATATCAATATATTGATGGTGAAATCGTATGTAATTGGATGATATATCATATATAAAGAATCATTAACATGTTATATTTATTATTTATATCAGTTATACTCATTATTATTCCCATCCAAATAATAAAGTGTTTGAATAACAAACTACACCACGACGTGAATATTGTAAACAGTACGTATGCATGTATGGTGACTTGTCATTCAAAGGATGGATAGAATAATGAATGTGGTTGTACCATATTTATAATAACATCAATTTATGTATAAGGTAATTGAGTTATTATTTTGTTTTTGAAACATAAAATAAATATGAATTGGAAGAAGAAAAGAACTTTTAAAGAGTTAGTGAAATTATTACCTCTTCTTCGGGTGATTCATTTCGATTTAGTCAAAAGGGATTCTTAAGTTAGCTTTGCGATCAATGTAAGGACTCTAGGTTGAAGTGAGGGAAGTTGAGATGATATTTGGGCCAGGTTTGACCGACCCAAATGGCTTTGGAGGTGTGATTTTTAGAGAAGGGGAAGTACATATTTATAAGAGCAGGTAGGGTCACTTTTGGAAAAGCATGAAATATTATTTTATTATACAATCATATTCAGTTTAGAATGGATAAAAAATTATATATTTAAAGGATAAGGTGGTTATGGGTCAAAAAAACCTCAAACATTAGGTTTTATATAGGTTTATGTCACCATATTAGCATTATTGTTTAGATTTAACTCTTAGTTGAATAGTTTAACTTTTACCATGTATTCTTGTATTATTATATTTTATGGTTAATAATATTACTATACAATGCCAATAGAATGCCAAGGGGTTCATTAATGATATTTATATTATTATATAAGTTCTTTGACATAAAATTAGATTTTAATGACTATTATATCATTTAATAATATAGTATTTGTTTTAAAACCTCATTTATGTCAATTTTGACACAATTTCATAATTGATATTTTTTGAAGTCATAACAGCATGATTACTTCGAAAAAAATTCATTGAATGAACCATAACATGTCATATTAATCCATAAATTTATTTGAATTCATAAAAATTCACAATTTACATTTATTTGTATATTTATAACATCAATTATTTTATCCTTTCATTAAAAAGGTAATTACTACATCATCATTGTGTCATAAAAAATTTAATTATTTAATGTCTAAAAATTATAAATAAAATACCATTATGTATTAAATATTTTTATCTTTCTAATGAATATTTATAGTCCAATTTACCTTATTTATAACCATATATTAAAAATGTTTTAGTTATGAATATTTGAATTTAACACTTTTAAATCTTCTTTAAATAAAATAATAGTAAATGTCCTAATATAATTAATGTGAACCAAAGGATGATATTTTATTCCTAGGTTTGACGTTGGTTGAAAAGCACTTATACAATAGAATTGGTACATGTGTTAGTGTAATTATAATATCATTTTTACCTTTAATTAACTTATTTATTTTAAACCGTGGTTAATAAAAGTTGAAAATTACTATTCACCAAAAATTATTTTCATCTTGTTGAACCACATTATACATATTGTTGTAATCCCTGTCTCTCGGTTTTTTGAAACTGAATTCATAGAAGTCTTAAAATTACTTTTTATGAAAATTTGAATATTCTCTTAGAAGGCTGGTAAAATATGGTATAAAGTTCAATAAAAATTAATATATCTAATATTATTATAAAATTATTCCAATGAATTACATTGAACATATATATGTATTATGTATCTATTTTTAGATAATATAAATTTAAATAAAATAACTAATTATTTAAATAAAAATCCTGTTTTAAACAATAATGCAGTGTTTTTCTCTATTCATCAAAAATTGAGTGTTTTTAAAAAAAATAAAAAAATCATCTTAAGATAATTTTGATATCTTGAATCAAAAAATAAAGTCCATTTTGAAAAAAAAAATTATAAAATTTAAAAAGTTGGAATTACTATTCAAGATGGCTAGTTTGATTGGTCGTGGTGTGTTATAAATCAAAGTTGTGTACAACGCAAGCTATTTCATTATTCAAATGCAAATGTACCGTGTATGCTTGGGGTGTTACATTCACACTCACAAACCAAATCCATTTTCCTCCTTCATATATTCCCTCAGGGATATTCCTTGAGTTACAATAATTTAATCATCCATTAAAACCCATGGTTACATTCCATTTAGTCACTCATACTTTTATCACCTGAATGCATCAATATTCATAATGTATTGTCATATGAAAAATTGTTTTTTAATGATACGTGATGTAGGAAGATCAAAATGTTAACCTTTAGAATTCCATTATCAATCCCAATAAGTATCATTTCACTATATAACAATCCTTATGATATTTCTTATAATATGTATACAAAATGCATTGGTTTTCTGGCATTTTATAACATTTTAAGTTTTCCCATCATATAATAAGATATGCGATTTATCTAATATCTCCAAAACCTCCCACTTATTATAAAACCATATACACATAGTACCTTTTCAACTTAAATTATATCACATTTTTTCTTGAAATATTATACAAAACTCTTTTTGGATATCTTTGAAAACAATTTTGGAAAGAAATCATCAACCTCACCTTGTATCATATCATATATAATAACCACGAAATATCCTTAAAAACTCATTTTATATTTACAATAAAACACTTTTAATGTATATTTATTTGTTAAAACTCATCCCTCATTAAGTCAACCAAAATGTTTAACCCATTTGGTCCTGGTTGAAATAATAAAAAATATTAATTCCAGAATCCATAAATGTAAAAAAAGAGTAGCCATTAGAAAAGTGTCAATTCTAATCAAGCTACAAAAGAATCTAGAAAAATATCTATCAATTTTATGTATCTCATTACCCTTTCCCAGTAACAAATCATATGTAAGAATTCATTTTCACATTATCCCTTTATCGAATACATCGAGTAATAATGGGACACATTGTAATGAACTAAGATTTAACTATATATTATCCTTAAAAAAATTTAATACCATGTTCATGTGAAATACTAAACTAAATTAAAAAGTATTGATATATTTGGAATATTAGATGTAACCATTAAAACTTATCCCTTAAATCAGCTGGTATGAATTTAATTAGCCTTATTAAAATGTCAATAAATAAAGTAAGAAGAAATGACATCTAGAAGTATAATCCTTCATTATAAATCCCATTTTTCAAAACTAAAAAAAGAGGTAGCTTCTCTATGGCTTTACTTTGACCAAGGCCAAAAAAAATTCAAGAAATTAATGCTTTTGAAAAACCACACACAAGAGAAGTTTAAGCTCAAGAAGATTTCCACAAGATCTACACTACCTAAACCAAAAGATGAAACAACAACCAAATATTATATGATGCTTATGTATTATATATAGATTATATGGGGTTATATAATTCGAAATTTGGATTATATAGAAATTTAATAATATATATATTATGAATTTATTGACCTTTCAAAATTAATTTTTTATAAATTAACTTTGTTCTTAATAATGTTATTTTTTATAAATTATAATCATTTTTCAAATAACTAATTTTATTTTAATTTAATACAAACATGGTATACTCACATTAGAATAATTAGGGATTTATAAAATATTATAATTAATATAACAAAAGTTGTTTTTTATAAACATATTTTTCTGTCTATTTTATGTTAATTTATTAAAATTAAAATTTATAAAATTTAGGAAGTTTATTTATAAAAATTAACAACTTTTTTATTTAACATGTTTATATTATCTTAATATTAATTTTTTAGATTTGTCTAAAAAGATATATTTATTTGGGGAATAGTGAATAATACTGTTTTTACAAATAACATGAAATTATAATATTATTAGTATACAATAAATAGTTATAATTTGTAATAATATTTTACGAGAAGAAATATTTATTTTTTTAGAGAATTTATAATTTTAAAATTTTTTGTTTTGTACTAATTTATAGTCTTATATTTTTTATTTTATAATTTATGTTATATTTTTTAAAAAAAATTGGTTTTAATATGTTATACATTTACTACTCTAAAATTAATATGTATCATATTTAAAAATTGAATAGAAAAAAATTGATTTTAAAAATGAGATCATTAGGTCCAAATTATATAATAAGGAATATTTTATTTTTGGTCTTATGGATAACTTACCTCGGTAAATACTAGTTACTGTGCTAAGAACAAAAATATTAAAAATGAGTAATCTTAGAGTTAAAGGGAATAAAATGTTAAATAAATGTTTCTAAATTAGTTTGGTAGGATAGGATTGAATTTATATCTTCTTAAATCTATTATTTCTTAATTTTGGAGATGCTTTTGTTGATATTAACTTCGAATTATTGAAAAGGTTTGTGTATTTAAAAAAATATCACAGATTCTAATTTATAAAGGAGACACTTCTCTCCTCATTTCCCCTCATAATAAAAACCAAAAAGTTCATAGAAAAATGTAACCAACCCTATTTTCCAGACTCTTATTCATCTTAATGAGGTTCTTGTATTATTGAAATATGTTTCATAAATGTTTAATCCCCTTCGCAATGTAGATAATCTAATAACTAAGGTGCACGTTCACATACATTGCATTCTTTTCCTATTTCTTTGAGTGATTTTCTTCATCATAAATTTTCAATTCACCTTAATAAATCATAAAATTAGAATAATTTTTATACAGGTATCTTATCATAATTATGGTACCAGAATTAACCACCAACCAATTTTTTCTATTAAGAAAAACAAAAAAGTGAATCATGTGTGCAGACTACTACCAGTACTATGAAATGTTTCCCATTTTCCATGAACTAATTACAAGGATGATCATGATAAAGAAGTTAATATATAATTATTATATAATTGAGACACTTAATATTAAAATATGATAAACCATATTGATATTTTTTCAATTTTATGGAAAATGAAATCATCAACGATGCGTACATGTGGAATACTAATTCCATTAGATGATTGATTTCCTCTTCTAATTTCATCATTACCTTACATTAGAGGTCATGAAAAGGAATTTATAGGATAAAAATGATTTTTATGATATAATTGAGGGTTGGTATGAAAATTTGGGTAACCTATAACTGATATTATCAACAAACAATTATTGTAAATTCAATCGTTAAAAGGAAGCGTACTATGAGGAAAAAGGTTAACTAAAATTACATAACATTTTTGTTATTCATTAATTATTTTTATAATTAATTTTTAATTAGGATATTTCACACTAATAAACACCAAATTATATCATTATTCTACTTTTCCAATTATATTATATCTAAACCACCATATAATATTCGATAATTATGGTATGTTCATGTTTGGGGTCTATTTGAAAAACTACTTGAAAATTCCTATGAATATATGACATTGATGATTATAAAAACATAATTACTCACATAATATTATTTAAATATGTAAATAATTATTTTTAATTTTTTTATAGGCTAAAAAAATATTTAACTAATTAATTAAGAAAAAACCCTTTGTTTGTTGAAAATCCCCAAAAAATCTATGTTTCCAATTTCATCATCTAGATAAAGAATAATGGACGCATTGATAAAATTTAAAAGATCATAAATACTTATAATTAATACATTAAAATAAATTTAATGAAAATTTAATGATGATTTTTGGAATTAAAAATTAAACACAGCACTCCTATGAAACTACTATAAATGATCAAAACTATAAACACCCGACGTGGAAAAAATGGTAAAAACTTAAAAATATAGATGATAAAAATGATTATAAATTTAAATTATACATTTTGATTATTAGAAAACTTGTTTTAATGATACAAAAAATCATTATTACTATTTTATTCATGGATTCACTACATTATGATATCATTTTATAATATAAGGAATTTTGATGAAATTCTGGATAAGAATTAAAAAGACATTCCATCAAACATTACTCAATGCATGGAATGAGACACCACCAAAAAATATTCACTTACAAGAATAAGTCACCACATGAAGAGATCTTCCACAATAAAAAGAGTCACTTCCATACATAACCTACCCTTAGATGATTCACCATTGACGATGACCTACCATAATAGTTGAGTCACTGCCAGAAAAGAGACACCATTTGGAATTAGCCCCCATGGAAAATGACCTAACATCAAATATGATTCACTTATGAAGTTGAGACACCACTGAAAATGAGTCACCGCAAGATTACTTACTACTATATTACCTACCCAGATACTGATACTATGATTTAATGACTCACCACCATACATGAGTCACCATCAGCATGATCTATTGTCTCTATACTAGTTAATTTGTATAAAATAATCATAGTGGAGATATTATTGTAGTTAGTGATAAGTATTATTTTATAATTATATACTTTACTCTTGCAGGGAACATTAATGTATAGGAAAAATCTAAGTAATAGGATGTATAGGATCATGATGATGGCTCTTCACATGGAATCTCCCTTATGCATCACATTATATTCAAATAAGTGTTCCTCATTCATAAAAGGGTGATGGAAAAGAGAAAATTTATTCATTCTAATAACTAAAAGGATCATTCCATGAGATATTACATGATCCATTCTTACCTACCCTTGACTATGAATGAGTGGTGTACATAGAAAATTCAGATCATTTATATCTTTTAGAATGAATAATCTTTACAATTATCTATTTTACTACTACTTTCATAGAAACGACTCGATCTCATTTTGAAGATGCATCCAAGGAGTCTCAAGTATTTGAAACACATTAGACTAAGAAACACTCTTTTTTTAATATTATATCTTTCTCTTTCTGATTGACTGATTTAATTTCGAGAAGTGTGTTGTTTTTATTTTTATCAACAAACATGTTATCTTGATCTAGAACTAAAGGAATAAAAGATATTATCTTCACTCTCCTTTTACATATTTACCCATGTTGTTTTTGGAAGCTGTCCTTATGTGGAATGTTTTTTCTTCCCACGGTTACTATGAAACAGGTCCCTATGTGGCCTGGATAGCTTAAAAACTATTTTATGTATACCTTATCTAGGTTGTGTATCAAATTATATTTATATAATATTCATAGTTGGGGGTAAGTTACATATGGAGGGGATTAGGCCACATCTTGAGACTAAACCTCTTTTTTCATTTCACTATGTGATTTTGTTTTTTTATTCACTTACAATTATTTAAAATATTATTTTTAAGATACAGAAAAAATAGTACATTGATATTTAATATTAAAAAGAGTTCCTATTAATATTTTATTGATTAAATTGATTCTAAAATTTAAATTAATATTCATAATATTTTAATTGTGTACTAACCAAGCATTTAGGAATCTTTTATTAGATCAAAATTATACTAAACTATTATTTTGATTAACTGGGAGACTTGATTTTTAATTGGTTTGTTTTACTTACACTTCTGTTCAATAGAAACATTATTTGGAACTCAATTCAACCCCCTTTTGAGTTACTCTCACAAATAAAAATTGTGTATCATAGTATTTTCAAAATCATTTAAACTGTGATTTTAGTTGTGTTTTAAAGATCCTAAATTTCTATTACCTAAAATTTTATTTCATTAAATGTACAATATAAAATAATTTTCTTCTACAAATAAACCACACATATTTAATGGAAATAACTAGGATCAATGGGGAATCATGATGAAAATTCACATTAAAATCATGAGTTGAAATTTGGATGTCTATTGATGAAAAATATGAATTACTATCACTACTAGAGATACATGGGATGATGCTACCAAAACTACCTATAGTAATAACTATAAATACACGAATTCTATTTATTTTTATTTACGATATGAGTAATTCACTATAATATTTTCCTATAAAATTCCATATGAAATTTTGGACAATTTAGTTTTTTCCCAAGAAGAAAAAACCAATGTGAAAGAAATTAAAGTAAGAACTTATATAATTAAATATGATACATTTAATGTAGAACATGATTATATTATTTCTTACATGTATCTAAATTAGAATTTTATTTTGAATATAATGAATTACTTGGGTAATCTGTTTTCTAATAAAGACTAATTCATGTGACTGTAAAGATGCTTACCTTAAATATGTAGAGTAACCTCTGTTTTAATTATATAATATTTTTATAACAGTTAGATTCCTATGAAAGAGATCATTGTAGAGTTAATTATATATGAGTAAGAACATAAAGTTAATATATAAGAGGATTATTAACTTAAAAAAGGATGTAGCATTCAAGTCTATTAATTATAAATAGAAATAAAATTTTCAAGTTGAAAGTATCAATGATCATAAATCACTATTAGATATCAATCCATAAATGGACCATCTAGATTGAATATTTAAAAGGGTTTATAAGAAAAATAAATTCTTTTTGAATATAAGAAACAATAAAAAACATGACAATATAGGAAATTGTAAGAAATTCTTGAACTGTGGTGATACTTATAATGAGGTCATCTGCTATCAATGTAAGATAAAAGGAAATGTCAAAGTTGAATGTCCTACAATAAAATATAAAAATAACTATGATTAAAATGATATGATGTGTGTGAAATAAGTGAAGTAAATATGTAGTGGTTATAAAGATTGATCTAGTGACTCATTCTTCAGTCAGGATAAAAAACATGATATAGAAAAAAAGTCTTTTATAACATACATATCTGAGGTATCAAATATTTTTCCTACTTCTCCTAAAATTATTTATAATATTTATGGAAAATAAAACAATTATAAAGATATTTAAAATCAGGATATGTTTTAATATTGAAATATAATTGAAGATACATTTAATTATATGAAAGTTAAGTATAAAATTATAAAGAAAAATCATACATTAAATAAAAACCCTTCTCTTTATTACATATTTAAACATTCTTTATTACATACAAATTCACTTAATATAGCCCATAAGATTGAGAGGTCTAGTTTCTTTGGGGATTATGAACACTACATGGAAACTTAAGACAAAAATATACAACATCTTTTTTGAAAACTTATTTTACATGACCAAAAAATTCCTTTGTACTTATCATTGTATGGGAAAACCTAAGGATATGTATAAGAAAATAGTGAGATATAAAGCCCAGTAATGGAGTAAACAAGGCATAACATGAAGAATACAATACATGTTAATTAGTAGGAATATCAATGGAGCATAAGAGAAACATGACCATAAAGGCATTATATAGCATGATTATAATAACATGAAGATTTGGAAATGCAATTTAACATGATATTAGCATGATCCAAGGATAATTGAACATAGAGCATGATTAAACCCTCATTTGACATGAATAAGCATGTGTAAACCCAAACTAAACTTTAATTATCATGATAAAACCATCATTTCACTTTAATTTAGACGCCTAATATAGAAGAATTTCTTGAATGTATACGAGGAGAGAGAAATCCTTTACAGAATTTTGGCACGGTAACATGTGTACATAGGAGGCATTCATGAAATAGAAAGGGGTCTCTCATCATTCATACATAAGGGGGGAAGTATAGGTGGGTTGTGAAATCATAACCCAACATTTTTAATTGAAAAAGAAATGTAATAACAATATAAAGAAACTTGTACATAATTAAGGTAGGAAGGAATGTGAGGATCCCTTACATGAAAGTGTGATTTCATAGGCTTGGGAGAGGCTTGAGGAAGGACTCATGGGAGATTGGGGCACCATGGTAGGATTATAGAGAGGGTAGGGAAGAATTTGGTCTATCTCTAAAGGTTTTGAGTAAAGATAAGTGTGATTTTGAATGGGTTTTTATAGGAAAGGAGAGGGGAATTATTTAACATTTCACAAACTTAGATTTTGGAATTTATATAATTAAAAATTCAAGTCCACAAACCAAAACATGGGGTTTTCCCATAGTTTTTTCCAAACGGAATTGAAAAAAATTGTTTTATAAAGAAAACATTTGAACATATTTGTAAAGACTCATAATTCCTGTGGAATTTTTTTTAAATACATTGGACTTTTACGAGTCTGTAGTTTTTGATGGCACTTGATTCAATGGCCCGGTGTTCTTGGAATGAATTTCTGATGTTTTTTTCATTTATGTTTAGTAAACGTACATGTAGGATTTTATATCTTTTGAACTGGTACTCGGAATTGAAATCTGAGGGCACTATTGAACTCGCAGCGCTGATATTTGCTTTAGGAGACCTTTACCGAAGTTGCATTGTATCGAGGCTGGAAGTAAATTTATGGGGTTTCTAAATAAATTAAATAAAAATATGTCTAGCATATTTTTATTTGAATGGTAGTTAAAACCTCTAAAGAAAGGTTGGACGTGGGGTCTACCCACGCATAACCTCTCTTGGGAGGATATTATGTGGTGGGGCCCACATGATCTCAAACCCTCCATTAACACCCCATTAACTCACCGTTATTAATTTGACACCCTACTTCATTAATTGAAACTCTCCATCTCCCTTTTCTGAATTTTGAATCCATTCCTACACATTAAATTAAATGTTTTGTCACATTTAATTAACGACAACGCTTGTGTTGTTGTGCTATAAAAACAATAGAGAACTTCATCTATTATTTTTGGCTTAGTTTTATTTGGTGGAAACTTGGGAGAATCCTTGGAGAATTATCTTCTCCAATGAAGAACCATCACCCGAGAAGAACGCCTCTTCCTTCCAATGAAGAACGTGAAGAACGCTGGTGACATCCTTTGTTCTTCAACTTCTTCCTTGGATGTCTTCTTCTTTCTCTTACCAGAACAAAGGATGGAAGACGCCGCCCGTGAAGAACTCCAATGACGCTTCTTCCTCTGATGCTCCCCAACGTCAATGAATTGACACCACCTCTTCCATGACTTGTCA
The DNA here is from genome assembly GCA_963277665.1 of Viscum album. Classification (NCBI taxonomy): domain Eukaryota; kingdom Viridiplantae; phylum Streptophyta; class Magnoliopsida; order Santalales; family Viscaceae; genus Viscum; species Viscum album. The sequence goes on from OY728150.1 coordinate 1,596,034,473, forward strand.
ACATTAAACAACAAATATGAGGTACGGGTTTGAGTTGAATTCTTTTCTTGTTCTTCATCATTGAATCTTAGTTTATATTTTGTCCAATTTTTATCACCTAACGTGGAGGGCAGGAGCCGAACAAACACGGCCTGACATCCCTCCAAAGGTTCTTGAATGGTTGATGACGACGGTGGAGCAACGGCGCCACCAGAAGAGAGAACTGCAGTGGTTCATCAGTGGCCGGTGACGGGCCGGACTTGAGGAAACCGGCAGCATGAGGCTGCCAGAGAAAGGCGTGGCACCGTCATGCCGCATGGAGGAGCCACAGGCCGTGGCCAAACTAGGCCACGATGGAGGAGGCATGGCATCATCGCGTCGCGCGGTGGAACCGAAGGCTGCAGCTAGGTTGGTCCGCGGCGGTGGAGGCGCGGCGCCATCGTGTCGCACGAAGAGCGAGAGGACAACAACCCCTAAACCGAAACAGTGTGCCGCTTCTGTTTGACAAACTGGGGAGGGGCGCGACACCCCCTCCTTTGCGTGGTTGGCCAGGCCTCCCTTGGCCGGACCGCCCAAGGTCGGGCCGCCCAAGGCCGGGCCGCCCCCGGCCGGGCCGACCTCGGGCCTTACTGTCTCTTCGGAGCTGGACATCCCCTCGGCTCGGGTGACTTCCTCAGACTGAGTCGGACCCACAGACTGGGTCAGACCCCTATTCTGACGAGGTCAGGTCGGGTCGGTCAGACTGGGTCGGACTGGACCCAGACCAGCTTTGGTCATTTACACCATTTTTCCAGCATCTAGAGCTACGGGTGTCTGATCAACAAACCATCTATGACGATGAATTTATTAGAGAGAGATGATACTTTTGGCATACTCCACTTGGTGTTCGGATGTAGTTGGGGTATAAACAGGTTGGCTTGAGCCTAAAAACCAACTAGGTCCCTGAAATGGAAATGCCCATAACTCACGGACCAGACGTCCGTTTGACGCGCCGTCTTCCACGTTCTGTTCCTTGTGATGTGATGGAACTATGAGATATATCAACTCAGGAAATTGTGATAGTTTATGCATTGACACTTGGCTCGAGGTTCAGACCCTCCCGGAATCGAGCGTGCTGTGTGCGGGAACCCTAGGGCTAGCTGTGACTGCGATGATACTGAACCAGAATCCTCTGTGGGTTCGACAGCGATGACTACTATACCGAAATCCTCTGTGGGCTCGACAGCGATGACTACTGTTCTGAAATCCTCTGTGGGCTCAATAACGATTACTACTGTATCGAGATCCTCTATGGATCCGACAGTTCTAACTTTTATTCATTTATCAGGTGTGGGTCTGACATAATAGCTGGTCCTGTATCCTGTGTGGGTCCGATAGCTTAGCTGGTCCTGTATCATGTGTGGGTCTGACAACATAGAAGAATTAGTAACTACATCAAATCATCTCTATAACTCTACAAAATATGTATACCTGTGTGAGCGGAGTCATGTATTTCAACCATTATCATCGTGGTGATTGAATTTATCATGCAGTGTGGAATGTTTTGTGCTTGGGCTCAAGAGTTTGAGCTGGATTGTGATTGATAACATATGTATGTGTATGGGAAGATACCTAAACAGGGTTTTTTGATACTTCATGATTGTATCTTTCTATTTTGGTTTATCCTTTGTGGATTCTGGGAGTCCTTCGAGGGTCCTGGGGTCCCCTACTGAGTATTGTTATACTCACCCCTGCACGGGCTTCGCCAGCACCTTGCTGTGTTATGTGCAGATGACGGTCAACAGTGATCGAGGTTGAGGGTGACTGATGGGAGGGTGCTCGGAGATGGACTAGAAGGGACATACCGCATGGACAAGTTGTTCGTGTTCTGTACTGACCCTTCAGTTTGGATTCCACGTTGGACAACCCATAGGATGTCTTCCTTTTTTACTTGTACTTGTTGTTCAGTTGGGATTGTATACGGGCCCACATACTTTCAGCACACTTTTATTTTCTATTTTAGTACTTATTGCTTCTACAAAATATGTTCAAACAGTGTGTGTTATAGGTTTAAAGGCAATGCCTTACCTTTTTATCAGGATTACACGTTTGGTGCTAGTCACCAGCCCCTGGCCTATGGGAGGCATGCTTGGGGTAGTCATGGAATGGGCCCCGAGGATGGGTCGTGACAAATTGGTATCAGAGGAGTCGGTTCTACCACAGAACATTGAATCTAATTATTTTAACAACAATAGTGTTATGTTTTTTTGGGTGTGGTTATTAGTTTAGGGAAAGTTGTGTTGTTGGGGAAGCCTACGTATCCATACACTCAGACTCTGACTTCTGATCTCCGACTCAGTGCACGAAAACACTGATTGGGTGTGTGTTTCCTTTGAAAAAGTTGTCTTTGTGATTAATTTGTGTCAGCTCACCAGGTATACTATTTTAACTGTGGTGCACCTATTTCTTTTCAGGATAGCCCCATGAAGGCATGCATCTAGGGTTCTGAGTTTCATACAAGATGGTAGCCCACCGAGCGATAAGGCCTCGGTGTAGGGACCAATCACAGTGGAGGTACCAGTGGTACCACTACCTACTAGCCCACCGATACCACCAGCTCCAGTAGCAGAGAGTTCACACCATCTGAGAGCATTTCATGAGTTCTAGCGTGAGAGGCCGCCCAGGTTCTGGGGAGAGACGGACCCACTAGCAGTTGAGGATTGGATGGAGGATATCATGAGAGTTTTCAGATTGGTAATGACACCATCCGATCTCATGGTGATCCATTCCATGAGTCTCCTGCATGTAGAAGCAGGCCGATTGTGGAGCCTCATGCTCCAAGTGCATGATGAGGCATCATTACTCTGGACAGACTTTGAGAGTCTCTTCCGATCAGAGTTTGTTCTATCCACCCTCCGTGAGGTAAAGATTCAAGAGTTACTTCATCTATAGTAGGGTAGCATGACAGTAGCTCAGTACTCAGCGAGGTTCACCGAAATCTCATGCTACTCCACGGATATGGTATGATAACCTTTCTTCAGGGCCTGAACCTTCGAGCAGGGACTCAGGTATGAGATCAGGGCTTCAACGATCTCCCTTAACATCCCGATACAGGCGGGGGTGTTTGAGAGAGCCCTTCTAGTGGAGAGTTTTCTCGCTGATCAGTCACCAGCAGTGAGACCCACCACAGGTCGACACGTAGTAGAGTCTTCTGCAACCAGTAGTAGAAAGATGTCGAAGTGGTCCAAGAAGACCATTCCATCAGTTGGGAGACCCCAAGATATAGGTTCGGTTGTGTGGCGCACATAAGACATAACCAGCTATACGAGGAGAAGGTAGTGCTATGCATGCGGCGGGCAGGGTCAAATGGCCAGTGACTACTTGACCTGCCATGCAGATGAGTAGTTAACAGTAGAGGGACCTCCCAGGTAGAGGCAGAGGTTTGACCATGGTGGTCTATCGAGAGCAGGCGGATGTGGCAGAGGACCTGGTCGAGCTGCGGGTGGTGTACAACATTTCGAGGCCCTACCACCACAACCTCCACTAGAAGGTCCACCCCGACCACAGGGGGCTGTTGGATAGAGGCAAGCTCAGCTTTAGGCAGCCGAGGACTAAATCCACGGTGCACCTAAGATTATTTGAGGTACTCTCTGTGTCTACTTCACCCATGATGCAGTACTTATAGACACATCTGCGAGTCATTCTTTTATTCCCACTGCCCTCATTTAGAGCTCAGAGATTATGACAGAGCCATTGGATCGATCCATACAACTAGAGACTCATACGGGAGGAGACTTGACGATGAAGTACTAGTTTCGGTAGTGTGTGATTACTTTAAGAGGCGAGAGACTCGGTTGGGATCTCTGCGTAGTGGTGTCAAGGCCTTACGACGTAATCTTGGCTGTGTAATTGTTACCCATAGTTCATGCTCACATTGACTGTATTAGGCGCAAAGTGTGGTGTATCCACACGGATAGGACCAGTTTCACCTTCACTAGTCAGAATGGAGCCTTTGCAGCGCATGATGGACTTACACAGAAGAGAGGGCAGCCGATCACACATCATTTGGCTAGTCTCATCCTCAGAGTGGTTGATGTGTAGAGTCTGATTTTTCCTGTAGTGGTGTATCAGTACGCGGATGTTTTCCCTGACGATATTCCAAGACTACCTCCTCATAGAGAGGTTGACTTCTACATTGAACTATACCCCAGGATGACACCGATATCTACTCCAGCATATCGGATGGATCTTATCGATCTTCGTGAGCTGTGGGTACATCTAGAGGACTTGTGGGGAAAGTTATTTATCGGACCTAGTGTTTCACCCTGGGCATCTCCGATTTTGTTCTCCAAGATGGTGGATGGGAGCTTTCGACTGTGTGTTGACTACCGTCGCCTGAACCAGGTGATCGTGAAGAACAAGTAACCACTCATGAGGATTGATGACCTCTTTGATCAGCTCAAGTTGGAAGGATGATTCTCAAAGATAGACCTTAGGGTAGGCTATCACCAGCTCAGAGTTCGAGATGAGGATGTGCAGAAGAGGCCTTCGGGTGTCGGTTTGGCCACTATAATTTCTTGGTAATGCCCTTCAGAATATCCAACAGTCTATCAGTGTTCATGAGTCTCATGAACATGATCTTCTAGCTTTACCTCGATCACTATTTTGTAGTCTTCATCGGTGACATATTGATCTACTCGAATACTGAGGAGGAGCATGTCTACGATTTGCGGGAAGTACTGGACACACTTCGAGAGCACCAAATTTATGGAAAGCTCTCAAAGTAATCGTTCTGGATTCGAGAGTTTCACTTATTGGGACACATCATCTCGGAGGATGGGGTTGTAGTGGTCCTAGTGAAGATCAAGGCCGTTCTTGATTGGGAGCCACCCCGGAGTGTGATGGAGGTACAAAGTTTTCTGGGACTGGCTGGGTACTATCGGAGATTTGTTCCAGATTTATCCAGAGTTTCAGCACCTCTTTCAGCTTTGTCGAAGAAGGGGAAACCCTTTATGTGGTTAGAGAGATGCCAATAGAGCTTTTAGGAGCTGAGGCAGAGGTTGACTAGTGTGCCAATCTTGAGGATTCCAGAGGAGGGCGTTGGGTACGTAGTTTACTACGACAAATCAGGGACCAGACTAGATTGTGTCCTAATACAAGAGCGAGCAGTGATTGCGTATGGTTCTCGATAGTTGATACAGAATGAGCAGAACTATGCTACCCATGACCTGGAGTTAGAAGTTGTGGCCATCGCCTTGATGATGTGGAGATACAATATGATGGGCGAGCATTTTATAGTCTACTCTGACCACCAGAGTCTAAGGTACATCTTCTCACAGAAGGACCTGAACCTGAGACAGCGGCGATGGATCAAGTTCCTCCATGAATATGACATTAATATAGTCTATAATACTGGGAAGGGGAACATTGTAGAAGATTATCTCAGTAGTAGATTAGGCATTCAGCTACCAGGAGAGGTGACAGAGCAGTTGGCCGCGTTGCAGATATCCTTTGTGGATAGAGATGGAGCAGCCTTTCTGTTGCCTATCACAGTCACTCCTCCACTTCTTCGGCGTGTTTGGGAGCCAAAGCATGGGGATGTTGACTGTGAAACATGACTTGCTCATATATCCACAGGTCAAGCACTTGATGGATTTTAAGAAGGTGGGGAGAACGTCATTATCTTTAGAGGATGTACCATGGTACCGGTTGCACTTCATGAGGAAGTGTTGTAGGAGTTCCACACATCTCCTTTAGCGGTGCATCTAGGAGTGGTGAAGATGTATCATGCCCTCTGATGATAGAACTGATGGCTAGGTATGAAGAAGGAAGTAGTAGAGTTTGTCTTACAATGCCTCACAAGTCAGAAAGTGATGGAAGAGCACTAGGTTCCAATAGGCTTGGTTCATCCCATAGAGGTCCCAGAGTGGAAGTGGGATGAGATATCCATGGATTTCGTTATTGGACATCCACATACATCCAGAGGACATGACCCCATCTGGGTGATTGTCGACCGACTCACCAAGTTGTCCCACTTCATACCGATCAGAGAGAAGGGCTCAGTAGTGATCTTGGGACGCCTCTACATATAGGATATCATACAAATTCATGGTGTTCCATCGATGATCATATCTAATAGAGATGCATGTTTCACATCCTGGCAATGGAAGGGGTTCCAGGAGGCTCTCGGGACGCATCTTCGCTTGATCACCGCCTTCCATACTCAGACGGATGGCCAGACTAAGAGGACAATTCAGAGGCTCAAGGAAATGATTCTTGCATGCGTCCTTGACTTCGGTCGCAGCTAGGAGGATCACTTACCCTTGGTAGAGTTTGCATATAACAACAACTACCACTCCACCATCAGGATGGCACCTTAAGACGCACTGTATGGCCAACCTTGTAGATCACCTATGTGCTGGACTGACCGAGGGGAGTCAACATTTTTTGGACCAGAGATGGTGCAGGCTACGACAAAGAAGGTGTAGATCATACAGAAGCATATGAAGACTACACAAAGTCGGTATAAGTCCTATGCTGATAGGAGACGGAGACCACTAGAGTTCGAGGATGGCGACCATGTCTTTATACGGGTTTCATCTTGACAAGGTCTATAGATATTTGGCTGAGGTAGAAAGTTATCTCTGTGATTAATCAGATCGTACCACATCCTCAGTAGAGTAGGCAAGGTGGCTTACTGCCTGGACCTTCCACTTCAGTTCCACCAGGTGCACGACATCTTCCACATATCATATCTAATATGATATGTGCATGATTCGTCCCACATCATCGACCACGAGGAGATGGACATCGATGACGGGGAACATTCACGAAGGTTCTAGTGGATATTGACGATCGATAGGAGCGGGTCCTGCGTGGACGATCGATTCCTCTGGTGCATTTTTGCTGGCAACACAGGAACCTCCAGAATAGCACATGGGAGCGGTAGGATCATATGCGTTCTTAGTACCCCATTTGTTTCCTTAGTGTGAGTTGTAGCTTTCAGGGACGTAAATCCCTGAGGTGGGCAGTATATAAAGACCCAAAATTCCTATGGATTTTTTTTTAAATAAATGGGAATTTGAAAAGTCCGAAGTTTCTGACAACACTTGATTCTGAGGCCCAGTGTGCCCAAAATCAATTTATGATGTTTTGTTCGGGTAGGTTCAGTAAACGTACGTGTGGGATTTTATATCTTTTGAACTGATGCTCGGAATTGAATTCCTAGGGCACCGTTGAACTCGCAGCACCAGTATTCGCTCAAGCATACCTTTACTGCAGTTGCGTTTTATCGACGGTGGAAGTTAATTTTTGGGGTTTCTAAATAAATTAAATAAAAATATGTCTTGAATATTTTTATTTGAAAGGTAGTTAGAACCACGAAAGGGAGGTTGGATGTAGGGCCCTCCCGTGTATAACCTCCTTTGGGAGGATATTATGCGGTGGGGCCCACAAGAGCTCAAACCCTCCATTAACCCCCCCATTACCTCACCATTATTAATTTGACACTCCACTTCATTAATTGAAACTCTCCATCTTCCTTGTTTGAATTTTGAATACATTCCTCCACATTAAATTAAATTTGTTGTCACATTTAATTAACGACAACTCTTTTGTCGTTGTGCCATAAAAATAATAGAGAACATCCTCTATTATTTTTGGCTTTGTTTTCTTTGGTGGAAACTTGGGAGAATCCTTTGAGAATTATCATCTCCAACGAAGAACCATCACCCGTGAAGAACGCCTCTTCCTTTCAATGACGAATGTGAAGAACGCCGGTGACATCCCTCAATCTTTGACTTCTTCCTTGGACGTCTTCTTCCTTCTCTTACCAGAAAAAAGGAGGGAAGATGCCTCCCACGAAGAGCGCCGACGACGCTTCTTCCTCGGATGCTCCCTGACGTCAATGAATTGGCGCCGCCTCTTCTGCGACTCGTCAACGATCCACAAAAATATGGGGTAGGGGTTTCAGTTGAATTCTTTTCTTATTCTTTTTCATTCAACCCCGGTTTATGTTTCAGCCAATTGTTATCACTTAACACGGAGGGCGTGGGCGGAACAAACATGACTCGACGTCCCTACGTTGGTTCTTGAGTGGTCGACGGTGGAGGTGGCGCAACAATGCCACAGGATGAGAGAACCGCGGAGGATCATTGGCGGCCGACGATGGGCCGGCTGCGAGGAAACTGGAAGCGCGAGGCCACCGAAGAAAGGCATGGCACCGACGTGTCGCCCGGAGGAGCCGTGGGCTATGGCCAAACCGGGCCGTGGTGGAGGAGGCTTGACGTCGGCGCGCCGCGCGGTGGATCTGAAGGTCGCGTCCATGTCAGGATATGGCGGTGGAGGCGCGGCACCGTCGCGCCGCGCGGAGAGTAGGAGGACCGCGGCGCAGTCGTGCCATGGTGGAGAAGCAGTGGTGGTCGGTCGGGCCGACCGACGTGGAGCCGGATGAGCGGTACCAGCTGGTTCCCATGGCCCCTGAACCGGTGCAGCACGCAGGTTCTGTTCGACATACCGGGGAGGGGTGCGGCACCCCCTCCCTCGCGTGGCCTCCCTTGGCCAGGCCACCCTTGGCTGGGCCACCCTTGGCCAGGCCGCCCATTGGGTCGGGCTGTCCCTTCAGACCGGGTCATCCCCTCGGCTTGGGTCGCTTCCTCAGACTGGGTCAGACCCACGGACTGGGTCATACCCTGGTTCTATCCAAGTTAGGCTGGGTCGGTCCGACTGGGTTGGACCGGACCCGGACCTACTATGGTCATTTACACCTTTTATCCAGCATCTAGAGTTACAGGTGTCCCATCGACAGACCGTCTACGACGATGGATTTGTTTTAGCGAGATGATACTTTTTTCATACTCCACTTGAGTTTCAGATGCATTTGGGGTACAGATGGGTTGGTTTGGGCCTAAAAACCAACTAGGCCCTATGAACGGAAATGTCAATAAATCACAGATCAGACATCTGTTGACACGCCGTCTGTCACATTGGGTTTCTTATGATGTGACATAACTTTGAGATACATCATCTCAGGACTTAGTGATAGTTGATGTATCAACACTTGGCATGATGAGAGGACCCTCCCGGAATAGAGAGTGCTATGTGTGGGAACCCTAGGGATGGCTGTGACTATGATGATACTGTACCAGAATCCTCCGTGGGTTCGACAACGATGACTATTGTACTGGAATCCTCCATAGGTTCGACATAGATAACTACTGTACGAGAATACTCCATGGGTTTGACTATGATGACTACTGTATCGGGATCCTCCGTGGGTCCGACAGTTCGGATTTCTATTCCTCTATCATGTGTGGGTCTGATAGAATAGTTGGTCCTATATCTTTTGTGGGTCTAACAGCTTAGCTGGTCCTATATCCTGTGTGGTTCTGATAGATTAGATGAATCCGTAACTACATCTAATCATCTCTATCACTCTACAAAAGATGTATACCTGTGTGAGTTGAGTCATGTCTTTCAACCATTATTCTCTTTGTGATTAACTTTATATTCCATTGTGGAATGGGTTCTTCTTGGGCTTGAGAGTTGGAGCCCTACTATGATTGATAACTTCGGTATATATATGGTCATATACCTAAGTAGGGTTGGTTGATACTTTTTGATTGTATCTTTATACTGTGGTTTATCCTTTGAGTATTCTGGAAGACCTTCGGGGGTGTCGGGGTCCCCTACTGAGTGTTGATATACTCACCCCTGCACGGGCTTCGCCTGCACCTTGTTGTGTTCTGTGCAGATGACGGTCAGCAGTGATCGAGGCAGAGGGTGATGGATAGGAGGCTGCTCGGAGATGGAATACACAGGATGTACCACATGGATGAGTTGTTCGAGTTCTGTACCAACCCTTCAGGTAGGAATCCCCAGTGGATGATCTAGGAGCTGTTTTCCATTTATTCTGGTACTTGTTATTCTATTGGGTTTTTACACTAGCCCACTTACTTTCAGCACACTTTTCTTTTCTATTTGAGTACTTGTTGCTTCTACATATTGTGTTCAGATAGTTTGTGTTACTGGTTTAAAGGCAATGCCTTCCCTTTTTATTTGGATTACACCTTTGGTGCTAGTCACCAGCCCTTGGCATATGGAAGGTGTGCTTGGGGTAGTCACGACACGGGCCCCAAATACAGGTCATGAAACTATTAAAATATTAGTCTTGCTTATGTGAAGGTGAGTCACACCCTGAAGGAAATCATTTTAAAAAGCTACAATATTTTATAAGTCTTGGAGGGTCAATTAAGGAACCATATAATTAATCAAAAAAAACTAAAATAAAACTATATAAATGGTAAAACATATATTGGCTGAATATACATTTTTAGATTTTTATTACATCAATATTGTTTCATTATTATATGATAAAACACATTATATATTTAATCGGTATTTTATTTTTACCCAAAAATGTGACTATCTCTGAAAATAATAAAAAATTCACCGTTATATAATTTCAACATCTTGTTTCCAAAAATAATATTAATTTTTTTCTAAATAATTTTCTAAATATGTGAATTTTTACTTTTAAAATAAAAACCGAAATTTATCAAATATTCATGGGTTTTGACAAAAACAACATTTAAACCGTAATAAAAAAACCATTGTATTCATAAAAAATTATATGATCATTTATATTTAATAAAAAGTAATTTAGTAATAATATTTTATTAAAATAATATTTTATTAAAAAATCAATTAATTAATCAAAATATATTTCTTAATTGAGTGTCATCTAAAAATACTATTTGTGATTTGAAAACCATTTACAATGTAACAATAATAAAATGAATGTATGTTCTTTATTCTGTAAAAAAATAATTCACATAATCATTGTGCTAGGGTCTTATTACATAACCCCTTATAACACCCACATAAAACCTAAGGGTAAGGTGTGTGATGGTGATAGACTCTTATGGTATCTCATTTAACATCGCTCGGGTGGTAATCTTTATTAACTTGCACTTCATCCATAGGTAATTACTTTAAATCTTAATGTGTTGATGCTTGGCTTGGGATTGGTCCAGAAAAAATCCTACTGTTTCTACCACCATTAAAATCTCTGAGAAAAGGGCTTCATGTAGAGACATTTTTATGGTTGAGGCCGCCACTTATTTTGTCTGAGTAAAATTGATTTGTTAAAGTCCTATATTTATATTAATTATGTTATCACTACTCGAAATTTATATTAGAAAAGGTGAAAATTATTTACATTAATTTAAAATGTAAAATCATAAAACCAAGGAAGCACATATGTCTTATATAACCATTTTTCATAATTAGATCAAGAAGTATTTTCATTATTAAAATTGTGGGTCATTACAATCTTCCCCCCTTAAGAAATTTCTCCCATGAGTTTTTCATTTTTCCACACTAAAATAGTTGAGGGTAACTCTGCTTCATCACTTCCTCTTATTCCCACATCGCCTTTTCAAGCTCGTGGTTTCACCAAAACAACTTGACGAGTGGCATTGTCTTATTTCGTAGAAATATTTCCCTATAATCTAAGATGTTCACCAGCTTCTATTCATTCGATAGGTCATTCTCTAATGGTACCATCTCTAGATTGAGTAAATACCATTGGTCAGGTATATGCTTTTTCTATAGTGATATATCAAAAATATCATGTACTTGAGATTGGTTCAGTTGGAGTGATAATTGATAGACCACTACTCCAATGCGATCAAATATCTCGAAAGGGACTATGTACCTTGGACGAAGCTTTCCCTTCTTCCCAAATCTCATAAATCTCTTCCACTGTTATATTCATAAAATACCATGTCTCCTACATCAAACTCTAGGTCTCATCGACGATTATTATCATAGCTCTTTTGTCATCTCTGAGTAGCTTTAATGTGCTGCAGGATGTTCTTAACCATCTCCACCCTTTATTAGACCGTTTATGGACCTAGGAGTTTTTTCTTGGAAACATAATCTCAACATGCCGATGTTCTGCACCTCTTCCCATAAAGGTCTTCATAAGGAGCCATTTGGATACTTGAGTAGAAAATGTTATTGTAATAGAACTCAACCAAGAGAAGATGTTGATCCCATTATCCTTTTAAGTCTATTGAGTATGATCTCATTATGTCCTCATGTGCTTGGATATTCTACTCAGATTGGCCATCAGTTTGAGGATGATAAGTCGTACTGATGTTCAGCTTAGTATTCTGAGTATGTTAGAGACTCTTCCATAAAATTTAGGGGAATCTTTGATCTCAATCATATAAAATAGATAGTGGTAATCTATGTGGCCTTACCACTTATCTGATGTATATTTGTTCCAGTTGATCCAATGATAAATCCTCTCGAATTATAACGATGGGTGGAGTCTTTGTAAGGCAATCCACAACAACCCAGACAACATTGATTCCTTTAAATATATTCGAATGTTCGATGAAAAAGTCCATGTGGATTTTTTCTTATTTCCATATTTGTATGGGTAATGGTTGTATAATCCCATAGAATGTTTCCTCTCATCCTTCACTTACTAATATACCAGACAATTTGATGTATACTTAGAAATCTCTTTCTTCATGTTATCCCACCAATAATGCTCTCGGAGATCTCGATACAGAAGGTCCTGGGTGTTGAGGAAGCATGGTTGGGACGAAATCAAAAATTGATTTTTCCCATGATCAATGATTTTTCTGGGATCAATACGATGATGAGAACCAGTCTCCACAGAATATAATCAAAGATTCAGATAAAAAAGGAAGAGGCCCAAATACATTAGAGAGGATCATGCCCATCAAGCATATAATTAATTTAATTAATTTTATAAAGAAAATAATACCTAGATCTTCAGTATATTTTTATTGATGGTTATGATCATTCTTAATGACCCTTATCGATAATATCATTGCACTAGTAAGGATTAAAACTAAAATCCCTCTATCAGTGATCCACACATGCTCTGATGGCCTCCGATCGACATCGATCATTCTCTAGGTGGTAGCTTGGTGAAGTGAGTGTCATGGGACAATAATTCTTGATCTCTTCTTCTTCGGCCTTGAAGAATGTATCCCATTCATGAGAGGGGGATGAAAAGGATTTGAGAGAGAAATTGTTTGGCTCATCAATTCTCAATTCACCAAGCTTTCCGTGTCATGTGGTGTCTGGAAAAATAGGCATACTTTTCTATTTATATTCATGAAACATCAGTTACAATATTTAATTTCATAATAGTAGTTAAATAAATTCAAGAACATAGATAAAACTCATGCTCATAATAATAATACCACGTCATTATTTATAGCGTACCAACTTGAGAAAAATGGAATTATAAATAAAATTCCATGTTATAAAATAATTACAGTATCGTTATTATTTTAACATGTTCGAAATAGTTAAATAATAATTTACCATCTTGTGAATAATTATTTTACTACCAGACATTCCTTGGTCCACTCAAACTTCACATCCATTTATTGAACACCCAAATAAATAAATAAATAATTTATTCTTTTAAATTTATATTTTTTTAACAAACTAGTAAATAAATATTTATTAAATGTTAAATAAAATAAATAAATAGATTTTATTTAATTTATGAGATCATTTTAACTAGAATAATATTATTACATGGTCTTGAGAATGTTATTTATTTCATTAATTAAATTCAAATAGAATTTAACTGAGATAACAAAAAACACATAGTGTGTGACCCTCTAGGATTCTTTCTCATTGACATTAGGCTGGATTGCCTAAATTCCAAGAGTCCTGTATAGCAACGGGTCAAGGAAACCAAGAGAAAGAAAGTAATGTCACAACAACGACATCCACACATGAACACTCACTATGTAATATTTTCCCATTGTCACAATATCTAATCAATTAGGTTTCATTATAGTGTCATCAACTTTTATGCTTGATACGTCATTATTTGACTACCTGAAGTAAACTCATCATTACACCATGTCCATGGAATTTCATGTGATGGTTATATTTCAATCAAAGGTTCAAGATATTAAATTCCATAAATGGAAGAGAAGAATACTTCATCGACTTATCCATTTATAACATTCCACTCATGATGCACCCAACATAACCTACTTCTCGCCAACTATCTACATGCCGGTTTTTTCAGTAAATCAAAGTACATGGGTCATGACACATATTAATGATAATATTAAATTCTAAGGATCATTACACACACTCACAAATAGAAATATTCGATGACACCCGAACATGCAGAATTCCTACTGGCGGCTCTGTTCTAATAATCTCTTATATTTGAGATTACCAAGTGAAATATTTATGAGAGGTAGTCCGATATACTTATGAGTAATCACCCCTGATGGCATGCATGCTATGTCTTCCATCATAGTATGTCATCCAACCGTAGAACTATATTTATGAATATTTTTATATAATTTCACGTTTCTCATCATAGTGAGTAACTGACATCACCTTATCAATACAAAAAATACTCTTGGACATTATTACATCATATTCATGTAGTACAATGAACAATATGTAATAATACATAAAATATCTAGGCAATTACGTAAAACTCATTGGTTCTTGGAAAATGAATTTTACAAACTCCCACTTGGAATAGATCCAACTCCCTAAGACTTTGAGTCTTCTAGACTTCACATGGTGATCATGTTTCAGCTGATTCAAGGCATTAGTCAAGGGTTCTGCCACGTTTTCTTACGTGGAAATACTACTCACTACAACTTCACCTCTCTTAGAAAAATCCGTCAAGTGATGATACTTTCTAAGTTTGTGCTTCGTCCGCAGATGTGACCTTGGCTATTGTGTGAGAGCCACCACTGCAGTATTATCACAGTATAGCGTGATGGGATTTTTACAGCTAGGTATCACATCTATCTCCTAGATGAATATTACCATCCAAACTACTTCTTTAGCTGCCTCAGAAGCTGTGATATACTCGGACTCTGCTGTAGAATATGTGACCACACTATTCTTTGAGCTCTTTTAGCACACTACACCTCAATTAAATGTGAAAATGTATCCCGTTTGTGACTTCATGTCATCTTGATCAGTCTGGAAACTAGCATCATAATATCCTCTGATAAATAGTTCCTCATCTCCTCCATAATCCAGGAATATATCATATGTATGCCTCATATACTTTAGGGTAGTCTTGACTGCCATCCAATTGCAGTCACTTGGGTTAGCTTGATATCTGCCTACCACAATCATTGTGTAGGCGACATCCCGCCTAGTACATAGCCTAGATAAATAACTGACCCAATTGCTGATGTGTATGGAGTATGTGCCATTATCTTTCTTTCATCATGTGTTTGAGAGAACATTTTCTTGGAAAGATGAATGCCATGTGATACTGGAGAAAATACCCTCTTGGATTGTTCCATATTGATTCTCTTCAGTATCTTAACAATGTATGTACTTTGACTTAGGCCTAGAAATATCTTGG
Organism: Viscum album; assembly: GCA_963277665.1. Classification (NCBI taxonomy): domain Eukaryota; kingdom Viridiplantae; phylum Streptophyta; class Magnoliopsida; order Santalales; family Viscaceae; genus Viscum; species Viscum album. The sequence continues at coordinate 1,596,049,846 of OY728150.1, forward strand.
ATCTATTATGATGGATCTTGATCCCAAGAATATATGCTGCCTCACCCAAGTCCTTCATAGAGAGACATTTATTCAACCATGCCTTAACAGACTGTAATACTGGTATCTCATTTCCAATAAGTAATATGTCATTAACATATACTATTAGGAAAGTGACTTCACTCCCACTAAACTGTTTGTAGACCTATGAATCACATTTATTCTCGATAAAACCAATTTTTGTTATGGATTTATCAAAATGTATGTCCATGACCAAGATGCTTGTTTTAATCCATTAATGGACTTCTACAACTTGCATACCTTATTGACATTATTTGGAGTCACAAACCCTTCAGGTTGTGTCTTGTAAACATCTTCTAGAAGGTTCCCATCAAGGAATACTGTTTTTACATACATTTTCCAAATCTCATATTCATGATAAGCTACAATGAAATCTATAATTCTGATGCATTTCAGAATTGCAATTGGAGAAAATGTTTAATTGTAGTCAATTCCTTGACGTTGTTTAAACCCTTTTGCAACCAGTCATGCCTTATAGGTACTGATTTGTCCTTCCATGTCTAGTTTCTTCTTGAATACCCATTTTCAACCAACAGGATTTACATCAACTGCAGGATCTACTAAAATCCAAACTTGTTTTTGGTACACAGAGTCCATTTCAGAATTTAAGGCTTCTTGCCACCTGGCAATGTCTATGCCACTTACTACTTCATTTTAGGTTAGATGGTCATTATTATCAACAAATAATGAGTCACCATCCTTTGTAACTAGAAAACCATACCAATCCAAATCTCTAACCTCTCTTTTACGCCTACACAGTACTTGTGTCTTTGGAACAGATTCTTCTTCCACGAGGCTTTGTGGAATATGTTCATGTACCAAACCATGTGTAACTTGAGCCTCGACTTCATCGAAGTCTATCTCGATCCCACAATCTCTTTTGGAGATTTTCTCCCTCTCAGTGAATATGGTATGTCTTGGAACTATATCCTTTTTGTCAGAGGGGTTGTATAAGTAATATCCCCTTGTTTCCTTAGGGTATCATATAAAGGTACACTTTGTGCCTTAGGGTGAGAGTTCTTAACCTGAAGAGGCCTTAACAAATGCTTCGCTACCCCATACATGAAAATTCAAAAACATGGCTTTTCTTCAACTCCATAACTCATATGGAATATCGTTTATTTATTTAGTTGGTAATAGGTATAGTATGTGTGCCACTATTTGTAATTCATACCCCCAAAAGGATAGTGGAAGACTTTCATGACTCATCATTGATTTCACCATGTTCAACAAGGTGTGGTTCCTCCTTTTGCATACACCATTACATTGAGGTGTGTAAGGATGAGTGAGTTGGGATAGGATCCAAAACTGTCATAAGTAATCAATGAAGTCATGATTAAGATATTATACACCTCTGTCTGAGCAGAGTTTCTTAATCTTCTTACCAATACGATTCTCAACTTCATTATTGTATTCCTTCAACTTGTCAAAGGAATCTGACTTATACCTCATTATGTATATATATCCATATCTAATAAAATCAATAGTTAATGTTATGAAATATGAGTAACCGACCTTTAAATCAACTGAAAATTGTCCACACACATTGGTATGAACCAATTCAAGAAGCTCTCTAGCCATTTCACCTTTCCCACTAAATGAAGCTTTGGTCATTTCCCTTTATAAATAAGAATGATGTACACCAAGTGGTTTTAGTTAAAAAGAATCTCTATATCCATCTTAATGTAACATTTTCAAGCATTTATCGATTACTTTACCTAGACACTGATGCCAATGTTGGGTGTGGTATGAGTCATATGAAGTTTCTTTATCATCTATTTCCATTACATGGTTTGTGTAATATATCACATAAAGGCCGTTGTAAAAATGTGCCCTACAAAAACTAATGCAATCTTTATAAAAAAGGAAACAATCATTTCCAAACATGAAAAAAATCCATCTATATCTAGTCTGTATACCAAAATTATATTTTTGGTTATAGAAGAAACATAAAAAAACTCTTTAACACCAAGATCATCACAGTTGGAAACGTGAGGTGGTAGACCCTGATAGCTACAATAGCAAGTCTGGCTCCGTTGACTACTCGTAGATTTACCACCCCTCGATCAATCTTCCCGAATCTAATTGGTTCCCACATTTGGATACATATGTGAGCACCAAAATCTGTATCTAATACCCAATTTGTAGAAATAGTTAGATTTCATTCAATATCAAACACACTTGAAGCATCCCCTTTCTTTTTAGGCTGGGTTCAGTTCTTCTTCCAGTGGCCCCTCTTGCCACAAACGAAACAAACAACCTCCTTTTCCCTTTCTTCCCATTTAAACTTCATTTTCTTGGAAGGTTGTGATGAATATTTGGGATTATTTCTCTTAGCCTTCCCTTTCATCTTATTCACCATAAGGGAAGAAGTAATTTCACGCTTCATATCTTTTCCACATGGATAATGAGGACAAGAAGATCACATAGAGATTTCTCAATGTTGTTCATATTGAAATTGTCAAAAAATTTAGGGAAGCTCTGAGGGTGTGATGTGAGAATGAGATCGGTTCCCAGTTCATCAGGTAGTTTATATCCTTAACCTCTAGGCACTCAATGTATCCAATGATCTTGACTACATGAGGCCGAGCTGGGTCAACTTTTCCAAGATTACTCTAAAAGTGTGGCTTATATATTTTAAACCACTCATGTATTCCTCTCTCATGGTAAATACCATAGAGGTTCTCGAGTTTTCTATAAGCATCCATATTTTCATGATAATTCATGAGCTCACTAGACATAGATGGTAACATCAAACATTTAACATTGACTGTGTTTTTTATATTTTTCTCATAGACCAAGAGATCCTCATCACTCTCCTCTTTGGTAGGTGGATCAGGTAATCCTGACTCCAATATGTAAGACTTCTGTTCATGGAGTAGGATCACCCAAAGGCATATAAACCATTCCTAGAAGTTACTGTCTGTGAGGATGTTGTCTTTATCCAGAATTGATCGCCGGGATAGTGTGGTTGACCAGCTTTGTCAGTTTTATTCTAAAATTAAAAGAGAAGATCATTAGTACATTCTTGATTACATTTAATGAGAAATAATAAATTTTAATAAGTCTCCTTCTATTTAATCAATTCCCAATGGCCCCCAACATTCAACTCGGAACGTCTAGTTTCCATGACAATCTAGTGGTAAGGATCCATATTCCACTTCTAATAACCCCAAAATGGGTTGGTCAATATATTAGAAGGTATTTATGTAGGTAGGTCTTTTACAACATTGGGCATGTAGATCCTTGATCTGTTGAGAGGACTCCCCATTCAAAAAATCATGACTTTTTATTTCCTCAACTCATACCTCCAATATTACACCAATTCTAGCAAAGGATACTCCTCTTAATGTAATATGGGTATGTAAACCAGAAACCTTTCATAAGGGATTCATGTATAAATGTAAGTGTCCCAAAAAGGGGTTTTCAAACACATAGTTTTATTGCGTTTTCCCTTAATCTAGTAATAAAAGGCTTGGCCTGACTCAATATTTTATTTGATGGATTTTTATCTCTTAGGTGTGAATTGTTTATTATCACATCATTTTTAATATTAAGTGCAACTTACTTAAGTGATTAACCATGTCTTGTTAATATTTACGCATAAGTTTGGTTTATTTTAGTTCCATATTTCATGCTTGTATAATTTATTAATTATGTGATCATGAAAGAACAACCCTAATGATAAACCCTGAAAATGATATAAATAAAATAATGTAAATTTCATGATCATGAGATTTTCTAATGGTTAGTTTATCTATAGTTTGATAAACTATCCCTGACCTAGGGGAAACACCTTGAGCCTTTTGGGTTTGTGTTTACAACTTCAACGTGTCCACCTCTATATCTACTAGGATTGGTTTTGTCTCAAATTCATCTTGAACCGCCTCCACTAGCTCAGAAGTTCCATCCATTACATATGCCTTTTTCTAACTGACATATAAGTGATGGGTAAAACAGGGATTTACATAATATAATCCTTGGGCAAGCACACGCTACATATTAATGAAGAGAAGGATATCAGGCTAACAAATTTAATAAATAAATTATAAGAAACCATATACATGCAATGGTCTTGGTCTAGCTCATGATCATCCATACATGCAATGATATGTACACATAAATAAAACTAGAATTCAATTTTTTAATTGTTCTTGTTTAGGAAAGATCATGCTCAAATCAATTTTTTATCATCTTTAATTAATAAATCCATTTATCTTAAACACTTTTTCTGAATTTCCTTGATATTCTAATCCATCATAAATTTAAGGAAATAAATTTAGTTAAAATTATCATTGTACATAACTTGTTCCTTGGAGGAAACCCGATGAATTCATATTCATAAATACCTAGTGATAATAAATGAACATTATATAGATGTTAAATTAAATATATATCTATATAACACATATCACGTGTTGTGCATCAGCTTTACTCCCAAACTATAGTACAAATCTCAAGGTTTTGTATAATATAATAATAAATTTTTATAAATCCACCTAATTTGGATGAGTACAGGATGTGTAGTTCCAACTACACGGCGTGTACTATTGTTCACCGTCCATCTGATGTACACGCTCGAGGAAACGACGTGTGAGTGTACTAGAAAAATCATTGGAGTAAACGACGTGTCTAGTGTGCCACACGCCATGTAGTTCCTCATTTCACGGTCCCCAGCCAAGAAAGCCATTTACGGGGTTCACGATCCAACCCTAACTCGAAGGGACTAGACACCGTGACCATTGGGCCAGATGACGTGTAATCTAAAAACCATGTTCCACTAGGTCCTGGTATACACATGGATTCATTTAGACTTAGAGAGAATCCAATGACACGGCTTTGTTTGGAGGACTAGACCTGGTGCATCGAACCTTGACTACACGACATGTACTACAGAATACAGGTTGTGTGTTATGGTGTTGTAAAAGAAAAGGATCCTATGGAACCTCCAGTTGAGATCTTCTATTTTATTTTAATAAAAATTAAAATAATATATCATTTCTTTAAGGTGAATGAGAAAATAAAGACGGGGAATAGATCTCAAGATTCAGATTTGTAGAAAAAATAACTTGAACTAAAAAAATTAAATTATTAAATGCGTAAATCATCAATAAAATATTTAAATAATTATAATCTATGATGTAACTGCTCTGATTCCACTTAATGGTTCCAGACGCAGTGGAAGCGTTGTTGGGATGGAACCCCACATTTATTTTTACCATAATCAATGATTATTCTAGGATCAATATGATGATGAATTCTAGTCTCTATAGAATAGAATCAAATATTTAGATAAATAAGGAAGAGTTCTGAAATCTTTAGAGAGGATCTTTCACATCATGTTTATAATCACATTAATTAATTTTATAAAGAAAATAATACCTGGATCTTCGATATTTTATTCACTGATGATGTTGATCATTTGGAATGACCCTTCCATATTATCTCATTGTACTTGTACAGATTCAAAATAGAATCCCTTTATCAGTGATCCACATATGCTCTGATGGCCTCCAATCGACACCGCTCATTCTCCGAGTTCTAGCGCGATGATGTGAGTGTCTTGTGTTGGTCATTCTTGATCACTTGTTCTTTATCCTTGAAGAACGTCTCTCGTTCTTGAGAGGGGGATGAAGAGGATTCTAGAGAGAAATTGTTGGGTTCTATATTTCTCAATTCACCATGATTGCGGTGTCGTGTGGTGTCAGGCCGAATAGGACCACTTTTCTATTTAAATGCATGGAACATCAGTTAAAATATTTAACTGCATAACAACAATTAAATACAGTAATGAACTTAGAGAAAAATCATGATCTTAATAATAATACCGCATCATTATTTATGGAGCGCAAACTTCTGAAAAACGGAATTATAAATAAAATTACATGTCCCAAAATAATAGTTGTGTCATTATTATTTTTAACTTATACCAACTAGTTAAATAATTATTTACCATTTTGCAAATAATTATTTTACAACCGAACCAGCCTTGGTCCCCTGGAACTCCACATCTATTTATTAAGAACTGAAATAAATAAATAAAAAATTTATTGTTTTAAGTAAATATTTTAGTTACAAACTAGTAGATAAATAATTAGTAAATGTCCAATAAAATAAATAAATATATTTTATTTAATTTATGTGATCATTTTAACATGAATAAAGTTATTTCACGGTCTTTAGAAAAATATTTATTTCATTAATTATACTCAAATAGAATTTAACCAAGAACACCAAAAAACACTTTCTGTGTGACCCTCTAGGATTCTTTCCCATTGGAATTAGGTGGGTTTTCTTAAAGTCCAAGAGTACTGTCTAACAATGGGTCAAGGAACCCAATATAAAAATCATAAAGCCGCAATAACGATATCCACATTCGAACACACATTGTGTATTATAATTCCTTTGTCACAATATCTTATCAAGCACGTTTCATGATAGTTTCATCAAATTTTTTTCTTGATACGTCGTTCTTTGACTACCTTAAATAAAATCATCTTTACACCATGGCCATGGAATTTCATGCGATGTTTCTATTTCAATCGAAGGGTCGAGATATCAAATTCCATAAATAGAAGATACAAATCCTTCATTGAATTATCCATTAATAACATGCCACTCGTGACACACCTAATGTACCCTACTTCCTTTCAACTGTCTGTGAGACAGTTTTCATCAGTAAATCAAAGTAAATGAGTCCTGAAATGTATTAATGATAATCTTAAAGTATAAGGATAATTAAACATGTTTGAAGATAGAAATATCCGATAATACCAAAACATGTAGATTTTTTACTGGTGGGTATGTTCTCAAAATATTTTATCTTTGAGATTACCAAGTGTGAACTTCATGGGAGGAAGCCTCATATTCTTAAGAGTACTCGCACCTGAAGGTTTTAATTCTATGTATCCCACCATAGTATGTCATCTAACCGCAAAACTATATTTAAGAATATTTTTATAGCATTTCAAGGTTCTCATCATAGTGGGGAACTATAATGAACTTATCGATGCAATAATTACTCTAGGACATTATTACATCATAATCATGAAGAACAATGAAAAATACGTAATAATACATTGAATATTCATGTATTCAAAGTAAATCCAGTTGGTTTAAGGAAATCGACTCTTATAGATACATCATTGTGTTATCCTAGGTGAATGGTGAAATTAGAACTATGTGCATTATTCAAAAGTTATTTATTTAACTTTGGATTTGATGGAACGCAGAGTCTTGACTCAAATTTGAAAATTCCTTCTTTATTAACATTTAACTCTTAGGATTTCCATTTTCTGATAGTTTCCACTTTCTTCTGAATTCCCGAATCATAATTTTTTGAATCCTTTATACATTCTAAAAGATAAGGTAGGGAAATAATTTGGGAAAGATTTATGATGGTCCCTTATTTATGATTCCCATGTCCATATTCATCAAATCTATGTAGATTAGATCCTTTTCAATTATCGTTAATGAAAGAATCAGTGGGGCCTTTATGCTTAGATAATATTCCACCTTATTATCTTTCCTTGGGTGGTAATAGATTGATCATTCATAGTATTTGATCATCTCTAACCATCTTCGTTGGTACATGTTTATCTTTTTTTGCGTGAATATATACTTGAGGATTTTGTGATCCATATATATATATCACACTTCATCCCATAGATGTAATTTCACCAAAGTTTTAATCCGAAGATTAATAAATCCCACTCTAGATCATGTGTTGGATTGTTTTTCTCATGAAATATCAATTTTATTTGAAGCATAGGAAATGAAACTATCATTTTGCATCATAACAAAGCCAGTCCCTTCTTTGAAGCATCACTGAATACCATGAAAAGTTCTCTTCTTGTGGGTAGTGTGAGCTAAGGCATAGTGATAAGACTCCTTTTTTAATCCTTGAAACTTTCTTCGCATTCATAAATCAAAGAAAACTTGAATCCCTTCTAAGTTATCTTGGTAAGAGAGTTTGAAAATCATGATAAATTCCTTAAAAGTCAGTGATAATATTTAGCGAATACCATGTAGCTACAGATATCAGTAATAAATATTGGGCTTGGCCATTACTCAATTGAATTTTTGTGGGATGGATCCAAAGATATCCCATTGGTTGTGATGATATGTCCCAAGAATGGGTCTTCCTTCAATTATAACTCACACTTTCTATACTTTTCATAGATATTATCCTTTCACCAGGTCTCTAGTGCAGTTCTTAGATGCTCCTCATGATCCTACTTAGTTTTGGTGTATATTAAAATATCATCTATTAAGATTGCCAAAAACTTTTCATGGTAATTTTAAGGACTATATTCATAAATTCCATGAATATTTCTGGAGCATTAGTGTTTTCAAAAGGAGTTACTATTAATTCATAGTGATCGTACCTTTTACAAAAAGTAGTCTTGGGGATATCCTCCTTATTCACACTTACTTGGTAATATCCTAACCACAGATCCACCTTAGGGAATTATTGTTCTCCATTTACCTGATAGAAGAAGTCTTAAATTCATGGTAGAGGAGAATTTTTATTTATTATGATTTTATTGAGCACATAGTGGTAAATGAAAATACTCATTGACCCATCATTCTTCTTGATGAAGAGGACTGGTGCTCCCCATGGTGAAGCACATGGGTGTATAAACCCTTTATCAAAATTCTCTTATAGTTATTCCTTTAGCTCCCCAATCTCCACAATATCCACTCTATACATAGTCTTGGATATTGGAAAATCCATAGGTATAATATCAATCAAGAATTCAACATCTCTTCTAGGGGGAAGAACACACAAATTCTTAGGAAAAACTACAGTGAATTCCCTCACAACGGGAATGTCTTCAAGGATGCTTGCTTCCTTATAGTCAATCATCTGAGTAAGATACACATTCTCATTGGGATGTAATATCCATGCTTGAGATTATGGTGATAAAGAATATTCTTCCACATCCATGAAATTGTATAGAATAGGGGGTCGGTTCTCCTTATAGAGAGTGATTTCCCTCTCATGACAATTTATGTTGGCTCTATTTAGGGAATTCCAATCCATTCCATGAATTTCCTCAAATTTGACTAGATAGAGTATGACGAGGTTCATCAGGAAGATACATCCAAAATTGTGAAAGGGGAAGAGTTATTCTTGGGATGTAATAATTTGACCATTTTATGTTCTCACCAAAATCTCTACTTCCATGATTTTTGGTGGTGCTCGGATTGTTATACTAAACATTGAAGATATAAAAGAATGCGTAGAATAGGAATAAAAAATTATGTTCACTATTTTTGATTAAATAACCATCATACCTATCCCCACATTGTTTTTGAGGTTCACTTTGGTAGTATTAATGCAAAAATATCTCCATTACTGGCTTGGATGTTTTTGGTTGTCTCTGAAAATCAATGGCTCAGGGCACAGGTTTGCAATGTGCCCTGGTTCATTACAGTTAAATCCATGAAAAATTAATTGAGGGTCGAACATAGAATTACTCTCCTCTATCCCAATAGTGGGGTTTACTTGTCAGCATTTAATGGATAAGTTACCTTCTCTTCCGCAGCTAAATCATTTCCTCTTTCCGTTCAGGGAATTTATGGGGTGCTTCATTTCATATAGTTGGCTAGTGGGGTGTTAAATTTCATAGCACTGTTGGATTTATCCATCGGACCACCAAAATTAAATTCCAATTTCTACTTATTATTTTGATCAAACCCCTAAGATTTTATCATCTCCATTTCGACTTTGATGGCACATCAGAAAATTTCCTCATATCTATCAAAGCCACGGATTGAAAGGGATTTTCATAGGTTAGGTTTTAGCCCATCATATAAGCGGTTTAACTTGCCTTCAAGGGTAACAACAAAGTCGTAGGCATATCCTGCAATCCATATGATGTTTTGATTGTACGCTCTGATGGATTCGTTGCCTTTTTTGTTTGAGGGAAAAGAATTCCCTTTCAATCTTAAATCAGAGGGTGCAAGGAAAATATTTATCAAAAAACATTTTCCTGAAATCATTTAATTTCACACCCTGATGTCTTCCCCCGACATCATATTTTTTACTAATATCCTCCATTGATCATTATAACCCACCATATGATAACAATTCATAAGATCCTTCTCTTTTTTGGAATATTTAAGGATGTAGATGATATTCTCAATCCAGTTGATCCATTGTTCAGTGATTGAGGGATCAGATGATCCATTGAATGTAGGGGGCCTTCATCTCTCGATGCTCTCATTTGAGACTTTTTCTATCATAGGGAGGGGTGATATTCCCCTTGACACATGTTTCTATTAAAAAATTTAGTTAACAGAGAGTGTATCATGACAATGTTTTCGATTCCTGCTGCCATCAGATTGAGCATCTCATTAGAACAATCATCACATTGATCTTCGCATCAGTTATCATTCTGAATCCTCATATTACCATCCATTGTCTGGAATTAAAGGAATGTTAGGGGTAACAAATATAGGTTAATCCAAATAAAAAAATTTATAGCATATAAATTACATTTATTTCTTTTACTTGTGAATTTATAAGCTTCAATCTATGTTATCCATGATCTACATCCCAACATATATTCTTAGGGTAATTTTCTATTCCATAAACTATGGTTCATAATAATCTTATGAATTTACCAAATAATATTTCATGTAGTGTCATTACCAAGAGTACAACAACACCTAATTTCGGGCACTAGTTCCTGTTTGAGTCTAGCTCAAAGCAGTTTTTTCTGGTTTTACCCCTAGATACAACTGTTTTAGAGAAACCTCTACTTGTTCATATCTAGATAGGGATGTATTTGATTTATAAACCACTTACTCTATACCCACCAAAAATTGGGGATGATTTTATTATACTTAGTATTATACCTAGTGAATTCACTAGGGTTTTCAAATCCTAATATCAAAAATAAATAAACCTACCCTATGACACAAACTATAACAACCCTACTCTTCATTGCACATTTAATGAAGCCTTATTATACAGACATGCACTTAATACAACCTAGATGATCGAGTGGTCTAGTTTATTTGAGGATTAGTAAAACTACAAGACAACATAAGACATAAAAATACAACATCTTTATTAAAATATTCTTTTACATAAGCATAACATTTGTTCATACTTACCATTGTATAGGATAACCTAATGACACTTATAAGAAAAGGGTGAGCTATAAAACTGATTAAGGGAGTAAACAACACATAACATGAAGAATAAAATACATGTTAGGAAATAATAATAACAATGGAGCATAAGAAAAACATGGACATAAAGGAACGATATCCCATGATTATCATAACATTGAGATATGGAAACAACAATTAACATGATATTATCATGATCCAATGCTCATTTCATATGAAACATGAGTAAACCCTCATTTCACATGAATTAGCATGATTACAGTAGTACAAAAAATATTTTTAACATCCCCCATTTTCATGTTAGTTATATAAGAACCAATGTGAAAAATCCATTTTTGTTTATTTTTCACGCTAGTTATGTAATAACTGACGTGAGAAATCAATTTTCATGACATTTTCATGTCTATAATTTAATAATTGATGTTAAAATGTATTTTTCACATTTTTTCTATTTAATAAAAACCATGGAAAATGTTTACAAACATGTATTTAATTTCTGAATATTCGATTTTAGAGGTTAAAGAGATCAAACAGAGTTACAAATTAAAAGTTATAGGTATCAGATGTTGATCATCTCTAAATGAAGTCTTAGGTAATGCCAACTTTTGAAGGCCATAACGTTTGATCTTTAACTCTGTTTTAGCTCCATGACCTATCAAATCAATGAATAAGAAATGAAATACATGTTTTCAAACGTTTTTTATGTTGGTTATTAAACAACAGAAGTGAAAAATGCCTTTTAACATTGATTATTAAATAGCTAGAATAAAAAAGTAATGAAAAATGATTTTTCACATCGTTTATATATGAAATGATGAGAAAAATCTGTGAAAATTTTAATATCTTTTCATGATGGTTTTTATAAAAACAACATGATAGATAATTTTAATATCCCACCAATGTGAAATTTCAATTTTTTACATCACGTCATGGAAATTTCTAATTACCCCATAAAATTTTTAATTTCGTATTTTCTTTTATGATATGAATTGTATATTTTCATTATACCCATATCTTAATTTAACTATCATTTCTTTCAACCATTATCGTTTACCCCACTCAACTCATTTGATCTTCAATGTGAATCAGTTATTTATTTTTTTCATAGTCTCGTTAATGTATTTGTAAAAATTTATCCATGATTTATGGTTTCTATAATTTTTTTTTCTTAATTTATATACAATTTTACGATAATTTATTTCTTACATCATCCTCCCACTGACTCGACTTGTTTGGTCTTCTACATGAATCCACTATTTCTTATTTCTTTGATCTTGTCAAGGCATTTGTAATTATTTTTCCGTGATTTATATTTTTTATGAGTAGATTTCTTAATTGATATACCATTTAATGATTCTTATTTTATTATAATGATATATAATGATTTATATACTGGTAAAACTACAATTCCTCTATAGGATGCTAAAATTACTTTTATGAAATAACTATAATTGGCTCATTCGATCTTTCCTCGAAAACAATTTACCAAACTTCTAATCATCATAACATTTTATCGGTAACTCTGTTTGAGATTTACGACCTATAAAATAAAAGATTAATATATTATCTACAATGTGGTAATTTTTTTTAAAACTTTTATTTAAAAAATAACATTAAAAATGACTTGTAAACATTGGTTTTTTAAAAACTGACCTAAACATTTCCTTTTTAATGTCATTTCCAGAGGGTCTTTCAAGTCAGTTTTTAAAAACCTGATGTTAAAGACACTATAACCCTATTTTTAACATTTTTTATTAAAAACCGCATTAAAATTCATTTTTTAAACATCTCTCGCAATAACATTGCCTCAAAACTGATGTTAAAAAGATAAAATATCGATGTTAAAATAGTTTATGTACTATTGGTAAACCCTCATTGCACTTGAATTATCATGAGTAAACCCTCATTTCACATGACTTATCATGACACTATTCTTTACCAAATGCATTGGAGCACTATCAAGGTGCAACCTTCTTAATCATTTTATTTCATGCATAAGTGTGCCACATAGATCATACAACATATATTCATTAAACATTATAATTTATTCCATGAAGTAGAGACAAGGAATAAATAAATTTAATTCATCAATCAACAAGTACATGTGAAAAAAGTTTAATACACCCGATTAAAATGGGTATGTTATTCACTTATACGATGATTTTGTCAAGGAAAATGTTTTTGTAACTTCGGCAGCATAACGACATCAAATAGAAATCGTTAAATGGGTTGATTAGAGAGAAAGTGTATCTAATAATTTATACCTGAAATGGACAGTAATGGGTCATGGAAAATAATATCCCAACATATGTAAGGGAATTTAGATGCATAATATAGAATAATTTATTAAATATAAACGATAAGAAAGAAATATCTTATGGAATTTCGGCATGGTAAAAGGTGTACATGTGAGGAATTAATGAGATTTAAAGGGGTATCTCATCATTAAAACATATGTAGGGATGTATAGGGGAGGTTATAAATCTTACCCAAACTTTTTTAATTGAAAATAAAATGGAATAACAATATAAGTAATCTTGGACATAATTATGGAAGGAAGGAAAGTGAGGATCCTTTACTTGGAAGTGTGATCTCAAAGGATTGAGTGAGGCTTGAGTGAGGCTTATTGGGAGCTTGGGGTACCTAGAGAGGATTATAGAGAGAGTGGGCATAGGATGGTCGAGTTAAAAAGGTTTTGAGTGAAGAGAACTGGGAGACTGTGTGGGTTTATATAGGAAAGGAGAGGGGAATTATTTAATATTTCACAAACATTGCTTTGGGAATATATATAATTAAATATTCAAAACCACAAACCATCCCATGGTTTTTATTCATGGTTTTTTTCAAAAGGGGAGTGGAAAAAATTATTTAATAATGTCATTGGCCTAACTTATTAAAATATTAGGCTTGCTTACGTGGATTTGAGTCACACTCTCAAGGATATAATTTCGAAAAGTTTAAATATTTTATAAGTCTTAGAGGGTGCACTAAGGAACCATAAAATTAATCAAAAGTCACATTATTTTAAATTTAAAACATATATTGTCTAAATATCCCTTTTTTATTATTTTATTACATCACTATGGGGTTATTATGATGTCAGAAAACACATTATATAATTAAACGATATTTAATTTTAACCCAAAAATTCCATTATCTAAAAAAAATATGAAAATTTAACATTAGATAATTTCAACTTCATGAATCCCAAAATAATATTCATTTCAGGAAAATAATTTTTCTTAATATTTTTCTTACCTTTAAAATAATAACCAACCTTAATCGAAAATTTACGGGTTTCGAAAAAAACAACTTTCAAACCTTAAGAAAAATTACCATTGAATTCATAAAAATTATACATTAATTTATATTTAATAAAAATAATTTAGTAATAATATTTTATTAAAATATTATTTAAATAAAAATCCATTAATTCATCCATATATATTTCATAATTCAATATTAACTAAAAATTCTATTTGTGATTTAAAAACCAATTTACAAATTAACAATAATAAAATGAATGAATTTTCTTTATTCTATACAATAATAATGAACATAATCATAGTGATAGGGTCTTATTACATAACCCCTAATAACACCCACATAATAACAAAGGGTAAGGTTTTCGATGGTGACAGACTGTTGGGGTGGCTCAGATAAATTCCTCGGGTGGTAATCTCTATTAACTTCCACATCTACCGTTGGAGACTCCGTTCAAACTTAACATGTTGAAGCTCGGTTTGGGCTTGGACTACTGTGAATCATAGTGACGCTAAATCATTTACATTCTCTAAGAAATTGTCTTGGTATGGATAAATTCTATTGGATGAGGCCATCACTTTCTTTTTCTGAGTAAATTGGATTTGTTAAAACCCAATATTTATACTAATCATGTGATCTCTGTTCAATGATTATATTTGCAATGGAAACAATTCATTACAGTAATTTGAAATATGAAAACATAAAACCAAGGAAGTGAATATGTCTTATATAACCATTTTTCATAATTATATTAAGAAGAATTTTCATTAATAATAATTTTGGTCGTTACGCATTGATAGTTAATTTTATATCATAACTTATTGTAGAAAAGTAGAATAATTCGTAGTAGTTGAAAGAGAATATATTATTCATATTATATAATGAGAAACAAAAAAAGGATTTAGATAGATTCTATAATGGTATAAGTACTCTCACTCAAATTCATGGAAGAAAGTAAAACCTATGTATATAACTGATTTAGGTTATGAACCTGGACAAAAAAGAAATTTGAAGAGCTATTTTATTCCTAAATCTATTATGGAAATTCTTCTTCTAGTTTTTATTTTAGTGGACTTAACAATGTTTTTGTTTATAAATTATTCAAATCAAATTATATAAAACCCATTAAGAAAATATGGGATTCAAAATCCCTAATTACTGACATATATGGACCCAAGAAGATCTGGGTACCCAAATTAGTTTTGGTATATTTTTTTTATAGGGATCCTACTTGGGGGGATCTAGTAAAATTCAATGGTACCTGGATAGTGGATGTTATAGACACATAACTGTTTATTATTGATGATTAAAAATGTGATAAAGGTAGATGGTTGAAATTTCACCATCGGTGATAATGCTAATGTGAAAATAATTATCCTAGTCAAAATCAGTAATTATACATCAGTTTTATTTTATGTACTATTGTAGGTTGATGGTTTAAAATAAAATTTTAATAGCATCCCACAGCTTTGTGATGATGTCTTTTTGTGAAACACGAAAATAATTCTTGAAATGTTTTTTATTCTTAAAATTATTTATTTTTTACTTATTTGAGAAATGAAAATTATTATACTATTAATTTAAATTGTTTATTTTCATAAAATGCTAATTTTTTATGTGTCTTTCATAAGGAATCATGGCTTTAGAATAAGATACTAGGCCACATTAATTTTCAATTACATCTAAAGAAACCTAGGAATGTGTTATTAAAAGATATACCTAAACATTAATTCCTTAATGATAAAGTCTTTAACCCATATCTATAATAGAAAAAATATCTATCAAATAAATGAAATAAGCTTCAATTTCTAATCCCCTAAAGTTGGTTCCCGTGGATTTTTTTGGACTATCTAGAGTTTATAATTTAAATGGAAATCACTATGTCTATGTACTTTTAGATTACTTTTCTATGTATACATGGGTTTTCTTTTTAGCCCAAAAAGTGAATCCTTCTTTTAAATTACCAAGTTTTCTAGATTTTTAGAAAATATAAATGCATTTAGGATTAAATACTTAAGAAAAGATCCTTGTAATGAGTTTAAAAATAAATACATTGACTTATTTTTCTCACAAAAATAGATATAATTTCTATTATTTTTTCTACTGGGAACCCCTACATAATTGGGTTATATAAATTAAAAATAGCACTCTTCAACAAATTTCTAGAAAAATGATTAATGAATATGAAATTCATGTTTACTTTTCAAAAGAGGATGTGAATAAAACCTACTATATAATTAATAGTTTTTAATTAAATATCTCATAATGAAAACTCCTTTTAAGAATTATAACAATAGAAAACATATGGTAATTTTTTTTTCAGTTTTTTTGTTTCAATGTTATTATTTTTAAAACTAAGGATAATCTTGAAAGTTTTTTTTTCTAATAGTGGTGAAATAATTTTCCTTGGTTATTTATCCTCTAGTAAATCATATTGATATTCTAAAAAGATCCAATCCTATAGATGAATCTTTTCATGTGATGTTTTTTAAGAAAGATCAATATAAACCGAAAACTCTTTTATAAAACCTTGGGGATTATTTTTCAAATGTAGACATCAATACTAAACATTATGGAACATCTGTTAAACTAGTAGAAAAATCATTCAGTTTTTAGGATCTTTTACAACATGAACATGATCCAATAGATGGCCATTGGATGAAAATACCATATTTTCAATGACTTTTTTGGACTCATATATTCTATCCTCTAGATTTTTTAGTTGGAGACATAGATAGAGATACATAGGCTTGGGAATCTCTTAGGAATCAAGTTGAACATCAATCATTATTATCATAACTTAAACATAAGAACTTAAATGATGAAATTAATGATGAATTCTGGGAAATAGTTATGCAAGAAGAATTTAATCATTTTAAAAGAAATATTTTTTGGGAACTTTTCGATAGACATAAGGATGAAATGACTATTGGAACTAGATTGGAATTTAGAAACAGGGGTGATGAATATGGAATAATATTAAAAAATAAGGCTAGGTTTCTTACACACCTGTATATTCCATAAGATGGTATAGTGTATGAGGAAACCATTTCACCCATAGAGATAATTGAATCCATTAGAATACTATTTTACTATGCTTGACATTTTTCTTTTATGATATATCAAATTGATATCAAATTTGAATTTCTAAATAGTTATATAGTTGAAGATGATTTTTTGAACAACCATTAGTTTTTGAAACCCTCATTTTTCAAACCATGTTTTGAAAATAACATAAGATTTATAAGGATTAAATTAGGATCATAGTGTTAGGTTTGATAAGTTCAGCTCGTTTCTAATTTCAAAATGTTTTTTAAAAGGTAAAGACAACCCTACACTTTTTATAAAAATAGTTTCAAAAGATGTTTTAGTTTTACAAATATATTTATACAATACTAATTTTGGATCTTCTATAAATTATATATGTACTTATTTTTCAAAAATTATGAAAAATTAATTTGAAATTACTTTAAGGTTTTAACTAAAATTATTTCTTGGTGTTCATATTTTTGAAAATAAAGAAAGGATTATTTTAAATAAAATTAATTAAACCAATGACCATCTAATTTTTTTTATATATATAGAACTATAAGTAGTGACACTCCCATGAGTACTACATTTAATCTAGATCATGGGGAACATGGAATCCTATGGAACAAACCAGTTATAGAGGTAAGATTGGATGTATTATATTATTAACTACTAGAAGACCTGATATTATGTTTAGTGTGTGTATGTCTGATCATTTTCAATATAACCCACAAGAGTCACAGTTACCTCCTATTAAAATAATTTTCAAATACCTCAAATATAAAACCAATTTAGGACTATTATATTTTTTTAAAGTCTCTAGTTTCTTGGTTTAGTAAGAATAAAAAATTCTACTGAACTATCAAATACACAGTGGAAGGTAGTTTCCATGATCGCTTTTTATAGGTGAAACCCAAATTTCTCAATTATGGATATCAATTTATACATGTCCCTATAATTTCTTGAAACATAATTGTGATTAATATCTCTAAGAATTATTTGTATCACTCAAGAACAAATAATATTGATATAAACATCAAATTTTTAGAGGCCTTTTTAAAAAGGGTGATATAACTATTGAATTCATTGGAAATGAGCAAAAGATAACTCCTATATTTACTAAACCATTGAATTTTGAGACATTAAACTACATAAAACAAGAATTATATTTGATATGTTTTAGTTAAATATTAATATTGGGAATCCACCATTAAAAATTACCCACAATTTGATATTATCAACCATTGGAAATTACCCACCATTGGAAATTACCCACTTTTGGAAATTACCCACCACTAGAAATTACCCAAAATTAGAAACAACCCACCTTTGAATTTAACCATAGTAATAATTTTTCTTTTTAGGCTATTTATTTTATTTCTTTTATTATAAATATATTATTTCTATTTATGATTTTTATATCCCTAAGTGATATAAATTTAATTCATAGTCTTATTTCGATGCACACTATCCCTCATGCCTTTTTCCCTTCGAACCTCTTCATATATGAAATTTCGCCTTCATATCCTCAGATGAACATTCCCACCTGTTTGAATGGTTTGTGTAAATATTCCTTCTTAATAAAAACCTAAGGAGTAGTGAACCTCTAAAAATCATATAGAATATTTGATAATATGGGTAGTCAAGCCTCAAAACTCACAACATATGAATCGTATAGTGGTACCTGAGAAGGAAGTAAATTCTGAATGATTGTTGTCTAGAAAATCAATGGTTTTGAACGTGATCTAGGACCAGGGATGGATTGAATGTTTCTCAAATAATGAGAAAGCATTCTATCGAAGGTTAAAATACCCATTTTATCAGTATGTTGTGTTCATTTTTGGGGTGAATAAAGATCATATTCGAAGCATGATCGATGTACAATAGGAATGTTTTTGGAGAAGTTGGATAAGTACGATAAATTATATCATAAAGGAGTATCTGATGAATATCAAGGGCTGAATCAAAGTTACAATAATTTTATTGTATTTTATAATTCCTTGGAAGAGTTTAAACGAGATGGAACCCTACGAAGGCCAACTACAATGAAATTAAATCGTGATTGTATATTATTATTAAGGATTGTTTGTCCCATGTTATTCCAGAGATATATATTATTAAACATGATTAGATAACATGATATATATATTCTATTCATTTTGAAAATAAGATACAATATAAAAATTTTCAGGTACCTAGTGTTTCATATGATGTAAGTGTACAATACTTCTTCGCAGAAAAAATCGCTCATTTATCCAAAGTTTATTTCAAGCATGTTAGTGGTTAAGGGATTACTGGACGAAGATGAGGTAGCCATGGTGAAGTGTGATGGATCCAACCTTACCAATGTTATTTGTAAGAGAATTAATAAAACCCCTAACCCATAGTTGAGGAAATGTGTTTAATATTTTGATAAGATATATAAAAAATTTAACCCTAAGGATCACCCTACAAGAGAAAAGAATACTATTTATACTAGATTTGAACCAGATGAGTTGCTGAAGAATTTTGATGAATAGAAATAAGAAGCTATTGAAGAGGAATATTTATCAGTTGAGGTGAGAAGTGACTCGAACAAACCTAAGATCCATATGGTCTCTTTCGGTCCAGCTAGTCCTCAATGATCTCCACTAGTTAAATATAATATTTTATATGAAGGAACTAAATAAGTGGAAACCGAGGTTTCAAGAGAGGAAGAATCAAGGAGTTCATCTTCTAAATATTTAGAGGATGTTTTAGCCTTATCTAATAATCAAAATGAAAATGGTTAAAATAGAAATGATAGATGTAAGGGAAATGATAATGGATGTTATTAAGAGTGAGACTAAGGGAATGATAAAAGAGAATGAGATGACAAAGATAAAGGGGATTATAATGAGGATAAAATTAGCGGTGGACCTAACCATGTTGGTCTCGATGATCATGGGATGACCAAGAATCATGGTCCATATCCAGTTGTCTCTGATTCTACCAATTATGTGGAGAGACACATTTTTGTCCATGATTTTGATGAAGCTAGTGGAGATAAGTTGATAGAAAAAATGGACAGGGAAGAAACCTCTAGTTTTTTTACTAATAGAGCTAAAATTTAATATATTAAACATGTTGATCCTATATTCATGTCTTCTATCAAATTGTATGTCTCATATTTTTATGAATGGGAAATATCCCTATGATATGTGAAACATGGATTGGAGTATTATGATTTGAATGATTATGTGAGTAGTCCACCAAAGCATGATGGACATAATAACCCTATTTTATTCAATGAATATCCTATGTGGTTCATAGTTGAGTAGATAGATCCTGTAAGAGAGGTTCAAAGGTTCTCTTTAGATGTTCTTACCAGATATGAGCTCTCAGAGGCTACTGAACCTCATTCAGAGAGAGTAGATGGACCTTTTCCTATAGTTTCATCTTTTTTTCATATAGATGTCTTTTCTAGAGATGGTCTAATGTATTTTTGAGTGAGGATTATTTCTGAATTTGGGAGGATTTTAGAGTGTCTTTCACCTATATACACAAAACATATTTATAAGGATGCTAGAAATTTATTTTATTTAGTTGTGTGCCGTATTCAACCAAAAATGATTTATTATATTTTGGAGGTTGAGATAGAAAATTAGAGGTTAGATAAATATATGGAGACCCTTATGCATACAGTGTGGGAGATAAGAAATAATTTTTTTCTGCTAATATGAATGATTATTTATGGATGTTGGAGTCATTATATTCAATAGAATATACTTTTAGTGCTCCACCTCCCAATCCATCCTTTGATATAGAGATGATTTGTCTTGTTTTCTAAAAATAACTTCATGTTGTTTGAGGAGATTTCCATGATACTCCTCAGTAGAGTCTGATCTAGATCAGAAACAATATCCATCATGTTTATAATATGGTAATTGAATAGTTGAATGAATTCAAAGAAGACAGAGAGACAATTACCAAAGCTATAAAATATTTTATTTTGAGCATTTTTACCTAGGATGAGTTGAAATCCCACATCATATTTCTATATAAGAACCTTTAGATGCCTCATGTTACTCATTCATTCATGAAGCTGGACAATTAGTTAATAGTGATGACTCTACTTCGGATGTTGTTTATAGAGAAAATATTTTCTCGTTTTGCTCCATGGAGTGAGGAGTAAACATTAGTGTGTATTTAATAAACCTAGAAAATACCTTATTGCATGATTTTTGCACTATATTTTTAGCTAATGAGGTGATTCTAATTACTTATCATCTATATGGTCTGAACACTTACCCTAAGTGCTTCAAATAAGTTGTTGTCTGGAATCAATATGTTACTTTACCTCCTCAGCCTAAGCCTCTCAGTTCATCACCCATGGAAGAAATTTATCATCTTTAGCTATTTATTATTTTATAACACCCTATTATTATAACGACCCATCCTAGAGGGGAACATTCCCTGACACCCCAAGCCTTCCTCTAATAGGCCTGGGGCTTGGGACTATAATAATATAGGAATATCACTAACATGGGAGGCATTTATTATTCCCTGCACACACACACACACATATCTCCATGAAACAAATGTTGAAATGAAAAATACACTAAGGGAAAAAAATTCATGCATACCACAAAACCCAACCAATAGAGTATGATGGTAATGTAAAGTGTAGTAATGTAAATTGGGATGTAATACAACTTAACCAAAAATAAAGTGTTTGCAAACCAAAAATTCCAACCTATAAACAACATAGGTTCTTGAACTGATTCTCAAATCTGTAGGAACACATTGGCCTACCTGAACTCACAAAGCTCTATTTGGTCCTAGCCACCCTAAAATATGTAAAATGGATTCTTGTCTTCACAAGGCATGACACATGCAGGAAAATACCATGCAAGGGTTGGTATTATAATACTCAACAAGACACCCCAAAACCACAATGAAATACACAAAGCAAGATATAGTCAACTATACATAGTATATGACTACAATGCTTATAACCAGAAATATCTAGATATACTCAAACCCAGACACATAGTCTTGAGGTAGGTCACAACTACTGCATACAGTCACTAAGAATTTAGTCTGAAGATTCCAAAAGGAACTCATTCGGGAGATCATACTTTTTGATTCCAGTAGAACTGATAACGTCTTCTTGATAAGTAATTCTCATTGTGAACCGTCACGAGAGAGATACACTGATAGAAATAAAGACTGAATATGATACACTCATTATATGAGAACACACTCCACGAGTGGGTATGATCACGGTATATATATAAGGATCATAGTTATCTCCATGGGGTGATACCATGACCCATCAGAATTAACATGGTAATTAGAGGGTCTAAATACAATAAGATTGGTCATGTTGATACCAAGACTCTACTTAGGGTAATAGAATGGATAGAATATCCCGGTCTATGTCTCTTAGAGGGTATTCAAACTACTTAATCTAGAAATTCATGCTTAAGGGATCATACACATGTGAATACGAAATGATAACAACTGAACATCAGTGAAATGATCAAGGGAACCAAAACTAAAAAAACTTGTCCATGATATAGAGGAAAAGAGATTCAAGAAATGTAGGAAGGGGTACACGGTGTGTACTAGCTCCACATGACGTTTCCCTTGACCTCAGGTTCAACTTGTTTTAAATGGTCTGTGTCATCAGAACATGTCATGTAAAAGAGGTATACACGACATGCAGAATAATTCAAATGTCGTATCTAACAGTCCATGGTCTCTTATATGTATGCATGTCATGTACCAGTACACAGATTCAACACGTGTACACATGTATGCGTACTAGTACATGGGGTAATCCATTTAAATGGTTCAACCCTATCTTGTGGCAGAGTACACACTGTGTAGGAAAACTGTGTACTCCACCCCATGTCCATGTATCATCTGAGATACACCCCAAGTCTAGGGGAAGGACCCACACACCGTGTGACAAGTGTCACACACCGCATGACACTTCACTGCTTCCCAAAACCCTAGCTGCTTCTCTGGTGGGCCACATTCTATATATAACTAAATTCATGCCATGTTCTTTGGAAAAATCAAGAATCCCAGTTCATACTTCATTATCTCCTCCACTTCTCTGACCATCGTTTCTGACTACACCTCTTCTAAAAACTCTTGATTTGTGGACGTCTAGTCCCACCATTACTGAATCAGTAATATTTGGGCCTTGAATCAACATAGAAAACAATATCATCATAATTTTTCATTTCTGAAAGATATGGAGAAATCATCCCCCACCTTCATTCAATCCACAACCACAACCATAATCTCACCTCCTTCAAGTCGTATCGATGCCAGATATTTAACATTAGATTATTGAACCACAAAACAATGTTTCCAGGATCGTTTATTCATCTACCATGAAGAAGTTTAAGTAAAGGATGAATCTTGGGGGAGAAGATGAACATGGAACAACAAATGGAACAAAGGTCATCAATTTTTCATTCCGGCTTCAATCCATTCCATAAGAATCATCAAGAAAAAAATAGTATAATCATCCCCAAATTTCTATAATCAAAACCTCCTATAAGAACGATCGAACCATGAGTCAACCTGTTCGTGGGTAGAACTTTGTTCGTAATTAATTCTAAGAATGGGGAAAGAAGAAATTAAAATAATATTCCCAACCGTGGGATTGGATCATTCTCTAAAGAATTTTGATCACCTCATCGTTGTCGTTATTGGCGAGATACATCATGAAAAACATCTGTCAATATAAAATTGAAAACCCAACATTGTTTTCCATCGATATAATTATTTAGGTTATCTCCAAAGCCTCTATAAAGTTGAAGGGTTATGAGAGAAACGTTGGATCTCAACTTGAAAGGATAATTAAAATAAAAATTTCTACAATGATGTGAAACGATAAAATAATAATATAAATTTTTAATTTATTTTATCCTTTAAAAAATCAAATAATTAAATTCTGTAGCTGACCCGCACCAGCCATTATGAGGACTCTTATAGTGTAAGGTTTCCACTCTGAATGCAATGGTACCCTCATATTTTTAATCCAAACACCCATTTAGAAGTTATTCAACTTATTCTAGAAAACCATGCATCCATTCTATTTAATATTTTAATATATATAAACCATCTATTCTGGGAACATCGGGCCTCATAATCGCATGCCACGTCAGTATATGGTCTCGAATTAATCCAAAATAACATAAAAAAAATACTTAGAAAAATCTAAGACATCACATTTTCCCCACCTTAGGGATTTACGTCCCTAAAAATTGAAAAATATGGCTATAAAAAAGATGTGGGTACTGCACATGAATTTGATCATCCCTCTCCCATGTACTCTCCTAGAGATTCATGTGCTGCCGTTGGACATAGAACAAAAGAATAACTCACCCACAAAGGATCCTCTCAAACCAATCCTCAATCATTATTGGGTACTCATCAAATGTTGATCCATCATTAATGTCCATATCACCCTAGTTGATGACATGCGATGGGTCATGAACGTACCTCCTCAACTATGAAATGTGGAAGACATAATGTACCCCATCCTAGTGTGGGGTAGGGCCAAGTGGTATGACATATTGCCAACTATATACAATATTTGAGAAGTATTGGTAAACCATTAAGATTACTTTCCTCCCCATCCAAACATATGTAATTATCATTGAGGTGAAACTAAATCAAAGACATGGTCTCCTTTATCAAACTACAAAGTTCTCCACCATCTGTTAGTTTATGAGTTCTTCCAGCTCGATTTAGTCTACATGTCATCCTAGTTGATCTTCACCTTATCAATAGTATATCGTAACAACTCCATGCCCTTGAGTGATGACTCTATTGGGTTAGTCTAGTATAATGGTTACCTAAAAGGTATCCCATATAGATCCTTGAAAGGTGTCATACTAGTGGTGTAGTGGTAGCTATTATTGTACATGAACTCCAATTGAGGTAATTGATACTCCCAAATATGGTTGAAGTCAAACATGAAATCCCGCAAAATTTCTTCCATGACCTAAATGTTCTACTCCATATGTCTATCTGTCTAGGGATAAAATGTTGTGGTTTTGGGTAACTACGTCCCAAAGACCTTCTATGATCCCTTCCACAAACAAGATGTGAAATGAGTATCAAGATCAAAATCTATCATCGATGGGACTCCATGTAGTTAAAGTATCTTCAGAATGTAGAGGCATCCCAAGATCTCTAATAAAATATATACTTGTATAATTATGATGTGGTCCATCATGGTGAGTAAGTTAGTTGTCACCATGATGGAATCATGTCCCCTAGATATATGTGTTAAACGCATCATGATGTCCATTGATATCCCATCCCACTTCCATTTAGGCACCTTAAGTGGTTGATCTAAACCTTTTGGAACCTGGTGCTACACCTTCACCTGTAGGTGAGTAAGGCATCGAGAAATAAAATCTACCACTGCCATCTTTCTCCTTGTCCACCATAATTGACGTTTATAGTCATGGTTCATATTCTCCACACCAGGGTGTACCACCAAAGGGGATGTATGAAACATCACCAAGACACCCTTCCGTAATTCCTCTGGAAATACTGTGTATCCTATGAAAATAATGATGTGCTCACCAACATTTGAATATCCATTAGATGTATGCCTTATGGACATATGAGCACATACAGTATTGTTATCAGAATCTCCAATCTGGGCCTCCTTAACTCACTCTAATAGTGGAGTGGTGAAAATCATTGACTTTAGGTATGATCCTACATCTCCATCCATGATGGATAACTATAATAAGGATAACTACTTCAACATCTCATTCAGAAACCCCAAATTAGATCCCTTTCTGAGTGAATCTTCCACTAGGTTACCCTTACCATGATTAAAAACAATATCAAATTCATAATCATAGAGGAACATTATTTTTCAACTATGTATAAAGTTCAAATCATTATGAGGGGAGATATACATGATACTCTTTTTGATAGGATTAGATGATAAACCGCTCACTCCTCTGGTAGTGTCGCAACATCTTCAACGCGAAGACTACTATTGCCAACTCAAGATCACATGTTGAATTTTTCTACTCATGTGGTATCAACTAGAAAGAAACATAGGTGTTCACTACATTACTCTACATAAAAAACCATTTGTAGTCCTTGTTGCATCACAGAACACTATACACTCGACACCCTCCTACCACAATCTCAAGATCAGAGCGCTCGTAAAACTCTTCCACAGTAACTAAAAATCATGATCGAACTTATTTTTCCACATAAAAGGGTAACCTTTTTGAGTCAAAGAAATCATAGGTCATGATATGCTATATAAATCAGGGATGAATCTCTAGTAATAGTTTGCAAGACTAAGAAAGATTTGTACCTCCATCACACTCCAAGGTTGCTCTCATGTTAACACCGTGTCGTCCTTGCCTAGGTCCACTACCCTTCCATCCACTGATATATCATTTCTTATATTTCTTAACTCCTAAATCCATAACTAGAACTTAAATATCTTCCTATAGATTCGATGCTCTCATAGTGCATCTAGAATCATCCATAGGTTCCTCGGGTGTTCCAACTCGGATGCTGAGTACACAAGGATATCATAGATTAAGACTACGACGAATAGGTCTAAGTAAGGATGAAAGATCTTGTTCATGAGTACCATGGACATTATTAGGGAATTAACCATGCCATAGGGAATTAACAAGTACTCATAAGGACTATAGAGAATTTTAATGACATCTTATGTATATCATCATCTCATACTCGCAGCTGGTGGTATCCTAATCAAAGGTCAACCTTCGAGAACCATCGTGACCCCAAAACTTATCGAAGAGGTCATCGATCCTCGAGAGTGGCTACTTATTCCTTATAGTCACATGTTTCAAGCATCGACAATCCAAAAAAAACCTCAAGCTCCCATGTTACTTCTTGGAAAAAAACTGGGGCCACCTAGGGTGAAACACTAGGCCTCATAGAGCCCTTCCTTGGCAAGGCCTTTAGAGCCACCCTCATTTCAAAAATCTCTATGGGAGACATCTAATACACATGTAATGATATCTATGTCATCCAAATGTGAAAATCAATGAATAATTTGATCTATCAATGGGGAGGTAACCTTGGAATATCTTCTAGAATGATGTCCCTGTACCCCACCACTACTGTTGGGAACTGAAAGCTCATAACATCCGTTTCTCTAAGGGTTAGGCTATCCAAATCATGAGTGAAGAACAACACCAAATTATGTGTGATCCAATCCTATGAAGCCTAGGTTTCCCTTTAACCAATAAAGGCAAACCTTGTCCATTTCTTCCGACACACCAAACCCTTCACCTAAAGATCTCGACTAGGGAATGGACTGAAGATAGCCAATCCATACAAATAATGATGTCATAAGGCTCTGATAATACCACGAAGAGGTTCCAATGGAAACACTCACCTCCAAGGGTAAAATCACAATGTCGTCACAGGTATCTGATCATCGAGTCTCCTTCTATAGGTGTACCAAATCATAAGGTTAGAGTCAACAACCCTAACAGAATATAAATGTCTCGTACAAAGTATGTGGCTAGAAAAGAATAAATAGAACCTCTATCTATATGTACATAAGATACAGAAGAAAACCATATATTGTACCACAAATTATGCATGGAGTTCTTGGGTCATACACCTCAACCACATGTATCTTCCCCCACCCCTATTCTCCAGCTCCCTAAGCCTAT
This sequence comes from Viscum album, assembly GCA_963277665.1. Taxonomy (NCBI): domain Eukaryota; kingdom Viridiplantae; phylum Streptophyta; class Magnoliopsida; order Santalales; family Viscaceae; genus Viscum; species Viscum album. Next base: position 1,596,078,027 of record OY728150.1, read on the forward strand.
TGTGAACCTTCTAGGGGTTGTGGTGGTGGTAGTATATCAAAACGTATTCCACCTCCTACAGATCTCCCATCTCTTCTACGACATCTACCGCATGGCAGATCTAGTTGCTCCACTTGTTGCCACTACCTTGGTGTTCCATCCATCATCTCTTTTTTGGTAGCTTGATAGGTTGGAAAATCTCTAGCAAGATGTGTCATGCCATTATATGTGTAACATCATCTTCCCTAGGATGAATAGGTCCACTATGAGAGCACTGAATTGCAGATGCAATATCTTGGGACCTCTTGTAACATCTCCCACATCTGTATCCCTATGTTTGATGTTGTCTCCCCACTACCAAGTTCTCTGCACATGTCTTCCTGCTACTGACTATCACTAGCTGCATCTGCCAAGCTGAGAAGCCTTCGACCATCAAATATCTCTCAAGAACTCCAACAATAGTTGGAATTTTAGGACCCCAAGACACCCTGAGAGGGGAGGGGTTAATTAATGGGTCAACTTTTTCTTTTAAAGTGATGGATCTTATTCCCGCATTGGTAGGAACTTGTTAAAAATATATGATGGATATGAACAGAAAGCAAACATTCACATGCAGAGAGATGACACAACATTTTTTACTTGGTTCACCACTAAGGGCTACGTCCATGGAGTATACGACGATAGGTTGTCAGTCGTACCGAATTCCACTAAACTTAACTAGCTGGGGATTACAATGGTTTGGGCATAGTCACTCTGTCCTAGGTTCACTGCCTTTACAAAAGGTTCAGGGATATCTCAGAGCGTCCCTTGGATCACTCTCGTTGACTCCCCTTAGCTCACTGCCCTTGGTGTAGTCACACTCAGTTTATAGACGTGAAGGTCTTTTCATCATTTCAAAAGAATTCATCCACTATTGTATGTAGATGCTCTATTGATGTCCAACTTTCACTTGTAGACTAATATCACTTTTCACTGATGGTATCATGCAATCTTTCAGCTTTCGTGCAGCTCCAAAAGGAATGAGCATACTTCAACCTCACCTGGAACGCTTCTCTAATACCGGTGTGCAAGTTTCAAGACCGGCGTGCAAGTCACATTCATGGTACAAATTAGGCACACAGGTGACACCAACCCACTTGCATGACACTGCCTCCTTCAACTCCAAACATGCGCGACTCAGTGACGTTAACTCCCAAACCACTTTGGACGTGCAACCAACAACCAATGCGCAACCTCTACTTGCGTGGCCCAACAACCACCGGCATGACTCAACCACTTCAATGAATAGATCTCAAAAAATCTCTATGTTCTGAACTTCGTTACAAATGAGGAGGATTGGTCCTCTATTTATAGGAAAACTGGACCACCTGCGCGGTGGCACGCAAGTGTCCTCATGGCGCGCAATTCCAAGCACGCAGCTCCAACCACCCTAGCCTCTGTCACGCTACTCACTTGCGCTACCACACCAACACTTGCGAGACAGTCTTTCATTTTCAATATTTTGAAGCTATGGTCGCGAAGAACAACAGGAACACAACTTTCCAACCTCCTAGGCATCAGCATGCAGGTCCATTCTCGGCGCGCAAGTCACTTGCGCGACCAGCCCAAAACATGCATGAACCTTATCCCTTTGCCATTTTTACATGTTATGATCTTTAAAAAAATGGCGCACAATTTTACTCTCCTTCAAGTACACGGTGTAGAAGTCTATTTTCCAAAAACCCTTTTCTCTACCTTCTATACTGTAATCTTCTTGACTTGTATGAGCACTTTTTTGTAACACATTCTGAACTTCCTTTGAGGATTGACAAAAAACACAAAACATACTGCAATTCATGCAATGATGATCGTAGTTCCAACATGAATGTATAGAGGTACTACGCTGGAATGTATTGTCAAATGTAGACCTATCTCGAAGGTACCATCCCAGAAGTACTGGTCTCTAACCATTTATATCGAGTACTTGGAGAGGTTATTCAAACTCATTGAATAGTCAACCATCATAAAGCTACCCTGATGGAGCTAAATAAGCTCTATTATAAGAACTTCTCTGAGAATAAATAGAGATAATTTCTCTCTAAAGAGATGATCAAACTCCATCCATGAAAGATTTTCCACTTCATGAGTCTGTGTGGTTAGTATCTACCATCACCCTGCCAAAACCTAATGATGGATCACCACCAGGATCACCATCTAGTCTTTTGGTGCCCTCACTAGATGGAAAAATATGGTCACCACCTTAATCCATCCCTCAAAAGTCCGACGGTCGGGATCATCTCAGATCCAAAGGGGTATTTGTCTCTGAAACTCATAGAGAATGCGCATACTACACTTGCTATCTACTGGTACTACAGGTTCGACATGTTTCTCCACAACAGGTGATATTTATGGCCCTCCATATTGATGGAACTCAAGGGGAATTGGTCCTTATATTGAGGCCTCATCACAGAGGGGGTCATCCTCATGATCGAGCTGCTGAATCCAAGATGGTATGCATCTCTGGGGAATACTATAAGAGAAAAATATATACCATGATCAATGAGTATATTTGGAGAGTTGAATTAATAAGTACATGGAAACACAACCCATTCCTATATAATGCGTGTATAATTATTTTCCCTTGCAAGTTGTGTTATCATGTACCAAGTCGAAAAGCCGGTTATGATAGTCCTAGTGTATGGATATGTCGGCCACCCACACCAACACTAGAGTCCCTAGCATGAAATGTGAACTCGAAACAATTAACATTGTTTCCCCACACAAATATCAAAATCTCCTAGTCCTAAGGTTGAACTTACCACCTCTGATACCACTCTATCATGAACCGTCCTAGTGGGGTATTGTTGTAACTCCCTAAGCCTGCATCAAATATGCCATGGGCTGGTGACTAGCAAAAAGTTGGCATATCACTAGCATGGGAATAATTTCCTATATACCTATACGCACACACACATCTCCAAGATAAAAATTCTAAAATGTAAAAACAACTAAGTAACAAAATGCATGCGTACCACTGAACCCAACCAATAGAGTATGATGGGAAAGTAATGTACAACAAACTAAACTGGGCTAAAACACAATCCCGCTGAAAGAAAGAGTCTCCAAACTTCAAATTCCCACATGTAAACAATATAGGTGCTAGGACTACTGCTTGAAGCCATACGAACACCTTGTCATGCCCGAAATCACAATGCTATGTCTGGTCCTGGTTCACCCTAGACACTATCAAATGGTCACACATCTTCTTAATACATGACACATGTGGACATATCCCTTGGAGGGGTTTGTATTACAATACTTAGTAGGAAACCCCTAACTAAAAAGCAGTAAAAAAAGGAAGATACAATAATCTCTACACATTATATGTCTATAATAAATATAACTATAAATATCTAAATATACTGAAACCCAGACCCATAGTCTAGAGGTAGGTCAAAACTACTGCATACCATCCCTGGGGATTCTGTCCAAATATTCCACAACACACTCATCCAAGAGAACACACTTCTAAGTCTTATAAGACAGATAACGTCCACATGGGAAGTGTTATTCATTGAGAAACATCACGGGAGAGATACAATAATAGACTGAAGATAGTATATGATATACACATTCTGGGAGAACTCACTCCATGAGTGCAGAAGATCATGATATACAAATGAGGATCACTGCCAGGGCCATGGGGTGATACCATGACTCATTAGAATTCACCTTCTAATTAAAGGATTGACATCCATTATGATTGGTAACCTCGATACCATGTCTATACTTATGGAAGAAGAATTGATAGAGGATCCTGTTCCGGTCCTCTAAGAAGGGATTCTGCCTACTCTATCTAGAAATTATTGCTAAAGTTATCATACTCATGTGAATAGGAAATGATACCTACTGACCTTCAGGGGAATGATATAGTGAACCAACCATAAAAAAACATTTCCATGATATGGTGGAAAAGAGATTTAAGACATGTAGAAAGGGTTAAATAGCGTGTATTAGGGTCACACGCAGTGTCCCTTGACCCCAAGTTCTACCCATGTGAAACAACCTTGTTCATCCAAACATGTCTTGTAGAAGAGGTATACACAATGTGTAGAATGGTTCACATTCCATGTCCTACAATCAGGGGTCCACTCTGTGTACCCTGTCTATGTGCCAGGACATGACTTCAACCTATGTAGGCCTGTTTATGTAGTAGTACAACAGGTAATTATCATCACCGATTCAGCCTATCCATGTGGCGGAGTACAAATTGTGTAGGATGGCCATGTAATCCACCCCGTGTCCATTTATCATCCATGATATATGCTACGTCCTAGGGAAGGAACCACATATTGTGTGATATGCTCCACACACCACGTGACTCTTCACTACTGCTGAAATCTAGTCACTACTCAAGGGGCCCACACACTGTGTATTACTGAATTCAAGATATTATCTTCAGAAAATTCTAGAAAACCTAGTTCAAACTCTATCATCTCTTCCATTGATCCAACCACTGTTTTCATCCATGAATAATCGGGTAACTCGTGATCCGAGGTCTTCTGGTTCCACCATCACCAAATCAGTAATATTCAGACCTTGAATTGAGTAGGAAAAAAGATCATTGTATTTATTCATTTTCAACTAAGAATAAGAAATCATCACCCTCCATTGTTTGATCCACTACCACTACCATCAACACACCTCCATCGAGTCGTACTGATGCCAGATCTTCAATTTCTGATCGTTGCACCATGAGAGAAAGGCATAATGATCATTTGTTCATAAACCACGAAGAACACGAAGAATGTGAAGAATTTTTTTTTGGGGGGGGGAGGGACATGGATCAACTTTTGGAACAAACCTCATCCATTTCTCATTCATACCTAAATCTACTTTATAATAAGGATCAAGATAATTAAATAGTATAATCATCCCCCAATTCTTCCAATAAAACCCTCCCGAAAGAACAATAGAACTATGGTTTAACATCTTCATGTGTTGATACACATTCATTATTAATTATAAGAATAGTGAAATATTGAATTGAAATAACACTCCCTACCTTAGGGTTGGATAATCTGTAAAAGTGGTTTAATCACCTCATCAATATTTTCGGAGAGATTCATGATGAAAAATGTTTTTCTATGTACAATACAAAATCCCTCATTATTTTACATCGATATAATTCTCTATGTTCACTCCAAAGCCTCCATGAAGTTCCAGGGCTATGTGACTAACCCTAAATCCATGCTTAAATGTATATTTAAATGAAACTTCACTATGTCATTGTGAAAATTTAAAATAATAAAATAAATTCTTAATATATTTTATCCTTTAAAACATCCAAAAATTAACATTCACAACTGACCCATATTGGCCAGTGTTAGGCCCCTATTAGGCTATGGTCTCTACTCTAGATGCAATGGTGCCCTCACAATTCAAATTCCGGCACCTGTTTAGATGTTATTCCACTTTTTCAAGAAAAACATTTGCGCATGCTATTTAATTTTATAATATATATCAAACATTAATTTTGGGAACACCGAGCTTTAAAATCACACGCTCTGTTAGCACCTAGTCTCAAATTCATCTGATATAATATTTAAAAATAATACCCAAAGAAATCTAATAAATTACTCTTCTACCTCATCTACTTCAATTACAAACACTTCCACTCCAACCAATACCTCAACCTCAGACTCTACCTCAATCTATGTATCTACCTCAGTTACTTATACATCTAACAAGATAAAACCACATGATGATCTATATACTGAGGATGATAGTGATTGATATTAAGCCTCTATATTTGTTAGTGAATTCTTTGTAATTTTTTGTATCATTCCTTTTGGAAGATATACAATCACTTTTGTCTTTAATGAAATTTATTTTCTTTTTCACCATTTACGGTTTCTTATCTATCAGTTTTTGATAATCCCAAAAGGGGAAGAATACATATAGAAGTTTCTTTTTATTTAATGTGTAAAGAATATATATTTACTTTTTGAAATATATATATTTTATGCCAATAATTATTCATTACATGGTTTCTAATGTTCCATGATTTCTAGTCATCAAAAAAAGAAAAAATTTTATAAGCCTTGTATATATATTAAAAAAGTCATGATTATTATGTTTTTAATCGATTCACCTTTGTATAATAGAATATAATAATGTAAGAAAATTTGAAAAAAAATTAGTTAAATTTTGAAAATGCCTATAGCTAGACTTTACTCACCTCCAGGAATGAGTCTTCACCAGAAAAGACTCACCTCCAAGAATAAGTCACCAACAAAAAAGACCTACCATAAAAAAATATTCACCTCCAGACTTGATCTACCATCAGGTGAGTCATTATTGAAGATGACATACCATTATAGTTGAGTCACCACTAAAAAAGTGTTACCATTAGGAATGAGCTACTATTGAAGATGACCTTCCATAAGAGACGATTCACTACTGATGTTGAGTCACTGATGAATAGGAGTCACCTACATATGACCTATCACTATATATCCTACAACCTACCTAAATCGCAGTTAGAATAAGTCACCACCAAACAAGAGTCACCATCATATTGTGCCACCATCGTTATTCTTGGAAATTTGATTTAAAAAATCCCAATAGTTAAATTATTGTAGTTGATGAGATGTATTATTTTATAATTATATTTGTAACTATTTTATAGAACATACAAGTCTATTTTAGATATAAGTATTAGGATACATAGGATTGTGAAGATTTTTCTTCACATGTACTCTTCTTCATATAGTGCTTTATATTCAATGATGTCTCCATTATGAGTACAAGCAAGATGGACAATAGAAAACATATACATGATAATTACATGAAGGATAAATAAATTAGATATTACATGTAACATTTTTTCCTCCAGTTGATAGTGAAAGAGTGGTTTACATAGAAAATTCATATCGTTTCTTATATTCCAAAAGAAGAGATCTTTGACACACTCTTTTTTACTAATACTTTTAGAAAAATGGTTCAAGATCCTCTCTAATCAATATCTGAGGAGACTCAATAATTTGAAGCACATAAAATCTAGAAAAAATATATTTTTTTATCTTATAGATTTTAATTTATAATTTTTACATTTAATTTTGAGAAGTTTTTTGGTTATCTTGTTTATCAACATGCACATTCTCCTTTGGTAGAATTGAGAGAATATAATATATTATATTGACTCTCTTTTTATCAAATTACCAACATTTTTTGTGGAATTTGTTCTTGTGTTTCCTTGGTTATTATCTTCCTATGATTATTATGGAAGAGGTCCATGTGTGTCTTGTATTGGTTGTATGATGTTAGCTTTATACATGATCTTTGTTGGGGATCAAATTAATTTTTATAATTTGGTTGGTGGTGGGTGGTTTATAAGTGGAGGGGATTAGGTCTTGGCTAGAGACTCAACCTCATGTTTAATTTTTCTAAGTGACTTTATTTTTTTTTCTTTCTATACAAATCTTTAAACTATATTTTTTTAGGCTACAAACAAAACTGGTACGTTGATAGTTAATCTTAAGTAGTGTTTATATAATTTCATTCATGGGTAAATTGATTTAAAAAGTTGATGTAATATTTATAACATTTTAAATGACCAGTAAAAAATTTGATGAATCTTTTCAAAGATAAAAATTAAATTAAAATAATATTTTTATTAATTGGGAAACATTATTTGACGTTGGAAGAATTTATTTTAACTTTATCTTAACAAACTTTTTCTTGTGAACATGATTCATCCCTCTTGAGATACATACTCTGACCAATATTGATATGTATGAATATGGTTCTAAAATTCATTATTATAAAATTTATGTTTTTATATTGGATATTATTGTTTATTCGACTAAGAAGGAAAATAAGCTAAATGGTCATTTGTCTCTTATTTAAATCCCTTCAGACTTATTTATGTTATACACCATGTTTCCTTTTAAATGGTTTAAATTCTATCCTATTGTAATTTTATACCATTATACTCTATTATTTTATGGAATTAAATGTTTTATTTAATGTTATACCTATAATAGGGTTTTTATTCCAATGTAAAAAAGTCTATAAGGGGTTTTCGTGACTCAAATGTTTTGAATAGGTCATAATCTCTCTTCTTTGTCTATTATCTTTCAAGATTTATCTATTATAACATATGGATATTTTATATTGTATTTACACCTTATTTTAGGTGGAAAATAATATTTTACAAACAAAATATCTTCCTAGGTTATTTATTTATTTATTTAAAATCCATTTTGTAAGAATAATTCTTATTTCTCATAATGGATTTTATTTTATATACATAATTTTACTTCCTACCAATGTTATCATTTCTATAAAAGAAATTAAATATGTTTTTATATCCAATGATCCATTTATTCACATGAATTTATTTTAATATAAAGGTTTTTTTATCCTTGAAATGGTGTGAGTTTTCAAATAATGGAATTTTAAAATATTAAAGAAAAAGAGTTTTCCCCCTTATTAAAAAAATCAAATGTTTTAAATTAAATTCCACTTTTTGGGATATACTTCATGTATTTTCATGGATATCCTTTTTGTATTTTCATCGATATTTTATTTCTAACTCTTTATAATATGTTTTTAAAAATATTTTATATTTTCCATTATAAAAACGTTTTTAATGTAATTTACTCTCCACATTTTATAACAATGTTTAAACGGTTTCATTACTTTTTTGTTTTCACTTTTATTTTTACTAATATTTTTATGTCTTGTGAAGTGATGTTATGATCAAACTATATATGTTGTTATTTTATCATTCATTTTATTAAATTAAATTTTTATATCCATTATTTATTTTGTTCAAGTCGTGTAAAAACCCATTCTTATTTCCATGGGTTCTTTAATATACGATTATAATTGATTTTAAGTGGCACACACATGTATGGATATTGATGGGTGGGGTCCTATATCATCCTTAAATTAATTGGATTTAATTTTCAACTCATGGTAATTCCAGGCTTGGTTATAATGAGTTTTTTTCATATGGGTGTGGAGGTAATGGGTTTGTTGAAATTTTGAGCTATGTAAATAATGACTTTGTTCACATAATCATGGGTAGAATGAGTTTTCTAACATAGTTTTTCCTACACTGATAGTCGGGACATCTTTCCATGTTATTAATTATGTAATTATAAATTTTCATGATGCATTTTATTTTCATGAAATTCCTTGTTTTCAAGATTATGCCTTATTTTTATAGAATTATATACTTTTATGTCATGTACACATGTTATATGAATATTGAGTTTTGTTTTTTTGGGAGGCCATATTATGGTTTCATAATGATATTATCAATATTTTATATTACTCTAAAATGTATTATGATTATCATATAATTTATTTTGATAATTTAATTTTTTTATTTATGTCTTGTTCATGTTTTCCATCATGTTATGATATGTTTTTCAATTACATAACATCTTAGATCACCGATTTTTATGCTTAAAATACATAGGTTATGAAGATGATTGGATTTTGTGAGATACCTAGAAGGGGTCTACATGAGTAGTATTATGGAGAAATGTTTTCATGTGTTTTAAAATAAGTTATATATATAGTAAAACAAAATAGAACTACAAATTTAGTCTCTTGGATTATGTGACTGATTGTAAAATTTAATGTTTTAATCATGATATTAATGTATTATTTTAGCTATTTTTTTCTTGGATTTCTATATTTGGTATTAGAGAATATTTTAGGTATTTTTTATATTATTTTTGTTACCATTATTTTTTGGTTAGAGAACCTTAGTGAAAACCCTAGAGTTAAGCCTATTTATAGGATGATATCCATAAATATTGGTAACTTCTTGAGTAAATTGTTATCCCCATAAACACATCCTTTTATGGATACTATAATTGGATACAAGCTCTAAAAAAGAAGCACCTATAGGTAATAACACTGAAATGTAAGGATATGATATTAACTTTATCATCACCGAGTGCATGACAAATAGTCCTATTTACAAACCTTGTTTAAGACTCATGGGGGATATACATTAGTTTCTCATAGACACTTTATGAAACACTATAAAGGATTTATTTCCTAGTAACATTGAGTGATTATGTTTAGAATTATAGAATAACTATACATAATATAAACATGGTCAAACACTTTTTTATATAGGTCATCTAATGGAACTATATGCCAATGTGATAATGTATAAAAATAAGATCTTTTAAGGTTAAAATTACTTTTTTTGATTATGATAATTCCCCCAGATTATTAATATTTTTTCACTCATGTGAACCAATTTTGTTTTAGTAATGGATGAAACATGATGGAACCATGGGTGAAATAGACACCATGAAGATTATCTAAAGAAACATCCCATTAGAATGCGAGTTGGAATGAGAAACCATGTGAATACACCAAACCATATGCCAAAAAATATTATTAAATTTTTTAACATTATAGAAGTCAAAAACAAACCAAAGAATAGAAAAACAACGTCTCGTGAATTATAAATTTATGAAGATGATTAATGAAATAATGTTCAATTCCATATATGTTAAAAATGATCGAATAAGCATTAACGGAATTAAATCAAGGATACTATAGATGATTTACTTGTGGGAGAAGGGGTCATTGAGCATCAAATAATCATAAGAAAATGAAATTTCCAGTTAGCGTGATGGGAGTGGAACACATACATCCAAAGGCATCACTAATTTTATGTTTACCAAAGTTTGTAAATTTTGAAAATTACGCATGATAGTGTTATAAATATAAGGGGTATAAAGAATGACATGTGATAATAACCACCACAACCCAGGGAACATGGTGGGGAATGTCCAATGACTTCTGATGAGGTGAATTGTGAAAACTAAATCCTATACTTTAGAACAGTGAATAATGGATCTTAATTCATTCCATTCTATATTCCATATATTCTTTTTTAAGTGTATGACCTTGATGTTTGTTTATCAAATAAAATATCTAGTTATTCAATGGTTCTTTTTGAAATTTAGGTTTATAAAATTATAAATCATAGTATGATTCTTTTAGATGGATTCAGTTTAATGAATTAACTATTCCAATAGACTCTATATTCTATAATCATGTCTATATTACCCACAAAACCCTCACTATTAAAAGAGAATAGAGGAAATAGTATCTAGAAGGGGACAAATAGAGATATTGAAATCACTACATCAACAGATGACACCAAAAAAGTATATCACTATCATCCATTAGTGTGCTAGTGCACTATATTAGCATTGATGTTTCAAAAGAAGTTTAAAGCTCCATGATAACAATATATTTAAAATTCAACCCACATACACCACCATTGGTTTCATAAAACATAGTGGCTTGGTGAAAACGAGGACAACTAGTGACTTGGGGGTGGGAGATGTTTGAGAATTTGGTTTGGTGTCCTATAGTATGCAAGACCATTAATATATTGTATAAATCGATTCAGGTAAGGGAAAGACATGTTTGAACATAAGAAAGTCCACTAGAGAAGACGTTGAGAGGAATCCATTCCCTAAAATCCTTTTTCTAATCGGGTTTTATGGATTGGGAAATAAAAGGATTGGTGTAATATACAGATAAAGATATGGTTGGTAATCTGTTTTAGATCTCAATGCAAGTGGGAGATAATATGGAGAGGGAGTAGATAGATGCATTTGAGATGGTGTCTTTAGAAAGGTGTAAGAGGGTTATGAATTTGGATCTCAATGGGCCTTATATAGAGGGGTTGAATTTTTCTTCAACATCATCATTAGAACTCAAATTTACGTCAACGCTACTATGTTGAGGAACCATGGGAGTTGATATATAATTTTTTGTCTTATAACTATTATAAAACCATGGATCACTTTCCTTCCATAACCAAATTTATGATTATTTTTTATTATAGTATTGAAATATTAACTTAATGGAAAATAATGAAAGTCTATAAAACAAAAAATTAGAGGTATAGAACTCAAAAATTTATAAAGAAAACACTATTGTGAGTATAACTATTATAAATATATATATATGATCAATATCTCATTAGAAAATTGAAACTCGAGTCATCTTAAAAATATCCTTAACTAAAATTTCGTAATAATTAATTATTTAAATTATTTGGAAGAAATTTATTTGAGGGAGAGAATGTAATGAACCAATATTTCATTATATATTATCCATAAATAAATATTTTTTAATAGATTTTTCCTAATGTAAATCCAATGCGGAAAAACCTTGATATATTTTGAATATTATATATGCCAATTAAGTCTTAGCTACTGAATTATCATGAATAAATTAAAGTAACAATATCAAAAAATCAATAATGATATAAGAAGAAATGTAATACAAATGTTGTAGTCATACTAATATATCTCGTTTGTTTAAAATTGGGAGGGTGGAATATTTTCTAGGTTTTTACCTTGACCAATCCAAAGTCAAAGTTGAATAATTATGGTTTTGGAAAAACAGTATACAAGAGAAGTTCATGATCACGTACATTTCTTTAATATCTAATCTTGATTACTTTCAACCCCAAACTACAACAAGATATTATATGATGTTTATGTATTTGGTGACAATCATTGGGGGTTATGCTAGTAGAAATTATGATTATATACAAATGGAATAATATATATATATATATATTAGGAATTTATATACTTCTTTAAATTTATTTTTTCTAAATTTACGTTATACATAAAAATTTATTGTTTAAAAATAGGTATTTTATTTCATGGAACCAAATTTATTATTTTAATAATAATAAGATATATTAACACAATATTAATATTTAATTTATAAAAAATATTATTAATATACCCAAAGTAATTTTTCTATAAAATTTCATTCCATACATTTTCTTTTTTTAATTAAAAATAAATTTTTTACATTTTATGATGCGAATTTAAAAAATTAACATTAGTTTATAATTTATTACAGTTATATTATCTTGAGATAAATTTATGTTATTTTTATAAAAATATTGATTTTTAGGTAAATAGTTGAAAATTCTATTTTTATGAATAACATGATTTTTTTATATTATTAGTTGAAAATTACTAGTTGAAAATTTATAAAATAATTTTCTAAGCCTGAATATATATTTTTGGGGGGAATTGAATTTTTTTTGTAAAAAAAATTGTAATTTAGAAACCAGTATTTGAAATTTTATAACTTATGATATATTTTTAATTTTTTTTACTAATTTATACATTTAGTATTTTAAAATTTATTTTAAATACTTTTAAAATTTTAATTATATACAATTTATTTCAAATTTTGAATCATTATTTCTAGATTATATAATAAGGACAATATTATTTTTCAGTTTAATGGATATATTACTTAGCTAAATACAAGTTACTGTGGTGAATACTAAAATGGTAAAAATGAGTAACCTAAGAGGTAATAGGACTAAAAAGTTTAAATTTTTTTTCTAAATGAGTGATGGGGGTGTTGATTGACCATATATAATCTCGTCTCCATTATTAATCAATTTTGAGGCCACTCTTCTTGAATATTTCATCCCATAATTGAAGGATTTTGAGTATTTATAAAAATAAAAATCTATTTCACTTATAAAAGGGGCCTTCTCTCCAAAATTATCCTTAATGAAAAAAACCTAATTGTGGAAAAAAATCTACCCAAAAAATATTCTCTACAAAAATTGAAATTATAATTGGGTTTCAATCTTCTCTGACAACCAACCCTCAAATGTTTAATCCCCTTTTCAAAGTAGATAATCTGAGATGTGAGGTATAAGTTCTTAATCCTCTATTTATGTTACTATTTCTATAAGTTAATTTATTATTAATAAAATAAAATTTAAATATTATAAATTGTAACATCTATATCATTATTAAATTGATATGATTTTATAATTAACATAAAAGTATTTACCTCACTCTATTTTATTTATAAAACCTAAAACATGAATCATGTGTTATATAGACTACCACCTCCATGGTTAAATGTTTTTAATTATACATAAATACCATAAAAGGATGGTATTAATAATAAATTTAATATATTATTATGATATGAATGGGATATATTTCATTTTCATATGATAAATCATTTTACACTGTTTCCCCATTCTATAGAAAATGAAATAAATAATCATGTATATGCATGGGCTACTCTCGCCATGAGGTGATTGATTTTCTTTTTTTTATTTCATCACAAACTTACACAGTTTTACTAAGAACTGTTTTAGTAGATAAATATTATTTATATTATATGATTATTTTTATGGGATTAAAATTTGAATAATATATTGATCATATGATCAAAAAATAATTGTAGTGAATTCAATCATTTAAAACAATCATACTAAGAGGAAAATAATTAATTCAAATTATCAAATATATAAATATCCATTTCTTCATACTCAAATCATCTGAAATTATTATATATCACACTAATAAACACTAAATTCAATAATTTTGGTACTGGTGTAATTATATTGAAACTTAATCACCTTATATTCATCGATAATCATGGTATGTTCATGTTAGGGGTTGGTTTGACCACCCATATGAATAATGAGAATAAATTATACATGGGTGATTATAAATACATAATAATTAGTAAAATAATATATAATTATGTAAATAATTATTTTTTACTTATTTTTGTACAATATCGATCATTCTGATGGTCTTGATGGACTATATACATACATCATTCCCATATTACATTGTAAATATAAAAAAATACATAATAAGAATTCATACGACCTTGTTGTTATTATTAATTTGCGACTTCATATACTAATGAAAGGAAAATAAATAAAGGGTGATATCTTATTCTTATTATGGTTAATATATATATAAAATCTATCTTTATTAAATTACTAAAAACCAATATGGAATAATAAATAACTGAAAACACAATTAATTTAATTAATAACATGAGAATTAAATTCATCCATGGATTATATCAGTGAATCAAAATGAAGAATGGTAATAATAAATTCTTAGGGAATAAAATTCTTAATTTTTGACATTGAGATCTCATACATCATGAATTCTTTAACATACAGACCTTATGCCAATACAGTTTAATCGATTGATAGGTACACCAAAAATACCAATTTAATAAGTTTGGTCAAGTGGTTTGTCACATGGGAGTTGTCAATGCATTGAGTGGATATATAATTCTAGACTTCACCCAGTACTATATTTACAATTCATTCCTAATATATTGAATGATCAATTAAATTTATAAAAAAATATGA
This sequence comes from Viscum album, assembly GCA_963277665.1. NCBI lineage: Eukaryota > Viridiplantae > Streptophyta > Magnoliopsida > Santalales > Viscaceae > Viscum > Viscum album. Next base: position 1,596,093,223 of record OY728150.1, read on the forward strand.
CTTATCAATATATATATCTACCTAGTTAAGGATACAAAACATCATGATTTCCCATGCTAATCAAATAACTTGCATAGTTTAAATTCATATCTAGAAATGGTACACCATTTAGGAAATAAGAATTTAAATTTGAAAAATAATAAGAATAATTAAGAGAAATTTAATTTCCAATGAATGATGGTCATGGGAAGGTGAATGTTTCGAGAGAAACGTAATAACCAAAATATTAATAATAGATAAAACTTTTCCCTTAGTTCATAAAAATTGCAGGTTTTAAAATAAAATCGTGCCCTTTATAGAAATGAATAAATTTTAAGAGTAATATTAAAATAATATTTCATTAAATAGTTTTCTTTGTACAACTATTAAAAAATTATTGAAAAATAGTAATAGTTTAATATATTTGTGGTGGTGGAGAAACTATTTAACGCCTTATATGTAAAAAATAAACATTCCTTTTGAATTTTTAAAATGAAATCTAAAATTATCATTTTATAATACATTATAAGGATCACTTTAAACCACATAAAAATTAAATTATAAATTAAAATTTCCTTAATATTTTATTTTAGTAAATAAAAAATACTTTTGAACATTTTTTTAAAAGTATGAATATGGAAGAAAAATATACCCGATCGAAAAGAGAAAAAAGGACCACATTTATTTTAAATATTTTTTTTGTGATTCAATTAAGAAAGAGATAAAAATATGTAAAAATTATTTAAATTACTTAAATATCCATAGGATAACAAAATATGTTGTTTTTTTGATAGCTTATAATATTCCTTCCAAGAAAAAAATGAAAATCCTAAAAATGAGATTATAAAATAAATCCTTACTTATTTGATAACATTTGAAATGATAACCCGTTTATGTGTAACCAAGAATTTAAAATTTATTAATTGTGAATGAATATATATTCATTTTAAATACATCAATGGATTATTATATACACAACATAAAAGTAAATGTGTGTATAATACCAAATACGTCTCATTGGAGTGGAAAATTTCAGGAAATCCCATACATCAAGTTAGACTTGCCTCAGAAGTGATAGTAACCTCATGTATACTAAATTAATATTTATTATAAATAAATTTATTTACAATAAAAATATATATACTATCATATATGATCCATCTATATCATCTTATAACCTATTTGATAATAATTTAAATTATTATCGGTATTTTAGATGTTAATTTCTTCATTTATCATGCTTGTTTTGATTCATTAGTTACTGTCCTTGTAAATTGATTATGTTTAAATAATATATAGAATATTAATAAAAATATAAGAATTATATATATTAATTATATATATATATATATATATTTAAAATCATCAGTGAAAAATATACATGAAAAATGAACCACATCGCATCGTGGAGACGATTGGTGGCACGGGGACTTGAGCAACATTATCAATTGATAACAGGTGAATGGGTAAGAATGTAGGTGATATATTATACATATGGAATTGTTATTTGGTTATAATTATCATATATATTCACTATTTACATCATTCTAATATTCCATGTGAGCCGGTTATGGGAAAAAAATTACATCAGGTTGGGAGGTGGTAGTCTGCCATACGCATGGGTGATAGTTTTATTTCCCATTTGAAGGAGAATGAGAGGAATAAATGTTATAACATAAGTATAATGAAATTTATGTATATTTAATATATGGGTTATATTATAATTTAATGGTTAGTACGTAATATTTTTTTTTAAAATAATTATAAAAATAAAACTGCTCGGTGAAGAAGATTACCACTTCTTTGAAGGGGATCTTTAGATCCCCTCTTAACAGAGCCGATGTTGGTATTTTAGGATAAAGAATACCTCCAGAACTTGTAGATGTTTTTTTAGAATATTTTTATTATTAATTGGCTGAGATAAGTGGTACTAGGTGGTGTACAGATGATAGGATAGGTGGTTCCTTATGATAGTGAATAAAACTGCAGACAATGAAATAATGAAAATATTTAATAAAAATAAATTAATTTTCTTTTGAAAGTTGAACTCTGTGGACAAAAATTATAGGATAGTATAGTATATGGTTGAATCAAGTATAAAAAATAAAATCTAGAAATTTTTATGTTGTGTTTTAAATATAATCTTTTGGTTAAACCCCTTCTTTATACACGTTTAACCTTAACCATAATAATAACTTTTTTAATATTAAAAAACTATAATTTTACATATAAGATTATAATTTTCTCAAAAATGGAAAAGGGATGAAATATTAAACCTTTTATAATCATACATTTCATATTACAATTGTTTTATGATTTTTAAATAATTTAATAATTTTATTTTAAAATAAGAGTAATGCAATTTTTGACATTATTGATTTAATTTGACATTAAATACATAAAACAAAGATGAAATTTGAATGTAATAATTTTAACCATCAATAATAAATTATAAAAAATTATAATTCTTGATTTACCATAATTAAATATAAAACATATGTTTTTTAGTTATTTGAAAATATTTTTGTGTGATTTTCCACCACTTGAACAATCACTATGTCATCATTGTTTAAGAATTTAATATAATTATATAGTCACTAAATATTATAAATAAATTACCATAATAAATATGATTTAATTAGAAAAAAATAAATTTAATATTTAGTCATAAACTATTTTTATCCCTATGGTAATGTATATGATAAATATAAATACAAAGAGGGTGACATTTTTTATTTTTTATTAAAAATAAAATAAAGGTCATAATCAACTAAAAATGAAATAAAAAATCAATATATTATAATATTCTATGATAAAGAAAAAATTACGCTCATAAAAGAGTATATAGTAATGTTTTATAGAATTTTTAATTACTTACCTCTATGTTTCAACTTTCTTTTACCCATTTTACCCTTAACGGGGAGGCAAATATTTTACTGGGTTACTTTTCAAAGTGGAATAAAATATAAGGGAACTATTTAAAAAATTAGAACATTATTATTAAAAATATTTAATCCATTTTTTAAAATTAAAATTCATTATGTTTTATAACTTATTTTAAAAAAAATTTCTAAATGTGATAAAAAATTGTTATCCAGGACAAAATCCTTTTCAGAATAAAAATTGCATTATATAAATATTTTATGAAATTATGATCCTAGTTTAATTAATTATAATACTCTAGATCTAATATCAATTTAATACCAAATTTAAAATATAACGAGGCTCTTAAATTACACGGTTCAATAGAAAGAAAAGATAGATTTATAAAAAAACACTATTTCACTATCTAATGAAAAAAATACTTATTTTTAAAAATGTGTCAAAAACTAAAATTAAATTAATATTTAAATGATTATTTTAAAAATGATATAGTTTTTAAAAAAATTAATTTCTTAAAAGTGTGAGAAATTAATTATAATATATTCACAGAAAAATGCATGAAATGTTTTTTAAAGAAAACATATTATTATAGAAAAAATGGATTTACTCAAAATGAAATATGTATTTACTATAAGGTAGTAAATAAATTTAAATTAAATAAAAGATTTAAAAATGTTATTTATAATTTAGTTAATATTATTATTTCACACCATTCCAACATCTAGATGATAAAATTTTAATAGTTTATCATTTTTCGTTTAAACTCGGTGTTGCATGTGAAGAATGCTATAAAATAAATTATACTTATTAAAATAGAATTTTATCATAGAATCTTACAGTGTTATATTCTACACCATTATAATAATTTCTTCCTTAAAATTACATCATTCTACTATAAAAAACTAAGGATACATTGACCCCATCCGATCATTAGGTTCTAACATATTTCCCCCAAATTTATGGTCCCACCACATTACTTTTTCTATATTAGGGGTCTTGTTTCATATAAATATCTCTCTAAAATATATAATTTTTCCTCGTAATTTCCCATAATGAAAATATTAATTTATATCTATAAACTCAAAGTTTATTACATGTGAAATATCGGGTATGTAATTTCTCTGGAGAGAAACATATATCCCATCATGAACATGAGAGAGATTTTCTTAGAGTGCCTGGTAATAATACACCTTCCAAGTATGATAAATAATTTTTAAGTGAATGTTATATTTGTTGATAAAATTTACATTATTTCAAAATCACATAAAATACTTATAATGACATATTCATAGGAATACCTTATCACCATCTTTGAACCCTATATCTTCTTGATGATTGTCAACATAAAATGTTTTTTAACTAAGAGACTTCCTCATGTGTTGTTGAATATATATAACATTATCTACCATTTTATTATTTAGATTAGGTCTTAATAGATTTATATTTCCAAAACCATCATAATAATTTAGTGTTCTCTACTTCCTTCCAAAGAAGGATTTATGGAGAGACATCTGTATTCTCGAGAGAAGGATGTTGTTGTGAGAAAATTCTACCAGAGAAAGGTGTTGGTACCAAACACTTCTAAAATTTAGAGAGAAGTATATTAATATTTGATCTAGAGTTTGAATGGTATTTTACATTGAAAAACTAGTAGAGGATAATAAGAAGTAACGAAACTCAACTCTACATCCAGAGAATTATAAATGATTCTATATAATATCAAGGTAATCCTTAGAACCTGATTAGATATGATTTAAGGTGGTGGTACATGGAATATCAAAACATCCTTAATAAATTACTGAGCTACATATTAATGAAATAAATATTATATAATATTTATAAGATGAATTAATTTCATAATTTGATCAACTAATGGCCAAATGGCATTATTCCCTTTAGATGTTTTGGGGAGTCTAATGATGAAACCCCTAGTAATTTTACCCAATTAATTACTAGTATGGGTAATTTTAATAACATCCCATTTGACTTATGTATCTTAGCCATAACTTTTTAACACCCTAGGAATTGAGATACATTGTTTAAAATCCCCCCTTTCTTGTTTTACCACTATATGTACTAATTAAGAAATCTATACATATTCTTACTTCTAGGATGAATAAAGAATGATGAATTATGATATACATCCATCATAACCCTGATTAATAATGCTTAATATTGAAAAAATTTATTTTTAAAACTTATCATTTTAGGGTGATATTGATTGAATTCAAGAACATTTCTCCGATTCTTTTATAATTCCACATCTTCCTTTTCCACCTTCTTAATCCTCTCATGGATGGATTTTTAAATATTCACATGAGAAAGATAATATGTATCCAATTTTCTAAATATTTAAAGATCAAATTTCTAAAAATCCATAAATATTGGACCTCTCTCAATCCCCATCATAGAATAACCAACATGGTTTTTTCCCACTCAAAGTAACAACGTTCTTTTTCTCCGTTTCATAGTGGTTTTATATTTAGTAGTTATATACATTTATGAACTCCAAACAAATTCTTTGGAACATATTCATCCCTTTTTATGTAAATATAAAATTCAATATTTTATAATAAATTTGTGTGTGTGTGTATATATATACATATATCACACCTTCCACCATACAGATAATGCGTAAATATGATCAATGAAAAATTTATCCCTACCAGTCCCAAATCATGGGATAGGTAATTTTAATCATGAATTTTTAATTATAGAGAAGAATGTCATATCACTATGTCATTATGAATGATGATGCATCCCCATACCTTCTATGATTCATCACTATATGTCAAAAAACCTTCTCCGCTCTAGGGTAGTGTATGAATCAGTGCACAAAACAAACTTCTTTTCAGTTCTTTGAAATTTTCTTCAAATTCACATATTATTAAGAATATAACCCCTTATTAGTAAACCGAGTGAGTGGATTAGATAGAAGTTATAAATTATTCACAAATCATCATAAGAATCCATCCAACTAAATAAAACTAAAGATCTTGTTTAATGTCGTTAGCCTAGGCTAATGTTTAATAAATTATGTCTTTGAAGACACTACTTCCATTACCTATGTTGAAATTATATGAACCAAGAATGAAAATTTTTTATCCAAAATTCATACATGGTAAATTATGAATATTTCTCTTCCATATTCATCGTCATTAGAAAAATTATAAAATGTTTTTCATGACATTACATACTCTTAAAATATAAAATAATATAATCTATAAATACTAACACAAAATTATCAATATAATCTCATTATAATCTATTATTTAAATCCTTGAAAATTGAAGGATAATTGGTATGTCCAAATGTAAATACTTTAGATTCATAATGACCAAACATATTATGAATGATTTCTTTGGTATATCTTCTTTTTAGACCCTTATTTCATGGAATCCAAATTGAATACCACTCTTAGAAAAATATTGAGTTTCTCGTAAATAATAATATAGATTATAGATATGGGGTAGTGGATACTTTTTCTTAATATAGATTCTTAAATATCATAATAATCAATGAAAAAGAAAATTAAACCAAATTTCTTCTAGAAAATAATAGTTTCATCCCATGGTGAAGAACTAGGACAAATATATCCATTATCTTGATTGTTGAGGAGTTTCTTCTTCAATTACTATAACTCAATAAAGACCAATATATATAGATTCATTTAAATTTATATAGCACTATGTATGACATATTTAGAAAATGAAATTTCACGATTCAAGTGAAGACTAGAAAAAACTTCTTGAAATACGTCTATAAACTCCTATACGATTGGACGATCCTAAATGCTAAGTTTCTCCCCAACCATCAGAGATAAATGCACATCATGAAAATATAGTGAAGCCAAATAATGTAAGGAATTTCTACTGGAGTTTAGATTAATCCTCACAGAGATATACTACTATAGGTTGATTAAAAAAATGGAATGTTACTTCCCAAAAAAATAAATATCTATTTTAAGGACCCAATACATTGTTCATGTACAAATTTATTAGTATTTCCATTAAAATATTGAGGATTTTGATTCATGATGTGATCCAAATTAGGTGAATCTATTCGTTAAAAATATATTTCTATATATAGGTAATATTATTCATCATAACCTAAATTAGATACCCTAATATAGATTTTATATACTAATTTAAAACATCATATCTATTGGATTGATCAATAGGTAAATCCATATATTGACTATGGGTGTTGATTCCCATTATTCATTTATACATGATGAGTAAATAATATAATAGACTAAGTTAGATCATAATCATTATGAGTATTGAGCCATAAAATTATAATCCATTTAATGGTAAATATTGTGAAATTCAACCATATATTATCATAATTCTCATGTTAGATACAATCATTTAAAATATAGTTCCCAACGCTTCTACAAAACAAATATTGACACCATCTGTAAAACCCGAATTCCATTAACTGAGAGTTATTGTATAATTTATTACATTGGAATAGGATACAAGGGATCACATCACCAAGGATATATTAGTTTAGTAATCTTTATAAACTATATACATACCTAATCCCATATTATGTTGTAAATATAAAAAAATACAGATTCTTATATCCTTGATTTTATTCATAATGGCATTCACCATATCCTCGGTAAAAGAAAAAGAATAGAGGGTGCTCTTATATTCTTAGTAAGGGTTATGTATAATGTATATTATCATGAGTAAATAAGGAATAATATATATGGAAAAGTAGATTAAAAGAAACATCACATTTCATCAATAACATGAGGAAAAAATGAATCCTCAGGTAATATCAATGTAGTAATCTCATGGATAGTGACAAATAATTATCAATGAAGGAAATGATTATTATTGGATTTTATGATCTCAGAAATCATGATATCTTTACCATAAAGTCCTTGTGATAATATAGTTAAATTGATGGGTTGGTATACCAAAAAGACATTTAATAAGTTTGGATGACTATTTTGTTTCCTGAGACCTGTCAATACATCGAGGGGATGTATAATTCCCAGAACCACTTGTTACTAATTTTCTACTGAATTCCTCATATATAGAATTATAAATATAATTCATAAAAAATATTCCTTATGAAAAAATATCCATACTGTGTAAAGTATACATAATATCAAGATTTTCCCAATAAATCAGATAACTTTCATAGTAAAAAACCGCATGTATAAATGGAATAGAATTTAGGAAATAAGAATACCCATGATATAAAGAATGTATATATTCAAGATAAATTTAATATATAGTGGAACAATATCATAAAAAATTGAATGTTACAATATAAACTTATTTTCTAGAAATTTATGTTTGGATAAAAATGACCCTAAATTCCTTAGAAATATATTGTTTATAAAAAAATCAAGTTATCCAAGGAAATAAAGAAAACTATATAAAAATAATATAATAAATTTGATTAAATTGTTTTATTTATAATACCATTTAAAATATATAGAATAAACTAAATAGAATTAAAAAGATATGGTGGTATGAAAATCTGTTAAAACCATATGCATTTTAAAGAAACATTCCTTTTGTTGTTTATAAAGAAATAAAAAAGTTCATTTAGGAAAATGAAATAATGATTCATTTTAAACCAAGTAAAAATTAAAGGATAACATAAAATACACTTAATAAATATTTTGTGTAAAAAAACGAATTTTGTAAAATAATTTTGAAAAAAACGAACCAAGAAGAAAAATGTACCTGATCAAAAAAAGAAATAAGATCACCTTTTTTTCAATATTAATTTTTTTTCATTGAAGTTTGAATGATATAAAAAGATAGATGAAAATATGGGAAATCCTTATAAATAAATTTTATAATAATATAGATGAAATTTTTGTAAGATTATAATATTCACCCATGGAAAATAATGGCAATCCCAAAAATGAGATGGTAAAATAAATCGCTACATATTTGGTAACATTAAAATTGAAACACATTGAAAGTGTTTATGTTATTTTTAACATTAATAATATTTAATAGATATATATTAATGTAATATACATCAATGAGTTATTATATATGGCACATATAAGTAAATAGGTGTATAATACCAAATACATCTCAATGGAGTGGAAATTGAAACAAAATACCTTACGTAAAGTAATAATTAACTTGAAATTTATTTTAAACAATTATATATTAAATATATATTTATTATAAATAAATATTATAACAATAAAAAAATTATATTTTCTTATGTGATCCATTTATAACATCTTATCACTCATTTGTTAATAGTCTTTTATTATAATCACTGTTTCAGGTGTTAACTACTTCATTTTCCATTAAGTTTTGTTTTGGATGTTATGGTACATTTAATTTTATTATGATTAAATCATCTATATAATTGTAATCATGATATTAACATCATATCTAATCGTTATACACATATTTAAACTCAACCATGCGAAGAAGAAAAAAACGAAATAGGCCGTTTTGTCGATATAATTAGTCGTATGCACACATGAGAAACAATATCATTTTCTAACACAGGTAAGGGTATGGAATTTGATGATATATTATAATTAATAAATCATATTTTCCTCATAATTATCATATATATTCATCATTTCTATCTTCATGGAAATTCATGTGCGGTGGAAATGGAAAACAAATTACATTGGTTCACAAGGTAGTAGTCCCCCGTACACTTGAGTGGTGATTTTATTTCCAATTGGATCGATATGAATATGGATAAATTATATTATATAAACATAATAACATATAAATATACTTTAAATACTTATTTTATTATATTTTAATTTTTAGGACATAATTTATGGTGATAAAATAAGAATAAAAATGAAAGTGGTTGGGGACAATGATTACATCTTCTTCAAAATATTGATGTTATCACTCACCTTAAGGGAATTAGGGTGGTACTGTATGGAAGTAAAAATCCTAAATAACTTTTATGGAGAGTTTTATAACATTTTTTTCTTGGTTTTTTCATGGTAAGTGGCTATAGGTTGTGTATGTAAGAGAGGAGAAGTGGTGCTTTTTATAGTGAATTAAAGGAAACACATGTAATTAATAAGAAGATTTAAATATAATAAATTTACTTCCATGTAAAAGAGAAACCATGTGGAAATAATTTATAATATAATATAGGATATGGTAGAAATTACTTCAACCAATAAAATTTGGATAAGTTTATATGGTATTTCCAACCTGATCATTTGTTTCAAACCTTTTGTTAAACAATTTTAACCTTAACCACCGTAATGTTTTTTTAATATTAAAGGGTTAAAATTTTACATAATAGTTAAAACTTATCAAATGAATGGAAAATTTATGATCTTTTAGTCTAATTATAATCATAATTTCCCCATTCAATATTTTTATGTTTTTTAAGTAATTTAAAAAAATATTATTTTTCTTAAAATATCATTAATGTCATTTCTGATGGTATTCATTTAATTGGACATTAAAGACATAAATATACAGTTTAAATTTAGAATATTATAATTTTATTAATATATAATACATTATTATTAACATGAAAATTATTTTGGAAACCTAAGTGATCTATGAAACATTATTTTTCTTATTTTTAATATTATTTAATTTGATTTTTTCAACACATGCACAAGCACCGTGCCATCTTTGTATAAGCATTCAAGGTAGTTCTATAATCACTAAAAATTATAAATAACTAATAGTATTAAAATAATTTTATTAATATAACAATAAACTTTAATATTCATTCAAAAAATATTTTTCTTCTAATGAGAACATTTAAGAGAAATTTAATGGCAAGAGACTGACATTTTAGTGTTTTTCTTTAATTAAAATAATAAAATGGTCATCATAATATAGCAATGAGACCAAGATAAAATATATTAAAAACATGGATTATAATAGAAAATATAAATGCATAAAATATGGTAAAGAATGGTTTTTGTGAAATTTTGAATACTTATCACAACGTTTTGACCCTTTTTTTCTGTTTTACTGATATATATATGCCAAATATTAATCAATGATACAATTAATAATGAAAAAGGGACCTATTTTCCAAATTTGAAACTACTAATTAGATTTGTGGAATAAATTTTATCTATTTTAATTTCTTTATTCTTTATAAACTAATTAAAAAATAAAACTACAAAATCCGTCAAAAATGGGTTTCCATAAAATATGCATTTTACGAAAAAGAATTGCTTATATCATAAAAGAGTAAAATTAGAATAAGAACTTATTTCATAAAATTTAATCCATAAATTTAAATTAAATAAAATATATATAAATAATTATCATAAAGTGGTTAATCTTATTCATACCCATAATTCTAATGTCTAATTGATAATATTTCCCTAGTTTTTATGGGTCGTTTCAACATAGTTTTACATGTGAAGAATGATATCCAAGAAATTATATTTATTTAAAGAGAAAAATATATAAAAAAATCAATTTATTATGATTGTGTAAATTTAAATTTCATAAATAATTATAATTCATCTAGTGAAGTAACATTAATTTACTCAGAATAGAGGAAAAAATACTGACACTACGCCCACAAAACTACTATAAACATTCCAAACTATAAATATCTGATATTGGAAAATAGTTAAAAAATAAGTAGTATACGTAAAGATAATGATTATATATGGAAATTATATATAGTTTAATTTATAAATATGATTATGAAAGTATTTATTAAGATATATATATTTTTTATAAAACAGATTAGAGTGTATTTGACTAAGTAGGGAAACATGGCAAGGGTTTCTTTGTCTCAAATTTGAATTCCTTGATACATGTTTAAGTTTTACACCATTGTGGTTTTTTAATTTCATAATTACAAACCTATTATAATTTTGTATCATAGTATTCTTATATTTCAGGATAATAAATTAACTATTTAATGTTTCAAATTTCATGGGATTACAACGTCTATAAAGAGTTTTAATGAATCAAATATTTTCATTGAGTCATAACCAATATCCTTTGACTATTATGTTTAAATATTGATCTATTATTATTTATGATATTGTCATGTTTTATTTATTACTACTTTTCTAGTGAAAATCATTATTTACACTAAATCATTCTTCTTTTTTAATTTTATTTTTCGTTAATATTTATTTTTGTTAAGAATAATTCTCGCTTCACTTAATGGAATTTTATTCCATATACATGTTTTTTTACTTCTCTAAAATGATCTAAATTACTAAATATAAAATAATTTTTTTATATCCAATAATACTTATATTCCACTTAATTATTTTTAAATAAAATATTTCATTATCCTTTTAATGATCTAGGTTTTCCAACAAAGGTATTTCAAAATATTTAAGAAAAATGTTTTTCCATCTTTTTAAAAAATCAAATGTTTTATCTTCCACTCCACATGTTTGTGAATAAAATATATTTATTTTCTAAGATATTCTATTTATTACAATCTATAATTGAATTTTAAAAAATTATTCTCTTTCCCCTTTAAAATATTTTTTTTAAAATCAATTCAAACATCATCTATTATAACAATGTTTAAATGTTTGGATGTAAACTTTTAAATATTAACTTAATTCTTTCCTCCAAATTTTATCTCTCATGAAGTGATGTTTTGATCATACTTTATATTTTATTTTATTCTCATCACTTTTGGAAAATAAAATTTTGATACCCATGGTTACTTAATTTTTTGTTATATGAATACCCATTATTTTTCCATGGATTCATCATGATATTTTTATAATAGATTTTATATCAAAAACATATTTTTGGATGATGATGAGAGGGATACTATATTTTCATATACTATATTGGTTTATTCTTATTTCTTATGGGATAGTCAAGCATGGATATAATGAAATTTTTTACACAGGTGTTAGAATTATAGGTTTGGTCACATTTTTAGGTAGGGACATAATGAGTTTATTGACATAAGACTTGTTATTATGAGTTTACATACATAAGTTTTTCAATGATTTTTGTTATTAAAAATTTCCAAATTTCCATTTTGTTCATATGGTAATGAAAAATTTTCAGGAAGCATTTCATTTCCATTAAATTCAATATTCTCAGTATTATAATTTTTTATATATTATATAAAATTTTATGTCATTATCACATATTATATAGATAATGAGATTTTATTGAGCTAAATAATATATTTTATGAATCCTTATTGTTATTTTTAATACCTTATCTTACCCTATCTTGTTTTATTATTATTATCATCTATGTTGTTTTGATCATTTATTGTGATATTTATATCTTCTACTTAATTTTCCTCATGTTATGATATTTTTTCCCATACTGAGCATATGAGATAATGCCTTTCTTATATTTCAAAACCCTATGTTATGAAAATAATATATCTTCTGAGATTTATAGAAAGGATATTACTGATCATGATTATAGTTAAATGATTTCATGTTTTGTAAAATAAGATGTTTATGTAGCTAATCTCTAAGAGGCTAAACATTTAGGTCATTAGTTCATGTGAATATTTTTGAATTTTATTTTTTATGTTATGTGATTATTTTATTATTTATTTTAAGTTAACATTGGTTTAGTAAACACATATTGTGTCAATACCCTATAATAAACTCACAACTTCTTAATTCTCCAAGTATAGATTAACTGGGTTGATGAATACCTCGCATTTCATTCACCTATATGGATGAGGACATCTCTTATGCCTATCTTGATAGATAATGACATCATATTTATTTTATTGTTATGGTCATACAAGTCCTAAATATATATCAATAAGGGGACAATATGTCATAATCATTATACAAGAGGATGAATCCAATATATTTTTAATCCCAAACTAGTGAAATGATCAACAACATACCCAACCAACCCCGATTAACTAATCCTTAAGGATTGTTTCATATTATCAATTTTTTATAATTAAAACCTTTTATGGATTTATTTTATAAAAAATTTATCTAAAACCTTTTTTACTCCATAAAAATTACCTTTAAGATTTTCGGTGTTACGTAAGTGTAACAGTGTCCTAAAGGACATTTCTTAATGGTAAAATATATTTTATTGACTTTCATATGGGTTAATAGCCTTTTATAAAGGTTTTATAAGGGTATTTAGGTTTTGACTAGTGCTATGTATGGGTAAAGGGAATTTTTATGCATTGTGAATGTGTAAACATAAGTCTATGTAAGAGTTCCAATATTCATGTAAGTGTATCCGGACTGACATAAGTTTAAACATTAGATCAAATAATATTAGCATGTACAATGTAAGGGTAAGACCTGACTCATGTAAGGGTTACCTATCCCTAAAAAATTCCTCATAAGGGAAATCAAGAGCTGTGTAAAGGTATTCAATATGCCACATTTAGGTAACTTTTGAATTCTAAAGGCTTTGTAATGGTACTCCAAAATTATGTATGGGTTGTAATAAGTTTACCCACCACATAATGGTAATCCCATCAACCTTATGAATATGTTATCATATATGTAATGTTAAATCCATGTTCAACTTATATAATGCTTTTTATGAGGAAAACATGTTTTTCTTCTAGCTTCATGTAATTCTTACCAGGATTGACCTTGTAACTCCCTTTCAATGATTTCATATGAAAAATATATTAGAATTAAATCCTTAGACTCTATTAAATATGTAACACAAATTTATAAGTGAAATTTAACACTTTTATATTATGAACCTCTTAAAAAAAATTAAATGATGATATTTAATTTTTATGTTTTATTTTGGTGAACCTGTATTGGATTTTTTATTTTTAAATAGATAAAAACCTAAATATATGAATCTATTAAAAAAAAATTTATGATATTTAATTTTATGTTTTAAATGTTGTGAGAATGTACGTGGTTCTTATTTCAAAAATAGATGAAGCCTTACAGATTTTCCCTGTTATTATAATTATTTATTTTAGTGTATATTATATAAAATTAGTACATTATTTTTAATTTGTAAATATAAAATCCCTTATGTTTATTAATCACATAAAAAATTAAATTATGATATTTAATTTGTGGTTTTAAATGTTGTGATCCTATACACAGTTTTTATTTGTAAATAATCAAACACATATGACCTTAGTATTTTGGTTGATTCCTTGTGTCCAAGAAATCAAGTAATCTCATTGTGAAAGAAAAATGAATCCTATTAAGTCAAACTAGTTTCCTTTTTCATTTTATATGCTCTATATAACACTCACCTCTCTTATATTATTATGTGAAACACCTGAGTGAGTTATTTCCTAGAACCCTTGACAAACAACAAGAATTGACATGTCGAAGACAATGATAATGGGGATAAAAGTATGTGTTTCTAACTTCAGATGTTTTAACTCCA
The DNA here is from genome assembly GCA_963277665.1 of Viscum album. Lineage (NCBI taxonomy): Eukaryota > Viridiplantae > Streptophyta > Magnoliopsida > Santalales > Viscaceae > Viscum > Viscum album. The sequence continues at coordinate 1,596,108,393 of OY728150.1, forward strand.
ACTTTCAAACTGCACAGGTTTGTTTCTCCTTGAGGTAGAATTCATTGACTTAGTGGTAGAAAATTCTTTAACTTTTTGTGATCTTGTAAATAATTTTTGTCATTGTATGATTCTTTTGTTAGCATTGTTTATGTTTTAATTTATGGTGTTTCAATGAGGGTGTGTTTTTTGTTGTGATGATAACCATATATTTCATTTTTTCCCATCCAAATTTTTAGAATAGGTATATTCCATGGTTTATATCAATTCAAATACTGAAATTAGTTCTATTATTCATTGTATGATGCCATACTATGTTTGTTATCTAGTTATTCTTTTATTGCTTATCATCTTGAATTTAGTGAATTTTGATTAGAACATGTGAATGGTGACCATCATGGAATGATTATCAAAAAAAGGGTTATTGTGCATGACGTGTAATGATGATGATGGTTGATTATGACATCTTTGTGGCCAGATGTAACTTTATTCCTATAGGATCTCAAGGAATATGCTAAAACTCAATGGATTGTCGATTTTTAGTTACAAGTTAACTATAATCATTGTGGACTCAGTATAGCTTTACCCCTTGATTAATTGTGGAAGATATGTTAAATGTTGATATCCATGGTATTATTGATCATTTCCATAGAAATGTGTTCATTTTCTTGACATGGAGTCTACGCAGTTATGGTGAGGTGTTTATGAAGGCTTAGTTACGATAGAACTACTCAGTATGTGATTGATTTCTTAAATTTTTATTATTGAATTTTTATTATCATTGAATACAATTGTTATACATGTGTATAATTATTATGGACTCATTTCCGGTGTCCCAATTCGTATTATGCTCTCTCCATAATCATGATTTCAAGTGTTCTTGTAGTTTGGATGACAACCGATCTGGGGTATGTGAAGGGAATTATAGTGGATGAATGATAAGAGGATCATGGAGATGTTAATGGAATGGGTTAGACTATAGAGGGCTCCATTGTTACATTTATTTATTTATATATGGTTTATTACTTAGGGTTGGAATATCAATTTGACATAACTTTTATTACTATATGGCATGAGTGTGTCCTTTCAGATTCTAGTGAGAAATCTCTTGAATATAGAGAGACATGTATGAGTTTATGTGGAACTCTAGTATGAACTCGGTTTTTTGGGTCAGGGGGTTAGAAAATGGTATTAGTGAACACGTTTTTTATTTTTTTGGATAACCTAGAACATAGTGGGAAGGAGATATATGTGTGGTACTCAGTTTGGGTTGTTTCCATGTTACTGGTAAATACATTTGTAATAGATCTCTATGTTTCAATGGATGATACTTCTATTACTAATATTATGAGATTCCGGGTGTGTTTATGTGTCATGAATAGGAATTTAGATTCACAATACATATATATACATGTTATTGTGCTATATATATGTGTTTTATAATTTAATTCATTGATATGGTGATATATTTTTGGGATAGTTTTTCTGTTATGTTATATTTCTATTTTACCATCCTATTGTGATATATCTATGGTGGACTTTATTATTTGATCTAACCATACTATTATGTATTATTATATACATTATGTCTATTACTAAAATGTAAGGATTATAGCTTTAGTTTTTATTTTGGTTTTATAACTTCTGTAGTTATTATAATGGTATGGAAAACATTATTTGATTCCATAGAATTATTATTAAAATAACATGGTTCTAAATTGTCTTTTTTATTTTTGAGATCTATCTTTTGAGATGTTTAACAGGACTACCTGCTGTGGTATCCCATGATACTCCCAATCCCTGAACCATGGTGTAGGAGGATGAACAGTAGAATGCTTCAATACTAGTGTAAGATATTAAGGCAATAGATATCATTCTTCTGGGAATATTCTAGATTGAATCCATATATGGAGGGTCTGTTCATAGGGCCATGAAAGATTATGCTCAGGATTTCTAGCTCTAGCATCCTCTGGTGTTCCAGGTTATTAATGGTCTATAGAATGTAGATGACTATATTAACATTATTGTGAGTATTTTCAAGTTGGTCCATACTCTAGAGGAGGGGGCTATGATATTGGATAACATTATGTTTGAAGGACTCACCAAGAAGTTGTGTACTAATATGTGTGAAGTTGTGACACAATAAGGTGTAACTGGTGAGACCTTAAAGAAATTGTTTCTCTAGCAATACTTTCTTAACATAATGATTATGGACCACTACTTGGATTTCATGGAGTTAGTCCTAGGTTCTTTGACTATCACATAATATTCTACTTGGTTTATATAGTTACATAACTTTTATTCTTTATGGGCTGTGAAAATGAATAAAAGGGTTGAAAGTTTGATATAGGCCTTCTATCAGATATCATACTTTAGGATAGGGGTTTTGATCTAACTATGTACACAAACGTTCTTTGTAAAGTCCTGAACTTTGAGAAGGGGATTGAGGAGGATAAGGAAGTTTTTTTACTTCTCATCCCATAGTAGGCTACTGACTAATCTTTATCTCAATATGACTATGTTTATTTTGATAATAAAAAAATAAATTTAGATGAATCATGTAAGATTAGTGGAATAAATCTTGAGAATAGTGTAGCTTCATAATCCACTTCTAGAGGAGTTCCACGATTCATCAATTGTGGAATGTTCATATATTATCATAGTATTTTTTCGAACCTAAAAGAATACATCAGAAGTGTGAAAATCTTGGTAATCTCCACCATTTTTTCTCCAGTGCTTCAAGGATGATTTTCCATAGAGGTATAGTATTAAAAAGATCGTTAACTTAGGGATCTATCCGGGGGCCTCATTAGCAGACTCAGGTGATGATTCAGACTAGGCTTATGTGACTGGGATAGGGAATTGGATTTGAGGTAGGATATACATATGCTATTGATTAGACTCTAACATAGATAAGAGATGGACCATTAACTATTGAAATTTTAAAATTTGCCCATATTTACTATTTTCACTACCTTTTTCAATAATGGTTCATCCAGTTTTTTCATATTTACATAATAATTTTTTGGAATTCACAAACCGATAAATTTATCTTCTGAGTTATTCTTCCTTAACACCCCATTGGTCACGAAAATGGAAAATCTCTAATGATTCCCCTAATGACTTCTAGTATTCATTGGTTGTGTGAATCGATGAATGTTTATAATTTTGGAGATAATGACCATTGATGTCGTAGACTAGCTTACCAGATTTTGAGGTCATATTTATTACTATTTGATATTAGTTCCATTTACTTCACTAAAGGGAGAGATTCTCAAGATGAATAGAAATTGAGAATTGGGAGTAGGTAGAGTTAGAGCAAATATGATTCAAATTGTGATGATCATGATGTAGATGGAAGGATTGGATATTTCAATAGGATCATCAATAGCCTCCTTGACTCTTCCTTCAGTCATGAATCTCTATCATGTCTTCTTTCTAGATGAATTCAGTAAAATTACCCCTGATATATGGGTTGGCATTGATATTGAGCTCATTCTAAGTACAAAACATATTTTAATACCCCAATTTCATATGGTGCCTAATGATATGAAGGAGATCATTGCGTAACTTGATGACTTGGAGAATTGGAATTTCATCAGGATGAGTACTTCACTGTACGGCGAACATGTATTTTTCACCAAGAGAACACACATTATTCATCATTTCTTCATTTATTACTAGAAACTGAACTAGATGATGCTGGAGAACAAATAACTCCTACCCATGATCAATAATAATTTAAATCGATTTTGGTTATTTCATTAGTTTTCCATGATTGATCTTTGATGGTTCTATCATCGGGTGATAGATTGAGATGAATAAAATCTCAAGATAATATTTCAATGTAGATATAGTCTATATGAATACTTGGTGACACTGTTCAAAATGACGAATTCTACAATTTTATTCATTAATCTTATGCACAGGATATTATAACCATAATTGGAATCCCCCATCATGGTGTTCATTAATGAGATGTGCATCTACTCCCTCACCCCAATGTAGTAGTCTATACATATTATGATATTCATGAGTACACATAGAGAACATAATATTTATGCTAGGCTATCAAAGATTGACTTATGGTTCCTTGAGGTGGTGTTATTTTTGAATGTGGTGTCTGAGATTGGTATATCCATGAACATAAATAAATTGGAGGTAGTGATATCCTAGATACTTCACTAGAACATGTTTTAGGTCAAAAGATATATGGTCTTTAAATAATTGTATTGATGATCCATTCAGGAACTATCTCATCTATTTTCACCTATGACTACACTAATGAATAATAGAGTTATGTTCTTATGTTTGGAAATGTTTAAAGTGATGTTCCTTGAGTTGAATATGATGATGAATATGACTCCATTATGGATAATTTTTGTCCCAAGAGTTAGATGCAGCATATATATTAGGCATTGGATTGGGTGTATTAATGATTTAGATGGAGTAGGTTGTTGCTTATGTATAATGTTAGCTATCAACCCATGAACTATAATACCATAATCAAGACCTATATCTAGAATTTTTTGTTCTTTATTAGAAGTTTTTTTTGAAAATTCCATTTTGGTGTGGGTCTTGTTTTATATAATGAATACAATTTCCTTCCCAACATCTTCACATAGTAGGACCATAATATGAGGTAGAGGCATTGGGTATAGTATATTTAGAAATTAAAATTTAAGATGTCATATGGACATGGGAAAGATAAATTTATATTAGATCCTATTAGCTACAATACATGTGTTGAGAAGTAGTTTTGTGAGAGGCCTTTAGAGGAGTAGTGACACAAAATGAGTTTTTTAGCTGAGCAGAGGATGAATGCCTCCATGAAAATGGGATAAATGACTGGTTTTCTCTTAGTGATAACATATTATCTACTATATTGGTAAAATGTATTACAGAGTCAGAACCAGATTGTGTTATGATGTGGGAAAAACTAACTGTAGGTTATCTCAAACTAGGGTGGTCATTGGGTGATGACGATGTAATCATTATACATGGGAGGGTAATATCCTATACTTTCAATAGATAATAGACAACTTTCATGACTCTAGGTATTTATTAAAACTTTGAATGATGAAGATATTCCATGACATTAAGAGACAGTTTTGGTGGTTTGATATGTACTGGGACAATGTAGGTTTTGTCTCATTATGACTTACTTGACATATGGTGAAGTTTGAGAAGGTCTTTCCTAATGGTCTACTCCATTCACTTCTAGTGATCATGTGGATGTGGTAGAATGTTATGATGGGCTTTGTGATGGGGTTAGCTATGATACTGTGAGGTAGTGATACTGTATGTGTAATTTTGGATCGAATTAGAAAAGACAAATTACTTCTTATTGATCTAAGAGACTCACTTAGTAAATGATATGGGAAATATATACATCCATGAGATTGTACACTTACTCTGAGTTCGCTTGAGTATTTTTTTTAAATAAATTCATATTTTATGTTGTGATTTTTTTTGGATGGATTATATAAGGCCCTAGGGATAAAAATGATATTGAGAACAACATACCATCCTCATAAATATAGACCATTAAAAAAGACGATTGGTATACTAAAGGATATAATATGAGTATCCATTGTAGACTTAAATGGAGAATGATATGATCATCTTGAAATGGTATATTTCACTTACAATACCTCTAACCAGGATTCAATTTAGATGGGAACTTTTGAGTATCTTTATCATATGTGATGTAGTTCAATTCTATATTAGCATGACATAAGAGAGGTAGTAGTAATAGGGACCAATTTGGATTATGATACACTTTCAAGGGTTTATATGATCTAGAAGAGGTTGATCACTGCAAAATTTTGGATGTGATCATATGCCGAATGTAGGATGAGATCTTGAGTTCATTTTGGGTGGTCATGTTTTATAATGAGTGACTCCTCAGTTAGCTCACCAATGATTGAGGAAGTAAGCAAAGTGGGAATCACGTATTTTTGGACCCTTTGAGATCCCAACAGCATTGGTATAGTGACCTACCATATAGATCTTCTTTTTTGGTACCAAGGTATGCACAATGTGTTTTATGTCTCACAGTTTCATTAATAAATGGTGGATATAATAAATGTTATTGAATACAAGGATGTTGAGATGGGTCCTGAAGAATCATACATGGATCATCATGTGTGGATTATGGATTGGAATGATAATGTATTAAGTGTAAAGATGATACCACTTGCCTCAATTTGGTGGAAAATAGAGAGATACCCAATACGATGTGGGAGTGGGAGTCTAAGGCTCAAGCTCTGTGTCCTATGTTGTTTGTGTAAGAAATCTAGATATACATATCTTGGATGAGAAATTAGTGGAGTGGGAGAATAGTAATACTATAAATTTTTATTTTTACCCAAAAATGTAATTTCAGATTTTTCTAAATATTTTTTGTAAAAATTCTATTTATTAAATATAAAATTCCATTACATATATTTTATTTTTATTTGAAAGGTTAAAGGTGTGTTAATATAAATTTCATTAGGGTTAAATCTACCTTTTCTGACTTACATAAGGGTAAAAAACATTTTATATAGGTTTTGTAAGGGTAAAGGGGGGGTCCTTGAGTTGTGTAAGGTTATTGGAAATTCTCTTATGACGAGTAAGGGTAAAAATTCCACAACGTAAGTGTAAAAACATTCATGTAAGGTCTTGACTCATGTAAGGGTAATCCATAGTTCACGTAATGGTATCCTGGATCACATATGTATAATTCTGACTCATGCAACTCTACCCTATCCCTATTAAAATGTACATAAGGGTTACTAAGGGCTTTGTGAGGGTAGTTCATATGAAATGTAGGGGTAACTCATAAATTTCAATTGATATATATGGGTAATACATAGCTATATATGGGAAGGAAGAAGTTCATCCACTTCATAAGTATAAACTGCTCACCCACACATAAAGAATATAATTTGTGTAAGGGAGAATCAAAGATACACTTACATAGTTATTTTTCTAAGGAAAACATGTTGTTTAAAGTTTCTTTTTCTTCTTCCACAGATCAACCATACAACTCACTGTCCCTGGTTGGAAATTCTAAAAGGCATGGAATAAAAAAAATATACTTTTTTAAATCCAAAACTCATATTTGTGGATGAAATTAAAAAATTCACAATTATGAATATCATAAAACATAGAATGACCAATGATATTAAATTTCTTCTTTTTATGGATGTGAACCAAAATGTATTTTTTATTTCCAAATATCCAAATCCTAATGCTTATGAACAACTTAATGATAAATTAAACAATGATATTATATTTGTATATTTTTTTGTTGTTTTAAATGTTATGATCATGTATCAAAAGTTTTTTTTGAAAATCTATTGGTAACTTCTGTAACTCTTCATATTAAACTTTTACTGAAATATTATAAAATCCTTTAGTATATAAACTGAAATTTAATTTTAAATTTGATTCGTATAATGTCTAATTTGTGCAAAGTGAAATTATAAATGTCCAAACATACTCCCACCCTCCTATTAGATGACATATTTTCTTTAGAATACCATGATAATATTTAGAAAATTATTTTGTGATTAGAAGTAAAACTTATTTCTTTAAGAGGGAATATATTAGAAATAAACTCTTTTCCCCTATCATATATGGTATTATGTGTGTTTTAGAGAGTTTTATATAAAAGAATATTATTGTTTAAAATATTCAACTTGTGTGGTGAAATAATGTCTCTCATATTTTAACTAATATATTGAATAAATTATTTTCCATAGTTAAAACTTTGATATCTTTTAATTTTTCTCAAAACATATCATAGAATCAGGTGAATCATAAACCATGTGTGTAGAATTCATATATATTATAACATAAGACATATAAGATGAAAATACACATCCTCAAAATATCTCCTTATAATATTGAAAATATTTATTTCAATTTTAATCCATTATTTTTCAACCCTTTTCATAATCATTTGTATAAAACTAAAATATTATTAATTATTCCCATGAATCTGGACTCGTTTATCATTACAACATTTCTAATGTATACACTGCGAATCAAATTCCTTTTGAAATAAAAGAATATATTTCTATAACATTAACACCTTGAATGTAAATTCTGTGTAGTTTTAAATATATTTAGGCTTTTCCAGATAATTCCATCCTATCTCTATAATGATCTCCATCACGAATCTGTTTTTGCTTTCAATTCATTTGACTAGATACTTATAGAAACATTTTTGGAATCACTTCCTATCTTTTAGTCTTCTATTTTGAAATTTTACAAACTTGTACTATTTAAATATTTTATAAAATAAAACATCACATGCTCAACTAATCTATTCCTAGAACGTTGATAAAATAGGGTGAACGTGTGTAGAACTCATCCTTATTTTAGTAATATTTCGAAATATGAATGTAGTATGAATTCAATAACTAGAAAACAACTTTACGTAAATTTTTAGTGATTCATTATATGTTTCTCATATGTATCTAAATTCATTTATTTAAAAATTATAAAATTTTGTTACTTAGGAGTGATTTTATCTAACACCAAAAATTTTTTCTTTCTTAAGAATGTTTATTATGTTTATATTGTAGTTTAAGAAGTCTCATAAAAAAATTTCCATTCAAAATATTGATTTCAGGGTAAATTTTAATGATTGTGTTTTTATTTATCTACAAGTAAACTTTTATCATATAAGGATCTTGTTGTAAATTGATTAAATAAATAATTTTAATAAATTAGATCAAAATAAAATGATGACCCCTTTTGAATTCATCATATCAAGTAGTGGTAAAAGATCCATATTTCATCATGACATACACTGTATAATGATATAAATAATCTATAACTATATCTACTGTAAAATTATACCAATCATATCATATATGAATCTTGTATAGTTGAGTGGACAACTCTTTACCCAATACAATATATGGATTTTCTCAACTCAATTGCTCTATTATCCCAACCATTAGGTTTTTATAGGTGTGTGTATTGAAAAAAATATTACAAGAATGATGAACCTAATGGTTAGGGTAACATCATTACTTTCTTTCCTTACACAAGATAATTTCTGAGCACTTAATATTTAGGGTCACCTATAGTAAATGATTGAGGTCATGAATTATAACTTTGGAAGGAATATAACACTTGAAAATTTTAAGGTAATTGAATATGAGCATTTAATCTCATGTTATTCCATTTACATAGCTGCATTCTTATGATTATTTAGTTTGGAATCCCATTTGTTCCACCAAATAAATATGTTTAAACTATATTGATGTGTAACATTATACATAACTCATAAATTATGGTATTAACTATAGTTAAAATGAATCTTTATGGACACATATTCAAATTAGTCATATACTTATGGTACATAGAAACCATTCATGGAAAGTCTTAGAATCATATGAAATATAAAATCACCATAAGAGTAATATTGGCGTGAAAGAAATCCAACACCCACTTTTTGAAACAATAAATATGTGAGCATGTTAGTGAGACATTTGACCCGAAGTCCCTCTAACCAACGTTACTTTACTCAAAATAGACTTTTATTCCATCAAAATTAAAATACCCACTAATTATAAACTAAAATTAAGGTATTAATTCTTTCATATGACCTAATATAAGAGAATATCAGGGTAAAGGAAAAGTATATCAATGATTTCACCTAACATGTAACTCTTTATATATGTATATAACAATTTTTAGAAGTTATATAATTATATAAATGAAATAATATAACTACTAAAAATATAACTTTTAGATTTATTAATAGAGTTAGGAATAAATAAAATAAATGAACAAATAAAATTATAAACATTATTTAAAATATTTATGAACAATTCACAAATAAAACTTATTTAAACTCTTAAAAACTATTCTTTAAATTAAAAAAATTACATAATTAAAGAAATTTGATCATTTTTATAGTAATTTACATTATTAAATCCTTCATATAATCCATCATATAGAATTTTAATTAAATATATGATATTAATTAAAACACAAACATTTCAACTTCCAATTAAATTATGTAAAAAATTAACAAAATCTAAGTATCAAATATTTAATATAATTTAAACCATGAATACATTAATAGTCTAAACACATTTCGAACCGATTTACATAATTTCTCAAATAATAACCTTTTCTTTTGAACTATTATAATTAAATAATTTTTAACTATTTTAAAATTTAATATAAACTTTTTTTATGTTTGAATTATTTTTTAATTTACAAAATCTTTTTAAATTACACTTATAATTTTTATATAAAACATTTATATCCAAATTCTAAATCATTTAATATAACTTGAAGAAGAGTGTTTAATATTAATAATTAATATTTATTAACATTTATTAAATAAATACATCATAAATACTTAATAAATTAATTATAATTTTTTTACAATTAATTAATTTATAAGAACATTTAGAAATTAATTAATATCCCAAAACACATTTTTATATAATTTATAAAAAATTTATAAAAAATTAAATAATTTTTAAATTTAAAATGAGATAATTGTTTTTCTACTTATGTTGTATATAAATATATAACAAAAGAATATGTTTTGATTGATAAAAATAAATCGAACTATCTATCGTACCTTATGATCGATATAACATGACCTCCAACAAGAATAATGGACTACATAAGATACCCAATGCACCAAAAACTGTCAAAACATACAATATGAGCTTTGTTGAATTAGTCAGTCATGCTCAATATCTGTATAAGAATAACCCACATGGCACAAGCAACTAGGGATTATGATAATCCACTGAATAGAATTAAAACAGCATTCAAACCTCATATGAGAGTATGTTGAAACCTAAATAGTAATAGCCTATGAAATATCACAATATAAGAAAAACTATTTAGCACCGTGATTCTTATTTTATAACATGTATAATATCTGTATGATGATGTGATGCTGTATTTTTTCCCATAAATTGGTGCCATCATACAATGTAGAATGATATATTAATTAATATGACATATCGAAAAATAAAAGGATTGTGTTCTGTCTCCACCTATTATATCATATATCATATGTTGTGACAAAATTAAATACTACTAGATGCTATATTTATATATCATTGAAGAATGGAATATATATCTTATTTAATGATATAAAAGGTAATATCAAGAATGATACCAAATTTAATTATTTAAAACATTCTTCTAAGAATACGATATCATGGTAACCCTATGTTACTACAGATGGGTTGTGTGGATTAATTAACATTTAATAATTGTAGATGAAATACATAAAAACCATTAAATATAAGATATAAAAAGTATTAAAACAAAAACCACATCATATATAAAATGAAGCATTGTGTACCTTTCATAAATGTTTTTCGCTACTTCTATCATATTCAAAATGGATTAACGATGATCACTTAGAGACAACCAATATACTCCCTCCTCCATGTTGTAACCATGGAATAAAATGATTCATCCTTAATTTATATGGTACTATCCATCACTATATGACCTGATATAACCAAAAATAGTAAATGAGAAAAATATGATAGTATTAGGTTTTGAACAATTTTCCAAGAGCTTCCACTAGGTGCTCACACCAAAAACCATGACCTTCACACTCTTTAATACAATCTCTCAAGGATGACCCTCATATTCTATTTACATTACCTTAGGTTACAAGGAATTATTAAATGAAAATTAAATATTCATTCATCATTGAATAGATTAATGAACCTTAGTAATATTTCATATTATAAAAGGAATCATATTAACGATAACCAATGTTGGAGAATTTGTATGTTATCTTTTAAAATTCCACTCGTATGTCAATGTAGTGACTTGTTACCACATAAAAATCCTTACAAAATCCCTTATTACAATTATATGATATTCCATGTTTTTGGCACAAGTTATACCCTATGAAATTATCAAATTTTGAAATACTATATTGGATTTTGACCATATCTTAAACTAAGATATTAAACTCTAGTGGGATCCGAATTTCATCATTACCTTATCTGTTAGATATCAAATTCTTTTATACCTTATATACAATATGATGTTTTTTAAAGAAAAGATATTTTTCATGCTTAACATAATCATAATATCTATAATATCAGAGGAATTTGTTTTGATTTATACTGAATAAAATTTCAAAAAGTAAAATTGATTTTGATCTACTATAAACGCTGATAAATAGTTTCACTCAAAATATTGAAAAATATAGTAATGACTTTATGTAACATAAAATGAACAAATATTTATAAAATTATATAATTAATAGTTTTGATTGACAATCAAGAAATAATTAAGATCTTTAGAGTAGTCAGTGGTGGGGATATGTTAAATATTTTAACAAAAATATTTGGATTGAAATAGTCACACTTCTTCATATAAGAAATGCATGATTCATGAAACTAGTTATAGGTATTTGTAATTTTATTCATGGTAGTTAATGTTTTGACATCCTCCAAGTCATTGGTATGGTTTATTTCTATTTTTTATTTTAATTTTTATTTTGTTTTGGATTTTTTCAATGTTGGGAGATGAAAATTTGAAATATTTGGAAAAGGTAAAAGGCACTTGGTTGGTGTGATTTTATTGTTAACCATGACCCTAACCATGTGAGAGGACATTTGATGAGACAAGAGTAGTTTTTTCTGATTATTATATATTTTTTTCAACCAATGAAAACTTTATCGGAAAATAATACATACCATTTTGTAATGGAGAGATGGATCTCATGGTTGAAACACAATTTGGAAGAATATACTTCTAGACCTTGCGGTCTTCCTATGTAACATTAAAAAAATTTAGAAAATTTCCCCTATCAAATTCTTAACCCATAACTCATAATTTATTCCTTATCACATGGCGTAGCTTCCTACCCCATTCATTGAACACCTTAACAAACAATTTCAGGGGGATTTTGTTTTTGTTTTGGTGGTTCCTTTATAGGAAAACCTTTTTCCCTTGATTTTTTCCAGTAATATTCCTATAATTACTTGGTAATTCGAATTTTTCATAGAAATATTACCTTGATGGACATGGAGGGTTGGGTATGTGGTTTATATTGTTTTTTTTATGAATTTATCATTGTTCTAGGATTTTGGGGATCCCTTCATTCTATTATAAGTTGACTCTATAAAAGGAGACATGATTCTGTTGCATATGAGGAAATTGTATGTACATATATTGAATTTTCCTTTAACATAAATTATTTTATTGAGATATCCTTTGGTTTTATTGATGAAATGTGTAACGAACCAAAATTTTTGATCCATTAAAGTGATACTATATTTGATCGATTCTATAACTCACAACCCCAAAACAATGCAACACCCTAGTAAAAAGAACCACTTCATATTAAAATCACACGAAGAGTATAATAATTAAAAAATTAAAACAGAATAAAAAATAAAAAAATTACATATTAATATATTCTATTATTAATATTTCAATTGAAATAATTCCTTTGGAGGAACCATTTAAAAATAAAGTGTTGTATTTTACCTTAATAAATTAAATTGATCGAAGTAGAAAGTTAATATTAATAATAATTATTTTTTTTAAAATCTAATATAACAATATTTTATTGTTTTAATATATAAATTAAATAATATTAGAAACACACGAACCATAAAAATGTAATTTTTTATTAAAATTCATTTTATAATATATTGTATATCCATTTAAATGTTTTTTATGAAATATAAAATTTCAATTTGAAAAAATTAACTTCATTTTTGTTTTAAATTTTCAATATTATATTAATATTATTTTTTAGGATTTTCTAGGAAATTATTGATTTTATGTGAAGAATGAAAAATACTAGTTTTACAAATAACATGAAATGTATTACATTATTAATATATAAGTATGAATTTTAAATTAATGAAATCTTTTTATAAGACCAAATATGTATTTTATAATTGAAATTATAATTTAAAAAATATTGGTTTTAATTAATGAACCCATAATGACCAATTTAGAAATTGAGTTATATATTTTTTAAAAAAATTAATACATTATACAATTAGTTTTAAAATTTTATTTTTTATCTTGTTAAAAAAACAAAACAAATAAAATGGATTTAAAATTTTGAATTCATAGGTCCAAATTATTTAGGATTTTAAATTTTATTTTTAGTTATAGAGGATAAGTTACCCTATCTAAAACTAACTATCATAGTGAAAACTAATGTGGTAAAAATGAGTAACCTCATAGATAAAGGGAAAAACATGTTTAAAACATGTTACTAATTGACTTTTTTGAGGTTTTTATGGAAATTATATATTATAAAACCCATTAATTTTAAATTTTGTGCCAATTTCATTGAGAGTTAATTTTGATCATTGAATTGTTTTGGGTAATTACAAAACAATTCCACCCTATTTAAGGTTTTTTTAAGAAAATTATTGTATCTTATTAATTATATGATTAATAAATAATTATCATAAATTTTCTCATTTAAAACATGAAAAATAAAGGAAAATTGTTTAATTAACATAATTTAATACTTTCATGTCCTATATTTTTTAACATTATTCAATCATAAATAAAATATATAATAGTAATAAACACTTAATGATATTTTTATTATACTTGTGTAAGTCTATTATATCTAAACTTCCTCAAAATCATTAATAATCAAGTCATGTTCATGTTTGGGTCAGTTCGGCCACCAACTTGAAGAATACTATGAAATTATGTCTTGTAAGATTATAGAAAATTAATTAAAGGAAAAACATCATATAAAAATTTAAATAATTATATTTTTATATTATTTAAAAGATACATAAGTATTTAAATCATTAATTAAGAAAACCCTTCACAAGAAGAAAGTTATTGAAAAATGATTGTTTTCAATTTCATATTACAATGAAAACATTAAAACAGTCGTGAATTTTTAAAAAAAATAAAAAAATATTTATAATTTATCCATTATAGTTACAGTATTGAATTTTTAATGGTTAAAATTATACGAATAAAGGAAATAGAAATTGATCCGATGAAACAAGTAAATACAGTCAAAACTTTAAGCACCTTATGATAGAAAATCTACAAAACCTAACTAAAATACTTGCTTATAATGATTATAAAGTAAAATTATAAATATTTATAGATATTAATATAGTTGAAAAGTTATTTATGGTGATATTTATATTTTTTATATTGGAGGTTAGATTGAATATTAATAATTAAGAAAATAAGGTAAGGAGTTTTCATATAAAATTACTCTATTTGATACATGATTGTATTATGAACCTAATTTACATTTAAGTGTTTTATATGATACCTAATTGAGATTTTGTATAATAAAAAACCATCAATTTTTGATATATTAAGTTTAATTTCAAGATCCCACTCGTCCAAATGTTTTTATTTGAATTCCAATAATGTCACAAGTTTTATATTTTGAACCACATTTTAAAATTGTTACCTCTCAAATAAGATAACCCATTTTGGGAATTTGTCTATACATTCATTATAAGATCAAAATAGTTTTATTCTCCTCCTGTAATCCTTATTGATATTATTTTTCTCATTTCCATATATTAAATTGGATGTTTTTTAATATTATAAATTTATATAGTTTTCAATAAAAAAAATTCATAAAGGGAAATCTTTTTATATTAAACACCAAAATTTTTTGGACATTATTAAACCAATTTTAAAAAATTAAAACATAAATTTTCAACTAATTTGATATTTTGAAACAATTCACGTAATGTTCTACATAATTTTCATTTTTGAAAAGAATAATAATCAATTATAATATTTTTTTGTAAACGTTTCCTTTTATGATCTATGGAATTTATATGAAACTTCTTCTCTACATTTTCATGTTTTATAGAAGAAATTATTTTATCCTTGCTTTATAATAAATTTCATTAAAAATTATTTCAAAAGATAAATGATATTTCTAATTTAAAAATATTGTTTACTTATAATAATTTTTAATTTTTACATATAAATTAAAAACACTTGATATATTTGATGATTATCCAAGGATATTCATCAACTGATACTATATACCGTATTTCTATGGATGAATTACATATTGATCTCCATTTTTGAATGAATTATCCATAATTGCCTTTATCCTGCCTAATCATTTTTAGTGTATAATCGTAATATTTCCTTTAATGAATTCCATATATTAACACCTTATTATTGATTCCTTTGATTGAAGGTTGTTCACCTAGATACCATTCATCAATTAATTGGGGAGTTTTATTATCTTAACCAAGTACTGTTTGTTTATATAGGGTAAATACCCTATTTTTTATTATAATAATTTAATGGTATTTACCAAAACATTTACCTCATTTTATTAGATACTAATTTATTTTTTTGGGTTTTATCATGTTATGTTTATTAAATGAAATTCGATGGTTTTTAAGATGGATATTTGACCAATGTTTTTAGCCTGGGGTCATTATGATTTATTCAATGAAACCCATTTTCATTACATAGGTTCTTTATGACATGATGTATGATTTATTTTCATATACCACACATATGTATGGATGACTGATGTGTTGTTCCATTATAAACAAACAAAGGGTCATTTTGTTTTAATCCATGGACTAGTGTCTTCACTAAAAACCAAGGATGAGTGGTGCCATTTTAATCCAAGTACAGATGGTTATATTTTAGAACTGAGATGGGATTGGTCTATAATATCCCTACCATTATTTGGATATAAGTTTATATCACATGTTATAATTTATTCTCTATTACCTTTTTAGTTTCCCATTAGAGTGGTTACTAATGGCGTGGTGCATGAAAGTTATGCTCCCTATATGAATGTTTGTGAAAAAGATGAAAGATGTTTCATAATTTTATTCTTATTCTCATGAATTAGTTACGATCTCAGGACTCATTTTTATTGTATCAATATTATGATTGATAGCCTATTTTATGTCATGATTTATTGCATGATTTATGACTTACCCTTTGTTGGGTTTTTTTCTTATGATTCCTGAGTATACCCATATGCTCATCTTTTGCTCACTTATGATATCCAATTGTTATCTATTATTTTTACCCTTATTGAGAATATTATCATACACATTATTTTTTTAATATCCAAAGGCTATTATTACAAGAAAATATCTTATATATAGATGTTTTCTTATAAGAATAATTTGAGGGGGATATTGAAGACTCATTATAGAAAATGGTGATTCTCCCATAATGGAAAAAATTGTCCATTAGTAAAATGGGAATGAGTTTTTTTGGTAATATATTATTATAATTCCATAATACACTAAAAAATAGATTTTTGAATGAATTGAATTGAAGTAATTTATTTTTGTAATGTAATTACTAGAAAATTATCTATTTTTAATCATGATTGGTATTAAATAAGGGTTTAAAAAACATTGGAGACTTTGATATTTTTTTAGGGTAATTTATTTCTTTATAAGTTATTTTTGATCACAATTTATAATGGTATAAATATCCCATTATGATATTATATTTATTTATTTCCAGGAAATAGTGAAATTACAATTAGAGATCATAATTATTTTTGGATAAGGTAGAAATTATGTTATTACCCTAGATATTACATCCCTTTTTGGATATCACAAGTGGATGTAGGATCCAAAACAAATCAACCTAGGGGTAAAAATCCTAAAAATCAATGATTGAGAATTAACTTGATCATCACCTGGTGCACAAAAAAGAGGCCTAACCGCACACCATGTTTAACACTCTTAGGGTATTTTACTTGGTTAATAAAATTCATATTACATACCATTATAAAGGATTTATTATGTTAATGGATTATTTTAAGAAGGTCAACAAAACATAACTTACGTAAAAGTTGGTAGATCATAATTTATCAAAGGAAGAAAATTATGTTTCAATAGGGAATAAATATTTGGATTCATTTTTCATATTTACATGATATTTTACTATGATTTTAATGTTCAAAATTTTGTGATTTATTATTTGGTTGAAATAGGATCACGAGGATGATTCTGAGAAACTATTTATCTAAAAAAGAACTATGTGTTATAACTCATTGGTGGAACATAACTAAATTGATTGTTCCTGTTATTATATAAAAGGTGATTTTTCTCATCTTTCCTAATGTAGTGATGTTTATACCACAATAGAAATTAAAAATAGATATTTTAATCAATGACTGACATTTATCAATGGAATTATGGTATATTATAAAATTGAAGAGTGTTATGTGAAGCATCAAATGATTTTTCTTCATTAGTTCCACTATAATGGTATTGAAACATATATTAAATGGACTAAATAACCATGAAAAGTGATTTCATGAAAATGATATATATTTTGGAGGATCTAAGGATTTATATTCATTTGTTCCATTTCAAAGGTATTGAAACAAATTTTAAATGGAATGACTAACCTTGAAATGTGATTTCATTACAATGTTATATTATTTGTGAAAATATTAGAGAATAAATGATTAATGTATGTATTAAACTTAGGATTAAAAAAATATTAATTTTTATATAATAATGGGTTTATTTTTTATGATAAAATATAGTCAGGTAGTATTGAAATTTATTATTTATTTAAATAAAATTTAATCCCTGATATTTTTTTGGATGTTTATCTAAATTTAGGGAATATGATATATATTGACTAGTTTGTGGCCTTATAAACTAGAGATAAATATATTTTATGGATATAAATAGAGTTTATTTTTTGGGGAATATATAGCCTCATGGTGGTTTAATTTTATTGACATTAAAATGTTTTTGGAAAAACATATTTTATGGAGAATGTATGATTTTGGTATATATGTACTTAGATATATGATTATATTATTGAAAAATATATGAGGAAATCTAAGTCACATGGTATATCATTATAGTGTAATGTAAATTTAATATTTGATGTTATATCTAGAATGGTGGAAATGTTAAAATTACCCTCAACCACATTCATTAATGAGAAATAATTAAAATATTAAGGATGAAATTTTTCAAGATAGAATTTAATGAAATGTGATTTTGGATCCTCTTAATTTGATACTTTCTTCACAGCTTCTATCACATGAAACATCAATCTAATAAAAAAACTAATAAATATATCTACTACATATAAAAATTACATAAAAAACACAATTATAAACATTTAAATGGATAATACGTATTAAAAATAACTATATAATATTATTTATCCTTGATAAATACTTTTAAATAATGAATTCTATTCGAGGAACCATTTAGAAAAGGGGTATTTTAATTTATCAACATAAACTAAATTGAGCATAGATAGAAGTTTATAATAATTGGACATATATATAAATTTATAATCTAATTATCACTATATAATCATTTTTAAAAATTTAAGAAATAAGATTAAAAAACATGATGTTTAAAATTTCAATTTCTAATAAAAGTGATATTTATTTATATATATAATTTTATATTAAAAGAATATCTGTACATTTTAAAAAATTTATTTGGAAAAACTTCATTTTTGGTTTAAACAAGTAAATTTTGGTTTAAAATTCATTTATTTTTATTTTTTCTTAAAATGATTTATTTTTAGGTGTGTAGTGTAAAATTACCTTGCTAAAAATAGAATTACATTAATGAAATTATTATTATATAAGGTCGAATTGGAAATTAATTAAACAATTTTATAACACCAAATATTTATTTTCTATGTGAAATTATAGTTTACAAAGTTTTGGTTTAAATTTATTAACCTATATTTTAGAATGTATATCTTAAGTAATATTTCTTAAAAAATAATTATAATGCATCATATATTTAATTTTTAAAATAAAATTTTATCCATTTTTGAAATTACATAAAAAAATGGATTTAAAATTTGGAATTGGTTGGTTTAAATTATGTAATAAGTAGAAATTTATTTTGGGTTACAAAGGATATCTAACCCTAGGTGAAAATTAATTACCGTGCTGGAAATTAAAATAGTAAAATGAGTAACTATAAGGATATAGGGACTTGCATGTTCAAAACATGTTTATAATTTAGTGTTAGAGGTGTGGATCAACCTTATAAATTTTAAAATCCATTATTTATCAATTTTTAACCGCTTTCCTTGAGAGTTAAAACCGATTATTGAAAAGTTTTGAGTATTTATGAAAATTACCACCCATTTTCACTTATAGAAGGGGAACTTCACTCCTGTCTTGCAACACAAGAATACCCCTAAAATGTGGCCAATAATCTACCTAATACTCTCACATAGACTTATATGTACCTTAATTATGTTATTTTTTTTCTTAAAATATCATCCCTAAAAGGATTAACCCCCTTAGAAAATGAGATAATCCAAGAGGTGTGGTATACATTCCTAACCACTCTTTCACTTTTCTATTTCATTATGTCCCTTTTTTCTCAAATTTATTTTAATGTTTATACAGTGAAAAAATAAGTATAATTATTATAAATATATGTTATTTAAATTATTGAACAACCATTAAACACCCTACCCTCTTTCATAAAGAAAAAAAATGTGAATCATGCTTTGTGCCTACTACCACCTCCAAGAGACAACCAATTTCATTTTCCTTGAATACCTTACAAGGATGGTCCTTATAGGTAATTTAACATATATTTATGATATTTATAACATATTTTATGTTATAAAATGGTAAAACATGTTAATACGTTTCTATATTATATGGAAAAAGAAATCACCATTCTTGCATTTGTGTGGATTACTACTTCAATTGAACGATAAATTTCTATTTCTCGTTGTATAACCACCTTCTATGGTTAAAAATGAAAAAAATTTAAAGGAAAAAATTATGTTTTATTATATAAATAATTTTTTTATTAAAATATTTATAACCTATTAATTATTTTATTAACAAAATGATTATCATTAGTCCAATTGTTTAAAACAAGATTTCTATTGGGAAAATCATTAATTAAGATCATATTATATTTTTCATATACATTTATTATTTTTATAATTCCTTTATTATTTTAAAATAAAACAATAAGAAAAACTAAATAATATAATTACGAAATATTTAATGATAGTACAAGTAAATCACCTCATAATCCTCGATAATCATGGAATGTTAATGTTTGGTCGGTTTGACAACCAACTCAAAAAATGATATAAAATTATATCATTGATGATTATGAAATATTAATTAATGTTTTAAATATATAAATATGAAAATAATGTTTTTATTTGGGTTTTTTAAAAGGATACATCAATATTTAAATCATTAATTAATAAAACACACTTCATAGGTTGAAAGTCACCGAAAAATGTTTGTTGTCAATTTCATCTTCTAGGATAAAAACTAAAACGCACATGAAAAGAAATTTGAACTTAATAAATAATTATAAGTAATAATCAATAGTCACATTAATGAATTTTCAATGTTTAGTTTTGGAAGAAAAATAAATAATGACACTGCTTCTGCAAATTATTACATGCAGTAAAAACTATAGATACCCAATGTGGGAAAATACTCAAAAAATAACTAATACACATGTACATAATGATTATAAATGAAAATTATAAATAGTTTTAGATATGAATATTTTTATTATATGATTTATTTGTATTTTTATATTTTTTATACAGAATCTTAGAGTCCATTAAATTATATAGAGAAACAAGAAAAGGGTTTTTTTGTCAAATTCCTTTCTTTGGTTCATTATTGTATTATGCACCTCATTTTATCTTATGTGGTTTATATAATTCCTAATTGAGATGTTTTTTGGCGAAATTACCTCAATTCATGATATTTTAAGTTCAATTCTATGATCTCCCTCCATTGAGGTTTTTAATTTGAATGCCACTCAAGTCATATGGTTTCTATTTCGAATATTAATTTGAAATAAAGACCTTTAAAATATCTAGGGTGTTTTTCTAGGCTTTAATTATAAAACAAAAATAATTTTATTATTCTATGGGTTTTTTAGGTAAATTTTTATTTTCTTTACCTTTTTAATGTTTCACTTTTTATAATATTTTATGGGTATGTGTTTTTCAATAAAAGTATTTTAAAACGAGAATTATTATTATGTCAAACTAAACATTTTTTGTGACATCCTTGTAAATATTTATAATATTTTAAAATATTATTTTCTACTACCTTAATATTCTTTTAAAATGATCACTTAATGTTTTATATATAGGTCATTTTTGAAGAAGATAATCTCTTTACATTACATGTGAACATAACTTTATGTCATTATTTAAATTTTATATGAAACTTACTCTATATGCATTAATTCTGTATAAAAGAAATTGTTTTTCCATATTTATAAAATATTTAATTTATAATGATTTCAATAGATCAAAGTAATTTATAATTTCCATAGTGATTTTATTTCTAAAACTCCTAAAAATGTTTTTTTCATGAAATTAAAAATCCATTGATATATCTTATGATTGATCGAGGATATTCATAGATTTGTCATATATATACTCTTTCTATTTATGGAATAAATATCACTATCCTCTTTGAAATTAATTAACTGTCACTAAATGTTTCGTTCCTAATCATTTATGTATTATAATATCAATATTTCATACAATGACTATCTTATTGGAATTTCCTATACATGACTCCTTTGATTGAAGGGTGTTCAATTAGATTTCATAAATTGATTTATTAATTAAAATTATTGTCTTAAGGTTATAAAATTTATCAATATATTATAAATACCATATGATTTATTATCATAATATAATGGTATTTACATGTAAACATAGATTTTTAAATTTTATACCGATTTATTTTGCATGGATTTATCACATTATGTTTGTTGATAGAATTGTGAACATTTTTAAAATGGAGACGAATCCAATTTTCTTTTAACGGGTTTTTATGATGTGTTAAATGGAATCCATTTTCACTTCCGGGGTTATTTATGACACAATGAATGATTTATCTCCCTATTGAACATATATCTATGGATTAGTGGTGGGTGGTTCTGTTATAAACCAAGGATGGGTTGTTCTATTATAAATCAATAATGGGTGAATATATTATAAACCAAGAAAAGGTGGTTACATTATAAACTTAATATAGGATGGTTCTATTATATCCCCCAAATTTATTAGTTTATAGTTTATATATCATAATATAATTTATTCAAGAGTAAATTTTTGGTTTATAATAATTATGGGAAATTATGGTGAGACACATGAAATTCATGTTACATGTACAAATGTTTGAAACAAAGATGAAAGATGTTTCATAGTGTTATTCTTATTCTCATGATTATATTATGATATCATTGATCATTTTTATTCACTAACTCATTTTATTGTCGAATTTTTTATGTCATCATTTATGAAATTATTTATTAATTAAGCCTCAATGTGTATGATTTTTCTATTTATATTGATTATACCCAATTGCTTATCCTATGCTCATATTATTATCACTTATGGTATCTGATTGTTATCTATTGTTTCCCATTTTTATGATTCAAATCTCACCCCATTTTTATGTTTTAAATTCACTAAGATGTGATGATAATAATAGTATATAATATCATGATGATTTCATTATATAGATAATTTTAAGGAGATGTTTAATGATCTTTATTTATTATGAAGTTCCCATCATAGTGAAAAAATTACCACTAGTTAAAACGACCTGAGTTTTATTAGAAATTTTATTTCCCTAATTCTAAAAAACATTAAACATAATATGTTTTAGTAATGTATTGAAATGAAATATTTTTTTTGTATAATTTAAGTACTTAATGACTTGGTTTGGGCTATGATAGTTAGTTTCATACGAGTTTTTAGTCAAATTTAGATATTATAATTTTTTATTGAGAATAATTTAAGGTTTGATACGTTAAAGTTGATTATAATTCAAAATTGTATGGATAACCCATTGGAAAAGTATATGATTTAATGTTAAGGAAATACTTCAATTTTTATATAGGGATTTATATAATACAATTTTATTGAAAACTTAGGTATATTTCTAAGTGAGAATAAAATATATACGTTAACATACAGATATTTTGTTAAAGAATAGATTTTGAGATTCTCCTAGAAATTATATTCTTGTAAAAATATTTCTATTGTATTCATGCTCTAGAAACATATGTACCTAGGGATAATAATGGGGAAAGGGAGGATTGGTTAATAAATCAATCGTCACCTAGTGTAAATCAATGATTCTTAACTGAACAACTAATTTGACACTCATGGACAGTTGGATTTGGTCAACCAAATTGTCTTTTCATTCGATTACAAAGGTTTAATTATCCTATGGGATTTATTAATAATTATGATAAAATCTAATGTATGTCAATATAGATAAATCTTGAAGTATCAAATGATGAAATGAATGTGTCATTAGAGAAGACATATTTCGATTAATTTTTCATATTCATATATTCTTTTAATATGATTTTATTGAGAACAATTTTGGGTTTTATTATTTTGTTGAAATTGGATCATAAGGAAGAATATTAAACAAGTTTGTATCTAAAAACATTTATATATTATAACTGAATAAGGAAGCATATTTAAATGTTTCATTCCAATTCAGATTAAATGTGAGTTTCCTAGAACTAGCTATGGTAGTGAGTTTCATGCCATAATAGAAATTAATCATTGCTATTTTCATTTGCTAGTGATATTTATCGATTGTATTCTATTATATTATAGAATTTTTTGAGGGTTATGTGCCCCATTTAAGGTGTTTTATTTTTTATTTATACATTAAATCCCTTGAGACAGATATTAAATGGAGTTAATAACCTTTAAAATGGAATTTATATCCATGTTATATTTTTGAATAATTATTAGAGAACAGATGATTGAGTTATGGATTACAATTATGATTAATATAATCTTGATATCTAATTAATAAAAGTTTTATTGATGGTGATAAAATTAAGTTAGATAATATTTTAATTTATTATTTATTTAAATAAAAATTAATCCATGATATATATTTATTAGTGATTTTTATCTAATTTTACTTATTGTGATATATATTAACTAGTATATGACCTTATAACATATTCATTAATATTCTTTATGTTTAAAAATGGAGTTAATTTTTGGATGAATATATAATATAAACATGGTTTAAAGTCTTGGATAGTAATTTGGGTTTAGGAATTTTTTTGGGAAAATATATGATTATGGTTGTTGGTCCAATAAGGTTTCCATTTGACTTTTCCATTTCTCTGTGTTTTGAAAATCACAAAAACTTTATCTTAGGGAAATTTATATTTTCCATTAGGATTATTTTAATAATGAATATTTCCATTATCTGCGGAAATTTTTATCCTTACCTATGTTTTTATTATTCATTTTATAGACTCTCTAAATCTAACTCATTTTATTACTAAGGAAAAAATCGTTTTCAAATATAAAAACTCATAATATTATAATTCATTGGATATAGAATATTCTGTTTTTAGGTTTTGAATTCTATGGAATTCAGAATTTGAATTCTATGAAATTCAAACTCTGAATTCACTGAAATTTAGACTTTGAATGCTTTCAAATTCAGACTCCAAATATTCTAAAATTCAGGTTTTGAATTCCCTACAATTTAGTCTCTAAATTCCCTAAAATTCATACTCTGAATTATCTAAAATTCAGACTCGGAATTCTCTAAAATTGAGTCTCAAAATTCTCTAAAATTCAGACTTTGAATTCCCTAAAATACAAACTCCAATTTTGATGAAATTAATACTCTGAGTTCATACTCTAAATTCATTAAAATTCATAATTTTAATTCTCTGAAAGCATTGATGAATCTTTAGGTGATAGTGATTGGATTACAGCCATGAAAGATGATGTAAATGAATTCAAAAGGAAAAAGTCTTATACCTTGATTGAAAAATCTAAGGAAACATCTATTATTGGTGTAAAATGGTTCTTCAAGAATAAGTGTTATAAAAATGGAATCATTGCGAGAAATAAATCTAGATTAGTTACTAAAGGATATAATCAGCAAAAAAAGAATGAACTATGAATAAACCTATGCCCTAGTATCTATACTTTAATATATTTACATTTTACTTTGCTTTGCAGCATTCATTAATTTTAAACATTTTCAAATAGATTTAAAGTGTGATATCCTTAAAGGATATGTTCAAGAGAATGTTTATGTTGAAAACCCTCTTGGTTTTGAAGACAAATAATATCCTGAACATGTTTTCAAAGATTCCAAATCATTATATGGGATTAAACAGTCCCCTAGAGATTAGTATTATAGACCTAAATTTTTTTTTGTTATAAAACAATTATATTAAGAGAACTACTGATCCATCCCTTTTTAAAAATAAATATAACAAAAATATTTTTAATGTTCAAATTTATTTTGATGACATTATATTTGGTTCAACTCATCAATCTTTAACTTATTCTTTTGAAAATCTAATTAAATATGAGCTTAAAATGAGTATGATGGGTGTGTTATCATTTTTCCGATGTTTTCAAATTTCTCAAAAAATAGAAGGAATCTGTATATCTCAATATTAGTATATTAAAGATCCTCTTAGAAAGTATGGATTTTACAACACCAAGAGTATAAGTACTCCAATTGGTACCTCAATTTCTCTTGATCTTGATGATTTTAGGAAACTAGTATATCAAAAATCATTTATAGGTATGATAATAATTTTATTACACTTGACATCTAGTCATCAAGTATTAATGTTTTCAGTATGGTTATGTTCTAGATAACAATACAATCTAAAGGAATATCATTTAAAAGCAGTGAAAAGAGTTATTTACTATTTTATGGTAACCACAGTTTTAGGAATTTTCTATAATTAGAGAAATGATTTTGTTTTAAAAAGTTTTTCAGATGATGATTTAGATAGATGTAGAATGGTTCGGAAGAGTACATCTAGAACTTGTCATTTCTTAGGAGATTCATTAGTTTTTTGGTCATGAAAAAAGAAACACCTAGTAGCACTCTCCACTACTGATGCTAAATATATAGTAGCTGGAAGTTTTTCTGCTCAAGTGTTGTGGATGCAACACACAATCATAGACTATGTCACGAGTTTATCAAAACAGAGATATTGCCTCATAAAACTAGTGAAATTTCCCTAAGAAAAAACCCAGTACATCACTCTCAGTCAAACACATAGATATTATGAATCACTTTCTTAGGGATCACACACTGAAAGGATATATCATTATTTAGTTTATCAGAACACAAGATCAACGTGGTGATATTTTTATAAAATCTTTACCATCCGATATATTTTAAAACATTAAAAAAATGTTAGGAATGATAATAATAAGGTAATCTTCCATTTTAACTTTTTCTTGATAACCAATATCCTTATAAAATGAAACTTATTTTTTATAGTGGGAGTATGTTTTTTTTTCAATTCAACTTTTTTCTTAATAAAAAATTTTCTATATACAAATTTTTTGGTATTTGAAATTTTTCGTAATCAAAATTTTTCATATTAAAATTTTTTTGTAATAAAAAATTTTCTTATTCAAATTTTTTCATAATCAAAATTTTTCGAAGTCAAATTTTTTCAATTTCAAATATCTAGAATCAAATTTTATTTCTGAAATTCAGAATCCAAAATTTTCGTTGTTTAAAATTTTTCCTAAAATATAATGTTTTTCATGTAGAATTTTCCTCTTTGCTAATGGTTTTATAGAAATTCGGAAGGTATGTTTCTTTATTTTTTGTTTTTTAATCAAATTTTGTACGTGTTGGTATTTTCATCTTCTTTAAGAAATTTTTTCCAATTCACTTTCCTTAAATATGAATGTTTTACCTAAAAACATCAAAAGATCAAAATATAATGAAATCCTTATTCGTCTTTCATCTTGACCATCATATTATATCGAACTTATTTAAACCATTAGATCAATATGTGAATATGAACAATCACCTCAAAACCTATATAAATGACACTCTAATTGTTGTCCCACATCAGTTTTCAAGACCTTGTGTGCCAAAGCTCTTGTGATCCTCTTAAGGGTCGTTCCAAATTTCCTGTTTTCTTAAATTCTAATGTCTGTGGAAGAATCCCCATAGAAGAAATTTTTGACAGTGAAGGAAATTTTTGAAAAGAATATCTACAGAGAGAGTTTAGTAGATCTGATGTTTTTTGCTAATTATGATTCACTTATTTTGAAGAACATCAACTTGAATGGTTGGGATAGACTGTGTGTATCCATGTCATGACCCGTCCTCGGGACTCGTTCCGTGACTACCCCAAGCCCGCCTTCCAAAGGCCATGGGCTGGAGACTAGCACCAAGGCGTAAATCCTGACAAAAAGGGGAATGCATTGCCTTTATAAAGTAAACAAACACCACAGAGTAATCTAGTTTAAGTAAACACTAAGTAAAATATGGTAGAATAGTAAGTGTGAAAAAGTAAGTGGGCCAGAATACAAAAATAAACTAAAACTAAAGTACAATTGGAAAGAAAGTACAACTACTGAAAAGTAAAACAGCAACGTCGAGCCGTCCACCGAAAATCCCACCTGAAGGGTTGGTACAGATAATCTCCTCAGCCCCTCGGTCCAGCAGTCCACTCCGTGTACGTCCTGCCCAGTGGTCTACCTCCAGGTACCGACTCACTCCACAAGCCTAAACCACGATCAGCGTTGTCCATCGTCTGCATCCAACAAAACGTAGTGCGGACATAGCACGTGCAGGGGTGACTAAACGCTACTCAGTATGGACCCCGAGACCCCCGAAGGACTCCCAGAATCCACAAAGGATAATCCAATAAGGAAACATACAATCATGAATTAAAAACCAGCACTACTTAGGTATAAGCACATACATATACCTAAGTCATCAATTCCAGTTCGACACCAACATCTGAGCCCAAGTTCGATCACATGCATACATGATAGTACAACCCAATCCATACAGGAAAGCACAACCCAATCCACATAGGAAAGCAATTCAATCATATCGAAGATAATGATTGAAAATGAAGACTCATCTCACACTGGTATACTTCTTCATAAAGTGATAGAGATGATCAGATGTAGCTAGTGATTCATCTAAGATGGGACCCACGTAATATACTAGACCAGCTAAGCTGTCGGACACACGTAGGATACTAGACCAGCCACTCTGTCAGACCCATGTAAGATACAAGTACAGAGTCAAATACTTCAGGACCCACGTAGGATACAAGAACAGTAGTCATGTATTTTCGAACCCACAGAGGATCATAGTACAGTAATCGTCACTACCTAACCCACGAAGGATTTCAATACGGTCGTCATTGCTGTCAAACCCACAGAGGATCCTAGTACAGTCATCGTCACTGCCAAACCCACGGAGGATTTCAGTGCAGTCGTCGTCACTGCCGAACCCAGGGAGGATTTCAGGGCAGTCGTCGTCACAGCCAGCTCTAGGGTTCCTGCACACAGCATGCTCTTTTACAGGAGGGTCTGCTGCATGAGCCAAGGGTTTGATACATCAACTGACACGTAGTCTGATGTTTATGTATCCCAAAGTTCTGTCTCATCGATAGGAACTCAACACGACAGACGACGCGTCAATCGGACGCCCGGTCTGAGAGTTATTGACTTTTTCGTCCCAGGGGCCTGGTTGGTTTTCAAGTCAAAAGCAACCCGACCATACTCCAACGGTGTCCAAAACCCGACCGGAGTAAGCCAAAATGTCTGTCTCACTATGAATAATCCAAAAAAGTCAATGAAACGTCAATCGGACATCCGGAGCTCAAGTTACAGGCGTTTCTGCTCCGAGGGCCCAGTTGGTTTCGTGTTCGAACCAACCCGGCCGTACCCAAATTTCTCTTAAACCCTTAGTGTAATATAACAAAACGACCATCTTGATCCAAGGATCACATCACAATTGATGGGGCATCGATCGGAGGTCCGTAGCCCATGTTACGGGTGTTTGAACGAACCTGTTTGTTTTTAGGGGTTTTGGGCCCGAACCGACCCAGCCTGAGACCCCATGGGTCGGCCCGACCCGGGTCTGGGTCCGGGCCATCAGGGCATGGCCCAGCCCGACACGGGCAGTCGGTTAGCCTGGAGAGGGTGCTGCACACCATGTGAGCGCAGAAGGTGGGAGCTTCCACCCCTTCGGAACGAAGAGCAAACCCGCGGTGGGGTCCGCCCTGCCGCGTTGACCGGGGGTCAAACCCCCAGTTTTCTAGATTTGGTCAGCCGTAATGGCCGTCCATGTGTGTCGCGCAGGACCAACCAATCCCGCCTCTTCAGCACCAGCGACCGGCGGCTCCGGCCATCCTCCTTTGCTCCGCCGCGGCAAAAGGTCACGGCCTTGATCCGACCGGCACGGCGCGATGGCACCGTGCCCCTCCACCGCAGCCCAAGCCCGGCCCTGGCTTCTTTCGGCATCAACGGCATGGCGTGGTGGAACCGCGCTTCTTCGCCACGTTCCTCCTTGTTTCCGCGTGGTGACGTTGCACTGCGCCGTCTTCGTTAGGGCCGCAACGAATACAACCACAAAGGGGGAGGAGGATCGGCCGTGTTCGGTCAGTCTGACATCCTCCCATTAAATTGATAACAGGAGGCTCAAATATTTAACGAATAACGCAAAGAATATCCATTAACATAAATTCAAACCCCTACCTCGATGAAGTCGTCGAATGAGGATCGTTGCGGAAAATTAACTTCGTGGAAGACGGTGTCGCGGAACGAGGCTCCGTAAGTGTTGTTGGTGTTCGCCCGATGAAGGATGTGGCGCATCGTCATTCTCCAAAAAAGGTGTCTCTCACCGGCTATAGAGAGCAGAGAAGACGGCATGACGGTCTTCCCTTACAATGATGGAGTCCTTCGTCGTAGACTCGGCGTTCTTCGCGAAGAAGATGAAGTTCTTCAAGACCGTGAGAGTTCTTTCCTTGTTTCCGCACAACGAATCAACACCGAATAAAATAAGACATTGTCTTATTTTATTATCACACACATATTCCAACATTAAATTTGAAATTTAAGAAAAGATCACATTCAATTAAATTACTTAATTGAAGAGCGTTTAATAATCCAATTAATTTTGAGAGTTGACATGTAATTTAATTGGTGTAGCGGGTGTTGTACACAAGAAGGAGGTTTAATAGAATTGAAGGGGTGGGGCTCGTGTGGGACCCACTTCACTAATATCCTACCATGTGGAGTTAGGATGTAGTGGGCCCCACTCCAACGTCCATTCATAGGTTAAAACTACTTAGAATAGAAAATAAAAATTTTGGCACAGATTTTTTTTCATTCTTTAGTTAACCAATTTATTTAATAACCTCACCCGAGAAAACACAACTCCAGAAATGTTGTTCCTAAGCAATTACCAGCACTACAATTCAATAGGTGCCCTCAGATTTCGATTTCGAGCACCAGTTCAAATGATAGGAAAACCCACTCATCCATTCCCTGAAACTACCCGCGCTAAACTTCAGAAAATGATTCTGGGCACACCGAGCCTCAGAATCGGGTGCCGTCAAAAACCGCGTACTCGTAATATACCAAAGAAAATTAAGAAAAAAATTTCCCTTGAATATTAGGGTCTTTATATTACTCCCACCTCAGGGATTTACGTCCCCGTAAAGATACATCACAAACTAGGGGAACAAATGAGGGTACTGAGCACGCATCTGAGCCTCCCGCTCCCAAGTTCTCTCCTAGAGGTTCTCGTGCTACCACCTGATGCACACTAGCGGAATCGACCGCCCACATAGGACCCACTCCTATCGATCCTCGATCTCCACCGAGACCTTGAAAAAAGTCGCCCCATCTTCAATGACCAGCTCCCCATGGTCGATGATATGCGTCGGGTCGTGCACGTATCTCCTCAGCTGAGATACGTGGAAGATGTCGTGCACCTGGTGCAACTGAGGTGGTAGAGCCAAGTGATAAGCCACCTCACCTATCGTGATGAGAACCTGGAAAGGTCCGATGAAGGGTAGAGATAACTTGTCACTCCGGCCAAATCTCCATAATCCACGTCGAGGTGAGACCTACAAGAAGATGTGGTCACCATCCTCGAACTCTAGTGGTCTCCGGCTCCTGTCAACATAAGACTTCTGTTGGCTCTGAGATATCCTCATCCACTCTTGGATGACCTGGACCTTCTCTGTCATGGCCTGGACCGTCTCCGGTCGCACAAGTGTTGACTCCCCAGGGTCTGTCCAGCATAGAGATGACCTGAAAGGTCGGCCGTACAATGCCTCGTATGGTTCCATCCCGATGGTGGAGTGGAAGCTGTTGTTGTATGAAAACTCCACCATGGGTAGGTGATACTCTCAACTGCGACCAAAGTTGAGGACACATGCACATAGAATGTCCTCGAGAGTCTGAATGGTCTTCTCCATCTGACCATCCGTCTGAGGGTGAAAGGCGGTGCTCAGATATAGTTGTGTCCTTAATGCCTCCTACAACCCCTTTCAAAGCCTGGAAGTAAAATGAGCATCTCGATCGGAGACGATAGATGATGGCACACCATGAAGCCGTACAATCTCCTGATCATAGAGGCATTCTATGCTCTCCACTAAGCCCTGCTCTCTGATGGGTAAGAAGTGGGCCGACTTGGTGAGTCGGTCGACAATCACCCAAATAGAGTCATGACCTCTGGAATTACGTTGTAGTCCAGTCATGAAATCTATAGATATCCCATCCCACTTCCACTCTGGGACCTCCAAGGGTTTTACCAAGCCTGCTGGTACCTAGTGCTCTTCCTTCATCTGCTGGTAGGTGAGGTATCGAGAAACGAACTCTACTACAACCTTCTTCATACCCGGCCACCAGTGGTGTTGTTTGAGATCCTGGTAAATCATTTCCACTCCTGGATGTACCACTAAAGGGGAAGTGTGGAACTCTCTCAGAACCTCCTCCTGTAAAGAAGCTGGTACCATGGTACGTCCTTTGAAAAGGACGTTGTGCTCTCCTCCTATAAGGAATCCATCAGGTTCTTGTACGGAGGATATCTGTGCACGCCGCGTTTCATAGTCAACATCCCCACACTATGCCTCTCTGACCCGCTAAGGATGTGGATGAGTGACTATGACTGAATGAAGAAAGGCTGCTCCATCTCTATACACAAAGGATATCTATAAAGCGGCTAGCTTCTCTGTCACCTCCTCATGTAGCTGAATTCCCGTCCTCCTGCAGAGAGCATTGGCTACTATGTTCCCCTTTGCAGGAGTATAGACTATCTCAAAGTCATAGTCCTAGAGGAACTCGAGCCATTGCCATTGTCTCAGGTTCAGGTCTTTCTGCGAGAAGATGTACCTGAGACTCTGGTGGTCAGGGTAGACTATGAAGCGCTCGCCCATCAGATAGTTTCACCACATCTTTAGAGTGCAGACCAGTGCTGCTAACTCCAGATCATGGGTAGTGTAGTTCTACCCATGCTGCCTCAACTGTCATGATCCATAGGCGATCACTGCCCACTCCTGCATCAAAACACATCCGAGTCTGGTCCCTGATGCATAGCAGTAGACTACATACCCTACTCTCTAATCTGGTAGCCTCAAGATAGGTGTGCTGGTCAATCTCTTTCTCAGCTCCTAGAAACTCTGCTAACATCTATCTGACCACACGATGGGTTTCCCCTTCTTCGTCCAGGTTGAAAGTGGTTCTGCAACTCTGGAGAGTCTGGAAAAAATCTCTGGTAGTACCCAGATAGCCCCAAGAAACTCCGCACCTCCATCACGCTCCTGGGTGGCTCCCAAGCTAGCACTGCCTCGATCTTCATAGGATCCTCCACAACTCCTGCCTCCGAGATGACGTGTCCCAAGAAGTGGACCCCACGTAACCATAACTGACACTTTGAGTGCTTACCATAAAGTTGGTGCTCTCAGAGTGTGCCCAGTACAACCCGCAAGTGGTAGGCGTGCTCCTCCTCAGAAGTTGAGTATATCAAAATGTCGCCAATGAAGACCACAACAAATCGATTGAGGTAAGTTGAAGGATCATGTTCATGAGGCTCATGGACACTCCTGGCGCATTGGTTACGCCAAAAGTCATTACCAAGAACTCATAGTGGCCATACCGACATCTCAAGGCCGTCTTCTGCACGTCCTCGCCCCGAACTCTGAGCTGATGATAGCCTGACCTAAGGTCTATCTTGAAGAACCATCGTGCTCCCTTGAGCTGATAGAAGAGGTCTTCAATCCTCGGCAGCGGATACTTATTCTTCATGGTCACCTGGTTCAGGCGACGATAGTCGACACACAGTCGCAAGCTCCCGTCCGCCTTCATGGACAACAATATTGGGGAAGCCCAGGGTGAAACACTAGGTCGGATGAATCCCTTTCCCTGCAAGTCCTCCAACTGTACCCATAGCTCTTGAAGCTTAGAAGGAGCCATATGATATACTGGAGTGGATATCGGGGCTTTCTGTAATGGCGTGGACCTCTCCGGACCATTCCTTTGTCAAATAGAAGGTCAAGAAGTGTTCTGGAGGGTAAAAATGGACTTTTTCCACGCATTCCATAATTCTGAAACTACACGCCTGTTTCCGACGCTTTCGCCGGGGCTAGCGCATCCGTCTGTGGGGAGGACGCGCTTCTTGTTGCCCCGCATTCCTGCTTTCCAATGGCGGGCGGTATCCGTTCCTTGCTCAGGAACGTCTGCTCCTTGATCGAAATCGGGATGATGGGATGTCGGTTCTTCCTTCCGTGGATTCCTCCTCGGAGCTCATCACCTAGTCCGGGTCTCCCTCATCGATTTAAGACGGGTTTGTGAAGCTCATTCCCGATGCCATATCTACATGGACCCAAGTTAATTATTCCACTTCCGTCAAGATGCTCCAAGGGGTCTTGTCGGGGGAGCAACCTTCGGTGAGGAGAATGGTCACGTTGGGGCGTCGTTGGCATGTCTGTCTTTGGTCCCTCATCACAGGGCTTCTCGAGGGCGCGGAAGCCCGAGGCATCCCACATAAAATGCGGGGAATGTACACCATTTGAGGTTTTCCTCAGCTTCCCATGTTTAACACGGGGTATGTCTCGAGTTTAACGTCTTGCGGAGACGGATCAGGTTGAAGGACCCCTAGGGAAGAACACCGATGTTGGGGCCAGCATGTGGGGAGGCATCCTAGATATCATGGAGTGGGATGGGGTGGCATGATCTCACCGAGATGTGGCAGCCCGGGTAAGGATCAGTATGGGTGGTGGAGTGACGGGCTTGAACCTCGTGGAAGCTTCCTACGTATCCCCAGGGAGAGGAATCAATGTCTGCATAGTTCGGTGGTACGTTGGGACATCTGGAGAGGCGAACCATGAGAATGAACACATGGATTGGAGCCAGGAGGATGTAAGGTCTCTAGGCTAGGGCCTGAGATTCCCAAGGCACATGGGCTCGAGGGTAAAGTCAGGATGAGACGTGGGTGTGAGACATGGGGCTTACGCTCTGAGGTGGCCCAAGAGGGGGAATGCAGTTTAACGTCATGCGGGACGAGGGCATACAGTTTAACGTCATGCGGGACGGGGGCATTTGCGGCTTACGCTCTGAGGTTCCCCATGGTGGGTATAGGGGTTACGCTCTGAGGAGACCCATGGTGGTCGGGGAGACGACATGGAGAGGTTAGGACGACCGGGTGGTGGGCTTGAACCTCGTGGAGGCTTCCTACGTACCATGTGTTAGCACAGATCAAAGTCCATGTAGTTCGCTAGGACGGGGCTTACACTCTGGGGCGGCCCATGGTGGGATGTCATGGTCGATGTGCAATCTAAGCCCACGCGAGTCATGCTCGGTGTGGGAAACAAGAGGCGGCAATGACCAGACGATCACGTCGCAAAGGGTGCGTCCGTGAGAAGCAGAATGGGGCTTACGCGTTGAGCGGCCCGAAGAGGAAACAGGGGTTTATGCATGGTTAGAGGACCTTGGTGTCGGGGCTTACTCCAGGGTAGAGGCCCGTGGTGCGACAAAGCACAATGGTAAAAGGACTCCACTGGCCTTGGCAGGGGGGAAGTACGGAGATTCACGGGTGTAGTCATCCGTAAGAAAGGCTATAGGCTTACACTCTGAGGCGGCCCTTCCCCCGCGGGCAAACACCACTCCGACAAGGAGGATCTCATTCCATGTGAGGAAGAGTCCATTCCCGTGGAGACGAGCGAGCATAATGAATGCCCGAGCTGGGGGGACCCTGCGTGCGAAGCACGAGGTCGGACCACAGTTTAGCATGATGTGTTAAGGATGAAGTGCTCAGCAGTTTATCATCCTGCATCTTGGACGAGGTGGGTTTGCTCCACACCCCTAGGGCTTACATGCCCAACGCCCTCTACCCCTTGTGGGAGGGAAGGCATCGGTAAGGCCGTAGTGAAGGGGTGGCACAGGGCAAATCACCGGGGGTCCACGTTAGCGTGGCCATGCGAAAAAGCAATATCTGTTAGCGTGCCTATGCGGAGAAGAATAAGGCAAAGCAACGCAACGGGAAACATGACCCAGGGGACCTTGAGGTTACTTCACACGAGCCTGGAAGGCCGTACAGGAAAACAAAGCATGGTGCACATGCCCAGCAGGGGAGACATCAGGTGCCGGTGCAGGGGGTAGCCAAGGGGCGTCAAGGTGAGAGGTACTGGGCTTTGCGCGCAAAAGGGAAGGTATGCGTGCAAAACACCGGGACGACTCACAATTGGAGCAATGTAATTGCGCGCGGAGAGGGAATTACGTACAGGTTTTTGCGCGCACGGCAGGGTATTGCGCGCACGAGACACAGATTGCACACATGGATAGAACCTGGGGGAGGGGGCAAATTCACTGAAGCCGGTGGAGTTGCGCGCAAAGGAGAACTCCGGGGCAAGGTTGCGTGAAATGAGGGATTACCTGGAAGACATCTTGCGCGTGGGGGGAGCCGAATTGTATGCACGAGAGTCGCTTCGGATTCCTCAACCCCCAGACCATTCGGGGTCACCTTGTATTTATAGGCGACCCCCGGCGCGGAATCCAGGCGGCGCTTGAAATTCTTCACGCCAAGCGCAGCCGGCGCGCAAAAACTCGCCGTGGAGAACCGGGGTGCGCAAAGATCGCACGCCACATCGGCCCAATTCCACGAAACCCAGTGATTCTACATGCCCAGAACATTTTTTCGCGCAGATCCCCCTTTATTTCGCGCACCACATCCCATGCCTCGGGATCGGGCCTCAGATTCCGAATATGACTTCACTTCGTCATTTCGAAACTTCCTCCGAGAGTTACGGGCTTTTTTCGGCATCAACAAATGCCCCCCCCCCTTGGAATTGGATCGGCGAGAGGTCGCAACGATCGGATTCCAAGGGAAACTCCGAAACACCAAAATGCGGAGTCCCCTGGTCAAGTTGCACGCAAAATTACGATGGGGCGCGAAAAACCTACGGATGCGCGCAGAATCCTCTTTCCGCGAAGCGCGGAACCCTGGCCTCGCCTATAAAAAGGGGTGATGGGTCCCAAATCCGTACTTCCACTTTTTTACTTGCGATAATCTCATTGCTCTCGTGCGTGAAATTGCTTTCGTGGCTGTGCTTAAAAACGCTCTGGCAGCGCGGAATTCCATTCGAAATTCGGCCATGATTTCACGCCTGTTAGGGATTTTCCGCACTTCGCGTGCCGATTGTGCGCTCATCTCCTGGATTTCATGTAACTCATTCAGATTTCGTGCCCAACTCTCGAATTCCGCGCACTGCATCCTAATTTCGCGCAACTCATGAAAGATTCGAGATGGCCGCAAACCGAGTTGATGAGGGGGAAGCCGCTGCTCGTAGGAGTGAAATGGCGGCGAACGAGGAGGTTTACGTCGCCAAGGTGATTGTGTCCAAAAATTTTTCCTTGTTCAATCTGCTGACTCCAGCCCAGAAGACATATCTGTTGTCTGACAACATCCCGCTCTGGAATTTTGGCATCCTGGAGGAGGTGCCACTGCCGGGCTTCGAGGTGGACACGTCGCGGTCTTGGGTGACTTGGGAGGACGAACTTCCCCGCTACATCATCACCAACAACGTCCATCCTCCCAGAGAAACCAGACATATAGACGTATATGTCCTGAACCCGAGGAGTAGGACCATTACCGGAGATCATCCTGTGGCAGAGGATTCTCCAGCCCTCTACGTGAGCACGTTCCGTCAGAGCATCACAGATGATACGAAGGGTTGGCTGAAGGATTGGGACCTACGGACAGGGAACTGCCCGGGAAGCAGATAAGATTCCTACTCGAACCTTCCCAAGAAGCAATTCTCCTGGCACTGTGGTCAGCCTGGATGACCCTACGGCAATCGCTGAGCGTCGAAGCCATCTGGCGGATGATAATGAAAAACGGGATCCAACTGCCAGAGTTCGGGCTCGTTCGAATTACCGACCACGTAAACTTCCATCGGCGGCATGCTTATCTGACGAACATGGATGCATATGCATGCCAGAGGGGGCGGCTTGCGGAGACACCTTTCCTAGTGAAAGTAATGCTCGGCCAGGAGCATGATCTGGAAGCGATGCCGCCGGGAGAAGGTGACAGTGACGAGGAGCCGGAGGGGGAGGAGGAAACCAGAGAGGACGAAGGCGAGGGTGAAGACGAAGAAGAAGAAGAGCCTGAAGGTGAGGGGTCGCAAGGGGTGACCTACCAAGGGAGTCTCCAAGAGAGCGGCGAGATTTCCGACTCTGATCTCAACATAACCGAGATTCTCGAGATTTGTCTCTGTCTTCATTCATTTCCCTTATTCATTTGTTCTCCTTTCCAACTTCTAACTCACTTCCCCATCCTACTCAGGAGCAGTTGAGCGTTGGACTGGCATCCCCACCAGAGGAGGGAGGAGAGGAACCCGTGGGACATGATGGGGATTCGACACCCATCATTGAATTAACAACTGCGGAGGGGTCTCCCCTTACAGCGGCTCCTTTAGTGGCCGAAACACTGGGGACCGACGCGCTGGATTCCTGTAAGTCTCACGCTTCACTACTGGTGCTTGGTGGAAAAAGATGCCATCTGACCAGCGTATTCCTTTCGCAGTGATCTCAACCCTGGAGGCATGCTAGGATGCGGGGCCTGGGCCGTCCGTGAGTGGACCATCGGCGGACATACCACCTCGTTCGGAACATGCTCTCTGCACTGAGTTGGCCCCGACAATTGATGAACAGGGGGCGGTGGACATCAGCGGCGTTGTTCCTGAGACGAGGTCCGAAGCTGGTGGAGGCATCATTGCTGCTGGGGCGAGAGAAAAAGGTCACCCGGACGTCGAGGATTCTATTCCTCACGAAGACATCCCTGAGGTGGATCCTGCTGCCGATCTGCTTGCTGCCATCCCCATATACTGACCCGCTGACCCTGAGGAGGTAGATGACTCAGACTCAGAGGCAGCCGAGGAGAGTCAGATGACACGACGCAAGGGGGGAAGTGTATCCAGTGCTTACTCAGACATCCCTAATCGGATTGGCTGAGGCGGATGGGATCACTTCAGAACTAGCTGCGCTTCCTGTGCGCCGGAGGGGCTGAAGCTCAGCGTCTTTATCTAACAGTTCATGATTACATGGTCGAGAAGATACGCGAGAGCAGTCGGTGCACCGACATTGCCCAACGCTGGGAATGATCGGCGAGCGCTCAAGCGATGCTGAGGGTGGAGCAAGAAGTCCAGCACCTCGAAGGGCAGGTGATAGATAAGGAGGCCTTCATCGCAACATGCTCTGAGCTCGTGGAGCAACTGATGGCCCTACTGGCTGACGCGCAGGAACAACTGGTGGAGGCGAGTCACCAGATCACCGTACTTCGAACCGAGAGGGCACATGCACAAGCTAGGGCTGGAAAGCTGTGCTCTGTGGTGGCCGATGAGGAGAAAGTCTTCAAAGAGCGAGAAGCAGTCCTAGAGGCTACCATCCAAAGGGTAGCGGCGTTGGAAATATTGCTTCAACTCGCTGATCCCTAAGGGCTTTGTTTTTTTCTCTCATGAGATTTTTTTCTTGTAATGCTCATCGTCTCAATCCAATATATGGCCAAATCCACTCATTAGTACCCTTGGTTTAATGAACTCAACCATAGTATCGAAACGAATAACAACTCATCCCTAGGCTCCTGTGGGTCATGCCCAACGCGAGAAGCAGAAGATGCTCATGTCATCATTTCGTTCAACTGTGGGGCATTGACCAAGCTTCAGGCGTCCAAAATTGGGCTTGGACTTCTGAGGAGACCCCGGGCCAATTGATGTGTCGACTCCTCAATGTGCTCTAACACATGAGGTGGGCGATGTCGGTGGCATTGAAATCCATCCAAACATAGGGGGTGGAGAGGAAGGGTGAATCACGCTGCCTAAATTCGAAACCCAATGGGGTACAACGATGGAGGATAACTGTCAACCGTGGCAGAAACACAACATCCATATCATGTTGGCCTGGAATGGGTACAATAAATGAGGGCTGACCGCTGACCATGTTTGCAACATTGGGCCTAACTCAAATATCGTCGGTCAGTTTTCCAGAACATTGTCCCAAGACAGTAGGTGGACCATGGGTTGAGCATCCATACTGTTAGGGGGTCCCGTCAAACATGACCAGTCCTCTAGAACGTTTCCCAGGACAGTAAGTGGACCATAGGTCGAACATCCATACTATTAGGGAGCCTCGTCAAACACGAAAGGAAATGAGGATCCGAATAAGGGCGTATGCAAAGCGTGGAAGGTGGAGTGGTGGTTTGTTCGAACAGAGTCCAAAACTCCCGAAATTGCGCCATCATGGCGAAGGCACATTAGGCAGACATACCGACCGGATCAACGGTCGTCCCAATTTCCAGGAAGGACCTCTTTGGCGAGAGAATTACTACTTCGCATTATTACCATGGGGCTTCCCGAACATGCTCGGGGTAGATGTCCTGATTACACCATTTCCCATGAAGTCGAGCCGAGGGGCCGACAACAAGGAAGGACGTGGTTCAGTAATCCCTGGGGCTGGACCCAAGACGAAATGTCCGGGCAGTCCTACGTATCTCATTAGGATGAGAATCAAGCCACACATAGTTCTTGGAACACAGTTTAACATCATGTTGGATGAAATACAGTTTAACTTCATGCGGGACGAAATACAATTTAACGTCATGTGGGACGGAATACAGTTTAACGTCATGCGGGACGGAATACAGATTAAGGTCATGCGGGATGGAATATAGATTAACTTCATGCGGGACGGAATACAGTTTAGCGTCATGCGGGACGGAATACGCCTCATCTAGGGAAGAGCACGACACGGTGAGTAACCCGACGTAAACAAGGACATAATCCCGCACCCCATCGTGCAATCCTGCAAGAGAGAGCGAGTCGTAGAAATCCAAAGAAATGATCGTAGTTTTAGGTCTTAGAACTCGGACCAAAGGTCGGACGGAAACATAAGAGGCACACGGTTGAGTAACTCAAACACCAGGTGTGAATGGGAATAGGGGGTGTGTACGACACGGTGAACAACCCGACATGAATGAGGGCATAATCCCATATCACAACGCACACCCCCCTTAGGATAGGTTTTAGGTCAAGGGACCAAAAAAAGAAGTAGTATGGGCCCGTGGGGAAGTGCCCCAGGTTCTCCTACGTATCTCATAAGGATGAGAATCAAGCCATACGTAGTTCTCGAAAGCATCCTAGTTTAAGGTCTTAGATCTTGGACAATGAATGGGTAAGGGGAAATGGACACATGGAAAGGCGGTTACAAAAAACGACGTGAATGAGGTCATAAGCCCTACCTACCATGTGCTGTCTGGGGAAATGCTCGAGTCGAGGGACCGAACACGAATCCGGGATGATACCATCACAGTTTAAGGTCGTAAGGTTTGGACCAACAACACTGTTTAAGGTCATATCATTTGGACCAACAACACTGTTTAAGGTCGTATAGTTTGGACCAACAACACTGTTTAAAGTCGTATGGTTTCGACCAACATCACAGTTTAT
Organism: Viscum album; assembly: GCA_963277665.1. Lineage (NCBI taxonomy): Eukaryota > Viridiplantae > Streptophyta > Magnoliopsida > Santalales > Viscaceae > Viscum > Viscum album. The sequence continues at coordinate 1,596,150,161 of OY728150.1, forward strand.
AGTCCTATGGTTTGGACCGATATCACAATTTAAGGTCGTATGGTTGGGACCGACAACACAGTTTAAGGTCCTATGGTTTGGACCGACAGCACAGTTTAAGGTCCTATGGTTTGGACCGACATCACAGTTTAAGGTCGTATGGTTTAGACCGACAGCACAATTTAAGGTCTTATGGTTTGGACCAACATCATAGTTTAAGGTCGTATGGTTTGGACCGAAATCACAGTTTAAGGTCGTATGGTTTGGACCGACATCACATTTTAAGGTCTTATGGCTTGGACCGACATCACAGTTTAAGGTCGTATGGTTTGGACTGACATCACAGTTTAAGGTCGTATGGTTTGGAACGACAGCACAGTTTAAGGTCGTATGGTTTTGACCAACATCACAGTTTAAGGTCGTATGGTTTGGACCGACATCATAGTTTAAGGTCGTATGGTTTGGACAAACATCACAGTTTATAGTGGTATGGTTTGGACCGACATCATAGTTTAAGGTCGTACGGTTTGGACCGACATCACAGTTTAAGGTCGTATGGTTTGGACCGAAAGCACAGTTTAAGGTCGTATGGTTTGGACCGATATCACAGTTTAAGGTCGTATGGTTTGGACTGACAGCACAGTTTAAGGTCGCATGGTTTGGACGGACAACACAGTTTAAGGTCGTATGGTTTGGACCGACATCACATTTTAAGGTCGTATGGTTTGGACCGACAACACAGTTTAAGGTCGTATGGTTTGGACCCACATCACAGTTTAAGGTCGTATGGTTTAGACCAACATCACAGTTTAAGGTCTTATGGTTTGGACCGTCCGAGAGAGGATACTCGGGCCAAAGGGGCCCACGAGGGTTCAACAATCAGGGGGGGAAGGAGATGTTAGCTCCTAGCTATGCTGGGCCTGAAATTTAATGTCTGGGAGACTCCTCGTTCCCCAGGGGGATGAGGGTCAAGCTGCACGCAACCCGTAAAGAAGAGACCCAAGCACATACTCTAGCGCTCAGATCGCGAGAGCCCCAAGAGACACCGTTACACAACTCGGTCTGTCTGATGTGCGTGAGTGTACTGAGGTTTAGTACAAGGAGTGTCGAGATTCCACCTTGACACAGTGGGGTGGAACATGACATGAACCATGCCACCAACATTCGGGGCCCGGGGAAGCCGGCGTGACGACTGAGGATTACTACTGACCATGTTCGCAACATAGCATCCTATCATGTTAGCCATGGGGACAAACAAATGAGCATCATCCTCTGACCATGTTCGCAACGTGGGATTCGTATCAATTTTTTGTGTGAAACCCTCGGGGGTGTTGGACCATGATGGTAGGAGAGCCCTTGGGCATTGTCTCCAGGCCGTTCTTGGGGGTCCCTCTGGGTGTGAAGGATGACGGGGGCCCGAATGAAGGGGAACACGATGCTTTACAAGTGGATGGAACTTGCCTAAGTCGAATCTGGCACTCCAAGTCCTAGACCGGAGTACCCTGAGCACATCAGCAGACCACTGGAAAAGGTCAGAGGGCTCAGTCTGAGAGCAGCCAAAAGATGGCGGATGCCCGGGCAAAAGAGGGGGCGTAATGCCAAACACCCTGGGAACCAGGAGATCGCGAGATCTCCTAAGATATGGGGATGGACCTTACATCTAGGTGTTCAGGTGGTCCTACGTATCCCATAAGGATGGGAATCAAGCCATACGTAGTTCTAGAATGGTGCCTCTTAATGTCATTGGACATAGGAGGGATAAATCTTGAGGACAGGGTGCGCATGGTGCAGCTATTGCAAAATCGACCTGAATGAGGACATAATCTCACACCACGCCATGCGATCCTGTGGTCAAGGTCCCAAAGGAGAGACAAACACGACAGCGGACCTCAATGCTGGACCCAAAGACGAAAGGTCTGGGTTCTCCTACGTATCCCATTAGGATGGAAATCAAGTGAGACGTAGTTCTGGCAATATAGTTTAACGTCATGTTGGACGAAACGTGGATCTTGGTTTTAGGTCTTTGAGCTCGGACCAAGGTGCAGTTTAAGGTCATGCAGGACCATAGAGCCCAAATTTAGGGCAAAATGCAGTTTAGGGTCATGCTGGATCAGATGCAGTTTACGGTCATGGAGGACCATACAGTTTAAGGTCATGTAGGACCATTAAGTTTAAGGTCATGCAGGACCATAGAGCCCAAATGTAGGGAAAAATTCAGTTTATGGTCATGCTGGACTGGGTGCAGTTTAAGGTCATGGAGGACCATACAGTTTAAGGTCATGTAGGACCATTCAGTTTAAGGTCATGCAGGATCATAGAGCCCAAATGTAGGGCAAAATGCAGTTTAAGGTCATGCTGGACCGGGTGCAACTTAAGGTCATGGAGGACCATACAGTTTAAGGTCATTCACGACCATTCAGTTTAAGGTCATGCAGGACCATAGAGCCCAAATGTAGGGCAAAATGCAGTTTAAGGTCATGCTGGACCGGGTGCAGTTTAAGGTCATGGAGGGCCATACAGTTTAAGGTCATGCAGGACCATTCAGTTTAAGGTCATGCAGGACCATAGAGCCCAAATGTAGGGAAAAATGCAGTTTAAGGCCATGCAGGACCAGGTACAGTTTACGGTCATGGAGGACCATATAGTTTATGGCCATGCAGGACCATTCAGTTTAAGGTCATGCAGGACCATAGAGCCCAAATGTAGGGAAAAATGCAGTTTAAGGTCATACTGGACCGGGTGCAGTTTAAGGTCACGGAGGACCATACAGTTTAAGGTCATGCAAGACAATTCAGTTTAAGGTCATGCAGGACCATAGAGCCCAAATGTAGGGCAAAATGCAGTTTAAGGTCATCCAGGACCATAGAGCCCAAATGTAGGGAAAAATGCTGTTTAAGGTCATGTTGGACCGGGTGATTAAGAAAAGTACTTCTTGAGGAACCTGGCGTTGGTGGGAGGAGTGATACGCTCACCATCCATAGTCACCATGGAATACGCGACATTGGGATATACCTTGTGGACAATAAAAGGCTCCTACGACTTGGGCTCCAACATGGGTGGTTTCCTTCCAGGAATCATTGGTGCTCTGAGACCCAGCACCAAGTCACCTTGCAAGAAGGAGCGGAGACGAACCTTCTTATAGAAATCTTGAGCCATACTGCTCTGATGCCTTTCCAAGTTATGTAAAGAGTGAAGCCTACTTCCGTCCAGCACATCCAATTCGGCTAGACGGATCTCGACAACTCTATCTGACGCTTTCTGGTCATAGACCATCGTGCGCAATGAGGGCAGTTGGACCTCGATGGGTAGGACAGCCTCAGCTCCGTATACCAGGGAATACGGAGTCACCTGGGTGGAATTGCGAGTCGTCATCCTATAAGCCCAGAGGGCGTTGGGGAGCTTGTCCGGCCAACTTTTCTTGTTCTGACCAACCATTTTCTGCAGAATTTTTGAGACGGTTTTGTTAAACGCCTCAATCTGTCCATTCGCCTGCGCATGATAGCGGGTGGTGTGGTTAGAGCGAATGTTGTTCTTGGCGTACAATATTTTCAGCTCGGCCGCTAGGAAGTTGGTTCTGTTATCCGTGAGGATAGCGTGAGTTATTCCAAACCAGTAGATGATATTGGTGCTCACAAAGTCGGCGATAGAACCAGCCTTGACTTCCCTGAGCGGGGCTGCCTCTTCCCATTTTGAGAAGAAATCCGTAGCGGTTAAGATGAACCGGCACTGGCGTGCCGTTGCCGGCGGGTAAGGCCCTACGACATCCAACCCCCAGACTGAAAAGGGCCAAGAATACATAGTAGTATGGAGAGGCTCCGGTGGCCGATGCACAAAGTTTGCATGAACATGGAACGCGTGACACCTCATGGAGTACTCGATGCAGTCGTGGATCATTGAGGGCCAGAAGTATCCCAGCCTCCGAATCTGGTGGGACAACTTCGACCCGGCCTGGTGGGCACCACAGCAACCAGCATGAACTTCTTGCATGACCTGTTGGATCTCAACTCCTTGAAGACAAGGGAGGAGAACACCATCAAACCCGCGCATGTAAAGGAACTACTCATGGCTGGGACCGCTTTGAAGGGTGAACTGCAGCGCGCGACGCCGGATTCGTTCTCGCTCTGCTTGGTCCATCAGAAGATTATCGTGCCGGAGATATTCAACCAAGGGTTTCCTCCAGTCAGGAACTGTCTCGATCACCACGCCTGAAGCCCCGGGGGGTCCTGACGTAGGGGCACCAGTGGTGAGATGGTTCACTCGTGGGACATGATCGCCCTCTAGGGTAACAGGAGAAATGAATCTCCGGTGTGCCACATGGATGATTAGGTCATCCTGTTCGGGCTCTGCGAGTGATGCAGCCAGGCTGGCCAGAGCGTCTGCTCGACTGTTCTGCGACCAGGGAACGTGAAAGACATCTGGTCGGGAGGAGAACTTAGCCATTAGGTGGAGGGTGTACTCCAGCAATGGCATGAGTTCTGGCTTCCTAACAACATAGTCACCGTTAACCTGCTTGATGACTAGCTCAGAGTCCCCTTTTACATATATGTGGGGTACGTTAACCTCCAGAGCCAACTCGAGGCTAGTGATGAGGGCATGATATTCTGCGTCATTGTTAGTGAAGCCTTCTGACAACAAGAATGAATATAGAAGAACGGCTTGCTCTGGGGTGATGGAGACGATACCCAGGCCCACTCTGTTAAGCCTAGGATCGTTGAGCCTTCTACCGGTAGGGCTTTTGGAGGCGCCGTCAAAGTGCATCTACCAGCATGGGGTGACTTGATCGACTGAGAGTATTGCCTCATCAGGAAAGCCCAAATCCAGTGGTTCGTCTGCAGAGGTTGGGTGGGAAGCTAAGAAGTCTGCCAATGCCTGTCCTTTGACGGACTTCTGAGGTATGAACCTAATGTCGAACTGCTGGAGGATCACCGCCTAGCGAGCAAATCGGCCGGTCAACATAGGCCGACTCAGGATATATTTCAATGGGTCTACATGAGAGACCAACTGTATCTCGTGGTGCTGCAAGTAGTGCCGCAATTTCTATACGGCGAATACGATCACCAGGAAGCTCTTCTCGATGGGAGAATATCTAATTTCTGCATCGAGGAGCATGAGACTGAGGTAGTAGAGGCTATTCTTTGTTCCCTCGTTGTTCTTCTGGGCGAGAAGGGTGCCGAGGGATCGCTCCAGGGCAGTCACGTAAAGGACCAGTGGATTTCAGGGAACGGGTGGCATCAGGACCGGAGGTTGAAGCAGATACTGCTTGATTTCCACAAAAGTGGTCTGACACTCTTCGTCCCACCCATAGGTGGCGCCTTTCTTCATGAGCCAGGAGAAGGGCTTACACTTGCTGGACAGATTCGCAATGAATCGGCGTATATAGTCTAAGTGGCCTTGGAGGCCTCGATGCTCCGGAATATTATTCGAGAGAGGCATCTGGCTGATAGCCTTGATCTTCTCGGGGTCGATCTCGATACCTTGATACCTAACAATGAAGCCAAGAAACATTCCGGAGGTGACCCCGAAGGCACACTTCAATGGGTTCATCTTCAAGTGGTGAGAACGGAGGAAACCAAACACTTTCTCAAGGTCCTTGAGATGGTCCTGGCGCTGACGAGATTTATCCACCAGGTCATCTACATAGCACTCCACCAGTGTCCTGAGGATCAGCCTGAATATGCGGTGCATAGCCTGTTGATAGGTGGCACCCGCATTCTTCAGGCCGAAGGGAATAACCCGGTATTAGAAAGTACCCTGGGGGGCCCTGAAGGCAGTGAACTCTTCATCCTCGGGGGCCATCCAGATCTGGTTGTACCCGGAGTACCCATCCATGAAGGAGAGGGCTTGAAACCCGGCTGTTGCATCGATCAACAGCTCTGTCATGGGAAGGGGAAAGTCATCCTTCGGACAGTGGCGATTAAGATCGCGTAAGTCGATGCAGACCCTGGTCTTCCCGTTCTTCTTCCTGATGGGAACAATGTTGGATAGCCACATGGGGTACTGGACTTCCTTGACATAGTTGGCCTTAATTATCTTATCATCTTCGACCTCGACTATGGCACCATGAAAGGGGTGCATTCTTCTGGGAGGCTGCTTGAACCCACGATGGTTTGCTGGGAGGCCAAGGCGGTGGACGGCTACCTTGGGATCTAGTCCCGACATCTCATCATAACTCCAGGAAAACACATCATGGTGCTCTCTGAGGAAGTCTATGTACTGTTTCCTTTCCTCGGGAGGCATAGCGGTGCTGACCAATGTGGGTCTCGGGTCCGCCTCGCTACAGAGGTTCACCTATACTAACTCATCGACCATGGTGGAGACGCCCTCCCCAAAGGTAGGAGGAGCGTCTTCCATGTCCTCTTCTCCACTTGTGGAAGGATCGTCCACGGGGGGAGCCGTCTTGGGGCTGCTCGACCGTAATGGGGAGCTGGCACAGGCTTGGGCGGTGGAGGTCATCATGACGGGAGACTCATGCACCGCGAAGACCATGGCGACGAAGGCGGTTGATCCAATCCCGTCCGGCCTTTGGCCCAAGGTGCCACGCTTTACGACATCAAAGCAGTGGTGACGTGTTGGCTTGAGCCAGTCGATTCTGGCCTGGCGGAACAGACACGTATAAAGTACTGCTGTTGCCATGAGCCCGACGTCCCGATATCGTATAGGGGTAGGAGGCTCGGGGATCACCTGAGCCTGGTTGGTGTAAGAGTACGAGGTTATTTCCCGCCGTCGCTTAGACCCGGAAATATGCCTTCCTCTGGTACCCGAGACAACAAAGCACTCTCCCATATCAGGAGTCATAGCTTCCAACCGATGGATTGGAAAGACATATGCGTAATCTAAACCTGCCCAGGGATCACTTGAGACAGCAGGGGGCTCAACCTCACCTGCCAGGATTTGCTTGTCCTTGCTCTTGTAATAGTCAGCGTCCAGGTAATGGGCTTCACATGAGGCAAACGGAGATGCATCTCCTTGGAGCACAACCACTCGACCCTTAAGGGAGTATTTGAGGCACTGATGGTATGATGAGGGAACCGCTGCGTGAAGATGGAGCCACATCCTTCCCATCAATGCGTTGTAGTCATTGTCCTGAGAGACAACCATGAATTCAGTATTGGCGATTAAGCCTCCGAACTGGGTCTTCAGACGAATCCTGCCGAGTGGAGTTTTCTCGGTCCTGTCATACCCCTGTATTCTGAGGTCGGAGGGAGTTAAATCATCCTCGGACAGTCCCAGTTTCCGTAGTGTCCGAGTTGGGATCATGTTAATCCAAGAACCCGTGTCGACAAGACAGCGACAGACAACCACACCATTGAACTGGCCGGTGATGTATAGCGGGCGATGTGCCCCTGTATGGTTAGGTCTTCATCTTTACCAGAGTATGAGATAACTGCCTGACATTCGGCATCCTCAATCACCTCGGTGTGGAAGGATTCTGCAGCCACTACCTCCGTTTAAAACTGGAGGGGGATCCTTAGAGCCTCGGCGAGCACCTCACGCATTTCAGACGATAGGCGAAGGGCCTCAAGGATGGAAATTCTTGTAGTAATGCCATCCAGATGCTTCAAGACATCATACTTTCGTGCCAAATGCAAGATTCTACTTACAGGAGGTCGCTCTGCGATTGGGGGCATGACGGGCCCTACTGGCGGGGCCGGTGACTAACTGGTACTTGGCACATCCCGCTGTTCACTAGATGAAGCCCAGGAGGTGACTGTCGTGCTAGAACCGGAAGGCCATATTTGGCTGGTGGCAGGGCTGGGCTGATTGCGACGCGGGAAAGGCGGTTCCACCTGATCCAGCAACACAAAAGGAGGTAGAAGAGAACCTATTGTCACCAGGTGAGGGAGCCGCGAGTGCTGCTCTCTGTACCAGGCTTGCTGCCTGGTCTTGGTAGCGTGCACGGCCTGACTGGAGGTGACGACTACCATGCCCCGGCGATTCACGTAGCCACGGCTCCATCGATGTTGGCGATGGATGGGGACATTGGGGAGTTCTACCTGGTGATCCTCATCGTCGGGAGCCAAAAAGGGATTTATCAACGCTACGGTGTTAACCGAAGCGTACCCTGGGTTTTCGGGGAGGTCCACCCGGCGCTCCTCGTTGTCGGGAGCCAAAAAGGGATTTTCCAACTCTACGGTTTTAACCGAAGTGTACCCCGGGCTTTTGGGGAGTCGGGTGTTGGCGTCGACACAGCCTGGCGGGGGTTCTTGCCGTTAACCCCTGGGATGGATCATCGATCAGATGGATCCGGACATCCCCCACCTCATTGGCATATGGGAAGGATGTGTCAAGGCGCTCCGGGGATAGGCTCCCGAATAAGTTGAACGTCGGCGTGGGGAGCAGCGTCTCCCTGCGTGGCCCTCGAGGGCGGTGATGGTGGTGAGGCGTAGCTGCCTCCAGATCCAAACGGGCCATGCCCCGGGCGGGGATGATCCCTTCCTCGTCATACCTACAAACCTGGTCTTTGATCACCCAATGCTGGATGATTTCTAATGGGGATAGGGGGCGCCAGTGCCCGTCTTCTACGGCGGTCGAAGTTGGAGTGACCATGGAATTGGTGGGACCGCGCAGGGTAGCCGCATCGGTACTGACCCTGCCCCTGCGCCGGTGGTGGGAAGGTGGTGATCGGGCTCCGAATGCAGTGATCTGATTTCTGGAAGAAGGGAGATGAACTCATTAGCATCAACAGGAAATGAGATCAACAACCAAGGCCTAGCGTCATTCTGTCTTCAATGGTCGGCAAGAGGGATCCACGCTGACGACGTCACAGAACGGAGCGGTCAACGTCTTGACGGCTTACACTCCTGGTGAGTTCGTGTCCCGGTGAGGGTTACTCGGACCTGGTGACATGCTAATCTTCTGATGCCCCGACAGCTACCATTCCCCGTATTGAGGTGAAGAGATTCACGTCAGGTTCGCCATTTTTTGTTTCCGACGCTTTCACCAGGGCGCGCGCATCCGTCTGCGGGGAGGACGCGCTTCTTGTTGCCCCGTATTCCCGCTTTCCAAATGCGGCCGAAATCCATTCCTTGCTCAGGGACATCTTCTCCTTGATCAAAACCGGGATGATCAGATGTCGGTTCTTCCTTCCGTGGATTCCTCCTTGGAGCTCATCACCTATTCTGGGTCTCCCTCATAGATTTAAGACGGGTTCATGAAGCACATTCCCGGTGCCATATCTACATGGATGCCAGTTAATTATGCCGCTTCCGTCAAGACGCTCCAAGGGGTCTTGTCGGGGTAGCAACCTTTGGTGAGGAGAATGGTCACGTTGGGGCGTCGTTGGCATGTCTGTCTTTGGTCCCTCATCACAAGGCTTCTCGAGGGCGCGGAAGCCCGAGGCATCCCACATCAAACACGGGGAATGTACACCATCTGAGTTTTTCCTCAGCTTCCCATGTTTAACACGGGGTATGTCGCGAGTTTAACGTCTTGTAGAGACGGATGGGGTTGAAGGACCCCTAGGGGGAACACCGATGATGGGGCCAGCATGTGGGGCAGCTTCCCATATATCATGGAGTGGGATGGGGTGGCATGATCTCACCTGGATGTGGCGTCCTGGGTAAGGATCAGGATGGGTGGTGGAGTGACGGGCTTGAACCTCGTGGAGGCTTCCTACGTATCCCCATGGCGGGGAATCAAAGTCTTCATAGTTCGGTGGTACGGTGGGACACCTGGAGAGGAGACCAGTGAGAATGAACAGATGGACTGGAGCCAGGAGGAAGTAAGGTCTCCGGGCTAGGGAATGAGCTTCCCAAGGCACGTGGGCTCGAGGGGAAAGTCAGGATGACACGTGGGTGTGAGACATGGGGCTACGCTCTGAGGCGGCCCAAGAGGGGGAATACAGTTTAACGTCATGCGCGACGAGGTCATACAGTTTAACGTCATGCGGGACGAGGGAATTTGGGGCATACACTCTGAGGCAGCCCATGGTGGGTTTGGGGGTTACGCTCTAAGGCGACCCATGGTGGTCGGGGAGCCGACATGGAGAGGTCGCGACGACCGGGTGGTGGGATTGAACCTCGTGGAGGCTTCCTACGGACCATGCATTAGCACGGATCAAAGTCCACGTAGTTCGCTGGGATTGGGATTACGCTCTGGGGCAGCCCATGGTGGGATGTCATGGTCGATGCGCACTATAAGCCCACGTGAGTCATTCTCGGTGTGGGAACACAAGAGGCAGTAGGGACAAGACGATCACGTCACAAAGGGTGCGTCAGTGAGAAGCGGAATGGGGCTTACGCGTTGAGCGGCCCGAAGAGGAAACAGGAGATTACGCGTGGTTAGCAGCCCTTGGTGCTGGGGCTTACTCCAGGGTGGAGGCCCGTGGTGTGACAAATCACAGTGGGAAAAGGACTCCACTGGCCTTGGAAGTGGGGAAGTACGGAGATGCACGTGTGCAGTCATTCGTAAGAAAGGCTAGGGGATTACGCTCTGAGGCGACCCTTCCCCTGCCGGCAAATGCCACTATGACAAGGAGGATCTCATTCCATGCGAGGAAGAGTTCATTCCCGTGGAGACGAGTGGGCGTAATGAATGCCCGAGCTGGGGGGACCCTGCGTGAGAAGCACGGGGTCGGACCACAGTTTAACGTCATGTGTTAAGGACGAAGTGCTCAGCAGTTTAACGTCCTGCAGCTTGGACGAGGTGGGTTTTCTCCACACCCCTAGGGATTACATGCCCAACGCCCTCTGCCCCTTGTGCGAGGGATGGCATCGGCAAGGCCTTAGTGATGGGGGCACGCAGGGCAAACCACGGGGGGGGGGGGGGTCCACATTACCGTGGATATGCGAAGAAGCAACAGCCGTTAGCGTGCCTATGCGGAGAAGCAGAAGGCAAAGAAACACAACGGGAAACATGGCCCAGGGGACCTTGAGGTTACTTCGCACGAGCCTGGAAGGCCGTACAGGAAAACAAGGCATGGTGCGCATGCCTGGCAGGGGAGACATCAGGTGCCAGTTCAGGGGGCAGCCAAGGGGTGTCAAGGTGAGAGGTCCTGGTATTTGAGCTCAAAAGGGAAGGTTTGCACGCAAAACACCAGAATGGAGCGCAATTGGAGCAATGGAATTACACGTGGAGAGGGAATTACACGCAGGGTTTTGCGCGCACGGCAGGGTATTGCGCGCACGAGACACGGATTGCGCGCACGGTTGGAACCCGAGGGAGGGGGTAAATTCACTAAAGCCGGTGGAGTTGCGTGCAAAGGCGAACTTTGGGGAAAGGTTGCGCGAAATGAGGGATTACCTGGAAGTCATCTTGCGTGCGGGGGGGAGCCGAATTGCGCGCACGAGAGTCGCTTCTGATTCCTCAACCCCCAAACCGTTCGGGGTGTTCTTGTATTTATAGGCGACCCCCGGCGCAGAATCCAGGCGGTGCGCGACATTCTTCGCGCCGAGCGCAGCCGGCGCGCAAAAACTCGCTGCGCAGAACCAGGGCACGCAAAGATTGCGCGCCGCATCGGCCCAATTCCGCAAAACCCGGTGATTCTACGCGCCCCGAACATTTTTTCGTGCGGATCCTCCTTTATTTCTCTCACCACGTCCCAGGCCTCTAGATCGGGCCTCTGATTCAGAATATGACTTTGATTCGTCATTTAGAGACTTCCTCCGAGAGTTATGGGCTTTTTTGGCATCAACAACGCTGTGTAGTTTGAGTACACGCCGTGTACCCCCTTTCCGGGTATACCCTGTGTTGAAGGCCGTGTCCTTGCTGTGTGGAATAATGGGTGCATGCCGTGTGTCCAATACTACACGCCGTGTAGTCCTTCACTGCGTACGTGTTACCAGTCAATGACTGTGTGCTGTGTTGGAGCTGTGTCCCTACCATGTGCAATAAATGGGTGCAAGCCGTGTGTCCAAACTATAAGCCATGTAGTCCCTCCCCGCGTATGCGTTACCCGAAAACCGTGTGTTGACCAGTCAACGGCCGCAGAGCCGTGTTGGAAGTCGCGTGGAGGCCGTGTGAAATAACCAAGTACACGACGTGTACAATAAAGTACACACCGTGTACTTTTTATTTTCTCACCTATAAAAGGAGGGGTACCCTCCTCCTTTCAACTCACCACTCTCCTCCCCTCTCCTCTGAGCAGAGCTCTCCCAAGAGACTCGAATGCTCTTTCTTCTATAACTTCTTCGTTCGAGCTCCGATTTACGATCCGTCAGCGGCCACATGATCGTAACGATGTGGAGGAACTTGCAAGCTTGGATCTGTTGTCTTTCCTTTCCGAATTCCACCCAAGGAGTTTTTTCTGAGACCGGACAAAAGTGACGAATGCCGACGGACGTCTTCTAAGGTTGATCCAGGGGAGCGTTGTGATCAGAACCTGTTGAGGTAGGGATCTTACCTTCATCTCTCTAATTTTTTCATCATGCGGGGTGGGTATCCTCTTGTTTTCATGATAAATAGTTAAACCATTAAATAAAGATAATAACTTGCTTATATAACGGGGATGTGAAGTTGTGATTGCTGTTACTTTATATCCAGGGATATTATGTTGTGAATTGAATGAGATTCTACCTACAAAAAATCACGGTCGTTGGGGGCCATTGCTTATGCAATTAAATATTTATCTCTCCTTATATATTTTCTTATGGATGGAAACCTTGTGGAATGTGTAATTGGTTAATCACGTAAATTTGGATATTTAAAATCTGGAACCCTTGTGTGATAACCCTGGTTAAACAAAATGGAATAATGAACATGTGGGTGTTGGCTTGGATACATGACATGTGATGGGGGTGTTTTGTGGGTTTTTGTGAATTGGGTGAGCAGCAGGGCTGCGGTTGACTTGGTTGTGGGTTGGTGTGAATGATATGTTAGTGATGGGAAGTGGGGATGCAATAAATGGTATCATGGGATGATGATGTACGGGTTTCGGTGCGTTTGTGGTTATGGTGGTCGGTAGCGGCGCTACAGGGATGGCTTTAAATGTGAACGGACTATGGGCTGTGAATAATAGATAAAAAGATGAAGAGTTAATGAATGGTGGGTCATGGTAGTGGAACATGATTAATAATCAATGGGTCTGTCGATTGATAAGAAGGGATTTGTTGTGCTGCTTGTGTTTTCCTACCTTGATTTTTGGATGGAAGGGATATGTTTTACGAACGATCGATGTGGTTGGTTGTGGGTAGTTTCCCAATAGTTAAGGAACTAATAAACTAATTCTACTGAAACGTGAAAACCTAAATGGGGTTGGGGTTTTTTATTGTATGCATGCTTCATAGTAGCAGTGTCGAGGCACATGCACATTTTCTCTATTTAGAAGCCAAAGGATGGGATGTGTGTTTGGAATACATATATATCTGTATCTTTTGTGTTTTATCGCACCCCACCCATGTTGAGAACTTAGTGCTGAACACTCCGATTTCATGGGAGAGGGTGTTTTTTCATTAGTTACTAGCTCCTTCCTGCTCCTTCTTCCCTAGACTATGATGGATTGAGGCGACCTTACACCTAAGACTCTTCGGGTAGGTTTCAATTGGTGTGGTTTTAGCCCAAGACTCTTCGGGCAGGTTTTACTTTTTCCCCAAGATTCTTCAGGATGAGGCCTAGGTGTGTGCGGGAGAGATACATGGTTGTGAGGCCCAAGTGTGTGCGGGCGGGATACGTGGTTGTGAGGCCCAGGTGTGTGCGGGCGGGGAGAGTGTGGCAGCGTCAGGACGTTCGTCATTAGGAAGAGCAGCTAACTAAAGGGAAATGGTGTGGGGTACCCAATACTCTTGTTCATATATACTACTACTACCTGTTGTGTTTTTGGTTTTGGTGAGTGTGGATGGTGAGGTTGGGTGGATAGAATTTCCTTGCTAGCTTACTTCTGCTGTTCTCACGGGACATTATGATGTCTCCCCACTTGTGCACAAGATCTTTAGGTTTCCCTACTGAGTATACTTGTATTCACACCCCACGTTTACTTTTAAGTTTCCAGGAGGACTACCAGGGCCATGCGGGACACTACTAGCCGGATAGTTGGAGTTGTTGCAGTTCCTGTGCTCTTGTTTTCTTTTGGTATTGTACTTGTACCTTTTTATAAAATTTGTTTAATCATGCAAGTGGGTTTATTTTGGGTTTATTTATATACACTTGTTCTTTTTCTTTTTTAGTGGTTGACTTGTCCTATTTCCCGATTCTAAATAAATAAAAAAGGGTAATGCCTCCCATATTTGTGAAAACTCATACCCTTGGTGCTAGTCGCCACCCCATGGCCTACTGGAGGTGGGACTCGGGGGTCATTATCTCCCTTTCACCATTTCCAGGTCAGGAGGGGCATCTTTGTTGGGAGGGGCACATGAAAGAATGGTATCAGAGCTGATGGTTGAGAGATAGGATAAAGTCCAGAGTTAGGAATAGTGAGGATTGCATGGGATGGAAGGGAGACAATATTAGTTAATCTTGGTGTGTGACATAGGGCAGGGAAGACCGTCTAGGACATAGGTTTTTAGCCCCCCCGGTGATCTAATGCAAGGACTCCGAGCCTACCAAATGACCAAGTGAGACTACATTGATTGCAGGGTAGAGACCATATGGAAGGAACATGCATTATCATGATTGTGTTTACTTGATTTGGGTGTTCTCTGAATGAAATTGACATAAAATGATAAAATAAAACCTTGAGCTTTTCCTTACATCTTGGGCTTAGGCGATCCTTGATTACCATACAGCTATGGCACCTGGACATCATCCCCGGGTGGCTCAAACGGCCGAGGCCCAGTAGATTCAGGTGGTCGATCAGTTGAGGATTGACTGAGGGGAGGAAGATTTCCAGTGGCAGAAGACTCTCCGTTCATTGCAACGACAGACCCTCAAGAAGTACGAGGGTAGTACTTCAGATACAGAGACTGAATGGTGGCTTGAGGAGCTAGGGATCACTTTTACCTTGATTCGTGCTCCGAGGGAGTACTGGCTTCCCCTAGTAGTCAGTCAGCTGAGAGGTGCGACGTGACAATGGTGGACACTCTACCTCAGAGAGAGGATAGAGGCAGAGGTTCCATGGGCTGACTTTGAGACGGAATTCCGAGAGGAATTCCTTTCATCCATGATCAAGGTGGAGAAGCGGCAGGAGTTACTCTCCCTTCAGTAGGGGAGTATGTCGGTACGAGAGCTGGGGATCAAGTTCAAGGATCTCATGCACTTTGCTCCGGATCTCTTTCCGGATGAGGAGTCTCAGGAGAGACGTTTGGAGGAGGCGCTTCGTCCTTCGCTCCATTATACTGTCACCCCCTTCACCCTTCTGACATACTTGGCAGTGCAGAAGAAGGAAGAGGTTTTATAGAGGATGCACTCACTGGGAGGTGCACCATGTGAGGGGTTTCAGCCAGGTTCGTCGAAGGGGAAGGCAGTCAGCAGCAGGTCTCCTGCGACGGGACCTTCCAGGTTCAGGCCAGTGGGGAGCAGGCCCCCACAGTTCCGATTCAGATCTTCAGGTCCTCGTCCCTTTTCCACGAGCCCAGGAACGAGGTGTTTTTCTTGTGGAGGTTTCAGGCATGTTCAGAGTCGGTGCCCGACCCGAGCTCAATACGGTGGAGGTGGGAAGGCTCAGCGCCCACCTCAGCAGCACCAGTTACTGGCGAGGCCCATCCAGCAGCAGCAGAACCATGCTCCTCCAAGGGAAGACATTGCGGGATAAGGTCAACCTTAGGGTGCTCCACAGGGACCTCGACCAGGGCGTGGTCGGGGAGGTGGACGACATCAAATAGGTAGTGGAGCTGGGCGTGGACAGTTGTATGCAGCAGAGTTGACAGCTCCCGTAGGACTAGAGGTGGTGCGAGGTACAATTTTTTTGTTCAGCACTCTTGTTTCTACTTTTTTTGATTCGGGAGCTTCACACTCATTTGTTTCACTTGGTCTAGCCCATGCTTTGGGACTAGACGTAGAGAGAATTTTTGTACCAATGGTACTGAGTACACCATTTGGAGGCCAGACCAGCGTATCTTGTGTTTTCTGGGGATGTGGGATGACGTTGGGACCACATCAATCTAGTGGGGACCTCCTTATGTTATAGATGCATCCATACGATGTCATCCTAGGAATCAACTTGCTGTTTTCTGTATGTTCCGTTATCTACTACTTCCAGATAAGAGTCATGTTCTCTGACGTGGGTGGGTAGCGCGTATCTTTTGTTGGCGAGAGGATCTATCAGGTGGGAAGCCGACATGTGAAGACTCTCTTTTCCTTGTTAGGCAGGCTATCAGTAGTTCCAGCTGATACAGAGATGATGGATGTCCTGGAAGTTTTTGGGGAGTTCCTCGATGTTTTTCCCGAGGAGTTTGTGACTCTACCCCCCCCCCCCCCCCCCCGACGTGACGTTGAGTTCGGGATAGACTTACGGCCTGGTGCTCGTCCGATTTCAATGGACCCTTATCGGATGGCACCTTCAGAGTTGCAGGAGTTGCAGATTCAGATTGATGATCTGATGGAGAAGGGTTTTGTTCGACCCAACGTGTCACCGTGGGGAGATCCAGTTTTGTTCTTGAAGAAGGCAGATGGTGGTCTCAGGATATGCATAGAATACAGAAGGTTGAACCAGGTAACGGTCAATAACCGTTACCCCCTCCCAAGGATATATGATCTCTTCGACCAGCTGACGGGAGTATGTTGGTTCTCTAAGATTGATCTACGATCAGGATATCATCAGTTGAGGGTGAAGGATAGTGACATCTCGAAGATAGCTTTCATGTGTAGGTATGAGCACTTAGAGTTTGTAGTGATGTCGTTCGGAGTTACAAATGCACTGGCTGTGTTCATGGGACTTATGTACTTTGTCTTCTGAGAGTTTCTAGACCGGTTCGTCATTGTGTTTATCGATGAAATTATGATCTACTCAAGATCATAGGAGGAGCACGTTGATCATCTCATGGCAGTCTTGGAAGTCCTTCAAAAACACCATCTTTATGTGAAATTGTCGAAGTGTAAGTTCTTGACGCAAGAAGTACACTTCCTTGGGCACGTGGTGTCTCAGAATGGAGTGTTAGTGGACCCATCGAAGGTGGAGGCAGTTGTTTCTTGGGCAGAACCCAAGAGCGTGGCAGAAGATCGTAGTTTCCTAGGGTTAGCATGTTACTATCTGAGGTTCGTTTCGGACTTCTCTCGAGTTGTTGCTCCATTGACAGCTTTGACGGGGAAGAACCAAGTCTTCCTATAGAGAGAGCAGTGCCAGAACTCTTTTGACTACCTGAAGGAGAAGTTGTTCAGTGCTCCTGTACTCAGGTTTCCAGTGGAAGGGTTGTTGTATGAGGTGTTTTGTGATGCTTATGGCCCTGGTCTAGGGTGTGTGATGATGCAGAAGAAGGGAGTGATCTGTTATGGGTCTAGGCAGTTACGCCCTCACGAGCGTAACTATGCCACCCATTACCTGAAGCTTATAGCAGTAGTGTTCGTACTGAAGTTGTGGCGACATTACCTCTTTGAGGAGAGCTTTGTGGTCTTCTCAGATCACAAGAGCCTGTGTTATATCTTCTCCTAGTGTGACCTGAACCTACGACAGCGGAGATGGGTTGAGTTTCTCTAAGACTATGACTTTGAGATCTCTTACACTGAAGGCATGTGCAAGGTTGTGGATGATGCCCTGAGCAGGAAGTCGCATAAGGAAGTGGTTCAGGAATCCGCTGATGCTTGGTAAGCGATGGGAGAGTTGGCTGCCTTACACTTGGATGCAAGGGAAGAAGGTGTTAGAGGTTGTTTGTTTCAGATGACGGTGCAGTCCTCCTTGTTGCAGCAGGTGGAAGAGTCTCAGTGGGGGGACTCCGAGGCGGACGTGATGCAGGATCATGTCGATCCGGGGAACGCTCTAGAAGGATGGTCAGAGGACATCCTACATCGGATACTTTTCGATGGAAGGTTGTTTGTTCCGGAGGCAATGCATGAGGGAGTTCTCCGTGAGTTCCATAGCTCAGCCTTGGCAGTACATCCAGAAGTTTCAAAAATGTACTGAGGCATGAGGGAACAGTTTTGGTGGCCCGGGGTGAAATGGGTAGTGGCAGAGTTTGTGGCTAAATTCCTAGTGTGTCAGCAAGTGAAGGATGGAAACTGTGTTCCTAGTGGTTTGTTTTATCCTTCAGATGTCTCCGAGTGGAAGTGGGATGAAATCTCAATGGACTTCATCAGAGGACTACCCAGAGCTCAGGGTGGTTATGATGCTATCTGGGTGGTGGTGAATCATTTGACGAAATCAGATCACTTCTTAAAAATTAAGGAGTCGGGCCCGGGGAGTACCTTAGCACAGAGGTACGTAGACGAGGTGGTAAGTTTGCATGGAGTTCCGAGGACTATCATCTCAGATCAGGATACTCGGTTTACCTCAGGAGTCTAGAGGGGGTTACAGCATGCTTTTGGAACCCAGCTACGCCTTAGAAATGCTTTCCACCCCCAGACCGATGGGAAGACGAAGTGGGCTATCCAGACGTTGGATGACATGCTGCGAGCATGAGTTCTAGATTTTGGAAGATCATTGGTACGACACTTTCCTTTAGTATATTTCTCCTACAACAACAGCTTCCACTCTACTATTGGCATGGCACCGTTTGAGGCTTTGTATGGAAGTCCATTTCGTTATCCCATTTGCTGGGAAGAGGTTGGTGAGACAGGTTCTCTTGGGCCAGAGGTAGTGAAGAGCACCATAGAGAAAGTCCAGCTTGTACGTGAGAGGATTAAAGCAGCTAAGGACTGACAAATGTCTTATGCTGATCGTCGGAGGAGGTCCTTGGAGGTCGAGGTGGGGGATAATGTGTTCTTGACGGTTTCCCCTCGACGGGGGCAGCGGAGGTTTGGGAAAGGGAGCAAGCTCTCACCTAGGTTCATCAGACCTTTTTAGGTGTTGAGAAAAGTTGGCGAGGTGGCATATCAGCTGGACCTGCCACCTCAGTTGGAGAAGGTTCATGACGTCTTCTACGTCTCCCAGCTTCTTCGGTACTTACATGACGACTATCACGTTATCGACTGGGGAGAGCTAGATATGGGAGACTACGCAACATTTGAGGAACGATCAGTCAGAATCGAGGATCGTAAAGAGAAGGTGCTCCGTGGATGAACCATTCCGTTGGCTCGTGTGTTGTGGAGGTATGGCGGCCTTGAGGAGAGCACTTGGGAGCGGGAGACCCAGATGTACGCTCAGTACCTTGAGTTGTTTTGACTTGTGTTTTCCTTTGTTCTTCTGAGATTTGTGTTGATGTTGTACTCTGTACCTTTGATATTTTTGGAATGCTTGGCTTTTCAGTTGTGAGACCTTTTGTTTCCTTGTTCCCTGTTAATGTTTGACATGTTCAGATGTGTGGGGAAAGGGAAAAACCTGACCCTTAATCGAGATGCATTAATGCAGATGCGATTGAACCCGTGTGGGTGAGTCAGTACAGCCTAAAGCAGATAATATCTCAACATAGGAGAAATAATTTCCCAAGAACCACATGTTCGGGAAGTGAGTTGGTTGTGTGGTGTTGGGGGAAGTATGAGTTGAAAAAATTCCAAATGTATGAAAGTGGGAAGAACCAATTCTTAATCGAGACACATTAATGAGGATGCGATTGAATCCGTGTAGGCGAGTCAGTGCCGCCTAAAGCGGATAATATCTCGACATAGGAGAAGGAATTCCGAACACATATGATTAGGGTTGTTGGTTGGGTTCCTGTTATAACGATAACCCTAAGAGGTATCTTGTTGGGTTTCCTCTAGGTTGGTTTTTGAATTCTCGGGGAAAAGAATGTTTTAAGAGGTATCTGATGTAATGGCCCGGATCTCTCCGGCCCATTCCTTTGTAAAAAAGAAGGTCAAAAAGTGTTCTGGAGGGTAAAAATGTACTTTTCCCACGAATTACAGAATTTTGAAACTACACTCTATGTAGTTTGAGTACACTCCGTGTACCCCCTTTTTGGTATACACCATGTTGAAGGTCGTGTCCTTGCTGTGTGGAATAATGGGTGCACGCTGTGTGTCCAATATTACACGCCGTGTAGTCCTTCCACGCGTATACATTACTAGTCAACGGCCGTGTGCCATGTTGGAGCCGTGTCCCTGCTGTGTGCAATAAATGGGTACATGCTGTGTGTCCAAACTACACGCCGTGTAGTCCCTCCCTGCGTCTGTGTTACCCTCACACCATGTGTTGACCAGTCAATGGCCGCAGAGCCGTGTTGGAAGCCGCATGGAGACCGTGTGAAATAACTGAGTACACTCCATGTACAATAAAGTACATGATGTGTACATTTTATTTTCTCGCCTATAAAAGGAGGGGTCCCCTCCTCCTTTCAACTCACCCCTCTCCTCCCCTCTCCTCTGATCAGAGCTCTCCCGAGAGACTCGAAGGCTCTTTCTTCCATAACTTCTTCGTCCGAGCTCCGATTTACAATCCGTCAGTGGCCACGAGATCGTAACGACGAGGCGTAACATCTGAGCTTGGATCCATTGTATTTACTTCGGCCTTTCCTTTCTTCCTTCCACCTAAGGATGTTTTTCAGGGACCCGACAGAAGTGACGAACGCCGACGGACGTCTTCTAAGGTTGCTCTGGGGGAGCGTTGTGATCAGAACCTGTTGAGGTTGGGATCTTAACTTCATCTCTATAATTTGTGCATCATGCGGGGTGGTTATCCTCTTGCTTTCATGAAAAACAGTAGACCATTAAATAAAGATAATAACTGGCTTATATAACGGGGATGGGAGGTTGTGATTGTTGTTACTTTATATCTCGTGATATTATGTTGTGAATTGAATGAGCTTCTACCTACTGAAAATCACAGTCGTTGGGGGACTTTTCTTACGCAATTAAATATTGCCCTCTCCTTCTGGATTTTCTTATGGATGGAAACCTTGTGGAATGTGGAATTTGGTTAATCACGTAAAGTTGGCTGTTTAAAATATGGAACCCTTGTGTGATCACCCCGGTTAAAAAATTGGAATAATGAACATGTGGGTGTTGGCTTGGATACATGGCATGTGATGGGGGTGTTTTGTGGGTTGTTGTGGATTGGGTGAGCAGGGGAGATGCAGTTGACTTGGTTGTGGGTTGGTGTGAATTCTATGTTAGTGATGGGCAGTGGGGCTGCAATAAATGGTATCAAGGGATGATGATGTATGAGTTTCGGTGCGTTTGTGGTTATGGTGGCCGGCAGTGGGGTTGCAGGGATGGGTTTAAATGTGAATGGACTATGGGTTTTGAATAATAAAAAAAATTTAAAGAGTTAATGAATGGTGGGTCATGGTAATGGAACAGGATTAATAATCAATGGGCTGGTTGGTTGATAAGAAGGGATTTTTTGTGCTGCTTGTGTTTTCCTAACATGATTTGTGGATGGTAGGGATATGTTTTATGAACAATCGATGTGGTTGGTTGTGGATAGTTTCCCAGTAGTTAAGGAACTAATAAACTAATTCTTCTGAAATGTGAAAACCTAAATGGGGTTGGGGTTGATTGTTGTATGCATGCTTCGCAGTAGCAGTGCCGAGGCACATGCTCAGTTTCTCTGTTTAGAAGCCATAGCTTGGGTTGTCTGTTTGGATACATATATATCTATATCTTTTGTGTTTTATTGCACCCCAACCATGTTGAGCACTTAGTGCCGAACCCTCCCATTTCATGGGAGAGGGTGTTTTCCCTTAGTTACTATCTTCTTCCTGCTCCTTCTTACCAAGGCTGTGATGGCTTGAGATGAACTTACACCTAAGACTCTTTGGGTAGGTTTCGATTGGGGTGGTTTTAGCCCACGACTCTTCGGGTAGGTTTTACTTTTTTCCCAAGAATCTTTAGGATCAGGCCCAGGTGTGTGCGGGCGAGATACGTGGTTGTGAGGGCCAGGTGTGTGTGGGTGGGGAGAGTGTGGATACGTCAGGACGTTCGTCATTATGAAGAGCAGCTAACTAAAGGGAAATGGTGCGGGGTACCCAATACTCTTGTTCTTATATACTACTACAACCTGTTGTGGTTGTGGTTTTGGTGAGTGTGGCTAGTTAGGTTGGGTGGATACAATTTCCTTGCAAGGTTTCTTCTGTTGTTCTCACGGGACATTAGGATGTCTCCCCACTAGTGCACGAGAGATTTAGGTTTCCCTACTAAGTATACATGTATTCTCACCCTACGTTTACTTTCAGGTTTCCAGGAGGACTACCAGGGTCGTGCGGGACCCTACTAGTCGGACAGTTGGAGTTGTTACAGTTGATGTGCTCTTGATTTCTTTTGGTATTGTACTTTGAGCTTTATTGTACATATCCCTTGTAATAAAATTTGTTTAAACATGCATGTGCATTTGGTTTGGGTTTATTTATATACACTTGATATTTTTCTTTTTTGGTGGTTGAATTGTCCAATTTCCCGATCCTAAATAAATAAAATAGGTTAATACCTCCCATATTTGTGAAAACTCATACCCTTGGTGCTAGTCGCCACCCCGGGGCCTACTAGAGGCGGGACTCGGGGGTCATTATCTCCCTTTCACCATTTCCAACTCAAGAGGGGCATCATTGGTGGGAGGGGGTCGTGACACTGTCCTGGGGTACAAGTCAATATAAAAGTCTACCTCTTTGCGAGGGGGTAGTCCGGGAACACTTTCAGGAAAAATGTCCACATACTGATCCACCACTACCAGAAAATGAGGACTCCACACGTCAACTGCTCCCAGGATGAGGCTAGCCAACTGATTAGTGATCGGCTACTGTCTCCTCTTCGTGAGTCCATCCTATCCAGCTAAGGCTCCCTTCTCGCCGTTGAAGGTGAACCTGCTCCCATCGGTGCGAACACACCACACCTTACGCCTAATACAGTCGATCTGAGCATGGAGTGTAGATAACCTATCTATGCCCAAGATGACGTTGTAAGGCCTCAACTCCGCTACAAGAATATCCTAGCTGAAACTCTCAACTCCTAGAGGAAGCTCACACTGCCGACACCAGTTCGTAATGGTAGATTCTGCTCCCGTAGGAGTCTCTAGCCGTAAGGATCGAGCCAACGGCTCCATTGGAATCTCCGAGCTCCGAACAAGGGAAGCGAAAATGAAAGAATGACTTGATCTTGTGTCTATAAGATCTGCAACAAGGGTGTATTAGACATAGATAGTACCTTGAATCATCTCTTGCGCATCGTGGTCCTAGGCCTCCACTGCCTGAAGCTGAGCCTGCCTTTTCCCACTAGCTCCCTGTGGTCGGGGTGGACCTCTTGGTGGTGGTAAAGCCTCAAAGCGTCACCCACCAATTGCTACTCGGCCAGCTCCCCTGCCTCGTCCGCCTACTCTCTGCGGACTACCACAGTTGACCCTCTACCTCTACCTGGGTGGACCCTCAACCGTCTGCTGCTCCTCCGCACGATGGGTCGGGCAGTCAAGAGCCATGTGGCCCTGCCCTCCGCATGTGTAGCACTGTCTGCTCCTTGTAAGAATGTCTCTACACTCTATGCCCTTCACCTTTGAGCCAGGGTTCTGAGGTAATCCTCCAGATAGTCTGGTCTACCTGGACCCCTGTGATGTCCGTCGACTACCAGCTGCAGAAGAATCTGCTACGTGCCGCCCTGCGGTAGGTCTCGCTGCTGGTGTAGGCTCAGCAAGAAAACTCTCTATGAGAAGGGATCACTCCAGTACTCCTGCCTGCGTCAGAATACTGAGGGAGATCATCGATGCTCTAATCTCATGCCTCAGTCTCTACTCGAAGGTTCAGGCTCGGAAGAATGGGTCTCATACCATGTCCGTCGAATAGCGTGAGAGATCGGTAAATCTCGCCGAGTACTGGGCTACCGTCAGGCTGCCCTACTACAGCTGTAGTAGCTCCTGAATGCGAACCGCACGGAGGGTGGCTGGGATGAACTCTGAGAAGAAGAGGCTCTCAAAGCCCGTCCAGAGAAGAGATGCCTCGTCGTGCACCTAGAGCATCAAGCTCCACCATCTGCCTGCTTCCGCGTACAGGAGGCTTGCTGCAAGGATCACCATGAGGTCATCTGGTATCCCCACTAGCCTGAGAACTCGAAATATAGCCTCCAGCCAATCCTCGGCGACCTGAGGGTCCGTCTCCCCATGGAACCTGGGCGGTCTCTGACACTAAAACTCGTGTTGTGCACTAAGGAGACGTGCACTCTCACCGGCTGGGGCTGGTGGCATCGGTGGCTCGGTGGGTAGAGGTATCGCCGGTGCCTCCGCTGTAAAAGGGCCCTACACCGAGGCCTCGTCTCTCGGTGGGATGTATTCTCTTACAAAGCTCTGAACCCTAGATGGCTGCTATCATGGGGCCACCCTAAAAAAAACTGATGTGCCATGGTCAATACAGTATACCTGGTGAGCTGACACAAAGTAATCACAAAGAAAACTTTTGGAACACACATGCAATCAATCTTTTTGTGTACTCAGTCGGGAATCAGATGTCAGGGTCCTAGTGTATGGATACGTCGGCCGCCACACCAACACTGGAATCCCTAGACTAATAACCGCACTCAATACCCTTAACACTATTGCGTCAGATATAAGAAAGATCTGAGTCCTGAGTTTTGCGGTAGAACCAAACCTCCCTTTGATAGCAATTTGTCACGACCCATCCTTGGGACCTGTGCCATGACTACCCCAAGCCCGCCTTCCAAAGGCCAGGGGATGGCGACTAGCACCAAGGCATAAATCCCGAAAAAAGGGGAAGGCATTGCCTTTATAATGTTAACGAACACCACAGAGTAAGCCAGCAGAAGTAAATACTAAGTAAAATAGGGTATAATAGTAAGTGCAGAAAAGTAAGTGGGCCAGAATACAAACCCAAACTGATATTAAAGTACAACTGGAATGAAAGTAAAACAACTGAAAAGTAAAGCAGGAACGTTGAGCGTCCACCGGAAATCCCACCTGAAGGGTGGGTAGAGATAATCTCCTCAGCTCCTCGGTCTGGTTGTCCACTCCGTGTACGTCCCGCCCTGTGGTCCACCTCCAGGTACCGACTCACTCCGCAAGCCTCAACCACGATCAGGGCTGTCCGTCGTCTGCATCCAACACAACATAGTGCGAGCATAGCCCGTGCATGGTTGAGTAAGCTCTACTCAGTAGGGACCCCGAGACGCCCGAAGGTCTCCCAGAATCCACAAAGAATAATCCACAAAGGAAAGATACAATTACGAAGTAACAACCAACACTACTTAGGTATATGCCCATACATATACCTAAGTCATCAATTCCAGTTCAGCTCCAACATCCGAGCCCATGTTTGATCACATCCATACAGTATAGTACAACCCAATCCGCACATGAAAGCACAACCCAATCCACATAAGAAAGCAAGTAAATCATATCGAAGATAATGATTGAAAATCAAGACTCATCTCACATAGGTATAATTCTTCCTAAGGTGATAGAGATGATCAGATGTTGCCACTGATTTATCTAAGCTGGGAACCACGTAGGATACTTGACCAACTAAGCTATCAGACCCACGTAAGATACTAGACCAGCCACTATGTCGGACCCATATAGGATACAAGTATAAGGTCAAATACTGTCGGACCCACGTAGGATACAAGAACAGTAGTCACGTACTGTCGGACCCACATAGGATACAAGAACAATAGTTATCGCCGGCGAACCCACGAAGGATTTTAGTACGGTCATCATCGCTGCCAAACCCATGGAGGATCCTAGTACAGTCATCATCACTACCGAACCCACAGAGGATTTCAGTGCAGTCGTTGTCACTACCAAACCCAGGGAGGATTTCAGTGCAGTCGTCGTCGCAGCGAGCTCTAGGGTTCCTTCACACAGTGTGCACGTTTCTGGGAGGGTCCGCTCCATGAGCCAAGGGGTTGATACATCAACTAACACATTGTCCGGAGTTGATGTATCCCAAAGTTCTGTCTCGTCGATAGGAACTCAACACGATAGACGACGCGTCAATCGGACGCCCGGTCTGAGAGTTATTGGCTTTTTCGTCCAAAGGGCCTGGTTTGTTTTTAAATAAAAACTAACCTGAACGTACTCCAACTACGTCCAAACCTAGAGTGGAGTAATCCAAAAGGTCCGTCTCACTAAGATGAATCCAACAAAGTTGACGGCACGTCAATCGGATGTCCGGAGCTCAAGTTATAGGTGTTTCTGGTTCGAGGGCCCTGTTGGTTTTGTGTTCGAACCAACCCGGCCATACAAAAAGTTCTCCAAAACCCTAAGTGTAATATACGAAAACGACCATCTCGATCCAAGTATCGCATCTCAACTGACGGTGTGTTGATCTGAGGTCCATAGACAAAGTTATGGACGTTTGAACGAACCCGTCCGTTTTTAGGGGGTTTTGGGCCCGGACCGACCCGGCCCAAGACCCCCTGGGTCAGCTCGAACCGGGTCAACCCAACCTGGGTCTGGTTTAGGCCCATCAAGGTACAGGTCGGCCTCTCTGGCATGGCCAGGCCCGGTGCGGGCGGCCCGGCCCGGTGCCGTCGTTCGGCCCGGCGAGGGCACCGCGCGCCGCGTGAGCGCGGAAGGGGGGAAAGGCCACCCCTTCGGACCAAACGGCAGACACGCGGGGGGGGGGGGGGGGGTCCACCCTGCCTCGTTGACTGGGGGTCACACCCCTGGTTTTCCGGATCTGGCAGGCCGTAACGGCCGGCCAGTGTGTCGCGCAGGACCAGCCGGTCCCACCTCCTGAGCACCGACTGCTGGCGGCTCTGGCCGCCCTCCCTTGCTCCGCCGTAGCCACATGCCGTAGCCTTGGTCCGACCAGAACCTTTTTCCTCTACCACGGCCCGACTCTGGCCATGGCTTCTTTTAGCATCAACGGCGCGGCGCGACGGAACCACGCTTCTTCACCACGTTACTCCTTGTTTCCGCGCGGTGCCGTTGCACCGCGCTGCCTTCGTTCGGGCCGCAACGAATACAACCACAAAGGGGGAGGAGGATCGGCCATGTTTGGGCGGTCCGACCTCCTCCCATTAAATTGATAACAGGCGGCCCAAATATTTAACGAAGAACACAAAGAATATCCTCGAACAAAAATTCAAACCCCTACCTCGATGAAGTCGTCGAACGAGGATCGTTGTGGAAAATTAATGTCGTGGAAGATGGCGTCGCGGAACGAGGCTCCGTAAGAATCATCGATTTTCGCCCGATGAAGGATGTGGCATGTCGTCATTCTCTGAAAAATGTGTCTCTCACCGGCTGTGGAGAGGAGAGAAGATGGCACGACGGTCTTCCCTTGCGGTGATGGAGTCCTTCGTCGTAGACTCGGCGTTCTTCGCGAAGAAGATGAAGTTCTTCAAGACCGTGAGAGTTCCCTCCTTGATTCTGCACAATGAATCAACCCCCAATAAAATAATATATTGCCTTATTTTATAATCACACACACATTCCAACATTAAATTTGAAATTTAAAAAAAGATCACATTCAATTAAATGACTTAATTGAAGAGTGTTTAATAATCCAATTAATTTGGAGAGTTGACATGTCATTTAATTGGGGGAGCGGGTGTGTTACACAAGAGGGAGGTTTAATGGAATTTAAGGGGTGTGGATCGTGTTGTCCCAATTCAATAATATCCTACCAGGTGGAGTTAGGATGTAGTGGGCATCACTCCAACATCCATGCATAGGTTAAAACTAATTAGAATAGAAAATAAAAATTGTGACACAAATTTTTATTTCATTCTTTAGTTAACCTATTTATTTAATAACCTCTCCCGAGAAAATTCAACTCTAGAAAAGGTGTTCCTAAGCAATTACTGGCGCTGCGATTCCATTCGTGCCCTCAGATTTCGATTCCAAGCACAGGTTCCAAAGTTTGGAAACCCCACTCGTCCGTTCACTGAACGTACCCGAGCTAAAATTTGGAAAATGATTTCGGGAACACCGGGCCTCGGAATCAGGTGCCGTCAGAAACTGCATACTCGTAATAAACCAAAGAAAATTAATAAAAAAATTTCCCTTGAATTTTCCGGGTCTTTACAATCCAATCAAAAGGAATATGATCCGGTTTATCTTGATTTTCTTTTAGAATCTCATTATACCATAAGTTTTTTTGTTCACGATGGGATAGCTAAATTTTATTTTAAAAGTTATGGGAAAACCTAGTCCCCTTCCTTTATCATGGATGTAAGCATTATAGGACTTCAGTATGAGGGTGAAGCTGAATTTTTCACCCACAATATGCTACATATATCAGGAACTTTTGATTAGTAAAAGGATTTAGTGTGACTTGATTTTACAAAAGTGAAGACACCGGAAATCAACCATCTCTCTATAAACCTCAGGATCCTAGAGTTATGGGTTCATAGATTTCTTATTCCTAGAAAAGGGGATAAAGATACCCTAAAGAAGAGTGACATTTATGTTATGTATTTTCTAGTGAAACTTAGAGTGTTTAACCTGGTGATGTATGTATTTCATACAATTATGTATATCCAGAATAGGACTCTATAATCTCAGATCATTGTGTATCTGGTTATTCTTTCCAATATTATTTTCCTTTTTCTAGATTTTTTCAAAATCCCAAGTAGTTCGAAGCCAAGATATTTCATTGTTATGTTACTGAGTGATGATACACTTATAAAGATGAAAGTAGGATTTAATAGAATGTCTGGAGAGTTTTTATGAATTATCTGAAAGTGAAATCCAAGGCTTATCCAAGAATCTATAAGTGGCTGAGACATCCAGGAAGGGTCAAAGGAAAATGAAGATGAAAGAAGCAGATTCCAAGGAAAAAACTCTTGCAGTTCAGGAAACCCAATCAACACCTCCAAAATCTTTGAAGCAAAATACCTATCTAGATGAAGTTGATTCTAATTGGAGAGAGGATAAAAATGAATAATAAGGAAGGAGAGCCTAGATTTGGCTTGGACCATGCTGAGGAAAAGACTTTAAAGTATAAGGATGTTGAGGAGTATGAAAAAAAATAAAAATAGAAGAAGAAAAAGAAAAAGATGTCTGAGGATGAAATAATTCAAGCTCTTATTAAAGATACTAAGAAATATTCTGAGTAGATTTAGGTACCAGAATCATTTCTCAATGAACCAGTTCCAGTAGAGTCTTCAGGAAAGAAGATGGTATTTCCAGAACCTGAAGAAGAAGAAATGGTTCAGGAATATGAAGTGGAAGTAGAGGAAGGGGAATGATGTGACAATATTGATGATATGATATGGAAAGTTGAAGAATAACATAAAAAGGATAATCCTTCTATGAAATTTTCAGTCTGGACATCCCAGCTCAAATCTACCAATATTTCTACACTAGTAAAATAAGAAGAGGGTCAATAATAATTAAAGAAACAATAAAAATAAGAGAGAAGCAACAACAATTTTGTTCATCCAGTGGACTTGGTGGCAGATGATGAAAATAAAAAGGTTGAGGAAGATAAGATATTGCAACTATCAGATAGAGAACATCAATCCCCAAAGGATGATGAGATCATTCCAAGAGATGATAAAGGAAAACATGTGTTAGCTGATACACCTAATAAGGTAATGGTGGCTAAGAAAGACATTAATAGATCTTCTAAAAGATAGATTGATGAGATTAAGAAAGAATCCTCACCAACAAGAGACTCTGATTCAGAGTCATCTTCTATGGGTCATGATTTTTGGTCCAATCCCTAAATAAATTGGATGATACAATTCCTCTAATTCCAAGTATTTACTCAAGATGTGAGATGCTTTAACATTGATTTAATCATAAATCTGATTCTGTTTTAATTCTTATGGAAAAATTCCTCAAGCATAGGGCCAATTTTAAATCATTTTACATCGAGTATGATGCTCATTGGAGTTCATGCAAGGAAATCACTAAGTTGTGCAATAAGAAATTGGAAGAGTTGAGAATATTTGATCACTTTCAAGATAATGTGAAGGATGATTTTGATACCAAAGATATCAAGATCAAAGATCTTACTACATGTTTCAACGAGAAGATCAATCTTGAACAAACAACTCGGAAGTAGGAAGACATGGATATGGATGGGAAACTTAATTATGTTTCATTGAATCTAAAAAGGGAAAGAGATCTCAAAATTGATTTCGAAGAAAATCTCAGTAAGCAAGAAGAGATTTTTAAGACTTAGGAAGAAATTCTTAAGGCACAACAAGAAAAGATCAATGCTTTGGAGAAGAAGAATGAAGATCATGATCAACTACTTAAACATTTTGAATAGGATCATAAGGAGCATAAAATGATGAAGACCATTGTCAAGAAGATTATGCTGAAGGAAAAAAGAATGATAATATTTTTCCTTAACACCATTATTTTTTTGTATTACCTACCTTGTGATAATTTTTATAATCGTAATGAAATTTTTGGGTGTTCTTTATGTGTTTTGTTGTATAGTAATAATATTTCAGGTACCAGATTTTTTTCCCATTCTCTCTATTACTTTTTTAAAATCCCAAAGTGGTGAAAGGAATGATAAAAAATATTTATATTTAAAGAAGAGAACTCCCTGTGTAAGGGGGAGTCTATATAAGGGGGAGTTTTATCAAATAATAATTACTTATACTAGAAAATTAAAAATCTCTTTAATGAAGTCAATAATACGATCCTTAGGGATTTCAAAACCTAAGGGGGAGCTAGTCTTATTCCCCATGATCTATAAGGAAAGAGAGATACGTTTTTCTTATAAAAAAAATTCTATTTTCTTATATTATTTTTTGTAGGTATATTTGTGCGTTCTAAAATGGTGGTGATTATTATGTAAATTTGGTTTCCTTATAAC
This sequence comes from Viscum album, assembly GCA_963277665.1. Classification (NCBI taxonomy): domain Eukaryota; kingdom Viridiplantae; phylum Streptophyta; class Magnoliopsida; order Santalales; family Viscaceae; genus Viscum; species Viscum album. The sequence goes on from OY728150.1 coordinate 1,596,180,757, forward strand.
TTTTCCATTTCTCTATGTTTTGAAAATCACACACTTTATCTTAAGGAAAATTATAATTTCTCTTAGGATTATTTTCATATGGAAAATTTCCCCTCTCTAAGGAAATTTCTATCCTTACCTATTTTTTTATTCATTTTATAGTCTATCAAAATATAACTCATTTTTTTATGAAGGAAAAATTCAATTTCATATCTAAATACTCAGAATCATATAATTCCATTGATATAGAGTACTCTATTTTCAGGTTCCAAATTCTCTGAAATTCAGACTCTGAATTCATTGAAATTCAGATTCTGAATTCTCTAAAATTAAGATTATGAATTCTCTGAAATTTACACTCCGAATTCTCTGAAATTCAGATTCTGAATTCTCTAAAATTCAGACTCCTAATTCTCTAAAATTCATACTATGAATTCCTTGAAATTTGGAATATGAATTCTCTAATATTCAAACACCAAATTCCCTGAAATTTAGACTCTGAATTATTTGAAATTTAGGCTTCGATTTCCAAGAATTCTGATTCAGAATTCCTCAGAATTAAGACTCTTAATTCCTAGAATTCAGATTCTGAATTCCTTAGAATTCAGACTCCGAATTTCTCAGAATTAAGATATCAAATTTCTAAGATTTCAGACTCTAAATTCCTTAGAATTCAAGCTCCAAATTCTTCAAAATTGAGAGTCTGAATTCCTCAGAATTCATACTCTGAATTCCTCATAATAAATACCCTGAATTCATTAGAATCTTGACTCCAAAATCTATAGAATTGAGATTCAAAATTATTTCGAAAACAGTTTCCTAATATTCATGTTTTATAGACTCAGAATATTTATTTGTTTAGAATCAAAATTCTATTTTTTCCTTTGAATACAAAAAATATATTTGGTTACGTAACTTAATTTTCCTTACACTGGTTATGAAACGATGTCATACAATCTATTTCTAATTAACTATTGTTTCAGTGACACATGTATAGGTCCCTCCAAGATTCAAGAAAAAGTATTCCCTTCAGAAGAAGGATCTGACCATTAGAGATGTGCTTATAAATAGGTTATCATTTGAAAAAAATCATATCTACTCCATCACTCTAGTGATTACATGTAGTTGAAGTGATTTCAAGAGAGATAGACACCAATGATTTGTGTGTTCTGAAATTTTTTTTCAACTTGCATCGTGAAACTCTGATTGTTGATGAGTACAATCGATGGCTTCTCAGGATAGAAAGACATAGGTTCCAACTAACTTATTGTTCGAGTAATTGTGGGGATAACAAGGCAGATTCTAATATTCCTATTGAGGGATTACCCTACTGTGGGTAAGACATAATTTCATAAAAGTATAAATCAAAGGACCTTTCCCCAAGTTGGTTTGATACCCTCATGTTTTGTTTAGAGGATTTCATACTAGTTACCTATTTTGTTTCATGTTTATTTAGGCTAAATTTTGATAAAGAAATAAATTATACCATTTTTTCACATTTGTATATTTTGATAAGTTAGATTATATATGCTATATTGTAGAAACTTTTCCTTGTAAACATTCCTTAAGTTTCAATTCCGAAACCATATTTCTGAAACCTAGAACATTTTTTTACTATAAATAAAATAGGGCTTATGAATTTAGCTTTTTTAACTTTGTTAAACACAGTTTTTCTATAAGGTTAAAAACTAATGTTTTTGAACTTACAATTCAACCCCCACTTGTAATTGAGCATCTACATCATTATTTCAATCCCACAATTGGTATCAGAGCAAGTATCTGAAATACTTATATTCACATATAAGTTTTATTGCTCAAGTTTTCATTATTATACATACTTCAGGCTCAAATTTTCTTACTTATGTTTTTCATAGGTATTTTTATTTCTTTTGTTACAAACTTTTTCTATTAACATGTTTTTGTGGAAATGTATTTTCATTATAGAATGGTAGGAATTAACATGGGTTCAATTAACAATATAAATCCAACTAGACAACCTATATTTTATGGGAATGATTATGAATACTAGAGATATCAAATGAATACCTAAGTCATTAATAGTGGAGTATACAATTTTGTCATGCTTACTGAAGACTACAAAATTCCTTACATGGAAGTCAAAATTTTCACCATCCAAGAAAAATCAGAATATCAATTAAATTAAATGGTAGACAATAATTTTTTGTTTTATATGAATAGAAATATATATAGTCAAATTTATTCTTGTGAAGCTACTAACTTCATTAGGAAGAAATTGGAAGTTACACATTTGTGTACATCCAATGTAATAGGGACTAGAAGAGCTATGTTTAGAGCTGAATAACATGGATTTTTATTACCCCATGGAGAACAAGTGTGTAAGGTGCAATAATGATTTATGACTATTATCAATAGTTTACAATCTATGGGAGAAATAGTTCATGATGATGAATCTCTTATTTAAAATATTTTTAATGTTATTCCTAATGAGTGGGAATACAAGAGAACAACAATTGTGGAGAATAAGAAAGTATATCAAATATTTATTGATGAGATTATTGGAACTCTTATTTAACATGAGACAATAATGAAAAGATATGCTAATATGAAAAAGAAGAATATTGACAATGGAAGTGTAGCCATTACTACTAATAAATCCAAGACTCTTGAAAGGGATACAATATCTATGTCTAAGAAAGTCACTGTTTTATCCGAATCGAGTGAAAATGAAGACTCTGAGAATGATCTAGCTGATATTTCTTGAAGGATGAAAGAAATAGTTAGAGAGAAATACATTCAGTATAGATATAAGTAGAAAGAATGAAACGACATGAAAGACTCATAAGTCACTTTCAATGAATGCAAAAGAGAAGGGCATATAATGCCAAATTTTCCTATTCTTAAAAAAATGATAGGAATGAAAATCATTCTGAAAGGAATAGAAATAAGTATTATAAGGATAAAAAATATTAAAGTCTTAAAGGCCAATGATACTTGAAGTGTCAGTTGTGGGGACACTTCTGATGAATCCTCAGAGTATGAATATACTTATCAGAAGAATCTTTGTCTTCTATCCAGACAACCCTTTGAAAATCATTGTCTAATGACCATGGTACACCATACTGAACTATCACTAATGTATCTCTGAATTCAAATTATAATAATGATAAAAATTATGAATCTTTAGATGATGAATCCTCCTCATCAGATGATAATAATTTACCTTTTTATGAATAAGTGTCTAGGTTTTCTAAACATCTTGAGAATTAAAATTTAAAACTCTTGAAAAATATTGATAAGGAAAATTATAGATTATCTGTTTTAACAAAATAAGTATCATATATTTCTAAATATCATGATAAGAAAATATCTATTTTTGAATGTTTTTTTAAAAACCATGACAAAGTTGATTTTGAGAAGAATAAAATTTTTAAGGATCATGAAAATTTAATTTCTAAGAAAAATATTTTTGAGGCTAACTATAGTTCTAATACTAATTTTTTGAGGATAAAACTTGGTTATTAAACTAAATTCCGAAATATATTCGATATCAAAATGCCAGTCAAACTTTATCTCTGGTAAGGAATACTTTGACAAGATGTATTCCAAAATACATCCTTTAAAGAATTATTCTGGTTTTGGTTACACCTATTCTAAACCAGTTTTTAGTAATAACTATTTCGTTCCGCAAAGTGCTGCATTTTATACTATATGAAAGTGTGGTAGACATAGCGATTAAAAGTTTTCTTTAAATAAAACCCAGTCCTTATGATTTCATAATGATTATTTTTTTATGAAAATTTTAATTCCTAAAGTTATTATTTCAGAAATTTCTGGATCCATGAAAGTTTGTATTCTGAAAGTCTTTCTCATTTATTTTTAGGAAAACAAAGAAAGTACCAGTAAAAATACATGGTATGTGGCTAGTGGATTTTCCCATCTTATGAATGGTAACAAAAACTTCTTTATAAATATTATCATGACGAAAAAAGGAAAATTAACTTTCAGCGATAATTCTTAGGGAGAGATTGTTTGTATAGGTTACATTGTTCTTCTTGGAAAATATTTTATTTTTAATGTTTTATTTGTCGATGGACTTAATCACAACCCCATTAGCATAAGAAAATTATGTGATGAAGGTTACCATTTGAATTTTTTGAATTATAGGTGCATAGTAAACAATTCCAAGGAAGAGATTATACTTTCTTCTCATAGATACACACTAAACATAGAACACATTAGGATAAAATATCTACATAACCTTAGTGTAATGGAAGATCAATCTTGGTTATGGAATAGAAGGTTAGGACACTGTAGCCTTAGAAACCTCTGAAAAATCCCATTTAAAATATTTGTTAAGGATCAACCAGAGTGTAGACTTGATTCTTCAAAAGTTCATAATCTTTATCAATATGGAACGAAACATAAATCTTGTTTTATATCAATCGGCGATGTTTAAAATATTGATGCATTATAGTTAGTTCATATGGAACTTTTTGGTCCAATAGAAACAGGATGTATTGGAGGAAAATATTATGTATTTTTTTATGTTGATGATTACACTAGATTTAAATGGGTATATTTTCTAGCGATAAAATCTGAAGCTTTTTCTTATTTCAATTTTTTGGATCCCAAGATAAAAACGAGAGAAACCTTCCATTGATAACTGTTCATAGTGATCGTGGAGGAGAATTTTGAAATTGTTATTTTGAATCCTTTTGTCGTGGAAAATGTATTACTCATATCTTCTCAGCACTAACAACTCCCCAATAGAATGTTGGTGTTGAATGAAGAAGTATAATTCTTCAAGAAATAACTATAACCATATTTTGTGAATATTCTATATCTAATTTTTTTTGTATGAATATGTAATTAATTCTTTTTATATTATAAATAGTGTTTTGGTCAGACATATTCTTAACAAAAATCTTTACAAATTGTAGAATGGTAGAAAACCTAGACATTCCTTATTCAAGGTATTTGGTTGCAAAGTAATCATTCTGAATACTAAAGATAATCTGCATAAATTTTCACCTAAATCTGATGAAGTAATTTTCCTAGGCCACTTCATAACTTCTAAGTATTATAGAGTTTCAAATTAAAATACTTTTATTGTTGAAAAAATAGTGTATGATAAATTTGATAAAACTGATCCTTTTGTTTTTAATGAGCCTCAACCTACATCTTCAGATGTGTTTTAAAGAATTGATTTTCAACCCTTTATTAAAGATCGTTTTGATAAGGAAGATGTTCAAGGAAATTTTTCTAAAGCATTTACCCTAGAATATTTCGTACCATATTTTTATGAACATGTTTTAAAAATACCCAAATCAGTTGTTGCTTAAGAATCATTGTAGTGATAGTATCATTGGTGGTGTAAATCTACGTTTAAGGACTAGAAGTTCCTTATGAAATGAAGCAGACCATCGAGCATTCATTTAACAATTAGAACTAAAAAGCACTGGTAAAGATTTAAGTGATAATTATCGGATTAAATCCATCCAAGATGAGCTAAATTAATTTGAAAGGACCACTGCCTAGACCTTGCTTGAAATACCTAAAGAAACTTCTATTATTAAAGTAAAATGGGTCTTCATAAATAGATGTGATGAAAATGGAATCATTGTGGGATGTAAAGCTAGATTTTTTGATAATGGACATAATCAACAAGAGGTAATAGAATATGAAGAAACCTATGATCTGGTAGCTAGATATTAATCTAATTGCATTTTGCTTGTCGTTGCAGCATTATTCAATTTTAAAAATCTTCAAATGGATTTAAAGTGTGATTTCCTTATTGGATATGTTCAAGAGGAAGTTTATGTTGAACATCCTCCTGATTTTGATGACACAAAACATCTTGAACATGTTTTCAAACTTACCAAAGCCTTATATGGACATAAACAAGCCCCTAGATCCTAATATGATAGACTTACATGATTTTTGTTACAAAACAATTATGTAAATGAAACTACTGATCCAAAAAAATTTATAAATAAAGAAAAGAAAAATGTTATGATTGTTCAAATTTATGTTAATGACATTGTATTTGGTTCCCCTCAGCAATCATTAACAGGTTTGTTTGTGAATATAATTAAATATGAGTTTGAAATGAGTATGATGGGTGCGTTAACATTTTTCCTAGGTTTTCAAATTTCTGAAAAAACCAGAAGGAACCAATATATCTAAATATAAGTATATTAAATATCTTCGTAAAAAGTATGGATTTTACAACACCAAGAGTATAAGTACTCACATTGGTACATCTATTTCTCTTGATCTTGATGAAGTTGGGAAACCAGTAAATCAAACATCATTTAGAGGTATGATAGGATTTTATTACACTTGACAGATAGTCATCCGGTCTTAATGTTTTTAGTATTCTTATGTGCTAGATATCAATACAATCAAAAGGAATCTCATTTCAAAGAATTGAAAAGAGTTTTTCTCTATTTAAAAGAAACTATGGATTGAGGTCTTTTTTTATAATTCTTAAAATGATTTTGTTTTTAATAGTTGTTTGAATGATGATTTTTGGGGATGTTAAATGGATAGGAAAAGTACATCTAAAAATTTTCATTTCTAAGGAGATTCATTAGTTTTTTTGTCATGAAAAAAGAAACACTCAGTAGCACTATCCACTGCTAAAGTTGAATATTTAGCAGTTGGAAGTTATTGTGCTCAACTGTTGTGATTGCAACACACACTCACAGACTATGGCATGAGTTTATCAAAACCCAGATATTTTGTGATAATAAAATTGCCATTTCCCTAAGAGAAAACCCTTCACATCACTCTTGTGCAAAATACATAGATATTAGGTATCATATTCTTAGGGATCACACCATGAAGGGAGATATCATTTTTCAGTTTATCGGAATACAAGATCAACATGGAGATATTTTCATAAAATATTTACCATCTTATAGATATTAATACATTAAACAAATGTTAGGAATGATAATCGTAAGGTAATATTCCATATTAACATTTTTTGGAATAAAATCTCCATACATTAAGAAACGATTTTTCATAGGGGGAGTATGTTTTTTTTCCATTCAATGATATTTGTAAAAAAATTCATATTAAAATTTTTTCATAATCAAAATTTTTCATAGTAAAATTTTTTCATAATCAAATTTTTTTGTATTCATAATTTTTTTTAATCATAATTTTTTGAAGTCAAATATTTTCCCATACAAATATCCAGAATCAAATTTTATTTCAAAAATCTAGAATCCATAATTTTCCTTCTTTAAAATTTTTCCCAGGATCTAAATTTTTTCATAAAGAATTTTCCTCTTTGCTGATAGTTTCCTAGAAATCCATGAAGGTTTGTTTCGTTATTTAATTTTGTTAGTTAAATTTTCTACTGGATGGTATTTTCAGCTTTTTTTGGATTCACTTTTCAAAAATATGAATGTTTTACCTTAAAACCTCAAAAGATCAGAATATACCAAAATCCCTCTTCGTCTTTTATCTGAATCATCATATCACATCGAATTTTTTCAACCATTGGATCATTCTAGGAATATGAACAATCACCTCGACGCCTATATAAATGACCCTCTAATGGTTGTACCACATCAGTTTTCAAGCTCTTGTGTGCCGAAGATTCTCTGATCTTCTTAAGGGTCATTCCAAATTTCTTGTTTTTCTAAATCCAAATGTCTCTAGAAGCATCCCCATAGAAGTAATTATTGACAGTTAATGAAATTTCTTAATGGAATATCTATAGAGAGTGATTAGTAGATCCAATGTTTTTCACTAAGTGTGATTCACTTATTTTGACGAACATCAGCTTGAATGGAGAGGAGAGTCTATTTTTATCAAATCCAAAGGGATATAATCCGGTTTATTTGGAGTTACTGGTAGAATTTGATGATACCATATGTTTTTTTGTTCAATATGGGAAAGATAAAATTTCCTTTAAGAGTAATGGGAATACTTATTCACCTTCCTTTTGCTTGGCGGAAAGCATTATAAAAATTCTATATTAGGGTGAAGTTGAATTTTTGACCCAAAAGCTACAGGATATATCAGGAACTTTTGATAAGGAGATGTCTTTAGAGTGCCTTAGTTTGAAATAAGTGAAGACATAGAAAATAATCCATCTCTCTACGGACCTCATGATCCTAGAGTTATGGGTTTATTGATTTCTTATTCCATGAAAATGAGATAAAGATACACTGGAGATGAGAGACATTTATGTTTTGGATTTTTTGGTGAATGTCAGAAAGATTAACCTGGTGATGTATGTCTTGATTACAAGTATGAATATGAATAATGTAACTCTAAAATCTTAGATCATTATGTATCTGGTTATTATTTCCAGGATTGTTATCCTTTTTCAAGAATCGTTCAAAATCCCATGCAGTTCTAAGTCAAGAAATTTCATGTTTATATTATTGAGTGAGGATATACTTAGAAGGATGAAGGTTGGATTTAACAGAATGTTCGAAGAGTTTTATGTTGTATCGGAAAGTGAAATCAATGCCTTATCCAAGAATATGGAAGTTGCTGAGAATTCCAAGAAGGTTCATAGGAAAAAAAAGACGAAAGAACCGGATTCCAAGGAAAAAACTCCTTCCGATCAGGAATCCCAATCAGCACCTCTGATATCTATGAAGAAAAATACCCATCCAGATGAAGTTATTTCTAAGTAGAGGGAAGAAAAAAATAATAAGAAGGAAGGAGAGACTAGATTAGGACTAGACCTTGCTGAGGCCCAAACATTAAAGTTTATGGATGATGAGGATAATGAAAAACATGAAAAAGGGATGAAGAAAAAGAAGAAGATGTATGAGGATGAAATAATTCAATCTCTTCTCAAAGATACTAGGAAAGCATCTGAGCAGATTTAGGTACCAGAATCATTTCTCAAAGGACCAGTACAAATAGAGACTCTGGGAAATAAGATAGTATTTCTGAAACCTGAAGAAGAATAAATAGTTTAGGAAGAGGATGTGGAAGTAGAAGAAGAGTAAGAAAATGATAATATGGATGATATGATAAAGAAAGTTGAAGAATATCATGAGAAGGATAGTCTTTCTGAGAAATTTTTAATATGAACATCCCAAGTCAAATATACCATACTTGGTAGCCCAATTAAAGAACAAGAAGGGCATGAATATGTAAAAAACCATCAAAAATAAATAACAGCAACCATAATTTTGTTCATCTAGTGGACCTGGTGGTAGATGATGAAAAATAAAAGGTTAAGGAAGATAAGATAGTCCAAATTTTAGATAGTGAACATGAATCACCAAAGGATACCGAGATCATTCTAAGAGATGATAATAGGAAATAAAAGTTAGTTGATACACTTAAGAAGGACATGGTGTCTATAAAGATATTGGTGGATCTTCTAAAATAAAGATTTATGAGATTGAGAAATAATCCTCACCATCAAGAGAATCTGATTCAGAATCATCTTCTATGGGTCATTATTTTGTGGTCCAATCCCTCATTAAATTGGTTGATACAATTTCTTTGATTCCAAATATTGACTCCTGATGTGAGATGATTTAACATTCATTTAATCCTAAATCAGATTCTATTTTCATGCTTATGGAAAAATTTGTTAGGCATAAGGCCAATTTTAAATCTTTCTCTGTTGAGAATGATGCTCATAGGAGGTCATTCATGGAAATAACTAAGAGGTCCAATAATACAATTGAAGATCTAAGTATCATTGATTAATTTCAAGATAATTTTAACAATGATTTTGATACCAATGATATAAAAACCAATGACCTTACTACATGTCTCAATGAAAAGCTCAATCTTGAATAAAAACTCATAAGTAGGAAGACAAGGATTTGAAATGGAAACATAATTCTATTTCTTTGAATCTAAAAAGGTAAAGAGATCTCATAATTGAGTTCGAAGAAAATCTCATTAAGCAAGAAGTGCTTTTTAAGACTCAGGATGAAATTCTTAAAGCTCAAGAAGAAAAGATCAAAGATTTGGAGAAGAAAAATGAAGGTCTGGATCAACTACTTAATCATTTTTAAGAGGATCATAATGAGCATAAAAATATGAAGACCATTGTCAAGAAGATTATTCCAAAATAAAAAGAAGGTTAATTTTTTCCTTAACACTGATCTTTTTTTGTATTACCTTCCTTATAAAAATTCTTCCATTCATAATGAATTTTTTTGTTCTTCATGTGTTTTGTTGTATAGTACAAATATTTTAGGTACCATATTTATTTCCACTCTCTCTATTCATTTTTGACAATCACAAATGGGATTAATGGAATTATAAAAAATATTGTAATGTAAAGAAGAGAATTCCCTAACTATGGGGGAGTCTATATAAGGGAAAGTTTTATCTAATAATATTTACTTATACTAGAAAAAGAAAAATCTCTTTAATGAAGTCAATAATTCAATACTTAGGATTTAAAAACCTAATGGGGAGTTAGTTATATTCACTATGATCCATATGTAAAGGGAGATGAGTTTTTATTTTAAGAAAAAAACTATTTCCTTATATTTTTTTTCATAAGTTTGTTTTTTCTTACCAAAAAGGGTGAGATTTTTGAGTCAATTAAGTTTCCGTATGAATTTTCCATTTCTCTATGTTTGGAAAATCACAAACACTTTTTCTTAATTATAATTATTTTTTCCCTTTGGTTTATTTTCATATAGAAAATTTCTAGTCTCTAAGGAAATATTTATCCTTAGCTATGTTTTTATTGTTCATTTTATAGTCTCAGTAAATCTAACTCATTTTATTACTAAAGAAAAATTCCGTTTCAAATCTAAAACCTCGAAATCTTATATTTTAATTGATATAGAGTATTCTATTTTCTGGTTTCGAATTCTCTGAAAATCAGACTCCGAATTCTCTAATATTCAGAATCTGAATTCTTCGAAATTGGGACTCAAAATTATCTAAAATAAATGTAAAGACCCTTAAAATTCCAGGATTTTTTTTAATTTTCTTTGTAATTTTACAAGAACGCAGTTTCTGACGGCACCTGATTCTGAGGCCCAGTGTGCCCAGAATCATTTTCCAAAGTTTGGATCGGGTACGTTCAGTGAACGAATGAGCGGGTTTTTCTAACTTTTTAACCAGTGCTCGGAATTGAATTCCGAGGGCACTGATGGAATCGCAACACCGGTATTGGCTTAGAAACGCCTTTTCCGGAGTTGCGTTTTCTCGAGTGTGGTTTCTAATTTTTGGGGTTATGTTAAGAAAATAAAATAATGTGGTGTGACAACTTTATTTTATTTCTCTTAAAGCCACCTAAAATCCACTTAAGCTAAGTTGAAGTGGATAGGGTGGAACCCAAAATATCCTACCCACCTGGTAGGATATTTGTGAGGTGGGGCCTGCACGATCCCCACCGTTTCTTTACCCCTAAGTAACAAACCCGCAAAAACTCTTCTTAATGAAAGTCAACCGGTGCGTTTTCTTAAATTCTTAACGCTCCTATTAATTGGGTAGTTAAGTCGTTACCATTAATTCATCTAAATAATGGTTCATTTCTTAACATTGAATTTCTAATCGTTGGCATGAGAATAAAATAAGACCAACACCATTTTGTTGACGGGTTGCTTGTTGAGAGGATTTGGAGAAAACTTTAAGCTTGAGGATCTCCATCCTCCTTCGCGAAGAACGCGAAGAACGCGAAGATCTCAAAGAACGTCGAACCCTCGGAGATCGACGACGCGACGCCGTGTTCCAGGACGCCGCCGATTCTCCTTCCGTGACGCTTCTTCTGTGACGTTTCTTCCCCGCAACAATCTCTGATCATCAACTGCTTGAGGTATGAGATTTTGGATCTTTTAAATTCCTTTTTGGATTTTATCCTCAACTTGGTTTTAAACGTGCAATTAAATATGTGTGTTTCTTTAACCCTCGGAGATCGTCGACGCGATGCCGTGTACCACGACGCCGCGACACCCCTTTCGCGACGCGACGATCCTCTTCTTCCGCGACGGTCAATTCCGCGAAGAACTCATGTTCAACGACTGCGATGAGGTAGGGGTTTGTTTTATTTATATCTTTGTGATTCATACCCACGGTGTTTTATTAAACTTTTTATTTTGATACTTTTAAAACCGCTAACGCGGTGGGTGCGTACTAATTAACAAGTCCGAACCCACCGCCCCTTTCGTTCTTGGTGTGCAAAACGGCGGACATCGACAAAGCAGGCCGCACGGGCGACGCAGGGTCCTTGCAGTGAAGGACGGACCCTGGGAGGACCTTTGGCGAAGACGGTATGAATTTCTGACCACCGGAACTCATCCGGTGGTCCGCAAAATGACCCGCCGGCCCGGTGGCGCCGGCGGCGCCCGGCGCGCCGTCATGGAGAACCGCCACGACTGAAGCCGCGGTGGCAGCAGCGCGGTCCCGCGACCGCGCGGGACCAGAGGAGCACGGGACGCGGTTCCCCGCCGTGTCTGCTGGCAAGGACGGCCCCATGTGGGGCCGTGACTCTTCTTCACGTGGGGGCAGCGCGCCCCCCGCCAGCGGCTCGGTCGTAACAGCTGATCCGACCCGCCGGCCGAGCCGGGTCGCGCCCAGGCCGGGCCGGGTCGGGTCGCACCCAGGCCGGGCCGGGTCACCCAGGCCGGGTCGGGTCACGCCGGCCGTGTCGGACCCCGACCCGGGTCGGGTCGACCTGGTTCGGGCCGACCTAGGTGGGGTTGGGCCGGGTTGGTCCGGGCCCATACCCCCCGTTTTCTGACCCTTTTCAGTCTTCTGCTCATAAAATGAGCTGCGGGACTCCGATCGATGCACCGTCAGTGAAGATGCAATCCTTGGATCGAGACGGTCGTTTCGGTATATTATATTCAAGGTTTCAGAATACTTTGGGTTCTGCCGGGTTGGTTCGTACACGAAACCAACCGAGTCCTCGGAGCGAAAACGCACATAACTTGAGCTCCGGACGTCCGATTGACGTGATGTTGACATGTTTGGATTCCACTAAGTGATAAGGATCATTTGGCTCTCTCCACCCGAGGTTTGGATGCAGGTGGAGTATGGTCGGGCTGGTTTTGACTTAAAAACCAACCTGGCCCCTGGAGCGAAAAAGCCAATAACTCTCAGACTGGGCGTCCGATTGACGCACCATCTGCGACATTGAGTTCCTGTTGATGATACGGTACTTTTGGATACATCAACTCTGGACTATGTGTCAGTTGATTTATCAGCCTCTTAGCTCGTGGAGCGGACCCTCCCGAATGAGCTTGCTGTGTGCGGGAACCCTAGAGTTGGCTACGACTGCGACGACAACGATGACTGTGCAGAGATCCTCAGTGGATTCGACGACTACGACTACAACACTCAGCGATCCTATGTGGATCAGTGCTACAGATCCTATGTGTGTCTGATCCTGTGTGGGTCAGCGCTCAGCAGTCCTGTGTGGGTCAGCGCCTACAGATCTTGTTTGGGTCTGATCCTCTGTGGGTCTTTGCGGGGGTTCGTTACCTATCGATCCTTTGTGGGTCAGATCCTTTGTGGGTCATTGCGGGGGTTAGTTACCTATTGATCCTGTGTGGGTCAGACCCTTCCTGGGTCATTGCGAGGGTTAGTACCTACCGATCCTTTGTATGTCCGACGGTTTAGATGAATCAGTGGCTACATATGATCATCTGTATCGTCATTCAAGAAGTATACCTGTGTGAGCTGAATCATGTTGGTTTCCTTTGTGGATTGTGTTGTACTATCCTGTGTGGATTACGTTTTGCTTTCCTGTGTGGAATGGGTTGTACTTGGGCTCAGATGTTGGAGCTGAACCTAGAATTGATGACTTAGGTATATGTATGGGCATATACCTAAGCAGTGTCAGATGTTACTTTGTGATTGTATCTTTCCTTTGTGGATTATCCTTTTTGGATTCTGGGAGACCTTCAGGGGTCTCGGGGTCCCTACTGAGTAGCTTATACTCACCCCTACACGGTGTATGCCTGCATTACATTATGTTGGTTGCAGATGACGGACAACGCTGATCGTGGTTGAGGCTTGCGGAGCAGGACTGTACTTGGGGGTGGACACCTAGGCGGGACATGCTCAGAGCGGACGGTTGGACCCGAGGAGATATGGAGGGTATCTGTACCCACCCTTCAGGTGGTATTTCTAGTGGACGGCTCGACGTTGCGGCTTTAATTATAGTTGCTATTTTTCTTTTCGAGTTGTACTTTACTTTCTGTTTGGGTTTGTATTCTGTCCCACTTAATTTTCTGCACTTACTGTTGTACTCAGTTTTTACTTAGTTTTTACTTCTACTGCTTTCTTACTCTATGGTGTTTTTTACTTTACAAAGGCAATGCCTTCCCTTTTTACAGGGATTTACGCCTTGGTGCTAGTCGCCAGCCCCTGGCCTATGGAAGGCGGGCTTGGGGTAGTCACGACACGGGCCCCCAGGACTGGTCATGACAAATTGGTATCAGAGGAGAGCTATCGGAGCTGCAGTTGTTTCTCACAGCATTCCGACACAAGGAGAGGTGTTGGAGGAAGCCCTCCTAGTGGAGAGTTTCCTTGCTGAGCAGTCTCCAGCAGCAGGACCCTCCACTAGCCGGCATGTGTCAGCGTCTTCTGCAGTGGGCAGTAGACAGATGACGCAGGGTTCCAAGAGGACTAGACCTACAGGTGGTCGACCGCATGACACATGATCGTTTGTGTGAGGCACCCGGGGTGGACAACGACTTACTATGCACGGGCAGTGTTACTCCTATGGCGGGGTTGGTCACATGGCTCGTGACTATCCGAACCGCCATACAGATTGACCAGCGCACCTATCATGAGGCTGCCAGAGGAGGGGATAGGGTATGTTGTCTACTGCGATGCATCAGGGACCGGACTTCGTTGTGTCCTGATGCAGGAGCGGGCAGTGATCGCCTATGGATCACGTCAGTTGAGGCCGCATGAGCCGAACTATTCTAGCCATGACCTGGAGACTTTTTTCATGTTTCTTCTAGCTCTGTTGATGTTTGTTTGTTGTTGCTTTGTGTCTTTGTACTTTGAGCTGCAGTAATATAAAGAACCCTTTCTTGTGGAGTTTACCTTCCTGTCCTCTCTTTTGGTTGTTACTAATTGGTTCCGGTTTAAAAACTGTTGGCTTGTCCCTCACTTTAGATACCTACTGGAGGAGACCCAGTGACCACACACTGATGCCGACAGTGTCACCCAACCCTTGGAGGTGAGAGTAACGGTTGGATCTCTTGGTAGTAGAGTCGAGGCCTTATGACGTCATCCATGGTATGGATTAGTATCAACCATATTAGGATTGACTGTATTAGGCGAAAACGTGTTTCATCCAGGGGATGAGACCGGATTTCTCTTCTCGACAAAGAAGAAATCTCAGCAGCTCTTGTAGGACCAGAAAGGTCCAAGTCATCCAAGAGTTGATGAGGACAGCTCAGAGCCGACAAAAGTCTTGTGCTGACAGGTGGCGAAGGCCACTAGAGATCGAGGACGGCGACCACGTCTTCTTGCGGGTCTCACCTCGATGTGGATTGCGGAGATTTGGCCTAGGCGGCAAGTTGTCTCCGCGCTTCATCGGACCCTTCCAGGTCCTCAGCAGGATTGGCGAGGTGTCTTATCGCCTGGCTCTACCACCTCAGTTGCACCGGGTGCACAACGTCTTCCACGTATCCTAGCTGAGGAGATACGTGCACGATCCGACGCATATCATTGACCATGGGGAGCTGGACATTGATGATGGGGCGACTTTTGTGGAGGTCCCGGTGGAGATCGAGGATCGACAGGAGTGGGTCCTACATGGATGGTCGATTCATCTTGTGCGCGTTAGATGGCAGCACAGAAACCTCTAGGAGAGCACTTGGGAGCGGTAGGCTCAGATGCATGCTCAGTAACCACATTTGTTTCCATAGTTTATGATGTATCTTTACGGGGACGTAAAGCCCGGAGGTGGGAGTGATGTATTGACCCATAAAATTGAAGGAATTTTTTTTTAATTTTCTTTGGAATTTTACAAGAACGCAGTTTCTGACGGCACCTGATTCCGAGTCCTGGTGTGCCCAGAATCATTTTCCGAAGTTTGGCTCGGGTACGTTCAGTGAACAAATGATCAGGTTTTTCTATCTTTTGAATCGGTGCTCGGAATCAAATTCCGAGGGCACCGATGGAATCACAGTGCTAGTATTTGCTTATAAACGCCTTTTTCGGTGTTGCGTTTCCTCGGGTGTGGTTTTTAATTTTTGGGGTTAAGTTAAGAAAATAAAATAAAGTGGTGCGACAAATTTATTTTATTTCTCTTAAAACCACTGAAAATCTACTTAAGCTAAGTTGAATCAGATAGGGTAGAACCCAAAATATCCTACCCACCTGGTAGGATATTTGTTAGGTGGGGCCCGCACGAGCCCCACCGTTTCTTTACCACTAAGTAACGCACCCGCGAAAACTCCTCTTAATGAAAGTCAACCGGTGTGTTTTCTTAAATTCTTAACGCCCCTATTGATTGGGCAGTTAAGTCATTACCATTAATTCATCGAATTAATGGTTCGTTACTTAACTTTGAATTTCTAATCATTGGCATGAGAATAAAATAAGACCAACACCCTTTTGTTGACTGGTTTCTTGTGGAGGGGATTTAGAGAAAACTCTAAGCTTGAGGATATTCATCCTCCTTCGCGAAGAACGCGAAGAACGCGAAGAACGCCGAACCCTTGGAGATCGACGACGCGACGCTGTGTTCCGCGACACCGAAGATTCTCCTTCCGCAATGCTTCTTCCGTGACGTTTCTTCCCCGCTACAATCTCCGATCATCAACTACTTGAGGAATGAGATTTCGGATCTTTTAAATTCCATTGTGGATTTTATCCTCATCTTGGGTTTAAACGTGCAAATAAATCTGTGTGTTTCTTTAACCCTCAGAGATCGTCAACGTGATGCCGTGTACCACGACGACGCGACGCCCCATCCGCGACACGACGATCCTCTTCTTCCGCGACGGTCAATTCCGCAAAGAACTCACGTTCGACGACTGCGACGAGGTAGGGGTTTGTTTTATTTAAATCTTTGTGATTCATACCCACGACGTTTGATTAAACTTTTTTTTTGTTGTGAGACTTTTAAATCCGCTAAAGCGGTGGGTGCGGACTAACGAACAAGTCCGAACCCACCGCCCCTTTCGTTCTTGGTGTGCGAAACGGCGAACGTCGACAAAGTAGGCCGCACGGGCGACGCGGGGTCCTCACAGTGAAGGACAGACCCCGGGAGGACCTTTGGTGAAGACGGCGTGAATTTCCGACCACCGGAACTCGTCTGGTGGTCCGCGGAACGACCCACCGGCGCGCCACGCCGGCACGGTGGCACCAACGGCGGCAGCTGTGCGGTCCCGCGACCGCGCGGGACCGGAGGAGCACGAGACGTGGCGGTCCATCCGCATCCGCTGGCAAGGGCGGCCCCACGCACGGCCGCGACTCTTCTTCACGCGGGGGCAGCGCGCCCCCCTCCCGCGGCTCGACTGTAACAGCCGAGCTGACCCGTCGGCCCGGCCGGGTCATGCCCAGGTCGGGCCGGGTCGGGTCGCACCTAGGCCGGGCCGGGTCACCCTGGCCGGGTCGGGTCACGCCGGCCGGGTCGAACCCCAACCCGGGTTGGGTCAACCCGGTTTGGGCCGACCCAGGGGGGGTTGGGCCGGGTTGGTCCGGGCCCATACCCCCCGTTTTCGGAACCTTTTCAGTCTTTTTCTTGTAACATGAGGTACGGGACTCCGATCGATGCACTGTCAGCGGCGAGGCGATCCTTGGATCGAGACGGTCGTTTCAGTATATTACACTCAAGGTTTCAGAATACATTGGGTTCGACCGAGTTGGTTCGTACACGAAACCAACCGGGACCTCGGAGCGGAAACGCTCATAACATGAGCTCCGGACGTCCGATTGACTTGTCGTCGACTTATTTGGATTACTCTAAGTGAGACGGATATTTTGGCTCACTCCGACCGAGGTTTGGATGTAGGTGGAGTACGGTCGGGCTGGTTTTGACTTAAAATCCAACCGGGCCCCTAGAGCGAAAAAGCCAATAACTCTCAGACCGGGCATCCGATTGACGCACCGTCTGCGACGTTGAGTTCCTGTTGACGATAAAGAACATTTGGATACATCAACTCTGGACTATGTGTCAGTTGATGTATCAGCCTCTCAGATCGTGGAGCGGACCCTCCCGAACGAGCTTGCTGTGTGTGGGAACCCTAGAGCTGGCTGCGACTGCGACAACGACGATGACTGTGCAGATATCCTCAGTGTATTTGACGGCTACGACTACATCACTCAGCGATCCTACGTGGATCAGTGCTACAGATCCTGTGTTGGTCCGATCCTGTGTGGGTCAGCGCTCAGCGGTCCTGTGTGGGCTAGCACCTACAGATCTTTTGTGGGTCTTATCCTGTGTGGGTCTTTGCGGGCGTTAGTTACCTATCGATCCTTTGTGGGTCAGATCCTTTGTGGGTCATTGCAGGGGTTAGTTACCTATTGATCCTGTGTGGGTCAGACCCTTCCTGAGTCATTGCGAGGGTTAGTACCTACCGATCCTTTTCGGGTCTGACAACTTAGATGAATCAGTGGCTACATCTTATCATCTCTATCGTCATTCAAGAAGTATACCTGTGTGAGCTGAATCATGTTTCTTTCCTTTGTGGATTGTGTTGTGCTATCCTGTATGGATTGCGTTTTTCTTTCCTGTGTGGACTGGGTTGTACTTGGGCTCGGATATTAGAGCCGAACCTAGAATTGATGACTTAGGTATATGTATGGGCATATACCTATGCAGTGTCGGATGTTACTTCGTGATTGTATCTTTCCATTGTGGATTATCCTTTGTGGATTCTGGGTGACCTTCACGGGTCTCGGGGTCCCTACTGAGTAGCTTATACTAACCCCTGCACGTGCTATACCCGCACTACGTTGTGTTGGTTGCAGATGACGGA
This sequence comes from Viscum album, assembly GCA_963277665.1. Taxonomy (NCBI): domain Eukaryota; kingdom Viridiplantae; phylum Streptophyta; class Magnoliopsida; order Santalales; family Viscaceae; genus Viscum; species Viscum album. The sequence goes on from OY728150.1 coordinate 1,596,199,626, forward strand.
CAACGCTGATCGTGGTTGAGGCTTGCGGAGCAGGACGGTAGCTGGAGGTGGACCACTAGGCGGGACGTGCTCGGAGCGGACGGTTGGACCCGAGGAGCTGTGGAGGCTATCTGTACCCACCCTTCAGGTGGGATTTCCAGTGGATGGCTCGACGTTGTGGATTTACTTACAGTTGCTGTTTTTCTTTTGGAGTTGTAATTTACTTTCAGTTTGGGTTTGTATTCTGGCCCACTTACTTTTCTGCACTTACTGTTGTAATCAGTTTTTACTTAGTGTTTACTTCTACTACTTGTTTACTCTATGGTGTTTGTTTACTTTACAAAGGCAATGCCTTCCCTTTTTACAGAGATTTACGCCTTGGTGCTAGTCTCCAGCCCCTGGCCTATGGAAGGCGGGCTTGGGGTAGTCATGACACGGGCCCCAAGGACGGGTCGTGACAATAAAGTCTCTGAATTTTCTAAAATTCAGACTCTGAATTCTCTGAAATTCATAATCTGGACTCTCTGAAATTAAGCTTCCAAATTTTCTAAAATTCAGACTCCAAATTCTCTGAAATTTAGATTCCAAATTCTATGAAATTCAGACTCTGAATTCTTTGAAATTCATTCTTTAAATTCTTAGAATTTGGATTCCGAATTCCTCAAAAATTAGACTCTCAATTCATAGAATTATGATTCCAAATTCTTTATAATTCCGACTCGAAATTCCTTAGAATTATATAGAATTCAGATTATGAATTCCTCATAATTCAGACTCCAAATTCCATAGAAGTTATATTATGAATTCCTCAGAATTTAGACACTAAATTCTTCAGAATTCAGACTCCAAAATGTATAGAATTTAGATTCTGAATTATTTGGAAAAATTATTCCTCATTAACCATTGTTTTAGTGACACCTACATAGGTCCCTCCAAGATTCAAGGAAAAATATGACCATTGGAGGTGGGAGCCGACCATTAGAGAAGTGCCTATGAATAGGGGATCATTTGAATGAGATTTAAACTGTTCCATAACTCTAGAGATTACATGTCATTGAAGTAATTTATAATGATAGAGACTCTCAGGCTTTGTGTGTTATGAACATTTTGTTCTGCTTTCTTCATGGGACTCCGATTGTTGTTGAGTACAATCAAGGGCTTACAAGGATATGAAGATTGAGGTACCGACTACCTTAATGTTTGAGGACTTGTAGTGATAAAAATACATATTATAAAATTCTTATCAATGGAATACCCTAGTGTGGGTAAGACATACATTCTTGAACATATAAATCAAGGGACCTTTATCCAAAGTTATTGGATACCCTCCTCTATGGGTTAAAAGATTTCATACTTGTTACTTGTTTTGTTTCATGTTTATTTCCACTGCATTTTGATAAAGAAAGAAATTATAAATTTCATGCACTTTTGTATAATCTGATAAGTAAGCTTCTATATGCTTTAAGGAAGAATCTTTTCCTTGTTAACATTCCTTATGTTTGATTTCTGGAAATATATTTCCGGAACCTAGCAAGTTTGTTTAGTAGAAATAAAACAGGTCTTGTGAATTTACCTTGTTTAAATTTCTTAAACATAGTTTTTTCAATAAGTTTTAAAAAATGTTTTTAAACTTAATATTCACCCACATCTTGTAATTGAGCATCTACATCATTATTTCGATCCCACAAGGGTATATACATACTTTGGTAAGTGATTTCATGAATGGATAATGTTGTCTAAAGAAACAAATGTAAAGTGGTATATTCTAAGAGTGTAAGGTATATTTCATATTAGATGTAATATATCAAATGACAGATATATTAAGATTACCCTCTCATAAATTTAAGAGAGAGTAATAATTTAAAAAAAGGAAACTATTTATTTAACAATGGTATAACATAGAAACATGGGATTTTGAATCCTTTAAGTTGATACTGTCTTCTATAGATTAATTCACATGAAAAAATATACTAACACAACAACAATGTAAAATAAACCACTAAAAATTAAAAAATAACATGAATAATATAATTATTATTAAAAAAATATAATAATCAATTAAAACAATAACATATTATTATTTTTTCTATTCAAAAATATAATCGAAAAATACCTTTTGAGGGACCATTTTAAAAAGGATTATTATATTTTACTTAAATAAATTAAATTGTTCATAGTTAAAAGGCTTTCATAATTCTTTATATTTATATTTATATACTAATATATAAATATTTTATTATTTTTAAATATATATGAAATCATAATAAAAAAAACTTGAAGTTTAAAAATCCATTATTTTTAATAAAATCAAAATTTCATAATATGTTGTACTATCATTTTAAATATAATTTTAAAATTTTAAAATTTTAATATATAAAAACAGTAAAATTTTATATAAATATATAAATATTTTATTAATATATGTTTTTGGTATTCTTTTAAAAATGGTAGGGTTCTTGAAAAATACTGTAAAATATAATTTTACAAAAATATGAATTGTATGTCATTATTTGTTTAGAAGTATGAATTTAAAATTGATGAAATGTTTTTATATGAAAAAAATTATTTTATAAGTTACATAATAATTTTAAAAATGTTTTTTTTAATTTATAAACTTATTTTTGAACATTTATAACATAAGTAAATTTTTTCAAAAAATTATTTTTAATACATTATATATTTTGTTTTTAAACATAGATTATCTCCCCATTATAAATTAAATTAAATAAAGTTGATTTATAAATTTTATTGTTTATATCGAAATTATTTATTAATGTCCATTTTATTTTTTACATAAATGATATGTTACCCTACACAGTAAATAATTATATTAGTGAAAACTAAAATTCCAAAAATTGAGTAACCTTAGAGATAAAGAGCATAAAATGTTTAAAAATGTTTCTAATTGACTGTTGGATGTGTCTATCAACATTGTCACATATTTACTCCATTATTTATAAATTTTTGAGCCACTTTAATTGATAGTGGCCTCCCATTATTGAAATTTTTTACGTATTTACAAAAATGAATCCTCTTTTCAATTATAAAAATATAACTCCCCTCCTCAATTACCCACACTCAAAAACAAATAATTCTAAGAAAAAAGTCTACCGAATAATATCCTAAACAATTATATTTACCTTAAATATATTATTTTCTTCTTATAATACTATATATCAAAGGATCAACTCCCATGCGATGGAGATAATCCAAAAAGTCTTGTCTATATTCCTATCCTTAATTTTTTTTATCAAATTTATTTTTATCCCTTTCTTCTTCATAAAATATGTTATAACCATATTATAATGCTTAAATAACTATCATAATTGTAATTTTAAATGAATAAAATGATGTTACAATCATTAACCACCATCACCGCTTTCATTAAGAAATAAATTTGAATCAGGCATTGTGTGGAGTATCACCTCCACAATGAAACATGCTTATTCATCCATAAACACAAAAAATGATAATAAAAATAATGAAATTAATATATATTTATTATATTTTTGATATATATCACATTATTATATGATAAACCATATTAATCTATTTTTCAATTCAATGGAAAATAACATCATCATCCATGGGTATGTGTGGATAACTGCCTACCTGGAATGATTGATTTCAATTTTTTATTTTGTAACCACATTACATGGTTGGTAATGAGAATGTTTTTAAAGTATAAATATAATGTTTAAGATATAATTCATGTTATTTTATAATGAATTTATAACCAATTAATGATATGATCAATCAATAGTTATCATTAAATGAATATTTTAAAAGAAGCATACTAAGGGGAATATATTTAATTAAACTATGTAATATTTTTTATATCCATTACTTATTATTATAATTAAATTATTATAAAAATATATATAACTAATAAACAAAAATTTATTTCATTATGCTACTTGTGTAATCATATTACTACAAAATTACCTCATAATCATCAATAATTATAGTGCATTTATTTTGGGGTTGGTTTGACCACCTAATTGAACAATGAAATTAAATTATGCAATATGTGATTTTATGAAAATAATTTCTAGCATAAAATTAAATATATATTTAATTAAAAGATTTTTTTTATATTATTGATATGTCAAAATTTTACATAATAATAATGAAAATAGCCTTCGCAAGTTGAAAGTCGTCAATAAATGTGTGTTTTCAATTTCATATTACAGAAAAAACTAGAAAAACTCGTAATAAGAAATTTAATGTAAATAAATCATTAGAAGTAATACATAATAGTAACATTAATTATTTCTTAATAATTAAATTTATAAGAAGAAATAATTCTGTCACCACTCCTGTGAAACTATTATAGACAATCAAAATTATAAAAACTCGATATTTTTTTAAGAGGTGGAGCCTCGGTTAAAGACCAAGTCACTATTTATTACTCAAAAAAAGGAGTTACGAAAGTCGGAAATACAAAATATTGTTACAATCAGTATCGTAAAAGGGGAGAGAAACATCAGGAAACTCATCAAGTCAGGTAACATCCGGATTGACCCCCTTGTTGGCAAGACTATCAGCAACCATGTTCGCTTCATGGAACACATGTGTGGAAATGTAATCGAGGTCCATGAGCGAAGTAAGGCATTTCATCCATTGAGATTTAAGCAGCCCTGAAAGGTGAACCACCCCCTTCCAAATAGCTTGAACAACAGTGGTTGAATCACATTTAATCCATATCTTGTGCCAACCCTTTTGTTTGGAAAAGTTCACCACATGAATGACACCCATCATTTCTGCTTCCATAGCTGAGGACGTACCACATCCACCGAAGAAGTAGCCAAGGCATTTTCCATGGAAGTCTCTAAAAATGGCACCACAACCTTCCAGACCTGGGATTCCTCTAGGGGAGCCGTCGATATTCACTTTGATCCATCCTGGAAGCAGAGATTACCATAAGACCTCAAAGGTGGGTCAAGGTTGTCTATAAGATCCCGCAATACGAAGATGGGAAAGAATCTCAAAAATTTATAAAGTTTATTCTCAACTATATCGATATTATTTGGGAACTGTTTAAAGGAAAATTACTTATTTCTTTTCATATGGGTAGTTTTTTCATCAAACAATATTTTTTATGTTTTCATGTGAAAATATATTTCTTCTATATTTTTAATTTTATATGATACTTACTATCCATGTTATCATGATATCTAAAAGAAATTACTTTTATCAATGTTTTACTAAATATGTATTTTTTTCAATTATTTAAAAATATCAAGGGTATTTATATTTCTAACGTTTGTTTATTTATAAAATTCTTACACAATATTTATTATTATGCATAAGTCCCTTGAAATATCTTATGCTTTATTGAAGATATTCATAAATTGATATCATCCACCTTATTTCTTTGTATGACTTATGCATTTATCAATTCTATTTATGGGATCATTAATTATATCCATTATATCACCTAATATTTGTTGGTGTATAACTATAATCTTTTTTCCAATTTATTTCCTCTATGAATACCCTATTCATTAATCCTTTTATTGTCTTGTTTTCACCAAGATTCTACACATCGATTGATTAGGGAAAATTATTATATTGGCCCTATAAAATTTATCTGTACTATATAAATACAATATGGTTTATTATCAAAATTCAATTATATATAACTGAAATGTTACTTAATGTCATTGGATACCCATTTATTTTTCATGGGTTTATTATAATATTTCTATTTATGGAATTGTTATTTTATTTGAAAGGGATATTAATCAAAAATAATTCTTGGATTCTCTATGATTTTTTGAATGAAACCAATTTTCATTCCTTTAGTTATTTATGATTTGATTAATGATTAATTTTTTTATGGAGAACATATATATGGAAGGGTGATGAGTGGTTTTATTTCAAACCATGGTTGGGTGGAAAAATTAATTTTTTTTTTGATATGATAGGTTCATTATATCCATTTATTACAATAGTTTAATGGTTATATGTCCTGATATATTTTATTCATGTGTACCCTTTTAGTTTTGCATAAGTATGGGAATGAATAGTGTTGGGCATGAATGTCAAGTTACCTGTACTAATGTGTGTGAGAATATTAATAGATACTTCATAGTTTTATGCATATTCTCAGGATAATGTTACGATCTAATGGATCATGATTATTACCTCGTTAATATGATTTATGTATTATTTTAGTAAATGCTTTATGACTTTATCTTAATTATGTATTATTTTCTTATATATATTGATTAATCCTATATTATTATCTCATGCTCACTAATGATCTCTGGTTGTTATCTCATATGTTTACCCATATTGGTCATATGACTTAACCCCTTATAATGTATTCATTGATCGTACTAGGGCTTGTAGAGGAATCCATTGGGTTAGGGATTCTATAATTTTTATCACTAGAGTGATGAAGATTCTTCATCCCCAGTAAACCAATCCCTCGTAAAATCCATGGTTCAGATAGAAATTATCAAATCACAAAAAATTAAACAGAACAGTTATAGAGTTTATATCAAATTAAACTAGGTAAAAGCTTGTCATTGGTTAACTTTTCCCAAAAATATCCAAGGATAAACCCCAATAGATCATCAACACATGATTTAGTAATCTACGCATATGATGTTTGTCAAATTATGGGTAGAATCATGAAAGATAGATGATTCCATTGACATCCCGATGATTTCCATGATCTTGTGCCTTTGGTTTGTGATTGCATTCTTCAATCAATCCTTGAGATAGAAATTTTATCACTCTAGGATGTAATAGGAGATAGTATCTCTCATTACATTGGAATTAATTTTCTAGTGTAAATGATCTCTTCTAAGATTATATTGTGGATGCCTAAAATCCTCGTATAGGGTACCCCAACCAACATATATTTAACATCCAGGAAAAAAACAAATGAATTGTAATGAAAAAATAAATGTGTCAAAAATATCGCATATATTTTTTCACTAGATGGTAATATATAATAAATATATACTTTATGATGAACTAGATCCATTAACTTGACTGTTAATTCAAACTAATATTAAATAAAACTTGAATATTAAAAAATATTCATTCATATAATATTATTCCATGTATTCACTTAGCACCTTATGAAAAATTATAAAAAATGAATTCTTCTCAATTATTATATACTTTAATAATAAAGAATTTATTTATTTTTTGGTGATATTAATACTTTGAGAACTCTTAGACCCCATAGTGGGGCCCACCATGTTCTATACATGTATTCCCAAAAATAGGGTACACTATTGAATATTCTATATCGTGTGACCCTCTAAGACCTTATCTAGATAATAGGTAATACTATTCATATTCCAAGGAGGGACTCTAGAAACCCATCTAGGACACTAAATAGATAAGTAATAGTTACATTAGTTATAAACATCCTATGAAAAACATTGAGTAATATAATCTCTTTTTCTCCTGATATCTCATAAAATAGGATGCACAACTTGTGTCATCATCCATTATTTCCCTATTATTTCTTATGTAACTAGATTGAAATACCTTCGAATACCATGGACATGGATTTATTTAGGTACTACCATTCTAATCGACTACGACAGAGATATTTCTTCCCAAACTCGAAAGTAACAAATTCAATTTTGACCATTCAACGAATGTTATTCCACTAATAAAGGATGAAACATAATATACCTCTCTATGGATTGAATGTTATGGTTTTTAACTTACATCAATGTTACTGATTAAATGGAACACACTGATAATTATCTCAAGTCAGGAGACCAATACAAATGTTATTATATAAAAATAACCAATGGAACCTAAAATATGTGGTGTTTTTATTAGTAAGTCTATCCTCATCATACAACCAACTATAGATCAGAAAGTGAAAACATTATTAGTTGATGTCTCAGTGCTTATAAACCCCCAGCACCTGATGTTATCACATCATTTGTTCCATGTAAATATTTTGTATATATACCATTGTACACACCTTTTGATATTACTATCATGGTATCTAGGATCTCATTATAGCTTGGAAACTACTATAACATTTTTATATGACATGTTTTCTAAGTAAATTTCCATAATTACAATGGACATAAAATTATTAACAATTTTCTCATAAGATAAATACAATTATATATCAAAATTTATTCATGTATTGGTAATCCAAGTTCATAAAAAAGTTTGGTTCAAGGCACCCATATTGAACACTCTCACATGCAGTAGAGCCAACTCCTAAAAAGTCTCAATCCCGTAGCTTTCACATGCCAATCCTAATTTTGATGAGATATATCTTTAGTCATGGTGTCTACCATATTATCCGATATGGTTACTCTACTAACTATTATTTCACCTCTATGAATAAAATACCTCAAGAGATGAAACTTCTAATGTATATTATTCATCCTCTTATGTGACCTGGGATCCATAGAAAACATCACTACTATATTATTATCATAATAAACTAGAATAGGTTTGGAACAACTAGGTAAAACACAAATGTATGAGTCAAAGATGCATATAAAATATTATTCTCTAGCTTCATTGAATAATAGGATATAATCAAATTCCATAGTACAACAAGAGACCCGAGTTTTCTTCAAGATTATCCATCTCCTAACCCCACCATTCTAAAAAAATTCATATCCTAACTACAACTTCGTATCATCATGATTTGTATGAAAAATATCATCTATGAATCCTCTCAATACTAATTCGTAATCTCTTGCAGACACCCAAAACATTTCTCTTTTATGCATCAATTACATTAGTATAGTTTTTATAGATTGATAATGCACCTCGCTTAGATTATCTTTATATCTAACCACTATACTTAAAGGAAAGACAACATAAACTCTAGTACATAATATTTCATACATAATAGATCCCACTATTGAATAATAATGGATTCTACTCATTATTTCAATCATCTACTCAGTTTACAGACACATTTTCTTGGAGAGATTGATATCATGTGACATTGGAGTCAATCCTCTCTCAGATTAATCCTTACGATAATTTTTATCCACCTTGTCAAAATTTGTACTTTAACATGGCCTAAGAATCCTCTAAGGGATCTCTCTATAGATCCTGATCCCTAGAATTTATAATACTTCACCTATGTATTTCATAGATTAGAATTCATTTAAACAAGTATTAACTGACATTAAGACAATAAAATCATTTCACATAATTAATATGTCACCAAAATATAATACTAGGAACGTTATAACATTAAAATTAACCATATTATAGACACATATATAAATTTTTTTCTTAACAAACCTAAATTCTCTTATCACCTCATCAAAATGTACATTCCATGATCATGATTCCTTGTTAAAGATCTAAATAGGCCACTATTTACTATATATTTTATTGGCACTATTTGACATAATAAACCCTTTGTTGTGAGTCATATAGATGTCTTCAACTAACTTCCTCTTTAAAAAAATTATTTTTACAACCATTTGAAAAATATCATAATCATGGATGGATTTTATTTCAAGAAATATTCTAGCTTATTTCAAAATTTCTATTGGTGCGAAGGTTTCCTTGTAGTCCATGCCTTGAATTTTATAGGAAGTCTTCACTACTAGTTTTTCCTTTTAAGTATTGACCTTACCATCAATGTACAACTTTTTCTTGAATACCCATTTGTATCCAATGGGGTTTACATCAGTTTGAGGGTCTAACAAAATCCAATCTTGTTATTGATACTTGGACTCCATCTTGAATTGAATTGAATATTTACATTTAGAATCATCATTACATTCTACTAATTCTCTACAGGTTAGAGGTTTATCATCATTATTGTGTAATATTTCATCTAACTTGGTGATACGAAAAACATAATGCTCTAGTTATCTAACCTCATGAGTTGACCTGGGAAATACTTATGCCTTGGGAAAACCTTTATCTTTCTTTATCTCTTATAGATAATGTACACGAACTAATTTTTATGTATTTGGTGCATCAAGTTCATCTAATTCCATATTGATCTCATTATTTACATATGAAATGTTTTCCATTTCTACAAATTTATAATTTATTGTAATAATTACATTTCTATCAGAAGGATTATATAGGTAATAAAATTTCATTTCATTAGGAAAACCACTAAAAATGAATTTCATGATTATGGATGCTAATTTGACATTATGTATAGTATTTAAAATATCATTTCATCTCCATACATGTAGGCATCACATATTCTGTTTCATTCTAAACCACATGTCGTATAAAATCTAATATGTTTCATTAGTTGGAACTCAATAGAGGGTATATACTATTGTATAGAGATTGTATCCCTAAAATAATAATTAAATAATTTCCCGACTCATCATTTATCTGACCATATTGAGAATGGATCCATTCCTCCTTTTAATAACACCATTCCACTACGGTGTATAAGGAGGAGTGAGTTGGGACACTCTCCCACACACCTTCAAGTGATCAATTAAAAGATTTTTAAGACAAAGCCCACCTTAGTTTGATTGAATTTCATTAGTCTTTTTCCTAGAAAAATTTATACCTCGCACTTCTATTAGTTATACGTTTAAATGGGATATAAATTATAATACATTAAATATATATATCAATAAATACTATATTCATCATAAAAATTAATGAAGTACAAAAACCAACTGATGGCCTCTTCTATAAATAGACCACATACATCAGTAATAATTAGTTATAGTTATTAAATATGTCTTTATAACTTTCTGGAGAATGGTTCTATGATCATTTTCTATTATAAAAAAACCATAAATACATCCAAGGGTTTTAAACAATCAGAGTTCAAAAGTACTTCTTTATGTAATTTCTTTAATGTATTCTCTTTTACCTGAAAAAGGATTAAGTTCCGCAGGAAGGTGTTATGTGATTCATATTTTATGGGTTGGTTATTGATTTTCATTATATTGTAATCACGATTAACCAAATATAATCCATTGTTAAGATGCTCCATATAATAACACATTCATTCTCTATAAAAGAGAAAATATTTTTTTTCCAAAATTCAAATAAAATCCCATGGTGTCTTTACATGACGATGAGATTATATTTCTGGTTTATGAAGTTAAATTATAACAATTATTGGATATAAGAACCAAACAAATATAAAATATTTGGTGATAGTATCCCACAACCAATAATTCTAGACGCACACCATTTGTAGTTTTGAGATACACAAAACATTTTTCAATGTACTTAAATATACATTGTTCCTATATATGAATAGAAATGTGTGGGCCACATTCTATATCCAATACCCAAATTGTAGATAATGTACGATTTTATTTAATAAAAAATATCTACAATATAAAAATCTCATTGATAATTTTTCCTAGATCTACAATAATTCTTCTAGCGAAATTTCATTCCATATAGAAATTAGAAAAACTCTTACTAATTTTCATCCCTTTATATCATTGGATTTTTCGAAGGATGGTGCATTCGTGTATTTGTATTATACTTATCCTTAGATATGTTAGACGTTCCCTTCCTCCTCTTGTTCACCATAATAACTGAGGAATTTTTATTATTCATATCCTTATCTTCTAGGTGAACTAAATTCAAACATACAAGAGAAAATATTCATTATATTCAAAATGTTTATTATAATTAATGTCAAGAAGATTGATGGTAGAGTGGAAACAAGGATAACTATCACTAGTTCATAGTTCATCTTGAACCCAAGGGATTTAAGTCTCACAATGTACCTGATAATATTGAGTGAATAAGGTCTTAATTAGTTACCACTTACTAAAATTAACCTATAAAGATTACATGATATATAATAACATTCTTACCCATATCTCTTCATATATTAAAACTTGAGAAAAGTTACCATCTTGTATACATCTTCATCCATTGTTTTCTACAATTTACAAGACATCAATGAAAACTAGATTCAACATTTATATAGTACGTCATGGAAATTTTATTTACTTTTATATATCGGACTTCTATGATCCCAGTGGGTTATTAGATGGTAATTTGGTCTCTATCACATAAGTCTTCGTCTCTTGGGGCATTACTATGTGCAAGAGCTAGTACCACTACTAGAAGCTATGTTCACTAAATATATTATATTTATTCAAAATATATTTCAGTGATAATGATATTTTGGTGTTGGTTATTTATATTTTATCTAAAATTAAAATTTAATTGTTAGTCATTTATCTAGATAATCTTTTATACATTATTGATTAATTAAATAAATTACCATATGAATCCCCCTATTTTATCAAAGAAATGAGGCCCTCAATAAAATATTCAAAATATTTTATCAATTGATTATTCTAATGGAAAGAATCCTTGAAACGTATTCTGAATGTCTATAATATTAGGTTATTCCACTACTCTGAGAGTTTCAAACATGAAACTTTATTGGACAACCACAATGATATAGAATCCTTTGACATATTTGGTAAAGTACTAGATTATTGGAATTGTAAAATAGATTCTCTCAACACTTTGCAGTCATGGAAGCATAGGGAAGAAGGGGATGACCCCTTTTTTACTATTTTTTTGAAAATTGAATGCACATCCAAACTTTAAAAAATATTAATTTTTTTTGAAAAGTCTTATTTGTTTATATCTTGATCATCACCCCCTAAAATCCACATTAAAAAATTTGTTTTTGGGAAATATTTTCAAACCAATGAACTGCCCCATAAATCTTTTTAAAAAAATATATTTCTGTTAAATAAATCCATAACTGTGTGGAATACAAGACACCAAACAATATTATTACAATGAACAGAATTCAAAAACTCTTGGACTAATAAAACTGCAAGTCATCAGAATTTTGTGTTTGTTCACTGGGTAAACTTGAATTTGTGATAATTTTTATATGCCAAGAATTTGTCTTCAAATCTTTAATTCTCAAAATAAAAAAAATTATCCAATTTAATAAATTTAGAATCCTATACCTTTTATATCTGATATTTAATCATTATGCTGTATTATTTTTGTTATCGAATTAAAACCCTATACTAAATATAATGAAAATTAATTTTTTTCCTCAGCTCAAAAAATTCACATGATCACTTGAATACTAATTTATGGTATATAAGAATGTTCCATAACGTTTTGGGTCAAGTCTTTTAAATTTTTCATCCCTAAATTGATGCATCTTTTTTCCTATAGTGATATGAGCCCCAATAGAATCACAGAATTTTAAGATAATTATAAAAGAACAATAATTTAAACCAATCATTTACCTTTTTCATATTACACTATTCACCAAAGTATCATTTTCCGATTAATGTTAGTAAATTTATCCAAGGCCCAACCCCTTCAGATCAACCATTCATGCATCAAGAATTTTGGTCTATGTCATTCATCTAATTATCTGTGCTAACATGGAGCTCTGAAAATTCCTTAGATGTCGCAAGGATCACCTCAATCCCATGACATCAATCCACATAGTTGTCCATGGATAGATTTCTCAGATAGATCCTTTTTCCCACTAGGATATGGTAGGATATAGAAGAATTCAGTCAATTTGAATGAATATTCTATTGGAAATGATCTTTTGAAGTCTTATATAGTTGATGTCCAAAATATCCAGATATGTTTCCCCAACCCTTATATACTTATCGTCCACAAAAGAAAAAATAAATGAATAGTTATAATGAAATAACTACATCACGATAATGATTTTGTATTTTATCCCATACTTATATGATAAATATTTGTCTTGTTAAATCCGAGTCATTAGTTTGACTAGTAATTATCGCTAATATAAAAAACCATGAATATTAAAATAATATCCCATCATGTAATATTATTACATGTATTCAACTAATACCTTCTGAATAATTTTTATAAAATAATTCAACACAATTAGTCTATACTCAAATAAAAATATATTTATTTTTTTAGCATTGATCGTTAATACATAGAGAACTCTTGGGCCCCGAGGTGGGGCCAACCATGTCATATATACATATTCCTTAGAATTGGGAAGGATCTTGAATATGTAATATTGTGTGACCATATCTTACCTTATCTTGAAAGAAACAAATATTATTCTGAGACGATGTCTGGAGTCTAGTAACCCTTCAATGACCGTATGGTGATATGGAATAGTTATATAAATTTCAACCATCCTAGGAACAGACACTGTGTAATATAATATCTTTTCCTAAGATATCTCATAAAGATATATTCAAAGCTTATGTCATCATCCATTCATTCTCTACTATTTTTTGACCTAACTAGACCAAATTAACTTCAACTACCAGGAAAATTGATTTATGAATGTACTACCTTCTAAATCAACTAGGCCTGGTATAATACTTCCTCAACTTAGAAGTGATGAAGTCTATCTTGACCATTAAACCAACTCCCTACCACTAATGATTCTCCCAACACAATCTACATATCCCTTAATACAGAGTCCTTGATTTTTCCATGAATCAAATACATGATCAAATGACACACATTGATAATGATCTCATGTCAAGAGACCAATACTCAGATTCTTAGATAGGAACAACCGATAACACCTAAACAATATGATGTTCTTATTAGATGATCTTTCGCCATATCCTCTCATACCCGAGATCACCAATTGGGAAATTAATGGTAAAAAGGATTATTGGTTATGAGCCCCCCAGCACCTGAGGGTCACACAAAATTTATTTCATGTCAATATGAAGTATCTAGGCCATAGTACATAACTTTTAGATTATATAATGGTATATTTATGTTCTTATTATTTATTAGGAACTATTATAACTTTTTATATGATATGCAATCTAAGGATATTTCCCTAATTATATTGGATGTAGATGTATCAACAATATTCGGATAAGATAAACAAATGTATATATCAAATTGTATAAATGTAATTGTAATCAAATAAAATACAAAATTTTTTTATGGGGAACCCACTTTGAACAATCATTTCCCCATGTTATGATGTTAAAATAAGTAAATAATATCAATAATAGTTTCTTATGTGAATTATTTTTGGGAGATATTAAAGGCTTGTTAGGGATTTCTTTGTTTCTCTCATGTTTGAAAAAAATAAAATTATTAAAAAGTGAATGAGTTTTATTAGTTATTTTATTATGCTAGTTATATGAAAATTTAAAATTAAAAGTTTTTGGGCTCGTATTGAAATGATATATTTGATTTATGTAATGTAACAACAGGAAAATTAAGTTTATTTTTTCATAAAATGGGTTTGAAATTAATTATTGAAGGATTATGTGTGTGGTTTCATTACTATATTGGCATGTGTTTTCAAAAAAAATATTATATTAACTTTTTGAGTAAAAAAAATTCATTCCATCACGGTGTTTTTGAAAATCATGAATATGATTTATTACATTTTAATTATGTTTTTAAAGGTGTTTTGAAACAAAATGGGATTTCCGATTGTATTCTTGTTGGGGGGATATTGTTACTCATCATGGATATTTATTTTGAATGGTTGGATTATATCGGAAGACAAGACTTTGGTATATTGGTGACTATATGGGTGCTTCCATTAATTTAGTTGTAAACTAGATAAGGGTTATTTTAGGTGAGGCCTCTTGATGTCCCGAGTTATATTACATATTTAAGATCTGATAGGGTAGCCAATGTTTGGTGAGGGACTCCAGGATACCTTTAGAACCTATTTCTTTGGGATATTACCTTTATTAGGTTATTTAAGGTGTGTTACAAACTATTTATACCCACTATCATACAATTTATGATTATAAAATTATTGTTTATTTACATCATTTTTTCTATATGTTAATCTAATACATATAAATGCTGAAATTTGATTGGTTTATAAAACCAAAAGAATTATAGAAATATTTTAAAATTTAAAATTTATTTCAAAATAGTTTTTATACAATAATAAAAGGTTCCTTGTGAATAATGTTATGTATATTCATGGTGTAATCCTTGTAGAATCTTCCTCACACCATGCATATGTTGCTGGGTATATGAATGATTATTTTTACAGGATATGGGTAAGATGAAAGGGAAATTTTTAGTTTAGTATATCATATTGATTCCCATATTCCTTATATGATGTCATGTTTGTGGGGAAAAAGGGCCCTTAGAAGTTGGGCCCCTACAGAGCATTTTGGGATCCTCAATGATTTTGGGTTGTGTTATATAGGCCAATTCGGCCTTTGCATCATTTTGTTGTTATTGTTTTCATGAGGTTGGTTATTATTTTGTATGGTGATTATGTGATGTTTATGAATTACCATTCATTGTTTCTACTATATATACAACGTTTACCAAACATTATTTTTTGAAAATGTGGATTTTATGGCATGGATAATAAACTTTTGTTTGGGTAATGCCATATTTAAGGGAGAAATTCATGTAACGTTTAATTTTATTGTAAGGATGAAACCATTACTAAATGGTTTTATTTTAATAACCTAGTTATTATCACATACCTTTGGTATTTGGGAATAAAATTTGGACTTTGTGGTGATCTGGATCAGGCGATAGGTCAGGATACCATGAACCGATTCATTACAAAATGGTACCATACCCCTCTTGATATTGGGGTTCAAAAGGTAGTATGGCGATAAAATCATTATATCTTGAGAGGTGTGTAAGGGGATGGTCTATAAAACTATTCCTCCTATGAAACCATATGTTATCATGTTTGTTTAATAGTTGTGTCTTGGATTTGATATTAATTTTGAGTTTATTTAATGAGATTTAATGTTTATTTTTTGTTGGTTTTATGTAGAAAACATGGGTTGATTTTATAAATTTTAAGTCTCAATGTGAAAATGGGAGGAAATAAGAGGCACACAGCTTGCGTATATATTAAGTAGAAACCATACATAACCAATTCATTTAGGTTTTAATTTCTTCTAGTACTATTTCATAAGGATGGATTATAGTTTTTCAAACCCTACAACCAAATCATACATTCTAGGAAACTGCTTAAAATTTTATAGTCATCACCATTTGGTAGTTTTAAATGTTGAGATTGTTTTTATTACCTATTTTGGTGTAATTTAAGGGGGTTTTGTTAGTATATAGATGATTTTGGAATTGATTTTTAGTATTGATTATGTTTTATGCCTTTTTTATAGAACATGCCCCCATATGCACCCTTAGGTGTCTGAAAGAGGAAGCCATTTAGAATAAACCATATGGAAATCCACCCATGCTTTCCAATATCATTGAATATTTTATCCAATACAATCAATCTCCAGGTAAATGTATTGATCCTGGGAAATCACAAATGGTTGACCAAGACAAAGAGTTCACGATGTTGAATTAAGCATCATTCTGAGGTGATCGATTATGTCATGAACCAAAAAAATGGGTAGATAATATTGAATGAATATTCTAATTCTGATGGAATTATGGGACATCCTAGGATTTTATTTATAGCAATGTGATAAAAATTCATAGTTAAAGGTGGTGGAAATTGATATTGTTGTCTAATCACCCTGATGATCATTCTTGGATTAAGTCTAAGAAGTTTTCCAACTAGAAATTTTATCTTGTGTCATTGAGTGTGGATAAATCCAGATAATCAATGATTTTTGAACACAAATACCATTTAGTTATATATTACATCACTTAGTTTACCATAATGATTTTTTCCCTAATCCTATCACAAATGACTATTAAAGGATCGTTCTTTTGAAATGGGTTTAAACCCCAATATGAGATCAAATATCCCCTTAATTTTTCTATCAACCTAGGAATTTTTTTTTGAAAAAACAATGATAGTAGAGGTGGAAATAACAAGTTTGAATATCATCAATGGAATCCCACTACAACAAGTGGAAGAGAGAGATATTACTTTATTCAAAAGAGGAAACATAAGAATAAATGATATTGTACCAGTGTTAGTGTGAAATATCTTTACTCTTTTTCTTTGGTGAATTTAGTATGGAAGTCAATGGTATATTGTTATTGCGGGAGGTCTGGTCACACCCATCATGTCTCCCTTGAGGCTCTGAGTAATTTTCATTAGTCTAGATTGCTAGTGCATATCCAATGTTATGGTAAATTCCATCTTCAATGCAGTATGTTGGGTTTTTCACATACTACAATATCTTAAGATCATTATGATGAATCTATGTGTTTATGAAACTAGCTATGGACAAAATGAATGATGATCCTAGTTTATATCGAAAGATATTTTAGAGATGGGCTGAATAGTATTTATAAAAACATAGAAAAATTTTGTAATCATTTTAGATAAAAATATGTTGGTGTGATTGATAAATCATGCACATGGTCATGTAATGTTTAAGAAGATAATGTAATAGAAAATAAAAAAATTATAATAGTTTTGTTGAATGAGAAACTATACTTACTGTTAAATACCTACTTCTACTCAAGAGGAGTGGTAGTAAATATAATAGATAAAACCATTTACAAATGATCATACCCAAAAAAACACAACTCTTTATGGGTACATTATGAACCTGTCCTATTATGGGATAGAAAAAATATAATATCTTTACTAGGATCAAGTTCAACCTATGAGTAACTAATTTTTTATCAGGTTAGAATCACCAAGACACTTCCTTTTATATGGAGGCACAATCTTGTGTTAGTTGGGTTATAACTTCACTAAATATGTGACAATACAAGAACAAGAAAACTCAAAGAAATATATAACTACTTAAACTATTAAAGATGAAAAATACCAGTGGAATAAGATTTATTATCTACTTTAGAAAGATTATGGACTTTGAAAAACTAGGTGAACTAAAAACAATCAGCACTTTGGAACAAAATGGATAAGTAGAATGTATAAAAATAGCTCTCTTATCACATCAAATGAATCAATCAATTGTATTTTGTGTCGTTAAAAATCATGTGTTTACCTTCTTTCCTCATAATATCTTAAGAGATTATTCGATAATAAAAATATCATAACGTCCATAAACGTATTCATGCGTCTATTTCATAGGAAACATTCATAGTATTCTGTGGTTATAAATAATAAGGAAATGAAATATTTTCATTACTATCATGAGGAATTATCCAAAATTGATCCATAAAAAAACTAGTTAATACCAATACAAATAATATTTTTAACATTTATAAATTTTTAAAAATATATAAAATTGTTCAAAAACCAAATATGAACTTGAATTAAATCAATATACCAAAATGATAGAAAAATATAGTGTATAATGGATCTAAAAATGGTATGTTATGTACCTTATAAAGGTCAAAATCATATGTGTAAAGCTCCACATTTCTCTTCATGTTGAGCAAAGGAAGATTTTAAATCTTATAAAATATGTAATAGAATTATTCAATATTCCTATTCCTTATTAAGGTATGTATAGAAAGTTTAGTGCTATGTAAAGGTACAATAAAAATCACATAAGACCTGTAAGGGTAAAAATGTTATTGTGTATTGAGTAATGGTAGTAAGATTCTTATTAATGTAAAAAACGAATCTAATATGTTTCATAATGGAACAACAGAACTCAAATAAATGTAATCAGTTAAAAAATGGAGTTTTGTAAAGATTATACACAAGTACATATGGGAATGAAATTTAAGATGTAATAGTTACATAAGGGTTCAAAAATTCTATGTAAAGTTAAATTGAGTCTACAGAAGGTTACCTAAGGGTAAAAAGCTTATCTTCATTAAAAAGTAGACAATATAAAAATTAATTAGTTAAAAAATAAACATAATGTAACATATCAAATATGTTAAAAATTATAATTATCCATTTAATCATGTGCGGTAATTGAAAATAATGTAGTTTATATTTAATGTTCAAATAATCAAACATAAATCATCAATCGTACAATAAAAAGGTACTCATTTAGAAAATATAAAAATAAAAACCAACTCTATTTTTAAAATTATGAAAATGAAAATAAATTTAAAAATTTTACAAAAAATTTGTGATATTTTGAATTTTATAAAAAATATAAATAAATTATCCTATATTTTACATATATTTTGGGCTCAAATTACACTATAAATAATTAAATCCCCCCATATTCATTTTATCGTCATGATTGGAACTAAAAAGAATAAAATAGGATTCAATTTATATAAATATGAAAAAAGTATGACGGTCAATGAATTTTTTTGAATAGAAGATTTTAATTTAATGAGACATGACCAAGTTGAACTAAAATAAACAGACATAAAATTTCAAACCATATTTGAAAAATCATAAAATCAAGAAATATAAACTGACCATGAATTAAAAATTTCTTTGTATATTAAATAAAAATTACATATTTCAAAGCCTTTTACTCTATAAAAAAATACAAACAAAAAATTTCTGAAAATACATTAAATTATATTCAAGGAATTATAAAATTCTTTGTAATTAATAAAAATATACAATATATTTAGTATATTACAGTAAACTAAGAATAAAACATATAAAACATGCACCCTAGCAAAGGGGAAAAAATATATATAGTATTACGATACCATCTCACTAAATTTTAACATGATAGGGTATGAATACTGGCTAAATGAATATATACTTACATGGGGATATAGATAAGAATAGGTCCAATAGGATTGAAATAATATCTATTAAGTAACAATTCTTTACATGTATTTTTGACATTGAAAATATATTTAAAAGCATAATAATTTACATGACCAAAATAATAAACATATTCTAAAGAATAATCACATGCATAATGACCAAAAGAACCACATTAAAATAATGTTATTAAACATACTTTAGGTTAGTTTGCCTCTAAAAATTCATTTTTATAGATCTATGGTGATCCATCGTCAAAACCAATACAACTATCAGTTTTCTTCTATTATTCAAATTTTTTATTCTAAAAAAATTCATCAATACTTTGACTTCCATTAGTGAATTTTGATAACCCATCATTTAAACATTAAAAATAATATTTTATCTTTCCATTATTCATTTGAATAATTTGAATATCATCAAAAATTGGGCCTTTGGTACCTGAGGAAGAATTTATTAGATAATTAATCTATTTTTCCTCCATAAAAATTTATATTTTATAATGTTGAATTCTTCATTTTATTTATCAAAAATGGAAACATTATGTTTTAATTTTTATTGTGCAATGAGATTCATAATTTATATAATGAGTTTTTCATGATATTTATTCAACATTTTAGGAGTTCTAGAATTTTTTTAAATTACCAATTGATATTTATCAAATATTACATTCAAATATTTAAATCTAGATTTATTATAATTTTAATAGAAACCAATAGATTAAAATCCAGATTATACAATAGTTTTACCTTTAGTATTATCATGAAAACATATAGGTTTTAAATATTCATGAATATGATAATTTATTACCATTGAAAATGTAATCATTAATTAAAGGTTACATCTTTTATTCTCTCTTCCAAATAACTCATTTCTCAAATAAAAATCTTAAGCTTAACTCTACCCACTATAAAAATATTTCATTCTTTTCTTCCAGTACTTTATATATTTTATTAAGTTCTTCAGCTTCAAAAAATGTAATTTAATGGGACACTTATCTTTTAATTCAAAACATGTTTACTGAAGAACATAATTATATTTATTAACATTTCTTTATAATTTAAAAAATTTCTTATAATTGTTCTTTCAAACCTCCTTGGATGTTTTAAATTGATTCACGAGTCATTGGATGATATTTACAATATTATTTAACGAATATCATTTTTAGCACTATATTAATCTGTATTATCACAGGAATATTCATAAGAAACTTATTTTTCGGACTTAAAACAAGAAACTATATTTTATTCCCATAATATTCACTTTCATTATTATTCATCTCCATTTCATATTGTAGAAGTGATCCAAATATCTCATCAATGGTGTATATAGTAAATAAATTACATTATTTAATAGTAACCTTCTTAGAAAGATAATTTTTGAGTATGGATTAATATATCCTTTCAATATGAGCTTTAATTTTCATCATTTTTTCACGAGAGACAATGCTATTCAAATTTTCTTTTAAATTGGTGGTTTATCACACTAATTATTTCAGGTTCAATAATTTTGAACTCTTCAAACATAGCTCTATGAAAACCTCACTTATTTAAGTAACTTATTAGTTCCTTTATGTGTGGGTTTTACAGTCCTCCAAATGTTAGTAAAAGTTTTACAAGATGAAAACAGTTATAAAAACTTTTACTTAAATGATATATTATAAAATTTTATAACTTTGAATATAGAATATATTTTGTATAATCATTTTAGTTTAATTTTTTAGGATAGTTATTACGTATTTTATATGGTATGTTCATTATGATCTAGTATTCAAAACCGATATTTTGAAAAATTCCTCCTTTTTATCCATCCAAAAACCATAGTCACTTATATTGAAATGTTGTGATATTTAAGAATTTTAAAACACATATGTATGGAATTTTAAATTTTGAAAATCAATATTCTCTTAGAATTTAGTCTAGGAAATAAATGTTATATTAAATACATATAATATTAAAAAATAAAGCTATAATATTCAAGGTACATGCTATAATACCAATCCCCAGTCATTCTTTTGATGGAAAGATGGTCAAGAGGGGGGTGAATAGAAATTTTAATTTTTTTAAAAACTATTAACATCTGATTAGATTAAAATATGCATGTGAAAAAATAGATCATAAACATGTTAAGTATAGTGATCAAGTAGATAACATAAGGAAAATAAAACAAAAAGAAAGAACACCAAGACTTAAATAGTAGTTTGGGTCAATGTGAACCTACATTTACCCTTCACTCTCCTCTTATTCATGAGAATAAGGGTATTAAATATAATAGATATTTCCTTTTATATAGGAGATGGACCATCCTAAACCAACCCTTTAAGATTACTAGAAGAGACCATACAATTATAATACATACCAAAATTTAATATTTCTTCTTGGTACAAGATGTATAACTATTTTTGATCAGGTAAGAATAAGAAAGATATTTCATTTTGGATATATGAACAATCGTGTGTTATTTGGGTTTAAAATAAATATATTACATTAAAATAAAATAAAAAATGATCGAAGAAATATATAATGATTGAATAAGATAGAAAAATAAATAAACACCAGAGTATAACTAGATTGTTCAGACCTTTTAAAATGTTGATGAACATTAAAGCATAGGGAAATATATAAATCCTGAACACATATCAACAACAAGATTATGAATAATTAAGAACATGAAATCTTACAACCCTTTTAATGAATCTATCAAATTTATTTCACATTGTTAAAACTCATATGTTTCACTAATTTATTTACCCGATATTGAAAGATGATTCTCCAATGGATATATCATCAATTCCATGATCTTCCTCATTTGGTTATTTATTGAGAACAAGTTATAACTTTATATTTTGAGAAATAATAATATTATAAAATGTTATATTTTCCCACATGAGGAATTATCCGACATTATTCCTTTGATAAACCATGATAAAACTAATTGTAATATTTTTATTAAAATTTAATATTAATATATAGATTAATAATTTAGTTAAAATAATCATATAAACTTCTAGTAAGTCAAAATATGAAAACAATAGAAAAATTGAGTATTGAACGACTGTAAAAATGAAAACGTAAAAACCATGTAGCGGTCAGAATAATATGCATAAAGGGTAAAATTCATATTCATGCTCTATAAAGGATTATTTAAAAAATATAAGATACATAAATGTATTCTTGAAGATACATAGTCTATCTAGAATTTAGTATATCGATTTAATTATTATGTTAAATTACAATTAAATTTATGCGCATTTTTTAATGGTTAATTGATAATATTTTGTTTTATACAAAGGTAATAATATTCTTCATAAGTTTACCAATAAACATTCATATATTGTGTAAATTTATAATAGAAGTCATGTAATGGTAAACAATTTAAAAAAATATATTTCTGTAATGGTAAGACACAATTATTAATGAGAAAGATAATTAAAATGTAAAAGTTGTGTAAGGGTACAAACAATATATGTAAAGATAAACTATGTATTAAAATGGTTATGTATGGGTAAAATAATTGTTAAATTGAATTGAAAAATTAAACAACATAAACATTAAAAACCTAAATAATAAAAACCATGTGATTTAGCAATGTTATGAGAAAATATAATTATTAATTTAAAAATCACGGTATATAGAAATTATGTGTGGAGTTATTAATATAAAAAACCATACTTTACTCATCAAGAATTCAATGAAAATATCTTCATTAAAAATTCATACTAATAATAAGGAAGATTCCTACTTTTCTAGGAAGTCATTGAGTGGGACTAATCCAGAGTCTGATTGTAGTAGAGCTTGTTCTAGAGAATATAGAATATGGTACCCCCAATATGAGAGGCACAATTCTTATTTATTCTTATATAGGGTTGAACTTGTTAAAAAATGAACTTATCATTCAATAGTTTCATGAAAAGTGATTTATTCTTGGGTGGTGTAACCAATTTTGATGTCATATGTAATGAATCTCACCCAATAGTTTGGAATGAGGAAAGATCATGTCTTTGTGTTTCCATAGTGTTGGTTCGTGATTGCTGATTTTAATATTTTATGGTGATTTATTGGTCATTAAACTCGATTTTTTTATCTCATTACTTGAATAGACTGGACGATTGTTTTAGAAGAACATATCATTTTTTATCATTGAATATTCCATTTCTTATCTCATTTTTGGATCACACACACCTTTCAAACTGAGAATTGCACTAGGTTAGGGGGACAATGACTAGTTATACCAAATGTTTTACTTGATATCATTCCTAATGTCAAGATGAATCTTTGATGCAACTAAGTAGAGTTTCGTTGGTCATATTCTAGTGTGGTCTATATGTATATCAAGGTCTATTCAAATTATTTTTCTATGTTACATCCCCAGTTGGAGGTGAATTTATCTATCAAATTAATCTATAGGATGAGCTGAATCTATTTTATATATTAGTACTTTCCTCCAATTTAGATAATGTAGTTGAAATATGACAAGGAGTATCATGATGTTAATGGATTTATTCGATTGATAATGTGACCCTGGGAATCACTAGTAAGATTTTCAAAGTAGGCAGATGTAAGCATAAAACTTTTAATGGATTATATGAATCTAAAATTGGTAAAAATGAATAATAAGTAACTTTTATCCAGAATTTATGATCTCTTCTATCATCTCAAGAGAGCCTGGTGGTTTCCAAAGTTTGATATATGATCATTATACCATCTGTAGGGTGTACATGATGGGGATGTTCCTAATAAATATTTTAGGAGAGGGTTTGTTCATCATGATTGTTTAGTTATTCCATTCATACTTTACAAAGTTCATGTGGTTCTCAGGGGTTTGGTGACCCGAATCTTCCATCGCTATCGATATTATTTCAGGGTGGTGTTTTTGGATGACATCCCAGTGTACTATAAATCAGGTGAAGAAAAAAATAACCATATAATTATAGACATAGAAACCATAAGAGGGAATCATGTGTATTCTACGATATCTGAATTATAGTTTTAGATTTTAGAGAGGACATTATTAGGTCACAAGATATATATGAAATAAATCTTAATAGATATTGAGAATATCTAAACAATTATATATTGGGAGTATCCCAAGATTTTTTTTGAGATCGTGTGATTTCATGGTATGGTAGGATATTATAAGCATTTCATATAACATTTTTAAGGTTGGATTCATCCTCAATTTATTTTTCATAAAAGGTGGTGAAGCTTAAATAGACCAAGAAGTGATAGAGGTCTCTAGAGGTGTTGAAATTGTGGTCCATGTATTGTGCTGCTTTACGACTAGGATTGTGGTGTGTATTGATGTAGCTTGATCGTTTGATGGAATATGTCTTTCACATGTAAGTCCTTCATAATTAGAATTACCCCAATCACAACCACTAATATGAAACAATTATTTAGTTTTTAATGACATTGCCACACTATATTTTTGAGCAGCGATTTACAATGTACTCAAACAATAAGAATATGAGGTATATTTTTACCCAAAGGTATTCAAACCTTCCATAGTGTCACTTTTTGGAGTATATATAGTCTATTTGAATTTATATATCCTATACATCTAGAAATGGGAATGTATTATCCAACATATTGAATAAGAAACTACTAACCTATATGATAACGGAATCCTAGGAGGAATAGTTCCTGATGGGTTTTTTTAAGATTATGATAGATGTGGAAGAGGAGAATAATATGTTCTTTTGGATTGTGTGTGGGAGGAAAATTTTTGAGATGCATAGATTATGATTATTCAAGAAAATTATTATGGATTATAGTATATTAATTGGATTATAAATATTGGGGATCCCTTGTTGAACGATATAAGTCTCTGAATAGTTCCACTATATTTTGGAAGAGGACTTTCATTCCATTGTTGATGAGGTAAAAATTTATGGGTGATCAGAAACAATATTATTGGTGCATTTTCTATAGGGATACCAATATGTTCTATGAAATAAGATGTTGGTAGTGGTGGATGAGGATAAGATGACCAGTTAATGATTTTTTATCCCCATGTCTTACCTGTCAGATAATTAAAGAGAAGCATTAGAGACTAGATGGATTTTTATAGCCCTTATTATTGTATGAATGTGGGATGATATCATAATCGATTTATTAACGTCAATACTTGGGATTACTATAATATTTTTAAATTTTTTCACCAATTGAATATATAAACATACTTTTTATCCACTATGAACTCAATGAAGGTGGAGGATCTTAGACTCATTTTTATGAGATACATTTAGAGTTTAAAACATGCCTTTATTCATTATTTTTTATATGTACTGTCACTTAAGTTCATAATTATGGAAAATTTATCTTGTGGTGATTGTCTTCCAACTAAAATTGTACACAAATTATCACCCATATAAAAATGGATAGACTAGAAGATCCATTTAGATTCTCAAGGACTTTATCTAAGCATGCGTACTTAATTTCAATGTCTCAAGGGAGAAACAATTATCACTAATAAAATTTTACTAGAACAATATTTTCTAAGTATCAATAAAAATATATCCCATTGAAACTATATAAAGATAACCAAGTTGATCTCTTCTTTGTTGAGTATAATTTGCTGGGTACTTCTTGTTGGAATCTAGTCCCATATAAGAAATAATAGAGAAGGAATAGTTAATTAGAAAGAGTTTGGAGACAACTCAGAGTTATCAAAAATCTTATGCTGATCATAATTGTTCTTCATTGTAGTTCATTTTTGGTGAGAAATCATTTGTAAGCATTTCTCATAGGTTTGAAAACCGTTGGTTGGGGACATAAAGAATGCTGGAACAACATTTTTTTGATTTTTTATATAGGGGGTCGTATTAGAAAGGTGGAATGATAATTGGTGTTACTACATTGATTGAAATCCATTCATAATGTGTTTCATGTATCACTGTTGAAGAAATACCATATGAACCAATCCAATGTGATTGAATTAGAGGATCTAGAAGGGGAGCCTGACACAAATTTTTTCGATCAGCCTATTCTTATATTGGATTATCATATTATGGAGATATGTTGATGACATATTACATTAACCAATGTGATATAGTTGTGCAATCAAGATATTCATAAGACCTGGTAATGTAATGAAATTATTAGTGAGAGAGAAATGGCCTCTCATTTCTAAAGATTCTAATTATTGATGACATTTTGGATGTAGAAAGTTATATACTAGGGGAAATCACGAGACTAATTGGGTTACTAGATTGTTTTATTTTTTTTCTTTTCAATTTTTTATCGATTGAGTTATTGGGGTCTAGGGGATGAAAATATAGATTTTCAAAAAAAGGGCTAGGAAGAACAGTTGGCGCAAAGTTAGTAATAAACATGAACCTAATTATGTGAGGGTTGGATTAGAGAGACAAGATCCATTTTTCATTTTTTGTGTGACCATGTAGTATTTCCATGAAAACTGTGAAACAATTTTTGTAAAAGTGAGCTGACTCACACAGTGGGCTTATGGTATGGAAAACTGTGTAGCCAAACTATTCAGTCTTATCATGTTACATAATTGTTTGAATTTAAAAAATGTGAAACTATCATGTTTTTACCCCTAACCCCTCGTTTATTTAACATCTCATAATGTAGCTGCCTCATTTATCCTTGGAACCTATTCCCCCATCTATTTGTTAGTGATTTTCTAATGGTTTTGGTGGTTCCTCTCAAGGTAAACCTTGATTTATCTTGATGTATTCCTACATTATTCCTCAAATTCCATGATAATCACATTTCATCATGGAAATATATCCTTGAAGTCCACTAGGGTTTAAACCTAGGGTTTAAACCAAGGGTTTATGTTGGCGTTTTAATGAATTTCATATTGTTAATGTCTTATAGGGGTTTATATATTCTATTCCTTATAGTTTTTAGAAAAGGTTGAGGCATTTCATTGCCTTTGAGGCAGGTTTCTCTACATAACATGAATTTTCAATAGAGATAAATAATGATATTGAAATTTTCTTAGGGTTTTTTTAGAAAAAATAAAATTTAAATTAATTATTGAGGGATAATGTGTGTCGTTTTATTATTTTATTTTTATTTATTTGAATGTTTTTATGTTTATCTTGAATTTTAAGGTTAAAATCATTTATATTCGGATATAGATAATATTTTACACATTTTTTCAAGGTATTTAAATAATATGAACCCTCATAACTTATCAATTTGATATTTTTAGATGAAATTAGGATTTATAGTGTGCTAGAGGCTCAAATGTGAAAATTACTTAATTCAGCGATTTTTGCATATTTTAGTCACATAGGTATTTTGGGCATAAAATTTAAATTATAATTCCAATTTTAGTGAATATTTTTTAGGATTAAAGGATTAATGAGCCCAATATTTTTATTTTTCTACCAAGGTCTTGTTCAAACATTTTTCAGTTGTAAAAAAAACAATATAAGAAACATGTCATGTAGATAGAGTGGAACCCCCTACGGAAATGAGACATAACTCTTGATACACATATCCCGTTGAGGTGATTCCAGTTTAATTTAAAAAAGTAATCATATTTTCATTTCTCCATTATAGTTTAATCAGTTATGAAATCATTAAGATGTTCGTTGAATGGTCACTATTGAAGGAATATTTCTAGAATCTTCAAATAGAAAAACTCAAACTCCTTAATTATTCCATAACTTCCTCTTACTCTTCCAATTAATGTGAAATATAGAGGGGAGATAGGAAATTAAATTTTTGACAACATAAAAAAAGATCACATTGCAAGATTCGATGAAATTGTGGAAAAAAATGGTGATGAATTTTCAAGGATAGATTCTGGAGCGGAAGCTTCTACACATATTTATTTTCTTATTTTGTTTTTATTTTCATTATTTTTTAATTTAGTTTTATTTTTAATGTAATTTTAATTATTTTAATTTAAATAAATATAATTCATGCATGGTTTTTATTTTTGTGTTTCCATCCACCTATCCAAAACCTTTTCATCTCTATCTTGTTTACAATCTTCTCTTATTTTCTTCGGGTTTTTTTTGTGATTTCATGTGTGTATTTTTCTTCTTTTGTTATTATAATCATTATTATTTTTTATTTTATTTTATTAATATCTTATTTATCATATTAAATTCATGAAATATTACCCTAAAATTGCACGGATAACCAAAGTCATGGCCTGGTAGAGGTGTGTAGCAGTTTTATTTATTTTTCACTTATACTATTATGTTTTATTATGTTTGTGATGGGAAAGAGTGATGTGCATGGGTTTGGAAATAGTCCACCAAAATAATAATATAATTAACATATCTATTATTTTATTAAAACTCTTCCCTCCCATATAATGGACACAAACTCTTCATATGATGTTGTTGAGCCACTCAGTGGATGAAATGAAATATAATGGAGCTAGATCCTGGGAGATTCCATACTCTATATTGAGGTGTTCCATCAAAATTGATTATAGGAGGTGGTGAAATTATGATTTAAAAATGAATTCGATATTTAACACTACTATATAAAAAAATTTATTTATTCATGAGATCCCATAATTGAATGATCAGACTTAATATAAACACAAACAAGGAGAAGTATACAACTAAAAAAACCAAACCATAAACACCATGTTCATTCATTACTAAATAAAATTTTCCATTTCATGTTAGCTTAATTTTTTCGTTAATTTACATTATGTATCATTCCATGATTAAATAAAAACTAACAAAAAGTTGATTTTTTGTGATTTACATTTAGTGAGTGAATAAATGAAAAATATTCTCAACTGATATGCCCCTAGTCAGCCAAATTTTTGCACTCAGAAAACATAGAAATTTTTATAATCTAGACCACATGATGGGCCTACGTCAAAACTGGAAGAGTTTCCTTAGAGCCAATTAGTAGTTTTCCTTAATTTTTTTATTCTAAAATTTTAGATAGATTACATTATTTTCAAAATTAAAATAACCATAAAAATTTATTTTTCCATGATATATCTAAAGTAATATTATTATTCATGGCACGATTACTCACATGTAAAATATCGAGGAAAAGATGTTGATTATTGTGATGTAAGTGATTGGTAGACAATGATGAGTAATACCATTTATGTCATGGGTAAAAAAAATGGAATAATCATTTTACTATGTCTGTGTATTGATAGAGTAACCCAAACCTGAGCCAGAGTAATAACCCGAGGTATTGGTTGAAGAAATTTCACCACTCGTATTTGAAATTAACGAACCTGAGGAGGTAAAGGTGGAGGTACCTAAATATTCATTACAACTCAATCAACCATTTCTATAGGAGACAAATTAATGATTACATTCCACTAATTTATTAGAGGGTGATTTTGTGAATTTTTATTTATTTTTTATAAAATTAGTAAAAATTATAATGAAACATGATTTCCTTATTCGATACAAAGTTGAAGATACATCACTATAACTTATCTCTCTAGCCTTAGAAGAGGAAGAAACCACTGATGTAGTGGAATTTGAATAATGGATTGAGGATCAGGACTACTTACCTTCATCCATTGAAGATCTACTACTAGAGGAACTTTTAATTGACAAGGAGAATCAAACTGAACCAATTTAGGGTGTTTAAACATTCATTATGTCTATATCAACCAATTTTTCTGAAACTAATTTGAGTGTTACTTCAGATATTTTGAATTTTCATAAAGATCCGGCACCAATATTTCCTTAGAAAAAAATGGAGAAAATGGAAATGCACATATTGGGGAACATACAGATCTCCATGAATATATATAACATTTATTAGAGGAAGAACCAGAATAGATCTCAGTGGATCATCTGGAATAACCAGACACACACACTTCCCATATTAAATGGGAATATTTTGAAATTAATTTTGTTTCATAATAAATTACATTATAATCTCTCTTTGATTATTATTTTCATGTAATAAATAGAGAGAAACTACTAGATTGTAATTAAGTCATTAATAAAGTAGAATTGAGGGGAATGGGAGGTTCCATAAATCATTTTACCCCCTTCTATGCATGTCGTATCACATTAAGAAGGGGGAGGATCTAGTTTACTCTCTCCATATAGTTCTACTAAACAAGAACAAAGTAGATATGGATGCTAGTAAAATCCACATGTTTTATTTTATGTCCAAGAAGATCAACCCATAATCATATTGAGGATAAAACTAGTAATAACCTCTAGAGGCAGTAAAAAACTAGGCCCCACTTGAGGGATCATAACAATATATATCCTTGCATTCCCACTATGAATATTATATTTTGAATCTATTTTTTTGGATTAGTTTTTCCTGAAACCCACTCCATCCTAACTTTTTGACATTTAATTATGTGATCCATGTGCTTAATTGAGTAATTTTCTTTTACAGTTCCTTGATAGAACATGGTAGCTAACAAATATTGGAAGAGAAAAATTAATCTTTATGGTAATGTTACATTATTTTTTTGTTTATCATTAAGCCTTCTAATTTTCTCCCAAACATGTTTTCAGATTTAAATGTTGAAATTTCATGCCCATTCATGAATAATGATTTTTTTTACTTATCTAGAAGACATGAGTTTATTAGTAATATAGTAATTGCATGATTTAGTTTATATTATAAATTATATTGAATGAATAAAATGGAGGATTGTATTATTAATATGAAAAATGGATATTATAATGAGGACTCTTGATTTGAAGAAATTATTTGATTCATGTAAATTAAATTTCTCTACCATTTTATGCTTTGAAATTATAATTTTTTTTAAATTGAGTTTCTATTATTAATCATGCCTTGAGTGATTTTACAATATCATATTTTCTTTTTTAGAGTATTTCTAGACCAAGTACTTCGTATTTATTATTGGGAATACTTATTGAGTGATATTGGGATATGTCACAAACTAGAACACACATTTGAACTTATCAAAGATATGACCGTGCAAAAACGATTTAAAATAATTTAGTCATATTTTGATAAACCACTTATCCTTAAAATACCACCTTTACATCAATACATATTTATCCCATAGTGACCATGAATGACCAATATAGGGACAATCCATGTTTTAAGAAATTTTTATCCATTCCAACCATACTCTTGGTATTTTCCTGATATTTTAAATATGATGTGTGGGGGTGAAGGGAATCATGGTGGAAGGGATGACGTACATTGTAATGAAAATTTTTCGACGTGATTATTTTGGGAATAAAAAATGTTTGTTGATTAAATCATGATACTTCATTATTTTTCCCTCTTGAATTAAAAACTGGAAAATGAAAAAATAAACCACAAAAATGAAGAAAAAATGGGTTGTAATTGGGGAAAACAAAAAATCACCACTATTAGACCTATGATTTTTATCATACGTGGTTAGGTTGTGGATATAAATTTTATTTTATTAATAACTTTTTAAAAAATAATAAAAACAAAAAGGTTTAATAAAAAAGAAAAAAATTATAAAAGTTAAAAAAACTATTCAAGATGGTGTAAAAATCATTCATTATGCATTATATTATAATAACCTTTAATTTTAGATTTGGGGAAATTTGAGTTGCTACTTGGAACGAGATAATTTCATTAAAATTTTATTTTTGATATCATGGATTGTACTTAAGAGATCAACCACCTCCTTGAGCCTTAATTTTTAAATAATCAAATCCTACCAACCATAATCGACAAATTCATCTGAACCATTATTGTAAAGTCATCATGATTTTATGTGCCTTTTGTCTTCAAAAAGTGGGGAATGTATTTATATTGAAATATTATGTATAAGAATATTTTATTATGATATTATAATTAATATAATTGAATTGTATCATGAGTGATGAAAGAAAATATTCATGGGTGAGGTAAATCATGATTTGACATTTTTAATAATAATTAATTGAGGAACTTAAATGAATAAAAGGACAAGTTCCATAATTTTTCAAAGGGAGAAAGTAAAATACATTAATTTATTATTTCTTTGGAAAATGGGAAATAAAATTGATATCTTATGTGACATTTTACAATTTTATATTATAATTATTTTTTTTATCTAAATTGCTTTGGATTTTAAATATCAGCAACCATGGTTCCCAATGAATTCTATATTGAAATTTCATGCTTTAGGAAAAGCATTATTTAAGTGTGAGGGGAATTGATAGAGATAATATTTTTCTCATTTTTTCTATGTATTTAAATTATTTAAACAATACCAATTAATCAATTTGATCTTATTTACATAAAATTTTTATTTATGGTGTATTTTGTGCCAAAATGTAAAAATTGTGTAATTCTGTAATTTTAGTAGATTATATTCACATTGGTATTTTGGTAATAACTTTTCAGATATAATTCTAATTTTGGTGACTTTTTTTAGGATTCCTTTATATATGGGTCCCACAATTTTTTGGGACCAATATTGGATTCAGATACCTTGAGGCTGAAAAAATTAATCAATGTGAAAAAACATTTGGGAGGATAGAGTGGACCCTACTTATAAAAATGAGGCATAACTAGAGCTACACATTGTCAATTGATGTAATTATAGTGGAATTTGAAATAAGAATATATAGAATAGATTCTACAATAACTGAGAGGGAGTTATAAACTCACTAAGGAGTCTATTGAAAGATCATTATTAAAGAATGATTTTATAATATTTCGATCAAAATAAAATATCAAAGTAATTATTCTATAACATATACTAAACATAGTGTATGGATATGAAATGTGGTTGTCAAATTATTTTCTTTAAAACATTCTAGAACACAGCATTGGCTGATTCAGTAAAAAAATATGGGGTATTATATAAAGAATATTTAAAGATAGATTCAGGAACAGAAATTTCAACCATTGATGGCCCATTATGTCCGGAAACCCATTAACGGACCATTATGACAACACAAAACCGCTTAAATGACTATAATTAAGAGGATAGAGTTAGATTTAGGAGGATATTGATTGGATGAGGATGATGTGGATGGCATATATAGCTTTATGATTTTCCTTTCCTTTCCGTTTTAATTTATTTTTTCCCATATAAAGCATGCTAGTTTTATTAATGTGTTTCCATTTTATTATTCCATACCTATTTCTATTCTAAAAATGATATAGTTTTCACTTTTATTCTCATTCCACCATGACCTGTTACCCAAACAATTTAGGGGATAACCTTGGGCTTTCCCCGAGGTTATCCTGTGGAGATTTCATTTATTTTGTGCTTAAAATCACATTCTTTATTAAGCTTGTGATAATCAAGAGTGATGTGCACAGGTTTGGAAATATTAAACCATAATAATGATCTCAATATCATTTCTATTATTTTATTTAATATTTTCCCATCCATTATACCAGATACAATCTCTTTATACGATGGGGTTGATCCAATCAATGGATGAAATAGCATGCGATGAAGCCAGGTCCTGGGAGATGTCACACTCTCGATCGAGTTGTGATATCAACAATGATTATTGGAGGAGGTAAAATTAATATTTCTAAATGAATTCAATATTTAATAGTACTAAATAAAATAATTTTAATTCATGCATAAGATCTCTAAATTTTATTATGAAACATAATCTCAACACAGAAAAGGGGAATGATGGAAACCAGAAAAAAAACTACAAAGTCCATGTTATTTATTTACTAATATAATTTTGTAATTGATTGTTAGTGTAATTTATAATATTTTAATTATCTTCTAAATTTCATTTCAATAATAAAATAAAAATTAATATTAAAAACAATTAGTCTTTGTGAGGTTGAATAAATAGATGAAAAAATGAGAAAGATCCTCAAGTGAGACGACCATGGTCGGAATCTGTACTACATTAGGTATATAATATTTTTTTACCATTCCCTACAATATGTGAGATTCACATTCCTTCATGACATTTATATAAATCAAAATTTATTTATAGTAAGTTTACAAAGTTGTTTTGGAAACAAAATGTGATTTCAGGTTATATTATTGATTGTGGGTTACTATTTTTTACCTTTGTTTTTTATTTGGATGGTTGAACTATGTTAGAATATTCTAGGACGTAGGTGGGTGGAAGGTTTGATGTGTATTTCCCTATATTAATGTATAAACTTGCGAGGGGTTATTTTGGGTGAAGCATTATGGTGCCCCAAGATATGTTACTTGTTTAGGATCACATTGTTCAGTTGTTGTTTTATGAGTGAGTCATAGATATCAATAAAGCCTATAGGATGAAGATATTTCTATGTTCTTATGATATTTTTGAGGAGATAAATTATATTTTTCAGAAACTATTACAATTTTTTAGGAGGTGATTGTGGTTTATTGGTGTCTTTTATCTTGTATAATCATCTTAGGATTATAAATTATGGGAGTTGTTTGGTTTATAAAACAAAAAGGATTATGAAATGTTTTCTAAATTGAAATTTTTCGAAAAAATATATTTAGACTAGAATCAAATGTTTTCACTTTGAAATGTTTTATGTTTATTCATGGAGGTATCTTAATGGGATTTTCTTCACACCCTACTTATGTCATTGACCATATGTATAATTGGTTTTATAGGTTATAGGTAAATGAATGGGAACCATACAGTTTGATGTATCTTCTTGATTATCATTTTATATCAATAATTTCATGTTACTGTTGACCATGGGTTATAAAGAGTAGGGTTAATTTGAAGCATTTTTCGATCTTAATTGATTTTTGGATGTGTTTTATTGACCACTCCATCCAAGATCTTATTTTTTTATTTTATATATATGATTTTGGTTTTCATTGTTTGTGACCATGATGTTATTTTATGAGTTAAAGTCTATTATTTACACAAATTAAGCTATATATATCTATCATTGAGTTGTGAAACTATTGATTTGATGGAATGGGAATTCATCTTATGGAAGTGCTATGAAATATTTTTAGGAGGTATCTTTGTGATTTTTATTTTTATTATAATGGTGAAAAAATTCCCAAGTGGTTTTATTTTGATATCATAGTGCTTGTCTCTAGCTCATGGAATCCCAGAATGTACTTTGGATATTTTGGTGAGAGAGGTTAGGTAACCCCTAAATTGTTTGTTATAATGATGGTACACTTCATAAAATATAATGGAAATTGAGTTAAATAATTATTTATTCAAAACTATATGTTTTACATCATTATTGAGATAATTATATAACTAATATCTTATTAAATCATAAATTACAAAAAAAATTTGGAAAATTATTAATTTTTTTTCTTATTATGAAAATAAATCATTATCATTCTGAATGATCTCTCAACTACTGTATACAATAGATTTTTAATTTGACTTGAATTTAGTGGGTTCATGATCAAAAT
Organism: Viscum album; assembly: GCA_963277665.1. Taxonomy (NCBI): domain Eukaryota; kingdom Viridiplantae; phylum Streptophyta; class Magnoliopsida; order Santalales; family Viscaceae; genus Viscum; species Viscum album. The sequence continues at coordinate 1,596,236,326 of OY728150.1, forward strand.
GATCAATAAATATTGGAATAAATATTTTATAATGAAAAATAAATAAATTATAAAAATATATGAAAAAGTATGAGATTTTTTAATTAATTATTTGTATTATAGTAAATTTGCAAATCAACAAACTTATTTATTAGTATTAATGGTTCCAAAATTAAATCTATATATATAACTGGAAAAATATATCTCTGGTTATATTTTTTTATCTGGGATGCTTATTCAGATGGGAAGCATCATTGAGCTTATTGGGAGAGACTATCCAAGCCACTAGAGGAGGGAGGTGTCAACATTAGGAGCCTCTTGTGTACATATCTTGCAATGCATGCTAAGCTCTCTTGTGATATTATCGAGGCCCACTGACCTTGGGGTAGGTTTATGGACTCACTGTATAAATAGAGTGAGTTTCTTTGGGCTAGTCACAACTCCTCTATTTTTCCTGTGGTTTCCCTGTTGATCGCGTCTCTGCAACCGTACTCCAGATGGATTGTCAGGAGAGGTTATATTTTTTTTTGGAACCACAACTGGTCCGGTGGGTGTCTAGGATTCCCCAGCTACCCACCTACCAACATTTCCTTTGGTCAAGCTAGCATGTATCCCACCTTCATTGTAGAGATTATGAACAATATCCAACATGATGTTTTTGACCTTATCTACATGAATGTTGGTCAGGATAAGTGTGTATTCATAGCTTCGAGTTCTGATGTTTTTTCAATGCAGGACTTCCATAGGATCTTTTTGACTTCTGACCAAACCGATGCTTGGGGGGACTCTCTCACTCAATGAAATCCCGAATATATATAATTTCTTAGTTTGGAGGATTAGGAACTGTGAAATTTAAATATATGATAATGTCAAATGGTTGGAAATTCACATTGGGTCATGTTTCTCATTTTGTAGGGCGCATATAGAGGAAACTGCGAATCACCTGTTCTTTATGGGAGACTGTGCCAATGTAGTATGGTGGGCTTTTTGTGTCTTCACAGGATGGGTATCTATAGAACAGAGGGAGTCTCTATTATTTGAGTGATGGTTTCACTGTGCAAGAGGTCTAGGGATGGAGTTGAAGGCTCATGCCTTGGTCCTTGCGCCAGGCTTTTGGTGTATTTGGACTGCTTGGAATAGGGCTATCATTGAGGGGACCACCAGCTCCTAGTGGGAGATGGTTACAAGAGTTAAGTGTTTGATGCTAGAATTGGTTTAGGTAGGAAAAGGCTGGTGGGATGCCCCCACCATGAGGATATTTTTAAACCATAATCAATTAGTGACCCCTATCTATGAGGGAATGTGAGGGTAGTGGGTTTGATGGCACCTGAATCCATTGGTACCTAAACTAAACATCGATGGTTTGTGCACTATGGGAACCCTGAGAGGTGGTGGTGTGATACATGAAAAGAAAGATGTGGTTAGGGATGCTTTTTCTTCCCACTATAGAATGGGTAACTCATTTCCAACTAATGCCCTGACAACGCACTCTGGTATCCAATTTTCTAGGTAGAGGAGCATTACCCTTAGTGTCGTGGAAACAGAATCCATAAATATCTAAAACTCTCATTTAAGAAAGTTCCCCATCCCATGGTTAATATTCTACATCATAAGAAAATTCCTCAGTCTCATGGATTCCCACATTGACATTCTTTATTTGTGGCATGAGGGGAACAAGGTCGCCTACATTCTTGCCTCGTTTTCGACCCCTGAAGAGAATACCAATTGCCCTCCAAATATTGGGTCAATGTTTCTAGAGGGGGAGAACCTAGTTAGAGGGGATGCTCTTGGGATCGACCATTTTAGACCTCCATAATCCATGTTTTTCATGTTTTCTCTTTATGTTGTGTGGTGCCTTGAATAAATTATATAAAACATTGATGATATATATATGAGAAAATAATTTCTAACAATTAAATAGAAAATAATAAAATATTTGAAAAAAATAACCATTGAGATGAAATATTTCAGGTAGTTTTGATGATAAAACAATAACTTTTAAAATTCTAAAATGTTGGGTTACTTGTAATCAGCATAATATTTTTGGAATTTTTACTTGATATAACCATGGAAAAAATGAAAATAAATAACATGTAAAAATAAATATTTTTTTGAAACTTTGAAGATATTGAAAAAGACTTTGAAGGTCACATATGTTAGAATATATGGTGTCAACAACTATTTCGTATGATTCAACATTGATATAACAATATAAAACGTAAAATTGAAATCAAAGAAAATGAAAAAATCTCATAAAACCTAAAGATAAATCACCTACATCGAAGGGAGACAATTATTGTGTTATATAGATTCGAAATTATCTAAATTTAATTAAAACATATGTTAAAAATAATCGAACCTAATATCAAAATAATAATAACATAAATGTGAGTATGTTTAATTTATTTTAATGTGATATAAAAGATAATATTTTTTTTCAAAGTGGAATACTACAGAGTCCTTTCACATAGACTATTTATATCAAAAAAATATTGATTGAATATTATACCTCTTGTAATAATATAGTCAATTTTTTATAAATCTCATCCCATAAACTTAACATATTATGAATCCTCTATAATAGTATATTATAAATAATAATTACAGGTGATTGAGTAACATTGATTTTAAATTAAAAGAATATATATTTGAATTTACATATCATCCCTCAAAATAAGGATAATACACTTATTGTAATTTCCCCATTATTTCATTACATGATAGTGATGAAACATTATAATAAAACTATTAAAACATTCATCTTTTAGAATATCCAAAAAACTAGGGCAATAGTTTCTATAAATAAATCACCTTACTTTATTGGATATATTGAATTTATATGAAAAATTAAAAGACATTGAATAAAATATAATTATAAAAGAAGAAATAATTAGAATTTAAAAAATCTTTGAGAACTAGGGTCATATATATATTAATAATATTATAATGTTTGAATTTTAGTTTTAAACTAATTGTATAAAAAACACTGAGGATTTAAACATATAACAGAAACTAATCAAATTATAATATTTGTGATACAAAAAAGTGGTATATATTGTGTTTTAATAAAAAAATTCTTACATTTTTAATTGATAAGGAAAGTTTAATTAAAATATTTTAGTAAATAGTATTAATTAATTAAATTATATATATATTTCAAATAATGTTTTAATAAATGGATGAATAATACATGGTATAAAACATTATATTTTTAATTCATGAGTGAACATGACAGAGATATACCAATGAGACACTCCTTAGGACTGTTTTTTGGTTTTGAGATCATTAAATTTGTTAAATTGAAATATGCTTAGTAAAAGTATATCATCAAATGTCTTATTTGAGTGATCTAATTAAAAAGAATTATGTAAGTAATTATCCCTGTTCAACCAAATACAACACCCTAACCAACCCACCAAAAGGCCCAAAGGGGTTTCCTGAATTACATCACTTGAAAACTGGTGTATGAGAATCAATAATATACACATTGGAATAGTTTCACACTTAGATATCAATAAGTATTAAGTAGTGAAAGCTAAATGAGTTTTTTTTACACGGTGTTTCAATAATTTGGAATTCAATTCATATCAAAAAAATATACAATACTAACATGTAACAAATAAGAAAAAATAGAGGAAATTCGTAATAAAAAAGGCATTATTCTCATCCCGGAATAAACCCAATGAAAAGAAACCATAAATATTTCATAGCATAAAACAGAACCAAAAAATGCAACAATGAAACGAAATAAAAAATACCACTAGCCGAATAGGTTGATGTATACTAGATCAAAAGTAAATAAACCTGATGCACCACTCAAGGAACCCCATATGACCCATGGTCACTCACCAAATCCCAAACATCTATCAACTGAATACTCAGATGAAATCCAAACCAAGACAAAAACCTGTAATCTATATAAAAATATGAGATCTTTATACACACATACAAATGTGTTTATATGGTTCAAGATAATGAAGACCAATATGATTTAACCAAAGTGTACATGCTATTAATTTTATATATAAATTAAAATATTCTATTTTAAAAAACATTAAAAAATTATTTTCTTATAAATATAAGGCATAAAAAACTAAGTGTCATATATTTAAAAAATTTAGAGAATCCTAGGGAAAATACTTTTTTTAAAATATCACTATGAGGTATGGTATCCATGATTTCAATCCTAAAAAAATTAATAAGAAATAACATTATAATATATTTCAAAATTTTATCCTTAACTATATGGTGGAATCCACCATTTGGAAATTTAAGGCACTTTAAAAATTTAAAATGGTAAAATTATTTGTCTAAATAATAAAAAAAATCCATTTCACTTCTTTAAATATTTTCAATAATACGTTTTTCTTAAACATGTTGGCATGGAAACTCGAATATAATGAATGAATGTATATGTATTGAACATGAATCATCATGTTAGTGACACATAATAAAAGTAAATGATAATAAACCAGGTTGCCACTAGTTCACGAATAATACAAGGGGATGCAAATAAAGTACGAAGGGGAAATCCCAAATTTAATATCATCAATTAATGATCATTTTTATGGGAAAATCCCTAGTTTATATCATGGTTTGATCATAGAGATACCTAGTAGAATCCAAATATCAACGTGCTCCCAGAGACTTACTGGGTACTCATATCGATCAACTCTCAAAGTCTTATTAAGTCTTTTTATTAGATGTCATAGTCTAATATGGTCATTCAATGTTAGTGTTGTATTAACTTTATCCCTCACATAGTTTCCCATGTTCTAATGAAATAACAATGTTTATGTGATTTGTATAAAAAATTGATGATGAATATAAGTATTTAGATGTATAAAAATTAAACATCATATAACCTCCAACAACCTCAAATGAAATAACCCCTTTATCTGTAATGAATCATAACATAACAATAATAATTAAACATACCATAAAAAGTAAAAACATAACGTTGGTAAAATACAAAATTAGAATATAAGAAGGACCCAAAATCACCGAGAAATTTAATATTTAAATTTCCATCCAAGACATGGGAACTATCTTGTGGTGAAAAATTACATTTGAAATCAATAAAAACTGACCAAAGAAACCTTCTATATAAATCAATTAAAAAAGTATTTTAATAGAAAACTACTTAATACACCATAACGCTGAATAAGACCCAATTAAATTTTTACAGGGGAGAAAATACACCTTCTTTATAAAAACAAACCTTGAAAATAAATAAATATATTCAATGAATCCACTTGATCATTTAAGAAGGAACTTTGCACACATAAATATTCATCACAAAATAAAAACGTAAATACTTTCATAAAACCTTCTTTCCAAGCACATAAAACATTTGAAATGCTTTAGAAAACCAAAAAGGTTATGAAATATAATAATTGATTCATAATAAATTATTTTAGAAACATGACATCCTATAAATAAAATCAATGAAAATGAATTGCATAAAAACAAATACCCCAATCCAAGTGTAAACAATATATCTTCAATGATGAAAGAAAAACTGAGTAAGGTCATGGAATCTACAAGCACTAAACATAAAATATTGTACTATTATACCCATCCCAAACCCTAAATTCAAAACACCAAAATATTAGGTTTCCTTACTTGAAAGTAAATCAAGGGGAAATGTGAATAAAGAGAAGAGGAGAAAAAAATAAAGGGAAAATAAGGTATTTATGTCCTGAAAGCACATAAAATCAAGGAATATATCAAAATTCAAGGGGACTAAAGGGGAGGAAACCTAGTGATCTCCCTTGGACAAAAATATATGAGTTGAGGTGAGAGGAATTCCAAAGGAGACATGAAATCAGAGGGTGTCAAAGAAGAAAGTCATAAAATTTAAACTTGATAGACAAGCATGTTGTGCTTTGCACTCCCCTATATAAATGAAACATAAATCCCTTGAGGAAAGGTATCTATGTATCACTATATAGGTTGTGTCATGGTTTGAATTCCCCAACAATAGTGTATCCTTCCCCTTATTCTAAAATTATAAACAACGATCATGGATCATCCCATGCATGTCGCAACATGACTATCTATAGAGAGAGTTACAGAACACCCATGGAAAAAATCACAACATGACCTCACCAAATCGTTGTTTGATACACCACTCCAGAAAAAAAACCTATTTTGGGTATCTTTTTGACACAACCACTCTTGTTCGTCGCACGACCAGATGTATTCACACACTACACCACACATAAAACATTAAAATTTACTAGACTCCCAAAAATTAAAAAAATTTCAAATTAACTCTCCGTAATATAATAATTTAATACATCTGTGACATAATTATGTCAATATTCACCATACAATAGAAATTTATTCACCTAGAAAGTCATCAAATGGTAGAAAATGAAAAAAATCCAAAACCAAAACATCCAAACATAAGAGGTGGGAGGGATGATAAACTATAATAAGTATAGAGAGAAAGTGGAACCATAAAAACAACATGATTAATAAAAATTAGAGAAAAAATTTCATCAAATATCCTAAATAATATCCAATAATAATGAAACCAATCTAAAATAACAGTGATAAAAAATCATAAAGGATTACAATAGGTCTCTCTCATATTAAGAATTTATCTAAAGAAATAAAAAAAATCCAATAAGATATCACTATAATCATCACATTAACTCCAAATAAATAGATAGACACAACAACCCCCTATCAATAACAACCCACCACGACTATAAATTTGATTATTTGTGTATGAGAATTTTCGATTTTCCATTTCCCCATAGGGAATAGTTTTTGGGAATGAGCTATTTGTGGAAAGTGTTTTATCGATAAAAAAGTAATAATATGAGTAGGAATAATTCAAATAAGACAAATAGTTTTATTGGGAATTCCCATCACCCAACTTGAAACATATTAGTGATTGAAATTATTGATAGACTCCTGCTATTATCACAAATGGCCATCGACTCATAAGTATTTGTGACATGCATTAATACCCGTCACAAATATTTTTTTCAAAATAAGTCGTTGCAATAAAATTAATTCCATAAAAAATATTCCATCACAATAAATATTTTAATTCAACAGAACACACCCATTTTCTTCTACTCTACCTCTCTATAACCTTCTCTCAAACCACTATGATACACACGTCAATCGGTCTCCCTGCTCCATTTCACTCCAACACACTTTATTACAAGATTTGTTTGTAGATCCAACTTTAATTTGACTTGATATGGAGTACTCTTTCCTCATTTTCCTTATTTTTTGTTTTTATAAAATTTAATATATGATATAGTTTTGGAAAACACTTGGTTGATCAATTTATCTAATTTTTATTATTTATTTGGTATTTAAGATTGGAAAAAATGTATTATTCCCTCTTGGATATTTGTAACTGTGTGTATATATATTATTATATTCCTTATTTGATTTTTGTATGTGTGTGAAATCCTTTGGTTCATCAACTTGTCCTATTTAATATTTAGTTATCCTATTTTATGATTCCCTATTTAATTTTGATATTTGTATGTTTGTGTGTATAAATATATACAAATATTAACATGTGAATATATATATATACATATATGATAATATATATATATATATATGTATGTATGTATGTATGTATGTATGTTTATATCTTTTTATATATAAATTCAATATGTATATTAGTTTAAAAAACTATCAGAATATATTTGAAGTATTTTTATCAATAAATAAAAAAATTAATATAAATATATATAACTAATACCTTTTTAGTATACATATATTAATGTTTTAAAAAAATGTATGGTTTTTAATATATATATATTTAAATAAATAAATTTGTTTTTATATTAACATGTAAATATATATATAATCATTAAAAAATTTATAATGTATTTAATATATTGAGAGAGACACAGAGACATTTATAAACATTAAAATATTAAAATGTTTAAGGTTTTTGAAATATAGAAATTGTGTAATATATATAAATTTATATATTAAAATTATAATTTATATGTATATAGAAGTTATGAAAACCTGTAACGTTTATTATATATATATATATATGTTTATATAAACTTTATATGTATATTTGTTCAAGAAAGAGTCGAAATATAATTTATATATTTATATTAATTATAATATCGTGATAAACAAATATATAGTAATTATTATAAATGTAATAAAAATTTATATAATTATTAGTAATTATTATATAATTTATAATAAGTAATAATCATTTTTTTAATATTATTAGTAAATAGTAAATATTAGTTTTAGTTAAAAAATGTAATTAATATTTTTAAAATTGGAGAATCTTATGAAATTTCGTAAAACTTTGTAAAAAGAAAAAATATGGAATACTAGTAAATGTTAAAAATTAGTAATGTTTTTTTATTGAAATAGATATAAATAAGAAACAATTAATATTACTTAATAAATATTTATATCAGCTATTAAAAACTTAAAAAGTATTTTTAGTAAATACTAAATTTCTCGTCAAACCTTGAATAAAAATATAAAAATTAATAACTATTAGAAATTCACAATAATTTTTATAAATATTATATTAATATTAAAATTTTTCATAAATGTTGTAATATATGTAATATTAATTAAATATTAAAAATGATATCCTCATGTGCTATGTTATGAAACACCTGATTGCAAAAATTTTATGTTGCGCCTTGGGAAAACACCACATCACAAACCTAATAGTGGTCTTCATTTATTTGTATGATACAAATATTGATAGATAAAAAAAATATAAGAAATTATACCTAATTTTTTTTAAAGAATTACCCTTAGGTGAAATGCTACTAGAAATCAGACACACACAAATGTTATTTCACACCTTGGGTAACCCCATCTTCCTAAACCTAACGGTGGCCTCATATTTCTCTCATGATACACCATTCAGAAGATAATTTAATTTTTTAAAAACTTATATTAAAAAGTTAAATATATTACCACCATGTGTGATATTGAAAAACTCTCAACAGGAAAAAATGTTATATCATGTCTAAGGTAAACCCCACATCTTTAACATAATGGTCATCTCTGATTTTCAATAATATACAGTGTTTTTGAGATATATAATTTTTAAAAAAAATTATAAGAAAAATATTAAACAAATTACCCTCATGTTCAATGTAACCAAACACTTGACAAGGAAAAATGTTATGTCGTTCAAGGGTAATTGTAGATTCACCAACCTAACGGTGGTCTCAGATTTCTTATATAAATCACCATTATAGAGATACTTCATTTTTTGCAAAACATTATAATATATTAAATCATCTACCCTCACATGAAAGGTAAAAAATCACCAAACACACAAAAATATTATATAACACATAGGGTAAACCTAAAATCATTGATCTAATTGTGGCCTCATATATTTGATAAGATATTCCATTACGGAGATAGTTAAATTTTTGGTTAAAATTTATAATAAAAATATTAAATGGAATTACAATCATATGTAATATTAATAAAATCTTTTTGAATAGAAATGTTATATTGTTCATTGGGTAACAATCACATCCCAGAACTAATGGTGGAATCATATTTCTCATATAATACACCATTATGGAGATATTGTATTATTTTTGAAAAATAGTTTGTGTCTAATATTATATATTTAAATTTTTTGTTCTATCTATGAAAATAAACTATGGACACTAGAATATAGTGCTAAACAAACACCTCACATAGATAAAATTCCATAAAATGTATTGTGGTTTTAAAATAAAAAAATAATATTCAATTAGATAAAATGAATAGTAATAATTTATCTTATTTATATTTTTTTAGATAACTATGGACTCGAAAATTAGACACCTATTTCTATTGCATGATCTTGATTGGATAAATCATCACATAAATCCTTGTATAACTAGTAAAAATCCTATCTATATTGATGGAATTGGAACATTTATATCATTTGCATCATTAAATTTAGAATTTTTATTTAAAGGAATAATTTAATGTCAATTAAAAATATTCTCTTAACAGATTCAAAACATTTGACCATATTGGAAATCATATAGTTTTTATTTTGTTTTCAATAGGTTATTATTTTATGGAATCCACATGGTGAAAATAATTTAGTAGGAAATACAATTTTTGTGTATTCATATCCCACATTTCAGTATGTAGTACACGAGGTTTTTTTTCCATCTTTTCAAAATACAAAAACTCGGAATGATATTCAAAATCTTGAATCAAGACCTACATAGTTTTATATGTTTTTTTAAATATACTAAGGACTTATATTCGTGACTCAAGATGAGAAAACATAAAGCTATTACAAAATTGATGGTTATTAAATCAGATTTTTTAATGTTAAAGTGTTTTTTTAATCAGATATTATTACTGGCCAAATTGTTGTTACAAGAAGAAAATACATTACTTAGAAAATTCTATGAAATTAAGAGGTTGGTTCGTTATTTGGTTCTTAGTTATCAAAATATTAATACATGTTCAAATGACTACATATTATATTATAGTTATTCTAAATCCTTTGGTAATTTTCCAACACATAGAGAACCATGGTATAAAGAAGAAAAAAAGGAAAGTCCAGATTTCTTGTAAAATAATTTAGTTATTTTCCAATTACACCTAATTTATGAAATTTATTTATGTATCACAACATAGCTACATTAGTTACATGATATAAATCAAATAATTATTTTTGTAAATATTAAATCATCAATGTGATAGTAATTCTTGGAAACACATTGATCAGATCCAACCTTCATTTTCTTTACAACCTCTTGACATACATTAGGGCATTATTACTAATGGTCTTGTCCGTTTGGCACTTATGTTAGTCAATATTATTGTTTTCCTTTTTTCATTACTCCATAAAATGTACCTACATAGATGCTGATTAAGGAACCATATTTGTATTTGGCACTCTTAATTCAAGGAAATACAAAAAATCATATTGATGTTTATTTAAATCTACTAACTGATGAGTTTATTTCATTGTGGAACAATAATGTCACTACATTTTATATAGTTAAAGTTCAGAATTTTTCACTGAAGGTTATATTAATATGGAAAATAAGTGACTTTTGGGCATATGTTATGTTATCGGGATGGAGAACACATGGTCTATAATCATTTCTATACTTCATGGATGGGAACAAAAAATTTATTCATTATAATGGGAGAAAGAATATTTATATTCACTTCCATTATATATTTCTTCATTTTGATCATCCTTTTGAATGGAACAAAATTAATTTTACTATTGTTTGAATTGAATGAGACTAACCTCTTGGATTGGTATCATATATTGTGGTATCGTCCATAATTTATGCATTACCACCTATTACTTTTGGACCAAAAGAATGAAAAGGCAAAAGTTTTTGGGAAAGATCAAATTGTGTAAAGTTTATTATTTTTTTGGATCTATAGTATTGATATGATTTTTCTGTTCATCACATGTTATATTTAATTCATATTGAAAATATGTTTCTTTAAAAAAATCTATTACTCTATTGGAAACACCCAGTACGTCCAAATATAATGTGAAGGCATGATTATATGTCTTCCAAATTTTTTGACGTACTAAACATGAATTATTTTAAGGTGAAATGTTACACAATTTAACAAATCAAAAATAAACTTACAATAATTATAAATGAAGTGATTTATTGTTTTTTCAATGCATTCAAGATGAGGTTACCCGATAATTTTTCTTCTATTTTTTTGAAACATTAGAAATGAGATTTTTATTGATTAAAAAAATCATGACTTCCCTTTCTTATTCACTACTACAAAATAGTAATTTAAAAGAGAAAAAACATACTTTATTAGTTCTAGAGAAGTGTTGAATATCAGAGAAATATTTAAATTTATCAGATTTTATCAGTGCTAAAAAAATAACTGATAAAGGTTTCCTTTTTCAACACTTTTTGAAGAACCAATAAAGGGAAAAAATTATCAACACTTTTATTTAGTATGGTTAAATTGGCATACTATTTTGTGCTGTTAGAATACTCTACATCTCAAAAACTCCAAAAAAAATTAGAAAAATAATGTAGCAATAAAGAATTTAAATGAAATAAAATAAAAATAAAAATAAGAAAACCAAAATATTATATAACTTTCAACCATTGGTTTATAAAATGGTTTTTGATGAATTCTTCAGGGCACACATCATCATGTTGGAATGTGCTGGATGTTGCCCCATATTCCCAATTTCCAATTTCAAGTGGAATCTACCACTTATTCAAGGATATTTTCTCCTTGATCTAAATAGGATGATGAGATTTTGGTCTCTCCTTCCATGGATTTCTCCTCATAATTCCTCGCCTAGTCCAGGTCTCCCTCATAGAATTAATAAATTATTTGTGAAACTCATTTATAGTGCCATATCATTGTGTAATTCAGTTAATTACAATGATTCTACTAGGACATTCAAAGGGGACAAGTTAGGGACGCAACCTTCGGTCAAGGGAGTAGTCACATTGTACATCGCTAGTGTGTCCGGACGCTGAATCATTGGTTCACCTGAATTTTTTCTTCATGTGATAGGGCTTCTAGAGGGTGTAGAATCCTAGGGAATCCCACGTCGAGTACGGGGAATTATATTCCATATGAATTTGTATGGGGTTTTATTTGTCTACCTACATTTAACATGGGGTATTCCACGAGTTTTGAATCTAGAAGAGATGGATAAGACTAATCAGAAAACTGATGAGAGTGGATCATATGGGTATATCAATAAGAGGGAGTACCTAGTAGGCTTACTAGATTGGTGGATTAAAATGCCCAATAAGGACGGATCTGAAGATGATTGGGTCCTAAAAAATAAGACACCATGGTTTTTTGTTAGCTAGGATTGAACCTCGTGGAGGCTTCCTACATACACTATATAGAAGGATTGGATCAAAACCCAGATAGTTTCAGAGGGTGAATCATAGGATGAGGATTTGCATAATAAACAACAACCCAGACATACTTTGGGGCTTATGCATGGTTAGTGACTGAGGTGATGCTAGGATCCGCATATAAGTGGATGACATGATCTCACCTGGATGTGGATGATCGGGTAGGAATCATGATGGATGTTGGATGGTTGGATTGTTGAATGAAGTATATGTGAGTAATACAATGAAACTGATGTGAAGATGATAGTGGGGTTGGGATTGAACCTCAGGGTGGATTCCTACATTTCCCAATGGGTGAGAATCAAAGATCACATAGTTCAAGATGGGGTGATGAATCACCTCAGGAGGTAGCCCGTTAGGATTGAAGCATGGATGGGACCTAGATTAAATAGAACCTCCAGGTTGGGGGATGAACATCTTAAAACACAAAGGTAAAGGGGACAAGCCAGGATAAGACATGGGTGATGGGATAGAACCTTAGTTTGGCTTCCTACGTATCCCTATGGTAGGGAATAAAAGTTCCCATAGTTCAGGAATGGGACATAGAATATAGCTGTGCACGAAGGACAATGAACCAAAAACATGATGGGGCTTAAGCATAGTTAGTGGACCATCGTAAGAGGGAAAATATTGGTTGAAGGAATATGGATCAAGTGTTGGGATTATGCATTGATAGCTACCCTGGAGCTAGTCTAACACCCCAATGTGGTGAACCAATGGTGTTAATCCCAATAAAGGGCACCACAATGTTAAATAGTGTTTGTGGTTGAACCTCGTGAAGTCTTCCTACGTACTATTACTAGGAGACAAAGAAATAGTAAAGACTGATGAGTGATGGTATTGAACCCCGGGGAGGCCTCCCCATACCTATATTGTACGGGGAAAGTATCAATGTCTTCATAGTTCGATTGGATGGGGAATGGGGATTACACACTATAGCTGGCCAATGTTGGGAGTCGTAGTCGATGCTTACTCTAAGCCCATGTGATTCATTCATGGTGTGAGTAGCAAGAGTAAAAAAACAGATGATCACGTCATGAATGGTTTGTCTGTGAGGAAAAGAGTGGTGCTTATGCATGGTTATAAGCTCAAAGTGAAAAAAGGTATTACACTTAATTGGTGGCCAAATGATGAAGAATGATGTCCAGATGTACGAGGAAGATTTTTCCATTGTACCCAAAACATCCCATCAGAGGGGGCGAGGACTTACATGGATACTGCCTGAGATGCGCAAGGTGAAAAATCTCAACATTAAAGAGAGATATGGGTGGGACCCATCCCCATTCCCTCTCAAATCCTTTAGACCTACCATACATGAAATGATCACAGTTTAACATCATTTTCTTGGGATGAGGGAGCCTGAATGTTTAACATCTTGTAGCTCAGACAATGAAGATTTACTCCTCACCCCAAGGACTTAAATAACTAGCACACTCCAACCCTTACTGAAGGTATGTCACTGGTAATTCCATATGTGGATGGGGTTGTGGAGATATCCATTAAGGGGATCACATTAGTGTGGCTATGTGAAGAAGAAATATCTATTATCGTGCTTATGTGAAGTAGCATGGGGAAATGTAATTCAACATGAGGGACCATTTGTGGGACCATGAAATCAATTTATATAATCCAAGAGGGCCACATAAGGGAAGAGTGTGTAAAGAAAGAGATCATGGAAGGAGGTTCTTCGTGAATATGATTGGCTTCGTGAAGGGAGTTGGACTTTGCGAAGGAATGTGTCTTCGTAAAAGAAAGGAACTTCATGAAGGAAAGGTTCATCACGATGGAATGGGTCTTAATGAAGAAGAGCATATAATGGAGTATATCTTCACCTCAGCAAATAACTATTTATTTTGAGAGGTGATTGTGAAGGCTCTATGCTTCACAAAACCTCGAGCTCCCTGAAGGGGCCCCACCTTGTTAAAGGTCATATTCCTCTGTGAAAGGAATACCCACAATAGTTAGAGGCTAGTAATAACACAAAAAGGTATGTCTTGTAGAGTCCGCATACCTTTGGAGATCCATCTATGTATTTCCCAAAGGACTATGCAAAACTGGAGATTGGAAGTCAAAAGGGAGGAGTAATAATGGTTTGAAAGGGGGTGAGCCTTCTATTTATAGGCAACGAAGGTCGACGAGGGTCAAAGATCACTCCATGGAGAGGAGTGACACTGCAGAGAGGAGGAACTCTTTCGAAATGCATCATCCTCACAAAGGGTATAGGATTCCATTAAGAGGATAGTCGAAGTGGAAACTATGGAGTAGGCCACATGGATCCATGACACTACGGAGAGGCCCCGGTCTATTCGAATGTTTCAGAATCACAAATGTTTATTACACCATGGAGACGATCACAGAGGCTATCCTCACAAAGGTAGGCCAGACCTATGGAGGGTGTCGTGAATAAGACCTTTAGAATGGTTTTGAGATATTTAGGTCCCTTTGGAGTGCTGATTAACATTATAGCATCTAGGAGTTCACTCCCTAACTAGGGAGAATTTTGGCTTCAACGAATTCTCCCCCCATCAGATTTTGTGCCGATGGAAAACAGGGGTAAAATTTGAGGGTATGATGCCAAAGATACTAGGAGGATAAAAAATATGGAGGATCGCATAGCTGGGTTGTGGAGGTGAAAGTGAAACCCCATCACATAGGAAATCACGTAGATGTCCTCGCAGAGAGGCACCACAAATCACATACAAGAGGCACCGTGAAGAGGTTCAACGGATCACTGCGAAGAAAATCCATGGGTCATTGTGAAGCTTGCACTGAATGCATCTTCATATAGGGGCCCATAGTGATTTTTCTATATCTAGTTCATCAGAAACGATTGTGCCGACACTTTATCATCATGATATGATCCTCTCCGAAAAAACTTTTAGCGAATCAGGCTTCTTTGGTCTGGTGCTTTGTGATTTATTTTAACAAACCAAGGAATCACGATCTGCTACATCCTTTTTAGCGCAGGTCGATGTCAATTATGCTTTTTAGAAAAGTGTTTTTTTTTTCGACCGTCTTCGTGAAACTTTTTCATGAAAATTATCAACGAAGAATTTCTTGTTCAGCCTTCATGCTCTGACCAGAAAAATTCTCCAAGTACTCAGACTAAATGGTCGATCATGATATTGCGCAAGAGGCTCATGCTAACTCTTTTCGGTGGGAGGCCATAGAAAATAATCTAAAAATAGGAGATTACAGTCAGAGTACTTACAATAACCAATAATTGATGGATCAGCTGATGAAGACTCATAAGGAATATCCATTGGGCGTTGTAAGGTTTCCACCTCACCCCTTGAAAGGTGGATTATCAAAAATCAATAAAAAATGAAGGCCTTCGGGCCATTGGAGTGGATAAGGAATATCCACTACTCAAGAGCCTTACATTGTAAAAAATTGGTTTGTGGGATGATGTCTCCATCCCAGACACCAGCAAGGATGATCCAACCTATTGCTTTAGGAGCACCCCAATCAATACCAGTGGTACATGGCTGCAGATGGCCACAATAGAAAAGGTCATACCCCGATTATAGCATGTTGTATTTACAACCATGTCAATAACATTAAAGTAAGGAATTAGTGAAGGATACCTCTCAACATTTGTACAAGATGATAATCAAGGTAGGGCTTGGGAATCCAGACAAGTGGTGGATCATAATCTGGGACTTCTGCCATGGTGGAAGCTTCACTGATGACTAGGCCTGGTCCTGCTGGGCATGTGCGTCCTGTGAAGAGTTTGAGAATGTACTTAGGTGGGTATGCCTATATGAAGTGGAATGGGATTCCCAATTTATAATCTCTCAGCTAAAGGATCATATATCATGATTTATAAGCCAGTGGTCACCAGATACCAACAATTTTCATCTACATCATTGGGAGGTGGGAATCAGCCTATGGGACCTTCATCACATTTCTGGAATCCCAATCTTGGGAGGTATGTAGGAAGAGTTCCTCCCCACCATGAATATCTGGGAGGATAGGGAGAAGATCACAACATTGGTGACGGAATTTCTAAGTCTAGCACTATGTATAGACAAGGATAATCGAAACACCAGAGACATCCACTTTATAGAGTTGTTTGTGTATTTTTCTGAATTTCCCACTAGAGGACGGAACACTTCCTATATGGCCCCCTATGTTTCCATGAGGAGCACAACCCAGAATAAAAGTTCATATTGGAAGATGTTGGAAGATAAATAGTGGAAATTATGGGCGTACAATGTCAAGCCTGAGTAGAAGTCGATAGTTAGGCTAGACAGATTCATCTCGGCAATGATCTATTGGTGGATATGACCAGTTTGTGATTCCCACAAGGGGGTGTGGCCCAATACATTCGTCATGGAGGCTCAACTAGATGGAGAATACTGCATCAACCAAGGTATACCAGTGCTGGAAAGGATAAACCACCTACTCCGGAATATCAGTGAGGTAATGAGGTTGATGTGGGTGTGCGGGCAGTTTCACATTCCGTATAGCTGTATTATAGAACACATGGGGGGCTAAAAGTATCTTAAAACAATTTCCCATCATGGTATACATTCCCAGCCAACAATTTTGAACATTTTGGGGAGTATCCTATTGAAGCTGTATGGATTGACAGTTATCGGTAAGATGGGGATGGCATAATAATTCATATTCCACCCATTCCCTTTACCAACGAGAGCCCATACTAAAAATGGAACTGATATGATAGGGAAGTGGCCATATATTCTATCCTTCCACAATGGTTTTTTGGTGGAATGAGTATATTTTGAACCTACATGTGAACCATATACCCCACACTGGTTCACCTGATAATTCCAGTACAATCAGAGGCTGACTACATAGGTGCATTAAAATGTGCACCATGAACACCACCCATGTGTGATGTGACAACCATAGCTGGTGTCCGAAAGGGAGGATGGGAATATGTGGAAAAAGTTTTCTCCATCTAATTCTATATTTGTACAGGTTCACAATTTTTCTTAGAGTTAGGAGGTATCATACCCTGGTGAGACGCTAAAGTGACTGAATATCTAGGCGATCAAGGTGGTCCCTACACCTCGACACCGAATAGTGATGATGGGGTGGATGTCAAGAAGGTGGTGAGAACATGTGTGATTTTAGAGAGGTTGTAATAGTAGGGTCGGTCTGCCATGAATTAGAAAACCCCGAACCAATTCTGGATGGAAGTGAAGTGAGAGATGTGGGAGTGTCAAGCCCAGTTGTTCCACGTGGGAGGGCCCATAAGAGAGGTGAGTTATCTGAGGGCTTTCACTGGGTCCCCATCAAGATCTAGGGATGAAACTGCATCTGTAATCAATTAATTATGATGTCGTCCTTCCAATGTCCTAGAAATATTGGAAAAATAGAAAACAATACCTCAGAATTAAAATACATTGGACAAACTCGAACATTCATGAGATTGTGCTGGGAGATCTTTGATCTGTGAAGGGCGACTTCAACAATACCCCTCTCATGGTATGAAAGTTTGTAATGAGCTAGAGGACATAATACATTCCTACAGCGACGTGTAGCCAATGATACACTGGGTAAGGGTGTTGTCGAACATGACTACTCCTACAAAATTGATGACAACTCAACTAGAAGAGTGGTTTACCTTGCTGGGTCATGCAGATGAATCATGGGGGGAAGAAGTCAGTGAGTGATTTTATCACCATGCAATGGAGGGGACATTCAAGGGAGCCTTTCTAGAAGAGGGAGAGATAGTGGCCTCGGGGGGGGGGGGACTCTTTTTGGGAGTTCTTTGCAACTCTAGAAGTGAGTTCCTACTCCCTTTCATTGCGCCAGTTCCCTTCCAAACTTATCATGGTTTCTCAAATGAAAATAATTTGTGTAAGATAATATTCAATCAACCACTCTTGGAAATGGGGACAAAGGATTGACATTCACAGAGTGCCAATCATTGGGACCTACAACTAGAGAGATAGTGGTTGTGGGATCCAACTGTTCTTGGGGATCAGGGGTAGACTCATCAGAATCATTAGATCCCACAATCATATATGGAGGGCCACATCCTAGCCTCCCGATGATGATAGAATTGATGCGAGATCAAGAGGCTAACCAGGGTTAGTCTCACACTTCAGAGATGTACTCGTTGTTTGTCCAGTCAAATTGGATAATGTGGCCCATTTTTGCAAAGTTTGTAAGATGGCACACAAGTTGTTGATGCAAATGATAGGAATACCCAAGGCTCCTCTCAAAATTGGGGTGCTAATACATATATAACCGAGTGCCCATGATGACCAAACCATGGTTCCTTATAAGCGGCTGGTGGCGAAGAAAAATATTTTCAGTGGGATTGAGTCTGGAGTTGAGTGGGCATAAATCATTGAATTTGAATCCTGCGATGAAGACTATCTTGAGGAAGATCCTAATACTGAACCTCGTGAGGAATTTCCCGTATATGAACCTGCTGTCCTAGGGGACTAGGACAAGATTTATTTTGATGAAGTGGATAATAATTCCTTCCACCACCAATCATGGAAGATGATCAAGAACATTATAGACAACACCCCACAATCACAATGGTTATGTCTAATGGGAAAACATCACCCCCGACTGCAAGAACTATGAATAGGAGGAGTCGATGTCTGACACCCTCACATGCTCACTTGAGATTTCCTTACCCAGAAGGTGTGGGAAGATTCATGTAGTGTTAGTGTCAGTTGGTAGTAGAGGAAGGCCATCAATGTCCAAAAACTCTATTAGGATGAGCGAGAAACCCAGTGTTTGAGGGTGTGGGTGGCTGGATATTCCACCTTCATTAGCACCTAATCAGAAATCATATCTCGATTAAAGGCACAACTAATAGAATCTAAGGAACAGATGAGGTGAGAATCCCAAGAGATATATAACATCCAAGTTGATAAAAACAAGGCACACATTAATGTCGATGAATTGTGCCCTATGGCCAATGAAGAGGAGATGGAGCTCAATAGGTGAGAAGAAATTATGAAGGCCACACACCATAGAGTGTTCGAGATGAAACACTCAATGGGGAGGTTATTCCATCCATTGGAGGATCCAATCCATGGGAGTTGTAAAAGGCCTGAATTCAAAAATATACCTTAATTTTTAATGGTTTACTTCTGTCACATGCACGGACACCATTATTTGTTTTGATTATTACATCACAATCGTATTTGTGAAATATCTATCGATCAATCCCTAATATCATGTGGGTTATTCCTAGTATGAGAAAAAAGATATGAGCACATAATTATTCCCCTTGAATATGATAGTGTCAACCAATCCCTGGGAACCTGGGGTTTGAATTACCACCTAGAGTATTTGGGAAGAATTCTCAAAACAACCAAACCGTCCTCTCCCAATAGGCTCTAAAAGAGGAGCTGGATAATGGTAGGGGCTCTAGAATTAATCCGAGAAAAGGGGAATTATGAATGTGAATTAAGATACCCTAAATTAGCTACACAATGAGAATGGAATGATGATTGCATATTTTTGTTTACCAAATTCGAAACACAACATCTTTATTGCATTAGATTGAATTGGAGACGAACAAATGAGGGCTGACTGCTGGCCACATTTGAAAAAAGGGGCCGAAATTGAATTTTCATTTTGATGTTCTCTAGAACATTAGTCAATGATTTTAGGTGAGCCTTAAGGCCAAGCATCCTAACCATTAGGGGGTATCTTCAAGAATGAAAGAAAATGGGAATCTTTAATAGAGGGAACAAAATGTGTGGTGATGGAATGATGGGATGTTCGAGTGGAGTCCCACACTCCAAAAATTATACAACCATGTTGAATGAACATTGGGTGTGTGTATTGGTATGTACAAATGTCAAACCAACTTCTGGATAGGACCTCTCATGTGAGGGCCTATAATACCTTATAATTTTTTTGACAAAAAAATGGGGATGATAGATATGTAGTTTAGTGTAGTGGTGTAAGGATAATGCACAAAATAGTTTAATGCCATAAGAAAAGAACATTTCACATAGTTTTAATGTATTAATTCCTATACAAAGGCTAACAATTAAAATCCATGTTGCATAGATTTTTGAAACCGGGTATAAGGTTTTCGAGTTTGGACCATAATCAGGGATAGATGGGTTAATGACCCTGGGGTTGAGCTCAAGGTGATATTTCTGGGCATGACTACATATCCCATAAGAATGTGAATAATAAAAACATAATTCCTGAACACATCGTGGTTACGTTCAATGCTATCAGGGGAAGTACTCTCCGGAGAGGATATCAGGGCATCCCATAATTATCATGGGACATCTCAAACTTGTTCAGGGTAGGTCCATAGTTTACAGTCATGCATCAAGGATATGGGTACCCAAAAGTGTAAATGTAATGTGCATTTCATAACCCAAAGTTAATGAGGACAAATTTCCACACTAAACTGCTTGTTCCTGAAAAGGAAGTTGGGGATGAGAAGGCCAAAATGGGGTGCTTACCATTCAGTTGTATGGACTCAATAAGTAGGTTCCTTAATGTCTCTACGTATCATGAAAGGTCAGGAATCAAGCCTTACATATTTCATTATATTCTGAATAGATTAACATCATGTGGTGAGGAGCATAGTTTCACAGTCTATGGTTTTATGGTTGGGCCAACGAGTCACACCGTCTCGTATATGGATAATACCCCACCACAACCCCTAAGAATATGTGAGTTATGCTCAGTGTATGAAATAAGGAGCAATGTCGGGCCTTCCCTATCTAACGATAGCATGTTATGGTGGAAACAAAATTTTGGGTGGGGAAATCCACGAAAAACCTACATTCTTACTCGATGCATGTGAATGCATGGAGTTACTACTCCAAGGGTATCGAGGATCTATAAAATGGAAAGGGTTCATTAAATATTCGATTCAAAACATCTGATATTTGGGGTGCAATGGGAGTTGTGTGATGATTCATGATAACTATTGATAGTGTTCGAAACATAGTATCAATTTCAAGTTAACTAAGAAAGGGAACGATCAAATTTGGGCCGATCGTTGACCTTATTCGAGATGGGAGACTTGAATCAAATTGTTGTTTGAAATCCTTCGGGGTGTTAGAACAGGATGATATGATAGAATTAGAGACTAGCATCCATGCCATCAGGAGGGTTCCTTTGGATGTGAACGATAATGAAAACCCAAATTAAGTAATGTGTGAAGAAGAAGTGTTACCCATTCAGTTTTTGCATCATGTTGGAAAACACATTGGTGGACCAATGATGTCTGCACCACCCCGCATACTTTTTGGGAAAGCCCGACCCAGAATTGGATGCAGAGGCAAATTTAGTTGCAACTAGACCACATACAATATGTTTGGGCATCACTACATATCACTTAAGGATGGGAATAAAGCCAAACATAGTTATTGAAGTTGGTAAGATAAGAAACCAATACCAAAAGGGGGAGATACCCTCTTTCAAAGAGGAATACCATATTTGTTATCCAGTTTAACATCATGTGGGATAACATCAAGAATATTACTTCAAGGTTGTTGAACTCAGATGATAAGGTTACTAGTTTAATGTCATGAGCATGGGACATGTCCATACATTTTATTTTCACACGGTAAGGACAGAGAAATGGATAACTCTCGATAGAGGTATGTGGTGTGGTTATTGAAAGCCTGATGTGAATGATCACATAAGTCCACACCACACCACATACTTTCAATTAAATATAGGATTAAATGGCATAAGAGTGGTCATGGTGATGCGGATATACCACAAAAAAGTATGGGTGTCACTAAGTATCCCATAAGAATGGGAATCAAGACACATGTAGTTCGTGAAGGTGGAATGGCTAGCATCCAATACCCAAAAGGGCTAACATCTTCTCGAGCGAAGAAATCATATGGCTGGGTAATTTATCATTACACAACATGGGTAAAAAAAGACATTTCTTTGTGAAATATGACAAGGATGTAAGAGATATAAGTTTATTTATATATATATTGGACTAAAAATGGGAGGATCCTAGAAATGGATATACGTGACGTGGTGACACAAAGAAACCTGATGTGAATAGAGAAAAAGTACTCTGCCCAACACAAAATATTTCCATAAGGACACACAGAGTTTAATGTTGTGAATCCCAGACTAAGGGAAAAAATATCATAGTTTAAGTTCTTAGTGTTCACACCATAAGTATTTTAGTTATTCCATAAATTCACATACTTTAGCCATATCCATAAGCCTACGTGATCTATGCTCGATGTAGGGAAAAAGGGTGGAGAAGATCATTGCAACACATGGACTACACAGTAGGATGAGATAGTGTGGAGTCTAAGATGACCCTCATGACACTGATTCATCCTCTTTAACATGCATATGTGTATGGTGGGATAACACCAAGTGTGTAAAAATACCACTTGAGCATGATGAATTAGAAATGGACATGAATCAAATAACCAATATTTAATGCTTAATGGGGATGGTGTAATGATGGAGGATAATCATTGACCATGTTCAAAACATAGCATCCATATCGTGATGGCATGAAACGGGAACAAAAAACAAAGGTTGACCACTGACAGAATTTTAAATGTGAAAATTGTCACATAACATCATTCAAAAACACTATAGGACATTGGCCCAATGTGTTAGGTGAGCCATAAGTTCGAGCATGAAACCCATTTTTGGGTCCTTTTGGATTTGAGAGATGATGGAAACCAAAATAAAGGGCGACATGAAGCATTGAAATGAATAAAAACATATCCAAATAGAATCAAACACTCTAGGTCCTAAACCACAGTGCATTTGAGCATGTTGGTTAGGTGTACTAGTGTGTATGTGGTGTATGTGTGTTTTTTAAGCAATAAACCATGGAAGGAGAATATGGGAGTCAACATAGGAATCAAGCCCTATGTATTCCTTTCCATTTAGTATGGTGGATGACCAATACCAAACATAATTCCACCTGAAGAAAGGACACCACTATGTAGTTTCATTTTTCTTCGTGCAACCAGGATGATATTGTCATAGATTTGGGTAGTGTGACAGGACCAGTCCATACATTTTAATGTTGTGTGGTAATGATGGAATAGTATAAATGCATGTAGGACCATGAAACATAGTTTATCATCATGTCGATTTGATGCATAAATAAGAATGAGGTTCTAAAGGGAATTCTCATTGTGTGATAATGTGTACCCGACGTGAATGAGGACATCAATCCATGCTAAACCGGACACAAACCTAGGGCGAGGGGACCTCAGGCCAAGGTGATAGAAAAGATCAATAGAGATGGGGATAGACCCAAAGATGAAATGTCCATGCATTCCTACATATCCCATGATGATGTTAATCATGCAGTACATAGTTCTAGAAATTCCATTCAGTTTAACATCATGTGTTAAGGACGGAGAGAGGGGAAGTACATTATGAGGCTAGTATAAATTCGATGTGATTGAGGACATAAAACCACATACATCACACAACAAAATCCCATATGATTAGGTCCAAAAGGCCAAACAAAATAGATAATTAGTGGATCATGAGGTAGACCCAAAGAAGAAATGTCTGAGAATTGCTACAATTACCATGGGGATGGGAATCAAGCTCTAGGTAGTTCTCAAAATTCATACAATGTTAAATCATGCAGTAAGGATAAGGGGGGTCTTAGTTTAAGGTCATATAGCTCAAAATGAAATAAATAGAATTTATCCAAGTGGGCATAAAACATGACCATGTACCTAATCCCACATTATAAATGATAATTATGTGAAATACGGGTGGATTATATCATTTCAACATATAGAATATACTGAAAGGGGAAACAACATAGAGCCAAGGATGACACCAAGATGTTGATTCGTCCTATTAACGCAACAATGTGAAAGGAGGGATAACACCAAGGGTGTCTAAATTCAACTTGAAAATGATGGAGTGGAATGGGATATGAATCACGAATCCAATATTTAGGGTTTGGCCTAATGATGGATTATGACTATTGACCATGTTCGAAACACAAAATCCATATCGAGTGACCTAAAATTGGAAATAAATGAGGGTTAACCATTGAATATATTCTAAACATGAAACCTATCACATAATGTCATTCAAAATCCTTTGGGAAGTTGGTCCAGAGTATTAGGTGAGCCATTAGGCTGAGCATCAATAATTTCCGGGGGGCCTTTCAGATGTGAAATATGGTGGAATCCCAAATGAAGAGAGATGTGAATCATGGAAATGAATGAAAGCATGTCCATGAAGAATCCAACACTCTATTTCCTAAACCACTGTGCATTTGATCATGTTAGTGAATTTCCAAAAAGGGTCAAAGGGCCCAATTGAGAATAGATGACTTGAGGAGACGAGTGGTGGAAAAGTGAATTGAGAGCTCTCATGAGAGAGGTATGTGGCTTGGATATTGAGAACCTGATGTGAATGAGTACATAATCTCACACCACACCTCATACCCCCAGATAATTTATTCCAAGGGGCCATATTGGAGATAAGGTTTCTAAATATATAGGGTTGGACCTAAAGACAACATGTCAGGGAGTTCCTCTATATTCCAGGTAGATGGGAATGAAGCCATACATTGTTCTAATACCTTTATCCAGTTTAATATCTCGCAATAATGATATACGGATTATATCAATGACTAATGTGTGAGGTGTGGCCAGTAACCCTATGTGAATGAGGAAATAATCCCACTCACACTTCACCATTCATAAGTACAGAAGAGAACTCAAGACAAGTGACTAAGAGAAAGAATATATGAACCTAGAAAAGACCTAAAAATTACATGTTCTGGCATTCCTACGTATCCCATGAGAATGGAAATCAATCCATACACTACTGTGAAGGTTAATGTTAGGTCGTAAAGATGTAAGGGATGAATGATTCTCTCGAAAGAGGGGGACATGATGCAACCTTTGTAAACTTGGAGTGAATCATGACCAAAGAAGTCTACATTCCACACCATATGAAATACCTTAAAGAGAACTAAACCCAGTGGAAAAGGGATTTGTTGCATTGGACCCAAAGATGAAATTTATGGGTGTAACTATGTATCCCATGAGGATGGGAATCAATCCATATGTAGTTATTGAAATGCCGTTTAGTTTAACGTCGAGTGAAAAATAAGATGGAAAAGTTCAGTGTCCCAACAGGATATTTGTGGTGTGGAAAAAATAGCCTGACATGAATGTTGAAAAAGATTCCATACCACACCACACAGTCCTGAGAGAGATCATGTTCCACGAGGTTGGAGAGGTCAAGGGACCTGAGACTCAGCCCTATATAAATGATATGGTAATTACTATTTATCCCATAATGATAAAAATAAAGAAAAATTTAGTTCTAAATGTGTCATGAAGTTTAACATTGTTCAAAAAATATGTAGAATATCCTATTTTAGGGTTGTAGAGGTCATATCATTTAGTAGTTTATCATCAGATGGGATGAGTGCTGGGTAGTTTTACTCCTTTATCCCAAACAGATCAGGTATTTTTACATCATGAGATGAAGACAAGGACATGTAAACTTAATAGAAATAATGGTTAAGGAAATTTTCATTGGTGGGAGGTGTAATAAGCTCACCATCCATGGTGACCATAGATTATGCACTATCCGGGTAAACATTGTGAATGATATAAGGTCCCTCCCATTTGGGATTCATCTTTAGTGGCTTCCTACCAAGTATCATTGGCGTTCTTAGGGATAATACTATGTCACCATGTAAAAAGGAGAAGAGGTGAACTTTTTTATTGAAAATCTTGGCTATCTTGTTCTGATGCCTCTCCAGATTGTGCAGGGCACAAAGCCTATTCTCATCAAGTGGTTCCTATGTATCCAGCCGGATTTGGGTTACTTTGTCTAGTTCCTTCTGGTCATTGATGTCTTTGTGTAATGAGGATATCTGAATCTCGGTGGTAAGGACTACCTATATTCCTTACACTGGGGACTATAGAGTCACTTGAGTGTTTTTTAATAGTCATAATCCTATAATCCAAGAGAGCATTGTGGAGTTTTGGGTCCAACTCTTATTTTTCTGCCGAAAAATCTTCTGTGAGATATTATTGATGGTTTAGTTAAATGACTCGATATTCCCATTTGTTTTCTCATGATAGCGAGAAGTATGATTAGAACAGATATTGCACATGGCATACAATTTATTTATCTCAGTTTCTCGGATGTTGATGACGTTATCAGTGAGGATGGCGCTAGGGACTCTGAATTGTTAGATGATATTGGAGAACATGAACTAAAAGATAGAATGGACATTAACTTCCTTGACCGGAACTGCCTCATCCCACATGGAATGGAAATCTATAGAGGTTAATATGAAACTGCATGGGCGAGCTATTGCTCATGGATATGGTCCCATGACATCAATCTCCCTGAACTCAAAGAGCCAAGAGTACATGGTAGTATAGAGATGTTCTTGTGGACGATGAACAAAATTAGCATGGATCTAACATTCATGGAACCTTTTGGAAAACATGATACAATCACAGATCATGCTGGGCTAAAAGAATCCCAATATTCAAATCCTATTAGAATGTTTCGACACTATCTAATGAAACCCACATCAACCATCATGAACATCGTACATAACCTAAAAAATATCGCCTCCTCTAATTCAATGAAAGAGAAAACCATCAAACCCACATATATAGATGATCTTCTCAAGATTGTAACCACACTAGGGGTGAGCTACACAACGCACCATCAGATCTACTCACACTCGAATCGGTCTGTTAGGAGAATACCTTGCTAGAGATACTCAATAAAGAGAGTCTTAAAGTGAAGAGTGTCTTCCAAAAATGTGATAGGGGGGCCTTAAGGTCCCGATATAAAGGAATCAGTGGTTAGGTGGCTTACTTGTGGGATATTATCATCATCCAGAGTGATGGGAGAAATTACTCTTCGATGCACCACATGGATAGTCAAATCATTCTTGTCTAGCTCTGCAAGAGATATAGAAAGGCCAGCCAGGGAATCATTTCAAACATTCTGTGATCAAGAGACATGTGTAACTTCTTGCTGAGAAGGGAACTGGTCCATCAGCTGGTGATTACACTCTAATAGTGGTACGAGCTCTGGATTCCAAATGATGTTGTCACCGTTGATCTGCTTGTTGACCAGTTCCAAGTCCCCTTTCACATGAAGTTGGGGAACATCAATTTCAAGTGCTAGCTAGAGCCCAGTGATGAGAGCCTGGTACTATGTCTTTTTTTGGTATAACCTTCTAACTACATGAACTAATATGGAAGGACAACATTTTTAGGTGTAATGAAGATGATACCAAGACCCACTCCATTGAGTCTGTGATCAGTGAGTCTTCATCTAGTAGGGCTTTGGGAAGCACCGTCGAAGTGAATTTTCGAACAAGGAATGGATTGATCTATTGAGAGGATTACCTAATCAAGAACATTACTATCTAGAGCCTCTTCTGTGATGGATGGATGGATGATAATAATTTCTACCAATTCCATTCCCATTATATCCATATGGGGGAAAACATGTTGTCGAACTGTTGAAGGATGAATGCCCACTGAGCTAGATAGCCTTTCAACATGGGGTAGTTTAGGAAATAATTCAGTGAATCCACTTGAGAAACTAGCTTTATCTCATGGTGTAGTAAGTAATGACACAATTTCTACATTGTGAATTGCAACATAATGCAGCTCTTCTAGATTGAGGAATATCTGGTCTCCAGATCGAGGAGCAAGTAGATGAGATAGTGTCCCCTATTCTCTATTCCCTCATTGTTCTTCTAGGAGATAAGGGAACTAAGGTATCATTCTAGATAGGTGACATCGTGGACCATTGGATTTCATGAAATATGTGGCATCAGAACTTGAGGCCATAGAAGGTACGACTTGATTTCCTCAAAAGTAGTTTGACACTTCCTATCCCATAGATATTTGGCACTGTTTATTCATGATATAGGAAAAGGGCATACACTTTCCATCTAGATTTTCAATGAATCGGTATATTTAGGATAAGTTTACTTGAATACGTTAGATTTCATGATTATTTCTCTGAAGAGACATATAGATGAAGGTCTTTATCTTCTCTGGATTGATCATGCTGCCTCTGTATCTGACAAGAATGTTGAGAAAATTTCTAGAGGTTACCCCAAATGCACACTTCAAGGGGGTCATATTTAGATGGTGGGAACAAAGGAATCCAAACACATTCTCAAGATGTTCTAGATGATCCCAATGCTAGAATGATTTAACCACATGGTCATCCACAAATCCTTTCATCAATGTCCTGAGGATCAGTATGAATTTGTGGTGCATGGTACATTGATAGGTGGAACCTGAATTCTTTAGACCAAAACACATTAACTGGTAGGAGAAGGTACCTCATGGTGCCCTGAAGGTAGTAGAATATTCATCCTCAGGGGCCATTCATATTTTATTGTACCTAGAATACCCATCAATGAATGAGAGATCTGGGAATCTTTTAGTGGAGGTAATCAAAAGTTATGTCACATGAAAGGGAAAATCATGCTTCAGATAGTGATAATTAAGATCCTAGATGTTGATGCAGACTCTATTGTGTCTGTTCATATTTTTAAGGGGTAGAATGTTATATAACCACCTGGGGTACTGGACCTACTTGATGATGTTGGATTCGATGAGCTTATCAACCTAGGACCCTACCATGGCACCGTAAGAAGGGTGCATCTTTCTGGGAGGCTGTTTGAACCCATGATGATTTTTTAGGAGACCGACACTATGTACAATGACCTAATGATCTAGTCCTGGCAGCTCGTTATTACCACAGGAAAAGACATCATGATGAAACCATAAGAAATCCATGTATTTATGTTTCTCTCATTCATGCATAGCAGCAGTTATTAATGTTGGTTTCAGATATTTCTCGTTACTGAGATTCATCTGTTCTAATTCATCGACCATAGTGGATACACCCTCTTTGAATGTGGGAGCTACATCTTCCAAATCCTATTCATTATCCATACTGAGAGGATCATCAGCAAGAGGTAACTCTTATGAGTGAATAGATCCTTATGGGAAACTGGTTCCAGCCTGGGTAATAAAGGAAACTACCCTGGGGGACTCGAGTGCTACTGAAACCATAGTGATGAAATCGGTCGTCCCGATCCCATCTGGCTTTGACATAAGTTTCCACATTTAATTATCTTAAAGAAATAGTGGTTCATCATCTTGAGATAGTTTATCCTAGCCCGTCAAAACTAGAAAGTATGATATATTGTCTTTTCCATGAGGTGGACACACTGATACCTTATAGGGGTAGGGGATCTTTGATCACCCAAGCCAGATTTTTTTAGGAATACTATTTGATCTTCTGACGCTCCATAGACATGGGAATGTGATTACCCCTCATTATATAGACAACTGATCGTTACTGCATGTCTAGGGTATTGGCCTCCCATATGTGAATAGGAAAATTATTGGTGTTATATAGGTCAGTCCACTGGTCATTCATAGTCGTATCATGTTAAACCTCGTTATCCTGAATCTTATTCTCATTGATCATGTAATATTCAGAATCAATGTAGCGGGATTCACAAAACGAAATAGTATATTCATCACCTTAGACTATTGTTTCTCAACCATTATGGGAGTACATAAGGCATTGGTGATATGAAGAAGGGACTGTTGTGTGTAGGGGAATCCACGGCCAACCCATCAAAACATTGTAAGTGGTGTCTTGTGAGAAAACCATGAACTCAGTGCTAGCAATATGGACACTAAATTGGATCTTCTGGAGAATATTTCCAACTTGTGTTTTCTCCATCCTGTCATATCCACTAATTTTTTGGTCACAGGGACTCAGATCATCCTCGGACAGTCCCATCTTTCGGAGTGTCTGGGTCAGGAGAAGTTTGATCCCAAATCTTGTGTTGACAAAGATAGTGGAAAAACTACATGTTATTGAAATGGACAGTGATGTAGAGTGGTTGGATGTGACCCTGTATAAGATAAACTTCACTTATCAAGAGAATGAGATGTTGGCCTGACATTATGCCTGCTCGACTGTCTCTATATGGAAGGCTTCTGCGGCTGCTACCTCCCTCTCAAACTAGAGTGGGATTCTTAAAACCTCTACAAGGGACTCATGAATATCCGCTAATAGGAAGAGGTCCTTGAGGATACATAGAATCTCATGAATTCTAGAAATAATCTTGAGGATATCATACTTCTGTTCCAGGTGTACACTTTTGCTGATATGAGGTTTCTCTGTAGTAGGATGCCTGACGCGTGCTGGTGGTTGAACTGGTAGATTTTAGATAGTGTTGGGAATGTCACTTTTATCCCTATTTGAATCACATAGAGTGACTACTAGTTGAGGTCTAGATGACTGAGGTCTATCCATGACAGAATTTGGAAAACCGTAGCACAGTCGTGGTGGCTTTGCCTGATCAAGTAGCACAATTGGCGACAGAGGTGGATCTGATGAAACGATATGAGAATGAAAAATGTGTTGAGATCTGGGTTGGGTCTGCTATTTTTTTGGTGGAATGTATTGCTTGGTAGGAAGCACAGACCAATACATGATGTAAATTCTCATACACATGGCTTCATCGATGCTGGTGTCAGTTTGGGACATTTGTAGGGTCTGTCTGGGGCCCTTCATAATTTAGAACCATATAAGGGTTTAGCGGATCGATGGTATTGACTAAAGTATACCCCTAGTCGTCACATGAAAAATCTTCCATCTCTAGGAAGATTCTAGGGGAAATCTCCATCTCCATGGTTATGAAATCATTGAGAGTATGGAATGAAGATGGCATTGGTGACAGACTTTTTTCCCTTGCGTCGTTGATTCTTGCCCTTATGGGAAGAAGAAGGATGAGATTTTGACACAAATGTAGTGTATATAGGGAAAAAGTGACTTATGAAGTCTTATTTTGATTCAAACCTCAATGGGTATTACCATGGGAACATGATACTACCTTGAGAGCCATCCAGTCATCATATTTTTGGGACCTGCAGTTATAGACCAACTGTCATTCTCCCTTGCTATCACTGTCATGATTTATAAATACACATGCCACCTATGTCGGGGCTAGACCTAACCAAAATATGATGTTATGGACATAGTCTTGTAGCCAGTATTTAAACTCATAGAACTAATTTTGGGTGTGCCCTAGGAACGGGTGATAGGTGCAGTAATTGGGACTATTAAGGAGTTTGGCTTCTTCGGGACTCTTGTATTCTGGAAACCATGGTGTTCCATGATCCAATGCACATTATAAATAAATGAGGACTTGAGACTCATTAAATGAGTAGGTCTGGTTATTTTTGTTTGGGAAGGGGGCTCTGGGAGGCTGGCCATGATGAGGGGCTGGAGGAGCCTGATGAGGAGGAGGGATATGATTGTCTCTCATGGGCAGCAGTGGCACATTACATGGGGGTTCCTACTGATTATGAGGTGGTAACTGTTGGGATGAAGGCTATGCCAGAGGTGGTGAGCCTCAACGAATATGTGGAGGTGGCTCTACCAGTAACAATTCAAGCATCCTGGGGGATACTATTTGTACTACCATAGCGGGCTCATCCTTGGAGTTTCTTCTTATGGGAACTACGGGGGAAATGAATATACATGTATGGATTTCCTTAAGGATTCCAACAGATTATAGTTTTTTTCAAAGAAATCATAAAATCTTCCTTGTTGTATTGAGTGATGAGAGAAGGGATGGATTCATTTTTGACATTCCCCACACAAATTGTTAGCAGTTGTTCTCGAGTCAGCAGTATATCAAGGGAATATGTGAGGCCTGTACACCTAGAAACAACATCCACAACACACTCATCTGGCCACTTCTTGTATTTTAAGAGGTCTGTAATGCTTGCCTTCTGGGTGGTGGAATTGAACTGGAAGAGAAACATCCTAAAAAGGCCCTCTCAACCAGTTACTAACCCAATAGGTAACTGGTTATACCAAACAAATGCAGGACCTTTCAGTGTTTGCACGAAACACCAGTTCTTGCATACCTCCTTCTGTGTTGGAGTTCCCAGCATGAGTCCACATCTTAAGATAATTTGATCCATATGCTGCAGTGGATCACACATCTCATTAATGGGGCTGAAATATGGATTCCCAAAACAGGGGGTGGTGATGGAATATCATCCACCATTTACAGATATGAATTTCCGTCATGCTATATTAGCACTTTTCAGATTTCCAAATCCTCAAGTCGAGAAATGAGAGAAACCATTAGATCATCCTACCAAGTATTCCTATCATGAAGAGGATCTCTAGGACTAGTGCATTTTTAGGTTATTTAACATGGTAAGTAGGCCCAGTAGCTGATGGAGCAGTTGGTGGGATGACTTGCAGGACTGAATGAGGAATGACATGTGGAGCAGCTAGGGGGATATGAGTTGGGTCCTAAGGAGGGTTATCATGCAACTAGGATGGATTTGGTTATTCATATGAAGACCTCTTACCATATAATTCATCCTTCACTATGTTTATATGGGCATTATAGTCATGGTCACCAGGAGGAAACTCATTGGGGGGAAGCTTTACATTCCTATGCTACCCTTATCGTGGATTACTATAATCTGGACTTCATTCCGCAACACGTTCTACGAGATGGACATCGAAAATATTTTTATGTTCAGAGAGCTATTGACACATCACAAACTTTTTAGGGTCATCTTATATCTTTTGTATTATTCCTCATGGGTCAGAGGGTTTGATGGTCCCAATATGATCTTTACCATTATTGTGGTCCCAACCAAAGGACAATGACTCTGAAGGTGTGGGAAGGCCTAGTGAATTTGTTTTAGGGAGAGTAACACTACCCAAATGATCCAATAGTTGTGGCACCAAATCAAGGGGTATGTTATATATAATGAGTCTTAACTCAGTTTCTTCTTCTGATAGGTCATCCATTTAAACTGTGACTGTTAAGAGAGGAATATCTTCAATATCACCTGGCTAGCTGGGCTGGCATCAGATAGGACTAAAATGAAGGGAAAAATACTACACCCAACCATGGATAAGGAAATTGAGGTAAGACTCATTAATAATTCTATAGAGCACTGTAAAGCTCTGGATAGATCATTATTAGAGGGTCTGATGATGACCATGTGACTCAGGGCGCTGATCTTTAGAAAGCACAACCAAGTCGAACAAGAGGGATTCTTGGTCGATGTTGTCAAAGTGTTTATGGATCTTGGTATAAGCTACCCATTGATGAATGAGATAGAAGTGCATTTCCCAGAGAGTTCCATAGAAGTTCATGACCACCTCCTAGGTGAGAGATTTCTGAATGCTGAATCGTGTTATTGCAATATGCCAGATAATCTTTGAGAGATGGTTTGTGGTGAGAAGGTTCAACAAACAACTCAGATCAGACTCGGGATCTGGCCCATGGTTTCCCCATTCATCGAAAGGGGGTGATTTAGGGACTCATAACAACACATAATTAGACAGTTGTGATGGTAGAATGTCTAGTAGAGAGTACAGTGTGTGAGATGACTAGCCAATGCATTTTGGGGTTGTCTTCCAAATAATTCACTGATTACGCCACCAAACCCCTATAATATGGACAAACAAACACTAATTCCAGCATAGGCTAATCAGTCGTTTATGGTGGGTCACGTTTTTGTCCCCACTATTGGTCCTAGAACAACTTTCTATGATCTCTTGTTCAGGTGTAGAATGACCATGTTGATGATAATGTGGATTACATGACCAGGCCCTAGAATGGGGATAAATCTTCCTCCTATTGTATGTATACTCGGAGGGATGCATGGATTTGGTTATTCTAACATTCTAAAAGGATGAGTATTATATGCCTTATTCATGCCCTAGCCCTTGACACAGAAGATCAGGGTGAGGGTTTCACCAACGCATCACACTCTACCTCAGAATCTGAAAAGTTGATGGGGTTGATTGCGGTTTTAAACATCTTAGGATTTTTTTTCTTTGGTGTCAGAAACCCTCCGTCATACCCTAGGATGGATCTTCAGGACATTGTCATTTTTTGAAATAGGGAGGTCCTCCATCAAGATTGGTGCTTGGGTGGGGTGGCCCTCTACTTGCACTAGATCGGATATATGGAGGGCCTTCATATTGGTTGTTGCTAATAAGGGAAGGACCTTGAATCTTATGAACTGGGGTGCGAAGGTCACCATGAAAATATCGAATGGATCACGAGGAGGACCTCCGTGTTTGATAGTGCAAGAGAAGGGAGGGCCTATGCTGGTGATCATAACCCCATGGGGAGGACCTCCATGGTGGTTGTTCGTCGTGCATGGAGGACCCTTGTATATTCTAACCTTCGTATCAATTGTATGAAGGGATCCAACATACTGATTATACTGGACACGAGAAGGACCTACATGTTCTCCATTGATGAAGTTGGAAGAAACTCCAATTTGGTGATTGTTTGTATGGGGGGACCTCTACCGGAATTGATGAGCACATAGGTAAGGCCTCAATGTTGTTGGGTGACTAAGAAAGTAATAACTTTGTATTGAGATACTGGTTTGTGAAGAAAATATCCATGCCTGAATCCATGATCTGGGGGAGGACCTTTGTGCTGAATGCCAATGAAGTGGGGAGGGCCTCTTCTAGAGTTGATGATAGTGGCATGGGGAGGAGCTCTATAATGAATTAAAGAGTGGTGTGGAACACCAATATACCTGATACTAGTTTTAAGACGACCTCCATACTCAATGTCATCGTCGCGGGTCGGCCCGCAATGGTTGTTGCTTCCCCGGTAATCGGGAGAGCTAGTTCAACCTGCTCCCAGAGAGACTAGTGCTTCAACTTAGTCCAGGCTTGGATGTCCCTCTACTCTATAGTCGGGAGATGCCCCAAAAAATGATCATAAGGGGATGATATCTTGTGCTGATTGTGGCTCATTCCATTGAAGTCATGGACAATGATTCCCCCTAGCATCCATAGTCATGAGCATGCACCCGGCGTTTACGCAGGGTCAACTAAACATTAACTGGCTGTGAAGAGGAATGGACCACCTTCTCTTTGGTTTGTTGGACTAGCTAGCGATGATGATGTATCTTGGTGAGAGACCTACGTGGAGGCTCCATAGATGAATCTCTGGTCGGGTGGACACATACATCCCTTAATTAGTCACCATAAAGAAGTGAACCAAAGGATCATTCTAGGGATAGGCTCTCAAATCTGTTGAAGGTAAGAGTGGGGAGCAGCGGCTCCCTACGCGGCCCTAGGGAGAGGCGGAGTTGACGGGGAACTGAGGCCTCAATGTCTTGGTGGGCGATATCCCTCATTAGGATGACCCCTTCCTATTCATATTGTCGAATGATATTGTCAATCTCCCACCTCTGGATAAATTTATAGGGTTAGTGGGTACATGGTAACCCATTAGGAGTGGGAATGGGAGCCGTTGTAGGGGATATGGGGCCGTGGGGAATTTCCGCATTTGTACGGCCCCTGCCAATGCGTCCGGAGGAGGAAGATGATCGGTTTCCTGTAGCATGATATTGGGTCCTTTAAAGAAAGAAAATTCCCTCATTGGTACAGAGAATATGAAAGAGATGCACAATTACCAAGTACCATTTAGACTTATATGGTTGGATAGAAAGATTCACGCTGACAACGTCAGAGACCGGAATGTCCAATTATTAACTGCACCAAACTTTGTTGAGTTTCACGCAAGGACCAATATTTGATTGGTTGGTCCTGGCACCGAATATTTGGATCTAGTGACACTCTTATCCTCTGATTCCTCAAATGTTACTAATAACTATATTGAGAAGAACATTCACATTGGGTTCACCATTTATGTTTCTGATTCATTCACTGGGGCACACAATAGTGTGCAGAAAAGCACTAGCTATTGCCCCATATTCCCTCTTTCCAATGGTATGTGACATCTGTTATTTATTCGAGGACGTTTTAACCTTGATCCAAAAAGGATAAAGGGATTTTGGTCTCTCTTTTAATATATTCCTCTTCATAATTCTTCACCTAGTTCGAGTCTCCATCATAGATTTAATACATTGTTCTTGAAACACTATACTAGTGTCATATCATTGTGGATGTCAGTTAATTACACTAATTCTATCTGGATATTCCAAGAGGTCATGTTAGGTAGATACCTTTGGTCAGGGGAGTAGCCAAGTTGGACACTGTAGGATGTCAGGATACTAAAACACTAGAACACCTGGATTTATTCCCCATATTATTGGGCCTCTTGAGGCCGCATATTCCTGATGCATCCCATGTCGAGTTCATGGAATTATATTCCATATGCATGGCTATAAGGTTTCCTTAAACTTAATATGTTTAACGCAGGGCATCCCATGAGTTTAAAATATAGTGGAGATATATAAAACTTATCAGAACACTAATGAGAGTGGATTATATGGGTAAATCATTATGAGGGAGTATCGTGGAGTCTAACTAGATGGGTGGATCAAAACTCCCAATGAGGGCAGATCTGAGTATGATTGGTTCATGTAAATGTGTACACCATGGTTTATAATTTTATGGGATTAAACCTTATGGAGGCCTCCTACATTCCCTGTATAGAAGATAGGGATAAAATACATGTATTTTTTTAGGGTGAATCATGGGATCAGGGTGTACTCAATGAACAACAACCCAAAGAAATGTTAGGGCTTTTGTGTGGTTAACAGCTCAGGTGCTGCTAGGAATAGCGAGGAAGTGGATTACATGATCTTCCCATAATTTGGCGGCCTATGTATGATTCAATATTGATGATGGATAGTTGGATGGTTGAATGGTGTGGATGGGAGGAATGGAATGGAACCAATTTGAAGATGATGATGGTATTGGGCTTCAACCTTAGGGTGGCTTCCTACATATCCCATTAGGTGGGAATCAAAGTCCATTGTAATGCCCCGACCCTATTTACCCAGAGTCAGTGCATTATTACATAACATTAGAATGATCACAAGAGATAAAGTCTCAAAAGACCGATTAGTATAGTATCCTTGGATGAATAGATACATACATAAGTTTTACATTACATCATGAAATTAAAAAACAACATTGTTTCCCCTTGGAACACACTCATATCCTTTATCCATTCCCTATAGGTTAACCATAATATACTTTTTCACATCCTAGGAAAAAACATAGTCATGGGTGAACTCATATGCTCAGTACGGATAACAATATAGTGGAAATAATCATAAATAAGCGTAAACATTTAAGGTAATGTATAAGACTAAAAACGAAGACTTTTAATCATAATCTTCTGCATAATTTGGTAAATATAAACCAAATAATGTGATTTAACTATTCACATTGATATTATACTTGTTTAATAATCACATGAAATATCAATATCCAATTTAATAATGATGGAATGCATAATGTCGGGCATCATAACCACATAGTCAATGCCCCTTTCCAAGACTACAAATAAGATTCTTTCAAGGTTTTGTTCCAAGACACTAGTTTTTCTCATGAGACATACTGATGCATCGAGGAGGTATAGCAAGCTCATCTTGTTATATATTAAGTCCAATGCAATCCCCATATGAAAAGGTTAAAATATTACATAAACTTTTGTATTAAAACTTTCATAATAAATGTTAATAATTTAACCATAACCCATGAATGGTATATAAAAATAACACATCCACATTCAAACATATCACAAAACCTTCAATAAAATATGGAATACTGTATCATAATAAATCAACTTCAAACAAGTGTAAAATCCATCAAAGGATGTTGATATAGATGAAATTAAAACTATTTAAGAGAAATATATCAATCTACATTGAAATATTTTTGAAGTGAAATAATTATAAAATAAAACATTTATTTTTAATATATTTTTATAAGCTTTTAAGGTAAGCTTTGAAGGTGTTATAACGGCATAAAATAACTGCACCCACCATATAAGTTTAAAATACATTCTGACCTCAATTTGTAGAAAAGGTCATAAAGTACCTTGTTTGAAAAATGATGGAGAGATTCCAATCAATTTTTTCTAAAAAAGTTAAAAAAGGGGATAAATGACTTTAACCTATATTATAGTAAATAGTAGAAAAAATTTAAATATATTTTTATGAAACACGGATGTGGATGAGAAAGATGTCCCAATAGATACTTAGGTATTAACAACCTAGGATAATAAAGAGATTGTAAAATTAGCCCTTACCTTTTACTTTTCATTATTCAATGGTACATTAAAATCCTTTAAAATATTTAAATAATTGTTATTAAATTATATAATAACCACATACATAAATATAATATCATATATGATCTTCTCATATTGATTTGTTAATTATATTTTAGTAATATCATTGTTTTGAAAGTTAACTGATTTTTTTTCTTTATATGTTTTGTTATGGAAGTCATGTTTTTTTGTATAAGATGGATTTGATTCATATCAAAAATTATATTAATTTCCTAAAAAATATTTTAAATCATATAATGAAAATTAAACTTTAATGGTTACAATGGGGAATGAATCTCATCACATTTGTGGAGACGGTAATCCGTACGCACAAATGAGTGACAATACCAGTCTATTGATTGTGAAATAGTATTTAATTGGATTTTATATAATATATAAAGATTCATTAACATATAATATTTATTATTTAAATAAATTATAATCATTTTTATACCCATCCAAATAATGATGTGTTGAATAACACACTACACCACGACATGGAGACGGTAAGCCGTACGTACGCACGTATGGTGACATTATCATTCACTGGATTGAAAGAATAATGAATATGTGTGTACCATTTTTATAATAACATAACCATATGTAGAAGGTACTGGAGTTATTATTTTGGTATGGAAAAAACAAAGAAAGAGGATTTGGAAGAAGAAAAAAAAACACTGAAAGAGGTGATGAAAAAATTACCTCTTCTTCAAGTGCTTCTTTTTTATTTGATCAAAAGGGCTCCATAGGTTGTCTTCACGGTCAAATTAAGGCATCTAAGTTGATTTGAGGGTAGATGGGAGGATATTTGAGCTGGGTTAGGCTGATAAAAATGTATTTGGAGGTGTGTTTTTGAGATGAGGGGAAGTACCCTTTTATAAGAGTGGTGAGGGTCACTTATGGAAAATATTGAAATATTATTTTATTATAAAATAATTTTTTGTTTTAAGGGCTCCAAATTAATTTATTTCTAGGATAAGGTTGGGATGGGTCGAAAGACTCTCAAACAATAGGTTTTAGAAAAATTTAGGTCACCATATTAACTTAATCTTTTTTATTTAACTCTCAGTTACACAGTACAACTTTTACCTTGTCTTCTTGTATTATTATAATAAATGGTTATTAAACTTACTATAAAATGACAAGATAACCCCAAGTGGTTAATTATTTATATATATAACCATTTATAAGTCCTTGTCCCGATCCTTATATTTTTAATAATATTATATCATTTAATAAAATTGTATTTTTTTTAAAACACATTTAAGTCAATTTTGACACTATTTAGTATTTGTTTTTGTGAAAGTCATAACAAAATTATTAATTCAAACTGAATTTATTTAATCAACCTTGAAATGTCATATTGACTTATTAAATTCTAGAAATGTATTAAAAATATCAATTTACATTTATATTAATATTTAAAATATCAATTATTTTAATCTTTCATAAATATGGTAATTACTGCATCATCACTGTGTCATAAATAAATTAGATTATTTAATGATCAAAATTTTTAAATAAAATATAATTATGTAGGAAATATTTTTATATTTCTAATTAGTATTTATAGTAGAATTTATCTTAGTTATACCTCTATATTAAAAATGTTTATTTATTAAAATTTTAAATTAACACTTTTAACTCTTCTTTAAATAAAATATAATAAATGTCTTAATCAAATGCAAGTGGATAAAAAAGGATTATATTTTATTCATAAGGTTTATGTTAGTTGAAATACACTTATCGGATAGAATTAGGAAACTTTTATGGTAATGATAATATCATTTTTACCTTTTATTACCATGTTTAATTTTAACCGTGGTAAATGAAATCCAAAAGATACTATTCACCAAAAATTATTATCATCTTATTGACCAAAATTTTACTTACTGATATCTACTGTGTCCCTTGAATTTTTGAAATTTAATTCATAGAAGGAGTAAAATTATGTTTTATTCAAATTTGCAAATGTTTCTAGAAGGTGGGTAAAGGATTGTAAAAAGTTCAATAAAATTTTAAATATCTAATCTTATTATAAAATTATTTCAATGAATTAATGTTAACTAATATAGGTATTATGTATCTATTTTAAAGTTAATATAAATTTAAATAAAAATAATAATTATTTAAATAAAAGTCGATTTAAGATAATAACTTAGTGTTTTTCACTATTCATTAAAAACTGAAAGTTTTCAGAAGAATACCTAAAATTCACCCTAAGCTAATTTTGATAATCGGAATCCAGAACTGAAGTTCATATTAAAAACTGTAATTAATAAAATATCAAAATTACGTGCCACGATTCATAATGGCTAGTTATATTGATAGTGGTTTGCTAGAAGTCAATATTGCGTACAACGCAAGCTATTGTATTATTCAAAGGGAAATGTACTGTAGATAATTGGGGTGTTACATTCCTCTATCCTTAAAAAAATATCGTCCTCAAAATTTCAAAAATATTACTGCATAAAAAAAATCAGGAGGTTCTTCATCATAAGTTCCTCAAGTTCACACATTTCCTCTTCCATTTTATGGTTTCTCTAAAGAACTATAACTAGGTGAGTTATCTGGTATCTCAACACTTGTTCTCTAGTATCAAGAATCTTGATAGGCTCTTCACAAAAAGGCAAACTAGGTTCCAGTTCAAAATCTTCATTGGTGAGTACAAGCATTGGGTCATGCATGAATTTTCTGAATAGTGATACGTAGAACGCATCATGATATTTGGAGAGACTTTGGGGAATTTCCAAATGGTATGCTGCAAATCCAATTCATCCTATAATTTCAAAAGTACGTTGTACATGGGACTTATTTAAAATTTCTTACTGAATCGTATAACATGATCTCCAACTTGAAATTACAAATCATTCATTCAGTTATGGTTATAATTTATTTTCCTAATTTGAGATGCTTTGATTTGGGTTTGGATAATATTCACCTTTTACATTGTTTCCTCAACATGTTCTGGGACTATGAGTTTTCTTTCACCAATATCATCCCAACATGTTTGTGTGTGATATCCCTTCCCATATAACTCTCCATATACTGCCATCTAAATACTTTAATGGAAGCTATGGTTATAGGAAAATTCTACCATATGTATATACTGATCCCACATACCATGAAAGTCAAGTGAGAATGATATCAACATGTCTTCTAAGGTTTGAATAGTCCATTCTGATTGTCCATTATTTTGAGGGTGGTGGGCAGTGCTAAAAAATGTTTAGTATCCAGCCCCTTCTAAAGAATTTTACAAAATCATGATTTAAAATGTGGATCATAATCAGAAACAATCAATAGGGGTACACCATGAAGTCTTATAACTTTATTAATATATAGACTTTATAAACATTCAAGTGGTAAATCTTCTCTTATAGAAGGAAAATGTACTGACTCGGTAAGACTATCAACAATGACCCATATTGCATCATTCTTTCTTAGATTCCTTGGTAGCACCATGACAAAGTCTATCATAATATCATCTCATTTCCACTTAAGTATGGGAAGAGGCTTCATGAATCCTCTAGAATATTGTCTCCCAGCCTTAACTGGTTGACTGACCATATATCATGACACATAATAAGCAATATCCCTTGTCATGTTATCCCAATAAAAATTTTACTAGAAATCCCTACACATATTCATGGTACCAGGGTGTATTGAGAAATTAGAGCTATGATCATCATCCAACAATTCCCTTTTAAGATTAGGTTTATCGGGTACACAAAGTCTCTTCCCAAATTTCAAAATTCTATCATCA
Organism: Viscum album; assembly: GCA_963277665.1. Lineage (NCBI taxonomy): Eukaryota > Viridiplantae > Streptophyta > Magnoliopsida > Santalales > Viscaceae > Viscum > Viscum album. The sequence continues at coordinate 1,596,279,038 of OY728150.1, forward strand.
TATATGAAGTCGAACAATATCCGATCATTGATGCCTTTAATTTTATTTTAATACTCCTAATCATAAGTTTGAGAACTTTTTAACCTTTCTAGTAAAGATGGATTTCCAACCATTTGAAAAAGTATCGATGTTTCACCTTCCATGATTATTCCCATATCCATTTTTACTAGATCCATGTACATAGGATCCCTTAAGCTCTCATATTGTCCAAAACTCCATGACCCTTTCTTCTCGAAGAATCTTCCACCTTATTTTCTTTCCCCGGGTGGTACTGTATAGTGCAATCATAATCTTTGAGTAGTTCAAGACATTGTCTTTGCCTCATGTTGAGTTTTATCTTTAAGAAAATATACTTCAATCTTTTATGACCAGTATATATCTCACATGTTTTACCATAGAGATATTGAATCCATATATTCAAAGATAATATTATAGCTGCTAACTCAAGATCATGAGTAGGATAGTTTTTTCATGAATTTTTAGCTACTGTGATGCATAGTCAATAACTCTATCATTCTGCATAAGGACACAACCAAGTCGTTTCTTTGAAGCATCATTATAAATAAAAAACCCTTCATTCCCATATGGTAGAGTCAATATTGGAGCATTGTAAAATATTCTCTTTATTTCTTCAAAAAAATTCTTTACACTCTTTATTCCAAAAAAATTAAACCCCTTTACATGTTCGCTTGGTTAATGGGTTTGCCAATCGAGAAATATTTTGGACGAAGCACCGATAATAAACTTGTAAAACAATAAAACTGTGAACCTCAGTTATACTAATCGATGATGGACATTCTTGGATTTCATTTGTCTTAGAAGTATAAATAGAGATTCCATCCTTAGAGAAAATATGGCCAAGAAAAGAAATCTCTTGAAACTAGAATTCAGACTTTCTAAACATCCAATATAATTCATTTCTTCATAGAGTCTTTAGAATAGTGCAGAAGTGATTTTCATGATCTTCGTAGATTGTGGACTAAACCAAGATATCATTAATAAATACCACTACAAATTCATCAAGATAATCCTTGAAAACTCTATTCATTAGATCCATGAAAATAGAGGGTGCATCAGTTAGTCTAAAAGGTATTACTGTAAACTTATAATGCTTGTACCTGGTTCGAAATGGTATCTTTGGAATGTCTTCCTTCTTCACACACAACCGCTGATATCCATATCGAAGGCCAGTATTTGAAAAATATTCACCTTCATGAAGTCTATCAAATAAATAATCAATGTGAGTTAGGGGATACATGTTATTTATTTTAATTTCATTGATCCCTATGTATGCCAATGCACAACCTCATTTATCCATCTTTCTTCTTAAAAAAAGAATTGGGGCTCCCCATGGAGAAACACTAAGGTGAATAAATCCATTATTACTCATTTCCACTAGTTTTTTCTTTAGTTCCTATAATTCCACAACATCCATTCTATAAGGGGTCTTTGATATGGGCATTAATCTAGGAATTAAATCAATGGAAAACTCAATTTCTCATTTTGGAGGATGTACAGGTAAATCCTTCAGAAACACATCAACATAATATTTTACAATAGGCACGTCTTCAATTTCAACATTTTTTTGCCTCACCCATAGTTATTTCACTATCTTCCTCCATAATAATTTAATTTAGTAGATCTATTTGGGGTGGATCTAGATAAGAATCAGATGGTGATGTTTCTACTATAAAGATAAGATACTCTTTATCATCATCGAAAATTGTGACCTCCTTCTTATTAGAAACAATTTTCGCATCATGGTCAGAAAGCCAATCCATACCGAGGATTATATCAAATTCAATCATGGGTATGACTATAAGATCAGTAGATAAAGAATTTTATATTCCATAATGGTAACTGATAGAGAAAATTTTATTGCAATGATACTTCCCATAAGAGTTCTGACTGAAAACTCCCTTGTTGTGTCAAATTGAAAATATCTAAATTTTTTATCAAATTGGGAAGATATGAAACAATGTGATGATCCAGAATCAATGAAACCATTGTCTAAATATGAAGAAATCATTAAATTACCTTCCACCATGTCATTCAAAGCTTTAACCTCGGTAGTAGTTATCACAAATGCTTGGACTTTCTCCCTTGGCCTTTTCTGAGGTAAGTTTCCTTGGCGCTTAGGACATTCATTTCCATAATTCCCCATTTCCCTACAATAGTATCATTGAACATTAACAACCACTTTCTTTACCTTCCAATCATGAGCTTGGTGGCCTTTTTAACCACACCTGTAATGGACTCCCATTCTCTTTAGGAGAGTACTGGAGTGTTTCTTCCCACATTTACTAACGAATGAAAAATCAACTTTTCCTTTCTCCCACATATTTCAATTTCTATAGTGTTAAATAGATATCTTCATCTTCTTCTTTACTTTAAACTCATAAGACTAAGAGAATTATTTTTCTGTCTTGATTTCACATGAGAAAATATCATCATACGATGATAAGGACTCTGAGACTAATGATTGATGGAGAATTGGTTTCAACCCATAAAAAAATTGATGAATCTTACTCTTTGGGCTATATATATAATCTGTTTCATGTATTGGTAACCAGGTAAAGATAGCCTCATACTTTTCAATACTCTCATCCTCTTTTTCCTCAGATTCTGAAATTTCCTTTCAATATATGCTTGATGGTCATGAGGAAAGTATTTTTCAAAGAAAATCTTTATAAACTCTATCCATTCCATATTTGATAATTCTTTATCCTCCTTGGTGTTTTGAATTAATGACCACCATTGATCTGCATCTTCTATGAGGTGATAGGCTACCATAAAAACATTTTCCCTTTAGCTACTCCCCAATGCATGAAAGATTTTCTCTAAGGAACATATCCATTGCTCATCTAAATATGGATTTGTAGTCCCATTGAATGTTGGTGGTTGTTGCCTCATAAAGCAGTCTAACATTGATCCCCCACATTGTGGATAAGGGTTCTCCATACGGGTAAGGATAGTATTCGTAACCTAAGTGAGGTATCCCTATATGGTTATGAGTTGTTCGGCACTGAATGCATTAACAGCTCCACTATAATAATCTTTATTTGGAGGGAAATACCTACTTGGATTATGTACGTTGATACGGTTTCCATTCCTTCTACTAGGATCCATTTCTAAACAACGGTATATACTAGATTAGTTTATGAATCACAATATATAATTCCAAATTAGTAAATTACCTAACATAAATTGTAAAGTTTATGAATATAATCCATAATCATAAAAAAATATTTTATTTGAGGAACTATTTACTCATAAATCCTTCATACTGGTTTGTAATGAAAATATTAATTATCCTAAGCATATCCCCATGAGTGTCATAACCAAGAGTGAAAGAAGGCCTGTTTTCGTGTACCTGGATACCCCAGGTCAAGCCTGAAACTCCTTGTCAGAGTTTTCACTCCTAGGTACATCTGTGCAAGAGCCGCCTCTACCTACACATATCCAGAATGAGATTTATTTCTCAGAAAACTCACAAAATCTCTATATTACCAAAATTCTAGGAAGGTATTCTATACTAATCCAAAAATTTTATCATAGGGTAATGTTCCCTATTAAGCGATTTTCTATATCTAGTCTCCAAGGTTTTTACTAAAATTCATCTCATACCAACTATAATGCCCTAAAATTAGTCACCCAGAGTCAGTACATTATTACATAACATTGGACTGATCACAAGATATCAAGTCTTGAATGACCGATTAGTTTAGTATCCTTGAATGTACTAGATTAATACATAAATTTTACATTACATCATGAAATAAAAAAACATTGTGCCCCCTTTAGACACACCCATATCCTTTATATTATCCCTGCAGGTTAATTATAATATACTTCTTCACATCATGGAAAAAATAAAACATAGAAAGGGGTGAGATCAGATGCTCAGTAATGATAAAAATATAGGGGAAACAATCATAAATAAGCATAAATATTTAAGGGAATGTATAAGACTAAAACAAAATCCTTTTAAACATAAATTCAGCATAATATGGAAAGAGAAATCAAATAATTCCATTTACTTTTTCAAATGGATATTCTAGTAGTTGAATAATCACATGTAATATCAATATCCAATTTCATAATGATGTAATGCATAATGTCGGATATCATAACCACATAGTCAAGGACTCGTGCTAAGACTACAAATAAGATTTTTTCAAGGACAAGTTACAAGACACTAGTTTGTCAAATGAGACCTACTAATTCATTGAGGATCTATAGCAGGCTCCACCAGTCACTTACTAAGTCCAATGCATTCATCATATGAAATGGTTGAAACATAACATAAACATTTGTATTTAAACTAGGATATGAAATGCTAATACTTTAACCATAAAAAATGAATGGTATATTAAATTAACACATCCATAGTTAAACATATCACAAAACGTTCAATATAATATGGAAGATTGTATCATAATAAATCAACTTCAAACAAGTTTAAAATCCATCAAAGGATGTTGACATAGATGAAATCGAAACTGTTTGAGAGAAATACCAATTACTATTTTGAAATCATTTAAAAGTCACATATTTATAAAAGAAACATTTATTTTAAAAATATTCTTATAAGATTTTAAGGCAATCATTAAAGTGGTTATAATGGAAAAAATAGCCGCACCTGCCATGTAACATAAAAAACATTCTTACCTTAATTTATCAAAAAATGTCATAAAGTAACTTGTTTGGAAAACGATGGAAATATTCCTTTCAGAAAATTTTATAAAAAGTCAAAAAAGGTTATAAATGACTATAAACAATATTCTAGGAAATAGTAAAAATGTTTTGAAATACATTTTTATGAAACATGAATGTGGAAGACAAAGATTTCCTAGAATATACTAGTGTATTAACAAACTCGGATAATAAAGAGATTGTAAAAATAACACTTACCATGTAATTTTACTTAGTAGAGGGTATGTTATACTCCTATATAATAGTCATATAATTGTTATTAAGTTATACAAAAACCACATACATAAATATGATATCATATAAGATATTCTAATATTTCTTTGTTAATAATATTTTTGTAGTATCGTTGTTTTGGGTGTTAACTGATTCGTTTTCCATTATATGCTTTTTATGTATTTTATGATTGTTATGGATAGGTTTTATTTTATTCATATCTAAAATGATATTATGTTATTAAAAATTATTTTAAATCATAAAATAAAAAAATTTCTTGGATGGTTACAATGGGGAATGAATCTTCTCGCTTTCATGGAGACGGTAATCCGTACGTACGCACGAGCGATAATACCATTCTATTAATGGTGAAATAGTATGTAATTGGATGGTATATCATATATATAGAATCATTAAAATTTTATATTTATTATTTAAATTAATTATACTCAATATTATCCGCATCCAAATAATAAAGTGTTGAATAACAAACTACACCACGACGTGGAGACGGTAAGCCGTACGTGTGCACATATGGTGAATTTTTAATTCAAAGGATAAAAATAATAATGAATATGGTTGTAACATATTTATAAAAACATCATATTATGTTTAATATACTAGAGTTATTATTTTAGTATGGAAACAACAAAGAAAGATTAAGTGGAAAAAGAAAAGAACTTTGAAAGAGGTGATAAAATAATTATCTCTTCTTCTGGTGATTCCTTTTGATTTGATGAAAAGGGATCATTAGGATGGATTTATAATCAAATTAAGGACTCTAGGTTGAACTTAGGGTAGATGGGAGGATATTATATTATGGTTTTGCCAGGAAATGTCTTTGGAAGTGTGACTTTGAGAGGAGGGTAAGTACCCTTTTATAAGAGAGGTGAGGGTCACTTTAGGAAAAGCCAGAAATATTATTTTGTTATAAAATAATTTTCAGTTTCTAATGGCTCAAAATGAATTAATTTCTAGGATAACGTGGTTATGGGTCAAAATCCTCTTGACCAATTTTTTTAGACAAGTTTAGGTCACAATATTAACCTTCTCTGTTTTATGTAACTCCTAGCTAAATAGTTTAACTTTTACCATGTATTCTTGTCTTATTATAATAAATTGTTAATAAACATACTATAAAAATCCAAAAGAACCCCTAGTGGTAATTATTTACATATATAATATTATCTAAGACCTTTGGCTGAACCATATATTTTTAGGAATATTATATCATTTAATAAAATAATTTTTTTTTCAAAAACTCATTTATGTCAATTTTGAAACTTTTTTGTATTTGGTTTTTGTGAAAGTCCTAAATACTTTACTACTTCGAAAAAAAATTATTTAATCAAAATAATAGGTCATATTAACTTAAAAAATTTGTGGAATGCATCAAAAATCTCAATTTACATTTATTTTAATATTTAAAATATCAATTATTTTAATTATTCTTTAATAAGGAAATTAGTGCATCATCATTGTGTCATAAATAAATTTAATTATTTAATTTCTAAAATTAATAAATAAAATACCATTATGTAGGAGGGATTATTATATTTATAATTATTATTTATAGTCCAATCTATGATATGTAAACCTATATTAAAAATGTTTTAGTTATTAAAATTTGATAGTAACAATTTTAACTATTCTTTAAATAAAATTTAATGAATGTCCTAATCTAATCCATGTGGATCAAAAAGAGTCATATATTATTTCTAATGTTGATTTTGGTTGGAATACACTTTTCTAATAGAATTAGAATATGTTTTAGGTTAATCATAATATCATTTTTAAATTTAATTACACTATTTACTTTTAACCGTGGTAAATAAAATACAAAATTTATTATTCACCAAAAATTATTTTAATCATATTGAACCTAATTTTACTAAATAATATCAACTGTGTCTCTTGTATTTTTGAAATTCAATTCACAGAATCAGTAAAATTATGTTTTATCCAAATTTTCATATATCCCTAGAAAGAGGGTATTAGACGGTAAAAAGTTTAATAAAATTTTATATATCTTATCTTATTATGACATGATTTCAAAGAATTACATTAGACTAAAATAAGTATTTTTTAATCTATTTTGACATAAAAATAAAGTTAAATAATAATTATTTTTATTTAAATAAAATTCAATTTTAGACAATAACTTTGTGTTTTTACTATTCAACAAAAATTGAAAGATTTCAGAAAAATACCCAAAATTCACCCTAGGATAATTTTCACATTCCAAATCAAAAAATCAAGTCCTTTTTGAGAAATAAAATTTATAAAAATTTTAAAAACTGGGTATTACTATTCATAACGGCTAGTTTGATTGGTCGTGGTTTGCTAGAACTCGAAGTTGCGTACAACACAAGCTATGATATTATTAGAATGGAAATGTATCATGGAATATTGGAGTGTTACATCCCCGTAGTTAAAGATGGGTCCATGAGTGACCTAAGGAGGAAACCTGGGAGAATAGACACATGGATGAGACCTGGAGGAAGTGGAACCTCTAGGTGGGGGCATGAACTTCCAAAAACACAAAGGCCCAGTGGAGCAACCCAGATGGGCATGGGTGACATGATTGAACCTTTGGGATGCTTTCTTTGTATCCCAATGGTAGGGAATCAAAGTCCACATAGTTCGGAAATGGGATATAGAATTGGGGTGTGCACAAAGGATAACGACCTGACAACATGTTGGGGCTTACGTATGGTTAGCGACCTGTCACAAGAGGAAGAATCTTTGTTTGAGGAATATGGATCATGTGTGGGTATTACACCTGGTTAGCTTCCTAGGATCTAATATAACACAACTATGTGGTGGACCAAGGGTGGGAATCCCAGCATAGGGGACACCGAAGTTTACAAGTGTTTTAGGTTGAACCTCAGAAAGGCTTCCATCTTACCGTTCCTAGGATATAGGGATCAAAACCCACATAGTTAAAAATCGTACCATTTAATGTGATGTAGGATGGATGGGGCATTAATTTTAAATTCATTTGGGATATGAGTGAACTGACATTATGTAGTCTGGATCGATGAGTGATGGTCTGAAACCCCACAGAGTATTCCCATGTACCTTTCCTAAAAATGGAAAGGGTCAATGTGTATGTAGTTTGGTTTGATGGGGAATGGTGCTAACTCACTAAGGTAGCCTAGAGTTGGTTTTCATGGTCGATTATTACTATAAGAACACGAGAGTCATACTCAATGTGAGAAACAAGAGGTAAAAAAAGACATGATGATCACATCACGACTGGTGTGTCCCTGAGGAATTGAGTGGTGCTTACGCATTGATAGAATCCCAAAGAGGAAATAGTGGATTACACTTGTTGGAGGCCCAAAGTGGAAGGAGGATGTCACGATGTATAAATAAGATATGGAAATCATTCCCAAAACATCCAATCAGTGGGTGTCGGGGCTTATGTGTACATTGCCTGAGGTGTGCATGCCAAAAAGCTCAAAGGTAAAGAGAGAGTGGGGGACCCATGCCCATCCACTCTCTAATCCTATGGACCTACCTCACATTGAGTGATCATAGTTTAGCATCGTGTTCTTGGGATGAGGGTGATAAGATATTTAACGTCATGCTGCTTGAACGATCAGGATTCACTCCTCACCCCTAGGACTTTCATAACTTGCACACTCAAACCCTTGGTGACGGTAAGGCACTGACAAAGACGTATGGGGATGGAGTTTTGGATTGATCCATTGAGGGGATAACATTAGCATGGCTATGCGAATAAGCAATATCCATCAGCATGCCAATGAAAAGAGCACATGGAAATGAAATGAAATTCCTGTCACCATTCATGGGACCTTGAAATCACATCATATGAATCTGGAGGGCCGCATGGAAGATGTGTGTGAAAAGTAAGTGATCATGGTAGGAGGAGATTCACAAAGAGAATGGTCTTCACAAAGAGAATGGTCTTTGAAATGGAAAGGGTCTTTGGAATGGAAATATTCATTTTGAAGGAATGGTCCTTCGCAAAGAAAAAGGTCTTCGTGATGTAAATGGTCTTTGGAAAGGGGAGCCTTTAATGTAGTAGAACATTTCCTCAGCAAACAACTATTTCTTTAGAGAGTTCTTTGTGAAGTATATATGATTTTGGAATCCTCATGCACCCCGAAGGTACCCCTCTTTTATGAAGGTCTAATGACTTTGTGAAGGGACTCCCCACTATAAGTAGAGGTTGGGAAGAACACAAATAGTTATGGATCGTATAGGCCAAGTACCTTTTGTGATCCATCTATGGTTTCCATGATGGTCTATGTGAAACAGGAGCTTAGAAGTCAAAAGGGTGGAGTAACAGTTGTTTGAAGGGGGGTGACCATTATATTTATAGCCAACGATAGTCAGTGAGGGTCAGAGAACTCTCCATAAAGAAGGGTAACACCGCGTAGAGGAGGAACTCTGTTGAAATGTTTCATCCTCGTAAAGGGTGTGGGATGCCGAAAATAGGATAATGAAGTAGCGCTCAACGAGTGGGCTATAGATATTGATGACACTGTGGAGATGCCACAAATCTGTCGGAAATCATCAAACTCATGAAGGGCGATGACGTCCGGGAGATGATCACAGAGGTGGTCCTCGCGAAGGTGAGCCAGACCTCTATAGGGTGTTATGAAGGAGTCCTTTGGGAGGATTTTGAGGGATGTAAGCCCCTTTGTAGTGATTATTAACTTTATAACATCCAGGAGTTCTCTCCCTAACCGGGGAAAATTTCTGCATCAACAAAATTACATAAGTAAAAATTATTACATACATTTAGAAATTTCAATATTCCTTTGTCTTTTGATCTAGACCTAGAATCATGCTATTATAGAACAAACCACCCCTACTCGAGATAAATAACATACCTATATAAGAAAAAATTTGTTACATTGGTAATAATATAATGTAATTAATTAATATAAATTGTTAATTTTAAAAAAACATTGATTCATACTGGAAACACTGTGTATCCGACTGAGGTGTGGTGGATTCTTGCACATCACACAAAATCATCTTCATCTTCAAGAATTATCTCTATAGAAATTAACTAAATAATTATAATACCAACTATGATTAGGAAATTAATTAATTAGTAACATATAGAATGATGTGAAAATAATATACAATCATTTGTTCGGTTTTGGTGATGTGATACATGTTTTAAACAAAAATCACATGTATATATTGTATAGAAGCAGTTGGAGTAATATCGGTCAAAAAATACATCAAATTTTGGTGAATATTATTCCTCCACATCCCATATGACTTATTTATTATTTTCTTTTTGTATCAAAACTATCTGAAATCATTTTTAAGGATTGAAGTACATCCCTTGTCTTTTTTACAAAAATGCAATTTAAAACTATAAACACACACTTTGAGTGATATTGGTAACATAATGTGTTAGTTTTTACATGAGAAAAACTTTTAAACATAAATAATGACATAAGAATCATTTTCTAAAATTATAAAGACAATATAAGCATGTTTTATCAATTTTCAATGATTGATTTTTTTAACTAAAATGTCAATTTTAAACTGAAAACAGAAACTTTGAGTCATATATAGAACATCATATATCATATTATGTTTCAACTGATTCTTATACATCAAAAATTTATTATGGATTATTTTCCTAAATTGATAAAAAATTCCATACGCATTTTCCCAATTTTGAGTGTGTCAATTGTCTTTTTTACTAAAAATAATGTAAACGTAAAATAAAAAGACACGTATGGAGTCGTACCAGTCACATCATGAATCATAATGATGATAAAAAGATTCCAACAAATCCTAATGGACACATTTTTCTCTTTATTAATGTATTAAAATGATTCAAATGTGTTTTCATTGTTGTGGGTATATCACCTGACTTATTTACTAAATGTTATTTTAGACAGGAAACACGCTCTCTGAGTTATTCCAATCACATCACAAGTCAGTTTGATGTGAGAATAATTACTATACATTCAAAATTTATTAACAATCATTTTTATAATTAATCTATACAATCCAAGGTCAGTTTCTCACTTTTTAATGAGTGGAACTTTTTGAACTAAAACTTCAATTTTAAATTGAATATAATCATATTGAGTCATAATAGTAAATTTTTTTATCAGAATAAGGTGGGGATGATTCCTAATCATCAAAAAATACCTCTGTATAATTCTACTAGAGTATAAAAACAACTAGAATGTGTTTTATTGGTTTCAAATACACCATTTGTCTTTTTTTACTAAAATATCATTTTAAACTGGAGACATTCACATTGAGTCATACCGGTCACATCGTGTGTCTATTTTATGTAAGACTAATTCCTAAATGTAAAAAATGAATTTTGAATCATTTTAATAAATTACAAAGACAATCTGAGAAATTTTTATTGGTTTTCATTAACACAAACTATTAGAACTAAAATGTAAATTTTAAACTAATAACAGACACTTTGAGAATGAACATATTTTTCACAGAAAAACGCACTCTACGAATGACATAGAACATGATCTAAACACTGGAAGATCAATCCTTAGCTAGTGTTGTTTCTCCTTACTCGGATAGGGTTTCATTGTCATCATCTTTGGATTATGGTTCCTCTTCAGGGTCTGGGTCTTCATGGATTTCGTTCAAATATGTGGTGTGTGTTTCATCTAGGGGTTTGGGTTTTAATATAAAGATAGAGTCGATTTCTTCATCAGTCTGTAGAAATGCATCTGGTTAGTCAGTGGAGTTTTCATTGGAGGCTTATGATGAGGAAGTTGGTAATATGAGATGTAATCTTATCACTCATTTTAAAAAAAAACCCTTCATTTTCAATCTTTAAAAAGTGTGTTGAATCTTGGGATCTTGAAGCTCTGGTACAAATTACGATGACTCATCATTCCTCATTTCGTTTGAGCTTTGATTCTAAACAGGATTTTATAATCACATGGTGCAAGTCATCTCGCAACTTGGGGCACTAGAAATTCAGTTTGTCGTGCTTGTCAATTTATGTTCATAAGGGGAAACAATTCTTATTTGCGGTGTGGTGGATTTCATATCCAGGACTACCTTTACCCCTGCAAAATTATTCTTTTCTAAAAGCTCTTGTAGATTCCCTTAGTGGTTATATTTATTTAGATAACCATTCCATGGGGTTTGGATGTATCAAATACAAGGAAGTGGGTTGAGCTCAATAAATCTTTTTCGATCATGGAAAAGATTGCTTTTAAGGTGGATGAATTGATTTCTTGGAATCAAGATATTGGCTATCTGGTTTTTCCTAGGTACTATTCTAATTGTTGTCTGCAAGTCCAGTCGGTTTAGGTTTGCAGGATATCTAAATGAGTTGGTGGTCATTTTCAGAAGAATGTTATCCTGGATGAGATTGAGGATGATGTTTTGAGAAATGGTGACCTATCTGACACTATTTGAAATCTGGTATAAGTAAAAATGTCTGATGTTGTTGCATCTACTAGTAATTCAGATTTGGAATCAGTATCTAATTCTAATATGAAATTTTGTAATTTTGGGGTAATGTCTGAAGGTGGAAATGTTTTATTTTCTATTGATAATGTTCACGTTGTATATGTTTCATAGCAGATTCCCGGTTACATGTCCCAGAGGAATATCCTATTATGTTTACCTTTGAATTCATATGACTTTATGATGCTTTTGGAAGGATTTGTTAAACATTGCTTTTACCTAGCTAGTCCATTGAGGTATGTCTGGTTGGATACTAGAACTGTATCTTCTGAAAACATGACAATAACTGAGTCAGGTGAGTGCAATATGTCTATAGAATCTTTCATGGGCATCTATAGGGGCAATTCATTAGAGGATAAAGGAAATTCGTTTGGGGTTTCCTCCAAAATTATATCTTTATCCCAAAATAACTCAGGAGTCTACAATGAGTTTTTTTCTGGAGAGTAATGATCTTATTAGTCATTTATATTTAAACAAAGATAAGGGTTTTTTATTAGGATTGTTCAGTTTTTGTGTCCTCTAATAATGGAGTGCGTATGAGGGAAAAACTTCATTATATTAAGGAGTTTCAAAAATCCTATTCTAGTTTGACCAAGATGCCTGGGGCCAAAGCCAGGCCAAAATTGTTTCAATGATTCCATTGATTATATAGAATTCTCATGGCATTGAGGCATGAGTGATGTCCAGTTTTTTATCCATTGAAATCAAAAAGAATAAGGTGTGTGTTGTTGATATTCTGAAACATTATAAGAACCTGAGTAAGATCAGTGTCATTGCCCGTAATCCGAAAATGCATGCATGGTTTCATGTAGAACCGGATAATCAACATATACGGGTTTTTTGGAATAAAAATGTGTCTGTGGTTTTAGCTAATGTTGAGGATCAGTTCATTACAGGGAATGTAAACACTGGTGTGGATATTATTTTTATGGCCTTTGATTATAGAAGCTGTGAGGTTCAAATGAGGGATCTTTTGTGAAAAAACGTGGTCATATTTGACTTAGAGGATCTTCTATAGATTATAGGCGGTGATATTAATATAATTGCTGAGCCAGGATTAAAGAAAGATCGAGGTGTATTTCCTCATATGGCTATCAAGTGTTTTGTTTAGTTCATGGAAAGGAAAGGGAATCATTATATGGGTTATTCTGGGGATTGTATTACATTGTGTAACAATCAGAAAGAAAATAATCATTCTTGGAGTCATCATGATAGATGTTTGGCTAATGTTCATGTTGTTTCCAAGTTTTCTAATGCGAAAGTTGATCATTTGGTTAGGGGGATTTCTGATCACTCTCCTCTTCTTCTGTCTGTGTCTTCTGGTCAGTGAAGTGAGGATTGTTTTCGCTTCTATAAGCATTGAAATGATATATTTGATTATCATCAGATTGTAAATGATCAGTTGGAGGAAACAGTTCAAGGTTATTCTTGGGAAGCTATTCATAATAAATTGAGGTGGCTTAAGCACAAAATTCATTCCTGGGAAAACAATATTTCACTAGTTGATCATGAATTGGATTTGAAAAAACTGGATGTTGAAATCCTGGAATGTAATATGGAAGATAACTAGAATGATAGGGTCTATGAGGATCTTAAGAACAAAAAAATTATGTTAGAGGATCTTATTCTGAAACAGAAGTAGTATAATCTTGAAAAATCTCATGTAAAATGGCTTCTTGAGAAAGATAAAAATACATCTTATTTTCATGTGTGTATTAAAGAGAGGAAGAGGGTGGTTAGGCCGAACAATCTTCTCGAAGATGGATCCTTCTTGGGCGATAGGGATGAGATTGGTTCTTTGGAATTTTATTTCATTAAAATTTTCCTTGCTAATCCAAATCCAAATATGGTGATGGGTTATCCTAGTGGGAAGGCAGACTTGTTTGAGGGTATTCTGAGTATAGTGTCTGACATTGATAATAATCTGCTGGAAGCTATTCCTGGTGAGGGAGAAATTCATGATGCTTTGATGAGGCTTAACCCAGAGTGTGCTCAAGGCCCAGATTGTTTTCTAGTTATTTTTTATAGAGGTTCATGGGATATAGTTGAAGTTTATGTGACTTTTTCTATTCAAGATTTCTTTCATGGGGGTTATATACCTAGGGTGGATGGTGCTACTACTTTGGTTATGAAAACTAAGATTAAAAATCCATCCATAATTCATGATTATAGTCTAGTGAGCATGTGTAATTTTCCTTATAAAATCTCATCCAGTATCATCAACTCATGGTTTTATATTATATTTTCTCAGTTTATTTCGCTAGAACAACATGGTTTTGTTATAGGTTGATCTATCTAGGGAGCGGTTACTTTGGAACATGAAATAATTCGTGATATAAATATAAAATACCATGGTTCGAATATGGATTTGAAGCTAGATACGAATAAATATTATGATAGAATGGAATGATGGATTATCATCACTGTTATTAAAGGTATGGGATTCTACTTGTCAGTTATTGATATTCTGTTTTGCTATTTTATTTCTTCATGGATGTTAGTTTCATATATGGGAAAAACTCAGGGTTTTTTCAAGGTAACTCACAGTATTAGGCAAGGAGACCATATGTCTCCAACCCTTTATTATTCTTATGCAAGATGTTCTAAGATGTTTTATCAACAAGAAAATATCCATAGGTGACATTTTACCATACCAGAGGAAATTGAATCAACCTCTGATCTCACACTTGATGTTTACAGATGATACTTTAATTTTCATTAATTCTAGTGTTATATCGGTTAGGAGTCTAATGAAATTTTTGGTTGAGTAGTGTTTATAGAGTGGGCAGTCTATTAACAGGGCGAAGAGAAGCTTATATATTTCTAATAAATGTAGTGATAGGCAGGTTCTGTCCATTTCTAAGTTTTTGAACAAGGAGAAGGGTATTTTTCCCTTGTATTATCTGGGTTCACGTATTTATCCTCGTCTTGTTCGTATTAGAGAGTTTGAAGGTATAGTTTGAAGAATCATGAGGAATGTGCTTGATTGTAAAAATCTTTTTCAATCTTTTGGAGGAACGATTTATTTAATTTGTAGTATGTTGACGGCAATTATGATTCATGTTCTTTCATCGTTCAATCTGTCGAAGGGGGTAATTATAGCTATTGATAAAATCCTGCCTGATTTTATTTGGGATGATCATTTTGAGAGGGAAATTTCATTGTTATTTAGGGAAAAGGAAGGCTATACCAGTTCAGGATGGTGGTATTAATGTCCGATGTATTGCGGAAATAGTGTACTGCATGCAGGTGAAACTTGCCTAGGATGTTGTGGATGGTCGTACGCTTTTGTGTAAAATCATGTCTTTACAAGATGAGAACTCTGTGGTTGAGAGAAGACCTGTTTCTCCTTTCTGGTCTTTAATCTGAAGTTTTTTTCCCGACATTCTTCAACACTCACATTGGATTATATTATGGGATGAGATTTCATTTTGGAACCATAATTGGCTAGGATCAACTATTGGTGTCCCAGGTTGTCCAGCGCCTTTGATTTCTTTTAGGGAGGCCTATGGTTATCCTAATTTTATAAATGATGTTCGGGATAGAGATCCAAAGAGAACCATTGATCTTATTATTTAGAATCAGTAATTAGATAGGTGTATGTTCACTACTTCAAAATCTGGTATGTTTTCTTCTAATGAATTTAGGATCATTTCTATTTCAAAAGCTCAGTATGACAAATGGAATTATACAGTTTGGTGTAACATCATTCCCAAAAAATTAATTTTCTGGTATGGATAATTCTAAATCAAGCTATTTCTATGGATGAAAATGTGAAAATAAGGGGTATTAACCGGGTTTCCAAATGCCATTGTTGTATCCATAATAAAGAGAATTATTCTAACCATCTTTTCATTGAAAGTGACTGGGCTGTGGATGTTTGGAAGTTCTTTGGTGAATTCAAAAAAATTATTGAACCTTTCCCTGTTGGAACGAATTTCTTGGAAAAGTGGTTTTGTGGTTTGAATGGTGCAGGTCTTCAAAAAACTACAAGAGCTATAATTTTCAGTGTAGGGTGTTGGTGCATTTGGAAAGCAAGGAACAAAACCTGTTTTGAAGGCACTCATTATACTAAAAGATCACTTATAATCAAGAAAAGATGTGTGCTGCATGATTTGGTATGTTGTTTTATGATTTCTAGTGATAATACTTCTTTGAGGACCATGCATATATACAATCTGAATTAAATTCAATCAGTTCATATGAGAAGGGGTAATTGGGTTTACTGGATTCCTCAAAGACCAGATCTCATGATTAATTTTGATGGATCATGCGTTGGAGGAATTATCCAAGGTGGAGGTGTTGTGTGGGATGGACATGGAAGTATTCTTCTGGCTTTTACTGCTTTTTATGGGAGGGGAAGTTCCATCCAGGCTGTAGCTGAGGCAATGTATACAGGGGTTGCATTGTGTGATCAAAGGAACTTATGTCTACATTAGATTGAAACCGATTAAAAAATTATCCTCGACTCAATGAGTGGTAATATTTGTGACAACTGGGTCCTGGTGACAGCACAGACACCCCGCCTTAACATGGCCGTCGGGTCCTGGCCCACCAGGTACCACCATTTGCCTCGCAGACACGTGGGGCCGACCCCAGGGACCACCCAAATGCCTGAACGGGTCATCTGACTAATGACAGTCCCCACAGGCCAACACATGTCCTTTCCAGTATGTTTTTTCCTCACTCACACACATCCGGAGAAACGTTCCAGGAGGTCACCCATCCTAATCACTACTCCAGGCCAAGCACGCTTAACTGTGGAGTTCTAATCAGGTAGGCTCCCAAAATGGAAGGTGCACCTTGTTTACATGAGTCATATCATTTAGTTATTTAACCCTTTATCAATTTGGAGTGTTAGAATCACCCCCCTTTATGGAACAACAACCTCGTTGTGGGCCCTACATCTCAACCCAGGCAGTGCACCGCGCACTTAAGGCTGGGTTCCTCCTCTGATACCAAATGTGACAACTGGGTCCCGGTGATAGCACAGACACCCCGCCTTAACATGGTCGTCGGGTCCTGGCCCACCAGGACGGGTCATCTGACTAATAACAGTCCCCACAGGCCAACACATGTCCTTTCCAGTATGTTTTGTCCTCAATCACACACATCCTGAGAAACTTTCCAGGAGGTCACCCATCCTGATCACTACTCCAGGCCAAGCACGCTTAACTGTGGAGTTCTAATCAGGTAGGCTCCCGGAAAGGAAGGTGCACCTTGTTGACATGAGTCATATCATTTAGTCATTTAACCCTTTATCATTCTGGGGTGTTACAATATTTCTTATCCTTGGTCAATTGCAATTATTATTAGGAAATATAAGGGCAACCTCGATATCAACAAAATATAGTTTTCCCATACATGGTGAGAAGGTAACAAAGTAGGAGACTACTTAGCTTGTTTGACAGTGGTGGATCAAGGTAACTATATTTTTTGTTTTTCTAGTTCTCTTCAAATGGAACTGGAAGGATGGACTTAATTAGGGGATACCATCTTGGCATCCACTATTTTAGACCGCCTTTAAGTGTTTTTGTTTTTCTAGTGGCCTGTTTGTTGTGGGTTGTTATCCTTTTTAAAAAAAATCAACGACGAATGAAAAAAATATACACTTTGAGACATACCATGAACTTCTTGTATCATATTATGGCGAGGTTTATTCCTACTATAAAAAATTACTTATGGATTTCATTCTTAATGTGTCAAAAAAAATAAGAATGATTTTTCTCAATTTTTCAAATGACAATTTTATTTATTACTAAAAGTAATATCAATTTTAAATAAAAACACGCACTTGGAGTCATACCTGTCACACCACGCATCAAATTATGGTGTGGATGATTCATGAATTTTAAAAATGACTTATGTATTTTTTTCATAATTTATAAAAACAATATGAATGTGTTTTCTTGAATTTAAGTACGTTATTTTTTTTTTCTAAAATATATTTTTCGATTGGATACATGAACTTTGAGTCATACCGATCACATCGTATGTCAGTATAATGTGAGACTGATTCCTAAATGTCACAAATAACTTATGAATAATTTTACAAAATTTTCAATAATTTCCATGCATGTTTACTTATTTATCAGTGAGACACACTGTTTTAACTAAAATTTCAACATTAATGGGATAAAAACACATTGATTCATACTAGATACATTGTGTAATAGATTGAGGTGTGGCTACGTCATACATGTGAAAAATGACTTATGTATTCTTTTAATAATGTATAAAAACAAAACTAATGCATTTTATTAGTTATGAATGTGTCATTTTTCTTTTTTTCTCTAAAATTAATGCCAATATAAAATAAAAAGATGCACTTGGAGTCATACCGGTCACACCGTGTATTTGAATGAGGTGCAGATGATTCCTACATTTTGTAAATTAATTATGTATCATTTCCTAAATTATTAAAACAATATTAATGTGTTTAATTATTTTTTATAATGTCACTTTTGTTTTTTTACAAAAATGTCGTTTTAAACAGGAAACACAAAATTTAAGTTATATCGGTAACATTGTGTGGCGGTTTGATGTGAGACTAATTAATACACAAAAAAATGACATATGAGCCATTTGTATAAATATTAAATAGTAAATATTACATTTTATCGGTTTTTAGTGAGTGAAACATTTTTATGTAAAATGTCAATTGTAAACTGATAACAGACACTTTGAGTCATACTGAGAACATCGTGTATTTAATGGTCTACACCCTCCTGGTCTAGTAAATTGCCAAAATCTTTGTCCCATAAAATGGTTCCACCGAAACGGTGTCACCTATCATGGTTGAACGTAGAAAAGGTGGCACTGATCACGATGTCCCACCAAAATGGCGACACCTTAATGGTCGCACCATCACGGTTGCACACCGAAACAGTGGCACCGCTGAGGATGGCACCATGACGGTGGCATGGTGAGGATGGAACTGTGATTGTGGAACCGTAACGGTCGCACCCTCATGATCACACACTGAAACAGTGCAACCACTAATGATGGCACTGTGATGGTGGCACCACTTACAGTGTCTCACCAAATGCGGTCACACCTTTGTTTCTTCTAGAGTCCCACTCCTGCAACGTATCTTTTGACATAAGAGTGTTTTAAATAATCCTTTAAAATCCATTAAAATCCCATAAATGATATCAAAGAATCCCCTAATAGTTAGTAGACACTTTAATTACCAAAATGTGTGGCTTTTACCTTGGTGCCACACCCTTTTCCCACACTTTCCAGTTCCTCCCCTATCACGTGTTGTCCTCTATTTAAAGAAAACCCTTTAACTCACTACAATTATGGACACCTCTCCAATGATAATTATTAAATAAAAATTAACTCCATCGTGTGTAACTATCCAACCGCGTGGTGAAACCACAATCCTTCTTTAAATCCATCCATGAATCATATCTTGTAACTTGAGGATCACTCCTTTTTATCATAGGATAATTCTTTATTCTTCTTTGATGGTTTATTTTAGTTTCTTTGGTGTGATTGAATCCCCCCTTATCGACACTAGTGGTTCTCTTGTACTGGAGCCTTTCCTACTCACCCTTGGAGTCCCCAAAGTTTCTCCCCTTCAAGTCATGCATCCCCAGTTCTCGGTGCGGGGAGAAAAACTTCGATCATTGATCATCCAAGTAGGGTTCCTCCTTCATATATCTTTATTATGTATCATGTGGGTTGGGTATCCTAATGTTTCTATGAGGATGGATGAAACCAAACCATAACGAAGATAATAAAAAGACTTTTAAAGAATTAAGGGGTGTGTTTGATGATGTTGTTGTACTATTTTACCCTTTCTTATGTGTTGTGAATTGTATGAAATTATGTGATGATTGAATGGTTGTAATATAAAAATTGGTTAATCACAAAAGCTCGGTTGATTAAATGGATGTTCAGTGAAGAATAATCCTTGTGTGATCAACTCGGTTATCCCAACATAAAATGTGGAATTCAATGAATGGTGTGTTTGAATATGGAATCTCCCTTGCTCTGTCTGGGTAATATGTGTGGTTGTTTTGCTTGATCTTTGTGGGTGACGTGGATGAGGATATGATCCCCTGTTGTAGTGTAGTTGTTGGTTTGGTGATCTAATGCACTATGGGGCCATATAGTGGGGCATGGTTTTGGTTCCAGTACTTTGAGGGATCTCACAAATCACTTTTGTATTGTGACTTACAAGAGAACCGGGTGTGAAAGCTTAAATTGTTGCTTGATTTTTTTTCCTTCCTTCGCTTGTGGCTATTCATTTTTTTTCCTGATAGTGAAGAATTATTTAAATGGAATCACTAGAATATGAAAACAAGAATGGGTTTAATGGTGAATTGTTTTTTGGGACTGAGTTGTGACATGGTTGTGGCTATTGTATTTCTAATGAATGAATAGAAATGAGGGTGTATGTGTATGAGCTGGTTTGGAACCCTTGGGATGGGATGAGTGCTTGTTTACCTATATGTATAATTTAGTTTTTATGTTTCTTATTTTCTCCCCACCCAAGTTGAAAACTTCGTGCCAAACACCCCCATTTCATGGGGGAGGGTGTTTTTCCCAACACTCCCATGAGTGGCTGGTTATTAGCTCCTTTTCTTCTCCCTTTCCTAAGTAGCCCATGACTCCTTGGCCTGGCTGTGATGGCCTGAGGTCTATTATAGCACAATATTCAACAAGAAGGGGATGTTTTAGTGGTTGTCCTAGGTGTGTGTGGGCATTTTGTTTCCTATGTGTCTTCGGGATGAGGCCCTTGTGTCTTTAAGCGTGGCATAAATTGTTTGGGCCTAGGTGTCTTCAGGCGTGGTGGTAGTTGTTATGGACTAGATTTCTGCAAGTGTGGTTATGTGTGGTTGTTGTGGCCCAGGTGTTTTCAGGTGGGATCTGTGGTTGTGGTAGACCAGGTGTGTCCGAGCGGAGTATGGCAGTGGGACTATGGTGAGAATGGAGAGAGAGGTCTGAAGCGTAGGATGTCTTCAATAACCAGTGGGAAAGTGGTTCTGGGTACCCCAATATTGATGTGCTATTACTATTACTTTACCTAACTTGCATTATTTAGGGAGTGTGCCTTGGTGAGGTTGGGTGGATAGTTTCTTTGCTTGGTGCTTTGTTTATCCCCTTTTTATCATAGGACATTAAAATGTCTCCCCACTTGTGCATGAGAGCTTTTGGTTTTCCCAACTGAGTATACTTGTATACTCACCCTACTTATTTAAAACTACTTTCAGGTTTCCAGGAGTACTTCGAGGACCATACTGGACACTATTAAATCGGACATCAGGACCATTGACGTTGTTGTTTTTATTTTCTTTTGGTACTTCCCTTTGGAGTTTCCTTGTAATTTATTGAACTTTATTATTGGAACATGCATATGGGAATGGATTTTTTTTTGATTTACTTTTACTTCATGCTTTGATTTTGTTTTGGATTTACTATGTTATCTCCTGATCCTACTTAATAAAAGGGTAATTACTTCCATATTATGTGTGATTATATACCCTTGGTTCTAGTTGCCACTCTGTGGCCTATTGAAGGCTGGTCTCGAGGGACATTATATCTCCTTCAACTTGAGGAAGGAAGATTTTGGCAAACTGCTATCCCTTCCATTAACATGGTGAAGGAGGGTCATGAAATAATGGTATTAGAGTGAGGTTCGCTGAGAGATAGGATGGAGTTCAAAGTTAGGCACATTTAGGATTACATGGGATGGTTGGGAAACAGTGTTAAGAAATCATGGTGCATGAGACAGGCTAGGGAAAACTGGCTAGGACATGGGATTTTAGGCCCCCTCATGATCCGAAGCAAGGAATTTGGGCCTACATAATGACCAAGTGACGCTACAATGATTACAAGGTAGAGACAATAGCAATGGTACATTCATAATAATGTCTTTTTTTCATGTGTTTCTTGGGTATGTGGGGTTTTTTGAATAAAAAATCTAATAAAAATTTACAATCAATCTTCTACACTACTCGAGCTTAGGAATTTCTTATTTACCTTGCAACTATGTCACCTGGACGATGACCACAAGTAATGCATGTGATCTATGCCTAGGATGATGATTTATTTGACCAGCAAAGGGTTGATCGAGTGGAGGAGGATGACAAGTGGCAGAGCACACTTCGTGCCTTTGAGCGGCAGACCCTTGGGATATATGAGGGATGCATCTCAGACATGGAGAATTAGAGCTGGCTTGAAGAGATAGTGATATATTTTACCTTGATATGGGCTCCAATGGAGTACTGGGTTCCCCTGGCTGTAAGCCAAATGTGAGGAGCTGTGTGTCAGTGGTGGACACTCTATCTTGGGGAGAAGAGGGGGGCTGAGGATCGTGGACTGGCTTCAAGAGGGAGTTCTGAGTGGAATTCCACTCTCCCACAATGAAGGCTGAGAAGAGGCAGGAGCTACTCTCCCTTTAGGAGAGGAGTCTATCAACAAGAGAGTTGGGGATCAAGTTCAAGGATCTCCTTTGCTTTTCCCTGGACCTCTTTCCAGATGAGGAGTCTTAGGAAAGATGATTAGAGGAGGAACCCTGACATTCTCTTGAGTATGTTGTTACTCCCGTCACACTACCGACATAGTTGGATGTCCAGAAAAAGGATGATGTGGTGGAGTGGATGCACATGCTTAGAGGTGTGCCCCAAGAAGGGATCCAGTTTTCCTCGTCAAAGGGGAAGGCTATCAACATCATGCCTCCAGTGTCAGGGCCTTCTAGGCTTCGACCAGTGGGAACATGCCTCAGTAGTTCCAGTTTAGATATCATGGTCCTCTCCCATTTGTTTTGGGCCCATGACCGAGATGCTTCATATGTGGAAGCCATGGGAAACATCTGAATCAGTTCTGAAACTGAGTGCAATAAAGTGGGAGTGGGCCAGTTCAGCACTCAGCTCGGTAAAAGATGTTTCCAGCCAGGCACTTTCAGCAACATTAGTAGGGACAATGAGATCCCACTCCAATAAGAGTAGACATTTCAGGAGGAGGTTGACCTTAGGGTGCACCTTGAGGACCTCGACTAGGGCTTGGTCGGGGATGTGACCAACAACCGATGGGTAGAGAAGCTAGGTGTGGGCAGTTGCACGCCAGAGAGAGAGAAGTTCTTGTAGAGCCACAATTTGTTTGAGGAATGATTAGCCTGTTTAGTACCCTTTCATGTTCCTTATTTGATTCAGGAGAATCACACTCATTTTTTGTGCCCATTCTGGACCATGATTTGGGTCAAGACACAGAGACACTTTCAGTACCCCTGGTGTTGAGTATGTCAGTCGTAGGTCAGACCCGCTTGTCTTGTGTTTGCTGAGGATGTAGACTGATGTTGGGACCACTTCATTCTAGTGGGGATCTTCTTTGGATATATATGCAGCCATATTATGTCATTTTAGGATTCGAATGGATGTTATCTATGTGTTCCATTATCAACTACTTCCAAATAAGGGTTTCATTTTTAGATATGGGCAGCCGACATGTGACTTTTTTCGGTGAGTGAGGTTTCCAGAAGTATAACCAGCAAGTGGAGCCCTTTAATTCCTTGTTAGCTAATCCATTAGTGGACTATGAAATTACGGAAGCTTTGGATATTTTTGGTGAGTACATGGACGTTTTCCTAGAAGAGGTGGTGACTCTTCCCTCTAAATGTGATGCTGAGTTCGGGATAGACTTGCAGCTCAGTGCCCGTCCGATTTTGATGGCTCGCTATCGAATGAAGCCTTCTGAGTTATGGTAGTTACAAATTCATATTAAAAAACCGAAGAAGAAGGCTTTTATCCAACCATGCACGTCACCATGGGGTGCTACATTCGTGTTTGTGAAGAAGGATGATGGTCATCTCAGGAAGCGCATAGACTATCAGAGACTATATCAGGTAACAGTCAAGAATCATTACCCTCTCTCGAGGACAGAAAACCTTTTTTATTAGTATAAGGGGGATGATGGTTCACCAAGATTGACTTGTGGTTAGGATATCACCAGTTAAGGGTGAAAGAGGGTGACATCTCAAAGACTTCCTTCAAGTGCAAAAATGGGAAAATTGAGTTTGTGGTCATGTCATTCGGCATTAGGAACACACCAACCATGTTCATGGGGCTCCTGAAATGAGTCCTATAGGAATATCTTGACTGGTTTGTAGACGTTTTTATATATGAAAACATGATCTACTCAAGATCATAGGAGGATAACACTGAGAACCTTATCATTGTTTTTGAGATCCTCTGGTAGAACCAACTCTTGGGGATGTTTTCCAAGTGTATGTTATGGACAAGAGAAGTACACTTCCTTGGAAACATGGTGACTAAGCAGGGGATAATGGTGGGACCATCAATGTTTGAGGCAGTTTTTTCTTGGGACGCACCCAAGAATGCGATGAAGGTTCATAGTTTCCTGGGTCTGGTATGCTATTATCGAAGGTTTGTTCCCAAGTTCTCTCGAGTTCAAGCTCCTTGACAACCTTAACTAGAAATGACTAGGCCTTCATTTGGACTGAATAGTGTCAAGAATCCGTCAGTAATCTAAAGGGGAAGTTGGTTAGTGCCCCAATGCTGAGGTTTCTAGAAGAAGGGTGATGGTTGAGGTGTTCTGTGATGCTTTGTTCCAAGGAATGGGGTGTGTGCTGATGAAACAGAAGGGGGTGATCTCTTATGTGTCTAGGATGTTATGTCACAATGAGCGTAACTATGCCACCCACAACATGGAACTCACAGGGGTTGTGTTCATACTAAAGTTGTGGTGGAACTACCTCATTGGGGATCACTTTGTGGTCTTCATGAATCACAATATATTGAGGTATATCTTCTCCTAGTGGGACCTGAACTTATGGAAGCGGAGGTGGATGGAGTTTCTTTAGGACTAAAACATTTAAATCTATTACAATAAAGTATGGGGAATGTGGTGCTTGATTCCTTGAGAAGGAAGTTGTAGAAATATGCGGCTTGAGAGTCAGTAGATGATTGGATGGTTATGGAGGAGTTGGATTCCCTACCTCTGGATGAAAGGGTGGAGGATGGAAGAGGTTGTCTATTACAGATGACAGTGTAGTCCTCTTTATTCCAGAATCTCGAGGAGTCCCAATGGGGGGGACATAGAGGCTGAAGTGATGAGTGATCTTGTTAGACATGGTGATGCTCCATGAGGATGGTCGAATAACGGGCATAATCAGATTAGGTTTCATTGGAAGTTTTTTGTCCCGGTGGAAATGCACAAGAGAGTTCTTAGTGAGTTCCAAAACTCACCCTTAGAGGTGCACCCAAGAGTTTAAAAGATGTACTGGGGCTTGAGGGGTCTGTTTCGGTGGCCTGGGGTTAAGTGGTAAGTGGCAGCAATTGTGGAAAAGTGCCTCATGTGTTATCAGGTGAAGGTTGAACACCACGTCCCAGGAGGTCAGTTACACCCTTTAGATACCACCGAGTGGAAGTGGGATGACATCTTGATGGATTTCATCATGGGTCTACCTAGAGTTAAAGGGGGTTGTGATGCTATCTGGGTAGTGGTGGACCGACTGACAAAATCACCTCACTTCTTGGCAATCAAGGAGTCGAGTGCATTGGATGCCCTAGGACAATGGTACATGGATGAAGTGGTGCTGTTGCATGGAGTTCCATGGTCCATCATCTCCGATCAGGATACCTGGTTTACCTCACAGGCTTGGAAATGTTTTCAAAATGCATTTGGCACCCAGCTATTCCACATCACTGCCTTCCACCCCCAGACAGATGAGTAGATAGAGCGCACCATCCAGACATTGGAGGATATGCTACGGGCTTGTGTTTCGGACCTTGGGATATTGTGGTTACCACAATTTCCTCTGGTAGAGTTTTTCTACAACATTAGTTATCACTCTACCATAGGCATTGATCCGTTTGTAGCCTTGTATGGGTGGCCATGTCACTCACTCTTGTGATAGACAGTGGTTAGGGAAGTAGGTATTCAGGACCTGAAGGTAGTGCAGAGCACAAAGGAAAAGGTTCAGCTTATACGGGAGAGGATGAAGGCAGCTCAAGACAGGAAAAATTCATATGATGACCATAGTATGAGGCCCCTAGAGTTCAAGGTTGGGGACCATGTGTTCTTGAAGGTCTCCCCTCGGTGTGGGTTACCGATGTTCGGCAGGGGGAGTAAGCTTTCTCTGAGGTTCGTCAGACCCCTTGAGGTGTTGTGGAGGGTCAGCGAAGTGGCTTATCAGCTAGCGATACAACCGACACAACTATGATTGCATGATGTCTTCCATGTGTCTCAACTCTATTGATATCTACATAAAGATTCACACGTCCTCAACTAGGGAAGGTTAGATGTCGTGGATGATGCGACATTTGTACATAGAATAGTGATGATTGAGGATCGTGAGGAGAAGGTGCTTCATGGACGAACCATTCCCTTTGTTTGTGTGTTGTGGAAGCATGGTGGCTTCGAGGAGAGTACCTAGTAACAAGAGTCATAGATGCGCGCTTAGTATCCCAAGTTGTTTTGAGTTTTGTTCTGTTCTGTTTTGTACTAGTCTGTGATGTTGTGTTTGATCATGTTAACTATGAAATGGATTGTTTCCCTTGTTATACAGATGTGTGTGAAGAGTCCTAACTATGGTGAGGGGAGAACATGATCCCTAATCAAGACGTATTAAATTGGATGCAGTTAAACCCATCCAGGTGAGTTAGTGCTTCCCAAGGCATATAGTATCTCGACATGGAGGAAGGGACTCCCTAATTCATATTTCTAGATAGTATGACCTTTACATGTTCACATGGAAACATGAGGGAGAGGTGTTCCTAGATGTTGTGGAGGTTTACTCTGGAGAGGTATCTTCTAAGGTGGTTGTTTGGACCCCTCTTTTTTCGTTAGGTCTAGATTTATTCTCAAGGGAGAGAATAGTTTGAGAGGTATCTGATGTAATGTCATGGACCCTAATGGTCCAGTACATTTCCCAAATCTCGGTCCCATCAAAGGGTTCCACTAAAATGGTGGCACCGGTCACTGTCGCACACCGAAATGGTGGCACAACTTATGGTGTCCCACAGAACTGGTGGCATTATGAGGGTGGCACCATAATGGTTACACCATCATAGTCGCACACTAAAGCAGTGGAACCATTGATGGTGGCACATTGAGGGTGGCACCATGACCGGGCCACTGTAACGGTCGCAGCTTCACGGTCGCACACCGAAACGGTGCACCGTGATGGTGGCACTGCTTATGGTGTCTCACAAAATAGTGTCAAAACATTGTTTCTTCATCAGTACTGCTCCTACAATGTATCTTTTGAAGTAAGAGTGTTTTAAATACCCCTTTCAAAGACATTAATAGCCCATAAATGATATCGAAAAATCCGCCAAGATCCAGGAAACCCTTAACTTACCAAAATGTGTGGCTTTTCCCTCAATGCCGCAACATTTTCCCGTAATTTCTAGTTCTATCCCTGTTACACATTTTCCTCTATTTAAAGAAAACCCTTTAACTCATAGCCATTATGGTGACCTCTCAGAAGATAATTATAAAATAAAAAATAATTCAATCATGTTTTACCATCCAACCGCATGCTAAAACCATGATTCTCCTTTAAAGCTATTCATGATTAAAATCTCGTAACTCCATGATCTTGCCTTTTTATCGCACGAGAATTCTTTATTCTTCATGGAAGGTTTCTTTTCCTTTCCATGGTGCATTTGGAGCCCCCCTTCCCGACGCTAGTGGTGCACCTGTACTGGAGTCTTTCTTACTCACTCTTGGTGTCCTGGAAGTTCTTCCCCTGCAAGTCGGGCATCCTCAGTCCTCGGTACGTAGAAAAAAACATCGATCGTTGATCATCCAAGTAGGGATCGTCCTTCATATCTCTTTAATGTGTATCATGAAAGGTGGGTATGCTAATGTTTCAATGGGGATGGATGAAACAAAACCTTAACAAATATAATAAATAGATTTTTAAATAATTAAGGGGTGTGTTTGATGATGTTGTTGTACTCGTTTACCCTTTCATATATGTTTTTAGTTGTATGGGCTTCAGTCCACTGAAAATCAATGTCGTTGGTGGTCTTTCCTTGAACACTAATGGACCCCTATTTTCTATGATGATCAAATGGTTGTAACATGGATTTCGTTAATCACGTAAGCTCGGTTGATTAAATGTATGTACATTGAACAAAATCCTTGTGTGATCAGCCTGGTTAACCCAACAAAAAAGAATGAACTCAATGAATGGTGTGTTTGAATCTACAAACATCCTTTATCTATCTTGGCAATATGTGTGGTTATTCTGCTTAATCACTGTGGGGTGATGTGGATGGGGATGGGATCCCCTATTGTTGTGTAGTTGTGGGTTTAAGGATGTAAGGTCGTGTGGGGCTATATAGTGGGGATTGGTTTTGGTTCTAGTACATTGAGGGATCTCAAAGATCCATTTTGTTGTTGTGGATTACCAGAGAACTGGGTGTGAATGCTTATATTTCTGCTTGATTATTTTTCCATCCTTGGCTTTTGTCTATGAATGTTCATTTCCTTGTAGTGAATAATTATTTAAATATTGTCACTTGAATAAGAAATCAAGAATGAGTTTAATGGGGGATTGTTTTCTGAGAATGAGTTGTGACTTGGTTGTGGCAGTTGTAATTCTTATGAATGAATAGTAACGATGGAGTTTGTGTTTGAGCAAGTTTGGAACACTTAGGTTGGGATGAGTGCTTGTTTACCTATATGTATAATTTTGTTCTTATGTTACTTATTCGTGCCCCACCCAAGTTGATCACATTGTGCTAAATAACCCCATTTAATGGGGTGTCTGTTTTCTCCAACACTCTCATGAGTGGCTTGTTATTAGTTCTTTTTCTGATCCCTTTTCTGACTTGCCCAAGATTCTGCAGGAAAGCTTTGATGGGATGAGGTCCATTATAGCCCAAGATTAATTGGGCATGGAATATTGTAGGGGTTGGCCCAGATGTGTGTGTGCAGGCAGTTTCCCAAGTGTCTTCGGGATGAGGGCCATGTGTCTTCGGGCGTTCCATTAATTGTTCAGGCCCATGTTTCTTTGGGCAAGATGGTAGTTTTTTTGGCCTAGGTTTCTGCAGGAATGGTTATGTGTTTTTTTATCCCAGGTGTTTTTTTGAGGGATGCGTGGTTGTGGTAGCCTAGGTGTGTGTAGGTGGAGTATGGATGTGGGACTGCGGTGAGAATGGCAGGAGAGGTTTGACACATAGGATGTCTGCAATAATAGGTGGGAAAGTGGTGTGGGGTACCCAAATATCGATGTCCAATTACCATTACTTTACCTAAATTGCATTATCTTGGGAGTGTTACATGGTGAGGTTTGGATGATCGTTTCCTTGCTAGGTTCTTTGGTTATCTCCATTTTTCAAAGGGAATTAAAATGCCTCCCCACTTGCGCACGAGAGGTTTTGGTTTTCCATACTGAGTATACCTGTATACTCACCCTACTTATATTAAACAACTTTCAGGTTTCCAAGAGGACTTTAAGGATTGTGCCAGACCCTATTAGCTCGGATGTCGGGACTATTGATGTTGTTGTTTTCTATTCTTTTGGTACATCCCTTTGGAGTTTCCTTGTACATTGTAGCAATTTATTATTGGAACATGCATATTGGAATGGATTTTTTTGGATTTAACTTCACTTAAAACTTTGGCGTTGTTTGGGATTTACTATCTTTTCTTCTGGTCCTACTAAATAAAAAGGGTAATGTGTTCCATATTATGTGTGATTATATACCCTTGGTTATAGTCACCACTCCAGGGCCTATTGAAGTCAGGTCCCATGGGTCATTATCTCTCCTTCAACATGAGGAAGGAAGGTTTTCGAAATCTACCATCAATTCCCCCATCTTGGTGAAGGCAGGTCACGAAAGTGTATCAAATTGATGTGAATACGATTACTATGCAATGAAAATGAATTATGGATTTTTTTCCTAAATTATCAGAAACAATCCAAATGTGTTTTACATTTTATTACTATTCTAGTTTTTTTACTAAAATATATGCAAATTTTAAATAAAAATAATCACATGGAATCATACCTGTCACACTATTTGTTCTATTGAGGTGAAGCTGATTCGTACACATCCAAAATGCCTTAAGAATCAATTTTCTAAAGTATAAAAGCAATAAAAATGAATTTTATCTATTTTGAGTATGGCCATTTTCTTTTTTTCAAAAATTTCATTTTAAACTAGAAACTTGCGATTTGATTCATTCTAGTCACATAGTGTATCAATTTGATGTTAGAATGATTACTACACATCATAAACAACTTATGAATCATTTTCCAAATGTATCATGAAAATATGAGTGTGTTTTCTTAGTTTTCAATGGGTGACACTTTTTGAACATAAAAATCAATTTTAAATTGATAATAGAAACATTAAGTTATATCAGACACATCAGATGTTGGATTGAGGTGTGAATGATACCTACAAATTAAAAATGTCTTATGAACCATCGTAATACACTATAAAAATAACCTGAATATAATTTATTAGTTTTGCGTATGTTAATTATCTTTTTTTACTAAAATTTATTTTAATTTATTAAAAAAAAGAAGAATTTCGAGTCATATTGGTCAGGTTCTATGTCAGATTCTGATTGTCTTATTCCTACACAACCCAAACTGTCAAAATAATTTGAAATACCTATGTTTCCAAGATTTCCAATGATTTTATTTTCTAAGTAGCCAACACTACATTTTGAGTCAATATGCAGTGTTGGAAGTTTGGAAAATAATGACAATGGAATGTTTGGTAAAATTGATAAAGAGAAACTTGTTATTTTTGTGTGTATTGTTATAGTTAGCTGAAAGAAAAATATGAATTCCAAACATATCTCTGAAAAAACTAAATAAGTATTAGATTAAAATGAAAAGGAAATTACCTTATAATTAGAAGATAAAATAATGAACATATATAATAAATAATTAGTTGGAATTCACCTTTTCTTGATGGTTGTATATATTCTTGATCCATTTCATTGTTTTGAGTATATATGTTATATCCTAAAAGTCCAATCTCCCATGATCTTGAGTTGATTTGAACCAATCATCAAAAAACCAAACAAAATAATCATACTATATATGAAAAAATATTCTTGTGGGAGTAATAATAATAAAATTGAAACAAAATTATTTTATAATTCATTAAATCCATGGAAAATGATTTTAATTCAAAAAAAATTAAGATTACCTCTGCGATTAAGCTGAGTTAGCATAGTTTCTATTTTTATAAAGTCAGTCTATTAAACATGAAGGAATGAGATAAATTTTAAAACTATAAGGGTGAAAAGGTTTTGATGGAGAAGAAGTTTGTCAATGTTTTTGTGTCGAATGTCTTCAAATATGGACAGAAATATTTCAAAAAAATTAACTGTGAAAATATTAATTCAAAAAATATATATGAAAAAAATAAATAAATATTTGATAAAATCATAAATAAATTAATATATAAATTTTAGATAAAATTATTAAAAAATTAATTACGTAAGTTATAAGAATTCACATTTTCATTATGGTTCTATAAATTCCTGACCCATTTACTTATAGTCATTATGTTAGTTGAAACCACAATTTACATTATCTCATGCTCATGAGAATCATCAATCAAACCACCCCAAATTGAAGAAAAGAATCCACCTTTATAAAAAATCAATTCTTATGTTAGTAAAACTAATGATAAATAAATAAATCATAAATATGAAATAATACAATAATGTTATGGAAAATGATTTTGTAGTGAAATTTTATTATTAGATCTGTGATTGAGTTGAGGTAGTATCATTTCTCTTTCTACAAAGGCAGGGAGGGAACTTGAAGGAAGCGATATATTTCAAAACTATAGCGGTGAATTGGTTTTGAAGGAGAGGAAGTATATTAAGTTTTGTTGTAAAAAGACATGAAATATTAATATAAATATTCTTAAATAAATGAACTCTGCATGAAATAATGGAAGTTGAATCACTATTTCAATATATAAATTTTTAGTAAAATATATAAAGTATATCATAAATTTCCTTTAAATCATCCCAAACCTTTTGCTTCATTATATTTTATTCTTCTATGGGATATGTAACATCATCATATGTAGAAGACATTGTCTGCCTGAGTATTGAAACATTTAATTTAGATTATGTTAATGTAGTAGAGAAAATGTAATATTATAAAGAAAAACATATTATATTAACAAAAATTTCACCTTCTCATTGAAATCTATTTATTTTTTATGGATTTAGGGATTTTAAGACTCTATGGAAGATACAAACCCCCTATTTTCTCCCCATATAATGTACAAGAAATTTTCCAAATTTGATCTGACATGAACTAATTATGATCACCTAAAAAAAGGTCCATTCTCAAAGATATTTTACCTGATATGATATTTTTTTAGTCACCATCAAGATATTCGACCAATTCTTGTTTGCTTGATCTATGACATAAAATATATTCACTGCATATGATGACATTAAGAATGGCTCATCTTTTTCCACTTCACACTAAAATTAACCTCCATAAATCCCATTTTATCATCTTTCCCTACACTCCTATTGCAAACCCATATGCTACATAAAATCATCACATAAAATTTTGTCTAATACAAATCATATATCTGTTCGATATTTAAATAAATATGAAATATTTTAATAAATTAAATTTCTATCCTTTTAACTAGATATGTGCATCACTTCAACCGTAAGTGTAACACCATTTTTTTCATCGTAATATATTTATTGAATTCTTTCATATATAATGTATAAACATTGATTAGAAACCCATTGCATGATATAACATTTACATTTGTTACCCTAGCTAGACATCAAATTCATTCGATAATTGAATTCACATTTTCATATAAATCTTTTCAAATTTGATCTCGTAATCATTCTATAAAATTTTTATTATGTGAATTTGATATCCACCCCTCAACCCTTGATAGATTTAGATCTCTAATTATGTATTTGTGGGATTCAATATATGGATCGACATCTTTACTATTATGTAAAATGTATAGGTGCACCTGATCACACTCTGTCTAGTTAATTGGAACAACTCTTCTAGAAATCCCTTCTCACATAAGGAATCCACTATGAAGAGAATTTGGGTGATAGATGCTGTCAACATCTCCTAGGTAACACATACAAAATTTTATAGCTTCTTAAAAAATATTTTATTTTTTAATACTACTTTCAAGCTGACTTCAATTCTTGATATACCCTTCAAAAAATTATATGCACTATTCAATGGGGTATATCCATCTATAATGGATAGGACCGCATAGTTGAACCTCTATTAGAAAGTGAACCATCATGTGTACCATTATATCAATTAATTTTGGTGAGAATAACATCTCTAATACACATAATATGATTGTGATATCATAATTCATGACTAGAAACTTCATCAGGTCTATATCATTACTCCAAATGGATTTATAAATGAAGAAAGGTCTGGTTAATTAATGCCATACATTTTTCGGAAGAATTTAATGGAAAGAAAGTTACATCAAATCATGCATCAAATGATTACAATCATCTGATTTTAGTACCTCTTAATTGATGTTATTCACTTACATGTCATTATGTATATTTTATGAATACCCCTCTGGAAATTTTACACTACTAAAGAAAATAAAAAATTGCAATTCTTTCTGTTTGGATAGAGTGTAAGCTAATTTATTAAGAAAATTCCTCCCTTTACCCTTCACAGTTTCCAAATATTCCTTTAACCCCATGTCAATCATGTCAAACCTTGTATTGATTCCATATTTCATATTTCTAGGAATAGTTAGTAACATTTTAATAACACTATAAATTACATTTTTTTCTACTTACATAACATGAAGAGAATTTATGACAAAAAAAAATTAAAATACGGTATTTTGAAGAAAATTAGTGTCTTCTTCCAACCTAATTTCATAAAAATTTTGAAATTGATTTCCTAAAATCAATGTTAATATATTTTTCTTTATTGAAAAATTTATCACCTCTTAGTGGAGATGGTGTTTTACCTTGTTCAACATTCCCATCAAATGATGTCATTTAGGATTAGTATTTATTTTACTGAGGTAAAAATTTAGGACTTCATAAAAATACATACTTCAAGGATTGATTCAACTAAATTGATTGTGTGCATTCTTCACAAATGGGATACCAAAAAATTTCATTAGTTCTATAAAATGATAAATTTATATAATCTATAATGTTATTTATCATCCCGTAAAACATGGACCTCATTAAAAATTATTTACTTCTATGAGAATCATACATTGTAACACCTATATCCCTCATCAATTTTATATCTTCGATCAATGGATCCAAATAGACATCAATATCATTACCGAGTTTCTTTGGTCCACATATATGAAGAGACAACATAATGTATTTGTGCTAATGCATAAGCATGGAGGCAAGTTATAATTTACTATCATGAGGAGCAATGTACTATGAGTATTACTCTATACACCAACATGATTTATTCTATCATTTCATAAAACAAGATGAATGTTTCTTGGATTATTTCCAAATATAAGATACTTGTAGTAAATTTTCATCCACTAAGAATAATCTACTAGATGACATAGGTTCCCATATTTAATTCTTGTATTTTCATTCTATTTAAATTGTCTCACATTTTTCTCGAAATCCATATAGTCTTATAAATTATGGAATGGTAGGAATGTATATAAATTTATTGAATGAATTGAATCATTTTTCTTGCATCAATATACGCTACACTTTGGGAATTTTATGAGTGATTCATGGTCCTTGAGAAGAAATATGCAATCATTTGGAAAAGAAAGTGTTTTTTGTGATAATTACCATTGAACATAAGATTCATTTATGGTCATATGTTCAATAAGGTAGTTCTTTTTCTTTTGGAATCATATCATTCTCAAGACCTGGAAGTTCTATAAAGACGACGTCACTCCATCCACTCCCAGCATCCAAATTATATAACATCAATATAGATGACAATATTGTGTATTTAATACAAACAATATAAAATGGTCTCTTTTCATAGCTATTTAACTTTTCAAAAAACATTGGACCATCAGAAAGGTCATCTTTAATTTCAATTTCCTTTTCTAAAAGAAATTTCGGTCACCATTTACACTGGTTTTCACATCAAATGATCCATTAACTGTAGTGTCATCCCAATCAGTTTTAAAGTTCAGTTTGTCTATGTGTTTTGTCAAAATTAATTACTCTGACCTAGTCCTTGAAAAATCAAAAT
Source organism: Viscum album (assembly GCA_963277665.1). NCBI lineage: Eukaryota > Viridiplantae > Streptophyta > Magnoliopsida > Santalales > Viscaceae > Viscum > Viscum album. The sequence goes on from OY728150.1 coordinate 1,596,314,622, forward strand.
TTCTTCCAACTCTTCCGTACTAATTTATCCTAAATAACATTAATGTAAACATGAACAAAGGATTTGATAAGTGTAGAATGCATGCACTATTGAATTCTTGAATAACTCTTTAACTCCATATTCATACTATTTTGTTAATCTATAATCGTGGATCCATTTTTGATTCCTATAAATCCTATTGGGATCACAAAATATTCATTTTTTATGGTAAAAAATAAAAACACATAATATAGTCACTATTAATGGTGAAAGTTATAAATAATTCTAATAACAGAAACCCCACATTTGGATGTTTCAAATATCTATAGTATGCTTTGAAGAAATTGGGAAATCGAATTTAAGAAGATAATTAATAAAATGTGGTAGGTGTTATCCTAATAATTCATCAAAAGATGAAGGTTATACACAAATGTATTCCTCATCAGCTTCATCTTCTGAACAATTATTATTTCATTTTGTTGTTTGACACTCATCCTACATATCTTGTGGTAATGCACCAATGATTCTTGAAATACATTAATTAGTAGTAACCCATATTATGAGTACATGTCAGAGTAGTATAAGAAATATAAAATTGATTGGGGATGAGTCTTAAGAAAAAATGGATATAATAACTATTCGGGGGTAAAGTAGATGTGGATGACAGTTATACTATAATATGTTCTCTATAAGGGATAATTCCTACCATTTATGTGAATTACACCACTGGCACTAATTATTGACTCATTTCATGTTTATGGTGAGATTTGTAGGGGATAAATGTTATTTACTATGATTATAGGGGTCTCGGTGGGGACCTTTTATAATATTTGAATCCTTGGGGACTATATGAATTGTATATTTATAATATAAATCCCACATTTAATAATTTCAATACCATATCTAAGACCACTCCTACCTCTTTTAAATAAGTAATCCTTTCTTTATTAAATAACATAAAGAAATAAAGTATAACATTAGAAATTAAGGTGTAATAAAAAACCCAAATATGATAAATAAGAATAATAAAATCTCATTCCATCTAAATGAAGATATAAAAATGTATTGATGAATCATTTTAATGAATAAAGAGTTATTTAATGTACAGTTATGGTTATAAGATATTACTACAAGTTGAACCAATACATGTAGACATAAAATGATTAATGCCTAAAAATAATTTCTAAGAATTATTCTAAAATTTATAGAAATTAATAACTTCCAATATATATTATTGGAAGAAGTGATATAATAACTAAATGAATTATTACGTTTTATATTAATGGTGTACACAATATTTTAAAATGTCACAAAATTATGATTTTAGTCTCAACTAAAATAGGCAAGGAATATAAAATGTAAATTGTAAAATAGAATATACCTAATAACAATATTGTTTTAAACATATAAAAATTATTAATTGATAAATTGATTCAAGAATTATGTCATGATATGCAAGAAAAAAAGAATTATTTTTAAGAGAAGAAGAACATGATTTAAAATAAAAATTCATTTTCTTGTTTATTATGGGTTCTATGGTGATTCTGGTCACATGGTATACAATTTAGGTCATAATGAGACAAATAATAGTAATTATAGAAGATATAGTGGATTTAAGTAAAAGGGGACACGACCCACTCATAAATAATAGTTCGAAGTGAGCCAAATATTAATAAGTAAAATGGGATAAGGAATTTAATCCATTGAATGAATTATATTGAACCTTTGAAAAATATAACGGTGGAATGAAGGATTTTCGTGATTTTTTAAAAACCTAGATGAATGAGAATAAATAATTATAAATGTATTATATAAAAAAGAATGGAAAGTGTGAGGAATTTTTTATTGATGTCACACAAATGGATTTAAAAAATAAACATCATTTCATATTATATATTGGTTGTTCATCACACCTGATAGGTAAATTTATTTAATTAATGATTTTTGAAAATTTTCAAGGTTTGTCATTATTTTAGAAATAGTGGATCTCTTAAGATAAATTTTTTTCATGAAAAAGATGTTGGAAATAAAATAAAATGTTATAGAATTATATGTTTATAGATGGATTAAAGTAAAAAAACTAGTCTTTATTAGATTTGTGAGGAGGAAATGAATTTATTTTTATATTGTATTTATAAGAGGGTTATCATTTCGAAGATGGATATATTTTTAAAATTGTATAGAAAAATAACTGGACCGTATTTTAATATTGGGTTAGTAAAGAGTTATGGTAATTGTGTTTGAAAGAGGAAATTAATTTTTCATAGTGAGAAATTGGTCCAATTAGATAACGATACATTTAAATACTAAAATAAAAAGAGTGGGATGAGATGTTTTTATGATGAAAATATAACATCTATAAGTATTTTTAAGTAATTAAAATGGGGAGATTGTTAATAATTACAATAATAAATAAGAGATTTACATGAAACAACACTTAGATTGTTTCACTATGATATATAAAGAACCTCAAAGTATAAAACAATTAATTTAGATAAGTATTTAATTTCACCAAATTTTTATTATACATATATCATATGTATTATATTTTGGTCATATATATTTATATTTCTCTACAGGGTGTTAAAATTTTAGGAAGAAGTATTAAGAATGAGTTTTTATATGTGGTAGAGAAGTCTATTTTAGATTTTGAGGTTGAGTATAAAAGAAACCTATTATGGTGTGTTAAAAAAATAATTTTCATATTCCTTATTAGCACAAAGAAGGTGATGGCCATGGTCATTCCCTTAAATATTTTATTTTGGATCACTCACTATTCCCACCACATTATTTTATTTATGGTATTTTATATATAGTTTTACAAAATGAAGAAATTGGGTATTTTGAAAATTGATGTTGAAAAAATAACAAAAATAATGAAAATATGGATTATGAATACAATATTATTAGAAGCAATGATCAATCATTCATGGGTTTCCCATATATGTGTTTAATTGTTTTCTTAATGTGTTTTCCCAACTTAACTATTAGTCTATAGAAATGATCAATATCATTCAACTAATAATCTCTAACAGTTTACCCCATGAAAGAAACTAGTTCGTCACTATCACACGTGCATTATAAATTGTATTTCATAGGTCCAATGGTAGGAAGTATCCCTAAATTGATTAGAATAATCCTTGACTTCCACATCCATCAGGTTGATTGAATGAAGAGAACCCTTTTTACATGTCTAGTGGTCACTATGTCATTACCTATATTGTCACCAATATCTATCTCATTTATGATAAATATTTAAGGGGAATCATTTGTCAAACATTATTGTGAAAAGAAATAGTATTGTGATGAAAAAACTAATGATATTAAAAAATAAAATTATATATTGTTTAAAAAGCAATCAACAAGTGAGGTGGAGGATAAAATAATATACCTTGGATTAGAGCTTTGAAATATCTGAGAGATTGTAGGGATATATCCAAACCATGAATTATATCAACCCAAGTATTTTTTTGGCCATGTATTCGAGCCTTATAATTGTACTATCCATTATTCGAGTTTTAATTAAAGGGGGAGGAACACCAATAGTAGGTGGCTTCAATAGAAAGGATCATATATTGAGACTAGTTAGGTTATATTTAAATTGATTGGGATGATTTTATGAGTACAAAAAAACTTGATAAAAGAGATCATTATCAGTTCATTTTTAGCACTCATATATCTCTATGTTTATCATTACTAAAACTTCAGTGCTGGTAACAGATATATTAATATAATTATAAATAATTTTTTTATAAATATATTTATAGAATTATATATATATATAATAAATAAATATAAATGTAAATATTGTAAATATAATCATTATTTAAATATAGTAATTATAATTTTATAATTATTTAAATATTTATTTAATACTTTATTATAATATAAGTACTTAATTTTTTTTATATTTTTATATTTAAATATTTATATCATTATATATAATTATATAATTATATATTTTTAGTAAATATATATAAATATAAATATAGTAAACATATTCAATATTTGAATGAATTTATTATAATTTTATAATTATTTAAGTATATTTAATTATGTATCACAATTATATAAATACTTTTTAAGAAAATGATATTTATTTATTTATAATTATAAATACATAAATGTATAAATATAGTCGATATAAATTTGAAAATATATTAATTAATAAATATTTATTTAAAAATATATATTTTAATTTTGTTAATGAATATTTAATCTTAAGAGAATGCATGTTAAAAATGGGTAAAATTGAATAATTAAAAATCAGTACACATTGGCAACATAGAAAAATGATATTATTTATAAATTTAATATACATTTTGAAAAAATATAGATTTTTATTGAAATAGTGATGAATACATATTGAGAATATTAAAACATAGTAGATAAATATATGTAAATAATTAAAAGAAATTGATAAATTCTGAGAAATGTAAAAAAAATAAAAAATAAAAAAGGAATTAATAACTAATTGTAATACAATTAAATATGAATATATAAATTTAAGGATTAAAGACATGTAATATTAAATGTGTCATGTATTAACAAATTTCTAAAATGAATGCTATAATTTGAATAAATTACATTAATTTAGCATTATGTGTTTCAATATAATATTTCTTTAGTTATGTAAATATTTTTGGGTGTACATTGTATATACAAATGCATTATAATACCCTGGAATTCCAAATAATTTTTAAAAAAATTAAATTGGTTTATTTCAAGACCAGGCTTTGAGACGACACATGATTCTGAGGCATGGAGTGGAAGGAATATATTTTCTAACTATTTATAATGTTTACTAAGTAATCATGTGAGTCGGTTTTTCAAAAGTTTAAACCAGATCCCAGACCATGAATCCGAAGGCACTGTTGAACTCAGAGTGTCGGGATTTTCCTAAGAAGGGCCTAACAACGACTACCACAGGTCGAATAAAAAATATAGTTTTTGGGACTTTGAGAAGAAAAACTAAATAACATAGAAATTATTATTTTTATATTCTCTTCATCATTAAACAACGACACATCAGAATTGTAATACAGTAAAGAGGTGACACTTAATCCATTAACGAACATCATTAATTAATCAGTGGGTTGATGCTACAATGCAAAATGTGTCTTCTTTATTTAATTAAATAGGGATTCAGGGTTAATGAAAAAACATGGAATTCCTCTAACGAAAGACAAAGGAAGCATCTCCAATGACAGACACTGGTAAATCAAAAATAAGAAATGATACCCTTGGAGATAAAATTGAACTATTGATTGACTAACTTTAATGGGAGATCTTCTTCAACCAATCACTTTTTCCAAGGTAGGGGATTAAATCATAGGGATTGTTTTCCCACATTCTCCCCTCTAAACATAGAACATGGATCAAATATTTAACAAGTTGATCTGTAGATGTACTATCTTTGAGGGATTGAAAAATATTTATTGTGGGATTGGTTATGGGGAATAAATCTTAGTGATTTATATTTACACTTAATGATCCTGCTAAAAAGAACAATTCCAGGACGACATGAACAATGGTCGATTTGTTCATTGGATGTTATCTATTCCCCCACCCACCCTCTCCTTGTTCTTTGCCAACATACCCATTAGGTCACGTCAGATCTTTGTTTTCGGGATTCCAAATGAGTTCGGACCCCTAGAGCAATCATAAAACGGCGAGGGGTACGCGGTAGTTATGCTGAGACCCCAAGAAGTTTGGAAGTGAAGAAAGATCAGGAAATAGACCACCAGAGCATGTCTGGTGTCCCGCGAAGGAGAATGTCGGTGACAGGCAGTGCAACGTGATGGAAGAGGTCATGGATTGCAAGAGGTTGTGACTGTGAAGGGTGGCAGTGGCAGTTGGGCGCCGCTTCAGGTTGAGTGTCCCTCGGGGAAGGCCACAACGTGCACAGGAACACAGTCTACAAAGAACTGCCTACAGCGGTAGGTAATCAACCGCAGATGACCTCAACTGGTAGTGTGGCAGTGCGAGCTAGACTCCAGCAGACGTCCATGATGGAGGCAAGTCGGACCGCCATTTTGGGCCAGGTCGATGGAGAAAACTAGGCTGCTTCGTGGCCTCAGCATGTGAGAATCATACCACCAAACTGCGGGCTAGCCCAGATGGGGAACTAGGTAGCTGGGTAGCTTGGATGGTCAGAAACAGTTCAACTAAGTCAGACTAGAATAGATGAGAACCATGTCGGTGGGTGGCCCGGTGATCTAGACCCATGGATGAACCAGGATGGGTGCAATAAGGCCCAATGGGCCTAGCCAGTGGGTCAGATCGCACCGATAGGACCAAGACCCTACCGGGTCAGGTCTAGTTAGTTGAACCGGTTTAGGTCATGCAAAACCCTAGGTCAGGTTGGTCAGGTTTGTCCGACAAAGTCGGACCGATAATAGAGGCAACCAACCCCTATTATTAGAACAATGATATATTTCATATCGGGCATCCGATTGAAATTATTTCTACGAAATTGGGACCCTTTTGATGATAATGACACTTCGGTATACTATAATTGAGTTTTCTTGGTATTCAAGATATGATAAATGGATAGAGGTGTAGCTTCTCCCAGAATCAAGCACAATGGATAGCAGTAATCATAAGACTAGGTACAACATGAAGGACATAACGAGTGAGAAGTTAGTGTGGGCAGAAACATGATTGATGATATTTCAGTAGTTGAGCCAATGCTTGACGAGTGATCCCATCTTGAGGCTGCCAGAGGAGGGCACTGAATATGAGGTTTTTCGTGATGCATCAGGAATCAGGCTAGGTTAGGTCCTGATGCAGTGGAAAGCAGTGATTGCTTATAGATAATGAAAATTGAGATCGCATGAAAAGAACTAAGTGACTCATGGCCTTGAGTTTTCATCGGTAGTCTTCGCATGGATGATGTGGTGACACTACCTCGTGGGTGAATGATTCATCATCTACACTGACCACAAGAGTCTCAGGTATAAATTTTCATATATGGATATGAAGATGAGATAGTGACTTTTTCTAGAGTTCCTCCTAGAATATGACTTCAAGATAGTCTATACTCCTGGGGAGGGGAACGTAGTGGAAGATGCTCTTAGTAGAAGATCAAGTTCATAGATACTGAATGAGGAATCATAGTAGTTGTCCTCACATCAGATATCCTTCAGGGATAGAGAGGAGATTCATTTTCTTCAGTCGATGGTAGATTCCCCTTCTCTATTACAGTGAGTTAGAAAGGTGAAACTTGGAGATTCTATCTATGAGACTATATGTTCCAAAATGTCCCCAAGGCATGCCCCTAATGGATATTTGAAAGGTGGGGAGCACATAATCCTTTTCAGAGGACGTACCGTAGTAATAGTGGAGTAGTGGGAGGAGGTGTTGAGGGAGTTCCATACATCCTGTTTAGTGGTACATCCAGGTCTGGTGAATATATACTAGTACCTCTGATGTTATTACTCATGGTTGTGGATGAAGAGGGTAGTGGCCGAGTTTTTCTTGAGATTCCTCACTTTTGAGAAAGTGGAGGCTAGAACCCAGTTCCAATAGGTTTGACACAACACCACGAGGAACTGGAGTGGAAGTAGGATGGAATATATATGGACTTTGAGACAAGATTACCTTGTACATCCAGGGGCACAATACCATCTTGGTGATCATAGACCGACTCACCAAGTCGGCCCACTTCATACCTATTAGAGCTCGAGGATTGGTAGAGAGCATGTGACACCTCTACAATCAAGAGATAGTTCAGCTCTAGGGATTACCATAGAAAATAATCTAAGATCATTATGAACGATATACATCCCAATTGTGGAAGGGATTGCAGGAGGAGTTGGGAATCGGCTGTGTTGAGCACAACCTTTCTCCCAAAGATGAGTGGTAAGATGGAGCAGACCATACAGACCTCGGATGACATGCTTCGTGATTTTGTTCATTATTTTGTTCATAGTTGGGAGGACCACCTACCACTGGTATATTTTTCATAAAGCAACAACAACCAAATCACAATCAGTTTGGAACCGTTCAAGGCCTTGTTCAAACGACCATCCAGGTCATCGTTATACTGACATACTGAGGGGAGTTTGCACTAATGGGTCCAGAGATGGTACTTGATACCCCTAAGAAGGTTTAGGTCATCATAGAGTAGATAAAGACTGTAGAGATCTGAGATATTTCCTATATAGATAGGCAATAGACACCCTTGGAGTTCGACGAGGGGGGCCAATTATTCTTATGGGTCTCTCCTTGATGAGGGGTATAATGATTTGGCTGGGGTGGCATGTTATCTCAGAGGGTCATCAGACCTTTTCTGATATTACGTAGAGTGGAAGAGGTGACATTCCACTTGGCTCTACCTCCACAGTTAGAGAGGGTATATGAAGTTTTCCACATATCCAAGTTGAGGAGATTCATGAACAACCATTCTAACATCATCGATCACGATGAGTTTGATATTGATAATGGGGAGACATTCACAGAGTACCCATTGGAGAAAGAGGTTTGACAAGAGAGGATCCATTTAGGATGATTGATTCCTTGGGGGCATGTTCGTTGATAGCATGAGAATCTCCAGGATATAATGTTGGAGTGAGATTCCCTAATTCATGCTCAGTACCATGATTTTTTGATTAGCCTTCTTCCAGATTTTAGGGATGTAAAGCCCTGAGGTGGGGAGATTGTAATACCCAGTAAATCATGGTAAATTTTTTGAAAATTAAATGGGACTATTTTGAGACCAGAATCTATGATATCATATGATTCCAAGGAATTGAGGGTCCGGAATATATCTTTAAACTATTTTTAAAGTCTATTAAATAAACATGCGAGTGGGGTTTTATAACATTTAAATCGGTTCTTGGATAAAAAATATGATGGAACCATTGAACTTAGAGGATAGAAATTCACCTATGAATGAAATAAAATCGACTGGCATGGGTCTACCAAAAAATACAGTTTCTGGGATATTGAAAAGAAAAATAAAATAACATAAGATATATTATTTCAAAAATTTCTCTTCATCATTACACAATGACTTTTCAGATCTGATGAACGTCGATGAGGTGATTCTAAATCTGTTAATGAACCAAATTAATGAATCAGCATGGTGATGCTACAATGCTCAACACATCTTCATTTATTAATTTAACATAGATTCAGGGTTGATGAAAAACCATGGAATTCCCCTGACGGATGATAAAGGAAACCTCTCGAATGACAAACACTGGTGAATTGGAAAGCAGTGATGATACCCACGGAAAGAGGATCAGAACCATAGATCAATAAATTTTAACAACTGGTCTTCCTAAAAAATTCTCCTTTTCCTAGGTAGTGGTTTAAATCATTGTGATTTCTTTTCCCCCATTATCCCCACTAAATAAAGAACACAGATCGACTCTCTAACATGTTTATCTGTGGATGTATTCTCCTTACGCGATTGATAAATATTTATTACTTGATTGGTTATGGAGACTAAATCATAGTTTTTTATATTTATGATTCATGATCCTTCTAACAAGAACAAATTTAAGACGACACAAACAAAGGTAGGTTTTTTCATTGGATGTTCTCTGTGATCCCCTTTTTGTCTCTCCTTGTTCTTCACTGACAGATCCGTGATGTCATAACCAATCATTGATGGGGGGATTAAAAATGAGTCTAGACCCTCATAAAGATAGAAAAAAGGGATAGGAGTTCGTGAGAGATACGATGATTCCCTAAGAATCCCGTAAGAAAATATGGATCGATAAATGGGCCACCAGAGCATGTTGGGTGGCCCGCGGTGGAGACCGCCAACTGACCCAAATAGTGCACCGTATTGGAAAAGGCCGTAGCTAGAAAGGGCCACTTTAGTTTAGAGTGGGGGAACTAGTCAAGTGGAGTAGCCCACGAGTTGGGCCGCGCCATGCAATGGAACATGATCTACGCTCGACCACAAGTGGAGGTAGACAAACAGCCTCAAATGGCCGCATGGTTGTGCGTATCAGATGCCAGCTTGTGTCTGGGCTGGACCCAATCCATCCCACAAATGTGGGCTCAGCTAATAGAGTAAACTGGTCCACTGGGTAGCCCAGGATGGAGAATAACTAACCAACCAAATTTCGGGCCAGTCTGGATGGTAAACTGGGCCGCTGGGTGTAACGGCTGGTCTGATCCTTTTCGACTTAGTTGAACCAGACCATATGAGAACAATGTCATTGCACGACCTGGTGGGATGGACCCATGGATGAACTGGGCTAGGTCCAGCAAGTCCCAATGAGAATGGCCCCTTTTCCAGGCCGTACAGGGTTAGCCCAGACCGAACAGGGTCATGTCTGGTCGTCCGAACCAGGTCGGGTCATGTAGGATCCCAGAGCCAGGTTGGTTTGGTCAGTTCGACCATGTCAGACTGGCCCCGAACACTATCGATCCCTATTTACTAAAGAACCAATATCTCTCAGACCGGGAATCTGATTGATGAAACATCTATGGAGTTTGGACCCTTACGTCGAGACCGTCCATTAGGTATTATCTAGGTGAGTTTTCATGACAGTCAAAATAGGAATGGTGGCATGAGAATTACATTCTATAGAAATCAAGCTCATTGGAGATCGAGAATCATATGACTGGCTGTGACATGATGGATATGACGAGTGGGACCTCAGTGGCCTAGTAGAAGAGTGAAAATCGATGGTCCAGTAGCCAATTAGACCTCATTAGTCCACTAGTTGAGGGGACATCATTGGGGAAGTAGCTCAGCAGACCTCAGTGGTCTAGTAGCAGAGTGGACCTTAGTGGTCTAGAAGCTGAGTGGACCTCAATGATCCAATACTGGAGAAGCCCTCATTGGTCAGATAGCCCAGCAGACCTCAGTGGTCCTATAACAGAGCAGACCTGAGTGGTCCAGTAGCTGAGTGAACCTCAGTGTTACATCAGGGATGAGTCCCTCAGTAGTACAAGATGATTCATCTTTATGATTTATAATATTACTTTCTATACATTGAGTTATAAATGGTGTGAGTTGTCATTTCATTGTGGTCTTGGGTAGTGGAATTTCCATTATGTTCAAGGGTATCTACTATGTATTGTGATACTCACCCCTACACAAGATTCACCAGCATGTTTTGTATCTCGTGCATTTGATTGATGCTTTGACAAAGACCTTGGTGGTCCAAGACTATGTGGTGCTAAGTGAGATGGGACTAACTATCATATTTTTATGTCTACATGAATCTACCCATCACCTTCTCTTCATATAAGGTCTTGAGTAAATAGAATGTGGACGTTGTACTTTCCTTTTAGGTTTTTGGTCTTGTATTCTGCCCCCATTGTACTTTCATTTTTTTGTACTCTCGGTAGTTGTCTCAGTGAAATTGTGGTTTACTTTTTTTTTACTTTCCATAGTTTTAGATTTGTGTGTGTGTGTACATGTTTAAAGGCTATGCCTTCTTTTTTTGGGATATGCCGACTCAGAGCTATTTTTCATCCTCTGGCCTATGGATGGTAGGCTTGGGCCAGTCACACCATCTGCCATGGGGGATAGATCGTGGCATTCATTAAGTATGTATGTGTATTTGAAATAAATATAAAACATTTTTGGTATATATTAAACTGAAAAATCAAACCACAATCAATTTTTTCCATTACTCGATATAATCAGTCATTATTTTTAATTCCTATCAAGTATTAATTATAAATTTTTTTTCAACAAATACATGGCATTTTAATGTCAAGAATAATTATTTTTTATTATATAAATCATAATTATATACATTTCATATATTTCTATACATTTAATATAAACTATTTATTAATATTGTCAAAAATGATTTAATTAATAAAATATTAATTTTTTTTCTTAAGGTACTTATTTTTACTTTTTGTTTGTTAATTTTCATTTTACATATATATATATATATTTAATATGTACTATTTAATGGTATATATAATTTATATATAGTATAATTAATTAAGTCATTTTTATCAATAATAATTTAATTAAAATTTTTTTTTTTTGACAAAATCATTTTTATTTATTATTAATTAATTATTTCATTTATGAAGGACCTTTTTTCATCACTAAAACATCTCTGATAAAGTATCCCTTTATTAGTGCTAAAAATAAAGAGCTGATAAAGGATGTCGTTTATCAGTGCAAAAAAAAGTGGTGAGAAAAGGTACATTATATCAGTGATAATGAAATGTGATGACAAAGGATACACTTGATCAGATCTAAAAAAGGTATGATAAAGGGTATAGTTTATTAGTGGTAGAAAGCTCTAATAAAAGGTACCCTTTTTCAGCATTTTTTGTTAGCACTGATAAAAGTCAATGCTATTAAAGAACTGTTTTATAGTGGTGAATGGAATGATTATTGTATGTTGGTAAAAGAGGGTTGTTGAATTCATCAATATGGAATGTTATGACCAAGATATCATATTTCTTCCATTATATTTGTTTGGCAACATCAGATTATGATTCATTGAGAATGCTACAAAAGGATTTTGTTTAATTTTTATGTATATATGAGAAAATATTCCCACCAGGATTCCTTGAGTTAGTGGAAAATTTTATATTGAATTTTCCATATGAAAATAAATACATTCTACTAGTATAATTTTTATATGTGTACCAGTTTGATAGGTGTTTGAAAATATTAAACAAGAACATACCTAACAAAACATTAGATGAAGGGCCAATTGCAGAAGCATAATTGAAAGAGGGGATTTAATTTTTTTGATATTATTGTATTCAATATGAATATACTTCAAAAAATAAATGGTTGGATAGCAATGAGAAAAATGTGGATGATGTCACATACCATCAATTATTAGTTTTTAATCTGCTCGATCATGGTTTTGGTGGTTATATTGAAAAATAGATTTCATATGAGGAACTCAACAGAGCTCATAAATATGTTCTTGTGAATTGTGAATAAATTAAATAATTTTAGAAGTATTTAATAAAATTTTATTATTTTGTTAAATATTTATAAAATATAACTTTATTAACATTATTCTTTCCCAACTATTTGATAAACATATAATATTTGTTTATAAAAACTACATCTGTTCCTCTTGAAGAACATTGTTAACAACATTCTCCACATCATTTTCAATGATAGGTATGCTAAATAACTTTTTATCAAAAAATAAATATATTTTTAGTTATGTATTTTATTAATAATTTTTATTGTCTGCAGGTGACACATCATAAAAATAAAATTGATTATTGACTATGTGTACTCAAACCCCCCATAAAATTTTTAAAATCTTATCATGGGTATATAGTTAATGGATTTCAATTCCATTCGCACAAATATGATGAGTCAAATAAATCAATGAATGGTGGTTTTTATTTGAAATTATATCATCATAAATAATGTGAACATGATTTTTATGGAATAATGGATGAAAAAATTGGAGTTTCATTATTTAAGACAAAATTATGTAATAATTATTAAATGTCACTAGTTTGATACTGATTGATGGTTATGAGTTCATACATCACATGAAGTTTTAGACATTAAATATAATAGTATTCTTGAATTAAATGATCCATTTATGTTGGAAGATCAAGCATATCGTGTTTATTTTGAAAATTTTTGTGATTCTTTGAGGTTTTTGATTGACTGGTGGAGTGAGAAAAAGGAATGAAATATCATGGTAATCAGTTACTTAAGAATGAAAATGGTTCTATGGAAGTGAAAAACATCATATTTTTTCATGAAACATCATTAAATATATCTATCACAAAACAATTTATAAATATCAATGATGACCCCCCCACAGTTAAGCGCTGATGATATAGATAATTTAAATAAAGTAGCAATGGATAATGAAAATAAAATCCTCATATATGTTGACGATGTGGTAGATGTGGATGAAGAAATTTATATTGATGAAATTGATGAATATTTTGACAATTAAAAATATTATATTCATGTATTTATTAGATTTTTATATTTTATATTTGTATTGACAACTATGTAAAGTTAAGATTGTTTATTTCAGATTTCTAGACATGATGATCTATTCTATTCTTTAAAGGATATAGTTAATTATAATTTTTCATTATTTTATATTCGTATTAACATTTATTTACATTTAATATAATTATATTCTTCATTATATTTATCAATTTTTTATACTTTTTATATGTATTAACAAATATTTATAGGTTAAATTATTATGTTCTGGTATTTATTTAAATGTTATTATTATATTCTAATTATTATTATTATTTTGTTTATGATATTTGTATTAACAATTCAAATGATGTATGATTATTATATTATGATAATGAATAATTTTTTATATTTCATATTTGTATTAATAATTTTTTACACATAAAAATATTTGGTTCATATGGCTGGAGATGCCACTATTTATCTATTTAGTTTTCTCACTAATTCCAGACTTCCTGTAGAAGATCACAATTCTTCGGATATGTAGGATGTTGCGCCTATTATGATGTGGAATGTTCATGTTCAATTGATGATTCTTGATCATGTTCTATATATATGACCAATTTTGGATTTTGATCCGCATATATAGAGGGATGTTTAATTTTTTATGATTTTTAATTTATAAAATCTTTTTTGTACCAAAATTGGTAATTATTTACATATTATTTTTTTTTAGTTTCACATTTTTACACATTTCTGTGTTGGGAAGTCTGGTGTGATTCTATGAAATTATTTTGATGAGCCTTGGGGGTCAAGGGACCTAGTTCCCATCACCATGAATCAGCATATGTTTGACAACTAGATTGAACATCATTAAATAATATCTAATATTTAAAATTTATTTAATTACTAACATATTGTTTTTAATTTTATTATATAATTTATTTTATCTGATTTTTGAAATCCTAAGAGATCTTATCTGAGAGGCATATTATATTTTTATACGCGAGGAGTTTAATCAGTTTCTACACATCTATAGAAAGTGAGAAATGAATAAATCTTTCACTACTGTTTTAGGTCAGTCTTGTGTCGCCCATCGACCTGGCCATATCTCTTCACATCATTGGGATGTATGGTGATCGTATGAGCTAGGAGAGACTTTTAAGAAGAGTTCATCATCTTCTCATTAGATCCAAGAGAGGAAAGATGTAAAATATCAAGCCTAAATTCATACATTTTCAATAAATCAATTAAATATAGTAATTATATTATTTATTAATTTATTTATATTTTATCTGTAACATTATTCCAATATTATGTAAGATTCTACTATCCAATAGGTTATGGAGTTTGAAGTGTTATGAAGTTGTTTACTGATCCCTATAAATGAGAAGTTATAGGCGACCAATAATTATATATTTTGGTTAGTAATTTATTTTAATATTTCATCAATATTAATTTTATTGTTATTAAAATTTTGTAATTATATTTGGGGGAACTGTTTGAAGATATGACTTCTCATTCCTTGGATATTCAAGATATGAGTGAACAAGATTCCATTGGTGATTTCCGTTTTTTTGTGGGGGCCTAGATGTAAGAGAATTTTTATAGTGTCGAGAAAGGTTGTGTGATTGGTATTGGTTCATGATTGACACATATGAGTTATTATGTTACTTCTATGATGTCATCAGTGAGCTCGAAAGGAGGTCTTGGAGAGTCATCATTAATTTCTTCGTCAACTTCACAATATGAGGATAGTTTGGGAGCCCATGAGGAGATGACATAGCGGATGCAGAAAGGGAGTGAGTTAGAGCATGAGAAACAACATCAAAGAGATGAGAATATATTGTAGTATATGAAATGACATTAGTGTGGTGTTAGTATGGAGTTTCCTCTCCTAGGTTCATTGAATGATCCTCCTCCATCGTACATTAGTTGATAATTGACATTTTTTTATAATTATTTTTGTCAATTATGGATGAAAAACATAATATGGTTGAAATGATGTTCTAATTTTATGTTCGTTTTAATTATTATTTTTAATTATTTGTATCTTTTTCAATTATTTATAATTTTTTAAATATTATTACTTATTTGTGATTATTATTAATTTTTTAATTATATTTAATATTTTTATTTTTTAAAATATTATATATATATTTTTTAATTTTTTTAATTAAATTTAAACTTTTTATTATATTTAATTATTTTTAAATATTTTAATTTGTGCAAATTGTTTTTTTAAATATAAGTATTTGTGATAGATGAATTGTGCATCATAAATACTATCAATTATAATGGACTATCGCAATTAATTTTTTTTTTTTAAAAAAATGAAAACCATTTTAAATGGGAATATTACTCATCATAATTAAATTTTATTTGTGATGAACCATCTCAAAAATATTCAATTTTTACAACATTTTTTTCAATGAGGCTTTAACGATGGACTCCCATCACAAATGACCTTAAAAAATAAGCATCCTTCACAAACGCACAATCGCAAATACAAAAATATCTAACAGTGAACTGTACATGAAAATGGTTCAGAATTCTACAATGAATGCATGAAAATACATATTCAAAATGGGATTTTAAGAGAAGGTCCAATAAGACTTTAGTATCCCACAATATTGGAATGAAATAAATTTATCAAACTAGAAACATGACTCTACAGATTTTCAACAAAGTCTCTAATTGTGGGCCACATGGGAAAAAACGGAGAATTTACTAAGACCTAGCTCATAGAACACCCGTCCACAAGGAACCTAAACCCCCCCCCCCAAATCAAATACAATATTAAATCTGGTACCATATAAAGAATATTCTAGATTTTTTATAACGCTCATCCAGATCTCCCAAGCATGTACACAAGTCCTTCCATGAGAAACTAATCCAAATAAAATTGTAAACACATGAATAACATCACCTAACCACCCAAAAAGTAAAAAAAGGAATAATGGAAATAATGGAAACCATCACCTCTCTGAAATGAAGATATAGGAGATAGCCAATGAAAATAAACCAATAGATAACATTCTCAAAATATCAACCAACTCCATACTGGCCGAGAATAAATCCCATAATCAATGATCACCCAAGTCTTTTCCTTGTTTGAGATTCATTTTTATCCACCACATAAAAATTTCGTACAAGGCTAAGTCCAAACTATGATGATCTAAGAACAAAAATATCTCTCAATGAAGAAATGTAATTTCAAAAATTGATTTTCAACCATCTTGAGAAATAAAACTAACGTTGAAAAATTACAGGCATACTCCTTCACCATAGAAGTAAATGTGTATTGATTCAAGAAGTCTAAGAACACTGGAGGTTCTGGTCCTACCACCATATTCCATGTCTTGGAAAAGTCAATTGTATATATAATTATGCTTAGATGATAAGAGTAATCATCCAAAGTAAAACCCCTAAAAGTAAACTCAAAACGTTGCATAGATAACTCTCATGGAGTTATATTATATAATCATGAAACATAAATCTAACCCATTCATTCATCCCAATTCAATCCAAAAAATACCTTCTAACTAAGGGATTAAATATATTCAAAACTCAACAAGGTTAAACAAATTTAAAAATTTGAATCCATTTTAAGAAGTGTTAAAACGTCCATTCAGAAATAACAAGTGTATTGAAGGTATTTTAGTTTCATTACAACACTATATAAAAATCATTTCACAACTTTAAATATCAGTTCCCTACTCGAATAGATTCTAAACATTTATAGAGGATTTGAAAAAGATAAACGCCATTTAAATTAAAATCCCACAAAAAATTTATAAATATATCTTTTATTATGAAACACCTCCATGAAATTTATTATAAAATGAAAACATTTCATGAAATTCACTTCCATTTCAAAAAAATAAAAATAAATCCATTTTCCTTTAAAAAACAGTTCCCAATTTTTAAAATAAAATCCACCACATTACAAGAAATTAATGAGGGTTATTTTTTATTCAAATTAACCATAAATTGTATTTTAAAACAATTTTATCAAGTAAATTAAATTTTTTAAAAAATCTCTAATACTACTCTTCAAATAAAAAGATTTCATGAAATCGTCAATTTTATATGAATCTAGATTTTTCAAATGCTAGAATAAATAATGAAATAACAAACACACTTTACAAAAAATCCTCTCATACATGATAAAAACATCATAAAACCCTCTTTGACCCTGATCCAAACTATCCAAATCAATATAGGAACCATTAAAAATTAAAATATGTCCAAATAAATAATCAGGAAGGGGTATAGCTTTGTGCAAGGTGTGGACACATAGATTGGATGACCATGTAGAAATCCCGAGGTATCCATTAAGAAGTATAAAAAAACATGGGCATAGTCCCCACATGGTTTTTGAGGCTATCTAAGATAACATTAATAATTTTTTTAATTCATACTATCATCCTAAAACTCATTAATGACTACCCATGTATATAATTTACTTAATGCAGATAAAAAACCTCCTGAAAAAATCAATAATAAAATCAAAATTCAAGAATAAAATCCCAACTACCCATGGAAACTAAGGTTTCAACATAAAATTTTGTGATCAGGAGCCTATTTGAATACAAAATCGGGAGTACCACAATCATAATTTTCATGCTAGAAATACTCAACTGAAATATCAATAGGGTGTACTATTTCCATATTATAATGAAAGATGCTAGATAAACCTGACACCTCTCCCTAACATACCCTCTACATGACCCAAAGGACATTACTGATCCCTAGAGGCTAAAAACTAGTTCTTTGGAATAAATAACATACTCTTGGAAATTTTTTCATTGTTATATAACATTATAAAATAACAGGGAGAAACTAACTAAGAATCCCACATGGTGAGACTATACATTTTATTTAAATTCATATGAAATGGACATATAAAAATAAATAAACATATCAAGCATGGCATAAAAAAGATAAACATCCACACATGACATAATCAATAATGGTTTTTAATCTCATCTCAGAAAATACATAATAATAAATAACCAACAAGCTTACTTACCATATTTAAAAAGAAAATATACAATAAGGATCTGAAATAAATAATACCCTTAGATGAATTGGTCAATACTAACTTGATCCAATATAAACAAACAACCCAATTCACTACTAAATGATCCCCTCAATCCCCATGGACACTCACCATATATAAAGCATCCATTTAAAAACTATTTGAACAAAATAAAAATTAATATCAACACCTAGAACCAATATAAAAACATGAGAGATGCATAAACATGTCTAAAATTCCATGCACAGTGAGGGCTAAATATGCATCAAAATATTTCGTAAAAAATACTTGAAGTTAATTTTATAAAATATTTCATAATTTATAGTAAAAATATCAATAGAAAATATATTTTTCTAAATATAAGATATAGGTGGGAAGGATTCATGAATTTAATCTTTTTTTCCAAAACCAAAGGAAAATAATTTTTGGAGAACAATTCACTATTCGATACTCAAACTAAGATTAAAACATATAAAAAAATTAAAACACTCCATTAAAATTTCATTTAAAATTAATTCCATACAATGAGGGTGGAATCCACCACATAAAAATGATAAGACTTTATGAAATTCTAAAAGTTCGACTTCTATGTTTACATTATCAATTCAAACCTATTTTTCATTCCCTCATGATTTTAAAAAAATTAATTTTTACTAAAAAAAGTTGACAAATAAATTCAACCTTAACATAAGAAGTTATACAGATCAAACAAGCACTATTACATCAATAAAGCACACTTAATGTAAATAAAAATAAACAGTGGCTTAATAAGGTCAAGAAGAGTATATGGGAATACACAAAATTATTGAAGGTGAAATATATAATGTGATACCATAAATAAATGAATAAGTCTTAGGGGAAACTCCCTAGGTCAAAACATGATATGTTCTTATAAATAGTCAAGAAAAACCAGAACTCAATATGTTCATACAATATTATCAAGTATTCATGTTAAATATATTTTTCAGTCTAGTTGGGTAATTTAGATTGGCTCTTGTAGTCCAATCATGTCATTTAATGTTAGTATCTTAAAAACAAAGTCCCTAACATAGCAAATCGAGTTCCCATGAAGTAAAATGTTAGGGTGAGTATTGAAAAAACTAAATGGTCAACAATTATATTAATATGGGTAAATAATTAAACTAATATGACCTCCAACACCCTCAAAGAAACAACCCCTTTTTCATCAATCAAGCATCACAACAAAATAAAAATTCCACATCCCATAAAGGGGAAAAAATAAATATAGAAAAAATACCAAGGGGATCACAATTAGTCTACACAATCATCAAGTAATTTCATCATATAATTTCTAACGGGACTTTGTAACTAACTTGGTAAGCCAAATTATATCACCATTCGTAGAAAACCAACTATTTATTTATTTTTGAAAATAAATTTCAAATAAATAGTTTCCATTGAAAACTCATTAAAATAAAACGAGAAGCAAAATGTCCCAAAACAATTAACAAGGACAAAACACACCCTTTTTTTAAAAAAAATTGAAAAACTATATATCCATTTGAATGTGTCAGTTTATAATTCAAATAGGCATTTAGTGTGCATAAATATTAATTCAATAATCAAAACTAGAAACACAGTCATAAAACAATTTTTAATCACAAAAAATTGAAACAACAAAAAAACCTAGAGGGTAACATGTTTAAGAATAGCTTCATAATAAATGAGTTTATGAACAACCATTAATTTCATTACTATATCAACCCATAATTCTAATAAATATGTATTATATATTTTTAGAAGAATATTCATAAAATTAAACAAAGACATGCATGAGATATTAATGGTATATTGACTTTGGAATCATGGATAAATAAAAAAAATGGCTCACAAGTGATCTAAATAATTTACAAATAAGTTATTAATAAACATAACACTTCTTAAAAATATAAGACAAAAAACATTTCTTAATTTTCCCTTGAATCATTTGGTTCACTACCCATTAAAGTCATGTTTATCTAATGAGATATCAATCTTTACCCAATGCATTGGAGAGATATGTGGGTCCCACAAATCAAATTATTTAAATAATACATTTGTGTACCACAAGGTCATAAAAAATTCATCATATTAGAACACATAAAAATAAATGGACTTCATAAAAAAATCATTATATCATATCCCCTGAAGATAAATGGTATTAATAAATGTTTCATCATAGCTTAAATTGTGAAAAAGAAAAAAGTTTCATAATCATTTCATCACATCGTTTTATAATAACCTCAATAAAAAAATATAGGTTTCATAAGAATTTTTTTCATGGAATTAATAGTGGAAGATACAAAGGTGTCAAAAACATATTTTCATTATATGAATAAACCATTTAGAGAATTAATAATAAGGGGGTCATTGGACTATATCCCTAGAAAAGTATAAGTAACATGAAAGGATACTATTTCTATTTTGAAAATATTTCAAAATATCACATGGTATATTTCTTGAAGAAAATATCATATCCAATTTGAAAAAAAAACATTTTAAAACATAATTCATTTTCAAAATAAATTTCTTTGAAAATATCCTTAAAAAGTATAAAGGAAGCTTTAAAAACTATATAAGACATTTCTTGAGAAATATATATTTTACACTTTAAAAAAATATTCTTTTAAAACATAAAAAAAATTTAAAATAATTTTATCTGAAAATAACCTTTTAAAATTATAAAAGAAACATTAGAACATTAGGTGTTCAATATGTTGGAAATTTCTGTTCATTCCAAACTTTTTAAAACAATGAATCATTTCGATTTTTTTGAAAAATCCTATGTAATGTTGTTTAAAATACAAAATGTAGATTGCATTTTTTTTGAAAAAAAATCTAACAATGATAAAAATAAATTTTATAAATCATATTTCTGTAGTAAATAATTTCCTTTAAATAATTTCTTAGAATACATGTATATGTAATAAAAATTATTTTTGTCCGAAGAGAGAAATGAATTTAATTTAAAATAATAACATTATTTTGATCTCTTTAATGCATTATGAGAGGAAAATTAGAGCAGAATATGTCTTATCAAAAAATATACAGAGTAGAAGAAAATAATAATAATTTATTTAGTGATATGTCATAATATTTAATCATTGGAAACATAATCATGAACTATCTTGGTAAATGATGAGATTGTATTATAAGACCATTAACACTTTGCTAACATTGAATTGTAAGATCTATCATAGAATGACATTATATGAACCCCAAAGTATCATGAGAATAAATAATTAATGATATTACAAGTTAAAGGGTTTCTATATAAACTTAATAATAGAAGATAGGTGTATAACATAACATATGTATCCATGAATGTAAATTGAGACAAAAAACCCTTACATTAAGTCTCAAAATCATTCATACATGTTTGCACCAATTGTATAATAAGAATAAAATAATTATAAATTTAATACATATACATAATTTTATATTTAATACCATATATTAATTACTTATGACCCTATATTATCCATTTATTAATAATTCCATGTTAAAATCCCATTTTATGTTATAACTGCTTTGTTTTACATCTATATTTTGGATTTCTATTATCATTCGTATTAATTTGATCATGGCTATATCATATCTAGAATTTTTTAAAATGGTTTAAATAAAATATATATTCATTATATATGTATGTATACTAATCTATAAAATTAGACATAAACAATGAAATACGCCATTCATGGATACAATATGTCGTACATACATAAAATCATTGTTTCAAGTTTCTCAATAGATGAAACAGATAGAAGATAAAAAATATATTAATCTTATAGAATAATTTTTTGATATATATATCACATATATTTATTAAATTCCCCCTAATTTCCTTACATGAAATGATTTAGTGAAAAATGAATCACATCACTTCATGATGCAATTGTCTTCCATACATAGGAATAACGCTATCGTACCCCCCATGGAATGGAAAGTAAGAATATATATATGACATCATAATTATCTATGTATAATAATATCATAAATATAACATAGTGAAATTAAATAAATCATAATTTATTTCTTTGTAATGTGGAGATGGAAAACGAATAACAACAGTTCCCTAGGCGGCAATCTGTCATTCACCCGAATAATGATTTCATATCCCATTTGATGAAATATGCGGTGGATTTCGGATTTTCAACTAACAAAATAAAATATATGTATATTTGAGATAATTTATTATCATATTAGATAAATTTAGGAATATTTTAAGGTGGTTTATGAAGAGATAAAATAAATACTCTCAGTTAAGGACACCCTTTCTTCGGGAAACCTCCTAAGGTAAGCACAAAAAGGATTATTAATATGTATTTATCATCAAAATAATGGATCTTATTAATGGTGAGGTAATTAAGTAATAAATTTGTGAATTTATTATCTTAGAAAAATTTCTTTGATAGTGTGTATATGAGAGGATATTGGGTGGTCTTTTAAAAGTCATGTGATTGAAATACTTGTAATTTTTAAATAAAAATGTGTAACCATATTTTTATCATGCCATAGGGTTCCAAAATGTACTATTACCAAGAATAATACATGATAAGGTCCAAATGTGGACATGAATAATATTTTGGACATGGTTTAGGTTATTTCAACCCTTATATTTTTTGTTTAACACTCTAGTAAATTCGTTTTCACCTTAACTATCGTAATTAATCACTATTGTTTTCACTATTCATTATGGTAAAAAATTTACATTTTCCTTATTAGATAATATAAATTATTATTATATTACAGATTAAATAAATTTTTATAAATTAAATCAAATTATTTGGAAGCATTTAATTTATAATTCCACCCATAAAAGCGATAAAAAAGAATGTTTTCAAAATTGTATTTCTCAAGAAAAATATGATTGTATATAAACTCTTTGAATAACAATAACAATTATATGAATTTAAATTTAAATTTATTGATATGTTATCTATATATTTCATTTAATTCATTACTCATTAGGGTTTATTAATTAATTACAAAAGAGATTCATTTTTTACTTTAAAACAGATTTAAAAAAAAAAAAATTTGAAACCGAAAAACAAACGTAGAGTAAAATAAAATAAAATATTTATTTAAAACCAATTAAGTTCAATAAATATAAATAAATGATACAATTTTTTATTTAAAAAATATTAAAAATATAATGGTAATATCCATTAACTAAATTAATTTAAATGGAATGATATATTTTTTAATATGTATTTTCACTATTCATTGAAAAATCATTTTTTTTACAAAAAATTCAATTATTTTATCCTAGGTAAATTTTGATATTAGGATTTAAAAAATTAATTTTAAAAATTTGGCAATAAATAACTTGTATTTTATTTTTTTTCAAAATTCTATAAAAGCATTTTGTTGGGAAAATAGTATTTTCGAAACATATAAAGACTTTATAGAAAATTAGATGTTTTTTAATCATTGTGTTTTAATTATATAAAAACAATAAACTATATTTTTTAAATGTGTTTATATCTATTCATTATAGAATTTTTAAGGCCAACGTAAAAATGTTTTGGTCTAAATAATAATATTAATAGTCTATCAAGGTTCATTAAAGCTCGTTGTTTCATGTAACATATATTATCAAAGAAATTAATGTTATTAAAAAAATTCATAAAATATAACATTGTTATTTCTGATCCCCCATAAAATTATTTTTCCCTCAAAATTCATGACTATGATACAGATGTGTGGGGAAACTCCTCGCTCTTCATACAGTTAGGTTCCCACATAGATTCCTTAAACAAGTCAGTTTTCCAAAAAATATTGAGAAGATGAGTGAGATTGTTTCACATATCCTCACTATTAAATTTAGCATACCCACCAGTTTTTCCCATGATAAATATCTTTATCCAACTTTATGGACTCTTATTTCAGTACATGTGAAGGGTCATGTTTTCACTTCCTTAGGAGAGATACATTGAACACATCATGAACATGAGAGAGGTTTGTTTGAATGCCAACTAATATGATACCATCTTCTTATAATGAAGAATTTAAAATGGACTCTTATATCTAGGGATTAGTTTTCCCTTTTCTCAAAATTACATTACCTTTTTCCATAGATAATTTATTAGAATCACTTGTTCACAATCTTCTAATTCCAGATCATGTTGATGATTTTCATCATAATGTTTCTATTAAATTTATAATACCCTTATGTGTTCTTGAATGAATCTAACATTATCTACCATTTCATAAGCTATCTCAGTTCCCAATATATTTATTTCCTTTTCTATAATCCAACATCTTGCATATTAAAACTTCTTTCCAAATAGGGATTCATATGTTTCCATTTGAATAGTTTAGTAAAAGCTATTGTTTTATGAAAAAACACCTTAAAGAATGTGTTGACCCCAAACACCTTGGAAATATAGAAAATAAGATCTAAATAAATACTTTAGGGTTTTAATTGTTCACTCAAATTGAATACATATTTGAGGATGAAACACATTATTGAAACTCTACTCGGTATTGGTGGATTGTTGAAGAATTGACCAGAGCATCGAGGTAATTCTATGAGATTGATTAGACATAAAGGAATGTTTCACTCTATGAAACCCTACAATTTTACTAATTCATAAAATGGAAATTATATATAGATAGAAATTTTCTCTACAAGTGATTAAGTGTGATGACATTGTTAGATGATTGACTACAAATCATAAAACATTATACCTTCTAGATCAGTTTGAGAGTCCATCGACAAAATCCTCAGTAATGTTTTCCCATTTCGATTCTAGTATGGGAAATGCATGTAACGTTCCCTTAAAATATCATCTCTCATCTTTAACTTTAATACATACAAATCACTGATAAAAACCTTAACAATATCTTTCTTCCTTTCATCCCACCATACATACTTTTTTAAATCTCTATACACCCACTTAATTCCAAATGGGATAGAGAATTATAAACTATGATATTACTCTAACACCACCGTATTTAAATCTAGTATGGATGGAACACATACATGGTCCCTAAACAATATCATTCCATCATGAAGAAGGTTAAAATCGGGATCATTACCAGCATTCTTTTCCCGCTCTACATATTCCATCTACAACACTTTATTCATCAATTGGATAGATTCTTGAACATTCAATGGAGAATGATAATATTTCTCCCGTTACTTCAGGATTTACAAACCCATCATTTAAAAATTTATCAATATTGGATATTTTGGGATCCTCATCTTGGATAAGATAGCATTATCCTTTCAACTCAATGAATTGGACAACATGTTTTATTTTCCAGGGTGATAATGTATTGAGAAATATTAATCTTTAATCAACTCTAACCATATTCATTTGTATAAATTCAACTCATTATATGTGAATATATTCATTAAAATTTTATGATCGGTATATATATCATAATTCACTCCATAATGATAATTTTTTTATATCTTTAATGAAAAAATTACCACAGATAATTCCGAATTAGGAGTTAGGTGAATTTTCTCAGGAAACATCAATTCTCAGGAGGCATAACATAAAACCTTTTCATTATACATAAGAACACATCCCAATCCTTTATTGTATTCATCACTATATATTACAAACCCTTATCTACTACAAGGATTTTTAGTCATAGGTTTATTGACTAGTATTCCCTTCAGTTCCTTGAATCATTCATCACATTCATATATTCGGAGGAACTTTGATCCATTAATAGTTTTCTTGTTGAGTGGATTAGATAATCACAAAACATTTTCCATAAGATTGTAATAATAACCATCCAAACCATGAAAAATTCAGATCTTAATAACTATGGTTGGTATGGTATAATATTTCAGTAGCATTAATCATTGATGGATCAACCCCTACCGGAAAGGAACCTATAACCACAGTTTTAAACCATGGGTACAGCCACTAAAATAATGGGTAGAGGCTATACCCATGGATTTGATAGCCTTATCCAGATAAGGCCTAGATATAGACCTACACCAATTATTATAATAGAAAAAGTGGTCATAGGTACCGTATATTTTTTATACACATTAGGTCAATGAACTATGGGTATATGTAATTCATTAGTGAACATATACTCATAGTTTTCAAACCATTGGTATATGTTGCTTCCTACATTTGGAAATATCCCCAACATCTTCTTCCCGAAACACCTAAACATATAAATCAATTAAACTAAACAATATACATTCAATGCAGTAAAAATTTTCAATATTTAGTATCTAACCAACATGTTGTAATAATTTTCAAACCATATTAAATTGTAAAATATAAACATTCATCCATAAAACAAATAAATTTAAGTTACTAAAAAATTGCACAAGTATCCTTCTTTCTAGGTCAAACATTAAGGGGATCAACATTGTCCCAATCACTAAAATCCTCATCCTCACCATCACCAATTTCATCATCATGGTCAACAACATATTCACCAATAACATCATCTTGAGAAACAACATCATCATGGACATCATCGTCACCCCCTTCAGTAATATTTCCACTAGGACCATTATTTAAATCACTTAGAGAATTATTTAAATAATGCATTGATTCCATATATAAATTAATAGTAGTAGGATCGTTTGATGGAAGAGATTTAATGATAACCAAAACGGAATTTATGAATTTCTCGTTGATCATATTACTTCGTTCATGCTCTTATTTAATTTTTTCACACTCTTATAAAGCTATTTTTTTAGCTTGTTTTACATGAGTTCTTTGCAACTTGGTCGTCTGAGAGCATTGAGAGTAACCCAATGAGGACCAATATCGAGAGGGGAAATTGTTTCCCCCAGTCGACATCAAACCCATCCCTTGTGGTCATCACCTAAAACTTGACGTAAATGATCATTCAGATAGAAGTCTTCATCTTCATTGTCTACAAGGGCCTATATGGTAGTCTTTTGAAAATAAAAAAAATATTTGATTAGGATATTCTTATAAATATCTAAATTATAATTAAAATAACATACAATATTTTCTTTTGTTTCTGTGTTTACTTCATTTCAATCATTTTTTCTTCCTACATGAGTAAAATAATGTAGCCTGAGGTTGATGACCTTCAATTCCCAATATTTCTTGTTGAAAACTAAATTGATTAGTATAAAAAATTTAAAAATTTAAAAATTTAATAATATTGAATTGTAATAAAATTGAATAACTTCTGAACAAAAAAATCATAATTAATGCGATAATCATTCATGAAAAATTTTCAATATGGCCTATATGACAATTGGTCATGAGGTATAATGGATTATAGCCCAATTTTCCATTAGGAATATAGGCCAATTATTCATTCGACCTATATTCCAAAAGGCCATTAGTACTATAAGTAAATTGAATATTATGTCATTAGGCCTAATAGGCCAATTGGCTATTAATCTTATAGGCCTAGCGACCAGTTGACCTATTGGCCAATTATCCATTAAGAATATAGGCCAATTGGTCTTTAGTCCTATAGTCCAATTTGTCATTAGTTCTATAGGACAATTGAAAATTATTCCATTAGGTAAAATAGTCTTATTTTCAATTGTCCATATATTCTAATTGGCCATTTAGCCTATAATAAAATTAGACATTATACAATTAGACCTAATGGACAAATGGACTATATAAATAATGTCCAATTGGAAACTTTTCTATTAAACCTATTGGTCAATTGGGCATTATTCCATCAGGACTAATATGGTATTTGATCATTATGACTATAGGCCTATAGGCTAATGGAAAATTAGTCATAATAGGCCATATGTACATTAAGACAATAGAACAATTGGCCATTAGACCAAAATGGCCATTAAGCCTAATGACATAATTTAGAATTGGCCTATCAGCCTAACGACCCATTAGCCTATACTAAAAAGGTCCAATTATCCTATAAGAATATGGTCCGACTGTCATATAGGACTAACAACCAATTGGACAATAGATCTAATTGCCCATTATCGTATAAGACAATTGGACATTAGGCCTATATGTGAATTTCTAGTTCTCCCTATTGGCCAATTTGACATTATTCCATTAGGCCTATAGGCCCATTGGACATTAGGCCTAACAGTCCAATAGGCCATTAGGCAAAATGTAATAATTTCCAAATGGAATATAAGGCCTAAAAAATATATTATTAGGACTAACACCTAATTAGACTATATGACTCTAGGAAAATTGGTTGTATAAGAAATAGGTGAATTGGGTATTTGGCCTAATAGTCCAAATTGAAGGATTTCCAGTTGGCCTATTAAATCGAGAGGACAATTGGACATTAGGCCTAATATCACAATTAGTCATTAGTCATATAGTCTAACTAGACATTAGGCTTATAGAATAATAGGCCATTTTTCCTGATGGAATAATGTCCAATTGTCCTATAGTCCAAACAACCAATTGGCTTATATACCTAAGGGACAATTGGACATTATACCATTAGGAAAAATGGCCAATTATACTATTAGGCCTATAGGCCAATAAGCCCTTAGGGCTATCAGCCAATTTACTATTAGGATGACATTCCATTTAACCATTTCCCCATTTGGCCTAATAGGCCAATTTTCCATTAATCCTATAGGCCGATTAACCTTTTAGGCCTATATGCCAATTGGAAATTAGTCATAATAGGCCAATTAACCATTAGGCCTATAGTCCAATTAGCTTATTTGTCCTCATGGCCACGTAATTCGTGGGATACCTTCATTCACAAGACAACCATCCATGCCAACACAATTACAAAAGGAAATACATTCTTCAAAAATTATAACAACACAATTCCTAGGATACCTTCATTCACATTTTGATTCCAAATGTACTATCAAAACATGAAATCCCTCTTTTGAAACAAAAAATTCACCTACTTTAGAAGATTCATACTTATTATAATACCAAAAACATGTGTGTTTCATTATCAAAATAGGACACTGAATTTTATCAAACATAGTGAATTTATATAAAACCACTTCATATCAAGATAAAATTTCAATCAGTTAATTCCACCCATTTTCCACATGATAATAAATAAATATAAATAGCTGAAATAAAAAATTATCCAAAAGAAAACATCCAAACCATGTCGAATTCAAT
Organism: Viscum album; assembly: GCA_963277665.1. Taxonomy (NCBI): domain Eukaryota; kingdom Viridiplantae; phylum Streptophyta; class Magnoliopsida; order Santalales; family Viscaceae; genus Viscum; species Viscum album. The sequence continues at coordinate 1,596,344,572 of OY728150.1, forward strand.
AAAACACATAATTTTTTTTTAAAACAATAGAAAATAAATCAGAGTATAAAATAAAATGTTACATCTCAAATATCACCAAAAAAATTCCTAGAGAAAGAGTGGGGTGGATGGAAATTCATAGAGAGGGTAGTGGGGTGCTGAAATCATAGGACAATAGGGGCGGTCAAATTCACAGGAGGAGGTTTGGTGGCTGAATTCAATAGGGCAGGTCAGACAACAACAATCACTAGAGGGGGGGGGGGGGGACATACGACGTCGCCTGAGCAGAGAGGAGATGTGTTGATTCATGGGAGTAGTTGGGATTGACTGAGTAGGAGGGGAGTTCGATCCATGGATGGATTTAAATAATTCCAATCCAATGCTAACTATTTCAAAAAACTATTTGCATAAACCAACATATAGAAACCAATTTTTCTAATACCCATTAGTATTGGATTAGTAAGGGACCTCTATACCAAAAGTTATCTCAAACCATGGGTATAGATCCATTGGGATGTTTCCCTTTTCTATTAGTATACTAATATACCCTCTCTTGAGATTGTATAACCCTAAAATGAATTCTTTTATAGCCAAAAATCATACGTTGCAAATTTTGAAAACAATTTATTAGTCCTTCGAGGAATTAGTACAATTATCAAGTGATCATCAGGATCTTCCATGATCTTTGAATAAATGATAATATCGTCAATGAAAACTACCACAAAATGATCTTTGTAATCTCTAATGAAACTATTATCTAAATCCATGATGTTAATGTGGGAATTTGTAAGACCAAATATGATTAATTTATATTCATAGTGTCTATACATTGTATGGAATGTTGTATTGGGTAAATACTCCTTTGTAACCATCAACTGATCATATCCTATTATAAGTTCATTCATCGAAAAGATTTGAACTCCACATAGTTGATCAAATATGTCATCAATACGAGGTAGAGGATACTTATTACTAATCATTATATTGTTTAGCTCTCAATAACCAATTAAGAGTGGCATAAATTCATATTTAATTTTTTAAAATGGAACAAGAACACGCCATGTTAACACACATGGATGAAGAAATCGATTTTTATGGTTTTCGTAGAGTTTCTTATTGAATGCCTACAACTCAATTAAGTAAATTATACACGGATTCATTAAAATAAGTGTGACACCTAGTATGAGTTCTATTGAGAACTAACATTTATATTTTTGTGGAATACTAGGAAACCCTTTTGTAATTTCATCAATAAACTCATGCATAAATAGATGGACATTGATATCGAGCTTCTCCCCAACTATATAAGACATACTCCCCTTTTGGATGAGAATCAGAACCCATACAATGGATGTGATTTCCATTAGACGTTTATATATATCATCATAGTGATAGAAGATCATAGGATGAGGTAGAATATCAAAATTTATGTACCTTCATTAGAAATTAATGTTGGATTTATATAGGTAAATAAAATCAGTTTATAATATAACATCTATTAAACCAGAGGAAGAATGACATGATTTATAGGAAGAAAATTCTGAAAAACATAAACCTCAGAAGAACCATATAGTTGAGAGGAGGTCATCATACCATTAAGGGTTTCACTAATAAATTTATATCTAATAATTTGGGTGGAATATGTATACCATTTTAAAATTAATCAAATTTTAAATAATAGGATGATCCATAGTCTAATAAAATAGTATATGTTCTAGAGTGGATGGTAATTGTACCGTTCACCACATCATCATCACACACCTCATCATAAATTTATATCACATGATATTTTCCTTTCTTCCAAATCTTGATAGGTTTATGATATCAGTCATCATCATTGTCCATTGAATATGGGTATTGGATGACATACATTCAACACTTTATTCACTCCAAACACTAGAGTGTGTGTTGTGAATTCTATGAATATCTCTATCTATTCACATCATTAGATAAATTATTATCATAAATTCTGTATTCAAATTTTTAATGACTTTAATTACCATACATAAATCATTTAATAGTCCCCTTAGTACAAGTTCGTCCATGTTTGCCCTTGAAAACTAATCACGAGGGAAATATCATATTCTTTTCTACTAGATTTTTATATTTTTAATTCAATTTCACCTTTTTTTATAGTCGATACCATGAAATTTATGGGTAAATCTAATATCTATTTCTACATTGATAGTAACAATAAATTTTTTTTTATATATTCCAATGTACATTAAGGAAAAATCCATTTGGAAAATTGGTTTTAGGACATTTTTGAATCAATAAACCACACTTTTTGGTTAGATGATAATATAAGAAGCAATCCAAACATTCCTTGTAAACTTTTCAACATAGGTAATAATAGATTTATCATACTTCTTCTATAAATCAAATAATTTCTTCTTTATTTCCATGAAAAGAACATGAGGAACATACTTATTAAAGAACAAGTTCTTAAAATCAACTAATTTTATATTGTCAATTTCAACTTTTTGACTAATATTCTTGATAAGAGATTAGTATTGAACTTCTTCGCCATTTAAATGATAGAATACCAAAATTATTTTATCATGATGTTAACATTGTAAAACTGAAAATATCATCTCAATGGTTCTGATCCATTTTTTAGAAACTAGTAGACTATAAGATACACTAAAAGATGGTGGACATTGCCTCAAGAAGGGCTCCACTGATCATTTTACCCTTTTATGATTATTTGTAAGATCAACATGATTCATCTATTGGTAATTTTGTGTGAGTATAACAAAAATATTTTTCATTCTAGATACTATAATATTTGGCTTCTTAATAGGAAAACCATTTAATTGTTCATCGCACACAACATTGACATGGTTCCTTTGGGTTCTAATGATTCAATAAATTCAAAAATCATACATAGATGAACAACATAATCATAAAAAATAACTTATAAGATATATAACTCATGAATCCTTAATTACAATATATGGTACATTAGGCATAACCATATCCATTCATGGTGATTATTTAAATCCTTCATGATGTTTCATAAAGAGATTCTAAATTTCAATAGAATACCCCTAGGAGTGTCAAATAAGGTGTGCATGACATTTATCATTTACTAGGTGACTATTTAGTCCAGATCAATATACAACTTTTGGAGTTATTACCCATAGGTACCTATTTTCCAAACATAAATCCACTTGTAGTATCTATACATGGATATAATTTCATGAAAACCACTCTATATATCCTTTACGAAAAATTATTAGAAATTTTCCTTTACATTGAATCATCCTTATATTTATCCTTAGCCATTTCCCTAGACATATCCTTATACATATCTCTTGGGATATCACTAATCTTCTCATATCCCAGATTCTGTAGGTTAACTAAACCCACGTTTTGATACAAACTATGAAGACCCAAAATTATCATAAATAGATATAACATATTTCCTAAAAAAAGATTTATTTCATTACACAAACACACTCTTAAGGATTGTAAACATATAGTTCCTTTGGAAACTAGGACACATAAAAAAATGGCCTATAAGTAAGCTACATCATCTCCCATTAATTTATTTAAAACTGTAACCCTTCTAAAACGTATCATAAATAATATATTTCTTCATAACCTAGTGGATGGAAAAATACAAACGGGTGACCTAAAATGCTCAATAATGCTAAAGAGGGGAGATACATAAACATAATGTGATCATTAGTGTATGAAAACAAGAGCATAGCCTTTGAAAACAATTCCCAACATATCAAGGATCAGAATCCTGTGTCATGGGATAATGATTTGATGTTAAATGACATGAATCATATTGGAATCCAAGAACATGAGCCATAATATCATAACATTTTCATAATTCATAAAAATATGGCACACCTATTCAGAAAAAATATCATATCCATATTATTACAGGTTCATTTCCAAGGCTATCATAGTGGAATGGGTTCACTCCTAAAACAATCGTAGTATCCATGGTATACTCCCAATAATATCATAGTATTAAATTTACCTTATGAATTGGTTTCACTCCCTATCCTACTCTTATTTATCTATTGGGATATCAATTATTACCCATTTCATTAGAGGGAGATATAGGTCCCACCTATCACATGATGAAAATAACACATAAATGTTCCACAATATCATAAAACATTAATCATGTTACAAACAATGAAAATAAATGGTCTTGAAAAAAAATTCATCATATGAGAAACGATGATGGAAATGGGTTTCATAAACATTTCATCACAGCTTCACTAATGGAGAAGAATACAGTTTCACCATCATTTCATCATTTCATCATTTCATAACCTTTAAATAAAGTGTGTTTTAAAAGAATTTTTTCTTGGAATAACATGTGGAAGAGAAAATGATTCAATAAACATATTTTTAATATATGAATAAACCATTAATAGAATGAATAATAACAATATCCTTGGACTGTATCCCAAGTAATAGGTAAGTAACATCTAAAGAGGTCATATTTGATGGAAAATTATTTTTTCAATAAAACATGGAACATATCATTAAGAAAATATCAATTCATGTTTGAAATAAAAAACCTTTTTATGACAATAAATAGTATCAACGCAATTTTCTTTGAAAATAAGCTTATAATATTATAATGAAAATTTTAAAAATCATTTAAAACATTTCTTATAGAAAATATTATTTCAAATATTAATTTTTTTTAAAACATTAATCAGTATAAAAATAAATTAATTTGAAAATAAAATTGGTAATGTATAATGGGATCTTTAAAACATTGTTTTTTAATGATGATAATAAATTACATTGACGTTGTTCAAGTTAAAAAAAGATTTCATTCCCATTTTTGATAAAATAAAAGATGAATTATTTGAAAAATGACATGAATATTCCTTATAAATTTTTTTTTCAAAAAAGTAAAACATCAGAACAAATTAATTTAAAAAATCATTGGGGAGCAGTTAAAACTTTATTTAAAACAGTTTTTAAGAAAACATAGATATGAGAGAAAGAGTATTTTCAAGTGAAGAGAGAAATAAAGATTATTTTTCATAAAATTAGTTTTTTGTATATTTCATAATATTAGATAGAAAAATTAATTCAAATTTTTTTCTATAGATATAAATATATGATAATAAAATATATGAATTTATTAATAGATAGATCTTAATATTTCATCAATAGAATCGTAATCATGAATAAACCTATTAAATGGTGAGATTGTATCATTAAACAATCACGAAACTCTTAAAATTGAATAATAAGCCCAATGATTGAATAGGATTAAATGAAACATAAAATATTATGAGAAGAAATGTGTCTAAGGAGCTTCATATAAACGTCATAAAATAATATAGGTTTATAACATTACAAATGTCTCAAGGAATGAAATTGAGACAAGAATCTTGTAACTTATGTATCGAATTCATTCATACAATTTATAAAATATTATATAATAAATATAAGTTCATTATTCATGTATTAAAAAACCATATTGTATATATATCGTACCATATATGAATTATTCGTGAACCTTTATTACTCATTTTTCAATACTTCTATGTTAAAATCACATTTCTGATAATAACTACTATGTTTTTTATTTAATTTTTGATTTAGTATTTTTGATCCTTTTACTTTCATCATGGTACAATATATCCAAAATTTTAACCATGATATAAATATCATATATATTAATTATAAATGGATTTAATGTAATCATTAAATTTATAGATAGAAAGTGAAATACATAGTTTATGAAGACAATAGGTCATATATATGGATGGACGCTATTTGTATTTTGCCAATGGATGAAAAGAATGGAAGTTATATAATATATAAATTTAATACAATAAAATATCTGTCAAATATATCATATAAATTCATTAAATGTAACCTAAGTACCATTCATGAAAAGTTTCAGTGTAATGTGAATGATATCGCTTCGCGAGGTGGTAGTCTGTCGAACACACAAACAAAATTATCACATACCACCCAAAATGAAAAGAAAGAATGTATATATGATAGAATATTTCCTTAAGTATAATAATATCATCAATATCTTATATATAAAAATCAATAATTATATAAATCTATATAAGGTGGTGTTGGAAAATGAACAACATCGGGCTGTGAGGTGACAATTTTCCATACAATACAATGACGATTTAATATTCCATGAGAAGGAAGAGGAGATGGAGTTAGGATGTTCCATTAAAATAATAGACTGTAAGAATATTTGATATATTGGAGTTATTATATCATCATAATTTCATAATATTTTAAGAAGGTGTAAGAAGAAATTATCAAGATGGTCTATTAAGGATGACAACTCAACATAAGTGAACCTTCTTAAGTAAACACCAAAAGGATTCTTTGGATGGATTTATGATCATAATAATAACTGTAGGACATGGGGAAGGAATCAAGGAATATAATTGTGTTGGCATTGTTAGAGTAAAAGGGATCTTATTGTGTGAATAAAAGAGGATTGGGGTGACCTTTAATAAGTTAGGTGAGTAACACACTTGTAATTTTTGGAAAGAGAATGGTGTATCACATTTTTATCATGCCAAAATGATTTGTTATGAAACAGTATAAATAATTATACATGATAATGTAAACATATGTCTATAAAATATCTTTTATAAAATATTTTACGTAATTTTTACTGTCATCTTTTTAGTTTCGGGTAAACCCGTTTTCTACATAAAAATAGTAATTACTTTTTATGGTTTTCACTATTTGTTATAGTCAAAAATTAATTTGACATTATTAGATAATATATATTTTTTATTAAAAATATAGAATATATTTTTTCAAATAAAATTCAAAAAAGTGGAAAATTTTAATTTAATATTAAACCCGCAAACATGATGAAAATGTTGGTTTTCAATAATTGTATATTTAAAACTAAAGATGATTTTTATTAACTCTATGAATAATTATAATAATTATATTAATTTATGTTTATAATTTTTTATATATAATTTATAAATTTATTTTAAACCGTTACAAATTATTGTTTTTTTAATTAACTAAAAAGGTGTAACATTTTTTAATTTAAAATTGTTTACAGAAAAATCATTTTTTAAACCCAAAAATAAACTAATAATAAAATACAATATAATTTTGATTAAAAAGTAGTTGATTGTGTTATATATAACTAAATATTACTTATTTTACTTTAAATAATAATCAAAATATAATGGAAATTTCACATTACATAATTTATTGTGTTGAAATAACATTTTTTACAAAAATAAACATTTTTGATATTCATATAAAAGTCATTATTTCCAAAAAAAATCAAAATTTCACCCAAAGTAAATGATTATATGCTTATTTAAAAAATTAATTTATTTTTTTTTCAATATAATTTTTCTAAAGGTGGAAAAAATTTCTTTTATTTTTAGATTATAAAATTTAATAAAACCATTTTTTGAGAAAATCTTATTTTGGAAACTTTTGAATAATTTACTAAAAAATAAATATTTTTTATTGTTATATCATATTTATATAAAACCATTATAATTAATATTTTAAATTTGTTTATTCTTCTTCATTCTTCAATGTTTAATTACTAGTTTAAAATGGTCATGTTTAAATAATAATATTAAAAATTTGTCATGGTTCGTTAAAACTTATTGGTGTGTATAACACAATCTATAAAAAAATTATTGAAATAAAAGAAAAATAATAAAATATTAGGGTGTTATAATGAAAATGTAAATAAATTAATTTCATAGAAACCCAAAAATAAAATCATGTTGAAACCACACACCTTCAATGGTTAAAGCCATCCCAAGCAAGGAAATGACTGGTACAGACACTTAAAAACAAACCCCCTCATGATTAAACCAATTACAATCCATAAATTCAACCTAAAAATGATTCATGTTTAGAGGAGGAAAATAAAACAATGGGAATTGGAATAATGAGATATGCAGAACAATAATGAAGGAAAAAATGGATTTGCCTTCAGAAATGGCTTGGAATTGAGGATGATCTCAGAATAAAATGCGAGGAAAGGGAAGGATAACTAAGGTCCCCCATTTGGTACTAACACATGAGTGGAGGGAACAAGAAAATCTACATCATGAAGTATCCTCTGATGTCATTCTATGAAAATACCCCAATCAAGGACATTAAGAACCCCAAAAAATTTTAGTGACTCATAGTTTCGTTTCATTACCATGTATAAATACATTTAATACTTTATTACTGGTTACTCTATAGTCCGTTAAATAAATATTTCTATGAGAGAAAAGATTCATCCAATGATGTAGGATAATAAAAAAAGGATATTTCCCCTCACTATATAAAATAGATAAATTAGATTTCATTCTAAGAATCATGAATGGTTACGAGGGTTTTGCCTACATTCGTATTATTAAAGGCTGAAGGTGCCTTGATGTAATACCAATGCTTCTTAGCAAAAAGATCAGTTGTTTTCTTTTTTCCATCCCTTATTTCCCTTGGAAATCTAGGTTTTTTTTCCGACTGCCATATATCGGGCTTTGATTCCGGAGAAAACGATGAGGGATAGTCACCGGCGAAGAGAAGCCCTCAGAACGTGATAGTTAGGGATTGGAACCATTTGATTTTCACTTTCAGCAATGTAATACCCAACTAGAAGGAATCACTCGGCCCCCCACACTCTGTTTTTGTCAGTCGGAAGAACACAGCAACGACGCACGCACACACTCTCACAGAAGAACTGAACCACCGAGCCAGTAGCCTTGAATAATTACTTTGAAATTGAATGTTTCATGTTAATCTAGGGTTTAAAATAATTATATCAATAATTATTCATTGTCAATTTTTTTTGTTACAGAGATCTTCTAAATTAGTAACAAAGAAACAAGTATCATTACAAGAACCAAAATACTTTCCAATATTCCATAGAAACATTACCAACATCCCTACTTTCAATGTAACACCCTCACATCTCTATTTTTTAGGAGTAATTTTTTTTGGTTTTATAAAAAAATCAGGAAAGGGGATCAGGGTTCCCCTATTTTTAAAAATCGGTCTTGGATGCGTGAACGACGTTCACATATCCAAGCCCCCAAAGAAGATGCGTGAAACCCATTCACGCATCCTCCTGAAAGGAGGGATGCGTGAACGGGGTTCACCCATCCCACAAAGTGCTTAAATATTTCTCAATATTTATAAATAGTAATTAGAAACTAATACACTTAAAGTAAAAATTAAGAAATATTAATAAATATCAATTAAATAATAGAAAATATTGAAATAATGTTAATAATTATTATTAAATATTCATAAATAAAAGATATTAATTAAATAATTATTAATAGATATTTCTGGTGCACTGCTTGATTTGGGAAATAATGTCGTCCTCTACCAATTGACCATGATACCATATGAAACAAGAACTTATTCACTTATCATGAAGGGTAATCCAAATTTATTTTAGGATGAAGATATTAAATGAGATATGTATCTTTTATTAGAATAATCAAACTAAAACTCATGCACTAACTTCAACAAATAGATCAAAAATATTCAAATTCAAAAAAAAGGATAAGTGGCCTTTGAGCGCATTCATACGTGAACTTTTCACATGACTTTGATTAATTGAATTATAACCCCTTCTTATTCAGTTTATTTTTTTGTTAACAAACAAAGAAGGATTTAGAAAAAAAATCCTCTTTTAATAACATGATCTTCCTGAACATTCTACAATAATTAGGTTTGATTCTAATAAATATACTAATTCTGGAAGTAATTTCATATTTCTTCATTTATCTCCCCCTCAAGGGAAACACTCATAAACATCTTTATAATGGTGATTTTTTTTCCAATAATGGTTTTCAAGATGTTCTAATATAGAGAATACACTAGAATTTATCTTTGGCTTATGAATGTCGAGATTTGAAAACTTATATAACTTCATCAAGGATGATCTTCTTCAATACTTACTTTTCAGGATACCAAAACATTATCTAACCACGATGAAGTTATATAATATCCAATGAGGCTCTTATGTGAAATTTTTTGAGTAATCCTATGAATCCTAGCATGGATATTCATTTTAATTTCTATTAAATTAATATTTATTTGAATGGATTACATATTATCTAACATATATTCAGAAAGATATAATTCTAGCATCTTTCACTCACTCACATCATCCCAACATGTTGTAGTTATACATCTATTTCTATAAATATCCTCATATGGTTCAATTTGTATTCTAGAGTGGAAACTGATATTATATATGAATTCCACTAATAAATTTTGTCAATCACAATATCCCTTAAAATGGACCATGAAATATACTAGCTGATCTTCAAGCCTATGAATGACCCATTTAGACATACTATTATTTTAAGTTTTGTAAGTAGTTCAAATCTCATTTTTGTATCTAATTCTTGTTAAATAGTTCTCAAAAACATCATAGATATCCTTGGGTCTCTATTATATATAATATAAAGATTTAATCCATGTAAAATTACCTCTTTATTTATATATTGGTATGTTGATAGAGTGTGAAATACTCTCAAATAATAATTAAGTAAGAAAGAATTGTAAGTTGATCAACTATAAACTGAATGGAATTATTTATAATGCAGGTCTTTATAAGACCTATCATGAATTACATGGTGACGTTTTATATTTTAATGGGTAATATTTTAATCATCTGCTTTTACCTCTTTCATTCATCCTTTACTTACTGTAAAACTATGATTTGAGATGCATACTCAATAATCTCACTCTTTAGGTTGTCCCATTAAAAATGATCTTTAAGATCCCTGTATATCTATTTGATTATAGGGAATGTAGATAATGATAATATTTGTGTGTTATTCTTTATTTTTTTAATAATACATATAGACGATGTTTTGGATATTTTTGGTTGTGTTTGTTAACAAATAATGTTGAAAATGTTCCAAACTGGTGAAGACTATGGGGTATTATAGAACTAAATGATTCAGAGAAGTTTAAAGTCTATTTGAGACAATTTTGAAGGGTTTAAAATATATAGAATGATTCTCACTCATATTATGAAGAAACAACTGTAATATAGAAAAACTAATATAATTTAATTTCATGAATTGAGTGGTGTTCAAGAACACAGGAGATACAATATACAGGTGTGAAAAGGGTTACATGATGAATTGATTTTTACATATAAATATGCCACTAATCCCATTGTTAATAATAATATGACTATATGGGATTCATGTTCTCAATTTTCATATTCTACATATAATTAAATATTTCATTAAATAAATAATTAATTTTAATACCAATTACATATATAAAGGTGATTAAATTAAGTGAACAAGAGTTGGGTGAACACATTTTATGAGAACAACATTTGTGCAAAAGGACGGTTATGTAGACTTCAATAAAATTGTTTAGATTTTTTTTTGTGTAAAGAGGAATTCATCATTTGGATTAAATATGAGCTTCATGACACCCTTATTATGGTGTAGACAATGTTGATCATGTATTTATGAATATCATTATAAAGGATCTAAGAGTATACTTTCATTGAGAGAGAAATGAGTTCTCAAATTGTGATGGAGTAGTTAGTTATTTGAAGATTTTAAGGGTTGTTTCTTATTTTGGACTAATATGAATTCAATATGTTTTATAATATCCATGATTTTATTACACGATGGAGGTATTGTAATAGTAAAATCCCCTAGTGAATATTGCATACCAGTAGAAATTCTTTCCTTTTATAAAGTCTAAATATGTATCTTCTCAAAATTGGCCAAATGAACCTCTAATTCGTATTGTAGTTATTATGATCTTCAATCACAATCATCTACTATTCAGAAATATTCATTATTTATTCAAATTATTATTCATGCAATTTAATTTTTGTAAACAAATAATCATGTTCCATGATATTCTAGGATTTTATGTCTAATTTTAAATAATTGAGATCAATAATATTTTTCACGATTTCTTCAAGTTCACGTATCTTTTCATCCAGAATCTATTTGATTTCAAAATATTTAATATAATTAATATTTAATAATTAATTTAATAATATTATCTATTATACATATATATATATATATATATATTGGTAGATAATAAGATAACAGTAAGACACTTATTAAAAAAAGAATAGACGTCTATAAATTATAAAAGTAAGACACATAAAAAATGTATCATAAATCATATATCAACCTAATCGACACCTCTGGCATGGATGCTCTTCTGTCCCATAGCCAGGCAAATAATAGAAATTCCCATGCTGTGTATGTCTATGTCTATGCTCTGGTGTACGCAACACATCCTCATCAACAGCCACCTCCACATCCTCCTGTGTGACAGGCGGTGGATGTACAGTCTCACCGCCTGTACCCTGGCCAGCATCTAAGGATAGTGGAAGCTGGCTAGAACTCTCACCAACATAGTAAGTAGATGGCTGCTCTGCTGCGGATGACTACAAAAAAGCATTGATCTCAATCCAATCATCGTCTGTAAGTACCTATGTTTGTGCTTGAGAAGCTAGTGGAGCATCTGATTGATCATGATAAACACCCTCCTCCAGTGGAACTATAGCATGTGGCCAAGAAAGCTGGACACCCTCCTTATGTGGAACAACCACATCCATAATAGGGTCGTCACCCCTAGGTACATCTATGTGAGGCTCAGTAGGCTCTGTGGCCTCCACCTCAGGTGGTGGATCAAAGAAAATTCCATGATAAATCTCATCCATCGACAGAAGAAGCTATGCCACAAGGGTGTGAAAATATGCTGGCTCAAAGGTATCTCTCTCCACTGGATCAGACATATGAAGTAGATGAAAAATACGAGCATCCTATGAAAACAAATTCCATTGTCAACCAATATGAATAAAAAATCTGTTGAACAGTGAAAGGAAGAATGCATACCAACTCATGAAAGCCCCGTCCGTGCCATGTCAGAAATCTGACCGAGGACCTAATGTACGAGCCTGAATAATCCATCTGATCCGTAAAATGAAAATGTATTTTCCCTACCCCTTGAAACTGGGACTCCTATAGTCTATCCCATAACACAACATATCTGGCATGGTAGCTCCTCCAATAAAAATACCTCTTCCCTGAAATTTTTAGGAATGCAATGAATCCAACTAACTGGGCGGGTCAAGAATTGGCTGATGGAATCCAAACTGCCTCATAATCGTATCCATTTGATGCCACTCAACTATATGAAAATGAATCAATGGAACCCCGCAGGATCCGATAGCAAGCATCATTGTACAGTACGACGATAGTCTCTGAAGGATTGTATTTGTATATGGAATCCATGTAATCTAAAATAAAAAATGAATAATAAATTAATAAATTAATAGATGTACAGTGAAGAGTAAAGATTTAACAATATAAATAATAAAAACTTACATCGTATGGCCGAATGTTGTATAACATAAGTCTGTAGGCATGAACATCATGTCTGGGAGAATCTGAATGTCGATGTTCCTGACTCCACCTGTAGATAACATTTTTATTTTTACATTTCATAATAAAATCTTATATAATTAATTTAGATATTATAAGGAATTAATAACATAGTGATGTCCATGTGGAGCCTCTGCTACAATATCAATGGGTAATGGCGCACAGGCATGTGCAGCTAAAAGAGGGATGTTCTCCCATACCCACATCTGTAGAAGAACCATGCATCCTATGATTTGCATCTTATTGATGCAACATGTGCTGCATAGGTCCCTGTATGTATATGCTAGGTAGGAAAACCTTCATCAATACCAGACTTCCTGGTCCAAATCCTCAAAAAAAGATAAATACATCAGGTGCACAAAAGTAGTATAGTGGTCAACAAAAGGAGTTCCACCTATCAGCCTCAAAATATATGCGCGTGAAAATTGCACCACGGTGACGTCATCAGCATTATCTGGTAAATGTGTGAAGTGATAGTCTAACCAAGGTGTCTGCAATATACCACCGATGATAGTCCTGCCATCATCCTGGACCTTTATGCCCATTAGTCTTTGAACAAGCTCAGGAAAATCTGATGGAACTCGGCCTGTGAGAGCATGTCCGTCGATAGTGAGGCCCAACATAATGGCCACATCCTATAATGTAATAGTCATCTCCCCCACACTGAAATAAAAAATATGCGAATTTGGCCTCCATCACTCTACAAGTGTGGTAATGAGCTGATGATCAAGAAATGTGAAGTCGGACATCACAACTCCATAGAATCCAGCTCGACAAAGATGGGGGATGATAACGGGATGTGGTGTAGTATGCTGGAAATGGTGGTATCTATGTACACTCAAGGGAGGCATAGGACGTCCCTCTAAAAGCAGCCACGATACATGAGTAACCTGAGATGTAAGCAATGGGAAGCCTACTATCATCACACATGATATCATCATTACTTTTTAATGGTGAACTATATAAAAATTGTAAACTTTTATTTAGAAAAAATCAACACCAATAAAAATAAGATAGAAAATAAAGCTTTAGTGATGAAAAACCAGCATTGTAGATATGGAATCAAGATATATTCATTTTTGTTCAGTGTTTATTTTTTTAATAGTTTTAGTATCATAAAATTATTTATGATAAAATCCAAAAATGAGACAAACAAAAATTCAGACAACTCATAAATGAAACAGGTCAGAAATAAAAGGATTCAATAATGAACAATTCACATACGAAACAACATATTCATATTAATGATACGATACACAGACTCAATCATGGATGAATAGATATGGAACTTTGTCCTGCCACTTGGGGAAATCTCTTACGAGTATGTCCTTCTACGTGACACATACCGCATCGTATTCTCCCTCCTCACTACCGAGGCCAATCCATCTCATTTCTGATGCGAGTTGACTTCGGTCTTCCTCGGGGCCGCAACCTAGTAGCATGAAGACAATAATTTTAAAAATGACAGACATTGAAAATATCATAAATGAAACCAAAACCAACTTACGAAAACCTAGAAATATCAGGGACGATGGTCGGTTGATCAACAGGAAATGTGATAGAAGGGATGTCACCAACAAGCATCCAACCGGCATTATAACAGTTAACCAAAGTGCTCATGTGATACACCAAGTCAACATATGGCTCTCATGATATATTTTATGAATCTAAAGCTACGATAACTTGTACACATGGATATCTCAATGCCTAAAAGCAGCGTCAATCACAGTACCTATTGTCTAACATCATGACAAACACTCCACCAGTAGTGCATGGACCCTTGTCATAGAATTGTCTTACTTGAAAGCTCTCCTGTTCTTTGTCAAAGGCTATAACATTCCATCTTGAAGCCTCATTCTGTATCCGGTCAATATCACTTTGAAAATGATGTCTAAAAAACATTCCATTTTCCATCCTCTGGTAGGGATTTTGGGACCGGTCAACAAAGTAGTGAACACATCTAAAAAATGTCTCTTACACTAACCCTGTGATTGGGAGTTTGTGCACACCCTTGAGGACCCCATTTATGCACTCCACTATATTAGTGGTCATATTCCAATATCTCATGCCACCATCATATGCTAATGACCATTTTTCCATTGAAATTTTCATCATATATTCATATACATCCTCATTAACAGTTCGAATCTCTTCAAGACGTCAATCAAACCTTTCTTGTTGGGGTTCATATGCTGAAACCATAAGATAATAATGTATTAAAATGTGTATTAACTTTTTGTAAAAAAAGCAAGATTAGAAAACCATACCCAACTTGAGGATCGTCTTCTTTATGGCCCCACCTCTAAAATTCATATGCACATTACTTGCAATATGTCTAACGAAATAACGATGATTAGTATTCAGCTAAATACAAGAAACCCCATCACTACTCAAGGCCTCTATAATCCCTCGATGATGATTAGATATCAGACACGCGCCCTGTTTTTGCATGACATGAACACATACACAGGACAAAAACTAGCTCCAGCATTAAAAATTTTCTTTTTCAACAATAGAAAAAGAAAGTGGTAGAGGAGCGTGACTACCATCCTGTGAGGTAGCAATGAGAAGAACACCTGTATAGTTTCCAAAAAGGAATGTGCCATCTACCTGAATAAATTTTTTAAAATAGGTAAAGGCAGCAGTGCATGGTCTGAATTCCCAAAACAGCCTATTGAACTTCACCTTTGACAGATCAACTCGATGATTCTGGGATACATACTCAACACTATCCAAATTGTAAACATTCTGATTATTGAGAGACAAAAATTCCATAAGATGTGTCAACATCGCATAAGACTCATCCCAATCACCATACACTTTTACAATGACTTTCTGTTTTGCATTCCAGGATTTGTTGTATGATATCTTATAGTTATACAAATGTTGAATTCTATCCTGAACAAGGGAAAAAATAACATCCTTACATGTTCGTATCATCTCACAAATAATAGTAGATATAAACACTGCATCAAGGGAAGAGTGATCTTGTGCTAAGATGGAATGTAGAAAAGTGTGTGGGCCTTCTAATTTAGTTATCTTCCAATATCCATAATATTTATCAAATATTTCACTTAATCGAAATTAACATTCTGAACCATATTTTTCACAACGAATGAGATATTTGGTCTTCTTTGACTCATCAACCAAAAATGTGAAATATCGCTCATTATGGTATTGATTGATCACATTTTTCATGTCCAATTTACGTTCGAACTCCTGCCCAACATATATGGCATTATCATTTGATGCAGGCATATTACCGATAATTCTAGGGAATTTAGAAGCTACTGTAATGACATCCCAATCAAAATGTTGTTCACGAGACATTCCTTCAACTAAGGAACTCAAAACTAAAGGCCAATTACCACTAACTTGTGGATGTAGTGGATGTCTATCTCTCAAAGGAACCTCAGAAGGTTCATTCCCAACCACATCATCTCATGATGAATCCGCAAATTATTCTTCCTCAGATAAAATTTCATGCACTATATTAGCACACAAAGGGATGTCATGTACATTTCCTTCCAAATATTTATCATCTTCTTCCTAAAATTCGTCCACAGAAGTCATATGAGGAGGAGTCAATGAATAAGACTGCTATGAAGGACCAGCTTCTACAGAGCTCACAAAGCAAGGTTATGTAGTAATCGATCGTACCACATCAATATCAGAAATGACAAAAAATCATTCCATCAAACCATTAATACATTGTTTCCTGAATAACAGAGAAGCCTCCATCTAATCCTCATCATCGACTATAGGGTACTCACTGTGCCACAGACGGTCAAGATATTGAAGATGTCAGTATCTAATTGAAGTGATTGCTTGTTGAGCCCTTAGTTTTAACCAACTATGAATCTTATTATGAACTTCATCCAATTTCATTCAACCATGGAGATTTTCCACTCTGGCAGGTGGAACACTATTGCTAAAACCCTACTCGCTATAAACTACCTCACCATTGAAACATATTTTCACAGAAATAACTACCTATAAAAAAATAATTTAAAAAATATTATATACTACATAAAAATTTTAAATTATTTAATTTGGTTTTGAATAATTTATTATCTTGAGAGTTTTTTATGTATTGATTTATCACTGTTAAGGTATAGAGATTGTGATATTATCACAAAATCAAATTTAATATAATGTTTCATAATGTTTAATTACATGTGAATATATAATCATGACTTGATCATGAGACTTACAATTAGTTTATCATTATCTAATAAACTAACCACAACCTATGCGTGGACTCCTGTCTCTATTATCAAATATTTTAGCAACCGCCAATCTCATTCCAGACAGTAACGCCTCTTCTCGAATGAGTTCTCGAATGCCTCTTCATGGACACCTTTTCGGGGAAGCCTATTCGGGGACACCTCTTCGGGGGTGTCTGCCTTTTAATTAAAAATTTACTCACATGCATGTGATGGGGTCTAGGGTTATGAAATACATAAATTTTTTAAGCGGACATGTATTCCCTTACACTTACCGAGAGACAACTCGCAGGTCATCAAAGCGGAAAAAATGCAATTTTTACAAATTGAATAACCACATACACAAAATAAAACATGCAATTTCAATTATGCATGGTCGGTCATCTCAAGATCCTTCATCACTCATACCATGATTTTTGGTATAATTATTATAATATCCATATTATATAACTTTATCTATTACTAAATGAAATGTATATTACATACTACACCTCTTTTCCGAAAATTTAACTTCATGTGTGTATATATATAATTGTTAATAACATTTAATAAATTTTATTATAACTAATATAATTGAGATATACATAATAAACACTTTTTTTATTTTAAATTTTATGAAATTATATTGTTTTTCGGCCATTCTTCTACTTTTTGAAATATATGTAAATATATTTTCTACCTTATTGATTAAAAATATTATTACTAGTAAATAAAAGTAATATAATTTACACTTATATCAAAAAAAATAATTAAAATAAACTTCTCTAACATAAATTACTTTTCCTAAACATTCAACATTTTAGACATAACATAAAACAATCAATATTCAGACAATATACATTCCAAAAATTAAATCATACAAACATTCAAAATCTGGAAAATTAAATCCTAAAAAACATTACACATCATGCATAACATATGAAATAAATAATTCATAAACATAATTAAACATACAAATTAAATAAATAAACATAATTAAAATGTTAAATAGAAATTTTACCTCTATAAAAGCAGCAAATATTTGTTGAGAAAGAATTTCTCCAGGGATTCGCAACAAAATCTAGAGGAGAACAATGGTTTTTGAGGGGGGGGGGCTCCTTTTATAAACATTCTCGGTGGGTTGCGTTTACCCCATTCATGCATCCTTTAGCTAGTCTGCGAAGGATTCCTGAATAACGTTCACGAATCCCTGCCGCGGCTCAGATGCTTGAACGCTATTCACGCATCCTTTGCCGTGTAGGATGCGTGAACGAAATTCACGCATCCCAGAACCATTTTTTAAAAATACAGGAACCCTGATCCCCTTTCCCAATTTTTTTTACAAAATCCAAAAAAATTACTCATTTTTAGTATATTTTTTATGATAATATTTTTTGAATAATATTGTGAAATTTATAAAAACAATTATAAAATGTGAGTAATGAGTAGTTTATGCATGTTGAAAATGTCTATCAAGTAATAAATTGGGAAGACAATGAGTTTTAAATATTTTTTTCATGGTAATAGAGACAATTAATGACAATAGTATAATGCCAAATAGTCAATTCATATTGTATTTCATGGTTGATGGATAGTCTTAAAGGCCATGCATTTCTTAATGTACACTCAAAACATTGATTTTCAAATCTATACATCTTTAGATCTTCTATAATTTAATCTTGGAATGGGTGTAATGCTATATTTGAATATTGATAGTAATTTCAAGAATTACTACTTCCTCTAAATTATTTTTGATTACATGTTAAAAAAACTTATTCTCGATGTGAATTATAAATTTTATTCTTGATTTTATTATTTACTCAACTAAGTCATCTTACCGGCCTTCCAGACCCTTTTAGAATAGTTACTTTGATAGAGAAATTAGAGAATATCTTAAAGTCTTTATTTGTGCTAATGAATTTAGCTTTAGTTGCTATAATCCTACAGTATCTAGAATATGTGTGGATATGGAATTATCTTCTCTACCTATGGATCAGATCTGCCTCTAGGTTTGTGACATGCTAGTCTAGAATCAAGATATATTATACCATTTTTTTCTTAGGTATTTCATAATTTGTCTTTTATAGGGTCATTCATTCCATTAATGTAGGTGGAATCATCATGGAGCTAGAAGAAAAAGAACTTTAGAGATGGCAGGCCTCGATTCCAGCCAAACACTTTTCCTACAATGTCTAGTCAGGATATGTGGTGGGTGGTTATTGAATCTTTATCAGAAAACTTGTCTTCTCAAGGTTTTCCATCGGTTCAAGATTCTGAGTTCTCTTCCTCCAATCTGATAGTTAGATACTCTACAGGATTCTTTTTAATGGCCCCTTATGTCTCATTGTCCCCTTCTCCCCCAAAGGGTCCTTACTTTTAGGATGATTGTACTCTCCTGCATGGTAATGGTGTTGAATCTCTCTTCCCAAAATACCTTTTCCATTTTAGATATTATATCCATTATCTAGTACCCTAACCAAATTGGTTCTACCCTCTAATAATCACCTCCCAAGGAGTTCAGATTTGAATAAATCTCCCCCCATCTCAATACCCTCTCAAGGAACTCTCTTTAAAGGTGGTCCATAGACCCCTAATTCAAACAAAAAACTGATCGATACCAGATTTAGAATTTAAAGGGCCTAATGATTTTCCATATGGAATTATAAGAGTGCTGGTTCATTTTCCTAAGTACTTTACAACTCCTCCCCTCCTGTCCTCTCCCTTCAGTCATGTGGAGTATACATGAGATCCCAAAGTAGACATTATTGAATGTGTCCTCCACTTCATGTACAAGTTCCCGACCATCCCGGGGACAAATATTGGTTCCCTATAACACAATGATACTTATATTCATTAGGAATGACCAATTTATAGCTGCATGGGTAAAAAATGATTTTATTTCCCCTGTGGTTAGGAAGTATAAGGCCTATATTGTTTCTATCCAGGAGCCCAAATAATGACCTTCTAAAATTGGTGTGTTTTCCAGAAGGACAAGAATGCCTACATCTATCCATGATACCCCACTAATTTTCACATACGGATATTTTTGAGAAAAAACATTTCATTGAATTTCATTCAAGAAGATGATCAGTCCATCAGTAAAAAAGTGAACAGATGGAATATGATCATATAGAAGTCCTTCATCTATGGTGGTTATAATGCCCATAAAAGAGTATCCTTGTGGTTGGGTCTCGATGATTTTGACCCTGGTGAATCCCCATGGATAGTAGGAGGGGACAAAAACATTATAGCTAACCTATATGAAAAAAGGTATAGAGTTTTTCATCTGAAAGGATAGACTAGGCTTTGGACAATTCATAGAATCCGGGGTATTTATGGACCAAGGTTACACTAGTAACCATTTTACTTGGTGAAAAAAAATCTCCTCCTCAGTAA
Source organism: Viscum album (assembly GCA_963277665.1). Classification (NCBI taxonomy): domain Eukaryota; kingdom Viridiplantae; phylum Streptophyta; class Magnoliopsida; order Santalales; family Viscaceae; genus Viscum; species Viscum album. The sequence goes on from OY728150.1 coordinate 1,596,365,564, forward strand.
TGTAGTCACATCGATAGTTTCCTAGTAAAAGTTCATTCCATCTCATTGTACACTAATCCCAAGGTTAATCACCTCGTTCATGGTATTTATGATCATTCAATGTTGTAGGTCTCCTTTTCTTCTAGGTAGGAAAGCCATGATCACTTTAGTTTCTCCCACACATGGACTCACTTGTAAAGCTATCCTCAAGCCATGAACAATTCATGGAGAAAACCTATATAGGGAGGTTCATGGACCATGATTCAGAAAATTCTAAGATGTATGAAACGTGACATTCAAGTGTGGGAAAGAGAGCATCCCACCAACTCCCAATACCTTAATATCTTCAAGAAAAATATTGTTCAGTTGGAGTGTAATCATTAACAAGAGTTTATTTAGTTGTTGTTTTTATAACTCTCTGGAAATAATGACATTATTGAATAATGCTTTTTCACCAAGAACATATGGAACATGAACAATAAAGGATCAAATGATTATGGGAAGGAGACATAAAAACCACCTATTTCAATGAATGCATATGGTACAAGAAACACCTCATTAGACACATTTTTTAGATAGAGTATGGATTTTACTTCGAGGACTGGGATGTTATGGGTGACATGGTCCAGTCTTTTTTCAAAAAACTCCTTACACAATATTACTTGTGTATGCATGAAGGGTACCCGAATGGGAGTTATGAATTTCTTGATGTGATCCAGAGAATAGTCTCCAACTAGTACAATAAACTCTTAAAAGAATTCCCGCTGTAGAAATAAATTTATGAGGTGATAATGATCCTTAATTCCAAGAGTTCCCCAGGTCCGGATATCTTTCCAGGCTCCTATTATAAGAACACCTAGAATGTTGTTTAGGAGGGATATTATGAGACCCATTGATGAAATATTTTGATGAGGGATCCTAAAATGATTCACTTGTGCAACAACCTTATTGATTGTGCCTAAATTTAATTATCCACCCTCTCTCTAAAATTATAGACTGGTGAGGATATGTAATTTTCTGTAAAAATCATGGATAGTTTCATCAATAAGAGGATATCTTGACACCAACCACATTGGGTTTTTAAAAAGAAACATGAGGCCATTAAAGGAAGATCAATCCAAAGGGCCATATCAATGGATCGATAGATGGTTAGAGAAATAAACATCAAGGCCCACAACTCCAATATAGAAATCAAACATGATAAGAGAAAAGTGTACAATAGAATAGAATTGAATTTCATTATCTATGTGTTTGAGGGTATGAGTTTCTCTTCTTTGACCTCAAGTATTATTTTTAGATTCTTTAGTTTTTAGTGGATAACTGCCTCTTTTATGGGAATAATCCATGGTTTATTCAAGGGTAATCATTAGAGGAGGCAAGGGGACCTGTCCTACCATACCCTCTTTATTATTAACCAAGATGTCCTTAGTAAACTAATTAATAGAAGCATGAAAAAGGGATATATTCATCCATGTTAGAGAAAATTTTTCCCCCACACTATATAATACATTATATTCATAGATTATATGATTATATTCATGAATGACCACAACAGATCAGTTAGTGAAATCAATACTTTTATTGAAGATTATTTCCATTGGAGTGTCCAAATTTTTACTTGGGTGAAGAGAAACCTTTATATCTCAAATAGATTCTCATATAGGAGGATAAAATCATTGTACAATAGTATTGACATGAATATGGGTTCATTTCCAATGGAGTACATTGGAACCCCCTTGACTTTAGGTAGGATGAATATATTCCACTTTGACTACATAGTTAGAAAGATCATGGGTGAGTTAATTAGTGGGAAAATTGATTTTTATCTTTCAGGGGAAGGATAAAATAGATGAATAATATTATAATAGCCATCCCAAATCATTCCCTTAATACATTAAAATCCTCAAAGGGAGTTATTTGTTCCATCAATAAGGTGCTAGTTGGGTTTATATGGTATTCTCTTTTCGATTGTAAAATACACCGGGTTTCTTGGGCTAGGATGTCTAGGCCCATTTAAGAGGTGGCATCAACATGAAGAATATATCAGATACTCTTCAGTACAAGCCAAAAGTGTTGGAATTGGAGGATATTTAAGAACTCATCCTATGGGACAAGACCATGTCTACCTGTTGAAGAGGCGATATGGAAATGTTGCATGGGGAAAATTTCCATATTTTGGTCTAGGGTTTCTAATCACATACGTATCCTACATCCTCTTTCTTGATAGATTTCGGGGGAATGGTGATATCCTTTTTTGGTACCAAAATTGGGAATGTTATCATCATGTATTTTTATGTTGTTATGCTCTAGGAATATCCTTCATAGATTCCAGTAGGTACCCACCATTTTCTAGCATGGTCCTAGATAAAGACAAACATGGTACTTTTTTATCTCATTGAAATAAAATCCAAACTTTTTAAATGTATTTTTATGGCCTTATCCTCAGGGACCTTTTCAATGTGATATTTATGAAGGGAAACGTCTTCTAAGGACCACCCAGACCATTTTAATGAGATGATATGGTGAAAAATGATACCCAAAAAATATAATTTCACTACATGGATTATTAAAAACCAAGATGTCTTTACTAATGGTAATCATAAATTATTGGGAATCCATACTATCTCCAGATGATTGTGCTGTAATAATAACTGTGATAAGATCCCAAACATCCTATTTTTTAAAGGTAATTGGGTGAGTGAAGTATGAATATTCTTCGAAGATTTCATGGGATTCACATCTCAGTATCTCCTCGGTGTTGCCTTTACTGACTGGCAGATTCATGGTGTAGCAAATGGGATCCCTAAAAAGGCACCTCAGGTGATTGTTCTTGATACTGGCTGCTAGTGTATCTTTCAAGAATGATATAAATCACACCATGAGGAGGTTCAAGCTTCAGGAATGTATATTATTTTCAGAACTAAGATCCTACTTATTGACATTGTAAAATTGGTGAAAAAACATGCATGATTATCCTAACCTTAGACCAATTTAGATGAAAATACCTTCTAATAAATATATGTGTAACACTCCCCAAGGCTACTAGGCCATTGGTTTACTCCTCTTATAGGTATCAAGCTCAACAAAGATGGATCCTATAGCCGAGGCCTCATGAGGGGGGGGGGTAGTGTGCAATGCCAAGGGTTCTATCAACCTGGACATTACAACTCACATTGGTTTTGGAGAATCATTACATCCTATGGACATGGTAATTATCACAGCTTTAAGCCTATGCTACCAAAGAAATATCGTCGTAATTGAAGTTGAAAAAAATATATTATTTTTTACAACACACTGCATCACACATGATCCATCCATTAGTGTAGGGACTACTTTGTGTATGAAGATTATATTTGTTGTCAACAATTTTCAATACTGGTCAAAATGAAAAAGGTGATGTAGAATAACTCCATAGTTGAGTGAAAATGTAATTTAGATGATTTTTGAACTGATCCGATGTTCAAAGAACTTGTTTCAAAGGTGACACATTGTTTACAATGATGAATAATGGTGAATTATCATCCATCTAAGGATAATTGAAGGAGAATATGGATTTGAATAAGACAATGCAATGCTTCACGATTTCATAAGAACCATGCAAGATATTACATGAAGAAAATAATTATATGATTTGAAAGAAGTATAGAATGATGGTTGATGATGAAGAGAGTGCGTGGAAGGGCTTGTCATTGTAAGATGATCATGAATTACACATTTCCTTGAAATCAAATGATTGTTGCACTGTTCTTAAAGTTCGAAATACATGTATCATAGGTGATACATTTTCTATAACATTGAAGGTGTGTGAAGAAGCCTCAAGACTCCACTTTAAGATGAAGAGAAGACATGATTTAGTGCATGGTCTTATCAATATGAGAATGGCCAAACTATGATGATGTCATGCTGATTTTTATTTCAAAAATTTCATAAGCTTGTAGAACATGTGAAGAAATCCTTACGAAGGATAGGGGGAGTAAATAAGTGTTTTTAGAAAAGGAAATAATGTGACTCGCATGTCAAAAGTGGTGCAGAAGTGTTGCGTGCAAGTATAAGTGGCGTGCAAGTGTATGTTGCATGAAATTCATATCTCAACATCATCCCATGAAAATATGACAAAGGATGTAAAGTGGTGGTCAAGTCAAAAAGCGGCGTGCAAGTATAAATGAAGCACAAGTGTATGGTGTGCGCATGTCATATTTAAACATAAAATTATGAAAATATAACAATGGAAAGAATGTGGCGCGATGGTGATAGAGCTGCGCACAAGTGATGGAGCGGTGCACAAGAGATGGAGCGGCGTGCAAGTTATAGAGTAGCGTGCACGTAGGAACAACACACTAGTGTATGTGGCGTGCAATTGACCAAAATTCCTATAAATAGACTACAAGACTCCTCATTTTTTAAGGCTCAACACTTAAAAAATGACATAATAAACAACTTGGGGTTCGTTTGTCTTGTTATGGTAAGTTTATTAACCTTATAGTGTACGAAAACAAAAAGACATGATAAAAGTAAAATTATTTAACTTAAAGTTAAATATAAATGATAAGGTTAAAATAGAACCCTAAACTTGTCTAAATTCTATTGGATGAGAGGATTTTGACCCATCCCCACCTTAGATTCGAAATAAATCAATTTGGAGATATTAATAACCGAATATGACTTTATAATAAAATAATATTTTGACTTTTTTCAAAGGTGCCCCACTCCTCCCTTATAAAAGGGAACCTCCTCCCTCTCTTCCTCACACCACTTTGAGCCTTCAAGCTCGGCCAAAACCTGCCAAATTATCCTCTAAACTTCCCTAGAAACATCCTAGAGGTCCTGGTCATCTTCAAAGACCAATTTTAGTGCCCTAAGATGAGGTCTCAAAGAGGCACTTCAAAGAAGAGGTAATGTCTGTTACCGATTCGTTCAAATTTACATCTTCTTATACTTATTCTTATTTAGTTGTTTCATTATGAAGTAATAACATCAGTATCACTCATATACTGATATGTTATTATAAGTATGAAACAACCCTATTTCACCATCTATCCATCCTACAGAAAACGAAATCACCGCGCGTGCGTACGTACAAAATACCATCTCCATGCCGTGGTGTAATCTATTTTCCACCACCACCTTACTTGGATGGGTATAATGGTGTAAATAATGACTATATATGATTATTGTAAAGTGATATTGATTATGAAATATTATACAAACCCTAAAATTCAAGTCCACGATCATGGGAATGATATCATCGCTCGTGCGTACGTATGGACTACCGTCTCCATGACGCGATGAGATTCATTCTCAATGATTAACCATTCATGAATGATTATAAAGTATATATAATAAGTAATCATGAAATATATGACATAATAATGATACTGGATTTATGTATATATATATGTATCTCATCTACTTAATTCCATTCAATTCAATAAGGAAACGAAAATAATGTTCATGCGTACGTATGGCATACCGTCTCCATGAATAATTACAAGTTAAAACACGAACGACAAATGAAACGATTTTACCCAAAACGTTACTTTAACATTAATTTACAAAATAATGGGCAATATAAAGTCATAAGTGAACCATATATGATATCATAACAATGAATATGATTCTGTAATAATTCAATGACATTATTTAAATCATTATACAGGAGGTTCGGATACATACGAAGCATATCAGACGTAAGGTAAGGGATAATTATTCCAATCATGTTTCTTTTCCATGATTGCTTATTCGTAAGTATTTACAGGGGTTATGTTTATCATCCATGACCTTGTTTTTTCTCGAAATGTTTTTATAAAATTTTTAATATTCTTCCTTGTATTTTCAATGTCATTTTACCCGGTTTTGACTTTTACCACAAGGTACAGAAGGAATATTTCTTTTACGATGTACTTTTTGAAATTTCCGGAAAAAGTAAGAGGAGAATGTTTTTTGTAACTTATACGGAGTGAATGGATTTTTACGGTTTCAAAACGCCTCATTTTCACGAAGCATCCTCTAAAAGACATTATGATTATTTTCAAAAACACCTTTTATTTTGAAATTGAATGACAATTTCAGAAAAGAAAATTATTTTGCAGATGAATGGATATTTTCCTCAAGAATTCATTTCAAGTGTTTTATCAAAAATATTTTCAATATAAGATGACATTATTTAATATGTGTATGTTTCAAGTATAATTTCTCAATTATTTACATGGTATGATTCTTCTTTTGATGAAATTATATCCATTTGTTTTATATGGATTGTGTTATGATGGCATGATGTTTAAGAATCCCAATTTATTACACAGGTTATGATATGATTTATGATTTTGTGGCACAAGTATGAGTGATTTTATTATAAGAATGGTGGGACCTATATCTCCCTCTAATGCATTGGGTAAAGATTTATATCTCATGAGATAGACATGGCTAGAACGGTAAGTTAATCCGGTTCAGTGTTACAAGACTGAAACGAGGAGTGAACTCGCTTCAGTAAGGGACTTTGTCCACTAAGATGGTCATGTCAGTAATGCCTTGGAAACTATGGAAATCATTACATGTTCTTAATGGATTCCACAATTACATGCTTTATTCATATGCTATATTATCATGATTGATGATCCATTATGATCTATGCCTTACGTACTTCCATGTTTTATGTCATTGCTCAAGATTTTGATGTTTAAATATTATGTTCATGTTTTTAAGTTCAAATGTATATGGTTTATTTATTTTCTCCATGCTTAACCTTACTGAGCATTTGAGCTCACCCTTTTTATGTTTACTTTTCCCCCAGGATTAAAAGAAAGGTTTTAGGTAAGGAAACAAAAAGGGGAGGATCGTTATAGGAGATATTGAAGATCTTTCAACATGATTAGAAGTTTATATTCCAAGTTTCCAAAGACACTAAACTATTACGGTCCTTGTGTGTCTGTTTTTGTTATGTATTAGATATTCCGCAAAAGTAATGTAATGTCCATGTACGTCAAGCTTCGGGTCTCTAAAGTTGGTGTTAGAGGAAAGGTTTATTCAACCTTTGGAAACTAGGATGCGAAAATGTTAGTGAGATCCCTAGAGATATTTCTAAGGTATGTCTAGGGATGTACCTAAAGATAAGTATACGTATAGGATATAGTCCTAGAACTACGGTAACGATCTTATAATTTAACATAAGATGTTAGATATACTCCCCCTTTACTATTTGTTTTCCCTAGCATGGTATTTTCCTCTCACACTATTATTTTTGAGTTTTTGATTATGGCTAGAACCCGAAGGAACCGTGTTGATCAATGTAATGGACAATGCAATGATTTTCCTCCTGACCAAACCAATGTCATGGGAGATGGAGTGCACAATCTTATTTCTATACTTACACAAGATATGAATCATTTTGGACTTCAAAATGAGCAGAGAAAGGAGAAACATTCTGTTGAATCCTTCATGAGGAAGCATCCACCTCCATTCAGTGGGTTTTCTGATCCCTTAGTGGCTGAACAATGGATCAGTACTACTGAAAAGATATTTTCAGTTCTACAATGTTCTGAGCATGATAAAGTCATCTTATCAGTATATCGTTTGGAAGGTGATGCTGATCAATGGTGGAATCTTATCAAGAATACAAGGCAAAGAGATGAAATTGAGTCCATGGAATGGGACGAGTTCAAGAACTTGTTTTTCAGTAAGTACTTCCCTCGTATTATTCGAACAAAGATGGAAAAGGGGTTTCTTGAGCTTAAGCATAAGGATGATGAATCAATTGGTATATATGAAGAAAATTTTACAGGACTTGCAATGTATGCATCTGGCATTTTCATCCAACCTAAAAGTAAAGTTGACTGATTTTTATGTGGCTTAAAACCAAGTCTTAGAAGGGCATTAGCTATAAGAGACTTCAGTAGCTATGAAGAAATTGTGTGTTGTAATATCAAGGTAGAACTGGAAGTTGGTGTAACATATCCATTGTAGAGACCCGAAGCTTGACGTACATGAAAATTACATTACTTTTTCGGAATACTTAAAACATAACACAAAAATACACACAAGGACCATAATAGTTTAGTGTCTTTGGAAACTTGGAACGTAATCTTATAATCATGGTGAAAGATCTTCAACATCTCCCATAAAGATCTTCCCCTTTTTTTCTTACCTAAAACCTTTCTTTATATCCTGGGGAATAGAAAACAGAAAAATGGTGAGCTCAAATGCTCAGTAAGGGTAAGCATGGATAAAATAAAACATACCATATACATTTACACTTAAAAACATGAACATAATGTTTAAACATCAAAAGCTTGATCAATGACATAAAACATGGAAGTATGTATGGAATAGATCATAAAGAAACATTAAGAATGATAAAATAGCATGGGAATAAAATATGTAATTGTGCCAACCATTCTCCAGATGTCATGATTTCCATAGTAGCCAAGGCATTGCTGCCAAGACCATCTTAGTGGACAAAGTCCCTTTCTGAATCGAGTTCACTCCTCGTTTCAGTCCTGTAACACTGAACTGGATTAACTTACCGTTCAAGCCATGTCTATCTCATGAGATATAAAATCATTACCCAATGAATTGGAGGGAGATATAGGTCCCACCCATCTCATAATGAAATCATTCTTACTTGTGCCATAAAACAATCATAAATCATTCATCATAACCCAAAGAATAAATTGGGTTTCATAAACATCATCCCATCATCACATAATCCATATAAAAGAAATGGATATAATTTCATAATAAGAAAAGTGAAACCATGTAAATCATTGAGACTTTATACTTGAAACATACACATATGAAATAATGTCATATTAGATGGAAAATGGTTTTGATAAAACACTTGAAATGAATTCATGAGGAAAATATCCTTTCTTCTTCAAAATCATTTTCTTTTCACAAAATGCAATGAAATTTTAAAAGAAAAATGTTTTATTGAAAATAATCATGAAATCTTGTAGAGGAATCTTCTTGAAAATGAGGCGTTATGAAACCGTAAAAATATGTTCATGCCGTATAAGTTAAAAATAACATTCTCCTCGTACTTTTTTCGGATAAGTCAAAAAGTACCTTATATGGTAAACAAAAGAAAGATTCCTTCCATACGATGTGGTAAAAGTTAAAAAAAGGGTAAGAATGACTTTAAACATACATGGAAGAAAAGTAATCATTTTATGAAATTTTGTTAGAACATATGGACATGGATAATAAACACAACACAAGTGAATACTTACGAATAAACAATCTCAGATAATAATGAGATTGGAATAATTATCCCTTACCTTATGTCTGATATTCTTCGTTTGTATCTGAACCTCTTCTTCTTTGAAGTGCCTCTTTAGGACCTCCACTTAGGGCACTAAAATTGGTCTTTGAAGAAGACTAGGACCTCTAGGATGTTTATAGGGAAGTAGAGAAGAGAATTTGGCTGGTTTTGGCTGAGCCTGAAGGCTAAAATTGGTGTGAGGAAGGGAGGGAAGAGGTTCACTTTTATAAGGGAGGAGAGGGGCATCTTTAGAAATCATAAAAATATTAATTTAAAATAAATCTAATCACACTTAAAAACCACCAAAAATGACTCATATTCGAATACTAGATGAGATATGGTTGTAATATCATCAACCGATAAAATTTATACATGGTAGGAAATTATTTTAAACATTATCAACTTGATTTATCCTTACTTAATCAATTTAATATTATTTGTGGTAATAACATTCTAAATTTTAAATTATAACAAATAATTACTTATTTGTTGTGAATTGTCCATAATTGGGTACTTTATAACATTTTAGACTATATAAATTTAAATTTATATTTTTTATATATTTTTGTGATTTTTAAAAAATTTTATAATATGTTGTTTTTATAAAATAACAATAGTGTCAATTTTGACACTATTCATTTATATGAATTTAAATAAAATATATAAAGAAGATATGTTTGAACTAAACTCTTTAATAGATTAATAAAAGGTCATATGTATCTATAAAATTATTGGATCACATTAAATAATTCATATAATATTTATTTTATTATTTTTAAAACCATTTATTTGGTTTATCTATTAATAAAATAATTACTACATCATTTTTGTATAATTTTTTATTATACTTATTTGTTGCATAAAAATTAAAAATTAAATCATATGATGAATATAAATCTATTAAATTTCATAATAATACTTTTACTTGAATTTATAATCTTAAAATCACAATACTTAAATTGTTATTTTTATTAAATTATGAAGGTGACAACTTTGGAAAAATAATATAACAGTCATAATCACTTTCATAAGACTCCAAACGGTTATATATCAGGTCATTGGATGGTTATGGTATAGATATACACTACCAATAAGTTGTGGTCATGTTTTTGTGCCTTTTAATGGATATTATTATTTCAATAAAAACAATATTACTGATTTTTCACTTAATAAATAATTTCTGCATCATTAACGTATCACCATTAATGACAATTATTTAGTCCCTAAAAATTCTAAATAAACTATCATGATGTAGATAATTTTATTAGCTTTATGGAGACTATTCATGTTTGGAGTTTTATGATGTTTATCACTAAATTAAAATTATTATACTTATAAGATTTAAGAGAGGGACATGTTGTCACTTTCTTTGGTTTTAATAATAATTAAATTATTTTCATGGTCAAAAGTCCATAAATTGAATATAATCCGACCATTAAGTGATATGGGTCGACTTTTAGTCATCCAATAGAATTTTGGCATGTGTTAGGGTAATTTTATAATATCATATTTACCCTTAATTACCCGATTTACCTTTAACTGTGGTAAATAATATTTACCGTAGTTACTATTCATAATTCCAAAAAATAAAACGTAGTATTTTAATATAATATTGGATCCACTAATTCCAAATATGGAATAAATTTTCGAAAATTCAATACACAGAAGCTGCAGAAATTAAATTAAAATTAATCATGTTGTCGAAAGAAAACGGGTTTTTGTTTAAAACATTGCAAAAGATTGAATTTATTTAACCTATTAATTCAATGTAAAATCAAGGATAATGACATACATTATATTAAATGGTAAAATTATATTCTATTTATACTTTAAAACCATTCAATATTATAATTTAACCACATAAGTTATTACGATGAAAAAAGTTGTTTTTAATTAAAATATAGCGTGTTTTTACTATTCATTGAAATATGAAAGTTATCAGAATAACAAGAAAATTTTATCCAATGTAAAATTTTATATCCTTACTCCAAAGAATAATTTTATTTTGTAAAATTGGACTTATAAACATGTCAAAAACTAGATTTAAAGTGGGTGCGCCATCAAAAGGTGGCAAATCTGCATTTTTAAAAAAATACTTATTTTACCCGAAAAATTTATTTCGTTCACATAAAATGTTTTAGAAAATTTATAAGATGAATAATAATGTTATAAAATTCAAAATTTGGTTAATTATATTCATAACTGGTAGTTCGTGATAATATTATAACCATATATCATTTTTTAGTGAATCCCGGTATTGCGTACAACACACGCTATTGAGGAAGGTCGTGATTGCGTGTAATGAAAGCCAAGTTAGGTTTGCGTGTAGTGCAAGACTCCTTTTTTGTTGCGTATAAAAAAATCCAACCATATTTCATTTATAAATTGAATATATATATATATACACTCAATGTTGCATAGAATAACTTCTATCAAATGAACTTGAAATTGTGTATAATCCGATCCAAGAATTGTGTTGCGTATACTGCAAGCTAATACGGTGTTGCATATAGTACAAGATAATCTTGGTGAAGCATACAACAGATGATATTAAAGAAATTAAAATGAATATATCTTATAAAATATCGGGTTGTTACATTCTACCCCCCTTAAAATGAATTTCGCCCTCAAAATTCGTCGGGGTTATAAATCATTTACTATTCATAGAAACCCACATCGTAGAAAGGAATACTAAAACATAGCTTTAAAAAATAAAGTTAGAAACGTAATGGTCACCCAAGGTAACTCAGCATTGGGTTTCCACATAGGAGAGTATAGGTGAAAATATGGATATGGAGGAAAAATCTAACCATCATGTTCTGATGGAGAGTGGTAGAGAACATGTCTATGAAATAGCCAACAATCACAAAGCCATAGATTTGCGATGATCTTAGGTACCAACTGATTTATCGGATATAAGAGCACTAGGACAACATTTTTTGTTTTCAGGATCATTTCTCTAATGTTGAAGAATTTTCGAATCAAAAGAAATACTTACTTGATTTTGGTTCAATCTCACCATTGTTCATGCCTTGAACAATTTCCACATCATCTCTTAATGTAATGAAGTTGAATTTGTTATTCGTGAAGTGTTAATAGGTAATGTGATAGAATAATGGGTCATTCCATCTATTTCAAACAAAATGTTATCAAAAGTTATCAAATATACATAAGTTCATCTACGGTGAGGTTAATCGTATACGATTCCAAAAATAAACTTATAGTTCATATATCATACCGCTTAATAAAATAAAACTAGTTTCTACTAACCAGGGACTTCTTGTAGGTCAGTGGTAGGCGATAAAGGCCAGTCGCACTTTGGATGTGGGTTCGATTCCCACAGTATTGTCCGACGCGATGGGTTGTCTCCCTTCCTGCTGGTTATTCTTTTTTCTAAAACTACATTACTATAACATCCCATCAATAATATCGAAAAAAATTCTATCCTTAAACAATACTAACTTATGTCCAACATAATATATTCCAATATTTAGGCTCATCTGAAATACTTCGGTCCATGCTCATAGTATAAAGAAAATGATTACTTGAAATGTCATATTACAATCACGTGAATTCCATCATTTATCCCCCATATATCATAAGATATATCTTGTTGGTCAATTTACAAACATGTGAATACCTTAATCATGTATTATCTTGAAGAATTAATACCCATTGAACCTTAGTGAAAACATGAATGCTGTCAAAAGTTAAATCATTCCACATACCAAAATCCCAAAATTTCTATATACTCAAACCATGTTATCACTTTGTCCTTATTTTAGTCATGAGCTCATGAATACAATCAAACATCTCATTATCTTCTTATACCTTCATTATGCGCATATCATCTACTTTCCAAAAATATCTGAATAACCTTTCATGGTTACCAGTACCATTCAACATATACTTTCAAAAACTTTAGGAAAAATAGTAGTGTAAAAATCCTTATATGATTCTTTTTTTCCATAGTATCATTAACTATACAACATAACTGTTGATAAACATACAATCATTTCACTACCATCTTAAACAACGGACTGAGCTTCAATACTTCTTTCATCTCATATATCATTTGTAGTCTCCTCATCATCATCCACATAAATACTACTCATATGACCATGCTGATTCTCTTCATGGGATTTTCCCTTAGGGCATTGGTTTACATAATTCCCGTATATTCCACATTTAAAACATCTAATCATTGTTGTTGTCATAGAAATACCATTATCCTTGTCCATGGTGTTAACTGAACCTTTTCCTTTGCACTTACTGGCTTTGTGTCCTTCTTTTCCACACCCAAATCATCTTCCAGTTCCTTTGAAATAATCTCCCCAATGCCTCATCCCACATGATTTACATGAGTGAAATTGAACGTTCTTTCCTTTATTATCATCATGAAACTCTATCTTTCTCTTATTATCTGAGTCGGGAAACTTACCAAAGTTGAGATTATTGATCATATTATGAGATTACTGATTAGGCATAATAACGATATTTGGACTTCCAAATCCCATTTCATTTGGTTTCCCATGAATAATATCATTCCGTTGTCCGTTATATCCTCCATTATCGTGAATCTTCCTATTTCAAGCCATTTTCTAAAACCCAAAAAGAATAGTGTGAGAGGCAAAAATCATGCTAGGGAAAAAAATAGTAAAGGGGGAGTACCCTCAATATCTAACATCTTTGGTTTAATTCTAAGATCGTTAGCGCAATTCTAGGACTATAAACTACACGTATACTTAACCTTAGGGACATCCATAGACATACCATAGAAATATCTCTAGGGATCTCACTAAAGTTCTTGCATTCTAGTTTCCAAAGGTTGACTAAACCTTTCCTCTGATACCAACTTTAGAGACCCGAAGCTTGAAGTACATGAACATCACATTAATTTTTCAGAATACTTAAAACATAACAAAAACAGAAACACAAGGACCGTAATAGTTTAGTGTGTTTGGAAACTTTGAACGTAATCTTCTAATCCTGGTGAAAGATCTTCAACATCTCCCATAAAGATCTTCCCATTTTTTTCTTACCTAAAACCTTTCTTTATATTCTAAGGAAAAGAAAACATAAAAAGGGTGAGCTCAAATGCTCAGTAAGGGTAATCATAGATAAAATAAAACATACCATATACATTTAAACATAAAAACATGAACATAATGTCTAAACATAAAAAGCATGAGCAATGACATAAAACATGGAAGTACGTATGGCATCGATCATAAAGAAACATTAAGAATGATAAAATAGGATGGGAATAAAACCTGTAATTGTGGAAACCATTCGGCACATGTCAGGATTTCCATAGAATCCAAGGCATTGCTACCAAGACCATCTTCGTGGACAAAGTCCCTTTCTGAATCGAGTTCACTCCTCGTTTCAGTCTTGTTACACTGAACCAGATTAACTTACCGTTCCAGCTATGTCTATCTCATGAGATATAAAGTCTTTACCCAATGCATTGGAGGGAGATATAGGTCCCACCCATCTCATAATGAAATCATTCTTACTTATGCCACAAAACAATCATAAATCATTCATCATAACCCAAAGAATATAATGGGTTTCCTAAACATCATCCCATCATCACATAATCCATATAAAAGAAATGGATATAATTTCATAATAAGAAAAGTGAAACCATGTAAATCATTGAGACTTTATACATGAAACATACACATATGAAATAATGTCATCTTAGTTGGAAAATGGTTTTGATAAAACACTTGAAATGAATTCTTGAGGAAAATATCCTTTTTTCTTCAAAATCATTTTCTTTTCACAAAATGCCATGCAATTTTAAAAGAAAATGGTTTTATTGAAAATAATCCTGAAATCTTGTAGAGGAAGATTCATGAAAATAAGGCGTTACGAAACCGTAAAAATCTGTTCACACCGTATAAGATAAAAATAAAATTCTCCTCGTACTTTTGTCAGAAAATTCAAAAAGTACCTTATATGGTAAACAAAAGAAATATTCCTACCATACGATGTGGTAAAAGTAAAAAATGGGTAAGAATGACTTTAAACATACATGGAAGTAAAGTAAACATTTTATGAAATTTTTTTGAGAACATATGGACATGGATAATAAACAAAACCCCAGTAAATATTTACCAATGAACAATCTCAGATAAGAATGAGATTGGAATAATTATCCCTTACCTTATGTCTGATATGCTTCGTATGTATCCGAACCTCCTCTTCTTTGAAGCGCCTCTTTAAGACCTCCACTTAGGGCACTAAAATTGGCCTTTGAAGAAGACCAGGACCACTAGGATGTTTATAGGGAATTTTATAAGAGAATTTGGCAGGGTTTGGATGAGCTTGAAGGATCAAATTGGTGTGAGGAAGGGAGGGAGGAGGTTCCCTTTTATAAGGGAGGAGATGGGCATCATTGGAAATCTTAAAAATATTAATTTATAATAAATCTAACCCCACTAAAAAACCTCCAAAAATGATTCATATTCAAATACTAGATGAGATATGGTTGTAATCTCATCAACCAATAAAATTTAGACATGATAGGAAATTATTTTAAAAATTATCAACTTGATTTATCCTTACTTAATAAATCTAATTTTAATTGTGGTAATAACATTCTAAATTTTAAATTATAAAAAATAATTACTTATTTGTTGTGAATTGTTCATAATTGGGTACTTTATAAAATTTTAGACCATATAAATTTAAATTTATAATTTTTATATATTTTTGTGATTTTTAAACAATTTTATAATATGTTGTTTTTATAAAATAACAATATTGTCAATTTTGACACTATTGATTTATATGAATTTAAATAAAATATATACCGAAGATATGTTCGGACTAAAAGCATTAATAGATTAATAAAATTTCATATGTATATAGAAAATTAGTGGAGCACATTAAATAATTCATATAATATTTATTTTGTTTTTTCTTAAACCCATTTATTTGGTTTATCTCTTAATAAAATAATTACTACATCATATTTGTATAATTTTTTAATATACTTTTTTGTTGCATAAAAATTAAAAATAAAATCATATGATGAAGATAAATCTATTACCTTTCATAATTATACATTAACTCGAATTTATAATCTTTAAATCACAATATTTTAATTGTTATATTTATTAAATTATGATGGTGAAAACTTTGGCAAAATAATATAAGTGTCGTAATCACTTTTATAAGACTTCAAACGGTTATCTATCTGGTAATTGGATGGTTATGGTATATATATACACTAAAAATAAGTTTTTGTCAGGTTTTTGGGCCTTTTATTGGGAATTATTATTTCAATAAAAACTATATTACTGATTTTTCACTTAATAAATAATTTATGCATCATTAATGTATCACCATTAATGAAAATTATTTAATCCCTAAAAATTCTAAATAAATTATAATGAGGTAGATAATATTATTAGATTTCGGAGACTATTAATGTTTGATGTTTTATTATGTTTATCACTAAATTAAAATTATTATACTTATAAGATTTAAGAGAGTGACATGTTGTCACTTTCTTTGGTTTTAATAATAATTAAATTATTTTCATGGTCAAAGGTCCATAAATTGAATATAATCTGACCATTAAGTGATATGGGTCGACTTTTAGTCATCCAATAGAATTTTTTCTTGTGTTAGGTTAATTTTATAATATTATATTTACCCTTAGTTACCCGATTTACCTTTAACTGTGGTAAATAAAATTTACTGTAGTTACTATTCATAATTCCCTAAAATAAAAAGTAGACTATTAATATAATTTGGACCCACTGATTCCAAATATGGAATTAATTTTTCCAAATTCAATACACAGAAGCTGCAGAAATTCAATTAAAATTAATCACGTTGTCGAAAGAAAATGGGTTTTTGTTTAAAAGATTGCAAAAGATTGAATTTATTTAACCGACGAATTCAATGTAAAATCAAGGATAATTACATACATTATATTAAATGGTAAAAATATATTCTATTTATACTTTAAAACCATTCAATATTATAATTTTACCACATAAGTTATTATGATGAAAAAAGTTGTTTTTAGTTAAAATATAGCGTGTTTTTACTATTCATTAAAACATGAAAGTTATCAGAATGACATGAAAATTTTATCCAATGTAAAATTTTATATCCTTATTCCAAAGAATAATTTTATTTTGTAAAATTGGACTTATAAACATGTCAAATACTAGATTTAAATTGGGTGCGCCATCAAAAGGCGGCAAATCTGCATTTTTTTAAAAATACTTATTTTACCCGAAAAATTTATTTTGTTCACATAAAATGTTTTAGAAAATTTATAAGATGAATAATATTGTTATAAAATTCAAAATTTTGTTAATTCTATTCATAACGGCTAGTTCGTGATAATATTATAACCATATATCGTTGTTTAGTGAAACCCGGTATTGCGTACAACACACGCTATCGAGGAAGGTCGTGATTGCGTGTAATGAAAGCTAAGTCCTGGTTGCATGTAGTACAAGACTCATTTATTGTTGCGTATAACAAAATCCCACCATATTTCATTTATACATTCAATATATATATATACACTAAATGTTGCGTAGAATAACTTCTATCAAATGAACTTGAAATTCTGTATAACCCGATCCAAGAATTGTGGTGCGTATACTGCAAGCTAATACGGTGTTGCGTATAGCACAAGATAATATTGGTGTAGCATACAACAGAATATATGAAAGAAATTAAAACAAATATATCTTATAAAATCTCAGGTTGTTACATCCATCTCATGGTTTTCACAAGAAACGAAAGATGGAGTTCAAGAAGAAATCTCAGAATATTGGTGAAAAGAAGATGAATGTTTCCTTATGCTCAAATTGTGGAAAGAAGCATGGTGGAGATTGACTTAAACGGACTAGAAAATTTTTTAAGTGTGGAAAAGAAGGTCATCGAGCAGCTGAGGGTAGAAGTAATGGAAAAAGGGTTGCTAATGATGTGAATAAAGAAAAGACTGTGGAGAATGCACCACCAACACTTCAATGCTTCAAGTGCAAGGAAATGGGGCATTATGCTAATCAATTCCCTAATCCAAGGGTTAATGATGATCAACATGAGCAACCTCTTATGGAAAAGGATAAAGGAAAGTATCATGCGATCACTATTTGTGATGTTGAGTATGAAAATGAAGTTGTGTAATGATTAAGTTTTTATGTAATGGGATTCCAAAGTAATGTTGTATATAGTATCGTGGAATATTAGAATATTTATGTATTGGTCTATTGTGGTTTTCAATAATTTTATTGTACCAGTAACCATGGAAATTGATTGAGATATCTTTGGAAAGAAGATTATATGCGCATAATGAAGGGATAAGGAGAAAATGAAATGTTTTACAGTATTCATGAGCTCATGAATGATATAATGAAATAGTTATATCATGGTTTAAGTATATAGAATTTTGGGGTTTTGGTATGTGGAAAGAGTTAACTTTTGACAGCACTAATGTTTTCAGTAAGATTGAATGGGTATTAATTTTTTAAGAGAATACATTATTAAGGCCGTAGAATGTTTGGAATGTGACCAACAAGACATATCTTATGATATATGGGGATCAATGATGGTATTAACATTTTTGTTATATGAAATCTCCAGTAATCATTTTCACTGTATTATGAGAGTGGACTGTAGTATTATAGGTAAGCCTAAATATTGGAATGGATCATGTTGGACATAAGTTAGTATTTTTTAAGTATATACCATTTTTCAATATTATTGATGCGATGTTATAGTAATTTAGTTTTAGAAAAAGGACAACCTGCAGGATGGGCGACAACCCATCGCGTTGGACAAGGCTGTGGGAATCGAACCCACAACGGATGTCCGACAGGACTTTATTGCCTGCCACTGGTCTATAGGATGTCCCTAGTTAGTATAAATTAGTTTTAATTTTTTATGTTGTTTGAGATATGAAGTATACGTCCATTTTAGGAACCATATACGATTAACCGACTTATGTATATTTAATAACATTTTCTAACCTTTTGTTTGAGACAGATGGAATGACCCGTCATTCTATCACATGATCTGCTAACACTTCATGAATAACAAATTCAACTTTATTTCTTTAAGATATGAAGTTGAAATTTTTCAAGGCACGAACAACGGTGAGATTGTACCAAAATCAAGTAAGTATTTCTTTTGAAAATTATTCAACATTAGAGAAATGATCCTGAAAACCAAAAATGTTGTCATAGTTCCCTTGTATCTGATGAATCAGATGGTACCTTATATCATCACAAATATATGGCTTTGTGATGGTTGGATTTTTCATAGCCCTGTTCTCTACCACTCTTCATCAGAACTTGATGTTTAGATTTCTTTTCCATATCCATATTTTCACCTATGTTCTCCCACGAGGAAACCCAGTGATGAGTTAATTTGGGTAACCGTTACGTTTCATACTTTATTTTTTTAAAGATAAGTTTTGGTATTTCATTTTACGATGTGGGTTTCAATTAAAGAAACTTTCAAGTATAAAACCTTGTATAACCACGACGAATTTCGAGGGCAAAATTCATTTTAAGGGGGTTAAAATGTAACACCCTGAGATTTTATGAAAAATATTCATTTTAATTCTATTGATGTCTTGTGTTGTACACTACAACAAAGGAGTCTTGCACAACACGCAACCCAAACTTGGCTGCATTACACGCAATCACGACCTTCCTCGATAGCGTGTGTTGTACGCAATATCGAGTTTCACTAAACAACGATATGCTATTAAAATATTGTTAAAACTAGCCGTTATGAATAGTAATAACCAATTTTTGAAATTTTATAAATTTTATCTTTCAAAATGGACATCATTTTTGGATTCGGAATATCAAAATTATCCTAGGGTGAAATTTTGGTATTTTTATTGAAAACTTTCAATTTTTGATGAATAGTGAAAACACTGGGTTACTATTTAAAAACCAACCTTTTATTTAAATAATTATTTTATTTTATTTTGTTTAATTTTAGGTAAAAATTGATACATAATACCTATATAAGTTCAAATTAATTCGTTGGAGTCATTTTATAATAATTTTAGATATATAAAAATTTTATTGAACTTTTCACCGTTTTTTACACACCTCCTAGGAGAATATGCAAATTTACATAAAACGTAATTTTACCGCTTCGGTGAATCGAATTTCAAAAATCTGAGAGACACGGGTGATGTTAGTAAGTAAAATGTTGTTCAATGAGATGAAAATAATTTTTGGTGAATAGTAACTTTTTACTTTTTTTACCACGGGTAAAAGTAAATAGGGTAATTAAAGGTAAAAATGATATTATTATTATCCTAACACATGTCCTAATTCTAATCGATAAGTTTAATTCGACCAAAAACAACCTTAGTAATAAAATATGACCATTTAGGCCCACTTGGATTAGATTAGAAAATTTATTATTAATTTATTTAAAGAAGGGTTAAAATAGTTAAAATCAAATTTTAATAACTAAATCATTTTTAATATAGTGTTATACATAAGATAAATTCAACTATAAATATTTGTTAGGAAGAAAAAAATATTTCCTACATAATTATATTTTATTTTTAATTTGTAGACATTAAATAATGTAATTTATTAATGACACAATGATGATGCAGTAATTATCTTATTAATGAAATATTGGCATAATTGATGTTATAAATACCCAAATAAATGTAATTTGAGACTTTTTATGAATTAAAATAATTTTCTAGGTTAAAATGACATGTTATTATTGATTTAAGTATAATTTTTCGAACTATTCTGTCTTTTATGATTTTCAAACAAATCAATTACCAAATACAATCAAAATTGACATAAAATAATTTTTAAAACAAATATTATATTATTAATTGTTATTTTATTCCTAAAAATCTAAGGTTCGTCCTAATTAATTAGACAAGGTTATATATATTAATAATAAACAACTTGGGGTTTGTTTTACTTTTTATGGTATGTTTATTAACCTTATAATGTAAGAAAACAAAAAGACACGGTAAAAGTGAAATTATTTAACTTAAAGTTAAATCTAAATGATAAGGTTAAAATAGAACCCTAAACTTGTCTAAATTATATAGGATGAGAGGATTTCGACCCATCCCCACCTTAGCTTAGAAATAAATCAATTTTGAGCTATTAAAAACCGAATATGACTTTATAATAAAATAATATTTTGAGTTTTTCTAAAGGTGCCCATCTCCTCCCTTATAAAAGGGCACCTCCTCCCTCTCTTCCTCACACCACTTTGAGCCTTCAAGCTCGGCCAACCCCTTAAAAATTCTCTTATAAACTTCCCTATAAACATCTTAGAGGTCCTGGTCTTCTTCAAAGACAAATTTTAGTGCCCTAAGAGGAGGTCTCAAAGAGGCGCTTCAAAGAAGAGGTAATGTCCGTTACCGATTCTTTCAACTTTATTTCTTCTTTAACTTCTTCTTATTTAGTTGTTTCATTATGAAGTAATAACATCAATATCACTAATATACGGATATGTTATTATATGTATGAAACAACCCTATTTCACCATCTATCCATCTTACGGAAAATGAAATCACCGCTCGTGCGTACGTACGGAATACGGTCTCCACACCGTGGTGTAATCTATTTTCCACCACCACCTTACTTGGCTGGCTATAATGGTGTAAATAATGACTATATATGATTATTTTAAAGTTATATTGATTCTAAAATATTATACATACCCTTAAATACAATTCCACGATCATGATAATGATATCATCGCTCGTGCGTACGTACGGACTACCGTCTCCACGACGCGATGAGATTTATTATCAATGATTAACCATTCATGAATGATTATAAAGTATATATAATAAGTAATAATTAAATATATGAAATAATAATGATACTGGATTTATGTATGTATATATGTATCTCATCTACTTAATTCCATTCAATTCAATAAGGAAACGAAAACAACGTTCATGCGCACGTACGACCTACCGTCTCCGTGAATGATGTATTTCATTCCATTTACTGATCTATTATATATATGTATATCTGGAATATATATTATATATATAGAATGTTTTACATTATGGATTTAAGTAACCATGATCTAAGTAATCATATGAATAATTACAAGTTAAAACACGAATGACAAATGAAACGATTTTAACCAGAACATTACTTTAACATTAATTTGAAAAAGAATGGGTAATATAAAATCATAAGTGAACCATATATGATATCATAACAATGAATATTATTCTGTAATAAGTCAATGACATTATTTAAAACATTATATATGAGGTTCTGATACATACGATGCATATCAGACGTATGGTAAGTGATAATTATTCCAATCTCGTTTCTTATCCAAGATTGTTTATTCGTAAGTATTTACTGGGGTTATGTTTATCATCCATGTCCATGTTTTCTCATAAAAACTTCATAAAATGTTTAATATTCTTCCTTGTATTTTGAAAGTAATTTTTACCCCTTTTTGACTTTTACCACAAGGTACGGAAGGAATCTTTCTTTTACGATGTACTTTTTGACATTTCCGGCAAAAGTATGAGGAGAATGTTTTTTGTAACTTATATGGCGTGAATGGATTTTTATGGTTTCATAACACCTCGTTTTCATGAAGCTTCCTCTAAAAGATTTTATGATTATTTTCAAATAATCCTTTTCTTTAAAAATTGAATGAAAATTTCAGAAAAGAAAATTATTTTGTGGAAGAAAGGATATTTTCTTCAAGAATTCATTTCATGTGTTTTATCAAAACTATTTTCCATCTAAGATGACATTATTTAATATGTGTATGTTTCAAGTATAATGTCTCAATTATTTACATGGTATGATTCTACTTATAATGAAATGATATCCATTTGTTTTATATGGATTTTGTAATGATGGCATGATGTTTATGAATCCCAATTTATTACATGGGTTATGCTATGATTTATGATTTTGTGGCACAAGTAAGAATGATTTAATTATGAGATGGGTGGTACCTATATCTCCCTCCAATGAATTGGGTAAATATTTATATCTCAAGAGATAGACATGGCGGGAATGGTAAGTTAATCCAGTTCTGTGTTACCTGACTGAAATGAGGAGTGAACTCGATTCAGAAAGGGACTTTGTCCACTAAGATGGTCATGGCAGTAATGCCTTGGCTAGTAGGGAAATAATTACATGTGCTTAATGGATGCTACAATTACATGATCTATTCATATGCTATTTTATCATGATTGATGATCCAATATGATCTATTCCTTACGTACTTCCATGTTTTATGTCATTGATCAAGATTTTGATGTTTAAATATTATGTTCATGTTTTTAAGATCAAATTTATATGGTTTGTTTTATTTTTCTCCATGCTTACCCTTACTGATCATTTGAGATCACCCTTTTTATGTTTTCTTTTCCCCCAGGATAAAAAGAAAGGTTTTAGGTAAGGAAAAAAGGGGAGGATCGTTATGGGAGATGTTGAAGATCTTTCAACATGATTACAAGTTTATATTCCAAGTTTCCAAAGACACTAAACTATTACGGTCCTTGTGTGTCTATTTTTGTTATATATTAGATATTCCGCCAAAGTAATGTAATTTCCATGTACGTCAAGCTTTGGGTCTCTACTCAAGTTGTGAGTTTTTCATAATTGTGGCGCGCATGTAGATGGTGGCGCGCATGGAGTGAGGCACTCAAGTAGGGATTGGCGTACCAGCTATGAGTAGTTCTAGAAGTTCTTTCCATCTTTTGATCAACTCTTATGATGATAAATTGAGTTGGACATCATTGTTCTAAAAATCACAAAGAAAAATTGTGATTCTAGCAAGGAAAAGAAGAAGTAGAGTTTAGTGCAATTGGTTTTTTAACTGAATGAGAAAGTATGAAGAAGAGAAAGTTCGATGCAGCTAGTTTTACCTTGAAAAAAGAAGAAGAAGAAGAGTGTGTAGCCTATAAGTTTGTTGCAGACCAAGAAGAGGTTGGTCACTTGCATGTTGCTAAGAAAGTAACAAGAAGTGTAGGAATGTTTTGGAAGATCAATGTAGCAATGTGTCATCCACCAAGGCTTAATAGGTAGAGGATTCTTTTGGTGTTGAAAACTCTTTGAACAGAGATAAGATTTTATTAAGAGGCAGTATAAAGAACCAGCTATACGCTGCAAGAGACTTTCTACACTAGTAGTATAAAGAACCAGTGAGTGTAATGGTATATCCTACTCGCTGTAAGTTGGAAGAGGATTGATTCCCTTCCCCCCTCTGAGTGTAGGGAGAAACACTTGGAAGTGATTATTTCCATCCCTCCTCCAAGTGTAAGGAGCCACACTGACTACCAGATTGATTTCCTAGTCAAACACTATAATGGTTACTACATTATAGTAGATAATTCATGAACGGGTCATTACCAAACATGGAAAGTAAATAACTGCTCTTATTGAGTGGTGAACATTGTAAAAATATCGTGTGCATGTTTTTATTGCTTTCATATTATTGATTGAAATAGGGAAAATAGAAAAATAGAATCATGGTCTTAATAGGTCAATAGGTATCGGTATTAAAAGAATAAATTTGTTGAAAAGGTCCCCAACCTAGATTCACCCCCTCTTAGTGTTAGGAATATTCAAAACTGGTCCTCTCAGTTGGTATTAATGGGAGGTTCACCTATTTTGGATTATCTACATTGAAGATATTATCTTTTGAAGACTTGAGATTATTTCCATAGTTATAAATGAAGTGTTTTTTTGATGATGAATTAGTTATCTCTGAGCAGAATTCTATTTCTACCAAAACCATGATGAATATAAAAAATAAAGAGAAGAGAAAGATTAAGAAGAACTACCTATCATCTAAATAATAGGAAGCATATGATTATCCATATCTGTATGACATTGAAGACACACCAGACATGGAATGTAATGAGAAGGAGGCTCAATTTCACACCAAGATTATGCACAACCTTCCTACATCAACTGATCATGTGGTATGTGTCAATACATTTAGAAATTATTATCATTATCAAAATGCGAGCACAAGTGGTGATAATCAATCTACAACATCTCAACAAATATCAGTTGATAGAATAAGAATTATTCTGCATGGTATTCCTAAAAAATTACATTCATGATTTGTGGAGTATTTCATTGCATTTAGGAAAATATCAATAATCTGGAAGAAGAAACTGATGTTTTGGAGAAATGCTTACAAGAAAAAATTGTTGAATATTTAAAGATCTCCAGACAGGTTGGAGACTTTGAAGAAACAAATATGGGAATTAATGTAAATTCTTAATAGTGGATCAAATATGATGAAGAAAAGGATGGAGTCAACAAGACTCTTCAAATGAATATCCATTCACTTGAAGAAGATCTGAAAAAGAGATCTTAAGCCAAGATGGTATATTTAGAAGACAAATCTAAGAAGATCAAAGAACTTGACACTTAGTTAAAAAAAATTAAGGATGAATGAACATGAAGTTAAAAGATTAAAGAAGGATTGTGAATATAAGATGACTATTATTAAAGACCAAAAAGTCATCCTTAATATGAGATGTCTAGAGTTGGAATCTCAGTTGACCAATCTTGAGAAGACAAATATTGAGTCTCCACAAATGAAGGAAATAGTTGCTACTAGTACTCAATTCTCACTGGAGGATTATACTTTCAAAAGACCTCCAACATTTCATAATAAGATCATGGATTCATTCATTTATCTATCAAAATAATATGAGAATATGATGGTACCATCCATGCCAACTCGTACCAATGTTTCTAAAACTGTTACAATATATAGTATAGGTTGGATGAAAAATTCTAAATAAGTATGGATAAGGAAAGGTGATGAGATGCCTACCACCATGGATATGGTGGATAAGAAGAAGAATATGACATATGGTTCCCCAGTTAGAGCACAACTCCCCAAGAAGAGGGCTCAATAGTCTAATACAGAAGGTATCAAGAAGCCATGATTTGTGGGTCAATGATGGTGTTGCAACAGATTTGGGAATTGTGAACTAGATTTTTGGTACAATACCCTAAATGTAAAAGCACAGATATATCCCATATCAAGGGGGAGAAAGACAGAAAAGAAGAAGAAACATCCATAGATCCAGAAGCATCTGTATGTTGCAAAAAGATTGGGAAACCTGGACAACATCTGTGATGTATGTAATGGGAGTGGTCACAAGAATAGAGCATGCATAGCTCAGAATTTATTCAAAGCTAATAAGAACATATGACCATAAAATCTGGAGAGGTATGAAGAAGCTATATTGGGAAGTAACCAGATGTACTTTTCAAAAGAAAATGCTCCCATGAATTTTAGAAGGAGAAAAACTGAGAAGTCCGTGGATTCTAAATCCAAGAAGTTGAAGGGTAGTGAATCCAGTAGAATAATAAAAAAGGATGACACTATAAAGAATCCATGTGGAAATTACGAACATGCATCCTCAATTCTGAAAGGCAAATTGGTTATCTAGCCTAATTATTAGTAAAGAATGAGAAAAAAGGAAAATACATTTGAGAAGTCCAGTGAAAAAATTAATAAGAAGATTCCACGTGATGAAGAAAAGGTGAATAAAGGGTTGTAAACAAAAGGAAAATATCATGTTTAGTATGTTTTTTGTGTGAGGTGCAACAAGTCTGGTCACACTATTAAAAAGATCATAAAACTTATTCCATACCAAGAAGAATTTATCAAAAGGATGAAAGTTGAGCCAATAGATTCAAAGGCTTGTAAAGCACTTGAAGAAAGAATATTCACACACAAATAAATGAAAGAAGTATTGATATCCACACAACCAAAATCAGAATTGAAGATCAAATGTACAACTATGATGATTGGAGAAAATGGAGGATCTTGGTTGATAAAACCATTTCAACCATGTGGTTCACATTGATGAAGAAAGTATGATCCACCTTATTCCCTAAAATATTTTTTAATTTCATTTTTTCTTCAAATACAGGGAATTGAAGGTGAAGCAATCTCTTAGGGGGAGAACCTGAGAAGCATTGATTTCTATCATCTCATGATAACAAAGATGAAGAATTTTTTTATCCGTGGAAGATTCTTCATTTGATATTCAAATATTAATATGATGAGGGATCACCACTGATGAATATGATGAGAAGTTTTTACTTGAGGTGGATACATATGCAGAAGCTTCTAGGGTCATTATTTCAATTAGTATCAACTTTAGTTGGTGTCAAATTCAATTACTCGTGAAATTGATTGGAGAGAATGTCATTGGAAAAGGTATGTAGCTTCTTAATCTCTAATCCTTGGTTACTCAAAATAAA
Organism: Viscum album; assembly: GCA_963277665.1. Taxonomy (NCBI): domain Eukaryota; kingdom Viridiplantae; phylum Streptophyta; class Magnoliopsida; order Santalales; family Viscaceae; genus Viscum; species Viscum album. The sequence continues at coordinate 1,596,393,077 of OY728150.1, forward strand.
GATCATTTTACAAAGGGGGATAAACTGAATTACTTAGTGACATAAGAAGAAAAGAAGTAACCCAAGGTCATGTATCCTTCCTATTGAACTTCAATGGTATTGATCTATTTATTGAAATGAGTGCAAGAGTTTTAGGTTTAAAATCATATATTAAATTCAATGTTCTCATCCTAGAATGAATGTGAAAAACCCTTGAAGACAAAGTACGTGAGTTCTCATTTCATGTGGTATCATGATCAGTAGATAATGGACAACATTTTTGTCCAAATGAAATCCTCTTGTTTTCTACATCGAGCATTTCTCAAGTAGACATAGAGTGAAATAAATGATGGCACACTTCTTAAGTAAGGACTTAGACCCTCTCTACCATAAATATTGTATTTCTTATCAATAAGGGGGACATAAAGTGAAATGAAATTTTGAAAAGTAAGGGGGAGAGAAAGAAGTAAAGGGGGGAGAGAAGATTCTCATTTTGACATTGACACATTTATTTGGGCAGACTATAAGGTATTGACAATAAAATACTAAGGGGGAGATTGTTTTGACCACTTCTTGTATGAAGATTGTATTTGTTGTCAACATTTGTCAATGCTAGTCAAAATGAAAAAGGTGATGAATAAGATCTCTATAGTTGATGGAGAATGTAATTAAGATGATTGTTGAACTGATACTAAGTTCAAAGAACATGTGTCAAAGGTGACACATTGTTCACAACAATGAATAATGGTGAAGTATCATCCATATAAGGATGATTGGAGAATAATGTGGATTTGAAGAAGAAAATTCAATGCTTCACAATTTCATAATAACCATAAAAGATCTTACTTGAAGAAAAGAATCATATGATTTTCTTGAAGTAGATAATAATGGATGAAGAAGAGGAGATAGTGTGGAAGGTCTTGTCATTCTATGATGATCGTGAATTACACATTTCATTGAAAGCAGATGTTTGTTGCACTGTTCTTAATGTTCCAAATACATGTATCAAAGGTGATACATTTTCTGAAACACTGAAGGTATTTTAAGAAGCCTCAAGCCTCCACATTATGATGAAGAGAAGATAGGAAGTATTGCATGGTCTTAGCACTATGATAATGGAAAAATATGATGATGCTTTACAGATTTGTATTTCAAAAATATCATATGTTTGGAGAAATTCAGATGTAATCATTATAAAGGATAGGGGGTGTAAAGAAGTGTTTTTGGAAAAGGAAAGGAAGTGGCCCGCAAGTCAAAAGTGGTGCAAAAGTGTGGTGCACAAGTATAAGTGATGTGCAATTGTATGTTGCGCAGAAGTCATATTTCAACAACAACCCATCAAAATATGATAATGGAAATAATGTTGTGTGCAAGACAAAAATCCACACGTAAGTTTGGTGCGCAAGTATAAATGGTGCGCAAGTGTATGGTGTGCACAAGTCATATTTCAACATCAAATTATCAAAATTCGACAAAGCAAATAAAGTTGCACGCTAGTGATGGAGTGTCATGCAAGTGATGGAGTGGTACACATGTGATGGAGCGGCATACAAGTGATGGAGCAACACGCATGTATGAACAACATGCAAGTGTATGTGGCACAAAAGTCACTAAAAATGCCAATAAATAGATGACCATCCTCCTCATTTTTTAAGGCTCAAAACTTTAGAGAATATATGTGGTCTGATCGCACAAGTAGTATAATGTGGCGCACAAGTTGAGGGTTATTTATAAGGTGCACAAGTAGGGAGGCGCGCAAGCAGAAGTGGCACGCAAGTTGTATGAGGTGTGCAAGTAGGGCGTTTTTTGAAATAAGAGTGTTGTGTCTAACCCTGAAGTGGCGCTCATGTTGTGAGTTGTTTACAATTGTGGTGCGAAAGTATTTTGTGGCGCTCAAGCAGGGAGGCACACAAGTGAGGTGGCACGCAAGTAGGGATTGGTGTGAATGCTGTGAGTTGTTCTAGAAGTTCTTACCAGAATCTGATCAACTCTAATGATGCTAAGTTGAGTTGAACTTCATTTTTTAGCAATCAAAAATAGAACATGTGATTCTAGTAAGAAAAATAATAAGAATAGTTTAGTGCAATTGGGTTTTCACTAAAAGAGATACTGTGAAGAAGAGATGGTTTCAGTGCAGCTGGTTTCGCTTTGAAGAAACTAAACAAGAAGAGTATTGTGCATCCTACAAGTTTGATGTAGAAAAATTAGAGGTTGGTTACTTGCATGCTGCTAAGCATGTAACAAGAAGAGGAAGAAGGTTGTTGAAGAACAAAGTAGCACAACAACATCCAACATGGCTCAATAGGTAGAAGATTCGTTTGGTGTTGAAAAATCTTTAAATAGAGAGAATACTGTATTAATAGGATGTATAAAGAACCAGATAGAGGCTATAAGATACTGTCTACACTGGCAGTATGATGAACCCGTGAGTGTATGGGTATATATTACTCTCTGCAAGTTGGAAGATGATTGTTTCCCTTCCCCACTTTGAGTGTATGGAGAAACAATGGGAAGTTATTATTCCCTTCCCTCCTCCAAATGTATGGAACCACACTGACTAGCTGATTGATATCCTAGTCTACCATTGTAAAATTTACTACATTATAGTGGATAATCCGTGAACTGGTCATTATCATACACGACAAGGACGTAGTTTCTCTTTTTGAGTGGTGACCCTTGTAAAAATATTTTGTGCATATTTTTACTGCTTTCATATTATTGCATGCGATTGGGAAAAGAGAATAAGAGAATCAAGATCCTAACAGTTTAATAAGTATCATGATAAAAATAATAAATTGGTTGAAATGGTCCCCAACATTGATTCACCCCCTCCCAGTGTTATGAATATTCCAAATAGGTCTTCTCAATTAGTCGATATCGTACATTATAAGAATGTTAAAAAGCTAGATCAACTTCTATATCAATGTTCTACACACCTGGCGTGAGGGGAACAAGGTTACATACCATATTGCATCTATGGATATCCAAGAACTAGGTACCATTTTCTACATAAGTACAAAAATATTGATTCCCGAGGGGGTGAATCATGTAATAGTGGATTCCCACAGGCTTCACTATTTCATACCTCCTTAATATATTCTTTCTCCTTTTTCATTGTACTCTTTTTTTATTTTTATTTTATAAATAAAAAATTGTGTTAATTTAATTATGGAATGGATTTATATGTGTAAATTCTAGTTTTATAAAAAAATTACTATAATGATATTTACATAAATTCATGAACAATTTTTCAATGAATTATATTAAAATTATTATATATAAATGTCTAGATCTGTTCTATAATGAATTTTTTAACTTTCTGTATGGATGGATTCTTAGGGAAAAGGGTGTTTAAATTAATTAAATGTATCAATACAATTGTTCTATATATATATATATTTCTATTTCATAGTACTTATTATTAAAATATATTATATAATTTTTTTGAGAAAAATGTGATGGATTGTTATAAAATAATTTCCTATTTATTATATTTTGAACAATTAAATCCCTTGATTGTTTTAATGACCCATGGGCAGCCTTTTATGCTTTTAAGGATTCCTTGAAAAAATACCATGAAAGGTAGTGGGGGAACCCTCTTAAGCATATACCCTTAGAGTCATGATGAGAATATAACTCAAGTAAATAGTCATTATACAACATTGTCTATTAAATCATTGGATAAACACTGATTTAGGATGACTCTCTAGCTAATGGTATAAACACAGTTTCTAATACCCCAAGATTTTATTATATATGTTTCATTAAATTTAATAATATTTTGAATAGTTTGCTTCAAATTAACCCTCAAAATAACTGGATCTTTAAAAAATATCGAAAATATTTTTAAAATTATGTGAATAAAAAAAACCCTATTAAATAAAAGGATATCAATAAATTAAAATTTATTACATTTAGAACACAAATAATTGATATGATTTAATATTAACAAGGATTAGTTTTTTAAAGTGATTATGTTTTCAAAAGTGTTTTGTATTTTAACCTAAACAAATAGATAGATTTTTAATAAAATTAATATTACCTTATTTAATATTTCAATTATAAATTGACATGAATTAATATTAATAACATTTACTATTTAAAAACATCATTTTTATTAATTTTTTTTTATTATTTTCATATTTAAACTAAGAATTTGAATTTTATAAAATTATTTTAAAAAAAATTATTTTTTAGTAAATCATGTCATTATTCTGTTAGTATATTTATTTGGTTTTTTTTAAATGGTTAACTGTTAGGGGAATAATGAAAATAATGTTTTTGGAAAAAAATTAAATTTTATGACTTTATCTTTATATTAGAAAGTCCATTAAGTTTAGAAATACATTAAATAGATGAAAAATATATTTTAGGAGTAATAATATATATTCTAAATAGTATTTTTTATTTATAAAACCATTGTTTACCATGTTATGATCTTAAGTAATATTTTTTTATAAAAGAAATTATTTTTAAGAAATTCATTTAATTAATAATTATTTTGGTAAAATTCAGTACTATGTTCCTTTAAAAGATAGATAATTTTTATATGTTTTATAATAAAAAAAATTATATCATGAACATAAAAACATTGATAATTTTGAAATACAAAAAAAACAGCATAAAAATACACTTTCTAAAAATATGATTTTATTCTTTATGTGCGCTGATGATAAAATAAATGTTTTGTACAAATTGAAATTTTATTTTAAAAATTATATTCAATATTTTTATATAGTTAATAAAAATCATTTAATAATATCATTTTTAATTTTAGGCACCAAAATTAAATTAAGTATCACTTTGTTATCGCAATAAAAATAAAAAATTGTCGAAGTAGAAAATCTAACAGAAAACTGATTGAAATAATGTTTAAAATACATGTGAAAATAAATGGTTGATGTATTATAGAACATAAATCAATATCTACTACATTATTCTCCACTTTTTCTCTACAATCCATGTGAAATATGTACTCTTTTCATAATGGAAAAATTATTATTACTGAAATTTCATTCCATTCTCCTATAAAAGGATATCACATACACCCCATTTATATACTGATTTTAAAGAATTATTTTTACAAAAAATATAACATATTTTCTTTTAAAATATATACCCACATCCTAGAAGGTTTAGTCTTTACAAAATACAATGTTTAAGAGATTTATATTGTTACCCAAGGGAGAACATTCAAAGGGATAATTAATGTTCTCAACTGATCTCTCTTAATTATCTTCCTCTTATAGCCCATAAAACATATTATATCATTGATAGAATAATAACATCAGTATTAATAACATCCTAAAATGTTATTATACATATATTATATCCATTTTCATCCTTCTTCCAATTCATTATAAAATGAAGACGCCGTCATGCATATAGGAAGACTACCACCTCCTTGAATGATGTGGTTGATTTTTCATAAACACCCAAAACGAATATTTATAAAGTTAATGTTAATGAATTAATATTATATTTTTTACATTTTTATGATTCTAACAATATAATTATTCTTTATCTTCTTCTCGACATATGGAAAATAAATAAGTCTCCGGTGTGTACGTGTAGACTACCACCTCCATGAAAGTAACATATTTTTTTCATCTAGTATTTTATTATTTAATAAAATAACGTAAAATGTGAATAAACTCCTTATATATTAAAAGTAACATGATTATTATTGAATATAAAATATATTATGAAAAATTAATCACTCCCATAACCATACTCACTAATAGATTATTGTTTTTTCTTATTTTGGTTGGTTCAACCACGTATATTAACATTGGTAAAAATTTATATCATGGGTAACTAAGGAATCATAATTACTAGTATTATTTTAAAATAATAAGTAATTTTTATTCTAGAACTATAATTGTAATATGTAAATTTTTTAAGATATCACCATTATTTCTTGAGAATTACAAAAACAAGCTCATCACTGAATACATCATCACAAATCATAACTAAAATACTTATGAAATAAAATTATTACATCATAAATCAGTATAAAAATTATATTATTGTACTTTTAGTGTTGTCATAGTTATGAAATTTGAATATATAAATAATAATTAACACCATTGTAATGATAAAAATTAACCAAATAAAAATCAAAACTAATAAACATCCTATGAGGAAATGAAAATATAACTAATTAATTTGATATAAATTATTATAAATGAATCTTATAAAAGTATATATGTGTTAATATGGTTATAAAATAAGTTTTAAATATAGTAATTTATTTCATACAAGAGTTTAAATCATTTTCATGTAATTTAGTAATTAATGTGAGAATTTTTGCATCTTCGTTATTCTTTATTGAGATATGATGAATATTCAACAATTGTTTTGTTTTTTCTTTTCATTTTTTGTTCAATTATTTATTTTACAATAAGTTTTCATAAAATATATTAGATTAAAAAATATATATATTAATTTCTCCAACCCATTAGCGACTAAAACGGTGTCCCGATCTGGGTCGTCCAACGACCTCAAGCACTCGTCCACTAATAGAAAAGGCTATTGACTAGCAATGAGGGTATAATAGTCCACATGGGGAGAATATACCATATTTAACAAAGATGGACACAATTGTTAATAGTAAAAATAAGGGAAACACCATGTAATAACCAAAAAACATTTATTATAAAAAATCTACCAAAACTAGGTATAATCAAAAATCTACATGAATAGTGTTATGTCATGCTAATAGTGACAAAATGAAGGAATCCCAAAATAGAGAAAACTAGATGATTCCCCAAAATGGTCATGACTCCATGTTTGGATCCACAACCATACATAACCGAAGCCTGACTGAAATCAGTAGCACCATGCCTTTTCCCTAATCCAAACCTAAAATAATGTGGTCTGTTTGGGTAACCAATAGTTCTCTAATAAGGGTTTAAGTACAACTCATTAGGGAACCACGAATAGTTTCTAAAAACTATCCAATCTAAAAAATAGTGCATGCATGTATGATGTAAATTGAAAGATAAAAAAATGAAAACACAGGTTCCATTAGATAACCAAGTACACAAAAACAATTTCTATATTAATTAAGATTTTCATAATTTATACCAACTTCATTACTCAAACCATTTTTATCATGTGTTCCATGGGTTATTCATATAGATCATCTACACATGGGGCTATAGAAATTAGTCACTATGCATAATAGAATGTGTCAATTCCCTATCTCACTAGTGAAAAACATTCCATTACACGACGTCGAACCTACCATGGACTGACATTCATGGTAATCTCTTTGAATGAAACCCTTAGGGGCATAGAGCATCAATCCATCTCTCTAACCCACACATTCCGAGGTGGGGTTAGAGCATCGGTCCAACCCAACCTGTAAGAGGAGGCTCAACCCTTAATTCCACCTCCAGCCATGTTCAAATTCTTATTTATCCATTCAAGACACACATACCATACCTCATCCATACCACATACCATACCACATACCATACCAAAACCAATAAAAATAAGAATAAAATTCAACAACCAACAATATGGTAATTAATACTATGACATAACCCATTAACAAACATTCCATTTACATTTGATAGCCATTTTTTCCAAGTCCCATTTTCATGTCTTAACACATTTAGTATATTCAAAACATACCATACATTATCCAATATTCATACATTACCATACATTTTCCCATTTCTCGCATTCATCATTTCAAAATCATTTTCCCACTTATTCATTTCAAGTACAATTCTAATATCCCACCACACAACGACTTTATGACATTCAAACCATTAGGTATACCCCATAATTGCAATTTATTAACGCATTACACATATTCATAAATTTAATTATGAAAACCCATTTACATTTTCTTGAATTCATAATCCATTTAAAATTTTACATGTTTATCATTTCATTTATATTAATCCTTTTAAGAATTTCAACACAATTCATAGGCCATTTGACATAATGTCAATTAATCCAATTAACCCTATTCAAACCACAAAAGACCCCTTCCTCCATTATAAAAAACTAGGAACAACTATCAATATCACATTTCCAACAACACTAAATATAATCAATATGTTCAATATGGGCTCTACGTTATTGCATGTCAACTCTAAAGTTTATTTTAAGAATATCTAAGTTTGGGAATGCCGATGAACTCCATGGGTGGCCATAAATAATTATAATAATCCCCAACACATCAAATGAAGATCTGATGGGGTAAAAATCATTAATTACCCAACCATTTTACTAATTGATACTCATGGTAACAAATGAACAACATGAGGGAAGCAAGATCTTAACAGTCATGCACAAATCTATAACAAAATTATGGTATATAACTTGTAGACCACCTACCTCAAATTTGTTGATGAAAACACTCTTAATCATGAACTTAGATCTATATTCAAAATCATTTTGATTCCCCTGAAAAGATTGAATTCGAAAAAGTGTGTTTTAGTGTTTCAGAAGAGGATATACAAGGCTAGAAGTCCCAATCCAGAAAAAGAAGAGAGAGATAGAGATAGATTCCACATACCATGAGCTTCGATCCACAAATAAAGACGCTCCAAATAGGCTTGCGATGAGGTAGATTGATCAATGTAAGATCATGAAGTATTTGGGGGTTTCACTAGGTATACAGGTAGAATAAATAGGAGAATAATCTAGTAGGGTACTAAATATCATGTGATGGAATTACTGTAAATATTCCAACTATTATTAGGGTGAACGGGTTGTATGCATGGTATTCCAAACTACGCGCATGATACTTTTAAAGGGAATATGTCACACATTTTCCTATGGAACTTCACATAGTTTTTCTAACCATCTACCAACCATGTTCAATTCCACTATGCTTGGTTGAACGGGTTTTCTGGGTAGGCCACGCATTTAACTTAACCGTGTGATGACTGTGTGCCTTGTATATGGTGGCCAGATTTCCCTTATTTTCATGTCCTAATCCCATTGTAAACCCTGAAGGATCCCCTTACTTATTTGAAACATTTTACGATAAAAAATATTAAAATCAAAATTTTGACTAGTTAATACCTTCAGGAAGACTATGACCTTACAGTCTCCCCACCTTATAATGGATATTCCACAAGCTGCATTCCCAAACATCAATGAGCTTCCATAGCAAGGAGATCAATACACTAGTACTACCTATCCTTTAAACTTTTATATGTTTCTCATTGGACATTACAAATGTACCCAAAAATTAAAACCAGAGGAATTATATTTCAACACAAGGCTTCCTCACCACAACCCACAACACAAACCATATTCTCCCAAAGGACACATTAACTTCTACCCTAAATCAATATCTATAACTTCATATGGAAAAAATTAGAAAGCATTACTAATTTACATCACATGAAAAAATCACACAAAAAATAAAACTATCATAGAGAAACCAATCGACGCCCCATCAGTCCAATCCTCTCCACAAATCATGACATCAATCACCTATAATCATTTTACTCTATTTTCGTAAAACTAATGATGTCCAAAACCAAATATCACCCAGATAAAATCACCTGGTCATTACAACCACATTTTTCGACTAACATTGATCCACTACTCAGGACCCAATGAACACATTCCCTAACAATACATCCAAACACAACCAAAATTATTGAGTCACTCCAGTAATTAAACCTATACCAATAAATGCTATTAGGGACATCTCACTTGAAAATTGATCAATTATGTCCATCCAACCTGAAACATAGATCATGTTATCAGCCAAACCCTTTTCTATTACAGCATTAAACCATAGGTGGGTCACTATCACCACACCCATTCTTATTTACCATCTCTGGTCAGACGGTCCTCGACTGGCTTTCCCCTGAACAACTATCTTCTATTACTGGCATGCTACCCCCTTTTACCTTCCCAAGGAACCTACTAGCTTGAATCCTATCACTATCATCCAATGTGCCTACCGAGGTCATCCGTGAACTCCAGTAGATTTCCTCTATCATCGTAGGACTTACCTCCAAATCATTATCAAGCTCTACTACCCCCATAAACATTCCTATCACATGCACTCCTACAATTCACACACAAACTAAATAATGATAGGTTCTTACACAACCCATTATGAAATTTGAAATTCATTTCTCACCCCAAAACATCAACTAAAGGTGATTTACAACCTTCCATATCTTCCCCCCACTCATAGATGAGTTGAAATGTTTTTGGATGACTCATCCTGGAATTTTTAGCTTCACTATTAGCATGCCACTACATTACATGGCCATGGTTCCTTCAAATATTAAGACATTACAATACCACCAAATTACACATACCTGAGTCTACTTCTGATTTTTTTGGAGTTATATAACCCAACCTATAATTTCAAACACCATTTTCATGTCTTACCCCCCCCCTTTTAAGAGATTTAACACATGCATCTTGAATTTTCATTGGAAATACCCACAGCCTAAATCCAACTCTTAGCTTCATCAAGAACCGTAGTCAAGGTCCAACCACCCGCTTTGAGGGACCCAATGTGCACCTCATAGATTCCTCATTGGCATCCCAGTTCCACTATATCATCTTAACATTATCCTATCCACATCCAGGAATAACTTATCACACCACACCTGAGGATTGTTATTACCATTTCTCTCCACAAGGGATTCCAGCCACCATATTTTAATCTCAATCGAAGTCAAAAGCCAAAAATTTGACATTGATGTATTTATTTTCCTATTAAAACAAAAACAAAGGTCCCCCAGTGCATTTCTCTAGCTTCATGTAATGGAACCCATGGCATTCATCAACACCAAGTCCCTCCTAAGTTTCTCACCCAAAACTATAGATGGTGTACATCCCATCATCTAGCTCCACATATACCACACCATGAGAATAAATTATATGATGTACTTCATCCTCCCAAAAAACCTTCACATGTCATGTAAAAAATCTAAAGATTCTCAACATACCTGGGATGATGTCAATATTTTGGGCTTCATCATCAGTAGCCAATGCACACAAAAACATTTTCAAAGAATACCACCATAGACTTATCCATTGCTGATGTCAATCCCCACTATGGGACACCATGACATACTAAGGATAATAGGATTACCTACTACACACATATCATCCGCACTTAACCACCACATCTCAATCATGATTACTAACTAAGACTAACCACCACTCCAAGACCATCCTCCAAACAGCCAAGAACCAACCTTTACTATGGTACTACATCTAACACATCCCTCAAGATACTTAGTTGGACCCCTAATAGTCAAAAACTGAAATAAAATGGTCCACTACACTAATAAAACCAATGGTCTATCACATAACAATGTGTCCCACCTTGGTTTCATTGAGAATGATATATGCTTATCCTGATTGAAATAATTCCATACCATCATTTTCCCACATCTAAACATCCTTAGAGGCCTATAAGTTTTTCACTTTCTTGTGACCAATCATACACCCACTATAGCTCCCATATTCTCACTATCATTGGATCACATCCCAAGACCTACTTACACACATATCCATTCCTCTTGGCCTATTAGACTCATCAACGCAAAGGAATTCTCAACATCCCACCCAAAAACTAAACCACTCATACAAAAAAGTTTAGACACATGATCACCCTCACCTCAGGTGTCACCTTCAAAAAAATCATCTAACCACACTCTAGTCACCCTTTTCCATTTTACATGAAAACAACACCAAGACCTCTATTAATTGACATCCAAATAAATGGGTCATACATCCATACAATACAAACCTTTGAAACAAATATTTCAACTTACTATAAACACTCTGGTGCCCTTATGAAAGAACCAGATAAAAACTATACCATTTAATAAACTTGATTGTACCCATTATGTATCAACTACACCTTCTACGCATCTCTTATGGTTCATATTCTATGGAACATACATCACTGGTCTATCCTCCCATGAGGTCATCCTGGTATTCTTTTGGAACTGGAAACAAGCAAACATAACTCAAGTCACATAACCAAACCATAAAACTTCCTACATAGCCCTATGTGGGATCACGAACTCAATTTCCAAGGTTCCTACTCACAGTGTCACCAAAACCCAAGAACTATCCATATGGTTGAGCATTCACTTTATAAGGTCATGAACCATGAGAGTTTCTACACTCTCATTACTGAAAAAATCCTTGCGGCCCAAAGAACACACCATATTGAGGGTTCCACATGTAAAACTCTATTACCATATCATAACCAGGAAGTTATCTTAAACAAAATTCATGGTCTCAAACTAGGGATTTACCACTTCTTCCAAATCACCAATAGAAAGGACAAATCGAATACATAATGAATACACGCTACTTTGTTCTCCCAAATGTTCTATCACCACACATCCTATCATAATTAACTCCACTATCTTTGAATTCAATCATTCAAATTCTAAACTCTCTGTTCACCCAATGCATTGAAATTCCCTTCATTAATCATAACCATAATCCAAAACATTCTCCTCAATGAACATTTTGATGAATGATCGAAATTATTGAACTATAGATGGAATGGATCCTACATTATCAACCTTAAACAACACATTATGCAGACACTATCCCAACGATTGTCACCACACTTAGAACACTTCCCTTTGATATCCCTACCGACGGTCATGAATGACATTGGGTAAACAAATTTACATAATAAAAAATCTTTTATCAAACAACTGATGAAACAATATCCTCTTTTACAACACAAATATTTTGACTTAGCCACATTCCCAATTTCACAACCTATCATAATCATCATTTTAACTCATGTACACATTTAATTAAAAATAATTTAATTTATTATTAACATTTATTTCATTTTACATGTTTTCATCATCTTTATTAGATACGATTATTTCCAAATTTATGGAAATTAAAATCCATTAATTCCTTCGTGTCTCACACAACCATCCTATATGTTCCCATTATTATACAGTCCACTTAAATCCTTAGGTGCATAAAATGATGAATGATTTCCCAACTTCAGGACATTCCAACTATTATCAAGATATCATAAATTAGTCACATCACACAACATGTGAATCACCCATTGGTGAAATATCATTCAACTGTAACAAAACACATCCTAAACATCAATTCCCAACCTCAGTGACATGGTGTTTCCCTCATACCTGGGATAGCTACTCCCAAGATTGAGCTCATTACCAATGAATTGAATATCCTAATCTTCTATATACCATCCCAAATAACAAGTCCCTAGAAAATAACTATTGTGATACAAATTTCTTATATCCCAGACCTGGGATCCAAAAAACTGGTTCCCTGAGCCTAGTCATCACAAGACCTCAAGCGTGTATCCCTATATGCCAGATTCTATCCACTAGCGGTGAGGGTATAATAATCTATGTGGGGAGACTATACCTTCATTATTAGAGTATTCCAAATTAATCAACAATAAAAATAGATGAACTAAAATTTAATTACCAATTTACATGAGTATTCAAACATCTACCAAAATTAGATACTACCACAAATCCACATCAACCTTGTTATGTCTGGATAATAGTTCCAAATTGAAGGAAAACCAAAAATTAAGACAACCATCTAAATAACCAAAAAAATTCTAAATCCATGTATGGATGATAATCCATGAAAAACCCAAGCCTGACTCAATTACCTAGCATCAGGCCATTTCCTTTATCTGAACCTGCAATTGTGAATCCTAATTGGGTAGCCAATAGTGTCATGAGAAGGGTGGGAGTACAACTCAGTAGTCCACCACCAATTCTATCTACAAAATATAATGTCTAAAGAGATATTTCATGCAAGTACAAAGTATATGGTAAGCTAAACATAATGAAAACTTGGGTCACATTAGATAACCAAGTACACTAAAACTTTTTTATATCATTATTAGAATTTTATTCATTTATAACTTCTTCATTACTCAATCCCTTTATTTTACGTGTTCCATTGGTTAGGAATATAAATCATCTAAACATGTTCCTAAGGTAATAAATCAATATGAATAAGTGAATGAGTCAAGTTACTATCTCACTAGGGATAAACATTTCATAACATTGCATCACACTTAACATATAGACTCAGTCCATTTAATTTATTTGAATACAAACATTAATGTCATAAAGAATCAATTCGAATCCCTAACCCATGAATTCCTAGGTGGGGTTAGAGAATCAATCCAACACAACCCATGTGTAACGTCCTAGCCCGACTCACCACTAAAGCGGTGGCTGAACCGATGGATACATGACCTCAAGCACGTCTCCCCGTACGCCAGAGACTGTCGACTAGTAGTAGGGGTCAATGGATTGTCAGTGGGGAGATTATACCCTCTTATCAGAGTTGCACAGTGGTATATCAGGGTAGATAACAGGCAATAGAGAAAGCAGTAACTCATAAATAAAAAATATAGGAAGACAAATAATACACATTTTATAAAAGTGGCCAACGCCAAATTATATAGCAGATGCATGCATGACATGCTGAGGACACAAAAGTAGAAAAAAAATGAACAAAACGTCATGATTTACAATCCAATGGAGAAATAAATATATAAATAATGAATCGAATCCCCAATGGTGATCTCCTAGAGCATCCCAAGCCTCCGCTAGGTCCTCTTCTCCTAACTCCCATTTAAATGCAAACAACATAGTCCTACAACCAAATAGAGTCTACTCAGGTACCCAGTGCAATGGCGGCCCGAGTAGGGCATGAGATTTAAATCTCAGTAGGCTGGGACCACCAGTGTCTACCCAAAATCTATAGATTTAATAAATAATTTAAAACATGCGAAGGCATTAATAATATAAAGTAAGCAGTACAATGTATCTTTATACTCAATTACCTACTTTAGACCTCAGCTGGTGTCTGAATCTTCACTATTCTTTTGTCATGCATACTCAAAAATAATTACATAATCATTTTCCATTTATCAATTACTCAAATATTATTATGAAAGTATTGAGATTCGGCCTATTCCTGACATCTCTCGTATAAGTCACTCACCAAATATTTTTCTAAAGACCACCTACGTAATCAAAGTAAGGACCGAATCCAAGCTTGTGCATTGGCTTGGAAAAGGTGTCATAAGATATTCAATTTAATCATTCATATATTATGACTAATCCCATCCACTAAAATAGTGATTCGCTCCTGGGTCTGTCCACTAACAGTGGTTCACCCAATTTATTAATATCCCTGATCCCTTTCTCATAAACAATTCGTAAATCATCATGTCACAATAGCCTTCATTATCCATTTACTCATTTCATGCATGAACAATTGGACCCAAAGTATAATGATAATTAATGGGTGTAGAACATCATTTCTAGCACCCTCATGAGTATTCGGTGCATCAGTCCATGTCTCACAACACATGGGTATTTAGAGCATCAATCCCTGACCCATAAAAGAATATTTTCTTGCAAGCTGGGTGTAGAATGCCATGTATAGCACTCCATGAGTATTTGGAGTGTCAATCCCAATCACATAAGCCATTTATCAATCTTACATATACATCTATCTTTGGTGTAGAACAACATTCTAACAACCTGTGAGTATTTGGAGCATCAGTCCCGGTCTCAAAACCCATTAATCAATCAAACATATATATTTATCATTGGTGTATAATACCATGTCTAACACCACAGAACCAATCCGTTAATCACTTAATCAATTAATTAACCCAAATATCTCTTCAGATAAGTAAGAAAATTATTAACCATTAAACATCCCATTAATTAATAATTAATTAACAATTAATTATTCTTATGAAGCCAACTGAATAACTAACTCAGCACTTAATTATCCAAATTCTATAAAAAGTCTGAACCCGTCTATTAAAACAGTGGTTTGTCCAGGACATTAACAATCTAAAAGAACACCATAATCATATCAAATCATGACGAACAATGCCAAGATATTCAGTGACCATCTCACACAATATAACATATCTCTAAACAACTCCATACAAGAAAACTTAAGGCATGGAAAAGTCATATGCATCAAAAGGTACTCTTGGGAAAAAATCGTAACAAACAATAAATGCACAATCTTAACATAATGTTTTAAAATTAATTAATTCATCATTAAATTAATTAAATCATATCTCTTTAACTAATCATAAATTATATAACCATTTACCATTTTTCATGTAATAATTTATACATCCATTAATTATTATCAGTTTCCAAATTATCTCCCAAACATGTCAAATAATCAATATTCCCAATAATTAGTAAAGGCCAAAAACTCATTCCAACTCATGACTTGATAATTAATTCTACAATTAAATATCCTTATACTCAATCTCCTCATTCCAAACACTTTACTATTTAATCATATCACTTTAACCAAGTTACCCAAACATGCTTAAACTCGACACAAGTTCAACTCCTCACTTATCTCCTGTGGGTGGAACTAATCAGTAACATCAAAAGTATCATTAATCGACATATCAAAATCAAGGAAATTCAAATTCTCAATTTATTTAAAGAATCTATTATTCTTAAATAACGTGTTAATGATCTGGGACCTTACATATGGGTTTTGATGAAAACCACAATGAATGAAGAACCCTGAAGAGAAACAGGTTGATTCTTCAAGAACCCACCATAGATCACTTCTCCTAGCAAGACCAAGACCAAAACTAATCATATATGTCATACACACACTTATATTTACCCATAATGGGCGTAGAACTACGAAACCGTGAGAAGAGGAGATGTAGATCAAAGTAGATATAAGAAACCAAAAAAATAATGAAGAACAACATCTACCTACCTCAAGAATTCAGCTTCGATTCTCAAAGAGAAGCCTTCAGATCACCTACAAATCACTTGGGAGAGGTTTTCAAACCTTCAACGGAGAGTAATCCCATGTTATGGCTACTTAGGAGGAAACAAATGCCATATAATGGAAAAAACAAGTGAGATCCACAATTTAAGGATCTCATTTAAGTGCCTCCACAGTTAGTTCACACGGTTTGACAAATCACGCGCTAACCATGTGTTAGCTACTACCTCAGACACCCCTCTCTCATGGCCTCATCACAGATTCTCGCCTAACCATGTGCCAACTGTGTAGAAGCTATTTCTTGAAAACATCAACTACGCACGGTTTGGCCGCACAGTTAGGAAAATCATGCACCACCCGTGCGACTTCCACTTTAGCTCAAAAACGTCCATCAAAGTTCAAAAAACAACATCTTTAGGTGTTCCAAAACTCGGAAAAAAATTCCGGAGCTCAGTTAAAAAACTGACATGTTGATAAACCAAAAAATAATTTCTAAAACATTTGTAATTTTATCCCGGTTCAAAACATAAGATCTTACATTATAACCACCATAAAAACTTCTCCCCCTAAGAAGCCATCAGGAACCACTACTAAAACATCTGACATACCAATGTCATTTAATATTGTTAAAAGTTACGCGTTGCATTCCCAACATCAGACACACCTTTAACCCTTCTCAAACCTGATGGATACGACTTTTTATCAAGATCTAAAGATTACTCAAAAGCATAAACTTCGAAACATAACTTATATCTAAGGTCATTATAAGAACCTTGTCGACATAAAAGATTGAATCTCAATCAAACAACGGAATAGGTTTCACATGTTTTCCTCAAAACACGTCGTGGACCCAAAATCCTCTTCCGACCATTATCTGAAAACGTGCCTTTAAAACTATCCAAAACCATCCACCAGTATAACGAAGTCCTTACCCAACATCTGGTAAATTTTCCAAGTCAAGCCGTCGCGAGGCTATTTTAAAAACAACTGTGCCCAAACACAAAAAACGAAGTAGCCCAAAGAATAAAATCCTCCTGCGTACTACCCAGATAACAACTGATCATCAAGCCCAATAACATTTAAATTGTAGCGTGTCATAAGACCTATACTATCTTAGTGTCTCCATGACGAGGTAAAGATAGGGGATATGCTCATCATGTTCAGAAGAGTGTACTAAGAGAAAACTGAGTTCATAAAGAATATCAGTCAAACCATTATCGGGAAACTCTATTCTAAAATTTTGGCATCACCTGCCTACACATTCATCATGAACAAAGTTGAAATACCCACCTTAAGATTTCCCAAGACTTCTCAAGAAAAGATCAGCCGCTCACCAGCGCACTAGATTAACAAAAAGATCGGGGTTTTAAAACACCCGGGTCTTTTGAAAACTATTCCATGTGTTGAAATGAAACTGATTCTTTAATGCTCAATTTACTCTACATGGAGTTGACCCGAGACCGTACTCAATAGTACAAAATGAATTATTACAGATTCATATTCCCTCATACGGCCATTTTACTAAATGACTCCATAACCAGTCATCCATTAATAAGAACAAAGGGTAAAACGATCGACAAAGTAGCCGACCATGCCCGAGGCACGTCTAACCAGCTGACAAAGAGAATTAATCGATACTCAATCCCACAACAAGGTCAAGAAACACAACACCAACCATTAGATCAAGGTGTCATTGAAAACTGGAAGTCTTACCTGGGACAACAGAACCCAACAACCCCAAAAGAGTGAAAAAATCCATAGCGCTAGTAAGACATTTATGTTCTGAGGGCGCTGTCGACCACAGGTTAGACCCTTACGAAGAAAAAGTGTCAATCCTAAACCGGGTCACGTCAAACAAGTCACTAGGTTCAAAAGCCGAACATAAGGCCATTAATAAGGAGAAGAATGCCTACAGAAAGTACTCACACTTCTGTTCCCAGGAAACTGAAGAGAAGTCTGAACTACCCATTACGTGAGGGTTTTAAACAATGGACACCACAAAAGGATCCATTTTTATTCCTCTTATATTTAATCACTTTTAGTATTTAATCGTCAAATAATTTAATCAATAAATCATAGTACCATTTTCAAAATTCCCTAAGGAAAAATAGGCAAGTTTCATAAAACTACCTTTTTAAAACATTTACATTAGTTGACATCCCATCATTTTCAGGAAAATTATAAAAATAAATTTCTTTTAAGAAGATAAGGTGACCTATGAAGATCCCATTTTAACCAAACTGGTTTCTCTATAATGCAACCAAATAACAACACATATGTATTAAAATTTTTAAACACCCAAACATGATATCTTATAAAAACAGTCCCCAACTGACCTACTTCGGTCCAGTTTCATTTTGGAAGCTATCCATTTGATTTTAGATCAACATTAAACATTATTCACATTTATAGGAATTTAACACGACATCAAGTCATCACAACAATATGATTCGTCATTTCCCAATTCATGAACTGCCCATACACTCCATGGATTGAAAATTTCTCTCATTAATCGATACCAATGTCAATTCAGAAATTAACATGATCAACCTAACAGTCCAAATTATATGGGTGACCACCTACCAATCAATAAGGTACACATACACCTTATCACTGGATTTTGGCTCCCCTTTAACACAATCAACATTTATTTAACATGTTTTCTTTAGCACCCATTTCACATACAAATAATTATCTTACATGTTAGTATAAGTAGTAATACAACATCATGCTATAACACGGAAGCATGTAAAAACAACAAAACATGCTAATAATTGGGGTAGTATGGCATATAATCATTCAAGCATGTAAAATCTATCACCAAAACATGCTATCTAAAGTGTCCTGCTAAAGCAAATAAAACATGGAATTACACCCAAGGAACACAATCCAAATTAGAAGACATCCTACTAATGCAAATACATGGCATGTTATATGCATGACATGTGAATCTTTAAGTGCCTAAGATGATGCTTGTATGAAACTTCCTTTCCATATCCGGATAAGAAAATTATTCTTTTCAAAATTCTAAAAATCAATAAACAGTGGAAAATAAACCTGTCACTCAAGGTGAAATAAAATAAACTATAACATCAAATAGTACAAACATCAATTCCCATCCCTGGAAACATGGTCATTTCACGTACATGAGGTGATCAGTCCCAAGCACAGCTATTAACCCAAGCACCGACACATTCCTAGTCTCCTGTATACCAACCCCAAAACAGTAAGATAAAGGAAAATAATGAAAACATCCCTCTGATACCACTTTGTAAAATCCTGACCCGACTCACCACTAAACCGGTTTCCAGACCGGTCACCACATGACCTCAAGCCCATATCCCCATATGCTAGAGGCTGCCGACTAGCAGTGAGGGTCTAAGGATAGTTAGTGGGGAGACTATACCCTCTTATCAGAGTTGCACAGTGGTATATCAGTGTAGATAATAAACAATGTCGAAAGAAGTAACTCATAAATGAAAAAAATTCGAAGACAAATAATACTTATTTTATAAAAGTGTCCAATGCCAAATTATAGAGCATACACATGCATGACATGCTAATGATACAAAACTAGAAAACAGTGAACAAAACTGCATGCTTTACATTCCAATGCAGAAATAAATAAATAAATAATGACTCAAAGTTCCAAGGGATATATCCTAGAGCATCCCGAGCCTCCCACGATCCTCTTCTCCTAACTCCCAAGAAAATGCAAACATCATAGACCTACAACCAAATAGTGTCTACTCGGGTACCCAGTGAAATGGCGGCCCGAGTAGGGTGTGAGATATAAATCTCAGTAGGTCGGGACCACCGATGTCTACCCCAAATATAGACATTTAATTATTAATTTAGAACACATGAAGTCATGCAGAAAATAAAGTAAGCAGTACAAAGTAACTATATACTCAAGTACCTGCTTCATCCCTTAGCTGGTGTCTGAACCTTCACTATTCATTTTTCATGCATAATCAACAATCATTACATAATCATTTTCCATTTATCAATTACTCAAATATTAGTATGAATGTCTTAATATTTTTCCTATGTCTAACATCTCCCATATAATTCACTCACCAAAGATCTCTCTAAAGACCATCTAAGTAATGAACGTAAAGACCGAATCCAAGCATGTTCTTTGGCTTGGATAACACGTCATAAGTTATTGAATTAAATCTTTCATATATTATGTCTAAGCATGTCCACTAAAATTGTGATTCACTAATGGTTCTATCCACTAACAATGGTTCACCCAATTCATTAATATGCATGAACCCTTTCTCATAAACAATTCACAAATCATCATGTCAAAACACCCTTCATAAACCATTAACTTATTTCACGCACAAACAGTTGGACCCACAATCCAATGATAATTAATGGGTGTAGAACATCATATGTAGCACCCTAGTGAGTTTTTTGGAGAATCATTCCATGTCTCACAACACATGGGTATTTGGAGAATCAGTCCCTGACCCGTAAATGATTTTTTTCTTGCAAGATGGCTGTAGAACGCCATGTCTAGGACCCCTTGATTATTTGGAGCATCAGTCCCTATCTAACAACCCATTTATCAATCTTACATATACATCTATAATTGGTTTATAACATCATTTCTAACACCCTATGAGTATTTAGAGCATCAGTCCCTATCTCACAACATATTCATCAATCAAACATATATATTTATCATTGGTTTATAATACCATGTCTAACACCACAAAACCAATCCGCTAATTAATTCAACAATTAATTATCAAAAAATTCTATTCAGATAAGTCAACAAAAAATTAACCATTCAACATCTCATTAATTAATAATTAATTAAAAATTAATTATTCTTACCAATCCAACTGAATAATTAGCTCAACACTTAATTATCTAAATTATTTAACAAGTCTGAACCCATCTATTCAAACAATGGTTCGTCTAAGACTTTAATAATATAGAAGCACACCATAATCATCTCAAAACAGGAGGAACAAATCCAAGATATTTAGTGACAATCTCACACAACATATCACATCTCTAAACAACTCTATCAAAGAAAATATAAGGCATGAAAAACTAATACGAATAAAAAGGTACTCCTGGACCAAAACCATAACAAACAATCAATACACAATCTTATCTTAATGATTGAAAATTAATAAATTCAAAAATTAATTAATTAAATAAAATCTCTTTAACCAATCATCTATTAGTTAATGATTTACCATTTAACATGTAATAATTAATCTATCCATTAATTATTACCAGTTTCAAATTTATCTCCCTAACATGTCAAATATTTAATATTCTCAATATTTAGTAAAGGCCACAAACTAATTCCAACTCATGACTTGATAATTAATTATAAAATTAATTATAATTATAATCAATCTCCCCATTATAATCATTTAACTGTTTAATCATATCACTTTAACCATATTTTCCAAACATTCTTAAACTCAACACAAGTTCAAGTCCTCACTTATCTCATGTGGGCAGAACTAATCAGTAACATAAAAAGGGTCATTCATCGACATATCAAATTCAAGGAAAATAATATTCTCAATTTATTTAAAGAATCTATAATTCTTAAATAAAGTGATAATGATTTGGGACCCTACCTCAGGGTTTTGACGAAAACCACAACGAATAAAGAACCCTCAATAGAAACATGTTTATTTTTCAAGAACATGCCTTAGATCACTTATCCTAGAATTACCAAGAAGAAAACATATCATACTTGTCATCCACACACATATATTTACCCATAATAGGAGTATATCTAAGAAACTGTGAGAAGAGGAGATGTAGATCTAAGTAGATCTAAGAAACTAAACTAGAACGAAGAAGAATATCTACCTACCTCAAGAATTTAGCTTCGATTCACCAAGATAAGACTTAGTATCACCTCCAAAATGCCTGGGTGAGGTTTTCCAACATTCAAGGGAGAGTAATCTCATGTTATGGCCTCTTAGGTAGAAAAACGAGCCATCTAATGGAAAGAACAAGTGAGATCCACAATTTAAGGATCCCATTTAACTGCTCGCACGGTTAGTTCACATGGTTTGATAAACCATGTGATAACCATGTGTTACCTACTGCCATTGACACCTCTCTTGCATGACCTCATCACATGGTCTCTCCTAACTGTTCACCAACTGTGCGGAAGCTACTGCCTCGAAACATCAACTACACATGGTTTGGCTGCATGGTTAGAAAAACTATGAACCGCCCGTGCGACTTCCCCTTTACCTCAAAAACATCTATCAAAGTTATAAAAATGTCATCTTTAGGTGTTACAACGCTCGAAATAAAATTTTGGAGCTCGGTTTATAAAACGACATGTTGATAAACTGAAAAAGAATTTCCGAAACATTCATAATTTTATACCAGTTCAAAACACAGGATCTTACACCATGAGAGGAGCCTCATTCATTTATCTCACCACCAATCCATCTGCATATTCTTATTTAACCATTCAAAAAACACATACCATATAAAAACCAAACACAACCAATGAAAATATAAATTACATTCCATAACCACCAACAAGGGAATTTATACTATTCCATAACCCATTAACACAATTTCAATTTACATTTCATAGCTGTTTAGAAAAATTACCATTCTCATGCCTTAACTGATTAAGTATATTAAACATTTCCCATAAATTAGACAATATGAATCCATTACCAAACATTATACCATTAAGACCATTAATCATTTCCAAATAATTTTCCCACTTATGAATTTCAAGTACAGTTATTATGTCACACAACACATCCACTTTATTACATTCAACCCATTAGGTATACCCCATAATTACATTGTATTAAACCATTCAACATATTCAGAAATTCCCTTATGAAAACCCATTTACATGTTCTAAAGTTAACAGGGAATTCCTAATTTAAAATTTTCATCATTCCATATATATTATTTTTTATAGGAATTTGAACACAATTCATAGCCCATTTGACACAATCTCAATCAACCCTATTAACCATTTTCAAGCCATGCAAAACATCTCATTCTTCCATGATCAAAACCTAGACATAACTATAAATATTGCATTTTCAAATCCAATAAACATAGTCAACATGTTCAATATGTTATCTATGTTATCCCAAGACTACTATATCCCTATTTATAAGAATTTCTGGTTCTGGAATATCGGTGCACCCCATGGGTGGCCCAAATTCATTCTGATCACCCCCACACATACCATGAGATTCATGAGGGGTATAAATCATTAATTTTCCATCCATTTTTACTAATTCATACTCATGTTAAAAAATGTAAAATAACATGGAAGAATTATCTCAACACACATGCATGAATCTATAACAAAACCATGGGATAAAACTTGTAGACAACACACCTCAAATTTGGTTATGAACACACTTCTAACCATGGAATTAGATTCATATTAAAATAACCTTTAAATCTCAACCTATATTCCAATGGAAAAAATGGGGCTCTAGAGAATATTAAAGGGGTATCCAAGTCTATAAATTCTAATCTTGAAAAGAGAAGCAAGAGTTATATTCCACTTACCTAGAGCTTCGATCTGGAACCAATGACGCTCCAAACTACTTAGACATGAGGGATATTAATAAATGGAAGCTCTTGAGTTTTTTTTGGGTTTCACTAGGTATAGAGGAATAATAAAGAGAAGAAAAATAGTATGGGATACTAAATTTCCAATAATGAAAAAACAATAAATTTTTCATCTTTTATTATGGCACAGAGTTTGTCCCTATAATTTTCTAAACCTTGTTCAAAATGTGCACAAGTGACTGCCAATGGTGAAATGGTTGTATAGTTACATGGGGAGATTTAAATGAATTGGATAAATATGCACCAACCGTGACTAATTCCACTATACATGGTTTCAAGTTTTTCCTAGGAATACCGCACAATTTACTTAACAGTTCACCGACCGCACTCCGTGCACTTGTTTGCCTGATTTCCCTTTTTAATGAATTTACCCCTAGTACACCCTTTACCATACCCTTACTCAAAATAAAACTTTCACTAACCATAAAAAAGATATTAAAACCAAAATTTATACAATGTAATCCATTCAAGAATATTGGGACCTTATACATCTCTTGTTATACCTCTCATAGTTTTTTAATTTAAAAGACAACGATGTTTGGAAGGTTTTAAATATAAATATTTGAATCCATAATAAATGTTTGATATTGTGAACACTTTTTTATTTAATATGGCTCATACATGACCATTTTACTTGTTATATCATGAACTTTATTTTACCAATGGTTTTTTAAATTCAGTTTCATGCTCTCTATTTTAATGTATTCTAATAAAAAATATTCATACTATAAATGTTTCATCACCAATTTGATTAATAACCGATATTTATTTTCGATGGTAACTTATATTTGGTATTTTTAAATGTTTATATATAAAAACTTCAGAATATTTCACTTCTTTTTCTCCCTGGGTTATTAAATTCCTTCTAACAATTTCATTGTCTCATTAAATCATATTTTTTCCACTATAAGAGAAATTAACCTGACCTACTCATTTATGTGGGGTATCTTTCAGTTACATTTTCATATTTCATTGTATTATTTTCAATATAACCCTATTTATGAATAAATAATTGATTAATATAATTTAATACAATTTTTCTAGTTATTAAAAAATTTATTAATGATATTTTAAATGTTTTTATTTGGTTAGTTTCAATAAATTTGAAAGTAATCTCTTTTATGTGTTTTCAGGCGAACAAAATTTTCTAGAATCGTTAATATTTTAGAATCCTGCCTTATACATTTTTATTGTTAATAAAATAGACACTTATTATCTTGTATTTATAAATTATATTTACTATAACAAATGTTTTCAAATACTAAAATTTATTCCTTTTTTTAAAATATTATTTTTTAATTGTCCTAAAATGTTCTTTCATGTATATCTAAAACGTTTGACATATCTTGTACCTAATCTTAGATATTATTCATAATGTGTTTATACTTGATCTATTATATCATTTTTACTTTCTAATCGACCAATATATATAAATATGTTCTTATTAAAGTGTATTTCTTTTTAGAATACACTATATTAAATTTAATTGTTTGGAATGTGGTCACTTATATACTCATACATAGATTGATTGGAGAAAATATTAAACTATATTTATTCCTTGTATATATAATATGTAAACAACATATACCTCATTATCTTAATTTAAGGGTATTTATATAGAATGATAGTGAATATTATTGGGTTCTAATTTATTTTTCATGTGTTTATAACATGATTATTATTTATAGAAATATGAAGGATTTATTTATATGATTCAATTTTAAAAGGATATAAAATTAATTGTCTTTAATGGGATATTTATGTTGAAATTAATTAATGATTTAATGTGTAACTCATATTTATGTATTATTTATGGTTCATGTCATAAATAACACTCTAAGGTATTATTTAGATGTTCGTATCTCCTGAGACATGTATAAATGAGTGAAATTAAGTTGTCTAACCAATCATGAGTGTGAGTAGTGAAAATAAAGGTGTATGTGTGAGTAGAGACTCACGACGGTGATTATTATACATGATTATGTTTGTGGAAAATTTCATTTTTATGCTATCTTTCAAGGGATTGACACATTTACATTTGATATGATTTTGATTAAGATTTATGGATAAAGTTCATTTTCTAATTATATCACTCCTCTTTGTCGTGGTATATCTTTATTCATTTTTGATTACATGTAATTCTATCATGAATTATAAAAATCTATTATTATTCCATACTTATTTAATAGGACATTTATCCTCTCCCTAGATGACATGTTGATAATATTTCTCTTATTGAGAGTTTGGTCTCACCCCTTTCTTTTATTTCCATTCCCTAGATTGTGAGGATGATTAAAAATCATGTTAATTATAGAATAAAATATCATGTGGATAAATTATAAAGAAATGGTCACAAGTATTATAAAATGACATTCTTATATAGATGATCCTCAAATACACTTCCATTCTTAGGATTTTTAAATTATTTATGAGATTTAATTTTTAAATTATGAAAATGATTTAAAGTAACTACATTTTTAGTTTAATTCATATCACACTATATCAGAACCAATTTTCAATTAAATTGTTTATTCTGGAATCTCAGTGAGTAGAAGTCATGAACTATTACAAAACTACGAGTAAAAATTTAAAAAATAATAATAAGAGGAAGATCACATGACCTAATGATTTATATGATTAAAAAATTTATCCATATATACATAGATAGGTTGAATGAATTCACAAATTTATGAGAATAATTAAAATAATAATATCTTAGATTTTGAAAAAAAAACATGTCTTGAATGATCTCATAAATCCATGCGGGGATACTATAATTTGCATTGTCAATGTACCACCAAGTACACAATAAATAAATTATGCTATAATAATTAATGGTTTGAAGTCTATGGAGCTACAGGGACCTATCAGTACTTCAAGTCACATAATACTACTTTACTATATTGAATTCCACAATACTACAGTGTCATGTTATTATCTCCATTCAGTAAATATATAGATTGATATAGTTTATATAGTGACCAAAAATGTAGTATGTTGGTATTGGACCTTGGAGAAAGGAGACTCTACCCCTATAACCTACAGAAACATCACGATGGTGATTAAATAGTGAAATTTATAGTTATGTGTGCATTCTGGGACTTTATCTGTTAGTCAAACTCCATCCAATATATAAGGATATATTATTCCAAAGTTTTTTTCATTGTACCTAGTAGGGTAGTCTATGGAACACATTTTGTATATGAGTTTTTTTAAGTTATTTTCTGTTTAGTTTATTTATTTTTTGGAATTAGGATATGATAATTTTTTGAAGCCCCAGGTAAGATTATAAGTGTATGATAATAATTTAATCTTTTGTTAAATTGGATATAGTGTGGTTTCATTCCAATTACATCCATGTCTGGATACTGGAATGTGGATGTTGTTATGACATAGATGCACCTAGTGGGAATCACCCTGGAAATGGGTGGTTGAGTATCAACTAAGTATTTAATTACTGTATCATGAGTGGTCTTAAATACTACCCACCTAACTAGAGACACCTAGGGGATATGTTTTAGTTATTTTAATTTCTCTATATCAACTATTATGGCAGGTTAGAAAAAAATGAGGTTTGAAAACCTAATGGAGAATAATTATTGAAAAATTATAATAACACATATAGATTCATGTGTTAAGTCACATATTAATCGATATTTAATTTTATGGATAAACGGTATGTTGGGATTTCAAAACATAGATTTCAATGATGTTTTTATTAAAAATATTATAAAAAAAGTTCAATCTAAATTGGGGAAAAATTTGTTTTAGGATTAGGTTAAGAATTATATAAGAGGCTAATTGAAGGTATTATAGGATAAGAAAATGGAATCATAAGATAAGTCATATTAGGATTGTTTTTTCATAATAATATTACCATTTACTCTGATTATATTAGATATTATCATAATAATTTTGTTTTTAAAAATTTATTGTAAATAGGATCATTAAAATGAATCAATGAATGACATGTCCCTAGAAACATTTATAACCAAGGAAGGATAATTGATGCATATTTTTGAGATAATGTTTAAAATATAAATACATGCCTATTATGTGGGAAATGACGTGTCTCCTAATATTTAAGATTGTGAATTTGATATTACAATAGAAAATATATTGAGTTTTTCTTATGGATACTTTATCCTTATTCATTTTAGAATATGAGTTAAAATTGTGAGAATAGAATTTATTTATGGGGTGAATGTATTTATCCAAGATTATAATAGATATTTATCTTTTAATTAAATTCTATATTCGATAAAATCTATCACAGTAAACACCAAAATAAAATGATACATGAAAAAATTGAAGAATATTTTTATGAGAATTATAAGAATAATAAACCAAATATTATATAAAAATAAAATAACCAATTAAAAATGATTATATTTAGTAAGGAAATAATTAATAATACTTAATATTAAAAACGATTGTTTTTCTAAATAAATATTTTTTATAGTTTTTGTTATCTTAATAAATTAAATTTAAAACTCCTAAAATATTAGTATATTAAATTAAATATTTCAATTATAAATTGTTATAAAATAATATTAATAGTATTTAATGTTTAAGAACATCACTTTTCAATAATAATAATTTTTTATATTTTTATTTTAAAACAATAGATTTGAATTTTAGAATTTTAATTTTATAAAAGTAATTTATTTTTTATTTAAAAATATCAACATTTGATATGAACAAATTTTTGATATTTTTATTAAGTTAATGATTTGAGAAGAATAGTGAAAATACATGTTTTCCAAAAACTACTAATTTTATGATTTTTTCAGTATATTAGGAAAACCTAGAGGTTTATAAAACATTATAATGGAAAAATGATGTATTTAAGGAGTAAAACTATTATTTTTGGAACACTATTTTAATTTATAAAACCTATGTTTAAGATTTCATATAAATAAGTAATATTGTACAATAAAATAATTTTTTCTTCGCATTTTCTTTTAATTATATATGTTTTTTTAAATTTTGGTTTTGAATTGTTTTGAAAAAAACACAATGATTACTTATTTTTATAATAAATAAATTTCTACCATTAAATATAATCCTTTTAAAATTTGATTCAACACATAAATTTTAATATTAAAAGAATAAATTCTAAAAATATATTTCTGGTAATGTTAAAATTAATTGTTCTTACACATATAATTTTTATTTGAAAAAGATAAATTAAACATTTTGAATAAGTAGGTCTAAATTCTTTAACAGGAACCATTTTAATTTTTCGTACTGAAATAAATTATTGATGTAAAAAATTATTTCCATGTTAAAAAAATCCCACTCTATCTTTTCTATTATACCTTTATAGGCTATCTAAAATATGTTCTCCATTTATATTTAAAATTTTCATTTAAAAAAATGTCAATCCCTTCAACAATTGAAGGATATTCCTTATAAATCATTTTTCAACACATTATAAATCATAATCCTAAACAAAACTATACCCTAATATGTCCTTAACTATCTCCTCATTCCCTAGAAGCCTCGGTCTGAACAAAAAAACCATGATATGGACCCTTAAGATGTCACCAAAGGGAGAACATTCAATGTGAGACGTCATGTTTTCATATGAGCACTCTTCATTTTCTTCATCTTTTACCACCAAAAACATATTATATTCAAAAAAGTTATATAATATTGGAATTTTTTTATCAAAATGTTATTATAGTAATGAAATATTCATTTTATACCTTAATTTAAAACCATTTAAAAAATTAAGACGTCATTATGCATATGTGTGCACCACCGGCTCCATGAATACCGTGCTTGATTTTTTATCATCTCCTTAAATAGATGGTAAACTAATTGTTGTTGATGTGTTATTATGATATTGGTAACATTATTAAAAATGAAAAATTATAAACAAGTCCCTATATTTCTCTCAATATAAAGAAAATGAATGAATCACCCATGCGTAGGGGTAGACTACCACCTCCATGAAAGTGACATATTTCATTTTTAATTTAGTAATTTCTTTTTGGAAAAAATATCTAAAAAAATGAATCAGAACATTAAATAATCTTAAATAAATCACAATAATTGTTTAATAATAATATTATGAATAAAAGATTTCATAACCATACTCACTAATAGATTATAGTTTGTTCTTGTTAGAGTTAGTTTAACCAACTACATGAATAATGCTAGAAATTTCAATAATAGGTATGTAAGGGAAAAAATTACTAGTGATATTGGTAAATAATAAGTAAATATTGATATTTTTATTCTAATATGGATATGTTTATAAGCAACCATTTATTAAGATACCACCTATATATACATATCATGTTCATCATCAACTTATTCATAAAAAATTGTAACTAAAATAGATATAAAATGAAATTAGGAACCCAAAATTAACTATAAAAAAATTATTCAAGTAACTTTAACAATATTGGATTGATGAGATTTTAAATTTTAATTAAAAATTTAAGGTTCCTTTATGAAAAAGGTATTTAAAACAATTGAAACTCATGAACATCCAAAGAAAAAATTAAAAATAAATAATTTATATATAATAAATGATAATAATTTAAATTTATAAATGGTTATATGGATTAATAGTATTCTGAATTAGTTAATTAATGTATTTTTTTAATATACAGGATGTTAAAGTGATTTAAAGGAATTTAGTAATTAAAATAAGAGTATTTGTAAATTGTAATTTTTCTTCATTGAGATATGATGTGAAATCCCCTATTGTTTCTTTTTTATAGTGTATATTTTGGTCATGACTTTTATATGATATATTTTTATGATATGTAATGGGTTTAAAAATCCGTCTCATGTTCTATTTTACATGGGTTTTTTATTTTAATGATATTGATGGTGTAATAAATGCTTTGTCTTAATTTTCAAGTCCATAATAAGAGTTTTATATTTCATACCATAATTTATTTTATATTTCTTTTAAACCACCATTTTGATATGTTATATCTGGAATTATCCTTCAATTTTTTGAGTTCAATATAAAGCCCTATATTTAAAGGAGTTCTAATTAAAATATACTCAATCCATAAAGGTTTACAATAATTTTATTTAGAAATAGAGATTAATTTTGAAAGCTAATCCAAATGTGTGATTTTTACATATTTCCCAATAAAACTCCCTATAATTTTATTCTCACATGGTTATTATTGTGGTTTTACATGTCTTTTCATTATTTCATTTTCCCATTGGCTCATAGTTGTCTCGTTGTATGAGAAACTAACCAGAATCTTCTTTTTTTGGCTGAGTATCTTTATCTTCTATCTCCATATTCATTGGATAATTTTATAAATGTCTTTATTTATTCCTAAATAATAGAATAATTTATTTTTATATAATTATTTATTTTATTAAAATTCATTATATATATTTTTATAATTTTCTATATTGATCATTTTCAAAAAAAAGTGATGAGAATGTATTTAATTATTTCTGTGTGAGCACCTATTTATATTATTGATTATTTTTATGAAACATACCCAATACATTTAAATTGTTTATAGAAGTTAATATTATTATAATAGATTTACAAAATATTTCAATTTTAATAATCATTTTCAAAATAATAATTACATTTCATGTTTACAAATAAATTTTCTAAATGCTACCAAGGAGAGGATTTCATCTATATGTACATATTTTCAGTTATTTTATTTTTAATCAACGATGTTATTAAAATGAAACCATTAAAATTTTCTATTAGGATATTTCTTTTATTAGAAGATTGTTCCATCAATTCTATTTATAAATATGGTTTTCTTTCATGGAATATTCTTTATGAAAACCATATATTACATTCCATTGTTTGAAGGGTATTCAATTAGATACCCATAAATCATTTTATTTTAAAAAATATTTATTAAATCATATAATATTTATCTATATGATCTTAAAATCATATGCCTCAAATCATAATTAAATGTTTATTTCTTAAAATGTTATAGAATATCTTTCAATGGCCATTTATTTTCATTTTTTATCATGTATTGATTATATATGAAATTTTAAATGATATTTTTTTATTACATCTTAAAAGGATAAAAAAATAATTTTATTCTCGTATGTTATTTATATTTTAAAGAATGATTGATTTCCATTGGTAGGCATACATATTGATGATTTATGTGTTGGGTCCCATATAACCCCCTATTACATTGGTTAGAAATTTATATCTCATGAGACACATACTTTTAGTGTTCAATTACAATTTCCATCCAAGAAATAGTATTATTAGTCACTAATGAAGGCATGAGTGTGATTAGTGGCTCAATAAAGTGATAAAACTCTCCATTGTTTTGATTGAATTTTTTTGTTATGCTATATTTTAAGGGAATGATACATTACTATGTCATATTCATGTGAATAAAATTTTCTGATAATATAAATTAACTCAAGATTTTTTTTTTTATTTTGAAATCATATATTTTTGTTCAATTGAGATTAGATTTTATTATTTTCATGAATTATGGAAAACATTTATTGTTCCAAACATTTGTAATAAATTTTTTCTCCCTTAATCAGGTTTTCCCATATTATTTTGAACCAACTCTTGTTAAACTGTTGATACGTTTTCCCTTACTGATAATTTTTGTTCACTCATTCCTTGTGTTTTCATTACCTAGGTTTTGATGAATTGTATATGTTTTTAGAAGTATATAAGTGAGACTATTGTGACTCAATTATAATGAAATGTTAACAAGTGTCATAAAATTAGATTCATATGATGCTAATCATTATTGAAACTAAACATCATGTTATTAGAATAGTGTGAATATATTTAATATATAATGATTAATTTATAGAAATGATTTAATATAAATATATTCTTATCTTGTTTAATGTAAATTTATGTGGAAATCGTTTCTTAAAGGATTTGTTTTTATCTGTGATCAAAGTAATGTATTTTCATGGTGTCGAATAGTTGAATTTAGATTTGGATATAGTTATTATTATGATGGTGGTTATACATTTGATATGTGTAGGGATCATAGTTTTCCCAACCCTAGTCCCATAGGTTCACTTCCATGATATTAGTATTTATTTTTAATATTCACAAATGTGTTTATTATTTATTCATTGAGATCCTCTTTCAATATTCAATAGAAAATAATTTTTCACTTTCAAGGTAATTAGTTAAATGTGATATCTAAATCTCACTAGTTTTTTACTAAAATGATAATGGTATTTTTATAGTTTTAGTTAAACTATAATATTATGGTTTATTTAATAATGGTTATAAACAAATAATGTGGTGGAATACTACTGGACATGTTCAATCACACACTACATATTTGTGTATATAGATGGTATTCTCTAGATATATTTTAAAAGTTTATATAATAATATTTCTATTTAGAGGGATTAGAATATTATCTCAATTATCGTGAAATAGATTTGGTGGCATATGAAATTGTTTATGTTCAACATGGAGTTAACGATGTGACTATTTTTATTTTCATTTAGTATTTGGTTATTTTCATTATCTTTGAATATTTTTTATTTCTTTTTAAGAATAAAAACTCTTTTAATATACTAGATTATTAATTATTTATTGTTATTTTTTGGGTAACATTTTCTGATTACATTTATTAGTGTATTACTTTTTCTAAATGATTAAAACTATTACTCTTGGAAGTAGTTTCTTACCCAAAGAGATCGAAAATGATCACAGAGATTCATCATAGTTTATCTAGGGTATTGAGAACAAATTTCATGGATTTTTACATTATATTCTAGGTTTTTGTTATAGGATGAAAAATTAAAGTTATTAATAATATTTAAAATACCAGGAATCTATATTATTTATAATGTTTCAATATGGAATCTCACTCTACATACTATGTCAGAAATCATTTAATATGTTTTCCCATGTAATGAACGTTAACATATATTCATATAGTTATTATATGATATCATTCATGGGTGCCATGTCTTCCAAAAAAATTATATGAAACCCCATACCTGCACTTAGGAATATGGTTCCCATATAAACATGTTTTACATAATTTAATTAATACTAATTGTAAAAGTCTATATATAATAATCCATAATTAAAAAACAATAAAGGTTACATCTCTTCCTTTGTAGGGATGTCTAGAGCTCATTTATTAGTCATCTTTACCCATATTTTTTTGTATATCTTGGTTAGGATATTCCATGAGGATGTTTCATCTGAATGTTTTTAAATTTGGAAGAATAAGGGGCATTGCATGGTTGGCCCAAATGTTTCCCAAACCGTGTGCGATCACCCAAAAAACAGTGAAATCCCAGATTGAGGAGAATCATATGTTTGGTGCATTGTTTTGAAAATTGTGCACCCTAGCCCAATAAACCATGCATGTATGATTTCGTTCCATTGAAAATTTATAAAAAATTATTGAACCCCCAATATTATACCCTATTCACCCCATATCAGAACTAAATCTATTCCTATAAATATTTAAGCATTAAAGAGGGTCCCAAGGATTTTCATTCCTCATTCATGATGAATTGAATATCCAATCATATGATTATCTTCCCATTTGAAAGGATTTTATTCTTTGTTTTTTCCTCTCTCTCCCATCCCTATTTCTAGATAGAGGGGAATGATTTTTACTCCATCAGTGATTATTTATATATATGTTTTCATGGATATTAATCCATTTTATCTTGATATTAGGATTTATCCCTAGATATACTATTCTATTTCTATTTTAATCACTCAACATAAATTGAGGATTTTTTTGATTTTGAGAACAACCATTAACGATAATGAGGTAGGTGATCCAAATATCAGTTCCTATACAATTTATTTTAATTATGTGTATGTATTTATGAAATATTAATTACCATGATGGGTAAATGAATTTTAGAATTTTATTATTTAATCACTTAATGGGATTATGTAATTGGATAATTAATGGGATTATGAAATTGGTTGATTAATGTGATTATGAATTGATTCATAATGGGAAATAAGAGAGGGTTGGACTAACTAAGAATGGTTAATGGTTTATATGATTAAATGTTTATAAATGGTTTAATGGTGAATTCATCATATTATTCCTTTTTACTAAAGTGATGAACCATGATTATTATGATAAATTAAAATGGTGAAATATTTTGTGAATAATTTATAAATGGGTTAATGATGATTAAATTTGATAAATATGATATACATGATATATGTGATTTATTTATAAAAGGGGTGAGGGATAAGTACTAATTCTCCAAATACCCATGGGGTGATAGACACAGTTTTCTAGTCACCAAATTCTTGCATTTCTATATTATTTTAAGGGATAGGGATTGATGTTCTAAATATTTTTGGGAATTGGTAAACGGACTAATGCTCCAAATACCCATGAGGTACTTGATATGATGTTCTAGGAACATGATATTATCACTAGACTAGTATTCTAAGTTTCCATGTTATGAGATTGGATTTTAATGAATAATGAAATCCCATGATATAATTAATTGTGATTCCCAATGTGATATGGTTCAGACTATGGGATTGGATGAAATAAGTATTCATAATTTAGGTTTTATCATGAACCCGTGAAATTTAGTTGTTTATTTAAATAATAAAAGAATGTGATAACTATTTACATTGTTTAAGGAAATTTATTCTTTTTTACAGTTACAAACACTATTAAAGAATAGTCATTGTTTTATATTCCCTTGGTTCTGGAATACTAAGTTGTACTAACACTGTACTCAGGCTTCTTAATCGATACCCAAATAGAAATCCTATTTATATGACATAAATAGGGCTGGATCCCTATATAAGGTGGATGAGTTGGAATTGAGTATGGATGAGGGAACTATACATGATGTTGGGACCCACTTGTGAGTTTACATCATGTATTTATTTTGGGTTTTTTATATTGACACATAAATCATATATGGAAACACAAATCTTCTAATTGGGTTGGGGTATTGTTTCCCTATTTTGGTTTATCATGTAATACTAGTCTGAATTGTTTACGATATGATTATGGTTAATGGTTATATAATTTGTTTATTTATTTATTTATGTTTTTTGGATGCCTTTATAATGACGTTATTGTTTCCACATATTATTTATTTGACCTTAACTCCTATTTGGAAACCTCTTTTATATGGGGAACTTCTTTTGAGGTAATTTGACCAACCAACTCGGTGAACTAGTATGTGGAACTTGGGATTAGATGTCACAAAGAGGTATCAAAGGGGATTTATTTTCTTTTATTTTGTATATCAATTTATTAAATATAGATAGGATTCTATGATGAGTTGGTCCATGGTCAATAGATCATTCATGGGAGTAGATAAACCATGTAAGGGGGTAAAATCCTAGTACCCAGGGTAAGATTTCTGTTATTGATATCTATTGTTACGGTTGGATGTTATTTCACCTTGAGTGATGCACTTGGTGTGCCATGTCATTAATGGTTTCTTATAATTTTCTTTATGTCCTAGAAATGGATTGTATTTGAGTATACATGCAACATTTGGGGCACTCATGATTTATTATTACATGAATTATTTTAGGCATGTAATGAAAGAATATTTTCGGAAGAGTTGTTTAAATGAAAATGCTATTATTTATTGTGAATTTTAAATGAAAAAGGTTTGTAATATGAAATTTTGAATTTTATCACATGATAATTATGGTAATTGAAACATAGGAATGGGTGTGAAATGAAAAAAATATAAATATGAAAATATTTTTTACATTGAATCCATGATCCATGAGGGGGATGAATGAGGGTAGCGATAGTGCCTTAGTTTTGACTATGTGGTGGGGGTAAGGGGGGTTACTTGTTATGAACTGATGTTAATACATCATACATAGATGTTATATTAATTATTTTTTCTATGTATTATGATTTTTTTTGGTATTTTAGAGATATCCCTCCATGATGATGTTTATTGATAGGATAACAAGAGGAAATTACTGGAAATGTGCCTCTAGTAGTGAACCGAGAGGATCCCATAGTTCTGGGAGAGGAATATGGAGAGTATTTACATAAAAAAATTTCTCTGTTTATAAAATTATGGAAGATACCTGGGGAAGGATGTAAAAAGTTTTTACAACTTGATATGGGCATTAAAGTTACAATACCCTTGTAATTTCACCAAGGAAGTTGTACCTGAGGCAACTGAGTTCTGGAATGAGTCTATCCAAATGATACATGACCACTTAGAGAACCGTAAAATGATAAATTCAAAATTAATGTTAATATGTTACATGATCAAGCAAGTAATTGGTATAAAATCTACACTAATGAGTGAAAATTATAGATTATGGAGGTGAGGTATTTTTAAAAGAAGTTATTAGAGAACATTTACCATGTGACACATAGGAATGAGAGGGAAGCATAGTTTATGAGACTGACCTAATTAAGTATTTCTATGATGGAAAACATTGGTCTCTTTTCTAATTCACCACATT
The DNA here is from genome assembly GCA_963277665.1 of Viscum album. Taxonomy (NCBI): domain Eukaryota; kingdom Viridiplantae; phylum Streptophyta; class Magnoliopsida; order Santalales; family Viscaceae; genus Viscum; species Viscum album. The sequence continues at coordinate 1,596,430,887 of OY728150.1, forward strand.
TTGTTATTTCATTGGTAGGAGATGAGGCAACAATGGTGAAACATTTTTAGGATTGGCTTAAATGTGACATTAATTTATTGGTCAATATATTCCACTTTATATTTTTCACAAGTGCTGAGTAATGTTCTAATTTCTGAGGAGAACCTAAATGAGGCTTCTCATGAGATTTAGGTGGTTTCTACTAGAATATCAATGGTACCTTTTTGGAGTTAGTAAGAATCACAATGATATTGTTAACAAGTTTAGTAAAACATAGAGTGTCTAGAGGAAGGAGAAGATACTCAGAACCTTACTCAAGGTATCTTCAACCAGTGTTTTAGGTTGGCTCACTACCTAGATAGTGACCCAAACCACTAGTAGAGTGAAAATATTTTGGTAATATGTGACATCCAAAATAATAATACAAGAACCGAAAATAGATGTGTAATGATGGAGGAGCTAGGAAGAATCAGAGTGGTTAATGGGGTACTTCTAACCCATATTAGTAATGAAATCATAGTTCAAATAAGAATCATGGTTGAGGTAGATGATGTGGTTCATCATTGAAAGAAAGACCATATCAGTAGAGTGGTACAACTAAATGGACTCAGACACCAGCACAGGGAAAAGGGACAGTAATGTTGGATGAATTCCAGGTTAATATTGTGGATAGTGAGGATAGAACATAAATGGATAGAGGTACTATTCATGTTGATTCAAATATATATATATCTCCTTATTTAAAATAAGATTCTATAATTATTTTATATCTACATAACATTTGAATGGGTTGAGTCTGATGTTGTATTTTGTGAGTGGAGTCATGATGATTGATGCGCTATTTAGAGTATGGTTGAGAGACATATGTTTATGAAATGGGTGTTCTTTCAAGGCTGGGTAGAATTATTTTATAGGGGATCTATACATACTCTATATGTTAGGATTTGACCTGATTTTGGTTGTGTACTAGTTTTTAGCAAAGCGCGCGCAAATAGATTTTTACTAGAAGTGATTGACCTTTATGTCTCCTGGGGGTGAAAATTATGTCCATCATGGTGGGTGGAGTATCATGGAATTCCTGGTACTGAAAATTCAACAACAACTTTGGGAGATTATCATCTAGGTTGCATGTTTATTCCTATATTATGGGGGTATGAAGATGGTTTTCTTTCCACCCATATAAGATCAATTCTAGTATATGTTTCAGGAGGACATCTCAGGGATACCACCTTATATAAACGTAATGTTTAAAATTGAGCTCATTCATAGAGAAAATATGGTTTCCATTCCACCATATAGAATGACCTCAAAATAGATCCAACAGCTTAATACTAATCTAGAAGAGTTGATGAATGATATATTTATCTATATGATTTTTTTGCCTTAGGGTTCTCTAGTCTTTTTTATAAGATGGTTGACAGAGACTTAAACTTATGTGTTGATTAACAAAAATAAAACAATATTATTGTAAAGAATTGATATTCTCTTACACGTATTAATGATCTCATTGACTAGTTTAGAGGATCTTGTGTGGTATCCATCATTTACATGAGATTGGGGTATCATAAGTTGATATTTAGAGCATCTGATACACCATATATAACTTTAAGAATAAGGAATGGACTATATGAGATCATCATGATACCATTTGGGCTTAAGTATGTCCCCACTACATTTATGGCCTTAATGAAATGAGTCATCCACCCATACCTGGATGTGTTTTAATTTGTTTTTGTGGATAATTTCTTGGTGTAGTTAAAGAGTCATGAAAGTCATTACCAACATATTAACAAGATCCTGAGTCTACGATGAAAGCATTGGATGTACTCCAATCTATCTAAATTTCAATTTTGGAAAAACATGGTATATATATTGGGTCACATCATCTTAGAAGAATGTGTGTCAGTGGACCTAGAGATGGTGCAAGAAGTGGTTTCTTGGGAGTATCCCAAGTATGTTTTTGATATGTATATATTTATGGGTTTTATGGGTTATTATTGGAGGTTCATCATGGACTTTTCCCACTTCGAAGAACTAATTCTGATCTTGACAAAGAAAGGTGTTATGTTTGAATAGTCTGAATCATTTGAGAATGATTTCTAGGTGTTGAAGAAGCATTTGGATACTGCACCAATTTTGATCCTACCTGATTTGGTTGTGGAGTGTATGATGTTTTTTGATGCATTCAAAATATGTCTCAGAGCATTGTTAATTTAGGGATATTGAGTTGTGGCGTATGGGTCACAATAGATTAGGAAACTAGAATGGAACTACCCAATGCATGAACTCATGTTAGGTATTGTGGTTTAGACTTGAAGTGTTGGTTTTGTTATCTCTTATGTCAAAGGGTTACTATGTATACTAACCACAACATCATAATGTATATAGTTTGATAGTGTTATTTGAATATCAAAAAATAGAGGAGGGTTAAATATTTGAAATAATTTGATTTTTACATGTAATATATTACTAAGAAGGGAAACAATGTGACTAATTTGAGTTGGAAAACTCAATCTCAGGCATTACATTATTCTTGTTCTAAGTGTAAGATAATAAATTTACTAGAAGAGATGCAAATTGTGGAACAGTAGGGCTAGGAGAAGATGAAATAATATTAGTATCAGTGGAATCCACATTTTTTAGATAGACCAGGGAGTGTAATTAGGAGGATCCAGATTTTTTCTCCATGAGGTAAAGCCTTATAGATGGGGATTCACCTTTGGATTGGACCATATATAAGGATGATATCATCTATGTCATGAATCATGTAGTAGTTTTTAAGTGTACATCAATAGGTGAAGGCTTAGCATCAACAACCTATTTTTTTAATATAGATTCTCTCTATTATAGAATAGATATGGGAAAATGTTACAATGGACATCATGGTGGGTCTAATGAGGATGCCTTAAAATATTTAGACTATTTTGTGATTGTGGATTGAATGGAGAATGTAACACATTTTTTTCCTATCTAGGAGAAATTCATAGTGGATTAGTTGTGAGACATGTATATTTGAGTGATAGTACATCTACACCAGGTTCCATAGAGTATAGTTTCAAACTATGACTCATGTTTAAATTGTTCTTATGCAAAGGATTATAGAAGGTTCTTGGTACTTATTTATTACTGGGTATATCTTTTCACCCATAAAAATATGGATTGTCGAAATGTAACAAACAAGTGTTAGAGGATTTCAAAGAGCATACATTCCTATGATTGGATGTTCTTGGGAGATGTACTTAGCCATTATTGAGTTCACCTAATAAAATAATTATCAGGAAACTATTCAAGTTTGACCATATGAGCCTCTTCATGGTTGGGCATGCATACTGCATCTATGTTGGATGGAGGCGTGCGATTCATTGTTTTTAGGACTGATTATCTCAGAGGAGACATCAGAGAAGGTCCGATTGATTTTGAAACTTATGGATATAGATCAGATTAGGAAGAATTTGTATGTTTATTGATGAAGATGACCCATTGAGTTTAAAATGGTGATCTGGTGTTCCTTCAGGTGGTTCATAGGATGGGACACTGTAGGATTCATAGAGATGGAATGCTTGTGCCTAGGTTTGTTGGACATTTTGAGATCATGGAATGAATCAGACTGATGTTATATTAGTTGGATATTTAATAGAGGTTTAGTACTGTGAATGTTGTTTTCCTTGTGTCATAGATTCTACTATATCACTCTAACCTCACATTTGATCAATGTTGATAATGTTCACCTTGAGACTGAAGTTTCATTTTAGGAGAATTCAATACGAGTTATTGATTTTAGTGAGAAAGTGTTGTGGGGAATGACTATGTAGATAGTACGAGTGTTACGGAAACAGGTTCGTATACAAAAGAAAAAATGGGATAGTGAAGTAGTTATTTGGGATCAATGGCCTGATATTTGTACCTAGGAATATTAGAGGTGATTGGGAGTACAAATTGAAAATGAGATTTTATAAGGTTGGGGAGATTGTATGATTTTGATCTATTTGGGGATGTCTTGAGCTCAGTCAAATGTACTTTTTTACCATTATTTGTGGTATATCTTGGTTCGGTTTTAATTAAGCGATGTTTCAGTTGAAAATATTGAAATTTGAAAGAAGGGGTAGTGTAAGATTAACACACATTTTCCCAAACCTTATGATTTCCCCCAAAAAACAATGTAATAATATATAGAATGGAATTTCATCATTAGCACATAGTTTGAAAAATTTAAGGCCCCATTAATAAAAAATTTTAATCCTTATATGAGGTTCATGGTTAGTGCTCACAGTTTTACAAACAATGCTCCCCATCCTTCAAAACCACGCACATAGGACGTAATTTCCATGAAAATTTATAAACAATTACCAATGCCCTTGTTATTAAACCCTTATCACCCCTCCCCAGGCCTAAACTTATTAATACAAATTTTTTTAGCTACCACGAGGGTTCTAAGGCTTCTGAAACCCCTTTCTTTATGAATAATGATTCAATCAAAGGATCTTCTTTCCAATGGTAAGGGTTTTCTTACCCATTTGTTTTCATCTCTCCCTCGTACCTATTTTTTTGATGAAGATGAATTGTTACACCATTTTCAATTGTTTCGATTCATGTTTTCATGGATATTAATTATTTTGATCTTGATCTTAGGATTTGGACCAATATTTTCTTCACCGTTGTGATTTCAATCGTTCAACTTCTTTTTGGGAATTTTATGGTTTAGTTTACATCCATCAATAATCTTGATATTTCTATTTTAAAATCGAAATCCTATAGTCTTGATTTTAATTGTGTGTATGCATTTGTGAAACATCAATTTCCACATTTGGAAGGTGCATTTTGTAATTGAATTAATTAATCAATTAATGGGGTTATGACAATTTTGAATTATTTTGATTATGAAATTTCTAGATTAATTTTATTATGAATTGATTGATAATGGGAATTAATATATGGTTGGATTAACCTAGAAGGGTTAATGGGTTTTATAATTAAATGTTGAAAATTGGTTTAATGGTGGATAGTTCATATTATTCCTTGTGAATAAAGTGATAACCCATGATTTTTTGGACAAATTATAATGGTTCACTATTTTATGAATAACACATAATAGGGTTAATGATGATTATCTTTGATAAATGTGATATACTTTTTTAACTGATTAATATGGCGTGGGAAGTGGAACGATTCTCTAAATAACCATGATGTGCAAGGCATGTCGTTTTAGTCACCAAATGAATGCATACTAATAGTATTATATGGGACACTAAATGATGATGTATATACCCATGGGGTATGAGATGTGGTCTGATGCTCCATATATCCACATGGTGCTATATATGATGTTATAAGACTATGATATTGGCATTGGACTGGTGTTCCATGTTGGCATGTTATGAAATTTTATTTAATTGAAAACTGAAATACCATCATAAAATCATTTGTGATTCCCTATATGATATGGTTCAAACTCATTCATGAGACAAATAAAGTATTGATATTTCAGTTGTCATCATGAACCTGGGATATTTATGTAGATAATTATGGAAAAAAGGAATATGATAATTTTTTTACATTGTTTATAAAAATTTATTTTTTATTAATTTGTTTAAAATATTATAGACTAGATATTTTTTTTGCTGTCATTTGAAGTGGAAAAATGATTTGTAGTCACACCCTACTGAGTATGCCTGATTGGCACCCAAATCAACTTCATGCTTGTACGATAAGATATGGGAAATATCCCTATGTTAGATTGATGATTCAGGATAGAGCATGGAAGATGGAAACATATATTATATCAATAAATTATTGGCAGGTTTTTGTGTTTGTTTATTTTGGGTTTTGTATATCGACACTTGACACATATATAGAATTATATATCCACTGCTTTCAATTGGATATTTTTTCCTTGTTTTGGTGTAACATGTAATACATGTATATATTGGTTGTGGAATTATTCTTTTTATTACATATATCATTTAGTTATTGTTTATTTATTTATACTATTTGGATACTTTAATAAAGTGGCTATATTCTCCCCATGTTATATATTTGACATTCGATACTAGTTGGCATTTATGTAATGATATATAGAGATATTGGACATAACATAAGATGATAAATTTCGTCTTATTTTTATAAAATGGTGAATTTTGTCATTATATATAAAAAATAATTAATTCACGACAATTCCAACATCTCCCCCAAATTCATTCATACATAATATCCTTTTAATCATGTAATAATTAACACATTTCTCCATAACCTAGGGAAATGGAAACATAATATATTGTGATCTCAAACACCCAGTAAAGGAAGCATGTAGTATAAAAAATCATTTAATAAACATGGCATAAATATTATGATACGACTCGACACACAACATGAATACATAATCCACATGAAAATGGGAGGATGATTTATCAATAAAAATAAATGAAAAATGGATATAAAAAATACTCATCTCGTATCAATGGAATTCCTAATGTTGGAAATCCAAAAACATTTAATAATACATTCTTCTAAAAAACAATACTCTTTGTCGAGACCGCAATCACAAAATCTGGCTATATTGGAAAGGAATTAAAAAAGTAACTCAATCCAGTTTGGTCCCATGAGACCCATTGATGCATCAAGGGTATAAATAATTCTTGGCTTTTTCCATCACCAGATTAATTCCAATGAATTCACCATAAGATTTAACAAGACCTTTCATATCATTCCCTGTGGAACCTCTTTTTGAATTACATTTTGTTGTCCATATAAAATTAAATATAGAAGTCAAATAAAAAATAGATTTTTATTAGTATTAAATAGTAATAAAAAATTCAATAATTTTTCTTATGTCTAAAAAGGGATATCACGATCATAAATCATCCAAATAATTATGTTTTATGGAAAAGCATTATAATAATAAATTCCACTATTCATATGCAAGGGAATAAATTTTTTTGGAATGTCAATACATTTTATCATGTTTATAAAAGGGATACCAATATCATATTCCATATAGAGAATCAAGGTGGTTTGTTAAAAATTACATAGTAAAATTTCCATTAATTTTTCATATTGAAAAAATAATATAAAAAATTCCATTATTTTCCCCAAATAAATATAACAACATTATTTCTATATGACAATTATCCGATCAAAATTATTTAAAATGTAATAATAAATCCATATTGAGAAATGAGTATATGAATTAGTCAATACATGAAAAACAAGATCCTAATACATTGATAAGAAGATGGTGGGTGGTTTTGATAAAATATATCCTCACTGTAATGATGGAATCCTATAAGGATGTGGACAAGGATGAAAAACATCCCAACAAAAGAATTCTTGAATGATACTTCCCAATAATGGATCATGAATTATATTGGTTTTTTATTATGAGTTCATTTTCCCCAATGATAACATTGATATGAAATTAAATAGGGTAATGTGTTTTTTTATTAAAAAAATTAAAATTAAAAGACAAAATAAAAGATGTTTAAAAAATTACACTTCATTAATTAATAAATGGATAAAAAATCCAGTCAAGAATAAGAATATAAATAGATTCAATGATATTAGGAGAATGGATATCATAAAACATATTTCAGTGAAAAAATTATCAGAAAAAATATTACCATTTTAAAAATTAATAACATTATCATATTAGTCAAAAAATTACTATAATACCACAAATATTATAATCATAACAAATAGTATACTATGGAAAAGAATCAATTTCAATGATGTTTAAAATGTAAACTTATTATAACAATAATAACACACATGATTTATTAATGAAATACTATTTTAGAACATCAATGTCTTGATTGAAGAAAATGCATATTGATGTATAGAATTAGGATCAGAATTGGGGGGGATGAAAATATTAAGGGTGAAATAATGGGGAAGAAATAAAAATATATAGAAAATAAACATATATATTAGGTATTATGGGTGGGGAATTTTAAACAGGAAGAGGGAAATAAGACATACAATGTTGGGGAAATTTTGGTTTTTAGGGAGGAGTTGATGACTTAATTTATGAAAATTGAAAACCATGAGAAGATAAAAAGGAAAATTTGGATTTTAGGGTAAAGGGAGAGGTTATTAATATTAGGGGAGGAAAATAAGTAATCCAATATACAGTGAATGGTGATTTGGGTCTCTGAAGATGATATATAACAGGATTGAGTGTAGAGGTAAGTGGTGTGAGAGGGTCATTCTCATTTGGAGTAGGGGGGATAGAAACATGAGGAGAAACAATTAATTGGTTGCAAAATATTATTGTAAATTATGGTTTTATTTTTAATTAATATTCCCCATATGTGAATTTGAATGAGAGTTAGTAGATTCTAAAATATAATAATTTACTAAATATTTGAAATTAAATAGTTCCTAGATGGTGGAATAAAAAAATAATACATTAAAAGGCAAGTGACCTTACCTTTGTGTTAAATTTCTAATTTGGATAGTACAGTGATGATTTCATGAGATGTTAGAGGAGATACGATTAGTCAGAGTAGACAACAGATGATGAAAATCCATGCAAGAGATCTGTTAATACTATAGAAGTGGTGTAATGACCTGCAGTCATCTAATGTATAAACTAAAAATTAATCCTACATTTATAATAAGAGGAAAAAGTAATTCATGACCAATAATATTGAATAGTTAAATAACATTCACTAAAAAAATTCCAAATTAGAGAACATAATACTTTTTTTTATGAAACTCATGTTTTAATTACACTCTATAAACATACATAAATGGAAGAAGTATTTATACATGCATAGAATCAAGCAACTATTCATGAAAAGTATGATTAAAAATAACAAAAATGAAATTACATGTGACTTATATATGAGGCTCTAATATGCTTGGAGACACCACATGAAACATGCCATCAATCATACATAACATAACCATATAAATAAAATGAATCCAATGTAAAAATTCAACAATTTTTACAATATAATGAATCTTATTGAAACATATCGTGACATTTCATGATTAAAGTCAATGTAACTAAGTTTAATGATCTTCCATGTGTAAAACCACATTGTACACATTTTACTAAAATTAAATTATGTAATCAAAATAAAATATCTAGTTGTTAAGAAACATATTTTTCATGTCAAGAAACACTACTTCTTAAATATTGAAAATAGATTAGATATTTTTTTTATAAAATCCAATTCATTATTAATTGTAAGTGATAGAGAAAATACCATGAAACCATATACTATATTTAAGAAAATAAATTTTGTATAAAATAATGACCCCAAAAATTACTATTTTTTAATAAATTGAGTACCAAAGAAAATAAATGTTATAGAAACTTAAAACATGAATGAAGAAAATATGTGTATATAAAATATGTATACTAAAAAATGAATACAAAACATATGAAGAGAAAAACATATGAACTAATAAAGAAATTAAGTGAATGATTGAATTTATATTTGTTGAATTTGGTTTGGAAAATTAAAAAATGAATTGTTAATGCTTAAGATATAGAAAAAAGGATTTTGGATAATACATAATGTGAATAAAAGAGTAAATATAGAATCCTGAGTAATATAATAAAAATTTTAAATAGTTAATATTGGAAACATATATTGTGAATCAATATGAAGAATAAATTGCAAATAAATGAACATTTATGGAGTCAATACATTATGAGAAGATAGAAAATATAGTTAGATAGAATTAATATATTGATAATATAGGGTAAACGTATAATAAATGTTTTTATAGAATTAGATAGTTTAGTTCTTCTTCAAAGAGGCCCATCCCAACAACCTCTGAGATATAGTAGCAATTAATTTATATTTTTCTATCCATGAGAGAAGTATAATTGTTCGAGGTTTACATAGTAAATTGAATATCTAAATTATAAATTTGATTTAAAATAGAATGATTAGTAAATTTTACATAAAAAGAGAATGATTTTATTAATTAAATTCTCTAGAAAAATAATACTGCATTCAATTTTCATTCATTTCTATTTTCAGTTCATGATATTAAAAAATATTCAATCGAAAAAAAGAAAATAATAGAACAATAAAGGTTGAATTTCATTTTCATATGGAAGAATATTGAAAAAAATAAACAATGAACAAACATTGTAGTCATATTTTCTACACTTTGGATGATGATGAATGGGACCATAAAATATTATTTTGGAAAAATGAACAAATAAATATATTCTATACAATTGTAAAATATTGAACATGAAATTAAACTATTTACAAATTAATAATACGATAATTAGTTTTAAAAAATATCTATCAGACACATGATAAAAAAATATATTAAAATATCAACGGGTATTTCTTGTAGTAAGAGTTTTAACATTTTACATGTAGAATAATGTTTAGAGCTATATAAGTAGTAGAGGTAATTTCATTTTAGAATAATAAAAGGAAAATAAAAGACTTAAAATGTTTGTGAAGTCTGAACTATTAAGGGAGAAATGGAAAATTTTATTTGAAATATAAGGAAAAAATTGAATGTTTCTCAAAAATACAAGTTGAAAATTATAAAACAAAAGAATGTGACTTGATGTATGATAGAAATCAATATTAAAAAAAATTAAAATTAATGATTATAAAAATTCTTTAAATTCATAGGAATGATATTTATAATGATTGAACACGTAATGATTTCCCTTTCAAACTTTATATTATGCACATATGATTTTAATCCTCATAAATCATTCTCATTTAAAATTATTTTTACTCTAAACATATGTATATTAAACCCATAAAACACATTCATCCTACCATATTTGACTCACTCCTTTCTATTTGTCACTGATAGAAATGAATACTAAGAAGGAACTGTAATTTAATATTTTTATAAACTTTAAACAGTGATAAAACACTTATCCCCATCATCTCAATGTTATGATCCTAAAACATATAATTAAATCAATTACATGGTATGAACACATATATATATGATTCAAATGAACAATATGAAAAAAATTAACACTTAGAATGGATTTTAAATACATATTCTATAGCATTACAATGATAAAAATCGAATATTTATTTTAATAAACTGATATATCTATACACTATAAATTAGAATGATTTCTAATGGGCCATTTTAAATCATGATCAATTTTATTATAAAAATTGAAAATCCATGGAACCATAAGTTTTTATATAGATGTATTTACAAAAAATTAATATTTTAAAACAAAAAATAGATATGACCACCAAAATAATATAGGAAAGAAATCGTCAACCTTTTATATAAGTAGTAAAAAATGAAAAATATTTTAGATTATTTATATAATTATTTATTGAACATAGTAATAGTAAATTTAACATGATAATTAGAAAAATCATTGATTATTTTCTTAATTTCATTAATCCTAATTAGATAGCCATGTTGTAAGTAAAAACAATTACATATATATTAAAAAGTAAAAGAATATACTTATGGATTCAATCATTTCTGTATGAAGAATAATTATTCATAAAAAAATTATGAGTGTTGATGAAAAATGAATTTTCAAATAATAGTATCATGAATTCATTAGGTAATTACATAAAATATTTTTATATATATAAATATATTAGTATGAAATGAAATTTTCATAATAGAGATGTTTTGATAAATCATTTTAAAAAAATGTTTTGAATCCATTTTAGAAATAATGATAACAATGATAATTAATGTTTTTCATGGAATGAAAATATGATTTTAATATAATAATTTCATTGTATATATTACATATTGGGGTGGTTGTAATTTTAAATTTATTCTTATAATGGAAACAAAAATATTAATGGCAGACTTATGTCTGTTTAAAATATAAATATTGCAGAACCACAATGTTATGCTATAAAGAAAATAACGAATTTAATAATGAATTCAATAAGATGAATTAATAGTGGAGAAAATAATAATAGAATACATTATTATCAATTCATAAGGGTTTATAACTAAAAGAGAAGAGATGAGAAAATGTACAGTAGTAATAAAAAAATTGTTTAATGAAATAGAAAACATACTTCTAAAATGATATATGTTTTTAAATTAATTATAATAACCATATAAGTTTATTGATCAGGTATAATAGAGTTAAATAGATATAATTTAATCTTATATTATATTAAAATATATTTGTAATTGAGATTTTTTTAGCTTCACAAATCAAGTTTCATTTCTTAAACAAGTTGAAAATCAGGCTATAACCATAGGAAATGGTAATTAATAAATTATAAATGTTCTAAACCATATCCCATATCCATGTGAATGTGGACCATGGGTCCTATTGATGTGGATATATCATGGAATATGTATCCACAATAACTAACCAAGATAATAGTGTACATCCATATGGAAACCCATCCACGAAGTGTACATAATGCACATGGACAAATCTTTAGCAAGAGGTATAAGAATGATTGATATGATATTATTTATATTATTCATAATATAAAATAACTAATGTCACATTGAATAAATTTTAAAACAAAATGAAACTTTTTTTAGTGCTAGAAACTAAAAGGAAAACATTAATAAATATCAATATTTTTCACTATTTAATGATGAATCAGAATATTAAAAAGAAATTAAATAATTAATCCTATGTTAATTTTGACATGATGAATAAAAAATTAATTTAATATTTTCAAATTAATATTCTAAAATATATAAATTAATATTTTAAATAAATACTTATAATAAATGAAAATGAATTTAATATCTATGACAAAATTTCCCTTTTGATTTTAAAAATAATGATATTATTATAATGAAAGAAAATATAAAAAATCTAAATATTGAATACTAGTAAGGAATTATATTCATTATTAAATTTACCTGCATTGTAACATGAGGTTATTCAAATGAATATTCATGTTATCAATAATCCATGTGTGTGGTATATACCATGATGAGTGGCACGATAATAATCACATTATAGTTAAAACTCGAAGTCATCCCTTACCAATGATCATCATTGAATAGAAAGGGTTGTAAATAAATGTTAATACCAATATAATTAGAATATTCTATATTTATATAGATTCCACCCAAAATACAATAAAGTAGTTTTATGTTCAATATTAACCCACTATATATACAAGCTAAAATTTCTGTCATTCATTCGTTAGTATTCCACGGTTTCATTTTCCATAGTGATCCCTAATATGTGAGGATAAAAAGGTAACTCATATGTGAACCTTCATATGTTGATAAATTTATTATTAAAAAATCAAGGATAAGAGAATCAATGGGTGGTCAGGTATGTGGATGTTTATGTGTTAAATATTTACAAACAAGTTATCTCACAATCCATTTATCTCCATATTACTATAAATTGGGAATTGGGGTAGTTTATTTAATATAAAGATAAGTGTAATTTAATGTGTTTATCTACTCAACAAGGTGAAATGTGATATTCTAGTATTTTTCTAAAAAAACATGAGATATTTTTACCCTTCTTATTTAAAATTTACATAGATATTTTTTAAGTTTTGAGTTTGATTATATGAAATAATAATATTATGAGTCTCATGGTAAGACACGATTCTTAGGAATTTTATGAAAAACTAAATTGTTTAATAAAGTAATTTTAAAATTTATGTACCAGATATATTTTATAACACAAGATTCCATAAACTAGTGTCTATTTTCTTCAACCTATTAAGTAAAAATATATTTATATGAAAATAAATTGTGTATAATGAAAACTCATTTATTCATGTGATCTCAGTGTATTATGCTCTTTATTGGTGTGTTTTAGATTTAATTTTCCAAGAACGGAGTCCCCACGATCACTTATACATTCCACAATAATGTTTTAGTTTTTTATTATGAAATTTCCATGTGTTAGAAAAAAATTTCAATTGGACTTATGGAATGTTTTGGAAAATGGGAATAATGTGAGTTAAATTCATGAAAAAAATCAATAAAATATTATTTTTCCTCTCATTCCTCAATCTAGGACATTATAGAGAAGAAATAACAACATAAAATTTGTGAAAGGTCCTCCATCACTATCATTGGGTCTATAATGGGTTAAATGTCTAAGTTAACTTCAATTATTTTCTATTATGTCCCAAAAAATGTTATCACATAAACCTAAAACATCACACAACATATGACTTAGTTAACTTATTATAAATTTAAAAAATATTTTATCACTCACTTATAATAGTCTTACAAGTAATTTGATAAAATATAAATAATTTACTCAGCTTGTATTTTCTTATTCAGTTTCATGAAACCTAAATAATTAATATTAATTAAAAAATACATTTTTCACTTTTTTACATATTTAGGAATAAATAACATTTAACTACCATAAGAAATAAAAAAATTCATATAATTATAAAATTTTAAAAAATATAATTATATTTATATATTCTTTAAATAGTGACCATTCACTCTTAGATCCTCATTAGCCCATGAAAATTCTGCTTACTTCTTCTTGGTGAATAAATCATCTAGAATGTTTGAAATTTTGTATACACATTATGAATAAACAATTAACTAACCAATTTCATTGAGAAGAGCTGATGGTTCCACTTATTGTAGGTGACATTCATCAGACTCAGAAGGCTTCCAATAAATCCGGAGGGTTTAACAAGAATGTGGGGGATTGTTTTACAATTTTTACATACACATGAAAACCCAAAAACACAACCATATGATAAAAACCCAAATTTTTATATATATAAGATACATGAGAGAAACCAACAACTCAATGTATTAATATATATAAATCAGCGTAAAAATAGAAAAAGAATTACAAAAACTAAGATTTAAAAATAAAAAAAGAACCAGACACGAAGGTTGCAACACACAAGACTCCAAGAACATGAAAAACACCCAAGATCCATCTCCAATATACCTAATCGTAACATCATGATACATTAAAAATGAATAATGAAATATTCCCCATACTAATATCATAGAAAAAAATCCTCATTCACACCAAATTTTATATGTAAGGTTTGAGTAATCATACCTAAAAGGAAAACACTAAGAGATTGTTCGAACATGCCACTAATAATATAATTGAGTTAAAACATTGTTTTTTAAAATATAGTTATATAATATATCAAGTGATTATAGAAATTTCATAGTTTATATATAAAACCTATAGAGAGATATGTCAAGACTAGTTCACCCATTATACAGCTCTCATAACTAGCATAATATGTTCTTTTCAACACACCTGGAAAACCCATTCCTTATTCACTCACCAGAAATAATAATTTTTTATTATCTAACAATAGTCATTATCAGTGCTTGATTAAAGCACATATAAAAGCTACCATTATTTGTTCTTGAAAAATTGTTGATAAATGGTACCTTTTTTCCTTACTAAAAAATCACTGATAAAATGCCCCCTTTATCTGTGTTTTTAGCAAAGATAATAGAAACCCTTTATCATTGATTTTTTCTAGAATTGATAAAAATAATACTTATGATAACTTTTTTATCATGGATAAAGGCCATTTTATCAATGTTAAGAAAACATTCATACAATGGGAACCTTTTTTCTGTGCTAATAAAGCACTAATGAAGGGGGATTTTATCATCACTCTTTACTAGAGCTAATAGAATCCAAAATTTTCTGTTCAAAAAATTAATCAAGAAAGTTACTTTTATCAGCACCATAAGAATGCATTGATAAAGGGAATATTTTATCAACACCAAAAAAATAACAAGTAAAAGTGTCATGACCTGTCCCCTGGGGCATGTGCCATGACATACCCCAAATCTGGAAATGTAGAAAATCAGGCAACTATAAATAACCATTGAGTACAAGTAAAACTAAAAGAAAAAATGGGCCAGAATATAATCCCAACCAAAGACAAAATATAAAATAGGAAAGTACAAAAGAGACCCTAAATTTCCATCCACTGAAAACCCCACATGATTGGTAAATACAGATTAATGTATCTACTAGAAACTATTTGAGTATGCCCCACCATTTTATTTCACCAGGCCCTACCTGGTCCTAGGCCACCAAGTCCTCCATCAAAGCATCTATCATCGGCAACAGACACAATACATACAGGCAAAGCCCGTATAGGGAAGAGTAATAAAATACTTATTATGAACCCCAATACAACAAAGAAAAGACGCCAAATCAATCTGCATCCAAACCACTAAAAATGATCATTATTCCAGATTGTGAAGTAAGATAGCCCACACCCGATATATTCTAGAGTAGGAAATTAGAACCATTAGTCACATCTTCAAAAACCTCTTATTCTAGAGAACACCTTCTCAATTGTTACAATGGGCATATGGGGTCACAAAAAAGATGCAACCCAGTAACCTAATACTGTTATGTCACTCATCGCTAATTAGTACCATAGGTATGATGGGGCACACAGAATTTTTTCCCCACATTGGTCATGCTAGGTCACAAAGAATCTGCTTCCCTATAGTGGACATACTAAGGTACTCATCCGGTCTAGTATCGTGGATCTGCCAGGTCACAGAGAAGCCTATCCCCATTTTGGGCCTGCCGGGTCACACAGAAACTACTTCCCATTTGTCCATAGTATCTGATCTACATAGTGTCACTCATGAGTAGTCTCTATATATAATCCAACGATAGGGTTTTCGCATGTATAAAGTGTGATCTAGGGAGGACCTCTCCCCATTCCATTAGTCAAATTTCAACTTCCATTAAATTTTCTAATGAGTATGACAAAAGAACCACCTCGTCTCTAGGGTTACAATTCTACAATCAACTCAAAAATATGACGCATGGTTTCCATGTTATTTATATTTATCCACAAAGAGGCTGGTTGGGTTTGAGTCCAGTCTGACACGGTCAGACTGATCTAACCCGAACCCACCTGTGGTCCACTGACCAAAACTGTGTCTGCTGACCTGACCCGTACCCAACAAGGCCTAGGTCTGGCCCGCTGGGGAGGTTCTGGCCTACTATTATACCCAATACACAAAAGGAAGATCATTTCAATCTGGCTAGTATGTGAAAGATAGATGCATCTGGCTTCCTAGCCCTACGAGTTGCCTACGGGGCCGCCTGCCTAGCCACGATCGATTGATTTTGGAAGCCACGTGGGTTGAGGTATGGTGCCACGTATGTAGTGCTATGATGAGGGAAGGGTGGTTGCATCCACCCACCACCAACTACCAGACCATTGAACAGCTCTCCCCACTGATCTGTGGACCGAGCTGGACGCATTAGCTGATTCCAACATGTTGTCATGGCATGCCACCACCTTCCCATGTCTGCCGCCATGGGCCACCTTTGGCATGTTAGAAGAATAATTTGTAGACCACTACGTCCAATTTAGTAGTCCATTATTCGTGATGACTGCTCCTATGGCCTCTGGGGGATATTTCCTTCCCAGATAAGGTGTTGAAATTTCCATTCCACTGTTTCAATAAATTTTCCACCAATAACGCACAAGGTGGGGGGGGGGGGGGGGTCGAGCCTTGTTCGTGTCGGGCCACGTGCTCCACATTTAAAGTCTAAAATAGAGAGGCTATAGAAGAATGTTCAATCATCAATTTGAAATCCCCAATATAATACAAAGAATAATGAAACCCTCCCACATCAACAAATGATCAATGAGTCAACTTGTTCATGGGTTGACCTGCGTTCTTCACTTTAGAAAAAGAATGGGGAAACGAAACTCAATCAAACAACCACTACCTCAATGAACTTCGACATTGAAGCAGTTCTCCTGGGAAGGTTCATGAAGTCAACGGTGTTCGTTTCTTTCTAGCTCCGTTCTTTATGGTATATCGAATTTTTCAACGTTATTCTAATGTTCTTCATTCTGTGTTGGAGAATAATTAAACCGTAGGTTCATCAAAGAATATTTAGGGTTTAATTATAAAATTACCAATGTGTTATTTTAATAAAAGGATACGCGTCGCAACATTTTTTTTATTCTTGAAAAAAATGATTCTTTGTGGATCCACTTTTAGTGTGCCTCATTTTTACCTAATTCTCACCTCTGCACCACACTATAGCACTGTCATCCATATCTCAATGTTGAAAAAGAAAAGAAAATAATTTTTTTTAGTTATTAAATTATATTTTCTTGAAATTAAAAAAATTAACTTTTCCACATGAATATTTCTGGTAAATGATAAGTCCTTTTAGGTGAATCCCGGTGTTCTGAGTTAAACGGTGCCCTCATATTATTGATCCAATAATGTTTTCAATATTTAGAAAAAATCTATTTTCACATTTACTTAATTGAATTTAAAGAAAGTTCAAAATTATATTCTAGGTCTACCAGGACATAGAATCATGTTCCGTCAAAGCGTGTGGTCCAGAAATAATTCCATATAATTTAATAAAAATTACACAGAAATTATAGGATAATAAATTCTCCCCACCATTGGGCTTTACATCCCTGAAATCCAAAACAAAGGCAAGTCAAACAAATGGGGGTACTGAGCACGAATATGAGCCTTCTGCTCCCATGTTCTCCCCAAATGATTCCCATCCTGCCACAAGATGCATGCGAGATGAATTGACCATCCATGAAGCACCCACTCTTGTCGATTCCCTATCACCATCAGGAAGTCTGCAAACGTCACCCCATCGTCAATGTCAATCTTGCCTCAGTCGATGATGTGAGTTAGATCATGTACATACTTCCTCAGTTATGATAATTGAAAAAAATCATGCACCTGGTGCATATGTCGAAAAAGGGCTAGTCAGTATGATAGCATTCCAACTCTATTGAGGATCTAGAATGGTTCGATGAACCTCAGAGATAGCTTGCCTCCTCGGCCAAATCTCTGAAATCCTCATCGGGGTGAGACTAGAAGAAAAATGTGGTCTCCCTCCTTAAACTCCATGGGTCTCCAACTCATGTCAGCATATGATTTATGCCTACTCTATGTAGTCCTCATCCTCTCCTGAATGATCTGCACCTTCTCAGTGGTAGTATGTACAAATACTGGACCCATGAGTGATAACTCCCCTCGGTCTGTCCAGTATATAGGTAATCTGCATGGCTTCCTATATAAGGCCTCAAATGGTGTCATGCCTATGGTGGTGTTATAGATAGAGTTTAATGTAAAAAACACTAGTGGAACGTTGTCCTCCAAAATATGACCAAAATACAAGACACTATCACAAAGCATGTCATCTAGGGTCTTTATGGTCTGCTCCCTAAGACCACCATAATGAGGATGGAATTCAATGCTCAAGAACAATTGAATTTATAACACCTCCTACAACCACTTCCAAAACTGGGCTGTAATGTGTTAATCATGGTTTGAGATGATCATCGAAGGAACCCCGTGAAGCTGCACTATCTCATGTACATAGAGGCGTTCAAATCCCTCTACTGATCCATGCTCCTGAACAGTTAGGAAGTGAACTGACTCTGTGAGTCGGTTATTGATGACCCAAATAGAATCATGGTCCCTAAATGTGTGTGGTAACCCCTTCACGAAGTCCCTGGTGATACCATCCCCCTTCTATTCTGGTACCTCAATTGCCTGTGCGAAGCCTAGTGGGGCATGATGCTCAGCCTTCTCTTCCTGACAAGTGAGACATCACAAAACAAACTATGTCACCTCATTCTTCATCCCTGGCCACCAGGACTAACATTAGAGGTCCTCCTATATCTTCTCCACACCAGGATATATCACAAAAGGGGATGTTTGGAAATACCTCAACACCTCCTCCTATAACGTCACTAGTACTATTGTGTGTCCTCTAAAAAGAATGATGTCCTCCCCACCTAACAAAAATCTATCAGGTGGCTGCCGAAATTATATATTAGAATGTTGGGACTCATAGTCAACATCCACAAGTTGTTCCTCCCTATCAATCTATAAGAGAGGCAGTGATAGTCATTGACTGATGTTAATCTTTTTTACCATCATCCATGATGGATATCTTCATATTGTCTTGCTACTCCATCACCTTACTCAGTAGCTATAAAACGGAACTCCTACCGAGCACGTCTTCCACCATGTTCTCCTTTACAAGAGTATTGGATACATTAAGTTCATAGTCCTGGAGGAACTCTAACCATCACCACTATATCAAGTTCAGGTCCTTCTATGAGAATATATTACTAAGACTCTTGTGGTCAGATTAGATGGTAAACAATTCACCCATCAAGTAGTTCATCCACATCTTGAAGGAAAAGAACAGCTCTGCTAACTCCATTTCATGGTTCACATAGTTCTACTCATAATACCTCAAATACCAAGAGTCATTGGAGAACACCACTCACTCCTACATCAATAAAAAACCATGTCTAGTCCCCAATGTGTCTTAGAAGACTAATTACCCAATGCCCTCTTCTAGTAGTCTCAATATGGGGGAAATCATTAATATCCACCTTAGATCCTGGAAACTCTACTAGCACTTCTCCTTCCACAGGAAGGGATATACATTTCATATCAAGGCTGATAAATGTGCTAAAACTCTGGAAATGTTGGGCACAAACCTCTGGTAGTAGGTAGCCAACCCTAATAATCTCCGCATCTCAGTCATTCTCTTGAGTGGATCCCAATCAAGTATTACCTCTCTCTTCATCAGATCCACTACAACTATATCCTACGAGATATTGTTTCCTAGAGAGTATAACTCACTAATCTATAACTATAAGTTTGAGAGATTACAAAAAATAAGTTACTCTCAGAGTGTATCCAAGAATATCCATATGTGTGTAGTGTTCTCCTCCTCCGACGCTAAGTACACCCCAATGTCATCAATGAAGGAAACCACGAAACAATTGAGGTAAGGCTGGAAGATCCTATTCATGAGCCCCATGAACACCATTGGGGTATTTTTCATGACAAAGGGTATCACTAAGAACTCATAGTGGCCATACCTTCAACTGAAGGATGTCTTCGGTACGACTTAATTACATACCAGAAGCTGATGATATCCTTATTTGAGGTTGATCTTAGAGAACCAACTAGCTCCCTTTACCGGGTTGAAGAGGTTATCTATCCTAGGTAGTGGATATTTTTTCTTCACGGTAACCTAGTTTTAGTGCAAGAAGTCCATGCATAGCCTTATGCTCTAGTCTACCCTCTTGGGAAACAACACTGGGGCTAACCTTGCTGAAATGTTAGGCCTTACAAACCCATTCTTCGAAAAGTCCTCTAGTTGTACCCTCAACTCACAAAGCTCTATAGGAACCATCTGATATGCCGATGTGGATATCAGTGTCATCCCTAGGTACATATTGATGCAGATGTCTACCTACCTATGAGGAGGTAGTCTTAGAAAATCTTCAAGAAAGACATCCTCATACTCATCCACCACTATAGGAAGGATCAGAATCCTCTCAACTACCACACTGAGAGTGAGGCTATCCAATAGGTGAGTGATTGGCTACACCCTCCTCTAGGAAATCTCATCCTATACTACCAAGGTTCCCTTCTTTCCAGTGAAAGAAAAACATTGTCCCATCATCATAGAGACACCACAATTTGTTCCTAAAAATGTCGATCTAATCATAGACTATAGATACCCACTCCAAAACCATGATGATTTCATAAGGCTTCGATGCTACTACGAAGAGATCATAGCCAAAGCTATCACCTATTAGAGTTAGTTCACACTATTGGCACTAGTGTGTAATCATCAAATACCCTCCCATAGGAGACTCTAATTGTAAGGATCGAGAAAACAACTCTACTGGAATATCTTATCCCCAAACAAGGTCTGTGGAAAAGAAAGAGTGGCTTGAACCAATGTCTATAAGAACTACAACTATGGTTTAGCAGATATAGATCATACCTCAAATCATATCTAGTGCATCGTGGTCATAGGCCTTCATCGCCTGAATCTAGACTACCTCTATCCACTGACTCCTTGTGCCTGTAGTGGACCACATGAGGGTGGTCGTGGTAGCTCCTCAAACTGTCGTCTACCACCTACCACTCGGCCTACTCCCCTGCCACACATTTTGAGCTACATACCTCCTCACTCTATCCTTATCTTCTTCCTTGGTTGTCCCTCAACTGTTTGCTGATTTTTTGTGGGGTGGTTCAGGTAGTCACAATCCATTTTTTCCTACCCAACTCACATGAAATATAGCCTGGTCCCCTTTTATCTCCCACAACTCAAGGAGCACTGCAATGCAGAATCCGAGTAATTTGGTCACCCACTTAAAAAAATTCCCACTTAAAACCCCCCAGTGTCTACTGCCTACTGCTCACCACTGAAGACATTTCCGCTTATGGTCTAATGGAAGCTCTAGTAATTGGTGACACCTCCGCTAGGATGCTCTACACAAGAAGAGCTCGCTCCAGTACTCCAGCCTGAATGGGGAAGCTGAGAGACACCATGGATGCCCTGATCTCCCATCTCTGTTTCTACTCAAAGGTTCAGGCCCCAAATAATGGGTCCCACAACATTTTTTTGGAGTATAGAGAGTGTTATGTGAACCTCACAGATTACTCATCCACTGACATGTTTACCTTCTATAGGTTGATCTTCTCCTTTGTGCACACCAAGTGCAAGGATGCAGAAAAAAATCCTTCCAAAAATGCTACTTGATGTCTTCCTATGTGAGGGTCTCCTCATCATGTGTCTCGATGGTAAAGCTCCACCATCTCCCTGTCAAGCCCTATAGAAGGCTCGTGGCCATGATCTCCAACTGGTTAAGTAGTGTCCTCATTACGCAGAAGACCCATGTCACAACCTCCATCTAGTCCTCAGTGACCTAAGGATGTATCTCTCAGTTGAACCTAGCTGGTATCTGTCACTGGAACTCATGCAAGGCGCTGATCTTAAATTCATCCACTACCATTAACATCGGTAGTAACTACTTTTAAACAGGTTGTGGAAGCACCGGTGCACCACCCAGCGGGGCCATCTCTAGCACTGATCCCTGAAACGATGCCTCATTACTAGGTGGGTTGTCCACACGATCACACATCAAAATACGAGTTGGTCATCTACATAGAGGCATCCTAATACATATCAAGATGTACCATAGATTGATGTTTATACCTGGTGAGATGACTCTTATTCAAACAAATTCATAAGGAGACACTTTTTCAACTAGTGTTTTCATGTATAACGCATAAAAATATTGTTCAAGGTCATGGTGTATGGATGCATCGACCACATTACCAACACTGGACTCCCCAAATATAAAATTAGAACTTCAAACATTCAACACTGTTGACAAAAAAACAACAGACTCTCACCCTTTAAGGTAGAAATGATCTCCTTTATTACTAATATTTCATGACCTATCCCCTAGGGCTTGTGTCGTAACATACCCCAAGCCCACCTCTTGAGGGACATGGGTTGGAGACTAGTGCAAAATGTGAAACCCGCAGGTTGCAGGACTTTTCCTAAGAACTTATACACATGTACACACTACCACATACCAATGTTTGAAAAGTAAAAAAGAATACCACTATAAATAACCACTGAGTAAAAGTACAACTAAAAGTCAAATGGACCAAAATACAAACCCATCCAAAGACTAACTGAAAAATAGGAAAGTACAATACAGAACCTCAATATCCATCCGCTGAGAACCCCACCTGATGAGTATGTATATAGTATTATAGCTACTAGAAGCTATAGGATTATGCCCTGCCTGCCTGATTTCAGTTGGACCCACCTGGTCCTAGGTCACCAAGACCTCTGTTGAGGCGTCAACCCTCTACACCAAACACAACACCTGTGTGCGAAGCCTTATTAGGGGTGTGTAAAAAATACTCACTAGGGACCCCAAAATGAAAACGAAAATACCAAAAACATATCTACCACCCAACCAAAAAACATTATCACCAAGCATGATAACAATGATGGAAAGAACACACCATGAATATTCTACAGTAGGAAAGCAGATACATTTTTCACATCATCGAACACCTCGAATGCTGGAGAAATCCTCCTAAATAAATACAGTGTGTCTGTCAGATCACATAGAAGCTTATTACTACTAACATAAGACTATTGTGGTACTCATACCTAAAGAATATTGTGGGTATATTAGGTCACACAAAAGCTACTCCCCACCGCGAGGATGCCAGGTCACATAGAAGACGCTTCCATAATGTGGTCATTCTAAGACACTCCTCCTATTGCTTATCGTGGGTCTGCTTGGTCACACAAATGTCTCTCCCCACCATGGTCCTGTCGGGTCACCTAGAAGCCGCTTCCCACTAGGCTATAGTATCTGATCCACAAAGGGTCTCTCACTAGAAGTGTATGTGTCTCATCCAACTATAGGGTTTCTGACCTTATCACACATGCTACATGAAGAAATAATACCCAATTTATTCATTGAATATCAAATTACATTAAATCCTTAATAGATTATTTCAAAAGATCTCTCTAATCATGAGGGTTCCAATACCAAAAATGGACTGTCAATCAGATGTCTGATTTGTAGGATATCAAAATTTTTCTCAAAAGGGCCTGGTTGGGTTTGGGTTTGGTCTGGCCCTGTCAGACCATTCTGAACCGACCTAGCCCAAGGTCCACCGACCCGAGTCGGGTCCACTAACCCAACTCGGACCCACCTCAGTTAGGTTCTAGTCCATTGAGCCACTAGGCCATTGGGCCACGGGTCTTGCCCAATGGGGTAGGTCTGGCCCGCAGCTCTGTAGGGTCTGCCAAAGGGAGACCAGTTCTGTTTGGTTGTGATACTGTAGACAGATGTGTTTGACTTCCTCACCATGTGGGTCATCCACAGGGTTTCCTGGCAAGCTTCGATTGATCAAACAAGGAAAATGCATGGGACTCGACATGGTTCCATGTCTGCGGTGCTCCGACACAATCAGGTGGCCAGGTCCACCTGTCGGCAACCGTTGGACCAAATAGCGGCTCTCCTTACAGCAGCACGAACTGAGCTGGTCTTGGAAACCAATTCTGAATCTCCATCATGGCGCCCTAGAAGAATACTCTTCAGACCACCGTTTCTGCTCTGGTGGTCCATTCATTGCGCTGACTGCACCTACATCCTCCATGGGGTATTGCCTTCCCTGTGAAGGCATTGAACATGGCTTGATACTATGTCGAAATTCTTTCCACCAAGAATGCACAAGGGAGAGGGGGGTTGGGCCTTGATCATGTCAACCCACACCCTCCGCTTTAGAAGCCTAAAATAGGGGTGGTTTGGGAAGGTTGTTGTTTTAATAAAATTCAATCCCAAATAGAAACCCTTGAATAATGACACCTTCCTGCATCGAAGAACTATACTTAGGTCACCTTGTTCATGGGTTTACCCATGTTCGTTGCTTTAGAAAAAAATAGGAAAATGAAATTAAATCAAACAACCCTTACCTCAAATCAGTTTTATGTTAAAGCAGTTCTCCCACAAAGGTTCGAGAAGTTGAAAGCATTCATTGCTTCCGGATCCATTCTTCGAGGAGCGTCAAAGTTGTCAATGTTCTGCCAGCATTTGTCATTCTTTTTTGGATATGAATTCTATCGTAGGATCCTTAGAGAATCCCCATGTTTTAATTCTCAACTATCCAATGCATTAGCTTATTAAAAGGAGACATGTCGCAGCATTTCTGTTACACTATGTTTTTGCGTTGTTACGCATGCACTAAGAAAGTCATTAAGGATTCTCTTTCAATGTGTCATGTCATCGCCTCATCGTCGCCTCATCACTACCTCGTCTCTACACTGCAGTACCACCTTCTGCTACTCAATGGTTCAAAAATAAAATAAAATAACATTTTTAGTTATTTTATTATTTGTCCAAAATGTTTAAAAAAATTAGATTTTCCATTCGACGTTGCTTGTCAATGTGAAGTCCTTTACAGGTGAATCCCAACTTTTCAAGTTTAACGGCGCACTCCAATTTTTGATCCATGCACCAGTTCATAAGTTAGAAAAACCTGGTCGCACATTTACTTAATGAACTTAAAGAATGTTAAAAATTCCATTCTAGGATCACCGGGAGTCAGAATCATGTGCCTTCAATGTGTGTGGTCTCCAAATAATTTCATATAATTTGATGAAAATAAATAAAAATTACCGGATATTACCATGAGGAATATTTTAAAAAAATATTATTTATCCTTCAAAACAATATATTAATATATAAAAATATATATTTATGTAACCATAATATATTTCATTAAATATGATTTATATATTATAAAAAATGAATTTACACTTAATGTATATATGTTGTAAAATATGGATTACTAATTCACAAAAAATAATATTAATTATTAATTTTCAAATTAATTTCAATTAATATTCATTTAATAAAAAGTAAAAGACATAAAAATTTATCAAATGAATGAATGGTTTAAGATTAGTAAAAAAATAATTAATTGTCAAACCAACATATATTTTGATTTAGATATTTGTTTACGCTCTACCACATATAAAATTGAAGCATCTGAAAAGATCTACACCATGATAACTAGCGTAATATGTTAATAGATTTTAGAGGTCAAAATTCCAAGACGTCCTCCATAACTCTATTTTTTTAGATGGGATACCATAACTACTCATGACTTGATGTAGTTTCATTAATATTTAAAAGTGTGTTATTATAAATTTTAATGGATACTAAAGTAATTATTAGGAATTACATTCATATAGATATTATGGTGTTGAATTTTCATCATTTTTGATATTGTTGTTTTATTTTAAGTTAAATATAAGGATGTTTTTTTATATTTTCATATAATAAATAAATTTTAAAAATAAACCATATGGAGATAAATTTTTATTATTCATATAAAATAAAAAATAATTTATTTTATTCACCTAACAAAAATAAATTAATATATATATACCTATACAGGTAATGTTAATATATTAATATTTTTTTCATAATAAAAATATGTATTTATTTGTATATTCTCACTTTTTAAATAAATAAATAAATATAATTATTTATGCATGTATGTTCAAAATATAAATATATATTTGAGTGTGTAAATATGTGTGTATGTGTGTGTGTGTTTGTGTGTCAGTATTGTGTAAATAAATTATTTATTAATTTATTTTCTAGAAATATATCATTATCATGATCATTAAATATATTATATAAACATATTTATAGGGAATATATAAAAGTAAAATATAGTTTTTTATCTAAATAGAAAATTATATGTGAATATATATATATATATATATATTGAAATATAATTATATATGTAATATAAAAAATTTATATATAGATACACAATATATAAAAATGTTTTAAAATTTTATTTAAAAATAATTATATAAACCATATGAAATTAATTATTAAATATTTTATTTAAATCAATATCTACCCATTTTGTTAAATTATAAATATATAAAAATATATATATGTATACATAGACAAATCTATATAAAATTTATATATACATATATGTGTGTTAACAAACATAAATATATTTGTATTTATACTTTAATATATGATAATTAATACTAATATATAATATATTAAAATAAATATACATATATATATATATATCTCACAGAAACACAAACACGTATTTCATAAATTTATGTAAAAATAAATATATAAATTTTTTAATTAAAAAGATGTATGTAAATAAATATATATATATAAAATATAGATCAAAATAAAATTTTTGTAGTGGATATTAATTCAAATTATATAAGGGGTCCATTGATCGAATCTAGGCACACGCGGATGAACATGATATTGGTAAATAGAAAATCACTAAAAGAGGACTATTTAGAGCACTAATAGGGGGTGGGGGAGGATTGGTTCTATGTGGGGTGTGTGGTGGGTGGATGGAAAGTGATGAAAAAGGGGGGATGGGATGCACTGGCATAGGGGAGGGGGATTCCCTCATTTGTTTTTCATATTTTAATAGCACTAACAAAAAATCAATGATAATGTGCCACTTTTTAGTGTTTTTTATTAGTGATAAAGAGGGATTTTAACATTTCTTAGATTAACATCAATTATATAGCATTGATAAATACAAAAATTAGTTCTATTAAAGATTTATCTATATTAGTTGACACACAAACCCATGAATGTCTAATGAAATATCTATAGTTTGTGATGCAATATTCTTCCATCACCAAGTCTATATTTAGAGATATATTACATCAGGGGCCACCCTTTTAACACTAAGCACCTAGTCTATTCCAACCAGGCCCTATATAATTCAAATATGAACAAAACCCAACAATAATATTCATAGATTATAGATCAATTTTTTTAGGAAACTATTTTTATCAATTCATCAACCACATTGTTGTAATAACCCATTGCTTATTTTTCAAGAAAAAAAACCTATGGGTGAACAATCTAATAGATTTTTGGCATGATAATTTCATTTCATAGTAGGTAGGAATTATTTTATAAATCATAGGAAATTCAAATTCAATATATAGAGTGTGGATTGAGGTAAAATCCATGAAGATAAAAAAATCTTGGTGTAGAATCCGGCCTCTAATGCTATGTAATGGGGTCCCAAGATAGTGACTATAAGTCCTCAATCACACCCCCCCCCAAATACCAGATTATGCCGACTATTAGGAAGGGTCTATGGAATGTCTATGGGGAGACTATTACCTCAATTATCATAGTAGATAAAAAAATATATTTTTTATAATATAATAAGAGATAATAAAAGATGAAATTATTATAAGACAACACATGATAATGGCGGAATCATATAGAATCACACTTGTAAGATAAGTAAAAATAAGTAGATGAATAATAGTAATAATTACTCATATAAAATTTGATGATGCTCTGTCATATAGCTGTACAAATATTTACTATGCATGGAGTAGTGTTTACAAGCATACACAATATGATAAAAATATATACTAAAGGCCAAAACTGATATGTCTTGCAACTAGAGAATAATTTATATCTTATACTCAAATATCTATCATGAAATTCATTTCAATCAATAATTTTAAGTTGGATTCATCCATTTTCCTATACCCATATCCATAATGTCTAATTGGGTACCAAAGGGTGTTTGAGGAGGGTGTGAGATAGAATCTCAGTAGGACAACACGCATGATGTCTAGGTCATTCCATTTCATCTAATGTTATATCATCTGTGTTCCTTAAGAATTTAATGTATAAAAAATATATATATAGAAATATCTTTGGATGGGTTCCACTTGAATAACCATCCAATTTAATGGCTTCAGATCAAGCAGGTATGTCCTAATCGAGGGATCATATAATTGTAAAATGAGTGAGTCAATTATAAGAATCTGGACTATCCCCACCATTATTATTGGGCATGGAGGAAAATCCATATATTTATGAAATCATGGGATCACTTATTATTTCACAATGTTTATTTTTATTTTCATTAATTCAATTTTAAAACAACTTAATAAAATAAAATGAGACACCTTGACCCTATCCATGAAAATTTAGAAGGACTTTCTAAGTGTCACTTGAGGGTCTCATCATAAGACCAATGCCATGGGGCCTGTACATGGTGATGTAAAGAAGTAGTTCGACATGTTCCTTCTACAGTGGTGTTAAAATAGTAAGTACAAGCAACTGAATTCATACCTGGTATCACATGTTGGAGCCTGATACTCTCTTGAGGCATGGTATATCCATCATGCCTTTGATCCCATCAAAGGGATCTCCCCTCGAGAACAAGTGTCACTCATTTTGAGGTAAAAATAACTAATGTATGGAGATCCCATCCTAGTCATAGTTGATATTTCCCCCATGTGTTTACAAAGCCGTAAAATTTTAACGAGAAGGAACTAGAGTCCATCCAAGTGGTACTTAGGTTGGAACCCCTTGTTCCACCCACAACACTAGGGTTAAAGAATCCAACAAGAATTAATCATTTAGTAGGTTCAATTGGAAGGCCATTACATTTAATTTAAGCATTTATATCGTAATAGGTATAAGTGGTAAAGGCAATACAATGGTCAAGCTATGTATTCCATATAGGTTAATTCTCATGGCCAAACTCAATTAACTTATAAAATATAATTTAATGTTGTGGGCTATAGGGTTTAGCGCAATGAAAAAATACCCATTCTGTCCAAATGATCACTTCAAAATAATTTTCCATTAAAACCCATCATGGGATATTATGAAATATAGAAACAGGGGAAATTGGGATTCTAATGTCATGTACATCCAAATGGGTGGAAGAAATAAAGGCGATCAACTCAAGGAGTTGATTCACCACTTACTCATGTCACCAATGGCACATAAAAGTATTCATTTTAATTTAATGAACAAATTAGAGGTTAAGACAGAAGGTTAAAGCTCATCGAATAACGAAAGAATTTATGGAAAGTAATGAAATGAATGGAAAGATAATAGACCACATACATTATTCCTATAGATATTCCCTCACCCCAAATTTAGATATGATTTGAGCTAGGTTAGTGAAATCAACATAACCATCAAATGTCCTAAAAATAGGGAACATGATCTTAAACCAAAATAACATAATGGTTGGAATGAAGAACCTGAAATGGATTATAAAGGATTCAAGAGCATACCTCTAGATTTACATTGGATCTGATGGTGAAAAAATCATGTCTGTTTAGAGAAATTATCTGAAAAAATATGAAGAGAAGAGAAGGCACACTATGAGTGGGAGGGAAAATTGTAATTTTTTCCACATTTATAATTAGGCATGGTTAGGCAGTATGATTGTCCAACCCATTCACTAACCATGCATGAGTTATTTATTGAAATGTGCATATCGCATGGTTTGGTGCACAATATGTCTAACCATGTAGAGATAATGAATAAGTGTTATATCCCGAAACATTGCAGCACTGAATGACTGTGTGTGCTGGTTCAAATGGTTTTAGAAAAATGGTGCATCCACCATGTTCTCATAGTCTGCAACCACACTATTTAGAGAGATCGTGTGGGCTAAGTGGCCTAGATTTTAATAACCTTATAGCCTGTAATTTGATCCCCATTTTGAGGTTCTTAGCTTTAAAAGAGTCCATGATTCATCTAAATATTCATAGTATCAATAAGGAATCATTATTAGGATAAATTAAAAAAAATGATCCATACCTTTTAGAAAAATCCTAAATGATATACAAGGGACATAAAATTAGCACCCGATCTAACAAAACTAGAATGTTTCTTACATTTTGATTTTCTTCTATGATCCATGTCTCATCAAATAACCCAGAATAGAGTCCATAACATAGGGATGTTATTAAATCAAAAATATATTTATTATAGTTCAATAGTAAATATTAGACACTAGTTATAATCAAATGTTACTAGAATAAAAAGCGATGGCTGAAATTGGTCAAAATCAATATGTTAAATACAAGTTCATGTAATGAAAAATCATAATTTCCACATACGCTGATATTAATTTTTCAAAACATAAAATACCAAATATATATTCAGTCTTTGAATAGAATTTCCAATTACTTCCTATAAAATATTCATGTTCTCAATAAAAAATTAACAACTTGAATAATTACCTATAGACAAAATTATTAGAAAATATATAAATCATGAATAAAATTCATGTCATAAATTAATTTTTGTTGTCAAATTATATATTCTTCTCTACTTCCTCCTATGAACACAACTGATGATCCATTCAATCTATCCTAAACACCAATGTTAAAACAAAAATTACGTACATAACTGAACCATATGTATCACATTATCCCCACCATTAGTCTTTTCATAATCATCAATATAGATATTGGATTTGTATTTTAAGAGTTACAACCATTTCTACAGCATGAATTTCTCTTGTTCACAAGTATCTACATTCATTTAATCAGGCTTGCATGAAACCGACACTATAGAAATTTTTCTGCCTCACAATATCATTTGTTGTCTATCTTAAATATGAGTTGGCTCACTGATAAACCTTACATCATGCTCAAGAGTAACATGATACCAAATAAAAAGATGATTAGGTTCTAACCAGTGTATTTTCTATTGAGTATCATGGAAAACATTATTGAAAACAATGAGTCTTGATGGTAAATCTAATTGATATGCATCATTTTTGGTACATTTAATAATATAAAACATTTCCATATATCAGTTTAATAGTTTTAATTACATTTCTAAATGATGTTGACCTACACATAATGTCACTTGATTAATACACGATCATCTACATTAAATGATAGTGGGAAATGAATACGATATACCAATCATTTCTGTCATCTCTAGGCTTAATTGATATACTTCTAAATCATACAAATATTTTTTGTAGTCTCTTGATCAATACTAGTTCCAATTTGTGATCTTTCTCCCACATCCACATAATAAAGTTGAGAGTTATATATACTATCACTGATTTACTCGAAAACATCAATATATATATATATCATGTTTTAATAATTGTTATTCTATGAGAACTGTAGTATATGAATATTGTCTCCCTAAGATTTAACATGGTTCATGATATTAGTCATAAGAAAATCATCTAATGTTTGATTAATATATTCTAACATACAATCCATATCTAGATGATATTCCATGTTCATGGTAAACTAGGTACAAGGAAGCTATTACAGAGAGCACCAAAACAATGATATAAATCGGGGATCTCTATTAGAGACTATAGATGCAGGTTCTCTATGTAATATCCAGACTTATAGAAAATAAATATTTTCAAAATCCTTTACCATATTGGAATATCATATATGGAGAAAGTGTTCAAATTTAATGAGTTGATCCACAATGATCCGAATAAAATCACTCTTTTGAAGAATTTATGGTTGACCTTATAATTTCTATAGTAATCTGACCCCATTTCCAAATAATAATAGAAATATATTTCAAAATTCTATTTGAATGATTTGGTCAATGTATATTTCTTGAAAAGTGAGATATTTCATATAATGAAGCAGAATATATCTTATCATACCAATCCACCAGAAATAAGATTTTATTATGCTATGCATTTTTTGAGTACCTGGGTGAAAACCCATTTTAAATAATGATAATATTAAAGAATATATTCCAGGAAATATTACGGGTACCAAAATTCATTTCTATAGATGCAACACCATTTTTTCATCCAGAATCCAATCATCTATGGTCTACCCATAATTTTGATTTGAACTAATAGTGATGTATTTTGAAACTATTCATTCACCATCTTTTCATAAAATTAGGAAAAAGAGTGTCTAGGAAGAAAACCACACTCTCATTTTTTTGATTATATGTATATGTATGACAATAATAACCCTCATCAACTACCATTGGTCATGAGACTCTATAACCATTCCATTATAATACATCTGACTCAAATTTTTTTCCACCAAATTCAATTTAATAACAGTATACATCATACTGAGTTAAAAATTTGGAGATAATAATTCCAATATCATTTCCTCATGTCTTGGTAACTATGAGAGAATATATGGTTCATCATTTTATGATAATTGATGATATGAAAATTTACACAAAGAAATATTGCCAACATGTTTTAACTTTGTGGGATATTAAAGAAAATTCCACATCACTCATCAGATTGTTTTTTTCATGTGTTCACAACAATCTCGAGACATAGGACATACAGGATATGCCCATATAAGAACACAACTGAGTTCAAATATAGATGCCTCACAATATACCACATTGTACTAACCTAATTATTGTAAAAAAGGATATGTAAAAAAGTGAACAATAGTTTTAGATTCGAAAATGGATTTTAAAAATCATAAGTCTAATGGAACGGGACTACCTTTCTCATTAAAAACATAAATGGAGAATAAATCCTAGAGTAATATTGAATGAATCAAAGGTAATATCCTTATAATCTCAGAAAACTACATGTATCGAGGAAATTCTTTAGTGGTTTAAATCAATGACTATTATTATATTCCTATTGTCAAATGATATTACTTCCTCAGAAATGTAATGTGTGGGGAAACAATCATCTTGTATCTATAATCATCACATATAAATATGAACGTGATGTCAATGATTAATAATGTGGTCAATATAATCCCCATGTTCTTGTCGTATTCATTCCTGATTTGATTGTAAATAAATATATCATTAAAAAATACAACTAAAAAAGAATCAAGATACCTATAGAAGATATTAATGTTTAT
The DNA here is from genome assembly GCA_963277665.1 of Viscum album. Classification (NCBI taxonomy): domain Eukaryota; kingdom Viridiplantae; phylum Streptophyta; class Magnoliopsida; order Santalales; family Viscaceae; genus Viscum; species Viscum album. Next base: position 1,596,464,830 of record OY728150.1, read on the forward strand.
GGATATAATAACTGTAGGTCCATTCATTAGAATAAAGGGTATTCCAAAAAATTCATAATATTCATATTGACTATGAAATAACCCATTAAGAATATCCTCTTTCCAGACTTTGATTTGATGATATCTCAGTCAAATATGATTATTTGAGAACCACATGGATCCCTTAAATTGATCAAATAGATCCTAAATTAGTGAATGTTGATACTAATTCTTTATTGAAAATTTATTTAATTTTTGATTGGTAACAAACAATCAATGTGGACCACCTACCTTCTTTAAGAAGATAACCATTCCATCCCATTATGTTGTTGTTAGTTTAATGAATTCCTAGATCATTATTTATTATTCCTAGAACATTTATTACCATATCTCTATTGGATTCATTCAATATTATTGAAGTAAAGTAGGTTTTATTCCTAAAATTAGACCGTTAAAAAATTCAATTTCCTATTCAAGGGGTATCCCAAATAAATTGTTCAGAAGGAAATCCAAGTATCATTTCACTATTAAAGGAACAATCCCCTCTACAGTTGATTCTTTATCACCCATGATCATTGATTTAATCTTACTATAAAAGGTTCTATATATAGATACTAAATGTCATGTTGTAACAAAATTCACATTACAATCCCATTTGAATAAATAAATAACTCTATCAAGGGATGAGAGAGTTACATGTCAAGTATAACAATTAATATAATATTTTAATTCCACGAGGCATTCCATTCCAATTAAAAAAGAGAAAATACCCACATCTAGAATATTAAACCCATCGATAAATAGTAATAAATCAATGGTAATAGTATATGATCAGATATTAAATATAATTCATTCTTGTTGATCAGCAAGTGTATTGATTCTCCTGACATGATACATCATTTCTTTATAAAATCCGAGGTTTTCTATCCACATGAAGAGAAATAAAAGAATATTATTTTCCAATATTAATCAAGAGATTAATAAGGGATGATTTTAGAAAATTGGAACTTAACACCATTAAGGGGCCAGGTTTCTTTGTTTAAATAGCCAGGTTAGTTCAATAAAACCATCAATAAAATCCCATACAATAGTCATTTTTCCCATGAAATTTTTTCATATTTACAATTGAGGTGTTCCTGGAGTTATTCTAGTTTATTTGATTTGGGTAAGAAATATATTCTGACTAGATCAACCTAATTGAGAATGAGGGATATAAGAATGGTTTGAGATCTCTTCTTATTGACATTGAAGGTCTAAGGTAATATTTTATGATATTTCCTATTTTTAAACAATTATGAACATATCATGGTAGTGTAGTATGAAGTTTCCTCTTTTGAAAATTATTGAAATAGTAAATTAAACCTTTACCATTTCTATGATAAGTTGGATAAGGGAAAAATCTAACAGACTGATCCACTAATTACATATAGACTTGGGAACAACTCTCCATTTTCTATTTATTCTATACAATAAAGTTCCCACATGAACATGGATGAATAATTGTATCACATCATCAAATTTTCACTATAAGATCTATCTCTCCCACCAAAATAATTTTCGCAATATCTATTAAATTAGGTATAGATAATGTTACCACTTTTGAAAAAATATTTGGTGGTAGACCAACTTCGAATATTAACACATTCATTCATTATTTAGTAGATAATTATATTGAGAAGAGAATCATGTGCATGAATTGAAAAACATACTTAGTCACTAACATACTTCTTTCTTTTAGTTGGAAGAAGACTGTCATCTTCACTATATGGATGGTGTGTGAATAAACCATTTTATTGATCATCCACTCAAACCCATCCTATGAAATACATTGAACCAATTTCAATTAAATAGTTAAGACACACTATTATATTTCCTAGTCAACAATATTATACGGATCAATATTTACCTTCATCTTAGTAACAGTTTTGAGGAAGTCTAGTATTTTTTAATCCTAACTAGATATACTTCTACTTTCATGAGTCTCAAATATCCCTAAAATATCACATGATTCTATTTCTATAATTTTGATGAGTGTTTCCTACAATGTGGTTCCTTGTAAAAGGTGAATTTTCAACAACCTGGGATACTTACACAATATTAAATACTAGATATTGGATTACCTATAGTTTAGGTGTAACTGCATTTATTGCTACACCATATTCTTGGTTTCTCATTATCCACACTTGAGGAATTTTGGATCTATAACGATATCAAGAAATATATTTTATTTAATTTACTTATAATTTTTTATTTATATATATATATAAGATAAAATTATTAAATTTCCTTATATAATGATACCAAAATAAAATAATCATGTGGTAATGAAGTCCTAGTAAGATGTCTCTTTACTAATACGTAATAGTAAAATCTCATCGTCTAAACCCATAATGTTGATATAACGACATGATTAGAAGTGTTTTAGAATAGTTTTTTGTTCCCATACTACCCTAGTCTCTTGACGTTAAACAAAATTAGGCCAGTTATGCCTTTTTTATGTTATACATTTCATGTATCGTCACATCTTATCTTCTTACTTCCATCCCTTCTGACAGACTATGCATAAAAATACTGTTTGTTACACTCCTCCCCAAAGAAAATATCTTGAGAAGTGGTAGAGTTTATGTAGAAATTAGGTGATATTCTACATACATCAATGGCTGGAAATAATTTTTTAGGGGTTTACAGGAAGGAAGAGAAACATTCTACACATTTTATACACATACACATACACCCACACACACAACCATATCATAAACAAACTGAAGACTAGTTTATACATGAGGCATGAGAGAAACCAACAACTCAAAGTTTAACACACCAAATAATAAAAGGAATAACAGAAATCAAAATAACAAAACAACTAATATTCTTAAATAAATCACGATTCATTAACCACGGAAGAACCCCTATAAAATATTAAATGAAAATAAAATCCCAGGATCTATCAACAACAACCATGATACCTTCACTAAGAATTACTATTAGAAAAAAATGAAATATTCCCATATCATATATCATGAATAGAAACATCAACATATTCACTATTGTAAATATGTATGTTGTTAGTAATCATAACCAATAGACAAAACCTAATATACTTTTCCCACATTCCATTAAGATAAGAATATGATTAACTCATTTTTTTTATAAAATATATAATGAATTTAAAATAGATTCAAAGATTATATGTAAAAGAGGTTAGAAGACATGTGCAGATAAGTTCACCAAAAATACAGTTCACATTGTCACCGAAACTATTCAGTTAAAAAAACATTAAACACACAATCCCTGTTCACACACACAGACACACAATCATGTCAAGTGGAATATCCCTTTCTCATGTGTACTATTTTATCATTCACCAACATGTTAATTTTTATATATATCATCCTATAATGATATTATGGAACTGTGAACCACATTTATACTAATAAGGCCTTACCTAATGAAAATACAAACACATGCAATATCTATTATTCCTTGTTCAGATATCAAAATATTTTTTTTGTTTAAAAAACATTTTATCATTAATAAACCACTTTATGGGCATCTCTCAAAACCCATGTCTTAATAATAAACTAGTGAGTAAACAATATAGTTGAGATTCAACATGATTATTTCATTTCCAAGTAGGTAGGAATTCTCTTAGAAATCAAAGAACCTTCACATTTTAAGTAACATGGATTGAGGGTAAAGACCCCTTCCTAGAATACACATTTCATGGGGAATACTATATTGTTCACCCTAATATGGATTTTTTCTTCTATTCCACATTTTCTTTCCATGAACCATGACATGAAAACCTTCATGAAAAAATTTAAATAATTTACGATCACTTTAAATTTCTTAGAGAGATATTTGAGTTTGAATGAACAAATATGAAGAGAAACTTTAGTTGTAGTGAACTGGAATTAAAAGGTATGTATAAAAGTAGATGAATTTATGGAATAGAAGGCAAGTTCATGATATAATTTTTTGAAAAAATACATGTTCTTAAATTAATATATCCTCCCAAAAAATCCCTAAAACCCATTCATTCTGTTAATATAATTCACAATAAATTTTTTAGAATATATTTATGCCATGCATAACAATTTTCTTTGGGAATCAATTGTTGTATCAAAGATTCCTAAAAATGATTCATTCCAAGCATAACCATTCACATCGTGAATCAATTAATATTTCCAAATTATATATTCTTCTCTCATTAAACAACATAAACCTATAAATTTATCCAACCTAAGAGTCCAAAACTCGAAAAGAACAACATAAAACTAGGACACAACTGAAACTAGGGGTATCTCACTTTGTGGGTGACCGTATGAGAAATTATCTCATTACCATTTGTTCCCATTCATAGAATAATAGTTATATGAATCCCAAAGGCATGGTCCATTTGGATTGAAGGATAATTCTTATCGATGAAAACAATTATACTGAACACTTACTATATAATACAATATCATTACCAATGGATAACTTATAAGGGATGATGCATACATTATTTCACCAAACTTAAATGATTTATTTATCTGTTTGTTGACCATATTAGATATAATTTTATTTATTTAACATGGGAATTGACATAGTCAAGGAAATTCTATATGAGTCATAGTGTCATAATTATATTCTTCCAATACTCAGAGGTGAAAAATACGATCTTTATCATTCAATGATTGAAAGACTATTTATGAAACACTAGATGAAAAATGAATTTTCATAAACATAAATTTTTGTGTTTTGTTTCAGGAATCATGCTATATTACCTGTTATATATATTAACAATGATCATATGACATGAGACCGATACACGTATTCATAGTTTATAACAACCAATGATACCTAAAAATTATAGGTATTCTTATTAATGGGTTAGTCCTTGCAATCTATTGTAAATTATATTATAAATTCATGAAATTGTTATAATAAGTCTAAATAATTATTATTACCCTTAATTTAATTATTATAAATTATGTGTGTCCCATCAGAATTACATATCAAGGCCATATTAAATTTGTTTATTATTACTATCATAGTATTGTGAGGCTTTCATTATATCTTTGAAACATTAAAACCAATTTATATGATATTTATTCTAATAAAATAAATATATATATTAAATTAAAAATTAATAATATTCTCATGATATGTGAAATAAATGTACATATAATTTTTTATAACTTTCATGGTGATTGAAGTGTACATGTTCGAGTTCGGTCTAGGGAACCCACTCTCATAATACACTCATTGACACTACATAAATATTCTAATGAATCTATACATAATATCTATCACATGATAATAATGCGTTTTTATATATATTATTTAGTCATTGGGTCTTTTAGGTGGCCTTTTGTGGCTTCTTTATAAGTTGTAACTTCTCTTCAGGGAGTAAAATAACTTAAGAGATGAAACATTGAAGGTATATTCTCTATACTGTGGAAGGACTGGGTTCCTTGGAATGTAACACTAATGTAATATTATCACAACATTTTATAAAAGAGTTTATACTACTAGGTGTAATTTCAATATCACAGATAGTATTATATATTAATCATTATTTCTGAAGTACATCAAAAGATAATATAAACACGGATTCTACTATGGAATTGATAAAAGTTGTTTAATTCAAGATTTTAAATTTCAAAATTTCATTATTAAATAAAAAATTAATATCATTAATATGATTTAATATCATAGTGATCATTCTAGAATCTTCCATCAATATATCCAATCACCACTAGCTCCTCAACTCCTCTATAATCCGTGAATATATCCATTGTATAACTTATGTATTTCAAGATAGTTTTTAATTTTACTTAGTGAATCTATCCATGATTTTTTTGATAAATACCCAAAATTATTAAACTATATATAAAAAAATCTAGTATATAAAAAAATGATATATGATTCTGTCAAATTACAACAAATTATTCTCATTCTATTTATCTCCACCTACGTGTGTGAAACAATTTTTATAGAGAGATTAATTTGATGTGTCATTAAAAATAATAATATTGTATTATTTCATATTTTAAATTATGATTACCTTTTAAAAGTATGTACTTTTAATTAGTAAAAATATCCTTTGTTTTTTTTCCTTAATAGTTCTTGATCTATGTAGTGTAGACTATTTCAGCCAAGTCCTTCATGGAGAAGCATCCCTTTAATCATGTATTGAATTTCTATAAATATTGCAATTTATTTAACATTAGATATATGTCACAAAAATCCCATATTATAAAAATGATGATACATCCACTGACCATTTTATAAAACCATAAATGAATTGCATTTCAAATGAAACCAAAATCCCTTATGGATTCATTAAAATTAACATTACATGTTCATAATTAATAATTTAATCTATAAATGGATCTTTAAATATTGAATAATTTTTTAAAATTATATGAAATTATAAAATATATTTTTTATCTCAATAGATAAGCTTCAACATATTTCCTATTTTGGAAAGAAGTATTATCATCCATTTTTGAAATCTAATTGTAATAAATGGATGATGTTACACAAAAACAATACCCATTCAGATTTTATATAAATCTTGAATGGAATCATTATTTTAGCATGTACAATATTAGTAGAATTTCCAATATCCATAACCACTCATTATTTTTGATCATCTAATATATTTTTTAATATTTATTTTCAATGAAAATTATTTTTATTTTTTTTTGAACCTTTAGTTTTAAAATGCTATCTTTAAAATGGACAGGATATTTTCTGGAATTTATTAAATATATTTTTATGGTAAATGTATTCATCAATGAAAAAAACCATTTTCTTTATGTATACTCTAATGATGATATGTTTTACTGATACCATTCTTATTCTTATTAAGAATGTTTTATAGATATTTTCACAATGTATATTTTTGAAATTAACTTTGTTGATTTATTTTTTTCGTCATTAACTCAACCATAAATTATTTAATTTTCTATGGTCAGTATCCATTAAATTTAAACTAAATATCCATATTATTTTTGATGGATTCTATTAGTTATTAAAATTTATCTCTTTTATATATATTTTGAATTACATTTAATGTTATTTGATTAACGAGGGAAATAATATTATTCTGTATTCATTATTCAATAAAGATATTTGATGATATGTAACATTGTTCGTGAATTAAATAAATTATTCTATATAATAGGAATGATCAGGACATGAAGATATGATTTGGATATGGTTATAGATCTTTTACGTGGTCATTAGTAGGTCTCATGAGACAAATTAGTAAGCTAGCATTAAATTGGTTTCCACATATACTTTTAAACTATATTGTGGAAGATCTTCTTGGTAGAGGTATCATGTTCCTGGTAAAATACATCTAATAAATAATAATTTACATCATTATAAATTCAATTATTATTATAAAATATATTTTCACAATGATATTACCTCTGAATACATTTCATTATTAGTTAAAAATAAAATAGAATGTGTTTTTTAATTATTTACCTTAAAATATTGATTATCCCTTTTCCAGTTATCTAAATGGATTTCAGGTGTTGTTATTGACCTTTCCCTATATATTATTCTTATTGATTCTTCAAATCATTCACTTTTCTTGAACCTTATTGGCAATTTGATCTCACCCCAATTTTGTTTCATTTTCATAGAATCCTTGAAGTGTACCATATTTGATATGAACGGTTATGGTAGAGGGAATAATTTTATTCTCAAACCAAAGTAAGTTTTAATTGGTGATTTCAAATTTAATATTATAATGATGAAATTTCATATTTTATAAAGGATAAAAAACTATATTTTATGTTAGGATGAGATTACTTGTACCTTATGCAGAAGTAATAAATTAGACACTGGGTTCATGTTAATAGGCTTGAGGTATCCACATTTTTTGGTGTAATTATAGGTTCTATGAATTCTAGTTCATTCAATATTATTTTTATGTTTATATTTTATGTTATTTTGTTTCTATTATATTTTTTATTTCATATTTTTTATGTTATAAATAATGTTCTTGGAGCTATTTTCTAATGTTAAATTTACATGGGTATGAATTTGTATTATTCATACTAATAATTTAAAAAAATGTCTATTAGTTTATTTAATTTTCATTAATATGAGTCATTTAAAAATATATTTAACACTTACCACTTAAAAATCCTTGAACTGGGTACTTGAATCACATGACCAAAATTGGACTGCCATAATTCCTCCTTAATGATTCCTAACCACCAGAGGTTAGAAAGAGGTGAAAAGAGATTAAATTAATCACTACAAATTAGTTTAACATTGATGAATAGTACACAATGTATTTTTGAAATGTAAGAATAATTTATTAAACCCATTAGAAGAATTAAATTGTAGTAGGAATGATTTCTGATTTTCATCCATCAGCAAAAAAAACAAGAAGTAGATTAAAATATAAAAATGTTAAATAATTTATAATCCAACAAAATACTCATATCATATATTTATCATAGCTTTATGCAACCCAATAAAATATAAGAAATTGTTATTATTTTTGATAGAATTAAAAATTATATATACATGTTAACCAAAATAGAAAATATATGGGGTTAGTATAAAAACAATTGGATTTCCAAGGACTATAAAATAAACCCAATAGTGAGTAATCCATATATGTATAGTCAATTTAATATTTTATAAAAAAATTAAATAATTTTTTTTAAAAAATCCATTAAATAAAACATCTCAATATTCAGATAATAAATAAGGTCATATGAATTTTAAATAAAACTAAACATTCCTTTAACAAAATGAAATGTATATTACACCGACAATAAGTGATACTCAAATGCATAAAACCCACAATTCATAATCATGTACCCTGATACGGTAAGACATAAAATAATTATAACAAATCCATTAAACATAATTTATAAAGTCACCAAGGATTTATAAAAAATTTAAGTTAACCAATCAAGGAAATATAATTACTGTCAATATAATTATTATAGTGAACTCTATTCACCCAACCAATAAAATTGTACCTATAATGGCATCACACCATAATATAAAAACCTATCCATAAATTAAAAAATCAATAAAGAGAAAATCTTAATTCATAGGTCCCCAGTCATTTATCATTGTGCATAATAAATAACAAAGCTTCCATAATTCACAATGATTATAGTACCAAAAATTGGAAATATTAATAAATGTTTTTAAATAAATATAGAAAGCCCATTTTCATAAATAAACTAAGAAATCCCCACATTATAAATTAATAAAAGTGGAACAATCCTTTTAAAAACTACCATTTAAAATACAAACCATAAAAAGAATGTTTTTATTAAAATTCCTTATTATTATTCATGTTGACATTTTTTTTTGAAAAAAATATTATTTTATATTTAAATGAGGAGGATATAAAAGATATCATTAATTTTTTAGTATAATTTCTAAAAAAATAATAATTAAAAACTAATATATTAATATTTATCACAACTCAATTATAGTAATCATTACTCAAATATCCTCTTACAATTTAGATTAACAATCCTTCGTTATGAATAGTTCAAATCCACCTAACAAGATACACTTTCTTCAAAATTTCCATAAATCAAGAATGTCAAATTCTATATAGAGTGTAGGGTTTATCACTATAGTAAAGATGTATCTATAAGGAATCATTTATAATCCAAATGGAGAAATTAACCTCTAGAGAAAATCTAACACATACACTAATTTGGAATGAAACCTTTTCCATAATGGAACAACATGTTTTATTTGATATGATGTCTTGGTGCTTTCTATTTTCAATTGTATATAATATAGTGAGTTTCATGGACAATATTATCACATGGAATAAACAATTTAAAATTACTATTTTCAAGAGTTATAAGAAAACCACTTCAAATGAGAATACATAGTGAGTGACATGTTTCCCATTTCATTTCAGCATGAGCCTTTACAAATGTCTTAAATCACTTTTTAATAGCTAAAATACAAGAAAATAACATTGTTTTATGTTTTATTAACCTATATAATTTTTAAACAATATTTATATATCTTATATTCAATGTGTTAAATAATTCATAACACATACCTCAATGAAATATAATTCACTTAGGTCCTATGATCATTATTCATTCACAACACATCCCCACTATAACAACACTACTCTTTATTACACACATAAATATTATTTATAAGAAAAAAATGAAGTTACGAAAACTCTAAGGATCGAGAGGTCTAGTTTATTAGTTAATTTGGAACTTTACATAACCACTTAAAACATAAAACAAAGATTCTTTATTGAAAACTTATTTTACATGTCCACAATATTCTGTTGTACTTGGCATTGCATGGGATAACCTGAGTACATGCATAAGAAAAGAGTGATCTATAAAGCCCGGTAAGGGAGAAAAAAGGCATAAAATAAAGAATATAATACATGTTAAGTAATAATACTATCAATGTATCATAATAAAAACATGAACATAAAGGCATGATATAGCATGATTATCATAACATGGAGATGTGGCATCAACATTTTACATGATATTTTCATGAGCCCATGCTCATAGTACTTGAAATATGAGTGAACCCTCATTATAATTGAATTAGTAGGAGTAATAACTCATTTAATTTAATTATAATGAGTAAAACATCAATTCATTTGATGGATCATGATAATATTCTTTACCTAATGCATAGTATCACTATCAGGGCGCACCCCTCTTAATCATTTCATTTAATGCATAAGTGTGCCACATTGATCATACACCAGGATTCATTAAAAATCACAATTTATTTCATGTACATGAGAAGTAGAATAAATAAATTTATATACTCAATAAAAAATTATATTTGCATAAAGTTCAATACACTTGATAAAGAAATGGGTATGGTATTTACTTACACGATGATTTTGGCATTGGAAATTTTGGTGCAACTTCGGTTGCATAACGATGTCAAATAGAAATCCTAAAATGGGTTACTAAAAGATAAAGGGTTATATCATCATTTAAACATTAAATAGACAGTAAGGGGGTCATGTAACAAAATATCCCGACATATGTAATGTGATTTAGATACATAATATAAAATAATTTCTTGAATGTGAATGAGAAGAGTGAAATTCCTTACAGAATTTCGGCATGGTAACAAGTGTACATGGGAGGAATTAATGGGAGAAAAAGAGGTCTATAATCATTAAAACATAATGATGGTCGTATGGTGGAGGTTTAAATTCATACCCCAACATTTTTAATTGAAAATAAAATGTCATAACAACATAAATAAATATGGACAAAAATGAGAAAGGAAGAAATCCTTCACTTGGAAGTATGATCCAAAAGGCTTGGGAGAGGCTTGGGAGATACTTATAGAGAGATTGGGGAACCTTGGGAGGATTATATAAATAGGATGGTAGAATTTGGTCAAGATACAATGGTTTTGAGTTAAAATTAATGGGAGATTGAGTGGATTTATATAGGAAAGTAGAGGGAATTCGTTATTATTTAGGTTTGGGACACCACACATTAAACTAATAAAAACCTCAGACCACCCCATGGTTTTAGACCATGGTAATTTCAAAACTGGATTGAAACAAATTATTTTATAATGAAAATGGATGAACATTTTAAAATATTATTCTTCCTTATGTGGAGGTGAGTCATACTCTCAATGAAATCATTTTAAAAAGATAAAATATTTTATATGTCTTGGAGGGTCCACTAAGGCACCATTAAATTAATCAAAAAATAAAAAAATAAAACGAAATTATATTAAAGATAAAATATATATTGGATGAACATTATTTTCATGGTGTTTTATTACATCAATTTTAGGTCATTATGATGTCATAAAACACATTATATATTTAAATAGTATTTAATTTTCCCCCAAAAATTCGACTATAATAGAAAATTATAAAAAATTCACCATTTTATAATTTTTACATACTAATTATGAAAATAATATTTACTTTATCTATATAATTTTCTAAATATCATAATTTTCACTTTCAATATAAAAAAGGACATTTATTGATAATTAACGGGTTTTGAAAAAAAAACTTTTTCAAACCTTAATAAAAATTACAATAGTATTCATAAAAAATTAAGAGATCATTTGTATTTAATAAATAGTAATTTAGTATTAATATTTTATTAAAATATTTATTAATTGAAAATTTTATTAATTCATCAAAATTGATTTCTTAATTGAATTTGAATATTAACTAAAAATACTATTTGTTCTTTAATACCCATTTCCATAGTAAAAATATTAAAATGAATGTTTATTATTTATTCACTAAAAAACTAATTCACATAATTATAGTGCTAGGGTATTATTATATAACCCCTTATAACACCCGCATAAGACCTAATGGTAAGGTGAACTATAGTAACATGCTCTTGGGGCAGCTCAAATAACATTGCTCGGGTGGTAATATCTATTAACATACACTTCTCCTGTAGGAGGTTCTATCCAATATTAACATGTTGATGCTCATATTGGGATTGGTCAAGAGCGAATCCAAGTGATACTATCTCCTTTCCGAGCTCTGAAAAATGGGCTTCGTATGGAGCAATTCTACTTGATGAGTCCATCACATCCATTGTATAAGTAAATTGGATTTGTTAAAGCCCTATATTTATACTAATAAATTGATTATTATTCAAAGTATATATTAGAAATGGTAACAATTCATAAAGGTATTTTAAAATCCAAAAAACATGAAACATAGGAAGTTCATATGTTTTATATAAAGATTTTACATAATAATAAATTTAAAATGATCAATATAATTTTCATTAATAAAAGTTTGTGTCATTACAGTCTTCCCCCCTTAACAAATTTTCCCTCAAAATTTCCTTTTACGAAACTAAAATAGATGAGGGTAACTCTGCATCGTCATTTCCTCCAATTTACACATTGCATCTATAATTTTTTGGTTTGACTGCAACACCATGACGAAGTGCATTGTCTTATTTTTTAGAACTTGTTACCCATGATCTGAAATCTTCACCGACTACTCATAATAGGATAGGTCATTCTCCAATGGTACCACCTCTATATAGAGTACATGTGATGGTCAGGTATTTACTTCCTCAAGAGTGATAAATGGAGTACATCATTGTCTTTATATTAGTTCTGTGGGAGTGTTAGTCGATATTCCACTGCTCCAATGCGACTAAGGATCTAAAAAGCACTGATTTACCTTAGACTAAGCATTACCTTATTACAAAATCTCATATCTCTCTTCCATGGTGATATACAGAGTAATACCATGTCTCCAACATCAAATTCTTGGCATAATCATTGATTATCAACATGACACTTTTCTCCACTATGAGAAGCTTTAATGTGCTCCTGGATGGTTTTAACCTTCTCCACCATTTCTATGACCATTTCAAGGCCAACAAGTTTCTTCCCCAAATTCATTCCATCATGACAGTGTAATGAACCTCTTCCAATAATGGGATTCATAAGGAGCCATTTGGATGTTTGAGTGGAAACTATTATTGTAATATAACTTAACCAGAGGAAGATATTGATTCCATCAACTTTTGAAGTCCATTGAGCATTATCTCAATATGTCCTCAAGTATTTCGATAGTATGATCATATTGGACTTTAGTTTGAGGATGACAAGCTATATTGAAGTTCATCTCAGTATTCAAAGCATGTTGGGGACTCTTCCAAAATGTAGAGGGGAATGTTTTATCTCGATGGTATGAAATCGATAGTGGTACTCCATTAAGCCTTACAAATTTTATAATATATATCTATTCTAGTTGATCCGATGAGAAATCTTCATGAATTGCAATAAATTGTGCATTCTTTGTTAGATGATCCACAAAAACCCAGATAGATTTGTTTCCTTTGGATTTCTTCAGATGTCCATTAACAAAGTCCATGGTGATCTTCTTCTATATCCATGTTGGTATATGTAATAGTTCCATCATCCCCTTAGAATTATTCCTTCCAGCCTTCAATTGTTGACATCCAGGAACCTTGATGTGTACTCCATGATCTACTTCCTCATGTTATCGCACCAATAATTCTCTCAGAGATCTCTATACATCTTTGTGTTACCTGGGTGAATGGATAAATTCGAACTATATGCATCATCCAAAAGTTCATTATTTAACTCCGGATTCGACAGAACACATAGTCTTGAACTAAATATCACAATTCCTTCTTCATTAACATTGAACTATGAGTATTTCCCTCTACTAATAGTTTCCACTTTATTCAAAATTCTACATTATCCTTTTGAAAATCATTTAACCATTCTAAAAGAGATGGTTGAGAAATAAATTGTGAAAGGATTTCTGATGTTCCCTTATTTATGATTACCATTTCCATTTTCATCAAATCTAAGAAGATTATATCCTTTTCAAGTCACATTAATTATAGAATCACTAGGTCCATTCTTCTTAGAGAATCTTCCACTATGTTCATATTTCCAGGGTGGTAATGGATTGAGAAGTCATAGTCTTGGATTATCTCTAACCATCTTCGTTGGTGCATATTAAACTCTTTCTGTGTGAATATATACTTGAGAATTTTGTGATCCATATATATTTCACACTTCTCCCCAAAGAGGTAATGTCTCCAAATTTTCAAAGAAAGATTACAACATCCAACTCTAGATCATGTGTTGGATAGTTTTTCTCATGAACTTTAAATTACCTTGAAGCTTAATCATTGAATATTTCATCTTTCATCAACACACAGACCATGATCTTCATCAAAGAATATATGAATACCCTCAAAAAGTTCTCCACTTTTGGGTAGTGTGAGCATAGCTGTAGTGATAAGACACTTTTTCAATTCTTGAAACTATATTCGCATTCATCACTCCACGAAAACATGACTCCCTTCCGGGTTATCTTGGAATGAGGGCTGGGCAATCATGGGGAATTTCTCACAAATCAGTGATAATATCCATCTAACCCCAGGAAGCTACTTATATCTTTCACCAATGACAGCCTCAAACATCCCACAATTGCAGTTATCTTGGAGGGATCCACAGATATCTCGTTGCTTGGGATGATAAGACCCAATAATGATACTTCCATCATACAAAACTCACACACTCTATACTTAACATAGGGTTTATCCTTTCACCAGGTCTAAACTATAGTTCTTAGGTGCTCGTATTTCTCCTCCTTTGTTTTGGAGGATATTATAATTTATTCTATAAATACTACCACAATGGTTTGAGATAATATCTAAAAAACACTATTCATATTGACTATGAAGATTTCAGGAACATCAATAAGTATTAAAGGAATTTCTATGAATTCATAGTGCCCATACCCTATAAAAAAAGTAGTCTTGGGGATATCCTCCTTCTTCAACCTTATTTGGTAATATCTCAACTACAAATCCACCTTGGAGAAGTATTGTGATTTATGTAGTTGACTGAACAAGTCATCAATTCATGGGAGATGATTCTTGTTCTTTATTGTGATTATGTAGATCTCAATATAATAATTTGAAAGGCACATTGACCATAATTCTTCTTGATGAAGAGGACTTGTGAACCCCATGGTGAAGAACTTGGGTATATAGACCCATTATCCAAATTCTCGTGTATTTTTCTATTTAGCTCCTCATGGTCCATAATATTCATTATATACAGAGTCATGGATATTGGAAAATCCCTAATTATAAGATCAATCAAGAATTCAACATGACTTCTGTGAGGAAGAATATGAAGTACCTCTGGAAGAACTTCTGTGAATTATCTCACAATTGGCATGTATTCAAGGATGGTTTCTACCATAGACACAATCATATGAGAAGGATACATGTGATCATATGGAATTGATATCCAAGCATGAGATTATGGTTTTAAAGATGATTCAACCTCATCTTTTCACTTCTATAGAATTCAGGGTCGATTCACCACATGGTGAGTGATTTCCCTCTCACAGTAATTTATATTGGCTCTATATAGGGAAATCCAATCCATGCTAGGAATTTCTGGAAAATCTACAATAGAGAGTATGACGAGGTTCATTATAATGTTCAATCCACAAATTATGACATGAGAGGAGTTAAATTCATGGGATGCAATGATTTCCCCATTTTCAGTTATCAATGACATATCTACTTCTATGATTTTTCATGGTGTTGGGAATGTTCTACTAAACATTCATGATATAAAAGAATGTGTAGAAACAAAATAAAAAAGTACCTTCTCTATTCATGAATTAATAACTATCATATCTGTCACTACATCATTGACAAGGATTAATTCGATAGTAGGGATGGAAAAATCACCCTTTTTTCCTTGGAGGTTGTGGGTTGCATATGAAAACCCTTGGCTAAGGGAAATGGTTTGCAAAGTTTCCATGCTCTTTGCAGTTGAAGAAATAAAAAATGAGTTGATGGTCGAACGAAGTCTTCTTCTCCTCAGTCGTAGAAGTAGGTTTTTCTTACCTATATTTAATGGATAGCTCTCTTCTCTTTTACAAAAAAATCATTTCATCTCCCCCTATAATAAATTTCTAGGGTTCCTTTTTCTACTCCTTTGGAAAGTGAGGTGGTGGAATTTCTTAGCATCGTTGGATTTATCCATAGGAATTCCATAATTAAAGTCCACTTTCATAATATTATCCTCATGATACCCAATTATTCTCCAATATTCATTTCAGTTTTGAGGTCACATTGGATAATTTTCTCATAGCTATCAAAGTCATGGATCACTCGGGCTTTCTTTAGGCTAGGGTTTACCCTACTAAATAACCAGTCATCCTTGAATTCAAGGGTAACGATAAAGCCAGAGGAATATCATGAAATAATTTTGAAGTTTGAATTTTATGATATAATGGATTCATCCTATTTTTTCATTAGGGAAAGTAAGTACCTTTCCATGTTAAGTCAGAGGGTGCATATAAAATATTTATCAAAAAATAGTTTTTCCGAAGTCATTCCATTCCAAAGACATGATCTCTTCCTAAGGATTCGTATTTTTTCTCAACGTCCACCATTTATCAGATTCACCCTCAAAATGTTATGTAGATAGAAGAACATTATATTGTTAAGAACATTGATGGATGGGGAATATATTCTCAATGGAGTTGATCCATATTTTGGCGATTGAGGGATTAGATGATCTATTGAATGTAGGATGCCTTTTTCTCATGAAGCTCTCAATTGAATTTTGTTATTTCTTGGGTGGGGTGGTGAAAGTTCTACATGACCAATGTTTATATTCAAAACATGATTTAATTTAGAGAGTATCATGGAAAATTTTGTGATTATCACACCCATATGATTGGGAATCTCATTAGAACATTCATCACATTGATATTCGAACCAGTTGTTATCTTGATTCCTTAAATTACCATACATTAGATGGAATTAAAGGAATTTTAGGGGTAACCCAAAAATGGGAAACCAATGAAAAAAAGGGATATCTATAAATTACATTTTTTCTTTAACTTATGAATTATAATGCTTTAATATATGTTATCCATGATCTGTATCCCAAAAAATATTCTTAGGAATTTTTTTAATCCCTTAATAATGGTTTATACTATGCTTATGAATTTACCAAAGAATATCCCCTAGGAGTGTCATAACCTAGAGTGCAGTAAGGCATGTTGTTGTACACCAGTTCCAATTCATGTCTAGCTCAATGAATTGTTTTCGGGTTTTACTACTAGATACGTCTGTGCCAGATATGCCTATTCTTGATAATATCCAAACATAGATGTATTTTCTTGATAAACCACTTACTCTATACTCACAAAAATTTTGGGATTTTTTTTATACATATTTGTATCCCTAAGGATTTCATTAGGGTTTTATATTCCTAAACCCAAAAATAACAAAACCTATCTTCTGATACCAACTCTTACAACCGTTATCTTTATTGCACACATAATCATTATTTATTACATAAAAATGAACTTATGAAAACTCTTATAATCAATAGGACTAGTGTCTTTGGAAATTAGGAACATTATATAACAATATAAAACATAAAACACAATATATTTTTTGAAAAATTCTTTTACATGACCATATCATTCCTTCATACTTAGCATTGCATAGGATAACCTGAGGACATGCATAAGAAAAGGGTGAGAAATAAAGCCCTGTAAGGGAGTAAACAAGGAATAACATGAAGAAGATAGTACATGTTAGGAAAGAGGAATACCAGTGGAGAAGAAGAGGAACATTAACAAAAAGGAATGATATAGTATGATAATCATAACATGGAGATGTTGCAACAACATTTAACATGATATTAGAATGAGCCAAGGATCATTGCACATGGAGCATGAATAAACAATCATTTCACTTAAAATAGAATGTGTAAACCCTCATTTCACTTGAATTATCATGTGTAAACCCTCATTTATCATGATGTATCCTGATTCTAATGTTTACCCAATTAATTGGAGTGCTATCTGGTCACACCCTTCTTAATCATTTCATTTCACGTATAAGTGTTCCACATAGATCATACAACATGGATTCATTAAACATAATAGTTTATTCCATGAATAAGAGATGTGGAATACATAAATGTAATTCCTAAATCAATATGTACATGTGCATAATGGTGAATACCCTTGATAGAGAAATGGGTATAGTATTCACTTACATGATAATTTTGGCATGGGAAATTATGGTGTAACATTGGCAGCATAACAACGACAAATATAAATCATAAAATGGGTTGATGAGAGATAAATGGTTATCTCATCATTTATACATGAATTGGATAGTAAGGGGGTCATGAAATATAATATCCCAACATATTTAATGGAATTTAGATGGATAATATATAATAATTTCTTGAATGTAATTAGGAAAAGAGAAATTCCATATGGAATTTTGGCATGGTTATAGGTGTATAAGGGATAAATTAATGATAGGGAAATAGGTCTCTCATCATTAAAATAGATGTAGGGTTGTATGGGGGATGTTTTAAATCATAACCTAATATTTTAAATTGTAAATAATACTATATACCAACATAATGAAATTTGGACAAATATGAGAATGCAAGAAATCCCTTACTTGGAAGTGTGATACCAAATGCTTGGGAGAGGCTTGAGAGGAGATTCTAGGAAGCTTGGGGAGCCTTGGGAGGATTCTAGAGAGAGTATGGAAAAGGTTGGGTGAGATCAAAAGGTTTTGAGTGAAGAGTAATGGGAGATTGAGTGTGTATATATTGGAAAGGAGAGGGAATTATTTATTATTTAGATTTTGGACAACACACATTAAACTAATCAAAACCACAAACCATCCTATGGTTTTTATAATGATTTTTCCAAAATGGAGTGAATAAAATTATTTTATACTGAAAATTTCTGAACATATTAAAATATCAGGCTTTCTTATGTTGTGGTGATTCACACTCTTGAGGAAATAATTTTAAAAAGTTAAAATATTTTATAAGTCTTGGTGAGTCCACTAAGGCACCATAATATTAATAAAAAAAAGTAAAATCACCCTTCAACAGATATATTATCAAAGGTAAAAAATCATAACATTATTTTAAAATCCAAAAAAAATAAAACCATGGAAGTGCATATTTCTTATAAAACCATTTTACATAAAAAGACATTTAATCAGATCTGTTGGAATTTTCATTAACAACTGTTTGTGTTGTCACACCCACAAATATAAAATAGTGAAATAGAGAGCACAATGAAATTATAGAATTTTGATCATATGTTTCAATATAGAGAAATTGATATATAGATTACCTTTTCCTCCCCCACTCTATGTGATTATCCCACCATAAATCCATTATCCCCCCTTTCTTATCTATTGAAAACATATTACATTCCATAACCCACCATTTTAAACATACACTAATTCTTGTAATTTAAAGAATGTGAGACATATTATTATTTTTCAGCCATGTCAATTTATAACATTTAATTAAATTTAAATATTATTTCTCCAAACCGATACTTAATTTCATGTCATTGAAACCCACATTTATACACATTAAATACCCCCTTTTACATTTCAATGTAACAAATCCATGTCAGTAAAACCACATCACATCCCATGGAATAAATATTTATATAAAAAATCCATAATTAATTATTCGAATCTCACAATTTTAGAGCCCATCGACCATGGGAAAAAAATCATATATTAGAATTAAATATTAGAAATTTAATTTCACTCTGTTCCTCGAGAAAAATAATTAATAAAATGAATTCATAATATAATTTATTATATAATCGCACAATAAAATGGATGTTACAATTCTCCTAACCATCAAGTCTTTCATACCATAAAATGTTACTCCGTTTTGTGAAAAATATCAAACTGTTATCTCCACATATGACATTCAGTTTCACATATTTCTCCATAAACATTTTCAAGTCTCCATTTCACCTAGAGTAGAGTAATATAACTCCCCCTAAATATCTTATCATACATGTATCTTATTTTCCTGGGATTTTAATGAAATACCTTGGTGGTTTCTTATGTTCTTCTTTCACATGTTTATAAAATAAACATTAATAAATATATTCAATTATTTATTTTCTCGTTACTAGCCACCAGAACATCCTCTTGATATTCTAATATATCTTTTTAAATCATGGATTTACCACACAAAATGAATAATTAGGTCTCTCCATCACTTTATTTTTTAGTGCAATCATAAAAATAATTTTATCTTTATAGAAAAGAGTTAAATTTGATGTCAATATCCCCCAAATAGTTTTGTTCTCACAATAAAATGTTTGTTACATACAATTTTACTCAATATTAGATAACTATTACTATATAAACTCCATATATTATATATAAAACATGTATATGATGGATATTACAACATTACATTCAATTTCTTTTATGCCAAAATACAAATTAGTTAACATACACATTATCATGCACTATTCTTAAACTACATTACTAGCTTGAGTTTGAGCCTTATAAATATAAGAATGTTATAAAATATTACCTTTTCTCTATTATTATAAATGATAGAAATAAAATTTAAATTGATTATCTACCCATCCATATTGACTTAAATTGAGATTATTTTTGTGTACATATACTTAAAATTCATATGATCGGTATATACCATGGAATTTTCAACAAAGAGAAAATTTATCTAAATATTCATTGATTAAACCACTATATCTAATTCAAAATTACACATATGATAGAAATTTTCATGTTTTTTAAATTGTATTGATCGATATATTACTTCAAAATCTTCTTCCATAATAGTACATGACATACCCTCTCTTGAAGAATAACAATATATCAAATATCCAGAACCTTTATTGTATGGATAGGAACTAGTGATCCGGTAATAGTAATCTATAGAACTCTAAATAATATAAATTAAATCTCATTATAAATATAAATAACTCACCAATGAGACAAATCCATAATTGGATTAGATAATTTAGGGAAGGCTTTGATAATCCTCCAGTACTACCAAGACATTCCAAGAATACTAAATATATAAAAGACTTTCTTTGGTCAATCCCAATAATTTTTTATCCTCACCTTATCAAAATCAATATATATACATTGTATGAAACAAAATATTATAGGAATAACACTTTTTAAATATAAAAATGACATTTTGAAAACATTTTATAAAAAAAAATTCATTGAAAACTATTAAAATGACCTCTAGGTATCTCCAATGATTAGTTATTATCTTGAATAAATCCTTAATTCATCCAATAATATTACCATGAATTTATCAAAATAATTTTTTATGTTGAATTAATCCTGGCCATAGATACTAAAAATGAATTAATCATACATAAAGTAATGTACACAAACTAGTAATGGTCGTACCAAATCCACAAATACTATTTGTTAAATATCCCAATCATATACTCAGTTAGTGATATTCAGATTTATTTTCTCCCTTAGAAAACCACATATCTCAATCAATAGATAAAATAACTCATCAACAAAAGGAAAAAATATATTTTCCCTTTATCATCACTTGGATCATTTTTTGGGTATCAATTCTCAATAATAAACATCCATTGATCTTCTTACAAAATAATATTATGGTTTCTTAAGGTGAAACAATCATCCTAGTTAATACCATTCATTATAATAACACAAACTAAGTTTTTAACCAAATAATTATGTTGTGGATATATGGTATAAAGGAAAATAAATATGAGATGAACTAGGAGGAATATTAGTAAAAAATTTCAATTATATTTTTTTGTTATAATTAAATGATATCATAAAAAAATATCGAGATACTTATATTTATTTTTGAACTCTTTATGTTTTACAAATGATTTTTATAACCTCATTTGTAAAAAAAGAATATAATATTTTTAATCTCATAAAACCTAATGTCAATATCCCAAAAATGTAACCACTCTCAAATTTCTAAAAAAACACTAAAGTCTCTTCATTTTATTTTATAAAACAGACACAAATGGAAGAACAAAAGAATTGAAAAATAACCTGAAGAAGTAAGTTAAATTATGTGGTATAGATATTACCCCAATGTATGAGAGAAACATTGATGGTGGTATTAATAATTGAATATAACTGACTAATTATTGTATTATAAAACATTAAAATTATATCACCTCAACCCCACTACTTGTATGAGTGTCCATTCAGTTGATCTGATCCCACCACCATCTGATTATTGGGCTTGATTAGTTTTTTGTTAAATAAACCATAAGATTAACCACCTAAAATTTTAATCCCCATGGAATAATTTGATAAATATATTTATATAAAATATATATATATATTAATGAATCTTATATATAATTGAAAAAAAACTATTTTATTTTCAAATAACTATAGAGTTAATCTTATGGGTGTTTGTAGAACTTGTATCATCTGAAGTCATTTTATAATGATTATCTAGATTCCACTTCTACATCTAAACATAACTGGATTGGATGAAATACTATCATATGGTATTAAAACATATTCTATGGAGTCATCTGTTACTATTTATATATTTAATTTTATTGAAAAATATTTATCAAAACTGTCCAAACAATAATTTGAGAATGCTTTTTCATAGTTTTGCCTCATAATCCTTTTATCAGTGTTTTCATTGAAACATGTGTGTCCTTTACTTTTCCATAGAATAAATTATAGGGACCTCATTCAGGAAAAAAAAGTCGATTTTGGGTACAGAAGTATATATGTGATCATAATAGAAGAAAATTACATTTGAATGTACCACCATGATATTTCCGTATGTGTCATCCTTTAAAAAAAATTCTTTGTCGAATGGATTATATCCCACGGAACACTGAACTCAAATACAATGTGAAACCGTAAAAAAATATATGTATTGATTATTCATATTAGATATTGAATTATAAATTAAAAATAATATTAAATCAATTAATATATATATATAGGATAAGAAATGAAAAAATGAAGTCGGATTATACCTTAAAAGTATCATATATTTTATCCTAAAAAGGAAGATGGGTTACAAATATTTTCCCCAGACCAAACCCAAGTTGAACCTTAGAAAGTAAATATTAAGGGAAGTGATCTAAAATATAATTTCATGTTCACTGAAATAACATCATGATCTATGATAGATATATCACCACAAGTGATTTCTACCATTTCTTATTTTATGCATATATCTTATGGTGAGGTCATGAATGATTTTGTAAGTAGAGGTTAGAATGATATAAATAAATAATTATTAATGAAATATATATGTGAATTATTTAGAATGATTAATTTAAAATTATTTTAAATGATTTTTTTTAAATTCAAATGTGAATATTAATTTCTTAATAAATAATTAATTAATTTTAAAATTGAGGAATAAAATCATTAGATTTTTAATAGGTGGATTATTCAATGAATTTTATTTTTTTTACATATTTTGTATTGTCACCTATTTAACTAAATTAATCCCCTTTTAATGAACAATTTAATGAAATTTTTTATAATATATTTCAAAAACAAATTAAAAATAATTTAATGTTTTCACACGTCACGGAACAAAAATAAATTCATTTTCTTCTGAACTAAATATTTTTATATTTTATCTGCATTATGAGTTATTATATTAAAATAAATTATTATGACCATTAGAAATTTAATCATGTAAAATATTTTTCACATTTCGAATAATTATGGAAAAATTATGTGATAATTTAAATAACATTTGTGTTCAAATAAATTAGTTACCTAGGAAGAGGTTAGTCTCTACAATAAATGATTAAATGAGGTAAAAATGTTAAATCAATAGGTAAAGTCATAAAATACCATAAAATCTCATATCTAAGTGGTAGTATGAGAAATTTATCAACTATATCTTATCATTACTTATCAAATTACTTATTTGAGATCAATTATTCCCTAATAATGCATCGGCGTTTGTATTTAGAAATTAATATTTTTAAAAATACAACCCCTATTACTTATAAAATGGCCCATTCATCACCCTATATCTATTAACACATGAGGCATACTTGCTAAAATAAAAAAAATAAAAAAACACCTCCCCAACAATATTTATCCCTCTCTAGGTTATATCATAACCAAAATAGAATTTTAAGAAGGCTTAAGGTGTGATCTATATGTGTAAATCCATGTAAGAAGTAATTATTTTGATGAATTAATTTTAAGTAACTTTCTTCTTCCACTTAAAAAAATAAATTACAATCATACTAATATAATGAATTAAATATCATTAATATAGAGAAATTTTTTTGTTCCTTTTTAATCAAAATAAAAATGGTCTTGAACCCAACATATTTAGAAAATGTGACTATAGAATGACCATTATCAATATTCCTCTAATTCAATAGAAAATGAAAACTTCTCCTGTGTTATAGTTAGATTAATTAAACCTTGAATGATGTTTTTCAATTTGAATCATGAACTTTGTTTGATTGTTTCATTTTTTCAATGAAAATATATTATATTTATAAAATTATTATGATTCTGAAAGATAAGATCTGAATTCATTAAATAAATAGAAGTAAATGATCAATGTAAATTTAAATTCTTATAATGAGCACACAAACACACTTTTCATAATTTGATTATATTTTAAAAAATCTATAAAAATGTATACGATTTATTCATATATAATGATACATAACATATTTCTAAATAAATATCAAGAAAATAAGATATTTTTACAACATTTTTGACAACTGTAAACATATTAAATTAGTTTTGAAGAAATTGATTGAAAATCCTTCAAAAGTATCACAAGATAAAAAACTATATGATAAATAAAAATAATAATAAATGGACTGTTCATATGAAATATACTTTAAAATTTTAATTAATTACATTTATAATATACTTAATTTGGATGCTAATTAGGTCATATGCAAAAACCAAGTGTATAAGAAATTGAGGTAAATTTTCATTGTCTCAATTTCAATTCATTGAAACATGTTTCTTATTATGCACCAATTTAATTTTATACAGTGTTAATACTACCTTATTGACTACTTAATTCAAAAATAAATTTTAATTCTAGTTAGTTTCAATTTTATTTAAAATCCCCTTATTTCATTCCCTTCAAAATCATATACATACGTTGTATGGGTTGTTGGTAAATTTATTCAATTTCATTTAGTTAAAATATTTATTTTTTTAACTTCATCCTTATATGTTATGTTTTTATACCCTATGATTTGATATGTAGTATTTAATATTTCTATTTTAGGGATCACACTTTTTCTTTCTACTTTACCCTCATTGGATTCACCATTCAACCAAAATTGTTTCATTTATATGGACTCAACTAATTATTTTCTTTACGGTCAAAAATATTTATCTTCCACGAAAATATTTTTTATGTTTCAATGATATTTTATTATATATAATTCAACTATTTTTAAGTTATTTTTATATTATAATTTAATTTTTTAAATAAATATTAATTTTTTTGGCACAGGTCATTTTTTTCTTTATTTATAAAAGTTTAAAATGAATCACATTTAAATTGTTTACCCCATTAGTTCATTTGGATGTATTTATAACCATTTTTCTAATAAATATTCTCATTCCAGTTTCAATGTTTTTTCAAAGAAAATACTATTTCCATATTTCTATGAATTATTATTTTAAAAATTTATCTTTTAGAAGAATAAATAAATATATTTCTTTTTACCTATGATTATTTTATTCTGACACTATAGATTTCTTATATTTGAAAACATTTAATTTCAATGTTTCTATATAATATATCAATTTAAAATCGTGCTTTTTAATGTTTACTTTTCACCTCTTGAAGTGTATTTTTTGAATGAGAATTTGGAGTTTATTTTTACAACCCTAATACAATTTATATTAATATTATATTTATAATTCCATTTATATTTTATTCTCAAACATTAAAAGATCAATAATTTCATGGGTTCTATTGTTTTATAGTCATCTAATTACTCATATTAATTAGTCATTCGTACCTCACCTTATTCATATGTGTTATATTCTCTTTCACTATTTATCCATATATTAAAATTTCACCTTTTCATGTCCATGTTCATTAATTTCACACACTTATATATATTTTATACAGATTCTATTAAATCACAATTTTTTTTCTATTTTTGAATTAACTATATACAAAATAATAAATTTTATGTTAGTTTTGAGGGTTATTACAAGGAAATATATTCCATTTATTGACCAGGTAAATATTGACATTCCATATACATGTTATTTAAATATTTATGATTTCAAAATATTAAGGAATATATTATACATATTGTTTTTTATTCATTCCATCTAATGATGAATGCATTCAACTTAATAGTTGATGGATGGGTCCCAGAATTAAATATCTCCATGACACATTGATAGGACTAATTGAAATAGTATTTTGGTATTTTGTGTAACCCTTTTAAATTTTTGTATAATGTATTTACTTGAATCCTTTATTTCATATTTATGGTGTGTGTCGCATTCCATTCTATCAAAACAAAATTATTTTTTTTTCCATGTGATTATTTACAGTGTTTTTATAAATAAATATATCACATGATCATGTTATCAATGATATGACATTAATTATTATTATTATTATATATTGTTACTATAACATTCATTCCTTATTTATTCAAAGATAACATGTATGGTATTTTACCTCTTATGGCATGTTTTAGATCAGACTTCTGATTATTCCTTTTTCTTTAGATATAAAGAAGACTATTACATATGAAATTCCAAGATTTTTTTGTGTCAATAATTTTATGGGTGATATTTAATTCCTAATTTTCAATATGATGTATTTTATTTAGTGGAAATAATTCCCCTTCTACAAAAAGGATATGTTTTTTGTTAGTTAGTTTTCCCCTATTTTATTAAATGATAAACCTAATTGGTCATGGGTATGTCAGTGAAAAAATAAATGTTATTCAATTTGTAATTATGGATTATAATGTTTGGGTAACATTATTTTATAATAAAACATGGTTATAATGAATAATTTTTTAGCACCACATCTGAGAGTTCTAGTATGGTGTAGAGAAATTTGTTGCAAAACAATGTTTAAAACAAATTATAGTTTAGGATATTATATGTTGAGGTTACATTAAGAGTTTTCCATACCATCACGTTTTAATATATTTAATGTTTTTTATAAGTTAGTAGGAATATATAACATTTTTAGGTCTTATGTGAATATATTTTTAGATGATTAATGATATTATGGGATACAATTATATTATTTTTTGAAGAATACATGATTTAATTGTGGGTAGCCCTTATGGTTGTCATGTAATTCAATTTCATCGGAATTTAGATAATTTTGGGATAATATTAATATATTTTTTGGAGTATATATTATTAAGGTATATATAGATCAGTATGTTATTAATACTGTTTGGGGATAATGGTTTTGTTAATTTTTAGGAGTATAAGTTACCCCAAATTTTCATTTTAGGACATAGTAAAAAAAGATAATGATTTAATTATTATTGTGACTTATGAATAGAGAAAAAATAAGTGGTAACCATATTGTTAAATCAATATATTAGAAAACCTACTAAAATGTTGGTAAAGTGAATAGTTTTTACTTTCTTAGTGATGAATCTCTTCTTTTATATATGTTTTTGGATGCAATCCCTTGATTAGATGTACCTAGGGATGTTAATTATGGAAATTGTTGTTTAATTAATAAATATATATTACATCTATTAGAAATTAAATTTATAACTTCACACCTAGTGTGAAACTCATAAAGAATATTCATTGGATGATTCCCATTCTCTTTATGAACCATTAAGAATTATTTGAATATATTGATATAAACTATCTCAATACTATATTAAAAAACCTATTATATTTTTATCAGGGAGAGAAAACAATTTTGTGGGATAAAATTTATTTAATAGGGGTAGAATATAACACCATATGGTTTTAATAAGTGCCATAATTCAAATAAATACAATATTTAATAACTTATATCTCATAAAATACCAAACTCAAATGATTCATGAAATATTAAACAAAATATTTAATAATTAATTATAACAATCACTCATTGAATTGTTGGGTATAAATAATTGTAATTTTTTTGAAATTTATATAAAAAGGATAAAAAATAAAATTAAGAAATATTATTATTAATTATGAGGATCATTGGTCCAATCATAGAATGAAAGTAGAATTAATATGATTTTACATAGTCCAATCCCAAACTAAGCTTCAATATGTAAGACTTGAGAAAAATCATTTTTAAGGGAAGCTCAAACTTATGATAATCACTATTTGATCCATGATAGCCAAATCACCACCCACGATGGCCAATAGTTCTTATCATACAATTTTTTTTTGTATAGATCTAGAGGAGTTCAATAAGTAGAAGATAAGATAGTGTGAACATGCAAAAAGTAATATATTAAATGTAATAATTATTTTGAATTTTAATTTAAAATAAATAAAAAATGACGTATTTAATAAAAACATGTAGATTAGTTCCTTTGAAAAAAGTAATAAAATTCAAAAATTTGGATAAAAATCATTAGATGTTTATAAGATCTATTTTTATGAGAAATATATTTTTCAATATATTAAATATTTCTATCTTAATAAAATAAATTATTCAATTTTGAATAATTAATTTACGAAAAGTTGTTGAAAATATATATAAAAAAACAACAGTCATTATATATTTTTTACTAGGAAGGGAATAAAAATAAATTCCCTTTAGGCTTAATTTTTTTTTTAAAAACAGTTTTTACCAAGTTACATGTCTTTTTATTGAAATCAATTTTTATCAATATCTGAAATTGAATTAGGCCAATTAGGTTACATAGTTGGAGTTATAATTTCATAATTATTAAAAAATTTAAATTTCATTGTTTCCTTTAGATACATGTCACTAAGGTAAAAATTAGTCTCCATTATAAAAGTTGAAATGAGGTAAAACTTTTCAGTCAAGATGTAATGTGTCAAAATATTGAAAAATGTGATATTTTAATGGGTATATAAGAAATTTAAAGACGATAATTTATATTTACCTTTATAATAATTAATTTGGTATCCACATTTCATGAATAATTCATCTCTTTTTATACTATGAAATTAATATTTATAAAAATTAAACCCCGCTCACCGAGAAAAGGACCCCTCACTACCCCAATTATCATTGACCAAAAAGCTTCCTATGTCAACTGAATTATACAAAAACTCCACTCTAAACATAATTAAACCATATTATGGGTATTTTTATCACCAAAATACCAATAGAAGAAGTTATAATCGGTGGTTTGTAGGAGGATGCCAAAGGAATAGGTGATTGTTTTACCTCATCCCTTTGATAATTTTTCTTCTTCCACATCATTCACTTATATTATACCCATTGTAATATAATTAAACTTGTATCATTGCTATATTTAAATGTTGTTATATTTATTTAATAACCATTATCTTCCTTCTTTTGATTCATTACAAATGGAAACGTCACCCGTGTTATGGTAAGATTACCACCTCCATGAATGACCTATTTCATTTTTCATAAATACCATATAGGTATGTATATAAAAGTGTGTTTAATATATAACAATTTTATTTATGACGTGATTAATATTTTTTAAATATAAATGGTGTATCCTATATATAAAATTAATATTGAATGGTCAATGTAAATTTAGCTATCATAAATTTGAAAACATAGAAACATATCTTAATCTCAATATATTTTAGTGATATGATCAAGATATATATGATTTGGTCTAATCTACTCATTTAAAAAATATATCTCTTCAATTTTTAAATTATGAAACTATTTTTCAAATCCTTTTACTATGGTTAACATACCAAAAGAATTTTTGAGAAATTTATAAGGCCCCGACATTAAACCTTAATTAATATTGAATTAAATGAATAATTCACATTGAGGATCTTTTCAGGTTTAGAGTTTTAGAGAATTAGGATATAACTATTACATCTCAAAAGATTAAAAAGTAGACACTTCTACTAAGTTTCAATAAAATAAAAAATCTTAAAAGGAAAAATGTCTAGTTCTATGTTTTAGATAGCATGACTTTTCCTTGATCCCATCCTTGACCCTACTCCACATTAATTTCTGTGAAAAAAATTTCAAAAAACTTGGGGTGAGCATAAAAAGCTCATTAAGGGATACACAAGGAAGGAAAACTGTTAGTTTTTTAAAACAACATGTAACCAATGAATACTTTATCAAAGTAATACTTTTCAACTTTATGGAGTATTAAATAATCTTTACTGAATAAAAGATCATTACTTACACTTTTGTAACCAAAAGATTACCATAAAACCCATTTAAAGAACACATAATAATAAAGGTAACTTGGGACATAAGCATACTTAAATGGAATAATCATACGATCAAATTCCACACATATCACTTAATAGAATAGACATACGACCGTATTCCATACCCAATGCATTGGAGGTTATAATGTAACCACTCGTCCTAGTATTCATGGAACCACCCATCATATGGTTTATCACGTAACCACCCGTCAAATGTCCAAGTACCATTACAAAATCATAAGAAATAAACCAAAAATAATGGAAAGAAAACATTTCCACATTTCAGACAGAATATATCCCTTAAATATATTGACATAACAAATCCATTTTAAAAACAATTTTCAATACCAAAATTTATAATAGAATATATGGTATTTATTTCATTTTAAAAAACATCACGACTAGTTGAGGAAGCCAAAGAACAAATAATACTCGCAGTGGCGGAAAAGGTCATTGTCACTGTGTACCTTAAAAGAAACATTCCTTTTTGTCAATTTTTAAACTGCTTCGTAGAAAAATATTCTTTTTGTATAAAATTAAAATTCAAAGGGGTTTATACACCATATAAAAGAAAGCCTTGTATTAGAACAAAATATGCCTCAATGATAGGAGATTGAGACAAAGTACCTTACAAAGATAATTTTATAAATACAATATACCTATTATGTGTATTCACTATAAGTGCACATAAATAAAGTACAAATAAAATATAGGACATAATAATATCATGACATAATTTGAAAGTAGGAGATTAACCCAAAGAACGGAAATTTGGTTAAAAGTTCCCTTACCTCGTGTCCAACGTGACTCTATTGCTCTTTAATCTCCTAAATAATAAACTAAAGTTAATTTATACTTTTTTCAGAACCTATTTCAAGTTTATTATTTCTTTTATATAACTTATTTCCATGTTATAAACATTATGTAATCATTTAATTTAACAAAGTTCATTTTGTCGATATTTGGTACTTAAGTCAAAAATGGACTTCTCACAATTACATGATGTTCATGTGGTCAAAGGATCATTATATACAGAATTATATTCATGATTTGGATATCATATATATCATATATATCCAGTATATACATGTATTTATAATAGTATATTACATTTAGGGGTAAGAAATGAAATGCACCGTTCATGGAGACGGTAAGTCGTACGTATGCATGAACGCTACTTTCATTTCTATTTCGTATTTAATGGGGTGAAATCATAATGATATAAAGGTATATTATAATTCCAGTATAATATCATATACAATATCATTAACTCCATCCTTTATACATCCCACATATGGCATTAACTAATCAAATCACTTTGAGGGGGCGGTAGTCCGCACTTCCTAAAATGAAATTATCGCGTTTAACCATAATGGAAACCATAAAGGTATTCCATAAATTAAAAATACATAAGCATAAGAAAAAAAATAAACATAATATATATCATATATAAATATAGTGACATCTTAATGGCCACCATGAAAGGTGTTAAAATAATATTGAACAATAATTGTTTCATGAGGAAGAAATTCTCCATCCATAGAAACATTATGTTCATTAACCATTAGACGAAGGTGTGTGTTGGTTTAGCTATAACAATTCTCATAAAAACAACCTAGTATATTTAATATACTGGTTTTTTTACAAAATAAAGGAATAAAAATATTTTAGGGGGTTGGAGATGCAAAATAAAACATAAGAACACAAGAGAAGACACTACATTTAAATCAGGTAACTCTTTTTGATTTGAGCTCAAACGCTTCCTTGGAAAGACTTCTTCCCAAAGTGAGGCTTCTAGGAGTAATATATGGATTTGGAGAGACACAATGGTCTGGTTTTGGCTGAGACAAAGGCTTGAGAGGTGTGGGTAAGGTGGTAGAGGTGGTGGCCTTTTATAAGAGGAGAGGAGGGGCACTCTTGGAATGTTATAAAAGGTTACATTTTTATAAAATGATTTTTGGATTTTAAAGGTCCGAAAATTATATATTTAGAGGATAAGGTGATAAGAGTTCTAAATACACCCATACAATAGTTTTTTGACAAGTGTAGGTCTTATATTTTAAATTATATTTTCATTTTATTTAATCGTTAAATAATGAGGTAATCGCTGCATCATCATGGTGTCATAAATAATTTAAAATATTTAATTTATAAAAATTATAAAAAAAATATCATGATGTAGGAAATATTTTTATACATATAATTAATATTTATAGTAAAAAATATTACATGTATAACCGCATTTAAAAATTTATTTAGTAAAACAACACATGTTTGAGACATTTTTATTTTAACAGTAAATAAAAAGTTATTAATGTCATTTTCTTACCAAAGTGGCTCCATGGGGTCCCCAAGTTGACCCATGTATTATATTGGTCGAATATGATACATCCAATAAAAGGTAGGACATGTGTAAAGGTCATTTCATATTATTAAAAAATCATTTTTACCTTAAATTATGCTAATTACCTCTAATAACGATTAAAAACATAAAGTTACTATTCAACAAAAAATTATTTTAATCCCATTGAACCAAATTTTACTTCCTAATGACAACCATGTATGTCGGATTTTTTAAATTCAAAACACATAGGTGGTAAAGTTTCATTTAAATGAAAAATCAGTTTTTTTAAGTACCACTTAGTGGTTTCACTATTCATCAAAAATTGAAGTTTTTCAGAAGAATACCAAAACATCACCCTATGTTATATTCAGTATTCCGAATTAAAAAATGATGTCTATTTTAAAAAATCAAAAACATATAACTTAAATTAATTAATTTAATAATTAATTCCTGTTGTCATGAAAAATAGAGTGTTTTTATGAAACAATATATATCAAAAGATTGACACTAGTTTAAGTCCAATTTCAAAGTGAAATTAATTCCAACGACCACTATTGGATTAAATGGTAAAAATATATTATAATTTTACGTAAAAAACAATTCAAAATATAATCTAATCATATAAATAAATTTGATTAAAAAGGGTTTTTAAATTAAAATAAAATATTTTTCACTATTCATTAAAAAAATGACCTTTATCTGAAAAATACAAAAAATTTACCCAAATTAAATTTTGATGTCCCAATTCTAAAGAAGAATTTTATTTGGTCCCATAGAATGTATAAGGGTGAAAAAACTATATTTAATAATGATTCTCCATCAAACGGTGATAGGTGGACCTTTAGTGAATATTAGAGTATATATACCTAAAATTGAATTATTTTTGTATTTTAAGCCTGTATCATTTATTGGATAAATGTAAAAACATTTAACAAACATATATAATCATATTTTAGTTATTTCTATTCATTCTCACCAATACAACAGCTACGTGTTAACTACCATTTAAAATAATATTATTTTATTACTAGTGTGCAACGTAAGATTTCAAAGAATCTCTTTGTTGCGTATCGGGTACGCTATCAAACATAGCAACCCCATTGAGGTAAAATAAATATTCAATTAGAAAATATTAATAAGAATCAAAATGTATTATTATTTATTTACCTGAGATGTTACATCCTTCCCCCCTTTTGGGAATTGCGTCCTCAAGATTTTATTCACTCATCAAAATAAGTGGGGGTATTTATCCCTCATAGAATTTTCAGATTCCCACATTTCCTCTTGAACCATATTATTTTTACACAAAACCTTTACCTGGTGATTTACCTTATTCCGCAACACTTCCCCTCTATGGTCAAGAATCTGGACTTGTTGTTCTTCATAAGAGATGTTCTCTTCCATATGAACTACCTCTGGGATCAAAACATGAGATGGATCTAGCATATACTTTCTCAACATCGAAACATGAAAAAAATAATGTACCTGAGATAAACTCGGAGGTAAAGCCACTCGGTAAGAAAATGATCCAACTGTATCCAGAATTTCAAATGGTCCAGTGAACCTTGGACTCAGTTTTCCTTTTTTACCAAATCACATCACAATTTCCCGTGGTGAAAATTTGAGAAAAACATGATCACCTACCTCGAAAGATAGATCCTTCCTCCGGTTATCCGCATAACTCTTCTGCCTGCTCTAAGATGTTTTCATGTGTTTCTGAATCAACTGAACTATTTTTGCCATCTCTTCTACCAATTCTGGTCCCATCAACTTCCTTTCACCCACTTCATCCCAAAAAGCTGGAGTTCGACACCGTTTACCATATAATTCTCAAATGGGGCCATCTGTATACTGGAATGAAAACTGTTATTATAAGAAAACTCAACCAAAGAAAATGTTGGTCCCAACATCCCTAATAATCCATCGAACAAGCACGTATCATATCCTCTAAAGTCTGAATTGTTCGTTCTGACTGCCCATCGGACTAAGGATGAAAAGCTGTACAAAAAATTAATTCAGTACCCAACGACTTCTGAAGGCCTTTCCAAAAGTTATAATTAATCCTGGGATCACGTTCAGATACAATGGATAGGGGAAATTCATGAAACCTGACTATCTCTTTAAGATACAATAGAGAAAGTTGATATAGAGAGAATGTATCTCGAATAGGAATGAAATGAGTAGATTTAGTCAAGCGATCAAAAATAACCCAGATTGCATTATTACCTCAAGATGTCTTCGGTAATCCCACAAAAAAGTCCATGGATATATTTTCCCATTTCCACTCTGGAACTGGTAAAGGCTGAAGCATCCCTTTCAGTAACTTCCGCGCTGCTTTAACCTACTGACAAGTCAAACACATCACAGTAAATTCAGCAATATCTCTTTTCATTCCATACCACCAGTAATACCCCCGCAGATCTCTGTACATCTTAGTACTTCTAGGATGAACTGAAAACGGGGAACTATGAGCCTCACATAACAACTCATTCTTCAATTGTGAATCACCAGGCACACATAATCTCTTCCCAAACCTCAAAACACAATCATTATCAGTTTTATATTCAGGAAACATACCCTTCTGAACCAGCTCTACCTTTTTCTGCAACCCACTGTCTTTTTCTGCGCTTTCTTAATTTAGTCTGATAGAGATGACCTCACTGATAACTGAAACAAAAAAGAATAACTTCCTGCACCAACAACTTCTATTCCAAAGTTCATCAAATCAAAAACCAAGGGATCTTGTTCCAAACGTAGCATGGTTAATGAAGCATTATCTTTCGACTCAGAGTATCAGCCACTTTATTTGCTTTTCCCGGATGGCAATGAATTGTACAATCATAATCCTTGATTAATTCTAGCCATATCCTCTGTCTCATGTTCAATTATTTCCGAATGAATTTATACTTTAAACTTTTGTTATCAGTATATATTTCACACTTTAATCCATACAAATGATACCTCCAAATTTTTAGAGCAAAAACAACAATAGCTAATTCCAAGTCATGTGTAGGGTATTTTACCTCATGAGTTTTCAACTGACGTGAAGCATATTCAATTACCTGATCATTATGCATAAGGAAAAAGTCAAGTCCCTTCAACGAAGCATCACTGTATATTACAAACTCACCATTCCAGGAAGGAAGTTCCAAAACTGGAGAATTCACCAATCTTCTTTTCAAATCATGAAAACAATCATCACATTCTTTTGTCTAGATAAACCTAACACCCTTCTGAGTAAGCTTAGTCATTGGAATAGATAACCCTGAAATTTTTTCAAAAAACCTTCGGTAGTTACCTGACAAACCAAGAAAAATATGGATCTTGGTTACATTTGTGGGTCTTGGCCATTCTTCAAAAACTTTTGTTTTAGTAGGATCAACATTTATGCCATTTTTCGAAACAATGTGACCAAGGAAAGAAATTTTTTGTAACAAAAACTCACACTTCCTGAATTTTCCACACAGTTTATTTTCTTTTAAGGTTTGCAAGATACCCCTTAAATGACTTTCATGCTCCTCTTTACTTTTAGAAAACACTAAAATATCATCAATCTCGTCACTATTCCAGATATTTTTCACCATCAACCACCACTAATCAGCTTCACCTTCAAAACGGTAAACAGCAAGACTAACCTTTTGATATTATGAACACCCCATGACATCAAAAATCTTCTCCAGTGCAATAATCCACCATTCAGCTAGCACAGGGTCAGATAATCCTATGAATGATGGGGGATGATGCCTCATGAAATGTTCCACCACTGACATGTTCCTTTTTGGTTGATCTGTCTGATCTCATGCATGGATACCACCACCATTTATAACCTGAGTCAACTGTGCCATCACTGCTACAAACTGTTCAGTTCCAATTCAGACCATCTCATGTTGCAAATTTGGAAGGTTTTCTTCCTCCTAATGTCGTCCTAACATAGATTCCTTGTTTCCTATGTGGAAAACCATTATGAACACAAAACTATCTTAGGTGAAGCAACATGGTAATCTTTAAATGCTATATCATTTCAATCATACCAAAAATTAATTTATAATTTAACAATTTTCTAACTCCTAAAGTTGTCAAAACCGACCTCGGATACCAATTATAAGGCCCTAGCCTTAAACCTTACTTAATATTGAATTAAATGAATATTTCACAATGAGGATATTTTTAGGTTTAGAGTTTTAGATAATTAGGACATAACTATTACATATCAAAAGATTACAATGTAGACACTTCTACTAAGTTTCCTTAAAATAATAACTCTTAAAAAGAAACATGTCTAGATCCATGTTTTAGATAGCATGAATTTTCCTTGATCCCATCCTTGACCCTACTCCACATTAAGTCCTGTGAAAAACATTTCAAAAAACATGGGGTGAGCATAAAAAGCTCAGTAAGGGATACACAAAGAAGGAAAACTGTTAGTTTTTCAAAACAACAAGTAAACAATTAATAACTTATCAAAGTAATACATTTCACCATTATGGAGTAGTAAATACTCTTCACTAAATAAAAGATCATTACTTAACCTTTTGTAACCAATATATTTCCATAAAACCCATATAAAGAACACATAACATATAAAGGTAACTTGGGACATAAGCATACTTAAATGGAATTACCATACTGTCGACTTCCGAACATATCACTTAATGGAATAGCGATACGGCCAACTTCCATACCCAATGCATTAGAGGTTATTACATAACCACCCGTCCTGGTATTCACGGCACCACCCGTCATATGGTTTATCACGTAACCACCCGTCAAATGTCCATGTATCATTATAAAATCAAAATACATAAAACAAAAATAATGGAAAGAAAACATTTCCACATTTCAAACACAATATATCACTTAAATATATTGACATAACAAATCCATTATAAAAACCATTTTCAATACAAAAATACATAAAAGAGTATATGGTATTTATTTCATTTTAAAAAACATCACAACTTGTTGAGAAAGCTAAAGGACAAATAATACTCGTGGCGGAGGAAAAAGTCGTTGTCACCGCATACGTTAAATTAAATATTCCTTTTTTTCATTTTGTAAAACCCTTCATAGAAAAAGATTCCTTTTGTATGAAATTAAAAGTCAAAGTGGTTTATACACCTTATAAAAGAAAGCCTTGTATTAGAACAAAATATGCATCAATGAAAGGATATTGAGACAAAGTCCCTTACAATGATAATTTTATAAATATAATATACCTATTATGTGTATTCACTATATGTACACATAAATAAATAAAAAATACAATATAGAACATAATAATATCAGGACATAATTTGAAAGTATGAGATTAACCCAATGAACAGAAATTGGGTTTAGAAGTTCCCTTACCTCGTGTCCGACGTGACTCGATTGCTCTTTAATCTCCAGAATCATAAACTAAAGTAAATTTCTACTTGATTAAGAACCTTTTTCAAGTTTATAATTCCTTTTATATAATGTATTTCCATGTTATAAACGTTATGTAATCATTTAATTT
The DNA here is from genome assembly GCA_963277665.1 of Viscum album. NCBI lineage: Eukaryota > Viridiplantae > Streptophyta > Magnoliopsida > Santalales > Viscaceae > Viscum > Viscum album. The sequence goes on from OY728150.1 coordinate 1,596,503,366, forward strand.
AATAAAGTTTGTTTTGTCGATATTTGGTACTTAAGTCAAAAATGCACTTCTCACAATTACATGTTGTTAATGTGGTCAAAGGTTCATTATTTCCAGAATTATATTCCTGATTTGGATATCATATATATCATATATATCCAGATTATACATGTATTTATAATAGTATATAACATTTAGAGGTAAGAAATGAAATGCACCATTCATGGAGACTGTAAGTCGTACGTACGCATTAATGCTACATTCATATCTATTTAGTATATAATGGAGTGAAATCATAATGATATAAAGGTATAATATAATTCTATTAAAATATCATATATAATATCATTAACTCCATCCTTTATACGTCCCACAAATGGCATTAACGAATCAAATCACTTTGAGGGGGCGGTAGTCCGCACTTCCCCAAATGAAATTATCACGTTAACCCATAATGGAAACCATAAAGGTATGTCATAAATTAAAAATAAAGAAGAATAAAAAAAACATAAACATAATATTTTTCATATATAAATAGAGTGACATCTTAATGGCCGCCATGAAAGGAGTTAAAGGAATATTGAACAATCATCATTTCGTGAGGCAGAAATTCACCATCCATAGAAACATTATGTTCTTTAACCATTAGAAGAAGGTGTGTATAGGTTTAGATCTAATCCTTCTCATAAAAAATCCTATTATATTTAATACATAGTTTTTGTTACAAAATAAAGTAATAAAAATAGTTTAGGGGGTTGGAGAAGCAAAATAAAACATAAGAACACAAGAGAAGACATTACCTTTAAATCCGGTAACTCTTTTTGATTTGAGCTCAAAGGCTTCCTTGGAAAGTCTTCTGCCCAAAGTGAGGCTTCTAGGAGTAATAGAGGGATGTGGAGAGACAATATGGGAAGGGGTTGGACGATCCAAAGGCTTGAGAGGTGTGGTTAAGGTGGTAGAGGTGGGGGGCTTTTATAAGAGGAGAGGAGGGGCACTCTTGGAAAGTTATAAAAGGTTACATTTCTATAAAATGATATTCGGATTTTAAAGGTCCCAAAATTATATATTTAGAAGATAAGGTGATAAGAGTTCTAAATCGACCCATCCAATAGGTTTTTAACAAGTTTAGGTCTTAGATTTTACATTATCTTTTAATTTTATTTAAATCGTTAAATAATGAGGTAATCACTGCATCATCATGGTGTCATAAATAATTTACTTTATTTAATGTCTAAAAATTTAAAAAAAATATCATGATGTAGGAAATATTTTGACCTTTCTAATGAATACTTACAGTCAAAAATATGACTTGTATAAACCCATTTGAAAATTTTTTTAGTAAAAAAACACATGTTTGTGACATTTTTATTTTAACATTAAATAAAAAGTTATTAATGTCATTTTCCTACCAAAAAAACTCAATGGTGTTCCCAAGATGACCCATGGATTTTCTTGGTCGGCCATGACACATCCAATAAGGGTAGGACATGTGTCAAGGTCATTTCATATTATTAAAACATTATTTTCACCTTAAATTACGCTAATTACCTCTAATCGTGATTAAAAACTAAAAAGCTACTATTCATCAAAAATTAATTTTAATCCCGTTGATCCACATTTTACTTCCTAATAAAAACCATGTATGTCCGATTTTTTAAATTCAAAACACATAGGTGGTAAAGTTTCATTTAAATGAAAAATCAGTTTTTTTAAGTACCACTTAGTGGTTTCACTATTCATCAAAAATTGCAGTTTTTCAAAAAAATACCAAAACTTCACCCTAAGATATATTTGATATTATGAATTCAAAAATGATGTCTGTTTTAAAAAATATAAAAAATATAAGTTACATTTATTAATTTAATAATTAATTCCCGTTGTCAGGACAAATAGCGTGTTTTTATGAAACAATATATATCAAAAGATTGACACTAGTTTAAGTCCATTTTCAAAGTGAAATTAATTCCAACGACCACTATTGGATTAAATGGTAAAAATATATTCTAATTTCACTTAAAAAATAATTAAAAAGATAATCTGATCATATATATAAATTATATTAAAAAAGCGTTTTAATTAAAATACAACATTTTCACTATTCATTAAAAAAATGAACTTTATCAGAAAAATACCAAAAATTTAAACAAAGTAAATTATGATGTCCTAATTCTAAAGAAGAATTTTATTTGGTTCAATAGAATCTATAACAGTGACCATAACTATATTTAATGACGGTTCTCCATCAAAAGGTGATAAGTGGACCTTTTTGGAATATTAGAGTATATATGCCTAAAATTGAATTCTTTTCGTATTTTAAGCCTTTATCCTTTATTGGATAAATTTAAAAACATTTAACAAACATATATAATTGTATTTTAGTTATTTCTATTCATTCCTTCCAATAAAATGGCTACATGTTAACTACCATTTAAAATAATATTATTTTATTACTAGTGTGCAAGGTAAGATTTCAAAGAATCTCGTTGTTGCGTATCGGGTACGCTATCGAACATAGAAACCCCTTTAAAGTAAAATTAATATTTAATTCGAAAATATTAATATGTATGAAAATGTATTATTCTATATTAACCTGGTATGTTACAAAAGTGATTAAACAATCCTAGGTGACAAATGATTGAAAAAACTATACATTAAACAAATTACATATGATAATAAATAAATCATAAAAAATACAATTTAAATAAAAAATATTCCGAATCAAGTATTTAGTAAAATTAATTTCTTTATTTACTTCATTAAAACCATGAACTAAGTTAGTTATGAAATGAGTTATGGGTCCTTTGTCTCAAATTTGAATTCCACAATACATGTTTCTTATAATGCACAAATTTACTTTTGTATAGTCTAAATTAAACCCTATTAACTTTAGTTTATCTTAAATTACATGCTATTATTTAGATATTCACTTTCATTTATGCTCTCCTCATTCCTTTTCATTCGATTCAATACCTATGTCACAAGTGTTATTGTTAACATAATTTACATTCATTAAGTTATTACCTATGTTTTTGAACCTCATTGAAATTCCCGGGCCTAATTAGTCACCCAAATAGTTCTTTCAGGTTGAGTACCAATGGCCTTGGTTGTGCCTCCTTTTATGGAAAAGTATTCCCAATAGTAGTGTGGAAGTGAAAGATTAATAGTGTAGAGACTATACCCTTAGATGATGATATAATAATGGATTTTGTAGAGATATAATATAAAATAGAAGAAAAGACTTATAAGACTTAAACCATACCCTCCAATGGAGTAAGCGCATTCAATATCATAAAATATTGAAAGTATAACTAAACAATTATAGAGGAAATAAATAAATAAATCACCATATAATTTGTAGTTAAAACAGATCATGCATGCATAAAAGGTCACTCTTAAAAATAATTTAGAAGAGGTCACCAATGGATGACCATAATACCTACATTCATATAATAATGATGAAATAAAAATGAAAAATTAAATGGGAAAATATAGCTGAGATAAGAATCAAGGTTCCCCAACCTTCCATCACATGCATCTCGACCTCTAGAATCGTGCTATAGAGAACAAAACCTTACCTGAACTCAAAATTATGAAGTCCACATGCATCTTGAAGGTCCCATAAAGGGTGTGAGAACAAGTCTCAGAAGAGTACCATCCACATGTGAATACCCTACAATTGTGACTAAGTAGGTGTGAACTATAAATAAATAAAATATCAACATATTAATAAAAATAAAAACACACTTCACTAGTGCTCAAAATTACCAAGTAATCTGTCATGACTCGTCCCCATGGGGCCCGTGCTGTGGCTACCCCATGCCTTCTTACCATAAGCTAGGGGCTGGCATCTAGCAATGGAAAGGAATATCCATAAAACCAAGAATTTATTTCCTTAATAACCTATAAACTCACAAAACCAATATCAAAGAAAGATATGAGCACAAGGTAAAATTTATAATAAAATTAGTGTACAGTAAGTAAAGGGGCTAGAATACAATCCCAACTATAATGTACAAGTAAAACATAAAAAGAACAGCTCATGTGAACACCCGCCAATGACCTTACATGATGGTTAGGTACAGATCTCGAACAGTCATCCCGATGGATCATCTCGTCTAATTTCCACCTCTGACAAACCTCCAGTATGGTACTGTCCTCTTCAATCAGTGATGTTCATCATCTGCATAAGACATAATAAGGTGCGGCCATAGCTTGTGCAGGGTGGAGTATAACGATACTCAGTAGGGACCCCGAGACCCCTTGAGGTCTCTCAAAATCCACGAAGGATAAACCAAAAAGCACGAAAATAAAAGCAACACTATTTAGGTATATTCACATACATATACCTATGTTATCAAGTATACCCATTTCATTCATTTGGAAACACAAGGCCCAAATCTTTAGCTAGAAATACAACTGTTCCATGTAGAAAAGAATACCACAATGTAACACCACGAATGGTAAGTACCACAATGGTAACACCACACAGAAGAATACCATGAAGGTAAGTACCAAAAATGTAACCCCAGACATATGAATACCACAGAAGTAATGACTCAGCTCAAACAAAGTATAACTTAAGTACAAAAGTATATATTATTAGCTATATTTCTAGATTATCTTACTTCACCGAGAAGCTCTGCTGCTGACCCACAAATGATCTGGAGATTTCCCACACAGGATCAATATGCGTTGACTCAAAAAGGATCGCTAAGCACTGACCCACATAGGATAGGTATGCACTGACTGATATAGGATCATTGAGCACCAACCCACACTGGTTCTAAAGATGACCCACATAGGATCTGAAGATTCATCAAGTACAGCCCGTCGTAGGGTTCCCGCACTAAGCATTCTTGATTCTAGGAGGTTCTACTACTCAAGCTATCGGTTTATACTTCAACTGCCAAAAATTCCCATGAAGAAGCAACCCCAAGTTCTGTCACGTCAAAAGGGACCCAACTCAATAGATGACACATCAATTGGGCGCCCGATCTTTATGTTATTAGCGTTTCCGTTCAGAGGTATCGGTTGGATTCGACATCAATCTAACTTGGTCGTACTCTAAATTTACCCAAAACCCAGTGTGAGTATACCAAAAGGACCACCTCCATCCAAGTATCTCAGTTCCATAGACGATTCATTAAACAGGCTCCCGGTTCTCATGATATGGCCAAAAAGGCGTATCTGGGTCCAGATGGGCCTGGGTCCCATCTGACCCAACCCGACCTAGCCTGGGTAGGCCCGACCTAGCCCAAGATTAGCATAGCCTGTGAAGGGGGTGGTAGGCTCTTCTGGATTGTCCGTCGTGGTGGGGTCTGTCCTAGAAGACTCCTGGGAAGGGAGGCACTCCCCCCCCCCCCGGGTCCACAAAACGGTCGACTAGACTGTTCACTTCACCCTGCTGGCATGCAAGACCCGCCTGAGGGGTCCTGATTGGTGTGACGCGGCCAACTGGATTCCTATATGGTCCTTCTTCAAGCGGCGTGATGCTGCCGTTGGCCTTCTACAGCAGGCCAGATGTCGTCCTCCCTCCGACCTCCGCCGCGGCCAAGTGGTCGCGATATCCAGCTCTGATGGCACGGATGCACACTCCCGGTTTGCCACGCGGCCGACCGGCGTGTCAGCTATAACACCCCAAACCCAGTTAGCCAGAGTCATAAAACTATTACCTAACATTGTAATTATCACAAAAGATCATGTCTCGAAAGACCAATTAGTTTAATATCCTTGAAACACTAGATACATTAATAAGTCTTACATTACATGATAATTTGAAAAACAACAACAACATAGTCTCCATAGACCACACTCATATCCCCTCATACTTTCCCTGTATATCAGTTATAAAATACTTCTTCACATCCTGGAAAAAATAAAACATAGAAAGGGCTGAGCTCAGATGCTCATTAAGGATAACAATTTAGTGAAAACATTCATAAATAAGAATAAACATTTAAGGAAACGTATGACTAATAAAAAATCATTTTAAACTTTAACTTCAGCATAATATTGCCTAAATAAAATTAAATAATGCCATTTACTTAATCACATGGATATTATACTAGTCGAATAATCACATGCAATATCAATAACCACTTTCATAATGATGGAATGCATAACGCCATACATTCATAACCACATAGTCAAGGCCTTGTGCCAAGACAAAAAATACTATTTTGTCAAGGTCTTGTGCAAAGACACTATTTTGTCTAATGAGAACTACCGATTCATCGAGGAGCTATAGAGGGCACCACCCATTACTTACTATGTCCAATGCAATCCTCATATGAACAAGTTTAAACATAACATAAACATTCGTACTACAACTTGCATATGCAATGCCAATAATTTATCCATATACCATGAATGGTATAAAAATAACACATCGACAGTCAAACATATCACAAAACATTCAATACAATATGTATGTTTTGTATCCTAATAAATCAACTCCAAATAAGCTTAAAATCCATTAAAGGATGTTGACATCGATGAAATCAAAACTATTTGAGAGAAATATATCTTTTTTGAAATAATTCGAAGGTAATATAATTATAAAATAAAACATTTACTTATAAGATATTATTATAATATTTTAAGGGAAGATTCGACGATTTTATAACGGTGGAAAATAGCCGCACCTGCCATATAAGTTAAAAAATACATTCTTACCTTAATTTTGTCGAAAAGGTTAAAAAGGACATTGTTTGGAAAATGACAAAAAGATTCCATTATAAACATCTTATAAAAATTCAAAAAAATTTATAAATGACATTAACCCATATTCAATAAAATAGTATCAATGTTTTGAAATACATTTTTAAGAAACGGGGATGTGGATGATAAAGATGTCCCAGTAGATAATTACTTAAAAACAACCTCGGAAAATGAAGAGATTGTGAAAGTAACCCATACCTTGTACTTTTCCTTGGTCGAGGGTAGGTTAACCTCCCGTATAATGTTGAAATAATTTTTATTAAATTATAAAATAATCACATACATTAATATAATATCATATATTATTTTTTAACATGTCTTTGTAAATAATATCCTAGTGTAATTATTGTTTCTAATGTTAATGGATTCATTATCCTTAATATTTTTTGTTATGTGAGTCATAATTTTTATGGATGGGATGTATCATATTCATATCCAGAATGATATCAAGTCTTTAAACATTATTTTTAATCATCTAATGAAAAGAAGTCCTAAATGGATACGATGGCGAATAAATCTCATTGCATTCGTGGAGACGGTAATTTGTACGTACGGATGAGTGATAATATCATTCATTTGATATTAAAATAATATATAATTGGATGTTATATCATATATATAGAATCATTATCATGTTATATTTATTATTTACCTCAATTACACATCATTATTATACCCATCAAAATAATAATGTATTGAATAACAATTACACTACGACGCGGAGACGACAATCTGTACATACGCATGTATGGTGACATTCCATTCAAAGGAAGGATAAAATAATGGATTTGGTTGTAACATATTTATAATAACATCCCATTATATAGATGATAGTGGATTTATTATTTTAGAATAGAAAAAACAAAGGAAAAGGAAGTGGAAGAATAAATAAACTTGAAAGAGGTGGGGAGATATTTACCTCTTCTTCGGGTTCTTCCTTTTTATTTGATAAAAAGGGATCCTTAGGGTGGATTTATGACTAAAATAAGGCCTCTAGGATTAAGGGAGGATATATGAGAGGGTATTTGGGTATGTTTTGGCCAAGCCAAATGGCTTTTAAGGTGTGAATTAGAGAGAAGGTGGAGTGCCTTTTTATTAGAGGGGTGAGGGGGACACCTTAGAAAAAGCTAGATATATTATTTTATAATAAACTCATTTTCAGTTTCTAATTGCTCCAAAATAGATTATTTAAAAGATAATGTAGGGTTGGGTCTAAAACCACTAGAACAATAGGTTTGAGACAAGTTTGGATCACTATATTAACTTTATCTTTTAGATTTTACTCTTAGTTAAATAGTTTTACATTCACCATGTCTATTTGTATTTTAATATTATATGGTTAATAAACTTGATATATACTTTAAATCGAACCCAAAGTGGTTAATTAATGATACATATATCATTATATAAGTCTTTTGGTAAATCCAAATATTTCTAGGAATATTATATCAATTAATAATATAATTTTTTTTAAAACACTTTTATGTCATTTTTGACAATATTTGATATTTTGTTTTTTCTAAACTCATAAAAGCATTATTAATTAGAAAAACGTTGATGTAACCAACCCTAACAAGTCATATTACCATATAAAATTAGTGTAATTCATAAAAAGTATCAAATTACATTTATTTGGATATTTATAGTATCAATATTTTAATATATCTCTAATACGATAATTAATGCATCATCATTGTGTCATAAATAAATTTAATTATTTAATGTCTAAAAATTATAAATAAAATACAATTATCTAGGAAATCATTTTATACTTGTAATTAATGTTTATTGTTGAATTTATCTTATTCATAACATTATATTAATAATGTTTTAGTTATTAAACATTGATTTTAACTCTTCTTTTAATTAAATAAAAATAAATGTCCTAATCTAATCCAAGTGAACCAAAGAGGTTAGTATTTTATTCCTAAGGTTGTTTTTGGTCGATCTATACTTATCCAATATAATTAGGATATGTGTTAGGGTAATAATAATATCATTTTTACCTTTAATTACCCTATTTACTGTTAACTGTGGTAAATAACAGTAAAAAGTTACTATTCACCAAATATTATTTTCATCTTATTGAGTCACATTTTACATATTTATATCAACCATGTCCCTTGGATTTTTGAAATTAAACTCACAAAAGAGGTAAAATTATGTTTTATGTCAATTTGAAAATTCTCCTAGGAGGTGGGTAAAAGACAGTGAAAAGTTCAATAAAATTTTTATATATCTAAATTTATTATAAACTGAATCCAATGAATTACATTGAACTTATATAGGTATTATGTTTCAATTTTGACATAAAATAAATTTAAATAAAATAAATAATTATTTTAATAAAAATATGGGTTTAAACTATAACATAATGTTTTTAACTATTCTGCAAAAATTGAATGTTTTCAAAAAAATACCAGAAATTTACCCTAAGAAAATGTCGATATTCTGAATCCAAAAATGAAGTCCATTTTGAAAGATACAATTTATAACTTGTAAAAAAGTGTGTATTATTATTCACAACGACAAATTTGATTGGTTGTGGTGTGTTAGAACTCGAAGTTGTGTACAACAGATGCTACTGTATTATTCAAAAAGAAGCATACCATGGAAGCTTGGGGTGTTACATTCTCCCCTCCTTCAAATAATTTCATTCTCAAAATTTCTATAATATTACTGCATAAAAAGACTTGGTGGTTCTTCATCATAAGTTTCTCAGGGTCCCACATTTCCTCTTCTATCTTATGGTTTCTCCATTGAACTTTTACCAGATGAGTCGTCTGGTTTTTCCACACTTGTTCTCTGGTATCAAGAATCCCGATTGGATCTTCACAATATGACATATCAGGTTCTAGTTATACTTCCTCATAGGTGAGTACATGAGTTGTGTTAGGCATGTATTTTCCCAATAGTGATATGTGGAAGACATTGTAAGCTTTGCAGAGACTTGGATGCATTTCCAACCGATAAGCTACAACCCCAATTGGTTCTAGAATTTCGAAAGGTATGATGTACCTGGGACTGAATTTTCCCTTCTTACCGAAACATATAACTCCCTTCCATTGAGGTACCTTTAAATAACACATGATCTCCTACCTGAAATTCTAAATCCTTTTTTCAGTTGTCATCATAGCTCTTCAGCCTACTTTGAGATGCTTTGATGTGGTTTTGGATTAGCTTCACCTCTTCCATCATTTCCTCCAGCAGTTCTGGGACTACAAATTTTCCTTTACAAACATCATCCCAATAGGTTGGTGTGCGACATATCTTTCCATATAATTCTTCATATGGTGCAATATGAATACCTGAATAGAATCTATTATTATAAGAAAATTAGACCAGAGGTAAATATTGATCCCACATTCCTTGAAAGTCATGTGAGCATTATCTCAACACGTCTTATATGGTTTGAATAGTCCGTTCTGATTTTCCATCAGTTTGGGGGTGGTATGCAGTGCTCAAACGAAGTTCCGTATCCAGGTATTTTTGAATACTTTTCTAGAATCTTGATGTAAAACATGGATCCCGATCAAAAGACAATCGATAGGGGTACTCCATGAAGTCTTGAAACTTCATTAATATATATTCCTACTAATGTTAAAGTGGTAAATCATCTCTTATATAAAGAAAATGTGTTGAATTGGTATGAAAATCAACAATGACTCATATTGCTTCGTTCCTTCTAGGATTCATTGGTAGTCCCATGACAAAGTCTATCATAATATTATCCCATTTACACTCAGGTATGGGAAGTGGTTGCATGACTCCTTCTGGATGTTGCCTTCCAGATTTCACTTGTTAACAAACCATACATCTTGACACAAAATCAGCAATCTCCCTCTTCATGTTGTCCCCCCAAAAATGTTTCGTCAAATCACTATACATTTTGGTTCTCCCAAGTTTTATAGAGAAATTGGAACTATGAGCATCATCTAACAATTCCCTTTTTAGATTAGGTATATCGAGAACACAAATTCTATTCCCAAACTTCAAAATTCCATCTTTATACGCAAAGTCACTCAATATCCCATCATTCACAGCTTTAATCTCCTTTTGAAACTCTTCATCATCGATCTGAGAACTCATTATCCTTTCTAGTAATGATGGTTTGAAACCATTTGAAAAAGTATTGATATTTCCCCTTCCATGGTGATTCCCATATCCATCTCTACTAGATCCATGTATATAAAATCCTTTACAACTCTCATCCTGTTCAAAACTCCATGATCCATTCTACTCAAGGCATCTTCCACCTCATTTTCCTTCCCGAGGTGGTAGTGTATAGTGAAATCATAATACTTGAGTGGTTCAAGCCATCGCTTTTGCCTCATGTTGAGTTATTCTTGTGAGAAAATATACTTCAAACTCTTGTGATTGGTATATATATCATCTTTTTCACCATAGAAATAGTGTCACCAAATATTCAAAGAAAATATTATAGCTAGTAAATCAAGATCATGAGTAGGATAGTTTTTCTCATGAATTTTTAGCTTTCGTTATGCATAGGCAATAACCCTATAATTCTATAACCAAGTCCTTTAATTCAAGCATCACTATAAATAACAAACCCATCATTCCCCGATTATAGATTCAATATAGGAGGATTGACTAATCTTTTCTTCAGTTCTTCAAAATAGTCTTCAAACTCTTTTTTCCAAATAAATTTAACCTTGTTCATGGGAGCTTTGTTAATGGGTTAGCCAACCAGGAAAATTTTTGGACGAAACGTTGATAAGAACTTACGAAACCAATGAAATTTCATACCTCCGAAATAATCCACGGTGCTGGCCATTCATGGATTTCTCTTATCATAGAATGATGAATAGAGATTCCATCCTTAGAGAAAAATGGCTATGAAAATGAAATCTCTTGAAGAAAAAAATCACACTTGATAAACTTCCCATATAATTCATGTCTTTTAAGAACCTTCAGGATGATGTGTAAGTGATTTTCATGATCATCATAGCTTTTGGAGTATACAAAGATATCATCAATAAATACAGCTAAGAAATCATCAAGATATTCCTTGAAAGCTATATTCATTAGATCCATGAAGATAGAGGGTTCATTAGTCAATCCAAAAGGCATTACTGTATTCTCGTAGTGCCCATACCAAGTTTTAAATAATGTCTTCAGAATGTATTCCTTCTTCACACACAATAGATCATATCCAGATCAAAGATTAATATCTGAAAATTATTTAGCTCCATGCAATTGTTCAAATAAATCATCAATGTGAGGTAGGGGATACTTGTTCCTTATTGTTATAGCATTTATCTCTCTGTAGTCGATACATAACCTCATAGATCCATCTTTATTCTTAACAAAAAGGATAGGGGCTCCCCATGGAGAAACACTAGGGTGAATAAATACCTAATTTCTAAATTCATCTAGTTGTTTATTTATTTCCACTAATTCGACAATTTCCATTCTATTAGGGGTCTTCGATATGGGCCTTGATCCAAGAATTAAATCAATTGAAAACACAATTTCTTGTTCTAGAGGATGTCTAGGAAAATCTTCTGAATCACATCAACATATTATTTCACAATATCTACATCCTCTATTTGAACATTCCTTTCCTCAACAACAGTTATCTCATTCTATTCATCCCCAATAATTGAATTTAGTTGAGATACTGGGGGTGGATCTAGATAAGAATTAGGTGGTGACAATTCTTCTCTAAAGATAAGGTGTTCATTATCATCCTCATCAAAAATAATAACCTCTTTCTTCATACAATAAATATTCACATCATGGATTGAAATCCAATCCACACTGAGGATTATATCAAATTCAATCATTGGTATGATGATGAGATCAGCAGATAAAGAACATTTATATTCCCTAATGGGAACAGATTCACAAAACTTTATTGTGATGATACTTCCTTTATGAGTTTTAACTGACAACTCCCTTGTTAAATTAAATTGTAAATATTTAATTTTCATAGAAAACTGGGAAGATATGAAACAATGTGATGATCCAGAATGAAATAAAGCATTTTCAAAACATGAGGAAACCATTAAATTACCTGCCACCACGTCTTTCAGAGCATCAACCTCAGTTGTAGTGATATCATAAGCTTGGCCTTGATCGCTTGTCCTTTTCTAAGGTAAGTTCCCCTGACACATAGGGATTTCAATCACATAATTCACTCTTTCTTGACAATTGTAGGATTGAACATCGACAGCCTCTTTCTTCCCCTTTCAATCACGATATTTGTGGCCTTTTTCACCACACTTGTAATAGACTCACATTCCCTTCAGGCATGTACAAGGTTTTTTCATCCCACATTTACTACATGATGGATATTCACTATTTCCCTTCTTCACCTTATATCCATTTCCAGATTGTTCAGCAGATCTCTTCTTCTCATTCTTTGCTTTAAAGTCGTAAGACTTAGAGAATTATTTTTCTGTCTTGATAGCACATGAGACAATATCTTTGTAAGACGAGAAGGATTGTGAGACAAATGGATGACAGCGAAACGGTTTTAACACATCAAAGAAATGATCGATCTTACTTCTTGGGTTATGTATATAATCTGCAGCATGCCTCACTATCCTTGTAAAGTTTTCCTCATACTTTGCGACATTCACATCCTCCTTTTGCATCAGACTCAGAAATTGCCTTTCTATATCTGCTCGACGGTCACGAGGAAAGTATTTTTCTAAGAAAATATCATTAAACTCTCTCCATTAAGTATTTGAAACTTTATCATCTTCCTTTATTTTTTGAATCAATTACCACCATTGATCATCATCTCCAGTTAGGTAGTAAACTGCCATGACAACGTTTTCCCTTTCACAACTCCCCATGTCATGGAATATTTTCACTAAAGAATTTATCCATTGCTCAGATACTAGTGGATTTTTACCCCCATTGAATGTTGGTGGTTTTTTCCTCATGACAGGATCTAACATTGAGCCTCCACGTTGCGGATCAAGGTGCTCCATATGGGTTAGGTTATTATTCATAACCGGAGTGAGTTGTCCTAGTATGGTGATTAGCTGATCCGCCCCAGTTGCTTCACTAGCTCCACAATAACTATCTTGAGTATGAGAGAATCCCTACATGGAGTTCGTGCATTGATAAGGTTTCCATTCCTTCCACTAGGCGCCATTTATAAATAATGAAATAAAAGAGGTAAGTTTATGTATCGAAATACATAATTCCAAACTTTTCAAACACTTAACATAAATTGAAAAATTATGGATATAATCTATAATCATAAAAAATGTTTTCTTTGAAGATGTATATACTCCTAAACCCTTCATAATGGTTTTTATATAAAATTTTAATTATCCTAAACATATCCCCTGGGAGTGTCGTAACTAAGAGTACAACAAGGCCCGTTGTCATGAACAATATCCCATTAGAGTCTTTCTCAAAGCGGTGTTTTTGGGATTTACCCCTAGGTACATCTGTTCCAGAACTGCCTCTACCTACTAGTATCCAGACATGGTTGTATTTCTTGTAAAACTCACAAAATATCTACAATACCAAAATTCTAGGAATGTTCTTCTATAGTATTCCTCAAAGTCTATCATAGGGCTATGTTCTCTAATCAGAGTTTATCTAAACCTAGTTCCCATGGTTTGTACTAAACTTCTCTGAAACCAACTATAACGCCCTGACCCTAGTTACCTAGAGTCAGTGCACTATTACATGTCATTATCATGATCACAAAATATCATTTCTTGAAATACTGATTAGATTAGTATCCTTGGAAACACTAGATACATTCATAAGTCGTACATTACATGATAAAGTGGAAAAATACAAGAACATAGTCTCTATAGTACACACTCATATCCTCTCAGACTATCCCTACAAGTCAGTCATAAAATAATTCTCCACATCTTGGGAAAAATAAAACATAGAAAGGGGTGATCTCAGATGCTCAGTAAGGATAACAATATAGTGGAAACTTTCATAAATAAGCTTAAACATTTAATGAAATGTATAACTAAAACAAAAGCCTTTTAAACATGAACTTCAGTATAATATGGAAAAAATAAAATGAAATAATTCCATTAACTTATTCACATGGATATTATACTAGTCAAATAATCACATAAAATATCGATAACCACTTTCTTAATGATAGAGTGCATAATGCCAGAATTTCATAACCACATAGTCAAGACCTTGTTCCAAGACTACAAATAATGTTATTTCAAGGCCTTGTGCCAAGACACTAGTTTGTCTCATGAGACCTACCGATGCATTTAGGAGCTATAGCGGGCTCCACCCTTCACTTACTAAGTCCAATACATTCCTCATAAGAACAGGTTTAGCATAACATAAACATTCGTGTTAAAACTAGCATATGAAATATCAATATTTTATCAATAAACCATGAATGGTATAAAAATAACACATCAAAAGTCAAACATATCAGAAAACCTTCAAAACAATATGGAATTTTTTATCATAATAAATCAACTTCAAATAAACTTAAAATCCATCATAGGATGTTGATATAGATGAAATCACAACTATTTGAGATAAATATCTCTTTTTCGAAATAATTTAAAAATCACATAATTATAAAAAAAACATTTACTTAGAAAATATTATTATAATCTCATAAGTTAAGAATCAATGATTTTATAATGGAAAAAAATAGTTTCACTCACCGTATAAGTTAAAAAAGACATTCTGACCTTAATTTTGTCGAAAAGGTTAAAAAGGACCTTGTTTGGAAAACGATTGAAATATTCCTTTATAAAAATATAATAAAAAGTCAAAAATGGGTATAAATGAATTTAACCTATAGTCTATAAAATATTTAGAATGTTTTGAAATACATTTTTAAGAATCATTGATGTGGATGATAATGTGGTCCCAATAGATAATTATTTATAAACAACCTCGGATAATGAAATTTACACATGCCTTATATTTTCCTTAGTCGAGGGTTGGTTAACCTCATGTATAATGGTGAAATAATTTTTATTAAATTATTCAAGAATCGTATACATTAATATTATATCTTATATGATCTTTTAAAAATGCATTGTTAATAATATCTTAGTATTATCATTGATTCGGGAGTTAACAGATTCATTTTCCTTGATATTATTTGTTATGTGAGTCATATTTTTTAGGGATAGTATGTATATTATTCATATCCAAAATGATAGAAAGTCCTAAAACATTATTTTTAATCGTCTAATGAAAATTAGTCTAAAATGTATATGATGGGGAATGAATCTCATCGTGTTCAGGGAGATTGTAATCCGTACATATGCACGAGCGACAATATCATTATTTTGATATTAAAATAATATATAATTGGATGGTACATCATGTATACAAAATCATTATCAAGTTATATTTACTATTTACATCAATTACACTTCATTATTATACCCATACAAATAATATTTTATTGAATAACAATTACACCACGACGTGGAGACGGTAAGCCATGCGTACGCATGTATGGTGACATATCATTCAAAGGATGGATAGAATAATGAATTAGGTTATACAATATTTATAATAACATCACAGTACATAAAAAATACTAGTGTTATTATTTTATAATTGAAACAACAAAGAAAAATGAAGTTGAAGAAGAAATGAACTTAAAAGAGGTGGTGAGATATTTACCTATTCTTCAGGTTCTTACATTTGATTTGATAATAAGGGCTTCTTAGGTTGGCTTTAGGACTAAAGGAATTCCACTATGATGAAGTGAGAACAGTTGAGAGGGTATTTGGGTTGGCGTGGCTGAGCCAAATGGATTTGATGGTGTGAATTAGAGAGAAAGGGGAGTGCCCTATTATAAGAGGGCTGGGGGGCACATTAGGAAAAGCTAGAAATATTATTTTATAATAAAAACATTTTCAGTTTATAATGGCTCTAAAATTGATTATTTAAAAGATTATGTGCGAATGGTTCAATAAGCACTCATCCAATAGGTTTTATACAGAACTGGGTCACTATATTAACTTTATCTTTTAGATTTAACTCTTAGTTAAATAGTTTGACAATTACCATGTCTCTTTGTATTTTTATAATATATGGTTAATAAACATACTATATACTTGAAATAGAACCCCAAGTGGTTCATTAATTATACAAATATCATTATATAAGATTTTTTCCAAATCATAGATTTTTAGGAATATAATATCAATTAATAATATAATATTTGTTTTAAAAACTCTTTTATGTCAATTTTGACACTATTTAGTAATTTGTTTTTTCTAAATTTATAACAGAATTTTTACTTTAAAAAAGTTCATATAACCAAACCTAACATGTCATATTGACCTATAAAATTAGTGTAATTCATAAAAAGTCTCAAATTATATTTATTTGGATATTTATAAAATCAAATATTTTAATATTTCACTAATACGGTAAGTACTACATCATCATTGTGTCATAAATAAATATAATTATTTTTTACATAAATGTTATAAATAAAATACCATTATGTATGAAATATTTTTATCTTTATAATTAATATTTATAGTCAAATTTATCTTATGTGTAACCCTCTATTAATAATGTTTTAGTTATTAAACTTTGATTTTAACTCGTTTAAATCTTCTTCGAATTAAATAATAATAAATGTAATAATCTAATCCAAGTGGAACAAAGAGGTTAATATTTTATTCCTAAGGTTGTTTTTGGTCGAACTATACCTATCAAATATAATTAGGACATGTTTTATGGTAATAATAATATCATTTTTACCCCTAATTACCATATTAACTCTTAATCGTGGTAAATAAAAGTAAAATTCTTCTATTCACCAAATATTATTTTCATCTTATTGAACCATATTTTACTTACTGATATTAACCATGTCTCTCAGACTTTTTAAATTCATCTCATAGAAGAGGTAAAATTATGTTTTATGTGAATTTGAAAATTCTCCTAGGTGGTGGGTAAAAGATGGTGAAAATTTAAATAAAATTTTTATATATGTAAAATTATTATAAACTGACTCCATTGAAATAAATTAAACTTTTATAGGTGATATGATTATATTTTGACCTAAAATAAATTTAAATAAAATAAATAATTATTTAAATAAATAGTTTTTTTGAACTATAACTTAGTGTTTTTCACAATTCATCAAAAATTGAATGTTTTCAGAAAAATACAAAAAATTCACCCTAAGCTAATTTCGATATTCCAAATCCAAAAATGAAGTCCATTTTGAATGGTAAAATTTTTAAATTTTCAAATGGTGGTTATTGCTATTTATAACGGCTAGTCTGATTGGCTATGGTGTGTAAGAACTCGAAGTTGCGTACAACACACGCTACAGTATTATTCAAAAAAAATTACCATGGAATCTTGAGGTGTTACATTGGCCACCACCCTACTCCTCCACGGCTGATGGGTAGTGGGATTCAAAAAATAGGTGGTGCGAACGTGCGCTGCCCTACCTCTATGCGGATGGCCGGATGCTAGCCACTATCCCCCCACCACCGCGGCCGACATGGCATGGTCTCCTTCGTCAGTGTAGTTGTTTCGTCGATGTCATCACAACCCATGAAGAAAAAATCATCATTAATGATGTGGAGGGATAAGGCCATGTTTGTTTGGCATTCACCCTCCACGTTAGATTGATAACAAGTGATTCAAGATGATGGAAACAATGTGAAACTAATAATAACAATCATAAATACCCCACCTCCTTGTTTTCTCATTGGATATGGAATGGGGGAGAGGATGAAGTCGATGAAGGGGACAACATCGTTCATCGCTCCCACAACATGTTTCTGATCTGGGCTCCTGCGTTATCCTCGTTCTTCACTGGTGGTAGGGTGGTTCGTCGTTGGAGGACCTTCTTTCAATTTCTCCCAAGATATCCCCTTTTCCTACGATCCCAACCAAAATGGTGAGGAGTTAACATAAATTGATTTGAGATTATCAATTCAATTAATTTTTCCACATCAATTAAATTGAACTCGACACATTAATTAAATTAAAGTTTGCACATTAATTGGTGAAATTCTAATGGTTAAATCACATTAAAGGGGAGTTCAGGTGGTCCCCACAACCAAGTATTAAAAATGGAGGTTTCATGAAAATAAAATAAAAGTTGTTGTTTTATTTTAATTTTATTCTTTTAACTCACCCACAAAAATCCGGATAACTAACTTCTACCCTTGACCTATTGTGGTCGAGGTGAAGGTCTCCTTAAGTGAATATCGACGCTTTGAGTTCAACGATGTCCTAAGATTTCAATTACAAGTGTTGGTTCAAAAGTTACAAAACATCACTCACGCGTTTACTGAATGTACCTAAAAAAAATTCAGAAATTCATTCCGGGCACACTGGGTCTCATAATCACACGCCGTCAATTTTTACAGACTCATAATATTCCCATATAATTAGGAAAATTACATTGAAATGCTTGGGTCTTTACATTATCTCCACCTTAGGGACTTGCATCCTAGAAAGCCACAACATAAACTAGGGAAACATATGGGGGAACTAAGCACGAATTTGAGCCTCCTGCTCCCATGTGCTATCCTGGAGGTTCCGGTACTTCCAATTTACACACAATAGACGTATCAACCACCCATGAAGGAACCGCTCCTGTCAATCCTCAATCTCCATTGGAACCTCTGAAAACATCTCCCCATCGTCGATGTCCATCTCACCCCATTCAATGATGTGTGAAGGACCATGTATATATATCCTCGGCAAGGATACGTGGAAAATGTCATGCACTCGGTGCAACTGTTATAGAAGAGCTAAGTAGTAAGCCACCTCACCAACTCTGCTGAGGACATGAAATGGTCTGATGAACCTTGAAGATAACTTGTCATCCTGGCCAAAATCACTGCAAACTATTTTAAGGTGAGACCCGTAGAAAGAAATGGTCACCAGCCTCAAACTCCATAGGTCTCTGTATGCTGACTTCATAGTACTTATGTCTACTCTGAACAGTCTTCATCTACTCATGGATGATCTGCACCTTCTCCATGGTAGCCTGAACCATCTCTAATCCCACGAGTGCTGACTCCCTTGTGTCTGTCCAGTATAGAGGTGATCTGCATGGTCGACTATACATGCCATGAATTGTGATATACAGATAGTGGAGTGATAGTTTTTGTTGTATGTGAACTCCACCAAAGGAAATTTATCCTCCCTACAGCGGCTAAAATCATGGATGCAAGCAGGAAGTATGTCCTCAATGGTCTGAATTGTCCGCTCTATCTGACCATCCTTCTGAGGATGGATGGAGGTCTTCATCCAAAGTTGTGTCTCAAATTCCTCCTACAACCCCTTCCATTACCTAGAAGTGAAACGTGCATCGTGATTAGAGACAATCATAGATGAAACTCCACAAAGCCGTACAATCTTATTTACATAGAGGCGTCCCAAGATATCTAATGAACTCTTCTCTCTGATAGGTTGGAAGTGGGACAACTTAGTGGGTCGGTCAACAATCAAACAGATAGAATCATGAATCCTTGAAATACGTGGAAGTCCTGTCAAGAATTCCATTTAAATTACATCTAACATACACTCTGTATCCTTCAGTTGCTGAACTATGCTTGTTGGAATCGGGGGGCTCTTTTTTCACTTGCTGAAAAGTGAGGCACTGAGAAACAAACTCTGCCACTGCATTCTTCATTTCTGGCCACCAGTGTTGATGCTAAAGATCCTGGTACATCTTCTCCACTTCTGGATATACCACTAGAGGGGACATATGGAACTCCCTCAACACATATTCCTGATGCACCATCAGTACCATAGTACTTCCTCAGAAGGGGATGATATACTCCCCACCTTCAAAAAATACACCAGGGGCATGTCATCTGGTTATCTGAGCATGTTGGGCCTCGTAGTCAGTGTCCACAAGTTGCGCCTCCCTTACTTGCTGAAGGAGTTAAAGAGTGACGACCAGAGACTCAATATAAGATGATCTATCTTGATCCATGTAGGATATTCGCCAAGCATCTAACTTAGTTGTTTCCTCACTCAGTAACTATATACTAGATCTCTTGCTGAGGGCATCTGCTACTACATTCCCCTTCCCTGAAGTATATAATTTATCTATGTCCTAGTCCTGGAGGAACACAAGAAAACATCGCAGTCTCCAGTTTATGTCCTTCTTATAGAAGATATACATGAGTCTCTTGTGATTAGAGTAGACTGTAAATTGCTCACCCATCAATTAATGTCGCCACATTTTCAAGGTGAAGACCACTTTTTCTAACTCCAGGTCATGGGTCGCGTAGTTGTGCTCATGTTTTCATAGCTTTCGATAACCATACATGATCTTGGCTCACTCTTATATCAATATACATCCGAGTATTGTCCCTGATGCATCGTTGTAGACTACATACCAAATGCCTTCCTCTGGTAGCCTCAAGATAGGGGCACTCATTATTCTCTGACTCAGCTCCTAGAAACTTCACTAAGATCTCTCTAACCGCATGAAGGATTTCCCCATCTTCGTCAATGTTGATACGGGTGCTTCAACTCTATAAGAGTTAGGCACAATCCTCTGGTAGTAACCAGTATATCCCTGGAAACTCCACACCTCTGTCACACTTCTGGGTGGCTCCAAAGCAATCATTGCCTCGATCTTTGCTGGATCCACAACTACTATAGCTTCCGAGATAATTTTTCCTAGGAAGTGAACCTATTAGATCCAGAACAAGCACATCGAGAGATTACCATAATGCTGGTGCTCTCAGAGTGTGTCCAGAACTACATGAAAATGATAGGCATGCTCTTCCTCCATCGATGAGTATATCAGGATGCTTTCAATGAAGACTACCACAAAGCAATCGAGGTATGGCTGGAAGATCTTATTAACGAGTCCCATGAACACTTCTGGGGTGTTTACCAAACCAATTTTCATAACCAATTACTCATACTGGCCATACCGACATCTTAAGGTCGTTTTCTACACATCCTATCTCATACATTGAGATGGTGATAGCCTGATATTAGGTCTATTTTTGAAAACAATCGTGCTCCTTTTAGCAGATCAAACAGATCATTAATCCTCAGGAGTGGGTACTTGTTCTTCAAGGTCACCTGGTTCAGGCACAGATTGTCCACATAGATTCTCAAACTCCCATCCACCTTCTTGGAGAACAAAATTGGGGCTGACCAAAGAGAAACACTTGGCCTAATGTACCCCTTTTTCTACAAGTCCTCCAACTGTACTTGCTGCTCTCGAAGCACTGTGGGAGCCATCTGATATGCTGTAGTATATATCAGTGACATCCTAGTGTAAATTTGATATAGAAGTCCACATCTCTACGAGGAGGTAGATGCGGAACATCATTCAGGAAAATATCAGCGTACTGTTCCACCACTACAGGATAACACAGAATCTCAACATCAATTGCTCTGAGGGTCATGCTATCTAACTGATGTGTGATCGGCTGGAACCTCTTCCGGGTAAGTCCATCATGGGATTCAATGGTTCCCTTCTTTCCGGTGATGGAAAACCTAGTTCCATCTGTGCGGACACACCACACATTGTGCCTAATACAGTCGATCTGAGCATGGACTCTAGATAACCAGTCCATACCCCTGATGATGTCGTAAGGCCTCGACGCCACTACTAGAAGATCTTAGCCGAAGATCTTGTCTCCTAGAGTAATCTCACAGTACTGAAACTTGTGTGTAATCATCGAGTCTTCTCCCACATGAGTCTCTAGCTGTAAGGATCGAGCCAATGACTCCACCAGAATCTCTGATCTCCAAACGAGGGTCCTGACAAAAAAAGAGTGACTGGCACCTGTGTCTATAAGTATTGTAGCTAGGGTGGAGTAGAAATAGATAGTAACTTTTATCATATCTAGATCTCCATGGTCTTCGGCCTTAACTTACTAAATCTGAGTTCGTCCTTGTCCACCTGCTCCTTGTGGTCGGGGTGGACCACGTGGAGCTGGTGGCGGTAGAACCTCGAATCATCGCGCACCACCTGCTGCACAGAACACTCATTTGCGGCATCTGCCTCGTGCCTGTGGACCTAATTGATCAAATCTTTACCTCTTCCCAGGTATTCCTTGAACCATCAACTAGTTTTCCGTACGGCGAGTCGTGTATTCACGATCCATATGACCGTTCCTGCCGCACGAGTAACACTACTTACTCATCACTGGTCATGCTCAGTCCCAAGAACCCCCGCACAACTAACCCTATATCCAGCGGTCATCCACCTATAGGTCTGGTCAACTTAGACCTCTATGTCATCTATCTCTGCCAACTATAGATGTCTTTACAATATAGATTCTGGTGATGGGTCCTGGTGCCAGTGACTGATCTGTAAAGAATCTCTCCACTAAGAGTGCTCTCTCAAACACCCCCGCCTACGTCGGGATGCGAAGAGAAATTATCGAAGCTCAAATTTCCCATCTGAGCCCATGATCGAAGGTTCGGGTCCTGAAGAAAGGGTCCCACACCATGTTCGTGGTGTATCGAGAGAGTTTGGTGAACCTAGATGAATACTAAGCCATAGTCATGCTTCCCTACTACAAGTGGAGAAGATCCTATATACTCGCTGAGCATAGGGTCGCTGGGAAAAAATGCCCTAAAAAGGATCTCGAAGCCTTCCTAGATGAGAGTCACCTTGTCATGAACCTAGAGCATCAAGATCCACCATCTGCTTGCTACTTTCTGAAAAAGACTGGCGACAAGGGTCACAATGAGATCAGTTGGTGTCCCTTCCAGTCATGAAACTCTAAGCACGACCTCCAGCCAGTCCTCAGCCTCCTATGGATCCATATCTCCCCGGAACCTCAGTGTCATCTATCATAGGAACTCATTTAATGCGCTCAAGTGGTGTGCACCTTCTTCTACTGGGGCTGCTGGCATCGGTTTCCCAATGGGTAATGGTGCTACTGGTACACCACCTAATGATACAACTACTGAAAGGGGCCCTGCACCAAAGCCTCATCACTCGGTGAGATATCATCACATACTCGACTTGGAACCCTAGATGGATGTCTACATAGAGGAATCCTAAAAAAAATAGGTGCACCATGATCATTAAGTTATACATTGTTAGCTGAATCGAAGTGATCACAAAGAAAACTTTTCAAAAACACACACACTATCAGTGTTTTTGTAAGCTGAGTTAGAAATAAAAAGTCTGTGTTCTAGTGTTTGGATACATTGGCTGCCACACCAACACTGGATTCCCCAAATTGATATCCAAACTCATAACAATTAACACTATTACCGATTAAAAGATCAGTGTCCATGTTCTTCGGTAGAATCAATCTCCTCTGATACCAGTTTTTCATGTCCTGTCCCCCTAGGGCCTGTGCCGTGACTACCCCAAGCCCGCCTTCCATAGGCCAGGGGCTACCGACTAGAATCGAAAAGGCATATCCCTTAAACAGGGAAGGCATTTCTTTTATAACATGTAAAATCACACATCCAATCTCATAGAAATATAAGATCACAAAGTAACATTTATAGTAAAAATATTGTACTGTAAGTTAAGGGGCCAGAATACAAGCCCAACTGGAAAGTACAAGTAGAAATGAAAAAGAACAGCTCCTGTGAACACCTACCAAGGACCCTACCTGAAGGGTAGGTACAGATCTTAAATGGTTCTCCCTGTGGATACTCTCGTCTAATGTACACCTTTGAGCATCCTCTAGTCTAGTAACCTTGACCTCAATCAGTGATGTTCATCATCTGCATAAGATATAGTAAGGTGTAGGAATAACCGGTGAAGGGGTGAATATAACGATACTCAGTAGGGACCCCGAGACCCCTTAAGGTCTCTCAAAATCCACGATGGATAAAACACAAAGAAAAAAAAAACAACAGTCAACCCTACTTAGGTATATTCCCATAAATATACCTATGTTATCAAGTATAACCCTCTTATTCATGAAAAAAACCCAAGGCCCAATACTTCAGCAGGAAATATGACAGTTCCAGGTTGGAAAGAATACCACAAATGTAACACCACGATGGTATGTACCACAAAGGTAACACAACCAAGAAGAATACCACAAAGGTAAGTACCAAAAAGGTTATTCCACATAGAAGAATACCATGAAGGTAAAGACTTAGCTCACACTAGGTATAACATAAGTAAAGAAGTATTGATGATTAGCTGTATTGCTAGACCATCTTACTTCGTCGAGAAGCTCTGCTGCTGAACCACATAAAATCGAAGATGACCCACAGTTGATCTAAAGATAACCCACACTGTATCTAGAGATAACCAACATAGGATCAATATGCACTGACCCACACAGTATCGTTGAGCTCTACCCCGCACAGGATCGGTATGTGTTGACCCACATAGGATTGATGAGCGTTGACCCACACAGGATCTGAAGTTGATCCACAAAGGATCTAGAGATTCTTCAACTATAGCCAGTCGCAGGGTTCCCGCACTAATCATGCTTAATTCCCAGAGGTTCCTCACATCAAGCTATCAGTTGATACTTCAACTTCCACAAAGTCCCACCAAGAAGCTTCTCAAAGGACCTTCATGTCAAAAGGGACCCAATGTGATAGAAAGTGCGTCAATTGGGCGCTAGGTCTGTAAGTTATTAGCATTTCCATTCTGAGGTACCGGTTGGATTGAACTTCAATATAACGCATCCTTACTTTAACTTTATCCAAAACTCAAGTGGATTATTCCAAATGGATTGTCTCGATCTAAGGATCCTGGTTCCATAGATGGTTCGTCAAATAGACCCCTGGTTCTCATGATATGGTCAAAACAGGGTATCTAGGTCCAGATGGCCCCGAGTCCCATCTGACCCGATCGGCCCTACCCAGCCCGGCCTGGTTCATGTCTAGCCCATTGAGCTACGATCTAGCCGGGCCTGCGAAGGGGGATTCTCACCCTATTGGGTGCGGCCCATTGCGGTGCGGCCCGCTCGACTGGGTGGTCAGCCATGGAGGGCTCCTCCCTATCCGACATCTAAGAGGGGAGGCACTCCCCCTAAGGTCACATGAACGGTCTGATGGACCGTTGGGTTCTCCTTGATGGCATGCAGGCTCCACTCGAGGGCTCCTGCATTGTGTGATGTGGCCGGCTTGATTCCCGTCCGGTCCTCCAACCAGCGGCATGATGGCACTGCTGGCCTTTCGCGGCTGACCGGATGTCGGCAGTCCTTTGACCCCCTCCACGTCCAAGCGGCTGCAGTCTCCTGATCTGGCGGCTTGGACGCATGCCACTGCTTCACTACACGGCCAGTCGGGACACCTGCCACTGTTATCCCATCACTTTGGCCAATGAGTGATGGTGTCCTTCGGCGGCGTGGTTTCGCCACCGCCTTCATCGCGGCCCATGAAGAAGACATCAACATTAAAGATGTGGAGGGATCAGGTCATGTTTGTTTTCCCCTCACCCTCCATGTTAGACCAATAACATGCAATTCAAGAGGATGGAAACAAAGTCAAACTAAGAAGAACATTCATAAACACACCCATACCTAGTTTTCTTGTTGGATATTGTGTGAGAAAGAGGATAAGGTTGATGGAGGGGACTCCAGGGTTCATCTATCCCACAAAGCGTTTCCAATCTGGGATCGTGCGTCGTCCTTGTTTTTCATTAGGGGGAGGTGGTTCTTTGTTGGAGGATCTCCTTCCGAGTTCTCCCAACCTCTCCCCTTTTCAATGATCCCAACCAAAAGGGTGAGGAGACAACTTTAATTGAGTTTAGATTTTCAATTCAATAAAATATGGCACATTAATTAAATTGAAGATGACACATTAATTATATTAATATTCTCACATTAATTGGGGAAATTCCAAGGGTTAACTCACATTAAAGGGGATTTTTGGTGGTCCCCACTACCATGTATTGAAAATAGAGGTTTTAAGAAAATAAATTAAAAGTTTTTGTTTTATTTTATTTTTATTCTTTTATTTCTCCCACAAATACCCAGAAAACTAACACCCACCCTTGATCTACTGCGGTCGAGGTTAAGGTCACTTTATGTAAATATTAGCGCTGCGAGTTCAGTGGTGTTCTCATATTTCAATTCTGAGCACCGGTTCAAAAGTTACAAAATGCCTCTCACGCATTCACTGAACATACATAAAAATGTTAAGAAATTCATATTGGGAACACCAGGACTTGGAATCGTGCACCATCAATTTTTGCAGACTTGTAATATTCCCATATAATTATGAAAATTACATGAAAAAATCTGGGTTTTTACAGAATCCATCAAATGCCTCAGATAATGATGGAATGTTGTTGTGGAGGGGATCCTAATCCAAAAGAACAAGGAATAACCTAAAAGATAGAAACCCATTTGAACACTGAGGTTCCACCTCAAAAAATTAATTTGGCACCTCACTCCATTAATCTAGAAACTGACATGCTAAAGGAATACCCACATAAATGGAAACATAGTCCTTCAGACCACAACTCTAATGCACCTGCCAGCGAAAACCTCGACATCTAGAGTCAAGAAAATATTTTTTTCTAAAACAGTAACCTCCATATGATCAACAAACAACATCCTGATGAATGGAGAAACCCCTCCTTTGAAATGATCCACTCTCAATATCCTCTAGATTTGTAGGTCTCATCCCCTAACTAAGAGCCCAAACCCTATCATCTGATGGCTCTACAACATCCCCATGGATTACATTAGAAAACACTACCTAAAAATTTAAAAAAGATACCCCACCAGGGGAATATACTAACATGAGTGGGGGTAATAACATCATCATTGATTCATCCCATGTTCACATAACTCCAAGTGATGATTTGGACAATACAGGTTAGTAGAAACCACAAATTTAGTACCTAAACCAAGTCTAACTAGCACCCCATGCACTTCGACCATATCACTCAAATATAATGGCCTTTACATCCCATATCACATAAACCTCACTCAAAAACTCATTGTCTTTCCATGTCATCTAAAAACCTTATTTCCAAACCGATGGTCCACACCATCCAAAGGCCTCAGGGAAATCCCATCTTGATAATCACACCGGCTCAATAGATAGCCATCGCTGTCTCAATCCTCTATCCATGCCATCACATTACCATAGATCCCAAAACAAAATAATATATACATATAAAGAAACCCTCAAAAGGAAAAAAATTAATTTAATTTAAACAGTTCAATGTAATTTAATTGAAAAACTCAAATTAATGGAAATAAATAAATTCAGGGAATAAACAACCCCCAGCCTAAACACCAAAGGTTTGAGTATATCGCAACACTAATACCACTTTTATACATGAGTAGGAATTTCTATATTCATCCAAATTTGGTCAAGATAACTAATTAATGGAAAACATTAAATTATAAGGGTGTCTATAGGTCAACATGATGACGTTATAAAATCCACTCCCCAAAAAAACTCATTAAATCTCAAATAAAAGCATAATCCATTAACCTTCACGTCATAGATGTAGGGACATCCAATATTAGCCTATAACATTGGATAATTTGGATGAAATCATTTTTTATGATGAACACACTAAAAATATGGAAAATGGACAATAGATAATTAGTAGTCCTTTAGGGGTAAGAAAATAAGAAATGAGGAATGGGTGAGGAGAGCCTTGTTATGAAATATCTGACATCCCAAATGACTTGAAGAATATAGGACAAATTAAGAGATGTGATCAAACCCTATGGTAAGAGAATAGTGGATTATGTAAAGGGAGGGGTAGATAGGTCATTTAAATCCTTTAATGAGGCATCAAGGTTATCTTACTGGGTTTTCCAAACATTGTGGATACCATGAATGCTATAGTTCAAGGCCACTACCAAAATTGAACTAACCGTGTGTCTAGAGAATGGTTTTCGCTAACAGTACACAAGATGTCTGATATACCTAAATAGAAACTATATATATTCACGCAAAAACCTTGAGACACAATTTTCATGGTTTCCAAATGTATAACAATACAAAATTTAGATGCATAGTATTCACTGAGAGAGCCCACAATTTATCCAAACTATGAGCCTTAACATAAAATGACCAAAATAGGGCCCTTGGGCCTTTGATGCCTGAAAAATCTGTCATAACCCCCAAGGAACCCTCAGATCCTCTAAAAATATCAAAAAATGTTATTGGACTGAAGAACAACTTTAAATTTTGTTCAGATTTTCCTAAAAGAAATTGGCATACCAGCTAATTGCTAAAATTAAAAATGCAAGAATATTTCGACCCACTCTAAATTCCAAGGATGATTCAATAACCAAAAATTAACATAGAATATTCATGATATACTAATTAACACCTAGATATGTTACCAAGAATACCCTTTCCATCATGTTTAACTTGGACTACCCAAATAAAATGTGTACTTGCCAACTACCTCAAGTGGGATCCCCACCTTTGGATTGAACTGCCCACGTCTCATACAAACCTAAAACTCTACAAACTGATGGTCCCTAGACTATCCCAAGACTCAAATGTCCTCCCATGACACATCATCACTATTTTACTTTATCAAAAGATCTTGTGTAGTACCTGACACGCATCCAAATCTCGTATCGTATCGATGCATGCCACATGCCAATGTCACAAATGGCACCAACAATGCTTTGCACCTCAATAGATACTCAAAAGTCCTTGTTCCTCATTCCTCAATCAATTTCTACATAACCATAATTCTTATATGCCAAAAAACATCAAGTAACTTGAATTTATCTATGCCATGATGCCAACACACCTCAATAACCATGAATCCATCAATTCTCATATACAGGTCATGGTTTTGTGAACCTAATATATATATATATACACACACTTATATAACTCATCTAATGTGATACCAAAAAAATAAACGGGGTATGGTCATCCAATACATGTATCCCATTCACTTCATGCATACAATACAAACATTCATAAAAAGGCCATGCCGGAATAAAACATAAGACAACTATGGCCACACCCATGGTATGCCTACGAACTTTTCCAGCTCACCAGCATACTCTAATCCTGGAAACCCCCTGAAAAGCACCTGGCCTGAGGACCAACCACCTGAAACCTAAAATCTCAATGGTGTTATACTGTCCACTAACAACTCACCCAACTGTAGGGTGATACTATCTCTTCTTGGACCTTCATAAGGAGTTAATGCTCGACTACCATCAACTTATCCCTCTCCTGATCTAATCTCAGAACCCTAAGCTTCAACTAATCAATGACTACAGGTTGTATAAGAATTATTTCTACAGAATATATCAAGATGACAGACCTATCCACATGCACAAAACTCATTTAGAGGATACTCACACTGAGTTTGTACATGTCTTGGTTGCCTTCACTGGAAGCACACAATTAACGATCACCTCCATAACAGTCTTCATGAGTCCCCGTCCTGACTACCCTAGTGGAATTTATCTCTACCTCTCAACCTTTTATCTAACTCATTTACTATAACATCACATGAATCCATCACCCAACTCGAGTAAAACCAATTTTTCAATTTTACCACAATTATGGAAGCCTGATTCAATACCTCTGATAATGAGGAAAAAATGAAGTTTACCTAACCCATAATGTCCTTCCATAAACCATCTTTGAAATACCTCACCATCAAGGTGTTTTGTATCCCCATTACAGGCTCAATGTAATAAAATTTGGTGAACTTCATTTCAAAGTCTATAATAGACATGTGTCCATTCTACATGCTCAATAACTCTTTATCACTCTCATCCTTCAGTGCCTCTAGGAAGAAATCCTCGAAGAGCCTTTCCTCAATATCCTTACAGGCTAGCCTCTCATGTCTACCTTCCTGAACATACATATCCTAGAAACTCTCAAATAGTCTACTGAGCATATATATATCTAGTATGACCGACCACATTAGAGGAATATCAAGATGATTAATGATCATCTGTATAGACTTGATCCTATTCTCAACCACCTATAGTCCACCCTCACCCTAAAATAGTGGTGGGGTTTGCAACTAGAACTCCTATGTAAGATATTCCATAAAAGGATATGTTCCTTGAGCTCACCTATCAATCAATTAGATGAAATGAAACATGGATGCTCTAATCTTCTCATTAGTCTGCGACCCAACATATATGAAATATAATGGCAACCCCACCTGAATTGGATCTTGTACCTAAGCATGTACATGTGCCTCAAGATCAACCAGACCCTTAGGTTTATTCACCTACTCATGCTCTAATGGAAACCTGTCACCACCCACCAGACTCTCTATCTAAGTAATCATGTTTTCAACCAATATAATACCATCACATGGTCAAACAACCCATAAAACACACACATAGAGAGAGATATATATATATATATAATGAAGATTGAAAAAAGCAGTAATAAGAAACATCAACTAAATACCCTGACTGTTCCCCATCACAACCATGTAACCATACATCCCTTCATCATGGAATCCTTACCTTCCCTCAACAATGTTGAGTATCAGATATTCCCAAGGCCACCCCCATCCTAATGAACCGTGTTGTCCCAATCTGATGACCACTTCGCCCACCATGGTGGTCAAAATTATCCCATATAATCATATCATCCTAGTTAAACAATATAAAAACCAATATATACATTTATTACATTACATATACAACCATGAAAATTAATTCATGCACATACATATATAAACCACATCTGACTACTTGCCTACCAAATGAATAAATTATCATAACAAAACACCCCTTACCATCTGGCCGAAGGGTCCAAATCTTATACTTTGACATACTAGGACCAGAATCACATATCACAACAATAACAATTTTCTTACAGGTGTACCAATCAATGTGGAAATCAAAAATACTTTCAAATGTTGAAAGTGGAAAAATAAAACACACCCTTGGTAACTTGGCACATTACCCCGAATGGGGTTGCATGCAACCAAGAACGATTTATAATCCTAGTTCTAACAATATCATAATATCTAGTATATCATATCCCAAATATTAATAATGAGAAATAGGTTAATGAAATGCCTCTGATACCATTTTTAGTTCCTCGGCCTGAATAACCACCCATACTATGCTTTCGTGCTAAGTGGCACTGGCCTTATGCATGACTCACCATATGAAAAAGGATTCCAACCTAAAGAAACGGTGTAAAAGAGTAATATTGAGGAGACTATACCTAGAGGTGAGGATTTAAAAATAGTCCAAGTAGAGACATATAAAATAGTAGAGGAAAAGACTCATCAAACTCGAACCAAACCCTCTAATGGTGGAAGTACATTGCATAGAATAAAATAGTGGAAGCATAACTAAACATCAATATTAGAAATGAATAAACACATTAACACACCATTTTTAGTTAAAACATGTCATGAATGCATAATAGGTCACACAAATAAATAAATAATAAGGGGTCTCCAATGGCTGACCACAATACCTATATACATATAAGCATGTTGAAATAGAAAGGAAAACTCAAATGGTAAACATCAGCTATATAAAGAACCAAGGGTCCCTTAAATTCCATCCCATGCAACTCAACATCTTAGATCTAGCTCTAGAACACAAACGCTTACCTAATCACAAAAGCATGAAGTCCATATGCATCATGCAGGTCCCCTGTAGGGTATTAGAATGAGTCATAGTAGGGTACCACCCATGTCTACATACCATAATTTTCTGACTAAGTCGGAGTGAATTGTAAATAAATAAAATAGTTGGACATGCATATAAATAAACACACACATCAATGGTTATACAAATCCACAAGGAATCTATCACCAACCACAACCAATACCAGAATGTCGTAGCAGAGTGGATACTTACCCATGAACCAAGGAATCCCCTGATGTATAACAGCCCTGGTGGACCCTCAGGTTCCATCTCAAAGAATTCATTCTCATCTTTATTCCATAATTCATGTAATTTAAATCTGAAAGTCACTCTTACGAAAATGGTAACCTGGTCCCTCAGACCCCTTCTCAAAATCATTGGTTGGATGAAATCCAAACATTAAAAGGAACAACAATAACTATCCTAAAATAATAACAATTTTGTGGTCAAAAATTGATGTTTCATTGAATGGAGAAGCTCATCCTATAAAATGACCCTGCCCCAATGGCCTCAAGTTCAGTAGGCCTCATCCCCCAATAGAATGTCTCAATTAATTCATATAATATCGCATCACTATCCTGATGGATTTCTAAAACAACCACCCCTAATCCAAATACCTAAGACACAATACCATTGGAATCTACAGAAATATGTGGCCAAAACTAGCTCATCACTAAGTCTAATTGTGTTTACAAAACTCTTAGTGGCACTTTGGAAAATATGGGGGAGTGGAAGTCACCAATTTAGTACCAAAGCCACATCCATTGGGATCCCCATTACCATTTAACCATGGAGCTCAAATCTGATGGTAATGCTATCCAATATCACACATGCCTCGTTCGTAACATGACTGCCTAAATATTTCATTTGATGACTGAGTCTCTTATCCATTGTTTAACACCTCCCAAATACCTTGGGCCAATCTCATCCTGACGATCACCAAGCCTCAACAGATACCATCGATGTCTCAATCCTCAATCCTTACCCTTCACGATGCCATGGATCCTAGAACCAACTCATATATACATTTTAGGATACAAAAATTAAAAATAAAATCTAAACAATTTAAATACTTCAATGAATTTGAATTGAAAAAATCAAATTAATGGAATCAAAAAAATTCCAGGAATAAACATCGACATGTCCTAAACGCCTAGGGTCTGAGCCTCTCACATGACTCAACCCACTTGTACGATTGAGTGGTCATGTCTATAGCCATGCCACAGGTTTAAAAATAAATAATTAAAATAAATCATTAAATTTCAAGTTTTATTCTCAGTAAACATGATGGAATGATTAAAGATGCACAACCAAACACTCAGAACATCTCAAATAAAAGAATGCATCTCCTACCTTGTAGTTGAAAACATAGGAATGACCAATCATTTCCTCTCACTAAAACTGATTTGGAAGAAATTATAGTTTCTTATAATGGACCATAAAATAATGGAAAACAACCCAAATTGATTTAGTAGTCTATGAGGTTAGAGTGGAGAAGAAATGAGGAATGGGTCAAGATATCCTTATCGAGAAGGATCCAATAATGGAAATATATTAAAGAATATAGGTCTGAAGATGATATTGGATCGAAAAATACCAGAGGAGTAAAATGTAGGAAATATATGGATTGGTAGATTTCTCATTTCTCCCACTTAATGAAGCCACACATTTAAATAACAAGGTTTTCCAAACTGTGCGAGAACTGTGTGTGCTATAGTGCGACGTTTCTGCCCAACTAGAACAAATCGTGCACATGCTAGGTGAAATCCCTCTGAAAAATTTTAGAGTTTCAGGCATGACCATGCACCCCAACCAACACAGTTTCCCAAAATGTGGGGTAGTACAAAATTAGGATGCATAGTTTTTTCTGAGAGGCCACCCAGTTTACCCAAACCATGTCACTCAGCCTGCAACTTCCAACATAGTGTCTTCGGGCCTCTAATGAAATAGAAACCCTTACAACAACCAAGGCATATTCAAATCCTCTAAACCATCCAAAAATAAGATATTGGGTTGAAATGAAACTCAAAATTAGGTTCTCATGATCAATAAATAAGTTGGTATTCCAATAAATTTTAAAATTTGAAAATGGGCGAGGATTTTGACCCGTTCCAAATACTCGAGTCATTACGATAATAATTTTAGGTTTTCTTTCATCCAAAATATGATTTTATTATATATAATTCAATCTTTACTTTATTATTCCTACAAATAATATTGATATTTTACCTCCCTTTGGTTTACAATTCGGTCAAATGGTTTCTCATAGACAGAAAGAAGCTTATCTCTTATTTAAAACTATGAATCATTCTCTTTGATGTGTATATTATTCATATTGTTATTATATTTTCCACATATACATTGAAATTATTGTTTTATTTCATTTGTCCTTATTTTTTTACTTTCCATAAGTTTTAATGTTAATATATTTAAATTTTTGTTCACAATTATTTTATGAGTTTCTTTACAAAATTATTAAAAGAATATATTTTTTATCATTGACCATGTCCAACTATTATAAAAAAATTTATTAATAAGAATTTTTATTATATTTTCCATGATTTTATCATTTAAAATAATATTCCCATTTTTTGTGTTGTTTCATTTTTAAAAAATAATGGGGATTATTTGCGAAGAATAAATTAATGAATTTCATTCCACTTATGTATATTTCTTACAATGCAGTCCAAATTACCTATTTTTAACAAAATTTCCTTTCAAGGATTAAATATTCGGAATTATTTTTAAATAAATAGTTCTAATTTCATCTTTTAACCCCTTGAAAATTTCTTTTTGATTGTGACATAGGATTTTTTTTTCACAACCATATTAAAATGATTTAGGAAAATTATTTTTACATTTTAGATTCCATTTTATTCTCAAAATCATATATATTTTTAATTTTGGAGTAATATTTCAAGTATTACCTTTTAAATGATTTCATGAATTTATAGTTCATATTGCACCCTATTCATAATGGTTATGTTTTATTTCACTCTTCATGTCTCGCTTGAATTTATTTTCCTCCTTTATATACATATTCTTTAATTTTATAGATATATTCTATATCAATCGCACTTTTTATATATTATATATTATAGTATTTACATAACCATAAATTCAATACTATATATGATGTTAGTACCTTGATGCATTAGTAGGTCTCATGAGACAAAATAGTCAGGCATTTGTTTTAAACCATACCCGTTTATGCTTGATATAATAGCATGTATCCTGGATGGTATGTTTTTGATGTATGGAATTATGCAATCCATCACTATGAAAACATTTTCTATTTTCAGCATGACCATTTACATTGTTTTGTTATCCGTGGATATATAAAATTATTATGTAATCACATATATAGAATTTTTTCGCTTCATATTATTTATTTTTTATTCCCAGATAGATTATAATGTATGCTACTACTAAATAATATTTTGAGATCACCCTTATTATGTTCCCATTCCCCTGGTTATGAATAAAAAAATCGCCAATGATATTTCTAGATGGTTTTCTTGTGTGGTGAATTTTTTTCGATTTGGAATATTTATTTTCATATAAGGATCCCTTAGTGTAGTGTAAAAAATTTACAATTTAATTGGAAATGTAATATTATTTTTGTTAATGTTTTTTCTTAAAACGTTAATTCTTTATACAGAAAATATTTTTTTATGAATTTTAATCAACATTTTTTTGGATATTATAATTACAAATATTTATGTTTGGGTCACATTAGTTGGTATAAAAAATAGTTCAAAAAAATTAGCACTAGATATGGGAATGTGGGTATGGGGAATCAAAATCTATGTGATGTATGTGTACTCGCACACTGAGATATAATAATTCGTTAAAAAAAATTCAAAGTCCAGTGGATTGGGGGTGAGAACATCCCACTGGGAGTAGGTTTTTTATTTAACCTGTTTATGAGGAAAATGTTATTGAAGCCTTTAAACACA
Source organism: Viscum album (assembly GCA_963277665.1). Lineage (NCBI taxonomy): Eukaryota > Viridiplantae > Streptophyta > Magnoliopsida > Santalales > Viscaceae > Viscum > Viscum album. The sequence continues at coordinate 1,596,539,514 of OY728150.1, forward strand.
TGTTTTTTGGACATTTTGTTAACATTTTCCCTCATGAAACAACTTCTAGTAGGTTATTTTTACAGGAATAATTCATTTAAAATATTAGATTTCATTGGTTGTGGATCCAAAACAGAGTTGCATATAAAAAATTACTTTTATATTATGTTGGGATCCATTTTTAGTGAAAATCAGAAAATGAAGTTTCAACATCATGAAAATACATTTTTTTTACATATTATGTTCAATGTACACTATTTCCCTTCATGGACTATACACTCCATTTTTAGATGAAAAATATGTTTTATTGAACATGCACTCCCTCTGAGGATATTTTTCTCCATTCGTGGACCACATACTCCCCTTACGGAAAGTTGAATACATTACATTAAGGAAGATTCCATTACTAGACTAGATACTCTCTTTGTTTATTACATAAAAACATCACATACTGACATCATACAAAACACCGAGGTGAAGTTCCTTCACGACTATATCGACATGGAAATTTCATATACAAATATTTCATCTTATTAAATGAATATTCATTTCATAACATTATGATCCATGGTATAACCATAAACGTTTAGTGTCATTGGAAAATAAGAAACATAGGCAACTAGTTCATTAAATATATAATTAAATCCCACTCATTTTTCAATAACTGGAACTATTTTTAGACACACCATAGATTAAAATAATCTTCATATATTAGAGATAAGAAAACATAATAAACAGTGAGTGTAGATGTTCAATAATATTAAGTAAGAGAGATCTTGATGATCGTTTAATCATGACATGATCATAAAGAGTAAGAGAAGATGGGATTGACCTTTTAAAATAATAGATATAAATTATTTTATCATAAACATGAGTAAAGAGATATATCTTTGTAATTCAATATACACGAATCATAATGGGATTTAAGAACACAATAAATGAGAACATAAAATTAGCACAAGATCATATCATAAAAGAGTGGAATAATTGTGGACTAACTATAATCATATAATTTTTATGTCAAGGAAACCCACTATGAAATTCATAAATTGATAAGATTGCGATAAAAACCCATGAACCTTCTTTTGTATTGGGATAACCTCTATTGTACCCTATTTTAGGCTTTGGATAAAATTCTACGAACCCTATAGAGGGATTGGGGAAACCTATCATATACTATTTGATATCATTGAACATTAATCATTACCAAATTCATCATAATGAAATATAATTTTAGGCCCACCTATCACCTAACCATAAATCCATCCAAATTTATGCACATGATCATAATGACATTCATTATAACATAACCCATGAAAATGAAAATGGGCTTCGTTGATATTATTTCATCATAACTGTTAATCATTTAAAGAAATAATAAAGATGGTATCATTGGATCAAAACCCCATTAAATCATAAGCAACATCAAAGTATTTTATCATTGATGGATTTTTCCTATAAAAGATCACATGAATATTTCTTGAGGATAATAAGATTTTTTTAACAACATATTAAAAATTAAAAAATTTCCCAAATATTTAGGAAATTGATTTTTAAAATAATGATTGAAAAATTTAATAGAAGATTAAAATCATTGAGCATTGATTATTGTGGGAAATTACATTATTGAAATTAAAATTAAACCAATACCCTTTAGTATTTATTTTTATAAAAAGTCAAAATTAAAATTTTTCGAATATTATAAGAATATTCATTTTAATTTTATTAAAAGGAAATTAAGGGTAAAAATTAAATTAAATAATAATATAATAATTTATTTTTTTGTATTTTTTTTAGAAAGCATGGATACGGGAGAAAAAAAAATTAACCGAAGATAAAAATAAACAGTTTTCTTTTCATAAATAAATTTTTTTTCTTGAGTACATAGAGTATATAAAATGAAACAATAACATGTAATCTCAAGAAATAATATGTGTAAAATTAAATGAAAGGGGTTTTACAAGTGAAGGATAATATAATTTCCTTCAATTGAAATTCAAGCATAAACAATCCAAATTAAAATGAGATTAAAATATAAACCCCATACCTCGTTGGTATGTTTTGAATCATAAGCCAGATGAATGAATAACCAAAAATGAATCATTTAATATAATAATACTATGTCAATTCATGAAATAACATTTCAAATGTAATTAATATACACCTTATAAGAGAATATATGTGTATAACATAACATATGTCCCAAGGAAGATAATTTGTCGTGGTAGATTCATATAGATTTGGTAATCTTAAAACCAATAACACACGAATGATAGAGTCATATATCGATATTTTAATTCATATAATTTTGTAGATACCAATCATTGAATAATTTATTTTGATGTATATAGAAAACATAAAGTAAACATGTGGTTAAGATGACATGTGCCCAAAAATATAGATTTGATATGAAAACACCATACCTCAAGTTCGACTTACAATGACCACTACGGGAAAAAGTGGTATTAGCGATGGGTTATTTGCGACAGGTGTTTTTCCCGTCGCAAATAACCCTGTGATCGGGTTATTTTCTATGGGATTTTTTCCCGTCACAAATAAATCCATATTTGCGACTGGATATTCTCACCCGTTGCAAATGGTTTGGCGGGACTTGTGCGCCAAACTGCGCGAAAACTATTTGCAATGGGTTCCCCTTCCCGTCGCAAATAACATGGCGACAGGGGTTATTTGCGACGGGAACCGTCGCAAATAATCCCTTTTATTGTTTCCCATAATAAATGCGTACAATGTTATTTGTGATGGTCTCATCGCAAATAATAACAATTGCGATGGGAATACCATCGTAATAAACCCCGTCGCAAATAATCTAACCTATAAATACAGCCAGCCTTTACATATTTTCTGAATCTGAACTAATTCTTACTAGTTTATAGAAGTTGAGTGAATTTTGTTTTGCAAGCCGATTTCAAGGTGTTTGCAGGGATCATCCTATAAGTACAACAAATCGAAAGCTCGAAAACCAGTTTAAGGTTATTATCTGAATTTTAATTTAATATTTATTTAATGTTTTCGTTTTATATTTTTACATTATTTTTTATTATTTCTAATTAGATATAATTATGTTGTATTAAGGTTGTATTAAATTTGATTTATTAGATTTAATTATTAGCAATGAACAATATTTAATAATTAAGTAACTGTAATTAGTAATTAATAACTGTAATTTTAATTAAAGATACTTATTAGTAATTAATGAATGTAATTAGTAGTTAATGAATGCAATTAGTAATTAATGAATATAATTTGTAATAATTAGTAATAATTAGAAATATTTTTCAATAATTAGTAATAATTTGTAATAATTTGTAATAATTAGCAATAATTAACAAAAAATAAGAATAATACATAAAAATAGTAATAATTAGCAATAATTAACAAAAAATAGGAATAATTTTAAAAAATAGTAATAATTTGTAAAAATTAACAATAATAATAATAAGTAACAATAATTAGTAATAAGTAATAATAATTAGTAATAAGTAATAATAATTACCAATAATTACCAATAATTACCAATAATTACCAATAATTACCAATAATTACAAATAATTACCAATAATTACCAATAATTACCAATAATTACCAATAATTACAAATAATTACAAATAATTACCACTAATTACAAATAATTACCAATAATTACCAATAATTACCAATAATTACAAATAATTACCAATAATTACCAATAATTACCAATAATTTCCAAAAATTACCAATAATTACCTGTAATTAGGAATAATTACAAATATTTAGGAATAATTACCAATAATTTGGAATAATTACCAATAATTTAGAATAATTACCAATAATAACCAATAATTACAAATAATTACCAATAATTACCAATAATTACCAATAATTACCAATAATTACCAATAATTACCAATAATTACCAATAATTACCAATAATTACCAATAATTACCAATAATTACGAATAGTTTCCAATAATTAGGAATAATTACCAATAATTACGAATAATTACCAATAACTAGGAATAATTACCAATAATTAGAAATAATTACTAATAATTAGGAATAATTACCAATAATTAGGAATAATTACCAATAATTAGGAATAATTACCAATAATTACGAATAATTACCAATAATTATGAATAATTAAGAATAATAAGGAATAATTACCAATAATTAGGAATAATTACCAATAATTAGTAATAAATAAGAATAATTACCAATAATTAGCAATAACTAGCAATAACTAGGAATAATTACCAATAATTAGCAATAATTGGCAATAACTAGAAATAATTCAAAAAATATTAATAATTAGTAATAATTACCAATAATTAGTAATAATTAGTAATAATTACCAATAATTACCAATAATTACCAATAACTACCAATAATTACCAACAATTACCAATAATCAGCAATAATTACCAATAATTAGGATTAATTACCAATAATTAGGAATAATTACCAATAATTAAGAATAATTACCAATAATTAGGAATAACTAGAAATAATTAGAAATAATTACCAATAATTAGAAATAATTAGCAATAATTTGCAATAATTGTAAATAATAGGAATAATTACCAATAATTAGCAACAATTAGCAATAATTACCAATAATTAGAAATAATTACCAATAATTAGAAATAATTACCAATAATTACCAATAATTAGCTATAATTAGCAATAATTTGGAATAATTTGGAATAATTAGCTATAATTAGAAATAATTAGCAATAATTAGCAATAATTAGCAATAATTAGCTAATTGGAAAAAACTAGCATGATCAGTATCTTTATGAATTATCTTTTCATCTTTGTATTGGTTTTAAGAAAACTTCTGTCTCTACATGTAATATTTGTATTCATTTTCAAAATTATCAACCTACCCACCAATAGAGAGGTGAAAGTGAATGCAAATATTACATGTGGTGATTTAATGTTAAACACAGAGATCAAATGAGATTTGTAACATAATATAGAAAATTATATTATTTTAATATTAATAATAAGAAAGTACTAATGATGTCATGGCACAAAACAAATATTTCAACAACTAAAAGCATGAATCATCTGATCGATGGTGATTCATGGAAACATTTTGATAGAGTGCATCCATCCTTTACTTTAGAAGCCCAAAATGTGAGGCTGGGTATTTCCACTAATGGTTTCTGTCCATTCGGATCATATGGTATTCAATATTCATGTTGGCCTGTCTTTTTAACTCCATACAATTTACCTCCATGGATATTGATGAAGGAGCCCTATATCTTTTTTACCTTACTAATCTCAGGACATCCGATGAAGAATATTAATGTTTATTTGAAACCATTGATGGATGAATTAAATATACTATGGAGTACTAGTTTTAATACATATGATGTTGCTGTGAAATAGAATTTTCATATTAAGAGCAGCATTGATGTGGAAAATTAGTGACTTTCCAGATTATGGAATGTTATCTGGCTTGAGTACACAAGGTCCCAAATAATGTCCTTACTTTATGGGAGAGAACAATGAATTTATGCTCGTCCATGAAAAAAAAACCTTTCTATTTTGACTGTCATCGCATATTTCTTCCAGCTGATCATCCTTTTCACAGAAACAGATCTCATTTTAGAAAAGGCACAGTTGAAAGGGATGGACCTTCAAAAATGCTAACGGGTTTGGAATTAAAATCAGTTTTATATTCATAACCTCCCATCTCATTTGGACCCACAATAAACCAACAGAAAATTTCCGGATTTGGGAAAGAACACAATTGGCTAAAACGTAACATATTTTGGTATTTTCCATATTGGTCTGATTTGCAAGTCCGCCACATGTTGGATGTCATGGATCTTGAGAAGAACTATTTTGATAATTTGTCTCATACAGTTTTGGATAGACCAGGAAAGAGCAATGATAATGTAAATTCATGATTAGATCTTGCTCGGCATCCAGAACTCGAACTGTTTGAGAATGTCAGAAAAAAAAGGTTAATGAAACCAAAATCAGCTTATACATTGTCCAAAGAATGCCACATATTATTTTGTCAACGGATTGTAGTTTTGATACTTCCAGATGGCTATGCTTCTAATTTGGGTAGATGTGTAAAAAATAGTCATATTACCAGATTAAAAAGTCATGATTATCATGTTATAATGGAAAGAATTCTACCCATTGGATTAAGAGGTCTGTTGAATTATGTGATATGGGATTACATAACAGTCATATCATATTTTTTTCGGGACATTTGTGCGGCGAAAATAGATTACGATGCTCTATGAAAACTTAAAGAAGTTATTGTTGTAATTATATGTAAACTGGAAAAACTATTCCTTCTGTCTTTCTTCGACTCAGTAGAAATTTTGATATTAAATTTTCCATATGAAGAAAAATGTAGAGGTCTGATACAGTTTCGATGGATGTAACCATTCGAAAGATGCATGCAGAAATTGGAAAAAAAAAGTACGTAACAAAGCATCTGTTGAAAGATCTATTGCTGAAGATTATTTGGAAGAGGAGATATCTTATTTCTTCTCCCACTATTTTGAATCTAAGTATCCTTAAAAACAAAACTGCATGAGATGGAACGAGGGGAATATTGATGAAATCGACAATAAATTATCTGTTTTTAACTAGCCATAGCTTGGTTATGTGGAGTTCATGAATGATGGCTTTCAGATGATGAACATCACAGAGCTCATACTTATGTTCTACTCAACTGTGAAGAGATGACATCATTTGTACTATAAGTGATTCTATCACTTATTCTATTATTTATGATACAATAAATAACATTTTTTTATAGATTGTATGATAATCATATTAAGAAACAACTTCCACAAATTACAGCAGGTGCTCTCGAAGAACATAGATTTTTTTTTCTCAGTGGTTTCAAATACTAGTAACATAAATTTTTCGTACATTAACATCTCCTTCAATTTATAGTTTACTATATTGATAATTATTTCAAACATTTTCAGGTGTCTTGACATACTGATAAAATTGACAATCGAATTTGTATACTGAGTAACCACCATCCAAAATGGTGAAATATTATAATGAATATGTGGTGAATGGTTTTCAATTTCATACACATGCATATAGGGAATCAAAAAAAAACAATGAACAATGGAGTTTGCTTGAGAGGATCTCATAATTGAAAAAATGAAGTTGACTTTTATAGCATACTTGATGAAATCATTGAACTCTTTTATCTAGGACAATATTACAAAACGACGTTCAAATGTCAGTGGTTGGATACTGAGAGAGGCGTGTGTGTTCATCTGACTCATGGAATAATCGATATTAAATGTAAAAGTGTTCTTGCAGTAAATGAACCATTCTTACAGGATCAAAAGACACATAATGTTTATTATGAAAAGTACTATGCTACGTCAAGAGACTTGACTGATTGGTGGAGCATAATAAAAATGAAAATTCAAGACAATTAGTTTAGTCAAAGTGAATGTGCTTTCACTGAAGTGCAAGAAATTGATGTTTTCCAAGAGAGTAATCAAAATCATTCATTGTTACAAATAGACATGAGTATCGATGATGACCCCCCTCAATTAAGAGTCAGTGATGACGATGATGATGTTAATGACGTCACAAATGAATTTCATATGGTAAGAGATGAAGGAACTGGAACTCAAATGGATATCGATGATATTGAGGATGAATATGAAGACGATATTGACAGATATGAAGTTGATGATGAAGCTGAACATTGATAAAATTCAATGGTATTTATATATAATAATAACTTATATATATCTATATATAATAATAATTATCAATTATTTTCTAACAACATTCATTTTCTGTTTCAGATGGACGAGGACACATTTCGTGTGTTGGAGAATGCTGACCTATCTTTCGATTCTGACGAGTTACTGGCACCTGACCCTCAGCCTAAAGGCGCTTCAGGGGGTACGTGGAGGGGGCGCGGTCTTGCACGACTGATGATTCTTGACCCCATCCTCGAACGACGTCCACATCTTGGGTTTCATCCACCCACCCAGAGGTGTGATACCCTGTGCATTTTACTAAAATTTCATTAATCTATTTACATAATAAATGTTTGATTATTGTTTTTACATTTTTCCGCATATAGCAGTCGGACAGGGCAGTGATATTTTGCATAACTATTTTTCTCAGCCATGGAAAACATGGGTGCATATTCCCGTTGATGTGAAGTAGGCCATGTTCGGCCATTGGTTGGTACGTACGTAAATAAATAATTATTATTTTGAAATTTATTTAATTTATAACTTGATGTTTTGAATTAATTTTAGGGTTCATGGTATCCGATGGAGGATACCATGTGTGACGCCATCCACGAGGCATGGGAGGTGTCCATGCATGATCACTTTCATCAGTTTTTGCACAATTTAAGAATAGCATCCATGAAGAAAGCAGGAGTGCTAGATTTTGAAGAGTCATGTAGAGCGCACCGACCAGAGTACATTTCTTCCCGTGTATGGGATGGATTATATGAACACCGATTGAGTGGTTAAATTCGGAGGAGATCATCAGTGGGGAGGCAAAATCGGGGGAGACAGGAGGTGACTCATCGAGCTAGGAGTCGTACTTTTACTACTCATAGACAGAATTTGGTACGTACTTTTATTATAAATATTTTATATAACTTTAAATATTAACAATTTATTTTATATTCTTATAGGCTGTCGAGCACCCCGATATTACGGAGTACGATGTATATCGAAGGATGTACAGTGATCCAACTACTGGAGAGCTCAGAGGTGAACACCAGCGTCACATCATGGTCAGTATTATTTGTTTTCAAGTTTAACAATTAACTGCATATATTATATTCACAATTTTAATTTAAAATTGAAACTACAAGAGTCATATGATACCGCATCGTCACAGACTCGTCCTGAGGGTCGTGCTGAGGCATCAGATCAGACCAGTGGCCATCAGTTTGATAAGGTGTCATTGATGAAGGTGATCCAATATGCCTTCGAGAAGGGTCGGGTAGTTGGTATCGGCTCTTGACTGACTCCCAGAGATTATTATGGCAGTTCTGCGATGTCGGATTCCAGCTCGAGAGGAGCTTGTGCATCTTCTTCCGCTACACGGTATGAGGATCGGTTGCGATCTCAGACTCAGTTGATAGATAGTCTCCAAAAGGAGAATGAGGAGATGCGTCGGCAGTAGAAGCAGCATGAGGAGCGCTGACGACAGCAGCAGGTGTACGAGGAGTAGATGAGTTGGTGGCAGCAGCAGCAGTAGGAGCAGATGGAGTACATGTGCTGACTCACTTGTGCCTTAGGGATGAAGTTTCCTCCACCAGTAGATCCCCCCTCCCCCTCCTCCTTCAGATTAGTTATTGTTTAGATGTTATAAAGGTTGTAAATTTAAAATATGAGATTTTTTCTATTCAGAGTTTCTTTCTCTCTTATACTGGTGTCAATATTGTATTATTTAATTTCTATTTATTTTTAATACTTTATTATTTATTATTCGTATTTATTTTAATGTTTGTATATTTTATTAATAATAATATTACTCTTAGTATTTTATTAATTTTTTATATTTATTTTTGCAAATGTTGATAATTTTTATATTTTTATTTTCTAATTATTTTAATAATATTATATTCAGTATTTTTAATACATAAAAAGTTTCAAAAAATTTAATTAAAATTATAATTTTTTAATTATTTATAATAATATGAATTCGTTATATTATTATTATTATTGTATAATATTATATTATTTATATTACAATATTAATATTATTAATAATATTATTCATATTTTATAATATTATTTTTTTATATATATTTAAATTTTTAAATATTTAAATTTAATTATAATTTTTTGAATATTTGAATGATTTTTTGTTTTAATATCTAAATGAATTATAATTTTATTATTACTATTATAATAATAATTAAATTTTTTATTAATATATTTTTATTTTTTTATTTTTTATACATATTTGCGACGGGATAATCATCCCGTCGCAATAGGCAATTGTGATGGGCCCGTCGTAATTACCTTTTTAAATTTTTTTAAAATTTTTTGCGACAAGAATATTAGCCCGTCACAATAGGGAATTGCGATGGGCCCGTCAGAATTCCTTATTTCTTTTTAAATATTTTTTTAACTTTTTCGTGACGGGATTAGTGTCCCATCGCAAATGTTATTTGCGTCGGTCCCATCACAAAATCCTTAATTAATTTTTTTTTTTAAAATATATCGATTAGTATTTGTGACGAGAAATATTCCCATTGCGAATAATATGTTTAGCGACGGGCCCGTCGCAAATAGTGTTAGTTGCGATGGGATCCCGTCGCAAATGTGCTTATTTCCAGTAGTGGACGAATCTATAAAATCATGTATAATAATTTAAAATTTAGTAAATTTATTTAATAGAATAATTTATATACTTATAATATCATATATGATCCACTTATAACATTTTTTCACCAATTTATTAATAATTCATTATTAAAATCATATTTTTTGGTGGTTAACTATTTTGTTTTTCCATTGAATTTTGGTTCGGTAGTTTCATTCCTTATGATTTCATCCATTCTATATAATATATAGAATTTTAATCATGATATTACTATCATATTTACTATTTATGTATTTATTTAGTGTCTTTCATAAAATTTGGGTATAAGAAAATTAATCACACACTTCATGGAGATGGAAAGTCGTATGTACGCATGAACAGTATTTTCAATTTTATAAGGATGAAAAGACTGAAATGTTACTAATAATTCAACTTTATAAAATTTTTATTATATATTTAATAAAATATATATTAATTAAATCTATCATTATTTATATATATGTAAATAAGAATCCAAAAATGGATCTGATCGCTTCGTGGAGGTGGTAGCCTCCACGTACAAATGAGCAACGTTATCATTTTCAAATAGATAGGAAGGTATTTAATTAGATATGTTATTATAATTCCAGAAGAATAATTATTTGATAAATATATATATTCATTTTTTGTATCTTTATACCCATATAATTAAATTGGTGATAAAAAATAAATTTCACCACTACATGGAGATAGTAAGTTGTACTAATGCACGATTGGTGTTTTCTATTTTTGTAGGATGGAAAAGATGTAAAAAGGTTGTAAACTAATAATAATTATATATATTTATATTTATGGTAATTGAGTTTTTTTAGGGTGTTTAAAGTATATTTATACGAAGTATAAGTAGAAAAAATTTCAAAATATTCAGTAAATATTTTTACCCCTTCTTCGATAGAAATCCTTTAGGATACTTCTTAAAGATGAATTAATGATTATTTATGAAGTTAAATAGTTATAATTAATATATATGGTTGTTTATAAATATATTTTAGTTATTTTTGTTGATATATATCAGTAAAGTAGTGTAACGAATAATGATAAGATGATCCCATTTTTAATTGAGGAGAGGGGTCCTCTTTGAATTTGTTAATTTATTAATTTATTAACATAATATATTTAAATTTTCAGGTTTAGGTCAATAGAAATTCACATATTTAAATTATATTATGATTATTATTCTAAATAAAATGATCCCATAAAAGTTCAGTAGTTTTTTTGTGATGTGTTCACACTAATCTCTTTTTTGAACTCGAGTTACCCATTTTGAAAATTACCATGATATCCATGTTTTTTATGATTTATGGGTCATAAATGTTATCCTAAAAAGTGTGTTGACCCATAAATGGACCATGGTTGATATTAGAAAACATATCAAATTTACATGGAAAAATATAATATTTTAAAAAAATTTTTTGTTATAAATAAAATATTGTTTACTATAAAATGTAATTAATGTTATTTTCTAAAATACATGATGTATTATATTATAATATGTGAATAACTCATATAAAATGGTAACAAAATGAAAATTATTTAATGATAAGGAATATATTTCATAATATGAAAACCCAATAATTTTTTATATTTTTTGATATTATTTTAGACCTTATATAATTTCAAATGCCATTTTGTAATTTTTTCTATTTTTTATATAATTTAGTAAAATAATATTTAACATAAAGTTCAAAACAAATATAATTTGAAGAACTCTTCAAATAATTTAACTTTGAGAAAAATATAAAATAAATATAAATTTAATATAAATATCTAAATCATCAATTATATGTAATATTTATCTTTAATATTCACATTAGATATTATAAAAATCATAAAATATTACTTGTAATGTAATTATTTTTATTATTTACCTGATTTTTATATTCCTTTCACAAGAACTAATTCAGCATTATGTAATAATTTAAGCTCATAATTTTATCAATAAAAATTTAAAATCAAATTACCATGAGAAAATATAATTTATATTTTCAAACTAAATTGATTACTGACCCATTTTTAACCATCTCAAATAAATTTTTATTTTAAAGGAAAGAGTATCATTTTTTACTTTATAGTTACTTAAAATAATATAAATCATTTTCAAGGAAAAGTGGATCAGGATTAACATAAATTATATTATTGGAAAAATATTTTATAAAAACACTCATACAATTGATTGAATATATGTGTTAGTTCTATTTGAATTCTTTATCATCTTATTTTTGACATTAATTTCCTCTATTTACCCTTACCCAGGTGAAAATATTTTCTATGGTTACTATTTATAGTGACAAAAAATAAAATGCATATATTTACCAAATTTGATCATAATGATTTTAAATATGAAACCAAATTTTTAGGATAAATTTTTATAAATTGAAGAAATCAATTATAATATAAGTATGTAGAACATAGTGAAAAACAATTTTTAAAAAAATGTATTTTTAAGACAAAACAATTTCATATATGAAAATAAAGAAAAACATTGATTCCTATGTAAATAATTATATTATATATAATCAAATTATTATAGTTTTCATTTAATATAAATTTAATTGTGTAAATAAAAATTTAAATAAAAATAAAATATTGTTTTAGAAAAATCAATATTTTGAAATATTCACTAAAAAATCAATATTTTTAGAATAATTAAAAAAAATCAATGTAAAATAATTTTTATATGGTGATTTGAAACATTTTTATTAATTTTTTGAAATAAAACATATACAAATTTAAAAGAATTAATTATTGTATTCATGGATAAAATGTAATAATTGTTTTAAATAAAATTAATTTTTGAATCATAAAATGATTTCAATAAAAACTGAGCACTTATTAACAATGAATAATTCAATACATTTATATTAAATAGAGACACTTTACATATATTTTAGAATGTGTTTAATCATATTCATAACCAAAAATTCAATAGATATGTTACATTTAAATAGTAATATTTCTAAAATACGTCTCAATTCAAATAGTGTTCAGTGTTGTGTGTTAACATATCTATCGAGTTTATTATTCAATTAAACTAAATTTTTGGGGTGTTATATTTCTCCCTCTTATATAAAATGTGTTCTCAAAAGTTTTAATTTATCTATGTAATCCATGGTTTGACATTTTAAAATACCTTTATTTAAAACTTGTTTTTCAAAAAGGGATAATAAAGAATCCTCCTAAAAAGAGGGAAATGAAAAAATGAATATAATATAGAATAATGTATAAATGGGTTTCCATACTTGTTAAAATTATTGTGATGTTAAAATATTATCATGGTGGAAAAATTAATGTCCAAATAATTATGTAGGGTGTCATAAAACATGGATATGAGATATTTAATGACCAGAAAACCAGAAACCAATGTTTTGTGAATTGACTATCAAGTCATCACAAATGAAGGAGAAAGGATTATATTTTTATTGAAGATAATTTTACTAATGTTTACAGATTCATTTAATATCTAGATAGAAAATATGAGAAAATTTACGTACTTGGTTTGATTCCATTTTATTTTCAAAATTTTATTCATTGGTTGTGCTTTGATGACCTTAATCACTTATTGCATGATAAATTTTTCATTCCCAAAGAACTAAAATATACTTTTAGTAGATCATATGATCCATAAATAAAAAAATGAAATAAAATTTATCAAATATGATCTTAATCAAATTTTTATCGAATCATTAAATAAATTCGTGGATAAAATTACCATCCTGTTGAATTTATCAATTTCATTCATCTATATATCTCAACCATTCATTTTTATCTCAACATTAGTCACATTTAGGGTTTATATTTCCATTAATCATGAGTTTTACCAAAATATATCCTCACAACTAATTCACTTTTCTATCTCATCAACACCATTCATCATATTCCTATAAAATGTAAAACCATTACTGTAGAATAATCATTAAATGTTTCATGTTACTTATAACCAAATTAACATTGATAAAGATTCATTGTCCAAATAATAATCATATCCAAATATATAAAAACTTCAATTTTTTAAAATAAATGATTGAAAAAATAGGTCGTTCCTTGGTTGATGAGTTAGCATTTCGAAGATGTAATTGGTTTGGATAGTGCCCATGTTCCCCATATTTAAGACAAGTAAATATAAATGGATCCCTATGATGTAATTTATTTGAATTCATAAACCTCCTAATTTTCCCTAAATAACTTGTTTCTCTATGCCATTATTTTTTCTCAAATAAAAAATATTCCATTTATTTTTGACATTATCCTAGGTGTATCTTTCAAAATTTCTAACATGAATGAAATTGATCCTTCTTTCCTCCATGTTTTACACCACCCTAGAACACATTAAACTTCATTAATCTATTTTTTGATGAGTATGAGAGTTGTTTAAGGTACATTTTTTATCATATATCTTTATTAATTATTATTAATAAAATAAAATATATTTCACTTTAGTCAACATCACATTTGGTTTCATAAAATCAGCACATTGTCTTCCAGGTCTACTATTAACATGATCTCAATTTGTTCCAGCTATTGGCTAAAACAAAAAACCATAACATGATCATTATTAATCATAATCATGAAAAATAATTTATATTATGGCTAAAACATGACGTTTTTCCTTTTAATATATAACACATTAGGGGTAACCTAGCTCATCAGTGATCATCATCTTTTGAAATCCTTCTTAATGGATCAAAAAGAAAATATGAATTAACAAATTAATATCCCACTGAGATTGTCAACCTTGATGTACAGTAATGTAAAACTCATCATAGATGATAATAATGGTCTATATATACTCAAACAACTCTTTTCAGGGTTATTACTCCAAGATACATTTTCCTAAAAACCACATCCACTTATAAGCTACAAATAGGGATATATTTATAGGTAAACCACATATTATCTTCCTCATCAAATATTTTAAGATATTATCCTATATATAGTATCATCATCAATATTTTTGATAATGTTATTTAATTATAATCTTTGAAGGTTGATTAAACCCCACTCTAATAACTAATATAGTGACCCTGAAATTTCAAACATAAATATTACATCAGTGTTAATGAATATTCACCACATTACAGTACTATACATTGAATAACCAAAAATGTTTCTTGTATTTGGAAACAAGTATACATAAACCATTGGTTTATAAAATGTCAACGTCACCTCTATCATAGTTTATTATAACTAGAACTATTTTTTACACATCACACTTATAAATT
This sequence comes from Viscum album, assembly GCA_963277665.1. Classification (NCBI taxonomy): domain Eukaryota; kingdom Viridiplantae; phylum Streptophyta; class Magnoliopsida; order Santalales; family Viscaceae; genus Viscum; species Viscum album. The sequence continues at coordinate 1,596,555,065 of OY728150.1, forward strand.
TCCATCATATCATTGGGAAAGGAGAACATAATAAATGGTTAGCTTAGATTTCCAATAATGGTAAATTTTGAAGATATCAGTGTTCATTTAATCATAACATCACTATAATGACATTGATAAAATTATATTAACCTATAAAATTAATAATCAATTTTTCTTTGATCATAATCATGGGTTATATAATAAATATTGGTATTTCATAAGATATGAATCATAGAGGGATCAAAGAAAATTTCCATAATAACAAAGCATTGGAAGGAGATCATATTATAAAATAGTATAATAATTTTTTCATAGTCATAATAATTAAAGAATTGTTCCATTTCTACCCACCAATACATTCATAACATGTTAGGATTGGTCAAACTTACTATGTACCTACTTTGAGATTGGGATAACCTCCCATGAACCGTCTTTTTAGATAGGGATATCCTCTTGTGAGAAGGTTTTGAGTACAATAAAAGCACAGTATAGGGTATACCCAAATTGGATTTTGATATAATTGATCATTAATATTTGATTCACATATACAATAAATTCCATGACCAACAGTATTGAATCAAAGATAAATTGATGATTGAATGACAGAACCAAAATATATGGCCATTACATATTGTTAATAATTAATTTAAACAATTAAAAAATTACCTTTAAATGAAATATTCTTTCATCGACAAATATTAAAATTCATTTAAATATTATAACGGTTTTGTTTCTAGAATCAAGAGTAGATTCCCTCAAAATTTGATCCCCACATGCTCTAAAATCCTCCAAATGCCACAGTAGGAATCTTTGGGTGCTAACATGGATGATCTAAGATATTTATTTAATTTCCTTTGCTCTCCTTGGGAATATCATCACGAATTGTTCTCTTAGATCTCCCTAGGCTCAAGAGTTGTAGGTGGAGGTGGATTTCTCTTTATTATTGAGAGGGTTCTTAGAGAAGTGAGATCATTAGGGACTTTATAGGATTCTCTATACATTTTTATACAGAAAAACAAATAGAAACCTTTATGAAAATAATATAATTATTTTATATAATCCTATAATTTTAATATAATAATATCACATTCAGCCTTGTTATTTTTTTAATCTCATCAGAACCCCATGTCTATAATAATATAAATAATATTATTATTTATTGGAATTCAAAATGCTCACAAATTAATTAAATACTATTTTTTAAAATAATTATCAATATATTTTATTTCTCTGTAGACCATTAAACTTTCTCCATCATTTATCCAAAATATTTGTCAAACATTGAATAATAACTATTTATTTAATAAATATGTATCAATGAATTTTTTTCCAAAAGTTAAATAAATATTATATTCACTAAATTAATAATAAATATTTATAAAATATTCTCTTAATAAAATATTCTTTAAAATAACTAGTGATAAAATATATATGATCAATAAAACATTATTATTTACTAAACCACATTTGTGAATAAATATTACTTAATATTATAAAATGATTGATAATATTATTATATAACAGAGGTTCTGATACACTTAGTGTGTGAACCTCTTAGCCTCTTTCGGAGTGTCAATAGGAGAATAATTCCAAATTACGAGGTTATAACCACTTAACATTTTTGGAAACCCATAGTAGAAGAATTAAATTCTTCAATAATATAAAAACATAATGTAATAATCACTATTCAATGTAATCCTTTTTTAGGACATCTCTAACCAAGATGATTGCATGCAGGTACCATCAACCTATGTTCTTGATGTGTCTTTCTTTGAATTTTTTGAATTCTAACTTTTCATCATAACACCATGGTTATAGATTTTTTTTGGATATATATTTTTCTTAAAATTACATGGGATATTAACTTCCATTAATGAATAGAAATGAAGAATCCTTTATATTGTTATTCAATAATGAAATTTTACTCATACTGTACCCAATGTATCCTAATTCACTATGAACATATGTTGTCACGATGTTCATAAATACATCAAATTACCCTTCTCACAATAGCCAATAATAATAATCTTGATGTATAAGGACCAATACAAACAGATTCTAATTGGAACATTTAACGACGTATATAAATGTGGTTTTCCTAATGGTGAGTCTCATTATCATAATCTCCTTCCCTAGAAACCACCAAAGGTGTACATCCATAGAAGGTTCTTCAGATTCTTATGAGTCTCCAACCATAATATACAGTATCATCCATGTTCTTAAATTTACATCATGTAGCTATATAACATATATTTCAGAATACTATCTTGGAACTTCTAGGTTCTCAATATAGCGTGGAACATCTATGAGTAATTTGTCAGACAACTATTCTTAAAAAATATCATATACTATGTCAAAAAGATGAAAAATAATGATATGATAATTATTTGTTTTATATTAACATCTATTAATATAGGCAATCAAAATGTATTTAGAAGTTTGTTCTAGGGTACTTTCTCTAATAGAATCCCACGTTCAGAAGATTTAAATATTAACATCCTTCAGTTTTCTTGATCTCACATGATACTAATTATTTTGATGAATTAATTCTTTAGTAAAGGGATACACTATATTTTATTTTGGTAGAAACACTACATACTTCATGTTAACCCCTTTGAAGAAATCCCTCAATAGTTGATACTTTTAGAGTATTCACTTTTTCTTTTGGTAAGACCTTAACTATTTTGCAAGAGCCACCATTATAGTATTATCACAATATAATTTTTTAGATTATTTACTTCTAGTTACCACATCAAGATCAGCGAAATAGTATCATATATAGAGGGTTTCTTTGGCTATATTAGAAGACACTTCATGAAAATAATATATTGTAAAATTGGCAACAGTTGGTTGATTAGAACTCTTCTAGGTCAGAGATCCACTATTTTGATAAGAAACATATCATAACAATGACTTCAGATCATACTCATATATTTAAGACTATACTCAATTTAACCCATAATGACCAAATCATCATCTTTTATATATACCAGGTACATATCCAATGTTCATCTCAGATACTTAAGGATATTACTAATATAATACCAATGTTTTTCACTTAGATCAGCTTAAAATATGTCGACTATGCTAACAGTCTTGGAATCATCATTTCGAGTACATAATGTGTAATACTTGATATATCCTATTCCCACAGAGTAAGTGATATTACTCATTATCTAATTATCATGTTGTTTCTAAGGGAACATTTTCTTTGACAAGTGTATAACATCTGATACTGGAACCAATATCCTCCTAGATTATTCTATACTAAATTTCTTTTATACCAGTTCAATTTTTGTATCATTAATCGGTCTAACCAGACTCTTAGACTTGTCAATAATGATCTTCAACCCTAGAAAATTGGAAAATTATCCAGGTTTATTTATCATGAAGCACTTTTTTAACCAGTATTTATTAGACTATTGCATTGGAATTTCACTTCTAATAAGTAATATTTAATCAACATATACTACTCGGATGACTGTCACATTACCACTAAAATTCAGGTAAATATATTCTCACATTAATTAATAACGAAACCAAATTCTATTACACCTTTATTTAATTGAATTTCCCATGACCTATATTTTTTCATAAATCCATAATGGATTTTCGTAACTTTAATAAAAAAAATTCATCACTTGGATTGACAAAACCTTTTGGTTTTGTCATATAGAAATAATCTTGGATGTTTTCATTAAGGAAATCTATTTTGGAATCCATCTACTAATTTTAATTTTCATGGTAAGACACTATAATAGTTAGAAGAAGATAAATTTAAACATGGATACTAAAAAAGTGATTCATTATTTTCAATTCCTAGATTTAATTTAAAATTTATAGCCACTGGGTTTTTTAGAGATGCTTAATTTACTACAAATGTCATGTTTTATATTGAATATCTATTTTCACACAACTAGTGTTACATCAACTGATGAATTGGCAAAAACCCAAAATGTGTTCTAATCCATTGAATCTATTTCAAAAATAATTGATTCATACTATCTTGTAGCTTTTATGCACTCTACGGTGTCATTATAGTGGAGGGGATCATTATTTTTAAACAATAATGATTGACCATATTTAGTGTGTAGAAATAATATCTCAATGGTTTTATTACCAATTCAGTCCTATAATGTTGTAGTTTTTTTTGTAAAATAACTTCCTTTTTGGGGAACTATGGAATCTATTCTTATACAAAATCGGGTGTATTTCCATAATCAACTTTATCAATGTCAGGCTTTTACCCACCGTCCTTCCTGAGGATTTCTTCCCTATCAAGAATGATATATTTTCTGGAGTCTATATATTTATTTTTTGAGGGGTAATATAGGGAGTATATTATTTTTTAATAGGATTCCATATTAAGATGCAGAATGTTACCTGAGGTGCTAATGTGTTTCCTACCATTTACTTAATAAATTCCACACATCTCCATACATGTGTATATGACAAAAGTAATTTCTTTTCCAAACATAACTCAATGGTAATTCTATTTTCTAAATAGTTATTACTTTCTAAGAGTTAATACTATATTTTGTAATTTATATCTATAAATTTATATTGGAAAATCTTCATGAATTTTCATCAACTTTACTATTTCGGGAATGGTATGATTCATCCTTTCACTGAAACAATTCAACTATAGCATAAGGTGAACTGATTTAATACAATCTCCCAATCTGCCATAGAAATTCCATATAATCCCTTTTAATATAGTCACCACCTCAAACAGATAGAATCTTGTTTATCTTCTTTCCGTGTTTATTCTCTACTTCAATGATGGATTTTTATAAAATTTTAAAATAATTAGACATAAACCTCAACATTTATACAGATCCATATATAGTCAAGTCATCCACAAAAGTTATGAACTAAGAATATCAACCAAGTGAATCCATTGTTAGTGGTCTAAATCAATAGTGTGTACTACTACTAGAACCATAGTTGAATATTCAATCTATCCAACAAATTGCGGTTTAGTTATTATTCCTTGAAAACAAGAATGAAATATTTCAAGTGTCTTTTTCTCGATAGATTACAAATAAAAATCTTGATAGAGATTTGTATAATGTCTTTCATTTATTTGATCACAAATGTGATTTCACATATGGGTGTTATATGAGCCAAGAAAATGTGATTTTTTATCAATTAACAGTATTTTGTTTTATAATCTAATACACAACGACTATTATTTAAATATTCCATATCATATAATATACTGACTTTATAAAATAATAACACAAATTTTATAAAATAAAAAAACAATATGAATCTTGGATGGATACATAAATTATTTTTTAAAAAGTAGTAAATAATAATATTCTTCTTAAAAAAATATAATTCCTTTTATAAAGGAAGTGTTATAGTCTCCAATGGCTAGAACAACCATCCTCACACCACAGGTAGCCTATAAATCCACATATCCTCTAGGAATCCTATGAAATACAAATTTTTACTATATTTAGATATATATATATATGATAACTAAAATATGTACTAAATACCACATGTCTAAATATTGAAAGATTACATTCGATAAATAGTACACATCTGGCTTCCTATTTATTTTGGGTACAATTCATTTTCAAGATTCCTTTCTTTCCACCTGACAAAATTACTCCGTCAGTTTTTTTGTTTCTTCTAGATCTAACAATTCTTGAATGGAAGATGTATGGGAGATTTAGATATGTTATGAGTCTGGGGACCCATTTCTATGTTATTCATTTTATTACTCACCAAAACAACATTAGGTTTGTTATTCCGTATGTCCTTGTAAACTTTGCGATTCAGAGTAAAAAGATCTTAAAGACTCTTATCAGTATTTCTCATTTTTATTTAATAATTAAACTAGAAAAGGAATTTGGTTTAATAAAATAAAAACTAAAATTCTTGAAATTATTTAGTATGCTTTTACAAAACCATTAATAAATATCTATTCAACATTTTTTTACAAGTGGTTTTCTAAAAACCTTTTCTAAATATGTTTTTTATAATTTCCGATTTTTTTCATTTTCGTTTTGCTACAATTTTTAAAAAGCATCACAAAAAATTGTTAATCATTAAAAAATAATATATCAGCATAAAATGAAAATATATTTTGATCATAACGTCCAGTTTAGCTTCAAAAAAATAAAATTAATGATTTTGATAAAATTAAGTAGTAATTTGGTATCAAGTAATAAAATAAAAATTATTACTATTTTAAGAGAACTAAAAAATCAAACTTCATCATAAAATAACCATAACTTTTGATATTGGATACTATTTGGGATTTACCATATATCAAATAAAATCTTATGAATATATCTACACTATTTTGATGAGGGTTACCTTGGTTGATGTTTTTATGAGGTCAAAATGTCTGTATTTCCTCCCATCATATTATTTGTTCAGATATCATTATTTAAGAATAGTCGACGTGATTTTATATTTATTTAAGAGTGTCCTTATATAATTTTTTGGATGTTTATTATTTCATTCCAATTATTTACATTTATATTGAATTTATGATCATGTAATTATAGTGGTTTTCCCTCTATAGGAGAATTATTATTTACTATTTGTTTATTTATTTGTATTTCTCTTCATTTATGGGCATATATTTATAATTTATCTTTATTAATCAATATTTATTTAAAATTTATATATAATTTCATCTTAGAATTGATAAATATATTTGTATATGTATAATTTTCAATATATATATATATATATTTATATCCATTTATATATATCTATGTATATGGCAATGGTATATATATTTTTTGGTAATGTATTGGTTGGTACATATGTGTATTTGTGCTTGTCTTTATATACATTTATGTAAATTTATTTATATTATTTTATTTTTATAAGGAATATATAATTGTATTAAAATAAATTTATATGCAATTATATATATGTATATATATTTACTATTTATAAATTATTAAGTTGTAATTATTATTTTTTATTTTTTATTTCTTATATATCCATTTTATAAGTAATGATTAATTTATATTATATATATTTATTATTTATTATTAAAATATTTATTAAAATATTTTATAATTTAAATACTACTTACTTCATATTAATTATTAATTTTTTATGTGTGATATATTATTTATTATTTATTATTTATTTTTCATTGTTTATTTTTTAATGTTTATTATTTGTTTTTTAGTCATTATGTATTATTCGTTAATCTTTACTAGTTTATTACCTATTTATTATATATGGATATATTATATATTATATATTATTTATTATATATTATTTATTTATTTACTGATTATTTCATACTTCTTATTTGTTATTACTTATGGTATATTATTTATGTTATATCATTTATGGAATATTATTTGTTATATACTATTTTTTTTTTTATTTTTTATTGTTTATTATTCATTCTTTATTCTTCATTATGTATTAATTAATTTTTTTGTAATTTATTATTTGTTAATTGATATTTATTTTATATTTATTTTTTATGTATTATTTTTTATTATTTCTATTGTAATTATTCATTAAAATTATTATTTATTTGTTTGTAGTGATAAATATTTTTTGTTTGTATATATATAAATATATTAAATTTATTTTACTCACCACATGAAGAGATCGTTGGAGTGGAAAAGTCTTTGCAGAATAACCAAGTGGTAACATGTTTAAATATCACAAAACACATATATATGCTAAATCTATCCATAATATGCATTCCATATGTGTGAATGGATAATAAATAAAAAATAAATACGAAATGAGTTGTAAATAATAAATAAATAAATAAATTATAAATTATAAATTATAAAAAAACATTAATAATGAAATTTTTTTTTGGAAAAAATAAATAAACACCAAAAAACATTTTTCGGATGTTTTTATGAGTGCCTCTAAAATTTTCTGAAATCACAATTAAAATTTTCGTGATGCATATTTTTGCTTCAATTTTTGGAACCCCCCCCCCCAAAATAATTTTGCAAAAGATAAAACAACCCCTAGACCCACAAAAACTGCAACTATATATTACCATTCCTATTATGGTATTGTGGAATGTATGATATTTGTGTGGATATCATCTGGGAATTTATTCTCCAAGATGTCTAACCATTAAATATAGCCAATAAAAATTTCTACATGAGGCCTATATGTTATCGACTCTCCAAGCATGCAAGTACAGAATGCATTTGAGATCTCTTATCCCTCTTATCTCACGTTCTGTAAATTGAAATCCCGAATGTGATACGTCATGCTATATACATCCATATCCTTGTTGGTTTTGGGAACATCAAAAAATGCCAAGTGACGGTATGCCCAACTCATCTTCTAGTCAAAACTCATGTGTAATCATTGCTTTAAATGATCATGAGATCATGTCCAATAAATAAATTAGACTAATTATACTTCATTAATACACCAGGACTACATGGGGAGGATCTTCACATGTATTTGACCATTAATTAATGATTTTATATAGTATTACCTCAACATCTAATTTTGATTTCGCTGATGATCTGATGGAATGAATCTAATTTCACCATGGTTATGTTGTATGATTGAAGTAGAAAATCCACATAACTATGACCCACACAAGCACCATAATACATGATCAAAAATATAGAACTACCAGGTGAAATCATATTTGATACTGATCACTTGTGTTGTTTATGGTTGATTACAATAGTACTCTTTCAGAAGGATTATAAAATCTTGGTGTTATCTCGAAATATTGAGAGATAATGAGTAGGGAGATCTATCTAGGGCTTCATCCAGTCTCCCATTGTCCATTTTTCACACCACAATTCAATATGAAAAGTGATATAAATAGACATTCATTATGTCTTGTTTTGGGTTTTCAAATCCCACACAAACCCCCAACCATCTTTATTTTCATTAAATGACCCCATTTCAAATATTAATAATAATAACAATATAATTAATTTCAGGACATTTAAGGCACATTAAGAATATAAATAAATACGATATTAGTATTTAGGACCATTAATGTTTATCCACATTCACTCAACAACATTTAATGATCCTCGAATAATGAGTATTTAATAAAATAAATATCACAACATTACTCTACGAAAGATACAATGAATAAAATATTTCCCAATCTTAAAGTCTCATATTTATAATTAACATTTAAATTAAATTATTATTTTGAATAAAATGTGATTATGTTATCGAAATGAACCAAACCAGAAGATATATTATTTATTCTTTCTTGTTAAATTTGTAACATAAATTTAACTAGTTTCGTAGATTCCCCTAATGTGTGACTATCTTGGCCTCTTTATCAGTGGTATTTTGAATTACATTTTAATGTCCAGATATAGAATCCAACAACATAGTAAGAATTCCATCTAGAAAGAAGTTAATGTTTCAACGATGTCTAACCTCATATGAATAGTTACCATGTAATATAAACCATTTAACACGATATCTATTACCATGTAGATTTCATGATGGTTCCATCAATATATATGTAAACACCTGTAATTGATATGTAATTTTTTTAATAAATTGTAATTTTATGGGTCTGCAAAATCCGACGGCGCACGATTCCGAGGCACGGAGTGCCCTCCATGATCCATCTAAGTATTTGTTAAGCTTAAGTTAATGAGTGTAAGAAGTTTTCCTGGAAAAGTGGAATAACTCTTAAATGCTAACTTGGATCTTAAATATGAGGGCACCATTGCGCTTACGATAGCAGGTTTACCCTTGGCGCGACTTAAGATTAGTCGGCACAGGCCTCTTGTGAGTAAACCCAAAAATGGAATAATTGTAAATAAAATAATTAAATAAATTATTTTATTTTTCCAATGATTATAACATACAAACAGTAACTCATATTAAAAATCTAAGATTCCCGCTGAACATGTGAGTGTTTGCCTTCATTAAGGTGATACTAACTTTGGCTGGCGCAGGCCACTAGAGAATGTTAGTTTTTGGCCGCATATAAAATAATTATGTAACAATTATTTTATTGTAAAATTCATATCTTATAAAAGGTAACATGGATTGAAAATCAGAGAGTATCATTTGGTTTGTTGGGGCGTGTTTCACCAAGGAAAATCCTACCCTTGACCGGTGTGAATCGAGAGTAACTAATAAAAAAATTTCTGAACATTTTTTTGGTTACGTTCTGTAAACACGCGACCGGCGTTTTGTAACTTTTTAACCGGTGCTTAGAATTGAAATACGAGGGCACCGTTGAACTAGCAGAGCCATTATTTTCTTATGAATACATTCACCTCAATGATAGTTAGGTGAGAATAAAAGTTAGTTTTTGGCTTTTTATAAAAAATAATAAAATAAAGTGTACAACACATTATTTTATTTTAAGCTACCATGTGAGTGACTGTTTGTTAAAACCTTCACTTTGGAGTTAGTGGTGGGACCTCCACACCCTAACCTACCTTAAGAGGCTATAGTGGTGGGGCCCACATGAACATAACCTCCCACGAGAGGTTACAATGTGGGGACCACCCGAGACTTCATAACCTCACTTTTAAATAATAGGTTTGGGGACCACCCAACCCCAATTGATGGTGGAGGATAAGACCTCTCAACTCTCCGTCATTAATTCGGGAGAGCCACTTGAATTCCCCAACCCCCCATTAAATAGGGAGAAACCCTTGACCTCTCTTAATTAATCCATCACAACACTCATGCATTAATTAGGTGGAGCCACTTAATTTTACTCTACAATTTGTTATGTTGTGCCAACACAAATTTTGACGACCCAATATAATATTATTTCACATGGAATTTTGGCGGAACATGAGAAGAGGAAAGCTTGGGAGGATTAAAATTCTTCCAACGAAGAATACTCCTCCAAACGAAGAACGCGAAGAATGTCAACAACGATTCCTTCTTCTACATCCTTGAATCCAACCAACGTAGAGCACTTTCTGCGAGCCGACGCAGCTCGGGATTGGGAGTACGTGGTGGATGTGATGAATACCAAGCTCATTCATCTACATTCCAAAACTCTGTCGACGAATGACGAATAACGAATCAAAAGGTAGTGGGTTTACATCGTGTAATATCCTTTTTATTTTTCTCACATTATGTTGGAATGGAAACATTGGGGAGATTCAAAATCAAAATTGAAAATCATCTTCTAACTTCTTGTTTAGCTGATTGTTACCAACCTAAACACAGAGGGTGTGGGCCAAACCAACATGGCTCGACCCCTCTGCCAATGTTTTTTATGATAAACGTAGACATGGGGATGAGGCAATGATGAAAATGGTGGAAATGACAAACGCCTAGCTACCTGATGCCTCTGTGAATCACACCACCATTGTGGTGCAACGTAGCTTCCGGTCGAACACCGCTGGCCCGAGCGGCGCCCAGCCCACCTACCCGCGGCCTCCCGGCGCCCTACCCGGCGCGCATCCGCCTACCCGCGGGCTCCTGGCGCCCTACCCAGTGTGAGACCGCCTATCCATGGCCTCCTGGTGCCATGACTGGTGCACAACCCTGTTGCTAGTGGCCTCCCGGTTCTCTTGCCAACACCCTGCTGGCACCCTCGCACCTTTCCCGGTGCCCTACTGGCACCGCCACGGCCGGCCTGACACCCTGCATGTGCCTCCGCAACCTGCCCAGCTACTGTCGCGCCCTACCCGGAGCCCTTTCAGTGCCCCTGCGGCCTACCCGGCCTCTTCCGCTCCCTAGCCGGCGCACCCGCGGCCTGCTCGGTTTCCAGTTGTCCTGCCAGTGTCGCACGTGGTTCGCCCGCTAGCCCCCGGCTGACCAGCCTCCTAGGCCGAGTCACCAGAGCCGCGCCCCTCGTGTCACTAGCCAGAACAACCCCAACCTTCGGGGTGAGCCGCCTAGGTGGTGACATCCGGGCCGAACCTCCCTCGCAGTGCACTATGCCTGGCCCAACGGACCAGGACAAACTTAGCGGGCCAACCCACCAAATGAGCCAGGTTAGAACAATCGAGTTTGACCAGGTCAACACAGACTAGGTCACCCCAGACTTGGTTGGGCCGAGTCGGTCCGACTGTGTCGGACCGGACCCGGGCCCACTACAAACCCCATTACTTTCTTGGGCCATATCATTGGCACCAGACGTCTGTTTGAAAAAACGTCAGTGGTGCTGGCTTTATTGGAGAAAGCCATCCTTTTGAGAATACCCCACTGGAGTTCGGGGTATAGTTGAGATACAGTCAGGTTGGATCGTACAGAAATCCAACTCGGCTCCCGGGATAAAAAGTAAAATAACTAAAAGACTGTGCATCCGATTGACGTGTCATCTGTTGCGTTGAGACCCCTATGACATGGCAGAATTTTGTGATACATCTACATGGGACTTCGTGATAGTTGTAGAATCGACCAGTAGCTTGTGGAGCTGATCTTCCAGAGACAAGCATGCATTTTTTCGGGAACCTAGTAGCTGGCTTAGACTTGACGACTGCTGATCGATTCAACTCGGAGTGATTTGACTAGCCTAGTGGGGACCATCTCTATATGAGCACGGAAAACGCAGGATACTCGAAACGTGGAGTACCTCAGCAGGATAGCAGGTGGAGCGCCTCTGTGTGAGAGCAGCAGACCCACGGTGGGGCGCGCCTCTGTATGAGCACGGCAGACCCACGGTACTTGACAGGAGGAGTACCTCAGCAGACCAAGTTAGTGGGAAGCACCTCTGTGTGATGTGGCATGCCCACTGTACGTGATAGAGAAGGAGTTCTTCAGCATCCGAGGGTTTAGATTGATATTACCCCAAGAATAAAATCTTTGTTGAGATGAGTCAATGAATTTTGTATTTTCCTCATGATTTTGATGGGTTACTAGATAACTTAGGTATATGTATGGTCATACACCAATGTAATGGTCATCCATTGATTTCATACTTTGTGGTTTATCATTGTTGGATTTTGTGTGACCTTGAGGGTCTCGGGGTCCCTACTGAGTATTGTTATACTCACCCCTAAATGGGTTATTCCCGCACCTCATTGTGCTGGTTGCAGATGTGGGACATCACAGACTAAGGCAGAGAGTAGTAGGACTGGACGGTACCCGGAGGTTGACAACTCGGTGTGACGATACACGGAGGAGACGGACAGATGAGAGTGAGGAGGAGGAAATCTATAGCTAACCTTCAGGTAAGAACCCCAGAGGATGACCCAGTAGTAGCTTCAGTTTTCTTCAGTTTTACTTGCTTTCAGTTGTACTTGTACATTCCTGTTGGGCTTGTATTTTCGTCCCCTTTTACATTATAGCACTTCTTTTATATAAAGTTTTACATAGTGTTTTGCTTCCATTTGTGTACTTTGATGTGATTTTTTACATTTATAAAGTAAATACCATCCCATTTTAGGGATTTACGCCTTTTGTGCTAGTCTCTAGCCTCTGGCCTATGGAAGGCAGGCTTGGGGTAGTCAAGATATGGGTCTTGGGGGACGGGTAATGACAAATTGGTATCAGAGGACGTCGGTTCTACCGTAGAACTTAGGACTCTGATATTCATTTTATGTGAGGCAATATTGTTAAGCGTAACAAGTGTGGTTTTCTGTTCGAGAGTCCAATGATGGTGCGGCGACCGACGTATCTATACACCAGGACGCTGACTTCTGATTTCTGACTCTAAACACAAAATCACTGATTACATGTCTGTTTTCAATAGTATATTTAATGTCATCTCAACCAAGTCAGGTCAACAGGTATAACTTTTGACCATGTCACATCTGTTCGGGATGCCTCCATGCATACTGCTAGATAGAGCTCCAAGAGAGTACTCGATGAAATCCCACTGAGTGACGTGGCTCTAGTGCAGGGCCCTCTTACATTGTTGGAACCTTCGAGCAGTGTACTGGCATCAACACCACCCATTGGGCAGTAGATTCCACTGGACGCACTAGCAGACGGTGCACACCGACTGAGCACGGTGCACGAGTTCTAGTGGGAGAGGCCTCCAAGGTTACGTGGCATGATAGATTCCCACATAGCTGAGGGCTGACTTGAGGTGATTGAAAGAGTTTTCTGCCTAGTTTAGATTCTAGTGAAGCAGATGGTTATCTTAGCTACTAGTCTTTTTCAATGAGTGACCATGCGAATGGTCTACTTAGTGATGAGGCCTTGGTACGTGCACCATTACCCAAGATAGTACCTCTAGGTAGTGTGTCAACTATATCACTGCTTGTTGGTCAACAGTTGCAACCGGTGGTACTGGTAGAGGACCCATATATGCTTATTACCTTACATGTGTTTTAGCATCAGATACCCCTCAGGTTCTGAGGTGAGCCCGACTCATAGGCGGCTAAGGACTGGCTTGAGGAGGTGGCTGAGAGTTCCCTATAACATCTAATGCTTCGACATGATGACATGTCGGTAGCTGAGTATTCATCGAGGAATACCAATATTTCCTGGTACTCGATGAATACGGTACGATCAGTGCTTCAGGGATCAAACATCCGAGCGATGTGTTTTTAAAGGACATCTGACCCAGAAAAATTCCTCTAAGAATTCATACTTATGTTATGATGCTAGAGAGAACCTTTGTGGTTGAATGTTCTTTGGCTGAATGGATACATCCAGTGAATGTTAGTAGTGGGAAAGCAGGAAATCAACACAAGTCTCAGAAACATGAGCATGTAAAAATGATTCAGGAAGAAGAAGTGTTAAGGATAGATGAATATTCCGGGCATCAGATTTGAAGGAGAGTTAGGAGAGAAGAATTAAGTGGTGTACATTTTGACATGTTACAACCACCCCATTTTGTGGAACCCTCTAGGCCCAAGGAGCTTGTAGACATGGGAAGAGAGTAGCTGCTTGCGGTCAAGGAGTGCAACCCAAAGGCCCTGTGATTGATTTTAGGTACGATCTATGTCTACTAAAAGATATTTTAACAATAGTCATAGGTACCAATCATTCCATCCTTCCATGAATCTTTTCCAAGAATGAGAGTTTACAATTAAACCATTGACTTCACCCTCATGTCTAGAGATACCCTTGGGTAGAGACTCGATAATCACCCTTACGCCGATAGTGTGATTTGACCCTTGAGGGGAGAGTTTCGGTTGGAACCTATTGGTGCCAGTGTCGAGGACTTACATCTATAGTTTTTCTTTGGACTTGACATCCACACTTCACTCTTAGATTGACTGTATTAGGAAAAGAGGTTGTGGTTTATCTAAAACGTTGGGATGGGGTTTTCATTAGTTAGTGAAAAGTAAAACCTAGGCAGCATATGATGTAATCATGCATAAGAGGGTGCAATAAATCACTCAAGAGTCATCCAGACGTACCTCTGTTCTAGACTTCTCCAGAGTTGCTGCACCACAATCAGCTTTGGAAAAGAAGGGGAAACCCTTCTTGTGGTCCGAGAGATGCCAGTAGAGCTTCCAAGATCTGAGGAAGAGGCTGACTAGTGCCCAAATATTTAGGCTTCCAAAGAAAGGAGTAGGGCATTTAGTTTATTGCAACTCATTATGAACCAGACTCAGATGTGTCCCGATGCAGGTGCGAGCAGTGATCACATATGGTTCTCGGTAGCTGAGACAACACGAGCAGAACTACACTACCCATGACATGGAGTTAACTATAGTTGTATTTGCCTTGATGATGTGCCGACACTATCTGATGGGAGAACATTTTATCGGGTACTCCGATAATAAGTGTCTCAGGTATATCTTCTCTCAGAAGGACCTGAACCTGAGACATCAAAATTATCTTGAGTTCCTCCAGGACTATGGCTTTGAGATAGTCTATGTTCCTAGGAAGGGGAACGTTTTTGCAGATGCACTCAGCGGAGAACTGGTATACAACTGCTAGGTGAGGCAACAAGAGAAGCTAGATAGCTTACAGATATCCTTTGTGGATAGAGACGAAGCATCATTTCTACAGTCTATTAGATTTCACTCCTCCACACTTTCAGCGAGTTAGGGAAGCACAAAATGGGGATGCTGACTGTGAGACACAACGTGCTCAGATATCCACAGGGTAGGCACCTGATTGATTATTTGAAGGTGGGGAGCACGTCATCCTCTTCAGAGAACATAGCATTGTACCAATATCACATCAAGAGGATGTGTTGAGGGAGTCTAACACATCCCATATAGTGGTACATCCATTTGTGGAGAAGATGTATCAGGACCTCAGACTGCAGAACTGGTGGCTAGGTATGAAGTAGGCAATGGCTGAGTTTCATTCGTGATTCCTCACTTTTTATCAAGTGAAGGTGGAGCACCAGGTACTATCAGGCTTGGTACAACCTTTAGAGATCCCAGAGTGGATGTGGGATGAGATAACCATGGACTTAGTGATTAGTCTTACACATACATCTAGGGGTCACGACTAGATTTGGGTGATCGTCAACTGACTCACCAAGTAGGCCTACTTCCTATCGATCAGAGAGCAAGGTTTAGTAGAGAGCTTGGGATGCCTCTACATGCAGGATATTGAATGGATACATGGAGTAACGTCTTCTATTGTCTCTGATCATGACACACAGTTTAATTCATGGCTACAGAAGGCGTTTCAGGATGCTTTCAGAACATAGCTACATCTAAGAACCGCCTTCGATCCTCAGACTAATGGCCAGACTGAGCTGACCATCCATACCCTCGAGGACCAGATCCACACATGTGTCCTTGACTTTAGTCATAGTTGGGAGGATCACTTAACTTTGGTGGAGTTTTTTTACAACAACAGATATCACTCCACCATTAGGATAGAACCTTTTGAGGCCTTGTATGGTCGACCTTTCCGATCACCACTCTGCTGGACAGACTCAGGGGAGTCAATACTAGTGGGACCAGTGATGGTACGTGCTACCATAGAGAAGGTGCAGATCATCCTAGAGTAGATGAAGACTACATTGCACAGAGAGAATTCATATTCTGACAGGAGACGTAGAACTTTGGATTTCAAGGATGGAGACCACATCTTTCTACGAGTCTCACCTCGATGAGGTCTATGGAGATTTGGACAAGGGAACATGTTATCTCCAAGATTCATCAGATCGTTCTAGGTCCTCAGTATATTAGGTGAGGTGGCCCACCACCTGGATCTTCCACCTCATTTTCACTGGGTGCACGACGTCTTCCACATATCTCAGCTAAGGAGATACGTGCACGACCCTTCTCACATCATCGACCATGGAGATCTGGACATCGATAATTGGGTGACTTTCATGCAGGCTCCCATGGAGATTGGGGATCGATAGGAGTGGGTCCTTCATGGATGATCAATACCTCTGGTGCACGTTTACTGGCAGCACAGAAATCTATTGGAGAGCACATGGGAGCGGGAGGCTCAGATGCATGCTCAGTATCCCCAATTCTTTCCTTAGTTGTGAGTTGTCGCATATATGGACATAGAGAATTGAGGTGGGGAGAATGTAAAGAACTAGAATTTCAAATGTAATTTTTTTATTAAATGGGAATTTTACGGGTTTTCGAAATCTAACGGCGTGTGATTCTGAGGCCCGGAGTTCCTGCAATGATCCGTCGAAGTTTTTTTAATCTTGAGTTAACACGCATAAGATGTTTTCGTAGAAAATAGGAATAAATCATAAAAAGTAAATCAGATGATAAATCTGAGGGCATCTTTGCACTCAGGATGGTGGGTTTACGCTTGCCGCGACTTAAGATTACTCACCGTGGGCCTCCAGTGAGAAAACCCAAAAATGCCATAATTGTAAATAAAATAATTAAATAAATTATTTTATTTTTCAAATGCTTATAACTCATAAATGGTAACTCGGATTAAAAATACTATAAAACCACTGAACTCATGATTGTATGCTTTCATTAAAAATATTTTAACTTTGGCTGGCATGGGCTACCATAGAAAGTAAGTTTTTGGCCGCAAATAAAATAATTATGTAAAAATTATTTTATTCTAAAATTAATAACTTCTAAACCGTAACTCAGATTGAAAATACAGGAGTACCGTGGGGTTCGTTAGGGAGTGTATCACTGAGGAAGAGCCTACCCTAGACCAGTGCAAATTGAGTGACTGATAATAATTTTTCCGATCTTTTTTTCGGGTGCGTTGAGTAAACGCGCAAGCTGCATTTTGTAACATTTGAACTGGTGCATAGAAATGAAATATAAGGGAATCATTGAACTCACAGCGCCAATATTTGATTAATAAGTCTTTCACCTTGATGGAAGTTGGTCGAGAATAAAAGTTAGTTATTGGATTTTTATAAAAAATAATAATAAAATAATGTGTACAACGCTTTATTTTATTTTAAGCTACCGTGTGAGTGATTGTTGGTTAAAACATTCACTTGGGAGTTAGAGGTGGGACCGCCACACCCTAACCTCCCTTGAGAGGTTACAATGGTGGAGCTCGCCCAATCATAACCTCCTGCAAGAGGTTATGACGTGGGGACCACCCGAGACTTCATAACGTCCCTTTTAAATAATAGGGGTGGGGACCACGCGATCCCTATTGATGGTGGAGGATAAAACCTCTCAACTCTCCGTCATTAATGAGGGAGAGCCACTTGAATTCCCCAAACCCCCATTAAATGGGGAGAAACCCCTTGACCTCCCCTAATTAATCCATGAAAACTCTCATGCATTAATTAGGTGGAGCCAGTTAATTTAACTCTCCAATTTTTTTATTGTGCCAACATAATATTAGAAGACCCAATCGAATATTATTTCACTTGGAATTTTGGTGGAACTTGAGAAGAGGAAATCTTGGGAGGATTGAAATTCTTCCAACGAAGAATGGTCCTCCCTACAAAGAATGAGAAGAATGCTGACGATGATTCCTTCTTTGACTTCCTCAAATCCTGCCGACGTTGAGCACCTTCTGTGAGCCGACACAGCTCGGGATTGAGAGTACTTGGTAGACACAGCGAACGACAAGCCCATTCATCTACCTTCCACAACTCCGCTGACGAATGACGAACGACGAATCAAAAGGCAGGGGGCTTACATCATGAAATATCCTTTTTATTTTTATCACTTTCGGTTTCAATGTAAACGTTAAGAAGATTGAAAATAACAATTGAAAATAATATTATATCTTCTTGACGAGTCGATTGTTACCAACCTAAATGTGGAGGGTGTAGGCCATACCAACATGGCCCGACCCCTTTGTCGATATTGTTTATGATGAACCTCGACATGGAGATGAGGCATCGATTATGAAGGAAAAAACAATGAAGGACGTGCTACCCACAACCTCTGTGAATCGCACCGCCCCTGTTGCACACCGAAGCTTCAGGCCAAACACCGCCTGGCCCACCTACCAGTGGCCTCCCGGTGCCCTGCCAGGCACGCGACCACCTACTCGCGGCTTCCCGATGCCCTACCCGGTGCACAGCCGCCTACCTGTGGCCTCGCGGCTCCCTGCCCGGCGCGTGGTCCTCCTGTCTGCGGCCACCCCGCCACCTGCCTGGCACCCTGCCGGCGCCCCCGCGCCTTTCCCGGTGCCCTTCCGGATCGCCCACGGCCGGCCCGACCCCCTAACGATGCCCCCGCAGACTGTCCGGTTATTGACACACCCTAGCCGATGCACCCGCGGCCTGGCAGGTGTCCAGCCAGCCTACCCGCACCCCGCCCGGTCTGCCCGTTGGCCTCTCGGACGACCGGACTCCCAAGACGAGACGCCCGAGCCGTGCCCCTGATGGAGTTTTCTGAGCCAGCCCAGACCTTCTTGCCAAGCCACCTATGTGGCAGCATTCGGGTCGAACTGCCCACACTGTCCACTAGGCTGGGCCCAACAGACTAGGCCAAACATAGTGGCCTGACCCACCCAACAGGCCGGGTTAGACCCAGTGAGTTTTACCTGGTCAACCCAGACTGGGTTAGTCTGAGTGGGTCTGATCGGGTCAGACCGAACCCGAGCCAACTACTGACCCCATTACCTTCTTTGGCCATATCTTCGGCACCAGACGACAGTTTGACGAACCGTCAGTGGTGCTGGCTTTCTTGGAGAAAAGTGGTTCCTTTGAGAATACCACATTGGAGTTCAGGGTATAGTTGAGATACAGTCAGGTTGGATTGTACAAAAATCCAACCTAGCCCACGGGATAAAAAGGATAATAACTAATATATCCGGCATCCAATTGATGCCCCATCTATTGCGTTGAGACCTCTATGACGTGACAGACCATTGAGATACTTCTATGTGGGACTTTGTGACAGTTGGAGCATCAAACAGTATCTTGTGGAGTGGATCTTCTGGAGATGAGTATGTATTTGTGGTGGAAGCTAGTAGCTGGCTGAGACTTGGCGACTGTTGATCGATTCGGCTCGGAGTGATTCAACTAGCCCAGTGAGGAGTGACTCTATGTGAGCACGACAGACCCATGGTGGAGATCGTCTCTGTGAGAGCTTGACAGACCCACAATACTCGATATGTGGAGTACCTCAGCAGGATACTAGGGGGAGCACCCCTGTGTGAGTGCAGAAGACCCACGGTGGGGAGTGCCTCTATGTGAGCACGACAGACCCACGGTACTCGACAGGAGGAGTACCTCAACAGTCCATGTTAGTGGGAAGCACCTCTGTGTGACACAACAGGCACACTTTACTCGATAGAGAAGTAGTTCTCCAGCAGCTGCGGTTTCAGATTGATACTATCCCTAGAATAAAATCTGGGTTGAGCTGAGTCAATGACTTTTGTATTTTACTCATGATTGAGATGAGTTACTATATAGCTTAGGTATATGTATGGGAATATACCTATGTAATGGTTATCCATTGATTTCAGACTTTGTGTTTTATCCTTGTTGTATTTTGTGAGACGTTGAGGGTCTCGGGGTCCCTACTGAGTATCATTATACTCACCCTACACGGGCTTTTCCCCCAACTCATTGTGTTGGTTGCAGATGACAGACAACATTGACTGAGACAGAGTGTAGTAGGACTGGATGGTACTTAGAGGTATACCACTCGGTGTGACAGTTCACATAGGAGATGGGCGGATGAGAGTGCTGAGGAGGACATATATACCTACCCTCAAGTAGGAACGCCGAATGACGACCGGTTAGCTACTTTAATTTTATTTAGTTATACTTTCATTTAGTTGTACTTGTACTTTCCTATTGGGCATGTATTTCCAGCCCCTTTTACTTTCCAACACTTCTTTTATATACAGTTTTTCGTACTATTTTTCTTCCAGTTGTGTACTCTGATGTGTTTTTTTATAGTTATAAAGGCAATGCCTTCCCAGTTTAGGGATTTACACCTTTCGTTCTAGTCGCTAGCCTTTGGCCTAAGGAATTTGGGCTTGGGGTAGTCACAATACGGGCCTTGTGGGATGGGTCGTGACACTATACACTTTGCATCTGTTTCTCTGACCTTCCAAAATTGTAGTTGTCCAGATAATAAAATTTATTTGGGTTTATGTATGTTGTTAAATTACATAAATTTCCCTGAGATATAAAATTACATCCTATTATAAAAGGGATAAATCCGTGTTCACATTATCCATTAATATAATATCCATTATGATTCACGCAACGTATCTTACCTGGCCACAAACATATGTTATCATAGTTCCAATTAGTTCATCAAAGTGAGAGATTCATAATATCCATTATTGATAATTATTAATCTTATATATTAATACACACATATAAGTATAGGAATATCTGATGACACATAGTAATATGGATTTCCTATTGTTGAGTTTTTTCACATAACCTCTTATCCTAGATATTAACAAAGGAAAACACTACGGGAATGCGACTCAATTTCATATGAGAATCCCACCTCTGATAGATTGTACATTTTTGTGTTCCTCAAAAAAATATCTACCATGTATTGAATAAGGTTAAAGAATAATATCATGGAACCTCCATGTTCTTATCATAGTCAGTAACATCAACAACCTATTAGTGAGATATATATTCTATGGAAATTATCACATTAAAATACTATGTAGAAGAATAATTAATTTATTTTTGTAAAACATACTAAATTAATAAAATTATTTAATCAAGTACTAATCAAGTTTTTTCTATTGAACTAACTCCAACTGTTTCTCATGCGTACTAGAACCAATTGAAAATAACATTCATTCCACTATCTCTTACATGATACACATGATTCTGTTGAGATTAATACCTTTTCAAGGATTTACCATGTTTTCCTCCATCCTTAATCTTCTCATAATAACTCCACCTCATTGTGAAAAATTAATCAAGAGACAACACATATGAATTATGTAATTTCTCCTTTGGTGTGAATTTGGATCCTTGGAGAGAACAACCATTTCTGTGTTATCATAGTAAAATGCGATATATTCATTAATTCTAGACACCATATTAAGAACATAGATATGTTTTTAAATCTATAATTTTTATTTGATTATATCTGATGTCACAATATACTCCTAAGTTTCTATAGAATTAGTGATGATTGGCTACATAGAACTACTCCCTCTCACAGATCCTCCTTTGAGAAGAAAATTATATCATTGCTTCGACTTCACATCATTCTAGTCAATCTAAAAGATGGTATCAGTTTTTCCACTGATGACTAGATAATCATTTCCTATATACACCATGAATATATACATAGTTCACCATAGATACATAGGGATATTCTTAACTACTATATATTGTGGTTCACCTTGATCATCTTGATGTCTATATTCCATGACTAAAGGATAAAAAATATCCAAACTCATACATTAAATAGAATAAATGATAGATCCTTTCATTGAACCGAATGAGATTTTACTCATTATATCTCTTTAATTTTATGTTTGCTGACAAATATTCTTAGAATTATGTATACTATGTAACCCTAGAACCAATCCAATATTAGATTGTTCTATAGTAGCCTAATTTAGTATCTGGTTAGTGTTTGTACCATCCCATAGCCTTGGGAGCCTCTCTAATCAATCATTCATGATCTTGATCACTAAAATGCAGGCTTCTTTACCTATGTCCTTCTTTGAGAATAATTTTCTTAACCATTCCTTAAGATATTTTATAGATGGAATGTTATTTCAAATGAGTAATTTTCGATCAATGTATAGTACTATGAAAAAATATACCCCCACTAAAACATTGTAAAATAAATGACCCACATTCATTCATAATTAATCCATATTTGTTTCTATCATCATAAAATCAAATATTGCATGACTTAATTTCTTGATTTAATCTATACATGTATTTCTTAAACATTCATACACTGTTTTCCTTTTGTGGTGTCACGAACTCATTTAGTTATGTCAAATTCACATCATATAGATAATTCCCACTTTGTAATGTAGTTTTGAAATCCATTTTCATAGTCTCATAGTCATGGTAGGAATATATATAAAATAAAATTATAATGGTTTTATACATGGAAAATATAGCAATGGTTTCATCGTATTAAATTCATTGAAATTGTCTAATCCCTTTATCCAATATCTATAATTCATACATTTTTTAATAAACTTCATATTTATGTATTTCTATTTAAAACCTATTTCCACCCAACATGTTTTAAATCAATTGTAAAATTGATCATAACCTAAACATGGTATAGATACCTGGAATCCATTTTCAAATTCATGTTTTCTTTCCACACTCTAGATTCTATGCTCTATACTACATTATTTTAGGGATAAGGATATTTTTAATTAACCAATATTTTTTGCCATCATTGGTGACTCGCTAATAAAATATATATACTTATCTTACCTATTTGGTTCTCCTAAAAATAACTTGTGTTTTAGGAACATCATCTTTAATGGGACCTCTGGAATTAGTTTCTGTACGAACTCTATGGTAACTTGATCATCAATTTCATAAAAATAATTATTTCTCGCAAAATCCTTCTATAATATGTTATCCTTCACAAGAAATACATATTATATTACAACAATCACTTTATTATCCAAACAGATGTATAGGTTGTATCTATAGAGACCATGACCCCCATAGTAAAGAGTATGTCTTTGAATTCTTATGTTGGACAAGATATATGTAATCACATCATGATGGAAAGAACAATTTATTATACTACAAAAACATGATATATTCATATAATTCTTATTAAAATTTAAATAATAAAATAACCAAATAATTTCCTTTCATTATAAATTTTTCCCCATTTTTGTATATCTACGCATCAATAAAAAAATACATTGTGGTATCCTTGGAGAAATAAAACTTTAGATAAGGGTGAGATTAAATTCTTAGTAATGATAAGAGTACAAAAAAATCTATAATTAAATAAAAAATGATCAATATTTAATGGTAAATAACTACAACAAATCCTATTTAATCAATAACATGAGTATAATATGATAGGAATAAATGATTATCAAATAATTCCATATAAATAATCACATAAACATGAAACATAAACATGGATATTAAAACTAATGAAATAATAACATGTAATATCAATAAATGATTTCATAATTATGGAATGCATAAAGATGGAAATCTAAAAAAATATTAATCCTTTGTAGTAATATATCTAATATAGATGTGAAATTATGGAAATACGCATATAAAAATGGGTAAGGCCTCATCCCAAACTGAATTTTTTTTAAAGAGAAATGTTGATGAATTGAGGGGATACAGAGGGACTCACCCATCACTTACTAAGTCAAATTCATTCATCATATAGAAGGTGTGAAACAAAATCCAATAAATAATTGTAAAAAACTATCACATGAAATGTAAATAATTTCCCAAATTAATAAACACAATCACCTACAAGCATGAGTAAAATGAAGAATGGTAATAAAATTGTACATATTTAGTAAAACCAATAATAATCCATAAAATATAGAATAATGTGGATTTTAATTCACTATATCTCTAGTGGATCATAATTACAATAATGTATTAACGCTATTGATGAATATAAATACCATAAAAAGGTCATTGAAAACATTTTGGAGGAATATAACCATTTCAATATGAAGAGAACGTTTTGAAATGAAAAGTTCAAAAAAAATTATGAAAACAATTTTATTTTAAATGATCCATGAATTATTATAAAATCATTTTTAGAATATTCATTGGTTATGACAGAATATTTTTTTCATGACGTACATGTTATGTCAACAATTTCTTTTATATTTTTGATAAAATCAAAACAAGAATTGTTTTGGAAAATTGCATGAAGAATCCATTGATTTTTTTAAATGTAAAAATCAGAAAAAATGAATTAGAAAAAATAATTTTAAGAGGTTACATTTTTATGATTTTTTTGGAAATCATGGTTTTTCATAAAGATGAATTTTCTACCGTAGAGAGAAATAATTATATATTTTATAAAAAAATTCATAATTATATTAATTACCAAAGATTGATAATGTTACTATTACATAAAAAATTTCACGATAAATCAAATGAGTAACAATTTATCAATTTTTTGATTAAAATATCAAAAAATTTCACCAAGAGATACTTAAACAAAAACAATCCAAAAATAATTTTGTTATTCTTGATGAAACTGGTACCACTTTGGTAAAATTTGTACTAGAATCACCATGGAAGAAATAAATTTATATGGAACATAAATAATGTAAATAAAAATGAATTCCAGATGTAAAATAAAAAATGGACAGTATTTACACCATAAAAAATAGAAAAGTGGTGAATATGGAATATGTCTAAAAACAGTAAAAGTGAGACGATAAACCCTTAACTTGTTCCTGAATCATCACATACATTCTTTATATCCCTAAAAAGTAAAAATATGTCAGTTATTTACCTTACTCAGGACATTTTTCAAGGTTATTATTCATTTGATTTCACTTATTGCCATGTTATATAGCATTACTTCAACGATTTTGTTTACATCAGTTGTTTCAATAATATTTGGACAATTTGTTGGAAATGAATTTGGTATGTTGACTATAGTAAAAGTAGGGAATATTTAAATATATCTAGAATAATTATCCAGAAATATTTTTCATATTTATTCATAAATTATACTTTTAAAACCAGTAATGAAATATTATGATGAAGATGAACTATGTTATTATCATGGAGAAGGTAGTCCATATGTATAAATAATTAACGTTTCCATTTTTTAGAAATCATTATGGAATAGATTTAAGTAATGTTTTATATGTATAGAATTATAATTGTAACATACCAGGTAATTATTGAATAATAACTTCTCATATTTATTAATAATTTTGAATTCAATATTATTATTACTTTTAAAAGGATGGTATGTAGGATAGCGCACCCAACACACAATAATGGGTTTCTTTGAAATCATACTTTGCACACAATAGAGAGTTATACTAAAAAAATAGTATATTATTATTAATAATATTTTATGTTGTAGCTATCAAATAAATGATAGAATTTTCTGAATGAAAAATATTATCTAAAATATAAATATATTATTTAAACATGTTTATATAATGAATCATTGGGTATATAAAAAAATTATAAATGAAAATAAAAACTAATTGAATATAAAAGATGTGTTTTTATGAAAAATTATTTTAGTATGAACAATTTTTTTCATGAAATAATAAAATTACAATTTTAGGATTATATTATTGGAATATTAATTAAATATTATGTTTAAAATTCATCTTATATATTTTCTAAACATTATACATGACAAAATACATTCCTATGAATCAATGGAGTATTTTTCAAAAAAGAATTTTTACCTCCTTTTGATGGAGAATTATTAATAAATTTAGTTTTTTTTACATTTAAATGTTTTATTTGAAAAAATAAACTTCATTAATTAGAAGCATGATATCAAATTTTACTTTTTTTTTGATTTTTTTTATTTTTCGGGCATGATACATATTTTAATGAATAGTAAAAAATATTGGATTTTAATTCCAAATTATTTTTCTTCAAATTTATTTATATTGTTAAATTATCATTTTAAAAAGTTTTATGGTGTAATTAGAAGATGTTTTTATCAGTTAATACTATTTTTTTCATTCGATTATTTGTAAAAATAAAATAAAATATTAAAACTATGTGAACTTTTGAACATTTTACTTAAAAACCCATTTATCTCGATTCATCAATGAGATTATTGTTAAAAGTAATTTAAATAATTCTGTGAATTGAATTTGAAAACAATATACATAAATCGCTGTACTAAGTATGGAAAATATGGTCCAGGAGGATAAAAATAATTTCTAATTAATATTAAATTTTGTATTTTATTTACCACAGTTAAAGGAAAATATAGTAATAAAAAATTAAATTAATATTATAAAATTATAAAATTTTATAAGCACATTTACTAATCATATTGAATAAGTTCTTATCGAACATTATCATCCTTGGGCTGAAATAGTGACCTTTGGAAGCCACTTGGTTGTGATTTTGACATAGATAACAATTAATTTAATGTAAATAAAATATTTTTATAGATATGTAACTTCTTAATAAAACAATTTTAGTATTGGGTTGTGTAACTGATATACTCAAATATGAATAGTCCTTATATATATCAAAATACTACCTATACCATGTTAATTTTTTTATAAATTTTTTGAAATAATTAATTATATTCAATAGTGACACAATAATGTTGCAGTAATTATTTTGTTAATGAATGAATCAAATAAACAAAATTACTAATATTAGAATAAATACAATTTTCAATATTTTATTCCACATAAGTTTTTTTAGTATGAGTATTACATGTTATGATTGGTATTTTTTTTGAAGGAATGAAGTTATTATTATTTTTAAATGTCATCTAATGAATACTATCAAAATGGACATAATTCATATCATAAATTATAAAATACATAATTAAATGATATAAAATTTATAAAAATATAGGTTTCAACAAAATATGTGATATAACTCTAAAAATTTCATTAATGAAACATTAATTTGTGTTTTGGAATGATTTGGTAATTAGCTTAAATCTCAAACTGTAAATTATTTGATAAAATGGTAAGAGTTAAAATGGTTAAAAAATATAAGGATTATAATTTATTAAAATCAATTATAATTGTCATTGGATGATTATATTTTTACCCTTACTCATCCTATATTCTATATAAATCAACTTAGACACATTTGGAATTGAAATTGAATTTATATTAATTTAATACAATTAATAATTTCAAGCATGCCCCTCCCCTCCCCTATAAAAATGAACCCACTCATCTCTATTATGCACACTTCCAAAAACTATTGTTTCATCCAATATAATCCCAAGACACTTCCTATAATACCTCCCACATTAGTAAGGACTTATTTTATACATAAAACCCTCCTTATATGTGTTAAGGTGTTCTTCAAAGGTGATCAACCGAAGAAGAGGTATCGTTTTCATTTAGTATTTCCATTTTTTCTTCCACTTCCATCAAATAATATTATTACTAGAAGAAAAAATCACTCATGTATCCTAAATATAATGATATTTTATCATGACATAAAATAACATCACCTAAATCGATATCCATTTATATTAAATTGTAATGGAATTAATTGTTCGTGCGTACATGTGAACTATCACCGTCGTGAAATGATCTAATTCATTTTTCATAACTGTATCTAATGGCTTGTAAAAATAATTGAATTAATATTTATATCTTAAATTCATTACATTTTAATCATTCTAATATAATAATATATTTATTATATTCTTACATTCCATGTGCATAAAAATGATAACATCGTACGCCTGTACAAGTGAACTATCACCTCTACGAAGCAATGTTACTCATTTTTTTCATTATATAACCTTTATGATATATTTAATTATATTTAAATAATTAATATGAAATTAATGAAGTTATCATAATTCTTTAAATATAATTTAAAACTTAATTTCTTTCCATAATGATCAATTAAATGTGGAAGATGATAATCATGTGTACATATAACTTATCATCTCCATGATTAAAACACTGTTCATTTTTCAAAACTACACATCATGGTTTGATTTAATGTTAAAATTTAAGTATAAAAATTAAAATAATGTCATTAAAATAATTCTGGCATTTAAGGACATATGACCACATGGACTAGTGACATCAAACCATGTTTATTTTTTACATAAATAATAAATATCGACAAATGTATGATGTGAAATTATTAAATTATGTAATTTTTATAAAACGATAATAAGTGATACTAAAGAAATAATAAAAATGAAAAAGGTTCACAACAAAGTCAATATTAACTTATGTTTATTATTCCAGAATATAAATATTGTACATGATGAGATAGTCTCACGGTAAGGGAGTTCATTTCAATCATTTTTTATTGAGGCATATTTCGATAATTTACACCACCTTCTTTTATACGATGTATAATTATACCCTTTGACTTTTAATTACATTAAATGGGGTTTAAATGGAATATTTTTCTATTAATCATTTTACTCAATGACAAAAGGAATATATTTTAACTACACGGTGGCAATAACTTTTTCGCTGTCCTGAACATTATTTGATATTTGAAATCTTCTATAAGCCTTAATATTTTAAAATGAAAATAAATTCCATATTGTCATGAACCAAGCCAGGACAACATCAAAATGACGCCTAAAACTGTCCAAAGAGAGGCCCAAAGGGCGTTACCGATCCCGATGGGCTGGCACAAGTTCCCTAGTATCAAAAATAAAACATGGGAATGGTTTACCCGAATAGATAAATAAAAAAATAGCAAGCTGAATAAATTAAAACTAGAATCAAACAACCAAGAATACCTTTAAAGTAATGTCAGAATTAAGGTTTACAACTTGAACAAATAACCCAAATGGAACGAAAATAAAGGAATAACCAAAAACACTAACTCAATACTCCATGAAACATGAGGTGCAACAACCTCAAGCCAATTCCACCAAACCGACATGAGGGTGACACTAAAAACCCAAACTACCCATGCTATCCTCAATGCCTCAACCTAGAATGTAAAAGAAATAGGATCTACATACACCGAAGGGAGTATTTAGGGTGTGAGAGAAAAACCTAGAAGGATTCCACCGAGAAAATCTTCCACACATAATTATTAAATGACTAATACGTTTTGAATTTAACAGGCAAAAAATAAATTAGTGCTTAATCAATTTTAATGGAAGCAATTTTAAAGAAACTATATTAAAGTAATGTAACTTCATTTACAACACACACACACACACACACTTTCATGGTAACCCCAACGTCACACCATGTGCCGAGAGTGAGTGAAATGAAAAAAGACAAGCACAATACATCGGAGATGCCCTTATGATATTTCTGAGAAGTGGCACCCTAAAAAATTGTGTCTCGATGAACAGTGGTATAAAAACACAACAACATTCATTCTCATGCATGATCCACTAGTATGGTATCAAATCAATATCCTTGTGGTCTCCCAACATCATCCAAATGTTTAGTTAGTGTTGTATTCACAAAATCATGTTTTGTGAAACCGAGTCGATGACCCTTCAATATCACTAGCACACTAGTCCTAGTCCGTCCACTTTGTACCCAGGCTTCCCATTTGTGATCAAGTAGTTCAACGTTCATGTCACATGTCATAATCATACACTCAAACAAAACAGTACACCACACATGCCAAAACAACAATTTTCATAAATAGGAACCATTTGAAATAATACACCCACTAATTTTTTTTTCAAACACATTTCACACCATTGACATAATTCAATAAACCATTTAGAAAGTTTATAAAACAATAGGAAAAGAGTGTCCAATTGTTTTACACGTACAAAATTAACTGTTTTAAATCCATAACACATTCCAACACACACTCACTGAAATACAATTTTAAAGTTTGACCTGCAGTACCCAAGTAGTCTGATGAAAACCTTACACCACAAGTAAGAAATCATTTCACAAAGTACACAATTTTACAAGACAAAAATAAATGTTTGTGAAACAATTTTTAACGAATTAGCTTGAATTCACCTATTAACCCACACAAAACTATTTTTTCTGACCAAATTCACACGACCCCATGTCAAAAATATAATTCTCCCCAACTGCACAGATTAATAAGCCAACCAAGCAATTTAAAAATCCCAAACTACATGTTGTGAGTTTTCAGTAGAAATGACATAGATAATATAAAAAGATAACAAACCATTCAAATGAAAAATAACTTCATAAAAGATCAACTTCTCACAACACAAAATAATTAAGTAATATGCTAAATAAATCAAACATTCAAATCAATTAATCAAAAAATAATTAAGTGTTGAACCACCTACATGGAATGTAGAAAAACATCATCGATTTGGTGCACAATGTTCTCTACACATCAATCACACCAGAAACAAAACATCTAAGCCCTAAAATCAAGAAAATAGTAAATTAAACTATAAAACAACAAAACGAAAAACAAACCCTAAAAAAATAGGTATACAAAATGGAAGAACAACCCGGTCGGAGGGGAACACACCTATATAGAGGATGTGGGAGGTCGACCAAAGCACTAGGGAGGCTTTCGGGCTTGTGCAGTGCCGAAAAAAAGAGAGGGAATGTCTTCTGGTGTTCGGCTGAGCAAGGGGAGGCGCGTTCAGGGGTTACGGTGCTCCGGATGAGGTTGGGACGTTGGTGAGGAGGGTTCCCAGCTGGGGGGGTCTGTGCGTTGGTACCGAACCAGAATTGAAGAGGTGCTACGCGTTAGGGATGTGTGCATGGGTGAAGAGCCGACAGGGTTATGGTGTGCCTATTCGATGGGAGGACGCCAGAGAGCTATCACAACGTGGAGAGGTGGGGCGTCAGCTGGAGGAAGAAAGGGGAAAGGGGGTGCGGCTGCTAGGGCTGTACGGGGAGGGGTGCACAAAATCTAGGGGGGTCTTGCACGACGTATTGAGAGGGCGAGGAGGAGATAAAGAATAAAAAAGAAGAAAAAAGAAAATTAAATAATGCCTAAATAAAAAATTATACCAATTAAAATTAATAATAATAATAATAATAACACTAATATTAATAATATAATTATTATTATCATCGGGACAACACTAAATTAATTCCCTAATTATACTAATTTAATAATATATTTTCACTAATAATAGAAATAATAATAATTAGAAATCTTAATAAAAACATTAACATTCATGAAATTATAATGATAAAAAAGACTTTTGAAAAAGAAACCTAATTAAATTATTAACTAAGAAAATAATAATAATAATAATATAAAATAATAAAAATTACTATTGATTCCATGGTGTGAAAATTCTCCCCACCATGACACTTTCTGCCCCCAGAATGTCCGAAAAGACTAGATCAAGCCAATATTCAAAGAAAGACCAAAAAAACACATTAAACATAACCTCATTCACCCGAAGACCAAGCATCAAAAACACCCAAGACATGAAACTTCAAAAATCTCAAAACAAGAATCACAAAAAAAATCAGCTACAACAAGGAATTCACCTCCAAATATAACTATAACTTGGAACACCCAGACCCCTAACATAGGGATCACTATTGTCCCTCGAGATCTCCAAGAACACTCATCAAGTGATCCACTACCTGAGTTAACCAATTTCTATGGTCATGATTGAGTGGATTAGACGTTAGGGGAGGCCCTACCAAGAAAACTATAAAGATATAGTTTTCCCCTAGGTTCATCATATGGTGGTCGCCCCACCATATTAGGGTTCTCATCAATGAATGGTTCTCCAAACCAAAATGACTCCCAATCCCAGAAAACCTCTAAAACTGGCTTGATGCTCTATTTTCCCTATGTTTGACCAAACCAACACAATATGAGATGCCGATGAGACCCACACTGGTTCCCCCCACAATTTTAAAATTTTCTTACCAACACAACACCCGCACAGGCATTCCAAGTTTACTTTGAGTGATACAGACTGAACACTGCATCCTGAACCCACCGACATGGGCCGACCTACACATATGTTTTTTACACAGGGCAATAATCTGTCACATGAGACAGCTTTGATAGCAGAAACATATAACCTAGCATTAAACTAGACAGGCACATGTTAAACCCACAAGACAAATGTATCTCTGAAACAAGTGCAATCTCGATCAATAACCGGCCACATGAAGGTTCATAGTGCATGCCTTCTGGTGTTTCAAGGATACATATGACCAAAATAAAGAGACAAGGGTTCATTCCCCTCACAAAAAAATGAAGCCTTTGGAGGTGATACCTCAATAGGGACAATTATGTCGTTCCTATCCTGACACTGCGAACTTAAGTTGGACAAAGACCATCCCAGGCCTGATGAGTTTTTGACTGGGCGCAAGCTCAACTCCAAAACCTATGGTTGGGGCTATGATGTATGAATAATCTACCACATCATTGTCATAATCTAACAACCTCTAACTTGAAATTCCTCCACTGGAAAAGAAACTAGCATACTTCTCCTCGTGTCCCAAATGACCACTCTGTCAACATACCAACAATGAATTGCAATGAATGACATAGAGTGTCCAACTGACCACACTAGAGGTAAGAGATTGAGCAGCCTGTCAAATGAATGAAGAAAACTAATTAATGGGGGCACTCCCCGAACAAATACCTTTGGTTCACACTATTTTTCAGATGAGGAATCAACACTTACCACAACATGGATAAGACCAACATATATTACGAGCTTTAAGATGATTGTTCCACATAACCTCTGGAGAACATGAAACCAACTCATTAGAAAGGTCAATGAACCTCCTTCTCCACCTGTTGACTGGTCGACCACCTACAAGATCTACCAATTTCCATCATCTCAATTACTTTGGTACAACCACATAACGATGTTAGTCTTAAGTATTGCTGAAGACTTCCTTAATCGCATCAAAAATGGAATGATCACTGTTCATTGGTTTAGTCTCTCTCCTCTAAATATACTCGAGGTAACATACACCCACACAACATTTTGAGTCCTTCAAAAATTTGAGACACTCCCAACATACCCAAATCATTCAACGATATTCAACCAACATTGACACCTTCAAGCAGTAGACACAACAACATACAACCCAACTTCACCACTCTATGAACTGAGAGGCCCACTGGATTACCATGGGACCTTTCTAGGGGGCATATCCCAAAGAAGAAACACAAAACAACCTTCTAAAATATAAAATACATCACAAAACAAACACCCACACCTCAGAAAGAATTCCAGTAATTCAAATTTAAAACATAAATTATTTTTTTTCCTAGATAAACACCCACTTGAAATACCAAAAACTGCACAACAAATCCTAAAATATCTTTTTAAAAAGTTTTATTCATCCTGAACTCAAAGCCACTTTCCAATTACATATCCATTTAAATAAAAAAACCCATTTTTGAGAAAACCCAATTACAATGAAACAAGATGTAGCCTTAAAAATCAATCACTCGCCACTGATATTCCATGATGGCTCCCAAATAAGCATTTTCGTGCTACTCAGGCTCCCATCCACCTAATCCACCAATGATCCATTTGTCACATCCACATGCACTTGAGAGTACCCATAAAAATACCCCTAGGAAAAACAAGGATCTTTTTCTTTTAAAACCTTACATTCCCGATATTCTAGATATACACGCTTCTTTTTTAAAAAAAATCAAAAAATGAATGAAATATTTAAGAAATGATTCTAATTTACCAAATAACTAAATTCAATTTCAAAAAAAAAACAAATACATTCTTTTAGGAATTCATCTTCATCAAATTAAAAGCAAAATTCCAAAAAAAGGTTCAAAAGAAACACCACACTTGAATCATGTCAGACTCACAACAATCGAAAATAGCAACAACCCCATAGTATATTTTCCTTTAAAAAACCTCCTTCAAACTAACACAAAACTGAACCACTAAATCACCAACACTTATGCACCTGGACTGAGAACTAGTGGTCAGGCCAGACCCGACCACATGGTTTAGTAGACCATGCCCTAGGCAAGCACCAACCACTAAGAGTGTTGAACCGTAATCTTGGGCATCACATGGGTCGCTACTCCTTGTGAGAGCATAGAAAACACCGATTTACTTCGATTTTCATCCCCCATCCATAGATATAAATGCAAGAATAAACATAAATCCTAGAGTACCCCGGGTTACTTGAGGATCGAGACGATTAAGTGTTCACGACGTTCTTACTGCACCTACCGCTATAGTAACAACAGTCCTATCTCCAATCTACATGAAACGCCAAATAAAAAGAACAAAACCCCTCTAATACTATTTATTCATGAACCAAGATAGGTCACTAATAAACCAACGCTCGATCTGGTCCACAGCAAGTCCTGAAGGGCATTCCCGATCCCCATGGGCTAGCACAAGTTTCCAGTTATCAAAAATAAAACATGGGAACAGTTTACCTAGATTGATAAATGAAAAACAAACAGCACGCTAAATAAATTAAAACTATAATCAAATAATAAAACAAAATTTTAAAATAAGGCCCAAATTATGGTTTAAAACATTAACCAAAAACCCAAAGGGAATTAAATTAAAGGAAGAACTAAAAACACTAACCCAAACCTCCAAGAAACATGAGGTGCCACAACCTCAAGACACTTCCACCAAACCGGCATGAGGGTGCCACTAACGACCCAAACCACCCATGTAATGCTTGATGCCACAACCAGAAATGAAAAATAAACAGGATCTACATACACCCAAGGGAGTATGTAGGGTGTTGGAAAAAATCCCAATTCTTTTCCACCAAGGAAAGGTTCCACACATAATTATTAAATGACAAATACATTTTCAATGTAACAGGAAGAAAATAAATAAGTGCTAAAACAATTTTAATGAAAATGGTTTTAATTAAAACAACATTAAAGAAAGACCACTTGAATTATAACACACACATGAAAATAGTTTCATGGTAACCCCAACATCACACCATGTGACGACGGTGAGCACAAAGAAAAAGAGGAGCACAATAAATGGGAGAAGCCCTAAAGAAACTAGTGAGAAATGGGACCCTAGAACATCATGTCTCGATGAAAAATTGTATTGAAACCCAACAGCATGAATTCTCATGGTAGTGCCACTAGTAGGGTAACATATCTATAAACTTGTGGTATTCCAACATCATCCAAATGTTAAGTTAGTGTTATAGTCACAAAATCCATTTTTGTGAAACCGAGGTGATGCCACTTCCATTTCACTAGCACACTAGTCCTAGTCCGCCCACCTAGTACCCATGCTTCCTGTTTGGGCCGAGGTAGTTCAGAGTTCATGTCACATGTCATAATCATACACTCAAACCAAACAAGACACTACACATGCCAAAACAACTGTTTTCACACACAAAAACCATTTGAAATAATACAACCACTAAAACGTTTTTCAAACACGTTTCACACCATTGACATAATTTAATAAACCATTTTAAAATTTTATAAATCAGTAGAAAAATAGTGTCACATGGTATTACACACACAAAAGAAACTATTTATAAATCCAAAATAAATTTCAAAACCACACGCACTCAAATAAATTTTAATGTGTGGCCTGCACCACCCAAACAGTCTGATGAAAAACCTTACACCACATGTAAGATGCCTTTGCACAAATTACACAATTTAACAAGCCTAAAATAAATTTTTATGAAAAAAATTTCAAAGAAGTAACTTGGTATCACCAATTAACCCACACAAAACCATATTTTACGACCAAATTCACATGATACCATGTCAAAAATATAATTCGCACCAACTGGGACGATTAATAAGCTAACCGCGCAAATTAAAAATTACTAAGTACTAGATATGTGTTTTCAATGAAAATCACATAGTTAATATAAACAAGCTACCAAACCATTCAAATGCAAATCAACTTTAGAAAAGACAAACTTCACACTTGACAAAATAATTATATAATTTGAAAAATTAATCAAAATTGAAAATAAATTAATCGAATAATAATTAAGCATGGTTCTAAATACCCAGAATATAGGAAATGTTCATAGATTTTGTGTGCAATGTCCACCACACTTCAAACACACCGCAAAAAAGCATCTAATCCCCAAAATTAGGCAATCAGAACAATTACACCATAAACGATCCAAATGAAAAGAAAACCCTAACAAAAAAAATTACCCAAAATGGGAGAACCACCCAGTCCGAGGGGAACACACCAATAGAGAGGGTGCAAGAGGTCAGATGAAGCTCCGAGGAGGCTATCGGGCTTGCGAAGCACCTGAAAAAAATAGAGGGAATGCCTTCACTTGTTCAGATGATCAAGGGGAGGCGTAGACATGGGTTTTGGTGCCCAATATGATGTTGGGATGCTTGTGAGAAGGGTTCCTAGTTGGTGGGATGTGCAGCGGTGTTGATCTAGAAGGGTAGAGGTGTTGTGCACAAGGGATGTATGCATGGGTGAGGAGGATGGCGGGGCTGTGGTGCCCCAGATCGATGGGAGGATGCTAGAGAACTGTCAAAACATAGAGAGGCGGGGCTCCGACTAGAGTGAGTAAGGGGAAAAGGGGTGTGGATCTTATGGTTGTTGGGGAAGGGCTATGAAAAAACAAGAGGGTGGGGGAGGGGGTTGGGGGTCTTGCTTGAGTGAAAGAGAGGGTGAGGGAGAACAGAATGAAGAAAAAAAAGAAAAATAAAACAAAACAAAACAAAAAAAAACCTAAACAAAAATCTGAACCAATTATAATTAATATTAATAATAATAATAATAATAATAATAATAATATTATTATTATTATTATCATCATCATTAGGATGACAGTAAAATAATTCCTTAATTATACTAATTTAATAATATATTTTCACAAAATTAAATCAATAATAATTAGTAATATTTATAAAAACATTAACGTTGATGAGCTTATAATGATAACAATGACATAATAAAAATAAACCTAATTAAATTTTTAACCAAGACAACAACAACATCAAAAAAAAAACAATAATAACCATAATCCTATTGTTTTTAATATTATAATTATATTGAATAGTAATGAAATAATTGAGTTTTTTTGGGTTCTCTTAAATTTTTATCTGAGCAACTAATTAATTAGACGCGCACCAAGCAGGGAACACATTGATTTGGAAAAGCCACACAGATTCGACCAGGCAATGTGAATGTGCCAAACATTACCATTCCAAGAAAATCTCTTATCATAAAAACAAAAAAACACTCATCGGGTTCGGCCTGCACCTCAGTAATGATAATTTCAATCCAATAAAAATTATCAAATAAAAAAAATAACTCTAGATATCCTGGTGTGACAATATTCACTTTTCTTGTTTTTGATATTTAAAATGATTTCAAGTGGGGGTTTATTATGTAAATTTCTTTAAATGATATGTTGTGATTGAAATGTAGAAATATTATTTTTCATTTATGCATATTAATGTGTTAAGATTATGTTATGGTTCCTGTGAATTGATTATGTATACGGGTGGTTTTGTGAGGGTGGGACCATGATAGATCTCCAATTCATTTGGTAATGAGATGTAATAAAATTATAAGTCTTCTCCTAAGTGATCTTGGGAATATACTATAATGGGTATTCCAGAAATAACCATGAAGGTTACTCCCTCTATTTCTATGAAAGAATTTATGTCAGTATGATAAAGATACAACATGTTACGTTTATGATTTATGACTGCTAATATGTATTTTAGGAATATTATGAACCCACGAGTCATGTTAAAGAACTTATGCTTTATTTGTGAAAAGACTGAATTTGTGAATTTTTTTTTGAGTTCAAACTATTTATGGACTAAAATAGTAATACCTTTTTTATATCCTTTAGGGATCTTTTTTTTCTCATCTCACACATTATGTTTTTTTTCAAAGATCTTAAGACAGGTAAATAAAAAATAAGATTTCATGATTAAATAATTGAAAATGAATATCAAAAACAAATCATGATTTATTTTAAATCGGTACTTTTTTCATAAAAAATGGTTACTATTTAGTAGTGTCGACTTTTCATTATTATGGGTTTTTGTGTCATAGTTGTGAAATAATTCTCTAAAACACTAAACCTGAAAAGATTCATAATGTGAAATAAATAAAATTCATGAACAATTCTCATGATTATGTAATCATTAAGGTTGAGTCCTTATAGTCAGTATCAAATGTCGGTTCAGATAACTTTAGGGGTTAGGGAGATATTTAAACATAAGTTAAAAGTTTTATATGAACCCAATGGTTATAATAATATAACGAGTCATAGTTATATTAAATAAATTGAATGATTTTGATATAACATGTATAATTATATCCTAGTTTTTATTTTTTCATTATATAGTATATGATGATTTTATTGATATACTAAGACTAACCTTTTTGGTTTTAGTAAATGGCTAGATCTAGAAAGAACTAATGTAACAATATATGTCAAGGAAAATTTGGCAGTTCTATGAATAAGTATCAAGAATGAAATGGGAGATACAATGAGAACTGTGGTGGTTATTATATACCAACTATTAGAATTCATTATTAACCATTGAAACCTTGGTGACATTTATAATGCATTATATGTGAGATAAATAAATCCCTATAGAAGTTCATGTAATAATTTAAAGGTATGTATATTAAACGACATATGTGATGAGGATGGTGAAAGAAACACCTAGGAATATGATTTAATGGAATGAGATGATATTATTTATGTGGTAACGAATATCATAAAGAAATAACCTACCAAGGATAATGGAAGTGTTCGGTTGACTCTTAGAAAGGGAAAGAATTTATTTCTGTGTTA
This sequence comes from Viscum album, assembly GCA_963277665.1. Classification (NCBI taxonomy): domain Eukaryota; kingdom Viridiplantae; phylum Streptophyta; class Magnoliopsida; order Santalales; family Viscaceae; genus Viscum; species Viscum album. Next base: position 1,596,594,587 of record OY728150.1, read on the forward strand.
TCAATTGAATGTTTTAAATGTGGAGAGTATGGTAATTATAAAAATCAATGTCCTACAAATAAGGATCGTGAATAAGATCAAGAGGACCATACAAATATATGTTTAGGAATACCTAATTACATTCCAATTAAATAAAAGGAAACTAAAAATGACCTATGAAAGGTTTGAATTGTTTCTTGTCTCATGTTTGGAAATTACAAAATCATAGGACATAATTTATGTTTTTGGATGTAGGAAGGAAGTATTATTGAATAATAGGTAAATTCATTTTTAAAGGATCACGAAAAATGCAAAATGATTTAAAATTATACATATAAAGGAAAAAAATGTTATGATAGACTATTGGATGATGAAATATTTATATGTATTAATGATATTTTGATGATGAGATTTCTTTGGAAGAATTTTTTCTAGTATATGTAACCTTCAATCTGTTATTTGAAAATATTATTCAAGTAATAACTATCTTTAATTGTGTGGACATGATTATAATGGTATGAATAACTTTTAGGGTTTATATGATGTTTCTTTTGATGTAATTATGGGATATTAAATTTTGGGATACAAAATGGAAGGTATGAGATAACCTTTGATATTGAAATATATGCAGGTTATTTTTGAGTATTTTATCTAATTATTGGAATGTTATTGGAGTTATAAGAATTATAAAATTTTATTAAAATTCCCACGCATAGGAAGGGTGAAAACCCATCATGATGGATAAATATGTACGAATCTAACCCACTATTGAAGGGTGATAAGGATTTATCTCCTACCATTGATCTACATGAAGTCCCTTATTAGTAATACTTTTTATTGTTAATGAAATAGTCGATGAAACAATAATAATTTGATTTTTGGTAACTTATTTTTTATCAAATGGATGTCCTTGGTATTAGAAAATGATTTGGGGATTAAGTGTTAAATGTTATTATGAAAGACGTTAACTATTTTTGGAACTTTGTATGATTATGTTAAATAGAATACTATGGGAATTTATTTAAGGAGTCATGGTTGAATTATAATTTGGATGAATCTATGATTTTTAATATTGGACTTATGGGGAATTAGGTTATTAATGGAAATTAGTAACATATCATGGATAATATGTGATTAGTAAATTAATTATTTTTTATGAGACATTAAGAGTGAATTATGTTATTTTTTGTTAAAAGTAAAAACATAGCAATGAAGACTATGTGATAAATTACTTCTGAATTTTGGGATTTAACCATAGTTTAGAGTATATGAATAGTTTTTTGGAAAGTTATTTTTTGAATGTTATATGATTGACTTTGTGTATTACTTTTTAATTTACTAGATAAAATGTATTCATTCTTTTTTTAACATTATTATATTTGTTGAATTATTTTATTTTATCCAAAAAAAATTTTTTTTGTTAATGTTTCAAGATAGGATGAAAATATTGTTAATATTATATAGATTATGTGATTATCTAAAATTTGTTACTCGTGTTTCAATAATCAAAACAAACTCCTCTTAAATACCCATCATATGGATAAAAATAAGAGTTTGTGGTATAAATTGAAAAAGGATACTACTCAACTTATTAAGTACCTATATTTCCTTTTGTTATTTTTCTATGTTGTAAAATAATTACTTAACATTATTAAATTGACCTTAAAACAAAAAATTATTATGTTTACATTTCATAATAAGAAATCAAAATCCTTTTAACCCATCCCGAGTTTATGGTTTTCGGATTATTAACATTCTCCTAATCATGTTTTCTATCACTCTCCATTAGAAAATGGTGGTTCATTTTTCCCTACAATTTCCATGTTTTACCAAAGGTAATCCTAGTATTTGTTACCTCACGTGACATTTTTACTTCAATTTTTTCATTTAAAGTGGATGTTTTGTTGATTCTTTTTTCCGATGTGGGATTTCAATGATGTAATTTTAAAAACTGAAATATTAGTTACCGTGCCCAAACATTAAATTGCAAGGATACAGTTTCCAAAGGCGCTGGAGGGGGGGGAAGGATGTAAAATCCCTTGTAATTATAGAATAATTATTTTTTATATTTTTTAAAAATTTTGAATTAGATAGTAATTTTACTTTAAAAAGGATGTTATGTCTGATAGAGTACCTGACACATAAAAATGGGTTTCTCTAAAATCTTATGTTGTACATAAGATTGAGATATACCAAAAAATAATAATATATTAATATTATTATTTTATATTGTCGTTATCATATAGCTATTAAAATAGAGAGAATGAAATATATTAACTAAATTATGAAAATAGGGTTTACATATGTTTTTATAATGAATCATTGGTTAGAAAATTAATTTCAAATGAAAATAAAAACCAATTGAATATAATAGATTTTTTTATTAAAAAATATTTATGTATGACTTATTGTGTTAGTAAGATAATTAAATCACGTTTATCAGATTATTTTAATGAAATATGATTTAAATATGATGATTAAAATTCATATTATACGTTTTCTTGAAATGATATAATAAGAAATTATATTATTGGAACAAATAGAGAATTTATTAAAAAAGACATTTTCCTTCCTTTTGATGAAAAATAATTTGTAAATCTAGTTATATTCTATTTTATCTGTTCTATTTGAAAATATAATCTTCTTCTTTTGAGGAATTATAACAAAAGATTATTTGGTTTAATTTTTTTGTATTTTTTAGATAAAATATATATTATAATGAATTGTGAATAATAATGCATTTTAATTCGAAACAGCCATTTAATATAATTTATTTATATTGATATATTATCCTTTTACATGGTTTTAAGGTATAATTAGATAATGTTTTTATCTGTTAGTCCAATCTAGTTCATTATATTCATTTTAAAATTAATATTAAATAGAAAAAATATGTGAACTTTTATACATTTTAAATAAAAACCTTTTTTCTGGTTTTAACAACCAGATTAAGTTTAAACCCCATTTAACCACTTATGTGAATTAAATTTTCAAAAATAGACATACATGGTTGTACTAAATATTAATATGTGGTCCAATAGGATCAAATTACTTTTTGGTGAATTGTAACTTTAATATATTTTTTATCACTGTTAAAGGTAAATAAGGTAATTAAATGTAAAATTAATATTATAATATAATAAAAATACCCTAACACGTTTCATAATAATATTGGATGAGTTATTATCTATCATTACCATCCTCGAGATAAAATTGGGGTCTTTTGAATCCATGTGGGTCGAAATATCATATTTATAACATTAAATTTGAAGTAAAGAAAAATATGTCATAAATATATCATTTCTTACAAAAAAAAATTAATATATGGTTATGTGGGTGATATATTTAATTATGAATAGTTTATTGAATGATAAAAAGATTAAACATATCATGGTAATTTATATATAATTTATTGGAAATAAATAATTTAATTAAGTAGTAACAGAATAATGATGCATTATTGATTTATTAAGGATGAATCAAATAAATGATATTAATAATATTAAAAGAAAAATAATTTGAAATATTTTATTAAATCAAAAAATTTTATCGATGACTATGACATGATATAATTTATTGATTGTAATTTTTTCATTGGAATTATGTTATTATTTTTTTTCCAAAAAAAATATGTAATGAATAGTGTCAAAATTGACATAATTCATAAAATAAATTATAAAATACCTAATTAAATGATATATAATTTTTTAAAATCCAATTTAAATCCAAAAATATGATATTACTTTAAAATTTTCATTGTCGACTCCTTACTTGGTCATTTGGCATGGCTTGATAACTATTTTAACTCTCAAAGTGTAAATAATTTATTAAATTGTAAGAGTTTAAAAAGATAAAACAAAATTATAAGAGTTAGAAATTATAAGAAACATGAATAATTATCATTGGATTATTTTATTAAGACCCCTCCTCAACCAAACCTAGATATAAATCAAACTAGACCCATTTGGAATTGAGATTCAATTTATATTAAATTAATTTTTTTAATAATTCCAAGGGTGCCCCTCCCCACTCCATTAAAAATGAACCCATTCCTCTCCCAATTAATCAAAATTAAAAAACCATTTATTTTTTCCATGATCAACCAAAATCCATTCCATGAATACCTACCCACATTCTTGAGGCTATAGATTAGGTAGAACACCATGCTTAGAGCCGTTAAGTAGTTCCATAAAGGTGGTCAACCAAAGAAGAGGTATCATTTTACTTAAGTTTTTATATTTTATTTATTCTTCCTCTTCCTTAAAATATTAATATTCCTAGATGAAATAATGAATTCAATGTGATCAATAAACGAAGTTTGAACCATGATACAATCATAAAATAAATCCATATTCGCATACATTAAATGGTAAATGAATTAATCGTTCGTGCGTATATATAAACTCTCGACTCCACAAACCGATCTAATTTTAATTTCATAAAAATTTATCATGACTAGTTATAATAATTGAATTAATGTTAATATGTAATATTATTGAAATATTAATCATTTTAAGATAATAACATATCAATTATTTTTTTAGTTTCTATGCACAAAAAAATGATAATGTCGTTCATTTGTATGTGTGAACTATCTTCTCCATGAAGCGATTCAACTCATTTTCATTTATTATACCACTTGTTTGATATATATATATATAAGTATATTAAAATGATTATTATGATATTAATGTTGTTATAATCATTCTAGAAAGATAAAATCATACTTAATTTCTTTCCATAACAATGAATGAAAAATGGGAAACATTTCTCATTCGTATGTTTGGCTTGCCATCCCCATGATTATAACATTGTAAATTTTTGATAACCATACTTCATGGTTTGATTTAAATAAAAAATATATTTATAAAAATTATAATAATTTCATGAATATTATTCTATTGATGAAGTAACTATGATGACATGGACTAATAACATGAAACAGTGTTCATTTTCGACTAAAGTTCCAAATATCGACAAAATATCCATTATGAACATAAATAATTATGTAATTTTCATAACAAGGTAATAAGGGATATAAAAGAAATAATAAAACATAAAAATTATCTCAACCATGTATAAATTAATCAATGTTTATTATTTAAGAATATAAAGATTGTATGTGACGAGTCAGACTGATGGTAAGGGACATCATCTCAATATTCTTTTATTTATGCATATTTTGTAAATATAAACCACCTTATTTTATAATTTCTATAATTAAAACATTTTAGCTTTAATTTATTTCAAGGGTGTTAAAAAGGAATCATATTTCACTAATTAATTTCATAATATGAAAAAATGAATGTTTTTTACATACGTGGTGATAACTACTTTTCCACCGCTATCACCATTATTTGATATTTGACTTCCTCTATAAGAATTAAAATTTTTGAAAGAAAAATAAATTCCATATTACATTTTCATATATATTTTTATTAAAAACTATTTTTAGGGTGGATTTATTGTGTCAAAATATTGAAATTATATTTTGTGATTGAATTATGGAAATATTATTTTTCTTTTATGCTTGTTAATATGTCATGAGAATGTTATGGAACATGGGAATATATTTTGTATATGTGTGGTTCCATGATAAAATAATTTTGGGTGAGCCCATGATAGGTCTCAAACGAATTGGGGAATATGAAGGAGTTAAACAATAAGGTTTATGTTAGGAGATTTAGGGTATATACTATGATGGGTATTCCAAATATAACTAGGATGGTTTCCTGCTATATAGTTGTAAAAGCTACAATTTAAGTATGATATCGATTCCATAAGTTAACTTTATGATTTATTATGGATATGAAGTTTTTATGAATCTAATTATTTCATGAGGTGTGTTAAAAAACTTATGTTTTGTGGGTGAAAAGTATGATTTTGTGAAAAAAAATCATGATTTCAAAATATTAATGGAATAACAGTTTTATTCATTATTTGTATCCCTTGCTGAGATTTTTTATCCGCATCCACAGTTTAATATTTTCTTAAAGGGTTTAATATTGTTAAGGAAAAAAATATTTCATGGTAAAACACTTGTTTTGTGTCTCGAAAAGAAATTTTGTTTATTTTTTAAAATTCTTTCCTTTGGTGGAAAATGGATATTGTTTAGAAGTGTCTATTTTCATTTCTTATGATTTTTTATGTAATAGTTATGGCCTCATTATCTAAAAATATAAACCTAAAAATATCCTCAATGTAAAAGACATTAAATTCATGATTAAACCCAAGATTATGTAATGATTATGTATGGGGGCTTATAATTTGTATCAAAGGTCTGTTTAAATAAATTTAGATGTTAGGGTAAAATTTAAGAATAAGTTACAAGTTATATATTACCAAAATGGTAAGCATAATATAAATAGTCATAGTTATTTTAGATGAATTGAATAAGTTTTATATAAGATGAATAAGTATATTTTAGCGTTTATTTTCCTCATAAGATAGTATATGATGATTTTCTTTATATATTAACACTAACTTTTTTGGATTTACTAATGCACTAGATCATGGAAGAACCAATTTTGTAATGGATGTGAACGAAAATTTTGTAGTTCTATAAGTAAGAAACCAAATAAAATTGGATCTACAATGAGAACTATCACGGTTATTCTAAACCAACTATCTAAATTCATGATTAACCACTAGAACCTTAGTGTGATTTATAATGCATCATATATGAGAGAAATTAATCCCTCTTGATGTTTAGGTAATAATCATAATGTTTTGTATATTCAACTTCATATGTGTTCAGCATGTGGAAAGAATCACCCAGGAAAATGTTTTAAATGTACCAGAAGATTTTATCAATGAGGTAATGAACATTATAAATCAATAAGCTACCAAGGGAAAAGGAAGGGTTTAGTTGACTCTAGGAAAGTAAAAGATGTTCTTTCAATGTTATCAATTGAATTTTTTAAATTTTGGTAGTATGGTCATTATAAAAATCAATTTCTTATGAAGAAGGTTTGTGAATGAGATTTGGAGGATCGTAAAAATATATGTTTAGAAATACATAATTCCATTCCAATTGAAGATAAGGAAACTAAAAATGACCTCTGAATGGTCTTTATTATTTCGTTTCTAATGTTTTTAAATTATTGAATCTTAGTACATTATTCATTTTTTTGTTTATTGGAAATATTTATTAAGGAATAATATAGAAAAGAATAGATAAATGGTTATTATGAACATTGAATGATTAAAAATCCTATATATAAATTATTCAAGAGTTATGATTGACTATAGAATGATGGAATGATTAAATGTATTAATTCTTTTTGATTGAGTGAATTACTTTGTAAGACTTTGTTCTAGTATGTGTTACCATGATTTTTTATGTAATAATGTTATTTAAGTAAAAATTATCTTTTCTTGTGAGGGTATAAATATAATCAAATTAATACACTTTTGGGTTTATACGATCATTATTTTGATGTACTTATGGGATATTACAATTTGGGATACAAAATTAAAGGTATGAGATAATATTTGATGCTGAAATATTTTATGGTTATTTTTTTAGTATCTTATCTCATTATGGGAATGTTATAGGAGTTATAATAATTATATAGTTTTATAAAAAGGGAAACCAGCATGATGGGTGAAAACTCATCTCATTAGATAAACCTGCAAGAACAAGACCCACAACATAAGGGAGACAATTATTTACTTCCTACCACTGTCCTTTGTGAAGTACATGGTTATTAAGACTTTTTTTATTTTTTGTTAAAAACTTCATGAAATAATAATACGTTGATTTTTGGTAACTTATGTTTTATTGAATGGATATACTAGGTATTTGAAAATGTTTTGAGGATTAAGTGATAAATCTCATTATGGAAGACTTTCACTATTTTTGTAACTTTATATGATTAATGTAAATAGAATACTATGGGAATTTATTTTAGGAGTAATGGTTTAATTATATTTTAGAAGAATATATGTATTTTCATTGTGGACTTATGGGGAATTAGTTTATTTATGGAAATAATTATCCTATCATGGAGAATATGTGATTAGGAAATTAATTTTTGGTATGAGACATTAGGAGTGAATTATTTTATTTGATAATAAATTTCAAAACATATCCTCAGTGGCTATGTGATAAATTCGTTCTAAATTTTATGATTTATTATTAGCTTGGATTATTTGAATAATTTTAAATAAAGTAATTTTTTAATTATATATGTTGGAATTTCTGTATTAATTTTGAATTTAGGAGATTAAAAGTAATAATTATTATTTTAAAATATTTATATTTAGAGAATTACAAAACTTTATCTGAACTTTTTGATTTTGGTTAATGTTTCAAGATAGGATGAACATATAGTTAATATTTTATGGATTATGTGATCCTCTAGAAGTTGATTCTATTTTTTCATGCATGAAAACAAATTCCTCCTAAGTAATAATAATTTAGAGAAAAAGATGAATTTTAAGAAGAAATCGAAACAAGTATTAAACTATACTTCTCAAGTAATTATATTTCTTTATCTTCTTATTCTATGTTGTAAAAGAATAGAGTAACTTTATTATTAATATTATTATTTTATGTTCTAGTTATCATATAGAATTTATAATGTAGGTAATGAATGATATTAACTAAATTATGAAAATATTGTTTTCACATGTTTATATAATGATTAATTGGTTATAAAATTTATTAGAAATGAAATAAATACCAATTGGGTAAAATGGTTGTGTTTTTTTGAAAAATAATTCAAGAGTGAGTAATTATGTTCATAAAATAATATAATAACTCTAGTGTGATTATGTTAATGAAATATAAATTAAATTTATTGTTTAAAATTGATCTGATATGTTTTCCAGAAAATTTATCAAAAGGAATTAACTTTTTTGAATTAAAGGGGTAATTTAAAAATTCATTTTTACCGCCTTTTGATGGTGAACCCTTTTTATATATATATATTTTAGTTTTAAATGTTTTATTAAAAAATATTGTTATCTTTTGATGTGGGACATAAAAATTTACTTTGGATTATTGTTTGGTATTTTTTGATAAAATAAAAATTTTAATTAATAGTGAAATTTATTGTATTTTAATTCAAAACGATCATTTAAAGTAATTTATAAATATGTTTACATTATCCATTTAAATGTTTTTATTTTATTATTAGATTAGTTATAAATATTTAATATAATTTAGTTCATTGGATGAATTTCAAATTTTAATTAAATAAAAAATCTATCGAAACATTTGAATGTTTCAAAAAAACCCATTTTCTTGATCCGTCAATGAGATTTTAGTTAAAAATAATTTAAAAAATTATGTATATTTAATTTTCAAAAATGGATATAAATTTTTTAAATCAGTATGAAATATGTGGTCCAATAACATCAAAATATTTTTTTCGTGAATATTAACTTTAGTATTTTATTTACCATCGTTAAAGGTAAATTGGGTAATGAAAGGTAAAATTAATTTTATAATATTATAAAATTACCCTAACACTGAAACTAATAATTTTTTATGAGTTATTATTTACCATTACCTTCCTTGGACCAAAATGGATACCTTTTGAATCCACTTGGGTGCGATTATGACATTTATACCATTTAATTAGAAGTAAAAAAAATATGTCATAAATGTGTCACTTATTATATTTTACTATTAATAGACCATATATGTCTAATAATATTAAATATATCATGGTAATTTAATTATAATTTTTTTAAATAAATAATTAAATTAAATTGTGACACAATGATGATGCATTAATTGATTTATTAAAGAAATAATTAAGTAAATTATATTAATAATATCAATATATATATATAATTTGAAATATTTGATGTGATCGAGGATTTTTTTGGAATACAATGACATGGTAGGATTGACTTTTTATATTTTTTCAAAGGAATAAAGTTGTGATTTTTTAAACAAAGTAATGCAATGATTAGTGTAAATATTAAGATAATTGATAAAATAAATTATAAAAACTAAATAAATGATATAAAGTTATAAAAAAATAAAATTACTGACCAAAAATATGATATAACTATAATAATTTCATTACCGACTCATTAATTAGTCTTTTGGAATGATTTGGTAATGATTTTAACTCTCAATGTGTATATTGCTTAATAAAATGGAAAGAGTTAAAAAAGGTAAAACAATGATAAAGACTAAAAATTATAAAAAACATGTATATTTCTCATTAGATTATAATATTTAGATCCCTAATTATAATATATTTGACATAAATAAACTTTTAAACATTTTTAATAGAAATTGAAATTATATTACTTCAATACTTTCGATAATTTCAAGGGTACCCATCCCCTCTCCTATAAAAAGGATCTCATTATTCTGTATTATTCAGACATCCAAAACAATATTTTCACCCAATATCAACCCAAAAACCTTAATAGAATCCCTCCCCACATTATTGGGGCCTCATTTTAGGAATATCACCCCCTAGGAGTAGTTAAAGAGTTATTTAATGGTAATCAACCGAAGAAGAGTTATTGTTTTCCCTAACAATTTCTGTTTTACTTAAACATCCAATTCCTTCAAATCAACTAATTTTTAGATGAAAAAATAAATAAAATATAGTAAATAAATAATATTTCATTGTGATAATAACATCACTTAAATATGTCTCCACTTCCATTAATTGGGAAAGGAAATAATTGTTCGTGCTTACGTGTGAACTATCACCTCTACGAACCGATCTAATTCATTTTTCATAACCATATCTCATAACTACTTATAATAAAGGAATTTGTGTTGATATATGATATTGATGACATATTAACCATTTTATGATAAAAATATATCAATTACATTCTTACTATCCATGCACATAAAAATGATAACATCATTCATGTGTACATGTGAACTATCACCTCCATGAGGCTATGTGACTTGTTTTTATTCATTATATCACTTTTATGATATATATAAGAGAATTTAAATAAATATTATGATTTTAAAAAATTTATTATAATTCATTAAATTAGAAATAATACTTAATTTCATTCCATAACATCAATGAAAAATGGAAAACGTTACTCATGCGTGTATGTGGCTTACCATCTCCATGATTCTAACATTGATCATTTTTCAAAACCACACTTCATGATATGGTTTAAAGGAATAATATATGTATAAAAATAATTATATTATCATTATTATTATTCAAGAGATGACGTAAACATGACCACATGGACTGGGGATATCAAACCATGTCCATTTTCATCCTAAGTACAAAATATCATCAAAACTTTTGATATAAACATAAATAATTATTTAATTTATATAACATTGTAATTGCTAAAATAAATGAAATATTTACCAAAAAAAGGTTATCAAAAATATATAAATCAAACTGATTATTTTATTTTGGGATATAAATATTATATTTGATGAGTCAGAATCATGGTAGGGGACATCAACTCAATCTTCTTTCACTGAGGCATATTTTGATAATATACACCATCTTATTTTATATGGTGAATAATTAACCCTATTGAATTTTAATTTCACTAAAAGGTGTTCAAAAGGAATATTTTTCTGTGAAGACTTTTTCTAAATGACAAATGGAAGGTTTTTTATGTACATGGTGGTAATGAGTTTTCCGCCAGTGTGACCATTATTTGAAATTTAGATTCCAAAATAAGTTTTAATGTTTTAAAAAAGGAAAATAAATACCAAATTATATTTTCATGTATTTTTCTTTTGAAATTTATTTTGAGGATCGATTTATTATTTCAATATATTTACATGATATCTTTTGTTTGAAATGTGGAAATGTTAGTTTTCCTTTGTAATGGTTAATGTGTTATGATTTTATTAGTGTTCTTGGGCATCGCTTATGTATGTGGGAAGTTCCTTAATAATACGAGCATGTTTGTGACCATGATAACACTATAATAAAATGGGTAATGAGACATAAATAAATTATATGGTTCTTATTTAGAGATTAATGGAATATACTATGATTGGTATTCCAAATGTAACCCTGACGGTTTCTCCCTATGTTGAGTTGAAAGTAAAAATTTCATTAGGATATGGATTCCCAAATATAACTTTATGATTTATGATTGCGAATTTGATTTTCTAGAATATTATGAATTGAGGAGGTATGATAAAGAACTTATGTTTCATATGTAAAAAATAATGATTTTATGCATATGTTTTCATGAGTTCAAAATATTCATGTGCTAATGGTTTCATTCCTTATTTATATCCCATTTAAATATTATTATTCTCATAACATGTTTTACGTTATTTTTCATAGGTCATAACATTGATAGGGATATTAAAGATTCTATGAAAAAATAATTAAGAATGTGTCTCAAATATAAATCATTTATTATTTTAGAAAGAATTTCCTTTAGTGAAAAAATGGATACTATTTGAAAGTGTTCACAATTAATTCTTAGTTTTTATTATTATATAGTAATGGCATAATTCTATAGAAATATAAACATAAAATGATCTTTAAAGTGAAATAAATTACTTTATTCACGGAAACTCAAGATTATTTAATGAAGGAGGGTGGGACCTTAGAGTTGGTATCAGATGCCAGTTTAGATAAATTAAATGAGTTTTAGATAACATTAAAAAGTATATCTTAGTGTTTATTTTACTCACAAGATAGTGTATGATGATTTTATGGATATAATCACACAATGCTTCATGGTTTTAGTAAATTGTTGGATCAAGAAAGAACACAAGTGATAATGGATGTTAAAAAATGTGGTGGTTCTCTAAATAATGAACTAATGGAAATGGGTTTGATAATGAGAACTCTCATGGTTATTCTAAACCTATAGTCATGAGTAATGATTTACCTCTAGAACATTGGGGAGTTTTTGAAATCATCATATATGAGAGAATGTTTCCAAGTGAAAGTTAAGGTAGTAATCATAATGGTATGTATATTCAACAATAGATGTGTGGAGGATGTGGAAAAAATACATAGTAAAATGACTTAATGGGATATGAAGATGTTATCAATGTGGTAATGAAGGTCATGAATAAATAACATTACAAGGAAAAAGAAAGAGTTCAGTTAACCCCGAGAAAGGGAATGAATTTATTTATGAGTTATCAATTTAATTTTATAAATTTGGTGAGTATGGTCTCTATGAAAATAAATATCCAATGAAAAAATTTCACTAATGGGATTAGGAAGAATATAAGAATATATGTTTAGTAATACCTAATTCCATTATAATTGATGATTATGAAACTAAAAATGAGTTATGCAAGGTGTGAATTATTTCGCTTCACATGTTTTGACATATTTGCATCTTAGGACATGATTCATGTTTTTTGGAAATAATTACTAAATAATAATATGGAAAATAATGGATAAAAGATCATGAAGAATTCTAAAAAATTAAAAAGTCAATATATAAAGGATTTAAGAGTTACGATAGACTGTAGGATGATGAAATGTATAATATCATTAATGCTCTTTTTATTGATGGGAATACTTTGAAAGACCTTTTTATAGTATGTGTATCCTTGATTTTTTTATGTGAAAATGTTTTTTATTAAGAATTATATTTTATTGTGTGGAAATAATTATAATGGTATGAATAACCATTATTGGTTATATGATCTTTATTTTGAGGTAATTATGGGATCTTAAATATTAGGCTTCAAAATGAAATGTATGAGATAACCTTGGAGGTTATAAAATGTTATTGTTATTTTTGGGGATTTTTTTTCATTTATAGAATGTTATTGGAGTTATAAGAATTATATAGTTTGAGAAAATGTAAATCCTGTAGGAATGGTGAAAACCCATCACAACAGAAAAATCTTTAGGAATCGAACCAACAACCAAAAGGCGATAATGATTTTTCACTTCCCTCTAAACGATATGAAGTTCTAGGTTATTAAGTTTTATTATTTATAGTTAAATTGGTGATGAAATATTAATATGTGGATTTTGGTAACTTTATTTTATCAAATGGATATTAATGGTATTGAAAATTATTTGGGGATATAGGTGATAAATGTTATTTTGGAATTAATTCACTATTTTGGGAAAATTAATTGATTAAGGTAAATATAATAATATAATAATTTCTTTGAGGAGTAATGGTTAAATTTTATTTTGCGAGAATATATTATTTTAAACTTAGTACTTTTGGGGAATTATGTTATTTATAGAAATGATTGACCTATCATGGAGAATATATGATTTGGAAATTACTTTTCGGTATTCGAAATTAAGAGTGAATTATGTTATCTAGAGAAAAATGATAAAACTTATCCTCGAAGATTAAGAGATCAAATCCTTCTGAATTTTGGGATTTAATATTAGTATGTCTTATTTAAATAATTTTAAGGAATGTAATTTTTATAATGGTATATGTTGGACTCTATGTATTACTTTTTAATTTTGGAGGATAAAAGTATTCATTCTTATTTTAATGTTTTTTAAATTTGTGGAATTATATTATTTTATCTTATGTTTTTGGTTTTGGATAATGTTTCAAGATAATATAAACTTATTTTAATTGTTTATTGGATTATGTGAATATATAGAAGTTGGTTCCTGTGTGAAATTCATAACAAATATTCTTCTTAAATACTCATTATTTGGATAAAAATATGATTTTATAGTGGAAATTGAAAAAAGGAGAAAAATCTACTTCTCAAGTATGTATATTTCCTCATGTTAATATTCTTTGTCATAAAATAATTAATTAAACTTATGAAAATTATATTAAAAAAATTATGTTTAAATATCTTACTACCTAATAAAAAACTATTTAACCCATAAAATGTTTGTAGTTTTATGATTTTTAACATTCTCCTTATCATATTGTCTATCACTCTTTATCAGAACATGATGGTTAGTTTTTCATAAATATCCATGTTTTACTATGTGTAATATAATAATGTGTAATCTTGCATGACCTTTGTACTTAATTTTTTTAATGTATATGTTTCATTGACTCTCTTTTTTCCGTTGTGGGATTTCAATGATGTAATTTTGAAATGATAAATCATTGTTACCGAGACCATAATTAAAATTACAAGGATGAAATTTCGAAAAGTGGAAAGGATATTACATCCCCAGTAATTATAGAACAATAATTTTTCAAAATTATTAATAATTATGAATCAGATAGTAATTTTACTTTAAAAGGGATGCTATGTCTGATAGCGTACCCGATTAGAAAAAATGGATTTCTCTAAAATCATACATTGCAGACAAGATTGAGTTAAAATAAAAAATAATACTTGTTTATTACTATTCTTTTAAATTATATTTATCACATATTCATTAGAATAGAGGGAATTTATGATATTATTTAAATTATAAAAATAGGGTTTACACATGTTTATATAATGATTCATTGGTTTGAAAATTAATTAAAAATTAATATCAACAAATTCTTTTTATAAAATAATCATGTCACCATTGTTGGATTATATTAATTAAATATAATATGATGCTTAAAAGTCATATTATATGTCTTATATACATGATATAAAAAGAGATTAAATTTTATAAATAAAACGAGTATATTAAAATAGGCATTTTTAAAGCCTTTTGATGGATAAAAACGTATAAATCTAATTTTGTTCAATTTTATACATTCTATTTAAAAAAATAAACCTTTTATATTGAATTGGGACATAAAAAAATTATACTGGTTGAATTTTTTGTATTTTTTCACTAAAATACAACATTTTAATTTAAAATTGTTTTTTCAACATATTTATTTATATTGTTAGATTATACATTTTAATGGTTTTAATGTAAAAGTTTATGATGTTTTTATAATTTAATCTAATTTTGTTTTTGGGATGTTTTTTATAATTAAAATTAAACAAAAAAACTATGCGAGCTTTTAAATGTTTTACATACAAACTGATTTTCTCGATCCATCAACACGATTAGTGTCAAACATTATTTTACCTCTTATGTGTATTGAATTTTGAAAAATGGAAATACATGTTTGTAATCAGTATTAAAAATCTAGTTCAATAGGATTTCAATAATTTTTGGTCAGCAGTAACTTTAGTATTTAATTCAACACGGTTAAAGGTAAATCAGGTAATGAAATGTAAAATTAATATTATAATATTATAAAATTACCAGGACACTGTTCATAATCATATTGAATAAGTTATTATTGACTATAGCTATCCTTGGGGTGAAATTATGACCTTTTAATCCACTTGTTTGTTATTATGACATATATAACCTTTATTTTAAAGTAAAGTCAAACATCTCATAAATATGTCACTTCTTACTAAAAACAATTTTAATGTGGGGTTATGTAAGTGATATATTTGACTATGAATAGTGAATATATTGATAAAATGATTAATTAAATCATATTAATTTTTTTAAAATTTTTAGGAAATAAATAATTAAATTAAATAGTAACATAATAATGATGCACTAATTGAATAATTAAAGAAAGAATCAAATTAATGATTTTAATAATATTAAAATAAATATAATTTAAAATATTGGATATCATCCATGAATTTTATAGATAACTAATAAAAAAACATCCTCAATATACTGAGATGTTATCATGATAATATCATCATAAAAGTCATCTCCACTTCCATTAAATGGGAAAGGAATGAATCCTTCAAGCATACATGTCAACTATCACCTCCACACACTGATATAATTTTTTTTTATAATAGCCATCTCTCATGAATAGTTATAAAAATTGAATTAATGTTCATAAATATTATTCATTACATATCAATAATTTTATTATAATAATATATCAATTACATTCTAACTTTCCATGTCCATAAAAATGATAATGATGTTCATGGATACATGTGAACTATCACCTCCACGAAGAGATATGACTTCTTTTTATTCATTATATCACTTATATGATATATATAAGTATATGTAAATGATTAATACGATATTAATGATGTTATTGTCATTATTGTGAGATAAAATAATACCTAATTTCTTTCCAAAACAATCAATGAAAATTTTAAAATGTTACTCATGCGTTTGTATGACATATCGTCTCCATGATTATAACTTTGTTCATTTTTCATATCCAAACATCATGGTTTTATTTTAAGGAATAATTTATATATAAAAATTATAAAAATTTCATAAATATTATATTTCAGAAGAGTTACTTATGACTACTTGGACTACTAACATCAAACCATGTTCATTTTATAATCAAGTACTGAATATCAACAAATGTCTGATATGAAAATACATAAATATGTAAATTTTATAACATGGTAATAAGTTATATAAACTAAATAATAAACATAAAAAAATTTCTCATGAAATTAGAAATTATCCTATGATTATTATTCAAGAATATAATGATTGTACGTGACGAGTCGAACTCACGATAAGGGACTTCGTCATAATCTTCTTTAATTAAGGAATATTTCGATAATTTACAACAACTTATTTTATACAATGTATGATTAACCCCTATGAAATTTAATTTCATTAAAAAGATTTTTAATGGAATCATTTTCTTTGAATCATTTTATTAAAGGAAAAAAAGGAATGTTTTTTAACATATGTAGAGATGATGAAATTTCAACATCCATGGCCACTATTTGAATATTGGATTCCTCAATAAGATATAATGTTTTAGAAGGAAAATAAATAACATATTTACATTTCATTTATTTTGATATTTTAAATGATTTTGAGGATTTATTGATTATTTATTTATCATGAAATGATATCTTTTTTTTGAAATGTGGGAATCTAGTTTTTCATTAACACTTGTTACGATGTTATGATTATGTTACGGTTCTAGGGAATTGCTTATATATATGGGGGTTTCTATTATAAACCAATGATGGGTGATCCTATGATAGATATCCAATGATTTTTTAATGAGATAGAGTTATACAATAATGTTTCACCTAATAGATTTAAGGAATACACTATGATGGTTATTCTAAACATAACCATAAAGGTTACTCCCTTTTTAGCTGTGAAAGTTACAATGTAACTATGATATGGATTCCAAAGGATACCATTATGATTTCTGATATATAAGATGTTTTTTAAGAATATTATGGTTTCATGAGGCATGATAAAGAACTTATGTTTTATTAGAGAAAAGAATGATATTTTGTACATTCCTTCATGATTATAAAATATTCATGGGATAATGGTTTCATTCCTTATTTATATCCCTTACTAAGATTTTTTATGCTCATCCCATGTTTTAAATTGTTTTTCACAAGTGTTATGATTAGCAAGGAAAAAATATGTCATAAATAAATAATTGAGGATGTGTATCTAAAAGAAATAATGTTTCACTTTAAAGGGTTCCATTTATTGAAAAAATGGTTGCTGTTTGGATGTTGAAAAGACTGTCTCATCGATTTGTGAAGGTGGTAATATACCTATACATGAACAATGTTATCATATTTTTGTGAGTAAAACGTGCAAAAATAAAATTATTATTTATTTTTTAAAATTATAAATATGTCTTTAATGTGTTAATTATTTAATTAATATCAAATATATTCATTAAATGTATCCTTATAACCTTCCATGTAAAGCATTTATGATAGATGAATCATAACACTTCGTGAGGTGGTAGGCTACCTTACACATGAGCAACGTTATCGTATCACATACGAAAGGGAATGAAAAATTGTATATATATGATATATTGACTACATAGGTATAACTATATTATAAATATTATATATATATACATTATAAAAATTATCCCACACAACTATAAGGCGTGATAATGTAAAAAATAATGACATCAGTTTGTGATGCAGTAATCCTCTGTACACATGAAGGATTATTTAATTACTCATTAAATGGAGGTGGGAATTGTTTTAATTCTTGAACACAACATAAAAAATCTATGTATGTGTAGTATAAATAATTTTTTATAGAATCAATGTTAAATATGGATTATATAATATGGTGTAATAAATAAAATAAAAATTATCATTGAATAACATTACCTCTTCTTTGGGTAACCTTCTTTGGTTTTCACCAAAAGCCTTCATAGTTTTTATTTCATCCAAAAGTGATTATTCTAGAATTATTGAATGTAATTTTTGAATTTATTTGGATAGGTTTCCAAAGAAAAAAAGGTTTTTTTGTGTGAATGAGATAGGATAATAGGAGGTCTTTTATAAGTGAGGTGAGTGGCACACTTGTAATAATTGGAAAGAAAAGGCGTTCCCACATCTTTCATATAAAATATTGTACAAAATGAAGTATTATCAAGAATTAGAAATTATATGGTCTAAATATTGGTTGGAAATAAAATTATACAATATTCTAGGTTATCTTAACCCTTATCATTTTAATTTATCCCTTAGTGAACCAAATTTTACCTTAATTGTGAGAAATTATTTTTTCTATTTTTTCTATTGATTATATTAAGTAAATATGTTAATATTATTGGGTAATATAAATTATTATTAATTAAAAAATTGAATCAATTTTTTCAAATTACATTCACAGAAGTGAATGTTGTTAATTTAAAATTAACACCGCTGATGTGATGAGAAAGCAGTTTTTAAAAGGGAAAATGGTCAAAAGATCAGAAAGGTTATATATTATAATTTAGTATGAAAATTATTATGATGAACTAAATTTTTTTAGTAGATAAATAATTTAACTAATATTAATTTAAAACCAATTTTAAATATATTTAAAATTTATAAATAATTTATATAAAAGGCGGTTTTCAATAAACATTTATATTTTTCCTCGATTCATCAAAAAATGATACTTTTTTAAAAAATAAAAAAATTTCACCCTTAGATAATTTTCTCATGTGTATTTTAATATATTAAATTTTGTTTTCTAAAATAAATTTTTGGAAAGTGGTAATGATTAATGATAAATTTTGTGCACAAAGCGATACTAAACTAACTTTTAGAAAAATAATGCTTTTGAGAAAACATTTATTTTTCTTTCAAATTGTTCAAATTTAATTTTTAATAAATTCTATAAATTTTATTTATCTTAGACATATTTAAACAATATAATATTTATAATTTTTTATTACTGTTTATACAGGTTGATTTAGCAGGTAGGATATGATGAAAATGTTTAAATAATAATATTTTAATAGAGTATAATGTTTCACTCAAACCCATTGTTTTGTGTATTGAAATACATCAAAGATATTGAAATTATTTAAAAATAAATATATTGTAAAATATCAGGGTGTTATATTACTTTTTACTCTCAGTGTTATGTGTCATACACTATAATGTATATGATATTTATATTTTTAATTATTATGGTGTTATAATCTACCACTCTAAACTAAATTCTATCCTTGAATTTTAATATTGATATATGAAATAAAGGGTATGGTATTATAAAATTAATTTATTGAAAAATTGCATCATATTAATGGGGTTAATAAAAAATCCTCTTACTAATATGGAAATGGAAGTGAAATTGTTTTATGGAATAACAACATAACTAGGTTTCCATATAAGAGATCAAAGGCGGGAAAAGAAAATATTGACAATGATGATAACACTAAATCCCAATGGTTAATTAAGAGTGATATAGATCATTAATCATAAGAATGTGGGTGTCCAAAATAAGAGAAATGGCTAAAAAACTAATATGGTTTTGATGATTTAAAAGGACTTTTGATTTATCACATATGATGGTAATATGATAAATTATTTTGTTTCAAAATATTTTTCAAAACGTTGAGGAAAATATCTTCTATAAATAAATATAAGGAAATATACTAATTTAATATGTTTCTATTTCATAATAACAATTTCCTCCATTGGGTGTACATCAATAAACTTTCAATTCATCACTTACTCCAAGAAATTAACATAAAAAAATTGATTTTTATGCCTAAGGCAATAAAATTTACTTTTAATATATTGTAATATATATTATTGAATTATTATTCATTCCATCATTATATAGTTTTAATTAAGAAAACATTATCAATACATTTTATCCAATATGTTTAAATCAACATATCGTGATGTAATTCATTAATCTCTAAAACCTTATCTGAAGTATGACTTTATCCATTTCACATATGATAAACCATATAACCCTTATAGAAGATTAAGATACATAACATTAGATATATGGTCACTATTTTTTTTAATTAATATACCATTAATCTTCCAAACAATATGAAGTAGATTTTAATTCACACATTCTAAAAATTTTAAAACCTTCATCATGTATTCTCTAGAAACATGGTAATAACCTGAATTTCTATAAAAAAATACTGGAAAAACGAATACTTCCTTATTCCATATATTTATCCAAAATTAATGGCTATCTTCTTTAAATCATAAAATGATATTAAATCCGTCTATGATTGTGTAAACCACTATGTTAACATATCATTAATCAGGTCCATGGTAGTCACTACTATTCAATTTACACTATCTATATAAGTCCTGTATTAATCACAACATAATTATCTCAAAATAAGAAACATATTTAGGGTTATATTTACATCCATAATGTGATTTCCAAGTTTAAATTTCAATTGAATCACCTATCCAGGTCATCAGTAACATGCATCATATTCTATCAAATCCTTTATGGAATAGTACTATAGTATAATCCTTATACGTTTCAGTATTCTTATTAGAATAATTTCGATAATAACCATATTTGGAAATACATTTCTTCGGTGCATGCATAATAACATTAATCGTTCCACTTTATTTATGATAATGGAATAATATTTACCATGACCCATTATGTTCGTTTGAGGTATATTTCTTTGACACGAAAGGAATTCACATCGACAGTTCCCCATATACTTATTGTTGAGTCGTTGAACATTGGGAACCTTTTTAATTCCCCTTCAATCTTGATCATGGTTTAATTTCTCTCTTCACTTGTAGAAAACACAAATTCCCTTTATACAAGTACTAGGGTGTTTCAATCCACAATTATCACATATGGGAAGATCATTCTTTACTTTCTTCCCTTTATACATCTTTTTCTATGTCTTGTTATTATTATCTTTCATCCCTTCGAAACCATAATACATAGGGAATTATTTAAATGTCTTTTCATAATATTGTACCATGTTTTCCTATGATGGAAATTTTTGAGAGACTGGATCCCATTCAAATATTATCATAACCCAATAAAAGTAACAATCATTCTTACTCTTTGGATTATGTGCATTAATTATGTTCCCATTACTATTTCTTGGATCCATTTCAAATTAATTCAGTACATTAGATTAGAAAATATCATAAATAAATATTAACTAAAATCCCAAAATTAGTTAAATAAATAATGAAAATTGAAAAATTTATGGATTGTTAATATCATAATAATAATGGTTTATTTAAGGATATCATTATTTTTATATCCTTACTAATTTTTTATAAGGACAATTTGAATTATCCTAAGTATATCCCATATGAGTGTCAATCTAGGTTCATTGTAAGGGTTGGTTTTATGCATCCACTGTTGATCAGGTGAAGCCGAATGTGCCCTTTTTGAAATCATTACACCTAGGAATATCTATTCTAGAACCACATCCACTAATAGTATCCTTACTTGGATTCATTTTTTGCAAAAACCAAAAAATGACTTCTATAAAAAAACATTTTGATGATGTTATATACTTATAATCAAATTCTATCATATGGTTATGTTCTCTAATCTATGTTTTCATAAATCTAGTTCCAATGGTTTTTACTAAACACCCTATGATACCAACTACATGAACCCTAATCCTAGTATCCTAGATCTAATGTCTACATAATTTCATTGGAATAAGATAAATGGAATCAAATCCCAAATGACCATATAATTTAGGAGTCAGTGAAATGTTGATATATACATAAAATTCATATTAAATTTTAAAAAATAAAATACACAACTTAATTTCACTATTAATTCCATTAGTCCCCATTATGTATATCTTCATATAAATTAGAAAACACTTCCTAGTCTACTAGGGAGAATAAAACATAAGAAATTGGTGAGATCAGATGTTTGGTATGGGTAAACACACAAGGTATGTAATGAAGAAATATATCTTGGTTAATACTACAAGGTAAAAAAATGGAACACATCTCATTTAATCAATAACTTGAGAATAATATGGAAGGAATAAATTATAATCAAATAATTTTATATAAACAATCACATGATCATGAAACATAACAACAAATATTATTGGAAATTTAATAATCACAAGGAATATCAATAAATGAATTCAAAAGGGTGTAATGAGTAATTCTAGACATCTAAAACATACTGTTAATGCCATGTTCCAAGACATCTAACACTATCAATACATTGTTCCAATATATCTATATAAATCATAAAGTACTCGGCCAGAATAAATCTAGTTTGTCTCATGATACCCTTTGATGAATTGAAGTGCTATTGAGGGCCCAAACTTTAACATATAAGTATAATTATTTCCACATATAAATTGAATAAAACACAATAAAAATAAATATCTGTATTTAAGGAAAGTTAAAAACAAGTTAATACATTCATAAATTAATAAACATAATCACAAAACTTCTAGAGTAAAATGGTCTATGTAACAAAAATTTACATGCCCAGACTAATTGTCCATGAACCATTCAATGGGAGAAAAATTTTGATTTAAATAAAACATATCTACAATATATTATGAGAACAACAAAGCGTTTATGTCATTAATGAATAGAAATACCATAAAAATGTCATTAACCACATTTTGAGGTATGTTACATTTTCATATTAAAAATTGGCATAAAAAAATTTCACAAAATAATTTGAAAATAATTTTATTTGGAAATAAACATGAAATATTGGTAAATAAATTTTAAAACATTGATTTTTATTGATGGTAGAAAATATTATTAATTCTATAGATAATATAAAAATATTCCTATCACATTTTTGGTAAATGAAAAATGGGAATTATTTTGAAAAAGAAATTAAGATTCATTTTTAAAAAAATTGAAAAAATTAAAAATTTGTAAACATGTTTTAATAATATCATTTTGGAAAGGTTAAAAAATTGAATATGTTTTTAGAAAACATGGGTTTTAATGAAAATGGATTACCAAATGAACATGGATTTAATGTCATATTTTCTTAACAATTAGTACATATTCATTTTGTATTCCAAGGAGGTAATAATGGTAATATTACTTGAATATGTTTATGAATAACCAAAGGTGAATAATATTGATTGATTTTTTGATATAAATATAAAATAATTCCACTAAGGTGGACCTAAACAAAAGCAATCTTTAATAATTTTAAGATTGTGAAATATACCCTTATAGCTTTGGTAACATTTTAATTATAAGATCAGTCACAAAATAACATTAAATAATACATTTTGTCTAAAAAAGATAAATTAATTCATTATATATCATAACAAATTGGTATTATATTCCCCATAGAAAATAAATAAGTGGTGAATAGGATTCATCTCTCATGGAAGTGAAAGTGAGATGAGATACCCTTACCCTGTGTCTGACTCATCACATACATTATTTATATTCCTAAATAACAATCTTATGTTTATTATTTAATTTTTTAAGAAAAATTTTAATTTTTATTATAACATTTCATTCGCTAATTACTATATAAAATTAGATTATGTAATCAATTATGATTATATCACATCTTTTTAAGATATTTGTCATATGTGTTAAAAATGAATATTGTAGGATGAAT
Organism: Viscum album; assembly: GCA_963277665.1. Lineage (NCBI taxonomy): Eukaryota > Viridiplantae > Streptophyta > Magnoliopsida > Santalales > Viscaceae > Viscum > Viscum album. Next base: position 1,596,619,231 of record OY728150.1, read on the forward strand.
ATGGTAAAATAGGTCAATATTTAAAAATATCTAGAATAATAATAATGAAATAAATATAATATTTATAAATAAATTATAATTTTATGTTAAATCATGAAATATGATTATGAAATATGATATACATTATGGTAATGGAGATGGTAGGTTGTGCATACAGAAGAGTAACATTTTCAGTTTTCAACAACCATTATGGAGATGTGGTAAGAAATATTTTACCTCATATAGCAATTATAATTGCATAAAAAATACTATTTCTTTAAAGATATATGTATATATCATCCATGTGGTTATTAAAATAGAATCCCATCAATTCTTGAAGGCGGTAGTCCACAGGTATATGAATGATGTTATCATCTTTTAGAGAGTGAAAAAGAAAAAATGTTAATATTTTATTACCATTTCATAATGATAAATTTTTCATTGATATATTAATTATGTAATGGCCCGGACCTCTCCAGCCCATTCCTTTTTCAAAAAGAAGGTCATGAAGTGTTCTGGTGGGTAAAATGGACTTTTCCCACACTTTTTAGAATTTTGAAACTACACGCCGTGTAGTGTGAGTACACGCCGTGTACCCCCTCGCCGGGTATACCCCGTTTTAAAGGCCATGTCCTTGCCATGTGAAATAAATGGGTACACACCATGTAACCCAATAATACATGCCGTGTAATCCCTCCTTGCATACGCGTTACCCTCAAACCGTGTGTTTACCATTCAACGGCCGTGTACTATGTTGAAGGCCGTGTTGGAAGCCGCATGGTGAATGTGTGAAATGGCCGAGTACACGCCCTGTACCATAAATTATACGCCATGTACTGTTGTTTTTCACAACTATAAAAGGAGGGGTCCCCTCCTCCTTTTCAAATCACTCCTCTCCTCCCCTTTCCTCTAAGTAGAGCTCTACCAAGAGACTCGAAGGCTTCTTTTTTCACCATAACTTCTTCGTCCGAGCTCCGATTTACGATCCTTCAGCGGCCACGGGATCATAACAACGAGGAAGAACTTCTGAGCTTCGATCTTTTGTCTTTCCATCATCCTTTCCTTCCTATCTTCCACCCGAGGAGGATTTACTTAGATTTTACAGAAGTGACGGACGCCGACGAACATCTTCTAAAGATGATCCGGGGGAGCGTTGTGATCAGAGCCGGTTGAGGTAGGGATCTTACCTTCGTCTCTCTAAATTGTGCATCATGCGGGGTGGGTTTCCTCTTTTTTACATGAAAAACATTTGAACCAGTTTAATGAAGATAATAACTGGCCTATATAATGGGGATTGGATGTTCTGAATGCATTTACGTTATTTTTATATCCTGTGATATAATGTTGTGAATTGAATTGGCTTATGACTACTGTAAATCATGGTCGTTGGGGGACTTTTCTTGTGCAATTAAATGTTGCCCTATCTGTCTAGAATGTTTTTGTGAATGTAACTTTATTGAATGTGGAATTTGGATAATCACATAAAGTTGGATGATTTAAAATCTGAAACCCTTGTGTGATCACCACAGTTGAACAAAATATAATAATGAACATGTGGGTGTTGGCTTGGATGTGTGGCTTATGATAGGGGTGTGTTGTGGGTTGTTGTGGATCGAGTGATTAGTGGGGATACGGTTGTCTTGGTTGTGGGTTGGTGTGAATGCTATGTTGGTGATGGGCAGCGGGGCTGCGATAAATGGTATTAAAGGGGCGATGATGTACGGTGTGGTAGTGGTTATGGTGGTTGGTAGCAGGGCTGTAGGGTTTGGTTTGAATGTGAACAAACTATGGGTTGTAAATAATAAATAAAGTAAACAAATTCTGGGTAATGGTAATAGATTGAGAATGTTAATCAATGGGTTGGTTGGTTGTTAAGAAGGGACTCGTTGTTCTGCTTATGTTTTCCTAACTTGATTTGTGGATGGCAGGGATATTCATTACGAAGGATTCATGTGGTTGGTTGTGGGTAGTTGCCCAGTAGTTGAGGAAGTAATAAACTGATTCTGTTGGAACATGAAAACATAAATGGGGTTTCAGGATTGTTTTTTGTATTCATGCTTCGTAGTAGTAGTGGGAAGGAACATGCTCAGTTCTCTTATTAGAATCCATAGGTTGGGATGAGTGTTTGGTATATATATATATATGTATCTTTGTGTTTTATCGCACCCCACCCATGTTGAGTACTTAGTTCCGAACACTCCCATTTCATGGGAGATGGTGTTTTCCCCGTAGTTATTAGCTCATTCCTGCACCTTCTTCCCTAGGCTGTGATGGATTGAGGAAAACTAACACCCAAGACTCTTCGGGTAGGTTTTGATTGGGGTGGTTTAGCCTAAGACTCTTCGACCAGGTTTTACTATTTCCCAAGAACCTTCGGGATGAGGCCTAGGTGTGTGCAAGTAGGATACATGGTTGTGAGGCCCAGGTGTGTGTGAGTGGGATACGTGGTTGTGAGGCCCAGGTGTGTGTGGGAGGGATGTGTGGTTCTTGGGGCCCATGTGTGTGCGGGCAGGAAGAGTGTGGTAGCGTCAGGACGTTCGCCGTTAGGAAGAGATGCTAACTAGTGGGAAATGGTGCGGGGTACCCAATACTCTTGATCTTATATACTACTACTACCTGTTGTTTGTGTTTTTAGTGAGCGTGGCTGGTGAGGTTGGGTGGATAGAATTCTTTGATAGGTTTCGGTTTCTTCTATTGTTCTCACGGGATATTAGGATGTCTCCCCCACTTGTGCACGAGAGCTTTAGGTTTCCCTTCTGAGTATACTTGTATGCTCAACCTACATTTACTTTCAGGTTTATAGGTGGACTACCAGGGCCGTGCGAGACCCTAATAGTCGGGAAAGTTAGAGTTGTTGCAGTTACTGTACTCTTGTTTCTTATGGTATTGTACTTTTTGAGCTTTCTTGTACTTGTACCTTGTTTCAGAACTATTTTAGCATGCATGTGGGATTGGTTTGGGTTTATTTCTTTACACATGTTCTTTTTCTTTTTTTTGGTGGTTGACTTGTCCTATTTCCCAATTATAAATAATAAAAAGTGTAATGCCTCCCATATTTGTGAAAACTCATACCCTTGGTGCTAGTCGCCACCCCGGGGCCTACTGGAGGTGGGACTCGAGGGTCATTATCTCCCTTTCACCATTGTCAGCTCAGGAGGGGCATCTTTGTTGGGAGGGGGACATGATAGAATGGTATCAAAGGTGATGGTTAAGAGATAGGATGGATTCTGGAGTTAGGCATAGTGAGGATTGCATGGGATGGTAGGGAAATTTTGTTGGTTAACCTTGGTACGTGACATAGGCTAGGGAAGACCGGCTAGGACACGAGATTTTAGGGCCCCCCGTGATCCAATGAAAGGACTCTGAGCCTACCGAACGACCATGTGAGACCACATTGATTGCATGGTAGAGACCCTAGGGAAGGTACATGCATCATCATGATTTTTTTACTTGATTTGGGTGTTCATGGAAAGAAATTGAAATAATTTGATAAAATAAAACCTTGAGATATTTCCTTACTACTTGGGCTTAGGCGATACTTGTTTAACATACAGTTATGGAACCTGGACATCATCCCCGGGTGACTCAGACGGTCGAGGTCCAGTAGATTCAGGCGGTCGATCAGATGAGGATTGACCGAGAGGAGGAAGATAGCCAGTGGCAGAAGACACTCCGTTCTTTCCAGTGGAAAACCCTCAAGAAGTATGAGGGTAATACATCAGATACAGATATGGAGGGGTGGCTTGAAGAGTTAGGGATCTATTTTACTTTGATCTGTGCTTCAAGGGAGTATTGGGTTCCCTTAGCAGTCAGCCAGCTGGGAGGTGCGGCGTGACAGTGTTGGACACTCTACCTCCAAGAGAGGATAGAGGAAGAGGTTCTGTGGGCTGACTTTGAGAAGGAATTCCGAGAGGAATTACTTTCTTCCATGATCAAGGTGGAGAAGCGGTAAGAGAAACTCTCCCTTCAGCAAGGGAGTATGTCAGTACGAGAGTTGGGGATCACGTTCAAGGATCTCCTGTGCTTTTCTCTGGATCTTTTTCGGGATGAGGAGTCTCAGGAGAGACGTTTGGAGGAGGAGATTCGTCCTTCGCTCTAGTATGTTGTCACCCTTTTCACCATTCCGACGTACATGGCAGTACAAAAGAAGGCAGAGGTTGTAGAGAGGATGCACTCGCTGGGAGGTTCACCACGAGAGGGGATACAACCAGGTTTCTCGAAGGGGAAGGCATTCAGTAGCAGGTCTCCTGCAACGTTACCTTCTAGGTTCAAGCCAGTGGGGAGCAGAACCCAGCAGTTCCAGTTCAGATCTTCGGGTCCTCATCAATTTTTCATGATCCCAAGACCGAAGTGTTTTTATTTTGGAGGTTTCGGGCACATTTAGAGTCAGTGCCCGACCCGAGCTCAGTACAGTGGAGGTGGGAAGGTTCATTTCCCACCTCAGCAGCACCAGTTACCAGTGAGGCCCTTCCTATAGCAGCAGGACCATGCTCCCCTGAGGGAAAACTTTGCAAGAGGGGGCCAAACTCAGGGTGCTAATCAGGGACCTCGACTAGGGCATGGTCGGGGAGGTGGACGACATCAGAGAGGCAGATGATCTGGGCGTGGACAGTTGCATGTAGCAGAGTTGGCAGCTCCAGCGGGACCAGAGGTGGTGCGAGGTACGATTTTTTTGTTCAGCACTCGCATTTCTGCTTTGTTAGATTCAGGAGCTTCGCACTCCTTTGTTTCACATGGTCTATCCCATGATTTGGTGCTAGACATAGAGAGTCTTTCCGTACCACTGGTCCTGAGTACACTAGATGGAGGCCAGACCTGTGTATCTTGTGTTTTCCGGGGATGTGGGCTGACGTTGGGACCACAATGATCTAGTGGGGATCTTCTTTTGCTATAGATGTAGCCAACGATGTCATCATAGGCATAAATTGGTTGTTTTCTGTTATTTCCATTATTTACTGCTTCCGAAGAAGGGTCGTGTTCTATGACGTGGACATGAAGCGTGTATCTTTTGTTGGCAAGAGGAGATATCAGGTGGGAAGCCGGCGTGTGGAGCCTCTCCTTTCCTTGTTAGGTGGGTTATCCGTGGTTCTAGCTGATACAGAAATGATGGATGTACCGAAGGTTATTGGGGAGTTCCCCGATGTTTTTCTCATGGAGGTTGTGACTCTACCCCCTGACATGACGTTGATTTCAGTATAGACTTACAGCCTGGTGCCCATCTGATTTTGATGGCCCCTTATCGGATGACACCTTTGGAGTTGCGGGAGTTGTGGATTCAGATTGATGATCTGATGGAGAATGGTTTTGATCGACCCAGCATGTCACCATGGGGTTCTCTAGTTTTTTTTGTGAAGAAGGAAGATGGTGGTCTCATGTTATGCATAGACTACCAAAGATTGAATCAGGTAACGGTCAAGAACCGTTACCCCCTTCCAAGGATAGATGATCTCTTCGACCAAATGAGGGTAGAAGGTTAGTTTTCTATGTTTGATCTACGATATGGATATCATCAGGTAAGGGTAAAGGAAGGTGACATCTTGAAGATGGATTTCAGATGCAGGTATGGGCACTTTGAGTTTTTAGTGATGCATTTTGGATTTACGAATGCACCAGCTGTATTCATGGGACTTATGAACCTTGTCTTCCGAGAGATTCTGGACTGGTTCATCATTGTGTTTAACGATGACATCCTGATCTACTCAAGATCAGAGGAGGATCACCTTGAGCATCTCAGGGAAGTCTAGGAAGTCCTTCGACACCACCATCTTTATGGGAAATTGTTGAAGTGTAAGTTCTTGACACAAGAAGTACACTTCCTTGGGCACGTAGTGTCTCAACATGGAGTGTTAGAGGACCCATCAATGGTGGAGGCAGTTGTTTCTTGGGCAGAACCCAAGAGCGTGGTGGAAGTCCGTAGTTTCCTGGGTTTGGCAAGTTACTATAGGAGGTTCGTTTTGGACTTCTCTTGAGTTTCTGCTCCATTGACAGCTTTCACTAGGAAGAAACATGTCATCCTATGGAGCGAGTAGTGCCAGAAATCTTTCGACTACCTAAAAGAGAAGTTGGTTAGTGCTCCCGTACTCAGGTTTCCAGAGGAATGGTTTTTGTTTGAGGGGTTTTGTGATGCTTCTGGCCTTGGTCTGGGGTGTGTGCTGATGCAGAAGAATGGTTTGATCTGTTATGGTTCTAGGCAGTTGCGCCCTCATGAGCATAACTATGCCACCCATGACCTGGAACTTGCAGAAGTAGTGTCCGCACTAAAGTTGTGGCGACATTACCTCTTTGGGGAGCACTTTGTTGTCTTCTCAGATCACAAGAGCCTGTGTTATATCTTATCCCTACATGACCTAAACATATGACAGTGGAGATGGGTTGAGTTCCTCCAAGACTATGACTTCAGGATCTCTTACATTGAAGGTAAGGGAAATGTTGTGGCTGATGCCCTGAGTAGGAAGTCGCATAAGGAAGTGGTTCGAGAATCCACTACTGCTTGGAAAGCGATGGGAGAGTTGGCTGCCTTGCACTTGGATGCTAGGGTAGAATGTGTTAGAGGTTTTTTGTTTCAAATGACAGTGAAATCCTCCTTGTTGAAGCAGGTGGAAGAGTCTTAGTGGGGGGACTCCGAGGCGGAAGTAATGCGGGATCATGTCGATCAAGGAAACACTCCATCAGGATGGTTAGAGGATAGCCGACATTAGATTATTCTCCATTAAAGGTTGTTTGTTCCAGAGGCGATGCATGAGGGAGTTCTCCGTGAGTTCCATAGCTCAGCCTTGGAGGTACATCCATGAGTTTCAAAAATGTACATAGGCTTGAGGGAACAGTTTTGGTGGCTCGGGGTGAAATGGGAAGTGGTGGAGTTTGTGGCTAAATGCCTAGTGTGTCAGCAAGTGAAGGCTGAACACTGTGTTCCCAGTGGTTTGTTGAATCCGTTAGATGTCCCCTAGTGGAAGTGGGATGAAATCTCAGTGGACTTTGTCACAGGACTACCCAGAGCTCATGGAGGTTATGATGATATCTGGGTGGTTCTGGATCGTCTGTCGAAATTAGCTCACTTAGCAATTAAGGAGTCGGGCTCGGTGAGTACCTTAGCACAGAGGTATGTATATGAGGTGGTGCGTCTGCATGGAGTTCCAAAGACTATCGTCTCAGACTGGGATACTCGGTTTACCTCACGAGTCTGAAGGGTGTTACAACAGGCTTTTGGCACCCAGCTACGCCTTAACAATGCTTTCCACCCCTAGACTGATGGGAAGATAGAGCGGACTATCCAAACATTGGAGGACATGCTGTGAGCATGCGTTCTGAATTTTGGAGGGTCATGGGTACAACACTTACCTTTAGTAGAGTTTTCCTAAAACAATATCTTCCACTATACTATTGAAATGGTACCGTTTGAGGCTTTTTATGGAATACCATGTTGTTCACCCATTTGCTGGGAAGAGGTTGGTGAGACAGGTGCTCTTGGGCTAGAGGTAGTGCAGAAAACCACAGAGAAAGTCCAGCTTGTACTTGAGAGGATGAAAGGGGATCAGGATGGACAGAAGTCTAATACTGATCATTGGAGGAGGCCCTTGGAGTTTGAGGTGAGAAATTATGTGTTCTTGAAGGTTTCCCCTCGACGGGGGAAGCGGAGGTTCGGGAAGGGGAGTACGATCTCCCCTAGGTTCATTAGACCTTTTGAGGTGCTGAGCAGAGTCAGCGATGTGGCATATCAGCTAGCCCTGTCACCTCAATTGGAGAATGTTCATGACGTCTTCCACATCTCCCAGCTCTGTCTGTATTCAATGACGACTCTCACGTTATCGACTGGGGAGAGTTAGATATGGGAGATGATGGGACCATCGAGGAATGACCAGTCAGAATTGAGGATCTTAAAGATAAGGTGCTCTGTGGATGAACCATTCCCTTGGTTCGTGTGTTGTGGAGGCATGGAGACCTCGAGGAGAGAACATGGGAGCGGGAGGCTCAGATGCGTGCTCAGTACCTGGAGTTGTTTTGACTTATGTTTGATTTGTTCTTCTGAGCTTTGTTTTGATGTTATACTTTGTACCTTTGATATATGGAATGATTGACTTTTCGGTTATGAGACCTTTTGTTTCCTTGTTCTCTGGAAGTGTGTAACATGTCCGGGCATGTGGGGAAGGGAAAAACCTGATCCTTAATCGAGACACATTAATGTGGATGCGATTGAACCCATGAAGGCGAGTCAGTTCCGCCTAAAGAGGATAATATATCGACATAGGAAAAGGAATTTTCCCCAACCCACATGTTCGGGCAGTGTCTGGGTTGTGCGGTGTTGGGGGCAGTGTAAGTTGAAAAATCCGAATGTATGGAAGTGGGAAGACCCGATTCTTAATCGAGACGCATTAATGAGGATGCGATTAAACTCGTGCAGGCGAGTCGGTGCCGCCAAAAGCGGATAATATCTCGACATAGGAGAAGGAATTCATAACACCTATAATTAGAGTTGATGGTTGGGTTCCTATTATAACGAGAGCCCTAAGAGGTATCTTGTTGGGTTCCTCTGGGTTGGTTTTGAATTATCAGGGAAGGGAATGTTTTAAGAGGTATCTAATGTAATGGCACGGACCTCTCTGGCCCATTACATTGTCAAAAAGAAGGTCATGACGTGTTCTGGAGGGTAAAATGGACTTTTCCGACACATTTCAGAATTTTGAAACTACACGCCGTGTAGTGTGAGTCAACACCGTGTACCCCCTCGCTGGGTATACCCCGTGTTAAAGGTAGTGTCCTTTCCATGTGAAATAAATGGGTACACACCATGTACCCTAATACTACATGTCGTTTAGTCCCTCCCCGCATACCCGTTACCCTCAAACCGTGTGTTGACCAGTCAACGGCCGCGTACCACGTTGAAGGCCGTGTTGGAAGCTGCGTAGTGACCGTATGAAATGGCCGAGTACAAACCATGTGCCATAAAGTACATGCCGTGTACATTTGTTTTTAATTCATATAAAAGGAGGGGTCCCCTTATCCTTTTCAAATCACTCCTCTCCTCCCCTTTACTCTGAGCAGAGCTCTCCCAAGAGACTCGAGGGATCCTTTTTCTCCATAACTTCTTCGTCCGAGCTCTGATTTACGATCTGTCCGCGACCAAGGGATTGTAACGACAAGGCAGAACTTCTGAGCATAGATCCGTAGTCTTTCCTTCTGCCTTTACTTCCCAACTTCAACCCGAGTAGGTTTTTCTGGGATTTGACAGAAGTGACGGACGCCGATGAACATCTTCTAAAGTGGATTCGGGGGAGCGTTGTGATCAGAGCCTGTTGAAATAAGGATCTTACCTTCATCTCTCTAAACTGTGCATCATGATGGGTGGGTTTCTTCTTGTTTACTTGAAACACATTTGAACTGGTTAAATGAAAATAATAACTGGCCTATATAACAGGGATGGGATGTTGGGAATGAAGTTACTTTATTTTCATATCCTGTGATATTCTGTTGTGAATTGAATAGGATTATGCCTAGTAGAAATCATGGTCGTTGGGGGCCTTTGCTTATGAAATTAAATGTTTCCCTATCTTTCTGGACCTTTTTTGTGAATGGATCTTTATTAAATGTGGAATTTTTATAATCACGTAATGTTGGATGATTTAAAATCCGAAACCCTTGTGTGATCACCCCGGTTGAACAAAATGGAATAATGAACATGTGGGTGTTGGCTTGGATGCGTGGAATGTGATGGGGGTGTTTTGTGGGTTGTTTTGGATTGAGTGAGCAGCAGGGCTGCGGTTGGCTTGGTTGTGGGTTGGTTGTGGGTTGGTGTGAATTCTATGTTGGTGATGGGAAGCGGGGCTGCGATAAATGGTATTAAAGGGGTGATGATGTATGGTGTGGTTGTGGTAATGGTGGTTGGCAGCAGGGCTACATGGTTGGGTTTGAATGTGAATTAACTACGGGTTGCAAATAATTAATAAAGTTTATAAATGGTGGGGAATGGTAATTGAATGATAATTTTAATCAATGGGTTGGTTTTTTGTTAAGAAGGGACTCATTGTGCTGCTTGTGTTTTCCTAACTTGATTTGTGGATGGCAGGGATATGCTTTACGAACGATCGATGTGGTTGGTTGTGGGTAGTTTCCCAGTAGTTAAGGAACTAATAAACTGATTCTGTTGGAACAAGAAAACTTAAATGGGGTTTCAGGATTGTTTGTTGTATGCATTCTTCGTAGTAGCAGTGCCGAGGAACGTGCTCAGTTCTCTGATTAGAAGCCAAAGGTTGGGATGACTATTTTATATATATATATATATATATCTGTATCTTTTTGTTTTATTTCTCCCCACCCATGTTGAGCACTTAGTGCCGAACACTCTCATTTCATGGGAGAGGGTGTTTCCCCCTTAGTTACTAGCTCCTTCCTACTACTTCTTCCCTAGGCTGTGATGGCTTGAGGCAACCTTACACCCATGATTCTTCATGTAGGTTTTGATTGGTGTGGTTTAGCCTAAGACTCTTCGGGCAGGTTTTACTATTTCCCAAGAACCTTTAGGATGATGCCCAGGTGTGTCTGGTCAAGATACGTGGTTGTGAGGCCCAGGTGTGTGCGGGCAGGATACGTGGTTGTGAGGCCCAGGTGTGTGCGGGCGGGATGTGTGGTTCTTGAGGCCCAGGTGTGTGCGGGCGGGAAGAGTGTGACAACGTTAGGATGTTCGCCGTTAGGAAGAGCTGCTAACTAGTGGGAAATGGAGTGGGGTACCCAATACTCTTGATATTATATACTACTACTACCTTTTGTTTGGGTTTTTGGAGAGCGTGGCTAGTGAGGCTGTGTGGATAGAATTATTTGTTAGGATTTGGTATCTTCTATTGTTCTCACGGGACATTTGGATGTCTCCCCCACTTGTGCATGACAGCTTTAGGTTTCCCTACTAATTATACTTGTATGATCACCCTACGTTTACTTTCAGGTTTCCAGGAGGAGTACTAGGGCCGTGCGGGACCTTACTAGTTGGGACAGTTGGAGTTGTTGTAGTTTTTGTACTCTTGTTTCTTTTGGTATTGTACTTTTTGAGCTATCTTGTACTTGTACCTTGTTTCAGAACTATTTTAACATGCACGTGGTATTGGTTTGGGTTTATTTCCATACACTTCTTCTTTTTCTTTTTTTTGGGTGGTTTACATGTCCTGTTTCCCGATCATAAATAATAAAAATGGTAATGCCTCTCATATTTGTGATAACTCATACCCTTGGTGCTAGTCGCCACCCCGGGGCCTACTGGAGGTGGGACTCGGGGGTCATTATCTCCCTTTCACCATTGCCATCTCAGGAGGGGCATCTTCGGTGGGAGTGGGTCCTGAAAAATTTCAATATTTAAATCACTTATATTAATTAACATTATGTGTACCCCCATCCATGTAAAGCATTAGTGAAAGACGAATCACAAGGCTTTGTGAAATGGTAGTCCGTCGTATACATGAGAGATACTATCATATCTTCTATTGAACCGAAAGTATATATATGTGTTTGATATAATGGATAAATAGGTATTATTATTTTATAAATACAATATATATAATTTGAATCTATCATTATACTCCACTACAAGGGGTGGTAATGAAAAAAAACACGATATCGGTTCGTGAGGGTGTGGTCCTTTATACACATGAATGATGATTTAGTAACCCATTTGATAAAAGTGGGGATTGGTATAATTAATTAAATTACCTTAAAACATATAAGTACATGTGATATAATTTTTTATATAATATTATTTGGAATAACATAAATAGGAAGTCGAAGAAATAATATAAAACTGCTAATTGAAGAACGTGACCTCTTCTTTGGGTATCTTCTTTAGGCTTTCACCCAAATCATTCCTAGGTTGAATTTTTGTACAATATAAGGATTAAAATATGATGTGATGTATTTTTCAATGTTATTTGGATAGTTATTGTGCAAAATAAAAGTGTTTTATACATTTAAATAAGAGATAATAGTGGGTGGCCTTTTATAAGTGAGGTGAGTAGAAAACCTATATTATTTGGAGGAAAAAGGAGAAACAAAAATTATAACATAAAATTTGTAACAAAAGTATTAATGAGACTTATAATTTATATGGTGTAAATATGGACATAAATTTATTTTAGAGAAGTGTTTAGGTAATATTAACCATGATATTTTTAATTTAAATTCTAGTAAACATGTTTAAAACAAAAACATGGTAAGTAATTTTTATTATTTATAATTTTAGTTATTTTAAAAACACAATGTGATTTTATGAGGTAAAATAAATAATTATTAATCCAAATATTTAATCCATCTTTTCAAATTCTATTGACAGTAGTGAATATTTTTAATTCAAATTTAATCCCAAATGTGTTATGAGAATATAGGTTTTCGTAGATGAAATGATCAAATGTACATAAAGGATTTATATAAAAAATTTAGATGAAAATGATTCTAATGAATTGAATTTTATTTATTGTCATATAATTGAATTAATTTTACTTTAAATACAACTTAGTATATAATTTTACTTTATAAATAATTTTAAAAAATGTAGTTTTCAATTACAATTGAGTATTTTGCACTATTCCTACAAAAATGAGTCTTTTTTGAAAAACAATATACCTTTGATAATTTTCACTTATAGGTCTCAAATTTTAAATTTTACTCTTTCAAATACATTTTCTAAAAGTTTTAAAAATTAAATATAAATTATCTGTGCAAGGCGTGAATAAATACTTTTTTAGACAAATTTATTTTTTTAGAGAATATTTATTTTTCTTTCAAATGGTTCTAATTTTATCTCTAATAAATAGATATAAATTTTATTTATTTTATACATGTTTAATCCATAATATTTTCATAATTTAGTTTGTACTATTCACACCCTCCAATTTAATGGGTATGGTATAATGGCATTGTTTAAATTAAAATATTTTAATAGAGTATCATGTTTCGCTCAAACCTGGTGTTGTTTTAATCACAAACTATCTATGATATTTAATCTATTTAAAAATAAATATATAGTAAAGTATCAATATGTAATATTTCTTTGTATTATTGGTGTTACATTTCATAAAGTCAGTGATATATGGTTTTCATATTTATAATTCTCACCTTGTTACATTCTACCCCTTTGAAATAAATTTCATCCTTAGAATGTAATATTTTTCACAGAAATCAAGGGTTTTATTTTTTAACATTCCAGTTTTGAAAACCCAAATGATGAAAAGGGTCAATAAATAATACCATTCGATTCATTAGATATGAAGGTAATGAGATATCATTTTTTTTACAAGATACTTTTCTTAAAGTGAATGAATAGTTTTACTATCTATGAATATAAGAAAATATACTTACTGGTTATGTTTGTATTTCATAAGAAAAATTTCATCCTTTGGTTATGATTGGATCAATTTCTAATTCATCAATTATTCCAAGAAATTAATATCAAATAATGGATTTGTTATGGATAAAAATATAAAATTCACTTTTAACCACTTATCAGATACATAATAGAGTGATAAGTATTTACTTTGATCAAAAATTATTATTATAAAATTAAATGGCCATTACATATTATACAATATGCATAAATATTCATATGATGAAATAATAAATTAATCTCTAAAAACATTCAAATGAGTAACATTAACTATTTCATAAATGTTTAATCTATTGACCCATCCAAAATATTAGGATCCGAAACATTACAAATAGTGTCACCATATTTTTACGATGAAGTTATCATTATTTACCACAACAACATGAATTAGATCTTAATTTTCACATAAAAAACATATGAATACCTTCACCATGTATTGTCATTAAACATAATGACAAAATAGATTTATATAAACTATTGTTGAAAATATGAAATATTTCTTATTCCATGAATAAACCAAATAGTATTGGATATTATCCTAAAATTCAAAAATGATACTAACCCCATCAATGATAGCATAATCCTCTATGTCAAAAAAGATTTTATCAGTTTCTAGGAAGTCATGACTATCCAATTTACATTATCCATACCAATAATCTACTTTACCCAAAATCAGTATCACATTCAGGGATATATTTCCCTCATTTATTTATTTTCCAATATGTACAACATTCCACTGAATCACTTTTCTTTGTCATTAACTCTATTTAAAATATGATCACAAATCCAATATGAAATTATTTTGTGTTATAATATTTATGTATTTCATGATTTTTATCAATATTATGTCATTATTAAATTAAATTTCAAACATTTTTTTGGATCTAAACACAAGATCATCAGTCATTACGCTTCATTTGAGAGAATATCACATGTTTAACCATGGTCTGTTAGATACTTCTGATGTATATTCCTTTGATAATTGGGGACTTTATTTGTGAAGATCCCTATATATTTATATTTTAAGAATTGAACATTTTTAACCTTTCTATTTTCATTAAAATAAAGAGTATGTTGGAGTTTCCCTCCACATTTGTATCAAACCCACATTCCCTATACGAAAATACCAAGATGTTTCATTCCATAATTACCACATGGGGGAAAATTATATTTCCATTATTCCCTTTATCCACCTTTTTCTCTACTTTCCACTTCATCTCATCCATCCCTTTGAATCCATAATACTTATAGAATCATTTATTCATATTTTTTGTATATAAAACGATGTCCTAATATGAAGAGAATGTTTAGGAGACTAGTTATTTTCAAAAGCTATATTAATCCTATCAAATAAATTATCATTTTTACATTTGGATTACTTACGTTGATTTCATACACATTACTTATACTAACATACATTTCTAAATGATTTAATAAGCTTGATTAGATTATGTCATTATGAAACATAATATATTTTCAGAAAACTACTCATATACATAACAAAAATTAAAAAAAACCAATAACAGCTAATCTCATAATCATAAACGTTGATTCTTTTGGAATATACATATTTTCAAATTGTTCATAATGATTTATAACAAATATATTAATTATCCTAATATAATATCCCAATTGTGTCAAACCATGGGATCAGTATTGTCCCTTTTCATACAATATGTGATAATCAAGTCATATCCAATGCAACATTTTTGGTGTTATTACCCTATGGTTCATATCACCCATAACCTTGTACTTTTTTATTATCCACAGGGGGTGTATTTTCTTGGAATTACAACATAATATCTTCCTCAACAAAATATTAAGATGTTTTATGTTCTTATCATAAAATTCAATAATATGGTAATGTTCTATAATATATGATTTCTTAAATAAAAATTTTAAGGTTTCTATGAAAATTCCACTAATACCAAATTTTTCAATTCTGACCCTAGTATCCATGGGCCTGTGTATTATTTATTAAATTTGCATAAGATAATTGGAATCATACCCAAAGAACCAAATTCTTAATGGTTTTTGGTAAAAAATACGCATTCTTAAAATTATTATTAAAAATGAAAACAAAGAATACAAAAAGTGATCTTTTGGATAACAGTATAATTCCCCTTTGTATATATCTATATATCAATAAAAAATAATTTCTAGTATCCTCGTAAAAAAAATTAATATTAAATTCTTTGAAACTGTAATAATACAATGAAGAATATAATTAAATAATTCATGATCAATATGGAAAGGTAAATAACTAAAACTCTTACCATTTAATCAATATCTTGAGAATAATCTTATATGAAAAAATTATAATCAAATAATTGAATATAAATAATCACATGGGCCTAAAAATTAACCCTGCATACTATATGTAATCAAATAATCACATTGAATATCAACAAATAAATTCATAATTATGGAATGAATAATACTTGAAATCTTAAATATAACACCACGTAAATTTTTTTGACATTTAATACCATCGATTCCTTATTCCAAGATATCTATTTAAATAAGTAAGGCCTTGGCTAAAACCCAATCTAGGTTGTCCCATGAGCCACTGAATAATTGAGGGGCTATAACTGCTCCCAACCTTCACTTAATATTTCTAATGTAATCCTCATATGAAAGTAGTGAAACATAAAAATAATTAAACATTTTTATTTTAAAAAACATAAAAAATTTAAATACCTTCTCTAATCAATAAACATAATCATAAATAATCCACAGTGAAACAATGGTTGGTAATAAAATTATACATCCTGGTTAATTATGATCATAAACCATCCAAAGAGAGATATAGAATTATTACATTACAACATATCTCTATTGGATCTTAATTAAAATACTAGGTTGTCATATTTGATGAATTTAAATACCAATAAAATTCCTTTAAAACATTTTTGTGGAATATGGACTTTTCAAAATGAAAATAACATTTTAAAACACAAAGTTCACCAATGTTTTTGAAAAAAATATCCATTGGAAAAAACCTTGAAATACTGTATGATAAGTTTTAAAACATTGAGTGGTCATGATGACATAAAATCTTGTTTATTGTTTACATATTAATAAAAAGATTCTTTCCACATTTTCATTAAAATTGAAGTAGGAATTATTTTGAAAATGACATAAAGAATCAGTTAAAAAGTATTTTTTAAAATTTTTAATTGGGTAAAAATAAATTTAATAAATCATTCTAAAATGTTAAAATATTTTTGGAAAGAAATATTCTAAAACATGGGTTTTGATGAAAAAGAATTTCGACCCAAGAGGGAAAAATCAAATTTCCATAAAAACATTTAGTGAATATTTTTAATTCTCAAAGATGAAATAATAGCACTATTACTTAATGTTGATAATTCAATACTATAGGAAAATAAAATATATTTATTTTATGATAAAAATAGTAAATAATTTACCGAAGGAGTGACTTAAACAAAAAATTATTAATAATAATGAGATCGTGAAATAAACCCATACCACATTGGTATCTCTTGAATCGTAATCTTATGAAATAAATAAACAAGAAGATCTATCCGGAAGAAAATATCCTTCCCATTTATTAAAATAAATTAACATATTACAAGGGAAGTGAATGGGGTCAAACAGAGAGAAAAGCCCACATATAGAAAGAAAGTTTAGTAACCATAAAAAGAAAATCAATCCCCTAGTCATGATTCTATTCGTCCATAGTTTCCCACTCAAACTAAGTGTTAACATGGTTGATAATAATAAGGATCCATGCATTGTACCATTCCTACTCTAGGGTGAGGAACTTTAGAGCCTTAAAAGATTATATGGTAGAAACTTTCCTTGGAAGATTGGAGTAATCCTTCCATGACCTTTTTTTGGAGGATCATTATTTCCATTTCCAATGAAAACATCCTTAAAATAAAAACAAACTACCTAAGTGACTGAGATGATTGGGGTATAATATGATGAAACAATTCTATTTTTCACTTTAGACATCAGAAACATTTCTCCACTTCTCGATTCCAGAGGAGAAGAATATATTCTATATCACCTAATGATAATTCGTATCTTATTGAAGATATGATATTCTAGACCATTACTTTTTTAAATAATGTACATAGATCTCTATTTCCAGTGGATAAATCATACATCCACTCTCTTAAGGATATTAAGAAGCATCATCTAGTGTAGACCACAAAATAACAGCCACGTATGTAGACTCCTAATCTTTCTACATTAATGTCCCATAGTTTTATGAGTTGGGGCATGTAGACCCCGATCCATTTTTCCAGGTTAGTGGTACCCTTATAATCCATGAATTTATCATTAGCGTTATATTCCAATACATTTTTAGGATCATCCTAAGTCACTGGTTACATATCCCGAAAACGATCCTCATTAATTTTTAAAGGAATGACATCAACTTTCCCATTACCCCCTTCAAGAAGGGATTACAAATTTCCATCAGAAACCAAATTATATTGTACAACCTACCTCTTAAATTTAATAATACAAGAAGCCTCAGGATGACTATTAAAGGAACAAAAGTTAAAACCACGTTATTACAGATGTTATCTTTAACATGCACAATAATTTGACAATCTGAATCGAAGTCAGGAAGTATTTCATATAATACATTATAAGATATGTCATCATCCAATGCTGAAAAAAGTATTTTCTTAATCAAGAATGATATTAAATAAGATTCCACTAGGATCATAGAAAATTTTAAGAAAAATTCATTTTCAATAGTCCAATCCATTTTAGTCATAATTTCCATGATAAATGATATATTAAATAAAATCATAGGATTCCATAAAATCATGTTATGGAAAATTATTTTTTTTTTCCAAACATGAGCCCTAGTATTTTTAATCACAAAAGTATTGAATATATAATATAATTGTTTAGAGAAAACCATATTTAGATTTTAAATGTGAGTTATATATTCGACACAAAATAAAAAAGAGTTGAACATGGCATATGTCTTACGGAAGTGAATGTGAGACGGGGAACCCTTACCCTGAGTCTGAATCGTCACATACATTTCCCATCATAATTAATATTAAACATATGTAAATTTTTTACATTTAAAATAACCTATTTATGGTTTATTGTTCCTTTATATAACATATTACGATTTTATATCAGATTAAATATTGAATTAATGTTATGTTGGTTTTTTTGATGATATTTGGATTCTATGTTAAAAATGACATTGGTAGGTAGACTATAGTAACATAATCAACTATTTAAAAAATCAATAATAGTAATCATGAAATAATTATTATATTTATATATGAATTACTGTATTAGAACCATTCATGAAATATGGATTTTAAAAATGAATTATATTATGAACACAGATATGGAAGGACATATATATGCATGGGTAACCATTTTATTTATCAAAGAACATTATGGAAAGGAGGTTAGTAATATTTTATCTTTAGAAAAATATCATAAAATCATAAAAACCATATTACTTATAAAAATATATATATTATCCATGTGGTTATGATAATAGAGTCACATCGCTTCGTGAAGGTGGTAGTCCAAATGTACCCGAACGATGTTATCATATTTTAGTCAGCGAAAAAAGAAAAAAAATAAAAGGATGTTTTATATTTTCATATTGACAAATATTTATTTAATATAATAAATTTTTCATTTATATAATATAAAATCCTTAAATATAACCTTCTCTAATTCCATGTATAGTTTTAGTGAAAGATCAATCACATCACTTCCTGAGGAGGCAGTCCGCCCCACACACAAGCAACACCATCATTTCTATATGTATTGAAAAGTAAAAATGGTAAATATGATATAATATTAAAGAGGTATTATAATTTTATAAATTTTATGAATATTATATATATATATATATCATCATACCCAAGCATAATAGATGTTAATTGAAAAAAGAAATGACAATTGTTCGAGAGGTGATAGTCCATCATACTAAAAAATAATGATTTCTTAAAACAATTGATGGAACAAGGGTAAGTGATAGGTCATGAACGTAAAAAAATAATATCTCAGTACATGGATGATATATTTTTATTATATCATAATATTTTAATAATAATTTAAGGATCCATATAATGAAATAAAATAAAAATGGTCATTGAAGAATGTTACCTCTTCTTCGGGTAACCACCTTATGTTTTCACCAAAAGACATCCTTGGATTACATTATACCAATAATAAGGCATATATAATGAGTTTATGGATGTTTTATGTTATTTAGAGATGTAATTTCATTTACAATTTTTTTAATGTGTGAAGAATAGAGGATATGACTGACCTTTTATAAGTGAGGTGAGTGGAAGACTTGTAAATATTTTTTGGAAAAGGGGTACCCACCTTTTTTACATTTTTCAAGATAAAAAATAGATTATTATTGATCAATAGATATTTAGGGTAAAAATATTTCCCTAAAATATATTTTATATAAGTTTTATGATTCATATTGACCTTTATCTTGTAAATTTAACTCATGGTAACCCCATTTTACCTTAGCTACAAAAAAAATAATTTTTTCACTTTTGGTTATTCATTATAGTCCAAATAAAATTTTCTTTATTAGGTAGATTAAATTACATTGAATAAAAATATAGAGCCTATTTTTCCAAATTCCATTCCCATAAGTAGAAAATTTTAATTTAAAATAAAATATAAAGACATCAGAATAGAACATGGTCTCAAAGAGAAAATGTTCCATAATTCAAAATATTTTCATATCAAAATTAATAATTAAAAGCATTAAAATAAAAAAAAATTAAAAAATATAATTAATTTCAATTTTAATCCAATTTTATATTTAATTTAACAATATAAATAATTTAATCAAAATGGTAGTCTTCAATTATAATTTAGTATTTTTCACTATTCATTAATAAATGATGCATTTCAGATATATCATTAAAATTCACTCTATAGTAAAATTGAAATGTGGATTTCAAAAATGAATTTCGTTTTTTCAAAAAAAATTCTAGAATATATAAAAATTAATGTTAAATTATTGGCACAAAAATACTATACTACCTACTATAAAAATATAGTTTTTTTGGAAGAGAATTATTTTTATTTCAATTGGTACAAATTTTATCTCACAATTTTATATTCCCTTATACACTTGGTGTTTCAGGTAATATACACTATAAAATATGATGTTCATATTTTAAAATATTTGGGTGTCCCATTACCCTCTAGTTTTCTTTGGATACCCTATAAAGATAAAATTTATGCAAGGTGGTGCTACTTTGTTCCTTGATCTAGCCTTAACAAATCCCTCAAATCCCTATCCATGAACATGTGAATAAATGGGTTTCATTATAGTCCAAAATTATATGGGAATAATGTTTTCCACATTAGTTGGTACTCAGCGTGGTATGTATAATGGTGTCTATAATATACGTCCCAAAAGGAGAGAGGAATTTTTGTGTGAATAATCATCAACCTCGCTATTCCTAATAAAATATTGTTTATCATTTTAGTAAAACTATACCATTATAGTGTATAAGGTGCTGTTAGTTGAAATAAATTCCCATCCACCATATAATGTGAATGAATTATTGTTAAAGATATTCACCACCTTGATCTGATCATAGTTTCCTTATATTCATACAAATAAGATTCTTATCTACATTTGTTAAATATTTGAATTTCTCAAATAATTCATTCTTATTTCATATTATGTGGATTTAACTATTCCTAATCATGTCATCAATTAATGTAATATTATATGAGAAATGACTTGTAACCTATATTTGAAATGGTCTCCACACATTGGTGAATACAAAATCTAGAATATTAGTGTCTCTTTAACATTGACCATCTAAGGGTGTTTTGGACATATTATATTGTAAATAATTAGGACATATTTCAAGTAGATTAAATTAAAAATAATATAATTAACTATCTAGATAGATATTTTTCAAATTATTCTCATTTATCTGATTAATATGGTGATTATATTATTGGGTTTTATTTGGGTCACATGTATTAATTTCATTATCAATTTACAATACTTGGTTTTCATAATTATAAACACAAAGTCTGTTATTCAATTGTTCCATACCAGAACAAAAGCTATATTTATAGAAACAGAATCAATTATTTAAAATTATGAAAATAAATCATTAAAAATTTATAAAATAAATGGAAATGTTTTTTTAATGATCGGATCATTATAATAGTTCTTTAAAACCAAAATTATCATGTTAATCAATGTGAGATTATAGTCTCAAATGGATTGAGTAGAAAATCATCATCTATTTGAAACCAATAAATCCACGTCATCTTTATAAATATTATAAAATACACTTGGTTGTTATATTTTTATACAAATATTATCACCTCAGTATTTTATAATATTAAAATTGATTATATTGAGAGATTAAACTCAATAAATAATGAACTCGAAACATACCCTTTCTTATTTATATGGGAGTAGTTTATAACTCCCCAGACATAAACATTTCATAATCTTGCTTTTTAGTCAAAAATTTATTTTCATTCACATTGAAGTTATTTTCAGGTTTACAATTTTAGATATTTAGGCCATAACTATTACTTTACAAAAACCATAATAATTCTAAGTGGACACTTCTAAAGAGTATCTATTTTTTCACCAAAGGAAATCCATTTAAAATAAAACACGGTTTCCCTTCCAAAAACAAACTAAATTCTTTCATTGTGACATATTAATTGTAAATACCAATATTAAGAGCTGTGAAAGACAATTTAAATCTTGGGATGAGCATAAAAATATCAATAAGGGATATAAATGTGGAATGAAACCATAGTCCATTAATATTTTAAACACGAGAATTTTTTTTCAAAAAAATCATAATATTCACCAATAAAAAATATATTCTTTAACATATCTCATAAAATACTATGATTCTTGGAAACCATCTTAAAAAACAAAAATCATAAAGTTTACTGCCAAAATCTATTTCTAACATACATTGTATCTTTCTTAAGTACATAGGGTGTAACATTTATGGTTACATTTGGAATGCCCATCACTGTATATTCCCTAAATATCATAGGATACACCTTATCATTTCACTCCATCTCATGAACCATTGAATTTAAGAGCTATCATGGGCTCACCCACCATTGGTTTTTCATGGAACCACCGATATACATATACAATTCCCAAGAACGATAACATATCCATAACACTTAAAACAAGAAAAAATGGAAAATAACATTTCCAATTTGAAATCACATGTCATATTTCCTATCAACACACAGATAGATGAAACCAAACTATATTATAATAAATTGGTAAACATGAAAATTAAAAATCAAAACATGATTGTGAATTGATAGCTAAAAATTCCGTTTATGGAGTATATGTAAAAGAACATCCAAGTTATTGAAATAATAAATCCATTTTTAAAACTTAGTTAAATCATTCAAAAATAAAAAATCTGAATCAAAGTTTTCCACACCACATTGAATTTTTTTTGAATGAAATAACCCTTTAAAACTTTTATCTCAATTTAAATAATCCCTTAAAACCATTTTGGAAACACGGGCATAATATAATATGATTCGAATAAATCATCAAAATAGTAAACTTAGGTTTTTAATTATAAAGTCATTTACCACTTGAGAAACACTTGAATATGAATCATTTTTGAATAAAATTATAAAAACATTAAAAATAATGATAAGATATTAATTCAGGATATAACATGTCAAAATGGTTTTATATACACCTTATAGGATAATAATGGTTTATAACATCATGAAATTCCTCAATGAAAGGAGATTGAGATGATGTCCTTTACCATGAGTCTGACTCGTCATGAAGAATATTTATAATTTTGAATAATAAAATTAGGCTAATTTATAATTTATTGAATTTTTTTCAAATTAATTATTTATATTATATTACATATTACCATATTATAAAAATTATATAATTATTTAAGTTTATATCATAAATTTTTAAATATTTCATACTTGTATCGAAAATGAATATAGTTTGATGTCACAAGCCCATGTAGTGATAAGTCCTTCATCCTCATAATAATGTTCATGAAAATATTATCATTTTTATAGATAAATTATAACTTTAAATAAAAAAATTAACAATAGCTACGAAAAATGAGCAACATTATAATAATGGGGATGGTATGTCGTACGTACACATGAGTAACATTATCCATTTTTTATTGATTGTTATGGAATTAAATTAAATTAAATTTTATCATTAAATATTTATCATAATAAAAGTAATATAATTTTAAGAATTTAAATATGCTTATAAATATATATATATATATATATATTATACAAGAGATATAATGAATAAAAACGAGTCACGTCGCTTCGTGAAGTTGATAGTTCACACGCACGCACGAACGACATTATCATTTTAGTGAGAATTGAAAGTGATAACATAATTGATATATTTTTATTTTATAATGATTAATATTTCTTTAATATCACATATTATCATTAATTTAATTATTATAACCACCCATGAGAGATAATTATGAAAAATGAACTTGATTAGTTCGTGTAGGTGATAGTTCACACGTGCACACAAACGATTAATTCCTTTTCCCATTTAATGGAAGTGAAGATGGATTTAAGTTATGATATTATTATGATATCATCTAAGTATTTTAAGTATATTGGATATATTATTTCACCTCGGAGGATGAATATTTTATTAATGTGGACGAAGAAATAAAAAAGAAATACTTAAGTAAAACGACACCTCTTCTTCATCTAATATCATTTAAAAACACATTAAAACCTTTAATGAGGTTGTTTTATCAAAAATAAGTTCTAAATAATGTAGGGAGGTATTATAGGAAGGTATTTAGGTATTTATTGGTAGAAAAAATGGGTTTTTATGTGTGATTTATAGATAGGAATGAGTAACTTCGTATAGGAGAGGGGAGAGGCACCCTTGGAATTATTTAAAATATTCAATTAATATAAATTTAATTTATATTAAAAATGGGTCCTATATGATTTAGATAGAATATTTTATGATTAGGGTTATAAATATAATAATCAATATGATAATTATATATCTTTTTAATAATTTTTAATCCTTTTATTGTTGTTTTATATTTTTTAACTCTTACCATTTTATCATGAATTTACAATTTGAGAGTTAAAATAATTATGAAATCATGCCAAAGGACAACATTATGATTCATTAATGATATTTTAAGATTTATATAAACATTTTTTAATATATAGTTTTATTAATTTTATATCATTTAATTATTTATTTAATAATTTTTGTTATGAGTTATATCAATTTTGAATCTATTCATTACATGACTTCTTTAAAAGATAATAAAAACATTATTCCTTCCCAAAAATGGCATTAAATGAATCCTTGAAAGTCATAATAATCAATAAAATTAGTTTATTTCATAAAATAATTGAATTTATATTTAATTTAATATAATTCATATCATTTAGTTGCTTCTTTCATTATTAAATCAATTACTACATCATCATTAGGCTGCTATTTCCTTTAATTTTTTAATTCCATGAAATAATAAATAAAGTACCATGATGTAGGTAATATTTCTATATTTATAAGTAATATTCACAATCAATGATGAAAATAACACAACTCTATATTAAAATTTTTTTCATAAGAAGAGATATATTTACGACATATTTACCTTTACATTGAATTAAATGTTATAAATGTCATAATCATAAAAAATTGGCTTCCAAAGCTTAAAGTTATTGAAAAAATGTGTTCATGGTTGATAGTAACTCAAAAAATAATATTAGAACAAGTTTTAGGGTAATTTTATAATTTTAGAATTTCATTTTCACCATTAATTTCACTATTTACCTTTAACCGTGGTAAATAAAATACTAATGCTAATATTTTCAAAATAATAGATCATTTTGGACCTCATTTAACATAATTATTACAACCATGTATGTAATTTTTTTAATTCAATTTATAAAAGTTCTTAAATTTGGTTTAATACTAATCCAGTTGGCGGATCCAAAAAATGATTTTTAAGTAAAATGATCAAAATTTCACACAGTTTCACTATTTAATTTTAATTTGAAAAAGATTATAATGATACAAATTGGAGTAAAGGATAAAATATTCATTTAATTAAATGTTATAACCACATAGAAGTATAATATAAATATAAAAATCAATTATATGAAAACGCAATTT
This sequence comes from Viscum album, assembly GCA_963277665.1. Taxonomy (NCBI): domain Eukaryota; kingdom Viridiplantae; phylum Streptophyta; class Magnoliopsida; order Santalales; family Viscaceae; genus Viscum; species Viscum album. Next base: position 1,596,644,754 of record OY728150.1, read on the forward strand.
GAATTAAAATGCAGTTTTTTGGACCATTCATTAAAATATGAATTTTATCAAAAAGATACAAAAAATTCAACCAATTTTAATTTTGATGACCCTATCCCAAATAAGATGTTATTTTGTCAAATATAACATATAAATATGACAAAAAATATTTTTAAATTCGATTCACCATGAAAAGGTGGTAAACATGCATTCTTTGAAAAATACTATGTTTATTCATAAAATCGAAATTCTTCATATAGAATGCCTAAAAAACATATAAGATAAATTTTAGACATAAAATATAATTTATATTTCATTTATATAATCCAAAAAAGTGATTTCATTATTTTATAAACAAAATTGTTCACACTTAAATAGTTATTCTTAAAAACACATCCTTTATATTCAATTGATTTTTATTTTCCTATCAAATGTATTTTCTAAACAATGAATAATAATATAAAAATTTGTAAACACTATTTTCATATTTTGTTTAATGTCGCTCATTCCTAACATTTTAATAGACATGAGATATATAGAACTAAAAATAATATTATTAATAAATTATTATTTTTTGGGTGTAACTCAGTCTTATGTGCAATATAAAATTTCAGAGAAAGGCATTGTTGCATGTATAGTACACAATCAGACACAAATTCCATTTTACAGTAAAATTATTATATATTTCATAAATATTTCATAAAATGATAAAATTGATTTTTTTATAATTACCTGGGTTGTTATATCCTTACTCTACATGGAAATTATTTCCTCTTAATTTTAAATATGGGGTCGGTAACTACGGTTTCACATTTCAAAATTACTTCATTGAAACACTAGATCATGAAAAGAGTCAATAAAACATCCACTTTAAATGAAAAAAGTGAATGAAAAAGGTTAACTGGGATAACACATAATAAGATTCTAAATATGAAAACAGAGATATGGAAGGAAAAAAAACCTTCTTTTTCTGATAGAGAGTGATATAAAACATGATCAGGAGAAAATTAAAATTTAGAAAACAATAAACATGTGATGTTTTAATCAGTATTTTTCTCATTATAGGAAAAGTAAAGCGAATTTTTTTAAAAAAAAATTTCACAAAGATATTTAATAATTTTAAATTATTATAAAAACATATGGAAATACATTTATTTGAGAAGTATAATTCCATACATTAATCAAATTCCACCACAAAATCATCAATTTCTTAAGATTATGAGTATTTCAGATGAAATTTTCATGTCTGAACCACTATAATCAACTTATATACAATCACATAACCACATAATCCAGAAAATATTAACTATATTTTTATCCTTTATGTGGAAATTAAAAATAACTAAAATGTTTATAAAAATATATGATAATTGTTTAAGATGAAAAAATATATGACAAGAACTACTTTAGACTCCAAAATTCAATACTAATACCCAAAGAACAAAATATACCACCCAAAAAATAAGTATCCTTAATATTTTTCAAAACATTCCAAACTATGATAGGAACACGAAATTCATAAGGATTTGATAACATTGTCTTTATTGACAAATTTTAGTATTTTGACTCTAAATAAAATCAATCACTACTAAAGTCTCATTCCAAATAGTAATTCCTCTAATCTCGTGTTCCCCAATTTAGGTTAATCATTTGTATAAATAACACCCATGAGTAGATTTCCACAATAAAATAATAAATTTTTCAAAAATAAAATTCAACCATTACTCTTCCATTAAAATCCCATGGTATTATTTTACTCCATAATCATATACTATTCTAAAAATAATGAATGTATTCCAAAATTACATCAATCACTTAAACCCCAAATCATTTTCCAATACTAAGGATATCCATTTCATAGAAAATTGGTTTTGAAAATCAACTTATTCTAATTAAATAAACACATTTAACTAAAAAATAAAATTCATACAACTATATGACTTCACAGATGCTAGTGGTAGGTGATTCACCCTTACCGCCATTCGATTGTGGTTTTAGTCCTTGTGCACTTGTCAGATGAGACTATTTGTCTTCCATCTTGCAAGGTATCCCATTTTAAAAATCACAGAAATAACCTTGACAGTTTTTAACCTCATATTTTGTCTGATACATCTGAGTTTTATCCCAAATCATGATGACCTCATCATCTTAATTCATGAATTATTATAAATATTGAAATTATTTTACTTTAACTCCATCTGTTTTGATATAATTATTCCTTATAATGAGAGCATCATACCTTGATCATGGTGTCCACCTGGTTTCATCATCATTTTGTTCACATAAATAGAAGGTCTGTAAATTGAAAAATTATTTAGAGATTATTCAGAATCACTTGCTTCCCTTTTCAATGCAGACTTTGCAGAATACAGGTCTAATGGTGTTCGTAGAGAAATAATTTTGGATGATAATAATGTATGACATATATTTTCAAACCATTTTATAAAACATTCATACTTAGTTTGACCTCAAACATTCAATAAATGGTCTTTTAAAAATACCACAAGTATATGATGAAAGAATAAATAATGAAATCATGTGTAAATAGGTTGCACAAGGTTCTCTTTCTTCAACAACTTTTTCAAAAACAAAATATGCTTAAAAATCTTGTAAATAGGTAAAATATCTAAAAATACCTTGATAATATTTACCTTTTTGAAAATATAAGAATATTGAGAAGATATGATTTGATTAAGAACAACCCATGATACAAGATGGTATCTAGGTATAGATTTGGTGTTTCATATCTCATACAACTATTTGTAAGATCATTGAATTTTATTAAAAGATTCAGAATCATCAAGAGAAGACTTTTTAATAATTATTGCAAGCAAGTCATATGGATGTGTTAAGAATGTTGTTTCACATCCTCTTATTTCTATTTTTAACTGTAATTCCTTGATCAAAAATGGTTATAGAACAAGGATTTACCCAAAATAATAGGCATAAAAACTTACTATATGTTAAACCAAAACTGATAATACCAAAAGTTGTCTAAATCGTTCATTTGATACCAATTATAATGACCTAGACATAAACATTACAAAATTGTTAACATTAGTCAAGAATTTAATTTCATTCACAATGTGGAACTTTTCTGGTTTATATTTTTAGAGAATTAGGCCAAAGAAATTTCATAACAAAAACCAAAAGAATGCAATTTGGATACTTCCAAACATAACACATTTTTTTCACCAAAGGAATCCCATTAAAAATAAACCACGATTTCTTTTCAAGAAACATACTCAATTATTTCACCATGAAATATTATTTTTCCTTAACATTATTAAGACCTGTTATAAAAAATTTAAAACATATAATTAGCATAAAAATATTAGTAAGGGAAAAAAATAATGAATGAAACAGTTAGTCAATGACTTTTTTAAACTCACGAAACCATTTTCAAAAAATAAATCTTTTCACCCATAAAACATATTTTTATTAAAATAACTCATGAAATCATAAGATTATTAAAAATATATGAGTAATCATAAATCATAAAAGTAACCTATAGGGAGTAGTCTTCATGGTTATATATGGAATACCGATCAAAATATATTCCCTCAATCTATTTGTATAAACCTTATTATGTTACGCAGTATCACTACCCAATGAATTTGAGAGCTATCATGGGATCATCCACCCTTGTTTTATCATTTGACCACTTGTACATATAAAAAATTCCTATGAACCATTACATAGTCATAACACAAAAAATTAGGATATAGTAAAAATAACATTCCCACATTGAAATTAGATTTCATCTTTATAAGTTACACACTCATAAATAAAAACATATTATTTTAAAATAAAATAATAAAATTATAAATGAATCACATGTACATGATAGTGGCATGAAATATAAAAATTACATTTATGGTGTATCTGTTTAAAAACATTCAATGTTTTTGAAAGAATCAACCAATTTCATAAACACAATTAAAAAATCTAAAAATAAGATTTTTGAATCAAAGTCTCCCATAACACTTTGATATATTTTAATGGAAATAAAATTTTAAAACATTAATTTCCATATAAATTAATACTTAAAAAAATTTTGAAATCAAGGACATAAAATATAAAGATAAGAATAAATCATCAGAACATTAAAACTAGGTTTTTAGTTTAAAAGTCATCTAACACTTGAGAAAAACATGAATATGAATAACTAAATAATACCAATAAATAAATGTTAAATATAATTATTATATATTAGTTCATGGTATAAAATGTAAAAATATTTTTATATACACTTTATTGGATAATAAAGGTGCATTACATCCAAACATGCCTCAATGAAAGGCGATTATGATGAAGTCCCTTATCATGAGTATAACTCATTATATAAAATCAGTAAATTCTTGAATAATAAACATTGGTTAATTGATTATTTATTTAGATTCATTTCAATAGTATTTGTTATTTTATATCATGTATTACCATGTTATAAATATTACATAATTATTTAAGTTCTGATCGGACATTTTGTCGACGTTTGGTACTTTAGTTGAAAATAATCATTGTTTGATGTCACTAGTCCATGTGTTCATAATTAAAAAATCTCTAAATTATATTCATGACATTATTAAAATTTTTATACATATATTATCACTTTAAATCAGTCTATGAAGTATTTTATGAAAAAGGGGCTACATTATAATAATGGGGATACTAAGTTGTACGTACACATGTATAACATTTTCCATTTCCCATTGATCATTATAGAAATAAATTAAGTATTATTTTTTATTTCCAGAATTTTAATAACTTCATCAATATCATATTAATAATATAATTATACTTTTATATATCATAAAAGTGATATAATGAAATAAATGAGTCAAATCACTTTGTGGAGGTGATAGTTCACACGAATGACTTCATCATTTTTATACGCTGGGAATGTAAGAATGTCAGTGATATATTATTATATTATTATAATTATTATGTCATTAATATCACATATATCATTTAATTCCATTAATATAACCTGTCTTAAGATATGGTTTTGAAAAAAAATTTGATCAGATCATGGAGATGATAGTTCACAAGTACACACGAACAATTAATTCCATTCCAATTTAATGGAAGTGGATCTGGATTTAGGTGGTGATATTATCCTGATAGAATCTCATTATATTTAGGATATTGTATTTTTTATTTCACATAGGAAGAAGTATATTTCAAGGATGTGGATGTAGAAATAAAATAGAAATACTTAAAGGAAAAAATACCTCTTATTCGATAGATCATCTTTGAAGAACACCTTAACACATGTAAGGAGGGTGTTATTCATAAAATGAGGCCTCAATAATGTGGGTAGGGATTATTGTAAAGGGTTTTTTTCTGATATTAGCCCATACATAATGTTTTTGATCTCTGAGTAATAGATATTAATGAGTGAATTTTATAGGAGGGTGAGGGGCACCTATGGAATTATTAAAAGTATTAAATTAATATAAATTTAATTTTGATTCCAAATGGTTCCAAGTTTATTTTATAAGAATATATGATAATTTTGGGTAAAAATATAATAATTTAATTATAATTATACATTTTTTGTATAAATTTCATTCCTTATTTTTTTAATCCTCTTTAACTCTTAATGTTTTATCATGTAATTTACACTTTGAGAGTAAAAATAATTACAAAATCATGAAAAACAACTAATTAATGATTTAGTAATGAAATTTATTGAATTGTTTAATCATTTTGGCATAAAATATATTTTTATTAATTTTATATAACTTAATTATGTATTTTATAATTTATGTTATGAATTATGTTAATTTGGACACTATCCAATACATGCCTTTTAAAAAAAAGATAACAACTTGATTCCATCGAGAAAACTACATTAACTCAATTATATCATATAATATTCATCCATAAAATATATGGATGGAATAAAATAGTTTAATTTATCTTTATATATATATTTTTAATATAATTTATTTGATTATTTCTTTAATAAATCAATTATTATATCATCATTGGGTAATTATTTAATTTAATAATTTAATTCCAAAAAAAATTAAATAAATTACCATGATATATGTAATATTTTAATAATTATAATGACTATTAAATGTATAATATATAACATAAATAACTCTATATTTAAATTGTTTTAGTTAGGAGATAAATAATATGACATATTTTCCTTTACATTAAATTAAATGTTATAAATCTCATAATTACACCCAAGTGGATTCAAAAGGTCAAAAATTCAGACCAATGAACGTCATGCTATCCAATAACGGATATAAAAATATTAATAAAGGGTTTATGGAAATTTTAAAATACTATAATATAAATTTTACCTTTAATTATCCTATTTACCATTTACTCTAGTAAATAAAAACTAAAGTTACTATTCATCAAAAATTATTTTGATCTTTTTGGATTAAATTTTTAATATTGATTAAAAAAATGTATGGAATTTTTTTGAAACATCTACTCAAATAAGTTCTTATGTTATGTTTAATACTAACCCAGTTGATGGATCGAGAAAACAAGTTTTTTTAAGTAAAATGTTCAAAAGTTCACATAGTTTTTAAATTTAAATTTAATTTGAAAATGAATACATTCTTAAAATTATATATTAAAACCTTATAAAATTATAACATATCTACGTAAATAAATTAGATGAAAAGAAATGTGGAATAAAAATGCAGTATTTTAACTATTCATTAAAATAGGGATTTTATCTAAAAAATACCAAAAATTTAACCAAAGTACTATTTTATGTCCTGAATCCAAATATAAATAATTTCATTCCAAATATAACATATTAATGTGAAAAAAACTAGATTTAAAATGATTTTCCATCCAATGTTGGTAACAATGCCTTTTTTTAAAAATACTCCTTTTATTCATCCATAATTATTTCTCTAAACAATTATAAATTCTATAAACATGTGTAAACCCAATTCTATTAAATTAGTTAATATAATTCATTACCGTAATTATAACAGTTATGCGATAACTAGAACTTCAAATAAAAATATTAATAATATATTATTTTTTGGTATAACTCAGCCTTGGGTGAGACATAAGATTTCATCGAAACCCAATTTTGTGTGTCAAGTACCCTATCAGTCATTGAGTCACTTTAAAAGTAAAATTAATATCTTACTCATAAATATTAAAAATTATGAAAATTCTTATTTTATAATTACCTAGGATGTTACACAGTTCCTCTTATCGTGTCCCATCATTCCATATTCAAAACAAACCAACTAATGTTCCTTTCTTTGAATCTTAATATTCTTCTTCTTAGAAGGATGGTTCCTGGGATCCTTATAATTTGGATTAATCATTAATGAATTATCTTGGTTATTCCAAATGATACGTACCATAAGCATATCAGTTTTTCATACCCAATGTCTCTATCAACATGGATATTATGTGTAATGATTTCTACAGTGTCCTCTATCTATTTTTTATACTATAATTGATAATAAAAATAGATATTATTCATGTTAGTGGGAAAATAATTAGATATGTGCACAGCGCATGAGGGGAATCAAAACCTGAGATATTCAATAGTTCAATTTAGCAAATCATGTAGACGACAAGAACCCTAGATGGCACTAAGTATCTTAATATTCACATGATTAATGAAGTGGTGACATCATATATCCCCGATCTACCCTTCTTTTATAGAGATCCTAATGGTGAGAATAAATTCTATAAACATATCATTCTTCATTTTACAATTAACATATCATTGGATATAAAGGATAGAATTGGACATTGGACATCCATAGAGTCATCGATATACCTCTAATAGAGATATACTTCTTCCTTACAAGAATATCAACATTAATATTCAAATTTTTTTTATTAAAATTAATTTTGGAATGATATTATTTTAATTAGAATTCCAATTTTTCTAAAAAGTAAAGGTAGTTAATTAGTAATTTTTTGAATAAAATAATTAGAATAAAAAGTTTAAATATAATTAAAATCTTTTAATCTTGTACTATTATTTGAAACATAACACCCCTTTCCATTTCCATAAAAATATATTTGGTTTTATATATTTTAGTGTAAAGTATCCATATACTTGTTCTCATATCCCAAAATTAGGTCTTTCATGCAATTTAAAAGGGTTTAAGCAGGAATAACTTATAAACAAAATTAACACATAGTCCCTTGATCTATTGATTGGAATAACCAATCCCGAAATAATATATTTTAATGATTTCCTAACATTTTCCACTTAGATACACCATGTTTGGCTCCAATGTCCACCTCTGACCTAAAATAAGTTAAATCTACCCAAAAATATAATACAAAAATTTCCATGATAATTTAAATCACCTCAACATTGGTTGGTCAAATACATTGAACTATAAGGTCGAATCTAGGTTATGAAGTTGAATGATATACCAAAAAATATTTTGTCTTAATATATTTTTATACATATTAGTAAATCTTATTTAACCTTTTACATGGCTTGATAATACTAAGTGCATTTTACTCAAGTGATTAACGATGTCTGATAATATATTTATGCACAACTCGGTTAAAATTTATTCCTGCTAGCATCCTTGTAAAATCATTTTTTATGTGACTGTATAAAATACACACACATATAAAATTAACCATGGAATGTAATGAAATATAATATTACTATCATGATAATTAGATTATCTAATTAGTTAATTTATCCATAGAATGACAATCTAACGCTTTACCATAGAGAAAAACTCTTTAACCAGAACATGGATCATGTTGCAACATTACTCCATTTCTAATATGTATCGTATAGATTGATTTCACCACATCCCATTGGTTCATACCATATTATCTCTATTGGGATATCTACCCATACATATAATTTTACTCATACATAGGTGAGCGGATCTAATGGATTGGATAAAGGGGGTTTACATAAAATAAACCACATGCACACATTCCCTTACATAATAATACGCAGGTGATGGATCATAGGCCATCGATAATAATTATACATTGATAAATTGATACAATAAAAGAAAATAACCATACACATGGTATGGTATAATTTACTGATCATTTACACAGTGAAATGAAATGATCATATATATTTAATCTTATTATCCATAACACCAATATTTTTTTAATAAGATAATGAACCCATAATTAATAAAATTAAGTAAATTTATCTTAATTCTATCCCATATATTTGTAAATATCAAGATATATCTCCATATATATTTATCTAGATATATCTCTAGATATATCTATTTTTATATGTCTACATATATATATTTCTCAATATATCTATACATATATCTATAGATATATGTATCTAGATATATATCATGGCATATTTCTAGATATATATCTAGATATATCTTTATAAATATTTCTTATAAGATTACTATTTACATTATTGAGTATGATAAAAGGAAGAGGCGATGATATCATATTATTAAAACAAATTAATTCATGTGAAATAAAAAACAAACACATATAATGAATGAATGATTAAGAAATAATTATGAATTTACTATGTGATTCATCTGATACAACATTTTTGTTTCAAACATAGTGGGGTAATCGTTTAAAAGATTTTACACATCGTCTCTACTTGTTAAATCACGTGTATTCATTTATTTGTGTGATAAGGAGATCATGTCCAATGAAAACAATAGATTAATTAGAGTACATTAATAAACCATAAACATAGGGAGAGGACTGTAACAAATAATTCATAATTAATATATGATCAGTTAAATAATTACCCAACATGTAATTTTTATTTCATTGTTGACCTGATGGAATGAAATTCATCGCACCATCATTTCACTATAGGATGTAAGAATTGAATCACAATAGTACTGTTCTATATGTTCAATACAATATATGATCAACACCATATGACCATGATGTTATAGAATAATTGATCTCGATGGATTGTGTTTTTTATGGTCGATCACATATGTTCTCTTTACAAAGGTTAATGAACACTTGGTGTTCTCTTGAAATCTTGAAAGAGAAATGGTGGGGGTAGATAACTTGGGATTGAAAAAATCTCAACTGATCTAATGTGTAAACTAAAAGTCAATTAGGATATTTATAAAAATAGTTAGTTGTTATATATGGTCTATGGTTGGAAAATCACATAGAATCCCACATCCATCTTTAAAATTCTCAATTGACTCGATGTACAATAATAATAATAACAATAATAGTAATAATAATAAAAATAATTTTTTTGACATGTGTGACACATTAATAATATATGTAAATATCATTAATATCATCCATCCCATCAAAATGAGTTTTCATTCCCTCATTAACACATACCAATCGTCAAATAATTTATATATAATTAAATAATGGTCTCTACATTAATCTACGATAAATATAACACATATTTTTGTTTCTAAACATGAAATGCAATATTTATTGTTAACATTTGATATACTTTACTATTTTTAATAACATAAAACTAAATTATTACGATCATAATACAAATACACAGAAATTTCATATATATTTATTATTATAAGGAATTATTTCTAGACCGCAAAATTTGAGGGCATATAATTCTAAGGTCTGGATTACCCAGAATGATCCATTAGAAAATGTTAATCTTTAAATATCACACATGAGTGTTTTCCTGATAAAAGTAGAATAACTCATAAACGGTATCCTGAATCACAAATCTGAGGGCACCATTGCGTTCAAGATGGCGGGTTTACCTAGGGGGGATTAATTTTAGTCAGCACAGGCCTTTAGTGAGGAAACCCAAAAATGGAATAAACGAAAATAAAATAATTTTATTTTTCAAATACTTATAACTCACGAACGGTGATTGGGATTAAAAATTGGATACCACCGCTAAACACGTGAGGGTATGATTTCCTCAGGTAGATCCTAATATTGGCAGATGTGGGTCAATAGTGGAAGATAGTTTTTGGCCATAAATAAAATAATTATGTAACAATTATTTTATCGTAAAATCCTTACAACTCATAAATGGTAAATCGAATTGGAAATCTGAGAGTACTATTGAGAACTTGAGGGAATTTTTCCCGTAGGCAGAGTCTAACCTCACCTGCGTAGGTCGAGGGGGGATGTTAGCACTTTTTGATCTATTTTTGGTACGTTCAATATATGTGCGAGTAGGTTTTTTTATCTTTTTATACAATGCTCAGATTGAAAATATGAGGGAACCATTGAATTTGCAGCACCAAGATTCTCTTAGGTGAAGCTTAACTTCGACCAGTAATGGTCGGATGAAAAAGAAAATATTTGGTTATTTAAAAATAATAATAATAAAATAACTATAAGTTATTTTATTCTTTCTGCAACCATTTCTCAGTGGATGGTGGGACCGCAGTGCAATGACAAATATTAAATAAGAGGCTTTTAATGTAATGTCCCTTGGGTTGTTTAACCACAATGTTCATGGGATTAAAAGTTCATTAGTTGATGTTCATTAATAAACCATATTAATGAACACAACATGGAGTAGTTTCTTTTATTTCATCAAACAGTTTTCTTGAGAATTGGGAACCCACATGATGAACCTCAGATGAAACACCAATTAATTCCATCTCTAATGAATAACAGGGGACAAATGATAACCGTTGGGGGAATCGATCTGAGAATTGATGAACAATGATGAAGACTTTGAACGTGGAATCCTTCTTTCATCCGCAATGGATTCCAACAAATCTTGGTAGTGGGTTTAATTGTTTTACATATTTAAAATCACTATTTCCCTATTCTTGAATAATATGAAGAGAACAGATAAACTGACCAACGTGTTAAACCATATTTCATTGTTTGTTGCTAGAGGTTGATGTAGGGATTCATTATGTGGTTTTAATGATTCTTATTCTTCCCCATGTTTCAGCACTAATGCCGAGGGCACATGCCAATCTGAACAACGCCCAGACCCTCTGTCATTCTTGGATTATGTGGTTTTTTTGTGCACAACTGAGAAACGTAGCCTTAAGATGAAACTAAGGGCCACATTGCAAAGTCAGTGACCCTAGAGGTCTGTCATTGCAGACAAGAAAAAAATGGACAACTACTGTATTTCCGGTGGCCCATAGAAGCATCCTCTGGCACAAAACCACAGGCATGATACCATCGACGCAATAGTGGTGGCCGATCAAGCTGGTCATATAGAGGAGCAATGCCCGCAGGCGCCGAGGTAGCCATAGTCACAACCAGTCGGTTCACCATGGTGGGAGGGCATGGCGCCGACATGCTATGTGGAGAGAGGAACATCCTTCTTGGGTTGCTCGGTTGGACCCCCGATCGACCCCAGTCGGCCATTTCAAAAGATGCGATGGCACCCCACTGGCACCAACGGTTGGCCACAATGGACGTACTGCATCCTATTGGCGCGACCAGCCTACTTCTATGTGGGTAGGGTTCTTCCTGGGGGGGCGAACCAACCATCTGGGCCATGTCAGCCACAAGGTCAGAACCACAAACCGGGCCAGACTCGTGGGCCCAATGGGCCAGCTGAGTCAGACCCCTATCGGACCCGGACCCGACCGACCTCATTTTCACAAAAACTTGAGTATCTCGCATATCGAACCTCTGATTGATGGACCGTCTGTAGTGTAAGGACCATCTCAATAAGGAGATACTTTTGAGACAGTCCAATTTTGTTTGGGTAGAAGTTGGATTGCGGCTGGGTTGGATCATACTTGAATCTAACCAGGCCCTAAATACCTTTTTTCTTACATCTCACAGACTCATTGTACGATTGACGTGCCATATGTCACATTGGAACCCTTATGACAAGGTGTTAATTCAGGTAATTTCTTCATGAGACTTCATGGAAGTTTAAATATGACCAGTGACTTGGGGAGTGATTTCATAGGAACTCAAGCACACCGAGTGCAGGAATCCTGTGGTTATATGTCAAGTGAAGAGAGACCCTTTTTGGATGGGCATTAGAATGACCCTATGTGGATCAACATTAGCATAACCTGATGAGGAGAATCCCTAGAGAAGCATATCGTGGATTATTGACTTACAATCCTGTGTGGATCGAGGACTTACGCCCTTGTGTGGATCGAGGACTTAAGACCTTGTGTGGATCGACGAATTACGACCCAATGTGGATTAGTGACTTACGAACCTATGTGGATTAGAAATAGAGTGACTTCTTTGTGATTCAGCGGTGAACTTTTCAATGGAATAAGATGATTTAACTTTATTATTAATCATAAAAATTTCTCTTATTTATGTTATATATCTGGTGTAAGCTTTATTCTACATTGTTCTTTGTAATTTTGATCATGATTTGTGGTTTTTACATTGTGCAATTCAGGGAGACCTTCGGGGGTATCGGGGTCCCTATTGGGTATTGTCATACTCACCCCTACATGGTCTTCATCCACTCCTTGTTGTGTCTTGTGAAGTTGAGGGAATGCATTGCCATAGATTTTGGAGCTCAGACTAGACAGTATATGGAGGTGACAGGTTGATGTAGAGAGATAAAATGACAAGATATACGCACCCTTCAAGTAGGATCATTAGTGGATGCACTCATGAGCTATTTTTTCTTTTTGTTGTACACTCTTTTAGTTGGGTTTGTATACATGCCCATTCTGATTCAGTTTACACATTTACTTTCATCAGTGATACTACATGGTTTGGTCTTGTTTTGTATATGGTCTGTGTGTTTGCAGGATTAAATGCATTGCCTTCCCTTTTCGGGATATTCCATTACGGTGCTAATCACCGACCATTGGACTATGGATGTTGGGATTGGGTTTTCCATGACACCTACCCTGGGGGACGGGTTGTGAAAAAGTGGTATTGGAGAGTGGTATGTTCTACTAGATGAACAATGAGTCAGTGTATTCAATAGAGGAAATAGTTTTAAGTGTCTTTAGTTCATATTTTAGTCTAGGGAGTCTAGTGTTGGAGTGGCAGCCGACACATCCCTATACCAGGACCCCGAAATCCGTTTTCTGACTCAGTAAACAAAAATAGTAGTTGAATGTGTTTTGAAATTTTTTTTTTCTTCCCTTGATCTCTTTTTAGTCAGCTTTCTATGTATAAATTATTGACCATGGTTTATTTTGATTCTGTTTCAATATTCCTCCATGTAGACAACAATCCAAGATTCCAATGCATGACCAAGATGATAGTACAAAGTGTGATAAAGATTTAGTATAAGGAATGTTTCCTGAGATGGTACCATCGAGCAGTGTCCCAGTGATACCACTGCCCGTTGGTCAGTAGTTACTACTGGTACTACTAGAAGAGGACACATGTAGGCTCAGAGCCTTACACGATTTTTAATGACAGATACCCATTGGGTTCTAAGGTGATCCTATATCACATCAGACTAAGGACTGGCTTGAGGTGGGGGACGAGTTTCCATCTAGCTAGGGAAAAATTAGATCAGATGGTGGTCCTGACAGTGGGCATTCTACATGTCTCAGTAGGGCTATAAAAGTGTTTATATTAGGCTGATCTTACAATGAGGTGAATTTTCCATAGACAAAGCTTGTGAACATTTCTTATAGAAGGGGGCCTCTTTCCATAAAATTCTAAGGGGTATGTGTTCCCAAGATCTTCTACAACATTGATCGGATGACATGTCAGTAGTTGAGAATTTATCAAGGCATTCCGACCATTCCAGGTAATTGATGAATTCGATACAAAAAGTGCTTCTAGGCTTGGGCCACTGGGTGTGATGTGTTTAGGGACTTCCTAGACATCACTATTCCATTGTGCATTCCAACTTATTTTACGATGATAGAGAGAACCGTTTGTGGTTTAACATCTTGGGCTAAGTAGATACATCCAATGAATGTCAGTTGTGGGAAATAAGGAAACTAACATCAGTTTAAAAGAATTGGACACGAAAAAATGATGAATAAGTGATAGAGATAGTTGAATCTTCAGGGAAGAAGATATTGAAGGGGAGCTAGGAGACTAGAAGGAGGTCATATAGATTTCGACATGTAACAAAAACCACCCAAATGTAGTCCCCACCAGGATCAGCAAGCTGGAGGAAAGGGGAAGGGAGTAGCTACATGCGGATGAGGAGTGTGACCTAGGGGCTCTTGGAATGATTCATGTTATGGTCTCTGAAAACTACTAGCTTCTGTATTAATAAACATTTTAACTAATCATTCCTTCTTTCATTAATCTTGTTCAAGACCTAGATTTTATAGATTAACCATTGAATTGAGCCTTACGTCTAAAGATACCTATTAGTGAAGAATCAATAATCACACTTATGATGACGGTGTGATAAAAACCTTGAGGTGAGAGTTTTGGTTTGAACCTCTTGGTAGTAGCATTGAGGACATACAATTTTAGTTTGGGTATGAACTGGCCATCCACATATCATTCTTAGATAGTCTGTTTTAGGAAAAAGGATGTGGTATATCTATAGTATTGGAATGGGGTTTTTCTTGTTTGTTAGAAAGGAAACCTTGGAAGTACGAGATAAACACATGCATAGGAGGATGAAACTGATCAAACTTTAGTCGGCCAGCCTTACCCTCATGGTAGTGGATTTTTTGAGTTTTCAGTTCCCATCGATAATGATGTAGTGGGGGAACATCCTTTCAATAGATGTTTCCAGGACTACCTCCCCACATGGGGAGGGACTTATATATAATTATACACCTCAACATGGCACCAATATCAACTTCAGTATATCGAAGGTCTTTTGTAGAGCATTGCAAGAAGGGGTAGTTGGTAGAGGACTTGCAGATGAAGGAATTAGTAAGACCCAGTGTTCGAGGATATGTGTGGATTACTGACACATTATCCAAGTAGATGTGGAGAATGAGTACCCACTACCAATGGGATGACGGGAACATCATCCAGTTAAAAGGGGTAGCCTTTCAGGTGGATGGAAAGGTGCTTATAGAGATTATAATAGTAGAGACAGTGTTGATGGATGGAGTTCCTCTAGGACGATGACATTGAGATAGTATACCATCCTAGGAAGAGGAATGTGGTGGTAGACACAATTAGCAGTAGGTATTGTTTACAGTTTCTATGTGGGGTGACAGAGAAGGTATCCACGTTTCACTTATCCTTCTTGGATAGTGATAAAGAATATTACGTAAAGTCTATGATAGTCACTTCCCACTCTTTCAGCAAGTTAGAGAGGCACAACTTTGGGATGTTGACTTTGAGACCCAACGTGCTCATAAATCCTTAGGGTAGACTCCTAAAAGATTTTCTCAAGGTGGGGAGCACATCTTCCTTTTCAGAGGATGCACCATGGTAGCAGCGATGCTATGAGAGTATGTGTTGAGATAGTTACACACATACCGTTTCGAAGTACAAAATGGTGTGGGGAAGATGTACCTGGACCTCCGACATCAGTAATGGTGGCCAGGGGTGAATAAAATGAGTTGTAGAGTTCATTTCATGATTCCCCACTTGTCCCCAAGTGAAGGTCAAACATCAGGTTCCAATAGGCTTAGCCTAGCCACTTGAGGTGCTGGAATGGAATTGGGATGGAATCTTCATGGACATCATGACAGGGATAAAATGTATGCCTAGGGGAAATGATTCCATCTTGGTGATCATTGATAGACTCAAAATGTCATCCCACTTCCTACCCATCTCAGTGCATGGATCAGTAAAGGGCTTGGGATACCACTACATACATGAGATAGTACGACTTCATAGGATTCCATTGATGATTTTCTTAGATCGTGATGTTCGTTTTACATCCTTGTTGTAGAAGGGATTGTAGCATGCATTCAGGACTCAACTACATTTGAGCACTGCCCTTCATCCTAAAATAGATGGTCTGACTGAGTGGACAATTCAAATTCTTGAGGACATGATCCATGCTTGCATCCTTGATTTCGGATTTCGTTGGGAGATTCGATTTCCCTTGGTGGTGTTTGCATACAACAACAGCTATCACCCCATTATCTGCATGGCACTATTTGTGGCCTTGTATGGGCGGCCATGCAGATCACTTCTATACTGGACAGACCCAAGGGGGGTCAGCACTTATGAGTCCAGAGTCGTTATGACCTGCCACTAAGAAAGTGCAGATCATCTAGGAGCAGATGAAGACTGTACATAGTAGTTTAAATTAGTATGGTGAATTAAGATAGTGACCCGTGGAGTTCGAGGAGGGAGACCGTGTCTTCCTTCGGGTCTCACACTAATGAGGTTTTGGGGGATTTGGCTGGAGAGACAAGATATCATCAAGGATCCTCGAACCATTCTAGATTCTTAGTAGAGTTGGTGAGGTGGTGTACCACCTCTCTCTTCTACCACAGATGCATCGGGTGCACAATGCTTTTCAAATTTCATAGCTGAGGAGGTACATGTATGATCCATCACACGTCATCAACTGTGAAGAGCTGTTCAATGATGATGGGATGACGTTTACGGAGTTCCCAGTGGAGATAGAGGATTGACATGAGTAGGTCCTTCCTCGATAGTTTATTCCTTTGATTAATTTATGTTGGGAAGAGAAGAATATATTGGAGAGAACATTGGAGTGGGATGCTCATATTTGTTCCTAGTACCCTAGTTAGTAATCTTAGCCATTATTATGGATTTGGGGATATAAATCCCAAAGTTGGGGAGAATGAAAATACCTAGAAATTCCATATATTTTAATTATTATTTGTAATTATTTAGAGATCGGAAAATTTTACAGCATGTGATTTTGGGTTCCTGGGTGCCCAGAATGATCTGTCTAAAATGTTACGCTTTAAATAGTGTGCCTGAATATTTTTCCTAAAAAAGCGGAATAACTCCTAAATGGGTGCCTACATCAGAAATCTGAGGGCACCGTTGCATTCATGATGGTGGGTTTACCCTAGGTGTGACTTTTGTTTAGTTGGCACATGGCTTCCGTTAGAAAACTCAAAAATGGAATAACCATAAATAAAATAATTAAATAAAATTATTTTATTTTTCAAATGCTTAAAACTCAAAAATGGTGAATCAAATTAAAAACACAATACCACTACTCAACTTGTGCGGGTATACTTTTCTTAGGAAGATCCTAACATTGGCCAACACCGGCTAATAATGGAATTTAGTAAATGAAGATAAATAATATAATTTAGTAAAAATTATTTTATTGTCAAATTCTTATAAAATTAAAATGTCAACTCAGATTGAAATTCCAAGAACACGGTTGAACTCGTGAGGGCATGTTCCCCTTAGGCGGAGCCTAACCCCGATCGACACGGGTCGATAGTTACTGTTAATAAATTTTGATTTTTTTAATGTACGTTCACTAAACTTGCGAGTGGGTTTCTCTATATTTTTAACCAATGAAGATATTGAAAATCAGAGGGGACCATTGAATTTATAGCACCGAGATTCACTTACGCAAAGCATAACTTCAAACTGTAAGGGTTGCATGAAAAATAAAATAATTGGACCTTTAGAAAAATAATAATAAAATAAATATAAGTTTTTTTTTCTTTTCTTCAACCGTCATGTGGCAGATTGCAGGACCACTGTGTAATGGAAAACATTAAATAATAGGCTTTTAATGACATGTCATCTAGGATGTGTAACCACAATGTTCGTGGGATTAAATTTTCATTAATTTTAGTTCATTAAAAAACCTTCTTAATGAACGCAACATGGTCTAGTTTATTTTATTTTAATAAACTGTTGGCAACGGAATTGGAAACCCAAAGGTGGAACCTATGAAGAAACAACGATGAGTTCCATCTCAAGGATAAATGGTGGATGAAAGATGGAAGTTGGGGGAATTGATCCGGGAATCGACGTACAATGATGAACGACTTCAAATGCGAAATCCTTCCTTCTTCGAAATGTATTCCCCTGAATATAGGTAGGGGGAATAATTTTTTTACTTGTTTAATATCCTTCACTACCCATTCTTGAATAAAATAAAGAATATGAATCAATTGACCAATGGGTTGATCCATGATTCATTCTTTTTTGTCGAAGGCTGATGTCGGGTTTCATTATGAGGTTTTAATGATTATTATTCTTCTCCTTATTTATGAGTTAAAGCAAAGGGCCCGGGCCACTCCAAACAAGGCCCTAAAACTATTTCATTCTTGGTTTTTTTTTCTTTTTGAATAACTAGACAATGTGGCAACAAGATGAAACTGTGGGCCTTGCATTGAAGGTGGAGACTTGGGAGGCCCGTAGGTGCAAACATGGAATAAAACGGACCACTGGAGCATCTCCAGGGGCCCGTAGAATAAACCAAAGGGGTGACAGCACCGGCTCGGCAGCCTTGGAAGCTAGAAGTGGAAGCTAACCGAGTCAGCCACGTGGAGAAGCAGTGCCTATAGGTGTTGTGGCGGTAGGAGCCGCATTGGTGGAAAGGGACGACACCGACGTGCCACCCAGGTAGAGGAGGGGCCTGCTCGGGTTGCTTAGCTAGAAAAATAGCCGGATCCAGCCGGTAGTTTCAGAAGAAAGGGTAGCGCCCTGCTGACAACTCTAACTAGACACACTGGATGCACCTCGTCCGTTTGGCGCGACTAGCATGCATCTGTGCGGGCTGGGTTCTTCCAGGCGGGTCAGACCCGCCCGCTAGGAAGGACCCGTGAGCCGGACCGGGTCCGACAACTGGTCCGGAACCGCCATCAGGGCTGGACCCGCTGATTGTTCTAGACCCGTGGGCCCAACAGGCAGACCTTGCCACACCCCTACTTGACCAAGACCCTACCAGACCCATTTCACTAAAACATGAATATTTCGCATACCGGGCATCCGATGGATGCACCGTCAGTGGCATTAGGACCCTCTCAAAGAGGAAGTACATTTGAGATACTCCACCTATGTATTGGTAGAAGTTGTATTATGTCCAGGTTGGATCAGACTCAAATACAACTGTGCACTAAATACCATTTTGCCTATATCTTACAGACCGAGAGTCTGATTGACGTGTCATCTGTGGCATTAGGTACCTTATGAGAAGACGGCCCTTTGTGTTACTACTTCGTGAGACTTTATGGTAGTTGAAATATGACCAATTACTTGAGTAAATGTTTATAGGGACATCAAGTGCACCATGAGTGGGAATCCTATGGTTGGATGTCCTGTAAAGTACAACCCTTTATGGATCGACATCAGACAGACCCTGTGTGGATCAGTAGTAGCGCGACCCGATAAAGACCAGTCTTAGAGTGGCCCATCGTTGATCAACGACTTACATACTTGTGTGGATCGAGGAATTAAGACCTTATGTTGATCCAATACTTACAACCCTGTGTGGATCGACAACTTACGACCCTATGTGGATCAATGACATAACACCCTGTGTGGATCGGGGAACTACAACACTATGTGGATTGGAAATAGAATGACTTATTTGTTCTTCAGTAGTGTAACTTCTCAATAGAATAAGATGATTTAGCTTTATAACCAATTATCATCATTTATGTTATTTAATTTATATACTTGGTGTGAGCTATCTTTTAAATTGCGCTTTGTGATTGAAATCATGCTTTATGGTTTTTCCTTTGAGGAATTATTTTAGACCATCGGGGATCTTGGGGTCTCTAATGGGAATTGTTATACTCACCCATGCACGTGCTTTTCCTGCAACTTGTTGTGTCTTGTGCAGATGACGGATAACTTTAATTGAGATTTGGGAGCCAGGACTAAACAATGTACAAAGGTGACCAGTTGATGTGGAGAGCCACATTGATGAGCTGTACCTACCCTTCAGGTAAGAACCTTGGCAGACTACCTTAGGATTTTTTTTCCTTTTTCTATACATTATTTTAGTTGGGTTTGTATATGGACCCATTCTACTTCAGTTCACACATTTACTTTTAGAAATCATACTACGTGGTTTTCTCTTGTTTTGTACCTTGTCTATGTATTTGTAGGTTTAAATGCAATGCAATCCCATTTTAGGGATATTCCATTCTGGTGCATGTCACGAACCCCTGACCTATGGAAGACGGGCTTGGGGTAGTCACAACATGGGCCCTAGTGGATGGGTCGTGACAAACCAATACCATATTATTATTATTTATTCAAACATTCTAAATTCATAAATTGAATTTTACTAGGATTGTGGACACACATAGTGTGTGAACCTCTAGGACTCTATCTCAATGGCAGTTGGCAATTATGCCTAAATCATAAGATTATTTTATAGAAACATGTCAAGTATTCCATATATAAAGATGTTAGTATCGAAATTACATCTATCCTACTATGAAATTTTATAGTTTAATATAATCCCTATGTAATGATATCTATAATAAAGTGTGTTGCATGCTAATTAAATCATCCTATATGATCAATGTCTCTTTATTTAACCTTTTTAAGTTGAACTAGACCTTTAAACACCATGTATATGGATTTATTTAGGAAAATATATTCCATAAAATTCGATGATATATCTACTTTCATCATTGGACAGAAGACGTAAATCCATTCCCTAAATATAGTATAATTTAATATCACACTTGATGCACCCAACTCACCCTATAAGGATGTGAACATTCATCTTTATGGTTTTATAAATACAGCAATGTGCATGAGTCATGATATTCATTAATGATAATCATAAAGATGGGGGATATTTTAACACATCCTCTTACATGAATATCTAGTGACATATATAAATTTGGGTTTGTTATGGATGTGTTTTTCTCATAACCTCCAATCATGGATTTTACTATAGGAGAACACCATGAATAGGTGCATCAATGTAGTATGAGACTCCTACCTCTAATATCTAGTATTTTCTATGTTATACAAGAAAATATCATGAAACCATAGAAAATGGTTGAATAATAATGTCATGGAGCCTATATGTTCTCATCATAGTGTGGATTTTCTATGTCATATAATCATGACATGTATTATAATGAAATTATAACATAAAAATAACCTGAATAAAAATAATCATGTTGTGACAAAAAAATAATTAATAAAACATGTAGTAAGTATGAAAAATTAGTTGGTTCTAGGAAAGCAACTCTATCAGTCCTCTTGTTGCTTTAAAATATTATTAGTTTTAGAGGATAACATGAATAATTGAAATACTATGACAATAGACAAATATTTTTCAAATATTGACAACTGTTCATCACTAGGCTATTATCCATATGCTTCCATAATTAGATTTTATAGCACATATAATTTCATAACATGGATTATGATAACCCATAACTTCTATTCTATCACGATATATTCCGAATACCCATGTACCCTGATGTAAAAGCTGACATTTTCATAGGCTGAAGGAAATTACCTATCAGAATGGGTTAGATAATAACACCTAGGATCATATGAGATGAACGAGGGAATGAATTTTAAAAAAAGTGTGGAAGGAAGATTATTACAAGTTAGTATTCTAAACACTACAAAAATGAGAAATACTAGAAAAAAATAGAAAAAACAAAAACCAAATAAGCATGTCATCAATTTACTTAGTAGATAGAAAAACATCCTAAAATTACAGAAAAAACCCATTGTCCAATGGTTCAATTTCATCCACCACTTCATAGTGGAAAATTCCCTTTTCTTAGACCTTGCATAAGAGAATATACTATCATCCAAAGGAAAAGGTAGCATGTGAGCTATAAGGCCCAGTATGGTCTCTATAAGTGTTCCAAAAAATATTCCCTAATAACAAAACAAATCATTCATTAAAGTTAAATGAAAAATGTATCTAATAATATATCATTTTTCATATTTTAAACAAAACATGTTTCTTTTTTAAGGATAGATATAATTTCCAATAGAGATAGAATAGAACATTTATATAAAATGCATTATCTAGTTCATCTGAAATGATCAAAAAATTTCAATAATAAATGGAATATAAAATCAACACAATCACAATAAGAAGCATGTACATATGCACTACAGTATGTTTTTTTTCTATGAGATCGTCACACTTTTCAAATAAGTGAACTTGACTAATATGTGTACCCACGCCCATATGCTTATACTAAAAATGACACATCAATATCCCATTAGAGATATGATATAGCAATCTAGGTTTTTGTCAGAGTTTTCATCATCAATACAATTATAGGTAATCAAAATCCTTGCATTCTAGTCCTAAATAACCCACTAAATACCTAGTCTGACCTGTGGTCAATCCATCAATAAATAGAGGGGAAATCATCTCATTGCACGTCAATCATCATTTAAAATTCAAATTGCCAATTTTTCATATCAATATTCAAAATCAATTGGAAAACCAAAATAATGTTTTTTCATCATCTCGTGCCTTTTCAATTCGAAACCCCTCATAGGATATCATAAATTTCATTTATTACATTTATATAAAAATAGTTAACAATTCATTTCATCAACTATAACAATTCTAAAATACACCCCAAATTTCAATCCCATTTGAATTGGGTGGTTTTCCAAAAAACCCATTCCATTTCAAATTGATATTCCAAATCATATCAAATTCGGTTTTCATAAATCAAATGGAATATATTTCAATAAAAAAATGAAAATTATGGATTCAATTATATGGAAAATCTAAAATGGAACCACCTAACTTTAACCAAAGGAACTATTACAAAAAAGACGTTTAACAACACTGGTATTTATCAGTGATACAAAAAAATGCTGACAAATGGGATATTTATCAGTACTATAAGAGAACTAATAAATTAAACCTTTTATCGTTGCTTATTTTGGTGCTGATGAACATTATCTTTATTAGTGCTTTATTTTTAGTTCTAATAAAGGGTATCTTTTGTCAAAGCTTTATTTTTAGCAATAATAATGGGTAACATTTTATCGGTGCTCTATTTTTAGCACTGATGAATAATTATTTCATCAATTATTTTTTAGACTTGACAATGTTCCTAATAATAAAATGAAATAATTACAAAAATAAAATCAAAATACAAAATTATTTTACTAAAAACATATTTCACATTTTATTTATTATTTAATTATCAATAAAAATGATTATTTTTATTATACATGATTAAATATTACAAATTTTTTAAATTATATATTTATGATAATTAATTTTCATATATTTTATATATTAAATATATAGATATATATTATTATATATAAAAATTATTTATATATTAAAACATTTATGTGTTTTACAATAAATAGTCATATATATATATCGAATAATGGGTTATAATTATGATTTAATATGAATTAAAAATATTGACTAATTTCTTAATATTCAACAAGTAATTGAAGGTCTTTTGATTTTCAATTTGACATATATCAAATCCATCTTACATTGATTTCAAATATACTCAATTGATGCATTTTTATATAAAATGAGGACACATAAAACATGTACATTTTTTCAATATTTTAAAAGTCTTCTTATTCTTAATTTATTCAATTTCACTCATTATATCTTATATGAATGCACATGAAATTTTATATTCATTAATAATGATAAAAATATATTTAAAAAATATATATTTATAAATGAGTATATTTGTAAATGTACATTTAAAATTTTAATATAATTATATATTTATAATTATTAATAAAGAGATAGTATTTTAAAATTGTTTATATAATTAAAAATAAATACGAATATATTTAAATAATTATTAAATTTATAATAAATTTACATAAATATTGAATATATTGAATATATTTATATATATATATATATATATATCAATTTAATATATATAAAATTATACAAATATATATAATGATATGAATATTATGTTTGAATAATATTTCTATAATTATAATTAAATAATTATAATTTAATAATTTTACATAAATAATTATAAATAAATAATTATAATATTAAAATAAATATATTTAAAAATGAATATGTTTACTATATTTATAATTATATGTATTTTTTAAGTATATATAAATATTTACAATTTATTATGTGTAATTATATTTATAAATCATTTAACAATGCTTCAATAACAAGTATTGATAAAAGAATCATTATCAAAACTTCTTTTACATTAATAAAATTGATGATTCATTAGTGCTACACTATGTATTGATACAATTAAATTTTATTAGTGCTATAAGATTAGTGCTGATAAATGATTCCTGATCTAATTAAAAAAACCTATCAATTTGCAAACGTTTCGTGATATTAAAAGCTTTATGTGGAAGCCACCAAATACTGGTGCTCCTTCTTGGTGAATCGATGCTTGATCCAAACCACTTGGTTGCCTATAGTTTCTTGAAAATCCTATCTCAAATCTAGTGTTCGATTGAAACTTGGGTTCTCGAAGGGGGTCTCTGATTTTCATCATCCTAGGGAGGTAGTACTTCCAAGTTTCCTTGTGTATTTTTTAGTTTTTTTGATTTCTTCTTTGATGATGTTGTTATTTTTGGTCTGATGATTTTATAATTGTGGGGTAGGCCTTTCGATATTCTCAGTTTGCCATCTTGATTCAACTCCAGATCACTCATGGAGTCTTTATTGTTTATGGACTTAATGGTGACACATGGAATCATTTTGAGTTTTGTTTGTTGTTTTATTTTGTTTCTATTTACCAAATTGATCTACCAAAGTTTTCATATATATTTTTCATTATATATTATATATATATATTTTAGACATGATTAATTTTTGAAATATAAAATATTTATTTAGTGTGTGTGGGAGTTGTTGGTAGGTTAAGTGATTAGTTTTATAATGTTATGCTTTATATCATCTTTTCTCTACTTATCTATTTTGGTGTGATAATACAATATATAGATGAATCATGGAATTTTTCATTCAAATTAATTTATTTATGTTTTTGGGACTATTATTCTCCCTTTATTTTTTTCATGCCTCAGTTATTATTGTCAGCTCGAGGGAGATAGATAATGTCACTTGGACACTATCATGATATAGATTTACATTAACCCCACAAAAGTGGAAACTTTTATTCAATTTTAATTGCATTTCAACATGGGTTTTCAATATTCCTTTTTAAATCTACAAAAAACTTCCCTCACATACATGGATTGAGAAATAAATATCATATTAATTCCTTGAGTAGCTTATAAACAATTTAAATTGTCAACTCACTAATCATCAACATTTAAATGTTGGTAATTATTAATGTATAAAATAATTATCATCCTTCATCTCTTGAAACCAAAAATATTATGTCATCCACATTGATATAAACTTTCAATCAATCTATAAAAAAATATTTTATACATTGATGATTATAAATTCATTATTTTATTAAATTAATTTTTCTTTAATAAGTCTACTAACCTTCAATACCAATCTCATAGTTCTTGTTTCAATTCATACGTCTCCTTTTTCAATTTTAAAAAATTATTCTCATATTAATGAATGAAAAAACTATCTATTTGTTTGATGTAATTCATTTTCATGTAATCAATTAGTAAATAAAAATTTTCTATCCAGTTGGATTACATTGAACTTCCTTGGATTGGTCGTTGTTTTGTTATGACATCCCAAGTGTCTTGAGATATTTGGAAATATTGATATACCATAAATTTTATATTTGATAATTCTATAGGATTCTACATCACTTGTTCCAATGCGTTTTTATATATTCTAATTAGTAGAATAATAGTTTATTATTCTTGTTTAAAATATTTTTGTTTTGTATTTATCCTTAATTTTTAATAATATAATTTCATTTGTTTAGGTTATTTAAGAAATATTTTATGTGAATTAATTATTTTATATAATTCAACTACCCATTTCCTTCAACATTCTAATAATAATTGAAACATCCAAATGTTGAGTTTTCCTTATTAGAATTTTTTATAACTCTCAATTTTGATAATGAATATCATATGTTTATTAACTTATATTTTTTATAAAACTAATATTTTATGAACACAATAGGATGTATACGAACCGAAAATGGACGCACACTAATCGTTTGACAAATGAAGAAGAAGATAGAGTTAAATAGTTCATCATGTTTTCAAGAGAGAATGTAGGGGGCCCTTTAAATATCACTTATACGTGTTTACATGATAAGTATTGGAGACAAATTAGTTTTGAAGAGTTGGGAGAATATTGATGTCTGTTTCACTCCATTGATCAATGGAGACAAAATATGGATTGGTTGTGAATTACTCACAAAGCTAATAAAAAACTAAGGATTCTCTATGCACTTCAATAATGTTGGTTATCTACCTCTTAGCATAACATCTGACCTGAATTTATTTCCCAGTGTCCCTGTGTTTCTCTCATCCCACACAGAGAGAGAAAAATAAAAATTAGATTCTTGAATATAGAGAGAAAATTTTATAGAATAATTTAATTAATAGGGTAAAGGTTTTCTATAAAAAAATATTATTGAATAAGAAACATGAGAATCGGAAAATGGTATGAATGAAAAATATTACGACTTGTTTAAATAATGAATAAAATTTCAAATAAGATAAGGAAAAGTGAATATTGAATGGAGATATGATTGAGATGGTTGTGAGAATGTGTGGGATTAGAGCATCCTGGGGATGTCAGACATGATGTTGTGTTAAGTTGTAGTTTACCAATAGTAGTGATGTAAACAAAAAATCCTTTGTTTTGTTATTAACTTTTTAAGTGATGCAAAACCAATCCTTATTTTGGATCCATTGATCAATAGATCCAAATAGATATAAATATAAATAATTTTCATACAGTTTCCTAACAACCATATAGTCTTATAAACTACAATGACGTCAAAAATGAATCCTTAGTTTAGGTAGTAGATTATATTTGGACCATATAAACCATTTCAAAAGATTCCAAGTATGTTTTGTAACACACAATCTCTATTTTATATAAAATCTATATAATGAAACATATATTTAATTATGATTATTCCATACAGAGTTCATTTTTTTTAGATTATTTTTTTCCATGTGTCATGCCTTTTTAGGAAGAGAAAAAATGATTCTCTACTCAATCACAGAGGTAATCGTGATGTTTCAATAGTAAAATCGTTTTCTATATAATATTTATATTGTTTCAAATTTATGTTCAATTTATTTATTTTTAGCATTAGTTAGATAATATTTTTTCTTATACAGGATGATTTTTTTGTTCGAGTTTGGGTGCTATATCCAACTTTCAGGTTTCTTCTCACATAAAACCATTTAACCCCTACAGTGGTGTATTTTTCACTTTATTTCAAATTTCCTCCACTTCCGTTGTTGAAAATTACATGGTGCTTCCTCTGCTCAATGATATAATTAATCTTGATTTTTTCACAGTAATAGCATTTTCCATTGAATTAATGTATTGTTTGATAATAATGTTTATTTTATTTCTGTTTATTATTACTCCCATAATAATTGATTTCTTATATAGGTGGATTCTTTTGTTCAAGTTGGGGTGGCCTGTATAACAATCATTATTACTCTCCCTTAAATGTTTTTCACCCATGTAGTTGTTCATTTGTCACATTATTTCAAATTACCTCCACTTCCTCTGTAGGAAAAGTGACAACACCAGCTCTGCTAAATCCTAGATGCACTCTTGATGTTTGTAATGTAAAATCCTTGTTCATATAATTAATGTATTTTTTTGTATTTTTTTAATTTATTTCATTTTAGTATTACTCACTTATTAACTTTTTTTTCATAAACATGTGGAATCTTTGGTTCAAGATGGCGTGCTCTGTCCAACATTCATGCTTCTTCTCCCATATAACATTTTCATTGTTGTTCATCTATCACTTTCTTCAACATTACTTACACTACCTTTGTTAGAGGAACAACGGCATTATTTCTACTCAATATCAGAGGTAATCTAGGTGTTTTCATAGTAAAATTATTATCTATAGAATTAATTTATTATTATATATTTTTGTTTATTTTATTTATTGTTGTTACTACTAACATATGATTTTTTTCATATATAGGTGGATTCATTAGTTCGAGTTGGGGTGCTCTGTCCATATTTCATCCATTTTTACATCAAAAATTACACATACTTCTTCAACCTTAGAGCCTTTCACCCATATATTATGGAAATTTATCACTTTCTTCCATGTTCCCTCCACTGCTAACTCACAGATGAAATCTCGATATTTTCACAGTTAAATCATTTTCCATATAATTAATGTATTATTTCATATTTTTTTTATTTCTTTTTATTATTATTCAAAATAATTTCTTTCCTATATTGGTGGATTCCTTTTTTTGAATTGATTTGGTTTGTTCGAAGATGCTCATGCAATGATGGATGTTCAACAAATAATTTTAATAGAAACCATGGTAACATTGAAAATAGTGTTTTGAGAATTTGGGATGTGTAGGAATTAGCTGGACCTCAATCTGAAACACGATGTGACTAGTATGAGTCCTTGTATATCATTATATTCCAAATTTACATTAATATTAATAAAAAAGTCAACTGAATCAATTTTTTCATTATCATTTATAAAATGATGTTTTACTCACTAAAAAACAAGAATACACACATTTATTTTCATGATAATTTATGGAATCAATTCATAAATCATTTGTGACATATTGGAATTTGTATCATGCCATACTGATAGACGATGTGATATGTTTTATTCAAAGTATTTGTTTTATGTTTAAAAACATTTTAATATAAAGAAAAGGGTCAAAATCCAAAACCATAAAACACATTCATATTGTTTTGATACTATAGAAAAAAAATCCAAATTTTATTTGGAATATATTGGAACCAGCCACACCATAATCTGATTCATGGTGTGACTATTATGACTCAATTTGCATCATTATTTAAATTTGACATAATTTTTTTTGTAAAAAACAATCTAACATACTCAAAACCAATACAACACAATTTTATTGTTTTGATACTCTAATAAAATTACTGATTATTAATTTGGGATGTTAATGAATTAGCCACACCTCAATCCGACGCACGCTGGGACTGATATGATTTCATGTGTCTGTTTTTATTTAAAATTGACTTCAATTATAGTATAAAGGCCAAAAAACCGACTGAAAACTAATAAAATCTATTAAAATTGTTTAAATACATTAGAAAAAATAACCATAAGTCTTTTTTTATTTATAGGAATCAGCCTCACCTCACTCCGACACACAATGTGATCGATATGAGTTGGAGTGCATGTTTCAAATTTGAAATGACATTTTATTACATAAAACATGTGACGTAATCAAAACTAATTTAACACATTATGATTATTTTGATACAATAGTAAAAAAATCCATATGTCTTTTGGGACATGTAGGAATTATCCTCACCCCGATCTGATGCATGGTCTAGCCTATATTACTCAAAGTGTGTATTTTTCTTTAAAATTATCATCAATTTTAGAAAAATGGAATACTATCATACTCGAAACAGAAGAAACACATAGTGATTGTTATCATACATTAGAAAAAAGATTTATTATTCATTTTTTATGTGTGGAATCATCCTCACATTAATCTGAGAGACGAGGTGCCCAGTATGACTCGAAGTTCTTGTTAAAGGATTAAAAATGACAATTTTGTTCAAAAAGATTCACGGAATGAAAACCAATCAAACACACTCACATTTTCTTCATAATTTAGGAGTAATATACATAAGTCATTAGTGATATGTAGGAATTTATTCACATCAAACAGATACATGTGGGGATTAGAATGAACCAGAAGTGTGTCTGTCCTATTTAATATGACATTTTAGTAAATAAGACAACTAACGTACTCATAACTGAGAAAAAAAATTCATTTTATTGATAATATAGTAAAACGATCCACATGTCATTTAAGACATGTGGGAATTAGTCTCACTAAAATCCAATTCATTGTGAGAATAGTATAACCCTATGTGCTTCTTTTTATTTATTATTGACGTCATTTTTCGTAAAATAAACACATTCTGTTAATTTTTTTTAATTTATATTAACATAAGAATTGTTTTATTTTACAGGTTCATTTTTTTGCTCGATTTGGGGTGTTTTTGATCAGAAATAGAATGATTTGAGGTTAGGATTAATGTTAAAGGAACATTGATGTTTTTTAATTCATGTAATAATTTCTATTTATGTAATTGTTTTAACCAATGTTCGAAATGGATATAATATAGTGTTTTATTATTATGTTTCTGATTTAAATTTCATCTCATTTAAATCCTATATTATGACTTTTTGGTTTATATCTGGTGTATTTTTGGTCTTTAACTGTGTTGTAATAACACACTATAGTGGTTCTATAGTGTGTTGTTGTAGGACACTGCATTATGACCCTTTATAAGTGATTTTAAAAGAGCTAATTGAGTGAAAAAAAATTCAGTGCTTTAAAAAGTGGTGATAAGTGTGTAATTTATCAGTTCTCATGGAATCAATGATAAAGGATAATTTTATTATGGATCAAAAAGTTTTAATAAATATTTCCTTTAGCAGTGCTAATTAAACAGCCAATAAAGGTCTAATTTATCAACACTTTCTATATTGCTGATAAAGGACCATTTTATCATTGGTTTTTTAGTTCTGATAAAATACCCAGACTGTTAACATCACTTGTGCATTAAGTTTTTTTCTAGTTATAGTGAATTACATTTCTAGGACTGTAAAATGGAGGTATTTTAGGAGTGAGATCATGAACCAACACCCACAACAAGATCCTCAAATGAAGAATGATAATGTTAGAGATCAAGAAAATAAAACCAGAATAACGTTTCAACTAAATATAGTTTAGATACATCCAATACTTGATGATCTATAAAAATATAGGGAGGATGGTAAGAGATATCAAGAGAGATTAAAATAGGATATCAACTTATAGAATATGGATTAGATCATCGATCTACTCATGGATTCTTCATGTGAGTGGGGTGGGGGAGCTAAAATTGATTATATAGATCCTTATCATCCCTGGAAATCGATTTTGGATTATTAGGGTTGGTTAGGACTCTAAATGGGGTGTTGAAAATTTTTTAACCAACTTTTAGAATATTAAAAACATGCATATTTAGTTAGCTGGACAGGGTTGTACTCTTAGAAAAACTAGGCACAATAACTATATATCCCCTATGGATTCACTATCTATGACATATAATTTCACCAAGGTGGGTGAATTCGTTTTCAAACTACAATCCAACGATTAATAACCACACTGTCTAGGGTTACATGGTTTCACTAGGGGCATAGTTTGGGAAAACCATTCAACAACCTTGAACCACCGAAAGAGCCTCCAAAATTCACCAAATATCCCTAGAATAACCTCTAAAAAGTAACAAATAATGAATGATCCTAAAAATGGATGAGGAGTACTTTAAAATGAGTAATTTTACTTTACAACATCCCCACCACCAAAACATTCTTTCTCCAAAATGTTTTTTAGGATGTTTCCAAAATAATGAGATGAGACACTAATCTCAAATCATTTTCACCCTCCCCCAAGTATGATGATAATAAAAACCATGATTAAATATAATATATACCAAATGTATTGTCCTCTAATGAAGTATATTTTTATTACAATAAAAAATTGTGACCGGATTCTCAATCACAGATAAAATAGGCTCAACATCAAGATCACTCCAACTCAAAACATGATTTGGATCATACAAATATTTCTAAATCTATGATTCATTGATCACATTTTTATCAAAATCAACTATGGTGTATTTTATTCATGGAATACACTTTCCGCACCTTTTCAATCTCCTCAAAAGTTCCCAAAAACAAGGAGCAAGCTTCCATTTCATCCCATGATGTTAGTGACCCTACAAAGTTGAAACTCATAAGAAGAATTAGTCACAAACAAATAACTCAAGTAGTCTACCACAGCAGTCATAATAAATATTATACCCCCTATATGATCTCAATATTCTCAAATTAATTATCTAAATCTATTTTTTAAACTATTGAAACAAAATCAGTCCAACCAGGGATGTTTTCCAATCTATGACTAGAACAACATGGATTTTCATGACTTACCATACAAGGCATCAAAAGGATCCATTCTGATCATGGATTGGTAACTATTATTATGATAAATATCTAAAATTATGAAATGGTCATCCAATGATCTCAAAAAATGAATGATTCAGGGATGAAGAATAACATATAGAATATTTATATCTCTCTATATCCAGACATACTTATGGAGATAATGTTTTATACTCAATTAAATAATATATCCCGTTGTATTTTGAAGACCTCACAAAAAATGATAGGTAAAAAAGGGATCTATATCAGAGAGAATAACTGATTAAACACTATGAAGAAGAATAATATATAAAAAAAATAGATTTCTTAACTCCTCAACTTTGGTTATATCATGAATTTGTATAGAATCATCTAATTTCATCAATAGATCGATCACTCTCCGTATCACATTATTCATATACATGGAATTTGGAAACTCAAAAAAATCCATAATGATCTCATCCCACTTCCATTTTGGAACTATATGTGGATGAAGTATTCTTAAAGGTATCTATAGCAAGGTATTGACCAATTAACATGTATAATAATGAGATATAATATTAGCCATGTGTCATTTCATAAATGGCCACAAGAATTAACACTACATCTTGTAGAACATCATTTTCGTTTCTAGGTGCACTGCCCACTGGGATTTATTAAAATATCCCAACTAATCATTTCTCAATTGAGAAGGTACAACACATCAGTTCTAGAACATAATATACCCTTAGAGTAGAATGATCATTCACCAATGGTATCACCACTATTAAGACTATCCCTAATGTTGTTGAATTAATCATCAAGCTTATGCACATGATGAATCATCTTGAAAAGAGAAGAGGTTAAATGAATGATTTTCAAGATAACCTCAGCCTCTATTTGGTAAAATCCAATATAAAACTATGAAAAAAGAACTATCAAGTCTCACTTTTCTAATTATTCTTCATTTTAATGGCTTTGAAGTTTCTTGATTAAACCAACAACAATCTAATTTACATTCCCCAGTGTATAGGCAATGTCAAACTAAA
This sequence comes from Viscum album, assembly GCA_963277665.1. Lineage (NCBI taxonomy): Eukaryota > Viridiplantae > Streptophyta > Magnoliopsida > Santalales > Viscaceae > Viscum > Viscum album. Next base: position 1,596,678,538 of record OY728150.1, read on the forward strand.
AATACTATAGGTAATCCTCCCAATGACTATGATAGAGATTCAAATATTTTTGAGATATTATATAACTAATGATGTTGTGATGAGAAAAGACAGTAAAACTTTCTCAAAAATGATAATGTAGAAAGAAATTAAGTGCATGCATCCCAACTATGAGTTCAAGGTCATGGGTAAGATAACATTTCGCAATGTTTCATATTTTTTGAGAACCATAGGGTACCTTGTGATCACCCATTATAAGAACCCAAACCAAACATGAACATGATTTGACAAAAGAAGAAAACCAAAAAATTCCCATCCACTGGAAGGCTCAACATTGACATAAATGTAAAAACATGTTTCAATGAAACAAAAGATCTATGGAATTTATCATCCCAATAAAAATTCATTCACTTAAGAGGTAGAGAATAATCATAGAATCTAACTTTTAGAAATACTTTTCAAACTGGTTATAATAACCTTATAATCCAAAGAAGATATGAATCCAATTTTTTTAGTTTATACCATTTCATAATAGATTTGTCCCTCTCAGGATCAATTGAAATAACTTGTTCATAGACCACATGTCCAATGAACTACCCATCATGAATATAGTAATCTAATTGAGATATCATTATATAAATGTGGCGATCTATCAGTGTTTCCATAACCTCTCTCATATAATGCTCACAATCCTACTCAGATTTAGAGTAAACTAGGGTGTCATCGAAAATGACCACCCCAAACATTTCAACATACTAATAGATGTCAATATTCATCAAATCTCTAATTACTTTAGGATAATTGTTTTGAAAAAATTGTACGAAAAAAATACTCATAATGGATATATCTACTCTGGAAGGTGGTTTCCTAATTGTAAGATTCTTTTATTATCATCTGGTAATAACCATATTGAAGATCAATCTCCGAGAACAACTTTACTCTTTTATTATTTAAAAATAGATTATCAATATGTGGTAACAGAAAATTTCTCATTACTGTATCTCGATTGTGTTTTTTATAATAAAAAAATTGAAGAATTGCTCTATCTCTAATACTTATAGAAAGAATATGCACCATACAAGCTAAGACACGCACCTGTATAAATCCATTCTTTAATAGATCATCCCAATAATTATTTAACCATATCATTTCATCAGGTTTATTTTGGTATGAAAGTATATATACCAGATTTACATCATGAACTATGGAAATAGAAAATATCACCTCTATTACTCATAGAAATTTAGATAAAGAAGTAGTAAATATGTTGGGAAACCTGATGATATTTGGAGGGAGATCACAAATTTGAGGTTTCTTCTCATGTTCAAAAGATAAAATTAATATTAATAACCCAAAATATAGAAAATAAGGACTATATCTACTCAACATTAGGTCCAATTATCCAAGAATTGTATGACATACCACATGAAGCATTATAAATGATCCCCATCGAAGATAGTAGTCAACTCAGTCAGTATTAGTAATGAGCTAATCCATCCAGAAAATTATATCATGTGGTCATATGTTGAGAAACATAAAATCACAGGTATGTTCGATATCTAATAAAGATAAGTCATAAGTACGATAACATAGACCCTGGGATCACTTATTAATAAGTGTAAAGATAATATCAATCATGTAAAAAATCGTTCATAGGATGATTTATAAGGTTCAAAAAAAGAGTAGATAAAAATGAATGAAATTCACTAGTGTCAAATAACGTTGCCACTAAAGATGATGATATCATGATTGAACCTCTCAAAGTTGGTGAACTTATATCTGCTTCAGATGTAGACTCTTCCATTAAATGAAGAATCACAATTCATGAATCCAATTTTGGGAAGACCTTTTTTTTGCATTATCTAATTGTTTCACTAAATCTATAAGTACAGATGTTCCCATTCCACTACATGGATGATAATTGAAATGGTATAATTTCTCCAGATGTCCTCAAAAACCATAAAAACTATATATCTTTGGTGGTCATAAAAACCATGACTTGAATTCACATGCTTTCAACAATTGAAGAAAATCCAAGGGCCTCTTCCAGATACTATAAGAGGTATAGAGGATGTCATCTATTAATAAATACCACAAGACTCATCAATCATCTCATTTCCTTTAATGGAACACATTTACTCCCCACAATAGGAAGAAAAACACCCATCAACACTAACATTTGATCCATATCAAGATCATGGATCAATAACATATCATGAAAGTCATTATAAGATGAAATATTTTCTGAGAAAACATGGTATTGAATACTATGTCAATGAACCATATCTAACCATCAAGTATTCAAATTATTATTCAATAAAATGTCTATTGTATAATGAAAATGATCAAAAAATATGTTTTTATACTCTTTCACAGTCCTTCTACCATATTTGTGTTTGAAAAACTCTGTATCCTTTGTGTGAGAGATATAACTTGGATAAATTTATTTAGTGAAATTAACACTAACGTCCTTCCACTCTAAACACTATAATGACCCATACTTTTTAATAATATTTGCTTCCAAATTTTGTGTGTCATTTCATTTTATACTCCACAAAACTATATCCATTAATTAATGAAGTGATATCATTGGGTTTTAACTATTAGATGACCATAGGAAACTAAACTCTTAATGTTATGATTATTGTTTATAAATACAAGCGATCTTGGTTAATTAATATAGAAAGAAGAGTCGATGGCCTCATCTAGTAGACTTGGGACATGTGAAGCCCATATGTTAGAGCTTGGGAAGGATGTTGCGTCACTAGGATTTGCTCTAAACCAAGCCCAATCTGAGCTTAACATGTAAAGTTTGAATAAAATCGCTTAAGGGAGAAGTTCAAGCTGATAGAAATCACCACTCGGGCAATGTTGTCCGAGCTGCCCCAAGAGTATATCACTATAAAAAACCTTAAAACTACGTCCTATGCAGGTGATATAAGGGTCTTTGTAATGAGACCTTAGTTACTTTGTGTAATCCTTTTGTATAAATAAAATTGTTATTTCCTATTATGCTAAATTTGTGAATTTCAAATGTTTGAAAAAATGTAGGATGAAGTTCCATATTATAGTAGAATTTGGGAAAAAGGGTATTTTAATATATTTTTATACATTAAATAATTAATAATGTAAATATGATTTTAAAAAAATGGACGTCTACCATTGGGATTAGTAGGAAATTTAGAGTCTAATAGGATCAACTTAATTTTTAGTGAATAGTAAAGTATGAATAGTAATATTACCCTTATGAATAGTAATATGACCAATGGAATATTAACCTCACTTAAGAAGGTATAAATATGGTTTATTCATCTTTAATGGTGATGTGATATAATAGCATAAGTAAATAACTGTTTCAGAATTTATTAGTTAAGTATTAGTATTTTTTGTGTAAATAGTGTTTTTACATAAAAATTAAATATCTTATAATTAAAAAATTGTTTTCATAAAATTGAGTTCATTTTTGAGTTCATAACATTGATATTAGGTTAGGGTGAATTTATGATATTTTTTTAAAATGTTTCATTTTTTAGTGAATAGTAAAAATACAGTTTTGAGTTTCGATGTGATTAATGACATCATTAATGATGTTATAATGATGTAATAATTCTGGTCAACTTGTAAATAGTACAATATGTTATGAGGTGTCCCAATTGGCCAATAACTTTGAAAAATACCATGGTCAAGACCATGGTTTTGCAAATACCACCGATGAGGTGTCCCTTGGAAATTAATTAAATATTTCCTCACTTTTGCTATAAATACAAAGCCATTATCTCATTACGTTCACTCCAAATCCTCCCACCCCACAACTAAGATATGGTCTTTCTAACTCCCAAAGAGTCCTCCGAGGGATCCCTCAAGCCCCAAATTCCCAGCCATCGAGCCCTCTAAATCACTCTTCACAGTAAGGGAACCTTTCAACATCCTCTTTTAAGTCATCACTTCCTTTATGCTAAGTCTTCTTGTTTCAATTTCATTTTTATGGGGTCTATTTCTCTATATCTTTATTACTATCCATTTCATTTCCAAATTATGGGAGACCCTTTCAGCTCTCACAAACCGACTTTTTGAAATTTTATGTGATGTCATTAGACTACCGAATATTCATAAAAGAAATCACCCCTTCTATATTCTATCATGTTTTCTTTTTTCATATGGTATTTCATTCAAATATCCATACCATGAAATTATTTCTATTATATTATTTTCCTATTCTGTGTTATTAGTTATTTATGAGTGGGTGACCCTTGTACCCTCTCTTTTTAATGTTTTCTAAAACCAATTTATGTATTCGTTATGCTGCAGAATGTTAGTCTCAAAATGTATCTATTTTTCTGACGAAATTATATTGTTTTATTTATGTGAATACCTAATGTATTTTCATTTCCATATTTATTCATCCAGACATAATATTGATCGATTTTATTATTTAATTGACATACATATAACACTCACTTTATTTCCATGGGTTATAAATGACACAATAATCTTATTTATAATCACTTTTTAAACGACGCGTTTTTGACATAAAACCCATTTATTTTATTCTCATTGGGTTATTTATGAAATTTTTGATTATGATATATTTGTCGCACATAAAAATAATGACATATAAATGGTGCACCCTGATATTGCTCTAATGCATTGGGTAAAGAATTAAATCTCAATAGATGATAAGTTTCACAATAACTTGGTGAATAACCTTGGCAATGTTTTATGACTCCTTGGTGATGAACCATGGTGATATGTTATTGAATGTCTAATTAAATGTGGTATACACATATTAATGTTATGATTCAATTTATTTTCATTCTTATATTCCTCTACTTCTATTGCTCAGGTCTTTATGTTTTTCTTCATGTTCTTATTGATATCACAAGTAAATTACTTCCATTTCTTTCCTTTCTGGGACTTCTGCTCACCCTTTCCTTTGATGTATGTATCCAGGTTATGAGATGAATTAGATGGACATAGGATTATTTTTTCATGATATTGTTCACGGTTGTTTAAACAGTGTTATAATTTTTCATGTTTTTTGTTCCTAATTTCCACGACAGTAGACTTTAAAGGTCCAATGTTTGTAAAATGTAATGAAAAGTTATGTTGTAAAAGGGGGGATTCTATAGTTTCAATCAAAGGATAGTTTAGTTTTTTTATGGAAATTAGTCTATGAAAAAATTAGGAATTACCCTATAGAAAAGATTAAATATAGGAAAAATTCTTGGTATTTATGAGAAATATTATGTAAGTGGTTTCCTAACAAATAATTCTCAATCTGGATAGGAACAAGTGGATGTGGCTATGAAACAGATGTACCTAGGATTGAAAAACCGGATATAAAGTTTCGGGCTTGACCCGAGGTATCCTAGTACATAACAACGAGATTTGCTTCACTCCTATTTTGACTCTCTTGGGGGATATTTTTGGTCAATCACATGCTTTTTATGAATCATTAAGAAGGATTTATAGATAAATTTAATTGTTTAATCCTAATATTTTCAGACATAAAATTTTTTATAGTTAAAAGATTACTAAATAAATTAATATTATAAATAAGGTTATATTCTTATAGAAATTGGTAGGCAATAGGAGGAACCAAGAAAATGGTGACCTCAATAGACCATGTGCTGATGACCCTCCGATGGAAGCTGGAATGGAAACATTCTTGAGAATGATGAACCAAATGACTCATGTTATGGGAAATAGCATGAATCAAGATGAGATACCGATCTCATAGTGAAGGGAACAAAATTTTGTTGAGTCCTTTATGCGTCAACGACCACCAACCTTCATTGGATCTACCAACCCATTGATAGATGAATAGTGAATAAACACTATAGAGAAGATCTTATCTGTTCCCCACTGTTATGAACAACATAAGGTCACCCTCGCTATCTATCACTTAGAGGGTGAAGCTGATAAGTTGTGGGAATAGATTAAAAACATGAGGCCAAGAGTGGAGGTTGTTTCTATATAGTGGGAGTAGTATAGAGGGATCTTCTTCAAAAATATAATTACCTTATTCTATTAGAACAAGAATGGAGAAAGAGTTTGTTGTGTTGAAGCCGAAGGAAAATGAATTTTTTGGAAGCTATGAGATGAGCTTCACAAGGCTTTCATGTTACACCTCTATCATTGTCATGGATCCAAATGGTAAGGTTGATAGATTATTTGGTGTACTGAGACTTCATCTTTGGAAGAATATAGCCATTCAAGACTATGATAATTAAATACGAGGAGATCGTGTGGAGTGCGACGAAAGTCGATCTGGGGTTTGGTGAGACACAATTGTCTAATAAATCCAATGACATGAAAAGATTGATCGGGAAAATATTAGGGTGGACTTTTGATCAGGGAATATGAGGAAAGAAATTTCAATATCCTATGTATAATAATTTAGGGAAGAAGCATTCAGGGAACTGCCTGCTCCGGATTGTGAAGTGCTATAAGTGTGGAAAATATGGTCATATCACACAAAACTATCTTAGTGAGGTGAAACCTTAACTCTATAACACTAGAGAAAAATGGAATATGGTGCCGACCATACCTGAGGTCCAATTATATAAGTGTAGAGAACCTAGGAACTTTTCCAGTCACTGTACAAATCTGAGGGTAGTGGAGGGGAATCACCATCAACCTCAACATCAGCCAAAGGAAAAAGGTCGTAAATTTACAATCACTACCACTGAATTTGAAGCCCTAAATGATGTGGTGGAAGGTACTCTTGTTGTTCTCTCAAAACTAGAAAGTACATTGTTTGATTTTGGTTCTATTCATTTCTTTATTTCATCTATGTTTGTGATGAATTTAGAATCTACCCCTGAATTGCTAAAATTAGAGTTATTAGTCAAGACACTTGGTGGGATTATCCTAGAATCATCTATTTTTAGAAACCCTAGTATTTACTTTTGTGAGCACAATATTATCACAAATATAGTAGTCATTCCCATTCTAGAATTTGACATTATACTAGGGATGGATAGGCTGTCAAATTATAATTCTATGATCAAATGTATAAGCAATGAATTTTATGTAATCATGAATGGAAAAACTATAATTATCTACCAATAATAGATTTCTAAACATAATATTTGTCTTGAAGAACCTCCTATATCCTTCTTAATCGAGTTGATCAGTGAATAAGAAGAAGGAAAGGAGAGTATAACAATTGAAAATGTTCCCATCGTCCTGTAATACATTGAGGTATTTCCTAAGGAGTTTCTCAGACCACCCCCACATAGAGAGGAAGAGTTATCTATTGAACATATACTTGGATCTCATCTGATATCCAAGACCCTGTATAAGATAGAAAATGTGGAGTTGGAGGAATTAAATAAGCAACTACAAGATATTTTGGAGAAGGGGGTTATCCATCCAAATGTGTATCCTTGGGGAGCACTTGTTCTCTTTATGAAGTTGAAGGATGGATCAATGCATCTATGCATTGATTATATGTAACTTTACGATATCACAGTGAAGAACAAATACCATCTCCCAAGAATTGATTACTTATTTGACCAACATCATGGGGCTCAATTCTTCTTTAATAATGATATTAGATTTGGTAATCATCAATTAAGGGTGAAGAAAGAAGATATTTCATAAAACTACCTTCGGATCATGACATGGGAATTATGAGTTTGTTTTTATGCCCTTATGACTAACTAATGCACCTGCTATTTTTATGGATTTGATGAATAGAGTCTTTAAGGACTACCTTGATAACATTATGGTAGTTTTTATTGATGATATTCTGATATTTTCCAAAATTTTTGAGGAGCATGAGGATCATCTGCAAGATATTTTTAAAACAATGTGGAAGGAGAGGTTATCTGGAATGTTGTGAAAATGTGAATTTTGGTTACAAAAAGTTTCTTTCATGGGGAAAATTATAACCAATAAAGGAATCACACCTGACCCAAAAAAGGTAAAAGTTGTATAAAAGTGGCCTCAGCCTACAATAATAATTGATATTCTTAGCTTCATGGGATTTTCAGGATATTATAGGAGGTTTTTTAAAAACATTTCATGACTTTCTAATCCACTAACCAAGTTAATTGGAAAGGAGTCTCGTTCATCTGAAAAAAGGAGTGGGAGGAATGTTTCCAAGAGTTTAATAATATATTGGTTACTACAACCATGTTAACTCTTCTCTCATGTGGAAAATGATTTTTTATTTTTATTGATGCATCTCCAAAAGGGATCGGGTACGTCCTCATGCAAAAAGAAAAATTCATTTCTTATGCATGTCGACTATTTAAGACTAATGATCAGAACTATCCTACGCCTGATCTAGAGCTGACAGCAGTCATTTTTTCTCTGAAGATATGAAGGCACTATCTTTATGGGAATAAAAGTGAAATATATATACAGATCATCAATGTTTGAAGTATATTTTCTTACAGAAATAATTGAATATGAGAAAAAGGAGATGGTTGGAACTTCAAAAAGACTATGATTGTTCAATTCATTATCGTTATGGAAGAGAAAACATAGTCTCTAATGCATTAAGTAGGAAAGACCTAGTTGTTCATTCCATGGTGAGGATTCAAAGAGATCCTTGGTCAATGAACTAGTAAATATGGACATGAATATTATAAGGGAATGGACATCATCAACCCTAACCCAAATGATTTCTCAACCGTTATTACTAGAGAAGATCAAGAAATATCATAAAGAAAGTCCTTTTTTTCTGAAGAAGCTTGAGGTTGTGACGGATGTAAAGTTTATTGAGTTCAATATTGATCAAGAAGGTGTACTAAAATTTCATGGAAGAATATGTGTTCCATCTATTTCAGAAATATAGAAGGATCTAATGGATGAATCTCACAACTCTACTTTCTCTATACATCCAAGAAGAAAAAAATGTATAGAGAACTTCGTGATCATTATTGGTGGGATAATATGAAAAGGGAGATTGAAAACTTCACTTCAAGGTGCATGTTATGTCTGCAAGTGAAGGAAGGGTGAAAACTTACCAATGTGGTATTGCAACCACTACCCATACCAGCATTGAAGTGGGACAATATCACTATAGACTTCATCACTGGTCTCCCAATAACATCCAAACGAAACAATTCGATAGGGGTTATTGTAGACCGTCTTACCAAGACTACCGATTTTATCTCTATTTGGGAAGATTTATCTCTCAATAAAATTTCTATTATTTATGTAATGGAAGTGGTAATGCTGCATGGAGTTCCACTCTCTATCATATCTATTCGTGATTCAAGGTTCAAATCAATATTCTGTAGAAGTCTTCAACATACTCTGAGCACTTAATTGAATTTTAGTATGGCCTATCACCACTAAATTGATAGCCAATCTAAAAGGACAACTCAAACACTCAAGGATTTGCTGAGAACATGCTCTATGTAATTTATAAGTGGATGGGACCAACTCTCTCTTTAGTTGAGTTCTCGTAGAACAACAACATCCACTCAAGCATTCAAATTGAACCCTATGAAGCTCTATATGGTAAGCGATGTTGAACACATACTTGTTGGCATGAATCTTGGGAGAGAATGATTATTGGGCTTGATCTTGTGCAAGAGATGACTGAAAAAGTCCATGTCATCCAGAAACACATTAAGGCTGCTCAGTGTCGGAAAATGAGTTATGCTGACAATTGTCAAAGGGAGTTAGATTATGATATTGGTGAAAAATACATTCTTCAAATTTCAGTTTGGAAGAGATCCATGAGGTTTGGGAAGAAAGGGAATCTCATCCCTAAGTACAATAGCCCCTATGAGATCCTTGATCACATGGGACCATTGGCCTATCTTCATTCACTTCCTCCAAATATAGCACAAGTTCATGATGTCTTCCATGTATCCCTCTTTAGGAAGTACATACTTGACCCTTCGCATATAATAAATCTAGTTCCTATACAACTAGTACATGAACTCTCTTATGAGGAGTAGAAGGTAGAGATCTTGGATCGTAGAGACAAATTTCTACACAACAAGACTACACACCTTTTTAAGGTGTTATCGAGGAACCACAAATGTGAAGAAACCACATGGGAACCCGAAGAGTCTATGAGGTAGAAGTACCCACACCTTTTCTCTTATGAGGGTATGTGTTAAAATTTCGAGGAAGAAATTTCTTAAGGGGGGAATAATGTAACGACTTGAACTTTTTTATAATATTTTTTTCCAAATTTTCTGTGTTATTTCATTTTATACTCCAAAAAACTATATCCAAAAATTAATGAAGTGATACCATTGGGTTTCCACAATTATATGACCATTGGTCAAAATGAACATTGGAAACTAAAATCTTAACGTTACAATTATTATTTATAAAGACAAGTGATCTTGGATAATTAATACAGAATAATGATTCGATGGCCTCATCCAGTGGACTCGGGCCATACAAAGCCCATCCGTTGGAGCAAGGGAAGGAAGTTGCATCCCTAGGATTTTCTCTGGACTAATCCCAAGCTGATCTCCAACATGTGATGCTTTAAGGGAATCACATAAGGGATAATTTCAAAAAGATAGATATCACCACTAGAGAAATGTTGTTTGAGCCTCCCCAAGATTGTATCACCATAGCACACCTTACACTTAGGTTATATTCAGGTGTTAGAAGGGGCTATGTAATGAGACCTTAGTTACTTTGTGCGATCCTTTTGTATAAATAAAATTTTAATTTCTTATTATGTTAAATTTGGGAATTTAAAATGCCTGGATAAATGTAATATGAAGATGTATATTGTTGTCCAATTTTGGAAAAAGGGTATTTTAAAATAAATTATTATATTCATTAAATAATTAATAATATAAAATGATTTTCAAAAAATGGTCTTCTATAGTTGTGACCAGTATGAAATTTAGAGTCTAATAATATCAACTAAATTTTTATTGAATATTAAAGTATAAATAGTAATATTACCATTATGAATAGTAATGTGACCAATATAATAGTAACCTAACCAAAGAAAGTATAAATATAATTTAGGCATCTTGAATGGTTAAGTGATATAATAGCATAAGTAAATAACTCTTTCATAATTTACTATTTAAGTATTAGTATATTTACTGGTAAATAGTGTTTTTACTTAGAAATAAAATATATCGCAATAAAAAAATTATTTTCATTAAATGGAGTTCATTTTTGAATTCATATCATTGATATTAGTTTATTGTTAATTTATGTTATTTTTATAAAATGTTTTGTTTTTGGGCGAATATTTAAAATACAGTTTTGAGTTTCGATGTGATTAATGAAATCATTAATTATTTAATAATTCTATAATAATTCCGGTCAACTGGTGAATAGTAAGATATGTTATAATGTGTCCCAAGTGGCCAATACCATGGAAAAATACCATAGGAAACACCTTTTTTTAAAATACCATCGATGAGGTGCCCCGTGGAAATTAATTTAATATTCCATCACTTTTGCTATATATACGATGCCATTCCCTCGGTCTTGTCATTCCAAAATCCTCCCCAATGATGATCTACACTTTTACCTCCCAAGGTTTCCTTCCAAGGTTCCTTCATTCCCCCATGGTCCCATCATTCGTGCTTTCTAAGTCACTCTTCATGGTAAGGGAACCTTTCACCCTCTTCTTTTAAGTCATGAATTCCTTTATGTTATGTCTTCTAGATTCCAATTCATTATGTGGGGGTATATTATTCAATATATTTATTATAGTCCATTTTATGTCCTAACTATTAAAAACTCTTTTTTCTCTCATTAACTAATTTTCTCAAATTTTATGTTATGCCATTATGCTACCGAATTTTCATAAAAAAAATCATATCTTCTATTTTCCTTCAAGTTTACTATTCATTTGGTATTTCAATCAAATATACATAAAATGAACTTATTTATACTCTATTATATACCTATACTATGTTATGAGTTATTTCTGAGTTGGTGACCCTTCTCCCCATTCTTTTTAATTTTTTCTAAAACCATGTTACCTCGCCGTTATGTTGCATATTTTTTGTCTCAAAATATCTATCTTTTTCTCATGAAATTATATTGTTTTTTCTATGTGAATACAAAATATATTTTCATTTATAGATTTATTCATCAATAAATAAAATTTATCTATTTGATTATGGAATTTACATATATATAACCCTCACATTATTTCCTTGTCTTATAAATGATCTAATGATCTTATCTTTAAGCACTTTATAAACATCGCGATTTTGAAATGAAACCCATTTATATTATTATATTTGGGTAATTTATGAAATGTTTGATTATGATATATGTGAATAAAATGAAAATAAATACATATTAAGGGTGTTACTTGATAGAGCTCAATGAAATGGGTATAGAATTTAATCTCTAGAGATGAAAAGTTTCATGATACCTTGGTGAATAACTTTGGTAAATTTTTATGACAGCTTTGGGATAAACCTTTGTGACTTGTTTATGAATGTATTATTAAATTTTTTATCCACATATGAAATTTATGATTTATGTTTTTTTCATTATGACATTCATTTACTTCCATTTCTCATGTGTATATTTTTTTCATCATGTTATTACCGATATCACACGTAAACTAATTCCCTTTCTTTCCTTACTGGGCCTTCTGCTCACACTTTCCTTTGATGTATGTCTCTAGGTTATGAGATTCAGTATTCATAACTTGGATGAACTTTTAAAGAGACTTTTCAAGATCATTTTAAAAAGAGTTTAAATTTTTCATGTATATTGTTCCTGATTTCCAAGATAGTAGACTTTAAAGGTCCTCTGTTTGTAAAATGTAATGAAAAGTTATGTAAAAAAATGGCGGGATTTTATAGACACTCCTACTTTTCATAAAACACAATCAAGTACCACCATCTCCTACATTGACCATCCATCTTGAAGGTTTCATATTTCACCTCAATCCCATTAGGAATTTCCAAAAAATTAAATAGAAGGTATATTTTTATAAGGAAACCCTTAGCCTCTTGAGGATCATCCTAGCCTTGAAACATTGGCGGGTTTTGGTGAAGGAAATATTGAGAATGATATCCAAATTAATACCTTTGATGACCCATAACTGGAGCCTAAATGATAAAGGGTGATGGTTCTTTTCCCAAAGCATGGACATCACTCATAATAATACAAAAAAGATTCTGGTCCATGAGAAGAACTATTTGTTATGGTTCGCCAGAAGTTTCCTCATAGGGACTACTCAAACATCTTATTAGAGGCATGATGCCACACAAAATAGAAAAAATATCTGAATACCATAGATCAACAACAAAAAAAGACCAAGATGAAAATAAATCCCATAAAATAAGATATGATGAATTGGATTTCAACCTATCTGAAAGAAATTACTAAAAATGATAGAAATAGTTCAAATTATTCCTCATGCCAATTTTCAAATAAAACATGTGGTAACTTAAGGCTCATTATGATGATAAAAAGATAGAAACTCGGTTGTATATACTTTTTAATCCCCCAAAAAGATATTCAACACTATATACTGACACCATTGAAAGATTCTAAAACTACACCAATATAAAAAATTTTCTGGAACCATCCCCAATAACATGATACCATAATACCCAAGCCAGTACTGACATAGCTTGAAGGTTTTTCTTGATATCGAAGGGTTATAAACTAGTACCTATCCTCATAAGATATAGATGATGGAAAAATTTTCTAGAGAATAGCTGAATATAAAAGTTTACAAGTTATAATGCTTGATGAAAAAATTACCAGAAACAAAACAGATAAAAAAAGTAAATAATCAAAGTAATCATTAGAAAGAAAAACATCCCATGATGAAAAGAACCACCCATGCTGTAGAGGATCAAGAACATCCCTTACATTTATGTGGAACTTTCTATTTACTCTTACCTAAGATAAAAAATCTATAAATTCCCGAGGAAAAAGGTATGAAATGAGGTATAAATCAAAGTGGGGTCCCACCTTGTGGTCCATAATAGATTCTATTATAATAATACAAATAATTCGTTGAAATTTAATATTATATGTCATTGAATAATATATCAATTGAATATTTTGAACACAAAAAAGCTCTTTTTCAAAGGATGTAAAGCATTTCAAACATGGATAATAAATTTATTTTATATAAATTTGTTTATATAAATGAATTGAAATGAATAAAAAAATTCAAATATCAATGAAAAATATAATCAAAACAATCACAACAAGTACCATTTCGATCTAACATGCAATGTTTTAGTTTCTATCTATAACATCTTCAAACATCTCATACTAGGGATCACAACTAATATATGTACACAAGTCCCTCATGCTCATGTTGAATAGAAATAATTACCATCCCATCAAGGATAAGATATTTCAAACTATGTTATTGATAAACTTATAATTGTTAATTTTTTTCTAAGGAATCAAAATCATATCACTGTTATCCCAAATAAACCCCTAATTACCTTGGCTCACATATGCTCAAACAATCAATAGTAAAATGGAAAATCATTTAATTTCAAACCAATCATCAATTACCATTCCATTTCCGAATTGTTAATTTAAATATAAAAATTCAATTTAAAAACAAATATAAGGGTTTTAATCATTTTATGACATTCCAATACAAAAAAATCATATGTTTTCATTATTTCAACAAATAAAAATTTTATCGAAATAATTCTCAAATCATTTCATCATGTCCATCAATTTTAAAATACACCCCAAATTATAATTCCATTGGAATTGGGTTTTTTTCTAAAAACCAGGAAATTAAAAATTCCATGTTCAAATAATATCACTTTGGGCCTTCAAAAATCAATTGAAATATATTTCAAATATATCTAGAAAACCAAGGATTCAACTATATCAAAAATATCCAATGGAATCACCAACCATTAATCAAAGATACAGAATCTACACTCACAAAAAGATATTCCAATGGAGAATGAATGATTCATAGATCAATAAATAAAACCCATAATCAGGATCCAATTAAATGTAGTTTATATTTATCCAATATGTAATGATCTATTAAACACTATGGAGGCATTTATGAGAGATCAATAGATATTAAATGATAGGAGTTCCACTTTTTGTAGAGGGATTAAATCTTCCATCGTCAAATTGATTGCTCAAAGGAGGGGGTTAGAGGAGACAATGATTCTTAAAGGGAGACTTATAACACATGTAAATCAATTTAGATAGAGTTGGGTAGTTTAGAAATATTAAATAGGGGCATTGGAATTTTTAAAATAATTTTCATAATATTAAAAATAGTTTTTCATAGTTTTTTGGGCTGGGCCACATGGTTAAATAACGGTATTCCCTAATCGTACTCCCAATCTATACTCACTCTCTATGGTGATCAGTTTCTCCTAAGTTGGTTCATGTTTCTTCAAATTGTTCACCAATCATAAAAGCCCTCACTTTACATCGGTTTCTAGGGTTTCACTAGGGGTGTGGTTTGGGAAGACTGTGCACCAAATTGGAACAACCCCATGATCCTAATTTTTTTTCCAAATTTCAATTGAGGCACCCATAAAAGATACAAAATGAGGTCATGAAAATGAAAAGGGTTTATGAGTATAAAAAAATATTTAAAAAAATGTTTTATTTCTTATCCCTGGATAATTGTGCCCCTTATAAGGTTATCCATTACAAGTGTGGATTAAGATGATATGATTAGAGTATTATTTATTTCTATTTCTATAAATAAGAAGAGAATAATTTTAGTACTTCATTTGATTGAGGTTGAAAATAAATATTATATTATATTTTAAAATATTTGATTATTTTATTGAAACATAATATACTCTATCATTGGTTATAGAATATGGTTTTTTGAAATTCTAGTGGAAAGGACTCATATTCCCTTCTCATATCCCAGAAAATTGCATGAAATGTTGTTTTAGGGGTTTTATTTATCCATTATAAATTACAATTGCATTTATTCATATTTCCTTGATATATTTATGGAATACACCAATCCTAAAATGATCTAATTGGATTTCATGAAACTCTTCATATTAGCTACACCAATTCTTTATTGTATAGTCAACCATTGATGTGAACTAATTTAATGCATCCCAAAAGTTAATGTTATAGCTCCATAGTAATTTAAATCCCTCTCACATAGGCTAATAAGTAAATTTTAACTACAATTTGATTTTAACTTATGTTTTTCATGATTATACCAAATTAAAAATATTGTTGATGAAATTGAAATATTTATTGATAAATTTCACCTTTTTTATCATTATTACATTAGTTGTTACATTATTTTGATTTAAATAATTGATTATCCATGTCCAAGATATAGTTTCACTATCCAATTTTTTTGTTCTATATTTCATGCTCATTAATTTATTAATTAATTTTATCAATACTAGACATATATAATGAAATTAATCATTCACTCAGTATAAATAAAATTACTTTTTTTATGATGCTGATATTTTATTAGTGATATGTTTATCCAACATATGAAACCTAACCATTTACCTTGGGGGATAACAACTTGAATCAATAGTTTTTTTTCATTGTACGATTCCACATATCCACTCAGGTACCTCTTGGATTTTATTCCCCTTGAATCCAAAGCTAAACTACATCCACTATCTTGTTATATCAATTCATTACATATAATTTTACTCACTCACAGGGTAGGGTATCTAATGTATTGGTTAAGGGGTTTACATAAAACTAACCATGGATCACATGAACATACATAATAAGGGTATGGATGATTCAAATACCAACAATTTTATTAAAAACTATTTTAAAGGTAACCAATAACATTCAGTGGTCTAATTTTTTCTTATGATCATCCACATATGTGCAACAAATTAAACATTTAATAAAAAATAAAATTCAATTACAATCATTCTTATTGATGATAAATTTGCCTCGAATTAATTAATTAGTTTCTTTAATTAATCAATTCTATCATATTAATTTTCGTTTTTATAAACTACGATTATTATATATCAAAATTTTAGAAAAATTAAAAGAAAAATTATTTACAATTATCAATGTACAAAACATGTACCTTGAAGGAAACACAACAAGTACAGTTTTGAACTACCCATAATCTCTTATATTTATATACTATTTACTCTTTTGGAATGTGGAATACATGACATATTATAAAATTTAATATAATTCCCATTCAAAAATAAATGACACATAGAACTTACGGTATTTACATATAGTGTTATGTTTCAATGTTCATAGAGTAATGTAAGTATTAAAACATATATATGATATGATGTTCTAAACAATATAAATAATTTAATTGGATATTTATCAAATATAAAACCCATCACAAGGAATTTATATTGTGAAATAAATGACCCAGGGGAAAAATATTGATAAGGTTTAGAATAATAATACACAAACTATCAATTCTGAATAATATTTTCATATACACAACATATAAAATCCAGTAATACTGTGTGTATATTTTTTCCAATATATTCATGGAACATGCCTATAAATTTTTAGTGGAATAATTCCACTGAAAATAATGGATTATATGACATGTACGTGGGATATATGTAATGTGATGTATTCATGTAATATTTTGTTTAGTCCAGATAACCATTCACTATCCTGAACGAATTAACATCTGGTGTATTTAAATAAAAAATTTCCTAATGAAAGGACATGAATAAAATTAATTATTATTTTAGTCATGGTTCATTAAACATGGGTACATGATGTCTACCATTGAGCTACATGGAATATACTCTTGTTATATCTAGCTAGAATTATCGATATATATAGATTAGTTCATTGAATTTTAATCACATATAAAATTAATCAACTTATATTTAAATTATGAGAACGTATGGGAAGTAGTGATGATATCATTATTCATATGAAATAATAATTAAAATATAACATGAAACTAATGATAAATGAATATATCAATCAATAATATTAAAATAATTATATATAATTATGTCACAAATATGATAAAAAGGATTTATGGTTTCAAGCATAGATAAAGTTTCTGATAGGTTATGTCCAACATGGATTTCTTTAGCAATCAATGATTAATATTGTATGTACACTAATTATAAACTCCATTTCCAATAGAATTCAATAATTTATTAATTTATGATTTAATTATTGAACCAAAGAACATGATCATCACATATTATATATAATTAATATAAAAATTTATAGAATTTGGATGAATTTATTCTACATTATTTAATCTTGCTGTGTTGATATTTCATGAAATCGTTATGTTATAAGAATGAAGTGAATATTCCCCCATTTAGTAATCCACACGTGCTCCATGGTCCTTCAGAATGCCATAATAGGAATATTTGGGTTATAATGTAGTATATCCTAACACTTGTTCGATTCAGTTCTGATCTCCGTAAGAATCAGTTCAAGAAGGATTTTATGGGATATCTCTATACTTAAGATTATAAGATAGAGTATGACCACTTTCGGTTTTATAGGACATTATTAAAGAATGTATTTCTATATGGATTTGATAGAATTCTTGAGATGTTGTTTAACATAATAATCCAAATGAAAACCATTAATAAAATAAAAAAACTGGGTTTATATACTTGTTGGTTTTGAAATATATAGTCTCACATGAACCCTTATTAGTTCCATAATCCCTATGGAACCCCATGTCTATAATAAAAATAATATTATTAATATTATCATTATCATTTATTAACATGGAATATCATCATGAATTAATTAAATATTATTTATTCCAATAATGTTCAATATATATTGTTTCTCAACATACCATTAAAATCGGTTTTTCATTCCTTCACAATATTTATCTGGAATTTAATAATGACTATTTATTTAATATATAAATATTAATTACTTATTTTCAATAAATAAATAAATATAATATTATCAAAATATAAAAATAATATCAAGTAAATTTTGTTATCACTAACAATTATCTCAAATAACTAGTGATTAAATATATGAGATCAATGAGACATTGATAACTATTAAACCATGTTGGAGAATAATATTCATTAAAAATGTTAAATAATAATTTATAATATCATTTATTGGTGGTTCTAGATACACATAGTGTGCAACGATCTAGTGCTCTTTCATAATGAAAATGGGATAACAGACCCAAATTCCAAGGTTACCATGTAGCAATAAGCCAATGATCCCATATAGAAAAAAAAGTTAATGTCAAAATAATATAAAATCTCATATGATCTAGTACTATGGAATGTAATCCTATTATCGTTATATATCTAATATGAATGGCTTCATGATGGTGCCATCAAACTACAATCTTTATGTCTTATTATTTTAAATTAAAAAAATTGAACATTCCTATATAAAACTAGGAGAATTTATTTATTTTTCCTATATCACTTCCATCAATGTGCATAAGCTATCATATTCTATTTAATAAAAATATGTAAAAATATTTTGGAAATGGATTCGTTAATGAAATATTACTCATGAAACACCAATCATAACATACAATAACATGAACATATTTTTCATGGTTATCAAAAATAAATCCTTGTATGTTACCTGAAATATCCACTAATAAATATTATAATGTACAAGTATCAATACAAAAATTCTTATATCAGAACCTCAAATAAAAAATATATATATTTATTTCCTACTGGGGGGTCTAATTCTTATAATATAATAAAATTTAACATACCAATTGTGTGAACCCTAATAAGCTGCCTAAAATTCATATGAATCTCCACACATGATATATTCAATAATTTTTTGTAAATAAAATTAGAAAAAATACTATTGTGAAACATGGAATAGAATTTATTATGTATTTTTTGAATACTATTGTGAAACTTCTGGGTTCTCCTCAATGTGAGGAACATCGATGACCCTTTAGTGTAACTATTAATTTTATGACATTAATAAATACTATTCCATGTATAAGAAAAAATACACTATCAAAATTATTTTTTTAATATTAAAAACATTGAATATAGGTAATTATAATATACACATAAGTTTTATCTATGTCACTAACTCCAATATTGTTTACCCTATTTCGGGCATAGGATGGCCCCCAATATACCATCTGAGATCAAAGATTATTTCTATTCATATAAGTTAATAGTGTGCTATATTATTATGGTCTCACCCACCATATAATAATAAATCCATTCGTATGTGTTCCACCAGATCACACAAAAATTAATCATAAATTAACCCATGGACAAGAAAATGGGTTTCATTGATATTGTTTCGACATAGGTATAAACAATATAGAGAAAAAATAAATATGGGTTCTTCATTTCATTATCATAGATAAAATTTTGATTTAAAAGATCCCAAGAGTATTTAAAAAAAATTCATATTTTTAATCACATATTTAAAATATAAAAAATTATAATAATACTAAGGAAAATAAATAAATTTAATAAAACCTAGGTAACATATAAATTAATCATAAAATCATTGAGAAGTCTTGTTGAGAGGATATTATATTCTTATTCTGTACATTAAAACAATAATTTCTATCATAGTTTTGATAAAAATCCAAAAGAAACTCATTTTGAAAATTATTATAATATTACATTCATTAAAAAAATTAATTTTTTTTATAAAATGACATTAATAATAATATAATAATGTTAATTTTTTAAATTTATTTTAATAAAATGTAGTTATGAAAGAAAAATTAATTTTGATTGAAAAGAAAAATAAGTCATTTTTTTATCAAATATATTTCTTTCAGTCTCTTAAATATTTATAGTGGGAGAATTAAAATTAAAACATGTATTATAAAGAATTAAATATTAGATAACTAAATTCAAAGAATTTATCAGGAGTGTATCATATAATTCCCATCAATTTAAATTCAATCATAAACAATCCCAATTAAAATGAGATTGAAATATAAATCTTTTATCGCTTTGGTAACTTTCGAATAATCATCCATGTGAATTAATATATTCGAATGAAATGTTAAATATCCTAAAAATAATTAGATTCACAATATAATAGGTAAATGTGAATATATATAATTAATAAAATAAGCTATATGGACAACATAAATTACATCACAAAGAAGATAATTCGATATGGTAAACCCTTACAAGTTTTGAAATCTAAGAAGCAAAAAATATTTAAAGAGGGAAATTTATATGTATTTTTAAATCATAATAATTTTAATGATAATCATAATAATATACATTATTTGTATTTATATATATCCCCGTTAAATAAAAAAGTGTTGAATATTTCTTGTGTCTCACAAAAATAAAATTGAAAAGAAAATTCCTTAACTTGGGTTCAACTTTCTTCGAAAGCGATCTAACGATTGGTATAAAAAAATTATAATATTTTAAAATTATATCTTATTATCATTTATATACTTATAATATCATATATTATAAAAATATAATATTTCCACACCCATTTATTAATAATTACATATTAAAATCATCGTTTTCGGGTGTTAATTGTATCGTTTTACATGAGAATTTTTGTTTAGTAGTTCCAGTACTAGACATTAATCATGGTTCATTCAAACACAAAATTTTAATAAATATATAAATATCATGTATAATCATTATTTAATTATATTTATATTAATTTTTTAAAAAATGATATAGAAAAATTAATTACACCATTAATGGAGATGGTATGTTTTACGTACCCAGAAACACAATTTCCACTTGACAAAGGATAGAATGATCGAAAGTCGAATTATAATTAAAATTTAAAAAATAATAATTACATAATATATATTTATAGATATATATTCATTAACTATATCCTTATTACCATCCATTTATTGTAGAAATGAAGAAAAAATCACATCACTTAGTACAGGTCGTCATCCACACGCACGCATGAGCGATGTGATCTTTTTCTGGGGATTTAGAGGTAAGACATTAGAAAAGGTATTATAATAATATAGAATAATCTTGTTATAAATATAATTTATATTAATTATTTTCATCTCTATAACTACCCTAATAAAATGTGATGAAAATTAATTTCACCGCTTTTCATTGATTGTATGTTTCATGTATGCTTGAATCATGTTTCTTGATTTTCATAGGATGAAAAATAAAATGATATTAGTAGTACAATAATAATAAAAAAATTATAATTTTATTGAATAATATATAGTTATTATTTTATTATGGGAACAATTTATTTAGAATAAGTGGTGGAAGAAATAAATTTAAAAGAGTTGGTAATGGAGAGTATGTCTTCTTCGGTAAACTTCCTTAAGATCACATGGAATATTATTATAAAAATATAATATAATATAATTCATGCAGTTTATATTTATAAGATTATTGGGACGGTGGCAGTAAATATATACGGATCAAGGGGTGTTTATATGATAGGATAAGTGGTTATTTTTATTAGTGGGGATATAAGAACTCTTAGAATTAATTAAGGTATAAAACTAATATGAATTAATATTATGGTTATGGTGAATCCTAATAAATATATTTCTAATATTGGTGGAGGATGATTCTAAATCCTAAAATCCAATAATATTTGGGCAATTAGAGGGCATTTTTTAACCCTTATGTCATTTTTAACCCCCATTAACCACTTTTCACAAATGTTTTATGATTTTTTAGTCTTTATTATATTATTTTTAACATTAATTACCCAATTTATCATTTCTGAGGTGAAAATATTTTCTAAGGTCATTATTGATCATAACTAAAATTTAAAAAGAATATTTTTTTTTAAATTTGACCATCATGATTTGAAAAAATGGGACTCATTTTCTAATATTCAATTTCTAAAAGTGTAATCAATTAATTTTAATATTATTTCCTTGAACACAATGATTTTTTTATGAAATAATGCGTTTTTGAGACAAAAAATGATAATATACCAAAATCAAGTAAAATATTTATTTACATGTAATTAATTATGTTATATCTAATAAAATAAGTCTTATATAAATTTATAATAAAATTAAAATAATAATTATACTTTTAAATGAAAATAAAAAATAAAAAATATTATTTTTACTATTCATTGAAATTTTAATTTTTTTTGAAAAATTAAAAAATTATACACTAAGCTAGTTTTGATATGAAAATTTCAAAAAAATAATTTAATTTTTTAAAATAATATTTAAATAAGTTGAATACATTAAATATTATATTCACATACAAAATTAAACAAAAAATAGTTTTGTGGAAAATACATTTTTGAAGCATAAAATATCTTCCCAGAAATTTGGTACATATTTCAAATGAATTATTTTATATAATTGTATTGTGTAGGAAAACTATAGATACATTTTATAATGTGGTTACTCATATTAATACCCACTAATTTAATGTATATGTCACTTTTGAATAATATAATTTTTATAATAAATCTGATTTTTCAGGGGGTCGATGTTGCTTTTCAATAATGTCATCAAACATATTTTTATTTTAAACAAAAATTTACATGTGTTACATTTTCACCCCCTTAAATAAAATTCATTATCATAATTATAAATTGATCTCATAAATCATAGTTTTGATATTTAAAAATACATATGGATCATATTATAGTTGTATATGTATATTAGAAGGAACAATACAAGAGTGGGCTATATTGTATGTTTAAAAAACATTGTATTTAAACTAATAAGAAATAACTTAGTTTAAGACGTCTAAAACTAATACAATTCTCTATCAATAAAATTGACCATATAGGTCTTAGATCTTATGAATATGATATGATGTAATAATATATGTAAATGAAAAACAATTTTATTTGAAATGAATACAATGATAAAAGTAATAAAAATGTAAATGATTATACCATATAGCGTATATAATCTCTTAATACAACATGTAATGAATAAATCATATTTGTAAGAGTTAGAATTGAAATGAAAATTAATATAAATAAGAAACAATATTATTCCCTTTTTAATATAGATAACAGTAGAAATGTAAATGTATTACAATTGTTTTATCCCAAAGAGTAGGGTATCCTTCCACCAAGGATTAAAGGTCTGTCTTACCACCACCATGGTAAGCCCTTAATATGGTGATCGGCATGAAAATAATATTATCCCTGAAAGCCCACTATTAATAATGTAATCAACACCTGTGTCTTTAAAACAATTGAAATCCCTTGATACAATGATTGGTATAACGCTGCCATATCCCCAGGATCCATCGATTAAGACTGTAATCAACACCTCTGTCATTCAATCAATTTAAAGCCCTTGATATGAAGATCGGAAACATGTCTTCATATCCTTTAAATCCCTCAATCGTTATTACAATGTTTGGTCTCAAAGATAAAAAACAAATCAATTATAGAAATCCACGATCATTGAACAAGCTGTTCACTTCTTTTATCTTCAAGGATTTCACACAATGTAAGAGAGAAGTCCCAATATCTCTCTATAGAATATCATAAAGTAAAAAAATTATTTTCAGTTCGAATTACCTCTTATTTAAAGTCCTCAGGTTCCAACGATCATATTTCTTCTAATGGTCATATTTCTCTAAAACAAATTATTGGTACTTGGAAATCTAGCATTACAATGGTTAAGCTAATAGAATACATGACATCGTTTTGATTGGTAAATATCCAATTCAAAGACAACGTTTTGGTTGAAAAGTAGTAAGTTAAAAAAGAATGAAACAATGTGTATGAGTAACATATAATCGATATTTATGATATAATAAGAGTGTAATGAATTTCAAAAGTACAATACATAACATTGTTACTAGGATTATCATGATGAAAATGCATATCATGATTACAATTTATATCCTAGTTACGATTCTTAACATGGTTACGATGCACGATATTTAATCATGTTACGATTCTTGAATACAATGAAAAGTAAGATTATAATACATAACCTGTTATGATGCATAACCTGGTTATGAATAATTACTATGATATAGTATTAAACTGGTTATGATGCATCATTATGATACAAATCATGACCTATTTATAATTCACACGCTTACAATGCATGTGGTTACAGTGCATGAACTGGTTACAATGCATGACCTGGTTATGATACATGTGGTTACAATGCATCTGATTAAGATAAAGGTGATTACAATGTATGACCTAGTTATGATACAATTGATTACAATGCATTTCCTGGGTACGATTTAGGTGATTACAATTGTAAAACCACATACATGATAAATAATATATTTGATTATGGAAAGTGTGATTTATTATTTCCAAAACAAATGATTGATGGGAATGACGAAACACATTTTGACTAAACAAATACCTATTTTTAAAAGTTCCCATCATTAAAGGGATTTTGATAACTTCTTCATATAAGATGTCATAGGTACATTTGAAGGTAATATTGAATAAAACATAACTAGGTATCCAAATAGAAGAACATTATTGTGTAGTGAAAATATGTATGTATATAAAAAGTAATTTCTAAATAATAATATAGAGATTCCAAGAACATGTTTATAAGAGTTTTATTGAAAAAAATCCATAAATAATTTATGTGTAAAAATACCATAAATTAATTGTAAATAAATTTTTAAAATGAAATTTTATATTTTAATATCTTTTTTTAAAGATGATATATTCATTTATTGTTAATATTGGGAACATAGGTAAATTTAATTATCCTATTCCAATCAATTACATAAAAAATTTAATCCTTTTATTGTGATTCGTTGAATTTCAACATCATCTGTTATCCAATATTTTTTTCATGCATAAATAACTAAAATTGACATTAAATGGGTTGTAAGTTCTATAAAATAATGAAAAATCATTCATTATTTTCCAAAATATTTGTAAAAATATAACTTTTTTTCAAAACTTATATAATATTATACATTAATCTCTAAAACATAAAAAATTACCCCTAATGTTTTACTTAGTCCCTTCCATTAATACTTTACCATAGGAATCCCCCGAAATATGTTTGACAAAATTCAATACCTAAAAATCATAAATATTTGGTCCATCATTTTTTCCATGATTAAATTTATCATTTATCCCATTGCAACATAATTTAACTTCCAATGTCACATACTAAACATGTGAATAACTTGATCATATATTCACTTAAAAAATATTAATAACAAAAATAACTATAAAACCTCAATGACAACACATATATATATAAAAATAAAAATATCCTTATTCATAAAATAAAATATCATAATATTGATTATATTACATAAATCTAAAATAGAATTAAAAATCATCAAAGATGACCTAAAAAAATTCACATAAAAACACTATCCAAATTCATGGTGACTAATACTATCCCATTTAGGTTATCAATATCAATAATCTCTTTATCCCAAAAAAACATTATTATATCATCAATGGGAAAATATTATCATTTTTTTCTCCCTTAGATAGTAGTTTTCCAAAAATATCTACTTACAACTAAACCATTTTTGAAGTTAATCAATACCATTAAATATTATCATGAAAATACTAAAACAAAAACTAATATAGAACAATCCTTAGATGTTTTATGATTCATATAAAAAAATACGTTTGAAAAATATACTACAACCAAAAAAATATGTAATTACAATATATAATAGTTCATTCCATTCAATTTAATTATTGAAATACCATATGATATTCCCTGATTTAAGTGTTATCTTTTAGAATATGGAATTTACTCGAATAATTCTAGGGTTTCCAACATTTAAGGAAATGACAAATAAATGGACCCTCAGATGAAATTTATTTAATTCCATTGAACTAATCATTTATTCTCATATATGGGTTTCGTTTTGAACTTTGTTTCCACAAATAATATATTTAATTAATCCTTTGATGAATTATCCCAATCCTTTATTTCCATATATCTTATATGAATCAAATTTATCATTTTTTTACATCATATTCTCTTATTGAGATATCTATATACTCTAGTCATATATTATTTGGTGAGCTTGAGAAGAGGTTATAATACAGGTTGTTAATAATGTGATATAATAAATAATTAGGAATGATAATAATTACATTCACTCTTTTCATCATCTCATTTTATTTCTAAGAATAACCAAAATGTTTGTTAAAATTAGTATTAACATGATTACTCTTGGTTGTATCTTTTTAATAGAAAAATAGTCACGTGACAAAAAAATCATAATCAAGAAAAATAATCAATAGTATTTCTAACTCAAGACAAATTTTTCTCAATCCATGTCACCATAGGTTTAACCTTGTCTATACATGATCATAATCTTTTTAAACCCTTCAAAATTTGTCAAAAATAAAATGTGAAATAACTAATGAATATCCCTTAGGAGTGTCAAACCAAGTGTGTAATAGGCGAACAGTACCCATTCACTATAATGGAGGTTTATATATAAATAGAGAAATATTTTAAAGTTTATTAACCCTAGATGAATCAGTTAAAAAACTAAATCCACTTATAATATCAAGGAAATGATTTATTTGTAAGAGAACTATATAATACCTTCCTTAACAAAAATTTTTATGATGTTATCCTATACCTAGAATTACCCCTTATGTTTTTGATAAGTTATTTAATCCTATTATATGAGGATTCACTAAACCCTAATATGATAACAACTATAAGTACTTAGTCAATTCAAACATATATATCACATTTTAATAGAGTAATATGTATTACATAACATTAATATATAGGTTATAATAATAAAGTATTGATGTATTTGGAAACATGGATTTATAAAAAATTGGTTTATAAAAGATCTATGTCATCTCCAACATTATCCTTAATATTTATAACCCTATATAAGAGAAAAATACATAGAACGTTTCAACATTTCTTATAGAAAAGAAATTTTTTAAATGTGGTAGTTATATGTGTAGTAAAGTAAAACAAGGGAGATATTAATGATAATTTTAACATAACATGGTAATAAATTATATAATAAACTATTCATATCATTTGGAAATCATAACCAATAATTCGTAGATTAGAAACATGATTCATGGAATAAATCTTGGTATTTTATAAAACATGTATTATAAATTGATAAAAAACATGAACCTTGAGAACAAAACCTTGACGTTAGATTGTATCCTAAGAGTTGGAAAATTTTGGAATAATTATAATCACAGAAGTATTATGTCAAGGTTATATTCCAAGACACTAATAATATGTTAGGATATGGTTAAACACTAATTTAATAACATTGTTCTTGGTATAACCTTCCATATATGTACTTTTGGTCACGAGATAACCTATAATGTATCCTTTTTAGGATATTGATATCCTCCTATATACATATTTATCTCATAAACTAGATAGATAAAGAAAAAATACGGTATAATTGGATTATAACCGTATAAAACCTTATATACCATCAAAATATTTTAACATAGGTGAAATTCATAATTGAAATATCACTAGATTATTTATTTGATGAAAATATCATTTCAATTTTTTAAAATTACATATTTAAAGTCTAATAAATTACCATATGTTAAAGAAAAATTTTTCATTGTAAATAAAAATTGAAAATTAAAATGTTATATTCAAATAATTGAGTGGTCACAATGAAATGAAATTACAATCATGTTGTGTATGATAAAAAAATACTTTTTTATATCATTGATAAAAAGAAGATTTGTACATTTTTCAGAAAATGTGTAGAATATTCTTTTTAAACCACTTTGTAAAAATAAAATCTAGGGTAAAATTACATTTAATAAATTGTAGAATAACTTTAAAACTTTTTAGGAAATCATTTTTAGAAAAAATTGATATGGAATAGATATTATTAGCGACCGAGGAGAAAAAAGTGTTAGTATATTCTTAAAAAAATTAATTCAATTTATTGAGTTCATAAAGTGAAGAAAATGAAATGACAAAAATATATTTCGGTCGTATAAATATATATAGAAATAAAAAAAAAAATTTCTATAAATGATCGTATAATATCCTTCAATTGAAATTAAAGCATAAAAAACTTGAATAAAAAAGTGATTTAAACATAAATCCCTTTCCACATTAGTCAAATTTGAATCATATTCTCTGTTAAAGAATTACGTGAAATGAAACATTAAATATAAATAAAACCTTTATATCCATGATATATCTTTTCAAAGGGGTTGTATATAACCCTTGTAAAAGAAGATAGGCGTATATCATAACATGTGTCCGAAAGAAGACAATTTTAGATGATATTCATTAACCACTTTGGCAGTTTATGAACCAAAACTCACAAAAGATATAAAATTATATGAATTTGTAAATCCCTATAATTTAAATTAGATATATAACAAGATGATTTCATCAATACTATAATCACATCCTAATATAAAAAACTACTGAAATAACTTGTGTCTCACAAAAATAAAAGTGAGACTGAAGTCTCTTTCCTCGACATTCAATTTCTTCAAAAGTAATCTAAAATATGAAATAATAAATTTACATATAATATAATTTTATATAAGAATAATTTTAATTATTATAATATCAAATATTATTCACCTATAACATTTCAAAACCCATTTATTAGTAATTGATTATTAAAATAATCATTTTTAAGTGTTAATAGTTTATTTTCATGAGAACTATCATTTGGTAGTTCCAATCCTTGTACAATAATCATGGTTCCATAATATATATTGATATAATTGGGATATAAAGAGAATATATATTAATTATTTATATATTTAGATTAATAATATATATTCACTAAATATATCAATAATATTATCCATATAAATATGAAATGATAAACAGACCACATAGCTTTTCGTAGGTGATAGTCGACACGTATACGTGAGTGAGATTATAATTTTCAATTAGTTTAGAAATTAAGAAGGTATATATGATATTATATTTACTTTAAAACATCCACTTTTTAAGTATAATATATATTCATTTTACCATATTTGTATCCATCCAAATAAAATGTTGATGAAAAATGAATTTTACCGCTACATAGAGATGATAACTCGTATATACACACAAGAAAAGTTTTTTCTTCTTTTTTAGGATGAAAAAGATAAGTAAAATTGTTAAACAATATTAATAATAAAATATATTTATATTTTTTAAAAGTTTTTCTTATATTTTAAGATGTATAAAATATATTTATTTAAAAAAATAAGAATGAAATAGTCACGACCTGCCTTCACCAAGATGAGGGAAGAGACAACAGCTTTCCAGACCCTTCCTTCTTCAAGTTGAAGGAGAGATAATGACCCCCGAGGCCCTCCTTCAATAGGCCCTGATGTGGCGACTAGAACCGAGGGTATTGAATCACACAAAAGATGTAAGACATTACCATCTTTCTTTAATAAGATCGTGATAAAAGATAGTAAAACCCAACAACACCAAAACTGGGGGTATATGTAAATCCAAATAAAATCATTCCCATATGCATGTTACAAAAGTAAATGCCACAATGTACAAGGAGACAACTAGGGTAAAGTACCAAAAAAGGTAAAACATCAACTGCAACTGTCCTAACGTCTGAGCTAGTATGGCCCTGCATGATCCCTGAATCCCTCTAGGAAACCCAAAAGTAGTTTTATATACATTGGGTGAGCATACATGTATACTCAGTACGGAAAACCAAAGACTCTCGTGCACAAGTGGGGAGGCATTCTAATGCCCTGTGAGAAAAAGATAACCTAGAACCTAGCAAAAAAAACTATCCACCCAAGCCTCACCAAGGCACACTCCCCAAATAACGCAAGTCAAGTAATGTATAGTAATAGCACATCGATTTTTGGGTATCCCGCACCACTTTCCCACTGGGTATTGAAGACATCCAACACATCGAACCACTCCCACCATTCTCACCGAAGTTCCACTACCACAACCCACCCGCACACACCTGGTCCACAACCACACATTTCTCTAGCAAACACCTAGGCCACAACCACCATCCCACCTGCAAACACCTGGGCCACATCCACCACTCGTAACCATGCCCGCAATAACCTAGGCCAGAACAACTACTGCGATCCCCGAAGACACCTTGGCCTCATCCTAAAGACTCTTTAGAAACAACCTGCCTGCACACACCTAGGCCCACCACCACAACTACCCTGCCTGAAGAATATAGGGCTATAATGGACCTCAGGCCATCATAGCTTGCCCGAAGTGTCTTGGTCTATTTGGGAAATGGAGCAGAAAAGGAGCTAATAACCAGCCACTCATAGGATTGTTGGGAAAAACACCCTCCCCCATGAAATGGTTGTGTTCAGCACTAAGTGCTCAACTTGGGTGGGGCACGAATAAGAATTACAAAAACAATATATATATATATATATAGGTAACAAGAACTCATCCCAACCATAGGTTTCCAAATCCATCCTAAGCACAAACACCATCATTACTATTCATTCATAAAAGAAAGGCACATCACTCATGACCAAGTCAAAAATCATTCCCAAAAACAATTCCCAATTCAAACCGTTCTTGTTTTCATGTTCATGTGATCCCATTTTTTTGAAAACTGCACTACTAGGAAACTAACCGACATACCTAAAACCCATAGAAGAGAAACAACGATACAACAATTTATGCATTCACACTTGGTTCTCTTGTAATGTCACAAGAACAAAGGGATCAGTGAGATCCCTCAAAGTACTGGAACCAAATGAAGCCACGAGATATAACCCCTAAAGACATCAGATTCCCAACCAACAGTTGTACCACAACAGAGGATCCCATCCTCATCCACTTCACCTCATAAGCATCTTGCAGGAAAACACACCCACTACCAAACAGAGTATGGAAACTTCCAGATTCAAGCACATCATTCATTAGGTTTTCCTTTTTGATGTTAACCCGGGTGACCACACAAGGATTGATGTTCACCGGTATCCATTTAATCCATTGAGTTTATGTGATTAACAAATTTCCTTGTTACAGTCATTCAATCATCATAGAAGACAAGGGTTCATTAGTGTGAAAGGAAATACCAACAAAGACCATGATTTTCAGGGAGTATAAGCCCGTACAATTCACAACACATAATCAATGATAAGAAAATAAAACAGAAACAACAACCCCCCATTCATTAAAAGTCCTCTTGTTATCTTTATTAATGTTTGGTTTCATACATCCCATGGAAAGAAAATCATACCCACCCCACATGATACACAGTAAGAGAGACAAAGTAAAAAAACCTAATTAGATGATCAAAGATCAATGTTTCTCTCCACATGCCAAGAACTGGGGTTGCGTGACTTGTAGGGGAGGAAATTCAGGGACTCCAAGGATGAGAAGAAAGGCTCCGGTATAGGCGCACCTCTTTCCTCAAGAAGTAGAACTCAAAACGCACAAGGAAGAAAAGTGGACTAGCCAAGAGAAAGAAGAAGAAGGAATTTCCATGAAATAAAAGGATGAGATCCCGCTATTACGGGATATAAAATTTTGAATATCATTAAAGTTAGATTGTGGTTTCACCACATGATTGAGTGGTGACGCATGACATAATTTATTGTTATTTAATTAATCTCGTCGGGAAAAGGAGGTAACATCTATGACTTTGAAGGATTTTATATAAACAGAGGGGAACATTACACGGAAACATAGCTGGGTCCGTTGAGGGTCTCCCCACACTAAGGAATTTAACCATTGATTATGGGGCTAAAAACGGCCTTGAACTACTTATAAAAGGTTAAAAAGGCTTAAAAGATACGTTACGGGGGAAAATGTAGAAGAAAAACTCGACAAGGTTGTGTGACACTAATCGGTCTCACCGATAGGTGACACACCGATCGTTTCGCACATATTGGTGACACACCGATCGATGGCACCGATGGGAGACACATAGATCGGTTGCATGGATCAGTGACACACTGATCGGTGGCACCGATCGGCGACACACCGATCGGTCCCATCGATGGGAAACACAACGATCGGTCCCACCGATCGGTGACACACCGATCGGTCGCACCAATCAGTGACACACCGATCATGTCACGCCGATCGGTCGCACCGATCATTTCGCGCTGATCGACCGCACACCAAAATGACATCCTACTACTGATACTCCATCCTTAGTATATGGAATTGGTATAGGGATGGACCATGAGTGTTTGGGACATTACATCAGATACCTCTTGAACTATTCTCATCCTCGAGAATCAAAACTAGACTTGAAGAAAAGAGTGGGGTCCGAACAACCAACCCGAAAGATACCTCTCAAGAGTGAACCACATCGATATATAGGAACACCTCCCCCTTAAGAAACTACGCAACATTCAAGGGTCAAGATATCTAGTCATATGGGTTAGGGAGTTTCTTAGTCCATGTCAAGATACTATCCGGTTTGGGCAGCACTAACTCACCCGCATGGGTTTAATCGCATCCACCTTAATACGTGTTGATTAGGGATCGGGTCCTACCCTCCACAAAATCAGGAATTTTCACATGCATCTAGAGAATAAGGAAAACCATACATTCCATAGTTAACAAGGTAAAGCAGTCCATCAAAAACAAGTACAAAAAAACAGAACAAAACTCCAAAAATCTCTGGGTATTGGGTGCACATCTATGCCTCCCATTCCCAGGTACTCTATTCGAGCCCACCAGGCCTCCACAACACAAAAAATAAAGGAATGGTACATCCACAGAGCACCTTCTCCTCACGATCCTTGATCCTCACTGGTCCTTCCACAAAAGTCACGTTGGCCTCGATGTCCAACTTTCCCCAGGAGAGGACGTGTGAATCATCCTATAGATACCGCCAGAGTTGTGACACATGGAAGACGTCATTCATTATCAGTAGCAGAGGTGGTAGCTCTAGATTATAAGGCACTTCTCCCACCCAGCGAAACACTTCGAATGGTCCGATGAACATTGTAGAAAGCTTACTCCCCCGTCCGTACCTCTGTTTCCCATGCTGAGGAGAGACCTTCAAGAATACGTGGCCCCTGACCCCGAAATACAAGGGTCTCCTCCTAATATCGTCATATGACTTTTTTTGGTCCTGACCCGCCTTCATCCTATCCCATATAAGCTGAACCTTCTCTTTCATGGTATGCACCACCTCTGGGCCAAGAACACATACTTCCCCATC
The DNA here is from genome assembly GCA_963277665.1 of Viscum album. Taxonomy (NCBI): domain Eukaryota; kingdom Viridiplantae; phylum Streptophyta; class Magnoliopsida; order Santalales; family Viscaceae; genus Viscum; species Viscum album. The sequence continues at coordinate 1,596,712,440 of OY728150.1, forward strand.
CTTGTTCCAGCACACATGTGAGCGATATGGCCACACGTACAAGGATTCGAATGGATCCATGCCAATGGTGGAGTGATATCTATTATTGTAGGCAAACTCAACTAGAGGTATGTGTCTCCCCAATGATACCTCAAAATCCAACACACATTCTCCTAGAATATCCTCCATTGTCTGGATGGTGCGCTCTGTTTGTTCATTTTTCTAGGGGTGGAAAGCAGTGCTAAGGCGTAGCTGGGTGCCAAAAGTATGATGAAATCCTCTCCAGACTCGTGAGGTAAACCATGCAACCCTATCCGGGACTATGGACCTCAAGACTCCATGAAACCGCACCACCTCATCCACGTACCTACACGCTAAGGCATCCACTACAGCCGACTCCTTGATTTCTAGAAAGCGAGCTGATTTCGTCAACTGGTCCACCACTACCCAGATAACATCATAGCCTCCATGAACTTTCGGTAGTCCTGTGACGAAATCCATCGAGATGTCGTCCAAATTCCATTTGGGGATATCTAAAGGTTGTAATAGACCGCCTAGAACACAGTGTTCAGCCTTCAAATGATGACACACAAGGCACTTGGCAATGAACTCTGCCGCAACCCGCTTTACTCGGGGCCACTAAAATTGGCTCCTCAGAACCTGGAACATCTTGGAAACTCCTAGGTGCACTGCTAGGTGTGAGTTGTGGAACTCAACAAGAACCCTCTCATGCATCGCCTATGGTACAAACATCTTCTCTCGGAAAATCATCTGATTCTGACCATCCTTCATCCATTCTTTCGTAGATTTGCCTTGGTTAGCTCAATCACGCATCACTTCACTCTCTAAGTCTCCCCATTGAGACTCCTCTACCTATCGTAATAGAGAAGACTGAACAATCATCTGATATAGGAATCCTTTACCACCATCCATCCTCGCATCCAGGTGTAGGGTAGCCAACTCCTCCATCGCCTTCAAATCATCTTCCGACTCTTGAACTGCATCCTTCTGCGAATTCCTGTTCAAGGCATCAGCCACCACATTCCCTTTTCTTAAGGTGTTGGAAATATCGAAGTCATAGTCCTAAAAGAAATCAATCCACCTTCACTACTGTAAGTTTAAGTCCCACTAGGAGAAGATATACTTAATGATTTTGTGATCCATGAAGACCACGAAGCACTCCCCGATGAGGTAATGCCGCTGCAACTTTAGTGCGGAAACTACCACCGCAAGCTCTAGATCATGGGTGGCATAATTTCACTCATGGGGAAGTAACTGTTTAGAACCATAAGAGATCACCCCTTGTAATTGCATTAACACACATGTGAGGCCTTGTCTTGTAGCATCACAGAACACCTCATACACCACGCCTTCTTCTGGAAACCTCAGTACTGGGGCACATACCATCTTCTCCTTCAGATAGCTGAAGACTACCTCACACAGACCATTCCACACCAGAGCCTATTCCATCTTTGTCAACGCTGTCAATGTTGCTAAAACTCAGGATAAGATGGGCATTAACCTCTGATAGTAGCCTTCCAGACCAAGGAATCTAAGATCCTCTTCCATGTTCTTGGGTTATTCCCAAGAAACAACCATGTTGACCTTCAATGGGTCCATCGTTATTCCCTGCATGGACACCACGTGCCCAAGGAATCGCACTTCTCGCATCCAGAACATGCACTTGGGCAACTTCTCATAGAGTTGGTGTTGTCAAAGGACCTCTAAAATCATTCTCAGGTGGAAAGCGTGATCCTCCTCTGATCTTTAGTTGATCAGGATGTATTCAATAAACACGACTACAAACAGTTCCAGGTATTCCCAGAAGATGGACTTCATGAGCCCCTTGAACACAACTAGAGCATTCGTGATGCCAAACGACATGACCACAAACACAAAGTTCCTAAATATACACCTTAAGGAATTACTCGAGATATCTCCCTCCTTCACCCTCATCTAGTGATATCCCGACTGCAGGTCAGTCTTGGAGAACCACCCTGCCCCTTTTAGATGGTCAAAATGTTTGTCTATCCTCATGAGAGGGTAATGGTTCTTGATCGTTACCTGATTCAGTCTCTGGTAGTCTATGCCTAGCCCGAGACCACCCTCTTCCATCATAACATATATGACTGGAGCACCCCATGGTGACGCACTTGGTCGAATGAAACCCTACTTCATCACATCATTAATCTGAATCTGCAACTCTTGCAACTCGGAATGTTCCATCTGGTAGGGATCCTTCGAAATCGGACAGGCACCAGGTTGCAAGTCTATCCTGAACTCAACATTACATCGAGGGGGTAGAGTCACTAACTCCTCAAGGAGTACATCCATAAACTCACTGATGATCCCTAGAACTTCCACCATTTCTACATCCACCGACTCCACTGATAGTGAAGCTAATAAATAAAGAAGGTGCTCCTCTCTCCTGCTGCTTTTCTGGCAACCCCGCTCACTGATGATGGTTACACGTCGGCCGCCCAAATATAAAAACACGATCCTTCCTTGAACGCAATCAAAGAAGAAACATACAGAGAATAGACAGTCAATTCCTAGGATGACATCATAAGCTTGTATCTTCAACACTAAAAGATCCCTAATAGACTTATGTGGCCCTATAATCAGTTTCACCCTCGGCAAACATAAAACAAGTTAGTCTGACCACTGACTGGTGTGCACCAGGGGAACATGAAGTCTCTCAGTATCTAAACACAGAGCACGGGCCAGATTGGGTGGAACAAAAGAGTGTAAAGTTCATGTATCAAATAAGGGATAGGCAAGAGTACTAAACAAGCTTATCGTACCTCGAACGACCTCTGGCCCTATTGGAACTGCTGCCTCTGTAGTGTGCAAATTCCCACACCCATCTCTTGTACCTCTTGGCAGTCGAAAACCTCCCTAACCACACCCTGCTCGAGGTCCTTGGGAAGTGCCCTAGGGACGAACTCCTCCTGTAATGCATTTCCTCGAAGGAGCAGGAGCTTTCTGCCCCTGCTACTGCGGCTGAAAGGGCCTAGCTGGAAACTGATGTAGCTGAGGTGGGCGTTGAACCTGCCCACCCCCGTTGTACTATATTCTGTCCGGGAACTAATTCAGAAGGTTCCCATGGATTCCAATGATGAAGAATCTAGGCCCTGGGCTTGAAAGGAGAGGGAAAGGGCTGGGAGATCGGAACTGGAACTTCTAAGCCATGCTTCCTGCTGGTTGAAACCTAGAGGGCTATGACGCTGGAGGCCTACTGCTGATGGCATTCTCCTTCGACGAGCCCAACTAGATACCCTCTCACGATACACCTCCCAGCATGTGCATCCTTTCCACCACTTCGGCCTTCTTCTGGACTTCCATGAACGTTGGTAGGGTGAAGGGAGTAACAACATACTATAGAGATGGTCGAAGTGCCTCCTCCAAACATCTCGCCTGAGACTCCTCATCCAGAATGTGGTCTGGAGCAAAGCGAAGGAGATACATGACATTGATGCCCAACTCTCTCACTAGCATACTCCCCTCTGGAGGGAGAGTAGTTCATGACTCTTCTTAGCCTTCATCATGGAAGAGAGGATTTATTCCCAGAACTCCTTCTCAAAATCAGTCCACATCACCTCAGCCTCCCTCTTCTCTCTAAGATAAAGCATCCACCACTGACGCACTGCTCCACGCATCTAGATTATAGCGAGAGGAACCCAGTACTCTGTCAGAGCTTGGATCAAGATTAATGTTATTACCATCTCCTATAGCCAACTCTCTGTCTCCAAGTGAGAGATGTTGCCCTCATACTTCCCGAGGGTCTACTTATGAAAGGCTCAAAGTATCTTCTTCCATTGATCATCCTCCACCTCTTGGTCATCCCTCTGTCAATCATCCAATTCAACCTCCTGGGCCTCGATCGCCCGCACTACTCGTGGTTGTCTCCCTGGTTCCATAGCTGTAAGGTAAACAAGGAATGCCTTTGCCCATGTAGTGTAGAATATAGTTCTTATTTTTCTTAGACTTCTTATTCATTTTAAATTCCAAAAAATACCCATGAAACATAAGAACACAAGTCGTTATGATGCATGTAACTTCCCTAGGGTGTCTACCCTGCAATCAGTGCAGCCTCACTTGGTCGTTCGGTAGGCCCAGATTCCATGCATCGGATCACGAGGGGCCCGAAAATCCCATGTCCAAGTCAGTATTCATTGTCCTATGTCACACACCATGATCAGACAACACTGTTGCCCTACCATCCCATGTAATCCTCACTATGCCTAACTCCACACTCCATCCTATCTCTCAACCTCAGCCTCTGAGACCATTCTATCATGACCCACCATTACGAAGATGAGGGAAGGGATAATAGATTTCCAGACCATTCCTTCTTCATGTTGAAGGAGAGATAATGACCTCCAACACTCGCCATCAATAGGTCCCGGAGTGGTGACTAGCACCAAGGGTCTAAAATCAAACACAAGATGAAAGGCATTACCATTTTTTTTATTAGGATCGGGAGATAAGATAGTAAAATCCAAAAACACCAAACCTGGGGGTAAAATTAAATCCAAATAAAACCATTCCCATATACATGTTACAAAATTAAATTCCACAAAGTACAAGGATACTAGAAGGGTAAAGTACCAAAGAAAGAAAAGCAGCAACTGCAACTATCCCAAAATCCGAGCTAGTACAGCCCTGAACGATCCCTGAAGTCCTCCTGGAAACATGAAAGTAGTTTTATATACGTAGGGTGAGAATACACGTATACTCAGTAGGGAAAACCAAAGACTCTTGTGCACTAGTGGTGAGGAATTCTAATGCCCTGTGAGAAAAAGATAACCATGCACCTACCAAGGAAAACTATCCTCCCAAGCCTCACCAAGGAACACTCATAAAAATACTGCAAGTCAAATAATATATAGTTACAACACATCTATATTTGGGTACCCTACGCCACATTCATACTTGTTATTGAAGACATCCTATGCATCGAACCTCACCCATCATTCTCACCGCAGTCCCACTGCCACACCCCGCCCACACACACCTAGTCCACAACCACACATTCTGCCCACAAACACCTAGGCCAAAACCACCATCCTACCCGCAAACACCTGGGCCACAACCACCATGCTTAACCATGCCCGCAAACACATGGGCCAGAATAACTACTGCCACGCCTGAAGACACCTGGGCCTCATCTCGAAAAATCTTGGGAAACAACCTCCCTTCACACACATGGGTCATCCACCAAAACTACCCCGCCCAAATAATCTTGGACTATAATGGACCTTAGGCCCTGACAACCTATCCGAAGAGTAAAGGGATACTCGGGAAAGGGAGAAGAAGAGGATCCAATAACAAGTCACTCATAAGTGTGTTGGGAAAACACCATCCCCCATGAAATGGGGGTGTTCGACACTAAGTGCTCAACTTGGTTGGGGCGTGAATAAGAAACATAAAAACTACAAATATATATATAGGTAACAAGCACTCATCCCAACCATGGGTTTCTAAATCCAACCTAAGAACAAACACCCTCGTTACTATTCATTCATAAAAGAAAGGCACAACACTCATGACCATGTCACAACTCATTCCCAAAAACAAGTCCCCATTCAACCCATTCTTGTTTTCATGTTCAAGTGAACCAATTTAATTTATACCTGCACTACTGGGAAACTAACTAACATACCTACAATCCAGATATGAGAAACAACCAAATACAAATTTAAGCATTCACACCTGGTTCTCTTGTGAGGTCACAACAACAAAGGTATCAGTGAGATCCCTCAAAGTACTAGAACCAAACCATGCCATGATATATAGCCCCACATGGATTTAGATTCACAACCAACAGTCATACCACAAAAGAGGATCTCGTCCTCATACACTTCACCTCATAAGCATCTAGTATGAAAACACACCCACTACCAAACAGAGTAGGGAAACTTCCATATTCAAGCACATCATTAGTTAGGTTCTTCTTTTTATTGGTCAATCAGGGTGAACACACAAGGATTGTTGTTCACTGGTATCCATTTAATCCACCAATTTTACCTCATTAACCAATTTCCATGTTAGAATCATTCAATCATCACAGAAGACAAGGGTTCATTTGTGCACATAAAAAGTCCACCAACAACCATGATTTTCAGTGAGCATAAGCCCGTACAATTCACAACACATAATCAAAAATAATAAAATAAAACAAAAACATCGAATAAACCCCCTTCATTCACTAAAAGTCCACTTGTTATCTTCATTAATGTTTGGTTTCATCCGTCCCACATAAACAAAATCATACCCACCCCACATGATACACAATAAGAGAGACGAAGGAAAACCCCTACTTGGATGATAAAAGATCGATGTTTCTCTCCACATGCAAAGAACTGGGGATGCATGAATTGCAGGGGAGGAACGTCAGGGACTCCAAGGATGAACAGAAAGACTCTGGTACTGGCTCACCACTTTCCTCTGGAAGGGGAACTCCAAATGCACAAGGAAGAAAAGGAGACTAGCCACGAGAAAGACGAAGAAGGAATTCCCCTGCGATATAAGGATGAGATCTCGTTGTGATGGGATATGGAAATTTTAACGGCATTAAAGTTGGATCATGGTTTCACCACACGGTTGGATTGTTACACACAACTAAATTGATTGTAATTTAATAACTATCATCGGGAAAAGGTGGTAACAGCTGTGACATTAAATGATTTCATATAAACATATGAGAACGCTACAAAGACACACAGTTGGGTCCGCTGAGGGTCTCCCCACTCTAATGAATTTAAAAAATTGATTATGGGGCTAAAATGGCCATGAAACACTTGAAAAAGATTATAAAGTCTTAGGTGGTGATGATTCTGTTCTAAAGATAAGGTGTTCCTTATCATTATCATCAAGAATCGTAACATCTTTCTTCTTACAATAAATCTTCAAATCATAGTCTGAAAGCCAGTCCATACCGAGGATTATATCAAACTCTATCATAGGTATGTCGACGAGATCAGAAGATAAAGAGCATTTATGTGCTCTAATGGGGACTGATTCACAAAACATTGTTGCAATGATACTTCCCTTATGAGTTTTAACTGACAACTCCCTTGTTAAATCAAATTGGAAATATCTAATTTTCTTAGAAAACTGGGAAGATATGAAACAATTCAATGATCCAGAATCAAATAATGCATTTTCTAAACATGAGGAAACCATTAAATTACCCGCCACCACGTCTTTCGGAGCTTCTACCTCAGCAGTAGTGATAACATAAGGTTAGCCTTGATCCCTTTTCCTTTTCCAAGGTAAGTTCTCCTGACTCTTAGGAAATTTATTTGCATAATTCCCCATCTCCCTACAATTTTATCACTAAACATTGGTAGATTCCTTCTTCCCCTTGAAATCACGAGCTTGGTGGCCTTTTTCACTACACTTGTAACAGACTCTTGTTCCCTTCAAACAAGTACCAGGGTGTTTCTTACCACATTTACCATAGGATAGATATTCAACCTTTCCCTTCATCCCCTTATTTCTATTCCCAAATTGATCAATAGGTCTCTCCATCTCTTTCTTTTCTTAAATGTCATAAGACTTAGAGAATTCCTTTTCTGTCATGATAGCACATGAGACAATGTCTTCGTACGACGAGAAGGATTGTGATACTAATTCTCGAAGGAGAAAAGGTTTTTACCCATCAAAGAAACGATCAATATTACTTCTTGTGTTACATATATAATCTCCAGCATACCTTGATAACCTTGTAAAGTTAGCCTCATACTTTGTGACATTATCATCCTCCTTTTGTCTTAGACTCAGAAATTGCATTACCATATCTGCTCGATGGTCACGAGGAAAGTATTTTTCTAAAAACATATATTTGAACTCCCTGCATTACATATTTGATACTTCATCATCTTCCTTAATGTTTTGAATCAATGACCACCATTGATCAGAATCTCCAATGAGGTGGTAAACTTCCATGATAACCTTTTCCCTTTCACTACTCCCCAAAGCCTGAAATATTTTCTCTAGGGAATTTATCCATTTCTCAGCTACTAAGGGATTTGTACTCCCATTGAACATTGGTGGTTGTTGCCTCATGAATCGATCTAACATTGATCATCCATGCTGCGGATCAGGGTGCCCCATACGGGTAAGGATATTATTCATAACTTGACTGAGTTGTCCCAGTATGGTGATTAGCTGATCGGCACCAGTTGCATCACCAGCTCCACTATAATTATCTTGAGCAGGAAGGAAATCCCTACATGGAGTGCATGCATTGATACGGTTTCCATTTCTTCCACCAGGTGCCATTTCTAATCAATGGCATAGACTAGATCAATTTATGAATCAAAATACATAAGCCCATACTTATAAAACACTTAAAATAAATTGAACTATTTATGGATATAATCCATAATCATAAGAATGTTTTCTTTGAGGAATTATATACTCATAAACCCTTCATAATGATTTGTATAGAAAATGATATTTATCCTAAGCATATCCCCCGGGAGTGTCGTAACCAAGAGTGCATCATGGCCCGTTGTCGTGCACCAGTTCCCATTCAAGTCTATCTCAAAGCGGTGTTTTCGGGTTTTACCCCTTGGTACATCTGTGCCAGAGCTGCCTCTACCTGCTCGTATCCAGACAGGGATGTATTGCTCGGAAAACTCACAAAATCTCTACAATACCAAAATTCTAGGAAGTTCTTCTACACTAATCCTCCAAGTTCATCTTAGGTCTACATTCTCTAATCAAGTTTTATCTAAATATAGCTTCCAAGGTTTGTACTAAACTTCCTCTGATACCAACTGTAACACCCCGACCCTAGTTACCTATAGTCGGTGTATTATTACATAACATTGGCATGATCACAAGAAAGATCAAATCTCGAAAGACCGATTGGGTTAGTAGCCTTGGAAACACTAGATATATTCATAAGTCTTACATTACATCATAAAGTGAAAAACTACTACAACAACATATTTTCTCTATATTCCACACTCATATCCCCACATAATATCCCTGCAGGTCATTCATAATTTACTTTTTCACTTCATGGGAAAAATAAAACATAGAAAAGGGGTGAGCTCAAATGCCCAGTAAGGAGAGAAATATTGCGGAAACTTTCATAATTAAGAATAAACAATTAAGGCAATGTATAACTAAAACAAAAGCCTTTTAAACATGAACATAAACATAGTATGGAAAAAGTAAAATGAAATAATGCCATTTACTTATTCACATGGATATTCTACTAATCGAATAACCACATGCAATATTAATAACCACTTTCATAATGATGGAATGCATAATGCCAGAATATCATAACCACATAGCCAAGGACTCGTGCCAAGAGTACAAATAATATTTTGTCAAGTCCTTGTGAAAAGACACTGGTTTGTCTCATGAGACCTACCGATGCATCGAGGAGATATAGAAGGCTCCACCCATCACATATTAAGTCCAATGCATTCCCATATGAAAAGTTTTAAACATAACATAAACATTCGTAATAAAACTAGAATACGAAATGTCAATAATTTCACCATAAACTATGAACGGTATAAAAATAGCACATCCACAGTCAAACATATCACAAAACCTTCAATACAATATAGAAGTTTTGTATCATAATAAATCAACTTCAAATAAGCTTAAAATCCATCAAAGGATGTTGACATATATGAAATAAAAACTCTTTTTAGAGAAATATCTATTTCTATTTTGAAATCATTTAAGAGTATTATATTTATGAAATAAAACATTTTCATTGAAAATATTGTTTTAATCTTGTAAGGAAAGCTTCGACGATTTTATAACGGCGGAAAATAACCGTACCCGCTGTATAAATTAAAAAAATATTTTTACCTTAATTCTGTCCAAAAGGTTAAAAAGCACCTTGTTTGGAAAACGACGGAAATATTCATTTATAAAACTCTTATATAAAGTCTAAGAAGGGTATAAATGACATGAACCCATATTCTTTTAAATAGTAATTTTTTTTTGAAATACATTTTTAAGAAACATGGATGTGGATGATAATGAAGATCCCAGTAGATTATTACGTATAAACAACCTCAGATAATGAAGAGATTGCGAAATAAACCCTTACCTAGTACTTTACCTTGGTTGGTGTAGGTTAACCTCTTGTATAAAGGTAAAATAATTGTTATTAAATTATACAAGAATAATATACATTAATATGATATCATATATGATCTTTTAACATTGATTTGTTAATAATATCTTAGTATTATCGTTGTTTCGGGTGTTAACTTACTCATTTTCTTTTATATGTTTTGTTACGTAAGACATGTTTGTCACTGATAGGTTGTATCTTAATCATATCCAGAATGATATCAAGCCCTTAAATACTATTATTAATCATCAAATGAGAATTATACTTGAATGGATACGATGGAGAATGAATCTCATCGCGTTCGTGGAGACGGTAGTCCGTACGTACGCACGAGCGACAATATCATTCTTTTGATATTAAAATAATATATAATTGGATGGTATATCATATATACAGAATCCTTAACATGTTATATTTATTATTTACATGTGTTACACATCATTATTATACCCATCCAAATAATAATATATTGAATAACAATTACACCACAACGTGGAGACGGTAAGCCGTACGTACGCACGTATGGTGACATGTTATTCAAAGGGTGGATAGAATACTGAATATGGTTGTACCATATATAAAATAACATCACAATATATATATGATACTGGAGATATTATTTTAGAATGGTAAAATCAAAGTAAGAAGAAGTTGAAGAAGAAAGGAACTTGGAAAATGGTGGTGAAATCATTACCTCTTCTTCGGGTTCTTCCTTTTGATTTGATCAAAAGGGCTCCTTAGGTTGGCTTTCTGATCAAAATAAGGCATCTAGGTTGTATTGAGGGAAGTTGGGAGAGTATTTGGGCAGAGTATTCCTGAACCAAAAGGCTTTGATGGTGTGAATAAATGAGATGGAGGAGTTCCCTTTTATAAGAGGGGTGATGGGTACCTTTGGAAAAGCTAGAAATATTAATTTATAATAAATTCATATTCGATTTCTAATGGCTAAAAAGTGGATTATTTAAATTTTAAGGTGGGTATGGGTCGAAAACCACTCAACCAATAGAATTTAGACAGGTTTGGGTACTTATATTAACCTTATCTTTAAGAATTAACTCTAAGTTAATTATTTTCACTTTTACAATGTCTCTTTGTATTTTTATATTATATGGTTAATAAACTAACCCTATACATCCAAGAGACCCCATAGTGGTCCATTAATGATACACCTATCATGATATAAGTCTCTTGGCCGAACCATAGATTTTAGGAATTTAATATCAATTAATAATATAATATTTGTTTTAAAAACTCTTTTATGTCAATTTTGACACTATTAAATAATTGATTTTTGTGAAACTTATAACAGAATTATTACTTCAAACAATGTCAATTAAATCAATCATAATATGTCATAATATCCTCTAAAATTAGTTTAATTCATTAAAAGTCTCAAATTATATTTATTTGGGTATATATAATATCAATTATTTTAATTTTTCACTATTATGGTAATTACTGCATCGTCCTTGTGTCATAAATAAATTAAATTATTTAATGTCTAAAAATTATAAATAAAATATAATTATGCAGGAAATTTTTTATCTTTCTAATGAATATTTATAGTAAAAAATCCAACATATATAACCCTATGTAAAAATTTGTTTGCTAAAAGATATATGCTTCTGTAATTTTTGTATTCATTTTATCTTAACAAAAATGAAGTGTCCCTATCACCTAAAAGTGGCTCCATGGGGTCCCAAAATCGACCCAAAGATGCCTATGGTCGAACATGTATCAACAAATATGTCTAGGACACGTTTTAGGGTAATTTAGTATTATTATAATATTATTTGTTAACCCTTATTTACAGGATTTACCCTTAACAATGGTAAATAAAATATTTACCGAAGTAATTATTCAAAATGTCTAAAAATAAAAGTTACCTATTTACACAATTTCAACATCCTGATTCCAAATATGGAATCCATTTTTCCAAATTCAAAACACATAACTGTCAGAAATTAATTTAAAATTAATTCCTGTTGTTAAAACAAAAAGCGTGTTTTAAGCGATGATAACTATCAAAAGATTGAAACTTGTTTATGTCCGGTTTAATAGTAAAATTATGTCCAATGACCAACATTGTATTAAATGGTAAAAATATATTCTAAATATACTTTAAAACCTCTCAAATTCATAATTTATCACTATTAATTATTTTGATTAAAAAAGTTGTTTTTAATTAAAATTTAGTAATTTTCACTATTCATCAAAATATTAAAGTTATCCGAAAAGTACCAAAATTTCACCTTAGGATAAATTCAATATTCTGAATCCAAAAATGAAGTCCATTTTGAAATATAAATTATATATAATTTCAAAAACTAGGTATTACTATTCATAATGGCTAGTTTGATTGGTTATGGTGTGTTAGAACTCGGTGTTGCGTACAACACACGCTATCACATTATTCAATGAAAAGTGTACCGTAGAAGCATGGGGTGATACATTCTCCCCTCCTTAAATAATTTCTCCCTCAAAATTTCTAGAATACTTATCTCATGAAAAGACTCGGGTGGTTCTTTATCATAAGTTCCTCAGGTTCCCACGTTGCCTCTTCCATCTTATGGTTTCTCCACAAAACTTTTACCAGACGCGTCATCTGGTTTCTCAGTACATGTTCTCTTGTATCAAGAATCCTGACAGGATCTTCACAATAAGACAAATCGGGTTCCAGTTCTAACTCCTCATAGGTGAGTACATGCGTTGGGTCAGGCATGTATTTCCTCAACAGAGATACGTGGAACATATTGTGATCTTTGGAGAGACTTGGAGGCATTGCCAATCGGTAAGCTACAGCCCCAATTCGTTCTAGAATTTCGAAAGGTCCGATGTACCTGGGACTCAATTTACCTTTCATACCAAAATGAATGACTCCCTTCCATGGAGATACCTTCAGGAAATCATGATCACCAACATGAAATTCAAAATCCTTCCTTCGATTATCGGCATAGCTCTTCTTCCTACTTTGGGATGCTTTGATGTGATTTTGGATTAGCTTCACCTTTTCCATCGTTTCCTCCACCCGTTCTAGACCTACATGTTTTCTTTCACCAACGTTATCCCAACAGGTTGGTGTGCGACATCTCTTTTCGTATAACTCTTCATATGGTGCCATCTGAATACTTGAATTGAAACTATTGTTATAAGAAAATTCTACCATAGGTAAATACTGATCCCACATACCCTGAATGTCAAGTGAGCAGGATCTCAACATGTCTTCTAAGGTTTGAATAGTTCGTTCTGATTGTCCATCTGTCTGAGGGTGGTAGGCAGTGCTAAAATGATGTTCAGTATCCAGGGATTTTTGAAGACTCTTCCAGAATCTGGAAGTAAAATGGGGATCACGATCAGAATCAATCGATAGGGGTACTCCATGAAGTCTCACAACTTTATTAATATATAGTCTTACTAGACGTTCCAGTGATAGATCATCTCTTATAGCAAGAAAATGTGATGACTTGGTAAGACGATCAACAATAACCCATATTGCATCGTTCCTTCTAGGAGTCTTTGGTAGCCCCATGATAAAGTCCATCGTAATATTGTCCCATTTCCACTCAGGTATGAGAATAGTTTGCATGACTCCTCCCGGCTGTTGCCTTCCAGCTTTCACTTGTTGAAAAACCATAAATCATGACACAAAATCAGCAATCTACCTCTTCATGTTGTCCCACCGAAAATTTTCCTTCAAATATCTATACATTTTGGTGCTCCTAGGGTGTATAGAGAAATTGGAACTATGAGCATCATCCAACAATTCCTTTTTTATATCAGGTATATCGGGAACACAAAGCCTCTTCCTGAATTTTACAATTCCATTTTCATACACAAAATCTCTCAATCTACCATCATTCACAGCTTTAATCTTCATTTGAAATTTTCCATCATTAGTATGAGAACTCTTAATCCTTTCTAGTAAAGATGGTTTGGAAACCATTTGAAAAAGCATTGATGTTTCACCTTACTTGGTTATTCCCATGTCCATCTTCACTAGATCTATGAAAATTCGATCCCTTTCAATTCTCATCAAATTCAAAACTCCATGATCTTTTCTGCTCAAAGCATCTGCCACCTTGTTTGCCTTCCCCGGGTGGTAGTGTATCGTACAATCATAATCCTTGAGTAATTCAAGCCATCTCTTTTGCCTCATGTTTAGTTCTTTTTGTGAGAAAATATACTTCAAACTCTTGTGATCAGTATAAATCTCACATTTTTCACCATAGAGGTAGTGCCTCCATATCTTCAAAGCAATGATCACAGCCGCTAACTCGAGATCATGATTAGGATAGTTTTGTTCATGAATTTTCAACTGTCATGATGTATAGGCAATAAACCAATCATTCTGTATAAGGACACAACCAAGTCCTTTCTTCGATGAATCACTATAAATAACGAACCCATCATTCCCCGATGGTTGAGTCAATATAGGAACATTGACTAATCTTCTCTTCAGGTCTTCGAATCATTCTTCACAATATTTTTTCCAAACAAATTTAACCCCATTACGTGTGAGCTTCGTTAATGGGTTAGCCAATCAGGAAAAATTCTGGATGAAACGTCGATAATAACCTGCTAAACCAATAAAACTACGTACCTCAGTTATACTCGTCGGTGCTGGCCATTCTTGGATTGCCTTGGTCTTAGAAGGATCAACATAGATTCCATCTTTAGAGACAATAAGGCCAAGAAAAAAAATCTCCTGAATCCTGAATTCACATTTGCTAAACATCCCATATAATTCATGTCTTCTCAGAGTCTTCAAGATAATGCGCAAGTGATTTTCATGATCTTCGTATCTTTTGAAGTATTACAAGATATCATCAATAAATACCACCACAAATTAATCGAGATACTCCTTGAAAACTCTATTCATCAGATCCATGAATACAGAGGGTGCATTATTCAATCCAAAAGTCATTACAGTAAACTCGTAATGCCCATACCTGGTTCGAAATGCTGTCTTTGGAATACCTTCCTTCTACACACACAACTGATGGTATCCATATCGAAGGTCAATCTTTGAAAATTATTTAGCTCCATGCAGTTGGTCAAATAAATCATTAATGCATGGTAGGGGATACTTGTTCTTTATTGTTATAGCATTGATCTCCATGTAGTCAATACATAACCTCATAGATCCATCTTTCTTTTTAACAAAAAGAACAGGGGCTCCCCATGGAGAAACACTAGGGAGAATAAATCCCTTATTACTCAAATCTCTCAAGTTTTTTCTTTAGTTCAACTAATTATACAGTGGCCATTCAATAAGGAATCTTTGATATAGGCCTTGATCCAGGAATTAAATCAATGGAAAACTCAACTTCTCGTTCTGGAGGATGTCCAGGTATATCTTCTGGAAATACATCTATAAATTATTTCACAATAGGTACATCCTAAATTTGAACATTCCTTTCCTCACAAACCGTTATTTTATTATCTTCCTCCCCAATAATTGAATTCAGTTGAGCTACTGGGGGTGGATCTAGATAAGAACTAGGTGGTGACGATTCTGCTCTAAAGATAAGGTGTTCCTTATCATTGTCATCAAGAATCATAACCTCTTTCTTCATACAATAAATCTTCACATCATAGTCCGAAAGCCAGTCCATAACGAGGATTATATCAAACTCAATCATAGGTCTGATGATGAGATCAACAGATAAAGACTATTTATGTGCTCTACTGGGGACTGATTCACAAAACATTGTTGCAATGATACTTTCCTTAGGAGTTTTAACTGACAACTCCCTTGTTAAATCAAATTGGAAATATCTAATTTTTTTAGAAAACTGGGAAGATATGAAACAATGCGATGATCCAGAATAAAATAATGTATTTGGTAAACTTGAGGAAACCATTAAATTACCTGCCACCACATCTTTCAGAGCTTCTACCTCAGCAGTAGCGAATGCATAAGCTTAGCCTTGATCCCTTTTCCTTTTCTAAGGTATGTTCTTCGGACGCTTAGGACATTCATTTGCATAATGCCGCTTCTCCCTGAAATATTAGCACTGAACATTGGTAGCTTCCTTCTTCCCCTTGCAATCACGAGCTTGGTGACCTTTTTCACAACACTTGTAACAAACTCTTGTTCCCATGAAGCAAGTACCGGGGTGTTTCTTACCACATTTACCACAAAATAGTTATTCAACCTTTCCCTTATTCCCCTTATTTCCATTCCCAGATTGATCTGTAGGTCTCTCCTTCTATTGCATTGCTTTAAAGTCATAAGACATATAGAATTCCTTTTCGGTCTTGATAGCACATGAGACAATGTCTTCGTACGACGAGAAGGATTGTGATACTAATGCTCGACGGAGAAATGGTTTTAACCCATCAAAGAAATGATCAATATTAATTCTTTGGTTATGTATATAATCTCCAGCTTACCTTGCTAACCTTGTAAAGTTAGCCTCATACTTTGTGACATTCTCATCCTCCTTTTGTCTCAGACTAAAAAATTGCCTTTCCATATCTGCTCGGTGGTCACGAGGAAAGTATTTTTCTAAAAACATATCTTTGAACTCCCTCCATTCCATGTTTGATACTTCATCATCTTCCGTCATGTTTCGAATCAATGACCACCATTGATCAGCATCTCCTGTGAGGCGGTAAACTGCCATGATAACTTTTTCCCTTTCACTACTCCCCAAAGCCTGAAATATTTTCTCTAGGGAATTTATCCATTGCTCATCTACTAAGGGATTTTTACTCCCATTGAACTTTGGTGGTTGTTTCCTCATGAATCGATCTTACATTGATCCTCCATGCTGCGGATCAGGGTGCTCCATACGGGTAAGGTTATTATTCATAACCTGAGTGTGTTGTCCCATTATGGTGATTAGCTGATCGGCACCAGTTGCATCACTAGATCCACTATAATTATCCTGATCAGGAGGGAAATCCCTACATGGAGTGTGTACATTGATACAGTTTCCATTTCTTCCACTAGGAGCCATTTCTAAACAATGTCATAGACTAGATTAATTTATGAATCAAAATACATAATCTCATACTTATAAAACACTTAACATAAATTGAAATATTTATGGATATAATCCATAATCATAAGAATGTTTTCTTTGAGGAAGTATATTCTCATATACCCTTCATAATGATTTGTAACGAAAATGAGAGTTATCCTAAGCATATCCCCTGGGAGTGTCATAACCAAGAGTACAGCAAGGCCCTTTGTCGTGCACCAGTTCCCGTTCGAGTCTAGCTCAAAGCGGTGTTTTCGGGTTTTACCTCTTGGTACATCTGTGCCAAATCTGCCTCTACCTGCTCGTATCCAGACAGGGATGTATTGCTCAGAAAACTCACAAAATCTCTGCAATACCAAAATTATAGGAAGTTCTTCTATACTAATCCTCAAAGTTCATCTTAGGTCTACGTGCTCTAATTAGAGTTTATCTAAATCTAGCTTCCAAGATTTGTACTAAACTTTCTCTGATACCAACTGTAACGCCCCAACCCCAGTTACCTAGAGTCAGTGCATTATTACATTACATTGGCAAGATCACAAGAATGATCAAATCTCAAAAGACAGATTGGTTTTGTAGCCTTGGAAACACTAGATATATTCATAAGTCTTACATTACATCATAAAGATAAAAACTACTACAACAACATATTGTCTCCATATTCCACACTCATATCCCCACATAATATCCCTATAGGTCATTCATAATTTACTTCTTCACTTCCTGGGAAAAATAAAACATAGAAAAGGGGTGAGCTCAAATGCCCAGTAAGGATAACAATATAGTGGAAACTTTCATAATTAAGAATAAACATTTAAGGCAATGTATAACTAAAACAAAATCCTTTTAAAATTGAACTTCAACATAGTATGGAATAATTAAAATGAAATAATTCCATTTACTTATTCACATGGATATTATACTAATCGAATAGTCACATTCAATATCAATAACCTCTTTCATAATGATAGAATGCATAATGCCAGACTATCATAACCACATAGCCAAGGCCTCGTGCCAAGACTACAAATAAGATTCTGTCAAGGCCTTGTTCCAAGACACTAGTTTGTCTCATTAGACCTACCGATGCATCGAGGAGCTATAGCGGGCTCCACCCATCACATATTAAGTCCAATGTATTCCCATATGAAATTGATTAATCATAACATAAACATTCGTAATAAAACTAGCATACGAAATGTCAATACATTCATCATAAACTATGAATGGTATAAAAATAGCACATCCACAGTCAAAAATATCACAAAACTATCAATACAATATATAAGTTTTGTATCATAATAAATCAACTTCAAATAAGCGTAAAATCCATCAAAGGATGTTGACATAGATGAAATCAAAACTCTTTTTAGAGAAATATCTCTTTCTATATTGAAATCATTTAAGAGTCTTATATTTATGAAATAAAAAATTTTCATTGAAAATATCCTTATAAGCTTGTAAGGGAAGCTTCGGCGATTTTATAACGGCGGAAAATAACCGCACCCGCCGTATAAGTTAAAAAAACATTCTTACCTTAATTCTGTTGAAAAGGTTAAAAAGCACCTTGTTTGGAAAACGACAGTAAGATTCCTTTATAAAACTCTTATAAAAAGTCAAAGAAGGGTATAAATGACATTAAACCATATTCTTTTAAATAGTAAAAATGTTTTGAAATACATTTTTAAGAAACATGGATGTGGATGATAAAGAAGATCCCCGTAGATTATTACGTATAAACAACCTCGGATAATGAAGAGATTGCGAAATAAATCCTTACCTTGTACTTTTCCTTGGTTGGGGTAGGTTAACCTCGTATATAAAGGTGAAATAATTGTTATTAAATTATACAAGAATAATATACATTAATATGATATCATATATGATATTTTAACATTGATTTGTTAATAATATCTTAGTATTATCGTTGTTTCGGGTGTTAACTTACTCATTTTCTTTTATATGTTTTGTTACGTAAGCCGTGTTTTTCATTGATAGGTTGTATCTTAATCATATCCAGAATGATATCAATTCCTTAAATACTATTATTAATCATCAAATGAGAATTATACTTGAATGGATACGATGGAGAATAAATCCTATCGCGTTCGTAGAGATGGTAGTCCGTACGTACGCATGAGCGACAATATCATTCGTTTGATATTAAAATAATATTTAATTGGATGTTATATCATATATACAGAATAATTAACGTGTTATATTTATTATTTACATGAGTTAAACATCATTATTATACCCATCCAAAAAATAATATATTGAATAACAATTACACAACGACGTGGAGACGGTAAGCCGTACGTACGCACATATGGTGACATGTTATTCAAAGGGTGGATAGAATAATGTATATGGTTGTACCATATTTATAATAACATCACAGTATATATATGATACTGGAGTTATTATTTTATAATGGTAAAAACAAAGTAAGAAGAAGTTGATGAAGAAAGGAACTTGGAAAAGCGTGGTGAAATGATTACCTCTTCTTCGGGTTTTTGCTTTTGATTTGATCAAAAGGGCTCCTTATGATGGCTTTCTGATCAATCTTATGCCTCTAGGTTGTAGTGAGGGAAGTTGGGAGAGTATTTGGGTAGAGTTTGGCTGATCCAAAAATCTTTGAAGGTTTGATGAAATGATAAGGAGGAGTGCCCTTTTATAAGAGGGGTGAGAGGAACCTTTTGAAAAGCTAGAAATATTAATTTATAATAAATTCATATTCAGTTTCTAATGGCTCCAAAGTGGATTATTTAAATTTTAAGGTGTTTATGGGTATAAAAACACTCAACCAATATAATTTATACTGGTTTGGGTACTTATATTAACCTTATCTTTAAGCATTAACTCTAAGTTTATTAGTTTCACTTTTACAATGCCTCTTTGTATTTTTATATTATATGGTTAATAAACTTACCATATACATCCAAGCGCCCTCCAAGTGGTCCATTAATGATAAAAATATCATTATATATGTAGCTTGTCCTAACCTTAGATTTTTAGGAATTTAATATCAATTAATAATATAATTTTTGTTTTGAAAACTCTTTTATGTCAATTTTGACACTATTCAATAATTGATTATTTTGAAACTTATAACAGAATTATTACTTCGCAAAAAGTAAATTAAATAAATCCTAATATGTCATATTATCCTAGAAAATTAGTGTAATTCATTAAAAGTCTCAAATTATATTTATTTGGTTATTTATAATATCAATTATTTTAATTTTTGACTATTATGGTAATTACTTAATCATCATTGTGTCATAAATAATTTAAATTATATAATCTCTAAAAATTATAAATAAAATATCCTTATGTAGTAAATCTTTGTATATTTATAATGAATATTTATAGTAGAAAATCTAACATATATAACCCTATGTAATAATTGTTTTTCTAAAAGATATATGCTTGTGTCATTTTTTTATTCATTTTAACTTAATTAAAATAAAGTCTCCCTATCACCTACAAGTGGCTCCATGGGGTCACAAAATCGACCCAAAGATGCCTATGGTCGAACATGTATCACCCAATAAGTCTAGGAAACGTTTTAGGGAAATTTAGTTTTATTATAATATTATTTTTTTAACCCTTATTTACCGGATTTACCCTTAACCATGGTAAATAAAATATTTACCGAAATAGTTATTCGAAATGTCTAAAAATAAAAGTTACCTATTTACACAATTTGAACATCCTGATTCCAAATATGGAATCCATTTTTCCAAATTCAAAACACAGAAGTGGCAGAAATTAATTTAAAATTAATTTCCACTGTTAAAACAAAAACCGTGTTTTTAAGAGATAATAACTGTCAAAAGATTGACACTTGTTTATGTCCGGTTTAGTTGTAAAATTATGTCAAATGACCAACATTGTACTAAATGGTAAAAATATATTCTAAATATACTTTAAAACCTCTAAAATTCATAATTTATCACTATTAATTATTTTGATTAAAAAATTTGTTTTTAATTAAAATTTAGTAATTTTCACTATTCATCAAAATATTAAAGTTATCCGAAAGTACAAAAATTTCACCTTAGGCTAAATTCGATATTCCAAATCCAAAAAAGAAGTCTATTTTCAAATATAAAATATATATAATTTCAAAAAGTAGGTATTACAATTCATAACGGCTAGTTTGATTGGTTATGGTGTGTTAGAACTCGGTGTTGCGTACAACACACGCTATCACATTATTCAAAAAGAAGCGTACCATAGAAGCATGGGGTGTTACAATGTGACACCGATCGGTTGCACGGATCGGTGAAAAATTGATTGGTCACACCGATTGGTCCCATATATCGGTCTCACCAATCCGCGACACACCAATCAGTCTCACTGATCGCCGACACACCGATCGTGTCACACCGATCGGGGACACCAATCGGGGACACACTGATCATGTTGTGTTGATCAGTCGCACACCGAAATGATGTCCTGCTACTGAGATGCCATCCTTATGATCCGAAATTGGCAAAAGGATGGACCATGAGGGTCTGAGCCATTATAAAAATTTAAAAGAGTCGGTAAAGGCTATTACCCCTTCTTTGGTAGACTTCATTTAAATCCCCTATTAAGGACCATTGGATTTGTATTTTATGAAGCTTAAAACCAATAAATAATGTATAAGGATGATAATAAGATTAATTTTTATTGATTTGTTGATATATATTTCCTAAAGGGTGTGATAAATAAAGGGAAAGTGGTTATCATTTACAAGTTGGGAGAGGAGAACTCAGGGAAATACTAAATTTTGTAAATTAATATCAATTAATTTTTGATGTGACATGGCTCCTAGTTGACATATTAAAAATATTTTTTTTTATGACTTAAATAATACCATAAAATAAAATTTAGACATGTTTTTTGTTTTATTTTCACACATATATCTTTGTTTTAACCCTCGTCACCCCTTTTGATAAATACTACAATGATTTTTTTTTAATATTTAATGGTCAATAATGCTACCATAAAAGTATTGCGACCAAAAAATAGACCATTTTTGGTATGTAAAACCATATATGATTCAATTATCAAGTGATATTTTTCTATAATTTAAACCATTTATAAATTATTTTTTTATTATACACATGAAATATTATAATATTTTTTTTAAATCATGTTAAATGGTTCCACTATTACTTGTATTTGAATATAAGGATTATATAGGCTTAAAATAATTACAAAATAAAAATTTTATAGGTTTTGATATCATTTTAGACCTTGTCTGTTGGATTAACCAATTGGTTAACCAATTTAAACCATATCAAGAGTAATGGCTTTATTTGACATTATAGGGTTATAATTTTACTTAGGAGGGCTAAATTTTCTCATAATTGTCAATGGGTTGAAATTTTAGACCATGGTTTATTATTTTTTTCCCCATGAATTTATATTATGATTTTTAAATTATTCAATAAAATTTTATTTAACATAAAACACTATTAATTTCATTTTAAGATATATTCAAATATTTCGACTTTGAAAACTTTATAAAAAATAATATAATTTGAATATAAACATTAAAAAATATCTAATAAATTATATTTGTAGTAATAATTTGTCTTAATATTTTAAAATTGAAAAAAGGATTAGTTTTATGGTGATTGAATATGTTAACGTTATTTTTCTGAAGCTCACACAAGCACTGAATTGGCTTTTCATAAGCATTTATATTAATTATTTCATCACTAAAAATTGAAAATAAATTTACATGATAAAAAAAAATTATATTTAAAATCATTATTTATTAATAGGCATAAATTTTATTTATCTATGTCATAAAATTTTATAATTATTAAAAACAAATGATTGAAAATTATTAATTTATATTTATTTAAAATAATATAGAAGTTATATTTAATTAAAAATGAAAAAATGTCAAACATTTGAGTATTGCACGAGGATGGTCAAACACCAAAAATTTTATATATTAAATACACTTGTTATGCTTATATTTAGTCATTATAATACTATTTTAGCCTTAATTACATGATTTACCCTTAGTGATGTGACAAAATTTACTATGATTACTATTCACAATAAGAAATAAAAGGGTCTCGTTATCAAAATTGTAAAATCCTGATTAAAAATACGGAACCCATTCATCAATAATTAATTTATATAAGTGGAAGAAATATATTTCAATATAAATATATATAATATAATGAATTACAGTTTGTAGTAAAAAAATTGTAGTTCCAAAAAATATACAGATACCCGAATCAAGTAAAATAATAATTCATATTTAAATAATTATATTTTATATAATTAAAAAATGTTTTAATTTAATATCATAATAAAATAATAATGATACATTTAAATAAAAATAAAATACAATTCTATCAAAATCTATATTTTCACTATCCACTAAAAAATCAATCTTTTGAAAAAAATTCTATTCTGCCAAAATATAATTTTGATATGAAAATTTAAAAATGAATTATATTTTATTAAATTTATATAAATTAACTATAATTTCCAAATTAAAAATGTAATGAAAATATTTTTTTGATGAAAATGAGTTTTCAAGCATAAAATGACAAAAAAATAAGGTCTTATTTCTCAATAGTTATTCAATAAATTTGTATTGAGTAGGAATAATATAAATATTTTTCATAACATGGTGAATCATATTCATACCCACTAACTAAATGTCTTGGTATCATTTAAATTTTGACACCTTGAGATTTTATAAGAATAAAATTGTTTTTGATAGTGTATGTGACACACATCATATTTTTTAAATAACCCACAAAATATATTTCTTTAAATATAATCTCTTATATAGCTTATGAAAGATTCAACATCGAGTCAAAAAGAACTATAATATTGTAAAATTCGATAAAATAAATAATAAATTTTATTTTTTGAATTGTAATGAAAAAATTATTAACATTTATGGTATCTATTGTTTAGAAATAAAATTATAATCATATTAATGAATGCAAAATTTTTTCCAAATAATTATATTTTTCTAATTTATGATTTACTTACTCATTGAGAACATAATTTATTATAAAATTTTCGTAATTTTAGAAAATATATTTGAAAAGTTAAAAATTATTTTTTAAATCATAATATCAAATTTTTCTTATTGTGATTTTTGGGGTTTTTTCTGAAATAAATCATTTTTCATTAGATAGTGAAAAATGTTGAAATTTAATTCAAAACCACCTTCTAATTAAAATTACTTATAAAATAATATTTTATTTTTTATTTTTTATTAATATTAAATTTTTCAAATTATATATTTATTAATCCTAATTAGGTTTTTTGAACCATTTTCATATTGAATTTAGATATAAACACAGTTTAATCTTTTGAACATTTTCTCTTGGAAAACCTCGTTTTTCATAGTGTATATAAGATTAATTTTAAATTAAATTTTTTTTATTTTGTGAATGGAATTTTGAAAAATATATCCCATACTTGGAATCATAAAAATTTATATTATCTAATATGTTCAACTTAATTTTTCACCAAAATTAGTAGTTAAAAGAGTAAAAATCATATATCAGAATTAATTGAATTATAGATTTTCCATTATGTTAAAATAATAAGATAAGGATTAAAATATCTTATAAAATTTTATAAACCGTAATTGATGGAAATATTTTTAACTTATATTGTCTAAGTCTCTATGTTTTATCAAATTCACATTAATGGTATATAAAAAATGTGGGTGACCCTCTTTATTTTTAAAATTTCAGTTGTACTAATCAGCTCACTTAGTATAGGCCACCCTTCTATACACTTCTCCAAAACAGAAAAACTTTTTATTTTTACACCATATAAATGAATAAAATCCCATGATCTATACACTCATCAAATAAGCATTATTTTGTTTGGAAATCCAACCTTGTAAGGATTTCACTGCAATCCTAATGGGATTACCATAAGAAACAGTATTGTTCTTCATCAAGCGTTTTAAATTAATTTCTTCCCCCAAATATTATAATTATTATTAAAACACGATTATATAATAAAAATATTATATTAGATATAATGATATTTTTATGTTAATTTAATGATGTACAAAAATACCCACTTTCCTCCATTGTGTTGCAAAAGAATTATTCATGTGTATGAAATAGTACCTTTATGGAAACATATGTCATTCTTATTTCCATTACTACCTTTCATGGTTGTTATTGATGATGAATATAAATGGTAAATATTATATTTATATAATAATTATTACTATGGATTAATTAAATAATATATTCATTTTTTACTTTCCATTTCACAAGGGATATGATAATGCCGCTCTTGTGTACGACGAACTACCCTTTGGCGAAGGTATGTGACTCACCCTTCATTAATGCATGACATGGAAGGTGATAAGAGTAATGTTAATGATTATATCTTATATACCTAACATAATTATGTATTAACTAAATATTTAACAATATTTAAATATAATCTATCATTTTATTTCTTACCTTTTCACTCATAGAAATATGATAATGTCATTTTTGAATGTGGGGACTACAACCTTCATGAAGTGATGTGTCTCTTTTTTCATCAACACATGACATAGATGATATTTATATTTATATTTATTGAAACAATAAGTTATATATGGTATTATTATCTGTATTAAAATTTAAAATATTACACAACTTCATTCCATAATGATTATCAAAAAATTTAAATGGTACCCATGCGTACATACGACCTACCATCACATTGATTGTAAGATATTTCATTTTTCATAAACATTTTTAATGATTTTTTTGGAAGTAATATTTATGTATAAATTTAATAAATAATAAATTATTATTATTGATGAGATAATTCAGTAATGAACTCTTTGATCATAATCGACCATCCAAAGACATTTTGACACATAATCAAAACATTGTCAAATCATCTGATGTAAGAATAATTGATTAAGTAATCATATATAACATGGGAAAAAGTGATGAAAAATGATTAAAAAATTAATATAGTTATTAATAAATTAAAAAAATAAAATTATTTGTTTATTCATTAATATAATTATGGTACATGACGAGTCGGGCTCAATGTAAGTGTCTCTTATCTCAATTTTACTTTTATGAGACAAACAACTTATTCGCCACTTATTTCTTTTATGTGAGGTATACAAACCCATTTTTAAGTTATATCAAGAATTCATTCATCTTCATGGTATTTAATGTTTATTATAATGTTATTTCTCAATGGATTATGATAAAAGAGTTTCCAAAGTGTTATGGGTTTATTCCACAATCTCATAATTATTCTTGATTATTTTTGTTAAACTCTCCATTGGGGGAATTATTTAATATTCCAATCTTAAAATGAATCAATTGTCTTTCACCTATGATTTTTAAAGAACTTATTATTTTAATATTACCATTTTCTACTATTTGGTACTTAAAATGATTGAAACAAAAAATGATTTTACAATGATATTATTTTCTCCCTTTTTAGTTAGAAATAAATTTTAATATAAGACTAATGTTTTTTAAAAATGAATAAAGAATTGTTTTGAAAAATTTCAAAACTATTTTTTAAATTATTTTTTCACCATTCTTACTACTTAAAAATGTTTCAAAAGGATTCTTCATTTTATTTTCAGATCAGTGTGGGTTTGGACTTTACCAAAAAAGAGAAAGGATTTTTTTTGACATATTTAATATGAATATAATTTTACACCATCATGACCAATATATATATTAATGGTTGTTTTACATTTTTTAAAATGTTATTTTAAATGAAAATTATTTTTGAAATGTTTTATAATGTTTTTTTAAAAGGATATTTTTAAATTTAAGATGTTATTTTTTATAAAAATGTTTTTAAGGATATTTTCATATTATTTTCATTCATCAAAAAAATTAATCCTAAATTTTATTAATTATACAATGAGGATATATTTTATTAATACCATGATTATTATATGTTTTTTGTAGTTTAGGATCCTTCTGACTAACGATGTTCAATTCTACTACAAATCACCATTTTTATCGAGAGGGATCATGATTATGTTATTTGATGGGGGAAGTATTAAATTATAGTATGTTAGTTTTTTAATACATATATTTATATTTAATATGTTTCACCACTTTCTTATAAATAAATAATTTTTATTATTTATGAGAGGGCCCTACAATACTTCCTCAATGAATTGGTAGGTCATGTGCGAAAAATTATGTTGGGTTTTGTTCGAGGCCTTACCCTTTTAAATAGTTGTATTTGAAAAAGACAATGAAAATATTTGATGTTTTATAAAAGTCATAAATATAATCTATTAGATTGGTAAAACAATGAATTACATTTATATATATTACATGTAATTATTTACTTAGTTAGAATATCCATGTTTATGATTCATGCTCATGTTATTATTTTTCATTACTTGATCATAATTTATTACTTCTATATTATGGTTTAGTTATTGCAAAAATAGCATGTCTTTTAGTAATTTACATTATTATATTTATTATTTCATATTTATTCATAGATTTAATAGTACACATCCATATTAGTGATTTCAAGGAAATATAAGGTAATTGGGAACTTTGGAAATGAATTCTTCAAGATTCAAAGTAATATACCTAAAATGTATCTAATTGATCATGGTCATGTTTATGCTATAACTTCACAAGAAGTGAAATTTTTAATGTTATTGAGTTTGGATCGAAATAATATTTTTTAAAGGAAAATTATTTTTGAAATTCTCAATATAAGCATGATAAAACATATATGGATTTTACTACAGTACCATTCCATTATG
Source organism: Viscum album (assembly GCA_963277665.1). Lineage (NCBI taxonomy): Eukaryota > Viridiplantae > Streptophyta > Magnoliopsida > Santalales > Viscaceae > Viscum > Viscum album. Next base: position 1,596,740,299 of record OY728150.1, read on the forward strand.
GAAATTAGAGAATATTTTTAATGATGGAAATTACCTTGAAAAGTGATTCAGTTGAAAGTTAATCTTGTTTTGAAACAAAATATTTAAAGAGTATAACACATAATATGCTCCCACGAGATAATAATGATAATAATGTTTTTATGAATGTATTGGAAACCGTTAAGGTTTATATAATATTTTATGTTGAGATAATAATAGGCTATTATAACTTGGTAGCATAATTGGAATTATATAAATATGGTTTTAGATAAGGTACAACCCACATGTCGTGTGACCACACATCATATTCAGCAAGGCCCCATGGCTTGATCCCATTGCTAAAGTAAGATAATGGGGCAGTGACTCCTACTAAACTATATTATTTACATAATAACATGTCTTTATTTTTATGTAAATTATTTGATAGGTAAATGTTAATGTATAACAATTGGTGTTACTATTGAGTTTTAAATATTAATGTATTATATTTGATAACATGTGTTATCCATATTGGTTTTTGGAAAATTTTTCTAAATTAGAAGAAATAAATTTCACTCTTTCGTGGATCTTATGATCCATTTAATTTTAATTTTAGTACTCCAGGTATGAAAAATTAGTCTTTGATTTTAATTTCCTACTGTAAGAAATTAACTAGAAATTGATCTATGTGTAACCAAAAGATAAAATTGGTGTTATCAAATAGGAAAGTAAAAGTATGAATTTTTTCATTCTCAGTATATATGGTAAAATAATTACTCAAATGTTAGATAATGATTTTAAACCAATATTTCATCCTAACAACTAAATTTAGGTTAAGCAAATGTTCTTTTAAAAAATCACATATTTATGGTTTTGAGGACCATAACATTCTATTGATCATTCAATTTCTTGTAATCAGTGACCATTATAAATCACTATAATTATTTACAATTTTCACCCATTTCCATATCTTCACAATAAACCAATGTTATAATATATATAATTTTAGTTATATTTTATTTTTATGACCTTTTTTACTTACCTTTATATCTTATTAAGAAGATATTTAATTATCCCTAGTTACGATGTGCGTTTTCAAAAGTGATATTTCTAAATGCCAAACTCTTAATTACTATGAATAAGTTTAAAATGTGAGACAAAATATTATTTTAGGTGGGTATAATTTTACAACATGATATTTTAAACAAAGATAATTTATTTTGATAGATTATGTAACACACAATGCAGATCATAAACAACCCATGAAATATATGCATTGAAATTTAATCTCTTTGTAGGTTGTGGAACAAGAAACCCTGAGTCAAAATGAACCATAATATAATATAACGTTATAAAAAAACTGTTTAATTTTATGTTATTAATAAAATTAAGTAAATAATGATATTTATGGTTATCAATTTACATGAAATAAAAGAAAAATCATTTGAAAGAAAGAGAAATTATTAGGGGAAAACTATAATTTTCTAAAATGTGGTTTAGTCATGTGTTGAAGAAATAATTTATAATTAAAATTTTTAAAAATCAAAATTAATTTTTTTAAACATTTTTTAATTCATCATGAAATATTTTTTTAGGGTGAATTTTTTCTATTTTTCTGAAATATTTCATTTTATCATGAATAGTGAAGGGTATAAAATTTTAAATGAAAACTGATTTTTTATTTAAAATAATTATAACATTGTTTCATATTTTGAATAATTTTTAATTTAAAATATGATAAAATATAAAAAATTTAAACAAATTTGTTTCATTGGAATAATTTTCATGTTGAATTTTGATATAAAAACATTCTACATTTTTTGAACATTTTCTCTTTGAAACCACATTTTTTATTGTGTCTACGAGTTTAATTTTAAATTACATGTTGAAACTTATGTGAAAGGAAATCTTAAAAAAGAATTTAAAATTGTAATGATAATAATTTATATTATCTTATGTAAAAAAATTACTTTAAAAAAAATCAATAGTGGAAACAATAAAAATTATTTACCACTATTAAGGTAAAAATGGGATTATCTGAGTGTTAAACAAAAATAATAAGGGTTAAAATTAGCTATTAATTTTTTCAAAAGCTAATTTAAATAAATATTGACAATAAATATTGAATAATTATGTAGTATAATTAATTTTTTACCCTTTCTCGGAGAATGACATGGATACACCTTTTTTCTTTAATAAAATTTCAAGTGTGCAACTCACCTCACTTATAATAGGCCACCCACTCTCCTCATTGCCTAAAAACATAACAAAACATGTTTGAAACAATAAATGACCAGATAACTTATAAAAATACATAATATCACCATAGAAGTCTTCTTTTATCCACAAATAAAACATTGGAAGGCTATTAGGGCAAACTTAAAGAGTTTGGATGAGGAATATGTAACATTTTGATCGATCATTTTTAATTTTTTATTCCTATAACTCCTTAAATTATTGTTAAAAATTTATGACATAATGAAAAATTATAGTAAATATTCTTATTTTTTACTCTATGTTAATGACATACAACCGTCCCCACTTACATCAAATGGGTTACAAAACCATCATCTAGGGGACTACCATCTCAAGAACCAATGTAATTGATTATTACATTACCCCCTCTATCAGTTAGAAAAGGAAATTCATATTATATATATATATATGTGATACTAATAACATAATTATTCCTCTTGAGTCATTATATAATATATACCATTTTACATTCCATTCCATAGGGTATGCAGTAATGTCACTCTTTTATATGGAAGACCACCAACTCAAAAAGCGATGTGATTCCTCTTTCACTAATACTTTACATGGAAGTTTATAATGGTAGAATAAATGATAATATGTGATATAAATTAATAATTATTCATTTAAGGATTTATTTTTCATTATAGAAATGTAATATATCATATTCATTCTTAACTATTGACTCACTGAAATATGATAATGTCATTCGTGTACATGTGGTCTATCACCGTCATGAAGTTATGTGACTATATTTTCATCACCATAGAACATGAATGATATATATATAAGTATATTTAATATAATATTATAGTGGTTATGATATTATTAACATTTTTATTAATAAAATTCTACTTATCTTCTTTCTAGAATGATTATTGAATGTGGAAACATTACTCATTCATATGTATGGCCCATCATCCCCATGACTGTAAAAAAGTACATTTTTCATTACCATATTTAATGATTAGATTTAAAATTATATTTTATATATAAATATGAAACATTTTTAATGATTACAATTCCATTGATGTTTAAATAATGACCACTTTGATAATAGTCAACCCACAAAATTCATTTTGACTCATAAGATTAATAATATTGAATCATCCCACATAAACGTAAATGTTTGAAAATTAATAAATAACTTGTTAATAAGTAAAATAGAATGAATAAAAAACATGAAAATTTTTCTTATGAATGTTCGTAATTAACAGAATTTTTTTTCCAGGATGATAAAAAATGTATGGGATGAGTTAGACTCAATGAAAGGGTTAATTGTCTATCTTTTATTTCCTAAGACATAAACCATATTCACCAATTTTTTTGGTTTATATGATTACCTTTTTTATTATATATAATTAAATAATTTATCATTATGGTACTTAATGTTTAATTTAAATATATTTATTTCATGAGTCTTATGATACCGGAGTTTCAAAATATGTAAGGGTTTGTTTAGTAATCTCATTATTATTTAGGTTTATTATTGTTCAAGTTTCATTGGCGAGAATTAATTAATATTTATGTCCTAAATTAAATAATCTTTAATATTCTATATTTATTCATTAACATTTTCATGTTATAGTCACATTTCAGCAATTTTTGGTACATAAAATGATTGAGAAAATGTTTTTATTAAAATAGGACAATATTTGTCTATTCAGTTTGAAATCCATTTTATTCAAAACTCATGTATTCTAGAAAAGTTGAAATTATATTTTTATCCTTTTAATTTATATTTATTAAAGAAATCTCTACCAATTTTTACTTATTAATAATTGTTTTTAATGGAATACTAATGGAGTTTTCAATCCAATTCCAGTTTTGATTTTACTAAAAATGTGAAAGGAATATCGTTTTTAATGTGTTTGGAATGAACATAATTTCACATTCACATGAAAAAAATGGTCTAATGATTATTTTACATTTTATTTAAATTTTTCTAATGAAATTATTTTATAATGTTTTGTTAGTATTTTTTTTAAAAGGTGATTCTCAGGCATCAATGGTAATTTGTCAAAAAAATGATTTTAAGGATATTTTCATGTGATTTATTTTCTTTGAAGATATAAAGCCTCTATTTTAAATATGATACACTAATGATATATTAAATTGGTACAATAATTATTATTTAATTAAATGGTTTATGATCATATTGATCAGGGATGTACATTGTTATTACCATTCACCATTTTACTCTGGATAGTTTATCATCATATTTGTTCATTGTAATAAGTATTAAAATTTAATATGTTCTTAATAAAAATGATTATGTTGATTATGTTTCCCCCCTTTAATACATTGAATTCATTTAACTTATTAAGTGATGGTCAGGTACCTCTATAGCCCCTCGATGCATCAGTAGGTCTCATGGGGCCAACAAGATTGGGATTTGGCCAAGGCCTTAACCACATATATAAATGTCACGACACAAGGCCTAAAACATATTAGATAAACATGAAAAGGCCTAAATAGTATGTTTTAGGTGTATTATATTATGCATTACATCATTATGAATTCATTTATTGAAATCCCATGTGATTATTTGAGTAATTATAATACCCAAGGATATGTTTAATGCATATGTGATTATTTTTATAATTTTTTTTATAATTTATTCATTCCATATTATGATAATGTTATTAAGTAAATTGAATGTGTTTTAGTTATTAACCATTACATATTGATTAAGCCTTATTTTTTCATAGCATCTTCTAAATGAAAACCCATACTGATCATCTGAAATCATCCCTTTCTTATGTTTTATTTTACAAAGATTCCAAGAATTATTTAGTGATTGATATGACAGGAAAAGATAATGGGAATAGTGGTGTTATGAAGGAAAATACTTTTTGATTTTTAGTTTTTAAATTTGGATAATAATTTTTAATATGTGTCTAGTTTTCTAGGACTGTTAAATTGTTCACTCATTTCAAATGGGATTCTTTATTACATTGTCCAATATAACAAAGTATAAACTGAATCTCGGCTACTCTGGTTGGGATCCCAACGTAAATAATAATTTTTTAAAATAATTATTAATATTCTTAATTCTTGGTATTGTGTGATAAGAAATATATCAATATTATTATTATTTTAAACCAAATTTTCATAATGTTAAAATGACCATGATACCACTTTAGAGACTGATTTCATTCAGTGCTGAGTTAGAGCCCCTATATAGCTATTTAGTGGTATATACAGTAATGTTGTTTGTAGATATTAGATATGATTTTTTATTTGACCTCCCATTCATGGAATTTAGTTTCATGTGACTACATATAAGGTTTAATTTAAAATTTGTGAATATTGATATTAGATGGTATCAGAATTAATGATTCTCTTTTTTGAGTTAATTGCATCCCTTCATTGCATCCATCAAAAAGTGGTATTAGTGAAATCACATTATGAACCAAAGTCGGTGAATACATTTTCTGAGGGAACAGTCATGAATATAATTTTCGATGGGTGTATCCATAGATACCCTTCAAGAAGTGGATGTTGAGAACACCCTTCATGATGTGGGATTCCATAAACATTACATATGAACGTTGAATATAAAACTATCCCTCATAAATTGCATCTGGCATGTTTTCTTTTCACAAATCGTGGTCCATGATCTATCACCCAAAAATTCTATACATGTAAATAACAAAAGATTTAATATGAAAATTAGGATTCCTGATATATATTTGGCCATCTTCAAAATAGCCCATACCATGAAGTCGATACCTAAAATATCTCAATCAACATCATTCAGGAACGATGGTTGCATTAATTATTCTTGGTCCCTCCATATCCATTATGGAACCTAATTATAAATCAATATTCTCAATGTATTATTTTGTGGGTGGGTCAAATAATATTTGGTGTATGATAGCTCCAACCCCAAACATTAGTTTAGATACTCCTCTTTGATTGATCAAAACACCATGGTTCATGATACTCTTCCAGGATTCCCATAATACATTCATATGTATCATCTATTGATGTCAACATTAAATAAAATAGAAATGTGTAATCCCCACTAAATCCCTTGTTTTATTCTCCCATGAAATACATTTTATCTTCTATTATATCTTTTTTATCACATTAAATATGAATAATGTGGTCATATATGTTTTGGTTAATCAATTTTTTATCTTTTTTGATATGAGTCTGGTTAAAATTAGGGTTCACCAAATAATCATAGATGCATAAATCTGAACAACATTGTACACATACTTACTGCATAACATTAAACTACATGGGTCAATCCTCTAACTTGAACATAATATGTGAAACGTAAATTATGTGATTTTGATTATTTATCTCCTATGTTATGTAAGACTCCTCATTTCAGACCAATCCCATCATTAAAAAATGTTATTCCCTTCAATGAAGAGAAATGAGATAAATTCTACCATCATGTTTTGTGACAACCATAAGATGGACCATTTTTATATACTTTCCATGATTGGAGATACCTTTCCTTGATTATTTATATATTCAATGAGTTTAGATTCTCCTCTTGGTCTCTAAAGTACCTTAATATAAAATACATCTCTAGGTTACCATATATGGGCCTCCTACTAGCTGTATGTCCAAATAATACCCTATCCGATAAATATACAAACAAACTAGATAAATAATAACGGTCCACTAATGCATAACTTCCACAAAAATCATTTCAAGGTACCATTCACATAGTACTCAGTTTTTAATGACTTTAAACTACTAGCAACAGTTTTGGGACACATGATTGTAATAAGAACATCATTTTTCATGGTGGAATGACCCTAAAATTCACCATGTATTTAATTTTTACGTGACCATAAAAGGTTATACATGTATCATTATTTTGTTTCAAACACCATGGTTTTTTATTTATTTTACTTTGATATGTATGAAGCACCAATATTTGTATTGATCCTGACTGCATCAAACATAACACCACCCTAAATGGGGAAAAATTAAATACTACCTTCTTTAATGAATTTAAACTATATATTACCCCGAAAAATTGTGAAAAATGGGAGGAAATATAATTTCAATTCCAATTTTCCTCTTAAATTCATATTTTTAGTCAGTTAATTTCTTTAGGGTAACCGGTTTCATTACTAATTTTTTGGGTAATTATTTATCTAACATTTACTAAATCTCTAAATGACTCTCATAGTAGAAAAATAATGTCCACCTAAATGGAGAGGAGGAGACTAAAAACCTATCCTCTCGACTAATGAACACTCTAAGGTACTATTGTTAGTGTCCCAATGAAAATCTACCTTTTAATAGAAGGTCCACATTGAACCAAAACAGCCTGATATGGGAAGTCATTGGAATTAGTCACCTATAGGTTCCCTAATATTCATTATTTAAACAATTCTGTTATTATTATTCCTTTCTACAAGATTAACCAATTCTACATGAGTCAAAACACTACCTAATACATTTACAGTATATGAACTTATATTGGATATTATCAGAATTATGAATTCCACTTATATCACTTAGTTCCAACACCCTATCTTCCACAAACATGTACGTGAATTTCTATTTTAGTTGAGTGTGATTCTCTATGAGAAAAATAAAATATATATTTTTCAATATTTTACACTATTAGTATCCTAAAATAAGCTTTTATAACACTTCATACTTTTGAGTTCCCCTAAAAAATCCATTCCCCACATCCTCCCCTTACCTGCTTCTATTGCGACAACATACTATATTTCCATTATAGAATGGGAATCTTCTAGGTATTTTCTTAACCTCTAACTAATGAAAGATTATATAAATGTAAAAATGACCATGGACCCTATATGTGGGTTCGCATATCCTTTAATGTCTACATCAATATACCATTGAAATAAATTTCCCATTTTGAGTCTTGAGGTTATGACTTATGATCATTTTAGATATCAATGTATCGACTATACTTCTTTCTAGTGTTATTTTCTATGATTTTCAATCAACCAATTGATAAATCCCACAAAATAAAAAACATTTAACCTTTTAAAAATCATTGAATACTTCAATATTCTAGTGGATGGTTCATAAGGAACATTTTACTTATGCATTGCCTCCTATTCTATTTTTGTGCCTTTTTTATTTGACATTTTAAACATTCTAACAAATGGTGTAGAGACTGGGTTGATTTTAATATTTAGAACCATTCCAATATCTTCTAGATAAATTTAATACTGAAAACATATATATTAATTTTTCTTAGTCCTTTAGTTTCCCTAAGATCCTTAACATTGATCATTTGATATAAATCAGCCTTTAACAATTCTATATTTCAAATATTTAGACCCTCCAAGAGAATTTCATCCATAGAAAACATAAGTATAATGAATCTACAGTAATTAACCACATTATGGTATAATCAATGATATATATTACACTAGATTAAATTTTGTATTGTCATAAATGAATTACACTGCCAACTGTATTTCCTAGCTATATACTTCATCCCATACATACTCCATTCGAGACTACTCACCTAGTTAAATCCAAATTCATTGAATCCTTTTAGTTTATATATATGTGAGTCATCTTCCAAAATATATAATGGAATTTATTATTCAAATATACTTTTTTATTATAGAGGCTATCATTCATAGCAAATCAAGGAACCATCAAAAAAATAATATTCCTAATATTTGAAGAAATAATTTATATAAAATATACTATAATTTTTTGAACCCCTTTTATAAATATCCTAGAATTATACTACTTCCTACCATTTACATATTTCTTCTACTAATGGTCCCATTTTTCACATCACCTTATTTTCCTGTGATACTTCCAAAATTTCCCATGTTCTAGAAGAATGTAGGGAGTTAATCTCCTCTTTCTTCGGTAAATCAACCCTCTTTGAGTCACTATAAATTACGTTTTCACTAAAATTTGGATTTCTCCCCCCATCGATTAAATTATTTAATGTAAATCATATCCAAACTATTGTACCAGTCTAATAACACTTCTAGATTATCTCAACATATGAGGTTTTGATCCTTTGAAAATATCATATTTTGAAACTCTTCCTCAAGCCTCTACAATACCCATATTTTTAGTACATAATTCATTAGATAAATGTATTGAATCCAAATTACATCCCAAAATACACCTTACATTTTTCAAATTTATTCCTAAATATGAGTTTGCTCTATACTCATCAGAAATTCCACACTTATATTCAGATTAACCATATTATGCATTTTCAATTCAATGATACCAGTTACATCATATGTCTAGTTTTGATTCTTCCATATGACTCCTTCATTAATGTAAACATTTATAATTCAGATTACCATATAGATATTATTAACCCACATCTAAAATATAAATTAGGAATTATCATAACCTAAAATGAATGATGTATGAGACTTTTCTTATAGTTTCTAACTTAGTATAGAATCAATATGGACGTGATAAATTCCAACAAAGACATGAATATTGGAAAATTTATATTTATTATCTTATTAGTCTCATCTGGAATCACCTACCATAGTTCTGGGGAAGGAATCTGTTTGATGAGTTGTATTATAAAAATTAAAACATCTATAGAAAACTCCATAGGAAACCCCAAAAAAATTCTCATGATTTTTTCTCAATCACGTAGTGTATGATTGATACTACTTTCTTAACTAGTATTTTTTAGTTTTTCAGTATCATTTTTCTCAAAACATATTCCATTTCTAGAAAAAATATCAAACATCCATACATTCATATTCCACATCATTTTCTATCATGAAGAACTTATTCACGAAATCATCCACTCTTACAACAATAGATCTTCATTGAATAATGGTTCCTAATACAACATGCCTATTATTGAGAAATAATACACAAAACTTCTAGGTCGCATCATGAACCAAGGTATGAAAGTAAATTTTTTCTAAAATTAATGGAATCAATGTTTTTTCTCATACATTCATTTGTACAAACAATAACTACTTGTTCCATAGAGGATAACCTTTCATTTTGAAAGTCACCTTTTACTTCATCCCAATTATACATTCTTCAAAAATTCCATACTCAATATTATTGTACTAAAATATTCTATTTATCGATATTAATTTCATCCACTTCCCACCCCTGGTATCTTGATGATCATGTTTCAAAATTGTAATATTAGAATTTATTATTTGAGAAATGGTTTTCCCCTATAAACTCCTGTTATGGTCTAACATTCCAATCCTCAAACCTCTGAACACCACCATGGAAGAACATGTAATATCCCATTTTCATTATAATTTTTTAATAGAAAACTATATCATTTATAAAACCAACTATGAGTAATTTCATTATTAATTCTAGAATTTATCATACCCCTTGCAACCTAAACAATTATCTACTATTTGTTCAGACATTCACATAACCTTTTAAAATAATCAAAGTATTTTCATCATCTATATGATTTGACATGATGTAAATGATTGATATATAATTTTAACTTATCGTAGACATATATTGTGAGATAAATTAATCCTTTGAATCAAGGATCCTTGACTCCATCCCACTAGAGAGACTGAATAACAACATTCTTTCCGCATCAACTATGATGTCTATAAATGAAATTTAGGAAGTCTATCATATGTAATTTACCCACCAATATCTAAAATATTTATTCATAAGACCAAATTTTATTAAATTATATTATATGTGTCTAGGTTATGAATATTCCAATACCCCTTCCAACATTTCAAGGAATTATTATTATTTCTTATTCACTATGTTGGGAATCTCCTATCCTCCACAATAAATGTGGTTCCACAGGTTATAAAATCTTACTTCCACTAATTCTATTCATTTTTAAAATGATCATAAATATCCTCAAACTCTAATTTATCATCACTACATACATCTCTAACTATGATATCCATTTAATCCAATGATTCTATATGTGATGATAGAATAATCAATGAATACATTGTCCCACTAAACATCACTCCTATCAACTCAAATGTACTTTTAATAACCATTAATTAATTTACATGAACATACAAATCATAACTCCATTAGAACATGAAAATGAATTAAATTATAATTATATTAATTTTCTCCACATGCTATGTCGAACTTCCTATGATATAGATTTTCCTTCTAGAATGTTACATGTAAAACAATTCAAAAATGTTTTTAAACATGAAGGAACTGATGTCACCATTTATATAAGTGCACTTTGATCGACATTTTATGATGAATAATTCTAATATCTAGTGGATATTTCAAAAAAATAAATTATAAAAAAATTAATTCATACATAACATAGAACAATAAAAGGATTTACATGTTTCATAGATAGTTTTACTCCATATGAGAGATACTAATTCATTTATAAATCATGATGATAAGTGAAATATTCAAGTATTATAAAACTAAACAAAATATTTCTCCCACTTTACTATTTATAATAGGGATAAACTAATTGATTTGGTTCCACCCCCTTCTAAATTCCATGTGATTCAATTCACATGGAAAATGAAATTGAATGATTCAGAAACTTAACTAATGATATAAGGTATATAGTGAGTGAAATCTATTTACTCAAACTTAACTCTCTCAAATAATCTTATTAACAATATTCAAACTATTCTACTTCATTTTTAAATTCCACCTATGATTTATCATCCAATTTTGAATGTCCACGGTGTTACAAAAATTCTACAACCCATTTTGATTAAAAACACTTTAAAATCCATAGCTCTAGAATATATTTTGACATTACTGAAAATACATTATCATAAATAACCTTGCACTTATTAACTACAATAGGTAGTCTAGTGGACCTACATGTCTATAAACATTCATGAAATAAAATTACATACAAAAAAGATAAAAATCTAATATTCTGAAAAAATGGACAAATTTTAATTTAAATAGCATCCCATTATCCAATTATTGAATGAGTAACACATTCGTGTGAAAAGAAAAGTAATTTTTTATTTAATATATTATTTGTGATTTATTTTTGGTAGGACATTCTATTCTAATGATCTAGTTATATTCCCTTGAATCAATGACTGTAAAATTACATAAGGATTCCACATCACCTACTATAATGGATCAAAATAGAAACATGATCCATTACTCATTCCATTCACCCAATAGAGTATTATTTTTTCATAGTATAGGGTTGCATACTAAAATTTAATCACAAGTAATATATTAATGATATATTTATAAAAGTATGTGATGCTTTAGTATCAAATATAGTATTGAAGAGTATATAATTCATGAAGACAATAACTCATATAATAGACAGTATTACCACCACATTATATTCCTCGATGATGTACTCAATTAAAAATGGACACCCTTGATCCTTATGATATATTTCCATGGTCTCGACACCCTAAAATAATTTATTTATCTAGTAATTCACCAATTTAGTTACTCATAAACTTTACGATCTAAATACATACCAGAAGAACCCCTTTATGTGATAATTTTTCCATTTTGATAGAAAGGTCAAGGTATATTTGGGAAATGTGTTTTTATTTGACCCTTCTCCCCTAATTGTTTGAAATCAGGTTACATTCCACTAGGTGGAGAACATATAGGCATATTAAAGGATCCCTTCTAGATGTTTATACACTTCCTATTATGTATACTGACATAACTCTTAACATTATTGGGTTTGGGAATGTAAAGTTACAGTACTATTCATTTATACCATGTCACCCACGATACTAAAAACTATAAAGACCAGCTCCACATCAGTTGATAATTAAATAAAATAAACCTTGATATAAAATGTGGGACAATTTTTTTCTCGAAGACTCATTACTTGTTATTTTAATTTTATAACGTCCATAGTGTGAAACAAATAAGAACAAAAAATATAAATTAATTTTCTATTAACATCAAAGGACCTTTACCAAACTCTAAAAAATCATGATCTTTTTTTATCTTCAATTCAAATGGTAAATATTATTCATTGATGAGTTTTTTTAAATCCATCCAGTTAGGGTACATATAAAGTTAAGCATTCATTACATGTTCTGACCACCTATGAGGTTATTCATCAGACTAATATTTTTTTAAATCCAACTTTAATTTTTCTATAATTCATGATAATTACAAAATATGGTTGATTTTATTAAACCATTATTCATATATTTGGAGACAAATATCACTAATAAATAATAGTGGATTTTTTCTTATAATAACAGATTCCATGTCAGTTTCCTTTAACCTATCCATTTTGTATTTTGTATCCATTAATGGATAGTCTAATAAATTTTTCAAATTTAATAAGGAACCACATGATATATCTCTAACAATCTACATGTTGTAACCATGTGATTTGTTCTTAGAAATATTATTCTACAACAATCAAAGAAAACCTTTATAAAAAAAATAATATATCAACTATTTTTAATATTTATGAGGATCTGTATTATTTTACATGGATATATAATAACAAAAAAAATTAAAAATGTATTTTTTTACAAATCATTTTTAATCTAATCTTGAAAACCAATCATCATCGATTCATTAAAAATAAAATTTCAAAATTATTTTCATGTGATGCAGTTATAATATATAAAAAATAAATCATGAATGAATATATGTCTTAAACCATCATATGTATGACCCTTGTAATAACTGGAAATATTGTTTTCTTAAGAATTAATCTATCTTAACTCTCTGGTAACTTTATTTTCACCATAAAGTTGTTATCATAAACATTTTATGGATAAATTTAGAGTCACAGTGAACCTATTATACATATATATCACAGAATACATTACCTAATTGTGCTATGATTACATTTTTAATGACTTGAACTGGGTTTCGGAATCATGAGACCCAAATCAGACTACTATATGGTCTTAAGGATTCTTCCTGTTCACTTGAGGCTTACAAGTAGCACCATGGAATACAATAATCTACCATAGAATAATTTATCATCAAATAATAAAAAATAATATCTCTATTCCATAAAAAATCTTTTTATTTAAATTTTAGAATATATAAATTTCAGCGAAAATTTACCATTTTTTAAAATCTAACAAAAAATATAGACAACATAAGGAAAAAAATATAATGATGTGTGTTAATCCCCAATTCATAGAAATCGACATTAAATATATCAATTATGGATCTATGTAACAGAACAGATGAAGAATAGAGACATAATTTTTCATGAATCTTGTTTAAAGACATCTATAAGTACAGTAAAAAGAAGATGTATGAAATGAGTATAGGATTAGTATAGATTTTTAGGGACTTTGAAATTATCCCAAGAATGAATAATATATAAAATCAAAGTAAATTTATGGTTTTATAATATAATTATATAAAATATTTTAAAAAAAATACTTTTAAATTATTCATCTCCCTATTTGGAAAATAATTTTGGAAATAATAATTTTATATGGAAAACTCATTCATTTGAAAATATGTGAAGGATATTAGTCTAGTAAGATATTATAATAACCTAGAATAATCCCTTAATATGTAATAATAAATCCTCATATGACAATACAAATATTATTTATAGTGAATCCCTTTTAAATAAAGTATATCATTACTAAGTCTCAACATGATTGTTCTGAAAATCCCCTAAGAGAATAATCATGTTAAAATATTTACTCTTACCATGATGGACAATTGACTTCATAGTTAAACCATATAGAGAAACTAATTGATAGAAAATAAAATAAATATTAATAACTCTATAATTAGGAACGAGTATAGAACTAATACATATTGACTTGGTTAAAAACTATTACTGTAGGTTAAAAAAAGAACTCCCAAAATTCCCAATGATAATAAATCCCACCATTGAAAAAATAAGTACATTTTATTAGAGAATAATGAAAAACATATTTTCTATATTAAATTAAAAGACCCACTCTTTACCAATTAAAATAAATAAAAAAACACTACAATATCTAATTTTAATTACAAACCAACAATGGAAAAAAATTAAAACCCATATAAGGAATCACATCCCTAATTTTTTTTGCAAAACATATTATTTTATAATTAAATTACATAGATATCAAATCAAATAATAAATTATATATTCATTTTTTTAAGAAAATAATGATTTGATACACTTATATAACCTTTTATCACAAATTTTCATAATAATACTTATTTAAATGTTCATTAAAAATTAATTTAAATAATAATATAAATTAAGAATTAGTTTTCATCCACCCACATATATGTGTTATCCTTCGAATTTCCTTAAAATGCCAATTTTTTAAGAGGAAAAACTCATATGTAAAAGGTCATCATATGCCATCTTCTATAGTAAAAATAGAATAATTTCCCACAAGAGGACATTAAACAAGGAATATGCTCATTTGGATTGACACTCTTGCTACTTTGGCATGCCCCATTTTATTTAACTTAATTCTAATGTTAATATCTATTTTAATTTTTTTGGATTATAGAGAGTAGCACAACCCTTACATCAATGTGTATTGACACATATTAACTATCTAGTGTGAATAATTAGAACAATATAATGTAAAATGAGAGTTCTATTGTGAGTATCAGAAGAACCATAAAATTTTGTAATGGTTTGTAATAATTGTTTTTAATTCCCTCTCAATGCCCTAAATATAATAAAACATGAATTTTAATGTTTTTATATGACTGTAACATTTCTCAACACCTATATAAAATATATGGAATATAAAAAATAATTCACAAGACAATATTTAATGAACACAACTACTCCTCTAATCCCCATATCACCATTCCTTCACCACAATTTTTTCCAAGAGGAATTATACGACAATAAAGAACTCTAGTTAATGATATAATATCAATGATACATATAAATATAGATATGTAACCATCTCTGTTATATTTAACATCACCTCTCTCTATGAATAACCCACTATAAATCAACTCTCCCACCATTATTCTTGTTTTTACGTAGAAGAGAGGATTAGGATCCTAATTTGGGGTGGATTCGATTTGGCACAATGAATGATTGTGGGGGGGTTTATTTTTTCCACAATCACTAACATCTCGTGACCACTTCCATACTTAATAAAAAATCCCAACGGTTACCTCATCCATAATTTGGTACATACCTATTTTCCAATGGTAGATGATCAATTACATTTTTACACTCAGTGATGCATAGGGACTCACATTGGTTGAGTGAATGGGAGGGTAGGCTTATCAGACCATTTTTGAGGGAAATTTTTCATACTATAGGACTCCCTTATAGATTGAAGTAACATCCATGAATCCCTTCTTAATCCCAATACGAGACTGTTAACCCAAAAAATATAGGTTATGTATATTCTATATACAAAAGAAAAGAGAATCCCATTATTGAATCCATGTGTATGTATATGAGGTTATTTGTCCATTTCTGAGTAATAAATTGTTGCTTAAAATCTAAATCTGTATAGCCTAGCACTTTAGAATTTGCTTCAATGAATGTACGATGTTAATATTATAATGAGGTAATAAAGCCATATGATATATCCAACATATATTTATTATTGTAGGAATCGAAACCCATATTGTTTATTAAATCTATGGTTTTTAGCATTATTCATATAGGAAATTTTTCAGGGTAAACGAGGAACCAAATATTTTTTCATGAGTAATTTAGAGACATCCTTTATTTCCAAGTTATGGTGAGATTCAGATTTATCATAGTTTGATCACACCCATGGGAATGTTCCATAGGTAGATTTCTTTATATGATGTATATTTATATCATGCCACTCATTGGTGCTTACATTATATGATTTCACTAGACAGTGGAGATTCATGATGATAATGACGTGTTCATTACAGGTTCTTAATCCCACAAGAGATACAATTGGTGTGGGAAACAAGGTATAACATGTGACCAGCTTCATTGAATATGGACGTGTGACTTATGTACTCGTACCACCCTTGGTATGTTTTAATGTGGAGCTCTGGTCTCTAGGATGAATCATATGTATCCTGGTTATGGAAGGAATCATAATCATCATAATTGTATTGATTTATTGGTCTATTAATGGATGAGATAGAATGATCATCCCATGTGAATGATTGGTTCCTCATTGAGGACATGTCAGAGATATGATGGGACATACATTGAGATGCATTCCCATTGGAATTCTAGATCTGGCTTTAAAAGGACATCCTATGTATTCTTATTATGGTAGTAATTAGAGTCACAATAATTCCATTAATTTTTATGTGCACATTGATGTTTCCATTTTCATTGGGGCTTATATACTTAGGGTGGAAAAAATTATCATAATTGGGTATTCTATATGATGTGGCCTACTTGTTTATTTCAAATGTGTTAATTTTCCAGTTGTCATGCCTTGATTGATTGATTGACATGCTGGGGGGTGTCTTCCAGATATGTCCACAGGAAATTACATGATCAAGTTGATGTGTGCCAGGTATTTCACATCACCTGGATAGAATGTCCAAATGTCATTGTACGATCTAGGATGACATGTCAAGAGGACATCATCAGGCTAAGCTGGTTAATCATGGAATCCCTCAAATGATCCTAGTTAACATTCCTAGAGGCCATTGTATGATCTAGATGACAATCCAAGGTGTCATCTTGAGATCTAGATGACACTTATGGACAATATAAAGATAGTAAATGTTACATGTCTTGAATGGTGACACGTTTACTAGCTAACATGCCCAAAATAAAACACATGATTCAAATGACATACAGTTATGTCATAATGAGATATGGCTAGCACTTTTAGACGGCATAATGAGAGTCAATGTGTCATGTATCATAGGGTTCTAAATGTGTTATGGAAAAGCTAAAAATGAATATTATCATATTCAGTAATTTCCATTTGATATCAAGTAAGATGAAGAAGAAAAAAATCACACCACTTTTTATAAGGGGGTTACCAGACTAACTATTATATTCATAAAAATAGAGTCACAAATCTTAAGAATGTTCATTGGATTAAGAAGGTGTTTTTTGGAAGAAAAGGTTTATTAGACTCACATGGGTCCAGAATGGAAATAACATTGTGTTGAGGAATAGAATTTTTTTACATGGATCTGATGTAAATCCTAGTGATGCATTGCAATTTTTTATTTCCCACAACTCATATGTTTTCAAACATGTAATTCTATCTAGATGAAATAAAGGGAGAGAAAATGTTCTACTAATCATATTGAGAATTGTATGGAATGAAAGATGTCTATCGAAGAATGAGAAGTTCCAATACATTTTATTAAATTTTAGATGATGATAATGTTGTTCATCAACATAATAAAATTGATGAAGGAAGTCATGCATAATATATAAATTTTGAGAATGAAGTATGTTGCTAAATCTTCCCAACATTATAGTTCCCTAATTATATTTGTTTTAATGCTATGAAGGTTTTCATGATTGTAATATGAGAAACCAAAGGTTCTATTTTTCTGTTTTTCCAAAATACAAAATATTTAAATTTTTTATAAATAAGTCGATGAGTTTCTTAATCAAAAAATTAAAATTAGTTATGTGATGAATGCTCCTTGGTATCATATTCAGAAAAGTAAGAAGTTTCCCAAGTTAATTATCAGAATATCAGTCAATCAGAATCGATATTCCATTATAATATTAAGAGGAATATTTTGTTTCATTGGAGGTTTTTAGGAAAAATGGATAGAAAAAATGAGTTAATTTATTCAGGGGCAGTATAATAATATGGTCATAGATCAATGAGTAAGGTAGTCAACCATTTCCATAAAGATGTATTATTGATTTTTTTATAAATAGCGGGTCAAGGGAAAAGAGATATCAGATTTGATTTCAAATATTTTTATTTACATGTGTGTTATGTGACATATAATAGAATAATCTTATTCCACTGGTGTAATGATTAAATCAGAATGATCTGATTAGGTTTTTAATTGGTATATAGAAACATAATAGGATATCTTCAGATATTATTTATTTGTAATTGGGATAAGAAAATATGTGTTACCAAATGCCCTCATCTTAATCTCGAAATTCTAATGGAAAATCCGAATATGAATAGAACTGAATTATTCTATGAATATTGAAGGTGGCTATTTCTTTATATATAAAATTGATACAACACATCATAATGAATAAATGGTATTGGTAAATTGGAATAGAGAATCCAAATAATAATTATGTTTGTTAAACATGTTAGAATTGATATGAAGTTGTTAGAAGATTTGAGGTGGTTCAAGACGAATTTTGAAGTGTTGATGATGTCAAAACTAAATCCTTAATTTAACGATAAATTTTTTCATGGTAAATCTTTTTGAGTGGGAAGCAATTTCATAATCTCACCCAAACATGTTTTGGGTTGACTATCAAAGGCTAAAGTACTTTGTACTTTCTAACATGGTTTAATTTTTGAGAATTAGAGATAGAATCTATGAATAAAAAATTAAAATATGGTTCTTGAATGAAAATGGCATGATGATGTTTCCATATATGGGGAAGAGAGGAGAAGAGACAATATCATTTATAGTTGATTATCGTACAAGGCTGGATCATAGGATTGGGAAAATCATATTGAGATTTCCTAATGGAAGAAGAATAAGATCAAAATTGTTCTAGTGGTATCCATCATTCTATATTTACATATTTAAAAATCATTCTTGGAAATTGTATTCGAAATTCTGGATAAGTTTCAGTACAATGTCTAGAAGATTTTCATTCATACTAATTCATTTAGAAGTGAATAATTGTTTTGAAAAACATATTTATGAATGATGATCAAGAATCATAATAACATGGTTATTACAAAAAAAACGGCATTAAAAATTTATGCTCCTTCATAAAAATGCACTATTATATTGAACATAGTGATACAAAAAAGTAAGATTATATCCAAAACGTTTTATCCCTTAAAATATGGTTGTTTTATATTGTATTGTGTGGTAATTGTTTTGTTTCCATACCATACCAATGATGTAGCTACTCTTGCTATGTAGTGAACCCTATCAATTCTTATATTCATGTGGATGTGGGTTTTTTTAATAAGGGATATAGATATTTAATTATTGGAAATGGTTATTTTAGAATTAAGGAAACATAAATGAAAAATATATCACTAAATCATCCCTTCTCCAATCAGAGATACAATGATCTTGGCTCATAAATTAATAGTGGTATCTGAGCAAAAAAAGTTTCGTTTATTTATTCTTTGATGATGTTTTGAAGAAAATTTGATATGAAATCTCAATTATGTTAAAAGAAAATGTATTCTAGTGTTCTATGGTATGAACTATCATATTTGCAAAGCCATAATAATTCTTATCTTTGTACAATTGGGTATGATGTTTCTGAAGCTATAATAGATGGATTTTGACGAATTGATGATAAATCTCCTCAAACTTCTATTGATTAAATGAATATAAAGAGTGATGGAAGGGGAATGAATGATTTACTATCATTAATTTCTAAAAGTAGATCTTTAACAGTGAATGTTTTTTCCACCACTAAATTTATATACTATAAGATGAAAATAATATACATAGGTAATAAAAAATTAAAAAAAGGAATAATTACAAATCTGGAGGCTAATATATGAAGATATGAATGTAGGCATTCATGAATATATTATAGGATTATTTACCAAGGTAAAATCCATTTTCAACACTATTAGATATCTTGATGAAATGTTTGTAAGATTATACTCTTTTTGAAAAGATATAAAAAACTTTTTCCACCATATTTGATTCCAAGGTATCCTAATTGGAATATAGTTATCCTAAAACTCTCTCTATGGGTGATCTATATAGTACTATCATGACACATAATATGTTAATGGATAATGTTATAATGGAATAAAAAATATGATGGATAAATTTCATTCAATTCCAACAAGAATTAAATGTTAGTGAAGGTTCATGAGGAAGAAGATTTTTCTTAACACTGACTCTGAAAATAAGGTTTGTATAAATCATGTTGAATATTTATCCTTATTTTCTAAAAAATTGGAAATACAAACAGGAAAATAAAATTAAAAAATTACCTTGAATTTTTATGAATGTGGATCTATTGGGTACAATATATATAATTTTCATCAAAGAAATAACAATTTGGATAGTGATGAAGAAGAAAGAAAGACAAGAAGTACATGGAATAGACAAGCTGATAAAGCTAAATCATTTTCTAGAGGAAACGATAGAAAATTATAAAAAATAAAATCAATAATTATTTTATCTAAAGATGAATTAGAATAATAAAATGATGATGAATAAATAAAATATACTAATAATTCTATATATAATAGGTTTATTGCAATAGGGAATAATAAATAATTTGGAAGTAGCAGTTCTTTAAAAGAAAAAACATAATTAGAATATCATATTTAAGAATAATTGAATGAATGTCTAAGAAAGATTGGGAGGCTTGAAGAAGAAATCACCAAGCTAAAACATGAAAAATATTCATCACTCAATCATGAATATTTTGATGAATATAAATAAACTTTGATGGAATATATTGATGATTTGAAGAATTCTCATGAGAAATTAAATAATCATAATAAACATATAGAAGTGATCTTGAAGGAAAAAGTATAAGAGTTAGTACTTGTAAAATCTTTTCTAATGATGAAAAGATGGATATAATATTCTAAAACTCTATTTATGATGTTGGTGATTTATTTGGAAATGTTAAACCAAAAAAAGATCAAATTTTACCTTCAATGGTTTTAAAGAATGATTGAATTGTTTCTTAGAAGAAGAAAACTGGGAATGTTATGTACGTGGCCAAAAAGCAATATATTCAAGAAGTTAGAAGATTCGAAAAAACATAAGGCTGAAAATGATTTCAATACGTCTAGTTCTGATAAGGTTAAAAATAAATCAATTTAAGATAATATGGATTTAACTATTAATATAAAAGTTTGTGGGAAACAATGTTTAAATAATAAATATAATATGGTCACTGACAAACATGTTCACACCTCTAGCTAGTATGGTAGTTTAAGATGAAAATATTATTTTTATGGATACTTATGTTATTGTGGTGGATTCAATCATTTGAAAAATAACGGTGGGTTCAACTAAAAACATTTTTACTATTACAAAAATTACAGAAGAAAATGTTTAAGGAGGGAATGAACACCCTCAAAAGAAGACGTCTCATAATGATGTTCTGAGGAAACATTATAAGGTTCGTGTAACAATAGAAAATAGCTTCCATCCTTAAGAAACAATTTTTTAAATATTTTGTAAAACTAGACATCTATATAACAGGTGACTTTTTTTACTAATATATCAAAAGTTGTGCAACAATTCTCAGATGTTAGAGAAGCATAATGAAATTGGGAATGAAAAATCATGAGTTGTATAAACTTTTCTGACTACTACAAATAGAAAAAGTATTGGGATTCTTGATAGTGGGTGTTATTCTCATACAAGATAAGATATAATGTTGTTAAATAATGTAAAACTCATAAATGATGGAATAGTGACCTTGGAAATTGATGGATCTATTAGAATCAAATGTGTTGGATAAGCCATCATTGGGAATTGAAAGCTAAAATCAAAGAAATACTTTTATTTTATGGGATAAAAAACAACATGATAAGAGTTTTACATATTTCTGAGGAAAGAAAAAGTTCATTTTTAGAAAAGATGTATTTTTTTGAAATGTGAGGAAGATGGATAGATAGTTATCAGAGGCTAATGTACAAAATGAAACTTATTTTAGTTTGGTGAAATAAAAAACTCTTGTTTCTTGGGTATGGTGGAAGAGAACAAGTTCTATAATAAAGGGATGGGACACACGTTTCATTGAAACATAAGAATTTTTTCAAAGAGATGGAGTTTATGTTATATTCTTGGTATGTTAAGAAGAACAGATTTGTGATACACTATTTATCAAAAAGAAAAAATAACTAAAATGTTCATAAGGAAAATAAAATTTTTCAATATCACACCTAGAACATATTCACTCCTATATTTGTGGGATAATGATAAAAAATAAAATAATATAGATAATTGAGTCATCAATTTTATTGATGTCATTACTCCCATTACTTGTTTTATAATTGTGAAACATAATTAAGATACATAGAAAATGTTTAAAATTTTCTGGAGGAAAACAAAGATGGAATGTGAGTATTTCATGAAGTATATATGAAAAAATAATGTTAAAGAGTATAAAAATGAAGAAATTTAATGGTATTTAGGGTGTAGGAAATTTTTCATGAGTTTACATCACCCAATAATCCTAAAAAAAAGGGGTTTCTGGGAGCTAAAATAGAAGTTTGGAAGAAATGGGTAGAAATGTTTTACTTAAACATGGTCATTCTCATTACATCTGGAGGCAATCCATGAATACTACTGCTTATATCCAAAACCAATTTTTATATTGGAAAAGTTCATATATGACTCTATATGAATTTTTTTATGAGAATGAAATTATTTTTGGAACACATAAGTGATTTTTAGAGTCCACACATCATAAAAATGAATGGTGGAAACCTTAGAAATTCGGAACAGAATGGTGAATATGTAATTTTTGAAAGCAATTCTATGGATGGAAGAGAATATAAATGATTCATCAATGAAACAATAATAACCATTGAATTTTTTATTGTAATTTGAATGAAAATATTAAGGAAGATAAATTGACATATAATTATAAAGAAGATGGGTAGGATACCAGATATTTCATTAACATTTCTGATTAGGATACTAATAGTGGTAATCTTACTCAATAATAAGAATAAAAGTCCGATATATCAAGATATTAAGAATAAACTAAGAAAACTCATCCTAGTTAGAGGAATCCTGTGGATAATAAAAACATTATTGGTGATCAATATCCAAAGGAAAACATGAAAAAAAATTCAAAATTGTTACACACACTTATTTGTAATCAAAATTCAATTATAATAATGTGCGTGATGATTTTGAGCATTTAAAATTGGTTATATTCATGAATGAATAGCTGTGTCAGATAGAAAATAATTTTACATGGTAACTCATACCTATCCCAAAAAAAACAATTTATTAGTACAAAGTGGGTTTTCTAGAACATATTGAATGTAGAAGGTGAAGTGATAAGGAAAAAAGAAAGATTAGTGTGAAAAGGATACTCAAAAATTAAATTTATTTATATTAATGATTATTTTTCTTTATTGGATAGGATATAGACAACAATAATATATCTTTTAGTTTCTTCATAATGAAGTTAATAATTTTTTCAAATGGATATAAAATCCTTATTTCTGAATAGGGATTTTGAGAGTCACTGAACAACAGTGTGGATTTTTTGTTGGAAATGATGAAGTTTGTGTGTGTGGTATGAAGAAATCCATACATTAGATAAAAACAGATCCAATAGTTCGGTTCTCCAATTTGGATACTTTTATGAGGAAGATTATTTTTATAAAAGGAAGGGATGATATAAATATTTATATCACAAAATGTTAGGAGTTTTTCTTCATCATTATAGTTTATTTATATGACAATATATTTGCTGGGAATAATGAAAGATCTTGTGACCAATTACCTCAAGATATGATAAAGGTATTTTATATGTCCATGCTGGGTGAAATGAAATACATTATTGGGTTAAAAATCTTATTTAAGAGGAAAAATATTGTTCATTATGAAGAAAAATATGCTAATGATATTTTTAAGAAGTTCAACAGAGTTAATTAAAAAATATTTTCCACAACTATTTTTGTGGAAAAAAAATTTCTTAAAGAAAATTAAGGAAATGTAGTTGTTCAGAAAGAGTTTAAAAAATTGATTGTATACTTGTTATATTCGATCGACTGAAGACCCAACAATTTTAATGGTCTTAACTTATATAAAATATTTCAGGTTTCTTCTCGGGTGCCACATTTTCTTTTTGTAAATGGATTTCTCATATATATGAAAGGCACAAAAAATCAAAATTATTTGCAACAGCTTAAAATGTATTGATTTTTTTGGGCATTCATATGCAGATTGGGTTGAAAATGCTGATTAAATAAAATCCACATCTGGTGGAGTTTTCCTTCCATGGAAGAGGTCAGTTAGTTAGAATAAAATCAAACAAAATTCAGAAACACATACCATGGATAAAGTAGAGTATATTTCTTCCACTCGATCCACTAGTCAACATATGTGGATGAATACATTGTTATAATACATACTTGTTAAAGTGATATTCCCGTTACTCAAGGGTTTTGATAATAAAAGTGAAATCATCCTTATCAAGAATCTAACACATATTTCTTATTTGTAACATATTGATATAAAATATCATTTCATCAAATAGAATTTGGAGAATAATGAATTTGAAGCTGTATTATATTTCTATATCAGAAAATGTTGTTGAAATTTTCAGAAAACATTACTAAATGAGTATTTTTCTAAATTGAGGTTGAACGTGGGCGTCCAACCACTTTCTCATCAAGGGCGTGGTATGTATTGTTTCCCACCTCTCTTATTTTATTTACATATTATTATCAAGGGGGATAATAGTTTCCTAAATCTATCTATTTTATATAAGATAAAATGTCTTAAGGAATCAAGTATAAAGGTGGAGTCATGGGTATGATGTGATTTCAACATGTATGTGTGTGAACTATTCAAACTATATGTTGTAATAGTTTTAGGGAAAAAAATTTTGATATAGGAATATGGAAGAATAAATTAATGTGTTGAAGAATGTATTGATGAAAATATGATTCGATTTTCATGAACACTAATTTTGGAAAACAAGGTTTTGATTTATATAATTCTTGTATCATACATGGAGTTAACACACATGGAGTTTTAATTTTTGATAAGTAATCCATTGATTGAGGCAATAAAGATCACTAATTTATAAATATTTGTTTAAAACAATTTCCAAAGTGGGAATTTTTTACTACCAAGAAGATAAAAAAGATATCATATTCAGAACTCTACTCTTGTTATCAGGAATGATTATTTAGAAAAGAAATCACCTCACTTTGTAAAGGAGGTTTATCAAAATAACCATCATATTTATTTATCCATAGTCACAAATCATAATATTGTCAATTGTATTGGGAAGGTGGTTTCTGGAAGAATTGGTTTATAAGAATCATGATCGGACTACAATGTAACGAAGATCATATTGTGGGAGGGAATCCGATTCTATAGGGATCATTTACAAATATTGATGATGATTTGCTATTTTTTAGTTCTAAAAATTCATAAGTATTTTCTAATACATATAATTCTAGCATGATGAAATAGTGGGGATAAATTGTGATCCAAATTGTATTGAGAATTGGTTGGAAGGAAAATGTTTCAAGAAGAATAAGAAGTTATAATAATTTCCCTTAAATCCACTAGAAATTCAATGAGAATTTATGATTTGGGGAATTTTGGTTCAGTGGGAAACATTTCTAGAATACCACAAAAACCACTTTTGGGGCGACTATAAAAGAGAATGAACATTCTTATTTATAACATATTTGTTTTGATGAGAAGTAGAGGGAGAAGATCTGAATTTATAGGGAGAAGAAGTTTCCAGATTGAGAATTACCTAAGGCAGTCTTCAGATATAA
The DNA here is from genome assembly GCA_963277665.1 of Viscum album. Lineage (NCBI taxonomy): Eukaryota > Viridiplantae > Streptophyta > Magnoliopsida > Santalales > Viscaceae > Viscum > Viscum album. The sequence goes on from OY728150.1 coordinate 1,596,766,980, forward strand.
GTACAGAGTAGAAGATACGAGATCGTATTATCCTATTATCATATTAGGGTGGATCATAAGATCGGATAACTGTATTGATGTTTCCGGAATGAGGAATAAAAAGTTTAGAATTATTTTAGATGTATTCTCATTGTTATATTTATATATTGAACAATCATACAAGGAAATAAAAATGGGAAATTAGAATGAGTAACATTACAATGTCCATAAGAAGTTATTTCCTACTACTGGGTAAGGATGTTAATAATTGTATTCAAAAACATATTTTTGAAATTTGATCAAGAAGAACTATAAAATGGTTATTACAAAAACTATTTTTTACAATATTGTGCTACATGATGAAAATGCACGGTGTTATTGAACATGGTTCTAAATGAGTGTAATGATATATCATACTCATTGTAATCCCAATAAAAGGATTGGTTTATAGTTTATTTTGTGGTATTCGATTTCATCCAAACCATACCAAGGATTTAGCTACTCTTTTTGAGTAGTGAACCTAGTAAATTATTGACTTCCTATGGATGTATGTTTTTCATTTGGCACTAAAAGATATATTTAATAGGTGTTGAAGGTCATTTCAGAAGTGATGAAACATAAAATAAAATTATTTCATTGATTCAACCATCCCCATATCGGTGATACAAATATATTGAGTAGAAAATTACATCATTTCCTAGATAACATTTCTAGAGCGCATCACGAGACCTGGTTGGCGTTTGTGAAAGAAATTTCATGAGCCAGTAGACATTTTAGGGTGCTACCATGACACTCAGCTATTGTGTGTTGGTTCCATCATATGAGTTAGGAAATATATCTGAATAATATTGAACATTTCGAATGGAAATACACTAGGGCTTCTAGATACTGGGGTGACATGCCCATGGAAATACATGGGACTTGATTTGATATGTATAGAAGACTTTCCATTAGAAAAATAGTATACCAATGTGGCTTTACTAGATATAGCTGATGTTTGGTGGTTCTATATCATGTCATAGGTGGTTCACATTAAGACCTTGAGGATCATCATACATGTTATTCATAGTTCCCACCGTCATTATTTTTTTTTCTAAACATTATTTTTAAAAATCCATAGATTAATTCTTTATCATTTTCATTTAAATTTACCATTATCTATTAGATGTGCCTGGTTTTTTTCACAATTCCTGTTATAAGTCATTCACTATATCTATAGTGATTATGCAAAGTACTTATGCATGATTCATTGCCGCTTGGTCTCTTCCCAGGATCTTACGTTATGGAAAACTTCATGATTCCATGTTCAACTACTTTGAGAAACATTATTCGGTGCTTGGTGTTCCAATGCATATGGATTAAAAAAGTCCAAAATTCTTATATAGAGTGGTTGTGAACTTTTTATTCTGTGATGGGGGATTAATAGACCTCACCACCTAGTTTTATGCTGATTTTCATGCATCATATCACATGAATCCATGTTGTAGTCGGTGGAGGGATTCATCAATACCATATCATGGATCTCCTACCGTAGATCATTCTAGGGGAATCACATGTGTTGGGACCAATTTGGATGGATAAGGAATATTGAAGAGTTATCCTTTGTAGAGTGTTGTATTTTGTTGTCAATGAAGATAAATCAATTCACTTTGTAAAATGTCCAGAAATCTAACGATGCTTTGCTGATTTTTATTTTACTATCATCAAAAGTTTGGAGAACTTGTGGTGAAAGCTTTATGAAGGAAAGATAGAGTAAATAATTTTTTTGGAATAAAACATTTCAAATATCATACTATAAAAAATGACAAAGGCATGAAGAAGGCACGCAAGTGGCGGTGCACAAGTGGTGGCACACAATCGCGGTGCAAAAGTGTCGGTGCACAAGTGCTGTAGAGGCACGTAAGTCATATTTCAAATCGCATTATTTTAGAAATATGGAAAAGGAAAGAAAGTGGTGTGCAAGTATTCGCGCGCAAGTGGTGGCGTGCAAGTGGTGGTGTGCATGTATTGGCACACAAGTATAAGTGGCGCACAAGTCTTATTTCATGGATCATCCAATCAAAATATGTCAAAGGAAATAAAGTGGCGCCCATGTTATAAAGTGTCGTTCAAGCCAAGAGTGTCGCAGGATTATTGGCGTGATATTATTGGCATGCAAGTTCATGTTTCACGCAAGTCATATTCCAAAATCATCATATAAATATATGACAAAGGAAAGAAAGTGTCATGCTAGTGAGGTAAGAGCGTGCAAGTGATGAAGCGGCGCACAACTGATGGAGCAGCACACAAGTATTGGCATGAAAGTCTAGGTCACGCTAGTCACCAAAATGCCTATAAATAGAGGACTATCATCCTCATTTTTAAGGCTCAATACTTGAGAATTGTCTTTGAGCTCTGGGTTCTCAAGTAGAGAGTTGGGCGCGTATGTTGTTGGTTTCTTACAAGGCACACAAGTTGGGGATGCGCAAGTTGGAGGCGCAAAGTGTTAGGTGGCGCGCATGATACAAGAAGGAAGTGCTTCTGAAGAGCAGTGCACACGTAGGAAGCGTGCCAGAAGAGGCACACATGTTTTAGGCACACAAGTATAGGTCGCGCAAGTGGAAGTGTGCATGGAAGCTATTTTTCTCCTGTCGTTCCTACCAGCTTCTGGGTAGGAAATTGACGAATTTCTTTGAAATATTTTATTTGTGTAACCTCATTAAGAATTATTAATCCATTATATTACCCTATTTCTACTCAGATGGAGCATACACACTATTTTATTTTTTTCAAAGTGCTGCACGAGTGTAAGGGTATATCATACTCGTTGTATTCCACATCAAAGGATTATTTTCAAGTGGATTGTGTGGTACTGTATTGTTTCCGTACCATACCAAAGACGCAGCTAGTCTTATTGAGTATTGAACCCTGTAAATCTTGTGTTTCTGTGGTCTTGTGTATTCAGTAAGTAAGAAACTATTTAACAAGAGGCGAAGGTTGTTTCAAAAATGGGAAACTTAAAAAGAAAAATATATCACTGATTTACCCCTCCCCCTCTCAGTGATACATGTATCCTAACTGGGAACTTAAATTGGTACCAGAGGAATGATCCCTTCGTTTATTATTTGCTGAAGTGATTGAAGAGAATTTGTGATGAAGAATCTAAATTTCATGTACAGTAAGGGTATTCTGATTATTTATGGAAAGAACTATCACATATGGAAGGACAAAATGATGCCTTATCTTATGTCTCTTGGATATGAAGTTCTTCAAACTACAACGGATGGATTTACTGCTTTTGATGATGAGGTTCTGCTTACTCATGTCGATAATAAGAACATTAAGAATGATGGAAGTGCTAAAAATGCATTACTCTCACCTCTTTCTGAGAGTGAATTTATAAGAGTGAAAGGTGTTGCTACAACTAAAGGCATCTGGGATAAGTTGAAGAACTTCTATGAAGGAAATACAAATGTGAAAAAGGAAAAACTACAAATCTGGATGCTGAACTATGGAGACTTGAAAATAGTAGAATCAGAATCTGTCAGAGACATCTTCACCAAGATTAATGACATTGTCAGTACAATTAGATGTCTTGGTGAATCGTTGGAGGATTCTACAGTTGTCGAAAATATCATGATAATTCTACCCAACACGTTTGATGCTAAAGCATCTTCATTAGAATAAAGAGACCCTGAAACATTATCTCTAGATGATTTTAATAGAACTCTCATTACTTATTAAATGAGAAGGGAGAAGACTATGAAGAGAAAAATAAAATCGAATAGAGAAATTTCTTTCAAGGATACAAATAGAGAGAAATCAAAGAGGACCCATATTGAAGATGATACTGGTGAATCTGATTCTGAAGATGAGGTATGCAAAAAATTTGATGAAATTTTATCCTTGTTTTCTAAATATGTGAAACGAGGTACAGGGAAATACATGGGTAAACTTCCCATGAAATGTTTTGAGTGTGGAGCGGTTGTTCACATTGCAGATAATTGTTCTCAAATTAATAAAGAAGACAATGATGATGATGAAAGAAGGACAAGAAGTTCATTGAAGAATCAAACTGATAAAGAAAAATATTTTTCAAAGGGTAAGGATAAAAATTTCTCCAAATCAAAATGAGGAAGATTTTTATCTAAAGATGAAGAAGAAGAGGATAACAACGCTGAATCTGAGAAATCATTTGCTGAGAAATCTAGGGAGAATACCTTTAATGCAATTGTGAATAATGAAGAGTACGAGATCAATAGTTCAGTAGAAGAAGAAACGAAACATAAATATCATCTGAAAGAAGAGTTCAATTAATGCTTGATGTAGATCAGAAGGCTTGATAAGGAAAACAACAAGCTGGTAAATGAAAATTCCATATTAAGCAATCAAGAAGTTTTTACTGATGAGAAAACAAGATGGAAAAGAATATTGATGATCTGAAAAATTATCTTGAGAATTCAAAGAACCGTACTGATCATCTTGAAGTATATCTGAAGGAAAAAAAAGAAGATTTGGAACTTGTCCAACAGAAACATTATAAAGCTAACAAAACAAAGATCAGTTTGAAAAATTATGTCTCGGAAGTTGGTGAATTTTATAGTAAGAATGAACCAAACAAGGATCCACAAAAGTTACCTTGAAAGGTCTAAATGAAATACATAACTGGTTCTAATAAGAATAAGTCTATAAAGACGTTGTATGTGGTCAATGTCAACAATGATGAAATATCAGAAGTGCATAAAAATCACGAGTCATGAAAGAATTTTTATAATTTTGGTGCTGTTAAATCTGAAATGAGAAAAGGCGTTAAAAAGTAAAACATGAAGGTTGATGGTCAACATATTTCTATTAACAAGGTTATTGAAAACTGTGTTCACAAATCTTGTCAGTATAGAAGATTCAGAGGAAAATATTCTTTCTATGGTTCTTACTGGTATTGTGGTGGATTCGGCCACATGGAAAATATGTGTTGGTTCAACCAACAACATTACAACTATTTCAAAAGTTTTTAAGGACAAGGATTGAGGGGATGTCAATCCTTTCAAAATAGAAATTCTCAAAATAAATTTTAGAAGATATCTAAGAGGATTTTTGTGAATGTTGAGAATAGGATCCAACCACTGGAAACTATTTGTGAAAGATGTGATCGACCTGGACATCTTGCCAAGGGCTGCCTTAGTGTGTTACCAGAGCAACAAACAATTATTAATAATTATCAAAAGAAATATTTTTTAAAATCTAAAAGGGATAGGTCTAATAAGTCCGAAAAGAAAGATTTCATGGTTGTCTAGCCAAAACACATTGACCTGGAAAGGAAATTGGAGGAAGCACAATAGAAAGTGAAGGAAAAAGAAGAACAAAAATCACTTGTTGTAAAAAATGCTTTGAAAAATACAAAAGGAGAACGTATATGGATTCTTGATAGTGGGTTTTCTTATTATATGATAGGAGACAAAAAGTTTATGAAGAATGTGAAAGACTTAAAAGAAAGAACTGTTACATTGGGAAATGCTGAATCTCCAAGAATCAAAGGTGTTGGATCAACCATCATCGGAATAGAAAAAATTAAATCTAAGAAAACATTATATGTTTATGGGTTGAAACATAATATTCTATGTGTTTCACAACTCTGTGATGAGGACAAAAAAGTTATATTTAGAAAAGATGGATTTTTTTGTGGAATGAGAAAATTATGGAAATATAGTTACAAGGGGCTAACAAACAAGAGGGAATTTGTTCCAAGTTATGGAAGTGGAGAACTCTTGTTACATGGGTATAGTGGATGAAAATCAGTTATGGCATAAAAGTATGGGACATATGTGTCATAGAAAAATTTGAATGTTATCAATGCAAGACAGTGTCTTAGATATGCCTGATTTATCAAGAAGAATAGATTGGTGGTGCACTACTTGTAAAAAAGGGAAGATAACAAGCTCTTTTCATTAAAGAGTTGAAATTCATTCAAAACCAACCTTGGAACTTATACATTCTGATATATATATACCAATTAGAAAGCAATCAACAAATAGAGATAAATACTTCATTACTTTCATTGATGTCATTACTCGCATTACTTGTGTTATGTACATGAGACATAAGTCAGATGCTGTGAAAATATTTTAGAGTTTTAGGAGGAAAGCAGAAAAAGAATGTGAGTATTCAGTGAAGAAGTTGAGAAATGATAATCGTGGTGAGTATAAGAATGAAGAGTTTGAATTTTACCTTGAGAAACATGGAATTCGACATGAGTTCAGTTCATCATACACACCTCAACAAAATGGTGTTGCTGAAAGAAAGAATCGAAGTCTGGTGGAAATAGGGAGAACAATGTTACTTGAACATAGTCTTTCTCATTATTTATGGAGTCAAGCCATGATAACTACTTTTTATATTTAGAACCAATTCATCTATAGGCCAAAATAATATATGAATCCATATGAAATGTTCTATGAAAAAACTCTATGTATGAAACATTTAAGAGTGTTTGGGAGTCTATGCATTATACAGAATAAAGGTGGAAACCTTAGAATGTTTGAGAAAAGAGGAGATGATGGAATTTTTCTTGGCTATGCTCCAGAATGAAGAGGATATAGATGTCTCAACAAAGAAACAGGAAGAATTATTGATTCTTCAGATATTAATGTTGTTGAAAATTTTTAGAAAGAAAAGCAGTCATGTGTTGATGTGGAAGTTGTGCAGGAGAGAAAATCTTTTTTTAATGATTCTGATAACGCTACATACTGAGTTAATCCAACCATTGAAGATTAATTTGATTCAAAATTCTTGAGTGATGAGGATGAAGTTTTAACAACTAATCCTATGTTGAGAAAACAAGTGGATGCTCAGAATTTTATTAGAAATAATCATCAGAGGGTTCAAATAAGAAGAACAATGGATGATATATCATGTACTTTTCTTTATTCAAAAGTTCAACTGAATGATTTAAATGAAGCATTTGAGCATCCCAAATGGGTTCATGGAATGAATGAAGAGCTTGATCAGATAGAGAAGAATGATACTTGGGAACTTTTACCCAAGTCGGACAACAAGAACATAATTGGTACAAAGTGGTTTTTCTGGAACAAGATGAATGAAGAAGGTAAAGTAATAAGAAAAAAAACAAGATTGGTTTGCAAAGGGTATTCAAAAATTGAAGTCATTGATTTTGATGAAACCTTTGATCTAGTGAAAATATTAGAAACAACCAAATTCTATCTTGATATTACTGCACAACGAGGTTACAAAATCATTCAAATGGATGTAAAATCTGCATTATTGAATGGTGACCATGACGAGGAAGTTTACATTGATCGAACATGTTGATTTTTTATTGGAAAGGATGAGAGATATGTGTGCAGGTTGAAGAAGGCTTTATATGTGATAAAACTGGCTCAGATATCTTGGTATTATAAATTAGATACATTCTTAAATAAGATGAACTTTAAGAAAGGGATAGTTAAATGTAATCTTTACATCTAGGAATGTCAGGTGTTTTCACTGATTGTTATTGTTTATGTCGATGATATTATATTTGATGGAAATGATTAAAGATCATGTGAAAAATCTTCTGAGGAGATGAAGAAGTTATTTGAGTTGTCCATGCTGGGAGAAGTGAAGTACTTTCATGGGATACAAATTTCATATAAGAAGAATCACATTTTTCTATCTCAAGAAAAGTATGATAAGGAACTTCTAAATAAGTTTGTCCCGGAAAATTCGTAACCAATTTCCACACCGATTTCAATGGGAAACAACATTTCTAAAGATGTATAAGGTAGGAAGTTGATCAGAAAGTGTTTCAAAAGCTGATTGGAAGTCTGTTTATTTGACTTCCTCAAGACCCGACATCGTCTATGTTTCCACTTTATGTGAAAGATTTTAGAGTTATCCTAAAGAATCAAATTAGATTTCTGGAAAATTAATTCTTAGATATATCAAAGGAACATCAAATTTTGGAATTACGTATGATGGCTTTGGGAATATTGATCTATTAGGGTATTTTAATGCTGATTGGGCATGAAATGTTGATGATTGAAGATCCACATCTGCTGGAGTATTATTTTAGGGGAAAAGTTTTTTAAGTTGGAATACCAAGTAATAGAATTCAGAAACTCTTAGCACAGTTGAAGCTGAGTATGTTGTTGCTACTCAAGATGCAACTCAACTAATGTGGATTAAGACTCGGCTGGAAGATCTACTTGTTGAAGTAAAGCTACCATTGCTATTGGGTTGTGATAATTAGATTGCAATCAATCTTACAAGAAATCCAGTACAAAATTCTTGTTCAAAACACATTGATATAAAGTACAACTTCATCAAAGAGAAGGTGGAGAAGAATGAATTAAGGCAGGAGTATGTTCCTACATCTGAAAAAGTTGTTGATATATTCACAAAACCATTACTGAAGGAACCATTTGCAAAATTGAGGTGGAACATGGGTGTCCAACCTCTTTCTCATCAAGGTTAAGGTACGTGTTTCTGTCCCCTCTCTCATCTTACCTATGGATAGTGTTGGCAAGGGAGATAATTGTTTCATAAATCTATCCTTATGGAAGCATGCATAAAGGGGGAGTTGTGGGTAAGCTGTGAATCCAACATGTATTTGTGTGAACTATTCTAACTATTTGTTGGATTGGTTGTAGGAAACAATTTTTTTTGTATTACAGGAACATTGAAGAAGTGAAGAATGCCGAAGTAGATGCTTGAAAGCTATTTTGAATGATGTTCTGAAGAAGGCTGAGGAGATATGATCATGTGATTTCATATTCACTACCTTGGGACAACATGGTTTTGGCTGTCAATAATTCTTGTTTCCTACAACGAGTTTGCTCACATAGGCTTAAAATTGTTGATAAGAAATCCATTTCATAAGGTTACAAAGTTCAGTGATTTATGAATCTTGGTTGAAAATAAAATCCAAAGGGGATATTGTTGGGACCAAGTTGGATGGAGAAGGTAGTTTGAAGAGTTAACTTTTCCATAGTGTTGTAATTTGTTGTGAAAGAAGATAAATCAATTGACTTTTTAAAAGGACCATAAATCAGAAGATGCTTTGCTGATTTGTACTTTAAAATCAACACAAGTATGGAGAACTTTTCATGCATCCCCTATGAAGGATAGAGAGAGTAAAGAAGTGTTTTTGGCGAAACACATTTCAAATATCATACTCTCCAAAAATGACAAAGGTAAGAAGAAGGCACGCAAGTGGCGGCGCGCAAGTCTCTGCGTTCAAGTACTGTAGAGGCATGGAAGTCATATTTCAAATAGCATTATTTCAAAAAAATGGCAAAGTAATGAAAGTGGCATGCAAGTATTCGCGCGCAAGTGGTGTCACACAAGTGGTGGCGCGGAAGTATAAGTGGCGCAGAAATCCTATTTCAAGGATCATCAAATCAAAATATGACAAAGGAAATAAAGGGGCACGCATGTTAGAAAATGTCGCGCAAGCCAAGAGTGTCGTGCATGTATTGGTTCCCAAGCCTTGGGGAGAAAGTGCATGTTGCACGCAAGTCATATTCCAACATCATCATATCATAATATGACAAAGGAATGAAAGTTTCATGCTAGTGATGGAAGGACTCGAAAGTGATGAAGAGGCGCACAAGTGATGGAGCGGCGCATAAGTCTAGGCTGCACATATCACTGAAATGGTTATAAATAGATGACTAGCCACCACATTTTTTAAGGCTCAATACTTGAGAATTAACTTTGTGCTCTGGGCGCACAATTAGAGAGTTGGGTGCACAAGTTGAGGGTTGCTTAGAAGGCACGCAAGTTGGGGTCGTGAAAGATGGAGGATCACAAGTGTTAGGTGGAGCGTAGGCTGCAAGAATGCAGCGCATCTGAAGAGTATCGCGCATGTAGGCAGTTCTCCAGAAGAGGCGTGCATGTATAGGTCACGCAAGTGGAATTGGGAGCACAAGCTGTTTTTATCCAAGGGTTTCTGCCAGCTTCTGGGTAGGAAAGTGAAGAATTTATTTGAATGATTTTATTTTTATAAGCTCATTAAGAAGCTTTGATCCATTGTATTACACTATTTGTTCTAAGAGGGAGCACACACACTATTGTATTGTTTTCAAAGTGCTGTACGAGTGTAATGGTATATCCTACCTGTTTTATTCCACATCCAAGGATTATATTCTAGTGGATTGTGTGGTACTAGATTTGTTCCTTACCATACCAAGGACGTAGCTACACTTGTTGAGTAGTGAACCTTGTAAATCTTGTGTTCTTCTCGTTTTGTGTGTTCAGCAGGGAAGAAACTCTTTAACAGGAGGCCAATGCTATTTCAAAAAGTGGAAACTTATAAAGAAAAAGATGTCACTAATTCACCCACTCCCCCTCTCAGTTATACATGGATCCTAACTAGGAACTTCAACATGATTTATAGTGACCATCAGACCATCCCATCAATGTATCTATTGAAATATTTCCTATTAATGGGGTAATGTTGAATCATATCCAAATTCTAGAGGGCCTTCATATTTCATGTTTTCCACATCCATGTGCCTTCGTGAGATCAGGTTTCCTGTCGAAAGGTCTTCATGTGATGTTGGTGGACTTGTTTTGGGATTTTAATGAGAAATAGATGTACTATTTTGGATCCTTTGTTAAATCAGACTGAATTTACAAGAGGTATTGTGAGTCCATGTTGTATATAACATGGATGTTTCATGATAATTTTATTACCATGAGAGGCTCCAACCTTCTACCTTATTTATTCTGGTTGTTTATTTTAAAAGGAAAATGATTTTATGTGGTTACAAGAGTGTCTTCAAGGAAAATTATTCTAAAAATTGGTGCCATGTGACCAACAAATTTCATATGGAGAAGTATGAGAATTTCTTGGAAAATTCCATATATCTATACTTGTTGATCCAAATGGGGAGCACACAGTTATCATGAAACACTCAAGGCACGTCACATGATGAGGATGACATGTCAGCACACAATCACAAGATGATGTAGGCATGTCACTGAGGTTTTCAGTTTCTTGTTTACTACTAGGGGTTCACTATGTGATATTTACAACCACAAGAGGCTCATGTATTCTCCTAATATATTTCCTTTATTTCATTCACAAAATCTCTGGATATCTCAATGTTTCTTGAATATATTTGAAGATAATCATTCTCCCCATTGACGGTTCAAGGAATGAACTTTGTGGCCAAAAACTCTCCCTCATTTGGTTATTTTCCTTATATTTTTTAGTGGGATTAAGAGAATTTATTAGCAATATATTGGTTGACACGATGTGTGACCCATGGGTGCTCATCTGGCTTCTAGTGCATGATATGAGATTTTATAGTGATCCATTCACAAGAGAAGAAAGGCTTGTTAAAATGGGAATCATGATAAATTATATATGTTATTTGTTGGCCATGGCCATCTGCATGAACTTATACTATTCATGTGATCAGGTGTCTCTTGGGGGTTTTCATGATCCATGTGATCATGAGTACCATCTTCTTCCATTTCTTTTCAGGTAAAATCATACCCATATTCATTTATTTATTCCTTTTTTTTAATTTTTTAATGATCAATTGGTGGGTGTTAGTAAATTACACCACTTGAGATAGATATCCATGAGTAATGGGCATGGTTATGAGGAATGGAAATGCCTTCCTGAGCCTTTAACACTATCGTAATTCAGTTTATTGGGAGATGAATGGTTTTCCATGTGGAATTTGATTTTTTTAGGATTCCCTATTAATTGGGCTGTAGAGATGGATTTATTTATTGAAAACTCACTTCATCAAATCTCTCCCAACGTTCTTCCATCATGTAGCCCCATTGAAAGAATTTTGAAAAAGACCGCATAGAAATACCCTATCAAGAGTCTATTTTTTTAAAACCCTTTTGCTAGATTTCATTTTCTCAAGCACCATCTCGAACCAATATCAATTATACTTTAGTAATTGATAGATCTTTTTATATGGGGTTTTAATTGACATATGGGTCTCATATGATCTTCTTTCATGATCACATGATAGTTTGGATATCTTTCAACTGGCATGACCATGTCAAGGTCATGTGATCGTGAGTACTCTAAGGAGTAATGTGATTTGCATGATTCACTATGAGATTGTGGGATATGTGAGATATTCAAGGGTTAGGAAGAATTTTCTATTCATCCAGTATTTTCCATTTTGGAATAATAAGTCACTATTGTGCTATATTTTATAGTCTTTCATCAGGGACATTCTATTTCATTAGTTTAGAGTCTTCTATCTCAGAAAATATATAATTTTAGTTTCGTTTTTGTACTTAATTCCTTTTATTTGATTAGTTTAGGTATTTTTAGAATAAATATCATACTACTATAGTTTAAGGTCTTTAAGCTCGTATTTTCTATCGCATTATTTTAGGGTCTTTTAGCTCATACCTTCTATCACTTTAGTTTATGGTCGTCTATCTTGGACCTTATTTTAATTTATTTTATGTTCATTTAGCAATGACCACCCATCACTTTAGTTTTCTGTGTTTTAGCATAGATGTTACATAATTGTAGTTTATGGTCTTTAGATAAGACCTTATATCATTTTAGTTTAAAGTCTTTTAGATCGGACCATCTACTACATTAGTTTAGGGTATTTTAGCTCAAAACTTTGGTTGATGTGCTATTTAAAGACTATCTTCCATGACATGAATAATGATCCATGATTATGGTGTAGAAATTCTAGGAATGACCCAAAACATACTAATATGATAAGTTATTCTGTGGTTTCACCGGGTCTCATGAGGATTAAATATCATTTCCTTCAAGGAGTATTTTTTCCTTGATGGAATGTCAAATTCATTATGCATCGATAACATTTACAATCAAAGGTGAATTTACTCTTTTCCATGGTTCATGGAAGGTTTTTGGGGTATAATTTGTGTGGGATAGATATTAGTGATTCTAGAACTACATAGATAGTTGGAATATGGGTGATATGAGTAACTACCTAGAAATACGTGTCTTTGAATATGGGATTGGATAGACTTGTTGGGGATGACCCATAACACCATGTTGATCCAAGTTCCTACGAGGTATTTCTGTGGATCATATAGATTGAAGGTAATTTCATACAAGGTGGATATTAATTTAGTTATTATGATAAGGACATATTGTGTTAATAGTATTTCTATGAGAAGATGATCTCCAGTCCTTTTTGGTGACCGTGATGGATTTACGAAGGCTCGGACATCTATAAGATGAAGATGGTAATGGAAGGGAAGATATTCAAGAAGGGTTCTAGAACCCTCATGTAGTTTGAATCTTAATCTTGATTCTCAATCCCCATGCCATGTTTTGTCAAATCAGGAGTTGTGGTCCATCAATGGTTTGGAAATGGAGGGTCGCCTTCTGGACTTGATAAAGGGTACAAAACACAGTGACATAACAACAAGGTTGTAGATTATTCTTGAATAATTTGGTATTCATATTTTTAGTCATGTTTCAGAATGATTGGTTCATTAGGATGGTTTGGGATATTCATACCATAAATGAACCAAAACACATCGAGGGGATGGGTTCTTCCATAGCAATTTCATGTATCACATGGTTTAGAAGTCCAGTTTTTTTGAAGAGTGAGGCATTTGATTGATCATCATATCAACATATGCAAGAACATAAGCATACATGCACAGTCAAACACAAGGTACATTAAAGATTTATATCCTATCCAAGGGCTCTAAAAGATTCTGGTGATTAAAGAAACTCAAATCATGATGTTTTATTTTTAGAAATAGTAATATCCATGAATGTTTCGATCACCCTAAAATATTTTTTCAACACCTAGAGAACACATTATCATCTATGGGAGAAGAGAAAATCAATACTCTATATTTTACCTAAATGTAGAGGACTAATGAGAAAATATTGGATTTTATTGGGGTAGAGTGCAGGAGATTTTAGATTTATGACTTTTTTATTTTTATATAAATTTCCCCCAAACTATCGAGGTGAGGTATTTAGAAATAAATGAATTTAAATTTTCTTAGGACACCATTTTTAGGTTTTAATGCAGATATGTTTTGTGTCTCTTTCACCAGTTGTTTAATTTTTTTCAATTTGGAAAATTATACACTAGTGTTAAATTTTGAACATATTTGACAAAAGTGTATATATTTTATGGTCTTCATGCACATGGACTAAATATAGGGGATTGTATACAAGTGCCTAAGTAGGACACCCAGGGTCAAGAGTACCACAACATCCTTCAGAGTAGGAGATAAAACTATTATAAAAAATGGATCGTGGTTCCTGGTTCATGATTAATGACATGATTCAATCATACTGAGAGTAGTTCAGATCACACTTAGGTGATGAGATATTCCACTATGATGTTAGGGTTCACAAGGATCAGAAATAATTTTTGTAGACTGATGAATTTGGTTGATGATTAAAGGATTATATGTTAGAACCATATGAATACATGCGTAGCCAAATAGAGGGTTTCATTAAGGTGAGTATATTTTCCATGGGTCATGGAATGTTTTAGAAACCAAATATTCATTAGAAATGAAGTATGATTTATAGGTTTAGGAGATTAAAAGATAGTCAGATCACCCAAACTTTGGTTGACTAGGGAAATTGTCTTATGGGTATTTGCAAATGAATGACAATGTGTGATGTTTTTCATATTTTAACGTTTTGTAATAGAGACGTACTATCTTTAATGATGTTATAATGTCATTTTTATGTATATTTCCTTATATATTATCATCATGTGTTAAGGATATTTTTGTTGGGTGGATTTTAATTTCATAGGACAATGATGTTTTCCAAACTGTTTAACAACATGAGGAAAGGATATGGGAACCAAAAAGACAAATTATACATGGTACATTATTTTCACAAGAAATATGTATTTAGATATGCATCTTATGTAGGAATAATGAGATTATATTACTCGGCCCCTATGCAATTTGGAGTTTATTTTTTTATTTTTTATGGATGGAAATTGGATTGGATATCTGAACGTCACTATATATCTTGGGATTATAAGAATTTTTCCATTCGTTGTTACAAAAAGGGAAACAACTTACACAGGTCTAGACTGTACATATAGATGAGAATTGATTCCATTAATTCTTGTATCTCGGTATAGGATTTTTGGTCTGATGTCAATACATATCTTATGATGACAGGAATCATGCCACATGTCATTCTTGATGAATCGTGCAGTTTAATATCATGAGGTAATGATGTTAGATTCCCAATGTGAGAAGTTATATAGTGAATAGATCCAAGTTTAGAAGTTTTGGTGACACTATGTATCCTATAATTTGACTAATCAATCCATACATTTTTCCCGACGAAGAACCGTCCTTCCAATGTCAAGACTATACATTCAGAGAGGGGAATTTCTATATTTCCTCTAACTATACCCACAATTAATGATTCAGGAATAACTATGTATAATATGATTTCAAGAATCATGTCACACAGAGTTCATAAATATGGGTGTGATAGGAGACAAGAACCATCTATATTGGTCATATCGGGTGAGGTCTATAGGGATTTTTTATTTTATTCCATGAAAAGAACACAAACTGTGTGGTTTAACATCATGTGATAATGAAACTTGGTATTTCATTTATGTTATTGTATTAAAGACCTTGATGAACCCATTATGTGTTTTTATTCCTTGTTTTTTGGGAAAACCTTTTATTTAAATTTTGAAGCACATGGGATCAATGCTTGTTTTGAAAACATGGAATGGAAGGGTAACTCTCAACATGGAGAAGTGATTAAGGATAAGAGATTGGTGTTTTTTGTCAAGAGGTGGTTGGACCAACATATGGGATAGAATAATCCCTACATATCTCCAAAAAATTGAAATTATTCCATTCATATTTCTAGAAAACCCAAAAAATTTAATTTCTTGTAGTAATAAAATAATGCATGATGTTTAAAATCATGTAGTGAGGATGTGAATCACCTGATGTGAAGGAAACGGGAGGTTGTGGTTGGAATCAGGGATATAGGATTGAGAATCACTATGTGTCATGTGATGGAACGAATAAAGCCACACATAGTTTATAGATGAACATATTCTCTTGTGGTGCTATCTTTCCCATGGGGATGGGGGCATCCCATATTTTGAATATATTTGGTCATTTGTGGTGATTCATTAGTGAGACTATGATACTCATATAGTCTAACATCATGTAGTGAGGATTCATCTACATAGTTTAGCATCATGTTGTAGGATATGATATCCCATGCAGTTCAAAATCATTCTTCTAGGAAGAATTGGTATATTATTTATTCACACAACCAGTACGACTCCATACAATTTAGAGTTATGTGGTCAGGATGTGGGGTACCATGAATTATAATGTATTGTTGTTAGGAATTGTGGTGTTGTGATGTTTACTGTCGTACTGCAAGGATGATACTGTGTGGTTTAATATTATGAAATCAAGGATAGAGGTACATGATGACAACTACACAAATCATTTATTTTGAATTCTCGCATTTTCGGGTGGGTGTGACATTCTCCCTGTCCTTTGTGGCATGTGAGTAGAGTCTATGTTGATAGAACTTATGTAGGAAATAAGACCCATCTTATTTGGTTTCACTCATAAGAAGATTCATACATCGTATCATTAGGGTCATGATATCCAACAACACTTTTCCTTAGTGGAATAAATATATGTGAACCTTATTATTAAAAGCCCATGTGATCTGATTCTAGGGTACTTCGAGGTTGTACAATGTACAATTTCTGTTCTCATTGAGTTTCTCCAACACATCCAGAAACATTTTTGATTTCTTTTCATCTGAGTGTTTTTTATAAATGGATATTATAAGTCAAGGTAGCTAGAACTGTAAGGTTTACACTACCATAGTATCATAAACTAATGAATATATTGTTTCTTTTATCGAAGTACATGTGGTTGTACTATAGGCCCAAAAAGTGTAGAGGATCTTTTCATGCCTGAATTTTTCATACTTATTCCCCATGTTATTGGTTATATTGGAATGAGTCTTATTTAAGGCCTCTATAATTCAATTTTAAATTAAATGATATTGGGATGAGTTCTCAGAATCGATATTTTAATCGTGATATGTGTTCATCAACTCCGTAGAATAGAATTTAGTGCTATTTTCTATCAATATTGTGTGATGGACCCCAATCCTGGAAATTATATGTGATTTTATGAATTTGATGATTCTATTTATGAAAAAAAATTAGGGGTATTTCAGAATCTTATTTAGAAAATAATATGGTTGTAGTAAGGATATACATGCACTGCTTAGCCATGGATGGGAGATATGGCCCCAAAAATTAAATTCCCAAAAAGGAAAATTCCTAGGAGTATTTAGAAATATGTAGGAATTCCAAGGAATAACAGATGATGTTTTATTGGACCTATGATGTGATCAAATTTAGGTTGAGCTCCGTATAGTCTTGTATAATAGTTATCTAGTAGTATCCCAACCTCTTAATTTGGTGGGATAGCATAGTCCATGATTTATGGGAACAACAGAAACCCTTATGGACTGCTTTCATGAAGAAGATAATTAATCCTTATGATATGCATCTAAGGAGTATTCTATCGAATATGAACTTGTATGTATCACTCTATTCATTTGGGCCACTCTATAGGTTATAATTATCTACACGACACCAATTATTTTCCCTTCCAACAATATATGTGAGTAGAAATCCATTCTATAGGTAAAAAACAGTGGAATCCATCAATCTAGGGGAGGTTGACAGTTTAGAGTACATTGGGGTTTTACTGACCTGGTCATTTTATTCAATATCATAGATGATGACTGACAAGACCATCCTTCATTGAATGATAAGGAAGATTTATTCCTCATGATTAGGGTTGTCCAGGATGGTGGTTGTATTAGATATCATGTCATAATGAGCATTCATTGATCGAGGAACATGATACCCCATGGTCCTGAAAGGTAACTCTTCCCTTACTCCCATGATATAGATAGTGAGAGTGTTTGGTTCTTGTTTTTTGATGGAATATTCTCTATTGAACGTTTTAATGATTTGTCCTAAATCTCATTTGATATTTCTGTAGGCTATATATATTTTTGGGTTTAATTATATTCCAAAAATGAGGTATTGGTATTGTACCCCAGTATACATGTGATAATTGAATAACGAGAAATACTAGGAAAACATCATTTTATGGAGCGTCAAATACAATCTATAAGACAATGTGATCGGTCTTCTATTTTTCCATCGTTTTGAGCATGTGAATTTTGGAGCCATCAGCAAAACATATCTCCCATGTTCAATGAGTTTGATGGGTATAGAAGACCTCATCATCTAGGTACTTGGTATCCAGTAGTGTGTTCTCTGTGGCATAATGTGTTTCAAAAAAATTAGGCAATGATTTCCCATTCCTCGATTTTTGTGAAATAAATTGAATTTCATATTTATGAAGAATTACCTCACATAAAGCTATGTTCCTAGAAAACATTACACTAAAAATGATGTCATTGAGTGGATAGATATGAGATACCATGTGGAGTTAGTGGGGCTTCATGTAATGGCCCATGTTTTTAACTATGATGATGAGTTCGAGGAAGTTTTTCTTGAAATCAGAGTATCTGGTCTTTATACCTATTATTGTTTTGATAAGGTAGTATTGAATTTTTTTCACCCCATGATTAATTTTTCATTGTGAGGAGGATGCCCATTGAGCGTTACATGGAGGCCGCATACAAGATGAGAGGCTTTCCTCTACCCATGGTATCCAAACTAGTGGCTGCAATAAATAATGTCTGAGACTTATGAAGGCTCCATGCAAGACATAATTTCATTGATAGGAAATTAATTTCATCATTTTCCTAGGGAATGTGAGGGATTTTTCGGCTATGATGGCTTTGAAATGATGAATATAGGTGAGAGTACCATGATATCCCTCAGATATTTGATATTTATATTAGTTTCATAGTTAAAATAACACTATTCTTCTATACGTTAACCTCAATTCCATAGTGTTGTACCACAAAGCTATGGAACATCCCTGATGGTACCCTAGGGGCACATTCAAGTGGATTTGTTTTTAGACAATGTTGTCACGGATTGTTGAAGATTATTTGAAGGTCTGCGAAGTGATCACATCACTAATGATATTTGACCACCTGGTCATCAACATAATATTTGAATATTGTTCCTAATAAAGTCCTAATGTTATGATGCATGTCAGGTTGATATGTAGTGACATTATTATTTTACCCAAAAAATGACCAAATATCAGAAGATCCCCTGAGGTGATCTAAAGGAATTGGATTAATCTATTTCGTAGTCCATCATTATATTGATATACCTAGAATACCTATCCATTTTGGAAAGGGAATAGAGGCCAGAAGGTAATCGCTCCAATGTTCTGTGATTGGTAATGGGAAATCATCCTTTGGGAAGTTTCGATTATGGTTTCTGAAATCCATAAATACTAGAATATGACCATTATTTTTGTTGATAGGGATGATGTTGATTATATGACATGGGTATTGAAATTCTCAAAAAATGTTTTATTTGATTATTTTTCCAGTTTTGTCTGCTACATTGGGGGCATGATAGGGGTGCATTCTCTTAGATACCTACTTGATGCCTAAATTATATTCTAGAAATTTTAGAAGGAAAATTAGCACATTTGGATTCTATTAGTGAATTTCAATATAGTACCAAGTGAAAGAATATAAAAACTGGTTCAGAAATGCAATATACATCAATTTCTCTTTGAGGTTCATGGAGGTACTAAACATTATAGGTTGTGAGTTTTCTTATGTTCCAATATTTATCTTTCACAGAATATTAATAGTGGTAGAGACACCATCTTTGGATGAAAGAGATTTTTTTGAGAGTTCTTCTTTTTCTTAGTCCATTTCTGAGTCCATGGATATGTCCTTAAATGGATATCACAATCTGGGGGATCATTATCACTGTCTTGGTGAGAGAGGTTGTTATAAGTGACATTATCATCACATATTTCCTGAGTTATTACAGTTGGATGACAAAAAATAAATGTATTCCTAATTTTTAATGCGGAAAAGAGTATTTCAACCTCTCTAGTCATGTTTATCACCTCGACTAGAATTTTGGGTTTTACATAGTTTCCACCAATCTTTCTATTGGGACATTCATGGGAGGTCCTTAAGATGTTAGTGGTTGTGACCTATATATCAACATCCAATATTTTTTTCCTTGTATTCACTTATGTATAAATATGGTACAACATATGAGGTTCCTTAACTCTAAATGGGGGCTCTATCACCTTATATTATGTCAAACGTTCCATAAATGGGCTATTTCAAACATTTATGGAATGGTGGAGGGGCCAAAAAGTGGTTATAGATCTAGAAAATTATAGGCAAGATATTTTTGGTGGTGTCTTGATGGATAAACATAAACTCAGTGTTATAAGTGAGATCACAAAACTATAATTTGAGCTTGATATTCATGATTGGTCTTTAATATTGTTTATCAAACCCTTCAATAGACATATTTATGGGAGATATGAATACTTCATTATATCCCAAACATTGTAGGGTTTTAATGGAGATGTTGTTAACCCTAGAACTGTTATCAATCTGATCACTTTAGAAATAAATATTTTTGAGACTTGTAGAAAAACAATTGGCTTCATGTGCCCTTGTATGACCTCTTCTTGATCCTTCTCTGTGAACTAAATGGTGGCTTAAAATTATAATAGGATGGTCTCCAATCGTTAGACCATTACTGTAGTTACTTCCATTTGAAATTTAATTTTCCTATAGAGGTATTCAAATATTTCCTCCCTAGGTTCTATTGAATTATGGAGTGCATCCTAGAATGGGAGATTAGTAGTGGAACCCAAAAATTATTTTATAACATTTCACTTTTTACTCGATGTTAGTATATACCGGTTTGGGGTTTCTTCCTAACATGTAGATCATGAGACAATTCATTTGAGGTGGATAGTCCTGGTGCTTTCGTATAGGTTGAGGGACCATATTATAATAGTGGTGAATGTTTTGCTAGCCTTCCCCATTTCCTGGGATAACAAGATAAGCAACCCCTGCTAGGTTGTCCTACAAGATATTTGGGTACAGATTACCACTGAAGGGTTCTGGGACATCTCCATGTGTTTTTGGGCCTGGATGTGCACTTTCAAAGGAGTCAAAACAACATATATTCCCACAGTGGGGATGTAGTAGGAATATTGGGTCATACCATCCTAGTGATGCCCCGTATATCATATATTTCATTGTATGTGGCCTCCCGTTCCCTTATTATGTAACTGAAACATGTATTCTGAGGTATATTCATTATAGGAGAAGTATACTTACAAGTGTATCATGTTGAATGAACCATATATGGGTTCTTCAAATGATAATGGTTCTATTATTTGGGTTGGTTCTCTTACTATTGAGGTTTCAGGAAAAATATACAAGAGTTGGATCTTATGGTAGAGAAGAATATGACTTATCCACTTCTATTTATTCCTTATTCTTGAGGTCACGCCCAATTTTAGGAGCCATATCTTATGTTACCTCCTTGGGTGGTGTAGCTATTACAGATATGTGAAGCTATTTAATAAGGGTGGCATTAGCTCAGTCAACTATTTTTTGAGTCCTCCGATTTTCAAACTTCCATTCACACTAAGTGAGAACTTTCTACCAATCACCCTCTTCATTATACTAGACAATGGTTATTAAGGCCACAATCATTGTTGAGTTATCTAACTCAAGATTTATATAATTTACCATGACTTAATGATGTCATTTATGATAAAGAAATCTTGGATATTATGACCCAATATTCTATGGAAAGGGATGTAGTCAGAGCATCCAGTGAGGTTGACCTCATCATGCTTCTCATGTTGTTGTAGCCTGAGAATGATACTTTCAATGAATGCAAAGAAATAACTGGGGGATTTTTCATTTTGGAAGGAGTATTCTTTCTCGTCCATTCCTTAAATATTGGGTGGCCTTGTTTTCTCTATTCTACTATTAAAGGTTTATTATGCGGGTGTCTCCCCACAATAAAAGGTTCCTGGTATTTCAAGACCATCATATGTTCTTAGATGGAAACCTTTACTAACTTGTGAATGATTTCTATGGATTTTTCTTTTCCAAGCCTTTACTATGTGTTGTTGGCATGATTCATGGTTTCAATCGGGTTCAAAAAATGTAATCCTTCAGAAGTTGTTCCATTTATGTGAGCACACATAACCAACATGGATACCTCATTTGGATAAGAGGTGTTTACAAATAATCGTTAATATTTTGATCACTGATTTCTTGAATTTTCAACTTCAATATAGGGGTTATATGTAAATAGATTAATCCATTACATCGTGCTATAAATCCATGCACCCTCTCATTTTTTCATTGTTTTATTTTTGTTAGGTCATTGATTATTTTTTTCTCAGAATGAAACTGGACTGATAAAGGAATTGATGATCCATGTCTTCCTATCGTATAACATAACATGATGGTAGAATGTAGTACAAAAAAAGATAACCCTATTAGTATCTATACAAAACACCTTAGTTTTGATGCCTCCTTTTATTCTTCAAGGCCCATTATCAATCCCTATCAGGATACGAACTATTTGAGATGTTTTTCAGGTTCACCTACACTGTAAAAAGTGGAAAATGTAGGATTTATCAAATGGCATGGAGGAAATGGTTTGTCCATCCACTCATTAAATGAATTCCTCTTTGGTTGAATAGGTGCATGTCACCCTTCTATGGCTTCCATTCGAGTATCCATGGACTTGATTATGTTGAGAAACTATGGGGAACTACAGCCTGATCTATCTCCCATCTACAAGGGGTGGCTTGGTCTCAATAAGGTTTATGTTCCATTTAATCCAATTGATTTGTAATTATTCTTTTGATTAAATGATTACCCGAGTGAGGGATTGGTTGTTCATGCAACACAGAGATGTTATAATGATTTTTGACTTCATCATCTATATAGACTAGACTCTTGGATCCAGATATTTTTTGATGATCAAATCCCACTATTTCTTGCTAATCAGTTGTGGGAGGTAGAATATAAACCTCATCATGAATATGATACCAAGCTAGAATTTTTCATCATATTATCTCCTTGTTGAGTTATCAAAGAGTTTGTATCTCGCTCTCATATTGGAAAAAGTTTTCCTCTATGAATGGAACCTCTACTATTAAGGGTTGTGATTGGGAAGCAGCCACTCATTTTTCATTATCTTTGGTAGTGTTCTATTGTATATGTTGAAATTTTTTTTTTAAAGGTGTGAGATTTTGGAGACTTCTTTGTTTCCATGCCCATGTATCCTCAGTTGGTGCATCAAAATCACCCTCCTGTCATGGTAGGATTTCCATGTTCCAACTCTCCACATTTTTTCATTGATCAAGCATATTTATTGTTTTTAAGGTGATGAAAATCATAGATCCATATTAAGAAATGGTGGTTTTACAATTACATTGGATTCAATTGGGTGACTCTGAACTACATTCATCAGGGTATCTATTTGAAACATTTTCTATATTGGACCATTTTAGATTGTGACCTCTGTAGGGTCTGATCACATCATCATTCAATCCTCCCATCATGGTTTGTGAATAAATAATTTGAGTGAGTTCCCAATCGTATTTGTAGAATATGACACGAATAATAGAGTTTTATTTAGTGGATGGATGAACATAGGGTGTATCAACCATCTACTTTACCCTACCATCATAAAGATGACTGATTTCCTCGGTGATGATCATAGGGATGAAATTTCCCTACACTCTATGGGATGGGGGATACTCGGTGCCACAATTGGTGTTGAGTGATCCTATTTGTTTGGATCCAATGATTCTAGATGGGAATTTGATTAGTACTGGGAATGATATTAAGGTACAAATACTCTTAGGGCAGCAGGATGTTGTTAACCGGAATCACCACATATTTCTACAAGATCCACTTAGATGTTAATGAACCTAGTAATGGTGATTGTGATTTAAATTCCCATAGCCCCGATTGATGAGGTTTGTTTGTAGATGCCAATGTTATTTCCTAAATCCTATCGTGTATTGATAATCCAAGGGGTAGAGGTGGTGGTAGATATTCCAAAAACCTAAAGGGTTGACTTAGCTCTGGGATGGAAACTATGAAAGCTACTACATAGGCCCATTTGATGCATCAAAGCTGTGATCTCATAGAAGATGGGTGTGGTGGCATCCTGTGATGGGAATCATTCTTCATGATAAGTTTTCATGTTGATTTCAATATTGAATTCCATGTATGAAAAGGAAAATTTATTCCTTTTAGGGTCCCAATTTCAATTCAAGATGATTATCCTCTCCCACTATTCATGATATTTGGGAAACATTAATATGGGGAAATTTTATTGTGTTTACCATTTGGACCAATTGATACCCTGCCCCCAGATTTTGTTGTAGGATATAAAATTATAAGATGTAGTTAATGAAGGGTTATACTATTCTAGGGGTGCATCAAATTGTAACACTCAACAATTTTCACATCCTAGAATAGAGATACATGATATGGTTTCAGAGATCAACTTTCAAAGGGTTACAATAAAATTGAAGAAAGTGTATAATAGATTCGCACTATGGTTTTAATGTTTTTGACACTGATCCATGTAGATTTAGGCCATGTCAAAATGAAAATAGAGTATCTTGATGGTCTGATGATGACCCTCATATCCTAGATATGGGAGGTGTCTAGTATTCAGTCACAAATGAGTAGCCCCAATATTTGTACATAGATAAAACATGAACTCCATTTCTTTCTCATCACGGACCTCTTAGTAAAAACATAGAGATGGTCCAAAACCTAATGGGGATGTCTTCTTCAATAAAACCCTGTCCTTATTTTAATGTCGACCACATCACCATCACACTTACATACTTCGATCAAGGAAGACCATAAATGATGCTTCTATGGGCCACATAATGATTTTAGTGGAGTGTCGCTAAAAATTGATGCGGGAATTATATACAATTCACACCGATGTTTCAGGAACCTCTACTTACGAAGGCATTTTAATTGAGAAAAAGTCTCTGTAAGAAAGATTCTAATTAGGTTTGGGATTTTATTGTCCATGGGAAATATCTTTATGGAGATGTTGACCATGGTTGATGTCAAGATTAGAATCCTAACAATCCATCTACACACTAAAATGAATTGGAATATCATGGTTATGATTTTTGTCTGCTTTGGTTAACGAGTTTAAATATCCTTGTTGTGTTGATAATATATATAGAATGACCACCTTGAAACTACTGTTGAGAATACTAGGAAAATTTGTCTCAACCTACCGCATGGAACAATTATATAGACCTTAATTTTTTAATTTTGAATGGATATTAGCCTTCTATATTAAGGTTTTCAAAACATATTTATATCTATATAGTGTTGCGGGAGTATGATCCCGTTGCTGAGAAGCTATTGGAATATAATGATGAGCAATCTCATTATTAAAAGGATCATATGTCCGTCTTGAGGAATACTCCATTCAAATCTATTGATTATATATCATGTTAGGAACATGACCCCAATCTATACCCATTATAATTTTGTTGATAGACATTCATGGCATGAGTATGACCCCAAGGAATGTGATGCTTTCACTTGGTGATCCCCAGTTGTAACAAGATTATAATGCTAGTCTGAATTTGAATTCCACACAAGAATATTTCGATATTTCATCAGAATGTGATAAGTGACAAGTGCCTCCCCTTATACTACCTTAGAATAATGATGGTCCAATCATTCAACGATGGAAGTAGGAATATGTGCTCAGATTCAATGATCTACTAGAATATTCTATGTAGATTCAGTGATAGGAATATGATCCTATCTTGAGGAATGTTGTATTATCAACTAGTTATCACCATCTATAATAGGGATATATTCCCAATCTTGGGCCTTTAGAGTATTCTGATGGAATTCTTCATCATTGATATGAGCATATCATGACATATGTACCCCTCTTACTTAGTGAGCCCTAGCCATAATAAGAATATGAGCCCAATAATGGGCCTCAATAATTTGATGCAGAATGTTTTTAATAGGCATGTACACCTTTCCTAAGGCATGTCCTATTATAACCTATTGAACCCTAGTTGGATCGCAAATATGATCCTGGTTCGATTCCTCATTATTTATTGGAATATTATGATAATATTCTTGGAAGGGATCATGAATATGTGATTTCTCTAGGTTATCCACTTGTTTATAATGGTCAAAGTGTTGAGATTTCATGGATATAGGGATCAGAATATGTGTCTATCCATGCATCTAAACCATTTAAAAAATATTATAGAGGAGTTATTCACCTATTTGTAAGATGTATTGGATTTTTAGAAAAGTGTACGCATGGATATAAGGAAACACATTTACCATCTCTAATATGTACTGGAATATATCTTCCATTTAATAGGGGATATTCTCCCACTTATTTCCTAATTGTGTGACAATAAAATTTCGATGGGCTTCATGCATATGTGTAGGGATATATTCCTCCCTGATTCATGATGAGGTAATATTTCAAACAAATTACTTTAAGTGGGATGGGATATGATCCTAATCACTAGTTAATTCCATAATATTCTAGTAAATATCATCATCAAGAGTGGATATATGATCCCTCTCTATAATATAAAACTTCTTCTTAACTTGATGTTTCTTCCTTGTTTCCATTGAATGGGAATCAGAGGTGGAAGTGTATTGGGTGTTACCCTTGGATGGTGACTAGGGGGTATCAGTGGGATTGTGATGGAAGCAATAGTTGAGAGGTACCCACCTCAGTAGCACCTAAACCATACAAGATACATATTTAACTCTCTAGTCCATTATCATAATATATTGAGTGTGGTTATTGTCGTACTCCAGGGACAAGCTCTTGAATTTGTTTGATTTAGAAATTAGGCACACTGGCTTAATTATATATTTCTCATGATGATATAGACATATGGACTTCATTTCTTAGAAACCCTCATGAAAAATTTAGAGGGGTGAGATTTTACAACATTGATAGTACTCCCAAACTACCATATTCTACATGTGATGTTGAAGCTGTTGGGTAGGTGAGATCATATTGTGATTCATGGGGTTGTAAATATAGTTTATTTAATGTAATGATCACTTGATGATAAATACATTATCTCATATCGGGATGCTATTGGTGATATAAGTATCTATATTCATACAGTCAACAATGAACAAGGTCAGTAATTAGTTTAATATCATAGGCATTATGTGTTCTTAATCAGATATGCACACAAAAAAATATTGTACTTCTATTCATGTTCCGACCATTATTTTCATGTGGAATTATAAATTTGAGAATGAACATATTTCATGAGAACCCTTGTTATATAGGATCAACTATACGAATCATGTTTGGTCAACAATCTTTATTTTCTTAGGATATGAAAGAAAGTGGCATGACACATAATAACCTAATCATTTTTCATTTGGAAGATTCATGTTTGGTTCACAATTTTGTGTATGTGGTGTGAAAACAAAATAACCCAATTAATGATAACACAATTCGTTTTTATTAATATATTCATGTTGCGTTAAATATTTTTTTTGGGTATGGTGTGAAAACAAAATGGCCCAATAGTTGATAACCTAATTATTTTTTATTAAGAGATTCGCATCTGGTTCAATTTTTTGGTTTTGAATGGTGTGAAAAAATGTTCTGAAAGATGATTACAAAATAATTTTGTTATTATGATATTTATGTTAGGTGCACTATTTTTTCTATTGTGAAGAGATGATCAGGAACCCCATTTTATGTGGGTTCATTTTGGACCGATGAGTTATTAATGGGGATCATTTCTTACAAAATCACTAACATCTAGTCTCCAATTACACTATTAATTGAAATTTCAAATAGTTAACTCCCCAATAATTGGTTATAGTGTTTCTATCCAAAGGAAGGTGAACAATTGGGGTTTTAGACCCATCCACACATACGGACTTACATAGGTTCTGAGGATGGGAGGTTGGTCTCATGAATCCCATTTTGTGGGGAATTTCTACATACTTCATGACACTATTATATACTTGAGACATGTTATATTATCTATCTCTAATCCAGATACTAGACCAGTTACACAAAAAAATATATGTTAAGTATCTTATATATATATATATATCCAATAATGTGGATTCTCCTTATTGAATCCCTCTATTTGTATATATGGTTATTCATCTATTTTCCAATAATGAAATTCTTCTTATATGTTGAATCCTTATATCCAAAAAATATAAATTGTTTCTACCATCCAGGGGTAGTTAATATCTCAAGGAGGGTATTGATCCATGGTGAAATATCCTAAAAATCATTATTACTTCGGAAATGAAAACCCATATAGTTTGTTAATCCAATATAGATTAGTGACATGTGTAGAGGACATATTTGTGGGCATTCAGGGACTGAATATTTGACGATGAGTCTCAAGGAGTGATCTTATGTATCTTGGTTATGGAGGGAATTCGGGTTATCATAGATCAATCACTCCCTTAGGACTGGCCCTGAGGTAATTAATTTATATGAGGAAAATTTGAATCATGCCACTCATTGGGGACTACATAATGAGATTTACCTATTTGAAGAAGATTAATGATGCCACTAATTTGTTCATTACAGCTCCCTAAACCCACATGACCTATTCATAGTGTGGGAAATAATGTATAATAAGTGATCAAATTCATTATAAATGGATGTAAAAATTATTTATTTGAACTACCTATCGTATGCTTTAATATATATCTTGGGCCTCCATGAGGAATCTTATCTATCATCATTATAGAAGGTATCAGATTCATCATAGTTATTCTAATTTCTTATTCCTCTATGGAATGATATATAATGTTCATACCATGGGAATGACTGGGTCCTGATAATTGAAATATCTGAGACATGGAATGACTTACATAGAAGTGGATTCCCATTTTAATTTGAGATTAGGCCAAAAGAGGTCATCCAAAAAATTCTTTTTATGGTAGGAATCCGAGTCATCATAGTCTAACTAAACTTAGATTACACAGAGAAGTATCCCTTTTTATATATGATGTATCATAATTTGACATCAGTCAAGGATTACAGACTATTGTTTCCCTTTCTTTGATAGAGTCACATGGTTAAAATAATATGATTAAAGAAACTCCATAAGCCCAAATGCTATATGATCTATGTGAGGAACAATATAGAAGGAAAATAATTCTTACTACTTATAGATGTTGGACTAATATAATGGTACCTCCATTTCGATGCTTAATATATAGAATATTCCCCGAGGTGGTATCCATATATCTTGATTATGGTTGGAATTAGTTCTATCGTAGTTCTCTTAATTTGGGTTTATACATAGGGTTTCCATTTTGATTGGGTCTTACTCACTGAGGGTGGAAAAAATTATCAACCCCTGAGATGCCCTATGAACCATCCATCTTGTATGCCTGATATGAATGGATATTCCACTAAGTATGCCTTAATTTTATTCTTGACACACTGTAGGGTGGCCTCCTAAAAATTTCAAAGTAAATTAGATGATCTATTTGACCAATATGAGGGTGTTTCCATTGCCTATATTTCATTACCAATGTTTATCCAATTATTAGGGATGACTTGTCTTGAATACATTGAAACACCAAGCATGTTCATCCTAAAATACATCACTTGTTCCTAGATAACAATCACATAGGGTGTTGTAGGATCCAGCTAACAATGTCTTGGTATCCTTATGAGACATAGATTTCACTTCTTGAGGGCGTCGTAAGTGTCAATAGGACCTATCTGAAAGGTTTCCACATGTACTAGATGACATGTACAGAGGGAGTCACATGATCTAGATAACATGCCATACAATCATTGTGATAGGTGGATGACACTTCAGGAGTGTTTCACAAGAGTCAACGTGAGATGTCACAAAGGGTACCACATGTTTTTTATGAGCATTATGGAGGTCATCACAAGACCTGGCTAGCATTCCTGAATGATGTCACATGAGACAGTGGACATGTATTGTTGTTATTGTGATTCTCATCTAACATATATGGGTGTGATCGTTTGAGCTAGAAAACAAGTCTAATGAAAACTATATGTTTGGATGACAAGCCCAAAGGGATACACGAGACTGGGGTGGTATGCCCATAGGGTGATATTTGGCTTGATTGTAAACATCCAGAGGACTTTATAAGATATAAAATAGTATAATAAAGTAGAATCACATGATCTAGGTTACATGTACTAATAGATCGCATGTCCTAGGTGGTTCATGAAAATAACATGTTGATCGACGTATATGTTCTTTGCAAAGTGGACCGTATTTTATTTTATTTCTATCATTTATATTTAGAATGACTTAGATTCATTTTATTTTCATGTTTTATGTTTTATGTGATCAATCAGATGTATAGGATGTTCTTCTTATGTCCATCTTGATGTCCTTTCCATGATCAATAGTGATATGGTGATGTTCTTATGCTTGCTCCATGATTACTCTCATTGTTAACAAAATCGTACCTGATAAAAAACAATTCGGTTGTATGATCACCCACTATGAGAAAACCTCTCTGGTGCTTCGTACACTAGTACATCTGGAGTAAAAATAGTTAACCATCATCTAAAGCGTCATGGTGCATTTTCATGATGGGTTTGTGGATTTATTGCCCTCACCACTCTAGTTTTTCACCACTTTTCACGACAAATATCATGGAAATCCATACTGGATTCCGCGGTGGGCTTCATCAATATGTACTCTGTGATCTTTTTTCCATAGATAATTCCGAGGGTGTCACATGATTTCTAGAAACCATGAAATAATAAAATAAATTTCTAATTTATTGGATTTTGTCTTGTTAATTGTGTCTTGATAAATCATGCAGACATTACAGAGGACGTTCATATTTTCTGGTTGACATGTTGAAGTGCATTTACGAGATCAAAAAGTATATCTAAAGTCATATTCCTGATATTAGTAGAATTTTATCAGGATTTCCATGATACGAGGATGACCTGTTATGGGTGATCCACTAAATTAGACTTTCTTTTCAAGAGGTATTATGAGTTCGTTTCATTGAGATGTTGGGTTTGTTGTGATAACTTTACGACTAGGAGATCCTCACGCCTTCTCCCTTCAATATTTCCATTTTATATTTTCCATATGTATTGGATTCTTAATGGATGCATGATTATTTTTAAGACAATAATCATACCTCTTGGTGATGCATCATGTGAATAATAAAGGTAAAATAGAGATGCACATGTTTTTTGTGGAAAATTCCGTATGTTTTTCTTTGTGAAACCAAAAGGGGTATACGAGGTCACCTAGACAAACATGAGGCCATTCTTGTGATGAGGATGAATTGTGAATGGGTACTTATGAGATGAGGTGGGATCAACGATGGGTCTTGATATGTATTGGAGATCATCTGGACTGCACTGTGTGATATTAATGACTATAAGAGGCTCTTACATCCTTCTAATTGATTTCCATATATTTTTTTATAATGGTTGGTAATATTTTGAGGAGTAATGAATGTTTTCATACACAATCATTATTCTAATTGGATATGAGTCTCATGAATATTACAGCCATAACAGGCTCCCAAATTATGGATATTTTCTTAATATTTTCAATGTTTTTTGAATGGTTTCTCTAGTATCTACTGGTTATGAATCTATGTGACCCGGTTTTTCTCAACTAGTTAACACCACATGATTCGTGATTGTTTGGGGTTACTTTCAAAAAAGAATAAGGTATCGTATAAAGGTGATCCATGAGGTGTTCTATTGGTTAGACATTCCATGTGACCATCTTCATGAACATATACCGGTAATGCTATCATGTGTCTTCTGGGAGATCATACGATCTACATGATCATGACCACCATATTATTAATCTCTTTTATAGGTAATATAATACCCTCATTTTGGTATTTATTAATTTATCAATATGTTGATGCTCATTTGGTTAGAATCAACAATTATCTATTAATTTCATAATCTATTCTATAACCAACAAATTTTAATATACAATGATGTGGCATGATTTTAATACATTTTTTCAAATACATTTTAGGATTTTATTATGTTTTTAATGCCAAAATATTCCCATACATTAGAAATATTATATTCCTAATTATTTAAAATTGAACCAAAATTCTGAGAATATCTTTTAAAAAAATTGTGTTTTTACTTAAATGATAAAATGATGCTTGATTTTATTTTCATATATTTTTAGGATTATATATTTTGTGAATATTTTGTTATAATGTTTATTTACATAAATTGTTTATGGAGTTTGTTTTAAAATTTTTAAATTTAAAATATTTTATCATATAATATTTTTTGGATACAAAAATATTTTTTTAATATAAAAAATATAGATATTTCTTGAAAATAGTTTCAAGGTCCCCATTTTATATGACATTAACCATTTCAAATGAAATAATAAATTTCTTAATCCTTTAAAATTCAATTTACAAGAGTAGCAACATTTTCATATTACTTTATGAAATTTTTTATTTTTTTAAAGTATTCAACTCCTATAATGGTGAATTACTAGTGGTGTAATAGTCAATTGAATGTTGTGTGTGTGTAAATTAGTAGATTTTAAGGATATTTCAAGGAGCTTTTAAGCTCATGGAAGTTTATTAATTCATGAATAAAAGCTACGTAATGGTAAAACATCACCTTTATATGGGTAAATCGACACTTCTCAAGGGGCTAAATAAATTCATTGTAGTTCATTGAGGATTAATTAAGGGTTAGTCGGGGATTGCGACAATGTTTATTAAGATTTAAATATGCTATGTAATAGTGTTCTCAAGATTATGACGAGATAAAAAAGGTTAATCACCACTCCTTAAAAGCCAGGTAATGTTATTATTCACATGAATATACATGTGTTTAGTTGAATTAAGAGCCACAAAAGGGTACCACATCTCATCAAAAACTCATTTCATGGTATATCTAGGGAAATGTATCAATATAACTAATATACATACAGGTCCTATGAAGTTGAATTAAAATGTGTGATTCCCTAAAATAGAAAATAAAATAATTGTGGATATCATGACCTTAATGTTGAGTTCATGTGATGTTGAGGATGTTTAGAGATGCTTGAGATTAGAGATTCATGTTGGGAAATTATTCTATGAGTAGAAATTTGGGATCCAATGACAATTTAATATTTGGGAGAATATTCAGTTAGAGAAGATTTTCTCATATCAATATAGTAAAAATATGTGATGATAACGATCTACCAGAATCATGAATTATGGATAATGCTTCCTATTATATTAGATTATATTTTCATTGTTTTATTTTTAAAATAGTGGATTCTCATTCATCAATCTAGTTATTGGATTAATTTTTTTTTAGTTTTGAACAATTGTTAATATCTACCAATGTGTTATTATTCTTCCTTCATGGTATAATTTAACCTCCAGAAACAGAATGATATCTCTAGTGTTTAGTCATAGTAAGTGAATAATTAAGGATCCTAGAGATTTAATATCATGTTGATCATATCCTATTCTTCACTCTTAGTAGATAGTGATGGTGAAGTGAGGATATGAGATAATACTTCCCCTCACAAAATAAATTTACTACACTTTTCCCTTAATAGTTTTTATTTTCTTTATATAATTTAGTAGAAATATTATCTAATGTGATGTTTTAGAGTTTGAAAAACCTTGTTAAGATCACTTATTCTTCAAATAAATTTTTTTGGAGATGGTTTGATCTTGTGTTTCTCTTCATACATTAGGAGAATACTAAATAAAAGGGTTTTATTTCATGTATTAAAGATCATTTTTAGGGTAAGAGAGGTATATAAGTTAACAAATTAATCATTTACTAATCCAGGATGAGTATGGATGGTTCATATAATTCTATAGATAAATGATTTATGTTAGAAAAGTTGATCAAATTGGTTCGGGTCATGTTTTTCATGGAAATTATTTTCCATTTCCAGGCATTTTTTTTATATTTTCATGTTCATTACTCCTTAAAAAATGTTTTGTATATTACATTATATATTTTAAATTAAATAAACTCAAATAATATTTTAGAGGTATTAATTAGATGAACACACAAACTCATTGAGATAACCCCAAGGATATCCAATTTTCCATATTATAGGAGTCTATAAATGTATTTATCAAAATGCATGTGATATCCTCTTATCAATAAATATCACTAATTCTAGGAGAAAAATATTATTAGTGATTATCACATTTATTTTCATTATTACTATCAATAGTAATGGAATCTAATTATTTGAAATTGGCATCACTATCAAAACACACATAGGTTCGGGAGCATAAACTAACTATGGAAGGTTATTATGGTCGGATATATTTAGAGGTAGTCAAGGAATATTTCAAAAGTGTACTTATTACTAATGAGTAGATAATAAAATTTTTATATTTGGCTATATCAGTTTATGTATACCAAAAGGATACTATATAATTGTTGAAATATATTAAATAAGACTCTAATAAAGAGATAATGAAAAAATGGGAAAATAATAGAAAATGAATTATAAACTAGAAGAAGCTTGAGTTTCCTATTTATAGAAAAATATTCCCACTTATGTCATGATATAAAAGTGAGATCAATATTATTGGTAATTTTTGGTGGTAATGAATAAAAAAGGTTTTATAGAATTGGATGACCATGTAATTAAATATAAAATAAATTTTTTTCTAATCTAATTGTGATGATTTTAGTTGTACATCACTTGTATTATGATTATTATAAATATTAATAGATTGAAATTGATGAAGAAATTTTTTTTTTCTATTAAAGAACTACATTTTCAAAATGTTTTTGAAGAAATGATAGTGGATGTGGACTTCCTCTCTCCTCCCCTAAAAAAACTCCATGTAATATTGATTTTTCCAAATAAAGAGAATCTTAACCAAATTAATGGAGATGTTTAATATATATAGTATGTTATGTTTTAATTTTATTATTATTATATTAAACATGATCAAGATATTGTTTTCCTCTGTGTATATTTGGATGAGTAAGATTACATTTTTTGATTTGTTAAAGAGTTGTGAGGATACCATAATATACCTGTTGAGGAAAATATAGATCTCCATGTTTAGACATAAATTATTAGTATGAGGGATGTTGAGAATTATTAACTTGAATAAAAAATGTGGCGTAAATTATTGAAGGGGAATGAACCAATCGTACATGCTTATATTCTCTATTTAACTGTATTTTATTAATTAATATAATCATAAATTGGTAATGTTTGAAATATTTTTAGTATTAAGGTTTTCTTCAATAGTTTTCATAAAAAAGATGCTACTGAAACATATTATTTACCAACCATCATTCATATGGATGTAATAGAACAATAAGAGGTGGTGAATATATTCTTCACTATTGAAAAGGTGTTCCTCACTAGAGAAGAAATTATTATCGAAATTAAGAACTATTATTCATTGAGAAACACTACAATAAAATTGATTTTTTGGTTTCTTAACATTTATCTAGACCCTATAAATGATTGGGGACTAACAAAGAGTTTTCCTATCGTGTAAAGGAAAAATATGGAACCCCTTAGGGTGTTATCCCTATATAATCATGTATTTTATTTTGTTTTTCAGTTGAGTTGTTTAAGTATTTTATAATTATTTGATGTTTTCTATTCTTAAATTAAGGAGGATGTGCATACACATACACTCCACGTTTTTGGTAGGTTTTTCATTTAAATACTCTCTAAATTTGGTGAATGAATCATATTTTAATCTAAATTGGTAACATGATTTAAAAATAATGGGTTTTCATCTCAATTAAATATTTATTGTTGAAAACCATTTTAAAATTGGATAATAAAATATTATTTTCACTATTAATATTATTTAGATTGAAAATGTTTCTTATTACACAGTAAATTATAAAACATGACCTATGTTGAGGAAAGTTGAATTTTATTATTGATATCCAAAATGAAAATAATGTTTCTGCATTCTAATTTAAATCTTGAATGTGTTGTTTAATGAAACATTGTAGATGTGTTAAAGTTAGCAAATTTAGTAATTTCCCAGAACAAAATAAATGATCAATTCTTTTAGAATGCTAAATCAAGGTTACATAATAAAAAAATTGTTATAATTCTCTTCTAGACATTAAATAATGAATTTCATTATTAATTTGTTTAATGTTGTTGGTACTAGAAATGAGACACCAACGAAATTCACTCAATGAAAATAGTGAGGTGTTATGGCATAAATCTAATGTGATAGATCCTATTCAACAACATATTTATTACTTCAATTCCAATCAATTTTCTCATCCTTTACATGCTGAAAAAATATCTAATATGTCAGTTTTGGAATTATATAATTAAATAATTATGTTGATAAATACTATTTGATATTGAAATTAATTGTAAAATTCATCTTATTAATTTTTTATCTATAAATTTTCAATTAAATTTTTCTTATTTAATACCAATTTTAAAATTATAGATTAATAATTATGTTTTTGAATTAATAAAACTTTTAAACAATTTATCTATTTAGCATATCGAAATTTAGAACATTGTAGAACATTTTTTTGAATGTTTACAATTTTTATGCTGACTGTAAAATATATATTTGTGATTTTTGGTAACCCCTTTATATAATATCCAGTACTAATAAACTACTAAATTTGTTTTAGTATAATATTTTTAAATATATCCATTATTTATATTCATCATTGCGGGTAACATTTAGTTTTAATAGTGGGGATGTGCCAAAAATGTGAAAAACATTAATTCAAAATAAATCATGTCAAAGGAAAAATTATTTTTTTGAGATATATTTTTCTATAGATCAATTTCATTTTTCTATAGTTGTATATTTTTCTCTAGTTTAAATAATATTTTTCCTACTTTAAGCGGGATAATCATTCAAATAAATCCATAGATTGAAATGGGTGAAAAAATTTACAATACTCTATTAATTTATTTAGTTTTGGTAAACTTTTGTATGTAATATTTTCAATCGTAATTGGTTTTTAACATTTTAATTATTTTTTAAAGAAATATTTTTTTCATATAAACTTTTATTTGAATTGAATTTCCATTCGTAGTGATCTTTTGATTCTATAATATAATGGTGTGTATGAGTGAATTAGTCCACCTTTCTATTATTTTACTCACTCTTTCCTTGGGTAGGTCTATTAGTTATCTATTTTAAATTATATGAGTTTCTTTACCATAGTGAAATAAATAAGTCTACAAGTTAATTTAAATACATTGTGATTTTTTAATCTTCTAGTTATTTCAACATTAAATAATTTTCATAAAACTAAAGTAAACATTTAGACCTAAACATTTTTTAAGAGATAAATCACACTTTGTTACTTGTAAGGGTCAATGGGTGAAAACACATATGAAATTAACTTATTAGTTAAAATTTCATGTAATTAATTCTTGATAGTTCTCCTTTTTTTAATTATCATTTAAAATTATTTCTAAAGGAAAATAAATTGTTTAAGTATGGGGGAGTTTGATCTATGTTGATGAGATAATTTTTTAAATTTACTCTAATTTCTCGAATACAATAAATGTGAAATTTGTTAATACTATCAACTCATGACAATTATAAACCCATAAGAAATTATTTTTATTAATTATCGGAACAATCAATTAAATTCAATACATTAACACCCCAATTTAAACCCAAAAATTATCCTCTTAATATTTATAAGTCCTAAATCCAAGTCAAATCCTCCAGATTAAATAACATGAATGAAATTTTTATAAATACTCTATAGAATAAATTATCCATCCTTCATAATTTTCAACTCCCAATAATCATGATGCAATGTAAGATATTTAGTGTTTAATTAATAAATTTTTTTGGACTACAATGCACCGATAATTTAATTATTTTATGAAAGTCAGAAAACATTTTATTATGTAATCAAAAAATGGTAGTTACACCACTTATTCAAAATTATATATTTATGTAATTCTTTTATTTTAACAATTTCTTATTTTGAATAAATATTTTATTGATAATGGTGACATGTAAGAAAAAAAGAAAATATTGATTGTTCATATATATCTATACATACGATGATGTGAAATTTTGGTTTGTTCATATATATTTGTACACTTTTACGAAATTGGAGTCACTTCTTGAATCTCCACATTCTTTCCCAAGATAGGTACTATTCTTGTATATGTATTCTGGTTTATTTGATAATTTTTATCTTCCTCAGGCTCAGTGATTGATGAAAACAATGGATTTCGACTAACAAGTCATTTTTGATATGATTAAGATAATATTGAGAGTGACTATTTTACAAATAGACTAACAACTTTAGAATTCGTGGTGACCATAGGGGTTTATTATAAAACAATTATCAAAACCATTGTTCAAGATATATATAAATTTATGAAAATAAATTTTCATATTGTTTTTCATTTTTTTTAAAAATCACCAATGATTAAAATTACTAATAGATCATATGGTTTATTTATAATAAATTTCATCAAAATAAGTGAGAACCTGAATTTGATAGATGTAAATAGAGGTATTAGTTTTAATGGAATTTAAAAATGATTACATTACCGAATGATACATCATATTATTAAATAATTTTTTGATTTAGAGGAACTATTTATTAACTAAATTAGGACATAATACATTGTTGTCCTTGGGTATTTAGGGAATTTTTTTAATGAAATTTGGGCACCATAATGATTTTTGTAAAAAGGATCTGTAGTTATTATTGAAAAGAGAATATTATTTTTAATAAGTTATTGTAATACATTTTGGTGATTTAAGGGATCAATGAAAATGAATTTTGAATGAACTACTTGATAATGATCATGGAATTCACATGAAATTGAAATAGAAATTGAAATTTTATGCATGATTAAAAAACATTTTTATTTTAACACATATCATTTCATATTCATTTTACATTTTTTGGATCTCTCTATTTCTATATGGCTCAATTAAATTTATATGGAATTATTTTAAGAAATAAAAGATCACATTAGAAATATATTTTCATTAAATTGATAATATAGAGACCCATATAAATAATATATATTTGTTTGAATATTTATTTGAATGTAAATTTGATGATATTACTACTATTATTGTGTAATTTTAGTGGTTTAATTCTAATGGAAATTCCTCTTTAATGAATGAAATACCATTCATTTGTGAAAGCTCTAACAATTTTTTTGGGAAACATATATAATATTTTTATCTATATAAGTGTGACTATTTCAATTTTATAATGTTTAAAATATTTGATTCTAATATAGTATCATATATTTATATTTATATTGTTTGTAGGTCATCGATTTTCTTAAATGATTTTTATAACATTAGGTTTTAAAATTTTATTTTCATTTGCTTTTAGGTACTTTATTGAAGTACGCGTGTCTCTTTACTCTTTATAATTCCATGAAATGACTTAAGTGTATTGTATTAATATTTCATAGAAGTCCATCAAATGTACAATTGGAATATTTAATAGTAAAATATGGGTTATTTACCTCCATTGGTCATGTTGGGCCCTTAAAAATCATTATGAAAAATCATTATTTTTAGCATGATAGATGGAAAATTAAATAGATCTAGATTGATTCAAAATCCATGATACCTAATGTAATGAGACAATACATAAAATATTCTATTTATATTATGAGGAATATGAATTTGAAATAATTTTTAGTCTTAAATTTTATATCACTAAATTTTATAGGTACTATGTTTTCTACAAGCCCATGCTTTAGATAAAAAATATATTCTATAAATTGATGACGTGACTATTTCTGATGATGAAGGAATGGCTAGGATTTACGTTTTTACTATTGTGTAGGAATATAAAAGTTATATTTTTTGATTAATCCAATGATATTTCAATTGACATCCAATGAAATAATTTTTAATAAAGTTAGATAAAAAATTATTAGTAAGTAATGAAATTGTAGAAAAGGGTCATAGATTTTTTTGTTGGATAAATATTAAGAAATTGAAAGTAGAAGGACTTGATAGTGGGGAACCTAATATTATAACCAAACAATATTAACCCACTTACTTATGGTAATAATCTAGTTTATATAAATTGAATCTTAACTTATATGGAAGTATTAAAACAAATGATCAATTTGTGAGTTACCTTTACAATTAGAGTTGGTGGTATAAATATTATTTACTATATTGGAATTTACCTAATGAATATTTTTTCCCTGTTGAAATCTTTTACCTCATCATATTACTTCTAAAAAACTTAGGTTCCCTTTTAAATTGAAAAACAACTAAGAACATTGGAAAAAGTGATTTTATTCAATTTCTAGAAGTATTTAACAACAGTTATTAAATTTTTATCAGTATAAAAAAATAATGAATATTTATATACATGTGTTTCTAATTTTTCACTAAAAAGTAATTTTATTCCACTTAATGTATTTTAATATATGATTTCATTTTATGTGTTTTTAGAAATAAAAAAAACATTAAATAATTTTCAATTTTTTTATCTTTAGGGATAAATGTTTAATAAGTTTTGAATAAGCTTCATCAAAAATTGTTTTCAATATGTTTTATCATATCAAATGTCAGTTTTTGTGGAATATTATTCTTGTTAATGTTCATAAATAATTCTATAAATCCAATAATATCTAATAATTCATTTCCTATGATATGACTTTATGATTTATGGCATATTAATTCTTTAATTTTATAATTCAGTTTCGATGGAATTTATTTATGGATGATATGAATTCTATTTTGATCCTATATTTTAACAAATTAATGTAAGATGTAAATTATCATGAAATTATTTTCTTTATAATTTTATTATTAATTATTCTAAATCCCCTATCTAGAAATTTATATTTATATAATTTACCTATTAAATGTTATTTAATTTGATTCCTTGATATTTTACCAGATTGATGGAACTTTTTTTATTGAGATGAAAATTTGAAATCACTAATGTGATTTTTTTACGGATTCCAAGCAACATATAGGTGTGAAGTTAGTTAAATATTTTGGGTTACATTCTATACTTGTTTTTCTTATTGATACATTATTTCATTGTAATATATACTAAAGGGGAAGAATTAAATCACTGTATTGTGAAGTGAATTGAGTAATATGTAAAATATAAAGTTCTATGATCACTCTAGTGCTTGATTTGAATTTGTGGTAAAAACTAAAAATTCCGCTGTATGTGAATTGGGTCATTGCAACACATTACCAGTAGTGTATCGAGCCATTATTTCCATAGGGACACGTTCGGTTTCAATAACTCTTTGTTGGGTTGTATATAAAATAGTAAATATAAATTGTTTAAAATATAGTGATGTATGTGTTAAATGGGAAATGGTTATGTAATTTACCTATCATAGAGTTAATGACTCAGTTTATCACCGCCAGTTAAAGAGGAAAACACTTTTTAGGGAAATAGAGATCAATAAAAACTACCCAATACTTCGTATAGTTCAAGTTATTAGAATGTATAGCTACCACTACCTACAAAATAATTCCCTATCAAGATATCCTTAATCATTATTAGTAAAAAAGTAGAGATTATTTTGGTTTAATATAAATCCCCAACTATGATCATAAAGTATCACCTTTGGTGGTGCTAGCGTTACTGGTGTATCTCAATATTGGATGTTTCAATTTGCGTATATCGAGCCCAAGGAGGCGTGTTTTTCATTCAAATATGTATCAGTTCTAATTTTAATACACTAACATTATCATGATAACTAATTTAATTTCATAATATTTTTTTTGTGGGCTCAACTAACATATATATATAAGAATATAAAAATATTTAGCGACAATGTTAGGATTCTTAGTGGGCTGAGTGATTTTACAATTTTTCTTAATTACATGAATATATTTGGAATCCATAAAATATCCAGAAGGCCTGAATTATAACAACATGATATAATCAATATAAGTAACACTTGTAGATTTTCAATAAAATTAATTTAATTAAAAAATAATTCCAATATTAAATATTAAAAACTACCTAATATAATATCCTATTTATATATTAAAATGAAGAATTTGGGAGAGACATGGATCATTAATCAAATGAGTAATCCTATAAATATTCTAATTATTTTAGATTCTATCCCCCATATTTTGGTAAAACCCTATAAATATCCACTTATAAATAAAAAACCCCATCATCTATGCCATAAACCCCTATTAATCATTCATGTTAACTCACTTATTTAATTGCTTCATCTTATTTTAATAAAAAACATAAAAATAGTATTCATTTTACTTGGAAAAGACAATATTTTTTTCTTTCTTCAATACAAAGGCTTTTAAAATTTCCTATGCTTTTTTGATAGATATTATGATGCATGATTATTAGTGAGGTCCCCATGATCTCTTCGATCCATGATCAAAGTATAGGTGGAAAAAATTTTATTCCATTACCTTTATGGTTAGAGTGGTGCATAATGAAATCCCTATATAGTACCCACATATTTAAATAAATTCAATGTGGATCACTATATTAATAAATGTCCATTTAGATTCCCATTAAATGGATTTATCAATCACCATCTATTGAGTAACATTATATCAACTTTGGTAGTGTAATTTTATTCTAATGGACGTTTAGTTTAATCATTTGTAGACAACATTTACTCCTTAGTTACATTCACAATTTACTATTGAATAATACATCAATAAAATAATCCTCATATTTCAATAGTAAAGGATCAAACATTACATATTTGTACATTTCCTAGAGTTATTTTTATATAGATCTTGATAACTTATATGTAAATTCAGTTTAATCTTACATAGCCTTTTGGATTCTTCCGTAAATAGTATATAACTCGCACTGATAATCTATTATATATGTAGGTGTTATATTTTACATATCCATTCTGTTACCTAGGTTAATCTTATACACACATTCCAAATCCATAGTTAATAATCCATGTTTTGTTGAATTCCATACACAAGAAGGGATATATTCTTATGCAACAAGTTGAAAAAATGATTTTTTGTTATAAAGATGAAATTGTCTTTTTTTATTGGAACCTCTATCAT
Source organism: Viscum album (assembly GCA_963277665.1). NCBI lineage: Eukaryota > Viridiplantae > Streptophyta > Magnoliopsida > Santalales > Viscaceae > Viscum > Viscum album. The sequence continues at coordinate 1,596,809,977 of OY728150.1, forward strand.
CCAAACAATAAATATATATAAATATAAATTAAATAAAAAATTTTACTCTCAATTAAAATAATATAACAAATAATGATTAATGTATAAATTTTAATGATCAATATTTATATATAAATAATTTACAAAAATTTAGTTTAAATGTAATAAAATTATACAAAGAAAAAAAATACTTGACTACGAAAATAAATTTTAAAAATTGATACATTAATTATATAAATAATAAAAATTTAAAAAAAAGAAATATTGTTTTAAAATATTTCATTGTAAAACAAAAAAAAGAAAGAAATTATTTACATGGGGTAGTCAGCATGAAATTACATAAAAAGAACATAAAAAATATTTTGAAAAATTTGTTTCAAATTTTACTAATAAATCCTACAATAGTTAAACTATTATTTACATCAAGAATTGAACAAAAAAATATCATAATGGAATTCACTCCATAACAACATTTATTATTATAATAATCTTGATCCAAAAAATATTGGAATTGAAATAATTGTTATTATTAACAACTTGAGTAATCATCTTCATTTTATTTCAGAATTAATTTAGTTAATGTAATGAAAACATAAAATATTATAAATTTCCATATTAAAAATTTAATTTATATTGAAAAAAAATTCTACATATGTGAAATTCATATCCACGCCCTCCATTCTCTCTAATGTTTTTGCATGGAAACCTGAATTAATATTTATTTAATATGTTTTTTTCCATTATATTCACTTCACGTATTACAACATTAATTCTGTAATATTAAATATAAAAAATTATATTAAATATACATCCATTGAAATCAAGTGCTATTACTAGGATATGAAGTCAATATTAGTGAACCATCTCTCCAAAAAATACCCATTCATGAGTGTTGGTGAATATAGAACTAAAAAATTCCAATAGTATTAACCCCTATTACATTTTATTATTATCAAGACATTGAATCATTGTGGAAAAAAGGCTCCAAGGATTCCTTATAACTCTTATTTGTTGATTTATTAAAATATACACAGTTTTTACAAACACTGCATATCCATATTTGAAAACATTAAATTATGATTGTCATAAAACTTATTCTATCCCATGAATTTTTATTATAAATTATATATTAATATTAAAAATTTAAAATGTATTGACTCTTAAAACTCATCAACTCAATTTTTCATGAACCAGCCCAGGTGCCCTGGATACCCGATAACTAAACTGGACCTGACATGACCTGAAGGGAATTCCCGATCCCCATGTGCTGGAAACTAGCACCATGAATCGTTCAACATACAAGTGGGAATGATTTTTCCACAGGAATTCATAAGATAATGATAAAAGACATTATGCATATCCAAAAGAAAACTTCACAAAGAGTGAAATTACTAAAACACAAAGAGGCATAAATGCCAATGTACTACAACCCAATGTACTAAATAGAATAACATCCCCAAGGTACCCAAGGACACAACTCACCACGTCCAAAGCTCAACAGGTGGATCCATCTCTAAGAGATATGTTCCCTTTACTCGAGTCTTAAAGGAGAATTTCTACAAACTCCTAAAGGAAAAAATTAGGGTGTGAGCCTAATCGCAGCAGGATACCACCAAATATTCCATAGTAAATTCCATATATAGATGACCCAAACAAAAGATATCAATTTTCAAAATAATCAGGTTTGGAAATTTAAAATAATATTTAGACAAATCATGTAAAACCGTTTTGATATGATGGATAATTCATTGAATACGTAAGCTTTACTTTATGAGATATTGAATATTTCTAAAATAATGTCTTAAGTAGAGCATTTATATAAAATAGTTTATATAAATTCAGTAGGCATGTAAAGAAGTTATAAATAACATTGGCATAAATTTATATATAACATATAAATAAACAAGTGAGAAAAAATTTCATATACCAAAAGGAGTAACATTCCAAGCATCCAAGGTAAGCCTCTCTTTGAAAAATCCAATAGATTATGTTGTACGCATATTTGAGTTCTAGCACACCACAACCAATCAAACCAGACATATAAAAAAATATTTATGAATAGTAATAACAATTTTTTTAATTTTTATAAACCTTATTTTAAAAAATGGACTTCATTATTGTATTTGCAATATCAAACTTAGCATAGGGTTAATTTTTGGTATTTTTATGAAAACATTCAAATTTTTATGAATAGTGAAAAAATTGCTTTATCATTTAAAAACAACATTTTATTTAAATAATTATTTTTTAATTAAATTTATTTTAAATTCAAAATAGATACATAGTACATATATTATTCCAATTTAATTCATTGGAGTCAATATATAATAATATTAGATATATAAAATTTTATTAAACTTTTTTACGTCTATTACCCACCATCTAGACACATTTGAAAATTTGCATAAAACAGAATTTTAACACTCCTGCGAATTGAATATCAAAAATCTGACAGACACAGTTTTCATCAGTAATAAAATTAGGGATGCATACAATGAAATTGACTTTTGGTGAATAGTATATTTTGAATTTTATTTACCACAATTCAAAGAAAATAGGGTAATTAAAGGTAAAGAAATATTATAATAATATAAAATTACCCTAACAGATGATTTTATTCTATTGGATAAGTGTATTCCGAATAAAATGAACCATAAGAAAAAATATGATTCTTATTTATCCACATGGATTTTATTAGGAAATTTATTATATTTTATTCAAAGAAGAGTTAAATGCTTTAAATTAAATGTTTAACAACTAATACATTTTTTATATAGGGTTATTTATAAGATAAATTAGACATAAAATATTCATTATGAATTTAGATAGATTTACAAGATCATTTTATTTTATTTATAATTTTTAGAAATTAAATAATTGAATTTATTTATGACACATTGATGATGTAGTAATTACCTTATTAATGAAATATTAAAATAATTGAAATTATAAATATTAAAATAGAAATAAATTGAAACATTTAATTCCATTCATCAATTTTATAGTTTAATATGACATGTTATGGTTGATTCAATTTATTGTTTTCGAAGGAATCAAGTTTTTATGACTTTCAGAAAAACCGAATACGTAATAGTGTCAAAATGACATAAATGAGTTTTTAAAACAAAATAATATTTTATTAAATGATATAATAATCATTATAATATAATATATGAAAATATGAGTTTTATAATTCTAGATATGTCATTAAATAACTACATGAGGTTCGCTTGGCATTTTATAGTAACTAAATTGACCATGTAGTATAAAAATACAATAAGACATAGAAAAAGTTAAACTATTTAACATATGGCTGTGTCAAAAAGATAAAGTTAATATGGTTACCTAACCATGTAAAAAACCAATTTTTTGAGAGTATTATGACCCATACCCACCATTTCCTCGAAAAAAATCCATTTGAGTCTATTATAATCTGAAAATAATGTTATAATAAATTAATATTTCAAGCATTTCCTAATGTTCCCCTCAACTCTCTTATAAAAGGTAACTTCCTCTTCTCTTCAATTCACACCTCCAAAGACATTTCGCCCAGTAAAACCCAACTCAAATCTCCTCCCAACTACCCTTAAATCATCCTAAGGGACATAATTTGATAAAAAAATCAACTTATGAATCCCTTTTGTTCAAATTAAAAGGAAGCACCCAAAGAAGAGGTATTTATTTTATCACCTCTTTCAATGTTCATTTATTCTTCCACTTTCTATTTATTTGTTGTTTCCATAATAAAATAACAACTCCAGTATCTTCTACTTTCTTTGTTGTTATTATAAATATGGTATGACCAAATTCATTATTCTGTCCATCCTATGACTGGTAAAGTCACCATACGTGTGTATATATGGCTTACCATCTCCACGTCATGGTGTAATTTTTTATTCAACACTTTGTATTGGTATTATAATGTGTATAATTGATTTAAATAATAAATATAACATGATAATGATTCATAATATATAACACACCATCTAATTACATAAAATTTCACCATCAATAGAATGACATTTTCACTCATGCGTACATACGACATACCATCTCTACGACACGATGAGATTTTATTACCCATCATAACCATTCAAGAATTCATTTTATTTGATGATTAAAAAATAATTTTTAAGAACAAAATATTGTTCTGGATTTGAATCAAATTAATCCTATCCATAACAAACATGATTTACGTGACAATACATATCAAGGAAATTTAATTAGTTAACACCTCAAACAATGATACTACTCAAATATTATTAACAAAGCAGTATTACAGGATCCTATATGATATCGTTTTTATATGTGTGGTTCTTGTATAATTTAATTACAATTATTTAACCATTATAAAGGTGGTTAATGTACCCTCAATTAATAAAAAGTACAAGGTAAGGTTTAAATTTACAATCTCTTTATTATATGAGGTTGTTTATACGTATCTATCTACTGAGACTTCTTTATCAACCACATCGGTTTTTCTTAAAAATGTATTTCAAAACATTTTTAATATTTACAAGACTATGGGTTAAATTAATTTATACCCTTTTTTGAATTTTTATTAATATTCTTGAATTGAATATATCCGTCATTTTTCAAACTAGGTATATTATGTCCTTTTTTAAAAATTAAGGAAAGAATGTTATTTTAACTTATATGGTGGGTGTAGCTATTTTCCACCATTATAAAACCTTTGACGCATCCCTTACAAACTTATATGAATATTTTAAAAATAAATTTTTTTTAATTATGCAGCTTTTAATTTATATTAAAGTAGACATGGATATTTATCTCAAATAGTTTTTGTATTGATTTCGTATATGTCAACATCTTTTGATAGATTTTATGTTTAATTAAAGTTGATTTATTATTATAAAATATGCCATTTTTTTATTGTTTAATGATATGTTTGACTATGGATGTGTTATTTTTATGTCATTCATAGTTTATGGTTAATTTGTTAACATTTCGTATGTCAGTTTAATAGGAATGTTTATGTTATGTTTAACTCTTTTCGTATGAGGAATGCATTAGATGTAGTAAGTGATGGGTGGGGCCTACTATAGCCCCTCGATGCACCGATATGACTCATGAGACAAACTAGTGTCTTGGCACAAGGCTGTTACAATAATTTTATTTATACTTTGGGCATGATTCCTTGAATATGTGGTTAGGATGTACAACATTATGCATTCCATTATTATGATATTCGCTATTGATATTAAATGTGTTTATTCATCTAGCAGAATATCCATGTGAAAAGGTAAATGGAATTATTGGATTTATCTTTTCCATATTATTTTGATGTTTATGTTTAAACGGATTCTGTTTTAGTCTTATATATTGGATTAAATGTTTATGCTTATTTATGTTAGTTTCCGCTATATTGTTATCATTACAAAGGATTTGAGCTCACCCCATTATTATTTTCATTTTTCTCATAATGAAAAGCAGTATATTATGACATACCTGCATGAATAGGATAAAGGATATTTAGAAAAACATTGATTATAGAACATTGACCTATGAAAGAAATTGATGATTAGTATAGACGAACATCCGGATTTTTTTGGAAATATAGATATTATGTTTTTTTTTCATCAAATAGATCCCTGACTGGACAATACAAGTGGACGTGGTTCTGGAACAGATATACCGAGGAGTGAAAACACCGACATGGTGTTTTGTGCTTGACCTAGGGTATCCTAGTACATGAAAATGGGACTTACTGCACACTTAGTTTGACATTCCAGGGGGATGTCTTTAGGATAATTCACATTTTCATTACAAACCATTATAAAGGATTTATGAGTAAATTATTTCGCAAAGAATTTTTTTTATGATTATGGATTATATACATAAACTATTTTATTTATGATAATTATTTTACATATTTGGAATTAGACATTGAAATTCATAAACTATTCTTGTGTATGCCATTGTTTAGAAATGGAACCTAGTAGAAGGAATAGAAACAGAATCAACACATGTAATCCATTTTGGTATTTCTCTCATATTCAAGACAATTATAGTAGAGCTAGTGATGAAACTTGTGATGATTAGCTTATAACAATACTGGGACAAATCACTCAGGTAATGAATAATAACTTTTCTCGTATAGATCACCCAGATCCAAAATGTAGAGGATCAGTGTTAGACCACTTCATGAAGAAGAAACCACCAACATTAAATGTGACTAAAAATCCATTTTTAGGTGAGTAATGGATATGTTCCTTAGAGAAAATATTTCATTCATTGGAGAGTAGCAAAATGCAAAAGGTTTTCATGGCAGTTTATTGCCTCTCAGGAGATTCAGATCAGTGGTGGATATTAATTCAAAACCCAAATGTGGATATAGAAGTATCAAATATGGAATTGAGGGAGATTAAAAATATTTTCTTAGAAAAATAATTTCTTCTTGAACATCGTTATGATATGGAAAGACAATTTCTACGTTTTAGGAATAAGTAGTATGAGAATTACACAAATTATAAAGAAAACATTACAAGGTTAGCAAGTAATTCTATAGATTATATATCTAACAGAAGATTTAATATTGATCGATTATTTGATGCGTAAAACCCATTTTTCTGTTGATCATTAGTCTCACAATGCTTCTCATCATATGAAGATATATAATACATGTTTTATCAAGATATAAATGTAATTATCTATGTATTGTTACATTAAAGAGAAACAATAGAAGAAGAGATCTATTGAACACTATAAAAATGGAAATAAGGGGAAAAAGGGAAAAGATGAATTTCAATTATACTATAATTGTGGGAAGAAGCACCCTAGTACATGCCTAAAGGGAAAGAGAGTTTGTTACAAGTGTGTATAATAAGGCCATCAAGCTCATGATTGCAAGAAGAAGAAAAAGTTTGTCATTGTTCAATTATAAAATTGTAAATACATGGGAAATTATTCAAATTAATGTCTTACGAGTCGAGGTAACTTACCTTAGAAAAGTCCAAGGGACAAAGGTCAAGCATATGTTATCACTAAAATTGTGGTTGAAGTTCATAATGACCTAGTGGAAGGTACTTTAATAAATTCCTAAAAATTATCCAATTGTTTATTTCATTCTTCTTCATCTCATTCTTTCATATCATTACAGTTTTCCAGGAAAATTATATATTTCCAATTTTACATAACAAGGGATTTGTCAGTCAAAACTCTATAGGGAAGTATCATTGCAAAAATGTTTTGTCAATCAGTTACCATTATAGCATATAAATGAACTTTATATTTTTGATATTTTTCCCATACCCATGATTGAATCATAAATAATATATATTCTGGATTGGATTTCAGACCATGATGTGAATATTCATTGTATGAAGAGGGAGGTTACAAATTTTTATGATGATAGAAAACCCCTTATCTTTAGGGAAGATACTTCACCATCTGATTCACATCTTGATCCAACCCCAAAAGCACTACTAAATTCAATTATGGGATGGAAGGGAGTGAAATAACTATGGGTGAGGAAAGGAATATTAAAATAGATTATTTACCTATTGTGAAAAAATATGTTGACGTGTTTCTAAATTTTTTACCTGGACATCCTCCAGAATGAGAAATTTATTTTTCCATTGACTTAATTCCAAGTTCAAGGCCCATATCAAATAACACTTATAGAATTTACACCGTGGAATTAGTGGAACTAAAGAAACAACTAGTGTAATTGAGTAATAAATGATTTAGTCACCCTTTTGTTTCTTTATGGGGAGCCCCTATTCATTTTTTTAAGAAGAAAGATGGATCTATGAGGTTGTGCATTGACTATAGGGATATCAATGCTATAAAAATAAAGAACAAGTATCCCTTACCTCACACTGATTATTTATTTAATCAACTTCATAGATATCAATATTTTTCAAATATTGTCCTTTGATCTGGATACCATCAGTTGTGTGTGAAGAAGGAAGACATTCCAAAGACTGAATTTCAAACTGATTATGGGAATTATGAGTTTACACTAATTCTTTTTGGACAGACTGATGCACCCTTTGTTTTCATGATTCTAATGAATAGAGTTTTAAAGGAATATTTTAATGACATTATAGTGGTATTTATTGATTATATCCTAGTGTACTCCAAAATCCACAATGATCATTAAAATCACATGTGCACTATTCTAAAAAATATTAGATGAAATTAAATATATGGGATGTTTTGAAAGTGTGAATTCTAGCTTCAAAAAATTTCTTTTCTTGGACATATTTTCCTAATGGATTGAACTTCTGTTGATCCTTCAAAGATAAGTTCAATACAAGAATTTACACCACTGATAAGTGTAACTGAGGTACTCAATTTTATTGGTATAGTAGGTTATTATCACCATCTCATCCAGAATTTTGTTTGATTCACTAACCCATTAAACAATTTCACACGTAAAAGGGTTCAATTTGCTTGCAAAAAAGAGTGTGAATAATTTTTTTATGAATTGACGATAAGATTAGTCAATGCCTATATCTTGAATATACCTTCAAGGAATGATGGGTTTGTATTTTATAGTGATTCTTTAAAGAATGGACTTGGTTCTGTCCTTATGAATATTGATAGAAATATTGCCTATGCATCACGACAACTAACAATTAATGGAAAAAACTATCCCACTCATGATCTTTAGTTTTCAGGTGTAATATTTTCTATGAAGATATAGAGTCACTATCTATATGGTGAAAAATGTGAGATGTATACTAATCACAAGAGTTTTAATTGTATTTTCTAAGAGAAAAAAACTAAACATGAGGAAAAGTATATGCTTTGTACTACTCATGGATTATGATTACATAGTACAAAACCACTCGGGCAAGGGAAATAAGGTGGAAGATGCTTTGAGAAGAAAGGAACATGGATTTTTGAGAAAAATGAGTGTTTAAAGAGATCCTATGTTCATTGATCTAGTAAATATGGATATGGGAATAATCATGGAAGGTGAAACATCAATACTTTTTCAAAGGTTGTCAATCTATACTTACTAAAAAGGATAATACGTTCTTATATAGATGATGAGGAGTTTCAAAATAAAATTAATGATATAAATTATTGGAGATTTATTGAATTCATTTATGAAGATTGAATTTTTAAATTTAGGAACAAGATTTCTGTTCCCAACATACCTGATCCAAAAAGGGAACTGTTTCATGATGCTCATAGCTCTAATTTCACTATACACTTTGGTAGCCCAATGATGTATAGAGATTTGAAGAAACATTTTTGGTGGGACAACCTGAAGAGGGAGATTGTTAATTATGTTCCACGATGCATGGTTTTTCAACAGGTGAAGGTTGTTAGAAAAAATCCTAGGGAAGTCATACAACCTCTTCCCATACATGAGTGGAAATGGGATGATATTATGATGTACTTTGTCATGAGACTACCAATGAATCCTAAAAGGAATGATGAAATATTGGTCCATGTCGATTATCTTACATATTCCACAAATTTTCATGCTATAAGATAAGATTTACTACATGAAAATTTAGAAAGACTATATATTAATGGTGTAGTAAGTAATCATGGTGTAACCCTATTGATTGTTTCTAATCTTGATTCCTATTTTACATTATTATTATAGAAAAGTATTTCAAAATCCCTAGATAATAAAATTCATTTGAGTACAGCCTACCACCCACAAACTGATGGATAACCAGAACAGACTATTGGAACCTTAGAAGACATGTTGAGATCATTCTCACATGACTTTCAAGGTATGTGAGATCTGTATTTACAACTGGTAGATTTTTTTTATAAAAATAGATTCCATCAAGTATATGGATGAAACTATATGAAGATTTATATGGAATGAGAAGTCTCACAAAAAATTATTAAGATGATGTTGGTGAAAGAAAACATGTAGGGCCAGAAAATATTGAGGAAACAACGGAAAAGTTGAAGATTATCCAAACTCGCATCAAAGAAACTTAGTGTAGGAAAAAAACTATGTCGATAATCGAAGGAAGGATTTTGAATTTCAAGTGGGTGATTGTTTTTTATTAAAGGTATCTCCATGGAATGGTGTTATACGATTGGGTATGAAGGGTAAATTATGTCCCAGGAACATCAGATCTTTTGAAATTATAGAACTAATTAGATTTGTAGATTATCATTTTGAAACGCTTCCATGTCTCTCAAAAGTTCATGATGTGTTCCATGTATCACAATTGAGAAAGTACATGCCTGACTCAATGCATGTACTCACCTATTAAGATATAGAAATAGAACCAGATCTATCTTATTGTGAAGAGCCTGTCAGAATTCTTGATAGCATAGAATATTTGATGATAAAATAGACGGCTCATCTGGTAAATGTTTGTTGAAAACCCCATAAAATAGAAAATGCAATGTGGGATCCTGAGGAATTTATGATAAAGAACCACCCAAATATTTTTATGCAATAAGATTCTAGAAATTTTGAGGATGAAATTATTCGAAGGGGGGAAGAATTTAACACCCCCTGCTTCCATAGTAGACTTCTCTTTGAATAATTCAATAACTTGCATTGTATGCAGCTCCGAGTTCTAGCACACCATGACCAATCAAACGTTCCAGTTAAAATAATCTATGAATAGTAATACCCGCTTTTTTAAATTTAATAAATATTATTTTTCAAAATGGATATCATTTTTGTATTTGGAATATCAAAATTAGATTAGGGTAAATTTTTGGTGTTTTTTGAAAAATATCAATTTTTGATGAATAGTGAAAAACACTACATTATTTTTTTATACTGACTTTTTATTTAAATAATTATTTTTTTTAATTTAAATTTATTTTAAAGTAAAAATAGATACATTATACCTGTATTAGTCCAATGTAATTAATTGGAGCTATTTTATATTAAGATTAAATATATAAAATTTTATTGGATTTTCTTATATCGTTTACCCACCATCTAGGCACACTTAAAAATTTGCATAAAACATAATTTTTTCACATCTGTGAATTGAATTTCAAAAATTGTATATATATAGTTGTCTTTAAAATGAATAATGTGGTTATATAAGATTAAAATATATTTTTGTGAATATAAACTTTTAAATTTTATTTACCATGGTTAAAAGTAAATAATGTAATTAAAGGTTAAAATAATATTATAATAATATAAAATTACCTGAAAACATGTCCTAATACTGTTGTATAAGTGTATTTCTAACAAAATCAAACTTTTAACAAAAATATTATTCTTTTTTATCTAACGGGATTAGATTAGGACATTTACTAAATTTTATTTAAAGAAGAGTTAATATTGTTAATCTCAATGTTTAATAGAAAAACATTTTTAATATTATGTTATTCATAAGATAAATTAGACAATAAATATTAATTATAAATCTAAGAATATTTAAAATATAATATTATTTTATTTATTATTTTTAGTCATTGTATTATTAAATTTATTTATGACACAATGATGGTGCACTATTTACCTTATTGCTGAACGATTAAAATAGTTGATATTACAAGTATAAACATAAATATAAATTGAAACTTTTTATGCCATCCTCAAATTTTATAGGTGAATATGACAATTTAGTGTTGATAAAATGTATTTTTTTTTTCAAAGAAATCAAGTTTTTATTAATTATAAAAATACCAAATACTAAATAATGTCAAAATTGATATAAATGCCTTTTTAAAAAAAATACTATTTTATTAAATGATGTAATAGTTATAAAAATATTTTATTTTACCATCCAATTACATAAAATTTCACCATCAATAGGTTGTTATTGTTGCTCGTGCTTACGTACGACAAACCATCTCAACGACACGATGAGATTTCATTCCCCATCCTATCCATTCAAGAATAATTTTCATTTTATGATTAAAAAATAATTTTTAAGAACCTAATATAGTTATTTATATGAATCAAATACATCCTATCCATAAAAAATGATTTACATAACAAATCATATAAAGGAAAATGAATCAGTTAATGCAAGAAATAATGACACTACTGAAATATTATTAACAATTCAATATTAGAGGATCATATATGATATCATATTTATGTTTGTAATTATTTTATAATTTAATAAAAATTATTTAACCATTATAAAAGAGGTTCATATTCCCTTGAATAAAGAAAAGTACAAGGTAAGGGTCAATTTTACAATCTCTTCATTATCCAAGGTTTTTTATATGTAAGTATCTACTCGGACTTCATTATCATCCACTTCTGTGTTTCTTAAAAATATATTTCAAAACATTATTACTATTTCCTAGACTATGGGTTAAATTCATTTATAACCTTTTGTACTTTTTATAATTTTTTTTGAAAGGGATCTTTTAATCATTTTTCAAACAATGTACTTTATGACATTTTTGACAAATTAAGGATTTTTTTAAACTTATACAGTGGGAGATACTATGTTCTACCATTATAACACATTACAAACTTCCCTTAAAATATTATATGAATATTCTCAAGATAAATGTTTTCTTTTATAATTATTCATCTTTTAAATGATTTCAAAGTTGAAATAGATATTTCCCTCAAATAGATTTTGTATTGATTTCTTATATGTCAACATCTTTTGTTAGATTTTATGTTTAATTAAAGTGGATTTATTATGATACAACATTTCATATTGTATTGATATTATTATGATGTGTTATACTATGGATGTTCTATTTTTATGTCATTCACATTTATGGTTAATGTATTAACATTTCTTATGTCAGTTTAATACGAATGCTCATGTTATGTTTCGCCCATCTCATATGAAGAATGCATTGGAAATTGTAAGTGATGGGTGGGGCCCACTATAACCCCTCCATGTTGCGGTAGGTTTCATGAGACAAACTACTATCTTGGAAGAAGGCCTTGACAATATTTTTATTTATATTTTTGGCACAAGGCCATGATATGTAGTTACGACGTCCATCATTATGCATTCCATCATTATGAGATTAGTTATATATAATATATGTGTCTATTCATCTAGTAGAATATCCATGTGAATATGTAAATGGAATTAATTATTTTATATTTTCTATATTATGCCGAAGGTAATGTTTAAAAGGATTTTTTATTCTTTTGCATTAGCTTGAATGTTTATTCTTTTTTTTGTTAGTCTCCACTATATTGTTATCCCTGAAGAGCATCAAATCTTACCTCGTTCTTATGTTTATTTTTCCTAGAATGCGAAGAAGTATGTTATGAATGACCTTTAGGGATAGGCCAATGGATATACATGTGTTCAAAGGGGGCACTAGGTTTCTTTTTCATTTCATAATTTTATGTAAAACTTATGTTTGTATCTTGTACTTCCAACACTACAAAACTGATTAGTCATTCGGGACTTGATCCCATGTGATCATGTCAATGTTTTTTAATAATGTACCAACTCTGCGTAATTGGGTTCATGGTGTTTCAATAGTTATTTTTGTATTAACCAGCTATAGGATTTGAAACACTCTATGTGAACTCAAAAAATGGTGTATACACATTTCCCTATGACAGTAGCCAAAGGAGACTTGTCACCAACTAGTCGAGGATGTGACCCACCTCAAGTATGTTTCAGAAAATTGTTGTAGCGTAGAGTGTATCCAAATAAATCACTAAATACATAAGGCATTCATTAACTCTTACGCGATAAGTGAACTATTTTAACACTTCTTGAAATATGATCAATCCCATTATTCTATTTCAAAAATTCTAATTTCTTTCCATTAAAATCCAACATAAGTTTTATTCAAAAACATAAATTTTTCACAAGATACAACCACTGGATTTATATCAAATAATTTAAGCCATTTTCATGAGATATAAATCCATTCGAAACTAATTCCATTGTTTTTTCAATTAATTTTAACAATTAAATTCAATAATTTAATTGAAACAATTTCCATCCAATCCCTAATTTATATTCGACAATTTAAATCATCCATTTTCCGTAAGCCTCCCCAATTCAATGGAATTGGGGGATTTCCAAATTTTTGTACCAAAACCATTTAAAATCCTTCAATTCATTGGAATTGGGTTTTTATCTAAGTAATTGAAATTATAATTAAGCAATTTATATTAAATCAGAAATTGAAATAAATCAAGCAGTTCGATGGTAATCAATTTGGAAAATCGGGATGGAACACCCTACCTCGTTTTAGAAGAATGACACTCCCAGCTGCAACCATCAATGAGAAAGGATTTGTAGAAGACCTCAAAATTCTACCTAGTGGTATGATCTAACACCTCAAGACATCTATTAATTAATCCCAATATAATCCATTGAAAATAGAAGCGGAGAAGAAGAGGGAAACTTGAATAATGAGGGTGAACAATTTCTTGGGAATCAAACTACAAGAAGAATGATAATCCCAAGCCATTTAGTTTGATCTGGAAGGAGTTGAGTATCTCACAAAGTCACTATAACTACTATTGGTCAAGAACCACAAAGTTTGGAATGAAAAGGACTGAGGGAAATAGCCAAATGCGCAACATTATGCTGGTCATGGGTCGGTCCTAACATATACATTGGGGCCATGATGTGTAGGATTTACTAGATAACTATACAAAAAAACCCATCTACTCTGGATTATAAATTCAATATTTATCACCTAAATGTTGATTAAATTTGGTACACAGAGTGTACTAACTCACAACATGACCTTCCCATTCACGACCTGAAACCGGATTCAAGTACATGATGTCAGCCTATCCTAAAAACTTTATTAATCCTTAAGAAACCATTTTATGGATTTTATAAAAAATAGTGACTTAAAAAAATTGGATAATTAAATGTTCAAGGTAACATAGTGTTACAACCACCCAACTATAAAAACATTCTATACCTAGAAAGCCTATGAAGAATATTCCATTCCATAGAGATGAGGCCACTGCTCTCTCATTAGTGCCTCCCTCTCCCACATCTCATGAGAATCAGAACCATGCATCCATAGAACACTAACTGAAGGTATCATCCTCCCATGAAGTAAATTGGTCTCAGTATCAACTATCCTAATTAGATTCGCAGTTAAAGATTAATCAGGCTCGATCCCAAGATCATGCCATCTCAAAACATGAGATGGATCATATAGATACTTTCCCAAATGTGATACATATAACACGTTATGTATCGAAGTCAGCTGCGTTGGATGTTCCAAGTGGTATGAAACATTTCCTAAATGTTCAATATCCTCAAAAGGTCCAACAAAGTGAAGGGAACGCTTCCCTTTCATCCCAAGCCTTCGATGACCCAACTGGGGTGAAACATTCAAGAAAATATAGTCACCATCTTAGAACTCCAAAGGTCTATGGTTTCATTCAACATAAGACTAATATCATCTCTATTATATCAACATCCTCTGAAAAATTAATTAAATATTTGTTGTTGTCTCCTGCACCAAGATTGGTCCAATCAAAGATCTATCACCGACCCCCGACTAACACAACAGAGATTTACAAGGTCAACCATAAAAGACCACAAAATTTTCAATTCTAATATTGGACTAGTAACTATTGTTAAAAGAGAACTCAACCAGCTAAAAGTGATCATTCCAATCCCCATCGAAATGGAGAACACATGCACGAAGCATATCCTCAAGAATCCGTATACCTCTTTCTATCTGGCCATCTGAGTGTGGATGGTAGGTCCTGATCAAACAGACCTGAGATCCTAGTACCTCTTGAAGGCCACTCCAAAAGAGGAAAATGATTAGAGGATCCCTATTATAGACTATAACATATGGAAATCCATGGAAACGAACAATCTTCTTCATGTATAGATTTCCTAACTCCTCATCATTGGTCGTATCACGAATGGGTATAAAGTGAGTCGACTTGGTCAGCCTATCAATCACTGACCATATTTCATTCTTCTTTCTCTGTGTATGAGGAAACACATCCAAAACGTCCATAGATATATGATCCCGTATCCATGTAGTGACTGGAAGCAGTTCAAGAAAACATGAAGGTTTATGGTTCTCGACTTTCACCTCTTTCCACATATAGAAATGAGAGAAAAATGTAGCAATATCATATCTCATAAATGGCCACCAAAAATAACACCCCATTTCATAGAACATCTTAGTGGTTATTGGGTTCACAACCCACTATGAAATATAGAAATCCTCCATCACTGAATTTCTTACCGCTAACCAAACAACAAAGTGATTTTGATAGCATAGAGTACCCTCTTTAAAGAAAGACCACTAGGAAACTATCTCCCCTCCATAATGTGATTCTCTAATTCTATGAAACTCATCATCAAGATCATGGTCCTATAGAATCATCTCAAGAAGAGTAGACATCAACTGTACACATTATAGAGATACATTAGCCCCTTCCTCAGGAACTCCAATATGAAATTGTGAAAAGAGAGCCATCAAATTTCACTCTTCAGAAGATTCTTTCACTGTATGTGATGGAAGCTTCTTGCTCAAAGCATCATAAATGTCATTACCTTTCCCATGGGTATAGGAGAGTTCAATGTCGAAGACTCTAGGTACTCCACCCAATGCCTCTACTAAAGAATCAAATCTTTTTGGGGGAATATATAACATAGTATTTTGTGGTCTGAATACACCATAAACCTATCACAAAAATTAAATCCTGAGAACTTTTATGCACGAGAATCATAGCATCATGTTCTATATCATGGGTAGGATAATTCTTCTCATGTGTCCAAAGATGATGAAATTCATATTCTACTTAATGGTCATGCTGCATAAGAACACAACCCAATCCGGAACCCAATGAATCAAAAATTACCACATATCCCCACCCGGCTTCTAAAAGAGTTATCATCGATAAAGTAGTCAAAATATGCTTCATCTAAAAAAATAATTATGAAATTTATCATATCAGAAAAACATCACCCACTTTTGAGTCATAGTAGTAATTGGAGAAGGCGACTTCGAGAAGTCTTGAAGAACCTGCGGTAATATCCATCTATGCCCATGAAGCTTTGAATCTCAAAGACATTTCCGAGTTTCTTCCCTGTCATAATAAACTTCACCTTTTCAATATCAATGGATACATTGTGTTCAGATGCCACTTATCCCATGAATTTTACTTCTTGAATCCAGAAATCACACTTTGAATGCTTGGCATGAAGGCGTTGTTTTGTATGAAGGATCAAAATCTCAGATGTTTCATATGATCCTCCTCAGACATTAAGTAGATAGGAATGTCATCAATAAAGACATCCAAGAAGGTATCCAAATACTCATGTAAAATCATTTTCATTAATTCCATGAATACTACAAGAAAATTTTTCAAACCAATGGTTATATAAAGGCACTCAAAGTTCCCATACCTTCTCTGAATAGTGGTTTTCTAAATGTCAAAATTTTTCATCCTCAACTGATGGTTACCAAATCGAATGTAAATCTTTTTAAACAACTTTATCCCTTTCAGATGATCAAAAATATAATCAATCTACGGGAATGAATTTTTTATCATTATCGTAACTCGATTGAGGTTTCAATTATCAACACATAAGATTAAATAAGCATAAGCATTTTTAGAAAATGGAACTGGTGATACCCTATGTGAAACACTTGGACAAATAAATACATTCTCAATAAGGTCCCCCAACATAGACTTCGGCTCTTTCAGCTCAGCTGGTGCCATGTAGTAAGAGGGGATAGAGACCGGTTGAGTGTCAGACATTAATTCAATAGAAAACTGAACCTCTCTCACCAGTGGCAGAGCCAATAAATCCAAAGCGAACACTTCAAAAAACATAGTGAAAAAAGGAGGAATATCACCACCCATTGGATCTAACTCTAAGTAAAAACATAAAATAATGAGATCACTTTCCCAAACTCTAGATAAGATGGTATGGCCCAGCTCGACCACGAGTCCCATTTTCATTGAAAAATAAGTGGCACACCATTGGGTGTAGTAATGTCAACCCACTGAAAATAATAATCAATTAGATATATTTTTGAAATATCCAAATTCATCCAGAATATGACATCATAAGATTTCATATCAAGAACAAAAATACATCAAGCTATCTCAACATTCAATTATGATAAGTCACAAGAAGGGCTACATAGACCATGCTCCCTCTTTGTACCAAGGGGTGTAGTAATATCCATTTCACAAGATTGCTTCTCCCATGGGAGATTAAGGAAGTTATCAATATAGTTTGAAATAAAAGAGTGAGATACACCATTATCAAAAAGTGAAGTCACAAATGATGAAGAAATTTAATGGTACCACTTACAGTCGTTAGACCCATGTTTTCTTCCTTTGGAGACTCTTCCATTACATGAAGAAGGATCTTTCAAGAGGCATGTGGCTGGACCACTTTTGAATGTGAAGAATTTTATTTCCCCATAGTGTCAAAAAGAGATGATGATCTTGTCCCACTATGTGTGTCATGACCCATCCCCTGGGCCCCATGCCGTGACTACCCCAAGCCCCCCTTCCATAGTCCAGGGGCTGGCGACTAGCACCAAAGGCGTAAATCCCTAAACGAGGAAGGTATTTACTTTATAATTATAAACATACACAACAAAGCACATAGCTGAATACAAAACACTATGTGAAACTGTACAACAAGAGAGTGGTGAAATGTAAAGGGGGCTGGAAATACAAGCACAACTGTAAAGTAAAATTACAACTGAAAAATACAGAATAGATGAAAGGTGAAAATTAGCTCTCGGTTCATCCACCACGGATCCTACCTAAAGCATAGTCATAAATATCCACCTCATCACTTCTCGTATGTTGGTCTCCTCCATGTACTGACACGTCATATGGTCCACATCCAGGTACCGTCCAGTCCTGGTACTCTCAGCCTCTGCTCTTGAAAGCTCTTCTAGCATCTCTCCGACCACACAAAGGGTTGCCCATAATTCCTTAAGGCTGATAGTCACGTTGCAACTCTGGAGAAGTATCGAATGAACCTCCGGTAGTAACCATCCAAACCCAAGAAGCTTCGTACCTCAATCACACTCCTAGGTGGCTCCCAAGAAAGTACCACCTCAAAATTCACTATACCCACTATAAATCCATCCTCTGAGATTACATGTCCCAAATAGATAACCTCTCGAATCCAAACTGGCACTTCGAGTGCATACCATAATGCTGGTTCTCTCATAGTGTCTCCAGTACAACCTGAAAATGGTAGGTGTGCTCCTCCTTAGTAGTCGAGTAGATCAAAATGTCATCGATGAAGACTATGACATAGAGATCGAGGTATGGCTGGAAAATATGGTTAAGGAGTCCCATGAATACAACTGGAGTGTTGGTTACTTTGAAAGGCATAACCAAGAACTTGTAGTGGTCATACCGACATCTGAAGGCCATCTTTTACAAATCCTCATCTCGAACTCTGAGCTGGTGATAGCCTGATTTGAGGTCTATCATTGAGACCCACCAGGCTCCCTTCAACAGATCAATGAGGTCATCAATCCTCTAGAGTGGGTACATATTCTTCACGGTCACCTGTTTTAGGTGACGGTAGTGGAAAAAAATCCTCAAGATCCCTTCCGCCTTCTTGGAGAATAGAATCGGGGCTGCCTAGGGAGAATCACTGGGCCGGATGAATCTATTCTCCTACATGTCCACTAGTTGTACCTGCAGTTCGCGAAGCTCCACGAGAGCCATCTGATACACTCGTTTAGATATTGGTGTCGTCCCAGGGTACAGTTCAATCTAAAAGTCCACATCTCTGCGAGGAGGTAGTCCTGGAACATCGTCAGGGAAAACATCTGCGTACTGGTCCACCACTATAGGTTAGATCAGACTCTCCACATCAACTCCTATGAGGGTAAGGCAATCCAAATGTTGAGGGATTGGACTCACCCTTCTATGAGTAAGTCCTTTCTTTGCTGCAAAGGATCCATTCACACTAGTAATGGTAAACATGGTCTCATCCGTGCAGACACACCGCACTTTGTTCCTAATACAATCGATCTGAGTATGGACTGTAGATAAATATTCCCTACCCATGATGATGTCGTAAGGCCACGACGCCGCTTCTAGCGGATTCCTACCAAAGCTCTCGCCTCCTAGAGTAAGATCACATTGTTGGCACCAGCGCATAGTCATCGAGTCTTCTCCTGTAAGAGTCCCTAGTGGTAAGGATCGATCCAACGACTCCATTAGAATCTCTGAGCATGGAATTAGGGTAGTGGTAATGAAAGAGTGACTCGCACCTATGTCTATAAGTACTGCAGCTAAGGTGTAGTAGACAGAAATCATACCAAGAATCATCTCCGGAGCTCCATGATCGTAAGCCTCAGCTTCCTGGAGCTGATCTCTCCCATGTCCACCTACTCCCTGTGGTCGGGGTGGACCTCCTAGTGGTGGTGGCTGTAGCACCTCGAATTGTATTCCACTGCCAGCTGCACAACCATCTCTTCTGCCACGTCCACCTGATCCCTTCGGATTTCTGTGATCGAATCTATGCCTCTGCATGGGCGGTCCTTCGATGGTCTGCTGATCATCTGAATGGCAGGTCAGATAGTCATGAGCCATGTGACCCTACCCACCTCATGATAAACAGTTCCCGCTCTTGGCATGCATATCTCTACTCCAGGTTCCCCGCACAACCAATACTGAGTCATGTGGTTTTCCACCCAAGGGTCTAGTCTTCTTTTACCTCTATGAAATTTGTCTACTGCCAACTGTATAAGACTCTCCTTCTTTCCGACTAGTGTTGGGTCTCATAGCTGGAGATTTCTTAGTAAATAAAATCTCCAAATTCTTCAGGGCCTGGACCATCGAACATGGGATCAGGTAAGAGATCAGGGCTTCAATGATCTGCCTTCAGCATCCCAGCCAGCAGGGCATTGCCATGCCGGAAGACGGACAGGCAGGGCGCCAGGTGGGCCCGTGGGCGGCCGGTAATGCCGGGTTCCATGGTCGGGTGGTGGCTGGGAAGGCCGACCTGGGGTGGTTTGGGATGGCGTGAGCCGACGGGGTTTCGGCCGGGGTGCACGGAAGGCCGACGAAGGTCGGGAGATGGGTGGTGCGGGCAGGCCCACAGTGGGGAGCACCTTGGTGTCATTACAAATCCATAGTACTCGATGGGAGGAGTACCTCAGTAAGCTATAAGGGGGAGTGACTTGGTGATGTCGTAGGCCCATGTTGGGGAGCTCCTCGGGGATGAAACAGACCCACTATACTCAACAGGAGGAGTACCTCAGCAGTCCAAGGATAGTGGGAATCACCTTGGTGTCGCGGAAGGCCCATTGTACTCTATTAAGAAGGAGTTCTCTAGAAGCCTAGGTTTTAATAATGTGAATAAAATCCTGGTTGAGCTGAGTTAGTAACTTTTCTGTTTACCTAACGATTGAGATGGATTACTTGATAACTTAGGTATATGTATAGTCATATACCTAAGTGGGGTTATCTTTTGATTTTCTTCATTGTGGTTTATCCATGTTGGACTTTGTGAGTCCTTGAGCATCTCAGAATCCTAATTGAGTATCATTATACTCACCCTTGCACGGGCTATGAACACACCTCGTTGTGTTGGTTGCAGACGATAGACAATGCTGACTGAGGCTGAGAGTACTAGGACTGGATGATACCCAGAGGTGGACCATAAAATGTATCGGTACATGGAGGAGACTGATAGACGAGGAGTGCTGAGGATGCAATCTGTACCTACGCATAAGGTAGGATCTGTGGTGGATGATCCAGGATCTTCTTTTAACCTTTCAAATGCTTTGTCCTTTTCAGTTTTACTTGTTTTATAGTTTTACATATTGATTTGCATTCATTTGTGTTCTTTGTTTTGTGTGTTTACAGTTATAAAGGAAAATCCTTCCCACTTTAGGGATTTTACTCCTTTGGTTCTTGTAACACCCCGAGATTTTATGAAAAATATTTTTTTTAATTTCATTAATGTATTGTGTTGTACGCTACACCAAAAGGAGCTTGCACAACATGCATCCTTGACTTGCCTTTCATTACACGCAATCGCGACCTTCCTCGATAGCGTGTGTAGTACGCAACACCGAGTTTCACTAAACAACGATATGCTATTAAAATAATATTATAACTAGCTGTTATGAATAGTAATAACCACCTTTTAAAATTTTAGAAATGTTAGCTCTCAAAATGGACTTTATTTTGGGATTCGGAGTATCGAATTTAGCCTAAGTTGAAATTTTGGTACTTTTCGGATAACTTTCATATTCTGATGAATAGTGAAAATTACTAAATTATAATTAAAAACAACTTTTTTAATCAAAATAATTAATAGTGATAAATTATTAATTTGAGTGGTTTTAATGTATATTTAGAATATATTTTTACAATTTAATAAAATTTTGGTCATTGGATGTAATTTCACATTTAAACCAGACAAAAACAAGTGTCAATCTTTTGATAGATATTGTTTCTTAAAAACACGCTATTTGTTTTAACAGCGGGATTTAATTATAAAATTAATTAATGAAACTTCTATGTTATGAATTTGGTAAAATATACTTCATTTTTGAATTCGGAATATGAAATATAGCTTAGGATGAAATTTTGGCATTGTTCTGAAAAACATCAATTTTTTATGAATAGTGAAACTACTAAGTGATAGTTAAAAAACTGAATTTTTTATAAAACTTAATTTTACCGCTACTGTGAATGGAATTTAAAAAATCCGAGAGACATGGTTGATGTCAGTAAGTAAAATGTGGTTCAATGAGATGAAAATAATTTTTGGTGAATAGTAACTTTTTACTTTTATTTACCCCGGTTAAAAGTAAATAGGGTAATTAAGGGTAAAAATGATATTAATATTACCCTAACACATGTCCTAATCCTATTGGACAAGTGTATCTCGACCAAAAACAACCTCAAGTGTAAAATATTATCATTTAGGCCCACTTGGATTAGATTAGGACATTTACTATTATTTAATTCAAAGAAGAGTTAAAAGAGTTAAAATCAACGTTTATTTACTAAAACATTTTTCATATAGGGTTATACATAAGATAAATTCTATTTTAAATATTAATTAGAAAGATAAAAAGATTTCCTACATAAATGTATTTTATTTTTAATTTTTAGACATCAGATAAGTTAATTTATATATGACACAAAGATGATGCAGTAATTATCTTATTAATGATATATTGACATAATTGATATTATAAATAACAAAATAAATGTAATTTAAGACTTTTTATGAATTCCACTAATTTTCTAGGTTACTATGATATATTAGTGTGGATTTAATCAAATTTTTTCGAACATATAATTCTGTTATGACTTTCAAAAAAATCATATATCAAATAGTGTCAAAATTGACACAAAATAGTTTTTTAATCAAATATTATATTATTAATTGTTATTTTATTCCTAAAAATCTACGGTTCGGAAAAATGACTTATATAAGGATATATATATTAATAATAAACAATTTGGGGTTCGTTTGGCATGTTATAGTAAGTGTATTAACCATATAGTGTAAGAAAACAAAAAGACACGGTAAAAGTTTAATAATTTAACTTAGAGTTAAATCTAATTGATAAGGTTAAAATAATAACCTAAACTTGTCTAAATCCTATTGGTTGATATTATTTCGACCCATCCCCACTTTAGCTTCGAAATAAGACCCTTTGGAACCATTATAAACCGATTTTGACTTTAATATAAAATAATATTTTGAGATATTCCTAAGGTGCCCCTCTCCTCCCTTATAAAAGGGAACCTCCTCCCTCTCTTCGTCACACAACTTTGAGCCATCAAGCTCGGCCAACCCCTGCAAAAATCTCTTATAAACTTCCCTAGAAACATCCTAGAGGTTCTGGTCTTACTCAAAGACCAATTTTAGTGCCCTAAGAGGAGGTCTCAAAGAGGCGCTTCAAAGAAGAGGTAATTTTCGTTACCAATTCTTTCACCTTTATTTCTTCTTCCACTTCTTCTTCTTAGGTTTTTTCATTTTGAAGTAATAACATCAGTATCACACATATACTGATATGTTATTATAAGTATGAAAAAAATCCTAATTCACCATCTATCCATCCTACAGAAAACGAAATCACCGCGCGTGCGTACGTACGGAATACTGTCTCCACGCCGTGGTGTAATCTGTTTTTCCACCAACACCTTACATGGATGGGTATTATGGTGTAAAGAATAACTATAAATAGTTATTATAACTTCATAATGATTCTTATATATGGTATCATCCACTCCAATTCAATTCAATAATTATGGAAATGATATCATCGCTCGTGCGTACGTACGGACTACCGTCTCCACGACGCGATGAGATTCATTCTCCATGTAAACCATTTAAGAATGATTATAAAGTATATATAAGCAATAATAATGAAATATATGACATTATAAATCTACTGTATTTATGTGTATATATATGTATGTCATCTACTTAATTCCACTCAATTCAATAAGGAAACGAAAACAACGTTCATGCGTACATACGACCTACCGTCTCCATGAACAGTGTATTTCTTTCCATTTATCGATCTATTATATATATGTATTTTTTGAATATATATTATATATAAATCATGTTTTATATTATATAATTAAGTAATAATGATCTAAGTAATCATATTAATAATTAAAAGTTAAAACACGAACGACAAATGAGACGATTTTACCCAAAATGCTACTTTAACAAGAATTTACAAAAGAACGGGTAATATAAAGTCATAAGTGAACCATATATTATATAATAACAATGAATATGATTCTGTATTAAGTCAATGACATTATTTTAATCATTATACAGGAGGTTCGAACACTTACGAAGAAAATCGGACCTAAGGTAAGGGAAATATCACAATCTCATTTTTATACGAGGTTGTTTATACTTTTGTATTTACTGGGGTGTATTTTATCATCCACATCCATGTTCCCTCAATATGTAATATTATTTCCATCGACCTAAATTTGTTTAAAACCTATTTTACCCTTTGCTGAGTTTTTAGTAAAAGATATGAAAGGAATCTTTTGTCGTTTTTCATACGAGTTACTTTTTGACTTTTCCAACAAAAGTACGAGAAGAATGTTTTTTTAACTTATACGGCAAGAATGGATTTTTAAAACATTATTTCCAAGAATCTTCCTTTATAAGTTTTCAAGTTTATTTTTAATCAACTTCTTTTATTTTATAATTGTATGACATGTTAAGAAAAGAAAAGTGTTTTTAAAGTAGAAAGGATATTTTCCTCAAGAATGGAGTTCAAATGTTTTATCAAAATTATGTTCCATCTAAGATAATATAGGGTTCTGTTTTTATCCATATTATTACATTGATTTGATTATGTTTTGAGGAAATTATTTTTATGAAGTCATTTACCTTATATGATTTTTTTATGATGTCATGATGTTTCAAGAATCCCATTTTTTTTACATGTGTTATGCGATGATGTGTGATTTATGATTATGTGGCACACATAAGAAAGGATTCATTATAAGATTGGTGGGACCTATATCTCCCTCCAATTAATTGGGTAACGATTTTATATCTCATGAGACATACAGGGCTGGAACGGTAGGTTATACCGGTTCAGTGAAACAGGACTTAAACGAGGGTGACTCGGTTCAAAAAGGGACTTTGTCCACTAAGATAGTCTTGGCAATGAGTCTTGACTAACAAGAAAGGATTCTCTATGATTATGTGTGTATTCCACAAAGATTCATGTTTTAAGTTATGATTATTGGGATTACATTTCACTACTATGATTTATCCCATGTTATGAAATTATGCTCTCTTTTGCAGGTTAGGATTTCCAAAAGTTATGTTCTTATGAATATGATGTGATTGATTTTTTTCTTTTGTTTACCCTTACTGAGCATTTGAGCTCACCCTTTTATGTTTTCATTTCCCCAGGATATAAAGAAAGGTTTTAGTTAAAAAAAGGGAAGATCTTTATGGGAGATATTGAAGATCTTTCACCACGATTAGAAGATTGCGTTCCGAGTTTCCAAAGACACTAAACTATTACGATCCTTGTGTGTGTGTTTTTGTTATGTACTAAGTATTCCACAAAAGTAATGTAATGTCCATGTACGTCATGCTTCGGGTCTCTACAGTTGGTATCATAGGAAAGGTTTAGTCAACCTTTGGAAACTAGGATGCGATAACTTTAGTGAGATCCTTAGAGATATTTATAAGGTTTGTCTAGGGATGCCCCTAAGGATAAGTATACGTATAGGATACAGTCCTATAACTATGGTAACGATCCTAGAATTTAACCTAAGATGTTAGATATTGAGGATACTCCCCCTTTATAATGTTTTTTTCCCTAGCAAGATTTTTTCCTCTCACACTATTCTTTTTGGGTTTTAGACCATGGTTGGAACCCGAAGGAACCGTATTGATCAATGCAATGGACAATGCAATGATTGTCCTCCTGAACAAACAAATGTTATGGGAGATGGAGTGAAAAATCTTATTTCTATACTTACACAAGCTATGAATCATTCTGGACTTCCAAATGAGCAGATAATGGAACAGTATTCTATTGAGTCCTTCATGAGGCAACGTCCACATTCTTTCAGTGGGACTTCTGATCCACTTGTTGCTGAATAATGGATCAGTACCACTGAAAAGATATTTTCAGTTCTTCAATGTTATGAACATGATAAAGTCATCTTAGCAGTATATCGTTTGGAAGGTGAAGATGATCAATGGTGGAATCTTATCAAGAATACGAGGCCAAGAGATGAAATTGAGTCCATGGAATGGGACGAGTTCAAGAACTTGTTTTTCAGTAAGTACTTCCCTTGTATTCTTCGAAAAAAGATGGAAAAGGAGTTTCTTGAGCTGAAGCAGAAGGATGATGAACATTTTGGTATATATGAAGCGAATTTTACAAGACATGCAAGGTATGCATCTGGCATTATCATCCAACCTGAAAGTAAAGTTGATCGAATTTTCAGTGGCTTAAAACCAAGTCTTCGAAGGGAATTAGCTATAAGAGACTTCAGTAGCTATGAAGAAATTGTACGTTGTGCTATCAACGTAGAAATGGAAGTTGGTGTTACATATCCATCTCATGGTTTTGACATGAAAGGAAAGATGGAGTTCAAGGAGAAATCTCAGAATAATGGTGAAAAGAAGATGAATGTTTCCTTATGCACAAAGTGTGGAAAGAAGCATGGTGGAGATTGTCTTAAAGGGACTAGAAAATGTTTTAAGTGTGGAAAAGAAGGTCATCGAGAAGTTGAGTGTCGAAATAATGGAAAAAGGGTTTCTAATGATGTGAATAAAGCAAAGACTGCAGAGAACGCACCACCAACACTTCAATGCTTCAAGTGAAAGGAAATGGGGCATTATGCAAATAAATACCCTAATCCAAGGGTTGGTGATGAACGAAATGAGAAAATGCTTAAGGCAAAGTACAAAGGGAAGTCACATGAGATCACTATTGGCGATGTTGAATATGACAACTATGTGGTCGAATGATTAAGTGTTTATGTAATGGGATTCCAAAATAATGTTGTATATAATATCGTGGAGTATTGGAATATTTATGTATTGGTCTAATGTGGTATTCAAAGTGATTGAGATATTTTTGGAAATAAGATGATATGCGCATAATGAAGGGAAAACAAGAAAATGAAATGTTTAACAGTATTCATGAGCTCATTATTGATATAAGGACTAAGTGATATCATGGTTTGAGTATATAGAATTTTGAGGATTTTGGTATGTGAAAAGTGTTAAATTTTAACTGCATTCATGTTTTCACTATGGTTCAGTGGGTATTTATTTTTTTCAAGAGAATACATGATTAAGGTATTCACATGATTGGAATGTGACCAACAATATATATATATGGGGGATAAATGATGGTATTCACATGCTTTCGTTGATGACATTTCAAGTAATAATTTTCTTTATACTATGAGCTTGGACCGAAGTATTTTAGATAAGCCTAAAGATTAGAATGGATTATGTTGGACATAAGTTAGGATAAAATGGTTTTCGATATTATTGATGGGATGTTATAGTAATATAGATTTAGAAAAAGGACAACCTGCAGGACGGACGAAAACCCATCGCGTCGGACAAGGCTGTGGGAATCGAACCCACAACCGAAGTGCGACTGGACTTTATTGCCTACCACTGGCCTACAGGAAGTCCCTGGTTAGTATAAACTAGTTTTATTTTATTAAGCGATGTGATATATGCAGTATAAGTCCATTTTATTAACCATATATGATTAATCTCACTATAGATCGACTTATGTAACCTTTTGTTTGAGACAGATGGAATGACCCGTCATTCTATCACATGATCTTCTAACACATCACGAATGGCAAATTCAACTTCATTTCATTATGAGATGAAGTGGGAATTGTCCAAAGAACGACAAATGGTGAGACTATACCAAAATCACAAAAGTATTTCTTCTAATTCCAATTTCACCAACTTTAGGGAAATGATCTTGAAAGACAAAAATGTTTTCGTAGTGCTCTTATATCTGATGAATCAGATGGTACCTTAGATCATCACAAATTTATGGCTTTGTGATTGCTGGCTTTTCCATAGCCATGTTCTCTACCACTCTCCATCAGAACGTGATGGTTAGATTTCTCTTCCATATCCATATTTTCACCCATGTGGAAACCCAGTGATTAGTTTATTTGGGTAACCGTTACATTTCATACTTTTGTTTTTAAAGATTGGTTTTGGTATTCCTTTTTACGATGTGGGCTTCTATTAGAGAAACATTCAAGTAGTAAACCATTTATAACCCCGATGAATTTCGAGGGCGAAATTCATTTTAAGGGGGGTAGAATGTAACACCCCGAGATTTTATGAAAAATATTCTTTTTAATTTCATTAATGTCTTGTGTTGTACGCTACACCAAAAGGAGCTTGCACAACACGCATCCTTTACTTTCCTTTCATTACACGCAATCGCGACCTTCCTCGATAGCGTGTGTAGTACGCAATACCGAGTTTCACTAAACAACGATATGCTATTAAAATATTATTATAACTAGCCGTTATGAATAGTAATAACCACCTTTTAAAATTTTAGAAATTTTAGCACTCAAAATGGACTTCATTTTTGGATTCGGAGTATTGAATTTAGCCTAAGGTGAAATTTTGGTACTTTTCGGATAACTTTCATATTCTGATGAATAGTGAAAATTACTAAATTATAATTAAAAACAACTTTTTTAATCAAAATAATTAATAGTGATAAATTATTAATTTGAGTGGTTTTAAAGTATATTTAGAATATATTTTTACAATTTAATACAATGTTGGTCATTGGATGTAATTTCACATTTAAACCAGACATAAACAAGTGTCAATCTTTTGATATATATTATTTCTTAAAAACACGCTATTTGTTTTAACAGCGGGATTTAATTATAAAATTAATTAATGCAACTTCTATGTTATGAATTTGGTAAAATAGACTTCATTTTTGAATTCGGAATATGAAATATAGCAAAGGATGAAATTTTGGCATTGTTCTGAAAAACATCAATTTTTGATGAATAGTGAAACTACTAAGTGGTAGTTAAAAAACTGAATTTTTCATAAAACTTATTTTTACCGCTACTGTGAATGGAATTTCAAAAATCCGAGAGACACGGTTGATGTCAGTAAGTAAAATGTGGTTCAATGAGATGAAAATAATTTTTGGTGAATAGTAACTTTTTACTTCTATTTACCACGGTTAAAAGTAAATAGGGTAATTAAGGGTAAAAATGATATTAATATTACCCTAACACATGTCCTAATCCTATTGGACAAGTTTATCTCGACCAAAAACAACCTTAAGTGTAACATATTATCATTTAGGCCCACTTGGATTAGATTAGGACATTTACTATTATTTAATTCAAAGAAGAGTTAAAAGAGTTAAAATCAATGTTTATTTACTAAAACATTTTTAATATAGGGTTATACATATGATAAATTCAATTTTAAATATTCATTAGAAATATAAAAAGATTTCCTACATAAAGGTATTTTATTTGTAATTTTTAGACATCAAATAAGTTAATTTATTTATGACACAAAGATGATGCAGTAATTATCTTATTAATGAAATATTGACATAATTGATATTATAAATACCAAAATAATTGTAATTTAAGACTTTTTAGGAATTGCACTAATTTTCTAGGATACTATGATATATTAGTGTTGATTTAATCAACTTGGTTAGATCATATAATTCTGTTATGACTTTCACAAAAATCATATATCAAATACTGTCAAAATAGACACAAAATAGTTTTTAAATAAAATATTATATTATTAATTGTTATTTTATTCCTAAAAATCTAAGGTTCAGCCAAATGACTTATATAAGGATATATATATTAATAATAAACAATTTGGGGTTCGTTTGGCATGTTATAGTAAGTGTATTAACAATATAGTGTAAGAAAACAAAAAGACACGGTAAAAGTTAAATTATTTAACTTAGAGTTAAATCTAATTGACAAGGTTAAAATAATAACCTAAACTTGTCTAAATCCTATTGGTTGATAGTATTTCGACCCATCCCCACTTTATCTTCGAAATAAGACCCTTTGTAACCATTATAAACCGATTTTGACTTTAATATAAAATAATATTTTGAGATATTCCTAAGGTGCCCCTCTCCTGCCTTATAAAAGGGCACCTCCTCCCTCTCTTCCTCACACAACTTTGAGCCTTCAAGCTCGGCCAACCCCTGACAAAATCTCTTCTCCACTTCCCTAGAAACATCCTAGAGGTTATGGTCTTCCTCAAATTCCAATTTTAGTGCCCTAAGATGAGGAATCAAAGAGGCGCTTCAAAGAAGAGGTAATTTCTGTTACCAATTCTTTCACCTTTATTTCTTCTTCCACTTCTTCTTCTTAGGTTGTTTCATTATGAAGTAATAACATCAGTATCACTCATATATTGATATGTTATTATAAGTATGAAAAAATCCTAATTCACCATCTATCCATCCTACAGAAAATGAAATCACCGCGCGTGCGTACGTACGGAATACCGTCTCCACGCTGTGGTGTAATCTGTTTTTCCACCAACACCTTACATGGATGGGTATTATGGTGTAAAGAATAACTATACATAGTTATTATAACGTCATAATGATTCTGATATATTGTATCAACCACTCCAATTCAATTCAATAATTATGGAAATGATATCATCGCTCGTGCGTACGTACGGACTACCGTCTCCAAGACGCGATGAGATTCATTCTCCATGTTAACCATTTAAGAATGATTATAAAGTATATAGAAGCAATAATAATGAAATATATGAAACTATAAAGCTACTGGATTTATGTGTATATATATGTATGTCATCTACTTAATTCCACTCAATTCAATAAGGAAACGAAAACAGCGTTCATGCGTACGTACGACCTACCGTCTCCATGAATGGTGTATTTCATTCCATTTATCGATCCATTATATATATGTATATTCTGAATATATATTATATATAAATCATGTTTTATATTCTATAATTAAGTAATAATTATCTAATTAATCATATGAATAATTACAAGTTAAAACACGAACGACAAATGAGACGATTTTACCCAAAACGCTACTTTAACATGAACTTACAAAAGAACGGGTAATATAAAGTCATAAGTGAACCATATATGATATAATAACAATGAATATGATTCTGTAATAAGTCAATGACATTATTTAAATCATTATACAGGAGGTTCGAACACTTACGAAGCAAATCGGACCTAAGGAAAGGGAAATATCACAATCTCATTTTTATCTGAGGTTGTTTATACATTTGTATTTACTGGGGTGTATTTTATCATCCACATACATGTTCCCTCAATATGTAATATTATTTCCATCCACCTCACATTGTTTAAAACCTATTTTACCCTTTGGTGAGTTTTTAGTAAAAGATATGAAAGGAATCTTTTGTCATTTTTCATACGAGGTACTTTTTGACTTTTCCAACAAAAGTACGAGAAGAATGTTTTTTTAACTTATACGGCAAGAATGGATGTTTAAAACATTATTTCCAAGAATCTTACTTTATAAGTTTTCAAATTTATTTTTAATCAACTTCTTTTAGTTTATAATTGTATGACATGTTAATAAAAGAAAAGCGTTTTTAATGTAGAAAGGATATTTTCCTCAAGAATGGAGTTCAAATGTTTTATCAAAATTATTTTCCATATAAGATAATATAGGGTTCTGTTTTTATCCCAATTATTACATTGATTTGATTATGTTTTGAGGAAATTATTTTTTTGAAGTCATTTAACTTATATGATTTGTTTTAAGATGTCATAATGTTTCAAGAATCCCATTTTTTGTTACATGTGTTATGCGATGATGTATGATTTATGATTATGTGGCACACATAAGAAAGGATTCATTATAATATGGGTGGGACCTATATCTCCCTCCAATGCATTGGGTAAAGATTTTATATCTCATGAGATTGACAGGGCTGGAACGGTAGGTTATACCGGTTCAGTGAAACAGGACTGAAACGAGGGTGACTCGGTTCAGAAAGGGACTTTTTCCACTAAGATAGTCTTGGCAATGAGTCTTGACTAACAAGAAATGATTCTCTATGATTATGTGTGTATGCCACAAAGTTTCATGTTTTAAGTTATGCTTATTGGGATTACATTTCACTACTATGATTTATCACATGTTATGAAATTATGCTCTCTTTTGCAGGTTATGATTTCCAAAAGTTATGTTCTTATGAATATGATGTGATTGATTTTTTTCTTTTGTTTACCCTTACTGAGCATTTGAGCTCACCCTTTTATGTTTTCATTTCCCCAGGATATATAGAAAGGTTTTAGGTAAAAAAAAGGGAAGATCATTATGGGAGATATTGAAGATCTTTCACCACGATTAGAAGATTACGTTCCGAGTTTCCAAAGACACTAAAATATTACGATCCTTGTGTGTGTGTTTTTTTTATGTACTAAGTATTCTGGAAAAGTAATGTAATGTCCATGTACGTCAAGCTTCGGGTCTCTACAGTTCTAGTCTCCAGCCCCTGGCCTATGGAAGGCGAGTTTGGTGTAGTCAAGGAATGGGCCTATGGGGATGGGTCGTTACAATGTGGGGTAATGTAGTGATGGAAGAACCTCTGTATGTGTCCTGATCGTTTGTGGGATCTATAGTTCTTTGGTGTCTTAGTGCAATCCCTCCAAAAATTTAATAGCTTACCACACTGGTAGAAAGCCAATGATATTCTTTCTAGAGCTGTAGGAGGTATGTAATGACACTGTTGTCGAGAAATAACATGAGGGTAATCATACATCCTTTTTCCAATAAAGTAACCAACACTGCCACTAGGAGAAAAAGGAACTCTCTTTAACCCAGACATTCCAGCTATGTCCATCTCAACCATCATCTCCATGTCCATAACATCAACATAGGTGGGCAACATCTGCAAGAAACTCTAAGAACAAATATCTGATTGAAGTACTAACTCGATCCATTGATCCATCATCCTCTCATTAGATAAAATCTAAAAAACAAACCGAACGAACTAAGAAAAGTGAATTGAATACTCAGTTATAGTGTTTTGGTCTTCTCGAGCTTGAAAAACACAACATATTTAGCCAACACCAGAGACTCTGGACAGAACTTATTTGTCAAAATAACATTGAATTCTTTCCCCTAAAATCCCTCATGTTTCCATATCGTCACTATATTGTCCCACCATCTCCTGCTAGGTACCTCCATCACGAAGTTGGCACACTTCACCATGATCACATCCGGCATCTTTAAGAGCTCAATGAAACATTATATCCTTCCCAACCATTCCTCATCATGTTGAGGATCATATGAGTATTTGAAGACAGGTGCCTTATGAAGAATGAACTCTTGAGAATGATTCTGATGAAAATTCCCATGAGGATCCATAGTTGGAGCCTATGCGGGAACAAGAGGCGGTGCATGTCCCAGTGCTTGGATAGTTCACACAATTACCTCAACCTTATTAGGGTCGAAAATAGGATTTTATTTTCTACGGTTCAGTAGAAGCCTTTTCTATATATGATTCCCACATATCCTCAGTGTCATGATTCTACACAACATCAGTAGACAAAAGGAGAACATTATATTAACACTCAAACTGAGTAGAAAGAGAAAATACTCTCAACATAAGGGACAACAATGATTTATATTTCAACCTATCCAAATATCTATAGGTAATAGACTAGAACTAATCAACAAGATTTTTTTCCATTACCACCCATGGTGACTTAAGGTTCATTGTAGTGAGATATTTCCATGAACTCAATGGCAACTACCTCCTATTTCCTGACATGATTTAATAAAATGAGTACTCACTTCAAGAAAAAGGAAGATCAATAAACTCCTTTGATAAAAATTTGTCAAGAACATGCCGGAGTAACTTGGTAACCTGATAGTTGAGCTAGGACTGACATCACCTGAAGGGCATTCTCATTCCCCATGGTATGGTGACTATCACCTAGCATTGTATAACATACATGTGGGAACAATTTTTGCACAGGAATGCAGAAGAAAAAGATAAAAGAGTGTATGCATGTCAAAAACGGAAACTCCGCATTGAGTGGATGTACAAGAACACAAAGTGTCATAAAATCCAAAGTACTATAACCCAATATACTAAACAATAAAATAGCCCCAAGGTCCCTAATCACACAACTTACCATGTTGAAATTTAAACAAACGGATCCACCTTCAAGAGATGTCCCCCTTTTATTGAGCATTGAATGAGATAGTCTACAAACACCTGGAGAAAAAAAGTAGGGTGTTAGCCTATTCCCATTAGGATACCACCAAGGATACCATAATAGAATCCAAATATATATTATCCAAACAAAATCTTTCAATTTTGAAAATAAATATGTACGTAAATTGAAAATCATATTTAAACAAAACATGGAATCTAGTTTCGATATAATGGAAAATTAATTTAAACCATAGGCCTGACATTACAAAAGCTGGAATATTTTTAAAACAATTTCATAAGTAATGAATTTATATAAATTAGTTTAAATAAATTTATCATTAATGTAATGTAGTTCAAAAAAACATTGGAATACATATATATCTCAAATATAAATAAACAAGGGAGCAACATGGTCATCTACAAAATGGTTCGATAGTATTATCCACCTAAATGATTCCACACTCTCTATGTGAACTTAGAAAAATGTGTATACACACATCCCAATGACACTGGCCAAAGGATACACATTACCAACCCACTATGTATGTGACCCTCTGCATTTTTGTTTTATAACGTTGTTGAAGCATAGAGTGTATCAAAATAACTCACTAACTATCTAAGGCTTGAATTCGGTCTTACATGATGTGAAAACTATTTTAAGATTGAATAAAATATGATGAATCACATTCTTCCATTTTAAATATAAAAAATTATTTCCATTGAAAACCAAAATAGGTTTTTTCAAAAAACATTCTGTTTTCACAAGATAAAACCACTAGGTTTTTATAAAATAATTTATGCAAATTTCATGAGTCGGAAATCCATTCAAAAATGATTCCATCATTTTTGCAATTAAATTTCACTATTAAATTAAACTATTTAATTGAAAATATTTCCATCAAATACTTAACTTAAATTAAAAAATTTAAATCAACCAATTTCAGTAAACCCACCCCAAATCAATGGAATTGGGGGTTTTCGAAATTTCTATTCCAAAATAATTTCAAATCCCCTAATTCATTGGAATTGGGGTTTTAAAAAATTAATTTATATAATGAATAAGAAAATTAATTTAAATAAGAAATTGAAATAAATCAAGAATGTTGATTGTAATCAATTAGGAAAATCAGGACAAACCCACCTACCACATTTCTGAGGAACGAAACTCCCAACGGTGGCCATCAAATAGAACAGAGGTGTAGAAGACCTCAAATATCTACCTAGATGTTGGATACAACACCACAAGACAAGGATCCATAAATCCAATGATGATTCATTGAAAACCCATGAGGATAAGAAGAGAGAAACATGAATAACGAGGGTCGAACAATTATCCATGATTCACACCAGAATAAGAATGAAGATCCCAAGCCATTTGGTTCGATCCTGAAGGAGTTGATTCTCTCAAAAACACACCATAACTTCTCTAGGTAGAGTGCCATGAAATCTGAAATGAAAAGAACCAAGTGAAACAACCAAAAACATGAAATTATGATGGGTGAAGGCTAAGTCATGATATGTACCTCAGGGTCACGATGTGTAGGCCATTCTAGATAATTACAGTAAACAATCAGTCACATCAGATTATAGATTCGATATTTATCACCTTCAAAAGGTGTACATCATGTACACGGTGTGTACTCACAACATGACCTTCCCATTCATGACCTGGAGCTAGCTCCAAGTACACGACGTGTACGTCAGGTACATGACATGTGCATATTTTGAAACCTCCAGCAAACCCAAAAAATATTTTTTTAAGAATTTTTGACTTGATTGAGGACACAAAAAAAGTGTACAAGTGATTGTTAAATGTAACAAAATGTAAAAATGTAATTTTTATTTTAGATTCCAAAACATATGATAATTGATGAATTAATTAATACTAATTTTATTTAATTACATGACATAATTTTGGAAAATAAACAAATTCATTAAGGTTAGTCCTATGTAACATGTATCCTTGGTCATCACATTTAAGAATTTTTTTATTTAGTATCAATGTTTCATATATCACTAAGAATAAGAATATGATGCATCGATAACTAATGTAGCTAAAGATAAGTATCCATTTAATAAAAGGATGTATTAACATTAAGGGGATATTTTATATAGAAAAGCGTGAAAATAATATCCCCAAACAAACAATACATTCCTCCATCGGTAGTAGGTATAGGGGATGCTTCTATATCCTCCAAAATAGACTATAGAGAAGATAATAATAAATTCAGGGTATAAAATCAAGTTTTCCATATTAAAATTAAGAACTATAAAATTAAAATTGTGAAAATAGAAAACAAAAAACAAAAAATCAAAAAATCCTTAAAACTGTTCTGTTCCCACCCTATGAGTGTTATTTTTAATACCTTCAAACAAGTTTATATTGAAAATATATTCATATTTATTGGGTGATGTGGTTTCCTTGGAATAATACACTAGAATCAGTTACATTAGTAATTCACATTATGAAAACTCTAACAGTTTCATGTCAATACTTTACAACAACATCCTTCTCTAAAAATAATGTATAAAACCTTTTGAGTTCCCTTATTCAGTGAAATTAAATAATAACACCACATTATCCATGATAAATTCTCTAATCACTAATCATAGGGTGATTTTTATTATGGGTGTATTCTTCTTGGGTTTTTATATATTTTCTCAACACCCACATCAAATCTGATTATTTCCTTAATACCCTACTCTTATTTTAGCTAGACACATTTTTCAACTGTTGGATCAAATATTATGGTATATTTTATTTTTTTCCTACTCTACAATTTTGAATATAATAAGATAAAATATTCCATGTAATGTATGGATACACATTTTTTAATTCGGATAGTAACCCAAAAATCATCCATAGATTGTATGATTGGGTGAAATTATGAAGGTTGAAATTTCCCCTTTTATTAGACATATTTGATCTATTTCCACACCTCTAAAAATAAATATATTTTTAAGAGAAATTGAAATTAAAATCTCCATTTGGGGTTTGGTTTTTGTATGCAATGTATCTATAAAATATTATAACGGGTGTCCAAATCCTCCATATACACAACAGAGTGAATTTTATTAATCACTCCACCAGAGTCTTATAATTTATTAAGAAGATAAAAATAAATGTGGAGAACTTTTGGGAATAATTAAACAAATAATAAATTATGAAATGAATACTATCAAGAGTAATAATTATAATTAGTTCAGTAAGTAAAAATAAAATATCAAACAACTTAAATATATTTTTTCATTTTTTTGTTTCTATATTTTAATGGTTTTTATTATATATTTCTTACTTTTTAGAAGAAAATATGTACCTCATCGCCTAATATTGAAATTTTTTCTAAAATTTCATAGCTTTATGGAAATCCTAACAATTATAATGGAATGATATTTTTTTATTTATAAATTTTAAAAATAATTTGTGTTTTTATGAACGTTTTTTATTCCTAGGAATATTCAAAAGTGATACTTATTATACCTCACACAAGTGAAACATATTTTTATGAAAAAATATGTTTTTTAATATAAATTCCATAACATGTGAATAAGGTTATCAAAAAAATACTGATAGAGAATTTGGTTATTCATTCCCCTAGGACATGTGTGGTTAGAAATATTTTGGATAGATTATATCACAAAAAGAAAAAAAGAATGGGTTAAAATATAAGGATGGATGATATAGGGGGTATGTAGGATTGGATTTAACTATTCTAGATTTGAAAACTAAAGTTATCATCCTCGCATAATGAGGATAGCACATGATGGGAAAATGGAGAAGAATAAAAACTAGACAAATATTTCTACTAATCGTGAAATTATAATGAAGAACACTTAATATTTAATTTGAAGGAACTATAAATATAAATCCATTACTTGATAGAGAAATTTTTTTACTCCATAATGATTCCTAACAATCCTTAACAAGGATCATGAACTATTCACCTTTATTGGTTTTAGTTATACCATTTTCCATCATGTTTGGCTGTTCAATTTTGGTTTTATTATACCTTAGTAGGTATAGTTGTAAATTAGAAATAAGTATGTTGTCACCCTAGTACATTACCCTACTTGTGATCAATAATGTGTTTTCCTTATTTCATTGGTTTGAGTAAAATTGATATATTAATATCACAGTCAAAAAATAATATCCAGTGACAATGTATCGATTCTCAGTAGGTTATGTGACATTGCAACTGTAATCTATCATTAGAATACACTATTAATCAATCTAATATCTGCAAGTAAAGAATTATTACTAATAGATAATGTTATAATTATTAATAGTTAAACCAAATCAACAAATATAAAAACCATTCCAATATTAAACATTAAAAACTACATGAAACAAAATCCCAGTCATATATGAAGATATGTAATATGGGAGAAAAATGACTTTTTTAGCTCTTGAGGACTCTAGGATATATATAATAGACTATACATACTCTCTTCTAGCTTCATATAACACACGATAATTCTATTATGGATCTTTAAACACCTAAACTCTAGGCCATGCTTCCACATTACTCATCTAGATTTAATATCTTTTTATATTCATTGTGTTATATTTATTTCAAAATCAATTAATGGATTACTCCATATGAGATGTATTGTATTTTCGTCATTCAATACTAATGAGGATTCTTATATATTCAGTACTTTTTTTCTAATTCGTAGGTATTTTTTGTCTCAATAATCCTCAAATGATATCCTCTCTCCCGAATAAATATTTTCATGTCTATATTGTTATTCCATTTCCCAATATTTCTAGGTTGATATATATAGTGATCCCTAAATTCACAAATTATGATATCATTCATTCCTTCCATATTGATCAGTATCTTCATTAATAGACATGGTATTTTCCTTAAATTATATTGATTGATATTTGAAAAAGTAGAAAAAATTACGTAGCATGGTGGTGTATGATTTTATTTATACACAAGTTTAATTTAATCTTAGACAGAAGAAATTTAATTTCATATAACCCTTAATATTTTCCATTTAAACATACATGATTAGACCACTCATTAAATTTGAATATAAAATTATAAAACATATTATATCTATTTATCATCATATGTTATTCTTATGTGTATCCATTTTACTCTTATTTAGAGAAAATTTAATTTAATGTTGACATTAGTATTTTTTAATTAATCATAAACTAATAGTTTTAATCTTCGATTTTATTGAAATTCGAAATATTTTCTAAATAATCTATATAGACAGGGTTAATTGTATATACCCAGTACGAATTACCTGCCAATTATATATGGATGGCTAAATTCCTTATGCTATTAGGGTGCTATTATTTTTTAATACCTTGAAATCCAATTTACTCTTGCACAAATCAAACTCATTTTGATTATTTGATCCCTAATTATCCAAACATGAAATTACTATAAAAATTAATGAAATAACTATTATTAGTTTTGGGAAAAGGGAAAAAAGAATAATAAATCATTTTATTTTGTTAGAAGAATAATATATATTTTTATATAATTGATAAATATATTATTTAAATGATAAATCATATTTTATATAGAAATATTTATTTATTTTTTATTGAAATATAATTTTAAAAATTTATATAATAATTATGATAAAAATTTTCATGATTTATTAACAACATCCATATTGTCTGAACGATATATGTAAAATTTAATGATGATGAATTCATTTAATCACAAGGGGTTTTTTAATGAAATTGCACAAAAATAATTATAAATTAATAGGAAATATTTGTTCACACATTCATAGATATAATTATTGTACGTATTTTTATGAATATTATATGATATTTTCTCTATAAAACTAAATGAAAGATAAATAATTATTCAACACATGGATTGGGAAATGAAGTATATGTTGAATGAGTGTATGAACTCCATCTCTCTCCTAAGTATCTACATTTTTATTATTATTTTATTTTCACATCCCATTTAAATGGGATTTTAATTTATATATATATATATATATATATTCATGTAATGTTATTTATTTAAACAAATAAATGTGGTTGAAATGGAATTTTTAATGCGATTCTAGAAAGAAGAAATCAAACTTCTATTAAAGGAAAACAAGAATGTTGAATTTTAGAAAGATGTTTTTGTATTATTCAAAAACATGGCCTTATTAATTTTACAATAGCTCTTGATTTATCAAAGAATAATGGTAATGTAATTAGAAATATGACCATGGGTGATATTTCTAGAAATATTCCTTTGTTGGATGATCTCTCATACGATGAGATTAACCAAGGGATTTCCATTTATATTCCTTTAAATGTTACAATTTAAATTTTTAGATAACATCATGTTATATATTTTTTATAATATGATGTAAATATAATAGATAAAAAATGATTTTGAAAAGACTATAGTATCCATGCTTTTTTAGTTCGTTAGGTAAATTCATCTCTCTCTCTCTCCCACAAATATAGTTTATTCCAATATCGTCAAATTTTTTATGCATATATAACTTCCACTACTAATTTTGAATGAATCTTGAAATGATACCAATGTAAATGATTGAAGTGTTTTTCCATGAGTCCAATTTATAGAGGATGAATTTGGTTGTATGGGTAATTTATTATTGTGTTACCAATTGATGGTTTCTCAATTTTATGTGTATATGTTATTATAAATGGTTATGATATGTGTTAGTAAATCCATTTTTTGGTGTTATTTTCCATACAACTCTTATTTTATGGGGGATGTGATAAGTTTATCATACTAGATTCTGGTCTATAATTTATATTGTCTAGAGGAATATTTTTTCCTAATTATTTTATTTATTAAAAATATGAATTCATTTTTCAATGTTATATTTCTTCATGATTATGTTAAATTTTATAAATATTATAATTGAGTAAACATGGAAAAGTTTTATTACAATTCATCTTAATGAATGAATAAATATGATTTTCATATTTTGAATTATGGTGTAATTTAAATATATCATGTGTGTTTTGTTTATTATTTATATATATATTACATTTATAGTGATAAAAATTATATAAAAATTATGTAAAATAATTAAACTGTATTAATTGATAAATAATACAGTAATAACACATGTTAAAAATAATAAACTTTTAACAACACATGAAAAATATTATTAGAATTATTTTATGAAAAAAACAGAAATGGTAAATTTTTTATGATTTTAATTACGTTTTTAACAATATATAATATATGTTATGAGAAATTTATAATGAATCATAATTGATACTATTAAAAATAATTACATTTTAGCTAGATGTGTTCTTAAAACAGTTGTTCATGTTTTCTTAATCATTTTTAAAAATATAAAATCCATGGTATAAAAAATAAATTTTCTTCTAGTGACCATCTATTTATATAAATGTATAATGGGATACATATTTTAGAATGGATCAATTTTGTAAATTATATAGCTCCTTCCCATTTCTTCCTAATTGTTGTTTCAGTAATTTTCCTTGTAATATAGATTGACTTTCATTTATTATTTTAAACTTGTAATTGGTTAAATACCCCACTTGATGTAGTTTATTCTAATGATATATATGAATATTTATTTATCTATATATAGGGACAATCCAAAATTGATATATAGAAGTACGATATGAATCTTATTCACTATATTTTTTATTTATTAACAATGCTATATTTTCAAGTTCATGTTTGTGTAAATAAAAATTCATTAGTTTTATACCATAAGATATGTTTTTCTTATAAAATAAAAAAATATTATTTCAGAACATGAAATAAAACACCACTTGTGTTTAAATTTTGAATTTAGTTAATGTTTCTGGTGACTAGAGAGATATAATAGTAGATTTATAGTGTAAGGACTAATCTATTTGGTAAGATAATGACATATTATCTTTTTTGCAATGCTTCTATTCATACAGTGTTACCTATTTTGAGAACCACTTCATGTTTTTCTATAATCAAAAGTCAAATATGTGTGTATAATTAGACACATATATATAAGTGATAATATTCATCCACTTATGAAACTATTTTCTTACAAATATTGTATTCAATGATAAATATAACTAAGCATGGGGCCAATATTTTCTTCTTGTTCTCACAGATGAAATTTTTATTCTAGATGATAATCTACCCACATGAAAAACACACATAAACTTATATATTTATATAACTAATTGTTTTTTGTTTATTTGTTTTTATTTTCATATTTTACTAGGACTTTAAATTATTTATTTGCAATAGAGCCTTTACTTTCATTTAATATTTCAATACTTGAATAGATGAATAATTTTTCTTTATATCCTTATTTTTCTGGTGAACCACAGACAGAAATCCAGGGATAAATATTTCATATTTTTCATTTTCTAATTTATAGTGTGTCATAATTAAAAATGAAATTTGAGAATCTAGATAGTAGAGATTAGAGTATGGGTTTTGTGGATAGTTTTTCAATTACCTTGAACTATAAGCAATCAAAGTAATAAATATACCCAATCAACGTGAATATATGATGATCAACATGAATACCTCCACATATACTATAAAATAAGTGTGTTCTAGATATCTTAATCCTATATTTCATAACATAATAATAATATTATCTTGATGATATGATAATATTTTATATGCATCATTTTCCTCAAGTATTCATTTCTATTCACATTAAAAGGATTATAAAATAATGTAATGGGTATCCCATATATCATAAATGTTTCTCCAATAGGGATATTTATTCATATTAATTACTCACAATGTAGGATGAAAAGGATGTGGGTACTTCAACAAATAAAAATTCCTTTCGTAGAAAATAACCATTTGTAATTTCTCATACAACTCAAAGAATTTATTAGATACTATAATGTTTTCTTTACTTAATATGGATCATCATGAAATTTAATTTGTGTCATATATTTACATTCCATATACAATAAGTAAAATATATAAATTTAATAATATCATATTGATTACTAGTATTTTAAAAATTATTGATTTATTAATTTTAAATATCTCAAATTATTTCATTGAAATCCTAACTTCCTTAAAACATTGGATTTTGTGTATTTAGTTTGAAAGGATCCATAATAATCTCTCAGTAATCCATGATAATTTTACCCTAAATATATAATGTTTATGGTATACTTTTGGCTAATGAAAAACATTAACACATTTCTCCTAGAACAATTAAGTAGGTTCCCAACTCATTCAAATCAAAATATTGGATTTACATAACACGTTTTCTATAAAATATTCACCAAAATAATCTATTCTACATCTTTGATTCAAATTTTAGAAAATCCAACCCACTACTCTTTTTAGAAATCTCTGATATTGGTATGCACTCTTATGAATTTCTGACGACAAAAATAAATTATAATTTTATTTGAATTTTTGTGATATAAATGGTTTGGTTACATAAAATTGATTTAAGGGATTTTTTTCATTTATTTTATTAGAAAATTAAATCTCATTCTATTTATCAGGCTTGTTAATTATACATTGTGTAAAATATCAGAAAAATATCAATACAAAATAAAAATTAGTAATCCTATATTTATAAATTTTTATCTTATTTTTATTGTCAAATATACAAAATGAACACATGTCTTTTACAGAATAACATAATTAATAAATTACCATGCATGGTAAAAATAATCAAATAACAACATCATTATGTTATATATTCTACAATTTATCCCTTAAGTGTATGAAAAATCCACAAATACTATAGTTTAAATCCTTTTATATTGAACTAGATCATATTAGAGTTCTCAACATTTCCCCATGAATTATATCATACTTCGATCTAGACCAGTTCTCACGTTGAACTACATCATCGTTGGA
This sequence comes from Viscum album, assembly GCA_963277665.1. Classification (NCBI taxonomy): domain Eukaryota; kingdom Viridiplantae; phylum Streptophyta; class Magnoliopsida; order Santalales; family Viscaceae; genus Viscum; species Viscum album. The sequence goes on from OY728150.1 coordinate 1,596,854,381, forward strand.
TACTCCTCTATTATATATGTACATTCACATGTCGGTGTATGGTGCTCATATTTCAAGATTATATATTAATAATATAACATGGAAACACATAACATTTTATATAATAATCATGGAGGGAAAATATTAAATCTATCAATATAATTATTTAATAATTAATTGTTTTAAATCATTGGACATAGGGAAATTTGAAATTTAATTATTATGAAACCAAGAATGCATGGTATGGTGTTAACTCATGATGTATTAAACATTATTTAAGTTGAATAAAATAATTTAAAACTTTAAATTTATATTTATTATATTTTTCAATAAATTATATTAAATTTTAATTAGATAAATATATATTCCCATGTCCTTAAAATGATTTATTTAAATTCACAGAAAAAAATATTTTTATGATTTTTTAAAATGTTTATAAACATTTACAGGACATATAATGTGGTATAAAATATAATATAGGCTGAGGTTGGTTTATATGGGTTTTTAAGGAGCCTACTATGTCTGGTTTGGGACTTGGAATGTGAATACTCTACACTAGCACAACAAGTATCATTTTTTCATTACATAAAATAGTTTGGTTTGAAGATCATGCGTGGCGGTGAAATAACCGTAAGTAAATAGAGAAGTAAATAAGTTTTAATAGATACCCATTATTTTATATTTTATATTATTTATATAAAAACTTGATGAGGATTTTGTCTCCTATATCAATGGAAGCTATGTCCCTCCCATCCCCCTCTAATATTTTTTGTGATATTGGGGTGGCCATAACTCAATGATCTAAACAAACATTTAAGAAAAATTTTAATCATTAGAACTATATCAAATTTCTATAATTCAATCATATAATACACTATTAAATTTTTTAACATAATTTTTTTCTATTATATGATTCAAAATAAAATATATTGAGAACTATTAAATGGCTTAATACTACTCATTTTAGATGTTTTCAATAAGAAATATATTGTAGTACCATATATGAAATACAAATGATTGATTTCTTCAATGGTTTATATAATTCTATATTTGAGTATAATGTAATTTAATAAAATGTTACATCATAATTTCATGTTATTTTTACATTTTCCATTCATTGATGGTGTGTTCTGACATAAAGAATCAAATAGATAATCCTTCTAGATTACTCAATTATACTCTATGATGATCTTGGTTTATTAATTTTTATATCTCATGTAAGCACATGGATGATCAAAGTGATTTAAAATTTATTTATGATCACAAAAAGACACATGATTGATTCATGAAATAAAATAGATTTGATGTTGTTATTTCATCACACTAGGTATTGAGTGAGACAATGAGAGAGAAGAAAATTCATGCAAGGGGATGAAACTAATTTTAAAATTTATTAAATGAGTCTTAGTATCCTGGTTAATCATTTTTAATTTTCAATTTATGTCCTTAACGAAGGATAATATATTAATATTAACCATTATACCACATATGACTTTTTTACCTTATCCTAAATTTCATTAATATTTCACTATTCACATGTAACAATATTACATTCTTCATAATCTAATATGAACTATTATATTAGATCATTACACTCAAATTTGATTAATAAATCAAAAATATTAATCAATATTTAAAAAATAATCAATCCCATATTCACTTATATAGATTTAAATAAATAATGAATACCTTGATAAATAAATAAAATTATTTTAGTCTATACAAGAATAATATAAAATAAGAATATTATGCATCTATAACTAATATAACTAATGTTATGTATCCATTTAATCAAAGGAAGTAATAACATTAATGGAAGATAATAAATAGTAAATTGTAAAAATAAACTCTCCAAACAAACAATACATTCCTCCTTAGGTAGTAAGTGTAGGGGATTCTTCTGTATCATCCAAAGATACTCTTGGGAATATAATAATAAATGGAGGGTCTCAAATCAAGTGTTTCATATTCAAATTTAGAACTAAAAAATTTAAAATTGTGTTAAACGAAAACAGAAAAAAATCAAAAAAATATTTAAAAGTATTCAGTTCCCACATAATGAGTGCTTGAATTTTAATACCTTCATACAAGTTTCTATTAAAACTATATCCCTAATTTTTTCGTTGATGTGGTTTCCTTAAAATAAACCAATAGAAATCATTAACTTTAGTAATTCAAAATATAAAAACTCTAACAGATTCATGAGAATTATTTATTACAACATCCTACTTGAAAAATAATGTATAATACCTTTTGAGTTCCCTTATTTAGTTAAATAAAATAATAACACAACAATATACATGACACATTCACTCATCAATATTCATACAGAGGTATTTATTGTGGGTATATTCTTATAGGGTTCTTCTATATTTTTTCAGCACCTTTCCGCATCAAATATTATTTTTTTACTTCTTATCCTCCTCTTATTTTATCTAGACACAGTTTTCCACAGTTCGATCATTTATTATGGTATCATTAATTTTTTTATTACTCCACCATTTTTAAAATAATATGATAAAATATTCCTTATAATATATGCATAAACATTTTTTATTAGGATAGTTACACACATATCTCCCTTGGTTAGTATGATTGGGTCAAATTTCAAATGTTGATATTTCCCATTGTATTAGAGAAATTTGATCTATTTGGTCTCCTCTTAAAAAATATATTTTTTTCAGGATAAATTCTCATTAAACTCTTACTTTGGGGTTTAGTTTCTCTATACAAAAGATCTATATAGTAGTACAATGGGTGTCTAAATCCTCCATATACACAATAGAGTGAATCATATTAATCTCTATACTAGAGGACTAGAATTTATTAAGAAGATAAATATAAATGTGGATAAATAAATGGAATAATTAAACCTATAATTTAATTTTAAATAAATACTATCAAGAAGAATTATTATAATTAGTTCAATAAATAAAAAAATATCAATGAACTTAAATATATATTTTTTTGTTTTTGTTTTTATAATTTTACTGGTTTTTATTATATATCATTTACATTCCATAAGAAAATTTGTATCTCATCACCTAACATGGAATATTTTTTTCTAAAATTTCCTAGCTTCATGGAAATCATAACAATATTAATGGAATAATATATTTTGTTTATTTATAAATTGTATAAATAATTTTTGTTTTTAAGTTTTTTTTTGTATTTTCATTCCATTGAATATTCAAATATGAAACTTACAATACCTCACACTGGTCGAACATTTTTTTCTGAAAAAAATTATTGCTTACTATAAATTACCTAACATGTGAATAATATTGGCAAAACTAAATAAGTAAAGAGTATAAGGTTATCCATTCCACTCGGACATGCATGGTTAGAAATTTTATGGATAGATTATATAAAAAAGGAAACAAGTAGTGGGGGTTAAAATATAAGGATGGATGATATAGGGGGTATGTAGGATGAGATTTAACTAATATGGAAGAGAAAACTAGAGTTATCATATCACCATATGGTGGATTTCTCATGATAGGAAAAATGGAGGTGTACACAAACTATACAAATCTTTCTACCAATCATGTAATTATACGAGGAACACTTAATATTTAATTGGAATAACCTATTAATATAAAACCATTACTTATTAGATAAATTTCTTTTCACCGTAATGGTTCCAAATAATCCTCAGAAAGTATAATGAACTATTAACATTTATTGGGGTTAGTTATACCTCGGCCCATAATGTTTGGTAGTTCAAATTTGGTTTCATTACACCTCAATAGGTATAGTGGTAAATAAGACATATGTATGTTGTCACCCTAGTAAATTAACCAAATTATGATCAAATAATGTGTTTTATTTATTTCAATTGTGGGAGTAAAACTCACATAATAATCTCACAGTCAAAAAATAATATCAAGTGACATTGTGTGGATTCTCAGTGGGTTATGTGATATTCCACCGGCACTCTATCACTAAAATACACTATTAATCAATCTAATATTTATAATCCATGAATTATAACTAATATTTACTATTAAAATTATTAATACTTAATCCAATTCAATAAACATAAAAACCAATACAACATTAAACATTCAAAACTACATGAAACGAAATCACAGTCGAATATGAAGATATATAATATGGGAGAAAAATGACTTTTTGATCTCTTTAGGACTCTAGGATAGATCCAATAGACTATATATACTATTTTTTAGATTCATATCACACCACACAAGTCTCTTATGGATCTGGAAATCCCTAAAATTTAACTTATTCTCCCATATTACTCATCATGGTATACATGTGTTTTTAATTCATTATGTTATATTTATTTAAAACTCAATTATTGGATTACTCCGTATGAGATGTATTGTATTTTTATCATTTTATGTTGACTATGCTTCTTATATAATCATTACTTTTAGCTAATCCATAGGTATTTTTGGTGTTAATAATCTTCTAATGATATCTTATATCCCAAGTCGAAATCAGCAGGTTTATCTTGTTATTCTCTTACCCGATATTTCTAGGTCAGTATATATAGTGTTCCCTAAAATCACCCAATAGGTTGACATCCATTCCTTCCATATTGATAACTATATTGATCAATGGAGATGTTATTTTCCATAAATTGCTTTGACTGATATTTTAAAAATAAAATAAAATACATAGCATGTTGGTGCTTGATTTTATTTATACACAGGTTCAGTTTAATCTTTCATTGAAGAAATTTACTTTCATATACCACTTAATATTTTCCATTAAAACCTAAATTATTGGACTAGTACTTAAATTTACTTATAAAATTATAAAACATTGTATAACTATTTAACACCCTGAGTTATTAATATATATCTCCCTTTTAATCTTATTTAGAGAAAATTTATTTTTAAGTGGACTTTAGTATTTGTTAATTAATCTCACCGAAATAGTACCGATCTTCCATTATATATATATTTATAATATTTTCTAAGGAATCTATGTATATTGGGTTAATCATATATACCCAGAACAAATTACCTATTAATTGTATATGGATGGATGAATTCCTTATGCGATTAGGGTGATATTCATTTTTAATAGGTTGACAACCATGTTAATCTTTCACAAATAAAACTCAATTTGATTATTTGATCCTTTATTATCCAACCATGGAATTAATATAATAAATAATGAAATAGCTATTGTTAGCCATGTAAAAAATAATAAAATGAATAATGAATCAATTTATATTTTTAGAAGAAAAAAAATATTTTTATATAATTGATAAATATATAATTTAAATATTAAATCATATTGTATATAGAAATATATATTTATATCTGATTAAAAATTAATTTTAAAAGTTGATATATTATTTATAATTAAAAAATTTATTATTTCTTAATAACATCTATATTGTCTCAACTATATATGTAAAACTTAAAGATGATGAAATTACACAAAAATAATTATAAAGTAATAAGAAATATTTGTTAACACATTCATAGATAGAATTTTTGTACATATTTTTATAAATTCTATGACATATTTCCTATTTAAAAATAAATAAAATATAATAATTTCTTCAACACATGGATTGAGAAGGAGAGTATATGTTGAATGAATATAGGAACTCTTTGTCTCTCTTAAGTATCTACATTATTATTATTATTTGATTTTAACTTCTATTTTAATAGAGATTTTAAATTGAATATATAAATATATATATAGATATTCTTGGAAAGTGCATTATTTAATCCTCTAAATGTGGCTAAAATTTAATTTTCAATGTTATTCTATAAAGACGAAATCGAACTTCTGTTAAATAAAAACAAAAAATTATAATTTTTGGCATATGATTTTGTATTATTCAAAACATGGTCTTTATAATTTCTCAATATTTCATGATTTATCGAGGAGGAATGTGGATGATATTAGATATATGACATGGGGTGATATTTTTAGGATGATGTGTTTTGTGGGTGATCTCCCTTACGATGAGATTATCCAATGGATTTCCCTTCATATTCTTTTAAATGGTACAATAGGAATTTGTAGATAACATCATGTTATATTTTCTTTAATAATATGATTTAATTCTAATAGATACAAAATGATATTGAATATACTATAATATCAATGCATTTGTTAGTTACATAGGTAAATTACTCTCTCTCTCTCTCTCTCACAAACATAGTTTATTCGAATGTCATCATGATTTCTATGCATATATATTTTACACTATAAATTTTGAATGATTATTGATATGTTACTAATGTAAATGATAGAAGTGTTATTCAATGAGTCCAATGTGTAGAGGATGAATTTGGTTTGAAGGGTAATTAATTATTATGTTACCAATTTATTGTTTCTCAATTTTATTTGTATATGTTATCATAAATGTCTATGATACAGGGTAGTAAATCCATTTTTTTGTTACATTCCATAATACTTTTATTTTATGGATGGTGTGATAAAATTATCATATTAGATTTTAGCATATAATTTATATTTTCTAGAGGAAGATTTCTTCATTATTTTTTAATTTATTCAAATTTTGAAATTATTTTTCATTATTAAATTTATTGATGATCTTTTTAACTAAAAATATATACTAAATGTGTAAACATTGGAATGTTTTATTTGAATTAATGTTAATGAATGAATAAATATGGTTTTCATGTTTTGAATTATGCTGTTATTTAAATATATCATGTGTGTTTTGTATATTATTTTTATATTTATTACATGTATTGTGTTAATAAATATATAAAAAATATATAAAATCATTAAATTATATTAATTGAAAAATCTGATAGTAAAAAAACATGTTGTTAAAAATAATGAACTTTTAAGAGCACATGAAAAATATTGTTAGAATTATTTTAAGAAAATATTAAAATTGTAAAATTTTTATTATTTTTCTAAATATTTTTACAATAAATAAATTTTTTTTAAAAAATATATAATTAATTGTAATTTATGGTATTAAAAACAAATACATTTTAGCATTATGGGATTCAAAAAACTTTTTTTTCTTTTATTAATCATTTTAAAAAATATAAAATTAATTATGTAAAACATAAATGTTCTTCTAGTGACCATACAATTATATCAATTTAAAATGGGATACATATTTTATAATGAATCAATTTTCTATATTTTATAGCTCTTTCCCATTTACCACTAATAGGTGCTTCAGTCACATTCATGTATTATAGATTGGCATGAATTTAGGGTTTTTAACTTTTAAGTGGATAAATACCCCACATGATTTAGATTATTCAAATGATATATATATGAACAATCCAAAAGTGATACATACATGTGGGGTGTAAGTTTTATTCTCTATATTTTTTATTTATTGTGAATGATGTATATTCAAGTTCATGTATGTGGAAATAATAATTCAGTTGTGTTATACCATAACAAATGTTTTTCTTATAAAATAAACAAATCCTATTTCAAAACATGAAATAAAGCCACACATGTGTTAATATTTTCAATAGATTAAATTTTTATAGTCACTAAAGGGATATAATAGTAGATTTATAGTGTAAAGACTAATCCATTTGGTAAAATAAAGACATATTATATTTTTTAATGCTTCTATTCATACACCATTACTTGTTTAGAGATCCCCTCCATGTTTTTCTATCTTAAAAGGTCTACTTTGTTCCTATAATTAGATGTAGATGTATAAGAGATAATATTCATCCCCTACCAAATTTGTTTAGATAAAAATATTATATTCAAGGATAAATATGACAAATGGTGAGGCAAATATATTCATCTTCTTATCATAGATAAAATTTTTATTCTAGATGATACTCTTGCCACATAAAACACACACATAACCTTATATATTATTATAACTAATTGTTTTTGGTTTATTTGAATATAATTTACTATTTTACATAGACTTTTACTTAACATAGCCAACTGAGCCTTTACTTTCATTTAATTTTTAAATATTTGATTAGATGAATTAGTTTTCTTTATATCTTTATCAAGCTAGAACACCATAGAAAGAAATCCAGGGATAAATATTTTGTATTAGTCATTTTATAATTAATAGTGTTTTGTAATTAAAAATAAAATTTGAGAATCTAGATATTAATGAATAATGTAGGGGTTTTGTGGATTGTTTTTCTATTAGATTGAAATATAATGAGTCAAAGCACTCAATATATGCGATCAACTTGAATATATAGTGATCAACATGAATTAATCCTCCTATACTGTACAAGAAAAGTGTTCAAGATATATTAATCCAATATTTCATCACTAAATCCCAATATAAGTCTTGGTGATATGATAATATTTTATATGCATCCTTTTCCTCACGTATTTATTTCTATTCATTTGAAAAGGATTATAAAATGATGCAATGGGTATCCAATATATCATAAATGTTTCTTCCATAGGGATATTGTTTCACATTAATTACTCAATAAGATTAATAAAAAGTAGGTGGGGACTTCAAAACATAAAAAATCCATTCCTAGAAAAGAACCATTTATAATTCTTCATACCACTCAATGAATTTATTGCATACTATAATTTTTTTAACTTAATTTAGATCATAATTAAAGTTAATATGTTTTATATATTTCCATTTCAAATATAATAAGTAAAATTTATAAAATTAATAATATAACATTCATTACTAATATTTTAGAAATTCTTTATTTATTACATTTAAATGTATCAAATTATTTCATTTAAATCCAATCTTACATATAACATTGGATTTTAAGTATTTAGTTTGAAAGGATCCATAAACCTCTCTCTGTAAACCATGATATTTTTACCCTCAATATAGAATGTTTTATGGTATACATTAGGATAATTAAAAAAATTAATATATAAATCCTTGAACTATTGAGTGGGTTCCCAAATCATTGAAATCAAAATATTGGATTTACACAACATGTTGTCTAAAAACGATTCACCAAAATAGTCATGACAACTTCTTTGATTCAAATTTTAGAAAATACAATCCACTAATATTATTAGAAATCACATATATTAGTATGCACTCATATAAATGGCTGATGAGAACACCAAACTATTATTTTATTTTAATGTGTGTGATATAATGGGTTTGGTTACATATAGTTTATTTAAGGGATTTTTTGTTCTTTTATTTTATTAGAAAATATAATCTCATTCAATTTATCATGCTTGTTAATTATAATTTGTGCACAATATCAATGAAATATCAATACATAATTAAAAATTTGTAATCCCAAGTTTATTAACTAATATATTTTCGTACTTGTTAAATATACAAAATGAACATATACCTTTTCCGGAATAACATAATTAATAACAATCCATCCATGGTTAAAATAATCAAATACAAACTTCATCATGTAATATATTCTACATATTATCCCTCAAGTGGATGAAATGTCAACTAAGACCATAGTTTAAATCATTGAAAAATGAACTACATCATATTAGAGTGCTTACCTTTTCCCCATGAATTATATCCAACATTGATCTAGACCAGTTCTAACCTCGAACTGCCTCATCATTGGATACTCCTCCTTTATACATGTACAATCACATGCAGGTAAAATCTTCTCATATTTCGAGTTTATATTTAATAATATAACAATAAAACACATGAAATTATATATAATAATCACAGAGAGAAAATATTAAGTCCATAAATAGAATTATTTAATAATTAATTTTTGTAAATCATTGGACATAGAGAGATTTAAAATTTAATTAATATGAAACCAAGAGTGCATGGTATGGAGTTAACTCATGATTTAATCATATGTATTTAAATTAAATAAGTTAATTTGATAATTTGAAATCTTATTTATTTTATTTTTTAATTAATTACAATAAATTTTAGTTTGATAAGTATATAATCCCATGTACTCAACATGATTTTTTTATGTTCAAAAAAAATATTTTTATATATTTTTTGAAATGTTTATAATATTTACAGGCCTTATAATGGGGTATAAAATAAAATTTATTCCTAGGTGTGTTTATGTGGGTTGGTAATGAACCTACCATGTTTGGTTTGGTTTAGGGAATGTGAATAGTCTACACTCCCAAAACAAGTATCATTTTATTCTTAACATAAAACTATTTTTTTAAGATAATGAGTGGAAGTGACATTACCCTTAGTAAATAGAGATGTATAAAGTGTTAATAGATACCCATTATTTTATATTTAATATTTTTTATAAAATAACGTGATGAGTATTATTTCTCCTCTATCAATGGAGGCTTTGTCCGTCCCATCCCCCATCTCATATATTATTTGATCTCTGGGTAGCCATAACTCCAAAATCCAAACAAAATTTTTTGAACAATTTTAAGCATTGTGGATATATAAAATTTATTTACATTAATCATATAAAACACTATTAAATTTAACAACTTAATTTTTTTTCTCTTATATGATACAAAATGAAATATTTTGGCACCATTAAATGGCTTAGTACTATTTATTTTATCTGTTTTCAATGAGATATATTGTCACCCCATATATGACACACAAATGATTAATTTCTTCAATGGTTTATATAATTCCATATTTTAGTATAATGTAATTTAATAAACTGATACATTATAATTTCATGTTATTTTTACATTATCATTTTATTGATGGTGTGTTGTGACTTTAAGAATAAAATCAACAATCCTTCTAGATTACTCACATATGCTCTGTGAAGATCATGGTTCAATGTTGCTTATATCTCATGTGATCACATGGATGATCAAAGAGATTAAAAATTTATTTATGATCACCAAATAACACATGATTGATTCATGAAAATAAATATATTTGATGTTTTTATTATTTTAACTATAGGTATTGAGTGAGACAATGATATAGAAGAAAATTCATGCAAGGGGATGGAACTAATTTTAAATGGTATTAAATGAGTCTTATTATCAAGGTTAATAATTTTTTATTTTCATTTTAAGTCCTTAGTGAATGATAACATCTTAATATTAAAAATTATACCTCATATTACTTCATTACCTTATCCTAAATGTCATTAATATTTCACTACTCACTTGTAATAGTATTTCATGTTTCATAATCTATTATGAATTATTACATTTGTTCATTACACTCAAATTTGTTTATTAAATAAAAAATATTAAACATTCATTTGAAAAATAATTAATACCATATTCATTTATTTATACTTAAATAAATTATGAATATATTGATAAATAAATGAATTTTTTTTTATTTTATACATGAATAATATAAATTTATTTTTGATTCATTCATTTATTATTATTCATAATCAACCCTCACTAGTCCATGGAAGTTCAGACCTCTATTTCCAAAACCCAATATTATTTTAATTAGTGCAACTTTTGGATACACTTTTGTTGTGAAAATTTATTTCATTATATTAATTGAAGTGATTACCACTCATATACAATGATTGGAATCTTGAAGCACATGTTCTCAAGAGTAGAAAAATTCCTAGCTATGGAATGTTTTCTCTAACCACATACTATTTTATAACATTCTAGTTATCCCTTATATCTTATATACTAGGAAAAACACTTTGTGTACACATAAATATAATTTTAATTAATTCTTTATTTTACAATATTCCATATATTTTCCTTCCATTACCATGTGAATTAATTTAATCAAGGGACTTCAATTAAACAAAAATGAATATTGATATCTTCATTATACACTTGGAGGTAAAAGATCATTTCTTACTCATTAAATAAATTTAAAACCATTATTGAGACACCCAAAGAATGATATCTCACTAAAATTATAAATTATTATGGTTTTTCATCTTTCATAAATGTAGAGTATTTGTGAAATCTATCGGAACTGATTTCATGTTAAGATATTAATATAAATTCCCATAAATAAGAATAAACAGAGAAACTATAAACATGTTGTATACTTATTTATAGGTTAATCCTAAAAATCATACATTCATGATATTAATAGGTGTGAACGTCATCAGAATAAGTCTTAATGCTTATGATCCCCCAATTGATAATAACCAAAATCATCTATTTACCATAAAAATGATCTATTTATACCACATGAAATATATTTCATATTACTATCTTTATATCTTGATGTTAGGATTATAACTAATAACTATTATAACCATTTAATATGAAATTAAATTTAAGTAAATAAATATATACTGTATATATAGAAATAATAATTTTATCTAGGTGAGTTGATTACCTGTATATATCAACTTGTATAAATTATATGGTATTCAAATACTACATGAATGAGTTGTGTATGGAGAAATAAGTCTGAAAAAAATCCTTTGAAATGGGACTATATGATTATTTATGACATATGATATATTTCATATAAACATATTATTGGTGATACATGATTTTGATGTAGATTATGTTTGATCCCTTTTTAGATTAACTAAAATGACCACTTCGATGAAGGATGTTATTTTCATATAATTAAGGATTTTTAATTCATAATTTTGTTTAAAAATTCTATAGAGGACCACAATATTATACAAGTGGGCCATTTATATGATACCTTGTTTTTTAAAATTTAGTTTATAAAACTAAAATATATATTTTATAGCTATCCAAAATGAGTTTTTTGTGTATCCAAAAAAAATTGGTTTGAGTTAAATACTTAATACATTTTATTATGGAAAATCATGAGTAGAAACGTCATTACATTAGGGAAACTAGAATATTGAAAAATATATATGGACTTAATCCTATAAAAAGGGATTTGATATGGGTATATAGATGGCCATGTCATGATGATGTATATAATATTCAATGTGTATGTCTTAAGTTGCATTGGTCACATATCACTACATGAGATGTACTTGTAATATATGATATTATCTACTATCTTCCCTACTATTCCAATTAATGGATATCAGATGTCCTACAAATTTAATTTTATGAAATTTAATGATATATAATTGTTTTAACAATTTTCATTCACAATAAAAATATTAACTTATATATGTGGATGTCTATAAGAAAACTATTGTGTCATTTTTAATTAAATTTATGTATGAGAATCATACGAATAATGACAACTTATTTGTGTTTTCATATATATTAAATATTTGGTTATAATGATATATCTCGACTAGAGACATATATATTCAATTACTTTTAGGTACCATTTTTTGAAACATTCTTAGTTTATAATTCCCTATAATCCCAAGGTTCTAGTAATTATAGAGTCTTAATCATTGTTTTTAGAGTGAATTATTCATTTATTTTATGTTATATATTTTGGATTTTAGAGAGATAAAATAATTTTTTAGGTATTATATATGGAGATATGAAATTTATTCTAAATTTACTTTGTGAACTAACCATGCACATGGTTTAAGTTATATCCTAAAAAATTGGATCTCACATGTTTTTTCCTCTAAGAGGCTGTTATTTGCTCCAAAAATGCCATAACTTGGGATTTTTCTTCTCCTAAGGACCAAAAAGGTTCTCCCATCAGTTTAAAGGCGATATGATGGCTTCAATTAGTGAATCAAAGCTAGATTCTTGAGGTATTTGATCATTCTTCTTCGTTCTTGACCTGTTTCTTAGGTGTACTTCTCATCTTCTCTTGGTTTCATATATATATGCCCTTCAGGGGTATATATAGGTTTGGGGTTTCCAAATATTACGAGATTAGATATTAACCTTTCTAGGAGAAGAGTTCTAAGGTAGGTTCTTGGTGAATCCACCCGGTTTTCATATTCATTCTTCATTCACTGTGGTTTTCTTCCAAACCATCATGGTAGGAGGCTTCTTTCTCAACTCCACATAGTAGAAATTATTTTCATGATTGCAAACTGAATTTTTGGTGTTTAATTCATTTTTATTTGGGTTTTGAACACTTTTTGGAAACAATTTTTAGTGATAGTAGTGAAATTTGAAAATTATGGATTTTTTATGAGTGTTTGTGTTCTTAATTTTAAAATAGAGAGTTTAAAATGGGTATTTTCTAGAATTGTGGTGCATGGTTTAGATTAGATGTTTTCTATAAAATGGAATATTATATTTAAGTGAAATGGTTATTTTGAAATTGGTTTATTCATTGGGTTTCAATAAAGGAACAGTTTTATTGAAATGGTTTGAATTGGTTGAACACACTTGGTTTTGGATATGATTGTTGGGTGTGTTCATGGGTTTGCGGGATGCATAAGGGTTTCGGGTAGCCCCATCATTAGCAGGATGGAATGATTAGGGATCTCCCCCATTAAAGGGTTCATGAGAGTCATGTAAGGGTTAGGGGTCTCCCCCATCATTAATAAGATGGATAAGGGTTAGGGCTCTCCCCCATCTATTGGTTCCCTAAGCATGACTGGGTGAATGGATGACTCAACACCCATGAGTATATCGAGATCCAGGTTACATGCACGGTAACTTGTGTGTATGTGTGGAATATATTGGGTATGCTAAATTAATATTGAAAATGGTTTCAAATCATTGATTAGTTATTTTCTTAGCTAATTAACTTTCTAAAAAATTGGATTCAATTGATCTTGTTTTCATTTGGTTACAATTAGTTTTGGAACACATTTATATTGTGTTGCAAAATATTTTTAGAAATAATTTTTTATAATGTTTTTTATATAAATGTGAATAACTTTTTTATATTAGTGGCATGAGTAGGGAAGTCCGTGGGGAAAACCAACAGTGTTTTATAATCACCCCTCTATTGGAACATTGGTGCTTTTTCAGATGATATGTTCAAGGACATGGGGAAAGGTAACATTTACCACATATTTAGTAATACCTCATGATGTTTGGGCTATTCAGATATTTTTGGATCTTGTTGCATGTGGATCATGATTTCTTGTGATAGTTTGATAGTCTTGATTTGTTTATCTGTGGTGTACATTGAAAATTATTGGGTCTTATACTATTGCACACTATGAAGTGGTTTTCAGATACATGAAGTTGTAGTTGTCTTTCTTTTTTCCATGCATCCTTTAGTAAATTGTTTGGTTATAATTTGTTGGTTTATTGATTTATTTTTTGAAAGGTAAATCGTCCCACACTTCTATTTGAAACCCGACGACATTTTTTTACAAGACTTTGCTGTATTTGGGATGTTCCTTAGGCCCTAGAAATGACTCATTTTACTGTCAATACAATGAGAATGAGAGTCTCATTGTAGGTTGTAATTGATTTTAACAACATTTATAAAAGAAATTATTTTATTATAATTATATAATAGATTCATATTAATACTTATAACACAATACATGATTTACTTGTGACATATTTTCAGCAATTTGATAACAATCATTCATTGACAACATTATTCTATGTGTTAACTGTTTCTTTGTTTATGTATTTCTCGGTTTGGTTGTTTCAGTACTTTTAATTATATTGTGGTTCCATAATATATAAAATGTTAATAATTTTATGTGTATCCTATAATTATATAATATCCCTGTCATTCAGTATTCCTTCATCGTTCATGTGTTAAAAATTATAATATTTTTCATGTAAGAGGTAAAATTTTCATAAGAAATAATTTTTATAAAGAATGAATGAATTAAGAGATGGGATGGTATAACCTTAATATAAAATTTATAGAATTTTATCCATGTCATAAAATTTATATGTATTTATTATATGAAATTTTAGGGTCACTTATAAAAAGTGTACATTGAAAATTAAATATATTTCTCATAGTGATGGTATGTGATACAAACTTATGAACTGTACACTAATATTAAAATGAAATAAATGAAAAAAAATGAAAAAAATATTTTATCAGTATAGAATAATTATATAACCAACTATAAGTGGAAGTGTCAGAAAAATAATCATAATGCTAGGTGGGGTAAATAGCTTGCACATGGGAATGAGCAATACTTTCATTTACCATTTTATGGAAAGGATGTAGAAAATGACAATACAATAATCATAATGATATATCATTATATTAATGATAATATATTAATAAATTTTTTATTGTTAAACCATATTTATGTTATGTATAATATCAAATAAATAGATAAATATTTGACAGTGGTGATTACCTCTTCGTCAACAGACTTCATTTGGATTACATCTTCAGACTTCATAGAATGGTCGTAAGAGAAGAAAAATGCAATACCCCGAACCCAGTTACCAGAGTCGGTGCATTATTTTAATACATTAGCTTGATTACAAGGAATAAAGTCACAGAGGGCTGATTAGTTTAGCAGCCTTGGAAAATAGATTACATACATAAACGTTACATTTCATTATACAATGAAATAAAACAAAAAAAATTTTCTCCATTGACCACATTCATATCTATTAGACTATCCCTATAGGTCAGTCATAATATACTTCTTCACATCCTGGAAAAAATGACACATAGAATGGGGTGAGCTCACATGCTTAGTAAGGATAACAATATAGCAGAACTTTCATAAATAAGAATAAACATTTAACGAAGTGTATAAGACTAAAACAAAATCCTTTTAAGCGTAAATCTCATCATAATATGGAAAATATAAATCAAAATAAAGCCATTTAATTATTCAAATGTACAATCTAATGGTCGAAAAATCTCATGAAATATCAATAGAGAATTTTATAATGATAGAATGCATAATACCAGACTTCATAACCACATACTCAAGGCCTTGTGCTAAGACTACAAATAAGATATTTTCAAGGCCTTGTTCCAAGACACTAGTTTTTCTCATGAGACCTACCGATGCATCATGGAGCTATAGCTGGCTCCACTAGTCACTCACTAAGTCCAATGCATTCCGCATATGAAATGACTTCAACATAACCTAAACATTCATATTAAAACTAGCATATGAAATGTCAATACATTATTCATAAACAATTAATTGTATAAAAATAACACATCCATAGTCAAACATATCACAAAACCATCAATAGAATAAGGAAGAATTGTATCAACTTTAAACATGTTTATAATCCATCAAAGGATGTTGACATAGATGACAATGATTTGTAAAACTCTTTGAGAGAAATATCCACTTTTCATGTAAACATTTAAAAGTCACACAATTTAGAAGGGAAGAAATTTAATGACATTTTTTAATCAAAGTGTCCCATACCACTATGAAACTTTTGAAATGAATTATCATTTTAAAAACATTTATATCCATATAAATAAATCCTTAAAAAATAATTTAAAAGCATGGACATTAAATAGATTAATTTATAGGAATAAATCATTAAAACATATAAAATGATGTTTTATTAAAAAAGTCTTTTACAAAAAAATCCCTTTTAAAACACTTTTGTGAAACTTGGACATGGATAATAAATATGTCCCATTAGATACTTATATAAAAACAACCTAGGATAATAATGACATTGTGAAATTAACCATTACCTTGAACTTCACTTTGGTCAAGGGTATGTTAAAATCATGTATAGTAGTTAAATAATTGTTATTAAATTATATAATAACCATATAAATAGATATGATATCATATATGATCGTCTAATATTACATTGTTAATAATAATTTAGTATTACCATCGTTTCGGGTGTTAACTGATTCGTTTTCCTTTATATGTTTTGTTACGTAAGACATGTTTGTTGTGGATAGGATGTAGTACATTCATATACAAAATTATATCAAGTTCTTAAACAATATTTTTAATCACAAAATGATAATTGTTCTTGATTTATTATGAAGGGGAATGAATCTCATCGTGTTCGTGGAAATGGTAATCCGTACGTACTCACGAGGGACGATATCATTATATTTATGGTGAAATCAAATGTAATTTGATAGTATATCACATATAAAGAATCATTAATATGTAATATTTATTATTTAAATCATTTATACTCATTCTTATACCCATCCAAATAGTTATGTGTTTGAATAACAAACTACACCACGACGTGGAGACGGTAAGTTGTACGTACGCACGTATCATGAATTTATCATTTATAAGATGGATAGAATAATGAATATGGTGTAACACATTTATAATAACATCAAATTATGTAGGAGGTACTGGAGTTATTATTTTGTTGTCGAAAAAAATAAAGAGTATGTGGAAGATGAAAAGAACTTCAAAGAGGGTGGTGAAATTATTAACTCTTCTTCAGGTGTTTCCTTTTGAGTTGATCAAAAGGGATCCATAGGTTTGATTTCTGATCAAATAAATGACTCTAGGTTTATGTGAGGGATGTTGGGAGGATATTTGAGTTGGGTTTGGATAAGCCATATGGGTTTGGAGGTGTGATTTTGAGAGAATGGGAAATACCCTTTAATAAGAGGGGTGAGGGTCACTTCAGAAAAAGATTGAAATATTATATTATAATAAAATATTTTTCAGTTTATAATCGAAAACAAATGATTTATTTGTATTCTATGGTGGGTCTATGTCGAAAACGACTCAACCAATAGGTTTTAGATAAGCTTCGGTCACCATATTAACATTATCATTTAGATTTAACTATTAGTTAAATAGTTTATCTTTTACAGTGTATTCTAGATTTTTTTTCACTATATGGTTATTAAACATACTCAAGAAATCCAAGAGAACCTAATGTGGTTCATTAATGACATATATAATATTATTTATCCCCTTTTTCAAAACGTAGAGTTTTAGGTATATTAGATAATTTAATAATATAATATTTCTTTTAAAAACTAATTTATGTCTATTTTGATACTATTTAATATTTGGTTTTTGTGAAAGTCATCACAACATTATTACATCGAAAAATATACATTGAATCAACCCTAACATGTCATATGCACATAGGAAATTCGTGTATGTCATAAAAACATTGAAATTATATTTATTATAATATTTATAATACCATTTATTTGATTCTTTCATTAATAAGGTACTTATTGCATCACTATTGTGTCATAAATAAATTTAATTATTTAATATCTAAAAATTATAAATAATACACCATTATGTAGGAAATTTTTTAATCAATCTAATAAATATTTATAGTTGAATTTATCTTATGTATAACCCAATATTTTAAATGGTTTTGTTAATAAACTTTTAATTTTACACTTTTAACTCTTCATTGAATAAAATAATAATAAATGTCCTAATCTAATCCAAGGGGACCGAATGGATCATATTTTATTACTAAGGTTGTTTTTGGTCGAATTAAACTTATCCAATAGAATTAGGACATGTGATAGGGTAATTATAATATCATTTTTACCATCAATTACCCAATTTACTTTTAACCGTGGTAAATAAAAGTGAAAAGTCACTATTCACGAAAAATTATTTTCATCTTATTGAAACACATTTTACATACTAATGTCAACTGTGTCTCTCGTATTTTTGAAATTCCACTCTCAGAAGCGGTAAAATTAAGATTTATGCAAATTTTGCTAACGTGCCAAGAATGTGGGTAAAAGAGGTTAAAAAGTTAAATAAAATTTAATCCAACTAATTTTATTATAAAATGACTCCAATGAACTACATTGAACATATATAGATATTATATATCTATTTGGACTTAAATTAAATTTAAATAAAATAAATAATTATTTAAATAAAAAGTCATTTTAAAATAATAACATACTGTTTTTCACTATTCATTAAAAATTAATGTTTTCATAAAAATACCCAACATTCACCCTAATATAATTTAGATATTCTAAATTAAAAAAATGTTGTATATTTTACAAAATTTAAAACATATAAGTTTCATTTATTAAATTAAAATTAATTCTCGTTGTCAAAACCTAAAAGCGTGTTATGAAAAAGCAAAAACTATCAAAAGATTGACATGGATTTGTGTCAAATTTAAATATGAAATTACATATAATGACCTAAATAGTATTGAATGATAAAAATATAATCTAATTATACTTAAAAACCATTCAAATACATAATTTAACACTATAAATTATTTTTACTAAAAAAGTTTTTTTCAATTAAAACATTGTATTCTTTATTATTTATCAAAATATAAAAGTTATCAGAAAAGTACCAAAAATTTATCCAAACACAGTTTTTATGTCCCGATTCTAAAGTAGAATTTAATTTCATTAAATTTAATATATAAAATTGTAAAATATTTGTTTTAAAAAGGGTTCTCCATTAAAAGGTGGTAAAATTGCATTTTTTGAAAAATACTTCTTTTATCTGAAAAAAAAAGAATTTTTTCATATATTATGTCTAAGAAACACATAATATGGATGTTAAAATTACATAGAGTATATAAGATTCAAAAAGTAGTCAATATTATTTATAAATGCTTTTTGAACTGCTAATTTGGATAGTTGTGGTGCACTCGAACTCGGTGTTGCTTGTAGCGCAAGATATTGAATTTCATTAATTAGATAACGTACTATGAAATATGGGGGTGTTACATTCTCATCTCCTTCAAGAAATAACATCCTCGCAATTTGAAATTGTTCTTCAAAAATAAAGGGTAAAAAATAAGAAAATGCCTTTATGGAAAAAAAACATCGAAAATTGGGATAATAAAATTTAATCTTAATAAACGGGGAAAGGAAATGAAAAGGTCACCACTGAAATACGATCTCGATCAGTAGAAAATTGGTGTCAATTAGGGACACATAATTGGAGTAAAATCATAAATATTTTTAAGGATTAATTGATTTTATGAATCATAAAAAAGTGTAAAATTGAGGGCCTTAAAGCCATACATCTATGATGATTTAAAATATAGTTAGTTCAACACAACATAAGGTATTAGGATAACACATTTTTTGTTTTAAGATCCCTTCACGGAAGTTTATGAATTAATTTATTCATAGAATAAGAAGAAAACATTATTTGACAAGTATAGTTTCATCGTTAAACTAATTTCTACCACAAACTCCTCATTCACACCAAAAGATAAAAGAATTCCAAAAAATCTATATATCCTAATCATATAGGGTTACAAAAAAAATTAATTTATAATCCATTTGTCAAAATATTTAAAAAAAACTACATTATACAATCTTGGACATCACATAAGCCAGTGGTTGGTGATCAACCCTTCTCGCCCATCGGTTGCGGGTTCAAGTCTCCCAACCTTCCCGGACGTAATGGGTGGTCGTCCGACCTCCATATTTCCTTTATTATAACAATTCAAAAATAATCTCAAGTAGTGTTTTAACCATAAAAAATAGTATCCATTATTTATCTTATTCCATTCTAACCTTTATACTTATCCAAAATACATATTTCCATACTCAAAATCCATAATTTATAAGGAAGGTAAACACAAGGAAGATCCCTTCTTCCACGTAATAACATGTGAATATCATCATAATGTATTTTTCTAAAACACGATAACAGTATGAATTACCATAAAACTATATTGATTACATTCACGCTCCATTATTCCTTATAGAATTTTGGATATACTCTTTATATCGAAAAATGTTGTAAACTCCAACAATGATGTAATATAAAAATAACAAATCAGTTTCTAGGCAGTCGAGAATATCCAATATAATTTATCCAAATCAATCATATATTATTCTAAAATAACTACCTTAGTATTAGAACCATATTAAGGTTTATCTTTCCCTCAACCATAAATTTCCCAAAACACTAACCCTCTATTGAGTCACTTTTATGGGTTCCAAACAATCTCAAGTCCTTAATGATATAGTACTATAGTACAATCCTTATATACTCTATAATTCTTATAACATGTACATCATTAATATGATAATCAAATGACACAATACATTAATAAAAAAATAAGAACTCTAATCATTCCTCCTCATCTTCGGTAGTATCATAACATGATTATTATCATATAACAACATTTAGGGTATACTCTGATAATTTTGACATTGATTCGCGCAGTGTCTCAAATCCTTGCTGATAAAGCACTATACATTTGAAACCTTTTTCTTACCCTCACAATCACACACTCAGTTTCATTTTTCTCCACACTTATAAAAATTTTCCATTCTCTTCAAGCATTTACCAAGGTTATTCCTTCCATAGTTAGCACATATGGTAAAATCATTCTTTCTCTTATTCCCTTTATATGTCATTCACTCTACAATCCTTTTCTTCTATTGATTCTCTTAAAATCCATAGGCCTCAGAAAATACTAGAATTATCTTATTAACACATGATACTATTTATTCATTTGATGAAAATATGTGCGAGACTATTTTATTTTTAAACTTCAGCTTAATACCATGAATGATACGATCCTTGTTACTCTTTGTATCATGTGTATTGCTAGAGTTCTCATTATATTTATTGGGAACAATTTTTAAACAATGACATATAGTACGTTAGTTTATGAATCACAATTCATAATTCCAAACATAAAAAATACCTAACGTAAATTGAAATGTTTAGGCATATAATGCATAATCATAAAAATGTTTTCATTGAGGATGTATTTACTCATAAATTCTTAATAATGGTTTGTAATGAAAATATGAATTATCCTAAGCATATCCCCCATGAGTTTCCTAACAACGAGTCCAGCAAGGCCTGTTGTCATGCACCTGGATACCCCAGGTCAGTCTCAAAACTCCTTGTCAGTGTTTTTACTCCTAGGTACATCTGTGCCATAGCCTCATCTACATGATTGTATCCATACATTGAGGTATTTCTTGGAAAATACACAAAATCTCTACATTACAAAGTTTTAGAAAGTTCATATATACTAATCCTCAAAGTCTCTCTTAGCGTAATTTTCTCTAATCATAGTTTATCTAAATTAATTTCCACGGTTGGTACTAAACATCCTCTGATACCAACTGTAATTCCCTGACCCCAATTTCCCATATTCGGTTCATTATTTTAATACATTGTCTTGATTATAAGGAATCATGTCCTGAAAAGCCGATCAGTTTAGTAGTCTTGGAAAATAGATTGCATACATGAATGTTATATTACATTATAAAATGAAATACAAAAACAAAATTGTCTCCATTGACAACATTCATGTCTCTTAGACTATCTTTGTAGGTCAGTCATTATATACTTCTTCACATCCTAGGAAAAATAAAACATAGATAGGGGTGATCTCAAATGCTCAGTAAGGAAAAAAATATAGAGGAACTTTCATAAATAAGAATAAATATTTAATTCAATGTATAAGACTAAAACAAAAGCCTTTTAAACATAATATTTATTATAATATGGAAAATATAAATTCCAATAATTCCATTTAATTATTCACATAGATATTCTACTAGTAGAATAATCACATTCAACATCAATAGTGATTTTCATAATGATGGAATGCATAATTACAAACTTCATAACCACATAGTCAAGGCCTTGTGATAGGACTACAAATATGATTATATCTGGGATTTGTTATAAGACACTAGTTTTTCTCATGTGATCTTCCGATGTATCGAGTAGCTATAGCAGGCTCCACCTGTCACTTAGTAAGTCCAATGAATTCTTCGTATGAAAAAATTTAAACATAACATAAACATTCATATTAAAACTATCATACCAAATGTCAATAATTTATCCATAAACCATGAATGGTATAAAAATAACGCATCCACAATAAAACATATCAAAAAAAACTTTAATACAATAGGGAAGATTTGTATCAACTTCAAACAAGTTTAAAATCCATCAAATGATGCTGGCATAGATGAAAATGGTTTGTAAAACTCATTGAGAGAAATATCACATTTTTATAAAAACATTTAAAAGTCACACAATTTAGAATGTAATAAATTTAAATACATTTTTAATCAAAGTGTCCCATACCACTTTGAAACTTTTGAAAAGAATTATCATATTAAAAACATTCATGTCCATATAAATAAATCCTTAAAAAATTTAAAATACGTGGACATTAATGAGAATGGTTTAGAAGAATAAATATATAAAATATTTAAAATGATGTTTTATTAAGAGATTAACTTAATGTTAATCCCTTTAAAAACACTTTTATGAAACATGGACATGGATAATAAATATATCCTTGTAGATACATACACAAAAACAACATCGGATAATAATGAGATTCTGAAAATAACCCTTAAATGGTACTAATCTTTGGTCGAGGGTATGTTAACCACCTATATAATAATTAAATCATTGATATTATATAATACAAGAACTATATACATAAACATGATATCATATATGATATTCTAATATTACTTTGTTAATAATATTTTAGTATTATCATCGTTTCGGGTGTTAACTGATTCGTTTTCCTTTATATGTTTTGTTATGTAAGTTGTATTTGTTATGGATATAATGTATTTTATTCATATACAAAATGATATCAAGTTCATAAACCTTATTTTTAATCATAAAATGAAAATTATTCTTGAATGATTACTATGGGGAATGAATCTCATCGCGTTCGTGGAGACGGTAATCAGTATGTACGCACAAGTGACAATATCATTATAATGATGAAGAAATCATATGTAATTTTATGGTATATCACATATAAAAAATAATTAACATTTAATATTTCTTATTTACATAAGTTATATTAATTATTATACCCATCTAAAAAAGAAGTGTTTGAATAACAAACTACACCACGGCGTGAAGACAGTAAGTTGTACGTAGGCACGTGTGGTAAATTTGTCATTTATAAGATGGATAGAATAAAGAATATTGTTTTACCATAATTATAATAACATAAAATTTAGTAGTATTTATTGGAGTTATTATTTTAGTAAGTAAAAAACAAAGAAGGAGGAAGTGGAAGAAGAAAAGAACTTGAAAGAGGTTGGTGAAATTATTACATCTTTTTCAGGTGTTTCGTTTTGAGTTGATCAAAAAGGATCCATAGGGTGGATTTTTTATCAAAGTAAGGAATATAGATTGATTTTAGGGAAACTATAAGGATAGTTGGTCCAGGGATGGCCGAGCCAAATGGCATTGGAGTTGTGAATTTGAGATAATGGGAAGTACCCTTTTATAAGAGGGGTGAGGGTCACTATTGGAAAAGCATGAAATATTATTTTATAGTGAAATAATTTTCGGTTTATAATGGCTAAAAAATGATTTATTTATAGTCTATGGTGGTAATTGGTCGAAAAAAATCAACCAATAGGTTTTAGACATGTTTAGGTCACCATATTAACCTTATCTTTTATATTTAACAATTAGTTAAATAGTTTAACTTTTATCGTGGCCTCTTGTATTTTTACACTATATGGTTAATAAAATTACTATATAATTCCAAGAGAACCAAAAGTGGTTTAATAATGACCTATATAATATATTTTATTCTTTTTGGCCGATCATTAGATTTTTAGGAATATTATATAATTTAATAATATAATATTTGTTTTTAAAACTCATTTATGTCAAATTTGACACTATATAAAATTTGGGTTTTGTGAAAGTCATCACAAATTTATTACTTAGAAAAATATATATTGACTCAACCCTAACATGTCATATTTACCTATAAAATTTGTGGATGTCATCAAAACTTGGAAATTATTTTTATTTTTTTATTTATAATACCATTTATTTGATTTATTCATTAATAAGGTAATTACTACTTCATTATTGTGTCATAAATTTATTTAATTATTTATTCTCTAAAAATTATAAATAAACTACCATTATGTAGGAAATATGTTTATATTTCTATTGAATTTTTATTGTCAAATGTATCTTATGTATAACACTATATTAAAAATGGTTTAGTTAATAAACTTTGAAGTTAACACTTTTAACATTTCATTTAATAAAATAATAATAAATGTTCTAATCTTTTCCCAGGGGACCTAAAGGATCATATTTTATTACTACACTTGTTTTTATCAAATTAAACTTATCCAATAGAATTAGGACTTGTGTTACGGTAATTATAATCTCATTTTTACATTCAATTAACCTATTTACTTTTAACCATGGTAACTAAAAGTCAAAAGTTACTATTCACCCAAAAAAATTCATCTTATCAAATCATATTTTACTTACTGATGTCAAATATGTCTCTCGTATTTTTGAAGTTCAACTCCTATAAGGGGTAAAATTTTGTTTTATGCAAATTTACTAATGTGCCAAGAAGGTGGGTGAAAGAGGTTAAAATGTTAAATAAAATTTTTTACATCAAATTTTATTATAAAATTACTACAATGATTTACATCGAACTTATATAGGTATTATATATATATTTTTAATAAAAATAAATATAATAAAATATATATTTAATTTAAGTAAAAGTCAATAATAAATAATAACGTTGTGTTTTCCAATATTTATTAAAAATTGAATGTTTTCAGAAAAATACCAAAAATTCACCCAATGCTAATATTGATATTCTGAATTAAAAAATGAAGTCTATTTTTACAAATTAAAAACAAATATGTCTCATTTATTAATTTAAAATTAATTCCCATTTTCAAAACCAAAAAGCAGGTTCTTATAAAAGTAAAAACTATCAAAATATTAAAATGTGGTTATGTAAAATTTAAATGTTAAATTACATATAATGACCTAAATTTCATTAAATGATAAAAATAAAATATAATTATACTTCAAAACCATTCAAATTCATTATTTAACACTATAAATTATTTCTATTAAAATATTTGTATTTTGTTAAAACATAGTATTTTTCACTATTCGTCAAAATTTGAAAGTTATTAGAAAATTGCAAAAAAATAATCCAAACTAAATTTTTATATCCCGATTCTAAAAAAGAATTTGATTTTCTTTAAATTGAATATAAAAAAATGTAAAATATTTGTTTTATAATGGGTTCTCCATTAAAAAACTGTAAAATTTAATTTACTGAAAAATATTTTTTTATATGAAAATTGAATTTGTTCTTATATTCTATCTAAGAAACACACAATAAAAATGTTAAAATTATATATAGTATATAAGATTCAAAAATCATTTAATAATATTCATAACAGCTTTTTGAATAGCTAGTTTGGTAAGTTTTAGTGCGCTCGAACTTTGTGTTGCTTGTAGTGAAAGCTATTGAATTACTTTAATTAGATAACATACTATGAAATCTTGTGGTGTTACATTATTCCCCCATTTAATAAATTCTTTTCCACGCAATTTGAAATTGTTTTTCGAAAATAAAAGGTTAAAAATAGAAAAATACCTTTGTGGAAAACCCAAATCGGAAATTGGGTTAATAAAATTTAGTCCTAATAAAAGGGAAGGGGAAATGAAAAATTCACAATCAAATTATGATATCTATTGAGAGAACATTGGTGGAAATTACAGACATGTAATTGGTGGAAAAACATAAATATTTATAAGGATTTATTGTGTTTATCAATCACAAACAAGTGTAAAATTGAGGGCCTCAAAGCCATAAATCTATGGTGATTTAAAATTTTGTTAGTTCAACAAAACATAAGGTATTAGGATAACACATTTTTGGTTTTAATATACCTTCTATAAACTTTAATAAATAATTTATTCATAAAATATGAGGAAAATATTATTTGACAAGTACAGTTTTATCTTTCAACAAATTGCAACCAAAAACTCATCTTTAGCTCTGAATGATAATAGAATTAAAAAATAATCTATTTATCCTAATAGTATTGGGTTTCAAAAATAATGAATTTATAATTAATTTTTTAGACTATTTAGAAAAACTACATTATAAAAACTAGGACATCACGTATGCCAGTGGTAGGTGGTCCACCCTGGTTGCCTTTCGGCTGCGGGTTCAACTCTTGCGGCCTTGGCACACACAATGGGTGGTCACCCGACCTCTAAATTTTTCATTCTATAAAAATCCAAAAATAATCTTTAAAAGTGTTTTAACCATAAATAATAGTATCCATTATTTATCTTGATTTATTCTAACCATTATACTTATCCAAAATACTTATGTACAAACTCACAGTCCCAAATTTATAAGGTAGGTAAACATAGTGAAGATCCATTTTTCCACAGAATAAAATTTGAATAAATTCATCATGTATTCTTTTAAAACAATATAAAACTATGAATTATTATGAAACCTTATTGATTACATTCATGATCCATTATTCCTTGCAGAATATTTCATATACTCTTTATATCCAAAAATGTTTTAAACTCCAATAAAGATGGAATATACAAATAACTAATCAATTTCAATGCATGTGAGAATATCCAATATAAATTATCTGAATCAATCATATCTTATTCCAATATCACTATCTCAGTATTAGAACCATGTCAAGGTTTATCTTTCCCTCAGCCATATATTTTCCAAAAACATTAACCAGCTATTGAGTCACTTTTTTGGTTCCAGACAATCACAAATCCTTAATGAAATAGTATTGTAGTACAATCCTTATATACTCTAGAATTCTTATAACATGTAAATCATTAATAAAATACTCAAATGAAATAATATAATAATAACAACATAAGAACTCTAATAATTCCTCTTAATATTAGGTTGTATCATAACATGATTATTATCCAATAAGAGAAATTGGGGTATAGTCTGATGATTTGGACATTGATTCACGTAGTGTGTCAACTCCTTGCAGATGAAGCATTGAAAATATGAAACCATATTCTTACCCTTGCAAGCACGCACTCTTTGTCCTTTTTCTCCACACACATAACAAACTCTCATTCACTTCATGAATACCTAGGTGATTCTCTCCACAGTTATCACATATGGGAAAACCATATTTCCCTTATTACCTTTATCCGCCTTTCTCTCTACCATCTTTTTCTTCATTGTCTTCCTTTAAAATCCATAGGTCTCAATAAATTGATTACATATCTTATTAACATAAGATACTATCTATTCAAAAGATGATAATCTGTGGGAGACAATTTCTTTTTTAAATGTGGGCTTAATACCATGAATGATATGATATTTCATACTCTTCGGATCATGCGTATTACTGGAGTTTTCATTCCATCTACTAGGAACCATTTATACACAATGACATACTCTTGGTTATTTTATGAATCACAATTCATAATTCCAAACTTCTAAAATACCTAACGTAAATTGAAAAGTTTATGCATATAATACATAATCATAAAAATGTTTTCATTGAAGAGGTATTTACTCATAAATCCTTCCTAATGGATTATAATGAAAATATTAATTATCCTAAGCATATCCCCCGGGAGTGTCATAACCAAGAGTGCTGCAAGGTACGTTGTCGTGCACCAGGATAGCTCGGGTCCTACACAAAACTCCTTGTCAGATTATTCACTCCTAGGTACATCTGTGCCAGAGCCACATCTACCTACTCGTATCCAGATAGGGATGTATTTCTTTGAAAATACACATAATCTCTACATTACCAAAATTCTATAAAGTTCTTCTATTCTAATCCTCAACGTCTATCTTAGGTTAATGTTCTCTAATAAGTGTTTATCTAAATCTATTTCCAAGTTCGATGCTAAACTTCCTCTAATACCAACTGTAACCCCCCAACCCTAGTTACCCAGAGTCAGTACATTATTTTAATACATTGGCTTGACTATAAGGAATAATGTCCCGAAGGGCCGATCAGTTTACCAGTCTTGGAAAATAGATTACTAAGATTAACACTACATTAAATTATAAAATTAAATACAATAACAATATTGTCTCAATTTACGACATTCATATCCCATAGACTATCCCTACAGGCCAGTCATAATAAATTTCTTCACATCTTGGAAAAAATAAAACATGGAAAGGGGTGAGCTCAGATGCTGAGTAAGGATAAAAATATAGTGGAAGTTTCATAAATAATAATAAACATTTAATTCAATGTATAATACTAAAAAAATCCTTTTACAAATAAACATCAACATAATATGGAAAATATAAATCGAAATAATTCCATTTAGTTATTCACATAGAAATTCTACTGGTTGAAAAATCACATGCAACAACAATAACGAATTTCATAATGATGGAATTCATAATACCATACTTCATAACCCCCTAGTCAAGGCCTTATTCCAATACTACAAATAAAATGTTTTTCGTGGCCTTGTTCCAATACAGTAGTTTGTATCATTAAACCAACTGATGCATCAAGGAGCTAGAGAGGGATCCGCCCGTCACATACTAAGAACAATGCATTCCTCATATGAAAATGTTTAAACATAACATAAACATTCCTATTAAAACTAGAATAATAAATTTCAATACATTATCCATAAAAAATTAATGGTAAGAAAATAACACATCCATAGTCAAACACATCACAAAACCTTCAATATAATAAAGATGATTTGTATCAACTTCAAACAAGTTTGAAATCTATCAATGGAAGTTGATATAGATGAAAATGATTTGTAGAACTCATTGAGAGAAATATCACTTTTTCATGAAAACATTTAATAGTAACACACTTTTCTAAAGAAGACATTTAAAGAAATTTTTGAATCAATGTGTCCCATTCCACTTTGAAACTTTTGAAAGGAATTATCATTTTAAAAACATTCATGTCGATAGAAATAAATCCTTAAAACCATTTTAAAAACGAAGACATTAATGATAATTTTTTAGAAGAATAAATCATTAAAAAATTAAAATGGTGTTTTTAAAAGAGTCCCTTTTAAAGATTACCTTTTAAAACACTTTTCTGAATCATGGATATGGATAATAAATATGTCCCAGGTGATACATAAAAACAACCTTGGATTACAATGAGATTGTGAAATTAACCCTTAAATTCTACTTCTCTTTGGGCGAGGGTATGTTAAACATCTATATAATATATAAATCATTTTTATTAAATTATACAATAACCATATACATAAATATTCTATCATATATGATCTTCTAATATTACATTGTTAATATTATTTTAGCATTATCATCATTTCAGGTGTTAACTGATTTGTTTTTCCTTTTATGTTTTGTTACGTAAGCCTTATTTATTATGGATAGGATGTATTTTATTCAAATACAAATTGATATCAAGTTATTAAATAGTATTTTTAATCATAAAATTAAAATTATTCTTGAATTGTAATGATGGGGAATGAATCTCATCGCGTTCATGGAGATGATAATCTGTATGTACGCATTAGCGACAATATCATTATATTGATGGTGAAATCGTATATAATTGGATGGTATATCATATATAAAGAATTATTAATGTGTAATATTTATTATTAACATCAGTTACACTCATTATTATACCCATCCAAATAATAAAGTGTTTGAATAACAAACTACACCACGACGTGGAGCTGATAAGTTGTACGTACGAACGTATGGTGAATTTGTCATTTATAGGATGGATAGAATAACAAAAATGGTTTTAAAATATTTATAATAACATAAAATTATGTAGGAGGTGAAGGAGTTATTATTTTGGTATGGAAACAACAAATAAATTGGAAGTGGATGAAGAAAAGAACTAGAAATTGGGTGATGAAATTATTATCTCCTCTTCGGGTGTTTCCTTTTGAGTTGATCAAAATGGATCCATAGGTTGGATTTTAGATAAAATTAATGACTCTAGGTTGATTTTAGGGAACATGGGAGGATATTTGGGAAGGTTTTTTCTTAGACAAATGGCTTTGTAGGTGTGATTATGAGAGAATGGGGCGTACCCTTTTATAAGAGGAATGATGGTCATTTTATGAAAAGCTTGAAATATTATTTTATTATAAAATCATTTATGGTTTATAATGGCTCCAAAAAGATTTATTTATGTTTAAGGTGGGGATGGGTAGATAACCACCCAACCAATAGGTTTTAGACAGGTTTAGGACACCATATAAACCTTATATTTTAGATTTAACAATTTGGTAAATAGTTTAACTTTTACCGTGTCTTCTTGTATTTTTACACTATATGGTTAATAAACTAACTCTAAACTTACAAGAAAAAATTAAATGATTAATTAATGATATATATAATATTATTTATTCCATTTGGACAAATTTTAGATTTTTTGGAATATTATATAATTTAACAACTTAATATTTGTTTTAAAAACTCATTTTTGTCAATTTTAACAATACTTAATAATTGGTTTTTTCTGAAAGTCATCACAACTTGATTACTTCAAACAGGATCCATTGAATCAACCATAAAATTTCATTTTCACCTATAAAAATCATGGATGTCATAAAAACATTGAAATTATATTTATATTAATATTTATAATACCATTTATTTGATGCTTTCATTAATTAGGTCATTAGTACTTCATTATTGTGTCATAAATAAATTTATTTATTTAATATTTAAAAATTATAAATAAAATACCAATTTTTAGGAAATATCTTTATATTTATAATGAATATTTATAGTCGAATTTATCTTATGTATAACCTTATATTACAAATTGTTCACTTAATAAACATTGAATTTAACACTTTTAAATCTTCATTGAATAAAATAATAATAAATGTCCTAATATATTACATGGGAACCTAAAGGATCATAATTTATTTATAAGGTTGTTTTTGGTCGAATTACACTTATCCAATATAATTAGGACATGTTTTGGGGTAATTATAATATCATTTTTAGCTTTAATTTCCCTATTTACTTTTAATCGTGGTAAATAAAAGGAAAAAGTTACTGTTCACCAACAATTATTTTCATCATATTGAATAAAATTTTACTTACTGATTTCAACCGTGTCTCTCATATTTTTGAAATTCAACTCAGACAAGCAGTAAAATTATTTTTTTTAAAAATTTACAAATGTGCCTAGGAGGTGGGTAATATAGGTTAAAAAGTTAAATAAAATTTTAAACATTTATTTTTATTATAAAAGGACTCAAATTACTTACATTGACATATATAGGTATTATATATATAATTTTTCTAAAAATAAATTTAAACAAAATAATTAATTATTTAAATAAAAAGTCAATTTTTAATAATAACACTGTGTTATTCACTATTCGTGAAAAATTGAAATATTTCAAAAAAATATCAAAAATTCAAACTAAGTTAATTTTGATATTATGAATTAAAAAATGATTTCTATTTTACCATATTGAAAACATAGAAGTCACATTTATAAATATAAAATTAATTCTCATTCTCAAAACTAAAATGTGGGTTCTTAAAAAGTAAAAACTATCAAAAGATTGACTTGTGTTTATGTCAAAATAAATGTTAAATTTTATATAATGAACTAAATTGTATTAAATGATAATAATATAATCTAATTATACTTCAAAACCATTCTAGTTCATAATTTATCACTATAAAGTATTTTGATTATAATTGTTTTTTTCAATTAAAACGTAGTATTTTTTACTGTTATTTAAAATATGAAAGTTATCAGAAAAGTACAAAAAAATTAACCATTTTTTTAGTTCTAATTCTAAAGAATAATTTAATATCATTGAATTTAATATATAAAAGTGTCAAATATTTATTTTAAAAAGGTTTCTCCATTAAAACGTGGTAAAATTACATTCTTTTGAAAAATAATTATTTTATCTAAAAAAATGAATTTGTTCTTATATTTTGAATAGGAAAAACATAATAAGTATGTTAAAATTATATAGAGTATATAAGATTCATAAAGTAGTTAAAACTATTCATAATCACTTTTTGAACGGCTAGTTTGGTAAGTTGTGGTGCGCTCGAACTCGGTGTTGCTTGTAGTGCAAGCTATTGAATTACATTAATTAGATAACATACTATGAAATATTGGGGGTGGTATATTAACCTCTCTTTCAATAAATTTTTTCCTCACAATTTGAAATTGTTCTTCAAAAATAAAAGGTTAAAAATAGAAATATACCTTTGTGGAAAACCCACTTTGAAATTCGGTTAATAAAATTTAGTCTTAATTAGAGGGAAATGGAAATAAAATAGTGACCAAATTATGATCTAGATTAGAAGAAAATTGGATTCAATTAAAGAAAAACAATTGGAGGAATAATGTAAACATTGATAGGGAGTTATTGAGGTCA
The DNA here is from genome assembly GCA_963277665.1 of Viscum album. Classification (NCBI taxonomy): domain Eukaryota; kingdom Viridiplantae; phylum Streptophyta; class Magnoliopsida; order Santalales; family Viscaceae; genus Viscum; species Viscum album. The sequence continues at coordinate 1,596,888,106 of OY728150.1, forward strand.
TCCATCACAAACAAGTGTAAAATTGAGGGCCTCAAAGACATTAATCTATGATGATTTAAAATATCGTTCTTTCAACAAAACATAAGGTATTAGGATAACAAATTTTTGGTTTTAAGATCCCTTCACTAAAGTTTAAGAATTTATTTATTCATAGAATAGGAGGAAAAAATTATTTGACAAGTAGAGTTTCATCCTTCATCTAATTCCAATCACAAAATCATCTTTCACTCCAAAAATATAATGGAATTCATAAATACTCTATTTATCCTAATCGTATAGGGTTCCAAAAATAATGAATTTATAATTCATTTTTCAGACTATTTAAATAAAACTACTTTATAAAAACCAGTACAACATGTATGCCAATAGTAAGTGATTCACCTTTGTCTCCCTTCAGTTGCTGGTTCAAGTCTTACGGCCTTGCTGGACGCGATAGGTGGTCTCCCAACATCCAGATTGTCCTTTTTATAACAATCCAAAAATAATCATAAGAAGTTTTTTAACCATAAACAATAGTATCCATTGTTTATCATGATCCATTCCAACCTATATACTTATCCAAAATACTTATGTCCAAACTCACAGTCCAAAATTTATAAGTAAGGTAAACACAATGAAGATCCTTTTTTCCACGTAATAACATGTGAATAAATTCATAATGTACTATTTTAAAACACATTAACAATATGAATTAACATAAAACCTTATTGATTATATTCATGCTCCCTTATTTATTATTGAATATTGGATATACTCTTTATATCCATAAATTTTGTAAACTCCAACAAAGATGGAATATACAAATCACTAATCAGTTTCACGAAGACATAAATATACAATATAATTTATCCAAATCAATCATATCTGTAGATACCCAAATATTGACGTACATGGAAATTACATTACTTCATCGGAATACATAATACATAACAAAAACCAACACTCAAAGATCATAATAATTTAGTGTCTTTGGAAACACAAAATATAATCTTATAATTGTGGTGAAAGATCTTCAACATATCCCATAAAGATCATCCCTTTTTTTCTTACCTAAAACCTTTCTTTATATCCTAGGGAAAATAAACCATATAAAGGGTGACCTCAAATGCATATTAAGGGTATGAATGGAGAAAATAAAACAAACCATATACATTTGAACTTCAAAACCTGAACATAAAGATTACACATCAAAATCTTGAGTTTTGAAATAAATCTTGGAAGTACATAAGGCATAGGTCATAAAAGAACATTAATCATGATAAAATAGAATTGTAATAAAACATTTAATTATGGAAAACCATTATGAACATGATATTATTTCCATAGTAGCCAAGGCATTGCTGCCGAGACCATCTTGGTGGACAAAGTCCCTTTTTGAATTGAGTTCAATCCTCGTCCCAGTCCTGAAATTCCAAACCGGATTAACTTACCATTCCAGCCATCTATATCTCATGAGATATAAATCATTACCCAATGAATTGGAGGGACATATAGGTCCGACCCATCTCATAATCTAATCATTTTTACTTGTTCCACAACATAAACATAAATGATTCATCATAACCCACAGAATAAAAATGGGTTTCACAAACATCTTCCCATCATAACATAATCCGTATAGAAAAATGGATATAATTTCATCATAAGAAAGTTGAAACCATGTAAATCATATAGAAATTATAATTGAAACATACACATATGAAATAATTCCATCTTATATGGAAAATGGATTTAAGAAAACACTTAAATGAATTCATAAGGAAAATATCCTTTCTTTTCCAAAATCATTTTATTTTCACAAAATGCCATGCAATTTTAAAAGAAAATGAATTTTATGAAAATAGCCATTAAATCTTTTAGAGTAAGATTCATGAAAATGAGGCGTTATGAAACCGTAAAAATCCTCTCATGCAGTATAAGTTAAAAATACCATTCTTCTTGTACTTTTGTCTGAAAAGTCAAAATGTTCATCGTGTGGTAAAAAAAGTAAGATTCCATTCAAAACATGTGGTAAATTTATAAAATGGTTAAAAAGTAATTTAAAAATACAAGAAAACATTTTTAGAAAACATGAGCATGGATGATAATAGTACCCCCAGTAATTACTTACGAAAAACAATCCCGGATAAGAACGAGATTGGAATACTAATCCCTTACCTTAGGTATGATATGCTTCGTACGTATCTGAACCTATTGTATATTGATTTAAATAATTTCATTGATTTATTATAGAATCATATTCATTGTTATGATATCATATATGGTTCACTTATAACTTTATATTACCAGTTCTTCTGTAAATTTCATTTTAAAGCAGCGTTTTGGGTAAAATCATTTCATTTGTCATATGTGTTTTGAAATGTTGTTCTTGGTATTATTACATATATAATGATTCACATAATTCCATAATGTAAAAAATTATTAATATATAATATATATTCAGTATATAATTATATATGATAGATTGATAAATGGAATGAAATACACCGTTCATGGAGAGGGTAGGCCGTGCGTACGCATGAACGCTGTTTTCGTTTCCTTATTGAATTCAATGTAATTAAGTAATTGAAAAATATATGTACATAAATGGAGTATCATTATTATGTAATATCTTTCATGATTATTTATTATATATACTTTATAATCATACTTTAATGGTAAATCATGGAAAATGAATCTCATCGCGTTCGTGGAGACGGTAGTTCGTACGTACGTACGAGTGATGATATCATTCTCATGATTGTGGAATTGTATTGAAGTGTTTGTATAATATTTCAGAATCAATATCACATTACAATAATCATATATAATTATTTATTTACACCATTATACCCATCCAAATAATGTGGTGGTGGAAAACAGATTACACCACAGCGTGGAAACGGTATTTCGTACGTACGCACGCGGGGTGATTTCATTTTCCATAGGATGGATAGAAGATGAAATTGGGTTGTTTAATATTTATAATAAAATATCATTATATGAGTGATACAGATGATATTAATTTATGATTAAACAAATAAATAAAAATAAGTATAAGAAGAAATAAATTTCAAAGAATCGGTAATAGATATTACCTCATCTTTGACGCGCCTCTTCTTAACCACTTCTTAAGGCACTAGGGATGGTCTTTTTAGGAGACCAGAACCTCTATATTGTTTATCAGGAATATTAGAAGGGAAATGGGTAGGGGTTGGCTGAGCTTCAGGGCTCAAAAGGGTTTTAAGATAAGAGGGAAGGGGTTCCCTTTTTATAAAGGAGGAGATTGCGTATAGTGAAAGACTCCTTTGTTGTTATGTATAGTATAATCCAACCATATTTCATTTATACATTGAATATATATATATATATATATATATATATATACACCCTCAATGTTGCACGGAATAACTACTATCAAATGAACATGAAATTGTGTGTAACACAATCCAAGAATATTGTTGCATATAATGAAAGCTAATATGTTGTTGCGTATAGCGCAAGATAATTTGGTGTAGCGTACAACAGAAGATATGAAATAAATTAAAAACAATGTATCTCATAAAATCTCAGGGTGTTACATTCTACCCCCTTAAAATGAATTTCACCCTTGAAATTCGTCGGGATTATTAATGGTTTATTACATGAGAGGTTCTTTCAAAGAAACCCACATTGAAAAAAGGAATACCAAAACTTTTCTTTAAAAACTAATGTATGAAATGTAACGGTTATCCAAAATAACTAATCATTGTGTTTACACATAGGATAACATAGGTGAAAATATGGATATGGAAGAGAAATCTTACCATCAAGTTCTGATGGAGAGTGGTAGAGGACATTGCTATGATAAATCCAACAGTCACAATGCCATAAATTTGTGATGATCTAAGGTACCATCTGATTCATTAGATATGAGAGCACTAGGACACCATTTTTGGTTTTCAATATCATTTCCCTAATGTTGATGAATTTTTTGAATTAAAAGAAATACTTACTTGATTTTGGTACAATCTCACTGTTGTTTGTGTCTTGTACAATTTTCACTTCATCTTTTAAAGAAATGAAGTTGAATTTTTCTTTTGTGTTGTGTTAATAGATCATGCGATAGAATGTTAGTTCATTTCATTTGTCTTAAACAAAAGGTTAGAATAATTTATTGAATATACATAAGTCCATTTATAGAGAGATTAATCATAGATGGTCCCTAAAATGGACTTATACTTCATATATCATAAAACATAATAAATTAAAACTAACTTATACTAAACAAGTTCTTCCTGTAGGCCAATGGTAGGTGAAAAAGGCATGTAACACTTTGGTTGTGGGTTCGATTCCCACAGCCTTGTCTGACGCGATGGCGTGTCGCCCATCCTATTGGTTGTACTTTTTCTAAAGCTACACTATTATAACATTCCAGCAATAATATCGAAAAAAGTTCTAGCCTTAAACAATAATATCTTAATTCGTTCCAATATTTAGGCTTATCCAAAATACATCTGCCCAAGCTCATATTATAAAGAAAACAATTACAAGAAATTTCATCTACCGAGCATGTGAATACCATCATTTATCCCCAAAATATCATAAAATATATCTTGTTGGTCACATTCTAGACATGTGAATACCTTAATCATGTATTCTCTTGAAAAATGAATACCCATTGAACCTTAGTGAGAACATTAATGCTGTCAAAAGCTAACTTAGTCAACATACCTTAATCCAAAAAATTTTGTATACTCAAACCATGATATCACTTTGTCCTCATATCAGTCATGAGCTCATTAATACTATCAAACATTTAATTTTCTCCTTATCCCTTAATTATGCGCATATCATCTGCTTTCAAAAATATTTGAATCACTTTTCATGGTTACCGGTACCATATAATTATCAAAAACCACATTAAACCATTACATAGATATTCCATTGTTCCAAAATTACTAAAAATGAGATTCCTCAACATTATTTTGTAATCCCTTTACATAAACACATAATCATTTCACCACATTGTTGTCATACTCAAAATTTCTAATAGTGATTTCATGTGACTTCCCTTTGTCCTTTGGCTTAAGTGGTTTCTCACGTTGAGCAGCATTAACCCTTGTATTAGGACATTGATTAGCATAATTCCCCATTTCCTAGAAATTGAAGCATTGCGGTGTTGGTGGTGCGTTCTCTATAGTCTTTTCGTTATTTATAACATTAACAACCCTTTTTTCAATTACTTTGACACTCATCTGCTCGATGACCAGCTTTTCCACACATTTAATTTTTTCTAATCCCTTTAAGACAATCTCCACTATACTTATTTCCACAATTTGAGCATAAAGAAACATTCATCTTCTTTTCACCATTAATCTGAGATTTATCATGGAACCCCATTATTTTTTCTTGTCAAAACCATGAGATGAATATGTTATACCAACATCCATTTCTACCTTGATAGCACGCCACAGAAATTCTTCATAGCTACTGAAGTCTTTTAAAGGTAATTCACTTCGAAGACTTGGTTTTAAGCTAGTGAATAATCGATCAACATTAATTTCAGGTTGGATGATAAAACAAGATGCATACCTTGCAAGCCTTGTAAAATTCGCTTCATATATACCAACAGATTCATCATCCTTTTTCTTAATCTCAAGGAAATCATTTTCCATATTTGTTCAAAGGATAGAAGGGAAGTAATTATTGAAAAATAAGTTCTTGAACTCACCCCATTCCAAGGATTTTATTTAATCTCACAGACTTGTATTCATTATTAGAGTTCACCATTGATCAGCTTCACCTTCTAAATAGTAAATAGCCAGAATAACTTTTTCATGTTCCGAACAGTGAAGTATAGAAAATATATTTTCAATGTTACTGGTCCATTGATTAGCAACTAGTGGATCAGAAGACCCACTGAAAGAAGGTGGATGTTTCCTCATGAAGAACTCAATAGAATATTGTTACCTTTTCTGCTCATTTAGAAGTCTAGAATGATTCAAAGCTCTTGTAAGTATAGAAATATTATTTTGCACTCCATCTCCCATAACGTTTGTTTTTTAGGACAATCATTGCATCATCCATTACATTTATCAATAGGATTCCTTCAGGTTCCAGCCATCTTCTAAAACCCAAAAAGAATAGTGTGAGAGGCAAAAATCAAGCTAGGAAAAACAATATAATAAAGGGTGAGTAACTTCAATATATAACATCTTAGAGTTAATTCAATGATTGTTACTGTAATTCTAGGACTATAATATATACTTATACTTAACCTTAGGGACATCCCTATACATACCTTAGAAATATCTCTAGGGATGTCACTAAAGTTTTCACATCCTAGTTTCCAATGGTGAACTAATCTTTTCCTCTGATACCAATTGTAATGGTCTAGAACTACATCCAGTGGACTAGAATTGATACCTAACAGGGAACTCCATGGGAGGCTACACCCCATAGATGGGACACACCACCATCCCCAGTGGTAGCCATTTTCTCATGAATCCCTTGGGCGGAGAGCCATCCTTCGTCCAACGCTCACATGTAAGAGTTCTCAATGATTAGATTTATTCCTACCTCCTTTGCCTCTGATACCAACTGTAAAGTCCCAAAGCTTGACTTACATGGACATTAAATTACTTTTTCGGAAAAATTAATACATAACAAAAACCAACACTCAAGGATCGTAATAGTTTAGTGTCTTTGGAAACTGAAACATAATCTTCTAATCATGGTGAAAGATCTTCAACATCTCTCATAAAGATCTTCCCCTTTTGTTTTCATACCAAAAACATTTATTTATATCTTGGGGAAAAGAAAACATATAAAGGCTGAGATCAAATGCTCAGTAAGGGTAATCATGGATAATATAAAACAAACCATATACATTTTAACTTCAAAACATGAACATAAAGTTTACACATCAAAATCTTGAGTTGTGAAATAAATCATGGTAGTACATAAGGAATAGGTCATAAATGAACATTAATCATGATAAAATAGAAGGGAATAAAACAATTAATTGTGGAAAACCATTAAGCACATGAAATGATTTCTATAGTAGCCATGGCATTGCTGCCGAGACCAACTTAGTGGACAAAGTCCCTTTCTGAATCGAGTTCACTCCTCATTCCAGTCCTGAAATACTAAACTGGATTAACTTACAGTTCCAGCCATGTCTGTCTCATGAGATATAAATCTTTACCCAATGCATTGGAGGGAGATATAGGTCCCACCAATCTCATAATTAAATAATTATTACTTGTGACACAACATAAACATAAATCATTCATCATAACCCAAAGAATAAAAATGGGTTTAATAAACATCTTCCCATCATAATAAAATCCATACAAAAAAATGGATATCTTTTCATCATAAGAAAATTGAAACCATGTAAATAATAGAAAAATAATACTTGAAACATACACATATGACATAATTCCATCTTATATGGAAAATGGTTTTGATAAAACACTTGAAATGAATTCTCGAGGAAAATATCCTGTATTCTTCAAAATCATTTTCTTTTCACAAAATTCCATGAAATTTAAAAATAAAAGGATTTTTTTGAAAATAGTCATTAAATCTTGTATAGTAAGCTTCCAGAAAATGATGCGTTATGAAGCCGTAAAATTCCGTTCACGCCGTATAAGTTAAAAATAACATTCTACTCAAACTTTTTTCAGAAAAGTCAAAAAGATCCATGTGTGGTAAACAAAAGAAATACTCCTTTCATAACATGTGGTAAATTTAAAAAATGTGTAAAAAGGAATTTAGAAATACATGAAAACATTTTTAGAAAACAAGGGCATGGATGATAAGAATAACCCCAGTAAATACTTATGAATAACACTCTCGGATAAGAATGAGATTGGAATAGTAATCCCTTACCTAAGGTCTGATATGCTTCATACGTATCCGAACCACCTATATAATGATTTAAATAATATCATTTACTTATTAAAGAATCATATTAATTGTTATGATATCATATATGGTTCACTTATGACTTTATATTACCCATTCTTTTGTAAATTCCATGTTAAAGTAGGGTTTTCGGTAAAATCGTTTCATTTATCGTACGTGTTTCGACATGTTTTTCTTGGTATTTTTAATTATATATTGATTACATAATTCCAGAATTTAGAACATGATTTATATATATATTATATATTCAGTATATAAATATATATGACAGATTGATAAATGGAATGAAATACACAGTTCATGGAGATGGTAGGTTGTGCGTATGCATGAACACTGTTTTCGTTTCCTTAATGAATTAAATGGAATTAAGTAAATGAAACATATATGTACATAAAGATAGTATAATTATTATTTAATATATTTCATTATTTTTTAATATATATACTTTATAATCATACTTGAATGGTTAATCATGGAAAATGAATCTCATCGTGTTTGTGGAGAAGCTAGTCCGTACATACGCATGAGCGATGATATCATTCCCATGATCGTGGAATTGTAGTGAAGTGTTTGTATAATATTTCAGAATCAATATAGCTTTAAAATAATAATATATAGTTATTTATTTACACCATTATACCCATCCAAGTAAGGAGGTGGTGGAAAGTAGATTACACCATGCCGTGGAGATGGTCTTCAGTACGTACGCACGCGCGGTGATTCTGTTTCTCGTAGGATGGATAAAAGATGAAATTGGGTTGTTTCATATTTATAATAACATATAATTATATAAGTGACACTAATGAAATTAATTTAGGATTAAACAAATAAATAAGAATAAGTAGAAGAAGAAAAAAATTGCAAAGAATCGGTAATGTATATTACCTCTTCTTTGATGCGCCTCTTCTTAACATCTTTTTAAGGCACTAGGGTTGGTCTTATGAGGAGACCTGAACCTATATAATGTTTATAGGGAATATTAGAAGGGAAATTGGTAGGTTTTTTCCAATATTCAATTCTCAAAAGGGTGTGTAGAGAAGAGGGAAGGGGTGCCCTTTTTATAAGGGAGGAGAGGGGTACCTTTATAATTATAAGAAATATTAATTTATAATAAATTCCAACCCCATATAAAAACATCTAAAATTACTCAAATACAAATATTAGATGAGATAGGGTTGTAATATCATAAACAAATTAAATTTAGACATATTTTTAATTTATTTTAAACATTATCAACTTGATTTATCCTTATTTATTCAATTTAATTTTATTTGTGGTAATAAGATTATAAATTTTAAATTGTTATAAATAATATCTTATGTGTTGTGAATTGTCCATAATTTTATTATTTATTACATTTTAGACCATTTAAATTTTAATTTATAATTTTTAAATATTTTATTTTATTTTTAAAAAATTTTATAATATGTAATTTTTATAAAATAACAAGTGTCAATTTTGACACTATTCATTTATTTGAATTTAAATATACTATATACAGAAAATATGTTCGAAATAAAAGATTTAATAGATTAATAACAGTTCATCTTTATCTATAAAATTAGTGTAGTACATTAAATAGTTCATATAATATTTATTTTAATACTTTTAAAATCATTTATTTGATATTTCAATGAATAAAATAAATTCAACATCACTATTGTGTCATAATTAAAGATAATTATTTAATCCCTAAAAATTATAAATAAATTCATATGATGTAGATAATTCTATTATATTTCTACGGAATATTTTTATCCGAGGTTTTATGATGTTTATCACTAAATTAAAATTATTACACTTATATGATTTAAGAAAGTGACATGTTGTCACTTTCTTTGGTTTTAATAATAATTATATTATTTCATGGTCAAAAGTCCATGAAATGAATATAGTACGACCCTTATGTGATATGGGACGACTTTTATTCATCCAATAAGATTTTTTCAAGTGTTAGGGTAATTTTATATCTTATTTTTACCCTTAATTAACAGATTTACCTTTAACTGTAGTAAATAAAAATTACCATAGTTACTACTCATAATATCAAAAAAATAAAAGTAACATATTAACATAATTTGGACTCACTGAATTCAAATATGGAATCCATTTTACAAAATTCAAAACATAGAAGTTGCAGTAACTAATTTAAAATTAATCATGTTGATAAGAAAACGGGTTTTAAAAGTTAATACATTGCAAAAGAATGAAATGATTTTACCTACGAATTCAACGTAAAATAAATGCAAATGACATACATTATATTAAATGGTAATAATATATTCAATTTATACTTTAAAATAATTATATATTTTAATTTAACTATATAAATAATTACGACGAAATAAGTTGTTTTTAATTAAAATATAGCATGTTATTACTATTCATTAAAATATTAATGTTATCAGAATAATATGAAAAATTTATCCAATGTAAATTTTTATATCATGATTACAATGAAGAATTAAATTATGTCAAGTTTTACTAATAAACATGTCAAAAACTAGATTTAATGTGGGTGCACCATCAAAAGGCAGCAAAAATTCATTTATTTAAAATACTTATTTTACCCGATAAATTTATTTTGTTCACATACCATGTTTTATAAAATGTGTAAGATGAATAATAATGTTATAAAATTATAAATGTAGTTAATAATATTCATAGAGGGTAGTCCATAATAATACTATAACAATATATCATTGTATAGTGAAACCCGATATTGTGTACTACACACGCTATCGAGGAAGGTCGTGATTGCGTGTAACGCAAGACAAATCAGGGTTTCATATATTGAAAGACTCTTTTGTTGTTGCGTATAACAAAATCCAACCATATTTCATTTATACATTTAATACATATACATTTATATATATACACACACTCAATGTTGAGTATAATAAATACTATCAAACGTACATGAAATTGTGTGTAACAAAATCTAAGAATAGTGTTGTGTATACTGTAAGATAATATGGTGTTACGTATAGCGCAAGATAATCTTGGTGTAGCATACAACATAAGATATGAAAGAAATTAAAAAGAATATATCTCATAAAATCTTGGATTGTTACAATGTATAATTCCAAAATCACTACACTAGTATTAAAACCATATTATGTTTTATCTTTCTCTCAACCATATACTTTTCAAAAACATTAACCTGCTATTGAGTCACTTTTCTTGGTTCCACACAATCTAAATTAATTAATGAAATAATACTGCAGTACAATCCCTATATACTCTATAATTCTTATTATATGTACATAATTAATAAAATACTCAAATGACACAATAAATTAATGAAAACATAAGAACTCTAATCATTCCTCTTAATCATCGGTAGTATTATAACATGATTATTATCCAATAGTAGCATTTATGGTATACTCTCATGATTTGGACATTGGTTTGCGTAATGTATCAACTCCTTTTAGATGAAGAATTGTATATTTGAAACCTTTTTCTTACCCTTGCAACCACACACTCAGTGTCCTTTTTCGTTACACTTATAAGAAACTCACATTCTATTCAATCATTTACCAATGTGATTCTTTCCACAGGTACCACATTTAGGAAAATCCTTAATTCCCTTATTCCCTTTATCCATCATTTTCTCTACCATCCTTTTATTCTTTGGTTTCCCTTCATATCCAAAGGACTCATAAAATTATGTACTTATCTTATTAACACATGATAATATTTATTAATATGATGACAATAAGTGGGAGAATTATCCTTTCTAAATGTTGACTTAATGCCATGAATGAAATGATCCTTCTTACACTTTGGATCAGGCGTATTGCTGGAGTTCACATTCCATCTACCAGGAACCATTTATAAACAGTGACATGAACTTGGTTAGTTTACGAGTCTCAATTCATATTTCCAAACATGTAAAATATATAACATAAATTGAAATGTTTATGCATTTAATGCTTAATAATAGAAATGTTTTCATTGAGGAAGTATTTTCTCATAAATCCTTCCTAATGGCTCGTAATGAAAATATGAATTATCCTACGCATATCCCCCGAGACATTCCTAACCAATAGTGCAGTAGGGCCTGTTGTTGTGCACTAGGATACCCCGGGTGAAACCCGAATCTCCCTTTCAGTGTTTTCACTTCTAGGTACATCTGTACGAGAGTCGGATCTACTAGCTCGTATCTAGATAGAGATGTATTTCTTAGAAAATACACAAAATTTCTACAGTACCAAAATTCTAGGAAGCTCTTCTATACTAATCCTCAAAGTCTATCTTAGGGTAATGGTCTCTAATAAGAGTTTATCTAAATCTATTTCCAAGGATAGTGATAAAATTCCTCTTATACCAATTGTAACGCCCCAACCATAGTTACCCAGAATCAGTGCATTTTTTTAATACATTGTCTTGATTACTAAGAATGAAGTCTCAAAGGACAAATAAATTTAGTAGTCATGGAAAATAGATTATATACATGAATGTTACATTACTTTATAAAATGAAATACAACAACAACATTATCTCTATTTTCCACCTTCATATCTTTTTGACTATCCCTGCAGGTTAGTCGTCATATAATTATTCACATCTTGTGAAAAATAAAACATAGAAATAGGAGATCTCAGATGCTCAGTAAGGATAACAATATAGTGGACCATTCATAAATAAGCATAAACAATTAAGGCAATGTATAAGACTAAAATAAAATCCTTTTAAATATAAAGTTCATCATAATATGGAAAAATATAAATCGAAATAATTCCATTTACTTATTCACATGGATATTCTACTAGTCGAATAATCACATTCAATATGAATAGAGAATTTCATAATGATGGAATGCATAATTCCAGACTTCATAACCACATAGTCATGGCCTTGTGCTAAGAATACAAATAATATTTTGTCATGGACTTGTTCCAAGACAGTAGTTTTTCTCATGAGTCCTACCGATGCCTCAAGGAGCTATAGCGGGCTCCACCCATCACATACTAAGTCCAATGCATTCTTTATATGAAATGATTTAAATATAACATAAACATTCGTATAAAAACTAGCATAAGAAATTTCAACATATTACCAATAAACCATCAATGTTATAAAAATAACACGTCCATAATCAAACATATCACAAAAGCATCAATACAGTAAGGAATATTTGTATCAACATCAAACATGTTTAAAATACATTAAAGGATGTTGACATTAATGAAAACTATTTGTAAAAATCATTGAGAGAAATATCCCATTTTTATAATAACATGTAAAAGTCAGATAATTTTAATAGGAAGACATTTAAAGTCCTTTTTAAATCAAAGTGTCCCATACCACTTTCAAACTTTATAAAGGAATTATCATTTTAAAAACATTCATGTCTATATAAATATATCCTTAAAAATCATTTTACAATCATGAAAATTAATGAGAAAGGATTAGATGAATAAATCACTAAAACATTTAAAATGATGTTTTATTAAAAGATTTTCTTAAAAAGAATCCATTTTGGAACACTTTTATGAAACATGGACACAAATAAAAAATATTTCCTAGTAGATACTTACATAAAAACAACCTTGAATAATAATGAGATTGTGAAATTAACCCATACCTTGCACTTCCCTTTGTTCGATGGAACATTAGCCTCCTGTATAATAGTTAAATAATTGATATTAAATTATACTAGAACCATATACATAAATATGATATCATATATGATCATCTAATATTACTTTCTTAATAATATTTTAGTATTATCATCATTTCGGGTTTTAACTGATTTGTTTTCCTTTATATATTTTGTTAATTATGTCGTGTTTTTTATTGATAGGGTGTATTTTATTCATATCAAAAATAATATCAAGTTTTTAAACATTATTTTTAATCATAAAATGAAAATTATTCTTGAATTATTATGATGGGGAATGATTCTCATCACATTCGTGGAGACGGTAATCAGTACGCAAGCACGAGTGACAATATCATTATATTGATTGAGAAATCATATTTAATTTGATGGAATATCATATATATGAAAAAAAATAACATGTAATATTTTTTATTTACATCAGTTATAATCATTATTATACCCATCCAATTAATGAAGTGTTTGAATAACAAACTACACCACGACATAGAGACGAAAATCTATACATACGCACGTATGGTGAATTTGTCATTTATAGGATGGGTAGAATCATTAATTTGGTTGTACCATATTTATAATAACATAAATGTATATAGGAGGTACTGGAGTTATTATTTTTTATGGAAAAAACAACGAATGAGGAAGTGGAAGAAGAAAAGAACGTGAAAGAAGGTGGTGAAATTATTACCTCTTCTTCAGGTGTTTCCTTTTGAGATGATCAAAAGGGCTCCTTGGGTTGGCATTCTGATCAAAGTATGAACTCTAGGATGATTTGAGGGAATTTTGGAGGATATTTGGTCATGGGTTGGATGATCCAAATGTCTTTGGAGGTGGGATTTTGAGAGAATAGGAAGTACAGTATTATAAGTGGGGGAGGGTCACTTTAAAAAAGTTTGAAATATTATTTTATAAGAAAATAATTTTCTGTTTATAATGGCTCCAAATTTATAAATTTATACTCTAGGGGGGATGGGTCGAAAAAATATCAACCAATAGGTTTTAGACAAGTTTAGGTCACCATATTCAATTTATCTTTTAGATTTAACTATTTGTTAAATAGTTTAACTTTTACCGTGTCTTCTTGTATTTTTGCACTATATGGTTAATAAACATACTCTAAACTTCCAATAGAACCTCAAGTGTTTCATTAATGACATATAAAATATTATTTAATCCCATTGAATGAAACTTATATTTTTTGGAATATTATATAATTTAATAATATAGTATTTGTTTTAAAAACTCATTTATGTCAATTTTGACACTATTTAGTATTTGTTTTTTTTGAAAGTCATGAAAACATGATTACTTTGAAAAAAATACTTATAATAAAGCATAACATGTCATATTCAGATAGAAAATTCGTGGATGTCATAAAAACATTTAAATTATATTAATTTTAATATTTATTATACCGTTTATTTTATTCTTTCATTAATAAGGTAATTACTGCTTCATTATTGTGTCATAAATAAATTTAAATATTTAATCTCTAAAAATTATAAATAAAATAAAATTATGTAGGAAATACTTTTATCTTTATTAATAAAATTTATTGTCGAATTTATCTTATTAATAACCTTATATTAAAAATGGTTTAGTTAATAAACATTGAATTTAACACTTTTAACTCTACTTTGAATAAAATAATAATAAACGTCATAATCTTATCCAAGGGGACCTAAAAGATCATATTTTATTCCTAATATTTTTTTTGGTCGAATTAAATATATCTAATAGAATTAGAACATGTGCTAGGGTAATTATAATATCATTTTTACATTTAATTACCCTATTTATGTTTAACCTTGGTAAATAAAAGTCAACAGTTACTATTCAACCAAAATTATTTTCTTCTTATTAAATCACATTTTACATACTGATTTGAACCGTATCTGTTGGAATTTTTAAATTCAACTCATAGAAGTGGTGAAATTATGTTTTATGAAAATTTGCTAACGTGCCTAGAAGGTGGGTAAAATAGGTTAAAAAGTTAAATAAAATTATATACATCTAATTTTGTTATAAAAAACTCAAATGAATTACATTGAATTTGTATAGTGATTATATATCTATTTTTAACATAAAATTTATTTGAATAAAATAAATAATTGTTTAAATAAAAATTCAGTTTCAAATAATAACTCTGTGTTTATCACTATTAATCAAAATATGAAAGTTGTCAGAAAAGTACCAAAAATTTACACAAACAAAAATTTTATCTCCTGATTCTAAATTAAAATTTAATTTTAATAAATTTAATATATAGAAGTGTCAAATATTTGTTTTAAAAAGAGGTCTCCCTTAATAGATGGTAAAGATGGATTTTTTGAAAAATAATTCTTTTATCTGAAAAATAAATTTGTTCTTATATTATGTCTAAGAAACACATAATATGGTTGTTAAAATTATATAGAGTATATACGATTCAAAAAGTCGTTAATACTATTCATAAATTCTTTTTCAACGGTTAGCTAGGTATATTGTGGTGCGCACGAACACGGTGTTGCTTGTAGTGCAAGCTATTGAATTACTTCAATAAGATAAGGTACTATAAAATCATGGGGTGTTACAAAAATAAATATTAAGAAAAATATCAGGGAATACATGATGGTTTATTTTTAAGTTCTTTTTCATGTTTCGGTTCCCAATTTTTCTTAATAATGCATGATTGGATTTTCACTTTTAATAATGGAGGGAGCACACATGGAATTACTGAAAATATTTAAATAATATAGTCTATTACATGTAAAATTGGAATGAATTAGAAAAGAATTTATGGTTTCAATAAAATATGTTCTATATAACCTTAACTGATAATATTTATATGGGTTTAAGTGTCCTTATTTACATTATTTCTTAGTTTAACCTCCTGGTAATCCTTTTTTAATCCTAAACATGTTATCAATTTATTAATATTTTAATTATTCACAATGAATAAAAATTTAATTAAAAGGGTTACCTAATATTAATTAGGATGATTTAAAATTTTATTTTTTAGGATTCAATTTGTAGAAGTGGAAAAATATTTATCAATATACGTTCATAAAATTAAATGAAAGTAGTTTTTTAAAAAAATATATGTTTTAAGCGTAGAAATGATTTTACTATAAAATAATGAATAATTTTCATTCTAATGGATTAAATAAGATTGTGTTATATAAAAATAGAATATTTTCAAACTATAACAGTATCAAAAATAACCTTTTAAATACATGATTATGATAGAATAACTAATAAAAATTATTATTTTTATAAATATATAACTTAGATTTTTGAAAAGTTAAATATATATTTATAGGTTCAATTTTTTTATATTCAATATAATTGTTTTTAAATAATAAATTTCTATAAGAATTTTTTTTCTATAAATTCATGATGTTATAATAACATTATAATGTCATAAAAGAGACAATTTTTTAAAAAAAATCTCTAATTTTCACTATTCATCTAACAATTTTCCTTTTAAGAAAAATCATATTATTTCAATGTAAATAAATTTTTTAAAAAATATTTTAAAAAATGAAGCTAATTTTCTCAAATATAATTTCTAAAAAATATATAAATTAATTATAACTATAGAAGCATAATGCACCTAAAATTTATTTTTATGAAGAATGTATTATTATATAATATAATTAATTTATTCTTATATTTTCATATTAATAGAAATTAGATGGATGAGAAGTTTTTAGATTGAATTAATTATTTATATTAAGGAAATATTTTCAAAATATTTTTCATATTTTATTTATTCTTATCCATGCTCGCCAGTCAAATGACTATGTTATAAAATTTGTATCTAAATAATATTATTATATGGT
The DNA here is from genome assembly GCA_963277665.1 of Viscum album. NCBI lineage: Eukaryota > Viridiplantae > Streptophyta > Magnoliopsida > Santalales > Viscaceae > Viscum > Viscum album. Next base: position 1,596,905,452 of record OY728150.1, read on the forward strand.
CTATTTAATATCAATGTTGCTTTTGGTTCATGATATTAAATGCATCATTAATTTAAAGTAAAATAATATCTTTGGGTGCAACATTAATCCCTCATTATATAAATTGTATACACATAATTTTAAGTTATTTTATCCTTATCATAATATATTAATACATTTTATCATGAGTTTTCATTTAAAGGTTATTACCAGTGAACTTATTATTTCATAAAAAATATGCTAACCTTTATAATAATTACACTATGGAATTTGTATCTAGAAGAGTACCTTTGTAATAAATTGATACATCCCCCACAAAGACATGATTGATTTTTGTAAAATTTTCCATGTTTGATGAATTATAAAATAATATTCAGACTTGGATTATTTAAACTTTATAATTGTTTTTTACATTGATAATATATTTTAATTAGTTTACACTAATGAAACATATGATGAATTTATAAGAGGATTTTTTTCATGACATTAGCATGTAAATAAAGATGTAATTGTTTATAATATCTATAAACTAATGAAAAATAATTTCACATTCAAAAAATGATTATAATAAGATATGAAATAACATAATATAAGGAATCCTTGTTGAGAAGATGTAATACTTTAATTCATAAAATAAAAAATATTAATAACCATAAAAATGATACCATAATTTTAACTAGTCCAATATATATTATTTTGTGCTTAATATTCCAATTAGAAGATCATTAAAACTATTTAAACCATAAAATCATGATTATGGAATATATAATCACATCTACAACAACAATGTTTGAAAATTGGTAATAATTTTTCACCTTAATAGAAACCACTGGATATGTACTCAATATAAATAAATTTACACTATGTGTCTAAATGGAAAATCCATTCCGCAATGTTTCTAAGGACAGTTTGATATCTATTAAAAATATTAAAGAGTGAATTATACAAAATCAAATAAATATTTATTATATGATTATAGTACATACTATAAAAAATTTATGGATTTCAATATTTGTAATAGAAATTAAATATACTTGAAATTTATTATATTGAATTATCTAAGATAAAATACCTTGATGGTTGGGGAATTCATTTAGTGCCCCATATCTTCACATTTCAAACACATGATATTAGAATATTTTCCCTTATATTCCCACACTTGGTAACCTTTTTCCTTATACTTGTTGAAAACACATTTTTTACTTAAGAAAGTATCAAAGTGTTTCTTTCCGCTGTTATCACATGTAGGATGTTTTGTCCTTAAATTACTTTCCTTCAGCTAATTTATATTTTTCTTGGTGCTCATTCAACCATTTATTCTATATATTTCCATTTTAAATACATGACTTGGATTTTTATTCATATTTCCTGACGGAATTTGATATTGTATAATAAATCATGAAATAATTTGAGAGAATAATGCCCTTTGAGATCTTACATTAGCACCTTAAAATAAATAGTCACTATTAATTTATGGATTATGAATATAGTCCATGGCATTAATTGATATTCTTACAAGGATTGACTCATAATTAGAAACAGATTCCTCTTCGTACTATCTCAAATCAATAAATTATCTTTCTATATCATATCATTTCTCATGATGAAATTTCTTCAAAAATAATATTACCCTAAATGTATTCCATACTAATTTATATATCTCCTCCGCCACATTTTTGAATTGCATCAATTTTCACCATTGATCTACATATTCATTTAAATAATAAAATATCAGAATAATCTTCTAAAAATAATTACTTTTCAAAATAGAAATTTTTTTTCAAGGGACTTGACCCATGGTTCAATTATGAGTTTATTAGTAGTTCCATTTATGGATGGGTTTTTCTGCTACATGAAGTTGTCCATCTTCATTGAATCATTCTATGAGGTGAAATTTTGTTTAGTAAGTGAGTAGTTATTGGTTATAACTAGATTCAAATTTATTAATATAGTAATAATCTACTCAACTCCAACAAATTTCATGTTGAATTGCTCATGGGAAAATCAATACTTTTATTATGGGTATTGAAATATTTTCCATTCCATATATTAGGTTATACTTCTAAATAATTTCCAAAAATATATTATGTCATAAAATTATGAATCCATGTGCATAATTTCAAATCTGGTGTATAAGAAAACATAATTAATATTTGTTATCACTAATATCATAATAACGGTTTTATTACCATTTTTAATATTGTTAAACAAACAGTATTTTAAAATCATTTATAATGGTATATAAAATCTGTTTGAATCAACCAATTAATATACCTTATGGGTTCATATCCTGGTGTGTATTCTTAGGCCCACCCATTATTCCATAAGTGAGGACCTTGTTTTTAAGAACCCATGTCTTATTTTCAGGTATGTTTTTCTTTTCTAGTGTTTCTGGTGAAAATGTGGAGTTTCTGGAAATTTTTGAAGTACACGCCATGTACATTATGAGTACAAGTCGTGTACTTGGTTACTATGGGTAGTCGGGTGCTGTCTGTGTAGCGGCTATGCACACAGCCGTGTGTGGTGACCTGGAGGCAACCTAATGTGGTGATTGGTATGGGCAAGTACACGATGTGTACTTTCTTTTTGTCATTAAATGGACTGGGGTAGCATCTTATCAATGGAAACACATTCTTCTTCACCTTCATTGTCTGAGGGTGCCTGTACGACCGTGGTCATTCTCGGAACCCCCGATCAAGCATCTAATCTCGGATTCGACCACCATCGATTGCATTGGGATAACCTTCGTAGGATCTTCCTTCTACTAGAGCATTATTTCCTGATTTCTCCTCTTTCTCAAGTTATCCTCCGTTGAACTTTTTATATGTTTTTGTATATCTATGGTGTTCATGGGTCATTAAAGGCTTTAGTATAACATATATCAATCTCCCCACACTGAGGTGGGTGGTTTGTGCCTTTCCCTTGAAAGTATTTGAGTTATATGTGCAATTTTTTCCAATACTATTGAAAGGGATATTGATTTTTTTTCATTTTAAACATGTTAATTTCATGTTATGCTGTTATGCATGAGTATAGGTTAATTTTATGCGAATATGTTTCATTTATATGCTTTGAATATTTTTTCCCATGTATGTTCTGTTTACAACCCTTTGGTCCTCTTTATCCTATTAGGATTCCTTAATGTTTTCTCACGCTTAGTACTTTAGGATAGAGTGATTATTTTATCTACAACGCTTGATATGTTGTAGATTGTTTAGCCAAGTAGTTATTGAGGTTTACATTGGCTGTATTTCATTTCTATGCTCGTTTGACTTACACAGGGCCGTGAGAACCTAGTGTAGTAGACTATAAGGGGAATTGACTGTGTGAGCTTTCTCAGAGAGTGTTTGACCACTTCTGACTATATGGTGAATTGACCGTGTGAGTTTCCTCAGAGTGTCCTTTTCACATTTGACTATATGGGGAATTTACCATGTGAATTTTCTCAGAGTGTCTTTATCACATTTCACTATATGGGAATTTACCATGTTAGATTTCTCAGAGAGTCATTGACAACTTTTGACTATATTGGGAATTGACTTTGTGATACTCATCTGATAGTCTTTATCACTTATGACTATAAGGGGAATTGACTGTATGAGCTTTATCAGATAGTCATTGTAGTATCCCTATAACTGAACCAGAGGGTATAGGTTGTGTGTAATTCCTAGAGGGTTGCCTACTTTTATTAGCTACTTACTTGATATGTGGAATTGAATTCATTGAAGCTGTGGAATTATTTACTGCTGAGTACTTCCTTGTTTACTTATCTTTTACTTATTTCATGCCATATATATTCATTGACTGTTATGCACAAATATTTTTGTGGTTGCCTACTGGGATTAGTCTCACAACCTGTTTGGGTCATTCTTTTGTGCCCAAACAGATTATATTGCTGTAGGTATAGATAAAGGCAACCACCCTTCTTCTTTAGGATTTTGACTGCTTTTGAGTTGGTGACCATGGGACCAAGTTGAGGATTGAGATGCTGTGGAGTTGTTATCTGTTTCCTTTTTACATGGTTTAGTACTATTTTTATTCCATCATTGTCATCTATTGGCCTGCTTTCATAGACATATGTATGTTGCATCATTTATATATGTGCTCTAGTTTCATCTTACTTTTAGTCTTCTGTTGTTTACTGTTGTATGGTGTGTTTACTGCTTTCTATATTATATTTCTATTTATTACTTCTATTGTGGGCTCTGGAAATAAGGTAATAGTTACCCCACTATCACTCCCAAGGACCTCACTACTAGTTGGCAGCCTCTGGCATTTAAGGAAATGTGCTTGAGGCCATGTGACCAACTGGGTACGGGGCACCTCTGGGTGGCTTCCGGAACCAGGACGTTACGATGTGGTCTCCGAGGGATTATTTTCTTCCTGACTTACAGTTTGGAGTCTATAGCCAGGGATATGAAGAAATAGGTACTTTTTAATAACTTGTTCTCGGGATTATCTAACCTGTGTACAAGGAAAATCCAATCTACCTCATTTAAAGCAACTTTTATGGTTTGCAATTTTTTATTTGATTTGATTTCACCTAGAGTGATTCACATGTTTTGTGTTGTTATCGATGATGTTATTAAGGTTCTATTTCTATCAAAACCTGATGAGAGGAGGGTATGTCATCTCATGCATCATATAGGCACTTGCTAGAAAATCGCATGTCATGCCTTACTGCCATTCCATTTAGGATGCATTTTCAATTGCATGTTGTTGTGATAGGTGTTGTGTTATATATCCCGGTTGTTGTGATAGAAGCCTTGATAAAATACCAATTGTTTGATAGGGTATTGTTTGTGAAAGGTTTTGTTTGAATGAATGCCAATCATTGGTTCTTGATGTGTTATGGGCCCTCATGGACTGGAATTCAGTAGATTATTGACTAGTTTTCCTTGTATATGACATGTATAACATTCCAATCATTTATTCGCAGGGATTATGGGCCCTCAGAGATCAAAATTTGGCACTTTCAAGTTTGTTTCATTGTTTTTAAGGGTTCCTCAATCGTTTTTGTGGCTTACAATCCAGAAAAACCCAGAATACATGGTGTGTGATGTTTAATACACACCATGCTTTATTCTATCTGGGAAGAAACTATTTTTATTATGTACACGTCGTGTACCATATGTACACAACCTTTATTCTCTAACTGTGTCTCAGACTGTGTGGGTGGGGACATGGGGTTTGGGAATTTTTAAATTTGGTAAAACATGCCGTGTACTGGATGTACACGATGTGTTGTAGAACCGTGTAACCGACTGTGTCACTTACAACACTAGTTAGTTGAGTCTCTTCTAATACACTCCTTGCCCGATGGGAACACACCATGTACTGTAAACCATGTATCCAGCCGTGTAACTAAAATAACAGGTCAGCACAATCTTCCTAGTACACGCTCTGTCCATAAGAAACATGTCGTGTAGTGTGAGCAGTGTATCCGGCCATGTCACTAACAACAAGGGTCGGTGAAGCTCATCTTGTATACGTTGTGTCTATAATGAACACATCTTGTAGTATTCTTATAGTAGAACTGGGTGGCTTAGCCGGGTAGAAGAACTCATGCAGGATAAGAGAAGTTATGTACACACTGATTGTTTGGACAACACGATACGTGTTTGGGGTGTTACATGACTTTTTGTGTCAGGACTACTTGCCCATGATAATGAATTAAGGGAACACACCATGTAGTCATATTACACACCATGTATCCATGTTTTGGAAAAAATAAATTCTTTCCATCTCTTGTTCCCTTCTTTTACTTTTATGTTTTTATTCCCTATTAATTTTGATCTAAGGCGTGCACTCGACCTTGCCAAGTCAAGCCACCGACACATCCTCTGGTTGAACACCAGTTACAGGGTAGTGAGCAGACACTGGATATGGCTAATCAGGGACTTCCAGTAGTTCCTAGAGTTGTTCTAGTCTTGGAACCAGTAGTTATACCTGACACAGGTGCTGATACACAGTTCAGGGAGGGATTTCAGAGGATGATGCAGACCTTTCAGGGAGTGTCGCCTCCTACCCCGGCGATGGAAGAATTGATGCAGGTCTATCAGTAGCCATATCCTCCAAAATTCTCTGGGGATGGAGGAACTCAGGCGATAGATTCATGGCTAGAATTCACGTTGAAGATGTTGGAGCATCTGGAGATGCCTCTAGAGAGGACGGTCAAGCTCGCTACTTACATGCTTCCAGACACTGCTAAGAGGTGATGGGATGTGATCTCATAAGATGGGCACCGGCAGAATAAGGCTTGGGATGAGTTTTAGTGCACCTTCAACAATTAATTCTATCTAGAGACCTTTAGGGATGATGAAGCCCAAGAGTTCATGAGTCTAGAGTAGGGTACTCTATCGGTTATGGAGTATTCTTCTCACTTCACTGAGCTGCAGCACTTTACACACTTTTTAGGAGGAGAAGAGTTGTTCCTTGCATGGACGTTTGAGGATGGTCTCCGGAAGAACATCTGATCCTAGGTGAACATCTTCAGGTTGACATCAATATCCTCTATAGTCAACCATGCACTGATCACGGAGTATAATATGAGGGATTATAGAGCTATGGTCCAGGGCGGTTCAGTATCCATAGTTAGTGCTTCTTCAGGTGATATCAGAAAGCACCTCAGAGAGACTACACTTGGATATTCGAGTAGGAGGGACACTTTTTCTGGCAGTTAGTTGGTATGATACCAATGTGGAAGAGGTGGGGATGTGAGGACACATTGCCCGAGTGACCCAGTGGAGTGCCGATCTTGCAGCAAGATGGGTCATCTTTAGTGATTCTGTCAGATCTTCTCACCAGTAGCTGGTGACAAGGCTTCTTTAGTGACTCCTCGTTCAATAGCATCACCACCAATTGCTCACCAGTTGGGTAACTAGAGCTCTTCAACCAATTTTCCCCGAGGTGGAGGTCGTGGTTTTGGTAGCCAATCACAATATTTTCAGCAACAAATAGGTTGGATCAGCTTAGTGTGCTTAGGTAGGTTGACAGGGTAGTGGTGCGGGCCAAACTTTTGTAGGGGAGAAGGCCCAATAGGGGAAGGATCCTGAACCCTCCACTGTTCGAGGTACAATTCTAGTTTCCTTAGTTATTTATTTTTCACTTTTCGATATAGGGGATTCCCATAGCATTATATTTGTCGCTGTTGTGGATATCGTTGGGAAATTTATATTTTTTTCCATCTATATCTTGATGATGTACACTCCGTTGGGGACTAGAACAACTAGTGTACAACAGTGCAAAGAGTTCCCTCTAGTGGTTGGTGGGTGTCACTTCTTATGGGACCTCTATGTCCTAGAAAAAAATGTTTGTGATGTCATTCTCAGAATGGACAGGTTAGTTCCCTACCAGGCATTCGTTGACTTCTATTGCCACATGGTGAGTTTCATGTCACCAGATGGTGGATCGTTTCTTCATAAAGGTGAATGGGATGTCTAGGCGAGCACAGCGGGGCCCGATCAACATGGGTTGGGAAGAGTTACAACCCATATTTATAGCCTATATTTGTATGACCAGGGGACTTCACAGATAGAATTTCCTCCAGTGGTGGATAATTTTAGAGATGTCTTTCAAGAGGACTTTTCATGTTTTCCTCTATAGCGTGAGGTATAAATTTCTATTGAGCTTCTCCCAGGGGCGACACTAGTGTCCATTACTCCTTATAGGATGGATACAACAGAGTTTTAGTATCTCAAGAAGAAGTTCGAGGAGTTTCATGAAAGGGGTTTTATCTGAACCAGTACTTCTCCTTGGGGTTCACATATCTTATATGCCAAAAAATTTGGTGGTAACCTCATACATTGTGTGGATTATCAAAATTTTAACCAGTTGATAGTCCAGAACCGATATCCCTTGCTGAGGATTGATGATCTCTTTCATCAGCATCAAGGATCCTGGGTGTTTATTGAGATTTACATGAGATCCAGTTACCATTAGTTTCGTGTTAGACCATTATATATGTCGTATGGCCTTTCAGAGCAGGTATGGTCTATACGAGTATATGGTTATGCCTTTCAGTCTGAAGAATGCATATGTAGTCTTCATGGAACCTATGAACCCAGTGTTCCATACATACATGGATTCCTTCATTGTAGTCTTTGAGGAGGATATCTTGGTATACTCTCACACTCAACACGACCATGCTCCCCATCATGATATCATTCTGAGTACAATGAGAGACCATCAGTTATATGCTAAGATCTCAAAATTCCACTTTTGGATGGACCAGATGAAGAACATCTTTGAGGTGTGGAGTTTTATAGGGTTGGGTGGATACTACAGACGTTTTGTATAGGACTTTTCTCTCTTAGCAGTGCCACTGACATGCCTGACTAAGAAGGGTGAAATGTTTTTTTGGTCAGATTCATGTGAATCAGCCTTTCAAGTGTTGAAAAGGAGGTTTACTTCAGCACCAATACTATTATTTCCAGAGACAATAAAGATCTATATTGTGCACAGTGATTCTTCAGTTCTTGGTTTGGGAGCTATACTTATGCAAGGGGATGGGGTCATTGCGTACGAGTCTCAGCAGTTTAGGCCACATGAGAGGTACTACCCGACACATGATCTCGAATTAGATTCTGTCGTTCATTATTTACGCTAGTTGAGACATTACCTAATGGGAGAGAATTTTGTGGTTTTCACTGACCACAAAAGTCTCAAGTACATCTTCACTCAGCGTGATCTGAATTTGAGAATGAAAAGGGGGGTTTAGTGCCTTCAGTCCTTTGACTTTGATCTTATCTATACGGCTATAAAAGGAAACATTGTGGCTGATGAATTGATGAATAGGACTCAGATACATGCAGTTCAATTGGAAAATTGTGAGAGGCAGCTTATAGATATGTTCCCTGAGATTCATTTGGAGGTGCACAATTGATAGGGGTGGACTTTTCATTATTTTTTAGTTGTTGCCTCTACTCTTCTTTATTGAGTGTGAATAAGGCAGTTATCAGATTCTGAAGGCCCTGTCCTATGGGAGAGTGCGTCAGGAGAGTACACTATTCATGGATGGACCATAAGCGAGGATGAGACCATGCATTTCTATGGGTATGTATGTGTTCTATAAGGCATACGCGAGGAGATGATGTGGGACTTTCATTCTTCAAATTGGTAAGTCCATCCTAGTGTCACCAAGATGTATCATGATCTACACCGTCAGTATTGGTGTCATGGTATGAAGAGATATGTTGTTGGTTTTTTCATAAGGTGTTCCACCTTTTAGTAGGTGATGACAGAGCATCAGCGACTAGCATGGCTTTTTCCACAGTTACCCATTTCTGAGTGGAAGTGGAATGATGTCGCGATGGATTTCATGATATGTTTTCTGAGGTCACCTCGAGGGAATGATGCAGTATGTGTTTTTATTGAAAGAATCACAATGGTTTCTCACTTCTTATTGATTAATGAGACCTTCATTGTTGATGACATGGGGAGGTTGTACATCTGGGTGATTATATGTTTACATGGGGTTCCACACTCCATTGTCTTAGACAGAGATGCACGTTTTACTTTTCGGGTCTGTCAGGGGCTTCAGAAGTCTTTGGGTACACAAGTGCTTTTGATTACAGCTTACCATCCCTAGCCAGATGGCCATTCTAAGCATTAGATTCATGTGCTTGAGGACATGCTTTGATCATGCATCCTAGATTTTGGAGGTTCATGCGAGTGACATATACCTCTTGTGGAGTTTCCCTACAATAGTTGTTTTCATGCGACTATTCAAATGGCACCTTTTGATCCTTTGTACGATATGCCATGTCGATCTGCCTAATGTTGGATGGAGGTTGGAGAGACTGGTATACTAGGACATCGTCTTGTCCAGGAGACGACAGAGTAGATAGAGTTGATTCGGAAGATGATGACTTCAACACAGTCTCGAAAGATGTCTTATGTTGATCGACGGAGATGAACTCTGTAATTCAAGGTCAGAGATCAGGTTTTCTTATATTTCACACCGATGTTGGGACATAATAGGATTATGAGATAGGGTTAGCTTTCACCGAGGTAGGTCTGGTCATTTGAGGTTTTAGAGAGAGTTGGGCCATTTTCTTATCGATAATAGTTACGTCAGAGGTACCGAGCTATGAAAGATGTTTTCCACATTTCTCAACCTCGGCGTTACTTCTCTGACCCTTCCAATTCTTTCCAAACCGAGGAAGTTGAGTTGGAGGTGGGTGTATCTTTCGAGGAGCATCATATCTGGATTATTGATCGAAGTGTGAAGGTTCTACATGGCTATTCTATTCCTCTAGTTTGAGTGTTATGGAAGCATGGGAAAGTACAGGATGAGACATCAGAGAGGGAGGCCAATGTATGATTGTAGTGGCCCAAACTGTTCGGGGTTTCTTTTTCTACGCTGCCTTGCTAGGGAAATTTTGGGAAGAATTTCTTAAATGGGGGAAGTTTGTAAGAACTCGGATCTTATTTTTATAATTTTTTTCTTTTCTGGTGTTTTTGAGGAAAATGTGGAGTTTCTTGAAATTTTTTAAGTACATGCTGTGTAATATAAGAGTACACGCCATGTACTCGGTTACCACGCGTAACCGGGTGAGGTCCGTGTAGAGGCCACACACACGACCGTGGGTGGTGACCTGGAGGACGCCTGAAGCGGGGCTCGGTAAGGGCAAGTACACGACGTTTACTACAAAAGTACCTGTTGTGTACTTCAAAAGTACACACTTTGTACTTTTTTTCATTAAACAGACTGGGGTCGCATCTTATCGACAGAAACACCTTCTTCTTCGATTTCTTCAAACGAGATCACCCGTACGACAGTTATATTTCCCCAATCCCCTGATCGAGCATCCGATCATTGATTCGACCGCCGTCAATTTCATTGGGATCACCTCAGTAGGCTCTTCATTCTTCTAGAGATTCGTTTCCTGATTTCTTATATTTCTCATGTTATCATCTGTTAAATATTTCAGATGTTTATTGTATATCTATAGTGTTATAGAGTGATTTAAGTCTTGAGGTTGACTTATATCGATCTACCCACACCGAGGTAGGTGGTTTTTCCCTTTCCATTTAAATTCTTTGAGTTATATGTGTAATTTTGTCCAAAAACCTTGAACGGGGTGTTGTGTGTTTACCATTTTAACACTGTTAAATTCTTGTTATGCTCGTATGTGTGAGTCGAGGACAATTGTATATGAAAAGGGTTGATTTCTATTCTTTGTAAGTGTTTTCACATGAATGTTTTGTTTATGAATATTTGGTCATATTTAGCCTCTTAGGCTTCCTTGATGTTTTCCCATTCCTAGTACAGTTGGATGGAGTGATTATTTTATCTGACATGCTTGAAATGTTGTAGGCAGTTTATCCATGTAGTTCAAGAGGTTTACTTTGGACGTACTTAATTTCTATGCTTGTTTGATGGACACAGGTCCATGAGTAACTGGTTTAGTAAACAATGAGGGGAATTGACTGTGTGAGCATTCTTAGAGAGTCTTTGACCAATTTCGACTATATGTGGAGTTGACCGTGTGAGCTTCCTCGGAGGGTCATTATCACTTTTGACTGTATGGGTAATTGAACGTGTGAGCTTTCTCAAAGAGTCTTTGACCACTTTTGACAATATGGGTAATTCACTGTGTGAGCTTCCTCAGAGAGTCTTTACCACTTATGACTATAATAGGGATTGATCATGTGAGCTTCCTTAGAGAGTCTTTATCAATTTTTACTATAAAGGGGAATTGACTGAGAGTGCTTCCTCATAGAGTCATAGTACTATACTTATAAATGAACTAGATAGGATCAGCTATGTGTACTTCCCATAAGGTTTCCATCTTTGATTAGATGCTTACTTGATATGTGGAATTGAATTCTTTGAAACTGTGTAATTATTTACTACTGAGTACATCCTTGTTTACTGCTCTTTTACTTATTACCAGCCATATATATTCACATACTGTTAGGAATAGATACTTTGGTGGTTGCCTACTGGTATTAGTCTCACAACCTAGTTCGGTCATGCTTTGGGGCCCAAACAGATTATATTGCTACAGGTATAGATAAGGGAAAGCGCCCTTCTACTTCAGGATTTTGACTTCTTTGGAGTTGGTGATAATGGTACCATGATGAGGCTTGAGATTCTGAGGAGTTGTTATCTATTTCCTTTGTACTTGGTTTAGTACTATTTTTATTCCAGCATTGTGGTTTGTTTGGATGATTTCATATATATATGTATCATGCATCATTTATATATTTACACCAATTTCTTCTTACTTTCAGTATTCCAATGGTTAATGTTGCATGGTGTGTTTACTACTTCCAAAATTGTATATGTGTTTATTAATTCTGATGTGTGCTATACCAATTAGGTCATAGATTTCCCACAATCACACCCATGTCCCTCGTTGCTAGTCAGCAGCCTCTAGCATTCGGAGAAATGCACTTGAGGCCATGTGACCAACTGGGTATGGGGCGCCTCTCGGTGGCTTCTGGAACCAAGACGTTACAAAGTTGATTCTCATCTATCCGTTCTCAGTGTGTTTAGCCATATGCGAAACTATTCTACAACCACATCCACACTCTGGTATTCATACATGGATGACATTCCAATGGAACCTAATTCTCTATACATTACAATCATTTTGGAATAGATTCTTATATATAGATTTATCCATAGATTAATTTCTATGGTTTGGATGTTTAACATATGTTGTCCAAAATAATTTTCCCATGGGATCTACAAAACAACATTTGATACCAACTCTAACACCTCTAATACATTAACATATACATTGTGGTTATCATTATATTTTAGCACAACATATGAGAGATCATAACATCAAAAATAAAATAGTTTATTTGTATTAAGAGATGATATGCGAACATTGTTTTCATATTTAATTTAATAACATGAAATACGACTAAAAATTACAATGATAACATTTTTATTTATTTTTGTATATCCCTAAAATCATTCATAGAACCCTTCTTAGTATTCTTGGAAAAAACATAAAAACAGATGGTGTTAGATTTCAATAAAAGGAAATTAATAAATAAATTTGTGACATAGAATATAAATCTTGTATAATATAGTAGAGACCAACTATGATAAAATATTTTATATAACAAATATCTTTAAAGCTGAATATATACATGGATAACATGACAACATAAAAAACCACATGGATAACAAAAAATAATTTCATAATGATGGAAAATGTAATTTCATATATAATAATAATTTGAATAAGTAATGAGACCTATGCATAATAAAAATTCCTTCAATGCCTCATTGTATGATGTCATAATAAATTGGATAGGAATACCCCAAATACCCCAGTTAGTTTTTCTGATGAGACCAAATGATGAATCAAGGGGATATAATGGGAAAAAAATATCTTTTACTAATTCCAATGTATTTATCATATTAATGGGGTTATTAGTCAACACAACACATAATAAATATATATCAGTATTTCAAAACTATTAGATGAAATGGAAAAAAATTCCGTAGTCTGATATAGAACAACTTGATTGTGACATCGCACCCCACCTCATTAGCTTGAGAAGTGTCACATGTGTCACTAGACAGAGGTGACACCCCTAATACACCAATACAAGATAACCATAATGAAATAATAGATATATGATTCATGAGTAGAGTGTAATATTACTCAAAAATTAATTGAACCAACAAAAATATTAGATTGCAAAGTGGAAACAATGAAAAAAAGACACCAAAGAAACTAAATCAGCTTCTTTAGCCCCTCTCAGAGTTCCAAATCCATAGGACATTCCTAGTGTATCAAGATGCATCACTAATGAAATGAGATAGCATGAATTTACCCTTCTCATGATATGAAAGATCACCTAAACCAACCAAAGTGACCAAGAAATGGGTGATGATAAAGCCCAGAAGGTATTCGCCAATGACACCCCAACTGATTCCTCTAGTATTAATACTGTAATCACATTTATATATAAACGTTTATTTAAATATATTTATATAATCTAAATATTTTTTATCAGAAAAAAAGAATATGTAATCAAAACCATTTATGAAAAATAAAAAATTTCACAAATCCATTAGGCATACCCATCACCTAACTCTACACAAAGACTCATGCATGTCCAGGTTTCCATTCAATAATAATGATTTTTCTCTTATAGATCTACCATATCATCATAATGTAACCATTACCATGTTTCCCACTTTCAATCTACCCTTCGAGAGGGTCACATGAATGAAATTTAACACACACCAACCATGTATTCCAAATACAATGACAAACCAATTATGCTAATAGTTTCAAAAAATAAATCCATTTGTTGAAAATATTTATAAAACCATTTTACATGAATAAAAACAAAATCATTAATTTAAAATCGCCAATTTTAAATAAACATCCAATGTTTTTCTAAAAAATCATATGCTTCCATGATTTCCCAAAACCATCAATAGAGAAGGTTTTCCATCAAAAATCAAAAATCAATTGCATAATGAAATTCAAGAAATTAAATCATTTTTAAATGAAGTATTAATTTTATTCTAATGAAGAGGAGTTCAGAGTGAACCTACCTTCCTTACAACAATTAGAAGAAAAAAAACAGAGGCAATGAACTCTGAAAACTCATCGTCAAACTCAAAAATAAATCCATAAATATTTTTCCATTAAAAAATGACATATGATAATTATTAACATCACACAAGATAGATATATCCCAAATGGATAAGTACTATTATTCCATGATATATTAAATGAAATTTTTTGAGGAAAATGACTAAGAACATGCACTTACCAAAACAAGCAGCCTCCAACACATCTAGATTTTGGTGGGATGTTATCCTTGATCAAAAGGAATTATATCCAAAACCTTGGTAGGAATATGAATATGGGATCAGAAATATTTATGGGAAACTGAGCAGTTCTAGGAGAAATATAAATTAGATAAACACTATTCAAATTTGATTTTATATAATGAATGGTTAGGGTGCATAGTTAGAAAAACTATATGATAACCATGACCTATCCAAAAGATCCATAAACTCCTCATAAGTTATAATCACATGGTTTGACAAACTGTGCACCAACATCTCTTTGCCCCTTTGTTTATCCTTAAACAATTTCTCCTTGGTGGCTCCTTGGTTTGGCCAAAATATTCACCTTACTGTGAACATACATTCTGTCAACTGTTTCAGTTTGATGGTTTCATGTGTGTTTTTTTCCTAGTTATTAATAACCTTCCTAAAACATTTCACCTCCAATAAATCCCCTAAAACATTTCAAATATCATCCAAACATACAATAATATAATCTAATTACATTATATACTTAACATGAAAAATTTAAGGGTCGTGTACCAAAAACTAAGGGTTCTAGAGTGATAATTATCCATCCATAGTAATATAGTGGATGATATACTTAATGTATATCCCTAGTATTGAATAATAT
The DNA here is from genome assembly GCA_963277665.1 of Viscum album. Lineage (NCBI taxonomy): Eukaryota > Viridiplantae > Streptophyta > Magnoliopsida > Santalales > Viscaceae > Viscum > Viscum album. The sequence continues at coordinate 1,596,920,844 of OY728150.1, forward strand.
TTATTAATGTATGTTTTTATAGATAGAAATACTTTTAAATGTACATTAAAAATTTCTACGAATGAAGGAGAAAAATATTTTTTTAATTTTATAATATTTTAATTTTTTTCGGAATATGAGGAAAATTATGTTTCTTGAAAAAAAAATTGAAACTTTTAAAGGATTATACATTAAAAATAACTCTAATTATGCTTAGAAAATCCATTTTAGTGGTAAAAAATAACTTGGATTTCCTTCACTACATTGGAAAAATGTTGAAATTAAATTATTCATAAAATAATGTGCATTACATTAAAATATATTAAAATAACGTAAAACATGGTTGAAATTTAATTTTACTATTCATTTGATCATATAAACATTTATTCTTAATAAAAATTCATGAAATATTTACGTGGATGAATAATTTCATCGATCAAAAATTTAATAAGGTAATATTTCGTTAGAAAACTTGTTCTGGATTACATTAAGTACCAAAGAGAGGAATATTAATGTAAGATATATTTAATACATATATTATAATATAATAATAAAATTTATTGATTTTAGAATAGAAAGACGTTACAATTTAAATTAATTTATATTTAAACACAAAAAATCTCAATTAATAATGAGATTGTATAATTAACTCATAAATGAAGCCCAAATTATATCATACTTGATTTAAATGCAATTTATAAAAATTTAAAATATTTTATTATTATATAAAAATATTTTAATCATACATACAATACCATACATTATTTAATTATAAATTTTTTTCAACCATTTGTTATCAACATTTCATTAACATTATCATTTCAGGTGATAAATACTCATTTTTTTATATATGTCTCTATTTTGATGTTCTGGATATTTCACATTGATAATGGTTACATCATATTCATAAATTTATTTTTTTCATTTATATGTTAATATTTCAAAATATCACTAGTTTTCATCATTCTTTAATCATTCATGTTATAATAATTATGACATCACTCATGTGGGTGGTAAAAACTGACCTATACTAGAACATGTTATAAAGATATATTGAGTAGGAACATGGTAAGATAAAATTAAAACATAAAATTTTAATAATTTTAATCAATTCAATAATATTAAAAGTATTATTTATATATTCTTTTAGTATTCTCTATATCTAAAGACATTGAAAATGAAATGTATCTCCCATAGAGATGGTAGACTTTTTATATGTATGAATGATACATCTATTTTATGTTGAGATAAAGGAATTAAATAAAACAATATTATTTCATTATAGATTAATTGTAACCTTATAAATATCATATATCTTCAGTAAATCCATCCGTCTGTCTAACCATGAGAGGAGATATTTGAATATGAGTCACATTACTACATGGTGTCGGTACGTGGCACGTTCACGAGGTAAAAACATTCATTTAATTTTTTTAGAAGTGAGGGTGGGGGTGAATAAGGACCTGTCCTTATACATTCCATATAAACTTGAATATTATATATAGACACCACTACCCAGTATCCATTTTTCATAAAATAAAAACTTTTGAAAAAAACAGACCTGTCTAGTTCCATGTTTTAGACAGCATGAATTTTCCTTGATCTCATCCTTGACCCTATTCATCGTTATGTCCAATGAATAAAATTTCAAAACATGGGATGAGCATAAAAAGATCAGTAAGGGTTATGAAATAATGGGAAAAAACGTTATCCCATTAATAAATACAAATAAATGAAACTATCCTTTCCAATCATAACATTCCTTAGGAAATCCTATGATTTATGAATAACATACAGAAATAAGAAATCATAAAGATAAATTAGGGCATTCTTAACATACATACATTGCAGCTATCACAACTACATAGGGAGTCATATTTGGACTACCCATGATAGAATATTCCATCAATCTATTAGAAGAAAAATTAACATTTACCTCTATCACATTACACAATGCATTGGAGAGCTATCTCAGGCTCACCCGCCCTAGGATTATCACGAAACCACCCATATACATAAACGATGCCCAATATCCATAACATATTCATAACACATAACACAAGCATAAATTAAAGATAACATTTCCACATTCCAATCATAATATATCAAATCAAGATATTTAAATAAACAATTCTTTATCAAATTCTTTTCAAAACCATTTCAAACATTTAATAAAGAGATTTTTGAATCAAAGTATCCCATACCACTTTGAATATTTTAAATTAATTATCATTTGAAAATATTAATTTACATATAAATAAATCCTAAAAAACATTTTGAAAACATGGACATTAATGAAAAATATTTAGAAAAATAGATCATTAAAACATTTAAAATGATATTTTAGTTAAAGAGTTTTTAACAAAATGAGAGATGCTTGAGTAAAAATAATTAAAGAATAAAATTTAATAAAAACATTATAATATCGAGGGAATAAATGGATTCCTGATATAATATGCTAGAAGAAATTATATACACTAAATAAGAGTGAACTGGTGCATAACAACAAGGAAGTCTCAATAGAATGTAAATTAAGACAAATCCCTTATACAAACTGTATCCTTAAATTACGGATAAATCAATTAATTAATAATGTGTGAAAAATATGAATACACTCAATATAAATAGTTATTATGTGTGAAACAATTAGAGGTTATTCAGACATATTAATAGCATGAAATAATCAATAAGTGGATGTTTAACCCAAATAATTGAAATTGGGTGAAGAAGTTCCCTTACAAGAAATTTGACAGCCTAACGACGTCACGTTATAATTTAGAAAATGAATTAATGAGAGAAAAAATGGTATCTCATCACATGGAAATAATATTTACTACAATAAGGATATAGAATAACATATCCCAATATGAGAAGATGTAAATTAAAAGACATAACAAAAATAAGTCTTTTAAAAAGAGGAGGGTGAAAGGTTCCCTTATCTATTTGAAATCTTATGAAACAAACACCCCAGGAATGATGGATCAAACAATGATGAAGTAAATATAAATAAATTTAATTATATTAAACATTGAATTCAATCAAGTGAAGTAGATAAACCACACAAAAGGAAACAATGTCAATATAGTATGAATCTCATGGGAATATAAAGTGAGATGAAAACCTCTTTCCACATTGTAATAAATCGAGTCGTTATGATCAAAAGTTGATAAACACCAAATGAATCACAAGATACCATTAATATAAATATTATAATAATAATATATATCAAATTTCAGTACAGAATACACCACATGCAATAAATAAGTGCCGTATAATGGAAATCTCACAGAATTAAAAGTGAGATAAGAAATCTCTTACCTCATGTCCGACTTGACTTGTTTGTTCATTATTATTAATTAATAATAAACATAATTTAATTTATAATTTATTAAGAACCCTTTTTCATATTTATAATTCCTTTTATATCACTTATTGCCTTGTTATAAACATTATGTAATCATTTATGTTGATAATTGTCATTTTTTCGATATTTGGTAGTTGAGTCAAAAATGAACACCTTATAATTACAAGTTGTCCATGTTGTCAAGATTTCATTATCTCTAGAATGATATTAATGATTTATAAAGAATATATATCATATATTTATCGTATATAGATGTATTTATAATATTACCTAACATATAGAGATATGAAATGAAATGCATCATTCATGGATACAGAAAGTCATACGTACGCATGAACGCTACTTCCATTTATATTTCTTATTGTAATGAAATGGAAAAATAATGATACATAAGTATATTATAATTCAATTATAATATCATATATAATTTCATTATCTCTACCCTTTATACAGTCCACATAATGCATGAACGAGTCATATTACTTTGAGGGGGTGGTAGTCTGCACTTCTTCAAATGAGATTATCGTATTTACTCTCTATGAAAACCATAAAGGTATTATATAACAAAAAAATATAGAAGCATAGAAAATATATAAATACAAAATATATTATATATAAATATAGTTCCATCATAATGGAAACCATTAGAGGGGGTAGGAGATATTTGAAAAATCATTTTTTCGTGAGGCAGTAGTTCATCGTCCACAGAAACAATATGTTCTTTACCCATTAGACAGAGGTGTGTGTAAATGAAGTTAGAATACCTCCAATAACTAAAACCTAGTATATTGAGGATACTGGTTTTGTTATTAAATAATGGAATAAAAATATTATATGGGGTTGGAGAAGTAAAATAAGACAAAATAAAACAAAAGAATTTAAGAGAAACTAATACCTCTATTTTGGGTAACTCCCTTTGGTTTGGAAAAAAATGACTTCTTGAAGTGTCTTATGCCAAAGGTAATGCTTCTATATGGAAGATAGAGATATTTAGAGCTTATTTGGACAGGGTTTGGATGAGAAAAGGGGCTTGAGAGGTGTGAGTAATGGGTTAGAAGTGACGGCTTTTTATAAGGGGGAGGAGGGGTTCTTTAGGAATGTGTGAAAATATTATTTTATTATATATTGAGTTTCTGTTTATAAAAGTCCAAAACACATTACATTAAAATTTAAGTTGACGCATGGTCAAAATAAAATCATTAAATAATAATTTTACAGGTTTTGGATATTATTTTAATCTTTATAATCTTATTTATTTAAATCATTTATTAATAAGGTAAACACTACATCATTATTGTGTCATAAATAATTTAATTTATTTGATGTCTAAAAATTATAAACCACATACCATGATTTACTAAATTTTTTTCATTCCAATGAATATTTATAGTCTGAAATATAGTTGATATAACCCAATGTAAAAATAAATTTACTAAAATATATTCTTTTGTGTCATTTTTGTCTTTACTATAAATTTATTAATCTAAAGTGTCATTATCACTCCCATGTGGCTCCATGGGGTCCCAAAATCCACCCCAAGATTTCCATGGTCGGCCAGGACACATCCAATAAGGTTAGGACAAGTGTTAAGGTAATTTTGTATTATTATAATATTCTATTGACCATGAATTACCCTATTTCCCTTGAATAGTGGTAAATAAAAGTAAAAAGTTATTATTCACCAAAAAAATCATCTTATTGAATAAAATTTTACTTAAAAATAAGAATCATTTACCTTTGATTTTCATAATTTAATTCATAGTAATGGTAAAATTTCATTTAAATAAAAAGTCAGTTTTTAACTACTACTTATTGGTTTCACTATTCATAAAAAATTGATGTTTTTTAGAAAAATATGAAAAGTTCTGCCTAAGATAAATTTGATATTCAAAATTCAAAAACTATGTCTATTTTAACAAATTAAAAACATATAAGTTGGATTAAAATTTTTTAAATTAATTATCATTGTCAAAACAAAGGGCTTGTTTTTAAGAAATATTAACTACCAATGGATTGACACTTGTTTATATCCATTTTACAAGTGAAATTAATTCCAATGACCACCATTGGATTAAATTGTAAAAATAAAATATAATTAAAATTTAAAACTAATTAATAAGATAATATAACCATATAAATAAATTATATTAAAAGGCAGTTTTGAATTAAAATACATTACTTTTTCACTATTCATCAAAAAATGTTTTTTATCAGAAAAAGATTTTTTTTTTACCCAATGTGAATTTTGATGTCCGATTCAAAAGAAGAATTTTATTTTGTAAAATAAAACATATAAAAGTGACCAAAAATATATTTAAAGTGGGTTCTCCATCAAATGGTGGTAAATCAACCTTTTAAAAAATATTAGAGTATTTATGCTTAAAATCGGATTCTTTCTTATTTTAAGCCTCTAAAATATATTGGATAAATTTAAAAACATTTAACAAACATATATAATCATTTTTTAGTTAGTTATGATAATTCATGCCATTATAATGACAATGCTTCAACTACCATTTAAAATAATATTTATATTATATTATTTTTTAGTATAAGTCAATGTTGTGTGCAACATAAGATTTCAAAGAAACCCATTATTGTGTATCAGGTGCTCCATCGAACATAGTGTTGGTCGGAGTGGACACTCAAGAGGGGGGTGAATTGAGTTCCAATCAAAATTGTCTGTTAAAAACAATTTCTAATAAAATCCCCCAATTTCAAAAATAAATTAAACTGTAGTGAATTTATATAGAATATAAAGGTTCAATTAGTTTCTCAAAGATTGATTAATTCTCAGTTAACTTAATCTTATGATTAAATTAACTTTTGAAACCAATTTACTGATTTATAATAAATATAAACACTTGCGAATTTAATTATCAAAGTAGCTTTGAAGATAGATTATATTTCAAAGTAATAGCAGCGGAATATGAAATAAATATGTATAGTATGAATATAGTATAGCTATAAACACAGAGAAGTAACCAAGAGGTTCAGTCTCAAGCCAAGACTTAGTCCTCTCAAAAGTATATATAAAAATGATCCACACCCTGGATCGGGGTTAACAACAGTGAGCACACTGTCCAGGTCACAAGACCTCTACCACAGTTCTACGTGGGAAAACAAACAACAGCAGCCAGCTGTCCAGGTCACAGACCTCTACCACTATCCACAGTGGGAAGTGAAGTGTAAAAAGTTTGCTGAGGATTTACAGATCCTCCAGTGAAAGTACAGGAGTCAGTGTGTGTGTTTAATACAGCAGATAACACACACTGCTCAAAATGTAGAATAAGTAAATCACAGAGCAGAGATGTAGAGTTTAGAAATGGCTCTAGTGATTTCAGTGTAGCACTGGACTCGTTTTGGAATTAATCAGAAGTGATTCTGAGTCCTCTTCTCGATTTTGTTTGAGAAGCAGAGTGTCGTATGCTTCAGGTTCACAGGCAGTGAGATGTAGTCGATGAATCTCTTCAATGATCTATTGTATGCACACCACTCTTCTTGAGTAGGCTTGATTGTGTGTTTTATTCTGTCTTGCTTGGTTCTTCTTGTATGCACAGAGCTCTTCTCGAGTATGTCGTATGCTTCCTTGTCTCTGTGTGTGTTGTCACACACTTCTTCGCAGCTCTATATTTCTTTTTCAGCAGAGTCTTCTTGTATTCATATCACGTGCTCCGTAGGATAGAAAAGGTTTCCTTTCCGCAGGTACGAGGTACGGTTTCCTGACATCCGACAACCTTTATTAATTAATTGTCAGTGTATTAAAATATAACTAATATAACCGTTGGTTAGAATAAATAAAGATAAAGATAAAGAAATTCAAACAGTTGTTTATGACTGTTCAAGAGATCGGTAGGTCATCAGCATTAGAGTAAAGATCGGTGACTCAGATAGATCAGCATCGGTCTGTCATCTGATCGGTGAGTCATTTTGATCAGCATCGGTGAGTCCTTGGATCGGTGACTCATTTGCATCAGTGACTCATTTGCATCGGTGACTCATTTGCATCGGTGACTCATTTGCATCAGTGACTCATTTGCATCAGTGAGTCTGATGGATCGGTGAGTCTGATGGATCGGTGAGTCTGATTGATCAGTGACTCTGATGGATCGGTGAGTCTGATGGATCGGTGAGTCTGATGGATCGGTGAGTCTGATTGATCAGTGACTCTGATGGATCGGTGAGTCTGATGGATCGGTGACTCAGATGGATCGGTGAGTCTGATTGATCGGTGACTCAGATGGATCGGTGAGTATGATGGATCGGTGACACTGATGGATCGGTGAGTCTGATGGATCGGTGAGTCTGATTGATCAGTGACTCTGATGGATCGGTGAGTCTGATGGATCGGTGAGTCTGATGGATCCAGAAGGCTTCCAAACATACTTTGTAAGTTAATAAGCATAGTTAAAAAAAAACATGATAACTGATTCATTCATATATTGGAATTATGTTTATGAGACATCAAACCAGATTAAGCATCAATGAGTTGTGATGATTTGTGATTATTAAAACATCAGTTATAAACATGAAATCAGCAATCTTCCAGAGGGCTCAACAATCTCCCCCTTTTTGATAATCACAAATCTTCATATATATATATATATAAATAAAAAAAAATAATAAAAATAAAAAACAAAAAAAAATAATCTCCCTCTTAAGATAACATTCCCATATATATACTATTCAGATTTCTCCCCCTGAGATATTGATCTCCCTCTTCATATATAGAGTACTCCCCCTTAGATATATAGTTCTTTCTCCTTATATATATCTTTCTCCCATTATATATCTTCTTTCTCCCCCTTTGGGATGATAAAAAAGGAGGGAACATAGATAAGGGAAAAGAGAAGCAGGGTGCAGGCAGGATAGAACATAACACAAAGGAAAAACAAATTTTATAAAGGCACAGAAAAAGACAAGCAATACATAGAGCACCCCATCAAAAATAATACATGGCTATTTGGTGGGATACAAAGGGGCTTTCCCTTTATCCTTTGGATCAATTGTAGGTAAGGAAGAAGGCTTGGAGGCAGGCTGCGGTTCACGGAGCTGAAGTGGTGGCAGGACAACTCTGGCAGGTGCAGTTGGAGGTGTCACAGAAGGTTGTGGAGAAGGAGCAGGAGCTGGATGAGAAGCTTTCTGAGAGACTGGCCGCAATTGAGATAGGGCTTGGGCAACAGACAGCTGATTTGGAGCGACATCAGAGGCACTTAGAGGTTCGGATGTAGGGAGTACAATGGCAGTGGCCTGTGCATCCAAGTAAGGCTTCAACAGATGAATGAAGTCCTGAATGACTTCTGCTCCATACTTCATAGCTTTTTCAAAATCATCCTTGTTTTCCATGAACTGTGCCAAGGAAGGAACAAAATCTTGCAATTGGCGAACTTGAGTGTTGAAGGCCTGAGTGATTGGAGGTAATTTCAGATTCTCTGCCAGGACTTTGAAGTTTGCAGCCATCTCATGTTTTGTATAAATCTTGGAAAAGAAAGCATCAACTTTTTCCTTGATCTCTTGCAGGGCATTCTTAGCATCTGCTGAATATACTAAGGCCATCTTATGACTATTATCACAGAGCTCTTTCATCCTCCTCAAAGATTCTAAGTCAAGAATATTTCTAACAGCAGCTAGCTCTGTATGCACAACTTCTCTGAGAGCTTCTATCTCACGAGTAGTGATTTTGGTTACCTTGCCTGTACTTGCTTGGCCGACTATATGAGTTAATTCAGCTTTCAACTTCCTCAGATCAGACTTGTTAAGATGTTCAATCAGATTTCTTAAAACTTCTATCATACCAGAGATGGTTGATCTGAACTCATTTGACAGAGAAAGTAAGCTAACTTGGAGATCCTTCAAGGTTTGATTCAAAGAGGCTATGTGCCTACCAACAAATTCACCCGTAGCAGTCAAGTCTGGCTTGAGAACATCTGAGACTGCCGTTGAAAAAGCTTTCAAGGAGTTTTCAGAAACTTGTAGAGATACTTGATGAAGGGCATTGGAAAGTTCTTCTCTGACTATATCTCTCACAGTGGTTAGCAATTCAGTCTTAAACTTATCAAGATCAGCTCGAGAGATTTCAGAACCAGGTAAATTCACAGTTACAGGATCATCAGTAGGAATAGACCTTACTTCTCTTGGAGGGTTCCTTTTCACAGTTGCAGCAGATTCTGGTAATTCGCCTTCTTCTTCAGAATAGTCTAAGCCCAACACAGCATATCCAGGGTAGTCATCCCACACAGCAGCACACAGGGTGTAGTTGGGTTTCTCATAGCATGCTGTTCCACTGATTTTTGATGAGTCAGTCTTGCCACTGATATGGATTTCTGGTACTGACTGAGGTTGTTCTACTTGAACTTCAGCAAGACTATCTACCGGTCTGTTGATACTATCAGCAGCAGCCTCAACATCATCAGCATCATCATCATCACCATCATGATTGTCTTCAGCATCACCTTGCTCATTATTACTCTGCTCAGAGGCTTCACTGTGATATTCCTCAGTATCAGAATCTTCATCATCATCAAGAATAGGTTCTGACTCTGGTAGGGTTAAGGGTGGACTAGCAGGTCCAAATTCTATTCTTTTCTTGGGGCTAGCAGTGTCTGGATCACTCCTATCATCCGGAGAAGACACACTTCCTTCTTCAGTTGCAGCTTTTTCTTGCTCATCATCATCAGAATAAATTGGTTCCTCATCTGGTTTTAATCCAGGATCTCTCACATCCTTTGGCCTCTTGCCATGATCTATGGGATTGTAGGCTTCATACAACTTATCTTCATCTGCAACCCAGCACTTCTTCCATGGGTTCCAATTGATTTACATCCTCTTGCAGATCTCTTTGTTGAGACAGAAGGAAGGCTCTGTTTCAACAACTTCATCATCTTCATCAACACATTCCAGATTCTGGAGCATAGTAGATATCATTTTTGAATAAAACAAAGCCGTGGCTTTCTTGGAAGGTTTCAGCATACTAGCTATGTGGACCATCACATATCTGCACAGATTTATCTTTTCATGGGTTTTGAGCAGAAACAATAGAAAAACATCTTGATACTTAACAGCAGCAAAATCTCCTATTCGAGGGCAAAGTTGGTGCTGAATAAACTTGAATAGGAGTCTGCTTTCACCATCTAATTCTGACGCTATGATTCTCCTCGATTCTTTGTTTCCAGTTAGAAGCTCTAGAGCTAGCTCATAAGAAAAATAGTCAGTGACTGGGGGTATATTGCCAGCATAGTCCTCATATCGACCTTCATGAGGTACGTTTAAACATTCAGCCCACTGCTTAGATGAGAAAGATATTTTCTTTCCTTTCACAACCGATGACATCCTAGCAGCTTCCACACCATCCAGCGTGATTTTCAGGTTCATGTAAAACTCATGTACTAGCTTTGGATAATCTATTCGGGCGTTGTCTGAAAACCAGTCTATCCATCCTTGAGATTCAAGAACTTGTAGCAACAGGGACTTACTTGACAGAAGCCACGCCGAGTTTACTTCTTTTTCTGCAGCTACAATCCGAGTTTCCAGGTCCGGATTTACTGAACGTTGAGAGGTACTGCTCGACTCGCCTCGAGCACGCTTTGAAGGTACATGGCTATCTGGTCCTTTGCTCGGTCTCTTTTTCTTAGCCATTCGAGGATTTGGAGAGGCAGGAGTTCGAAGGTTCGAAGGTTCGAAGCAGAGGGGAAGAGAGGTTGAGAGGTTCGGCGGGAAATGAAAGGTCAAAGGATTAGGGAAGATAAATAGCCGCGTATCATTTACTTTATCATTTAGGGTTCCCATAAAAAGTAATTTACTAATTAATAAAAAGTAATAATTTTTTTTTTAAAAAAAAAAAATCGGATTGACAGAACAGTGTGACAGATCGGTTCCACAGATCGGTTTCACAGATCAGTTTCACAGATCAGTTTCACAGATCAGTTTCACAGATCAGTTTCACAGATCAGTTTCACAGATCAGTTTCACAGATCAGTTTCACAGATCAGTTTCACAGATCAGTTTCACAGATCAATCATACACAATTCTTGTTTAATAAATTTCATTCTTTCAGAGCATAAGGGCTTTTTGAAGATGTCAGCTAATTGATTTTCAGAACTAACAAATTCTAGAGAAATATCACCCTTCTGGTAATGATCTCTTAGAAAGTGATGTCTGACATCAATGTGCTTAGTTCTAGAGTGAGACACAGGGTTCTTGGATAAGTTGATTGCACTAGTGTTGTCACAGTTAATTGAGACATGTTTAAGATCAAATCCATAATCCAATAGAGTGTGTTTCATCCACAAAATTTGTGCACAGCAACTACCAGCAGCTATGTATTCTGCCTCGGCAGTAGACAATGCAACTGAATTCTGTTTCTTACTACACCATGATACTAGGGATTTTCCAAGCAAATGACATGTTCCTGATGTGCTTTTTCTATCTAACTTACAACCAGCAAAGTCAGCATCTGAATAACTCATTAACTCAAAGGATTGTTCTTTTGGGTAAAACAAACCTAAATTTATAGTATACTTAAGATACTTAAAAATCCGTTTAACAGCTAATAAGTGTGATTCTTTAGGATTAGCTTGAAATCTAGCACACATACATACACTAAACATAATATCTGGTCGACTAGCAGTAAGATAAAGTAAGCTTCCAATCATACCTCTGTAATTGGTTTGATCAACTGGTTTCCCAGTTTCATCGACATCCAATTTACAGGTAGTACTCATAGGTGTATTACTTTCCTTAATACTATCCAATCCAAAACGTTTTAAAAGATCCTTTGTATATTTACTTTGATTTAAAATAATACCATTTTTAGTTTGAAAGATTTGAAATCCAAGAAAATACTTAAGCTCTCCCATTAAGCTCATTTCAAATTCATTTTTCATAACCTTTGAAAAATCAGTACATAAGGAGTTTTTAGAAGATCCAAAAATAATATCATCAACATATATTTGTGCAACTAAAACATCTTTAGAAATTCTTTTAATGAAAAGAGTTGGATCAGCAATCCCTTTAGTAAAACCTTTTGAAATAAGGAAATTGCTAAGTCTATCATACCAAGCTCTTGGAGCTTGTTTCAAACCATATAAAGCTTTAGAAAGTTTAAAAACTTGATTTGGAAAATGGGGATTAGTAAATCCAGGTGGTTGTTCTACAAAAACATCTTCAATTATAAAACCATTTAGAAATGCACTTTTAACATCCATTTGATATAATTTGAAATCCAGATGTGCAGCATATGCAAGTAAGATCCTAATGGCTTCTAGTCTAGCTACAGGTGCAAAAGTTTCCTCATAGTCTATACCTTCTTCTTGACTATATCCTTGTGCAACTAGTCTAGCTTTGTTTCTAACTATATTTCCAGATTCATCTATTTTATTTCTAAACACCCATTTTGTGCCTATTGTCAAAGTGTCCTTAGGTCTGTCAACTAATTCCCAGACTTTGTTTCTTTCAAACTGATTTAATTCTTCTTGCATAGCCATTACCCAAAATTCATCATTGATAGCATCAATGATATTTTTAGGTTCTGACTGTGAAAGAAAGGCTTGATGATCAACCTGGTTTCTTAGAGAAGCTCTAGTTTGTGTTCCTCTATCTAGATTTCCTACAACAGCATCTAAAGGATGGTTCTTTAGAGTCCTAGATGGTCTTGAAAAGATAGAGCTAGAAGTTTCAGGTTCATCTAGAGATTGAGGTTCAACAGAAGAAGATTCTGGAGAATGTCCAGAACTGGATGCTTTTATAACAGGTTCTTTAGATTTATCATTAAGGTCCAGAATAGACAAATCTTCTTCAAGATTCCCAAGAGAGGTTTTAGGCTCATGTGGATCAGTTTCATCAAATTTGATGTGAACAGATTCTTCCACACATTTGGTTATCTTATTGAAAACTCTATAGGCTTTACTAGAGATAGAGTAACCTAGGAAAATTCCTTCATCACTCTTGGATGCAAATTTATCCAGATTATCTTTAGTATTCAGAATAAAGACTTTGCAGCCAAAAACTCTGAAGTAGTTTACCTTAGGTTTCCTATGGTTCCACAACTCATAAGGGGTTTTCTTTAGAACAGGTCTGATCAAGACTCTATTAATGACATAACAAGCTGTATTAACAGCTTCAGCCCAAAAGTAAATTGGAAGGTCATATTCATTGAGCATGGTTCTAGCAATTTCTTGCAGGGTTCTGTTTCTTCTTTCTACTACACCATTCTGTTGGGGTGTCCTAGGGGCAGAAAAGTTATGAGAATAGCCATTGTGAGAGCAGTAAGATTCAAAATCTTGATTTTCAAACTCACGACCATGATCACTTCTTAGGGTCTTAATCTTGAGTCCACTAAGATTTTCTACAGACTTGGAGTATTTAACAATGTAAGAATAAGCTTTACTTTTGTGAGCTAGAAAATATACCCAAGTATATCTAGAAAAGTCATCTACGAGAACATAGACATAGTGCTTCCCATTTAAACTAGAAACTCTTGATGGTCCAAACAAATCCATGTGAACCAATTCAAGTGGTTGAGAAGTTGAAACTTCTTTCTTTGATTTAAAAGAAACTTTGTGTTGTTTTCCCTTTTGACAGGGATTACAAACTTTGTCTGCTGGAAATTCAAGTTTGGGTAAGTCTCTAACCAAGTTCTTCCTAGAAAGTTTTCTAAGTGAGTGCACATTGCAGTGTCCTAATCTTCTGTGCCAAAGCCAAGACTCTTTATGAAAAGCATTTAAACATGGAATGTTCTGTTTAGCTAAAGAATCTAAATCAACAGCATAAACATTTTCATTTCTTAAAGCAAAAAATACTAAAACATTTTTAGATTTACAAACATTGCAAGAATCATTTTCAAATTTAACATGAAAACCATCATCACATAACTGAGAAATGCTTAATAGGTTATATTTATGTCCATCAACAAATAAAACTTTAGAAATCAAAATTGAATCAGTGTTACCAATCTGGCCTAGGCCGATGATTTTCCCTTTTGAGTTATCACCAAAGGTGACAAAGCCTCCATCAACTTTTATTAAGCTCTTGAAGCAAGAATAATCTCCAGTCATGTGTCTTGAGCACCCACTGTCTAAATACCATATCTTCTTGTAACAGCTCGTCAAGCAGGTCTCCTACAAAACAGATTTAGATGGAAGATGATTTTGGTACCCAGATCTTCTTGGGTCCAGACAGGTTAGCCAATAACACTTTAGGTACCCATATTTGTCTAATGGGTCTCATATAATTTGTAGAAATAACATCCTTTGAAAGATAAACCTTATTAGATTCATAACTATGAATATAGATGGATGAGGCATAAGAAGTTCCAGAATTAACTATCTTCTGTCCAGATTTAGGAATGAATCTAGTTTTGGCAACTTTCCTTTGTCCAGGTTGGTATCCTATACCAGTAGTGTATCTAGGTGCAACTTGCTTTCCTAGCATTTGTGTTAGAGTATTTTTACCATTGGTGAACTTCTCTAAATCTTTCTTGAGTTGCTCATTAGACAATTTCTGTTCAGTATTCTCTTTAAGCAGCTGAGCATTCTTTTCTACTTCTATATCCAGATCAGATTTATGCTTAACATTTAAAGCATACTGTTTCTTTAGACCTTTATATTTATCTTTAAGCTCATTACATGTTTCTTCTAGCATGTCACAGTATTCAAACAATTCAGATTTTGACATGTTTTCTGAGTCAGAATCTTCTCCAGAATAGTATGAATTAAAAGCAGGAGTCTCTGATGTTACCTCAGAAGTGTTTGTCATGAAACACATGTTGGCCCGATTCTTTTCAGAGTCTGAAGATTCAGCTTCACTTGTGCTGTCTTCTGAAGCACTCCAAGTAGCCTTCATGGCCTTCTTGTACTTGTTATTCTTGTATTCATATTTCTTTTTATACTTCAGCTTTGGACAGTCGGCTTTAATGTGTCCTTTTCTCTTGCACTCATAGCAGACAACATCATCTGATTTGTCATTCTTCTTCCAGTCCTTTTTCCATTTGCCTTGTTGGTCATACTTTCCCTTGTAATTTGGTTTCCTAAAAAATTTCTTTTTCCTATAGAACTTTTTGAATCTCCTGGCTATTTGAGCCATCTCATCATCGCTGTCAGAATCATTCTCACTTTCCTCACTGCTTGTACTTTCATTGATAGCTTGAAGCTTTTCCTTATCCTTATTTTTTGAGGTTGTAGTCTTGAAGGCAATAGACTTTCTTGCAGGTTCATTTTCTTCCTCTTTGTTCACTTTAAGCTCTTCTTCATACATCATCAGCTTGCCAATTAGTTCCTTGACAGGTAGAGCACCAATGTCACAGGATTCTCTAATGGAGACAGAGGTTCCTCTCCATCTTTCAGGTAGACATCTCAAAATTCTCATAATTTGTTCCTTTGCTGGAACATCCTTTCCCAGAGAGGTCATTGTGTTGACAATTTCATTGAACCTGAGATACATATCAGAAATGGGTTCATCAGATTTCATCTTAAAATTATCATACTTAATAGTATAGGTATTCAATCTCATCTCCTTAACATTAGTTGTTCCTTCATGAGAAACAGCTAAGGTATCCCAAATTTCATATGAAGTTTTACATGCAGAAATTCTATTAAACTCTTCATCTCCTAGAGCACAGTACAGAGCATTCATAGCTTTATAATTGTTATTGTAAGCAGTCTTTGTAGGTTCATCCCAAGTAGATCTAGCAGTAGTGGGAATTTTGTATTCAGATTCAATAGCAGTCCAAATATCAAAACCTATGCTTTCTAGATGAATTTTCATTTTCAGTTTCCACTGAGCATAATTAGTTCCATTGAAGAAAGGTGGCCGGTTGGTAGCAGCACCCTCAAGTCTATTATCCATGAAATTACAAAACGAATTTTAAAGAGATAAAAATTTAGAAATAACAGAAATTTTAAGAACTTTAAAATACAACTAAAATCACAGTTCAAAAGCAGAGCACTTTTAGAAAGTATTTACTTCCTCTGATACCAAGTGTTGGTCAGAGTGGACACTCAAGAGGGGGGTGAATTGAGTTCCAATCAAAATTGTCTGTTAAAAACAATTTCTAATAAAATCCCCCAATTTCAAAAATAAATTAAACTGTAGTGAATTTATATAGAATATAAAGGTTCAATTAGTTTCTCAAAGATTGATTAATTCTCAGTTAACTTAATCTTATGATTAAATTAACTGTTGAAACCAATTTACTGATTTATAATAAATATAAACACTTGCGAATTTAATTATCAAAGTAGCTTTGAAGATAGATTGTATTTCAAAGTAATAGCAGCGGAATATGAAATAAATATGTATAGTATGAATATAGTATAGCTATAAACACAGAGAAGTAACCAAGAGGTTCAGTCTCAAGCCAAGACTTAGTCCTCTCAAAAGTATATATAAAAATGATCCACACCCTGGATCGGGGTTAACAACAGTGAGCACACTGTCCAGGTCACAAGACCTCTACCACAGTTCTACGTGGGAAAACAAACAACAGCAGCCAGCTGTCTAGGTCACAGACCTCTACCACTATCCACAGTGGGAAGTGAAGTGTAAAAAGTTTGCTGAGGATTTACAGATCCTCCAGTGAAAGTACAGGAGTCAGTGTGTGTGTTTAATACAGCAGATAACACACACTGCTCAAAATGTAGAATAAGTAAATCACAGAGCAGAGATGTAGAGTTTAGAAATGGCTCTAGTGATTTCAGTGTAGCACTGGACTCGTTTTGGAATTAATCAGAAGTGATTCTGAGTCCTCTTCTCGATTTTGTTTGAGAAGCAGAGTGTCGTATGCTTCAGGTTCACAGGCAGTGAGATGTAGTCGATGAAGCTCTTCAATGATCTATTGATGGATCGGTGAGTCTGATGGATCGGTGAGTCTGATGGATCCAGAAGGCTTCCAAACATACTTTGTAAGTTAATAAGCATAGTAAAAAAAAACATGATAACTGATTCATTCATAGATTGGAATTATGTTTATGAGACATCAAACCAGATTAAGCATCAATGAGTTGTGATGATTTGTGATTATTAAAACATCAGTTATAAACATGAAATCAGCAATCTTCCAGAGGGCTCAACACATAGAATCCCTATAAAAGTGAAATTAATATTTAATTCAAAAATTTTAATAAATATGAAAACTTCATATTCTTTATTTTCCTGGGATGATACAGGAATTGGTTTTACCATAATCATAATAACATATAAATATTTTTATTATTATTTTTAATTATGTTACTATTGATACATGTGATTTATAAGATGAAAAATGAGAAAGAAAACTT
Organism: Viscum album; assembly: GCA_963277665.1. Taxonomy (NCBI): domain Eukaryota; kingdom Viridiplantae; phylum Streptophyta; class Magnoliopsida; order Santalales; family Viscaceae; genus Viscum; species Viscum album. Next base: position 1,596,938,457 of record OY728150.1, read on the forward strand.
GAATGATTCGGCAATTATAGTATCCTCTTCATTGAGAGAACTCCTTCAGCTTTAATATTTTTACTTCATGGGGTGGTATTTTGAGAATAAAATAAGACAAATAATAAATAAAAGTAATTTATTATGTTTTTATTTAGGTTTTTTCTAATATATATTGAAGAATTATTATAAATAACGGAGGATAGGAAGCAAGCTTTTAAAAGTGATAGGAGAAGCACACGTGGAATTACATAAAACATTAAAATAATATAAAGTCATTTTTTTGTGTTATTATAAAAAAGTGAAGAATAATTTGTATATTAGATAATATATGGTCTTAATATCATTAACCAAAAGGTTTAAGAAATTTTAATTGGTATTTTACCCTTATCTATTAATTTTACCACCAGTAAACCCGTTTTTAACCCAAATGTTGTATCAAAATATAACTATTTTAAACATTGGTAATGATAGAAAATTATTTTAATCTTACTAAAAAATAATTATTATTCATATGAAAATTAGGATTTTTTTATTTTGAATTTGGTGAAGTTGTAAAAATTACATTTATTATTTGTTTGCAAAATGCGATGAAACATGTTTTTAGTAAAATGTTTTGATAGGAAAGAAATATAAATTTATCGAAAAATAAATTATAATTTTGATTAAAATGTAATTAACTTGATTATGTTATATAAATCGTCACTTATTTTTCTCAAACTCCACCATAATTTGAAAGAAACTTATAAAAACATTATTAAGAGAGAATAATTAAAAAAAATATTTTCATAAATCATCACTTAGATTTAAAATTTTTTAAAATATATATATATGTTTAACATTATATTATCATATGAATTATTTAACTTATTAATAATTATTTTTTAAAATAAACAGGTTTTCATAAATTTAACATCCTAATATTTTGAAAGAACACTATGCTGGATGGTGTATACAAGTCGCACAAATATGTTTAAACAAATTGTGATATACTCGTAAATTTTTTTTAAACGCGATCATTAATATGAAGAAATTAAAATTTATGGTCTTAATAGGAATAAAAAAATTTAACTATTAATTTCTAATAATAAGTAATATATATTGATGAATAAGTACATAATTCTCAAAAATGAGTTATATTTCTAAAGAAAACTAATTTCAAAAAAAAGATTTTAATTCGAATATGAATAAATAAAAAATATTAAATTATAAAAATTTATGAAAATTAAAATGTAAAAATTAACATAATTTTTGGAATCATCATATTTAAATTATATTAGGTTGAATTTTTTGGATTTTTATAAAATGTTTAATTTTTAAATGGGGAGTGAAGAACACATGTTTTTATTGAAAACTACCATTTCTTTTAAATAATTTAGAAAGAGTTATATTATTTTAAATTTCATTGAACATAAAATTAGTAAAATTATGAGAGTAATAATCTAATTTATGTCATTTTTATCAATTTCATGTTGAATTTGGATATAAAAACGTTTTACTCTTATGAAAACTTCAGTTTTGGAAAAAAATTTCTCATTGCATCCATCTGTTTAATTATAATATAAATTCATTCAATTTTTGGAATTGAATCTGTAAAAATGGATTAAATATATTTAATTAGATAAAAAATATTTAATATTAGGATTATATTAATTTTAATTCAAAATGTATACAAAAAACTAAAAATTAACTACCGCCTATATGGTTAAAATGAGTTTACCAGGGGGTTAGAATAAAAATATAAGGGATAAAATAACCTAAAAACTATACAAAATAATATTTTACAGAAATATTTATACATTATATCAGTTGAGGATACATAATGAGCTATTTTGGGGCCATTTGGAATCTATAAAACATGGTTTTAACTTCATGTCATAATAATTACTTAGTGTGTCCTCTCTACCACTGATAATAGAAAAACACATCTCCTATCCTATTTACACCAATAAAGACATGTTTTTTCCCAATAACTACTAAAATACCAACATTTATTAATAATATATTTACCAGAGTCCTTTATTTCTCCACAAATCATATATACAGAGGGTATAGGTATAATCTTATAAGGCTATTCCAAAGAAGTGGTATCATTCTTAATCAATAATCATTATTATTTTTTCATCATACAACTCCTTTATGAATTACTAAATCATGATGATATAATAAAATTTATATAACCCAAAAAATATGATTTTAATATGTTAAAATCATAACATAAATCTATCTCATCTTCAATCTGGTTGAAAACCAAACTAGTATTTGTGTCTACGATGAACTACCACCTCAAAATAGATGTAAATAATTTTATATCATCATCTCTCATTGTGTCTTCAGATGATTTAAATAATATTTATATATGATATTTAAGAAATGTTATTTTTTTGGGAAAATAATATATCATATACGTTCTTACCCTACAATCCATGTAAAAATAATAACATCATTTGTGTGTGGAGTGTACTACAGTCTCACGAAGTGATGCGATTAATTTTATTTATTACAACATCACATGGATGGTATATGTAATTATATTGATAAGAATAATAATATATTAATTATATTAGTATCATAATTCATATATAGGATAACCCCTACCTTATTTCAATCTTAATCATTGACAAATTTAAAAGTTACCCATGCGTACATATGACCTAGTGTCTTTATGATAGAATCAGAATTAATTTTTTTATAACCATAGTTCATTGTTATTTTAAAATGTGTAATATATTTATAAACTATAATTATTTCATATTGTTATTTCGTATATTATGGAACAATGAACAGATTTACAACAATCAACATAAAAATTCCGTTTTAAAATTATGAATTGGACATCTTTGAAACACAGGACGTTGAGATAATTTATTAAGTAATTATATATATAATTTAAATAAATGATGTAAATGTTTTATGTATTAGTAATTATACACATATAAGGTTATTATGAATATAAATAATATTTATATATTTATTATACATGTGATAATGGACATTGATGACAAGTATGGATTCAAGGTAAGGGATTTCTCATCTCAATTTTACTTCCATGAGACATATACCATGTTGACCAATTATTTCATTTTTTTTTGTTTATATAATTCCACTTTTATATCTTATATCATGAATCATATTATATTTATGGGATTCAAATTATTATTTCATGTTATTTCTTTTATAAGGTATACAGTTTAAAAGTTACCCACGTGGTAAGGGTATATTTCACAATATCATCATTTTAATGGATTAATTAGGTTTGTTTCTCCCTTGGGGGAATTGTAAATATTTATATCTTAAACAAATTATATTTTTTTATTGATTGGTTTTATATTAAATTTTTATATAATTGTAAACTTTTCTTTTATTTATTTCTTATATTATAGATAAATTGTTTTATGGGATACTAAATTTATTTATTTGTTCAGTACCAAAAACATAGTAATTCCCAAAAATTTACATGTATTTTTTTAAATTATAGAGATTTAGTTTGCGACAACACACTTTAACTGCACATGATTTAAATTCCTGGTGACCTTGGAAATGACATTTGGAATTTTTTTAATTTCACATAAGTAAACATGCGATCGGGTTTGGATATCATTAGTACTAGTGATTAGATAAAAAATATGAGGTCACTGTGGAACTATAAATTCCGGGATTCCTCTATAATGGATATAACATCGATCTGCAATGGTTGGGTGAAAAAATTATTTTTCATACATTTTCGAAAAATATTAAAATAACATAAAAACAATGTGATTTAATTTTCTTTTGCAATGTTGAATAGATAAAGGTGGCACTATAGTGCGGAGATTAGGTGGAGATGAGGCACATTAAGAGAGGATAATTAATGGCTCAATAATGTGCAGTATAATGATGCCTTAAATGAATTGTAAAAACTATGATCTTTCATTTATGAAACAACTTAACAATGTGATGTCGCAGCGTAACAGAAACACTACGACATGTTTTATTTTAATGAACTAACACATTATAGGAAATAAGAATAATGTGTCAGAATATTATCTTAAAATCCACCGTAAAGTTTTATCTCTGACAAAGAATGATGAACACCAGTGGAACATTAACAACATTGATGTACCTCGAAGAACAAAGCTGATAAGAAACAAACAACTTTGAATTATTGAATTTTCACAGGAGAAACACTTCAACATCGAACTGATTCATAGTAAGGGTTTTCTTTTTTTATGTTTTCCCAATTCTCATTCTAAAATGATAAACTTATATCAACTGATGGATACTTTGATTGATGTATTGTGTGTTCTTCATGGAGGGTTTCATTCTTGGGGATTCTATTCAGGATTAATTTTCACGATTGAGAGAAATGTAATCCCCGAACCTCCCCCTATTTTAAAATTATAACGCTAAGGGCATTGGATGACACAAATAAGGCCTGATCCCCTCTTCTTGTGCATTCTTCATGAATGAATATCCATGTCGGTGGAAAGGCGGACTCATGGCCATCGTAAGGAATATAGAATCCCCAAGAGGTCGTAGGTGAAATAAGAATGAAGAATAGACCAATGGTGAATACATATTGGTCTAGGGAATGCTCTGTAGTCAACGCACCATAACGTCACACCAAAGAAGACTGCCATGGATGACTAGGGTCGTGGTTTACTAGTACAATTTGTCGGCCTCTGTGCCTGTAGAATGCTTTGTGACCCCGGGGATGAGGACCACAATAGTATTTGGTTAGTGGGAAGTGGATTTTGTGTGACTCGGTAGGCCCATTATACTCATTGAGAAGTTCTCTAGAAGACGAGGTGTTCGATGATGAGACTAATGGTTCTACTTTCCAACTCTAGAATATACCTCGTGTGAGCTGTCTTGCTTCATAATCATGCATACTGATCCTGATTTGTAGTTTGGTTTCATATTTCTTTATGAAATTTCTTTATTATTTTGGGGTCCCTACTGAGTAATTTTTTACTCACCCTTGCTTGTGCTTCGCCTGCATGATTTTTGTCTGGGGAAGACGACCACCACCATGATAGAGGACTTTATGGCCTAGGACCTAGTGGCGACCAGTGAGAATAGGAATAAAGGATATACTTATAGAGCTTCCAGCAGCTACTTTTTACATACCCATCATGTGGGGTTTTTAGAATATAGCTATTTAGAGTTTCTTTTTTACTTCAATTTTTTCCAGTTATTCTTTTCTTGGGTTTGTATTCTGTCCCATTTGACTTTCAGTTGTACTTTTACCCAGTGGTTGTTTTCCAGTGGAATACCTTATTACTTTTACAATTTTGGGATGTGGTTTTTCATATTTGTATATAGGTACACAGGAAAATATCTCCCACATACTGGTTTACGTATTTGGTGGTAGTCTCCAGCCTTTGTACATTGGGATGTAGGCTTAGGGTAGGTCACCACATGGCCCCAAGGGGAGGGGTCATGGAAAATTGGTATCAAAGGTGGTCGATTCAAACTCAATGAGTGACATTCTGTTGTTTTTTTGGGAAACAATATATAATGTTTCAGGTTAGAATTTTATGGATGGGGAGTCTAGTATTGGTTCAGAGGCTTACGTAACAATAAACTAGGACCAAGAATACTACTTTTTGGCTCTTTTCCTGAAAAAAATGGATTCATTAGTGTCTCCATATTATTTTCCTGAATATGTGTCCACCAAGTATGTATAATTATTTATCCATGGTACATCTTGATCAGTATCAGGATTCCTCCATGTAGATAGCCAGTTCGGATACCGATGTGTGACTGTGAGGACTTACCGCTTAGCGACGAAGCATCAGTTTCAAGACTAGTTGTAGAGATGGCCCCACCGGGTGGTGAACCGGTGTTTCCACCACCACATGATCAGCAGTTACAACCATAGATACTGGTAGAGGATGTGCACAGGCTCAGTGACGTGCATCAATTCTATAGGTAGAGTCCTCTCTAGTTCATGGGAGAGACATATTCTTAGGTTACTATGTACTGGCTAATGTTTATGATGTGGTTCTTCTACATAGTGAGGAAATCACTTGACCAGATGGAAAGCATGGCCGTGGGCCTACTGAATAGCTCGACTGGGAGATTATGGAGTCTGGCGATTTAGATACATGATGAGACGACCCTCACCAGGACAAATATTGAGTGATTTTCCTTGGAGGAGTTTTTTCCCGCAACCTTCTGATCGGTGCACATTGAGGAGCTTATTCAACTACAGAACGACACCCTATCAGTGGTTTAGTACTCTACAGGGGTTATATACCTCTATTACTACTCAATAGGCATGTTGCGAGACCCTTTCGTCTAGGCTTGAACCATTGAGCAGTGACTCAGACAGGAGATCAATACATCAATGGTGTCTCTCAGCATCCCCACTCATACTAGATTACTGGAGCGAGCCCATCTTGTGGTGATCTTCCTAGAAGATAGGTAACAGATAGACGAAGTCACAAAAAGACATCTGGTGGTAATGTTCTCAGTGGAGAGCACCAGACAATAGACACGGGGGACCAAGAAGGCCATGTCATTTAGGTGATGACCCCAAGACTCAGGGACGGTAGTGTGAGGATCCGAGTGTAGAGGGAGTCAGCAGGGAATAAGGCTATACATCACATGTGTGTGAAAGGATACATGGATAGTGTCTACATGAACCGCCACATAGACGATCAACAAATGATCGATGGACCACCCAGGAAAAGGTCGTGGTTTGAGTGAGAAGGCCTATGAAATGTCAAACATGGTAGGGGAGCAGGCCATGCAATAAGTGGTGGACGACTGTTTGAGGCACTACCTCCACCACACCTATGTGGTCCACCCGAGGCTCAGAGTGCTGACAAAGAGGGGAGTGAGTGTCTTTAGGTGATATAGTTCTATGACCATAGTAGATTAGATAGGATTAGATGTATGATATCTATCTTCCCAATCATAGTTTTTGTTGTTATAGACATAGGTTCTAGTCACTCTTTCCTTACCATTAACCTCGTTCAAGGCTCATGGATTCCAGTAAATCCATTGGATTGATCCTTATGATTAGAGACTCCAATGAGAGGGGATTCAATGATAAAAAATTGGTTCTGTTAGGTTGATATTACTCTACAAGGTGAGAGCTTTGGGTGGGATATCATAGTAGCAGCATCGAGGCCTTACAACGTCATCTTAGGTATGGACTGGTTATCCAACATCCTTGATCAGATCAAAGTTTTTAGGTGTAGAGTGTGTTGTGTCCATAAGGACGGGACCTAGGTTTCCTTCACCAATGATAAGGAAACCATTGATGCATAGGATGGAATTTACTAGAAGAGGGTGCAGTTGATCACTCACCAGTTGTCTAGCCACACACTCAGTGTCGTGAATGGGGGGGGTCGAAACATTCATATAGTGGTGTATGAACATGAGGATGTATTTTTGGATGATTTTCTGGGACTACCTCCTCAAAGGGATGTAGAATTTTTCATCGATCAGTTCTGAGGGATGACACATACATCCACATCATCATAGGAGATGGATCACACAGAACTAGGTGATTTGAGGGTGTAGCTAGTGGACATGCAAGAGAATTGGTTTGTAAGACCCAAAATTTCCCCATGGGAAGCCCCGGTGTTCTTTTCCTAGAAGTAATATGGGAGTTTTAGGTTGGGAATGGACTTCCAGTGCCTGAAACTAGTGATCGTGAAGAACATGTATCCACTATCGGGGATTGATGACATCTTCAATTAGACGAAGGGACTGAGGAGGTTCTTGATGATAGACCTCAGATTAGGCTATCACCATCTTTAGGTATGGGATGAAGATGTTTCTGAGATATTTTTTATATGATCGTATGGCCACTAAAAATTCTTGGTGATGACCTTCGGTGTGACTAATTCAACAGCAGTGTTATTGGGACTCATGAACAGGATCTTCCAGCCTTACCTTGATCATTTCGTGGTGGTATTCATTGATTAAATCATGGTGTAATTTGTGTCGGAAGGGGATAAAACAAAACAACTATGGATACAACCAGAGTTGTATTGGATCTGGAAAATATAGATGAAATTCATTCCTGGGAAATAACTAGGAGCGTAACTGTGGTGCATTGTTTCTTGGGGTCGGATGAATACTACTAGAGGATTGTTCCCAACCTTTTCAGAGTATCAGCTAATTTATCTTCCTCGACATGGAAGGGACACTACTGCATATGTAATTAGAAGTTCCATAAGATTTTCGAAGAGCTGAGGCAAAGACTGATGAGTGCCCGCATCTTGAGACTACCAGAAGTGGGTGGTGGGTATGTAGTCTTCTGTGACGCATCAGGGAAAATAGATGGTCGTTTTATAATGAAGAAGAAAGTGGTGATCACTTATGGATCAAGAAATTTGAGGTATAATGACCAGAACTCATGACCCATAAACATGAGAAAGTAGTAGTGGTCCGTTCTATGATGATGTGGCATCCCAACCAGATGGGTGAACAATTTATAATCTAGTCCAACCACAAGATTCATAGGTATATCAACTCACAGAAATACTAGAACATGATACATTGATGATGGATGGTGTTACTCTAGGAATATGAAATTGATATAGTCTATACTCCTAGCAAGGGGAACATGGTGGCAGACACACCCAAAATGATTTCTGGTTTACAGCTACTGAGTGAGGTGATAGAGCAGCTATCTATGATGCCGATATCCTTTATTGATTATAATGGAGTAGCATACCTTCAGTCAATGACTATCACTCACCCACTCCTTCAGAGATTTAGGGTAGAAAAACTTGTGGATGTTGACTACAAGGTTTGACGTGCTCAGTTATCCTCAAGACATTCTCCTAATGGATTTTCGATACGTGGTGTGGAGGTCATCATTTTCAAAGGATGAACCATATTACCAATGATGTTAAGGGAGTAGGTGATGAGGGAGTTCAATACATCCCCTTTTGTGGTACAACCAAGTTTGTAAAAGATGTATCAGGACCACTAGAGTTAGTACTGGGGTCCAAGGATGAAGAAGGCAGTGGAGAGTTTGTTTCATGATTCCTCACTTGTCCGCTAGTGATGGTCGAACATTATGTCCTAACAATATTGTCACAACCCCTTGAGGTACTAGAGTATAAGTGGGATGGTATCTCCATGGAAATTGTGATGGGTTTACCACACACGCCTAGGGGCCACAATTATATCTGGGTGATCCTTGACTGACTCACCATGTCAAATCAGTTCCAACCCATATGAGATTAGGGATCTACAGAGGGCCTAAGATGCTTCTATGTTCAGGAGGTAGTGTGTATTCATGGGGTGCCTTTGAAAATCATCTCAGAACTTGATGCTCACTTTAAATCCCTATTATGGAAGGTATTGCAAGAGAGGTTTGGGAATCTGCAGCGATTGAGAAAAACATTTCACCCCCAGATAGATGGTTAGATGGAGAGGTCTATACAGACCATGGAGGACATGATTTGTGCATGTGTCCTTGGTTTTAGTAATAGTTGGGAGGACCACCTACCACTGGTGGATTTTTTAGATAACAATATGTGTCACTCCACCATTGGCATGACACCTTTCGAGGCCTTGTATGAGCATCCATGAAGATCACCTCTATGATGGACTAAACTAGGGGGTCAACACTTATTGGTCCATAGTGGGTATGATATAGCACTGAGATGTTGTAGATTATCCAGGAGCATATTAGGACTACACATATTAGACAGAAATCATATGTTGATAGGTGATGAAGTACCCTGGTGTTTGAGGATGGAGAATAGGTCTTCATTTGGGTCTCACCTCGATAGGGATTATAGAGATTTGGCTGGGGTAGCAAGTTTTATCCAAGGCTCATCAGACTATTCAAGATTCTTAGAATATATGGAAAGGTGGAATACATCCTATATATTCTTCACTTATCCACTAGGTGAATGATATTTTTCATGTGTCACAACTGAGGATGTTCGTGCATGATCCATCGCATGTTATCGACTCGTGTGAGCTGGACATTGATGATGGGGAAATGTTTGTAGAGTTCCTAGTGGATATTGAGGATCAGCAGGAGAGGGACCTTTATAGACGATAGATTATTCTAGTGTCTGTTAGGTTATAGAATGATAATATCCAAAAGAGCGCATAGGAGCGAGAGGCTCAAATTCTGTCTCTGCACCCCCTTTAATTTTATTAGACGTTGTTTTGTCTTTTAGGGAGGTAATTTTTAAGGTGGGGAGAATGTATTGTCCTGAATGTTCCATGTATTTTTTATAAAATTATATAGAATTGTTTTGAGACAACAAACTTTGACGGCACATGATTCCAAGGACCGTTGAGCCCAAAATGGAATTTTGAAAATTTTTTAAGTTCACATAAGAAAATGTGAGAGCCGGTTTTTTTAAATTTTGAGTTGGTGCATTGATCGAAAATTCAAGGGAACCATTGATCTTGGAACTCCAAGATTCCCCTAGAACAAATATAACTTTTACCGGTAAGGGTTAGATGGAAAAGTTATTTTTAAGACATTTAGGGAAATATTAAAATACATTAAAAAAATTGTTTTATTTTCTTTTACAAATTTTAGTAGTGGACTTTGGCGCTGTAGTGTGGAGATGAGGTGATGATGAGGCCCATTAAGATAATATCATTAATTCCACATCAATGTGTAAAGTAATAATTCATTTAACGAAGAATAAAAACTACTCTTCTTCATAAATGAAAAAGTGTAACGACGTGACATCGCAACATAACAGAAAAACTGTGACATATTTTTTTAATGAGTTAATGTGTTGGGGGAAATGAGAATTAAATGGAAAAAAATTATTTGACGAACCAACAACAAGATTTCACTCCAATTAAGAACGAAGAATGCGAACAGAAAATTAAAAACGTTGATGCACCTCAAAGAACGAACATGGGAAGCAACGAATGCCTTCGACCTCTCAAATCATCATGGGAAGACATCATTAACATCGATCTCTTTCGAGAAATGGGTTGGTAATGGTTTATGTTTTCCCTATTCTCATTCTAAAATAACAAACACTGATCTACACATGAAAAGGTTGATCAACTATTCATGATTTTTTGTGGGTGAGTGTCATTCATTGATTTTCTATTAGGGATTAATTTTTATATTTGATAAAATTGTAATCCCCAAACCTACCTCTATATTAAAATTCTAATGAAGAGGTTGTGGGACAACATGAACTAGGTCTAATCCCCTCCGCATGTGCATTCTTTGTGACCAAATTTCCAAGTGGGCATTAAGGCAGATTCGAGGAAGTCACAAAAAAAAAAGAACCCCCATAAACCATAGGGACATGAAACACAAAGAAAAAACTACTAGCATAGACATGGTGGTCCACATAATGCACTGCTGGTGCACTGGAAAAGACCGCGATGGCCAAATCTGGCCACGATGCAGCAGGAGAAGTCGTCGACCACTATGATGATGGTGACAGATGTGGCACTGTGCCGCATCGCACGGGATGGGCCACGATAAACTAAATGAGGTAGGGGGAGCTGGCCCCATGGTTGAACCACATGGCATGGGTGTTAGACGTGGATATCAGTGACATCCCGGCCTGGCGGAAAAATTGGTCCCCCTTTAGTGGATCAGGCAGTGCACGGACCAAACCCGCTGCAGTGGGTCGATCCTACCACATCAAGCCGGACTTCGGCCCAATGGACTAGACTTAGCCATACCGGGTCTGAGACATGTCATCAGGCCTGCGTTGGGTTAGTTCAGTCCAACTGGGTTAGACCAGAACCAAACCCATCCATCCCCTTTTTAAAAAAACATCAATATCATCAAAACTGGGCGTTCGATTGAGGAGCTCATTGCATCATTGGACCCCTCGCAATGAGACAGATCTTTTTGAACAATCTCTCAGGGATTTAATGGATTTTGAAATTAAACTAATGGCTTGGGGGGGAGGTTCTATAGAGATCAATCATGCTATGAGTAGAAACCCAATGGTGGAATGAAACCTAAAAGATAGATGATGAATGTCCCTGTGTGGATCAGATCCTATGGCCTATTGGGAAGTGACTTCGGTGTGACCCTGTAGGCCCACGATGGGGAGTGGATTCTATGTGATCAGGAAGATCCATGGTACTCGATAGGAGGAGGACCATAGTATGGCCATATGTGGGAAGAGACTTCTATGTGACCCGACATTCCCATGGTGTGGAGCATATTATGTGTGACCCTACATATTAATGGTACTCATTAGGGATGATTACCAAAATAGTCCTCAGTCAGTAGGAAGTGGATAGTGTGTAACACAACATGCCCACTATCCTCATTGATTAGGAGTTCTCTAGCCGTAGAGGCATTCGATAATGTGAATAGTGGTTCTACTTTCCTACCCCAGACTATACCTAGTGTGATCTGTATTTTTTCTTGATCATGCTTGGTGATCATGCTCAGTGGTTTTGTTACAAATTGTTTTGGGGTATTTTCTTGTTATTTTGGGGTCCCTACTAAGAATTTTGTTACTCACCCCTACACGGTCTTCACCCAATCGTGTTGTGTCCGGTGCAGATGAATGTCTCTTTGACGGAGGACTTGGTGGCCCCAGACCGATGATGCCCAGTGAGACCAGGTAGACAAGACATACTTCTACGGCTTCCATCAACTACTATGTAATTACGCATCATGTGGGGTTTTCAGAGGATGGCTATTCATAGTTTCTTTTTTTACTTTCTATTTTCCAGTGAGTCTTTTTTTGGGTTTTTATTCTAGCCCATTTGACATTCAGTTGTACTTGTACTTAGTGGTTATGGATAGTGACATGCTTGTTTACTTTTATAGCTTTGGGAAGTGGTTTTGTGTTCATGTATACAGATTACAAGGAAAATGCCTCCCAATTTTTGGTTTACACCTTGGGTTCTAGTCGCCAACCCATGGCTTTCAGGGGATAGGCTTGGGGTATGTCACGACAAGGGCCCTCGGGACGGGTTGTGATATAATTTTTATTCGATATAAATTTTTTATAAAAATAATTTCAAAATAATTTTTTGACATTCGCAAAATGGTTTTTTAAATTAATTTTAACATATATTTTACAATTTATTATTTTTTGGAAAGGCAACCTCTTTCTATTTTCTAAACACGGTACATTTACCATTATAAAAATATTTTTAAAGGTGTGTTTTTTAACATATACAACATATTTGGTATTACCCACTATCATGGCCACTCAATTATCTAAATATTACATTATATTATTTCTTAATTATTATTAAATAAAATGTTTTATATAATTTTTTTTAATTTTATATTTTCATTAAATGATTTCAGAGTGAAAATGTTATTTTCCTCAAGAAATATTAAATTTTATATTTTAAAAACATTGTCATCAATGATGAAAACCATTGATGTCATGGATTGCTTCTAAATTATATATATATATATATATTTGACTCTCACATATATACCAATACAATTATAGAATAATTTTACAGGGTAGTACATAACTTATGTTCTCCAATAAAAAAAGTTGATTGAGAAATATCTATGGATTATGATATGAGTAATTAGTAGGAAACAAATTTTCTTTTCATTAGTATTTCTTATGTTTATGCCTTATTATTTATTTGAATATCTGAGACACATATGCATGTACATGATATTAATGTGATGGGAGGTCTTAAAATTATATACCCCTCAAATGACTTTTATAATATATCACTCTTATGAGGTGTCATGTATGGGATTTGGGATTGAAAATAATCAATTATTAGTCAATGTCCATCATGTGATGATTTCTAGATTGTTAACTTTGACTTATGTTTATATCATTTTTTATGTTGTTTTCAAATTTCAAAAGATTCCATGATCATATTAAACCACTTTCGTCATGTTATTATCTCATATAATTACTCAATAGACTTATATATTATGATATTATGTTATACCATTGAATAACATTTTTGTCTCCTTATCATGATTATTCTGTTATTGGTATTTTAGATCTCCCATTTCGTTATGTGTTTCCCCAGCTCTTCCAATACAGTTTTCTTACCTCATGTGGTTTTAGGATTATATTATCAAGAGAAAAAATGATTTTTTTGCATTTCATTTTGATCTATTATGGACATAGCCTCTCATATATAAGAGGCCTCAAAATATTTGTGTTATTTTAATGTTTGAAATCATTTATAATTATGTGTAAAAGGAATGGGTTGCAATTTATTTTATTTGATAATGATATCGTTATTTATGTTTATTATTATAAGAAAACACCTGTTAAATCATTAGGTATTATACTAAACAAAATAAAATATGCCTAAAAATTATTAATGTGTAGATTAAGTGGGTTTTAAGAAATTACATCTTTATCACGATACTTCATGTGGATCTTGCCCTATCAAATTTATTACTAAGTGCAGTACCCTCGAAATGGGAACACTACGAATGACTTGATCATCACATGGGGATTGAAAATTCTCCATACAAAACAACTAGTTTAATACTCCTGATTGATATGTTTTGATAATTCTTAAACACTTTACCAGCCTGTATAATGGACTAGATAAAATTTGTAGGTTAGAAAACCTAATAGGAAAAGTTACCGTGGATAAAATAGATTGAAACATAACTACTGAAAAGTCAGGATATTGAGATCATTTATAAGTTATTCATTCAAGGATAATATGTTTTCCATTATTTATGTTTATATGTTTTCTTCTTGTATATTTTATTCTTTTTTTTAATGATGGTATAGAGGAGAAACCATTCAAACAACCCATGTGAAGGGGATGTAATTATTTCCATAAAGTTTTTCCAAAACCTATTGGAATAATAGTTATAAATATACTAGTAATTCCAAATGATATATTTTATGATTCATCCAAATCAGTCCTATATTTCAACTACCCTAATATCTTCTTTGATAGTGTAATGCCCAGACCCTAGTTACCCAAAGTCAGTCAATTATTACATAACATTGGAATGATCATAAGAGATTATGTCTCGAAACAGCGATTACTTTAGTAGCCTTTGAAGTAATAGATACTTACATAATTTTTACATTACATCATGAAATAAGAAAAACAACATTGTTTCCCCTTTTAACACACTCATATCCTTTTTCATATCCCTACCGGTTTATCACAATATATTTCTTCGCATTCGGAAAAATAAAACATAGAAAGGGGTGAGCTTAGATGCTTTGTAAAGATAATAATATAATGGAAACTGTTATAAATAAGTGTTAACATTTATGAAAATGTATAATACTAAAACAGAAGCCTTGTAAACATAAAAATCAGCATAATATGGAAAAGATAAATCAAATAATCCCATTTACTTATTCACATTGATATTATACTAGTCGAATAATCACATGAAATATAAATAGCAAATTTCTTAAGGATGGAATGCATAATGCTGGACATCATAACCATAAAATCAAGGCCTCCTGCAAAGAATATAAATTAGATTATGTCAAGGCCTTATGAAAAGACACTAGTTTGTCTCACGAGACCTACCGATGCATTGAGGAGCTATAGCGGGCTCCAGTCATCATTTACTAAGTCTAATGAATTCCTCATATGAAAAGGTTGAAACATAACATAAACATTCGTATTAAAACTAAAATATAAAATGGTAATACCATAACCATAATCCATGAAAGGTATATAAAAATAACACATCCATAGTCAACTATCTCACAAATTCTTCAATAAAATATGGAAGATTGTGTCATAATAAATCAACATAAAACCGCTATAAAATCAATCAAAGGATGTTGACATTGATGAAAGAAAAGCTATTTGAGAGAAATATCTCTCTAAATTTTACAATCATTTAAAATTTGCATAATTATAAAGGAAAATATTTATTTTGAAATTATTCTTATATGTTTTTAAGGGAAACTTCGAAAGTGTTACAATGGCCGAAAATAGCTACACCCGTCATATAAGTAAAAGAACATTCTTACCTGAATTTTTCGAAATGGTTAGAAAGTACCTTATTTGGAAAACAATGGAAAGATTAATTTCAAAAAATTTTATAAAAAGTAAAAAATGCTATAAATGAATTTAACCCATATTATATAAAATTATTAAAATGTTTTGAAATTCATTTTTAAGAAACACAGATGTGGATGATAATGAAGTCCAAGTAGATAGTTTCATAAAAACAACCTCTGATAACAAATAGATTGTAAAATTAACCCTTACCATGTACTTTTCCTTTGTCGAGGGTATGTTAAACACTTGTAATACAGTTAAATAATATTTATTAAATTATTCAAGAACCATATACATAAATATGATATCATTTATGATATTCTAATATTTCTTTGTTAATAATATTTTAGTAGTATCATTATTTCTAGTGTTAACTGAATCGTTTTCCATTATATGTTTTGTTATGTAAGTCATGTTTGTTATGGATAGGATGTATTTGAATCATATATATAATGGTATTAATTTCTTAAAAATCATTTTTAAGAAAAAATTAAAATTATTATTGAATGGTTACGATGGGGAATAAATCTTATCATGTTCATGTAGATGGTAATTAGTATGTACGAACGAGAGACAATACCATTCTGTTGATATTGAAATAATATTTAATTGGATGGTATATAATATATAAGGAATAATCAACATGTTATATTTATTATTTACATCAATTATACTCATTATTATTCTCATCCAAATAATGAAGTGTTGAATAACAAACTACACCACAATGTGGAGACAGTAAGCCGTACGTACGTATGTATGGTAACTTTGTCTTTCATAGGATTGATTGAATAATGAACATGGTTGTAACATATTTATATTAATACCACAGTATGTAGATGGTACTAGAGTTATTTTTTTATGGAAACAACAAATAATGAGTATGTTGAAGAAGAAAATAACTTTGAAAGAGGTGATGAGATAATTACTTCCTCTTCCTGTGCTTCCTTTTAATTTGATCAAAAGGGCTCACTATGTTCGATTTAAGATCAAATTAAGGACTCTACATTTATGTGAGTGTAGTTGGTAGGATATTTGAGATAGGTTTGGTTGATCCAAATGGCTTTGGAGGTGTGATTTTGATTGGAGGGGATGTACCCTTTTATAAGAGAGGTGAGAGTCACTTTAAGAAATGATTGAAATATTATTTTATTATAAAACCATTTTCAGTTTATAATGGCTCAAAATGGATTTAATTCAATTCTAGGGTAGATATGGGTCGAAAAACTATCAATAAATAGGTTTTAGGAAAGTTTTGGTCGCCATATTAACTTTATCTTTTAGATTTAACTCTTAGTAAAATAGTTTAAGTTTTTCCATATCTTCTTATATTATTACAATAAATGGTTAATAAACATACTATAAAACTCCAAGAGAAACCCAAGTGCTTAATTGTTGATATATCTAACCTTATCTAATTCCATTGGCCAAACCTTTTTTTAGAAATATTATATCATTTAACAAAATAATATTTTTTAAAACCAATTTTTGTCAATTTTGACACTATTTATTATTTGGTTTTTGTGAAAGTCATAACAATGTTATTACTTCAAAAAACACTATTCAATCAACTCTAACATGTCACATTAACTTATAATATTTTTTTAATTCCTCAAAGGCATAAATTTACATTTATTTTAATATTTTTAATATCAATTATTTTAATCATTCATTAATAAATTAATTACTTCATCATCATTGTGTCATAAATAAATTTAATTATTTAATATGTAAAAATTATAAATAAAATATCATTAGGTAGGAAATATTTTTATCCTAAAAATTAATATTTATAGTTGAATTTACCTTATGTATAACCCTATATTAATTTTTTTAGTTATTATAATTTTAAATTAACACTTTAAACTCTTCATTTAACAAAATATAATAAATATGGAAATCTAATTCAAGTGGATAAAAAAGGATAATATTTTACTCCTAAGGTTTATTTTTGTTGAAATAAACTTATCCATTAGAATTAGGAATATATTTATTGTAATTATAATATCATTTTTACCTTTAATTACCCTGTTTACTTTTAATAGTGGTATATAAAATCAAAAGTTATTATTCATCAAAAAGTATTTTCATCATATTGAACTACATTTTACATACTGATATCGACCATGTCCCTAGTATATTTGAAATTAAATTCAAAAAATTGTTAAAATTAGGTTTTATGAAATTTTTCAAATATCTATAGTAGGTGGGTAAAAGACGTTAAATGTTCAATAAAATTTTATATATATAATATTATTATAAAATGACTCCAATTAATTACATTGAACTAATATATGTATTATGTATCTATTTTGACAAAAAATAAAATTAAATAAAATGAAAAAATATTTATATAAAAAGTAATTTTTAAATAATAATGTTGTGTTTTTACTATTCATAAAAAATTGAAAGTGTTTAGAAAAACCCTAAAAATTCACCCTAAGCTAGTATTGATATTCCAAATCCAAAAATGAAGTATATTTTAAAAAATTAAATTTATCATATTCCCAAAAGTGTGTATTACTGTTAATAATGGTTGGTTTGATTGGTTTTGGGGTTCTAGAACTTGAAGTTATGTATAACACATGCTATTGTATTTTTCAAAGAGAAGCGTACCATATAAGGATGGGGTGTTACATTCTTCTCAAATTAAAATAATTTTATTCTTGAAATATCTAGAATATTACTAAATAAAAATATTTTGGTGTTTCTTCTTCATACGTTTCTCAGGTTTCGATGTTTCCTCTTCCATCTTATTGTTTCTCTATAGAAATTTTACAAGATGAGTAACATGGTTTCTCAACACTTTTTCTCTGGTATCAAGTATCCTAATAGTCTCTTCAAAAAAAGACATATCGGGTTCCAGTTCTATTTCATCATAGGTGAGTACATGCATTGGGCCAGGCATGTATTTTCTCAATAGTAATACGTGGAACAATCATGATCTTTGGAGAGACATGGAGGCATTTCCAAATGGTAAGTTACAACTCCAATTCGTTCTAGAATTTCAAAATGTCCAATGTACCTGGGACATAATTTTCCTTTCATACTGAATCGTATAACACCCTTTCATAGTGATACCTTCCAGAAAACATGATCTTCTACTTGAAATTCCAAATCCTTCCTTCGGTTATAGCAATATCCCTTTTACCTAATTTGAGATACTATGATGTGGGTTTGGATAATATTCACCTTTTCAATTGTTTCCTCATAAATTTCTGGACCAATGAGATTTCATTCACCAACATCATCCCAAGAAGTTGGTTTGTGACATCTCTTTCAATATAATGCTTTATATGGTGCCATCTGAATACTTGAATTGAACATATTGTTATAGTAAAATTCAACTAGAGGTAAATACTAATCTCACGTACCTTTAAGGTCACGTGTGCAAGATCTCAATAGGTATTCAATTGTTTGAATAGTCCGTTCTAAATGTCCATCAGTTAGATGGTGGTTGGCAGTGCTCACGATAAGTTTAGTATCCAGGGATTTTTGAATAATTTTCCAGAATTCTATTGTAAAACTGGTATCATGATGATAATCAATCGATAGGGGTACACTAGTAAGTCTTATAACATTATTAATATATAGTCTTGATAATGGTTCAAGTGGTAAATATTCTCTTATAGCAAGAAAATGATCTTACTTGGTATGATGATCAACAATGACAGGTAATGCATCATTACATATATGAGTCTTTGATATCCCCACGACAAATTCTATCGTAATATCATCCCATTTCCACTAAGGTATGCAAAGAGGTTGCATGACTCCCCCAGGATGTTTTCTTATAGAATTAACCTATTTTAAAACCATTCATTTTAACACATAATCAACAATCTCCCTTTTCATGTTGTCCCGCCAAAAATGTTCCTCAAAATCTCTATACATCATAGTGCTCCCAGGGTTTATAGAGTAATTGGAGCTATGGGAATCATCCGAAAATTCTTTTTTTAGATTAGGTATATCGGGTACACAATGTCTCTACCCAAATTTCAAAATTCCAACATCATATACGAAGTCGATCAATCTCCCATCATTCACAGCTTTAATTTACTTTTGAAACTCCTCATCCTCAGTCTAAAAACTTTTTATCCTTTCTTGTAAAGATGGATTGGAAACCATATGAAAAATTATCTATAATTCACCTTACATGATTTTTCCCATGTCTATTTTTAATAGATCCATGTACATTGGATCCCCTTCAACTTTCATCGTGTTTATAACTCCATGATTATTTCTTCTCAAAGCATCTTCCACCTTATTTTACATCCTAGGGTGGTAGTTTATAGTGCAATCATAATCTTTGAGTAGTTCAAGCCATCACCTTTTCCTCATGTTGAGTTTTTTTTAAGAAATTATACATCAAACTCTTGTGATCAGAATATATCTCACATTTTATTCACCATAGAGATAGTGTCTCCATAACTTCATAGAAAATATTATAACTGCTAACACAAGATCTTAATTAGGATAGTTTTGTTCATGAATTTTTAGTTTTCTTGAATTGTAGGCAATAACTCTATCATTCTATATAAGGACACAATAATGTTTTTTCTCTAAAGCATCACTAAAAATAACAAACCCTTCATTACCTTATGGTAGTGTCAATATAGGATCATTGACTAATCTTATCGTTAGTTATTTAAAACATTCTTCCCACTCTTTTATCAAAAACAATTTAACCCCTTTATGTGTTATATTGGTTAATGGGTTAGTGAAACGGGAAAAAATTTGGAGGAAGCGCCGATAAAAACCTGCTAAACCAATAAAACTGCATTCCTCAGTTATACTCACCGGTGATGGAAATTTTTGGATTGATCTTGTCTAAGAAATATCAAGAAAGATTAAATCCATCGAAAAAATATGGATAAGAAAAGAAATCTCTTGAAGATAGAATTCTAACTTTATAAACTTCCCATGTAATTCATTTCTTCTAAGAGTCATTAGAATAGTATGCAACTGATTTTCATGATCTTCATATAATTTGGAGTAAACCAAGATATCATTAATAAATACCACTACAATTTCATCATTATATTATATAAAAAAATTTATTTACTGGATCCATGAAAACAGAGGTTTCATTAGTCAGTCCAAAAGGCATTATTGAAAACTCGTAATGCCATTACCTAGTTTGAAATTCTGTCTTTATAATGTCTTCCATATTCACATAGAACAGAAGATATCCAAATAAATTGTCAATCTTTGATAAATATTGAGCTCCATAAAGTCGATCAAAATAAATCATAAATTCAACATAGGGTATACTTGTTCTTTATTTTTATAGCATTGATATCTCTGTAGTGAATGAAAAAACTCATAGATCCATATTTCTTTTTAACAAAAAGAATAGGGGCTTCACATGGAGAAACACTAGTGAGAATAAATCCTTTATAACTAAATTCATCTAGGTGTTTCTTTAGTTACAATAATTCCATCGGACCATTCTATAAAGGGTATTTGATATGGGTGTTGAAATAGAAATTAAATCAATGGAAAACTCAGTTTTTCATTATAGGGGATGTTCAGGTAAATCCTCTAGAAACACATCCACATATTATTTCACAATAGGAACATCCTCAATTTGAACATTCCTTTCCTCACCCATAGTTATTTCACTCTCTTATTACCATATAATTGAATTTAGTAGAGCTATTGGGGGTGTATCTAGATAATAATCATATGGTGACGTTTTTTTCTAAAGATTAGGTACACCTTATCATCATAAAAAATTGTAACCTCCTTCTTACAATAAATTTTCACATCATGGTCTTAAATCCAATCCATACTGAGGATTATATCAAATTTAATCATGTGTATGAAAATAAGATCAACTGATAAAGCACATTTAAATTCCAAAAATGTAACTGATTGAAAAACCATTCTTGCAATGATACTTTCTTTAAGAGTTTTTAATGAATAATCCCATGTTATGTCAAATTGAAAATATCTTATTTTCTTAGCAAACTAAGAAGATTTAAAATAATGCGATGATCCAGAATAAAATAAATCATTGGATAATTTTTAAGAAACCATTAAATTACCTACAACCACATAATTTGGAGCTTTAACCTCAATAGTAGTGACTGTATAAGCTTTTCCTTGCTCCCTCATCCTTTTATAAGGTAATTTTTCTATTCTCTTGACACATTCATTTGCATAATGCCCTATTTTTCTACAATTGTTGCATTCAAAATTAAAAGACTCTTTCTTTCCCTGGAAATCACATGCTTAGTGTCCTTTTTCACAACATTTGTAACAGTATCTCATTCCATTTAGGAATGTACCATGGTCTTTCTTACCACATTTACTGCAGGTTGGAAATTCAACTTTTACCTTCTTCCCCTTATTTCCATTTCTCGATTGTTTAGAATATCTCTTCTTCTCCATATTTCCTTTAATTCTTTAAGACATATAGAATTACTTTTCTATCTTGATAGCACATGTGATAATATCTTCTTATGATGAGAAAGATTTTGAGACTAATAACTGAGTGATAAATGGTTTTAAACCATCATAGAATCAATCAATCTTACTCCTTGGGTTTTGTATATAATCTGCCACATGGATTTCTAGCCTTGTATAGTTATCCTCACACATTGCGACATTCTCATTCTCATTTTACCTCAGACTCAGAAATTTCATTTAGAAATACAATTGATGGTCACAAGGAATGTATTTTTCTATGAAAATCTCTTTAAGAGCCCTCTATTCTATATTTTATACTTCGTCATCCTCATTTGTGTTTTAAATTTATGACCACCATTGATCTGAATCTCTCATGAGGTGATAAAATTTTATGAAAAATTTTTCCCATTCGCTACTTCTCAAGGTATGAAATATTTTATCTACGGAACTTTTTCATTTCTTAGCTACTAATGGATTTTTAGTCCCATTGAATGTTGGAAGGTGTTTCCTTATGAAGCAATCTAACATTGATCCAGCGTGTTGTGGATCAGGGTTCCCCATACGGGTAAGGTTATTACTAATAACCTGAGTGTGTTGTCCTATTATGGTTATAAGCTATTCAGCACCAGTTGTATCACCAGCTTCACTATATTTATCTTGAGTAGGAGGGAAATACATACATGAATCATGTTCTTTGATACAGTTTCCATTCCTTCTACTAGGAACCATTTCTAAATAATTCAATACACTAGATTGGTTTATGATTATTAATACATAATTCCAAACAAGTAAAATACCTAACATAAATTGAACAATTAATTAATATAATCCATAATAAAAAAATGCTTTCATTAGGGAAGTATTTACTCAAAAATCATTCATAATGGTATGTAAATAATTTGTGAATTATCCAAAGCGTATCCCCCAAGAGTGTCATAAGAAAAAGTGTTGCAAGGCCTGTTGTTGTTTATGAGGATATCCCAGGTCAAGCCCAAAACAATTTGTTGGTGTTTTCGCTCCTCGGTATATTTGTTCTAGAGTTTCCTCTACCTACGCATATCTAGAAATGGATACACTTCTTGGAAACCTCACAAAATCTCTACATTACCGAAATTCTAGGAAGTTATTCTATACTAATCCTGAAAGTGTATCTTAGGGTAATAATATATGATCAGAGTTTTTCTAAATCGATTTATCATGGTATGTACTAAATTTACTCTGATACTAACTATAATTCCCTAACCCTAGTTATCCAGATTTAGTTCATTATTACATAAAAATGGCATGATCACGTAAGATCATGTCTCGAAACACCGATTAGTTTAGTGGCCATTGAAGTACTAGATACTTATATAAGTTTTACATTACATCATGAAATAAAAACCATTTTCCCCTTTAAATACATTCATATCCTTTGTCATAACCCTACAGGTTAATCATAATATACTTCTTCATATCCAGGAAAAATAAAACATAGAAAGGGGTGAGCTAGGATGCTCAGTAATGATAACAATATAGTGGAATCTATTATAAACAAGTGTAAACATTTAAGGAAATGCATAAGACTAAAACAGAACCCATTTAAAACAAAACATCAGCATAATATATACATTATAAATCAAATAATTCCATTTACTTATTCACATGGATATTCTACTAGTTGAATAATCACATGCAATGTCAATAGAGAATTTCATAATGATGGAATGCATAATGCTGACCATCATAACAACATAGTCAAGGCCTCATGCCAAGACTAAAAATAAGATTTTGTCAAGGCCTCGTTCCAAAA
This sequence comes from Viscum album, assembly GCA_963277665.1. Lineage (NCBI taxonomy): Eukaryota > Viridiplantae > Streptophyta > Magnoliopsida > Santalales > Viscaceae > Viscum > Viscum album. The sequence continues at coordinate 1,596,962,554 of OY728150.1, forward strand.
CACTAGTTTGTCTCATGAGACCTACTGTTGCATCAAGAGCTATAGTGGGCTCCACCCAACATTTACTAAGTTCGGTGCATTCCTGAAATAAAAATGTTGAAACATATCAAAAACATTCGTATTAAAACTAGAATATTAAATGATGATAAGTTAAATATAAACCATTAATGGTATATAAATATAAAACATCCACAGTCAAACATATCCCAAGTCATTAATTACAATATGGATGATTCTATCAAAATAAATAAACTTCAAACAAGTGTAAAATCCATCAAAGGATGTTGACATAAATGAAATCATAACTATTTGAGAGAAATATCACTTTATATTTTGAAATTATTTAAAAGTCAAAAATTAAAAAAGAAAACATTTATTTTGAAAATATACTTTTAATATTTTAAGGGTTGTTTTGATGGTGTTATTATTATGGGAAATAACCGCACCCGCTGTATAATTAAAAAAACATTCTTACCTGAATTTGTCGAAAAGTTCATAATGTACCTTGTTTGGAAATCAATGGAAATATTACTTTAAAAAAAATTAATAAAGGTCAAAAAAGTGTATAAATTAATTTAACCCATATTCTAGAAAATTAAAAAAATGTTTTTTTATTTTTAAGTAACACGAATGTGGATGATAAAGAAGTCTCAGTAGATATTTTTAAAAAAATAACTTCGTATATTAATGAGATTGTAAAATTAACCTTTAGCTTGTTCATTCCCTTGGTCGAGGGTACATTAAAAACTTATATAATATTTAAATAATTTTTATTAAATTATAGAAAACCAAAAACATAAAAATGATATCATATATGATCTTCTAATATTGCTTTGTTAATAATATTTTAGTAGTTTCATTGTTTCTGGTGTAAACTGATTCATTTTCCTTTATATGTTTTGATACATCAGTCATAATTTTTATGGATAGAATGTAGTTGATTAATATCCAAAATTATATTATGTTCTTAAAAAAAATTAATCACAAAATGAAAATTATTCTTGAATGGTTGAGATGGGGAAGAATCTCATCGCATTCATGGAGACAGTAATCAGTACGTACGCAAGAGCGACAATACCATTCTATTGATGGTGAAACCATACGTAATTGGATGGTATATCATATATAGAGAATAATAAAAATGTTATTTTTATTATTTAAATCAATTATACTCATTATTTTACATATCCAAATAATGATGTGTTGAATAAAAACTACACCACGACGTGGAGACGTTAAGTCGTACGTACCCATGTATGGTGACCTTCTCATTCATAGGATGGATATAACAATGAATATGGTTGTACCATATTTCAAATAACATCACATTATATATAAGGTACTGGATTTATTATTTTTCTATATAAACAACAAACAAAGAGTAAGTGGAAGATGGAATGAACATTGAAATATGTGATGAAATAATTACCACTTCTTCGGGTGATTCCTTTTGATTTGATCAAAATGGCTCATTAGGTAGGCTTTATGATTAATGTAAGGACTCTGGGTTTATGTGAGGGTAGTTGGGAGGATATTTGAGTAGGGGTTGGCCGAGCCATATGGCTTTGGAGGTGTGATTTTGAGAGGATGTTAAGTACCCTTTTATAAGAGAGGTGATTGTCACTTTAGTAAAAGATTGAAATATTATTTTATTATAAAATTATCTTAAGTTTATAACGGATATAAATGGATTTACTTCAAGTATAAGGTGGGGATGTGTTGAAAACCTCTCACCCAATAGGTTTTAGACAAGTTTAGGTCACCATGTTCACCTTATCATTATGATTTAACTCTTAGTAAAATAGTTTAACTTTCACCATATCTTCTTGTATTATTATAATAAAGGGTTAATAAACTTAAAATAAAAAGAACAGAGAACCCCAAGAGGTTCATTATTGATATATATAACCTTATCTATTTTTTTGGATGAAGCTTACTTTTTAGGAATATTATATCATTTGATAAAACAGTTTTTTTTAAACTCATCTATGACAATTTTTACACTATTTAGTATTTAGGTTTTCTGAACGTCATAACAATGTTATTACTTCATAAAAATTTATTTTATCAAACCTAACATTTCATATTTACTTTTAAAATTCGTGGAATGCATCAAAATTCTCAAATTAATTTTATTTTAATAATTTAAATATTAATTATTTTTACCTTTCATTAATAAGGTAATTACTACGTCATCATTGTGTCATAAATAAATTTATTTATATGTGTCTAAGAATTATAAATAAAATATCAATATTTAAGAAATTTTTTTATCTTTATAATGAATATTTATAGTCGAATTTATCTTTTGTATAACCCTATATTAAAAATTTTTATTTATTGAAATTTGAAATTAGCACTTTTAACTCTTCTTTAATTAAAATATAATAAATGTACTAATCTAATCCATGTTGATCAAAAAGCATTATATTTTATTCCCAAGGTTTATTTTGGTATAAATAAACTTATCCAATAGAATTTGGACATGTTTTATCATAATTATAATATCATTGTTAACTTTAATAACCCTATTTAATTTTAATCGGGGTAAATAAAATAATTTATCCTATTGAACCACATTATACATTCTGATATCAACTGTATCCCTCGGAGTTTTAAAATTCAATTCACAGAAGCCATAAAAATTTTTTTTATGCAAATTTTCAAATGTTTCTAGAAGGGTGATAAAGGATGTTAAAAGTTCAGTAAGATTTTATACATCTAATCTTATTATAAAATGACTTCAATATTCAATTTCAAAGATGTGGGGAAGTATGACATTATATAAGTGAATGATATAATATATGGTTTAATTACTATGGTCTTATTTAATAAGTATCATTGAAGTGTAATTATTTAATTGTTTACGTGTTTTAACTAGAGATTCATGTTATTAATGTATTTTTTTCAACTTTAGTAGTCATATAAGAATTATAAATATATTATGGATTCTAATGAATTAATAATTCACTATATATTTGTAAAATATATTTAATGGTTAAAATGTTCTAGAATGTTGATTCAGTGGCAAGGTTAGATTTTATGAAAATGAACATGATGTGGGAAAGGATATTATTTGGTATATTCTTGATGTTGAGGTAATTATAATCAATTAAAATTTGTTTTTATTATGGAAAATGATTATCTACATAGGAAACAGTAGAGGTTGAAAAGGTGATATCATTATTAATGTTATTTTTGAAGATTTCCATCACATTCATGAGAATTTTGTTGCATCAATATGAATTTTGAATATTATTATCACATTTTTCCATAGTTTTATATAATTGAAACCCACAAACAAAAAGGAAACCCTTCACATTATGAAATTCCATTGGGAAATAACCCACATCTGACGGGAAACAAGGTAAAAATTCCTTCCACTCACCTACATGATGTACTAGATTATATGAAATTGAATTTATATAAACATTATTAATGATAAATAACATGATTATTTTGTATAAATGATTTAAAATTGGAAATCTTTGAATGTAATAGTATTTTGTGCTGATTGATGATATTATGGGGAATGTATCAATTGTTTGATGTATATATTATCCTTAGTTATAACATTTAATTTAACATGAATGATAATTTTGGTATAACCCAATTAAAACTTCCAATAATTATGTTATTTTGTATGTAGGGTAATTTATCCATTCAACAATAAAATATAAATGCTAGAATTGGATATTTATATGAAGGTTAATTAATTTGATTAAAATTATTACATTATTCTAACCATTTATAGTTTTTAATTGCGTAACATATGTAGATCATCTTGATACCATATTTTGGAATCATATGCTCCATTAGAATTTAATTTTCACTATTCCATCATGATAAAGCCATATTTATTACAAATTTTTTGGAGAAAAAGATGATTTTGTGTTGAAAAAAATGATGAAATTATACTTTTTAGGTACGTATACTTACTTCAGTTCTTAGTATATATAGTAAAAGGATCTCATAACATTATAAAGGCTTCCATGAAACAAAAATTAAATTCATTTTCGATATATTTATGGAGACTTATCTCTTAAAAAATATATAACATTATATAAAAAATGGATCTGATTTCAAAATCCATGTTTTAACTTCTCATCAATGTTATCCTATTTTGAAAAATTGTAATGTGATAAACTTTTAATATAATGTTCCAAATCATTAAAAGATGTTTTATTAACCCTTTTTAAAATGTGGGGTTTGTGTAATTGACATTTTTATTTTAAACCCTTTGATTACCAAGAAAATGATGAAAAATTTATGTAAAAAATTTATTTAAGGATGCCAAATTTTACACCCTAATATTTTACAAGAACACTATGTTCGATATTGTATACAACATGAAACATTTTATTCATATGATCAATGTTAAAATATTTATATATTAGTATTTAAATGTGAAAATTATAAGATAGACATTATCATTGGAGGAATTAATATTAAAAAATAAATTTAACAATAAAATATTAATGATAATGAAATGATATTCATAAATAAATACTTAATCTATGGTTATGTAATTAAGGGATTAGAAATTTTTTTGTCCTAAAATTTAATTTATTGATTTTTCAACATAAAATAAAAGTATTTTTTATACTTTTAGAAAAATTATTCAAAAAATGATATTCATTTTTTGAATTTGATTGTAAAAATTTTCTTAGGCTGAATATTTTGGATTTGTCTACAAAAAATAATTTTTAATGAATATTGAAAAATAATGATTTTATTAATAACTTCCTCTTAGTTTATATAATTTAAAATGTTTTTTATAAAAATAGTTGCAAAAAAAAAATAATTAAATTAAATTATTTTTGAAATATTTTGGTTATTGGAATCACTTTTTGTTTGATTTTTGATTTAAATACTTTTTATACTTATGAAAACTTCTTCATTGGAAAATTGGTATTCCATATCATCTGCCAGTTTATTTATATATTAAATTATACTACTTCTTTGAAATTCACTTAAAAAAATAGATTCTATATTTGGAATAAAAAATAATAATATTTTATAATAAGATGAAGTTACATTATTTTGTTACAATGAATATTTAAAAAAACAAAAAATAATTATTATGGTTAAGGATAAAACAGACTTATCAGGGTGTTAATGTAAAAAGATAAGGGTTAAAGAAGCATAAAAAATTTAAAACTCCTAGTATATGGACATGTTTCTAAAATAACATCTACTTATTCAAAATTATCCATTTGGTTCATTATGGAATGTGTAAAATTAGGGAATGACTTTTATTTTCAAAAATTCCAACTTTCTTCTCCCCCACTAATAAGAGGGAACCATCCAACCTCTAATAATTACACCTCTAAAACATTATATTTTATTTAATACCTACCCAAGTACCTTTTCATACATACCTACTAAAATGTAATTGACATTTGTTTCACCAGAATGATAATCTATTTATGCTTCAGGTATAATCTTAATGAATCTATCTAAAGAAAACATATCATTCTTAACCAAGAATCATTTTAATTTATTATTACACCTTCTTCAAATGTTACCCATTCATGATTTTGTAAAAAATAAATATCACCCATTTAACAATTTTTTTTACATTAATATCATAACTGATATACATCTCATCTTTTCTAAAATGGGAAATGATATTATCATTCATGTGTATAGATGACTACTGCCACGTGAAATAATGTAATTATTCGTCCATAATTACATCTAATGAATATTTATGTTCATGGATTTAATATATATATATATATATTATTATTGAGGTAATAATTATCATACTATAAAATTAATAAATTTTATACATTCTTACCTTACTATCTTTAAAACAACAAAAATGTTATTCATGTTTATGGAAGACTACCACCTTGTGAAGCGATTTGATTCAATTTTTTATTCAAGAATCACAAGGATGGTATATGTATGTGTATTTAAATAAATAATTTTTTATTTTTTCTTATATGATAATTCTATAAATATAGTATTAATATTTCCTTTTTGCATCTTTATCATTGAAAAATAGAAACGTTACACATGTATTCGTACGACCTTGCATCTCCATAATTGTATCATAATTAAGTTTTAAAAACCACAATTAATGGTTATTATTATAATTATAATTAATTTCTAAAATTATAATTATAGGATTTTTTATTTTGGAGATAATGGAACACTGAACCCTATTAACATGGTCAACAGAAATTTTCTATTTTGAATTTCTAAACAGAGTGGCTTCAAAACATCCAATCTAGACATAAATGATTAAGTAATTAAATAAATAAATAAAATAATTGAATTAAATTATTTAAATAAAAGTTATTTAAACTATAAAAGGTTCTTATTAAAATAAATAATTGATATATATTTATTATATTGGAGATAACTTACCTACAAGACAATTCTACACTTAGGGTAAAGGATTTCTAATCTCACTTTTACTTCTAGGAGACATATGAAAAATATTCCTCTTATTTTACTTTTTTACTTATTAAACACAAATTTGATATGTAATATCTTCAATCAATTTATATTTATAGTATTTAAACTTTTGTTTTGTGTTATTCATTTCAAAGTTCTTGTGATTTAAAAGTTACCATATTGGAATAGGTTTTTTTCAAAATGTCGTCATTATTCCAGAATGATTATGTTTAAGTATCCATTTGGATATATTTTGAAATATATTTCATAGAACCAATATATTTTATTCTCCACTAGATACCCATATATTTTTAAAATTTATCGTATCAATTTACATTCTCTAGTAATTTAAATTTATTAGTAAATTTTTTAGGAAAATGTAACTTTATTTCTCACTTTGGTCAAAAATGAATTCTCTTCCATATACATGTTTTCTGAAGATATTCAAAAAATATTTTCAAAATTTTCAAAATTATAAAGGATATACATTTTTATCCATATTTTATAAATTTTAAAATGTTTTTAAAAGAATATTTTTGTCATTTTCCAAATTTGGTACTTATCAACCTTTTAAAATAGCGTGAAGGGAATTATTTTTTTAATTATGCATCATGTTTGTAATTAACTAACATTATGAAAATTGAATTAATTGATGATTAAGTTACAAGAGTTCCTTATTATTATTGAAACACATTTTCTAAAATATTTTATATTTTTTTTATTTAGAATAATTGATTTGAATTGGAAAAGGGTATTTTCCTCGTGAAATATTCAATATTATCTTTTGATGATATTTTCTTTAATGATGACAACCTTTTATCTTATTTATTTCTTCAATGTTATGTATATATTTTTCTCACATATATACCAAGATAATTATCTAGTAATTTAATATGGTAATATATTCCTTATGTTCATCCCTATAATTCTACCTTTAGGTAATGTATTTTTATTATGATATAAGACAATATTTTGTAACCTATATTCCCCCATGGGTAATACTTATGTTTATGCATGATGATTTATTACTACATGTGGAAACCATATGCATGTATATGATAAGAAAGTGGTAGTTGGGTCTATAATTATATATCCCTCGAATGAATTGGGTAATGATTTTGTCTTATCAGACATCTCGTATGGATTAAGGAGTTAACCTAATCCATTATGGTACTATGTCCACCATAGGATGTTGTCACATCATTTAGCCTAGAATTATGTTTACATAATTTTTATATCTATTCCACATTTCATATGATTCCATGATATCGTTATCCTATGGTATTTATGTCATTATCTAATTTTATTACTCAAAAACATTCTATTTTATGATATCATTTTATACAATCAACACACATGGTATGTTTCCTTATTATGAATATTCCTTTATTGGTATTTTTAAATCACCCCTTTATTTTCTAATTTTCCAAGGTTAGAATGTGTAGTTGTAGGATCTCAAATGGACAAACAATATCACTAAAGACAATAAAAATTGTATTTTTTTATTTACGTTTTGATGTATTATGAACCAAATGTTCCAGTGCAAATATGCCTCATGGTCATTGGGTAGTAATTAATGTATTTTAAGGTATAAAATCATGTTATAATATTTTTCAAATGATTCAATTGCTTTAATAAAAAACATGTTATTAATATATAATAATAATTTTATAAAAGTGATAATGTATTTTTTGAAAAAATTGTGTTTTTATTATTTATTGGAAAATAAACCATTGAAGAAAAATCCAAATATTTCACACTATGATAAGTTTTACATACTAATTTCAAAGATGATTATCATTTTAGAAAAAAATTAACATTTAAAAATATCACAAATTAATATTAATTATTCAAATAATCTATTTTAATGAAAATTGTATTTTTATTGATTGAAATTAATTTATTCATATAATTTTCAAAAAAACTATAATTTTATGAAATATATTTTTAGATTAAATTCATTATTTCTTTTTAGGAAATATTTTCATCATAAATTTTATATTTACATTATTCATATTCTTAACTTCTAATATCATAATTAGTTTATAATAATCAAATTTAAATAAAACTATATCACAATTCAGTTAATCGTGAGGTTGAATGTGGAGAACATTATTGAAAAAATTATTCATTTAAGGAGAAGAAAAATTATATGTTATTGAAAATATAATCCCAAAAAATCAAATAGTTCATCAAAAATTTGATGTTTCTATGGAATTTCATACCATTTAATAATTCGTCAAGTAAATTTTATGTTTTTCTATGTTTTGAAAAAATTATATGAGTCCATAAAAATTATTGTCCAAAAAAATTGAATTATAATAATTTTCCTCTATATTATCTGAAGTTAATAGTGTCCTCCATAGAAAATTATATGAAAACATGTAATATTAAAACTTACCTCTTCTTTAGAAAATATATTTTAATAACATGGTCCGTATAAATTATACATATATAAGAATTATACAAAACATAATATTTTGATCCAGATTTTAAATCTAGGGGCTTATATATAGAAACTAATGTTGGTGCCTTTCATGTGACCAAATATCTCACCAAATTAGTTGATTATATAAATTTTAAAAGTTCATACAGATAATCACTAGGGATAGATTCATCAAGATCAGTATATATGGAAGTTTCTACCTTAATAGTATAGGGAAATACGATCATGTGGTCTAAAAGTATGTTTTCATCTCCTTTACAATACTTGATTTCAAATTTGAATTATTATAGATATAATATCTATCACTTTGATCTTGTATTTATTCATTATTTTTGGATCGAATATATGAGTTTTTTATAGTTAGGGTAATTGTTACATTACTACAAAATGATTTAGAATGAAAATATTATAGTACAAAAAAATTATGAAAAAATACATATTTGTTGTTTTATAGTTAATTTGATCATTTTTGAAATTTTAATGCCGAATCTATGACGTGGTAGTGGTAATTGAACATTGGGTTCAATACTAATCCCACAACTAGGTTAAAATAATCACATAACACATCAAATGGGATTTTGTGGGCTTAGGGGGATAATTGCAGGGGCCATGGTCGGGCCCTCATTTATTATATTTTATTCTGTCCTATATTATTAATAAAAAAATATCGATATCCTTCTTAAGAATTCACGTCAATGGAAATTTATTTTTTCTTATGTATCCAATAAACAACCTTTGAAATAAAATATGTTATAGAAAGGATCTAAATGTTTAACGGTAATGATATAATGTAGTGTATAAATAATGAAAACATTAGGCTTTTTAATTTTAGTAACTTATGTTGAAATTATGTTATATAGAACATTATGTTTCACCACTATGAAATGATAATTTTGGAATTTTTAAAAAATATTTTTTTCATTACCTCTCGGATTATTCATGGGAAATTTCAAAATAAGTACCATACATAATAAAATAATTGATAAATACATATAAAAATCCATCAATTGGATGAAAAATATTCTTACCATGCACCTTTTGATGTTAAATGGGGAATTATATATCCTAAATGGAATAATTTAGTAGAAAAATATACCAAATGGACATGCACACATGGTCAATCTTGGTCTTTCAATTCAATGAGATCCTAAAAAGAAACCCTTCAATATAGTAATAATGACACTTCCCATCGAGTCATTCTTACAATTGATCATTAAAATTGATGCATATGTTGTATTTTTTGGATATATGAATTAATTTCTTTATAGTCAATCCATACCCTCCAGCTATTTAGAATCCTAGTATGACCTAGATCAATAATCTCTCATTGTAGAATTTTAAATCCAACATTTTTAGAAAAAAATGTGAATGAAAGTCTCCCATAGGTAGTCTCAAATGGGGTATATGATTCTATCTCCTAACAATCATTCAATTTATTTATAAAAAATTCTATGATGGTCTGGTTGAGAAATGTTTTGGATGCCTCACTGTCTTTTACTCATTTTCTAGTAGAATACAATGCTAAAAAATAATTATACTTATACCACGAATGACACCAAATGACCACACTATGGCCCTAAAAGTTTTTCAATCTTTTTTTTAAATTGGTTTTCTTGAGTAGGATGTAAATTATAATATATTTCCATATAAAAAATCTCATATTCATTAGGTATATTTTTAAAAAAATTACATGGTAACAATTTAGGTTCCACATCATATGGGTGTTCTAGTGATTATTTCAACTTATTCCACCCCGCATCCTATGTATTCGAAGAAAATATATGATTAAAATAAATAAATACATCAAAAAACAATCTTAATAATTCTCAAAAACAATAAAATTTACTAATATAAATCTATATTTAATTCATTGGAAAACAATAATTTTTTTAATGATTATGTGATTCCAATGATTCTTCTAAAATTACTATTCCATCGAATATTTAATTTTTTTTCTTCAAGAAACAAGTAATTCGGTATTGAGAATCAGATAAGATAAAATTATCATTATAAGTGAATTTAATTAAATAAAAATTATATATATATATATATATATATTCCTCTCCAAAATTCATTGATTTGTTTTCATTTATGAACATTAATTATTGTTTTATTAGTTTTTAGAAATTTCATTCATAAGATGACTCGAGAATGAGCTTTACAAATTTCAACTTCTTTATTTAAGACATAAAAGTTAATTATAGAAGATTAATAATTTAACTCTTATAAAAATATCTTCCAAAACTCTTAATGGTCCCCTAAGCTAGTTCCACAACAACTCTAATGAGCATTTCTTCTCCTACTTGGAGGGAAGAGTATGCTGATTGGGAAATAACAATGGATGTTTCTCCTAAATCACACAGTTAATTATCAAAAATAATCTAGCATATAGTTTCAATGATAGTAAATCTAAATAGATATTGAAATATCATTATTAGTTCTGGTTCTAGTAGAGAAAAACAATTTCATCCAAAACATTACTTTTCATCTTTTATAACTATCATTCCACCATAAACATATCCATGATGAACATTGTATAACATATGATTTAATTGATGAAATACAACTAATTGATGTTGAATTCCAATCTCTTATATTATTCAATCAATTATTTTTATATGTATTATTTACTAATATTACTGGTTGGTTTTATTCATGAATGTAAGGGTGGACGTGGTTGATGTACATATTCCTTCATGAATTTTCCATTTCATTCTCTTACGGGTTGTATCTCTAAAAACAACCATCACATCATGTTTCTTTACAAGGGAATGTTCTTACTCTTATGTAGTTATACATCCAAATTCATCCTCTATCCACGATTCTTCATATTTTTTCACCCCTTACACTTATTAGAGATAAAAAAACATACATTTCTCATTGTATGTAAAATTTATTGGGTAATGATCTTACATAATACTTAATTTATCAACACATAAAGGGGCTGGATGAACTTTCTACACTTAATGTTTACCGTTTTTAACTCTAATACATAAGATAAAATGTTGTATTTTTTTTGAGACCCCACTAGCTCTATAAATATATACATCAATGAGGTTTATTTGTTGTATCTTTATTTGTAGCTCGTAGATTGTTGATATTTATTATTTTATAATGTTTTTGGATGACAAGACCTTTGAAAAGTTTACGTGATATGTGACCCTAAAGGCATCCGTTTCAAGCATTGTTCTAAATTATAAAATATTCTATAAATCAGTAGTTTCCTTTTTTTTAAGATTAATACATATGGTACGAGGAATTATATATTTTAGTTTCGAGAATTTTAGGGCAGCTATATATGAAATTCTCTAGGGAATAGAATAAATAAAAATATATGGGGGGTCTAAGTGATGTTTCATGGAACTTATTGATGATACCTCATTATATAAGGGAGGTCAGTTCTTATATTTTATTTTCATGTACATAAAAATTAGAGTTCTGTAGCTCTTGTCCTCCTATAGTAGTGGATCTCTATCAATATTGTTGAATGTTTTGTGATATCCTCTCAATATATTATTTGAATTTAAAAAATGTTTTTTATATCATTGATTCTATTGAATAAGTATAAAATAGTTTTCTTAAATCATGCAACATAAATCAGTATAAAAATAATACTAAATAGAGTTGCTCAAATGGGTTTTGTGTTTAGGATGATTTCATCATTTTGAATCATTCCTAAGAGTCATATAGATTCTTTCCAATAACTCAATTTATTCACAGTCACCCTTTATCAATAGATTCTTATTAATGTGGGGGAAAAGATAGTAGAATGTCCTCAAATGATCATTCCAGGTGGTGAATTCATCAGTATACAATTTATATATCCACTCCTTGGGTGATCCATATCAGGAGAAGGAAATTAATTATAATATATTTTATGTTTAGGACACCTATTGTTTTGAAAATATTATTTAAATCCCAAAATTATATCATATTCCTATTAGGGTCCCTCCTACCTACCCATGAAACATTGCGAGTATTTGGATCCGTCTTGTTTTGAGTTCAAAATAATATTTATTTATTAGGTGTGACAAATTATAAGATCCCAGTATTTTTGGAAATGCATCATGCTCGTGTTTAGTTAATCTTGTACATTTTATGGTTAAAAACTATATTTAATTTATTTGGTTTGATTTAGTTGAAATTGGAGGGATTTGGAAACCCAAGGGGTTACAAAAGGTTAGTGAATGGTAAGCTAAAATTGTTTGATGTTCCCTAGGAAACCATGTAACACCTATTGGAGGAATTGGATGTGGATCAGAGCTGGGGTATGGATAGGTCAAACCATGAAACCTCTACCACCAAACCATAAACCCTAAGATAGAGTTGTTTATTCATGGTTGAGTCATGTTTTTTAGAACCATGTTCGATCCTAGCAGTAAATGTGAAGGACCTATGTAGAGGCCCATGTTTAGGGATCATGTTTTGGAAAACCATGCGACTCTATCAAGGAAACAATGAAAGTATTTTTTACCCCCTTGAAAATTTAATTAAAAGATCTAAACCCACTAGTTATTATACCCATTCACCCATTGTAAACCTAAAATTATATACTTTGTTTTTTAGAGGTTTGTAAGTTGATTATAGTGGTATATAAACCTCTTTCATGGATAATATAAGATCTAATTGATGGATCTACTATTCGACGGTATTATTTCAACCAGAAAACACGTCCGTATATTCAACTGAATGCTTCTAACCATGATATTGGACCATAGCTCATTTCTAAATCTTCGATTTGACTAGTCATTGAGCCCGAACGAAGTCACTGATCATAAGTTATTGGGTAAATGTATGGTTTGGCATGCTAAATTGAAATCATGCATGCATGAATGGATTTTTGGCATTCAATAATGGAATCTTTCATGAAACAACAAAATATTGAGCACAACCTATTACACAAACCTTTTACATGCCCAATGTGATGTCATCTTCCACCCAGGCCACTCAAAAAGCATCTATGGAAGGTGTACGTATGATTTCAGATGTGCGCACAAGATTAGCCTCCACGTAAAAGATTTATATGCGCCCAATGAATGTTCAATCACCCCTTTATGCGTACACCAGCCATAAGGTGCACGTACGATCACTTTCGCACCTGGAATCTTATGCGCAACGGCTCCCAGGTTGGCCTATAAATACAAGTGCACCCCCTCCCCAAGGGGGAAGGCACTGGAGGTCAGCCACTGCTCTGATGAACGTAAGACCACCTCTTCTGTACCCACGCAGAATAATGGAAACCTCCCATGTGAGATATTTTTTGATAGGTCACATATGGGTCCTCTTTCACGTGGGGCCACAGTTGTTTGACTCTCACATGCCCTATTTTCTTCCTAAGTCATATGTGAGGAAGATTCCATTATTACACACAAAAATCCCAATCATGTGCTCAACACATCAATCTTGCATGCTATAGTGACAAGATGCCCAATCATTCATGCACCTGTCCTGCATAGTTAAACATTTTACACAGCCCATCCTTCATGTATTGCATCATACACGGAATACTAAAATGGATTGTGCCTAATAGTTCATACTGTGGGGCTTGTGCCCTCACACCCCCACTCGGGATCAGTGTCGAGCTGTGGTCATGACCCTCCGGGACGGTCCCCTCACACCCGTCACTAACCCCCATAAAAAATGGAGAGTTGCATCGAAATCTTTTCATGTTGGGATGTCGACATTTTTTTTTGTTATCTAATGCACACCCATCATCCTCCTATAGAATACCTTGTTTCTAGATACTCATCCATACTCTATGAAATACAATGAGTTGAAATTTTTCTTCTTGGACCCTTTCACATGTCGTGAGTTAAGATTCTCATCGTCAATTCCTTGAGTACCTTGAGTTGAACCATTACTTAAAAAATTTCTCCAAATCCTGTCACTTTTCTCTTATACCAGGTTGAACCATGAAGGGTTACTCTTTCATAAGTACAAACAACAACCATTTCTAGGAGCCTTATACCTAATAGTACTATCTGTATGACTTTAAAATATAGAAAAACCTATAAAAAAATATAGGATACCAATTTCGTTAAACTAGAGATGCTTTATGCACCAAGAATAAGATCCTAACATTCCTCTCAACATGACTCTAAATTGTTGGACACCTTATATGAAAAATATAGAATGCCACTTTCTATAAACAAGAGATGTATTATGAACCAATCATAAGATGCCAACTATCCTCACTAAATTATTTTAAATTTTAGCATGTACTATAATTCAATAATAGGATCCCTCTTGTTCTAAATAGGAGATTGATTATGATACAATCCTAAGATACCTCATTTAATGATTACAGTTGAAAAATTTCAGGAGCGTTGGAATCCATTCGAACATTACATCATTCCACCTCATGCTTCATGTGTCCTTATTTCAGATCGTAATCCTCTTTCATTTCTGAAAGGACCCCCTAACAGCCTGGTACAATTCCAGATCAGCTCACTTACCATTCTGGGAAAATGTTCTAGAAGACATTGCATGACACTTCATGTTTGGTCCTGTGTTTCGAATAGGGTTAGCAGTCGAACATCATTTGTTTGTCCGTATTTCAGGCTAATGCATTATGGTTTCTATGTTTTGTACATGGTCAATTGTTATCCTTCATCATCATTCCACCCATACCCCATTTTGAATGTTAGGAATGTCATTCACACTTTTCAACTCCCTTTGTTCAGACTGATTCCAACACCATTGGAGTTATCTTTCTTGTAATCACGCACATAGGTGTTGCCCCATATTACATGGCTCAACCCCCCAGTGTGTTAGGATTCCATCATTGATAGACATGAGGAAGACATCATGAGTTGAATCCATGCATAAGCCCCATACACCATTATTGTTCATTAGCAGCACCCGGGCAGCTTCCATACGTAATCCCCATACACCATTGCCTCTCTTTAGTGGAACAAAGAGATATTCCATGCGTAAGCCCCATACACCATTTCCACTATTTAGAGGCACCCTATAAGATTCCATTTATAAGGACCATAAACCATTTCATCACTTTAGATGCACCTCAAAAGCTTTCGTGTGTAATCCTTGTACACCATTTCCACTCCACCACGGCACCCGAGAAACTTCCATACATAACCCCATACATCATTTCTGATCCTAAACGGTGCACGGGTATCTTCCATGCGTAATCCCAATACACCATTTATGCTCCATAGTGACACCCAGGTAGCTTCCATACGTAAGCCACATACACCATTGCCACTCCTTAGAGGCACCCAGGAAGCATCCATGCGTAATCCACACCCACCATTGCGGATCCATAACGGCACTCAGGTAGCTTCCACAAGTCACCCCCATACACCATTTCCTCTCTATAGTGGCACCCAATCTACTTCCATGTGTAAGTGCCACCCACCATTGCTGCTCCATAGAAGAACCTGTGATGCTTCTATTCCTAAGCACCTTTCACCATTTCTGCTCCATAACGACACCTAGACTACTTCCATGCACAATCCCCATCGACCATTGCCACTCCATAATGAAACCTGACTAACATTCATGCGTAAACCCCATCCATCATTTTCGCTCTAGAGAGTTACCTGGGTAGATTCCATGCGTAATCCCCTTACACCATTGCCGCTCCTTAGCGGCACCTGGGCAGCTTCCATGTGTAATCCCCATACATCATTGATGCTTCTCAGTGCACTCGAACAACATCCATGCATTATCCCTATCCACCATTTCCACTCCAAAGCGGCACCCGGGTAGCTTCAATACATATGCCCCATACACCATTTCTGGTCCATAGTGGAACCTAGTCAACTTCCATGTGTAAACCCCATACATCATTTCTCCTCCTTAGCAGCATCTAAGACTTTTCCATGCGTAAGACCTATCCCCCATTGCTTCGCCAGAGAGGCACCCAGGTTGCTTCTGTGCGTAAACCCCTTTCACCATTTTCACTCCATAGAAGCACCCATGATGCGTCCATGCATAAGCCTCATTCACCACCCTTCTTGGCCGCACCATTGCACTATGATCATAAAATCTTTTGTTTCCTCTTATTTCTCACACCGAGAATTACTCACATGGTTTTAGAGTCAAAACAACCATGAAATCCTTCCAATGATGACATAGCATGTAATCCTAAAATCATCCCAAACTACATGGACACTGATACTTGTCTTCTATGCAAGGTATGTAGGAAGACTCCCTAAGGTTAAAGCACAACACCTACTTATTCCCACCCCTTAAAGTGATTTCTACTATGTCCTTCATGACTTTATATTGTATCCAGTATCCCAAAGTACATTGAATTAGATCCTTGTCTCCTAGGAAAGGTAAGTAAGAAGCCTCCCTAAGCTTCCATCCCAACACCAACTATTCCCAACCACTTCACATCAGTTCAACGTCGTCCCTCGTGACATTAAACTGTATCGTCCCTTCTGAACTATGTGTACTTTGATCCTTTACCACTTCATGAAAGGTATATAGGAACCCTCCCTGAGGTTCAAGTCGAACTCCCATATGTCCCGACTGCTTCATGTCGATTCAACCTCATCATGAATGATATTAAATTGTACTCCCCTTTTTGTCCCACATGATTTTAAACTATACCCATTATAAATATCTGGGATTTAATCCCTATCTCCTAGATAGGGTATGTAGGAAGCCTCTATGAGTTTCAACCCTATCCAGTGGTATGTCGTTGAACCACATCAAGTGGTAATTCGTTTTGATCCCCATCCATCGGTAAGATTTTGTACCTCGTCCAATGGTATGCTGTTGTGATACACATCTAGCGGTTAGCCATTTGAGCCCCAACTAACAGTAAGCCATTAGAAACTCAACCAACGGAAAGCTGTTGTGGTCCACAATTGAATGTAAGCCATTATATATTCCCCTTTGTTGGGATGCACTTCTATGGTCTACCCCCGGGCATTATACCATCCTCAGCAGGTAACCATGCTTAAGCCCTATCATGCCTTTGGTTTGTTGTCCTCTTCTCACAACTTGATTCCATGCCCTATCCCAAACTACATGGTGTTTGATTCCCTAGCATAGGGATTTGTGGGAAGGTTCCCAAAGGCTCAAACCATCACTCATGTCCCATCATGGCTTCTCTTCCTCGAGTGTCTGTGTTTTGGAAAGGTTATACCCCAACCTAGAGGTTCTAATTCCTCCATGCCTCATCCATACATCCATTCTCACGGGTCGCCTCCTAAGGTGCCCCATCGCCCAACCGAACTATGTGGACATTGATTCCCTACAACAGGGATACGTTGGATGTATATTCGAGGCTCAAGCCCCACATCACTGTCATTCGCACAATGGTTTCCATCTCACCCACTCCACTGCATTCAACTCTCCATCATTCATCCCGATTCTTACCAAGGCCACCACGTCTTGTTGGGATCACGCCATTCCCTTGGGCAGCTGACCATGCATAACCCCCATGGAATACATAGTCATTCAACTAAGAGTGTCCCTATTCCGATGGGCCACTATCCATGTGTAATCCGCAAATTTTGTTTGGTTTGTTGTCCTTCATGTGAACCCCAATTCATCACCCCTTCAGACTACATGGGTTTTGATCCCTGACGTCTACATAGGGTATGTAGGATACCTCTACGATGTTCAATTCCGGCCAATGGTAAACCTTGTTGTCCCACATTCTGGGGTGCACTATCCATGATTCTCACTTTGTGGTGTCCAGATCAGTCTTCATGGTGTCAAATCATCCCTTAATGGGACACAACACCTTGGGTCACCTCTCATTGGGAATTTTTTCCTATCTATCTAGTGTTCCCCCTTATGGGGTGCACTCTTTCTGATCCATTCTTGATGGTATCCAGATCATCCTTCACAGTGTGATATCTTCCCTCTATGCGACACACCACCTCAGATCCTTCATCATTAGTCAATTAGATTCATCTGTCTAGTAAACCTTCTAGGTGTTCCCTCATAGTGATGTACCAATCTGATCCATCTCTATGGGATGTTTTGATCATTCTCATTCCATCTCCTCAAGATATTAAACTTGCGACCTACCCTGTGTTACACATGGGAAGATGAGTAAATACGTAGGTACATTTCAATGGACTATAATTCTCCTCACATGGCGTGGGATGACTCAGGTTATGCAGCCTTGAAATTCCCTCTTATGATGATGAATATAGGGTCTCCAATTTCCATGCATCCAGAGGTGCCCCGATATGACTGATGTTGTCATCCACTCCAATCGAAATTTGCGACCATGGTATGACCCCATGGAATGTCCCAACAGAAGTAGTCTAATTATCCAATTTCCACAAAGATATGGCATTGGGAACCAGATTCACAAACAACATCTTAATCATTAATGGAAACAAAGACTAGGTAACAAATTCTGAGGAGGAATACACAAAAGGAGAGAACAAAATCCCATTATACCAGTTCGATCAAGGAAAAAAATCCTTGAATAAGATACAAATGTTTTCCACCTTTAGAAAGTGGGAATGCTAGACAAAAAATAGCGTGTCATCCCCAGACAGATGCATTCCCTAACGAAAGCATCAGAAACATGAATGTAATATCTTCCCCCTTTGATTTCATATTCCTCATGATTCTATTTCATGGTAAAGTTGAGTTATTTTAAATCCATCATAGATTTTTTAGATCTATGTTTTAATTGATCTTGTTCTTTTAGATCTGGGTCATAGGTGGTTTTCCTCAAACTTCTATACTGTTGTGTTATCTATGATTATGAATTAATTTTAGGATTTCTATTTCAAATAAATTAATCAATGATCTTGATTTTGGTGGATTAATTTCCAATCCAATAGAATCGAATTTATTTCGGTGTATGAAAATATGATATTGTAATTTATATGTTGGGAAATTATAGTTTTGAATTATATTAATTAATTGTTTGATTAATGTTAATATGAATTTGGTTTTTTTGTAATCATGATATTGTTTGAAAGAATGGGATAATGAATTTATTAGACACATGAGATTATGAAATTCGAACTATGGTGTGATATATTTTTGATTAGTGTGAAAAAGAATTATAAGATAGGGAATACTACTTCAAATACCCTTGGTAGGCTATAATTCCACTGTAGTCCCCACGATATATATTTAATAATTATTATCATGGAGTTGTGGTATGGGGACTACTAATCAAAATTTCCATTGGGTTATAGACTACACCTCTAGGCCCCCATTGAATGAATGTGAAAATGAATATTAAATGATTAATAAATCCCATTATAGAATGATATATGACATCATATTAGTGGATAGTTCAGACTCAAGCATGTGCCGAAGATGGTATTATTGGTCAGGGTTTCACCATGAACCTAAGGATTTATATAGTTAATTAGAGAATAGTTTAATATGAAAAATGATTACTTTATAATTTGCATATTATTCTTTATGAAACATTATAATATTTTATAGACTATATGTCATTTTAGATGATGTTCTTGGTGTCCAACTGTGTTTTACTCACAAAACTCCTAGGCTACCTGATCGGCGGTCAAATAGATGTCATGTTTCTGTGACAGGATGCGAACATGAACCCTATGTTAGATAATTGAGTTGGTATGTGGGGTGGAATATGGATGAGGGATACAAACATGATGTCTGGGACATTTTGGGGTTTTTTAGTGTGTCTTTATATTTGGTTTTAATTTGAAACAAGAATGATATATGGAATGTAAAATCTATCACCTTGGTCTATGGTCAATTATTTATGTTTACAAAATACAATGTGATATTGGTTTTAATGTGGTATTATCATTGATGTCATTTATTATCATTTTTCTCATATTAATGATTTTATTTGTAATCAATAATTGATAATGTGGGTATAGTCACCCCATGATTTAAATATTAGATCCTCACTATAAGTCGGCACCCTCTACTATTCTGTGGGGTGCTCTTGAGGTCTTGTAACTAGACAACTCAGGGCATTGATAGGTGGAAAAAGTGTTGGGACACTACAAAGTTGTATCAAATGAGTTTTATATTCTTTATTGATGTAATATTATTTTGTACCGGTATATTGGTTACTAGGTTGTTTGTTTCCTTCCCACTAGCTAATGAACAATAGTATCTTACCCATGTATGGGGAAAAAAATGAGTACCCATGGTAGGATTTTTGTTGTTGATGTTTACAGAATTAGATGGATGTTATTTCAAATATGGTGATGCAATTGTTGTGTGATATTTTTTTAGGGGTGAATTTTCTTATATCCCAATATGGAATGAATATTTTTATTAGATGTATCATTATCAAAACTCAAGAATTAATGTGAATTTCTTCATTTTAGGAACACACAGAAAAGGCAGATTTGGGTAAGTGTTTTAATGAAAATAATTTCCCTTTTATGACTATTTTAAAATGAAATTTCTCCTAATAATAAATAGGTCGATTTAAAAGGGATAAATGGAGTTTTAATGGGAAAATATGAAATACATAAGTGGTTTACCCTATGTTAGCCATGAACAAATTGGGGAATGGTAGACGGTAGTGAAGAAGTATCTATCTTGTCTATTTAAAGGGGTATAGAAGATTAATAGTTATGAATTTATGTGAATAATTTTATGTAAAATCTGTTAATTATGTGTTACATTTCCAAATATGTGTATATCACATTGTAGAGATATGCCTAAATGGCATCACTTATTGATAGGATGATAGGATGTGACGACTATAAATGTTAGTCCACTAGTGGAGCCAAATGATTCAATAGTTTTGGTTGTCATATATGGAGATTATTTTCATGAGAAATTTTATATATTTATTTATTTTGTGAAACATGACATAGGACACATTATGTAGAATATGTCTTACATGACACATGAGTTATAGTTGAAAAAATCACTGAAATCCACCACAGTGGGTGGAGCTGGCGCATCTAAGTTCTAGATTGAATACATCCTGACAATACATGATTAGTTAATGACTACATGGGAGTGGTGAGTTAAATTTTCTTTTTATATGATAAATGTATCACAAAGAATATAATGTTATATTCAAAATCAGGATGACCAGTTGTATTGTATGGAAGATAAATACTTTTAGAATATGTTTCTGAAACAATTTTACCCAAATACACTTAGAAAAGAGAAATAATAATAGTTAGTTTGGTTTGACTAGGGGTTTTCCCCATGATGGACTATTCTGACATCTTCACTAATTTGAATCTCTTGGTCCCAACATTGGTAGCATATGACCCAAATGCAATAGAAAATTTCTAGGATAGTATTAAATGAGATATTAAGTCCAAGTTTCACATCATTAAGCTGAAGAAGTTTTTTGAATTAGTGAATAAGTGTCTCATTTATGCGGTGAACCTAATAGATTATTCTAGTGGAATTTATATTATTTCTACTAGATGACCAGGATGTATATCTTCTGAGAGTATGAAGCAAATATTTGAGAATGTTAACCAGGGAGATGTAAGAAAGAGTGTCTATTGGGAATGAGAGGTTACTAAGATAAGTAACAAAATATATTTCCACCGGTGTGGTAGTTCGGGTCATATAGTATTTTGTGTCCACAAGCACAAGTGGATTTTCATTCCAATGGAAGGACAAGAAACTTACAAAGGATATTTATGAAACTATGACCAATTGATAATGATAGATGAACCAATATAAATCAATATACTATATTGGAAATTTCTACCACATATCAGTTGAGAAGTAACAGTTTTTAGTTGTGGTAGTTGAGCTAGTGGACATAATAGCTTGTATTATATGAGTGGTGAATCTCAGGGGACTCAGATAGTAGGACTAGGAATAATGGAAATACAGTTTCACGTAGTTCAAAATGAACATGTGTATAATGAGGCTAGACCATTGACATTCAAAGGTACTATTCTTATAAATTGTATTCTTAGGAGATCCTTATATGATAATGGAACCTCTTATTCATTTATAACTTCTAATCTTGTGAATATTTTGAGTTTGATGATGGATTTTTTTAGTAGAGATAGGATGATTTATGCATCGTTTATAGTGAGATCAAGGGACATTTGTTTATGCAAGGGGTGTTCTCTCTTGGTTTGGGAGTACCATATTATTCAGCATCATTGTATACATGACATGTTGGGTTTTGAATAGTTATTGGGTATAAAATAATTGGTAGTGTAATGATCTCATATTTACTGTTACCCTATAATATTTAACTTTACATCTCTTAAAGGAAATATTTATGTTGATAATGGATAGTAGGATATCCAGGAAGGGGATAGAGTGACAGTTCAATAGTAATTGGGGGAGCTCACTACCTATGTTTCCATTCACATCCTATATGATGGTGGGTGTGAAGCAATATTTCATTCCACCACTTGTTGTCCAGTTACAGGAAATGTTTCCTTAAGGAATTCATAGGGCATCCACCTTAGTGGGATGTTATGTTTAAAATTTAAGTAATGATAGGAGTTATAATTGTTTTTGTTCCACCGTATATAATAGTACCAAACAAGGTACAAGAACTTGGGAATCAGCTATAATAGTTGATGGGTAAGGGATATACTATTAAGAGTATGGATAGTATCTTTGACTAATTGATATGTGATTGTGTTTTATCTAGGATCATCTTGATTTTGGGGTATCTTCATTTGAGATTTGGATCTTATGATAGGTTATAGAATGCATTCAAAAGGTTTTATGACATATATGTGTTCCTTAGGATACCATTTTGGATGAAGAACACTTCGACTATATTTATGTCCTTGATGAGAAAAATATTTCTCCAATACATTGAACATGTTTATTTTGGATGAAAATTTTCTATAATATAAGGCTGATTATAATAATTTCCATCATAATGACATCATCCTATGTACGTTGAGAGTGAACTAGCTATACCTCAAGCTATCTATGATTTATTTATTGTTCGATGGGGAATATTGATTATGGTACATAATCTAGTGTACATAGATAAATTTCATGAATTGGACTCTTGGGAGCATCCCAAGAATTTTTTTGACATCCATAGCATTCTTGTTATTCGTGGTTATTATTGATGGTTAATATAATACTTTTCCCACGTGGAAGAACCACCTTTAAACTTGACCAATAATGAATATTTGTTTTAATAGTCCATAAAATGTAATAATTTTTCCCATGTGTTGAATATGTTTTTGAATTCCTCACACATTTTCATCTGAATTGAGCCAGGTGAGGACTATACCCTATTTTTTGATGCATCAGTGATTAAACATTGGTGATTTTGATACATGTAGATCGAGTTGTGAAATATGGTTCATAGAAGTTGTGGCTCTTTGAATAGATTAACCTACACATGATCTTTAATTAGTTATGATGGTTTATTACTTGAAGTGTTTATGGAATTATCTTTTTTGGAAAATAGATTTCTCTTTATAAAGATAAAAAAATCAAAACTTAAACATTTTATCACTGAGATTTTAATCTCCTGCAGTGGATATCAGTTGAGTTTATGTAGTTATTTGAATTAATGTAGTATATACCCCAATGAATGGAAATAATGATGTTGATTATTTAATAAGAAATAATCATACTCCAGTCGTTCAGGAGTGTAGTTCCGAGTGGTAGATGATGAATTTGTTGGATGTGATTCAGATTGTGGTTCATGAGGTCCCAAAAACTAAAACCCCTATATCATTAAGTGTTGAGTCCAAACATTTGATAATGATCAAGTAGATGTATCATGAAGATACAGGGTATCTTTCCTTGAGGGAAATACTTTATGGTTGGGAGTAACCTTGTGATTAGACTATTTATGAGTATCAGGTCATCTATTCTAGGAATAATATTTTTTTTGCCGATATGTATGTGAGAGGAGATGATTCATGAGTTTCATGCCTTAAAGTGTAAATTACACCTGGTGTGACCAAAATGTACCATGGAATATGTTGACAGTATAGGTGGCCAGTCATGAAATGGAATATTTAATTTTTCGTGACATGATGTTATACCCATCAACATGTAGAGGATGAGTATCAATGAACTAGTGGTTGACTACAACAATTTTCTATTACTAATTTTAAATGGGATCATGTTAACATGGATTCAATGTTCGTTTATCCAAGGACTCATTCGATGAATGATGGTATTTGGTTTACTGTGGACATTCTAATGAAATTTGATCATTTCATTCCTAAATGGGATACTTCCACAATGGAGATCCATAAGGGGAAACATATGTTTGTGAGATAGTCCATTCAAATGGGGTACAACAGAGTATTGATTTTGAATATGATTTGATATTTACATAAATCTTCTAGTAGGGATTACCAAAGGATTTGGGTACCTAGGAATTTTTTAGTATGACTTTCCACTCATAGAATTATGGGAAGTCATAACATACTATACATGTATTACAAGATATGGTATAGACATGCCAACTAGAACTTGGTGGGTCTTATGAGAATCAATTATCAATCATTTAGTTCACCTATAAAAGAAGTTTTTTGAAAACATTTCATATGGAACCATATGTGGAACTTTATGGTAAGTCGTGAAAATAACCTCTGTATGGCTGGAGTCGGGTGAGTTTGTATTGAGATGATCGAGCCTCTTGTAGAAGGCAACAGATAACATCTAGTTGATTAAAAAAACATATTCCTATGGATTAAAGTAGGAAGATGTTGTATGTTGATCACCATAGATGGACACTTGAGATTTATAGGGTTTATTTTGTATTCATTAGGGTGTCCCCTAGATTGTGTTATGATAGGATTCAGTCATAGGTAATGATGGCACATAAGATGTTGATAATTTTGAGATTGTGGAGAGGAATTGATCTGTAGCATACAAACTTTCTCTTCCATAAGGGTATACTAATGTGGAAAATGATTTTCTTGTTTCCTAATTTTTTATATATCACCCTAACACTTATCATGTGATAGATGTTTATAATGTTGATATTGAGGCTGATGCATACTTTGAGGAGAATCCAATTCTTTTTATTAATAATAGTGAGAATGAGTTGTAGTGAACGATTGTTCAAATAGTCATAGTGTTATGATAGAATAGATTTGGTCACGATGAGACACAAGATATGGAAGTAGATAGACAGGCTGAGTGCCCCAATCATTTTACTTATGAAACATCGTGATTCTAATATGTATATTTTTTCAGATGAGTTGTCACAATGTCAGGTGATTTTAAGATCATGACCTTTCAGGATATGCGTCATGCTCATTTTAAGGTACACTTTTACCTTTTTTTTGTCTATACCAATATTGGGGTTTGTTTTGGTGTTTTTTCAAGTGATGCTAGAGAAATTTAGAATCCCCTGGGGTTATGCATGTTTTTTTCACAGTTACGGAAAACCAAGTGGGGTTCCTTATGGAACCATGAATCCCATTTTGGAGTTACATGTGGTTGAGTATTGTAGCAGACCATTTTTCCAAACTATGAAACCTACCTCCCCAAACAATGCACACATAGACGAAGGGTATTTTCATGGTTGGTGAAGGATTTTTCAAATTGTTTCCCAACCTAGGTGTAACTATGCACCATTTAATTAGAGTCACAAGGTTATGGTGTATGGTCTGATAAAACATGTGACTTCACCCATGAAACTATGTTTGGAGGGTTTAAACAATGATTAATTTTTTAAAAAAACATATAAACACAAATTAATTATATCCATTCACCAATAAAAAACCATAAATTATTTCCTTCTCTTTTGGAGGTTCTAGAGAGGAATACAAGGCTCCAAAAGACTATTTCATGGAGAATCAATGATTCAATTAATGTATTGAATCATATATGTAAGGTAATTTTTCCTCCTTTGAAATTTTCTCTATATTATATCACTCTTTACCAATGAAGAGTAATGATTTTCCTATGTTGGCTATATTTTAGATCTTGTATTTAAGGGGTCTTGGTCATTTATATCATAGTCTATGTTATTGGACCTATATCTTCAGCGCTGTTGTCTTATCCATTGTTCTGTATCAATTTAGGGATTTTGTTTTTGTGAACGTTCATTAATGACCATGAATTTAGTGGTCTAATTATTATTTCCCATGTCTTTATTTTATTCGATTGTATGACGATTAAAATTTCAATTTCCACGTTGGGAAATAAAATTTTTGAGTTAAATTAATAGTTAGATAATTGAGAGGGATTTTGAATTATTTTGGTTAATGGAATTAGGAAATTTGTTGAATAAATGGTATTATGAATTAGTTTGATACATGATATTATTAAATTGGAACCATGGAATGAGATATTCATGATTAATTTGAACAAAGTGTTGTGGGATTGAGGCTAATATTCAAAATAATCACATAGTGCAATAATGGTTCTCTAGGACCCAATGATATATGTTTATTACTTGTGACCAATGAGTTGTGGGATAAGGATTGGGAATCCAAATATCTATGGGGTGTGAGACTATATCGATAGGCCACATTGTATGAATATTGGATTTAATATAAAATGATTAATGATATCCATGATAGAATGATATGTGACATCCTTTTGGTGGATCATCCACACTCTCACGTGAATGGAATTATGTATTTTTGGTTCAGGATTCACCATAAACCAAAGGATTTATATAGTTATTTAAAGAATAATTTAATATGAAAAAGGTTTACATTATTATGTGTACTTTATTATTTATTCAGCTGAGTATACTATTATAGACTAGATATTTTTTATTTCCATTGGTGGTTGCTTACTAAGTTTCACTCACACTCTACTCATGTTGCCTAGTTGTTACCTAAATATACTTCTTGTTTGTGGAATAGTATAATGGAAAGAGGAAAATTTTTTATCGCAGAGTTGGGATGTGGGATAGAGAATGGATGAGGGATCCAAACATTATTTCGGGACCTTATTGGTTGTTGTTAGTGTTTATTTATTTTATGTTTTCATTTGACACTTGACACTTATATAGAATGTCATATCTAATAATTTTTTTATATGTTCACTAATTCATTTTTTCAGAATACATGGTGTGATTTCCCGGGCTCAGATGACACTTAATGGGTGACTCGAGCCTGGTGGGAGTCATCGAACCAAGCGCATCTCCCCAAACACTAGAGGCTTCTGGCTAGTAGCGGGGGACTAGGATGTGTCCATGGGGAGACGATGCCCTTATTACCAGAGTGTGACACAATTGAAAAATGTAAGCAACGATAAATAGAAAAAGAATAAAAAGTAAACATTGGAAGAAGGAAAAAGTGATAAATAAGAAAGGATAATAAAAATAGTATCAACGAGAATAACATAAAAGAATACAAAATCTTATGATATTATGTCTTGTCACTAGAAAAACTGGAATACATGGATATAATACAGCCAGCATAACATGTTCCACCAAATTATAACAAAAATGAAATAACTATCCAAAGAATCCCAAGCTCAAGCTCTATCATCTTCAATCAACCTCCATCCTAAACAACAATCAATCATTTTTTTGAAGCTACATAATTCCCTTTATCAACACCTGCAATCATGTAATGTATCTCAATTACCAAATATCACCTGGATGGGGAGTGAGATAAATCTTATTGGGCCACCACCATCAGTTTCTATAACATCCAGCCTATGTAATGGAAATTTAATTGTGTGAATGCATGGATATTTAATTTAAATGAGTATAATGTAACTAAATACCCATGTACCTGCATTATCCCTCACCTAGTGTAACACCCCGAGATTTTATGAGATATATTCTTTTTATTTTCTTTCATATCTTCTGTTTTACACTACACCAAGATTATCTTGGGCTATACTCAACACCATATTAGCTTGCAGTATACGCAACACTACTCTTGGATTGTGTTACACACAATTTCAAGTTTGTTTGATAGTAGTCATTCTACGCAACATTGAGTGTGTGTGTATATTTATATATATATATTTAATATATTAATTAAATATGTATGGATTCTGTTATACCAAAAAATTAAGGAGTCCTTCACAACACGCAACCCTGACTTGGCTTCCATTACGCACAATCACGACCTTCCTCGATAGCGTGCGTAGTACGCAATTCTCGGTTTCATTAAACAACGATATATTGTTATAATATTATTATGGACTATCCTTTATGAATATTATTAACTGAATTTTTAATTTTATAACATTATTATTCATCTTACACATTTTTTAGAATATGCTATGAGAAAAAAATAATTTTTTCATGTAAAATATAATGTTTTAAAAAATTGCAGTTTTCTCGCCTTTTGATGGCGCACCCACATTAAATCATATTTTGACATGTCTATCAGTCAAATTTAACAAAATAAAATTCTTCTTTGGAATCAGGATATAAAAATTTACTTTGGATAAATTTTTCATATTACTCTGATAACTTTAATATTTTAATGAATAGTAAAAACATGCTATATTTTAATTAAAAACATATTTTTTCATCGTAATTATTTATATGGTTAAATTAAATTTTTAATTTGTTTTAATGTGTAATTAGAATATATTTTGACCATTTAATCCAATGATGGTCATTGGAATTAATTTCACATTGAAATTGGACATAAAAAAGTGTCGATCTTTTGATAGTTATTGTTTCTTAAAAAAAGCAATTTGTTTTGATAACGGGAATTGTTTTTCAAAATTAATTAATGCAACTTATATGTTTTGAATTTGAAAAAATAGAAATCATTTTTTAATTTTTAATATCAAATATATCTTAGGCTGAATTTTTGGTATTTTTCTGAAAACATCAATTTTTGATTAATAGTGAAACCATGTAGTGGTAGTTAAAAAACTGACTCTTTCATTGAAAAGAAATTTTACCACTTTTGTGAATTGAATTTTAAAAATCCAACATAAATGGTTGTTATCAAGAAGTAAAATTTGGTTCAATAAGTTGAAAATAGTTTTTGGTGAATAGTAACTTTTGACTTTTATTTACTGCGGTTAAAGGTAAATAGGGTAATTCAAGGTAAAAATAATATTATAATAATTAAAATTACCTTAAAACTTGGCCAAACCTTATTGGTTGAGTTATTAACGACCATGTGCATCTTTGGGTCAATTTTGCGACCCCATTGAGCCACTTGGGAGTGAAAATGACAATTTAGATTAATTAACTTAAAGTAAAGGAAAAAATGACAAAAAGCAAATATCATTTAGTAAATTAATTTTTATAATGGGTTATATTAATTATATTTTCGACTATAAATAATCATTGGAAATCTAAAAATATTTTCTACGTCATGGTATTTTTTATAATTTTTAGACATAAAATAAAATAAATTATTTATGACACAATAGTGATGGAATATTTACATCATTAATAAATGATATAAATAAATAAGATTATAATGATTAAAATATTATCCAAAACCTGTACAATTCCTATTGGATAATTTTATTTCGAATATGAGTCATCGTATCTTTGAAAGTAATGTTTTTTGGACCTCTTGAAACTGAAGATAAGTTTATAGTAAAATAATGTTTTCACACTTTCCTAAAGAGCCCCTCCTCTTTCTTATAAAAGGAGACCACTTCTATGCAATTCCACAATCCTCTAAAGCCATTTGGCTCGTCTAAACTCTTCCCAATTAAGCTCCCTACATTCCTCTCCTCACCCTAGAAGCCCGACCTTAGGAAGACGGCACTCCAAGACGGCTTTTTTGGTTCAATCCAAAGGAAGTTACCCAAATTAATTGTAACCGTTTCTCTTAAATTGTTTTCTTTTAATCTACTTCTCCAACCCCTAAACTATTTTTAATCCTTATTTTGTAACAACACCAGTATCCTAAATATAAAATGATGTTTTTATTAGAAGTATTAGAACTACACTTACAAAGACCTCCATCTAATGGATGATGAACATAATGTTTCTGTGGATCGAAAACTGACGCCTCACGAAACGATGATTGTTCGATTTTCTCCTACCGCCTCTCACTGTGTCCATTATGATGGAACTGTATTTATATATGATATATATGATGTTTATTATTTCATTATACTTCTTTAAATCCCATTTATATCAAGCCTTTATGGTTTCCATATTAGGTAAATACGATAATCTCATTTGAGGAAGTGTGGACTACCGCCCCCTCAAAGTGATGTGATTCGTTAATGCATTATGTGGGATGTATAAAGGATAGAGTTAATGATATTATATATTATATTATACTGGAATTATAAAATAACTATGTATCATTATGTTTTAATTCCATTAAAATAAGAAATAGAAATGAAAGTATCATTCATGATTATGTACAGTTTACCGTCTCCATGAATGGTGCATTTCATTTCTTACCTCCATATGTTATGTACTATTATAAATACATGTATATGCTAGATATATTTGATATATATGATATATAAATCATTAATATAATTCTGGATATAATACACCTTTGACCACATGAACATCATGTAATAATAAGAAGTCGATTTTTAACTCAAGTACCAAATATCGACAAAACGAACGTTATTAACTTAAATGGTTAAATAATGTTTATAACATGGTAATAAGTGATATAAAAGGAATTATAAACATGAAAAAGGTTCCTAAGAAATTATAAATTAACTTTGGTTTATTATTCAGGAGATTAAAGAACGATCAAGTCAAGTCGGACACAAGGTAAGGGAACTTCTTAACCCAATTTCCGTTCTTTGGGTTGATCTTCTCTTTCTGCTTATGTAGATCATTGATTATGTGAGAAATGAATTATTATATCATATCATGTATTTATTCTTTCTATATGTGAACTTATAGTGAATACACATAAGTGATATATTTTATTTTCAAAAAGATCTTTGTAAGGGTTTATATCACAATCTCTTCATTATCCGAGGTTGTTTATACGTAATTATCTACTAGGACCTCATTATCATCCACATCTGTGTTTCTTAAAAATTTATTTCAAAAAATTATTAATATTTTACATAATATGGGTTAATGTCATTTATACCCTTTTTTGACTTTTTATAAAAAGTTTATAAAGGAATCTTTACGTCATTTTCCAAACAAGGACCCTTTTAACATTTTTGACAAATTAAGATAAGAATGTCTTTTTTTAATTTATACGACATGAATGGATTTTTATGATTTCATAAAACATTATTTCCATGAAGCTTCCATTAAAAGTTTTCATGTTTATTTTTAATCAACTTATTTTTGTTTAAAATTGTATGACATGATAAGAAAGATAAAATGTTTTTGAAGTAGAAAGGATATTTTCCTCAAGAATGGAATTAAAGTGTTTTATCAAAATTATTATCCATCTAAGATAATATAGGGTTCTGTTTATATTCCAATTATTACATTGATTTTATTATGTTGTGATGTAATTATTTTTATGAATTCCTTTATCTAATATGAATTGTTTTATGATGTCACGATGTTTATGAATCCCATGTTTATTACATGGGTTATGCAATGATGTATGATTTATGATTTTGTGGAACACATAAGAATGGTTTCTTTATGAGATGGATGGGACCTATATCTCCCTCCACTGCATTGGGTAATGATTTATTTCTCATGAGATAGACATGGATGGAATGATAAGTTAATCCGGTTCAGTGTTACAGGACTGGAACGAAGAGTGAACTCGATTCAGAAAGGGACTTTGTCCGCTAATATGGTGTTTGCAGAAATGCCTTGGCAACTATGGACATCATATCAAGTGATTAATGGTTTTCCACAATTATATGTTTTATTCCAATTCTATTTTATTAAGATTAATGTTTTTTTGATCCATTCCTTATGTACTTCCATGTTTTATGTCATTGCTCACGATTTTGATGTTTAAATATTATGTTCATATTTTGAAGTTCCAATGTATATGGTTTGTTTTATTTTATCCATTCTTAACCTTACCGAGCATTTGATCTCACCCTTTATATGTTTTATTTTCCCCAGGATTTAAATAAAGGTTTTAGGGAAGAAAACAAAAGGGGAAGATTTTTATGGGGGATGTTGATGATCTTTCACCACGATTAGAAGATTATATTCAGAGTTCCTAAAGACACTAAACTATTATGGTCTTTGTGTGCCTGTTTTTGTTATGTATTATGTATTCCGAAAAATTAATATAATTTCCATGTACGTCAATCTTTGGTTCTCTACACCTAGTGTTTGAAAATTTAACCAAGTCATTACTATATTGTACCAATTTATTAATAAGTCTGACACTATCAATGTTTAAGGTTATAATATGTAACAAGGAAACCATAATTTAATGTTGATAAGAAGCTGTTCCATGGTATTCACCAGAGAAACCTATCCCTCAGGGGTTGAAAACTAAGAAGTAACTAGGTCTAGCTAAGGGAAACAGTGTAATCCAAGGAGCATAGACCAAGTATTTCCAAAAATAAGATTCCTACCGAATACAAAGTTATCATAATAGGTAAAATGGGGCTAAGGAGTGACCAGGACCTATGGGCAACAACCATGTCACCTACTTGTCTATGATGGATCCAAGGGGTGTGTCCATGGAATCTATTAATACTATGTGTGGGATCATAGGTTGTCTTACCAAGTGTCCAAGAACAGACAAGGATCAGGATCTAGATTTGTCTCCACCTAAGATAGATGCATCATTGAATCAGAATAGGGTTCTCATGTACTCAAGGTACTACATTATAATAAACCAGGGCATGATCGAGTCAGGCCACTCCTATTTAATAATTAAGTCATGTATAATTTTAGTTGGTTAAATCCTTTCCATTCATTAGATTAAATAGACCAAGTAACATGTAACCCTTAAATCAATTTATAATTAATCAACATGTCCATTTTGTTCAAGACATTCCTTTTATTAGGGTGACAAGGCCATGTATCATGAATCCTTTATTAAATCCATTTATGTTGTATTCAATAATTAAGGTCAATTCCGATACATTCCATTGATGTGATAAATGGTTATATGGATAAGATACATTTTATTTATTTACATTTAATTCGATCAAGGCATATACATTGTATAATTTCCTATTTCCTATTTCTCTTTTAATTATCATTTGAAGCACTTACCTTAGGTGGGAAAAGTGTTTGGAATATGTGGTAATTTCTATTATGAAATTCCAAATATAAACTAGGACATTTAATATATAAAATATTACCCTTATAAGGTTCAAGCCATAGTATACCCAAATAGCAGCTCAAACTTGTCAAATACTAAAAAACCAGTTATGGAATAACATCCTACATGGTATGGATGGAATTTTGGATGTGACCACCAAAAATTAATCACATATTTTGATAGAGAATAACCATAAAATTATAAATAATATATGCACAAAATATAAAATAATTGAATGTCACCTGATGAAATATGTGGGCCCCACAAAACTATTCCAAAATCAACGAACACGGGGGATGGTTTATAGACCTCCCACCATATAGTTTTATGACTCTCCATCTCAGATACTAGAAACTAATTTAGATTTGAAAAAAGTAGATATTAGAATAAGGGAAAATGATGTTACCTCAATAACTAGGTCGAGGTAGAGGGAGAAGAAGAAAGTATTAAATGGCTCCAATATATACGGTTGCACGTCCAACATGCTGAATGGAAGTTCAATCATATCCCATATAGAGGATATAATTTAATCCCAATCTGATGCCTTTAAATAGCTATAAAAAATAGAAGTATCGGTTAATACCTCTATAATTCTAATTTGGAGGGACGAGGAGGCTTAAATATTTCATTAATGGAAAATATTAAAATTACCCATAATTTATCTTGGTCATAGTTTGTCCACATAGTTTGAAAAACCTAGAACAGACCATGCACAGGTACCTAGGGAATAGAGGAACTAGCCTTCTTAGGCCCTATAGTCAGGGAAACCATGTTCAAACCTTGTGAGATGGATATACCCAAAATAAAACCACCAACATGGTTTGATCTAACAATGTGGCCTTCCCGCTCTATTTACTACAAACAATGTACCACACTTAATTTTGACAAAATCTATGTTCTGGGCTCCGATCAAGCCCCCAACACCCTTGGAACAATCAATATATCATTAAGAATCTATATTAGGTCCAACATAAATAATAAGACTGAAATTTTAAGGTTCCATACTGGAATGATGAACTTGGATCCTACAGTCTTCCCCCCTATAAAAGGACTTTTCCTCGTGTTCACCTTCTAAGAATTGGTAAATACTATTTGATAACAACTCCATCCATTGGGCACGTACCTTGGATTTACACTCCCAATTGAATTCCTACACGTGGTTGTGATGCCATATCACCTATACTAGAGGGACCGAATAGCCTCATATATCCTTCGTGCTCTAGTAAACAATGTGTAATGGATAATCCAAAAGGTTGTATCATCATCTAACTCCACTTCCTCAGGATCAACGGTAAATGACTGGTTATCATGATATTAGAGAAGCTATGAAACCTGGAAGACATCATGCATGTGACAATACCTTTGGGTTAATAGCTACTAATTGGATACCAACCAGAATCTCCCTAGGATCTCAAATGGCCCAACATAATAAGGAGATAACTTTCCTTTCTTTTGTCACCATGTATTCCTCCTCTTGGGATATACATGAATGAAAACATGATCCACGACCAGAAACTATAGTGTTCATCGGAAATGATCAGAAAATAATTTCTATGTAGACTGAGTAGTATTCATATGCTCTCTGATCATCCGGACCTGATCCAATGTTTCCTGAATGTGATGAGGACATAGTAGGGATACCTCACCTACCTCTATCCAACACAAGGGTGAATAAAATGGACTAACATATATGTTTTCAAAAGGATCCATCTAAATTGTCACCAGGAAGATATTTTTATAAGAGAACTCAATGAGATGGATACGATTATCCTATGAACAACAGAAATCAAGGAAACATACTCAACGAATATCCTCTAGAACCTTTTATTATCCATTCCTGTTATCCATCGGTCGGAGGGAGGAAGGTTGTGCCTAGAATAACTTGTGTTAACAAAGTCTTGTGAAATCCATACCAGGATCATGACATGAAATGAGAATACATATCTAAAATTATAGTATGAGGGACTCCATGTATCGAAATGATTTCATAGACATACAGTCTTCCTAGCTCATCAACTGAGAATTTATTCTAAATAGTAATGAAGTGGGATGATTTCATTAGTCTGTAAATAATTACTCAAATATCATCACTACCCCCTTAGTAACCTAGGTAATCTAACTACAAAATCTATATAAATATCTTCCCATTTCCATTATAGGATTGGAAGTGGATATAGAAATCATGAAATTATGTGTTTCTCTTCTTTCACCTGCTGACATGGGTAAAAACTATGGATAAAGGTTGTTATAAGACATTTCTTCCCATGCAACCAATACTGGCTTCACATGTATCAATACATAATCGATATTTATGGATAAACCTTCCAATAAGATGCATGTGACACATTCTTCAAGTCCTCTCTCATATCCATAGGGATATATACAGAGTCATAAACACACAAGATATCATCTATGTCTATATACTAACCTGAAGGTGGGTTATCTCCTAGTATACTCTCACAAAGTACAAAGCCTTCAGGATCTAAAAATTTTCTAACTATTACCTTCTCAAGAAGGGAAGAGGTGTCTCTCATGAATAAGATTTGAGGCTACATGTGAGTGTCAAGAAACTTAAGATGTAGCCTCATGAATAGGGACATCAATTTCTATTTATCACTGGATTTCCATACTGTTTATGCCTGAGTTTTCTTAAATTGTGCATCTACAACTATAGTTCCCTTCTCTGGTATATAGGCAAGCTCAAAATTGAAGGATTGTCGATATTCAACCCATATACACTATATGAGATTCAATTTAAAATAATTATAGATATATTTTAGCCTCTTAGGGTCCATGTACACCACTAAGTGCTAACCCAATAGATAATTTCTCCAGAAATGTAAGGCATGGGAAACTAATTCAAGCTTAAGGTCATGTTTTAGTTAGTTTCTATCATGAGGACTCAAATGAAAACATCCATATGCAATGACTCTATCCTCTTGCAATTTCACTAATCCTTGTCCTATGCCTGATGGATCTTAGAAGATGGTATAACTTATGCCTGGAACGGATATAATTTAAATAGGTTCTGAGAAAAGACTACATTTCAGCTCATGAATGCATTTCTATCATGCTTAGAACCACAAGAACTAAACACCCTTCTTGGCAAGGCCAATTAGTTGTGTATTAGAATGTGATAAGTTCTTTATGAAATTCCTATAATATCTATCAAGCCCCAAGAAACTCTATATATCAAACATGTAACAACCCGAGATTTAATAAGATATATTCGTTTTAATTTCAGTCATATCATCTATTGTATGCTATACCAAAATTATCTTGTGCTATAATCAACACTATATTACCTTGCAGTATACGCAACACAATTCTTGGATCAGGTTATACACAATTTCAAGTTCATTTGATAGAAGTTATTCTACGCAACATTGAGTATATATATATATATATTCAATGTATAAATGAAATATGGTTGGATTTTTTTATACTCAACAACAAAGGAGTCTTGCACTACACGCAACCCTGACTTGGCTTTCATTACACACAATCATGACCTTCCTCGATAGCGTGTGTTGTACGCAATACCGGGTTTCACTAAACAACGATATATGGTTATAATATTACCACGAACTAGCCGTTATGAATAGAATTAACCACACTTTAAATTTTATAACATTATTATTTATCTTATAAATTTTCTAAAACATTTTATGTGAACAAAATAAATTTTTCAGGTAAAATAAGTATTTTTAAAAAAATGCAGATTTGCCGCCTTTTGATGGCGCACCCACTTTAAATATAGTTTTTGAAATTTTTATAAGTCCAATTTTACAAAATAAAATTATTTTTTGGAATAAGGATGTAAAATTTTACATTGGATAAAATTTTCATATTATTCTGATAACTTTCATATTTTAATGAATAGTAAAAACATGCTATATTTTAATTCCAAACAACTTTTTCATCGTAATAACTTATGTGGTTATATTATAATATTGAAGGGTTTTAAATTATAAATAGAATATATTTTTACCATTTAATATAATTTATGTCATTAGCCTTGATTTTACATTGAATTCGTCGGTTAAATAAATTCAATCTTTTGCAATGTTTTAAAAAAAAACCTGTTTTCTTTCAACAACATGATTAATTTTAATTTAATTTCTGAATCTTCTGTGTATTGAATTTGGAAAAATGGATTCCATACATGGAATTAGTGGGTCCAAATTTTATTAATAGACTACTTTTTATTTTTGGGAATTATGAATAGTAACTCCGGTAAATTTTATTTACCACAGTTAAAGGTAAATCGGGTAATTAAGGGTAAATATAATATTATAAAATTACCCTAACACATGAAAAAATTATATTGGATGACTAAAAGTCGACTCATATCACATAATGGTCATATTATATTCAATTTATGGACTTTTTACCCTGAAAATAATTTAATTATTATTAAAACCAAATAAAGTGACAACATGTCACTCTCTTAAATCTTATAAGTATAATAATTTTAATTTAGTGATAAAAATCATAAAACAACAAAAATGAATAGTCTGCAGAAAGCTAATAAAATTATCTACATCATGATAATTTATTTATAATTTTTCGGGAATAAATAATTGTCATTAATGGTGATACATTAATGATGCAGAAATTATTTATTAAGTGAAAAATCAGTAATATAGTTTTTATTGAAATAATAATATCCATTAAAAGGCCCAAAAACCTGACCAAAACTTATTGGTAGTGTATATATATACTATAATCATCCAATGACCTGATATATAACCGTTTGGAGTCTTATAAAAGTGATTATGACACTTATATTATTTTATTTTAAATGATGCCAAAGTTGTCACCTTCATAATTT
Source organism: Viscum album (assembly GCA_963277665.1). Classification (NCBI taxonomy): domain Eukaryota; kingdom Viridiplantae; phylum Streptophyta; class Magnoliopsida; order Santalales; family Viscaceae; genus Viscum; species Viscum album. The sequence goes on from OY728150.1 coordinate 1,597,001,216, forward strand.
AATAAATATAACAATTTAAGTATTGTGATTTTAAGATTACAAATTCAAGTAAAAGTTTTATTATTATAGGTAATAGATATATCTTCATCATAGTATTTTATTTGTAATTTTTATGCAAAAATAAGTATATTAAAAAATTATACAAAAAATGTAGTAATTATTTTATTAAGAGATAAACCAAATAAATGGTTTTAAAAATAATAAACTAAATATTATATGAATTATTTAATGTGGTCCAATAATTTTATAGATAAATATTCCCTTTTATTAATATATTAAATCTTTTATTTTGAACATATATTCTGTATATATTTTATTTAAATTCATATAAATGAATAGTGTCAAAATTGACACTATTGTTATTTTATAAAAACAACATATTATAAAATTGTTTAAAAATCACAAAAATATATAAAAATTATAAATTTAAATTTATATGGTCTAAAATGTTATAAGTTACCCAATTATGGACAATTCACAACAAATAAGTAAATTATTTTTCATAATTTAAAATTTAGAATGTTATTACCACAAATAAAATTAAATTGATTAAGTAAGGATAAATCTAGTTGATAATGTTTAAAATAATTTCCTAACATGTCTAAATTTGATTTGTTGAAGTGATTACAACAATATATCATCTATTATTATAATAAGAGTGATTTTGGAGGGTTTTATGTGGGGTTAGATTTATTATAAATTAATATTTTTAAGATTTCCAAAGATGCCCCTCTCCTCCCTTATAAAAGGGAACCTCCTCCCACCCTTCCTCATACAAGTATAGGCTTTAAAACTCGGCCAATCCTGAAATATTATCATCTCAACTTACCTATAAACATCCTAGAGGTCCCGGTCTTCTTTAGATAATAATTTTAGTTCCCTAAGTGGAGGTCTCAAAGAGGCGCTTCAAAGAAGAGGTAATGTCTGTTACCGATTCTTTCAACTTTATTTCTTCTTCTACTTATTCTTCTTTAGTTGTTTCATTATGAAGTAATAACATCAGTATCAATAATATAATTATATTTTATTATAATTATGAAACAACCCTATTTCACCATCTATCCATCCTACGGAAAACGAAATCACTGTGCATGCGTAGGTATGGAATACCGTCTCTACGCCGTGGTGTAATCTGTTTTTCCAACAACTCCTTACTTGGATGGGTATAATGGTGTAAAGAATCACTATACATAGTTATTATAACATCATACTGATTATTATATATTGTATCATCCTATCCAATTCTATTAAATAATTATGGGAAAGATATCATCTCTCGTGCGTACGTATGGACTACCGTCTCCACGACGCGATGAGATTCATTCTCCTTGTTATCCATTTAAGAATGATTATAAAGTATATAAGAAATAATAATGAAATATATGACATTATAAAGCTACTGGATTTATTTTTATATATATATGTATGTCATATAATTAATTCCATTCAACTTAATAAGGAAACGAAAACAGCGTTCATGCGTACGTACGGCCTACCGTCTCCATGAACGGTGTATTTCTTTCAATTTATCGATCTATTATATATATGTATATTCTGAATATATATTATATATAAATCATGTTTTATATTCTGGAATTAAGTAATCATGATCTATGTAATCATATGAATAATTACAAGTCAAAACACGGATGACAAATGAAATGATTTTACCCAAAACACTTTTTAACATGGAATTTACAAAAGAACGGGTAATATAAAGTCATAAGTAAACCATATATGATATCATAACAATGAATATGATTCTGTAATAATTCAATGTCATTATTTAAATCATTATATAGGAGGTTTGGATACATACGATGCATATCAGACATAAGGCATGGGATAATTATTCCAATCTCATTCTTATCTGAGATTGTTTATTCGCTAGTATTTACAGGGGTTGTGTTTATTATCCATGTCCATATGTTCTCAAAAAAATTCATAAAATATTTAATTTTCTTCCATGTATATTTAAAGTCATTCTTACCCTTTTTTTTAATTTTACCACATCATATGGAAGGAATCTTTCTTTTGTTTACCATATAAGGTACTTTTTGACTTTTCCGACAAAAGTACGAGGAGAATGTTATTTTTAACTTATACGGCGTGAAAGGATTTTTACAGTTTCATAACGCCTCATTATCATGAAGCTTACTCTACAAGATTTCATCATTATTTTCAATAAAATTGTTTTCTTTTAAAATTGCATGGCATTTTGTGAAAAGAAAATGATTTTGAAGAAGAAAGGATATTTTCCTCAAGAATTCATTTCAAGTGTTTTATCAAAACCATTTTCAATCTAAGATGACAATATTTCATATGTGTATGTTTCAAGTATAAAGTCTCAATGATTTGCATGGTTTCACTTTTCTTATTATGAAATTTTATCCATTTATTTTATATGGATTATGTGAACATGGGATGATGTTTATGAAACCCATTTTGTTATTTGGGTTATGATGAATGATTTATGATTGTTTTGTAAAACAAGAAATAATGATTTCATTATGAGATGAGTGGGACCTATCTCTCCCTACAATGCATTGGGTAAAGATTTTATATCTCATTAGATAGACATGGCCGGAAGGGTAAGTTAATCTGGTTCAGTGTTATAGGACTGAAACGAGGAGTGAACTCGATTCAGAAAGGGACTTTGTCCACTAATATTGTCTTGGCAGAAATGCCTCAGCTACTATGGAAATAAGGACATGTGCCGAATGGTTTCCACAATTACATGTTTTATTCCCATTCTATTTTATCATTCTTAATGTTTCTTTATGATCAATTCCATATGTACTTCCCTGTTTTATGTCATTGCCCAAGCTTTTGATGTTTAAAAATTATGTTCATGATTATAAGATTGAATGTATATGATATGTTTTATTTTATCCATGTTTACCCTTAATGAGAACTTGAGCTCACCATTTTTATGTTTTCATTTCCCCAGGATTTAAAGAAAGGTTTTAGGTAAGAAAAAAAGGTGAAGTTCTTTATGGGAGATGTTGAAGATCTTTCACCACGATTAGAATATTACGTTCCAAGTTCCCAAAGACACTAAAATATTACGGTCCTTGTGTGTCTGTTTTTGTTATGTTTTAATTATTCGAAAAAAGTAATGTAATGTTCATGTACGCCAAGCTTCGGGTCTCTACAAAACATGTTCTTATGTTTTTCCAAGGAAAATACTACAATAACTATTTTTTTGTCAAAATATAAGTATGATTCCAACATTATATGACCTAAGACGAGAAATTTCTCAGTCACGAACTTTCACTTATCAGGCGTAAAATATTGTTGATGCTCTCTTAGAGTACATATAATGATCTAATAATATTTATCATGGTCGTTACGAGTATGAGAGTACACTAAGGTGTCATCAAAAAAGTCCAAAATAAATGATTCAATATAGTGATGAAAAAACCTAGTAATTATATCCAGGAAATGTGTTTGTTTGTTTGTAATACCAAATGAAAGACAAGGTACTAATACATACCATACCTGCGATGAAAAGTTGTATGCGGTATGTATGATAGCATAACTCACACCCGATGATAACATTATATTAAGTCGATCATAGAGAAGAGTCGAGTTACTCAGAATTGGTTGAAGAGATCAAATATTAAAGTAACATAATATTATTTCTTGATTGAAATCTAGTTCAAACTTCTCTAATTCATGCATATATGTACGTTTACACTCACCTTCTTGGGGAAACAAATGAATGAACCCTATGTGGATATATTGGACAATATAAAGACATTGGCCTCCAAATACTCTTACTCCTTCTAGAGCTATTGAATCTCTGTATGTTCTATCCTATATGGAGGAATGGACACTGGAGCATCTCATGGAATAAGTTTGAATATAAAATCTACCCCCTCTAGGTGTAAGCCTATAAAATAATTGAGAAATACAAACCTGAAACAATCCACTAATGGAGGGAGATTATCTGGATGTAAACCCTAATCCTCCAGGAAGATATTTGCTGTCTGGGTTGTAACTCCACCTATCCAATGATACTATGGTCCTAAATTACAATCATGGACATCCCACTCACCCTTATATAGATAACTTTTTCCTTTTGGTGATGTAAATGATACCTTGCAGTAATCGTAGCCTACAAAATCCTGATACTGAACCTACTATTCCCACCTGAGTTTGAAATTGAAGCTCTTAATCTCTTAAACAATGATGATCCATAATAAATGGTAACATCCTACATCATGCAGAAAATCCCTACACCAGTGTATATCCTCTATTTGTACCCCTAATGGCGTATCTAGGGTCATTACAAAATTACAATACAATATCTACTGTCCGAGACATTCCATGATAGATATAGAGAAAAGTGAGTATGAAGCACCTATATCAAATAAATTATATACTATATTAATTTCCAATATAATATTATCTTGTACTGAAGATGGACCCATAGCCTGAGCCTCGAGTATCAAATGTAGGTTATGGAACTGACTTGATCCATATCCCTATGAAATAGCTTGGCATCCAATATCATAACTGTCATGTTGGAGCAACTGGTGATTAGGGGTTTGGCTACCATGAACAAGACCCCCCCCACTCCACTAGTTCTATAGGTTCTAATCAAACTCCACACTTGAATTAGTGCAAATGAATTCTCTCCTGTTGGTGGAGCTGGTGCTGATCATTTTCCACTAAATGCTGGTGGAATGGTTTGGGAAAAATATTGAAGATTCCCCACACAATTGAAATATCTTCAATAAAATGGGTCTCTACCACAATAGGGATTCATGCGACCACATATTTCACATTGATGATACACTATAGGGCTATCAGAATTGAAACAATGGTTGTCATTCCCTTGAAAAGAAACCTCAAGTCAACATTTCCTTCAACTATGAGAACAACTGGGCTACTGCGACATTGTTCCTCTATGCCTAGTATTATTTCTATTCCTCAGTTTTCACTCCATGATAAAAGATTAATTGACTATTAATGAAAATTTAGACCAGTGAAATACATTTATCTACGTACAAATGGCATACCAGTGCCCATCATCGAAACATATAGAATGCGAAATCTCATCACTAGGTAGAAGCAGTAAAAAGATATGAATCTTTTTTAAACCTGATAATATTCCATAAATGACCTTATTACCATAGTTGAGATGCAGGAACTTTCAGGATCTATCAAATCATTGTGTCAAATAAATGAACTTATCAAATAAGGAAGTCTAAAATCAACCCATAACATGCCCTAATGATGACCAACCTATAAAATCACATTCCACCAATTCTTGAATGAATCACAAAGAATGTTTGTGGAATGTTTGAAGATCCAATCGGGATGTGATTCCTTATGGTTAATGATATTTAGGATGGATTCTGACCAAGAATCAATAGCCATTAGACCACCATCTTCTGATAAAGTATAAGGATGCGGCTGCTGGAACTCATGACTCAGATCAAACCACATATGCGATACTCATAGTGAAACATGAATGGACTTCATCAGACGTAGGAAACTATTATTAACCTGGGAATCAATCCCTAGATTAGGCACAACAGGTAGTTCCTCATGTGGAACACTTAGATGTAGGACTAGTCGCTCAAGGCCCACCACATTGGGAGAATGATCATCTCTACCTTCCAAGCATATGACCCAAGGACATTGGGGAAACATTATCATAAAAATTCAAATACCACACATAAAATAAGTTTTATGAAGAATGATATCATCACTTGTGGATGCTGGACATAAGAAACTCACTCCTAAGGAATACTACCCCAACCACCAACTTATATGGATAGGTATAAATTAGTTCCCAAGTATAATTTTCATTTCATTTCAAATTTAATTACCTAGTTTAGTCCTTTACCTTTCATAAAACTTATAAATATTGATAATTATATGATACCATTTCATATTATATGTCATTTTTTGAAATAATAATCAGTTTTCATTCCCATTGAACTAGTGACACTATAACTTATCAATGAAAATGATACCCATTTATTTATATCATAATGGATTGAATCAGAAAATTACTCATCCCAACCCATTAAGGCCCATACCCCTCATGAATTGTGATAAGAGATCACTCAATCACAACTGAGATTAATACAATTATAATATAACAATCATAGCATTACATAACAATCAAAGGAATACCATGCAATGCAATGTAGTGAAATGCACATATTAGGCATGAAAATATGCATGAAATTCAAATTCTTGGTGTCTATAATGATGAATGTAATAATTTTCCAATCCATTATATGATCATGAAAATGGTGAAATGAAATCCTCAATTAAAATTGATGTTCCAAGGATCTAATAAAAACTGGGAAGGGGAGGGGGGGTTGAATCAATTGTTTAACTATTTATAAGTTTCAAAACATTATGAAACATAACCCTTGCAACCAGTTAGGATTTATTTCCTTATCAAACTTTAGCAAGAAACTCAAACATTCCTGAAAGGTAAATCAAGAAAGGAACACAAGATTTACAAGGTTTGGCCTCAATAAGAGAACTTACATCCTTTCCATAGCCACCCCCATGGGTCTATGGAAATCCACTATAATGAAGAAGTGAATACAGCTTGTGCCAACTCCCGTTGGACACATTCTATCTCCCGATAGGAATAGATTACACTGACTCCCGTTAGTTTACAATGTTTACTTAAAGAAAAAATGATCCAAACACAAGAATAAGAACATTGTTAAGTTGCTCCACAAATACTCACTCCCAGTCTTCAATCCACATTCTTGATTCCAATTTTCTGAAACCGGTCTTCTCAATAAGATAAGATGACTCCACACAAGTGACCACTCCAAATATTCAATCTCATTTCTCGAATATGATTTTCTAAAACCGATCTTCTCAGAAGGATAAGAGAATTATGATTCTATTGTTCACAAACAATCAAGGAAACTTCTTCAAGATGGTAGGATCTTTTCACATTGAATTCTCCATCTCTCCACCTTTTCCTCATTTTTTTAATGTTGTAAACGTGAAAATGAACTGAGATCATATTTATAGGCAACATATAAAAAAAGTATGAATCTTGAAAATCTTTCCCGCTTCCTTAAATCTCAAAAACTCCGCAAATCTCTCGCATTTAATATTCAATTTTTTAATTCATTAAATCTTCTTAAATTTCTCTAATATTTATGCAAAGGTGAAATTTTGGTTTTCATGAACTCTTTATATCTTCCTTAGAAAGATAAGGCTGGATCTTGGTTCGGATTTTAGGTTCAAAAAATTGGTTCACGAAAACTAGTTCAAGAAAACTGGTTTAGGAAAACTGGTTCAGGAAAACTGGTTCAGGAATCAGTTTCTTAATTTTAGGTTTAGGAAACAGACTCCAAATTTCAGGTTTAGGAAGTAGACTCTGATTTTCAGGTTCAGGAAGTAGACTGCAAATTTCTGGTTCAGGAAGTAGACATTGCATTTCAGGTTCCGGAAGTCGACTCTAAATTTCTAGTTCACGAAGTAGACTCCGAATTTTTGGCTCAGGACGTAGACTCTGAATTTCTAGCTCAGGAAGTAGACTCTGAATATCTGGCTTAGGAAGTAGACTCCGAATTCCAGATTCAGGATGTAGACTCTGAATTTCTGGGTGAGGAAGTAGACTCCAAATTTCTAGCTCAGGATGTAAACTATGAATTTCTGGCTCAGGGAGAAGACTCTGAATTTCTGGCTCAGGAAGTAGACTCTGAATTTCATGTTTAGGAAGTATACTCTGAATTTTAGGTTCCAAAAAGAGACTCTGAATTTCTACCTCAGGAAGTAGACTCCAAATTTCTGGCTCAAGAAGCAGACTACGAATTTATAGCTCAAGAAGTAGACTCCTAATTTCTATCTCAGGATGTTTACTTCGAATTTCACAATCAGGAAGTAGAATTCGAATTTCTGGCTCATAATGTTGACTCCAAATTTCAGTTTCAGGAAAAAATTCCAAATTTTATGTTCAGGAAGTAGTTTCAGGAAACTAGTTCAGGAAAAATGGTTATGGAAAAGTGGTTCAGGAAAATAGGTTCAACAAAACTGATTTAGGAAAACTGGTTCTGGTAAACTGGTTCCGAATTTCCTTAGAATTTTTCTTAGTGAAAAACCTCAATCCTCTTAACCATTTCTTCAACATCTTCTATAATGAAACATTTCATGATCTGTGAGAACTTTAAGATCATCAAAGAATTGACTGATTATCTTTAGAATGTTTGAGACACTTTCTTAACTTATGACTTCTTATTCATTAACATAATATTCTTTAAGGAATTTTTTAGCAACCAGCAACTTCAACATTCTATAACTCAAAAACATTCTTCAACAAAAATATTAGTTGTAAAAAAATACAAAACATTGTTAAACAAAACACAATAAAGGTTCTTCAATATCCCCCTTTGGATTTGTTGGAAACCCTTGTTAAGATGACTTCACCTCTCAAAAATATTACATCTCATGTTCTTAAATTTTACCAAATCATAGACATTCTCAAAAAGACTGTCCTGACACCACACTGCTGGATAATGTAATGTTTTTGAAGGATTTCCATCCCTCAGTGAAAAGAAATGTTTGTAGCCATATAAAGATAAACATCACCTTACTCAAACTACCCCCAACATTTATCTTTCTCTTTCTCACTTTTCTTCTCCTCTCTTATTTTTATTTCTCTCTCCCCCATTATATGATAACCACATCTTAAGATTCATAAAAGAAAAATTACTCTCCCACTTTTTCAACATATTCCAAAGCATGGTGGGGGTTGACTTCTTTATGAGTTTTAGGAAGTCTTTGGAGGAGGCTGGACATGGAGTTGCATCCTCAGCTCATCAAAACATTCCTTTGACATTGCTTTTGTGAAAATATTAGCAATCTGATACATTGTTGAAATATACTCCATCAAGACATATCCAGAAGCAGCTTTCTCTTTTAAAAAATGATACTTTATATCAATATGCTTTGATCTTGAATGTTGAAAAATATTCTTGGAATGATGAAATGGAACTTTTATTATCACAGAGCATTTTCAAAGGATTAGAAACTTTCACTTTCAAGTCTTCCATCTAAACTTTCATCCACATCATATGAGTACAACCCTGAGTAGCTGCAACATATTTAGATTCATTTGTACTTAACGTTTCTAAACTTTGTTTCCTGTTGTGCCAACTCAAAAATCATTCACCTAAGAAAAATGTTCCTCCTGATTTTGATTTTCTATCATTACAACCACCATCCCAATCAGCATTAGTATAACCATGAAACTTCATCTCATTGTTTCTCTTGTATAAAAACCAATGTGAAGTTGTTCTTTTAACATATCTCAGAATCCTCTTAACTTCCAACAAATGTGATTCTTTTGGATCACTTTGATATCGGGAAGAGAGAGTCACAACATAAGAAATATAATGACTTGAGGCTTTAAGATAAAGAAGACTTCCTATTAACTTTCGAATGGCTTTCTGAATCACATTGTTCCATGACTAATCTTTGGTCAAATTTGTGCTCTCTGAGATAGGGGTTGGAACTTCTTTTGATTCTTCCATCCCAAACTTCTTTAACAATAACTTCGAATACTTTTCCTAGGATTAGAAAATGTATTTTTCTTGTTGTTGAACCTATAGTCCAGGGAAGAACGTTAATTCTCCCAACATTTACATTTCAAAATTTTTCTTCATCTCTTCAGCAATGTTTTCATAGACCTTTTCATCATCTATAGAAAAAATTATATCATCCACATAAACGATTAGAATTAATGTGCTAGAGTTGAAAACATTAAGATACAAGTTTCTATCAACCTTTCCTTTAGAAAATTTCATCTTTCTACTGGAATTTTCAAGCGTCAAATACCTTGATCGTGGAGCTTATTTCAGACCATACATGGTTTTCTTCAATTTGCATAATTTATTTTCATTTTATCAATTAAAAACCCACCAGTTTGTTCAATGTAAACTTCTTCCTCGATCTCAACATTTAAGAATACAAACTTTACATCCATCTTATAATCCTTGTAATTCTGATTAGAATATACTACATGAAACTTTCTAATAGTTTCCAATCTTGGAACAATGGAAAATCTTTCATCAAAATCAACACCTTCCACCTGTTCATATCCTTTACACACAAGCCTTGATTTGTTTGTTGTATCTTCTCCATGCTCATTCAATTTATATCTATTAACCCACTTGGTTCCGATAACATTCCTATTTGATGGCCTTGGAACAAGATCCCATGTTTCATTCTTCTCAATCTGTTCCAGTTCTTCAATCATAGAATCCACCCATTCTTTATGTTGAATAGCTTCTGAAACTGATTCTGGTTCAACTTTTGAGATAAGGGAAGTCTGATTTCCTAATATTAACTTCCTTTTTATTTGAACTTGAGCCTTCTAATCCCCAATAATATTTTCAAATTCAACATTTTTTTGTAAGGTAGGAAAACTCACATTTCCTTTCCCAGCATCACATACTTCCCCATGGGACTTATCTAAGTCACTTTCACTTTGGTGGGGATTCTCTAATTTTTCTTCCTCAGTATTCATAAAAACTTTTTGAAGGAACATGGATTTTAAATTACCTTCACATCATATGAGTCCACCATCTTCTATAAACGTTTGTTCCAGCATTTGTAACTTCATCCATTCGGTGTATAACCCAAAAATATTCTTTCTTCATCTTTCTCATCAAACTTCCCTAAGTCTGGCTATTTTATTTATTTTAAGGATGGACTTCAAAAAGCATTGAAGTAATTAAAATTAGGTTTTTTGTTATAACACATCTCATAAGGTGTTATGTTGGTTTCTGGTCTAAAAAAGCATCTATTTTAAACATGTACAACAGTTCTAATAGCTTCTCTCCAAAATAATTTGTAAATTTTGTATTCTGATAACATACTTCTTCCCATTTCCAGAAAGCTTCTATTTTTCCTTTCTGCTACTTCATTTTGTTGTGGAGTAGAGGGATAACTATACTGATGTTTGATACCATGCTTCTCTTGATAAGTTTAAATAACATTGCTTGTGAATTCGGTACCATTTTATGTTCTCAAATTATTTATAGAAGCTCCCAATTCTTTCTAGACATATCTTCTGAAGAATTTAAACTTTTCAATAGCCTCTGACTCATGCTTCATGAACAAGATGTTAGTAATCTGAGTGGATTCATCAATAAAATTAATAAAGTATAAATCTTTTTTTGTTTATTGATGTCACATCGGCCCACATAGATTTGAAGGAATAAGTTCAAGTGGTTTTTTGAATTGAATCTCAACTGTTTTATGACTTTTTTTTGTATTCTTTCCTTTCTGGAAAGTAATAAAAACATCTTCATCTCTTCTTTTCAATTTGGGAAAATTCCGAATAGCATCAACTTTAGAAATCTTAATCATGTTCTTCTGCCCAAGATGGCCAAGTCTTCGGTGCCAGAACTTGTTTTCAGCTTTAGTACTCAAATAACAAGAGTTAGTTGATTCTCCAATTTGAATGATATTACCACTAGTTCATTCTCCGTTTGTAATCAATTTTACATTTTTCACAATTTTGATGATAAATGAATCCGTTTTGAAAATAAAATCTTTTCCATTATTACAAATTTGACTTACACTAAGTATGTTGTGCTTTAGCCCATCAACAAGTAAGACATCCTTAGATTTCAGTTTATCTGCTTCAATCTCTGCTATTCTGATTCCCTTTATTTTTAAGGAACTATCATTGCCAATAGTAACTGCTCCTCCATCACGAATTTCTACATGTTACAAAATTTTTATATCACATGTCATGTGTAAAGAACAACCACTCTCAAGAATCCATGGTTTATTTCTCTTACTTGATTTCAAATTTATCTCAACAACAAAAGCTCTCTCATAAACCTTCTTATTTTCATCTCTCTTTTGTTTCTTATCAATAGAAACTTGCTCTGGAAGTAGTGTCATACATCGTTCGGCATGTTGACCAGACTGATCACATCTTACAGAAAATTCTTCTAAACATTCAAATTTATTACTTGTTGGAATGTTTCTAACATCTTGAGAATTCATCTTTTCAACATTCTGTGAGTACGGAATGTTACTCATTCTTCTTTCACTATTTCTTCCACATTGCTCTACCCTTCTTTAGGGTAGAGATAAATTCTACCAAAAATTATAGTCTCTAATCCCATATATTCTACAACACCAGCAATAGACCTCAAATCTTGATATTCTATTAAATAATGATCTTTCTTTACAGGAATTTTCTTAAGGTTGATAACTTCTTTCAGCTCTAGAAAACTCAGGATGTAGGTCATATTTTCGTTTCAGTGAGTTTTCTACTTTTGTAGGATTGATAGGTTTATCACATCCTTTCTCCACTCAAGATTTACAAATGCCTTTTCCATAACCTGAAATGTTATAAGAATCAGATAAAACATTATTTTTGATAGGAGAAGATTTCACCTGATTCTCATGGTAAGCCTTTCCAGCAGTCATAAAAGTCTCAGCTTTTACATCAGTGGCTTTGTTGATGTTTTCATTCATCTTCCTTAGGTAATTTTAGGACTCAATAAATATTTATTAAAACTTGTTGACCTCTTCTTCTTTAGTTTCCACCTTCTTTATAAGATCTTCAATCATCTTTCTATGTTCAGCAATTTTAAGTTTGTGAAATATTTTTTTTGAATGTATTCATATTCCCTCTTGGTGACATATTTACTTCCATCATGAACTTATTCATGATTTTTCTTCATCACCTGAATTTATTTATTGAGAGATTTGTTTTTCTCAAGACATGCCATAATTTTAGATCTTATTTGATATTCACTAAAAGATTATTCACCACCTTCTTCACTCTCTGAGGAATCATTTTTTTTTCAACTTTTGCAATGAGGGTTCTAAATCTTTCTTTGCTTACAAATTCTAAGGAATCATTGTCAGATGATTCAGATTCATCCTTCTTGCGCAACATACATCTTTTCTTTCCTTAAAACATCTTCTTGAGTTCTTTAGAAGTCTTCTCCTCTTTTTCATTCTTGTTATAATTCTTCAATCGAGGATTCTCATTAGAAACATCTGGATATTCACTAATTTTCTTCTTAGAGAAATTCATAGAAAAGTGTGTGATTCCACCACACTCGAAACATTTTAGAGGAAGATTCCCTCTATATTTTCGTCTTCCTCTTCGATAGTTATTGGATATGAGAGACATGATTTTTTCATTTAACTCTTCATCTTCATTATCAACGGACTCACAAGAATCAAATTCATCATCATCTTTGATTTTCATCTTTCTCATAGCTTCAAAAGCCATTTCATCTTTTATCTTCATTTTAAATATTAGTGCATTTCTCATTTAATAAGCAACAATAATGTTATGCAGTTCATCAAGAAATAAATCATCATTATCTTCTAAAGTTGAAATTTTAGAACCAAAACGGTCTGGAAAGTTTATCATATGTTTCTTCACAATTGTATAATCTTCCATGTCCTCTCCAAATCCACTAATTTTTTTTGGAATTTCATTAACTCTAGTGAAATATTCATTAATTTTTTCATCATTTCTCATTCGGGTGACTTCAAACTTACTATGCCAGATTTGTAGCTTGGCCTCCTTGACTTTTTTGTTTCCTTCGAAAACACTTTCCATCATGTCCCACATGCTTTTTGATATTGTGAGACCCATCACCTTCTGATAAAGATTTTCAAATAAGGATATGAGAATACCATTTCTACCATTTCCATCAATTTTTATCTATCTCTTATCAGCAAATGACATAGGATCGTTTTTCTTTAATAGGTGGAAAGACAATAGCAGAAGCATCAACAACCTCAAGGCCAAGAGGTAGGAGATATGGAATCAACCTATTTTTTCATCCATAATAATTCTTCCCATAAAACATAGAAATTCCTATACTATTGATAGAATTGATATTCTCCATGATAATTATTAAACAAGGGGACCTACATTTGATACCACTTAATGTTCCAAGGATAGAATAACAACTGAGAAGGGGGGTTGAACCAGTTGTTTACCTTTTTATATGTTTCAAAGCATTAAGAAACTTATCCCTTGCATCCTATTAGGATTTATTTCCTAATCAACCTTTAGCAAGAAACTCAAGCATGAAAGAAAGGTAAATCAAGAAAGGCACACAAGATTTACAAGGTTCAGCCTTAATAAAAAACTGACGTCCTTTCCGTAACCACTCCAGTGGGTCTATGGAAATACACTATAATGAAGAAGTGAATACAGCTTGTGCCAACTCTCGTTGGACACCGTCTATCTCCTGATAGGAAAGATTATACTGAATCCCATCAGTTTATAATGTTTCCTCAAAGATAAAATGGGCCAAACACAAGAATAGGAACTTTGTTAAGCTGGTCCACAGATTCTCACTCTGAATCCTCTATCTAATCTCTTGAACCCGATTTTCTGAAACTAGTCTTCTCAGTAGGATAAGATGATTCCAAAATAAGTGCTCACTCCAAATCTTCAATCTTATTTCTTGAATCTGATGTTCTGAAACCGATCTTCTCAGCAGGATAAGATAATTCTGAGTATCTTTTTATCAATCACTAAAGGAAATTTCTTCAGGATAGTAGGAACTATTTACATAGAATTGTCCAGTGCTCTCCCTTTTCTGTATTTGTTAAATCTATAAATGTGTGAATGATCTGAGCACATATTTATAGGAAACTTAGAAAACAAAGGCGGGAATCGTGAAAAACATTCCCTCTTCCCCAAATCTCAATAACTCTGCAAATATCTCTCATTTAATCTTAAATCTTTGACTTCTTTAAATCTCCTTATATTTCTTAAAGATTTATGCAAAGATGAAATTTGGGTTTTCATGAACTCATCATATCCTCATCCGAATGATAAGGTTGGGTCTTGGTTCTGATTTTAGGTTCAGAAAACTGGTTCAGGAAAACTGGTTCAGGAATCCTGGTTCAGGAAAACTGGTTCAGGAAACAGGTTCTGAATTTCAGGTTCAGGAAACAGGCTCTGAATTTCATGTTCACAAAGTCAACTCCAAATTTTTGGATAAAGAAGTAGACTCTGAATTTCTAGCTTAGGAAGTAGACACAGAATTTCTAGCTCAGGAAGTAGACTCCGAATTTCTGGCTCAGGAAGTAGACTTCGAATTTTAGGTTCAGGAAGTAGACATTGAAATTCTAACACAGGAAGTAGAACTCCAAATTTCTGGCTCAGGAAGTAGACTCCAAATTTTTGGCTCTTGAAGTAGTCTCCGAATTTCTGGCTCAGGAAGTAGACTCCGAATTTATCTCTCAAGATGTAGACTCTGAATTTTAGGTTCATGAAGTAGACTCTGAATTTCAGGTTCAGGAAATAGACTCTGAATTTCTGGATCAGGAAGTAGACTTCGAATTTCTGGCTCAGGAATTTGACTCTGAATTTATATCTCAGGATGTGGGCTCCAAATTTCCCGGTCAGGATGCAGACTCCGAATTTCAAGTTCAAGAAGTAGACTCCGGATTTCTGGCTCAGGAAGTAGACTCCAAATTTCAGGATGAGGAAACAGATTCTGAATTTTAGGTTCAGGAATTAGATTTATGAAACTGCTTCAGGAAAACTGGTTCAAGAAAAGTGGTTTAGGAAAACAAGTTTAGCAAAACTGGTTCAGAAAAACTGGTTCATGAAAACTGGTTCAGGAAAACTGGTTACGAATTTCCTAATAAATTTTCTTAGTGAAAACCCTAAATCCTCTTCACCATTTCTTCAACAGCTTTTATCATGAAACTTTTCATGATCTGTGAGAACATTAAAACTATAAAAGCAGCGTCTAATTATCTTCAGAATGTTTGAGACACTTTCTTAACTTCTAACTTCTTATTCTTCAACCTAATCTTCTTTAAGTAAATCTTCAGAAACCAGCAACCTCCACTTTCTGTAACTAAAAACATTCTTCAATAAAATGATTAGTTGTCAAAAAATACAAAAAATTGTTAAACAAAACCCCACAAAGTTTCTTCATGAATAATAATCAATAACTCCACCCATCATGTGCATCACCCAATGGATATATAATATGAATTGTAATAGGTAAAACTAGAACAATTACTATAACTCAGGAATCCTGATTTTCTACCATGAACATGGGTTCACAACCCCAATGCTTGACTTATGTTCAAGTCCCATGCATTCCTAATATCCTCACTATTTTCTTTACATAATAATTAAAAAAAGGAAAACCCACTCTGACACCACATTGTGATGTCCCAGACCCAGATTCCACTTAATGGGGGCCCCAAGCCCAGTAGAAAATTTCATCAAGTGTATCTCCACATATTCCAGAGGTAGTTGACTAGAAGCGACGGCCATGATCATGTCTTCAGGGAGACTATGCCCTCACTACTAGAGTTTATCATATTCGATAAATGTAAATTTCAGTAAATATTTGATGAAATAAAATTAAACAACAGAAACAAACAAAACTGATAAATATGAAAGGAAAAAAACTATATCTATAGAAATAACATACAAGAATACAAAAAATGATTATGACATGTCATATAACTATAAAAACTACAAACCATGTACACAAGACAAAATTCATGACATCTTCCACCAATTTATAACATAAATAAAAATACCATTTAAAGAATTCCAAGGTTTGGCTCGGTCATCTAATTTCATGATCCATCTTATATAGTAAAAAATCAAAAGTTTGATGTCGTATTCTCCCCTTTATCAACAATTTTAATCATGAAATTTTCCCCAGGTACCAAATTCCCCCAGGAGAGTGTGTGAGATAAATCTCAATGGGCCAGGACCAATGGTGCCTAGAACAATAAGCTCGTGTAATGGAAATCTAATGGGTTTTCAAAATGAAAATATAATGTAAAGTAGTACAATGTTACTAAATAAACATATAGCTTCTTTATATCTCATAGGGTGTCTAAACATGTAACCAAGTCATTATTATATTTTACCAATTTATAAATAGTCACACATTATCAATGGTTAAGGTTCCAATATTTATCAATAAAACCATAATTTATAGTTAATAATAACTGGTTCCATAGTCTTCACCGATTAATCCTTGAGCTCAGGGGTTTCTAATTTAGTAGTAATTGGGTTTGTCTAAGGGTAAGAGTTTAATCCAAGGAGTATAGTCCAAGGGTTTCCAAAATAATATGCCCCCCAAATCCAATTTTATCATCCAATTTAAAATGAGGATAAGCAGTGAATGTGCCCTATGAACATTAACCATGGAACCTACTTGTCAATTATAGATCCAAGGACTATATCCAAGGCATCCTTGATTACTATGTGAGGGATCCTATGGTGTCATTCCAAGTATCCAAAAAATAGAAAATAATCGAAATCTAGGTGGGTCTCAACCTAATCACCACATCCTTGAATTATAAATCAGTTCTAGAGTTCTCAAGGAAATACCTGATAAGAAGAAATAGTGAGATCAAGTATGTACAATCATATTTATAAATGAATTCATTTATAATTTCAACTTGTTTAAGACTTTATTTTCATTATTGATCATAGTCCATGTAGCATGAAACCCATTAATCATGTCATAATTAATCAATAAGTCCATTTGGTTCAAGACATTCCTTTCATTAGTGTGACAAGGCTAGGTATCATGAACCCATTATTAGATCCATTTATGGAATATTCAAAAATTATGGTCCACTCCTATACCTTCCATTGATCTATTAAGGGGTTATATAGACATGCAACCTATTTTTTTACTTTTAATCAGGTCAAGTCTAATACTTAATATAATTTCCAATTTCTCCTTTTAACATTTAATTAAAAGTTGAAGAACATGCCTTAGGAAGGTCAAGGGGTGAGCATATATGTTACATTCCATTTTTTGATTCAAAATATAAATCAATCCATTTAATAATGAAAATATTACCATTATAAGGGTTAGTCTAAGTCACACCCAAATGGAGTGTCAAAGATGTCAAATAATAAAAAATAAATTATGTCATAGAAACCTACAAGTGATAAATGTAGTTGTGTGAATAACCATAGTATATTAATCGCATATTCAGACATAGTATAAGCATATCATTTTAATGAATAAAATAATTGAATTTAAATTTAATGAAAAAAACTTGATGAAATCGGTGATCCCCATACGACAATTCCATAATCAAATAACATGAGTGATGAGTTATAGACCACCCAAATTAGGGCCATATGACTCTCCTCCTCAAATATCGGCCTCTAATACGGCTTATAAAAGAGTATATTGATAAAAGGTTAAAAACTCACACATTGTTTACTAGGTTGATAGAAACAAAGAAGAATAAAGGATTAAATGGACTCGAGTACTTATTGCTGCATATCCAATGAAAAAACAGAAGCTCGATAAGTAATTATACAAAAGAGATCATTAAATTTACACATTATTACATTAAAGATTTACCAAATGTGGAAAAATAGGTTAATCCCAATGGATCTCAGATAAGGAGGAATGTGGAGTATTAATTTTATCATTATGGAAAAACAGAAAAATTACCAATAATTTACCCTTTTCTCAGTTTGTCCACATGATATAACGAAACGTGATAAAATGATGCAAAACTACATAGGGAAGAGGGGAACTAGAATTATTAGGTTACACTGTTTGGGAATCCATAAGCTATCTATGTGATATGGATTTTCCCAAAAAGGTACCACTGACATTGTTTGATATACTAGTGTGGCCTACCCACATGGTTTACTTCAAACCATGCACCTAGCCTAATTTTCCTAAAAGTTGTGTTTTAGGATCCAAACAAGACCTGGGAACCCTTTTAACCTTAATTGGATCATTATGAATTCATATTCAGTCTTGAATAAAGAATTATACAGAAATTCAAAGGAATCATACCTATGTGAAAAACCTGGTTTTTACACAACGTGATATTGGTTTTACTATTCTATTTTTCTGGTTACTGTCCATTATAAATTTGTATATTTTTTTATTTCATCTGTTATGATTCTTTTTTAAAGAGAGTATAGTCTCTACATGACATATATATGTGACCCTCGGTACTATTCGGTAGCCTATGGCATATGGGGAAGCCCTCCTAAGGTCGTGTAACTAACCGACTTGGTGAAACAACATGTGGCACCCAGGTTGGGATATTACACAACTAGTTATCATTATTTATGTTAGAAAGATATAATTATTTAATTATTATATTCAATATAAAAAGGTTACATTAGATATTTTCTTCCAGAAATTAACACTAATTGAATAAGGAGAAGAGGATGTAGAATCTTCTAATGGTATTTTGAAAATCTCACTACCCACTTCCTCAAAGATTCTTAGATTTTTACTGTGGTAATTAAATTCCATTAATCATATGAATCATAACTAAAGAGGAGATATGATCATGACCTATTCATCTATCAAGCACGTATCAAATAAAAACAAAATAAATAATATTAATACATAAAACATGAATTCAAACACGTAAATCATGATTGGAATTTTTACTTTCTAGTTTTCCTTTTATCCGATTTGAAAATTTGGAACAACTTCTTAAAATATTATTTTACTAAAATTATATTTCCCAACTATTTTAGAGTTTTTTAGTAATAATAATTTTCTATTAAATGTTAAAATGGATTCTATATGAACAAATAAAAATCAATATTTTCTAATCAGATCCATCAGAATAAATTAGTGTTCAGTACATTAGACTAGAGAATGTTTTTTCCATTAGTTTAACTCACTATTATGTCCATCAGGTTGAACCAAATTATAAACATATAAATGAATTTAGTTTTGATATATTAAACTAAAATTTTTTTAGTTCATCTAATTGAAAATAATGTTATATCATATCTGACTATGAAAGTTTTATAATGACATTAATTGGAATGATTTTTAATGAATGAATAATATAACAATATTATTATATAACTTTGAAAATAATATCATACAGAAACATTTTTCATAGTATTCAAGTAATGAACATATAATTACATTTCTACCAACTCCCAACATCACAAAAATATGACCATTGAAGGACTAATAAAAAATTGGGTGAATTTGAGGAGGTGTAAGATTATGAATTTTCAACACGATACATTTGAGGTTTTTCGCTCCATGGACATTACTTTATTTTTCATTATTGTTTTTAGTGTGTTTTAATTATAAATAATCCATGTGTGGATTATAACATTCTTATTATTATATTTTTCATTTCATTGTTTTAATAGTCTATGATCGAGGGATTTTGGAGATATGAATAAATGTCATTTTTATCTAGAAGATAATGATCATATGGGGATAAGATGATAGCTGACACTGATCATTGTATCAAGGGATACCAGGGTTTTGTAGGATAGTTCTATTCAGATATTCATATTGATTACTTTCCGGGATGGGAATGATATGCCTTTATAGTAAGGATAGAAACTATTGATATCAAAAGTAAGGATTTATGGATTTTTTAACTCTTAACGTAAAAGAGTTTAATTAATTTTATAAATAATATAATTCATTAATACATTGTTATTTGCATTTAATTACTTTTTGAATGGTTTATATCCATTGTAAAATTTATCTTCTAATTTTTTTTACAAATTATTCCAATAAATATTTAATTTCACTATCTATGATCCCGATTAAAAACTATGATTTACTAGAAAACTTTTGAGTACAATACCAATAAAATGATTATTAGATATTTTTTGTGTCTAATCTTATTAACTAAATTTGGATTTGTGTTTTTTTGTTATTATAAAATTTTAAACAAAAATTCACTACCCTCTTATAGAAGTCATAAAATATTGTAATCCAATAATTTTTATCAAAGTACATTGTTCTGATTTACTTGATGAGATTTTAATTTTTAATCCACTATGTGTTATTTTATTTTTTATAAACTATTTTATTATAAATTTTTGTTACTCTAACATGTATTGGATAAATGGATTTAATTTTTCTATTATATGGAAGGATTAAATGTTGGTACACTTTAGAATTTGAATCCTAGTAAAACACTTATCTTCTATGGAAATGATTTTGGATATTGGAGTGGATGAATGAAAAATTTTGTTATTGATACTAGTGTTGATGACATTGTGAAGTATAATGGAAGCTTTATGATTCAATAAAATTAAGATAATGATTTTACAGTTTTAGAAAAATAGATTTCAATTAAATTTCAAATTAAGGAATACAGAATTATGTTCCATGACTAAAAACATATATTGTAAGGTATATTCATGTGAAAAAGTAAATAGTATTTTGAAAAACATTTTGGTAACTCATTTTTATATTCTAAATTCATTGACATTAGAAGATCTATACTTAGTGCTGATTATTAATATTTTTCTTTTCTACCTAGTGAAAATGTTATAAAAATGATCCAAAAGTTTATGACTATTTGTAATAGATTGGAGTCTCTTTGTCATAGAGATCATGAATTTGGGGTCTTATTTGTGATGATTGTTGAAATAATTCCTGGTGGATGGGAATCTAAAATCACTTCTTTGGATGAAATAAGAAGGATTAGTAATCTTACTCTGGATAATATTATTTGAATACTTATATAGTATGAGGGAATATTAAAGAGCTAGGAATAGAACATAAAAATTAATGATGGTGGAGTTGATTTTGAAAATATATAAAATGTTCCTATTAAATTTAAATAAGCTGGGAATGTTTTGGAATCTTTTAAGAATAATAAAGTAATATTCAAATCCATTATTAGTTTATTGGAATAGTATGTAAATGAACTATCCAATCTTATGAAATTAATGAGTAAAATAATACTGAAAATTGACTTACAGTATAAATATAATTAAATTCACAAGGATAAGGGTGATAAAAAGGATTCTTTATAAGTGATATGTTGTGAATGTATGAAATAAGGATATAAAAAACCAGGTTTCCCTAAAATTAAAAGAAATGATAAGAAGGAATGAAATTATAAATTTAATTTAAAAATAACCAAAATAACATGAACAAGAAGAGATTTAATAATTTAGATACATTGAGTGAAAATTGCGGAGACATTTTGTCATAGAATTCATCAAACATTGAATGTTTAGGAAAAAAATATTGGATTCTTTGACGAAATATTTGATGTTAATAAATGCTTTATCACTGTGGTAATTAAAAAATATCTATAAAATCCTACCATAATTTTATATTATCTTAATAATAATGATGTTAATATTTATTTATACTTATATGAATAATATTATTCATATAATAATGAATATAGCTCTTTATTGAGTTTTGATTAAATTTATAGATTTTCTATATTTCAATAAAATAAATATTATGAGATCCTTAAAAAAACTGATATTACTCAAACCAAAAATGTAAATGAAAATTCAACAGTTTATATATTATGTATTGAAATATCATATCCTTATAAATAATATGATACATTTAATTTTGAAAAAAATGATCTTTCTAAAGACAAGGAGAAATTGAATTTTTAGAAAATAATATTTTTAAATAATATTTTTAAATATTATTCAAATAAATATTCTACTTAGGATGAAAATTTATTTGAAACCACAATTCTACGATATTTATTTTGAGAAATATCATGTCATATTTTACAATTTGTAAGGAAAAAACTGATAAAATTGATAACCAAATTAATCACAATATAAATATTTTAATAATGAGATTTACTAATAGAACACTAATTTTTAATAATTAGTACTTTTTTGGGAAAGGTGTAGTATTTTACACATAGGGTAAATGCTCTGGAAAATGGAAAAAACATGGTCTTAAATTAAAATTCTATGATTACAATTTTATAACAATTATTCTTTAAAAAATGATCTTTTATCATATAAATAATGTTGGAAAATGTGGATTTATAAAAATTTACTTTCATATAATACCCGACCAAAGATGGATTAGGTTTTAAAATTCTAATGCTTTTGTTTTCTGGATAATTAGGAATGTACGAAAAAACAATATTTGATAAATGGATAGTGTATTCTTCTGATACATGAAAGGAAAAAATAATTTTTGTATGAATAGTATAAATATAAAATGTGGAAATGTCAATTTTGATGATATTTCCCAAGGATAAATTATCGGAATTGTTTAAATTCTAATTTATAGAAAATACATAAAATCAAATTATTACTTTTTTAAATGAATTAAGACCAAGTTTATTAGAATAATATAATTATTTGATTAGGTTTATCTTTTTAACTTCATCGATGATAAATGTGCTATTCGTAGTTCTAAAGAAGAATTTAATCTTTCATCCAATAGGTATGAGATTGTTTACCAACTTAACATAGAAGACCATGAGAGTCAAGACCCACCTTGTATTACAGTAATGGAAGAAAAACCCTGGCAATGGAAAAGAACATAATGACATTATAATCATAGAACATTAGCTATGTTATCTGATAGAGGAATAATTTAGGATATACCCGAATATATGTTTCATTCTTCAAATTTCTCTTATTTTTGTCAAATTGGAATATAAGAGATGCAATTTTTTAAATATAATATTGATGTATCAACTTGTTATGCATTACTATTTTTGAAAATGGAATGATTTGGGCCTATAAATTTTTTTATTATCTGTGGAAAATATTATGTATACATTTTTATTGATGATTACACTTGAGTCACTTGGGTCTATTTTCTAATAAGGATGTTTGAATCCATTTGTTGATATAAAAATTCTTATAGGCAACGTTTATAATGATAAAACCTCTACATTATAACTATTTATAGTGATCATGGAAGAGAATTTTGAAATTATTATTTTTTAAAAAATTTATGTTATAATGTTATTTGAAATAACTCATGGGTGCCTAGAAATCACTAAGAAAATGGTGTAGTAAAAAACAAAAACCTGAATGGTTTATTATATTACTAGAAACATGATGAGTGAAAAATATCTTTGGAATCTTTTGGGTGATAAATTATTTTGTAAAACTATTATACAATAAATTATGTTTTAATTAGACCATTTATTAATAAAAAATCAAATGATTTTTAGAATTTAATTAATGAATGAAATTCTTACAACACTGTTTTTTTGGTGAAAGGTGATCATTTTGAATACTAAAAATAACATATATAAATTTTATCCAAAATATGATGGACGAATATTTTTATTTTAAACTAATTTTGATGGAAATCGCATGTTAAATGTGATGAAACTGGTCATTTTGATTTCAAAAAACCTCAACCTATATCACCATATATTATTTAAAAACAAATTTTCAACATATGTAAAAAAATTTCCCATGGGAGAAAACGTGAAGAATATATTTCTAAATTTATTCTAGAAGAATAATTTCAATATGTTGTGGAAGAATAGAGTTGAAAATCAATGAAATTAGTGATTTATCAGGAATCAACTAAGTGATAACATCATTTGTGTTGTAGATAAAATAGTTAGAACATGAGGTTCTTTGGGAAATGATGTTGAAACAATTTAATTTTAATAACAATTCAATCATAAGACTCCATTTGAGGATTTATGGCTTTAGTATTGGCAATAATAAATTTAAGAAAAACTCAAAAAAATTTATAGGAATCATTTTTGGACATTGGTTGAATGGCCAAATGATACTACTGTAATTGGAGTAAATGGATTTTTTTCTAATAATTGTGATAAAAATAGTATAATAGTAATAAATAAATATTGATGTTTTGATAATGGATATAATAAATAAGAGGGAATATACTATGATGAAAATTATGATCCTGTAGCCAGATTATGAGTTATGTTTTTACATGTATCATATATTACATTCATAAATTTCAAAAAAATTCTACTTGACATGACGTGTAATTTTCTTAATAGATCCTTATAAAAGGATGATTTTGTAGAAAAAAAACTATTTTTGAAAATAAAAAACATCCAGAACATGTTTTTAGACATACTATGACAATTTGTAGACATAAACGAGATCCTAGATCACGGTACGATACATTATCTAGATGTTTTATACAAATAAAAAATTTATGGTATCCATGAAAGAAACTCTATTTATAAAATATGTTTCTAAAAATATCATTGATGTTAAACTTTATATGGGTTTCATTATATTTTTTGAAAATAAAAAAAATCTAACAAATTTTTTTGTGGTTCTTATCAAGTATGAATCCAAAACGAGCATGGTGGGGGGACTTAATTATTTTCTATATTTTCAAATGTCTCAAAAACCAAAATTCACTTTTTATATATCAGTTTATGTAAATAATATATCTTCTTAAAATATTAATATTTTATAATAACACATGTATTTAGAATCAATTTGGAAAGTCAAACAATTTTTATGTTGATATATACAAAAAAATTTCTGAATCAAATATAATTAGTGGAATAGTTGGAGGTTTACATTATATAATATACTATCATCCAAATTTAATGTTTTTTTTGTATTCTTATGTGATACATATCATGGAAATCCAAAAATACACCCATATTAATGTGTTAAAATTATTATTTTTATCTTGTGGGAACAACTGATTTAGGTTTGTTTTATACTTCTAAAATTATTTTGAATTAAAATGTTTTTTTGGATGTTAAATTTTTTGGATGTATAATAGATTGGAAAAGTACTTTCATTACATTTTATTTCTCAGGAGAATATTTAGATTCTATGTCTTGTAATAAAAAATACCAAGTATAAATTTATACTTTAAAAGATGAATATGTAGTTGTCAGATGTTGTTGTGCTCTAGTTTCAGGAATGAAACACACAATAACAGACTATATGAAGTTTCTTAGTAAAACATAGATATTGTGTGAGAACAAAGATACCATTCCATTATTTAAAACTCAAAAACATCACTGAATATAAGTGAATATATTTTCAAGACACCACTTTTATTGCGATCACAAACCAGAAAGAGATATCATTTTACAATTCATGATATGGAAAGAACAACTTGTAGATTTTTAACCAAATACCCTTAGTTCTAATAGATTTGAATATAAAAAATACATCAGAATGATTAATTGTTGATGATCATTAATATGTACTTACTATTTCCAAAATATCTAACATTGTTGAACTATTTCTAATAGGGGTTATATATGTAAAGTTGTTTTGTAAAAAAAATGTTTTCCAAATTATTATTTTTAAACATTTTTTTTATCTTAAATTTTAAATCTATATTCTTTTAGTATTTTAGAATAGATTTTTTTTAATATTTTTTATTGATTCATAAATATTTATTAATGTATTTTGAAATTAAAATTATTAGAAATAAATTTATAAACAATATTTATATTATAAAGATAATCGATTACCATTTTTATTAGAAGAATAAAAAGAATAGGTTAATTAATAAAAAATTTCGTCTTACATTAATATTTTTAATATGAGATATAATCATATAATACTTTATTTTTTAGGAATTATCCATTATTATTTTTTCATTTTTTTTTATATTTTCTATAAAATTTTTAAAATTTTAAATTTTCACAAATATTATTTTTTTAATCTGAAAATTACTTAATATGACGAATAATTTATTGAAAAAAAACATTATGAGTTCAATAAATTTTTTAAATCCTTTATGTTTTAGTTACAAAATTTAGATCTGAATATGGTTATCAATCTGAGCCGTTTGAGTTCTAGAATGGGAAGTTTCACCCTTCATCCTATCTATAAGGGGTAGGTCAACCGTGTCCCACATCGGTTCACAATAATTTTCAATTTAACCATAGCACCTTTTGTATTTCTCAGCATGAGAGTTTGGGATTCATCTAATTCCCCTCTTCTGTATGTTCTCAACATCAATTTTAGTAATATAAATATAAAAAATAATTTTGAGAACGATAAAGTAGTAAATGAAATTATGATCAAGAATAAATGGTATGAAATTTATGATACTTTATTTAAGATAATTATTAAATTCCATGGTTGGAAAAATTTATTACAGAAAAATTGGATTTTCATTTACACTATATGAAAAACATTAGGTAATTTCTATGGTTGAAAAAATAGAGATCATGTGGATGTAATTTTTTTCAACTATTTTGGTAAAAAAAATTGGTAAAGACTCAACATGTTTTAGATCATGATGAATTCTGTTAGAATGTTAGGAATATATAAAATCTCACATGCTTCTCTAAAATCATGCTTGTTTCCAAATCTAAAAAAATAAATCATCATTGTTTACTTATTATTGAAAATTTAAAATGGTTTTTTGTTATCTCTAGATTTTGGATTAATAACCTTATAGATATTAAAATATATTATTATACGGAATGGTGATAATGATAAATTGAATGTCCTCATCATTTATATTATATATGTTCTTATTAAAAAGAGGAAGATCAACTTGGTGAAGGTTATATTTCATTCGATCAAAATTATCAAGAAAACATATATAATATGAACAATTTCAATATTAACTTACTTTATTAATAATATTATATTAAATTATATTGAATAATTTCACATTAATAACTACCCATATACACTTAGATAAAATGTTTCTCTTATTGGTGAGGAAAAAATGGCCAGAATGACATTAGATTTCAATATAACGTGGAAGTGGTTTTTAGATTAAAAAAAATATTGTTTCCAATGTGGATTATGTTATAGAAAATAAAAATGTAAAATATTAGAGAAAATATGAATCTTCTCATGTAAAAAGTCAGTAGAAAAAATTTGGATGAGGACTTTTAAAATTTAATAGATAATAAATCTCAGAATAAGTGAGGGGATCCATCATTCATACACGATAAATAAAAAAGAAATATATTTCATAATTAAAATAGATGATGTGATAAGTGAAGTGAAGAAAATGATGAAGAAGAATACTAAAATACTAGTTGTGGTGATAGTAATAGAGAATATACATAAAAGAGTTGAAAGAGCATATACTGGTCAAGAAAACATACTTTTTACCTTTTCTATAGCTCCACCAGTTCCGTGATCCAGAATGACCTCTATGACAGGTCAAAAAGTGACAAATCCATCTGGACTACATGAATTACAATTTTTTAGATCATTTATAGTTCTAGTGGAAATTGAGAAGGGAAATTAGAAGTGAAGTAGAAGATCAATACCAAGTAGAAAATATTTTTCCATAAATTTTCCCAAAATATTACAAACATTTAATAATGAAGAATATAAAAAAGCAGTTCAAAAGGCTGGGAAATGTCAGTTATGAACAATGAGGTATTGATAGAACTATCTTAAA
The DNA here is from genome assembly GCA_963277665.1 of Viscum album. NCBI lineage: Eukaryota > Viridiplantae > Streptophyta > Magnoliopsida > Santalales > Viscaceae > Viscum > Viscum album. The sequence goes on from OY728150.1 coordinate 1,597,029,322, forward strand.
GTAGAATAATATGAAGTGGAAGAAACAAAAGAAGTCAACAAATGACCAGAATGATCCTCATCTTTTATATCAATATCAAATCAGTCTTATAACAAAACAACAGTAGATGTTTTTTTGGTTGATCAATCATCATCACATAAATAATAGGAAGTAAAATATTTCATACTAATGAATCATAATAGGAAAAGATAGAATATTTTAATGATTCTGAAAATTTTTTGGTGGAAGAAAATAAGTGTTGAAAAGAAAAATCTTATATTTTCCCTTTTCTCCAACACTTTTCAGGTACTTCATCAGACTCATCAAATTTATCTAAAACTAAAGATTAGGAATGTATGGATTATATTGTTCAAGATCTCAAAAAAATAAGTGATTATAATTTATATCAAACAATCCTGAAATCAGGGTGAAAACATACTCATAACATTATGAATGATAAAACAAGATTATTGAAACTTTTAACTGAATCACTGGTTCTGAATGATGATGAAATAATGTTTTATAAAAAAATTATAGATCACATAAAAGATGATTCAATTCTTTGGTAAATTTTTTTATAAAGTTTGATTTCAATTTTAATGATCATGTTGATCATATTGTGGGGGTCAATGAGGTTTCTTTAAACAGTTTAGATAGTTTTTCTGAGTCACTATATCAACCCCTCTCATTATTCCACTATTAAACTTAATTTATTCTAAAAAATATGAATTTGATAAAACACAGATGATCAATAGGTCTAGTGTCTTTGGGATTAGGAACATTACAAAATAACTTAAACATAAAATGAAACATCTTATTGAAATCTTCTTTTACATGACGACATCAGTCTTTTATACATTGGATTACATGAGATAACATGATAAAATGTATAATAAAAGGGAGAGCTATAATGCCTATTAAGGTGTTAAACAAGTAATAAAATGATGAATACACTAAATTTTATCCAACAGTCATATCAATGGTGCACAATATAAACATGAACATAAATTCATTATATAGCATGCTTATCATGACATGGAAATATGACAACAACATTTAACAAAATATTTTCATAAGATAAGGACCATTTCTCTTGGAGGATGAGTATACCCTAATTTTACTTGAATTAGTGAGAGTAAACCCTCATTTCACTAGATGTATTATGATACAAATTTGTACCCAATGCATTGGAGCGCTATTCGGGCGCATCTTTCTTATGAATTTCATTTCATTTATTAGTGTTCCACATGGATCATACAACATGGAATCATTCAGCATCATCATTAATTCAATGATAGAAGAATTTGGAATTAAAACATGAAACAATATAATCAATAAGTAAATGTGAATATTTTTTAATACCCTTTATAGAGAAATGACAATGGTTTTCACTACCCAATGGCTTTGGCTTGGAAATCGTGGTGCAATTTCAGCAGCATAACGATGTGCCATAAGAATTCATAAAAATGGTTGATGGGAGATAAAGTGGTGTCTCATCAAATATACATGGAATATAATGTAATAGGTTCATATAGAAACATGTCCCAACATATGTAATAGAATATAGATTCATAATATAAAATTATTGCTTGAATGTAAATGAGGAGAGAGAAATACCTTACATAATTTCAGCAGGGAAACAGGTGTACATGTGAGGAATTAATGACAGATAAAGGGGTCTCTAATAATTCAAACATAAGTTGGAAAATTTTGGGATGTGAGAAATCATACCCCATAATTATTAATTGAAATTAAAAGGGTATAACAACATAGTGAAATTTGGACAAAAATGAGAATAGAAGAAATCCCATACTTGAAGTGTTATCCCAAAGGCTTGAGAGAGGTTTGAGTGAGGCTTATTACGAGCCTGGGGTGCCTTGAGAGGATTCAAGATATATTAGGGCAGAGTTTATTCAAGCTCTAAAGTTTTTGAGTGAGGAGGAAGTGGGATATTGTTTGGGTTTATATAGTAAAGGAGAGGGAATAATTTATTATTTAGGTTTTGGACACCACACATTAAAATAATCTAAACCACAAACAAACTGATGGTTTTGTCAAATGGATTTTACCAAAGGGGAGTGGGAAAAATTATTTTATGTGGCCAATTTCCGAACCTCTTAAAATATTATGCTTGCTTGTGGGGAGGTGATTGACACTCTCAAGTGTCACACCCGTCGTCATTAAATTATTTATCTTATTAATTTTATTTTTGTCGGGTAGTCTGGGTTGAAGCTAGAATTAAAATTTTGATTTTCTTTGTATTTTTATAAAAAGTGTGTTTTGGCCTTTATTGCATCTAGCACACTGTGGTCAAAGCCACGTGGCCTCACCTAGGTCGTTGCACGACCTTTCCCGGTTCACAGCACACCCTCCCTCATGGTCTACTAATGAGATAAGATGTATTAAGAATGGTTTTAATAATAGTAATAATATTAATGTCACATTAGAATATTATTATTATTATCAATGGTGTAAGGAATTTAAAATTTATTAATTTTCTATTAATATGGTAATATTTATTATTATTGTTAATATTATGCTAGGTTTCTACCACTTTTTTTAATATCATAAATTTTATTATTTTTAGAATCACCATAAAGTATTCTTATCATCGTCCATAATTATTCTCATTAAAACTGTTAACACCTTAATTAACATTTTCATTTTAAGGAAATAACTTTTATTACTCTATTATTTTTATTATTATTATTATTCATAAATTTTTTGTTTATGAATTATATTATTATTAATGTTAATATTATTTTTAGTTTTGTTTTTTTAGTTTTAGTTTTTGAATATTTTTTTTATTTTTTTTCTTTCTTTGATTAGGTATTCACCCATATTTTCTTTTATTATTTTCAGCGCCTTCTTACCCAACCTGTTGAACCCCTTCCCCATTTTCCTCCTTCCCATGAACTGTCGCACCCCTGTTTCACCTCTCCTTCACATCGCTGAAACCCCACTCGACTGCCCAGCTCGCCATTGTCCCCTCCCATGTCCGGTGCCGCACCCCCACTCCCAACTCATGCTGCGTCATTGACCCCAACAGCGAATATCCTCCGCCAGCCTTCAGCCCAGTCATCCAGCCTTCATCTAACGCCGCACCCCTACCCACCTCGCTCGCGCCGTCTGATGGACCAACCACCTCCTGACAGGCCTACTTGGTTCGATCCACTACATGGAGCCCTACCTTGCCCCTGGCCGGCCATCCACCAGTGTCGCGACCTACTAACCTTCATTCCCCAGTGACCAACCCCCCCCCCCCCCTTGGATGAGCCTTTTCCATGCCGCCACACCCTATCCCTAAGGTATACCCTTTTCTCCTCTTTGTTAGGGTTTTTGTCCTTCTTCTTGGGGTTTAGTTTTCTAGTTGGTTTGGTATTAGATTTAGGATGTAATGATGTTTTTTTGTCTTTGTTTGGAATGTAACATAACTCTTTAGGGTTTTCTTGGGGTGTGTTTGTCATTCAATTTGAATTTGCAGAAAAATGTGGAGTTTTCTCTTTGCGAGGTACGTAGTTCTATGCCCTCACCCAATTAGATGAATTTAATATACTTGATTTAATTTATTAATGTGTTCCTGACTTGATTCTATGATATCAATGGTGTTTTTTTTTGGAATGGTAGGTGTGTTTTGGTTCTATTTTGATGAAATTGTTGATATATTGTTTCTAAAGTTCATTTCAGAATTTTTTGGTGTGTTTGATGGGAAATTGAAGTTTCACGTTGAGTGTTGGAGACTTCGACACCGAGGTAGGTGGTTCCGCGTCTAATTATTATTTGATAAATTGCTTTGAAATATTAATTTTTTTTGTTATATTATTTATGTAATTTGTGTAGCGCGAAGTTGGTTTTCTTTGAAATTGGATTTGCATTGAAAATTTTTTAGTAGGTTGTTTATATTAGGAGTGTGTTTTTTGCTGAGAACTCTGTTAGTGACATTTGAATTGTGTGGTTATCTTGTTAAGTTGTTCAAGTGGTGTGAATTGTATTTATGACATGGAGTCAAGTGTTTTTGGTCTTAAAAGAAGTTTTTCCTTGAGTTTAGTGGTTAACACAAAAAAATTTCTTCAAAATTGTTTTATAATCTTTTATGTTTGGCCTATTAAATTATGTTCTTTATGCAATTGTGTTTTTCATATGGTGTAGGGTTTTTTATCAAACCATTTGGGTGGTGCAGGTCACACATTAAAACATTACATGAGTGCGTGTGATGTTGGAATGCATTTGAATATATAACTGGTTATTCTTGTGTGTGCAAATCCATGTAACACTCTTTTACTACTGCATTATAAATTTTTTAAGTTGTGTATTAAATTATGAAAATGGTGTAAAAACACGTTTGAAAAACGTTTTAGTGTGTGTCTTAATTCAAAATGGTGTTTATGAGTGTAAGTGGTGGGTTGTTTAATGATAAGTGATTTTTTATTGTGCGGATGATTTAACTGAGTACGTTATCTATGAATATTGAATTTCGAAAACACTTTTGGTGTGTGTATGGTTTTAAAATAGGGTTTGAGTGTGAAAATGGTGATCCCGTGTGTGTAAGTACCATGATTAGATTTTATGCATAAGTGTGATGTGTGACATGAAATTGGAATTGGTTTGAGCACAAAGCGGGATGCCCGGTAATCTAGGAGGGTGGACTCGACTTGTAGACTAGGGTTCCAGAGGTGACCCGACCCGGTTTCACATGATGTACTGACAATTGAAACACCAAATAAACATATGGTTTTCTACAGGTCATGGCCTTCTATGCCACGTTTTATGAGGGTTGTGGCCTTATATGCCACGTTTTATGAAGGTCGTGGCCTTCTATGCCATGTTTCACCAAGACACGAAGATATAGGGATCCCAGCTAGCTAACACCCATGCGGCCACTCCCATATTAGTTCCCATTGGTTAATATACGCTTGTCGGGGTGACACGTTAATTTTTTTAAAAAGTAATGGTGGGTGTGTTTTGATTTAAGTTGTTCCTTTTGAAACTGTTTTCCATAATCCAATTTTCTATAAAACTGTTCCAGCATTTACTTCTTTTCATTAATTAAAATTAAAAATGTATTTGTCATTTAAAAAATTTGTGTGGAACCTTTTTATTGGGTGACGTCCTACTATGCTTTTGGCCCACACCCTGTAACACCCCGAGATTTTGTGAAAAATATTCTTTTTAATTTCATTAATGTATTGTGTTTTACGCTACACCAAAAGGATCTTTCACAACACGCATCATTGACTATCATTTCATTACATGAAATCACGACCTTCCTCGATAGCGTGTGTAGTACACAATATCGAGTTTCACTAAACAACAATATATTATTATAATATTTTTATGAACTAGCAGTTATGAATAGTATTAACAAAATTTTTAATTTTATAACATTATTATTCATCTTATACATTCTCTAGAACATGTTAAGAGAACAAAATAAATTTTTCTGGTAAAATAAGTATTTTTCAAAAAATGCAGTTTTACCAGCTTTTGATAGCGCACCCACATTAAATCAAGTTTTTGACAAGTATATAAGTTAAATTTGATAAAATAAAATTCTTATTTAGAATCAATATATAAAAATTTACTTTGGATAAATTTTTCATATTATTCTGATAACTTTCATATTTTAATGAATAGTAAAAACATGCTATATTTTAATTAAAAACAACTTTTTTCATCGTAAAAAATTATGTGGTTAAATAATAATATTTAATGGTTTCAAAGTATAAATAGAATATATTTTTACCATTTAAAATAATTTATGTCATTAGCCTTGATTTTATATTGAATTCGTAGGATAAATAAATTCAATCTTTGGCAATGTTTTAACTTTTATTACCTGTTTTCTTAACAACGGGATTAATTTTAAATTAATTACTGCAACTTCTATGTTTTGAATTTTTAAAAATGGATTCCATATTTGGAATCAGTGGGCTCAAATTATGTTAATAGGTTACTTTTATTTTTTTATATATTATGAATAGTAACTACGGTAATTTTTATTTACTATGGTTAAAGGTAAATAGGGTAATTCAAGGTTAAAAGAATATTATAATAATTCAAAATTACCTTGGAACTTGTCCTAACCTTATTGAATGAGTATTGGCCAACCATGGGTATCCTTGGGTCGATTTTGGGACCCCATGGAGCCACTTATGAAAGACAATGACACATTAGATTAATTAATTTAATGTAAAGACAAAATTGGAATTAACAAATATCGTTTAGTAATTAATTTTTATAAGGGGATTTATAAATTATATTTTAGACTATAAATATTCATTGGAAAGCTAAAACTATTTCCTACATTTTAGTATTTGTTTATAATTTTTAGACATCATATAAATTAAATTATTTATGACACAATAATGATGCAGTATTTACCTCATTAATAAATGATTTAAATAAATAAGATTAAAATGATTAAAATATCATACAAAACCTGTCCAATTCCTATTGGATGATTTTATTTCGAATATGAGTCATCTTATCTTAGACATTAATTTGTTTTGGACCTCTTGAAACCGAATATAAGTTTATAATAAAATAATGTTTTCACACTTTCCTAAAGAGCCCCTCCACTCCCTTATAAAAGAAGACCACTTATATGAAATATCTCACACCTCTCAAGCCTTTTTGCTCGTCCAAACTCTGCCCAAATAATTTCCCTACATCCCTATCATCCCTCTTGAAGCCTTACATTAGGAAGAAGACTCTCCAAGAAGTCTTTTTGGTTCAAACCAAAGGAAGTTACCAAAATTAAAGGTAACAGTTTCTCTTAAGTTGTTTTCTTTTATTCTACTTCTCCAACCCCTAAAATCTTTTTAATCCTTTATTTTGTGACAACACCAGTATCCTTAAAATACTAGGATTTTTTTATGAGAAGTATTATAACTACACTTACACACACCTCCATCTAATTAATGAAAAAACATAATGTTTCTGTGATGGCAAACTAACGCCTCACGAAACGATGATTGTTCGATTTTCCCCTACTGCCTATCATGGTGGCCATTATGATGGCACTGTATTTATATATAATATATATTATGTTTATTATTTCTTTATTCTTCTTTACTTCAAAATTATATCAAGCCTTTACGGTTTCTATAGTCAGTAAATACGATAATCTCATTTGAGGTAGTGCGGACTACCGCCCCCTCAAAGTGATGTGATTCGTTAATACCTTATGTTGGATGTATAAAGGATGTGGTTAAGGATATTATATATGATATTATACTGGAATTATAATATACCTATGTATAATTATGTTTTAATTCCATTAAAATATGAAATAGAAATGAAAGTAGCCTTCATGCGTACGTACGGCTTACCGTCTCCATGAACGGTGCGTTTCATTTCTTACCTCAATATGTTATGTACTATTTTAAATTCTTGTATATGCTGGATATATAATAAATGTATATGATATATAAATCATGATTTACATTTTTTAGGTAATTAAATTTTGATATAAGTAATAATAACATCAAGAACAACAAGTCCAAACACATACGATAAATAAGATGATTTTACCCAAAACGCTACTTTAACATTAATTTACATAATAATGGGTAATATAAATCCATAAGTGAACCATATATGATATCATAACAATGAATATGATTCTTTAATAAGTCAATGACATTATTTAAATCATTTTACAGGAGGTTCGGACTCTTACGAATAAAATTGGACCTAAGGTAAGGGAAATATCACAATCTCATTTTTATCCGAGATTGTTTATACATTGGAATTTACTGGGGTGTATTTTATCATCCACATCCATGTTTTCTCAATATTTAATTTTTTTATCCTTATATTATATTTTATATCAAATTTTACCCTTCGGTGAGTTTTTAGTAAAATATATGAAAGGAATCTTTTATCGTTTTTCGTACGAGGTACTTTTTGACTTTTCCAACAAAAGTACGAGAAAAATGTTTTCTTTTAACATATACAGCATGAATGTATTTTTAAAACATTATTTCCAAGAATGTTCCCTTATAAGTTTTCATGTTAATTTTTAATCAACTTCTTTTAGTTTGAATTTTATGACATGTTAAGAAAGGAAAACTATTTTTGAAGTTGAAAGGATATTTTCCTCAAGAATGGAGTTCAAGTGTTTTATCAAAATCATTTTCCATCTAAGATAAGAAAGGGTTCTGTTTCTATCTCTATTATTAAAATGATTTGATTATGTTGTGATGGAATTATTTTTATGAATTACTTTATCTTATATGAATTGTTTTATGATGTCACGATGTTTAAGATTCCCATTTTTATTACATGGGTTATGCTATGATGTTTGGTTTATGATTTTGTGGAACACATAAGAATTGTATAATTATTAGATGGGTGGGACCTATATCTCCCTCCAATGCATTGGGTAAAGATTTTATATCTCATGAGATAGACATGGCTGGGACGGCAGGTTAAACCAGTTCAGTGAAATTGGACTGAAACGAGGAGTGAACTCGGTTCAGAAATGGACTTTATCCACTAAGATAGTCCTCACAATGAGTCTTGACTAATAGGAAATGATTATCTATGATTATGTGTGTATGCCACAAAGTATCATGCTTTAAGTTATGATTATTGGGATTACATTTCACTACTATGATTTATCCCATGTTATGATATTATGTTCTCTTTTATAGGTTAAGATTTCAAAAATGTTATGTTCTTATTAATATGATGTGATTGATATTTCTTTTGTTTACACTTACGGAGCATTTGAGCTCACCATTTTATGTTTTCTTTTCACCAGGATATAAATAAAGGTTTTAGGTAAAAATAAGAAGATTTTTATGGGAGATGATGAAGATCATTCACCACAATTAGAAGATTATATTTCGAGTTTCCAAAGACACTAAACTATTACGGTCCTTGTGTGTGTGTTTTTGTTATCTACTAAGTAATCCACAAAAGTAATGTAATGTTCATGTACGTCAAGCTTCGGGTCTCTAAAGTTGGTATCAGAGGAAAGGTTTAATCAACCTTTGGAATCTAGAATGCAAGAACTTTAGTGAGATCCCTAGAGATATTTCTAAGGTATGTCTAGGGATATCGCTATGGTTAAGAATAAGTATTGGTTATAGTCCTAGAATTATGGTAACGATAATAGATTAAACCTAAGATTTATATATTGAAGGTACTCCCCCTTTATTATCTTCTTTTCCTAGAATTATTTTTGCCTCTCGCACTATTATTTTTGGGTTTTAGACGATGGATGGAACCCGGAGGAACCGTGTTGATCAATGTAATGTACGATGCAGTGATTGTCCTCCTAAACAAACAAATGTTATGAGAGATGGAGTGAAAAATCTTATTTCTATACTTACATAAGATATGAATCATTCTGGACTTCCAAATCAGCAAAGAAGGGAACAATATTATATTGAGTCCTTCATGAGGAAACTTCCACCTTCTATTAGTGGGTCTTCTAATCCACTTGTTGCTGAACAGTGGATCAGTACCACTAAAAAGATATTTTCAGATCTTCAATGTTCTGAAAATGATAAAGTCATATTATCAGTATATCGTTTGGAAGGTGATTCTGATCAATGGTGGAATCTTATCAATAATACTAGGCCAAGAGATGAAAATGAGTCCATGGAATGGGATGAGTTCAAGAACTTATTTTTCAATAAGTACTTCCCTCATATTCTTCGAACAAAGATGGAGAATGAGTTTCTTGAACTAAAAAAAAGGATGATGAATATGTTGGTATATACGAAGTGAATTTTATGAGGCTTGCAAGGTATCCATCTGGATTTATCATCCAACCTGAATGTAAAGTTGATCGATTCTTTAGTGGATTAAAACCAAATCTTCGAAGGGAATTAGCTATAAGAGACTTCAGTAGCTATGAAGAAATTGTTCGTTGTGGTATCAAGGTAGAACTGGAAGTTTGTGTAACATATCCATCTCATGCATTTGACAAGAAACAAATGATGGAGTTCAAGGAGAAATCTTAGAACTATGGTGAAAAGAATATGAATGTTTCTTTATGCGCAAAGTGTGGAAATAAGCTTTGTGGAGATTGCCTAAAAGGTACTAGAAAATGTTTTATGTGTTGAAAATAAGGTCATCGAGCAGCTGAGTGTCGAAGTAATGGAAAAAGGGTTGCTAATGATGTGAATAAAGAAAAGACTGTAGAGAGAACACCACCAACACTTCAATGCTTCATGTGCAATGAAATGGGGCTTTTGCTAATCAATGACCTAATCCAAGGGTTAGTGATGATCGACATGAGCAACCACTTAAGGCAAAGGAAAAAGGGAAGTCACATGCGATCACTATTGGCGATGTTGAATATGAAAACAATGTGGTAGAATGATTAAGTGTTTATGTAATGGGATTCCAAAATAATTTTGTATATAGTATCGTGGAATATTGGAATATTTATGTATTGGTCTATTGTGGTTTTCAATGGTACCGGTAACCATGGAATATGATTGAGATATTCTTGGAAAAAAAGATGATATGCTCATAATGAAGGAAAAATGAGAAAATGAAGTGTTTGATCATATTCATGAGCTCATTATTGATATAAGGATTAAGTGATATCATGGTTTGATTATATAGAATTTTGAGGATTTTGGTATATGGAAAGAGTTAACTTTTAACAGCATTCATGTTTTCAATAAGGTTCAATGGGTATTCATTTTTTTTCAAGAGAATACATTATTAAGGCCTTCGAATGTTTGGAATGTGACCAAAAAGACATATCTCATGATATATGGGGATCAACAATGGTATTAACATTATAGTTGTATGAACTCTTTGGTAATCGTTTTCACTATAATATGAGATTAGAGAGCATTATTTTGGATAATCCTAACGATTGGAATGGATTATGTTGGACATAAGTTAGTATTGGTTAAGGATAAAAGTTTTCTTCGATATTATTTATGGGATGTTATAGTAATATAGTTTTAGAAAAAGGAAAACATGCAGGATGGGCGACAGCCCATCGCGTCAGACAAGGCTGTGGGAATCGAACCCACAACCGAAGTGCGACTGGCCTTTATCTCTTACCATTGGCTTAAAGGAAGTCCTTGTTTAGTAGAAACTAGTTTTATTATATTAAGCAGTATAATATAAGAAGTATAAGTCCATTTTAGGAACCATATATGATTAATCTCACTATAGATGGACTTCTGTATTTTTTTGATAACTTCTCTAACCTTTTGTTTGAGACAGATGGAATGACCCATCATTTTATCACATGATCTGCTAACACAACACGAATGACAAATTCAACTTCATTTCTTTAAGAGAAGATGCAGAAATTTTCCAAAGAATGACCAACAGTGAGACTATACCAAAATCACGAAAGTATGTCTTCTAATTCCAATTTCATCAACATTAGGGAAATGATCTTGAAAACCAAAAATGTTGTCCTATTGCTCTTATATCTGATGAATCAGATGGTTCCATAGATCATCACAAATTTATGGCTTTGTGATTGCTGGCTTTTCCATAGCCATGTTCTTTACCACTCTCCATCAGAACATGACGGTTAGATTTCTCTTCAATATCCATATTTTCACCTATGTGGAAACCTAGTGATTAGTGTATTTGGGTAACCATTAAGTTTCATACTTTTGTTTTTAAACATTGGTTTTGGAATTATTTTTTACGATGTGGGTTTCTATTAAAGAATCTTTCGAGTAGTAAACCATTTATAACCCCGATGAACTTCGAGGGCGAAATTCATTTTAAGGGGGGTAGAATGTAACATCCTGAGATTTTGTGAAAAATATTCTTTTTAATTTCATTAATGTATTTTTTTGTACGCTACACCAAAAGTATCTTGCACAACATGCATCATTGACTTTCCTTTCATTACATGAAATCGCGACCTTCCTCGATAGCGTGTGTAGTACAGAATACCGAGTTTCACTAAACAACGATATATTATTATAATATTATTATGAACTGGCCGTTATGAATAGTATTAACTAAATTTTGAATTTTATAAAATTATTATTCATCTTATACATTTTCTAGAACGTGTTAAGAGAACAAAATAATTTTTTCGGGTAAAATAAGTATTTTTCAAAAAATGCAGTTTTACCGCCTTTTGATGGCGCACCGATATTAAATATAGTTTTTGACAGGTTTATAAGTTCAATTTGATAAAATACAATTCTTCTTTAGAATCAAGATATAAAAATTTACTTTGGATAAATTTTTCATATTATTCTGATAACTTTCATATTTTAATGAATAGTAAAAACACGCTATATTTTAATTAAAAACAACTTTTTTCATCGTAATAAATTATGTGGTTAAATAATAATATTTAATGGTTTCAAAGTATAAATAAAATATATTTTAACCATTGAAAATAATTTATGTCATTAGCCTTGATTTTACATTGAATTTGTAGGTTAAATAAATTCAATATTTGGCAATGTTTTAACTTTTAAAACCTGTTTTCTTAACAACGGGATTAATTTTAAATTTATTACTACAACTTATGTGTTTTGAATTTTTAAAAAATGATTCTATATTTGGAATCAGTGGGTCCAAATTATGTTAATAGGTTACTTTAATTTTTTTTATTATGAATAGTAACTACAGTAATTTTTATTTACTACGGTTAAATGTAAATAGGCTAATTCAAGGATAAAAGAATATTATAATAATTCAAAATTATCTGACACATGTCCTAACATTATTGGATAAGTATTTCCCGACCATGGGCATCCTTGGGTTGATTGTGGGACCCCATGGAGCCAATTATGAAAGACAATGACACATTAGATTAATTAATTTAATGTAAAGACAAAATTGTAATTAACAAATATCGTTCAGTAATTAATTTTTATAATGGGATATATAAATTATATTTTGGACTATAAATATTCATTGGAAATATAAAAATATTCCCTACATTTTGGGAGTTTTTTGTTAATTTTTAGACATCATATAAATTAAATTATTTATGACACAATAATGATGCAATATTTACCTCATTAATAAATGATTTAAATAAATAATATTAAAATGATTAAAATATCATCCAAAACCTTTCCAATTACTATTGGATTATTTTATTTCGAATATGAGTCAACTTATCTTCGACATTAATGTGTTTTGGACCTCTTGAAACCGAAGATAAATTTATAATAAAATAATGTTTTGACACTTTCCTAAAGAGCCCCTCCACTCCCTTATAAAAGGAGAAAACTTCTATGATATTCCTCACACCTATAAAGCCTTTTGGCTCGTCCAAACTCTTCCCAAATAAGCTCCCTACATCCCTTTCCTCCTCCTTGAAGCCTTAAATTAGGCAGAAAACTCTCCAAGATGTCCTCTTGGTTCAAACCAAAGGAAGTTACCAAAATTAAAGGTAACAATTTCTCTTATGTTTTTTTCTTTTATTCTACTTATCCAACCCCTAAAATCTTTTTAATCGTTAATTTTGTGACAACACCAGTATCCTTAAAATACAAGGATGTTGTTATGAGAAGGATTAGAACTACACTTACACACACCTCCATCTAATGAATGAAGAACATAATGTTTCTGTGATGGAAAATTAACGCCTCAAGAAATGATGATTGTTCGATTTTCCCCTACCGCCTCTCATAGTGGCCATTATGATGGAACTGTATTTATATATAATATATATTATATTTATTATTTTATTATTCTTCTTTACTTCCCAATTATATCAAGCCTTTACGGTTTCCACAGTCGGTAAATACAATAATCTCATTTGAGGAAGTACAGACTATCGCCCCCTCAAAGTGATATGATTCGTTAATACCTTATGTGGGATGTATAAAGGATATGGTTAATGATATTATATATGATATTATACTGGAATTATAATATACCTATGTATCATTATGTTTTGATTCCATTAAAATATGAAATAGAAATGAAAGTATCGTTCATGCGTACGTACGGCTTACCATCTCAATGAACGGTGCGTTTCATTTCTTACCTCCATATGTTATGTACTATTATAAATGCTTGTATATGATGGATATATATTGAATTTATATGATATGTAAATCATGATTTACATTTTTGAGGTAAGAAAATCATGATATAAGTAATAATAACATCAAGAACAACAAGTCCAAACACGTATGATAAATAAGATGATTTTACCCAAAACGCTACTTTAACATTAATTTACATAAGAATGGGTAATATAAACTCATAAGTGAACCATATATGATATCATAACAATTAATATGATTCTGTAATAAGTCAATGCCATTATTTAAATCATTATACAGGAGGTTCGGACTCTTACGAAGCAAATTGGACCTAAGGTAAGGGAAATATCACAATCTCATTTTTATCTGAGATTGTTTATACTTTGGAATTTACTGGGCTATATTTTATCATCCACATACATGATTCCTCAATATGTAATATTTATATCCTTATAAAATATTTTATATCCAATTTTACCCTTTGGTGAGTTTTTAGCAAAAGATATGAAAGGAATGTTTTGTCATTTTTCGTACGAGGTACTTTTTGACTTTTCCGAAAAAAGTAAGAGAAGAATGTTTTCTTTTAACTTATACGACATGAATGGATTTCTAAAACATTATTTCCAAGAATATTCTCTTAAAATTTTTCAAGTTTATTTTTAATCGACTTCTTTTAGTTAGAATTTTATGACATGTTAAGAAAGGAAAAGTGTTTTTGAAGTTGAAAGGATATTTTTCTTCAAGAATGGAGTTCAAGTGATTTATCAAAATTATTTTCCATCTAAGATAAGAAAGTGTTCTGTTTCTATCCCTATTTTTTCATTGATTTGATTATGTTGTGATGGAATTATTTTTATGAGTTTCTTTAACTTATATGAATTGTTTTATGATGTCACGATGTTTAAGATTCCCATTTTTATTACATGGGTTATGCTATGATGTATGGTTTATGATTTTGTGGCACACGTAAGAATGGTATCATTATGAGATGGGTGGGAACTATATATCCCTCCAATGCATTGGGTAAAGATTTTATATCTCATGAGATAGACATGGCTGGAATGGCAGGTTAAACCAGTTCAATTAAACAGGACAGAAACGAGGAGTGAACTCAGTTAAGAAATGGACTTTGTCCACTAAGATAGTCTTGGAAATGAGTCTTGACTAATGAGAAATGATTATCTATGATTATGTGTGTATGCCACAAAGTTTCATGTTTTAAGTTATGATTATTGGGATTACATTTCACTACTATGATTTATCCCATGTTATGATATTATGATTTCTTTTGCAGGTTAAGATTTCCAAAATGTTATGTTCTTATGAATATGATGTGATTGATATTTCTTTTGTTTAACCTTACTGAGCATTTGAGCTCACCCTTTTCTGTTTTCTATTCCCAAGGATATAAAGAAAGGTTTTAGGTAAAAAAAGAAGAACTTTATAGGAGATGTTGAAGATCATTCACCACAATTAGAAGATTATATTCCGAGTTTCCAAAGACACTAAAATATTACGGTCCTTGTGTGTGTGTTTTTGTTATGTACTATGTATTCAGAAAAAGTAATGTAATGTTCATGTACGTCAAGCTTCAGGTCTCTATACACCCAACATACACCTTTGGGTATATATAGACTATGTTTCGTCTGTTTTACAGGTCAATTCATTGAACTCAAAATTTGTGGTTCATGTTGTAGTTGGTCTTCTCTTTCGGTGTGGTGTTGATATGGTCTCTCTCTTTCCGGTAGGTTTGAGTCAGAATTTTAATTTCCACCATGTTCTATTCTTTTATGTTATTGGATCAAGTTGTAGGCCATTACGTTTGTTTTTATATTAAGGGCCTATTTTGCTGACAATTGTTTTTCAGTTTCAGTGTATCTATCTTGTTGATTGTTTTTTTATGTCTCTAACCTCGGTTAAATCATTACCATGTGTTATTTTTGATACCCAAGCACTTGCGCCAGCCCGTGGGGATCGGGAATGCCCATCGGGCCATGTCGTGGACTAGTTCGGGCATCGGGTCAGATGGCGACTCAACCTGGTTCATGGAAAAATGGTATTATAGGGGAAGGTTTTCTCTCTTGGGTCGTGTTCTATTTGGATAGTGTCATGTTAGACTAGAGCTAAGGTTTTTGGGACCCGACATCCTGGCTAGGAGTAAGGTGCATGGCCAACTCACCTTGTGGCAGGACTCAAGTTACTAGAGTAATTTGAGGTTTGTCTGAGTTGTTGGTCCATGTGATTAATTGTGTTTAGGGTAAATAAAAAGGGAATAGGGTCAGTGGTCCTAGTGAGCTCGCAGGATCTGGCAAGACATGTGGAGCTGGTGATGTTGTCCTAAAATACTCTCTTTGGTGGTGGTGTGATTGGCGTATGGATTCAAACCATATGTCTCAGTCACCCACCGACACTAGTCTCCCCTTTCACCATTCCTAATACTTTTGTTTCGAATTCATATAAATCTGGTTTTTAAGTAAAAATGATTTTATGTTTTAATAATCGGTTTTTTTGTGGTGTGTCCTTGTGTTTGGGAAATTTCAGATGTGAGGCATTTCGAGCCAAGGACCCCTTTTGATTAAGTTGTGTCTTATTTTGAATTCTTATCAGTAAGTTGATGTGCAAGAGTGTGGTTATGGTTTCTTTTGAAAATTTCTTCGGGAAGCCCATGCAGCGGTCCCCCCTGCATGTTTAGTGTTAGCTTGTGTTATTTCCTTACCATTGGACCAGTTTGGTTGGGTCCATGGTTTCCTTTCATGATTAGTGCACGCCCCCCATAAAGCGTTAACATGCGATTGAAGTGCGGCCATGGGAAATTCTCTTTTGGGCGGACCTCCAGTTGATCGAAAGACTCTCTTCTTTAATTATAGGATTTAACCCACCCCCTCTTTATAATCAAGTAGATAATGTCCCATCGAGAGAGTGGCGTGAGAGGGGTTTAATGAAACTTGGGTTTCCTTTAGTCATTTGATAGTCAAGGGTGATGTTTGACCTCATTAATTTGAAATTTCTATTTGGAAACAATGATGGAGATTTCAGTGGGGAAAGGTGGAAGCAGCCTGGAGTTATCGGTGTGGACCACTATACTAAATGACCATTGATCTTTCTTTGGTTTCATTTAAGGAAAGGTCTATGTTAGGGCACTAGTGTGGAAGAGAAATTTAGATATGGATGCAACGATTGACTGTAAGAATCACATTTTGTTTAAGACTCAGTTTGAAGTCTTTCTCCATATAATGTTCCTCTCAACAGCAATGGTAATGTTCGGTGACAATTTGGGGTGTCGTGTTCTCATTCAGTATGACAAAGGGTGATGTTCATGCACCATTTTAGCTCTTTTGTTGGTGAATGTTCTGTGTATGATCAGTTGGATGTCGTAATGTGTTGTGTTTGTTGGTGTTGACTCGATTGCAGTGTGGTTGCATGTGAAACCAAAAAGAGAAGCTGCATTTGGGAGTCTTTAATACCTGACTGTGAGGCAGCAGATGCTTCAAACATCAAGGCTCCATCCATTGGCCTCGGAGTGAAGCTGGTGCATGGTCAGGAACCCTAATAGTCTTTGAGACACAAATATTATTTCTATCACCAATATTGAAGGTGAAAGATGTTTAAACTATTTTATAGGGTTGTTCCATTCCAAATGACTCATTTGGGAGACTGAGGTTTCCTGTAGCTATGTAGAAGCATGGTCATTTCGTACATTAATGTCTTGGGGGTTGAATCCCACCAGGTTTAATCACTATTAGTGGTCCATATGGGTTCAGTTAAGTAAATTTGTCTTAGATTTGAATATTTCTCATCTAGGGACCTAGTGATGTTGGTTGGTCTTAGGTCATGGTTTTGACGCCTGGTGGTCAGTCCCCTCCCTCCCTCGCCCCTTGGTGTGGGGTATTTGGTCACTATTTGGAAGTTTCCAATGTTTTGTATCTGCTTTTAGTTCTAATGGTGGGGAGACCCATGATGGGTCTAACCCAATTGTCTCTGGAATGAATGGGTCTTTCATCTTCATGTAGGTGGGGAGTCTGCTCGGACCTCCCCGTATCGCTATTTCAGTCCCACATTGGCCTTTTGTAGGTTCTTAATGGTGGGGATCCCCTTTCGGCTTCCCCATGATGGCATTTTGGTACTGTTCTCAGAAAATTTTGAAAAATTCACCACTGGATAATTTCAATGCACTGATTACAAAAATAATATTATATTAATCTAAATAATTTTCTAAATATGTGAATATTTACTTTTAAAATAAAAACTATCATTTATAAAAAAATTCAGGGGTTTTGACAAAAACATCATTCCAACCATAATAAAAATTTCATTTGTATTCCTAAAATTTATATGGTCATTTTTATTAAAAAAAAGTAATTTTAAAAGTAATTTTTATTAATAAATTATTTAATTCATAAATTCATAAACTCATTAAAATAGATATCTTTGTTGAATATTTAATAAAAATAGTATTTGTTCTTTAAAAACAATTTATAAAGTAACAATAATAAAATTAATGGATATTATTCATTATATAAAAAAATAATACACATAATAATAGTTCTATGTAATTTTTATACAACCTGTTATAATACCCTAATAAGAACTAATGGTAAGGTGGGATATAGTAATAGACTCATGGGGTGGATCAGATAGCATTTCTCAGTTGGTAATCTCTATTAACATTCACTTCTCACGTAGTTGGTTCCGTTTGGGCTTAACTTGTTGAATATCGTCTTGGGAATGGTCAACAATGAATCCCAGTGAAGCCACCTCCCTTTTGAGCTCCAAAAAATGGGCTTTGTATGGATAAATTCTATTGGAAGAGATGATCACTTCCTTTTTCTGAGTAAATTGTATTTGTTAAAGCCCTATATTTATACTAATATTGTGATCACTATTCAACGACTATATTAGCAATGATCACAATTCATAACTATATTTTAAAATCAAAAACATAAAACAACGGAAGTGAATATTTTATATAACAAATTTACTTAATAAGACAGTTAATAAGATCAAGAGGAATTTTCATTAATAGATTTTTGGGTCGTTACAATCTTCCCCCATTAAGAAATTTCCCCCTCAAAATTTTATTTACCCACACTAAAATAGATGTTGGTAACTCAGACGCATCACTTTATTCGGTTCCCACGTTGCATCTTCAAACATGTGGTTTCTCCACAATACTTTCGTGAGGGGGATTCACTTATTTTGTAGAAAATTTTCCCTACGATCTACGATCTTCACCAGATTTTCTTCATTGGATGGGTCATTATCTAGTAGTACCACCTATGGATTGAGTAAATGTGATGGGTCAGGTGTGTACTTCCTAAATAGTGATACATTGAATACATCATGTACTTAAGATTGGATCGTCAGGAGTTCTAGTCGATAGGCCACTGCTCCAATTCGATCAAGGATCTCAAAAGGGTCGATGTACCTTGGATTAATATTTACCGTCTTCCCAAATATCATAAACCTCTTCCAGAATGATATCTTAAGGAATACCATGTCTCTGACATCAAAGTCTAGGTCCTGTTGAAAATTACTAGCATAGCTATTTTTTGACTCTGAGAATATTTATTGTGCTGATGGAGGGTCCAAACCTTCTCCACTAATTCTTCAACCATTTTTGGACCTAGGAGTTTTCACTCCCTAACTACAATACCAATATCAGGGTGTTCTACATGTCTTCCCATACAGGAGTTCGTAAGGAGCCATTTATATGCTTGATTGGAAACTTTTATTATAAGAGATCTCAACTAGAGGATGATGTTGATCCCATCCTCCTTTTAAGTCCATTGAGCTTGTTCTCAACATTTCATCAATAGTTTGGATAGTCCACTCAGTTTAACCATTAGTTTAAGGATGATAAGCCATACTGATGTTTGGATAAGTATTCAGATTATGTTGAAGAATCTTTCAAAACATAGAGGTGAATCCTGGATCTCAATTGGATATAATATATAGTTCTAATCCATGAAGCCTTACCATTTCTATGATATATATACATTCCAGTGTATCCAATGAGATATACTCTCAAATTTTAATGAAGTGTTCCATCTTTTTAAGACGATCCACAACATCCCATAATGCATTGTTTCCTTAGGATGTCTTCAGAATTACAGAGACAAAGTCCATAGTGATGTCTCCCATTTCCATGATTGTATGCGTAAGTGTTTCATCATCCCCCTAGACATCTACCTCTCATATTTCACTTCTTGGAATACCAGGAACATTGATGTATACTCAGTAATCTTATTCTTCATGTTATCCCACCAATAACTCTCTTGGATATCTCAATAAAGCTTTGTGTTTCCTTGGTGATTGGAGAAATTGTAACTATGTGAACCATTAAAAAGTTAATATTTTACAAATAGGTAATGCCTCAAAATTTTCAATGCGATGATTACTAATTCCAACTCCAGATCATGTGTTGGATAGTATTTCTCATGATAATTCTATTGACTTGATGCATAGGCATTTAATTTGTCATTTTACATAAACACATAGCCCATTACCTTATTTGAATGATCACTAAATACCACAAAAATTTCTCTACTTGTGGGTAATGTGGTCAAAGGCATAGTGATAAGCCTTCTTTTCAACTCATTGAAGCTCTCTTTGCATTCATCACTCCAAGAAAACTTGACTCCATTATGAGTTATCTTGGTATGAGGGGTTTTCAATCATGATAAATTTCTCACAAATTGGTGATAATATCTATCTAAACCCAAGAAGCTATGGATATTCGTCACTGATGTAGTCCTCAGCCATCA
The DNA here is from genome assembly GCA_963277665.1 of Viscum album. NCBI lineage: Eukaryota > Viridiplantae > Streptophyta > Magnoliopsida > Santalales > Viscaceae > Viscum > Viscum album. Next base: position 1,597,050,029 of record OY728150.1, read on the forward strand.
TTTAATTGTAGCTGTGTTGGAAGCATCCATAGATATCCCATTTCTTGTGATGATATGACCCAATAATGAGGCTTCCTTCATCTAGAACTCACAATTATTGTACATTGAATAGATATTATCCTTCTGTAAGGTCTGTAGAACTGTACTTAGAAGCTCCTCATGCTCCTCCTTGGTTTTGGATTATATTAGAATATCCTCTATAAATACTACCAATAATTTGACAATGTAATCTCTAAAGACTCTATTCATCAAGTCCATGAATATTTCTAGAGCATTAGTGAGTCCGAAAGGCATTAATATGAATTTATAGTGCCCATTTATTGTTTGAAAAGTAGTCTTGGGGATATCCTACTTCTTCACCATTACGTGATAAAATCCTGACCGCAGATCCACCTTGGAGTAGTATTGTGCTCCACATAACTGATCAAATAAGTCATCAATTTACGATATAGGATACTTTTTCATTATCATAATTTTTTTAGATCACGATAATCAATGAAAAGGCAAATTGACTAATCCTTCTTCATGACAAATAGAACTAGTTCACCCCTTGGTGAAGCACTTGGGCGTATAAACCCTTTATCCAAATTCTCTTTTAGTTGTTTATTCAGATCCTCAAGATCCACAACAGCCATTCTATATGGATTCATAGATATTGGGAATTCAATGTGTGTAAGATCAATTGAGAATTCAATATCTCTTATAGGAGGAAGACTAGGAAATTCCTCGGGAAACACTTCTGCAAATTCCCTCATAATAGGAATGTCTTCAAGGATTGTTTATTCCATAGACTCAATCATCTGATCTAGATATGTGTGCTCATATGGTAGTAATATCCACACATGAGATGATGGGGCTAAGGAAGATTCATCATCCTCCTTGAGGATATATAGATTCAGGGGGTTAATTTTTTATATGGAAAGTGATTTCCCTCTCAAAACATTTTATGCTGGCTATATGTAAGAAAAGAAAATTCATGCTAGGAATTGCATAAAATTCCACCAGAGGGAGAATTAAGAGGTTTTCTAGGAAGTTAAAACCACAAACTAGAACATAGGATGAGTTATATTCATGGGATGCATTGATTTACCCATTTTCCATTCTCACCAACATCATTACTTCCTTGATTTTTGGAGGTGGTGGTATTATTCTACTAAATATTCAGGATATAAAAGAATGTGTAGAACCAGAACAAAATAGTACATTTTTTATTTTTGAATGAATAACTTGTGTACCTGTCACCACTTCATTTTCAAGGTTCACATTTGCAGTTGTGATGTAAGAAGCTCTCGCTTGTTGTCTTTGAGTTTTCTGCTTGCCTCTGAAAACCCTTGGCTAAGTAACTAGTTTGAAAAGGGCACTGGTTTTTTGTAGTTGATGCAATGAACACCACGTTGATGGTCAAATGGAGAATTCCTATCCTTTTTCATAGTCATGGGTTTCTCTTTTCAGTAATTAATATATAGGTTCCCTTCTCTTCCCCCCTGAAGAATTTCCTCATCCCCTTCATGAAATTTTCTGAGGTTCTTGATTCGATACCTTTGTAAAGTGGGGTGTTAGATTTTCTTAGAAAAATTGGATTTATCTATCAGACCTCTAGAGTTAAATTCCACCTTACACTTCTTATCCCCATGATACCCCTGAGATTCTCTAATCTCCATTTTGAATTTGAGGGCATCATACAATTTCCTTATTGTTATGGAAGTCACATATCACTAGGTATTTTTATAGGCTAGGTTTTAACCTACCAAAGAAGAGGTCAACCATGAATTCGGGGGTAACAACAAAGATGGAGGCTTATCATGCAATCCTTGTGATGTTTTCCTTGTACGCTTCGATAGATTCATAGTCTTTTTTTTTCTTGTAGGAAAGGAAGTATGTTTCCATCTAAATCAAAGGGTGTGTAAAAATATTTATTCAAAAACATCTTATAGAAATACTTCCATTCCAATGCATCTATCTCTTCCTCAGGATTCATATTTTTTATCAATTTCCACCATTCATCAACTTCACCATCCAAAAGATATGTATCCAAATGAAACTTCTCTTGTTCGAATCATTTAAGGATGTATAATATCTTCTTAATGGAGTTGATCCATTGATCAACAATTGAGGGATCAAATGATCCATTAAAAGCAGGAGGCTTTTTTCTCATGAAGATCTCAATTGCGACTTGTTCTTTATTATGGGGGTTGAATTTTCCTCTTGACCCATGTTTCTTTTCAAAACATGAGTGAAATGAGAGAGTATCATGAAATGTTCATGATTCCCACTCCCATCGGATTGGGCATCTCATTAGAACATTCATTACATTGATCTTCGCATCGGTTCATAGCCAGAGTCCTCCTATTACTGGCCATTGGTTTGAATAAAAGGAAAGTTAGGGGTAAAATATAAAAGGTAATACAAAGGCAAAAACGGAAGACATAAAAATTAATTTTGTTTCATTAACTTATGAATTTATAGGCTCCAATCTATGTAATCCATGATATACTGCCACAAATATATTCAAAGATGTATTTTTTTAATTACCATAATAATTGTCCATACTCAGAATATAAATTTCATACATCATATCCCATGGGAGTGTTTTAACCAAGAGAGCAGTAAGGCCCATTACTATGCACCAGTTCCTGTTTGAGTCTGTCTCAATGCGGTGTTTTCAGGTTGTACCCATAGATAGATTAGTGCAAGAGAGGCCTCTACCTGATCATATTCAGAAAGTGATATATATTCTTGATAAACCACTTACTCAATACTCACTGAAATTTATGGATATTTTTATTATACATAGTCTTATACCTAAGACATTCACTAGGGTTTTCTAATCATAATCCTAAAAATAACTAAACCTATTTTCTAATACCAACTATAACAACCCTGCTCTTTATTCCAAACATAAACATAATTTATTACATAAAACCTTCACCTGATATAACATATAATATCTAGAGGACTAGTGTATTTGGGGCTTAGGAACATTACATAACAACATTAAACATAAATCACAACATCTTATTAAAAACTTATTTTACATGACCACATCATTCCTTCATACTTTTCATTGCATGGGACAACCTAAGGACATGCATAATAAAAGGGTGTGCTATGAAGCCCATTAAGAGAGTGAACAAGGCATAAGATGAATAATACAATATATTTTAGTCAATAGTCATATCAATGGATCAAAGGAGAAACATGAACATAAAGGAATGAAATAACATGATTATCATAACAATTAAATGTGGAAACAACATTTACATTGATATTTTCATGATCCAAGCCACATTGCACATGATGCAATAGTAAAACCTCATTGCACATGAATTTTCTTGAGTAGAAACTAATTTCACTTGATGTATCATGATAATAATATTTACCAAATTCATTGGAGCGCTATCAGGGAGTACCCTTCTTAAACATTTCATTTCATGCATAAGTGAGCCACATGGATTATACAACATGGAATCATTTAACATCATCATTTATTCCACGATAAAGGAATGTGGAATTCCAACAAGAAAATCTATAATCAATATGTAAATGTGAAAAAGTGGAATAAACTTGATAAATAAACGGGCATGGTATTCACTAAATAATGGATTTCATCCAACGGCTCGAAGGCCATCAAGTGTTTTATTTATTAAAATCTACAACCCTATTTTAATCGATAAAGGGGGAATCCCAAGCATACATCAATACATAAGAAATTACATGAACCGAAGGTCTATAGAGACAAAACAGGATGACAACACAGCGCTACCCTCCCTAGTATGTGAACATGAGAAAGATATCCACTGATGCAAGGTTGAATGGAAAAAATGTTTCATGTGTCAAGCACATGTCTAATTCAATGGATTATGCCTTACCCTCTCAACATCCAAATCAATACAACTTTGCAATGAAATATGGCTAGCCCTAAAACCTTCTTTGGGACCTCTTCCATGTGGTTGAGTTTGGAAGAACCTCCATTCCAATATGCCACACCGAAACAAATCACTAAACCAACCAAATTCTACAGAATCACCAAATCAACCAACTCAATATTCAACACTAAATCTTCACTAAAACCCTTCACAACAACTCAATCCTCCACCATCGACAATAGAGGAACTGGTGATGCCATCATACCCATATGTAGAGACAACATCAAACCCATCAAGGAACCCATTTCAGAACACGATGCAATAAACGTAACTCCAACCCTTCACATCGAAGCAGGAACACAGCCCCGGTGTTGAAGAAGACCAGATCTCAACTCCTCGCCATCGAAGAAGAGAAGGAATCTGATCTCGACCATATGATGCAGGAGAAGAAAAGGAAGAGAACTCGACCCCACATTGTGGATGGATAGAAAGTCACCACCCTAAGGTCGCACCAGATTCAACCCCTCGTCGTTGGGATCGCAACCCCAATGCCACTCCAGAGCACGTCCCCAACCCCACCAAAACTAGATCTCACTCCTGTGTAACAAATCAAAACCCCTTAGCTGCCAAAGAAACAACCCCGACGCCGCACCAGATCTTAACCCTAACCCACTAGAATCAGAGCCTTCGCCATAAACAAATTCCACCACCCTGATGCCACACCAAATATTGACTCCACGGAACTGAAGATCTAGAAACCGACCTTGATCCATAGAATTTCTGACCACCATCTCCGTAGATGAAAGAACCCCAGGCCTCATAGAGGCTGGCCTGGACGTAAAAGAAGCCACCGCACCACGAGATACTCGGAAGACTGAGGAAGTGTGTAGAGACCCAAATCTTGATGTGCATAGACATTTTATTACTTTTGCGAAATATTTAATACAAAACAAGAACCAATAGTCAAGGACCGTACTAGTTTATTGTCTTTCGAAACTCGGAACATAATCTTCTAATAGGGGTGACAGATCTTCAACATCTCTCATAAAGATCATCCTTGTTTTGTTTTATTACCTAAAACCATTCTTTAAATACAAGGAAAAGAAAACATATAAAAGGGTGAGCTCAAATGGCCAATAAGGGTAAGCATGGAGAAAATAAAACAAATCTTGTACATTTGAACTTGAAAACATGAACATAATGTTTAAACATCATGACCTTGAGCAATGACATAAAAAATGGAAGTACGTAAGGCATAGATCATAAAGAAACATTAATCATGATAAAATAGCATGGGAATAAAACATGTAATTGTGGAAAACATTAATCACATGTTATTATTTCCATAGTAGCCAAGGCATTGATGCTAAGACCATCTTAGTGGACAAAGTCCCTTTCTGAATCGAGTTCACATCTCGTTTCAGTACTATAAAAATGAACCATATTAACATACCATTCCAGCCATGTATATATCATGAGATATAAATATTTACCCAATACAATGGAGGGAGATATAGGTCCCACCCATCTCATAGTGAAATCATTCTTACTTGTGCCACAAAATAAACTTAAATCATTCATTATAACCCAAAGAATAAAATGGGTTTCATAAACATCATCCCATCATCACATAAAACATATAAAATAAATGGATATATCATCATAAGAAAAGTGAAACCATATAAATCATAGATATATTATACTTGAAACATACACATATGAAATAATGTCATCTTAGAATGAAAATGGTTTTGATAAAACACTTGAAATGAATTCTTCAAGAAAATATCCTTTATTCTTCAAAATCATTTTCTTTTCACAAAATTCCATGAAATTTTAAAAGAAAAGTATTTTGTTGAAAATAGTCATAAAATATCGTAGAGTAAGATTCATGAAAATTAGATGTTAGGAAACCGTAAAAATTCATTCACACCGTATAAGTTAAAAACAACATTCTTCTCGTACTTTTTTCGGAAAAGTCAAAAAGATCCCAGTGTGGTAAACAAAAGTAAGATTCCATTCATGACACAAAGTAAAAGTCAAGATGGGTAAAAACAATTTTAAACATAAATGGAAGAAAAGTAAACATTTTGTGAAATTTTTTTGAGAACATATGGTCAGGGATAATAAACTAACCCCATTAAATACATACAAATAAACAATCTCAGATAAGAATAAGATTGGAATAATTATCCCTTACCTTATGTCCGATATGCTTCGTATGTATCTGAACCTCGTGTATAATGATTTAAATAATGTTATTGACTTATTACAGAATCATATTAATTGTTATTATATCATATATGGTTCACTTAGGTATTTATATTACCCATTCATTTGTCAATTCCATGTTAAAGTAGCGTTTTGGGTAAAATTGTTGCATTTATCATACGTGTTTGGACATGTTGTTCATGATATTATTATTACTTATATCATGATTTACTTACATATAGAATGCAAAAAATGATTTATATATAATATATATTCAGTATATATATATATAATAGATAGATAAATGAAATGAAACACACCGCTAATGGAGACGGTAGGCCGTACGTACGCATGAACGCAATTTTCCTTTCTTTATTGACTTGAATGGAAGTAAGTAGATGATATATATATATATATATATGTATAAATAAATCCAGTAGATTCATTATATCATATATTTCATTTTCATTCATTAAATATACATTATAATCATTCTTGAATGGTTAATCATTGAAAATGAATCTCATCGTGTTCGTAGAAACGGAAGTCCGTACGTACGCACGAGTGATGATATCATTCCCATGATCGTGGAATTGTATTTATGTGTATGTATAATATTATAGAATAAATATAACTTTACAATAACCACATATAGTTATTTATTTACACATTTATACCCATCCCTGTAAGGTGGTGGTGGAAAAACTGATTACGCCACGACGTGGAGACGGTATTCCGTACGTACGCACGCGTGGTGATTTTGTTTTCCATAGGATGGATAGAAGGTGAAATAGGGTTGTTTCATATTCATAATAACATATTAGTATATGAGTGATACCGATGTTATTACTTTATAATGAAACAATTAAATAATAAGGAGTTGAAGAAGAAAGAAACTTGAGAGAATCGAAAGAAGATATTACCTCTTCTTCGACGCACCACCTTTAAGACATCTCTTAAGGAAGTAGAGCTGATCTTTTGAGAAGAGCAGAACCTCTAGAGATTTTCTAGGGAAGTGGAGAAGATAAATGGGCAGGTTTTTTCCGAGCTTCAAGGCTTGAATGGGTGTGAAGAGAAGAGAGAAGGGATGCCCTTTTTATAAGGGAGGAGAGGGGCATCTTTGAAAAATTTAAAATATTATTTTATAATAAATTAATATTAGGTTTTTAATAGCTCTAAATTGATTTATTTCGAATTAAAGGTGGGGATGGGTCAAAACCCTCTCAACAAATAGATTTAAGATAGGTTTGGGTCATTATATTAATCTTATCTTTTAGTTTTAATTCTTAGTTAATTAGATTGACATTTCACATGTCACTTTGTATTTTTATATTATATAGTTAATAAAAAAACCATATACATCCAAGAGACCCCCAAGTGTTCCATTAATGAGAAACCTATCATGATATAAGTATCTTGGATGATCCTTATATTTTTAGGAATATAATAACAATTAATAATATAATATTTGTTTTAAATACAATTTAATGTCAATTTAGACACTATTTGGTAATTGTTTTTTGTGAAAATTATAACATCATGATAAGATCAAAAAAAGTTAGTTAAATCAATACTAACATGTCATATTAACCTTTAAATTTAGTTGAATTAATAAAAAGTCTCAAATTACATTTATTTTGGTATTTATTAACATCAATTATGTTAATATTTCATTAATAAGGTAATTACTGTATCCTCATTGTGTCATATATAAATCAAATTATTTAATGTCTAAAAATTATAAATAAAATACCATTGTGTAGGAAATATTTTTAGATTTATAATGAATATTTATAGTCTAATTTATCTTACGTATAACCATATATTAGAAATGATTTAGTTATTAAACATTGATTTTAACTATTTTACCAATTTTTTAAATAAATTAATAATAAATGTCCTAATCTAATCCAGGTGGACCTAAATGGTCATATTTTATTCCTAGGGTTGTTTTTGGTCTAATTTCACTTATCAAATAGAAGTAGGAAATGTGTTAGGGTAATAATAATATCATTTTCACACTTAATTACCCAATTTACTTTTAATCGTGGTAAATAAAAGTAAAAAGTTACTATTCACTAAATATTATTTTCATCTCATTGAACCACATTTTATTCCTTGATATTAACTGTGTCTCTCGGATTTTAGAAATTCTACTCACAGAAACGGTAAAATTATGTTTTATGTGAATTTCTAAATTCTCCTAGGAGGTGGGTAAAAGACGGTGAAAAGTTCAATAAAATTTTTATATATCTAAAACTATTATAAAATGACTCCAATAAATTAAATTGAAATTATATAAGTTTTATGTATCAATTTTGACCTAATATAAATTTAAATAAAATAAAAAATTATTAAAATAAAAAGTCGGTTTTTAAATAGTTACCTAGTGTTTTCACTATTCATCCAAAATTGATGTTTTTTAGAAAAATACAAAAAAATCACCCTAGGCTAATTTTGATATTCCAAATCCAAAAATGAAGTCCATTTTGAATGATAAAATTTCTAAAATTTCAAAAAGTGGGTATTACTATTCATAACGTCTAGTTCATAATAATATTATAATAATATCTCATTTAATGAAACTCAGTATTGCGTACTACACACGCTATCGAGAAAGGACGTGATTGTGTGTAATGTAAGCCAAGTTAGGGTTGTGTGTAGTGCAAGACCTCTTTGTTGTTGCATATAACAGAATCAAACCATATTTCATTTATACATTGAATATATATATATATATACACTCAATGTTGCATATAACATAATTAAAACTTATTTCATTTATACATTAAACAAAATATATACTTAATGTTGCGTAAAATAAATTCCAAAAAACGAACATGAAATTGTGTGTAACACAAGCCAAGAATAGTGTTACGTATACTGCAATCTAATATGGTGTTTCGTATAGCGCAAGATAATCTTGGTGTAGCGTACGACAAAAGACATCAAAGAAATTAAAAAGAACAATTCTCATAAAATATCGGGTTGTTACATTCTACCCCCCTTAAAATGAATTTTTCCTTCGAAATTCGTCGAGTTTTAAATGGTTTTCTACTCAAAATATCCTTTAATAGAAACCCACATCGTAAAAAGGAATACCAAAACCAATCTTTAAAAACTAAAGTATGAAATGTAACGGTTACCCAAATTAACTAATCACTGGGTTTCCACATATGAGAAAATAGATGAAAATATGGATATGGAAGGGAAATCTAACCATCATGTTCTGATAGAGAGTGGTAGAGAACATGGCTATGAAAAATCCAACAATCACAAAGCCATAAATTTGTGATGATCTATTATACCATCTGATTCATCGGATATAAGGGCACTAGGACAACATTTTTTCTTTTCAAGATCATTTCCCTAATGTTTAAGAATTTGAATTAAAATAAATACTTACTTTATTTTGGTAAAATCTAACCATTGTTCATGCCTTGAACAATTTCCACTTCATCTCTTTAAGAAATGAAGTTAAATTTTTCTTTCACGATGTTTTAGCAGATCATGAGATAGAATGATAGGTCATTCCATCTATCTCAAACATAAGTTTACAAAAGATATATACATAAGTCCATCTATGGTGAGTTTAATCAGATATGGTTCCAAAATGGACTTATGCTTCATGTATCATCCCGCATAATAAAATAAAATAGTTTCTACTAACCAAATACTTCATGTAGGCCAGTGGTATGTGATAAAGGCCTATCGCACTTCAGTTGTGGGTTCGATTCCCACAACCTTGTCCGAAGTGACGGGTTGTCACCCGTCCTGCAGGTTATCCTTTTTCTAAAACAATACTATTATAAGTAAAAGTTCTAGCCTTAAACAATACTATCTGATGTCCCACATAATCTATTCCAATCATTAGGCTTAGCCAAAATAATTCTTTCCAAACTCATAGTAAAAAGAGAATGATTACTAAAAAGGTCATATAACCAGCACATGAATACCATAATTTATCCCTCATATATCTTGTTGGTTGCATTCCAATCATGTGAATACCTTAATAATGTATTCTCTAGAAAAATGAATACCCATTGAACCGTAGTGAAAACCTGAATAATTTCAGAAATTAACTCTTTCCACATACCAAAATCCCAAAAATTATATATACTCAAACCATGATATACCTTGTCCTTAAATCAATCATGAGCTCATGAATACTATCAAAAATCTCATTATCTCCTTATCCCTTCATTATACGCATATCATCTACCTTCCAAAAAAAATTCTGAATAACCTTTCATGGTTACCGGTACCATTCAACATATACTATCAAATACATTAGGAAAAACAATAGTGTAACAATCCTTAGATGTGTGTTTATTATATATTACTATTACCTATACAACATAACTCTTGATAAACATAAATCGTTCCACTACCTTCTTAAACCACTGACTGAGCTTCGTCATTTCTTTCATCTCATATATCATTTGTAGTCTCTTCATCATCATCAACATAAATACTACCCATACGACCCTGCTGATTCACTTTATGAGATTTTCCCTTAGGGCATTGGTTTGAATAATGCCCATACATCCCACATTGAAAACATTTAATCATTTCTGATGTCGTAGTATTACCAGTATCCTTGTCCATGGTGTTAACTGAACCTTTTTTTTTGCACTTACTAGCTTTGTGTTCTTCTTTTCCACACCCAAAGAATCTTCCAGTTCCTTTGAAACAATATCCCTGATTCCTCTTCCCATGTGACTTACATGGGGGAAATTGAACTTTCTTTCCTCTATGATCATCATGAAAATACATATTTCTCTTATTATCTGAGTCGGGAAATATTCCAAAGTTGAGATTATTGATCAAATTATGAGATTTCTGATTAGGCATAATAACAATGTTTCGCCTTCCAAATCCCATTTCATTTTCTTGATAATTAAGAATATCATTCCATTGTCCATCATATTCTCCATTGTTGGGAATCTTCCTATTTCCAGCCATTTTCTAAAACCCAAAAAGAATGGCGTGAGAGGAAAAAATCATGCTTCATAAAACAACACAATAAAGGGGGATTAACTTCCATATCTAACAACTTAGGTTAAATTCTAATATCATTACCATAATTCTAGGACAATAACCTATACTTGTACTTAACCTTAGTGACATACATAGACATACCATAGAAATATCATTAGGGATCTTACTAAAGTTCTCGCATCCTAGTTTCCAAAGGTTGACTAAACCATTCCTCTGATACCAACTGTAGAGATCCAAATCTTGACGTACATGGACATTAAATTACTTTTACAGAATACTTAATACATAACAAGACCCAACACTAAAGGACTGTAATAGTTTAGTGTCTTTGAAAACTTAGAACATAATCTTCTAATCGTGGGGAATGATTTTCAACATCTCCCATAAAGGTCATCCCCTTTTTTCATAACTAAAACCGTTCTTTAAATCCTAGGGAAAAGAAAACATATAAAAGGGTGAGCTCAAATGTTCAGTAAGTGTAAGCATGGAGAAAAAAAAACAAATCATATACATTTGAACGTGAAAACATGAACATAATGTTTAAACATCAAAAACTTGAGCAATGACATAAAACATGGCAGTACGTAAGGCATAGATCATAAAGAAACATTAATCCTGAAAAAATATCATGGGAAAAATACATGAAATTGTGGAAACCATTAATCACATGTTATGATTTCCATAGTATCCAAGGCATTGCTGCCAAGACCATCTTAGTGGACAAAGTCCCATTCTGAATCGAGTTCACTTCTCATTTCAATCGTTTAATACTGAAACAGATTAACATACCATTCTAGCCATGTCTATCTCATGAGATACAAATATTTACCTAATTCATTGGAGAGAGATATAGGTCCCACAGATCTCATAGTGAAATCATTCTTACTTGTGCCACAAAATAAACATAAAACATTCATCATAAACCAAAGAATAATATGGGTTTCATAAACATCATCCCATCATCACATAATCCATAAAAATTGAATGGATATTTCATCATAAGAATAGTGAAACCATATAAATTTTAGAGACATTATACTTGAAACACACACATATGAAATAATTTCATCTTATATGGAAAATGGGTTTGATAAAACACTTGAAATGAATTCTTGAAAAAAATATCCTTTCTTCTTCAAAATCATATTCTTTTCACAAAATTCCATGCAATTTTAAAAGAAAGGTATTTTTTTGATAAAAGACATAAAATCATGTAGAGTATGTTTCATGAAAATGAGGTGTTATGAAACCATAAAAATCCATTCACGCCGTATAAGATAAAAATAAAATTCTTCTTGTACTTTTGTCGGAAAATTCAAAAAGTTTCCTGTGTGGTAAACAAAAGTAAGATTCCTTTCATGACACAAAGTAAATGTCTAGATGGGTAAAAATGAATTTAAACATACATGGATGAAAAGTAATAATTCTATGAAATTTTTTTGAGAACATATGGACATGGATAATAAACATAACCCCAGTAAATACTTACGAATAAACAATCTCGGATAAGAATGAGATTGGAATAATTATCCCTTACCTTATGCCTGATATGCTTCGTATGTATCTGAAACTCATGTATAATGATTTAAATAATGTCATTGACTTATTATAGATTCATATTCACAGATATTATATCATATATGGTTCACTTAAGTGTTTATATTACCCATTCATTTGTCAATTCCATTTTAAAGTAGCGTTTTGCTTAAAATTGGTTCATTTATCGTACATGTTTGGACTAGTTGTTCTTGATATTATTATTAATTATATCATGATTTACATACTTACAGAATGTAATACATGATTTATATATAATATAAATTCAGTATGTATATATAATAGATAGATAAATGAAATGAAACACATCGTTCATGGAGACGGTAGGCTGTACGTACGGTTGAACACTGTTTTCCTTTCTTTATAGACTTGAATGGAAGTAAGTAGATGACACACACATATATATATATATATATCTCTGTGTATAAATAAATCCAATAGCTTCATTATGTCATATATTTCATTATAATTCATTATATATACTTTATAATCATTCTTGAATGGTTAATCATGGAAAATGAATATCATCCCGTTCGTGGAGACGGTAGTCCATATGTACGTACAAGCGATGATATCATTCCCATGATCATGAAATTATATTGAAGTGTATGTATAATATTACAGAATCAATATAACTTTACAATAAACATATATAGTTATTTATTTACACCATTATACCCATCCATGTAAGGTGGTGGTGGAATAACTGATTACACCACGACGTGGAGACGGTATTCCGTACGTACGCACGCATGGTGATTTCATTTTCCGTAGGATGGATAGAAGATGAAATAAGATTGTTTCATATTCAAAATAACAGATAATTATATGAGTGACACTGATTTTATTACTTTATAATGAATCAACTAATTAAGAAGGAGTTGAAGAAGAATGAAACTTGAGAGAATCGAAAGAAGAGATTACATGTTCTTCGACGCAGCTCCATTAAACCTTCTCTTAAGGAAGTAGAGATGATCTTTTTAGAATACCAGATCCTCCAGAATGATTCTAGGGAAGTGTAGAAGAGAAATTGGCAGGGGTTGGATGAAATTCAAGGCTCAAAAGGGTGTGGAGAGAAGAGGGAAGGGGTGCCCTTTTTATAAGGGAGAAAAGGGGCATCTTTGGAAAAACTTAAAATATTATTTTATAATAAAGCCATATTCAGTTTTTAAAAGATCCAAATTGATTTATTTATAAGATAAGGTGGGTATGGGTCGAAATCATCTCGACCAATAGATTTTAGACCAGTTTGGGTCATTATGTTAACCTTATCTTTTAGTTTTAACTCTTAATTTATTAGATTGACATTTACCATGTCATTCTGTATTTTTATATTATATAGTTAATAAACAAACCATATACATCCAAGCTACCCCCCAAGTGGTCCATTAATGATACACCTATCATGATATATGTATCTTGGCCAAAAATTAGATTTTTAGGAATATAATAACAAATAATAATATAATATTTGTTTTAAAAACTATTTTATGTCAATTTAGAAACTATTTGGTAATTGATTATTGTGAAAATCATAACAGAATGATTAGTTCGAAAAAAGTTAATTAAATTAATATCATGTAATATTAACCTAGAAAATTAGTTTAATTCATAAAAAGTATGAAATTACATTTATTTGGGTATTTATAACATCAATTATGTCAATATTTCATTAATAAGGTAATTACTTCATCATCATTGTGTCATAAATAAATTAAATTATTTAATGTCTAAAAATTATAAATAAAATACCATTATGTAGGAAATATTTTTTATCTTTCTAATTAATATTTATAGTTGAATTTACCTTATGTATATCCCTATATTAAAAATTATTTTGTTATTAAACATTGATTTTAACTATTTTAACCCTTCTTTAAATAAATTAATAATAAATGCCCTAATCTAATCCAGGTTGACCTAAATGGTCAAATTTCATTCCAAGGGTTGTTTTTTGGTCTAATTACACTTATCCAATAGAATTTGGACATGTGTTAGGGTAATAATAAAATCATTTTTACCCATAATTACCCTATTTACTTTTAACCGTGGTAAATAAAAGTAAAAAGTTACTATTCATAAAAAATTATTTTTATCTCATTGAACCACATTTTAGTCCTTGATATTAACTATGTCTCTCAGATTTTTTAATTTCCAATAAAAAAAGATGTAAAATTATGTTTTATGTGAATTTCCAAATTCTCCTAGGAGGTTGGTAAAAGACGGTGAAAAGTTCAATAAAATATTTATTTATCTAAAATTTTTATAAAATGACTCCAATAAATTACATTGAACATATATAAATATTATGTATCAATTTTGACCTAAAATAAATTTAAATAAAATAAATATTTATTTAAATAAAAATTCTGGTTTTAAATAGTAACCTAGTGTTTTCACTATTCATAAAAAATCGAAAGTTTTCAGAAAAATTCCAAAAATTCACCCTAGGCTAATTTCGATATTCTGAATCAAAAAATGAAGTCCATTTTGAAAGATAAAATTTATAAAATTTCAAAAAGTGGGTATTACTATTCATAACGGCTAGTTCATAATAATATTATAATAATATCTCGTTTAGTGAAACTCAGTATTGCATACTACACACGCTATCGAGGAAAGTCACGATTGCATGTAATGTAAGCCATGTTTGGGTTGCGTGTAGTGAAAGGCTCCTTTGTTGTTTCATATAACAGAATCCAATCATATTTCATTTATACATTGAATATATATATATATACACTCAATGTTGCGTATTACATAATCAAAACTTATTTCATTTATACATTAAACAAAATCTATACTTAATATTGTTTAAAATAAATTCCACAAAACAAACATGAAATTTTGTGTAACACGAGCCAAGAATGGTGTTGCATATACTATACGATAATACGGTGTTGCGTATAGCGTAAGATAATCTTGGTGTAGCGTACAACAAATGATATCAAAGAAATTAAAAAAATAATTCTCATAAAATCTCGGGTTGTTAAAAAGATCCACCACCCAAATGATGCGAAGAAAAAGATGGATATAGGGAGAATCCTAAAACACTATGCCCCTTATGAGCTCATCCACTGCAAAGTGGATTTGTCTTGGAAATCATGGTGCAATTTGGGCACCATAATGGGGTTCCATAAGAATTCATAAAAATGGTTGATGAGAGAGAAAGGGGTGTCTCATCATATATACATGGAATGGAAAGTAAGGGGGTAATATAGAAATGTGTCCCAACATATGTAATGGAATTTATATTCATAATATAAAATAATTTCTTTACAGTAAACGAGGAGAGATAAATCCCTTGTTGCATTTTGGCATGGAAACAGGTCTATATGGGAGGCATTAATGAGAGAGAAAGGGGTCTCTCATCATTCAAACAGAAGTAGGGAAGTATGGGGTAGGTTAAAAAGCATAACCAAATTTTTTAATTGAATTTAAAAGGGTATAACAACATAATAAAATTAGGGAAATATGAGAAAGGATGAAATCCCTTCCATGGAAGTGTGATCCCAAAGGCCTGGGAGAGGTTTGAGAGAGGCTTCTCCGGAGATTGGGGTGCCTTGGGATTATTCTAGAGGGAGGATGGTAGAAGTTGGTATAGCTCCAAATTCTTTGATTGAAGAGTAATTGATATATTGTTATGGATTATGTAGGAAAGGAAAGGGAATTCTATATTATTTAGGTTTTTGACACAACACATTAATATAATCAAAACACAAAATGACCCATTGTTTTTCCCAGAGTTTTTGCTGATGTGGAGTTGAAAACATTATTTTATAAGTCTTGTGGCCTATCTTCTTAAAATATTAGGCTTTCTAATGTGGAGGTGAGTCACACTCTCAAAGAAATATATTTAAAAAGTTAAAAAGTTTTATAAGATGTGGAGGGTATAATAATTATTTGTAAAGTAAATTAAACAAACATAAAATAACATTATTTTAACGGTAAAAAATATATTGGTATAAAATCCCATTTATAGTATTGCATTACATCACTATTTTGTCATTATGATTCCATAAAACACATTATATATTTAAATGATATTTAATTTTTACCAAAAAATTCTACTATCTCAGAAAATAATAAAAATTCACAGTTTGATAATTTTGACGTCCTGATTATAAATATAGTATTCATTTTATGTATATAATTTTTTAAATTTTTAAATTTTTATTTTTAAAATAAAAACCATCATTTTTCAAAAATTCATGGGTTCTGACAAAAATGGCTTTCAAAACATAATAATAATTAAAATTGTATTCCTAAAAATTACACCATCATTTATATATAATAAAATTTAATTTGTTAATAATATTTCATTAAAATATTCTTTAATTCAAAAATCCATTAATTCATCAAAATATATTTCTTAATTGAATATTAACTAAAAACACAATTTGTGCTTTAAAAACTATTTACAAAGTAATAATAATAAAATTAATGTATATTAATTATAATATAAAAAAATAATTCACATAATCAATAGTGCTAAGGTCTTGTTATATAACCCGTTATAAGAGCCACAAAAGACATAAGGGTAACATGTGAGATGGTGAAAAACTCTTGGGGTGGCTTGGATAACATTGCTTGGGGGGGTAATCTCTATCGACATTCACTTCTCACATAGGTAGTTCTGTTTGAACATAAAGTGTCGATGCATGGCTTGGGATAGGTCAATTGAGAATCTCAAGGATAGAACTTCCTTTCAATGTTTCGAAAAATGGGCTTCATATAGAGAAATTCTTCTGGATGAGGTCATCGCATCCTCTGTCTGAGTAAATTGTATTTGTTAAAGCCATAAATTTATACTAATCATTTGATCAACATTCAACGACGATATTAGCAATGCTCAAAATTATTAATGGTATTTTAAAATCCAAAAAACATAAAACCACGGAAGTTAATATTTTATATAACCATTTTACATAATAAGTCATTTAATTAGATCAATAGGAATTTTCATTTATAATAGTTATGGTCGTCACAGTCATATTCTAATTTTTTTTACATATGTTAATGTCTATAGAATAGTACAAGGATGTATTGAAAAATCACATTAAAAAAATATTATAACTCAATGATGAAATTTGTAAGATTAAAGATAAAATTTATAGTATTTTCTCTTTTTATGTGGATTTTATTATTTTTTAAGGAGTATAATAAGAAAATTAGTGTTATTGAAGATGAGGATTCAATTTTTAACATAGAGAACTTGAGGTTCTCAGTCATGGATGAGAGGATAGAAAATATTGAGTCTTTAGTAGATGAAACAGAAAATAATTAAGATTATTTAATGAGTATAAAATAAATATCACAAATATTGTATAATAAAGAATGATTTTATATCTAATCACTTTATTTATTTAATCCATTTTATCGAATGAAATATACTTTTCATGAATTATTCTCCAAATACATTATTTTTTATATTATTCAATTTTATTTTGTTCAATTTTATTTCTTTTATACATTGAATGAATAATTATTCAAACTCATCTTTTCGGAATTATTTTTTCTATCAATTTAGGAAAACATAGTAAATTCAATATTCCTTTTTGAAAATCAAAAAGGGGGAGAAATAATCAAAGGTGGAGTAAATAGTTCAATAGAAGAAATAATATAAAGTAGATAAATTATCTATATAAGATAATATAATTAAAGGGAGTATGTGATGTAGTCATATATTCTATCATATCAAGACCGATGAACAAAAAGATGTTATAAACATAGGATGATTTACGATAGATAAAGATAAGACATTTCTTATATAAAATTACATTGATTTTATTAAATGAACAATGGGTTGTTATTTTTTCAGGATAATAGTGTTTCATTTTAAGAAAAAATTTCCTTTACATAATGGGGGATATTATTGTGTCAATAGTTTAATTTATAGTTTTCTATTCATTTGTTTGGAAATAAAAAACTTGTTATTAAAATATTATTTTACTAACGATATATGAACCGAGTGTTCTGGAATGTTTCTATAGAAAACATTGTTTTCTACTTAATGAAGATACAGTTTTTATGTAGATGAATACAAACTTTTTGTTCATTAACCTGAACCATTAGAAAGAATATTTGATTGGTTAATTCCACCGAATTAAATCCTTTCCATCTGTTTGGCTAAGTGGTATATCCATCAATATGACCGAAGTCATCAACATTAGACTGATAGTAGTTCAAATACATCAAATTGAACAATGTTTAGTTTAGTCGATTGATAACAAATATTATAGTCCATAATAATGTGAAATGTTTATAATCAGAGTAGATGGATGTATATCTATCTGATAAAATATATTACAACATTGTAATGGTGATGTCCAAACAACATTTGGTGGAAACGTTTTACTATACACTCTAGTGATGAGAATCTATGGTCATTCCAAAAATCTCCAAGAATCATCAAAATACTTCCATTTAAGTATTTCTATAATTTAGACTGAATTGGATGATCTTGGATATTATGTATTTTTAACTCATTACATTTGATGTTTTCCTTGAAAAAGATATCATTCTTATAATTTGAAATTTTTGAGAGAGTTTAAGATCTAAGGATTTGTTGTGAGGATTGTAAATTCCATAGTACATTTTCATTTGTATGTTGAGGTTTATATCAAGTGATTCTAGGGATATAAATATAGTTGGTTCTGATACAATGGATGTAGGGATTAAAGGTATATGAATAAACCGAACTCCAATCCTCGTATAATGTGATTTCGGGGTATGAGAAAATTGAATTATTCTTCTATTTACATTGAGGGAATTCCTAGTATAGAAATATAGGCCATTACAATTAGTTTGAAAATTATGAATATCTTAATTAAGATACAAAAGAAACCCAAAATAATTAGGTTAAATGTTGGAGTTAAATTTTTAAATCTTTTATGTAATTGTCACATTATTATAATATTTCAAATTACATGTTTCTATATGTTTTATATTCCACATTGAAATTTATATTTGTGACATTATTTTACTAGTTTCTCTAATAACTATATTATCATACTATATTTTCAATGATTAACAACTCTAAGATATTGAATGCATTATGTGTCTTATATAGTCTTATTATTGAATGAATACAAAGTCTAATATTTTTAAATAAAAGTGACTTTAGATTTTTTTTGTATGTATAATTTGTTACAAAAATTAAACCACACTTGTATCTATCATAAAATCCAATTATCTAGTAGTTCATGATGAAAAGATTTTATGGTGGATATTTCAGTCCTCACAAAAACAATTTCAATCCCATTAAAAATTTATCAATTAATGGGTATTGTATTTTCTCTAAGGGGGTAGATTCTTAGTGTTATTTTTAATTTTTATTGTGTTTTGTGAGTGCTATATATTAGAAAAAATTTCGTTCGGGAATTACATTAATCTTGTGGTTGAATTAAATTTTAAAAATTGTTTATTAACCTTATATGTTCCATAAAATATGAAATTAAATCATAAATTATTTTAAATCTCTCTTTCTATCTCTGTAATTTTATTAAACCATAACTGATCATCATCACAAGGTAATTTTTTCATAAATAGAGATGTGAAATAATAAATTAATTACTTATTATTACCCAGCCAAGTGATTATAAATCTTTGATCACTCTTGAATTAACCCACTCACATATATCATAAGTTTTTATATAATCCTTAGATGACATGTGTTTGAAAGATAATGAATAAGCAAAGAAAATTTTAAATATAAATATCAATAGTATACTATTTTTTACAAAATAATACATACTTCATATTATTTTAAATTTGAGGGATCAAATTAATAATCATAGAGTTTCTTAATTGGGATAGGGATAATGTCATTGGCTCCGACACTATGTGTCTACTATGTTGTCACAAGAGATTCATTATAGTATAAAATAATATAAAATGTATAGAAAATCAAGCTTTTACTTACCCTTATAAACATTAGTGAGTCACTTCTATTTTGAGGAACATTTCTATAAAATATGTAGTAATGTTATTCAGGATATTGTACACATTTCAATATCCCTAAAATAGTTCAATACTTTTGGAATCATATTATATAACAATTCCTAGATCCCATTTAGTAAAATGGGATCTGTATGTATATCTCGATAGTTGAAATTTTTGAGTTGGTGATCTCCATCACTCCAAACTTGATTTTGTTCCACCATGTACACCTTATTCATTCAGATGGATGATATATTAATTATTTGACGAATTATTTATTGATTTGGTATGATAAGGGAAATGAGAATTTTTTTCATATCCTAATTATTCTGGATATTTCCACTACAAGATGTATTTCTTCAGAAAATCCATAAATTATGTGGTCAATTTAATGTTGATGACCCATACACAGGACACTCATACACAATAGACCCACATACATGTGGCTAATATTGTTCCCCGACAATGAAATATATTCTTCCTCTATGAATCATTCACTTATTTGTAATGAAAAATAAGAAAAATATTCCTATGAATATTACTCATATTTTCACTATTGTATGACCTATATTCCAACATTGATAACTCATATGGTAGTAAATTTCACACGGATAAATCATTCGTAGAATAGTTGATGACTCATATACTATCAATTTCCTAGGAAATTTCCATCATTCGACCAAAAACTCAAGAATCAAATATCAAAATCTAATCTTTTTTTTACTTTTCCCATTAATGGATTAAGAATAATTTATATTTTTATTTAAAATACAATTAAAAATTTAAATTGTAGTTCCAAAAAACATGGTTGTATTTTCAATTAATTAAATGAATGAGTGAAAAATTAAAAAAACATATGATTAAACCCATTTAAATTATTAATTCCTGATTAACACTACCCCATGATTCTCTCTCATTATTATGGATTCCAGAAAAATAATGGTTAAACTATATAAAATACTAAATTAAAAAAATATGGCATGATGATAATAGACATAGTGTAGAAAAAAAACCTTAAAAATATTAGTAGGAATTCATTTAATAAATGAATATAATTATAAAAATAATATATATATATTCCAATACAATATAAAAAATATATGTATGAATATATGTAATCATAAAAGATACCCATCATACAAAATTGAAATGTTTTTCTTATAATTTATAATATGAAATGAATTATTATATAAGAAAAAATCATATAGGTTCTATTAGTGCTTATATTTTCAAGCTTCTTGGGGGTTATATGAAATTTGATGTATCTTGAAATCTGATGGAAGGGTATTTATATATGAAAACCTTATCACTTATAAAGTATTTCATCATGCCACATTTGGGAAAAAAATCCATTTCTAGTTATTTATTGGTCGTACTTATAATCTATAATGTATTATTAAATTTTATTAACTATAGTTATAACTAACATCACAAACACACTCCTCACCATTATAATGGAAATGAAATGTGGCACTATATAGAATTGGATAACCCACTTATTATTAGATATAGGAAAAATAATTGCCACCGTAAATAGTGTTTCCACTTATTTAATTACAACAATAACTAATGTGCGGTTCATATTAATTTTTATTTTCCTATCAAGATTCAAAATCTCATTTATGATAATTCTATACATGTAACAAAATGGGATAATTCATGAATTATCATCTAGGGATGAAGTTGTAATGGTATCCAAGTGGTAAAAACAACCATGTAATCCTAAATATCATAGTCCTGGGTTTAGTTCGTGTATTTATTTAGAGACAAACATTCATTTATGTCAAGGGCGAACCACACTATGATGGATTGAAGGAATCATCATTGGTTTGAAAGAAGTTTCAGTTGTGATGATGACATGTCTTGGCAATGCAACGACATTTGTTCTGTCATGATTATGATGTAGGAAGCTAAAACTCTACAGTAGATGATGAACATAAGGAATCGATGATGACAGACCTCAGGTGGAGATTGTTTTGGTCGAGTATTGAAACTATGATAGGTTTAGTTCCATAGTAGAAAATTATCTTGGGTGACAGATAATGATGGACCTTAAGGGTGATTCAAGGGAACAGTGAAGGGTATTGTGATCATGCAGTGGGGTTAAGGCATTGAACAAATTGATGAAGGGAAAAAATATAATATTCCATAGGTGAGGCCTATATAATGTTATTATTGGGAGGATATTTAAAAAAGTTTCATATTGATATAGTTAGAGTGTATGGATTTTTTCCATCGATACTAGGAACCATTCAGTCTGTATGGTACATTCCTTGTTATTCAATCTTGCTGTGTGGGTGTCCGAGTATCATTTACATCATATATAATGTGTTCACTCTATGAGTATTTTGGCCTTCAGGTCATGTACTTGGCCTATGTTTCATATGTATTATGATATATGTATGGTTACCGCTCATTCTTATTAAATAATGAAAAAATGAACAAAATATTAATTCCATTATGCTTTGGGAATCATGTGATTATCATAGAGCCCTTTCTTAATCAAAAATATGAAAATATGGTAGATTCCTTATATATTAGGAATCTATTAATAATTTTCATAAAAAAACGCTTCTTTTTTTTCTTCTAAAAATAATTGAAATTAATATGTTTTTAAATGTTACTATCTCTAGAATAGGTTGAATCCAAAAAATGGTAAGATGTTTTGAAAATATGAAATGGGGATGAGTGTATTCTCATATTGTGTATCTTCTACAAAATGTACATTCTTCATCGAGTATATTTGAGTATATATTTCAAGCTATATTATAAATTTGTAAAAAATCAATAGATCTAAAAATAAAATTAAAAATATATTTTTTAATCACATAAATGAAATATATATTTATCACTTCCATGTTGATAATAATATTTAGATGAATATTAAAATCAATTGCCTACTATGTGGGTATATTCCTAAATCATCAAATAGAATATAGTCTCATGAATAATTATTAAGTTTAATTTTATGGAATTAATTATTTTAGAATAAAAAAAACTAAAAAAAAATCAAAAATATGGATACAAAACACAAAATTTCCTAATAATATATATCTTATTGAATTAAATATATTAAAACAGACTAACACACCATAAAATATATAATATTTATCTTAATTACATTAATTAGGAGATAATTTTTCAAAAATTGTGCACTTAATAGGTGTGTATAATGTTAATGAATTCAATTTTCCATTATATCATTTTTACAATATTTTTTGGAATGTGGATTTATTTATACATAAATCATTATATTGGTGTTTCTGTGATCTTTTTTTTTCAAATTGGATTGAATTTAAACATGACTTCTTCTCTCCTACCAAAAATTAATTATTGGTAGAGTGAGGTATAACATTAAATGATAATCCTAAATCAAAAATATTATCTATAAAAAACCCCCTTATAGTCAAATGAATAGGAATGTTTTCATTTATCTTCCCATTTAGACTGAATGAAATCCTAAATAATAGATAATTCATTCCTACCCAATATTAATTTCATATCTTCATTTAATATACTTTTATGTAAACACTTAACTATAGAACGATTTACACATTTGACTGTTTGTGTCACAAAAACAATTAAACTAATATTAACAAATACATTCCTAAAATTAACAAACAAAATTCTATCATAATGTAAAAAAATTTATATATTAATTGGTACTCTTTGAGGAAATGGTTGTGGAATAATATTTTTTGGGAATTCATTATATATAATATTCATACCATTTAATTTATAATTTTATTTCCTTTTTATTTTTTAGGGACCAATACTGGTGATTTTTTTATGTACTACTGGTATGATTGATTGTAGTATGTTTCACATATATTACTATATCAGTAGTGGAAACCATAAAGGATATTTTCCATGAACTACTATATAGATTAATTTCTCAAATATTTGTTTTATTCATAATGTTTAGTTATATTGATAATTTAGTTATCCCAATTCATAAATTTTTTGTTCACTCATACAATTGATTTTCTTAACTATAATTGTTATTAACTTTTTTATGTTGTGTTGATGATTATGAATTTCATCTATATTAAGCTCAATCATAGGGTTTGGTTGTGAATATATTCATGGAGGTGGTAATCATTTATTTCTTTACCCCTATATGTATCGAGGATTTTGGTTAAAAATTTGTCCATAGTTATTCACAAATTATTTTTAGGTTGATTGGAGTTAGTAACTATCATTTTATTTTATTAATATACATAAAATAAATTATAAGTGTAAATATGTTTTTTCCACTAGAATTTATTTTTAAAATTCTATCCCTATAAATATAACATCATGGTTATAAAATTATTATTCCATGAATGGGAATTAAATTTCGAGGTTGTATTTTAGAGATATTATACTACAGCACATGGTAAAAAATGGATTCAAATCATTATTCCTCTATGTTATTACATTGAATAGAAACTTTTTGATGCCCATAATGTTGACATCTCCATGTTAATTATTATTATTATATTGTATATGGTGGAATTTTGAAATAATTTAAATCAATTAATGTATACAAATCACTCATTTCAAAAATCATTGTGCATTTTGGTATGTTATTTATTATATTCATAAGAGTATTGTGAATTTAATATAGGAATTCTATGATGGATGAAAAACAGTCCGTATTTTCTCTATTTTCAATAATCCCTCATAAATTTATAAATAAAATTACATGCTACTAATCAAATGTTCCGGAAAAATAGTAAACAATATCATTAAACCTTTGTATTACTCAAGAATGCTTTTCTGAGCACCTCTTAATCTCATAAATTTTCTTTCAAATAATTTTTTACTTTTTATGGGAAATTATTTTTAAAAAAATAGTTCTTTAAAATCATATCAATTTTATATAGTTATAGAACAAGAATAATAAAAAAACACATTTATATATTCTATCAACTCAAAATGAAAAATGTACCGTTTTAATTGTCTCCTTGGTGAAACCCTAAGGACCCAAAATATCACACAAAATATGAATTTACATGATAATGGAAACATGCATAATTAACAGGTACTATTTAATAGTTGGATTACAAATAGATTAATCGTGATATTAGTTGAAATCTTAGTGTCAATTATAAGCATTACAAATAATATATTTTTTTATTCAAAATCATGTTTTCACAACACATTATGAGTTATATTGTATTTAATGGGATTTAAATATTTATAAAATACATTATCTCCCTTTGGATGATTTTGTAATGGATTGGTTTTTTCAACCCCTTATTGAATATTTGTAATAAATTTTATATCACAATATTTTATAATCACTTTTTACCTCTAAAATAATAATATCATAAGTAATCAATTATATTTATTTTTGGAACAAATTATACTATTATATTTACCAAATACCTAGAAATTGTTTTTCCAAATTAAAAATTTATTTCTTATCTAAAAACTACTCAAATTATAACAGTTGTTGATTATTAATACCAAATTAAGTAAAAAAGCATACCTTATTAATGAGGAATTTTTTTGATACAAGTCATAAAAATATATCAAAAAATAATATTATTTTCTTGGATTATATAGTAAGGAAACATCCAAGGTCATGTCACTTTATCGATATAGTTTCTATGTTCAATTGAAAATTTATATACTTAAAAAATAAAGGGGGTAGTGATGGCTTTTAAGAAAAAAATTAAATATTAAAAAAATCATGAAATAATTCCATGATTTATCCTTAAAAATCATAACCAATTCTAGAATAGCTTAGAATAACATTTTTATTAGTTTTTACTCAATTCGCAAGGCGCAAAATCAAATATTTCAACATCCACATGAAGTTGTGATCAATAAAGCAAGAAGTCAAAATGATCACTAGTGATCTAAAACTTATATATCCCTATGGAGACATACTAGAAAAAGTCTGTGATTAATGAGCGATCCAATTACTCTTCATTTATCATATAGTCAAAAATAATTTGTAATTGAAATAAGTATAAATCTATCATCTATTGTATAAATATACTTCAACCTATGTATTCATGATTACAAATCACTAAAATATATATATTATTTCCCCTCATCATATTTGAACTAATTTACCATTGGGGTATTTAAAATGAAATTACATAATTAACTAAAAAATATCTTATTTAAGATCAAATAAAAAAGATATAATTTAAAACATTTCATTGGAATGGAAATAAACCATGATACCATTTTTTGAAAAAAATATGAATTAGATTTTAAATATAAATGACCAGGTAAGAAAATCTATAACATCTCCATTTCAATCAATTATAATTATTTTTTTTCTTTTTCAAAAAGTGTTATTGAGAAATATAAAGAAAAATAGATATTCACATTTATAAAATCTATCTAATTATTAATTATTACCTAACATAAATAATTTTTTCAGTAAAAAAAATTTATTTTATTCTTTGGATATTCTAAAGAATACATCTATAATTTGATTTATTAAGTTGTTATTTATAGGGATATTTGTGGAGATAATGTTTTTTTCTAGTTGTATTAGAAATAAATTTTTTTTATGGAACCTAAATTTAATTATGAACTCCTTAATCATCATACAAGAAAGGTATACCATCAAAGTGTCTCATATTCAATATATTTTCATAAATTTAATTTAGTTATAAACTGAATGTAACCTATCATGATTTTAATATTGTTTTGAATAAATGTTCCACACATTTGTTTGACATTATAAGACACTTGAAATAAATATCTAGTATACTTATAAAATATTAACAGTAATTTGAACTCCCTCATATCCAATTGATTTAACATCCCGAATTGGTTAAAAAACTAAAATACCAAATTTAGATAAATCAAAATATTACTGGTTCATTAGTTCCATCCCCTCAATAACTAAATTATTAGTAGAAAAATTCCTGCATCAATAAATACTACAAGGGAATAGTTTTAAAACTCAACACCATAAAATTCCTCTATAGTACTATATTTAAAAGATTATAATGAACAAAAATGAAATATAGAATACAAAATTATAAAGTTAATTATAATATATTGAAACTAAAGTTAAATAAAAAACATTGTACCCCTACTCATATATGTTTAATGTCATAGGATAATCGGTGATTGGGAATGTAGCAGACATCGATTCCATAATTTCCCATCCAACCCATGATGACTTGTGTGGCCTATAGTTTCTAGTGTTGTACTATCATATTCATGAGATCCTTATAACATTAAAAGAGTTCAAACATGATATTATATCTTATATTGTTATATTATGGTTATTTTATTCTATATTTAATACCTTAATTTATTAGTCTCATGAACACCATTCATGCATGGTGTTACCTGAATGGAATTAGTATAAATTTAAAATGTTTATATTTGTGGAAGTATTTTATCATCCCAATATCCTCCTTAACCACTACCATATGCTATGTTAATAATAAAAATATCTTTGAGAACCATTTACATTAATGTTTTGGTTAATGAAATCATTAATCGTCAATAGACGATATTAATTCTTCACCACTATTTGAATGAATCACTAGTAGTCAATATACAACATCAAACACCTTTTATCCTTCTCAAAAAATAGTAGATCTCTCTAATGATACAAGAATGCATTGGTAAGAAAGAATTAATACCAAATATTAACCCAGATACCATTATATAATAAAACTGATTTTCAACCACAATATTAATATAATAACATCTGTGAAAATAACATTAATGAGGTATATTACCTATTGTAGAATATTATTTACCTCTTCTAATAATAAAAAAGGAATTAACCACTCATATAAATATATAGTGATTTGATAATTATAACACAGAAACCCATTTTTCATATGTCCTTCTAGAATAAACTCTGTATGATATACATAAATATTAGAATAAATAGAATTATTTGATTGAAAATAAATACTATCTTTCACATAATGAATAGAATATATTAATTTTCAGACATCTTAAAGTCACATGAATAGATGAACTCTATCCCACAATATTTGATTTACTCTTATCATCAACATGTATACATAAACCTCATAAACATGAATCAAAATATCATCCATTAGTGTTGATTACTAAATAGGTTGAAAGACCATATAAATTGACCATTATTGTTCTCTTTTTAATCTATCTTTATTAAAAATAGTTAAATAAATTAATATACATGGAATAGTTGAAATTATCCCATTATACCTTGAACCACCAAAGGCATTCCAAGCATATCAACTACCACTGTAAAATTTTTCCAATGTATAACTCTGGTAACTTGAAATTCGTTATGTCTACATTCACTGTTCCTCTAAAAATTACACAAACCTAGTAAAAATACATTTTCCATGAATAATATTAAACACATCTATAAATAACTTAAGGAACATCTATCCATATATACCAAAAATTTTGGGATTGATATTTTGGTTGATGAAATGGATTTTGCATTATCACATTGTACACAGGTTGACACAAACATCCATAGTTTATTGCACACAAAAATAACAATGATATATACCCATAATAATAATAATTCACGTAAATACACACACATAAGGGATGATAGGTTAAAACTTCTTATAATCTTGAGTAAGGGGATCTACACCAGTGATGCAATTACCCTACGAATTAATCGAAACTCTTTCCTTATCCTCTAAATATGTAACTCTATTTTCCCCCATGAACAACATAAATCGTTGTAAAATCATTCTTATATTTCTCTTCCTTTATTAGGAACTTGTAATAATTCATAGTCCTCTATCAAAATAGATTTCTCTATGATCAATCTCAATGAATAAATCTTATTAAAATTATATTTGGATAAGGATGATCACAACATACTCATGAACACTAGATCACCCATACAATATAGAAATGATTACTATTTATTCTTTATTCATAGATTAATATTTAATAACACCTCTTAAAACATATCCTTAAATAGGTTACAATTGATTAAATATATATCACAATCTCTCAAGTCTAATTTCAACCATCACTGTGATTACCCATGAAGCTTCCATAAATCATGATGAATCCAAGGATCCTTACACACGTTAATATGATATAAGGACATATTTACTCCCTCTAACCATTAATATATTTTCATTATTAGAAATATGTGGCTTATAAATTAGTAATTTATTCCACTAGAACTCCCAAAAAGTGAATCCCCATGCCAACACTAAAATAGGTTCACCCTCTTATGAATAACAACATGTGACTTTATTACTATAACTTCATCTAACATATGAATTTAACGAAATTTAAATATAAAATAAAAAATTATTTATCCTATACAAAGGAAAATATATATTCTAAAAAACCAAATCAATACATCGTTTTTTGATTCCTGAGTTAGTATTCCATAAGTCAAAAATCCTATTAGAAATATCAACTGTCATTGTGTTTCTAGTGCTGAAAAATTAATTTTGGGTATGATTTCACCCTCGTGAATATCATGAATTGATTTTCTTATATTTAATATAATAAAATGAGTGAAAAAACCATATATTAGAAATACATTTAAAATAAATATAATTTTGCTAAATTATAAATAAATAGGAACAAACCATAATAGAAATTTTACAAAACCCTCATATAAAAAACAAAAAATTATAAAATTTAAAAACATGGAATTACAGAAAAAATTATATATTAAGTCCCAAAATACAGAGGAAAACTAAGATAATATGTCGAAATACACCCTATATAATATATAAATTTTAAAGGAAAAAATAATAAGTGTAAAATGAAAATCATATCCACTCTACATGGCCGAATATCACAGCTAGATCATAATCATATTTATATCCCAAAAGGAAACCTAATAAGAACCCCCAAAATAGGATACCCATTTTCAATTACCTATATCATTTAAGACAATGTTTATATAAACACTAATCTTTGTATCTAGGTTTTGAAAATTATTTTATTGTAGGATGACACTATGATTATATTTATTTTATTTCATAAAAAATGAATACCTACACATTTGAAATGATCTAGAAGAAAGGAACCAGAAAAAAAATTTAAATAATTTTAATTGAAAATTGATATGGTTTCAATGTCCAAATTAGATAAACAAAGTTACTAAAACGTTCAACATTAAAAAATTGGTTTTAGAGAATTTATGCACAACATTAGGCATAATTTATGTAAATCACCACACAATGGATTATATACTAGGTCATCAAGATAACCCAAGATATAGGGAAAAAATATTGTATCCATACAATTTATATTAATGTGACCACTAACTATACATTTTTGATGAATGCTTGATCAGGTTCCCCCACTATTCCGAGGGAAATCATAATTAGATGTACATATTTGTTAATGTAAAATAATAACCAATATTTCATATAATGGTGAAAATAAAATATTAATATATAAAATGATTGATATAATACCAACTTTTTAGATCCCCCATGGATTGTAAAAAATGAATCAATATGACCTAATACATCAATCATTATGTCTATACTAATACCCTTGACCACCATCTTAAAGAAAAATCACTTGGTACATTAAAAATGGAAACCATATGACATGAAAATTACAAAAGGAAATATTTATCAATTATATAACATAAAACTTAACTATAGAACCCATAACCTAGATACCATGTGCTACACTAGAACAATTTGAGCTATAAACTCTAGAGTTCCCAAAATTCCTAAGGGATAGAGACTACTAATGTGGGTCTCAATATTCATTTGGGAAATTATATACCAACATTGATTATAATTAAATATAATTCATAATTAGATTCCAAAAAAATGGAATGACTTATCCAATTGATGGATAATAAAAATCAATAAATTTACATTAAATAAAAATAGGTATTATAAAACTAATTAATAACTAAATAAGTCAAAAAAATCTATCAAAATGAGATTAGAAATGATCCATCAACAAACTGAATAATAATAAAATATATTAACATAAATATTTCTATTATAAGTATGTATATATATACATGAAAAATCTATGATGGGAATGAAGGTTGTTTTAAAAATTAATTCCATGAATCAAAAAATCTGTCTCTATTGGGGGGAAAAATCTAGATTCTATAATAAATATGATTTCCATATAAAATATGACCAATAAATTTAAAATTAACTATATATATATAAAAAGTATAAATATATGAGTTTTATGAACACTTAGGTGACCATGAAAGGTGTGAGCATAAAATATATAATAGGGATCCATCAAATATTTCTCAACACAGTATTTATCTAGTGGGTGTATTCCTAAACATCTCCAAAAATTCACATATAAAAATAAATGTTATTATCAGTTATTGAGAAAGAATGTGTATCCTAGCAACCATGATGCAATACAATGAATCATAAAAACTAAAAATTGCCACTATATATGTACCAAGATTCTATATATTAATTTTCCAGCAATATAATGGCTTAATATCATAGTTTGGAAGGACATAAGGAAATTTTATTGCTCAAACCATAAAAATAGGAACATACTATGATAGGGATAAAACTATCCATGTAGGAATGGGAAAATTTTATATCATGTCAATCCTTGAGCCTATAGTTTGGAATAGGTGAAGTGGTATACATATTCATGGTGTTATTTCCCCAACCAATACTAAGTTTAGAGAAATCTTATAGCATGTTCCCTAAATTTTTTATACATCAAAGGTTGTAAAAAATTAATTATGTTTATATAAAAAAAGATATAATAGTGATGTATTCCTATCCTAGGGCATGGAATACACAATTTATATTCTCAAATGTTGCATAGTGGTTGATCATGGTCATCTCACTTGAAGATCATTGCAGTCTGGTCAATCACTTGTTCTAGTTCACCTAATCTAATTATTTTTTGGTTTTCTTATTATTTACTTAATATTATGTTTTTAATGGTTTTGGAAAACATACAATTAAAATAATTAAAAGAAGAATTCAAATATAGATGATAACAGATTAAAATCACCGAAGAAAGGTCTTGGTCCTAGGTTTGGATAACCCAGGTTCATTCATTATTTATTTATTGTTTAAATTCAATTTTATAATTCATTTTATGAAATATAATTAATAAATTTCATTACTTTGATTTAAATAGTGTGGGATTTTAACATGCCTCTAGCACAGAAAACCACACCTCCTCCATTAGTCAACTAGGATAACTCCTCAACTGAGAATGCTATCCCAAAAAGACTTGTCAACACCGTATTTCGTTTCATCCCTTATAGAAACTGCAACTCAACCGTATGAAGGGTTTTCCTAAGAGAAGGGAAGTAAAATGAATGAATAAACATAAAGGAAAGGATTTTTAAGTAGTTTCATGGTGGATGACTACCGCACACCTGTAATATTCCTATATCCAACATAAATTAGAATAAAAACATTTCCAATTGATGTGAAATAATGAAAAACATTGTGAAAACCTCTCATGGGTGCAAGCCTTGATTTAGTAACTATCCATGCAAAAGTGAAAAGTGATCATGATGGAATGATGGAATAGAGATTGAAATTATATTAAACTTAGAAAATAATGATAATGGAGAAGAAGGTGGAAAGACATTAATTAAAATATGAATAAATTATATGAGAAAATAATAAAAAATAAATAAATAAAATTCTAAATAGCTCGTATCCCCCTCTCTTAGGTTCCCTCAGATGGTGTTAGAAAGGATTTTAATGATTTGAGAGGTAGGGGGTCCTCTCCTTTTATAGGCATATTTCTATCTTCTGAATGTTGACATGTTCTTTGACCTATTAATGGGCCAAATAATGTGTGGACCCCTCAATGAATGTTCTTTATAAATGTGTTTTCTGGTCACCCTCAACGTTTCAGCTCATATGACTACCGATTGTATGAGTTATAATTTTTTCATTGGATGTTTTTTTTCTGGATGCACATTCTAGTAAGCTTCCCCAAAAATATAATCACCAATGGAAACCTTTATGACTTCCTCAATACCTAAAATAAATTTTAGAGATGTTCATATATGTTTTCATGCTATCTCTTGTAGAATATCTTAAATTGGAGGCATGTAGGCCAAGATGGATGTCCATTACGGTGGTGGGGTCCACATTGTCCGCCTAGAAAAATCATCAAATTAATTGATTTTTAAGGCCTCTAGATGATAGATTCAGTCCCCGGTCCATAAGACAAAAAATTAAGGGAATAAATTAAGTAATCTAAAAATACTAATAACTCAATTTGGAATTATATTTTTTATGAAATGGGAAAAATAAAATTGATGTAAATATCGATTAAAAATCAAGAATTAAGATTTCTAAACAATTTAGACCAGTTTCATTCTAAAATTAAAATTGCCAATTTTTTATAAAACAATTAAATAAATGGGTTCAATCATTGAAAAAAATAACAATTCACCATTATTGGATTAAAAATATGAACAAAAATTTTCTCGGTCAAATACCCTCCCATATAAACCATACTTGCCCGTTAACATAAAATCTCAACACGGAATTCAGAGGACATAAATGTTTCCAATATTAAAATTCCAATGAAATAAAATCAAACAATTTTCAATGTCAAATCAAAATATCAAAATTCCCCATAAAATATCAATTTAATTTCCCAGTTTTTAAAGAAATATTTAATTCATATATTTTAGTTTTCCCCATTGAAAAATGACAGAACTTCTTCTTTTATTCATTACATTTTCTCAATTCATTGTTATTAAACATTCTACATCGTGATATATCTCACCTTTGAATTTTGACTTTCATATTTCTTGATACAATTCATGTAGTGTTATTCCCATATCATAAGAACATTCACCTTATCTATAACCTTGTAAAAGAACTAATTTCTTCACTTTGTAATGAAAAAATCATCATAAAGTCATGAGGAATTTTTAATAAAGGTTTAAATAACTCTTAGGATTAAAGATGGTAGGATTTTATGTTTAAAAAATTAAGGCCCAAGGAGTATGTTTATCACCTAATTACAAGGCACATTATTAAAACTTTTAATCAAATTCTCCCCTTATAAGTTGCAACACCCACTTCCCCCAAATCTCAATGTATGGTCATGATAAAAGTGAAGCATAATTAATGATTAATGCACCCTATTAACTATTTTAAAATTTCATTTTTTTCCTTTTTTTCAAAATTTATGATTAGAGTAGACCTCACATCCATCACCTAACCACTTGTGATATAAAGATCATCAATCTGGAAAATGGTGATTTTTTGTTCTCCCAAATCACAACCTATTTTTTTCTCTTTTTTGGATCTTTTTGTCATTTTTTCCATTTTTAAAAAAAATCAAGAGTGGAAAATAATGAAGTAAAATGAATGATCCCAAATCCTTTTACAATTAATAAAATATCACCTGCAAACTTTTTCCATATAATGTATATTATCCCATCCACAATGAATCCCTTCACCCCCACACTTCATCTTTAAAATATCTTGTAAATACCAAGAGTAGGGTAGGAATGGAAAAAATGGCTTGAAACTGGATCATCCATATAAAGGGTATTCATGGACTCTATGGGATAAATGATGAAATAATGTAAAAATAGTTTTTAAGGAAATGTGATTTTCCAAATATGGTTCAATTTTTTTAAATGATCTTTCATACAATCATTGATTTGATAAGCTCAAATGGATGTTCGGGTAGGTGACATGTCCCAAGATCACTCAAAAATATGATCAAGAATAAATAAGAAGTACTTGGTCTAGAAATCCTCTCAGGAATGAGACATATGATATCGGACATTCACTCATGGAATGATTAGTAATAAAAAATCAATTCACGTGAATTTCAGAGATTCAAAGTATGAAAAATTGTAGGGAAATTTCATTTACATAAATCAACTAATTCCCTTAAATCATGAGTCATCATTTCAATATCCATGCTTCACATTAATCATTCAGTATCCCATTTTACTCATTAAATATCATTACCATTAAAATATAAAACATGGCATCACATGATTCATATGAAACTCATGTCTCCTATATAAGTTAAGTTAATAAATAAATCATGTGTGGACATGCAATTTTATCTTTAAATCTGAAAACTTGTTTTGAACCAAAAAAATATAAGGTGTTTGAAAGTTTAAACATTAAAAGTAATCACGTTTTTTAGATAAGGCATTAGTCCTATTCCTCTATTGAAGACTTCCTTTTCTCATATATGAACCTATAAAAATTAATTACTCACTTAAGAACATGGATCATGTCATTGAATCTCAAAAATATAAGGATGAGTGGGCTGCATATTTGGCTAATAAACAATGAAATTTGAAATATAAAAAACTTTTAAACATAAATCATGGTATGATCCCACAAGTGGGACCTAAAATCGTACTACCTATTGTGGGTAATTCCAGCTATTATTGATAATATGATGGTGGGTGGATATTCTTTGACATGAACCACCACATGTGTCTTTTCCCAGTATCCACATCTGAATTCATATTGAGGCTGACTCCTTGAATAGTGTACACCAGATCCTCCCACTTCAGAATGTGGTACAGCTTCCATGGCTGGGGTAAGATGAATTATTGAGCCTCCTACTACTCTGTTGCTACTTGTGCAACCATCTTATCTTACAGTGCTAGCATCATGGGGGCTTAAGCCTCTTGTCTAATTTCAATAGGTTGAGGAACTTGAATATATTCATTATGGGGATCCCCTATTATATGATCAATGAATTCTAAGATCCCCAGGTGTTCCTCAATAGGTTCATCTTCTTTTTCCTCATCATCCTTCCGATCATAATACGAGTCAGTCATTTCTGAAAATTCATAACAGTTGAGAGTTATACTAAAATTAGTTTCAATAAAATTAAATGAGTTTGAGTTCAAGATTGTATAATCTCTGTGAGTAGGTTTGTCTTTAATATTTTCCTTGGTGTAATGTGCCTCTTGGATTTGATTATCATTGGATGGAGGTAGGTAGTCTGGATCATCCACCTTCAGTTCGACATGTATTACTTTGTTGCCTTCAGTGAAGATCAGGGGCACTTCTTTCTTGGCCTTGAATCTTTGAAATTAAATTTCAAGTATTTCAATCATTCTCATCAAAACATGGGGTGAAATCCATGTCTCTTGGAATATTTGAAACAATTTTAACATTATCATAAGATATTAATCCCTTCATTGGAGATCCTCCTTAGTAAAATCTACTTCGTGTTCTTGCACCTATGGTTAATCATTCCTTCAGTTTAATAGATAGTCGTTTGAAAAAATTATGGTAAAAATATTTTTTTACATTTTTTCTAATATTGAAACAAAAAAATGTTAATTTTCAAAAATTAATCAAAATAACTACTTTTCTCACTGGCTACGGTTCCAGTTTGGATGCATGCCTATCATAGGGCTTGGAAAAAGAATATTTGTATTCCTAATACACCATAGTGGCTGACCTGGGTCATCTCAAGTGATGAGCATTTCAGTCACTTCAATAACATATTCTAGTTTACCTAATCTAATTTTTTTTCTCTTAATTTTCATTTAAAATAATGTTTTTAATTAATTTGGAAAACAATCAATTAAATTAATGAAATGAATAATTCAAATATAGATGAAAACAGAATGAAAGAATTAAGAAAGTACTTGGTCCTAGGGTTGGATAACAGGGGTTAATTCATTATTTATTTATTATTTAAATTCATTTTGACAACTCATTTTATGAAACCTTATTAATGAATTAATTATTTTTAAAAGTTTGTGTGCTTTTATGATGCCTCTGGCACACGAAACCACACCACTTACATTAGTTGACTAGGATAACACCACAACCAAGAATGATATCCCAAAAGACTAGGCTCCACCATATTCCATTTCATCCCTTATTGAAATATTAACTCAACCATATAAAGGGTCTTCGTAAGAGGAGGGTGGTAAAAATAATAAATCAACGGAAAGGAATGGATTTTGAAATAGCGTCATGGTGGATGACCTCCATACCCATGCAATATTCTAGTATCCATCATAAATAGAATAAAAACATTTCCAACAGATGCGAAAAAATGATCAATACCACGAAAAAATACCCTAGGACTAAACCTTGAGTTATTCACATTCCATGGGGATGTTCATAGAGATCATGATGGAAAGATGCAAGAGATATAGAAACTAGACTGATGTTGGAAAATAAAGACAGTGGAATAGAAAATGGAAAAAACTTAATTAAAATATGAATGCATTATATGAGAATATTAAATAAAAAACTAAAAATAATAAAATAAATAAAAATCAAAATTGTCCTTTTCCTTTTCTCATTGGTGCCACCAGATGGTGTTGGGAAGGATTAGAAAGTTTTGAGTGGTAGGAGCTCCTCCTTTTTTATAGGTATATTTCTATCCTAAAAATGTTGTCTCATTTTTTCTATATTAATTAGTTGAATATTGAATGGACCCCTTCTTTCAAGTTGTTTGTTAATTTTTTTTACATTCACCGTCAACATTTCAGCTCATTTGACCTCCGGTTGTATGAGTTATAATTTTTTCATTGGAGATTTTTTTTCATGAAAAAGGTTCCAAGAAGCTTCCTCTAAAATTATAACAACCAATGGTAAACATAATGACATTAAAACTTCCTCAAATTATTTTTAGAACCCATCCTATTTTTGTTTTCACTATAAATGGTTGAATCACTTAAATTGTATGCATGTTTCCCAAGATGGATGTCTGTTATAGTGGTGGGGTCCACGTTGTCTACCTGGAAAAATCTTCACATTCATAGATTTTTTAAGGCCTCTAGATGATCGATTCATCCCCAAGTCCAGATAAAAAAAAAAGGAAAAAATAAGGATTCTCAAAAATAATAACCACTCAATTTGTAATTATATCATTCAATAAATGAACAAAATCACTTTGATATAAAAATATTTTTAAAATCCAGAATTAAGAACATTCATCAATTTAGACAATTCTCATTCTAAAATTCAAATTAACCATTATATTTATAAAATAATTAAATGAATGTGTATTATAATTTGAAAACATTAACAATTCTTCATTATTGGATTAAAAATATGCACATAATCTTTCTCTATCAAATACCCCCACACTTAAACAATTCCTTCCCTTAAGTATAAAATCTCAATATAGAATTTCTAGGACACCAATGTTACCAATATTCAAATTCAAATGTAAAAAAATCAAACAAATATTCAATATTAGATCAAATTTTAAAAAATCCACATAAAATTTCAATATAGCTTGCCAATTGTAAACAAAACAATTAATTCATATATTTTAATTTTCCCATTTGAAAAATTATGGAACTTATTCTTTCATTTATTCAAGCATATTAATTAATTATTATTAAACATTCCACATCATGATTTCCTCACCTTTGAATTTTTAATCTCATATATCATGATACAATTCATGTAGAGTTATTCTCAAATCATGAGAACATTAACCATATCCATAAGCTTGTAAAAAGCTATATTCTCTACTTTGTAAATACAAAAGGCATGTTAAATCATGGGGACATTTAAATAAAGGTTTAAATAAATATGAGGCTAAAGGTTGGTAGTATTTTATGTATCAAAAATTCAGGCTCAAGGAGGAGGTTTATCACTTTAAGTATAATGCATGATATTAAAAGGTGTAATGATGTTCTCCCTTTCAAAGTAGCAACATCCACTTCCCCCAAAACTCAAATTAAGGTCATAATCAAAGTGATGCATAATGAATGAATAATTCACCTCAGGATTTATTATTATATGATATTTTTTCTTTTTTTTCAAATGTTACGATTAGATCAAACCTCACATCCATCACCTAACCACATATGATCAGAAGATCGATGGTATTGAAAATGGGGATTTTTTCTTCTCCCAAATCTCAACCCTTTTTTCCTATTTTTCTTGATATTTTTTTTATTTTAGTCATTTTTTTATAAAATTAAATAGCGGAATACAATGAAATAAAAAGAATGATTCCAAATCCATTTAGAATTACCAAAATAGCACCCCTGCATTTTTTCCATACAATGTAAATCATCCCTTCCATCATTAACCCCTTCACGTCAACACTTCATCTTTAACATATCATGCAAATACTAAGAGTATGGTTGGAATGGATAAAAATTGATTGTGAAATGGATCATCCTTAGAAATGTATTTCATCGTCTCTATCGGATAAATGAAGGATTAATGAATATTTTGTATTTGAGGATAAATGCTTTTAAAAAATGTGTCAATCATTATAAATGTGATTTTGTACAGTTAAAGTTTTGAGAAGTTCAAATGCATGTATGGGTAAGTGACATGTCCCAATATCACTCAAGAATATGCTCAATAATAAATTGGAAGTACATGGTCTAGAAATCTTCTCTAGAATGAGACATATGCTATTGGAAAATCACTCAAGGCGTGATTAATAATAAAAAATCAATTCACATTAATTTTATAGAATCAATATATGGAAAATGGTAGGGGATGTTCATTTTAATAAATCAACTAATTTCCTTTAAATAATGATTCATCATTAAAATATCCATGCTTCACATTAAACATTCAATTTTCCATTATACTCATTCAATTTCATTATCATTGAAATCTAAAACATGGCATCATAGGATTCCTAAGAAACTCATGTCTCCTAGATAAGTTAAGTAATAAAATAATTCAAGTGTGGTTATGAAATGCTATCTTTAAAGTTAATAGCATGTTTTAGAACAAAAATTTTAAGGTGTTTAAAAGTTTAAACATTAACAATAAACTCCCTTTTGATATAAGACTTTTTTTTCTATTCCTCTATTTAAGGATTCCTTTTCCCACATATGAACCTACAAATGATAATTACTGACATAAGAAAAAGGATCATGTGATAAAGCACAAAAAATAAAGAGGAGTGGGATGAATTCTATACAAATAGAAAATAAAATTTGACATATAAAAATAATGTAATAATAAATAATAATATTATACCCCAAGTGGGCCCTTAATTTTTACTCCCAGCAGTGGGAAGTACCAACTATTATCCATAATCCGATGGTGGGTGGATCTTCTTTGACTTGAACAACCACATATGGATTTTCCCAACATCAACATCTGCATTCTTGTTAAGGACTCCATATATAAAGAACACCATATCCTCCCCCATCGCTATGTTGTACATCTTGCATGATAGGGGTAGGATGAAGTATAGATCATTTTCCACTGTGGCTACTTGTGCAGCCATCTTATCATCCAGTGATGGCTTCATGGTGGATTCAGCCTCTTGTTTTATTTTCTAAGGCTCAAAAAAATATATCTCATAATGATGGGAATCCTCCAATAGATGATCAATGTAACACCTCGACCCTAGTAACCTAGATTCGATGCATTATTTTTATACATTTCATGATTATAAATAATCATGTCCCGACGGGCCAATCAGTTTTGAAGTATAAGAAAATAGATTACATACATTAACATTACATTACATTATAAAATTAAAGAAAACTAATTTTTCTCCATTGACCACATTCATATCCCTTTTATTATCCCTGAAGGTCAGTCATAATATATTTTTTCACATCCTAGAAAAATAAAACATAGAAAGGGGTGTCCTCAGATGCTCAATAAGGATAAAAATATAGCGGATACATTCATAAATAAGTATAAAAATTTAATGAAATGAATAAAACTAAAAAATTCCCTTTAAACCCTAAGATCATAAAAATATGGAAATGATAAATCAAATAATTCCATTTACATATTCATATGGATATTCTACTAGTCAAATAATCACATGTAATATAAATAGCTAATTTCATAATAATGGAATGCATAATGCCAGATTTCATAATCACATAGTCAAGGCATTGTGCCAAGACTACATATAAGAATTTATTAACGCCTTATTCCAAGACAAAATTTTGTCTCAGGAGACCTACCGATGCATCGAGGAGTTATAGTAGGCTCCACTGATCACATACTATGTCTAATTCATTCCTCATATGAAAAAGATTAAACATAACATAAACATTCATATTAAAACTAGCATACAAAATATCAATACTTTATCTATAAACCATGAATATTATAAACATAACCCATCCACAGTTAAACATATCACAAAAACATCAATACAATATGGAATATTTGTATCATACTAAATCAACCTTGATACAGAATAATATCCAGTAAAAAAAGGAGACATAGTTGAAAATGATCAGTAAAAATCTTTGAGATAGATATTCCTTTTTCACGAAATCATTTAAAAATCATATAAATGATATAATTTAAAAAATATTTTTGAATTAAAGTGTCCCATACCACTTTCAACCTTTTTAATGCAATTAACATTTAAAACTATCATGTCAATATAAATAAATCCTCAGAACCATTTTGAAAACATGAACATTAATGAGAAAAGGTTAAAAGAATAAATATTTAAAACATTTTAAATAATGTTTTAGTCAAAATTATTTTAGAAAGAATCCATTTGAAAAATCATTTATGAAACATATGCATGGGTAATAAATATGTCCCTGTAGGTACTTACGTAAAAACAACCTCGAAAAATATAGAGATTGTGAAATCAACCCTTACCTTGCACTTTCCTTTGGTCATGGGTATGTTTAACCTTATATATAATGACCATATTATATTATTAATTTATACCAGAACCATATTCATAGTTATAATATCATAAATGATTCATTTATGACATTATACTACACATTTAATAATTATTTCCATGTTAAATTATCATTTTGGGTAGTAATCACTTTCTTTATCATACGTGTATTAACTTATTATTCTTGATCGTATCATTTAGATCATGATTTAAAAACATCCAAAATATAAACCTTGATTTATATATCATATATATTACGCATATAAAAATTTATAATATGTAGATATATGAAATGGAATGCATCTTTTAGGGAGATGGTAGGTCGTACGTACGCATAAACGTGGTTTCCGTTTTCATATCGTTTTGAACAGATGTAATTGAATAAGATATATGTATGTACATAAATATATAAATAAATATATATATATATATATATATATCAAATATCATTATTATTTCATATATTTCATACTTATTAAAAGTATATATTTTTATATTCATCGTTGAGTGATGAATGTGGGAATTATTCAAATCGGGTCGTGGAGATGGTAATCTGTACGTACGCACGAGTGAAAATATCATTATATTGATGGGTAAATCATATGTAATTAGATGTTATATCATATATACCGAATAATTAAAATTTTATATTAATTATTTACAGCAGTTATACAAATTATTATACTCATCCAAATAATGAAGTGTTTGAATAACAAACTACCCCAGGACGTGGTGATCGTAAGTCGTACATACGCATGTATGGTGACTTTGTCATTTATAGGATAGATAGAATAAAAAATATGGTTATACCATATTTATAATAACATAACATTATGTAGGAGGTACAAGAGTCATTATTTTTGTATTGAAACAATAATGAAAGAGGAAATGGAAGAAGAAAAGAACTTGGAAGAGGGTGGGAAAATTATTACATCTTCTTCAGGTGTTTCCTTTTGAGTTGATCAAAAGGGCTCCATAAATTAACTTTTTGATTAAATTGTGGACTCTATGTTTATTTTAGAGAATTTGGGAGGATATTTGGGGTGATTTTGGCCGAGCCAAATGGCTTTGGAGGTGTGATTTTGACAGAAGGGGAAGTTCCCTTTCATAAGAGGGGAGAGGATCCCTTTAGGAAAAGATTAAAATATTAAATTGTTATATAATCATATTCGGTTTATATTGTCTCAAAATGAATTTATTTAGAGATTTAGGTGGTTATGGGTAGAAATACTCGCAGCCATTATGTTTTATAAAAGTTTAAGTTACCATTTTAACCTTATCTTTGGGATTTAATTTTTAGTAAAATAGTTTAACATTTACAGTGTCTTCTTGTATTCTTACACTATATAGTTAATAAACATACTATAAACTTCCAAGAGAACCTCAATGGTTCATTAATGGAATATATAGTATTATTTATTCACTTTTTCCAAACCTTAGTTTTTTAAGAATATTATATAAACCAATAAAATAGTATATGTTTTTAAAATTAATTTATGTCAATTTTGACAATATTTGGTATTTTGTTTTTGTGAAAGTCATAAAAATATTATCACTTCGAAGATGAATTTTCTAATCAACCATAAAATTTTATATTAACATAGAAAATTATTGGATGAAATCAAAAACCTTTAAATTATATTTATTTTAATATTTATAAAATAAACTATTTTGATATTTCATTAAAAAGATAATTACTGCATCATCATTGTGTTGTAAATAAATTTAATTATTTAATCTCTAAAAATTATAAATAAAATATCATTATGTATGATTTTTTATCTTTACAATGAATACATATAATAGAATTTATATTATGTATAACCCTATAAAAAAATGATTTAGTTAATAAACGTCGAATTTAACACTTTAAAGTCTTCTTTAAATAAAAAAATAATAAATGTTCTAATCTAACCCATGTCAGCCTAAAGGATCAAATATTATTCCTAAGGTTGTTTTTGGCCGAATTAGGCTTATCCAATAGAATTCAGACATGTGTTTGGGTAATTATAATATCATTTTTACCATTAATTACCCCATTTACTTTTAACTGTGGTAAATAAAAGTGAAAAGTTACTATTCACTGATAA
Organism: Viscum album; assembly: GCA_963277665.1. Classification (NCBI taxonomy): domain Eukaryota; kingdom Viridiplantae; phylum Streptophyta; class Magnoliopsida; order Santalales; family Viscaceae; genus Viscum; species Viscum album. The sequence goes on from OY728150.1 coordinate 1,597,094,202, forward strand.
TAATTTTCATCTTATTGAATAAAATTTTACATGATAATGTCAACATTGTCTATCATATTTTTAAAATTCAACTCACAGAAGTGGTAAAATCAGGGTTTATTCAAATTTTCTAATGTTCCTAAAAGGTGGGTAAACGAGGTTAAAAAGTTCAATAAAATTTTATACATCTATTTTTATTATAAAATGAATCCAATTAATTAAATTGAACTTATATAGGTATTATATATCAATTTATACTTAAAATAAATTTAAATAAAAAAATTCATTTATATAAATAGTCAATTTTAAATAATAATGCAGTGTTTTTCACTATTAATCCAAAAATGAATGTTTTTAGAAAAATAAAAATAATTCACCCTAATATAGTTATGATATTATCAATTCAAAAATGAATCCTATTTCAATAAATTCAAAACATATTAGTTTTATTTATTAAATTAAAATTAATTCCCGTGGTCAAAACCAAAAAACGGGTTTTTAAAAAGTAAAAACTATCAAAAGATTGATATGTGTTTATGTCAAATTTAAATATGAAAATAATTATAATGACCTAAATTTTATTAAATGATAAAAATATAATCTATTTATACCTACAACCCCTTAAAATTTTTAATTGAACAATATAATTTATTTTGACTAAAAAAGTTGTTTTCAATTAAAATTTAGTATTTTTCACTATTCACCTAAATATGAAAGTTATCAGAAAAACACCAAAAATTTATCAAAACTAAATTTTCATGTACTTATTTTAAAGAAGATGTTTATTTAGTTGAATTGAATATATAAAACTATGAAATATTGTATTTAAAAAGGGATCTCCATTAAAGGTAGTAAATTTGCATTTTCAGAAAAATACGTCCTTTATCTGAAAAAATGAATTTGTTCTTATATTATTTATAAGAAAAAAATATGGATGTTAAAATTTATATAGAATATATAAAATTAAAAATGTATATAATACTATTCATAACCAATTTGGAACAGCTAGTTTGGTAAGTTGTGGTGTACTGGAACTCGGTATTGCGTGTAGCGCATGTTACTGAATTACTTTGAAGAAATATTATACTATAAAATATTGGGGTGTAACATTCTCCCCTCCTTTAATAAATTTCGTCCTCGGAATTTTAAATTTTTCTTCGAAAGTAAAAGGTTCTAAATAGAAAAATACCTTTGTGGAAAACCCACTTCGGATATTGGGTTCATAAAATTTTTCTTAATAAGAGGGAAAAAGAAATTAAAATGTCACAACCAAATGATGATCTCTATTTAGAGAAAATTGGTGGAAATTATAGACATGTAATTAGAGGAAAAAAATATTTATTGGGAGTGATTGAGGTCATCAATCAAAAACAAGTGAAAAATTGAGGGCCTCAATGCCATCAATCTACCATCGGTTCAAAAAATCATAAGGTATTAGGATAACAAATTTTTGGTTTTAAGATCCCTTCCCTAATGTTTAATAGTTAATTAATTCATAGAATAAGAGGAAAAAATATACATGATATGTGGAGTTTCATCCTTCAACTGATTCTTACCACAAATTCATCTTTTACTCAAAATGAGAATAGAATTCAAGAATATTATATTTATTCTAATCGTATAGGGTTCAATAAATAATGAATTTATAATTCATTTTTAAGGATATTTAAAAAAATCCACATTATAAAAACCAGGACATCACGTATGCCAGTGGTAGGTGATCCACCCTTGTGGCCCTTCGGTTGCGAGTTTAAGTCTCATGGCCTTGCGGGACACGATGGGTTGTCGCCCGACCTCTGGATTGTCTTTTTTATGTAAATCCAAAAATAATCTCATGAAATTATTTAACCTTAAAAATTGTATCCAATGTCAAACATAATCGATTCCAACCTTCATAATTATCCAAAATACTTCTATCCAAACTCACATCCCAATATTTATAAAGAAGTGAAACATAATGAAGATAAATTTTTTTGTGTAATAACATGTGAATACCTTCATCATGTATTCTTTTAAAACACTATAACACCCTACATTACAATAAAACCTTATTGAATAAAATAATTATCCCTTATTCATTATAAAATACTAGAAATACTCCTATCCAAAAATGTTGTAAACTATAACTGTGATGGAATATAAAATTCATTAATCAGTTTCAGTGTAGTCAAGAACATCCAATATAATTTATCCAAATCAATCATATAATATTCCAAAATCGCTAACTAATTATCAGAACCAAATTATGGTTTATATTTCTCTTATTCATATATTTTCTAAAAAACATTAACCTGCTATTGAGTCACTTTTCATGGTTCCACACAATCTCAAGTCCTTAATGAAATAGTACTGCGGTACAATACTTTTATACTCTATAATTATTATAACATGTACATCGTTAATACTATACTCAAATGACACAATACTTGCCAACCTGAATGGCCCGAAGGCCTTTATTTTTATTGATTTTTGATATCCCCCCATTCAAGGGATGAAGGGGAACCCTTATAAGGTCCGTAGGTTCAGAGATTACATAGACCACATGCTTAGATGATTACATGACCCTAAGGTCTTAGGGAATCCAACCAGTCTATCTACAAAGAACTGCCCCTCCCCATCATCTACATCTTGATAGTAGCTCTCCACCATTGTATGATCATCTGGATAGGCATCAGGTGAAAGCATAGGATGGTGAGGACTCGCTAGGTGCATCCAAGAGACCCGAGATCAAATCCGGGTGGAGCCATATTTCTGTGGGCATTGTAGCAGTACTGTAGCAGGCATTGTTCAGTACTGTAGCAGTTGGAACTATTTTTACATCTGAGCCTTCGGGCCACCGGTTTGGTCCTTGGGTCCTACAAGGTTTTCGGCCCACCAAAGGCCTTCGGGCCATTTGATTCTTAAGGCCTTCGGGCCCCCTAAAGGCCTTAGGGCCACCCCAAATGACATAATACTTTAATAACATCATATGAAATCTATTAATTCATGTTTATCTTTGGTAGTATCATAACCAAATTATTGTCCAATAGCTGTATTTCGGGTATACTCTGATGATTTGGACATTGTTTTGCTTAGTGTCCCAACTCTTTGTAGATGAAGCATTATAAATTTGAAACCTTTTTCATAACCTTACAATAATGTAGATGATATCCTTTTTCTCCACACTTATAACAACCTCCCATTCCCTTCATGCATTTACCAAGGTGATTATTTCTACAGTTATAACATATGGGAAAATCTTTCTTTTCCCTCTTGCCGTTATCCATCGTTCATGCTTCCATCCTTTACTTCTCTTACTTACCATCAAAGTCATTTGACTCAGAAATTTATTTAAATATCTTATTAACAAATGATACTATTTATTCATATTATGAGAATATGTGGGAGACTATTTCACTTTTAAATGATGGCTTAATACCTGGAAAGATATGATCCTTTTTAATCATTTGATCATGCGTATTGGGGATATTCCCATTCCATCTGCTGGGAATCATTTCTAAACAATGGCATACACAAGGTAAGTTTTTGAATCGCAAAGCATAATTCCAAATATGTAAAATACCTAACGTAAATTGAAATGATTATGCATATAATCTATAATATTATAATGTTTTCTTTGAATAAGTATTTACTGTTAAATCATTCATAATCAATTTTATTGAAAATATGAATTATCTGTAGCATATCCCCAGAGAGTGTCGTAACCAAGAGTGCAGCAAGGCCCATTGTCGTGTACCAGGATACCCCGGGTCAAGTTCGAAACTCCTTATTAGTGTTTTCAGTCCTAGGTACATATGTTCCAGAGCCTCCTCAAGCTACTCGTATCCAGATAGGGATATATTTCTTGGAAAATACACAAAATCTCTACATACCAATATTCTAGGAAGTTCTTATATACTAATCCTCAAAGTCTATCATAGGGAAATGTTTTCTAATAAGTGTTTATCTAAATCTATTTTCAAGGTTGTTGATAAATATTCTCTGATACCAACTGTAACTCCCTAACCCCCATTACCCAGAGTCAGGGCATTATTTTAAAACATTGGCATGATCACATGTGATCAAGTTCCGGAGGACTGATCAGTTTAGTAGTCTTGGAAAATATATTACATACATGAACATTACATTACATTATAAAATGAAAAACAAAAACAAAATTGTCTCCATTAACCACATTAATATCTCTTAAATTATCCATGAAGGTCAGTCATAATATACTTCTTTGTATCATGGGAAAAATAAAACATAGAAAAGGGTGAGCTCAGATGCTCAGTAAGGATAACAATATGGCGGAAACATTCATAAATAAGCATAAACATTTAAGGTAATATATAAAGCTAAAACAAAAGACTTTTAAACCTAAACATCAACATAATATGGAAAGGTTAAATCAAATAATGCCATTTACTTATTCACATGGATATTCTACTAGTCAAATAATCATATGTAATATCAATAGATAATTTTATAGTAATGGAATGCATAATTCCAGACTTCATAACCACATAGTCAAGGCCTTGTGCCAAGACTAAAAATAATATTTCCTCAAGGCCATGTTCCAAGACACTAGTTTGTCTCATTAGACCTACTGATGCATCGATGAGCTATAACAGGCTCCACACGTCACTTACTAAGTCCAATGAATTCCTCATATGAAAAGGTTTAAACATAACATAATCATTCGTATTAGTACTAACATACAGAATGTCAATACTTTATCTAAAAACCATGAATGGTATAAAAATAACACATCCACCGTAAAAATAATCACAAAACCTTCAATACAGTATGGAAGATTTGTATCATAATAAATCAACCTCGATCATGAATAATATCTTGTAAAGGACGTTGATATAGTTTAAAATCATCAGTAAAAATCATTCAGAGAAATATCCCTTTTCATGAAATCATATAAAATTCATTTAGAGGAATTCATTTAAAAGGATTTTTTGAATAAAAGTGTCCCATGCCACTATGTTACATTTGAATGTAAATGACATTTTAAAACATTCATGTCTATATAAATAAATCCTTAAAACCATTTTGAAAACATGGACATTAATGAGAATGTTTTTGAAGAATAAATCTTTAAAACATTTTAAATGATGTTTTAGTAAAAATTATCTTAAAAGGAATCCCTTTTAATACTCTTTTATGAAACATATACATGGATAATAAATATTTCCATGTATATACTTACATAAAAACAACCTCAGAAAATAAATAGATTGTGAAATTAACCCTTACCTTGCACTTTGTTTTGGTCAATGGTACGTTTAACCTCCTGTATAATGACCATTATATGTTATTAAATTATACCAGATCCATATTAATATTTATTATATCATACATGATTAATTTATGACTTTATAATACACATTTAATAAATATTTCCTTGTTAAATTTACTTTTTTGGTAATAATCACTTTCTTTATCATATGTGTTTTAACTTGTTATTCATGATCATATCATCTATATCATGATTTAAATAATTCCATAATATAATCCTAGATTTATATATCATATATATTTATCATATAAATATTTATAATAGGTAGATATATGAAATGTAAGGCACCATTTGTGGAGATGGTAGGCCGTACATACGCATAAACGTTATTTCCGTTTTCATATCGTATTGAATGGAAGTAAGTGAATAAGATATATGTAAGTAAATAAATATATAAATATATATATATATTTCTCTACAGTAGAAAAATTATTTCATATATTACATAATTATTAATAATATATATTTTTATCGTCATTGTTTAGTGGTGAACGTGGGAATTAATCTCATCGGGTCATGGAGACGGTAATCCGTACGTACGCACGAGCGACAATATCATTATATTGATGGTGAAATAGTATGTAATTGGATGGTATATCATATATACATAATAATTAAAATTTTATATTTATTATTTTCATCAATAATACTAATTATTATACCCATCAAAAAAATGATGTGTTTGAATAACAAACTACACCACGACGTGGGGACGATTAGTCGTACATACGCATGTATGGTGACTTTGTCATTTATAGGATAAATAGAATAAAGAATATAGTTTTAAAATATTTATAATAAAATAACAGTTTGTAGGAGGTAATTTTTTATTATTTTGGTATGGAAAAAATGAAAGAGGATATGGAAGAAGAAAAGATCTTGAAAGAGGGTGGTGAAATTATTACATCTTCTTCGGGTGTTCCCTTTTGAGTTGATCAAAAGGGATCCATATGTTGTATTTATAATCAATGTAAGGACTCTTGGATGATGTGAAAGATGTTTGGAGGATATTTGGGAAGGGTTTTGGCGATCTAAATGGCTTGGGAGGTGTGATTTTGAGAGAAGGGGAAGTTCCCTTTTATAAGAGGGGTGATAGTCACTTTAGGAAAAGATTAAAATATTAATTTGTTATACAATCATATTCAGTTTATAATGGATTAAAATGAATTTATTTCAAGACTTAAGTGGTTATGGGTTGAAATAATTTCAACCAATAGGTTTTATACATGTTTAGGATACCATTTTAGCCTTATCTTTTAGATTTAACTCTTAGTTATATAGTTTAACTTTTACCGTGTCTTTTAGTATTCTTACACTATGTGGTTAATAAAAATACTCTAAAATTATATAGGGAACCTCAAGTGGGTCATTAATGAAATATATAATATTATTTAAGCCCTTTTTATGAACCTTATGTTTTTATAAATATAATATCAACAAATAATATAGTATTTGTTTTAAAAATTTATTTATGTCAATTTTGACACAAATTGGTATGTTGTTTTTGTGGAAATAATAGCAACCTTGTCACTTTGAACAATGTTTTTCTAATCAACCCAAAAATTTTATATTAACCTATAAAATATGTGTATCGAATAAAAACATTTAAATTATATTTATTTTAATATTTATAATATAAACTATTTTGATATTTCCTTAAGATAGTAATTACTCCATCATCATTATGTCATAAATAAATTTAATTTTTTTATATCTAAAAATTATAAATAAAATACCATTATCTATGAAATATTTTTATCTTTATAATGAATATTTATAATAGAATTTATCTTATATATAACCCAATATTAAAAATGTTTTAGTTAATAGTCATTGAATTTTACACTTTTAACTCTTCTTTAAATAAAATTATAATAAATGTCTTAATCTAATAAAAGTGAACCTAATGGATTATATTTTACTCCTAAGGTTATTTTTGATCGAACTACACTTATCCAATAAAAATAGAACATGTTTTAATGTAATTATAATATCATTTTTATCTTTAATTACCATATTTACTTTTACCCATGGTAAATAAAAGTCAAAAGTTAGTATTCACAAAAAATTATTTTCATCTTATTGAATATTATTTTACTTACTGATGTGAACTTCTTCTCTCAGATTTTTGAAATTCAACTCACAGAAGTGGTAAAATTATGTTTTATGAAAATTTGCAAACGTGCATAGATGGTGGTTAAAAGAGGTTAAAAAGATAAATAAAATTTTATACATATATTTTTATTATAAAATGAAAATAATGAATTAAATTGAACATATATAGGTATTATATATCTATTTTTACTTAAAATATATTTATAAAAAATAAATAATTATTTAAATAAAAAGTCGCTCTTAAATAATAATGCATTGTTTTTCACTATTCATCTAAATTTGAATGTTTTCCGGAAAATAAAAAAAAAATTACCTTAAGTTAATTTTGATATTCCAAATTAAAAAATGAAGTCCATTTTAGAAAATTCAAAACATATAAGTTTCATTTATTAATTTAAAATTAATTCTTGCTGTTAAAACCAAAAAGCAGGTTTTTAAAAAGTAATAACTATCAAAAGGCTGACATGTGTTTATGTCAAATTTAATTGGGAAGATAGTTATAATAGCCTACATATTATTAAATGATAAAAATATAATCTAATTAAACTTATAAAATAATCAAATGTATAATTGTGCACTATAAATTATTTTGATTAAAAAAGTTATTTTCAATTAAAATTTCTTTTTTTCACTATTCTCTCGAATATGATAGTTATCATAAAAACACAAAACATTAATCAAAAATTTATTTTTATGTCCCGATTATAAATAATAAGTTTATTTTTTCCATCTAAATATATAAAACTTTCAAATATTGGATTTAAAAAGGGATATCCATTAAAAGGCGATAAAATTGCATTTTCTGAAAAATACTACCTTTATCTAAAGAAATTAATTTGTTCTTTATTATTTATAAGAAACACATAATATGGATATTAAAATTTATATGGAATATATAAAATTAAAAATTTATATAATTCTATTCATAATCACTTTTGACCAGATATTTTGGTAAGTCGTGGTGCGCTCGATCTTGGACTTCCATGTAGCACAAGTTATTGAATTATTTTGAAGGAATAACATACTATGAAATCATGGGGTGTTACATTCAACGTCTTCCAAGAGATCCAAGTGTTCCTCAAAAGGTGCATATTCTTTTTCCTCATCATCCTCTAGGGAATAACAAGATTCAATCAATTCAGAAAATTCAAAATAGTTAGGAGTTATACTTAAATTAGTTTCAATAAAATCAAATGAGTTTGAGTTCAAGATTGTATTATCTCTCTGAGTAGGTTGATCTTGAACATTCTCCTTGGTGTAAAGTTCCTCTTGTATTTGATTATAATTGGATGGATGTAGGATATCATGATCATCCACCTTGAGTTCAGCCTCTACTTCTTTGATGCCATTAGTGAATATCGTGGGAACTTTTTTCTTTGTCTTGAATCATTGCAAGTCAATTTGAAGTTTATCAATCATGATCATCATAACTAGTGTTGAAATCCACATCTCTTGGTCTTTTTGAAACTATTTTAACATTATCATAAATTAGTCTCCCCTTCGTAGGAGTTCCTCCCCGGTAAAATATATTTTATGTTTTTCCACTTATGAGTAATCGTTCCCTGAGTTGAAAATATGGTCGTTCGAAAACATTATGGGAAAGAAATATTTTTTTATATCTTTTTAATAATGAAAAAAATTTATTTTTTAAAAAGTAATCAAAATAAATAATTATCTCCCCATAAAAGACGCTAGTTTTGATGCACACATGTTGTACGCATGAAAAAATAAAATTTATATTCCCAACACAGCAAAGTGGATGACCAGGGTCATCTCAATTGATGAGAGTTGAGGTCAGCTCAATAACATATTAAAGGTCACCTAATCTAATTATTTTTTTGGTGTTCTTAATCGTTATTTGAAATTATTTTTTTAATGGTTTTAGAAAACATTAAATTAAAATAATGAAATGAAGAATTCAAATATAGATGTAAACAGAATGAAATTTGGAAAGAATGGTCTTTTCCCTAGGGTTGGATAACACTGCTTCATTAATTATATAATTATTGTTTAATTTCAATTTGATAATTAATTTTATGAAACCTAATTAAGGAATTAATTTCCATTTACATAAAAAATGTGATTATAGAAAGCCTCTGACACACCAAACCTCACCTCCTCCATTAGTCAACTAGGATAACACCTCCACTAGGAATTATATACCAAAAGACCCAGCTTCACTATATTCTGTTTCATCCCTTATGGAAATCCCAACTCAAATGTATGAAGGGTTCTCCTATGAGAAGGGAGGTAAAATTAATGAACCAATGGAAATGAATGTATTTTGAAATAGTTTCGTGGTGGACGACCGACGCACCCATGCAATATTCCCAGATCCACCACAAATAGAATAAAAATATTTCCAATTGAATCGAAATAGTGAAGAACATTGTGAAAACCTCCCTTGGGTCTAAGCCTCGAGTTATTCAATTTCCAATGTGAAGTTCATAGATATCAGGATGGAATGATGTAATAGTGATGGAAATTAGTTTAATTTTGGAAAAGAAAGACAGTGGAATTGAAGGTGCAAACACTTTAATTAAACATTGAATGCATTACATGAGAAATTAAAACTAAAAATAAAATTAAAATAAATAAATAATGTTATAAAAGGCTCTCTGACTAATCTCCTTGGTTCCCCCATATGGTGTAGGGAAGGATTGGACTGATTAGAGTGGTTGGAGGTCATCTCCATTTATAATAATATCATTGATCTCCAAATGATGTCACCTTTTTGGCCTATTAATTGGCCAAAAAACGCATGGAATCATTAATAAACACTTTTTATAAATTTGTTTTTCATTCACCCTTACAATAATAACTCATTTGACCACTGGTTGTATGATTTATGATTTTTTCATTGGAGGTTTCTTTTTCCTGAAGCATGTTTTATGAAGCTTCCTATAAAAGTATAAACACCAATGGTAATTTTAATGACTTAAAAACTCACTTAAATTTACTGTAGAGACTATCATTGGTGTTTTAGTGCTATCCCAGGAGGAATCACATCAATTTGAGGGATGTAGGCCGACATGGATGTCCATTATGGTGGTGGGGTCAACGCTGTCCACCCAAAAAAGTATTCAACCTCAATGATTTTTAAGGCCTCTATATGATCGATTCATCCCATAGACCAGAAGAAAAAAACAAGGAAAAAATAAGGAATCTAAAAAAATAATCACTCAATTTGTAATTATATTTTTCAATAATTAACCAAAATACCAGTGATGTAAAAATATGTTAGAAATCCAAAAATAAGCACTTTCACCTATTTAGATAATTTTTATTCTAAAATTAAAATTACCCATTATTTTTATAAAACAATTAAATACATGGGTTTCATCATTGAAAAAAATTAACAATTCATCAATATTGGATTAAAAATATGAAAATAAATTTTCTCAATAAAATACCCCCACACTTAATCCATGCTTTCTCCCACGTATAACATCTCAAATGGAATTCAAAGGACACCAATGTTCCCAATATTCAAATTTCAATGTTAAAAATTAAAACCATTTTCAATGTAGAATAAAATTTTCATAAATTCACATAAAATATCAATTTAATTTCCTATGTTAATGAAACAATTAATTTATATATTTTACTTTTCCCATTTAAAAAATGATGGAACTTCTTCATTTATTCATTCAAGCTTCTCAATTCACTATTATAAAACATGCCACATCCTGATTTACCTCACCATTTAATTATGGCTCTAATCCCTTAAAATACAATTCATGATGAGTCATGCTCATATCATGAAATCATTAAACATATCCATAAGATTTTAAAAAATTACTTTTTCTACTATGTAATGACAAAAGGCACATAAAATAATGAGGACTTTTCAATAATGGTTTGAATAACTCTAAGGCTTATGTTTGGTAGGATTTGATGTTTCAAAAATTAAGGCTCAAGGAGGAGGTTTATCTCTTTTGTACAATGCATGATATTAGAAAATGTAATGAAATTCTCCCCTTCAAAGTAGCAACACCCACTTCCCCCAAATATCAAAGTAAGGTTAGGATCAAAGTGATGCATAATGAATAATTAATACACCATCTTGATTCATTTAATATTTTTTCCTTTTATTTAATGTTATTATTACATCAAACATCACATCCATCACCTAAACCCATATGATCAGATGATCGTCTATCTAGAAAATGTCGAGTTGTGGTTATCCCAAATCACAACCCATTTTTTCTATTTTCTTGGATCTTTTTTTCATTTTTTCCATTTTTTTAGAAAATTCAAGACAGTAAAACAATGATGTACAATGAATGATTCCATAACCTTTTAAAATTACCACAATAGAACAACCAAACTTTTTATTTACAATTTAAATCATCCCTTCCACCATGAATCCCACCACCCCCACAATTCATCATTAAAATATTGTAAAAATATGAATAGTAAGATAGGAATGGAAAAAAAATGGCATCAAACATGGATCATCCATATAAAGGTAATTTATGGTCTCTATAGGATAAAATAAGTACTAATGTAAAGTTTTTATTTAAGTATAAGGGATTTTCCGAAGTTTTCTCAATAATTTTAAATGTTTTTTTATACAGTCGTATATTTGACAAGTTCAAATGCATGTTTGGGAGGTGACATGTCCCAAGATCACTCAAGGAATATGCTCAAGGATAAATATGAAGTACTTGGTCTATAAATACTCTTTGGAATGAGACATATGATATTGTAAAATCACTCAAGTCATGATTAATAATAAAAAATCAATTAAAATAAATTTCAGAGATTTAATGTATGAAAAATGGTAGAGAAATTTCATTTACATATATCAATTAATTCCCTTAAATCACGAGCCATCGTTTCATTTTCAATGCTTCACATTAAAAATTATATTTTCCATTATACTCATTCAATCTCATTAAAATTTAAATACAAAACATGAAATCATAGGAATCCTAAAAAACTCATGTGTCCTAGATAAGTTATGTAAGGCAATAATTCAAGTGTTGATATACAATTTTATCTTTAAAGATCCAAACATATTTTCTACATGAAAAATGAAAAGAGATTAAAAGATTAAACGTTAAAAGTAAACAATATTTTGAAATAAGGATTTAGTCCTCTTCCACTATTTAAGGATTCTTTTTCCCATGTAGGATCCTACAAAGGATAATTACTCACTTAAGAACAAGGATCATGTCATTAGAGTTCAAAAAGATAAGGAGGAGTAGGTGTCCTTATGGTCTAATAGAAAAAGAAATTTGAAATATAAAATGAATATCAATATAAATCATTGTATGATCTCCCTTGCGGTCCTTGAAATTTCACTGCCTCTGGTGGGTAGTATCAGCTATTATAGATAATCAGATGGTGGGTGGATCTTCTTTTACTTGAACCTCCACATGTGGTCTCTTCTAGCATACACATCTGTATTCTTGATGAGGAGGACTCCATGGATAGAGTACACAAGATCCTCCACATTCTCAATGTTGTACAGCTTGCATGGAACAGGTAGGATGAAGTACATAGCCTCCTCCTAAATTGCTACTTGTGTATCCATATTATCTTCTAGTGTTGGTTTCATGGGGGCTTCAACCAGTTGTTTGATTTCCTCTGGCTCAGAAACATGGATCTCTTCATGATGGGGCCCCTCTAGTAGATTTTCATTATCTTCTAAGAGCTATAGGTTTTCCTCAACAGGTGAATCTTCATTTTCCTCATCATCCTCTAGGGAATAATAAGAGTCAACCGATTCGGAAAATTCAAAACAGTTGGGAGTTATACTCAAATTTGTCTCAATAAAATAAAATTAGTTTGTGTTCAAGATTGTATCATCTCTATCGGTAGGTTATACATTATAGTTTTACTTGGATTAAAGTACATCTTTTAGTTGATTATCATTAGATGGTATTAGGTAGTCGGGATCCTCCACCTTGAGTTTGACCACTATTTCTTTATAGAATTCAGTGAAAATCAGGGGCACTTCTTTCTTAGCCATGAGTTATTACATGTCAGTGTTCAGTTCATCAATCATCCTCATCATATGTTTTGGTGAAATCCATGTCTCTTGGCCTTTTTGAAACAATTTTAAAACTTTCATAAGAGATTCCCCTCTTCATTTGATTTCCTCCTCGGTATACTCTATTTCATGTTCTTGCACATGTGAGTAATCATTACCTGCGAAGAAAAATGGTCGTTTGATAATATTATGGTAAAAAATTATATTCTTTTACTAAATAAAACTAAAAAATGTGAATTCTGAAAAATTTATTGTAATAACTACTTAGCTCCCCAGAAACAGTGCCAGTTTTGATGCACTCCTATCATAGGGCATGGAAAAATTATATTTATATTCCTAATGCGTCATAGTGGCTGACCAGGGTCATCTCACTTGAGGAGTGTTGCATTCAGTTCAAGAACCCATTCAAGGTCACAAAATTTAAATAATTTTTGGGTTTTATTAATATTTTTTTAATAATTTGTTTTTAATGGTTTTTATAAACATGAAATTAAAATAATGAAATGAAGAATTAAAATCCCGATGCAAATATAATTGAATCATGAAGAAAGGTCTTAGTCCTAGGGTTGGATAACACGAGTTCATTTATTATTTAATTATTTTTTATATTAAATTTTATAATTAATTTTATGAAACCTAATTAATGAATTAATTACCTTTAATTTAAAGATTGTGTGAGTTTTTTATTCCTCCCACACACCAAACCACACCTCCTCCAATTTTCAACCAGGATAACACCTCAACCAAGAATGATTTCCCAAAAAGACCCGGATCCACAGAATGTTGGTTAATCCATTATAGAAACTCCATCTCTACAATATGAAGTTATTTCCTAATATAAGGGAGGTAAAAATAATGAATCAACCAAAAGGAATAGATTTTGAAATAGTGTCTTGGTGGGTGGATGCCACACGTGTGCTATATTCTCATATCCACCACAAATAGAATATAATCATTTCCAATTGAAGAAAAATAATGAAAAATGTCATGAAAACCTTCCCTGGGTCCAAGACTCAAGTTATTCACTTTACATAGAGATGTGCGTAGATATCATGGTGGAAATATGGGAGAGAGATATAAATTAGATTATTGTTCGAAAAGAAAGACAATCTAAAAGAAGTTAGAAACACATTAAAATAAATATGAATGCATTACATGAGAAAATAAAACTAAAAATGAAAATAAATAAAAATATAAATGGCCCTTGGCCTCCTCTCCTTAGTGTCCTCATATGGTGGTGAGAAGGATTGTAATGATTTGAGAGGTATGAGGTCCTCTTCTTTTATAAGCATATTTTTATCATCTGAATGTTGTCATGTGTTTGACCAAATAATTTTCCAAATAATCCATAGACCGATTCATTAATGTTGTTTATAAATGTTTTTTCTACTAACCATAAAATTTTTCACTCATTTTAATACCACACATATGATTTTTCAGTATTCATTAGAGGTTTGCAGGTTCCATGAAGCTTCCTATAAAAGTATAACCACCAATGGTATCCTTAATGACTTAAAAGCTCCTTCAAATTAATTTTAGAACCAATATTATGTGTATTCGTTCTATCCCAGGGGCAATAACATCAATTGGAGGCATGTAGGATGTGATAGATTTATGTTATGGTGGTGGGGTCCAAGCTGTCTGTATGAAAAAACAAATTCAACTTCATAGATTTTTTAAGGCCTCTAGAAGATCAGTTCATCCCCAGGACAAAAAGAAAAAAATGATAGAAATAAAATAAATAATATAAAAAATAATAATCACTAACATTGGAATTATTTTTTTCAATTAATAACCAAAATACATTTGATGGTAAAACCTTTTAAAAATCAGTAATTATGAACATTCAACAATTTTGACAACTTTCATTCTAAAATTCAAATTATCCATTATTTTTATAAAACAATTAAATAATTGGGTTTTATCATTTAAAAAAAATAAAAAATTCATCATTATTATATTAAAAATTTTCACATAAATTTTCCCTTTCAAATACCCCACACTTAATCCATGCATTCCCCAAAGCATAATATCTCAACAAGGGATAAAGAGGACACCAATGGTACCAATATTCAAATTTAAAAGTAATAAAATAAAACAATTTTCAATGTCAAATCGAATTTTCAAAAATCCACATAAAGTATCAATTTAATTTCCTAATTGTTAAAGAACCAATTAATTATTATATTTTACTTTTCCTGATTCAAAAATGATGGAACCTCTTTTATCATTTATTCAATCTTCACAATTCATTATTATTAAACATTCCACATCATGATTTTCCTCACCTTTGAATTTGTACTCTCATCTCCCCTGATACAATTCAATTAGATTTATTATATTATAATGAGAAATTTTACCTTATCAATAAGCTTGTAAAAAAACTACTTTCTCCATATTGGGAAGACTAAATGACCATTAAATCATGAGGACTTTTCAATAATGGATCAAATAACTCTGATTCTTAAGGTTAGTAGGGTATATGGTTTCAAAAATTAATTCTCAAGGAGGTGGTTTATTTCTTAAGTATAATGAATGATATTAAGAAGTGTAATGAAATTATCCCTTTCGAAGTAGTAACACCCACTTCCCCCAAAACACAAATTTTGGTCATGATCAAGGTGATGCATAATGAAAGATTAATTCACCATCTATAATTTTTTTAAATTATATTTTTCATTCTTTTTTATTCAAAAGTTATGAATAGATCAAACCTCACATATATCAACTAACCACATGAAATTATAAAATAGTTTGTTTGTACAATGGTGAGTTTTGGTTCTCCCAAGTCACAACCCAATATTTCTCTTTTTTGGATTTTTTTGTCATTTTGTAATTTTTTTAGAAAATTCATGTGGGATAAACAATGAAGTGAAATTAATTTACCACAAACTTTTACAATAACATTAATAGAACCCAAAAACATTTTTTTATAATGTAAATCATTCCTTCCCACATGAATCCATTCACCCCCACACTTCTTCATTTAAATATCATGAAAACACCAAGAGTAGGGTAGGAATGGATAAAAATGAATTGAAACATGGATCATTCCTATAAAGGCAATTCATGGTATTTAGGGGATAAATAAAGGATTAATGTAAAGAATGACTTTATGGATAAGGGATTTTCCAAAGATTCCTCAATAATTTTAAATGTGCTTTTGTATAGTCAGGGCTTTGAAAAGTTCAAATGCAAGTTTGGGAAGGTGACATGTAGCATGATCAGTCAGGAAATATGATCTATAATAAATAGGATGTAATTTGTCTAGAAATCCTCTCAGGAATTAGACATATGATATTTGAAAATCACTCAAGGCATGATTAATAACAACATATCAATTGACATTAATTTCAGAGATTCAAAGTATGAAAAATGGTATGGAATATTTGTTTACATAAATCGTATATTTCTTTAAAATTATTAGTCATCCTTTAAGTATCCTTGCTTCACCTTAAACATTAAATTTTCAATTACAATCATTCAATCTCATTAACATTGAAATATAAAACATGGAATCAAAAGATTTCTAAGAAACTCATGTCTCTTAGAGAAGTTAAGTAAAGCAATAATTCAAGGTTGGGCATGAAATTTTATCTTTAAAGCTCAAAATAGGTTTTGGACCAAAAAATGTAAGGAGTTTAAATGTATAAACATTAAATGTTAAATCCATTTCGAAATAATACTTTAGTATCATTATTCTATTTAAGGCTTCTGTTTCCCATATATGAACCTATAGAATATTATTGATCACTTAAGAACAAGGATCATGTAATTAAAGCCCAAAAACATTAGAAAGAGTGGTTTACATACTAGACTAATAGATTTGAAATTGGAAATATAAAAAACATTTAAATATTAATCTTGGTATGATCCCCCAATTGGCCCCTAAACTTTTATTGCCTCTAGTGGGAAGTACCAGCTGTTATCCATAATCTGATGGTGGGTGGATTTTCTTTGACATGACCCACCACATGTGGATTTTACCAGCATCCACATCTACATTCTTATTGAGAAGGAATCCATGGATTGAGTACACCGGATCCTCCCCCTTCTCAATGTTGTATAACATGCATGGTGGGGGTAGGATGAATTATAGAGCCTACTCTTCTATTGCTAATTGTGTAGCCATCGTATCTTCCAGTGCTGGATATATGGGGGCTTCAGCCTCTTATTTGATTTCATCATTCTCAAGAACTTGGATCTCTTCAGGATTGGGCCCCTCAAGTAGATGTTCAATGTTTTCAAAGAGATCCAGGTGTTCCTCAATAGGTGCATATTATTTTTTTCATCGTCCTCTAGGGAATAATAGGAGTTACTGGAATCTGAAAATTCAAAATAGTTGGGAGTTATACTCAAATTATTTTCAATAAAATCAAATGAAGTTAAGATCAATATTGTATCATCACTTTGAGTAGGTTTGGCGTGATTATTTTATTTGGTGTAATGTGCTTGTTGGACTTGATTATCATTTTTTGGAGGATGGTAGTTGGGATTCTCCACCCTGTGTTCACCCTCTATTTATTTGATGTCTTCTGTGAAAATAATGGGCACTTCATTATTAGATTTTAATCATTGCAAGTCAATATTGAGTTCATCAATCATGCTCATCAAAACATGCGGTGAAAACCTTGTCTCTTATACTTTTTAAAACTCTTTGAACATTATTATAAGATAGTCCCCAATTAATTGGATTTTCTCTTCGATATATCTTATTTCATGTTCTTTCACCTAGGAGAAATCATTTCCTAAGATGAAAATATGGTCGCTCGAAAACAATATGGGAAAAAGTACTTTTTTTACTAAAGAAAAAAAATGTAAATTCTGAAAAAGTATTCGTAATAACTACATATCTCCCCAGAAACGGCCCTTGTTTTGATGCACGCCTATCGTAGGTCATGGAAAAATTAAATTTATATTCCTAATGCAGCACAATGGCTGACTAGGGTCGTCTCACTTGAGGAGCAATGAATTTGGGTCAGTCGCATATTCTAGGTCCCCTAATCTAATTATTTTTTGGGTCTAATTAATATTTTTTTAAAGTGATGTTTTTAATGGTTTTTGAAAACATGCAATTAAAATAATGAAATGTAGAATTAAAATCTAGATTCAAACAGAATGAAGTCAGGGATGAAAGGTCTTGGTCCTAGGGTAGGATAACATGTGTTCATTCATTAGTTAATTAGTTTTTAATATTATTTTGATAATTCATTTTATGAATCCTCACTAATGAATTAATTTACATGGATTAAATGATTGTGTGGTTTCAGCATGTCTCTGATGCACTAAAATAGACCACCTCCAATAGTCAACTAAGATAACACTTCAACTAAGAATTCAATCCCAAAAGGACCCATCTCCACCGTATGAGGTTTCATCCCTTATGGAAACACCAATTCCATAGTATGAAATATTTTCCTAAGATAAGATAGGGAAATAGAATGAATCAACAGAAAGAATGGATTTTGAAATAGTGTCACAGTGGATGATTTTCACACTCGTGCTATATTCCCATATCAATCACAAATAGAATTAAAAAATTTACAATTAAAGCTCAATAATGAATAACACTGTGAAAAGTTCCCCTGGGTCCAAGACTCTAGTTATTCATTTTTTAGGGAGATGTGCATAGATATCATGATGGAAACATAAGGGAAAGATAGAAATTAGATTAATGTTAGAAAAGAACGACAATAAAAAAGACGGTGGAAACACTTTAATTAAAATATGAATGCATTACATGTGAAAATAAATCTAAAAAAAGGGAAAAAATAAATGAACCCCACGGATGGTGTTCGGATGGATTGGAATGATTTGAGAGCTAGGAGCTCCACTTCATTTATATTCAAGTTTTTTTCCTTTGAATTGTGTCATGTATTTGACCAATTAATTGGCCGAATAATAAATAAACCCCTCCATGAATGTTGTTTATTAATTTTTGTCTGTTCACCCTAAAAATTTCCTCTCATTTGAAAACCGATTGTATGATTTATGATTTTTTCATTAGATGTTTATTTTTGTGGATGCAGGTTCCACTAAGCTTCCTCTAAAAGTATAACCACCAATGGTAACCTTAATGAATTAAAAACTCCCTCAAATTATTTTTAATGCATATCTTATGTGTTTTCGTTCTATCCCAGGTGGAATAACATCAGTTGTAGAAGTGTATGATGAGATGGATGTCTGTAATGGTGGTGGTGTCCACACTGTCCGTCTGAAAAAAATCTTTAACTTCGTTGATTTTTAAGGCTTCAAGATGATTGATTCATCCCATGGTCCAAAATACCAAAATGAAGGAAATAAAATAGAGTGAAAAAATTAATCACACAACATTGAATTATATTTTCCAATAAATCACCAAAATACCCTTGATGTAAAAATCTATTAAAAGTCTGGAATTATGCACTTTCAAAAATTTGGAAAATTTTTATTCTAAAATTAAAATTAGCAATTATTTTTATAAAACAATTAAATACATGGGTTTTACCATTGAAAAACATAAAAAATTTATCATTATTAGATTAAAAATATTCACATAAATTATCTTTATCAAATAACTCCACACTTAAACAATGCTTTCCCTTACGAATAAAATCTCAATATGGGATTAATAGGACACCAATGTTACCAATATTAAAATTCCAAAATAATAAAATAAAACAATTTTCCATGTCAAATAGAATTTTAAAAAATCCACATAAAGTATCAATTAAATTTATCAATTTTTGAAGAACCAATTAATTCATATATTTTTCTTTTCCCATTTGAAATATGATGGAACTTTTTCTATCACTCAGTCAGACTTCTCAATTCATTATTATTAAACATTCAACATCATTATTTAACGCAACTTTGAATTATGACTCTCATCTCTCATGACACAATTCAACTAGAGTTATGCTCATAACATGATAACATTCACCTTATCCGTAAGCTTGTAAAAAAACTACGTTCTCGACATTATAATGAAAAAAGGAACATAAAATCATGAGGAATTTTCAATAAAGGTTCAAATAACTCTAATGCTTAAGGTTGGTAGTATTTTTTGATTCAAAAATTAATTCTCAAGGAGGAGGTTTATCTCTTAACTAAATTGCAATGATATTAAAAAGTGTAAGTAAATTTCCCTTTAAAATTTTCAACACCCACTCCCCTAAAACTCAATATAAGGTCATGATCAAGGTGATTCATAATTAATGATTAATTCACCCTCATTAATTTTTTTTATAAATTTAATATTTTTTATTTTTTTAAAAGATGTGATTAGATAAAATATCACATCCATAACCTAACCACATAGAATCAAAAGATAATCAGTTGGGAAAATAGTGATTTTTGGTTCTCCCAAATCAAAACTAATTAATTCTTTTTTATAGATCTTTTTGTAATTTATGTCAATTTTTTAGAAAATTAAAGAGGGGAACACAATGATGTACAATGAATTTTCCACAACCTTTTAAAATTACCACAATATCATCTCCACACTTTTTCATTACAATGTAACCCATCCCTCTGACTGTGAATACCTTCACCCCGACACTTCATCTTTAAAATATCTAGAAAATAACAGGAGTAGGGTAGGAATGTAAAAAAATGGATTGAAACATGGATCATCCCTATAAAGTTAATTCATGGTATATATGGGATAAATGAAGGATTGATGTAAATAAGGTATTTATGTATAAATGAATTTCCAAAGATTCCTCCATAAATTTAAATGTGCTTTCATATTGTCATAGCCTTCAGAAGTTCAAATGAAAGTTCGGGTAGCTGACATGTTCCATGATCACTCATGAAATATGATCATGACAAAATAAGAATTACTTGGTCTAGAAATTCTCTCATGAATGAGACATTTGATATTGGATGATCACTAAAGGCATGATTAATAAAAAAAATTCACATGAATTTCAGAGATTCAATGTATGAAAAATGACAGGGAACGTTATTTTATATAAATTAACTAATTCCCTTAAATCAAGAGTCATCATTTCAATATCCATGCTACACTTTAAACATTAAATTTTAAATTCGACTCATTCAATATCATTAACATTAAAATCTAAAACATGGAATCACAAGATTATTATGAAACTAATGTCTCTTAAATAAGATAAGTAATAGAATAATTCATGTTTGGATATTCCATTTTATCTTTAAAGATCAAACCATGTTTTGGACCAAAATAATGTAAGGAGTTTAAATGTTTAAACATTAAAAGTAAACTCCATTTTGAAATAATTATTTAGTCCTGTTACTCTACTTATGGCTTCTGTTTCCTATATATGAATATACAAAAGATAATTACTCTCATAATAATAAAGATCGTGTCATTAAAGTTAAAAAAGATTATATGGATTGGGCACCATTCTGGACTAATAAAAAAATTAAACTTGAAATATAAAAATCATGTATAGATTAATCATTGTATGATCCTCCAAGTGGGCCTTGAATATTTAATTCCTTTAGTGGGTAGTACCAGATGTTACCCATAATCTGATGGTGGATGAATCTTGTTTGACTTTAACCACCACATGTGGATTTTACCAGAACCCATATCTACATTCTTATTTAGGAGGACTCCATGGATAGAGTACACTAGATCCTACCTCTTCGGAATGTTGTATAGATTTCATGGACATGGTAGGATGAAGTAAAGAACCTCCACCTCAGTTTCTACTAATAAATCCATTTTATCTTCTATTTCTGGCTTTATGGGGGATTTATCCTGTTGTTTGATTTCCTTAGGCTCAGCAACATCGATCACTTCAGGATGGGGATCCTCTAGTAGATGTTAAATGTCTTCTGAGAGCTCCATGTGTTCCTCAAAAAAATTAATCATCTTTTTCCTTATTATCCTCCTGGGCATAATAAGTGATATTAGATTCTGAAAATTCAAAATAGGTGGGAGTTATACTCCAATTAGTTTCAATAAAATCACATGAGTATCAGTTCAAGATTGCATCAACTCACTTTTTAGGTAAATATTGAATCTTTTTCTTGGGTTAATGTGCCTTTTGGAGTTGATTATCCTTGGATGGAGGTGGGTAATCAAGATCCTCCACCTTGGGTTCGACCTCTACTACATGGATGTCTTTAGTGAATATCGGGGGCACTACTTTCTTAACCCTAAATTGGTGTAAGTCTATTTGGAGTTCTTATATCATTCACATCAAAATATGTGGAGAATATAATGTCTCTTGGAATTTTTGAAAAAGTACGAACATTATCATAAGAGATTCCCCCCATCGTTGGAGTTCCTCCATGGTATAATCTATTTCATGTTCTTTCACTAGTGATTAATCGTACCCTTTGTTGAAAATATGGATGTTAAAAAACATTATGGAAAATATATATATTTTAGTTTATTTTAATAAATAAATTTGAATTTTGAAAAATTAATCGAAATAATATGTTAGTACCCCAGCAACGATGCCAGTTTTGATGCACTCCTCTTGAAGGGCATGGAAAAAGAAAATTTATATTCCTAATGTTATAGAGTGGCTGATCAGGGTCGTCTCAATTGAGGAGCATTTCTATCGGTTAAATTATTTATTCTAGTTAACCTACTATAATTATTATTTGGATTTTCTCAATATTTATTTAAAATTATGTTTTTAATGGTTTTGAAAAAAATTCAATTAATATAATATAATGAATAATTCAAATATAGAAGAAAATAGAATGAAATTAGGGAAGAATGGTCCTGGCCCTTGGGATGGATAACCCTAGTTCATTCATTATTTAATTAATGTTTAAATTAAATTTGATAATTAATTTTATAAAACCTCATTAATGAATTAACTTCCTTTGTCTTATGGAGTGTGTGATTTTATCTTGCCTCCAGCGCATCAATCCACACCTCCTCCATTTGTAAACAAGGATAACACATCAACTGAGAATGATATTCCAAAAGACCTGGCTCCACCATTTGTCATTTCATCCCTGATGGAACGTAAAAATCCACCATATGAAGGGTTTTCCTATGAGAAGTGAGGGATGAATAATGAATCAAAATAAAGGAATGGATTTTGAAATAGTTTCATGGTGGACAACTGCCGCACCCGTGCAATATTCCCGGATCCACCACAAATTGAATAAAAACATTTCTAATTGAAGCACAATAATTTAGGACACCTTGAAAATATCCCCAGGTCCAAGACTCTAGTTAGTCACTTTCCGTGATGAAATTCATACAGATCATGATGGAAAGAATGAAGAGAGATAGAAATTTGATTATTGATGGAAAAGAAAGATAGTGGAAAACATGGTGGAAACACTTTAATTAAAAAAAGAATACACTACATGAGAAAATAAAAGTAAAAAATATATAAATGTCCCTTGGTCTCCTCTCATTGGTTCCATTAGATAGTGTTGGGATGGATTGAAATGATTTCAGAGGTAGGATCTCCTCTCCTTTTATAGGAATATTTCCTTCCTCTAAATATTGTCTCATTTTGACCCATTTATTGGCTGAATAACATGAGGACCCTGCAATGAAATTTGTTTATAAATGTGTTATCTGTTCACCCTCAACATGTGAGCTTATTTTATCACATATTGTATGAGTTAGGATTTTTTCGTTAGATGTTTCATTCTCTGGATGCAGGTTCCAGGAAGCTTCCTCTAAACATATAACCATCAATGTCAACCTTAATGACTTCAAAAATACCACAACATAATTGTATAGATGCTTCTATGTGTTTTCGTTCTATACCAGGTGGAATCACTTCAACATGTGGAATTTAGGCCAAGAGGTTTGACCGTTACTATGGTGGGATACACGTTGTCTTCCCACAAAATTGTTCAACTTCATTGATTTTTAAGGCCTCTAAATGATCAATTAATCCCCTAGACCAACAGAAAAAAATAAAGGAAATAAAATAAGTAATAAAAAAAATAATCACTCAATTTGGAATTATATTTTTCAATAAATGACCAAAATACCATTGAGTAAAAATCAATTAAAAAACCCAAATAAGCACTTTCAACAATTTAGACGATTTTCATTCTAAAATTCAAATTTCCCATTATTTTAAATAAAAAATTAAATACATCGTTTTTTTATTGAAATTTTTTAACAATTCACCATTATTGGATTAAAAATATTCACATAAATTTTCTCTCTCAAAAATCATCTTTATGTTTTACCTATCAAATAAATAAACACGCTTTATGTCTAAATAAAAAATGATTCATATTATAGTAAGTAACTATTTACCACATTTATCATTCTCAAAATAAATCCATTAATAACCATTATATAAAATATTACATATTAAATAAAATATATTTCTTCCATAGGACAGAAATAACATTTTGGTTAGCATTTAAAATCTATTCATGCTTGTAATTCCCATATATAAGTTCCCACTAATATAAAATCAGCCAACATGGTATATAATAATTAAATAAGAATGAAGTTATTTTTTATTTATAGTTAGCGTGATGATAATAAAAAATATTAGTCATGGGATAAATTATCCACACATGTATGAAAAAATAACTCATAAACACTCTATATAGAAGCTAAATATTATAGACGGTAATTCATCATAAATTCTTTGAGTTAGTGTAAACAGATTCAACATTTTTCTATACTAAGGAATATTAGTGTTGATACTCTAGTTTAAATAGATTTTCATATACATTTATCAAATTATATGGTTTATAAAATATAACATATCACAAGTGATTATATTTTTTGGTTATAATTTATATCCTAACACATACATACCAATTTAAAATTCAAAACATGTCCAATTTTGTATGTCTATATGAATTTGATTAAAAAAGAGAAATAGGAATTTCCAAAAACTTACTTTTTTAAAAACTCTTATATAAATAATAGAAATTGAATTTAAGAATGAAAGTGTTTTATGAGAAAATAATTTCATTTTTTAAAAAATGCACTCCACACGTCAATCCACATTTAAAACAATTTTACTTTACTAATATCACAAATGTATTACTATTTTACCATTTTTTTCCAAAATTAATATTTATACTTCCAATAATAAACAATTCTAATACAACTCCAAATTTTAACCATCATAAAAATTGGATTAAAATAGTTCATCATTTTATAGCTTGATAAAGTTAAAGTGGAATGATGGGATTTAAATTATAGAGATTGGATGAGGCTTAGAGAATTTATATTTAGTATTATATAAACTAGTACTCTCTTATGCATTCACATGGGGAAATAACACAATTATTAGATTATGTGATCGCAAAATGAAATGGTTTCGTGATTTTTTAAAGAAGAAAATAATAAATTTTAGTGTTAATAATGAACATCAATATTTGTTATTTGGAAATTATAAAACAGGGATACTAAATATTTGAATAAAATTAGACAAAATACAGAGACATCATTATGATGGTAGATTACATTTTGGATAAATACATTTGAAATTATGTTGAATAATATATAATAAATACAAGATTATTTTTCACATAAAGATTTGAATTAAATTAATGAAAATAACATTGAAATTGACATTATAAATTCTAATAATTATGATAAATAATTATCATAATACAAACATATAGTTATATGTAGACATATTGAAATTTTGCATTACAAATTATTTTGAATTCATTATATATCGATGTAGTTGGATTGAAACTACATATTAAAATTCAATCAATCAATGAATAATAATGTTTAAGAAAAATCATATTATACTTTAGTTTATAGTTTTTACTTTTAGTGGTCCGTGAATCTTTATTTGATAAATACTGTTTAATATATTCAAGCCACAAATAAATGGTATATATTTTTGTAATACAAGTGGTGAAATTATTAATACAACATTGATATGGTATAAAATATTCAGGATAAATATTAACTAATGGAGATTTATATTGAGGATGGAGAAGTAAATTGCATGAAAGACCTAACATTTCAAATAACAGTGAAAATTTTTTTTTTTAATGTGAAATGAAAATGGATGACAACTAAAAATAATTCATTATCCATAATAATCAATATAGAAGAAGATAAACTGATAAATTTTAATATACTGATAAAAATTTGATCAATAAATAAATAAAAAAATTTATGTTTCAATTTTATCATCCATTGAATGTTATTTTTTTGAGAATGAACCAATGACATTGTCACATATTACTGAATCTTTAACATCAAAATATTTCACCACATTTTATTATATGTAAAATATAGTTTTAAAAATAAGAAAAATTATTCATAAATATTGAAATATAAAAAGAGAAATTTTGAATGTAGACATAAAAGAGAGTTTAAAACCATGAAAAGATAAAAAATTATTGGAAAACCTAAGGATGCATTGCACATAAGGTTTTGTTTATTAGTATAAGAATATCTAATATTATGTTATGTTATTATAAAATTTATTATTTTTATATTTTTTTAAATATAATAATATTAACAATAATATTTTTATTATAATATTTTTAATTATTCTAATATACTTTTTATTAGCATATCATGTTTTAACAGAATGTTAAAACTCTTGCTAAAAAATGAAGTTATAAGTTATATATTTTTATTAAATTACATTTCATTACATCCCAAAAAATATTTTTGTTATTTTTTCTTTATATTTCATTCAATCAACTTCATTCCATCCAATCAAGTCCTTAGTCTCCAATGAAATTATAAAAATGGGAGAAAATAGACAATAATAATGAATGACCACCTATAAAATCTCAAAAATGATTTAATTAAAATAAACAGAATGATTATAAATTTTCAAACATATTAAAATTTATTAAAATTACATAAAACCAAAAACACTGGATTTACCCAACATGTTCATAACGTTAAATTTAATCCAATATAAAATAACAAAAATCATAATGAAATGCAAGACTTAAATTTTGAAACCTTGTATGCTGAAAAAATATATTTGAAATTGAACATATGTGCACTGGGAAAAAAACTAAAACAACTCATACTATAGATCAAGGATGTATTTTTATTAACTAGAGTGATACATTATAGTACTCCATCTTGAATTTATCTCAAACTCAATACACTACTCAAACATGGTCGAATATTGGTTTTCAAAATACAAATTTGATTTGATTTTTAAAATGAAAAAATCCAACACACCCATTTTAGTATTAATAATGTTTATGAAATTAATATATAAAAACCATATAAAATGAATTAATAGACGTTTTTAAATAATAAATATAAATTATCAATAATTTATATATTAAAATGTATTTTTTTATTAATATCATTAAATAATTGATGAAGCTAATAAGATACTCAATATATTTGATCTGAACACATTTTATAGCATGTTATCTCGATATCAGGTGCAACTAAAAAAATATAAAGTGAAATTTGAGGGCTGTCAAGTAAATCTCAAGATGGTGATTATAAATATCATTTACCCCTTGAATTGTAATCAATACAAACTTTCTGATTCATTATCCATACTTCTTATCCTACTGAAGAATTCATTGGTAAAAAAATACCAATATTTGACCACCTTAATCCATAAATGATATGTGTATATTATATTTCTACTCTAAACATTTATATTGAAGAAATTCCTTTCAACATACTTTGAACATTCATCCATATTTATGTTATCCTATATTAAGGAATGTGAAAAATTGAAGTATGTCTGGAATCTCATAGACATGACCCCCTAATCTACACCTTTGCATATTTCTCTATATCCATTGACTTTTCCCTGGATATGAATATCCAATAATGGAGAAAAATATCATGAAATCACAACATAGTAATATAAAAATACTACATTATCATGAAATATATTAAAAATAGAGTAGTCAGTAAAATTTAATATTGAACAAAACTAAAATTAATGTCACATCGACATGTAGATCAGATTAAAAAAACCCACTTAAAACACATAATGATGAAAGAAACAAATGTATAGATCACTCTTTAGAACCAAATTGATCATCAAATTTTCAATAAGGAATGAAAAGGAACATAATTTCACATAAAACAATTTAAGGGGGATAAAACTAATTAACAAAACATCATGAAAATGAATACACCCACCCAACGTACAAAATGCATAGAAAAAATATATGTACTAACATTTGGTTGAAAGGAACAATAAATCAAAAAAAATTATAATTTTCCTGCTAGAAAAATTCACATAACCTTCAAAACATTTAAGGGTTCTGAGGAACATTTCATGTAATGTGATTTTAGTACTATAAAATAGTAACATGGAATGCTGTTTTATATAAATTATCCATGTAGTGTTTGGATTGAAAAGAAATGGTTAAATTTCATTAAATGTAAGAGTAATGATAGGAATATATTTCCATTAATTCTAATTTCATGTCAAATTTCAAGAATATCATTCAATAAGAATGGTAAATTAATATTGTTGATACAGATTTTACAGAACATAACCACTTACAAAATAGATATTGTTTGCTTTTATATCAAATAGAGGAATGGAGAGGGAATGTAGAAAAGGATACAAACCAAATATAAGGAACAGTTTTTCATTTATCATCCCATTTATTCTTAATGATTTTTAATTTAAAAAAATATAATCATAGGAATAAAATTAATACCATTACATATAATTACATCTGGAAAATATATGTGGTGATGTTTGAGAAATAAAATGTACTTGAAACTGAAAGCATGAATTATTGACACAAAGGCTCGTGTATAAGTCTCACTTCGGTTAGCCCCATGAATGTGGTTCCCCTTTATGTAATTAATCATTAAATTATGACAATATACACCTTCAATCAACAGAACATTATATCTTGTTAAGCAGTCAAAATAGTCAATTCCTTTAACTTATACAGTTTCTAAGGTAATAGGGTTTAGTGAAATAAATGAATGTATTCTAGAATATGTTTTATTTTTAGTGATGACATAGATGACTATCTTTTTAAATATATGAGATCCGCTCACACCAATATCAACTGAAACTGAAGAATCCAAAATGTTATGAGTAGATGGGACAAAGTGATAGTTTGAGTTTCCAATGATATAATAGGGAAACTTTTGACAACCATTCTATTTGTGTGCATTATCATTAGAGGAATATTTATTAGTCAATGGGTAGAGAAATATATTATATTCTACTAGGAATGAATATTTGTTCAATGTTCTAGTTTTTTATGTCAACCAATTTTGAGTCCTTAAATTCTTTTCCATGCTTCTCCATGTGCACTAAAATTGAGAATATACTAGCGTGTTTTTTGGAAAAAATACATGAATCCATTCACACATTAATATATATACATATATATGTATAGAGAGTATGTATTGGGGATATGGTGGAGTAAAAAAATGTTTTTAGATAAATATATTCTAATTTCCCCATAATAAAGAAAATAAGGCATCATAATGTTCTGTTTAATCATATTTTTGTTATAAAAAAAGGGAACCAATTCCTTAAAATTCATACAGAGGCTTGAATTTGATACTAATAGAATATAAGACTATAATGGATATATTAATATAAATAATGTGAAATATGTGGTCAAACATTGAAAAGAATACATTAATAAAAAATATTCCCTATCATGAATACAAACAACAAAGTAGAGAGCCATCCCGGTTTCAAAAAAAAAACACTATTAAATCTATCTAATTGTGAGATGAAAATCTAAAATATAAAATTAGTTTAGAAAATTGGACAATCTTACATATGAAGTGGTGTTGGGTTTCCAGGTATTAACTTCAACTGAAAAATCACATTCCCATACAAAAACGTGTTCTTTGACGAAAGATCATTTAATGAAATAAATTGAATTAACACATCCAAAACCAAAAAAGGGAAAATATCTTGTATGCCTACATCATATATCAAACAAATCAATAATTATTGTATGAATTTACTCATAAAAGAAGTCGTAGAGAGAGAAAAAGATGTGAAAAACAAATCTCTATTGGGAACCAACTTTATCTAATCGAACAATTTCCTAGGAAAAAAGTTTTTCCTCAATGAAATCCCATATCTTGAAATTAATAAAAGAAACACAACACAAAATATAAAAGGGAGAAAACACCAGTATGTTGACATATAAGAAAAATGATAAAAAAAATTCAATACATATTTATATTAAAATATATTATGTTTATAATAAAATTAGTACAACAACATTTCATTTTTTATAGAAATTATTATTTTTAATAGATAGTATTATTGAACAAATACATTCCAGTTTAGGATAGAACATATATATGTTACACAAAAAAATAAAAATTCATAGGAAAATTTAATGAGTAGAAAAAATATGAATTAGAAAAATTTTCAAAAATTAGAATTGTATTCTGTTTTAAAGAACTAAACACTTTTTAAAATATATTATGTGTTTACTTGTAATAAATATTAACATTGTAAAAAATAATTATTGTAAGAAATATTTAAAAATAAAAAAAATAAAAAATATGAATTATGAATATTTTCCTAAATACTACGTTTTAGAAAAAGCTATTGATGAGACAATTAATTAGTTTGTTTACCCATGCATAATATGGTAAAATATATTTATATATTAAATTTTAAAGTCAAAATTATAATGGAATCATTATTATTTAAAATAAAAAGCATATAAAACAAAACTGAACTTCACATTATGGTACACACCACCCATTGTCTTGGCTTATTTTTATAATAATGATCCCATATCAATACACATTATAACAGATAATATATATCTTATAGAAATGAAATATTTAGTGCAAATCAGGAATGCAAATAATTATATTAGAAAATAATATTACTAAAAATAGATCCAAATCCCCCCTCTACTAAAAATATTTTCTGTGAAAACCCATAGGATGAAAAAGATTGTTTTGGGTATAAACTTGATAGGGATGGATTTCCTGGATTAGTTGTAGTAAATGATGCTCCCATCTTTTGAATACTTGATGGAATCACAACTGGTCCTCAAATATAATTTACTAATTCATTACTATCATTAGAATTTTCATTGGAAACAACATCTACCACATGCAAGGTATCATCTGCATCAAATTCTTTCTGACGTGAACATAAAAAATATAAATGGGGATCATTTAGCTGAGCTAAATGAATGAAAAAAATATTTCATTAATGTTCCTCCATACAATGCTTCCCTCAAGGATTTATTTTTATAAATTGATATAAATATACACATTTGATTGGAAATAATAATTTTATTTCATTTTTCTTAATAAAATAAAAGTTGATGATTACTTATCAAACACTACCCGACTAGAGTTTTACATCTTGGGAGATTAAAAGATTTTTGGTAAATAATAAAATAAAGATATGATAAATTATTCCAATATATGGATATTTTTTTCATTATCAAATTAATAAAATAATTGTGAGAATATTAAAAATAACTAATCATTTATAGATAAGAGTAACAATGGAATGTGCGTTCTTCTTTTCTTGTTGTTATTTAGTGTGACCGGTTCAGCTATAGAAAAACATCCAATAGTTATTGGTCATGTAATAGTGTTATTTTAGTAACAATATATATTTTTAGACAATGATAGGTTAGGTTTACCACTTTTTTTTAAAAAAAAAATTCATAATTAAATAAGACTAAATTCCATGGGCACTATAATATGAGGTTACCATCAGGGGGTATAGATGACAATGATGTGCGTACCCTTCTTTGAGTTCATCCTATGGGTGTTAGACGTTTAGATGCAGTAATATTTTCAAGAAATATTTAACTTGTGATAGAGTAAATATTGTAAATATTTAAGCAAGTTAAATGATAAATAAAGAAACTCTTTAAGGTGTACATAATACAAATAAAATAACATATTTTTCTTGTTTCTAAAGTAGGATTTTTTAATCCTTCTCTCTTTATATGTTTATGGTGATTGCATGTATGTATTTTGTATATTTTTATTTAACTTTCAATAAACTGAACATAATAATTTACTAAAAAGAATTACATATAATATATATTATAAACCATTGTAATTAGTTTATAATGCATGTAATTAATGATAGTTACAGTGATATAATGAAATATATATTTTATTACAACAATGATAGTGGAATAATTCTATATTGAATGGGATAGGTAGAACATTTAAAATATGTAGCAGACATTGATGAGATGATTAAATCAAGAAAAAATATCCTGAGAATGATATTTGATGAAATAATGGATGAAAAAATTAATGGAAGGGGGAGATGGAATATCAAAATAGTATAACTATAGTAACATAGTCTTATTAAATCTGGTTTAGCATAAAATAAAACATGATAGACCTAAGGGAGATAATTTTCGAAAATAGTTGAATATACCATCTCTAAAACATTAAATAATTAAGATCTCTAAATAAAATTTTTTTGATGGGAAGGGCTTCACAAAGAACATAGCGGGCATCATCAACATTAGTGGATGGTGATACTGAATTTCGGACGGATTAAGGTAGTAGAACAAAAGGATAAGGAGACCATAATGTTGAGTTCTTTGTAGTTCCGACAATGATTGTGGGAAGGATTCATCTCTCACATAAAACTTGAGACTAATTGTAGAAACATGTGAAGAAGGATGCTGAATATTTAATAGATTCCTGGAGTAATGATGCAGGAATCGAATATCACTTGGCAGCTGACATAGGTGTTCAACAGAGTAGGCTATGATGCGTGAAGTTGAATCTGTAGTCATAGCATAGGTAGCTGGATTCATAATATAGAGACAAGTAGAAAATGATAGTTTTGTGATTAGAAAATGGAGGCCAAAGAATATAGAGGAATCAGTGGCGACAAAGATGGTATTCAAATTTAGTGTAAACCCTAGTTCAACGACAAGGAAACCTTAAGTTTATGTTTTAAAATAGTAGAAATCAAAGTAGAAATCTGTGATAGGGAGAGAGGGTAAGGTGATGGAATAATGGTAGTGGGTTATATTATAGTGGAGGGAGTTGATGTGGGAGTGACACATGGCAGAACAATTTAATCTTTTGTCAATATATAGATATACCAAAAATGTTTAGTAAATGGAGAACCCCTAACTTTGAAACTAGCAATAAATTTTATTGTATCCCAAACATCCCAAAAAACTCATTTTTTCCATTTTTAATATTAAGGGAAGGGTATAACTCCTTATGAAAATGGGTATCACTAAAAGGACTAGGAATTTAAAATAAATTCACATAATAGTACAGATTCAAGGAAAAATGATTAATTGAAAATGATATCAAATATTAATATTATTTAGAAAAATATCCAACAAAAAAACAAAAGAAAGGTTTTTATTCATTAAGATCGATTAAATTCACATTGAAAATACATTAAATATTTAAAAAATATATTTAATAAACCATTTATTTATTTCCATAACATATAAATTAAATTTCAACATTGATTTTGGAATACAAAATGGAGATAAATTATTTGAATGTTGTCAAAATCATCAAGTGTGTTGATACCCCCAATTAATTGTTTTCGCTGATTATCAATTATAAACCATCTAAAACTGATAATAAAAACACCTATTACTATTAAATTAAAAATCCATAATCAATGTAATACATATAACAACTACTAAAAAATTTAAATCATTAATAAACCAAAAAACTTGAGAATAGAAAAAATCTAATGAATATAATAGACATATTCACTATATAATCCCCTAGAAATTTATCATCAATTCATCCAAATAAAATATAGACGCATACGACCTGATATAAATTAATCCCTTTCAAACATTATTGAAATGAATATTGATATAAATACCTATATAATATTCTTAATGCTAATAGGAAATATTGATCCATTATTTGGATTAAATTGTAGAACATATTTCTCAAATTTCATCTAAAAATTCAACCAATGTATAGAAAATTAGGAGATAATATTGAAGTTGGAGGGTAATAAGAAATGGAACAAATTTCTTAAAATTTGGTATAAAATACCCCATGGAACCATCTTGGAAACATTGGAATAATATAAAGGATTATGGGCGCTCAAAAGATCTATCAAAGCTGTTAACATTGACAACAAGAGAATAAAAATCAAGGTTGAGAAGGGAATCTGATAAAAATGAGGAAGGTGTGAAATTACCCAAAAAAAACTACCCTAATAAATTATATTATAAAACAACTAGGGTACATGGTCAGGTACAACCTAATAGCAGGTGTTTCCACTAATCTATTGTTAGTAACAATGTTTAACCAGTGGGTGTACTATAGGAATTCAGTGTGAGATATAGGTGTAAACTACTTGTTAAACCCCCTCTAAGGACCCCAAAATTAATGCATGACCATAAACTCCAAACCACATCCCAACCAACCAAATATTTATGAATACAATACCTGAAATCAAATTCAATTACATGTACAAGAAAAAAGACCACAAGTGCGGCCCGTGCCCGCGAGCTGATTCGGTGGGAGAACGGTATGGCTCGTCATTTGGACGGGTTGATGAAGGACGCAACACCCGCAAGTGCCGAGAAGGATGACAGCGGCCCGCCTATGCGGGCCGCTCGCACCGAGAAGACCGGACGACTTAGACCGGCCGGACAGGAGGGTGGCGCTGCCGGTTCGGGAAGTCGCCACCCCCCCCCCCCCCCCGACATCTCTCGGCCAGCTGGGACGTGCCCCGCCATACTGACCTATATGCTTCATTGGGCCGGTCTGACACGAGTCGGGTCAAACCCACCCAAACCGGGTCAACCTGACCTGTCAGCCCATTGGGCTTAACGGGTCGGGCCCGTTCGGCTTAAATGCAAATAAATTCACGACTGTGCGTCTGATCGACGACCCTTCTATGACACTGGAATCCTCGTGATGAGGTGGTCATTTTGAGACACACTATGAGAGTTTTGGAGAAATTTGGAAAATGGTCGGGTTTGGAATGAGCATAATTCCGACCGGGCCTTTGGAACTGAAAAGAAAACAACTCTCAGACCGGGCGTACGATTGACGCATCGTCTATCACTTTGGCTTCCTATTGATGATACGAAACTTCGGAATATATAAACTGAGGACTTTGTGATATTTGATGTATCTAACCCTTGGATCGAGGAGTGGACCCTACCGGAATCGATCGTGGTGTGTACGAAAACCCTAGAGATGGCTGTGACTCTGATGTCTACTGTACTAGAATCCTCCATGTGTTCGACAACAACAAGACTGAACTGAATCCTCCATGGGTTTGACATCAATGAGACTGGACTGAATCCTCTGTCAGTTTGACAGTGATGAAAATTGTAGTGGATTCCTCCGTGGGTTCGACAGCGATGACTACCGTAGTGGAATCCTCTGTGGGTTCGCTGACGACGACAACCGTACTGGAATCCTCCGTGGGATCTAGGATGATGAAAACTATACTAGAATCCTCCGTGGGTTCGATAGCGATGATTAATGTTCTGGTATCATAAGTGGGTCTGATATTATGACTTCTATACTAGTATCTTGAGTGGGTATAACAGAGTAGTTGGTCTATTATTCTACGTGTGTACGACTACTTAGCTAGTATAGTATCCTACGTGGGTCTGACAGCTTAGATGAATCAGTGACTACATATGATCATCTCTATCTCTATACGATAGATGTATACCTGTGTGGGGTGAGTCTTGACATTCAATCCTTAACATCGAAGTGATTGACTTCGTTTCCTGTTTAGATAGGGTTGTGCTTGGCTATGAGGGTTGGAGTTGAACTCTAATTGATAACTTAGGTATATATATGAGAATATACCTAAGTAGAGTTGTTTGATACTTCATGATTGAATCATTCTTCTCTGATTTATCCTTCGTGGATTCTTGGAGACCTTCGGGGGTCTCGGGGTCCCTACTGAGTATCGTATACTCACCCCTGCACGGGCTATGCCCGCACTACATTGTGTTGGATGCAGAAGACGGACAACACTGATTGAGGTGGAGGATTGTAGAGCTGGATGGTACCCAGAGGTGGAGCACTTTGCGATATGTACAAAGAGTGGACGGTCGGACCTGAGGTGCTGATAAGGTTATCCATACCCACCCATCAGGTGGGATTCCCAGAGGACAACTCATTGGTTGCTGTTTTACTTTACTATGGTTGTGATAGCTTTTTCATTTATATTGTACTTACTGTTGGGATTTTATTTCCATCACATTTCCTTTTAGCACTTACTTTTGTATTTAGTGTCACATAGTGCTTTCTTCTGTTGCGTACTATTTTGTGTTTGTTTACTTTTATAAAGGTAATGCCTTCCCCTTTTATCGGGATTTATGCCTTTGATGCTAGTCGCCAGCCCCTGGCCTATGGAAGGCGGGCTTGGGATAGTCACAGAACAGACCCAGACGATGGGTCGTGACGATTATTTTTTAATTATGCTGAATGATCCACTTTCCTAGGCTCAACCCTCCTATTCCCACTATCCATAGCCTAAAATGCTTGGAAAATACTCTGAACCAGCTGTGGGATCACGTATGGCTCATGTGCAACCACATTCTCTCTAGTATCCTCTAGTTGGTTTATATGATTACTACTAAGTGCCACATTCTATACAAACAAAAAAACCTTATATTTATTCCTCTCTAATAACTGAATAGATAAAATTTCAAATTATACCACATCCTACTATCAAAATATTTCTTCCCCAAATCAATCTTTTTTCTTGATTAACAATTTTTTAGAAATTTATACATTCTTTTGAAAATCAATATATTTTGGAAATACCACAACAATGATCTATTTCAAGATATTTCGGTTGGAGACAAACTTAACACTTCTGATGAAAAAGATGTATTAATTCACTACTCCTAATAAGTTATGCACTCCTAGTGGGAAGTCATTTTTATAATGAATTTCATTCTCATCTCATTGGATAAACAAATGAAAATGATATTAAAAAACCTATATGTGTATCTAAAACACTTATTTACCCAATTTCTAGGTAACATAATGTTCAGAATAAATGTATTAGCTTGGTAATTTTATGCTTTACATTTTGAGGCCTGACAATCATACTTTTTTACCCACAAGACACAAGGAATAGACTAGAATGAATTTCAACTCTGATAAGGACATAACATATGAACACTTGTCAGTCTAGGACCAAATAAGCTGATACCACCTATTAGATCCCTATTATTCTCTTTGTATTAAAATGTAGGAAATATTTTACTTAGTCATAAAGATCATCCTTATAATGATAATGTCTAGAAATAAATTCAATGGGATTTATTAACAATTTAGGGACAATTTTTCCTTTGACAATAAGAAAACCATCCAAACATTTCATAAATAAATAAAAAATCATATGACGCATGATACAAATGAAAGAATAAAGAAATTATACAATTTAAATTAAATTAAAACTACATAAGGGGTCCATAATGGAAGACTTAAAAAATATAATTAAATAGAAGAAGACAACAAATCCAAAAAGGATTAAAGACATCCAAAACTACATAGCCCCAATCTTCTCCATGATCCACTTCACAAAAT
Organism: Viscum album; assembly: GCA_963277665.1. Lineage (NCBI taxonomy): Eukaryota > Viridiplantae > Streptophyta > Magnoliopsida > Santalales > Viscaceae > Viscum > Viscum album. The sequence goes on from OY728150.1 coordinate 1,597,131,993, forward strand.
TTCCGATGTATCAATATGAATTAACAGATAAGTGTGATATTATACCATTACCCATATCATGAAAAAAACATCCATAAAAGTACCAAAGTTCTATAACATGTGTGAGTGGTGGAATTTAGTAGGTTTTCCCCAAATGTCTTCCCAAATCTTACCACTAGGACAGAACATGATATCAAATTTATTTAAAATGTTTTATATAAAACAATTTCTAAAACAATTTATATCATAATATAAACAAGTTCCATAGTGTAATTTTTCTCAAAAAAAACAGAGTGTTCTAAAGAAGGAGAAATAAATATTCATTAAAACCATTTCATGAGTTCGATTTTATCATAATACATTCCATTCCACATATCCACACATCCAACCATGCATGCACCCATGTCCTCCCAATACATGTGAGTGGCGTGGAATCCTTTCAGTAAAGAATAACATAATTATCCAGTTTGAAGGATGAGAGACCTAAACAATATCCATCCAAATAGTAATGGGAGAGAATCCTTACCCTTATCCATATTTAATGGACATGGAAACACATGACCATTATACCAAAATACTATCCCAAAACTACAATTTCAACAATTTCCATAAGACCATTCATTTCATGAAATAATTTTAATCAAACCATTATAATTCAACTCAATAAAACCATATTTTTATTGAAAACATTTTTATTTTAACAACTACTATAATTCCAAAAAATATACATTTTAAAATCAAGAAACCAAAGCACTTTCCCAAAAAAATTCCAAAAAACCACCAAATCCACAATCCCTGAATAAATATGGTGGTAACCATGACATGAAAAAAAAATAAATGAAAATTATGAAAATTAAATAATTTGAAACTAATCGTTCGTATCCAAAATATAAAAGTGGATAGTGAATCCACATACCTATAGAAACATGGCGAAAACAGAAAACTACATGACTAATGTCCATGGAAATGGGTTTATTCTTCCAAAACAAAACCTAGATATCCTTCCCTAATAAGACTAAAAGACAAATATAATCATTTTTTTACCATAAATACAATATATATATCCTAAAAGGACATATATCAAAGAAAACGTGGGAGAGGAATATGTTGATTAATGGAAAACTGAGAAAAATGAAAAGAAAGATGACTTTGCACAGGAATATGACTTCATCATAAGAAGATAATCCTTTGGATTTCATTAAGATGGATGGTAGAAGTCTCAATATCTTTTGGGAGGATAAAATATCAGGTTATGATCATTTTGGGGGGAAAGGGATGAAAAAAGATCTTATGGAAGATTCATAGTTTGTGGATCTAAATTTTGAACTATTCGCAGTTTGTCACACGATGAAGAATATAGTGTACTAACAGTGTGCCAGATTATTTCTCTAGATAGAACCCTGAATAGTATACTAATAGAGACACCAAACCATTCACCCACCATACTAAATAACACAATCTCATATATCAGTGTTTATCCTAGACAATTTCATGACTATAACAAATTGGGTTCCCCATGTGCCTCTACCCCTTAGCCTTTTTATCATTGTACATAGTTTCATAGGGAAGTTTCAATGCTTCCACTAACCATGGACCACCCATGAACGTTTATAAATTCCTCAAAAAATTCATAAATTATTCCAAAATCTCCCAAAAATAACCCTAATACATTAAATAAAAAAATCTTAGGGTAAATTACTTGAAAATGGAGGTGCTATATTCCCCCCATAATAGCCCTTTCTATCCCCAATAATTAAAAAATTATCATTTCGATGAAAGAGTTCTAGCTATTGTTCTTTAATTTACATCTCCTATTCCCACGTCTCTTCCTAAATCTTCCTATGTTTCCACAAAACTATCACTAGTCCGATGCTTTTTCCATGCCTGAATTTAACTTGCCTATCCATAATACACAGTGTCATGTGCACCAGAAAAGCATCTTACTCAAGGTTAATGTTACCCCAGTGAATCTTGTGGTTAGGATAAAGCTGACAATTCATTAACTGAGATACAAGAAATAAATTATGCACCGAAATGATCCATGGTTGTAATGTGAACTAATATTACACTTCTAAAAACTCTAAATGTTTTTCAAAAGATCATATGTATTGATGATATAACTTGAACAACATCATAAATAATCATTTTCCAAGACATGGATAAATCCTCAAGAACATGTGATCTCTCACCTGAATGTCAATGATCATCTATGATGTAATGGATATGATTTATGATGACTTTGATCCACTTCCATCTATTTTATAATAAACTAAATCTCCTTGCATTGTTTCCTAAACAAGTCTTGACCCAACTAGTGAAGTCTCATCTGTTTCCACCAAACAAAGTAGAGAAAAAGAAGGATGACCATACAATTCTTCAAAATATTCCAAATCCATTGAGGCCTAATAGCTATTATTATAGGACGAATCCAACAATGATAAGTTCTCTTACCATGAGACACCATAATCGATTACACAAGACAGAATCATGTCCTCCAATGCATGTATCATCCTTTTAAATTGGCTGTATGTTTTACTCCATACTCAAAGAAAATGAACACCAAGAGAATTCAATATGTATTTCCAAAAATTATTGGTCAACTAATGATCTCTATATGAAACTATTGAAATTTGAATCACATTATTCATTACCAGTTCATAGATATAGATTTTGGACATTTCCTCAACCATATAATATCCATGAATAGGGATAAAATGACATGATAGTGTGAGTTGATCCACTATCACCATTATAGAATCATGTTTCTGAACCATTCATGGGAGACATGTATCAAAATCACTAGATATCTTCTCCCATTTCTAAATTGGAATATGTAAATTCTGAAAAATCCGTTTTTTCACTAAATCATTTCCTTAATATGCTAACAAATTATGCATTTCAAAACAAACACATCAACATTCCTTTTCATAACTTCCTACAAAAAATGTCCATTCAATGATTTATACATCTCTTTTATTCCAGGATGAACAACCCATCTCTAATTGTGATAATAATGAAGAACTTGTTCCTGAATATCCATATATATAACCCTTTGATTTCTAAACCACAACACTGAACTCTCATCCAGCAAATATCGCATAATGTTCTCCCCACTATTGCTTATTAAACTCATATAAACACATTCTAGATCATATTTTTAGGCCTTTCTAACCATATTATCCAAATAATTCACAAATGAAACTTGAAATAAAAACATTAAATCAGATCATTATTCACATTCCAAAGGCTTGTTGGCGTTGACCGACATCAACTGACAGTAATATGAAGCTTCCTTTTCCAATTGAGAGTATGTATTTTTTATTAATGTATATTCCACCAAATTAACTTTTCATGTTAGATACATCTTGTTATTGTAAGACATTTGGAGATAATATATCCATCTTCATTGTCCGATGTTTAAATCCCATGGTGAGAAAACATGATTTAATCTCTAGTGATCTGTGAATATAATAAATTTTTCACCAAATAGATAATGAATCCAAGCCTTCAAAGAAAAAACTATGGTTTCTAACTCCAAATCCTGTGTTGGGTTGTTCATCTCATGAAGCCATAAATTCCTTGAGCAAAATGAATCAACGTAATCTCCGTGAATGAAAAAATATCCCAACTATAGCCTCAAAACATCATAACACAACACATACCCTTGTCTGGATTTCAATTAAATATAGATTGGTGCTGATATCGGGAGAAATTTTAACTCTTGAAAAGTCTTCACACATTCCTTATTCATTTGGAATGGATCATTATTCTTTTCTAAAGCAATCATAGGAGAAAATAGTCTGGGTAATCAATGAAAAAAGTGTCTTTAATACCCATATAGATGATGGAAACTCCATATCTCAAATGTATTCTATGGATGTTTCGAAAAGATACCAACATATATCATTCCTAGGTACATAGAAACCCCTTTATTATATATATCAATACTAATGAAATGTACCTACCTAATCTAAAATACATAAATTTATAATTTGGCTTAAAAATGATGATCTCTCAATATCAACATATCTATATCAAAGTATTTCTCATGCTCAACCCTTTTCCTTGAATACACCCATATATAACCCACAAAGACCACAATAGAAGAATAATGATACCTATGAAATATCTAATTCATAAATTTTATAATTAACGGTTGTTCATTCATAATACTGAATGAAATTACCTCAAAATTTTAATCGAATAATCTTCTAGAAATTTTTTCTTTGGAAGATCCTTCTTCCAAACCGACAGTTGGTGGTATCTTGATCAGAAGTCAATCATAGATATACATTTATCTCCCCATAATTGATCAATCAAGTCATAAATACATTGAATTAAACACACATTCTTTATGATAACATGGTTAGAGAAAAATATTCCAAACATAGATAAATATTTCCTTTCTTATTATGGACCAACCAGACCAACTATTCCCACGGAGACATACTAAGCCAAAAGAGACCTTTTCATTCTATCTCCTCCAAATGAACAGTAAAATACCTTAATTATGTTGGTGAAATTCTATATGATGGAAGGAAAATAGGAAAAGTCCCTATAATGAGATAATTCAACAATATCACTTTAATTATAGTAGGAAACCTAGCAAAATTATTCGGAAAAACATTTGGAAGTTGATCAACCACTACTAGAAAACTGTTATTCTAGATCTCAATAATTGATTACAAAGGGAATGCTAGCAACAATTAACATATAATTTCCACTACTAGATTTAATAAAAATATTACAACTACCATTAAATTTTGGTCTCCTCTAAAGAGATATGTAACACAATATTCAGTTTTAAAACTTTCCTTTATGGTAAAAAAAATTCAATGTTATCTTTGAATGTTGTTAACCATACATACCTGGGATTATATCATACATATCCATATAATAAACAGAGAAATCACATTTCAAATTATCACCATTAATAGTTAATGGTCTCGCTCAAGAGGCAAAGTCCCAACATTGTCTTTGACTAAGAGGAGTAAGATGTTTTAACACAGAAGGCATCTTCTCTACTTTTAAACATATCAAATCAACATAACTATAGAAAATAATGGAATGGGGTGCACCTGAATCATAGAAATGTTGAATAAGGGATTAATTAAAAATAATAATACCTAACAACATAGATATTCTAGACTCATCATCCACAATAACATTCTCAACTGTATATAATTTATTACAAATAGTGATTTGTTTCTTACTGCCCTGTTGAGATTGCACTATATGAGGATTCAAGTAATTAATGAATCACTATGTTTTCCTCTATTCTTCTGTGGAGAGATATTCGTATACCCTCATTACATCGAAGCATATGATTTATGTGATACCTTAAATGTTTCTTGAACACCTGATCGCAAGGCATTGTGAAAAATGTGTTGACGGTGCCCCATTTTTTTTATAATTATGGAATGGCCATGGTGGTACCATACATTGTCGGTTCTTATGGTAAAATGATTTACATGGAAAACATCCAGGATGGATCATTGTTTTTTGGGGTATATATATAAATCCATACATTTGATTCTGAGCCATACTTCAACCATTGAAATAAGTATCCATCTTCCACTTTCTCCCACAATTAGAGTTCCCACAATTTCCCATAGGTATCAACATACTTCCTCCACCTATAGGTTCTTATATTTCCCTTTCATAAAAAGTTTCAGGATTAAAAAAGTTTTTTAATCTGTACTATAGAGAAAAACTATCTTTGATTGAACCTATTTTCTTAATCCTGAATCCAAGATTCAAGCCATCATGGATTTAATTGAAGCAACATTAGGTGAAAAGCGCACTAAATTAATGAATTTTGGTTCATACTCGATGAAAAAACATTTTCTTAATTATAATTTGAAAAGTCCATCTTTTTTGTGTTCTAAACGTGTGAAGATACCATTTTTCTGAAATATATCAAAATAAGAACATGTATTATCATTTTATAATTTAGCCTGATCATCTAAATCCTACCACTTGCATGAAATATCCTACAATATATACATTTCCAACATAAATTTCAGCTCTTTTATTGTGAAAAAAATTCACTGATTTGATTCATCCAATCCAGCCACACCAGTACCATATCTGGTTCAGAATCTTCTCGAATGATGGATGGATTATACTTCTAGAATGGGAAGGAATTATCCACTTTCCTTGTATCATCCATCATATTACCTCTATCCACAATATAAAATTCTTATACAATACTCTGATCTAGTTTATGGTTCCCCTGTGGATTAGGTGCAACCACATTCTCAGAAACTTCTTCTAGTTAGTTTCTATAATGCCTAATAGGATCATTTTTTTATATAAACAGAAAACCATTATTATCACTCTATATTAATTAATGTCTTAAATTTAATATTATTCCACATCACATTTTGACAAAATTTCATTCTAAAATCAATAATTTTTTATTTTTAACCATTATTGAAAAAATTATACTTTATTTTATATATCAAATCATTTTAAAAAACCATAAACAATTCTATTTTTATAATCATGGATTTGAAAAAAAAATTAAAACTTTTCAAAAAACAATAAATTTTATTGAATAATTATTCAAAATATGATATTTACTCATTGTGTGAATTCATTTGTATAATTCATGTTAGGATCATCTCAGTACTTGATCCCATGATATGTATATTAAAAACCTACAAGTTTCTCCAAGAAATATATGTCCCCAAAACCTTGGAAATGTGAATATTATAATAAAAAGATTATTTATATCAGTTAATGCTCTACATTTCATGTCACAGAAATCCTAATGCTTTCTACAAAAATGAAATAATGAATAGACTAGACTGAATTTTAAATCCGAGACTGCAAAACAGATGACAACATGTTAGTTGGGGACCAAACAAGCTTATATCACTTGTGACATCCCTCTTTATCTCATTGTCTCTAGAAGGTGGAATTTTAATACTTGACATTAAGAGACTTCCTTATGAATCTAAAGGCTGTAAATTAATGCTAATAGATTCAGGAATAGTTGGGTGATGATTTTCCCATTCAAAATAAAACAACTATCCAAACATTTCACCACTAAATAAACCACTACATGAAGCATGGTATCACTGAAACACAACTCAATTCATGCCATTTATATCAAAATCAAACTACATAAGAGTGCCACTATTGAAGTCTAAAAAACAAACAAGTGCACAATAAAAGACTAAAATCCAAAAAAAAACTCAATGACACCCACAACTACAACTATACAACTATATCCATGCTCTACCCCACAAAACTTCCCATGTATCACATAGAACCACTAGAGTAGTGTGCAAATTACCTTTTCCCATGTACCAATAAACAACATCAAAAAAATCACCAAAGTACCAATGAAAGGGTGGGTAATGAAACTCAATAGGGTTTCCTCAAATAGATTCCCCACTCACACCACATGGGTATAAAAATTTAAAACATTTATTAAAAAAATTATAAAACAATTTATATCCGAATATAAAAAAAATCCATTATAAAACATTTTTATAAGGAATTAAACAAAAAAATACTTTAAAAATGCATAAGTTCTAGTTTGTAATATTAGCTTCTATTATAAATATTAAAACATTCAACCATGCATGAAACCTAGAACTCCATATACTTATAAGTGGCGCATCATCATTTCACTCAGCCATCACACAATGAACCATTTCGATAGTGGAGAGTCGTGACCCTTATCCATCCCACAATGAATGGGGAGACCCTTTTCCCTTATCTATACAAAATACATAGAAACATGCACACACCCAATATTTAAAAATATTATGAAAAACAACAACTTACACCATTGAAATAAAAGCATTCTTTTATTAATAACCTTCCAAACATACAAATGAAATTCAATTCAATAAAAAATAATTTTATTGAAATTTATTATAAATGAATTATCCAATATTATATTAAATATACATTTTTAAATTATCTTTTTAAAATTAAGTAACCAAATCACTTTCATAACCAATTTCCAAAAAAAAAATCCAAATCTACCCAACATCACTAAATTCGATTTCAACCATTCTTTTCACAAAACAGTAAAAATAAAAATTAAGTTGTTTAAAAAATTTGATGATAATAATTAAATATTATAAATATAAGAGTTAAGAGTGAAGCCACCTACCACAGAAAACATCGAGAGAAAATGAAATGCAGGAAAAATGTCCATGAAAATTGGTCAAATATTCAAAACCCTCCTTAGATATCGTCCCATAAAAAATTCCAAACAAAGTCATATATGGAATAAAATACTATAGATATATCTATAATGGACAAAGACCTATGAGATTGATACAGAGGGAGAAGTAATTCTATAGAAAAATTAAAAACCTACCATGAAAGAAGACAACCCCAAGATTTCGGATTTAAAACAAGAAGGAAATCCTTAATATCACCTCCACATTGATTAGAGAAGCCTATACTACCATTAAGAGGGGAAATTTTTTATTTGGGGTCATTTTGGGTGGTTAAAACATGATATGAACCTATATACCCTAGTATTTGTGGATCGAGATTTTAAATCATGCATAGTTGGTCACACTTTTAGGAAAACCATCCACTAACCATGCACCATATTTGGTCACAAGAGGGAACCTCACACTATTTTATTATACAGTTTCTAAATTGGATATATACTCTGACAAATCCCATTATCTCAAGTATTAAGATTTCTCCTATGATTTTATACGGTTGGGAAAAACGTTGTACTGGTCATCCAGGTTAGCCTAAGTACAAGCCTCATTGTGAATAGTTTTGTGGGGATGTTTCATGGTTTCCACTATCCATGCATGATGTATGAACTTTTATAAAAATATCACTAACATCACATTAACACTAGAGATACTTAAATAGTGTAAAATATTGCTTAAATTCTTGAAATATTTTGTGCTATAGGTTTCATAAATTTTATACCCAAAATAGAATAAATTATTTTGACATATAGGTGAATAATCGTGGAAAATAAAAAAACATTGAAATTCACCGTATTAAAATAAAAGATAATTTTTTAAGGAGAAAAGGAAAATTTTGATATGTAAAATTGATAGCATAACAAGCGTATTATTTAGTTTTGAAATAGGGTTAAATGAGAGGGGACATGAAACTCTCATTGATAAAACATAATTTGGAATTAAGAGAATGATCAAAAGTGTTATAAAATATAATAGTAATTATACTTATAACACACATACAAAATATGGTTCTTCAATTGAAGACAAAGGAAGGTGAACTACCTTGCATTGATGGGTTAGTCCAACAACATGAATATTGGGATCTTGGGGGATTGACACTATATGAGGACTCCAAGGGAGATAAAAATACTATTGATTCATGGAAGAGATATTTATAGTGAATGGAAAAGGATAAATGGGAGGGTATATATAAAAACGTGGATGATTTGTCTAATAACTTCCAAATACAGTCCTTGGAATGTTCATTTGTGGAAAATGAAAAACCACTTGCTTGAACATGTTTTGAACCCATTTTTTTGAAATTTGGGAAATATTATATGTTATTTTATTCTAGAAGAGATGAGAGTTATTATATATTTATTTTTTTGGTGTGGAAAGGTAATGTTTCGAATTTTTTTAATGTTAATATTTAATTTTTTTTGGAAGTTTAATTATATTTTTGGAAAATTACTAAAATCTATAAAAATGAAATATATAAATAATATAACATATTTCATACCATTTAATATGTATAATTAATTATTTAATCATTATTAATTAATTATGAAGTAATTAATGATATTAAAATCTCACACTATATTTTTATTATTCATAGAAAAACAAAATATTTCATAAAATTTTATGAATTTCCCCTAACCTAATTACAATGTTCCGATTTCAAAAATTATTTTTATTTTGTCATAATAATTCTAGAAATATGATAATATTAGCTTTTAAATATAAAAATAATTATTTAGTAAAAATAACTACTGGTTGAAAATGTATAGTAAAATTTCAGACACTTACAAAATTTTAATATATTTTATCATTTATATTTAAGTAATTGTGATTTTATCATAATATTTAACTAAATTATGAATTATTCCTAATTAATTAATTAATTTTAGAAATTTATATCTCTTCTGAAAAGAAAATTTAGTTAATTAAAAATCAATTTATAAAATTTCATCTTAATTAAAAATATAATTTATTATGAAAAAAAATTCAATACTTAGTAAATCTCATTGTTGTTCATAGTTTTACTAATACACAATTATGAATTATTTATGATTATATCATTAAATAAAATGATTTTATACAGACTTCTGTTATAAAACATAATAAAAATTTATTCGGAGGAAAGTGATCCTTTAATAGAAGAAGAACTTTTTTCGGTTAATTATATTCTTCACCCATAAAGAAATTACATCCTCATAATTTTAACTTATTTGGAATTTCTTATTATTTGGAATTTAATAATACTAAATTAAATTTATTTCATACAAACATATCCAAAAATATGTTATTATTTAACACAAATTATGTTTTCTATGTATATCCTCCATAATGGTTCTTAAAAAGATTGTGATTAATTAAACATATCCCTTAGGAGTGATGTGAGAACTATTTTCATGCATCGATTCTCTTTTGACTCTAGATTAATGAGGTGTTTTGGGTGTTACCCCTTGATATATTAGTTCCAGAGCTACATCAACTTGTTCGTATCGAGATTGAGATTTATTTTCTTAGAAACCCTTTATTATTACTTCACCGAAATACAAGGATGGTTTCTGATATATAATCATCTACCTAGGATTCTTCTTAATTTTTTCAAAACCTAATTTAAACAATTAACTGAACCATAAATTGGTCCAAACTATGGGATACATCCTTTTATTGCAAAAAATTTCATTACATAATACACAATTAGCAATTTATAAGTACTTTTATGATTAACATCTTGGAAATTAGTTACATATTACATAAAATACATATGGATAAGATAAATATAAATATTAATTAGATCTTTTTGGAGAATAATTTTTTAATACATCCTAAGTCCTATAATGGATTATTGTATCTAGGAGAGATAAATCAATGAAATGGTGAGTATAAATCTAACAAGGGAATAAATAAGAGAGACAAAAGCATGTGATCATGAGACATAAAAACATGAGGATTAACAATAAGGCATGAAAATTATACAAAATAGTCAACTGAATCATAAAATTGTAATTTAGATACAAAATTTAACTTATAAATTTATAACGATATCACCAAGATTAATAAAAAAAGGTTTCTTAAATGAAAACTACCAATGTAAGTCAATAAGGTATCAGAAAACTTGTTATCTCTAGAGATTAAGTTTTCTACCATATGCAATGGAGTTATTTTAGGGTTCACTTTTTTATTTATTAATTCATGGGAGATATATTTATCATAAAAAACATTTCATAAATAATCTACAGATATTAAAATAATGAGTTTTATATCAAAATCATGGAATTTCAAAAGTTCTTAAAAACATGATCATTATGTCATTTTCATCCCACTTAAAATGAATGTGGATATAAGGTATTTTAATCCTAGAATAAAAAAAATAATATGAAATATTTTTGAACACTACTGGAAAATAAAGATTCTTGGGTATTCTCAATAATAAGATAAAAGTGAATTTATTGTGGAGGGGAGGAAAATTTTGAGAAGTAAATTTGCAAGCACAAAAGGTATAACTGAAGGGTTTCAAAATGAGAACAATTATAGGGGACATGGGTATCCCAGTGATAAAACCTATTTTCAATGTATGGTTATGATAAAAATTGTAATAAAATATAGTAATAATAATAATTAGAAGACACTTACAAAAAACATTTGTTGCATTGAAGATAAAGGAAGGAGAATTATATTTCCTTGAAGAGACACTGCTAAAACATGAATATTCAGTCCTCAGGGTCCTGAGGATGCCTTATAAATACTCTGTGGGAAGTTGAAATACCAGACACTCATTAATTTTGGATTTTTAGTCAATACGACTGGGTAAATGTGTTGGTATTTATAGAAAAAGTGGATGGATTATTTAATAATTTCGAAATCTAGGTATCAGAAATCTAGGTTCTGGAAAATGGAATCTCAGGGGCCATCCCATGGTTTTTTACATGGTTTCTAGAATTTTGAAAATATTTCATATTATTCAAATAATTATGATTATATCATGATTATATATTAATTATTTTGGCATCTAAAAGTAAATTTTACAAAAAAATAATATTTTATTGTTAATGTTTTTTTTGGACTTTGGTAGGAAAATTATAGGTTTGGAAATTGATATAGTTTTTTTAAATATAGGATATTAATAAAATATTATATTTTAGGCTTTCCATTGTGTTTGATTAATTATTTAAACATTATGACTTAATTAGGAATTCATTAATCATACTGAATACCTAAAAGTGTATTTTTTTACTATTAATAGAATAAAATTAAGATTTTAGATAATTCTCATCCATTCACTATTACCAAATTTCAATGTCATGAGTTTTAATAAAATTTTTTATTTTGACATAAAAAATTTTAAATATGATAATTTTGACATTTAAATATAAATACCCTTATTAATTAAAAATAATAGTGGGATGAAATTTCATAGTTAAATATCCTATAATTAAAAATTTTAAAAATATTTTATCATTTATATTTAAATAATATTTTTTCAAAAAACTATTTCATGAAAATTTTTATTATTCAAAATACATTATTTTATTTAAAAAAGTTATATCTTTTATGAAATGTAAAATTTGTGGGAGAAAAATTAATTTATTAAATTTCATCTTAATTAAACATATACCTTATTAAGAAAAATATTGTTTAATGATTATATACCATTGTTGTTCATAGTTGTACCAATCCAAATTTAAGATTTATTTATGATGTTAAAATTAAATAAAAATATTTTTCAATGTGATTATATTTTAAAACATTATAAAATGTTATTTGGATTAAAGAGATACTTAAATAAATGAAGTACATTTTTCGTGTTGTTATAACAAACAAACACTATGTAAAGCATTGTGATTCATTTTACACATAGAATTTACAAGATAGTTTTTAAAGGTAGATTTATGGAAAATTTGTGATATTTATTACTTGAAAATACATCTGAAAATATAATACAACTTATAAATTGTTACTTTCCAATCCTCTGAAAAACAATAACGTCTCTCATTTGTTCATGAGGACTACCGCCTCCGAGTATAGATGTGAATTGTGTTTCATTTCATTTATCAGGAGTGGTAATATGAATATATTTGATTAATATATATTATATATATGAAATTAAAATTAAAATATATTTTATAATTAATATTTATTTTCATTTTTTACATTGGCCTATAAAAATTGAAGGATTGTTTATGCGTATTTACCCCTACCAACATGATAAATGGTGTAATCCATTATATATATATAATTAATATATTAATATAATTAAATATATAATTAATATATATTATATTTATATAATGGAATAAAATCTAGATATACGGAACCACGATAAATAAAAAAGGATTGAAAATAACAAAATAAAAATACATGAAAAACGAAGCAATTATCACACAAAAAGTGATTATAATAATAAAATGATAATTAAATGGTGGTCAAATAATATAATTAAATAATATATATAATTAAATATATTAATATTGTTCATAAGTATATTTATGAAAAATAAATATTTATTATACAGGAGGTTCAAACATATATGATAGAAATTGGACATTAGGTAAGGGTTTCTTGTCTCACTTTTACTTTTTTGATACATATTCTATATTCACAACATAATTATTTTGGTTGGTGTATATAATAAATATTTTGATATGTTATACAGTTATTCTCTTTATCATAATTATATTTAACATTTTTATGCTATTCCATTCACAAAGCTTACAATTCAAAAGTTATCAATGTGGCAAGGGATTCATTAATTAATCTAATTTTAATCAGGATTATAAATAGTTGTATTAAAATTGAAGGATATAATATGATTGTAATTAAATACACCACTTTATTCTCTTATATTATGGTTATTCATGATTTTTTCATTTAATAGGATAATATTCCACTCTTTGGTTCTTAAAATTATTGAAAAATGTTTTTTTAAATTATTAACTGTATTATTATCTTTGTTCAAAAATAATTTTTTCTTCCCAATACATGTTTGACAAGATTTTTTTAAAAACTCTACAAATGATTTTATAAAGACATTTTACCCATGTTATACAGTTTAAATGTTTTTAATGGAATATTAATATCATTTTTGAAACAAGACCCATTTGAGTTTTACAAAAATACTAGAAGGAATCCTTACATTAACATGTACTACAACTAAATTTTTTTCAATTATAATGATCACTAAATGTTTTAAATACATCTATATAATATTGAAAGGCTATTTTTAATGATTTTTCTTAAAAATTTGTGGACATTTCTTCTTAATAATATTTTCAATGAAAATATGCTAGATTCCTTCAAAATAACATATTTATGGTGTTTATATTAATCAATGTCATCAACCATTTATTTTATTTAGGATATACTGGGGACCCTTTCTAATGGAAAAATATTTATTATTTTCATATATGGTTTATTACCCATTTAATAGGGATATACAATTTTATTTCCATTCAGTATATTACATTGGATGCTTTATGATTATGCTTACTGATTGGGGTAGGTATTTGTTTTTTGTATGTTTGTTTTTAAATACTAAGTTTTTTATTATGTTCCACCCATTATACATTAGTAATTAATTAGTCTTATTATGTGATTTAGGTTTTATGGATCTACATAGGTATTTTTTGAATCATTAGGCCTTATTTAACAAAATATTTTGCCCAATATAATGGGGGTTTACCCATAAATTTTAATTGTCTTATGAAAGGTATTGGAAATATATTTTAGAGGTGTGGAATTATTCATTCTCTCATTATGAGATCAATTATTAATGTATATTTTATTATAACATTAGTTATAAAATCAATAGATATTCTTCAAACTCGTGTTATTATGTATATAACACTATTTAATCATTAGTTATTCCATCCATATTATGGTAAAAGTATTGTATAAATGAAATGTGTGTTAAATATTTACATTTTCATGTAAATTATTGTTATTTTATTAATTATATCTTTGATTTCATGCTTACCCTTACTAGGAATCCAATCTCACCACATTCTTTTACTATTTACCTAAGATAATATGAAGTGTTTCTGATTCATCTATTAAGATATACGAAAAGAAAATATTTTATTCTAACGGAAAATAATTTTTCCATTCTATTTTTTCTATTATAATGTGAATTTTTAGTATGAATCTATTATACCATGACTACAAAATTATTTGGTCCTTTTGGATGTGATTTAGTATATATTATCCCTTTTTAATAATGTAACCACTAACTTTTGGATGCTAGGTTTAGGGTATTTATAGTTGGTATCAAAGAAGGTATTATAGAAACCATGAGAACTAGATTTCAAAGAAGTTTATTATGGAAAATAATCTCATGCTTTCCATTGAGGATAAGTGTATAATATCATACATATATTTCTGTATGTTATACATTATATAGTTTTTTCAACCAATATATATCCATATAGATACTTGAAGTGGATGTGACCCAGGACCATATGTACCAAGGTGTGATAACTCCAAAAATGGAATTTCATGATTGTCTTGAGTGTTACCTTTTACGTGTAAACCTGACTCACTATTCACATGTTTGGACAATCCTAGGGTACATGATTTGGTTAATTGATACTTTTTACATGATATATTGTAAATGATTTGAATAGATATGGACCATGAATGACCTATGCATAACCTTATTGGGTCTCATATTGAAAATAATTTTTCATGATTTGGATATATAATCAATGATTTATCATGATTATGTGGTTTCCAATTATTATTATTTTTGTTTTCAAGTAATTTATGGTTTTAGTAAAATTAGGGAAATTGAATGGAACTCGTTTAACATTAATTTAAATACAAAATTTGTTAAAGAGAATCAAAATTATATGATGACTAAAGTGATGTATATTGTGATTATTCATAATAAATTATCATGATATATGATTAATAACATGAAAATTAATCATATAGAAGCCTCATCCATGAAGAGATGGACAGATTCCACTAAGATCATGAATAATAGTGACCATATAAGAAAGAAATAGTTATTATATTAATATCAGAAATGGGGAAAAAGACACCTAGAATAGTGTCTCAAATGTATATTAAAATGTGTTATTTTTATAAAATTAATACATAAATAATATAAATTTCTATTTAAAATAAAATTTTCAGATAATGTAATGAATGAGAATAATGGTATCCCTAAGGTATTATTAATGGTTTAATGGTCTAAAGGTTGAATTTATTGGAATTACTTAAATTGATCTCATATAGAAAAATCTCATGAAAGGAATCATATTATTTATACTTGTAATTGTATTGTTGATGATGATGAAGAGAATATAAAATTAATATAAAAGGAAATCTGTTTTGATGAATAAGATGATGAATCCGAATTAATGTTTTGATTATGAAGTTGAATGACTAACGTGATTATGTTTATAATCATGAATTATTTTATAATAGTATTTTATCAATGCTATTACGGTTATAAGAATTATGAATTATATAAGAAATGTACTATAATTATTTCTCATTTGTATTTGAGATCGCATATTGAATGGTGCCAATGACCAGGAAAAGTGATTCATTTGATAATTCTACTTTTTGGAAAAAAGATAATTAAGATATGATATCCCTCAATATACAATCATTCATTAGATAATAATTATATATATATATTTGTTTTTATAGGATGGTATTGGTGACAATAAAATTGGTTAGTGATTTTATGGTTTTTGTTATATAAGTTAGACTTTACTTCCTGTTTTATTTATGGAATATATTCAACAATATAAAATATAATTTTTTAGAATCATTAAATATTTCATTAGATATTTATGTTGATATATATATATAATGAATATTTTATATGAAATTAACAACAAAATTATTTTTTCTTGGGAAATTCGGTCAAAATTTGATTTTTCTTATTATTCAATTATGGGCTAACTGAACATTAACCCAAAGATTGGTCATGGTTGTCTAAAATGGTATTGTTCTAGGGAATCCCTATTCACATAAATATTACATTCTGTAGGCAATGATCACACACGAGAATACATGATTAACAGATCCTCTAGAGTACTCCCCTGAGAGAGGACATCAGTAGTGATGTTGTCATCCATATGCACATGTTGAACCAATACACCACATCTAAAATCTATAGATAAAATGCAAAAAAACGTATGTAAAATGCCGAAGAGGTCCCACCAATATTAGTAAAGCTATTATAGAAGTATCATAATCTGACTCCACCTATGATCACATCAACACTACGTTCTATCAAAGCATGATAACAGCGTGAATTGATTTCTACTCTTCACCCAGCAGACTCCTTAAACCATAAAAAATGCTGATGTAAAACACCACCAAAACACACATAACTTGTAGTAAACCACCCCAAGCATTTGTCCATTCATAAATGAGCCTTCGACACTATGTTTAAATCCTTGAAGTGGTGGTCTCCATATGATCTACCCTCCCTACAACTAGGTAGAACAAGTGGCCTATTGTGTAACATGCATATATTATTAGACATTTGTCCTCCTTTAACCAGATAACCCATCGCATAGATCCACCACATCATTCTAACTGAATGATAGGTGATCGAAGGTCGCACCTCTATCCTCGCCTTATTTATTGCCTCAGATAATGTCTAGAAAACACAAATAACAATGATGACATAGCTCTTGTATTCTATTTCATGGTTTCACGCTCCCAAAAACTGACTAACGATAAATTCCTGCATGGAAGAGAAGAGTTAATTGTAACTAAAACAATTTACCATAATAGACCACAAGATTTTGGCCCATTCTCTATTGATAGATAGGAGGAGGTCCAACTCTGAATTTGGATTATTAAAATAGTTACAATGTGAGTCCATGGAAATCCCTTTCTTCTGAACATTATCCTCCATTAGAAGTACATGATTTCATTCCCTCTATACCTGAAAATTCATTTTTTGGACTCCTTTGGAACCATAAATGAGAAACCCATTCATCACCCCCCTCCATGATGATGAAGCATTTTATAATCACACCTATTGGAATATTCTTGACACACAACCTGTAAAACAAACCCAATCAGCCTCCTCATTAAACATTATCTCCTTGAATGTGAACACATTATCATCACTCAAAATATATTCCATAAGTATGGGGTACCATGAAGCCTCCTCAAATGTCATATCAGGAATAGGGTAGAATGGAAAAAAATCTTCTCACCGACCCAGTTATCACACCCTAAATTGATATCTCCTCTCCCTACCTACCAACAAGAGGAGTCAAAAGAACCTCCATTTGATATAAGAATATTTTCTCTAGGCTGGATAGTTCCTGTCTGTCCCACTCTTCCAAATTTTGTCCTTATTTTTTTTTTAGGACATTGGCCCCCCAACAATTCTCCAACAATAAATTCCAATGCCAAATGAGCCAGCATGGACTGTATTTCTATAGAGATATCAATGAGACTGAATCATCCCTCCTCAATTGGTTTTTCAGGATGACTCCATGAATCCCAATGAGACCTTCCCAAGATTTTGGAATTATAGAGGAAACTATTCATGTTTTTCTCCATCATGGAAATAAATCCTTTGGGAGGTGATAGAATAGACATTACATGGATCATAATTGATGATATAACACTTTTGATAAATGAAACCTGAAAAATAATGGATAGGAATATACTCTTCTATGTAAGAATCCTCCCAAGAATTATTTTAATGTGGTCATTAAAGAATAACTTTTTAACAATCCCATTAGCAATAGACGTGCCGATAAAATTCTTTGGAAACAACATCTGCTGGATTCCCAAAATGTATTGGATGTCTCGACCCTCCTTCTTGAACATTTATTTTAAATGAAAATAGTTATCTTCCTCATATTGATTCTTTTTCAACTTAAACTACCATAGACCTCTATAATTCTCATAAGACTAAGAATATAAGATCTCCTTCTATTCATCGATGAGTTTAATTTTTTTTATTGATCAAATTTTGGTAATTCAAATAAGTGAAAGATATTATAGATTTAGAATCACAATAACTGTTATTATATAATATGTTGGACATAATATTTAACCATAACAAATATTGATTGAATTAAAAGTTAATTACCTTCATTAAGATGAAAATATGTATTCTTGGGGTTAAACTAAGAATATAAGGGTTTAAAATAAACTAAAACATATAAAAAAAATTTTATGGAAATATTGGTATCTTATTAGAACTGAAATATTATAATAAAACCTTTTATAAGATGTGGAATGAGAAAAATATTGGTATCAAATTATATTTTTAAAAATTCACTTTGTGTCATCTCCCTCACATAAAAAAGGCCACCGCCTATCATATCATCATAAAAATTACAAAACCCATTTGATGAGAAATTACAAAAAATATATATTTTCGGCATGACTCCCTAAATACTAGATCCCTTAGTTTGATTTTGAATTCCTCGTAATAATGGTTTAGGTATAAACCAAAAGTCTCTCTAAAAAACTGGTAAAATTAATAAAATTGAATATTAGTTTTTTCATCTATAACCTCCTTCAAATCATCATAAATCAATATAATATATCAAAAATATTATAACCTATGTGCAGGGATTATATAATATTTATTTAATAACCCTGATATATCTCCACTTCCATCAAATGGGAAACAAATTCATTGCTCTTTTGTATTGGAGACTACTTCCTCACTAATCAGCATATTTAATTTTCAATGACCACCTTTAAATGAAGAATATATGTAAGGATTGAATATATTTCTAGGTTATTTATAAATTTATTATAATTTTTTCATTATTATTTCACACGTAACTTCTTAATTACCATTTTATAAGAGGATATGATTATGTCGCTCATGTAAATTGTGGACTACTGCCTCTCGAAGTGATGTGATTTTTTTAACTTAATATTAAAATAAAATATATTATGGTTAATTTTAATGGAATATTTTCAAACTTATTACCTAAAAATTAATATTTTAATATAGTATGACTTATATCTTGTTACCATCTAATCATTTAGATAATAATTACATCAGTCTTGTGTCTATGTGGACTTTGACTTTCAACCTATAAATGTGAAATGTTTTTCATATTATTTTTATGTGGATGGTAATAAGGATTTATTTGATTAATTTGAATGATATATATAAATATAATTATTTTTCAATGTTCAATTAGTATTTATTTTCCTTTCATTTCATCTGTCATGAAATAATCGAAACAATATTCATGCATACATAAAACGCATTATCTCTATGAATGGTGTAATCAATTTTCTATATATACCTTTTATAGATTAATATAATTACATATATAATGAATATATATGAAATTTAAATCATTTTTATTAATCATTAGATGTTTTAGCCTTATTAAAAATATAAGAACTAAAATTACTAAACCCAAACATAAATAAAATAAGTAGAAATTATTTACTAGAACATTGGTTTTAGTCCTGAAATGTTAACAAATGGGTGATAAAATACTATAATTAAATCATATATGGAATTAAAAATATCGATATGGTTATTTAAAAGAAATAAAATAAAAATAACGTTTTTATACAGGATATTCAAAGATGAAAAATGTATATATTACCAAAGGAAAGTGCTTCTTATCTCACTTTTACATATATGAGACCTATTCCATATTCACCACCTATTTCATTTTTGTGGTTTATATATTTTTCCTTTTGATATTTTATATCATTAATATATTTATTTTTATTCTATCTAATGTTTTGTTTTATTTTATCCTTTTCATGGGGATTCTAATTCAAATGCTATCAAAGGGGAAGAGATTTATGACTCAATCTCATGTTAATTACGATTATTTATACATGAATAGACATTAAAAGAAAAATATTATATAATTTTATAATAAAACCAAAAAAAAAATTAGACCCTTATTATCAATACATTTTTAATAGAGTAGTACCTTGTTCTTATGTTTGGTAAATAAAATGAAATTTAAATTTTTTAATATAAATCCAAATTTATTAATTTATTTAGTCGAAAAACTATTTTCTTCTACATCTATGTATTCTAAAAATGTTTTAAACATTATTTTTTACATTTCCAAAAATGATATATTCGAGAAAAGTTTACCCATTTTTTCATTTTAGACAATTAATTGAAAGGAATATTCAATTTTTTTCCTAAATAAGCATGTTTTGATTTTATTAAAAGTGTGAAAGGAATTTTCTAATATGTATTAAATGTACATAATTTACCACTATTATGAAAAATAAATGGTTTAAAGATTAGTTTTTTATTTTAATGGTTAATTTAAGAGAATTTTATCTTCGATATATTTTTTGAAGTTTTAGGTCTAAAAATATTTTCTATGTAAAAAAGACTATTTTTTGAAGATTTTTTTTAAGGAATTTTTATAGTATTTCTATTTATCAATGACATAAAAAAGTATTCTACTAATTTTATAATATGGATATGTTGTAATGATACCATCCGTATTATTTCTCTAGATGGGATATTATTATCATGATTGGGGAAGTGCTATTTAATTCCATTCACCATAATACTCTAATTTGTTTATATTTTTTATTGATAGAGGAATGTATTAAAAAAATTCGTGTTAGTTTTTATATAATAGTGATTATGATTATTATGTTTCACCCCTTTCATATGTGGAATTAAATGGTTTTTTTTTGTGATGGGTTGGGCTTGAAATTACATAGCCCCTTGATGCCTCAACACATATCAGGATATGATTTAGTTTGGAAAATTAAATGTGGATTTACCCCTATATTTAAATAGTGTTTTGAAAGGTGTTGATTATATGTTTAATATGTATAGAATTATTAATTACCTCATTATGATATTAGTTATTAATGTCTTTATAGTTATACTATTAGCTTTATTATCTATCGATATGATAAAGGTCATTAGATTATATATGTGGACTTATTTGATCATCAATTATTTCTTGCATATTATTTTCAAATTATTTTTTAAATGGTATGTGTTTCAGTGATTTTCACTACCATGTTGATTACGATTTTTTATTCATAATTTAATCTAATGTAAGTATACACTAACATCGATTTTTATCTCAAATGTTTCATAAGTTTTATTTACGTAGTATACAAAGATGTGTTTTTTATTAATATGGATGGATACAATTACGAGAAATTTAGTGTTCTCTAAGATAATAATTATTGTATTTTATCATTTCATGTTTAAAGTTAATTTCAAGTTTGTATCTAGTGTACATATACTAATAAATCATTAGTCCCATCATGTAGTGATTCCATATATCTTATATCGATGTAATAATGATTCCACTGACTGTACGCTACTATGGTTAGGTTCTGTTCCATTATTTCATCATTTTAATTGAATATTCGATCTATATCTTTGTTATATGCACCCAATAATAGTAATGGATTAGTGTTTATGGAGCCTTGTTATATAATCAACTTATAAATGAAAAATATTCAATATATATCACAATAATTCTATACACATGGATCCATTTTATAATCAATATCCTTTATCAAACACTGGGTAAAAGGAAATATAAGAAGTAGTTGGCTTAGATGCTTAGTAAGGGTAAAACTAAAAGATATCAATTTCTAGTAATAAGTGAAAATGACATAACTATAAGGGAATTAGTACACAATAATAGTACATATGGTATTAACCAATTACATAAATCACAAATATAATTCAAAGTATAAATCATTCCCATTACATAATACATGATACCTAAGAGTTCATAACATAAAAATAATCATGAAAACTATGAAAAAAACCTTGGACCTAGAATGTGACTTAATATTATGGCATGTAAAAAACAAAATAAAACATATTTGAAGTCCACAACCCAGAAAATCATCACATAATAGGCTATGTATAGTCAATGTTGTATCTTTATGGGCTTAGAATAACCCCTCTTTTACTATAGTTATTGGGTTAACCAACTATGTACCTTAGAGGTCATGAGATGTTAAAAGATACCCAATATATTAGAGTGATATAATTGTCCAACCAATCAAATTCTAATAAACCATTTATATGTATTATATAAAAACATAATAGCATCCGTGATTCCTTTATATCATAATGAACTAGTGGAAACGTAAACGAGTCTTCAGAAAACATCTATAAAATTCATCATAATAAGAATCAAATAGAAGTAATGTGATTGGAATCATATGATCATATCCCTATTGACTCATAAACCCCCTTTGAAAATGTTGACATAGATGAAAATTATTTTTATAAAATCATTTAAAATATTCATTCAATAATTAATGAAGTATCCTTTTATTTTGGTAACAATTAAGATATAAGAATTCATTGAATAATGAAAATATTATTTTCATTGACAAGAAATTTTAAAAAATTTAAATTATTCTTCAAAAAAAATTATGATGGTTTTAATATTCATTCATTCCACATGTTGAGAAAAACATTATTTTCAAAAATTTGTATTGAAAGTCAAAACTATATAAAATAGAAGATGATTGAAAATATTCTTTTTAATAATTTTAAAACAATGTAAAAGATAAATAAATATAACATTATAAAAATATATATTTATAAAAAATGTTTTCATAAAACAATTTTGAAGAATATTTTTATAGAGGAAAAACACCCCCGAATATATATAAGTGACATAGTTAGATGTGTTTAAATAAACTATTTTGGTATTTTTAAGTTCAAATGAGTGGGAAAATGGTTCTAATATATGAAAAAAAATAAAAACATCTATTGTATTATAAAATTTGTGGTGTTTGTACAAAAATAGTATATAATTCTGCAAAATTAAATTCAAACATAAACAATCATTGTTAAACGAGATATGGAAATTTTAAAGCCATACCCCAAGTCTGTACATGCTTCTTACACACTCTAACATCATTTATAGAAAAAATATATGTAATAAAAATTTATACTAGGACCTCATTCATAATTATCATATATAATATCAAACTCTTTTATTTTTTAATAAACTTTTTATTAAATATTCTTCATTAAAATCAATATATTGGAGTTAACTGTTCCTATTTCCAAGAACATTTTTGTTTGAATGTTTTGATTTTTTAATAGTGTGAATGGTTGATGAATATTATCTATGTCAGAAATATCATTTCAATTTATTATATATACATTTATAACCATCCATGTAAATCGGTGGTGATAATTGAATTACATCACTTCATAGAGGTCCTAGTCTCCACATATACAAATGTAATGTTTCCATTTATCAATGGATGTAAGGTAATAATGGTAAAAAAATAAGATCTATTGATATAATATATTATAAATAAAATATTTATCTATTATATTCATCTATATTACCATCTAGTAGAGTAATAAATGAAAAAATAAAAACAGTTCTCCATAGAGGTGGTTGTCCACACCAACTGATGTGTGATGTTTACATTTTGCATTAAAATAAATTATTATGAAAAATAGTTATACCATTAGCATAAAAAATTATAGTATAAAAAAAATATTTTTTTGTTTTAATATGTCTATATACTATTTAAAGCAGGTATAAAAATAATGAAACATGAAGAAGATCAATAAGAACATATACCACTTCCTCAGATAAATATTTTTGAAAAAAACTTAAGGATTCATGGATGGATATTTTGGGAAGACTAGCTCCTAAATTATGTTGGTGAGAGAATTCATCAGGTATTTATATATATATTTTTTATTAAAATATTTAAATTGGTATAAAGAAGTGATATTTTTTTGTAAACTTTTACAAGAGAGGGGAGTAAAACCCATGTAAGTCCTATCAACTATAAAATAATATAATATAATATACATGGAAATGAGTCTCCAAATGGAAATAGTTTATACGATAGAAAATTTTAATTTCTAAATTAAATAAAAAAATATACTTGGATTCATTTTTGAGATATTTAATTCAATATATCATAGTTTATCCTCTTATTAACATTATCAACCCTTTTTATGGTGTTATGATTTCAACTAGGGTAACTATTCTTTATTGATAAAAGTGAATAAAAAATTGATAATATTTATTATATTGATTAATAATATTAATCACAATTTACATGATTAGATTCAATGAGATGGTATAAATTATTTCTAACAAATCCTACATAAGACTATTTTTCAGAATACAAATTATTTTATTTTCATTATTTTCCTAATAAATAAAACTAGATGAATGTTAATTTATCATATTGAATATTGTATATACACATTTCATTAAAATAGTCACCAAGAGTGTATAATATAATTTATAATAATACATTGTACACATATAAATATACAATCTCTTGAATAATATCTCATATTTTACATTTAAATGAAATTATATTAATTTTTGACAATTTGTTAAAAAATTAATGAACAATTATACATATTTATAAATGGGTAATAAATAATTATATATAATTCTAATATTTTAAATTATATAAAATATATTTTATATAATACATATAAAATAAAATAATGTATGTAAAAAATAAATTTATATTCCACCATAAATAGTTAAAGATAATTTTTATAATTAAATAATTAATTTCCGTAATTGTATTTCATTTAATTTTCATGAAATATTTTTAATATTATATTATAATAAATAATTATGAATTTAATTTATATATTTTATGAGTATCAATCTATCTAAAAGATAAAATTTTATAAATAGGAATATAATGTAATATATCTCAGTGTTATATGCTACCCCCTTATCAGAATTACACTCTATAAATTAAATTACAATAATGAATAATAGAAAATTCTGTGTTATTAAATCATTACATACCCATGTAGATTGCTAAATTTTATGGTTTCACCATAAAAACATGATAATGTGAGTGTTCATTATCCACAACACATTATCTATTTGATATAGTATCTATACTATTTTTTTTATATGAATGATTTTTCATTAGTGGTTTGACCTTTCTGATTAGTTTATGTGATGGATTATCTATATATATCCTCAAAATAGATATGTGGAAAACATAATGTACAATTGAGTGGTTCATTGGGTGTTCCATCTGATAGGATATTATCCAGATATGATCAAGAATATCAAATGGACTAATATATATATGGATCAACATCCCCTTCTAAGCAAATATAAATAACATATCAAATTGGATATTAGTAATAATATATTGTAACTAATTATGAATTGTTTATATATCCCCTAATTATCAGAATGAATTTTTATCGACTATGAGTTCCTATAATTTTCAACTGAAAAGATCCAATATTATCTTTCATTTCCACATCTATATTAGGTCTAAATAGATTCATTATTTTAAAAACTCCATGAAATTATATTGACTCTATAAATTTTTGGACATAGATAAATTCTTTAGGTTCCACCTGAATCCTTGATTGAAGTTTATTTTTATAAAATAAATCAAAAGTAATAACGTGTTGATACTAACTAATTTGAAATAAATTGAGTTATATCTCATCATATATTATAGGGTGTTAGTCGTTCTCTTAGGCTAACCATATATATATTAGGATGACATGAAATTCAAAATTCATTTTTATATTTATGTAGAGTTGAAAATTTTTCTTTAACCTCATTGTAAACAATTGATCCGAATTATATACAATTGAGAGTGGAACCCCATACAAGCTTGCCACATTTTTAGTGAGCATCCTGACATGTTGTTTTGTGAGAAATCTTCTATGATTGAAATGATGTGAAATGAATTTGTATGTTAATCCAAACTGACCAAAAAATTTTATGGCATTTATCTATAATAGGAATTCATTGGATGAATTTCATGGGTTTTTTTATATTTAAAATTTTTTTATGAAAAATGGTTTCATAATTCCCATGGAATTATAATAATTTTCTTTAAATTTATGACAAATCTGGAATTGAGAAATATTATTATCAATGTTCCTTTTCAAGTGGTATCACTAGTAATACTCTTTGAGATCTCTATAAATGTTTTTTACGTAAATGATGGATATATAATGATTAGATATGTGATTCATAAAATATATACCTCCTTGATTATGGTATTAAATGGACAAATATATAGATCCTAACTCTTATTATCCCAGCAAGGTTAGTTTTAAACACCAAAATATTAATTACCATGTTTCTCTAATCAATATATTTCCCCTTAAACCTATATAATTCTTATATAGACCAATGACTAAATATTTATTTGTGTAATATAGGATTTTCCCCCTTTATCTTAACGTACAGGTCCATCACCTAAAAATTAATTACTATTATATATTTATTTTATCTTCATCGTAGAAAATTTAAAATTATCCTATAAATATAGATAATCAAACAAAATGTTTTCCTTCCTATGGTGATGATGTATTAAGAAGTCATTATATTTTATATCTTTTAGTAACTTTTTTTGTTGAATATTTTACTCTATTTGTGTGAATATATACTTAAATCTTTTATTATTAGTATATATATCCTAACTTTCACCATAAATATAATTTCTTCATATTATAAAATTGAAAAATACCATTTCTAGCTTCAAATCATGATCAAGGGAATTTTTTCCATGATACTTCAATTCAAATGAGGTTTACAATATGACAATTTCATTATGTAAGATAAAAACACCAATCTCTTAATTTATTTATCACAATATATTAAAATCCCTTCTCTATTATAGGGTAGTATTGGCATAGGTCTAATGACCAACCTTCTATGACTCTACTTGAAAATTTATTCAAAAACATCGACTCAGAAGAACTTGGATCCATTCTACAAAAAATCAATTTTTATATTTTATAGCCTTGTGAACATCCTCACAAATCATTATTACTATCCATCCAATCCATGAAATGTATTAATTTTTGGTACTTTGGGTGTTATTGGCCATTTTTCAACAACATTCATCTTTTTTGAATTATTAAATAGACCACAAATTCAAAATACATTACCCAAGAATGATGTTATAGTTATCCCTAATTCCCACTTTTTATATGTAAGGAAATAATTTACCTTATTCAATGTTATAATCACATTTTTAAATTGATATTTTTTATCTTTATTTCCACTTGGAATATATGAGAATATAATTTATTAACACAACCAAAAAACGATTAGTTAAATCACTAAAGGATCTAGATATTACATCCATGAATATAATAGTGGTATTAGTATGTCCAAATGAAAACATAATAAAATCATAATGTTTATAACTCATATATATAACATGCGTTTGTATTACCTATTCACACATAACTAATGATATCCATATCGAAGATCATTCCTTGATATTTATTAATATCCTCATAGTATACCAGACAACTAATCAATATATAGTAGATGTTACATGTTCTTGATTTTGATATTTATAATTTCATAATAATATATGAAATATGAATCAACTAAATTTTATAAAAAAACTAATATGTTCACACCATGGGGAGGCACTACAAAATTTTAATCCAATTTTTAGAAAATCTTGGAGTTTCATCCTCAATAACAGAAACCCGATTGGGTATATTTTATTAGTATTCTTTAAAGAATGTGTAGCACTGATTATGAGTTCTATTGAAAATACAACTTCATGATTCATGAGAGTATTAATAAATTCTTTAGGAAATATATTTTCTTATCTCCAAAAAATAGTCATATCTTCAATTTTTAGTTTTACCCCAACCATTTGAGATAAATACCCATCTAGAATAAAAAGTGACAACTATATTATCCGAGTAATTTCTATTAGAATTTCATTTTAATCCTATCACTTATAACTAAGATTAGGATGATAAATAATTTCCTTTATAATTGATATAGAATAAATATAGATATAACCAATCAATACCTAATCACACCAAATATTATTTTACGGATAATAACAAGATTTATTGGAAGAAATTTCCCACAAACCTCCTTCAATGTGGTTCTATAGACATGAGATAAAATCATCATACAATTATACTTTTTCACTAAAAAATAAACATATATCCTTTAATGTACAAATGAGATACGGTTATAATTTTATTTAAAAATGATTATTGAACATGAATCAAATATTATATTTTTTGTTCTAGAGGGGATGATTATTGTACCTTCTGTCACTTTTTTCACATGACCCAATTTAATAGTTCTTGTTGCATAATCATTCCAAACTTATATTTTCATAAGAGGCTATAGATGATAATTATTTTCATTAACCACTTGTTTGGGTAATTTTCTATCATGATTCACATATTCGTAATAAATCAAGAATTGGGGTTGGGTAGTGCATTCAGTTGAGATATCCCACCGTTGATTTATTCTGGTGAAATATTCTTTTCATTTTAGAATTGATGTTCCTAATGAGTTTATATTCCACAAGTAATGTTTTTACCACCCCCTTATAGATAATTACCCCCCATACCTTTATCACCCATAGTTTCATGTATGCATCCCCTTCCTTATTCTTTTTAGTATGAAATCTATATTGGTGATTTTTTGGAGTGTTTGGAGAACTTATGTAGTATTTTTTTAGAATTTATAAATGTTCAGGGTGGTTGAACGGTTAAAGAAAAAAAGAAAAACCCATAGGAAGCCATAAATAATGAGACATGGGGGTAAATGGAAGGTTCTCGGGCTGTACACAATTTGTCTAATTTATGTGTAGCCTTGGAGAAACCATGAAATATAATGTAATGATATTTTACACAGCTAGCACATGGTTCATAAACCATCTCAAAAAACCATTCAACATCTATCCTTGAGGTAGTATATTGTTCTTGGTTAGTATATAGTTTGACTAAAAGTGCAACTAACCATGAACAGG
Source organism: Viscum album (assembly GCA_963277665.1). Lineage (NCBI taxonomy): Eukaryota > Viridiplantae > Streptophyta > Magnoliopsida > Santalales > Viscaceae > Viscum > Viscum album. Next base: position 1,597,161,887 of record OY728150.1, read on the forward strand.
TTAAACATGAGATCATAAAATTGTGGGTCTCATATGTTTTAGTTTCTATATACTTTTATATTCCACCTATGTGGCCCCAACTCAATATCCTCTCTTCCAAAAGGTCAAGTATTCTTTTCCCATCTAGTTGGGGGTTATCAAAGGCTTATCTTAGTGATTTAAAGGTTTATTATTGTATTAATCCTTTGTTTGTTGTCATTCATGGTGATTTTTCATTGACTAACATCTCTATCTCTATCACATTATAAGATTTATGTATGATGTGGATATATATAATGTATTTAAGGACATGTAAAATATTATTTATGTAACAACCCGAGATTTTATAAGATATATCCGTTTTAATTTCTTTCATATCTTCTATTGTATGCTACACCGAGATTATCTTGTGCTACACGCAACACTGTATTAGCTTGCAATATACACAACACAATTCTTGGATCGGGTTATACACAATTTCAAGTTCATTTGATAGAAGTTATTCTACTCAACAATGAGTGTGTGTATATATATATATATATATTCAATGTATACATTAAATATGGTTGTATTTTGTTATACGCAACAATAAAGGAGTCTTTCACTACACGCAACCCTGACTTGGCTTTCATTACACGCAATCACGACCTTCCTCGATAGCGTGTGTTGTACGCAATACCGGGTTTCACTAAACAACGATATATGGTTATAATAATATCACGAACTAGACGTTACGAATAGAATTAACCACATTTTCAATTTTATAACATTATTATTCATCTTATAAATTTTCTAAAACATTTTATGTGAACAAAATAAAATTTTCGGGTAAAATAAGTATTTTTCAAAAAATGCAGATTTGCCGCCTTTTGATGGCGCACCCACATTGAATCTAGTTTTTGACATGTTTATAAGTCCAATTTTACAAAATAAAATTATTCTTTGGAATAAGGATATAAAATTTTTCATTGGATAAAATTTTCATGTTATTCAGATAACTTCCATATTTTAATGAATAGTAAAAACACGCTATATTTTAATTAAAAACAACTTTTTTCATCCTAATAAATTATGTGGTTAAATTATAATATTGAATGGTTTTAAAGTATAAATAGAATATATTTTTACCATTTAATATAATGTATGTCATTAGCCTTGATTTTACATTGAATTCATAGGTTAAATAAATTCAATCTTTTTCAATGTTTTAAACGAAAACCCGTTTTCTTTGGACAACGTGATTAATTTTAATTTAATTTCTACAAATTCTCTGTATTGAATTTGGAAAAATGGATTCCATATTTCGAATTAGTGGGTCCAAATTATATTGGTTGACTAAAATTAGACCCATTTAACTTAATGGTCGGATTATATTCAATTTATGGAATATTGACCTTGAAAATAATTTAGTTATTATTAAAACCAAAGAAAGTGACAACATGTCACTCTCTTAAATCTTATAAGTATAATAATTTTAATTTACTGAAAAACATCATAAAACTTCAAACATGAATAGTCTCCAGAAATATAATGAAATTATCTACATAATTTTCATTTATTTAGAATTTTTATGGATTAAATAATTGTCATTAATGGTGATACATTAATGATGCAGAAATTATTTATTAAGTGAAAAATCAGTAATATAGTTTTTATTGAAATAATAATACCCATTAAAAGGCCCAAAAACGTTACCAACACTTATTGGTAGTGTATATATATATCATAACCATCCAATGACCTTATATATAAACGTTTGGAGTCTTATAAAAGTGATTATGACACTTATATTATTTATTTTAAATGACGTTGACGTTGTCACCTTCGTAATTTAATAAATATAACAATTTAAATATTGTGATTTTAAGATTATAAATTTGAGTAAAAGTATTATTATAAAATTTAATAGATTTATATTCGTCATAGGATTTTATTTTTAATTTTTATGCAACAAATAATTATATTGTAGTAATTATTTTATTAAGAGATAAACCAAATATATGGTTTTAAAAATAATAAAATAAATATTATATGAATTATTTAATGTGCTCCAATAATTTTCTAGATACATATGACCATTTATTAATCTATTAAAGCTTTTAGTTTGAACATATCTTTTTTATATATTTTATTTAAATTCATATAAATGAATCGTGTCAAAAATTGACACTATTGCCATTTTATAAAAACAACATATTATAAAATTGTTTAAAAATAACAAAAATATATAAATAATATAAATTTATCTTTATTTTGTCTAAAATGTTATAAAGTACCCAATTATGGACAATTCAAATCAAATAAGTAATTAGTTGTTATAATTTAAAATTTAGAATGTTATTACCACAAAGAAAATTAAATTGATTACGTAAGGATAAATCAAGTTGATAATGTTTAAAATAATTTCCTAACATATCTAAATTTTATTGGTTGATGCAATTACAACCATATATCATCAATTATTCTAATATGAGTCATTTTTGAAGGTTTTAAAATGGTGTTATATTTATTATAAATTAATATTTTTAAGATTTCCAAAGAGGCCCCTCTCCTCCCTTATAAAAGGGAACCTCCTCCCTCCCTTCCTCACACCAATTTTAGCCTTCAAGCTCGGCCAACCCCTGACAAATTCTCTTCTCCACTTTCCTATAAACATTCTAGAGGCTCTGGTATTCTTCAAAGACCAATTTTAGTGCCCTAATTGGACGTCTCAAAGAGGTGCTTCAATGAAGAGGTAATGTCTGTTACCGATTCTTTCAACTTTATTTCTTTTTCTACTAATTATTATTTAGTTGTTTCATTATGAAGTAATAACATCAGTATAAATCATATAATGATATGTCATTATAAGTATGAAACAATAGTATTTCACCATCTATCCATCCTATGGAAAACGAAATCACCGCGCGTGCGTACGTACGGAATACCGTCTCCACGCCGTGGTGTAATCTGTTTTTCCAACAACACCTTACTTGGATGGGTATAATGGTGTAAATAATAACTATACATAGTTATTATAACATCATACTGATTATTATATATTGTATCATCCTATCCAATTCAAATAAATAATTATGGGAATGATATCATCGCTCGTGCGTACGTACGGACTACCGTCTCCATGATGCGATGAGATTCATTCTCCATGTTAACCATTTAAGAATGATTATAAAGTATATATAAGAAATAATAATGAAATATATGAAATTATAAAGCAACTGGATATATATATATATATATATATATTTGTATGTCATCTACTTAATTCCATTCAACTCAATAAGGAAACGAAAACAGCGTTCATGCGTACGTACGGCCTACCGTCTCCATGAACGGTGTATTTATTTCCTTTATCGATCTATTATATATATATATGTATATTCTGAATATATATTATATAAAAATCATGTTTTATATTCTGGAATTAAGTAATCATGTTCTATGTAATCATATCAATAATTAAAAGTCAAAACACGGATGACAAATGAAACGATTTTACCCAAAAAACAATTTAACATGGAATTTACAAAAGAACGGGTAATATAGAGTCATAAGTAAACCATATATGATATTATAACAATTAATATGATTCTATAATAAGTCAATGAAATTATTTAAATCATTATACATGAGGTTCGGATACATACGAAGCATATCAGACATAAGGTAAGGGATAATTATTCGAATCTCATTCTTATCCGAGATTGTTTATTCGTAAGTATTTACTGGGGTTGTGTTTATTATCCATTTCCATATGTTCTCAAAAAAATTTCATAAAATATTTACTTTTCTTCCATGTATGTTTAAAGTCATTCTTACCCTTTTTTTTACTTTTACCACATCGTATAGAAGGAATCTTTCTTTTGTTTACCATATAAGGTACTTTTTGACTTTTCTGACAAAAGTACGAGGATAATGTTATTTTTAACTTATACAGCGTGAACAGATTTTTACGGTTTCATAACGCCTCATTTTCATGAAGATTCCTCTACAAGATTTCATGATTATTTTCAATAAAACTTTTTTCTTTCAAAATTTCATGTCATTTTGTGAAAAGAAAATAATTTTGAAGAAGAAAGGCTATTTTCCTCAAGAATTCATTTCATGTGTTTTATCAAAACCATTTTCCATCTAAGATGACGTTATTTTATATGTGTATGATTCAAGTATAAAGTCTCAATGATTTACATGGTTTCACTTTTCTTATTATGAAATTATATCCATTTCTTTTATATGGATTATGTGATGATGGGATGATGTTTATGAATCCAATTTTATTCTTTGGGTTATGATGAATGATTTATGATTGTTTTGTGGTACATGAAATAATGATTTCATTATGAGATGGGTGGGACCTATATCTCCCTCCAATGCATTGGGTAAAGATTTTATATCTCATGAGATAGACATGGCTGGAATGGTAAGTTAATCTGGTTTAGTGTTACAGGACTGAAACGAGGAGTGAACTCGATTCAGAAAGGGACTTTTTCCACTAATATGGTCTTAGCAGCAATGCCTTGGCTACTATGGAAATCATGACATGTGAGGAATGGTTTCCACAATTACATGTTTTATTCCCATGCTATTTTATCATTCTTAATGTATCTTTATGATCTATGCCATATGTACTTCTATGTTTTATATCATTGCTCAAGCTTTTGATGTTTAAACATTATGTTAATGTTTTTAAGTTTAAATGTATATGGTATGTTTTATTTTATCCATGCTTACCCTTACTGAGAATTTGATCTCACCCTTTTTATGTTTTCTTTTCCCTAGGATATAAAGAAAGGTTTTAGGTATGAAAAAAAATGGGATGATCTTTAGGGAGATGTTGAAGATCTTTCACCACAATTAGAAGAGTACGTTCCATGTTTCCAAAGACACTAAACTATTACGGTCCTTGTGTGTCTGTTTTTGTTATGTTTTCTGTATTCTGCAAATGTAATATATTGTTCATGTACGTCATGTTTCAGGTCTCTACAGTTGGTATCAGAGGAAAGGTTTATTCAAACTATGGAAACTAGGATTCGAGAACATTAGTGAGATCCCTAGAGATATTTCTAAGGTGTGTCTAGGGATGTTGCTAAGGTTAAGTATACGTATAGGTTATAGTCCTAGAATTGCACAAATGATCTTAGAATTAAACCTAAGATGTTAGATATTGAGGGTACTCCCCCTTTACTATTTTGTTTTCCCTAGAAAGATTTTTTCCTCTCACAATATTCTCTTTGGCTTTTAGAAAATGGCTGGAAATAGGAAGATTCACGATTATGGATGATATAACGGACTACGAAATGATATTATTCATGAGAAACCAAATGAAATGGGATTTGGATGATCAAACATCGTTATTATGCCTAATCAGCAATCTCATAATATGATCAATAATCTCAAATATGGTAAGTTTCCTGACTCAGATAATAAGAGAAAGATGGAGTTTCATGATGATCATATAGGAAAGAAAGTTCAATTTCCCTCATGTAAATCATGTGGGAAGAGGCATAGGGGAGATTGTTTCAAAGGAACTGGAAGATGCTTTGGGTGTGGAAAAGAAGGGCACAAAGCCAGTAAGTGCAAAGGAAAAGGTTCAGTTAACACCATGGACAAAGATAATAGTATTTCTACGAATCAACAATGATTAGATGTTTTAAATGTGGAATGTACAGGCATTATGTAAACCAATTCCCTAAGGGAAAATCTCATCAATAGAATCAGCATAGTCATATGAGTAGTATTTATGTGGATGATGATGAGGAGACTACAAATGATATATGAGATGAAAGAAGTGTTGAAGCTCAGTTAGTTGTTTAAGATGGTAGTGGATTGATTGTATGTTTATCAAGAGTTATGTTGTATAGTTAATGATACTACGGAAAAAAAGAATCATATAAGGATTGTTACACTACTGTTTTTCCTAATTTTTTTGAAAGTATATGTTGAATGGTACTGGTAACCATGAAAGGTTATTCAGATATTTTTGGAAAGAAGATGATATTCGCATAATGAAGGTATTATAAGATAATGAGATGTTTGATTGTATTCATGAGCTCATGACTAAATTAAGGACAAAGTGATATCATGGCTTGAGTATATAGAAATTTAGGGATTTTGGTATGTGGAAAGAGTTAACTTTTGACAGCATTCATGTTTTCACTAAGGTTCAATGGGTATTCATTCTTCAAGAGAATACATGATTATGGTATTCACATGTTTGTAATTTGACCAACAAGATATATCTTATGATATATGGGTGATAAATGATGGCATTCGCATGATTGTTATATGACATTTCATGTAATCATTTTCTTTATACTATGAGCTTGAATTGAAGTATTTTAGATGAGCCTAATGATTGGAATAGATTATGTTGGACAGAAGTTAGTATTGTTTAAGGATAGAACATTTTTTGATATTATTGCTGGGATGTTATAGTAATGTAGTTTTAGAAAAAAGGACAACCAGCAGGACGGGCGACAGCCCATCGCGTCAGACAAGGCTGTGGGAATCGAACCCACAGCCCAAGTGCGACTGGCCTTTATCGCCTACCACTGTCCTACAAAAAGTCCTTGGTTATTAGAAACTAGTTCTACATTATTAAGTGGTATGATATATGAAGTATAAGTTTATTTTTGGAATCGTATACCCTTAACCTCACCATAGATGGACTTATGTATATTTGATAACTTTTGATATCCATTTATTTGAAACAAATGGAATGACCCATTATTCTATCACATGACCTGTTAACACTTCACAAATAACAAATTCAACTTCATTACTTTAAGAGATGAAGTGGAAATTGTTCAAGGCATGAACAACGGTGAGATTGAACAAAAATCAAGTACGTATTTCTTTTGATTCAAATATTATTCAACATTAGAGAAATGATCCTGAAAACCGAAAATGTTTTCCTAGTGCTCTTATATCCGATAAATCAGATGGTACCTTAGATCATCACAAATCTATGGCTTTGTGATGGTTGGCTATTTCATAGCCATGTTCTCTACCACTCTCCATCAGAACTTGATGGTTAGATTTTTCCTTCATATCCATATTTTCACCTATACTCTCCTATGTGGAAACCCAATTCTGAGTTACCTTGGGTGACCATTACGTTTCTATCTTTATTTTTTAAAGCTATGTTTTAGTATTCCTTTTTACGATGTGGGTTTCTATGAATAGTAAATGATTTATAACCCCGACAAATTTTGAGGGAGAAATTCATTTTAAGGGGGGTAGAATGTAACAACCCGAGATTTTATATGATATATTCTTTTTAATTTCTTTCATATCTTCTCTTGTATGCTACACCAAGATTATCTTGTGCTATATGCAACACCGTATTAGCTTGCAGTATACGCAACACAATTCTTGGATCGGGTTATACACAATTTAAAGTTAATTTGATAGAAGTTATTCTGCGCAACATTGAGTGTATATATATATATATATATTCAATGTATAAATGAAATATGGTTGGATTTTATTATACGCAACAACAAATGAGTTTTTCACTACACGCAACCCTGACTTGGATTTCATTACATGCAATCACGACCTTCCTCGATAGCGTGTGTTGTACGCAATACCGAGTTTCACTAAATAACGATATATGGTTATAATATTATCACGAACTAGATGTTATGAATAGAACTAACCACATTTTTAATTTTATAACATTATTATTCATCTTATGAATTTTAAAAAAACATATTATGTGAACAAAATAAATTTTTCGTGTAAAATAAGTATTTTTCAAAAAATGCAGATTTGCCGCCTTTTGATGGCACACCCACTTTAAATCTAGTTTTTGACATGTTTATAAGTTCAATTTCACAAAATAAAATTATTCATTGGAATAAGGATATAAAATTTTACATTGGATAACATTTTCATTGTTATTCTGATAACATTCATATTTTAATGAATAGTAATAACATGCTATATTTTAATTAAAAACAACTTTTTTCATCGTAATAACTTATGTGGTTAAATTATAATATTGAATGGTTTTAAAGTATAAATAGAATATATATTTTCCATTTATTATAATAAATGTCATTAGCCTTGATTTAACATTGAATTCATAGGTTAAATAAATTCAATCTTTTGCAATGTTTTAAACAAAACCCCGTTTTCTTTCGACAACGTGATTAATTTTAATTTATTTTCTTCAGCTTCTGTGTATTGAATTTGGAAAAATGGATTCCATATTTGGAATCAGTGGGTCCAAATTATATTAATATACTAATTTTTATTTTTGGTAATTATGAATAGTAACTACGGTAAATTTTATTTACCACAGTTAAAGGTAAACCGGGTAATTAAGGGTAAATATAATATTATAAAATTAACCTAACACATGCCAAAATTCTATTAGATGACTAAAAGTATACCCATATCACTTAATGGTCGGATTATATTCAATTTATGGACTATTGACCATGAAAATAATTTAATTATTATTAAAACCAAAGAAAGTGACAACATGTCACTCTCTTAAATCATATAAGTATAGTAACTTTAATTTAGTGATAAACATCATAAAACTTCACACATGAATAGTCTCCAGAAATATAATAAAAGTATCTACATCATGATAATTTATTTAGAATTTTTAGGAATTAAATAATTGTCATTAATGGTGATACATTAATGATGGATAAATTATTTATTAAGTTAAAAATCCTTAATATAGTTTTTATTGAAATAATAATACCCATTAAAAGGCCCATAAACCTGACCAAAACTTATTTTTAGTGTATATATATACCATTACCATCAAATTACCTGATATATAACCGTTTTGTGTCTTATAAAAGGGATTATGACATTTATATTATTTTATTTTAAATGATGCCAAAGTTATCACCTTCATAATTTAATAAATATAACAATTTAAATATTGTGATTTTAAGATTTTAAATTCTAGTAAAAGTATTATTATTGAAGGTAATAGATTTATCTTCATCATAGGATTTTATGTTTAATTGTTATGCAACAAATATGTATATTAAAAAATTACACAAAAATGATGTAGTAATTAGTTTATTAATAGATAATCCAAATAAATGGTTGTAAAATTAATAAAATAAATATTATATGAATTATTTAATGTGTTACACTAATTTTATATAAACATATGAAATTTTATTAATCTATTAAAGCTTTTAGTTCGAACATATATTATTCATATATTTTATTTAAATTCATATAAATGAATAGTGTCAAAATTGACACTATTGTTATTTTATAAAAACAACATATTATAAAATTGTTTAAAAATCACAAAAATATATAAAAATTATAAATTTAAATTTATAGGGTCTAAAATTTTATAAAGTACCCAATTATGGTAAATTCACCACAAATAAGTAATTATGTGTTTTAATTTACAATTTAGAATGTTATTACCACAAATAAAATTAAATTGATTAAGTAAGGATAAATCAAGTTGATAATGTTTAAAATAATTTCCTAACATGTCTAAATTTTATTGGTTGATGAGATTACAACCATAAATAATCTATTATTCGAATATGAGTCATTTTTGGAGGTTTTTAAGTGGGTTTATATTTATTATAAATTAATATTTTTAAGATTTCCAAATATGCCCCTCTCCTCCCTTATAAAAGGTCACCTCCTCCCTCCCTTCCTCACACTAATTTGAGCCTTCAAGCTAGGCCAACCACTACCAAATTCTCTTCTCCACTTCCCTATAAACATCCTAGAGGTCCTGGTCTTCTTCAAAGGACAATTTTAGTTCCCTATGTGGAGGTCTCAAAGAGGCGCTTCAAAGAAGAGGTAATGTCCATTACCGATTCTTTCAACTTTATTTCTTCTTATACTTCTTCTTCATTAGTTGTTTCATTATGAAGTAATAACATCAGTATCACTCATATACTGATATGTTATTATAAGTTTGAAAAAAACCTATTTCACCATTTATCCATCCTACGGAAAACGAAATCACCGCGCGTGCGTACGTACGGAATACCGTCTCCACGCCGTGGTGTAATCTGTTTTTCCAACAACACCATACTTGGATGGGTATAATGGTGTAAAGATTAACTATAAATAGTTATTATAACATCTTACTTATTATGATATATTGTATCATCTTATCCAATTCAATTAAATAATTATGGGAACGATATCATCGTTCGTGCGTACGTACGGACTACCGTCTCCACGATGCGATGAGATTCATTCTCCATGTTAACCATTTAAGAATGATTATAAAGTATATATAAGAAATAATAATGAAATATATGACATTATTAAGATACAGGATTTATGAATACATATATATATATGTCATTTACTTAATTCCATTCAACTCAATAAGGAAACAAAAACAACGTTCATGCGTATGTACGGCCTACCGTCTCCATGAACGGTGTATTTCTTTCCTTTATAAAATTATTATATATATGTATATTTTGAATATATATTATATATAAATCATGTTTTATATTCTAGAATTAATTAATCATGATCTATGTAATCATATGAATAATTACAAGTCAAAACACGGACGACAAATGAAACGATTTTACCCAAAACACTCTTTAACATGGAATTTACAAAAGAACGAGTAATATAGAGTCATAAGTAAACCATATATGATATCATAACAATGAATATGATTCTGTAATAAGTCAATGAAATTTTTTAAATCATTATACAGTAGGTTCGGATACATACGAATCATATCAGACATAAGGTAAGGGATAATTATTCGAATCTCATTCTTATATGAGATTGTTTTTTCGTAAGTATTTACTGGGGTTGTGTTTATTATCCACGTCCATATGTTCTCAAAAAAAATTAATAAAATTTTTACATTTCTTCCATGTATGTTTAAAGTCATTCTTAACCTTTCTTTACTTTTACCACACCGTATGGAAAGAATCTTTCTTTTGTTTACCATATAAGGTACTTTTTGACTTTTCCGACAAAAGTACGAGGAGAATGTTATTTTTAACTTATTCGGAGTGAACATATTTTTACGGTTTCATAACACCTCGTTTTCATGATGCTTCCTCTACAATATTTCATGATTATTTTCAATAAAACCTTTTTCTTTTAAAATTTCATTGCATTTTGTGAAAATAAAATAATTTTGAAGAAGAAAGGATATTTTCCTCAGGAATTCATTTCATGTGTTTTATCAAAACTATTTTCCTTCTAAGATGACATTATTTCATATGTGTATGTTTCAAGTATAATGTCTCAATTATTTACATGGTTTCACTTTTCTTATTATGAAATTATATCCATTTCTTTTATATGGATTATGTGATGATGGGAAGATGTTTATGAAACCCATTTCATTCTATGGGTTATAATGAATGATTTATGATTGTTTTGTGGCACAAGTAAGAATAATTTCAGTATGAGATGGGTGGGACCTATATCTCCATCCAATTAATTGGGTAATGATTTTATATCACATGATATAGACATGGCTGGAATGGTAAGTTAATCTGGTTTAGTGTTACAGGACTGAAACGAGATGTGAACTCGATTCAGAAAGGCACTTTTTCCATTAAGATGGTCTTAGCAGCAATTCCTTGGCTACTATGGAAATCATGACATGTGCCGAATGGTTGCCACAATTACATGTTTTATTCCCATGCTATTTTATCATTCTTAATGTTTCTTTATGATCTATGCCATACGTACTTCCATGTTTTATGTCATTGCTCAAGCTTTTGATGTTTAAACATTATGATCATGTTTTTAAGTTTAAATGTATATGGTATGTTTTATTTTATCCATGATTACCCTTACTGAGCATTTGAGCTCACCATTTTTATGTTTTCTTTTCCCCAGGATATAAAGAAAGGTTTTAGGTAATAAAAAAAGGGGAAGATCATTATGGGAGATGTTGAAGATCTTTCACCACGATTAGAAGATCACGTTCCAAGTTTCCAAAGACACTAAACTATTATGGTCCTTGTGTGTCTGTTTTTGTTATGTTTTAAGTATACCGCAAAAGTAATGTAATGTTCATGTATATCAAGCTTTGGGTCTATACAGTTGGTATCAGAGGAAAGGTTTAGTCAACCATTGGAAACTAGGATGCGAGAACTTCAGTGAGATCTCTAGAGATATTTCTATGGTATGTCTAGGGATATCACTAAGGATAAGTATATGTCTAGGTTATAGTCCTAGAATTGCACTAATGATCATAGAATTAAACCTACGATTTTAGATATTGAGGGTACCCCCCATTTACTATTTTTTTCCCTAGCATGATTTTTGCCTCTCACACTATTCTTTTTGGGTTTTAGAAAATGGCTGGAAACAGGAAGATTCACGATAATGGATGATATAATGGACAATAGAATGATATTATTCATGAGAAACCAAATGAAATGGGATTTGGAAGTCCAAACATCGTTATTATGCCTAATCAGCAATCTCATAATATGATCAATAATCTCAACTTTGGTAAGTTTCCCGACTCAGATAATAAGAGAATGTTGGAGTTTCATGATGATCATAGAGGAAAGAAAGTTCAATTTCCCTCATGTAAATCATGTGGGAAGAGGCATCCGGGAGATTTTTTCAAAGGAACTGGAAGATGCTTTGGGTGTGGAAAAGAAGGACACAGAGCCAGTAAGTGCAAAGGAAAAGGATCAGTTAACACCATGGACAAAGATAATGGTATTACTACGACATCAACAATGATTAGATGTTTTAAATGTGGAATGTACGAGAATTATGTAAACCAATGCCCTATGGAAAAATCTCATGAAGAGAATTAGCATGGTCATATGAGTAGTATTTATGTGGATGATGATGAGGAGACTACAAATGATATATGAGATGAAACAAGTGTTGATGCTCAGTCAGTTGTTTAAGATGGTAGTGGAATGATTGTATTTTTATCAAGAGTTATGTTGTATAGTTAATGATACTATGGAAAAAAAGAATCATATAAGGATTGTTACACTACTGTTTTTCCTAATTTTTTTGAAAGTATATGTTGAATGGTACTGGTAACAATGAAAGGTTATTCATCTATTTTTGGAAAGTATATGATATGCGCATAATGAAGGTATAATAAGATAATGAGATGTTTGATTGTATTCATGAGCTCATGACTAAAATAAGGACAAAGTGATATCATGGTTTGAGTATATAGAAATTTTTGGATTTTGGTATGTGGAAAGAGTTAACTTTTGACAACATTCATGTTTTCACTAAGGTTCAATGGGTATTCATTCTTCAAGAGAATACATGATTAAGGTATTCACATGTTTTTAATTTGACCAACAAGATATATCTTATGATATATGGGGGATAAATGATGGCATTCACATGATTGTTATATGACATTTCAAGTAATCATTTTCTTTATACTATGAGCATGGATCGAAGTATTTTAGATAAGCTTAAATATTGGAATAGATTATGTTGGACATAAGTTAGATTTTTCCTCCATATCCATATTTTCACCTATACTCTCCTATGTGGAAACCCAATGCTGAGTTACCTTGGGTGACCATTACGTTTCTATCTTTATTTTTTAAAGATAAGTTTTAGTATTCCTTTTTATGATGTGGGTTTCTATGAATAGTAAACAATTTATAACCCTGACGAATTTCTAGGGAGAAATCTATTTTAAGGGGGGTAGAATGTAACATCCCGAGATTTTATAAGATATATTAGTTTTAATTTATTTCATATCATATGTTGTATGCTACACCAAGATTATCTTGTGCTTACGCAACACCGTATTAGCTTGCAGTATACGCAACACAATTCTTGGATCGGGTTATACACAATTTCAAGTTCATTTGATAGAAGTTATTCTACACAACATTGAGTGTGTATATATATATATATTCAATGTATAAATTAAATATGGTTGGATTTTGTTATACACAACAACAAAGGATTCTTGCACTACACGCAACCCTGACTTGGCTTTTACTACACGCAATCACGACCTTCCTCGATAGCATGTGTTGTACGCAATACCGGGTTTCACTAAACAACGATATATGGTTATAATATTATCACGAACTAGCCTTCATGAATATAATAAACCACATTTTTTATTTTATAACATTATTATTCATCTTATAAATTTTCTAAAACATTTTATGTGAACAAAATAAATTTTTCGGGTAAAATAAGTATTTTTCAAAAAATACAGATTTGCTGCCTTTTGATGGCGCACCCACTTTAAATCTAGATTTTGACATGTTTATAAGTCCAATTTTACAAAATCAAACTATTATTTTGAATAAGGATATAAAATTTTATATTGGATAAAATTTTAATGTTATTCTGATAACTTTCATATTTTAATGAATAGTAAAAACATGTTATATTTTAATTAAAAACAACTTTTTTCATCGTAATAACTTATGTGGATAAATTATAATATTGAATTGTTTTAATGTATAAATAGAATATATTTTTACCATTTAATATAATGTATGTCATTAGCCTAGATTTTACATTGAATTCGTAGGTTAAATAAATTCAATCTTTTGCAATGTTTTAAACAAAAACCCGTTTTCTTTCGACAACGTGATTAATTTTAATTTAATTTATGAAGCTTCTGTGTATTGAATTTGGAAAAATGGATTCCATATTTTGAATCAGTGGGTCCAAATTATATTAATAGACTACTTTTTATTTTTGGAAATTATGAATAGTAATTACGGTAAATTTTATTTACCATAGTTAAAGGTAAATCGGGTAATTAAGGGTAAATATAATATTATAAAATTAAGATAACACATGCCAAAATTCTATTGGATGACTAAAAGTCTACAAATATTACTTAATGTTCAGATTATATTCAATTTATGGACTTTTGACCATGAAAATAATTTAATTATTATTAAAACCAAACAAAGTGACAACATGTCACTCTCTTAAATCTTATAAGTATAATAATTTTAATTTAGTGATAAACATCATAAAACTTCAAAAATAAATAGTCTCCAGAAATATAAAAATATTATCTACATAATGATAATTTATTTAGAATTTTTAGGGATTATATAATTGTCATTAATGGTGATACATTAATGATACAGAAATTATTTATTAAGTGAAAAATCATTAATATAGTTTTTATTGAAATAATAATACCTATTAAAAGGAGCAAAAAACCTGACAAAAACTTATTGGTAGTGTATATATATACCATACGTATCCAAGGACCTGATATATAACCGTTTGGAGTCTTATAAAAGTGATTATGACACTTATATTATTTTATTTTAAATGATGCCAAAGTTGTCACCTTCCTAATTTAATAAATATAACAATTTAAATATTGTGATTTTAAGATTATAAATTCGAGTAAAAGTATTATTATGAAAGTTAATAGATTTATATTAAACATAGGATTTTATTTTTTATTTTTATGCAACATATATGTATATTAAAAAATTATACAAAAATGATGTAGTAATTATTTTATTAATAGATAAACCAAATAAATGGTTTTAAAATTAATAAAATACATATTATATGAATTAGTTAATGTGCTCCACTAATTTTATAGATACATATGACCTTTTATTAATCTATTAATGCTTTTATTTCGAACATATCTTCTGTATATATGTTATTTAAATTCATATAAATGAATAGTGTCAAAATTCACACTATTGTTATTTTATAAAAACAACATATTATAAAATTGTTTAAAAATCACAAAAATATATAAAAATTATAAATTTAAATTTATAAGGTTTAAAATGTTATAAATTACCCAATTATGGACAATTCACAACAAATAAGTAATTTTTTGTTATAATTTTAAATTTAGAATGTTATTACCACAAATAAAATTAAATTGATTAAGTAAGGATAAATCAAGTTGATAATGTTTAAACTAATTTCCTAACATGTCTAAATTTTATTGGTTGATGAGATTACAACCATAAATAATCTAGTATTCGAATATGAGTTATTTTTGGAGGTTTTTATGTGGGGTTAGATTGATTATAAATTAATATTTTTAAGATTTCCAAAGATGCCACTCTCCTCCCTTATAAAAGGGAACCTCATCCCTCCCTTCCTCAAACCAATTTGATCCTTCAAGATAGGACAAACCCTGCCAAATTATCTTCTACACATCCCTATAAACATTATATAGGTCTTGGGCTTATTCAAAGACCAATTTTAGTGCCCTAAGTGGAGGTCTAAAAGATGCGCTTCAAAGAAGAGGTAATGTCCATTACCGATTCTTTCAACTTTATTTCTTCTTCTACTTCTTCTTATTTAGTTGTTTCATTATGAAGTAATAACATCAGTATCACTCATATACTGATATGTTATTATATGTATGAAACAACCCTATTTCACCATCTATCCATCCTACGGAAAACGAAATCACCGTGCGTGCGTACGTACGGAATACCGTCTCCACGCCGTGGTGTAATCTGTTTTTCTAACAACACCTTACTTGGATGGGTATAATGGTGTAAAGAATAACTATACATAGTTATTATAACATCATACTGATTATGATATATTTTACAATCCTATCCAATTCAATTAAATAATTATGGGAATGATATCATCGCTCGTGCGTACGTACGGACTACCGTCTCCACGATGCGATGAGATTCATTCTCCATGTTAACCATTTAAGAATGATTATAAGGTATATATAAGAAATAATAATAAAATATATGACATTATAAAGCAACTGGATTTATGTATATATATATGTATGTCATCTACTTAATTCCATTCAACTCAATAAGGAAACGAAAACAGCGTCAATGCATACGTATGGCCTACCGTCTCCATGAACGGTGTATTTCCTTCCTTTATCGATATATTATATATATGAATATTCTGAATATATATTATATATAAATCATGTTTTATATTCTGGAATTAAGTAATCATGATCTACGTAATCATATGAATAATTACAAGTCAAAACACGGACGACAAATGAAACGATTTTACCCAAAACACTCTTTAACATTGAATTTACAATTGAACGGGTAATATAGAGTCATAAGTAAACCATATATGATATCATACAAATGAATATGATTCTGTAATAAGTCAATGACATTATTTAAATCATTATACAGGAGGTTCAGATACATATGAAGCATATCGGACATAAGGTAAAGGATAATTATTCGAATCTCATTCTTATCCGAGATTG
This sequence comes from Viscum album, assembly GCA_963277665.1. NCBI lineage: Eukaryota > Viridiplantae > Streptophyta > Magnoliopsida > Santalales > Viscaceae > Viscum > Viscum album. Next base: position 1,597,179,039 of record OY728150.1, read on the forward strand.
TTTATTCGTAAGTATTTACTAGAGTTGTGTTCATTATCCATGTCCATATGTTCTCAAAAAAAATTTCATAAAATGTTTACTTTTCTTCCATGTATATTTAAAGTCATTCTCACCCTTTTTTTTCTTTTACCACATCGTATGGAAGGAATCTATCTTTTGTTTACCATATAAGGTACTTTTTAACTTTTTTGACAAAAGTACGAGGAGAATGTTATTTTTAACTTATACGGCGTGAAAGGATTTTTACGGTTTCATAACGCCTCATTTTCATGAAGCCTCCTCTACAAGATTTCATGATTATTTTCAATAAAAACTTTTTCTTTTAAAATTACATGGCATTTTGTGAAATGAAAATAATTTTGAAGAAGAAAGGATATTTTCCTCAAGAATTAATTTCAAGTGTTTTATCAAAACCATTTTCCATCTAAGATGACATTATTTCATATGTGTATGTTTCAAGTATAAAGTCTCAAGGATTTACATGGTTTCACTTTTCTTATTATAAAATTATATCCATTTCTTTTATAAGGATTATGTGATGATGGGATGATGTTTATGAAACCCATTTTATTCTTTGGGTTTTGATGAATGATTTATGATTGTTTTGTGGCACAAGTAAGAATGATTTCATTGTTAGATGGGTGGGACCTATTTCTCCCTCCAATGCATTGGGAAAAGATTTCATATCTCATGAGATAGATATGGCTGGAATGGTAAGTTAATCTGGTTCAGTGTTACAGGACTGAAATGAGGAGTGAACTCGATTCAGAAAGGGACATTTTCCTCTAAGATAGTCTTAGCAGCAATGCCTTGGCTACAATGGAAATAATGACATGTGCCCAATGGTTGCCACAATTACATGTTTTATTCCCATGCTATTTTATCATTCTTAATGTTTCTTTAGGATCTATGCCATACGTACTTCCATGTTTTATGTCATTGCTCGAGCTTTTGATGTTTAAACATTATGTTCATGTTTTTAAGTTTAAATGTATATGGTATGTTCTATTTTATACATTCTAACCCTTACTGAGCATTTGAGCTCACCCGTTTTATGTTTTCCTTTCCCCAGGATATAAAGAAAAGTTTAGGTAAGGAAAAAAGGGGAAGATCTTTATGGGAGATGTTTAAGATCTTTCACCACGATTAGAAGATTACGTTCCAAGTTTCCAAAGACACTAAACTATTATGGTCCTTGTTTGTCTATTTTTTGTTATGTTTTAAGTATTCCGCAAAAGTAATGTAATGTTCATGTACGTCAAGCTTCGGGTCTCTACAGTTGTTATCAGAGGAAAAGTTTAGTCAACCTTTGGAAACTAGGATGCAAGAACTTTAGTGAGATCCGTAGAGATATTTCTACTGTATGTCTAGGGATGTCCCTAAGGTTAAGTATACATGTTGGTTATAGTCCTAGAATTGTGCTAACGATCTTAGAATTAAACCTAAGATGTTAGATATTGAGGGTACACCCCCTTTACTATTTTGTTTTCCCTAGCATGATTTTTTCCTCTCACACTATTCTATTTGGGTTTTAGAAAATGGCTGGTAACATGAAGATCCACGATAATGGAGGATATAACGGACAACGGAATGATATTATTCATGAGAAACCAAATGAAACGGGATTTGGAAGTCCAAACATCATTATTTTTCCAAATCAGCAATCTCATAATATGATCAATAACCTCAACTTTGGTAAGTTTTCCAACTCAGATAATAAGAGAAAGATGTAGTTTCATGATGATCATAGAGGAAAGAAAGTTCAATTTCCCTCATTTAAATAATGTGGGAAGAGGCATCTGGGAGATTGTTTCAAAGGAACTGGAAGATGCTTTGGGTGTGGAAAAGGACACAAAGCCAGTAAGTGCAAAGGAAAAGGTTCAGTTAACACCATAGACAAGGATAATGGTATTTCTACGACATCAACTATGATTAAACGTTTTAAATGTGGAATGTACAGGAATTATGTAAACCAATGCCCTAAGGGAAAATCTCATGAAGAGAATCAGCATGGTCATATGAGCAAAATTTATGTGGATGATGATGAGGAGACTAAAAATGATATATGATATGAATGAAGTGTTGATGCTCAGTCAGTTGTTTAAGATGGTAGTGGAATGATTGTATGTTTATCAATAGTTATGTTGTATATTTAATGATACTATGGAAAAAAAGAATCATATAAGGATTGTTATAGTACTATTTTTCCTAATGTTTTTGAAAGTATATGTTGAATGGTACTGGTAACCATGAAATTTTATTCAGATATTTTTGGAAAGTAGATGATATGAACATAATGAAGGTATAAGATGATAATGAGATGTTTTATTGTATTCATGAGCTCATGAATAAAATAAGGACAAAGTGATATCATGGTTTGAGTATATAGAAATATTTTGATTTTGGTATGTGGAAAGAGATAACTTTTGACAACATTCATGTTTTCACTAAGGTTCAATGGCTATTCATTCTTCAAGAGCATAAATGATTAAGGTATTCACATGTTTGTAATTTGACCAACAAGATATATTTTATGATATATGGGGGATAAATGATGGCATTCACGTGATTGTTATATGACATTTCAAGTAATCATTTCATTTATACTAAGAACTTGTACCGAAGTATTTTAGATAAGCCTAATGGTTGGAATAGATTATGTTGGGCATAAGTTAGTATTGTTTAAGGATAGAACTTTTTTCAATATTATTGATGGGATGTTATAGTAATGTAGTTTTAGAAAAAAGGACAACCAGCAAGACGGGAGACAGCCCATCGCGTCGGACAAGGCTGTGGTAATCGAACCCATAACCAAAGTGTGACTGGCCTTTATCACCTACCACTGTCCTACAAGATGTCCCTGGTTAGTAGAAACTAGTTTTATTTTATTAAGCGGTATGATATATGAAGTATACATTTATTTTTGGAATCGTATACAATTAACCTCACCATAGATTGACTTATGTATATTTGATAAATTTTGCTATCCTTTTGTCTGAAACAGATGGAATGACCCATTATTCTATCATATAACCTATTAACACTTCACGAATAACAAATTCAACTTCATTACTTTAAGAGATGAAGTGGAAATTGTTCAAGGCATGAACAACGGTGAGATTGAACCAAAATCAAGTATGTATTTCTTTTGATTCTAAAATTCTTCAACATTAATGAAATGATCCAAAAAAAAATGTTGTCCTAGTGCTCTTATATCCAATAAATCATATGGTACCTTAGATCATCGCAAATCTATGGCTTTGTGATTGTTGGCGATTTCATAGCCATGTTCTCTACCACTCTCCATCAGAACTTGATGGTTATATTTTTCCTCCATATCCATATTTTCACCTATACTCTCCTGTTTGGAAACCCATTGCTGAGTTACCTTGGGTGAGCATTACGTTTCTATCTTTATTTTTTAAAGCTATGTTTTAGTATTCCTTTTTACGATGTGGGTTTCTATGAATAGTAAATGATTTATAACCCCGACGAATTTCGAGGGAAAATTAATTTTAAGGGGGGTAGAATGTAACAACTAGAGATTTTATAAGATATATTCGTTTTAATTTATTTCATATCTTCTGTTGTATGCTACACCAAGATTATCTTGTTCTATACGCAACACCATATTAGCTTGCAGTATACGAAACACAATTCTTGGATCGAGTTGTACACAATTTCAAGTTCATTTGATAGAAGTTATTCTACGCAACATTGAGTGTATATATATATATATATATATATATATATATATTCAATGTATAAATGAAATACGGTTGGATTATGTTATACACAACAAAAAAAGATTCTTGCACTAAACGCAACCCTGACTTGGCTTTCATTACACGCAATCCCGACCTTCCTCGATAGCATGTGTTGTACGCAATACCGGGTTTCACTAAACAACGATATATGGTGATAATATTATCACAAACTAGCCGTTATGAATATAATTATCCACATTTTTAATTTTATAACATTATTATTCATCTTATATATTTTCGAAAACATTTTATGTTAACAAAATAAATTTTTCATGTAAAATAAGTATTTTTCAAAAAATGAAGATTTGCCGCCTTTTGATGGCACACCCACATTGAATCTAGTTTTTGAAATGTTTATAAGTCCAATTTTACAAAATAAGATTATTCTTTGGAATAAGGATATAAAATTTTACATTGGAAAAAATTTTAATGTTATTCTGATAACTTTCATATTTTAATGAATAGTAAAAACACGCTATATTTTAATTAAAAACATCTTTTTTAATTGTAATAACTTATGTGGTTAAATTATAATATTTAATGTTTTTAAACTATAAATAGAATATATTTTTACCATTTAATATAATTTATTTCATTATCCTTGATTTTACATTGAATTCGTAGGTTAAATAAATTCAATCTTTTGCAATGTTTTAAACAAAAACCCGTTTTCTTTCGACAACATGATTAATTTTAATTTAATTTCTGCATCTTCTCTGTATTGAATTTGTAAAAATGGATTCCATATTTGGAATAAGTGGGTCCAAATTATATTAATAGACTACTTTTTATTTTTAGGAATTATGAATAGTAACTACGGTAAATTTTATTTACCATAGTTAAAGGTAAATCATGTAATTAAGGGTAAATATAATATTATAAAATTATCCTAACACATGCCAAAATTCTATTGGATGACTAAAGGTCTACCCATATTACTTAATGGTCGGATTATATTCAATTTATGGACTTTTTACCATGAAATTAATTTAATTATTATTTAAACCAACGAAAGTGACAACGTGTCACTCTCTTAAATCTTATAAGTATAATAATTTTAATTTAGTGATAATCATCATAAAATTTCAAACATGAATAGTATCCTGAAATATAATAAAATTATCTACATCATGATAATTTATTTAGAATTTTTAGGGATTAAATAATTGTCATTAATGGTGATACATTAATGATGCAGAAATTATTTATTAAGTGAAAAATCAGTAATATAGTTTTTATTTAAATAATAATACCATTTAAAAGGCCACAAACCTGACAAAAACTTATTGGTAGTGTATATCTATACCATACCCATCCCATTACCTGATATATAACTGTTTGGAGTCTTATAAAAGTGATTATGACACTTATATTATTTTATTTTAAATGATGCCAAAGTTGTCACCTACATAATTTAATAAATAAAAAAATTTAAATATTGTGATTTTAAGATTATAAAATCGAGTAAAAGTATTATTATGAAAGTTAATAGATTTATATTCATCATAGGATTTTATTTTTAATTTTTATACAAAAAATAAGTATATTAAAAAATTATACAAAAATGATGTAGTAATTATTTTATTAATAGATAAACCAAATAAATGGTTTTAAAAATAATAAAATAAATATTATATGAATTATTTAATGTTCTCCACTAATTTTATAGATAAATATAGAATTTTATTAATCTATTAAAGCTTTTAGTTCTAACATATCTTCTGTATATATTTTATTTAAATTCATATAAATGAATAGTGTCAAAATTGACACTATTGTTATTTTATAAAAACAACATATTATAAAATTGTTTAAAAATCACAAAAATATATAAAAAATATAAATATAAATTTATATGGTCTAAAATTTTATAAAGTAGCCAATAGTAGCCAATTATGGACAATTCACAACAAATAAGTAATTATTTGTTATAATTTAAAATTTAGAATGTTATTACCACAAATAAAATTAAATTGATTAAGGATAAATCAAGTTGATAATGTTTAAAGTAATTTTCTAACATTTCTAAATTTGATTGGTTGATGAGATTACAACCATAGCTCATCTATTATTTGAATATGAGTAATTTTTGGAGGTTTTTAAGTGGGTTTAGATTCATTATAAATTAATATTTTTACGATTTCCAAAGATGCCCCTCTCCTCCCTTATAAAAGGGCACCTCCTCCCTCCCTTCCTCACTCAAATTTGAACCTTCAATCTAGGCCAACCCCTGACAAATTCTCTTCTACACTTCAATATAAACATCCTAGAGGTCCTGGTCTTCTTCAAAGACCAATTTTAGTGCCCTAAGTGGAGATCTCAAAGAGGCGCTTCAAAGAAGAGGTAATGTCCATTACCGATTCTTTCAACTTTATTTCTTCTTCTACTTCTTCTTCTTTAGTTGTTTCATTATGAAGTAATAACATCAGTATCACTCATATACTGATATGTTATTATATGTATGAAACAACCCTATTTTACCATCTATCCGTCCTACGGAAAATGAAATCATCGTGCGTGCGTACGTACGGAATACCGTCTCTACGCCGTGGTGTAATCTGTTTTTCCAACAACACCTTACTTGGATGGGTATAATGGTGTAAAGAATAACTATAAATAGTTATTATAACATCATACTTATTATGATATATTGTATCATCCTATACAATTCAATTTATAATTATGGGAATGATATCATCGCTCGTGCGTACGTACGGACTACCGTCTCCACGACGCGATGAGATTCATTCTCCATGTTAACCATTTAAGAATGATTATAAAGTATATATAATCAATAATAATGAAATATATGACATTATAAAGCTAATGTATTTATGTATATATATATATTTATTTCATCTACTTAATTCCATTCAACTCAATAAGGAAAAGAAAACGGCGTTCATGCGTACGTACGGCCTACCGTCTCCATGAACAGTGTATTTCTTTCCATTTATTGATCTATTATATATATGTATATTCTGAATATATATTATATATAAATCAGGTTTTATATTATATAATTAAGTAATAATTATCTAATTAATCATATGAATAATTACAAGTCAAAACACGGACGAGAAATGAAACGATTTTACCCAAAACACTCTTAAACATGGAATTTACAAAAGAACGGGTAATATAAAGTCATAAGTATACCATATATGATATCATAACAATGAATATAATTCTGTAATAAGTCAATGACATTATTTAAATAATTATACATGAGGTTAAGATACATACGAATCATATCAGACATAAGGTAAGGGATAATTATTCGAATCGCATTCTTATCCGAGATTGTTTATTCGTAAGTATTTACTGGGGTTGTGTTTATTTTCCATGTCCATATGTTTAAGAAAAGAATTCATAAAATGTTTAATTTTCTTCCATGTATGTTTAAAGTCATTCTTACCATTTTTTTACTTCTACCACATCAGATGGTAGGAATCTTTCTTTTGTTTACCATATAATGAACTTTTTGACTTTTCCAACAAAAGTACGAGGAGAAAGTTATTTTAACTTATACGGCGTGAATGGATTTTTATGGTTTCATAATGCCTCATTTTCATGAAGCTTCCTCTACAAGATTTCATGATTATTTTCAATAAAACATTTTTATTTTAAAATTGCATGGCATTTTGTGAAAAGAAAATGATTTTGAAGAAGAAAGGATATTTTCCTCAATAATTCATTTCACGTGTTTTATCAAAACGATTTTCCATCTAAGATGACATTATTTCATATGTGTATGTTTCAACTATAAAGTCTCAATTATTTACATGGTATCAATTTTCTTATTATGAAATTATATCCATTTCTTTTATATGTATTATGTGATGATGGGATGATGTTTATGAAACCCATTTTATTCTTTGGGTTATGATGAATGATTTATGAATGTTTTGTGGAACAAGTAAAAATGATTTCATTATGAGATGGGTGGAAACTAGATCTCCCTCCAATGCATTGGGTAAAGATTTTATATCTCCTGAGATAGACATGGCTGGAACTGTATGTTAATCTGGTTCAGTGTTACAGGACTGAAACGAGGAGTGAACTCGATTCAGAAAGGGACTTTGTCCACTAAGATGGTCTTAGAAGCAATGCCATGGCTACTATGTAAATCATGACATGTGTCGAATGGTTGCCACAATTTCATGTTTTATTCCCATTCTATTTTATCATTCTTAATGTTTCTTTATGATCTATGCCATACGTACTTCCATGTTTTATGTCATTGCTCAAGCTTTTGATGTTTAAACATTATGTTCATGTTTTTATGTTTAAATGTATATGGTATGTTTTATTTTATCCATTTTTACCCTTACTGAGCATTTGAGCTCACCCTTTTTATGTTTTCTTTTCCCCAGGATATAAAGAATGGTTTTAGGTAAGAAAAAAGGGGATGATCTTTATGTGAGATGTTGAAGATCTTTCACCACGATTAGAAGATTACGGTCCATGTTTCCAAAGACACTAAACTATTATGGTCCTTGTGTGCCTGTTTTTGTTATGTTTTAAGTATTCCACAAAAGTATTGTAATGTTCATGTACGTCAATCTTCGGGTCTCAACAATTTCTATTGGGTTATAATAAAGGAAGATATATATGGTGGTATTGTGGAGATTTATCCTTGATTCGTTGGTATTTTTTTTTCGTTAATCATTTTTTCTAATTTCATGATGCAGGTTGATTCAATATTGACTCTAGTATTTAGAATATAATGGTTTGTTTTCAAATTAATTATTTTTCTTCAAATTAGTTGTGAAATTTATGTTAATTTTTTTAAACCCTATTTGGTGTCGGTTTTGGAAATTAGAATATGGGGGTTTTGGTTGGAATAATTATTTTGTAAGTACATTTTAAAATAATTATTTTAAAATGTTTGGATGGTTTTTCTATGAGGAAATGAATGGTATCAAATAATTTTTTTATTGAAATCAATTTAAACATAGTTGGGGTGGTCAGGGTTGTGAAATGTTTGTTGGTGCGTGTTCATATTCTTTGGGATGGATAAGGGAGAGAAGTACCACTATACAAATTTTGGGACAGATATGGGTGTGTGGTAGCCCCATCAAAGTGGTTTACTATGTGATGGTTTAGTGAAATTATTAATCACAAATCATGAGTATATGGAGGTCCATGTTTCATACATGGTTAAATGTCTGTTTTTTATAATGGAAGGGGTTATTTAAAAAGAAACATGTGACATGGTTTTAGAAAATTATTTTGTTTATTTCCTAAAAAATTGTGGATTTCTTGAGAAAATTATTTTATTGGACCAGTTTTACATTTTGATATAAATAATTTTTGAGATATCATGATATAAATTATTTTATATCTATGTGATAACATGTTATATCCTAGCAGCATGAGTAGGGAAGTCATTTATGAGTTTTAGTACTCAAACATGCTTTGAAAATCTATTTCTTTTAAATATGTTTTTTATCAAGACATGGGTGATGTTAATGTATTACAAATAATTTAAAATACATCTTGATACATGGGCTATTCTAGAGTTTGATCATGGAGCATAATTGGATAATGGATTTGTTGTTAGAGTATTAATGTTTATATTCTTCCTCTTTGTACATTGATATTGTATTCCTCAACAATGGAATTTGATTTTATCTGGGTTATTATATAAATTAAATGAAATGATTGAGTTTTCCCCCCCATCATTTGACACATCATATTAAGATTATTTGGTAATTTCTTGTCTGGTTTGTTGTGTTACTCTTAATGAGAAAATCATCCCCCAAATGAATTTAAGTCGTGTAACATTTATTTCTTTCATTTGGCATCCTAGGGATGTCTCTTTAGTCCATGTAACATTATATTGCCTTCTCAATTCAATGAAAATGTATGAGACAATAAAAGTGTTATTAGTTTGTTTTTTCCAAAAAATATATCTGAGATAAGTGTTATCAACTTTTACCTTCCATTTTTATGGAACCATTCTTATTTAACATAGTTTTGGTTGTTGATATTGGAGTTGAGTTCATTCTGTTCTATTTTATGAGTTGAGATCACAAAAAGAAGTAGGATTTTCGGTACTTCAAATATAGAGAATAAAAATATATAATTAGCATTTTATTAAAGATCATCATATTTCTAAGTAGATGATAATGTATGTATTATCAAGAATATTAAATGAGTTGCAATATCATTTTCCATAGTTTATCCAATTATAAATGCATGAAATGCATGCGTGGAATAAATTCCCACTCTGATTGAATATTTCCTTCTAAGTAATGATTTATGTCTTTGGGAAATTTATTTATTTTTTTAAAAATGTTTATTTTTTTCAAATGAATGATTTTGAAAAAGGGGATGATGGTGGTATTTTAAAAATAGTTTTATTTTCAAAAATAATGATAAGATTCTAAGAAAATGGTTGATCATTGAAAGGGAATATTTTTAAAAGCACTGTTGTGATAATATGATGTGGTATAATTTAAAATGGTAAGCCTTCAGTTAATAGAGAGTGATAAATATGGTGTCTGTTGTTTGTATAAAAAAAGGCACCCAAAAGGAATCATAGATGACAACCAGAAGAACTCATGAGATTGTGGTTGTACATGATCCACTGGTAAACTAGCAGTTAGTTTCAATTATAGTATACGATTTTAACGTTTTGGATAGTGGGAATATTAGTGATGATCATAGGAATATTGATAATTCCATTCTATTCCAGAAGTACAATCTAACCATCCTTTAGAGTTATTCATAACTAGAAATGGTTGAGGTGTGGATGGATAAGGAAAATCATATCTTCAATTTCATCAACACACCAACCGAGATAAACTTTTTAATGGAATTATACATGATGGAGAATCCTTCACACCAGTGCTGGGAATTAGATCTCCATGTAAATTAGATAGAACCTTGTATGGGATAAATTTGAGGAATTTTATGATAAAAAAATTCCATCTGTATAGAGACATAATTCAAAAAATTATGTAATTATTCAATTTGAAGAAGTAAAATATCTCTTCCAAGGAGTAAGAAACTAAATTCATGAATATTGTGTTCTTTGTACCCTAGGATATTGTTAGTACATCATTGAAACAATAGATCTTTCAGACGAAGTTGAGGGAGGAGATTTTATTGAATATGTTTGTGTTCTATATTATATATTATACAAATATAGTCAATATAGTGATGTTAGAAGAATGATACACCTCAGGAGATATGGGATGGGGAAGTATGTTTATCTTAATGGGAAACTATGGGAACTCTAATGCTGGGAGAAAGTGGAAGAGGGACACATATTTCATGGGTGATATCATCAATCAAAATCAGATGGATACATCAATAAACCATCCTCCATATCCCATGTGTTGATCGAGATGTTTAAAAAATGGGTTGGTTTAAAATATAAATAATTGGTGTCTGAAAAAACCTAGATCATTCAACTACTACAATTAGATGGGGATCCATCAGCGCTATTGTCATAGTGCTTCGAGTTACAATACTTGATCCACTTCTTAGGTTTTGTATACATTGTACGATTCGATAGGGAGATGGTATGATATTACCTCTCTTTAGAAAAATATAACTAGACATGAAGATTATTGGAATACCATGACACCATAGGCTGTGCAATATCAACCTGGGCAATAAGAATAAATGTGTTGTAGAACATAAATTATAAACAGTATAGAAGGTTATTGTGGACGATTATTTTGGTCCATCTATAGTGTAATGTTTGATTATTTTTAACTATTCTATTACACAGATGTTAATTTATATGGGTGCATCCAATTCATTTTTTACTACTTATTTTGTTGATTTGATGAGAATGAAATCATAGATGATGACTTCTATGATAAGACATAAATCTCCTCTTGGTCAAAAAGTGTGTTGAGCATTTGTGTGTAGATAATTTAAAATAAAAGTTGATGGATCCATGTCTAATTGGGATATATCTATTCTGGAGAAATATTTATTCGATATAATCCTTAGTAAGGATTGTTTGATGAAATTCAAGGCTCACATCAACTGTTATACAAGACAGGTCAGTTTCATTATGGAAGATGGAATCGAGCATATATTTTTAGGAGAATATAATGTAAATCCTAGAGAAATGATATTTTTTGGAACTATTAGTAGAATCAATCTCATACCATGTTGATGAGTTGTCTTGGTCATCGATAAACATGACCATGATGAATAGTTTTCCAGTAGTGGTGGATTAGTTTCTAGATTTTTTTTCTAATAATTTTTTGAGTATCCACCAATGAGATAAGTATAGATTATGAATGATATCCTCATGGGGACTAGTGTTAGTTCCATTCAGTCTTATTGAATATAATTAATATAATTAAGGGAGCAGAAAGTACATTTGGAAGGGATTAAAAGAAGTTGTTTCATTTGTTCTTACATGTCCCTGGGGGTATCATCGGTCTTTTTTGTGAAAAAGAATGATGTCACTCTTCAGCTGTGTGTGTATTATCATAAACATATCCAAATTATGATAAATAATCGGCATCCACTACCACACATTATTGGTATATTTGATCAATTAAGTGGAGCTCTGTGGTTCTTTAAGAATGAATTGTGACCAGGATATCACCAATGGTCGGTTCAGAAGGAGGATATAACAAATACATATTTTAGAAGATATTATGGCCATTATGTATATGTGGCGATACCATTTGGTCTGAAAAATTCACTAGTGGACTTTATGGAACTGATGAATCAGATATTTTAGAGTTATCTAGATTCATACAAGGTAGTGTTTGCAGATTGAAAATTGATGTGTTTTAGGACAAGTGCCAAGAATGCTAAACACTTGACAACAATGATGGGGATCATGAGGGATAAACTTCCATATTCCAAATTATCAAAGTGCACTTTCTAGATATAAGTGGAATGTTTTCATGATCATTTAATTTCCAAAATATGTTTTTATTAAGACCGATAAATGTTTGAGGCTATCATCTCTTGAAAAAACCTAAAGAATATGTTCTATATACAAAATTGTTAAGATATGATGGTTGTTATTGAATCTTTGTGCATGAATTTTCATTAGTAGAATCACCTATGAACTATTTTAAAAAATAATACTGTTCCATTATAATGGGATGGTGAATTCTAGATTTCTTAAAAAGAGCTAAAATTTCACATTACAAAAGCCCAAATATTTATTTTTTCTAGAATCATTAAAAGGGTATGAGGTGCATTTTTTTACTATGGGATCTGGTTTTTGATGTTTTCTCATTTAAGGAGACCATGTTGTTTCTTATTGTTTCATATAAATTATCTATTCATGTTAATAAGTACCAAACACATTATTTTCAGTTACCTTCCATAGTCAATGCTTTGAAAGTATGGAATCATTATTTATTTGGTAATACATTTACTATGTTTATAGATCATATGATCCTGAATGTTATTTTCTCACAATGGGATTTTACCTTGAGAAAAATAATGTGGATAGAGTATCTAAAAATGTTTGACATTGACTTGACGTATACACCAGGTAATGGAAATTTGATGGAAGATGCATTGACCAGAAATTCTTATCATCCGTTTAAAAAAGACACTTCATATGAGTGGTAGTTGATGTTAGTCTTAGCCGAAATGCAGATGGAATTTAAATACCTAGGTTCTTTCTTAGTTTTTCATCATATTTACTTGGTTCATGATTTGGATAAAATGGTTACAGAGGCACATTCAACTAATGTAGAATGAGTGGATATGAGGTCAAAACTCAATGGTGGGGATACCATTGCTGGATGAAAACTAGATGATAGTTTAGTTTGGTTGTTTTTAAATCTACTGGTCATATCTATGTATTTTCAATAACAACATCTTATTATATACCATCATTGAATATGGGTTTTTCATCCTAGAATACGTATGTTTTATAATGAATTGAAAGCATTGTTCTCATGTAGATGTATGAAAATATTAATGGATGATCTAGTTTAAAGATGTTTAAATTTTCATCTTGTTATGGTAGAACATATACATCTGTTAGGTATATTGTTGAATTTACCTATGCCTCTGTGGAAATGGGAGAAAATATATTAGTATTTTGTGATAGGTATCCGATGAATTGTTCTGAAACATGATTCCATATAGGTGATACATGATTAGATATGATGGCCGACTCATTTCATCACTATTATTTATTCTCATATGATGGAGGACTTCTCAAAAACATATATTGAAGAGGTGATAAAGACACAAATAATCCCATTATTGATATTTTTAGGTAGAGATCAGATTTTTACATTGCGTTTATAGAAATAATTGTAAAAATCACTTGCGACACATTTGATTATGATACGATGTATCATCCTCCTAAAAATGGAAAAACCGAATGGATGACAGAAAATTTAGAAGAAATGTTAAGGTGGTTTTCAATAGAATTTGGTGGTTCATGGAAATATTTGGATCAATTATTGGAGTTCCCACATTAAGATAGTTATTATAGAATAATAAAAATATCTGTATTTGATTCATTGTATGGGCGTCCTTATAGTTCTCCACTTTGTTGGGTGGAAACATGTGAGACATTAATAGTTGGGTCTAGACATGTCCAAGTGAAAATAGATAAGATTTAGTTGATGAGGAAATATAATAACGCAAAAAATAGTCATCTTAATTCATATGTAGGTCATTGTTGATAGCCATTTTATTTCATGGTGAGTGATCGTGTGTTCTTGGGGATCTCTCCAAGGCAGGGACATCATCATTTTGGGAGGAAAAGAAATCTACCTCCTCAATACAACAAACCATTAAAGGTGTTATATTGGTGTTTTGAGGTGGAATATCTATTGTTATTTCAACCACATTTCTTTATAGAACATAATGTGTTCCATATATCGTTGTTGAAAATATGTCACCCTGATCTTGACCATGTGATTATATGGGATAATGTTGTACTAGATACATGTGTTTCATTAAAACATATCCCCATGTAGACTATGGATATGAAAGAGAAAGTATTTTATAGAAAAATCATCAGTTTAGTATGGGATTTTTCTAAACATTTTAGATAACAAACCATACATGGAAATGGATGAAATATATGAGAGATAAATGGACCGAACTTTTTCAGTGAGATATGAATTATCTACTCTATAAAGATGGAAGACAAATGGTTGGGTGAATATATCACCCTAGTTTTAATTAAGTATCCATTTAATTATTATATTTAAATATTAATAGTAAATGGGTTATTTTTGGGAGAGTGTGGAAAATTTTTGGAGTGTTTTTGGGGCTTTTCTATAAGTGCACAGTTGGTGCACAGTTTGGGAAATACATGAAACACATACTACAATCCATGAAAAATATTACATGAGAAAAAAAAAAGAAAGATTAATGGGATAAGAATGGTTTTTTCAAACCAAGGGGATGCCCTGGAGAAAGTTTTCAACATGATACAATTTCCCTTGGCATTGCTGGTGCATGGTTAAGAATCCTTCTGATCTAACCATTCATGGGCTAAAGATGAGATCCTAAAATTGGGTATCTCATGAGTTTTGGTATATAACTCACTCATTTAAATTTTATACGTCTCTAACTCAAAGTTATCTCTTCCCAAAAGTCAATTAATCTTTTCAAATCATTCCAATGGTGATCGATGGGATTATATTGGTGATTTCAAGTGGATTCTTGTTGTAATCATCCATTCTTGGTCATTCTGCGTGCCTTTTATTTGATCTTATTCCATATATCTACCATATTCATACAAAGATAAATTATAGGGATATATTTAAGGAATTCATGGAAAATATGATTATATTTGGTAGGGTTTATTGTATAGGAATATATCTATGGAATATTTATGGTGAGTCCACCTGAATTCATTACTATTTTCTTGCGATTTAACGTTATTTCCAATTTCTAAAGATAGGTGGGTTCACTATCGACTCCTATATTTAGAAAATGAAGGATTTTATCCCAATTTATTTTTTCATGATATTTATAGTGGAAATGATAAGAATTTCTGTTTAAAACCCTCTTTATTGGCTATTTGAGAAATTGGAAAATGTTGTGTTTTTTGGGAATGTTTATTTGGTAACATGATTTTAAAATAAATATTTTTAAATTTATGGAATTTTTTTCTACTTGGAATAGAATGAATTTTTTTTAAATTCATTTATTTAAATTATTTTTAAAAATCATTGTTTAGGATGGGTTTGGTATGGTTGTTGGTGTGCGTTCATATGCAATGGGATAAATAAGAGAAATAAGTACCCACATCAAAAGGATGGTATAGATATGGGTCTGAAGTACCCATATAAAAGTAGTTCACTATGTGACGACATTGTGAATTAATTACTCCCCACTCGCGCTTATAGAGAGGTCCAAGTTTCACACATATTTGAATGTGTGTTGTGTGGAATGAAATGGGTTATGCCAAAATAGAACTTGTGACATAGTTTTAGAACATTTTTTGGTTTATTTCCTTTGAAATTGTGGATATATTGAGAAACTTATAATTTTGGAAAATTATTAAATTTTCATATAAACAATTTATGAAATTTTTTGATTTAATTTTTCTATATCAATGTACTAACATGATCTATCATAGTTGTGTGAGTAGGGAATTCCTTTAATGAAATCCAACTATGTTTTAGCAATCACCCTTGCATTGTAACTTTAGTTCTTTTGTAGTTGTTGTTTATCATGACATTAGAAAAGTTAATGTATCACACATTTTAAGAAGTATGGATTGATACATGGGTTTTTTGACAGTTTGATCATAATGTATATTTATAGTATTGAGTTAATTTTGGATTCATTATGTTTATTGTATTTTTCTATGTACATTTACATTATAGTCTTCTAATGTGGAACTTGGATTTATTGGGTTTTGATATAAATGAAATTTTTTAGTTGACTATCATTTTTCATTGATCATATAGAAGTTATTTAGTTGTGGAATTTTTGGTTTTTTGTTCAATTCTTAATGTGAAAATCATCCCCATACATGTACTGAATCTTTTAATTATTTATTTCTATCCTTTGGTGTATTGGGGATGTCATTTAATGAAAAGTGACATTCCACCTCTTTCTCAATCCAATTATAATGGTGTGAATGTTAAAATTACCCAATCTACATTTATAGAATGAATGAGGTTGACTTTTATTTCCTCTATTTTATTTATTTTAATAATTTTATCAAAATAAAATTCTTTCCTTTTATCCAAATGACCATGAGAATAATGCGAGTATCTTCTATTTCTACATAAATATCAAATCAAATGATTTTCCCATAGATATTAATGTCTGTTATATATATTTACATTATTATACATGGTCCTGAGACAATAAATAAATGAACAAAACATCACTCATGATCAATGATAAAACTATAACCATTCTTTAGCGACCTATTAATTTACATTACAAGCACTAATGGATTCATAATCATTCAATTTTAGTTCTAGAAATTACAACTCTATTTTAATTTGACGAGTTTCTAGAAGATACATATTGAAAATTATCTTATTTAAATCCCTCCATGTCATGTAGTCAATTTATTCTCCTTTAAATGTATTCTTGATAAGAGCCAACAATTGATCATATTGACCTTTCAAAGGATAAAATTTTTATGGATGGTCGGAATATTCATTTGAAAGAGTAAATATTGATTTCTTCTTTAATTTATTGATTTATAATTTTATCATTATTCACACTACAATTAATATATTTATGGATTTGGGTAAGAATCCATATTATATTTCACATCCTAGTTCCTATTTCATTTGGTTTCTCATGGTAATAGACAATTCAGTGGACACACAATTCATTACTCTCCTCATTCCTCTCGATTCCATTCATTTAATAAAACTAAAATTGTATGTTTGAGTATAAATCATAAATATTTAGTGTATGAAATCATATTATAATGGTTATCATTCTTATGATGTCTAAAACTATAACACATATTCATCAACCATAGATGTTCTATGTTTTGGTCTATGTTTTCCGTAGTTATCCTGAAATCCCTAATAATGGAACATAAATATTATAAGAATTAAATAAATAATATCCCTTTGAAGAGTGAAAATATGTGTAATGTTAATACTTTCTTATTAAATAGGTGATGAATGAGATAATATCCAAACAACCATTTCATTGTTATTATCCCTAGTAACCTCAATTACAGAGCCTACATCTACTTTCATTTTTATCCAAATAGGGATTTAATTTATTATATAACAATCAATGCCTTTTTAACAAAATTTTAGGATGTAATCCTATACATAGATTTATCTTTAGGGTTTTCACAATTGGTTTCTAATATAAATATCAAAAATTTACTAACATATTCTCTCATACCGAATAAGAAAACCCAACAATTACTTACATAAATATCACATCATATTGGTTGAATATTCAGAACATATAAAAATAATAAATACCACATAAACATAATGTTTTTCTTTATTTTGAGATTAGACACATAAGTAAAGTATTTATGAATAATCATTAATGTCTCCCACAACTATTATTCTCTTATGGTACACTTTGAAACTCATCTTACTTAATACCTTACATCATAACAAGGGGAAAATGAATCAAAAAAAAGGGTGAGACTTAATTATATATATGGGTGATCATGGGAGACATGAAAATTTATTTGCAAGTGATAATAAGATGATAATATGTGTATGATTATATAATTAAGTTTTATAAAAGACAATCCAAAATATGTAAATATCGAATCATGTGTCTTATAATATATCATTGGAATAAAAAAATTATGGGTTTATAACCTGAAAATAATATTAAAACATTAGAGTATGACATTCAATATATAATATGGTACAATGTTGTGGTGGAAACATAAATACAGAAATAATATGTAAAGGCTCCCCACCAAGAAAACCACCACCTAATGGTATTAGGTTAAACATTTTTATACCATCTTCGGCATTGGAGAATTACAATTATATCCTTGAGAAAATGATATATGAAACATTACATAATGCATTGGTAGGATATAATGGATATCACATCACCTAACAATTATCATTTTATATTTATCAAACTTGAATATAAGAGCATTCATGATTCCTTCATAAATAAAATAATATATTGGAACAAAAATGATTTTTATTCAAATTCCTTACATAATCATCATCAAAAGCAATATGAATAAATAATGTTAATGGTATCATAATATAATAATCCTATTGAATCAAAAAAAACCCTTAATTTAAGTTGAAATAAATAAAAATCAATTTATTAATAGGATTAAAACATTTCTTTGAAAAATAAGAGGAAATATCATTTTATTTTAGTAACCATGAAAATACAAAAATCAGCAAAAAATTGGAAATCCATGGTTATTTGAAATAAAATTAAAAATATAAGGTAATATTTTCTGAAATAATCTCCATGAAAAATAAGAAAATCTTTTCCTAAAGCATATTTTAAAAATGTTTTTACACTTTTTTAATGAAAATCATAACGGGTTGTAAGAAATTTTTTAAAAAATATTCAATTTAAAAAATCATATTGAAATTAAATGTTTTTTAAATGATGTTTATCAAATATTATATTGAATATAAAATATTCAATAATTTTTAAGAATATGGATAATAATAGAAATGTTACCCAATACTATAAATGTTATATTGTGAACATTAATTTAAAACATTCTCTTAGTCTTTTGGAGTAATGATGAGTGGGAAGTTGGATCAACTAATTTAAAACGCAATTATAAACCAAATAAATTAATATATATGGGTTTTTCTATATAAATATAATATAATTCTCCCAAAGGATACTCAATCATTAACAATATCAATTAAAAGTGAGATAGAAAGATAAAACCCAATCATGAAGTCCTAAAATTCATAATATGAACTATAACCTTTTATATAGTAAATGTATACTTATATTATCAATTTAATTAAACCATATTCATTTTTAACATACTTTATTTTATTCCATTATAATTTCTAATCACCAATTTACTGACAATATATCATTATAATTTGTATCTAGGTGTTAACTATTTCATTATCCATGCATGTTTTTGTTTAATTGTTCACATATTTCCACCTAAATACTTATTATTGAATAATAATTTTCTGGTAAAAATAATATATATTTATTATAAATGATTTTATAACCATCCTTTAAAGGTGTAAAAAAAAATTCATCACATTCGGGAGGCGGTGGTCCACACATACACACCGTCGATATTTCTATTTTTTAGTGGAGAGAAATATTGAAAGGTAAATAATAATCCATATTTTTTGAATTCATTATAAATGTAATATATATTTTTAAAATCTATCTATATAATCATCTACCAAAGATGAAATTTACAAACTAAAAAATCTCTTTATGGGGCGATAGTATACATGTATGCATGAGTGATGTTTACATTGTCCCTCAGATTGAAAGTAGATTGAAATTGGTTCTAAATTTAACATAAATATTATTAAGTGTAATAAAAATAATTATATCATTATGTTATTTTCTTTTAGAAAAAATTGAAGCGTTTTAAGTAGAAATAAACTTGGAACTTTTTGGAAAGAACAAATCCCTATCCCATGGATAATAACTTTTGAAAAATACCTTACAACTTATTTGATGGTTATTTTGGGGGAAAATAACTTATTGGAAGTGTATTGAATTTTTGAGATTGTATATGGGATGATATTTCATTAGGAAAATGTTCCTGTGATTTATGTATTAATAATAAAAGGATGTGCATTTTTATAAGTGAGGTAAGTGGAACAATTATAAATACCCATAACTGAGAAATAATATAACGTGATTCTCAATGGAATGTGAATCCAAATGGAAAATGTTTCAATGATAGGATATTTTACAATTAAAAATGAGTCAACTAATCTGATTTAAACAAGTTTTATAAATATTTGAGGCCATGTATCATTAATTAACCCCCTAATTAACTCTTTTGACCCTTACTATGCGGATAGGATTTTTACCATGATAACTATTCATTACGACTAAAAATTAAGTTAACCATATTTTGAATTATTCATTAATATTTTCTAAATATGGAAATATTTTAATGATTATGTTCATATTTCTATTAGAATTTAATTATAATATCAATAAATAAAACATTTAAACCCCATATTTAAGGAAATATAGTTTTATGTATAAAATTAATTTTATTTCTTTTAATTTCTAAATAATATCATTTAGATGAATGAAATGTTTCATAAATGAAAATATTATATCGACATTACATTAAAAATATTCACCTATAGAGATTAATTTATATTATAATACTTTATTGTGCATATAAAATATTGTTTTCGGTAAAATATTTAATGTTTATTATCAGAGGAATTTATCTCCCTTTATAACCATATTATAATCAATTTATGGATGATTATAAATGTTTATACCTGTATAGAAATTATTTTCTATAATATTAAAAATATAAATCGCATAAATTTACTTTAATGTAAATAAAATATAATAAAACATTTCTTAAAAAACAAAATTTATGTTTAACCTTGACAAATTAAATTAAAACTTCTTATAATTTCTTAATTGACTTTATTAATTATGATTCATTAATATTTTTGGTAATATGGTTTGTTTTTTATATCATTAATGAATTATCTACTCAAGTTCAGTGTTGTATGAATCACCAGTTATCTTAATTATAATCATTATAAAAGAGATAAATAATCTAAATGCTTGGGGTATTGAGACTAGATCGTGGGGTGTATAAGATAATTGTTTATGGGGTAGTTCAAGGAGGAGGTATATTCCACTATTTGGGTTCGATATAGTGATACATTTTGTGGCATGGGCTGGTTTGACTAGTGTTTTTTGGGAAGTATATTGATCTATAGAAATTATGAGGTTATAAAAAAACCTAAATTACATATAGATATTAATTAAACATTTAATAATATTTATTACATAACATACAAAATCCATGACTGAACAATATAGGTATAGTGTTTTTTGAAACTGGGAAACATAAACAATTGGCTCATAAAACATCCATATTTTCTCCTGCTTATTTCTTCATAACTAGACACCATTTTGACATATATTACTTAATAACATTCTTCGTGACATGCTGAAAAGAAACATATGAAAGGGTAAGCTCAAATTCTCAGAAAGGGTAAATAAGGGAAATATCAATAATAAACCTAACATTTGAAATCTTATCATTCATATAAAATTCATAATATCATGTCCGGGGAAAAATCCTAAAAGTGAAATTTAATCCCAATTTTCATAATATAAGACATGAAATTTAGTTGTATAAAGACACACGCATATAAAATCATATCATATTAGTCATTGATCATTGTCTTGGCCATCATAAGGGACAAAGTCTGTTACTGAACTGAGTTCACTCCTCATTCCAGTGTTATATTACATAATTAGATTTGCTCTCTATTTCGTTCATGTCTATCTCATGAGATATAAATCTTTACCAAATGTATTGGATAGATATATTAGTACCACCTATCAAATAATCAAACCATTCATACGTGTTCCTCAAAAACATAAAAACATTCACAATAGAGAAACCCAAAAAACAAAATGGGTTTCTTAAACATCATTCAATTATAATTGATATAAAACAAGTAGATTTACTAAATAATATTCCATAATAATCACCATAAAATTATATTAATAAAATGGATATAAATATATCCCTATTTTAAGACAGCCATTTTATATGGAAAATAATTTGAGAAAACACGTGAAATTAATTCCAGAACAAAATATCCTTTCTTATAAAAAAATGTTTTCTTTCTTCAAAATGCCAAATAATTTCAGAAGAAATCATTTCATGTGGAAATATCCTTTTAATATTTTATTGTAATCTTCAAGGAAATAATACATTGATAAAGCCTAAAATTCCGTTCATGCTGTATAATTTATAAAAAAATTTCTTCCCATAATTTTACTGAAAATGTCAAAAACCACCTCATACGAAAAACAGGAAAAAGATTCCATTCATACCATTAATTAAAAATTTGCCAATGTGTGAAATTTAAATTTAAAAATTGTGATGAATATAAATAATATTTTGAAATACATATTTAGGAATCATAGACATATATGATAATTATACCCAAGTAAATACTTATGAATAAACAATCTCAGATAAAAACGAGATTTGAAAAGTTATCACTTACCATTTGTCTAATATGATTCATTTATATCCAAACATCCAATATAATGATTTAAATAATGTTACTAAATTATTACAAAAACATAATAATTTTTATCATAACATTTATGGTCGAATTTTCATCAATTTTTTAGTAACATTTCATTGTTACTTGGTATTCGGGAGTTAACTTCTTCATGTTGTTATGCATGTTTTTTCTGATTCGTTTTTATTCCGCTTTTAGGTTATTGGTTTATAATTTATAGCATTTTATTAGTATAATATATATAATATTTATTCACAAAAATTAATTTATATAATAGTACATTAATGATGATAATTTAGAACGAATCATATCGCACCGTGGAGATGATAAGTCGTACGGACGAACAAGTGACAATATTGTTACAATAATTGTTGAATGGTATGGATGTGAATAGATTATAGTATTTCAGAATTCAAATAATTATATATAATTAGTATATATTTATTAATTTTATCATTATACAGATCCATGTTAGGTGGTGGTGAAAAATGGATTACACCCCAACGTGGAGACCGTAAGCTGTGTGTACCCACACATGGTGATTTCATTTTTCATAGGATTGGTGGAAGGTGGAATATAGTTATTTGAAGTTTATAATAACATATCAGTATATGAGATATACTGATGTTATTAATTTATAATTAAACAACTAATTAATTTGAAGTAGAAGAATAAATAAGTTTGAATGAGTTATTAAATTATATTACACCTTCTTCGATGTGCCTTTTTTAAATCACCACATAGAGAACTATTTTGGTATTTGATGATGAAAAAAACCACAATGATGAATATAGGGTATTTTAAAAGGAAAAACGGATTGTTATGGGTGAGGTTTAAGGCTAAAAATGAAGTGAGGATGTGAGGGAGGAGCATCCCATTTATAATTGAGGGGAAGGGAGCTTTGGAAACTCCTTGAATAATAATTTATAATAAAATAAAAACCTACCAAAAAACATAAAAAATGACCCAATTTTGAATATTTTATGATATAGGTTTGTAAGCTCATCAACCAATAAATTTTCAATAAGTTATTCTTTCAATTTGAACCATATATTTTTAATTGACACGTAGTTATTCTATTTAATTTTAATAGTGCTAATAACATTCTAAATGTAAAATAGTTATAAAAAATTACATATATGTTGTATATTGACCATAAATGGACATTTTATGACATTTTAGATCTTATTATTATCAGTTTTTTATTTTAAAATATTATAATAAAATTTTATTTTCATAAAATATCAATATAGTCACTTTTGACACTATTCATTTATTTGAATTAAAAAAACTAAACAAAAGATAAATTCAAAAAATATATATTAAATACACTCCTAATATGTCATATTGACATATAAAATGCGTGGAGAACATTAATTAGTCCCTATGATATTTATTTTAATATTTTTAAAAACATTTATTTGATATTTTTATTAATAAAACAATTTTTACATCACAATTGTGTCGTTATTAATGGTAAATATTTAATTTCTAAAAATTATCAATAAATTCCTATGATGTAAGAAATTCTAATATATTTCTATATAATATGTATCATAGATATTTTCTCCTAGGTATCCATATATTAAAATTAGTATACATATATAAAATGAGATTGTGACATTTTATAACATTCATTAGTTTTTATTACATTCATGTCATATACATAGTTAAGTGGACATAAATTGATTAAATTTAGAAAAATAGATGATAAGGGTCTAATTCAGTCATCCAATAGTATATTTACAGGTGTTAAATAAATTTTATAATATTATTTTTTACCCTTAATTACCCAATTTAACATTATTAACGGTGATAAAAATAAATACCAAATTTACTATTCATAGTTCAAAAAAAAAGTAGCCTACTAACATAATTTTGGATTACTGATTCCAAATATGGAATAAATTTTTCAAAATTCAAAACATATAATTTTCATAAAATTATTTAATATTAATTTCTTTTTTTAAATGATAAAATTGGTTTTCAAAGTGAAAACATTGAAAAAAAAGATATGATTTTACCTTTGAATTCAATATAAAATTAGTTATAATGACATAAAATATATTGAATGATAAAATATTACTCTATTTATACTTTAAAACAATTCAATGTTATAATTTAACCATATATATTATCTTGATTAAAAAATTTGTTTTTAATTAAGATTTACCATATTTTTACAATTCATCCAAACACGAACGTTATCAGAAAAATATCAAAAATTTATCCAAAGTAAATTTTTATTTCCTGTTTCAAAATAACATGTTTATGTTTAATTTATAAATTATTATTGTGTTAGAATATTTATATAAAATGGTATTTCCATCCAAAAGTGTAAAATTAACCTTTCAAAAAATAGTTTTTTATAGATCAAATAGGGTTTTATTAATACCATATCATTAAAATATCCATTAGATGAATATCAAAAATATTTTATTAAGTATATAACACACATAGATCTCATTAATTGCATTACAAAAATTAATTCACTCAAAATACAAATATCTAATTGATATATATTTTTCATAAATAATTGATAGCTAATGAATTCATAATAAATTTTCATAAGATGGTTATAATTATTTATGAAAATATATCACCTTGGATAAAACGGTAATTTTATATGAAAGGAATATCATAGATCTTTTAAACTCGTGATTTTCTGAAAAGAAAGCTACAAAAGAATGAAAATTATTTATAGGAAATATTTTGTAAAAACATAATGGTTTTACATTGTACACCCCTTAAACTGAATTTCTCCCTTGAAATTAATCACATAGAAACAAACATATGAGAATACCTCTCCCTTATCATACCCTAATGTTACCATATAGCGTCATCAAATTGATGGTTCCTCTATAAAATTTTAACTAAGAAAGGCGTCTTGTTTCCTAGATTATTTTCATAATGATCTAGAATCTATATCTGTTGTTTTCATTAGAAAGATCTTGCTCCAGAAGTAAGACTTAATAACATAGTATATATGAAGGATTATGTATGAACATTATTAGGAGGGATACATGAAACAAATCATGGATTTAAGGGAGATTTTGTGGAAGCTCCAATCGGTAAGATACCTTCCCATTAGGATTCAGAATTTCAAAAGGACTAATATACCAAGGTCTCAGCTTTCCCTTCTATCCAAATCTCATTACTCTCTTCCAAGGAGTTATTTTTAGGAACACCTTATCACCCACTTAAAACTCTAGTTATTTTATTCATTTGTTATCCAAACATTTTTTTCGACTCTAAGATGATCTTATGTGTTGTTGAATAGATCTGATTTTTTTGACATTTCATTGAAAAGATCCTTTCCTAATTCCTTTCTTTCCCTAGCTTCATCCAAGTATGTAAGAGTTATTCACTAATTTCCATAGAGGGAATCATAAGGATCCATCTGAATAATAGATTAAAATCTATTATTGTATGAAAATTCACCCAATTGTAGGTGTTGATACCAACCACCATTGAAATCCATAGATAAATCTCTCAATATTTCTTCTAGAGTTTGAATTTTTCTCTCAGACTGACCATCTGTCTGAGAATGATATCTAGTGTTGAAACATAACTTTGTATCCAAAGAATACTGAAGACTTCACCAGTTGATTAATGTAAACCACAGATCCCGATTGGATATAATGGAATGTGGTACTCTATGAAATTTTATAACTTACAATATATATATCATGAAATAGTGGTCAAGATAGAAATCCTATCTAATAGAAATGGAGTTGCCAACATTATAAGGTGATCAACTATAACCTAGATTGCATTATTTCCTTTCGATGTTTTGGGATGTCTGATAAAAATTTCTATAGTGATTTTTTCCTACTTAAATTCTAGTATGAGTAATGGTTGTAACATCCCCTTAGATATTTGTCTCTTAGACTTAACTTTCTGACCAACAATGTAACCAATGACAAGTTCGGCAACATCCCTTTTTATTCCATCCCATAATTACTACTCTTTCAGGTCCATGTACATCTATATGCTTCCTGGATGAATAGATAATGATGAACTATGACACTCATCCAATAGCACAATCTTTAATTCTTGTATGGGAGGAATATAAACTCGGTTCTTGAGCCTTATTATATAATCACAGTCAATATTGAATTAAGGAACATTTATCATTGTATTTTGTAACTCTACCTCTTCCTTCTGTGCCACATTAATCTTCACATGTATCAATAGTTGAACATTCATTTGAGAAAGATAAGATTCCACCCATTCCACTAAAATTTAAAGATTCATATTTTTCAAATAAATAAATATTAGATCTTTCATGATCCTCATCATAGATAAGCTATCATTTTCTTTTCAACTCAAAGAATCTTCAACCTTATTCCCTTTCCCAGGGTTGAAATATATTGAGATGCAGTAATCTTTAATCAACTCCTATCATCTTATTTGGTGCATATTCAACTCTTTTTTGTGAAAATATACTTTAAACATTTATGATTAGTATAAATATAACACATGTCACCATAATGATAATTCCTACATATATTTAATGAGAAAAATACCACATCTTACTCCAAATCATGATTTGGGTAAATTTTCTCATGAATTTTCAACTATTGTGAGGAATAAGCTATCACCATATCATATTCCATGAGAACACATCCCAACCCCTTCATAGATGTATCATTATTGAAAAAAAACCTTTATCCACTATAAGGTAGTGTTAGGATAGGTGCACTAGCTGACCTTCTATTTAACTCTTTGTGATTCTCTTCACATTCCTACATCCAATAGAACATAAATCTTTTCTGAGTCATCATGGTGAGAGGATTAGATAAACATGAAAAATCATTCAAAAAATGTCAATATTATCCATCAAAAACTAGATAACATCGGATCTCAGTTACCATTTTTTATCTCGACAATATTTCAATAACCTCTATTTTTGCTGGATCCACATATATCCCATTTATTGAGATTATGTGACACAAAAATGAATATTTCTGAAGCTAAATTCCACATGTGGTAAATTTTACATAAAAAATAGCATTTTCTCAGGGCATTCATTTCAATTCTCAATTGATATTCATGATATTATTTTATCATTGTATATACAATAATATCGTCTATAAAGACTACCACAAAATGATCATGATGGTCTCTAATGACTCTATTAAATAGATCCTTGAATATAGAAGGGGAATTAGTAAGGCCAAAAGGAATTATTATAAATTCATAGTGTCCATAACATGTACAAAATATTATATATGGTATATCCACCTTTTGACCCTTAATTAATGACAAACTAAATCAAGATCAACCTTGGAAAAGTATTGATCTCCTCATAGTTGGTCAAATAAGTTATCAATGTAGGGAAGAGGATATTTGTTCTTGATAGTGATCTTGTTATGTTCTCGATAATCAATGAAGAGTCTCATTGATCTATATTTATTTTTAACAAATAGAATAGGTTCTCCCCAAGGTGACGCACTAAGGTGTTTGAATCCTTTATCATGATTATCTTGGCCGTACTTCTTTCATTCTTGCAACTCAATTGAAGACATTCTATACGTTGTCATTAAAATAGGAATTTCACTAGATATGATTTCTATTGAAAAATAAACTTCTGGATTTGGTGGAAGGCCTGGAAATTCCTCTAGAAAGACATCATAAATCTCTCGTACAATGGAAATATTCTTTATTGTGAGATTAACGCCAACCATTTGAGATAAATAAACTACAATTATTCGAATCGAGACCAATAATTTGGAAGAAATTTCTACTAGATTGTTATATTATACTTTTCAATGATAGATGATCTCTGGTTGATATGGAATTTAAATTGTGACTTTATTTACTTGGAAATTGATATGTGATACATATAGGGAAAGCCAGTACATGCCAAGAATCACATCAAATTCCACTATAGGAAGCATCAAAATATTTTCATGATTCACATTCCCTTAAAATCAATTGGAAAAGAATTATAAACATTTTATTCAACTATATTTTCATTTCGAGTTTTCATAGTTGACTCAACATCTAATTATTGAGGTTATACATATATAAAATTAGAAAATAATTCTAAAATAAAAGAGTGGTTGGATCTTGAGTCAAATAAATCATTTTATACTATATAGTGAATGGTATGTGTACCTTTCACCACTTTATAATCATATTCCACATCACCTATAATTATTTCATGGGACATTACCTTTTCCATGCATTAATAGTATTTTGACATAGTCATAGTCAATAACAATTGGATTTGGGAATTTATTGGAATAATTGTCTATTTCCTTACACTTGTAACATTGAAGTGTAGGAGGTGTATTATGTATAGCCTTTTCTATTTTCGCATCATTAGACATCTTTACCCCATAACATTAGAAATCAACTCCCCTATTAATATCTTTTCTACATATAAAACATTTCCAAGTCCTTTGAAGACAATTACCTCCATGTTTATTTCCAAACATTGATCATAATGGAAAACTCATTTATTTTTTGTGGGGTCTTTAGATTTTCATTTGAATTACATTTTTATCTTTTTATCAATACCATATGAATGACAGGTCACTCCAACCTCCATCTAAAAATTGAGAGCACATAAAAAAAATCTTCATATCTATTGAAGTCACTTATGGATAATTCCCTTCAGATACATAGTTGTAAGACAATAATGAATCGATCAATTTTACACTTAGGTTGGATAATAATTCCAGAAAAGTCCCTTGCATGTCTTCTAATATTTTCTTCATAAGTACTAACAGATTCTTCATCCTTTTTTTTATGTTCAAGGAACTCCTTCTCCAACTTTGTTCATATAATACATGTAATATACTTAATAAAAAAATATGTTATTGAACTCATCTCATTCCATGGACTAAATTTCATCTCATTGCCTCATATTATTGATAATATTCCTCCATTTATCAGCTTATCCTTCCAAAAAAATAAGATTATAAGGTGAATTTATCATGTTCATAATGTTGTAGAAATGAAAATATCTTTTCATTTATACTGGTCTATTCTTCAGTCATTAATGGGTTAAAAACATGAAGATTGAAGGTGGACACTGCCTGATGAAGGAATCAGCTGAACATTTCTCACTACTTTTCTCGTATGTAATTCCTACATGATTCATATATTTATAATGTTGTGTGGGCATGGAAACATGATTTTCCATTTTATCTCCCATAACATTTGGCTGCTGAGGTGGACAATCATTACATTTCCTATCACTTTCATTATTAACACAGTTCCATCCAGTTCTATCCATTGACTAAAACTGAGAATCATAATGTGTTCAGCAGCAATACTATAAAGAAAATAACATAAACAAGAAAAAAAAAATCACAATATATGAAACATTAGGTTTTATCTTAGTTTATTCATGAACATGTCTAAAACCCTAGGATAGGATTATTACCTACACTTAGACATATTCTTAGGGTTCTTAATATGGATTTTTCATTCTAGATTCCAAAGGATAACTATAGCTTTGCACTGATACCAACTATAACAGCCCATAATTTAAATATTGAAATTACTTAAACTTTTATGAATATTTATTACATAATAAAAGAAAACCACTCTAGGACCGTTTAGGTTTAGTGTCTTTAGAAACAAGGAAACATAAACAATTAGTTTAGAAAACATCCACAATGTATCATGCTTATTCCATCACAAATATAATATCTTGTGAAAAAAATTACTTAGTACCATTTTTCATGACTTATGGAAATGAAATATATGAAAGGGTGAGCTCCAATTCTCAGTAATGTTAAACAAGGTAAATGTAAATCATAAACATAACATTTTCAAATATTCACCTGCATAAAAAATATAATAATACCATGTCATGGGATAAATCTTAAAAGTGAAATATAATCACCACAATCATAAAATAAGACATGAAAATTTCTAACATACAAACATATGAAAATAAAATAATTTCATATTAGTCAAGGATCATTTATGAGACCATCATTGCGGACAAAGTCCGTTACTGAACCTATTTCACTACTCATCCCAGCCCTATATTACTGAACCATCTTTACATTCGATTCTAATTATGTATATATCATGACATATAAATCTTTACCCAATGAATTGGGGGGATATAAAGATCCCAACCGTCTCATAATTAAACCATTATTACATGTTCCAAAAAAACATTAAAACATTCACCATAGCATAACCCAAGAAATAAAATGGGTTTCTTAAACATCATTCCATCATATTTGATATAAAACAAATTAAATTTCAAAATAACATTACATAATAAACAAAATAATATAATATTAATAATATGGATAGAAATATAACACTATTTATAGGGTTTCATCTCAGATGGATAATAATTTTGGGAAAACACTTGAAATTGTTTTTCTAAGGAAAATATCCTCTCTTCTTCAAAAATGTTTTCTTATTTTAAAATGCGATAGAAATTTAGATTTAATAATTTTATGGGAAAATATCCTTGTGATATTTTAGGGGAATCATCAATTAAATAAGGAATTATGAAAGAATAAAAATATGTTCATGCTGTACAATTTAAGAAAACATTCTTCTTGTAGTTTTGTCAGAAAACTCAAAAAGATCCTTATTCCGAAAACGACAAAAGATTCCATTCATCCCATTTAGTTAAAATTTAACAATGGGTAAAATTGAATTTTAAAAATTATAGAAGGATATAATGAATATTTTGAAATACATATTTAGGAAACATGGATGTGGATAATAATTATACCCCAATAAATACTTACAAATAATCAATCTTGGGTAAAAACAAGATTTGAAAAGTTATCCATTACCTTAGGTCTGATATGATTCATATATATCATAACTTATTGTATAAGGATTTAAATAATTATAATTATTTATTCTAAAATCATAATCATTTTTTATGATAACATTTACGATCATATTTCATCCATTTTCTAGTAACATTACATTGTTACTCGTTATTCGGGTATTAACTGATTTATGTTCTTATGCATGGTTTTACTAATAAGTTATTATTCCTTTATTCGGGTTATAGTTATATAATTTAAATAATGGTATTAATATAATGTATCATATTCATTCATTCAATTCATTTATATAATCATTATTTAATTAATATTTTATAGAACAAATCACATCACCCCTTGGATATGGAAAGTCGTATATACACACGAATGATGATATTGTTCCCATAATTGTGGAATTATTTTAAATTAAATGGAGTATAATATATAAGAAAAACAAATATCATAAAAGTTATACTTATATTTATTAATTCCATCAATCTTCCCATCCATGTAATGTGGTGGTGAAAAACTGACTACACCACGGGTTGGAGATGGTAAGACGCACGTACACACGCTTTGTGATTTCATGTTTCATAAGATGGGAAGAAGGTGTACTATGTTTATTTTATTTTTAAAATAACATATCATTATATGAGTAAAAATGATGTTATTATTTAATAATGAAACATCTAATTAAGAGGATTTATTAGAATAAAGAAGTTTAAATGAATCAGTATATGATTTTACCTCTTCTTCGATGTGCCTCTTCTAAATCTCCTCTTAGAGCACTAGGGTTGGTCATTGAGGATGACCATGAACCTGTAGAAATAGAATATGAAAGTTTATTTGGAAACATGAAAGGGGATGGTCAAGCTTCAAGGCTCAAAATAATGTCAATAGGTGAGGGAAGATGCGCCCTTTTATAATTGAGGTGGGGTTCACTTTTGGAAACTCCACAAATAATAATTTATAATAAAATAATCCTGACCCAAAAACATCCAAATTGTTCCAATTACGATGATGAGTTTATAGAGGGTTGTAATCTCATCAAAAACTAAATTTTGGATAAGTTATTCTGTCAATTTAGACCATATCTTTTTCATTCATCCTTAGTTATTCTATTAAATTTTAATTGTTGTAATAAAATTCTAAATATTTAATGGTTGTATATATTTACTTATATATGTTTAATATAATATAAATGGATATGTTATGAAATTTTCAATATAAAAATTATCACTTTGTAATTTTTAAATATTTTTAGGATTTTTAAATAATTTAATAATATTTTATTTTCATAAAATATCAGTAGTGTGAATTTTGACACTATTAATATAATTGAATTTTAAAAAAAATCCACATAGGATATTAATTCGAAAAAATATTAAATTCACTCCTAACATGTCATAATAACCTAGAAAATTCATGGATCCCATTATGTATTTTATATGATATTTACTTTAATATTTTTAAAACCATTTATTGGATATTTATATTTATAAATTAATTTTTACATCACTATTGTGTCATAATTAATTATAATTATTTAATCTATAAAAACTATAAATAAATTATTATGATATAGAAAATTATATTATCATTTTGGAGACTATCTGAAGTTGATATTACCTCTTAGTTATCCATATATTACAATTAATATTCTTATATAAAATGATATTGTGTAATTTTATCACATTCACAAGTTTTTATTAAATTCTTGTCATATTCATAGGTAAGTGGACATATAGTGATTCCATTTTGAAAAATAGATTACATTACTAAATTTTAGTCATCTAATAGGATTTTTTCAGGTGTTAAATTAATTTTACAATATTTTTGTTACCCTTTATAACCTGATATACCTTTAACCGTGGTAAGAAAATATTTTACCAAAGTTACTATTCATAATACAAAAAAATAAAATATCCTAATTAACATAATTTGGACCAATAGATTCCAAATATAGAAAAAAAAATTCCAAATTAAAAAAACATTACATTTAGTAATTAATTTAAAATTAATCACGTTGTTGAAATGAGAAAATGTGTTTTAAATGCTAGAACATTGCAAAATATTCTAATGATTTTACCTATAATTTAAATTTAAAATTAATGCTAATGAAATATATTATATTTAATGATAAAAAAGATTCTATTTATACTTTAAAACCATTAAATATTTTAATTTATCCATATAAAATATCTCGATGAAAAAAATTAATTAAACATTAGCATATTATTTCTATTCATCAACACATGTAAGTTATCAGAAAATATCATAAATTTATCCAAAGTAAAATTTTATATCCCGATTCAAAATAAAATGTTTATGTTGTCATATAAAAATTATTAATTTTTCTAAATATAAATTTAAAATGGGATTTCCATTCTAATGTGTAATATTATCCTTTTAAAATATAGGTTTTTATAAATTAAATTAGCTTTTATTCATACCCTATTACAAAAATATCCATTGGATGAATAAGAAAAATTATTAAGTGTATGACACATATATTTCTCATTAATTTCAGTACCAAATATAATTCACTAAAAATAAAAATTTCTAATTGATTTATATTTTTAATAAATAATTGATGGCCAATTATTTCATAATGCATTTTCATAGGTTAGTTATAATTATTCCCACTAACCTAACAACGTGTATATAACTATAATTTTATATTAAGGGATTATCATAGTTCATTTACACTCATTATTGTGTGCAAAGCAAGCTACTGAAGAATAAAAACTATTTAAAGATAATATTTCATAAAAACATCTGGGTGTTATAGTAGTGTTCTCCAAGACTCAAT
The DNA here is from genome assembly GCA_963277665.1 of Viscum album. Taxonomy (NCBI): domain Eukaryota; kingdom Viridiplantae; phylum Streptophyta; class Magnoliopsida; order Santalales; family Viscaceae; genus Viscum; species Viscum album. The sequence goes on from OY728150.1 coordinate 1,597,213,540, forward strand.
TATAATGTGATAATATTATAGTGTGTTGCTATTATTAATCTTAAAGAAGCCCAATCACTCAATGATAAAACTATGAAATTTTTATCATTTTTCCTTTCTGTCGTGTATGTTTTGGAAAGCATGAAGTGAGATCACTACACACCCTCTTGTTTCTCAAAGTACGTACGACAAGTGACTCAAACTCTAGAAAAAATCAATGTCTAATCAATTGATTAATGAAACATGATAACATAAAATGTTTTTCATTCATTGAACGAGTTATTGTGAAACCTAAAAGTTGTTTTAAGGAATAATTTTGAAGTAAGATCAATATGTGAAAATTTATATACTCATTGTTGTTTGGGGTTAGTGGAATCCTTTTATTCAAAACAAAAAAGTTAATATTCCCTGAGAATATTCATTATAATTCCTGATGGGTTTTCTTACAATGAATTAAAACCAGGGATGAAAAAAATTTATCCAAGTGTATGAAGCATAAAACTAAGAAATAGATTAAGGGATAACAATCACAAGATGTGTTTGCGATGCAGAATGTTTTCATGTAGTTTTGAGATGCCGTGATAATTATTTATAGTATAGGTTGGGATGCTCTTATGAGAAAAATATATACAAAATCATCATACATCCAATGATAGTATGCGACATTTCATTTGGAAGTAATTTTCATGATGTGAGCTTATAAAACAAGCAGTGAGTATAAAAAGTTGTTATGAAATAGTTTTGTGATGTAGTATAAGATCATTATGTGAATGTGAATATGAATGTAGTGTTAGTAGAGGTGGATATAATTATGTGAGATAATATAAATGGATTCAATTTTCAAAAAAGATAAAATATCAATTCCACAACATTTTAAGTTACTACACATTTTATAAAGTTAGATTGTGATGTGATGAAGGTTGACAAGAAGGATGAATTGTATGATATTATTAGACACCGATTTCTAGGTTAATATTTAAATAAATTTGTCTCATTATTACCAGAGTTATCATGTGTCAACAATTATTACCATACTTATGAACACTTCCATTATATTATTTGTATATTGATAAATTATTGAGTGGTAGTTAACATATGTGAAAATAATCTACACCTATATCAAATATTAAGTTTATTCTCTTCGAAGGAGGTTATAAATGATATATCTATTAGTACAGAGGATACCCATAATGGATTTTCTATGAGAAATGAATTCTTCCTGAATATCCCATTAAAAAATAAAATGGACTTATTTAATTCATGTGTGAATATTTAGCATGAATGATAATGTGAGTTCCAAAAACTAAGTGTTACATGATGATTATAAAAATTATAATTATTTATTGAAAATAATTATTTCATACTAAATTATAATATAAACTATTGAATTTATTATATATTATGTGTTAGGTGATAAATAATTGAAAATATTAACCACAAAGATATTTAGATAAGTAGTTATGTGAAGTAAAATTTTTTAAATAATGTAATATAGTGATAAATGTGTCTAATGCTGAAAATTATCAAAGAGAATATTAATAATTTCATGCTCGAGTATTCAGTGAATTTTATGTTGGACGTAGGACACTGAGAATCTAAAGACACTGAGAAAGTATGATTATTCTTACTAGGATTACAAGTCAATAAATCTATTAAAGTAGTGATTATGAGAATATTAGTTGATTTAGGTGGATCATAGAGGAAGAAATATATCATATAGTATAAATGAAACCAATTTCTAATAGAATTAATTTTTATTTAGTTCAAAATTATTCTATTGGTTAGTGGGATGGTATATATTTTGTGTGAATTTTAAATAAAAGCATAGAATAACAGAATGATGATGGGAATTGGAACATCCATACCATATACACGGAAATTATAGTGTAGAACTAATGATTCGGTATCTTAAACAATAATAAAAAAATGAGATGGCTGTCACATCAAGAAAACTACTTGAATATTTGTTTTCCTTTTTTATTTATATTTTATAATATTATTTTCTGGGTATGAAGCATACAATTTAGAGGATCAATATTTTTACTGGTCAGAGTTGTTGAATTTAAAATATTACATTCAAAAAGGGATCACTAATTATCACATTAGGTGATCTCACAATATCTGGGAACCTAAAGGTAAATATTTGTTTTTATAAATAATTTATTTTCAATAGGTGAAAGATGAATTACCATATACTTTAATCCTTTTGTGAAAAATTAAATTAAATATTTGTAAATGATCTTTTTAATTTTTTTTAATAAAATAAAAAATACATTAAACTATTTTAATGTTTTAATTTTTTCCTACTGTCAACATTTGGTATGTTTTGAAACATTAGGATTTCTTTATTAAATCGTGTCTTTCCACAATGAAACATGTACACCATATGTCTATAAAATCTCCCTCATAACCAATGGTTATATTTTTTTTGGTTGACATATAACTCTTTTAGAATTAAGGTGAATGAAATATATTCAATTATAGATATTGGTTTGGAGTCCAAAATACATAAATTTTTTCATGTTTAATAAAATAATAATTTTTTACAATGGGGGAAACAATATGTTACAAGCTACCCATTAATTTGTTTGAGAAAAACAACACTCAAGGTGTGTTTATTTTTTCCATTATTTTATATTATGATAAGATAATAACACATTTTAAAAATAGGGGAATGAGAAAAGTCTATCTAATTGGTAACCATTTCAAATATATTTGGAGATTTAATACTTTCATGTTATATTAATGGGTAATTAGTTCAGAACAATTTATAATAAAATTTAAAGTGAAAAGGTTTTCACCATCTAATTTCAACTAAGAAATATTTTAATTTTATTATCTCATTTTTAAAAATATATTTAACAATTAATTTAAAACATTCCATAAAATATAATGTGAGTTTCATTTATAATTTTTAAAAAATAATGGAAGTAATTATTCATCTATTTCCTACGAATCAAAAAGTGTGTTCATACCACCTACCAATGATTCGAGAAAGATTTATTATTTCAAATTACCTCTAAATGATCTATTGTTTCCCCTAAACTTAATAAATCACAACTCCACATTGAAAGAAACCAAACCACATAACCATCAAAAATCATTCTTGAGAAAAAAAGGCTTAAAATATTGAAATATCAAAAATAAAATAGTATCACTGGGCACTAAATGATGCTTAATATAAAAAACATCAATTTCAACATAGATACTGAATAACACTAGTTATTGTTTTAGAAAAATATTTTTTCACAAATATAATGATGATTGCTGACCAGACATCCCAAAAAAATTCCATGAGTAAAGTGTGAATAAATACCCATGATTTGTTGTTAATTACACTATAAATTAGTGTAAATCCATTAATAATACCTATCCATTGTAAAGAAAAACAGAAGAAATTAGAGAATGGAGAAGAGAATGGGAGAGGGAATATCACCATCAATTCGAGTATGAAATCCTTTATAATTCCACATTGATGAATAAAAAGTAAGGTAGATAATAAATGTGACTTAAGGGATACATTTTGGGATCTCCCAATAACTGGAAGAGAATGAAAATAAAATGGGTGATGCAAAAGTGATACATTTGAAAAGTGTTGAAATGTCCAACAAAACCTACACTAAAATAACAGTCACACGAAGCCCACTAGTTTCCCAGTAAGGTACCTTGAGGTTCTCATTGAATTACCCAATCCAACCTATCACACCCTGAACTCAAATTTAATTAAATTTTATCCTTTTCAAGATTTTGTTTTGGGTCAGGATATTGTCAAGTTCCCTCTGATAATTTTTTAGTTTCTAGAGTTGTTTTGATGTTGTATGGGCCTATTCAGGGTTTGATCATGATTTGAGAATAATTATTACATTTTTGAATAATTGATAAAATGGGTTACCCCAATTTGAGAATTGTTAAACTATGTGTGCATCCTTGATGTACAGATCTTACTACTATTGATAGTGAGGAATTGCCTAAATTGCACACTTTTTGTATAATAACCATGTTTTCAATTACCAATAAATTCTTGATTTAATAAAAAAATATAGATAATACAACACAGATGATGAAGAAGTCTTGTGTCTTTTGGAGTTAGAAAAATTTCAAAACATCATGAACAGTGGATAAAACAATATTATTGAAAACTTCATTAATATGTTTATAAAATTCCATGGCTTTTAAAAATTCTATAGATAACCAGGGGAAAAAATAAAACATAAGTGAACTATAAATCATAGTAAGGGAGAGAATATAGAATAAGTTGATACCTGATAGAAAATAAGAATATTAACAAGGAATAAAAATGGGTGATAAGAATAAACAAGAATAATAATTCCAGATATAGCATGATAATAACAACATGGTAATTGTTGAAACAACATAGAACACTGAATCATAATTATAGGTAAAGGATTAATAACTATAAATAATGATGAAAAAATACCCCTAAATGAATCATGTTCACTCTATATTCAAACATTATTTCTCTTGAGAAAAAACCTTACCAAATGCATGGGAGTATATAATTATGAGGGCACCCGTCACATTAATTTCATTTTAACGGTTAATTGTGCCACGTAGTTCATACAAAATACATTAATTAATCATACAAATTATTCCAAGATCATGGATTACTAAATAAATACATGTAATTAAAAAATAAATGAATTATAAGTATATAATTATTAACACCTTTATTAGGAAATGGATAGGTATTCACTACACCAATATTTTAGCATGGAAAATATCTTTGAAATTTGAGCCGCGTGATGACGTTTTATAAAAATTCATAAAATGTGTTGATGAGAGATATAGGGGTATATCATCATTTGGACATGAAATTTTATTTAATAGGGACATTTAAATAAAAATTCCAACAATAGTAATTGGAAATAGATATCATGTGATAATAAATAAAGTGGAATAAATTATAGAAGATGAGGATCCCAAACATGATTGTGTGACTCCAACTTCCTCTAAGGTACATATTAAGAGATTGAAAGTGTATTTGGAATAGTCTAGAGAGGGTAGGGAAGATTAAGGAATTGATCCATGGATATTGAGTAAAGATAATAGGGAGCACAAATGGGTTGATATAGGAAAAATGTGGAGATTTCTTTAAAATTTATCAATAAATGGTTTTGGATTATATATAATAAAATAACCAAAACCACAAAAATTATTATAGGTTTCTATAAGGTATTATCCCTAATAGGAGTGGTTTTCATTATTTTATGAGGCTAATGTCATAACATAATAATTTAATCTCATTACATATATGGAAATGAGTTACACTCTTAAAGATATGATTTTAAAACCATCAAATATATTAATTATTTTAGAGGATTCACAGATGATTTATAAAATCAAAAAACTAAACATACAGTCACGTTATATTAAAGGGAATCATATATTTGGTCATTGATATCATTTATATTATTTGTTAAATCGAATTTAGGTTGTTATAATGTCATAATATAAAAAGTAAACTTATATAATATTTAATTTTTTCCCTAATAATCAACAATCTCAGAAAAATATATATAATTAACCATAATAAAATTTCATCATTAGGATTCCAAAAATATAATTCATTTTATCTTAATAATGTTTAAAATTTTTTCATTTTCAATTTCAAAAAAATAAGCGATATATATTGATAAATGATGGGTTTTTCGAGAATCACATTTTTTAGCACGTATAAAATTACATTTTACTTCATAAAAATTATATTTCATTAATATTATAGGAAAACCATTTAATAATAATTTTTAATTTAAATAATTTTTATTTCAATAAAATATTAATTCATCAAAATAAATTTCCTAATTGAAATTGAATACAAAATAAAAAAACAATTTCTATTTTTTTATATCAAAATAAAAAAAACAAAGTAACCATAGTAAGATGAAATGAAATTCATTATTCTATGGGAAATAATGTAAATAATAATTTTTTATCTGGTATTAATACATATACCTTTAATATAACAAATTATGGTGTGATATGTGGAGGCTTTCATTGGGTGGTTCAACATACATGGTTGCGTCGTGATCCCGATGAGCATAAAATCATCATATAAATTGTTTCCCTTGTGAATATGTTATTGGGTCTCAGATTGCACTTTATGAAGGGAAAAAATATATATTTTATCCCCATTCGAAGCTCTGATAAATTGGCTTCAAAGGGTATGATCCAACTAGTTGAGGAAACCACTTCCTTTTACAATGTCAATTGCATTTTTAAAAACTGTAAATTTATACTAATAATGAGATCAATGGTCAACATATAAAATATCAATTAGAATGATTAATAATGGTATTAGAAAAATGTAATCAAATTATTAAATAAGAGAATGTGTCTTCTTTAACAATATTATATAATAAGGAACATAATAATTCATATGTAAAGTTTTATTTATAACAGTTCCAGTTGTTACAGTTTCCCCCCTTAAGAAATTGTTCTCTCAAAATGTTCATTACCCACAATAGAAAAATGAGGGTAAATATATTTAATTACTTCCTATGATTCCCGAATTTCTTCATGAATTGTGTGGTTTATCCAAAAAACTTTGACAATGTGAATTCTCCTATTTGGTAGAACTTTCTCTCGACGATCTCAAATCATCACCATATTCTCATCATATGAGAAATCAGTCTCCAATAGTACCACATCTAGATTAAGTACATCTGATGGGTCTTATAGATACTGCCTCAATAGGGATAAATGGAATATATCATCTATTTTTTATAGGTGTGTGGTGGTTCAAGCTGGTAGATCACCACTCCGATGTAATCAAGGATTTCAAAGGGGAAAATGTATATTGGACTAAGCTTTTTCTTTATCCAAAAAATCTCTTCCTTTTTCATGAGGATATATGGATAAATACCAAATCTATAATATAAAACTCTAGGTCTAGTCAACAATTGTCAACATAGATCACATGTTGACACAAAGTATACTTGATCAGCTATCGAATGGTCTAAACCTTTTCCCCCATTTCTTCAACCATTTTAGGACCTGGAAATTATTTTCCCCAACATCATATAAAAATGAAAGTGTTAGGATCCACTACTTATAAAGGGCTCCATCAAGAGATATTTATTTTATTTATTGGATTTTTTTTTGTAATATAACCTCACTAGATGATAATGATGTTCCCATCCAACATTAATGTCAATTGTTCATTTTCTCAAGATTTCATCAAATTTTTCAATAGTATGCACATAGTAGCCATCAATTTGAAGGTGAAAAGTCATTCTTAAGATAAAATCAATATTCATATCATACTGGAGACTCTTCAATAAAATAGAGGTGACTATTGGATATGGATCATATATAATCAAATTTGGTGTCCCATGCAGACTCAGAATATCTTTAATGTATATCATTACAAGTTGATGGAATGAGAAATCCTCTTGAATCACAATTATGTGTTCAGTTTTGTAAGAATTATTCACATGTAATTTATTTTGACGATAAGTGTAAATGTTAATTGTGTGGTTTTCCCACTTCCATATAGGTACATGTAGTGGTTTCATCATCCCCTATGTTTTTTGGCTTTTTTCATTCCCTTTCTGAAATATAATACATATTATTTTATATTTAATGATCTGCTTCTTCATTTTGTCCCACATATATTATTCTCATATATCTTAATACATCTTTGTTCTTCCTGAGTGAATAGTGACGTTTGAGATATGTACATCATCCAACATCTCCATCATTAACTCAGGATTTGATGGTACACATAGTCTTGAACCACATATCACAATTACTTCTTCATTTACATTGAATTACAATGATATTAATTATAATATAGTTTAAATTTTCTTATAAATTCCCATAAATATTATTTTTGAATCATTTAACTTTTTAAGAAGGTTTGGTTGAGAAATCATTTTTGAATGTATTTAAGATGATCCCTCCTTTTTTATTCCAATGACTATTATTTTCAAATTAGGGAAAGTCAGATCCCTCTCAATTATCATTAATGATAGAATTTATGGATCATTACTAACTAGAGAGTAATCCTCTTTATTCACTTTACAAGGATGGTAGTACATTGAGAAATCATAGGCCTTGATCAGCTCTAGAAATATTTATAGTAATATAATAAACTATTTATATGTGTATGTATATTTGAGAATTTTTTGATCCGTATATAATTCACAATGCACAAAAAAACATAATAATCACATATTCTCATAGTGAATATTACTGTATCTAGCTCTAAAGAAGGATTTGGGTAGTTTTTCATGAATTTTCATCTACATGGAAGCATAAGAAATGAATTTTTGATTCTTCATTAACACACATCCCAATACCTTCGTCAAAGAATCATTAAATACCTTGAAAAGTTCACCACATGTGGGTATTATAAGAATAGGGGTAATGATAAGCCTTATTCTTATCACTTTAATGATTTCATGATAGTTATAATTCCAATCAATCTTGACTCCCTTAAGAGTTGTATGGGTTAGATGGTTTTATAATCACAATGAATTTCTGAAAAGTTGATGATTGTACCCAGCTAATCTGAGGAAGTGATAAATATATATCACAGATGATGTCATTGACCATCATTATATTGATTTTTTCCGTGAAGGGTGTATAGATATACCGTTGGCTAAGATGTTATCTAGAAATAATGAGACATCCTTCTACAAGAACTCACATTTTCTATTCATTTTATTATGATTCTTTTTTCACAATTTTTTTCATAGTTCTAAAATACTCCTCACAGTCCACCTTTTTTTGGATTATATTATAATATCATCTATAAAAAATAATTAAAAATAAATTTAATATATATATAATCTATTAATAATGTAAATGTATATTTATGGAGCATTAGTGATCCTAAAAGGCATCATTATGTACTCATAGTGCCTATACCTTATACAAAATGGAGTTTTGGGAATACCCTAATTAGTCACCGAAACTGAGTAATATTCCAACCAAAAGTCCACATTGGAGAGGTATTGTTCCCCATGTAGCTGATATAAAATGTCATTAATCTGAGGCATGGGATACATGTTCATTACCATGATATTTTTTAGATCACTGTAATCAATGAAAAGGCTCATTTACCCATTCAAATTATTCATGAAGTGGTCTAGAGTACCCCATCTTGAAGAACTTGGGAAAATGAACCATTTATCCATAAACATCTAGAGTTGTTTATTTAGATCATAAAGTTTCACAATTGACAGTATATGTGGTATCATGTATTATGGTAATGCCCCATGTATGTGCTCAGTCGAACATTCAACCTCTCGGGTAATAAGAATTATAGGAAATTCCATAGGCAAAACATCATCGTATCCCTTGTAATGGGAGTGTCATCAAGGATTATTATTTCCTTAAACTCAATAATTTGTGCCATATATTATTTATTGTAAATAAATAAAATCAATTTTGAAGATTTTGGTGATAGAGAAGATTCGTTCTTCAAATTTCACTTGAACAAAATCAGGGGATGATCCTCAATAATGTGAGTGATTCCATTATTATAGAAATTAATGTTGGATCTATATAGGTAAATCCAATCCATGTAAATAATTTCATAAAATTCCGCCAAAGAGAGTATCAAAAGGTTCATTGGGATTTTTATCCACATATTTGTTTGAGGGAGGAGTTATATACATGGGATACAATAATTTCTTCAATTTCCATTTTAACTAATAGATCTACTTCCATGTATTGTGGTGTTTTTGGAATGGTTCTACTAAAATTTCATAATATATAGAATTTAATAGAACAATAATCAAAAATTATTTTCTATGTACTTTAATTAATAAGTATCATAAATATCGCCACACTATTTTCATGATCCACCTCATCTGTCACGATGAAAAAATCATCCCCTTGAACCCCCGTAGGATGTTGGTTCTCTCCAAAAATCCTTATCTTATCCCATTGATTTTTAAAGTACCATAGTAAAATGTAGTTGATGTGTTGAAAAATTTACTATGTGTTGACTGGATGATTCATTTACCCCATCACATTATTGTGGTTCTGATACAAGAAATTGTTATATAGTTTCCCTTCTATCCCACACATAGTTAATTTTCCCACCCACCATATGCAATTTTTGAGGTTCTTCTTTTTGAAACTTTGACAAGTTGGATGTGTAAATATCTTTCTAGAATTTGATTTCCCCATAAAACATCTAGAATAAATATTTACATCCCATTTATTATCCTTGGGATACCCTTGTGTTTTTATGATATCCATTTTAAATTTGAGGGAACATTGGACAATTTAATTATAGCTATCAGAGGCATTGATCTACAGGGTCTTTCATAGACTACATTTTCATCCACCCAATATGCGGTCAACCTAGCATTCGAGGGTAGCTAAAAAGATGGAGATGTATCTTGAAATTCATGTGATTTTTCATTGTATTCCCAAATTGTCTTGTTATCTTTTTTATCTAGTTTAACAATATCATATTTCAATTTAAGTATGGGAGTTCTAAGAAAAGTTTTATTTTAATTTTTTTTCCAGGAATTACTTCCACCCATTCACTTAAATATCTTTCCCAAAATTTTTATTCTTGATCATTTTCCAGGAATGATATGATTGTCCATCTATACAATAAACATCCTGTAAAACCATCCCTTATTCATAAAATTAAAGGGTATAGAAGATCTTTTCAGTGGAGTTGATCCACTGTTCTGTGATTAAGAGATCAAATGATCCATTATATGATGAAAGTATTTTTCAGATAATAAACTCAATTGTAGCTTGTTATATATTAGTGGGATATGGTAGATACTCTTGATACACATTTATATTCAAAACCTCAGTTAGGTAATAGATTATGATGAAACATTTTGCGATACCCAAACCCATCAGGTTGGGAATCATGTTGTTAAAGTCATTACATTTCCCATCACATTGACAAATTAACTATTCATCCAATTTCAAGCCATTGGCTAGAATTATGAAATAATTATGGATGAATGTTTTTAAACAAGATATCACAAAAAATGTATCCCAATGACATTAAATAGGTAACATTTAAATTTCATATATTTCCTTAACATATGATGTTAAAGGATTCAATATATGTCAACCATGATCAGTTTCCTAAAAAGTATTCTGATGGGTATTTTTTCCCTTATAAATGGATCAAAATGATCTTTTGAATATACCAAATAATATCCATCTAGAGTGTAAAATCATGATCATAGTAAGGCATGTTTCTTGTAATAGGTTACATTAAGTTAGGCCTGATGAAGCTTGTTTGAATTTTTAAACCTATGTACATTTGTTCCCGAACAACATCCACTTGTAGTACACCAAAATGGATAAAATTTAATGATTAGATACATGCTCTATAATTACCTATATTTTGGGTTTTTTTATATACTCTATTTTATTCTTATTGATTTAGCTATAGTTTTCTAATGTGAATCTCAAAAATAACTAATCTTTTCCTATGATCCCAACTATAACATCCATTTTTCATTACACATTAATTCTTTATTTATTATATAAAACTACCCATAATAGAACCCTTATGTTCAAGAAGTATAGTGTATATTGGAATTATATATATAACATCACAACTTGATCAAGGTATACAACAACATTATTTAAATCTTCCTTAACATGCTTTTAAATTTCTATGACCTTTAAAATGCATAGGATAACTTTAGAAAAAATATTAGAAATGGGAGGTCTAAAAATTATATTATGGTAATAAACAAGTAAAATTTTGATACATGTTATAAAATAAAAATATATATTAGTAATGAAAAGGTTTAATAATAATAATGATGAATTATAATTCATGATATTACATAATAATCATTAGTTCAGAAAGGTGGAAAGAAGATAAAACACTACTTCATAAGTATAGGACATGCATAATTTCCAATAAAACATAATGTAAAAACTACAATAAAATAATATAGGTTTACTACTTATCCCAACATGACATCTCTTGAGACTATGCATTATCCAATTCATTACAGTGCAATATAATTATTGGTACAACTGTCACATTCATTCCAATCTTATGCCTATGTGTTCCCCACATATCATACAAAATGGATTCATTCATCATAATAATTTATTCTAATATCAATGTGTTTGGAACAAATACATTTATGTCCAAAATCAAGGAATTATAAGTTTATAATGGAGAACACTATTGATAAGAAATGAGTTTTTTATTTACTACACAACTCTTTAGGCATGGAAAAATCATGGTGAAATTTTGGCTGTATAAAAAGGTCACATAAAAATCCATAAAATGGTTTGATTAGATGTAAAGGGTTATATAATCATTTATAAATAAAATTGGAAGTAATAGTGATGTTTGTAGATATATTTTGACATTAGTAATTGGATGTACAAGGCATAAGATAATAATGAAACTTGAACAAAGAAGAAAAGGTTAGGATCCCTTAGTTTAGTGGGTGAGTGGAAATGCTTTGGGGGGATTCTTAAGTGATTTTGGGGCCCTGGGAGGAATATATATATGGTATAAAAGACTAAGTAAGTGATCCAATATTTTTTAGTGATGATACTAGGATATTGTGTGGTTTCACAGTAAAAAATAGTGGATATTTCTTTATTAATTCATCGACATATCTTTTGGATTCAATATATAAAATATAAAAAATAGACCATACAATGGTTTTTACCAGTTGATTTGTCCAAGTGGATGTGGATTTCATTATTCAATAATTTTAAAATCTAAACATAATAAAACAATTCACTTTCTTATATTTATGTTATTTATATTCTTAAAAAAATTCATACCTAAAAATATGTTAATGGTTTTGAAGGTTTCACAAAAGCATTATAAAATTTGAAATTTAACATAAAATCACATTAGTTTAATTTTAATACAAATATTTAGTCATGGATACCATTTATATATTTTATTAAATCACTTCTAGGACATTTTGAAATAATAATACACAAACTATATTCATACAATAATTAATTCTTACCAAAAGTTTGACTATCTTAAAAATTATGAAAAATTCACCATTGTATAATTTTAATAATTTTATTAAAAAATTATATTTAATTTATCTCTATAATTTTCTATATATTCACTATTAATATTAAAATAATAATTTAAATTTATTTAGAAATGTGGGGATTTTTCTAACAATTATATTTTTTTAACCCTTATAAAATTTACATTGTACATTAAAAAAATTATATGATCATTTATATTTAATAATAATTATCTAATACTAATATTTTAATAAAATATTATTTATTATAAAAATAAATTAATTATCCAAAATAAATTTTTTAATTGAAATTTAATACTACGTAAAAATACAAATTTTTTTATTTTATAAAAATGTAAATATGTTATTAAGTAAAGATAATAGGATGAAAATATATTCGTTATTAAGAAAAAATAATGTAGATGATCATTTTTTGGATATTTATATATTTCCTTTTAATATAATAGAAAATTCATAAGGATTAATGTTTTTGATGGTGAGACTTTAAAGGGGGTGTTTAGCATACCTCATTTGGTTCTTGATCTACAGGAGCTTGAAATTCTCCCATAAATAGGTTTTCTCATGCTTAAGATATTGGATATCTTATTTGGATTGATCAGGGGGAAAGAGATGTGATGTTATATCCCTCATAAGCTCTGATAAATGGGCTATAAATGGTATGATGCAACAGGTTGAGGCCATTACATCCATTGTTTGTGTTAAATAGATTTTTTAAAAACGTATATTTATACTAATCACGTATATTTTATCAATGGTAATGATTTTTAACAAAATTTTAAATTGGACATAATAATATCAAATATGGTCTTGTATTTTATATAACCACATTACATTAAAATTCATTAAATTAAATAACAAGTTAAATTTTATTTGTAACCGTTTGGGTTGTTATAGTTTTTTTAATGAGTGAAATGAACGTAAAACCCACTAAAAGGGTGGTATTTTTGAAATTTATTTTTATTTGTTATTGGGGATTCCTCCCTTTTCTTTCCACATTTGATCCCAATGACCTAGACACCTCTCAATGAGATTTTGGCTCCTTGAAGCTCTTCTAGGGTGATTTTTATGTGTTTTCTTAGTTATTCAACATTAGGTTCAAGAGTTATGGGTTAATCGTCTCTTCCTCTTTGGTATTATATACTTTTACTCTTCTCATAAAATAATAGGTGCTATTATTGGATGATTTTCATAGAATGGGTAGTTCTGAATTGGGGGGGGGTTTATAAGTGTCATGAGCCATAATAGTAGTGTCATTTCAGTGGATTTTATCTAAGGTGTCATGATTCCACTACACGAGTTAGGTTATTCCATTATTTTATATTAGGAAAAATTCCAATAAGGCTTGACCATATATAGTTGTTTTCTACGTGTAATGGTCCTGGTAGTGGTGGTTTTGAAAAAGTGGTTATGGTGTTCTAATGATTGTATTTTGTTGAAAATGTGGTTTTCGAATGGTTTTCCTTAATTATATATATGTATTTGTGTGTATGTTGTTTGAAAAAATATGAATACATATTTGGAAAAATAATTTTTTATTTATAGAGTTTGATCGATCTGTTTTTTCAATTTTTTTTGTTTTGGTGTCTTGGATTTTTTTTGAATTAAGTTTTCAGTATAAACATTGGTCAATATTATGATTTTTCTTATGTTTGGATTTTGTGATTCATGGTAAATCTATTGGTGACTCGTTTTTTTCATTTTTGATATTTTAATTTGTTGACATTGATGTTACATTACATTTGGGCACATACATATCTTCGTGGCGTGAACATATGGATGATCAAACAAATGATGATGGTATATGATAAACATTGTCAACACAAAAACCAGATTTCAAAACACTTATTCCAATTACATAAAAATTCTTGGAACCTTCTTATGATTATTTCATTCCATAAAAACCATAGTGTTTTTATAAAGGTATATTTCTTTCAAATTACACAAATTTGGTTTCAAATTGTGTGTTCAAAATCAGGACCCTTCGGCACTTTGAGATGTTTTTTGGTTTCTAAATGATCTGAAGGCCCATATGGAATAATTCATACATGTTGTGTGTTTTTATGATATTTTGATATTAAATTAGAAAATAATTTTAAAATTTTAAAAGGAAAATTCATGGTTTTTATTTTTTAACATTTTGGAAAGTGGTTAGAAAACACCTGTAATGTGTAGGCACAATTAAAACTTTATGAATGGATTGTTGAGATATTAGAAGCTTTATATTAGACCCTACATGCAGAGGGTCATTATAAAAGTGGTATTGGTGTTTGTTCTAGGAATAAACAATGTCTAGGGGTTTTGGTTTAAGCCATTCATGTGAGGACCTCCCTATTAAATATATACTACTATCATGGGATTAATGGGCGTCATCTAGATGGTCTAGTGGTGGTTTCTTATTAACCCCAATGAAGAAGGTTTGTACCCCATTGATATTGTGAGAGTCTAGGTCAAACATGTAACATGATTAGCTAGTTCAGAATATCATGTTGGCTATTGAATCTGAAGCAATACCATACATAGGATGTTGAGTGAGATTCAATTATGTTTAGGGATTTCTTCTAATAGATGTTAAGGAAATTCCAAAAATTTGAATATGTATGTTTTACCATATTGTGTTCTACCTATTTGTCCTTATCTATTATTTTTAACTAGATTGTATTGTTTCCATTATTCTCATCAAATATGTATTATAAACAAGTTTGGTTTCCTATTTTGTCATTGGGTTTTCACACGTGGTCTTTAAAATGGAATCTTATTTTGAAAATGGAAGCCATGTAAATGTTCATAGGAGGTATTTCATGGAATGTTGTGCTTTGTTCTTGAAAAAGATAAAATGTGATTTTATAAATGTATTTCCACACTGTTTTTAAGGAATATTTTGAAAAAAAAAATTACGTATTTTCTGTGGATTATGAACTATTATTTTATTCTCAAACCCTACTTATTCCTCATAATGTCTGTTAAAAAATCTATTTTTTAGGATTAGGATTATGGGTTAGTTTGTGCCTTTGGAGAAGGTTTGTTAATGGATGGTTATGAAAATTTAGTTATGTGGATATATTTTTTTCTTCATTTGTTGGTCTTAGTTTTTTTAGAGATTAGTTTTAGTTTAATTATGTTTATACTTAGATTCGACTAATGGGATTATTGATGTTAATTTTGCATTAGTTTTTCTACATGGTTAGTTTGGTTTATTTGATCCTAGTTTTTTATTAGGCTAAATCATTCCCACTTTGATAAAATTGATTCTTGTGCTAGTCATTAGATCGGGAGGATTGGGAATGAATCGAAGTCCATATCTTTGACCAGGTCATGTGCGATGTTAGATGGGAGCCAAAACATGTTTGTGAATAAATAGTCTCATATGATCCCATGGTTATTTTGGGCGTTTTCTAGTTTCTAGTTTAGGACTATCTGATCATTGGTGGTAGTTGTGCAGGAAGATAATTGCAAACACATAGTGGTACTATTCCTCTTATTTTAGGGGAATTTTGAGATTGATTCTTTGTTTTGGTTTTGGGATGTGTGGATGGGGATTGAAAATAGTGGTGATGTGGTGTTATACTAGGATCTCACATTGAGTGGTGACCCATGTGATGTCCAAATTGACAGTTCATGGTCTATATAGTGATTGGTTATTTATTAGGTAATGGACCACTAACCATGTCCCCATGTTATTCATGGACACTAGTTCCCCATTCTGGGAATTTTGAGAGTGTTTTATGTGTCATTGGTTTTATTTAATATGGGGAGATTTCTAAAGGTTTTTCTTGGAAAAAGGGATTTGAAAGGATAAATTGTTACACATTTTGGATTTATTTTCAATTTCGATACTTGTATCTAATATTAATTAGAATATGGAATTTTTCTGTTTGGATGGTTGCCTTGGATGGACGAGGCTTTGGAATTTCAAATGGGAAATGTTGGTTTTGAAAAGTATTTTTTGTTTTGTTTTTTGTGTTTGGATTTTGAGTTAGTTTTTTGTCTTGAGATATTATTTTTTGTTTCATTTTGATTGGATAGTTTATTTGGTTTTATAGTTTATGTTGTATATAGTATGAGACCCAAAAAATCCCCAATGTTTTCTAGAATGTCTCTTCTTATTTTTGTCCCTATCCACAATTCTAGTAGAGTGTTTGAATCGAGTATCAAAATTTTTCTAAATTTCTATGGTGATCAAATTCTATTACATTTTGTAGAGTGGCTTTCGGGATGTCAGTGGATTTTTCAGATTGTTGGGAAATCTAAATGTTTTTAGAGTTTATGTAGTTTTTTATTCATTTGAAGGTCCAACATTGTCTCATTGGAGGGTGATTTTCCTTCCACTGTTTTATGTTTAGGATGTCATGGGATGTGTTCAAGACAAATTTTATCCAATAGATCATAAATGATGAGGTGATGGTAATGAATTTTCTAGAGTTAATGAGTGTTCAGTGAGGCTGATAGATAATGAAGTCATATGTTGAGAATATGAATGATTTCAATCCTTTTTCTATGGAGCTAGTGTCATAGGATTAGTTGAAAGCTCCTCTATTTGTTTGGGGTCTCCATCCAATTATTAAAGGAAATTTTCTCAGTTATGATTGATTTATGTTCTATAATTTTATCAAAGGGTTGTTTATTATAGATTTGGTTTCTTTAGTGAAGTTTGTAGACATAAATGAACTAATTTTTCTTAGCAGTAATGATGGTTACTCATATATAAAGAGGCATATCCTCGAGGAACCTATTCCTGAGGAGTATCCATTGATTGTTCTAGCTTCTTGTTCATCAAAACATTTCCTTATGTGTTTTCAGTTTTGTCTGTTTGTGAATTTTATGTTGTCCTATTATAATCATCTATAATATTTTCATCCATTATTCCATTTGAATCAATTCTAGAACTTCTATAAGAAGAGTTCAAGAAGAGGATATATCAATCAAAATATTTCCACTCATGACTATGGGGTTGCAGATTCTTAAGACATCAAGGATCCTACCATAAGCTCTATAATATATCTTTTAATGATGTATGTAATCATTTGAGTCATAGGAAACCTTGTTTTAGGATTCCTATCCAATGTTTAGAGGTATCAATTTATGTTTTCTTTGGTGCTGTAATTTCCACTTTATTTTTAAGATTCTTAGTGGTTTTTTTGTAATTATAGTGATTGACCATTTTAGGCAAGACATTAATTATTGATCCACCTTGCATGTCAATATCTATTTTTCATATTGGATCTGGTTTCTATTAGTTATTTTTTGGTAGATATTTGTGTCTTATGAAAATAATGAATTTTATTCATGTTTTCTGCTAGGATCGAGTTCCCTTCATGAATTTACCCATGATCTTGTGGTATTTGTTTCATGTGGGGAGTTCCTGGTCCTAGTTTTGGTACTAGTGTTGGGTGGTTTCATATTGTGTGTAGAAAAATTATCTATTCCCCATTTTATACATGTCGTATTTTTCCTTATAGTAGGTTTGGTTTGACAGATAGAATTAAAAGGTCTCACTGAGGTTAGTGATTTTGTTCATTTTAATTCCATTTTGAGTTTGAATTTTGGTTCTCCATTGGCTTGTTGACTTTATGGGGGCATAATTTTTCTATGGTGGGGATATTTTTCAAATCCCATCCTAAAAGTTAATTTTATATTATCATTTTTGTGATTTTTTTTTGTTTGAGGTTATGTCCATGTTGAGAATGAAAATAGATGGGTTTCAAGAGTTTTTTGAAGGTGTATGAGCCTGTTCATGATTTAAGAACCATCATAAAATGTATGAAACATAGACAGAAGGGGTTTATATGGTTTGATCATGGTAGAACAATGTTTTTACCCTACGTGTGTAGACCATACAACTCTTGATAGTGGGAAATTCATTATTTTCCACATAGTTTGTTAAACTGTGAGAGCTAAGCATGAAAGCCACCTATAAAGGCTTATTTTTTACAGTTCCCATTCTATTTAACTGGTGTTTCTTCCATTATAAATTTCAGTTTTAACCACACAACCTAGACTCATTCCATGGAGATTATTGGCTTCTCCAAGCTCCTCCAAGGTGATTTTCATGTGGTTTCTTGGTGATTATTCACCGTGTTAACGTTGTATGAGCACCTTATCTATTCTTATTTCGTTTTCTCCTCTTCTCCTCCAATACTCATACCCTAGGGGTCATTCCTGGTGTATTTTTATGTATTGGGTGGTGTAAAGTTGGGGGGTTTATATTTTTAATGATGATGAGAAATAGTAGAAGTACCTTTTCGGTAGATTTATTTCAAGGTGATATAATTCCACCACATGATGTAGCTGTTTCAATAAATTCCCCTTATGAAATATTCCATAGAGGATGGATT
This sequence comes from Viscum album, assembly GCA_963277665.1. NCBI lineage: Eukaryota > Viridiplantae > Streptophyta > Magnoliopsida > Santalales > Viscaceae > Viscum > Viscum album. The sequence continues at coordinate 1,597,232,852 of OY728150.1, forward strand.
ATTTCAAACTATTTTCCAAATATTATGTTCTTATTTTTTTTTATTTAGGAAATATGGTTTTAGTGTTGAAATGACGATATTTTTTTAAAAATGGTTGTTTCAAATGTATTTTAATAGTTATATATATTTATATGGATGAAAGGTGTTTGATGAAATGTAAATTGGTGTTTTAAAATATTATTTTTTATTTTGAGAGATTGATTCTTCTTGATTTAAATTATTTTATTTTTTTGGTGTTTATGGTTTCGTAATTCTATTTATAGTGTATATTTTGTAGTCATTATGATTTATGACCCATGTGTGGATGTTGTGATTTGTGGTAATTCTATTAGGGACTCTTTTTCTTTGTGGGTATTTTTATGGTTTAATATTGATGTTCCATTTTATGTTGTAAAATCATCATTTAAATGGGTACACATGTAGATGGGAACAAAAATAATGATGGTCTTTGATAAACATTGTCAACTTAATAAACAAATTTTGAAAAACCTATACCCCTTCCATCCTATCTTCTTCATCCATCCTCTTGTCAAGTTATTCCTTCAGAACCGGTGAATTTTTATAATTTACCATGGTTTCTGAAGAATTAAATATGGTTAAAAAATTTTTGTTGGAAATCATATACCCTTTGGTACTTAGATATGTGAGTTGGTTTCAAAATGACCTTAAGACCCTTTGGTACCTCTTGTAAATGTTTTGTGTTTTTTTCATGGTATTGTATGTGTCTTTTGAAATGAATTTGGAACTATGAAATAGAAAATGTTCAGTTGGTATTTTATAATTTTTATAATGTGTTTTTAAAAATAATGTGACACGTAGACCCGAATGGATATTTATGAATGGATTTTTGTGATATAGGAATCTCTATGATGGAACATTTTGGATAGGGAGATCACATAAGTGGTGTTAGTTTTGTGCTATGAATGTATAGTGTATATGAATTTTATATTGATAAATGTATGTGAGGACCTACACACTCACTATATCCTACCATCATGTCATTCGTAGGCATCATCTATAGGGTGGAGTGTCTATTTTTTATCAACCATGATGAGACAATTTGGTTCCCCATGGATTTTCCATGATGAAGCTTGGAAGTTCCCCTAGATTGGATAGTTTATTGCAGCTAATTGGTTATTGAAAGCGGAGCTACACAATGAAATAGAATGTGAGTATAAACTATGTAAATATGAGGATTTTAACTATACATTTTTCGAAAATTCACATGATTCCTATCTATATCTTCAGTATTATTATGCAGAACATTTTTTCCCTTAGATGATGTGATGATATATCATGTGATTCTGAGGACTGATGTTCCTTTAAAAAAATGTTTTAATTATATTAAAATATTAAGTATAATGTGTGCATGGATATCGTGAAAAAGTGAAATAATTTTAAATAATATTCTCGAATTATAAATATGAGGGAACCATTGAGTTCAGTATAGTAGTTTTACCCTAGGCGTGACATGACATTGGTCAGTGCATGTTGATTGTTGAAATTCATCACATATAATTAAATGAATAAAATAAATTAATAAAATTTATTTATTTTTGATGACGCAATGATTTAGATATTTTATATTAAATTCACCGCTATGTTAGAGATAAAGGGTTCGCCTCATAACCATTGAATTATTTGGAGACAATATGAAAAAACCTCTAGATAATCCTCAGTATGAATGAAGATATTTCGAATCAATGATTGGAATGCACCAATATTGGTATATCTTTCCAAAAACAGTGACATAGTAGGCATTCTTCAATAGTGTGTCATCCAAATCAAGATAGAGATCTTTATTTAATATGTTTTTCCCATTCATGATTCCTATGACAAATGTATACTAATCCATAAACAAATTATCCAGTGGACCGATTGTATTTGTGGGATGGGTTCTTTTCGAGATTTATTCGGAGTTGATTCTTGAGATTTATTTGGATTCATTTATAATTATAAAGGTGATCAAACATGATTAAAATGTACATAGATCAAGGGTTTCCCTCCTTTTTTATTTCCTCCTCCAATTATGGATTTCTTTATAATTCATTCTAAATTCTTCCCTAAACTTTGAAAACATTATGAAAATTAGATCATTGCAATTTCAATTCTTGGAACAATGATCCAAAACCGTTGATCTAACATCCTGAAAAATTTAAGGAGGTGTGATAGTGAATGTGACATCAGATTGAATGATGGGTTCCAAGTCAACATTCATCGGTGATAATAAATAATGACTAGTATTGAATTTTACGATCTAATTAGGGGGTAGATCCCATTGATTTTTTTTTTGTTTTAGTGGAAAATGACTGTGGATCTAGACTATCGAGGTGAACTATACACCCGAATAGAAACGGGTAGATCGAATACCCATGCGGCAGGAAGAATATGGGTTTCTAGAAAACTGGATACACACGACATGCAGTATCTGTCTACATGGTGTGTTGTCCCCCATAAACGAATCAATGTGTTGAAGGGAAGTACATGGGCATAGGGTGGAGTACATGTGTTTCCTACAAGGTGTGTACTCCCCACATCACCTTTCCAGGACCAAGTACACAAGAATACCCCATGTACCGGTCCATGGGTAGTGACACACGGTCTGACACCTTGTACTGGTACATGTCCAAAGTACACAAGCGGACCCCTGATGCATTTCCACGTCTTGTAACCCCTTTACACACTATATACCCCTCTTATAAAGGACATGGTTTGAATAAAACATACAATTTTTCATGGGAAGTACCTGGGGTCATGGGACATGATTTGTAACCTAAGTAAATGCCTTGTACCCCAATCTATATGGTTTGAGATACTTGTCATATATATCATGGAGAAGTTTCACTAGGGTTTGTTCCCTTCGTTTCTTCCCTGAAGGTTTGTTTGAATCGTTTCCTACTCCTACAATAATGATCTCATGAGGATGATTTCCTGGATATAGTTATTGGAATACCTAGAGTGGCCCGAAGCATTATCCTCTATTCGTGTTCATGCCCTAGGGGGTGTCCTTTGTATCGAATTGACCAACACTATGTGGGTTCCAGTCGTCTACATAGAGGGTTAATCCAAATGATTTGTTGGTATTAGCCCATGGGCCAATAAGTGATCCTCATATGTGTATCGTATTCTTCTCATATCAGTATATCTCTCTCATGATAGTACCTGATGATTAGAACCTCTTCGATGGATATCATTAGTTCTATCGTACTCAAGAGTTTGTTCTCCTAGATGAGTGCTTTATGGAATCTTTGAGTTGGATTCCCAAGTTGGGTATGCTATCATTTTGAAATACCATTAGAATGTGTGTCATGGTTGAGTATATCAAGATATTCCAGTTATATGTTCTATAGACATAAACCTTTGTTGATCTGACTATGATTTCATTTTTTATATTAATTTTTGGTTTCAGGGTGACCAAATGAGTATTTCTATACACACCCATACATGTGATTTTCCCATATAGTCCATGTATTGTGAAGAAGATGGACCTTTGAAAAAATATTAGTTGGACTAGGAACATGTTGTTCTTTTTGAGATCAGACATACCAGGGTGTGTTCCTACAACTTTTAGACTGCAATCCTAGTACCATTACTTTCATGTTTGACATTTGAAACTATCTCTTTGTGATGTGCTTGTAATTTCAATGTAACACCCAATATTCCATGGTACGCTTCTTTTTAAGTAATACAATAGCATGCGATGTACACAACACCTAGTTCAAGCACACCACGACCTATCAAACTATCCATTTAGAAAGTAGTTATAATTAGTAATTACCACATTTTGAATTTCATATATATCCCATATAATTTTAACATTCATATTTTGTGTTTCTTAGACATAATATAAGGACAAATTCATGTTTTTCAGATAAAAGAAGTATTTTTCAGAAAATGCAATTTTACAACATTTTAATGGAGAAAAATTTTAAATCCAATATTTGACACTTTTATATATTCAATTTGACAAAATAAACTTCTTCTTTATAATAGGGACATAAAAATTTAGTTTCAGTAAATTTATTGTGTTTTTCTCACAACTTTCATATTTGGATGAATATTGGAAGATACTAAATTTTAACTGAAAATAACTTTTTTAATCAAAATAATTTATAGTTTTAATTTATACATTTGAATGGTTTGAAAGTATAATTAGAATATATTTTTCTCATTTAATGCAATTTTGGTCTTTATAAGTAAGTTCACATTTATATTTGACATAAACACATGTCAATCTTTTGTTAGTTTTTTCTTTTTAAAACCCAAATTTTTGACAATGGGAATTAATTTTAAATTAATAAATTAAGATTATATGTTTTGAATTTGGTAAAATAGACTTCATTTTTGGATTCATAATATCAAAATTATCTTAGGGTGAAATTTTGGTATTTTTATAAAAACATTCAATTTTTTGATGAATAGTGAAAAACCCAGCGTTATTGTTTAAAAACGAATTTCTATTTAAATAATTATTTATTTTATTTAAATTAATTTTATTTATAAATAGACACGTAATGACTAAATTAGTTCAATGTAATTTATTGTAGTCATTTTCTAATAAAATTAGATGTATAAAAGTTTATTGAATTTTTTAACATTTTTAACCCACCTCATAGGAGCATTTGAAAATTTGCATAAAACAAAATTTTACGGCTTCTGCGATTAGTAACTTTTGACTTTTAAAAGTAATTAGGGTAATTAAGGGAAAAATGATATCATAATTACCCTAAAAAATGTCCTAATTCTCTTGAATAAGTATAATTCGACCTAAAACAACCATAGGAATAAAATTTGAACCTATTTGTTCCACATGGATTAGATTGGGACATTTATTATTATTTTATTGAAGGAAGAGTTAAAATAGTTAAATTCAATGTTGAATAACTAAACCATTTTTAATATAGTATTGAACACAATATAAATTCGATAATAAATATTCATTAAAAATCTAAAGATATTTCCAACATAATGGTATTTTATTTATAATTTTTAATCATTAAATAATTTAATTTATTTTTGAAACAATGATGATGTAGTAATTACCATATTAATGAAATACTAATATAATTAATATTATAAATATCCAAATAAATGTAAATTGAGACTCATGATGAAATACACTAAATTTATAGGTTAATATGACATGTTAGGGTTGGTAAAATAAATTTTATTTCAATTGATAATACTTTTATGGATTTCAAAAAAAAATACTAAATAGTGTCATATTTGACATAATTGAGTTTTTGTTTAAACAAATACTATATTATTAATTGAAATAATATTATTAAAAATCTAATGTGTGACCAAAAAACGTAGATAAAGTTATATATATTAATAATTAACCAAATGGGGTTTTCTTGGCTTGTTATATTATGTTTATTAACGATATAATATAAAAATACATAGAGACATGGTAAATGTCAACCTATTTAACTAAGAGTTAAATCTATAGGATAAGGTTAATATGATGAATTAAACCAGTATAAAACCTATTGGTTTAATGTTTTCTGACCCATTTCCTCCATATCATTGAAACAAATCATTTTGGAGCCATTAGAAACCGAAAATTATTTTATTATAAAATAATATTTCAAGCTTTTCCTAAAGTGACACTCACCACTCTTATAAAAGGGTACTTCACCTTCTCTTAATTTTACACCTCCGAAGCCTTTTTTCTCAAACAAACCCTACCCAAATATCATTAAAACATCTTTACCTTAATACTAGAGGCCTTCCTTTGGTTAGAAAGCCAACATAAGGACACCTTCTGATCAAATCAAAATGAAGAACCCGAAGAAGAGGTAAATATTTCATCATCTCTTTCAAGTTCATTCCTTCTTCCACTTCATATTAATTTTTTGTTTACATTCTAAAATAATAAATCCAGTATATTTTATATATTTTAATTTAATTATAAAAATTTAACAACCATTTTCATTATTCTATCCATCATATGAATGAAAAAGTCACCATACGTTCGTACGTACGGCTTACTGTTTCCATGTCGTACATTAGTTTGTTATTAAAACACTTCATTAATTTTATTGGAATAAAAATGGGCATAAATGTTGTAAATAATAAATATAACATGTTAATGATTCTATATATATTATATACCATCCAATTACATATGATTTCAGCATCAATATATTGATATTGTCACCCGTGTGTATGTACGGATTATCGTCTCCACGAACGCGATGAGAGTCATTCACCATCATAATCATTCAAGAATAATAATCATTTTATGATTAAAAAAAATTTATGAACATAATATGATTCAGTATATGAATAAAATACATCCTATATATAACAAACATGTCTTATGTAACTGAGTATATAAAGGAAAACAGATTAATTAACACCCAAAACGATGATACTACTAAAATATTATTAACAAACAAATATTAGAGGATCATATATGCTATTATATTTATGTATATAGTTTTTGTGAATTTTAATAATAGTGATTTGAATATTATACAGGAGGTTAATTTACCCTCGACCAAGGAAAATTACAAGGTAAGGGGTTTTCATCTCACTTTTATTCCCTTTAAATTCCTACTATATTTTCCACTACTACCTTTTGTGTGGTGTATGCACGTCCCATGAATGTATTGTTTACTTAATAGACATTAATTTATGTGTATTTGAATCTGAATTGGAGGATCCTTCTTTCATGGGGTGTATGTTTCGTATGTTACCAAATCAATAAGGGAATTTTAAATTTCAATTTCCACTCATTCGGTTTTACGCAAACTTCATTGATTACATTACTTCAAGATTATATGTAAAATCACTATTTATTTACTTATGTAGTAATTTCCACTACCCTTTGTGTGGATATACTTTTGATACACATAATCACTCTGTTGATAAATTCTCAAGTCATTGTATAAACATGATTAGAGTAATTTTAACTCAATTCATAATCATCGAGTTAAACATCCAAGTCAATGGTTTTGTTTTTACAAGAATTTTTTTGAATGTCCTATGATTGATTTACACTGAATACCTATTCATATTGAGTTTATTTATATTTTTGACACATAATTGTTTCATTTATTTATCCTTAACCTAAGGATACAGTCATTATAAAGGAACTCATCTCAACTTACATTCCATTGAGAATTCTTTGTTATTATGCACCAATTCACATTTGTTTGATATATATACTGTACTTCAACACAGTATATCATGAATCCCTTTATTCTCATGATATTATAATGTTCTTATTACCTCAATTATTTGTATTCAAGTATATCTCGTTTTCTATGAACTCTTACTAAAATAACATTTTAAATGTTTTAAAAATTTATTGTTCTAAATCATTCTCATTAATGTCCATGTTTTAAAAATGGTTCTAAGGTTTTATTTATAAGGATATTAATGTTTTAAAATTGAAATTTATTTTAGATGTTTCAAACTAGTATGGGACACTTTGATTCAAAAATATATTATAAACAACTTCTTGATAAATAGTCATACTTTTAAATGTTTTCTTGAAAAAGGGATATTTCTCTCAAAGATTTTTACTGATCATTTTCAACTATGTCAACATCATTTACATGATATTATTATTGATCAAGGTTGATTTATTATGATACAAATATTCCAAACTGTATTGAAGGTTTTTTGATATGTCTGACTATGGATGTGTTATTTTTTTACCATTCATGGTTTATAAAAAATGTACTAACAATTCGTATGCTTGTTACAAGGCGAATGTTTATGTTATGTTTAATCCTTTTCATGCGAGGAATGAATCAGACTTAATAAGTTATGTTTGGAGCCCTCTTTATCTCTTCTCTACTTCGGCAGGATTCATGATACAAACTAGTGTCTTGTAAAATGGCCTTGACAAAATCTTATTTGTTGTCTTGGCACAAGGCCTTAATTATGTGGTTATGAAGTCTGGAATTATGCATTCAATCATAATGAAAGTAGCTATTGATTTTTCATGTGATTATTTTACTAGTAGAATATCCATGTGAATAATTAAATGGAATTATTTGATTTTATCTTTTCCATATTATGATGAATTTTATGTTTAAATGGCTTTTGTTTTAATCATATACATTTCCGTAAATGTTTGTGTTTATTTATAAATATTTCTGCTATATTTCTATCCATAATGAACATATGAGCTGACCCATTTCTATGTTTTATATTTCCTAGGATATGAGGAAGTATTTTATAGTTAAATTGCGGGGATTTAATAATGATTTAAGTGTGTTTAATATGGTTACAAAATGTTGTTGATGTTTTTATTTCATTATGTAATTTAAATCATATTATTGTATCTTTAATTTCCAATGCTACTAAATTGATCAGTCTCTCAAAAAATGATTCTTTGTATCATTACAATGTTATGTAATAATGCACCGGCTCTAGGTAACTGGGGTTGGGGAATTATGGTTGGTATCATAGGATGTTCATTACAAACCATGGAAGCTAGATTTAGGAAAAACCTGATTAGAAAAAAATTTCCTAAGATAGACTCTGAATATTAGTATAGAAGAACAATAAATTTTTTTGCTATAGTAAATATTATTGAGGTTTTTTAAGAAATATATCCTGGTCTGGATACGTGCAGGTAGAGGCAGCTCTAGCACAGATGTACCTAGTAGTGAAAACTCGGACAAGGCGTTTTGGGCTAGACCCAGGGTATCCTAGTACATGACAACATGCCTTGCTGCACTCTTGGTTATGAGACTCTCAGGGGATATGCTTCAAATAATTAATATTTTTTTACACAATGATTTGAGGATTTTAATATAGGATGAGACACTACTGGAAAAATACCCCAAACCAGTGGTTTGGAAGCATTAGTATAGGCCACCAAACCATTGGTATAGCCTATAGCAACGGTTTAGAGAACTATTGGCAAGCAAGACATGAGGATAGGTCTCTACCAACAGTTTTGGGAAATCCATTGGTATATACCTATACCAACAGTTCCATAAACCCATTGGTATAATTAATATTAAAATATATACCAATGTTTCCATAAAACCGTTGGTATATGTAATTCAAAAAAATAATCATTCAGTTGGTTTTGATCCAAGCACTTTGGTTTGTGATTGAATGACCTAACCACTAACCTAACATACATTTGTGAACATAATTTCATAAAAATTTATAATTATTATCCTAGGAATTTTAAATTTTGATTTATTTAATGCCCTCTTTAAGAATATTCGATTAAAAATTCATGTATTTATACCAACGGTTCTCAAAATCGTTGGTATAGATTCATTGATTTTGGGACCTATACCAATGGTTTTGGAAAAAACATTAGTATAGGGGGTACCTATACTAATGGTTTGGAAGAACCCATTGGTGTAGGGTCTTTATAATGAACCTATACCAATGGGTTTCCCAAAACCTTTGGTATAGGTCTAAATTAGTTATCAATACCAACGGTTTGTCGAAAACCGTTGTTGTAGCACAAAATAAGTGACCTATACCAACGGTTTGGGGAAAACCCTTGGTATAGTTCAATATAAGTGACCTATACAAATGTTTTTGGCCTAAACATTGGTATGAGTCCAAATTAGTGAACTATACAAATGGTTTTCCCAGAACCGTTGTTATAGATCTTATTTCCAGTACTGAGAATAAATAACCTTGGTTAATCCTAAGGTGTTTTAGATTGAAAATAAGGTGTTATGATATTATCTAAATGATTTTATGACTCACACTATTCTTTCTTGTGTTAGTAAATGGCTAGATTCCAAATAATTCATAGTAACATTGAACATGATGAACAAGGTGGGCACGACGGTGGAAATGAGAAACGAAATGGAATGTTGATAGGAGTAAATGATATTTTGTTCATTCCAAATTAGTTTTCCAAAAATATGATCAAAAACATATATATTGACAAACTCCCGGACTCAAAAAAAGTGAAAGATAGTGAATGATAAGAGATCCAATAATGGAGTCCATGGATAAAAGAATTCTCAATTTCCATGATGTAGGAAATGTGGAAAGAGACGGATAGGGAAATGTCTCAATGGAACAAAGAAATGATTTATGTGTGGGAAATAAGGATATAAAGTAAATAATTTCCAAGTAAAAGTGAAGATTACTATGGAATATAATAAAAATGATCCCAAAAATCCATTTGCAGTCATTTTCCATAAATGTAGGGGACCTGGGCATTACTAGAGTCAATTCTCTTTTATATAGGATAACCTCTTGGTCAATGAAAAACCTATGTGGATATAAGTGGATGGTGAAATATTTAAAAGTATTAGTTCCCTTTGTTGATGGGATTACATTGGATGACTTTTCTATGGTATGTGTAACCCTGTAGTTTCCTAAGTGAAAATGAAATTTTTGGATGAATTTTATTTTCTATTGTTGATATCGTTATAAATATCCATTTGGTTTTATATGATCCTTGAATTTGAGGCAATTACATGTTATTAAACTGTGGGATGAAAATTTGAGGTGTGAGGTAACATTTTTGTTAAATTATGTTTTTGTAATTTTTATGAATTTATCCCATTTGGGGAAGGTTATAAAATATATTTTTTGAAAAAGGAAAACACGCATACTGTGTGACAAACCATTGAGTCAGAAAAAGATACGAGAATTGAACCCACAACCAGTGTGCAATTGGGATTTATCTCTTACCACTAGAATACATGAAGTCCTTGGTTAGTGTGACTAATTATTTTTATTTAGATTATTTTATTAATCAATAAAAAGTTGATTTTGGATATTATGTCTTATCAAATGGACATCCTTAGTATAGAAAAATGATTTGGTGATTAACTAAAAAATGTTATTTTGGAGGATGTTTGCTATATTGGGAACACTATATTCCTAAGGAAAATAGAATACTATGGGAATTCATTTGAGGAGTAATGGTGGATTCTTATCTATGTTTTTATTGTGTATTTATAGCGATTTGGGTTATTTATAGAAATTAATAACTTGTCATAAAGAATATGTGATTAGGTTAATTACATTTATGTATGTGACTTTAAGAGTAGTCGATGTTATATGGAGATAAAATTTATCATGGCAGACTGCGTAATCAAATTCTTCTATGTTTTGGGTTTCAATATTAGTTTGGATTATATAGAAGGATTTTATGGACAATTATTTTTTTAATGGTATTTATTGAACATTGGGTATTGTTGGTTTAATTTTAGAAATTATGATTTGTATTTCTTTCTCTAAATGAATATCCTTTTTTGGGATCATCTGATCTTTTACTATCCATTTTCGTTTTGGTTAATCTCTAAAGACAAATTAAGTTTAAATTTTATCCTTTCTTGATTATATAATTCTCTAGATGTTAATTCTAGCGCATCAGGTGTGACCAAGACAGCTTGAATACTCATCGTTTAAAAAAAGATGAGTTGGTGTTAGAAATTTTTTAAAGGATGAAACTGTACTTAAATAATAGGTATACCTCTTTATGTTCATGGTTAATCTAATAAATAAATTCCACAACATTATGAAACGGAACATAAAGAAAAAATGTTATCAGTTTTCTTTTCCTAATGGGAAACTAATGACCATTTAACCCATCAAAAGTTGTGGTTTTCTTGTTATCATTCTCCAGATCATGTTTTCTGTCACTCTCCATTTGAACTTGACACTTAGTTTATCTTCCACATCCATGTTTTCCTAGATGGAATCCTAGTATGGGTTATCTCAGGTGACCTTTGTACTTCTCTTTCCTTATTTTAAAGTTGTATTTTTTTGACTATTTTTCAAATGTGGGACTTTCAATGATGTTCCTAAGCCCAATTTTAAACAATAGAGGATGTAATTTCCAATTGGGGGAATAATGTTACACCCAAGATTCCAAGGTATGCTTATCTTTAAGTAATACAATAGCATGCGATGTACGCAACACCGAGTTCATGCACACCACGACCTATCAAACAAGCCATTTAGAAAGCGGTTATGAATAGTAATAACAACATTTTGAATTTTAAACATATCCCATATAATTTTAACATTCATATTTAGTGTTACTTAGACATAATATAAGAATAAATTCAACTTTTTTAGATAGAAGAAGTATTTTTCAAAAAAAATGCAATTTTACCTGCCTTTTAATGGAGAACCCTTTTTAAATCCAATATTTGAAAATTTTATGTATTCAATTTGAAAAAATAATCTTCTTTAGAATTGGGACATAAAAATTTTGTTTCGATAACTTTTTGGCGTTATTCTGATAAACTTCATATTTGGGTGAATTGTGAAAAATACTAAATTTTAACTGAAAATGACTTATGAAATCAAAATAATTTAATATTTTAAATTATAAATTTGAATGGATTAAAATTATAAGTATATTATATTTTTATTATTTAACACAATGTTGGTCATTATAAGTAATTTCACATTTAAATCAGATTTAAACACATGTCAATCTTTTGATAGTTTTTACTTTTTAAAAACTCGCTATTTAGTTTTGACAATAGGAATTAATTTTAAATTAAAAAATGAAAATTATATTTTTTTAATTTGAAAAAATAGACATCATTTTTGGATTCAGAATATCAAAATTATCTTGCGGTGAAATTTTGGTATTTTTCTGAAAACATTTAATTTTGATAAATATTGAAAAACCATACGTTATTATTTAAAAAAAATATTTAAAAAATATTTATTTTATTTAAATAAATTTTAAGTAAAAATACTTACACAATACCTATATTAGTACAATGTAATTTTTTGAAGTCATTTTATAATAAATTAGATGTATAAATGTTTTTTGAATTTTTTAACATTTTTTACCTACCTCCTTGAAGCATTTGCAAATTTGTAAAAAAATTAATTTTACCGCTTTTGTGAGTTGAATTTCAAAAATACAAGAGACACGGTTAATATCAGTAAGTAAAATGTGGTTTAAGAAGATTAAAATAAATTAATATGAATAGTAACTATTGACTATTAAAAGTAAATATGGTAATTAAAGGTATAACTGATATCATAATTACCATAACACATGCCATAATTCTATTGGATAAGTATAATTCATCCAAAAAAGACCACAGGAATATAATATGAACCTCTTTGGTCCACTTGATTTAGTATAAGACATTTATTATTATTTTATTTATAGAAGAGTTAAAAGAGTTAAATTCAAAGTTTAATAAATAAACCATTTTTAATATAAAGTTACACACAATATAAATTCGTTTATAAATATTAATTAGAATTATAAATAATAAACCTACATAAAGGTATATTATTTATAATTTTTAAACATTAAATAATTTAATTTATTTGTTACACAATTATGATGTCGTAATTACATTATTAATCAAATACTAAAATAATTGATATTATAAATCCAATAATAAATGTAAATTGAGACTTTTAAAGAATTTTAATAAATTTATAGGTTAATATAACATGATAGTGTTGGTTAAATAAATTTAATTCTTATTTATAATTATTTAATGGCTTTCAAAAAAATAAAATACTATATAGTGTCAAAATTGACATAATTGTGTTTCTAAAACAAATACTATATTATTAATTGATATAAAATTAAAAAAAATCTAAAGATCGTTCAAAATACTTATATAAGGTTATATATATTAATAATGATCTACATGGGGTTCTATTGACATGTTATTGTATGTTTATTAACCATATAATATAAAAACACAAAGAGACATGGTAAATGACAAACTATTTAACTAAGAGTTAAATCTAAAATATAAGGTTAATATGATGACCTAAACCTATATAAAACATATTTGTTGAACATTGATTCACTCATACCCACTTTAGTCTCGAAATAAAATATTTTGGAGCAATTAGAAACCAAAAATGATTTTATTATAAAATAATATTTCAAGTTTTTCCTAAAGTGACCCTCACCTCTCATGTAAAAGGGACTTCCCCTTATCTTAATTTCATACATCCAAATCCTTGTGTCTCAGAAAAAACCTACACAAATGTCCTTAAAAAATTCATCCCTTAATCCTAGAGGCCTTCCCTTGGTCATAAAGTCAACCTATGGGGCCCTTTTGATCAAATCAATAGGAAGAACCTGATGAAGGGTTAAATATTTCATCACCTATTTCAAGTTCTTTTCGTCTTCCACTTCCTCTTTATTTGTTTGATTACATTATAAAATAATAACTATTGTATCTTCTATATATGTTAATGTTATTATAAAAATGGTACAACTATATTCATAATTATATCCATCATATAAATGACAAAGTCACCATACGTGCGTATGTACAGCTTACCATCTCCACGTTGTGGTGTAGTTTGTTATTCAAACACATCCTTAATTGGAAGGGTATAATAATGAGTATAAATGAATTAAATAATAAATATAATATGTTAATTATTCTTTATATATGATATACCATCCAATTACATATGATTTCACCATCAATATAATGATATTATCACTTGTGTGTATATATGGATTACCATCTACACGAATGTGATGAGATTGATTCCGCATCGTAATCATTCATGAATAAATTTCTTATTATGATTATAAATAATGTTTAAGAACTTATTAAATTTCTGGATATGAATATAATACATCTTATCCATAACAAACATGGCTTCCATAACCGATTATATAAAAGAAAACCGATCAGTTAACTCCCGAAATGATGATTCTACTAAAATATTATTAACAAAGCAATATTATAGGATCATATATGATATCATATTTATGTATATAGTTATTGTATAGTTTTATAAAAAATTTTAAACTATTATACAACAGGTTAACGTACCCTCAACAAAGGAAAAGTACAAGTTAAAGGGTTTTCATCTCACTTTTATTCCCATGAGTTTCAAGCTATATTTGCCACTACGACCTTCTATGTGGTGTACGTACTACCCATGATTGTATTGTTTTAATAATATAAATTAATTTATGGGTATTTATATCATCATTTTATGATCCTTCTTTCATGGGATGTATGTTTCATAAGTTACCAAATTGGTAAAAGAATTTCAATTTACACTCATTGGGTTTTACGCGAACTTGATTAATTACATTACACATAAAATATGTGTGATATCACTATATATTGACTTATGTAGTAATTTAAAATCCCCTTTTTATGGATATAATTTTTATACACATAATCACTCCATTGATAAATTCTCTAGTCACCGATATAAACTTGATAAGAGAAATTTTAACTCAATTTTTATTCGTTGAGTTAAACATCCAAGTAATTGGTGTTGTTTTTACAAGAATATGTGTGAATTTCCACTGAGTTATTTTCACTAAATATCCAATCATATTGAGTTTATTTATATTTTTCACACATAATTATGTCTTTCATTTATCCTCAACCTAAGGATTCGGTCTTTATAAAGGAAATCATCCCAACTTACATTCCATTGATACTTCTTTGTTGTTATGCGCCAATTTAAAATTATTTTGTGTATATACATAAATTTGAATAGTATATCATGAATCCCCTTATTCTCATGATATTATATTTTTTTTGCCTCAATTATTTGTATTCAAGCGTCTCTCATTTGTTTAGGAACTCTAACTAAAATATCATTTTAAATGTTTTAGGAATTTATTCTTCTAAATCGTTCCCATTAATGTCCATGATTTAATAATGGTTTTAAGGTTTTATTTATATAGACCTTAATGTTTTAAAATTTATATTCATTTTAAAAGTTTTAAAATGGTTTGGGACACTTTGATTCAAAAATATATTTAAAACAACTTATTGATAAATAGTGAGACTGTTAAATGTTTTCATGATAATAGGATATTTCCCTCAAAGATTTTTAATATTCATTTTCAACTACGACAACATCTTTTACCAGATATTATTCTTGATTGAGGTTGATTTATTATGATACAAATATTCCATAGTATATTATAGGTTTTGTGACATGTTTGAATGTGAATGTGTTATTTTTATACCATTCATGGTTTATGGATAATGTATTGAAATTTCATATGATAGCATTAATACAAATGTTTGTGTTATTTTTAAACCTTTTCATGCGAGGAATACATTGGATAGAGTAAGTGAAAGGTGGAGCCCAATATAGGTCCTCGATGAATCAGTAGGTCTTATGAGACAAACTAGTGTCTTGGCATAAGGCCTTGACAAAAACGTATTTGTAGTCTTGGAAAAGACCTTGACTATGTGGTTATTAAGTATGGAATTATGCTTCCATCATTATGATTGTAGCTATTTCTATTTCTTGTGTTTCCAATGCTTTTACTGGGGTGCGAATGATTAGCCAATAAAAATACATATTTTAATTACATTTAAAAGTTATTAAATGTTCATTTTTTATCTTATGGGCCTGATTTAGGGGATTTTAATTTTGAACATCCATTCATATTTTATATGCACTTCATGTCTATTGTACACCAATTTCGGCCCAATGATTCATCTAATTTTAAGTATTGTAATTATATATATTTTAATTCCATATTTTTAGTAACATTATTTACTCTTAAATATGAAAATTTTTCATTCAGGGATCAATGGAAGATTCATAAATGATGATGGAGATATTTGGTGATGAAATGAAAGAATTCAGGAGAAGGAAGATTGGACACCAGCCCACTTATGAGAATGTCATACCCATAATAAAAACCCAATGAAGCCTAAATTTTATTATATTCTATAACATATATATAGGAACAAATCAATTTTTAGGACACAGGGTTAATTCAACTTCCATTGTTGTTATTCAGGTGGCCCATGTTGGGGATAAAAATTTGGGCCAGATTATGTGGCCCAGAAAAACATCCCACCCTTTTACACATATCGCGTTAACCATAAAATATTTTGAGCTGATACATTACAGAAGGTTAGGGGACATCCTGATAATCGTGTTTATCTTCAATTTCTCACTCCAATTCATCAAGCTATAAGGTCTTCTAGGCACATCTGTTCAGTGGTTGCAAGCTGGCTACAACCTCAGGTCAAGAGTGGAAAATTCCAAATTCCACAAGATTTATACCACCCTAGGACTACCTTAATCAAGTGAGATTCTTTGTAATTTTGGAGGATCAAACCAGGCTCCCAAAATTCCTATTTAAGGTAGTAGATATGGAAGAGTTTTTTATCATTGTGATTTGTTCAATTGCAATGTTATGCTATGATTTTGTTGTCTCGAGTATTTCTTTCACATGTAAGTTGTTCAATTCACTTTAGTTTCTTAATAAAAGTTCTTATTTTCCTCTTATTCATTTGTTTTTCATATCACTTTGATATGATTGGTTCAAGGTGTAAATTTATTCACACAAAACCTTGTGAAATTATTCACACAACATTGGAGTCATCATTTTCCTTTAATTGTTTTCTTTACATTCTTCAATTCCTCCCTCATGAGTCTACTTTCCGCTTCAATTGAATCCATAGAATCAATATAGGGCTAACCCACATATGGGTTAATCCAAGGGATTAGCAAGGGAATGGATTGGATGTTATTTATTACCCCATTAATGTCTAATCACTTCTTAAATTGAGATTTTTGTTTGATAATTTTTAAACTCCATCGTCCTTATTGAATTTAAGGCCACACACTTCAAGTGCTAATACGAACCTTTACCTTGAAGTGCTCAAAACCTTGATCCATCAAGTGTATAGGTTATCATTTTTAAAGGATTTAGGTATTAAACCAGTAAGTGATGATGTTGTTTGATCTTATTAAATGAACCCATATCAAATATAAGAAATTGAAATCATTGAAAAGAAAATACGTCCAATCCAACCCAAGTGATAATCTATGATGAACTCACAGTTTTAAATTGAATTAACATAAGAATATTAGATTTCATTTAAAACCATATTAAATCAACCGATGTTGGCCACTTCATATCCAAAAACAATCCATAGAATGAACGTGTCTGTAGGTTACATCATAGGTCTCTGAGGATTCGATTATCCAAGCTAAACTACAAGGATCGTTCTACCTTCATCTCTTGGGTAAATTTCAGCATGAATAAAATCTTGGTACCATTGTCAGAGACTCAAGTAAGTCATCTAAACACCCATTCTATTCTCCCCCATTTCTTATCTTCTCATCCAAATTCTCTTCTCGTGTCCCTTTCACATTTTTTTTCTTTTGGAACATGTCTTCCTACACCTATGATCAATCAAACCATCTAGTTAGGGTGGATAGTCCTGTGGTTGGGGAGTCAATTACACCAAGGGAACTCTTTCCTATAGATCCTAATCTTCCTAATACATCAGAGACAAAAATATATACTATTTCAATGGATGTTCTTCAAAGAAACCAACTCATAAACCTCGGTGGGACCCAAAATGGAAACCCAAATGAGGTAGCCCCAAACTTGGGGAATGCAGTTGATCAAACCATGAACGACTACCTCACACCTTCCTGGACCAATTCCCCCTAATGCATTAGACCCAATTCCCTAGGATATTTTAACTACATCTTTAAACCCCATGTCCTAAACCACCTTCCCACATTCCATTGAATGGAGTCTGAGATTACCTACCTTAACATTAAGGAGTTCAATGACATTGTAGAAACCATGTGTCCCCGACATCAACTAGAATATGATAAGATGAGGGTTTTTTCCTTTTTCATTAAAGGATCGAGCTAAAAAAAGGCTACGAAATTTGAGATCATCATCCATAAACTCTTGGGACCTACTTCAAAGAGGATTGTACAAAAAATAATTTCCCCACCACAAAACAATTGCACTTAATAAGATAATACAAAACATTTTTGAAAAAGAGGGAGAGTCATTCTATGAATCATGGGACAGATCAAAGACACTCTAAACATGGTTCTACATCATGGTTTTTCTATTCCTGAACAAGTGAGAATTTTCTATGATGGGTTGGGTCCTCGGAACAAACAATTCATTGACATGATTTGTAATGGAACTTTTAAAAACAAAGCCCCAAATAATGCTTATGAGTATCTAGAAAGCCTTTCTGAACAAAACCAAACATGGGGAACTTCACCTTATTCTGAAAAGCCATAAAGAAATACTGGAATTCATACACTTAGAGAAGATGAAAGCCTTAGGTCAAAACTCACAGCACTCTCTAGGAAGGTTGAAGAGGTATACCTTAGGAATGTCCATGAAATCCAAACTATAGACCCTGTTAGCACAATTTGTGACAAACAAGACCATAAGACAGACAACTGCCCAACCATTCCATCAATCAAGGATATTCTTTTAGGAGGTCCCCCAGTGGAAGCAAATGCCTTAATATTTCAAAAGTCTCAATACCAAAACAACTTCAACCCAAGGTATAATGACCACCTAGGCTTCCACTGGAACGATAACCAACAACCTAGCCAACCATAGGGACAAAATCTTTACCCCCATCAAAACTTCCAAACCAATAACTAGTTCCAAACCCAACCTATCCAAGCCACCGGTCCATTTTCAACAAACCATCCCACATTGAAAATATCCCCCCTGGGTTAAACCAATCTTCTCAAGCACCAACCCAAAATATTCCACAAACCCTGCAAGAAAAACTGTGCAAACAAAAAAAAACAAACTCGAAAGCCTCTTCCCTTAAACAAGAACATAAAACAATCAAAAAGTGAAAGGAACCCATTCCTACTCCGGCATTACCATCCTCAACATCAACGGGAGAGTCAAGTTGTACTCAAACAACTCATGAACAACTAAAGGTTTTGACTGTTTTAGGATGTGGGAAATCAATTGAGAAACCTGAACAACTAATTCAGAACCCATATGAACATTCAAACTTGGATGAAAATTCAAATGAACCAAATGATCAAATTGAAAAACACGATATCATTTTCAAAGAAACAACTCTTTAAAAAACAACCCCATAACCTTTACAATTTCCTCAACACGTGTAGGGGAAAACCAAGCCTGAATGATTTGAAACATTAAGAGAAATCATCTCACAAGTCAAGTTGAACATTCCCATTCTCGATGCAATCCAAACCATACCAACCTACTCAATGTACCTTAAGGACTTCTCCACCATTAAAAGAAATGTTTCACATAAAAACCAAGTCCTTTTGGCTACTAATGTGAGTACCACCATTCAAGGGACATTTCCTCCTAAGTTGGAAGACCCAGGTTTCCCATACATTAATGTTGAACTAGGAGAGTGAAATGTTTTCAAGGCCTTGTGTGACCTAGGTGCTGGTGTCAATATCATCCCATATGATGTGTACTTATAGTTAGTTCTAGAAGAACTCCAACCCACATTTTTCACACATAAACTTGTTGATCGAAGAATTAGGGTTCTAAAGGTGATTTTAAAGGACATTATGGTAAAGTTTGAAAACATCATCTACCCTGCTGACATCATTGTCCTTGACAACCATCCAAACATAGGAAATAAAGATCAAACCCCAATCGTCCTTGGTCATCCTTTCCTTTCTTCAATAAACTCCATTATCTGAGTTTGAAACAAGAACATGACCATAACCTTTTGAAACATGAGTATAGACTTGAACATCTATAATGGAACCTCACAAATAGGGGATGATGAGAACAATCATGAAATAAAAATGATAGGAAGCATTAATAATGAATCTATAGAACAAGAAGGAATATTAGATGGATGATTAAGTTACTATGAGATTGATTTCCTTTTTTAATATGAAGGATGTTTATCTCCTTGGATTGAATCATTTTCAAATTGCCTTTATTATGAAGTCTTAGGTCCAACAATTAGTGAAACCTTTCAGGAAAACACATTCATGGAGACCACTCCAACGTCCTTCCCTAAATCTTATCAAGCCAATCTCGTAGATGAAACTTTGACATGTAGGGAATCAATATTATCTAAAACATTAGGATATTGAATAAATCTTGAACCAATGTCCCAAACTTCTGACGAAATTCTGAACTAACCTGATCTTGAATTGAAGGAACATCCTACTGCACTCAAGTAAGCCTTCTTATGGGACAATCAAACACATCATATTGTCATTTATTTTTCTATTGAAGCCAATCATGATAGGATGCTTCTATATGAACTTAGGAAACCTAAGAAATACATTGGTTGGACCCTGTCTGATATTCCTGGGGTTATCCCACTTATCGGGACTCATAGTATTGTTCTAGAATCTGATTCAAAGACATGTCTTCAATCTCAACGACGACTCAATCCTAATATCATGGATGTAGTAAGAAAAGAACTTCTAAAATTTTTAAAAGCTGGTATCATATATCCAATTGCTGAGAGTGAATGGGTGAGCCAATCCAAGTGGTTCCAAAAAAGGCTGGGGTCACAGTGACAACCAATAAGGATAGAGAGATTCTTTCAACAAGGGTGAGTAGTGGATGGAGAGTCTGCATCGACTATAGGAAGCTAAATTAATTTACCAAGAAGGACCATTTCCCCTTACCATTTATTGACCAAGTCCTTGAGATAGTGGCAGGTCATGCATTCTATTGTTTCTTAAATGGGTACTCAAGGTATAATCAAATTGAGGTCTCACTAGATAATCAATGGAAGACTACATTCACATGTCCATTCGAAACCTTTGCTTTCAAACTCATGCCTTTCAGGTTATGCAATGCCCCTAGAAACTTACAGCAGTGAATGATGGGAATATTCTCAGACATGGAAGTGGATTATCTTAAGGTCTTCATGGATGACTTCTCTAATTGGGGATACATTTGAGGGATGTCTGAGGAATGTGGAGCGTGACTTGTCAAAATGTGAAGAAAATAATCTGGTTCTCAACTAGGAAAGATTCCATTTTATTGTTAAATAGGGACTACTTCTAGGCCATCTGGTCTTAGGTAGGGGGATTTAAGTTGATAAGGCCAAGTTTGACATCATTTGTCACCTTCCATCACCCAAAACTATAATGGAAGTGAGGTATTTCTTAGGACATTCTGGTTTCTATAGAAGATTCATAAAGGACTTTAGTTCAATATCCCATCCCCATTTTGATATCTTAATAAAGGATGCTCCATTAGTTTGGACAGAAAGCTGTGAGGGTTCATTCTCAACCCTCAAATCATCTCTCACCTATCCTCCCATCGTGAAATCTCCAAATTGGATCCTTCCTTTCAAACTTATGTGTGATGCCAGTGACTTTGTTGTAGGATCGGTGTTAGGAAAACGTTGTGATAAAACTCCTTATGTCATTTCTTTTGTAATAAAATCCATAATTGATGACCAAATAAACTAAACCACCACTGAAAATGAGTTACTTGCTATTGTGTTTTCCTTAGAAAAGTTTAGGTCCTACCTCTTTGGATCCCCCATCACTGTGTTCCCTGATCATTCTGTACTAAAATACCTATTCCAAAATCAAGATGCTAAGGATAAACAAATTAGGTGGTTCCTTCTATTAGAAGAATTAGACCTCATAATCAAGGATAAAAATGGTGTTGAAAATGTTGTAGTTGATTACCTATTTAGGGCGGAATTCAAAGAAAACTCATATTACCTTTCTATGTCTGATTCATTTCCTGATGAACACCTATAATCTATGAGTGACTTCCCTTGTTATGCCGACATAGCCAATTTCTTAGTTACAGGTGTCATTACAAAAAATTTAGGGACTCAAGCTCGAGGGAAATTACTTTATAATGGTAGACACTATGTGTTTGATGATCCATTCATCTATAATTTCTTCACTAACCAATTCATTAGGAGGTGTGTCCCAGAATCTGAATAAGAGTCCATTCATAAATTCTGTGATAGTGAGGCATGTGGAGGTCACATTTCCTCTAAGAAAACACCTACTAAGATTCTTCAGTTTTGTCTCTTCTAGCCCACCCTCTCAAGGGACAACTAAACATTTTGTCAAAGCATTCCTAGGTGTCAAGAAGTAGGGTCCATCACAAAAAGAAATCAAATGCCACTCACTCCCATCTTAGTGGTTGAAATCTTTGACTGTTGGGGAATTGATTTCACGGGTCCCTTACCAAACTCTAGGGGATGTCTTTAAATTATATTAGCTACTGATTATGTCCCAAAAGAGGTGGAGGCCATTCCCACATAATCCAATGATCATCAAACTGTGATTAGATTCCTAAAATAAAATATTTTCTATAGATTTGGAATTCCTAGGGCTATCATTAGTGATCGTGGATCTCATTTTTGCAATCGTCCATTATCATAAATCATGGAAAAGTATGGAATTTCTCACAAAGTGTCCACTACTTACCTCACAAACACCAATTTTCAAGCTGTGTTAGAAGATAGGGATATTAAGAATAATCTTGAAAAAACATTCAATCCTTCAGGGAAATATTGGTCCGAGAAACTCTTGGATGCTCTTTGGGCATATCGTACAGCATACAAAACCATCCTAGGAATGTCAACATATAGGTTGGTTTATGGAAAATCATGCCATTTACCTGTTGAAATTGAGCATAAGGCCTTTTTGGAAATTATGAAAATGGATTATGACCTCTCATTGGATGGAACAAAAGTAAATTAGTTCTCAATGAACTGGAGGAACTAAGGATGGAGGCTAATGAAAATTAAAAGATAAATAAAGCTAGAGTTCAAGCCTACCAATCTATGAATATCAAAGTCAAATATTTTGAACTGGAAAATTTTTTCCCTTCTATAGTTCAAAACATCATTTACACCCAAGAATTTTAAGGTCTATATGGTCAGGTCCTTACATAGTGCATAAGGTGTACCTCCATGGGGCTGTAGAAATTCAAGATCCTACAAATGGTCAAACCTTTAATGTTAATGGTCATAGAATCAAACCATTCATTTAACCATTCCAAAAAAATTATGTTGATGAAAACATGAGGGAACCAACTTTAGATGAGGACGATACTTAAATAGTTAAAGGTTTATGTCGATCTAGTGACATTAATCCAAAGTGCTACACGGGAGGCAACCCGTGATTTTTCTATTTGTGAATCATTTTATTAAATAGGATTAATGAATCATATTGATATTTTTAAAAAATATATTGTTGACCTGTTCTTCTATTATGAGTATAGATGGGTACAAAAAGGGTGTACCGTATTCATCTGTGTCACGTGGTGTGATCCGTGAGTAATACCTTACCCATGAATTTAAAAAGAAGACAATATATCATCAGTTTATTCTATTTTATGTGTTAAAATAAAAATATAAAAAAATAAAAAATAATATAATAATAATAAAATGGGACATGTCGGAGGTCGTGGGTCAAACCCTATCACAACCGGTGAAGCCGCGGGGATTCAAACCAGGGACCAAAGAGATATAGGGGCGCGCACTTACCACTGACCTACGGCTTTGTGTGCTTCCTTATTCTACAGTTTTTATATGTATAATTATATTTTACATTATTTATTATATAAATATATATATATATATTGTTTTTTTATTTTTTCCTTTTTCTACTAGGGAACTCAGAATGTGACATGGATATCAAAGGACTAAATTAGAGCGGCAGTAACCTCAACTTCAACCACCAGGTGACTTTATGCCACGATCCACATATTTCAATTTCATTTTTGAAATTCCCTTACCTGCCCCTAATACATCAAAATTTTCATTTCTTCAAACACTGGGGATAGTGTTATTTTATGATGAGGGAGATGAAATAAAAAAATTCTTTTGTATAGAAAATGAACAATTTCAAAAAAAAACTGTGTAAATGGAAGGAAAAATTCCTTTTACATTGAACATGGTAATACACATTGCACAATTTGAAACTGAATATCAAATAATTTAGCATGCCCCGATTCTGATTTTAATCCTTGTATAATTTCAAGAGCATAGATTTTGGAATGTGTGGTTGTCCAATGTGATATTTCATTTTTTATATTTTCATCGAAATAAAAAAAGAATCACAATGAACATCCTTTTATAGTGGGGTATTAGTTTGAGTTCATGGGATCCCCAAAATAAATATCATAGGTTTGGTTATCATATTAGTTTTAATATGAGTGTTCAAAAAAATTATGAAAATAAATAAATTTGCACGTAGTGAAATGAAATGACCTAATACATGGATTTCGGCACTTGGGGATCGTGACTCCATAGTTTTCTGGCCCAGAGTTATTAATTTTATCTCCATTTTTGGTAATTTGAATTTTTTTACTGAGTTAACTCGAGATGATGCACGAGTATGTGGGCTTCACTTGGTTCCCTAAAGTCATTGATCCTGGGAGTCATCAGCAAAGTCTCACTACAGATGGTGACTTTTTGAGTGCAATTTCAATTACCATTGAAAAATTGCGAAAACAAAAACATACAAAAAAATAATACAATAAAAAAATTGAATACTCATATTAAAATTGAAATGTGATTCCACCTAGCGCTTTCGTCATTTCCCCCTTTAATAAAGTTGAACCCCCATGTCTATTGTGATACACAACACATCCTCATACTTAATGGATATTGGATGAAATATGGAAATGAATTTTAACAAAGGAATGGTCTTGGGATTGAGATCTCCTAATTAAACTATCTTTTATTGAAATATTTTGATGGTTTTCATGATTTTTTGGTATAAGGGTTTTTGGTGACCATTGTGTATTATAATGTTTTTGGAAAAAGGATTCGAATTTCATATTATTGAGATACATTTTTCTCAGGAATAGAAAATCTAAAGTTATGGGCTGTGATTAGACAGTAAAAATACATATTTTAATTACATTTTAATGGTATTAAATGTTCATTTTTGATCTTATGGACCTGAGTTAGTGGATTTTAATTTTGAACATCCATTCCTATCATATGTGCACTTCAGGCCTAAAGTACACCAATTTAGGCCAAATTATTCATCAGATTTTAAGGATTTTAATTATCAATATTTTAATTTGATATTTTGGTAATAGTATGTACACTTAAATATGAACATTTTTTATTCAGGGATCAATGTAGTATTCATAAAGGATGATTGAGATATTTGGTTATGAAAGGAAATAATTCAAGAGAAGGCAGATTGGACACCAGCCCACTGATGAGAATGTGAGACCCATAATACAAACCCAATAAAGCCCAAATTTCATGGAATTTGAGAAGATATATAGAGGAAAAAATAAATTTGCAGGATCTAGTGAAAATGCGTCCTCCATTGTGGTTATTCTGGTGGCCCAAGTTGAAGATAAAATTCTGGGCCAAATTCTACGGCCCAGAAATACAGCCTACCATTTTACACATATCTCGTTAGCCATATACTATTTTGGGCTGAAAAATTACAAACGGTTAGATGACATCTGGAGATTCATGTCTATATTCTATGGTCCACTCCAATGCAGACACCTAGAAGGTCTTCTTGGTGCATCTGTGTAGTGGTTTCAAGCCGGCTTCCACCTCGGGTAAAGAGTAGAAAATCCCAAATTCCACAATCTTTCTACCACCCTAGGACTACCAAAATCAAGTGGTATTCATTGTAATATTGTAGTATCCACACAAGGATCCCAAAATGTATATTTATGTTAGTGGTGATGGAGGAGATTCTCATCTTTGGTTCTTTGTTCAATTGTAATGTTATGCTGTGATTTTGTTGTCTCGTGTTTGTCTTTCACATGTAAGTTCTTCAAATCACACTAGTTTCTTAATAAGATTTCTTATTTTCCTCTTATTATATTTTTCTTCATATCACTTTGATATATTTGGTTCAAGGTATGAATTTATTCACACCAAACCATGTGAAATTATTCACACAACAGTGGAGTGATCATTTTCATTTTATTGTTTTCTTTACTTATTCAATTCCACCCTCAAGAGTCTACTTCCCTCTTCCATTGAAACCATAACATCAAAGTAGGGATAACCCACTTATGGGTTGATCCAAGGGAGTAGAAAGGGGCTTGATTGGATGTAATTTATCACCCCATTAATGTCTAATCTCTTCCTCAATTGAGATTTTCATTTGATTATTTTTGAACTCCATCATCCTTGTTGAATTTAAGGCCACACACTTCAAGTGCTAATACACACATTTACCTTCATGTTCTAAAAACATTGATCATTCAATTGTATATGGGATTAGTATTAAAGGGTTTAAGTATTAAACCAATAAGTGATGATGTTTTTTGATCTTATTAAATTAACCCATCTCAAATATATGAAATTGAAATCATTGAAAAGGAAATATGTCCAATCCACCCCATGTGATAACATAGGATCAACTCAATCTTTTAAATTGAATTCACTTAAGTCTCTTAGAGTTA
This sequence comes from Viscum album, assembly GCA_963277665.1. NCBI lineage: Eukaryota > Viridiplantae > Streptophyta > Magnoliopsida > Santalales > Viscaceae > Viscum > Viscum album. Next base: position 1,597,259,937 of record OY728150.1, read on the forward strand.
AACTAAATCCATCTAAAATCACCCCACGTTGGCCACTTCATAGCCAAAAATAATACATATAATGTGTGGGTATGTAGGTTACTTCTTAGGTGTCTGAGGATTAGATAACCCAATATAAACTACACAGACTGTTCAACCTTCATCTCTTGGGTAAATTTGAGCATGAATCAACACGTGTCCGTCTAGTTTGGGGACGAGAGGCGTGATTTTTCTATTTCCCCACATTCCCATTATCCAATAGCTGGCGGCATCTGCTTGTTTTTCAGGGACGTCTACTCCTTGATCAAAACGGGATGATGGGATGTCAGTTCTTCCTTCCGTGGATTCCTCCTCAAAACTTGTCACCTAGTCTGGGTCTCCCTCACAGACTTAAGATGTTGTTCATGAAACTATTTCTAGCACCATATCTTCATGGACACCATTAAATTACACTACTTCTGTCAGGACATTCCAAGGGGTCCAGTCAGGGCAGAAACCTTTGGTTAACGGAGTAGTCACGTTGGGCATCACTGACGTGTCTGGACAATGGGAGAGTGGCGTGTCTGTCTTTTGTCCCTTATTATAGTGATTTAAGATGGCACTGAAACTGGAGGCATCCCACATCATACTTGGGGAATCGTATTCCATGGGAATATATCCGAGGTTTTCCTTAGCTTTCCATGTTTAACACAGGGTATGCCGCAAGTTTAACATCCAGCGAAGAAGGATCGGGCTAATCAGGATACTGAATAGAGTGTATCAGATAGAGGATCCTCATAGAGGGAACGCCGATAATATGGCCATCATATGGGTGGATTCCCGAATGTTGTTTGATGAAATGGGAAGTGGGGCGGTATGATCCCACAAGGATGTGGTGGCCTTGGTAAGGATCAGGACGGATGATGGAAGGTTCCGTGAAGGGGATGGTGAATGGGGTGGAACTATCATGAGGATGAATATGGTTTTGGGATTGATCCATGAAAAGGCATCCTACGTATCCCATGGTTATGGAATCAAAGTCCATGTAGTTCGTCTGACGACGGCTTACCGCTGAATGAGGCTGACAATGGATTACCACTGAAAAAGGTCAAAATGGATAACTGCTGGATGGGTTGACAACAACTTAACGTTGTATGATGCTGACAATGTCTTACCATTGAAACAGGTCCCAACAGCTTACCGCTGGATGGGGTGACAACGACTTGCCACTGAATTGGAAGGCTTGAACCTCGAGGAGGTTTCCTACATACACTGCCTTGACTAGGAACAAATTCCATGTAGTTTAGAATGTGGTGTGGTGAACCAAACTGAATGACAGACCTTGGTCTAGGTGAATGGTGGGATCGAACCTCGAGGGGGCTTCCTACATACCTTTCAATAGAAAGTATCCATGACCTCGTAGTTTATATGGTGTCATTTTGGGAATATGCTCTGAGGCGGATCGGCCTATTGGTGATCTGACGTGAAGAAGGTTGGAACGACCACGAGTTGTGCTTGAACCTCATGGAGGTTTCCTACGTACCTTGCCATGGAAAGGATCACAGATGTCATAGTTCAGATGGTTGGGAACCGATGTGGAGGTGGACCTAGGGTTCAATGGTTTTTGGGTTTGAACCTCGTGGAGGCTCCCTATGTAACCTACCTTGGAAAGGATCAAATACCTCATAGTTTAGGTGTTTGGGAACCAACGTGAAGGTGGACATGGGGTAAAATGGTTTTTCGGCTTGAACCTGATGGATGCTTCCTACGTACCCTACCTTGGAAAGGATCATAGACCTCATAGTTCAGGTGGTAGGGAACTGATGTGAAGGTGGACCTAGGGTCCTATGGTTTTTGTGCTTGATACTCATGGAGGCTCCCAACGTACCCTACCTTGTTAAGGATCAAGGACCTTGTCATTCTGGTGGTTGGAAACTGATGTGAATGTGGACCTGTTATACAATGGTTTTTGGGTTAGAACCTTATGGATGCTTCCTACATACCCTGCCTTGGAAGGATCAAAGACCATGTAGTTCATGTGGTTGGGGGTGTGGAGATTACAATCTAAGATGCCCAGATGTTTTTCATGGTCGGTTCTTGCTCTACTCCCATGTGACTCATGCTCGGTGTGCGAAACAAGAGGCATCAGAGACTTGACGATCACGTCGCAAAAGGTGCATCAATGGGAAGTGGAGTGGGGATTAAACGTAGTTAGTGGCCCAAAGAGGAAACATGGTATTTTCCATGGTTAGCATCCCAAAGAGGTTGGGACTTACTCTAGATGGGAGGCCCGAGGGCGACAAAGAAAAATGGGAGAGGGATTTGGGACTGAATAATGGAGGGACAAGGATGATGCCTCCAACAAGAAAAGATAGGTGGCTTACACCAATGTGGATGCCCTTTCCCCTCAGACAAATGCCACTCCAATAAGAAGTATATCATCCCATGTAGAGACTAGTGGGCCAGGAGAATGTACAAGGTGGGGGCACCCTGCCTGCGAGGCACGAGGTGAGGTTACAGTTTAATGTCATGTACTGGGGATGATGGTTCTTGACAGTTTAATGTCCTGTAGCTCGGACGAGTAGGTTTGCTCCACAACCCTAGGACATACGTATCTGGTACCCTCTACTCATTGGTTCAGAGAGGTGATAGGCAAAGCCATGGTGAGGAGGCGTCATGGAGCAAACCATCAGGGAGTCCATATTAGCGTGGCTATGTGAAGAAGCTATAGCCGTTATTGTTCCTATTCAAAAAATAAAAAGGCTAAGCAATGTCATGTACAGTATCATCCAAGGGACTATGAAATCACATCATGCAAACCAAGAGGGTCGCACTGGAAAAGTATTTTCAATGTAGAGGGGTTCATATTTAGGGGCCTTATAAAGCTCTGCTGCTCTACGTAGTGGATGGTGTTTGTGAAGGGGTGTTCTTCGCGAAGTGGGGTTCCTCAGCCTAAGAATAGGTTAGAGGTGCTTATGGGAGGTTCTTCACAAAGTGTAAAGGCATTCTAGGAGAACTACCTCATGGTGAAAAGGTGCCTCGTGAAGAAAGGAATCGTGAAGCGATGTGTTTCACGAAGTACAATAACCATGCCTTGGCATGCAGATCATGTGTACATGAGAGGTCTTTCGCGAAGCAAAAATTATCTCTGATGACCTGGGTCACTTTGGGGATCCCCTTCCATCATAGAGGCCCTTAGGCTTTTTTAAAGGCATCCCTCTCATAAAATGGGGTTAAACCATGGGAATGCGGAGGAACTTCAAAAAGCAGGAGTACCTCGAATAGCTCATGGTTTGAGATCGAAGGATACTTCACGATTCAGGATCTTGGAATTTGAAATGTTCAATTTTCCATCATTTGGGATGAGGGCGATCCCGATATTTACAGGAAAGAGGTGCCACAAATAGAGCTTAGGCAGCATGAATAGGTACTTGGTTACTTCGCAGCGGGCTCGCGAACGTCAAATGCATTTGTAGAACATCCCACTTTCTTGCTTCGTGGTGGGTCGCGAATGTCAAATGCTTTGGCAGAGCATCCCACCTCCTTACTTTATGGTGGTCTAGCGAATGTCAAATGAGTTCGTGGAGCATCCCGCCTCCTCGCTTCGAGGTGGGTTCGCAAATGTCAAATGTGGTCACGGAGCGTCCCACCTCCTTGCTTCATGGCGGCTGTAGTGATGGGTGTACAACACATGATAGATTCAGGAGGCAATAAATGGGGACTTCTTTTGGGCTTCTTCTCTGCCCCAAATTTTGGCGCCAACAAATTTCCCCCACAAACATGGTGCCACGGAGAGATCAAAGGTCAATGCCGGAGGGTAATTTCCAAAATCCTCTCCCATTCACGATGTCGGCTGGCGAAGAGGGCTTGTGGGGAAGATATTGGATTTGCGGGCCGAGCACACCGCAAAGCTCGACACGAACTGGGCGTGCTGCGAAGCTCCGAAGGCCCGAGCCTATAAATAGGGGATATACCCACTCTTTTTTCCTTTCCCTTCACCGCAAATTTCTCCTTTTGCGCTCTCGATTCACGAAGCTCTGTGTACTCTGCGAGTTTTATCTGTGAATCGAGTCTTTGTGGCACACAATGAGTCCTCGACTATGAGTTTGCGCTCCGAGATCCGGTGCATGAACTCCTAGGTAGTGCTTTGTGAACAGTCTTGACAAGCATTATTCGTGAACACCCTCAGCAAACAAGCTTAGAAAACCAACCCGAAAATCATCCAATATCTAGAACTGAATGGCCCACCTAGAAGTTTCTCAGGGGGTCCGTGCAGATGCAGCCTGGAGGAATGATATGGAAAATAGTCATGGACTAGGAGAGTTAGTTCATATCCACTCGGACCATAGTTCATTTGTGGAGCTTCTATCGGAGAGCCAGAAGAAATACTCGTTGTGTAGGATGTTTTCCTTGTATGGATTTTGGCTGAGGGATGACGTCTTCATCCCTGAAGCAAGTAGGGACGAGCCAGCTTACTAGTTCAGGAGCACACCATGCCAGCACCGATGGTTCAGGGCGGCCGATTGTCATGCCTGGGAGGACTTCATGCCCATCATTGTCATCTTCTGATACAACCATATGAACAATGACAATGAGAAGGCATTGCAGTCGGAGACGTCCCCTCCTCTATACCAAACTATCCTCAAGGTGGCGCTGGGAACCCACAAAAGGGTTGGTCTGAGGAATGGGACCTACGCCAGGGAAGCAACATAATAGATGATTGGGCCTTGGCCAACTAGGTAGGCGCCTCGTGTGAGGAGTTATGATCACATTTGTGAAAATTGGGCCTATATGAGGTAGCTTGGGCTTCTTATTTTCACATCTACCAGCCGAAGCACCTAATGTCGGTGCTTTTGAGACGGTGGTCACCGGGGACCAATACCTTCCACCAGCATCATGGGGAGGTTGGCATCAGCTTATAGGACCTGCATCAGATCTCGGGGGTCCCAATACTGGGGGTGATGTATGATGAATTCCTCCATGTAGTGGGTGCATTTGAGGATCCGGAGCAGATGCTTCGTCTGGCGATGGAATTGATATAGCTTAGGCCAGGAGAGGATAAAGAGGCTGTGAGGGATGTCCACTTTAGGAATTGGTTCAAAAAGTTTCTGAACTTCCCGATAGACTGAAATTTCCCAGTGAGACCTAAAACATGCCCAAAGGGGGCCCAGAGTAATAAACACTCATACTGGCGGCTGTTGGAGGATAGCCAATGGAAGACATGGGCGTTAAGTGTCAGCACTAAGCAACATCCAATAGTAAGCCTGGCGGCATTCATCGTAACTCTCATCAATGGTTGGATCATCCCATTGATGGATACCAACATGGGAGTGTGAATAAGAACTTTCATCATTGCATTCACATTGGCGACAGGAGGGCGGGTCAACCTAGGGATCTTGATTCTCGCCAAGTTGTATAAGATGTTGTGGAACATCAGTGAGGGAAAGAGGCCACAGAAGATATGAAGGTCATTCCACCTCTTATACGGGTGGATAGCGGGACACTTCAGGGGGATCTATGAGTATCTTAACCCCATCTTGCCTCCAGATTTGAAATTCTTCCCCTCGATTTGAAATGCCACAGGGAGTTTTCCATCCAAGCTGACAGCAACATCGGTCTTGAACTGGGTGTAGAGGGTGGAGGAATTCAATTTCCACCCATTTCCATTACTGACGGGGGTATTTTATGATGACATCTGGGGGAAGAAAGAGCATTGGTTCTATCTCTTTTCCTTTCATGGTGGATTCTTGTTGGCCAGGGTGGACTGCGAGCATCTTCGTGAGAGATACACCCCAAACTAGGTTGCAAGGAAATTCTGGTACCTGCAGCGACTGATCCAGCAGGTCTACTTGGAGGAGCATCACAAGGAGGACATGTGTGTGATGAGGCAGATGTGGATCATTTTCACATGCGAATATGGGAAGATGCGGAATGAACTTCCACCACCGACCACCATCCTCGAGCTTGTAATGGAATATGCGCAAAGCTGGGAGGCGGCCTACCTGGGGGAGATGCTGATGTGGCCAACCATTATAGTCGGTGATGGTGAGCTTCCCTGCCCTTGGGACCGACGCGAGAAGGCGACAAGGACATCCCGCAGTGGTGGGGATTCTGTAGTGGTGAGGCCAAGACCAGTTGAGGGGGAACTAGTGTTGGAGGATCTCGTGGCGGCAGTGGACCCGGTGGTCCCAGGAGAACAAAGTCATATGGAGGGGCGGCCACCCAGAGGATTCCGCAGGAATTCTACTCAGGCCCTGGGGAAACAGCCATGCCATATTGACATGCCTGAGAATGCTATCTATTCGGAGGCCTGGAAAATCTAGGATGTCAACCGACAATTCCTTGTCCCATCTTAGTTACGGCAGCACCTTAACTGCCTCCGGATGGACTTGCCATGGATTAGTCCTATTGGAGACGGGTTTGCATTATCTTAGGTGGAATCTAAGTAATACATAGCCAAACTAGAAGACATTATCCACTCCCAAGGTTCCCATCACCTGATGAAAAACTGGGTTAGGGTGCTGTTGGATCGTATGATCCCTTTGCAACTGTTAGCTGCTGACCTGAGGGAGCACTTTCCTCTACCAGAAGTATAACGACCAATACATTAAATATATTTTTATTACTTCAAAATTGAATCATACTTTTTACAACATATAAAAAAACCATGAAAGGATGATATATGTATAGTGTCTTTAGAAACTGGGAAACATAAACAACTGGTTCATAAATCATCTACATTGTCTCCCATTTATTTCATCATATCTAGAGTCCCTTTTGGGATATCCTACTTAATAACCTTCTCCCTGACCTGGGGAAAAACATACCAAACGGTGAGCTCAAATTCTCAGTAAGGGTAAAAAAAGAAATATCAATCACATCATATTCATAAGAACATAACATTTTGGAAATCTTAACATGCAAAAGAGATCATAATTTCATAACATAGGATAAATTATAATAGTGAAATGTAATCCCAAAAATCATAACATAAAACATGAAACATTTTTTCATACACACATAATCATAGATAATCATTTCTTAGTAGTCAAGACTCATTTCCAAGACTATCTTAGCAGACAAAGTCCATTTCTGAACCGAGTTCACTCCTCGTTTCAGTCATGTTTCACTAAACCAGGTTAACCTGCCATTCCATCCATGTCTATCTCATGAGATATAAATCTTTATCCAATGCATTGGAGGGAGATATAGCTCCCTACCATCTCATAATGAATCCATTCTTATGTGTTCCAGAAAATCATAAATCATACATCATCGCATAACCCATGTAATAAAAATGGGATTCTTAATCATCATTCCATCATAAAACAATCCATATAAGATAAAAGGACATCATAAAAATACTTCCATCATAAAATAATCAAAACAATGTAAAAATAGGGATAGAAATAGAACCCTATAGTATCTTATATGGAAAATAATTTTGATAAAACAATTGAACTCCATTCTTGAGGAAAATATCCTTTCTACTTCAAAAACATTTTCTTTTCTTAACATGTCATATAATTTTAAACTAAAAGAAGTTGATTAAAAATAAACTTGAAAACTTTTGAAGGAAGCTTCATGGAAATAATTTTCTAAATATCTATTCATTCTTTATAAGTTAAAAAAACATTCTTCTCGTACTTTGGCTAGAAAAGTCAAAAAGTACCTTGTAGGAAAAACGACAAAAGATTCCGTTCATATCTTTTACTAAAAAATCAAAGAAGGTTAAAATTGGATTTAAAAAATTTTAGGAGGATATAAATAATATTACATATTGAGGAATCATGGATGAGGATGATAAATATTCCCCAGTAAATTCTGAAGAATAAAGAATCTCGGATAAAAATTGAGATTGCGAGATTTTCCCTTACCTTAGGTCCGATTTGCTTCAGAAGTTTCTGAACCTTTTGTATAATGATTATAATAATATCATTTACTTATTCTATAATCATAATAATTTTTATGATATCATATATGGTCATATTCTTATCTTCTTATTAGTAATATTTCATGGATACTTGTTATTTGGGTGTTTATTAACTTTTGTTCAAATGCGTGTTTTGTCGAATAAATTCTTATTTTTTTTAGTTTATATATACCTCATTTCCAGAAAGGTATTAGTGTAATATATATCAAATTTATTAATTAATTTCATTTGTATAATCATTATTCAATGAAGATCATGTAGAACGAGTCACATCACATCGGGGAGACGGTATTCCGTACGTACGCACGAGCGATAATATTGTTCCCACGATCATGGTATTGTATTGGAGTGTATGTATACTATTTCAGAATCAATATAACTTTACAATAATCATATATAGTTATTATTTACACCATTATACCCATCCAAATATGGTGGTGGCGGAAAATAGATTACACCACGGCGTGGAGATGGTATTCTGTGTGTACGCACGGGCGGTGAATTCGTTTTCCGTAGGATGGATAGATGGTGAAATAGGGTTGTTTCATACTTATAATAACATATACATATATGAGTGATACTGATGTTATTACTCCATAATAAAACTACTAAATAGGAATTATTATAAGAAGAAATAATGTTGAAAGAATCGGTAACGGACATTACCTCTTCTTTGAAGCGCCTCTTCCTAACCTCCACTTAGGGCACTAAAAATGGTCATTGAAGAATACCAGGACCTCTAGGATGTTTCCAGGGAAGTTTAGAATATAAATTTTCAGGGTTTGGCTGAGATTGAAGGCTCAAAGTGGAGTTAGTAAGAGAGTGAGGAGGTTCTCTTTTATAAGGGAGGAGAGGGGCACCTTAGGAAAAACCTAAAATATTATTTTATTATGAAGTCATATTCGGTTTTTAATAGCTCCAAATTTATTTATTTATAAAATAAGGTAAGGAGGGGTCCAAATACTCTCATATAACATAATTTATAAAAGTTTAGGTTTCTATTTTAACCTTATCATTTAGATTTAACTTTAAGTTAAATAATTTTACTTTTACCATGTCTTCCTATTTTCTGACACTATAAGGTTAATAAACATACTATAACAAGCCAAAAAAAACACAAAGTTGTTTATTATTAATATATATAACCTTATCTAAGTAATATTTCCGAACCTTATATTTTTAATAATAATATAACAATTAATAATATAATATTTTTTTTAATAAATTTTTTATGTCAAATTCGACACTATTTCATAATCGATTTTTGTGAAAATAATAACAGAATGATTAGTTCGAACAATGTTAATTAAATAAATACTAACATGTCCTATTGACTTATAAAATTAGTGGAATTTATAAAAATTCTCATATTACATTTATTTGTGTATTTATAACATCAATTATGTCAATATTTCATTAATAAGATAATTAATGCATCATCATTGTGTCATAAATAAATTAAATTATATAATGTCTAAAAATTATAAATAAAATACCATTATGTAGGAAATATTTTTAGCGTTATAATTAATATTTATAGTCAAATTTATCTTATATATAACCCTATATTAAAATTTTTTAGTTATTAAACTTTGATGTTAACAATTTTAACTATTCTTTAAATAAAATAATATTAAATGTCCTAATCTAATCCAAGTGGGACTAAATGATAATAAGTTATTACCAAGGTTGTTTGAGGTCGAATTAAACTTATCCAATAGAATTATGACATGTGTTAGGGTAATAATAATATCATTTTTACCCTTAATTACCCTATTTACTTTTAACCGTGGAAAAAAAAGTAAAAAGTTACGATTCACCAAAAATTATTTTCATCTCATTGAACCACATTTCCTTCTTTGATATTAACCATGTCTCTCATATTCTATAAATTCCACTTACAGAAGCGGTAAAATTATGTTTTATATAAATTTTCAAATTCTCATTGGAGGTGGGTAAAAGGTGGTGAAAAGTTCAATAATATTTTTATATATCTAAATTTATTATAAAATGACTCCAATGAATTAAATTAAACTTATATAGGTGTTATGTATCAATTTTGACCGAAAATAAATTTAAATAAAATAAAATAATTCATTAATTTAATAAAAGTCGGGTTTTAAATAGTAACCTAGTGTTTTCACTATTCATTAAAAATTGAAAGTTTTCAGAAAAATACCAAAATTTCACCCTAGGAAAATTTCAATACTCCTAATCCCAAAATGAAGTCCATTTTGAATGATAAAATTTACAAAATTTCAAAAAGTGGGCATTACTATTCATAACGACTAGTTTTAATAATATTTTAATATCACATCGTTGTTTAGTGAAACACGGTATTGCATACAACACAAGCTATCGAGGAAGGTCGTGGGTGTGTATAAAGCAAGCAAAACTATTGTTGTGTGTAGTGAAAGATTCTTTTTATGATGTATATAACATAAAAACAAAATATTTCTCATAAAAATCTCGGGTGTTACATTCTACCCCCCTTAAAATGAATTTCGCCCTTGAAATTCGTCACATGGTAACAAACAGATGAGGATACCTCTCCCTAATAATATCCTCAAGCTCCCATGTAGCTTCTTATAATTGGTTATTCCTCCATAAAAATTTCACCAAGCAAGTGGTCTTGTTCCATATGACTTTCTCGCTACGATAAAGAATCTCTATCGGCTATTCTTCATAAGAAAGATCTTGATCCAGTGGTATAACTTCTGAGCTGAGTACATGTGAAGGATCGGGTATGTACTCTCTTAGGAGAGATACGTGGAACACATCATGAACTTGAGAGAGATTCGGTGGAAGCCCCAATCGGTAAGATACCCTCCAAACATGATCCAGTATATCGAAAGGACCAATATACCTAGGGCTCATCTTTCTCTTCTTTCCAAATCCCATTACTCTCTTACAAGGAGATATTCGTAAGAACACTTTATCACCCACTTCAAACTCTAGGCCTTTTCTTCGATTATAGGGATAACTTTTTTTTTGACTCTGAGCTGCTCTAAAGTGTTTTTGAATAGATTTGAACTTTTCTGCCATCTCATGAACAAGATCAGTTCCAAATAGCTTTCATTCCCCATCTTCATCACAACAAGTTGGAGTTAGGAATTTCTTTTAATAGATAACTTCATAAGGAGCCATATTAATACAGGAGTGAAAGCTATTATTATAAGAAAATTCCACCAAAGGTAGATGTTGATCCAAACCACCTTTTAAATCCATAGATCAAGCTCTTAACATATCTTCTAGAGTTTGAATTGTTCTCTCAGACTGACCATCATTCTGAGGATGATAAGCAGTGTTGAAACTCAACTCTGTATCCAGAGTATGCTGAATACTTTGCCAGAACTTTGAGGCAAACCTCGGATCCCGATCAGATATAATGGAAAGTGGTACTCTATGCAATCTTACCACTTCATATTCATATATCCTGGAAAGCTGATCCATAGAGATATCATATCTAATAGAAATGAATTGTGCTGACTTTGTAAGATGATCATCTATTACTCAGATAGCATTATTGCCTTTGGATGTTTTAGGAAGTCCAGCGACAAAGTCCATAGTGATGTTTTCCCATTTCCATTCGGGTATGGGTAATGGTTGTAACATCCCCTTAGACTTCTGTCTCTCAGCTTTAACTAGCTGAAAAACCAAGCATCGAGAGACATATTCAACAACATCTCTTTTCATGTCATCCCACCAGATGTACTCTTTCAGGTCCCTATACATCTTCGTGCTTCCATGATGAATAGAGAATGAAGAACTATAAGCCTCATCCAACAGCTCCTTCTTTAATTCTTGGATGGGTGGAACACAAACCCTATTCCTGAACTTTATTATCCTATCACAATCAAGGTTGAATTCAGGATCATTCCTCACCTTCTTTTGTAACTCTACATCTTCTTTCTGTGCCTCTTTAATCTTCACATGTATAGATGGCTGAACATTCATTTTAGAAAGATAATATTTCTCCCTTTCCATTATAATTCCACGATCCATCCTTTGTAAATCCATAAATATTAGATCTTTTTTGATCCTCTTCATGGATAAGCTAGCACTGTCTTGTCGACTTAATGAAAATGCCAACTTCTTTACTTTCCTTGGGTGGTAATGAATTGATCAGTCATAATCCTTAATCAACTCCAACCATCTTCTTTGGCACATATTCATCCCTTTTTGTGTGAAAATATACTTTATACTTTTATGATCAGTATACATATCACACCTTTCACCATAAAGATAATTCCTCCCTATATTTAATACAAAGATTACAGCAGCTAACTCCAAATCATGAGTTGGGTAATTTTGCTCAGGGATTTTCAACTGTCGTGAGGCATAAGCTATCACTATATCATTTTCATAAGAACACACCCCAACCCCTTTTTGGATGCATCAATGTAGATCACAAACCTTTCTCCACTACAAGGAAGTGTGAGTACAGGTTTACTGGATAACCTTCTTTTCAACTCCTTGAAATTCTCTTCACATTCCTCCATCCACACGAACTTAACTCCTTTTCGATTCTACATGGTGAGTGGATTAGATAATCATGAAAAATATTTCACAAAACGTCGATAATATCCAGCCAAACCAAGAAAACATCATATCTCAGTTACTATTGTTGGTCTTGACCATCTTTCGATAACCTCTTTTTTTGCTGGATCCACAGATATCACCTCTTTTGAGATTATGTGACCCAAAAATGCATCTTTTTGAATCCAAAATTCACACTTGGTAAATTTGTAATAAAGCTTCTCCTTTCTCATGGTCTTCAATAAAATTATCAAGTGATCTTAATGTTCTTCCTTTCTCTTTGAATAGAAAATAATATCGTCTATAAAGACTACCACAAACTGATCATGATAGTCTCTAAAGACTCTATTCATCAGATCTATGAAGATTGAAGGGGTATTAGTAAGTCCAAATGGAATCACTATAAATTCATAGTGTCCATACCTTGTACAGAAAGTCTGCTTTGGTATATCATCCCTTTTGAACCTTAATTAATGATACCCAAAATAAAGATCAATCTTGGAAAAGTATTAAGCTCGGCATAGTTGGTCAAATAATTCATCAATGCATGGGAGAGGATATTTTTTCTTAACAGTGATCTTGTTAAGTTCTCGATAATCAATGCAGGGTCTCATTGAACCATCTTTCTTCTTAACAAATAGAACATGTGCTCCCCAAGGTGATGCACTAGGGCGTATGAATCCCTTATCAGGATTCCCTTATAGTTTCTTCTTCAATTCCCGCAACTCGATTGGGGCCATTCTATAAGGTGTCTTTGAAATAGGAAAAGCACCTCGTACGAGTTCTATTGAAAACTCAACTTCATGATTTAGTGGAAGACCCGACAATTCCTCCGCAAATAAATCATCAAACTATCATAAAATGAGTATATTATTAATCGTGAGTTTCTCTCCAACCATTTGAGATAAATAACCTTCATTTAGAGGAATCAAGACCCATAAGATGGAAGAAATTTCCACTGGAAGGTTATGTTCATCCGTGCATCGATAGACGATCATAGATTGATCTGGAATATGAAATGGGACTTCCCTTATTTGGAAATTGTTATGGGATCGATATAAAGAATTCCAATCCATTCCAAGAATCACATAAAATTCCACTATAGGAAGGATCACTAGAATTGCAGGAATCACTTTCCCACAAACTTCAATCTGATAAGAATTATAAACATTTGATGCTACTGTTGTGCCATTAGGGGTTATCACAGCTAACTCAACATCTAATTGTTGAGGTAATATGGCGATATCCTTAGAAAATTATTCAGAAATAAAAGAGTGGGTGGATCCAAAATTAAATAAAACATTTTCTACTTTTGAGTGGATGGTAAGTGTACCTTTCACCACTTCACTATCGTACTCCACATCATCGATAGAAATTGGATTTGACTTCCCTTTGTCTTTATCTTTAAGAGTTTGTTGACGTAAATCATCATCAACAACCCTTGGATTAGGGAATTCATTAGCATAATGCCCCATTTCCTTGCACTTGTATCATTGAAGTGTAGGAGGTGAACCCTGTGTATCCTTTTCTTTATTCGCATCACTGGACATATTCTTCCCATCATTGCAGTATTCAAATTTCCAATGAACTTCTTTTCCACATTTGAAACATTTACTTGTCCCTTTAAGAAAACTCCCTCTATGATTCTTTCCACACTTTGAGCATAAGGGAAAACTCATCATCTTTTCAGTGTGCACTTTATATTTTCCTTCGAATTCCATTTTCTACTTCTTATCAAACCCATATGACTAATGGGTACTCCATTCTCCATCTCAACCTTGAGGTCACAACAAACAACTTCCTCATAGCTATTGAAGTCCCTTATGGATAACGCCCTTTGCTGACTTGGTTATAATCCACTAAAGAATCGATCAATATTACTCTCAGGTTGGACAATAATCCCAGAAGCGTACCTTGAAAGTCTTGTAAAATTTGCTTCCTAGGTACCAACAGATTCATCATCCTTTTTCTTTAGTTCAAAAACTCTTTCTCCATCCTTGTTCAAAGAATACGGGGGAATTACTTATTGAAAAATAAGTTCTTGAACTCGTCCCATTCTATGGACTTAATTTCATCTCTTTGCCTCGTATTCTTGATAAGATTCCACCATCTATCAGCATCACCTTCCAAACGATACACTGCTAAGATGACTTTGTCCTGTTTAGAACATTGTAGAACTGAAAATATCTTTTCAATGGTACTAATCCATTGTTCAACCACTAATGGATCAGAAGAACCTCTAAATGAAGGTGGACGTTGCCTCATGAATTATTCAACAGAATGTTGATCCTTTTTTTGTTCGTTTGGAAGTCCCGCATGGTTCATAGCTTGAGAAAGTTGTGTGAGCATGGATAAAAGATTTTTCATTCCATCTCCCATAAAGATTGGTTTCTCAGGGGGGACAATCATTTCATTTCCCGTCACATTCAGCATTAACATGGTTACTTTGGGTTCCAGCCATTGACTAAAACCAATAAGCATAGTGTGAGAAACAATAATCATAATAGGAAAACCACATAATCAAGAATAAAATTTTACACAGAAGGTCTTATCATAGGTTATTCATGTCCATTTCTAAAACACTAATATTGTGTTCTATGCTTTGACATATCCTTAGGGTTCTTACTAGGGCTATCACATCCTAGTTTCCAAAGGTTGACTATACCTTTCCTCTGATACCAACTATAACGACCCATACTTTACAAACATTGTTATTACTTCAATATTGAAGCAAACTTATTAAAACATATAAAAAACCCATGAAAGGACCATATAGGTATAGTTTATTTTGAGACTGGGAAACATAAACACCTGGTTCATAAATCATCTACGATGTATCCCATTTATTTCATCATATCTAGAGTCCCTTTTGGAATATCCTACCTAATAACCTTCTTCCTGACCTGGGAAAGAAAACATACAAAAGGGAGAGCTCAAATTCTTATTAAGGGTAAACAAATGAAATATCAATCACATAATATTAATAAGAACATAACATTTTGGAAATCTTAACCTACAAAAGAGATCATAATTTCATAAAATGAGATAAATCATCGTAGTGAAATGAAATCCCAATAATCATAAAATAAAACATGAAACTTTGTGGCATATATACATAATAATAGAAAATCATTTCTTAGTAGTCAAGAATCATTTCCAAGAATATCCTAGTGGACAAAGTCCATTTTTGAATTGTGTTCACTCCTCATTTTAGTCTTGTTTCACTGAACCAGATTAACCTGCCATTCCAGCCATGTCTATCTCATGAGATATAAATCATTACCCAATGAATTGGAGGGAGATATTGGTCCCACCCATCTCATAATGAAACAATTCTTATGTGTTCCACAAAATCATAAATCATACATTATAGCATAACCCATGTAATAAAAATGAGATTCATAATCATCATGCCATCATAACACAATCCATATAAGATAAAAGAACATCATAAAAATAATTACATCATAACATAATCAAAAAAATGTAAAAATAGAGATATAAATAGAACCCTATATTATCTTATATGGAAAATTATTTTGATAAAACACTTTAACTCGATTCTTGAGGAAAATATCCTTTCTACTTCAAAAATATCTTCCTTTCTTAACGTGTCATATAATTTTAAACTAAAATAAGTTTATAAAAATAAACATGAAATCCTGTGATGGAAGATTCATGGAAATAATGTTCTAAAAATCCATTAATGTCGTATATGTTAAAAAAATCATTCTTCTCATACTTTGGCCGAAAAAGTCAAAAATTACCTCGTACGAAAAACGACAAAAGATTCCTTTCATATATTTTACTAAAAACTCATCAAAGGGTAAAATTTGATTTAAAAAATTGTATGAGGATATAAATAATATTACATATTGAGGATACATGGTTGTGGATGATAACTATTCCCCAGTAAATTCTGAAGTGTAACCAATCTCAGGTAAAAGTTGAGATTGTGAGATTTTCCCTTACCTTAGGTCTGATTTTCTTCGTAAGTGTCCTAACCACTTGTATAATGATTTAAATAATGTAATTTAGATATTCCATAATCATAATCATTGTTATGATATCATATATGGTCACATTTTTAGCTTCTTATTAGTAATATTTCATTGCTACTTGTTATTCGGGTGTTTATTACTTTTTGTTCTTATGCGTGTTTTGTCGAACAAATTCTTATTATTATTTTTAGGTTATAGATGCCTCATATCCAGAATGGTGTTAGTGTATTATGTATCATATTTATTCATTGAATTCATTTATATAATCATTTTTCAATGAAGATCATGTAGAATGAGTCTCATCACATCATGGAGATGGTATTCCGTACGTACGCACGAGCGATGATATTGTTCCCATGATTGTTGAATTATATTGGAGTGTATGTATACTATTTCAGAATAAATATCACTTTTCAATAATCATATATAGTTATTATTTACACCATTATACCCATCCATGTAAGGTTGTGGTGGACAATAGATTACACCACTTCTTGGAGACAGTATTCCGTACGTATGCACGCGCAGTGACTTCGTTTTCTTTAGGATGGATTGATGGTGAAAAAGGGTTGATTCATACTTATAATAAAATATAAATATATTAGTGATATTGATGTCATTACTTCATAATGAAAGAAATAATTAAGAATAAATATAAGAAGAAATAAAGTTTAAAGAATCGGTAATGGACATTACCTCTTCTTTGAAACGCCTCTTCTTAACCTCCACTTAGGGCCTTGAAAATGGTCATTGTAGATAAAAAATACCTCTAGGGTGTTTCTAGGGAAGTGTAGAAGATAAATTGGAAGGGTTTGTACGAGCTTTAAGTCTCATCATTGTGTTAGTAAGAGAGGGAGGAGGTTCCCTTTTATAAGGGAGGAGAGGGGCACCTTAGGAAAAACTAAAAATATTATTTTATTATAAAGTCATATTCGGGTTTTAATAGCTCCAAATTGATTTATTTGGAAACTAAGGTGGGGATGGGTAGAAATACTCTCATCAAATAGAATTTATACATGTTTAGGTTTCTATTTTAAACTTATCATTTAGATTTAACTTTAAGTTAAATAATTTTACTTTTACTGTGTCTTCTTTTTTTCTTACACTATAAGGTTAATAAACAAAATATAACCAGACAAACGAACCCAAAGTTGTTTATTATTAATATATATAACCTTATATAAGTAATTTTCTCTGAACCTTATATTTTTAGGAATAATATTACAATTAATAATATAATATTTGTTTTAAAAGCTATTTTATGTCAATTTTGACACTATTTGGTAATAGATTTTTTGTGAAAATCATAACAGAATTATTAGTTCGAATAAATTTACTTAAATCAATAATAACATGTCATATTAACCTATAAAATTTGTTTAATTCATAAAAATTCTCAAATTACATTTATTGGGGTATTTATAACATCAATTATGTCAATAATTCATTAATAAGATAATTACTACATCATCATTGTGTCAAAAATAAATTAAATTTTTTAATGTATAAAAATTATAAATAAAATACCATTCGGTAGTAAATCTTTTTAGTCTTCTAATTAATATTTCTAGTCAAATTTATCTTATGTATAACCCTATATTAAAAATTTTTTAGTTATTAAACATTGATTTTAACTATTTTAACAATTCATTAAATAAAATAATATTAAATGTCCTAATCTAATCCAACTGGGCCTAAATGGTCATATATTATTCCTAAGGTTGTTGTTGGTCTAATTAAACTTATCCAATAGAATTAGGTCATGTTTTAGGATAATAATAATATCATTTTTACCATTAATTACCCTATTTACTTTTAACCGGGGTAAAAAAATGTAAAAAGTTACTATTCACCAAAAATTATTTTCATCTCATTGAACCACATTTTAGTCCTTGATATTAGGCATCTCTCTCGGAGTTTCGAAATTCCACTCACAGAAGCGGTAAAATTCTGTATTATGTAAATTTTCAAATTCTCTTAGAATGTGGGTAAAATACGATGAAAAGTTCAATAAAATTTTTATATGTCTAAAATTATTATAAAATGACTCCAATGAATTTAATCGAACTTATATAGGTGTTATGTATCAATTTTTACCTAAAATAAATTTAAATAAAATAAAATAATTAATTAATTAAATAAATAGTTGGTTTTTAAATAGTAACCCAGTGTTTTCACTATTCATAAAAAATTAAATGTTTTCAGAATAATACAAAAATTTCACCCTAGGCTAATTTCGATACTCCGAATCCAAAAATGAAGTCCATTTTGAATGCTAAAATTTTCAAAATTTCAAAAAGTGGGTATTACTATTCATAATGGCTAGTTTCTATAATATTTTAATAACATATCGTTGTTCAGTGAAACTCGGTATTGCGTTCAATGAATGCTATCGAGGGAGGTTGCGGTTTCATATAAAGTAATACAAGATAGTTTTGTGTGTAGTGAAATATTACTTTGATTATGTATATAACATAAAAACAAAATATTTCTCATAAAAATCTTGGGTGTTACATTCTACCCCCTTAAAATTAATTTCTCCCTCGAAATTCGTCACATGGTAACAAACAAATGAGGGTACCTCTCCCTCATCATATCCTTAAGCTCTCATGTAGCTTCTTCTAATTGGTGGTTCCTCCATAAAACATTAACCAAGAGAGTGGTCTTGTTCCATGGGACTTTTTCGCTACGATCCAGAATCTCTATCGGCTGTTCTTCATAAGATAGATATTTCCACTACTGGAAATGCTAGTTTTACCAACGCTTACATCCCAACGGTTTACATTAACCGTTGGGAATGGCTATCTATACCAACAGTTTCTACAAACCGTTGGTATAGATGAATTTATACAAGTTTTTACTAACGGTTTTACAAAATCGTTGGTAATGGCCTTTGATTATACTTTTTTACCAACAGTTTAAGTAAACCATTTGTAAAGACATATATTCCCAACGAGTATTAACAACCGTTGGGAAAAAATTACCCTAAAAACATATCGGGCATCCATTCCCCCTCCACTCGATTGCAGTTCTACTCCATGCCCTAAATCCAATCTTTCTCTTTCCAAACATATTCCACATATCGATCCATCTTCAATCACGGAATTGTTTTCTCCTATACATCAAATCTGTAAGTGATTCCTTTATTTTTTTTGTTCTTCAATTATATGTTTTTGTTTTCATTTTGATTTGACTGAAAGGGGATCATTGTTTTCATTAATCATGGTTGTGGTTGGTCATTTAGGATGTAATATAGTATGACGTAATTTTACTTGATATATCCAATATTATTATTGATTTATGTTCAATTTTATTACAAGTGATGTTGTTTTCAGTTTTGATTTGGCCGAAAGGTGTGGGGGTTGTCGGGGGGTCAATGGGGGTTGTCTGGGGTGAGTGGGGGTTGTTCGAGGGGTGAGGGATGTCCTGGGTGATTGGGGATTGTCCGAGAGGTGGGGGGTTGTCTGGGGTGAGTGGAGGGCTGTCCGAGGGGTGGAGGGGGCTGTTCGGGGTGAGTGGGGGTGTTTGAGGGTTGGGGGTTGTCTGGGGTGAGTGGGGGGGCTGTCTGAGGGGTGGTGGGGGCTGTCCGGGGTGAGTGTGGGGTTGTCCGAGGGGTGGCGGGGGCTGTCCGAGTGGTGGGGGGCTGTCTGAGGTGAGTAGGGGGTTGTCTGAGGGGTGGGGGATGTCCATGGTGAGTGGGGGCCATCCGAGGGGTAGGGGTATGTCTGGGGTGAGTGTGCTACTGTTCGGGGCGTGGGGGGTTGTCCGAGGGTTGGGGGGCTGTCCGGGGTGAGTGTGGGGCTGTCCGAGTGGTGGGGGTTGTCCGGGGTGAGTGGGAGGCTGTCTGGGGTGAGTGGGGGTTGTCCGGGGTAATCCTGTGTGGTGGACATTGATCTCCCTAGGAAGAATGTTTTAAATAAAAAATTCCTTTATGGAATTAAAACATTATCGTGAGGACATCGCTTTTTCAAACATAATCAAAGATAGTTGATTCATTGTAGAGAAGTACACCTTAGGGATCCAAATAAAAATAAATTGATATAAGACTTTTGAAAATGGAGTAAAATTGAACATTGGGATCCAATTGAAATAATACTTTCATTAATGGCTGCATTAATGTTTTATTTCAATTAATGTTTTCATTAATGTTTTCATTAATTAATGTTCTTTCTTGTGTGTATGAATTTTTTTCTGATTGATTTGGGTGTGGGGGGGTCCGAGGGGTGGGGGATGTTCGGGGTGAGTAGGGGGTGTCCTAGGGGTGGGGGATGTCTGGGATGAGTAGAGGGATGTCCGAGGGGTGGCAGGGGATGTCCGGGGTGGGTGGGGGTGTCTGAGGTGTGGGGGGTTGTCCAGGGTGAGTAGGGGCTGTCTGAGGGGTGGCGGGGGCTGTCCGGGGTGAGTGGGGGGCTGTCCGAGGGGTGGCAGGGGCTGTTCGGGGTGAGTGGGGAGCTGTCCGAGTGGTGTGGGATGACTGAGGTGAGTGGGGGCTGTCTGAGGGGTGGGGGATGTCGAGGGTGAGTGGAGGGCCATCTAAGGGGTGGGGGACTGTTCGGGGTGAGTGGGCTGGTGTTCGAGGGGTGGGGGAAGTTCGAGGGTTAGGGGGCTGTCCAGGGTGAGTGTGGGGTTGTCCAAGGGTTGGGGGTTGTCTGGGTTGAGTGGGGGCTGTCCGGGGTGAGTGGGGGGCTGTCCGGGGTAAGTGTGTGTGGTTGACATTGATCTCTCGAGGAAGAATATTTTAAATAAAAAATTCCTCAATGGAATTAAAACATTATAATGAGGACATTTCTTTTTCAAACAAAATCTATGACAGTCGATTCATTGTAGAGAAGTACACCTTAGTGATCCAAATAAAAATAAATTGATATATGACTTTTGATAATGGAGTAAAATTGAAAATTGGGATCCAATTGATATAAGACATTCATTAATGGTTGCATTAATGTTTTATTTCAATTAATGTTTTCATTAATGTTTTCCATAATGATTTCATTAATTAATGTTCTTTCTTGTGGGTATGAATTTTTTTCTGATTGATTTGGGTATGGGGGGTCCGAGGGGTGGGGGCTGTTTGGGGTGAGTGGGGGTTGTCTGAGGGGTGGGGGGCTGTCCGGGGTGAGTGGAGGGTTGTCCGAGGGGTGGCGGGGGCTGTCTAGGGTGAGTGGGGGGGTGTCTGAGGGGTGGGGGGTTGTCCAGGGTGATGTGGGGGGTTGTCCGAGGGGTGGTCGGGGCTGTCTGGGGTGAGTGGGGGGCTGTCTGAGGGGTGGGGGGGGGGGGGGGCTGTCCGAGGTGAGTGGGGGGTTGTTCAAGTGGTGGGGGTTGTTCGAGGTGAGTGGGGGGCTGTCTGAGGGGTGGGGTGATGTCCACGGTGAGTGGGGGGCCGTCCGAGGGGTGGGGGTTGTCCGAGGATAGTGGGCTGGTGTTCGAGGGGTGGGTGGGCTGTCCGAGGGTTGGTGGGCTGTCTGGGGTGAGTGTGGGGATATCCGAGGCGCGGTGTGGCCGGGACCACTCAAACTACATCACTTTTGTTCAAAATGGACTTATTTTTATGTGAAAACACCAACTGACATACGGGAAACCAACCAAACGCCTTCTGATTGTGTTTACACATTAGTAAAATGATCCATGTGTCATATTTGATGTGTAAGAGTCAACCCCTCCTCAATCCGAGGTGCGGTGTGGCCGACACCACCCAAACTGTCCCTCTTTTGTTTAAAATGGACAATATTTTACATACATACGCCAAACTGATAAAAAGGGTTCTGATTCTGTTGATAATTTTTCACAACGATCCATGACTCATATTTGATGTTTATGAGTCAACCCCACCCCAATCTGAGCCTCGGTGTGGCCGACACCACTCAAAGTGCCTCTGTTTTGTTAAAAATTGACTTAATTTTAAGTGAAATCAACAACTGACATACGGAAAATCGAACAAATGCATTCATATTCTATTTAAACATAAGTAAAATGATCCATGGGTCAAATGTGATGTGTAAGAGTCAACTTCGCCTCAATCCAAGGCACGGTGTGGCCGGGACCACTCAAACTGCCTCACTTTTTTTCAAAATGGACTTATTTTTAAGTGAAAACACCAACTGACATATGGGAAACTGACCAAACACATTCTGATTGTGTTGAAACATTAGTAAAACAATCAATGGGTCATATTTGATGTGTACAAGTCAAGTCTACCTCAATCCGAGGTGCGGTGTAGCCGTCACCACCCAAAATATCCTTCATTTGTTTAAAATGGACAATATTTTACGTACATAGGACAAACCGATCAAACAGATTCTGATTGTGTTGATACTTTTTTACAATGATCCATGACTGATATTTGACATGTAAGAGTCAACTCTGTCTCAATATGAGGCCTAGTGTGGCCGACACCACTCAAAGTGCCTCTGTTTTGTTAAAAATGGACTTAATTTTAAGTGAAATCAACAACTCACATACGGAAAACTGACCAAACGCATTCAGATTCTACTGAAACATAAAGAAAACGATGTATGGGTCAAATTTGATGTGTACGAGTCAACCCCGCCTCAATATGAGGCCCGCTGTGTCTGACACCACTCAAAGTGCCTCTGTTTTGTTAAAAATGGACTTAATTTTACGTGAAATCAACAACTGACATACAGAAAACTGAACAAACGCATTCGAATTCTGTTGAAACTTAAGGAAAACGATCCACGGTACAAATTTGATGTGTACGAGTCAACTACGCCTTAGACCGAGGCATGGTGTGGCCAGGACCACTCAAACTACATCACTTTTGTTCAAAATGGACTTATTTTTAAGTGAAAACACCAACAGACATACGGGAAACTGACCAAACGAATTCAGATTGTGTTGAAACTTTCTAAAAATGATACATGGGTAATATGTGATGTGTACGAGTCAATATAGCCTCAATCTGAGGTCTATTGTGGCTAACACCACCAAATTGTCCTTCATTTTTTTAAAATGGACAATATTTTACGTACATAGGCCAAACCGATCAAACGGATTCTGATTGGGTTGATACATTTTCACAATTATACATGACTCATATGTGACGTTTACGAGTCAACTTCATCTCAATCCGAGACCCAGTGTGGCCGACACCACTCAAAGTGTCTCTGTTTTGTTAAAAATGGACTTAATTTTAAGTGAAATCAACAACTGACTTATGGAAAACCGACCAAACGCATTCGGATTCTGTTGAAACTTATGGAAAACGATCTATGGGTCAAATATGACGTGTATGAGTCAACCTCTCCTCAATATGAGGCCCATTGTGGCCGACACCACTCAAAGTTCCTCTGTTTTGTTAAAAATGGACTTAATTTTAAGTGAAATCAACAACTGACATACGACAAACTAACCAAACGCATTCATATTCTATTGAAACTTAAAGAAAACGATATATGGGTCAAATTAGACATGTACGAGTCATCCTCGCCTCAATATGAGTCCTTCTGTGTCCGACACCACTCAAAGTGCCTCTGTTTTGTTTAAAATGGACTTAATTTTAAGTAAAATCAACAACTGACATACGACAAACTGACCAAACACATTCGGATTCTATCGAAACATAATTACAACGATCCATGGGTCAAATATGACGTGTAAGAGTCTACTCTGCCTCAATATGAAACACGGTGTGGCCGGGACCACTCAAACTGTCTCTCTTTTGTTCAAAATGGATTTATTTTTAAGTGAAAACACCAACTGACATACGGGAAACTGACCAAACACAATCGGACTATGTTGACACATTATAAAAACGATCCATGTGTCTATTATGACGTGTATGAGTCAACCCCACCTCAATACGAGGCGAGGTGTGGTCGGAACCACCCAAATTGTCCCTCTTTTGTTTAAAATGGACAATATTTTACATATATACCCAAACCGATCAAAAGGTTTCTGATTGTGTTTATACATTTTCACAACGATCCATGACTCATATGTGATGCGTATGAGTCAACACCACCTCAATCTGAGTCTTGGTGTGGCTGACACCACTCAAAGTGCCTCTGCTTTGTTAAAAATGGACTTAATTTTAAGTGAAATCAACAACTAACATACAGAAAACTGACCAAACGCATTCGGATTTTGTTAAAAATTAAGAAAAACGATCATTGGGTCAAATGGGATGTGTATGAGTCAACTCCGCCTCAATCTGTGGTGCGGTGTGGTCGGGACCACTCAAATTGCCTCACGTTTGTTCAAAATGGACTTATTTTTATGTGAAAACACCAACTGACATATGGGAAACTGACCAAACGCATTCTGATTTTGTTGAAACTTTAGGAAAAAGATACATGGATAATATGTGATGTGTAAGAGTCAACCCCGCCTCAATATGAGGTGTGGTGTGGCCGAAACCACCCAAACTATCCATCATTTGTTTAAAATGGACAATATTTTACGTACATAGGCCAAATAGATCAAATGAATTATGATTGTGATGATACATTTTCACAATGATACATGACTCATATGTGACGTGTAAGAGTCAAATCTGTCTCAATCTAAGGCCCAGTGTGGCTGAAACCACTCAAAGTGTCTCTGTTTTGTTAAAAAGGACTTAATTTTAAGTGAAATCAACAACTGACATATAGAAAACCAACCAAACGCATTCGGATTCTGTTGAAACTTAAATACAATGATCTATGGGTCAAATTTGACGTGTACGAGTCAACCTAGCCTCAATCTGAGGCCCGTTGTGGCCGACACCACTAAATGTTCCTCTGTTTTGTTAAAAATAGACATAATTTTAAGTGAAATCAACAACTGACATACGGAAAACCGAACAGACGCATTCGGATTCTGTTGAAACATAAGTAAAACTATCCATGGGTAAAAAGTGACATGTAAAAGTCTACTCTGCCTCACTCCAATGCGCGGTGTGGCCGGGACCACTCAAACTGCCTCTCTTTTGTTCAAATGGACTTCTTTTTAAGTGAAAACACCAACTGACATATGGGAAACTGACCAAACACATTCAGACTATGTTGACATTTTAGGAAAATTATTCATGTGTCTATTTTGATGTGTATGATTGAGAGTCAACCCCGCCTCAATATGAGTCGTGGTGTGGCCCCCTCCACTCTAAGTGGCTCACTTTTATATGAATTGGAAACCGTTTTAAGTGAAAATAAAAAAGGACATACGGAAAACTGACCAAACGCATTAGGATTCTGTTGAAACTTTAGGACAATGATACATGGGTCTATTGAGATGTTTAAGAGTCAACCTCGCCTCAATCTGAGGCGCGATTTGGCAGGTATCACTCTTACTGTTTGTCTTTTGTTTAAAATGGACATAATTTTAAGTACATATGGAAAACTGACCAAACAGATTCTGATTGTGTTGACACTTTAACACAATGATCAATGGGTCATATGTGGCGTGTATGAGTCAAACGCACCTCAATTAATGTCAAGGTGTGGTCGAAACCACTCAAAGTGTATCTATTTTGTTTAAAATGAACAAGATTTTAAGTAAAAATAACAAATAGCATATGGAAAACCGACCAAACGCATTCGGATTTCGTTGAAACTTTAGGACAATGATCAATGGGTATATTGTGACATGTACGAGTGAACCACTCAAAGTGTCTCTCTTTTGTATATGTATATTTATAATTACGTATGTTTATATTCTAAATGATTATATATGTTTGTATTTTTTTGTGTATGTATGTTTATAATTATGTTATGAATTATGTACATGTTTGTCATCAAATTATACATCATATGTTAAATGTATATGAATTAAAATGAATTATGATTTAGTTCTTGATGTTCATCAAATTATATCAAATTATTGCAGGACACCTCCACCTCTGCCTGCTTTGCAAATTGCAGGGATGCTGTGCAATTTGCACATAGGGTATGCCAACGATTTGAAACCGTTGGCATAGGTCTTGTAGGAATAATTTTACCAACGGTTCAACAACTGTTGGGAAATCCCCTCCTCCTTTGGTTTTTCCAAAGATTAATAAAAACCGTTGGTAAAACCTTTCCCAACGGTTTTATGAGAACCATTGGGAAAGGCTAACTCTCCTACCGCTACTATAACGGTTCTATGTAAACTGTTGGGAAAAGCTTTTCCCAACGGCTTACTTGCCTACGGTTTGCTGAACCGTTGGTATAAATTATACCAATGGTTCAGCAGCCTTTACCAAGGGTTCTGAACCGTTGGTAAAACCCATGTTTCCAGTAGTGTGTTCTAGCGGTATAACTTCTGAGATGAGTACATGTGAAGGATCGAGTATGTACATTCTCAGGAGAGATACATAGAACACATCATGAACTTGAGAGAGATTCGGTGGAAGCCCCAATCGGTAAGCTACCTCCCTGACATGATCTAGTATTTCAAAAGGACTGATATGCCTAGGGATCAGCTTTCCCTTCTTTCGAAGTATCATTACACTCTTCCAAGGAGATATATGTAAGAACACATTATCACGCACTTCAAACTCTAGGTCTTTTCTTCGATTATTGGCATAAATATTTTGTCAACTCAATGCAGCTCTAATGTGTTGTTGAATAGATCTGACCTTTTCTTCCATCTCATCAACAAGATCAGGTCCTAATAGATTTTTTCCCCAACAACATCCCAGAAAGTTGGAATTCGGCATTTCTTTCCATAGAGAACATCATAAGGAGCCATCTAAATACTGGAGTGAAAGCTATTATTATAAGAAAATTCCACCACAGGAATATGTTGGTCCCAAACAACTTTGAAATCCATAGAGTAAGATCTTAACATATCTTATAGAGATTGAATTGTTCTCTTAGTCTGACTGTCTGTTTGAGGATGATAAGCAGTGCTGAAACTCAAATCTGTATCCAGAGTATGCTGATGACTTTTCCAGAACTTTGAGGTAAACCTCGGATCCTAATTAGATATAATGGAAAGTGGTACTCCATGCAATCTTACCACTTCCTTTACATATATCCTGACAAGCTGATCCAAAGAGAAATCCTCTCAAATAGCAATGAAGTGTGTTGACTTTGTAAGACGATCAACTATGTCCCAGATAGCATTATTGCCTTTGGATGTTTTAGGAAGTCCAGGGACAAAGTCCATAGTGTTGTTTTCTCATTTCCATTTAGGTATGGGTAATGATTGTAACATCCCCTTAGACTTCTATCTCTCAGTTTTAACTTGCTGACAAACCAAGCATTGAGAGACATATTCAACAACATCTCATTTCATGTCATCCCACCATAAGTACTCTTTCAGGTCCCTATACATTTTCGTTCTTCCAGAATGAATAGAGAATGAAGAACTATGAGACTCATCCAACAAATCCTTCTTTAATTCTGGGATGGGAGGAACACAAACCCGATTCCTGAACTTTATTATCCCATCACAATCACGGATGAATTCAGGAACATTCCTCACCTTCTTTTGTAACTCTACATATTGAATCTGTGCCTCTTTAATCTCCGCATGTATAGATGGGTGAACATTAATTTTAGAATGATAAGATTTCTCCCCTTCCATTATAATACCAAGATCCATCCTTTGTAAGTCCATAAATATTAGATTTTTTGTGATCCTCATCGTGGATAAGATAGCATGGTCTTGTTGATTTAATGCATCTGCCACCTTGTTCGCTTTCCCTAGGTGGTAATGAATTGAGCAGTAGTAATCCTTAATCAACTCCAACCATCTTCTTTGACGCATATTCAGCTCCTTTTGTGTGAAAATATACTTTCAACATTTATGATTAGTATAAATATCACACCTTTCACTATAAAGATAATGCCTCCAAATCATTAATGCAAAGATTATCGCAGCTAACTCCAAATCATGAGTTGGGTAATTTTTCTCATGGATTTTTAACTTTTGTGAGGCATAAGCTATCACCATATCGTTTTTCATAAAAACACAACCCAACCCCTTCATGGATGCATCACTGTAGATCACAAACCTCTCTCCACTACAAGGAAGTGTGAGTACAGGTGAACTGGATAACCTTCTTTTCAACTCCTTGAAATTCTCTTCACATTCCTCCATCCACGTGAACTTAACTCCTTTTCGAGTCAACCTGGTGAGTGGATTAGATAATCATGAAAAATATTTCACAAAACGTTTATAATATCCATCCAAACCAAGAAAACTTCAGATCTCAGTTACTGTTATTGGTCTTGACCATGTTTTGAGAACCTCTGTTTTTTCTGGATCCATAGATATCCCTTCTTTTGAGATTATGTGACCCAAAAATGAATCTTTTTGAAGCCAAAATTAACACTTGGTAAATTTGGCATAAAGCTTCTCCTTTCTCAGGGTCTTCAATACAATTCTCAATTGATCTTCATGTTCTTCCTTGCTCATTGAATAGACAATAATATCGTCTATAAAGACTACCACAAACTCATCAAGATAGTTTCTAAAGACTCCATTAATCAGATCCATGAAAATAGAATGGGCATTAGTAAGAGAAAATGGCATCACTATAAATTCATAGTGTCCATACCTTGTACGGATAGTCATCTTTGGTATATCCAACCTTTTGAACCATAATTGATGATACCATGAATGAAGATCAATCTTGGAAAATTATTGAGCTCGGAGTAGTTTGTCAAATAAGTCATCAATGCGAGGGAGAGGATATTTGTTCTTGATAGTGATCTTGTTAAGTTCTCGATAATCAATGTTGAGTCTCATTGATCCATCTTTCTTCTTATCAAATAGAATAGGTGCTCCCCAAGGTGACACACTAGGGCATATGAATCCCTTATCAAGATTCTCTTGGAGTTGCTTCTTCAATTACTACAACTCAATTGGGGCCATTCTATAAGGTGTGTATGAAATAGGAAAAGCACCCGGTATGAGTTCTATTGAAAACTCATCTTCATGATTTGGTGGAAAACCCGACAATTCCTGTGGAAAGACATCATCAAACTCTTGTACAATGGGCATATTCTTAATTGTGAGTTTCTCTCCAACCATTTGAGATAAATAACCTTCATTTAGAGGAATCAAGACCCATAAAATGGAAGAAATTTCCACTGGAAGGTTATGTTCATCCTTGCATTGATAGACGATAATAGATTGATCTGGAATATGAAATGTGACTTCCCTTCTTTGAAAATTAATATGAGACTCATATAAAGAAATCCAATCCATGCCATGAATCACATAAAATTCTACTATAGGAAGGATCAAAAGATTTTCCGGAATCACTTTCCCACAAACTTCAATCGGAGAAGAATTATAAACTTTTGATGTGACTGTTGTGCCATTAGGGGTTTTCACAGATAACTCAATATCTAATTGTTGATGTAATATGGTGATACCCTTAGAAAATTCATCAGAAATAAAAGAGTGGGTGGATCTAGAATCAAATAAAACATTTTCCACATTAGAGTGGATGGTAAGTGTACCTTTCATCACTTTTCTATCGTACTCCACATCATTAATAGAAATTGTATTTGAATTTCTTTTTTCTATATCCTTAAGAGTTTGTTGACGTCAATCATCATCAACAACCCTTCGATTAGGGAATTGATTAGCATGATTCCCCATTTCCTTGCACTTGTAACATTGAATTGTAGGAGGTGCACCCTGTGTATCCTTTTCTTTGTTCGCATCACTAGACATCTTCATCCCATAATTGCAGCATTCAAATGCCCGATGACCTTCTTTTCTACATTTGAAACATTTAATTGTCACTTTAAGACAAATCCCTCCATGTTTCTTTCCACACTTTGATAATAAGGGAATACTCATCTTCTTTTCAGTGTGCTCTTTAGATTTTCCTTTGAATTCCATTTTCCTCTTCTTATCAAACCCATATGACTGATTGGTTACACCAATCACCATCTCAACATTGAGGGCACATTGAACAATTTCCTCATATCAATTGAAGTCCATTATGGCTAACGCCCTTCGAAGACTTGGTCTTCAGCCACTAAATAATCAATCAATGTTACTCTCACGTCGGATAATAATCCCAGAAGCATACCTTGCAAGTCTTGTAAAATTTTCTTCGTAGGTACCAACAGATTCATCATCCTTTTTCTTTAGTTCAAGAAACTCTTTCTCCATCTCTGTTCGAAGAATACTAGGGATGTACATATTGAAAAATAAGTTATTGAACTCGTCCCATTCCATGGACTTAATTTTATCTCTTTTCCTCGTATTATTGATAATATTCCACCATTGATCAGCATTACCTTCCAAATGATACACTGCTAAGATTAATTTGTCATGTTCAGAACATTTTAGAACTGAAAATATCTTTTCAGTGGTACTAATCCAATGTTCATCCACTAATGTATCAGAAGACCCGTTGAATGATGGTGGATGCTGCCTCATGAAGGATTCAATAGAATGTTGCTCCTTCCTTTGTTCGTTTGGAAGTCCTGCATGGGTCATAGCTTGAGAATGATGTGTGAGCATGGCTACAAGATTTTACATTCCAGCTCCCACGATGTTTGGTTGCTCAGGGGGGACAATCATTGCATTGACCGTCGCATTCTGCATTATCACGGTTCCTTCGGGTTCCATCCATTGACTAAAACCAATAAGCATAGTGTGAGAAACACTAATCATAATAAGAAAACCACATAATCAATAATAAATCTTTACACTTCATGTTTTATCATAGGTTATTCATTTCCATTTCTAAAAAACTAATAATGTGTTCTATGCTTAGACATATCCTTCGGGTTCTTACTAGGGCTTTCACATCCTAGTTCTCAAAGGCTGACTATACCATTCCTCTGATACCAACTATAATGACCCATACTTTACATACATTGTTATTACTTCAAAATTGAAGCACACTTATTACAACATATAACAAAACCATGAATGAACTGTATAGGATTAGTGTCTTTAGATACTGGGAAACATAAACAACTGGTTCCCAAATCATCTACGTTGTCTCCCATTTATTTCATCATATCTAGAGTCCCTTTTGGCATATCCTTCTTAATAACCTTCTTCCTGACCTGGGGAAAGAAAACATACAAAAGGGTGAGCTCAAATGCTTAGTAAAGGTAGACAAAAAAAATAGCAATCACATCATATACATAATAACATAACATTTTGGAAATCTTAACCAGCAAAAGAGATCATAATTTCAAAACATGGGATAAACCATAGTAGTGAAATGTAATCACAATAATAATTATTTAAAACTTGAAACTTTGTGTCATACACACATAATCATAGATAATCATTTCTTAGTAGTCAGGACTCATCGCCAAGACTATCTTAGCGGACAAAGTCCATTTCTGAACCGAGTTCACTCCTTGTTTCAGTCATGTTCCACTAAAGCAGATTAACCTACCGTTTCAGCCAAGTCTATCTCATGAGATATAAATCATTACCCAGTGAATTTGAGGGATATATAGGTCCCACCCATCTCATAATTAAACCACACTTTTGTGTTCCACAAAATCATAAATCATACATCATTGAATAACCCATGTAATAAAAATGGGATTCGTAATCATTATTCCATCATAACACAATCCCAATAAGATAAAAGGACATCATAAAAATAATTCCATCATAAAATAATCGAAACAATGTAAAAATAGGGATAGAAACAGAACCCTATATTATCTTAGATAGAAAATAATTTTGATAAAACACTTGAACTCCATATCTTGAGGAAAATATCCTTTCTACTTCAAAAACATTTTACTTTCTTAACATGTCATATAATTTTAAACTAAAATAAGTTGATTAAAAAGAATCATGATAACTTGTGAAATAATCTTCATGGAAATAATTTTCTAAAAATCCATTCATGCCTTATAAGTTTAAAAAAACATTCTTCTCGTACTTTGGCTGGAAAAGTCAAAAAGTACCTTGTACGAAAAACGACAAAAGATTATTTTCATATATTTTACTAAAAACTCACTGAAGGGTATAATTGGATTTAAAAAATTGTCGGAGGAAATAAATAATATTACATATTGAGGAAACATGGATGTGGATGATAAATATTCCCCAGTAAATTCTGAAGTATAAACAATCTCGTATAAAAATTGAGATTGCGAGATTTTCCTTTACCTTAGGTCCGATTTTCTTCGTAAGTGTCCGAACCTCCTATATAATGATTTAAATAATGTCATTGACTTATTAAAGAATCATAATCATTGTAATGATATCATATATGGTCATATTCTTAACATCTTATTTGTAATATTTCATTGCTACTTGTAATTCAGGTGTTTATTACTTTTTGTTCTTATGCGTGTTTTGTCAAATAAATTCTTATTTTTATTTTTAGGTTATAGATACCTCATTTCCCAAATGGTATTAGTGTAATATATATCATATTTATTCATTAAATTCATTTATATAATCGTTATGCAATGAATATCATTGAGAACGAGTCACATCACATCATAGATACAATATTCTGTACGTACGCACGAGTGATGATATCATTCCCATGATCGTGGAATTTTATTGGTGTGTATATATACTATTTATGAATCAATATCACTTTAAAATAATCATAATAGTTATTATTTACAAAATTATTACCATCCAAGTAAGGTGGTGGTGGAAAATAGATTACACCACGGCGTGGAGACGGTATTCTGTATGTACGCATACGCGGTGATTTCATTTTACATAGGATGGATAGATGGTGAAATAGGGTTGTTTAATACTTATAATAACAAATCATTATTTGAGTGATACTTATGTTATTACTTAATAATGAAAAAACTAATGAAGAATAAGTATAAGAAGAAATAATGTTGAAAGAATCAGTAACAGACATTACCTCTTCTTTGAAGCACCTCTTCTTAACCTCCTCATAGGGCCCTAAAAAGGGTCTTTGAAGAAGACCAGGACCTCTAGGATCTTTCTAGGGAAGTGGGGAAGAGGAATTGGAAGGGGTTGGCTGATCTTGAAGGCTCAATGTGGTGTGAGTAAGAGAGGGACGAGGTGGCT
Source organism: Viscum album (assembly GCA_963277665.1). NCBI lineage: Eukaryota > Viridiplantae > Streptophyta > Magnoliopsida > Santalales > Viscaceae > Viscum > Viscum album. The sequence continues at coordinate 1,597,293,300 of OY728150.1, forward strand.
TTTTATAAGGGAGGAGAGGGGCATCTTAGGAAAAACTAAAAATATTATTTTATTATAAAGTCATATTCGGTTTTTAATAGCTCAAAATTGATTTATTTCGAAGCTATGGTGGGGATGGGTCGAAATCCTTTCATCCAATATAATTTAGACAAGTTTATGTTTCTATTTTAACCTTATAATTTAGATTTAACTTTAAGTTAAATAAATTTACTTTTACTGTGTCTTCTTGTTTTCTTACACTATAAAGTCAATAAACATACTATAACAAGACAAAAGAACCCCAAGTTGTTTATTATTAATATATATAACCTTATCTATGTCATTTGGCCGAAACTTAGATTTTTAGGAATAGTATAACAATTGATAATAAAATATTTGATTAAAAAATTATTTTATGTCAATTTTGACACTATTTGGTAATTGATTTTTGTAATAATCATAACAGAATGATTAGTTCTAAAAAAATTAATTATATCAATAATAACATTTCATATTAACCTTGGAAATTAGTGGAATTCAAAAAAAGTCTCAAATTAAATTTATATGGGTATTGTTAACATCAATTATGTCAATATTTCATTAATAAGATAATTACTACATCATCACTTTGTCAAAAATAAATTAAATTATTCAATGTCTAAAAATTATAAATAAAATACCATTATGTAGAAAATCGTTTTAGCTTTCTAAGGAATATTTATAGTCGAATTTAACTTAAGTATAACCCTATATTAAAAATGTTTTAGTTATTAAACATTGATTTTAATTATTTAAACTATTCCTTAAATAAAATAATATTAAATGTCCTAATCTAATCCACGTGGGCCGAAATGGTAATATTTTATTCCTAAGGTTGTTTTTGGTCGAATTAAACTTATCCAATAGAATTAGGATATGTGTTATGGAAATAATAATATCATTTTTACCCTTAATTACCCTATTTACTTTTTACAGTGTTAAAAAAAGTAAACAGTTACTATTCACCAAAAATTATTTTCATCTCATTGAACCACATTTTAGTCCTTGATATTAACCGTGTCTCTCGGAATTTCAAAATTCCACCCACAAAAGCGGTAAAATTATGTTTTATGTAAATTTTCAGATTCTCCTAGGAGGTGGGTAAAAGACGATAAGAAGTTCAATAAAATTTTTATATATCTAAAATTATTATAAAAAGACTCCAATGAATTACATTGAACTTATATAGGTGTTATGTATCAATTTTGACCTAAAATAAATTTAAATAAAATAAAATAATTAATTAATTAAATAAAAATTTGGTTTTTAAATAGTAACCCAGTGTTTTCACAATTCATCAAAAATTGAACGTTTTCAGAAAAATACCAAAATTTCACCCTCGGCTAATTTCGATACTCCAAATCCAAAAATGAAGTTCATTTTGAAAGAAAAAATTTACAAAATTTCAAAAAGTGGGTATTACTATTCATAATGGCTAGTTTTAAGAATATATTAATAGCATATTGTTGTTTAGTGAAACTCGGTATTGCGTACAACACAAGCTATAGAGGAAGGCCGCAGTTGCGTATAGAGCAATCCAAGCTAGTGTTGTGTGTAGTGAATGATTCTTTGATGATGTATATAACATAAAAACGAAATATTTCTCATAAAAAACTCAAGTGTTACAAGAAGAATCGGGCAAGTCCTCCTTGGGAGATGAGGTTGGTAGAGGGACTCTGTTGGGGGATGGTGAAGTCGGCGATTAGTCCCCGGATCTCGAAGATTTCATGGAGGCCCTTGAGGTAAAATCCCAATTTCCTTCTTCAGGGTCTGCTCTTAGGTAACTCAAGATTCCTTATAAGTATCTACACTGTGCAGGAGGACCTTGTACATAGACCTCGTTCTTTCCCCTCAGTGGGTGCCAATATGGGACCTTTGGGATCCACACCCATTGCTGCATCAACATTTGTGTATGGAGGGGCTATGACACTTGAGGTGGCTCCCCCGGAGTCTACATACCTCCCAACCATATATTGGGGTCTATGTTTCAGGGTCCGAACGACGTCAACTCTAGAACAAGAACCGGGATTCGATCTCTGTATGCCTCCTCTATAGAAATTTACGACTGTGATCTCCTAACCATGTTAACTGACATTCACGTCCCCTTTTTGGCGTGTATAGTCCTTCAATTGGCATGGGACGCTACGGTGAGATTGGTTGGGAATTCTAGTAGTGCCCTTTCCAAAGCATGCAAATGGTCGTGGAGGTGGACATCCAACCTGACCGAATGACAGCGCTTCTGATCATTGGCGGGGATGCTCGTGGGACTGCGCCTTAGGTTATTGAGGTGGGATCCGACGATGAAGATCTACCAGGCAGTTTAGGCCCTACCACACATGATCCTCCACCAGACTTGGACCAGACTGAGGAGTTCTTAGGGTCATTCCTCATATACGATCCTATTAACCATGATGACTTAGACGAGACAACCTCTGATGAGGAGGACAAAAAATAGTATCTCATCGATCATGGAAGCTGATCACACATTTCATTAATAACACCCCCTAAGAATTATGGTTGGATGATATGGAAAGACTTCTCTTGAGGCTACGTGAACTGTGCGATGGGGGAGTGGATTCCCAGTACCCTCACGTGCTCATCCGATAACTTATGGAGGAAATGATTCAGGAGTATGACTATGACCTTAGTGTGGGCTGGCAGCGGAGGAAGGTAATGAAAATAAAGAGGATCTAGGAGACTGAAAATGAGGTTTAATGGTTGCAGGCCAAGACATATGAGTATTCCATTTCTCTTGATGTGCCATCAGAGCTCGTCTCGCGACTGAAAGCCCGGATAGAGGAGGCCGAAGAGGGCATGAAGAGAGCCATTGAGGAGATGGCCGTTATCCAGACCAGTGTGGAGCTATCTCGGGTCATGGATAACGAACTACACCCCATCTCTACCAAGGAGGATATGGAGGTAAACATGCAGAATCAAATCCTAGACGCCAAAAACCAGATGGTGGTAGAGCTACAATGTTCCTTTGACGAGGTCAATCCGTCCATGGGGTAATAGACCCTCGAGTACTGTAATGCGCATAACATTTCAATGTATATTCATGATTATATTAATTTATGCTAACTTCTTTCAAGAGTTCCCTTATTTTTCTTGGTTTATCGCATCCCCATGGTCTTCTTGGTGTATCCCGCGATCAATTCCTAAGCGCAGGTGGGTCATGCCTAGTGTGAGATACAAGGGACGACCATCTTATCACCCCCATCCAAATGTAAGAGTGAAAACCAAGCTTCGGTATTCCAGGGTTTGAATAACCATCATAGATATCCATGAGGAAATAGAAGAGACATGACTGAATAATGACGCTCTCAGAACAGCCGAATTACCATTTTCCTAGTGTTCTCTTGTGAACGAATGGGGTAACGCCAAGGGTGCTGGAATCGATATGAATAGATGGTGATGGAATGTGTGAATCACAATACCCAGTATTCAGAACACAATGAGGGTTGTGTGGCGATGGAGGATAACTACTGACCATGTTCGAAACACAACATCCATATCGTGTTAGCCTGAAATGGGGATTACAAATGAGGGCCGACAGCTGACCATTTCAAATCACAGGGCCAGACTCACAATGTCATCCATTATTCTTCCAGAGCGCTAGCCCTAGATAATATGTAGGTTGTAGGCTGATCATCCATACTGTTAGGGATTTTTCATAGACATGAAAGAGGAGAAGGGTCCGAATTAAGGGCATGCAAAGCGTGGAATTTGGAGTGACAGTTTGTTCGAACAGAATTCAACACTCTTAAAATTACGCCACCATGGTGGAAGCACATTAAATGGTCTCATCAGTTTGATCATGGATCATTCATACCTTTAGGCAGGTCCCCTCGGGTGAGGGAACTATTTCTTCCCAATGTCATTATGGGGCATCAGGATCTTGTTCATGGTGAAGCTGGAATTACATAGTTTTCTACGAGGGGTCAGTCCAGGGAGCCAGAAATGGGGAGGAACAGGATTTATGATCCCGGGGGATAGACCCCAGGTGAAATACCTAGGGGTCTCTATGTATCCCTTGAGGATGGGAATCAAGCCATATGTCATTCTAGAAGCCCAATATTACATCATGCAGGGTGATGGAAAGCCTGGTTGTGCCAGTGTACATCCTACCATAACTACTAATCCCACGTGAGTCATGCGTGATGTGGGAAACAAGAAGTAGTGTAGGGAAAATCTTGACATAGGAAGGAACATTTTTGGGGGAAGTGACTCTCGGTTAATGTCATCCCAATGATTCTGACCCATCCATGTTGTGCACCAAGATGCATGAAGAATTAAAGCCGAGTATGTCGGAATTTCACTTGAACATGAGGATGTGGAAATGTGTGAATCATGATGCTCGAAATCTGGATCACAATGATGGTGGTGTGAAAATGAGGGATAACTGTTCACCATATTCAAAACACAGTATCTATATCACGTTATCCAGGAATGGGGACAGAAAAATGACGGTCGATAGCCGACCATGTTCAAAACATGGGACCTGTCAAAATGTCGTCCGAGATCGTTAGGGATGTTGGCACAAAAAGTTATGGGAGCCAAGGCAGCATTAGACCCGACTCTGAAAGGGGTCCCCTCGGATGTTGAAGAGAATGAGGATCCAAATAGCGAGCTCATAGAGCTTGTACATGGAATGAGGGGAATGTCCCCATTAAAATTCCACACTTCGGGCTCTTTGTCAAAACACATCTGAATATGACAACGAGACGTATTAGATAGAGGGAGTCGAGTACCTTTACAATAGGGAGATCATATTATAGGGTCATAGAACATGGACCATGGATGGTAAAAAATGTGGGAGACACCTGGTGGGGTAATTATAAAACCTGACATGATTGGGAACCTGGGGTTCTGGCCACCATGTGTTCCTTGGAGAGGTTTTACGTCGAGGGAACAAAAATGAGAGTTATGATGGGCCTGAGGCAAAGTGCAAAGGCATTCCTACGTATCTCATGAGAATGATAATCAAGCTATACGTAGTTCTATGGGGTGGCATGGTAAGGTTCCAATTCCATGAATAAAAGGGGCGTGCAGCAGTATCCCCCACACAAAAAGAAGCGGTATTTGATATATCTTGTTTGTCCTTTAAGGTGGATGTTGTTTTTTTGTGAAGTGACAAGCCTAGGATGAAAAGTTCTAGATGTTCCACAAGAATCAAGTTTTATTCAGGTGTTTCCAAATGGTACGACATTTGACTGATACAAAACATGGTGTCTCCACGAGTGAGGACATCACGATGTAGTGTCATTTTTTCGTCATGGGGCCAAGACGATAATATCACAGTTTAGGGTTATGTGATGGGACCAGGTGACATAGTTTACCATCATTTTTCATAGATTAATATAGGAGGGGTGAGGTTTAGTAGATGAATGTGCATGGCGTGGTAAAAAATACCTGACCTAGATGAGGACATAATCCCATATCACAAAATGTGTGATTCCATGAGGGAAGCCTTGGGCCGAGGAGCAAGGAAAGGCTAGAATAAAAGGGGCAGGAGAAACCAGTTCTTCATTAATCTAGACCCGAAGACAAGATGTCCAGGTGTTCCTATGTATCCCATGAGAATGTGAATCATGCTATACGTAGATCCAAAGGAGATCTTAGTTTATGGTCTTTCAGCTCAGGCTAGAGAGGAGTGAAAACCTTCCATGTATGAAAAAAACTCAACCCGATCCCTAACCCCACATGAGTCAATCTTGATGTGGGAAACAATGGAGGAAGAAGTTTCTTGCAAACCTAGAATGCATGCCAAAGGGAAATCGATGCAGAGCCTCGAATGACGACCATACCATGGACTTTTCCTCCTAACGTGCAAATTCTCACTAAGGTATAGTGCCAGTACTGTTGAGATTTTATTTGGAGATGATGAGGTGGAGAAGGATGTGAATCATGTAATAGACATTTTGGGATTAATGGGGTTTGCATGACTTTGGGGGACGACTGTTGATCGTGTTCGAAACACATCATCCAAATCATGCTTGCCTAAAATGGGGAGAATAAAAAGAGGGTCGACTGCTGAACATATTCAAAATTCCAAATTTGTATTGATTTTTTGCCCCCGACCCTCAAGGACGTTGGCCCGTAATGGTAGAAGAGAAATTAGACCTATCATCCATGCCAATTGGGGGACTCTTTTGGTGTAGAAGGTGATGGAATACCTAATGAAGCGGAACATGAAGCCTGAGATATGGGAGAAACCATGTTAGGGTAGAGTCCAACATTCCAGGTAATAAACCAGAGTACCCTTAGGCACATTGGTGAATCACCGAAGAGGGTCTATGAGGGTGCTCAACTTTAGACTAACCGATTTGAAGGGATGATTAAAGAATAAAGGGACAGAGAATTACCATGAGGTAGAGGTATGTGGCGTGGTCATTATAACCCCAACATGAATGAGGACATAATCCCATACCACACCATATACCCCCCTCCCCGAAAAAGGGTAGGCCATTGTGAAAGGGAGATTTTTGATTGATGGGGTTGGACCCGAAGTATAGACATTTGGGTGGTCCTACGTATCCCATGAGGATGGGAATTAAGCGTAACTTAGTTCTCGAAGGCACATGGTGGTAAGATACCCTGATGAGGGTGTGTATGGCATGTCCATTAACTAGACGTGAACAAGGAAAAAACCCCATACCACACCGTACAACCCTAAATAAGAATATGGTCCAGGGTCCTGAAAGGGCCAAGGGGCCTGATGCTGGGCCTCAGTCGGAAAGGCCCAACCAGTTTGCAGTTTAACGTCTTGCTGTGAGGATTAAGAGAGGAGTATGATACCACAAAAAGGGAGGTGTATGACACATAAAATAACCCAACATGGATGAGGACATAATACCAGACCACACCGTACACTCTGGGTAAGAACATGGGATGGGGCCTGAGAAGGATGAGGGGCCTGAGGTTTGGCCTCAGATGGGAATGCCATACTCCCCCTTGTATGGTTACTGCCTCATCACCGCTCTTATTACCATGTGAGTAGTGCTCGTTGTGATAAACAAGGAGCCGGTCTCGTCTCTCCCCATCATATGTGGGGCTAAAACCTGGATTTTCCTAAAGGGAGTTTGTCACATGAAGATACAATAGGGAATAATGAACCACTACACTCAATTTTTTGGACATCTTGGGGTAGTTCCAACATCGCAGGATATCTGTTGACCATGTTTGAAACACAACTTCCCTATAGTGACCTAAAATGGGAACAAAAAATGAGCATCGACGGATGATCATATTTACAACGCGGGACTTGTATCGGCTTGTTGCTCAACATCCCCAAGGGAGTTGGCCTGAAGTGGAAAGAGAACCATTAGGCATAGTATCCATACCATTTGGAGCCCTTATGGATGAGAAGGATGATGGAGACCCAATCAAAGGAGTGGGTGAAGCATAGTTGTACCAATCAATGAAAGAGGCGAACATCTCCGGAGAACAGAACTTATGGACAGATTAAGGTTAACTCAACATGAATTGGGGCAAATGTCTGCACCCATACCATTTTTCTTGACCCGAGGGGAAGATTCTGGCGTTTTGGATAGGCCAACAGACAAAATGTCTGGTCATTCTTATGTATCCCTTAAGAATGGGATTCAAGTCATACGTAGTTCTTGAAGGCCATACAGTTTAACGTCGTGCGATGAGGACATGGGAGAATAGAATAATGGGGAGTGGGAACATGGTGCATCCATTACAATCCTAATATTAGTGGGGCTAAATAAGCCTACACCATATCCTGCAAGGATCCTCCGAGAGAACTATACCCATGGGGGGATAGTCAATGATAAGAATTCAGGGCTGGGCTCAAGATGAGGCATTTGAGTGTTCCTACATATCCCATGAGGATAGGAATCAATCCATATGTAGTTCTCAAAATGAAGTTTAACATCATACAGGATGATGCGTAGTTTAAATTCGTGTAGGACCGGATAGTTTAAGGTCATGGGGGACTGGCATGCAGTTTAAGGTCATGCATGACTATCCAGTTTAAGGTCATGTAGGACTAGTAGGCTTAGGAAAATATTTCTTGAGGAACTTGGTATTGGTGGGAGGAGTTATACACTCAACATCCATGGTCTCCAAGGAGTATGCTCCTTTGGGGTAAACCTTGTGAACTATATAAGGTCCTTTACATTTAGGCTCCATCTTTTGTGGTTTCCTGATAGGGATCATTGGCGCCCAGAGGGAAAATACCATGTCACCTTGCAGAAAAGAGCAGAAGTGAACCTTCTTGATGAAGGCTCTACCTATATTATTTTTATGCCTTTCCAGATTGTGTAGGTCACGAAGCCTATTCTCATCAAGTGCTTCCAATTCATCCATACTAAATTCAGCTACCTTATCTGGTGCCTTCTATTCATAGACCATTGAGCGTAACGAGGGTAGCTAGATCTTGATGGGCAGGATGGCCTCATCTCTATACAGCAGGGAATATGGGGTCACCTGGGTGGAATTACGAGTCCACATTTGAAAGGCCTAGAGGGAGTTGGGGAGCTCATCCAGACAACACTTCTTGTTCTGACCAATCATTTTCTGAAAAATGTTGTAGAGATTTTTGTTTAGCACCTCGATCTATCCATTCGCCTGTGCGTGATAGCAGGAGGTATGGTTTGAACGGATGTTGTACTTACCGTACAATTTCTTCACCCCAGCTGCAAGAATGATGGTGTTGTTATCGATGAGTACAGTGTAAGGGACTCCAAATTGGTAGATAATATTGGAGCTGCCGAAGTCAATAATAGAATGGGCCTTGACCACTTGGAGTGGAACAACTTATTCCCACATAGAAAAGAAATTTGTGGCGGTCAGGATGAACCTGCACTGGCTAGCTATCGCCGGTGGATATGGCCCAACGACATCGAGTCCCCACACTAAAAATGGAAAATAGTACTTGGTTGAGTGGAGAGGTTCTGGTGGACGATGCATGAATTTTACATTAATTTTTCACACGTGACATCTCTTGGAAAACTCGATGCAATCGTAGATAATGGAGGGCCAGAAGTACCCCAATATCTGGATCTGACGGGACAACGTTGGCTCAGTCTAGTGAGCCACATAGGAACCAGTGTGAACCTTATACCTGACCTGATAAATCTCTACTCCTTGGATACAATGGAGGATAACACCATAAAACCAACAATTTTAGAGAATTTGCTCAAGACTAGGACAACTCTGTATGGTAAACTGCAGAGCACGGCGTCAGATTTGCTCGCTCTAGGCCCGATCAGTTGGGATGAAACCACTTTGGAGATACTTGACAAAAGGGGATCTCCAGTTGGGGGTAAATTCAGCAACTACATCTAAGGAACCTTGGGGTCCTTACGCGGGGGATTTGGCAGTAAGATGGCATACTCGTGGGCCATCGTCATCATCTAGGGTTATGGGAGAAATGAATCTCTGATTTGCCACGGGAATAATCAGGTCATCCTGCTCGGGTACTTCATGTGATGCAGCCAAGCCCACCAGAGCATCGTCTTGACTGTTTGGAGATCAAGGTTCATGAGTAACTTCCAACTGAGATAGGAACTGAGCCATTAGATGGAGGGTGCGCTCCAACAATGGTACGAGCTCTGGCTTTCAAAAGAAGTAGTCACCGTTAATCTATTTGATGACTAGTTTGTAATCCCCTTTCACATGAAAATGGGGCACATCGATCTCGAGGGCCTGCTCGAGGCCATTGATGAGGGCCTGATACTCTGCTTTATTATTGGTGCCGCCTTCCGATAACAGGAATGAGTACGGCAGGATGGATTGTGCCAGGGTAATGACGAAAATGCCAAGGCCTACCCTGTTGAACATGGGATCATTGAGCCTCCTGCCCGTGGGGCTTCAGGAAGCACCATCGAAGTGCATCTGCTAACACGGGATGACATGATCTACCAAGAGGATTGCCTGGTAGAGAATATCCAGGTCCAGGGACGGGTCTGCGGGCATTGTATGGGTAGCAAGAAAATATGCCAATGGTTGTCCCTTGATAGCTTTCTGAGGCACAAACCTAATGTCAAACTACTAGAGGATTACCACCCATCATGCTAGATGGCCGGTCAACATGGGTCGGTTCAAGAATGTACTTCATCTGTTCTACCCGAGACACCAGATGTACCTCATGGTGTTGCAAGTAGTGTCACAATTTCTGTACTGTGAATACCAGCACAATATAGATCTTTTTGATGGGGTATTATCTAGTCTTCATGTCGAGGAGCATGCGGCTCAGGTAGTAGAGACTGTTTTCCATCCCCTCAATATTTTTCTAGGCGAGAAGAGTGCCAAGAGGTCGTTCTGGGGTAGTCGCATACATGATCAGTGGATTCCCCGAGACTGGTGGCATCCGGGCCGGAGGCTAGAGTAGATACTACTTGATATCATCAAAAACATTCTGGCACTCTTCGTCCCATTTGTAGGTGGATCCTTTCTTCATGTGAAGGGAAAAGGGCTTACACTTTCTGGCCAAATTAGCAATGAATCAGTGTATGTTGGATAAGTGGCCGTAGAAACCATGAATATCCTTGATATTGCTAAGGGGAGGCATCTGGATTATGTCCTTGATCATCTCTGGGTCGATCTCGATGCCCTCATACCAGACAACAAAGCCAAGGAACTTCCCAAAAGTGACCCCAAAGGAACATTTTAGAGGATTTATCATTTTGTGGTAGGAATGAAGGAATCCAAACACTTTATCAAGGTCCTTGAGATGGACCTGGATATTGGAATATTTGACCACCAGATCATCCACATAGCATTCAAACAGTGTCTCGAGGATTGGCCTGAATATGCGGTACATGGCCCTCTAATAGGTGGCACACGCATTCTTCTGTCTGAATGGAATAGCCTAGTAACAGAAAGTCCCTTTGGGAGCCCTGAAATCTATGGACTCTTCATCCTCAGGGGGAATGTGGATCTGATTGCATCATGAATAACCATCCATAAAGGAGAGGTCATGGAACCCAGTCATAGCATCGATCAACAATTCTATCACTGGAAGTGGAAAATCATCCTACGGATAGTTATGGTTGTGATCATGGATGTTGATGTAGACTCTGATCTGTCCGTTCTTCTTCCTGACTGGCACAATGTTGGATAGCTACTTTGGGTACCAGACCTCATTGACGATGTTGGCTCTGATGAGCTTATCAACTTCGGCCTCGACCATGGCACCATGAGAAGGGTGCATCTTTCTGGGAGGCTGCTTGAACCCGTGATGATTTGTCGGGAGACCGAGGCGGTGGACGACTAATTGAGGATCTCATCCTGGCATCTCACTGTAGATATAGGCGAATACATCATGGTGCTTCTTAAATAAATCTATGTACCGCTACTCAACCTTGAGGGACACGACGACACTGATCAATGGGGGTCTCGGATCTGCCTCGCTACCAAGGTTCACCTGTATCAATTCATCGACCGTGGCAGAGATGCCTTCTTCAAAAGCAGTGGGGGTTAATCCTCCAAATCCTATCTTTTACTTGCAGAAGATGGATTTCCAGCAGGAGGATCCTCCTCTGGGTCAGCAGATCCTGATGGGAGGCTAGTACTAGCCTAGACAGCAGTGGATAACATATCAAGAGATTCATGCGCCGCTGAGACCATAACGATGAAGGATGTTGATCTCATCCCATTCAGTCATTGGCCCAAGGGGCCACACTTGACGATATCGAATCAATAGTGGCGTGTCAGATTGAGCAGGTTTATCCCAGCCCAGTGGAATATACATGTATGTCATACTTCTGTTTTCATGTGGTAGACATCCTGATACCGTACGGGGGTAAGATGTTCTGGGATCACCTGATCCTGGCTTGTGTAGGAGTATGAGGTGATTTTATGCCGTCTCCGGGACATGGGGATACAATTTTCTCTTGTACCCGAGGAAAAAAACATTGGCCCATGTCGGGGGTTTTGAACACCAATCTATGGATCAGGAAGACGTAGGCATCATCAAGACTTGCCCATGGATCAGTCGTGACTGTGAAAGGATCAACCTCACCTTCCTAAATCAGTTTATCCTTTCTCTTGTAATAGTCAGCATCCAAATAGCAGGCTTCAAAAGAGGCAAAAGAAGATTCATCACCCTGGAATACACATACTCATCCATTGAGGGAGTACTTGAGGCATTCGTGATACGATAAGGGGACCACCGCAAGAAGGTGGTGCCATGTTATGCCCATCAATGCATTGTATGTGATATCCTGGGAGACAACAAAAAACATGGGTCTGGTAACTAGTCCATCAAACTGGGTCTTCAAATTGACCGAACCGACTTGGGTCTACTCTATCCTATTGTATCCCTGAATTCTTAAATCATAGGGAATCATGTCATCTTTGGATAACCCTCGCTTCCGCAATGTTTGTGTTAGGATAAGATTAATCCTGGAGCTGGTGTCAATGAGATAGTGGAGAACTTGCAAGTCGTTAAATTGGTCAGTGATATACAACGGACAGATGTTACCATGTATGGCAGAGCCTTCATCCTCTCAGAGAACGTAATGATAGCCTGGCATTCAGCATTCTTGACTGCTTCAGCATGACAGGCTTCTGTAGCTGCTACCTCCGTCTCAAACCGGATGGGACTTTTTAAAGCCTCGGTGAGGACACGACGCATATATGGAGACTAGAGAAGGTCTTCATGTATGTAAAGCCTCACTGGTATGCCAGAGAGGTTCTTGAGAACATCATACTTTCTTGCCCGGGATGAACTTTTGCTTACTAGAAGCCACTCTGTGATAGAAGGCATAGTGGGCCATGTCGGCTGGACTTGAAGATGACTACTGCTTGGTATATCCATTTTCTCACAATCATAAGCCTTAAGAGTAGCTGTTGAATGTGGACTAGACGATTGAGATCGTCTTGCAGCTGGGCAAGGATGGTCGTAGTCTGGACAAGGTAGCTCTGCCGGATCCAGTAGCACAAACGGCGGGGTAGGTGGCCTCGATAACACCGGATGAAGAGGTTGCGCATGCTGAGCTCTGTGTTGGGACTACTGTATGGTCTCAGTGGCATGCACAACCAGGCTGGAGGTGCCAACAGATCCACCGCGATGACCCATACGGCAGAGGCTTCTCCAGCATTTGAGTCGAGTAGGGACGTTGGGGGGGGGGGGGGGGTTGCCTGGCGCTCTTTGTCGTTGGGAGTCATATAGGGGTTTACTAACTCTACAGTATTAACTGAAGAATACCCTTGACTATAACATGAAGATTCATCCATCATTATATGGATTATGGGGGGATCCCCATCTCTGGAGGTATGAAGTCAGTGAGAGTGCGGGATGACGATGGCATTGGCAGCGTGCGTTTCTTTTTCTTATGCCACTGATGCTTGCTCTTCTGGGAAGAGGCCAGCTGAGATGATGATGCAGAAGCGGTGGTTGCGGAATCTGAAAGCTCCAGTTGATTCAGGCATTCCCAAATGATGCCAAGGGTGTGAGAAACCGTCTTGCGAGCCATCCAGTCGTTATACTTCTGGGACCTGTGGTTGGAAGCATGCTGCCACTTGCCTTCGCTATCACTACTACTGTCTGTCCTTATATAGACACCTGCCACTTGCTCCGGGGCTAGGCCCAGCCTGACTATGTTGTTATTGACCTAGTCTTGGATCTCATCTTCAAACACATAACACTACATGAGGGTTTTCGGCAGAATCCGATGACATGGGCAGTAGTTGGGGCGATCAGTGAGATTCACCTCTTCCGACCTTCTGCACACAGGAAAGCGTACAATCCCTTGTTTCAAGGCACTACATAAGTAAACAGGGACCTGATTCTCATTGAATGAGTAGGTCCGGTTTCTTTTTTCTGGAACGGGGGCCCGTGGGGCCTGACCCAGGTGAGGAGCGGGAGGGGCATGTCAAGGAGGCGGACACTGATTGTCCCACCTGGGTGGTGGCGGTGCATTCCGTGGAGGCGATTGACGATTTTGAGGCAGACGCTGCTGAGCTGGTGGCTACTCCTGAAGAGGAGGGCCTCTGTGAGGTTGTTGGGCTGGTGCCAGAGGTAGCAATTCTAGTTTCCTGGGGGCTTCTATTTGGGCCACCACAGCGGGCTCGGCTCTAGCAGCCCTCCTCACTCGGATTACAGGGGGAAACAGACGTGCCTAGAGGGCCTGTTGTAGGGATTCCTCTAGGTGCTGGGCCTTATCAGAGAAGTCTCGAAACCGTCTAGGGTCATTCTGGGTGATTAGAGAAGGAACCATCTCAGTCAGGACATTTCCTATGCACATCGTCGATAATTTCTCTAGAGTCAGTTGAATGTCAAAGTAGTATTTAAGCCTCATCCTCCAGGAAATAAAGTTCGTGACTCGCTCATCAAGGATTTGCTTGAACATGAAGTGGTATGTGATGCTCATTTCCCAGGTGGGGGAACTGAACTCATAGAGGAATTCCCTGCGAAGTTCTATCAAGCTGGTTACGGATCCAACAGGGAGCTGGCTGTACTAGATGAATGTCAGCCCCTCCAATGTATGCAAAAAATAGCGGGGCGTGGTAGCCTCCTGCTAAACTGAAGTCCCTAACATGGGCCCAAAACATGTGCTAAACTGCGCCAGGTTCTGTGGTGGGTTCCCCATCCAGTTAAAGGAGGAGAAGGTGGGATTCCCGAAACCCAGATGTGATGACATATCATCCACCCATCCTGAGTATGGCTTACCATGTGGTGGGATTTCCACCTATCGCGTATCGAATGCCACAAGGAATGATATTAGCATTTCCATTATATCATATGGGAGGGGGTCCCTGTATTGATGTGGATCCGTAACCATGAGCGTGTTTATGGTTTCTTCAACATGGTAGACATGATCAGTGGCTTGTGGAGCAGCTGCTGGAGTGACCTGTGGGGCTTCCGGGGGACCACGAGCTGGATTCCTTGGATCACTGCGCCATTCAGGAGGGTTTGGCAAGAAATACCACACCCTCTTGCCATGATCTCTGGCTTCAGACCTATCTGCAAGAGCGGTATAATCAAGATTTCTTGTGGGAAGCTCGCTGAGGGGTAGTTGTTCCTTCCCCTACTGCCCAGCCTAGGATCTCCATAGTCGGGTCATCGCATTACAGCATATTCAGCCAGTAGTTCATCGACCAACCTCTTCTGCTCAGAAAGTTGCTGGTTCAACTTGGCCTACTTGGTGTCCTCTTCCGTCTTATGTATTGAAGCGGACAGGTCAAAGTGCTTGACAGCCCTGACATGCTCTTTTCCCATACCAGAATTCCTACCGAGTATCAACACCTAAGTGAGTGTAGGGAAACCTAAGAGGTTTCTCTACTAACGAGTAATCCTCCATGATGGGTCCAGCAGTGGTGGCACACCCTCAAGAGGTAATTCTCTATCTAGAATCTCCAACTCGTCCTCCTCATCCACTATATCGGCTTTGTTGACTGTGACCCTTCGTGGAGGGGCATGTCCTAAATTCCGCCTAGAGAGTTAGGATGCCGCCAAATAGGACAGAAGAGGAGGCATCATACTTCCCGTAGCCATATATTTGCACGTGGGGGTAGCCTCCCTAATAATTTTGCGGAGTAACTTTATACTATGAACACATTACTACTGGAGGGCCTCATGATGACCTAGAAATTCGAGGCGCGGGGCCACAGAGAAGTGCAGCCAGATCGACTAGACGGTACTTCTCGATGATGTCTTTGAAATGTGATTGGCTCCTTGGATAAACCACACGCTGATGAAGAAGGGTGAAATGTGTTGCCCAGAGGGTGTAGTGGAAACACTCAACTTCCTCTGGGGTGAGGGATTCTGGTATGCGGAAATTCTGTGCTGCCAGAGGCCAGAACTTCTCGGAGAAGTGGTCCGCTATGAGGATGGTCCTGAAACTCCTCGTCTTAGATTTAGGGTCTAGCCCTTGATTTCCCCACTCATCAATTGGGGGGGTGAGGAACTGGATGCACTACTAAGGCAGACCGTTGGGAAAACAGGCTGGCTGGTGGAGAGTATGGTGAGCGGGCTGACTGGACGACATATCTCAGGCCTTCTTCCGAATAGGGCAGCGACTTGGCTACTACGTCGCGATAGGATGGGCTGACAGCTGCAGTTCCTGGCTCAGGGGCTAGGGCTACTGGTGAAAGGCCACGATGCTGCTCACCTGCCATTGGTCCCCATAATAGCTCTCTGTGATCTCTTGTGGAGGTAGCGAGCACTTACGGTGATGATGGTGGTCATTGCATGACCGTAACTTGTGGGGTTGCCATATTTTCATCCTACTAGTTATACATACGGAGGGAGGTGGTAATCAAATGAACTTCGCATTCTGGGGGCACCAAGCTGATACACCTCATCCCTGCCCCGAACCTTGACTCGGATGAGAGAGGGGAGGGTTCCCGAGCTGAGTTTTACTCCACTTCATAGATTGAGAAGCGAACTGTATTGATCTCCATCTATACCTTCTTAGAATTATTCTTATGGCACCGACAACCCAACTTCCTACCCATGGGTGGCTCCTCGGGATAGGGATGATTTCTGACACGAGGTCCTTCTGCTGCACTGCTGCTGGGGTGGAGAGGGTTTCCACCCGAGAAAGCTGGGGTGCGAGGAGAACCAGGAAAAATGTCAAAGGTTACATGGGGTGTACCTCAATGGATAATACTAGAGAAATGAAAACCACCACTGGGACCGACAGGAGCATGGGGTGGGCCTCCATGCTTGGTGCAGGTGGAGTGACGCTAGCATTCACCTCTCTGGTGGTCGGGCTGAGGAGGACCTTCACTGACTGTTGAGAGGACATAGGGAGGATCCACACGTTAGAGAGAGGCCAGATGTACAACATCCCTGTACTAGTTTTCGGGAGCAGGAGGAATGACTCCATATCAAGTGTATTGGGAACGTGGGAGGCTTCCGTCCTGAATATCATTGTCGTGGGGCAGTCCTTCATTTTTATTGGGGTTAGAATGAGGTAGACCTCCATGTCGAGTCTCAAAGTGGGGAAGGCCCATGATCTGTGTGGTAGTGGTATAGGGAGGACCTCCGTACGGGGTGGTATTACTTCGGGTTGGTTCGCGACAACCACAATTTGTTACAGCGGCCACAGAATTGACCCAGCCTGCCCATGGGGTAGTTGGGGCCTCGATCGTGGCCGGGCATATATGTTCCCCTGCTGAGTGTATGTAGGGACATGATGGTATGTGTCTGCGGTGGCTTGGGACACAGTAGTCTACAATGTTGACACCCCTTGGCGGTCATCCCCCTCAGATTTCACCCGACGCTGGCGTCGGGTCGGACGAACCGGGGCTGGTGGTGCAGGTACATAGCTTACCTACTCCTCGTCCAACAATACTAGGCCACGACAATGATGTGGTCGGGTGGGAGACCTTTCTAGGAGACCATGGATTGGGACTCTGACCGAGATGGGTCATATATCACCTACCCTGTCAGCATATGCCAGCGATTCATCAAAGCGCTATGAGGATAGGCTCTTGAATTAGTTGTATGTCAGGGTGGGGAGAAGTGTCTCCCTACGTGGCCCTTGAGGGAAGTATTGACGGTGAGGCACAGAAGCCACCAAATCCAGGCGGGCCATATCCCATTTATGGATGATGCCCTCCTCCTCGTAACGAAGCACGAGGTCGTTAATTACCCTTTTTTGGATACCTTCATATGGGGAGATGTGGTGTGGGCATGCCACGGTCGTAGACATGGAAGCCGTCACAGAAGTTGTGAAACCACATGGAGCAGATGTGCTGTTGTTTCCCATGACCTTGCGTAGAAGGGAATGCAGTGATCACATTCCTGAGGAAGGAACCTGATTCTTAAGAATCAAGGAGATGAACTCGTCAATGATGAAAGAAAAATTAATCGAAAACCAATTCCCCAGCGCCATCCCTTCATCCTTGACTAGTAAGAGGGATCCCCACTAATAATGTCGCAGAACAGGATTCCCAACGTTCTACTACACCAACTTTTGGTGAGTTTCACGCAAGGCACACTATTTGTTTGGCGGGACCCGGTGCCAGATAGATGGATCCGGTGACACATCAATATATTGATTCCCTGAGTTCTACTAATCTTCATATTGAGGAGAAAAAATTCACTTTGGGTTCACCATTTATCATTCTGACACTTTTGCTGGGGCGCACGCACCCGTCTAGTTTGGGGAGGAAGGGGCACAATTTTGGTGTCGGCCCGCATTCCCGCTTTCCAAATGCGGGTGGAATCCAATCTTTATTTTGGGACGTCTGCTCTTTTATCAAAACATGATGATGGGATATCAGTTCTTCCTTTCATGGATTCCTCCTTGTAACTCGTCACCGAGTCCGTGTGTCCCTCATAGACATAATATGTTCTTCGTGAAACTCTTCCTGGCACCATATCTTCATGGAAACCAGTTAATTACACTGATTCTGTCAGGAAATTACAAGGGGTCCGGTCAGGGAATCAACCTTTGGATAGGTGATTAGTCACATTGGGCATCACTGGCATGTTTGGACGTTGGGGGATTGGTGTGCCTGTCTTTTTTCCCTTATTATAGGGCTTCTCGAGGGAGAAGAATCCCAAGACATCCCACATCGTACGTAGGAAATCTTATTCCATGAGCACGTATTTGAGGTTTTCCTAATCTTCTCATGTTTAACACAGGGTATGCCACATGTTTAACCTCCAGCAGAGACAGATCAGACAGATTAGGACACTGACTAGAGTGGATCAGATGGAGGAACCCCCAGAGGGAATGACGATAATGGGGACATCATGTGCGTGGCATCCCAAGTTTTGTTAGATGGAATGGGGAGTGGGGTGGCTTGATCCCACCAGGATGTGGAGGGATGGGTAAAAATCATGATGGATGATGGAAGGTTCTGTGAAGGGGATGGTGAATGGGATGGAACCGTCATGAGGATGATGATAGTTTTGGGATTGATCCTCGAAGAGGCTTCCTACGTATCCTTGTGGTAGGGAATAAATGTCCACATAGTTCATCTTATGACGGCTTATCGCTGAATGAGGCTGACAATGTCTTACCGCTGAAAAAGGTCCCAATAGTATACCATTGGATGGGGTGACAACGACTTACTGCTGAATGATGCTGACAATGACTTACCACTTAAAAAGGTCCCAACAACTTACCACTGGATGGGGTGACAATGTGTTACCGCTTAATTGGCGTGCTTGAAACTCGGTTAGGTTTCCTACGATCTCCGCCTTGGCAAGGATCAAAGTCTGCATAGTTTATAAGGTGGTTTGGTGAACCGACGTGAATGAAGGACCTTGGTCCAGGTGGATGGTGGGGTCGATCCTCAGGGAGGCTTCCTACGTACCTTTCCTTGGTGAGGATCAAAGACCTCGTAGTTCAGATGGAGGAATTTGGGGCTTATGCTCTGAGGCAACCCAGTCCATTAGTGATCCGACGTAAAGATGGTCGGAATGACCAGGTGTTAGGATTGAACCTCATAGAGGATTCCTACATACCATTACTTGGAAAGGATCAATGATCTCATAGTTCTGATGGTTGGGAACCAACGTGAAGGTGGACCTGGGGTCCAATGGTTATTGGGATTGAACCTCATGGAGGATTCCTACGTACCATGCCTTCACAAGGATGAATGAACTCATAGTTCCGGTGGTTGGGAACTGACGTGAAGGTGGACCTGGTGTCCAATGGTTGTTGGGTTTGAACCTTGTGGAAGCTTCCTACGTACCCTGCCTTGGAAAAGATCAAATACCTCATAGTTTAGGTGGTTGGGAACCGATGTGAAGGTGGACCGAGGGTTCAATGGTTGTTGGGCTTGATCCTCGTGGAGGCTTCCTACTTACCCTGCCTTGGAAAGGTCCAAAGACCTCAACGTTCTGGTGGTTGTGAACTGACATGAAGGTGGACTTGGGGTCCAATGGTTGTTGGGCTTGAACATCGTGGAGGCATCCTACGTACACTGTCCTGGCTATGATCAATAAACTCATAGTTCAGGTGTTTGGGGGTGTGGGGATTACACTCTTTTCTTCCCAAGATGTTTATCATGGTCGGTTCTTGCTTTACGTCCATGTGAGTCATACCCAGTGTGAGAAACAAGAGGCAGTAGAGACCTGACGATCACATCACGAAAGGTGTGTATATGGGAAGTGGAGTGGGGCATACACGTTGTTACCAGCCCAAAGAGGAAATATGATATTTTTCATGGTTATTAGCCTGAATAGATTGCGACTTACTCCAGGAGGGAGGACCAAGGGAGAAAAAGTGTAGTAGGAGAGGGATTTGGGACTGAAGAATGGAGGGGCAAGGTTGTTGCCTCCTGCAATAAAAGATAGAAGGATTACACCATGGTGTCTGCCCTTTCCCTCCGGAAAAACGCCATCCAATAAAGAGGACATCATCCCCTGTGGAGACCAGTGGGCATGGAGAATGTCCAAGGTGGGGGTGCCCTACATGCAAGTCATGGGGCGAGGTCACATTTTAACAGAATGTGCTAAGGACGATAGTGATAGGAGATTTAAAGTTCTGCAACTTGGATTATTAGGTTTTCTCCACACCCCTATGACATACATAACCGATATCGTCTGCTCTTTGGTGTAGAGAGGGGATAGGAAAATCCATGTTGAGGGGGTATCATGGAGCGAACCATCATGGAGTCCATGTTAGTGTGTCTATGAGAAGAATTAATATTCGTTAGCATGCCTATGTGGAGAAGCAAGAGGCTTGGAAACGCAACAGCCAGTATCATCCAAGGGACATTGAAGTCAAATTGTGAAAACCTGGAGAGTCGCATGGGAAAAGGAATTGCAAAACAGAGGGGTTTATAGAAGCGGACTTGTGAGGCTCTGTTGCTCCGTGTGGAGGAGGGTGTTTGCAAAGGGGTGTGATTCACAAATTGGGGTGTCTCGGCCTAATCATATGGAAGAGGTACTAATGGTAGGTGCTTCACGGAGTGTAAAGGAATTTTTAGAGCACTACCTCGTAGAGAAAAGGTGCCTCGCGAAGCAAGGCATCGTGAAGTGATGGGCTTTTTGAAGTACAATGACCCTGCCTTGGAATGCAGATCATGTGTAATGATGGGTTTTTCGCGAAGCATAAATCCTCTGTGACGACCCGGGTCCCCTTGGGGATCCCCTTCCGTCGCGAAGGCCCATAGACTCGACAAAAGGCATCCCTCTTAGAAAATGGGGCTAAAACATGGCAAAGTGGAGGCACTTCGCAAATTAGAAGTACCTCGCATAGCTCACGGTTCGAGAGAAATGGATGCTTCACTATTAGGGAACTCGGAAGTTTAATGGTCGGATTGTCTATCCTTTGGGATCAGGGGGAGCCCGTTATTTATAGGCAAGAGGCACCATGAAGTGGAGCCTACGCAGCATGAAGAGGGACTTGGTTGCTTCACGGAGTGTTAGAGAACGCCAAATGAATTCGCGGACCGTCCCAGCTCCTTGTTTCGCGACGGGTTCCGAACGTCAAATGCATTCGCAGAGTGTCCCGCCTCCTTCCTTAGTGGTGGGCTCACGAATGTCAAATGCGTTCGTGGAGCATCCCACCTCCTAGCTTCACGGCTGGTTCGCGAATGTAAAATGTGGTCTTGGAGTTTCCAACCTCCTTTCTTGTGGTGGCTGTGGTTCTTGGTGGACTCCACGAGATAGCTTCGCAAGGTAGTCAACAATTCCTTCTTTTGGGCTTCTTCTCTATTCCAAATTTTAGTGCCAACAGCATGTGATTATTGTAACACCCCAGGTAAATAAAGAGTATGACATTTTCACATTTATCCATATTTTTGAATAAAATATTAATATTACTTTAAAGGGAAGGGTACATGATATGATGATAGTGTCAAGGAAGTGTCAAGAAAGAATCCATGTTTTATTTTAAATATGTTTCCATTGATGGGAAAAATGAATAAAATATTTTATGTAACCACTTTGTTTAAATGTAGAATTTAATGCAAGTTTCATGATCTAATTCTCCAAAACTCTAAACCTGAAAACATCCTCAATGTGTAATCTTGTAATAACTCAAGATTAAGTAAGGTTTAATGCTGGGGCCTTATAGTTGGTATCAAAGGTCGGTTTAGATAACTTTAGAGGTTAGGGTATTCTTTAAGAATAAGTGACATTACCATAATGGTTAGGATTTCAGAAAGAGTCCTACTTTTAGATAAAGTGAATGAGTAAGTATATCTTAGTGTTTATCTTCCTCATTAGTACATAATGGTTTTGTTGATATACTCACACTGACATTTTTGGTTTTAGTAAATGGCTGGATCTAGCA
Organism: Viscum album; assembly: GCA_963277665.1. Classification (NCBI taxonomy): domain Eukaryota; kingdom Viridiplantae; phylum Streptophyta; class Magnoliopsida; order Santalales; family Viscaceae; genus Viscum; species Viscum album. The sequence continues at coordinate 1,597,315,496 of OY728150.1, forward strand.
GGCACCAAAGTAACAGTGGATGTGAAGGAAACTGTGACAGGTTTTTTGAGCAAGCAACTGAATTATATGGGAGCTGCAATGAGAACTCTTGTGTTTATCCTCAACCAACTATCTGGAGTCATGATTGACCACCTAAACCTTGGTGATTTCTCTAAGGCATCATATATGCGAGAAACAAATCCCTACAGAACTACAGGTAATAATCATAAAGGTAAGTGTGTTCAAAAACTTATTTGTCAAAAATGTGGAAAGAAACACCAAGGAAAATGTTTCAAAGGGACAGAAATATGATATAGATTTGGAAATGAAGGTCATAAAGCAAGAACCTGCCATGGAAAAAGGAAGCATCCAGTTGACACGAGGAATGGGAAAGAAGTTCTTTTTGAGGGATCATTGAATGTTTTAAATGTGGTGTGCATGGTCATTATGCAAACACATGTTCTATGAAGAAGTTTCGTGAATGGGATCACCAAGATCGTACAAATGTTCGTTTACCAATACCTAATGCCATTCCGATTGAGGATGAAGAAACTGAAAATGAACAATCAATGGTATGGATTATTTCATGACTATTGCTTTCCTATTTTGGAATCTTAAGATATGATTCATGATTTTGTTTGTAGGAAAGAAGTATTTCAGAATAAGTTGGAAAGGAATAGGTAATGGATCATGAAGAATGTTGAATGAGTAAGAAGTCAACATATAAGGGCTTCAAGAGTTATGGTGAAATTCTTAAGAGTATTATGTCTCTTTTGATGATGGGGTTACATTAGAAAACTTTTTATAGTATTTGTAACCCTGATGTTTAATATATGAAAATTTTATTCAAGGAATAGTTATCTGTTGTTTTGTGGACATCATTATAAAGAACCATTTGGGTTTATATGATCCTTACTTTTGAGGTAATTATGGGTTACTATATGTTATGAAGGAAGTGAAAGGAAAGAGATAAACTTGAGGTTAAAATATGCTATGTTTATTTTTGAAGATTTTATCTCATTTTGGGGAATGTTTAAGAATTATATAGTTTTGGAAAAAGGACAACACGCAGACCGTGTGACAACCCGTTGCGTCGGACAAAGCTGCGGGAATCGAACCCACAACCAAAGTGCGACTGGTATTTATCACCTACCACTGGACTACGTTAAGTCCCTGGTTAGTTTGACTGATTCTTTTTAGTTAGATGATTTTATGAATTAAGAGTAAGTTGATTTTGGGTTATCTATGGAAATTTATTAACCTATCATGGAGGATATGTGATTAGGTTAATTACTCTTCAATACGAGTCTATAAGAGCAACTGATGTTGTTTAGAGATAAATGTTACGATTTAATGTGGAAGACTATGTGAATAAATCCTTCAAATATTTGGGTTTCAATCTTAGTTTGGTTTAATTTGAAGAATTTTGTGGACAAATTGTTTATCGAATGGTCCTCGTTGAACTTTGGGTTTTGTTGTACAAATTTTGGAGATTAAGAATAGTTTGTCTTTTTATAAAGGGTTATCCTTTTCTGGATTATCTAATCTTGCACTAACCTTTTTGGTTTTGGTTTTGGATAAAGTCTAAAGACATGGGAAGTATATATTTATCTTTTTTGGATTAGTTGATTCTCTAGAAGTTGATTATAGTACTCTTAATGTGAACAAGTATTCCTAAATACTCGTCTTTTGGGGAAAGTATGAGTTTGTGTAATAAATCTAATAAAAGTTGAAAGTCAACATGATAAGTAATTATGTTTCCTTATGAATAAATTTCTCAATAAAAAGTAACTTAAAACAAAAATGTTGTCTATTAACTTTTCCTACTGGGTAATCGAATATCATTTAACCCATCACATGTTTGTGATTTTCTTGTGGTTATCTTTCTCCTAAACATGTTTTCTATCACTCTCCATCGGAACATGACCCTATGTTTTCTCCTCCATGTCCATGTTTTCCTACATGTAATCCTAGTATGGGTTAACTCGGGTGACCTCTATACTTCTCTTTCTTTATTTTAAAGTGATTGTTTATTGACTCTTGTTCCGATGTGGGATGTTCAAGGATGTTTCCAAGATCAATTTTAAAATTGCGAGGATGCAATTCTCAAAAGGGGGGAAGGATGTAACACCCCAGGTAAATAAAGAGTATGACATTTTCACATTTATCTATATTTTTGAATAATATATTAATATTACTTTAAAGGGAAGGCTATGCTCTATGGCTTACCCAATATGCAACAACGAGTTCCTTTGAAATCATACGTTGCACTCTAATAAAAAAATAATATTATTTTAAATGGTAGTTAACGCCTAGCCGCTATATTGACAGGAATGAATAGAAATAACTAAAATATGATTATATATGTTTGTTAAATGTTTTTACTTTTATCCAATAAATTTTAGTTTCTTAAAATACAAATTAATCCAATCTTAAGCATTGAATACACTAGTATTTTTAAAAGATTGTTTTACTACCTTTTGATGGAAAAATATTTTTTAAATCAAACTTTTGACAATTTTATAAGCTCTATTTTTTAAAATAAACATATTATTTATGATTGGGTCATTGAAATTTAACTTGGGTTAATTTTTGGTATTTTTCGGACAATGTTCATTTTTTAATGAATGGTGAAAAATACTGCATTTTAAAAGATTGTTTTATCTTTTTATTTGTAAAGATTGTTAAATGTAACAAAGAATGTATCACCGAAGTGAAATATTTTTAATTTTGTCTACATAAATGATATTTTAGACTATAAATATTCATTATAAAGATAAAATTATTTCCTACATCATGATATTTTTTTATAATTTTTAGACATTAAATTTATTAAATTATTTATGACATCGTGATGATGAAGCGATTACCTCATTAATAAAGGATTTAAATAAAATGAAAAAATAATGTAAAATGTAAGACCTACACATGTCCAAAACCTATTGGATGGGTGGATTTCGAACCCTTATCACCTTATCCTCAAAACACATCAATTTGGGACCATTAAAATCTGAAACTCATTTGAAAATAATGTTACATTTTATACCATTCCAAGAGTGCCCCTCCATTCCTCTTATAAAAGGGCCCCACCTCTACCACCTTACCCACACCTCTCAAGAATTTGGCTCGGAAAACCCCTGCTCATTTTGCCTCTAAAAATCCCTCTATTACTCCTAGAAGCCTTACTTTTGGCATAAGTCTTCCCAAGGAAGCCTTTGAGCTCATATCAAAAAGAGTTACCTGATTTTAAGGTAATGTCTTCACTTGTGTTCTTTTGTTTTATTTTGCTTCTCCAACCCCCTAAACTCTTTTTATTCTTTTATTTTGTAACAACTACAGTATCTTCAATATACTAGGTTTTTCTTATAATAAGTATTCGAGCTACACTTACACACACCTACATAAAATGGTTAAAGAACATACTGTTTCTGTGGATGGCGAATTTCTGCCTCACGAAATGATGAATGTTCAACACTCATATAACACCTTAAAAGGTGGCCATTAAGATGTCACTATATTTATATATGACATATAATATGTTTATGTTTTACTTAACCTTCTGTATTTTTCTTTTTTGGCATACCATAATGGTTCCATTATGGGTAAACATGATAATTAAATTTTAGGAAGTGCGGACTACCGCCCCCTCAAAGTGATTTGATTTGTTAATGCCATATGTGGGATGTATGAAGGATGTATTTAAAGTTATTATATATGATTTATGTTACAAATAAATGATTAATATAATTCTTTAATTAAAATATAAACACCTCTAATTTAGTTTTACTTCTATTAATATGACATAGAAATGAAAGTAGATTGCATGCGTATGTACGGCTTACCGTCTCCATGAACGGTGCATTTCATTTCTTACCTCTAAATGATTACGTAATATTATAAATACTTGTATATTCTTGATATATATAATATATATGATATCCAAATAATGAATATCATTTTGGATATAATGAACCTTTGACCACACGAACAACCTGTAATTGTAAGAAGTCCACTTTCGACTTAAGAACCAAATATCGACAAAACAATCATTATTAACTTAAATGGTTAAATAATGTTTATAACATAGAAATAAGTGATATACAAGGAATAATTAACTTGAAAAAAGTTCTTAAGAAAGTAAAAATTAACTCATGTTTGTTATTCAGGACGTTAAATAACGATCGAGTCAAGTCGGACCCGAGGTAAGGGATCCTACTCCTCTCTTTCTTTTTAAGTACACTCTTTTATGTCATTACTTTAAAAGCTCATCATTCTTGTTATTGGGATGTTATTTTATATTACTCTTACTGTAATTCTTATGTTCATATGATGAGAGACCCTATTCTCTCTCATCAATCCATTTTGGATGTTTTGAGTGGCGCCGTTAGGCTGCCGAATTTTCGTAAGAGATCTAACCTCTCTCCTTCTTTTTAAGTACTCTCCTTTATGTCACTTCGTTTAAGCTCCTCTTTGTTATGTTGGGGGATGTTATTTTATATTCCCCTTTATTTAAACATTATCTTAATATTATGAGAGACCCTATTTGATCTCATCAATCCATTTTTGTAAGTCTTAAGTGGCACCGTTAGGCTGCTGAGTTTTTGTAAGGGATTTTTCATCTCACTTTTATTACCGTGAGATTTATGCTACATTTGCCACCATTTCCTTTGAGTGGTATATGTACTTCCTATTGTTCTACTCTTTGTGTAATATAATTTCTTTTATGAGTATTTACATCAATGTTGTATTGTCCTTCTTTCATGGGGTGTATGTTTTGAAAGATACCCAAGTCGGTAAGGGAACCTTTCACCCTCCTCTTTTTAAAAGACTTATTTTGTTGGGTCATTTAATTTACATATTTTAATGTTGGGATATGTTCTTATATATCCTTATTGATGTAAATTTTATTTCCAAGTTATGAGATACCCTTTTTACCTCTCATCAACTCATTTTCTGAATTTTGTAGTGGCGTCGTTAGGCTGTCAAATTTTTGCAAGGAAACTTCTTAACCCAATTTTGATTCTTTGGGATAAACTTGTAATCCTTGAATATGTCATTCTATGAATATTTGTGAATAACCTCTGAATGTTTTACACTTAATATCCACTTATATTGGGTGTATTTATATTTTTCACACATAATTATGAGATTTATTTATCCTTAATTTAAGGATACCTTCTTTATAAGGGATTTCATCTCATTTTACATTTATATTGAGACTTCATTGTTGTTATGCACCAATTAACTCTTATATGGGGTATATACTGTCCTTTGGAATAATATATCATGAATCCATTTATTCTCATGATATTATAATGTTATGGTTAAATGTTTTTCCTCAATTATTGTATTCAAGTGTCTCTCATTTTGTTAAAAACCCTTTAACTAAAATATCGTTTTAAATGTTTTAATGATTTATACTTATAAATATTTCTCATTAATATCCATGTTTTCAAAATGGTTTGAAGTATCTATTTATATGGATATTAATGGTTTAAAATGTTAAAATCTTCAAGGTGGTATGGGACACTTTTATTCAAAAATCTCTTTATTAAATGTTTTAAATGGTTTTGGAAATGGTTTCTTTTTGAATGGACTCATTATTTAAATATACTAAAATGTTATATTGTGATTGAAATGTGGAAATGTTATGTTTCCTTTATGCATGATTTATGTGATATGTTTATGTTATGGTTCTTGGGCATTGTTATGAAAATGGGTGGTTCCATGATAAACTATGGGCGGGGAGCCCGAAATAGCTCTTCAATGCATTGGGTAACGCGAAGGAGTGAAAGGTTAAGGTTTCTCTGAAGAGATTTAGGGAATATACTGTGGTGGTTATTCCAAACGTAACCAAGAGGGTTACTCCCTACGTAATAATGTTATGAATGCCTCAAGTTACCTTTTATGTCTTATGATTTCTATGATTTATTCATGATTTTATGAGGTATGTTAAAGTGCTTATGTTTTATGGGTAAAGTATGATTTCATTCTTATGTATACATGTACTCATGTTTCCTTTACATATTTTTATATCCCTTACTGAGCTTTTTATGCTCATCCCAAGTTTTTGAATTGATTTTCATAGGTCAAGGGAAGGGTACATGATATGATGATAGTGTCAAGGAAGTGTCAAGAAAGAATCCATGTTTTTTTAAATATGTTCCCATTGATGGAAAAAATGAATACAATCTTTTATGTAACAACTTAGTTTAAATGTGGAATGTAATGCATGTTTAATGATATAATTATCTAAAACTCTAAACCTGAAAAGATCCTCAATGTGTAATCTTGTAATAACTCAAGATTAAGTAAGGTTTAAGGCTGGGGCCTTATAATTATTCTACTAGTAAAATATCCAAGTGAATATGAAAATGGAATTATTTTATTTTATATTTTCCATATTATGTTGATGTTTAAGTATAAAAGGCTTTGGTTTTATTCTTATAAATTTCCTTAAATATTTATGCTTATTTAAAAAAGCTTCTACTATATTGTTATACTTACTGAGCATCTGAGCCCACCCCATTCTATGTTTTATTTTTCCCAGGATGTGGAGAAGTATTTTATAGTTGAACTGTAGGGATTGGATAAGGATATAAGTGTGTTTAATATGGGGAAAAATGTTTTTAATGTTTTTATTTCATAATGTAATGTAAAACATATGAGTGTATCTACTACTTCCAATGTTGTTAAACTAATCCGTTTTTGGGACATGATTCCTTGTATAACTATAACATTATATAATAATGCACTAACTCTAGGTAAGTCGGGGTTGAGGCATTACATTCTATTTATTTCACATTACATTACATCATTTATTACCTTCGTTGTGGGATATCTTGGTATGCATGCATTTGATTCTTAGTGGTTTTTACATTTCCACATTTTACAGGTATGGATATGGGTGTGTGCATATAGTTACATAGGAATCACCTCCCATGATAATGATATGTATAATTAGTGATATCGACAAAAAGCTGGCCTATTAGAGGTGGGGTTGTGGAGATAGAACATGGCCCCCACTGGGATGGTTCATGACAAAGTGGAATCAGAGTGGTCTATTCTAATTTAGAATCAGAAGACTATGAGATTTGTTTAGGATAATAGTGTTAAGTATTTCATGTTTAGATTTCTAGATAGGGGCTCTAGTTTTGGGTGGGAAAGCAATATATCTCCTACCCAAGTACTCTGATAACATACTTTTTGAAATATTTCATGAGAATATAGGTTTAATAGGAAATTAATGGTACATGAATCATATAATAATGGGTTGTGGTTTCCATGTCCTTCTTGAGTTAGGTCTTTCGATACACTCATTAAATGTGGTACATCTTTTTATCATTACTGGATGCCTCTGTGATGTATACCAGCTAGGATCTAGATGATTAACTGTGAGGATGACCCACTTAGTGATGAGGCTTTGATACTGGGACCAGTTCCCGGGATGTTTCCTCCAGGTGGTGCAACACCCATAGTGCCACCTATAGAGAATAACACAGTAACTATTGTACTGGGTGATGATGAGAACATTATTATATTTCATAACGTGTTTCTATACTATAGACCACTCATATATTTAGGAGAACCTAAAAAACATGCAGCTGAGTACTAGCATGAGGTGGTGCCCTATGTTTTTCATCTAGTTAGGACACCGTAAGATCATAATGTGGTCTTGGAGGAGATCCTTCGACAGGTCTCGTTAGGAAGATGGTGGAGTTTGGATATTTATGCTTATGATGAGGTGAATCATTGATGGATAGAGTTGAAGAATCTCTTCAAATAGGATTTATATATAGTTACGATGAGGTATGTGTGTATCCAAGAGCTTCTTCAACCCCATAAAGGGAATAATGTTAGTGGTTAATTATTCATTGAGTTTTACTAACCATTCTTGTTATTTTATGAATATGGTTCAATATAATTACTACTGGTATAAGACCATTGAGAAAGGTCAATGTAGAGACATCTGAGCCCACAATATCCCTCTTTGAAATCCAACCTATGTTGGGGTTATTGAGTAGGATTTTGTGGTAGAAAACTTATTGGGGGAGCAGATACCACCCAAAAAATTTATATATGGGTATGAAAGAGTAGAGACCTCCTATGATGGGAGAAAAAATCAATCATAGGTACCTAGATATGGAAGATGTTTCATGGGGATGTACAAGGATAGATGATCAAGATTTCGGGGCTCACATGGTATGTACATCCAACAAGAGAGAGGCGGTTTTTTATTGGGACGATAGGGGAAATCTGGCTTGATATTGTTTATCCCGCCATACAGCTGATAGGGAGACATTGGATGTACCACCATGGTAGAGTCAATGAAAGGAGTTGGTAGATTCATAGGGATGTGGACATGGAAGAGGTGTTGGGGTGGTAATATGAGTTGGTATGCATTTCAACTTGTTACCACCGCTAGCCTAGGTGGTCTATGATATGCCTAGTGAGTTGGAGGACAAGGGGAAGAGAAAGCTACATGAGGTCGAGAAATATCCCCCAAGGGATCCTTGAATGATTCAAGGTATGATCTATGTTTTTTATCTTTTATTACATACTGATATACATAGCTTCTAGTAAATCCATTCTCGCCGCAAATATTGTACAAGACCTAGAGCTTCCGGTTGAACCGTTGACTTGACCCTTATGCTTGAAGACACATACTGGGGAAGACTCAAAGATCACACAACTATAATGGATGTTTTACATGACAATTTTAAGTGAGAGTTTCTTTTAGAACCTCTTGGTTGTAGCGTCTAAACCATAAAATGTCATTCTCGTTGTGGATTGGTTATCTATAGTTCATCCCAATATTGACTATTTTATAGGAAGGTTATGTCGTGTCCATAGTAATGTAATGAGTTTTACATTTATCAATGAAAAAGAATCCATGATAGTACATTATGGACTCATGTATAGGAGGGTCCATGCAATTACTTATCAATTATAAAGCCCAAACCTTAGTGTAGTGGATGTTATGAATTTCTAGTTTCCTATATTAATGTAAAAGTACATGGGAATCATTCCTAATGATAAACTAGTTTTAACTCCCCTCCAATATATAGACTTCAGCATTGATTTACACCTAGGGAAGACAACAGTATCCGCACCAACATATTAAATGAGTCCTCTAGAGATTTCTAAGATATGGGTATTGTTGGAGGACTTATGGAGGAATGGATTTATGTGACCATGTCTTTCACCACTGAAATCCATATTTTTGTTATCCAAAAAGGAAGAAAGGATCTTAAGGTTGTGTGTGTACTACCATCAATTGAAAAAGGTGACCACAAAGAACAATTATCCACTACCAAGAATCGATGACCTCTTTATTTAGTTGAGAGGGTGGTGATGGTTCTCAAAGGTTTCCCTCCAATAAGGATATCCCAATCTATGAGTACAGGATGATGATATACCAAAGAACACGTCAAAATTTTGTTACAGTCATTACAGGTACTTCGTGATGCCATTTGGAATGATGAAAACCCTTTTATATTTCATTGGACTCATGAAAAGGTTCCTTCAACATTACTCACACTGGTTCATGGTGGGCTTCAACGATGATATCCTTGTGTACTTAGGATTTGAGGAAGAGCACAGATGAAACTTAAGGATAGTATGTACATACTCTAAGGGAACTAGAATTACACAATGTTCTCAAGTTCATATTATGGATTCATGTGGTACAATTTCTAGGCCATGTTATCTCTATGGGCAGAGATACAATAGACCCGTACAAGGTCAAGGAAGTACTATCATTGTAGCCACCTAAGAGCATGATATAGATATGGAGAATCATAGAGATGATAGGTTGTTATCAGTTATTCAGACCTAATTTCTCAATGATATCAACACAAATAACAACATTGAATCGAAATGGGAATCCTTTCCTAATATCAAAGTTGTTACTATTGTCTTTTCAATAGTAGAGGTAGAGTTTTATGAGCACATCAGTTTTGAGATATCTACAGTAGGTTACTGAATATGTAGTGTTATACGATGAATCCTGAAATTGTATTGGTTAGGTCCTAATGTAGAGGAAAGAGGTGATTGCTTATGGATCACTTAATTTGAGACCAAGTGAGAGGAACTATGTGTCCCATTATCTGGAGGATGTAGTGGAAGTCTTCTCGTTGAATATGTCGCAACCCTAACAGATGGGAGAGAAGTTTAACATTTACTATGATCACAAATGTATCGGGTATATATCTTTTCAGAAGGATCTCAACATAAGAAAAAGGTTATGTATAGAGTTCCTTCAGTATTATGACATTGTGATTTTATATACTCATGGGAAGGGGAACATGGTATTATATTATCCTAGTAGGAGATCAAGCTCAAACATTCTGAATGAGGTGTCGATGGTGTTGGAAACATTGCAGTTATCCTTGTTGGATGGAGATAGAGTAGCAGACCTCCAATCGATGGTTGACACCCCTATAAACATAAAGTTAGTCAAGGAATTACATATTCTGGATATCGACTATGAGACCTTACATGTTATGATTTTCATCAGGTATGATCCTAATGGATATTTGAATGGTGAGGAGAACATCAACCATTTCAAAGGATGTACAATAGTGTTAGTGATTTTGTGGGAGGAGGTCTTGATGTAGTTTCAAACATCCTCTTTAGTGGTATATCCAGTTGTAGTGATGTGTACTAGGACCTCCGACATTAGTTTTGGTGACCCGGGATGATGAATGGAGTTGTTATGTTGGTTTCTTGATGCCATACTTGTCAGAAAGTGGAGATTGTGCACTAGGATCCCTTAAATTCACTGAAAACCCATTAGGTATGAGAATAGATGTGGGATGGGATATTTATGGACTTCACTACAAGATTACCATGACCACCTAGGATACTCGATTCCATCTAGGTGATTAGTGATAGACTCACCATGTTGTCCCAATTTATAGATATCTATGAGAAGAGTTTAGTAGAGATCTGTGGACGCCTCTATGTGATGGTGAGAGGTCAACTCCATGGAGTTACATAAATTATTATTTCAGATCGTAAATCCCTCTTTACTTCCTTATTGTGGATGGTTTTATAGGAGGTTTTTGGGACCCATTTAAGCTTGAGAAAAACATTTCATCCACAAACAGAAGACAAGACTGAGTAGACTATTCAGGTTTTGGAGGACATGCAGTGATCTTGGATGATAGAAACTATCCATTTTTTGAAGGATCCCCTATCATTGGTGAAGTATGTGTACAACATTATTTAGCATTCTAACATTGGTATGGAAACATTCAATTATTTTTAAAGGTGAACCTATAGGATCACACTTTTTTGTACTAACCCAGGAGTGTTAGTAGTCATCGGCCCTTAGTTGGTGCGAGCTACTATAGAGAAGATGCAGATAATCCAAGTGAATATGAAAACTATACAAATCCATGAAATGTCGTGTTCTAATAGGCAAATGAATCCTTTTAGTGTGAAGATGGAGACTATGTGTTCTTATGGGCTTCACCACGAAGTGGATTATAGAGATTTGGTAGGGCTAAAGAGCCATCTCTAATGTTTATAGGCCCTTTTCAGATACTTCATAATGATGGTGATGTGGATTAATGCTTAGATATACCCCCAATGACAGAGTAGGGACACAAAATCTTCTACATGTCACAATAGAGGAGGTATGTACATGACCCATTGCACATTATTGGTTAGGGTGAGTTGAAAATCTTGATTAAGAAACATTTTCTCAGTAGAAAATAGATATTGAGGATCGGAAGAAGATAATTCTTTGTAGGTGATCAATTATTTTCATTCATGTTTTTTGGCATCATGATAATCTCTAAGTGGGAACATGGGAGAGAGAATATCCAATTTGTTTCAATACCATAAACTTTTTTAGTAATATTTTATGGTATTTGGTGACATTATACCATATGTAGATAGACTGTAATGGATCATATTTTTTGTGAATTATTTTTAAATATTATATGGATTGATTTTGAGAATAGGCACTATGAAAACATGAGATTATGGGGCCCGGTGTGTCTGAAATAGATGTTTTAAATTTATTAAAATTTTATATAGCACATTCATGTGGTTTTCTAGAAAAGGTTGAATAACATATAAATGGATTCCATGATTAGCAATCTGAAGGAACTATTGATTTCCAAATAGTTGTTTTACCCTAGGTGAAACCTATCATTATTCACTATGGGTTGTTTTTGGAAATTCATCATAGACGCTTAAATGAATAAAATAAAATAAGAATTTTTTTTATATTGTTCACACGATGAAGCAAATATTTTCCCCTCTAATGTATCCATATGGAAGAGTTCTAGTGTTAACCTCATAATAAGGGATTTATCTTAATATTTTGGGCAGGAACCTATGGAGAATCCCTTCAATGAATAGTGAGATTTTATATCAACGACTAGGACAAACCATTTGTGATAATCTCACCAATTACAATGATGTAGTGATTGTTCTTCGTCAGTGAGTGATCCAAATCAAGTTAGGGAATTTTATTTGATATGTAGTCCCCCATGAATGATTCTTATGATCAATGTTGACTAATCAATGAAAATAATTTCTGGAAGATAGATCATATTTGTGGGATGGGTTATTTTGAAGGATTTATTAGGAGTTGATTCTTGAAATTAGGTTGGACTCATTTACTGTTATAATAGTGATGAACCAAGATCTAAACACAAATCAATTGATGTTCATCCATCTTGATATTTGCGCTTTTATTCGCATCATATAGTGTTCGTCTTTTTCCATTCTTCATTCTTCTCCATTAATTGGAAAAATTGTGAACAATCAATCATTTCATCTTTGATTTAGGGAATAATGATCCAAAATAGAAGATCCAGCATCAGGATTACTCAACAGAGGTGAAATGGTGGGTGCAACATTAGATCAAATGATGGAGGGTACAAGATCCATTTTATTCTATGATAACAAATAATGCCTATCATTTATTTTTCCAAGACAATTGAAGGAAAAAATTACATCAATTTGGGGTCATAATTGAAAAATGAGTCTGGATCCAATGTTTTGAGAACAAATGGACACCCAAATGAAATATGGGTGATCGACAACGTGAGTGGGAGGAAGAATATGGGTTTCCAGAAAACTAGAAACATATGGCATGTAGCCTCATACATCATGACATTTAGTCCCCCTTGAATTTATCAACTTGCACATGGGAAGTACACTAACTCAATGTGGTTTTCATTGGTTTCCTATAATATATATACTCTTCCACATGACTTTTCTGGGACTATATACATGGAAAATCCCAAGTATTGGTACATGGGAAGATACACAAGGGCTGACAAGATGTACTGCAACAAGATCATTGTAAATTCGTGGATCTTTGATGTAAGGACACATCATGTAACCCATCTACATGTCATGTACCCCTCTTCTACACAACATGGTTTAAATGAAACCACACATTGTACACAGGTAGTACCAAGGGTCATTGGAACTGATGTGTGACCCGAATATACGTTGTGTACCAAATATTCTTGTTTTGAGTTTCGTGTACTACATAACATGGACCTGTTTTTTTAGGGATCGTTCATTTCATGTTTCCCTAAAGGATGGTGTGAATCGTTTTCTACACATAGGACTATTACTACATTAGGAGTATTTCTTGGATGGAGTTTTTCAAGTCCCCTATTAGTCCCGGTGACACATCCTCTATTCAAATTCGTGACCTAGGTGTAGTTCTTGGTATCGACGTGACCAACACTACACATGCACTGATCCCCTACATATCGGGTTAATCTAGATTATGTTTTTGGTGTCACTCTAGGTTCATATTTACTATCCTCATCTATGTATCATATTTCTTTCAGATCTATCAACATATCTCTCTCGTGATAGTACTCAAGGAGAAGTACCTCTCAAACGAACTTCACCAGTGATATAAGACTCAGGAGTGTGTTCTCCTAGATGAATGATTTTTGGAATCTTTTAGATGGTATCCTAGTATGGTTATGTAGTGGTTGTGACTTAAGTCTAGAATGTGTGTATTAGATAAGTATATATAGATATTATTGTTATATGTACTATAGACATATAACAATATAGTGCTAACTGTACATTGTTTTGTTTTTTTGCATTATGGATTTTGGGTTTCCTACTCAATAATGGTAAACTGAACCTTGAATGTGATTTACCCAAACGTTTCACTTGTTTTAAAGATGATCAAACATTTAACGGAGTCCTAGGAAGACCAAACTTGTCTGTTCATAGTGAGATCAAATAGACCAGTGTTTGTTCCTATAGATTTCATACAGTACTCCCAATACCATTACCTTTAGGTTGGACATGTGCTGTGGAGTCATTGTGTTGGGATTGTATTTTAAGACTCTTTTACAATAAATTACTTCTTATTATACTCTGGTTTAGGAATATAGTTGTATTAATGCGTTTGTTTCTTAGTGGTTTTTATATTTCATCTATTTAGGGGTTTAGTCATATTTATATACATACAGGTAAAAAGAAAATTCATCCCCTATTAGTGATATGCCTACTCGTTCATAGTCACTAGCCACTTTCCTATTGGTGGAGGGCTCGGGGAGTCTTGACATGGGACCCATAGGGACTATCCATGACAGTAGGTCATTAAAAGGGAAATCTATTTTGGAATTGGATATCAAAAGTATATTTTTTCAGAAAGTAATATTTCATGGAGAGTTGTGTTTAGTTATTTAAAAATACAAAACCAATATTTTTATTGTATTTCAAACATGATTTATAATACTATTATGGGAAATAAATATATGTAATTTGTGGTGATTATCTGTTATTTTTTTATTCACACACAGTTCTTTTTCCACTCAGCATTGGTGGACATGAACTGTTTTGCAGTTTCATGTATTTATTTTAGTTATGCCTTCGGAGTGGGTTGGTTTATTGATTTTTGCGACCAAGTGATCATGTGGGGATATTGAATGTATGTGTAGTGTTTTTACTTTTGTTTGTAGTTTATGTTTCTTATTGTGGTTGTATATGGATTATATAGATGAATTTATTGTTTTTTATTTTTTATTAGTTATTATTTTTGCTCAATTCAGTTAATCGTATCATAGATTTTTATTGGGATAAATCATTCCCACTTGGATAACATTGATTCTTGACACTAGTCTCCATCCTAGGAGGATTGTTAATTCCTATCAGGACTATCTCAAACTATGTCAGGTGGTATGTCGAATGGAATCCCGACCTAGTTTGTAACATAACCTATACTCTACCCCAGCTAATACATACCCATTGAGATTCTACATGGTAATATATTAAAACTCAAAGTGTGACTAGAAGGTGGATCCCATCCAAAGGTACCCAAACTCTGGATCAACCAACTAAATATAAGTGTTTATAAAAACCCCCTCTAATATCATCATTTAAAAAAATGTAATCTAATTCTTTAAATGGGAATTTAATTGAAAAAAAAATAAAAAATCAAACTCATTCATTGACATTCCATATGTATTATATATATCTGTAATAATTCTTTAATAACATTAAATTTTATGAGGTTTTTGGCAATAATTTCATCAGATCCAATTAGACTTGAAATTGATAATTATATTTTTTTACTTCTTTTTAAAATTATTGTTACACACAAAAAATAAGAGAATTTTCAATATTAATTTAATGAAAATAAATTGAGATGTTTAGGGCCATTAAAATAATTGTTTAAACCGTGAAATAATGAATGGGGTTTCAATAATGGAATGGACTATAACTACTAACCAATGATATATGTAAACAACATTCCTTAAATAAGTAGTATTTTATTTGGGATTGCGATAAAATTTTACCTAATTAAAACCTAGAGTCTAAAAATGTAAACAACAGAAGATAATAGAGGTTTATTTCGTGAAAGGTATGGGATGGAAGAAATAATTGTTGTTGTGTAATGAAGATAAAAGTTAAATAAAGAGGGAAATATTCTGTATACATTATATTAAATGAGAAATGGAAAATAACCCATAAAAAGGTTAATAAAATAGAGTGTCAGAAGGATGAATGGAATGGAAAGATGTATTGACTGACTCTCAATGATTAATGATTAATGTAGGAGGAGTACCTACATAAAATTGATTAAAAATAAACAAAAATCACAAATTTTAGTAAAATTCCTACCCCATATACATGGAACTAAGGTCCATTAATTCATTATCAGTTTATAATATTGACATTCATGATCTCTTTATGTTGTCCATGAGGCCATTACTATTTAATATGCATTCTAATAATGTGTCCCAAATTTTATAATTTTTATTCAAAAATACTTACAACTCAAATAAATAATCAATAATAAAATAAATACATAACAATGACAATGTAGGTGTTATAATTCTTTATAACATGCAATAATTTTTATTATAGAGTCAAAAATAAAAAATTTCGGAGAAAAAATTATAAAATATAGAGAAAATCATTTACTCGAGCCCATATGTTTCATATATATGCTATCAGGATCCTATACAGATCAAACTAGTCTTATCAATTGTCCCTAAAAAAATTTCCTAGAAACTCAAAATCATTATAAGATACTCTAAATTTTTTGCAATTTTTTTAATAATAATTATTTATAGTCAATATAATGAGAGAGACCTTGACTAAAATTTAAAAACAATGATGCATGGGTTAAGTATTGGATTGAATTAAATTGTAAAGGAGAAGGTAGATAAAATTACACCATTCCATGTTGTTCCATGATCTTGAATGGATCATCATATCAGATCATAAGGTTCCCTTTCACCCCCATCCTCTGATAGCACTATTTAGGATAGAAATTATCGAATACTCAATTATAAATTATAAACTCCTATGGTCAATGCTGTCCATCATTGAAAAAATATTAAAAGCATTGTTACATTACAATAATAATATAAATCTACTAAATTTTATCATCACTGTCATGGAAAATAGTTAGTTCTAATTATAAACATTTTCCAACACTAACAAAAAATGAAACAAATTGAAATGGCCGAAATGAATGGTATTCAATAATGGTTCCCCTATAAATTACTAAAATCTAGAAAAAGGGTAATAAATATCATTTAGAAATTGAATTTATCAGTTCGTCTGTCTATTGGTATGTGTATGATTTTCACTCAATAACTTTAGTCATATTTGAATTTTTTTCTTAAGTAGTATACTAGAATCAAGAAGGAAACTGATGGCATCTGCCATAATCCATATTATAAGGTATATTAATAAAAATTACAATCCCTTACATATAATGACATCTATGAATCAATACATCCATACTCTCCTAGAATAAATGAAATGAGTTCACATAGTTTTCCAATTTGTAACCAATCATTTTATATTCCTATTATTAGGAGACCTAGTTAATGAAAATAAAAATTATATGAATACCTCATACTTCTTACAAATATGAGTAATTTTTGGTTTTAATAACCCATTGACCCTGAAATGTTGTCCCTTCACATGACTATTAGTAAAAAAACTAGATATATAATCAACAAATATTCTTTTCAATTGAGTCCTCTAAGATAAGAAATATCATAACATATCTTACTAGTACTTTTTTGAACTACCTAATTATATTAGTGAACTTCTTTTATGATGTTCTTCCATAGATAATGTGGAACCACATTCTAGTTTCTAAAATAATCTGATCCATCAGATGATTAAGACCAATCATCATTTCCCTCCCCACTATTTGGAAATTTTTTCATTAATTGGAATTAAAATAATATCCTTCTCTAATAAGATAACATTTTCTATTAAATTCATGACTTGAGCAGATAATATAACTAGTTTATTCCTTTACTCATTTATAAATAAGTGTTGTTCAAAAAACACAGTAACTATCATTTATCCTATGATGGTTTCATATATTTTACTAATTACTTAATGTTAATTGAATAAGTGACCACAATTCCTTTATTAGTGGGTAGGCTGGATAAAAAAACATTTATACATTTTGAAACCATTATTAAATTCGGAATGAATATTTATTTTTGAGAATAGGCATTGTAAACTCTTTCTTTATATATAAATAAAAAAATATCCAGAAAAAATTAATACCTACAAAATTTTAATTCACAATAATTAAAGGAAAATCAAGGAAAATGGTTGGGTTATTTCATTAATGTGGATGAATGTGGTGTGATATATATACCACCATGTGATACCTCTTAATAAGGATACAAAATTGACCTAGAACATAGGCTCAAAATACAACAGTGTAATCATTAATAGGTTTATAAAGAATTTTAATAATGGTATATTTCTATCTATATTTTAATTCATTTAATGGTCTATAAAAATTTCAATTAAATTTAAACTTCACATACTTGTGTAAAACCAGTCATGTGTATTTATAGATTTGAATAAATATTGAAAAATTAACTATAATTTCCTATCACGCATAAAAGGAAAATATTTTCAATGATATTATTAGGTTCCCCAAAAGGAATAAAAATATATAACTTCTCAATAACCATTAATATAGATTTTATAGAAACTAAATGACATAAATCATTAATTTCTTAATTCCAAAATTGGTATTTATAAAATTTCACATATAACTGGTGTTATTCTATTTTCTATAAGAGATTTTTTAAAAAAAATATATATTCTTCTTGTGATTTTGAATCAATGGAAATATCTTCCCCAAATACAATGAATAATGTTTTTAGGTACATATTAGATATCTAGTTTATTTGTTTGATGAATTCCTCATCATCAATCATAACATTGATATAATCATAAAAAATTTCTGATTTTCATTTCAATGTATTAATAGTGGGATAACGACTGTCATTATTTTCAACCTAAACTAGTAATATCAAAAGTTATGATCTTATTTAAAAATACAATTTTCTAACATAGGTAAAAAATATATGTTATCAATTTGAGGAAAGATGTATTTTTTCATCAAGGTTAATTGATTGAGATTCTTCTAATAGATTAAATGGCGATGGATCCCATTTTACATCTAAGTAAAAATAAAAATGTGTGTCTCACTACTATGAAGGAATATGGATGAAATTTTTACACTCATCATCCTCTTGATAAATGATTTGTTGGATTATATTTGTATAAATAAGTTAATATGATGTTAATTGAATGATAATCATCTATGGAAGAAAATAAATATAAAATTAAACCTCCCACTATAATGGAAATCAAGATAAATCATTTAAGAAAACCCATGACTACCCACACAATAATATAGAGAGATAATAACATAAAAACCATTAAAAATATCAATAATGAGTGAATAAATTGGAAATTAGGAGTCCAAATATTTTGATAAATGGTGCTTACTCTACCTAAGCTAGGATTCCATAAAATCTGGAAGATGAGTGTGTTATATTAGGATAGTGTAAAATATAATTTTAGTGATAATAATAAAGAGAAGTATTAAAACTAAACATTAAATATATTTTTATGATATTGTTTAAGATATCGAGATAAATGTTAAGGAAATATTGTACTTTTTTTTGCAAATAGAGATCACCACAATATAAGAAATGCACATGAAACTCCATTCCTTCCACATCCATAATGGAATAGTAATATCAATCCCAGAAGAATTGATCTTATCTCAAAAACATAGTCAATCAATTAATGAATATAATATAAAAGTACTTGAAGATCTAATAATAAAAAAATGATATAACCATTAAATAATAATTATTAATATTATTTTGAACAATTTATGATATAGACACTAATATTTATGTGTATTCACTATTTCATATAGTTAACCAGATTCAGGATAACCCTATAATATAACACATTGTTGTGAATATTAATATATATAGATCTATCTCCACGGAGGATTAAACATTTTTTATATTGTTATGAATGATTCACTCCCTCTATGAGGAAAATAAACTAAATTTTTTATCCTTTTAAAGTAGTCAGTCTAGATATACTACCCATTATAAGAGCCTTCTTTAAAAACATTAGTAGGCATACAAATTGTTGAATTTAGTGAAAAATATAAATATATTATTTATGATATAAAAATTCATTTTCTTTTTTTCAATAGTGATAATAAAAATGTATTTTACTCATAGTTGAGGATGACATAAATTTTATTATTCACACTTGTTTTCCCTATACATTCACACTTAATTTTGATTACTATATAAAAATTAAATTTTTATTCTGAATTGATAAAATTTAGAGAAGGTAGAGAGGATAAAGGAAATAAAGATGTATGGGAGCCTGTTGTGATTTATAATATGGGAATCCCATTATATAATACTAATGTAGTCTATATGTACTTACCCTATGGTTATAAAAATGTTAATATTTATTGAAATACCTACATACAAATCAAGGAATCTCACAACCTTGTTTCCCTCCCACAAGGCATGAATTAAAACTTCATCTGACTACAGTATGCTCCAACAACCCATATTGGTATAAGAAATTTTTTGGGGGCTTTGTATAGGGACCAAGAGAGAGTTGACAAGAAAATATGATCCAATTTAAATAGATAAAATAAAGATGTCATTGGACCTATTATGTGTAGTTAGGTTAGTATCACATGAACTTATTTTTTTAATAGAAGTTATTTATTCAAAGTATACTGAGAAGTAAATGAGAACTAAGACTCTTCTATCATAGAGTGAGCTACCACAGAACAACACTCGATGAAATAAGATATATAAATGTTAATATTAAAGTTTTTACAAGGGGAATTCAAGTAGAACCATGTACCAAAACACCCTATACCCATCAAGAGAACATCTGATATGTGCTTTTGAAGCTAAGATTTGATATATTTAGTGGAATAAACAATTTAAAAAATAGTGACTGAGATTTTATATGATATAGAAGTATAGATATTTGATATACACTACTGGGATAGAGAACCTGATATCATGAATCATTATAAATGCTTCAAATTACTAATCACCAGCCCCATATAGGATTCTATTTTCAATATTGTTCAGTAAATACATTATATGTTTTCTAAAAAAACTAAAATGTGATGATCCCAAGAATTAGAGTGACTGATAATCCACCTATGAAATATCTAAATATTTTATTCATAGTTTCCCTAAAGTAATAGATGATATATAGATTCAAAAATTGAATTATGGTATCAAAAAAATTTGTATGTGGGTTATGTACCCTTTTTTATAAATAGTTATCTATGGGGTGGAAATTTATTTAGAGGCTCCAAACTAGGAGGTGGAACATGATGTGAATATTTTACCCAATTTTTTTCCAGGGAGCCATTATAACTGAAAAATTGATCTTATATTATAAGCATATCCATGTAAAGTCTCATAATGTGTTGGGAGTGATGAAGTGGTAATCCAGGCAACGACTAGTTGTATTCCATTAAATTGACATTTATTTTCATCATTAAGAAAAAATTCTATGATCCAAAGGATATAAGAAGACTTATTAATGTTGAGGTCCCATTCAATAATTCTAATAATGTCATGGGGAGTGATATAGTAGTTTATAGACAATAATGATATGTCAACCCTTCCAATGATTTAGTAATAATTAACAAAATTTATTATGAATCCATTGTGATGGTGTCAAACAATGTCAAAATATGGGGTCTCCTTATACATGTGGACAAGATATCATTCTTATTTTTTATTAAATAGTCACAAAGATATTAGCTTGAAAATCTCCCTTGTGATCAATCCTGTATATTGTTATTTTTTAGATACTCTTCTCAGTTTAATGCCCCCTTAATGAACAAATTTATTCAATTTATTCCAATTGTTTCAATGATTCCACCCATAAATGAATTGTATCCCAGATAATGGGGATAAATTTTTTGTTAATAACTCTATATATATCCATAGTGGCCTCATAAAAAGATAAATTATTTAATGAAATAAAGTACATGAAAAAATTAATCTTGGTAATTTTACCTCTAAATTAGAAAAATTTTATATCCTTTTTAGAAACCCTTCCTATTATTATATTTAAAATCCCATAAAAGTGTTGAAAAAGATTCCTAAATTGGATTGTTGGAAGCCAATATAGTCAATTGGAAGATAATTTCTATGGATTCCAATCATATTCACAATTAATTTGGAATTCCAACTTGTGCAGGTTTTAAAATATATACTCATTTCTATTGAGATAGATGTGTTTTGTGATATTGAATCAATAATAATTGAAAAAAATTCAATGTTTATATTGGTAATTATTATTCCATTAATAAATAATAGTACCCAATCCTTTAAAAATAAATTATATATAGTTTTAAAACCATATAGTTTAATGAAATTATGAATAGTCCCTTTAGATATTTCCTTATTATGATTTATAATGAGGGAGTCATGGGATAGAAAAAATATTCTTAATAAACCTAGAACAACATTTTTAGGATCATTTATATAATTAAAAAAAACAAATCTAATTCCCATTAGTGAAATATAAATCCATGTATAAGAATAATATTGATATAAAACATAACATACACAGTTAGGGAAATCATAGAGTCTTAAGACCAAAAAAATGAGGCTCTATTTCATTCTATCATATTCCTTATTAATATCAATTTTAATCATGGTATTGGATCTAAATACCCTTATATCACAATCCATTACTATCCCTGGTTTCATGTGAATGGATAGTTTGATATCCATAAAATTGCTAATTAAATGTTTCTCAATAGAATTTTGGGACCCGAGATTCCTATAATGCATTTTATGTAGAATAGTGGAAATAAATTTTTAAGAGAAGTTACAAAAGGTGATAGGATAAAAATGACAAAAATAAATTGGGTTACTTAACATGGGAATGAGAATAAGGATAGTGTTAGCCACTATTCTAGGAATGGTTCCTCCTTCAATGAAATCTATAATAGAATTAATTTCCTCATGTTTTTCCATATCCTAGGTGACCATGATGAAGGGACATTAACATCCATCAGGGACTAGTGTAATATCAAGATTTATGGTCCTGATAGTCTCTTTAATCTCACGCTATTTAGGAATCACACTCATTAATTAGTTTTTTAACCCATAAAAATATCATAGAACATTTATATATAACAATTTATATGGATTATAAAAATAGTTTCTATCACTTAGATCCTCCCTTAAGACTATAAGGATTTATACTATCTGATAACCCACATGGGGGTAGTTAAATTTTCATCTCTGTGGTGGGGACATTCCACTAGGGATAAGGTAATTTTTCCAGTTATTTTTTCCCAGGAAAATCATGAATATATTTGATATTTCTTTCACCCTCCTACTTCTATTTGAATCTCGATCTTTATCTACACATAATTTTCTTCCCATTGAATATACTATCAAATTTTTTGTTTTTGAAGATATGATGAGAGATACCGTCTTCCCAATTATACTAGATATGATTATTACATAGATAAATTTCCTCTTGGAGTGCATGAATGTTGAATTCCTAAGAAGTTTGACTATTTTTACACCTATTGATTCCATATTTATATCTACGATGTTATCTAAGGAGAAAATCCTAATGGTACCCCTGCATGGGTATCAATGGATAAGTATTAACCACTACTCCAAAGATAAAAAATTCGTCTATTTTTTAGTGTAAAAGTATAATTATCCCATAGACACATAGGATTGAATTTAGATGATTCAAGGTTACTATTCAAAGGGAGAGTAAGGAAAATGTAAGTAATTTAATTTAGAAAAATAAATACTTTATTTTATATGGATTAAACATAAATCCTATTGGATCTAAATTATTCTAAGACACTACATATGGCTACCCCAAGTGAACATATTTCTAGTGAAGCTAGGGTCAAGAATGTTAAATAGAGCTAAAAATTACACGAATTTCTCCGTAACCTGACTCATGTATAGATGAACTCCCATTATTTATTTTTTTCCAAAATGGCATTGATTTGAACCATAATAAACCATAAACAAGTCCAGGATAGAAGGATCAAATTGATTTTTAAAGAGTTTCAATTTCACAATCTTCATAAATGGAATAAATTATAGAAATAAAAAATTTATTTATTTTTATTGTCCTACATATAGATCTTTTGTGGATAACCATAAATATATTCGATATGAAATTGAAGCTTCTATAAGAACTGAATATTTTATTAGGAAGGATATTTATTCATGAAATTATTCGTATGATTTTTTTTGAGAAAATAACCATTGATATGATAGATGTTGGTTCCTTTTCCAAATGAATAAATTGATAGGGTAATATATCTAAAAAGGTTTTTTCAATTAAAAGTATAATTTGAAAATATTAATGATTTAATCAATATGAAAAAAATGTATTTCCACTGAATGTTGACATATGGAAAACCCATAAGCTTGATTATATCTATTCAAGATTAATTTATAATTAATTTAATTATATTTGATTAATGAAATATGGCATCATGGGATCTTCATTAAATGTATGCATTTATCTTCTGGAAATCCTTTTTTGGATTAACTTTAATGTGTCTGGAGTATCCAATTATAGAATCCTTTTAGTGATGATCCCCACAATCTCCTTTGATCTTCAAATAACACCGGTCGATTTCAATTTTCTATCACGTTGAATAAGTAATCTTATATTATTTTTATTGATAAATATATCCCCTTTAGGCTTGAAAGAGTCTATTTAGATCTTTTTTGACTTGTCATGCATAGAAAATGAGGTACTCTATAGTGAAATTTGTTTTGCACAATGAATCTCAATTCTTAATTAACCTTATACAATATAAATAACTCTCTATTTATAGAGATGCTTTTTAAATTATAATATTATTTAGTTATGTACAGAAATATAAAAAATATTAATATTATTAACAATCCACATTCAATGTAATAGTAATAATAATAATATTATTATTTTATAGTGTGTGGTGACTGGAACAATGATAAATATTATTATTCGAGAATACTAATTAACATTCATCACAAGACATAATCTTGATCCATTTGAATCTGCCGACCATTATATAATAAATAATTTATACAAAAACTATAAAATATATATTTATAAAATATTTAGTAATTTAGTCTAGATAAAAATATTGTATAAAATTTTCCATAACATTTACAATTTTATTTTTTCACTTAATTAAATTAAAAAATAATATAATCAAGGCTGAAAGAAACACCTTATCTGTGGAACTCTATGATTTTTTTCTCTTTTTCATTATGGGAGCTTGCATAAAGTGCATGTTTACTGTCTAAAAATTGTCTAAGGTATAAAATAGGATTATAGTTTTTTCAAAATGATGAAAACTACAATGAATTAATCACTATGTTTTATAATCCATTTATCATAATATTTTTCAAACAAGTTTCAAATATATATCATCAACCTATAAAATTTATATGAATTAAATTTTACTATATAAAAAAACTAACCATTACACCATGTCCATGGTATTTAATAAAACGGTTCCACTCTAGTTAAAGGTATGAGATACCAACAAACATAAGCATGGATGCCCAATATCCTTCCTTGAATTATCCAATAATAACATGTTACTCAGGATGCACCCATCGTATCCAATTTCACCATGATATATTATTATCATGGTTTGTGAAATAAATTTATATTTATCAGTTGCATCATATATTAATATTAATATTTATGTAATAGAGTTATTAAACACACTTGAATATAAGAATATATGATGACACTAAATCATGTAGGATTTTTATATACATGTCTATTCCCAAAATCTACCATCTTGGGGATTTCCAATAGTATACATAATAAGGAGAATTCTCAACATCTTATGAGTATTAGTACCTGATATTATACATACTATGTGTCCTATCATAGTATTTTATCCCACCATATACCAATATTTAATAATATCATCATATAACTCTAAGGTTATCATCAAAGTGGGGAACTGCTATGATATTTTCATTACAATAGATACCTATGAAAATTATTACATTAAATTCATGTAGAACAATAAAAAATATTTTTTATCAATATTTGAATATTCAAATATACATATAACAAAATTAAAAGTTGTTTTTTTTCTACCAAACTAACACTTTGTACTATTTCCAAATGCCTAGGAATTTATGTCCACTAGAAATCATATCATGATCCAGATTTTGTGACTCATTATTTAGTTGGGGGGCCCTCGATGTTGTCTTTTTTTGATATTATAAGCAATGTGAGATCAATTCATTGGTCTCAATCCTTTAATAGGAGATTCTTCAAAATTATATACATTGGATTATAATGATACCATTGATCATTTTTTTGCAGAAAATGCTACTATATTATCCCAAGAGAGTGTTATATTATCTATACATATAGGTAGAACATAATTTTATTATAAAATATTTCTTATCCAACCATCTTCTTAAGCTACATTAGAATAAATAATTTACTTGGAATCTATGGTAGAATCGATGACCATAGCTTGATTTGAGATCTCTTAGCTCACAAGACCAAAATTTAGAGTGAAGATGTATTCGGTTTTTGATTCTATATATTCTTGATCTTTTTGAAAACTATAATATGAATATCCAATAATGATATGATCATCGTCACCTCCATACTATAAAAATATGTACTTAGTATTAATCATATACCTGGGAATATTCTTGACTATCATCCAATGATGGCCACATTTGTCAGCATCATATTTTCTAATATCAAGGTTGTAGGAGGATATATCTAGACTATTATATATCATAACATAGATGTGTGATCAAATTTATGCTGCATATGTAATCCTTTCCACCCATTTCTATTCATGATGTGTTTGAGGAATATTTCTTATTTAATGATGAATTCTATAAGACATGGTCTTCAATTCAATGTTGAATTGCATCATATTTAGTTTTCAATGAATCTTATCAATGTATGTACAATGACATAGGTCTATTAGTCTCTTGGATGTATCATGATGGATCTTAATCCAATGAATATTTAATTCCCCTTTAATTCCATTCTAATGTGAATTTATTCCATAAGGGATTAATACTCTATCCAACTAGTATTTTTTTTCAATATTTAATATGTCATTTGAATATATTATTATGAAAACAACCACACTCCAACAAAACATCTTGAGGAAACAAGGCTTATATGGATTTCATGGGAAACCAAATACCATTATAGATTCATAAATAAAAAATTTCAGCGACCTAGATTATTTATCTAATATATGAACTCATATTTTTCTATTTTCTTAACTTGTTGGCATCATCTTCAGTCACAACCCCTTGTGATTCAATCATATATACATTTTTCAAAAGTGTTACATTAAAGAAATCATCATGAAAATATATTTTGAAAATCTCATAGTCATGGAAGTTGTGAAAATAAATTTTAATTTTGATGGATTTCATCATTGAAACTAAGAAATTGTGTTTTTAATAGTGTATGCCTTGATGTTGACTAGTCTCTTCTGCTACCAGAAATGCCTTATATGTAAGGGCTTGGCCGTCAATGTCCACATTAATTTTCAATAAATATTTACAGCCAACAATACTTTCATATACTATAGAATATACCTAATCATAGACTTGTTTTAGTGAATTTAATAGATTTTTGAATTCATAAATTAATTCAACTAGGAAACACTATTCCACTTACTTCATCCATGTCATTTTGGGGGTTAGTATTTTCATTTAGAAATACATGACCATCCTTAGTGTCTATAAAAACATATGATTATTTTCCTATAATATCTCTTGTACTACAATGTAATACATGTATCATTCTACCATATTATTCCACAAGTATTTATCATATTTTTCAGTTTACAATGAATTTTTATCTTTCCAGAAGATTTCATTAATGTATATATTTATCCCACTAAATATTTTAGATATTTTATCCAACTCATGGAATATGGGATGTCAATTAACCGAAACAATTTTTTCTGAAAGGTTTTATTTGTTGTATCCCTTTGATTCTTTGTGATATCCTATAAAGATAAATTTTATACCATGGGGTCCTTTTTTATCAATATGTAGTTAAAATGAATCACATACCCAGATATGTTATTAATACAAGACATGTTTCATTCCACTCCATAATTGGTATGGAATACAATCATCCACTATAGTTTTCACTCTATTTAATATGTATTCTATGTTTTGAAACACATATATCTTAAAGGATAATAGAAGGCTCACATGAATCGTCTTTGGCCTCTCCATGTCTATTAAGGTATAGTTTTAGTGGAGTTTATTAATTAATTTAAAAATATTTTTATTAAATTTATTATAAGATTCATTTAATCTTGTAAATGAATCAGACTTTCAACCCATTTAGTAGATATATCAGTATCTAAAAAAATCATCTTTATATATTGTGAAGTATGTGTACCCACCCCTTTAATTTATATAAAATATATTTAATCACATGGATTTTACATGGATGATACTATTGTGTTTGGAATGTATGGTGTGATTTAGTTTCTTTATTGATTAAGATTTCCTTGTTTGTATAGTCCAATGCATAATAAAATTCAATAAATGTGCCTTACCCTAAAGAAAATATATTTATAAATGTAGAATAATTTATTCCTTGCCTGGAAAATAAATCCATCAATATCATGTTTAGATAAAAAAATAACTTTCTTGATAACAGATTCCTCATAACAATGATCTCCCATAAACTACAATCATTATCATTAGCAATGTATGGTGACAATTATCAATAGACACGAAAACTAGTATGACCCCCATTGTATTCATGTAGATCTATCATACCTAATTCAATAATTCTAAATATAATTAGTCCCTATATTTAAATATATATTTGGTGTCCCCAAGCTAAATCTAATCCCAAATTTGTAGAAATTGATAAATTACACTTGATAAATAACACACTTTAAAATTCCCTATGCTTATTTGGATGGGTGAAATTTTTATTATGGGGGAAATTAATTCCACATGAGAAAAATGTAGTACCATTATCCCTTTATTTACATATGATATTTCATTAGTATGAAGACTGTTTTAATTAATAGTCGGTTTTAGATATCTTCACTTTTCCTTTCTGTTTATTCACCATATGGATGGACATATTTTCACACATTATATCCTAATCAACTCAGTAAATAAGAGTGAGTATTTCATAAAAAGAAATATCAAAATTTTCATATTATGATATTAAGAAATATTAGAGAATATTTGAGGGGGTGATATATTAATGTGATCAGTGCACAATTCATCATTGATTTTTAAACAATGGACCACTAGTTGCTCAATGATGAAACTGAGATTAACTATGAGAGGCCTAATTGGTGCACCTTCTCCAAGATAAATCTAAAATGGAACCTTGGATATCTCAAATTATTTTTTTATTTCACTCTCATTATATACACCATACATAGGATAAATCATGTAATAAGAATTCATGTTTCATTTGACTTCATAATATCACTAATCATGGATGAATGAATTAAACATTTATTATCTAATAAATAATTCAATGTTTTTTATATATCGATGAATATTCATACTTTACCTTCTCAATAGGAAAAATAGGAAGTGATGATTCTAGCACATACTATTTTCATTAATTGTGAAAAAAACCCAATGAAATATGTTTCACTCTTGGAAGTTACCACAAGATATGAGATATTCTTTATTAGATGTCAATTTCAGGGATAATGTGGATAAAAAAATTCCATTTTTTTAAAATTATAAAATATCATATTATTAGAAATGTTTAGTGATTATATATTATGTGACAAATAAAAATTAATTTTATAAATTATCACACAAATTTTTCATGTCTTAATATCGTCCACTACTGAACTTGGAATG
The DNA here is from genome assembly GCA_963277665.1 of Viscum album. NCBI lineage: Eukaryota > Viridiplantae > Streptophyta > Magnoliopsida > Santalales > Viscaceae > Viscum > Viscum album. The sequence continues at coordinate 1,597,345,198 of OY728150.1, forward strand.
TCCCATAAATATAAATATTCAATTTTCAAGGATCCATATATCATTTATCACAATACTAATGAATGAAATGAGAATTAAAAAAATGTATTTAGGAATTTTCTCTTTCCCACTGCTGGCTTGCAACTCTATGATCTATTGAGTTGACTCCCCAAAATAGGAATCCTGATATGGAATCCCTAATTTGAAGAATAAAAATCTTTGTTTAATAGACATTTAAATCAAACCAAATAAATATAACATAAATTAATCCTACCTTTAAGCCTAATATAAAAATAAAGAGGAGTGTAAGAGAGATTGAAAAGTTTTTTCGATAAAATTTCCATCATTTTTAAAAAAAAATTATAAACCAATGGTTACTTTAAAAAAAATTCATAAAAAATTGTAGAAATATATAATTTGATCATTAGAAAATATTTTCAATGTCATTAATACTACACTACGATAATTTTATGAAAAATAAATTGAATTTTGAAACTAATTCACTCATAAAAAATACTTTATATAGAACACTAATTTATGATAACTATTAATGTAATGGTTTGTTTAAATTTTGAAAAAAATTCATAATTAAAAACAAATAAAAGAAATGACTTAAAATGAAAGAAGTATTTTAATAAATTTGTTTTCTCGAATGTTGAGAATTAATCCCCTCCACTCTGAAATCACCCATTTCCAAGCATTTTATTATAAAATAAATTGATCAACAACATAGAACTTGTTTTTTAAAAAATACTAAAAAGGATATATTGGAACATATCCTCTTCCACATCTATACATGGGATTAATAAGGTTCACGCCAAACATAATCAAATCTAATGTTTTATGTGGGAGTATAATTTAAAAAATGAGAGATAATTTAATCAGTCTTTTGTTTATTAAAGGATATTGTTTTTATCTATAAATAGAGTGAAAAATGAATATCAAATGTAAAAATAAAATAAAAAAGGAATAGATATAAGAAAAATGAGTTACATATCAATACAAATAGATTCTATTGTCTGATTTCCATTGAATATATATTTTATTGAAGCTAAAAATGTTAATTAAAAATGAATAAAGAGGAAGGTGTGAGGTGTGATGTGGGAAAAGCCTCTAATTTACAGTCTATAGTTGTTTAGGGTTCTTACAAAAAAAGTATTTTAATACTTCCCCTCAAATCATTAAATTAGAGTCTATAATTATGTTTCCATGACTGTTCCACACTCTCAAAATATGTTATACATAAATGTTAGTGGTTCTTTTTAATTTAAAGAAATCTAGGTCTAATTATTGATTTCTTGATAATAACAAAATTATCTTGATCCACATACTGATAAACATATCCAAAAAACTATGACATTGTTTTTAAGAAAACTATAGAGGTCTTCAAGAATAATAATTATTAAATCCAAATGGTTATATCCTGCGTTAACTTCTCTAAATTGGCATCTAATAATTAATTTTAAAATTAATTATAGAAAATAATGGTAGCTCTCAGGCAGTAGATTCTTTGAAGGTTGTTTCTAAGGAATCATAAAATTGTCTTCTGATGGTAGATCATAGAATTAGTGTATCCACTCCATGGATTCCCTGTCCATAACATATCATATATTAGATCCGTCGATTGTAGACCCATATAGTGAAAAATCATTCAATTCACTGAAAATTAGCAGCATGTGATAGTAAATACCCATGGTGGTAGATCCATCTAATGATAGAAGTAGTAGTACCATGGTACTATCTCTACCTAAACCTAGAAACAACTGGTGGTGTAGCCTTTAAAATAGATGTTCTAGGGAAGTCCATCAAGAAGAAAAGATCCTGGCCATTTATTAAAAATAATGAAAATAAGTACAATAGAGCAGCAGATGAGGACAATCAACAGAAGAACCCTAAAACACAACCAACAAGTCTAGAGATCATAATACGACATATCATTTCCATAATTAGAGTCACCAGTAGTCTCCCACTCAGATTGAGACATATCCCGATTAATGATTTTTATGATATCTATATCAACTTTCCTTGAAACCATAGATGAAAATCTGGTAGACATGTTTCTAGGAACCTTAGAATAATATATACCTGGTCTCCTCTTAAATGGGAGACCCCCAATATCATTAACCTTTACATTGAAACTTAAGATTTCATCATAATTGAGAGGTGTGGACACCACTGCCTGATATCCTAATCGGGTTACTCATATTTTTCTATTTATCTGAAGAAATGTTTCCCCATTTCTTAGGTAATTCATATACCTAAAAAAGAATCTAGATTACTTGTTGACAATCAACATGTTGTTTCACATCAATCTGATTAGAGACAATGACCTGATAATTATCAGGGGTCACCAATCCTGGGGTCCGTATATGGGTGTCCTCAACCGGAGTAATCTATTTAACCAAATGAAATTGAGTATTAGAGGGTCCAATACGAGCCTTCTTCTTAGATACATCAGTTAGAAACACTTTTCTAGTATCAGGAATTGGCTCATTAAGTGAATCACCATTATGAGTAGAAGGCTTTGTCAATTTCAAATCCTTCACCATAGAATACTTACGATAGAGGGCTTCTGAAAGACCTTTAACCCCACATTCCTCACAAGAAACATTCGTTCGACATAGCTCATAAGAGTGCCCAACAGCCATACATACATTATAGAAAAGAGGATTTTTTCATACTTGATATCAATTTTAATGTTATCCATAGTGGTGGAAAGGGTTACCATGTCCATTAAAGTGGATCCAAGATCAACCTTCACCAACATCCAAGAAAAGTGACCAAACCAATCATCCTCAGCCTCATTGTCTAGCCGAATTGGAGTTCTAATTTCCATACTAATGTCATGAAATCTTTTTGTATGCTCTACGACCCAATTGAGTCCATGAAGACAAATCCATATTTGATAAAAGACATTTCTTTTTCATGCGAGACATTAAGTATTTATCTGTGCCATATAATTACTTACGTAATATTCCATCCAATTACTCCCCATTTTGATATTATTAAATTCTAATTAGAATATGAATAAAAACTATAAATATGAATAGAAAAATAATAGTCATTATATATATCTATGTAAAAGGAATACATCGTCATTTAGAACAGATGAAAAAATATAGTCCTTGTAAAATGTATGATTTGAGTTTGAAAAGCACCCAAAACATGACTAAAGGAAGGATTCACATGATCATTTATACTACTAGAAATAGGATGGGTAGGAGGAGAAGGATGTATATGTATATTGAATAAAAAAAGTCCTACATAACACAGATCATGAATTAGTTTCTATCCAAAATGGATAATTATAATGGTGATAGTCTGCATGGGGGGAGAAAAAGGTGTAGAATGGTATTTAGTCAAAGGGGTCGAAAGAGGTGTAATGACAGAAGTTCCTATGGTACACATTTCTTAAACTCATCAAACTGAGTGATCACATGAAAAAAATTCTCAATTTACTTGATGAAATATTCCTTCTATTCCATGAACATATTTTATAGGGTTGATAAGTCCTTCAAATGGGTGACATTCCACTAAATGTCCCTGGTTAGCGGAGTGATTCTAAAATACTTATCTAATAACATAAAATGAAAAATAATTTCATGAATATTATAAATATTTGATTTACAATACATAATATATTTATTTGTTTTATTTATGTCACTCATAGCCACATTTATTAATTATTTAAACATCTTATATATCCTCTCAAAATGAGAGTTAATCTAGTCAAGCTCATCTTGATGAGAAGTTGTGTGATCCCCCATCAATTCATTATTCTATTATCTCAGTATGGATCAGATCAAATAAAAATCCTCTAAATTAGGATAAAAAATGAGGTGGTTCTCTAGAATATTATTATACATAATTATAGATCATCTTTAGCCTCTCCAAAATATATAGTGCTCTCCTAGTGAATCTAAAATTCATTTACTATGTGGTTCATTATATAGAATCCATATATTCTATAGTCTCATTATTCCCTATTTCAATGCTGTAAATTTTTAAGAACATGTTATTAAGGATATAAGATATTTCATATGATATAATAAATATTATTTTTTCTTCATTGATATAAGTCACTTGATCAATAGAAGTCTGAAACATCTCTCCATGATATGAAATCATGGTTACCTTAAAGGAATATTGATAATCACTTATCACATAACATGAAAGAGGTTTATGAGAAGGAGTATAAGGATTCCTCTCTTGAATATTCATATCATCATCTTTATTTCTAGTCCCTACAATAATAACTTCATAATAAAATGTTACAAAATACTCTTCTATGTCAATCCTCTCTAAAAATTATCCCTAAGGATATAATAGCTCAACCAAAATGGTAGGTCCACAATGCACTATTAGACTTCCATGAACATTATCATCTACATCTGACTAAAAATACTCAAACCTAATATTAGACGGTCCTACAAATTTCTCCCCCTCAGATTGTGCTGGATACTTATATGTATTTTAGGTAACTAGGTCAATGTAGATTCAAGAAAACTAACCTTCTAAAGTAGTTGGATCAAATATTTCTCTATATTCCTCATAAGGTTGATCAATTGAAGCAATTACTAATCAATCACCACTGGAATACATTCTAGGTCGATATATATTCTAATAATGGTTAGACTTATATTCCTTATCTTAACCTTCAGTATCATATACCATGTCATTAGAAAGAACAAACAAATCCTCAAGAGTCTATGATTATGTTCTCCCAACCTGATCACAATGACCAAATTCAACGTCATTATTTCATAATAATCTCTCAAAAAAATATCTCTAGTTATATAGGAATTATGTGGACTAGTATATCTATTATATATATTGAAAATCATAACCATGTTTGGATAACTCACCACTTTCACTGAAGTTGACCCTTCCTATTCTTCCTTAGTTGCAACTTATTCTATTCCATAATCAGGTTCATCATCTAAATATTAGTCTACAATCTAATATATCACAAAACTAGTGTTTAACATATCTCTTTTTCTATATAGACTAATTAATTCATTTAACATTTCATAATGTTTAGAATTATCTACTACCTTCTATTATAACTATTGGTTATAGTTCAATTTGATCCATCTATAAGTCACATAACATGATAGAAATCACCACACATAGTCACATGTGCTTTTACATTTGGAATAATACTTATATCTTCATATATTTGAAGGGTAGTCAAAATAGTTTTATCATGAGGAGGGACTTCATTATTCTAACATATGAACAACCAAATATCGACATAAATTTATCTTATCTCTTTTTTTCATAAGAGATGATAAAAATATTTCATCATACCACATTATTCTAAAATCAACCTTTGTATGTAAAAAAAATAATGAATAAACATGAACCCAAAACCTTATATTAAATCATTCTACACAATATTAGGACAAATAACATTGGCATCTCAAGTCAATAAAATCAAATAATCATTGATCATGATGTCGTCACAATTGTTGGAAAAATTGGTGATGATAATATTCCTAAACACATTTTTAGGTAACATTAAAACATATATCCTACTTATTTTTATAAAATATAATATATTTTAAATCGATAACTAAAATGATATCATCATTTTGTTCTCTAATAATAATAACATAAGACACAAGATGAGTATTATTTGGTTCTATAATCCAATTCAATTATCCTCTTTCTTTCTTTGGGGAACATGAATAATCTGGTGATTTAGTAGTAAACTTCACTCTCACTATTTTCAATCTTATTATAGGGAAGGATGAAGGAGATGATAGGATACATGTTCGGGCAGAAATGGAGAGGTTTCAAAGGATGCATGTAAGGTAATGGGTTTTGGGAAATATAATTTTAAGAAAAAATTTATAATTTAGGGATTAAAAATTGAAAATAAAAAATTATATTTTGAATAAAAATAACTGACCAGAATAATAATTTATAATAAAAGATAATTTAAATGGTAGGTTATAACAATATTTTATCACGATAGTATATAGTAGCATTTTTTATGGTATCATCTCGATAGTAGTATATAAAAAGTTAATATGAAATGGTCATCCAAAATGGTTTTATGAGTATTGAATAAAAAACCATTGTATATACCAATGGTAGATCTACAACTATAGATACCAAAATAAGGCAATCCATAATAGAAAATAATGTTAGATTAACCATCATAGTACCAATGGTAGATCAACCACTATAGATAGAAATGGAAGATGAACCAAAGTATTCTATATCATGTGATTATTCTCTAATAAATCCTAAATAAAATTAAGAATAAAAGTGATTATCAAAAATTAATATTCCATTTTCATGTATAATATATCTAATTAACTAAAAATTCAAAGGATTTTTTAATATATCAGCAAGATGATGTTCAATAATAATGCATTCAATGATATATATCCTTTTTTGAAATTTGTCTCTCAAAAAGTGTTGTTTTATATTAATATGTTTTATCCTAGAATGAGATATATGATTCTTTCAAATGATTATTGAACTTTTTTTATCACAATTAATAGGGGCTCTTATAAATATATATTAATGTATCATAAAATTAGCAACATCCATAAAATATGTTGATAAAATATTCCTACAACTATGTAATCGACATCACCAGTGGATAATGTAATAAAGATATGTTTCTCAATACACCATAAAATAAGGGACCTTCCAAAAAATTGATATGTTCCATTATTTAATTTCCATATAAAATTAAACACCCAAATAGTTCATTTTAGAAACTCACTAAATCAAATAAAATCCATCTAGAATAGAAGAATCATATTTTTTTTTTTAATTTTCATGTATTCAAAAATTCTTTTCATAAAAATTGAATATAACTCTTTTGGATTTTAATGAAGACAAGAAGAAATACACAAACTAAAAATTATATCATAATATATTGTATATATGTATACTATGGTTCGAATCGTACCCATGTAAGTGGTTTGAACAACCCATTTCCATTTTTCATCAATATCCAATTTATATATTTTCTTCATGGAAGAATAACTATTATTAGTGTTGTCCATACCATGATTATTAAGATGATCAATAATTTAATTTATTTGATTTAAAATAATTTCATCTATATTTTTGAAAATATTAAATACTAGAAATTTTATATTTTCACCCATAAAATTAATTTCAAATACACATTTCATAATTTTTTTCAAAATTAATTACAATACCAATTTCGTCAAAATCCACGGATAATATCATAAACATACATTTTAAAATAAGATAAAACTTTTGGAATACATTTAAAAAATTATATAGGGACATATTTTCCTTTATTAAAACATTTTAAAATAATAAATGAGATCATCCTATCATAAAATGATCTAGAAAATTATTTTAAAACAAGAATTCATTAGTTTATATAAAAATGTAATTTGGAATATGGGAGTTTTGAAATATAATGTGTTTTTTAAAAAAATAGACATCATCTATATAATCCTTTAAGACTTCACTCATAAATTCTAGTTGAAATAATAAGAACATAAAATGTTCTAAATAGGAATTAAACATTATGATAGATTCATGCATGGGTATTATGAGAATGGATTCATCATATTCAGGTACCGTCTTCTTTACTACATCATTGTGCAACTGGTCTTTCATTATTTCTAATTATATACATGAGTCATCAGCCTTTATTCTAAACATCAACATAATGTTAACAGTTATGAATTAATTGGGCCATTCAACTAGTTCCTTAACTCTATTAAAATGAAATTGATTTACATCTTGAAGCATATAAATTATCATGATTTCACCTTTAATTGCTTCATTTATGTTCTTAGGTTTATTCTATAAAAATAAATCATGATTTTCAACAAGGTTTATAAAAGAATATATAGTCTATGTTTTATATATTTGTTTATAATAATAGTATCTATGATTTGATTTATATTTCACTTTAAAAATCATGGTATTTAAGTTTTTAACCCCTCATTTTCTTCTATAGGTATATTCTGAAGATGTTACATAGAACAATACGATTTTTTACAGGTGGTCTTCTAGTATTTTCAATAGGCTTATCGTTAATTTCATTATTTGAAAAACCAAATTCAGTATTATCTAAATATTTCTTAGGCTTATATTGACATATACTATCAAACATGAAATTTAACATTCCATCAAAAATATTAAACCTATTTTAAATAACTGGTATGATATTTAAGTTATAGTATATCCATGAATAATTATTTCATGACTCTTGGATGAAAATTTATCTAAATTCTCCATTTTATTGATTATACATAATTTATAGAGAAAACATAAAAGTGATTTTCTATTGGTTTTCTACCATTATAATATATATATGAGTTCTCCATTAATAGTTGTCTAATTAGATTAAAATTAATTAAATAAAATTATGTGTATAAAATTTCTTCCAAAAAATAAATAAGTAAGTCATACTCATTAAGCATTTTTTTGAAAAAAAATCTTGAATGGTTTTATATCTCTTATATACTACTCCATTCTATTATGGAGTTCCAAGAGAATAAAATTTATAAATATAGCCATGTTGTCAGAATAATTATTCAGATTCATTATTTTCAATCTCACGGCCATGATAAATTGTTATTGTATTTATTCTATTTTAGCTATGATTATCAATATATTTAGTATATTTAGAAAAAATGACACAACTTCATTTTTTTTAGAATGAAAATTAATATCCATTGTTTTCTTGATTAATCATACACTATAATACAATCATAATTTTTTTATATAAACTATAAACTCTAAAAGGTACAAAAAACTCTGGTGAACAAGCTCAAGAGGATTATTTTTTATGACTACATTAATTTTTTGCGGTAACTTTTGTACAACATTACTTTTTGAGAGGGATTACTATGTTTTTATTTTTCGAATTATTGTTTAGGTAGATCCTTCATTAATAATTTGATAGATAGATTTGTATGATTTTTTATATTTTCAATGGCACAGTCTACTTTTCCAAAGACAATATTCCTTTTGAAAGGCACTTAAACAAGAAACAAAATGAGAGAAATAAGGAATTCAAATCAGCTACATAAACAGTATCATTTTTCATAGTAGTAATAACTTAATAATGATTTTAATAACATTATTTACAAGATTTTTTCTAAATATAACATCGTAACAATCACCATGTATCTTATAGATTATAAGAGTATTATTTGTTAATAAATCTGAAAATAATAATTTACAAATTAAAATAGTAGAAGAGTTAATGAAATGATATAATATTTATATTTTTATTTATGCATTTTCACCGAATGTAACTTGTCCACAATTGAAATTGATTAGGTTTTTGGATATTTAGTAGTCCCTAGTAAATTTTCAAAAACATACACTATCCAAATAAAATATGTTCTTGATGAAAATTTTAAAGATGGTTTCATATATAATGTATATAACCAAAAATAATAATTTGGGTACCCATATTTTATTATTCATAGATATGTTATTCTAAATTCCATAATGTTTTGACAAATTTCCTATAAGAATAAAATTTACTTTAATAAATTAAGACTTTATTAGGTCAAATAGAATAATAATTATTGATATAAATCACTAAACTAGAGCTAGGTTTAAATTTATTCTTATACATTTTTTCTTTCCCGGATGGTAACCTATTTCTACATTATATTTATGAGTAGTTTTTTTACCATGAAGATGGGTTAGAGTTTGTCTTCCACAAATAAACCATTCTAGATCATTATTTAATTTCTCATTAGACAATGTTAGATCAATATTTTCATTTAGTTCTTGATCATTTTTATAATTTTCTATAGAATGAAGAATTTTAACATGACCTATAATGTCATTATTCTCATTTACACAATTATATTTATCATTAATTTCATTAAAGGTTAATTCCATCATATTAAAATATTTTAGTAGATCATCAATAGTCATATATTCTGTGTCATCTTCAAAATATAAAAAATTAGGATTTTTTTCAATAAAATCCGAATGTTTATTTGATTCCTAATATAGGTTTTTCATGACAAAAATATTTTTTCTTTTATTATTATCTTATTTTCTTTATATAAAATCACCTGAATTGTCAAAAGAGGTATTAAATGTGGATTATATATTATTTTTATTTTTCCTTTTTCCTCATACTTATTCTTATATTTCAAATTGGGATAGTCAAATTTTATGTTTTATTTTCCTATATAATCACATTAGTTTATTTCATATGTGTAATAATAATTTTTTTAAAATTTATTTATTTTTATTTCTATTATACATACCTCCATAGTTTTTTTTTATAATGAAGTTCTTTTTTCTGGTATAATTCATGGATTTTATTATAGTTAAGGAATTTATTCATTATTATCATATGATGAATAATCATCACATGAACTCTAATAATTTTTCATTTTAATTAGATTAAATTTAGAATACCTAAAGGATACTAATACTCTCACGGGTTCATTGACGTCTTCCTTTTTAACATCATGTTTATCTTTATATATCAATTTTTTTCAATGAGTCCCTACATTGGTAACTTATTAAGTTCATGTGATTCCATGTTGGAAATAGTGGTTCTACTCCATCTATTTGGAAAACATATTATATGTCACATGACTTCATCATTGTTCGATATTTTGTTTCCCAAGGAATAATTCACATTCAAAATCTTATTAATCCAAATATAAATGTCATAAATTTAGTCCTCATGAATCATCTTACTGGTATCACATTTAATAGTATAATTTATAATCATTTTCATTAAAATTTTATTTCTATTAATAATATAATAAAATAGAATCCTAAATATCAAAAATAGTAGAATAATAATACGTTCTATTGAATTTATCCATACAAAAATTAGAGTATAAATAATTAATAGAATTAATTATAAAATCATAAGAAACCATAATGGAATAACTCCAATCATATCGTGGATTTTAAGTAATTTCATATTTAACCTCAATAACAATCTAGATATCAAACCACATGCTCTCTATATGAATTTTCATTCAAATAAACCATTGATTATAGGTAGTTTTATTAAATTAATTTTGCTGATTAGGTGTAGTTCCATCCATCATAGTATTTCCCTTAAATATTTAAATATATTTAAAATATAATTTTAATAAATTAAGGATAAAAATATCATGGTAAAATTTATTTTTAAAGTAGCACTAATACCAATTATTTTTCATTGTGAAAAAATATATATGGTTGGAGGGTAAAGTGTGTTTAAAAAAATTATTTATAAAAAATAATTACAATGCATATAAAACCTAATTATTTATAAAATAATTTCTAAGGAAAATGGTATATCAATATAAGTTGATGTTTAAAAAATCTTTTCAAATTGACTGATAAAAACTCGATTAAAGTAACTTTGAAAGTAATTTATATTTTATAAATTATTCACATGTATGAAATAATTTATATAAAATACAAATTTATTTAAAATATTAGAGTAATGTTTTTTATAGATACATAAAATAGGAATTGTATTGATTTGAACCAATGAAATGCCACAATTTATCATGTTTTAAAAGATTTTTAAAAATTTGTTTTTTCTTTGTTTGAGGAGTGATCTCATCAACCTAAAAATAAAATATTTCTATGTAGTTTATTATAAGATAAAATAATCCAAAACCTTGATAGACAATTAATGATCAACTGTGACATTGTTCACATTTAGGTTTCTAATGTAGTGCGGTAATTGTTCAATAATATTTATATATTTAATGGGTTAAATCTCAAATTTATTTCCATGATTCCAGAAAATGATTATTCCTTGTATATTATAGATATCATTGAAGTTTCAATGCGATTTCAAAAGTTATATTCAAATTTCTGGCTATTATATTGGGAGAGGTTTCTAATGGATTTGTCAGCACATATCAGTTTTTATTTTTCTGGGTTGGATCATTGAAATTTTTTATTCAAATACATCTTAATGTGATAATAAGAAGAGGGAAAATGTGAAGTATTATAAAATTTCTCTAAAATTTTAAATTAAAAGTTCTTTTGAAGGTTTAAATGGAGTTTTGATTTTAATATTCTTACAAATAATGGGTTCTCTAACACATTAACCCATTTTATTAAAACCAATCTTAAATTTTGTTTGATTATTTTGTTTTAATTTTCTATTTATAAGTATCCTAGAACCCTAATTATTAATATATTATGTATTTCTCCTAATTTTGATAATCTATTGAATGTGGATACAACTTCACTTCCATATTAAAAGAGGTTTGTTGCACAACAACCTTTCCTATCATTTATTGCTCCATGTAGAAGAATGAATTGAACATATATTTATTACTTTTATCATTATTTACCAGATATGGAAGTACATCCATGAATCATTTTTTAGTAGGCTTAGATAAAATAGTTTGGAGAAGGAAATGATATCTATCACAATGGATGGAAAAATTGAGAATATCATGGTTATGTTGGTAACTCTTACTACCATAGTCATTACTTACACATGGATATCAAGAAATGATATTTCCATTGATAATAAATTCTCCCCCTTAGAGGATGTAATTAATGTAGTCTATGTTGAGATTATCGTTTCTTACAAAATTTAACCAGTTCCTATGATGAATTCCACATATAAATGTATACTTTTAAGAAATTTTGGTGTCACTAGAGGGATCATAATTCCATTGGTGATGAGTTCTATTAGATGGATACCTCAATTCCCAAATTAAGTAAATGTGAATGTGGAAATTGAGGCTTCGGGAGCACTTGGACCCTTAGCTTTTGGTGGTGGATTCCACACTCATTATAGACTCCTTAGATTTTTTCTATAATTTAATAGGGTGTGTATTTTCCATTAAATCTTAATTTTGGGTGATTATCAAGTTGTTTAGGATGATATTCACTTTGGATAGCACTCTCTTTGGGTGCAATCCTACATAAGTGTGGTGGTTTGAATTCAAGAATATAATTCTACAAATTTCCCATGGAGAATTGGTCCGTCCTATATTGAATTCCTATAGGTCATTGATAAACTTATCCTAGATTTTACACATGTCTATTGGAAATCCAATCTGGTTATTAATTCCCCCTCATAGTGGTGAATTTTGGAGGCAAGATCAAGATGATATATTTGGTAACATGATTTTTCTATTATTTATTGAAGTAGATGTATCTGGTGACTTGCACACTCACCTTTGTAAATTCACAATTTGGATCCCATTTTTTTTATTTTTCAAAATTATTTTTTGGAACAAAATCATATGTTTCCTGAACAATTTCATTATAAAATAGTATACCTTAAAAAAATTTAAAAAATGTATATGTTTTATTTTTGAATAATTTATTAAAAAATATTGACATATCTTGCAATAATGATGGATAAATATTGAAAATATAAAAACAAAATATATATATATATATATATTATTAAATTATTAAATTTCATCAAAAATATAAATTAACAATACATAATATTATAATATTAATAATAAATAAATTAAATTTTCTGATTAAAAATACAATTTATTAAATATACCATGTCATTAAATTTAATTCTAATTAAGAATTTTAAAATTTGAATAATTTATTTACAAAATAAATTTATGTGCTTCTATATAATATATCAATAATTAAATAATTTTTTTCCTGTAATATAAAAAATGCATTAATTATATATATGTGTGTCTTTGTGTGTGTGGAAATAATGTAACAAGCATTCGATATTAGTTAAATATAAAACTAATAGTCCATTCATTTAAATGTCCACTACTCGAAACAATTAGAAGATGTTTTAAATAAATATTTGTTTTTATTTTAAACCATTATTTAATGAATATATGACATATTTGACGTTTACATAAATTTTTTCTATTATATGACTCATATTTTATGAAATAATTATATATTTACAAATATATCTATTGAACACAATTAATTTTGTAATGAATAATTTTCTATAAAAACTATTGAATATAAATATTTTCTAAATATATTTTTAATTTTCAAATTTTATTCATTGTTATTATATTTATGTTATATAAATATAACAAAATTTTATAAATATCTAATAATTTAACCAATGATGTTCTCTTTATATGTAAAATCAATCCACTCAAAAGTAATTGGAACTAAAACCATGGAACATAACATATTTAGAACAATTTTTTTCAATGTATTCTGAAAAATGTAGATCAAAATATATGTCTTCTTTGTGTGGCATCTTATGATCCATCATTTTTTTGGTGTGTATGATAGTTGTATTAATAGATTTGTCGTCTCTTTTTTCTCTATATATTCTTCCGAAGTAAATGGATTAGTTTTTTATTATATATATATACATACATATCCAAATATTGATATAAGGGTTTTGAGTATTCAATTTAAAAAAGTGGGGTTTCAGAAGAATTTAAATTTACCAAAAATTGGGAAAAAACATTTCCAGAGAAATTAGATTTTTAAAATAAACATTTATTGGTGGATCAAAGATAATTTCTTCATTTATATTTGAAAGATTATATTTAAAATAATTTTTAAATTTACCCTAAAATCCTCATTAATATCAATATTTTGGGGGAAAGTGTAACATCCCTGGTAGTTATAAAATAATTCTTTTTTGTATCTAATAATATTTTTGAATAGGATATTTATTTTAAATTAAATGGTATTATAAGTTTGATAGTATACTCATCACACAACGATGAATTTCTCTGAAATCTTATGTCACACACAAGAAAATGTTATAACCGAAAATAATATATTATTATTATTATTATTTTAAATTGTAGTTATTGGCTAACTTCAATATTGGGGGGATTGAGGACAACTAACTATATTATGTTTACACATGTTTATTAAATGTTTTTACTTTCATATAATAAATTATATAGGATTAAAATGAGAATAAATCTGGTTTTTAGCAGAAAATACAATAATATTTTTAAAAGGTAGTTTTATCATCTTTTGATAGAGAATAATTGTTAAATATAGTTTGGGTAACTTATATATGTTATATATGACAAAATAAAATTGTGATTTGGATGTGGGACATCTGAATTTTCATTCATTTAAATTTTGGTATTTTTATGGTATAATTTTTTATTTAATGAATTGTACAAAATACTGCATTCTAATTCAAAACTACCCTTTTGTCTAATTTATTTCTAAAGTTAGAAAATATTTTCAATTTTTTATAAAGTAAAATTAGAATATTTTTTTATCAATTAAAAATATTTGGTCATTTTAATTAATTTCACATTGAAATTATATATAAATGCATAACAATCTTTTGATGTTTTTTATTTTTAAAAATCAATTGTTTTCATTCCAAAAACAAGTCTAATTTTAAAATTAATTATTCCACTTCTGTGAATAAAATTTTCAAAATATTTCATACATTATTTTTATAATTATGAAAAATGTGGTTTAATAGGCTCAAAATTATTTCTGGTGAATAGTAACATTAGTATTTTATTTCCCATCGTTAAAGGTAAAATTAGGTAAATAAGGTGAAAATAATACTATAATAATATAAAACTACCATTAAACTTGTACTATTATTATTGGATGAGGTATTTACATCCAATACAACCCTTGGTAAGAATGATTGGTCTTTGGAAGCCACTTGAATGTGATTTTAACAATTGAAACATTTAATTTAAAGGAAAAATTTACTTAAACATGACTCTGATTAATAAAATTATTATAATATAGAAGAATATAGCTGATATATTCAATTATAAATAGTCATTAAAAATATATAAATATTGCTTACTTCATGGTATTTTATTTAATATTTTTATACATTAAATAATTAAAATATTTTTTTACACAATGATGATGCAATGATTTCGTTATTAATGAATGAATCAAATAAATGATATTATAAATTTTGAAATAAATATTATATATCACAATTTATTCCATAAATGAATTTTATGGATCAATATTGCAGGTTATTATTTAGTTGAGTTTTTTTTATTTTGAATCAGTTTTTTATGAATTTTGAAAAAACAACAATTATGAATAGTTTCATAATTGACATAATTAATAACCTAAAATATAAAATAGATTATTAAATGATAAAAAATTTATAAAAGTATAATATTAGACCAATGGTTAGGGTATGTTCTAATATCACATAAATGAAACTTATTTTTTTTCATGAGGCATGTTATGGTAATTACATTATCACTCAAAGTGTAAATGACATGTTATCAGGGTAAGATTAAAATGCAGAAAATTAGGGTTAAACCAAAATGATAATGACTAAAAAATATAAATATATGTCTAATATTATAGGGATGATTTGGATTATACCCAATAACAATATATCATAAGAAAAAATGTTGGTCCCATTTAGAACTGGAATTGAATTTATATCAATATATTATTTTAAGAGTTTCCAAGGGTACCCCTCCCCTCTCATATTAAAAGGTACCCAGTATTCTCTATTACTCACACTTAAAAATCCTTTTTGGCCAATATATGTCAAAAAAATGATTCTAGAATCACATTGTACGTTCTTAAGTCCTTGGACTTGAAAAAACATACTTCTTAGAGGTTTTAAGGTGTTCTTCAAATGTGATCAACCGAATGAGAGCTTTCATTTTCTTCAATTGGTTGTATAATTTATTCTTCCACATCCTTAAAGTCTCATAAAACAATTATGAGATAATAAATCTAGTACCCTTAATATATTGATATTATATTATGTTAATATTATCACCAAAATCCATCTCCACCTCCATCAAATGGGAATGGAATTAATCATTCGTCCATACATGTGATCTATCATCTCCTTGATCCGATATGATTACTTTTCAATAACTTTCCATCAATATTGGTTATAACAATGGAATACATAATTATATAGGATATTAATGAAATATTCATTATTTTAATATATTATTATTTTATTTATGATCTTACTTTAAATGCACATTAAAATGATAACTCCGTTTGTTTGTACATGTGAAATATCACCACTACAGAGCAATATGAAATATTTTTATTCACCAAATCACATGTTTGATATATATAAATATATTTAAATATTTATAATAATTTTAATAACATTATTATAATTATGGAATGAAAAAATATTATTTGACTTCTTTACATAATGATCAATGAAAAGTGGAAACGTTACTCATGTGTACGTTCGGCCTACCTTCTCAAAGATTATAACTTTGTGAATTTTTCATTCAATAAATTATTAGTTTGATTTAGAAATTTTAATTTATGTATTAATGTGATTATAAATTTACTAATTTTAATTTGGAAATTATGGACTTATGTACACATGGAATAGTTACATCAATACCATGTTCATTTTTGACAAAATTTCGAAATATCGACAAAACATCTGATATGAACATAAATAAATATGAAATTTTTATAACATTGTAACTAGTTATATAAAAGAGATTACAAACATGAAATATTTTCTAAATAAATTAAAAAATAACCCATTCATATAATTCATGAATATAGTGATTGTACATTTCATGTCTGGATCACGGTAAGGGATTTCATCTCAATCTCTTTTCATTGAGAACATTCTTGTTAATATGAAACTTAATAATTTTATTATGTGAATTTAAAAAGAGTATAAAATTTCATATCCATATTTATATATAATAATGTTAATTTTTTAGGTTAATGTATTATTTCTAGGAGATTATGATTTAAATTCTCAATGTAGTAATGGACACCTTGAACATGTAATGATTTAATAATCAAATTTTGTATTCATGATATTAAATTTGATATTTATTTAAATGGGTATAAAAATATTATATATGAAATTTTATGTCTATATTTTATTTAACTAAATGTTTTCAATATTGATACTTTTCATACAAAGCGAATTATATTCATTACAAAATGAAAAGAATGAATGTTTTTTGTTTTTACTTGTACGGGGACAACGACTTCTATGCCGCCATAACTGTTATTTAATATTTGGATTCCTCCATAATCCTGAATTTATTTTAAAAGGAAAATAAATCCCTCATTTGGGTGTCTTGGTATTTAAAATGTATTCTTAAATTAAAATGATTTTTTATATGAAATTTTTTTCATATGGTATTTGAATATTTTTTTCAAAAGGGTTTTCCGATGAACGAGTTTTTAAAATAGTACTTGAGCACTATATGAAACATGTGAGACCGGTATTTCTTATACAATGGAAAAAGACCCAGAATTACTCATGGGTGATCCTGAAAAAACATATATGAATGTTTTATCCCCAATTTAGCTCATGAGTGATCCATATATAGATTATGTAAATTTTTGAGCCCCATCATTGGTCATGATTTAGCCTGATATATCTTATTTGAATGGTGATTACCATTATAGATCTCCAATTTTTATGTTTCATATAAGGTTATTTCATTTATAATATGTTTTAAACTAATTTATGTATATTATTCTATAAGTCACCAAAAATATTTTTAATTACTTGTTATTGGTTTTACTTATTTTCCTTCAGAGAAAAGAATAAGGTTTATTCATGTGAAAATGTTTTTTTTTCTCATAGAATGTTAAATGGGTAACCATGTTTTACCTTGACTAGTGGTTTCTTTTATTATATACCTTTACTATTCTTTTAATCTCATCCTAGGTTTAAAAAAATTCATAGGTATTAAGATTGGTTAGAAAAAAGATGATTCTTTGAGTAAAGTGTCCACATGTAATGTGTGAGTTTACTATGTATTAATTTTTCCTATTTCTATAAAACTCTAAAACACAAAATATCATCAATATGAATTAATGAATTAACTCATTATTATGTAATGTTTCATATTGGGGATTTATAGTTGGTATGTGAGTATGGTTTAGACCAATTTGGAGATTATGAAGTCTTCTTATGTGATAGGGATATCATATTAGTTTATAATTTTCAATGTTATAAAAATATATATATCTTAGAAAACCCTTATAATGATTTTGTTACGAAATATCAATGTAATTAATGGTATTTTTTGAGAACTTTCTTTTAGAGGTAGTTACGGGTTATTAATTTTTGGATCAACAAATTTAATTTATGGAATACAATTTTACATTAAAATATGCTATTGTTATTTTTGAGGATTTTATCACTTTTTTGTAAAGTTATAATAAGTATATATTTTTTGACAAAAGACAACCCAAAGGATGGGTTACAATGTACTGCATCCAGCAAGGCTGTAGAGAAACACCGCCCAACTGAAGGGTGATAAGGTTTTATCAACTACTACTAGCGTACGTGAAGTCCATAGATAGTACGAATTTATCTTTTTAGATAAACAAGTTGATGTAATGTAAATAAGATGATTTTTGGAACTTATGTTTTATCAAATGGATATCCTTCGTATTGGAAATTGATTTGGGGATTGGGTGATAAATGTTTTTTAAAAGACCTTCACTATTTTTGGAATTGTATATACTAGAGGGAAATATAGTAAAATCAGATTTTGTTATGGAATTTAGTGATTAAATTATTTATGGAAATGATTGACCTAGTATGGAGAATATGCGACTAGGGTAATTAATTTTTTAAATGTGACTTTTGGTTTACTAGATGTTATTTAGAGATAAATATTAAAACATATCCTGGAAGACTATGTGATCTAATAATTATAAACTTTAGGTTTCAATAATAGTTTGATTATTTTATGAATTTTTAATAATGTTAATTGTTGAATGATCTATGTAGAACATCAGTATTACTTTTGATTTTTGGAGATTAAATTATGTCCTTCTCAAAATAATGGATTATTCTTTTTGGGGAAATTATCTGATCTAGTACAAACCATTTTGGTTTGGGTCAATGTCTTCATGTATGTAAAACATAAAGATCATATTTTTTGGTCCATTTTATTCTAAATATGTTGATTCTAGTGCTTTATGTTTGTCCAACTCATCATAAATATTCGTCGATTGTAGAAAAAGATGTGTTTGTGGTGAAATTTGATTAATAGATGATACTCTACATGTAATATAAGAATATTTACTTACGTTCCTATTATATTTTATAAAATAATTCTATAAATAGATGAAAAAAATCATATAAAATTTTTATCCATATGATTTTCCTACTATTAAATGAAATAATGTTTGACCCAACACAAGTTTGTGTTTATCTTATTATTAAATTTATCAAATCAACTTTCCTATCACTATCCATCAAAAAATGATGGTTAGTTTTCTCTTATATATCCATTTTTTCATATATAGAACCATAATATGTGTTATCTCTGGTGAGCATTGTACTTTAGTTTCATTATTTTAAAGTAGAGGTTTTATTTATACTTTTTTTGATGTGGTATTTCAATGAAATAATTCTGAGAAGTAAAACCTTAATTACCAAGCCCAAAATTAAAATTTTGAATAAATAATTTAAAAATGGCTAAAGGATGTAACATCCTTGGAAGATATGGAATATTACATTTTCATATATACTTATATTTAAGAATATGATATTAATTTTACATTAGATGGGATACTATATCTGACAGCGTACTCAACCCACAATAATAGGTTTCTTTGTAAACATATATTGCGAACATGGATGAGTTATACCTAAATTTATAAATTATTAGAATTATTATTTTAAATGGTAGTTATTACATAGCCATTGTATTTGTGAGAATTAACAGAAATTAGAATATTATGCTTACACATGTTTATTAAATTTTATTAATTTCAACTAATAAATTTTAATGACTTCAAATGGGAATAAATCATGTCTTGAGCATAAAATACTATAATATTTTTAAAAGGTCAGTTTACAACCTTTTTATGGAGAACCTTTTTTAAATCTAAGTTTTTGTGCCTTTTATATATTCTGCTGGAAAAAAAATTCTTCTTTGGAAGAGGGAAATCAAAATTTTCATTGGTTTAATATTTGGTAATTTTCTGATAAAAATCATATTTTAATGAATAGTGAAAAATACTGTATTTTAATTATAAAATACTTTTTTGTCTAATTTATTTGTAATGTTAGATTAAATTTTTAATTGGTTTTAAGGTATAATTAGATTGATTTTTTATCATTTGGTTTTTACTTTTTAAAACACATTATTTTCATTCCAACAATGGGATTAATTTTAAATTTATTTTTGTATCTTCTATTAATTAAATTATCAAAAACTAAAATACATGATTGTAATCAGTAAGAAAAACATGGTCTAAAAAGATATAAAAAAATTGTGTACAGTAACATTAGTATTTTATTTTCCACAGTGGAAAGTTAAATTAGGTAATTAAGGGTAAAAATAATAATTTAATAAAAAAAAAAATTCCCTAACACATGACCTAATATTATTTGATGAGAAATGGATAACCAAGACAACACTTTGGTATTAAATGTGGCCTTTATAAGCCACTTAGGTGTTATTATTAAATTTCTATCATTTAATTTAATTTAAAGGGAAAATTGGCATAAACATGACTCTTATTACCAAAAAAATTAATATGGGGTTATATAAGGGATATCATCAACTATAAATTGTCTTTAGAAATATAAAAAGATTAAATACAATATAGTATTTTATTTATAAATTTTAGACGTTATATAATTAAATTTATTTATGAAATCACGATGAAGTAATGATTTCATTATTACTGAAGGAATCAAATAAATGATATTATAAATTTTGAAATGAAAATAATCTATAACAATGTATGCCATCTACAAAATTTTTGGATGATTATGAAATATTAGGAATGAGTTAATGTATTTTTTACGGAATCACGTTTTTAGGATTTTTTTAAAAAAAATCCACATATGAATTGTGTCAAGACTGACATAGTTCATAATATAAAATATAAAATATTTTATTAAATGTTATAACATTAATAAAATTCTAATGTTTTACCCAATAGTTAGAATAAGTCCTAATATGTTCTAAATGACACTATTTCTATTCTTATTACTTTTTATGGTATTTAATTTAACACACAAAGTGTGAATTACAAGATATCATAATAAGATTATTAGGGTAAAATAAGGATCAAACCAAAAATATAAGCATAAAAAAATATTCAAAACATCCCCAATTTTAATTGGGTGATGTGTATTTTTCCCAAAATCATCTTATATTTTAAATAAATTGTTTGGGACGATTTGGAAACGAAGTTGAATTTATATTAATTTATTATTTTAAGAGTTTCCATGGGTTCCCCTCCCATATCCCATTAAAAGGTCCCACTTTTCAGTAATAATTAAAATAATAGAGCGTTTTGGTTTTTCTAGGATCTAGGAAAACATCTTTCTAGAATCCCTAACCATGTTCTTAGGGTCTTATTTTAGGCTGAACAACATTTTTGAAGGTGGTAATCTGTTCTTGAAAGGTGATTAACCGAAGAAAATGGGTCATTTTCTATAAGTATTTCTAATTTTTATTCTGCAACTTCCCTCTGGTCTCCTCAACTCATGATTAGAGAATAACTCTATTATGCTAAATATACTGAGGTTATTTTTAATTTCATCACCTAAACCTATCTTATTTTTAATCAAATGGGAATGGAATTAATTGTTCTTGCATACATGTGAACAATCACCTCACCGAATCGATATAATTCGTTTCCCATAACCGTCTATCAAGAAGGGTTATAATGTTGGAATAAATATTTCTATATGATATTTGTGAAATATTTATCATTGTAAAAAAATAATATTTCAGTTCTTTTCTTATAATCCATGCACATAAAAATGATAATGTCATTCCTGTATACGTGTTAACTATCATCTCCACGAAGTGTTGGTAATCATTTTTATTTCCCACATCACTTTTTTGATATTTATAAGTATATTGAAATAATTATTTGGATTTTAATAATATTTTTATTATTATAGAAAGGAATAATTATAATTACCTTATTTCCAAAATAATCAATGAAAAGTGGAAACATTACTCATGCATACGTACCACCAACCATTTCCATGATTTTAACAGTCTTCAATTTTGATACCATAAATAACTGTTTTGATTTAAAATGTATAATTGATATATTAATTTAATTATTATAACATTAATATAATTCTAGATATGATGGAATTATGACCACATGGACTAGTGACATCAAAACCATGTTCATTTTCAACACAAGTACTAGATATCGACAAAACATCCAATATGAACTTAAATAACTATAGAATTATTATAACCTAGTAAAAAGAGACATAAAATAAATAATAAACATCTAAAAGTTATAAAGAATTATAAGTTAACGTTATTTTATTATTCATGAATATAAATATTTTATGTGACGAGTTGGTCATGTGTTAAGGGATTTCATCTCAATCTCCTTTCATTATGAAATTTCATGATAATATTCCCCTTTATTTATTTATATAGTGTATATACAACCACTATGAAATTTCATATCCATCTTTTATCAATAATAATTTTAATTATTGATTATTTAAATTTATTAATTCAGGGGGATTATGATTTAATTGTTCAATGTGGTGTGGAATACCATGAACATTTAATGACTTAAATATCAAATATTTTTCATCCTGATATTAATTTACATATTTAATTATATGGATATAATAGGATTGTACAAGAAATTTTTTTTCTATATTTAATTTTACTCAATGATTTCAAAATGGGATCTTCTTATACCAAGCATTTTAAATTCTATACCAAATAAAAAAGGGGATGTTCTTTTTGTTTTAACATATTCATCAAAAATGACTTCTCCCCCACAATGACCATTATTTTATATTTTGGGTCCTCTATAAGACTTATTGAAATTTTAAAGGAAAATAAGTCTTTTAGTTGGGTATCTAGGTATTATAAATTGATTCTTAAATGAAAATGGTATTTTTATATGAAATTTTTTTTCATATGGGATTATAATATTTTTTCAAAAGGGTTTCATGATGAATGTTTTTTTAAAATTGTATTTGAGAATTATATGAAATGGGTGAGCCTGATAGAGCTTATATGAAAGGTTGATCCCTATTATAAATCAAATGTGAGCTCGAAACATATTATTCTAAGGTTTGATACCCAATATAACTCATGAGTGAGACCATTATAGATTATTTGATGGGTTGAACCCCATTTATAGCTCAACAGTTATCCCGATATTGCTTATATTAAGGGTGATCCCCATTATTGATATCATATTTGGATTTTGACCATATATTTATTCTAATTGGAAGAGTATAAAAGTGTTTTATGTAGATGATTCTCTATGTTACCTAAAATAGTACAAATTTAATGTTATTGGTTTTAATTTTTTCATTGAAAAAAATATGACTATTATTCCTGTCAAAATGTTTTGTTTCGTACCGTAACAAACGTTAAATGGGTTACCATGTTTTAACTAGATTATTAGTTTCCTTCTTTTTATGTCCCTTATTTATCTTTTTTGACCATCCAATGTTTTTAAATGTTATTCAAACATCTTATTATTGGTAAGGAAGATGAATATTTCAGGTTGAATGTATTGAAGATGTGTCTTTAAAAGAAATAATGTTTTATTTTAAAAGGGGTTATTTTGATGAAAAACTGGACACTGAGTAAAAGTGTCCACTTGTAATGTATGAATTTACTACGTAAGATATTGTCCTAATTATCTAAAATTATAAACATAAAATATCCTCTAATGTTAATTCCTTTTCAGAAACACTAAAATAAGATATTTTTATTGTGGGGGTTTTTATAGAGCCTAAAACAACATATACAATGGGTTTAGCCCCAATATAGCTCATGGGTGTGTTCATTATAGATTATATAATGGGTGGATCCACATTATAGCTCACATGTGAGACTGATATATCTTATACAAAGGATGATCCCTATAATAGATATTCAATTTAGATGTTGACCATATGGTAATTTCTATTTGAAGAGGCTTTAAAGGGTTTTACATATATGATGATAGAAGTCACTTCAAGGGGTTTTAGATTCGTTATATTGATTTTAAGTTTTTTCATTGAGTAAATATTATGAGTTTCATTCGTGTGAAAATGTTTTGTTTCATTATATCAAGGAATGATTAATTGGTTTCCATGTTTTAACTAGAATAATAGTTTTTTCTTTTTTATGTCCCTTACTATGCTTTTGTTCCCATCCCCTATTTTAAATTTTTTTCACGGGTCATAATATTGGTAAGAACAAATAAGATTATATTGTGATGTGTCTTGTTAAGGAATCCTATCTTAATTTATAAGGGTTTTCTTTGGTAAAAAATGGATACAGAGTATAGGTTTCAAATATTATGTATGAGTTTACTATATATGAGTTTGTCGAAATTCTCTAAATCATAAAACATAAAAGATCCTCACATTGGAATTATTGTTCTAAAACACAATAATAAGATATGATTATTTTTGGGTCCTAATAGTTATTATCATATGGTATAAGGAGGGGTATGAAAATAGAATAAGTTAAGAATATTTTAATCAAGAAAAGATATCATGTATACTTTTAATAGTTTATATTATATAATAAATTGATATTGTGGTAATGGAATCCACGTTATATAAATTTTAGTTATTATGTATTAGATGTGTCCTAATTCTATAAAACTATAAAACTAAAAAGATCATTAATGTGAATTCTTTACGTCACCCAAGATTATGTAATAAGTATTGTTGGGGATATGTAGACTGGATTTTCCATTTCCTAAACATCTTTTTTAGATTTCAATTATAGAAATTCATTTAAATAATTTCTATAGGATTTAAATTTTTATATTTGAGAATCATAGAAGAATGATTTTGAAGAACAAAATTAGTTCATTATTGAAATTTTATAAATTATTAATGACTCAACTCCTCATATTGATGATAATCAGGCAAAAAATACGTATAGTCAATGTGAAAATCCATTTTTTTATTTTTTATCTAAATTAGTGGTAGAAAAAAACATAGAAAAAAATAAAAATATATTTGAATACATCCTCTTTAGTATAATCAGATTGAATATTTGGTTATTATTTACATTACTCCAGTGAATAATTTTCTCCATTAAAAATGCATCATGGTGGTGACCATAGGGTTGTCTCGAGATGAGGTTCATGACTAATCCATCAAATTGTACCATTGTAAATATAGTTTTTGTAAATTAAAAAACTAATAACATTTATTAAAATTAATTAAAATATGATAAATTTATATAAATTATATTAATACAAATAATATATGTTAGTGGTTGTAAATCAAAAGAAATCTGGTTTAAAAATAACATGATAAATATTGTTGAAGTTGACAGGACTTGATCCTCAATCAAACCCTTTAACATTTTATACAATTTTTTTTAATTTAATTATCCATTGTACATCTCTGGGCATATATTTATACACAAAAATTGATAATTTAAAATATAACAATATTTATTATTGGTGTTCATCCACTAATGAATGGGATTCAATTTCACAAAGACCTCTGAGCAACAAAAACTAATTTACCTTTTTGTGATCAATGGAAGGACCCCTCCCAATGATGTTTAAAAAACAATATAACTATTTTATTGTAAGTTTATTATTAAAAATATTGAATAAGATTGAATAAATAAAAAACCATCATGAATGATACCTCTATCATTCTAAAAAACAATATCTAGGATAATTCTAAATAAAGGATATTGTGGATAAAAGAAAAAACATAAATCGGGAAACTACTTCAAATCATCTCTTTTCATCACCACTTGGATGCTATAAATTAATGGATTGATTATAACCTAACGTAATTTGATAATTGAGAATATATTTACTATAAAACCCAACTCCATCCTTCCAACCATATATTTAAATGATTTGTTGATGATAATATAATTTGACAAGTATTTTCCAAATGCTCTGCCCAGTTTTTATCCCCCAAAGGATAGCTCCATTTTACCCCACATTTTAGAAAGAATTCATAAATGATACTTCTTAAATAAGAATCATGTTCATTATAAAACTACATAAAAGAATTTAGCACATTTTGACATACTGTCAATAATTTAGAACTAGAATAATAAAGTGATATTTTCCTAGTAGAAGTGTATCTACAAATTCCTTTAATATCACATGGCACATTTCCATTTTAATGAATTCAAAAAAAGTGGTTATTTAATGTTGAAATGTGACATTAAATAATCATTCCTTTATAACTTTAATAACCACATTTGGACCCTTGTAGGCTGAGTTATACCTCATTTACTAAGGTTGGTCTAATTCTAAAGTGCGAAAAAAAATTTCATAACAAAAAAAATTTGGGACATAAGAAGTTCTATTAATAAATTTAAATAGTTTTAAAATTTATGTACATGGAGTAAAGGATTTCATGAATAATTTTTAATTTCATGAGTAGTAAAAAATGCTTTCCCAAAATACTAATGTGATGAAAAACTGTTAACAATCTAAAATTAGGATATTTTTACAATTTAGCTAAATACATTTCAAAATTTTATAAATGATGAAATTTCACATATTATGGATTATATGTCGGTATATATTTATTGATGTAAAAAATAAATAATATTACTAATTCCATCTCTATTAATGACCCAACATTTGGCAGGCCTTCTTAAAAATTATATATACCATCATTAATTTTGATAATGTAAAAACCCACCATTGAGTTTGGGGAAAACATTATATATATAAATAATTTTAACCTCGTGAGGCACCATTAAGATGGTAAATTACATTTTTTACTATCCTATTATGATGGTAATAAATCTATTGGATAATATTGTATGTTACATGAATTCACATCCTTCATAGAGCACATTCCCATTGAAATATCTAAGCCAATTTGGGCCTCCAAAATTTTATAAATTCTTATTTTATGTGGATGAAGATGTAAAATAAAATTTCACTAACAATATATTTATTTCATAAAATTATGACATTATTTATTATAAATAAAAGATTAAACCTTGCTATGTTGGGAACCTAAATTTAATTTCCTTCCATGAATAGACCCAAAAAACTATAATTAAAACCACTTCCCATATATTTGAAATATCATCAAATCATTGGAGTTGAGAAATTACCATTGATAATTGATAATATTATTTTTTAAATCATGAAACATAATTTATTGATTTTTTTACAAAGAAACTAGATATAATATGGTGTATCTTAATATATATACGATGAATAAAACCAAAAATAAGCATATATATATGTAATTCTACTTGATAGAGATTCTTAACCTATCAAACATCCCCAATTGTGGCCACATCAGACCTTGATATAGGTTTTATGAAGGAGATAAATATTTTTATAGAATCATAGATCATATATCCTATTCCAAAATCCCAATTTTTCATACACAATCATGTTGTTTCTAAGAACACTATCCTAATGAGTGTAAGGAAATAAAATTAGGAATTAATACTTTTGAAAATTTTGAATACCAAGAGAGTCTATATAGACATTACAAAGTGGACTTATGTCCCAAGAATTATCATTTCCATATTACATTCATTCATAAGATGTTATAGATATTAGTAGGTAGAACTCATTATTTATTTTAAATGAATTTTCATGTTATTTTCAGGGACCCATTGCTCTAAATAATCAATTGAATTCTAGATTTATTAATCAATTAAGTACTTTTTATACGAAGGGGGTTATTTAATTCTCCATGATTATATTATATGTTCTTGGTATGTATCATTAATAAACACATTTAATATTTTTTTTGAAGTATCCTTGATGCATTTCACAGTCCTTGGATATTATTTTGACCATTATTTAACAAATCAAAAAAATATTTTCAATATATTCATTGAAAAGAGTAATGATTAAAATTTAAAAAAAATCATGTTGGACAGCGTAATTATATACTGGTATGTCTTTTTCAAAAATGTATAGATGATTATGATAAATTAAAAAATAGTTTTTATAAATTATTTCCCTTTCTCAAAATGTGTGAAATATGTTACATCATTTTCTAAAATGTATGATTATACAGTTGGGGTACCGAAGATTTCAATACGATTTACCACCCATAATATATATTACAGTGGAAAGATGATAAAATTTATATCAATTTTCTATTTTGGGATGACATTGATAAGATGATTAAGTGATTGATTACTCCACTAGTGATGAAACCACAAAAATTATGTATATCCATTTGAGCTGATGTGTGATGCTTTCAACTAAGCTATATTTTTTATTCCAATCTCAATAAACTAGTGGTAGAAAAAAAAGTCATTTATGAGGAATATAGTATATTTTATATTGAAATGTTAAATTACATTACAATATAAAATGTTTTTTTGATGGTTGTTTTTTATCTGTAATGATTTAGATTATATCATATTTGAACTAAATATAATATCTTTTCTGATCATACAGCTAATAGGAACATGTTGATGAAGGATGAAACAAAACTAAGAATAGTAATAAGTATGCTACTAATAAATAAATTCAATATAGAGATCAATGATAGCTATAACTCATAAATAAATTGAGTATCACTTAAGTAATCTTCACTACACTATTGAAGTTAAAATTCATAACAAAGAAACAGAGAATGATCACAATATAGAAGATCATCTGTACATGAGAGGAAAAATTAATTATTATGTATACATAGTCAATCAACTGGTAACAACATAGGCTCCATATAATTTAAATTCCCACTAAATAAATAATATTATATTTTTATATAGTTATTAATTTTTTTAGGATCGACTTCATTAAAAAATATTAATGATTAAGAGATATGAATATGAATTCCAGAATGGAAGATAGAGTTTTTTTTAATTTTTTTACACATTTTATTTCGGAATCCAATTCAGTCCTTAATATATAGAATATAAGGTTATATAATATAGAAATTTTTGGCACATTGTTTTTAAAGATACTTATGAATTTTGAAACTATTCAGAAAAATGACATTTTTTGATAAATAGTTCCAAGAGATAAGAAATGAACCAAATGAAACACAATTATTTTGATATTTTTCAGGTCTGTAGAATAGAATATATTTGACCATTCAAAATTTCCTTCAGAAAATATTATACCTTTATTTTAATTGATTACATTTCAAAATAGGTGGACTATAAATCATATAGGATTATTGATTCTAAAGTTATTTTTTATTTTTATCATAAATAAAATATTTTATATGTTTGGAGTTTCAAGAAACATAATAAGTGATCAGGGTACTCCAATTTAAAATAAATAAAATGGATTATTTTCTAAGGAAGTAAAAGTTTTATTAGAAATATCATCCCCTTATCATCCACTAAAAAATAGTCCTGTTCACGTGTCTAACAAGAGAATTAATAGAATTTTAAATAACCATATGAAACCGAATAAAAATTATTGGAGATAATTATTGAAATATACCAAGTGGGATAATTGGAAATTTTACATTACCCCAACATAAATGAGTCTATATAGATTTATTTAATGAAAATAAAATTACATAACTATTTAATTGGAGCATATGGAATATTGGGTTGTAAGAGAGTTGAATATTTTTCTACACATAGATTGAAAAAAGAAATATTACAACTAAAATATATTCTATATATTATAATATTATATTTTAAAATTTATAATATTTTAACATAGACGCCAATGGTGGCTCATGAAAGGATAATCTAACCAAAATAATATTATTCTGGAGACACAATACAGATATTCAACTCATGAATCCTGTGGATTCTAGTTAAACAAATTTCTATATAGAAATATAGATTTCTAAATACTTAATTTTTTTATATAGTTCTATGATGATTTTGAATGTGGTAGAACATTTTCTCTTAACTCCTATAGAGAATAAACTAAAGACATTCCATTGTAACTCTCCATATGAGTTCTTCGAGTATATCACAGATCTCTGACCTATTTATCAATTAATGATATAAATATATAAAACATAATAATACATAATAATATACTAAAATTTAATTGAAAATATAATTAAATGATTAATCTAATTTAAGTACTGGAGGAAAATTCAAATTTTATTTTTGTGGAAGGAAATCATAAATGTTTTGGATTTTAAATTTTCTTTTTTTCTTAAAATATTGAATCTATTTTCAAATGTTATCTTTTTTTTTATTTTTTATACCGTTTAAAATATGTGATATAAAATGATTATCATATCGAATTTTAAAACCTATGTCAATGATTGAAAAAATTTATCCCATGAAACCAAAAAAGTACAAGTTGAAAATTGAACTATTTCAAGATAAAAACATTGATAATTTTTGGAAAAGAACACCAATTTATGAATCTCATGCCACATATCATATTTTTTATCTTCATAATAAAATTTATATTAGTCTTTAAAACCCATTTTTACATATTTCTTACATTCCAATACATTTTTTATAGAACCAATAAATGATTTATGGGCAAGAATTTGATTTAAACTATAAAAAATAGTGTATGTGGTACACCTCATTTAAATGATTGATTCATTTATATGATTTTAAAAATTCCATTTTCAATTGAATAAATTTTATTCTATCATTCATTCAACAATAATCACTTATATATATTAATATTCATGATCATATTTTTGGTTGTGTATATTTCTAGCATGATTTTTATAATGATACAACATTAGAAGTGAATGTGCATTATCTAGAAGAATTTATGTGTGAGAGGATGTTTTTTGGTGTTATAAATTATTTTGATATACTAAGGATGAATAAAAAATTATATAGATTTGTATGCTAATAATAATTTTACACAACTAAATTTTCAACCATGATAAAGATTCTTGAGTATAATTTGAAGTATTCTTATGCATTGATGTTACAAAAATGAAATCCTAGAAAATAAAGTTTTTGATGATGAAAAGATAAAATTTCATTATAGAAAATATCTTGTAATTCCCACCCACTTCATGAAATTAAATGCATCGTCACATCTATTAAAAATAACCCTGTAGAGAAATTCAAAATATCAACAAATATTAAATTATATTAAATGGAATTGAGTGGAAATAATTTTTTCTGTTGAATATCATAATGTTATGATCTTAATGTAAATTTTCAATGATTATTGGAACTAAATTTCGAATCATGGTTATGATGAAGATACTATAAAAGGATGAAAATTTTTATCATATAGTTCTGGTTTAAAAAAGATCCAAACCCTCTTTATTATTCCTTGGAATTAATAAAATTTAAATCCTTACAGCTGAAATCCACTAAATATCAATAAAATTTTCTATCATTAAAAATACGTTTTTGACTCACATCAAGAGGTGGTGTAAGAGTTTTTCAACCAAATGGTGACTCTTTTGTTGGTTCGGATGAGTAAATAAAAATTTAATATTAAATGTTGTGTGATAAGAAAAATTCCTAATATGTAAGTGTTTTGTGTTCATGGGAGGATCAATGATGTTGAAATCGTATAAATTAATTGAATGGAGAATATGGAATTATGGATATATAGGATTTATGATATATTTTTTTCTTTATTTTAAATTAGTTGATATCATGTTATGTGTTTTAAATTTTATTTGATTTAATTTGGATTATTACTTGTCCAAAAGACCATGTTATTTATATTTAATATTTGATACTATTAATATTATTATTATATCTAATGTATACTTCAATGATTTAAGCCCCAAAAATTTATCAAGTAGACCATAATTTAATATTTTTTGGATATTATAATTTTTTTAATGATATTAAAAAAATGAAAAAAATAATAGAATTTTAGAAGTTTTATTTCACTTTTTGTATTTGAATTTATATTTTCCTATATTAATAAAAATTGAGTAATTATATCTTTTGGCTTACACAGTTCATGGGATTGAATTTCTTCAACTGGACCCAATGCCCATCTGATCTTGATATGGGCTAAATAAATTAATCAATGTGACTATTTTTTTGGATAAAAAGGAACACTCTTCATTCTATGAGTCATATATTAGGATTCAAGAATCCAAATGAGGTAATTATAGTTATATAGGAATGAGTAATCAAAATATAATCTGTAACTTAAATTTTATGGAAAAATAATATCATTAATGTTTCTATTTCTTACATTAATATGAAATGATATAAAGAGTTTAATCTGACAAAAAGATAAGACTTTATTAAATTGGGAATAATGTTTCTTTATAAAAGGAAGAAATGTTTGAAAAAAATTTGGCCCATAAAAGATTCTTTGATTAACTCATAAGAAGGAATTATTTTTTATTCCTTTTGGGAAAAAATATTGATAGAATCTGGAAAATTTATTCAAAAGATGATATTTTTTTGTTGTTACTATTATTAGTTGTCTTATTTTTTAATGGAGTCCTCATCCTCATTCTTATCCTATACTAATTATAGGGACAAGTAAACTTCAAAGTGATAGGTTAAGGGGAGGATTCCATATATAAATTATTGACAATGTAAAATTCAACGAATTAAATCCTTTTCATTCTTATGTTATGTCTGATTTATTTTTACAATGGTATTCTTTATTATCTTGTTTAACCATATTTTGATATAAATTATATTATTATATCATTGGTAGATGATCATTCTCTCCCTCTAATATGTTATGGTTTTTAATTAAGGGATAAATAAGTACATAGGGGTGATGTACTCAAAGATCATCTATGCATGTTGGAGGGGCAGTTGAGATTCTTAATAGTTTTTCATAAAAAAGATCTAGTCAGGTATTTCATATGTTAATTGGGGGAAGTAACTTTCACTCCCTCACACATCGAAAGGAGGGTATAATGAGATTTTATTTTGGAAGCCTTTATTTTCACAATAACTAGTTTTCTAAGGGTGTGATAGTTATATATTATGGTGTCTCAGTTAAATCGACTTGGCATAAGTTTATTGGAAAAATTAGATCTCAGAAGGAATTTTAGTATGCTAATTCAACATAGACTAATTACCCTTATTCTATAAATATTATTAATAATATTCTTCATCAATATATTTTATATCTTGTATTTCACTTCCTACCATTTTTTTCAAAAATAAACAACTTCAAAAACTCAATTTCCTCTAATTTGAAGTGAAAACCCAAGCTGTTATGAGCTCCTTTATGTTGGAAACCTATTTTGACCATTATACATTATTTTAAGATATAAATTAATTTTTTTCAAACCATATATGAGGAACATGTCATAGAAAGATCCAAATATCATTTCAAAGGTCATCAATTGTCATAAAAACATCCATAATACCTTTCATACTAGAATTTCAATGTAATAATGTCATATTTCTCATCAAATAACAGTGTGTGTGTGTGTGTGTTTCTTAATTAAATTTATTAAGTATAATAATAATAATTTCCCGTATAAAATTTTTCACACAAAATACCATTTGTAACACTATACATCCAACCATGCCTTTATCTTTTCCTTATACTCAATTAGAGGTAATAGTCATTACACTCTATCTATATACCGAATTATTGTATGCATCCCAACATGGATGATAAAAATAAGCATTCCAAAAATTTAACTGTATAGATATATTAGAAATAGAATATGAAATAATAATGTCATTATATCTCATATACTATTATATATTCCTTGTCATATGATTCATCTTTGATACACAAAAATTGTAATTGTAATTATTGGGATTATTTTTAATTTTTCCAGGATATTTTTAAATATTTTGGTTCAATATTTTTTAATCTTTTATGTTAAAAAATAACATGAATTTGATTTTGTAGAGATTTATGTTATTTACATTGGTATGTAGGTGAAATTAACTATAGAACTACAATAGGGTGTAGTAAAAGTATGGTTGGTTCGTATAAAGCCAAAAACAAAAATTCCTTCATCGTTACTATTATTATTAATAATTTATTTTCTAGTAGGATTCACAACCCCAATTTTTAGTTTATAAAATTAATTATTCTTTCTAGAAGGGTTCAATATTTATTGAATTTATTTAGTCCTTAAATAAATAGTATTCTATATGGGGTAGGCTCCAAATTCTCTTATCCTCTATGATGAAAATCGCCTCAATTATATAATATCTCAAGATGGAATTTAAATACATTAGGGGAAATAGACTCATAATATAATGTTAATCAAAATGCTTAGAATTTTTTTAATGAATCAACATTCTCAATTTTGTATTTCTCAATTCCATGAAATGTAGTAATTTATTCAAAAATTATAACAATTGGGTGAAGGATGATGTGGTTTCAAATCCGGATAAAAATTATAGATTTACATAATTATGGTGAATTTAACAATTTTAACAGGTTTTCTCACTACTAAACATTATTTTTATTTATTTAATTCTTTAATTTAACATTTTTTAGGTTTTTATCTGTAATTTATCATTAATTAAAAAATGGATTCCTGAATGAAATATTTTAAATTAATTATAATATATAATTAAAAATGATAAAAATAATCATTTATCTAAATATATTTTTATTTTGTAATATTATTTGTTATAAAATAGTTAGATAGAAAATCAATGTTTAGTGTTGAAAGAGAATGTGAATTAATAAATTATTGAAAAAAATATTTTTATATTAAATGAATATTGAGTGATTTTGAAATCATCTTCCTAGAATACTCAATAAATATAAAATATTAACCATCACTAGATATCATGCATCCCTCTTCAAATCACATCTCTCCTTACGTTTTAATGATATCCTTAAAACATTTGAAAAGATTCTAATTATAGATACATCCTATAAGAGTGATTCCCAAACCAATTAAAAATTCAAATGAGACATCTATATATCAAACATACCTAAATCATATATATGTATATAATTGGGATCTTATAGAGATTCTGATGGACCAATATGTAGAATTAAATAGTCTAAATAATGAATACACTTGTATAAAATTGTGTAAAACCAGTGTAAATAAAAATAAAAGGAAAAAACTAAATGAAAAATAACCCCATGGACTATAAATATGAATTATCAAAATAAAAATAAATTGAAATGGATTATGACCCAAATCACTAGACTACATCTTATTGAATCATCATTCTATAATACCATGGTTTCCCCAAACCATGTATACATCACAATGGTAAAAAATGATTCCCAAATGGAAATAATAATTTATTCCCACATAAATCAAAACCCATGTTTTTATGTGTAATAAGTGATTGAAAAAACCTAGTTGGATTTCAAAACTCTCTTTAACTCACTCAGTGCTAGAGATGAAGTGGACATGTGATCATGTATATGGTCAGGAATTTTTATTATTTTATGAATTTAAAACCAATCAGGAAAATATCACATTCACGACTTCATAATGTAATACCTAAATCATGCTA
Source organism: Viscum album (assembly GCA_963277665.1). Lineage (NCBI taxonomy): Eukaryota > Viridiplantae > Streptophyta > Magnoliopsida > Santalales > Viscaceae > Viscum > Viscum album. Next base: position 1,597,381,323 of record OY728150.1, read on the forward strand.
AAGTCAAGTATACCATGAAGGCTCATACTAGTGTAACCTAACTCAGACCATGTCCATAAACCTTGTAATCAATGAATAGCTGGACCTCGTGTTCCAAATTTTTTTCCACACAATAACACCAATCTCAACAGATTCCTTTTTCAGAGGTATCACATATATCCATAATTACTTAGGTATTTGTTTCCCATATGACCCATCAAACATCAATCTTCAATTTAAATAACAGAAACCTAAAATATCAAATAAAACAAAAATGTTACCAATAAATAAAAAATTTTGTAATCAAAGAGGGATAATCATAAAAAACAATAAAAAAATATAGAATAAAAAATAGTAGTCTCAAAGGTCCTGAATCACCCAATATCAAATTAATCTGAACCCCGTGATAATAAAGAAATCCAAAATAATTCATATAATCCAATTTAATGAAATTGAAATCCCATATCGCATGTTTTATAAAACATTATATCACAATTGTCCACTATATTAATCTACTAAATTTACCATATGGATTCAATACCTCTATCCCATATATAACAAGTCATTATATGGGTTGGATTCCACAATATGATTTTATTTAACTCTATAAACACATAGATCACATAGATCATATATCAATGTAACCCTCCAACTAATCCATTTGAACGAATATCAATTTCATCATCAACATCTCATGTTCCATAAACTTATCCATACCATGGGGAAACTATATTCTTTAAAATCCACATCTAACATAGGTATTATCCAACACATTATCTAAATAAACATTATCACATAGAGACAATAAGTAACACCACATCCAATATATAATGAGGAAGATCACCATTGTGGGAAAAAATTTCATCAATTATAAAAAATTAAAAACAAAAGTGGTCTCACTAAAAAATTTAAGCATACTCCTGAAAGACTAATTGAAAAATGTGGTCATCCAAAAAAATTCCTATCATTGTGATGTATCATTATCAATGGGACTATCATGTGTTGAAATTACCTCAATAGCTATAGTATTTCTCAATCACTCTCATATGGGAAAACACACATAACAAAGAGTGAACCCATATTCACTCCAAACTGATAATTCTAATGAGGGAATCTCACTCATCTATATGATGATCATTATAATAATGGTTCACTTCACTTGTATCAACCCTTTTTCACCAATTTAAAAAATAAATGAAATCATCTCTGAGCACAATATCAGTTGTTAATTAAGAGTTAAATCCAATATTAAATAAGGAGAATAATCACATAATTATGATATTAAAAACTAATTAATAGAATATAGTGACTCATCTAACTTATTCCTCAAATAGTACTACTGTGTCACACTAATCCCAAGAGAATACCCATACCAAAATCCCAACCTATGGGTGATGACACAATAAATACCCCATTGAACTGTATAGATCCCTTAAATCATTTTAGGATACTCAATAGTTATAGAATAAATCTAAATACCAAGAGGGTATAAACCATAGTCCCTTATAAAAACTCAATTATTATATATAATGAGTTTATAATATCATAATAAACTCATATCATATGTAAGATTCTACTTAAATTTATTTGTCTACTAGGAATAATTATTAAAATATGTCAACATAGAAGGAAACTAAAAATGAAAATATTAGAAACAATAAAATGCTAGATTTTAAACCTGGAATCCGCCACACAACTCAATCTGAGAAAATAATTTATTAAAAAAATACGAATTTTTTTATGTTAATATAATATTAAAATACCACCAATATAAATTATTCATATGTAATCCAATATCATATTTTTTTTCACTCAATACCCTTGGCCAAAACTGATGAAATCATATTTATTAAATAATTAATATTATCTTAAAATATTGTTTAAAATCTATTCATTTAAATAAGAAATTTTATTATTTTAAATTTTATTTACAAATCCAAAACAATTAAAATTATTAGTTTAAGGGATAATCTATTTATTTCAGATCATATTTAAATCCAATATACATTACAAAATAATCCACGACATAGGATATCATTTATTATTTAAAAAGGAACAACCAATAAAAATTTAGCATGTTATATGATCATTCTTAACTATTAGGCTAAAAAGGGTACACCACACAAATAAAATGATGCAATTTCATTTAATTATTTGAATAATAATAATAATAATAATAAATATATATAATAATATAATATTTAAATTTAGTTAATCTATAGAGTTAACAGACCATAATAGTGTTCCCATTAAGTACTCATGAAATAAAATAAATCCTTATTTACTCAAATTATCATAATCCTCATCAATAAACACTATTATGTAATTAACCATTAATTTTAAATCAAAATCCTCAATGGGAGTTACTTTATCAAAACTCACCTATGGATAATAAGACACAAAAAAGAGGAGACACAATGTATGGACCACTCTCAACACTAAACTATGACTTAAACTCTTGATTTAAAAATTCATTATTTAATTTTTATATTAAAATAAAAATAATTAATAACCATAAAAAATTATATTGTAATATAAATAAAGAAAATATTGTGTGATGATAAGATTTAATCATTAAAATGGATTCTCAATGAATTGAATATGAAATCACTATCATACAAATGTGGTTCCACCAAGATATAATTAAATTACTCTAAAACACTCAATGCTACCCACCTGTAATTATAAAATATAGGAGATTAAAATATTTGAATATAAAGGCATATGATGAATTTGGATTTGAGGATCTAAAACTATAAATATTTTATACCATCAAAGGGGAAATATATAGAGTGGGATATTAGAAAAATATTGGATCCCATATATGTTGATCATCTAAAGACCATGGATCCCAATTTGTATAAAAATAAATCCCCATAATATAGAATAACTAACTATTTAAAAATAATGGATCAATGTTATCCTAATTACCCTATATAATTCAACCAATAACCTTTCATCTCGTCTACTACATAGGGGAATACAATGGCCACCTGATCAAAAAACTAGAGGGATACCCTAATATCTAGTTATCAGCCACAGATTTCTCAGAATCTTCATATATTCAAAAGAACACCTTAATTTCTATGTTTTTATTGAGATGACTATCAGTGGACGCATTTGACAAGAACGTATTTGGTGCTTGGGATGTACAGGATAGGGTGACAGTTGGTCTATTATATAATTGACATATTATGATATGATTCACCTTGGAGGATGATCTCTTAAAGGCATGGTCAAGTGCATCTCATAACTTTAATGGTTTCTTATTTTTTTCTATTTATATGGTCATTTGATTGGCATATAAACTATGATCTTTCAACTATGGAGACTTGGGTAAGTTTTCCAAATCTACCCCTACCATTTGAAAATACATAAGTTATGTGTATGCTAGGGAATTTGCTCGGTAGGTATATATGTCCAGATAGCCGAACATGATTTTTTTGCCACCCTATCAATCCACATGTCTGTGTCAATGTGGATGCTTCAATGGTTTCATTTGAGTATGTACGGATCCCTGTGGTTGAGGATATTGCTGCAAACAAAGGGCGGTGTATGAAAATTGGATTGATTTTTGTTCGGAATGCAATCAATTTGGTCATTTTCTAGATTTATGTCATTGGGGGTCTCAGTTCGCTTTGAGGCGGGGATATTAACGTTGGATGGAACATGGGGGATATGGAAAGGGAGAGACACTGAAGCAGAAGCCTACCATAGAGGAACGAATTATGGTTGGGGGAGATACTTCTAGTAGTTTGCAATTGGATAAGGCTTCTCTCAATAATTCAGCTACATGTGAGGGGGAATTTTTGGAAGTGCCTAGTCGGTCTTCTATTTCTCATTATCCTATGAAGAAGCCTTTGGTGCCTCAAACCAATCCTTAGATCACTATTGTGTTTAATAGGTTGAGGCTGGACCTGGACCGACCTTCTTTTGTGCTTGGTGTGGAAGAGTGAAGTCTGGTGCAGTAGGACATAGTTAGTGCTGAGACCCAGTAGTCTGGAAGTCAGGAGGCTATGTTTCAGATATCATACTGGGGGAAAATAATCTGGAGAAGCCAATGGGGTCAGTTATTGGTGTTCTGCAGTAGGGGTTTCATGGGCCTGCTTTGGAGGAGGTTTGGAGTTTTGTTGAGGGGAAGGTAGGGGGTACTCCTTCCAAGTCACAAATCTCAATTCCCCTGGATAAAAAATTTGGCAGTCTTGATGAGGTATACTTGAGTGTTTTTCTCAGTTACTCACAGGAGGAAGTTCGAGGATGAGAACATGAATTCAAGAGAGATGAGCATAGCCATTCGACAGATGAAACACCAAGCCTGAAGAATATGGGAAATAGGGGGAGGAAGGGTAGGAAAGACTACTCATCCTTACCTCCTCCATTGGAGACCCATTCTACCAAGAAGGTTATGTTCAAATTGGTTGACAATGAGAAGGTGAGTCATCAATAATTAGAGGACCAGGGGGAGCAGCAATTGGAACTACTTTTATGTTCTAAAGAGGAATTAGATGAGCATATCTTACTCCTTAATGCGTCTAAAGAAGAGGAAACTAAAATTATGGGGAGACCTCTAGGGGAAACCCTAAAGAAGGAGCAATATGCTTGGGGTGGACCATCTGGATCTAATTCTTATCGGGGGATTCTAAAAAAGGAAAATTAGCAATGAGGATTATATACAGATGTGGGACAAACTGGCCGCCGAGTTTAAAAAATTGGTGATGGAGGCTCCTAAAATGCATGTAATATCTATTTCATGGAATTTGTTTAGGTAAAAGGACTCTGGTAAGATTAAGTTTATATTAAATTATTCTGGTTAATTTATTTGTGGTTAAAATCTTATTTGGGTCCATTATTGTATGGTTTTAGTCTACTTCTAGACCATCTTTACGTGTGTTTGTTGAAGTGATTATGGTGTGATGCATCTCGACATTACTAGATCTGCCTCAGATGGGGTTCAGAGCATTAAGCCTACAACTATGCAAGCCATTGGTATTTGGAAGGCTGAGAGGGAATAGATTCGTCAACATTACCGGTCCTGACCTTATGTGGGATAGTTAGCCGAGTGGTATGCACTGTTTAAGGATTGTTGACATGTGGTAGATGTTGGGGAGAGGCAGATTCAGTTTCTATGTTTGGATCTTGTTTTGAATTATTTTTGTTGTATTGTTTGACATTGTGGTTTCTCACTTTTCCCTTAAAAGATTTTTTGAGAAAAACCTTTTAATTTTCAGTCAGTCACTACAAGGTGAATGGTATTACTATATACAGAAACATTCAGTTTCTTATAATGAGTTCGTTTAATAATTAGGATATATACTAAATTTTTCTTCATAAACATACACATTAAATGTCAGTCTGAGTTTTTTCCAACCCTGATTAGACCTCAAAAAATATATTGGAATATTTAAAACACATCCAAAATAATATTTTTCTTGTCTAAATTAAAAGAAATTAAATTTAAACCCATAATAGAACTACTTATATTATTTCGGGCATTCCATGTGTGGTAATTACATATTCATAGACGAACATTCAACAGATTCCATAGACACATTCATTAGGACCATAATAGTTCAGCACCATTGGAAGCATGGAACATAATATTCTAATCTTGTGAAATATCTTCAATAATTTTTATATATATCTACCCATTTATAAATCTTAATATAAATACTCAGTGTAAATCCCCGACCCCAGTTACCTAGAGTCGGTGCATTATTGCATAACATTGGCATGATCACAAAAGATCAAGTCTTGAAATACTGATTAGTTTATTAGCCTTGGAAAAACTAGATACATTCATAAGTGTTAAATTACATAATAAAGAAAAACAAAACTACAACAACATCTTGTATTCATATCCCCTCACACTATCCCTGTAGGTCATTCATAATATACTTCTTCACATCCTAGAAAAATTAAAACATTGGAGGGGGTGAGCTTAGATGCTCAGTTAGGATAACAATATAGAGGAAGCTTTCATAAATAAACATAAACATTTAAGGAAATGTATGATTAAAACAAAAGCCTTTTAAACTTGAACTTCAACATAATATGGAAAAGGTAAAATGATATAATTCCATTTACTTATTCACATGGATATTCTACTAGTCAAATAATCACATGCAATATCAATAACCACTTTCATAATAATGGAATGCATAATTCTAGACTATCATAACCATGTATCCAAGGCCTCGTGCCAAGACTACAAATAAGATTTTGTCAAGGCCTCGTGCCAAGACACTAGTTTGTTTCATGAGACCTGCCGATGCAATTTTTTTAGAATATATTTTCATTTAAAATTTCTCAAATATACTCAAGTGTTTTTCTGAAAACATTATGCATGCTTCTGAAAACAAAATAACTAATTCTGAGACTACTCGACTAATTACAGTCCATGATGGGTCCACACCCAATCGCTTCCAGTCTACCACACTCGAGAGTCAGGTTTTCTAAAAACATTTTTATGCTTGCGTTAAGTACGTATACATTTTCACTGGATTTTCATATATTTGAGAGAAATATATCTCTCTTTTTTTCAAATCATTTCAAAAAAGTTATGGCTTGTAGAGGAAGTCAAAACTCAAATAATGGTCACGGCGGTAGAGAAGTCGTTGTCGCCACATACGTACAACAAGAAAAACATTCCTTTTTGTCATTTAGTAAAACACTTCATATAAAAAAATTCCTTTTGAATAAATGTAAAAGTCATAGGGGTTTATACACTGTATAAATGAAATTTGAGTATAAAACAAAATATGCCACAATGAATGGAGATTGTGACGAAGTCCCTTACAAAGATCATTTTTTTAAATAAAATAGATCTATTATGTGTATTCACTATATGTAGACATAAAGAAGTACAAATACAAGATAGGACATAATAATATCATGACATAATTTGAAAGTAGGAGATTAACCTAAAGAACAGAAATTGGGTTAAGAAGATCCCTTACCTCATGTCCGACTTGACTTGATCGTTCTTTAATCTCCTAAATAATAAACTAGAGTTAATTTATATTTTCTTAAGAAACTTTTTCATGTTAATTATTCCTTTTATATCACTTATTACCATGTTATGAACATTATGTAATTATTTATGTTAATAACGGTCGTTTTGTTGATCTTTGGTACTTGAGTCAAAAATAAACTTCTTATAATTACAAGTTGTTCATGTGGTGAAATATCCATTATATCTAGAATTATATTAATGAGGTAGATATCATATATATCATATATATGTATTTATAATATTACATAACATTTAGAGGTATGAAATGAAATGCACCGTTCATGGAGACGGTAAGCCATACGTACGCATGAATGCTACTTTCATTTCTATTTAGTATTTAATAGAATGAAATTATAATCATATAAATTTATACTATAATTCCAGTATAATATCATGTATAATATTATTTACTCCATCCTTTATACATCCCACATATGGCATTAAGGATTCAAATCACTTTGAGGGGGCGGTAGTCCGCACTTCCTAAAATTAAATTATCTTGTTTAACCATAATGGAAATCATAAAGGTATGCAATAAATGAAAAATACAGAATCATAAGGAAAAAATCATAATATATATCATATATAAAAATATTGTCATCATAATGGCCACCATGAGAGGTGTTAAAATATGATTGAACAATCATCGTTTCGTGAGGAAGTAATTCGCCACCCACAAAAACAGTATGTTTTTAACGATTAGACGAAGGTGTGTGTAAGTGTAAATAAAATACTTATCATAACAACATCCTATTATATTTAATATACTTTTGTTGTCACAAAATAAAGGAATAAAAATAGTTTAAGGGGCTGGAGAAGAAAAATAAAACAAAATAACATAAGAGAAGACATTACCTTAAAATCAGGTAACTCTTTTCGATTTGAGCCAAAGGCTTCCTTGGGAAGACTTATGCCCAAATTGAGGCTTCTACGAGTAAGAGAGGGAAGTTGACAGAGTATTTGGGAAGAGTTTGGCCGAGCCAATTGGCTATGAAGGTGTGAATAAGGTGGTAGTGGTGGGGGCCTTTTATAAGAGGAGAGGAGGGAAACTCTTGGAAAGATTGAAATGTTACATTATTATGAAATTCTTTTCAGATTATAAAGGTCCAAAAATGATATATATCGAGGATAAGGTGATAAGGGTTCGAAATATTCTCATACAAAAGGTTTTACACAAGTTTAAGCCTTAGATTTTACATTATCTTTTCATTTTATTTAAATCGTTAATTAATGAGGTAATTGATGCATCATCATTGTGTCATAAAAAATTTAATATATTTAATGTCTAAAAATTATAAATTTTTTTTACCATGATGTAGGAAATATTTTTATCTTTCCAATGAAAATTAATAGTAAAACTTCTAGATTATATAACCCCATGTAATAATTGTTTTATTAAAAAAAGCATGTTTGTGACAATTTTATTTTTACATTAAATAAAAAGTTATTAATGTCATTTTCTTACCCAAGTGGCTCCATGGGGTCCCCATGTTGACCCATGTATTTTCTTGCCCGTCCATGACTCATCCAATAATTGTAGGACAAGTGTAAATGTATTTTCATATTTTTATAATAATATTTTTACCTTAAATTTCACTAATTAACTTTAATCGCGATTAATTAAACTTAAAAGTTAATATTAACAAAAACATTATTTTAATCCCATTGAACAACATTTTACTTCCTAATGACAACCATTTATGTAGGATTTTTGAAAATAAAATCACAGAAGTGGTAATGTTTCATTTAAACGAAAAATCAGTTTTTTAACCACCACTTAGTGGTTTCAGTATTCATCAAAAATTGATGTTTTTCAGAACAATGCCAAAATTTCACCCTAATCTATAATTGATTTTCCAAATTCAAAAATGATGACTATTTTACAATATTTCAAACATATAAGTTTCGTTAATTAATTTTATAATTAATTCCCGCTGTCACAAAAAATAGAGTGTTTTTAAGAAACTATATATATCAAAAGATTGACAATTGTTTATATCGAATTTCAAAGTGAAATTAATTCTAATAACCACCATTAGATAAAATGGTAAAAATATATTCTAATAATACATTAAAACCACTAAATAGTATAATTTATCACTAAAATTTATTTTGATTAAAATGTTGGTTTTAATTATTTTTCACTATTCATAAAAAATTGGAAGTTCTCAGAAAAATACCAAAAATTCAACATAGGATAATTTAGAAATTCCAAATCCAGAAATGAAGTCCATTTTGAAATATAAAATATATTTAATTTAAAAAAGAGGGTATTACTATTCATAATGGCTATTTTTATTGGTCGCAGTGCGTTAGAATCTCAAACATGCGTACAATGCAAGATATTACATTTTTGAAAGAGAGGCGTATCGTGGAAGCTCGGGGTGTTACATTCTCCCCTCCTTCAATAAATTGCATCCTCACAATTGGAAATTTTTCTTTGAAAATAAAAGGATGAAATTAGAAAACACCTTTGTGGAAAACCCACATCTAAAAGAGGGATAATAAAAATATAACATTAAAAGAAAGAAAGAGAGGTACAAAGGTCACTCGAGATAGCCCAGACTAGGATTATATTAAAGTATGGATATGGAGGAAAAACAAACCATCAAGGTCTGATGGAGAGTTGTAGAAAACATGGTTAGGAGAAAGTTAACCATAAGAAAATCAAAAACTTGTGATTGGTTAAACGGTCATTGAATCTTCAGTTGGAAAAGTTAACCGAAAACGTTTTTGTTTTAAGTTACCTTTCATAAAGTTGAGGAATTTATTTAATAGATTTACTAAGAATGTATGGAAATATACTTACATTTCATGTAGGCTTTCATTCTGTAATGAATTTTTACCACGAACCCATCTTTCACTCCAAATGGTAATAGAACTCAAAAACATTCTATTTATCCTAATTATATAAAGTTCCAAATATTACCACATACCATTTAGATTAGGAACACTATTTTGTAGTAACCGGGGACTTCCTGTAGGCTAGTGGTAGGTAATAAAGGCATGTCGCACTATGGTTGTGGGTTCGATTCCTACCGCTTTGTCCGACGCGATGGGTTATCCCCCGACCTATAGGTTGTCCTTTTCCTAAAACTATAGTATTATAATATTCCAAAATTAATCTTCAGAAATGTTTTAACCTTAAACAATATTATCCAAAGTTCAACTTAATCCATTCCAACCATTATAGTTATCCAATATATCTCTGTCCAGACATTCTCTAGAAGGTCTCTAATTTCCAAAATCAATTGTATCATCAGATTATTCAAACAAAGTAATGTTTCTCTTATTGTCACATACTAAAATATGATTTCCTTCATCATATTAAAACCTTAATGAAAACAACAAGTACTGCAGTAAAATCCTTATATATATCACATTATTCCTATAACCAGAATATAATCCATGAGTCCAAAATCACCAATACATTAATTATTCCACTTCAACTGTAGTAACAGCATAAGATTGTCCTTCATCCCTTGGCATTTTCTAAGGTAAGTTTCACTGACGCTTAGGACATTAATTTGCATAATGCCCCATTTCCCTACAATGTAGCATTCAACATTGATAGCCTCTTTCTTTCCCTTGCAATCACGATCCTAGTTACCTTGTTCTCCACATTTATAACAAACTCACATTCCTTTTAGGAATGTACCAGGGTGATTCTTCCAACAATTATTGCATAATGGAAAATCCTTCTTTCCCTTTTTCCCTTTATCTGTCTCTTGTTCCACCGTTCTCTTCTTCTCTTGCGTTACTTTTATTGTCATAAGATTTAGAGCATTATTTTTCTATCTTGATTGCATATGAGACAATATCATCGTATGACGAGAAGGTTTGTGAGACTAATGCTCAACAGAGAAATGGTTTTAACCCATCAATGAAACGATCGATCTTACTTCTTAGGTTACGTATATAATCTGTAGCATGCCTCGCTAACCGTGTAATGTTAGACTCATACTTTGCGCCATTCTCATCCTCCTTCTGCCTCAGACTCAGAAATTGCCTTTCCATATCTTCTCGATGGTCACAAGGAAAGTATTTTTCTATGAAAAGCACTTTGAACTCCCTTGATTCTATATTAGGTACTTCTTCATCTTCTTTCATGTTTTGAATCAGCGACCACCATTGATCGGCCTCTCCAGTGAGGTAGTAAACTGCCATGACAACCTTCTCCCTTTTCATACTCCCCAAGGCGTGGAATATTATCTCTAAGGAGTTTATCCATTGCCCAGATACTAATGGATTTTTACCCCCATTAAATGTTGGTGGTTGTTTCCTCATGAAGAAGTCTAACATTGATCCTCCATGTTGCGGATCAGGGTTCTCCAAACGAGTAAGGTTATTATTCATAACCTGAGTGAGTTGTCCCAGTATGGTGATAAGTTGTCATCACCAATTGTATCTCTAGCTCCACAATAATTATCTTGAGTAGGAGGAAAATCCCTACATGGAGTACGTGCATTGATATGGTTTCCATTCCTCCCACTAGGCACCATTTCTAAACAATTGCATAAACTAGATTAGTTTATGTATCAAAATACATAATTCCATACTTGTAAAACACTTAACATAAATTGAACGATTTACGGATATAATCCATAATCATAAAAAGAAATGTTTTCTTTGAGGAAGTATATACTCATAAACCCTTCATAATGGTTTGTAACGAAAATGAGAATTATCCTAAGCATATCCCCCGGGAGTGTCGTAACTAAGAGTGCAACAAGGCCCGTTTTCATGCACCAGTTCCCATTAGAGTCTAGATCAAAGCGGTGTTTTCGGGTTTTACCCCTAGGTACATCTGTGCCAGAGCCGCCTCTACCTACTCATATCCAGAAAGGGATGTATTGCTCAGAAATCTCACAAAATCTCTATAAAACCAAAATTCTACAAATTTCTTCTATACTAATCCTCATAGTCTATCTTAGGGCTATGTGCTCTAATAAGAGTTTATCTAAATCTATCTTCCAATGTTAGTACTAAACTACCTCTGATACCAACTGTAACGCCCCGACCCCAGTTACCCAGAGTCGGTGCATTATTGCGCAACATTGGCATGATCACAAATGATCAAGTCCCGAAAAACCAATTAGTTTAGTAGCCTTGTAAAAACTAGATACATTCATAAGTCTTACATTACATCATAAAGAAAAACAAAACTACAAAAACATCTTGTCTTCATATCTCCTCATACTATCCCTACAGGTCATTCATAATATACTTATTCACATCCTGGAAAAATTAAAACATTGGAAGGGGTGAGATCAGATGCTCAGTAAGGATAACAATATAGCGAATGATTTCATAAATAAACATAAACATTTAAAGCAATTTATGACTAAAAAAATCCTTTTAAACTTGAACATAAATATAATATAGAAAAAGTAAAATTAGATAATCCCATTTACTTATTCACATGAATATTCCATTGGTTGAATAATCACATGCAATATCAATAACCACTTTCGTAATGATGGAATGCATAATGCCAGACTATCATAACCACGTAGCCAAGGCCTCGTTTCAAGACTACAAATATGATTTTGTCAAGGCCTCGTGCCAAGACACTAGTTTGTCTCATGAGTCCTGCCGACGCAATTTTTTAGAATATTATTTCGTTTAAAATTGATCAAATATACTCCAGTGTTTTTCTGAAAACATTATGCAAGCTTCTAAAGACAAAATAACTAATTCTGAGACTGCTCGACTAATTACAGGCCATGATGGGTCCACGCCCAATCCCTTCCTATCTACCACACTCGAGATTCGTGTTTTATGAAAACATTTTTAAGCTTCCGTTAAATACGTATACAGTTTCACTATATTTTCATACATTTGAGAGAAATATATCTCTCTTTTTTTAAATCATTTGAAAAAATTTATGGCTTGTAGAGGAAGTCGAAACTCAAATAATGGTCAAGGCGGTGGAGAAGTCGTTGATGCCGCATACATATGATAAGAAAAACATTACTTTTTGTCGTTTAGTAAAACGCTTCGTATAAAAAGATTCCATTTGAATAAATATAAAATTCAAAGGGGTTTATACACTGTATAAAAGAAATTTGAGTATAAAACAAAATATGCCTCAATGAATGGAGATTGAGACGAAATCCCTTACAAAGATCAATTTTTTATATAAAATAGATCTATTATGTGTATTAACTATAAGTACACATAAAAAAGTACAAATGCAAGATATGGCATAATAATATCATGACATAATTTGAAAGTAGTAGATTAACCCAAAGAATGGAAATTGGGTTAAGAAGTTCCCTTACCTCGTGTCAGACTAGACTTGATCATTCTTTAATCTCCTGAATAACAAACTAGAGTTAATTTCTATTTTCTTAAGAACCTCTTTCATGTTCATTATTCATTTTATATCATTTATTACCATGTTATGAACATTATGTAATTATTTATGTTAATAATGGTCGATTTGTCGATCTTTGGTACTTGAGTCAAAAATAAACTTCTTATAACTACAAGTTGTTCATGTGGTGAAATATCCATTATATACAGAATTATATTCATGATTTAGATATCATATATATCATATATATTCATTTATAATACTACGTAACATTCAGAGGTAAGAAATGAAATGCACCGTTCATGGAGACGGTAATCCGTACGTACGCATGAATGCTACTTTCATTTCTTTTTTTATTTAATGGAATGAAATTATAATTATATAAAGTTATACTATAATTCCAGTATAATATCATTTATAATATTATTTACTCCATTCTTTATACATCCCACATATGGAATTAACGATTCAAATCACTTTGAGGGGGCGGTAGTCCGCACTTCCTAAAATGAAATTATCATGTTTACCCATAATGGAAATCATAAAGGTATTCCATAAATGAAAAATACAGAATCATAAGGAAAACAAAAAAAATAATATATATCATATATAAAAATTGTGTCATCATAATTTCCACCCTGAGTGGTGTTAAAAGAAGATTGAACAATCATCGTTTTATGAGGCAGTAATTTTCCACCCACAGAAACAGTATGTTATTTAACCATTAAAAGAAGGTGTTTGTAAGTGTAAATAACATTATTCTCATAAAAACATCCTATTATATTTAATATACTGTTTTTGTTACAAAATAAATGAATAAAAAGAGTTTATGGGGTAGGAGAAGCAAAATAAAACAAAATAACATAAGAGAAGACAGTACTTTAAAATTGGGTAACTCTTTTTGATTTGAGCCAAAGGCTTCCTTGGGAAGACTTATGCCCAAATTGAGGCTTCTAGAAGTAATAGAGGAATGTTGAGAGAGTATTTGGGAAGAGTTTTGCTGAGTCAAATGGCTGTGAAGGTGTGAATAAGGTGGTAGTGGTGGGGGCCTTTTATAAGAGGAGAGGTGGGGCACTCTTGGAAGGAATGAAATATTACATTATTATGAAATGTTTTTCGAATTCTAAAGGTCCCACAATGATATATTTCGATGGTAAGGTGATAATGGTTCGAAATATGCTCATCCAATAGGTTTTTCAAATGTTTAAGCATTAGATTTTACATTATCTTTTCATTTTATTTAAATAGTTAATTAATGAGTTAATCGTTTTATCATCATTGTGTGACAAAAAATTTAATATATTTAATGTCTAAAAATTATAAATAAAATTACCATGATATAGGAAATATTTTTATCTTTACAATTAATATTTATAGTAAGAAATTTAATGTATATAATCCCATTTAATAATTGTTTTATTAAAACAACACATGTGTGTGACAATTTTATTTTTACTTTAAATAAAAAGTTATTAATGTCATTTTCTTACTCAAGTGCCTCCATTGGGTCCCCAAGTTGACCCATGGATTTTCGTGGTTTTCCATGGCTCATCCAATAAGGTTAGGACAATTGTAAAGGTATTTTCATATTTTTATAATATCATTTTTACCTTAAATTTCACTAATTACCTTTAATCGCGATAAATTAAACTTAAAAGTTACTATTCACCAAAAAAATTATTTTATTCCCACTAAACCACATTTTAATTCCTAATGACAACCACATATGTCGGATTTTTGAAAATCAAATCACAGAAGTGGTAATGTTTCATTTAAATGAAAAATCGGTTTTTTAACTACCACTTAGTTGTTTCACAATTCATCAAAAATTGAAGTTTTTCAGAACAATGCCAAAATTTCACCCTAAGATATAATTGATATTCCAAATTAAAAATTGTTGTCTATTTTACAAAATTACAAAAATATATGTTGCATTAATTGATTTTATAATTAATTCCCACTGTCACAACAAATATCGCGTTTTTACGAAACAATATATATCAAAAGATAGACAATTATGTATGTCCAATTTCAAAGTGAAATTAATTCTAATGACCACAATTGGATAAAATGGTAAAAATATATTATAATAATAATTTAAAACCACTAAATAGTATAATTTATCACTAAAAATTATTTTGATTAAAAAAGTTGGTTTTAAGTATTTTTTACTATTCATAAAAAATTTGAAGTTCTCAGAAAAATACCAAAAATTCAACATAGGCTAATTTCGATATTCTGAATCCAAAAATGAATTCCATTTTGATATATAAAATATATATAATTTCAAAAAGTGGGTATTAATATTCATAATGGCTATTTTGATTGGTCGTGGTGCGTTAGAATCTCGAACATGCGTACAATGCAAGATATTGCATTATTGAAAGAGAGGCGTATCGTGGAAGCTCGGGGTGTTGCACTCAGTTTAAAACAATTTCTCATAAATTGGGGAAAATAAATATAATAAAGTGTGAGCATAGATACTCAATAATTGTAAACATAAGATATATAAATATTTGATCTTATATAATAATAAATTAGAAAAAATGATTGTGTTAAGGAATATAACTGATGAACTTCATACCCAACCTATCAGATATCATAATGAAGATTTTTTGAATAAGTATTGGAATCTTATAACACATGAATCATATGGAAATCAAATAACATTATCCATGAGAGTATAAAATTGGCATAACATATAGATTTTATACACACATGTACATATAACATTGTAAACATTTATAAATATAGATAATTTCACTCATTTTTTTATGAACGTAAGATGAGGAACTCACATAAACATATGTAGATGAAAATAGGTCCAGACATAACATTATTGATATGGATGAAATGTCTGTGCATATCATCGTAAAATTGTATTTAGAATTATGGATAACATTTTAACATGTAATCATGCTCATACAATATGATGTGAAAATTTAATGAGTCTCATTCAAAACATTATGATCCTATAATATATGTATACTCATAACATCACAACGGTCAAGGTTCACTCCCAAGATAATCATAGGGGAAACTTCCCTTATTAAACTAGCTTCACTCTCTGTTCCAGTCCTATCATACTTAGCCGGGTTCACAACGAGTTACAACCTTATCTTACTAAACTATGTTCACTCCACATTTTCTTTCTTTATATATCATTATTTATAAATATTTATCAAATTCATTTATGGGAGATATATATCCCACCCATCACATAATGAAACCCTTATTTATGTGTTGCAAAAGATCATTAAATTTCATCATATCATATCACATGAATTGAAATGGGTATCATAAAAATTTCATTATATCATAAATTTTAGAAAATAAATACGTTTAAAAGCCATTTATTATATCTTAACCCATGAAAATAAGAGTTTTTCAAAAACCTTTCATCTTGGTATAATCCATGAATGAGAAATTGGTTGCCTAAAAATCTTTCCATCATAAACATAAACCATTGATATAATTAATTAGAATTGTATACATTGATGAAACTCCCAGTAAATCATATATTACATAAATATATGTCATATTAGTTTGGAAATTATTTCAAAATATTAATAGGTATATTTATTGATGAAAATAACATTTCTTTAGAAATCGGTTTTAAAAAACATAACAAATTTTGAAAAAAACCATAGGAAATAACCCTAAAACATATAAATTATAATTTTAATAATAATATAAAATTTTTAATGAGTAAATTATAATTTCCACTTTTATATACACTTTTTAATACATGTTTAGAAAACAAGCTTTTTTAGGAATTTTGATTCAATTGAAATGTTGATTTTTTGTACAAACAATATTTTGAAATCCAGATTACATAATGATAAGAAAAATGATGGGTAAAGAAATTATAATCCTGAAATATGAAAATTAGAATAAAATTCATGAGAATTCATGAGAGATAAAACATTATATTTTCACATTGGAGACTTAATCATAAACAATTCTTATAAATGATGACATTGTATCATAAGATATTTACCACATTGGTAACATTAATTCATAATCCCAAAGAGGAAATAACAATAATGATATATAAAATATAATTAGAGTTAAGAATTTAATTATATTACATTTCAAATGAGTTTAACATAATCCTCATTATGGAATATTTTTTTATAACATAACACACATATCAAAGAATGAAAATTGAGAAAAAGATCCCTTATTGCTTTGGTATCTTTTGGACTATAAATACTATTAAATTTAAATTATAATAAGGATAATTAAATTCAAATAATTCGAAATATAATCATTATAAAATACGTTTATGGTAATTATATATAAAAAATACAAGAAATATGTGGTAAATACTGCATGTTCTACACAAAATTTGAAAAAGTGACAAAAATCCCTTATTACATGGGTAACTTTTGAATCGATGGAAAAGTAAAATAATAAGAAAATTGAAATTTTAATTATCATTAAATTAAGTTTATTAATGAAAGATAATGACTTAGTTTATTATATACACACAAAAAATTAATCAGTAATGAATATGGAATATGTTTCACAGAAATAAAATGAGACTACAAATCCACTAACCCTAAGTCTTGAATTTCATCCTACTCATTGAATCATAATATATAATAAATATAACAATATAATTTATATTTTAAATAAACACACAGATACATATATATCATAACAAATACAATTCTTTTATGACCTTTTATAATGCAATATTTCACAATTCCTTGATAGTGTTACATTTCGTGTAATAAACACTTTTTTTCAAATCAGTTAGATTTGAACTTTTTTTCCTCATACATCCATAATAATAATATAATATCCAGAATTTAGACCATGATATAAATATTATATGTATTATTTATTCATATATATATTATTCCAAAAAATATTGTGATAAAAATGAAATACACAAATCATTGAGATTGTAGGCGATACATATGCCTGAATGTTATTTCCATTTTATTTTTGAATTGAACGAAAAGTTATTAAATTATATTAATCAGAAAATAATAACTTTTTTTAAAAAAATATATATATAATTTTCATTAAAACAATCCATAATACATTCAATGTAATGCTATAACAAATCATATCACTTCTCAAGGTGGTGGTCTGCTGTATACATGAACGATGTTATCATATTTCCACAAAAAAGTAATATACAATGTTAAATTTGATATAAGAATTAATGAAAAATAATAACATCATACATATCATTTATAAATTATATATCCTTCATCTCAAACAACATTTTGTGGTTTAATGGAAAGATGGATGAAATAACATTGCAAGGTGGTAGACCACCGTACACAGGAATGATGAATTCATGACTCATTTCATTGATTCGTAGATGGATTTTCATTTCATTATCTTAATATAGAAAATATAATTTATGTAAGATAATTAATTTATTATATTTTAATCATATAATAATAAATCAAGTGTGTGTCAGATCGAATAAAACAAAAATGTGTATTGTTGAGCGTTGCCTCTTATTTCGGTGTCCTCCTTAGGTTTTCACTAGAATGCTTATAGGATATATTTCAACACAAAACAAGGATTCAATGATGATGGGGGAATTTGGGAATTGATATATTATTGTCATGTCACATCCAAAATGGTTTGAAATTTTAATGATGTGAGGGGAGTGACTTCCCTTTTATAGTTGAGGAGGAGTGACATTTTTTTAAACATCAAAATGTTTTCACTATTAGAAGGTTTCCCTTGCAAATTGTTACTCAAAATATTAATAGTAAATGATTATATGTCATATTTTGTCTATAAAAACTACTTAATTATCTAAATACCAACAGTTCTGTCATGTCATTCCTTAGTGAATATGTTTTCCCAATTTTTAAACTTTTAGTGTCTACCACAACAAATTATATATCTTATTTACCAAAATAATTAATCCTTTAAAAATAAAAATAAAATAATTTTTATTAGATAAATAAAACCCCTAACTCTATATGTGAAGTATAATTTATTTAATATAAATCATATATGTGATAGAAATTAATTTTAATGCAAATGAATGTAATGCACAAAACCCGTTTTAACATTAAATTTGGTAATTAATTATATTTTTTCAAGGATAATTATGGTATAAAATTTAGTTGAAGTTAATAGATAATATTAATTATTCTATTCTAAATATGGAATTAATTTTTCAAAATTAAATTCATTGGTTTGGAAGGATTTAAAATAAAATTATTCCCATAATCATGATGATAAACAATGGTTTTTATGTGAAAATGTTCAAAAGTTTTTAATAATTTTATATCCATTTTCAATATGAAATTGATTAAAATAAAATAAATTGGTTTATTAGATTAATTATTTCACTAATTATAATTTTAAAAAAATTTATAATTCTTTTTATCTTGATATATAATTTATAAGAAAACATTTTTTAATTGAAAATCATTATTTTTAGGATTCATCTTAAAATTAATGTTTTCAAAAAATTTAAAATATTCACCATATGATAATTTTTATATTTTATTTTCCAAAATTACTCCAATTTTTTATATTTAGTTTATAAAATTTTAAATTGTTGTTTTTATCATTTTTTCACAATAGAAGTCGACATAAATGTTTTTTAGAAATGTATAGTTTTAATGCTTAAAATCAAATTTATTCTTATAATATTTATATAAAACACAGAAAATGAATGTTAAATAGGTTATGTAGTGTATATATTATATGAATTTAATTAAAATAATTCCAAAAAATTAGTTTTATTTTATTTTACATTAGTTGTAGACATTTTTGTACATAAAAAATATTTTTTAAAAAATTAATAACTTTTTTTCAAGTAGTTTTTATTTTAATTAAAAATTAATTGGTTTAGAAAGAATATATTATATATACATATTTAAAGCACAATTTCATAATTTAGTTAACAACATTCAAAATCATCATTGTAATGGCTAATCGATAATTATCATGTTAAATAATAATATTTTGATTTTATGGTATAGTTCTAGTACACATAGTGTTGCCTATAATGCAATTAAACCTCTATATTATGTGTGACATAAGAGAAACATAATGTTTCATGAAATGAATGATAATCCTAGTGTTACATTAAAATAATTTAAAATAATTGTTTTGTTTCACATAAACTATGGAATGGTTGATTTATATTTCAAAAAAGTAATCGCACAAAATCTCAGTTTGTTACATTTAAATACCCTTAAAATGATTTTTCCCAAAAACAGTCATCTCGATTATCAAAGAATTATCATTTATAAATTACTACATAGAATCCCACAATATTCAAAAGAATAATGAAACATAACTTAAAAATGAATTTGGGAAACATAAGGATTATCTAAAGTAACTTATAACTAGGTTACCAAATATAAGGACATAGGTTGAAGGTGGTGATTTGGAAACATAAGAGTGGAATAAATAATTATTTTGAGTTGTAGATATCACTGATCAAAATAAATAGGGTGACATAGATAATTATAAGAATGAAAAAAACATTAAAATATATGTGGAAATCGTCATTTTTAACATGAAAAGCTGAAGTAAAAAAGACATAAGTTTAATTCATGATCCTTTTCATATTGAGAATATATTATTTCATAATTTATTTTTATTTCATAAGTAAACTATCATTAAAAGTACAAATTAAAAGATTTCATAAATTTTTATGTTCATTTCCCTTTGAAAAAAATTGAAAACATTATAAAGAAGTTCACCAAAATTTCCCAACATCAACATAGCATTAATCCCCAGTATATTATAATGTGGATCTTGATTGTCACATAGTAAATACATGAACTCCATTATGTATTCTATTGATAGATGACAATAAACTAAATTATCACAAAAACCTATTGAAAACATCCATTATTTCATATTTCTAAAACAAAACACAAATTAATTGATATATTCATTACATCAAAATATATTGATTTCAACTCCCTAATTGATTGCATAAAATATGTTTTTCACCAAATCATTATTCAGTTCCATGGTAATTAGATCAATCTGATTTATGTATTGATAACAAGTATCTAATTATCACAAAAACATTATCTCATCTTCAAAAACATGTTAAGGATTATCTTCCCTATTCAAAATATTATTGTTCCATTTAATCACATTTTTATTCAATCTATCATTTAAAATATTCATGAAAATACTTAATGAAAAATTTATAGAATCATTATATATATTAATATAACATAATTATATAATTACAATAAATAAACTAAAATATTATTCCACATAATCCTTAATCCATAACTAGGATTTATCATATCAATCCTAAGTACAACTTTCCTTTCATAAGGCTTTCATAGTCTCTTATCATAATCATCAAGACCATTAATCATACAATATTTTTGATTCACATCATGATATTTTCTCTTAGGATATCAATTTTCATTGTTACCATAATTTCAAAATTTAAAACATTCTACAATTTATGCTATGTTAGGAAGGCCATTATTCTCATCCATTGCATTGAATAAACTTTTCATTTTTAATTTTTGATTATATGTTTTATCCTTTTTATTCACACTCATATCATTATATAATCCCTAAAATACATTCCATTGGGTTATTATTCCAACTCTTTTAACATATTAGAAACTAAATCTTCATTCTTCCTTGGTTTCCGCTACCCAAACCCTTAGGAAATGACATCTCTCTATTCATTAGTGAGTATAAATGTTTATTGGGGTTCACATTGTTGATCATGTTTTGTGATAATTGATTAAAAATAATGAAATTATCTATTACTCTAGTCATCATCCAATTGGGATTTTCCTCAAAAATATAACCATCAAATTCATTCTTAATCCAATAATTTCTGGCTCTCTTAATTGACTAAAAAATTATGAACAACACTACTCAATATGAGAAAAATCATCATGAAAAATTAATTATTGGATGTATAAATATTTAATCTTTCTATGAAACCATTGGTATATACTAGGTCATTTAGATTCATTAACTTTTCAAATAATTAATTATTATTAGTACAGAGTTTGTGAATTTATGAAGCATATCCCCATATTGTTTCAAACTTGGTGTGAAGGAAGGAATTTTCCTGCATTAGGTGATGATCGAGTCAAGATAAACACACTATTTTCAGAGGTAATTCATATAGGTATCATCATTCTAGAACTAAATCTACTTGAAGAATCTTTTTAAGGATTTACTTTCTAGGAAACAACAATCTCAATCCTTTACAAAAAATGTAGTATATTTTCCTATGAATTTAATTGTCCTTATATATTTCCTATGAGAAATCCCAAAACATATCCTTTGTAATATCCCTTTGGATCTCACTAAATTTTTTTCATCATAGTTTCTAAAGGATAAATAATCCTTTCCTTTAATACCAACTCTAATCACTCGAGCTAATCATTCATTAATATTATATCATATTAGATGAATATTCATTACAATGCAAAAACATGCACATAAGGAACATAATAGTTCAATTTCTTTTGAATCCTGGAACAAAATATTATAATATGGTGATATATATTAAATTTTTCCAAAATTAGCTTCCCATTTAATACTATTTATAGACATACCCTACATAAAACCTTTTATAACAAATTGGGAAAAGGATGCATAAGAATGTGTGAGCTCAAATTCTCATTAAGGGTAAATATATGAGACAAAACTCTTTTATCATATGAAAGAAAAAGATAAGAATAATATAATTTTATATGTATAATACATTATAATGTTTATTAAAAAACTATAAAAGATCTTATTAATTATTAATGAAATAATGATTGGATGGTAAAAATACATGAATCATAAGGGAATCAATGAAAATTTTTCTTATGAGCATTCCATTGCTATAAAACATGGGCTTATGGCCTACAAATTGTTCTATAACCTTGAAGAAATATATAATTTAAAATAGGTTAACTCATTATGTTAAGGTCGTTAAATCGCACCTTCACATAAACATATTCACATTCAATAAGTCCCATGATTAACAATTTTGAAATAAAATACATGAGAATGCATAAAATATAGAACATAAAAGTAAATTTATGAATAATATTTTTGCATGTAATATTTTCAACACATATAATTTTGAACATGTAATTAGGTTAACATATAAAATTATGGAAATCAATG
The DNA here is from genome assembly GCA_963277665.1 of Viscum album. Classification (NCBI taxonomy): domain Eukaryota; kingdom Viridiplantae; phylum Streptophyta; class Magnoliopsida; order Santalales; family Viscaceae; genus Viscum; species Viscum album. The sequence goes on from OY728150.1 coordinate 1,597,404,749, forward strand.
AAAAGTACATACATAACATCATAATAGTCAATATTTACACCCAAAACCATTATAGAAGAATAATTCTTGTTTTGAACTAGGTTCACCATACATTCAAATCATGTCTTACATTTTAGGGTTCACTCCCCATTATAGCCCCGTCATACATAACCAGGTTTACTCAACATTAATTTCCTTTATATCTGGTGATATTTAAATATTTACCTAATGCATTGGAGGAAGAAATTTTCCCCTAAATATCATATAATTAGTGACAATTTTTTCCCAAAATAATATAAACATTCATCATATCATTACCCATGAAATTAAAAGGGTATCATAAAAATATCACCATATCATAACACATGGAAAAGTTAAAGGATTAACAATCATTTTATCATAGAATAACCAATGAACAGAATATGGTTTCATAATAATTTCCACATGGTATAACCTGTAGAAGAGAAATTGGATTCGTAAACATCGTTACATAAACAACATAATCAATTCTGAAAAAGAATAGGAATGGAATCATTTCATCATATCCCATTAAATCATTTGCAACATCAGTGTATTTTTTCATATATTTTAAATAATTTTGAAATATTACATGGGAAATTTCATGGTTAAAAATAATTTTCTCTGAAAATATATATTTTTAGATACATAAAACTTTTTAGATATATTAATTTTTTAAAAAAAATAATATATCCATGTACTGATTTTAAAATTACTGAAATCATATCTTTATGAATTTCTCATTTCTAGTTTGAGAAATAAATTTTACATTTTTTTATATTTTTTATAAAAAAGACCATTTAGGATGAAAAAGAGTTTTCGATTGAAAAGTTGATTTTTAATATACTAAATATTTTTAAATCATTAGTAAATAACTAGTTGGAAATTGGGGGAAAATTTATTCTTTTAACAAATACATAGGGGATTATAATGCATGAGAAATATTAGGAGGTATATGATTAAATCTCATCATTGGATACGAAATCATAAAAATTCTTGATAATGGAATATATTGTACGATAAGATCATTATAACATTGGTAACATTGAATCATACAAACCATGAAAGAATAAATAAATTAAATATATCATAATGATGAATAAATTCTTGGAATCAGATGTTAAAGGATCTATATATAAACATTATGAAGTAATATCGGTGAATAACATAATGCACGTCTCAAAGAAGAAAAATTGTGACAAAACTACAATGTCTCAATCAAAACTTTTGAACCATAAATACCATTAAAGAGAGATATTAAAATGAATATATAAATATGAATAATTTTAATTATAATAATATAAAAATAAATTCCTTGATAGTATGTACATGATGTAAAATAAAAAGGTGGTGAATGTGGAATTTGTCTCATAGAGATAAAAAATGATACATAATTCCTTTACTGATTGAGTAACATTTGAATCGTAAAATAAATAATTGAATAAAATCAATAGAAAAATTATTTATCATGAAATGTGGTTGATTCATGATATATCATCTCATATGGTTGTATTTATAGACCAAAAAATAAAAAATTGTTTAATATAACAAAAGTCCTTTCGAAATAAAAGTGTGACTATAAATCCCCTAACATTAAGTCTTGAATTCCATAATACTCATTGAAAAATAATGTATAATTAACAAAAGTTTGTTATACCTAAATTCCATAAAAATAAATATAAAATACAATCTATTATTTTCTTATAAAATAGTATTACACTTTAATTAACATTCCATGTTAATGATATGTTTTTGGTAAAAACCAATTTTCTTTTCGTATATGTTATGACTTTATATATTTTTAGTAAACATATGTAGATCTTTATTTCATCATCTCAAGAATAAAAATGTTTAAAAAACTATAATATAGATTAATTATATATTTTTTCTATTAATCCAAAAAATTTCGCTATAACAAATTTAATAGACGGTTTAGGGTGATATTTTGACAGACGTATGAATGAATGTTTCTTCCATTTATTGTAATAAAAGATATGGAATAAAAGATATATTATAATTCCAGAATAATTTTTATTTATAATACATTACAAATTTTTATGAAATCAATCCTTATTAAATTCTCTGTAATATATGAATGAATGAAATCGCTTCAAAAGGTGGTTATATGCTGTATACAAGAATGATATTATAGTCTTCCCGAAATGAATATTATTTAGGTATGTGTGATATAATTATAAAACCATAATAAAATAATAAAGAACAATAATATCATATATAAAATATAAATCAATCATTATATCTATCCTTTAGTGGTGGTACTGGAAAAAACTAACAACATTGGTTTATGAGGTTTTAGTTCTTCATACATATGATTTACATATTCATTACCCAATTAATGGATGTGCATATTGTCATCATTCATGAACAAAAAATAAAAACAACCATTTATATGGAATATAATATGAATTTAATATAATCGTTATATAATATGAATTTAATTTGGTGGAGGATGAATGAAAATATAAAATCTTGATGATGTATGTTACAACTTCCTCTAGTAAAATCTTTATATTTATAGTAAAAGTGGTACTAGGATAGATTGCATCCAATAAAATGGATTATTAAATGAGGATATGGATGTTTTTATTTGATTCGAGAATGGATTGGATGAACCAACATGGATTGATGGTTTTATGAATTTAGGTGAGTGAGTTTCATTTTATATATAATTTGGAGTTGCATTCTTTAAAATACCAATATTTATTCACTATTGGGTGGTCTCACATACCACACATGACACTAAAATTGAATAATAATTTAGAGAATGATTTTTTTTTATATAAACACCTCCAAAATTAAACAATAACTCATTTAAAACAATCATTTTCTTATTAATTATTTTTACAAATTTTATAAACTTTTAGGTTAACCATTGTAACTTGTATCTTTTTATTTACATCATTAATGTATCCACTAAGTATTCATTTTAATTTTTTTTATTATATAATTTAGAAATAATTTTTCTATATATTATATCAAATTTATTAACTAAAATACATTTGCATGAGAAAAGTTAATTTTAATATAAACACATATACTGTGGAAAACCATTATTTATCCATATATTCAAAAATTAATTATAACTTCTATATAATAATCATGGTATATAATTATTTTGAAAATATTATATAACATAAATAATAGTAGTTCAAAATATGGGGTCCATTTTTTCGAATTTATTTTTCTGAAATATCTGAATATCCTATAAGAATAATCCCATCCCCACGAAGAGAATGTTCGGTTTAATGTGAAAATACTTAAAATATTTCAAAGAAATATATTTAATTTCAATATGAAAAATATTTTAATGAAATAAATAAGATTAAAATAATTATAATTGAACTAATTATACTTCAAAACAAATTTCAAATATAATTTATCACTCTAAATAAATTAGTGGAAAATATGGTTTTAAATTAGAATATAGTATTTTTAATATTCTTCAAAAAATTAAACTCTTTAAAAACATTTTAGCCATTTTTTTTTAAAAAATTGTTTACATTTATTCAAATTTGTTTTTTAAGAGTGTTCCAAAATATTTTTTAAAAATATTTTTTAATAATAGATGGTAGAACTACTTTTTTGAGAAATATAATTTTTAGTTTTAATTTATATTTATTCATATATTTTTATAAAAACAATATAATAAGAGTTTTATATAGTTTATTTAAAACATATACTATATAATTTTATTAGAATAATTCATAATTTTTTTCATATATGGGATTGTACACATTTTTTCTATAAAACTGTATTTTTTAGAAAATTGTTTCCATTAAATTTCAAATAGTTTTTATTTTCATTTATAATTAATTGGTTTCAATATAATTCGTTATATATTCATGTGTAAACAATATTTTCATAATTTATTTACTACAATTCATACACTCGATTCAAATGGCTTTGTTATAACTGTCATATTATATAATAATATTTTAATTACATTACATGTTTCATTTAAACTCGGTGTTTCTTATAATGTTAGATAAATATGGTATTGTGTATAACACAATAAAAATATTTTGTTGGGATTAATGAAAGAGAAACTATGTTTTTCTATTAATAAAAGCCAAAAATAGCATATCATGTCAAAAAAAATATGGATTCAATCAAATATATTTCAAATAAAATAAATTTCTGAAAAATATCAAGATGACACCCTACTGATGTATAAAATGTATACCATTCCACCAAAATAAGAATTTGTGGGTCATTACACACTTCCAACTAGAACAATTATCATCCTCAATAATCCTTGCTTATTCTTCACATATAAATCATGACCAATAATGAACATCATACCATCATCAGTACACCATATTCCAACCCTAGAATCTAGTTTTAGTACCCTTATTTTAATCAATCACATTGTTTATCTACTCAATAAAATCCAAATCATCTCGAAATTCAAATCCTACAAATATATATATTATCTACACATCATCATAGATAAAATTATTAGTTATATCTCCCTTATATAATCTCACACCAAAATATAAATCACATAATCCCCTTTCTCAAATCAAACATCTACTCATCAATATGATGTTAGAACATAACAAAAAATAATGAAAAACATCCTATTAATGCATCATTTTCTTTATATAAATCATTATCATAAAGAATATTTTCTAAAATGAAATTATTACTATACAGTGTTATTGTATTTTGCTGAAAAAATACACCATAAAAGGTTGAATCTATGAGAATATTCATTCACTTATATTGTTACACTAACATTACATTAAAATTATATCCCAAAAACCTAATACAAATATATATAAAATCATTTTATGCATGTAATAAAAAATATTCATCTAAAAATGCTAGGTCCACTCATAGTCAAGATGTTGTCGATAAAGAAAACATAATTATACACCATCATTTACTTATTATGATAAACTAGTTATATCATTTTCCACAAATAAAATCCCACACATTTTAAAAATTATTACATATGTCACAAAATATTCCATTTAAACAAAAAATATTGTATTATTCATCATAAATAATTTCGTCTCTAAAATCCATTACCATTTTAAAAATATTTTTTATTTAAATTATATCTTAAGAATCACTTTCCCTAACGTTATAAATAAAAATAAATCCTAATTTTCTTATCTTGTATAAAAAGTTTGGAAAAAAAACATAACAGAGACTTAAATTATTTATAATTTTTTTCATTTACAATTATAATTTTCTCTAAACACTGAACAAAAATAAGTATTACCAAATTGTGAATAAATGCTAAAATAATAAATCACATCAATAGGAAAACTATATACTAAATATTTATCTAAAATCCCTTGGTAATATGAGCAAGAAAATATTTAATATAATATGTATTTCTTTAGATTAATATTAGATCCTATTGAGTTAGTATGTCTAAGAATAGAACATATATACACATATATAATTCCCTACACATACCACTATCATGATACACAATCAATGATACTATTTTCATGGGGGTCCCTATAATATATTACTATCTCTCTAAATATGAAAATTCATATACAAAAAACTCATAGAACCAAGTGTTCCTACTATAGAAAAAATTTATCCCTAGGTCTCTTTGAATTCAACTATAGTAATGCTCTGAATGAACACATATATTATACAACCCATTTTTAAAAATCTAATTATATATTCTAATTTAAACTACAGTCACAAAACACATGATCAAATCCTATTTTATAAAATTAATGTTTCACATTTATAAATTGAAGTAGATCCGAAATATCCCATGTCTGTACTTTACAAATCTACAAAAAGTATTGCATGACCTATTAAATCATAAAATATACCCAAAAACATTAAAAAAGATTAGTAATATATTATGATCTCTTAAAATATATAATATAAAAATAAATAGTCTTAATGATACATATATTCATTCCGGGAAGAAACACATCAATAAACATTGTGATAATTATAATTATATTAATAATTTATCCCATAATCAGATATATATATATATATATATATAACTTAAATAAAATATAATGGCCTCAAAAAAATATCACAATATATGTTCTTATACAGTCATCGGTGTCCAATATACTTCTTTCCAAGAGGATTTTAGATATATAAAAGCTGAGACAGTTACATATAATGATAAAATGAAGTTTTATCCATGTCCATTAAAACATTTACTATGTACATTAGTAATGGTGTGTCTATCAATGTATTTGGATCCCCCACACATGTTAACTCAGTGTGTGTGTTTTATTATGTGGATACATGTAATTTTTTTTTGTCTATAAAATATATTTTTGAGTGAAAATCCGTCCATATATATACAGAAAGTATTCATCATCATGTGATGGAATACCATTATTAAATAATTAAAATGATGAAAAACACACCAAAAGACTTGTACTGGTGCTCCCAGAACTATAAGAAATCCGAAATGTCTATAATTAATCACATTATTACCATTATGTTCAAAGTCCATATACAATTAAGTAACACCAATCATAGAAGATGCCGGTAACATTTTTTGTCATCTATATCTAAAAAAATTAGTCCCACATAACTAATTTCCCATCACTTAACACTTCAAATAACAAAAATAAAAATATTCCTTTTAAATAATAATGTTTTTTAGAATGAAATCAATAGAAAATATAATATGACTTAACCATTAATAATAACTATCAAATGAAAATATAAATAAAATTGTTTAATTCAAGAGGGTCTGATATATCAAATTTTTATAGATTTATACTCTCAAGATAAAATAACTAAAAATTATGAAGGGATGCAATTAAAGGAAACCATAATTCAACCCCTCATTCCACACCCTACCATATCCCACATGTACCCACCAGAGCTATCCAATATAATAAAAATATATATAAATTATCTCATTTATATATATTTCAAGCCAATATAATGATTGGATCTGACAATATAGAATCATGGAATGAAAGCTTCAAATTAATCCCTTGTATCATATATCAACATCAACCTCACAATGATCCCTCGGATCTAATATCAATGTTATTATCATTATCACAGACACTATACATGCAGTCTTATTATGGTGAATCATGATAGATGATAAAAACCTCTATAGTAGGTATTATCACATATATTATCCAAATCAAGATATTGATGACAAGATCCTTGTCTACTATTGCCTGATGTCTTTTTACCAATGATGAACAACACTATGAGGGGTGGAACATTCATCATGTTTGTGAAAAAATCCTTTCATAAGACATAACTAATATCTATAAACACAATATAAAAGAAAAATATAACCCCTGATTCCACCTAAAAAAAACTTATACTATGGTATTATATACTAATTAAGAGGATAATCAGGAGAAAACATTGGAATAATGTTCATATTTACCAATATCTATATGAAAAACATCTAAATATGTAAAATAGAATAAGGGTAACATACTCCACTCAAAATTATGAATACATAAAAGATAAATCCACTCCCCAATTACATATAGATACTATCCTACAATAAAGATCATTATTACACTAGATCACTTCCCATTAATTGAGCCTTATTTTCCAATTAAGAAATATCAATAATAGATTCTACCTTAACCAATGAGTTTAACAAGGAGGGGAATAATATATGTAATTCAATGAAAAAAAACATAAAGGAAAAAAAAAAATTCCCTAATGGTGAATGATTAAACCTATCACTCAATCCAGATCAATGTCTCACACTAGTCACATGGTTTTCAAAATACTCTAACAAAATATTATATGTTATCACTCAGATATGGACTCACTAAACCCTATAATTCATCATATGATGTTTTTGTTACTCTACTCTCTAGGAAATGATTAAAATTTCAAATGGGATCCCCCATAACCTATTATCCAAAAACAATCATGACCCCTTAAACCTAGAGCATATTATAACAATCCAATTATCCTGGGATGTTTATAAATATGTCTTATTTATTGGGAATCATAATATAGTAATAGATAATATCCATGGAAACCATTGTTGAAAACAGATCACAAAACTACAATTTTTAAATTATGTAGCTCAACTCCATCATAATGCAATCTAACAAAACAATTAATCAAAACATACACTCTTTAATTTATAATAAAATTTCATCAAAATACCATGATTAAAAATTTGTGAAATAGTATCACGTCTTATATTTTCAAACCCAAGGACCTTATCCAAATACTAGTGAAATTCTATATAAAAATTGTTATATTTTTTCAAAATACATTTTATAACCATTTATTTTAATAACCCATTTTCACCATTAAGAAATCATTTCCTAATCTTACATTGTCTTTTATTTTATTTTAAATATAATAATATCTATTATAAAAAGTTAGTATAAATGAACTCACACTTCTATAAAATCCATAATATGGGTGAGCATTACACATATGAATGATTTTCTACTACAAATAATTTTGACTATTATATTTCACTTATTCACATCAAGGATAATTTTAGACTATCTAATATATAATGGAATTTATTTTCTTTTTTTAATTACCATAATAATGAAAATAATAAGACAAATAAAAAATTATCTAATTGGTCAAAAACACACACTATTTTCTTGTACATGTAAGTCAATCATGTGTGAATTTTATAATATCAAGCTTAAATAGACAACACTGACTCCCATGACAAATTTTCTCACCAAGAATAATATAATTTAAGAAAACAATCATTTTAAATTCAAAACCCAATTTTTTAACTGACAGTAAAATTAGTGAGTTGGGAAAATATGTGGAAACAATACACAACAAGGGGAAAACCACTACATCCTCGCACTCATGTATAAGATGCATACAATATAATTTTTTTAAATAAATAATTTGTAATAAATTCAACTTAAATAAAATATAAACCATAAATAAAATTTATAAGAGACACATGTTAATTAAAATATTGTATAAGGGTAAGAATCCATAATTTCAGGAATCCTCTATGAACTACAATTGAATTACCCACTGAATCGATGTTTTTCATCCTTTTTTCAATGGAATGAATTTTAAAATCATAAATAAATACTTCCCCAGTTAGTCAAAATAGAATAATAAGAACATTGGAAGACAAGGTGAGAGGATCACCTTGAATTTGATTAATGAAAACCCTATGTATCTTATAGAATAAATCGGGAGAACATGAGGGTATGGAGAATAAATAAATGGGTGTTATATCACTTCATACTAACTAGATACTATGTAGACAATACGATAAAATTGAACTCCCCAAATGAATAAAGCATTCCACCTAAAAATGAAACTATGGATTACTAGGTACATGTTGGATATTAACTAGATACCTAGAGGCTCATTGAGTTCCTAGTAACAGAAAATCATCCACTCTATGGATGTTTCGATACTAGAAACCTTGAAGTACAATATCACATTCATGGTGGGTGTTATATCCAAATTTAAAATTCTTTTTGACATCCAAACACAAAATAAATTATTGTGGTTATTTATTACCAATATTTCTACCCCTAAAGAAAGCATATGAATAATTTAAATACGTCAAGAACACTATTAGTATCATCTAAATTAATTATTTGACATTTTATCCCACTATAATACAATAAAATTAATCCAATACACACATCCATCTATATGAAAGGGAATGTGTTGTTATATGATTAAGAATATTCTTTATGATAATACGGTCTTCATGGAAATATAATATTTTATAATGAGTTAGATACTAATTTCAATATTTTTATAATGATATATTCTAAAATACATTCTCTTAAATAAAATTAATGAAAAAATATCTTTTCTATATAAATCCATAATAAATCTATTATTTTTTAATGAAAAATATTTTTTAAATTTCACTAGTAGGACTATTAAATTGATAGTAATCCTAGCGGATCCCATTTTCCTTTTTTCGAAACCATGCATGAAAACATATTCATAAAAAGCATTTCTAATATTGTTTTAAAAACACTTACAAAAATCACCTTTTGAAATAGTTTTACAATCCACCAACCATAGTGAATAAAAATCATAATATAATCATGAAATGTTATGTCATGAAAATACAACCATGGTAAACATGAAAATGGTTTTGAAAGTAATCAATCTCCATGGGATATATTCAAAGTGTTAAAATGTAATATATACCACCCATAAATGATCAAGTGTCATGGGACACTCACTTGGTCCTAATACGAGATGATCCTGAGAGTTATATATAACTATAGAGTAATAGATTCTTATTCTGGCTCTCTCCATAACACAACCCATCTGATTATCCCCCGCTAACATCATCAGAGAAAAATTTCCCCTCTAAATTAAGACTATATCATAACATGGGGGCATAGAAGTGTGTGTAACAACAACAATATAATGAATCATAAAATCCCACCAAGATACATTGTTTCCCAGGAAAAATATAAATGGATTTGGGAAAATAATACACATAGATTAATCAATGCAGCCTAAAAAATAACACTTCCTCGTCTTAGACAACCTCACAATAAATAAACCCATTTAAAAATAATCCCAAAATAATAAAATATTAAATGGATATTAATGGGGATATTCCCATGTGTAAATAAATGAGGTTCTAACAAAGAAAACCATTTGATCACACATAAAAAATATAACATTTAATGAAATCAAAAATTGAAAAGAAATTCAATCTTCATTCTATTGAGAACATGATAATTAAAAAATTATATAGATATACTAAATAAACCAACATCTCATTCATTTTATAAATCATAATTTTAAAATATGACATTATTGCATTGAAACTAAATTTTACAACGGAAGACATTGTTTATTATAATAAATTTGATAATCCCCTTGTGAATTTTAAAACCCATCACTTGATATCCTGACCCGTCCCCCAGGGCCAATGCTGTGATACCCCAATCCCACCTTCCATAGACAAGGGGCATGCGACTAGCACCGAAGGCATATTCCCTAATACTGGGAAGGCAATCCCTTTATAACCTGTAATGCACACAACCAAGAACACAACAAGATACGAACTCAAGTACACAGAATAGTAAATAGAGTTAGTACAGTATGTAAAAAGGGGCCAGAATACAAGCCCAACTAAAATGTATAAGGAAAACTGGAAAGTACAAGATAACTAATTTGTGAAAAAACATCTCCAGGATCGTTCACCATGGATCGTACCTGAAGGGTAGTTACAACTCACAAATGGTCGTCTCTTCGGTTGGCCTCATCTAACATCCACCTCTGAGCTACCTCCAGTCCCGGTACCCTCTTCCTCAGTCAGCGTTGTCTGTCACTGTACCAAACACAACGATGCTCAGGCATAGACCATGCAAGGGTGAGTATAACGATACTCAGTAGGGACCCTGAGACCCTCATGGTCACACAAAATCCATAAATGATACACCCAAAATAATGAAATCAACTATCTACCTTACTTAGGTACATTCCCATACATATACCTAAGTTATCAAATATACCCATCTCAGTCATGAGGAAACACATGACCCATCCCAAAATCCCAAAGCTCAATTGTTCCATAAAGGAAGGAAAACCACAAAGGCAAGTACCATAAAGGTACTCCATATAGAATAATACCACCAAGGTATTACCATGAAGGAAAGTACCACACAGGTATGAATTCAACTCATTCAAGGTATAACTTATGTACAGTGGTAGAGAATATTAAATGTAACTACTAAATCATCTGACTTTGTTAAAAGGTAGACCCACACAAGATCTCACGTTGCTGACCCACACTGGATTGCTAGGTGTGGACCCACATAGGATCTCAAGGTGCACACCCACGCATGATATCAAGTTGCTGACCCACACAGGATCGCTTGGTGATTTCCCACACATGATCTTTAGGTGATAAACCACATAGGATCGCACGGTGCTGACCTACATAAGATCACTCGAGATGGTGACCCACACAGGATCACTCTATGTGCTGACTAACATAGGATAGAGAGGTGTTGACCCACATAGGATCACTCTATGTGCGGGCCCACATAGTATTTCTCTTGGTGCTAAACCACACATGATCTCTCTAAGTGATGCCCCATATAGGATCGCTCTACATTCTTCATATCACAGCCAGCTACTGGGTTCCCGCACTATGCTCACTCTTCTTGGGGAGGATTTTCTCTACAAGATACTGGTCAATACTATAACATCCATGAAGTCCCATGAAAATGTAACTCAAAGGTCTTCCGTGTCATAGAGTCTCAACTCTACAGACGGTCCATCAATCAGACACTAGATCTGCAAGTTATTAGCCTTTTAGTCCTGAGATCCCGGTTGGATTTGTGTTCAATCCAACCCCACTATATTCCAACATTATCCAAATCTCCACTGTGGTATACTCAAAGGGACCTTATTGCTCCAATGTTTCCATCGCTACTGGTGGTTCATCAATCAGACGATTAGTGCCAACGATATGGTCGAAGATGCGTAAATGGGTTGAAGTGGGTTCTGGTCTGGTCCGGTCCGGTTGGAATGGCCCGACCCGACCCAAGATGGGCCGAATCGGTTCGGGTCGACCCAGACAGACCCGTTGGGATCAGCCCAGCCCACGAGGATACAAAGGTCGTGGAGGCCGTGAGTGCGCGGAGTGGCTCGGCCACGGGGCTGCACGACCATGGAGGGTTCCGCGAGGGCCACATTTCCATGGGGGAGCCACGAGGGTGTGTGGCGGCTCAGCCGCGGGGTAGCTTGACCGCGGAAGGTTCCATAAGGGTGACTTAGTCGCGGGGGGTCCATGAGGGCACATGGAGGCTCAGCCGTGAAGAGTAACACGAGGGCGCGGGGCGGCTCGGAGGGCTGCGGGCAGTGCAGCTGGGCCATGGGGCGGTGCGGCAGGCCACACGGCAACATGGAAGGATGTGGGGTGGCGCAGCAAGGTTAGGGGTGGCACAGCAGGCCATGGGCGGCGGAGCACCACAGGGTGTAGAGGCCGTAGGCGGCGGAATTTCCCTCGAACGGTGGATATGCAGGCGGCGGTGGCCACGGGGCGGCTCCGTTTCCTTCGTCACCTTCATCGTGTATGATATTCGTACTCCTCCATCACGAAGAACAAATTAATTATACCAATAAATTTGGAGAGGATGAGCCATGTTTATTTGGCCCGCACTCTCTACATTGGAGTGGTAGTAAGCGGCTATATTACAAGAATCACAATAATATCAAGAATGGGTAAGGAAAATAATTCATCCACCACCATTACCTTGTTCTTCTGATTCATTTAATATTGTATGTGGGGAAAGAGATGGTGTCGTTGTGAATAGAATCATGTTGGTGATGTCGGTGTTTCCTCGATCTTCGGTTCGTTGATGTTGAAGATGTTCCTCATCAACAAATGTCTTCTGGAAGAAGTCAGAGTTGACATCGACATTCTTAGTTGGCGTTATTCGTTGGAGAGATTTCTACCAAGGATCCTTCATCCCAATTCCACAAAAAATGCTTAGTAACCAACTTAATAGATTATGTTTTCTATTTAGTTCATTGGAATAAATTCAAAATGGCTTAATTAATTAACTTATTTGGCATAATAAATGTTATAGGAGTTGAAGAGGCTCCCCCAAATTTAATAGGAAGTTTGAAGGTTTCTACTATTAAATGGGATTCAAGGGGTGTTTATAATTGAGTGGTCCCTACCATCATAACCTCTCATGAGATGTTTAGTTCATGTGGTCCCCACCTATGAAACATATACATTGGAGCTTCAAAATTAAATAAAAATATAATGTTACACCAATTTATTTTATTTTTATTCTTTCACAAATATGTGAAAAATTGACTTCCACCCTCGACCTACTGCGGTCAAGGTGAAGTTCTCCATAAAAGTATACCGGCACTATGAGTCCAATGATGCCCTCAGATTTAAATTCCGAGCACCAGTTCAAAAGTTAGAAAAACCCATGAGTATGTTTAATGAATGTACCAAAAAAATAATTAGAAATTCATTCCGGGAACTCCGCGCCTCAGAATCACGTTCCATCAATTTTTGAGGACTCGTAAAATTCTCATTTAATTAAAAACAATTACATGGAAATTCCGGGTCTTTACATTCATCCCACCTCATGGAATTACGTCCCCCGAAGCCACAACTAAAAATAAGGAAAAAAGTCGGGGTATTGAGCATGCATCTGAGCCTCCCGCTACCATGTTCTCTCCTAGAGGTTCCCATGCTGCCAGACAATGCGCACCAGATGTATCAACCATCCATGAAAGACCCACTCATGTAGATCATCAATCAATACTGGAACCTTAGTAAAAGTTTCCCCATCTTCGACATCCAGATCGCTATGGTCGATAATGTGAGAAGGGTCGTGCATGTATCTCCCCAGCTGGGATACGAGGAAGACGTCATGCTTCTGGTGTAACTAAGGTGGAAGAGATAATTGGTAATCCACCTTGCTAAATCTACTGAGGACCTGAAAAGGTCTGATGAACCTCAGAGATAACTTTCCACCTCGGCCAAATCTCGAAAACCTCGTCGAGGTGAGACTCGTAGAAAGGCGTGGTCACCATCCTTGAACTCCAGAGGTCTCCATATCCTATTAGCATACGGCTTATACCTTCTATGTGTAGTCATTATCTGCTCTGGGATGATCTGCACCTATTCTGTGGTAGCTTGTACCATCTCTGGTCCAACTAGTTCTGACTCCCTTGGGTCAGTCCAGCACAAAGGTGATCTACAAGGTCGCCTATAAAATGCCTCAAAAGGTGGCATACCAATGGAGGAGTGATATCTAATGTAGTATGCATACTCCAAAAAAGGAAAGTGATCCTCCCAATAGTGACTGAAGTCAAGGACACAAGTACACAACATGTCCTTGAATGTTTGAATCGTCTGCTCAGTCTGGCCATCCATCTGAGGATGGAAGGAGGTTCTCAAAAGAAGCTGCATCCCAAAAGCTTCTTGAAACCCCTTCCCTAGTAAGGATGTAAAATGTGCATCATGATTGAGGAAAATCATCTATGGTACTTCATGTATCCGCACAATATCCTACACTTAGAGGCATCCCTAGCTCTCTACTGAACCCTTCTCTCTTATAGGTAGGAAGTGGGATGACTTGGTGAGTTGGTTGATGATCACCAAAATCTAGTCATGTCCCCTGGATTTATGTGGAAGTTCTGTCAAGAGGTCCATGTATATCCCATCCCACTTCCACTCTTTGAAAACCAAATGCTGAACCAAGCATGCGGGTACCTGATGCTCCACCATCACTTGGTGACAAGTGAGGCACTGAGAGACAAACTCTGCAACTGTTTTCTTTATTCCCTACCACCAGTGTTGTCGTTGAAGATCCTAGTACATCTTCTCCACTCTTTTATGTACCTCTAGAGAAGATGTGTGTAAATCCTTCAACACTTCCTACTGAAGTGACACTAGTACCATGGTACGTCCTCTAAATAGGATGACAAGCTCCCCGCCTTCAAAAAATCCATCAGGTACCTGTCTTGTGGATATTTGAGCATGTTGCCTCTCACAGTAAGAATCCCCATGTTGTGCCTTACTGAATCACTAAAGAAGTGGGGTATTTCCTGTAAGAGACTGATGAAAAGCTTCTCCATCTCTATCCACAATGGATATTTTAAAATCAGCTAACTACTCTATCTCCTCTCCTTGCAGTTGTATACCAGACCTCCTCTTGAGTGCATCTGCTACAATGTTCCACCTCCCCAAAGTATAGACTATCTTGAAGTCATAGTCTTGGAGGAATTGAAGCAAACATCGCTATCTTAGGTCCGGGTCCTTATAAGAGACGATATAGTAAAGACTATTGTGTTCCATGTACACTATAAAATTCTCTCCTATCAAGTAATGTTTCCACATCTTCAAGGTGAAGACCACTACTGCTAGAACTGGGTCATTGGTAGAACAATTCTTCTCATGTTGTCTCAATTATAGAGAATCATAAGTGATAACCGCTCACTCTGACATTAGGACACATATAAGTACAATCTGTAATGCGTCATAGTAGAATATGTACCCTACGGCCTCCTCTAGAAGTCTCACGATGGGGGCACTAGTCTGCTTCTGTCTCAGCTCTTAAAAACTCCACTAGCATCTCTCCGATCACCCGAAGGGTTGCACCTTCTTTGTCAATGCTGATAGTGGTGCTATAACTTTGGAAAAATCTGGCACAAATCTCTAGTAGTATCTGGCCAAACCCAGAAAACACCATATCTTCATCACACTCCTAGGTGTCTCCCAAGAAAGTACCACCTCAATCATTGATGGATCCACTGCAACTCCAGACTTTGATATGACATCTCCCAAAAAGTGAACCTCTCGGATCCAAAACTGGAACTTCGAGAGCTTACCAAAAATCAAGTGCTCTCAGAGTGTGTCTAATACTACCTACAAATGATAGGCACGCTCCTCCTCAGTAGTCGAGTAGATCAGAATGTTTTTGGTGAAGACTGATACAAAGCGATCAAGGTATGGCAGAAAGATCTGGTTAATGAGTCCCATGAACACAGCTGGAGTGTTGGTCACACATAATGGAATAACCAAGAACTAAAAATGGCCATACCGACATTAGAAATCCGTCTTCTGCACATCCTCGTCTCGTACTCTGAGCTGGTGATAGCCTAATCTGAGGTCTATCTTCGAGAACCACTATGCTTCCTCCAACTGATAAAAGAGGTCGTCAATCCTCGCATGTGGTTACTTGTTCTTCATGGTCACTTGGTTTAGGCGCCAATAGTCAACCATAATTTTCAAGCTCCCATCCACCTTCTTGGAGAACAAAATCGGGGTTGCCAAAGGAGAAACACTGGGTCGAATGAACCCTTTCCCCTGTAACTATTCCAGCTGTACCCGCAGCTCATGGAGCTCTGTGGGAGCCATATGATATGCTGGTGTAGATATTAGTGTCGTCCCGAGGTACAATTCAATGTAAAAGTCTACATCTCTAAGATTAGTAGACCCAAAACATCATCAGGGAAGACATATGCATACTAGTCCACCACGATAGGATAACTCAGACTCTCCACACCAACTGCTCCAAAGGTAATGCTAGCCAACTGATGAGTGATCAGCTTCACTCTCCTCCGAGTAAGTCCATCTTGTACTGTATAGGATCCCCTCTCGTAGGAGATGGTAAACCTAGTCCCATCCATGAGGAGACACCTCACTTTGCACCTAATACAGCCAATCTGAGCATGAACTCTAGATAACTAGTCCATAATCAAGATGATGTCGTAAGGCCTCGACGCTGCTACTAGGAGATCCCAGCCAAATTTCTCACCTCATATAGTAAGCTCACACTGTCATCACCAGTGCGTAATCATCCAATCTGCTCACGTAGGAGTCTCTAGCCGTAAGGATCGAGCCAATAGCTCCGTCGGAATCTCCGAGCTCAAAACATTGGCAGTGGAAATAAACGAATGATTGGTACATGTGTCTATAAGTGTTACAGATAAGGTAAAGTAGACATAGATTATATCTTGAGTCATCTCCGTAGCATCGTGGTTATAGGCCTCAGGTGCCTGGAGCTTAGCTTTCCCCTATCCTACTGCTCCCTATGGTCGGGTTGGACCACCTAGTGGTGGTGGCGGTAACATCTCAAATCGTCTCCAACTGCCAGCTGCACTGCCAGCTCCTCTGCCATGTCCACCTACTCCCTTCTGACCTCCTCAGTCAATCCTCTATCTCTACTTGGGTGGTCCCTCGACCGTCTGCTAATAATTTGTTTGGTGGGTCAGACAGTCACAATATATGTGACCCTGCCTGCCACATGCATAACACTACCTTCTCTTGGTATGACCAATTCTACCTCAGGTTCCCAACACAACAGACTCTGAATCTTGTGGTCATCCACCTGTAGGTCTGGTCCTTTTAGACCTCTGCATAATCTGTTTGCTGCGAGCTGTAGAAGACTCCACTACCTGATGACTGGTGGTAGGTATCACTCCTGGAGACTGCTCAGCAAGAAAACTCTCCACTAAGAGGACTCTCTCTAACGCACCCACCTACGTCAGGATATTAAAAGAAATCATTGAAGCCCTGATCTCTCACCTGAGACACTTATCGATGGTCCGACCCCTGAAGAATGGGTCCAACACCATATAAGTGGAGTAGCATGAGAGGTAAGTGAACCTAACTGAGTACTGAGCCATAGTCATGATGCCCTATTGCAGATGAAGTTGCTCCTGAATGCGCACTGCACGAAGAGTCACTAGGATAAACTCTTCACGAAACAGGCTCTTGAAGTCAGTCCAAAGAAGTGTCATCTCGACATCAACCTGGAGAATCAAGCTACCCCAACTACATGTTGCTTCCAATAGAATATTGGCATCACGGAACACCATGAGATCAGCTGGTGTCCCTACCAGTCAAAAAACTCACACTATAGCCTCCAACCAATCCTCATCTGCCAGTGGGTTCATCTCTCCCCCAATCCTGGGTGGCCTATGATGATAAAACTCATGAAATACTCTCAAGCGGTATGTAATATCTGCTGCTTGGCCTGGTGGCATCAGTGTCCCAATGGGTAATGGTACCGCTGGTGCCTATGCTAGTTACTCTACTTGAAAACGGCCCTGCACCGATGCCACGTCGCTCGGTGGCCTATAAGTGCATACTACTCTATGAAACCTAGATGTATGTCTTCATGGAGGCATCCTAGAAAGAAGTAAAGGTGCCACGGTCAATAAGTTATACCTAGTGAGCTGACTCAAGAGATCACAAAGAAAAATGTTGAAAACACACATGCAATCGGTGCTTTTGTGCACTAATTTAGAAATCAGAAGTGAGGGACCTGGTTTTTGGATACATCAGCCACCACACCAACACTGGATTCCCTAAACAGATAAACACACTCATAAAACATAACACTATGGTCGTTAAAAGAATGATCAGAGTCCTATGTTCTATAGTAGAACCGACTCCTCCGATACCAATTTGTCATGACCCGTCCCCCCAGGGCCCGTGCCGTGACTACCCCAATCCCGCCTTCCATAGGCCAGGGGATGGTGACTAGAACCGAAGGATTATTTTATTAAACAGGGAAGGCATTTCCTTTATAACCTGTAACACACATAATAAAGCACACAACAATAAATGAACTAAAGTAAACTGAATAGTAAACAGAATGAGTATAGTAAGTAAAAAGGGGCCAGAATAGAAGCCCAACAGGAAATTACAAGGAAAACAAGAATTTAAAAGACAACTGATAGGTGAAAAACAGCTCCTAGATCTTCCACCACAGATCCTACCTGAAGGGTAGGTACAGCTCACGAAAGGTCATCTCTGCAGTTTGCCTCATTTAACATCCACCTTCGTGCTACCTCTAGTCCCGGTACCATCATCCTCAGTCAGTATTTCCCGTCGACTGCAATAGACACAATGATGTGCGGGAATAGAGCATGAAGGGGTGAGTATAACAATACTCAATAGGGACACCGAGACCCTCAAGGTCTCAATAAATCCACAAAGGATAAAACACAAAGCATGAAATCAAATGTCCACCGAACATAGGTATATGGCCATACATATACCTAATTTATCAAGTATACCCAAGTCAATCATGAGGAAAAAAAAGGTCCAACCCAAAATACCAAAGCTCAACTATTCCGCAAAGAAGTAAAACCATAATGGAAAGTACCACACAGGTACGCCACACAGAAGAATACCACCAAGACATTACCACAAAGGAAAGTACGACACTGGTATGAACTCTGCTCATTCTATGTATAACTTAGGTACATTAGAAGAGATGATTAAATGTTACTAATGAATCATCTTACTATGTTAAGTGGTAGACCTACATAGGATCACTCAGTGCGGACCCACACAGGATCGCTAGGTGCTGACCCACATAGGATCTCAAGGTGATTACCACACTGGATCGCTATGTGCTGACCCACACTGGATCTCAAGGTGTTGAACCACACCTGATCTCTAGGTTCTGACCCACATAGGATCACAAGGTGCTGACCTACACAAGATCGATCTAGGGGCTGACCCATACAGGATCACTCAATGTGCTGACCCACAAAGGATTGCAAGGTGTTGACCCACACAGGATCGCTCTATGTGATGACCCACATAGGATTGCTCTAGGTGCAGAACCACACAGGATCTCTCTATATGCTGACCCACACAGGAACGCTCTATATTCATCACATCACAACCATCTACTGTGTTCCCACACTATGCTCTCTCGTCACCGGGAGTATCATATCCACAAGCAACTGGTAAATACTACAACTATCACGAAGTCCCACAAAGAAGTAACTCACAAGCCTACCCCATCATTGGGGTCTCAACGCAGCAGACAATGTGTCAATCAGACATCTGGGCTGTAAGTTATTATCCATTTAGTTCTGAGAGCCCGGTTAGATTCATGCTCGATCCAACCCGACCATATTAGAACTTTATCCAAATCTCCATTAGGATATAGTCAAAGAAACCATATCACTCCATGGTTTCTACTACCTATGGCGGTTCTTCAATTGGACATCTGGTTCCAATGACATGGCTGATGATGTTTAAATGGGTCGAAGTGTATCCAGGTCAAGTCCAACCTGGTAGGCCCGACCTGAACCGACCCGACCAGGGCTAACCTGGTTCGAATTGACCCGGCCAGACCCGTCAGGTCTGGCCCAACAGGTGCTGGGCGGCCCGGCCTGTGCAACAGCCCGCAGGGCTACAGAGGCTGCGAGGGCGCGGGACGGCTCGATCACTAGGCGGCACAGCCGTGGAGGGTTCTGTGTAGGCTCGGCCATGGGGGATCCATGAAGGTGTAGGGCGGCTCTGGTGTGGGGTGGCTCTGCCGCGGAGGATGCCGAAAGGGCGGTTCAGATGTGAGGGTTTCATGAGGGCATGGGGGGCTCGACTGCGGAGGGTGTCGCGTTGGTACTGGGTGGCTCAGTGGGCCACAGGGCGGTGTGACAGGTCGCGGGGCAACACAACAGGGGCGTGGGGCAGCGCAGTAGGCTACGGGATGCGGAGCGCCATGGGGTGCGGAGGCCACGAGTGGTGGTGTCGGCCACTTACGGTGGAGCTGCAGGCATTGGAGGCCGCGGGGTGGCTCTATTGCCATCGTCGCCTTCGTCACAGTTGATATCCATACTCCTCCATCACGAAGAACAGAAGAATTATCCTAAGAAGTTTGTAGAGGACGAGCTGTGTTTCTTTGGCCGACTATCTTTTCATTGGAGTGGTATCAAGCAGCAATAATTCTAAAACCACATGAATATCAATAATGGGTATGGGAAATAATTCAAACCCCCTCCTTAATTTGTTCGTTTGATTCGTTGATGATTGTCCACGGGGAAAGAGATGATGTCTTTGGGAATAGATAGAAATTGGTGAAGTCGGCATTTCCTCGATCGTCGGTTTGTTGAGGTTGAAAACGTTCCTCATCAACGAATATCCTATGGAGTAAGTTATTGATGAAGTCGGCATTCTACATTGGCGTTCTTCATTGTAGAGCTTTCTCCCAAGGATCTTTCCTCCCAATTCCACAAAAAATGCCATGTAGCCAACATAATGGATTATGTTGTCTGTTTTGTTCATTGGAATAAATTCGAAAATGCTTAATTAGTTAACTGAGTTGGAATAATAAATGTTGGAGGAGTTGAAGAGGTTCCCCCACATTTAATATGATGTATGAGGGTTTCTCCCATTAAAGGGGAGTTTAAGGGGGTTTATACTCGGGTGGTCCCCACCACCAAAACCTCTAAATTAAGGTTTAGTTCAGGTGGTCCCCACCTATGAAACATCCACATGGGAGTTTCAAATAAAAAAAAATTACAACATTTTATTTTATTTTTATTTTTTGAAAAATTAGTGAAAAACTCACTTCCACCCTTGACCTACTACGGTTAAGGTGAAGGTCTCTTTAAGAGAATACTGGTGCTGCGAGTTCAACGGTGCCCTAAAATTTCAATTTCGAGCACCATATGAAAAGTTTGAAAAACCCACTAGCATGTGTACTGTAGGTACCCAAAAAATGTTCAGAAACACTTTCTGGGAACTCCAGGCGACAAAATCATTTGCCGTCAATTTTCACGGACTTCTAGAATTACCATTTAATTAAAAAATATTACATGAAAATTTATTTTCATTACACCTAAAACCATTTATTTTTCATAAAACAAATAATATATATAATAAAACCCTTTATTTCCATTATTTGAATTCATTTTTGAAATTTTTATAATAAACACAATATCAAATATAGCTATATATTAAATGAAGCCGAATTTTTAACACTCATTTATCAATAAAATCTAAACCATATGATGATCTAGAAACACCACCCTAAAACTAGTAGGAATCATGTCGTAATATGTCACATTTCATATAGAACACTCAGTTGAGTATATTATCAACCTCTACCAATCCTATATGAGAAAAACCTCATGATTAGACAATCTTAAATAAATAATACCCATTAAATAATAGTTCAGTCTCTTTGAGATATGTAATATTTAATGGAAACAAAATGGGAAGAGAGGATAACATATTAAAGATTGAGAATGAGGGTCAGGATATTGATATATCATGAAAAAATTATGTAAATGTAAATTTTTTAAGGGGAAGGGGATGAATATCTCAATGTCCTCTAAAGGGAGGTAGATCATGTGATATGGGTAAGGGTAAAGAACATTAGATGGATGGTAAAATGTTGTAATCTAACCTCTTTAGGTAAATATGAGTAATCTAAATGGTAAATATTCTTAATATAGTAAATTATATGATAATAATATATCTATCAATACACAAGATATGGGATTATACATGGTTTTTGTGAAAAAAATACTTTTAATTTTGTACCTGCTGTATAAGTCATCCAAAGAAAAAATAAGTCATACAATAACCTAGAAGACCCCACACATCAAGGTGAATCATGATCCATCCATATTATATTGCACTATAATTAATTTCATAACTCTTTCATGGTTACTAAATGGTTTCTACTTCCCATTCACAAATTTAATGGCTCCCAAAAATCCCATAAATTTTCATAATAATGTTAAAAAAATACCTATGATTAATTCAACAAAAAATAACATTAAATAATTTAAAATATTCCACCAAATTTTTATAGTGTGTTACAATTCTCCCCACAAGTATAATTTTTCTCTTATAGAGTACTTATATGAGAATAATGAATTATGATTGATCCACCATAACACATCAAATAATGATGTGGATGGGTGTGGAAAGATATTGTAACCTGACCCAATAATCTCATATCATGTTTCTAATATCATTACCTTTACATGATTATAAGGAAAACAATCTTGAAGGAATGAAGTATTTAGTAGTCTTGGTAATATAGATACATACATGAGTCTTCTATTATAAATGAATATAATAATTAAAAAATATATTTTCTTTCATTTGAGGATAACATTATTCCGAATTATAATATCTCTGTATATCATTCTTAATATATTTCACAAAAAGTCATCTTCATAACGAGAGAAGGGATAACAAGATTCCATGACCCTCCTTCATCAATATGAAGGACATATAAGAAACCATGATTCTAATAGCCAATAGGTCTCAGGGTGGCCACCAACACTATGGTAACAAAAATATCAGAAAAATATGTGGCATTACCATTTTTATAGTAACTAGGATCATGAAATTAGATGTATCAACCTAAAACTACTCCATGACACAAATGTACAAGGAAACCCAAATCCACCGCACATGCATGATTAATGTTAAGTCGCTATAAATACAAAGACAACTCCAAAGTATGTAAAAAAATAAAACTAAGCATTGACACAAAAACTATCCCCAATGATCGAGCTTGTATGTTCCAACATGGTAAGTGAAAACTCTCTGGATACCTGAAAACAATTTTATATATTTAGAGTGATCATAAATGTATACACAGTACAAAAAAACCAATGTCCCACATGCAAAATTATAAGAAGCATACTAATTCCCATTTGATAAAATAAAAAAAACTCAAAAGAATATTACAAGGTATACTATCAACCCAAACCTCACCAATTCGTGCTAACCAAATAACACACTTTAAGTAATGTAAATTTTTAAGAACATCGATATTTGGTTCCTTGGACCACTTCCAACATATTATATTCTCATCACTAATGGAAACATTTTTGATGCTACCATATTCTTTCACAATCTCCACTATCACAACCTTCCCACATACACCTTCGCCACATATCACCTCACATATATCCAAAAAACACATATTCCACAAATCATTACACCATCTCGAAGACACATTGGAATCACGACACAACACATGTTAACGAAGCTGATGATGTAAACCTCTCCCACAAACACCTGGTCTTCACAAGAGCACAAAAATCTACCTGAATAGCCATGGGAAACCATTTCCTTGAAGAGGGAGCAGTGAAGAACCAATAACCAGTCATCCATTCTCCCACTGGAATGTTGGGAAAGGATATCCCCCCAATTAAAATAGGGGTGTTCAACCCATACTTCTCAACATGGGTGGGGTGAATATTGAAATAATAAGAAAATACATTTATATATATATATATATGTAAAAACACTCAACCCAAACTATTGGTTATCATAAAAACAACTACCCAACACAAATCATTTGTTGTTATAACCTCTAATTGTGGGTATCAAAATGAATGATCGTCACATCCCAAAAAATAATTCCCCTTAACTGTAATACATAACTCAAAAAATACCCCAACCTTTTCATTTAACCAATTTTCACTCTATAATATCAAATTGTTTATTTATTCCATCCCTACATAAGAAAATACCAAACACTATAACCTTTATAAGACGAAGCAACCATACCAACCACTACCAAAATAAAACAAGGAATAAGATCCAAGGAAAAATAATTGATTTGAACACCCATTCTTTAAAATGAACCAAACTCAACTAGCTTGTAGTCCAAATTCACTCTACCCCTTCTTGGACACCCATTCAACCACTGCAACCATTATTGTTCAATGTAATGACTCTCTATCCATCATATCAACAATTACCCCCCCCCACACACACCTCATCACAAAGCCACTCAGTAGCACCGATTCTTAACAAAAACACACCTAGTACACCCATAAACATGAAAATGACACAACACAATCCTGCTTCCCCACTGCCCAACCGGAACCACAACCCAGATGTAGTCCCACTACATAAAAATTTCATCCATTACACAATAAATAAATCTATCAAAATAAGATACCATTACACCACTCGTACCATCCCATACTCACATCCAATGTCCCTATCACAACACCACATGAACAACATAGAAAAATAGGCTGAACAGAACGACACACCACACATAACCACACAAAACAAGGAAATGTTTTATTTAGGATTAGGAGAACTCAATATTTTTTTAAACATGATATAGGATGAATTATCACAGAACATGTTTTATCGTAGGGAATTAATTTGTTACATAATATTCAAGATTAACCATATTATAATTCTTGTAGTGTTCATTCACAAGTAATAGAGGTGTGAAAATTGATACCACTGATGCCTATGGATTTCAGAAGAATACAACCCATAAAATTCAAAACATATATCAAATTTAACATGTAAAACAACAAAATAATATTCACCGTACTCCCAAACCCACATATATTACATCTTAATATCTTTGTTAAATTGGTTTCAACAATACTCACTAGGGAACATTACTACACCCTCCCCATATGATGCACAAAATAAATTGAGTCAAAGGAATTCCTACATGGAGAAATGGTTGATCAATAATATTTCTTTCTGATAAAAATAGGGGGTCTTGTGAGAAGTATGGAAATCACTAGGGAAATACTGAAAATACTATTACAACCCCAGTGCATTACTCCCCAATGAAGAATAGTTCTCAGTGATCCAAGATGAAATGGAATGGTTAAAAGGTATATAATCATTGGATTTAGGAAGGCCAGATCATAAATAGATAGGGAAATAGTGTCAAATTCCATTAAATCCAGCTAATGACTAAGACCACACAGTTTAGGAGTCAAAGGTAGATTCAAGTTTTAGACGATAAATAAAATATGGAACGGCCTAAAATTCATTAAATATGGAATTAATCACATTCAACATCTAAGATACATGGAATTGGAAAAACTTGAAAAGGATGGAAAAAGATTCAATGATGGATGAGTCATCGAAGCGAGTCACCAATGACCGAGTCACTGATACATGAGCCGCTGACACTATGAGCTACCGAGTCATTGACCTACCAATGCCCTGAGTCACCGAAACCCAGAGTCACAGACATAAAGACTGAGTAACACCCTGACCAGCCAATACCCTGTGTTCCTGATGCCCTCAGTCACAGACGTGATGACCTACTACTGCCCTTACCTACCAACACCCTGAGTCTCTAAAGCAGTGACCTATTTATGCCCTAAGCCACCTATGATGAGCTACCAACATAAGATACCGATGCAATCTACTGATGTTGATATACATAATCCACCCAACCCACAAAAATCTATTAATGCAGAGCTTTTTATGTGACTCATCGATGCCTGACTCACAAATAAAAAACTATAAATTTAGAAAACTGTTGAAATGAGCCAATATTGGGCCCCAGAACACCCCAAACATGATATTTTGACAATGTAATGAACAAATTAGGTTCATGTCATTACATAAGATACTTTTCAAACTATTATCACCCTCAAGAATTCAAAATAAGTCATAAAAGAAAGAGGTTTAGAACAACCACCATGTAGGATACCTCTCAAGGATAAAACACCTTATATTACTTTAAAAGATGGAGTGAAACCTTAACTGTAACAACCCAGGTAAATAAAGAATATGAAATTTTCATATTTATCCATATTTGTGAAAAAAATATTAATATGACTTTAAAGGGGACGCTATGCTCGATGGCACACCCAACACGGAACAACGTGTTTCTTGGGAATCTTACGTTGCACTCTAATAATAAAATAATATTATTTTAAATTGTAGTTAACATGTAGCCATTGTATTGGCGGGAATGGATAGAAATAACTAAAATATGATTATATATGTTTTTAAATGTCTTTACATTAATCCAATAAAGGATAAAGGCATAAAATACGGAAATAATTCAATTTTAGACGTATATGCCCTAGTTTTCACTAAAGGTTCACTTATCGCCTTTTGATGGAGAACTGTCATTAAATATAGTTTTGTTCACTCTTATACATCCTTTTGGACCAAATAGAACTCTTCTTATGAATTGGGACATCAAAATTTACTTTGTGTAAATTTTTGGTATCTTTCTGATAAAGTTCATTTTTTAATGAATAGTGTAAAATGTTGTATTTTAAATCGAAACCTCTTTTTTATTTATATGATTAGATTATCTTTTGAATTGGTTTTAAAGTGAAATTAGAATATATTTTTACCATGAAATCCAATAGTGGTCTTTGGAATTAATTTCACTTTGAAATCAGACTTAAACTAGTGTCAATCTTTTGATACTTATTGTTTCATAAAAACACGCTATTTGCTCTGACAGCGCGAATTAATTATTAAATAAAATAATGTGACTTATATGATTTGAATTTTGTAAAATAGACTTCATTTTTTAATTCTGAATATCAAATATATCTTAGGGTGAATTTTTAGTAATTTTATGAAAAACTTCAATTTTTGATGAATAGTGAAACCACTAAGTGGTACTTATAAAAGCTGATTTTCCGTTTAAATGAAATTTTTCCACATTTTTGTTTTGAATTCCAAAAATCCGACATACATGGTTGTCATTAAGAAGTAAAATGTGGTTCAATGGGATTAAAATAATTTTTTGGTGAATAGTAACTTATTATGTTTTTAATCGCGATTAGAGGTAATTAGTGTAGTTTAAGGTAAAAATAATATTTTAATAATATGAAATGAACTTGACACATGTACTAACCTCATTGGATGTGTCATGGACGACCAAGACAACCCATGGGTCAACTTGGGGACCCCATGAAGCCGCTTTGGTTGGAAAATTACATTAATATCTTTTTATTCAAAGTTAAAGTAAAAATGAGACAAACATGAAATGTTGTACTAAAACAATTTTTACATGGGGTTATACAAATCATATTTTTGAGTATAAATATTCATTGGAAAGATAAAGATATTTCCTACATCATAGTATTTTTATTATTATTTCTAGACATTAAATAAATTTAATTATTTATGACATCATGATGATGCAGCGATGACCTCATTATTTAACGATTTAAATAAAATGGAAAGATAATGTAATATCTAAGACCTAAACATGTCCAAAATCTATTGGATGAGTGTATATCGAACCCTTTTTACCTTATACTCGAAACACATCAATGTGGGACCTCTTAAATCCGAATACCATTTTCAAATAAAGTAACATTTGCTTACTTTCCAAGAGTTCCCCTCCTCTCCTCCTATAAAAGGCCCCCACCTCTACCTCCTTACCGACACTCCCAAAGCCTTTGGCTAGGCCAACCCCTGCCCATTTTGCCTCTCCAATTCCCTCTCTAACTCCTTTATTCCTCCCTTTGGGCAGAAGTCTTCCCAAGGAATCCTTTTAGCTCAAACCAAAGGGAGTTACCCGATTTTATGGTAATGTCTTTACTTGAGTCCTTTTGTTTTATTTTGCCTCTCCAACCCCCTAAACTCTTTTAATTAATTTCTTTGGTAACAACTCCTGTATCTCCAATATACTAGGATGTTTTGATAATAAGTATTCGAGCTACACCTACACAAACCTACATCTAATGGTTAAAGAACATACTGTTTCCGTGGATGGCGAATTTATGCCTCCCGAAACGATGATTGTTCAACATTCTTTTGACACCTTAAAAGGTGGCCATTAATTTGTCACTATAATTATATATGACATATAATATGTTTATTTTTTACTTAAGCTTTGGTATTTTTCTTTTTGGGAATACCTTTATGGTTCCATTATGGGTAAACGCGATATCTTCATTTAAGGAAGTGCGGACTACCGCCCCCTCAAAGTGATGTGATTTGTTAATGCCATATGTGGGACGTATAAAGGATGGATTTAAAGTTATTATATATTATTTTATACTAGAATTATAATATACCTCTATATCATTATTATTCCATTCCATAAAAATATGAAATAGAAATGAAAGTAGCGTTCATGCGTACGTACGGCTTACCGTCTCCATGAACGGTGCATTTCATTTCTTACCTCTAAATGATTATGTAATATTATAAATACATGTATATTCTGGATATATATGATATATATGATATCCAAATAATTAATATAATTCTGGATATAATGAACAATTCACCACACGAACAACATGTAATTGTAAGAAGTCCACTTTCGACTTAAGAACCAAATATCGACAAAACAATCTTTATTAACTTAAAGGATTGCATAATGTTTATATCATGGAAATAAGTGATATAAAAGGAATAATGAACTTGAAAAAGGTTCTTAATAAAGTTTAAATTAACTCAAGTTTATTATTCAGGATGTTAAAGAATGATCGAGTCAAGTCGGACCTGAGGTAAGGGATCCTACTCCTCTCTTTCTTTTGAAGTACACTCTTTTATGTCATTCCTTTTAAAGCTCATATTTCTTGTTATTGGGATATTATTTTATATTACTCTCACAGTAATTTTTATGTTAATATGATGAGAGGCCATATTCTCTCTCTTCAATCCAATTTGGAAGTTTTGAGTGGCGTCGTTTGGCTGCCGAATTTTTCGTAAGAGATCCAACCTCTCTCTTTCTTTTTAAGTACTCTCCTTTATGTCACTTCTTTTAAGCTCCACATTGTTATGTTGGGGGGATGTTCTTTTATATTCCTCTTTCTAGAAACTTTATTTTAATATGATGAGATACCCTATTTTATCTCATCAATCCATTTTTGTATGTTTTATGTGGCGCCATTAGGCTGCCGAGTTTTCATAAGGGAATTTTCATCTCACTTTTATTCCCGTGAGATTTATGCTACATTTGCCACAATTTCCATTGAGTGGTGTACGTACTGCCCATTATTATACTCTTTTTTTAATATACTTTTGTTTTATGAGTATTTACATCAATGATGTATTGTCTTTCTTTCATGGGGTGTATGTTTTGAAAGATACCCAAGTCGGTAAGGGAACCTTTCACCCTCCTCTTTTTAAAAGACTTATTTTGTTGGGTATTTTAATTTACATATTGTTATGTTGGGATATGTTCTCATATATCCTTAGTGATGTAACTTTTATGTCCAAGTGATGAGATACACTTTTTATCTCTCATCAACTCATTTTGATGTGACGCCGTTAGGCTGTCAAGGGAACTTCTTAACCCAATTTCGATTTCTTTGGGTTCAAAATGTAGTTATTGAATATGTCATCCTTTGAATATTTGTGAATTACATTTGATTATTTTACACTTAATATCCACTTATATTTGTTGTATTCATTTGTCACACATAATTATGTAATTGATTTATCCTTAAACCAAGGATACCGTCTTTGTATGGGACTTCATCTCAATCGCCTTTCATTGAGGCATATTTTGTTTTATACACAACCTTTTTTTATACGGTGTATAAACACCTTTGACTTTTACATTTATCCAAAAGAAATCTTTTTTATACGAAGCGTTTTAGTTAACGACAAAAGGGAATGTTTTTGTCGTACGTATGCGGCGACAACGACTTCTCCGCCGCCATGACCATTATTTGAGTTTCGGCTTCCTCTACAAGCCATACATTTTTTTAAAAGAAAAATAAATACCATGTTTTACTTTTATTTTATTTTGGTATTGAAAATGGTTTTCAAAATGTTTTTATATCAATGTGTTTTATTGATATCTTGTGATATAAAGGTGGAAATGTTATTTTTCCTTTATGCATGTTTTATGTGATACGATTATGTTGAGGTTCTTGGGAATTATTATGAAGACGAGTGGTTCCGTGATAAACTATGGGCGGGTGAGCCCGATATAGCTCTCCAATGCATTGGGTAACGCGAAGGAGTGAAACGTTAAGGTTTCTCCGAAGAGATTTAGGGAATATACTGTGATTGGTATTCCAAACGTAACCAAGAGGGTTACTCCATATGTAAGAATGTTATGAATGCCTCAAGTTACCTTTATTTCTTATGATTTTTATGATTTATTCATGATTTGATGAGGTATGTTAAAGTGCCTATGTTTTATGGGTAAAGTATGATTTCATTCTTATGTATATATGAACTCATGTTTCCTTTCCATATTTTTATAACCCTTACTGAGCTTTTTATGCTCATCCCCAATTTTTGAAATGTTTTTCACCGGTCAAGGGAAAGGTACATGATGTGATGATAGTGTCAAGGATGTGTCAAGAACGAATCTGTGTTTTATTTTAAATATGTTTCCGTTGATGGGAAGAATGAATATTGTCTTTTATGTAACCACTTTGTTTAAATGTGGAATGTAATGCACGTTTCATGATCTAATTCTCTAAAACTCTAAACCTAAAAAGATCCTCAATGTGAATTACTCATTTAATTCAATATTAAGTAAGGATTAAGGTCGGGGCCTTATAGTTGGTATCAAAGGTCGGTTTAGATAACTTTAGAGGTTAGGGTATTCTTTAAGCATAAGTGACATTACCATAATGGTTAGGATTTCAGAAAGAGTCCTAGTTTTAGATAAAGTGAATGAGTAAGTATATCTTAGTGTTTAACTTCCTCATTAGTACAAGATGGTTTTTTTGTTATACTCAAACTGACTTTTCTGTTTTAGTGAATGGATGGATCTAGCAGGAACCAAAGAGACAACAGGTTTGAAGGAAACTTTGGTGGTTCTGTGATTAAGATACTAGATAAAATGGAGGATTCAATGAGGAAACTCGTGGTTGTTCTAAACCAAATATCAAGGAGTCATGATCAACCACTTGAACCTTGGTATGTTCTGTAATGCATCATGTACGAGATGACCAATCGATGTGGAAGATCAGGTAATAATTATAAAGGTAACCATTACAGTTTATATGATCCTTACTTTTGAGGTAATTATGGGTTATTATATGATATGCTGGAAAATGAAAGGCATGAGATAAACTTGAGGTTAAAATATGTTATGATCATTTTTATGATTTTATATCTTTTTGGGGAATGATTTAAGAATTATATAGTTTTGGAAAAAGGACAACACGCAGACCGTGGGATAACCCGTCGCGTTGGACAAAGCTGCGGGAATCGAACCCACAACCAAAGTGCGATTGGTATTTATCGCCTACCACTAGACTACGTGAAGTCCCTGGTCAGTTTGACTGATTCTTTTTAGTTATATGATTTTATGAATTACGAGTAATTTAATTTTGGGTTATTTATGAAAATGATTAACCTATCATGGAGGATATGTGATTAGGTTAATTACTTTTCAATACGAGACTTTAGGAGCAACTGATGTTCTTTGGAGATAAATGTTACAATTTAACTTGGAAGTGTATGTGACTAAATCCTTCAAATATTTGGGTTTCAATCTTAGATTGGTTTACTTTGAAGAACTTTATGGACAAATTGTTTATCGAATGGTCTTCGTTGAACTTTGGGTTTTGTTGGAAAAAATTTGGAGATTAAGAATAGATTTTATTTTTATAAAGTGTTATCCTTTTCAAGATTATCTGATCATGTACTAACCTTTTTGGTTTTGGTTTTGGTTAAATACTAAATACATGGGATGTATATAGTTCTCTTTGGTGTATTAGGTGATTCTCTAGAAGTTGATTATAGTACTCTTAATGCGAACAAGTCTCCCTAAATACTCATCTTTTGGAAAAAAATATGAGTTTGATTAAGGAATCTAGTAAAAGTTAAAAATAAACATGATAAGTGATTATGTTTCCTTATGAATAAATTCCTCAATAAAAAGTAACTTAAAACAAAAATTTTGTCTATTAACTTTTTCTACTGGGGAATTGAATACCGTTTAACCCATCACAAGTTTGTGATTTTCTTATGGTTAACTTTCTCCTAGACATGTTTACTATCACTCTCCATCAGAACATGACCCTATGTTTTCTCCTCCATGTCCATGTTTTCATACTTGGAATCCTAGTATGGGTTAACTCGGGTGACCATTGTACTTATCTTTCTTTATCTTAAAGTAATTGTTTTACCGACTCTTGTTCCGATGTGGGACTTTCAAGGATGTTTCCAAGCTCAATTTTAAAAATTGCGAGGACGCAATTCCCAAAAGGGGGGAAGGATGTAACACCCCAGGTAAATAAAGAATATGAAATTTTCATATTTATCCATATTTTTGAATAAAATATTAATATTACTTTAAAGGGGACGCTATGCTCGATGGCACACCCAACACGCAACAACGAGTTTCTTGGGAATCTTACGTTGCACTCTAATAATAAAATAATATTATTTTAAATCGCAGTTAACATGTAGACATTGTATTGGAGGGAATGGAAATAAATAACTAAAATATGATTATATATGTTTTTAAATGTTTTTAAATTTATCCAATAAAAAATAAAGGCATAAAATACGGAAATAATTCAATTTTAGGCGTATATGCCCTAGTTTTCACTAAAGGTTCACTTATCGCCTTTTGATGGAGAACCGTCATTAAATATATTTTTGTTCACTCTTATACATCCTTTTGGACCAAATAAAACTATTCTTAAGAATTGGGACATCAAAATTTACTTTGTGTAAATTTTTGGTATCTTTCTGATAAAGTTCATTTTTTTAATGAATAGTGTAAAATGTTGTATTTTAATTCGAAACCACTTTTTTATTTATATGATTAGATTATCTTTTGAATTGGTTATAAAGTGAAATTAGAATATATTTTTACCATGAAATCCAATAGTGGTCGTTGGAATTAATTTCACTTTGAAATCAGACTTAAACTAGTGTCAATCTTTTGATACTTATTATTTCATAAAAACACGCTATTTGCTCTGACAGCGGGAATTAATTATTAAATAAAATAATGTGACTTATATGATTTGAATTTTTTAAAATAGACTTCATTTTTTAATTCTGAATATCAAATATAGTTTAGGGTGAATTTTTGGTAATTTTCTGAAAAACATCAATTTTTTATGAATAGTGAAACGACTAAGTGGTACTTATAAAAACTGATTTTCCGTTTAAATGAAATTTTTCCACCACTGTGTTTTGAATTTCAAAAATCCAAAATACATGGTTGTCATTAAGAAGTAAAATTTGGTTCAATGGGATTAAAATCATTTTTTGGTGAATAGTAACTTATTAAGTTTTTAATCGCGATTAGAGGTAATTAGTGTAGTTTAAGGTAAAAATAATATTTTAATAATATGAAATGAACATGAAACATGTCCTAACATCATTGGATATGTAATGGCAGACCAAGACAACCCATGGGTCAACTTGGGGACCCCATGAAGCCACTTTGGTTGGAAAATGGCATTAATATCTTTTTATTTAAAGTTAAAGTAAAAATGAGACAAACATGAAATGTTGTACTAAAAAAAATTTTACATGGGGTTATACAAATCCGATTTTTGACTATAAATATTCATTGGAAAGATACAAATATTTACTACATCATAGTATTTTTTTTATAATTTTTAGAAATTAAATAAATTAAATTATTTATGACATCATGATGATGCAGCAATGACCTCATTATTTAACGATTTAAATAAAATGGAAATATAATGTAATATTTAAGACCTAAACATGTCCAAAACCTATTGGATGAGTGTATTTAGACCCCTTATCACCTTATACTCGAAACAAATCAATGTGGGACCTCTTAAATCCGAATACCATTTTCAAATAAAGTAACATTTGCTTACTTTTCAAGAGTGTCCCTCCTCTCCTCCAATAAAAGGCCCCCACCTCTACCTCCTTACACACACACCCAAAGCCTTTGGCTCGGCCAACCCCTGCCCATTTTGTCTCTCCACTTCCCTTTATAACTCCTTGAGGCCGCACTTTGGGCAGAAGTCTTCCCAAGGAATCCTTCAAGCTCAAACCAAAGGGAGTTACCCGATTTTAAGGTAATGTCTTCACTTGAGTCCTTTTGTTTTATTTTGCCTCTCCAACCCCCTAAACTCTTTTTATTCATTTCTTTGGTAACAAATACAGTATCTCCAATATACTAGGATGTTTTTATAAGAATGATTCGAGCTACACCTATGCACACCTACATCTAATGGTTAAATAACATACTGTTTCCGTGGATGGCGAATTTATGCCTCCCGAAACGATGATTGTTCAACATTCTTTTAACACCTTCAAAGGTAGACATTAATATGTCACTATATTTATATATGATATATAATATGTTTATGTTTTACTTAAGCTTCTGTATTTTTCTTTTTGGGCATACCTTTATGGTTTCCATTATGGGTAAATGTGATATCTTCATTTAAGGAAGTGTGGACTACCGCCCCCTCAAAGTGATGTGATTCGTTAATGCCATATGTTGGACGTATAAAGGATGGATTTAAAGTTATTATATATGATTTTATACTAGAATTATAATATACCTCTATATCCTTATTATTCCATTCCATAGAAATATGAAATAGAAATGAAAGCAGCGTTCATGCGTACGTACGGCTTACCGTCTCCATGAACGGTGCATTTCATTTCTTACCTCTAAATTATTATGTAATATTATAAATAAATGTATATTCTGGATATATATGATATATATTATATCAAAATCATGAATATAATTCTGGATAAAATGAACATTTGACCACACAAACAACATGTAATCGTAAGAAGTCCACTTTCGACTTAAGAACCAAATATCGACAAAACAAACATTATTAACTTAAAGGATTACATAATGTTTATAACATGGAAATAAGTTATCTAAAAGGAATAATGAACTATAAAAACGTTCTCAATAAAGTGTAAATTAACTCAAGTTTATTATTCATGATGTTAAAGAATGATCGAGTCAAGTCGGACCTGAGGTAAGGGATCCTACTCCTCTATTTCTTTTTAAGTACACTCTTTTATGTCATTCCTTTTAAAGCTCATATTTATTGTTATTGGGATATTATTTTATATTACTCTTACTGTACTTTATATGTTCATATGATGAGAGGCCCTATTCTCTCCCATCAATCCATTTTGGATGTTTTGAGTGGCGCCGTTAGGCTGCCGAATTTTTCGTAAGAGATCCAACCTCTCTCTTTCTTTTTAAGTACTCTCTTTTATGTCACTTATTTTAAGCTCCACTTTGTTATGTTGGGGGGATGTTCTTTTATATTCCTCTTTCTATAAACTTTATGTTGATATGATGAGATAACCTATTTGATCTCATCAATCCATTTTTGTAAGTTTTATGTGGCGCCGTTAGGCTGCCGAGTTTTCGTAAGGGATTTTTCATCTCACTTTTATTCTAGTGAGATTTATGCTACATTTGCCAAAATTTCCTTTGATTGGTGTACGTACTTCCAATTATTCTACTCTTTTTGTAATATACTTTTGTTTTATGAGTATTTACATCAATTATGGTTTGTCTTTCTTTCATGGGGTGTATGTTTTGAAAGATACCCAAGTCGGTAAGGGAACCTTTCACCCTCCTCTTTTTAAAAGACTTCTTTTGTTTGGTCTTTTAATTTACATATTTTTATGTTGGGATATGTTCTCATATATCATTATTGATGTAACTTTTATGTCCAAGTGATGAGATACACTTTTTATCTCTCATCAACTCATTTTGATGTGACGCCGTTAGGCTGTCAAGGGAACTTATTAACCCAATTTCGATTTCTTTGGGTTCAACATGTAGTTATTGAATATGTCATCCTTTGAATATGTTTGAATGACCTTTTATTATTTTACACTTAATATCCACTTATATTTGGTGTATTCATTTTTCACACATAATTATGTAATTGATTTATCCTTAAACCAAGGATACCATCTTTGTAAGGGACTTCGTCTCAATCTCCTTTCATTGAGGCATATTTTGTTTTATACCCAACCTTTTTTTATACGGTGTATAAACCCCTTTGACTTTTATGTTTATCCAAAAGGAATATTTTTTATATTAAGCGTTTTACTAAATAATAAAAGGGAATGTTTTTGTCGTACGTATGTGGTGACAACGTCATCTATGCCGCCGTAACCATTATTTGAGTTTTGCCTTCCTCTACAAGCCATACCTTTTTTTAAAGAAAAATAAATTCCATGTTTTACTTTTATTTTATTTTGGTATTGAAAATGGTTTTCATAATGTTTTTATATCAATGTGTTGTATTGATATCTTGTGATTTAAAGGTGGAAATGTTCTGTTTCCTTTATGAATGTTTTATGTGATACAATTATGTTGAGGTTCTTGGGAATTATTATGAAGACGGATGGTTCCGTGATAAACTAATGGCGGGTGAGCCCGATATATCTCTCCAATGCATTGGGTAACGCGAAGGAGTGAAACGTTAAGGTTTCTCCGAAGAGATTTAGGGAATATACTGTGATGGGTATTCCAAACGTAACCAAGAGGGTTACTCCCTACGTAAGAATGTTATGAATGCCTCAAGTTACCTTTATGTCTTATGTTTTCTATGATTTATTCATGATTTGATGAGGTATGTTAAACTGCCTATGTTTTATGGGTAATGTATGATTTCATTCTTATGTATATATGAACTCATGTTTCCTTTCCATATTTTTATAACCCTTACTGAGCTTTTTATGCTCATCCCAAGTTTTTGAAATGTTTTTCACAGGTCAAGGGAAAGGTGCACGATGTGATGATAGTGTCAAGGATGTGTCAAGAAAGAATCCATGTTTTATTTTAAATATGTTTCCGTTGATGGGAAGAATGAATATTGTCTTTTATGTAACCACTTTGTTTAAATGTTGAATGTAATGCAAGTTTAATGATCTAATTCTCTAAAACACTAAACCTAAAAAGATCCTCAATGTGAATTACTCATTTAATTCAATATTATGTAAGGTTTAAGGCCGGGTCCTTATAGTAACATCCAATAAAACCTTATACATGATTTTCCAATAAAAAATACCACATGACACACTAATCCACCACCAAAAGTCACACTTCCCAAACATATGAATCATGGAATTCTTTCTTCCATGTCAACATACTAACTGATTTGTGCATCACTAAGTCACCCGCACAAGTTTTTCCACATCTACATTAATGTGTCTGGATTATAGATCATTTCGTCACCTCCTTGGGACTCTGGACATTATCATATGTTAGAGAATAAGGAAAAAACTCATCTTATAGAAATAATGATCAAGAACTACATCACAAAGAATAACACAAATGAAAAACTAAAAACAACCCCGGGTATTTGGCATGCATGTATGTCTCCAATTCCTATGTACTCTCCTCCATGCCATCATACCTTCGCAACACATGAGCTAGAGGAATGTTCTGTCCTTTCAGACCCATATCCTTGAGCTAACTCTCCATCTCTATGACTGAGCCACTTCCCTCAAAATTTTCCATAGTATGCTTCTAGAAATCATAGAGCGTTTGCTGCCACTAATTTTCCACCATCACTAGAACAACCCTCATTAGATCAGGCATATTATCATACGAAGCATCAACTATATGAGACACTCATGGATGATGACCAAGGGGAATATCTGAATGGTAAACAAGAACTTACTAAGCCTAAGTAGTGTGAAATTTCTTTAGTATTCATTTTAACTCATTGTTTATTTAAATTCTTATAAACATCTAAAAAAATAAGAAAATTCATTATGGTGAAAATTCTCTTCATAGGGTCTCTACAACACAATTAGTATAGACTCACATAGTTATTCGTTTAGATCAGAGTCCTTTCATCAAATCACGGGGGCCCAAAAATCCCAGCTCGTATCCGGTCATCCCTAGCCTTTTTCATGTACCAATATCACTGAACACTATTTCCTTTCCATCCCATGCATTTCCCACTGCGCCTAACTCCAAAATCCATCTTCTATCCCAACCATCACATTTCATACCATTTTTTCATGACCCATCATATTTATGATTTGGGAAGGGATTGAATGATTAGGGTACCTTACTTCCTCAAGATGTAGAAAAGATAATGACCCCCCGAGTCGTGCCAAAAATAGGCTATAGGATGGAGACCAACACCAAGGGTTAAAAAATATCTCAAAAAGGGTATGAATTAACATTATATTGTAAACATGAATGGGAGATAATATGTATCACCCTCAAAAAAATCCACGACACATACACATAAAGAAACAAAAATCCACCCCACATGCATGTTTAATGTCCAACATCATGAAATACAAAGAGAACTTTAAAGTATGTACCACATAAAAATATTAGTAGTGACACTACAACTGTCTCCAATGACCAATCTATAAAAGACCAACAAGTTCTATGAAAAATCTATGGAAACATGAAAATTGTTTTATATATGTAGGGTGATCATACAAGTATACTCATTATGGAAAAACCAAAGTCACTCATGAAAATGTTGGAGAAGAAATCTACTTCCCCTGTGAGAATATAGTAGAAAATCCAAAGCACCTAACAGTGTATACTATCCACCAAAAATTCACTAAGGTATGATCAACAAATAACACAATCCATGTAAAGTAATGTAGTTGGCACATCAATATTTGAGGACCTTGCACCACTTTCCACTGGTTATCTCTTCATCTTTAATGTTAATCATCTTGATGTTACCATGCTCTTCCACAAGCCATATTGTCACAAACTTATTGCACACACTATGGACACATACCAGATCACATATCACCCACAAAGCACTTTCACCAGAATCCAAAACCCCATCCAAATGATATGTGGGAATCACTACACATCTCATTCCAAAGAAACCTATGAAGAACACCTCTACCGCAAATGCCTGAGCCACACAACCACACCAAAACCTTCTTGATCTGTATTGGGCTACCAATTCCTTGAAGAGGGAGCAAAAAATAGCCAATAACCAGCCACCCATCATATCATTATGATACTGGGAATGAACACCATCCTACATAACAATGGGGGTGTTCAGAACATAGTTTTCAATATGGATGGAGTGCACATATAAAAAACAAGGAAATACATGTATATATATTTAAGTACCAAACACTCGACTCCACCTATGGGTTATGAGAACAACAAGACCACAAAAAAACTTCCATTACATCCACCTATAAATGAATGTATCAAAATGAATGATGGCCACTTCCCAAATAATGAATGCCACAATACGTAACATACCACCAAACAATTCATTTTACCAATAGTCACTCTGCATTATGAATTTATTTATTTATTTCATCCCTACCTGGGAGACTACCAACCACCACAAACATTATAAGGTACTAAAACCATACCAACCACTTCCAAATCCAAAAAATGAATAATGTATATGGTAAAAGAATCCTTTCAAAAACCGATTCATAAAAAGAACAAAACTCAAAAACAGTACAGTCCCACAAGACAACCCCCATCCTAGACACCCATTAAAACATTACCACCATCATTCATAAAAGTAATTTCACCATGTAAATCCTCTCAACAAGTCAAAATACCCCCAAAAAACCTCATCACAAACACACTTGGCAGTCTAGCTTCATAACGACACCACACCCAGTATACAAATAAACATGGACATGACACAACAGAGTCATGAAGCCCATATTCCCAATAAGAACCAACTCCCAGATGCAGTCCCACTTCATAAAAATTTAACCCATTTCAAAATCAATAAATCTATCAAAATGATATATAGTTAGACTACCCATACCATCCCATATTCACAACCACACTCCCAGTTACTGCACCACACAAACAATATAGACACAATGAGTAATAAAACCACACATAGCACACAACCAAACTAATATGACAATGTATAATTTATGTTTACCGTCACTTGTTACTTAATATCACTTGATAAGACATGGGTTATCATAGAACAACAATGATCCTGGTGTATACATTTATTTAACTGAATATATGTGATTAACCAGATTACAACTCTTAGAGCGGTGACTCACAAATCATATAGGTGCACAAATAGATACCACCCACCTCCACAATTTTCAGAAGAATAATACCTATAAAATTCACTACATGGATCAAATATAACATATAAAACTCAGTGATCATGGACCTCATACTCAAAACCCCTCATTTATTATGTCTTATTATCTTCATTAAATTAGTTTCAACAATATTAACAAGGGAACATAACTACATGCACCCAAAAAGATTAATAAAAGAATGAGAGATGAAGGAATATTGACATGAAACAACATGAAAACAAAAAATATTCCTTACACCAAACATAGGGGGTTTCCCATGCATTTTGAAAAACTCCAGTGAAAAACCAAACAGACATCTACAACACTAGCACACGACTTCCCAGGGAAGAAAGGTTCCCGAAACACCAGGAGAAAACATAAGTGTACAAAGGAAGAAATGATTCATCTTTAGAAATGCCATAACCTTAATATATAGGGAAACTATATCAACGAACATTAAATTAGATCATGACCCATACTGTGCAGTTTCTAAGTCAAAGGATGATTCATGTTTTTAGATGATAAATTCAACTTTAAACAACCTAAAACCCTTTAAATATGGAATTTAACTCATTTAAGGTCAAAAATTCCTACAATTGGAATAATTATGAAAGGATAGAAAATGAATGACTGATTAGGGAATCATTGAAGTGAGTCACTGATGCATGATGCACTAATTACTGAGTCACTAAATCCTCACCACTAGCGTGAGGACCTACAGATGCCCTAAAAACAATTCCATGAGTCATTGTTACCCTAATTTACTAACAAGATGACCTACGATTAATATTACCTACTTACACCCTAACCTACCGACGCCCTGAGTCACCGACTCCCTAGTTTAACAATGCAATGACCTTTCATTGCCCTGACCTACCGATGCCCTGACCTGTTGTTTCCCTTAGTCACTAACACCTTTAGTCACCAACGTGACGACCTTTAGATTCCCAGAGTCATAGACACTGAGCTACCAATGCGAACAAACAATGTTGATACTATTTCAGAAACCTACCAATGCCAACCTAGTGACATTGACTTACAAACATGATTCAATGATGCCTGACTCACCGATATAAAAAATAGAAATTCAGAAAACTCTTCGAATGAGCCACAATTTCCCCCCCAGAACACCCCAAACACAATATTTTTATAAATTAATGGACCATGGATGTCTGGTCCTTTACAGTACAAATATTGGATTCTTGGGGAAATGAAAAATAGTAAGGTTTAGATCGAATACCCATTAAGGTTAAATAGAGTATAATAGATAATTAATTACTAATCATAATCATTATGGAAGGGTAAATTACTAAAAACATATGCCATGTAAAAAACTGGATAAGTTATAATCAACATAGATACGTATGAAACTGAAAACCTGTTCCATTTAATCAATTAACTATGGATTAAATGTGTCTATAAACATTTTTAGAGTAGACATATCAGGGATAACAAATACAGAATCAAAATGAATGAAATTATAAATTAGCAGATGTCATGTCTCAGGACCATTAAAACCTCAACTATAAATATCTATCTTCCAAATATTTTAAACCTATATATAGACACTTATTTAATTTTTATAACTATATTATCTCATAAGAACCTGTCAATACATTGGAGGGATATAAAACGTCAGGACCCCACCCATCATTGTATATCCAAATCATTCCCCATATCGAGTAATCTGTGTAATTTATAAAAATTATTTATTATGAAATATCCATATTTATTTAAGAATATAAATTTATCAATATTGTAAGATATAATAAAATAAAAATCAAAGTAAAAACCAAATGAAAAAACTGATATATGGTATGGGAAATAATGTTTTCCATGAAAATTGATAAAGATAATAATATGAAATTTCATGTTCATTAATAAAAGGATTTGAATATTTCTAGTGTAATTACAAGGGAATCAAGGAAGTGAATTTAACATTATTGTAAGATAATTCAATAATAAACCATATAAAGAAATAATAAGGAGGGTATTAATAATACATATCCCATGTGGAGTAAAAATTAATTGTTTTTCTGGTTGATGAATTGACATATTATAAAAATACATTTTAAAAAAATTATTTATGATAATATATTTTTTATTTTGAAAACATTTTTTAAAATAATATTATTTTTAAATTTATTTTCAAAAACATTATTTTATCTAACATATAATACTTAAAAATGTAGGTTTAAAGAAATTATGGTGGGTAAATCTGTACATTCCATTTAAGGTAAGAAGAACATTACCTTTTCATGGTATGAAGGATAAAAAAATGAAATGTTCTTAAATAGATAATTAGATTAATTTAAAAAATCAAAAGAAAAAAGGGTAAACAATTATTTAATAAATCATTTATAAATTCAGAAATATAATTTTGAAAACCATTTTTATAAAATATGTTTTTAGAAGAAAAAATTTTATTTTACTAAAGAGATAAATGGAATCGGATTTTTCTAGAAACATTTTCTAAAAAATTTTGAGTATGATTTACTATAAAAATTATACTGTTACACAAAAAATCATGAATAAATAGAATTAATGAATACTAATGTTTTTATTAAAAAATTGTCATATTAATTATATTAATTTAAATTTATGAATTATTAATCTTGATTATATTGAAATTTGGAAATGAACACTTAAAAGGATCATAATGTTGATGTGGTGATTGATATAAGAATTGGTCATTTGTTTAAAATATAAATCCACATATTATAAGTGGAAATAAATCAAAATATATTGAATTAAATTATACATATAAATATTTAATTTTAATGACAATGAATATGTAATATAACCCCATGAAATTAAATAGGGTTATAAAATTCTTTAACACTTTGTAACTTTTAATTGAAATACCCTTACAAGAAAAAATAAAAATTGAAACTCAAAAACACATTAATATATATAAATTCATGAAATAATATATAAAAATTTGAAGTATATATAGCTGATAAAATAAGTAAGTGGTGAATATGACATTTCTCTCACATATATAAAAAGTTAGATGAAAATCCCATAGTACTTGGTAGAATTTAAATTTTAACACAGATGAAATAAATAATTTTAAATGAAACTAGAAATACCAATAATATGAATTTATAAATTTTATAAAATATAATAGGGTTAGTATATAAATCACCAAAAATAAATGGGGGGGTAAAATGGTGTGTGCCTTCCAAAAAGAAAAGTGAAACTAGAATCCATTTACTTGTGTTTCCTTTTGGGTGAATATCCTTTAACCATGTATATAAGGGTTT
Organism: Viscum album; assembly: GCA_963277665.1. Classification (NCBI taxonomy): domain Eukaryota; kingdom Viridiplantae; phylum Streptophyta; class Magnoliopsida; order Santalales; family Viscaceae; genus Viscum; species Viscum album. The sequence goes on from OY728150.1 coordinate 1,597,448,960, forward strand.
AAATCAAGTAAATATCTTATACTATAACCATAGTCTTATTTATAATATCATATAAATTTAATTAATAATTAATTATTAAATATTTATTTGAAAACATTCATTATTTTCATTATTTCAAGTATTAATTTCCATGTTTTTGAGAATGTTTTGAATTGTCACTGGTTGTTACTTTTTATTTAAAAATTATAAAACAATATACATAATTTAATCTATGATTTAATAATAATATATATTTATTTTATTTTTATCAAGAATAATACATAAAATTTGGATATATGAAATTAAATGCAACGTTCATGGAGATGTTATGCCATACGTATGGATGAATGATACTTTCATTTCTTTGACATATTAAAATAATGAAAAATAAAAGATATATATATATATTATAATTATAGTATCATATTTATGTAATATATGTAGTTTTTTTAAATCATCCTTAATTCAATCCTTTTATAGTGTGAATGAATGAAGTCGCTTTGAGGGAGCCGTAATCCACATGTCCAAAAACAATGTTATTGTATTCCCACAAAATGGATATCTAGAATTTATGGTTTATATATAGAATAAATAAGAATAAAAAAACATTGATATCATATATATATATTATAAAAACATTGTGTCCACCATAATAACAATCCTTGAGAGGTTGTAATTGAAAAAATTAAAGAAATTATTTCACGAGGGGGTTGTTTGACAAACATGAATGGTAAGTTAGTTATCAAAAAGATGGATGTGTGTGTGAGTTCATATTAAACCATTAACATTAAAAAATATCATAAAATTTAGGATATTAATGTTATTATATATGTTACCCATGGTTTCAAGTATGTAACCATTATATGATGCTTTTTATGGTCATAAAGTTTAAGAGTGAAGAATAGGAGATCTTGGTGATCGTTAATTTTTTTTTGGGGGGGAATATATAATCATTCATGTTGCACTTGCTTTGCCTAAACCATGTGGATATATTAGTAGAAATTGTGTGTCCTATTCAAGGTTGGGAACTTTTGATGTAGTAATTTCATCCCAATGTATTCATGGTTTGGGATTCTATGAGATAATTCCATGCCAGAGTTTCCTTAAGATATTGTCTATGTCATGGTTAGCCCATAGTTTTTCTAACAATGTAGTCTAACCGTTCACATAGTCAAATCTAAATCCTATTTTTTTACAATCACACTAGTTTTTGGATTATCTCTGTCATTTTTTATCTTTTGTGGCCACAATTTTATATTTCCCTCCATTTATTGTTGGGGAAACTATCCCAAGTGTTTTGGAATAGATCTAGAGCCCTACAGTGACATTTTCATGCCCGATTCTCGCGGTATATGATGTTCTTCACCATTATTTTCTTGTCTTTTATATCTCCACAGATCTATTTATCATCTCCTATTTTTATGATATAAACCATTTATGTGTAGATATATATTGAGGGATTCTAAATAAGTTGAGATTTAGGGGTTTTGATGGTAGGAGATGAGATCTATGGCTGTTTCTTGGATAATTGATCTTTCTTCTTGTGCGTTCTTTGTCTTTTTTCATGTTTTGTCAAAACCATTGAGGAAGGTGGATTCAATCTCATAAAATCATGCTAAAATTTATTATCATAGTTTAAAATTTATTAAATTGAATCAAATTTATTTTGAAATATTGGGTCAATGTAGAGAATAAATCTTCTTTAGAGATGATTTATCATTTTTGTGAAATTGTTAAATCATGATGATTTTTTAAAAAATGGCATTATATTGTTGAATTTAAAATGTTGATATTAAAATATGGATTTTCGGGATTTAATAAATGGTTTTCTGGAAATGGGGTTTACAAAAAGTGGCATTTTATTGAAATGGTTTGGCGTTGGGTTGGTTTTGATGGAAATTTTTTTTAATAAAAAGGAGATTTTATTGAAAATGAATTTTTGGCATGATCCTTGGGGATATTGGTGTGTGAAATAATATTTAATTTCAAGGTATTGGTGAAAATATAACCTTTTTCCCAGTGAAAAGGGTCAAATGGAATATGAGATATAATTTCATTATCGTGACTTGGTAGATCGATGAGAAGCAACTCATGAGTATGGAACTGTAATAACGAATCATCCATGCTTGATAGTATGAATGTAGGGAATGGTTCGAATATGGGAGAAAGGATATTAAGAAATGGTTTTAAATAATTATATGTATTTTTATATAAGGATAACTTACTGTAAATTTAGTTTTAATGGAACCTATTTTTTTTTTGGTTGCAATGAGTTTTTGGGACAGTTTATATTTGTTTATAAACTGTGTTGGAAAATTCAATGTGTATAATGTTTTATATAATGTTTTATAACTCTTATATTCTAATTTCATGAGTATGTAAGAAATTTTGGAAATCCAACTAATTTTTATACTCACCCCTTAATTGGAACTATGGTTCTTTCACAGATGTTATCTTCTGGGACAGGGGGGAAGGGTAACGTTTCATACATTTTTAACACCACTTTTGTGATACTCAGGTTGTCTGGAAATCATTGATAATATATCATAGAGAGCATAGATTCATGTATTATTCATGGATTCTTTGGTTTTCCTTTCACTATTTACTATTATATTTGTTTTTCCATCTGCTGTTTCAAACTTTGAACTTGTTTTATCATGAATAAAGTACTTTTGTTGTCGTTCTTTTTCCCATGAATCATTTAGTGAATGGGTTGGTAATGGTTTGTTGGTTTAGTGGTATTTTTCATTATGAATAAATCAACCCCCAAGAGTATTTGAGAACCTTTTAAATTAATTTCCTACCTTTGGAATCATTGGGATGTCTGTTAATAACATATAATGATTCATTTTATTCTAATGCCAATGATAATAAGTGGGTCAATACAAATGGTATCAACTTATTTAGTACTTGGCTAACAAGTAGATTTAATTGTTATTGGTCTTGGAGATGTAATTAATTCTTGTATATTCCTTGTTTTGGAATCTTATAAAGGATTAAGATTGTCAGAACAGGAAATTTATAGAATAAAATGAATTAGTTGACCATTTTATGATGAACTTCATGTTACCAGGGAGTTGGGTACATAAGTGTTTGGAGACACTTCTAGGATTTTGAAATCTATCTATCATGGGATAAACCAATGATTTAAGCTACCCATACATTATAGGAATTACATACAACTATTATTTCATACATTATATGTAGTAATGATTTTTGTTGTGTAAAAGAGTTGAATTTTTTATGATTATTTATTTTCTTCGAAGAAAATATTTTGTAAAGGGAGAAGGTTTTGGAATTTAGAAAATGCTTTGATTTTCAAAAGAAATAATTGATTTTAAATTTTATTTTTAATGTGTAAAAGGTTGAATTTGGAAAAAAATGTTTTTACATTGGGTGTGATAGAATTTGAAATACTAAGCCATCAGTTTGTAGATAGAGAGACTTATATATTTTTATGTTTGATTTGTAAATGGAATATAGTAGGAATCGTAGAAACCATATAGAAGAAGCATATCAGAATGTGGTTACACCTTGTCTACAATAGGACCCAGAGCAAGTTCAGAGTATTTCCAGACATTTCAGGCTATGGATACATTGAACATGAGGGAGGAGCCAAGGCATGTGGACTATTCCATCCAGTTTATAAAGCATAATCAACACATATTACGGGGTGATTCTAAACCCAAAAAAGGGGAGGTGTCCCTTAGTAGGATGAATAATATCTTTTAGTTCATTGGTAAAAAAATTGAGCTCATGGTCAAGTTTGAAACATATATTAATGAGGATCGTTCACAACAGTGCTGGGAACTAGTTCTTCTTGCTAATGCAGGTGAAGGCCTTGCATTAGAGGATTTTGAGGAATTGATTAATAAAAAATTCTATCCTCGCACATTCAAGCTCTAGATGATGAGAAAATTCTTAGCCTAAGTCAAGATAATATCTCCATCATAGAATATGTGGCTAAAATAATGAATCTTGTATGCTTTTCCCAAGAATCTATGGAGAGTTCATCCTAGAAGGTATGCATCATAGAATTAGGGATACATAAAAAAAAATTTGATCACAGATTTTGGGACTCTGTGTTAATAGATATATAAAGATGGTGAATATAGTGGTGGTGGATGTTTGAGACATCTTAGGAGATATGGGTGGAGGAGGTATGATTATCCATACTAGAAATGTTGGAAACATCTATGTGGGGAGAAAGTGAAAGAGAGAAACTTTTTTCCAATGTGAAAGTGGGAATCATAATCTGACAGCTTTCTTAGTAAATCCTCCTCTAAGGCCAAATAGTCAATAAGGATTATAGAAAAGTGGTTTATTTTACCACATAAATAGGGAGTTTATATCAAAAAAAAGAAAATTCCATAATTGCAACATTATGGGACAGGTTAAGATATTTTTTATTAGTTCTCTAGGGTTTGGTGGTCGAGAAAATTCTTAGGTGTTACGGGAATAGTATTCTTTGATAGGAGGAGGATAGAATAATAATCTTGTCAATATAGAAAACTAGCCCGATGGATACTCATAATAGCATCACTTCATAGCGAGATCAATCCCAACAAGGAAACAAGGAGAAGAGTGCAGCAATGAAGCAATTTTATAGAGATGAGAAGAGGATTGTTGATGATAATGACAGACCATCAATATTTAGAGGTATGATTCTTTTTAATTCTACCCTTATTCAAGTGTTTTTTGATAATGGTGAATCTCATCCCATTACTGCTTCTTGTTCTGTTGACATGCTATGTCTAAAAATTACAAGAAGCATTATCTGATAAAAATACTAAATATCGTCAGTGAAAGGGAATGAAAATCCTTTATATGTAGATCATGTGCAATAACAGATGATGGATCTAAGATGAAACGAGACTTCATGATGTTGGAGGTGGATTTCTATGATGTAATCCTTCATATGGATTGGTTGACAATGTTCAAGTCTCACATTGACTATTATAGAAGAATGGTTAGTTTAACATATGATGATGGAATCAAGCATCTATTCAATGGAGAGATTGTTGTGAACAAGGGTGCAATAAGATGGTTGGAAATAGTGGTGGGAATGATCTCTTACTAGTTAGAAGCATTGACTTTGGCATTTATAGTACAGATCCAAGATGATAGTTTTCTAGCTGTATTTGACCAATTTCCTTATGTCTTTCTTGAGAACTTCTCATGGTTACCACCTATAAGGGATGTGGAGTTTATGATTGATCATCTTACATGGACCACAATAATTTCCATTTCTTCTTATAAGATGGTACCAAAAGAGTAAAGGAAATTGAATGTGCAGTTGGATAACATTTAAATTATGGGTTTCATTCGACCAAGTACATTTTTGTGGTCAGAACTGGTCTTATTCGTAAAGAATGCAGATGTAAATCTTCTACAATGAGTCGATTATCCTAAGCTTTACCATATTACAATATATAATCAGTATCAACTTACATTCATTGATGATATGTTTAATAAATAGAGGGGATATTATTGGCTCAATAAAATTGACTTGTGACTGGGATATCATCAATTGTGAGTTAGAAAGGAAGAAGTTATGAAGAATGATTTCAGAAGTAGATATGGCCACTAAAAATTTATAGTCATGCATTTTGCATTAACCAATGCACTAGCTGTCTTCCTGGATTTGATGAATTAAATATTTTAGCAATATCTATCCTCTTTTTTTGTGTTGTTTCCGGAAAACATCTTGGTGTTTTCAAAGACAAGGTTTGACCATGAGGAACACCAGAATATAGTGTTACACATCTTGAGATATCACAGTTTCTATTCTAAACTATCTAAGTTTGATTTTTGGATACAATAGGTACCCTTTAATGTCCATGTGATTTTTGAAAAATGTGTCTCAGTGGATCCTAAAGAGATAGAAGCTGTGATCTCATGGAAACCACAGAAGATTGTCATTGAGTTATGATTTTTTCTTATTCTGGCTAGTTATTACCAATGCTTTGGGTTAGTCATCCCATGTCTAGTCTCACCAATGAACAATTTGAAAAAATAGAATGCTCAATTACAATTAATAGAGTAATTCCATATGTATTTCAAAGATCTGAATGTTCATCTTATGTTAACACATATTTTTTTTTACCAAAATCAAGAAGGGGATATGTGGTGTACTGTGATGCTTCGGGATTACTGTTGGGTTTTATTCTTATGAATAGAGATAAAATTGCTTCTTATAGATCGTAGATGTTGATAGTTCATGAGAATAATTACCCAAAACATGATTTGGATCTATCCTTAGTCGTCCAAGATTTGAAGACCTGGTGTCATTACCTCTTTGGTGAAAAATTCATTGTGTTTATGGATCATAAAATATTTAAACACATTTTATCATAGTGAGATTTAAATATAATGCAACGAATATGGATAGATTATCTCCAAATGTTTTCCATTTATTTGATGTATACACTGGGAAAATAGACATCTGTGGAAGATACATTGAGTAGAATGTCAGATGCTCAGTTGGTGAAAGAATCATTAAATGAATAGAAGTTGATGTCGGTCCTAGCCAACATGCATAAGGAAAGTGAAGAACAAGTTGATGTTGCATTTTTATTTTTAGTTATGTTTGTACCTGGTTTTATTAATATGGTCAAGGAGGCACAAACATCTATTTCAGAATGTATGGTTATGAGTTAAAAACTCAATGGTGGGGACATCATTGTGGTCTAGAAGCTTAATGGGAGTTCAGTTTTGTGTTTCAAAGATCAATGGTTTGTATCTTTGACTTTCCTCAAACAACTGATTCATGCTTACCACCATTCAAGATGGTGTGTACATCTAGGCACACAGAATCTATATAAGGCATTAAAGGTATATTTTTGGTGGAGTGGTATGAAAAATAAGGTGTCTATGTTTTTCTCATGCTTCTTAACATGAAATCATGTTGAAGTAGATCATTAGATACTGATGGGTATATTGTAGTCTTTATTAATTATATTGTAGAAATGGGAGCAGATATCTATGGATTTTGTTATAGGTATCCCAAAACTGATCTGTAAAAACAGTTCTATATGGGGGATAATGGATTATCTTACCAAGTCAACCAATTTCATTCCAATTCATGAAATTTATAAAATGGAGGATCTATCAAAAATCTATATCCATGAAGTTATAAAGATATATGGTGTACTAGTGTCAATACTCTCAGACAGATATCTGAGGTTCACATTTAGTTTCTGAAATCCATAGAGAAATAATTTTCCACTTAGTTGAATAAGATAACATTATATCATCCTCAGACCAATGGTAATTTTAAATAGACAATACAGACCTTGAAAGACATGATACGATCTTGTGTAATGGATTTTGGTGGCTCATGGGAGGATAAGTTTTCCTTCGTTTAGTTCTACCATAATATAATCTATCAGGGATCAATAAATATGGATCTATTTCAAGCATTGTAAGGTAGTACTTTTCAATATCAACAATTCTTGGTGGAAACAAGTCAAACTACACTAGTTGGGTAAAGCCTTGTCCAACAAACAATAGATATGATTCAGTTGATAAAAAAGATGATGAAGATGGCTCATAGATGTTATAAATCTAATGTGGATGGTCACCGATAGATATTTTCATTTTCCATGACTGATCATGTGTTCTTAAGGATCTATCAAAGGAATGGACATCGTTGTTTTGGGAAGCATGGTATGTTATATTTTCGATACATTGTCCCTTTCAAGATACTAGAATGGGAAGGAGAGGTGGTATATCAGTGGGCATTTCCACCAAGGATTAGTGAGGTGCATAAATTGTTTCAAAAATCATAGTTGAAAAAGTATCATCCAAATCCTAACAATGTGATCATATGGGATCACATTGACTTAGATCCAGATGATTCGCCGGAACATATCTTTGTACAGATTATGGATAAGAAAGAGAAATTCATGTTTGGAAAAAGAATCAGTCAAGTGTGGTTTCTAGGTCTATATGGTCTGATTCAAGAAGAGACATGGGAAAATGGGAAGGAAATGAAAGAGAAATGGTAAGAAGTATTTCAGTTCAAGGTTGGATTTCAACTTTCTGGGGATGAAAATACAAATTGTGGGGAGAATATTGTACCACTGATTCCTAGTATTTATCAATTAATTTATTCCTTTTATTCTTATAATGTTTAATTGTAAAAAATAGGGAAATATTTATGAAAATTCATTATGTTGTTGGGGGAAACTGAGTGGTGCATGGTTTGTAAATGGTTTTCCTAAACCATATTGAAATATTTCGATAAAATATGAAGCCTTTTCTAGGATGAGCTCTATTGAGGGAGTATCTTTATCATGATATCCATATGGTAAGGGAGGCAATGTGAGATGGAGATGAAAGGGTTTCTATAATAGATTAGATAACAATTTATTTGCGAACAATTTTTCAAACAATGCTGTCTAACTGTGTGATGAGTCAAATCTAGATCCTATTTTCTAGGATTTCACTAATTTCGGGCATAACTCAATCATTTTGTTTTTTCTTCTATGAACACATTATTATATATTTATATCTATTGAAGGTTTGGGGACCTCTACCAACTAATTTGGAACCAGTTTGACGCCCTCCCTTGGTTTTTTCAAGCTTGATTAATGTGGTAAGTGATGTTCCCCACCATTCATGTCTTGTTTCACAGATCTACTTAGATATAATACTACTCACCAATTTATTTCTTTGATCAATCCCTATTATGGTTTGATGAATGACAAGGGATATCAAATATGTTGATATTTGGGTTCGTTGAAGGTAGTAGAGGATGTATAAGGCCATTTTTTTTGGAGAATCCACCAAGCTTCTTCTACATTTTTTCTTTGTTATATTTCATCAAAACTGTTGTGGTATGTGGCTTCACTCACATTTCTTCTTTCAATAATTTATTGGATTAGTTTAAAATTGATTAAATTTAATGGAATTGTTTTTGAAACAATGTTTCAATATAGGTAATTAATCTTCTTTAGTGTCAATTCATCATTTTTCTGAAATTGTGAAATCATGATGAATCATTATCAAAATTGCATTAGTATCATGAATTTAAAATGGTGATTTTAAATTATGAATTTTTGGAAATTTATAAATGTTTTTTTGGAAATGGGTTTTCAATAAAAATGGTCCATTATTGAAATGGTTTTTCTTTGGGATTATTTTGATTGAAAATAGTTTTCAATAAAATTATGATTTTATTGAAACGGCATTTTTGGCATGATCCTTGGGCATATTTTTGTGTGAATTAAAATTGTATTTCTGGGGCTTGGATGAAATACAACCTTCTGACCAATGATAAATTTCAAATGAATCATGGGATATAATTACCCGGTGATGACTTTGTATATTGACGAGAAACCACTCATGAGTATTGAAATGACATAATGATGTATGAATTTTTAATAGTATGATTGTGAGGAATGGATAAGGTATGTGCAGAAGGATATTTTGGAAAGGTTTTAATGTCATTTTAGCTTTTATTAAATGATAACTTGATGAAAAGTTAGTTTTAATCGTACTTTTTTACTTTTGGTTACTACTATTTTGGGACTTGTTTATATTTATTTTTTAACTGTTTTGGGAAATTGTTTTATATAAACTATTTTATAAAAATGTTCCTAACACTTATATCGTAGTGGCATGGGATAATAAGTCATCATGGCAAGCCTACTGTGTTTTATACTCACCCATGCATTGAAACTATGGTTCTTTTGCAGATGATATCTTCTTAGGATAGGGGAAAAGATAACATTTCACACATTTTTAGCACCACATCCTAATAGTCGGTCTTTTTGGCGATCTTGTAAGATGAATCATGTGGAGTAATGAGTCGGGTAGCTTTTTTTGAGTCTCTAGTTGTCCATCCTCTATTTACATTGATAGTTGGTTTGTATTTCACTATTGAACAGATTGATGATATTTTACTATGAAGAAAGTAGTTATGTTGTCTTTCTTTGTCTCATGCATCATTTAGTGAATGGTTTGGTTATGGTTTATTGTTATAGTGGTTTGTTTCTTTAAGGGTATGTTGTCCCCAACATTTATTTGAAACTCTTAAGCAGTTATTTCCAGCCTGTGGTGTCTTGTGGATGTCACTTAATTACAAGAAATGATTTGATGCATTATCAGGACAATGAGAATAAGAGAGTCAATATATTATATACTAATATAATAAAAATAAATGATGTGTCAAAGAAACTGATAGAACACCGATGACATTAAATAATGTTACCTTTTTTGGGTAAAACCACATTTTTACTAAAAGGAATCCTAGGATGTATTTTATACCATGTTGAGGATTATAGGATTATGGGTGGGTTTTTGGTAGGTTATATAAACAAATTTTTTAATCTAGTATTCATGATAGCTTTGAATAAGGGTTTGGGTTGGGTTCCCTTTTATAGTGTAGAAGGATTGTAATTATACTATTTTTATGAAAAGGTAATAAACCCACATTTCTCCCATTTTATGTGTGACCAATAATGCTAGAAATTAAACAAAAGGTTTTATAGGGTCTAAATATGGAAATAAAATTGCTTTTTTAGACATTTCTAGGTGGTTTAGGAAATTATGTTCAAGGTTTAGTCACTTGTGAAGATAATATTCCACTTAATTAAAATAATAAATTTTAATTGCATTAACTACTATTTTATGTCAAAAAATAATATGAACTTTTTATAAATTATTAATTATTCTTATTCAAAATATTTGATCAATTTTTATAAAATCGAACCATTTTTGTGGGAAAAATTAATTTTAATTTAATCTTACAGATCATATGGCTATGTGGGTTCTTAAAGTGAAAATGTTCAATATATTGTGATGTGTCTATATCATGTTACAATGAAAATTGGATTCCAATATTTTTAATAGAATCAATTGATAAAAAATAATCGAAGTTGACTATAAAATCAATTTAAAATATAATTAATCTATATAAATAAATTATATGAAAAAGATTTTATGAATTAAAATTTATTATCTTTTCACTTGTCATCAAAAATGATACATCACACAAAAACAAAAATAAAACACACTCCATTAATTTTTTAGTTACTCCTTCAGAAATGATGATTATTTTTGCACTTAAAATTTATTGATGTTCAGAAAATGGATTTAAAATATTTCCCACATTATAAGGTAGTAAAACTGCCTTTATAAAATATATATGTTTTTATGGGTAAAATCGGGTTTCCTCTCATATTATGCCTATAAAATCAAATGGTTGAATATGAAAAATATTTTTTCAATATCTAACCAAAAAAAATATTAATATGATTAAATAATTTTAACTATGTAAATTAGCTAAGAAAAAACACCATTGAGAGGATATAAATTAAAATATATCTTTATATTCAAGTGGATTATACTTTTTCTTCTAATTGATTTGTAACCACTGATTTCAACTTATATTTATAAAAATAAAATATCTTCATAAGTTATTTATTCATATTCATAACTTCCAATTAATTTTATAGGTTGTGTCTTATTATATAAAAAATTAATATTTTAATAATATATTATTTTTTTTATTACTCGGTCTTACGTGCAACACAAGATATCGAGGAATGTATTTGTTGCATGTGATACAGGAAATATCATTATTGGGTGAATTTAAAGATATATCAAAGATTTATTTTATTTATAATTTCATGAATATTTTAATGTGTTGGGATCTTATATTCCATTACATGCTTGGAGTTACGTGTTATACACAATACCAAATGCAATGTTCATACATTATAATTTTTTGTCATTAAATTCTACCCACCTTAAATAAATTCCATCCTCGCAATTTAAAAATGATATTTTCATTATATTATTTATGTTTTCTATGATTAAATGCCACATTATTTGATGGGTTCATAATTTTAAAATCCCTTCTTTTCTTGGGGTGAATCTTGATTAAGAGTAGAGTTCTAGCTGTATAGAAAATACACGTTATGGACCCAATTAAAGATGTCTATAATTTTGGGTAGACCCTATGAATTTAACTCAAAACTTTATTTAATTAACATATTCAAAAAAACTAATCCTCCTGTAATTTTTTGTGACCACATTTCAACATGAGATGAAATTATTTATCATCATTTGTCGACATTTCATGCAAGTAGTTTTCACTATATTTAAAAATTTCCTGGAAAGAAATTACACAACACATAATTATTTATTAATGTTTTTTATGTGTGTGTGATGGGATTTAATGGGAACACATATAATTGGTTATGAAATTTAAAGAATTGTGATATAGGATTTCACATACTATAAATTTGACACCCAATACTTTTAAAACTCTTCTCCAGCATCGTGTAACCCTCTACACCTCTATTGCATACCGCAGATGCCCAACACACCTCAACCCTCAAATGAAACACCCATGTGTACCACCGTCTTTTATCTAAAAGCTTATGTGAAGCCCCTCCATGGTTTAATTCTCCTCTTCAAACCTCCTTCATTTATAAAAGACCATTCGCACACCTACCCATGTTATTAGTTCTTCCTTTTTAGATCTCTTTTATCTAATGCACCTGTTTCAAAATAGAAGAGGGACGGTTACTCATTGTTGGATAATGATTTAGAAATATGTTTTTATATCATTATTCCTTTAAATCTAGGATATATAACTTGAATCAAGATATCAACTTACGTCATTATTCTACTGAAATTTGGGCTTTCTATTAGTGCGCTCTCTTCATCACCATTCTTGAGGTAGGTGGTCGATAGTCCAAATACCAAAGTGTCATTTTAAATTGTGTATACATAATTGGATAATTTATATTTGAATAATAGAAATTGTGTTCTTGATTTAATAAAATAATCTAGTGAATTAAGTAATTAAAGTAATTGTTAAAATTGGTGATATTGTTATTATAGTTATGAATAATTAGTTTCGAATTAATTATGATTAAATTTTGATTGTTAATTCAGAATAATTAATTATTATGATAATTTTAAGAAATATATAATCGATTGAGACAGATCAATAAATTTATGAATTAATTATTGGGTTATTAAATTAATTGAGTTGGAATACTTAATTGGTGAATTAATTAATTAGAGTTATATGTTTATTTAATTGTAGAAAAAAGGATTAATCAGTGGTTGAATTAATTAATGACTATTATGTGATTGTTTTATTTTTTTAATTAAATAATTGGATTAATTAATTGATGAGTTAATTACACTAGGTTATGATATTATGTAATTATTTAATTAAATAAAATGATTAATTAGTGGATTAAGATATTAATGCGAGAAAAGAAATTTTTTAATCACTAAATTAAATAATATGATAAATTAATTGATTATTTAATTAATATGAGTAAATATATTATTTAGTTATTGATTTAAATAATGGTAATAGTTAATTTATTATTTAATTAATGTGAATGATGTGATTATTTTACAACTGAATTAAATAATGGGTTTAATTAATTGGTGAGTGAATTAATTAGAGTAAATAGATAATTTTATTTCTGAATTATGTGAAGGGATTAATTAAATGATGAACTAATGTATGTGTGAAATAGATTGATTAACAGATTAATTAAAATATAGGACTAATTAATTGGTGATTTAATTTATTTGAGTAATGAGATTATTTAATTTTTGAATTAAATAATGGGATTAATTAATTGATCAGATTGTTAATGCTAGTAATGGTATTATATAACTATTGAATTGAATAATATGATTAATTAATTGATAAGGTAATTAATAAGATAAATGGAATTATTTAATTTTTAAATTAAATAATTTCTATTAATTAATTGATGAATTAATTAATGTTTGTAAATTTCCTATTTAATTATTGAAGTAATAAATGGGAATAAATTCTTCTGATTTGATTAATAGAATTGACATGGTAAATTAATTAGATAATTAATTGAATGGTCTGCGATAGATTAATTAATTATGGAATTAATTAATGGAAATTATTTAGATTAATTTATTGGTGAATTAATTAGTTTATATAATATTATTATTTCCAAGATGGATTAAATAATTAGAGAATTAATAAGTGGTGATTATGTTGAAGATGTAATTGAAATGTTCATATTGATTAATTGTTGAGTTAATTAATGTATATTGTTGTGATGTTTCAATTTAATGAATGGGATTAATTAATAGGTATATTAATTAATTTGTATTTGTTTTCATAGTGGAAGGAGCAAGGATGACATTAAAGGTGAAATACATTTTATGGATCCTTGTGTTCTCTTTATAGATATTAGTGAACTATGATAAGGCTTCGAAAAAAATTCAAGGAGCCTTGGGATATTGAGGGGTATTTCATATAAATAGTACCATTTTGAGTATGGTTTTTTAATTTCAATGGGATCAGATCTACTTATGAGGCTGAAATTTGGTATATTTTCTATTCTATCAATCATATTGTCCTCAGAAACATGAATCCACTGTGGATTGAATCAGATTCAGAAGTCACCATTCAATCCCACGTATCCACTACTAGAGATGTACCTTAGAGAGTGATTTATTTGTTTATATTAAATTCCTAAAATATGTGAACTAACTTCATGTCATGGTCACACATGTTTATAGGGATGAAAAACATGTTTTGGTCACATTAATAAAGGGGGTAGTCATGTCGATGAGCACATTGTGGCCATGTAGGGCACCACAAAATTATCCATATTAGGTGGAATTGAATATGGAGGGAGTGACATAATTTTTTTTATATAGATACCCTTTGTATCATTCTCTATATTTGAAATTCCTTATAATAATGTAGGATTAGTTTTCATTGGTCCTTGACATTCCTTGTCGCATAAGACCCGGAGAGATTCCATTTCTTCATCTAAAGGACTGTGAATGATCTTGGAGGTTATCCAAGAGAATTACTATGTCATCTTCACCCTTTTCACGTCAAACAATTATGAATTATTTTTTACTCTCATTACACCATCGAGGTTAAATCCTTTGGTGTACGTTACTCACTCAAGAATGATTTACATTTTTTATGAATTTTATCAGATTTAAATTGTGATAATGAAGTCTAACCTGGACATTTAGATATTATATCCTTTGGGATAGTTCATACAATGGTACGATGATTTGAAATGGGTATTGAGGTTAGGGAGTCCTTAATAACCCATGTGTTTATATGGATAAATAAATAATAAATGACAATGTTATAACTATTATTTATGTGTTTTTCATATTTCATTATACAATTTACTACAAATTTATAGAGTATATTTGTTTTATACATCATTGGTCACGGCATATTATGTTGTACTCACACCCAACAAGGGGTTCCTAATCTGTTTCCAAATAGAATTTATTTTTGTAGTTCAAGGTATGGGAAATTTCCTTGTGTTATGTGAAAAAATTGGTAATGGATCAAGGTTGAGGGAACCATATCTTGTTCAGGACCATTATGGGAGTTGTTAGTGACGTTACCTTTGGGATCTCATTTTACACATGGAATGTACCTTAGAATTAAATATTTAATGTTCAGTATTGATATTGTATCTTTTTTTTTATCTTGTGATATAAGATTTTATGAGATTATATTATGCCATTCACTATGTATTTTCATATGTATTTCATCTAGTGTATTACAATGATAAATAATGAAATAAAAGGTTCTACAGTCTCCCTATGATAAAAATTAGACCCTCACTGCTCATCTGAAGCCTCTGGCTTACATGGAGACATGCGTGAGGTCATGTGATTTATCGGTTCAAGGAACCGATAAGTGGTACCTAGACTAGATCATTACAAAGTGTTATTAGAGGTCATATTTCTATTCTTATTATTTTGTCTCACTATTTTGGAATGGTAGAAATGAGACTAGGAAGGTTCGAGGAATGGATATGATCTTCTTAAATGGGAGTTGCTACCCCATTTAGAAGAGAAAATCGATCTTCCTACGGTGGGATTTTTATTATTATTGTCTTCTGTTATAGTTGATTGCCATTTCAACATGGGTGACACACCTATTTTGTGTTGTGATTATATTCTACTAATTTGTTTTGAAAATGACTCATAGACCTGAATGGAAGGAGTTTTGAGTCTTCATGCATCATTAAAATAACTCACGATTATTTTTCAACATGCATCCTTATTAGAATGAAAGTGAAAATATATTTTGGGTGAGATGTTGTACACAAACTGTTTTCCATTACTTGTGAAATAGAACATAAAATAGTCCGTAAAAAGAAATCGAGAATGATTGTAGAACATATAAAAGATGATATTAAATGGGGTATAAATGATAAAATATAATAATGAAAATGTGTTTATTCTTTTTAACTAGGACCTAGTTGAATGATGGTTAAGGGGAGTGATAACACCTCAATCATGACCATGAGGTATGAAAAAATGGAAAACTTCTTGTTGTGGCTTGTTGTGGTTTCAAACTAATGTAAATGTGATATATTTTGGTCATGGGTCCTATTATGTGTGTTTGTAATTATAGACATATTCCTCCACAATGAATACTTAACTTTATTTTAATTAATAGAAATCATATCCCCTACCTTGACATCATCTCAGGTACAATGAGAATGCAATGGATTTACACCTAGCTACCTCATTGTGTTTTTCTTCCAAATATATCCCCTTAGAGGCTTCTTATATGTAGTGGTAAATGTAGATCTATATAGTGGATGTTACACCATTAACAATTTATAGATGTGTTTCTCACGATTGACAAGAGGTTGATAAAGGTAGTGGATGTTGAGTTTCTTAGAAAAGTGATTTTATTGATGCTCTTAATGTGGGGGGAGATATATCAATTATAAGTGCATGGAAAAATTCCATTAGTTTGATGTGTGGGTTTCTTAATTCCATTGAAGTACCTATAATTTACATAATAAAATTCTTAGGGGACGTGCTAGGTGATCCATGGAGGTGGTGGATGTATGTCCTTTCTATGATGTTTTTTACATCATGTTTATGTGAAAATGTTGGATGTTTTCTTATGTTTCATAGGAATATATTACTGGAAAAATGATATTATATATTGTGAAAAATGATCTTTAGACTGAAGAATCTTTTGATGAGCATCCAATTCATGAGATGAATCACAATGAGAAGGTGTTTCAGGGATATACCATGCGAATCATTTGTATATTTTGGAATCATGGGTAGGTGTAGTAAAAAACACGCAAGGGAGAAGCTAATGTGATTGCTTAGTGGCTCGATATTTTTGTCTCAGAATCTTATAGGTTCGTGGCAGTGTAGCTTAAGGATAAGCTATTATAAGGTTTGGATATTATATAATCTATTCTTTTCTATGGGTGCTGCAGGATTAGGTGGTGAGTTTTAACATCACAAAAAAATACACATTGTAAACCCTTATTATGACATCAGTTGTTTTGGGAATAGAGTATAAATTTAGATCATGTATTGAATTAATTAACTATTTAAAAATTACACCATCTATAAATTTTTTTCACTATATGCCGACATGGACCAATTGTTGTTTTATCCATGTGTCAACATGTCACGAAAGTTTTTTGACCACTTGTAACCATGTCATGAAATGAAATTAAATAATTTGTAATTTAATTTAAATTTTGTTTTAATGGGTATGACATGATTTATTTTGGTAAAATTGAAAAAGGTTTATGACTATTACATGATGTTAAATTGGTATTCACACCATATAGATATGACTCTCAACACTTTAAAAACTCATTTGAATCATCACGTAACCCAGAGCACCCCCTTTTCCTTATTGCGAACACCCCCATGCACTACCTTCCTAGACCGAAACTCTTCCAAACATTTCCAAATTCCACCCACGAGAAAATTTCACCTTCGACTTTCTTCGATGATCATCTATTCACCACCATATTTGAATGGAGACAGTCCACACACCTCCCTAGAAAAGTGGTACTTCCCATTTAGATCCCACAATATATCCTCCTCCTTATTCCAAATATTAGAGGGATGTTTTCCAAAAATAGGATATATATTTAGATCTAGGTTTTCTAGATCCCGATTTATTTAAATCATGGATCTATGAATTGAATCAAACTATCATTCTACATCGTTATTTCATTGAAATGAGTGTTTTATGTTGGTGTGTGTTCTTTGTCACCATTCTTGAGTTAGGTAGTCTATAATTATAATCCCAAAGCCTAATTTGAAATTATTATTTTATAGTTTTAGAATATCTATTAGATATTTATCAATTTCATTATTGGTTGAATTAATTAATTTGTTAAATTTATTAATTAAAGGAAGTGATCAAATTAACAATATTAGGATTATAATTTATGGATAATAATTTGTTGATTTAATTATCAGGGAAAAGAGATTTATAATAATGAAGAATTAATTTTTAGATTAATTATTGAAATATTAAATTGATTGAGATATAACAATTAATTGATGAACTAATTATGGGGTTATATAATTTAGTGAGTTGGATTAATTAATTAATTGTAGAATTATTTAATGATAGCTGTGTCATTTTTTCAGTTCTTGATTTAAATAAAGGGATTGGATAATTAATTAATTAATTAGTGAGAGTTATGTGATTATTTATTTTTTGACCTAAATAATAGGATTAATTAATTTATGAATTAATTAATGTGGGGAATGAGATTATTTAAATGTTTAATTAAATAATTTGTCTAATTAATTGATGAATTAAGTAATTTGGGTAATCAAATTTTTTAATTTTTGAATTAAATGATATGATTAATTAATTGAGTAAATAATTAATCTGAGTAAAGAAATTGTTTAATTGTTTAATTAAATAATTGGACTAAATAATCAATGAATTAATTAATTCACATAATGATATTATTTATTTCGAATTAAATTATAGGATTAAATAATTGAAGAATTAATTAATGTCAGTAAGTAGATAAGTTAATAATTTATTTAAATACATGTATTAATTAATTAATGAAAAAATTAATGTTAAAAAATATAATATTTATTTATTGAATTAAATAATAATATTAGTATATTGATGAATTAGTTAATAGATATAATTAGATTGTTTAATTATTGAATTAAATAATAATATTAATTAAATAACAAATTAATTAATGTGAGTAATGAGATTATTTAATTATTAAATTATCTAAATAGGTGCATTAACTATCTAATTAATTAATTTGTTTAAATTGATTATTTAATTAATGATTTGAATAAAGTGATTAATAAATTATATATTAATTAATGGAAAATACATGGAAAATTAATTGTTGAATCAATTGATTTGTTTGGGTTAGATTAATTAATTAATAAATTAATTAATGGAAATGATTTTGAATAATAAATTTTTTAATTAATTAATGGATGTAATGATATGATTTTTGAGTTGGATTATTTATTGGGGGAATTATTTAATGGGGCTTATTATGTTGAAGTAATTAAATGAGTAAGATTAATTAATGAATTAATTAATTGTAATTATTGTAACGGTTCAATAGAATGATTTGGATTAACTAATTGTTAATTTAATTAATGTTGATTTCCCAGATAATTAATTTGTAACAACCCAAATATCCACAATATGTTTCCCTTTGAATAATAATATAATTAGCGCTTAACACAACTTCGAGTTCTATCACACCACAACCAATCAAACTAGCCATTATGAATAGTAATACTCACTTTTTGAAATTTTAAAAAATTTATTTTTCAAAATGGACTCCATTTATGGATTTGGAATATCAAAAATAGGTTAGGGTGAATTTTTTAAATTTTTCTGAAAACATTCTATTTTTGATGAATAGTGAAAAACACAGCCTTATTGCCTAAAATCAAATTTTATTAAAATAATAATAATTATTTTTTAACTATATTTTAATGTCAAAATAGATACATAATACCTATATTAGTCCAATGTAATTAGTTGAAATCATTTTAAAATAATATTAGGTATATAAAACATTATTTAATTTTTTTCTGTATTTGACCCACTTTCTAGGGATATTTCCAAATTTCCATAAAAAAATAATTTTACCTCTTATGTGAATTGAATTTTAAAAATCAATGAGTCATTGTTGATATAATTAAAAAAAAATTGTTCAATTGTATGAAAATAATTTTTTGTGAATAGTATCTTTGGGATTTTATTTACCACGGTTATAAGTAAATAAGATAATTAATGGTAAAAACTATATTATATTTACCCTAACACATGTACTAATTATATTTGGTATGCGTATTTCGACCAAAATAAATATATGGAAAAAATATGAGCCTTTTTGATCCACATGGATTATATTAGGACATTTATTATATTATTTAATGAAGAGTTAAAAGTGTTAATTTCATTGTTTAACATCTAAATCATTTTTCATATAGGGTTATACATAAGATAAATTTGACTATAAATATTAATTATAAAGCTAATAATATTTCCTATTTAATGGTGTTTTATTTATAAATTTTTTAAATTAAATAATTTAATTTTGTAATGGCACAATGATGATGAAGTAATTACATTAATAATTAATGTTTAAATTAATTGATATTTTAATTATTAAAATAAATGTAAATTGAGTCTTTTCATGCATTCCATGAATTTTATAAGTTAATAGTACATGTTATGGCTGATTAAATAATTTTTTTCATATTAATAAAGTTGTTATGAATTTCACCAAAACCTCATACTAAATAGTGTCAAAATTGACATTAATGAGTTTTCAAAAAAAATATTTTATTAAATAATATAATATTCATAAAAATATAAGGATAAACCAAAGGACATAGATAATATTATATATATAAATAATGAACCATGTGGGGTTCTCAGGGAAATTTTATAGTAAGTTTATTAACAATATATTAAAATAATTGAAGAAGACAAGGTAAAAGATAAACTATTTAACTAAGAGTTAAATCTAAAAGATAATGTTAATATGGGGACCTAAACTTGTCTAGAACATATTGTGTGAAATTTTTAGGACCCATTCCCACATTATACGTGAACTAAATCCTTTTTGATCCATTATAAACCGAATAAGTTTTTATAATAAAATAATATTTCAAGCTTTTCCTAAAGTGACCCAAACCTATATTATAAAAGGGTACTTCTCCTTCTCTCAAAATCACAACTCCAAATCCTTTTGGTACAGCCAAAACCTGCATAAATATCCCCCCAAGTACCCTAAATTCATCCTATATGCCTTAAATTGATCAGAAATTCAATTTATGGAGCCTTTTTTATCAAATAAATAGGAAGCACCCAAAGACGAGGTAATGATTCCATCACCTCTATCAAAGTTCTTTTATTCTTCCACTTACACATTCTTTGTTTTATCCATAAGAAAATAATAAATCCAGTACCTTCTACATATTTTTATGTTATTATAAATATTTTACAATCATACTATTTATTTTATCCATCCTATGAATGACAATGTCACTATACATGTGTACGCATGGCATACCGTCTCCACGTCGTGGTATAGTTTGTTATTCAAAACATCAATATTTGGATGGGTATAAAAATGAGTTTAATTGATGTAAATAATAAAAATAAAAATTTTAATTATTATTTATATATGATAACTATCCAATTATATATGATTTCACCATCTATAGAATGGTATTGTAACTCGTGCGTATGTACGGATTACCGTCTCTACGAACGCGATGTGATTCATTCTCCATCGTAACCTTTCAAGAATAATGTTCATTTTATGATTAAAAAAAATTTCTAAAAACTTAATATCATTCTGTATAGGAATCAAATAAATCCTATCCATAACAAACATGACATACCTATCAAAAAAATAAAGGCAAAAAAATCAGTTAACACTGAAAACAATGATACTTCTAAAATATTATTAACAGAGAAAGATTAGAATATCATATATTAAATCATATTTATGTATGTGGTTGATTTATAATTTAATAACAATGATTTAACTATTATAAAAGAGGTTAACTTACCCTCGACCAATGAAATGTACAAGGTAAGGGTTAATTTTACAATCTCTTTATTGTTTGGTTATACATGAGTATCTACTAGGACATATTTATCATCCAAATCAGTGTTTCATAAAAATATATTTCAATACATTTTTTAAAATATCCAAGAAAATGGTTTAATGTCATTTATACCCTTTTTTGACTTTTTATTAAAAAAAATTGTAATCATTCTTTCCTTCGATTTCCAAACAATGTAATTTATGACATTTTTGAAAAATTAAGGTAAGAATGTTTTTAACTCATACGGTGGGTGAAACTATTTTCTGCCATTATAACATTTACAAAGCTTTCCTTACAAGATTATAATAATATTTTCAAAATAAATTTTTTCTTTTATAATTATGTGACTTTTAAATGATTTCAAAATATAAAGACATATTTCTCTCAAATGATTTTGATTTCATCTATTTCAACATGCTTGTTTAAAGTTGATTTATTATGATACAATCTTCCATATTGTATTAATGGTTTTGTGATATGTGTGGCTGTGGATTTTTTTTATACTATTTGTGGTATATGTTTAATTCATTTACATTTTTTATGCTAGTTTTAATATGAATTTTTATGTTATGTTTCAACCTTTTCATATGAGGAATGCATTGCAGTTAGTAAGCGATGGGTGGAGCCTCTATAGCTTCTCGATGTATCGGTTGGTCTCCTGAGAAAAACTAGTGTCTTCAAACATGGCCTTGAAAACATCCTATTTGTAGTCTTGGAATGAGCGCTTGACTATGTGGTTATGATGTCCTGCATTATGCATTCAATCAATATGATATTAGCTATTGTTGTTTCAAGTGATTATTCGACTAGTATGATATCCAATTGAATAAGTAAATGGAATTATTTGATTTATCTTTTCCATATTATGCTGAATTTTATGTTTTAGAGGCTTGTGATTTATTCTTATACATTGCATTAAATGTTTATGCTTCTTTATGAAGGTTTCCGCTATATTTTTATCCTTATTGAGCATCTAATCTTACCCATTTCTTATGTTTAATTTTTCCTAGGATGCTAATATGTATATAATGATGGACCTACAAAAATATGATATGGGATTTGAGTTTGTTCAAAAGGGGACATAGTTTTGTTGTTTTTCTATTTAATAATTTAATGTATAACTTATGTTTGTATCTAGTACTACCAAGGCTATTAAACTAATAGGTCATTTGAGTCCTGATCTCTTTTGATCGTGCCAATGTTATTTAATAATTCACCGACTCTAGGTAACTAGTGTTAGAGTGTTATAGTTGGTATATGAGGAAGTTTATTGCAGACCTTGGATATTAGATTTTAAAAACCTATGATTAGAGAACATTACCCAAATATAAACATTGACGATTAGTATAGAAGAACTTCCTATAATTTTGGTAATATAGAGATTTTGTGTGTTTTCCAAAAAATAAATCCTTGTTTGGATATGAGCAAGTTGGGGTGGCTCTGGTACAATTGTACCTTGGTGTAAAAACTCCAACAAGGAGTTTCGGGTTTGACTTAGGGTATCCTGGTCAATGACAACGAGACATGTTTCACTCTTGGTTATGAAACTCCTAAGGGATATGCCTAGGATAATTCACATTTTCTTAAAAAACCATTATTAATGATATATGAGTAAATAATTTCTCTGTGAAAACATTTTTTATGATTATAGATTATATGCCTAAATTGTTCAATTTATGTTAAGTATTCTACTAGTTTGTAATTATGTATTACAATTCATAAACTAATCTAGTGTATGTCCTTGTTTAGAAATGGTTCCTAATGGAAGGAATAGAATTCGTATCAATGCATGTAACCCATGTAGGGACCACCCTCCTACTCAAGGTAATTATAGTTGTGTTGGTGATGTGACCGATGTTGAACAGCATATAACCATACTAGGACAACTTATATAGGTTATTAATAATAAACGTACCCGTATGGAGATCCCTGATCCCAAATGTGGAGGATCAATGTTAGACCTATTCATGAGGCAAGAACTACCAACATTCAATGGGACTACAAATCCATTTGTATCCTAGTAATGGATAAGTTCCTTAGATAAAGTAATTCTTGTTTTGGTGAGTAATGAAAGGGAAAAAAGTTGACAGAGAATTTTATCACCTCATAGGAGATACAGATTAATGGTCGTCATTAATTCAAAACATGAAGGAGTATGAAGTAGTATCAAGTATGGAATAGAGGGATTTTAAATAGATTTTCTTAGATAATTTATTTCCTCATGACCATCAAGGGGATATGGAAAGGCAATTTCTAAGAATGAGGAAAATGGAGGATGAGAATGTCACAAAGCATGAGGCTAACCTTACAAATTTAGCAAGTTAGGAAATAGATTATATACATATCCCAAGGAGTAAGATTGATTGATTCTTTGATAGGTTAAAACCATTTATCCATCGAGCATTAGTCTCAAAATTCTTCTCATCATACGTAGATATTGTCTCATGTGCTATCAAGTCAGAAAATAAATTATCTATGTCCTACGACTTTAATACAAAGTAGATGAAGAAGAGATCTGTTGAACACTCTAGAAATGGATATATGTGGATGAAGGGAAATGTTGAATTTCCATTCTAGAGTAAATGTGGGATGAAACACCCTGGTACATGCCTGAAGGGAATGGTATCTTTTTACAAGTGTGGTGGAGAGGGTCATCAAGATCATGATTGAAAGGGAAAGGAATTTTCATTCAATGTTCAATGATAAAATTATAGGGAAATGGGAAATTTGCAAATAAATTTCCTAAGCTCGAAGGAATCTTGCCTCAGAAAAGGACATGGGAGCAAGGCCAATATTTTGTGATCACTACTGCTGAGCATGAAGCTCCAAATGACATGGTGGCATGTATTTTAATAGTTTCCTCAAATTTAGCCAATTCTTTATTTGATTCTGGATCATTGCATTATTTCATATCTTTTCATTTCTCTACGAAAATTATATATTTCAAATTTGACTTAATAAGGTAGTCGTTAGTAAAAACACCAAATGGATGTTTCATTGAATCAATGTTTTTTCAATCAATTACCATTATGGAATATAAACTTTCTTTATCTACTGATCTTATTGTCATACCCATGATTGAATTTTATATAACCCTTAGTATGGATTTGTTTTCAGAGCATCATGCAAAAATTTATTATATGAAGAAGGAGGTTACAATTTTTGATGATGATAAGGAGTACCTTATCATTAGTATAGAAACATCACCATTTAATTCTTATCAAGATCCAACCCCAATAGCTCCACTAAATTCAAATATTAGGGAGGATGAATGTAAATTAACCTTGGGTGAAGAAATGAACGTTCAAATAGAGGACATAAATATTGATCAACAATATCTTTATGTCTTTCTGGTGGATTTACCTGTACATCCTCCAGAACAAGAAATTGAGTTTTCTATTGAATTGATGTATGGTTCAAGGCCTATATAGAACAGCCCTTATATAATGGCTGCTATGGAATTAGTGGAACTAATGATACAACTAATGGAATAGAGTAATAAAGGATTTATTCTCCCTAGTGTTTCTCCATGGGGAGCCCTTGTTCTTTGTGTTAAGAAGAAAGATGGATCTATGAGGTTGTGTATTGACTACAAGGAGATTAATGATATAACAATAGAGAACATGTATCCCATACATCACATTGATGATTTATTCAATCAACTTCATGGAGCTAAATATTTTTCAATGATTGACCTCCGATGTGGATATCATCATATGTGTGTGAAAAAGGAAGAAGTTTAAAATACATCATTTCGAACTAGGTATGGGCATTACGAGTTTATAGTAATGCCTTTTGGACTGACTAATTTACCCTTTGTTTTCATAGATCTAATGAATAGAGTTTTCAAGGAATATATTAATGACTTTTTAGTGGTATTTATTAATGATATCTTGGTTTACTCCAAAATCTATGAAGATCACCAAAATCACTAGGACACTATTCTAATGTATCTTAGAAGAAATGAATTATATGGTATGTTAAGCAAGCATGAAATCTGGATTCAGGAGATTTATATTGATGGCTATATTGTCTCTAAGGATTGAATCATTGTAGATCCATCTATGACAAGGGAAATCCAATAATTTCCAACACCGATGAGTATAATTAAGGTGCACAATTATTTTGGTTTAGTTGGTTATTTTTTGCGCTTTGTCTAGAATTTTGCCTAATTGGAAAACCCATTAACCAAGATCACACGTAAAGGGGTTAAATTTTTTTAGACAAAAGTGTGTGAAAAATGATTTGAATAACTAAATAGAAGATTATTCAATTCTTCTGTCTTGAATCTACCATTTTTGAATGAAGGGTTTTTTATTTATAGTGATGCTTCATAGAAAAGACTTGGTTGTGCCCTTATGTTGAATGATAAAGTTATTACCTATTCATCATGACAGCTGAAAATTCATAAACAAAACTATCCAACTCATTTTATTGAGATTGTATTAGTAATATTTTCTTTGATGATATGGGCACAAAATCTCTATGGTAATAAATATGAGTATATTTTGATTACAAGAGTTTTAAGTATATTTTATCACAAAAAGAGCTCAATATGAAAAAAAGGTGATGGCTTGAACTACTCAAGGATTTTGATATCACTATACACTACCACCCAGGGAAGGAAAATAAGGTGGCATATGCTTTCAGTAGAAAGGATTGTGGAGTTTTGAACAAGACGAGACTTTAAGGGGATCCTATATACAAGGATCTAGTAAAAATTGATATAGGGATAATCCTGAAAGGTGAAACATTGATACATTTTTTAATGGTTGCCAATCTATCTCTACTAGGAAGGATAAGAAGTTTTCAATCTAATTATAAGGAGTTTCAAAAAGAAAATTAATTCTTTTATTGATGGGAGAATGATTGACTTCATATATGATGATAGAATTTAGAAATTTGGGAAGAGAGTTTGTGTACCCGATATACATGATCTAAAAAAGGAATTGTTGGATGATTATTAAAGCCCTAATTTCTCTACACACCGTGGTAGCACTAAGATGTATATAGATTTTAAGGAACTTTATTTTTGGGACAACATGAAGATGTATGTTGTGGATTATGTGTCAAGGTTTATGGGTTTTCAATAGGAGAAGGGTGGAAGACAACATCCTAGAGGAATGATGAAATCTCTTCCCATACCTGAGTGGAAATTGGATGATATTAATATGAAAATTCCCTTGGGTATACCATAGACTCCTAGAAGGAATGAAGAAATATGAGTCATTTTTTGTCATCATAACAAGTCCAAACATTTTCATGCTATAAGAGAATATTTACCAATTCAACGTTTACCAAGACTATATATTAATTATGTTGTACGACATTATGGTGTAACCCAACCGATTGTTTCTGATCATCATCACCATTTTAAATCATGATTCAGGAAAAGTCTTCAGAATTCCCAAGATACTAAACTTCATTTGAGAACTTCATACCACCCTCAAACTGATGGACAATCAGAACAAACTATTCAAACCTTAGACGACATGTTGATATCTTGATCACTTGACATTCAATTTATGTGGGATCAGTATTTAAAAATGGTTGAATTTTTCTATAGTAATAGTATCCATTCAAGTATTCAAATGGTGCCATATGAAGAATTATACATGAAAAATATGTCACACACCAATATGTTGGGATATGTTGGTGAAAAAAAACTCATAGGCCATGTACTATTTGAGGAAGTAATTGAATAGGTGAAGATTGTCCAAACCCACTTCATAGAAGCTCAATGTAGCCAAAAGTGTTATACCGATAGCCAATGAAATTATTTGGAATTTCATATGAGTGATCATGTTTTCATGAAGGTATCTCTATGGAAGGGTGTTATACGATTCAGTAAGAAGGGTAAATAAAATCCCAGGTATATCAGGGCTTTCGAAATTCTAGAAATAATTGGAGTTGTAGCTTACCGTTTGGAAATGATGCCAAGTCTGTCCAAAGTTCATGATGTGTTCTACATATCACTGTTGACAAAATACATGCCTGACCCAACACATGTACATACATTTGAAGAAATAGATCTAGTGCCCGATCTATCATATTGTGACGATCCAATCAGAATTCTTGGTACTGGAGAAAAATTGTTGAGAAACCAGATGAATGGTCTGGTAAATGTTCTTTGGAGAATCCATAAAATGGAAGAGGTAACATGGGATCCTAAATAACATATGAGGGAGAACCACCCAAATCCTTTTATGCAGCAATATTCTAGAAATTTTGAGGAATAAATTATTTTAAGGAGGGAAAATTCAACACCCCATGCTTCCACAGTACGTTTCCCTTTGAAAAATACAATTGATTACGATGTACACAACTTCAAGTTCTAGCACACGATGATGAATAAACTAGTTATTATGAATAGTAATTCACACTTTTTGAAATTTTATAAATTTTATTTTACAAAATGGACTTGATTTTTGGATTCATAATTTCAAAATTATCTTAGGGTGAATTTTCGGTATATTTATGAAAAAAATATTTTTTTGATGAATAGTGAAAACACTAGGTTGTTGTCTAAAATCAGTAATAATTTAAATAATTCTTAATTTTTTTAAATTTATTTTAATGTTAAAATAGATACATAATACAAATATTAGTTTAATGTAATTCATTGAATTCATTTTATAATAAGATTATATATATATAATATTAATGAACCTTTTACCGTCTTTTACCCACCTTCTAGGGAGATTTTCATAAAAAATAATTTTACCACTTCTGGGAATTGAATTTCAAAAATTTGAGAGACATGGTTGAAATAAGAATGTAAATTGTTTTTCAATAGGATGAAGAAAATGTTTGGTGAAAATTGCTTTTGGATTTAATTTACCACAGTTATAAGTAAATAATGTAATTAAAGGAAAAATGATATTATAATTAGCCCAAAACATGTCCTAATTATACTAGATAGGTGTATTTCGACTTAAATCAACATTATGAACAAAATATGATCCTTTTTGATGTTCTTGGATTAGATTAGGACATTCATTATATTGTTTAAAGAAGAATTAAATGTGTTAATTTTAAATTTTAATAACTAACACATTTTTAATATAGGGTTATACATAAGATGAATTTGACTATAAATACTCATTAGAAATATAAAACGATTTCATAAATAATGGTGTTTTATTTATTATTTTTATTCATTAAATAATTAAATTTATTTATTACACAATGATGATGTAGTAATTACCTTATTAATGAAATATTAAAATAATTAATATTTTAAATATTAAAATTAATTTAAATTTTGACTTTCGATGAATTCCATGAATATTCTAAGTGAATATGACTTTTTAGGGTTGATTAAATAAATTTTTTTGAAGTAATAAAATTTCTTATGGATTTCAAAAAATGCATATACTAAATAGTGTCAAAATTGACATAAATGAGTTTTTAAAACAAATACCATTTTATTAAATAATATATTATTCCTAAAAATATGAGGATTAGAAAAAGGAAATATATAAGGTTATATATATCAATAATTAACCACTTTTATTTATATTATAATTTTAATGTATGTTTAGTAACCATTTATTATTATAATAAAATAATCCCTGGTAAAAGTTAAACTATTTAACTAAGAGTTAAATCTAAAAGATGCGGTAAATATGGTGACCTAAAATCCTCTAAAACCTATTAGTTGAGAGTTTTTAGAACCATACACACCTTATACTTTATATAAATCCTTTTGGATCCATTATAAACCGAATATGATTTTATAATAAAATAATATTTCAATCTTTTCTTAAAGTCACCCTCACCGCTCTTATAAAAGGGTACTTTCCCTTCTCTCAAAACCACACCTCCAAAGTGATTTGGCTTGGATAAACCCTGCTCAAATATCCTGCCAACTACCCTAACTTCAACATAGAATCGTTATATTTATTATAAATCCATCCTAAAGATCCTTTTTGATCAAATCAAAAGGAAGAACCTGAATAAGAGGTAATGATTTCATCACCTCTTTCAATGTTTTTTCTTCTTCCACATCCTCATTAAATTTTGTTTCTATAAAAAAATAATAACTCCATTAAATTTTAACTACTGTGATGCTATTATAAATATATTGCAACAATATTCACTATTCTATCAATCCTATGAATGAAAAAGTCACTATACATGCGTACGTACGGCTTACCCTCTCTAGGTCGTGGTATAGTTTGTTATTCAACTCTTCATTGGTTGGATGTGTATAATAATGAGTATAATTGATGTAAATAATAAATATATAATGGTAATGATTTTTTATATATTATATACCATCGAATTATATTCCATCAAATTATATATGATTTCACCATCAATAGAATGGTATTTTCGCACGTGCGTACATACGGATTGTCGCCTCCACGAACACGAGGAGATTCATTTCCCATTGTAACAATTCATGAATAATATTAATTTTATGATTAAAAATAATGTATAAAAACATAATATATTTATGGATATGAATCAAATACATCATTTCCATATCAAAAATGACTTACATAACAAAACATATACAGGAAAATGAATCAGTTAACACCCGAAACAATGATATTACTAAAATATTATTAACAAAGAAATATTAGAAGATCATATATGATATCATATTTATGTATGTGGTTCATTAATATTTTAATAAAAATTATTTATCTATTATACAGGAGTTTAACTTACACACGACCAAGGAAAATTACAACGCAAGGGTTAATTTTACAATCTCTTTATTATCCGAGGTTGTTTTTAAGAAAGTATCTATAGTGACTTCTTTATCATACAAATCCATGTTTCTTAGAAATGTATTTCTATACATTTTTTACTATTTCCTAGAATATGTTTTAATATCATTTATACACTTTATTTACTTTTTATAAAATGTTTTGAAAGTAATCTTTCCATCTTTTTCAAATCATGGTACTTTATGTCCTTTTTGACAAATAAAGGTAATATTGTTTTTTTAATGTACAAGACATGTGTAAATATTTTTTTTCCATCATAGCATCTTCGAAGAATCCGTTATAGTCTTATAATAATATTATCATAATAAATGTTTTATTTTATAATTATTTTTCTTTTAAATGATTTCAAAATTGAATGATATATTTCTCTCAAATAGTTTTGATTTCATCTATTTCATCATCAAAAGATGGATTTTACACTTGTTTGAAGTAGATTTATTTTGATAAAATATTAAATATTGTATTGAAGGACTTGTGATATGTTTGGTAGTGGATGTGTTATATTTATACCATTCCTGGTTTATGGTTAATGTATTAACCTTTTGTTTGCTAGTTTTAATATAAATTTTTATATTATATTTCAACCTTTTCAAATGAGGAATGCATTGGACATAGAATGTGACAGGTGGATATCGCTATAGATCCTCGATGAATATGTAGGTATCATGAGAAAAACTAGTTTCTTTGCCCATTAGATTGAGAAAATATTAATGTAAGTCTTTGCATGAGGCCTTGAATATGTGGTTATGATGTCCGACATTATGCATTCAGTCATTATTAAATTATCTATTTATATTATATGTGATTATTTTACTAGTAGAATAACCATGTGAATATGTAAATGGAATTGTTTGATTTATCTTTTCCATATTATGCTGAATATTATGTTTAAAAGGCATGGGTTTTACTCTTATAAATTCCCTTAAATGTTTATGCTTATTTATGAATGTTTCACCTATATTTTCCTCAATACTAAGCATCTGATCTCACCCCTTTCTTATGTTTTATTTGTCCCAAAATGCAGAGAAGTACATTATGATTGGCTTACAGGAATAGGATATGGGATATGAGTGTGTTAAAAAGAGGAAACAATGTTATTGTTTTTCAATTTCATAATTTTATGTAAAATTAATGTATGTATCTGGTACTTCCAAGAATACTAAACTTATCTATCATTCAAGAAATGATCTCTTGTGATCATGCCAATGTTATGTAATAATGCACTGACTCTAGGTAACTATGGTCAGGGCATTATATACTTGATAAAATAGGATAATTAATACTTGAATTGTTTTCTAAAAAAAATATTTTATAATTAAAAATATATGTGAAGAATTATTTATTATATTTTTATTTAAATAATTTAAGATAATTAAATATATAAATAATTTTGAGATATTTTGTATATAGAATTTAAAAAATAATTGTTAAATAAATTATTAGATATTGAGTATGAGGATATTTCTTAGTTAATGAATGAATTGATTATTGGGATTTATGTTCTTTATTTATTTGGGAATTAATTAAGGGGATTTATCTGATAAAATAATTTTTTAATTACTAATCAAATTCATGTGATTAGGAAATTATTATACAGACTAATATAATTGAACTGATTAATTGATTTTTAAAGTAATTAATGTAACTAATGTTACTATTTAATATTGAATTATCTATAGATTTTGATTATGTTAATAAATTATAGAATTAACTAATTTTATTGACATTATTAGTTAATCCTTAAATTAAAAAAAAAAGATCCTTTTATAAGTAGCCTAGTAATCTCAGATGCATATACAGAAGTAAAGCAAGTTGTGAATATTTTGTCGAAGAAATATTCTAGGGAGAAGAATATGATGTGCTATTTCAGGACCCCATTTTATTATGATCCAATGGTGGTGACATACATGTGTGGTGTCAAGTACTATCATCTTTTTAGTAATCCGTTGAATTCCTCGCTTAGATATCATGTTTTAAAAAATATTTTGGACCGATTTTGATCAGATCATGGACTATTGGGTAAATAATTGAAATTATTTATTTATTTATTTATTTATTGTATATGATTAGTTAAATTTTGAATTAAACATTATTTAGACATTTTTAATTAATTGATGAATTAATCAAAGTAAATTAATATTATTAATTAATAATATTATTAATTAATTTAAATGGGAATGATTAATTAGTTGACTAATTAATTACATGAATGGTTTTTCAAATAGGTTTTGGTAGTGATTATGTTTCATGGAGTATCTCCTCGGTAAAAACTAGGGCGTGGGTGAGTAATTTGAAAATAATATTGTCTGATATTCAATTAATCATATTTATAAAGATTGTGTGATCTTGTTGAGAAGAATCGTGAGAGCTTGTTTAGATAGACCGTGTGAGCCTGTTTAGTGGAAGGCCATTAGTGCATCCATTTTGTTTTTCAAGGGAATGTTATTGATCTTAGAGGATGGACTATGGAAATATAGTGAAAGATACCACTTTTACTATTAAATAATTATTCTTTTTCTAGTTTTTCACACGATAGACCATTATGGTTAGAGTGCTACGTACACATTACTCATACCAGATATGCTTATATGGTTTATGTATTTCATCATATAAAAATTATGATAATTAATTTTAACATGGAAATTTAGACATTATATCCCATGGAGATATTTTAGGCTCTAGAAAGATGAACCGAAGATCATATTTCAGTTCGGGTTTCATCAGGAACCCATGTGTTTATGTGGTTAAATAAAGGATAATTTATAATTTTATAACTTATTTTTATGTATTTTTATTATTTCATTATAAAAATTCATAAAGTATTATAAAATATATTTGTTTTAGGCACCATTGGCGATTTCCTACTGAGTTATAATCACTCCTTACTCAGGCTTCCTTATTATACCAGGATATAATTTGTTGTTTCATTAGAAGATAATAGAATAGTCCTTGTATTAGATGGATGAATTGGGGGGGTGGGGAATGATTGAGGGAACATGATATGGTTTTACACAATCCTGGGAGTTGTTAGTGTCAATAGCATTAGGATTGAAATTGACACATAGAATGTATATTATAATTTCATTTTGTATGCTTCTTTTTGATATTGTATCTCTAGTTTGGGTCATCTGGCAATACTGGATTTGATGAGATTATGTTATATCATGAAATGATAATTTTTTATTTATTTACACTAGTGTATTAAGCTAATAATGTAATAAAAATATTTTTATAGTCTACCCATGATTGATATTTGACCCTAACTACTAATCGACAACCTCTGGTGAATGGGGGGCCTGCTTGAGGTCATGTGACTAACCGGTTTTGGGTACCTGTATGTGGAAAAGACGCCAGAAAATTATATTAAGACATCATCTAGATAAGATATAATGGGAATTTAAATGTTTTATAGACTAACATATAACTAAGTTTTTAAGTTGGAGAAAATTAGTGGTTGTGGGATATACAAACATAGAGGAATAGTGTAAATATTTATAGGATGTGATTGAGTTATTTAGTAAAAAACAATATAATGATCAGTGGAAGGTCCAGGGTCTAAAAATTATAAATCTCTGATGATTTAAATAACCAAAAATTCAGAAAATTTATTTTTATTAGGAAAAAATATTTTCTTAAAGCCTAATAATCTTATTTGACTATTATTATGTTGTCATTAATGATCGTAATAACACTAAAGGATAAAAATACAACAACATAGATATCTCTAGAATTTAAAGAAATTATTCCTTAGATAAGTTTCCACAAAAAATTTTAAATTAATGAGTTTTATTTCCATGAATTTTATCCAATGTATCCTTAATCACATTAAACCTAAAGATAAGATTAATAATTTGGGATTATGGTTAACAATAATATTGAAATCACATGATGGGATCCATCAGTCATATCATAATTAATATATATTTTATTTTAATGTTCCAAAAATTTGTTAGATGTTTTATGAATTTTATTATTAAAATACTATATATAAATATACATCTAAAATTTAAATATAGATTCCCAGTGAATACATGATTCAT
The DNA here is from genome assembly GCA_963277665.1 of Viscum album. Classification (NCBI taxonomy): domain Eukaryota; kingdom Viridiplantae; phylum Streptophyta; class Magnoliopsida; order Santalales; family Viscaceae; genus Viscum; species Viscum album. The sequence continues at coordinate 1,597,483,638 of OY728150.1, forward strand.
TATCCTTAAACTTGGTCTATCATTTAACCATGTAAATTCATTTTAATTATCTATTGAATTCCTTCATATTAGTTTGTAATAAAAATGATAATTATCCTAAATATATCTCGAGAGTCTTTAAATCTATGTTCATAGTAAGGACCATTTTCATGTACTAGGTTGCACTCAAGTATGGTCTAATACACCTTTTCAGAAATATTACACCAAGTTATATCTATTCTAGAAACGCATTTGCATATAGTATCTATAAAAGGATTTATTTCATTGATGACTCACATAATCTACACCTTACCAACATTATATGTTATACATCTAAACATATCCTAAAAATATATCTTATAATTATGTTTTCTAATATATGTTTCCATAAATCAAGTTTCCCATTTAAATTCTAAACGTTCCATAACATAATGTGTAGATACCTTGATGTAGAATCCCAGAGCTAGTTTCTTGTACCCTTACATATGCCTGATTATAAGGAATTAAATATCGATGGAAAAAAGATCATATATTATTATTCAACTAGATATATACATGAGTCTTGTATAACAAATGAATATATAATTACATCATACTTTTTTTCTAGGACATTTTTTTCGTACTTATCATATCCATTATTTTATATCATAGAACAACTTGTTAAATTCATGGGGAATGGAATCTAAATAAGGGTGAGCTAAAATTCTCCTTATGGTTAAATAATACATTTACAATAATGAATCAATGAGAATAATAATTATTTCTAGGTAAATATATGAACATACAAGACCTGTAATAAATAAACTATGATGGAAGAACGTAAATAATATGGTGAGGTAAATGAATAAAAAACATACCATTTAAATAATTATATTAGACATAATCAATATGGAACGGTAAGATACCAATGAGCCTATACCCAAGTGGTGAGAGCTCATTCTTGGAATCTAAAAATCCTAGAATTAAATCTGATTAGGGAAACACTTCCAAAGTAATATAACATCACTATAGCAGGTCACTATAGAAGTACTATATCAATGGTGGATCTATAGTGGTGGTGGTACTATAGTAGGTACTCTATCATTCGTTTACTGTAATAGTATTATTCACCAGAGGGCCATTTTGGCCAAAATATGGGCTTTGGGCCTTGTTGATTGGCTTTCATACCCCCTAGGACTTTTAGCTATGTAATGGGTATTCCTCTACCCATTAAAAAAGAGGACTTCCCTTTAATAATAAAATTATGTCTTTATCCTCGATATTTTGAAAAAATGAATTTATTAAACAAAAAAAAATTCAACAAAATCAATAAAATGAGAATTAAATTCATACATATACATTTTTCTTGTGAATTTCTCATGGATAATAAATAATGAATTAAAATTATGGTAATTTTTAATTATTGGACATCATATCTAAAGCACATGAAACCCTCTACTATCTCATACATGACATATTTTAAATGTAAATTTCATTTAATTTCCATTCATTCTTTGTTTTGGGGGTTTCCCAAACTTTTATAGAGTAATGGGTGAGTTTTCATGAATTGGCCCAAACCACGAGCTCAATTCTAGATTAGAAAATAAATTTAGATTCCTTTATAACTCAATATTTTTTTAGCACTTTTCATCCATTACAATTCCTACATGTCATACCCTGACCTGTGAACACCACAAAATTAATTTCGACCATTTAGAAATCAATAATCATTGTGGGTTTTAGTTTATATTTAAGGGATTGGGCCTGCCCGAAATCCCAATTCCTACATTAAAAAAAATTTAATTCATTTATAACTCATTAAATTTTTAAGTTTTTTGGTGATTCCAACTCCCACCTGAGCCCACATACATAAGGCCCGCCCCCCATTATCTCCTCCCCCAATTGGGAGCTCAATAGAATCTCCAAATCGGGCCAAACCTCTCTAGATTTCACAAATCGCCAAGATTTGAAGAGGTAAATTGATCCTTTCATAAATCCTTATATTTTAACATTTTCCCCCATTTTAGTTCCTACATGATCTCATCAACCTTGTTCAATACTCCATTAAATTTTTAGCTGTTTAAAAATTCATATTATGGTGGATTTTGGGTCGTTTTCTTCAACATTGTTTTGGGTTAGTGTTTCTCTCTTAAATTCTTTCCTTCTCCTTAGGGTTTCCTCCCTCTTTCATATTTTTATAGAGGGTACAAAAGTTATGGTTCATACCTAGGGTTTTATTTGGCGTATTTTTGGTGAAATATTATGGTTTAGGGTTCATTTTTTACTTCCTTGTGGTGCGATGGAGGTGTGGTTAAGGTTTCACACCAAGATTCAAGTGTTTTGACTCAAAATGTAGGTGGTTCCATGTGTAAAAAATTATTCATGAGCTAGATTTTTGTATTTACTCATTTTTCATATTCCTCTTATGATGGGTGTGGCTCGAAAACTATTTATAATTGATTTGGTTACCTGTTAAATTTTATAGTTTCTCTTTAACATGAAATTTGGTGTTTTCACGTGTAACACATGAGGTATTATTTGGGTGTAATTTTTTAACTTATGAAATTGGTTTAATAAATCATTTTGGCATGAAAAATATGGTTTGGGAATGTATTAGTGTAATGTGGTCCCAAAATATTGTTTTTGAAAAGGTTTGATGTGTAAAACATTGTTATACTTCTTGAGAGCATTTTATGAAAATGTGTGTTTTCATTTGTATCTTTTGTGGTATTATTTAAGGTTATTTTATAACACATGAATATGGTTTTATAAATGTATCTAGGGCTGTCAATTCTGTTTTGGGTTATAATTGGAATGGTTTCAGTCATAAATAGGGATTTTGAAATGGGTTTTGTGTGCATGGCATAGTTACAGCCCTTCAGTTTGTTTTATGAAAATTGTGAATGTTTTGTTTGGTTAAACAATGTGGGTAAAAGAGTATATATGTACAGTTTTGGGGGTGTGTTCACCTAATATGGGTTTTTTAAAGGTTAGGTGGTTATTTAAGATGTCAAATATTTTTTTATAATGTTTTATAAAGTGCTGAAATGTTTTAGAAAATCGATAGAGATCTACAAAACATGGTTGTGGGGTGTTTTGTGAGAGTATATTGTGAAAAGTGAATTTTTCTTCACAAAATATGTATTATATGATATTTGAGTGGGCTGTTATGTGAGTTATAATGTCTTGGAATGGTTTATAAAAATTGTTTAAATGGTTTGTCGAAGCGTTAACAAAATGTGAAAAAGTGTTGTGGGCTATTTTGGTGTGAGTTGGATTTCAAAATCAATTTGAATGAAAAGTTGAATTTTGTGACTTGTGTGGTAGATATGTGGGCTATTGTGTAAATTTGTGATATGGAAATGATATTTTCATGTGAAAAGTATATTTTATGACTTTTTGAACTTGTTTGAGCACAATGGGAAAACTCGAGTATCTTAGTCGGTGGATGCGTACTTGTACGCTAGTGAATCTATGGGGTTTGGCCTTAGTTTCACTTACCAAGATTAATGCTTACAAATATAACTAAACCATGATTATGATTATTAGGTACCACTAGGTTATGGGTATGTTCCCTACTAGTGTCTCGTGCACGAGAACAAATATTTGTGATGGTTACTCTCACCGAGATACGAGGTACCTGGGACCCACAACAAGCTAGTTCCTAGAGGTTATTTTCATATTTCTTGTTCTCATTAAATCCTTTATAATTACCATTCACATATGGTATATTTTTCTTTAAAATTCATTATCCTTGGAATTTATTTGGAAAGTGTTGATTCTTTAAATTACCCACTTGAAAACTGCTTTTTTTAAGTTGGATCTTTTATAAATTTTAACTTGAAATTATATGTTTCTAAAAACTTGCATGATTTTAATCATCGAATGTTTATCTCATGGAATATATTAGTGGCTGTATCCTACTAGGAATTGTATAACACCCTACTTACACCCTTGGGTGTAAGTATATTTGATTTTTTTGTCACGGGTTGGGTAAAGTTTTTAGTTCCAGTGGTTCGGGTTTCTAGCAGGTCCTTGGTGGTGAAGTATTATGGAGATAGCTTGAGGGTGGTTCCCCATTCCATGAAGGTTCTTGGCTATCCATTTTTGGTTTTTCACCTTTATAATGACTTTTTACATTGTTTCAAATCCTGTAATTTAGTTTTGAATTTTTGTAAAAGAATTTTTTAGTTGAAAATTCCAGATTTTTTTTGAATTCATTTATTGTTTAGTGTTTATAATATCAGGTAAATCATTCACAAACATCAATTTCTGAAACTCGAGAACGTTTGCTAGCCTATGGGGATCAGGAACACCGTTTGGGTCTTGTCACAGGTCATGGTTGGTGCCGAGTTCAGTGGTGACAAGATTCGGTTCGTGACAAAAAGGTATCAAATGAGGTTCACTCTATTTGGGTCATATAATTTGGGGAACAGTCGTGATAGTCTAGAGTTAGGATTGTCGGGAATTGGGATTCTGGTTAGGAGTAGTATGGCTGATCACCACACCTCATGACATGATTCAATTTTCTAGGGGAAGTTGAGACTTTTCTGAGTCCTTTGATTTTCTTGGTTTGATGATGATTAGTTGAAATGAAAAGAGTGTTGGGTTAATTGTCTCAGAGATCTCGCAGGGTCAGGAAAGCCATGTGGAGCCACAGTTATTTCCCAAGAATACACACTATGAAGGTGAATTTATTATAATATGGCCTCCAACCATATATCCATGTCACCCACTGAAACTTTTTTTTATTGCATTATCATGTCTTCTTTAGTTTTGAAATCATGGAACGTTGGTTTTAAATTGACATAGTTTTAGGAAGCGTAATGTTTTTGTGAATTTATTATCTAATAAAATGGGAATGGTTAGATTTATAAAAATAGAGAACTGAATTTTTAGAATGTTATTGGAATGGAAAATGGTGTGTTTGAACCTCTTTTGAAATCATGATATATGTCAAGGTTGGTTTTGAAAAAGTGTATCCAGTAGAGTTTTCTAAACTATTGAAAGGGTTTTTAATTGAATGAGATGATTTGAAATTGATCTGAATAAATTTAATGTGTGTTTTTATAGGAATTATTGTGCCTTTCTAAAAAAATTAATGTGTTAATTTGGGTTCGATCTTGTGGTCAGCGGTCTTGAGAAAAAGGATGTATTGGTTGATTGTTTTAGTTTCGAAAAGTGGAATGAGTTTTTGTATTAAACTTTGGTATTTTCATGAGATACCACATGCATGGGGTTATATGGTATTATGGATGGTTAATGGAATGAACAGATTACTTTTGTGATGGATATGAGGAGGGTACCTGATGTGGAACAGAAACATGCATGTGTGAGACCTATGGGGTACCATTGGTGTATATTCTTACCACTGAACCATTTGTTTTTAAAAAGATGATTTTAAAAAAACTTGATGTCATGATGACTAGTTTGGGATGGTGTGTATTTTGGGTTTTTGAAAATGTTGATGTTGTGGGATGTTTTGAGTCTAAGAACCCCTCTTGTTTGAACTGTGTTTTGGGATTGTGTTTGGTTGGTAAGATCTGTTGAAGGGCCGGTTAGTGTTTTCTTCTAAGAAATGTTTTGGGATACCTTTATAGTGGTTCCCTTCATGTTTTTGGATCTGGTTGTGGTGTGTCTAGACAAATGGACCATCTTGGTTGGGTCCTTAGGTTCAATCATTGGATAAGGTACACCCCATTAAGGGTTAGTTCACGACTGAAGGGAATCCCAGATTCTTTCTCCTTTGTAAAATCTTCCAGTTGATCATTATAAGGAATAATTTTTTTTCATGCTCTTTAGATAGAGTCTACACCATTTCCTTTCTTGGTTCATCTAATACTTTAATAGTAGAGGATTTCATGTGGAAGGTTGGAAGAAGCATTGCTTAATTAAGCTACTAGATTCATCGAAGGTGGAAGTGGTGTAGGGTTGTTAGTGTGGATGAGTGTCTCGATGGTGTCTAAGAGGACCTCTGGGTTCTTCACAGTTTCCTTGAAGCATGAGTTCATTTTAAAACACCAGTGTGGGAAATGTGGTCCCGATTTGATATTGTGGGAACTTTCTAGAATTGTGTGTTGTTTGGGGATGTTGTATAGGGTCCCTCTCCATGCATTGTTTATATTAGTCATAATGGTCATGTACGACGATGCCTTGTGATGTCATGTGCTCGATTGACCATAAAGGTGAAAGTCGTACAATCATTTGAGAGTCTCTGTTATGTTGGGATAATTCCTCCCTTGGAAAAACCTAAAAATATTCAATTTTAGAGGAAGGTGATATAGGTGTTCTTTACATCTATTGTTTCTTAACCGAAAAAACAAGGTGTGATGTGTGTGCATATTCAAAGACCTTGTTTCAGTGAAATATCATGTTTGGGTAATGTGAGTTTGGAATGTGTTATGTCTAGGAAAACTTATCGGTGATTGTTGTGTAGTTGTTGGTTGCACTAATGGAAGAATTTCCATTCAGGTGGTTTGCAAAGCCTAACTATGAGGCCGAAGATGCTTCAATCATTGAGCTCCAGCCATAGGTCTCGGAGAGAAGCTGACTCATAGTCAAGGGAAATCCTAGGGTCATTTAAACCCTTGTACAATGTCATATCCTCAACATTAAAAATAGAAAGACTTTAAACCTCTGGTGTTATCATATATTCTCTGTTGTTCACATTATATGGAAATAGGTGTAGGGCCTTGTACCCATGACATTGCCTAATGTCATTCCCACACCCTTTGGTTTCAAATGATTCATTGCATAATGTTTGGAAATTTTGATAGAAATGTTGAGGACACAGTTTTTGCACAATTAGTAGTGACTGTGTTCGAGGAAGCCATGCTGAAAGAATGATCTGCACAGTTAGGGCATGGTTTCCCAAACCGTGCGGACTAACCCTAGAACCTTCCCAAATCAGTAAATTTTTTTCTGTCTTTTTGTGTCAGCCCATTATGGTTGGTTATTATGGTGGGGAGACCCACTATGAAACTGATGTACATTCATTCATAAAATTGTAATGGAATTATACCCTTTGTTCTAGGGAGTCCATTCAGGCCTCCCCTGCTGGTGTCCAAATTCTGTCTCGAAAAAATATAGGTTATCTCTTTTGGAGGGGAGCCTATTTGTGTCCCCCCCATACCAATAACTATGATTTATCCATGGTCTTGGCTTGGTGGTTGGTAGTCTCATTTGAAACTATCTCTCTACCTACATCTTCCATGAGTAAACATTGGAATTGGAGAGTGCCCAATGGTTTAGTTAAAGTAAGGTAAGTGTAAACCTGTTCGAAGTTGTTGTTCGTTTAGGTGAATTTCTTGAGTCTTGTTTGGATAGTGTTTGAGAGTATTATTTTGGGATAAAGTATGAATGTGATTGATAATTTCATGAATGTGTTGTATGTTTGTGTTGTGAGATTAATCCTTCGTTAATTGATCACTGAAGGTTTTTTGGCCTTTAGGGGTGAAACATGGCGAGGGAGTGCCTCTGGGGTTCTCAGTAGGTTTTGGTTGTCGTGTTCGCCATATTGTGGAATTCCAGGGATGGAAAGTGTTCTTGGTGGGGACAAAATTCACATAAATGACATATTGTAAAGGTAAATTTTATTTAATTTCCATTCAGGCTTTGTTTTTGGGGTTTCCCAAGCTTTTATGGAGGAATGGGTGTGTTTTCATGAATTGTGCCAAACCATGACCTCGATTCTAGATTTAAAAAGAAATTTAGAATCATTTATAAATCCCTCATTTTTCAACATTTTTCATCCATTAAAATTTCTACTTTTCATCCCCTGACTAATGAATACCTTAAAATTAAATTAGACCATTTATAAATCTATAATCATGGTGGGTTTTAGTTATTATTTAAGAGATTATGCCTGCCCGAAAGCCCATTTCCTGCATTAAAAATAATTTTTATTTCTTTAATAATGCATTAAATTTGTGTGTTTTTTTGGTGATTCCAACTCCCCCTGATCCCAAATACATAAGGCGAGCACCCATTATCTCCTACCCCAATTTGGAGCTCAATAGTATCGGGAAATCGGGAAAAACCTTTCTGGATTTCACGAATCACCATGATTTGAGGAGGTAAATTGATCCTTTCATAAATTCTTCTATTTTTACTGTTTCCCCCCATTCCATTTCCTACATGATCTCATCATCATTTTTCGAAACTCCCTTAAATTTTTAGCTGTTTTAAAATTCATATTCTGGTGGATTTTGGGTTGTTTTCTTCAAGATTGATTTGGGTAAGTGTTTCACTCTATAGTTCCTTCCCTCTCCCCTGGGTTTCCTCCCTCTTTAATAAATTTATAGAGTGTACATAAGTTAGGGTTCATACCTAAGGTTTTATATAGGGTATTTTTGGTGAAATATTATGGTTTAGGGTTCGTTTTCACTTCCCTGTTGTGTGGCGGGGGGTGCGGTTGTGGGTCTGCACCATGATTTTTGGGTATTGACTCAAAAGGTTGGTGGTTCCATGTATAAACAATTATTGATGAGTTATATTTATATATTTACTCATTTTAATATTCCACATATGTTGGGTGTGGTGCAAAAACTGTTTATGATTGATTTTGTTTAGTGTTAAATTTTATAATTGCTTTTTAACTTCAAATTGGTTGTTTTCATGTGTAACTCATGGGGTATTATTTGGGTGTAATTTTATAACTTATGGAATCAGTTTAATAAATATTTTTTGGCCTGAAAATTATGGTTTGGTAATGTATTAGTGTAATTTGGTCCTTAAAAGAGGGATTTTGAATAGGTTTTATGTGAAATACATTGTTATACTCCGTGAGAGCATTTTATAAAAATATGTGTTTTCATTTGTATATATTGTGGTATTATTCAAGGTTATTTAATAACACATTGATGTGTTCTTATAAATGCATATAGGGCTTACAATTCTGTTTTGGATAGGAATTGGTAAGGTTTTGGTCTTAAATGGGGGTTTTGAAATGGGTTTTGTGTGCATGACATAATTACACCCCTTGAGTTTGTTTTATGAAAATTGTGCATGTTTTTTTGGTTAAAAAGTGGGTAAAAGGGTGTATATGTACTGTTTTGGGGGGTTTGTTCATCTAATATGGGGTTTTTAAACGTAATATGGTTACTTAAGATGTCAAATATTTTGTTTAGAATGTTTTATAAAGTGCTGAAATGTTTTTGAAAATCGAAAGAGAGCTACAAAGCATGGTTGTGGACTGTTTTGTGAGATTAGGTTGTGAAAAATGAATTTTGATGAGGAAAGAGGTATTATATGATATTTTAGTGGGTTTTTATGTGATTTATAATGTCTTTTAATGGTTTATAAAAATTGTTTAAAGGATTTGTGGAAGTGTTAAAGAAATGTGAAAAGTGTTGTGGGCTATTTTGGTGTGAGTGGGATTTCAAAATCAATTTGAATGAAAAGTGAACTTTTGGGACTTTTGTGGTATACATGTGGTCTTTTTGGTGAATTTTTGATATGTAAATGATATTTTCATGTGAGATGTATATTTCTTGACTTGTTGAACTTGTTTGAGTACAAATGGAAAACCCGAGTATCTAGGTAGGTGGACGTGTACGAGTATGCTAGTGAATCTGTGGGGTTTGGCCTAAGTTTCACTTAGAAATATTGATGCTTACAACTCTAACTAAACAACGATTATGATGATTGGGGCACTAGGTTATGGGTACGTTTAATACTAGTGTCTTGTGCATGATAAGAGATATTTGTGATGGTTACTATCACCGAGATACGAGGTACCTGGGACCCACAACAAGCTAGTGCCTAGGGGTTATTTTCATATTTCTTGTGATCATTATATCCTTTATAGTTTCCATAGTCATAAATTATATTTGTATGTAAAATTAAGTAGCTTGGTAATTTATTTTAAAAGTGTCGATTCTTTAAATTATCCACATGAAAACTTCTTTTTTAAGTTGTATCTTTTATAAATTGTAACATCAAATTATATGTTTTTGAAAATAGGCATGCTTTTCATCTTTGAATTTTTATCACATTGATTCTCTTAGTGGTGGTATCTTAATGTTAATTGGATCACAACCTACTTAAACACTTGGGTGTAAGTAGACTTGGTTTATTTTATTGTCGTAGGTTGGTTATAGTTTTTAGTTACAGTGGTTCGGGTTTCTAGCATGTCCTTGGTGGTGAAGTCTTGTGAAGATGGCTCGAGTGCGGTTCCCCATGCCATGAGGATTCTCGGATATCTATTTTTGGTTTTGTTCCTTTGTAATGGCCTTTTTACATTGTTTCAAATCATGTAATTCTGTTCTAAATTTTTGGAAAAGAAGGGTTTAGTTGAAAAATCTAGTTTTGTTTATTTGAGTTCATTTGTTGTTTGGTGTTTATAAAATTGGGTAAATAATTCCCAAACGTCATTTTATAATAACCAGGAACATGTGCCAGCCCATGGGGATCGGGAACACCCTTCGGGTCTTGTCACGGGTCAGGTTTGGTGCTGAGTTCAGTGGTGACCAGATTCAGTTCGTGACATATACTATTAAGATCAATCCTCAAGACAGTATAAATATGTAGGTAGAAACCAAGGTAATTTGGAAAACTAATTTGTGTCATGATAACTTCTTGACGAATCAAGGCTCTATATAATGTTTGTGCCTCACCTGTCACTACATGTCCAAGTAAATCCTCATATCATGTAATCTATTTCACTAATAAACAATATGTGTTATCAAATATCCATATTAAATAGAGAATACAATTTTATAAATATTTCTATATATAATAAAATAATATTTATAGTAAAGATCGTATGATAAAATGATATACAATTTTGGAAATAAATTTATCCCGGATAAATTAAATTTATAATTATGGGAATGTAAAATTTCAATGATCATATAGAAAATAAATATTTCAAGGGGGATAATAAAGGAATAATGTGAATGTCAATACAATCCTTGTCCAAATAAATCATAATCATTCCAAAGGATTAATAAGGATAGAATGAATATAATATATCTAATGTGGAGTAAAATTTAATATTTATAATAATTATTTAATAAATATGTTATTAAATAATATTTTTCAAACATTCTTGAGAAAAATATCATTTTTATTTTTCTAGAAACTTTTAAAAATTATTTTCACTGAATGTCACTATAGAAAAGAATTTTATTAAATGGATCCTTTTAAAAACATAAGGAATTATTTAAATAAATGATGGTAGTTAAATTCATAAATGTCATATAAGAGAAAAAGAGTATTCCTTTTTCATGGAAAAAAGTTATAACAATTCATTTTTCAGAAAGATACAAGAAGATTACATTAAGAACATTTTTTTAAGACAAAAATGATATGATTTTATATAAAATCATTTTGACAAGGAATAATAAATTTTAATATTTTTTATAAATTTTTTTTCTAGAATAAAATATGTTCTCTATAAAATCCTGGCAGGGACTAATTTTTGGGTTACTGTAGCAACATTGTAGTAGTACTGTAGCGGCAGCAGAACTGTAGCGGCAACGACACTGTATGGTGGAGGCACTGTTTCAAGAACTGTAGTGGTGGCGGTACTTTAGCAGGTACAGTAGCGGCCAAGGTATTGTAGTAGTACTTTTCCCCAAGGGGCTCTTTGGGCAAAAAAATGGGCTTTCAAGCCTTGTTTCAGGCCACTTGGCCTCGGGCCTTCAGGCTATATAATGGGTCTCCATCTACCCAGTCTAAAGAGGTCTTTGCATAAAAAATAAAAAGTGGCATCGACCCTAACCTTAAAAAAAAGAAAATATGTTCCCTGAGATATGAGATAAATGAAGATGCAATATCATGAAAACCATTCATAAATAATTTTTACATCCAAAGAGTCAAAAAAAATGGTTATATCACATGATACATTTCATTAACAACAATTGGGGAATAAAATAATTTTTTTTATTGAACAATGTTCTTAGAAATTCTATTAATGGAATTTTATGAATATGAAATCTTGACTAGAATGAGATTTTGAAATAAACCCATTAAATAAGCATACCATTTATGTGAGAATTGATCAATTAATTGATTATTTCTATAAACATAAAATCTACATATAATAAGTGAACATAAATAAATATATAGTACTTTTAATTATAAACTAAATAACAAAACATCAATGAAAATGAGAAAGTAATATAATCCAATGAAGATAAAGTGGGTTTTAAAATTCATTACCATGTGGTAACTTTTAATTAAAATCCCCATTGAATAAATAATATAAATTGAAACGTAATATAAAAATAAGATAAGTTAATTCATGATATAATATATCCAAATTTGTTTTATATACATTACAAAAAAAGAAGGTAGTGAAAATGACATTTGTCTCACAGATGTAAAAAGTGAGATGAAAAAATCTCACTACTTTGAAAAGATTGAATTTTAATCCCCATTAAAGAAACAATTTCAAATAAATCTTAAAATACTTTTAATTAAAACATATTCATGATATAAAGTTGAATAGTGGTCAAATATACACCATAAAAATATATAAATGGTGAATGCCTCACTGAATGGAAAGTGATACATGAATCCCTTACCTTCAGTTTCCATTTAGGTTAAAATATTTTTACCTTCTTTAATATGGTTTTTAAAAAAGTAAATTACTTATAAAAACACATAATAATATTTAATTCATCATATTATCTCTTTATAAAATATTTTATTAACAATTAATTAACAATCATTCATTATATTCATTATTTTTGAAGTTAATTGTATTGTTTTTTTACCATTATGAAATGATGTTCCTATTAAGTGGATCATTATTTCATAAAAAACAGAATTAAAAAATTATGTAATTATTTTATATATTAATTATATATTTATTCGAAACAATCCATAATATTTTTAGAATGGAAATGAAATGAACTGTTCACGGAGTTGTTAGGTCATACGTACACATTAACACTACATCCATTATGTTTTCATATTCAAAGAATGAAATGAAATTTATTTATATGAATATTATAATTCAATTATAATATTTTTTCCATATATGTCATATTTTTTTTTCAAATCACAATTAATACATTCCATGTATATAGTGAATGAATCACATCTATTTGAGAAGGAGGTGGTCCATATGTCAACAAAGGATGTTATCTTATTCCAAAAAAAATAGAAACCATTCAATTAAGTTTTATATAAAAATTAAAAAGAATAAATAAAACGAAAATATCATATATATAATTCGAAAATATTGTATCCTTCAAAATTTCCATCTGTGATTATTGGTAAAAGAAAATAAATGTCATTGTTTTGTGAGGTGATGGTTCACCGTACATGAACTCTAAGTTTGTTACAAATTTTATGGAATTGTGTGTTGGTTTAGGTCAATTTCATAACGTAAAAACATCTCAGTATATTGATTATACTTATGTTATTACATAATCATGTAATAATAATAAATTAATATGTGGAGAAACAAATAGTACCTAGATTCCCATTGAAGAATGTTACTTCGTTTTCTTGTAACTAATTTTGGTTTAAAAAAATACATCCTTAGGTAGATTTTCTCCCATGGATAGTCTTCTATGATTATTTATGTGATTTTTTTATCTTATGGGATTAGATTTTGGGTTCTCCAAATGGCTTTATATGTGTGAAAATGTTGGGGGTGGGGGGTGAGTACCTTTTCATAGTGGATAAGGACTTGCATTCTTGTAAACTTTGGAAAGGGGAATTCCATTCATGTTTTTCTATTTTCATGTTTCTCTATTACGAATAAAAATATAATACACATGTGTATATGTTTTATATATGTACATCCAATATCTTTTAGAAAAATTTCTTGGTTATTTTTGGCTCATATGTTTAATGCATAGTACTTTTTTAGGATAATTTTCCTCCTAATCGGTAAATTTAATTTTAATTTTTTTAATATTTTTTTGGTAAAATAAATATTGACCTTATTACAATTATTAATTTTTTTGATTCTAAATATGTAATATTTTTTTTTGAAATTCCAATCACATAAGTGGATGAAAATAATTTAACATTATTCCTACAGAGAGGACGAAAATGTGAGTTTCTAAAATATAAAGGTTCTGATGATTATGAGGAGTTCATCACCAATTTAAATGATAAATTTATTAAAATAATAATATTTGGATTAATATATTTAAATGTTATCTTATTTGACTTCAAACCCAATTTAAATTATACTCTATCCATATAATAAAAATATATGAAAAAGAAGCTCCCAATTACAAATCATTATCTATAACTATTCATTAAAAATCTAAACTACATATAAAAATAGAAAATAATCATCCTAAGACAGATTTGATGATCATAATTAAAAAATTAATTATATATTTTTGTAATTTTTTTAAAATCTCCAAAAAATTGATTTAAAAGATGTTCACTATTAAATGAATGAAAATTTTCCCTCAGGAAAAAAAAATTTTTATGCGTAAAATTGGGTTTGTTCTTTTTTAATGATATTGAAATAAGTTTTATGAATAGAAAAAATATTTTACAAAATATATAACAGTTATATTTAAATAATATCAATTACTAATTGTAATTAATTGAAATTATTATTGGAAAATTCCTTTGTGTGCATAAAAAAAAAATATACTTTATATTAAATTTGTTTATATTTTCATTTCTTATTGTTCTTAACCAATGAATTCAACTTATAATCCTATAATACATATATTTTTATAATATAGTCAATCCTATTAATAACCACTAATTTAGGGGCTAGTATAATGTAACATATCAGCGAGATATCCGCTTAACTCGTACCCTAAACCGATGGGTCGTATAGCCCCATGTGCGCCTCCCTTAATGCTCGAGGTGGCTGACATGTAGAGAGGGTTTCAAGGTGATACGACAGAGAGACTATATACTCTTATCATAGTGGAATATAATACAAATCAATTAACATATAAAATTATCAAAATTATATAAATATGAAAGAATATTATATAAATAAATGAGAAGATGAAGAACAAATCGAACAGAATAACTAATAATAATTATATTAATAATAAATCATTAATGTAGTGTAAATACATGATCTTTGGACTAGTTATTTACAACAAGTTGAATTTTTGAACTTGGATTCAATTAAGCTATAAAAAATGTACAAAAATAACTAAAAGCTTTACCAATAGTATCTCAAGTGAATTCTTGGTTCCCTGCTCCTATGATCCATCTATAAGTCATCATATCAACAACATGTAGCATCACCCTTTCCCTTATCCTTACCTACATAAATATTATTTTCTATATCACCATAGGAATCTGGAGTAGAGTGTGATATATAAATCATAGTAGGACACTACTAATTGTGTATACATGTTATCCAAGTAGTTATCATAACTAAATAGTATGAAGGTATAAACAGAATAAGGGGATAATGATGAAATAAAAATCCCCACCTACTGAAGTTCTTATAGGAAACGTGGTAGGTTTACCAACACTAGATCATAGTTGGGATATGTGTCTAATCATGTCTCTATATAAGTTAATATAGTAAATAATATATATATATATATTATTCTTATGTTTTATCGACTTATATGAACCAAGTATATGAGGATATGTGTGGAAATATACAAAGAATAATGGTTACTAGATGGACTAGGGTGTAAATCAGACATCCATTACCATTCTAATGATTATATAAGTTCAAGGAATAGGTTACATCCCATAATACCAGTAAAATTTCTATATGTTATGATAACCACTCAGGATGTTGAGTGATCGATCATGTCCTCACACGAAAAAAAGAATGTGACATGTCAATCCCATCATCCAAATAGTTAAATAGTGTGATACATCATGATCAACACCAAATTTTAGGATCCATAATACCTCCATCCTCAGAAATCTGTTACCATCTTCTCACTTCCATAACTAGGTTTAATAACATTTATAGAATAATTCCTGAGGAAATAACTCCTTTGCATCTCAATAATAATTCACAATTAAAAATAATGCTTAAAAATTTAATTGATTACATTTTATGTAAAAGGAATTGGTGTGGTTGAACCACCCTTATAAGTAACATCATTAAATAAAATAAATTCATTAGAGGAATGAATCCACCCTTCATTAACTATCCATTATTAAATTCCATTTCATTTACTAAGACATAGAAACTACATTTCATAAGGCCCAAAATAAATATAGAATCTTCCATTGTTATTAAGGGAATTACTTAAAAGGGTAATTTCGGGCCTTGGTTGAACAACCACATGGGAGTCACACATTCATCGACCATGAAACCATATTATAAGTGAAATTTTATTTGGAATCTATTTTGAATGATTCTGAGTAAAATCAGGAATATACACAATTTACCATAAAGGGAAAATCCCAAAGGAACAACCTTGGGATTTACATAAATGGAGTAACCATCATCTAAATTACAAAACAATGATCAGTATGTGTATATCATGGTGCACTAATCAATTTGTTATAAAATTACAATGTGAAAGTGGATTCTTGTTAAAATATGACATGTAGAAAATGGAGTAGTTATGGACCATAAAAAATCATAGGGAAAACAATGTTACCGCCTACAATAGGGACGTAAATGACTCATCCACCAATATCAACCTCATATTAAAAGTAGGTTGGAAGAGATATATAAATTGTCAAATACCCTGAAAATAAGGAAAATGAACATGAAAATATATAGAAAAAATGATCCGATGGGAATAATATAAAGGTGGTAAGGTTAAGGGAGATAATGCCTCAAGGAATCCAATTCCTTCTTCAGATTGAAAAACATATACCAGATATAAATTTTTGATCAAAGCCCAACATTTGGATAAATAGTGATTAATGGATTATGATGTCATGTTCTATATTTTTTAGAAAGACGATGGGAGAAAATAAATATTTTTATTTATTTATTTAATGGGTGTTTTGATTTTTCACTAAAATATATTGGGGCTTATGGTTCTAGACCGTAGAATGAACATATTTCGTAAATCACTAGTACATTAGTGGTACACTACATTATTAACTATATGACTTGAAAAACAATGAGTAAACCATGATAAACGTCTCTACAAAAAATATTAGGAGACCTTAATTGATGCGCACCTCGAGATACATGATTATAGATAAACTGTGCGGCTTACATGTTCCATTTTATGTAACCGCACTATTTCAGACAAACCATGTGGGTCGAGGGGAAAAGTTTCTTCAAATCAAGAGGGTCGGTATTTTTAAAAATATTTTTGAACTTGACAATCCTAATGAGCCCCCAAATACTCTTGGGACCTTCCTTAGTCCATATTGCATGCTTACTATGATCATGAAATGGATTCAAATTAAAAAACAAACGATCCATACCTTCGTGAAAAGATTGGTAGTCAAAACCTACCATCCTTTATGCAACTCATCCCTCATATGGCCTTCATAGTGTAAATAGGTATTAGGGGTATTTTTTGGAAATTCAAAGCATATATTAGCTTCTAATTCCTTAGTCTCATCTTGCACATGGTCACGCTTCGATATAACCCATTCCAATGGAACAAACCATCCACATAGTGTATTCACAATGAAATCAACATTACACACATGATACTTCTCGATGGAGGAATCTACAAAAAATTTAAAATAATAATTATTAGAGACATGAGTCTAGACATGATAGTATTGGTGAAGCTATGATACATGAAATACATCATGCATAGACCCATAAATATGAGGAAGTTTTATCTGGTAAGGAATTATTTTGATTTGCCTCACAAGCTCAATGTGATCAAAACCCATGGAGAGGGATTACACTACTTTCTAATATGTATATTCCCGGACCAACGTGATATATGAAATAAAAAATTGTCCTCGTCATCGAACTAAAGAGTCACTGGCTTCTATTGGCATATGACTACAGTCTAGATTGATCTGTCATTATGCACTTTCTGATTAGCTAAACCCACTGTATCGTCTCCTACATGGGACTTGGTCCAAACACTGTTTCCCTATAAAACACTAGCTAGCACATAGGTCAACTACATTTCCTACCATATATGTATCAATAAGGAGCCATCACTATTGTATCCTAAAAGAAAAAATTATGAACAAACTCGATGAGGAGAATGTGTTTCTCCTAGGAAACACCATAGTTAAGGAAACATGAATGAAGCATTTCCTCTAGAACCTTAATTGTATGCTCAGTCTATCTATCAGTCTAAGGGTGATATGAAAATCTCAAAAGTAATTTCATATACAATGTCTTCTATAACCCCTACCAAAACTGTGATGTGAAATGGTAATCTCTCTTATAAATGATATAATGATGATATACATAAAGACGTACCAATTTAATGATGTCTTCAATATGATCTCATCTATCGAGTTGGCCTCTCTCATTGTTAATAAGTGTGAAACCTTCATCAATATAAAAATGACAAACCACACAATATAAATGACATGAGGTGATATTGGTAGATCATTCATGACATCCATTGAAACATCATACAATTTACACTTAGTAATGGATAGTGATTGTAGATTCCCAGTAGGTCATTGATTTCCACATTCACTTACCAATCGGTAGAACATCGAGTAATGGGGATGTGAATTTCACATTCTATACTAGTATACTAATACCTATGTTTTTTTCCCTCGATACATTTTGGTAACATCGGGGAGAACATCCAATTTTCAAGTGTGTAATTCTAGTATCATCTCCTTTATGATGTCGTTAGGGACCCATAAATGACCATGGAACATTAAGGTATCACACCCATCCACGGTTCAATCAAAATAAGTAACATAACATGAGATAATTTCTCTTAGTAAAAGGCCTTTTGGATCAGATAGCTGCCTAATTATTACATGTTCTATAATATTTGTAGTCACTTATATGGATGAGATAATATTCTGAAAACGGTCCTCCATAACCTCATAGTGCATCTCTAAGAATGAGGCCATAAAAATATTCTAAAAACTCTTTTCTATAACTACATGTGACTATGTCCTCCAAATTAATGAATCAACCATATAATGTCCTTTACCAAGAGTGTAGAAAATATTTAAATCAAATGACTATAGGTACTCATCCTAACCATGTTCTCAGATTTTTAGATCATGATATGTAAATATGTACATAAGGATTTTGTGGTCTGTTAATTCCTAAAAACTCTCCCCATGTATATATTGACTTCAACAAAACTAGGAATGAAAAATAGTATAGATCCCATGACCATGTGTTTTGTAATTACACTCATGAGTCCACAATTGATGAGACCTATATGAAATAACTAACTCATCCGACATCATAACAACTTGAAAACTAATATCTCATGTTTCATAGTGTATAGTGTAGTTCCTTCCTAGAACTAGAAGAATTTTTATTGGTATTAAATTCATATGGCCCTACAACTCTTGAAAATCATTTTAAAAAACATCCAACAATAATAATTTCACACCCTTCATTTCAAAAAATTGTAACTGGATCTAAAATTAGTGAGTAATCGTAGATGAAGCCCCAATAATATCCTACTATCCAAAAAAATATAGATTTCAGAAACATTTTTAATATTTTTTGAAGAAACTATTACTCTCACATTCTCTAGGTCAACTAGAACTCCTCACTCTAATTTAATGTCACTTATAAAGATGAATTTAGCAATCAAAAATTATATTTTACTATGCATAACATATAAATTATTATCCCTTAGTGTATTAAGAATGATATAATGATGGGTTTCATGTTCATGTCAGGAGAGTGAATATACCAAGATAACATCAACAAAGGCATCCATGCTGAATCACGTTATGGGTGGAAAACACAATTCAAAAGTACAATGAATATTAGAGGTGTGTTTGGGAGTCCAAAAGGCATGAATAGATACTCCTATAGTTAATTACTTCTCCCAAAAATTGTTCATGGTGTATCTAATGACCTGACATACACCTAGTTGTATCCGCATGTTAAACCTATCATTGAGAACACTCTAACTCCTTAGAGATGATAAATTATGTCGTCTAGTATTGGATATGGATGCATATTCTCTATTGTGATCTGGTTCATCCAACAGTAATCCACAAGTATCCTATGGGTAATGTCTACCATCATGTAAAAGAGAACTTCTCAAACCTAAATAGAATTATTAATCTTGTAAATCCATTATCCTCCATATCCTCTAATTGCATCTTGAGATCCAGAATCTACTTAAGTACCACCCAATGAGGAGGAATTTTCATTGGTTATACATCTAGTAATAACTTAATAGTGTTTTTTACATATTGAAATAGTGGTAAACCAGATTATTATTCAAGAAATACATCTTCAAATTGCTCTAATAAAATAGTCAGTTCTAAACACTGATAATCTAGGAATAGACTCGTGATATGATTTGTAACACTATTTAGCCTCTCTTAATAAGGTCCATCTCTAGTTTAACTAAAATAACATTCTACCTTATGCACAATCCTAACACCCTATGGTGATGTAAATGTCACTCTTGGATGATATTAGTAAACACATGCTTGATAGGGAACTAACCAATTCGTACTAATAATTATATTGTGGTCCTTCATGTTGAGGATAATAAGATTATATAAGAAAAGGTAACAAACTATCTTAAGGTGAAATCCATAAAAATGTTGATTTCCTATGAACAGATACCTAACAGGGTGTCCAACGTCATCATGCCCAGAAAGTGTTTGGCTAATGAACTTGAATTTCCCTTATAGCGTCAGATATAAAAGTGTGAGATGCACCTGAGTAAAATACGAGAGACAGTAATGTGGATGCATATAGAATAAGACCTATCAATATACAAGGAACATGGACTTTATAATCCATCATATGGAAGAATATATTTAATTGGCCTATGCGTTGATCCTTAGTCACTACCTGACTATCCTAATCATGCCCACACTACTGGTATTGAGAATTATAAGCTATAATGCCTCTTCCTCAACCACCACCTCATCTAGATCCACCAGTTTTATTAATGTTTCCTAAGTATTGTGATCTTAATAGAACCACTTATGACTAAGGAGTATGTGAAGATATCAGCTCTCAAGGTATTATAGAAAAATTTCTATAGAAACACTAGATCATATCCATCCTACTAGAGCATTTTCACTCAATAATATCTTGTAAATTTTGAGGATCCATGTGTCTATGCTTCCCATACTAGGGAGAGATAAGAAAAATATCTATGAATAGAGCCTGACTACTACTACATCCACCTATAGCATCAAATCACATATTTCTCCCCAAAAAAGAAGTAATGGTAGGGGTTAGTGCCAAACCTCTATCACCCAAACTGTCATCTTCCCTCAAATTAAGCTTTATAGTATGGGCATGAATGAGGATTTTTGAATTGGTATTCATCCTAAACACATAAACATGTCCTCAGATGGTGTAGACTGTCCAATCCTAAAATTTCATTTTTGTGATAAAATCATTAGCATCTCACGTAGGATCAAATTGCTATAGTTATGTGAAATAATAACATTATTTCTCGAATGACATTGCCCGATGTTGTAGGTTCATTAATTCTCCTGTTCTATAATCCCTCAGGGTCTTGGGAAATAAATGTTCATATAATTTCATTTGGAAGTGATCCCCAACCATATCACGATGTTGGTCAACATTGTTGAAAACATCCCCCCACTTCTTGGTAGAATCATGCAATATACACACATCCTGTTTGATCATCCTCTAAGGAAAAATCACTATATGCTAAAATATAGATGGGATTTTTTTAACTAAAATTCCCTAGTACATGATCTACCATCCACTAAAATAGTTGAAGTATTGTATTGTTGGAATTCACGAATCAGCCCTCCCAATCTCAAGGAAGGTTGAACTACCCATTTAATTGACAGAAATATATGTAATAATAAATCTAATTTCTGGTTATCATTAGCCATTTCAAGTATATAAATAGGTGACATAAGTGTAACTATAGGATGAACAAATTGTGACTCATGTCCCACCACCTTTGGTTTTTGTGTGACACACCTTTTTGGCATATTATTTGTGGATTTCATGGTGAAATAATTCTAAAATTCTAAATATGCACCTCAGCCAATATTTAATCAAATCATAGGATTAAACATAATAAAATGGGGTAGGCATAAATCATTACTATAAAAAAGTTAACTTCTCTCACCCTACACATCATGATAGATCATGAAAACAAGAATAGACCACAAAATTCCATTAGAATATAAGAGATACCCACTACTATGTTTGACCTTATGTATAAGTCTCTATGATGGATATATATAATATATATATTTTTACATTATAAGTCATACTAATTTTTATTTTGTTTTTTTATGTATTTAAACTAGTAGAAATGGTTAAATTATACTTTTTACTATTCTTTGGACCCTAAGGTCCCATACACATTATTAACAAAAACATGGATTCCACATGACCCACACCATAACACGTTCCAACCCTATAAACCAATGTTCCTTGTATCATCATTAAATAATTGACCTCTTATGGTGTCTGGTATATTATAGTCATGAATAAAATGTTATTTTATATTAGGAACATTAATTATCAATTATATCTTTGAATCCTTACATTAAGTGTCCGAAAAATGAATATGTCTTCGTGTCACATTCAATATGAAACAAGAAAATGAATTCTAAAAATAATCATGGTAGAAAAAAATGCATGGAATATTATTCCTAGAAAGCCTAATAGGATTCATGTACTAATTTACACCCTTAATATCATTGAGCATAGGTAATGTAATAATCATTTCAATAATACCCATTATAATATCCTCACAAATCAAGTGTTCCACTGAATGGTGAAGTCATTTCATGTGTAAAAATCGTAATCAATTACTTTAATTTCCCATCCTAGTTAGTTTGTCTATTCTCCATACATGGGATTGCTTCATCCCGGCACAAGGTAAATAGAAAATACATTAAACTCCAAATATCCTATGTAACAACCACACAGTGAAACAAAGGAAACAATTATGATATAATACAACTTTGTAACGTTACAAATGAGAATCAACATAACTAATTCCCCAATATGGTGGGTCACATGGCCCCAAGTGAGCCTCACCGTATTCCATATGTTTTTGGATAGAAGCGCTGGTATAAAGGTGGTATGATGGGGAGACTGTGACGTATTATCAGAGTGCAATTGTAGATACAACAGTGAACATACAATAGTAAAAGATCAATTTAAATAAGTAGATAGAATAAATAAATGAATATGTAAAGGAATAAAAAACATAATTGAATTAATAATAATAATAATAATAATAATAATAATAATTCAACAAGGTAATGTCAATACATGATGCATGGAATATCGATATACAAAAAATAGAACATGGGAAAAGTAATATCGTCTTGCTATATGAAAGGTAATGAAAATAAAAAAGAATCTTCAGTGAATTTTTTGTCTACTACTCCTAAGGTCTATTTTTGAGATATCATATAAAAAAACATTGTTGGGCTCTATCCCTAATTTATTCCTACAAACAAATAATCATCTAGGTTTACATTGGTATCATGACTAGTGTGTGAGATATAAACATTAGTTGTCCACCATGAACGGTGTCAGAGAGTAATCTAAGATGTAGTCATAAATAAATAGTGTTTATGTATAAATAAAAAAATGAGATATTGATAATATAAATAACAATCCCATTCATGTTACTATTGAACGCATGGAGGGTCTACATGCTTTGGATCATAACTTGGAGAAGTTTCTAATAAATGTTCTGTTGATATGTATTAAATAATATATACATAGTTTAGTTCTATATTTCATTCACCTATATGAACAATATACATGTGTACATAAGTTTTCATATATATAGTCTACTAGTTGCTAGTTGTATTAGATTGTAACTAATACATCCATTACTGGTCTAAAAAGCTAGTATGATCGTGGAGTAAGTTATATTTACTACATATAAATAAGTGTTCAAGGTGTAATTGAAGACAGGTGGTATGGTGAGTGAGCCATTTTGTTATCACTCAAATAAAGGAACATAGAGAATTAGGCCCAATTTTGAAATAGTGGGAAATGTGATAGATGTCATGAACAACACTAAATGTAAATGAACATGATACAGTCATGCTCAACCATCCCATACCATGCATAAACAATGTATGTTTACATACATTTCATTTACTAAGACTTGGAAAGTTCAATTCAAAAGGGTCAAAGGGGATATTGAAGGTTCCATGGTCATTAATGGAATTGTCTATATGGGAAATTCCGATCCTCGGTTGACCAACCACATGGGAGTCTCCCTTTTTTCAACCAAGAAACCACACTATATAGAAAATCTCATTTAAAAGATAAATTAAATGCTTAGAATGTGAACCAGGAAAATATAATATTAACCATAATGGAAAATTGGATTAGAATACCCATGGGGTGTCTATATGTGGTGTTAACATCCATTAAATTACTAAACAATGATCAACTAGGGAATACCATGGTATAAAGATCAATTAGATTTTAAATAACCAAATTAATGTGGATTTTTTTAAAAATATGTCATGAATATAACTATCAGAGATACAAAGAAACAAAAGTAAAATTGAAAACACCATGAAATACTAACTTATCAATGTAGATGAATCCTTTCTCAGTATCGACCTCATATTCAATAAAAGTAGGGAGTCATATTTGAAATGGTCCAGTTAAGTGAAAATAGGGAAAATGAACCTTTATAGAAAAATAGAAACTAATCTGATGGGAAACCTATATAGGAGGTAAGATGAACGGAGAGTAAAAATCAGTGAATCCAATTATATTTGTGGATCATGATATTGAAACCGAAATAGAAAGTTATCACAAAGCCTAACATTACGAAAAAATTACCTCAATGGAGGAGGATGGAATGCTTCATCTTCTGGTTAAATAAAATGAAAAATCAAAACATGGTTTTTGATTTCATTATAATCATTTTTTACATTTCACCCAAATATAATGTGGAACATATTTTAGTTTCATGGGTTGGAAATAGTGTGAGAAGCACACAAAAGTCACATCTTCTTTATGTGCGCACTACATAGTTAGGCGCATTGTATGACTAAGAGTGTAAAAAACATGAACACAGGCTCTGTCCCAAATATCATTAAACCTGCATGGTAGTGCTCCTTAGGATGCATGCTTACAGAAATATAATGTTGTGTAAAGGTTCTATTATCTTCAACTACTTGGTTTTATACAAATCATGTTGGTTGAGCAGTATGGTTTCTCCAAACCATACACCCTCATATGTTGCTAATATTTTTGAACTCTAGTCTCTGATGAATCCTTGAGAACTATAGAAAATTACTTAGCCTGTATTTCATGATTACTATTAATATTAAAAATAATTAAATAGAAAAAAATGATAATTACCTTCATTATAAGATGGGTTTTTATTGTAATATTATATTATATTAAATAATAATACTTCCATAGTATATTTTTGTTTTCATGGAACTCGGAATTATATGCAATAAAAACTATCAAATAAATTATTTTTTTCTCGTATCACATGATAACTCATTATTTCATCTATTGAAATGTATGTCATATATTTAATTTCATTAAAATGATAATTATATTATAAATCCTCAATTAATTAAATTCCCTTACGCCCTACGTGTGGCATGTTATATACGATATCGAAACCATATACTTATTATATAATTTAGAGGAATGACAATAGTGTTTCAAATGATTTTAAGGATGGAAACAACCATATATGACTACACAATAAAACTTATTCTACTCATTAATTTAAATAAACATTAATCATCCAAAACAATATATATAACAACACATACCAAGAATTATAATTGGCCAAATATTATAGAAGAGTCATTTTTATTTGATATCATGTATGACACGAATCCAAAAATATAGAAAGGAATATAACCCTATGAGAAATTGTGGTGTATTTAATAAATATAAGATAATATTTATCTTTCACTTAAAACAATACTGATATTTCTTGAATCATCTACAACAAACACTTTCCTTGATAGCTAATATTACACGCAAGACCACAATTTACAAAACAACATTATATTATTAAAATATTATTA
Source organism: Viscum album (assembly GCA_963277665.1). Classification (NCBI taxonomy): domain Eukaryota; kingdom Viridiplantae; phylum Streptophyta; class Magnoliopsida; order Santalales; family Viscaceae; genus Viscum; species Viscum album. Next base: position 1,597,509,615 of record OY728150.1, read on the forward strand.
CAATAAGATATGACCAAGCTATAAAATTAGATGTTATGAATTTTATTTACTATATTATGATTATATATGACTTAATTCATTGCTTTCCATGTAATTCTTAATGAATATAATAAGCAATTGAATATAAAAGGGATATTTTTTCAAAAATATTATTTTTCCTCCTAGGTGTTTCATCAAAATAAATTAAATGATATTAATGATATTAATGAAATATAAATATATTATATCTTTAATAAAATATATTTGGTATTCATAAAATATATTTGATAGGCATAAAAAAAAGAACAAACCTAATTTCATTCATGAAAAATAAATTTTTTCTAAAGATTATTTTTCTGAATTTTGATGGAGAAATTTATTAAAAACTAAAAAGGGTTGTTTATGGATATTACATATAAAAATAAACTTCATTTATAAAATATATATCTTAAAATTATCTTAGACTGATTTTTCTGTCTTTTTCTATGAATTTACAATTTTTTTATGAATGGTGAAAAATAATAAATTTTTATTGAGAACTAATTTTTCATCGAATTTATTTATATATTTAAGTTATATTTTAATTTGGTATTAATGTATATTTAGTTAAATTATAAAAAATGTAAAAAAACAAGTCATTGGAAGAATGTTTACATTGAAATTAGGTATTAAAAATGTTTATACTTTTGAACATTTTTACAATAGCGACCTGCATTGTCATCCCATCTATAGGATTAAATTTGAATTATTTTATACCACTTAAATATTTGGAATTTGAAAAAATTATTTTAATTTTTTGAATCATAATATAATATATATTTTAATTAGTTATTCATATTATTTAAAAATACATTATTGAATATAATTAATTTCAATTTCATAGATTAAGCTAAAATTAATCATAATATGAAAATAAATGTAAACTTAATAGAAATATTGACAGTTAAACAGGTCCAAAAAATATTTTTTGGACATAATTTGAACATATACAGAAAATAATTAATATTTTTCTTTGATCCAATTTAAATAGAAAAAAATGGTGGTATTCCATATTTATAAAATTTACATGAATGCCACTCCTCCCCCATAATAAAAATTCACTCACACTTCCCACTAATTCCACCATTGAAGAACATTTTCTTGTCCAAAACCTGAAAAAAAATTCTACCCACTTCTCTCACATAATCCTAGATGCCTCACTTTGGTCAGAAATAAAACCAAACATGTTGTCTGGTATAAACCAAAAGAAGTTACTCGAATAAGAGTTAAATCTCTTCAATGATCGCTTTTGTATCATTTTCTACACTACCCATTCATTTAATTTCCTATCATGGTTAAATAAAAACCTAAAAAATAAATATAATATTTGTTTATAATAATATATCTTCATACAATATCAAAAAAACCATCAAATGAGACACACAATCATCATGTTTGGGTATAGTGGACAACCACATTGGGAACTGATGTCATTTGTTCATCCATTTAAAAAAAATAAAAGGCTTTATATAATAAAGGATTTATATTTTATATATGATATATATAGTATTTATAATATATTTATTCTTACTTAAATTTTATATAACCATACATTCATGCCTTCCATTTTCTTGGAATCTGATAACATCATTTGTGGACTTTTGGATTACTGCCTCCTCAAAGTAATATGATTCATTCAAACATTACATGAAATGCATTGAGAAAATTTTAAATAAAAATATGTGACATATATGACATAAATCTGAATCTATAAATATAATAGGAATGTATATAATTTCTTTTTAATTGTTTTAAAAACAAAAAAGGAATAGATATAGCATTCATACACACGTACGATAAACCGTCTCCATGAATAGTGAATTTCATTAACTTTATCTAAATATAAATTAATTTTATAAATACACATATAATGAATATGAATGACCTATAAATCATGGATTACATTCTAGAGATGATGAAGTAATTATTGACAGAAGGGAAACAAAAAATAAAAAATCAAAACATATTCAAAAAAATATATATTACTCAAAATGATGAAAATAAGAAAACATCATTAATGAAAGGGTAATAGGATATTATAAAATAATAATATATGATATAATAAATAATAATATTGTTATTTTATATGATTATAATATTATTAAATGAAATATATAAAAACTTTAATGACAGACATCAAAAAGGTAATGCATGTTAAGGGATAATTGATGCACATTTACATTCTTGATCCATTTTCCATATTCACACCTATTTAAAAATTATGGTTTATATACTTAAACCATTTTATTTTATATCATTAAGAAAATTTTCTTCATCGTATTTAAATTTTTATTTGATTTGATTTATTTCATGGTACTTATGATTCAGATGTTTCTAATGGGTTAAAGATTTCTTTCAATTTCATTTAACTAAGGAATATTATAATATTATGAACCAAATTTTTTTTATATAGAGTGTATACATCCCTCATGAAAATTAAAATCTTGAATAACTCATTCTTCCACATAATTTAGTTTCAATTTTGAATTATATCATCGATGGGGATTTGACCTTAATGTCATATAGTATTATGAAATTTCATAACCAATTTCTTTCCATTAAGCTATGTTACACCTTCATTGTCTTTAGTATTATATGATTACATTTATAAAATTTTTAATATTTCTTTATTTATCAACACTTTTTATCTGTTTATTTAATATTGATATAGATTATCAATTTAATAATTAATTCTCACTTCAATCGTATGATAATATTACAGGATTATTTTTAAATCTCATTCAAATATGAATTACCTGGTGTCACAAATACATTAATTGAATTTATTTGATAATTCCTAAATGAACCATTTCATTTAATTATTTTCTCATTTTTCATGATATTTTTTACATTATATTACCATTTTTATACTCTTTGGTGATCAAAATGTTTTATAATTTCTTTATAAAAACTGACATCATTTCACTCTTCACACTGAGAACCTATTTTCTTTTAAAAAAATTATTTTCTAAAAAAGATATAATACAATTTTTAACAATTTAATAATTACTTAATAAATGATCATTTGCAATTTTTATCCATTAAAAAATCAAAATAATGTTCTTGCTGCTTTCTAAATGATGAACTTCTCTATCATCTATATCATGTAAATTGAATGTTCTTTTCAACTTGTACATAATTAACCATAATCATTTCATTGATGCCTACTTATTAATTTTAAAAAGATATTTTTTGAGGATTTTTTAAAAAAAATTAAAATTCAGAGAAAATTATTATCAAAATGATTTTCAAACTGAAAAAGTATTTTTCCACAAAATCATTTTCATAAGATATTTTAATAGAATTTCAATTTATCAGGGACAAAAACGTATTTTTTTAATACAAATGGGATTTTTTGTATTGACACAATCATTATTATTCCTATAGATATTTTATGGTTTATTTTTTCATGTATATTTGTAAAATTAACTTCGTTGATTATTTTTTATATTCCCCTCAAAATTTAAAATTTTCAATTATCATTGAACAATAAATTTCCCCTAAGAATAAAAATCATTTATCATGTATATGATTATTGAAAAAACCATATTCAATTTTTAAATACAGTGTTTAAATTAAAATTTACCTTATATCTGGTGAAATATAGATAAATCTGCATCTTTTAATCAATGAAAAGTTTTGATAAGGCACGTCTCTCATTAATTAAATCAATTATTCAATATATTTGGGAATATTTGGATAGGTACTACTTGAATGGGGCTCATTTACATCCCTTAAATGCAATGTTAGTCTCATAGGATGAGTCATTCAGATATCCTTAGTGACTTCTTCACCCATTTTTTTATAATTCCTATTTTTAAAGGTGTTGGTGGTAAAGAGTCCATGTTCAAAGAAAGCATGACATCCAATAATTAATAATTTCGTTAATTTTGATTTAGATCTTATTATCCATTAGATTTTCTCTAAATAAATTTATAGATGCATTTCATTATATTTTTACTGATTAAATGGAATGGTTTTTTAGTTATTTACCTTTCCATATTGAGTATTCATTTTCTAGTTATTTGAAATGGCATCCTGGTTCATTTATTTACCTTTAAATATTATTAATGCACTCCCTGTTAGTTTGTTGATTACGTGGAATTTTTGTTCCTTTATTTAAAATTAATTATATATTATTATCATTGATTCATTATTATTTCAAATTTGCACAACCTTGGCTGAGAATTTGAGCTCACCCATATTTTGTTTCCATTCCCCATGATTCCAGGTAGTGTACAAAGAGTGATATGTAATGATATAATAAGTGGGAATAATGTTATTATATAAAATTAATGATGTAATTAGTGTATTCATTTGTTATATAAGACTCATGTATTTATATAGTTTACATTGATTAATAAACTCTTCGGTCCTTCAGGAATTGATTCCATGTAATCATTCCTTGAGCATTGTGAATTTCAATTCAAACACTAAGTATCTTAATTCAGGATCAACATTTATTATGATAATGAATCCAATATCTTAAAAATTATTTATGGATACCTTATCATTTTATAAAAAATCCTTCTCTATGTTGACTTCTCTATATTCTAACTCAATGATTTATTTCTGCAAAAATTTATAAAATAAAAAATAATTATAGACTATTCATTTGGTAATTAAAGGAATAATATCTACAAATAAATCAATTAATATATCCTAAGACTTTGAATGTTGATCATAATGACCAAAATTTGTTGTATATTATTTTATAGGATGGTTTTTATAATAATATTAACATAGCTCATGATCAATTAAAATTCATGATTCATGTGTGGTAGGGATGTTTTCCACATCACTGTTGAAAACATGAAACACATACTCTTCACATTACAAAATAGATTTATATTTAGAGTTATCAGGGAAGTAGAGACTAATACCTCATATTCTTTAGATAATAGGGATATCTTCTTTATCTTCCTCTTCAATTTCTTTCACTCATTCATAACGGTTTTAAATGAAATATAATTCTAATTAACAATTCTCAAATCGTAACCAAATAATTAAAACATTGTAAATATTTTAAATACACTCAAATATTCTATATATAATTTCTTTAACTTATAGAATCCAATAAATGTGAACATAGGATTTGATAACAATTAAGTGGAACACATTAGTATATTCTCATCAATGATATGGTTTAATATGTGATGGTATAATTTTAACCAATAATAAATTTTTATTCATTTATTAATTATATTTTTATCCTTATTATCATATTCAATTTTCCATGTCATATGAATATATATATAGGAATTCAAAGATGATAGATAATATTTTTTAAATTTTTTCTTCTCAAAAATTGTAATTATTACTTATCACATATATTTATGACTATTAATCACATTTTAAACTATATTTTGATAACATGAATAGTGGTTTGGAATGAATGTAATCCATATCCTATGTGTGGGTCCCTATACATTAAGGGGGGGATCTAGAATACCTTGACTGATGATGACCAGGTCAAACTAGCATATCCTCATTAGTTATTTATACTACCTGTAATGATTTTAAAATACTTATTCTATTAAATAAATTATATCACAATGAACATATTACAAATATTAAGAGTTCTTCTAGATCTCACAATGATTGTTTTATATTCTATTCATTATTTTTATGTTTTTTCTTCATGAGAAGTAGATAATAAATTATCCTTCTTCATTTTCATTTACTGAAGAACTATCAATCAGTAACCTCAGTTGATCATGGGAATCTAATAGAATATTTGTTAAAAAAATCATTTGGTGTTAGATTACCTAGTGATATATTTTTTAACGATTTATCAACAAATTTTTAATAAATTTTCTCTGGGTATTTTCCTTATGATATGTGTTTTCCTAGAAAAGTTTCATTTGGTAAATTATTCTAATTCATTTATATTTAGTCACCAATTATGAATGAATATGTTTTTAGGGATTTACTGATCCCTTCTTCTTTCCAAATTTGTTGCATTGTTGCTTCTCTCAGTGATTTTTCTCTTTCTAGTACCCCCTTGTTTGTCTGAAACCTACTCTACCCAATCATTGTCCCAAATGGAAATTTCCATCACACATTTTGGAAATCACTTTCTTAAAAATCATTATTCAAATCCACAAAAGTCACTTTCAATATCACATTCTCAATGAAAATTCACCCCTTTATACAGGTATTGATTCACTAATATCTTATGATGAGGTGTATACTTTTATAAGGCCCCAGCCTTAAACCTTACTTAATCTGGAGTTATTACAAGATTACACATTGAGGATCTTTTCAAGTTTAGTGTTTTAGAGAATTAGATCATGAAACTTGCATTACATTCCACATTTAATCAAAGTGGTTACATAAAAGACAGTATTCATTCTTCCCATCAACGGAAACATATTTAAAAAAACACGGATTCTTTCTTGACACATCCTTGACACTATCATCACATCATGTACCTTTCCCTTGACCTGTAAAAAACATTTCAAAAACTTGGGATGAGCATAAAAATTTCAGTAAGATTTATAAAAATATGGAAAGGAAACATGAGTTCATATATACATTAGAATAAAATCACACTTTACCCATAAAACAGAGGCTTATCAAATCATGAATAAATCAAAGAAAACATAAGACATAAAGGTCAATTGAGGCATTCATAACATTCCTACGTATTGAGTAACCCTCTTGGTTACGTTTGGAATACCCATCACAGTATATTACCTAAATCACTTCGGAGAAACCTTAACGTTTCACTCCTTTGCGTTGCCCAATGCATTGGAGAGCTACATCGGGCTCACCAGCCCTTAGTTTATCACGGAACCAACCGTTTTCATAACAATTCCCAAGAACCATAACATAAACGTATCACATAAAAGATGCGTAAAGGAAACATAACATTTCCACATTTCAATCACAATATAACATTTCAGTATATTGAAATAATGAATCCGTTCAAAAAGAAACCATTTCCAAAACCATTTAAAACATCTAATAAGGAGATTTTTGAATCAAAGTGTCCCATACCACCTTTAAGCTTTTAAAATTTTAAACCATTAATATCTATATAAATAAATCCTTAAAAACATTTTGAAAACATGGATATTAATAAAAACAAACCATTAAAACATTTAAAGCGATATTTTGGTTAAAGGGTTTTTACCAAAATTAGAGACACCTGAATACAATAATTGAGGAATAACATTTAGTCAGAACTTTATAATATCATGAGAATAAATGGATTCATGATATAATACTCCAAAGGACAGTATATACACCATATAAGAGTGAATTGGTGCATAACAACAATGAACCCTCAATAGAAATGTCAAATGTGATGAAATCCCTTATAAAGAAGGTATCCTTAAATTAAGGACAAATCAATCTCAAAAATATGTGTGAAAAATATAAATACACCCCATATAAGTGGATATTAAGTTTAAAACAATAAAAGGTCATTCACACATATTCAATGGATGACATATTCAATGACAACATGTTGAACCCAAAGAAATCGAAATTGGGTTAAAAAGTTCCCTTGACAGCCTAACGGCATCACATCAAAATGAGTTGATGAGAGTTAAACAGTGTATCTCATCACTTGGACATAAAATTTACATCAATAAGGATATATGAGAACATATCCCAACATAACAATATGTAAATTAAAATACCCAACAAAAGAAGTCTTTTAAAAAAGAGGAGGGTGAAAGGTTCCCTTACCGACTTGGGTATCTTTCAAAACATACACCCCATGAAAGAAGGACAATAGATCATTGATGTAAATACTCATAAACGAAATTATATTACACAAAGATTAGAATAATGGGCAGTACATACACCACTCAATGGAATTTTTGGCAAATGTAGCATAAATCTCACGGGAATAAAAGTGAGATGAAAAATCACTTACGAAAACTCGGCAGCCTAACGGCATCACATAAAACTTCCGAATATGGATTGATGAGATCAAATAGGGTATCTCATCACATTACAATAAAATGTACCGAAAGAGGAATATAAAAGAACATCCCCCAACATTACAAATATGATCTTAAAATAAGTGACATAAAGGAGAGTACTTAAAAAGAAAGAGAGAGGTTAGATCTCTTACGAAAGTTCGGCAGCCTAACAGCGCCACTCAAAACTCCCAGAATGGATTGATGAGAGAGAATAGGGTATCTCATCACATGAACATAAAAATTACAGTAAGTGTAATATAAAATATCATCCCAATAACAAGAAATATGAGCTTTAAAAGGAATGACATAAAAGTGTGTATATAAAAATAAATAGAGGAGTAGGATCCCTTACCTCGGGTCCGACTTGACTCGATCGTTCTTGAACGTCTTGAATAATAAACTTGAGTTAATTTCTACTTGCTTAAGAACCTTTTCCAAGTTCATTATTCCTTTTATATCAATTATTGACATTATATAAACATTATGTAATCATTTAAGTTAATAATGTTTGTTTTGTCGATATTTGGTTCTTAAGTCGAAAGTGGACTTCTTATAATTACATGTTGTTCGTGTGGTCAAAGGTTATTTGTATCCAGAATGACATTCTTGATTTGGATATCATATATATCATATATATCCAGAATATACTTGTATATATAATATTACATAATCATTTAGAGGTAAGAAATGAAATGCACCGTTCATGGAGATGGTAAGCTGTACGTACGCATGAACGCTACTTTCATTTCTTTGTCATATTAATGGAATTAAAACCAAATGATAGGTATGTATATTTTAATTCCAGAATTATATTAATCATTTAGATATATCATTCATTATATATATTCATTATATACATGTACTTTTAATAGTACATTACATTTGGGGATAAGAAATGAAATGCACCGTTCATGGAGACGGTAAGCCGTACGTACGCATAAACGCTACTTTCATTTCTATCTCATACTTTAATGGAAAGAAATAATAATGATATAGAGGTATATTATAATTCCAGTATAACATCATATATAGTAACTTTAAATCCATCCTTTACACGTCCCACGTATGGCATTAACGAATCACATCACTTTGAGGGGGCGGTAGTCCCCACTTCCTAAAATGAAATTATCGTGTTTACCCACAATGGAAACCATAAAGGTATGAAAAAATTTAAAATACAGAAGCTTAAGTAAAACATAAACCTATTATATATCATATATAAATATATTTTCATCTAAATGGCCACCTTTGAAGGTGTTATATGAGTGTTGAACAATCATCGTTTCGGGAGGCAGAATTTCGCCATCCACAGAAACTGTATGTTCATTAACCATTTGATGTAGTTGTGTGAGAGTGTAGCCCGAATAAATCTTATAACAACATCCTAGTATATATAAGATACTGGTGTTGTTACAAAAGAAGTAAATAAAAAGATTTTAGGGGGTTGGAGAAGCAAAATAAAACAAATGAACATGAGAGAATGAATTACCTTTAAAAGTGTAACTCCTTTTGATTTGAGCCTAAAGGCTACCTTTGAAAGGATTCTGCCCAAAGGGAATCCTCTAGGATGATGATAGAAATGTGGAAAGAGTAAATGGTCAGGGTTTGGCGGAGCCAAAGGCTTGAGGAGTGTGTGAAATGAGGTAGAGGTGGGGGCCTTTTATAAGAGGAGAGGAGGGGCACTTTTGGAAAGTAAAGAAATATTACTTTATTTGAAAATGTGTTTCGGTTTTAAAAGGTCCCACATTGATATAATTCGTGGATAAGGTGATAAGAGTTCGAAATACACCCATATAATAAGTTTTGGACATGTTTAGTTCATAGATTTTACATTATCTTTCCATTTTATTTAAATCGTCAAATAATGATGTCATCGCTGCATCATTATTATGTCATAAATAATTTACTTTATTTAATGTCTAAAAATTATAAAAAAAATACTATGATGTAGGAAATATATTTAACTTTCCAATGACTATTTATAATCTAAAATATTACTTGTATAACCCCATTTAAAAATTGTTTTAGTAAAACATATCATGTTTGGGCCATTTTTTACATTAACATTAAATAAAAGGTACTTATGTCATTTTCCAACCAAAGTGGCCCAATGGGGTCCCCAAGTTGACACATGGCTTGTCTTGGTCGGCCATGACACATCCAATGAGGATAGGACATGTTTCTAGGTCATCTCATATTATTAAAACATTATTTTTACCTTAAACTACACTAATTACCACTAATCACGATTAAAAACATAATAAGTTACTATTCACCAATAAAATATGTTTATCTCATTGAACCACATTTTACTTATTGATGACAACCATGTATGTCGGATTTTTTAAATTCAATACACAAAGGTGGAAAAATTTCATTTAAATGGAAAAATCAGTTTTTATAAGTACCACTTAGTGGTTTCACTATTCATTAAAAATTGAAGTTTTTTAGAAAAAACCCAAAAATTCACCCTAAGCTATATTTGATATTCCGAATTCAAAAATGAAGTATATTTTAAGAAATTCAAAACATATAAGTCACATTAATTAATTTAATAATTAATTCCCGCTGTCAGAGCAAATAGCGTGTTTTTATGAAACAATAAGTATCAAAAGATTGACACTAGTTTATGTTGGATTTCAATGTGAAATTAATTCCAACGACCACTGTTGGATTTAATGGTGAAAATATATTCTAATTTCACTTTAAACCCAATTCAAAAGATAATCTAATCATATAAATAAATTAGATTAAAAAGAGGTTTTGAATTAAAATACAACATTTTATACTATTCATTAAAAAATGAACTTTATCAGAAAGATACCAAAAATTCACACAAAGTAAATTTTGAAGTCCCAATTCATAAGAAGATTTTTATTTGGTCCAAAATAATGTTTAATAGTGAACAAAACTATATTTAATGATGGTTCAACATCAAAAGTGATAAGTGAACCTTTAGTGAAAACTAGGGCATATGCGTCTAAAATTGAATTCTTTCCGTATTTTAAGCCTCTATTCTTTATTGGATAAATGTAAAAACATTTAAAAACATATATAATCATATTTTAGTGATTTCTATCCATTCCCGCCATTACAATGGCTACATGTTAACTACCATAATATTATTTTATTATTAGAGTGCAACGTAAGATTCCCAAGAAACTTGTTGTTGCGTATTGGGTACGCCATTGAGCATAGCATCCCCTTTAAATTAATATTAATATTTGATTCACAAATATGGATAAATATAAATATGTAATTTTCTTTATTTACCTGGGGTGTTACATCCTTCCCCCCTTTTGGGAATTGCATCCTCGCAATTTTAAAATTGAGCTTGGAAACATCCTTGAAAATCCCACACCGGAAGAAGAGTCGGTAAAACAATCACTTTAAAATAAAGAAAGATAAGTACAAAGGTCACCCGAGTTAACCCATACTAGGATTATATGTAGAAAAATATGGACATGGAGGAGAAAACATAGGGTCATGTTCTGATGGATAGTGATATAAAACATGTTTAGGAGAAAGTTAACCACAAGAAAATCACAAACTTGTGATGGGTTAAACGGTATTCGATTCCCCAGTAGGAAAAGTTAATAGACAACATTTTTGTTTTAAGTTACTTTTTATTGAGTAATTTATTCATAGGGAAACATAATCACTTATCATGTTGACTTTCAACTTTTACACAAACTCATATTTTCTCCAAAAGACGAGTATTTAGGAAGACTTGTTCACATTAAGAGTACTATAATCAACTTCTAGAGAATCACCTAATCCAAAAAAGAGAACTATATACTTCCCATATCTTTAGACCTTAACCATAACCAAAACCAAAAAGGTTAGTACAAGGTCAGATAATCCAGAAATGGATAACCCTTTATAAAAAGAAAATCTATTCATAATCTCCAAAATTTGTCAAACAAAACCCAAAGTTCAATAAGGATCATTCGATAAACAACTTGTCCATAAAATTCTTCAAAGTAATCCAATATAAGATTGAAACCCAAATATTTGAAGGATTTAGCCACATAGTCTTCCAAGTTAAATCGTAACATTTATCTCCAAACAACATCAGTTGCTCCTAAAGTCTCGTATTGAAAAGTAATTAACCTAAACACATATCCTCTATGATAGTTTAATAATTTTCGTAAATAACCCAAAATCAACTTACTCTTAATTCATAAAATCATCTAACTAAAACGAATCGGTCAAACTAACCAGGGACTTCACGTAGTCCATTGGTAGGCGATAAATACCAGTCACACTTTGGTTGTGGGTTCGATTCCCTCAACTTTGTCCGACACGATGGGTAGTCACACGGTCTGCGTGTTGTCCTTTTTCCAAAACTATATAATTCATAAATCATTCCCCAAAAGAGATAAAATCATCAAAAATGATCATAACATATTTTAAACTCATTTTTATCTCATGCCTTTCATTTTCTAGAACATCATATAATAACCCATAATTACCTCAAAAGTAAGGATCATATAAACCCTAATGGTTAACTTAATAATTATTACCTGAATTTTCCACATCGAGTTGGCCATCTCGTACATGATGCGTTAGAGAACTCACCAAGGTTGAAGTGTTTGATCATGACTCCTTGATAGTTGGTTTAGAACAACCATGAGATTCCTCATTGAATCCCCCATCTAATCCAGTCTCTTAATCAGAGAACCACCATAGTTTCCTTCAAACCCATTGTCACTTTGGTGCCTGCTAGATCCAGCCATTTACTAAAACCAAAAAGGTCAGTGTGAGTATAAAAACATAACCATAATGTACTAATGAGGAAGATAAACACTAAGATATACTTACTCATTCACTTTATCTAAAACTAGGACTCTTTATTAAATCCTAACCATTATGGTAATGTCACTTATGCTTAGAGAATACCCTAACCTCTAAAGTTATCTAAACTGACCTTTGATACCAACTATAAGGCCCCAGCCTTATAACTTACTTAATCTTGAGTTATTACAAGATTACACATTGAGGATCTTTTCAGGTTTAGAGTTTTAGAGAATTAGATCATGAAACTTGCATTACATTCCACATTTAAACAAAGTGGTTACATAAAAGACAGTATTCATTCTTCCCATCAACAGAAACATATTTAAAAAAACATGGATTCTTTCTTGACACATCCTTGACACTATTATCACATCATGTACCTTTCCCTTGACCTGTAAAAAAACATTTCAAAAACATGGGATGAGCATAAAAAGCTCAGTAAGAGTTATAAAAATATGGAAAGGAAACATGAGTTCATATATACATTAGAATGTAATCACACTTTACCCATAAAACATAGGCATATCAAATCATGAATAAATCATAGAAAACATAAGACATTAAGGTAACTTGAGGAATTCATAACATTCCTACATAGGGAGTAACCCTCTTGGTTACGTTTGGAATACCCATCACAGTATATTCCCTAAATCTCTTCGGAGAAACCTTAACGTTTCACTCCTTCGCGTTACCCAATGCATTGGAGAGCTATATCGGGCTCACCCGCCCTTAGTTTATCACGGAACCACCCGTTTTCATAACAACGCCCAAGAACCATAACATAAACGTATCACATATAAGATGCATAAAGGAAACATAACATTTCCACATTTCAATCACAATATAACATTTCAGTATATTGAAATAATGAATCCGTTCAAAAAGAAACCATTTCCAAAACCATTTAAAACATTTAATAAGGAGATTTTTGAATCAAAGTGTCCCATACCACCTTGAAGCTTTTAACATTTTAAACCATTAATATCCATATAAATAAATCCTTAAAACCATTTTGGAAACATGGATATTAATAAGAACAAATCATTAAAACATTTAAAGCGATATTTTGGTTAAAGGGTTTTTACCAAAATTAGAGACACCTGAATACAATAATTGAGGAATAAAATTTAGTCAGAACTTTATAATATCATGAGAATAAATGGATTCATGATATAATACTCCAAAGGACAGTATATATCCCATATAAGAGTGAATTGGTGCATATCAACAATTAACCCTCAATAGAAATGTCAAATGTGATGAAATCCCTTATAAAGAAGGTATCCTTAAATTAAGGACAAATCAATCTCAAAAATATGTGTGATAAATATAAATACACCCAATATAAGTGGATATTAAGTGTAAAACAATAAAATTTCATTCACACATATTCAATGGATGACATATTCAATGACTACATGTTGAACCCAAAGAAATCGAAATTGGGTTAAAAAATTCCCTTGACAGCCTAACGACATCACATCAAAATGAGTTGATGAGAGATAAAAAGTGTATCTCATCATTTGGACATAAAATTTACATCAATAAGGATATATGAGAACATATCCCAACATAAAAATATGTAAATTAAAGACCCAACAAAAGAAGTCTTTTAAAAAAGAGGAGGGTGAAAGGTTCCCTTACCGACTTGGGTATCTTTCAAAACATACACCCCATGAAATAAGGACAATAGATCATTGATGAAAATACTCATAAACGAAAGTATATTACACAAAGATTAGAATAATGGGCAGTACATACACCACTCAATGAAATTTGTGGAAAATGTAGCATAAATCTCACAGGAATAAAAGTGAGATGAAAAATCCCTTATGAAAACTCGGCAGCCTAATGGCACCACATAAAACTTCCGAATATGGATTGATGAGATCAAATAGGGTATCTCATCACATTAAAATAAAATGTACCAAAAGAGGAATATAAAAGAACATCCCCCAAAATTACAAAGAGGAGCTTAAAAGAAGTGACATAAAGGAGAGTACTTAAAAAGAAAGAGAGTGGTTAGATCTCTTACGAAAGTTCGGCAGCCTAACTGCGCCACTCAAAACTCCCAAAATGGATTGATGAGAGAGAATACGGTCTCTCATCACATGAACATAAAAATTAAAGTAAGTGTAATATAAAATATCATCCCAATAACAAGAAATATGAGCTTTAAAAGGAATGACATAAAAGTGTGTACTTAAAAAGAAAGAGAGGAGTAGGATCCCTTACCTCAGGTCCGACTTGACTCGATCGTTCTTTAACGTCCTGAATAATAAACTTGAGTTAATTTCTATTTGCTTAAGAACCTTTTACAAGTTCATTATTCCTTTTATATCAATTATTTACATTCTATAAACATTATGTAATCATTTAAGTTAATAATGTTTGTTTTGTCGATATTTGGTTCTTAAGTCGAAAGTGGACTTCTTATAATTACATGTTGTTTGTGTGGTCAAAGGTTATTTATATCCAGAATGACATTCCTGATTTGGATATCATATATATCATATATATCCAGCATATACATGTATATATAATATTACATAATCATTTAGAGGTAAGAAATGAAATGCACCGTTCATGGAGACGGTAAGCCATACGTACGCATGAACGCTACTTTCATTTCTTTGTCATATTAATGGAATTAAAACCAAATGATAGGTATGTATATTTTAATTCCAGAATTATATTCATCATTTAGATATATCATTAATTATATATATCCATTATATACATGTACTTTTAATAGTACATTACATTTGGGGATAAGAAATGAAATGCACCGTTCATGGAGAATGTAAGCCGTACGTACGCATGAACGCTACATTCATTTCTATCTCATACTTTAATGGAAATAAATAATAATGATATAGAGGTATATTATAATTCCAGTATAAAATCATATATAATAACTTTAAATACATCCTTTACACGTCCCACGTATGGCATTAACGAATCACATCACTTTGAGGGGGCGGTAGTCCGCACTTCCTAAAATGAAATTATCGTGTTTACCCACAATGGAAACCATAAAGGTATGAAACAAATGAAAATACACAAGCTTAAGTAAAACATAAACATATTATATATCATATATAAATATAGTTTCATCTAAATGGCCACCTTTTAAGGTGTTATATGAGTGTTGAACAATCATCGTTTCGGGAGGTAGAATTTCGCCATCCACGGAAACCGTATGTTCTTTAACCATTTGATATAGTTGTGTGAGAGTGTATCTTGATTAAATCTTATAACAACATCTAGTATATTTAAGATACTGGTTTTGTTACAAAAGAAGTAAATAATAATATTTTAGGGGGTTGGAGAAGCAAAATAAAACAAATGAACATGAGAGAATGAATTACCTATAAAAGTGTAACTCCTTTTGATTTGAGCCAAAAGGCTTCCTTTGAAAGGATTATGCCCAACGGGAATCCTCTAGGATGAGGAGAGGAATGTGGAGAGAGTAAATGGGCAGGGGTGGCCGAGCCAAAGGCTTGAGGAGTGTGTGAAATGAGGTTTAGGTGGGGGCCTTTTATAAGAGGTGAGGAGGGGCACTTTTGGAAAGTAAAGAAATATTACTTTATTTGAAAATGTGTTTCGGTTTTAAAAGGTCCCACATTGATATAATTCGTGGATAAGGTGATAAGGGTTCTAAATCCACCCATCCAATAAGTTTTGGACATGTGTAGTTCATATATTTTACATTATCTTTCCATTTTATTTAAATCGTCAAATAATGATGTCATCGCTGCATCATTATTATGTCATAAATAATTTAATTTATTTAATGTATAAAAATTATAAACAAAATACTATGATGTAGGAAATATTTTTATCTTTCCAATGTCTTTTTATAATCAAAAATATTACTTGTATAACCCCATTTAAAAATTGTTTTAGTAAAACATATCACGTTTGTGCCATTTTTTACATTAACATTAAATAAAAGGTATTTATGTCATTTTCCAACCAAAGTGGCCCAATGGGGTCCCCAAGTTGACCCATGGCTTGTCTTGGTCGGCCATGACACATCCAATGAGGGTAGGACATGTGTCTAGGTCATCTCATATTATTAAAACATTATTTTTACCTTAAACTACACTAATTACCACTAATCACGATTAAAAACATAATAAGTTACTATTCACCAAAAAAAAAATTATCTCATTGAACCACATTTTACTTCTTAATGACAACCATGTATGTAGGATTTTTGAAATTTAATACACAAAGGTGGAAAAATTTCATTTAAATGGAAAAATCAGTTTTTATAAGTACCACTTAGTGGTTTCACTATTCATCAAAAATTGAAGTTTTTCAGAAAAAACCCAAAAATTCACCCTAAGATATATTTGATATTCCGAATTCAAAAATGAAGTCTATTTTAAAAAATTCAAAACATATAAGTCACATTAATTAATTTAATAATTAATTCCCGCTGTCAGAGAAAATAGCGTGTTTTTATGAAACAATAAGTATCAAAAGATTGACACTAGTTTAAGTCTGATTTCAAAGTGAAATTAATTCCAACGACCACTGTTGGATTTAATGGTAAAAATATATTCTAATTTCACTTTAAACCCAATTCAAAAGATAATCTAATCATATACATAAATTAGATTAAAAAGAGGTTTTGAATAAAAATACAACATTTTATACTATTTATTAAAAAATGAACTTTATCAGAAAGATACCAAAAATTTACACAAAGTAAATTTTGATGTCCCAATTCTTAAGAAGAGTTTTATTTGGTCCAAAAGAATGTTTAAGAGTGAACAAAACTATATTTAATGATGGTTCAACATCAATAGTGATAAGTGAACCTTTAGTGAAAACTAGGGCATATACGTCTAAAATTGAATTCGTTCCGTATTTTAAGCCTCTATCCTTTATTGGATAAATGTAAAAACATTTAAAAAAATATATAATCATATTTTATTTATTTCTATCCATTCCCGCCATTACAACGGCTACATGTTAACTACCATAATATTATTTTATTATTAGAGTGCAACGTAAGATTCCCAAGAAACTCGTTGTTGCGTATTGGGTACGCCATCGAGCATAGGATCCCCTTTAAAGTAATATTAATATTTGATTCACAAATATGGATAAATATAAAGATGTCATATTATTTATTTACCTGGGGTGTTACATCCTTCCCCCCTTTTAGGAATTGCGTCCTCGCAATTTTAAAATTGAGCTTGGAAACATCCTTGAAAATCCCACACCGGAAGAAGAGTCGGTAAAACAATCACTTTAAAATAAAGAAAGAAAAGTACAAAGGTCACCCAAGTTAACCCATACTAGGATTCTATTTAGAAAAATATGGACATGGAAGAGAAAACATAGGGTCATGTTCTGATGGAGAGTGATAGAAAACATGTTTAGGAGAAAGTTAACAACAAGAAAATCACAAACTTGTGATGGGTTAAACGGTATTCGATTCCCCAGTAGGAAAAGTTAATAGACAGAATTTTTCTTTTAAGTTACTTTTTATTGAGTAATTTATTCATAGGGAAACATAATCACTTATCATGTTGACTTTCAACTTTTACACAAACTCATATTTTCTCCAAAAGATGAGTATTTAGGAAGACTTGTTCACATTAAGAGTACTATAATCAACTTCTAGAGAATCACCTAATCCACAAAAGAGAACTATATACTTCCCATATCTTTAGACCTTAACCATAACCAAAACCAAAAAGGTTAGTACAAGGTCAGATAATCCAGAAATGGATAACCCTTTATAAAAAGAAAATCTATTCATAATCTCCAGAATTTGTCAAACAAAACCCAAAGATCAACAAGGATAATTCAATAAACAACTTGTCCATAAAATTATTCAAAGTAAACCAATATAAGATTCAAACCCAAATATTTGAAGGATTTAGCCACATAGTCTTCCAAGTTAAATATTAACATTTATCTCCAAACAACATCAGTTGCTCCTAAAGTCTCGTAGTGAAAATTAATTAACCTAATCACATATCCTCTATGATAGGTTAATAATTTTCATAAATAACCCAAAATCAACTTACTCTTAATACATAAAATCATCTAACTAAAACGAATCGGTCAAACTAACCAGGGACTTCACGTAGTCCATTGCTAGGCGATAAATACCAGTGGCACTTTGGTTGTGGGTTCGATTCTCGTAACTTTGTCCGACGCGATGGGTAGTCACACGGTCTGTGTGTTGTCCTTTTTCCAAAACTATATAATTCTTAAATCATTCCCCAAAAGAGATAAAATCATAAAAAATGATCATAACATATTTTAACCTCATGTTTATCTCATGCCTTTCATTTTCTAGCACAACATATAATAACCCATAATTACCTCAAAAGTAAGGATCATATAAACCCTAATGGTTAACTTAATAATTATTACCTGAATTTTCCACATTGAGTTGGTCATCTTGTACATGATGCATTAGAGAACTCACCAAGGTTGGATTGTTTGATCATGACTCATTGATAGTTGGTTTAGGACAACCATGAGATTCCTCATTGAATCACCCATCTCATCCAGTCTCTTAATCAGAGAACCACCACAGTTTCCTTTAAACCCATTGTCACTTTGGTGCCTGCTAGATCCAGCCATTTACTAAAACCAAAAAGGTCAGTGTGAGTATAACAACATAACCATCATGTACTAATGAGGAAGATAAACACTAAGATATACTTACTCATTAACTTTATCTAAAACTAGGACTCATTCTGAAATCCTAACCATTATGGTAATGTCACTTATGCTTAGAGAATACCCTAACCTCTAAAGTTATCTAAACCGACCATTGATACCAACTATAAGGCCCCAGCCTTAAACCTTACTTAATCTTGAGTTATTACAAGATTACACATTGAGGATCTTTTCAGGTTTAGAGTTTTAGAGAATTAGATCATGAAACATGCATTACATTCCACATTTAAACAAAGTGGTTACATAAAATACAGTATTCATTCTTCCCATCAACGGAAACATATTTAAAAAAACACGGATTCTTTCTTGACACATCCTTGACACTATCATCACATCATGTACCATTCCATTGACCTGTAAAAAAAACATTTCAAAAACATGGGATGAGCATAAAAAGCTCAGTAAGAGTTATAAAAATATGGAAAGGAAACATGATTTCATATATACATTAGAATGAAATCACACTTTACCCATAAAACATAGGCATATCAAATCATGAATAAATCATATAAAACATAAGACATAATGGTAACTTGAGGCATTCATAACATTCATATGTAGGGAGCAACCCTCTTGGTTACTTTTGGAATACCCATCACAGTATATTCCCTAAATCTCTTCGGAGAAACCTTAACGTTTCACTCCTTCGCGTTACCCAATGCATTGGAGAGCTATATCGGGCTCACCCGCCCTTAGATTATCACGGAACCACCCGTTTTCATAACAATGCCCAAGAACCATAACATAAACGTATCACATAAAAGATGCATAAATGAAACATAACATTTCCATATTTCAATCACAATATTACATTTCAGTATATTGAAATAATGAATCCGTTCAAAAAGAAACCATTTCCAAAACCATTTATAACATTTAATAAGGAGATTTTTGAATCAAAGTGTCCCATACCACCTTGATGCTTTTAAAAATTTAAACCATTAATATCCATATAAATAAATCCTTAAAACCATTTTGGAAACATGGATATTAATAAGAACAAATCATTAAAACATTTAAAGCGATATTTTGGTTAAAGGGTTTTTACCAAAATTAGAGACACCTGAATACAATAATTGAGGAATAAAATTTAGTCATAACTTTATAATATCATGAGAATAAATGGATTCATGATATAATACTCCAAAGGATAGTATATACACTATATAAGAGTGAATTGGTTCATAACAACAATGAACCCTCAATAGAAATGTCAAATGTGATGAAATCCCTTATAAAGAAGGTATCCTTAAATTAAGGACAAATCAATCTCAAAAATATGTGTGACAAATATAAATAAACCCAATATAAGTGGATATTAATTGTAAAAAAATAAAAGGTCATTCACACATATTCAATGGATGACATATTCAATGACTACATGTTGAACCCAAAGAAATCGAAATTGGGTTAAAAAGTTCCCTTGACAGCCTAACGGCATCACATCAAAATGAGTTGATGAGAGATAAAAAGTGTATCTCATCACTTGGTCATAAAATTTACATCAATAAGGATATATGAGAACATATCCCAACATAAAAATATGTAAATTAAAAGACCCAACAAAAGAAGTCTTTTAAAAAAGAGGAGGGTGAAAGGTTCCCTTACCGACTTGGGTATCTTTCAAAACATACACCCAATGAAAGAAAGACCATAGATCATTGATGTAAATACTCATAAACGAAAGTATATTACACAAATATTATAATAATGGGCAGTACATACACCACTCAATGTAATTTGTGGCAAATGTAGCATAAATCTCACGGGAATAAAAGTGAGATGAAAAATCCCTTACGAAAACTCGGCAGCCTAACGGCACCACATAATACTTCCGAATATGGATTGATGAGATCAAATAGGGTATCTAATCACATTAAAATAAAATGTACCGAAAGAGGAATATAAAAGAACATCCCCCAACATTACAAAGAGGAGCTTAAAAGAAGTGACATAAAGGAAAGTACTTAAAATGAAAGAGAGAGGTTAGATCTCTTACGAAAGTTCGGCAGCCTAACTGTGCCACTCAAAACTCCCAAAATGGATTGATGAGAGAGAATAGGGTCTCTCATCACATGAAAATAAAAATTACAGTAATTGTAATATAAAAGATCATCCCAATAACAAGAAATATGAGCTTTTAAAGGAATGCCATAAAAGTGTGTACTTAAAAAGAATGAGAGGAGTAGGATCCCTTACCTCGGGTCCGACTTGACTCGATCGTTCTTTAACGTCCTGAATAATAAAATTGAGTTAATTTCTACTTTCTTAAGAAACTTTTCCAAGTTCATTATTCCTTTTATATCAATTATTTACATTCTATAAACATTATCTAATCATTTAAGTTAATAATGTTTGTTTTGTCGATATTTGGTTCTTAAGTCGAAAGTGGACTTCTTATAATTACATGTTGTTCGTGTGGTCAACAGTTATTTATATCCAGAATGAAATTCCTGATTTGGATATCATATATATCATATATATCCATCATATACATGTATATATAATATTACATAATAATTTAGTGGTAAGAAATGAAATGCACCGTTCATGGAGACGGTAAGCCGTACGTACGCATGAACGCTACTTTCATTTCTTTGTCATATTAATGGAATTAAAACCAAATGATAGATATGTATATTTTAATTCCAGAATTATATTCATCATTTAGATATATCATTAATTATATTTATCCATTATATACATGTACTTTTAATAGTACAGTACATTTGGGGATAAGAAATGAAATGCACCGTTCATTGAGACGGTAAGTCGTACGTACGCATGAACGCTACTTTCATTTCTATCTCATACTTTAATGGAAATAAATAATAATGATATAGAGGTATATTATAATTCCATTATAACATCATATATAATAACTTTAAATCCATCCTTTACACGTCCCACGTATGGCATTAACGAATCACATCACTTTGAGGGGGCGGTAGTCCGCACTTTCTAAAATGAAATTATCGTGTCTACCCACAATGGAAACCATAAAGGTATGAAAAAAATGAAAAAACAGAAGCTTAAGTAAAACATAAACATATTATATATCATATATAAATATAGTGTCATCTAACTGGCCACCTTTGAAGGTGTTATATGAGTGTTGAACAATCATCGTTTCGGGAGGCAGAATTTCGCCATCCACAGAAACCATATGTTCTTTAACCATTTGATGTAGTTGTGTGAGAGTGTAGCTCGAATAAATCTTATAAAAACATCCTAGTATATTTAAGATACTGGTTTCGTTACAGAAGAAGTAAATAAAAAGATTTTAGGGGGTTGGAGAATCAAAATAAAACAAATGCACATGAGAGAATGAATTACCTTTAAAAGTGTAACTCCTTTTGATTTGAGCCTAAAATCTTCCTTTGAAAGGATTATGCCCAAAGGGAATCCTCTAGGATGAGGAGAGGAATGTGGAGAGAGTAAATGTTCAGGGTTTGGCCGAGCCAAAGGCTTGAGTAGTGTGTGAAATGAGGTAGAGGTGGGGGCCTTTTAAAAGAGGAGAGGAGGGGCACTTTTGGAAAGTAAAGAAATATTACTTTATTTGAAATTGTGTTTCGGTTTTAAAAGGTCCCACATTGATATAATTCGTGGATAAGGTGATAAGGGTTCAAAATGCACCCATAAAATAAGTTTTGGACTTGTGTAGTTCATATATTTTACATTATCTTTCCATTTTATTTAAATGGTCAAATAATGATGTCATCGCTGCATTATTATTATGTCATAAATAATTTAATTTATTTAATGTCTAAAAATTATAAAAAAACTACTATGATGTAGTAAATCTTTTTATCTTTCCAATGACTATTTATAACAAACAATATTACTTGTATAACCCTATTTAAAAATTGTTTTAGTAAAACATATCTTGTTTGTTCCATTTTTTACATTAACATTAAATAAAAGGTATTTATGTCATTTTCCAACCAAAGTTGCCCAATGGGGTCCCCAAGTTGACCCATGGCTGGTCTTGGTCGGCCATGAAACATCCAATGAGGGTAGGACAAGTTCCTAGGTCATCTCATATTATTAAAACATTATTTTTACCTTAAACTACACTAATTACCACTAATCACGATTAAAAACTTAATAAGTTACTATTCACCAAAAAAATATTTTTATCTCATTGAACCAAATTTTACTTCTTAATGACAACCATGTATGTAGGATTTTTGAAATTCAATACACAAAGGTGGCAAAATTTCATTTAAATGGAAAAATCAGTTTTTATAAGTACCACTTTGTGGTTTCACTATTCATCAAAAATTGAAGTTTTTCAGAAAAAACCCAAAAATTCACCCTAAGCTATATTTGATATTCCGAATTCAAAAATGAAGTCTATTTTAAAAAATTTAAAACATATAAGTCACATTAATTAATTTAGTAAATAATTCCCGCCGTCTGAGCAAATAGCGTGTTTTTATGAAACAATAAGTATCAAAAGATTGACACTGGATTAAGTCTGATTTCAAAGTGAAATTAATTCCAATAACCACTGTTGGATTTAATGGTAAAAATATATTCTAATTTCACTTTAAACCCAATTCAAAATATAATCTAATCATATAAATAAGTTATATTAAAAAGAGGTTTTGAATTAAAATACAACATTTTATACTATTCATTAAAAAATGAACTTTATCAGAAAGATACCAAAAATTTACACAAAGTAAATTTTGATGTCCCAATTCTTAAGAAGATTTTTATTTGGTCCAAAAAAATGTTTAAGAGTTAACAAAACTATATTTAATGATGGTTCAACATCAAAAGTTATAAGTGAACCTTTAGTGAAAACTAGGGCATATACGTCTAAAATTGAATTCTTTCCGTATTTTAAGCCTCTACCCTTTTTTGGATAAATGTAAAAACATTTAAAAACATATATAATCATATTTTAGTTATTTCAATCCATTCCCGTCATTACAACGGCTACATGTTAACTACCATAATATTATTTTATTATTAGAGTGCAACGTAAGATTCCCAAGAAACTCATTGTTGCGTATTGGGTACGCCATCGAGGATAGCATCATCATTAAAGTAATATTAACATTTGATTCACAAATATGGATAAATATAAAGATGTCATATTCTTTATTTACCTGGGGTGTTACAACTTTAATTTCAAGCATCCCACTCAATGATTTCATTTACCAGTTGGGAGAATTAATATTGTTTTCTATATTAAAACATCCTAAAACCCATGCAAAAACAAATATTCATTGAGTACATACCTTCATATTGACATCAATGATCATCTGTAAAAAAAATATCTTCTAGAATCAATGTCTTCCTTGGTAATTATTGAAACACTAATCAACCAACTTAAAATCATCACACCTAATAACCTTACAAAAAATTTGTAAATGACTTAGAAACAATTAATTCATGAGGATCTTACAATGAACATAAAATAGTCTTCATATACTCTTATATTACCTTTGATTTGAAACCTTTGACTGAGGAAATTCATCCAAGATTATTTTTTTAATGACTATGAAAGAACACATTCAGTGGATGAATAAGCATTTCACATAATTCTAAATAATATTTATAATTTCACAAAATTCAAAACTAACATTGATTATCATCACATAGAAATATATATCTAATGACAACATACCAAAACATTTATATAATCCAACAGATTGAAAACATCAGCCAGCTATGTTCGATTAAATTCATATGTTAACTATTTCATTGTTAATGAATGTATGTTTAATGACTCAAAAATTATTATCTACTAACTCAACAACCATTTTTCTACAAGATGAAATTCTACAAAAACATATTCTATTTTCAATGATTAGGAATCCCCAACATGATCATTCAAAAAAATATTCATTTGATCATTATCAAATGTTTTCTCTGTCTGATCACTTTGATTGGAAACTTGTTCTTGATCATTATAGAATATCATCTCTCATTAATTCTCTCTAATAACTCAGTAATCTCATAAGCTAGTCATCAAACTTCCATATTTAATCTACAACCTAGTCATAAGGGTGCATAATTTATTATGCATAACTTTTTAACATCAAACCCTAATCATCATAAAAGCCTATATGTATAATATAGTATATCTCTTAATTAAACATAAATTGGTACTTCATAATGTTAAGGAACCATATATCCCCTTTTATATCTTTAAAAATTGGACATTAAAGCACCCTATTATATCATTTGGAATTAATTTTATAGAACTATCTTTTTTAGAGATTTCAATTATTTTAGAATTATGCATGAATCATTTACCCCAGGAATTGTTATCTTTTATCAACAAGGAACACATCACATAGAGGCATAAAATATTTATTTTTCAAAATCTATTCAATGTAACCATGAATACAATTAGTACGAACACTTATTTACACTATTCATCTAATCAATTCAGTCTACTCGCTTTAGTATATTTTCTATGTGAAATTTCCTTCAGTGCTTTTCTAAAGATTCATCTATCCATTTAAATATTTCATATTTGTTTTTTTGATAGAAAATTTTATATGGATATCTAATGTTTTTTCTGAACACTTTTTTTATAAATTTATAAAATTCTATCTGTTGGATACATCATCTAATTTCATAACTAAAAAACCTCCATCAAATGGTGAAAATCTAAATCCTTTAACTAATTATATCATTTTGGTCATCTTTATAAACTGTTTATGTAAACTCCTTACAAAACCTTTTAGAATATTGATAAAACAATGTATTCTCAAATAATATTATCAAAATATTTAGAAAATATTAAATTGTCATCAATAATCATACGTGAATAAATATTATTCAAAAAAACATTCACCATTCATTATTTAATGAGGCATGAGAACATCCTTCCATATTCAGTCATTCATCCACGATACATTGACATTGTCATTAGTATTATATGATTTTACCAAACATTCAATAACCATTAACTCTATAACTTCATTATAATATTGACATAAATGAAATTTTATATTTCATTAGAAACCATTGAAAACCAATGACATATATTTATATAAAATGAATATAAAAAGGTGTTATCCTCAGGCACATAAATGAATGAATGATATACTATATAAAAATAGGATTTTTATTTTATAAATTCGGATGAAAATATTTTCATGATATTAATCACAATAAATGAAACAAGTGATTATATTTATATGTCCATGATATTATTTAAATTTATAAATGAAGAATAGTAATAATATTTGATGACCGAGCCTTAAAAATGTTGACAACCCTAATGAATCAACTTTAATGTTATTTTAAAATAATTCATAAAAACTTATTTTTTTAAAAAAATTCATTTTTTTAATACCACCTCGAAATGTAAACTTTTGAAAATATTTACAAAATACATGAACCATAAATAATAAATAAAAAATTGGACTATCCACCATTATATAAATAAAATACATCAATGGTAATCAATTATATAGTATCCCAATCAAGTAACATTGACAAGATTGATCAAAAATGTAAAAAACACATATATACCACCAACAATGGATATTGTTTCATAGAAAACACCCTAAGTTCTAAACCGATATTATCATAATTGTTATATAATAATACCCACCAATATTCAACATAGGCATGGTCAAATTGTAACCTAAGCTATCTAAATATCCACACTTTCCCCAATATAATTTTTTTCAATTATATCCATATCTTATAATGAAAAACGTGTCACATTAACAAAAAAATTTACCATGTATGGTCATATGAATGAAGACCTACAAGTTTGATACTCATATTCTCATGACTGATCTAAATGGAGCTAAGAAATCAACAAAATTATAAGCATACATGATATATAAAAAATTACTCGACCACAAATCCAACAATAACATTATAAAAAAACCCCCCTTACAATATCATGGAATCATTATTTAATAATCCAATCCCTAAATGGAGAAAAAAAATACAATGGGAAATCCAAAAGGATCTCATAGTAGTGATGATTTTCTTAAATGGTTCTAAATCGTTCTTTCAAAAAATCATACTTGTGATTACACATAACATTTCATTTATTTTAAAAAAACATTTAAAATAATCTCTAGAAAAAATATATAAAAGTAGCATCCCTTCCCTTTCTAAACAATACCAATAAAATAAGACCATTTTCCTTTGAAACCCAATATTAGACCATCGAATAAATTTTCCATCAACACAATTAAAATATGTCTCGTTGAAACTACTAAACATATTCAACAAGTGAAATAATTTAATTATAAAACAACATTTTATATAAATATGAAAAATACTAAGAAATCCATAGAATTCAAGAAAATAAATATTATCTTTATTAGTTGAATTACATATAAAGATCTATTTTAATGAAAATTAAATTTCTAACAATCAACAATTTCATTATTTGAAATAATGAAGTGTATAGAAAGAATTACCTCAAAAAAGTATGAATAATGTTTCATTGTATAATCTATAATAGAGATAAACCAATAGATGTAAAAATAAATCTCCAGGATTAAAAATTACAAAAAGACCAGGATAATAAGAATATAAAAACATAATTCACTTTTCACAATGATTTTGGTTCTTAAGGTGATTGAAATATGAAGGGAAATAATGGAGGTATGTGAGGTCAAAATATAAATGTATTGTAACAACATATGTAATTTCAAGATAAAGCATTTTCACATATTTTTAAAATTCCTTAATTTTAGTTTACATATTTATATTAATTATAAAAATATTAAAAAGGATTTATTCCTTAGGAAAGAAGGTGTATATTTTTAATCGAATTGGTTTTCATGTGCTGTATGGTTTTTTTTAATGATTTCATCAAAATTATATGACATAGAATTTATGTAAAATAATTTTATATTTTAATTCTTCATTTCAAAATTTTCTTAATATTAATTTTTGAGAATTTTTTAAAATCATAAACTTTTCAATGAATAGTAAAAATTACTAATTTTATGAAAAAATGTATTTTAATTTATAGTTTTTGTAAGGTAAAATTATATTGTTTATTTTTTAAAATTTTAATTATTTTTATTTTAATTAACCATAATCTAATTACGGTATGTTTAATAATCTTCATTCATAAAATTTTAATAAAAATATTTCTTCACTAAAAATGTTTTTATTTGGAAAAAAAATGATCGTGTTTATTTTAATTAATTTAAAATTAAAATTATCCAAATTTAAATAAAAAATAAATATTTAATATTTAATATTGGAATTTTTGAGCCATTATTTATTAAATTGGACCCTATTATTTTTTGATTTTAGGAATTGTAACCTTAGTATTTTTTCCATTCCATAGTAAAGGGAAAATATAAAAATTAATTTTAAAAATAAACTAATAAGTTCAACAAAAACACAATAAATGTGCCTTAATTTTATTAGATGATTATATCACATCTATATAAATCCAATAGTCAAATATTAAACCTTTTCTTTCGATTTTTTCATAATTTTTTCCAATCATAGTTTTTAAGTGAACATAAATCCCCAAACATCACCCTCTTTTAATATTAATAATATTATTCACTTAGAGATAAAGAGGGGATATTCATAGTATGAAATAGTTTGTTGAAATAATAATTTATTTTCTAAAGTTTTAATTTATTTATAATTTTTATTGTTTAAATAATTACGTTAAAATGTTATGGAATAGTTATTCAATAATTATTCGATTTAATTAAAAATAAAATAATCAAATTTAAAAATGTTTAATGTCATATTATTTGAATGGATCATTTAATCCAAGATCTTTATTGATAAAAATGACATATAAGAGAGTATAAAACTATATATATTCAAGATCCTTTATTTTATTTTATATTAGAAAGTAAAATTAAAGGAATAATTCTTAAATTGAAAATGATTTCATTTTATAAAAATACTATTTTATTAAATGATTTAAAATTAATCAAAATAATATATTTGGACAACTTAATTTGGATATTTTTTAAAATATTATACATTTCTAATATATTTTTTGTGTTTCAATTTATAATAAATAGAATTACCATCAATGATTAGAATAAACTTTTTCCAGGTAAGTGTGAATAAGGTTAATGTGTGGTAAACACCATAAGATAAGGGTGAAATATTTTTAAAACTTTGGAAAATTTATTTAAATATATTATTTAAATTTATATAAATATTTCATTCAAATAGAATTAATTTTTTCCATTTTAATATGAATATGAATTTATATAAATTTAATAATTAAAGAAATTCAAATAGTGCCCCTAAAATATCTTTTAAAATGGATCCTATTATTTTAAATTATTCGTACTTTGAAATCCATTTGGTTAAGAAATTCTGTAAATAAATAACTTTCGTACATCCCCTTACATGTCTTGGATTCCATATTTAGGTAATATTCTTAACTGTATTGGTATTAAGCTTAAATGAAAATGAGGATGATTGAAGAAGAATGATTGTACTTAATCGAATGTTTTTTACTTATTTCTTCTTCTACCTCCATAAAATAATCTTTTACCTTACTTAAATAACTAAAAAAGTTTATCCTATATAAAAACATTTTTATTATGGTGATGTAAAAACCAATATCCATCTTAAACCTCCATAAATTGGGAAATGATTCCATCATTTGGGTGTATGGTGAATACAGGCTTGAAAATTGATATAATTCATTTTATATCATCACCTCTCAAGTATGGATTTAATTATAGATTTATAGTATATATGTTATATTCATGAAATATTTTTCATTATAAAAACATAATATAACACATGTTTTTTTACATTTATATTCACTAATAAATGAAAACCTCATTTATTAGTACATTTATACTTCCACATCTACAAAGTGATTTGATTTGTTTTTTCATCACCAGAAAAATTGGATTATATATAAGTATATTTAAATAATTAATATCATATTTATTATTTTATTATATTATGTCATGATTATTTACTACTTACCTTCCTTCTATAGCGATCATTTGAAACAAGAAACATTATTCATGCATACGTATAACCTACTATATCCATGTTTGTAATGTAGTTAATTTTTCATAACCATGTATCATGGTTGGATTTAAAATAATAAATGTTGTCCAATGATAATAATTATTTCTTTATTATTATTTAGGAGATGATGGTATTACCACCACTTTTACCATATTCAACATAATAAATTCGTTTTGTAAATATGAGGATAATATCATCAAATCGGCTGCTGTCAAAATAAAAGAATATATAATATTATATAACGTGATATCATGTGAAATAAAACAATTAATACCTAAAATATTTATTTTATTAAAACACTTTTATGGTAAAATTATGAAACCAACATGTTCAACCAAGAGTATAACCAATATAGTTGATAATAGAATTATAAAAAACCAAATTAAATATATTAGATGCTGAATACCTAAATAATTCCTTTTAAAGATCTGTTTTCTATTTATTAGGGTCTTCCTTGATTACATCTTCAAATTGATTAGACACTCTCTCCCATGCTTCCCAGAACTCTTCCACTATAATCTT
The DNA here is from genome assembly GCA_963277665.1 of Viscum album. Classification (NCBI taxonomy): domain Eukaryota; kingdom Viridiplantae; phylum Streptophyta; class Magnoliopsida; order Santalales; family Viscaceae; genus Viscum; species Viscum album. Next base: position 1,597,540,589 of record OY728150.1, read on the forward strand.
TATAACATGTAAGCTTCTGGTCGGGATTAAATGTTTCTTAACGATCTAATAACCATCATCATTCTTTTTGTCCACATGGATCGATCTCTCATTAATCCTTTCTGTATAAACCCTAGACACAAGAGGAGTCAATACCTTCTCTATCATCACTTACTTAGAGTGAATAAGAGGGTCCCATGATTTTCCCCTAGTCTATGTATCTACAACCCGTTGCATGCCTACGTGTTATCCAATGAAACTTCCCAAACATCAACCTCATTTACTGAACACTCCTGAGGATTAGTTAGCGGGTAATTAAAAGCCTCCGCATATTACTGGGTCTGAGACCGTACTTTTTCAGACACCTTCTCCAGAGCTTGATCCTTATATAAACAAACTTCAATTGTTCCACTTCCACTCATAAAATTCACGCTTTCCTCCTTCACCGGATTTGTTTTTATGAATCAACCTCAATTAACATGGTCCGAACATTTTTATCGGATCATGTATATGTACATCTTGTAATGTATGAGTAGTCTTTGAGGACAATGTATTTCCTCCTCTTTCTCATAATGTAGCTACTAGGGTCCCTATTTTATTTCTACCTCTTCTTCATCCTTTGACTATGAAGCCTTATACAAAATCCTCCATTCCCACTATATTAAAAAATGTTTCCATTACTCTCCCCACCAAAACCCTGGACCTGAGAGACACACTGAACCAATTATATCTTGATTCAGAGTATGATATCTGAGGCCATAATATCTATTACTGATGTTAACCGAGGAAAAGATCGATATCTGGTTTTCTCTTCCCCCAACAGCCTCCCACATCCAAAATTCTCTAGTATATTACTACATTTGAGATTTATAACCCTTATTATCCACTGAATACATTCCATTTCCAATCTAAGAAACATCTTTATAAGAAGTAATATTAATTGACTCAGATTTTAGTGGATCTACTGAAACTATAACATCTTGCACAGATATATTATGCCCAGACAGGTTGTTTCACAACCTATTGAATTTATCCTCCACTGTTTGGATTAGGATTGATATGTTTTTTTTTGCCATATGGTTGTGTGTATAACATGAATCCATACTATTTGATTTGTACACTAGGGGGGCCTTGAGAATAAGGTATTGTCCAAAATTCTAATCCCTATGACCTTGTCGGCATGAGATTATAGAATTCCCAAAGAGATTACAGACCATGAAAAACATTGTCCAAGACCGAAACACAACCTCCTATTTACATTTGACATCATTTCCAATATAGATCCAGATCCACTCCATATGTGGTCTTGAAACCTCAACTTCAATGTAGATGAGTTGGGAAATAGGGTGACATACAGCATTAATCCTACTATTAGAGCACAAATATTGTCCTACCATGTTCCCTATCATTTTTAAAATGGAGGGATTTTGAAAGGGAAGAGGGTGTTTCAGAAATAGTACCCACAATGCTGTTATAGGAATATCATGATTCATGTGAAGATCATAAGACCAATGAATGAGTAAAAAAGGAAACCCATTGAAAACTCTCGGGGATATCTACCTGGAAAGAATCAAGTCTGTTTCAGATGCAAAGTGAACCATCATGTGGTTTTTGTCGAAAAATCCCTCTACGACATGCTCCTGAAGACCCCAAGATCCAAATATGAACCTATCAATGAAGTTCACCGAGGGCTTGCATCTACTGAATCGAGCCACCAATGTAACACTAAAAAGACCTAAAGCCTCCGAAAACAAAAATGTTGAAAGCGCTAGTTATGAAAATTCATTGTGAGGATCTATAACCTTTGGGAAGAGATTAATAGCATGGAAAGGAGGGATGAAATATTTTTTAATGATGGTGAGAAATGAAGGCGGTTGGGCACAAGGTGAAATACATTCTTTTAAAAATATCTCTTAATGTTTCCACTAAAACCCTTTTTCTTACGTGTCTATATTTTTGAATGATATTTTATATATATACTTATATTGACAAAAATCAATTATTAATGAAATTTCGTGTCTCTTTTAACATTATTACATGTTTTTTCCAAATGAATAATTTTATGGAATGTTATTAATTTATTTATAAAAGAATAAGGGATTGTTCTAATTTAAAAAATATATAAAAAGTGACATTTCATGCAACTGTAATAATTATTTTATTTTTAGTTCCCTTTATAATATTTCATGATTTATTCAATTAAAAACACTATTATTCTTCCTTATGATTATTTAGGTATTGATTATTGCTTTTTTAAATTAACCAATATATTTATATCTAAAATTTATTTGTTTATGGGTTTAAATGAATTTTTAAATGGTTTATAATAATATTTTGCAATGATAAAACTTTTTATTCATGAAATAGTTATTGGAAATACTTTATGACAGTGGGTGATTTTAATATTGCTTATTTAAGAGGTTCATCCCAATTACAACTAATCATATTATAGGTTGGTCAACATTTTAGCTCATCATATGTGGGGTTGATCCCAATTATATCACATTATACGATGGGTGAGCCGCATTATTGTTATCTAGTGTATTGCATATTGATTATGTTCCCCATCAAATTATATTTGAATTCGGCGATATGGTTATTCTAATTGTAATGGTTTTGTAAGGTCTCAATGAAGATCATTTCCCCATGAACCATAATGAAATGTTTTAATAATTCCATAAGTGTTTTTATGTAATTAATGTATTTCAAATGGTATGTTAAATATCATTTTTAAAGAGAATATTATAGTGTTTTGTGTAAAAGTATATGTTGGAAGAAGAATTATTTCCCTGGTTCTCATGTTTTCTATGAAAAAATCATTGTTATGATTTTCCAACAATTTTCATATAATTTTATATTGGAAAATGATTGGCATTAATAAAAATTTCATTCAAATAAAATATTGAAGGAGAAATATATTTATGATCTCATGTTTTATAAATAGAATAAGGTGTTTCTAGGTTTTTCATTTAAATCCCTTAGGGATATTTTTGTGATCATATCATGTTTCAAAAAATAATTAATGTGTTATGCATGGATAATGATAAATAATTTTTCAAGATAAATATTATGAATATTGTTCACGAATATAACACTTTTTTCTTTCAAAACACTTATTTTTTGAAAAATACATACTATGTAAAATTGTACACATTGTAAAACCTGGGATTTTAATATAATATTTTTAACCACTATATATAATAAATGTTCCTATAAATTAATGTAATTGAATTATATTTTAAACTCATCGGATTATGTATTTCTTAGTGTCAGGTCCTTACAAGGATAGGGAGGGTTTCCATATATAAATTTTCTAAAAAAACATGTAGAAGAAGACTATGATTTAATGGCAAGGATATGTGACTCTTTTTTTCCAAAGGGTGTTTATTGTTGAATTATGGTGGGGATGTGAGACCCAAACCCTTAAAATCAATGTCAGATAGTGTCAATTTTTTTAATTTTATTAAATATAGTTATGGTACACAATTTTGTGGTATGGTTTTCTAAACCACATGTGACACCCTTTGAGTCATAAGTATGCCACTGATGATCCTTGGCTGTGTTATTTTTGAGCCAGAGATGATTCAGGGTATCATTGGATGAAAACAATGAAAAGTGAAAGGAACTATCCAAGTACACAGTTATGAAACATGGTTAGTTTAACTATGTTGTATGTCTCTTTGAGGATCTATTTAAAAATTTCATGATTTTTACATTGATAAAGAACCCATGTGAAATTATCAATGAACAGTTTGGGGTTTCCTAGTGGTTTATATGGATTTTTTATAGTTGAGGCACATAGTTAGATTAAATATGTGGCTATCCAATCAAAATTATGCACCCCTAGATAGAATAGAAAAGAGGGGCCCATGGTTATGGTGCACCATTTTCATAACCATGCGACCTCCACCAAAAACTGTCTTACCTCCCTATGAACTATTAAAAAATTCTCATTTACCATTTTCATGGACTTTGTAAACTATATTCACCCACTAATATAATTTGGGATCATATTAACCCAACCCTACTACTTTCGTGGTCTTCCCCATTGTATTTTAGGATGAATTCATTTTTTCATAAAGTATCACATCGAGGAATGTGGTGTTTTTGAAAAAAATTATTTTCATATATTGATATATTATATATCACATATCCTCCCTACTAGATGAAACACAATTGTTCTATGAGGATAGATCTAATGGTTTTAAAAAATAAATGTTTTTTTGTGTGGATCTATGATTGAGATGGTCCAATATTCACTTACCAGGATTTTTTAGAGTTAATGATTCAACCTTCATTTTGAGGTAGGTATCTTAATATAATGTTACAATTCTAGAAATTGTTTAACATTATAGTAAAATTAATTTATTTTTTTCATTTAATTGAAGTTATTTATAGTTTCAAGTTATTTTTATAAATGATATATCTTATTAAAATTTATTTAATTCAAATATATTTTTTCAAACAAAGTGTTTGATTAAATTATTGAATGATGGTTTTTCTATGGAAATTTACTTTAAAAATAAAAAGAAAATTTTCAGGGAATGTAAAATGATTTACAAATTTTTAATCATATTTACTAAATTTAATTTTACAAACATTGAAAAATTCTAACCCTCGGTACAAAAAAACGGGGCATATGTGGAATTTATGTATATGGAACCTCTAGGAGTTTCATTTGGGATATTAATAGATTATGGTATCAATCGATTTTGGGTTGTACGAATGTTTTCCTAACATATGATCATTTTATCTAATATTTTTTCCCATAGGCTAGTTAAATTTTTTGTGATTACTCATTTAAGTTTATTTATTGGTTGAAGGTTTTTTTCATAGATTATTTCCACATGGTTATCTTCTGAGGTTTTATAACATAGTTTTTAATGAGGATTTGATTCATGTAAATTTTTTCACATTATTATAATATAGTGTGTGGAAATTCCGCTTTATTTTTTCACCTATACCTTTCATATTCTTGAATTTTTTAATGTTATAGGATTTTATGAAAACCCAAGAAAAATGATTATATTTTTTTGGAATGATGTAAATGATTTGTTAAACTGTTTTGGATTTAAATTCTTGAGCTGATGTATTATTGATATTAGAAATTATATATAATTTTTTTTATCCACATGGAATTTGATCTCACTTCAAAATTTGAACTTTGTGATGTTGTATATGTTTTTATACAATACTATGGTAAATAAAAGGGCATTATGTATCATTTAGGATTCTATTTTCATCATTAATATTATAGTGGAATGGTTTTGAGGTGGTGGTTGGTCACATGGAAACATGATGGTCTTCTTAGTTCATACTTTATGATTTCTCTTGTTTGGATATATTGTATAGATCTCTGATATATCTCTTCCCATCCATGTTTTACATAGGGTGAATGTTTCCTTGAGTTTTATATAAGTTTTTTTTAGTTATCATGTTACACATCACCACCGTTGTGGTCCAGATCAGCTGTCCTGATGAGTTGATAGATGATGGTTTGTTACTAAATTGTACGAGTTTAATTCACTTCTTGATGCTAGTAAAAACTCACTAGGTTTAGCTCTTTGTTTGTGGTATACATGATTTAGGACCCTGATAATTTTGGTAGTAAGTGTGGGATGGTGCCTAGATAAGTCACTTCTATTTCTGAACATGATTTACCAAGGGTGGTCAAAAAAATTTCAGATGTTTGAGACATGGAATTTGTGTTCATTTGAGGGAACTATAGAGGGATTTTAATAAATGGAAATTTTCCTTCCTAATGTGTTCTTCATCTATCATATAATTCCTGATTTCATAAAATTATAGATGTTTTAAATCCTATATAGGAATTGTTAAATTTAGTTATATGAATATAGAATATTCTCTAATGTTTATTTGTCATGGTCGTGGGATTAATAGGGAATTTATATAAGAATAGATCTTTTTAATTCTAGATAAGAAGCTGTGAGATGGGATTCATAGGACAATACCCTAGTGGGACCTTCTTTGTTTGTCATTTTAATGTTTATAATAAATAATTTTGGTCATGTGTTTGTTGGGGTCTCGATACATGTGGTGGATTGTGACTATGAATTTAATAAGAATCATCCACCCAACATATATGGTGATACAGGATCCTAGGAATATGAAGATGATTGATATAATCATTAAAATCTTAGACACTCATAATGAATCTATGGTAAGTTTTCCATATAAATGATCAAGGGTAAAAGAAGGATATATTGTGACACCATCATTCATGCTACCTTGTGTGAGGATGTTACTAGGACTTATTTTTAAAAAAAATTAAATCAGTAGTTTTACACTAAGACATTACGTGCTATGTAGAAAATCGAGTTGCTGACATCAGAGAAAGTGGATTATTATATTCTTGATTATTCCACCCATTTTTTTTAGTTTTTTGAATTTTTCACTAGATCTACATTCCAACAAGTTCATAAAAGATCATTAGATTGAGTTGGGACTGAAGCTTGATATTAATTTCATATTGAATCACTTGTGCCTTACATAATTCAAGGAGGTTGTCAAAAAATAATCTTTTTCCACACCAGACATAGATATAAATATTGGTTTTGTGTGTAGTTTCAATTGGTGTAGTTTTTATGAAGGGTTTGGTTTCTAACCATAAAAGGATGTACATTGGTGGAATGTTTTTAGTATGGATAGTATTAAGGAAATATTCATAGTACAAGTAGATTTCCTAGTATCATTGTGAATGTAATGGTTTTAAAAAGACTATCTATAGAGTGGATCTTAATATGTTTCATTATATTGTATTATCTATCCAATTAAATTATTTTTTTGATAGGATATCCTAGTGTATTAAGGAATGATCCACCCTGACGAAGGTATCATTGGATTATAATTAATCCTCAAATAGTGGTGGGTCAAATCCTTAGTCCATGGAGGGTGTTTATGTGTCTATGACTATGGGCCTTTTGGAATATGAATGTTCCCCAAAGGAATCTGAATCAAAGCATACTATTTTTATTGGTGTTTTATTTATTTCATATTCAATAGGGATATATGTTTTGTATATTGGTTATACTCATTAATTTATAATATCATTGTTAATATATGTTTTCGGATTACTTTTATTACTTATTTGATTCTTGTTGTATATTTCCATGCCATTTGGAAATTATATTGATTAGTTTTTTTAGTGTCCCACATGTTGGGTCAGGATAATAGACTTCAATTATAAATGGAACATTTTTGTTCTCGAAATTAACATATTTGACCTGATACTTGGAATAAACTAGATAATAAGAAATAATTCCAAGATAGTCTTATATCATTATCATGTTTAGTTATTATCTTCTGATGGGGTAAGTCGTATATTTTTTGGTGAGTAAGATTCTAGATCAATAAGGGAGGTATTTGTTATTCTTTATGTTGGGCGAATCTCGACCAATTTGTAGTGATTTTTTTCTATACAATTGACCCATCATTAAGTAGTCATCATCCTATGGTGGTATTTCCATACACTAATCTCTTTTCAGAATATTTTTTAGGTCACTATAATAGATAGAGTATGGTTTTACTATTGACATTCTCCATGGTGTGATTCACATTTCTATTCCTTCTTATCAAAGAGAATCTACTGAGTTGGTGGAACATATTGTCCAACTTTATGATCCAGAGGATAAGGGATTTATTCATCCTATCATGTCGTCATTGGATTTATCTATACTCTTTTTTAAGAAAGTATATTAACGTATTAGATGTTTCCATTATTATTAGAGGTTAAATCATTTGAATGTTAAGAAAATATATCCTTTACCTGGCTTTGATGTCCTTTTTTATCATCGTTGAGGGGAATATTTGTTTTCAAAGATTGACATTTTCTCACTGTACCACTAGTTAAGACAGTATGACTGTGATATACCTATGAAAACATATAGGATCCAGAATATGAATTCTGTGATTATGGTTATTCCATTAGGTCTTACCAATAATCATGTGGTATTTACGTTTTTGATGACTAGAATCAATCATCAGTTCTAGAAATGTTTTTATTATGATCATGTATTATATTTTTTTGTACTAAAAGACATAAAAGGATCCTATGAACCATTATGATATCATTATTAGAACCTTTAATGAACGTCATTTATATGATAATATATCCAAATGTTTTTATAGAACTAGAAAGTGATATATTTTTGGAAAGTGAAACTTTATAGGGTTGTATCAGTGGATGGAGAAAATATATAGGATACTATGTTCTGGGAGAGTCCCTAAAAAATGTTTGAGGTCTGGTGCATCATTGGATTGGATAGTTATGATATGTTGTATTTTTTAGGATTTCTATTAGATAACCTATTCAATGAAAGTTTTAACCTATAAGGGTGTACTTTTTGAAGTGAATTAAATCATGCATATATCTTTTGAAGAGATTATGGTGAGGTTTATTTAAACACTAGTTTTTATTCTTTTGGTTCTAGGTTCAGGTTATGATGTTTTCTCTGATTATTATGGTATGATTTTGGGATGTGTCTTACAGAATGTGAAATGAGTGTTGTCTAATGGTTCTCACTGGTTGTTACCTCATTAGAAGAACGACCATAACCATAATCTTCAGTTAGTTTTTGTTATTAATATACACAAAACATGGTGTCACTATCCCTTTGGGGAGAGGATTGTAGTAAATTATGATAATAAGAGCTTAAATATATTTTTACTCAGTAGAAAATGAACTTGAGACAGATAAACTGGGTGAGGTGTTATTAAACTATTGATTTCAGTATTGGGTACACCCCTAGTAATGGGTAAATGGGTTTTAATGAGTTGAGTAGAAAATTTCAGACTAAAGTAATGAAGGAATCAGTTGAGGAGTAGTATTTGTTGGGTTTGTTTACTACGATTAGCTTGAGATCGAAATGGTTGGTGAATAGGTGTGCTAGGATTTTATAAAAGAAGTATCTACATTTGATTAGAGATGTTGTTGTGTATTTTAATTAAACAATGTTCTAATTATTTATTAAAAACCTATATGGTGGGGTTACTATGGGTGACTGTTTTTTGGTCTCCTAGTGTAGCCTTGTTCTTTCATAAATGGTCGATGGTTTTAATTTGTCTGTGGAAGGAATTGATGGAAAGGGAACACAGGTTTTTTTGATCCTTACAACATGTGTGTAATGCATCGACCCTAGTTACCCAGAGTCAGTGCATTATTACGTAACATTGGCATGATCAAAAAATATCAAGTCTCTAAAGACCGATTAGTTTAGTAGCCTTGGAAACACTAGATACATTCATAAATTTTACATTACATTCTAAAGAGAAAAATCATAACAACATAGTCTCCATAGTCCACACTCATATCCCCTTCAAACTATCCCTTTAGGTCAGTCATAAAATATTTCTTCACATCCTGGGAAAATAAAACATAGAAAGGGGTGATCTCAAATGCTCGGTAAGGATAACAATACAGTGGAAACATTCATAAATAAACATAAACATTTAAGGCAATGTATAACTAAAACAAAATCCTTTTAAACATGAACTTCATAATAATATGGTAAAAATAAAATGAAATAATTCCATTTAATTATTCACATGGATATTCTAATAGTCGAATAATCACATGAAATATCAATAACCACTTTCATAATGATGGAATGCATAATTCCAGACTATTATAAGCACATAGCCAAGGCCTTGTGCCAAGACTACAAATAAGATATTGTCAAGGCCTCATTCCAAGACACTAGTTTGTCTCATGACACCTACCGATGCATCGAGGAGCTATAGCGGGCTCCACCTGTCACTTATTAAGTCCAATTCATTCCTTATATGAAACGGTTTAATCATATCTTAAACCATAACATAATCGTATCACATAAAAAATGCATAAGGGAAACATACCCTTTCCACATTTCAATCACCAGATATCAATACAACACATTGATATAATAAAAACATCATCAAAACTATTTTCAATACCAAAATAAAAGAAAACTAAAACATGGTATTTATTTTCATTTTAAAAAAAGTTATGGCTTGTAGAGGAAGCCGAAACTAAAATAATGGTCACGGCGGCAGTGAAGTCGTTGTCGATGCATACGTACGACAAAAAAACATTCCCTTTTTTCGTTTAGTAAAACACTTCGTATAAAAAAACATTCCTTTTTAATAAACGTAAAAGTCAAATGGGATTATACACCGTATAAAATAAAGTTGTTTATAAAACAAAATATGCCTCAATGAAAGGAGATTGAGATGAAGTCCCTTTCAAAGATAAATTTATTTAAAAAATAGATCTATTATGTGTATTCAATATAATTACACATAATGAAAGTACAAATACAAGATAGTACATAATAATATCATGACATAATTTGAAAGTAGGAGATTAACCCAAAAAACAGAAATTGGGTTAAAAAGTTCCCTTACCTCATTCCGACTTGACTCGATCATTCTTTAATCTACTAAATAATAAACTAGAGTTAATTTCTACTTGGTTAATAACCTTTTTCATGTTCATTATCCCTTTTATATAACTTATTACCATGTTATGAACATTATGTAGTCAATTAAATTAATAACGGTCGTTTTGTCGATCTTTGGTGCTTGAATCAATAATAAACTTTAATAATTACAAGTTGTTCTTGTGGTAAAATATCAATTATCACTAGAATAATATTCATGATGTACATATCATATATATCATATATATCCAATATATACATTAATTTATAATATTACATAACATTTAGAGGTAAGAAATGAAATGCACTGTTCATGGAGACAGTAAGCCGTACATAGCATGAACACTACTTTCATTTATATTTTGTATTTAATGGAATGAAATCATAATTATATAAAGGTATATTATAATTCCAGTATATTATCATATATAATATCATTTACACCATCCTTTATACATCCCATATATGGCATTAACGATTCTAATCACATTGAGGGTGTGGTAGTCCGCACTTCCTAAAATTAAATTATCGCGTTTACCCATAATGTAAATCATAAAGGTATGCCATAAATGAAAAATACAGAAGCATAAGTATAACATAAACATAATATATATCATATATAAATATACTGAATTCTTAATTTCCACCATGAGAGGTGTTAAAAGATGATTGAACAATCATCGTTTCGTGAGGCAGTAATTCACCACCCACAGAAACAGTATGGTCTATAACCATTAGACAAGGGTGTGTGTAAGTGTAAATCAAATCCTTCTCATAAAAAATCATATTATATTGAAGATAGTGTTTTTGTTACAAAATAAAGGAATAAAAAGAGTTTAATGAGTTGGAGAATAAAAATAAAACAAAAGAACATAAGAGAAGACATTACCTTAAAATCGGATTACTCTTATTGTTTGAGCCAAAGACTTCCTTGGGAAGACTTCTGCCCAATGTGAGGCTTCTAGGAGTAAGAGAGGGAAGTTGAGAGAGTATTTGGGCAGAATTTGGCCAAGTCAAATGGCTTTGAATGTGTGAATACGGTGGTAGAGGTGGGGGCATTTTATAAGAGGAGAGGAGGGGCACTCTTGGAATGTCAAGAAATGTTACTTTATTATATAATGAGTTTCGGATTTTAAAGGTCCCAAAATTATATATTTCTACAATAAGGAGTTAAGGGTTTGAAATATACTCATCCAATAGGGTTTTTACAATTTTATGTCTTAGATTTTACATTATCTTTTAATTTTATTTAAATCGTTAATTAATGAGGTAATCGCTGCATCATCATGGTGTCATAAAAAAATTAATTTATTTAATGTCTAATAAATATAAAAAAAATATCATGATGTAGAAAAAAAATTTATATTTCCAATGAATATTTATAGTTGAAGTTTTAACTTATATAAACCCATGTAATAATTGTTTTAGTAAAACAACACATGTTTGTGAGAATTTTATTTTTACTTCAAATAAAAAGTTATTAATGTCATTTTTTTACCCAAGTGGCTCCATGGGGTCCCCATGTTGACCGATGGATTGTCTTGGTCGGCCATGACTCACCCAATAATGGTAGGACAAGTGTAAAGGTAATTCCATATTATTATAACATTATATTTACCTTAAATTACACTAATTACCTTTAATCGTGATTAATAAAACGTAAAAGTCACTATTCACCAAAAATTATTTTCATCCCATTGAACCAAATTTTACTTACTAATGACAACCATGTATCATGGATTTTAGAAATTCAATTCCCAGAATTGTTAAAGTTTCATTTAAATGAAAAATTAGTTTTTTAACTACCACATAGTGGTTTCACTATTCATAAAAAATTGAAGTTATTCAAAAAAATACCAAAAATTCATCCTAAGGTATATTTGGTATTCGTAATTCAAAAATGATGTCTATTATACAAAATTCAAAAAATATAAGTTGAATTAATTAATTAATTAATTCCCGTTGTCGTGAAAAATAGCTTGTTTTTATGAAACAATATATATCAAAAGATTGACAATTGTTTATGTCCAATTTCAAAGTGAAATTAATTATGATGACCACCATTGGTTAAAATGTTCAAAATATATTTTAATTATACTTTAAAACAACTCAAATATATAATTTATCACTATAAATTATTTTTATTAAAAAGTTGTTTTTAAGTATTTTTTTTCTATTCATAGAAAATTGAAAGTTCCCAAAAAATTACAAAAAATTCAACTTAGTATAATTTTGATATTCTGAATACATAAATTAAGTCCATTTTGAAATATAAAATTTATATAATTTCAAAAGGTGTTTATTACTATTCATAATAGCTATTGTGATTGGTCACGGTGTGTTTTAACTTGAGGTTGCGTACAACACAGGCTACTGTATTATTCAAAGAGAAATGTACCAAGGAATCTTGGGGTGTTACATTCTCTCCTACATCAATAAATTGCATCCTAGAAATTTGAAAATGTTCATTCTAAAATAAAAGTTTGAAAAAAGAAAATTCCTTTGTGAAAAACCCACATCGAAAATAAAGTTAATAAAATTAAGCCTTAATAAGAGGGAAAGATAAATGAAAAAGTAACCAATAAATTTTGATCCCCATTAAGAGAAAATTGGTGGAAATTAGAGACATATAATTGGAGGAAAAACATAAATATTTGTAGGGAGTGATTGAGGTAATCAATCACAAACAATGGTAAAATTGAGGGACTCAAAGTCTTCAATCTATGTTGATTTAAAATATCATTAGTTCAACAATATCTAAGGTATTAGGATAACACATTTTTTGTTTTAATATCCCTTTCCTAATGTTTAAAATTAATTTATTCATAGAATAAGAGATAGTTATATATACATATATATGACAAGTAGAGTCTCAACCTTCAACTAAGTTCTACCACAAACTCATCTTTTACTCAAAAAGATAATAAAACTCAAAAATATTATATTTATCCTAATATTAAAAGGTTCCAAATATTAAAACATACCATTTATATTAGTAAAAATATTTTTTAATAACTAGGGACTTCTTGTAGTCTAGTGGTAGATAATAAAGGCATTCCACACTATGGTTGTGGGTTTGATTCTTCCAGCTTTTTCGGACGCGACGGGTTATCCCCCAACCTTCAAGTTGACATTTTCCAAAAACTATAGTATTATAATATTCCAAAGATAATCTTCAGAGATGTTTTAACCTTAAAAAATACTATACAATGTTCAACTTAATCCATTCCTACCATTATAGTTATCCAAAATACCTCTGTCCAGACTCTCTCTAAAACGTCTCTAAATTCCATAATCAATTGTAACATAAGATTCCCAAAACAAGGTAAAGTTTCTATTATTGAAACATACTAAAAATATGATTACCTTCATCATATTAAAACCTAAATGAAAACAACAATTATTTCAATACAACCCTAATATATATTACATTATTCTTATAACTGGAATATAGTTCTTGATTCCAAAAACAGAAATACAATAATTATTCCACTTCAACTGTAGTAACAACATAAGATTAGCCTTGATACCTTGGCCATTTCTGAGGTAAGTTTCCCAGATGCTTAGGACATTCATTTAGATAATGCCCCATTTCCCTATAATTGTAGCATTCAACATTGATAGCCTCTTTTTTTCCCTTACAATCACAAGCCTACTGACCTTTTTCTCAGCATTTATAACCAACTCCCATTCCATTTAGGCAAGTACCAAGGTGATTCTTCCCACAATTATCACATAATGGAAAATCCTTATTTCCTTTTTTCCCATTATCTGTCTCTTGTTCCACCGTTCACTTCTTCTCTTGCTTTACTTAATTTTCATAAGATTTAGAAAATTCTTTTTCTGTCTTGAAAGCACATGAGACTATATCTTCATATGTTGAGAAATATTGTGATACTAAATCTCAACAAGAAAATGGTTTTAACCGATCAATTAAATGATCAGTATTACTTCTTGGTTTATGTATATAATCTGTAGCATACCTTGCTAACCTTGTAAAGTTGGCCTCATACTTTGCGACATTCTCATCCTCCTTTTGTCTCAGACTTAAAAATTTCCTTTCTATTTCTACTCGATGGTCATGAGGTAAGTATTTTTCTAAGAAAATCTCTTTGAACACTCTCCGTTACATACTTGATACTTCTTCATCATCCATTGAATTTTGAATCAGTGACCACCATTGATCGGCATCTCTAGTGAGGCGGTAAACTGCAATGAAAACTTTTTCCCTTCACTAATCCCCATGGCATGGAATATTTTCTCTACGGAATTTATCCATTGCTAATATACTAAGGTATTTGTACTCCCATTGAATGTTGGTGGTTGTTGCCTCATGAAGCAGTCTAACATGGATCTCCCACATTTTAGATCAGGGTACTCCATACGAGTAAGGTTATTATTCATAACCTGAGTGAGTTGTCCCAGTATGGTGATAAGCTGATCAGCACCAGTTGTATCACCAACTCCATTATAATTATTTTGAGTAGGAGGGAAATCCCTACATGGAGTGTGTGCATTGATATAGTTTCCATTACTTCCACTAGGCACCATTTCTAAACAATGTTATAAACTAGATTAGTTTATGAATCGAAATACATAATTCCATACTTATAAAACACTTAACCTAAATTGAACTATTTACATATATAATCCGTAAAAAATGTTTTCTTTGATGAAGTATATACTCATAAAACCTTCATAATGGTTTGTAAAGAAATTGTGAATTATCCTAAGAATATCCCCCGGGAGTGTCATAACCAAAAGTGCATCAAGGCCCATTTTTGTACACCATTTCCCATTCGAGTCTTGCTCAAAGCAGTGTTTTCAGGTTTTAACCCTTGGTACATATGTGCCAGAGCCACCTCTACCTGCTCATATCTGGATAGGGATGTATTTTTCGGAAAACTAACAAAATCTCTATAATACCAAAATTCTAGGAAGTTCTTCTATACTAATCCTCAAAGTCTATCTTAGGGCTATGTGCTCTAATTAGAGTTTATCTAAATCTAGCTTCCAAGGTTAGTACAAAACTCCCTCTAATACCAACTGTAACACCCCAAACCTAGTTACCCAAAGTCGGTTCATTTTTACGTAACATTGGCATGATCACAAAAGATCAAGTCTTGAAAGACAGATTATTTTAGTGTCCTTGGAAACACTAGATACATTCATAAATGTTACATTACATCATAAAGTGAAAAATCACAATTACATAGTCTCCATAGTCCACACTCCTATCCCCTTCAGACTATCCCTGTAGGTCAGTTATAAAATTTTTCTTCACATCCTAGGAAAATAAAACATAGAAATGGGTGATCTCAGATGCTTAGTAAGGATAACAGTATAGCAGAAACTTTCATAAAATTAATGATTTAATTATTGTATTCATTTTTCAGATAACACTCATGTATTTATCTAGTTTACTTTGATTAGCATAATCTTCAGTCCTTCAAGAATTGATTCCATGTAAGCATTCCATGAGCACTGTGAATTTCAATTAAAACACTAAGGATCTTAATTCGGGATCAAAATTTATTATGATAATGAATCCTAGATTTTAAAAATGATTTATGGATTCCTTATCGTTTTATAGAAAATAATTTTCTATGTTGACTTCTCTATATTCTAACTCAGTGATTTCTTTCTGAATAATTGTATAAAATAAAAAATAATCATAGATTATTCATTGGGTAATTAAATGAATTATATCTACAAATAAATCTATTAATATATCCTAAGACATTCAATGTTGATCATAACCACAACAAATTGTTCTATATTATTTTATAGGATGGTTTTTATAATAATATTAACATATCCCATGATCAATTAAAATTCATGATTCATGTGTGGTAGGCATTTTTTCCACATCCTTGTCGAAAACCTGAAACACATACTCTTCACATTACAAGATAGATTTATATTTTGAGTTATCATGGAAGTAGAGACTAATACCTCATATTCATTAGATAATATAAATATCTTCTTTATCTTACTTTTCTCTTTCTTTCCCTCATTCATCATGGTTTTAAAAGAAATATAATTCTAATTAACAATTCCTAAATCATAACCAAATAATTAAAACATTGTAAATATTGGAAATATACTCAAATATTCTATATATAATTTCTTTAACTTATAGATTCTAATAAATGTGAACATAAGATCGGATAACAATTAAGAGGAACACTTTAGTATATTCTCATCAAAGATATGGGTTAATCTATGATGGTATAATTTTAACCACTAATAAATTTTTATTCATTTATTAATCCTATTTTTATCGTTATTATCATATTCTCTTTTCCATGTCATATGAATATATATATAAGAATTCAATGATGGTAGATAATATTTTTAAATGTTTTCTACTCAATAATAGTAATTATTAATTATCACATATATTGATGACTATTACTCACATTTTAAAATATATTTAGATAACCTGAATAGTGGTTTGGAATGAATGTAATCCTTATCCTATGTGTGGTTCCCTATACATTCAGGGGGGATCCAAAATACCTTGATTCACGATGACCAGGTCGAACTAGCATATCCTCGTTAGTTATTTATACTACCGGTGAATATTTTAAAATAATTATTCTATTAAATAAATTACATCACAATAAACATATTAAAAATATTAAGAGTTCTTCTAGATCTCACAATGATTCTTTACTATTCTATTCATTATTTTTATGTTTTTTCTTCATGAGAAGTGGATAATAAATTTTCCTTATTCATTTTCATTTATTGAAGAACTATCAATTAGTAACCTCAGTTGATCCTAGGATCCTAATATAATATTTATTAGAAAATTCATTTGGTGTTAGATTGCCCAGGGATATATTTTTTAACGATTTATTAACATATTTTTACTAAATTTTTCTCTGAGTATTTTCCATATGATATGTGTTTTTATAGAAAAGATTCATTTGGTAAATTATTCTAATTCATGTATATTTAGACACCAATTATGAATTAATATGTTTTTAGGGATTTACTGATCCCTTCTTCTTTTCAAATTTGTTGCATTGTTGCTTCTCTGAGTGATTTTTCTCTTTCTAGTACCCCCTGGTTTGTTTGGAACCTACTCTACCCAATCATTGTCCCAAATAGAAATTTCCCTCACACATTTTGGAAATAACTTTCTTACAAATCATAATTCAAATCCAAAAAGTTCAATTTCAATATCACATTCTCAATGCATCTTCACCCCTTTATACATGTAGTGGTTCACCAATATCTTAAGATGAGGTGTATACATTAATTTCAAGCATCCCACTCAATGATTCCATTTACCAGTAGAGAGAATTACTATTGTTTTCTATATCAAAACATCCTAAAACACAATAAAAAACAAATATTTATTGAGTACATACCTTCATATTGACATCAATGATCATCTATAATCAACCTAATATATCTTCTAGAATCAATGTCTTTATTGGTAATTATTGAAACACTGATCAACTAACATAAAATAATTACGAATAATAACCTTAAAAAAATTGTAAATGACTTAGAAACAATTATTTCATGAGGATCTTCCTTTGAACATAAAATAGTATTCATATATTATTCTATTAACCTAGATTGGAAACCTTTGACTGAGGAACTTCATCCAAGACTATTTTTTTAATGACTATGAAAGAACACATTCAATGGCTGAATAAACATTTCACATAATTCTAAATAATATATATAATGTAAAAACATTAAAACCTCACATTGATGATCATCACACAGAAATATCTATCTAATGAAATCATACCAAAACATTTATATAATCCAACAGATTGAAAATATCAGCCGGCTATGTTCGATTATCTTCCTATGTTAACTCTTTCATTGTTAATGAATGTTTGTTTATGACTCAAAAATTATTATCTACTAACTCAACAACCATTTTTCTACATAATGATCTTCTCCAAAAACTTATTCCATATTCAATGATTAGGAATCACCAACATGATTATTCAAAAAATATTTATTTAATCATTATCAAATTTTTTCTCTATCTGATGACTTTGATTGGAAACTTGTTCTTGATCATTATAGAATATCAATTATCATTTATTCACTCTAATAACTCTGTAATCTCATATGATAGTCATCAAACATCCATTTTTCATCTACATCCTTTTCATAAAGGGTTCATTATTTATTATGCATAACTTCTTAACATCAAATCATAATCTTCATAAAAGTCTATATGAAGGATATAGTATATCTCTTCATTAAACATAAATTGGTACTTTATAATGTTAAGGAACCATAGATCCCCTTTTATATCTTTAAAAATTGGATATTAAAGCACTCTATTATATCATTTGGAATTGATTTTATAGAAATATATTTTTGAGATATTTCAATTATTCTATAATTATGCATGAATCATTTACCCAAGGAATTGTTATATTTTATCAACATGGAACACATCACATAGAGGCATAAAATATTAATTTCTCAAAATCTATTCAATTTAACCATTAATACAATTAGTACGAACACTTATTTAAACTAGTCAACTTATCAATTCGGTCTACTCACTTTAGTATATTTTTAATGTGAAATTTCCTTCCGTGTTTTTTCAAACATTCATCTATCCATTTAAACATTTCATATTTGTTTTTATGATAAAAAATTTTATATGGATATCTAATGTTTTGTCCAACACACTATTTTTATAAATTTATAAAATTATATCTATTGGATACATCATATGATTTGAAAACTAAAAAACCTCCATCAAATGTTTAAAATAAAAATCATTTAACTAATTACATCATTTTGGTCATCTTTATAAACATTTATGTAAACTCCTTACAAATCCTTATAGAATATTGATAAAAAAATTTATTCTCAAATAATATTATCAAAATATTTAGAAAATATTAAATTGTCATCAATAATCAAACGTGAATAAATATTATTCAAAAAAACATTCACCATTCATTATTTAATGAGGCATGAGAACATACTTCCATATTCAGTCATTCATCCATGATACATTGGCATTGTCATTAGTATTATATGATTTTACAAAACATTCAAGAACCATTAACTCTATAACTTCATTAGAATATTGACATAAATGAAATTTTATATTTCATTAGAAACCAATGAAAACCAATGACATCTATTTATATAAAATGAATATAAAAAAGTGATATCCTTAGGCACATAAATGAAAGAATGATATACTATATAAAAATAGGTTTTAGATTTTATAAATTCGGGTGAAAATATTGTCATGATATTAATCACAATAAATTAAACAAGTGATTATATTTATATGTCCATGATATTATTTAAATTTATAAATGAAGAATCAGTAATAATGTTTGATGACAGAGCCTTAAAAATGTTGACAACCCTAATGAATCAACTTTTATATTATTTTATAACAATTCATGATATCTTATTTTTTTTTAAATTCATTTTTTTAAAACCACCTCTAAATGTAAACTTTTGAAAATATTTACAAAATACATGAACCATAAATAATAAATAAAAAATGGGACTATCCACCATTATATAAATAAAATACATCAATGGTAATCAATTATATAATATCAAAATCAAGTAACATTGACATGATTGATCAAAAAAGTAAAAAACCCATATATACCACCAACAATGGATATTATTTCATAGAAAACAGCCTATGTTCTAAACTGATATTATCATAATAGTTATATAATAATACACACCAATATTCAACATAGGCATGGTCAAATTGTAACCCAAGCTATCTAAATATCCACACTTTCCCCAATCTAATTTTTTTCAATTATATCCATCTCTTATAATGGAAAAAGTGTCATATTAACAAAAACTTTTACCATGTATGTTCATATGAATGAAGACCTACAAGTTTGATACTCATATTCTCATGATTGATCTAAATGGAGCTAAGAAATCAACAAAATTATAAGTATACATGATATATAAAAAATTACTCAACCACAACTCCATAAGTAAAATTAAAAAAAACCCTTACAATATCATGGAATCATTATTTAATAATACAATCCCTAAATGGAGAAAAAAATACAAGGGGAAATCCAAAAGGATCTCAAGGTAGTGATGATTTTATTAAATGGTTCATTCAAAAAATCATACTTTTGATTACACATAACATTTCATTTCATTCAAAAAAACATTTAAAACAATCACGATAAAAAAGATATAAAAAAACATCCCTTCCCTTTCTAAACAATACCAATAAAATAAGACCATTTTCCTTTGAAACCCAATATTAGACCATCGAATAAATTTTCCATCAACACAAGTAAAATATGTCTCTTTGAAACTACTAAACATATTCAACAAGTGAAATAATTTAATTTTAGGACAACATTTTAAATCAATATGAAAACTATTAAGACATCCATGGAATTCAAGAAAATAAATATTATATTTATAAATTTAATTACATATAAATATTTATTTTAATGAAAATTAAATTTTTAACAATCACTAATTTCATTAATTGAAAAATATGAACTGTATAGAAACAATTACCTCATAAAATTATGAATAATGTTGCATTGTATAATCTATAATAGAGAGAAACCAATAGATTTAAAAATAAATCTCCAGGATTAAAAATTAAAAAAACCAAGATAATAAGAATATAAAAACATAATTCACTTTTCACAATGATTTTTATTCTTCAGTTGATAGAAATATGAATGGAAATAATGGAGGTATGTGAGGTCAAAATATAAATGGATTGTAACAAAATATGTAATTTCAAGATAAACCATTTTCACATAATTTTAAAATTACTTAATTTTATTTTATATATTTATATTAATTATAAAAATATTAAAAAAGATTTAGTCAAAAGGAAAAAAGGTGTATATTTTTAATCTTATTGGTTTTCATGTATTATTTGGTTTTATTTATATGATTTCAATCAAAATTATATGACATATATTTTTTGTAAAATAAATTTATATTTTAATTCTTCATTTCAAAATTTTCTTAATATTAATTTTTGAGGATTTTATAAAATTTTAAATTTGTCAATGAATAGTGAAAATTACTACTTTTTATGGAAAATTCTATTTTAATTTATATTTTTTATAAGGTAAAATTATATTGTTTATTTTTTAAAATTTTAATTATTTTTATTTTAATTAACAATAATCTAATTACGGTATGTTTAATAATCTTCATTCATAAAATTTTAATAGAAATATTTTTTCACTAAAAATGTGTTTATTTGGAAAAAAAATTGATCGTGTTTTTTTAATTATTTTAAAATTAAAATTATCCAAATTTAAAAAAATAAATAAATTAAAAATATTTAATATTGGAAATTTTGAGCTAATTTTTATTAAATTGGACCCTTTTATTTTGTGCTTTTAGGAATTGTAACCTTAGTCTTTTTTCTATTCCATAGTAAAGAGAAAATATAGATATTAATTTTAAAAATAAACTATTAAGTACAATAAAAACACAATAAATGTGCCTTCATTTTATTATATGATTATATCACATCTATATAAATCCAATAGTGAAATATTAAAGCTTTTATTTCAATTTTTTCATTTTTTCCCAATAATAGTATTTATGTGAACATAAATCCCAAAACATCACCCTCTTTTAATATTAATAATATTATTCACATAGTGATAAAGAGGGGATATTCATAGTAAGAAATAGTTAGTTGAAATAATAATTTATATTCTAAAGTTTTAATTTATTTATAATTTTTATTGTGTAAATAATTACATTAAAATTTTATGCAATAGTGATGCAATAATTATTTAATTTAATGAAAAATAAAATAATAAAATTTAAAAATGATTAATGTCATATTATTTGAATGGATCATTTTTTCCAAGAAATTTATTGATAAAAATGACATATAAGAGAGTATAAAATTATATATATTCAAGTTCCATTATTTTATTTTATATTAGAAAGTAAAATTAAAGGAATAATTCCTAAATTAACAATGATGTTAGTTTATAAAAAAAATATTTTACTAAATGATTTTAAATTAATCAAAATAATATATTTGGATAACTTATTTTGGATATTTTTTAAAATATTATGCATTTCTAATATATTTTTTGGGTTTCCATTTATAATAACTAGCATTACCCTCAATGAGTAGATTAACCATTTTTCCAGGTAAGTGTGAATAAGGTTAATGGGTGGTTAACACAATAAGATAAGGGTGAAATTTTTTTAAAATTTTGGAAAATTTATTTAATTAGATTATTTAAATTTATATATATATTTCATTCAAATATAATTAATTTTTTCCATTTTAATGTGAATATGAATTTATATAAATTTAATATTTAAATAAATTCAAAGAGTTCCCCACAAATATCTTATAAAATGGATCCTATTATTTTCAGTTATTCGTACTTTGAAATCCTTTGGTTAAGAAAATACATAAATAAATAACTTTCGTACATCCCCTTACATGTCTTGGATGCCATATTTAGGTAATATTATCAACTTTATAGGTATTAAGCTGAAATGAAAATGAGGATGACTGAAGAATAATGATAGTACTTAATCGAATGTTTTTTTTATTTCTTCTTCTACATCCATAAAATATTCTTTTACCTTACATAAATAACAACAAAAGTTTATCCAATATAATAATATTTTTATTATGGTGATGTAAAAACCAATATCCATCTTTAACCTCTATAAAATGGGAAATGATTCTTTCGTTTGTGTGTATGTTGGATATAGGCTTGCAGATCGATATAATTCATTTTATATCATCACCTCTCAAGTATGGATTTAATAATAGATTTATAGTATATATGTCAAATTCAGGAAACATTTTTCGTTATAAAAAGATAATATAACTGTAGAGACCAGAATCTTGACGTACATGGACATTACATTACTTTTGCGGAATACTTAATACATAACAAAAACAGACACACAAGGACCATAATTGTTTAGTGTCTTTGGAAACTCGGAATATAATCTTCTAATCATGGTGAAAGATCTTCAACATCTCCCATAAAGATCTTCCCCTTTTTTTCATACCTAAAACCTTTCTTTATATCCTGGGGAAAAGAAAACATATAAAGGGTGAGCTCAAATGCTCAGTAAGGGTAAGGATGGAGAAAATGAAACAAATAATATACATTTGAACGCAAAAACATGAACATAATGTTTAAACATAAAAAGCTTGAGAAATGACATAAAACATGGAAGTACGTAAGGAATAAATCATAAAGAAACATTAACAATGATAAAATATCATGGGAGTAAAACATGTAATTTTGGAAACCATTCAGAACATGTTATGATTTCCATAGTAGTCAAGTCATTGCTTCCAAGACCATCTTAGTGGACAAAGTCCCTTTCTGAATCGAGTTCACTCCTCGTTTTAGTCCTGTAATACTGATCCGGATTAACATACCATTCCAGACATGTCGATCTCATTAGATATAAATCTTTACCCAATGCATTGGAGGGAGATATAGGTCCCATCCATCTCATAATGAAATCATTCTTACTTGTGACACAACATATTCATAAATCATTCATCATAACCCAACGAATAAAAATGGGTTTCATAAACATCATCCCATCATAACATAATCCATATAAAAAAATGGATATCATTTCATCATAAGAAAATTTTAACCATGTAAATAATAGAGACATTATACTTGAAACGTACACATATGAAAATAATTTCATCATAGATGGAAAATGGTTTTGATAAAACACGTGAAATGAATTCTTGAGGAAAATATCCATTCTTCTTCAAAATAATTTTCTTTTCAAAAAATGCCATGGAATTTTAAATGAAAAGTATTTTGTTGAAAATAATCATAAAATCTTGTCGAGTAATCTTCATGAAAATGAGGTGTTATGAAACCGTAAAAATCCGTTCACACCGTATAAGATAAAAATAACATTTTTCTCATGTTTTTGTCGGAAAAGTCAAAAAGTACCTCGTATGGTAAAAAAAATAAAGATTCCTTCCATACGATGTGGTAAAAGTATAAAAGGGTAAAAATGACATTAAACATACATGGAATAAAATTAAAAATTTTATGAAAACATTTTGAGAACATATGGACATGGATAATAATCATAACCCCAGTAAATACTTACAAATAAACAATCTTTGATAAGAATGAGATTGGAATAATTATCCCTTACCTTATGTCTGATATGCTTCGTATGTATCTGAACCTCCTGTATAATGATTTAAATAATATCATTGAATTATTATAGAATCATATTCATTGTTATGATATCATATATGGATTACTTATGACTTTATATTAACCGTTCTTTTGTAAATTCCATGTTAAAGAGTGTTTTCGGTAAAATCGTTTCATTTGTCATCCGTGTTTTGACTTATAATTATTCATATGATTACATAGATCATTATTACTTAATTACATAATATATAACATGATTTATATATAATATATATTCAGAATATACATGTATATAATATATTGATAAATGGAAAGAAATACACTGTTCATGGAGACGGTAGGCCGTACGTACGCATGAACTTTGTTTTCGTTTCCTTATTGAGTTGAATGGAATTAAGTAGATGAAATACATATACATAAATCCATTAGATTTATAATGTCATATATTTCATTATTATTTCTTATATATACTTTATAATCATACTTAAATGGTTAACATGGAGAATGAACCTCATCGCATCGTGGAGACAGTAGTTCATACGTACGCACGAACGATGATATCATTTCCATAATTATTGAATTTAATTGTAGTGGATGATACAATATATCATAATCTGTATGATGTTATAATAACTATGTATAGTTATTCACTACACCATTATACCAATCCATGTAAGGTAGTGTTGGAAAAACAGATTACACCACGGCGTGGAGACGGTATTCCGTACGTACGCACGCGCGGTGATTTCAATTTCTATAGGATGAATATATGGTGAAATAGGGTTGTTTCATACTTATAATAAAATATCAGGATATTAGTGATACTGATGTTATTACTTCATAATTAGACAACTAAAGAAGAAGAAGTAGAAGAAGAAATAAAGTTGAATGAATCGGTAACGGACATTACCTCTTCTTTGAAGCGCCTCTTTGAGACCTCCTCTTAGAGCACTAAAATTGGTCTTTGAAGAAGACCAGGAACTCTAGGATGTTTCTAGGGAAGTGTAGAAGATAATGTTTCAGGGGTTGGCTGAGCATGATGGCTCAAATTGGTGTGAGGAAGGGAGGGAGGAGATGTCCTTTTATAAGGGATGAGAGGGGCACCTTTGGAAATCTTAAAAATATTAATTTATAATAAATCTAACCCCACTTAAAAACCTCCAAAAATGACTCATATTTTAATATTAGATGATATAGGGTTTTTATCTCATCAACCAATAAAATTTAGACATGTTATGAATTTATTTTAAACATTATCAACTTGATTTATCCTTATTTAATCAATTTAATTTTATATTTGGTAATAACATTCTAAATTTTAAATTATAAAAACTAAATACTTATTTGTTGTTAATTGTCCATAATTGGTTACTTTATAACATTATTGACCATATAAATTTAAATTTATAATATTTAAATATTTTTGTGATTTTTAAACAATTTTATAATATGTTATTTTTATAAAATAACAATACTGTCAATTTTGAAACTATTCATTTATTTGAACTTAAATAAAATATATAGAGAAGATATGTTCGAAATAAAATCTTTACTAGATTAATAAAAGGTCATATGTATCTAGAAAATTAGTGGTTAACATTAAATAGTTCATATAATATTTATTTTATTATTTTTAAAACCATTTATTTGGCTTATCTCTTAATAAAATATTTTCTACAACATTTTTGTATAATTATTTAATATACTTATCTTTTTCATAAAAATTAAAACAAAAATCCTATGATGAATATAAATATACTATCTTTCACAATAATACTTTTACTCGAATTTATCATCTTAAAACAAAAATATTTAAATTGTTATATTTATTAAATTATGAAGGTGACAACTTTGGCATTATTTAAAATAAAATAATATAAGTGTCATAATCACTTTTATAAGACTCCAAATGATTACATATTATTTAATTGGATTATTATGTTATATATATACACTACCAATAAGTTTTGGACAGGTTTTTTGGCCTTTTAATAGGTATTATTATTTAAATAAAAACTATATTACTGATTTTTCACTTAATAAGTAATTTCTGTATCATTAATATATCACCATTAATGACAATTATTTAATCCCTAAAAATTCTAAATAAATTATCATGATGTAGATAATTTTATTATATTTCTGGAGACTATTCATGTTAGATTTTTTATGATGTTTATCTCTAAATTAAAATTATTATACTTATAAGATTTAAGAGAGTGACATATTGTCACTTTCTTTGGTTTTAAAAATAATTAAATTATTTTCATGGTCAAAAGTCCATAAAATGAATATAATCCGACCATTAAGTGATATGAGTCTACTTTTAGCCATCCAATATTATTTTTTTCATGTTTTAGGGTAATTTTATAATATTATATTTACCCTTAATTACCCGATTTACCTTTAACTATGGTAAATAAAATTTATCGTTGTTACTATTCATAAACCCCAAAAATAAAAAGTAGTCTATTAATATAATTTGTACCAAATTAGTCCAAATATGGAATCCATTTTTCCAAATTCAATACAGAGAAGTTTCAGAAAATAAATTAAAATTAATCCCATTGTCGAAAGAAAACGGATTGTTGTTTAAAACATTTCAAAAGATTGAATTGATTAAACCTACGAATTCAATGTAAAATAAATGCTAATGACATAAATTATATTAAATGGTAAAAAAATATTCTATTTATAATTTAAAACCATTAAATATTATAATTTTACCACATAAATTATTACGATGATAAAAGGTGTTTTCAATTGAAATATAGAGTGTTTTTCTATTCATTAAAATATGAAAGTTATCAGAATAATATGAAAATTTTATCCAAGGTAAAATTTTATGTCAGGATTCCCAAAAAATAATTTTTTTTTGTAAAATTAAACTTATAAACATGTCAAAAACTAGATTTAAAGTGGGTGCGCCATCAAAAGGCGCAAAACTGCATTTTTTTAGAAAATACTTATTTTACCCGAAAAATTTATTTTGTTCTTATACCATGTTCTAGAAAATGTGTAAGATGAATAATAATTTTATAAAATTAAAATTTTATTTAATACTATTCATAATAGCTAGTTCATAATAATATTATAGTGACATATCGTTGTTTAGTAAAACCTGGTATTGCGTACAACACACGCTATCGAAAAAGGACGTGATTGCGTGTAATGCAAGCCAAGTCATGGTTATGTATAGTGAAAGACTCCTTTTTTTCGTTATAACAGAATCCAAACATTTTTCATTTATACATTGAATATATATATATATATATACTCAATGTTGTGTAGAATAACTATTATCAAAAATATTTGAAATTGTGTGTAACACAATCTAAGAATAGTGTTGCGTATACTGCAAGCTAACACGGCGTTGCATATACCACACGATAATCTTGTTGTAGAATAAAACACATGACATAAAATAAATTAAAAATAATACTTATCATAAAATATCGGGTTGTTACATTCTACCCCCCTTAAAATGAATTTCACTCTCGAAATACGTCGGGGTTATACATGTTTTTCTACTTGAAAGTTTCTTTAATTGAAACCCACATCGTAAAATGAAATATGAAAACTTATCTTTAAAAACTAAAGTATGAAATGTAATGGTTACCCAAATTAACTAATCACTGGGTTTCCACATAGGATAACATATGTGAAAATATTGATATGGATAAGAAATCTAACAATCATGTTTTGATGGAGAGTAGTAGAGAACATGGCTATGAAAAAGCCAACAATCACAAAGCCATAAATTTGTGATGATCTAAGGTACCATCTGATTCATCGGATATAAGGGCACTAGGACAACATTTTTGGTTTTCAAGATCATTTCCTTAAAATTGAGGAATTTGAATTAGAATAAATACTTACTTTATTTTCGTACAATCTAACTGTTGTTCGTGCTTTGAATAATTTCCACTTCATCTCATAAAGAAATGAAGTTGAATTTGTTATTCGTGAAATGTTAATAGATCATGTGATAGAATGATGGGTCATTCCATCTGTTTCAAACAAAAGGTTAGCAAATATACATAAGTCCATCTATTGTGAGGTTAATCGTATATGATTCCAAAAATGATATCACACCCCTTAATAAAATAAAACCAATTTCTACTAACCAGGGACTTCCTGTAGGCCAGTGGTATGCGATAAAGGCCAGTCACACTTCGGTTGTGGGTTCGATTCCCACAGTCTTGTCCGATGCGATGGGTTGCGCCCATCCTGCAGGTTGTCCTTTTTCTAAAACTACATTACTATAACATCCCATCAATAATATCAAAAAAAAACTTTTATCCTTAAATAATAATCCATTCCAATATTTAGGCTTCTCCATAATACTGCAGTCCACTCTCATAATATAGTGAAAACGATTACCATAGATTTCATATAACAAGAATGTTAATACCATCTTTGATCCCCATATATCATAAGATATGTCTTGTTGGTCACATTCCAAACATTCTAAGTCCTTAATCATGTATTCTATTAAAAAATGAATTCCCATTGAATCTTACTGAAAACATGAGTGTTGTAAAAAGTTAACGCTTTCCACATACCAAAACCCCAAAATTCTTTATACTCAAACCATGATAAAACTATTTCCTTATAATAGTCATGAGCTCATGAATACTATCAAACATTTAATTTTATATTTATCCTTTAATTATGCACATATCATCTGCTTTACAAAATATTTAAATAACTTTTCATGGTTACCGGTACCATAAAATTATTGAAAACCACAATAGACTAATGCAAAAATATTCTAAGACACCATTAAAGTACCCCAACAACATTATTCCTGAATACCAATACATAAACACTTTAATCCATCCTCTTCAATGATTGTTCTGGAATATGTCCTTCCTTGATTTAGAAGTAACTTTTTTGGTCAGGGCATTGAGTTGGGTAATGCCCATGTTCTCCATAAATAAGACATTGAACTCCATAATAGTGTTTCACTCTATGACCCTTTTCTCCACACAGATAACATTTTTCCCTCCATTTGAGGTATTTCTCAAGGTTCTTCTTCCCTTCTTTAGAAATATCAATCTTATTTTCTTTATTCTCCTAAACATGCGAACATGCATAAAAGTCTATCTTCCTCTTATTTGATTAATTAGTCATACCACTAAATTTCAACTTGTTAAAATATATTTCCATGATTGATTTGGAATAATCACAATATCTTTATCTCTAGCCATTATGAAATTTTGTTGCTCATAGTCACCAATCAATCCATTGGATTCAATGTTAACTAAACTCCTTCTGGTTACCACAATTGACTAAAACAGAAAAAGAATTCTGTGAGAGGCAGAAATCATACAAGGAAAATAACATAATCAAGGGGGAGTACCTTCGAAATCTAACATCTTAGGTTTAATTCTATGATCATTAGTGCAATTCTAGGACTATAACCTATACATATACTTATCCTTAGGGACATCCCTAGACATACCTTAGAAATATCTCTAGGGATCTCACTAACATTTTTGCATCCTAGTTTCCAAAGGTTGACTAAACCTTTCCTCTAATACCAACGGTAGAGACCCGAAGCTTGAAGTACATGGAAATTACATTACTTTTGCGGAATACTTAATACATAACAAAAACAGACACACAAGGACCGTAATAGTTTAGTGTCTTTGGAAACTCGGAATATAATCTTCTAATCATGGTGAAAGATCTTCAACATCTCCAGTAAAGATCTCCCCCTTTTGTTTTCTTACCTAAAACCATTATTTATATCTTGGGAAAAGAAAACATATAAAGGGTGAGCTCAAATGCTCAGTAAGGGTATTCATGGAGAAAATAAAACAAATCATATACATTTGAACTTAAAAACATGAACATAATGTTTAAACATAAAAAGCTTGATCAATGACATAAAACATGGAAGAATGTAAGGCATAGATCATAAATAAACATTAAGCATGATAAAATAGCATGGGAGTAAAACATGTAATTGTGGAAACCATTCAGCACAAGTTATGATTTCCATAGTAGCCAAGGCATTGTTTCCAAGACCATCTTAGTGGACAAAGTCCCTTTCTGAATCGAGTTCACTCCTCGTTTCAATCCTGTAATACTGAACCGGATTAACTTACTGTTCCAGACATGTCTATCTCATTTGATATAAATCTTTACCCAATGAATTTTAGGGAGATATAGGTCCCACCCATATCATAATGAAATCATTCTTACTTGTGCCACAATATAAACATAAATCATTCATCATATCCCAAAGAATAAAAATGCTTTTCATAAACATCATCCCATCATAACATAATCCATATAAAAATTGGATATCATTTCATCATAAGAAAAGTGAAACCATGTAAATCATAGAGACATTATACTTGAAACAAACACATATGAAAATAATTTCATCTTAGATGGAAAATGGTTTTGATAAAACAGTTGAAATGAATTCTTGAGGAAAATATCCTTTTTTCTTTAAAATCATTTTCTTTTCCCAAAATGCCATGGAATTTTAAATGAAAAGTATTTTGTTGAAAATAGTCATAAAATCTTGTCGAGTAAGTTTCATGAAAATTAGGTGTTATGAAACCGTAAAAATCCGTTCACACCGTATAAGTTAAAAATAACATTTTTCTTATACTTTTGTTGGAAAAGTCAAAAAGTACCTCGTATGGTAACCAAAATAAAGATTCCTTCCATACGATGTGGTAAAAGTAGAAAAGGGCAAAAATGAATTTAAACATACATGGACGAAAATTAAACATTTTACGAAAACATTTTGAGAACATATGGACATGTATTATAATCATAACCCCAGTAAATACTTACAAATAAACAATCTCGGATAAGAATGAGATTGGAATAATTATCCCTTACCTTATGTCTGATATGCTTCATATATATCCAAACCTCCTGTATAATGATTTAAATAATGTCATCGACTTATTACAGAATCATATTCATTTTTATGATATCATATATGGTTTACTTATGACTTTATATTACCTGTTCTTTTGTAAATTCCATGTTAAATAGTGTTTTGGGTAAAATCGTTTCATTTGTCATCTGTGTTTTGACTTGTAATTATTCATATGATTACTTAGATCATGATTACTTAATTCCAGAATATAAAACATGATTTATATATAATATATATTCAGAATATACATATATATAATAGATTGATAAATGGAAATAAATACACCGTTCATGGAGATGGTAGGTCGTATGTACACATGAACGCTGTTTTTGTTTCCTTATTGAGTTGAATGGAATTAAGTAGATGAAATACATATATATAAATCCAGTAGCTTTATAATGTCATATATTTCATTATTATTGCTTATATATACTTTATAATCATTCTTAAATGGTTAACATGGAGAATGAATCTCATCGCGTCGTGGAGACGGTAATCCGTACGTACACCCGAGCAATGATATCGTTTCCATAATTATTGAATTAAATTAGAGTGGATGATACAATATATCATAATCAGTATGATGTTATAATAACTATTTATAGTTATTCTTTACTACATTATACCCATTCAAGTAACGTTGTGTTGGAAAAACATATTACACCACGGCATGGAGACGGTATTCCG
The DNA here is from genome assembly GCA_963277665.1 of Viscum album. NCBI lineage: Eukaryota > Viridiplantae > Streptophyta > Magnoliopsida > Santalales > Viscaceae > Viscum > Viscum album. The sequence continues at coordinate 1,597,572,775 of OY728150.1, forward strand.
TACGTACGCACGCGCGGTGATTTCATTTTCCGTAGGATGCATAGATGGTTAAATAGGGTTTTTTAATAATTATAATAACATATCAGTATATGAGTGATACTTATGTTATTACTTCATAATTAAACAACTAATGAAGAAGAAGTATAAGAAGAAATAAAGTTGAAAGAATCGGTAACGGACATTACCTCTTCTTTGAAGCGCCTCTTTCAGACCTCCTCTTAGGGAACTAAAATTGGTCTTCGAAGAATACCAGGACCTCGAGGATGTTTCTATGGAAGTGGAGAAGATAATTTTTCAGGGGTTCTCCGAGCTTGAATACTCAAATTGGTGTGAGGTAGGGAGGGAGGATATTCCCTTTTATAAGGGAGGAGAGGGGCACCTTTGGAAATCTTAAAAATATTAATTTATAATAAATCTATCCCCACTTAAAAACCTTAAAAAATGACTCATATTTAAATATTAGATGATATAGGATTGTAATATCATCAACCAATAAAATTTATACATGTTATAAATTTATTTTAAACATTATCAACTTGATTTATCCTTATTTAATCAATTTAATTTTATTTGTGGTAATAATATTCTAAATTTTATATTATATCAAATAATTACTTATTTATTGTGAATTTTCCATATTTGGTTACTTTATAAAATTCTAGACCATATAAATTTAAATTTTTAATTTGTAAATATTTTTGTGATTTTTCAACAATTTTATAATATGTTATTTTTATAAAATAACAATAGTGTCAATTTTGACACTATTCATTTATTTGAACTTAAATAAACTATATACAGAAGATATGTTCGAACTAAAAGCTGTAATATATTCATAAAATGTCATATGTATCTAGAAAATTAGTGGATCGCATTAAATATTTCATATAATATTTATTTTATTATTTTTAAAACCATTTATTTGGTTTATCTCTTAATAAAATAATTTCTACAACATTTTTGTATAATTATATAATATACTTATATGTTGCATAAAAAATAAAAATAAAATCCTATAATGAAGATATATCTGTTACCTTTCTCAATAATACTTTTACTCGAATTTAAAAGCTTAAAACAACAATATTTAAATTGTTATATTTATTAAATTATGAAGGTGACAACTTTGGCATTCTTTAAAATTAAATCATATAAGTGTCATAATCACTTTTATAAGACTCCAAACGGTTATAAATTAGGTCATTGGATTCTTATGGTATATATATACACAACCAATAAGTATTGGTCAGGTTTGTGGTTTTTTTAATGGGTATTATTATTTCAATAAAAACTATATTACTCATTTTTCACTTAGTAAATAATTTATGCATCTTTAATGTATCACCATTAATGACAATTATTTAATCCCTAAAAATTCTAAATAAATTATCATTATGTAGATAATTTTATTAGATTTCTGGAGACTATTCAGGTTCGAAGTTTTATGATGTTTATCACTAAATTAAAATTATTATACTTATAATATTTAAGAGAGTGACATGTTGTCACTTTCTTTGGTTTTAATAATAATTAAATTATTTTCATGGTCAAAAGTCCATTAAATGAATCTAATCCGACCCTTATGTGATATGGGTCAACTTTTATCCATCAAATAGAATTTTCACATGTGTTAGGGTAATTTTATAATATTATATTTACCCTTAATTACATGATTTACCTTTAACTATGGTAAATAAAATTTACCGTTGTTACTATTCATAAAGCCCAAGAATAAAACATAGTCTATTAATATAATTTGGACCCACTGATTTCAAATATGGAATACATTTTTCTAAATTCAATACACAGAAGTTGCAGAAATTAAATTAAAATTAATCCCATTGTCGAAAGAAAACGGGTTTTTGTGTAAAACATTGCAAAAGATTGAATTGATTTAACCTACGAATTCAAGGTAAAATAAATTATAATGACATAAATTATATTAAATGGTAAAAATATATTATATTTATACTTTAAAACCATTCAAAATTATAATTTAACCACATAAATTATTACTATGAAAAAAGTGGTTTTTTATTAAAATATAGCGTGTTTTACTATTCATTAAAATATGAAAGTTATCAGAATAATATGAAATTTTAACCAAGGTAAAATTTAATGTCATGATTACAAAAAATAATTTTATTTTGTAAAATTGATCTTATAGACATGTCAAAAACTATATTTAAAGTGGGTACGCCATCAAAAGGTGGCAAAACTGCATTTTTTTAAAAATGCATATTTTACCCGAAAAAATTATTTTGTTCTAATACCATGTTCTAGAAAATGTGTAAGATGAATAATAATTATATAAAATTCAAAATTTAGTTAATACTATTCATAATGGCTAGTTCATAATAATATTATAATAAAATATCGTTGTTTAGTAAAACCCGGTATTGCGTACAACACACGCTATCGAAGAAAGTCGTGATTGCGTGTAATGCAAGCCAAGTCAGGGTTGTGTGTAGTGCAAGAATCCTTTTTTGTTTTGTTATAACAGAATCCAACCATTTTTCATTTATACATTGAATATATATATATACACTCAATTTTGCATAGAATGACTATTATCAAACAAACTTGAAATTGTGTGTAAAACAATATGAGAATAGTGTTGTGTATACTGCAAGCTAATATGGTGTTTCATATAGCACATGATAATCTGGTTGTAGCATAAAACAAATGACATCAAATAAATTAAAAATAATACTTATCATAAAATATCGGGTTGTTACAATAACACATATTTTTTTACATTTCTATTCACTAATAAATGAAAACTGCATTTATAAGTATGTCTATAATACCAACTCTACAAAGTAATATGATTTTTTTTTCATCACCAGAACAATTGGATTATATATAAGTTTATTAAAATAATTAATATGGTATTTTTTATATTATTATATTATGTAATGATTTTGTATTACTTACCTTCTTTCTATAGCGATCATTTAAAACAAGAAACATTATGCATGCAAACGTATAGCCTACTATATCCATGTTTGTAATGTAGTTTATTTTTTATAACCATGGATCATGGTTGGATTTAAAATGATAAATGATGTCCAATGATGATAATTATTTCATTATTATTATTTAGGAGGTGATGGTATTACCACCACTTTTACCATATTCAACATAATAAATTCGTTTTGTAAATGTGAGGATAATATCTTCAAATTGGATAATGTCAAAATAAAAGAATATATAATTTTATATAATGTGATATCAAGTGATATAAAACAATTAATACCTAAAATATACTTTTTATTAAAATACTTTTATGGTAAAAGTATGAAACCAACATGTTCAACCAAGAGTATAAACAATATAGTTGATGATAGAGTTGTAAAAAAACAAAATTAAATATATTAGATGCTGAATCCCTAGATAATTCCATAGAAAGATTTGTTACCTATTTATTAGGGTCTTCATTGATGACATCTTCAAATTGATCAGACACTCTATCCCATGCTTCCTAGAACTCTTCCACTATAATATTTATAACCTAGAAGATTCCTGTCGAGAATAATGATTCTTAACGATCTAATAACCATCATCCTTGTTTTTGTCCACATTGATCAGTCTCTCATTAATCCTTGCTGCATCAACCATAGACACAAGAGCAGTCAGGACCTTCTCTATCATCACTTCCTTAGAGTGAATAAGAGGGTCCCATGATTTTCCTCTAGTCTTTGTATCTACAACCCGTTGCATTCCTACGTATTAACCAATGACACTTCCCAAACAACAACCTCCTTTACTGAACACTCCTAAGGATTAGTTAGAGGGTTATTACAGTCCTATGCATATTACTGGGTTTGAGACCGTAATTTTTCAGACATATTCTCCAAAGCTTGATCCTCATATAAACAAACTTCAATTATTCCACATCCACTCAAAAAATCAAGCTTTCCTCCTTAACTTGGTCTGTTTTTGATGACTCGACCTCCATTAACATGGTCCAAAATTTTTGATCATATCATGTATCTATACATCTTGGAAAGTATGAGTAGTCTTTGAGGACAATGTATTTCCTCCTCTTTCTTATAATGTAGCTATCATGGTCCCTATTTTCTTTCTACTGCTTCTTCAACCTTTGACTATGTAGCCTTCTACTAAATCCACCATTTACACTATACTAAAAAATATTTCCATTACTCTCCCCACCCAAACCCTGGACCTGAGAGACACCCTAAACCCATTATATCTTGATTAAGAGTATGAGATATGAGTCCATCAAATCGATTACTGAAGTTAACCGAGGACAAGAATGATATCTGGTTTTCTCTTCCCCCAACATCCTCCCACACTACAACAGAATCTCCATTTAGCAGCGGTTTAAACCGCCACTAAACTGTTTGGCGTCGGTTTACAGAAATCGCCGCCTAATAGGGCGTCAACAATCTATTAGCGGCAGTTTTTAATGTTTCGTGGTGGATTCATGAAAGCGTCATAGGTGCCTCATTTCACGGTGGTTTTCCAGAATTTAGCGGTGGTTTTACGATCCCTAGATATCACTTTATTCGTGGCGGTAATAACCGCCACAAATAAAATCAAATTCCAGTGGCCGTAAAACTGCCGCTAAAGTCATGGGAACCGCTGCGGAATGAGGCAGCCACGATGCTCCTATTTAGAGGCAGTTATAACCGCCGCTAAAAGTAAATTATATTTTACATTTAGAGGCGGTTTAAACCGCCTCCAGTATAAATTTCACAGCAGTTAAAACGGTTGCAAAATGCTGCCCAGAATAAAACAAATCATTATTTGCTTCTACTGCACCACTGCCCTGAAAAACAAATAAAACCAGAAAAAAACATCCCTGGCCTCCCACCAATGACCAAGAGCTGAATATCCAGAATAAATCACAAAACCCAAAAAACATGTTTTTCTCTCAATGAGAAATAATATACAACTTTAATATTTAAAAATAGAACAAAAATATGAAACTCTGGAAAATAAGACTTCCTATTAGAGAAAGTATTATTTACACAGCAGTCAGATATCCATCAAAGGTTCCAACACATTCCTCATACTCATTTATACAATATCCTAAATAGTAAATACTAGGAAGATAAAACTCCATTGATACAACATTGTAACATCCCAAACTGGTTTCCACTAAATCTTATAACTTCACTTTCTTAGGATAGATCATCCATAGCGATTCCACTCTACTTATAAAAATTGATAATTGATGAATTAGTAGTTATATTAGTACCAACCCATTTATATAATGTTTTTTTTTGGTTTTGTGGCCTAGAAACCATCCTTAATACTTATAATAAATTTGAACTGATGAAATATCTTAAATAACACATTAAAAATACATTGTTATAAAAAATCCTATTGTGGGAATAGTTTTAGAGTTACATTGGGATATAGGTTTTATAGGAATGTGGATATTTCTAGTGAGTCTTAGTTGACATCTTTTTATGTTGTAATATAGGTTAGGTGGGAGATTCTAGTGAACTTTTAGTAATAAACCTAGAATTAGAGTTGATTCCTCGTGTTATGTGAGGGGTTAACCTAGTTTGTCTTGAATCCATGGAGATATTAAGCATCATTGGATGCATCTTTATAGTTTTTGGTCATAGAATGTGTTTTTTTATGTATTTTGGGATTGAGTAGGACTCTAGTTGTGGAATGATTCCCCAAGTTGGTAAGTGATCATAAGATAAGTAAAACTTCTATGTGTTATGATCATCTTTAATGCTTGAGATTAGTGGGACTGACATGCCAATCTAATTTTATTTAGTTTTTTTCGTTGTGTTAACTGATCACTCCCTGAGTGAGGTTACCTAGGTATTAACTATGTTTTGGTGAGTGATGTAGACCAGAGTTTTTAGTAGAAAATCTATGTTATCCTAGTTATATGGATGACTATGTAAGAGGATCAAGTTTTATAAAATCATCAATCCGGGTTAAAGTTCAAGATTTAGTTATTGATGTTGATTGAATGTGCTCGCATGGAATGAGGAATGAATAATGCATGCGATTATGAATAGACCATTTTTATTTATTATTAAGTGGATGATGTAAATCTATGTGGTAAGAAGTGAACCACAGGTTGTTCAAGGATGGAATATTACTTGCAGATGAGGCTTCAACATATGCCAAGGATGGATTGTCGTGATGGAACATGGTATAATTATGTTGAATCACATCTAGAAACCATGTTTAGTGGTGGAAAGAGTGTTATTCATGGGAATTAGATTCCAATTTTTATTAAAATGATGAATATTAAAAACATATGGTGGGAAGAATCACATAGGTCATGGAAAATGTAACCTTTGGGAGAGTGGTTGTAGAAAGAATAGTCATGAATGGTAAAGAAGAATGTTTTGGAATTTCAGTAATTAAAGTTTCATGACCGGATAGCTTGTGATGAATCAAAAAATGTAATTAAGAATCATAATATAAATAATTTAGGGATATAATGATAGGTAATAATTACCAGACAGACCATGATTATGTGGAAATTGTGTTGGGAATGCAGTTCAAGTCATGCAGTAACAGTTCAGTGATCAAAACAGTTATGGTTGGAAATGGTCCATTGTAACCATCCTAATATTGAAGTATTTGGTAGATGTTCCTTTCTTAAAATTCATGTTTTTATAAGACATACCAATTGTGCGTCAAGTCGACATCCATCTTTGAGATTATATTTTAATTTATAAAGTATTATTTCCTATATTCATGGACTTATGCTAATTTATCACCCCTCAGTCACACCTATATCTTAGTGAACCACCCCGTGATTTAGAACATTCTCATGACTTTTTAGAAGATCTAGAGCATGTTTAGATACTTTTGATGCATAAATCAGACATTTTCAACAATGGGACTCAACAATGTGTCCACAACACTATCCCATTGATCACAATGAAATGACCCAATTTGTTCAACACAGCAACAATGTGTTTAACTCCTAATCATCCAAAATCTTGACTTCCAATTCAAACACATACCTAAATGGAATGATGTATACCACAGTAGAGAAATGAAGATATAAAAAGAAACATCAGAAATCAATAAAATGCATAAAAAGAAACATGAGAAACCAAGGAAATTTTAGGACATGAAAATGTGTGGTGGAAACTATGTGCCACAAATGTTACATATACAAACCAACTGTTTCCATTTTTGTTCAACACATCAACAGTACAACTACATAGAGTTCTATGATTCATCATCCCCCTCTCCACCTTCATTTCCACTTTGTGTTGTCACCTATAAGAACATTATATTAAAAATTAAATACGGTTACATATTTATATTAAAACTTAAAACAAATGAAAGTTATAAAACTAAATGATTTTGATTTTCTTTATTTACCTGCATACCACCAATCGATGCACTCCCACTGGGGGAATATCTACTCATCTTCTGACATAGTTTAGTCAACTCTTTCTACAATGCAGATATCTGATCCCCCTGCTGGTGAACTGTGTCTCTTAAAGAAACAATATCTTTCTTAGCATCTCTAGGTATGGGCTGACTAAAGTCAGGAGTAGATGCAGCAGCTATCCCCGGTGGCCTGCTAAAAACCTCAGATGGCATGGGTCCCAAACCCATCCCGCGCACTCTCCCAAGATGCTCCTTCCCAAGGACTTTAGCAACCGGTTCATCCTGGGAGACATAGTAAGAATGCGTAGGATTGGCATCACATAGTTCTTTAATTTTGACCTATAAATCAAATATCAATATATGTTAACACAGAAAAAATTGATAATATGTTATTATGATAAAAAATTGACTTCATACCCCAATTTCTTTAGCAGGCTCATTAACAAAACATCCATCGGAATTCTTGTGAACATCCAACCACAATTCAGTTCTGGATGCTTCATGGCCTAAACTCTGTGACTGCATTAATCAAAGATAAATCAATAATTAAATATATTAAACAGATAATATTGCCTTATAAATATATAAAGTAATTAAAAGATTACCAATGTACTTCGATTTCTAGAAAATAAATTGAGCCCGCATTGTTCAGGATGACTTGCTTCACTCGGTTTGACGCATTCTCTCTTGATAGATCTTGAAATAAATAAAATTCAATTTAATACTGATGTGTTGAATTTCATGTCCTTTTCATATACATGTATAAATGTAAAATGAGGATAATATAATAATATATATATTTCAATACCATTCTCTTCTGATCCCGATGCTTATCAACGAACACTTTCCACTGCTCTTTCGGTACCCCACTGGGTAGCTTCTCATATATTTGCAGTGCAGTCAACGAAGCATCATTGACATCACACCACAATCTCCATTTAAAATCTTTCCACTTCTTACCTAGATTTGTCAATGTCCATTTCTGTGCTATCACATCAGAAACAGTAAAGTGGAAGAACATCTGTATATAGAAATTCATTTTTAACATATTAGTAACATGACATTCAATTATACCATAATGTAATAAATTTACCTTGATTTGAGAATCAAACACTTCATTTTTTCAGCTTGGAGGCATATGTCTCCAATGGTCATATGAAATGGGAAGGGAAATGGGCTCTGCTGCCAGCTATCCTAGAATCTGGACAAGAAACCCCGTGACATCATTCGTAGGGACCCCGTAAGAATCAAATGGCACAAAAATCTTCTCGTCTTTCCGATTCCAAATATCTGAAATTTTTATTTTTATATCCACGGTTTCATTTTTGTCATGTTCAATGAGAAAATAATTAGTATAAACAAAATTCAATAAATTTATTTAATTAAAATCTGTAACTATGATAGTGACACTCCAGTATGTCCGGGATGAACTGGAAGGGGTGAGTCGCTGCCCCATTGTTGAGGCTCCTAAAGGGGGAGTCGATGACTCGGCCTCTATAGGGACATCCACAGATGGTATGAGAGATGGTGCAGGGGGTGATGGTGCAGGGGTGTCAGCAGTTGGTGCATCAGATGTCGAGGGGAGGGAGCCATATGGATAGTCATCTGTCGGATAACAGGATGAAATAATGTAATGCTTATTCCTTGGAATTCCTGTCATTTAATCAAATAAAATTATGTTCAGAATATATATTTCAAAAAAATTATGCAGAAACGAAAAATTAAAAAATGATAACAGATGGCGTACTAACAGACAAAAGAAATGATCTTTCTCAGAATTGATGACCCCTATCTTTGTAGAATATATAACAAACCTTGAATGGTTGTTTACATACTCCCATACTGATCTGTCACCAATAAAAAGTATCACGAGATTAGTCTATTTTACTACATTCATTCCCTTAGGAAATAACCATTAAAAAAATAAATCTTGATGAGATTGCAATTCATACATTCATGAAGTTAAGAAGGTACCACTGACTCCCACAATACTCTACAAAAACTATAAATCTAGTTCTAAAAAATTTATCACACACAAAGTATCAGGTTCCCTAAGATAATTGAGGATCACCTCAATTTGTCCCAACTACCTAACTGCTTCTACTGACCCTTAAAAACACTTAATGAAGGAAGATAGTGATTCAGGAATCCTATGATGGTGTCCGAGATTGAAAATTATTTAACATCAACAAATCAACACGTATTCTAGGTCGGAATAAGAGCTAAATAATCCTTTTTGAAAATTACAGTGGGCAAAAATAACATCTAAATGAACTATATCAATTAAATACTTAAATTAGATTTATAGGTTGATACAAGATAAGATATCTAGATTTATCTATGTATATGATAAGAGTAGGAATCATGCTCTTTCAAGTTCTGATAATGGGACTACTATATAGATCATGATCAATCATTAACGAACTGAATTTTAAATATAAGTACATTGATGAATAAACCTCTGGTGAAATATATCATGTATAAATATATCCTATGTATGATAGGGGATATTAGTAACATACCATGGATTCATGGGTAGGGGAACATGTTTATATTGAGATATTTTATTTATCTGACTCTCATGTACATATTTATAGCTAATAAAGTTATTATACAATAACCAGATTGAGGTCATGTAGAATTTACTATATATCAAGCAATTTTATCCCATGCAATGAGGAAATAGTACCCTTAGGTTGTTCATGAGTACAAATTTTTTGATCTAACACTATCCATGTTTGAGTGGCCGAGTGACTATATCCTTATTTTTTCTATGGTTGAATGGTTTCCCCTATGTGATTTTTATTATTTATTTTCACCATAATTTTTTCATAAGACTTTAAATGTTGGTTATAGTGGTAATAAAAATGAATTTATTGAAAGATACACTTTATAGAGGTCTAACTTGAAACTTTTTATGGATTTACCATTTTTATTGAATCATCATACATTTCATATGTTTTTCAATGTGCATTCATAGCAGGGGCTCAAATATTTTACTAGGTTCTTATTGTATTTTTCTAACATAGTTAGTGCTATGAATCTTTCAATTAGTATTTTAAATTATTGAATGTTAGTCCTATTTTTATATTTTAATGGAAATTCATTTTTAATCGAATGTGAGGTGGTTGGAATTTTGAAATGTGTTGAATAAAATGATGTGATTTTGGTTCCTAATTTCATTATTGCAGAAAACCATGAGGTGTTGTGCACATATTTTAATGTAAAAAAATAAAAATATTTTTATTCTATTTTAAGATCAGATGTATTAAAAAAATATTATTTTCTTTTAATATCATATATCATGGATATAATATGTGGGTGTGGAATATTATAAAACAATGGAAATTAGATAATTACATGAATTGTGATCCCAACGATCATATAAATAATCTCATGTATATTCACACTATGTTTAATTTCATTTTTCATAGACCAATCTATGTATAGAGTTTAAGGGAATGTATCCTTGAAAAAAATTACGTTATATATATAGTGATATAAGAGAGGAATAAAAATATGATATGGATGTAGATCATGACACACATATGCATATATCCTTAGGGGATGACTCAGATATTTTATGGTCATGGTTCTCAGACCTGTAGCTACTAACATTTTTAAATATAAAAACATAGAACCAATGATTGGTTAGTCTTCATAGATATTCCAAAACACAAATTGATGTGATTTAAGGATTATTAGTATCATATAATACCTTGGAGGGGGAAATTAATTTTTTGGTCATGATGTTTAGACCATTGTGTCATAAAGTTTAATATCTTATGAAAAGGACCATGGTTTTGATAAGACATTACAAAAGGAGAATCTAATGTTATGTATTTGGGGTATCCAAAAGAGATTCATACCCAAATTGGAAGGTGCAGAAGAATATAATTTCATAATTTATTTAACTGTTAAAATGATTCTCAAATGTTTAATCTTTAGGGTACAACAATCACATTGAATAGAATGATTTTGGAAGGTATAAAAATACATTATGAATGCCTGAGTCAATAAGAAATAGAGACCAACTGGTGACGAATGACCATTACAAATAGTGGAATACTAATACCATTCTCATTTAATAGATTCTAATGGTATTAGGTTGGATATTTTCTCAATCATTCCATTGATTGATTATGTGGTTTAGGTGGACCTATCTTCCATGACTGAAATATCCCATAGGGATAACTTTATATGATTCGAGGAAAGGTGTGATATTCAGTATCAAATCTTAATAGGTTATCTCCAAATAAATAAACATCCACAACCAATTTTTATATGAATATAGAAAAAATTATTGATTAAATTATGTTTAAGGGATCCTAAGAGTAGTATATCGTCTTGGGAAATTTATCAGTGTGGAATCACACATCAAAGTTATGAACTGGCTTCATTGAGAAAAAAATACTCAAAAAGAATTTTAAAACATTATATGTTATTCCACCATGTACTAAAATTGTTTCTTCTGTGATGTAATGCAACATGAGACTCCTGTGTATTAAATCACTTAATGTAGTGATATATTTGATTTGAAGAGGTAGTATTTTAATTGAGGAGAATTTACTATTAAAATTTCCTAAGTCTAGTTGAAATTGGGATGGGATATCCAATATAACTTTTTCCAAGATGAAACTTTTATGGGGAATAGGAATAAATTATCAAGGATCACATAGTGAACCCCGTGATATTTTTATGATAGTATTCTTATAAGAAATATTTTTCCTAATCCATAAAATGGAACATATTAGTGGGAGTGAAACATTACACATCTAATGATTTATTTAAGAGGGTTTAGACCTAACAAATAGTTGTGAATATTTTGATTTTTAGTTTATGTAATTTTAATTATGAAAAAGGGTTAAAATTTAAGGTCATACAGATTTAAAAAAAATTATGAGGTTCAATGTCACTTAACTTAGACATGGAAGGTAGAACAACTAGTACATCAATGGGGAGGACATATCCAACTTCATTTGGGATCCCAATTGATGTATATTTTTTCCCATTGGTAAATTCAATATGTTTATGTTTGTAGTACATGTACTATGTATTTGTGGTCATGCCTATGAAAATAAATATCATTGTCACCATTTATTTCATTAGAATGATAATAAATCCACACATAGTTCTTGAAATGAAAATCCCTCTGTCAAAGATATGAATCATATAAAAGGAAAGGGAAATTCTGTTCTTATCATGGGTCTATATATAAGATAACCCATTTAAACATTTACTACATAGATTCACCACATATTTAGGTGATAGTAATTATAATATTTTGACAAGGAATATGGTAGTTGGTTCCATGGTAGGGTACCTAGATATCACTACATATCCTAATGTGATGGGAGTCAATCCAACTTGTAGTTATATTTATAGATGATTCATTGCATAGATTTATATCACATGTGAGGAATATGTGCATTAATTCTCTAATATACTTGTTAACCATGTGGTAAAGACTTCTATATTGATGAATATCTCATTTAGTGGGGTTTGGATTTTAATATCTCATCCTCATATGGGATTGTAAAACGGTGATGATCTATATCTAATACCCAATAGATAAGATACATTTTTCCATAGAAATAAAATATTCAACTATAAAATTAGTATATAGTTTGGAATAATTTACATTATACCATTACATGGATGAAGATCTCATACTGGTAATGGGTCACATAGAAATGAAAAAATTTCTTGCATTTTAGTTTAGAAAAACAAGTACTCATGTGATGAGGGATGATTTTTATGATGTTAAATTGAATGAAATAAGGAAAAATGTCATACAGCTTAAAATCATGAGACCAGGAGGTTGTAAACTAATGTGGAGATTATACCAAACTATATTCTAAAAACCTACCTACTGGAAAACCAAAAATTCTAAGAAGGAGAAATAAAACCCTACCTATAGGGAAAGATGGTGTAGCTTCCGGGGTCGCGGGGGGCTGGGGGTCGCAGGGGGCCGGTAGTCGTGGGGTCGCTGGGGTCGTCGGGGTCGTGGGGGTTGCTGTGGTCAGGGTCGTGGGGTCACCGGGGTCACGGGGGACCGGGATCGTGGGGGAAGCGGGGGGTCAGGGTTGCAGGGGAAGGAGGGTCGGGGTGGGGGGAAGGTTCGGGTGTTAAAAAAACCAATGTTTCGTGGCGGTTTATTATAAACCGACGCTAAACAACCGTTGCTAAACAACGGTTTTTTTGTAGTGCCACTTCCAAAATTCTCTTGTAAATTACTACATTTGAGGTTTTTAACCCATATTATCCACTGAATACATTCCATTTCCAATCTGAGAAACATCTTTATAAGAAGTAATATTAATTGACTCGGATTTTAGAAGATCTACTGACACTATAACATCTTGCACATATATATTACACCCGGACAAGTTGTTTCACAACCTATTGAATTTTTCCTCCACTATTGGATTAGGATTGATAAGTTTTTTCTATATATGGTTGTGTGTATAACATGAATCCATACTATTTGATTGGTACAACAGGGGGATCTCAAGCATAAGGGATTGTCCAACATTATAATCCCTATGTCCTTTTCACCATGAGATGGTAGAATTCCCAAAGAGATTACAGACCATGAAAAACTTTATCCAAGACTGAAACACAACCTCCTATTTACATTTTACATCTTTTCCGATATAGATCCAGATCTACTCCATATGTGGTCTTGAAACCTCAACTTCAATGTATATGAGTTGTGAAATAGGGTGACATAAAACATTAATCCTACTATTAGAGCACCAATATTTTCCTACCATGTTCCCTATCATTCGTAAAATGGAGGGATTTGGAAAGAGAAGAGGGTGATTTGGAAATAGTACCCACAATGCTGTTATAGGAGTATCATGATTCATGTAAAGATCATAAGACCAATGAAAGAGTAAAAAAGGACACCCATTGAAAACTCTCTGGGCTCTCTACCAGGAAAGAATCAAGTCTGTTTCAGATGCAATGTGAACAATCATGTGGTTTTTGTCGGAAAATCCCTCTACGACATGCTCCTGAAGACCCCAAGATCCATATATGAACCTATCAATGAAGCTGACCGACGGCATGCATCTACTGAATCGATCCACCAATGTAACTCTAAAAAGACCTAAAGCCTCTGAAAACACGAATTCTGAAAGCGCTAGTTATGAAAATTCATTGTGAAGATCTATAACCATTGGGATGAGATTGATAGCATGGAAAGGAGGGATGAAATATTTTTTAATGATGGTGAAAAGTGGGGGTGGTTGGGCACAAGGTGAAAGACATTCTTTTAAAAAATATCTATTAATGTTTCCTTTAAAACCCTTTTTCTTACATGCCTATATTTTTGAATGATGTTTTTTATATATACTTATATGGACAAATATCAATTATTAATGAAATTTCGTGTCTCTGTTAACATTATTACATGTTTTTTCCAAATGAATAATTTAATGGAATGTTATTAATTTTTTTATAAAAGAATAAGGGTTTATTCTAATTTATCAAATATAAAAAAGGTGACATTTCATGCCACTGTAATAATTATTATATTTTTAGTTCCCTTTATAATATTGCGTGGTTTATTCAATCAAAATCACTATTATTCTTCTTTATGATTAATTTGGAACTGATTATTGGTTTTTTAAAATAAATGATATATTAATATCTAAAATTATTTTGTTTATGGGTTTAAATGAATTTTTAAATGGTTTATAATAATATGTTGCAATGATAAAAAAATTTATTCCTGAAATAGTTCTTGGAAATACTTTATGAAAATGAGTGATTTTAATATCGCTTATTTAAGAGGATTATCCCAATTACAACTCATCATATTATGGGTTGGTCAATATTTTAGCTCATGATATGAGGGTTGATCCCAATTATATCACATGATACGATGGGTGAGACCCATTATTTTTATCTACTGTATTGCATAATGATTATGTTCTCCATACAGTTATGTTGGAATTCGACCATATGGTTATTCTAATTGTAATGGTTTGGTAAGGTCTCAATGAAGATCATTTCCCCAGGAACCATAATGAAATTTTTCAATAATTTCATAAGTGTTTTTATGTAAATAATTTATTTCAAATGGTATGTTAAATATCATTTTTAAATATAATATTATAGTCTTTTGTGTAAAAGTATATGTTTGAAGAAAAATAATTTCATTGGTTGTCATGTTTTCTATGAAAAAATCATTGTTATGATTTTCCAAAAATTTTCTTATAATTTTATTTTATAAAATCAATGGAATTAATAAAAATTTCATTGAAATAAAATACTGATGGAGAAATATATTTATGATCTCATGTTTTTTATATAGAATAAGGCGTTTCTAGGTTTTTCATTTAAATCCCTTAGAGATATTTTTTAGATCATATCATATTTATAAAAAAAATTAATGTGCAATGTATGGATAATGATAAATAAGATGTCAGGATAAATATTATGAATATTGTTCATGAATATAACACTTTTTTCATTCAAAACACTTATTTTTGGATGAAAATGAATACTATGTAAAATTGTACGCATTGTAAAACATGGGATTTTAATATAATATTTTTAACCACAATATATAATAAAAGTTCCTATAAATTATTGAAATTGAAGTCTAGTGTAAACTCATCGGATTATGTATTTCATAGTGTCAGGTCCTTACAGAGATAGGGAGGGTTTCCAGATATAAATTTTCTGAAAAACATGAAGAAGAAGACTATGATTTAATGTCAAAGATATGTGGATCTTTTTGTTTTCCCAAGGGTGTTTGTTCTTGAGTTATGGTGGGGATGTGAGACCCAAACCCTTAAAATCAATGATGAATAGTGTTATTTTTTTTAAATATAGTAATGGTACAATGTTTTGGGGTATGGTTTTCTAAACATCATGTGACACCCATTGAGTCATAACTATGCCATTGATGATCCTTGGTTGTGTTATTTTTGAGCCAGAGATGATTCATGGTATCATAGGATGAAAACAATGAAAAGTGAAAGGATCTAGCCAGGAACACAGTTATGAATCATGGTTAGTTTAACTATGATGTATGTCTCATTGAGGCTCTATTTAAAAATTCCATGATTTGTACATTTTTAGAGATCCCATATGAAATTCTCAATGAACAGTTTGGAGTTTTCTAGTGGTTTATAGGGATTTTATATGGTTGAGGCACATAGTTAGTTTTAATATGTGGCTATCTAATCAAAATTATGAACCCCTAGATAGAATAGATAGTAGGGGCCCATGGTTATGGTGCACCATTTTCATAACCATGCGACCTCCACTAGGAAACTGTCTGACCTCCTTATGAACTATTAAAAAAATTTCTTTTTCAATTTTCATGGAATTTGTAAACTACATTCACCCACTAATATTATTTGGGCTCATATTTACCCATACCTACTGCTTTGGTGGTCTATCCCCTTGGATTGTAGGATGAATTCATTTTTACATAAAGTATCACATCAAGGAATGTTGTGTTTTTGAAATAATTTATTTTTATATATTGATATATTATATATTACATATCCTACCTTCCAGATAAAACGCAATTGTCATATGAGGACAGATCTAATGGTTTTAAAAAATAAATGTTTTTTATTGTGGATCTATGATTGATAGGACCCAATAGCCACTTACTAGTATTTTTTACAGTTAATGTTTCATCCTACATTTTGAGGTAGGTATCTCAATATAATGTGAAAATTCTACATATTGATTAACATTATAGTAAAATTATTTTATTTTTTTCATTGAATTGAAGTTATTTATGGTTTCAAGTTATTTTTATAAATGATATATCTTATTAAAATTTATTTAATTCAAATATGTTTTTTCAAACAAAGTGTTTGATTAAATTATTGAATGATGGTTTTCGTATGGAAATTTACTTTAAAATCCTATGAATATTTTCAGGGAATGTAAAATGATTTACAAATTTTGATCATATTTACTAAATTTAATTTTACAAACATTAATAATTTCTAACCCTGGCTACAAAAAAATGGGGCATATGTGGAATTTTTGTATGTGGAACCTCTAGGAGATTCATTTTGGATAACAATGGATTGTGGTATCAATCGATTTTGGTTTGTACGAATGTGCTCCTAATATAGGATCATTTTATCTAATATTTATTCCTATAGGCTAGTTCAATTTTTTTTGTGATTTTTCATTAAGGTATTTTTATTGGTTGAAGGATTTTGTCATGGATTGTTTCTCACATGGTTATCTCCTGAGGTTTTATAACAACGTTTTTAATGAGGGTTTGATTCATGTATATTTTTTCACTTTATTACAATATGGTGTGTGGAAATTTCTCTTTATTTTGTCACTTATACCATTCATATTCGTGAATTTTTGAATGTTATAGGCTTTTATGATAACCCAAGAAAAATGATTAAAAATTTGTTTTGGATTGATGTTAATGAGTTGTAAAACTGTTTTGGATTTAAATTCTTGAACTGATGTATTAATTATAATAGAAATTATATATTATTTTTTTTATCCATAAGGAATTTGATCTCACATCCAAATTTGAACTTTGTGAGGTTGTAAATGTTTTTACAATACCTTGGTAAATACAAGGGCATTATGTATCACGTAGCTTCTATTTTTATCATTTATATTATAGTGGGATGGTTTTGAGGTGGTGGTTGGTCACATGGAGACATGATGGTCTTCTTAGTTCATACATTATGCTTTCTCTTGTTTGGATATATTGTATAGATCTCTGATATATCTCTTCCCATCCATGTTTTACATAGGTTTAATGTTTCTTTGAGTTTTATATATGGTTTTTTAGTTAGCATGTTACACCTCACCACCGTTGTGGTCCAGATCAGCTGGCCTAATGAGTTGAAAGATGATGGTTTGTTACCAAATTCTATGAGTTTAATTCACTTCTTGATGCTAGTAAAAACTCACTAGGTTTAGCTCTTTGATTGTGGTATACATAATATAGGACCATGATAATTTTGGTAGTAAGTGTGGGATGGTTCCTAGAAAATTCACTTCTTTTTCTGAAATTGATTTACCAAGGGGGTTCAAAAAAAATTTAGATGTTTGAGACTTGGATTTTTTGATCATTTGAGGGAACTATATAGGGATTTTATAAAATGGAAATTTTCCTTCCTAATGTGTTCCCCATCTATCATATAATTCCTAATTTCATTAAATTCTATATGTATTAATTCCTATATAAGAATTGTTAAATTTAGTCATAAGATTATAGAATATTCTCTAATGTTGATTTGTCATTGTCTTGGTATTAATAGGGAATTTATATAAGAATTGATCTTATTAATCCTATATAAGAATCTTTGAGATGGGACTCATAGGAGAATACCCTAGTGGGACATTCATTGTTTTCCATTTTTATGTTTACAATAAATAATATCAGTCATGTGTGTGTTGGGATCTCGAGACATGTGGTGGATTGTGACTCTAAATTTACTAAGAAGCATCCAGCCACCATATATGGTGATAAAGGATCCATGGAATATGAAGATTATTGATATAATCATTAAAATCATAGATACTCATAATGAATATATGGTAGGTTTTCCATGTAAATGATCAAGGGGAAAAGAAGGATATATTGTGACACCATCATTCATGCTACCTTGTGTGAGGATGTTACTCAGACTTATTTTTAAAAAATATTAAAACATTAGTATAACACTAATACATTACGTGCTATGTAGACAATGGAGTTGCTGACATCAGAGAAAGTGGATTATTATATTCTTGATTATTCCACCCATTTTTTTGAGTACGTGAATTTTTCACTAGAGCTACATACCAACATGTTCCAAAAAGATCATTAGATTGAGTTGGGACTGAGTATTAATATTAATTTGATGTTGAATCTCTTGTTCCTTACAAAATTCAAGGAGGTTTTCAAAAAATGATCTTTTTTCACAACAGACATAGATATAAATATTGGCATTGTGTGTAGTTTCAATTGGTGTAGTTTTTAAGAAGGGTTCGGTTTCTATCCAGAAAAGGATATACATTGGTGGAAAGTTTTTATTAGGGATAATATTAAGGAACTCTTCATAGTACAGGTATATTTTCCAGTATCATTGTGAATGGAATGGTCTTACAAAGACAATCTATAGAGAGGATCTTAATATGTTTCATTATATTGAATTATCTATCCAATTAAATTATTTTTTTGATAGGATATCCTAGTGTATTAAGGAATGATCCACCCTGACGAAGGGGTCATTGGATTATAATTAATCCTCTAATAGTGTTGGGTCAAATACTTAGTCCATGGAGGGTGTTCATGTGTCTACGACTAGCGTCCTTTTGGAATATTAATATTCCCCAGAGGAATCTGAATCAAAGCCTACTATTTTTATAGGTGTGTTATTTCTTTCATATTCAATAGGGATATATGTTTTTTATATTGGTTATACTCATTAATTTATAAAATCATAGTTAATATATGTTTTGGGATTACTTTTATAACTTATTTGATTCTTGTTGTATATTTTCATGCCATTTGGAAATTATATTGATTAAATTTTTGAGTTTCCCGCATGTTGGGTCAGGATAATAGACTTCAATTTTAAATGGAAATTTTTTGTTCTTGACATTAACGTATTTGACCTGATACTTGGAATAAATTAGATAATAATAAATAATTCCATTATTTTCTTATATCATTATCATGTTTATTTTTTATCTTCTTATGGGGTAAGTCTTGTAATGTTTGGTGAGTTAGACTCTAGATTAAGAAGGGAGGTATTTGTTATTATTTATGTTGGGGGAATCTCGACCAATTTTTAGTGAGTTTCTACTGTACAATTGACCCATTATTAAGTAGCCATCATCCTATGGTGGTGTTTCCATACACTAATTTCATTGTAGAATATTTTTTAGGTCACATTAATATATAGAGTATGGTTTTACTATTGAAATGCCTCATGGTGTGATTCACATTTATATTCCATCTTATCAAAAAGAATCTACTAAGTTGGTGGAACATAATTTCCAACTTTATGATCTGGAGGATAAGGGATTTATTCATCCTAGCATGTCGTCATTGGATTTATCCATACTCTTTTCTATGAAAGTATATTAACGTATTAGATGTTTCTATTATTATTTGACATAAAATCATTTGAACGTTAAGAAAATATATCCTTTACCTGGGATTGAAGTCCTTTTTTATCAACATTGAGGGGAATATTTGTATTCAAAGATTGACATTTTCTCACTGTACCACCCGTTGAGACTGTATGAATGGGATATACATATGAAAACATATAGGATCCAGAATATGAATTGTGTGATTATGGTTATTCCATTAGGTCTAAATAACACTCATGGTGTATTTACGTTTTTGATGAGTAGAATCAATCATCGGTTCTAGAAATGTTTTTATTATGTTCATGGATGATATTTTTTTTGTACTATAAGACATAAAAGGATCCTATGAACCATTATGATATCATTCTTGGAATGTTGAATGAACGTCATTTATATGTATTATATCCAAATGTTTTTCTAGAACTAGAAAGTGATATATTTTGGGAATATGAATATTTATAGGGGTTTCTCAGTGGATGGAGAAAATATATAGGCTACTATGTTCATGGAGAGTCCGTGAAAAATGTTTCAGGTCCGGTACATCATTGGATTTAATAGTTATGATATGTTGTATTTTTAGGATTTCTACAAGAAAACCTATTCAATTATAGTTTTAACCAATAAGGGTTTTCTTTTTGAAGTGAATTAAATCGTTCATATATCTTTTGAAGAGATTATGGTGAGGTTTATTTAAACACCAGTTTTTATTCTTTTGGTACTAGGTTTAGGTTATGATGTTTTCTCAGATTATTATGGTATGATTTTGGGATGTGTCTTACAGAATGTGAAACGAATGTTGTCTAATGGTTCTCATTTGTTGTTACCTCATGAGAAGAACGACCATAACCATGATCTTCAGTTAGTTTTGGTTATTAATACACACAAAACATGGTGTCACTATCCCTTTGGGGAGAGGATTGCAGTAAATTATGATAATAAGAGCTTAAATATATTTTTACTTAGTAGAAAATGAACGTGAGATAGATACACTAGGTGAGGTTTCATTAAACTATTGATTTCAGTATTGAATACACCCCTAGAAAGGTGAAAATGGTTTCTAATGAGTTGAGTAGAAAATTTCAGACTAAAGTAATGAAGGAATCAGTTGAGGAGGAGTATTTGATGGGTTTGTTTACTATGATTAGCTTGAGATCCAAATTTTTGGTGAATATGTGTACTAGGATTTGATGAAAGAGGTCTCTACATTTGAAAAGATATGTTTTTGTGTAGTTTATTTAAACAATGTTCTAATTATTTATTAAATACCTATATGGTGGGGTTACTATGGGTGACTGTTTTTTGGTCTCCTAGTGTAGCCTTGTTCTTTTATAAATGGTCGGTGGATTTAATTTCTCTATGGAAGGAGTTGATGGAATGTGAACAATGGTGTTGTTCATCCTTACAACATGAGTGTAACACCCCAACCATAGTTACCCAGAGTCGGTGCATTATTACGTAACATTGGCATAATCACAAAAGATCAAGTCTTGAAATACCGATTAGTTTAGTAGCCTTGTAAACAATAGATACATTCATAAATGTTACATTACTTTATAAAGTAAAAAACCACAATAACATAGTCTCCATAGTCCACACACTTATCCCCTTAAGAATATCCCTATAGGTCAGTCATAAAATATTTCTTCACATCCTGGGAAAATAGAAAATAGAAAGGGGTGAGCATAGATGCTCAGTAAGGATAAAAATACAGTGGAAACATTAATAAATAAACATAAATATTTAAGGCAATGTATAACTAAAACAAAAGCCTTTTAAACTTGAACTTCAGAATAATATGGAAAAAATAAAATGAAATAATGCCATTTAATTATTCACATTGATATTCTACTAGTTGAATAATCACATGCAATATCAATAACCACATTCATAATGATGGAATGCATAATGCCAGACTATCATAACCATGTAGCCAATGCCTCATGCCAAGACTACAAATAAGATATTGTCAAGGCCTTGTGCCAAGACACTAGTTTGTCTCATGAGATCTACCGATGCATCGAGGATCTATAGTGGGATCCACCAGTCACTTATTAAGTCCAATGCATTATTTATATGAAAAGGATTAAACATATCATAAACCATAACATAATCGTATCACATAAAAAATGCATAAGGGAAACATAACATTTCCACATTTCAATCACAAGATATCAATACAACACATTGATATAATAAAAACATTATCAAAAGCATTTTCAATACCAAAATTAATGAAAACTAAAACATGGTATTTATTTTTCATTTTAAAAAAATTTATGGCTTGTAGAGGAAACCGAAACTCAAATAACGGTCAAGGCGGTGGTTAAGTCGTTGTCGACGCATACGTATGACAAAAAAACATTCCCTTTTGTCGTTTAGTTAAACGCTTCGTATAAAAAATATTCCTTTTGAATAAATGTAAAAGTCAAAGGGGTTTATACATAGTATAATATAAAGTTGTGTATAAAACAAAATATGCCTCAATGAAAGGAGATTGGGATGAAGTCCCTTACAAAGATCATTTTTTAAATATGATAGATCTACTATGTGTATTCACTATAATTACAGATAATTAAAGAACAAATACAAGATAGGATATTATAATATCATGACAAAATTTGAAAGTAGGAGATTAACCCAATGAACGGAAATTGGGTTAAGAAGTTCCCTTAAATCGAGTCCGACTTGACTCAATCATTCTTTAATCTCCTGAATAATAAACTAGAGTTAATTTCTACTTTCTAAAGAACCTTTTTCAAGTTCATTATTTCTTTTAAATCACTCATTACCATGTTATGAACATTATGTAGTCATATAAGTTAATATCGGTCGTTTTGTCGATCTTTGGTACTTGAGTCAATAATAAACTTCTTATAATTACATGTTTTTCATGTTGTAAAATATACATTATCTAAAGAATCATATTAATGATGTACATATCATATATATCATATATATCCAGTATATACATTCATTTATAATATTACATAACATTTAGAGGTAAGAAATAAAATGCACCGTTCATGGAGACGGTAAGCCGTACGAATGCATGAATGCTACATTCATTTATATTTCATATTTAGTGGAATGAAATCATAATTATATAAAGTTATATTATAATTCTAGTATAATATCATATATAATATCAATTACTCCATCTTTATACATCCCACATATGGCATTAACGATTCAAATCACTTTGAGGGGGCGGTAGTCCGCACTTCCTGAAATGAAATTATCGCGTTTACCCATAATGGAAATCATAAAGGTATGGAATAAATGAAAAATACAGAAGCATAAGGAAAACATAAACATAATAAATATCATATATAAATATAGTGACAACTTAATGGCCACCATGAGATTTGTTAAAAGAATATTGGACAATCATCCTTTCGTGAGGCAGTAATTCGCCACCCACGAAATAACATGCTCTATAACCATTAGACGATGGTGTGTGTAAGTTTAAATCAAATACTTCTCATAAAAACATCCTATTGTATTTAAGATACTGGTTTTGTTAGAAAATAAATGAATAAAAATAGTTTAAGGGAATGGAGAAGAAAAATAATACAAAAGAACATAAGAGAAGACATTACCTAAAAATCGGGTAACTCTTTTTGATTTGAGCCAAAGGATTCTTTAGGAAGACTTCTGCCCATAGTGAGGCTTCGAGGAGTAAGATAGGGAAGTTGAGAGAGTATTTGGGCAGATTTTGGCCGATCCAAATGGCTTTGATGGTGTGAATAAGGTTGTAGAGGTGGGGGCCTTTTATAAGAGGAGAGAAGGGGCATTCTTTGAAAGTCAAGAAATGTTACTTTATAATATAATGAGTTTCGGATTTTAAAGGTCCCAAAATTATATATTTATAGAATAAGGTGATAAGGGTTCGAAATATACTCATACAAAAGGTTTTTTACAATTTTATGTCTTAGATTTTATATTATCTTTTCATTTTATTTAAATTGTTAATTAATGAGGTAATCGCTGCATCATCACGGTGTCATAAAAAATTTAATTTATTTAATGTCTAAAAATTATAAGAAAACTATCATGATGTAGGAAATATTTTTATATTTCTAATGAATATTTATAGTCGAAAATATAACTTATATAACTTCATGTAATAATTATTTTAGTAAAACAACCCATGTTTGTGACAATTTTATTTTTACTTTAAATAAAAAGTTATTAACGTCATTTTCTTTCCCAAGTGGCTCCATGGGGTCCCCAAGTTGACCCATGGATTGTCTTGGTCGGCCATGACTCATCCAATAATAGTAGAACTAGTGAAAAGGTAATTTCATATTATTATAACATTATATTTACCGTTAATTATACTAATTACCTTTAATCCCGATTAATAAAACTTAAAAGTTACTATTCACCAAAAATTATTTTCATCCCATTGAACAGAATTTTGCTTACTAATGAAAACCATGTATTTCGGATTTTTGAAATTCAATTCACAAAAGTTTTAATGTTTAATTTAAATGAAAAATGAGTTTTTTAACTACAACTTAGTGGTTTCACTATTCATCAAAAATTGATGTTTTTCAGAAAAATACAAATAATTCACCCTAAGTTATATTTAAAATTATAAATTCAAAAATGATGTCTATTTTAAAAAATTCAAAACATATAAGTTGAAAAAATTAATTTAATAATTAATTCCCACTGTCGCGAAAAATATTGTGTTTTTAAGAAATAATATATATCAAAAGATTGACAATTGTTTATGCCCAATTTCAAAGTGAAATTAATTTTAATGACCACCATCGGATAAAATGGTAAAAATATATTCTAATTATACTTTAAAACCACTCAATGGTATAATTTATCACTATAAATTATTTTTATTAAAAAAGTTTTTTTTAAGTATATTTTCTATTCATAGAAAATTGGAAGTTCACAGAAAATTACAAAAAATTCAACTTAGGATAATTTCAAAATTCCAAAATACAAAAATTAAGTCCATTTTGGAATATAGAATTTATTTAATTTCAAAAGGTGGGAATTATTATTCATAACGGAGATTTTGATTGGTCGAGGTGTGTTAGAACTCGATGTTTCGTACCACACACGCTACTGTATTATTCAAAGAGAAGCATACCATGGAAGCTTGGGGTGTTACATTCTCCCCTCTATCAATAAATTGCATCCTCGCAATTTGAAAATCATCTTCGAAAATAAAAGGTTGAAAATAGAAAATACCTTTGTGGAAAACCGACATTGAAATTAAGGTTAATAAAATTTAGCCTTAATAAGAGGTAAAGGGAAATGAAAAAGTCACCACCAAATTATGATCTCGATTAGGAGAACATTGGTGGAAATTAGAGACATATAATTGGAAGAAAACGTAAATATTTGTAGGGAGTTATTGATTTCATCAATCACAAACAATTGTAAAATTGAGGGCTTCAAAGCCTTCAATCTATGTTGATTTAAAATATCATCAGTTCAACAAAACATATGGTATTAGGATAACACATTTTTTGTTATAATATCTCCTTCCTAATTTTTAAGAATTAATTTATTCATAGAATAAGAGATAGGTATATATATATATACTTGACAAGTAGAGTCTCAACCATCAACTAATTTCTACCGAGAACTCATCTTTCACTCAAAAAGATAATAGAACTCAATAATATTATATTTATCCTAATCTTAAAAGGTTTAAAATATTAACACATACCATTTAGGTTAGGAAAACTATTTTTTAATAACCAGGGACATCCTGTAGGCTAGTGGCAGGTAATAACGGTCTCTCACACTATGGCTGTGGGTTCGATTCCTGCATCTTTGTCTGACGCGACGGGTTATCCCCCAACCTGTAGGTTGTCCTTTTCCTAAAACTATAGTATTATAATATTCCAAAATTAATCTTCATAGATGTTTTAACCTTACACAATACTATTCATTGTTCAACTTAATCCATTCCAACCTTTATAGTTATCCAAAATACCTCTGTCCAGACACTCTCTAAAAGGTCTCTAAATTTCAAAATCAATTGTAACATCAGATTCCCCAAACAAGGAAAAGTTTCTCTTATTGTCACATATTAAAAATATTATTTCCTTTATAATATTAAAACCTTAATAAAATCAACAAGTATTTAAGTACAACCCTTATATATATCACATTATTCTTATAACTAGAATATAGTTCTTGAGTCTAAAAACACAAATACAATAATTATTCCACTTAAACTGTAGTAACATAATAAGATTGGCCTTGATCCCTTAGCCTTTTCTGAGGTAAGTTTCCTCGACACTTAGTAAATTCATTTTCATAATACCCTATATCCCTACAATTGTAGCATTCAATATTGCTAGCCTCTTTCTTTCCCTTGCAATCACGAGCCTCGTGACCTTTTTCTCCACATTTATAACAAACTCCCATTCCTTTTATTCTAGTACTGGGGTGATTCTTCCCACAATTATCGCATAATGGAAAATCATTCTTTCCCTTTTTCCCTTTATCTATCTCTTGTTCCACCATTCTCTTCTTCTCTTGCTTTACTTAATTGTTATAAGATTTAGAGAATTCCTTTTCTGTCTTGATAGCACACGAGACTATATCTTCATACGTTGAGAAAGATTGTGATACTAAAGCTCTACAACGAAATGGTTTTAACCCATCAACGAAATGATAAATCTTACTTCTTGGGTTACGTATATAATCTACAGAATACCTTGCTAACCTTGTAAAGTTGGCCTCATACTTTGCGACATTCTAATCCTCATTTTGTCTCAGACTCAAAAATTGCCTTTCCATATCTGATCGATGGTCATGAGGAAAGTATTTTTCTAAGAAAAGCTCTTTGAGCTCTCTCTATTCCATACCAGATACTTCTTCATTTTCCTTTGTATTTTGAATCCCTTACCACCATTGATCGGCATCTCCAGTGAGGTGGTAAACTGCCATGACAACTTTTTCCCTTTCACTACTCCCTATGGTATGGAATATTTTCTCTATTGAATTCATCCATTACTCAAATACTAAGGGATTTGTACTCCCATTGAATGTTGGTGGTTGTTGCCTCATGAAGCGGTCTGACATTGATCCTCTACGTTGCGGATCAGGGTCCTCCATACGAGTAAGGTTATTATTCATAACCTAAGTGAGTTGTCCCAGTATGGTGATAAGCTGATCAGCACCAGTTATGTCACCAACTCCATTATAATTATATTGAGTAGGAGGGAAATACCTACATGGAGTGCGTGCATTGATATGGTTTCCATTCCTTCCACTAGGTTCCATTTCTAAATAATGTCATAAACTATATAAGTTTATGAATCGAAATACATAATTCCATACTTGTAAAACACTTAACAAAAATTGAACTATTTATAGGTACATTCCATAAAAAATGTTTTCTTTGAGGAAGTATATACTGATAAACCATTAATAATGGTTTGTAAAGAAATCATGAATTATCCTAAGCATATACATAGGGAGTGTCGTAACCAAGTGTGAAGCAAGGACCATTGTCGTGCACCAGTTCTTGTTCAAGTCTAGCTCAAAGCTGTGTTTTTGGGTTTTACCCCTAGGTACATCTGTGCTAGAGCCACCTCTACCTGATCATATCCAGACAGGGATTTATTGCTCAGAAAACTCACAAAATCTCTATAATACAAAAATTCTAGGACGTTCTTATATACTAATCCTCAAAGTCTATCATAGGGCTATGTGCTCTAATCAGATTTTATCTAAATATAGATTCCAATGTTAGTACTAAACTGCCTTCGATACCAACTATAACGCCCCGACCCCAGTTACCTAGAGTCGGTGCATTATTACGTAACATTGGCATGATCACAAAAGATCATGTATTGAATGAACAATTAGTTTATTATCCCAACTGTAATGCCCCAACCCCAGTTACCCAGAGTCAGTGCATTATTATGTAACATTGGCATGATCACAAATGATCCAGTCTCGAAATACCGATTAGTTTAGTAGCCTTGGAAACACTAGATACATTCATAAATGTTACATTACATCATAAAGTGAAAAATCACAATTACATAGTCTCCATAGCCCACACTCCTATCCCATTCAGACTATCCCTGTAGGTCAGTCATACAATATTTCTTCACATCTTGGGAAAATAAAACATAGAAATGGGTGAGCTCGGATGCTTAGTAAGGATAACAATATAGTGGAAAATTTCATATATAGACATAAGCATTTGAGGAAATGTAGAACTAAAAGAAAAGCCTTCTAAACTTTAACATCAGCATAATATGGAAAAAATAAAATGAAATAATGCTATTTACTTATTCACATGGATATTATACTAGTCGAATAATCACATGAAATATCAATAACCACTTTCATAATGATGGAATACATAATTCCATATTATCATAACAACGTAGCCAAGGCCTCCTACCAAGACTACAAATTAGATTTTGTCAAGGCCTCGTGCTAAGACACTAGTTTGTCTCATGAGACCTACCGATGCATCGAGGATCTATAGAGGGCTCTACCCTTCACTTATTAAGTCCAATGCATTCCTTATATGAAAAGGTTTAAACATATCATAAACCATAACATACTCGTATCACATAAAACATGCATAAAAGAAACATAACATTTCAACATTTCAATCACAAGATATCAATACAAAACATTGATATTATAAAACTTTATCAAAACCATTTTCAATACCAAAATTAAATAAAACTAAAACATCGTATTTATTTTTCATTTTAAAAAAAGTTATGGTCTATAGAAGAATCCAAAACTCAAATAATGGTCACGAATGAAGAGAAGTCGTTGTCGCCACATAAGTATGAAAAACAAACATTTCATTTTGTTGTTTAGTAAATCACTTCGTATAAAAAAATATTCCTTTTGAATAAACTTAAACGTCAAAGGGGTTTATACACCATATAAAACAAAGTTGAGTATAAAATAAAATATGCCTCAATGAAAGGTGATTGAGATGAAGTCCCTTACAAAGATAATTTTTTAAAGAAAATAGATCTATTATGTGTATTCACTATAATTACACATAAAGAAATTACAAATACAAGATAGGACATAATAATATCATGACATAATATGAATGTAGGATATTAACCCAAAGAACGGAAATTGGGTTAAGAAGTTCTCTTACCTTGTGTCAGACTTGACTCAATCGTTCTTTAGTATCATGAATAATATACTAGATTTAATTTATACTGGCTTAAGAACCTTTTTAAAGTTCATTATATCTTTTATATCACTTATTACCATGTTATGAACATTATTTAGTCATTTATGTTAATAATGTTCATTTTGTCGATCTTTGGTACTTTAGTCAATAATAAACTTCTTATAATTACAAGTTGTTCATGTGGTAAAATATCCATTATCTCCCAAATCATATTAATGATTTAGATATCATATATATCTAGTATATACATTCATTTATAATATTATATAACATTTAGAGGTAAGAGATGAAATGCACCATTCATGGAGACAGTAAGTCGTACATACGCATGAACGCTACTTTCATTTCTATTTCTTATTTAATGGAATGATATCATAATGATATAAAGGTATATTATAATTCCATTATAATATCATATATAATATCATTTACTCTATCCTTTATACATCCCACATATGGCATTAATGATTCAAATCACTTTGAGGGGGCGGTAGTCCGCACTTTCTAAATTAAATTATCGCGTTTACCCATAATGGAAATCATAATGGTATGCCATAAATAAAGAATACAGAAGAATAAGGAAAACCTAAACATAATATATTTCATATATAAATATAGTTACATATTAATGGCCACTATTAGAGGTGTTAAATTAAAATTGAACAATCATCGTTTCGTGAGGCAGTAATTCGCCACCCACAGAAACTGTATGTTCTATAACCATTAGACGAAGGTGTGTGTAAGTGTAAATCATATCCATCTCATAAAAAAATCCTATTATATTGAAGATACTAATTTTTTACAAAAGAAATGAATAAAAAGAGTTTAAGGGGTTGGAGAAGAAAAATAAAACAAAAGAACATAAGAGAAGACATTACCTTAAAATTAGGCAACTCTTTTTGATTTGAGCCAAAGGCTTCCTTGGGAAGACTTCTGCCCAAAGTGAGGATTTTAGGAGTAATATAGGTAAGTTGAGAGAGTATTTTAGTAGATTTTTTCCGAGCCAAATGTCTTTGATGGTGTGAATAAGGTGGTAGAGGTGGGGGTCTTTTATAAGAGGAGAGGAGGGGAACTCTTGGAAAGTCAAGAAATGTTACTTCACTATATAATGATTTTCGAATTTTGAAGGTCCCAAAATTATATATTTCTAGGATAAGGTGATAAGGGTTCGAAATATACTCATACAATAAGTTTTTGACAAGTGTAAGTCTTAGATTTTACATTATCGTTTCATTTTATTTAAATCGTTAATTAATGAGGTAATCGATGCAACATCATGGTGTTATAAAAAAATTAATTCATTTTATGTATAAAAATTATAAAAAAAACATCATGATGTAGGAAATCTTCTTAGATTTCCAATTAATTCTTTATAGTTGAAAAGTTATCTTATATAACCCCATGTAATAATTGTTTTAGTAAAACAACACATGTTTGTGATAATTTTATTTTTACTTTAAATAAAAAGTAATTAATGTCATTTTCTATCCCAGGTGGCTCCATGGGGTCCCCAAGTTGACCCATGGATTGTATTGGTCGGCCATTACTCATCAAATAAGGGTAGGACTAGTGTAATGGTAATTTCATATTATTATAACATTATATTTACCTTAAATTACACTAATTACCTTTAATCGCGATTAATAAAACATAAAATTCACTATTCGCCAAAAATTATTTTCATCCCATTGAACCAAATTTTTCTTACTAATGACAACCATTTATGTCAGATTTTTAAAATTTAATTCATAGAAGTGTTAAAGTTTCATTTAAACAAAAAATTAGTTTTTTAACTACCACTTAGTGGTTTCACTATTCATAAAAAATTGAAGTTTTTCAGAAAAATATCAAAAATTAACCCAAACCTATATTTGATATTCCAAATTCAAAAATGATGTCTATTTTAAAAAATTCAAAACATATAAGTTTAATTAATTAATTTAATAAGTAATTATCGTTGTCACAACAAATAGCGTGTTTTTAAGAAACAATATATATCAAAAGATTGAGAATTGTTTATGTCCAATTTCAAAGTGAAATTAATTATAATGACCACCATTGGATAAAATGGAAAAAATATATTCAAATAATAATTTAAAACCACTAAATATAACAAATTATCACTATAAATTAATTTTATTAAAAAAGTTGTTTTTAAGTATTTTTTCTATTCAAAGAAAATTGGAAGTTCTCAGAAAATTACAAAAAATTCAACTGAGGATCACATCGATATTCCGAATACAAAAATGAAGTCCATTTTGAAATATAAAATTTATATAATTTCAAAAAGTGGGTATTACAATTCATAATGGCTATTTTGATTGGTCGCGGTGTGTTAGAACTCGAGGTTGCGTACATCACATGCTACTGTATTATTCAAAGAGAAGCATACCATGACAACATGGGGTGTTACAATGAGGCTACCATTATTCATTAAAACGTGAGACAATAAAATTAGTGGTCTGGGGTGAGGTAGTTAGTTGAAAAAATTGTATTACATTGTCTCAATTTTCATAAAATTACATTGAGTAACAATATACCTCTTAGTTTGTAAATAAACAGGCTTCCTCTTACATAACGTTTTACATAATTTTATACAAAAACAATATAAAAGAATTACACCACCCGAAACCAAATGTTTTATGTCTTAGGAAAAATAGGACCATACATAACATTTACATAATAAAACAGATAATTTTATTTAATCTATTCTTCTCTAGCTTCTTATTGTAATGATTTTTCTCCATAGTATATGTAATCAACAGAGGATATACATCAATTAAATTGGTTATATAAAACCCATGTATAAGGATATATAAGATCGTGAATCAATAAAACATGGGGTGAGAAGGGTCATTATCATCAAACATAGGCGTAGGATCATAATCATGAGGGGAAGAATTAAGAAAAGGCTTAGAATGTGGTAATGAATAAAAATGATGTGTCATGTCTTAGTTGTAAACTACAACACATAGTTCTAAACAAACATAGCATAATGTTCACACGATATTTTAGTTTACCTCATTTGATTCATCTTCACGAATGCATTGGAGCACTATGTAATTGTTTGAACACAATTCACAACATAAAATTTTCTTGCGTTATATAATTCGGGTTTCAACCATCACATCATAATATTTTCATTATCATTTATTCATTGTAAAATGTATATAAAAAATGAACATAAAATAACCAATGAAAAAAATGTGTTTCATTTAATAAATCATTAATTCTTTAATTAACATTGGGGTTACAATAATATATAAATAGTAACATAATTGACATATGAATAATCAATTTTAAGTGAAGAAGATTAAATCTAATGAGAATTAAAAGTTGTTATTTTAGAAAAAATGATTTATTTTGGAAGAATATCTTCATTTTTCCTTAAACCATATTGGTAACAATTATTTTCTAGAAAACATATGTTAATTATAAATATATGATATTTAAAAAACATTAATTTAATATCTATACTGAAAATGAGGTCAAAGTGGGAATTCCCATGGAAAGAGAGTTGGGTTTTGGAATTCCCATTAAATTATGTATAAATTCTATCTTCACTTTGATATCATTTTGTAACATTAATACATTAATTAACAAATCCAAAACCGTTTATAAAATATTTTTATTCATTATTGTTTGATTAAATTAATTTACAGTCTTTTTGATGAGTTATAAAGTTTAATTTGATTGCTCTGGAGTGTTTGTTTTCTGAGTTTTAATAATTGGTTCCCTTATATACTTGAATGGATGTTCATGTAAAATGTAGATAAATATAATTAATTGTTATTATATTTTATTATTGATCATCAATAATTTTTTAGGATATTATAATGAATTTGGAATTATGGTATGCAGATCAATCATTATTAGAAAGTTAATGATGGTTTTTGAAGATAATTTTTGTGATTTGTCAATCATAATGAAATAATTTTATTTTATCATATAGTATTAGGTTTTTATGTTAGTTGAAAAATATAAATAGGGTTATGAAATTCAATTTAAATCTTATCCAACCATTAAAATTATTTTACTATCATTCTGGAATGTGTACGGAAAATGAAAGTGAATCTCCCATGATGTCGTTAAATTGACACATCAAGATTGATGATTTCATTTTAAGAATAAAAGAGATAGAAGGAGGAGTTTAATGATGGATCACCAATTAACATGATTTAATTCCATTATATGGAAGGTATTACAATTATAATTCCATTTGGATGATGATACATGAAGAGATAATAAAAAAAAGAACATGAAAAGAAATTAAAAGACAAAATGAGTAATTTACCACGTGAATTTTTACTCATTATGAAAACCCATAAGGAAAAGGGTGTTGTATTTTTCTTGTACCAAGAGCTCCTATACTGGGGGAAGGTATATGTAAGAGTATTGGGAAAAAAATTTATAGGGCAGTATTGGCCACCTCTAGTTTTAATGCTAAAACACAGTTCTTCATTATATCAATAAATATAAATTAAGTGTAATAATGTGTTATTTTGTTAACATATAAGTATAATATATTATGTTAGTGTTTTACATCATATGAATGTATGGAAATATAAGTTTATGTATGAATCACCATAACAGTGGACTCACATTTACAATTAATGATGTGTCATCATTATGTTATACTCACGACCTCACTGTTGGACATCTCACTGATTAAAGAAAATCAGCTATGTTTGAGATACTGTTGATATAGACTCAATATTGAAATATATCACTGTCAACTATCTCATCAATAGAAAAGATGATGAATTATGAGAAAGGATAAGACACTGATTAATCATTCCACTGATAGCCTCTCAGAATTCCCACTAATTATGAGTCACAATCGCATAAGGATACCATCATACTCAACTCAGAAAATTGGTAGAGTATGAGTCACCATCACATCAATAAACCAGAAGAATCATTCTATAATTTCTCAAATTATGTGATAATGATACCATAATTCACCGTCAAGATGACCTACCATCACAGAAACATACAATTCTTGAGTCCCAACAACTTGAATCACTTGTCCTGATTGCATAATGCGTTATGTATGAGTCGCTATTCCCAGATACCAATTCTGATTCATCATTCCAACACATTGTTCCTGAAGAACTATTCCATGACACTATTCCATGTCATATTTTAGAGACACCATAACTTATTACTTTTTCATTTAAACTCAAATTTTATTCTAGTGGTTTTATTTTTGAAACATAGTAAAAATTATTATATTAATTGCATTTTTTATATTTTCTAGAAAACAAATAAAACAATTTCAGACTACAATAAGAGGTTTAAGTTACCTATATGTGATGTAGATCATAATTCTGATCGGATTTAGTGTATATTTTTAACACATGGTAAAAAATATAATGGTGCAGAGAAGTCATGCACTTGAAAAAAAACTCAAGAACAGCTAATTGTGGAAAAAAGATGATACTACTAAAAACTCATACCAATGAACATTTTTGTATCAACACACAAAGAGCGAAGAAGAACTCTCATGAAAATACTACACCTCAATAAAAATAGAATATATAACCTCTCATGACACTCTATTTTGGTGTCTATTTCAGAAAGATGACTTGAGCATCATTTCGACATAACTTCTAGGAGTCACAAGATGTATTACTAATCACATAGATCCTTTTAACTATATTCCCATTATATTTTATCTTCATGTGTACTAAATTTAAATTAAGAGTAGTGTGTGTATATTTGTATTATAAACAAATCTTGAATCCTATGAAAAAATTTAAGATACCTAGATATCATCACAAACCAACATCTACACCTTATATTTCCATGGATAACAGTTGATGATTTCCATATTTCGACTGTTTGTTTTGGTTCTCCCATAAAAACTGTGGAAGAGGTATAGTTGACATCGGTAGTTGTGTATGCTATTATTTATGATGATCCATGGTTTGGATCAGAGTACTTTTATATAAACTTCTTGGTGGTAGGTTATCACCAAGTTGAGAGTATTATGTATCATCTTTATACTTAACCTATTTTTTAAATTCATATGTGTTCATTCAAATTTAGTTTTCTCTTTGTGTGTTTATTTAAATCTATAAACATCACTTTTCTCTGATATTTAATATTATATACTTATTATATTATAATTTAATTTAGTATTACTATTTAAAATGATAATTTAATAATTCATATTCTTTAAATTGAGAAGTAATCACTCTTTTTTAAATCTTTAAAGGAATCAAATCTTTTATAAACTGCTCCATCGGTTAGCTGGGATATTTTATTCTTTAAAATTTGGTTACTTTTTAATAAATATTATTCATATTAATTTTAATAGGATCAAAATTCACCACAATCATTAGTTTCTTACTATGACCAACATTTGGTGTAATATAATTTACTTTTTTGGTTTCAATGTTTTTAATGTTTTCATATCATTTCAATTGTGAGTTTAGCTGTGTTTTAAAGATCTCAAAATTTATTTATATTCCAAAATTTTGTTCCTTAACACTTTTTTATTATTTATAATGGATAATAGGTTGGAAGGTTATACTAGAAAAACCCCTCTATATTTAAATGGAGAAAATTTTTCTCAGTGGAATATCATAATGAATAATTATAAAGAACGAATGGGTTTTGAAATATGGTTTGGTATATTCAATGATTATAGTATTCCGAATAATAATATCAACACTTTGTGTTACCCAAATAAAGAACCTGATAATAATAATTTCAGAGATATGAATTCATTATATTAAGATCTTGATGAAGAAGATCTCAATAGTATTTCTTCATGTAAAATAACCATTTAAATATTGAAAAATCTAGTTTTTTCACTTGATGGAACCACTAATGATAAGAAAATGAGGATTAAAAATATACTATTAAATATGATAGCTTCAAAATGAAGTCTTCTGAGCCTATTTCTAACTTATATCTCTGGTTCAATGATATTGTAAATAAAATGATATAATTGGGAAGGATAATCACTAAAAAAGAACATATCATATTAATCATGAGATGTATTGAAGTAATATGGATACGGACCTCAACATAAATTAGAGAATATGATGAATTCTAAGAAATACCTATAAAAGAGAATATTACGAAACAGATGATATATGAGGAATAGATGACGGATAATAGAGAAGAAGCCAATGAACATAAAATAATGTATGTCTCCTTCAAGAACATTGCATCCAAAAAATGTGATAATTAATGTTCCTTATTAATTTTCCTGTAATGAATACTCATTAAATAATAGTGATGAGGAAATGGCTTAGTCAACTAAGTGATTAAATAAATACTACAAAAAATAATAAGTTCTTTAGAAATACTAGCTACAGTAGGAAATATGAAAAATAAAGTCAACTAGAAGATGGATTGGAAAAAAAGTGAGAATACAAACTAGATAGTCTAATTTGAAAGTAAATTAAAAGGAAATGTGAAGTATGACTGCCCAAAACAAATATAAAATATGAAATATGAAATATGAGGACAATGACATAAAGTACAAGAATTCTATAAAGGCAACTTGGACGGATTATGAGGATATATTTAGTGAATCTAAATCATTTAAAGATGTATTTTCTTAACTAAGACCACATGGGATTTATTATAAACACATACGAGATAAAGAGAGTATCTCCTTCACAGAATTCTTATTATTCTGGAGATGAATATGAATATGACAATTTAAAATTTTGATCAATAATTAAATGATTCAATACTAGAAAATTCATGAGGATACATGCAATGAAATGAATCATCAATATAAATCTCTCAAGAAACATCATGATATTTATTCCACTTTATGTATGAACTCACTTTAGAGAAAGCGGAGAATTCTAAATTGCTCAATGATAATAATAGAAATAAACTTTATAATGAGAAATTAATAAAGTATTTATAGAAATATACAATTGTTATTGACATTTTAATTAAAATTTATGGAAAAAATATTCTCCAAAATATACTTCTATAATTTTTTATCATCTTGTAAAATGAAATTTTATTAAAACCAATTTCGTATCAAATTCTAAAAACTCATTTTGATGCCATTATCTATGAAATTGTAGGCATGTTATAGTGCCGAAAATAATTTTACTTATCCTATTTCTTTTGGACTTAATATTGTTTATTTTTCTAAAAACATTAAAAACTACTTATAGAAACCCTATAAAGTAAATGTGGGTTCCTAAATCCTTAATTAGTAATATTACCAGACCTATGAAATTCTAGGTACAAATGTCTTTTATTGTTTAAACCTTTTTAAAAGATGTTTTTTGATTTCTTGTAAAGTATTATGGTACATGGACAGTTGGTGTTCAAGGAACATGACATGGGATAACTCTAGCTTCATGAACCTCATTAAGAATGATGGTGGACATGTCACATTTGGTGAAAATGGAAAAGTGAAAATTATTGTCGTTCTCTAAATCGGTATTAAAAAATCATTTTTAATTTATAATGTTCTTTTTGTTGATTTTATAAATGAGAATCTGCATAGTATTTCATAATTATGTGATAATGGATTTCATGTTAAATATGAAAATTATTCTTGTAATTTTTTGGATTCTAAGAATAATTTAGTCGTTACTATTATTATAATTGGAAATGTATATGTTGTCATTGAGGATACCATAGCCTCACAAAATGTTTCCTGAATTTGTTCCTTTTATAAAGAGTCTTGGATCTGGAATATAAGGCTAGGATATTTTATCATTCACTCTCATAGAATTATTACTAGAAAATTATTATTCAGGGATCTACCTAAACTAGTTTTTCAAAATGACAATGTTTATAATACTTACTTAAAAGGAAAATAACATAAAATACCATTCAATCCAACGAATGATGTTTCAACTTCTCATCCTCTTGATTTGGTTCAGATGGATTTTATTGGACCACATATATTTTTATGTTTAAATATGAAAATTATATCTATATTCTTGTATATTACTTTTCTATGTATACATGGACCATATTTTTAATTCACATGAGTGAGGATTTTTCTTATTTAAATTAGTATGGTAGATAATTTGAAAAATTAAGTAAAAATACAAATAACCCATTAGAAGTTATCATATCAATGAGTTTAAAAATAAATAATTTGAATCTTTTTTCTCACAAAATGGGTATAGGAAAAAATTATTATCAACTAAGACACCCCAGCTGAATGGAATTGTATAAAGCAGAAAGAAATCCATAAAAGAGATAGCCCAGACTATACTTTATGAATATTATTTACATCATTAGTTTTAGGAAGAATATTTAAATAAATATTTTTAAATAATTAATATATTCTTTATTAGATCTATCTTATAAAAAACCCCTATAATATGTGTAATAATAAGAAATCAAAGGATAATTACATCAATTTTTTTGGTTGAAATGTATTTATCCTTTATAAAAATATAATCTTCAAAAAACATCCTCCAATACTGATGATGAAATTTTACTAGGTAATTCAATCTCTATTAAATCCTTTTGAGTATTTAATAAGAGTACAAATGTCATGGAAGAATCATTAAATGTCTAGTTTGATGAAATAGATCCATATGAATCCAAAAAATCCCTAGAAAATATTGAGGACAATTTGGAAAATCTAT
Organism: Viscum album; assembly: GCA_963277665.1. Classification (NCBI taxonomy): domain Eukaryota; kingdom Viridiplantae; phylum Streptophyta; class Magnoliopsida; order Santalales; family Viscaceae; genus Viscum; species Viscum album. The sequence continues at coordinate 1,597,611,997 of OY728150.1, forward strand.
AATTAAATCCTAATCCTTCTAATTCTATTGTTAAACATGAAATAAGAAAAATACAGTTCTGGAAAAAATCAAGACTCTTACCAAATGGAACCTGAACCAATAGGTGAACCCAAAGTGATTATACCTTCTTTCTTTAGATATGTTAGTACTCTTAAAATCCATCCAATAGATGTTGTAGATGAATACATAGACAATAAAACATAGACTATAGCTTCTCTAGGAAACCATGGTGAACATCATGTCTTTTTGTCATATCTTGAACTTAATAACATCAATTATGAATTTTAGATGGTGGATATACAAGAAAAATTAAATAGATTTCAATGAAAAAAGTACAGAAAATTCTTGATACACTCAAAGACACCTTGACCATAAACACTAACTGTGTCCATAGAAACAAAATGGATGAAGCTGGTACTACTATAAGAAATAATTCAAGACTAGATTCACCAGGATTTTTTCATTAATATTTAATATACTATGATGAAACTTTTTCACTAGTATCCAGACTTTAATCCATTAGAATAGTTCTATCTAATGGATAATATCTAAATTTCAATCATTATTAAATGTATATAAAAATTGAAATCAAAAATGGTTATATAGTTGTGGATATTGTTGTCGAACAACCCAACAATTTTACAAATCTTCATTTTCCAAATCATTTTCTAAAATTATCAGAACCTTTTTAGTGTTTAAAACAAGCTCCCTGAGCATAGTAGGATATGTAATCAATTTTTTTATTTCATATATTTTTTAATACTATATCTATTCATACTGTATTAAAAAAATTTATAAATATATTTTTCCCAAATATATATTGATATTATTTTTTGATCTTCAAAAAATTAATTACCTATTGACTTTAAAAAATGATGCGAAATGAATTTGAAATGAGTTTAATCGGTGAAATCAAAATCTTTCTTGGATTTCAAATTTTCAAAATAATGAATTTATTATTTTAAATGACTGTAAATATTGTAATGTTATTTTTAAAACACTTTAGTTTGGATATCTTTAAAATTATAGAGAATCATATGAGTACCACCTATAAATTGGATCTTTTTAAAGATGGAAAATAGGATGATCTATCCAATTATATATGTGTGAGTGGAGGTGTTCTCTACTTGAAAACTGGCCTACATGATATTATGTATATTTCATGTAAGTGTTAACATTTATAAAAAAAATCCTAATGTGTCACACCATCTTGTGGTAAAACTAATTTTTCAAATACCTCAAATATAGAACCAACTTTGGACTATTATACCCTAGAGGAAAATCATTTGACTTATTTAGTTATTCTGATGCTAATTCTGGTGGTTTCAAGTGGGAGAGGAAAAGGTTCTTTGGAACAATTCACTTGTTTGGAAAGTATTTAGTGTCAAGGAGTATTGGAAAAAAATTATGTTTCATTATCTACTACTCAAGATAAACACAAATTTGATGGTAGTTTTTGTTCTTAGAGTTTGGATGAAATATAAATTACATGATTATAGATATCGATTTAGACATGTCCATATACACTAAGGAAACACAATTACTATTAACATTTATAATAACACATCGTATCATTCATGTACAATGAATATTGATGTAATACATCACTTCATGAGATATCATTATCAAAAAGGTTAAATAAAACTTCAATTTATTGGAAATGAACATTAAATTGATGATATTTTTACCAAGACATTAATCTCTGAGAGAATGAGTTACATCTGACATGAGATAGGGATGATAATTTTTGAGTTACTAAAATTTTATGACTCACTATTTTTGGTAAAAAAATACCTCAAGTCATCCCCTTATTTTTTTGGGTGTGATTTTGTATGTTCACAAATCCATATGACCGAGAATGTGTATAGATGGTTTATGATGAAGCAGGTTTTTAATGTGACGCAGTTTCCTAGTGTTTTACAAATGATTGGGCTTTAAAATCGGGAGTTTGTTTTTCGGAAAAGAATGGTTTTTCTCAAAGGGTTTCGTTGTTCAATATTAGTGAAGGATAGTTCACAGACATTGAAATGTGGTTCACATAACAATTAAAGCATTTTTTCAATGGCAGTTTTTCACATAGCAGTGCGATGTGGAACTTGAATAATGGTAAGTGGACCAAAATATGAAAATGGTTCAGAGGGATGCTTTGGGATCATGGGAAGACTTTTGGTATTTTTAAGGCTATTATAACTTGTCATAGCTTCTCATTGGTTAAACAGAGATGGTTAATTGGACCACTATAATGGGAGAGAGAAAATACACAACTGTATAGGAAAAAGGTTTGTGGAATGAGAAGTACGTGGTGAATTCAGTACCACATTGAATATTTAGGTAAATCTTATATTAGAGGATTTTTAATATCTATATGATTATATACAAAGAACTAAACCCATAATCATGTTGATATTTTTTCATGAGAAAAAATATTTTTACTGGGAATTTCATGATGTCTGAAAGTTGTTCATGGGGGAAAATTTTTGTGAAGGGTGAAGTAGTTCACGAAGAGGATTTTAAAAAAGGATAATAACTGGTCCATGGAATGTGTAGTATGTGTAAGAAGGATTTTAACTGAAGTAGAGGTAATTCAAGAATGTGGAACCTGGATGAAATATGTGGATTCTATTTTTGGATACTATTCGCAGAGTTGGTATGCGGTAGTAAAAGCAGAAGTAGTTTGAGGAAGGTGTGTGCTATGAATATTATGTGCTATGTGGTTCGTGGAAGAAGTTTATGGTTTGAAAAGGGAATTTGAAAGTTAGAAGCAGTAATTTCTACTATCAATTAACACATGAAAAATTTGATTTTATCTAATGGTGAAAAAAATCATCAATAGAGAATCAACCTATAGTTGAGGATGTGTCCTTTCATGCTAATAATGGACCCACAAGTCCAAAAACTGGGAGTGGATCCCTTCCAAGAGAAGGGATCAAAGGATGAGGAAGACAATGATCCTTTCCATCAGTAGAGATCCAGATAATGTGACATAAGGAGTGACCCATGGGAATGCATTCAGAAAAACACAATCCATGAAAAGGTAGTGATTCTAGGAATAGAAGTGATCTATCCCAAACCATATAATCCGTAATGAGTTTTAGTGAATTTGGAAATCAACACATCATTTTTGTATTCTCATTAGACATAGCCCAGTAAGGGTGATTGTTGTAATTTTTTTCCAATTTATGATTTCATTTAAATTAATATATTACTAAAGGAGAAATAAAGAAGTTTGTTTTGTTAAATGAAGAAATAAGATCCAGAGGGAAAGTAGTTTTTACCTATCATAACCTGATCCACCCCCTAGTGTATTGTACTTGGTGATCTAATCCACCGTTGTGACTAATTATTGATGAGTCACCATTGTGACTCACTATTGGTGACACACCATTGGGAGTGACTATTTATGACTTACAATTGGCACATATTGTTGATGAATCAACATTGGGACAGAATGATGAAAACTCATCATTGTGTCTAACTATTGATGACTCGCTATTTGGAATTACTATTGATGACTAACCATTGGGAATGACTGTTGATGACTCTCTATTGGGAATTAATATTGATGACTCATCATTGGGACTAACTGTTTAGGACTCACCATTTATTAATCTCTATTGTGACTCACCACCGATGAGTCACCATTAGTAATCACCCATGACGACTCACCGTTATCACTCATCATTGTTTCTTTCAAACAATTGCATTGTAAAAAAATTTCCTTGGACCCAAAATTTCTATATTATTTATTTTAATTTATTTTATTCTTTATTTTTTGTTTATGATTTTGAAATCCCTAAATGACATCAATTGAATCTCTCAAAATATTTTCTACTATACTCTACACCCTAAACTAAAAATTTTTCTCTGGAACCTATACATCTTGTTCCTTCGAACCAATCCAATCATTATGTCTCGAGTGAAGTTCTTATATAAGAAATATGTGTCTTAATGTTATCCTTTGAATGTGGAAAATGGAGAATCAAGTGATCCTAAACATACAACTATTATCCCAAATCTATCTAGAAGAATTGTTGTTCCTAGAAAATAAGTTCATGAATATTGGCTCTAATCAAGTAAGTCTCCTGTACTGAGAGTGTTATAAGAAAAATATTGGTTGTGATAGCTATCCACAACAAGAGGTCTATTTATCTAAATGTAGTTCACGAATTTTATCTGTATGTTGAGTTTATTCATAAGGCAACTGATGAATTCAATATCATGTCTAGAATATGAGGAAAAAATGTTTCATTTGCGTCTATGAAATGGGATAAATTATTGAATGTACCTCATAAGTTTATTTTTTTATTATTATGATGGAAGTGCTCCTCCTACATGTTTTATTTTTAGTAATGAAATAGGATTTACTAAGATGACCAGTGATAGAATCACCAGAATAAAAATAGAAATTCAACTTGATGGAGAATGCAGATTGTTGTTTATGTTTATTCGGCATCAATATTTCCCAATGATAGCAGATGTTTTACATTTAAGTATAAAGATGTTTATATGCTATATCAGATAAATCAGGTTCGATCAATCCAATAGGTATTTATTTTATTCAAATAATAAAAGTCATCTAAGACAATTCAAGGTGGTCTAAAATGATGAATCCCTAACGCATCCCTAAGTATCACAACAATACACTCCTAGGGTATAGTACCCACTCTCTTGAAGACCTCCAAGGGATTGCTAATGCTACTCCCCTGAGAGAGAGCATCCACAAAAAATGTTTCCTCCCTAAAATTATTTCATCAAATTTTTAAGGATAAAGGACTGGATTTTGATGTTGGATAATCTATCATAGCGTGTGATTGAGTTTTCATTACAAAGGCTATATTCAAAAGTATGAGGATAAACTAGAATCCATGGAATAGATATTTGGAGGAAGATAATAAGGATTTTAATGAATAGTTCGATAATGTTAAACTCTACTCAAGATCCAAATATATGGCTAGTAATGGTATATGACTAAATGAAGTTGTTGAGTATTCATATGAGGATGACTAAGCTATGACATATGAAGAAAAATAATCTCATGTTGATGATAGAAGTACTCATGACATTGTTGGAAGCCCTGAAATAATTAGATATGGATCTCCTAGCCCCCAAAAACATCTTCTTACAAGATAATAAATCCTATATATTGATGAAGATTAGGAAAAAATGAGTTTTATGATGATGATTATGCCGGTACAGGTGGAAATAAAGAGGGATAAGAAGAACATAATGAAGATAAAATGAATCACGAAGAGTAATAAAATGAAAATCCAGAAGATGAATAAGAATATAAATAAGAGTATAGTGAAGAGGAAGAATGTGATGAAAATGATGAAAAATAAGAAGAAATAAGTTGTGAAGATAATATTGAATTTTTTGGTGAACCTATTGATTATTCAAGTAATGGAGGACTTCATTTATAGCCTAAAACCCTACTGAACTAGTTTTAGTTAAAAAAGAAGTATATTTTTTCCTCAAAAGGATACGTAGTTAGTGTTAGTTGATGAAGAAGTTCAAGCGATTCAAAACCTAGAAAAGGATTATGTTGGGATGATATAACCTATTGTGGGGGAGAAAAAGTCTCCTAAAGACTGAGTTTATACTCTTACTCTGTTTTTTGTAATAAAAATAGATGTATAGGAAATATACTCTGAATATATCACTCGTAGCTTGAACTATCCATAGTCTATTGATGAATCAGTCCTAGTAGTTTCCCAAACTCTTGCCCCTTTATAAACTCAGGTGACTACTAATTATGTAGGACATAATGATTTGACTATTGTTAAGGTATAATTGTATTCGATTTTCAAACAAATCCTCTATCCCTTCAAACCCTCATGTCAAGTCTCACTGAAATCAATGCTTCTATGATCTCAGATAAAGTTTTTTCCCATATTCAACCACAAATGTTTTCTGAGTTTTAAGAATTCATGATGAAGAGTAAAATATTAATTGATTAACTGGATTATATAATTCTTATTATTAATTGGATGTATTTTGAGTATAGATAATATTTGGCCAGTGTTGTATGAATCATTAGAGATATATCTTTTAAAGATGATACTCCTCATCCACATGGATGTGACTTGGTTCTATTGAGTTGAATCATTAGATAATAAATTAATTTTCCCCTACTTCTATTGTTACTCCTATTAACTCAATGAATGATGAGATAATAATTTTGGTTATCAGAGAATAACAAAAAACAATGATGAGTAGTTAAGATCAGTAGATCTTAAGAAATATTAAGGAAAACGTTAATCATGCACATTACATGGTATGTTTTACATTATAGAGGAAACATGTGCTCAAGAAGAGATCACCAAGAATGCATATTTATACATTAAAAAGATCTATACCGAGAAAAAACTTGAAAGTATTTTAAAATACATGGTCTAGAATTTATGGATACCTCCAGTCACGGAAGCCTTTATGGAACAAGTTAAACAGCTCAGGGAGATCACTCCTACCCTTCAGATGTTCATGGAAAATAATATGATTTTTCTACAACTATGGAAAAGTGATTGATGATTATCATGGTCTACATCAACATTTGGAAGCAATACCTTCAAGTTCAGTGTAATGATATTGTAACACCATAGTCCTTCCCCATTAGACCAGTGACTAAGATTATGCCTTAATGTTATGTTTGCTGATTAGTTTATCCTCATTTTAGAGATGTTATCCCTTTAAACCCTTCTTTTCTTTTCATCCAACCCTGCATCCTTTTCCCATGAATCCATATTAGGACTTAATTCATCTAAGGCACATTATTTATTTATTACACACATCCCCTAATTATTATATTCATGGTCTTACATCTTTTATACCTTATAGAGATCCCATTCATTAACTTCATACATCATCCCCTTATGTACATTTCATTTATCAATATCCATCTATTGTTAAGGGAAATTCATCCATTGATCCTTCCTTATACCTAAATGGTCCAAAGGCCTTATTTTTAGTGATTTTTGATAACCCCCCCTTCACATAATTAGGGGATCCTTTACAAGGCCCATAGGCTTAAAGATTACATGACTCATAGTTCTTATGTAAATATATAGACTATAACTACATGGAACTAAAATTCCCAAGATTTTTCATCATGATATTAGATCTTCACCTTCGCATGGATTGTTCGTCTAGGCATCCCATGCTTATACAGGCCGGCCTGGATGGCAATTCCAAACCCTCTCTTTCTGACAAATCGGCTTTGATTCTTCTCTAGTGTATGCACATGATCTGAATCCCCATTTGAATTTTGCTTCTTATAGAGTCTTTCTGGTCATTATGCATAGTTTTAGGTGTCTCGAAGGCCTTTAGGTGGACTAAAGGGCTTGACATGGCCCGAAATCCTTACTGGCCTGAAGGCCATGGGTGGCCCGAAGGCCATAAAGGACTTGAGGCCCAAACTATGGCCCGAAATCCCAAACAGATGACAAAAAATGGGAGAATATGTATGGAAGATAATCTATGAATGGTATTTAATTTTATTAGATTTTAGTTATTTCATAATAAAATAATTCATAATCTTTATTATGTGTTAATAAGAAGAGTTATCTTTTATACATTGATCATTATGAATAACCAATTAATTTAATGAATTATTATCATTATAAAGGGGGAGATTGTTGGCTTCCCTTGTTTTAATTATCCAAAATATTTATTTATCATGTTCAATAAAGTTAAATAATGATCACTGATGTTTAATTTTGCTTACATATAAGCCTAATCTCCTCTATTAGGGTTGTACATCACAAGATAGGTTGGAAATATATGTCTTAGTTTGAGCCATTGTTAAGATGGACTCACAGTCATTATTAAGGATGAGTGATAGTTAAGGTGAACTAACTATATCACTATTGGAAATCCCTCTTAGGGAAGAAAATATGCTATGTATGTTCTATAGATTACATAGAGTCACTTTTACAATATCTCACTGGTAGTTGTCTCACCGTTAGCACATATCCTAAATTCTGACATAGGACGAGACAAAATTGCATCATGATAAAGTCAACCCCTCAAAAATTTCACTAATTCTGAGTCACCGTCACATCGATATACCATCAGACACAACTAAAAAAATTTCGAAATATATGATCCACCATCATATCAAGCTACTGAGAGACTCAGTCCACAATTTTTTCAATGTATGAACTTCTGATAGAAAAAGTCACCATAAATATAACTTATCATCAGAATGACATAATGTTTCTGAGTCGCAGCTACATGACACCCTGGTCTTGATTACAAAATGAGTTATGTAAGAGAAACCATTCCAAGACATTGATCCCAAGTCACTATTCTTGCACAAAGTTCAAGAGACATTATTCCAAGTCCACTTTCCATGTCACTATTCAGAGACATCATCTCTTCTTTATTTCTAATTTATATTATAATTTATTTCTAACCATCATATTTTTCAAACATAGTCATATTGATTATATTAATTAAATTTCTTATCTTTTATAGAAAAAATTCAAAACAAAGTCAGACTATAGTATAAGGTATGAGGTACAAATTTGTGATCGGGATCATGCATCTTATCATATTAATTGTATAATGATAACAGCTGATAAAAAAAGATAAAGGTGCAGAGAATTAACATTCCTGAAAATAAACAAAAGAACTTCTAACAGTTCAAGAATGAAGATACTAATGAGAACCCAGACCGAATAAATTTTTTCAACAACACACAAATAGTGGATAAGAACTCATCATGTAAATCATATACCTCACAGGAAAATAAAGAGATAATATATAACAACATTATGTATTTCTATCTGTTTTTAAAAGTCAACTCGATCTGTAATTCAACATCACTTATAGGTGTCAAAAGATCATTTTCAGTCACACACAGCCTTTTACCTCTATTCTATTTATTTATTCTCTTCTTGTGTACTTATTTTACATTAAGGATAGTGTGTGTCTAGGTGTTTTATGTACACACACTGAATCCCAAGAATAAATGGAATGTACATAGATATCATCGAAACCTGTTGTTTACACTATACACTCTTGCTGATAATAATGGAAGAGGACCATCTATGGCCCATTTTTTTAACTCCAATAAAAACTGTACAAGCGGTCATGTTGACTTTCATATTTGTGAATATTATTTTTTACCATAATCTATTTTGTGGATAAAATTTTACTTATATAAAATGGTTTACTATAGTTGATCAAAAAGTGGAGGGGATTAGGTCCCAAATTAAGGTTGAATGTTTTTTTAAATTCTGTTCTGTTCTTTCAGGATTAGTTTTCTATATTTTTGTTTATTTAAATGTGAAAACATACATTTAAATGATTGTAAATAATTGATATTGTTTATATTAAAATTTTATTTATTTTATTAATTTCAAATGTTAACATAATAATTCATTTTTTTAACTGGGATCTAATCACACATTTATAAATCCTTAAAATAATAAAGTCTTTTGTAAACAGATCCTTTGGTTAACAGATATGTTTTGTATTTCAAATTGGGTAAAATTTGGTTGAGTCTTTTTGATAAAATTTTGATAGGAACTAAATTCACCCCCCATATTTAGTTTTATACTCTTAACCACATGTCCAAAGCTGGAGAGGTGTGTGGAAAATATTTGTTGAAGTAAGGTAATTAATGTTGATGATATGAGTGTTTTATCATTATTTTAATCATTAGTTTATTATATTTTCTCAATACAATGAGTTGTTCGATAATTATATATAAATTTGTTAAACTAAAAAAGGAGTGTTTAATATTTTTTTCTTATATATGATATACTATATCTATGAATCCATAAATCATGTCATCAACTTTTATCATAAATTATCATATTTTAATTTTCATAGAAAATTCATGCATTTTATAAAAATCACAAAAATTAAGGCTACCCATTTTGGAAAATGTTGAATTAAAAAATTAACTCTATTTTCTGAAAATAATTCTGTAACTATGAGTATATTTATTTTTAATTATCCTATTTTATTATTCACCAGCTTCCTTGTTCACATTACTAGGAAGACAATGATTAGATAAATCATTGTATTTGATTAGATCTAACCATATAAATTAATGAATGTTCTTCTAATTATGTTTGAATATATAATTTGGGATCTTGTTATCACTATATATATCAAACAATTCACAATAGTGGTAGTGCTGGTATATTTTTAGGGGGAAAATGATAGATTCTAACTCCAAATCATGCATTGGTTATATATGTTAGTCGATCTTTAACTATCGTCAGGAGTGAAAAATCACATTATCATTTTACATGAGTAAATATCTATTTTATTTCATTGAAGCATCACTGTAAACCATAATTATTTATCCAATTTTCATAAATGTGAGTATATTTTAAGTGATCAACCTATTCTTGAGCTCTTTAAATCATTCCTCAAATTAATCTTTTTAGATATACACTACCCCTTTTATTATTTACTACGATATATAGATTGAAAAATGTGTAAAAGTTCTCACAAATTATATGTACTACCTCTATAATCCAGGAAATAAGTGGTTTTTTATGACATCAGAGGGTCTTGGAAATTCATCAATTTGCTTTGTGCTTAGGGGTACATGGAAATTCCCTCACTTGTGATCACATATCCCAATAATTTAACATGATACCTCATAGAAGTCACAATTTCTATACATGGATTACAATTTCTCCATCCATAATGATTCCAAAAAAATCCCTATATGTTCTTCTTGTTCCTCCTTTCTCTTTGAGTAGATGACAATAAAATCGATGGAAACTACCACAAATTTTTAGATGTAATGTCTAAAAATAGTACTAATAAAATCCCTAGAGATTGTAGGGGAATTAGTATGTCTGAAGGGAATCACTAGAAAATAATAGATCTCATACATTATACAAAAGTAAATATTCTAAATATCATCTTTCTTTAAAATTATATGATGATATCAATAATGGATATCAACCATAAAAAACTATTGACCTCTTCATTTTTGATCGAAAAAATCATCAATAATTTACCACTTTGTGAAATTAAATCTAAAGGAATATCTAATGGGTTCCCTATGATTATAAAATATTATTTTGTTATTACATGTAATTATTCTCATACTATGGGTTTTCACAAAGGTTTTATAATCTTATTTCCTAAATTTAGTAAACCATGTTCGGATAACCATTATAGAAAACCTTCTTTTTCTTACATTTCTTAATACATCATTTTATAGAAAAAAATAAATTAAACACACATCCATGATCCAATGGTTTATATTTATGGGTGAACTAGGACCATACATAAATTTTAAAAAACATACAGATTTATTTAATTCCACCTTCTCTAACTTTTTATTGTCCCTTGTGTTATCCTTGGTACAAGTAATAACTTGAGGATATACATCAAATAATGAGGTGAGATAAATTCATAAATAGAGGATATATAAGAACATGAGTCCAAAAATAATCGTGTTAGGATAATCCTTATCATCATTATATTGGTATTGGATTATAATCTTGTGGGGAATCAATAATAGAATACTTGGATTGTTGGAATACATAAAAATGATACATATTTTATTAGTGGTCAATAACCACATATAGTTTTGAATGAAGAGAGAATCATGTACATATATATTTTAATTTATATCATTATATTATATACCTAACCAAGTGAATATTAGAACTCTATAATTTTGGGTTCACCCATCCCATAAAAACATTTACACTATGCTATATAATTTTGGGTGCACCAATCATATCATAATAGTTTAATTATCATGAATTCCACATAGAATGTATATCAATAATGAACATAAATTATCACCTAGAAAGAAATGGGTTTGATTTCATAAATAATAATTTCATTAAAAATTTATTGTGTTCCCAAAAAAATGTGGTAATAACATACTTGGTATAAGAATTATAAATTTTGAGTTAAGAAGAAACAATATCATAAGAAGTAAAAAAGTTTTTTTTGAATAGTTTTTCATTTCTTATAAAACCATCATGGTAACATGTATTTACCATAAAATATGATATTATTATATAGAAATTATGTATATATATGATTAAGTAAATATCAATACATAAAATGAGGTAAAAGAGTGAAACCCCAAAGAAATAGAGTTGGGATTGATAATTACCCTTACCTTATGCCTGAATATATTATTTAGTTTAACATAAAATATATTCACATTATATTCGATAATGAACAAATAAATAACCTCTTATTAATTAATTTGATTTATTATTGTTTTATTAAGTTCATTTATAGAAATTTTTATGAGTTATAATGTTTAATTTCATTGCTCGGTAGTGTCTGTTTTCTAAGTTTTCATGATTGGTTCAATTGTATACATGAATTAATGTTCTTGTAAAACGAGGGAAAATATCAAGAATAATTTTATATGTCATAATTGATATTAAATAATTTTAATATATCCTGTAAATAATACAATTATATGGTATGAGGATCAATATTTTGACAAAAATTAATGATGATTGGAAAATTTTTAACAGTTTTTATCACAACTAATTCAGTTTTTTTATTATTTATTATAATATATATAGGTTAGTAAAAAATGGATATAGGGTTATAACATAAAAATTAAAATATTATTAAACCATTATAAAGTTTTTATTATAATACTTTATATAAGGCCCCAGCCTTAAACCTTACTTAATCTTGAGTTATTACAAGATTACACATTGAGGATCTTTTCGGGTTTCGAGTTTTAGAGAATTAGATCATAAAACATTCATTACATTCCACATATAAAAAAAGTGGTTACATAAAGATAGTATTATTCATTCCCATCAATGGAAACATATTTAAAATAAACATGGATTCTTTCTTGACACTTCCTTGACACTATCATCCTATCATGTACCTTTCCATTGACCTGTGAAAAACATTTCAAAAAAAACATGGGATGAGCATAAAAAGCTCAGTAAGGGATATAAAAATATGGATAAGAAACATGGGTACATATATACATAAGGATGATATCATACTTTACCCATAAAACATAAGCACTTTAACATACATCATCAAATCATGAATAAATCATAGAAATCATAAGACATAAAGGTAACTTGAGGCATTCATAACATTCTTACATAGGGAGTAACCCTCTTGGTTACGTTTGGAATACCCATCACAGTATATTCCCTAAATCACTTCGAAGAAACCTTAACGTTTCACTCCTTTGCGTTACCCAATGCATTGGAAAGCTATATCGGACTCAACCGCCCTTAGTTTATCACGGAACCACCCGTTTTCATAATAATGCCCAAGAACCTCAACATAATCATATCACATAAAACATGCATAAAGGAAACATAACATTCCCACCTTTCAATCACAAGATATCAATACAACACATTGATATAAAAACATTATGAAAACCATTTTCGATACCAAAATAAAAGAAAAGTAAAACATGGTATTTATTTTTCTTTTAAAAAGAAGGTATGGCTTGTAGAGGAAGCCGAAACTCAAATAACGGTCACGACGGCGGAGAAGTCGTTGTCGCCGCATACGTACGACAAAAACATTCCCTTTTTTCTTTTAGTAAAATCTTCATTTAAAAAAGATTCCTTTTGAATAAACATAAAAGTCAAAGGGGTTTATACACCGTATAAAAGAAAGTTGTGTATAAAATAAAATATGCCTCAATGAAAGGAGATTGAGACAAAGTCCCATACCTCGGGTCCGACTTGACTCGATCATTCTTTAATGTCCTGAATAAAAAACTTGAGTTAATTTATACTTGTTTAAGAAAATTTTTCAAGTTCATTATACCTTTTATATCACTTATTTCCATGTCATGAACACTATGTAATTATTTAAGTTAATAACGGTCGTTTTAGCGATCATTGGTACTTGAGTCAAAAATAAGCCCTTTATAATTACATGTTGGTCATGTATCCATTATATCCAGAATGGTATTCATGATGTAGATATCATATATGTCCTAAATATCCAGTATATACGTGCATTTAAAATATTACATAATCATTTAGAGGTAAGAAATGAAATGAACCGTTCATGGAGACGGTAATCCGTACGTACGCATGAACGCTACTTTCATTTCTATTTCGTATTTTATAGAATGGAATCATAATGATATAAAGGTATATTATAATTCCAGTATAATATCCTATATAATATCATAGTTCCATTCATTTATACGTCCCACATATGGTATTTAACGAATCAAATCACTTTGAGGGGGCGGTAGTCCGCACTTCCTTAAATGAAGATATCGTGTTTACCCATAATGGAAACCATAAAGGTATGACCAAAAATAAAAATAAAGAAGCTTAAGGAAAACATAAACATATTATATATGATATATAAATATAATGACATCTTAATGGCCACCTTTGAAGGTGTTAAAAGAATGGTGAACAATCATCGTTTCGGGAGGCATAAATTCACCATCCACGGAAACCGTATGTTCTTTAACCATTAAATGTAGGTGTGTGTAAGTGTAGCTTGAATAATTATTATAACAACATCCTAGTATATTGAAGATACTGAAGTTGTTACAAAATAAATAAATAAAAAGATTTTAGGGGGTTGGAGAAGCAAAATAAAACAAAAGGACTCAAAAGAAGACATTACCTTAAAATCGGGTAACTCTCTTAGATTTGAGCTCAAAGGCTTCCTTGGGAAGACTTCTGCCCAAAGTGAGGCTTCAAATAGTAATATAGGGATGTGGAGAGACAAAATGGTCAGGGTTTTGCCGAGACAAATGCTTTGGGAGTGTGGGTAAGGACGTAGAGTTGGGGGCCTTTTATAAGAGGAGAGGAGGGGCACTCTTGGAAAGTAAAGAAATATTACTTTATTTGAAAATGAGTTTCGGATTTAAATGGTCCCAAATTGATATAATTCTAGGATAAGGTGATAAGGGTTCAAAATCAACCCATACAATAGGTTTTTGACATGTTTAGGAATTAGATTTTACATTATCATTCCATTTTATTTAAATCGTTAAATAATGAAGTCATCACTGCATCATCATGATGTCATAAATAATTTAATTTATTTAAAGTATAAAAATTATAAAAAAAAACTACTATGATGTAGGAAATATTTTTATCTTTCTAATTAATTTTTATAGTCAAATATCTGACTTGTATAACCCCATGTAAAAATTGTTTTAGTAAAATAACTCATGTTTGTGTCATTTTTACTTTAACATTAAATAAAAAGTTATTTATGTCATTTCCCAACCAAAGTGGCTCCATGGGGTCCCCTAGTTGACCCATGGCTTTTATTTGTCGGCCATGACACATCCAATATGGTTAGGACATGCTTCTAGGTCATTTAATATTATTAAAGCATTATTTTTACCTTAAACTACACTAATTACCACTAATCGCGATTAAAAACATAATAAGTTACTATTCACCAAAAAATTATTTTAATCTCATTGAACCACATTTTCATTATCTATGACAACCATGTATGTTGGATTTTTGAAATTCAAAACACAAATATGGCAAAATTTCATTTAAACGAGAAAATCAGTTTTTATAAGTACCACTTAGTGGTTTCACTATTCATCAAAAATTGATGTTTTTCAGAAAATTACCAAAAATTTACCCTAAGCTATATTTGATATTCCGAATTCAAAAATGAAGTCTATTTAACAAAATTAAAAACATATAAGTCATATTAATAAATTTAATAATTAATTCCCGCTGTCATGACAAATAGCGTGTTTTTATGAAACAATAAGTATCAAAAGATTGACATTAGTTTAAGTCCAATTTCAAAGTGAAATTGATTCCAATGACCACCATTGGATTAAATGGTAAAAATATATTCTAATTTCACTTTAAAACCAATTAGAAATATAATCTAATCATATAAA
Organism: Viscum album; assembly: GCA_963277665.1. Taxonomy (NCBI): domain Eukaryota; kingdom Viridiplantae; phylum Streptophyta; class Magnoliopsida; order Santalales; family Viscaceae; genus Viscum; species Viscum album. The sequence continues at coordinate 1,597,627,841 of OY728150.1, forward strand.
TAAATTAGATTAAAAAGAGGTTTTGAATCAGAATACAACATTTTTCACTATTCATTAAAAAAATGAACTTTATCGGAAAAATACCAAAAAATCACACAAAGTAAATTTTGATGTCCCGATCATAAAGAATACATTTATTTTGACAAACATGGCTTATAAAATTGTCAAAAGATAGATAAAAAATGGTTTTCCATCAAAAGGCAGTAAAACAATCTTTTAAAAAAATATTAGTGTATTCCATGCTTAAGATTGTATTTATTTTCATTTTAAGCCTCTAAAACACTATCTAATTAATTAATAGACATAGATAAATATATATATTATTCATTACTTACTTGGGATGTTACACTTTATGATATTAAATTAAAATGAATGTTCATCACTCATGATGTCATTAAATTGACAAACCATTTTTGACGATTTCATTTTTAATATAAAAGAAAGAGAGAGAGAGGTATGAATTTAATAATGTATCATCCATTAACAAGATATAATTCTAGTGTATGTATGTATCTTGATTTAACATTATAGTTATTTTATATGAGTTTAGGGGAGACTAATAATATAAAATAACATGAAATGAAATTTGATGAAAGGAAAGGCGAATTTACCTCTTGAATTTCTCTGACTTGAGAACCCCCTTATGGAAAAGGATTTCGTATCATGATGAGAAAAATAGCTCCAATACATGTTTTAGGTCCTAGGTAAGTTTATTGGGGAGGATTTTTACATTTCTCAATGTTTGATATGTGTGAGGAATAAAGGTGGAAAGAGGTGTTATTTATAGTTGAGGACATGGGTGTTTTCTCATTATTTTAATCATTACAATATTATTTTGGATCAATATTAGGAAATGTTAGATATTTATCCCAAAATATATTTATATAATGAATTACGGTTCAGGATTCTTGTCTTTCAAAAGCCATGCATCATTAATGACTCATTAATTAATTTATTTAGCTTTTATAAAAAATTATTATATTTTACTATTCAAAAAATATATGAATTTTTTAGAAAAAACACATAAATTCTCCCAAACCAGTTTTCAATATTTATAATTCATAAATGGACTCAATTTTATGAAAATATTTTTCAAATATGAGTAATTTAATATTTAATTAAATTCAGTATTTATTTTGAAAATAATGATTTTAAAATTATAAGTGATTGTATAACACTTTGAAAAAGTACATATATTATTTTAAAATTATTATAAAATAACTATACATTTTAATATTAATTTATAAATAAATATAATGAAAATAATGTTTCTTTTAAATTATTTAATTAATCATAAAAGTCTAGTTAAATATCAATGACTTACAAAAATTCCAACTCTTAATGATTTTTAAACATTTATTTACTTATAATATGATATAATTATACCATATATTCATTTATAAGATTTATAAATATTATTTATACACTCATGGTTAGGGTTACAATTCAGTTGACCAATTTACTACTCATAAGGGTCTTATTACTATTCTTAAGGTCAATTTACTATTTTATTCGCATTGGTTTTTTAACTTTTAGAAATACTTTTTATATCATTAATTTAGTATTTATATGGTTTTATTATGGAATATATGTTATTTTAAGTGATTTATACCATATGAAATTTATATTAAGTAGGGATAGATTCCATTGAAAAAAAATTGGGTCGTTAAATTCTTTGTAACCATTACCCATTACTAAATATATATGGGGTGATATTTTTTTATGGGCTTATTAATTTTTTCCATGGAGTCGTAGTGTGAAAGACTCAATTTGGATGATTGTTGATTAAAATATAAAAATATAATATAATTCCTCTTATGTTTGTAATGAAAGTTTAATATATCAGGGAGTTTTATATCAAATATATTGTTAGAGTTTTCATGGTTCTATTTTTGGTTTATCTAACCGAGAACCCAGGTCCACATCTAGAGTCTGGAGAGGATTATAGGAGGTGATGGGTTCCTAGATGAAATTTATCATATCTTATAATATACTGAAGGATGGGGATAAAAGAGAGCTACCCAAAATCTTGGGGATATGCTATACTCTTGAAAGCATTATTTTGGAGGATCTTTGGAAAATCTTTTTCCATTGAAACAAATTGTATAAAAATAGATACCATTCTTCAATATATAAGGCTACCCTTGAACCATATTATCAGTGCACAAGTATATATATTTTGTTATGGGAATAGTTGTGTGATTTTTTCTTGTTTGGTCTGAGTTTCATTTAGGATATAACAGAAAAGGTGTAGTTTCTCTTGAAGAGTATGGTCAATAGCTTGAGCAGTAAAAATTTTGTCTGGACTATCATTATTGGAAACTACATTTTCATGATGTTGATATTTTTTGTCTTATATTTTCACCTCAGTTAGAACATAATCAGTTTGGTTGGTAGGGTATGTTGGAATTGTGGTTTTTGTACCATTTTAGATCACGAAAAAGCATATAATGGTGGCATATTGGTTGGACTTGCTGTATAAATTAACATTGATTCATAATGTATTTCATGTTTCAAATACATATATGTATCACTAGTATCCTCCCATTGTGAATGGATGGGAGGTTGTTAATCTGCATCCTGATTGCACCATTGTTGAGTTACCAGTTCCGATTAAGGGTAGTAAGGATAATGTACATCATGGTATAATAATTCATTTTTTTCAAGTTTCACTAGTAGTGTGGACATGATAGCCTAGATATGTGAGAGTGGAAATCATGGATGATATAGTAATAGACTAATCTCTTTGTTGTTACAGGATCCTGAGTACATTATATGGACCTATAGTTCTTTTGTTTTGGATAGTTTTCACATGCTTCGGGTCACCTGTATACCTTTGAGAAACCATTGTCTTTAAATTTTTTATACAGGGTATAATTAGTGGATCATAGGCCGAAAATAAGGGAAATATTGACAAATAGGATAAGATCACTTTTATGGTTCATTTCTAGTTTAACCATGTTGCATTACTTTATTTTTTTCTAGTGGAATTTAGAATTGTTTTTTTTCAAAGTTAAAAAAACTATGCGAAATTCATAGTGAACCATGTAGGGTGTATGTATATTTACTAGGGGTGTCACACAATTAATGTGCTTGGATAGTTTTTCTGCAATTCCCTCCAATGAAAACTACTCACTAATGAATAGAATTTAAATTATTGTACCACATTTTAGTTGATTTATTAGTTTACCTATGGGGCCTTCTCCAAGAAATCTTCTGACCTCCCTATAAACAATTAAAATTTATAATTTTAACCTTCTCCAATTGGAATTTTTAATGCCTAATGACCATATAATTTACTTTTTCCCTTATAATAAACCTTATGTAATAATTTATTGGTCTCTTCCCTTGATTTTAATGTGGAATTCCTTTATTCTGGATCGATCAAATCAAGGATTGTAGTGTTTTTTTTCATATTTCCCTATTTTGTTATAGAAATATTTGAGATATCTTCACCTATAATATTGATGGAACCAAATTGGGATATGATGTTGGACCATTTTATTTTTACTGTGTATTGATGTTTTTTCATATGGATCTAATATCATGAGGACCTAATCTCTTCTTCCCCGGTCTCCAATTTCAAGGGTGATTTGTTATAGCACAGTATTGAGGTTTCTCTTTTAATATAATTGTATAATTATTATAATTAAATATCGTTATTGTAAATTTCATTCAGTTTATTCACTATATATAAGTTACTGGTATATACAATTGACTTTTTGGAGATATTCATCTTTTTAAAGGAGTATAGATTAAACATGGGTTTTTTCACTCAAAGTGTTTAATTAAATTCATGGACGGTGGTTTTGGTTCAGAAATGGTTTTTCGTAGAGCATAGATGATATTGTTAGATTTAAAAATGTTTTATATATTTTATTCATAGTTTTAAAATGAATTTGGACAATCCTAGGACATTGTAAACCTAAGGTCTGTAGGGAAAGAGACATAGGTTACCAAAGTTTGTGTAGCATCACTAAGGGTTGATTTTGGGATATTGATGTATTATGGAAGGCATTTATATTGATTGTTACCGGTATATTCCTCTTTGAGTTCCCTGATTTATTATACATATTCACATATTCTACAGACTATTATAGTGTTCTTTATCATTATGTTTTTTATCACGTGAAGTATTTTTTTGTGGATATTTGTTGACATGGCATTCTCCTGAGGTTGTATCACATGGCTTCATGTAAAGGGTTATTTCCAAAAACTACTTTATTTTCATAGAATATTGTGTATGGATATTTTCAAATATTTTACATCATATAACTTTCATATTACTAACTAAGTGAATATGTAATTATTTCATGAAAACTAAAGGAAAATGACTTACCAATGGGTTTGAATTTAAGAATATTCATTAAAAACGATTTATTTTTTAAAAGACATAATTTATGCATTATTTATATTAATACTTGTATATAATTTATGGTGGTATACTTCGGGCCATTTTTCTCATATACAATGTTTTCATTTGGACGGGTATAGATGTTCTTTTACAATAAATAGGTAACGAGAATGGAATTGTGTAGCATTTCATCTTATATTCTCATTACTACCTTCATATTGGGATGGTTTGGATGTGATGCCGGGTCACATGGAGTATTTTTTGGTCTTTTTTTCAAACCTACTGGTTTAGATGATTTTTATTTGGTTATATAGATCTTGGTTGTAGCTATATTTTTCTTGGATGTGCTCTTGTTGTGTGTCTTCTTTTCCTTTATAAAATTCTAGATTTGGTATTTGGGTAAATACATTACCACCATGATAGAAAACATCAGGTGAATATCGATATTTACTTATGTTGGTTCAATATAGTATGCACCAACAGTGTGGCATACATTGTACCAAAATTTAGATTCATCATGGATTTGTAAGACAGGTACTCTTCAAATTATTCCAACTGTACATGTCACCTACATGAACAAAATGGTTCATATGGTCTCCAATAATACCTAAAAAAACATAAAAATCCATTCAAGAAATATGTATAATAACATTGTCAATAATTTCACGATTTGTGGAAGGTTTATAAAAGGTTATTACTAACCATGAACAAAATATATAACACCAAAAAATCATTCATATTTTAAAAATAAAGGGTCAAAGCTATAAAAAGAGTTTACACATCATAATAACATATAATATTATAATTTATTCAATAATAGTGACATAGGGGGTGTAAAATGATTTGGTATTTTTTAGAATTTCACAAATGGATTGACATTTTTCCAAAGGATTGAGAAAATCTTATATGATTCCAATTTTAAAATGAGTGTTGTTATTTTTTTTAAAAATAGAAAAAATTAATTTGAAATCATGATTCTTCTTTTAGAATTGTTTTTTTCTATTCAGAAAACATAACATTATGAGATTAATGATTATTTTTTTAATGTTTTGGAATATATGAATTTTAGTGAACTATTTCGGAAAATATTAAATGGGTATATAGTTGTGAGTTTAATTGATTGAATAATATTACATGAAAAGTGTGAATTTAATTTAAATTGAACATGAAGAAGATGTATAGTGGAATATTATGTATTCTTTTAATAGTTATGATTCCATGGTGAAATATTTAAAATAATATTTTCATTGTTATTATAAAAGAGATATGTATTTGATTTTGATAAATCATGTTTGAAGTGAATTTTATTCTAACTGTATTATATCACAATAATTTTTGTTAGCATTTTTGATTCCATGGTGAAATATTTAAAATTATCATAATGTGATATTTCGAAAATAATTTTATTGAAATTTATTTTTAAATGAAAATTTGTATTGGTTGTAAAAAATATTATTCATATATAGATAATGTTGTTTTAAATTTAATGTCAATAATGATAAAGATATTATGATTTTTGAAATATTTGAAATAAATTTGATTAATTATTTTATGGGAATTTTGTGTGTTTGTTAAATTGAATAATGGGTGAATTTCATGAAGATAATGTAATTAATTCATAAATATTATTTAAAAAAATCATGAAATGTGTAAACCTATGTGTTATTTGAAATCATATTCGAATAATTTTTATTATTATTACTCCTTAAATTAATGATTTGTGAGTTCATCATTGATTGGATTTAAAATTTAGTGAAGTGATTATAAATTATTAATTAGAGTTGTACTGATGGTCTACTAAAAAAGGAATACTCATTATCCAAAGTTATTTATTTAGAAGTGGGTTTTTTTAATAAATTTTTGGTGTTAGAGTGGTATGGATGATTCAGGTTTCAATAATGTTACGTTGATTTTGTAATTATGTTCATTCTGAAACTATTAGTTGAGATCAAAACAATAAGTGAAAACATATCAATAATGTATGATGATAGTTGGTTGACTTCGAAGTTGGACATAGAATGGTGACGTAGTTACACTGTTTTAATAATTTGATTCTTGTATTAAATGTTTTAGTAATTGGTAAATTTATAATGAATCAGTAATATTTTATTATTTAAATTAGATAATGGTGAATCAGATATTCTATTAATAATCATGTTTCTTGGATCTTTGAATTATTTTTACGATAGTAATTAATTAGGGAACGATTCTATAGTTATGTATTAATTTTATTAAAGAAGTTAATATTTTGGGTATTCTCATCTACTTTTCAATTATGTAATAATGTAACGAAGAATGAGATGTAAAATTAAAGATATCAATAATATCATGGATTGTTCATTAATATTACATGTACTATTTGTTTTATTTTTTAGTAATGGGAATAATATTGGGATATCAATGGTGGGTGATTCATTGGATATTCTAACGAATTCTTCCCCAAGATGAGAAGAATTATTGTAGGGAGTCTTTAATGATAGATAAAATTTAAACATTATTTATTGGATGTGGTCAAAGATGTTTTAATAATTATGGGGTATTTTTTAGGAATTTAAAAGATTATAGATATGGTGAAGAATATTATATTCTGTTTTATGTTACCAGTTTTGTGATGTAGTAAAAAAGAAATTACAAAATATCTAGTTGTGTAGACTGGTATTCAAGTTATTTCAAAAGATATGAAATTATTTTTTTATTACTATAACTCTTATGTATCATCACTAAATGTATAATAGTCTTCTGAAACACCATCTTTATATGGGTTCATTTGTAGTTTCGGTTATAGGTTCATAGAATTTTAATCATTCAATGGTGATGTAATTATAAATATAATAGGATATTATACAAAATATATTGGTGAAAAGTAATCATGGTTTCATATTAATTCATGTAAAAATTAATAAATTACATCCTATTACAGTTTAATTATGATAAAATTGTATGTCAAGATGAATTGGGGTTTAAATCATTTTTTTGACTATAAATTTTACATTAGATATTTTTACCAACCATTTTCATTCGTATGATTCACCGATTATGTCTCTATTGGTTAATTTTATTCTTGAATATATCCTTGTTCATGTTTTTAGTATGAAATTGAGAATTATTTCCAGATGGAATTAATAAATTATTTTTTAATTAAATTATACATAAAAAATATGAAATTAAATCACTAATTTTACCTTAATGATTTGGTTTTTTATATTTATTAGGGAAAAAATATCAGTAGATAATAAATTTTCATATGTGAAGGATAATTCTTGTTAATGAATTATTTCATGAAAATGATATTGTGATTAACTGATTATTGAGTTATTAATAACCATTCCTGATGATAGTACTTCATTGTGTGGGAAAAAAATATTATAATGGATATAATATTTATTTTTAAAATTTAATGATAAATAATTCAAGTACAATTGTAGAAATTAATAATAAAATTTACTTTTTTATAAAATTATAATAAATATTCCTCTTAATAGTTGTGAAAATTTATAAATGATTTAATGGTCATTTAAATAAAAATTTAGAAGGTAGGTATTCTATAAAAAATTTGAAGAATTTTTTTTTCATTCTTGAATTTATTATAAACAGATTACTAAATATAGTTTAATTGATTTAATCAAACTGTGTGAAAAATGAATGAGATTTGGACTATTGATGGAATAAATAGGGTGTGTGTGGATTAATTTTATATCACTTTTTTACTATGTTTGTAGTTAGAAATTGGGGATTAATAATTTTATAATTTCATTAGGAAAAATTTATTTCAAATATTAGTTACTAAAGAATTTTAAAAATATAATTGAGATATTAAATACATAAAAGTTTGGTAAATTAACTTTCATGGATTGAGTTATTTGTTAGAAATATACAATACTATTTTTATGTGATTTTTTTGAATAACACATAAGAATGAGTATAAGGGTAATTCTTTGTTAATTATTATGAATATGAATATTTATGAGGTAAATACATAGGAACTTGTATTTATATTTAAGAACCTATGGGATAAGATTCATTGTGAAAATTATTTGTTGTATTAGTGGTTTCTATTTTATTATTAGATGATATATTCAGTAATTATCAACCATTTATATTTAAAAATTATAATTGTCTGTTTAATTATAAATAATGGAATGGGGATAGAATGTCATAAGATATGAATTCTTATTTAACCGTTAGTAATTATATGATGCCCCAAGCATGACATATATTGAAATTACATCATTTTTTTGGAATAATTAATACATTACACAAACAGATTCCCAAAGACCATATAGGTTTAGTGCCTTTGGAAACCTGGAACTCGTTCTCCTAATTGGTTCAATATATTCATTATTTACCATAAATATATTCCCCTTTAGTTTTCAGACATAAAAATGAATTATTTATATCAAAGGGAAAAGAAAACAAATGAATGGGGTGAGCTCAAATTCTATGTAAGGGTAAACATGGGAAATATCAAACAAAACCCGAAAATAAGAATTTAATTACATGAACATAACTTCTGAAAATCATACCATTATAACATATATTTTAATTATGAGTCATGGAATAAATATTCGTAATTTATAAGGCATAAATCATAAAGTAACAAGAGCCATGATAAAATTTTATTTACATAAAAAATGGAATTGTGGAAAGAACATAAGCATAAAAAGTCATTTCTTATTTGTCAAAGATCATTTCCAAGACCATTATAGTGTAAAAAGTCAACTACTGAACTGTGTTCACTCATTGTTCCAACCATGTATTGTTGAACTAGGTTTACATAATATTTTATCCCTATATTACTGAATTGAGATCATTTCTCGTTCCATAACTATCTATATAGTGAGATATAAATCATTACCCAAAGTATTATAGGTAGATATAGATCCCCACCATCTCATAATTAAATCATTTTTATGTGTTCCACAAAAACATAAATTATTCATCAAAACATAACCCAAGGAAAAAAATTCGTTTCTTAAACATCATTCCATCAAAACATAATGAGTATAAAAAATTGATTTTTATAAAAATAATTTACCATAAGAAAAATTTGATAGTATACTTGAAAAATATCTATAATCTTATAAGGAGAATAATTTTTATAAAACACTTGAAATTATTTCTTGTTAAAGTATCATATTTTCATAAAATGTTTTCTTTTCATAAAACACCATGATTTTTTTAAAAAAATCATTGAAAATAAACATGAAAACTCATAATATAATATTAATGGAAATAAGTAATTATGAAAAAATGAAAATTCAATCTTGCTGTATAAGTAAATATTAAACATTATTCCTGTACTTTTGTCAGAAAGTCAAAAAGTACCTCATATTGAAAATGACCAAATATTCCTTTAATAAAAATTTTTAAAAACATTTAAAAATTTGTAAAATTGACATTAAACAATAATATTTGTTTATAAATAATATTTTATAATACATATGTATAAAACATGGACATGGATGTTAAATATACCCAATTAAATACTTCGGTGTAAACAATCTCGAACAAAAATAAAATTTCACATTATCCCTTACCACTTTATAAACTATTGAATAATATGACTCATAAAATAATGAATATTATATTCATATTTAAATACATTAAACTTATAAATATGAATCATATAAATATTCATGAGCAACATAAACACCACATAAAAGAAACATGTGTTGTATATGGCATATGTCCCACATATATTAAAGTTACACAAAATAATCATGTACCTTACGTATGATATAATTTTTAGGTATATGAACCTCCATTATAATGATTTAATTAATTTAATTTATGAATTATAGAATTATTATCATTTTTATGATAATATATGACAACATATTATCATCTGTCTAATTGTAACATTTCATTTTTACTCGTTATCCGGGTATTAAATAATTTATGTTCTTATGAATGTTTTGTCGAATAAGTTTTTTTTTTGTACTTGATAGGTCATAGTTATAAAATTACAAAATTTTATTAACATAATATATACCATATTTATTCATTTTATTTATTTATATAATCATGTTTTAATTGATATCATGTATAATTAATCACACCTCATCATGGAGATTGTTAGTCGTTCGTACACACGAGCGACCATATCATTCTTATAATCATGAAATGATATGGAAGTGGATTGAATATATGTTGTTCCATAATCGATATCATGGCATAATAATCAAATTTCGTTATTATTTCCATCATTATATATATCCAAGTAAGGTATTGAAAAAATTCATACGCCATGGTGTGGTGATGGTAACTCGTACATACACACCCGTAGTGATTTGTTTTTTCATAGGATAGATATAAGGGGGAATATGGTTTTTCCATAACCATAATAAGTTCTTAGAATATAATATATACTATACTTATTATGTTATAATGAAAAATAACTCATTAAGAGTAAGTAGAACAAGAAAAAAATTTAATGAATAGCTTGAGGTGATTACCTCTACTTTGATGTGCTCCCTCTAAATCTCATCTTAAAGGCACAAGAGTTTGTCGTTTGAGAAGAAAAAAACCTATATAATGTTACTAGAGAAGTTGATAAGGGAAATGTTTAGAAGATGGGCCATTATGAAGCCTCAATATAAAGTGAAGAAATAAGGTAGGAGGTTCTCTTTTATAATTGATTTGAGGGGAACATTTGAAATCTCCAAAAATATTAATTTATAATAAAATAAAATCCCATCTAGAAACATAAAAAATGTCTTATATTATAATATTATATTATGAAAGGCAGTGATATAATAATTAAATAAATTTTATACATGTTCTAATTTCATTTTAAACATTATCATTTCAATTAACCCTTAGTTATTCTATTTTAAATCTTAACAATGGTAACAAATTGTTTAATATTAAAATAATGTACTTGATACTTATTTGATGTAAATTTTACCTTAAATGAATTATTTAAAAAAATTATCCAATATATTAATTATTATATATTTTTATAAATGTTTTATGTTTTTTAATATTATTACAATAATTAATTTTGATAAAGAATCAATATTGTCCATTTTGACAAAATTCAATTGTCTTATTTTTAAAATTACCACGATAATATGTTATTTTAGAACGAAATATTTTATTATATCTGTAATGGGCCATGGTTAGCTATAAAATTCATTGGAAAAAAATAAATATTTAATAGTATATTTATTTTAATATATTTAATATCATTCACAAAATATTTAACTTAATAAACTAATTACAACCTCCGTGTTGTGTAATTATTTAATACACTTATTTTTTTAATAAATATTAAAAAATTATTAGTATTATGAAGAAAAATATACTTTATTTTTGAAAAATATTTTAGTGGAATAAATCTTCTAAAAAATTCATCATTAAAAATGTTGTTCTTATAAAACATTAATTTCACATCTTTAACATCACTTTAAATAAAATATCATAAGCGACATAATATTTTAAATATATCACAAAATAGTAAATAACAATGCCGATGGAGGATTGTGGTCATGATATACTCTATCAATATGATTTGGTCTAGTTTTTTGGCCTTTTAATGGTTATTATCATTTTATTTTAAATTGTTTTATGGATTTTTAAACAATTAATTAATTTTTGAATAATCATTATATATTAATTTATGGAAATTATTTTGTTTGTAAAAATTAAAAAAAATTACTGTGATATAGATAATTTCATTACATTTCCAGAGACTGTTTAATGTGGAGGTTATTTGTCAGGAACCAGCCCGAGTCGACCCTAAACTGGTCACCAGGGCCACTCTATGACATGTCTTGAAAGGTGTTCTCTATCCTCCCGAGATGAAGACAGGCACCGAAGGTATCAGTAGAGTTACAATGGAATAGTTTTACTAATATAAAAAAAAGAAAATCAGAATGAAATAGATATCCTAATGAATATTTATATAAATGTTGAACTTAACATTATCTGTACATGAAACTAAAACTACAACTAAACCAAAAAACTCAACTGACCAAACTTGACAACCAACTAACTCCATGTGACCATTCTGGATAATCTCCAAAAAAATGATTACATGTTTCTCAGGGATATCGAACCCAAGATGAATCCATCACATGGGGAAAAAAACCAAAAATATTTGTAGGCATGTTTATAATAACTCAGTAGGCTATCCTGATAATCTTTTCCAAATGCACTTCTATTAAAATAAAAGAAACATCCATTTACATGTTTGAACTAAAATATATAAAATTATGTTTTCCCAAAAATATTCCATACTTTAAAAATTATTATAAAAAATGGTTTGATGTTTTCATAAATACGAAAATAATTTAAAAATTTTCAATGAATGTAACTTTGAATGAAGTCAAGTTTCCATTAAGGGGAAAACTTTAATGAATGACCACATTTAAAGAAAACTCACATGCTACTAAATTTTCAAACCAATCAAATGTCTTTCTCACAGTGAGTACAAAATAACTAATGAGAAAAATTCATTATAATTCCCCTAGGTACTATCTCATTGTGGGGATCTAGGAACATCATATCTCGGTGTAAAAGTAATCATCTCCAATAACCTTCCTATGTATAAGACACTAGGAGGTGAAACCCCAATGGCCTAGTGTCCCCCATTATAAATATCTTTATTATGAATGAGACAATAAGAGGGGTAACCCCAATTTCCTATTAGTACCCAACATCATCATAGTTAAGTTACTATTGTCATCCTCAATCTTGCTAAGTGAAATAGGGATGAAACCTATCCGTATCACTAGCATACTAGTCCTAGTCCACCCACCTAGATACATGGGTATCTCTATTTGTGCTCAAAATAGTTCCACGAGTTATAACATACCATCTTAACATAATAACAATTTTTCTAAATAATAAAAACAAAAAAGAGACTGCAAACATGTTCTCTATCTCTTCCACAAGTCAATAAACAACATAATATTTTCATAAAAAATTTCAAGAAGTATATTGACGGTTTCCATATGAATTCCACTAAAAATTCTTAATTGAGGCCAAATTACCAACAATACCATAACAAAATTGATAAATAATCCCAAGCCCCATTTAATAAATCAATTTCAGGAATCATAAAATGACCACAAATGATACAACATTAAATACACATATATAATATTTTTATAAAACTTCAAAAATGGAATTTAATAATTCTTGACAAAAACCCCTTCGAAATTACAATAACCCCTTTAGTCATTACAATATTCATACAGTGGTTTGAACACAACATTTTAAGCAAGATATCAATTACATAAACCCCTTCAAAATTTCAGTTAGACATTCAAAACTCATCTATTTCAATATATATTCCATACATGCCAATAAGAGGGAACCCATACCAAAACACCCCCAAAACACATACTCATTCAATTATAAAACAAAAAACCTAGTTGGAAACCACCTTGACAACTGAAAAACCATGATTCTCAGGATTCCAACATTTTTCAAATGCCAAAACAGTCATTTTATATCACTTTGACCAAATAAATCCAACCAAAAACTTTCTCAAAAACAAGTCATGAAAAATTTAATAAAACAAACACTATTTATGACTAAAAAGGTAATAGAACCAAATTGGAATACAAAAAAATTATTTCAATTGCTATTCTAGTTTCTAAATATATCAAACCTAGTGGGAAAGATTACATAAAATTTAAACAAACACTTAGTGTGCACGTTTATAACAAAACGAAACTACTTTTCACAAAACAATGCATACCCTCGACATTGAACACAAAATAAATTTATTACAGGCTTATAAAAAATACAAAAAAACTATAGTGGATGAAATACTCGAATAAATGAATCTTAAAAGAATGACATGTTCAATTTGAAACCATCCACAAATCCCTGGTAAAATGAAACTACAATCCCAAAAACCTTTCAGTAGAGTTCACAAACACTAAATCGATGAAGTCCTCCACTAATGGAATAAAACCCCCATAAAAAATAAATGTATAAAATAACCCATAGTCTAGAATAAATAGGGGATAATAAATAACCAAGAGAAAATTAGAAGAAGTGAATAGTGAGGAGATAAGAGAGGAGAAACTCACCATGGAGATTTGGAAACTCTTAATCCTCCCTTAACTGTACACCCTTATAGGAGGTGTAATAGCTTAGGAATCCATTGAGAGTCTCCTTAGGTCTGGACGAACTAGGGGAATTATTTTTGTCACATTTAGTTCTAATAAACAGGAGGGTAAATCTTAGAAATCAAAATATTTAAATTCTGGGAAGGCCACATGGTCGGGCTGCATGGTTTTGTAAACTGTGCACCCAAACCATGCATATATCCCTTTAATGCTAAAAACCATCATATTCTACAAAACTATAAGATGATATAGGGTTCAATAATGGTATGATGATTAAAAATACATGTTACTTCAAAACTCAACACTCATCACACTCTGAACCAATGAAAAGGATTAAGATTTCAAATGAATCCGATCAATACTAACATATGAAAAATTTGGTGTGACAAATCTCCCCACCATTAAAGCATTCTGCCCCCAGAAAGCTGTAACACATTCAAAATATTTTTTCAATGAATAAGGCCTCCTTATCAACATAATCCAACCAATCAATAAAATGAAATCCCATTGAACATTAATGGAATGTAATAATATTTCCTAAAATAAACATTAACTCGTAAAAAGAAACTGAGAATCTACAGAAATATCTAGCCACTACCACTACAACCGAGAAAATAACCAGATTGTTGGGACTTATTCTAATGAAACATATGATCTCCCAAACCAAATATCACTCACACAAGCACATGGTTTGAGGTGAGGATGGATTGGACTCTCCACCATTGGAAAAAAACTAACATCTGAAAACTTCTTTAAATAAATATCTACGAGAGCTGTGGTGAGTCTCCACACCATTAAGATCCAACGATAAATGACCAAAAGAAAAATTCAACAAGAACTAGTAGCATGCCTCTCCCACACATGCCTACATAAACTCTCCCACAATAACCTACCAACCAATGAAAAGTGTAACACAACATGAACAATTAATCCCCCTATTCCCAAACAGACATGACAGGAACTGGGCCAACATATTCTATACAGATCAAAACCCCCACTCTTCAGGGTGCGAAGGGAAAGTGCCCCAATAATTGGACCACTAAAACCACCACCGACAACTACCCAACACTCTCCACCTATTAATAGGTAATACAAACACTGCATCTGATTTACATAGGCGGTCCACATAGGGGAATTGATCATAATCAGGCATCCATGAAATCCTAACCATCGACATTGTGTGAGGGTAAGTACACCATGATCTTTGCAACAAGATGAAATTAATATTTATGAGAGAGTAGAATAAATTCATAGAAAAATCCTTACCACAATTTTTGAGGCAGGAGATAATTCAATCTCCTCACACCTTTGCAAATTTCTTGGCTTTGCAAAAATCCTCACTCTGAGGCCTATGCCTAGAGTTCTTATGCTTGAAGAATCTGTTGCATCCCAGTCAGGAGATAAGCATAAAAACACCCAAAGAAACATACTTTCCCAATAACACGCCTCCTTATAAATGGGAACTAATAGATACATTTCACAATTTTATCTCACTCCCTTAATGTATTAGAATAGACATGGAATATGGAGAAACACATCAACATCAATGAACACAACTTATAAAACCAAAAGAATTATAAAAAAAAGGAAGCACATTAAATCAATAACAAATAGCTCTCTATTTCAAAAAAAGAGGAAACAAATCAAATTAATAGGTGGATTTAACATTTTAAATGAATCTATAGGTTGATCAATTGGAAAGCTCTCCAATAGAGAATTATCCATGGCCACATCAAAACATCATTAACATCTATAGAAACCCAATGAAAATTGTACCAATACCAAACCACCAACAAAATTCCATCTTAATACCCCCCCCCAAAGGGTCCCTTCCAGATCACGATGAACCATACCAAAAAAGCCACACTTCTAATAAAAGAAATGGAAATCCACATAAACAACGGTTTACAAAAACACCACATTTTTAGGCCTAAATCATTTTTTGAAAAACAAGAAAACATGGTGGATTTTCACAATAAAAAATTTAGTCTCATCAAGTCTCACTCACATGTACATTTTTGTGCCACCCTAGGAACTCATCCACTATGCTATATTGAGCATCCATTCACATATCTTTATAAAAATAAGCTTCTGAGAACCCATGAAAACACCAAGGTGTAAAATAAAAAACCCTCATTTTTAAATGAAATCATTTATTTCAATTCAAAGTATTAAGTACCTTACAAAGTAACACTAACCACGAAGTCAAAAAAATCACTTACATATTTCCACACTAAAAACCATTTTATCGTGCTTGGGAAAGAAACCACATAAATTTCCATCAAAAATAATTTTCAGAATCAAAACGTCATCCAGCATCTCAACAGACCACACATAGTCAATAACCATTGGATTAAAAACCCATTCTCTTTCATTTAATACAACTAGGAATATAAAAATTATATTCCAAACAGGCCTTTTCCCTTTTAAAAAATTCACCCAAGCCTCTTTTTAAAAACCGATATCCATAAGTACTAAAACCCTTTTTCTAGAAAACATCAACTACTCAAAACCAATTCGAAAATCAATTAATCATATTCAAAACTTTTCAATAGTCCCAACATATCACTTCCAAACATTTTATTTCAGCAAATTATATGTTTATATTAATGAAATTTAATCTCATTAATGCATTTCCACTTTATCCCAAAAATGTGTTTCACAACTAAAACAAAACTCCCAAAACCA
Organism: Viscum album; assembly: GCA_963277665.1. Classification (NCBI taxonomy): domain Eukaryota; kingdom Viridiplantae; phylum Streptophyta; class Magnoliopsida; order Santalales; family Viscaceae; genus Viscum; species Viscum album. The sequence continues at coordinate 1,597,644,968 of OY728150.1, forward strand.
TTCATATATTAAGCATTGAAAACCCACATACACAATTCTCACACAATGATTTTCAAAGCAAAATTCAGAATTTAAGAAATGTCAAAGAGACCCACAATAGGGAACTACTATCAGAAGGTGACTTGACCACATGTTTGGAGGCTATATGTCAAACACACCACCAAAAAGGACAAACATATTAGGACCATTCCCTGAATCAACATGGATTTCTAGGCCCTTCAAGATCATGAAGGCTATTATTCCAACACCCCTTGTCTTATACCTATCATCAAATAATCCCTAAGAACAAAAACAAATTAATAAAACTAGACTTCTCATGGAAACCTGGGGATCAAATTGAGAAATTGTTCATGTCACTCATACCTTGCCTACCACTTAAGTTTCAAAAATCGTGATCCATCTACCTAGAAATCCCCTAAATAAGAAGTGAACTTTAAAATACATGGTCTGATAAGTGCCGACCTTATCTATTAGGACTTTGTCATGAACTAGCCTGAGTTATCCCTAAACCGTTTACCCGGGCCACTCTGAGAAAAGTCCCTAGAGGCATTCTCCATCCTTCCATGATAGTGAAAAGAACCGAGGGAATCTATAGAGTGATAGGGGGTCAATTTTTATCACACAAAACAATTAATAACATAAGAATGAAATGGATATACTAATACAAATTTATATAAATATTGAACTAAACATTATTTGTACCTGAAACATAATGTACTACTGAACCAAAGATCTTATCCAACTAAACCTAACAACCAAATAACACCATGTGGACCCATTGGTCACTCTCCAACACAATGATCACATGTATTTCAATGAAATAAAACTCAATATGTAACTTTAAAAAGGGATAAAAATAGAAAATCACTATAGGCTAGAGAATTAAAACTTAGTTGGTTAGCCCAATAATCTATTTCCAATGAACTAGCTTTAAAATAAAAGAAACATTCATTTACAAGTTTGAGATATAATATATTAAAGTATGTTTTCCCAAAAATATTCCATAATATAAACATTATAAGTCAAAAAAGAACACATGTTTTCATAAACAATAAAACATAGAAACAATTTAATGGAATGAGACATTGAATGAAATCAAATTTAATTTAAGAGGGAAACTCTAATAATTAACACTTTCAATAAAAACAAACATGCTACTGAATTTAACAACCCATCACACCATATGCCATCGGTGAGTATAAAATATCCAATGAGCACAAGACACGAGAACACCCACAGTAACAAGTTCATTATAGTTCTCTATGAAGATCTTATATAATTGTAAATGTAACCATCTCTAATAATATACCAATACATGAGCCCCGAGGAGGAGAAACCACCATGTCTTAGTGGTCCCCATAATAAATAACCATATCAGGCTTGATCCAGTAGGTGGGGAAACCCCAATAGCTTAGTGGTCCCCAAAATAATCATTTTTTTCTTTGTGTTTTCATCATCAATCCTGCAAAGTGAAAATGGGAAAAACAACTCAAAATTACAAGCATTGTAGTCTAGTCCACCCACCTAGATACCTGGGATTCCCTCTTTGGCCTCAATCATGTTCCAAATATTATAATATACTATATTCATATAAAAAAATAAAATTCTAAATAATACACACATGAAAAAACCAAAAAACATGTTCTGTATATCTTTCATAAGTCAATAAACAACATAATATTTTCATAAAACAAATTCAAAAATTATAACAAGGGTTTCCATAAAATCCCCTCAGAATGATATTTTAAGGACAAATCCCCACCAATTCCTTAACATACGAAATTTGCCTGCCGAAAAACCATTTAATAAATGAATTCAATGAATATTAAAATGATCCCAAATAATAAACCATTAAATACACATAAAAACTATGTTTACAAAACTGCCAAACGAGCCTTTATGCATTCTAGAAAAAATGACATTTGTAAAAAGTACCAATTCCAATTTTCATAAAGAGGTGTAAACACACCATTGTCAGCAAACAATCATTTTCTTAAACCATTCAAAAATTTTGGGTACACATTCAAAACCCTTTTGTTTCTATAATTATGCCAAATGATCCATTTATTGGGAATCTATACCAAAACACACTAAAAATCAACACTCATTTCATTATAAAACCCAAAACTAGGTTGGAAACCATATAGGGTACCCAAAAACGTTGATTCACATGCTTCGAGCATCATTAATAATCCAAACCAATCATTTTATATCACCTTGTACTCACCATATCCAACGGGGCAATTTCTCGAAAATAAGGAATGCAACATTCAATAAAACAGACTCAATTTAACACTATATAGGTCACAAAACAAAATTTTAATGACGAAAATTTATGTAAATTTATATACTAGGTTATAAACATCACATTGTATGTTTTAAAGATAATAGAAAATTTAAATAAACACGTAGTGTTATATTTTACAAAAAAATTACAGTACCTTTCACAAAACAAGTCATAAATACCACATTGCACACGAAATAAATTTATTAAAGGCTTAAAAATATACTCAAAATTCGTAGAGGGTGAAAATTACATGAAATAAATATATCATAAAAAATGACATTTTCAATGGTAAACCTAACTCAAATCCAGGGTGGAATGGAAGCACAGACCCAAAAACCATCCACGAGGGACCACAAACCCTAAATCTATGAATACCATCCCTACACGAACAAAAACCCCAACAAAAATCAAGGGATAAAATATTAATATGTTGAAATTTACCAAGTTATAATAGGGAAACAATAGAAAATGATAAAAGATGTAATAGGGTGAAAAAGGGTGAAGAGAAACTCACATCGGAAACTAGCCATCTCTTTATCTTCCATTAGATCTACACCCATAGAGGAGGGGGAATGGATTAGGAAGGTATAATGATTCTCAATAGGTATGGATGAACTAGGGGTAGGATTTTGGGTGCATTTGGGTCTAAAAAAGATGAGGGGGTAACTTAGAAATCATATTTTATTCTTTCTATGCAGGTCACATGGTTATGCTGCACAGTTTAGTGAATCGTGCACCGAAACCGTGTAAAGCCCCATTTCATGAAAAAAATCACCATTTTCTCTGAAAAACACTCAAACGAGATAGGGTTTAACCATGGTTGGATTATTATACATAGATGGGACTTCAATACTCAACACTCATCTCACCCAAAACCCATGAATAGGATCCAGATTTCCTAAGAACTGGATCAGAAGAAAAACATGAACTGGTGCAAATTCCCCATATACCCTTACTTTATTCCAAATCGTTTGAGAAGAACATGGGAATAAGTATCATTTACCAATGATTATAGAAAATTTCTGGTATTCAATGTCTAATGAATGGTTTTACTAACAGTTTTATCAAATCGTTGCTATACACATTATTTTTGCAATGATTTATGTCAACCATCTGTATCGTGAGTCTATATCCACTATCCCAATGGTTTTTACAATCCATTGGGATAGAAAATCCCCAAATCCCACATGGGAAGTAGACTCCTGAACCTCAAATAATCATCCCTAATAGAGAGCTCCAAGCTACAGCGAACCCTACTTCACAACTTGGTCTCAAGGTGCTAAGTCAACTTTCCAACCGGTCATTTATCTTTGATTCATTTAATTTTTGTTCTTCCACTACAATTTAGAACATCTTCCTTCATTTATTTTATTTGGTTTTGTTCTATTTCACTACAACGTCGATCCCCTTTTTCGTTAAATTGGTTCGATAAAATTCACATAAATTCTATTAGATCCTTTTATTTTAATTAGACCAAACATATGGCTACCCATGGGGAGTTCCATTTATAGAAATGGTAATGTCGTTGAGCAGAATTCATAACCCTATTAAATTTATTAGTGTATTAGTTAAATTATTAATGAATAAATGGGTAGATCATGGGAATAAGTTGGTTGTGAGTTTTGAGAGAGTAAATTACAATGTCTTAATGTGTAATGTTTTTATGAAAATTATTATGAGGCTTTTGAAATTGTTTAAATTATGAGTTTTTGTCACGACCCCTCCCACCAAAGATACCCCTCCTGAGATGGCAATGGTGAAAGGGAGATAATGACCCCTTGAGTCCCGCCTCCAGTAGACCCCAGGGTGGAGACTAGTACCAAGGGTATGAGCTTTCACAAATATGGGAGGCATTGCCCTTTTAATATTTAAGATCGGGATATAGGACAAGTCAACCACCAAAAAGGAAAAGAAAAAGTGTATAGAAATAAACCGAAAACAATCCCACATACATGTTTAAATAGTTCTGAAACAATGTACAAGTACAAGAAATCTCAAAAAGAATAATACCAAAAGAAACAAGAGTACATCGAACTAAAACAACACGTATTGTCCCGACTAGTAGGGTCCCGCACGACCATGGTAGTCCTCTTGGAAACCTGAAAGTAAACATACGGTGATCACACAAGTATACTCCGTAGGGAAACCTAAAGCTCTCGTGCACAAGTGGGGAGACATCCTAATGTCTCGTGAGAACAACAGAAGAAACCAAAACCTAACAAGGAATTCTATCCACCCAACCTCACCAGCTACGCTCACCAAAAACACAAACAACAGGTAGTAATAGTATATAAGATCAAGAGTATTGGGTACCCCACACCATTTCCCATTAGTTAGCTTCTCTTCCAAACAGAGAACATCCTGACGCTACCAAACTCTTCCCGCCTGCACACACCTGGGCCTCAAGAACCACATATCCTTCCCGCACACACCTGGGCCTCACAACCACACATCTCTCCTGCACACACCTGGGCCTCAAAACCATGTATCCCACCCGCACACACCTAGGCCTCACAACCACGTATCCCACCCGCACACACCTAGGCCTCGTCCCGAAGATTCTTGGGAAAATAGTAAAACCTGTCCAAAGAGTCTTGGGCTAAAAACACCCCAATCCAAATGAACTTGAAGAGTATTAGGTGTAAGGTCGCCTCAAGCCATCACAGCCTATGGAAGAAGGAGTAGGAAGGAGCTAGTAATTAAGGGGAAAACACCCTCTCCCATGAAATGGGAGTGTTCATCACTAAGTGCTCAACATGGGTGAGGTGCGACATAAAAACCAAGATACAGTTATATATATGTAAACCAAACACACAGCCCAACCTATGGATTCTAAACAGAGAAACGGAGCACGTGACTCGGCACTGCTATCCTGAAGCATACATACAACGAACAATCCCAAACCCCATTTAAGTTTTCATGTTTCAATAGAATCAGTTTATTAGTTCCTTAACTACTAGGAAATAAACCACAACCAACCATATCAATAATTCGTAAAAAAATATCCCTGCCATCCACAAATCAAGTTAGGAAAACATAAGCAACACAAAAAGTCCCTTCTTATTGACAACCAGCCACATTGATTATTATTTCCATTCCATTACCAAGCCACGAAATTTATTAACTCTTCCACATTTTATTTATTATTCACAACCCATAGTTCGTTCACATTAAAAACCAACCCTGCAGCCCTGCTTCCAACCACCATAACCACAACCACACCATACATCATCACCCCTTGATACCATTTATCGCAGCCCCACTGCCCATCACTAACATAGCATTCAAACCAACCCACAACCAAGCCAACCGTAGACCCAATGCTCACTCGATCCACAACATCCCACAAAAACACCCCCCTCACATAAATTAACCCCAAACAGCACCCACATGTTTATTATTTCAATTTTGTTCAACCGGGGTGATCACACCAGGGTTCCATATTTTCATTTAATCAGTCAATTTTATGTGATTAACCAATTTCCACATTCCATAATGTTTTCATCCATAAACAGTCTAGAAAGATAGGGTAGTATTTAATTGCACAACAAAAGGTCCCCAACGACTGTGATTTTTAGTGGGCATAATCATATTCAATTCACAACATAATATCACAGGATATAAAATAATGTAACAGTAATCACAAACATCCCAACCCCATTATATAATCTAGTTATTATCTTCATTAAACTGGTTCAAAAGTTTTTCACGTAAACAAGAGGACACCCACCCCACATGTTTCACAAATTAGAGAGATGGAGGTAATATCCCTAACTCAACAGGTTCTGATAACAATGCTTCCCCAGATCAACTTTAGAAGTCATCTGTCGGCGTCCGTCGCTTCTGGAAAAACCTGGGAAAACCTCCTCGGGTGGAATTTGGGAAGGGGAGGCTGAATAGAAAGCAACAATTCCATGCTCAGAAGTTCCGCCTCGTGATTACAATCTCGTGGCCCCTGACGGATCGCAAATCGATGCTCGTACCAAGAAGTTATGGATGAAAGGAACCTTTGAGTCTCTTAGGAGAGATCTGCTCGAGGGAACTGGGGAGGAGAGGAGTGAGCTGAAAAGGAGTATGTGACCCCTCCATTTATAGGTGAGAAAAAAATGTACATGGCGTGTACACTATGGTACAAAGAGTGTACTTGGCCATTTCACATGGTCACCATACGACTTCCAACACAGCCTTCAACACGGCATGCGGTCGTTGACTGGTCAACACACGGTTTGAGGGTAACGCGTAACCGGGGAGGGACTACACGGTGTGTAGTATGGGGTACACGGCGTGTGCCCATTAATTTCACACGGAAAGGACACGGCTCCAACACGGCACATGACCGTTGACTGGTCAACACACGGTTTGAGGGTAACACGTACGCGGGGAGGGACTACATGGCGTGTAGTTTGGGGTACACGGCGTGTACCCACTTATTTCACACGGAAAGGACACGGCCTTCAACATGGGGTATACCCAGTGAGGGGGTACACGACGGGTACTCACACTACACAGCGTGTAGTTTCAAAATTCCAAATAGTGTGGGAAAAGTCCATTTTACCCACCAGAACACTTATGGCCCTCTTTTTGACAATGGAATGGGCCGGAGAGGTCCGGGACATTACATCAGATACCTCTTAAAACATTCTCGTCCCCAAGAATTCAAAATCCAACCCACAGGAACCCAACAAGATACCTGTTAGGTCCCTCGTTATTATAAGAACCCATTCAACAACCCTAATTATAGGTGTTAGGAATTTCTTCTCCTATGTCGAGATATTATCTGCTTTAGGCGGCACTGACTCGCCTTCACGGGTTTAATCGAATCCTCATTAATGTGTCTTGATTAAGACATGGGTCTTCCCACTTTCATACATTAGGATTTTTCAACTTTCACTACCCCAAACACCTCACAACCAACACACTGCCCGAACATGTGGTTTGGGGAAATTCCTTCTCCTATGTCGAGATATTATCCACTTTAGGTGGCACTGACTCGCCCAAACGAGTTCAATCACATCCTCATTAATGCATCGAGATTAAGGATCAGGTTTTCCCCTTTTTCCCACACATTCGGACATGCTACCCACTTCCAGAGAACAAGGAAACAAAAGGTCTCATAACCAACAAGACAAGCATTTCATATATCAAAGGTATAGAGTATAACGTCAAAACCAAGCTTAGAAGAACAAAGCAAACAGAAGTCAGAACAACTCCAGGTACCGGGTGTGCATCTGAGTCTCCCTCCCCAAAGTTCTCTCCTCAAGGCCGCCATGCCTCCACCACACATGAACCAAGGGAATGGTTCATCCACGGAGAACCTTCTCTTAACGATCCTTGATTCTGACTGGTCGTTCCTCGAAGGTCCCGTCGTCTCCCATATATAACTCTCCCCAGTCGATAACATGAGAGTCGTCATGTAAGTATCGACGTAGCTGGGAGACGTGGAAGAAATCATGAACCTTCTACAACTGAGGTGGCAGGGATAGCTGATATGCCACCTCGCCGACTCGCCTCAACACCGCAAAAGGTCCGATGAACATTGGTGATAGATTACTCCCTTTCCCAAACCTCCGCTTCCCCCGTCGAGGGGAAACTTTCAAGAACACATGATCTCCCACCTCGAACTCCAAGGGACTCCTCTGTAACAACCCGAGATTTTATAAGATATATTCGTTTTAATTTCATTCATATCTTTTGTTTTATGCTACACCAAGATTATATTTTGCTATACGCAACACCGTATTAGCTTGCAGTGTACGCAACACAATTCTTGGATCGGGTTATACACAATTTCAAGTTCATTTGATAGAAGTTATTCTACGCAACATTGAGTGTGTATATATATATATTCAATGTATAAATGAAATATGGTTTTATTTTGTTATACGCAACAACAACGGAGTCTTGCACTACACGCAACCCTGACATGGCTTTCATTACACTCAATCACGACCTTCCTCGATAGCGTGTGTTGTACACAATACCGGGTTTTCACTAAACAACGGTATATGGTTATAATATTATCACGAACTAGCCATTATGAATATAATTATCCACATTTTGAATTTTATAACGTTATTATTCATCTTATAAATTTTCTAAAATATTTTATGTGAACAAAATAAATTTTTCGTGTAAAATAAGTATTTTTTTAAAAATGCAGATTTGCCGCCTTTGGATGGCGCACCCAATTTAAATTGAGTTTTTGACATTTTTATAAGTCCAATTTTACAAAATAAAATTATTCTTTGGAATAAGGATATAAAATTTTACATTGGATAAAATTTTCATGTTATTCTGATAACATTCATATTTTAATGAATTGTAAAAACACGCTATATTTTAATTAAAAACAACTTTTTTCATCGTAATAACTTATGTGGTTAAATTAAAATATTCAGTGGTTTTAAAGTATAAATAGAATATATTTTTTCCATTTAATATAATTTATGTCATTAACCTTGATTTTACATTGAATTCCTAGGTTAAATAAATTCAATCTTTTGCAATGTTTTAAACAAAAACCCGTTTTCTTTCGACAACATGATTAATTTTAATTTAATTTATGCAGCTTCTGTATATTGAATTTGGAAAAATGGATTCCATATTTGGAATCAGTGGGTCCAAATTATATTAATATACTATTTTTTATTTTTGGGAATTATGAATAGTATCTACGGTAAATTTTATTTACCACAGATAAAGGTAAATCAGGTAATTAAGGGAAAATATAATATTATAAAATTACCCTAACACATTCCAAAATTCTATTAGACGACTAAAAGTCGACCCATATCACTTAATGGTCGGATTATATTCAATTTATGGACTTTTGACCATGAAAATAATTTAATTATTATTAAAACCAAAGAAAGTGACAACATGTCACTCTCTTAAATCTTATAAGTATAATAATTTTAATTTAGTGATAAACATCATAAAACTTCAAACATGAATAGTCTCCAGAAAGCTAATAAAATTATCTACATCATGATAATTTATTTAGAATTTTTATGGATTAAATAATTGTCATTAATGGTGATACATTAATGATGCAGAAATTATTTATTAAGTGAAAAATCAGTAATATATTTTTTATTGAAATAATAATACCCATTAAAAGGCCCAAAAACCTGACCAAAACTTATTAGTAGTGTAAATCTATTCCATAACCATCAAATTACCTGATATATAACCGTTTGGAGGCATTTAAAAGTGATTATGACACCTATATTATTTTTCTAAAGTTGTCACCATCATAATTTAATAAATATAACAATTTAAATATTTTGATTTTAAGATTATAAATTAGAGTAAAAGTATTATTATGAAATTTAATAGATTTATCTTTATCATAGGATTTTAGTTTTAATTTTTATTTAAAAATAAGTATATTAAAAAATTATACAAAAATGATGTAGTAATTATTTTATTAAGAGATAAACCAAATAAATGGTTTTAAAAATAATAAAATAAATATTATATGAATTATTTAATGTGCTCCACTAATTTTTCAAGATACATATGAACTTTTATTAACATATTAATGCTTTTAGTTCGAACATATCTTCCGTATATATTTTATTTAAATTCATATAAATGAATAGTGTCAAAATTGACACTATTGCAGTTTTATAGAAACAACATATTAAAAAATTGTTTAAAAATCACAAAAATATATGAAAATTATAAATTTATATTTATATGATATAAAATGTTATAAAGTACCCAATTATGGACAATTCACAACAAATAAGTAATTCTTTTTTATAATTTAAAATTTAGAATGATATTACCAGAAATAAAATTAAATCGATTAAGTAAGGATAAATCAAGTTGATAATGTTTAAAATAATTTCCTAACATGTCTAAATTTTATTGGTTGATGAGATTAAAACCATATCTCATCTATTATTTTAATATGAGTCTTTTTTGGAGGTTTTTAAGTGGGGTTAGATTTATTATAAATTAATATTTTTAAGATTTCCAATGATGCCCCTCTCCTTCCTTATAAAAGGGCACCTCCTCCCACCCTTCCTCACACCAATTTGAGCCTTCATGCTCGGCCATCCCCTGACCAATTATCTTCTCTACTTCCCTATAAACATCCTAGAGGTCCTGGTATTTTTCAAAGACCAATTTTATTGCCTTAAGTGGAGGTCTCAATGAGGCGCTTCAAAGAAGAGGTAATGTCCGTTACCGATTCTTTCAACTTTATTTCTTCTTCTACATATTCTTCTTTAGTTGTTTCATTATTAAGTAATAACATCAGTATCACTAATATACTGATATGTTATTCTAATTATGAAACAACCCTATTTCACCATCTACCCATCCTACAGAAAATGAAATCATCGCGCGTGCGTACGTACGGAATATCGTCTACATGCCGTGGTGTAATCTGTTTTTCCAACAACACCATACTTGGATGGGTATAATGGTGTAAAGAATAACTATACATAGTTATTATAACATCATACTGATTATGATATATTTTATCATCCTATCCAATTCAATTAAATAATTATGGGAACGATATCATCGCTCGTGCGTACGTACGAACTACCGTCTCCACGACGCGATGAGATTCAGTCTCCATGTTAACCATTTAAGAATGATTATAAAGTATATATAAGAAATAATAATTAAATATATGACATTATAAAGCTACTAGATCTATTTATATATATATTTATGTCATCTACTTAATTCCATTCAACTCAATAAGGAAACGAAAACAGCGGTCATGCGTGCGTACGGCCTACCATCTCCATGAACGGTGTATTTATTTCCATTTATCGATCTATTATATATATGTGTATTCTGAATATATATTATATATAAATAATGTTTTATATTTTGGAATTAAGTAATCATGATCTAAGTAATCATAAGAATAATTATAAGTCAAAACACGGACGACAAATGAAATGATTTTACCCAAAACACTCTTTAACATGGAATTTAAAAAAGAACGCGTAATATAAAGTCATAAGTAAACCATTTATGATATCATAACAATGAATATGATTCTGTAATAAGTCAATGACATTATTTAAATCATTATATAGTAGGTTTGGATACATACGAATCATATCAGACATAAGGTAAGGGATAATTATTCCAATCTCATTCTTATCCAAGATTGTTTATTCGTACGTATTTACTGGGGTTGTGTTTATTATCCATGTCCATATGTTCTCAAAAAAAATTCATAAAATGTTTACTTTTCTTCGATGTATGTTTAAATTCATTCTTACCCTTTTTTTACTTTTACCACATCAAATGGAAGGAATCTTTCTGTTGTTTACCATAAAAGGTACTATTTGACTTTTCCGACAAAAGTATGAGGAGAATGTTATTATTAACTTATATGGCATGAAAAGATTTTTATGGTTTCATAACGCCTCATTTTCATGAAGCTTCCTCTACAAGATTTCATGATTATTTTCAATAAAACCTTTTTCTTTTAAAATTTCATGGTATTTTGTGAAAAGAAAATGATTTTAAAGAAGAAAGGATATTTTCCTTGAGAATTCATTTCAAGTGTTTTATCAAAACCATTTTCCATCTAAGATGACATTATTTCATATGTGCATGTTTCATGTATAAAGTATCAATTATTTACATGGTTTCACTTTTCTTATTATGAAATTATATCCATTTCTTTTATATGGATTATGTGATGATGGGATGATGTTTATGAAACCCATTTTATTCTTTGGGTTATGATGAATGATTTATTATTTTTTTGTGGCACAAGTAAGAATGATTTCATTATGAGATGGGTGGGACCTATATCTCCCTCCAATACATTGGGTAAAGATTTTATATCTAATGAGATAGACATGGCTGGAACGGTAAGTTAATCCGGTTCAGAGTTACAAGACTGAATCGAGGAGTGAACTCAATTCAGAAAGGGACTTTGTCCCCTAAGATTGTCTTGGCAGCAATGCCTTGGATACTATGGAAATCATGACATGTGCTGAATGGTTTCCACAATTACATGTTTTATTCCCATGCTATTTTATCATTCTTAATGTTTCCTTATGATCTATGCCATACGTACTTCCATGTTTTATGTCATTTCTAAAGCTTTTGATGTTTAAACATTATGTTCATGTTTTTAAGTTTAAATGTATATGGTATGTTTTATTTTATCCATTCTTACCCTTACTGAGCATTTGAGCTCACCCTTTTTATGTTTTATTTTCCCTAGGATATAAAGAAAGGGTTTAGATAAGAAAAACTGGTGAAGATCTTTATGGAAGATGATGAAGATCTTTCACCAAGATTAGGAGATTAAGTTCCATGTTTCAAAAGACACTAAACTATTACCATCCTTGTGTGTCTGTTTTTGTTATGTTTTAAGTATTCCGTAAAAGTAATGTAATGTTCATGTACGTCAAGCTTCTGATCTCTACAGTTGGTATCATAGGAATGGTTTAGTCAAACATTTGAAACTAGGATGCGAGAACTTTAGTAAGATCCCTAGAGATATTTCTAAGGTATGTCTAGTGATGTCCCTAAGGTTAAGTATACGTGTAGGTTATAGTCCTAGAATTGCGCAAACGATCTTAGAATTAAACCTTAGATGTTAGATATTGAGGGTACTCCCCCATTACTATTTTGTTTTCCCTAGCATGATTTTTTCCTCTCACACTATTGTTTTTGGGTTTTAGAAAATGGTTGGAAACAGGAAGATTGATGATAATGGAGGATATAACGGACAATGGAATGATATTATTCATGAGAAACCAAATGAAACGGGATTTGGAAGTCCAAACATCATTATTATGCCTAATCAACAATCTCATAATATGATAAATAATATCATCTTTGGTAAGTTTCCCGACTCAGATAATAAGAGAAAGATGGAGTTCCATAATGATCATAGAGGAAAGAAAGTTCAATTTCCCTCATGTAAATCATGTGGGAAGAGGCATGGGGGAGATTGTTTCAAAGGAACTGGAAGATGCTTTGGGTGTGGAAAAGAAGGACACAAAGCCAGTAAGTGCAAAGGAAAAGGTTCAGTTAACACCATGGACAAGGATAATGGGATTTCTATGACATCAACAATGATTAGCTGTTTTAAATGTGGAATGTACGGGCATTATGTAAACCAATTCCCTAAGGGAAAATCTAATGAAGAGAATCAGCATGGTCATATGAGTTGTATTTATGTGGATGATGATGAGGATACTACAAATGATATATGAGATGAAAGAAGTGTTGAAGCTCAGTCAGTTGTTTAAGATGGTAGTGGAATGATTGTATGTTTATCAAGAGTTATGTTGTATAGTTAATGATACTATGGAAAAAAGAATCATATAAGGATTGTTACACTACTGTTTTTCCTAAAGTTTTTGAAATTATATGTTGAATGGTACTGGTAACCATGAATGGTTATTCAGATATTTTTGGAAAGTAGATGATATGCGCATAATGAAGGGATAAGATGATAATGAGATGTTTGATTGTATTTATGATCTCATGACTAAAATAAGGACAATGTGATATCATGGATTGAGTATATAGAAATTTTGGGATTTTGGTATGTGGAAAGATTTAACTTTTGACAGCATTCATGTTTTCACTAAGGTTCAATGGGTATTTATTCTTCAAGAGAATACATGATTAAGGGGTTCACATGTTTGTAATTTGACCAACAAGATATATCATATGATATATGGGGGATAAATGATGGAATTTACATTATTGTTATATGACATTTCAAGTAATCAATTTCTTTATACAATGAGCTTGGACCGAAGTATTTTAGATAGCCTAAAGATTGGAATAGATTATGTTGGACATAAGTTAGTATTGTTTAAGGATATAACTTTTTTCGATATTATTGATGGGATGTTATAGTAATGTAGTTTTAGAAAAAAGGACAACCAGCAGGACGGGGGACAACCCATCACGTCGGACAAGGCTGTGGGAATCGAACCCACAACTAATGTGCAACTGGCCTTTATCGCCTACCACTGGCCTACAGAAAGTCCCTGGTTAGTAGAAACTAGTTTTATTTTATTATGCGGGATGATATATGATGTATAAGTTTATTTTTGGAATCGTATACTATTAACCTCACCATAGATGGACTTATGTATATTTGATAACTTTTTCTAACCTTTTGTTTGAAACAGATGGAATGACTCATTATTCTATCACATGACCAGTTAACACTTCACGAATAACGAATTCAACTTCATTACTTTAAGAGATGAAGTGGAAATTGTTCAAGGCATGAACAACGGTGAGATTGAACCAAAATCAAGTAAGTATTTCTTTTTCTTCGAAAATTATTCAACATTAGAGAAGTGATCCTGAAAACCAAAAATTTTGTCCTAGTGCTCTTATATCTAATAAATCAGATGGTACCTTAGATCATTTCAAATCTATGGCTTTGTGGTTGTTGGCTATTTCATATCCATGTTCTCTACCACTCTCCATCAAAACATGATGGTTATATTTTTCCTCCATATCCATATTTTCACCTATACTCTCCTATGTGGAAACCCAATGCTGAGTTACCATGGGTGACCATTACGTTTCTAACATTTTTTTAAAGCTGATTTTTATTATTCCTTTTTACGATGTGGGTTTCTAGGAATAGTAAACGATTTATAACCCCGAAGAATTTTGAGGGCGAAATTCATTTTAAGGGGGTAGAATGTAATTACCCGAGATTTTATAAGATATATTCATTTTAATTTCTTTTATATCTTTTGTTGTATGCTACACAAAGATTATCTTGTGCTATACGGAACACCGTATTAGCTTGCAGTATACGCAACACAAGTCTTGGATCAGGTTATACAAAATTTCATGTTCATTTGATAGAAGTTATTCTACGCAACATTGAGTGTGTATATATATATATATTCAATGTATAAATGAAATATGGTAGGATTTTGTTATACACAACAAAGAAGGAGTCTTTCACAACACGCAACCCTAACTTGGCTTTCATTACACGCAATCACAACCTTCCTTGATAGCGTGTGTTGTACGCAATACTGGGTTTCACTAAACAACGATATATGGTTATAATATTATCACGAACTAGCCGTTATGAATAGAATTAACCACGTTTTTATTTTTATAACATTATTATTAATGTTATAAAGTTTCTAAAACATTTTATGTGAACAAAATAAATTTTTCGTGTAAAATAAGTATTTTTCAAAAAATGCAGATTTGCCGCCTTTTGATGGCACACCCACTTTAAATATAGTTTTTGACATGTTTATAAGTCCAATTTTACAAAATAAAATTATTATTTGGAATAAGGATATAAATTTTTACATTGGATAAAATTTTCATGTTATTCTGATAACTTTTATATTTTAATGAATAGTAAAAACACGCTATATTTTAATTAAAAACAACTTTTTTCATCATAATAACTTATGTGGTTAAATTATAATATTTAATGGTTTTAAAGTATAAATAGAATATATTTTTACCATATAATATAATGTATCTCATTAGCATTTATTTTACATTGAATTCATAGGTTAAATAAATTCAATCTTTTGCAATGTTTTAAACAAAAACCCGTTTTCTTTCGACAACGTGATTAATTTTAATTTATTTTCCGCAGATTATGTGTATTAAATTTGGAAAAATGGATTCCATATTTGGAATCAGTGGGTCCAAATTATATTAATAGAATACTTTTTATTTTTGGGAATTACGAATAGTAACTACGGTAAATTTTATTTACCACAGTTAAAGGAAAATCGGGTAATTAAGGGTAAATATAATATTATATAATTACCCTAACACATGACAAAATTCTATTGGATGACTAAAAGTCGACCCATAT
The DNA here is from genome assembly GCA_963277665.1 of Viscum album. NCBI lineage: Eukaryota > Viridiplantae > Streptophyta > Magnoliopsida > Santalales > Viscaceae > Viscum > Viscum album. The sequence goes on from OY728150.1 coordinate 1,597,661,089, forward strand.
CACATAATGGTCGGATTATATTCAATTTATGGACTTTTGACCATGAAAATAATTTAATTATTATTAAAACCAATGAAAGTTACAACATGTCACTCTCTTAAATCTTATAATTATAAAAATTTTGGATTAGTGATAAACATCATTAAACATAAAACATGAATAGTCTCCAGAAATCTAATTAAATTATCTACATCATGATAATTTATTTAGAATTTTTAGGGATTAAATAATTGTCATTAATGGTGATACATTAATGATGCAGAAATTATTTATTAAGTGAAAAATCAATAATATAGTTTTTATTGAAATAATAATACCCATTAAAAGTCCCAAAAGCCTGACCAAAACTTATTGGTAGTGTATATCTATACCATAACCATCCAATTACCTGATATATAACCGTTTGGAGTCTTATAAAAGTGATTATGACACTTATATTATTTTTCTAAAGTTGTCACCTTCATAATTTAATAAATATAAAATTTTAAATATTGTGATTTTAAGATTATAAATTCTATTAAAAGTATTATTATGAAATTTAATAGATTTATCTTTACCATAGGATTTTATTTTTAATTTTTATGCAACAAATAAGTATATTAAAAAATTATAAAAAAATGATGTAGTAATTATTTTATTATGAGATAAACAAAATAAATGGTTTTAAAAATAATAAAATAAATATTATATGAATTATTTAATGTGCTCCAATAATTTTATAGATACATATGACCTTTTATTAATATATTGATGCTTTTATTTAGAACATATCTTCTGTATATATTTTATTTAAATTCATATAAATGAATAGTGTCAAAATTGACACTACTGTTATTTTATAAAAACAACATATTATAAAATTGTTTAAAAATCACAAAAATATATACAAATTATAAATTTAAATTTTTATGGTCTAAAATGTTATAAATTAACCAATTATGGAAAATTGACAACAAATAAGTAATTATTTATTATAATTTATAATTTAGAATGTTATTACCACAAATAAAATTAAATTGATTAAGTAAGGATAAATCAAGTTGATAATGTTTAAAATAATTTCCTAACATGTCTAAATATTATTGGTTGAGGATATTACAACCATATCTCATCTTTTATTTTAATATGAGTCAATTGTGGAGGTTTTTAAGTGGTTTTAGATTTATTATAAATTAATATTTATAAGATTTCCAAAGATGACCATCCCCTCCCGTATAAAATGGAATCTCTTCCCTCCCTTCCTCACACCAATTTGAGCCATCAAGCTCGTCCAAACCCTGCCAAATTCTCTTATACACTTCCCTATAAACATCCTAGAGGTATTGGTATTCTTCAAATACCAATTTTAGTGCCCTAAGTGGAGGTCTTAAAGAGGTGCTTCAAAGAAGAGGTAATGTCCGTTACAGATTCTTTCAACTTTATTTCCTCTTCTAATTATTCTTCTTCTTTAGTTGTTTCATTATTAAGTAATAACATCAGTATCACTCATATACTTGTATGTTATTATAAGTATGAAACAACCCTATTTCACCATCTATCCATCCTACGGAAAACAAAATCACTGCGCGTGCGTACGTACAGAATACAGTCTCCACGCCGTGGTGTAATCTGTTTTTCCAACAACACCATACTTGGATGGGTATAATGGTGTAAAGAATAAATATATATAGTTATTATAACATCATAATGATTATGATATATTGTATCATCCTATAAAATTTAATTAAATAATTATGGGAATGATATCATCGCTCGTGCGTACTTACGAACTACCGTCACCACAACGCGATGAGATTCATTCTCCATGTTAACCATTTAAGAATGATTATAAAGTATATATAAGTAATAATAATGAAATATATGACATTATAAAGCTACTTTATTTATTTATATATATATGTATGTCATATACTTAATTCCATTCAACTCAATAAGGAAACGAAAACAGCATTCATGCGTATGTACGGCCTACCGTCTCCATGAACGATGTATTTCATTCCATTTATCGATCTATTATATATATGTATATTCTGAATATATATTATATATTTATCATGTTCTATATTCTGTAATTAAGTATTCATGATCTAAGTAATCATATTAATAATTACAAGTCAAAACACGGACAACAAATGAAACGATTTTACCAAAAACACTCTTTAACATGGAATTTACAAAAGAACGATTAATATGAAGTCATAAGTAAACCATATATGATATCATAACAATGAATATGATTCTGTAATTTGTCAATGACATTATTTAAGTCATTATAAAGGAGGTTTGGATACATACGAAGCATATCGGACATAAGGTAAGGGATAATTATTTGAATCTCATTCTTATCCGAGATTTTTTATTCGTAAGTATTTACTGGGGTTGTGTTTATTATACATGTCCATATGTTCTCAAAAAAATTTCATAAAATGTTTACTTTTCTTCCATGTATGCTTAAATTCATTCTTACCCTTTTTTTCTTTTACCACATTTTATGGAAGGAATCTTTCTTTTGTCTACCATATAAGGTACTTTTTGACTTTTTCGACAAAAGTACGAGGAGAATGTTATTTTTAACTTCTACGGCGTCAACAGATTTTCACAGTTTCATAACGCCTCATTTTCATGAAGCTTCCTCTACAATATTTCAAGATAATTTTCAATAAAACCTTTTTCTTTTAAAATTTCATGGAATTTTGTGAAAAGAAAATGATTATGAAGAAGAAAGGATATTTTCCTCAAGAATTCATTTCAGGTGTTTTATAAAATCCATTTTCCTTCTAAGATGACATTATTTCATATGTGTATGTTTCAAGTATAAATTCTCAATGATTTACATGGTTTCACATTACATATTATGAAATTATATCCATTTCTTTTATATGGATTATGTGATGATGGGATGATGTTTATGAAACCCATTTTATTCTTTGGGTTATGATGAATGATTTATGATTGTTTTGTGGTACAAGTAATAATGCTTTCATTATGAGATAGGTCACACCTATATCTCACTCCAATGAATTGGGTAAAGATTTTATATCTCATGAGATAGACATGGCTGGAACGGTATGTTAATCCGGTTCAGTGTTACTGGACTAAAACGAGTAGTGAACTTGATTCAGAAAGGGACTTTGTCCACTAAGATGGTCTTATAAGCAACACCTTGGCTACTATGGAAATCATGACACGTGCCGAATTGTTTCCACAATTACATGTTTTATTCCCATGCTATTTTATCATTCTTAATGTTTCTTTATGATCTATTCCATACGTACTTCCATGTTTTATGTCATTGCTCAAGCTTTTGATGTTTAAACATTATGTTCATGTTTTTAAATTTAAATGTATATGGTATGTTTTATTTTATTCATGCTTACCCTTACTGATCATTTGAGCTCACCCTTTTTATGTTTTCTTTTCCCCAGGATATAAAGAAAGGTTTTAGGTAAGAAAAAAAGGGGAAGATCTTTATGGGAGATGTTGAAGATATTTCACCACGATTAGAAGATTATGTTCCATGTTTCCAAAGACACTAAACTATTACGGTCCTTGTGTGTCTGTTTTTGTTATGTTTTAAGTATTCACCAAAATTAATGTAATGTTCATGTACGTCAAGCTTCGGGTCTCTACGGTTGGTATCAGAGGAAAGGTTTAGTCATCCTTTGGAAACTAGGATGCGAGAACTTTAGTGAGATCCCTAGAGATATTTTTAAGGTATGTCTAGGGATGTACCTAAGGTTAAGTATACGTGTAGGTTATAGTCCTAGAATTGCGCTAACGATCTTAGAATTAAACCTAAGATGTTAGATATTGAGGGTACTCCCCCTTTACTATTTTGTTTTCCCTAGCATGAATTTTGCATCTCACACTATTCTTTTTGGGTTTTAGAAAATGGATGGAAACAGGAAGATTCATGATAATAGAGGATATAACGGAAAACAGAATGATATTATTCATGAGAAACCAAATGAAACGGGATTTGGAAGTCCAAACATCGTTATTATGCCTAATCAGCAATCTCATAATATGATCAATAATCTCTACTTTGGTAAGTTTCCCGACTCAGATAATAAGAGAAAGATGGAGTTTCATGATGATCACAGAGGAAAGAAAGTTCAATTTCCCTCATGTAAATCATGTGGGAAGAGGCATCGGGGAGATTGTTTCAAAGGAACTGGAAGATGCTTTGGGTGTGGAAAACAAGGACACAAAGCCAGTAAGTGCAAAGGAAAAGGTTCTGTTAACACCATGGACAAGGATAATGGTATTGCTATGACATAAACAATGATTAGATGTTTTAAATGTGGAATGTACGGGCATTATATAAACCAAGGCCCTAAGGGAAAATCTCATGTAGAGAATCAGCATGGTCATATGAGTAGTATTTATGTGGATGATGATAAGGAGACTACAAATGATATTTGAGATGAAAGAAGTGTTGAAGCTCAGTCAGTTGATTAAGATGGTAGTGGAATGATTGTATGTTTATCAAGAGTTATGTTTTATAGTTAATGATACTATGGAAAAAAAGAATCATATAAGGATTGTTACACTACTGTTTTTCCAAAAGTTTTTGAAATTATATGTTTAATGGTACTGGTAACCATGAATGGTTATTTAGATATTTTTGAAGAGAAGATGATATGCGCATAATGGAGTTATAAGAAGATAATGAGATGCTTGATTGTATTCATGAGCTCATGACCAAAATAAGGACAAAGTGATATCATGGTTTGAGTATATAGAAATTTTGGGATTTTGGTATGTGGAAAGAGTTAACTTTTGATAGAATTCATGTTTTCACAAAGGTTCAATGGGTATTCATTCTTCAAGAGAATACATGATTAAGTTATTCACATGTTTGTAATTTTACCAACAAGATATAACTTATGATATATGGGGGATAAATGATGGCATTCAAGTGATTGTTATATGACATTTCAAGTAATCATTTTCTTTATACTATGAGTTTGTTCCGAAATATTTTAGATAAGCCTAAAGCTTGGAATAGATTATGTTGGACATAAGTTAGTGTTTTTTAAGGATAGAACTTTTTTTGATATTATTGATGGGATGTTATAGTAATGTAGTTTTAGAAAAAAGGACAACTAGCAGGACGGGCGACATCCCATCACGTCGGATAAGGATGTGGGAATCAAACCCACAACCAAAGTGCGACTGGCCTTTATCGCCTACCACTAGCCTACAGGAAGTCCCTGGTTAGTAGAAACTAGTTTTATTTTATTAATCGGTATGATATATGAAGTATAAGTTTATTTTTGGAGTCTTATATGATTAACCTCACCATAGATGGACTTATTTATATTTGATAACTTTTTCTAACCTTTTGTTTGAAACAGATGGAATGACCCATTATTCTATCACATGACCTGTTAACACTTCACAAATAACAAATTCAACTTCATTACTTTAATAGATGAAGGGGAAATTGTTCAAGGCATGAACAACGGTGAGATTGAACCAAAATCAAGTAAGTATTTCTTTTGATTTGAAAATTCTTCAACATTAGAGAAATGATCTTGAAAACCAAAAATGTTGTCCTAGGGCTCTAATATCCGATAAATCAGATGGTACCTTAGATCATCTCAAATCTATGGCTTTGCGATTGTTGGCTATTTCATAGCCAAGTTCTTTACCACTCTCCATCAGATCATGATGGTTAGATTTTTCTTCCATATCCATATTTTCACCTATACACTCTTATGTGGAAACCCAATGCTGAGTTACCTTGGGTGACCATTACATTTCTAACTATATTTTTTAAAGCTTAGTTTTAGTATTCCTTTTTACGATGTGGGTTTCTATGAATAGTAAACAAATTATAACCCCAATGAATTTCGAGGGAGAAATTCCTTTTAAGGGGGGTAGAATGTAACAACCTGAGATTTTATAAGATATATTTGTTTTCATTTCTTTCATATCTTATGTTGTATGCTACACCAAGATTATCTTGTGCTATACACAACACCGTATTAGCTTGTAGTATATTCAACACAATTCTTGGATCGGGTTATACACAATTTCAAGTTCATTTGATAGAAGTTATTCTACGCAACATTGAGTGTATATATATATATATATATTCAATGTATAAAAGAAATATGGTTGGATTTTGTTATACACAACAACAAATAAGTCTTTCACTACCCGCAACCTTGACTTGGCTTTCATTACACGCAATCACGACCATCCTCGATAGCGTGTGTTGTACGCAATACCGGGTTTCACTAAACAACGATATGTGGTTATAATATTATCACAAACTAGCCGTTATGAATAGAATTAAACACATCTTTAATTTTATAACATTATCATTCATCTTATAAATTTTCTATAATATTTTATATGAACAAAATAAAATTTTCAGGTAAAATAAGTATTTTTAAAAAAATGCAGATTTGCCGCCTTTTGATGGTGCAGCCAGTATAAATCTAGTTTTTGACATGTTTATCAGTCCAATTTTACTAAATAAAATTATTCATTGGAATAAGGATATAAAATTTTACATTGGATAAAATTTTCATGTTATTCTGATAACTTTCATGTGTTAATGAATTGTAAATACATGCTATATTTTAATTAAAAACAAATTTTTTCATCGTAATAACTTATGTGGTTAAATTATAATATTTAATGGTTTTAAAATATAAATAGAATATATTTTTACCATTAAATATAATTTATGTCATTAGCCATGATTTTACATTGAATTCATAGGTTAAATAAATTCAATCTTTTGGAATGTTTTAAACAAAAACCGGTTTTCTTTCGACAACGTGATTAATTTTAATTTAATTTATGTAGCTTCTATGTATTGAATTTGGAAAAATGGATTCCATATTTGGAATCAGTGGGTCCAAATTATATTAATAGACTACTTTTTATTTTTAGGAATTATGAATAGTAACTACGATAAATTTTATTTACCATAGTTAAAGGTAAATCGGGTAATTAATGGTAAATATAATATTACAAAATTACTTTAACACATGCCAAAATTCTATTGGATGACTAATAGTAGACCCATATCACTTAATGGTCGGATTATATTCAATTTATGGACTTTTGACCATGAAAATAATTTAATTATTATTAAAACCATAGAAAGTGACAACATGTCACTCTCTTAAATCTTATAAGTATAATAATTTTAATTTAGTGATAAATGTCATAAAACTTAAAACATGAATAGTCTCCTGAAATCTAATAAAATTATCTAGATCATGATAATTTATTTAGAATTTTTAGGGATTAAATAATTGTCCTTAATGGTGATACATTAATGATGCATAAATTATTTATTAAGTGAAAAATCAGTAATATAGTTTTTATTGAAATAATAATACCCATTAAAAGGCCCAAAAACCTGACCAAAACTTATTGTTAGTGTATATATATTCCATAACCATCAAATGACCTGATATATAACCGTTTGGAATCTTATAAAAGTTATTATGATACTTATATTATTTTTCCAAAGTTGTCACCTTCATAATTTAATAAATAAAACAATTTAAATATTGTGATTTTAAGATTATAAATTCGTGTAAAAGTATTATTATGAATGTTAATATATTTATCTTCATCATATGATTTTAGTTTTAATTTTTATGCAACAAATAAGTATATTAAAGAACTATACAAAAATGATGTAGTAATTATTTTATTAAGAGATAAACCAAATAAATGGTTTTAAAAATAATAGAATAAATATTATATGAATTATTCAATGTGCTCCACTAATTTTTCTAGATACATATGAACTTTTATTAATCTATTAATTCTTTTAGTTTGAACATATCTTCTGTATATATTTTATTTAAATTGACATAAATGAATAGTGTCAAAATTGACACTATTGTAGTTTTATAGAAACAACATATTATAAAATTGTTTAAAAATCACAAAAATATATACAAAATTATAAATTTAAATTTAAATGGTCTAAAATGTTATAAAGTACCCAATTATGGACAATTCACAACAAATAAGTAATTATTTGTTATAATTTATAATTTAGAATGTTATTACCACAAATAAAATTAAATTGATTAAGTAAGGATAAATCAAGTTGATAATGTTTAAAATAATTTCCTAACATGTATAAATATTATTGGTTGATGAGATTACAACCATATCTCATCTAGTATTCTAATATGAGTCATTTTTGGAGGTTTTTAAGTGGGGTTAGATTTATTATAAATTAATATTTTTTATATTTCCAAAGATGCCCCTCTCCTCCCTTATAAAAGGGCACCTCCTCCCTCCCTTCCTCACACAAATTTGAGGCTTCCAGATCATCCAAAACCTGACAATTTCTCTTCTCCACTTCCCTATAAACATCCTAGAGGTCCTGGTCTTCTTCAAAGACCAATTTTAGTTCCCTAAGTGGAGGTCTCAAAGAGGCGCTTCAAAGAAGAGGTAATGTCTGTTACCGATTCTTTCAACTTTATTACTTCTTCTACTTATTCTTTTTATTTAGTTGTTTCATTATGAAGTAATAACCTCAGTATCACTAATATACTGATATGTTATTATAAGTATGAAACAACCCTATTTAACCATCTATCCATCCTACGGAAAACAAAATCACTGCGCGTGCGTACGTACGGAATACCGTCTCCACACCGTGGTGTAATTTTTTTTTCCAACAAAACCTTACTTGGATGGGTATAATGGTGTAAAGAATAAATATACATTGTTATTATAACATCATACTGATTATTATATATTTTATCATCCAATCATATTCAATTAAATAATTATGGGAACGATATCATCGCTCGTCCGTACGTACGAACTACAGTCTCCACGACGCGATGAGATTCATTCTCCATGTCAACCATTTAAGAATGATTATAAAGTATATATAAGAAATAATAATGAAATATATGACATTATAAAGCTACTATATTTATGTGTATATATATATATGTATTTCATATACTTAATTCCATTCAACTCAATAAGGAAACGAAAACAGCATTCATGCGTACGTACGGCCTACCGTCTCCATAAACGGTGTATTTCTTTCCATTTATCAATCTATTATATATATGTATATTCTGAATATATATTATATATAAATCATGTTTTATATTCGGTAATTAAGTAATCATGATCTATGTAATCATATGAATAATTACAAGTCAAAACACGGACGACAAATGAAACGATTTTACCAAAAACACTCTTTAACATGGAATTTACAAAAGAACGGGTAATATAAAGTCATAAGTAAACCATATATGATATCATAACAATGAATATGATTCTGTAATAAGTCAATGACATTATTTAAATCAATATACAGGAGGTTCGGATACATATGAAGCATATCGGACATAAGGTAAGGGATAATTATTCCAATCTCATTCGTATCCGAGATTGTTTATTCGTAAGTATTTACTGGGGTTGTGTTTATTATCCATGTCCATATGTTCTCAAAAAAAATTCATAAAATGTTTACTTTTCTTCCATGTATGTTTAAATTCATTATTACCTTTTTTTTAATTTTACCACATCGTATGGAAGGAATCATTCTTTTTTTTACCATATAAGGTACTTTTTGAATTTTCCGACAAAAGTACGAGGAGAATGTTATTTTTAACTTATACGGCGTGAACAGATTTTTACGGTTTTATAACGCCTCATTTTAATGAAGATTCATCTACAAGATTTCATTATTATTTTCAATAAAACCTTTTTCGTTTAAAATTTCATTTCATTTTGTGAAGAGAAAATGATTTTGAAGAAGAAATGAGATTTTCCTCAAGAATTCATTTCAAGTGTTTTATCAAAACCATTTTCCATCTAAGATGACATTATTTCATATGTGTATGTTTCAAGTATAAAGTATCAATTATTTACATGGTTTCAATTTTCTTATTATGAAATTATATTCATTTCTTTTATATGGATTATGTGATGATGGGATGATGATTATGAAACCCATTTTATTTTTTGGGTTATGATGAATGATTTATTATTGTTTTGTGCCACAAGTAGGAATGATTTCATTGTGAGATGGGTAGGACCTATATCTCCCTCCAATGCATTGGGTAAAGATTTTATATCTCATGAGATAGACATGGCTGGAACGGTAAGTTAATCTGGTTCAGTGTTACAGGACTGAAACGAGGAGTGAACTCGATTCACAAAGGGACTTTGTCCCTTAAGATGGTCTTGGTAGTAATGCCTTGGCTACTATGGAAATCATGACATGTGCCGAATGGTTTCCACAATTAGATGTTTTATTTCCATGCTATTTTATCATTCTTAATGTTTCTTTATGATCTATGCCATACGTACTTCAATTTTTTATGTCATTGCTCAAGCTTTTGATGTTTAAACATTATGTTCATGTTTTTAAGTTTAAATGTATATGGTATTTTTTATTTTATCCATGCTTACCCTTACTGATCATTTGAGCTCACCCTTTTTATGTTTTCCTTTCCCCAGGATATAAAGAAAGGTTTTAGTTAAGAAAAAAAGGGGAAGATCTTTATGGGAGATGTTGAAGATCTTTTACCACGATTAGAATATTACGTTCCAAGATTCCAAAGACACTAAACTATTACGGTCCTTGTGTTTCTATTTTTGTTATGTTTTAATTATTCTGAAAAAGTAATTTCATGTTCATGTATGTCAAGCTTCAGGTCTCTACATCCTCCTACGATTAGCATAAGACTTCTATTAGTGCTAAGCCTCCTTTATCCTCTCACATACAATATGGACTTTCTCTATGGTGCTCGACACTACCTATCGCCCAAGAGCACCTGTCTCACCAACCTCTGCCCAGCAAATGGGTGAACGACATGGTCTTCCATACAAGGACTCAAACGGTGACATGCCAATAAAAATGTGGAATCTGTTGTTGTAGGCAAACTCTACTAAAGGAAAGTGACATACCCATGGCCCTCCAAAATCCAGAACGAATGCTCGCAGCATGTCATCCAACGTCTGGATAGTCCGCTCTGTCTGCCTGTCGGTCTGGGGGTGGAAAATAGTTTTAAGGCATATCTAGGTGCCAAAATAATGTTGTAACCCCCTCCAGACTCGTGAGGTAAACTGAGTATCCCGGTATGAGATGATAGTCTTCGGAACTCCATGAAAACGCACCACCTCATCTACATACCTCTGTGCTAAGGTACTCACTGGGCCCGACTCCTTAACTGCTAAGAAGTGAGCTGATTTCCTCAAACGATCCACCACCAACTAGATAGCATCATAAACTCCCTGATCTCTGGGTAGTCATGTGACGAAGTCCATCGAGATGTCATCCCACTTCCACTTGGGGACATCTAATGGATGTAACAAACCACTAGGTACACAGGGTTCATCCTTTACTTGCTGACACACTAGGCACTTTTCCACAAACTCCTCCACAGCTCGTTTCAACCCTGGCCACCAAAAATGTTCCCTCAGGCCTCGGTACATTTTTGAAACTCCCAGATGTACCGCCAAGGCTGAGCTATAGAACTCACGGAGAACTCCCTCACACATCTCCTCCGAAACAAACAATCTTCCATTGAAAAGCATCTGATGTCGGCTGTCCTTTGACCATCCTTCTAGAGTGTTTCCTTGATGAACACGATCCTACATTACTTCTGCCTCAGAGTCCCCCCACTAATAATCTTCCACCATCTGCAACAAGGAGTAATGCACCGTCATCTGAAAAAAAAGCCTCTAACACCTTCTACCCTTGCATCCAAGTGCAAGGAGGCCAACTCTCCCATCGCTTTCCAAGCATCAGTGGATTCTCGAACCACTTCCTTATGTGACTTCCTACTTTGGGAATCAGCCACAACATTTCCCTTAACTTTAGTGTAGGAGATCTCAAAGTCATAGTCTTAGAGAAACTCGACCCATCTCCACTGCCGCATGTTTAGGTCACGTTGGGAGAAGATATAACGAAGGCCCTTGTGATCTGAGAAGACCAGAAAGCGCTTCTCAAAGAGGTAATTTCACCAAAAAATCAGTGCGAACACTACTGCTTCAAGATCCAGGTCATGGGTGGCATAGTTACGCTCGTGAGGGAACAACTTCCTAGACCCATAACAGATCACACCCTTCTTCTGCATCAGTACGCACCCAAAACCAAGGCTAGAATCATCACAAAACACCTCATACAACAACCCTTCCTCTGGAAACCTGAGTACTAAAGCACAAACCATCTTCTCCTTTAGTTATTCGAAAGATTTCTTTCACTACTCGCTCAATAGGAAGACCTGGTTCTTCCTAGTCAATGCTATCAATGGAGCAGAAACTCGAGAGAAGTCTGAAACGAACCTCCAATAGTAACCTGTTAACTCCAGGAACCTATGAACTTCTACCACGCTCTTGGGTGCTGCCCAAGATACAGCTACCTCTACCTTTGACGGGTCCACTCAAACTCCATGCTGAGACACTATGTGCCGAAGGAAGTGTACTTCTTGTGTTAAGAACTTACACTTCGACAATTTCCCATAATGCTGGTGGTGTCGAAGGACTTCTAAGACTGCCCTGAGATGCTCAATATTCTCCTCCTCTGATCTTGAGTAGATCAGGATGTCATTGATAAACACAATTTTGTACTGGTCCAAAAACTCTTGGAAGACAAAGTTCATAAGTCCCATGAACACAGATGGTGCATTCGTAACTCCAAACGACACCACTACAAACTCGAAGTGCCCATACCTGCACCCAAAAGCCGTCATCGAGATGTCATTGTCCTTCACCCTCAGCGGATGATATCCATATCATAGATCAATCTTAGAAAACCATCTTTCTCCTCTCAGCTGGTCAAAGAGATCATCTATCCTTGGAAGGGGGTAATGGTTCTTAACCATTACCTAATTCAACCTTCGGTAGTCTATGCATAACCTGGGACCACCATCTGCCTTCTTCATGAACAAAAATGGCGCACCCCATGGCGACGCACTGGGTCGAACAAAACCCATATCCATCAGATCGTCAATCTGAATCCGCAACTCTCGCAACTCCGAAGGTGCCATCTGATAAGGGGCCATCGAAATCAGATGGGCACCAAGCAGTAAGTCTATCCCAAACTCAACGTCACGTCGAGGGGAGGGGGGGGGGGGTAGAGTCACAACCTCCTCAGGAAAAACATCGTGGAACTCCCCTGCAACCTCTAGGACATCCATCATCTCTCCATCAGCTGAAACCACTGATAACCCGCCTAACAAGGAATGTAGAGGCTCCACACACCGGCTTCCCACCTGATAGCTTCTCTCCCCAAAAAAATCTACATGTTTCCCATCCCAATCAGAGAACATGACCCTTCGTCAGAATCAGTCGATAACCACACTAACAGAAAACAACCAATCGATGCCTAGGATGACATCGTATGGCTACATCTGTAACAGAAGAAGGTCCCCACTAGATCGATGTGGTCCCAACGTCAGCCCACATCCCTAGAAAACACAAGATACGCTGGTCTGGCCTCCAACTGGTGTACTCAGCACCAGTGGTACAGAAAGTCTCTCTACGTCTAGTCCAAAATCATGGGCTAGACCATGTGCAACAAAGGAGTGTGAAGATCCTAAATCGAACAAAGAAGAAATGAGAGTGCGGAACAAACAAATCGTACCTCGCAGCACCTCTAGTCCTGCCGGAGCTGTCAACTCTGCTGTGTGCAACTGTCCATGCCCAAATCCTCTACCTCTCTGATGTCAACCACCACCCTGACCACGTCTTTGTCGAGGTCCCTGAGGAGCACCCTAAGGTAGGCCTCCTCCTACAAAGTCTTCCCTCAGAGGAACATGTCCCTGCTGCTTCTAGAAGGGCCTCGCCGGCATCTGGTGCTGCTGAGGTGGGCGTTGAACCTGCCCACCTCCACCGTTTGGATCTCGGGTTGGGCACCGACTCTGAACGTGCCCAAAACCTCCACAAGAAAAACACTTCTTTCCTGGGCTCGTAAAAAAGGGACGAAGATCAGAAGATCTGAACTGGAACTACTGGGGCCTTCTCTCTACTGGCCTGAACCTGGAAGGTCCCATCGCAGGAGACCTGCTGCTGACTGCTTTCCACTTCGACAAACCTGGCTGGATCCCCTCATGTGGTGCACTTCCCTGAGAGTGCATCCTCTCTATAACCTCTTACTACTTCTGTACTGCCAAGTACGTCAGAAGGGTGAAGGGGGTGACAACATACTAGAGTGAAGGACGAAGTGCCTCCTCCAATCGTCTTGCCCGAGACTACTCATCCGGACAGAGATCTGGAGAAACGCGCATGAGATCCTTGAACATGATCCCCAACTCTCGTACTGACATACTCCCCTACTGAAGGGAGAGTAACTCCTGCCGCTTCTCCGCCTTTATCATGGAAGAAAGAAATTCCTCCCATGATTATTTCTCAAAGACAGCCCACAGAACCTCTGCCTTTATCCTCTCTCTGAGGTAGAGCATCCACCACTTTCGTACCGCACCTCTCAGTTGACTGACTGCTAGGGGAACCCAGTACTCCCTCAGAACATGGATCAAGGTAAAAGCGATCCCTAGCTCCTCATTCCACCCCTCAGTATCTGTATCAGAAGTACTACCCTCGTACTTCTTGAGGGATTGCCACTGGAAAGAATGGAGAGTCTTCTGCCACTGGCTATCTTCCTCTGCTCGGTCAATCCTCAACTGAGAGACCGCCTGAATCTACTGGGCATCAGTCATCTAAGCCACCCAGGGACGAAGTCCAGGTGCCATAGCTATATGGTAAACCAAGATTACCTAAGCCCGAGTAGTAAGGAAATTTCTCAGGGATTCATTTTATCATTGTTTTTTAATTTCTTTCCCAGAACACCCAAATCAAGTAAAACACAATCATAATGATTCAATTACCTTCCCTAGGGTCTCTAACATACAATCAATGTAGTCTCACTTGGTCGTTCGGTAGGCTCAGAGTCCTTGCATCGGATCATAGGGGGCCCTAAAATCATGTGTCCTAGTCTGTATTCCCTGGCCTATGTCACGCACTATGATTAACCAAATATGTTGCCCAACCATCCCATGAAATCCTCACTATGCCTAACTCTAGACTCCATCCTATATCTAAACCTGCCTCTGATACCATTCTGTCATGACCCCCTCCCAACAAAGATACCCCTCCTAAGCAGGAAATAGTGAAAGGGAGATAATGACCCCCGCGTCCTGCCTCCAGTAGGCCCCAGGGTGGAAACTAGCACCAAGGGTATGAGTTTTCACAAATATGGGAGGCAATACCCTTTTTAATATTTAAGATCATGAGATAGGACAATTCAACCACCAAAAAGGCAAATAACAAGTGTATATAAATAAACCCAAACCAATCCCACATGCATGTTTAAATAGTTTTGAAACAAGGTACAAGTCCATGAAAGCTCAAAATGTACATTACCAAAAGAAAAACGACTACAAAGAACTGAAACAACACCAACTGTCCCGACTAGTAGGGTCCCGCACGGCCCTAGTAGTCCTCCTGGAAACATGAAAGTTAACGTAGGGTGAGCATACAAGTATACTTACTATGGAAACCTAAAGCTCTCTTGTACAAGTGGGGAGACATCCTAATGTCTCGTGAGAACAACCGTATAATCCAAAACCTATCAAGGAATTCTATCCACCCAACCTC
Source organism: Viscum album (assembly GCA_963277665.1). NCBI lineage: Eukaryota > Viridiplantae > Streptophyta > Magnoliopsida > Santalales > Viscaceae > Viscum > Viscum album. Next base: position 1,597,676,710 of record OY728150.1, read on the forward strand.
ACCATCAATGCTCTCCAAAAACACAAACAACAGGTAGTAAGAGTATTTAAGATGAAGATTATTGGGTACCCCACACAATTTCCCATTAGTTAGCTTCTCTTCCTAACGGTGAATGTCCTGACGCTACCACACTCTTCCCGCCCGCACACACCTGGGCCTCAAGAACCACATATCCTGCACGCACACACCTGGGCCCCACAACCACACATCCCGCCCGCACACACATGTTCCACAGAACCACATATCCCGCTCGCACACACCTGGGCCTCACAACCATGTATCCCGCCCGCACACACCTGGGCCTCATCATGAAAATTCTTGGGAAAACAGTAAAACCTTCCTTAAGAGTCTTGGGATAAAACCACTCCAATAAAAACCTACATGAAGAGTCTTAGGTGTAAGGTCACCTCAAGCCATCACAGCCTTTGGAATAAGGAGTGAGAAGGATCTAGTAACTAAGGGGGAAACACCCTCTCCCATGAAATTGGAGTGTTCGGCACTAAGTTCTCAACATGGGTGAGGTGTGACAAAAACACAAAGATAAATTTATATATATGTATACCAAACACACAACCAAACCTATGGATTCTAAACTGAGAAACAAAGCACATGCCTCGACACTACTATCACGAAGCATGCATACAACGGACAATCCTGAAACCTCATTAATGTTTTCATGTTTCAACAGAATCAGTTTATTAGTTCATTAGCTACTGGGCAATAAACCGCAACCAACCATATCAATCGTTCATAAAACATAACCCTTCCATCCTCAAATCAATTTTGGAAAACATAAGCAACACAACAAGTCCCTTATTATTGACCAACCAACCCCATTGATTATTATTTCCATTCCATTAACAAGCCTCGCCATTTATTAACTCTTCCAAATTTTATTTATTATTCACAACCCATAGTTTGTTCACATTCAAACCCAACCCTACAGCCCCACTGCCAACCACCATAACCACAACCACACCATACATCATCACCCCTTGATACCATTTATCAAAGCCCCGCTGCCCATCAATAACATAGCATTCACAACAACCCACAACCATGCCAACTATAGCCCCACTGCTCACCAGATCCACAAGAACCCACAAAAACACCACCTTCATATAAATTAACCCCAAACAGCACCCACATATTTATTATTTCAGTTTTTTACAACTGGGGTGATCACACAAAGGTTCCATATTTTCATTTAATCAGCCAATTTTACGTGATTAACCAATTTCCACATTCCATGAAGTTTTCATCCATAAACGGTCTAGAAAGATAGGGAATCATTTAATTGTGAAAGTAAAGGTCCCCAATGACCATGTTTTCAGTGGCATAAGCATATTCAATTCAAAACATAATATCATAGGATATAAAATAATGTAACAGTAATAACAAACTTCCCAACCCCGTTATATAAGCCAGTTATTATCTTCATTAAACTGGTTCAAAAGTGTTTCACGTAAACAAGAGGACACCCAGTCCGCATGTTCAAAAAATTTGAGATACGATGGTAATATCCCTACCACAACAGGTTCTGATAACAATGCTCCCTCAGATCAACTTTAGAAGACATCCGTCGGCGTCCGTTGCTTCTGGAAAAACCCAAAAAAAAACCTCCTTGGGTAGAAGCTGGGAAGGAAATGTCAAAAGGAAAGCTATAAATCTAACATCAGAATTTCCATCTCGTCGTTACGATCCAGTGGCCGCTGACGGATCATAAATCAGAGCTTCGACGAAGAAGTTATGGATGAAAGGAGCCTTCGAGTCTCTTGGGAGAGCTCTGCTCGAGGGAATGGGGAGGAGAAGAGTGAGTTGAAAAGGAGGAGGGGACCCCTCATTTTATAGGTTAGAAAAACAAAAGTACACGGCATGTACTTTATGGTACATGGCGTGTACTTTTCCATTTCACATGGTCACCACATAGCTTCCAAAACGGCCTTCAACGCGGGTACATCCATTGACTGGTCAACACACGGTTTGAGGGTAATGCGTACGCGGGGAGGGACTACACGGCATGTGCCCATTTATTTCACACGGCAAAGACATGGCTCTAAAATGCCACACGACCATTGACTGGTCAACACATGGGTTGAGGGTAGCGCGTACGTAGGGAGGGACTACATGGCATGTAGTTTGGGGTACATAGCATGTACCCACTTATTTCACACGGGAAGGACACAACCTTCAACATGGGGTATACTGGACGAGGGGGTACACGGCATGTACTCACACTACTCGGCGTGTAGTTTCAAAATTCTGAAAAGTGTGGGAAAAGTACATTATACCCTCTAGAACACTTCATGGCCCTCTTTTTGACAAAGCAATGGGCCGGAGAGGTCCGGGCCATTACAGTTTTGGATTTCAATCATCATATGGTTTTCAATAAATGGAAATTTTTCTTTTGAAAGTGGATAATGATTTAAAAGGAGTTTTGGAACATAATGTGATTTGAAAAATGGGTTCACAATTATATTTTAAATGATGATTTTAAATGAGGGAATGATTACCCTTTTGTGAAATTTTTTTAATTAATTATTTAAATTGGGAGAAATAGAATTGTAGTCCTAGTGGAATGGTTATGATTTTTCAAAGAGAAAGACCCATGTTTTAAAGGATGGCTTCAATATTATTTTAAATGTCTATATGCTTTTAGATTTTTTCCATGAGAATGAGGTTGGGTTTTTTTGAGCCATGTTTTAGTTTTTAAGGTCTATGGGGACCTTGGTAAATGAGGTGATATTGTTTAAAAATGTGAAATGGTTAATGTGGAATGATAATTTTATTAAATAGGCTTATAGAAAATTTAATTTTTATTGTGTTGAAATATAAAAGTGTGTTCAACCTTAGTAACTAATAAATTATTTTTATTAAATGGATGAGATGGGAGAAAAATGCTCCAAGATTGTGTTTGAAAGCCTCTCGAGGGGATAAATCTACTTTTACACCCACACTGACTCACCCCCCTATGGACCCCAACCCCCTAGACACCACCCTGGACAGTCCCCCTAGAACCCCCCCCCCCCAAACAACCACCCCACCCCCTTGACACCCCCTAGCAGACCCCCACCCCCTGCACACCCCCACCCCATGCACACCACTAGCCCCTGGATAGCCCCCACCCCCTTCGTAGCCCCCACCCATACACACTATCCCATCCCCTAGATTGCCCAACCCCTAGATAGCCCCAACCCCCTTCACAAACCCACACACCCCTATACACAACCTACCCCATTAATAGCCCCCACCACCTGGACAACCCCCAATAGTCTCGGACAGCCCCCACTCCCTCATATAGACCCCCACCCCTGTGTACATCCACCGCACCCTTCTACAACCCCAGGATAGCCCTCACCCCATGGACACCCCCTACGGACCCCAACCTCTGGATAGAACCCCCCACCCCCGTGCAGTCCCCCACAACACAAGACAACCCCCGCCCCACTGCAGCCCCCCCCCCATCCCCTTGGATAGCCTCCACCCCACTTCCCACACCCACCCCTAGATATACCCACCCCCTTGGATAGCCCCTCCCCCTTCACACCATCCCAGACACCCCCTATAGACCCCCAACCCCCCAATATATCCCCCCCCCCCCTACAGAACCCCACCCCTATAGACCCCCCACCCCCACTGGATAGCCCCCTCCCCCCACCCACTAAACACCCCACCCACTGTACACCCCCCCCCCCCCCACCACAGAAACATTGGACAACCCCCACCCCCGGCACACCCCCACCACCTGGACAGACCCCACCCCCACTAGATAGTCCCCACCGTATAGGAATCCACCCCTGAAAGACACCCAACCACCCCAGATAGCCCCCACCTCCCCCTAGACAGCCCCTGAAGACCCCCACCCCCTGGACAACCCCTCCACCACCTACAGATCCCCACCGCCTGGACAGCCCCACACCCCTACAGACCCCCACCCTCTGAAAAGCCCCCCACCCAACTGTATATCAACACCCCTAGAAAGAATCCAACCCCACTATACACCCCAACCCCATACATAACCCCCAACCCTAGATACCCCCCATCACACTTTCTAGTATGACCCCAACCACGAATAACATAAGATGTGCCAAAATCTCACACTCTCTAAAATTCTATACCATAATCACTGAAACTGTTCAAATCAACACACCATAGTTTCCTAAATTGATTCTTCCTAAAGAATCATGGAGGTCCCCACCATATGAATCATTATATGGGACATGATTTTATAAATCCAATGGAATTCTGATTGCTATTTAGTTCCATCGCCCGTTATCAATGAATGAAACATTTGGATTTTCAATAACCAACCCTCATTCATTGTTGTGAGCTGAACCAATGAATCACTACCAACAAATAAAACATGAATAAGATTAACATCCTTTAAAGGAACTAGATTGTAATTACACAACTTAGTCATACCAGATTGGCTGGGCCTGATTTAGTTACAACCCAAATCATTTTGGTTTATACAAAATAGTAGTTTTTTGTTTTCCCATATATAGACATCATATAAAGGATATTGATGGATGATATAGATCCCATAATCATAAGAAGTTATTTAGTCATTCTTCTTATCAAATTAACTTCTAAATTCCAAATTCAATTCTATATGTGTTATAAAAAATTCAATTCTGTATGTATTAAATTTTGAATTGAATACACTATACATAAAATATCTTATGTGGTATAGTTCATTATCAAATCTATGAATACTCAAGAACAAAATTATTCTTATCCTTCAATGTCTCCCAACATTAATATATCTCTCTTTCTTTGATATATGATGTATGGATCACTTAGAATTCACACACATTTGATGCAAGGTCTTTCAAAATTCACTATTTTCGTATTTTTCAACATGCATAAAAAATTGACACAAAATTTTATTTTAGTAAAATATTCCATATTGAAAATATGGATTCCCTATGATCGTTAGTATAAGGTAATATTTTGTATTTTAAATCATCAAAAAATATTTTTGATATATTCTTCATTCGAAGGATCGTGGATTCAAAATCTGTTCTTATCATTGACACAAGATGTATAAGACTCTCAATATTCCCCTTAGATTACATATTTTATCTCAATATGAAAAAATTACTTGTTAATATATTTATAATTGAAGTCAATTTCATGTATATATATTAATTTAAAGTAATTGTTTTTGTCTTTTATATTATGATTCTCATATAGAGTAGTGTGTTAGTTCTGGTTTCATATAAAGTGAAAAATTCCCATTTACCAAAATATATTTTTGATTAAACATGAATGTTATTGAATTTCTTTTGAAAACATGACTTATAACATTTTCTTTACAGAATGTAATGAATATGGATATATGAAACCGAACAGATCTCAAGAAATTTTCAAAAGAATATGGAGTGTTTTTTAATTTTTTCATATCATAATGCTTCAGATATTAGTCACAAACACTACCCATGTTACAATTGTGTTGGATGACATTGGTTGAGCCTTGAAGAAGTCAACTACCACGTAAACATATATGTTTTTCAATAAAACTACTCTGTGTGGTATCAAAATGTGGAGAAAATGAAATCTAAAAATGCTGACGATCCAAGTGAGATGACTGGATTGGAGAATTTATTATATGGACAGTTTCCATTTAATCTTCATCAGGAAAAAGAATGGATTCTAACCCAAGAAGACTTGAACATGTGATCACCTGATGTGTCTAATGAAAATGATGATGTTGTCATGGGGAAAAAATTTAATGATGCAGCCACGACTTCAGTATATTGACAATGTGGAAAAATGAAAAGGGTGCTACTTTTATTATTATTGCATTATGGGAAAACTATGTATGGGATTTCTAATATTGCCGTCAATTAAATTATTACCTTTTTATGGAATTAATTATATATGATAAAGATATTCCCTCAAACCACAATATGGAATGGAAGTTATTTGAGGAACATGGATTTTCAAGAAAAAGAATTCATGATTTCCTGAAAGATTGCAGTTTAATCTGGGAAGAAACTGTAGAATGAAATGATTGTATAAAATGCGGCACATATTACTAGATGAAAATAGTTAATGGGACACCATTCCATTTGCAACAGATAGTAATGCATAACGTTCCATTTATCCCTAGAGTCCATAATATTTTTATATCTGATGAAATATGAATAAAAATACGATGGCATGATACTGATTGAATATAGAATAAAAATGAGTTGATTCACCCTATAGATGGATTTTCATGTTTAAGATTAGATTCTTGATATCCTGATTTCACAGATGATGAGGGTAATGTGAGGCTTGGTCTTTCATGTGACAATATTAATAGTTTGGGTAGATGCATACTTCGCACAACACATGGATAGTTTTATACACATTCATAACCTTCCGCCCATGGTTGTTTATGAAAAACCATTCACATTCATGTTTATATTTATATCTGACCCTTTATATCCCTACAATGATATATATGTATACATGAAACCTTTAATAAAAGAGTTCAAACTTTTTTGGGATGTGGTTGTATGCATTGATGATACATGTTCGAAAGGCATATTTCATATGCGTGTTATGATGATGTGGTCGATCATTGTTTTCCCAACTTATGTTGTGATTTTTGGATGGAGCACGAAGGGAAAACCTTCATGACATATTTTTATGCAGAAAATATGATGCATGAAATGGAACCATCACTGTAGTTTCAGTTTTATCGGACAATGGAGATTCTTGTAAATGGACCATCCAAATAGGAACAACTGTCAATGAATTTAAAATACCATGGAGACTGATAATCCACCTCAGCGTATTTCTGGAACTGATGTGCTCAATGAAATGAAATATTTTGGTTTTTCATTTGAAAAAGGTCAATTGAAATATAGAATGATAAGGAACATTCCCACTAAAACCTATTACAATTTGATAAAGAAGAGTATCTTCATTGATTTTCCTTATTTTTCAACCAATTGGTCATGTCATTTCTTAGACATTATAAACATTGAACACAATATATGTGATATGCTAGTTTCAATTATTTGGAATGTTAAGGGAATGAAAAAAGATGGTTTAGGTTCTCGGCATGACTTGGTGGAGTGGGGAATCAGACCAAAATAGCATCATATGCATATCAGTGAAAATAAATGGCATGTTTTATGTTCTTCTTATGTGATGACACCTACAAAAAAGATATTTCTAGAAGTAATAGAGGCAATTAAAGTTACTAATGGCCATTCAAGCTACATATCTAAATGGGTCAGTAGAATAGAGTATAATATAAAATCATTGAAGACTCTAGATTATCATGTCCTTATACATGATTTGATTCCTATAGAAATCCATCAACTATTGTCCAATAATGTAAGGGTGGATGTTATTGGGTTGTGCAATTTTTTAGAGATCATTGTGATAAGATGTTTTCCAAGTATTTATTGAAAAAAATATTCGTAGATTCCCCATTAATTTTCTGTTTTTTAGAGAAAATATATTCTCTATCATTTTCACATGAATACTGCATCTGACTGCCTATATTCCAACTAAAATACATCTCATCGGACCCATTTCATTTCATCAGATTTATACAACTAAGGGAAATATGTACCCATTAATTTCTTACGTCTGAAATATGAATCATCCCAAAGGTTCTATCATGAACAGTTACTTTCCTTAAGAATGAGTCAATTTATAAACTATTTATTTGTCTTATATTACTAAAAGAATGAACAGAACAATGAAAAATGAATATGAATTGTATGAGAAAATTGAACCAAGTATTATATCACTTCCTCATATAGGAGGAATTCATGGATCATATATATTTATGAAATTAATCCTTGATGAGCGAGAGATTCACATCTCACAACTTTCTACATCTCTGATTTTTTATGACTACATTAGGTATGTAAATTGAATTTTTCTATCTTATATAACTATTAAAATATTCCTATTTTTATATATAGGTAACATAAATTAATGATAAATAGAAATCATTGTTCTTTATCTTTGAGAAGGAGTGAGACGATGCATAGAAAAGAGTTTTCTTCTTGGATATAATTTAAGGTAAAAATATTAATATTTATAATAATTAATTCTATATTTAATTAATTTTAAAAGTCAATTTTATTTCAGGTATTGAGTTTTTCTAGTAGACCCTATCATAGGGGAAATAATATCTTTGGATTTTGGTCCTAATATCATGGTTCGTGACTGTAAATCAATTATTATCAATGGGTAAAAATTTATTATCACTGAAACTGATAAGAACATGAGAACACAGCATGATGGTGTTATGGTTACTACCACAACAGACTATTATGCCAGTTCATCAGAAATTGTCCTCAATTAGAAATGATGTTTATTATAGATTCATTGAAAAAATTTATAATAATTGATTATTACTCCCATAGATGAGTAACTATGATGAAATTCCAGTGTTTTGATTCGATGATGAGGCATGGAACATTTATTGATGCTTTTGGATTATGAGTAATAGATATGACTTGCACTCTTGCTACCGATGAACCATATGTATTGGAATCAATGGAGAAATAATATTTTGTGTCAAATACGATCTATGACCTAGATTTTGTGTCATTGTTGATTGAATTTCAAGACATATTCTTTATGATAGTGATGATGGAATTGACATCATCCCTACTGCCATTGGAATTAATACATTTATTACTTTTCATGACACCAATATCTCAAATGTGAGAGTTTTCAATGGAAATTATGTTATGGTGGGGAATATATAGGATCATCCATCCATGTTCTCTGTTCTTTTAGTTTACCTCAACATTAGTTGTTAAAGTTGGTAATATTGAAATTGATTAAATATTGATTACAAATATTTGGTATCCCACTATAACATAATGTGAATTTTCAATATTTGGTTGAAGTTTTATTTGAATTTCATTTTATAATATTTTAATTGAACTGTATTAAAACCTACAAAACCAACATTTCTATCTTAGTGAACATTTCAATGTTTTATTAACCATAATTTCTTGACCAAAGAATACATAAATCCCCATATCCCCTGTTTTATATTTTTTTGGGTTCCACTATAGTTATAATTTTTTAAATACGTCCATATTTCGTTCCAAATGGTGAAAATGAAATTGATTGAAGAGATGTGATGAAAAAAGATATCCTACAACAATCGTCGCATGGCTGAGATGGGTGTTCCTCCATTAGTGCATGTTTTGATTGTTTTATTTCAAATATATATATATATTAATAATATATATTTTTATGTGAATAATTTTGTATTAAACTTTTTTCTACAATCCACCACTTATGTGACACTTATTTGATGAGAATTCTAGTAGTGGTCGCAATACTCAGGTTGGTCATATGTGTGAGGGTGCTATGAGTGCTAAACAATCTAGCTAGCATACCCAATTAGACCCTTCCCCTCCCACTGACATAACATCTATCCTACATTCTGATCCCATTGTGACATTTGGGGCACATGAGATATTTAGGCCTTACATGTTTTCACAACCCTTTTAAACTGAGTATCTTCACCCATATTTACCAAGTCTAATGATGATTACCACTCCCCATCCATATCAGTCATTTGGCTATACATCCATGCCTTACTCATTTACTTATACTTCCTTCTCTATGAGCTTCTATATTCCATTTTTTTTTGAGTCCATATCCACCATAGTCTGTTCATACAGAGCATACACTGGGACCCACTCCTCTTGTACATGGTGTTCCTTTTGTTTTTATAGATCTAGGATCACCCACTGATCATACTGACGTAGGTGTATTTATAGAACCCTAATAAATTTTTATATCATAATTTATTTTCATTATAACATGTATTGATATATTTTTTGTTTCTCTTTCATAAAAAATAAATACTTTGATGACAGTCATGGGAGGGGGAATACATGTATACTTGAGGTGTGGAATCTCTACACGCAGTTGCTAGTGAACTACAATCAAGATAATAAAATGGTAGAAAAAATAGGGCAACAATGCCTTAGTTTTTTGGTGACGCTTCCAAATACTCCGACATCATTCCCGTCAGCCCACACATATGGAGATAGTTTCCAAATGATGTCATGGATAATGCGTGGGAATAGATATGGTTAAAATACTCTTTTGGATTTATGTTAATATATTATTTTTGTATTTATATATATTTAATATTTTTTTCGCTTTGGTTTAATTTCTCCAATGGTGAGGGTGGATAGTTAGCACATCATTGAGAATTAGGTGAGCATTGGAAAGGCTACAGACATGAGTTGAATATTGGTTGGCATGCTAGAGTTGGAAGAGAGTTGGACACAGTACCAATTATTGATGAATTCTCAATAGAATAGTATCCGCAAAGGATTACTCATTGGATTACTACAATGTTTATGGTATTAATCACATTTGGGATTTTTAAATGAATATTTTCATGATTTACCTTAATAATATATTTTTTATTATTTAATTTTATTTATGAATCGTTAGGAATAAATAATCAAAACATTTATGCTAAAAACACCTCACACCATGGGGCATACTATGATGTCAGGTCATTAGAGAAAGTAGAAACGACAATTTATAATTTTTATAGTACTTTCAAATTTTATTGATTACTCCATGATTTACTTGATTTCTATAGTTTTTATATAAAATTTGTTTAGAAATTAATTATTTGTAACTTATTTTCAATTATGGTTTTCTACATTATATGTCATTATAGTGGCATGAATTGAATTTTAATGGGTGTGTGCCACGAGGAAAACTATTTTTCTCGAGTAGAATGAAAAAAATTGAAGTGTTGTTAATGAAGAGACAAAAAATAGATTGTATGTTTTAAATTAATGATTTCTAATTTTAGCATCTATTTTTTTAAGTAATAATCTATTTAAAATTGTAACAGGCTTATTTGGAGGCTCTTGATGCCAAGGAACATAATAATTTGGGGCTAGATGATCATTTATATTAGGTGTTGGGAGATGAGCACTCTAGACATGTACACTACAGACCTGGGAAGTGTATTGTCCCAACGAGGTATTCGACCTATTCAATTACTAGTTATACATCCACTAAGTTGAAAAAGGTAATGGAACATGAATAACAGGTTGAAAAATTTTCCATATAGGTGGAAGAATGAACTTAATGGGAAAAGGCTAAATTCTTGAAATTATTTCAAGTTTTACATCCACCACTTCAACAATAAGAAACTGTGGATTCTGGTGCATATGTGTCATTGGTTAATTCATTATATAGTGCACTAGGTGGTAGTTCATGTGGTGGTTTATATGATGTAGTTCCTAGAGAAGGTGATGGTGATGGAGAGTAAGAGGTTGAGGGAGAGAATGATATTGAGGACTAGGGATAGGAGGATGGTGAGTAGTTGGACGAGGAGGAGGCTGAGGATGGGGATGGGGATGAGGAAAGGGATGAGGGTAGGGACGAGGGTGGGTACGATGATGGGGATAGAGAAGAGTATGAGGATGATTCTAATGATTATGGTGATGATAGTGATGGTGATGAGGGACAGATTGATCTGTTTCTTTTTTTACTGATATTAGTGAGATTTTTTGTTTGATGATTTGATGTGATTGATATTACTGAGATCTAGTCTTTGAAGATTTCTTGTGACTGAATATCCATTACATCTTTTTCCTCTATTTATTCTGGATTTTTTCATTAAATTATGTTGTAATCTTGATTCAAGTATCACCTTATATTCAATTCCTTCCATTGGTTATAATCATTTTAGTTATTATCTTGTTTTATTTTAGCATATGTTGGGTCATTCCAATAACTATTGATATCAGGATTGTAATATTATAGTTTTGGAGTTTTTGGGGTGTTTTATTTTTTTACCATATGGTTATGAGTAACCACATGGTTTACATGTAGAGGATTCAATCCTGTAGATAGACACATATTTAAATATGTTTTGAGATTAGAAGAAAGGGTTTATATTTTTAAAATCATATTTTCATGTTTAAAATTGAATATCTTTTTCTGTAAGAATTTATTAAATATCATTGAGTCCTTTTGTAATGGATTTAATGGTGTGTGACAGATTTTTATTTTATTTCATTTTTTATTGAGTGAATACTATCAACAGATTTGATTTCATTTTTGATGCAGGGGGTGTTTGTTATGTAGGTGGGGAGGGGTGTGCAGGTTAGGAGGGGGTGTGGACTGTCTATGTGGGGTGGGGGTGTGCAAGGGGTGGGGGCCTGTCTAGGGGGTGGGTGAGGAGGTGGGGTTGGTTCTATCTAGTGGGGTGGGGGTTGTGTAGTGGGTGGTGTCCTGGGGTCGGGGTGTGCAGGGGTTGGGGGGGCTGTCAAGGGGTGTGTGGGTCTATAGTTGTTTTTCCGGGGGGTGCTGTTTGGGAGGAGTGTGGGTTGTGTAGGTGGGTATGGGTTGCACATGATAAACCATGTTAAAACCATATTTTACACCATAGGTTAAATAATTTAAAATCCCATAGTGGAAAGGTATATATTTATCCCTTCTTGGAATTATCCAAATGTGAATACCTACGATAAACCCTATTAAAACCATATTTTACACCATCATTTTAATTTCCTTGATAGGGAAAAATTGTATCACCATTCCCATTAACACTATATAATCCTAAGGCTAAGGGAAATGAAGAAACATTGTTTTTTTCCTGCACTATGTTGGGAGTACAAGAAAAACAGATCCCTGTAGAAAATTTGAATCACTAATGGTTTGAGAGGATGGAATATTCATGTCACTAATTAGAGATCCATCATAGGGTTATTGGTTTAAATGTTGTTGGAATTAATTCTCTATCAGGAATTTGAACTACGACCAAACTAGGTCTTGAATAATTCATTGCATCACTAGAGACAAGAATCTCAGTACTCTATATGCCACTCTCTATATTCATAGGAATATCAAGGGTCTACATAGTACTCACATAACCATCCACATTAGAACTATCCATAAAAGAAGCTTCCATAACAATATAAATTTATATCCCACTTATAAGGGTGATTTCTGATACCAATACAAGTTTAGAATGAGTCAAATCATCACATCAGATAGTATTCATAGTGGTTAACCCATTTTCCCTAGGATTTTGAAAATCCAAAAAAAAATAAGGAAATATAGCTTGAAATTGATCCATTGTATGACCCGAGTCAACGGGGGGGATAAGATGATGTCGAGATTTCAATTAATGAAAAATATCTGATTAAATAGTCCACATGGGATCCTTGACGTTTAAGATAACTGGTCATTTTAAGAGGAAAATAAACATTTTCACTACCTGTATCATTAGAAAACATAAAATGATCATGAATAAAGTGGGGAATTTTAGTCTTATATGTGTCTACATATATATTTTCCTTCTGTTTACTATTTTTCGAAGAAATAAATTTTCATTCTATTCATAGTTTTTAATCCAAATAATCATGTGTAGAAACATCCAATTCAGCTTGATTATTAGTAGATTCCTCCATTTCATCTTGACCACTTATATTTATAGTTAAGGAATCTATAAATGAAAAATCCATTAACTATAAAATTACTTCCATATGCATTGTCAACCAAAGACTTTTCAACAAATCAACAATCTTAAAAGGTAAAACCAATATTGTTTCATTATATTAAGAATAATTCAGAAAAATCACACATTATGCTTCCTTTACTCTGAGGAGAACATTTAGAATCATTCACTTTTTTCCTGAGAAGAGCCAAAATGAATATGGTCCTGATGCTCATTCCATGACTATGACCTTATTATCATCCAATGTTTTAGGTCACCATACCAACAATAATTTAATCAAAATTTTCCAATCCCTATGAATATAGAATGTTTAATGACTTATTTTCATTGAAACACAGTGGTCACATGTCATGTTGTGACAAATTTTGAATCCTGAATAACTGAGATGCCCTTTATCATGTTAGTATATCTTTAATAAGATTCACTCTATGCACTTTTATATTAGACCAACTCCCACACTAAGGGTAAAACACCTCAATAAAAACTAACATGTGATTTCATTTTAAATATGAAAGTGTACAGAAATTATCAAACAACACTTCATAGAACACATAATTTATCTTAAGCTCCGGAATCCAAATTTTCCTTACCTACAATACCAACATTGATCCCAAAGAACTATCACTCAAGAAACATTCCTAAAGAAAACCAATTCATCATCCAATAACACATCTGTTCATTGATTCCAAATGCTAAAACACATAAATGATACCCACACATCTAAAAAACTATGATATGGTGTTGATACCTTTCATGGATATCCTCAATCACCAAACCCACCCACTCAACACTATCTTAATATGTTCTTACAGATCATTGGACACTCAAAACATGTCCCTTTTTTCCAGACTCACATAATCCAATTCTCATGTGAGAAACTCCTACCCTTATTTTAAAACACGCGAAATATAATACGCTATGGAAAACTACATTCCATAATTCACACAAGCCCATCGATACACACACATTACCATCATCACTATGTTCAAAGATACATGATCTAGTGTTTAACACTTATGAATGTTTAAATTCAAGCACCCTACCCACTCCCAGGTTAGTTATAAAGATACAAGGGTCTTGAGAAACAATGATATAAGAAGATATCTCACAACTCCTAATGTGTCATATCAAACATATAGTATACAACATCCCAATATCTAGAACATAATGTATCCATTGGTGATGTATGTTCAGTATACTCTTTGGAGTGAGGTATGTTCTCTTTTCTGGGTCACCACACATGCTAGCACCCCCTGAAATGTAATAAAAAATTGTGATGTTTTAATTAGTTTTTTAAATTATTTCTATGGTATTGTAGAGTTGTTGGAGGTGTTTGAATATAGTATTGAAGTGATTTTTAAATATTCTTGTGATTTGTGAAATGTTTGTAATTTTGGAGGCTAGTGTATGCAATATTGTAGGCTTTAGTATATTGGATTATGTGTGTATGTTTATGTGTGAAATGTTGGAGATCAAGTTCTATATATTAGACAATGTGTGCAGGTTTGTGTGTGGAACACTGGAGCTGCTATGAAGTTAAAAATACGGATGAATACTATACCAATGGTCTTTAACCATTGGTATACTACTGAATGAGCATGTGTTTTCTAACATTTATGTAAATATATTGTAAAAACTATAAACCAACAGTTAATAAACCTTTGGTATTGCATTGTTTCCCTTGTAAAGTAATGGTTTTAAACCATTGGTAATTATCTAACCCAGTGGATTGAGGAAACTACTAGAAAATTTTATGTTTTTACCCAATACTAACGGTTATTTATAAACCATTAGTATATGTCGATCCTGACATCATACTACCCAACAGTTTGAAAAACTATTGGGATATTGTATACCAATGGTTTACCCCTCCCCCCTTTTGCCATTAGATTGCAAACGTTGGTATAGTTTAACATTCTAATAGTTATGAAAAACCAGTTGTGTCATTATGTCATATTCATCACTATATTAAAATTATTCTACACATACGAAATAAGCGGGTGTCATGTTCTCACATTATTTTATTTTAATAATATATATCATCTTCAATGAGAAGAGTCCATTAAATAAGTCAATTTTGACTCTTAGGTGATAAGGGTCGACTTTTATTCATCAAATAATATTTTTCTAGGTTTTTGAGAAATTTTATTTTTCTTTATCATATCATTTGTTACATTAACATTCCCAATTTAACATTATCTGTGGTAAATAAAAATTAACAGGGTATATATTCATAAAATCAAGAAAAATAAAAGGATCATATTTACATAATTTGGACCTACTCATTACAAATATGTAATCCATACTAAAATATTGAAAAACAAAGAAGTTGCAGTAATTAATTTGAAATTAATCTCATTATGAGAATGAAAAAATAGTTTTTAAAAGTTAAAACATTTCATTAGATTGAAATGTTTTTCCATAAAAATTCTTGGTGAAATTAATCTCAATGACATAAATTAAATTTAACCAAAAAATATATCTTATTTATTTTTTAATACTATTAAATAATTTAATTTAATAATTTAAATTATTTTTATGTAAATAGTTTATTTCAATTAAAATATAGTGTATTTTTATTATTCATCAATACATTAAAGTTATCAAAAAATATAAAAATTCCACCAATGTAAATTTTTATATCCCTCTTAAAAATAAATAATTTATGGAGTAATTTAGAATATATAAAAGTGTCAAAAACATTTTTAAAATTTATCCCCTCAAAATGTAGAAAAACTGTATTTTTTAGAAAATACTACTTTTATCTGAAAAATGAATTTATACATATATAATGTATTGAAAACATATAAGATGAATTTGATAAATTTTACTGAATATATTACATATATATTACAATAATAAAATCCTTCAACATTGATTTTATTATTTTATAAACTCTATTATTTTGATTTAAATAGTTATTCATAGGAATGTTAATATTGTTCATAACAGCCTTTATAATAAATCATTTATAATATAACGTAATAATATTTTGTTTCACACTTATACTCAGTATTTTTTGAAATTAATAATATCAAAATAACATGAAATTTCGTGTAACACAAGCCTGGAATATTTTAGCGTATATTAAAATCTAAGACGATGTTTTATATAGTGCAAGCTTATCTTGGTGACTCGTATAACACAAGGCATTGAATAAATTTAAAAAAATATCTATATCATATAAATATCTTCCTGTTAAATTCTACCCCCGTAAAATTAATTTCTCCAAAGAAATTCATCGGGGGTTATAAAAAGATTAATACATGAATGTTTATTTTATAGAAATTCACATCTTAAAAAGTAATACTAGAACTTCATTTTAAAACTGAATGTTCAAAGCATAACGGTTACCCAATTTAACTCATCACTTGTTTTTCACATCAGATAATATATGTGGGAATTGAGAACAATGATATGGAAGAGAAATCTATCTTTCATGTATGATAGAGAGTGATAAAGAACATGGTTATAAAAAAATAACAATCAAAAAGACATAAATATAAGATGATCCAAGGGACTATATGATTCCTTATATAAGAAGGTACTTTGTGAAAAAAATTATTTTCATGACACATTCCCCATAGGTTAAGAACATGATAAGAAACATATACTTGATTTCAGTAAAATCTCACAATTGGTCATGCCTTGAAAAATGTGGACTTCATCTCTTACTCAATGAAATAAAGTTGAATTTTTCATTTCTAAAGTGATAGAATATCATGCAATCCACAAATAAAATATTTTTCATTCCATATATCTTTATAAAAAAATGTAAGAAAAGGTAATAAAATATGAATACGTTGACATATAGTTAGATAATACTTTATTGTAGAGAACATTATTTGTTGTTTAATATAAACATTCCATAAATTGATAAATATACCACCCTTTTGATGTATAAAACTAAAAATATATAGATAAATGTTATCAAACTCGGCTAAACATTTATCCCAAATATATCTTAAGGTATCTCTTGTAGTTCAATTTCCAAAAATATGAACACCTTCATCATATATTTTCTTTAGTCAAGGTAATAACCTGATTTGACATATATCCTTATTGAAAACATGAATGTTTAATTATTCCATACCATATTAGATTATTCCATAGGTCATAAAAATATTTATAATTAATCCATGATATCATAACCCTCTTATCGACAAATCCATAATTAGTTCTAAAGAAACCAACATCCTCCAATTCACCTATTCAAATCCTATATATCCTTTTCCAAACATCATTATCCAAGCATATGGGACATATTAAGGGTTATCTTTCCCTTAATAATGTTTTCTATAATTATATCACATTACCGTTAAATCTTTTTTCTAGTTCTTTAGAACTATTCCACATATACTTTCCAATCCTTAATGAAAAACTAATACTGAAAACACTTATATATTTCATGATTCATATAACATAATAATTGAATTCTAAAACACATACACATCATTCATCAAACATTATTCTTAAACCAATACTCAATATCAATCATCAACGTATTTCGTAAAATGTAAATCATTTTTTAATTTTCCTCAACCATAATCTGAACAATATTTTTTTATTTAATGTAGACAATAATATTAAAAAATCTCATACCTTTCACAATCATTTACAATATGTATATCCTAAGCAGTATGACTAATACATGTAGCAAATTCATAAATATCTTCATGATATTTCAACAGAGGAAATTTATTTTTAATGTACCCATCTATATCTGAAACATTCAATGTTATCCATGTTCAATCTAGTTCTATCTATTGACTATGACAAGAAAGAAAAGTTTGGGAAATAATAATCATAGGTGAAAATCACATAACCAAAGGAAATTAATTTTAATGTTTTAAACAATGAAACCATATGTTTAATACTAGTTTATCCATGTTTGTTACAAAAAATATAGGATTTTAAACTATAGTCAAACATATCCACAGGGACATTCATAGACATACCTTAGATATATCTCCAGATCTCTCAATAAATATTTCACATCCGAGTTTCCAATTTATGCCTAAAATGTTATTATGATGCTTACTATAAGGCCCAAATATTTATGTACATTGAGATTAGATCATTTTTGATGAATTCATAATATGTAACAGAAAAAGAGTCCCAATATCCATATCAGTTTAGTTCCTTTTGAAACATTGAACATGTTCTTCTAATTTGTAAATGTTCATAAACAGCTCCCATAGGGATCTTCCCATTAAAATTTCAAACCTATAACCATTATTTATATAATGGGGAAAAGAAATCATATGAAATGGTTGAGAACAAATTATCAGTAAGGGTAAACATAGAAAGCAAAAACCAAAAAAAAATGAACATAATAATGAAAAACATGAACTTAACATTTGAAAATCATTCCATTTATTACATATATCAAAATTAGGAGTCACATAATAAATATTGGTTATTCATAAGGTATTATTATTATTGGAACATGATCCATGAGAAAATAGAAATGGAATAAAACCTATAATTTTGTAAAAGACATAAGAATTGGAAATATTTTCATATTAGTCAAGTCTCGGTGCCAAGATGATCATAGTAGTCAAAGTCAATTATTGAACTTATTTCACACCTCATTCTAGCCATGTATTATTGAATCAGGTTTACATATATTTCCAGCCATATATTATTAATCCAAGATCATTTCCAATTGTATCCTTGCCCATATCATGATATATAAATAATTACCCAATGAATTGGAGTGTGATATAGGTCCCACACATCTCATAATTAAATCATTCTTAGATGTTCCTCAAATGTAAAAAATTTTCTCACAACATTACCCATGGAATAAAATGGTTTTCTTAAACATCATTCTATATTAACATAATCCATGTAAATAATGGATTTCAAAAATATAATTCCATCACAACCATAAGAATAATAGGGACATTTAATACGAAAAATATACTCAATATTATATGGATAATAATTTTGATAAAACATGTGACATTAATTTTTAAAGAATGTATTATTTCTTCCTAAAAAACATTATATTCTCCTAAAAACCCACGCAATTTTAAAAGAAAAAATTTCTTTGAAAATATTCCTAAATCATTTTAAGTTAATATTCATGTTATTTATGTGTTATGATTGTTTAAAAATCCATTCATGAAATATGAGTTCCATAAAAAAAAATTTCTCGTACATTTGTCGCAATGTCAAAAAGTACCTCATATTAAAAACAACAAATGATTCATTTCATACCATTTTGTAAAAACATTCACCAATGGGTAGAATTGAAGTTAAAAATACTCTATTAATTTGATGATCATTTTATAATACATAAGTATAAAAAAATTTATTTTATGATAAATATACTGAGTAAATATTTACGTATAAACAATCTCAGATAAATAAAAGAATATGACATTATCTCTTACCACATTATAAAAAGTTGAATAATATGCCTCATATAATAAATAATATTAAATGTATATTTAAATACTATAACCATTATAATAATAATCATAAAAAATTTAGGGGATGAATAAACACCACACAAAAGAAACATGTGCTGTATAAGGAATATGTCCCCCTGAATTAAAAGGGAGACAAAATAACCCCTTACCTTCGGTCTGGTATCCTTTGTATGTATGCGAACCAATTTTATAATGATTTAAATAATTTAATTTATTTAATATAGAATCATTGTCTTTTTTAGGATCTCATATAGTAACATATTATCATCCCTTTTTAATAGCATATCATTGTAACATGTTATTCGAGTAAAAGCTATTTTATTTTTTTATGCATGTTTTCTTGAATAACCTCTGATTATCCTTATTGTGTCATCGTTATATCATTAAAAAATTATATTAATGAAATATATAAATTATTTATTCGTTATTAATTTTTATATAGTTGGGTATTAGTGGATATCTTGTATAATGAATCAATCACATTGTGAAGATGGTATGTCGTACGCACACATGAGCGATGATATCATTCCAATAATCATGAAATGGTATGGTAGTATATGGTATATATTTTGTTATTGGGTACATATAATGTTATAATAATCATATATAGGTATGATTTCCACCATTATATCCATTGTATGGTGGTGAAAAGTAACTTACACCACGGCGTGGACACGGTAAGCCATACGTATGTACACATGGTGATTTTGTATTTCATAGGCTGAATAGAAGGGAAAATATGGTTGTTACATAACCATAATAACATATCAGAATATAATTTTTCCTATAGATATAACATTATAAATGATACAACTCATTAATAGGAAGTGTATTAAGAAGTTATTTTAAATAATCGGTAGAGGAGATTATCTATTCTTCAATGTACTATCTCTAAATATCATCTTAATGGAACTCGATATTTCCTTTTAATAAGACTATAACCTCTATAATGTCACTACAGAAGTTGTCAAATTAAATATGTTGGGTATGTATTATCTAGAATCCCAAAGTGACGTGAATAAAAAGGGGAGGATGTTCCCCTTTATAATTGAGGTGAGGTGGACCTTTAGAATCAACAAAAAATATTAATTTAACATAAAATAAAAGACCACCCAAAAACCATAATAATGTATTTGTTTTGAAGATAATATAATATAAGGTCTTAGTGGAATAAATATGTAATTTGTAGACATTTTTTTATTTCATTTTAAAGTTTATAATTTCAGGTAACCCTCTGTTATTCTTTTTTGATTTTAACTTAGGTAACCAATTGCTCAATATTAAAATAGTGTAATTGTTACATATATTATATAAATTTCACCATTAATAAATAAATTATAAAATTTTATACTATGTTATATTTTCTATATATTTTTTAAAAAATTTAGTCATATTTAACTAATTTAATAATGTATAATTTTTATAAACAATCAATAGTGTCAATTTTGTCACTATTCAATTTATTATTTTTTAACAGAATAAATGTCAGATGTTATCCTCAATAAAAATATTTAATTAAATCTCTATATGTTATAGGTAATCTATATAATTATTCTCAAACAATAATTATCAAAAATTATATTTATTTTAATATTTTTAATAACATTTATTTGATGTTTCACTTAATAAAATAATTGCAACATTGGTTTGTGTAATTATTTAATATACCTATATGTTGAATAATATTAAAAAAAATTAATATGATGAAGATAAATATATTATATTTTAGAATATTATTTTCTGTCAAATATATCTACAAATAAATCTATCATTAAAATTTTTATACGAATTAAAACATAAATGTGATAACATTAACATCACTTTAAATAAAATATCATATGTGCATAATAATTTTTTTATAACTCCAAATGATCAATAACTAGACTATTGGACTATTATGGTTGATATATATTTTAAAAATAATATTCGGCATTTTTTGGTCTTCTAATGGTTAACTTAATTTTATTTATAAATAATTAATTTATTGCTCACCAATTAAATAATTTCTGCATCATCATTGTAGAAGAATTTAATGTAAATATTTAATTATTTAAAATTATAAATAAATTATCACGATGTAGATAATTTCACTATTTTCTTGAAGACTATTTATTGTCAATGTTATTTAATATTTATCGATATTTTAAAATTATTCTTCATATAATAAATAAGAGGGTGACATCTGGTAACTTTAGTTTATTTTAATAATATATATCATTTTCATGTAGAAGAGTCCAATTAAATGAGTCAATTTATATCCTAAGGTCTTAAAGGTATATTTTTGTTATCTAATAGAATTTTGTGAGGCTTTAAGCTATTTCTATTCTCCTTATCATATTATTGGTTACCCTAATATTACTGATTTATCTATAATTATGCTAAATAAAAATTATCAAAGTTATTTTTCATAAATTAAAATAAATAAAAGATTATAATTACATGATTTGGAACTAATAATTCCAAAATATGGAATCCATTTTTAACATTTCAAAAAACAACGTTGTAGTAATTATTATAAAATTTATCCAGTTGTTGGACTGAAAAGCGTGTTTGAAATGTTAATACATCACAAAAGATTGAAAATTTTTTATCTAAAAATTAAGTTATAAATTAATTCTAACGATATAAAATATGTTAAATTAATAAAATATAGTCTAATTATTATTTAAAACAGGTCAATAATATAATTTAATCATATAAATTTTTATGGTGAATAATGTTGTTTTCAAATAAAATTTATTGCATTTTCACTATTCATTTAATATTGAATGTTATCAGATACATATCAATAAATCAACCCAAGTGAATTTTTAAATACATATTCAAAATATATTTTTTTGTTATATAAAATATATAAAGTTTCAAAACTAAATTTCAAATGGGTGCGCCATCAGAATGCTATAAACCAATATTTTTTGAAAAAAATACTTCTTTTATCTGAAAAATTCAATATTTTGTTATATCATTTAATGTAAACTTATAAGATGAATTTTAACCTTTTTATTGAATATACTATATATATTTATAATAAATTAATATAATAAAAAAATCTGATTTTATTACTTTATAAACTCATTTATTTACAATTTAATAGTTTTCCAAGGGAATGTTAATTTTATTACCAGTTGATAGTATAATGAGTTGGTTATAATGTAACATTACAATATTTAATTGTTCACTTATACTAGTTCTTTCATGAATTTAATTATATGAAAGGAATAGAAAAATATATTTTACACAAACCATTTATAGTGTTGCGAATACTTCAAGATAAGATGGGGTTGTGTAATGCACAATCTTATCTTATCATAGCGTACAGCACAAGACATCTAAAAAATTAAAAAAAATATATCTTATAAAAATATTTCCACATTATAAATAATTTTTACCATTTTAGAGTAAGATATACTAAAGATATTGTTTTATATAATTATTTTGATAAATGTATTGGCAAATGAATTTTTTTGTTAAAAAATAAAACTGGATGATTTCTATATATTCTATACAAATATGTATAGAATTTTAAATGGTTATATGTGATAAAATTTAATTTAATAATATCAAATATTTGTTAAAAATAATATATTCTTCTTTATATGTGGTCATGGAATTGATTTGATATTTGGGGTAAATAATTAAATTCAATGTTAATTTATGTAATTTAAAATATTGTGACCCAGAGTAACAAGGAGTTGAATATTGATATCAATGAAATTATTTTTTGAGGGAATCAATTGAGATACAATGAGTTATTTTCAACATTTATTTTTTTTTCATTATAGTTATATTGATTTTTTTGAATCTATTGGTGTTTAATAATTCATTTATATAGTTTTCAATCATTTAGGTTATAGCTTGGCTTTATTTCATATATTTATTGATTATATATTTTAGAAATTTATATTATTAATATTTAGACTCTCATTATTTTTATTTATTTTATGGAGGTATATTAAAAGGAAAACCATATCAAAAGTGATAATCATTTCCCATTATTGTTAGTTGTTGTGATCTAGTGATTTAGAAGTACAATTGTTTTGTTTTTGGTTTCATTAATGGAATGGTTACACTAATGTTGTAATGTACAATAAATATGTCTAATTTTAGTGTAGTGCCTCTGTTCCCAATCACATACCAATAAAACACTAATATGAAAACTATTCCTCAAACCCAATGCATTTAGTGGTAGAATAAAAAGTACTTTGTGTATCATCCTACTACTAAATTCATGACCTATGGGAGTGAAATATTATAAACACCCATGCGAATCCATAGTTTACTAAAAAATATATTAATTAAGAAATATAAATAAATACATAGGTGTATCATTAAAGGTGATCACACTATATATTGTATGGAGGTTATTAAATACATGGATGTTATTATTTTCATTGAAACTATGACATTGGGTGTGTTTGTGATTAGACACACTAATATAATATCACTATCAAAACACAAAAAATACAAATATATATCACTCATATAATGATTTGCTGGTAATCATATAAAACACACTACCCTATAATTTACCAATATATTATTCACTTGATAGTAAAAAAGAATATCTAGTAGTTATTGAATATTATTCATGTATAGAAGTATCCATTATCTAATTAGAAAATAATTCTAGTAAATTTTATTTATAATAATATTTCACTTAACCACACCACCATAGAAATAATATAAACAATCAAATTATGATATCATATTCATATATTCACGATTCAATTAAAGATTCAATATTATATTCCAACAGAATCATCATCTTTTATCTATTTCGACATCATGATAATTCCACAACTAAAACTAACAATGTATATGACATCATATCTCACTATCATAAAAAACTTTACACATAAAGTATTTATTATTCATTGATTCTTAAAGGAATATAATATTGTTAATGTAGTTTATTAGTGTCACTAATGATGTCATTCTACATTAAGAAATAATTTTTATGTTGTTGTTCCACATCACTAACTATAGATTCCCACATAATCTATATGAAGTCTCAATAATAGTTGTGATCAGAAAAAAAATATACATCATGCCTCTCCAGTTTTAATTAATCAAACAAGTTTTTTATATTCCAAATCATCTCTCTTTAATATAAATCATAATCATATTAATATAGTATATATAATTTTAATCATGTTGTCTTTATATTTTTTTTTTCTGAAACCACATTTATTGTTAAAGAAAAGTAAAGACCTCTTAAACTAGGTAGAGGCATACCCATTACATTTCCTGATGGCCTAGTGGGCATTTCGCCCAATACATGGCCCTTAGGCCCAATGTTTTGGCCCAATTCCCATTATATTAATAGTACTACTATAGTACCGCACTTCTACAGTTCCACACATTACCCTCCACTGCTAAAATACCTTGCCGCTGCTACTACAGTGCTCTACAATACCTGTTCCCAATGGGTTTGGAACCCCCATTTTTCATGCACGATTAAAGGGTGCTTACCAATAAGACAAACCCCAACTACATGTTTTCATTATAAATAAATATTTGAAAATTAAGTATAGTATCCACTACATAATTTTTTGGTACAAATTTATCATATAAATTATTCATATTCTTATATCCTATTTAATAATTATTATCATTACACTAAAAAAATAATAACATTCCTGGTTAATCCATATCATCATATGAATATCATGTCACAATGAATAAATTAACAAAACCTCTAAGTAATATAATTCACCAAAATGTAAAGATATGTTATTATTAAGAATATAATGAAAATTGAATTTAATACCAATTAATATTAAATAATTTTACCATAAATTGATAGCCAAATCAATGTGATGATTAATTTTTTCAATGGTATAGATTCCATGTATCTCATAAATGTAATGCATAAAATACTAATATTAGAAAATTTGCCATAAAAATATAAATCCCATTTATTTAAAAAATTTGAAATTGGGACCCCGAACATCACAAAAATGATCCATTTTGGATAATAATAAAATCATTTGGTCATTAAATATTTTAACTATTATTCATTTCTCTATTTTAACCTCACAAATAACCTTATTGACATTATAAATTCTTCCCTATCCTAGAATTTCCATACAGAACGCTCAAATGAATTCATTATCTGAGTACACCACGTTTAATTTCACAATACATCAATAAATCTAAGTCTATTTGGATTCATGAATCCGATGGACAATGTAATGGTGTATCAAGTCATCTATGATTCTTTAATTTATCACCCACATCATCATGTGATAGTACCTTGATAGTCCATTTGAAAGGGAAATACTCTTGAATTGTCTACATTTTAATTATTATTTTGTCTCATTGTGTGGATCTTAAAAAATATTTGTATTTATCCTTGAATTATATGAATGATGATTATTTTTTGTGATGTTTTGTTTTAATAAAATTCCAATATTTTTAATATCTTCCAATGTATATATCAGATTATAATGTTATTGATTAGATTAGATTATTTTATTCATAATTTAAATTTTGTTATATTTTCAAAATTTGATTTTTATGTGGTGTATACAATCAAACTTTTATTAAAAATAGATTTTAAATATATATCCATGAAATATATTAATATATATTTTATTATGTCAGATAATTTATAAATTAATGTTCATTTTTATATAAGGATTCATAATATGTATTTGATTCATCATGAAATTCATATTTAAGCCTTAAAATCAGGGCTATAAATTTAGTATTATTTAATATTACACGATGATTGTCCTCAATTTTATAATAATAGGATGTCGTTCTAGATAAATTACATTTATAACGATTTTATAGTTATCATTTTGGAATTTCAAGTCACTTTGGGAATCATTGTAAGAGTAGATGATTGGATACAGTGTTCATGAAATAAAAAAACAATAATTTATATAAATGAACTACACTTTTATCTACTGAAACCATGATCTCTAGTCAATTTTCATTTCTTTTAGTTTCCAATAGAATCTAGATCATTCTCTAGGATTGTGTTTTCCCATTTCAGTTATCTCTAAACTATGAATCTCAAAAGTTAAAATGATTAAAATATTACCTTTTAAAAATATATTATTTTATTTAATGTTTATCAACAATAAAAATTACAATATTTTTTTATATTTATGAAGTATCATCCATGAGAAAACACCTCATCATAGACTCAATTAATATTAGATTATGACACAATATAATATAATATTATAATTTTCATTAAATAAAGTACAAATATTGTATAACATTCTTAACCTACAACAATGAGGTTAAAGTGAACCATCAACCATGATAACCTCGCAACTAAATTTGTTTTATAAATATGAATAATAAAATTATAAAAAATATATAAAATGAATCATATAATGAAAATATATTTTCTAAAATAATTATACATTAACTGTAATTTATATTTCTAATTTCATATGAATTAATATTACTTGTAATTTTTGAATAAACAGATTTTTGGGCTTAAAAATACATTTTTTCTAAAAATTGTTTCTATTCAAAAAATGTGTTTTTATTTTAATAATAAATTTAATCTTCCTTTATAAATATATTTATTGATAATTTTAGTTCATATATACAATAATATATTTTATAATTTATTTTATGGGGTTTATAGGGAAAATAATGGAAGTAAATCTAGTATTATGCTTAAAAAGAAATTGTGAAAAATGGGTTTCCATTGCGCTTTTTGCACTTATTTAAACTTTATTTTTTCTAAGTATATAAATTAAATATTATAAAATGGATTTACTATTTATACTAATAATAATTACAAAATATATAATTTAGTTGGGTAAACGTATTTTTTTTCAATATGAATAATAAAAATTGTAAAAAAAATCCACAATTAAATAATAAATGGGTTTACCATAGGGTTATATTATGAGAAAATGGTAGGAAATAAAGATAATTTTTTTTAATAATTATAGTTTTTGATATTTTGATCTTATTTTTAAATAAAAAATATTTTTTTGACAATTTTTCTAATTTCACAAGAATGAGACACTATTTTATTAAAATCTCTTATAAAACTGTATGCATATCTGTCCCTAAACATATAGAAGTGAACATACTCTACTCCCTTATAAAACTCAATTTTTGAATTATATATTATACAATACCTATTCAAAACCATTCTATTTTCTATTTAATTTTATTAGATCATCTTTTTATCTTAATATCAATCTTTCAAAGAACAAGGTGTAAGAAAAAGAAGGTATCTCAATTAATAAGTATAAATATTATCAAATATCATTTAGTTTTATTTATTTTTTACACATACTCAAAACATATTATATCCAATAACATATGAATATAATATAATATATATACTATTTTTTTAGGATTTCAAAACTATCTTTCATATCTTTTCCATCAAATGGGAAATGAATCTATCACTCGTGTTTACGTGTAAACTACCACCTCTACCATTTTATATGTTACATTTAATATCGCGATAATCCATGTTTTGTTATTATGACGGATATAGGTAATATATATGTTATATATAGAATGATTATTCTGTTACAATTATTATTATATTTCTACCTTTTTTCCTTTATATCAATTAAAAAATGATAATTTCAGTCTTGCATATGTGTGGACTACATCCTGAATGAAAAAATCTGATTAATTTTTCATTTAATCATAAAATAGAATGATATAGGGATATAGTTGATGAATATATATGATATATATGTTTTAATAATGATTCATAAAAAATTATTTATCATTTACAATTCTTTAATATTGTCCATTAATAATTGGAAACTACATATGTCTGTGTATACGGATTACCAACTCTATAAAGTGATTTAGTTAATTTTACATCACAAATTAATAATAATTTTTATATAAATGTATAAAATAATTAAATAATATAATTATTAAATAATTATAAATATTGAGTCTAAGAAATTATGATCAAACTAAAATGACTATAACCATATGAGTAAAACCTACATGAGAAATGATGAAGTTACCACCCAAAATGATGACATTAACATGGTAATTATTATACTATTATTTTTATATTATAAGTGCATCATATGATATATTATAAGTATGAATAATTACATATTTTATAATTATAATAAATATTATTCTATTAAAAATTGTGTTATAGTGCTTAAAAATCATGTTTGATATAGGGTAATAGTTCTTCATCTCAATTTTATATTAATGATACATATTTAATGTCAAGCACTGATTTATTTTTATCAAGTTTATGTACTTTTACTTTTATATATAATATTACTTATACTTATTATTTAATTATTTTTCTGTTTTACAATTCAAATAATTTCAACAAGGGTTTATTGATTGAAAATTTACCAAATTGGTAAGTATTTATCATCTCAAATTGCTTATTTGGGACAAATTTAAGGATATAAACATATATTATTTTATATCGTATATCTCTAATTAATTTAATTTTTTTTCATAAATATATCTATTTTTAAAGTATTTAATTATTCATTTTATTTTATTTATTTCATATTGGTTTAGGTCAAAATTTACCAAAGTGGAAATATTTTTTTGTTACAAAGTCATTTTTATCATAATTGTTTATGTATAAATATCTCATTAAGAATTTATATGATAAATCCCTCCAAAATGTTATTTATTTTCAATTTCTATTGTTAGGTTTTTTGATTACATACTTTTCTTTGATTTTATTCACATTATGTAGAGAAGACATTAATATAATGTCTCTAACGAAAGACATGTTTTTTTTCTCTTTTTGGTTGGAAATATTTTCATTCTAGACCATATTTGTATTTAAATATTTTCAATAATGCTTTTAAAATTAGGAAAATATATATTTAATTAATTTTTATCATTTTTTCCTTCATATAATGTTTTTTATATTGAATCTATTTATCATTTTTGAAACATGGGACTCTTTTTTACTAAAAATTAAAAATGGAATATTTATTTTAATATAAAAGGAATGAAAAATATTTCATGTCATCGTTAATACACCTTAATCAATGTTTAAATTAATGTTTTTCATTTTTCATTATAAGGAATCCATTTTCCCTTTATTTTGGAAGTTATTATGTTTTAATTTTTTTATGAAAAGTTTTAATTTTATCACGATATTTTATAGTTATATTTTAACATAATTTTCATATATAACAACATCATTTGATGTTTCTTAGGGTTTACATGTGTTATAATACAATTTGACCATCTTTAATTTAAAAGACTATTGTTTATTATTGTGATGATGAATGGATTATGAAACCCATTTTATTTTTACATTTCATGCTATAATTTATAGATGACTGTTTTGTGATCTTTTGGTTCTCATATTTATGGATTGTGATTATGTTAATGGTATTATTCTATAATTATTAATGATTTTTGGGATAGTTATGTATCACGATTGCATCTGTTAATGATAAAAAAATATAGTATCGCCTACTAAACTATAGAGTTAATAAACACCTAAGTGATGATGGAGTTAACTATATGCATGTTACTACTAAGAAATATTGGAAATAACTCAGTATGAATCTCTACTATGGGAATTTGTTGACAATAATAGTCTTTGGAGTTAGTTTTGTGTAAGGAACTAATTTTCTTTATATTTTTGTATACCCCAGACATTAGTCATATGATTATGACATGTTGTCCTATATATTGATTGATTACTGATGCTTTTACCAGATTATTTCTTATGATTATTGTTATTAAAATGAATTATGATATTATTTATGATTAATGTAATTTAACTTGTTAGGTAAGATTATTTTTAATGTTAAGAATTTTTTTTATTACACAAATTCCGGTCTTAGGTTCACTTATTATCATTGATTAATATATCTTATTTTACACCTTATTCGTCATCCATGGTCACACATTCTAATGTTTCTATTCCCTAGGTTATGAAGAATGGTTTTAATTATGTAATAAATATGAAAGGTCCTACATAAGAAGAAATTAGTGGAAGATGATGTAGAAATTTTTTTTAAATGTTGTTTATGTATACAATTTTCCAATGTTTCTAATTAAATATTTTTCTAGGGTGGGTCATAATGATATAAAAAAGATATTATGCTAATAAAATTCTATATTGATGTATGTAATTTTATGGTTGTTATAGTTGCTATTAGAGTAGGGTTTAGTTATTTTTTGTAACTATGATGAAAAATCATTAGTGATGACTTTGAGGATAACTATATATAAAGAAGAATAACATGTGGTATTTTAAATAATGTATTGAGGTTCTCTTAGAAAATACTTCCCTATATGGACACTAGAATATGTATGTGGCTATGGAAAATATGATCCTTATGGTAACAACTCTGAATGGAGTAGATTATTTATTAAATTACTTTTTTAAAACAAATATTATGTTAACCTAATAATGCGCACATGGATTGACACTACAAGTGTATATTCTTCGGTTCAGTCACATATTCCTTGTGATCTATTATGAATGATTTTAGTAGATAATAACCATTTATGGAAATCATTAATCCAATAAAGACATATGATAAAAAATGTTATTTTATTTATACATTCTCAAAATTATTTTAATGATTAAAATACTTTACACTGTGAATATTTTTTAGAAAACATTGTTTTTTTATTTATGTTTTTTACCCTAAGTAATCAATTATTAATTGAATGTTATGGATTATGAAATCATTAACCACACATGAAAAAAAAAGAATTAGGATATGGAATGGTAAATCTTGTGATTATTCTTAAAAATATTTCTCAATGTATGATTACAAATCCAAACATATGAGATTATATGAGTGAAAAAATATTATAATAAAGTTGTTTAATGAAGACTAATGAGAAAAAATATTCGGTATCCTACATGTTTAGAATTTGGGGAGAATTACACTAGGAAATGACTAAAAGGTATCAGATGTTGATTTTATTATGGAAAGAGGTTCATAGATTATGTAACATCCAAAGGAAAGAACAAATCTTAGCTAACATAGTATTTGATAATAATGGATTCCATAATGTATTAGTGAAGTATGAATTCGTTAAAATTTTAATTTAAGGAAATTATAAAAATCGAATTCATAGGGTGAATGATTAAGAAGAAAATCATAAAATTTTTATTAGTAATGGTTTTACTATTGTAGATAAAGATTCAGTGAATGTCATATAAAATGGATGAGTAATTTTATTAGTGTTTCCAATATTTAAAGAAGAAAGTATGCTTACATTGGGGCTATTGAATTATATTATTTGATTATAATTACATATTATTGGATAGAAGTATTAAGGAATAAGGTGTTTAATCCCCCTTTATTGTCTAAGAAGGAAGTAAAATTATTGATGTTTTTATATATTTGGATTGAAAAATTATGTTATATATCTATTTTAGCAATTATATTCTCATTATATGTATCATAAAAAATATAAATATTTTAAATAGTATCTTTCCTTCAATGATTTTTATGAATATATTGATTGTCATAGATAAACTAGAAAATATATTTAGTGGTAATGTGATATTTTTGGTGAACACAAGATTTAGGGAAAGATAACCCTTTTAATATCCTTTATGTATACATAATAATTATCTATTGGTATACATAGTGTATTGATTTTAATAAAATAATTTGGATTTTTTAGGATGCCTTGAAATTAATTAATGATTTTATGATAACATGATTTATTTTTCTATTATTATTATTATTTATTTATTTGGATTTATATATTATACTTAGTACTGTGTTATTTTTTATAAAATATTGTTAGATTTAAATTTATAATAAAATAATGTTTTATTTTATTTCTTATAGTGATTTGGGTAATTTTGAGAAAGTATTAAATTGTTTTATGAGAATATATGATCATGGTATCCACGTGTTTTTTGAGTTACATTTTGATATTTTAATATTTTATAGGTATAAATGTTAAAACTGATATCTGAAACAAATATAATTAATCAATTCAAATATTTAGAGTTTTAAATTTAGTGAGACAAATTTTATGAGGATTTTTATGCTTAATAATTGTTCAAATGGTTTAATATGAACATTGGGTATTTTTGTAGACATTTTACGGATTAGTATATTATATCATCATATGATGATTTAGCTATATTGAACAATTTTTTCTAATCATTATCATTTTTATAAATATCCAGAGAAATATTTAGTGGATTTTCATTATTTTTTGAATCCTATGATATGTTAAAAAAGTATTACTGTTTTAGGTAGGATAAATTAATCTTGGATGTTCATTTAAGAGAGTAAGAGATGAGATAAAAGTGAAATTGGTCAAAGAACATCCAAAGGATGAAAATTTTCATATGAAATGGAAATAAATCTACTATGTAAATTTCATAATGTTTTAAATATTGATTCTAAAATAAACATTCAACTCTTGGGAAATGTTCATGAAATAAAATGATTAGTTTCTCACCATCATTGTTGATGTATTCATTGTCTTCATTATCCCTTACTAATTGGTGGATTTGTGGTTGTTAATGTTCTTCTGATCATTCTCAATATTGCTCTATATTATTTAGAGACTGTATTTTTTTTCTATTACCATATTTTCTCATCCCAATAATGTCAAAAAAAATATGGGATCCTAATTATGTTTTTTGTAGGTAACCACTATGTCTCCTAATTCCCCTTTTCAATGGAATTTTTATTATTCTTCAGTAGAATTTCTTTTTTTAGTAAATATACATATTAATTTTAATGCATTTAAAACCAAGATAATAATTGGGAGAATTAAACTCATATAATGGGGGACAATGAAACACCCTATTATTTTAGAATATAGTTTTCTTTAAATAAATGGTATGTGTTAAATTTATTTTATGCCACCCAAAACTAGGATAAAAAAGAACTACGTTATATTATAAACTATAAAGTAAATTGGTCTTATAAATATGAATAAGAAAATTAGGAAAAATATTTATAAAGGTTTTATATAATAAAATTGTTTTTATTAATGAATTATAGTAAAGTACTCAATTTTTATTAAATCCATATAATTTTTTTAAAATGATTTTCTTCCAAATATTTTTTGACTTTTTTACATGAAAATTGAAATTAATTTCTATCAATTTAAAATATTATATATGAATAAATTAATATCATTTTTTAATTCATAATGTCATTATTATCTTGATGCTAATTTTTATAATTTTTCAAATAAAATAGTTTAATATTTAGTGAATGGAGAAAAATATTGAATTAAAAAAATCATTCCTTTTAATGAAAATGTATTATTATTTTTTCAATTATATATTTAAGTAACATAACTATACTTTAATATGATAATATATAATTATTTAAATTATAATAGATATTATACATGAATTTCAGTATATGCTTATTTATTACTTAAATTGTAAATTTTTCTAAAAACTATTCCAATGAAAGAATATAGATTTTATGTTAATAAATTAATTTAATTTGTAATGAATAAATAACTTAATGGAATATAAATATTATATATCTAGTTATATATCTTAAATTTTTTGGGGTATTTAATGGAAGTAAATCTAGTTTTATTGTTAAAATGTATTCCTTTAAAAATAGGGGTTCAATGTGTTTTGTGGACTTATTTAATATTAATCTATGAAAGTCATCTAAAATTAATAAAATAAGTCATAATAAATAATTTTTATTAGCATAATTAAAATAAATTAATCGGTTCAACTCAATTTTGGGTTATAATAGATGTAAAAATTAGTAAAAGTTTATCATAATGATTATGGATAAAATGATTTTACAAGGGGAGGTTAAACTAGGAGGAAAGGGAATGAATTCGACCTAAAATTATCAAAATATTATCAGTTTCGGAGACCCTAATCAAAAGAGATACTTCATTAAAATTGGAATCCATTTGGAGAAAGATACACATGAATGTGGCCTTATATTACTGAAAACTTTTACAAAATTCCATTTGAATCCCTCCACGAACTTATAAAGGGGATCTATTAATCCACCATTATTCAAACATTTTTAACCTTATAGATTGTGAAATAACTAATCTAAAATCATTCTATAATAATTCTCTTAATCCTTGATCTTCTTTTATTCATCGTGGAACAATATTTCTTTAATAATGTGTATCTTAAAGGATGAGTCTTGAAGAAGTTGTACAAATCTTTCCCAAATAGTTTTAATTGTATTTATTATTGATGATTTAATAATCGTATTTTATCAAATAATTCATTAATAAAATAGTATATAAATATATATATTATGACATATCAACCATTTCTCACCTATTCTCCACCAAATGAGAATTGAATGTGTCGCATGTATGTATGATTTGACTAATGTCTTCATGTCGTGATTTGAATAATTTTCCATCACCATCATTAGTGGTTACCTATTCTGATGGATTTATAATTTATATATTATATTTTCTAAATAATTATTCATCAAAAACTAAAATATCTTTTCTACCTTATTTCCTCCTGGTCCATTGGTTAAAGAGAATTCCAATAATGTGTATGTATGGGTGACCACCATTATAGAGCGACGTGATTCATTTTTCAAATATGATTTTCCTAGATTTATATAATGATATTTTTAATAAATATATATTATATTTTTACTATAATAATTATTTCATAAGAATTAATTATTTTTCATGTTTCATGACTTCCATCTACAGAAATGTAGAAACATCACAGCTGTATATGTACTAGTTACTATCTCCTGAATTTGGTGTAATTCTTTTTTTGTCACCAATTTATATGTATAGTTATTAATGGTCATAAATTTTTTAATTATATTAATTATAAATTTATTATTATTTCATATGTTATGGAACCTTAATCAATGTACAGGGACCATAACTACTAAAAAATATCATACATTAGACACTTATATGTTAACACAAGAAATTTCGACTTTAAATTAAAAATATTCATAAATAGGTTTTGAAAAGATATAAGTGAATCATATAATATATTATATGTTTGAATATGAGTCATTTATATAATTATTATAAATATAAATTTATTATTGAATATTTTTGATCAGTTATGAATAACTTTGGTTACAAGGAAAATGTTATTCGTTGTTATTTTGATTCATTCAGATATGTTTTATGGTTTGGACATAATTATGTTTACAGGAATTATATAATGATACATTGACATATTTTTCCTTGATAGTTTATATATCATGGTATATTCCATTAAAATTCAAATTATATCTTAAATTATTGTTATATTCTAATGTATTTGAAGTGGTGAGGGTTTGTTTTATACAATTGCATTCTTTAGAACTTATGTTATTATAGAAACCAAGTTTATTTTTATTGATATGTATCCACTAAACATGTTATATATTTCATCTTGAATACACATGTTTTAATGGTATTTAATGTTTCATTTCATATTATTTGTTTCACTAGGGCTACGAATCAAAGGTTTCCAAATTAGTAATTATTTTACATTACAATCAATTTTTTTTATTATTTAGGATTAATTTTACAATGATGAAATTGTAATAACCGTAACTACACTAAAACTGATCTAATTTATAATTTAGTATATTGTTATATGATATAATGTATCTCTCCCTGAATGAGTAGTCAATTTACCGATCTTAAATTATGAGATATATACATGATTCTCACAATTCAACAGAAATATAAAACACATAACATAAAAACATTCATTCATCTTTGATGTTATTCATAATTTCCTTCTTCATATCCTAAATGAATGAAAAACTCTAAATGGTAATATCATACTCTCTATAAAAGTTACATATAGTAAAATCTAATATTAATCAATATTGAATAATCAATATAGCAAGGTAAATGACTAGAACACATTACATTTAATCAATAATTTGATCCATATTTCATGAATCGATGGTATCAAATGAAATAATATAATGGATAGTAGTAACTAAATTATAAATTATGGATATTCATACTATTGGAATTCACAATCTTAGAAATTATGATATATAATTTGTCATGTACTTGGGACAAGACTATTTCATATATGTGTAGATATAAACCACCAAACCATTTAAATATGGTTGGAAAATTGGTTCATCTCATGAGAATTGTTGATACATCAAGGGAATAACTACAACTAATCCCATTGAGAAAATATATTTCCAATGAATTTGTTATATATTTAAGGATCAATTCATTTCAAAAATAATATTCTTTATCAATTAATTTCCATATTGATTAAATGGTATGAATTATCATGTTTTTCCCAAGTAAATTAGAAAACTATCATAGTAAAACACTATTTGAATTAATACTAATGGGTTTTAATAATAATAATAAAAACAATTCAATTAATATATATATATATGGTAAATTTACTCTACAATGAATTCTTATCATAAGATATTAAATGTTTCAAGAGAATGTTAATAACAATAATATTAATCAAGAGATGTGATATGACCATAAGTTATGTAAAATCATGTATTTTAATGAATAGAAATAATGGATTTGAATCATTAAACAAAAACAATTAGTAAATATTTTTACTTTTAAAAATATTCAATTCTTTAATAATATGATAATGAGTGTAAAATTGTTATAGTGTCCTGAAATTCCATTAACATGGTACACATTAAAAAAAATTCATTTTTTATTTTTATAAATATAGATGAAAATAACACTTTGAAGAAAACATTAGAAATATTCCTTATAAATATTATATAAATTAAAACATATCATAAAAATTACTTCATAAATTTGTTGATTACTACATAATATTTTCACAAAAAATATGAAAAATATAGTTATAGAAGAAAAACATATTGAATCAAAAAAATGAACAATAATATGGATTTATTTTAAATTTATATTATCTAGATTTTGGTGAAGTAGAGTGGAAATGTTTTAAGAAAAATTTTATATTGAAAAAATAGATTATAAGAAAGTAGATAGATTTTTAGAATGATACATAGTAAGATCTCTTTAAATAAAATAAGAACAATCCCAAAAAAAGAGATTGGAAAACAAATTCTTACCATTATGATATCATTAATGTTATAACCCCATGAAAATATAATCATTTATTAAAATAATAATAATCTTGAGTAAATTTATTTTCATGTTAAATAACTCAAGTTGGTAGTATAAGAACTAAAAAAATTAAATAGGTGCATAATTCTAAATGTGTCTTCATATATTGGAAATCGATATGAAATCCCTTAAAACTAGTTAAATTTTTCATGTACATTTTGTTTCATAAAAAATAATCATCTTATATTAATTATTTAATTTCAAAAAAATTTATTTTTATTATTCATTTCATTTTATTCAATTAATATTTATTTTTATGTAATTATTGAATTATTATCTCATAGGGAATTTCGATGAAATTCAGTTCATAAGTTAAAAATGACATTACTCGGTTGAATATAAATGGGGAGATATTTATTGCATAATATCATGAATAATAATTAATTAATTAATTATCATTATTTTATATCAATTATAATTTTAAAACCAATAATAATTATGGTTATGAAAAATCAACAATGTTACAATCATGGACACAGTAGTGTGTACGTATGCATGAGTAACGATTCCAATATTCATTGAGCAAGATAAAACAAATTAAGTGTTATTTTAAATTTAAATAAAAGTAATTTAATCCTAAATATAGTATTATTTCATTAAATAAACATATATATACTATCCAAACCTCTTGGAAAAAGAGACACTTTAAACCCCTTGGAGGGTTGGATTTGGAATTTGACTCCCCAATGATGGATTAAAAAAAGTATGTTGTACCATAGACATAGTTTGGAAGGGTATTAGGTTTCATTGATGGGTTTTATTTCCTTGATAATATAGATTGGGGAATGTGGGATTCCTTAGGCAATAATGATTTAATGAACATAAATTACCTGTGGTGTTGTGGTTGTGTTTTGAAAGAGGGAATAGTTGGATTACTGGACTACTTATTTTAGATTATGGATTATCATATAATAGTGTGATATAATCAAAGTTTGATGTGTCTATGACGGATAGAATGTGATTAGTGAACTTGTGGTTTTAATAAAATTCCTATGTGTTGTGTGATGTGTAATCATGTGTTTTTTATGGAATTAGTGAGATATTGTTGGTTTATTTCGTTGGATAAATCTGATAGTGATTTTATATTGATATGTGTTGTCATGAAAGGGATAATGGTAGGTTGATTAATTTAATGGGCCTAGAATGTATGACCATTTTCTCATGGAAGAAACAATTTGGATTTTTGATTGGGTGATACATGAGTATAGAAATTTTTTTGATTACATGATTGTGAGATGGATAATATATAAGAACTTTCGAGAGGGTTCAAAAAGGATTACTCTACCTTAGAGGAGGAGAGTGAGAGTTGTAATTGATTTTTTACAAAACCATTTTGTTTAAAGGAATATATAAGATACTGACATATAATCCATATCTAATATGTAGGGAATTCTAATTGGTTTTTAATAGGTGATTTGAGGATTTTATAGATTTTTTAAAATCCTAAGTGGTGCACAAATGATAGTATGATCTCATGTGTACCCATAGCCCTAGTATCATATTTTAGTGATGGTACTTGAGTGAGTTGGTACATGATAAACCATAGGACCTAACTTAGAGTGAGATATGTCCTCTTTTATATCAGTTATAAAATGAGAACTACTGATTATATAACAGGCCACTGAAATTGGTATCCATAGGTTCTGATGAGAATTGTAGGTGTTTCTCTAGTTAAAATAGGATAAATAGTTAATACACATGAACATTGTGGTGAATTCAATATGATCAGGAACCTTAATAGACAATTTATAGGATGATACATGAATGGAAATAGAGAAGCCACATACATTTATAATTGGTATTAGTCCTAGTTGGTTCTTTGCGATAAGTGTAAGGGTATTTATATAGTGTTGTTACCATCATTGTATATTTGAAGATTTTTCCCTCATTTTCAATTAATTTAATTTAATTTCATGGATGACATATCTTGTAACCATTTCTTTATTCTGAATAGGCATTTATGGATGGTTATCAAGCATGAGTGGTCTGTTCATGATTATCTATTATGATTGGTAATAGATATTTCATTGGATATAGACATATGGTGTATGACTCTCATGTCAATAATATCAAAAGTTAGTGGGGAATAATATTGTGGTGGTTCAGATCCCTCTTACAATACACGTTTATAAATAGACCAAAACTATATAGATCATTAGTGAATACTATATTTTATATTTGAATATGGTTTCATATAGAGTATGTGTTTTGGAAGTGGACTCATGATGATATTTTTTGGATACACAATAGTGATTTGGATAGTGG
The DNA here is from genome assembly GCA_963277665.1 of Viscum album. Taxonomy (NCBI): domain Eukaryota; kingdom Viridiplantae; phylum Streptophyta; class Magnoliopsida; order Santalales; family Viscaceae; genus Viscum; species Viscum album. The sequence goes on from OY728150.1 coordinate 1,597,716,916, forward strand.
GTGCATCAATTATTCTAGAGATAGTATAATGGAATACTTTTTTAGATTAATGACTTGGTCATGGAATCAATTCGAATGTTGGATTTGGAAATATTTATTTATATTTGAGTGATTCATTGAGGCCTCATAGATTAATTTCACCATAATTAAGTGGATGTGGTGGCCCATTTTCAACTAAGGCATATATTTTTGTGTGAAGTCAGATAATTCGGGTGTATGTGGGGTTTTCATGTGTTTATAAGTCTGGGGAAATGAAATTATTATTTGGTGATTCATATTAGATATGGATATTGGATTTATTAGATCAAAATGGGGATTTAAACTAAAAATTTACTTTATTTGGGTTTAGTATGTTGGTAGTTTAGCTGCCTCTATTTTAACATGGAAGCGAGATTCAATGGTGTTATATGATTCTTATAGATGAATGGGAAGTTGTAAATTGTTTTCAGTTCTTCTGAAGGATATGGTTATCAATTGTAAGGAATATGTAATGAACCATTCCATTATTCTCTAGTATTTCAAGGAAAATTTTAATTCTAAGTTTCAAAGATGTTTATTTTTTCTATATTTGGACATGGAATGGTGTTATGGGAGTTTAGAAATCAACATGATATTTTTTCCTATTTTTTGATGATCTGGTGTAGGTTTGGTGCATTTGTCATGGTTTGGAGGAATTTGATGTTATATTTATGGGAATCAGTAGGGGATCATATCATAGTGGGGTTCATTATGATGTGATGGTGGTGTCTTTCATCCGGGAGGATAATGTTACATCACGAAATCTAGGGGATATTAATTTTTACAAATTAATGGTGAATCCTGAAATAATGACTGTGATTATATCATAATGTGGTACATTAGATTAAATTTTAGGTAATCGATTTAGAATGTACAATAGTGAGGAGAATTTTTTAGTAATGATTAGTCATGTATGATGTCTTGAACCATTCCCTATGTGGAAATATTCCAAGAGTCACACTATTTGGTTTCCTCAGTTCTTCCTTGGGGATATATGATCAATAATGAACTATATTTCCACTCTAAAACGTGTCCCTATGATTGGGACATTAAATTGGTTCCCCCTAGGTCACCCAAAAACCTGACATTGGTCTCGGTTATTGTGTCATGATGTTAAGGGTCACCCCACAATGTGATATAATCCTATTTTTTAAACATGTCTAATTTTTTATCAAGATTTTCTCCCATATAATTTACTTATAATGTCAATGTTGGGAGGGTCATTTTGGATGACTCCTTCTTTTCTCCCTACTCCCCTACACCCCTCTAATGTGGGATATTTTTTGTTCATATTTCCTTAATGATTTGAGGTATGCTCTCCCCATTACATCCTATTTCTTCTTCCTTTTTATTTCCCACTCAATAATGGTTATTATAGGTTAGGTATTATATGATGATTCCACTGAATTATGGTTGATTCATCCCAAGATAAGGGGATTTATCATTTAGTGGATAGAGGATATTGAGAAATGATTAATTAATTTTATATTTCACGATAAAAACTAATATATTTTGATCTCATTCATTCCATGACTGTGTCATTGACATTTAATATATTATTGGCCATTTTTCTAGGTCTACATGTGTTTCCAATGGGTTTTTATACATTATTTTCTGATGGATTAAATTCATTAAATAAATACTATTAATTATGAAATCTTAATTCTATGAGATAGGGTCATAATGGTTGGAATGTCTTAGTTATAGTATGGTGATGTCATGGAAGGAAAGGGTTAATGAGTGTATAATTAGTATTGAGGTATAAGTACCCTTTAGTACATTACCATAGGTAGCTTTATGTTTGATTGGAATGCATGTATCGTGACATTGTAATGGGTAAAATATATAGGAACTAAGTGTGAAATTAGTGGATTGATTGGATGGATTGGTTCCTCATAATCATATAGAATGTGTTTTACTATTAGTCAATAAAATTAAAATAATCAATAGACTATGTAAAAAAGGATGAAGAGACGTCGATTGAGTTTACTAAAAGTATAGATATGTCATGGAACGGAAAATTGTGGGATCTACATTAAAGCATCGGTTCCTACAGTGGCCTTTTGATTTGAATTTCATTTTGTGGTTTGAATTTTGAGCAGTGGAGTTTGGATTTGAATTTCATTTTTGTGTTTTGAATTTTGAATGGTGTCGATGTAAATTTATCATGTGTGGTTTCCACTTTCCCCTTAAAGTGGATTTTTATAAAAATAATAAAAAAGTGATTTGGAGATATGAAAACCTTAGTTTGGTTCTTCCTATGTATATTTGGAGGGAATTATGGGCCTAGTCCTATAAATAATGAGTTAAATTGTAGTATTTTTCATATATAGTTTGAAGTATCACCTTGATGGGTGGTTTATAGACTAGGCTCATATGGTGAGTATAATACGTTCTCTAGGGCCTTGTGTACTAGGATTTGTGGGTTTTTCAAGGTTATGGGATTGAGTTCTCTCATATGGGAGACTTGTTATGGGACCTTGATATGTGTTATATGAAACATGTTCTTATGGCCTGACCATGAGTTTCTAAGGAGCATGGAGTGTTTTTGGAATTGTGGGGTATTTTGTTATTAATATTGGCTGAGAGAAGTGGTAATTGTAAATGGGTACTCATTCATCTATTTGGGGATAGTATAGGTAGATCATATGTGTTATGAAGACACAATTAAGTTAGTGATTTGATTTAGAAATATGAGTGAATATAGGGTTGGGGTTTGAGAAGCTATATAGTTTCATATTTTAGTGATGTTTTAAGGTTAATAAATGTTTCTTATCATGGAATATATGATGGGGACTACCAAGAATGGGTTGTCCGAAGAGACTCGGTCAGATGATGATGTAATACCCCATGTGTGTAGATATGTTTTTGAGGATAAATAAGATTTCAAATTTTTATTTGTTAAATGGGAGGAATTTAGAACTATGGATAAGAATATAATTTTAGGTGTTAATATACAATAAAAGAATGTTTTGGATGTGGAACAAGGAATAGAAGTTTGATAATGTTCTCAGGATGTCCCCATGGGTCAGGGGTGGCTACAGGAACCTTTGATAATATCACCACTAGCTCAATGGTGGTGCTATATAGTAATTTTGATGGGTTGGACAGGGACACTTAAATTTTATAGGTTTATACCATCTAGCTGCTTCCCATTAAAATTTTAAGAGTTATATTTTCCTCCATAAAAATTTTATAGTTTTGTCCCTCCTATCCATTTATCATTAGTAAAAATGTTCATGGACTCTCCACTGATTTAAATATCTTTCATACCCTTCATTGGGTAATGATCTTGCCTGTTTTCTTTATCAGATAGAGATAAGGTCTTATACTACTTCCTCATCTCTTCATGTTGCTTGTTTTCCTTTGATTTTTCACGTTTTGTTTTATGGATTTGATGGATATTTAACTAAATATTAAGGAAACCAACTAATTTTTATGGGACATTGGTTCTTACTAAAAAGGGGATATCCACAGACAATTTCCACCCATTTCCTCTCATTTTTTTTGTGAAGGTACACCACCATTGGGATTTATATTAAGAACTCTGTAAAAATTTAACTACATTAATTATATAATGGAATACATTGGTTAGATCATCCACATGGGATTATATTTATAGGAAACTATAGACCTATAGTGGTTAATATTTCATGTTTTTATTGCACCATGGTTATAGAGTGGGTTATGCATCTTTACACCTCCATTAAATTACATTTATTAATTAATTATAATTGTTATACATAGTTAATTGTTGGTAGTTGGATTGTGAATGGTCCTGAAGTAGTGATCAAGGCATTTATTGGATTTACAAAATATTAGGTTGTCCATGGAAGATTTTAAAACCACTAAAATAGAAATTGGACAATGATTCAACTCATATACGTGGTTTTTGAAATTTTGTATGGTTTTATAGATGGGTTTAATGATTCACATGGTATATGGTCTCATACCTAAGTTGGTTTACAATATTATATTAAATAAAATTGATTTCTAATTAAACTTAACATTTGAATATAAATAATGGGATTTGGTAATTTAATAAACCAATATAATTGAGAGACAATGGATTTATAGCATGTCAAGTTCCATGTTAGGCCATTGTGAACTATTTACTTTGTAGTCCTTTTTTATGTTACCTTGAGAGTTATTGTCTATAGTGGGTTGTATCTGGAGACTTTGGACACATTGGAACCAATTGGAAGTATATAATTTAGTTTGGTGATCATATTGACCTATCAAGACCCCCAGACATAGACATGATCCTAGATCCATCTCTCAAGATTATCAACATTGAGGATTACCCAAGAGTCATATGAGTTTGTGTTGTGATTATAACCTCTATTATAGCTTTTAATACATTCATGATATGGGTGATGATGGAGAATTTATAGGGAATAAGGACCCCAACTAGGGTTTCCCTTTTCATAGACACATAGTGGACTCTATTGGGTTCCCAAGAGATGCTTGACCCTGGTACGAGGTTGTGATTAGTTTTGGTTAGTGATTATGGGTTAAGCATCAACAAAACCTTGTTTTAGTTTTTATTTATGTATGGAAAGTACCCAATAGGTTAATTTTCATCATATAATTCCTAGATGAGGAAGATCCAATGGGGGTGTTTTATTATATGTTGGTATTCCAGGGATATATTAATTGCATATCTCATATATATGGATTGAGATTTCAAGGAGAATACCTCGGTTCTGTGATACTCATAGGCCATACATAAACCAATAAAACTCTCATACAGGGAGTGTAAAATACTTGTATTTATACCATGGGGACATGGGTAAGTTATATTTTTAGGACGGACCATCCCAACATTCACTGAGATACCTAGACACTTGATGAAGAAGGTATGGTTGATCAGGGTCATAGTACTAGCAATCGACAATGGTACAATACTTCCTTTAGCATAGTACACATGGATTTCTCAAGGATATTTTGGAGTTAGGCCATGGTATATATTATTAATAGTTTGTTTATTTATTTTTTTCATTTTAGTTATTTACTCTTATCATGTCCCATTAATATATAATTGAATTTATTGTAGTGTATGTGACTACATTGGTTGTTCCATACTATGTTTTGTAATCAAACCCTTCTGAGGCCACTACTCCACATGGGTACCCAATATTTCCTCTCTTGTTTGGGCATCATGCGGGGCTATAAACTAAGATCACATTGTCGATATAGAGAATATTTAATATAATTATTTAACAGAGAGAAATAATGGCTAAGTGTGGTAGTTGTGGCTTAGTGTTTTTCATTTTTTCCATTCATTTATCTATATATCCCAGTAACCCAATGGGTGATCACCCAAGTTTGTGAATAAAATCATTCAAGTTGAATTTTTTTGTTTCATATTTATTTATTCTTATTTATTGAGTCTGTGTAATTTTATTTAATATTTTACGTATATTTTTGTTTTTGTATTTTAATGATTATTGGGAACTTTTATAGAGGTGGTATAGTATCCCCATGGTTCATCCTCATAGCATCACCTTTAGTCGACAACCACTGCAATATGAGGAGTGAAACCTATGGAACTATAGTGACCACCAGTCTTTGTGCAGATTATTTTTTTTGTGGTTAATGGTTGTTTTAAATTGGTATCAATGATTTTTTATTTATATTCCTATTAAGAGTAAGGTATTAAGAGAAATATGAATGTGTTATGGCCTATGAAAAATTTCTAGTTAGAGTATCATGAACACATATTCCATTTGGATTTCCAGGTTACTTAGGATGTGATTGATATTTTGGATTTTTATGTTACGTTTGGTATAAATTTCATCCCAATGATGAAAATTTTATTTGAGTTTGTGAATTATCTCCATGGTTTTTAGTTCTTGGTCATATATAAAAATCCTATTATTGGATTTCAACTCATGGTCAAAGTCTTAAGAGTCGTCTTTGCATGCATCATTCTAGAATCAAATAGATTCACATGAAATAGAGGGTATCACTACATTGATACTTATCATTAATGATAATTGATATGTTTTATAATGTGGAAATAACTGAAAATACATAATTTTCTCATAAAGTACTTGGTCAAATTCTACTCAGGTGGACCGATTTGTATTTTAATTTTATTATGATTTTATACCAGGGGGTCTATGGTGGGACACTCATTAACGATGATAATGGTATAGACTCTTGTGCATAGAATGTGTAGTTACCATAGTGGGTTAGGGCAAGAATGTAATTACTAGGCCTTGAACCCCTTATGGATTTTCATTATCAATGTGTGATTATATAATCTTCTAAAAACAACCTATATAGTTTTTTCTATATATCATGGAATGGGTGTTTGTTAAACTGAACCTTGTGGTTTTGCTTATGTGTCAATGATCTTATTTATTATAATACTTTTATGTATAATGTCCAAAACTGATGATATGTGATTCTCATAGGGGAAACCCATATATAGATTCTCATTAATAATTAGTTCCTAATGGATGATGGTTCCTAACAAGTGGTTCTAGTTATATATATATATATCTCTATAGTTACTCGTACATATAGAGTGTGATTCCTGAGGTGAGTATATGATGCCTTATATAGGATTTTATAATATTTTATGTTGTGATTATCGATATAGGATAATGGATAATATCCAAAGAGTTGGAACCTTTCAACATACTAGGATTGTAGGGTAGGTGGGACTCTACAGTTACGCATGATATATGACTCGATATTTTCTGTATTAGAAAATAGTATGGTCAAGGGTATCCCATTAGTGAGGACAACCATTTTTTTAATTATAGAAGAGAAGGCCCCACACAAATAATTTCGGGGGTGGTAAGGGTTTGGGGAAGTGAGAGGATAATTTTTTGTTAATGTTTCAATGATATGGGCTTTTCATAGATTGATATTACATCTATTGAAGTGAATATTCATTATATTGCATAGACACATGCCTAAGGATCATAATTTTTTAGTGTCTTTGAAGACTAGGTACACAATATTCAAATTTTTTGAAATATCATCAAAACCCCCCATAAAGATCTTCTTCTTTAGTATTATTCACAAACACACCCTACATATAATGTTTCTTAATAACCTTGTGAAATAAAACAAAAGAAAGGGTGATATTAGATTCTTATTATTGATAAACAGTGTGTATATGTGTGCATAACATGAACATTAGTGTAAAGGAAAATAAAAATAACATTTAAAAACCATAACTTTCATATCAAAGATCATAATTAGGTGTCTTTGCATAAATAATGGATGTTCATAAGCCATTATTCATAATATAATCAAGGAACATGACCCATAAGGGAATAACATGCAAATAAGACAAAGAATTGAAGAATATACATAATTATAGAATATATTATTTTTGAGAATACCTACCAATTATAGAATATTAGGACCCATGAAATAAATGGGTCTCATAATCAATTACTCATTTCATAAAAGTATAACCCATTGAAAAAAAGATTACTTTCTAATAATTTTATAATGGTACAACTCGTGGAAGAGAAATGGTTTCCAAATACATATTTTAATCATAAAAATAAACCATATATATAGAGAATAATAATGGTATCCCTAGTTAATATTCCTAGTAATGAATAATTACCAGCAAAGGATGTCATCTTATATAGAAAATTATTTTGAAATAAGAGTCGCATAGATTGTTTATTATGGAAAATCTCATTACATTGATAATCACTTTTAATAAATAAAAATTGTATGATATTATAGAAATTTATTAATAGATAATATAATTGAAAATATATAAACGACTCTTCATAAAAAATAATTTTCATGGATTTTCGAAATTCTCATTTTATGAACATGTTAGAAATGAATCATTTCACATTTTTAATAATATCAACATGGGTAGAGTTTAAAAAAATACATGAAGATATATTTCAAAAAAATTCCGGAAAATTAAAATATGGTTAAATATTTATTTATTAAATAATTTTAATATTGTTAAAAAAATTAAATCAATTTTATAAAACATGTTTTCCAAAGAAAAATGGGTTTTGACCAAAGAGACAATTAAAGATGATTTTTCATAAAACATCTATTTGAACTCTTCAAAAAATAATGAAAAGGAAATGATGATAAAAAATATATTATTGTGAAGTAACCAGAATGTAAGAAAATTCATGAGTTTCTTTAGAGGTGAATCATAGGATTTTATCAATATATGATTAAGAATAAACAATCCTAGTAAACAATGAGATTATAACATAAAATCATTACCACTATGGTAACATTGAATTATAAGCCCTATGAAGGAGTAAAATTAAATGAAACATAAAATAGTATGATATTAAAATGAATTAATTTTATTAAATTTCAATGGGTCTATATATACACATCATAAAATTAGATAGTTTAATAACACAACATATGTCTCAAAGAAGGAAAATTGATTCAAAACCTCTCAATGGTTTGGTCACATTTGAACCATAAAACCTGTGAAAGAGAGAACCTAAATTGTGTATATAAAAAAATTATATATAATTATAATAAAATATTTTTATAGAATTTTTATGAATAACATAAATTAAAAAGGTTTTTAATATGACGTTTTCCTCATAAAAGTAAGAAGTGAGATAAAAATATCTTACCTCTTTACTACTATTTTTAATCATAAGTGCAATAAAGAATAAAATCATATGAATATTTAAATATATTTAATAGATGGATTATAATGATATAACCAATCATAGGTTTGGTATATACACAACAAAAAATAAGTGAGTAGTGAATTTTCATGTCTCCCATAAATAAAAGATACACTACAAATCCCTTACCATAAGCCACATATTCCATTGTACACATTTGAAAATCATGTATAATAAATATAATTTTATTATTAATCTATTAAGGAAAAAAAATTTAAATATATATCATATAATATTTGTTTTACCTCTAACATTATTTTAATCATTTATTAAAAATATCACGGTAAAGTCTTGTTTTCGGTAATAAATGCATTGTTGTCATGTATATTTTTATTTAATAATTTTTGTACTATTACATTGATCATAGTTCAATATTTTAGATTATTTTACCCATGATATAAAAATAATAAATATTTTGTATAAATTTATTTGGAGTTATATATAATAATTAGATATGTAATGTTAAATACATTGTTCTTGAAGATAGTAAGTCTTACAAATGCATACAAATTGATTACATTTTCTTAAAGGAATAAAAAAATGGTAAATAATATATTACCATTATAGAATCAATTTTATTAAACATATATCTAATATTTTCATTATAATCATCCTTATTATCATCTGTGTTAATGGTGAACGTACCAGATCGCTTCTTTAGGGGGTAGTATTCTGTACACTTGAACGATGTTATTGTATTCCAAAATTATGGCATGTAAGAAGGCATATGTGATATAATAAATAAAATTTTATAATAATATCATAATAATAATTTATTAAATTTTTCTATTTCATTATATCCATCTATAGATGTTGGTGATGAAAAATTAATAACCTCAGTTTGTGAGACAGTGGTCTTCTATAAACATGAATGATGATGTTCTAACCCATTTGATAGAATAAGTGAAGTATTTAAGTTTTTAAATTAATATAATAACATATTATTATATTAAATATACTGAATATATTATATAATCTTGTTTTAGTATTTATTTCTAGAGGTTTAGTAAGAAATAAAATGAAACTCTCTATTACGGGTGTCTACTATTCATTAGACAATATCATCTCGATTGCAACAAAAGGATTCAAATATATGATTTTTTTACAAAAATAAAGAATATATAATTAGAGTAGGAAATTAATGATTTTTTGTGGGACTTTTATATAAATTTATTTTTCTTGAAGCTAAAGTTTTAGAGGATAGGTGGCCACCTTTTATAAGGGAGGTGAGTGTCTCACTTGTGATTTTTTAAAACAAAAAGGAGTACCCCGATTGTTCAATATTCAAAAGGGTAAAATAAGTTTCATTATACAATATAGATGATATAAGGTATAAAAATATCTATTAAATGTTGGTTGTTGTATTTTCTAACTCATTTTTTATCCTTATCTTCTTTCGTTAACGCACAGGTAAACCTATTTTTTACTATAGCCATGGTAAATAATTTTTATTATTTAAACTACTAATTAAATTAAAAAGATAAATTAACCAAATTTGATAATGTAAATTATGATGATTAAAAATATGGAATCTATATTTACAAAATAAATTCACATAATTTGAAATTTTTAATTTCAAATTAATCTCACAGGAAAGATGATAATGTATGATTTTAAAGAGAAAATGTTGAAACGATTAAAATGTTTTTTATAAAAATTATATATGGAAATGATTAAAAAGACCAAAATTAAAAGAAATGATTTATAATTGAATTATTTTTTATTTTAAAACATATTAAATAATTTGTTATGTTTTAAAAAATTTTAAATTATATAAATTTTCTTAAATAAACTATCTTTCACTATTTATAAAAATCTTAGCTTCTTAGAAAATTATTAAAAATTAAGACTAATTTTTTAAAAAACATATTTCAAAAATTAAAATTAATTTATTCTATTAATATTTGTAAATTTTTCAAAATATAGTTTTAAAATAAGTCTATAGAATATGATGAAACATATTTTTGTAAGAATACATTTTTATGCATAAAATTATATTTCTTCTTAAATCTTATCATGAAAACAAATAAGATGAATGTTAACATATTTTGGAATATATAAAATATAAGTTTCATTTAAATTCTATACCAAAATTTATTTATTCAAATTTTTTAGGTAAAACATGTTTGTGGGAATAAAAATAGTTTTCTAGAAAATGATTTTATTTATTTCAAAATATTTTTCACATTCATTTCTAATTAATTGAATTCCAAATATATATATTTTTATATTTTCATATACCATATATTTTCAAAATTTATTTAAACTTATTCATAAATTCCATTCCAATTGATATGGGATAAAAATCATATTAAGTAATTATATATTAATTATAAGTCATGTTTTAATTAAACTCCATGTTGTGTGAAACACAAGATAAATTATGTATTGTGGGTATTTTTAAATACTGAAAAGGAAAAAATAATTTTATAAAATTACTTCCCATAACCTCAGATTGTATCATTCTACCCCCGTAAAATTAATTTCTCATTTCATATTGTTAACTTTAGTACCAAAAATTGTAGATACATATCTATCATTACATCCTCAAGTTAACACATAGGTTCTTCAAGATGGTTGTATTACCAGATATATTGACAAGGTTATAGGTCTTATTTCTAATAACATTCCCAATTTGATCCAAAATATATACTATTTTTTATCATAACAATGATCACACTCTAGCGAAACAATGATCAATGTACATGTATCACACTGAAAAGTTGTCTGAAAAAATCATTGTAACTGAACAGACATACAAATAGTTTGGTTAAATAGATATTATAAATATTTATCAAAATAATAATTTTAACATAAATTACATAATGGTATCTAAATTTTTTTAAAACATGTAATAAAAAGTATTTTATTAATGTAAAAATGAAAAAAAATATTTATAATAGTAATTATATGCTTCATCATTAATAGTTAAGGAAGTAAAAAATCTATACATAGTATATCCAATGTTTTAAACCAAAATCTATGTTCTATCTTATTTCACTAGTAAATCACTTGATATGAATATCGTAATGGATTTATCTTTTAAAAAACAAGAAATCCCATAATCCAAAGATTGGTAACAACTCTACCTTTCAAGCCCCTGGAATCCCTTAATCATTTTGATGGGTATCACCTCTATTATTATCCTCTAAAGGCCTTGACCTAAATGCAAGTAGGAATCAATGAATACAAAAAAAAATGTTACATGTATTTTACAACTACTCAACTAGAATCCATTGAACATACATGGTCTGGATGATTACAAATATTAAGAATGAGATTTTAATGTAGAGAAATATTTATACATGTATAGTGACAAATGAATTACCACTCTTATCCTTGAAGGAATTTATATTTATAAACATTCATGCAATGATAATATTTATATAAATCAAGGTGTTTTTAGCCAAAAAATTCATCCAATTTTATTTTTATATAACCATTAAAACTATGTAATAAATTTTTTATGATAGAGATAATTAAAACAATATGATTATAAATATTTAATATCCTTGTGGGCTACAATATTTTCTATAAGTTGAACTAAAATATTCTTAGCCTGATGGATATGAATTTGGTCAGTCTGATGGACAAAACACTATTCAATATGATTAAAAATGGCATTAGTTAGTATGATGGAACAAATTCTAATTCAATTTAATGTATAAGACAACAATAATTTGACATTTATAATAATTTAGTTTATAACATTTTTTACACTTAGAAGAAAATGACGTTTTCAAATAAAAAATATTCTAAAATACTTAGTGAATTAAAAGTTATTAAAAAAATTTGAAAAAGTTTTGTGATATTAAAAACAAAGGAAAAGAAAAAGTATAAATTACAAACAATTAACTCAACAATCACCCAATTATTTAAAAATATAAAACACAACACATATAAAAAACTAAAATTGAAAAACTAAAAAACATTTTTTATGATTAAGAACAATAAATAAATTCAGTATAAGAAATATCACCTCTATTTTTATCTTAACACCCCCTTTCATGATAATATCCTTTTGGTCAACATTTTTTATCTGATTGGAAATATTATTAATATGAAAAAATAAAAATATGATCCCCCAACTCATATTATCCCCCTAAATAATATGTCCTCATTAATAATTTCCCCCTTTAAATAATGTATCCACATTTTTTATTTTTAAAGTGAAAATAAGAATGTAACCTATTCTATTAAAATGATAAAATGAATAAAAAATATTGTGATTAAATAAAAATTATTACAAGATAAAAATAAAAAACATACATATATGTAAAATTCCAAAGCATTAAAAAATATTGATAAAATTTTATTAAAAAAATAATTCACTCAAAGTGTTTGAAATAAAAATACATCAAGAGTTCATAAAGAAAAAAATCCATTATTTCATATAGTGCATCTTGAATAAAGATTTTATATTACAGAAATCATCTAGATTATTCTCAGTATCTACCTCTATAAACTATAGATGTGATAGTTCTTCCATTAATATGAATATTTTATCATGTACTATCCAAAAATTATATCTTATTCTACTATAATTATCTTTTGGTTTTCTTCCTCAGTTATATGAAGGTCTTCTTCAAAAGTTAAAATTCTACAAATATGATATTTTTACTTTTGAATATGTTATTTTATTTCATATGTTTAATTATTTTTATGGTTTGATAAATCTATTAAAAATTACATAAACATCATTCTATTATAGACATCTAATGGTAACTTCTCAAAATATTTAGTAATATCAATAGATACTTTCTTATAATATTCAAACTGATCATTTTTATCTTGCATGTATCCATCCACTTGTGTTGTCCATTTAACCATTTTATTGAATATATTTTTTTTATAATGATTAATATTTTAAATAATTTAAGTCAGATACATTATAAAAAATGAATTCATTCAATAACACCAAACACTACAATTGATCATTCAAACTATTATGAATTTGTCTGCACTAGGATTCAATGTTCAGAAGTTGAGGCATGGAATCTGTATTCTGTTTCCAATATTGGAAAATATAATAAATTTTATTCTATGATTCATTAACTTATGTATCATATAAATTTGATGAATCATTAAAAATAGGTTATATATATGTTCCAATAAAAATTTTTATTTATCATTTACATTTATAACATCTGAAACTATAATTACATCATCTTTTTCATCGGTATGATCTTCGAACGTAATTTTCTTATAGGATTCTTGTGCTCTTTATTTTTCTTGTGATAGAGATTTATCATTTATAGATTCATCTAAAACTATATTTTTATTGCACTAAGATGATAAGGATGTAGAAGATGATATTGTGTGTGATGAAATAACTTCTTTTTTTCTTATTCTTTGAATTATTATTCTTATTACCCTTGAATCCCTCTCTCTAACAACATTTCCATTATTTTATATAATTTTTTTTCCTTTTGAGCTATCTTCTTAAACATTAGTTTTAAAATAAATTTACAACTGATAGAGGAGTGCATTTAGGAAATTATTTACAAAATTATTTTTTAATAGATTTATCAAATGAATTTTATACTTGAGTTTTAAATTCAACTTCAAAACCCTTTCCCACATTGACAACAACTAGAAAACATGATGTTTCAATAAATTATAATTTTCTTGATGACTATGAATTTGGAAAATTATTATTGAAAAGAAAAGGTGTTTCAAACCCATGAATTGGTAGAATAAATTATTATATTGAAATTGATTAGGGTATATTGGTTAATTCCTTTTCTACACCATTAATCACATTTTAATCCCCTTTGTTTTAGCATTTTTTGATTAGTTTTTTCATCTTAAATAACTATTTAATTTTTTAACTATATTTATCATAAAATATAATGCATCCCATTAATCATGTGAGAATTATGGATCTCTTAGATTTTTTGATCCTTGTGTTCCATCAATTATGAGAAGTCCTCATCTGACATCGCTTTTTTGGTTTTCTTTGATGCTTAAGAAGAGATGAATTGTATTCCCATTTCCCTTTAACTTATTATTTTTGTTTAAATACATCATAAATGGATATTTCAATGCCTTATTTTTCTAAAATAATTTTTATATTTCGATTGAAAAGTAATTTCATTATCTCAATGGTTTCTTCTTCAATCAATGAAACCTTTTATTTCACTACAAAATCCTGGTTCATTATTTGAAACACATTCACATAATAAACCATGATTTTATTTAGGAAAGATGAAGATATAAGGATTATGGACTTCATAGGGGTATGAATCTCCTTCAAAAAAACCATAACTAAATTAGTGACATTATAAACTGTTAATTTTTATCTTTGACAAAAAATAATGAAAATAATCAAATCCATTTCATCTTTTAAACCAAATCATAGAGAGGATTATATTTATCTAACAACTTCTAGATAATTAAATCCAAATAATCTATTTCAATATATATTTTTTACCATACTTGAACATATTTAACATATCAAAAAATAGAATCGTACTAATCATATAATGATTTACATATCAAAACTTCCTTTAATACTTCTTTTTTTTAAAATTCATTAGCATAATCCATCATTCTAATATTGATTTTGAGAAGAACTACTCAGAATAAATAAGTGATTCAGACTAATTAAAAAAATTTAGGGCTAAAAATAAAACATTGAGGTGGGAGTCAAGAGTGAAATATATAAAATAAATATGGGACATAATTTACCGTGGACTTATATATGGGCTCATGGAGTGACCACTCTAATTTTAGAGATAAAACTACTTATATTTAAACATTATATTGATGTGATGATTAATATTAATCTTCAAATGAATAAATAAATATTCTAAACTTTTAATAATTTAATATGATATATATTCCTTACAGTAAATTATTTTCCTATTTCATTAACATTAAATATTTCTAAAAATTCAAATTTTGAAAACAGAAAAAATTATATGAAACCACATGGAAAAAATAAAATTTATGGTCAATTGTTAATACAAAAAGACATGAAAAATAACTCTTAGAGTAAAAACAGTCTTTCAGTTTAAATAATTAATATAGTAACATTTTATTCTTTATTTTTATAAAATAAGTATAATATGATAATATTTATAAAAAAAATATTATCAGAAATGTTTTAGTACGAATAATTTTTCCATATATTTCCAAATTAAGTTTTGATTCCAGAAATAAAATTAGTATACTTTTCTACACTTAAATGTTAAATGTTAAAAAATATAAGGAATACTATAATCTTATAAAACAGTTTTTTTTTTAAAAAACTAGAACAAATTCACCCCCTCTGTGGAAATGGAGTCTATTAATTTAAGTATATTTCTAAAAAAAGTATATGTGAATGATCTCATAGTATTGATCACTCCTAAATATTTTTTACTATTGGAACAAGATGGTTTAGTAAAAATATTATTAATATTTTTAAGCCTAATGACTACTTTTAAGATGATCTATACTTTTTTGTGTTTTCCTAAAAGAAATGGTTTCTTATTTCTATGTGATTTTCATATGTGTGATGTGATGAGTTTTTACTTAATGAAATGTAACTTCTATTATAACACAATATTTTTGTTTTACTAAAACTCTTGTCATACCCAGTGAGTTTGTGTTTCATCCACAACACTTGAGAAAAACAACATACAATTTCCACATATTCATCTTCATCAATGAAAAGTGTTAATAAATGTTTTTTCTTTCTAGACCCTTACATATAACCTTCACTAAGAAATTACATCTTAATGATATACACTTTCAATCCTTTATAGAACCAAAATATTCATCATCCAATCAAAATTTTCATTAAATATAATTTTAGGAAGATTAAAATAAACATAAATCAATAGTTCCCTTAAGATAATTAAATATTCCTCTCACTACTATTATGTTGGACCATTTTTGATTATCATGATATCTTGTATATTAGAATACATAAAACATTAAATTATAATGACAAGATATTCTATAAAGAAAACATCCAATCATTCATCTAAATATATTTTGATCAATAAGTTTATTAGATTCATTAATATCGAATGTATTTGTGGTTCTCATTGGAAAATGTTACTTTTATTATTTTCGTAATGTTTATTATTAATATTTTACATATTCATTTTTTTAAAGTCCCTAGTAGTTTTTCAGATATTTGAAATCCTAGAAAATATGTATGATCTCATATAATCCTCATTTCAAACACATAAAACATATTATCATCAATTAATATGTAAAATATTTTTGATATGAACCAAATATAATTTCATTGAAAAATATTTGAACAATGATGATTTTTTAGACATATTTTTTAAAAAGAGATAGACCAAAATCACACTTAAAAATATGTTTTGAAATAAAATTCCAATTAGTCAATCATGCATATAAGGCCTCATCCTTAAACCTTACTTAATCTTGAGTTATTACAAGATTACACATTGATGATCTTTTCGGGTTTAGAGTTTTAGAGAATTATATCATAAAACATGCATTACATTCCACATATAAACAAAGTGGTTACATAATGATAGTATTCTTAATTCCCATCAATGGAAACATATTTAAAATAAACATGGATTCTTTCTTGACACTTCCTTGACACTATCATCATATCATGTACCTTTCCCTTGACCTGTGAAAAACATTCCAAAAAAACTTGGGATTAGCATAAAAAGCTCAGTAAGGGATATAAAAATATGGAAAGGAAACATGGGTACATATATAAATAAGGATGAGATCATAATTTACCCATAAAACATAAGCACTTTAACATACCTCATCAAATCATGAATAAATCATAGAAATCATAAGACATAAAGGTAACTTGAGGAATTCATAACATTCTTACGTAGGGAGTAACCCTCTTGGTTACGTTTGGAATACCCATCACAGTATATTCCCTAAAATCATTTCGGATAAACCTTAACGTTTCACTTCATCGCGTTACCCAATGCATTGGAGAGCTATATCGGGCTCACCCGCCCTTAGTTTATCACGGAACCACACGTTTTCATAATAATGCCCAATAACCTCAACATAATCATATCACATAAAACATGCATAAAGGAAACATAACATTCCCACCATTCAAACATAAGATATCAATACAACACATTGATATAAAAACATTATGAAAACAATTTTCGATAAAAGAATAGTAAAACATGGTATTTATTTTTCTTTTAAAAAAAGTATGGCTTGTAGCGGAAGCCGAAACTCAAATAATGGTCACGGTGGCGGATAAGTCGTTGTCGCCGCATACGTATGAAAAAAACATTCCCTTTTGTCGTTTAGTAAACACTTCGTATAAAAAAGATTCCTTTTGAATAAACGTAAAAGTCAAAGGGGTTTATACACCATATAAAAGAAGGTTGTGTATAAAACAAAATATGCCTCAATGAAAGGAGATTGAGAGGAAGTCCCATACCTCGGGTCCGAATTGACTCGATCGTTCTTTAATGTCCTGAATAATAAACTTGAGTTAATTTCTACTTGCATAAGAACCTTTTTCAAGTTTATTATTCCTTTTATATCACTTATAACCATGTCATGAACACTATGTAATTATTTAAGTTAATAACGGTCGTTTTAACGATCATTGGTACTTGAGTCAAAAATAAAACCTTTATAATTACAAGTTGTTCATGTATCCATTATATCCAGAATTATAATCATGATTTATATATCATATATATCCAGTATATACATGCATTTATAATATTACATAATCATTTAGAGGTAAGAAATGAAATGCACCCTTCATGGAGACGGTAAGTCGTACGTACGCATGAACGCTACATTCATTTCTATTTCGTATTTTATGGAATGGAATCATAATGATATAAAGGTATATTATAATTCCAGTATAATATCATATATAATATCATATTTCCATCCTTTATATGTCCCACATATGGTATTTAACGAATCAAATCACTTTGAGGGGGCGGTAGTCCGCACTTCCTTAAATAAAGATATCGCGTTTACCCATAATGGAAACCACAAAGGTATGCCCAAAATGAAAAATACAGAAGCTTAAGTAAAACATAAACATATTATATATCATATATAAATATAGTGACATCTTAATGGCCACCTTTGAAGGTGTTAAAGGAATGTTGAACAATCAATGTTTCGGGAGGCATAAATTCACCATCCACGGAAACCGTATGTTCGTTAACCATTAGATGTAGGTGTGTGTAAGTGTAGCTCAAATCCTTATTATAACAACATCCTAGTATATTGAGGATACTGGATTTTTTACAAAATAAAAGAATAAAAAGAGTTTAGGGGGTTGGAGAAGCAAAATAAAACAAAAGGACTCAAAAGAAGACATTACCTTAAAATCGGGTAACTCCCTTTGGTTTCAGCTCAAAGGCTTCCTTGGGAAGACTTCTGCCCAAAGTAATGCTTCAAGAAGTAATATAGGGAAGTGGAGAGACAAAATGGGCCGGGGTTGGCCGACCCAAATGCTTTGAAAGTGTGGGTAAGGAGGTAGAGGTGGGGGCCTTTTATAAGAGGAGAGGAGGGGCACTCTTGGAAAATAAAGATAAGTTACTTTATTTTAAATGCGTTTCAGATTCAAAAGGTCCCAAATTGATATAATTCTAGGATAAGGTGATAAGGGTTCGAAATACACTCATACAATAGGTTTTGGACATGTTTAGGTCTTATATATTACATTATCGTTCCATTTTATTTAAATCGTTAAATAATGAGGTCATCACTGCATCATCATGATGTCATAAATAATTTAATTTATTTAATGTCTAAAAATTATAAAAAAATACTATGATGTAGGAAAGATTTTTATCTTTATAATGAATATTTATAGTCAAATATCTGACTTGTATAACCCCATGTAAAAATTGTTTTAGTAAAACACCTTGTGTGTGTGTCATTTTTACTTTAACATTTAATAAAAAGTTATTTATGTCATTTCTCAACCAAAGTGGCTCCATGGGGTCCCCAAGTTGACCCATGGCTTTTCTGGGTCGGACATGACACAACCAATGAGGGTAGGATATGTGTCAAGCTCATCTCATTTTATTAAAGCATTATTTTTACCTTAAACTACACTAATTACCACTAATCGCGATTAAGAACTTAAGAGTTACTATTCACCAAAAATTTATTTCAATCTCATTGAACCACATTTTACTTCTTAATGACAACCATGTATGTCGGATTTTTGAAATTCAAAACACAATGATGGCAAAATTTCATTTAAACGGATAAAATCAGTTTTTATAAGTACCACATAGTGGTTTCACTATTTATCAAAAATTGAAGTTTTTCAGAAAATTACCAAAAATTCACCCTAAGCTATATTTGATATTCCGAATTCTAAAATGAAGTCTATTTTACAAAATTCAAAACATATAAGTCACATTAATTAATTTAATAATTAATTCCCGCTGTCAGAGCAAATAGCGTGTTTTTATAAAATAATAAGTATCAAAAGATTGACACCAGTTTAAGTCTAATTTCAAAGTGAAATTGATTCCAATGACCACCATTGGATTAAATGGTAAAAATATATTAAGATTACACATTAAGACCAATTCAAAAGATAATCTAATCATATAAATAAATTAGATTAAGAAGCAGTTTCGATGTAAAATGCAGTATTTTTCACTATTCATTAAAAAATGAACATTGTCTGAAAAATACCAAAAATTCACACAAAGTAAATTTTGATGTCCCAATCATAAATAATAAGTTTATTTTGACAAACATAGATTATAAAATTTTCAAAAGACATATTTAAAAAGGGTTTTCCATCAAAAGGCAGTAAAACAATCTTTTAAAAATATTAGTGTATTCCATGCTTAAGATTGGATTTATTTTTATTTTAAGCCTCTAAAACACTATATTAATCATTAATAGACATATATAAAAATATATATTATTGATTACTTACTTGGTATGTTACATCCTTCCCCCCTTTAGAAAATCGTGTCCCCGCAATTTATTTACTTATCGAATAAATGGGGGTACTTATCCCTCATTGCATTTTCAGATTCCCATGTTGCCTTATCCATCATGTGGTTTTTCCACAAAACCTTTACCAGCTTAATCACCTTATCCCGTAACACTTGCTCCCTATGGTCAAGAATCTAGACCGGTTGTTCCTCATAAGATAGGTTCTCTTCCAACTGAACTACCTCTGGACTCAAAACATGAGATGGATCTCGCATATACTTTCTCAACATCGAAACGTGAAAAACATTGTGTACCTGAGATAAACTCGGAGGTAAAGCCACCCGGTATGCAACTGATCCAACTCTCTCTAGAATTTCATATGGTCCAATGAACCTTGGACTCAGCATTCCTTTCTTACCAAATCGAATCACACTTTTCCATAGTGAGACTTTGAGAAAAACATGATCACCTACCTCAAAAGATAGATCCTTCCTCCTGTTGTCTGTATAACTCTTCTGCCTACTCTGAGCTGTTCTCATGTGCTTCTGTATCAGCTGAACTTTTTCTGCCATCTCTTCTACCAATTCTGGTCCCATCAACTTCCTTTCACCCACTTCATCCCAGAAAGCTGGAGTTCGACACCGCTTCCCATATAATGCCTCAAATGGTGCCATCTATATACTGGAATGAAAACTGTTATTATATGAAAACTCAACCAAAGAAAGATGTTGGTCCCAACTTCCCTGAAAAACCATTGAGCAAGAACGTAGCATATCCTCCAAGGTCTGAATTTTTCGTTCTGACTGCCCATCTGATTGGGGATGAAAAGATGTATTATAATTTAATTCAGTACCCAGCGACTTCTGAAGGCCTTTCCAAAAGTTAGAAGTGAACCTGGGATCACAATCAGATACAATGGAGAGAGGAACTCCATGTAACCTGACTATCTCTTTAATATACAAACGGGTAAGTTGATCTGGGGAAAAAGTATCTCGTATAGCATGGAAATGAGCAGATTTGGTCAAGCGATCAATAAAAACCCAGATTGCATTATTACCTCGAGATGTCTTCGGTAATCCAACAACAAAGTCCATGGATATATTCTCCCATTTCCACTCTGGCACTGGTAAAGACTGAAGCATCCCTTTCGGTAACTGCCGCTCTGCTTTAACCTGTTGACATGTCAAACACTTCACAGTAAAATCAGCAATATCTCTTTTCATTCCATCCCACCAGTAATACTCCCGCAGATCTCTGTATATCTTAGTACTGCCAGGATGAACTGAAAACAAAGAACTATGAGCTTCACATAACAACTCTCTCTTCAACTGTGAATCACAAGGCACACACAATCTCTTCCCAAATCTCAAAACGCAACCATTATCAATGTTGAATTCAGGAAACTTACCTTTCTAAACTAGCTCTACCTTTTTTCTGCAACTCACTGTCTTGCTTCTGTGCTTGCTTGATTCTATCTGATAGAGATGATTTCACTGATACCTGAAACAAAACAGAAGAACTTCCTACACCAACAACTTCTATGCCAAATTTCATCAAATCCTTAACCAAAGGATTATGTTCCAAAGGCAACATTGCTAAAGAAGCATTACTTTTTCGACTCAAAGCATCAGCCACTTTATTTTCTTTTCTCGGATGGTAATGAATTGTACAATAATAATCCTTGATTAATTCCAGCCATCTTCTCTGTCTCATGTTTAACTCCTTCTGAGTGAATATATACTTTAAACATTTGTGATCGGTATATATTTCACACTTTACTCCATACAAATGATGCCTCCAGAATTTTTAAAGCAAAAACAACAACAGTTAATTCCAAATCATGTGTAGGGTAATTTACCTCATGAGTTTTCAACTTTCGTGTAGCATAAGCAATTACCTGATCATTTTGCATTAGGACACAACCAAGTACTTTCAATGAATCATCACTGTAGATAACAAACTCCCCATTTCCAGAAGGTAGTTCCAAAACTGGAGCATTCACCAATCTTCTTTTCAGTTCCTGAAAACAATCATCACATTCTCTTGTCCAGATAAACTTAACACCCTTTCGATTTAGCTTCATCATTGGACTAGATAACCGTGAAAAATTTCTAACAAACCTTCAGTAATA
Organism: Viscum album; assembly: GCA_963277665.1. Taxonomy (NCBI): domain Eukaryota; kingdom Viridiplantae; phylum Streptophyta; class Magnoliopsida; order Santalales; family Viscaceae; genus Viscum; species Viscum album. Next base: position 1,597,739,623 of record OY728150.1, read on the forward strand.
GCCTGCCAAACCAAGGAAGCTACGAATCTCAGTTACATTTGTGGGTCTTGGCCATTCTTCAACAACTTTTGTTTTAGCAAGATCAACAGTTATTCCATCCTTTGAAACAATGTGACCCAGGAAAGAAATTTGTTGTAACCAAAAATCCCACTTGATAAATTTCCCATACAATTTCTTTTCTTTTAAGGTTTGCTAAATGACCCTTAAATTTCTTTCATGTTCTTCTTTACTTTTAGAAAACACCAAAATATCATCAATAAAAACAACCAACAAACTTATACAAGAACTCATGGAAAATTATATTCATTAAGTCCATGAATACAGCAGGTGCATTGTTTAGCCCAAAAGGCATTACTACAAATTCATAATGGCCATATCTCGTATGGAACGTGGTCTTCGGAATATCTTCCGCCTTTACCTTCAGCTGATGGTACCCCAATCTCAAGTCAATCTTTGAAAAAAACTGAGCTCCCTGGAGCTGATCAAACAAATCATCAATATGAGGCAAAGGATATTTGTTCTTAACAGTGATATTATTCAAGGCCCTATAATCAATGAAAAGTCTCATAGAACCATCTTTCTTTTTAACAAATAAAATAGGATCACCCCATGGTGATGTTCTAGGTCGAATGAAACCTTTCTCTAATAAATCTTGAAATTTCTCCTTCAACTCTAAAAGTTCAATTTGAGCCATTCGATAAGGGGGTTTTGAAATTGGCTTAGAATCAGGAACTAAGTCAACAGTAAACTCAACTTCCCGATCTGGTATTATTCCAGGCAACTCATCAGGAAAAACATCAGGATACTCATTTACCACTGGCACATCATTAATCTGAACAGTTCCTTTATTTTCAATGATGTGTGAAAGGTAACATTCATTTCAATCTTTTACAAGTTTCTTGGCCTCTTGATAAGTTATCAACAGTAAGGGTTCATTCTTGTACACAAACTGAAAGTCTTTCTGAAAAGAAACTTCTTTAGCTCTATAGTCAATCTTAGAATGGTAAATAGAGAGACAATCTATACCCAGGATAACATCAAACTCTACTAGAGGTAGAACAATAAGGTTTTCATGTAGGTTCTTTCCACAGATAAGGATAGGAAGATTCTTATAAATTTTTTTTGCCTCAACATTTCCCCCAGGTGTCTTTACCACAAGTTCATGAGTCATTTATTGAGATGGTATTCCCATTTTACTAGAAAAGTTTTCAGAGATGAAAGAATGTGTAGACCCCGAATCAAACAACACACTGGCATAATCTGAAAAAACAAACAAAGTACCTAATACAACTTCATTTGACGGCCCGACATGTGCTGAAGTAGTTGCAAAGGATTTCACCACCCATCAGCTAGCACAGGGTCAGATGATCCTCTGAATGATGGGGGATGTTGCCTCATGAAATGTTCCACCACTGAAATGTTCCTCTGCGGTTGATCTAGCTGATCTTGTGCATGGATACCACCTCCATTTATCGCTTGAGTCAACTGCGCCATTACTGCAACAAACTGTTCAGTTCCAATTCCGACCATCTCAGGATACTGATTTGGAAGGTTATTTCCTTCTGTATGCCTTCCTAGCACTGCTTCTCTATTTCCTCTACGGAAAACCATTCTGAACAAACATGTCTTAGATGAAGAAACATGGTAATCTTTAAATGCTACATCACATCAAAAAAAATATTTTTGGATAGTCATTTAATATAATTCTAACTCCTAAAGTTATCTAAACCGACCTTTGATACCAAGTATAAGGCCCCAGCCTTAAACCTTACTTAATCTTGAGTTATTACAAGGTTACACATTGAGGATCTTTTCAGGTTTAGAGTTTTAGAGAATTAGATCATAAAACCTGCATTACATTCCACATATAAACAAAGTGGTTACATAAAGATAGTATTCTTCATTCCCATCAATGGAAACATATTTAAAATAAACATGGATTCTTTCTTGACACTTCCTTGACACTTTCATCATATCATGTACCTTTCCCTTGACCTGTGAAAAACATTTCAAAAAAACTTGGGATGAGCATAAAAATCTCAGTAAGGGATATAAAAATATGGAAAGGAAACATGGGTACATATATACATAAGGATGAGATCATACATTACCCATAAAACATAAGCACTTTAACATACCTCATCAAATCATGAATAAATCATAGAAATCATAAGACATAAAGGTAACTTGAGGCATTCATAACATTCTTACGTAGGAAGTAACCCTCTTGGTTACGTTTGGAATACCCATCACAGTATATTCCCTAAAATCTCTTCGGAGAAACCTTAACGTTTCACTCCTTCGCGTTACCCAATGCATTAGAGAGCTATATCAGGCTCACTCGCCCTTAGTTTATCACGGAACCACCCGTTTTCATAATAATTCCCAATAACATCAACATAATCATATCACATAAAACATGCATAAAGGAAACATAACATTCCCACCTTTCAAACACAAGATATCAATACAACACATTGATATAAAAACATTTTAAAAACCATTTTCGATAAAATAAAATTAAAACATGGTATTTATTTTTCTTTTTAAAAATGTATGGCTTGTAGAGGAAGCCGAAACTCAAATAATGGTCACGGCGGCAGAGAAGTCGTTGTCGCCGCATACGTATGACAAAAACATTCCCTTTTTTCGTTTAGTAAATTCTTCGTATAAAAAACATTCTTTTTGAATAAACGTAAAAGTAAAAGGGGTTTATACACCATATAAAAGAAGGTTGTGTATAAATCAAAATATGCCTCAATGAAAGGAGATTGAGACGAAGTCCCATACCTCGGGTCCGAATTGACTCGATCATTCTTTAATGTCCTGAATAATAAACTTGAGTTAATTTATACTTTCTTAAGAACCTTTTTCAAGTTCATTATTCCTTTTATATCACTTATTACCATGTCATGAACACTATGTAATTATTTAAGTTAATAACGATCGTTTAAACGATCATTGGTACTTGAGTAAAAAATAAACCCTTTATAATTACAAGTTGTTCATGTATCCATTATATCTAGAATTATAATCATGATGTATATATCATATATATCCAGTATATAAATGCATTTATAATATTACATAATCATTTAGAGGTAAGAAATGAAATGCACCGTTCATGGAGACGGTAAGCCGTACGTACGCATGAACGCTACTTTCATTTCTATTTCGTATTTTATAGAATGGAATCATAATGATATAAAGGTATATTATAATTCCAGTATAATATCGTATATAATATAATATATAATATCATAGTTCCATCCTTTATACGTCCAACATATGGTATTTAACGAATCAAATCACTTTGAGGGGGCGGTAGTCTGCACATCCTTAAATAAAGATATCGTGTTTACCCATAATGGAAACCATAAAGGTATTCCCAAAATGAAAAATACAGAAGCTTAAGTAAAACATAAACATATTATATATCATATATAAATATAGTGACATCTTAATGGCCACCTTTGAAGGTGTTAAAGGAATGTTGAACAATCATCGTTCCGGGAGGCATAAATTCACCATCCACAGAAACCATATGTTCGTTAACCATTAGATGTAGGTGTGTGTAAGTGTAGCTCAAATCCTTATTATAAAAACATCCTAGTATATTTAGGATACTAGATTTGTTACAAAAGAAAAGAATAAAAAGATTTTAGGGTGTTGTATAAGCAAAATAAAACAAAAGGACTCAAAAGAAGACATTACCTTAAAATCGTGTAACTCTCTTTGGTTTGATCTCAAAGGCTTCCTTGGGAAGACTTCTGAACAAAGTGAGGCTTCAAGGAGTAATACAGGAAAGTTTAGAGACAAAATGGGTAGGGGTTGGCCGAGCCAAAGGCTTTGGGAGTGTGGGTAAGGAGGTAGAGGTGGGGGCCTTTTATAAGAGAAGAGGAGGGGCACTCTTGGAAAATAAAGATAAGTTACTTTATTTTAAAATGATTATCGGATTCAAAAGGTCCCAAATTGATATAATTCTAGGATAAGGTGATAAGGGTTCTAAATAAACTCATAAAATAGGTTTTGGACATGTTTAGGTCTTAGATATTTCATTATCTTTCCATTTTATTTAAATCGTTAAATAATAAGGTCATCGCTGCATCATCATGATGTCATAAATAATTTATTTTATTTAATGTCTAAAAATTATAAAAAAATTACTATGATGTAGGAAATCTATTTAGCTTTATAATGAATATTTATAGTCAAAAATCTGACTTGTATAACCCCATGTAAAAATTGTTTTAGTGAAACACCTTATGTGTGTGTCATTTTTACTTTAGCATTCAATAAAAAGTTATTTATGTCATTTCTCAACCATAGTGGCTCCATGGGGTCCCCAAGTTGACCCATGGATTTTATTGGTCGGCCATGACACAACCAATGAGTGTAGGACATGTGTCAAGCTCATCTAAATTTATTAAAGCTTTATTTTTTCCTTAAACTACACTAATTACCACTAATCGCGATTAAGAACTTAAGAGTTACTATTCACCAAAAAATTATTTCAATCTCATTGAACCACATTTTACTTCGTAATGACAACCATGTATGTCGGATTTTTGAAATTCAAAACACAATGATGGCAAAATTTCATTTAAACGGAAAAATCAGTTTTTATAAGTACCACATAGTGGTTTCACTATTCATCAAAAATTGAACTTTTTCAGAAAATTACCAAAAATTCACCCAAAGCTATATTTGATATTCCGAATTCAAAAATGAAGTCTATTTTACAAAATTAAAAACATATAAGTCACATTAATGAATTTAATAATTAATTCCCGCTGTCAGAGCAAATAGCGTGTTTTTATAAAACGATAAGTATCAAAAGATTGACACCAGTTTAAGTCTAATTTCAAAGTGAAATTGATTCCAATGACCACTATTAGATTAAATAGTAAAAATATATTCAGATTACACATTAAGAACAATTCAAAAGATAATCTAATAATATAAATAAATTAGATTAAGAAGCAGTTTTGATGTAAAATGCAGTATTTTTCACTATTCATTAAAAAATGAACATTGTCTGAAAAATACCAAAAATTCACACAAAGTAAATTTTGATGTCCCAATCATAAAGAATAAGTTTATTTTGACAAAAATAGCTTATAAAATTGTCAAAAGATAGATTTTAAAAGGGTTTTCCATCAAAAGGCAGTAAAACAATCTTTTAAAAATATTAGTGTATTCTATGCTTAAGATTGGATTTATTTTCATTTTAAGCCTCTAAAACACTATCTTAATCATTAATAGACATAGATAAAAAATATCTATTATTGATTACTTACTTGGGATGTTACAATGCATACCACTTAGAGCAGCTTTAAATCAATAATGTTACATAGTTTTTTAAAAACATTATCTCGATTTTCAATATTTTCAAAACCATGAGATGATTATGTGTAAACTTATACAAGTACATATCCATTAACGAATTCATAGCCCTCATTCATTTCATATATTTTGAGATTATGAAATGCATCATATACTAGAATTATATGAATAACATGATATATAGATACTAGAGAATAATTTTTCTCAGATCCTATGCCTACTTGTTGATTATATTCATTATCAACAAGCCTAGATTTTTATCAAAAAATTATACCATTTTCGTAACATTTTTTCTGAAAACACCATTATACTCTAATTGAAGAATTATCTTTACATCTTTCAAGAAAATCCCAAACTTAATTTATCTCAAGATACATGAGTTCATATTTTAATTATTTTATCTAGTATTCACCACCTAAATCCTTACATGTGACCTTATGATTTAATTGATAAAAAAACTAGAAAAAAATTAAATTTCAATTATCAAAGAACCCCTTGTTCTAACTATTTGATCTATATCACCATTGATATTATCACTATTTTTATTCATTGGAAATAATTTGTTTCTTTGGATTACAAAATAGTATTCTTCAATAACATGTTGAATTTCATATTTATGTATAAATTTATAAATATATTAATCATTTTTCTCTCATCCCAAAAAAATTATATCATAGGTTGAAAATCATTTTATGAAATTACATCCACAGATCTGGGTAGAGTTTATTTGAAAATAAAAGGATCAGCTTCATTAAACCAAACATGTATTCATTCATCAATAGTACATGTGTTTTTATTGAAAACCATATATGTCATACCATGTGTAGAATAACCAATAAATATTCCTTCATTATTTTATGGGAAAAAATAATGTATATAATCTTTAGTATTCAAAATAAATAATTTACTTCAAAAAAATTGATGTATGAAATCTTTGGTTTTCATCTAGTCCAAAACTCATAATGGGTTTTATTAATAAATGGTTATAATAAAACATTATTTATAGAATTATAGGTATTAGTAGCTACATCGGCCAAAAACATATTTACCAATTGAGTATTCACAAAACATGGTCCTAGTAATGTACTAAATAATTATATTTCTTCATTCATCTACACCATTTTTTATGGAGTTCTAAGTGAAAAAAAGTTCACTAAAATAATATTTTTACTGAAAAAAAGTTCTAATTCAAAAATTTAAAAAATTTCCACCATGATCAATACAAATAGATTACAAGTAGTGTATTTTATCATTTTTAATATGGGATACAGATGTTTTAAAACAACCTAAGGCCTAATAATTCATTACTAGAAAATATACCAAATTATATCAAGTGTAATATTCAAAAAAATCATATAAACAGTGATTTCCACAAATACACCCTATTATTGTCTAACCAAATAAGTCCACATGTACTATCTTTAAATCATAGAAGGTTTTGACATAGCTTATATATTTATAATAGTTGTTGTGTTACTTTAAAATTTGACAAGTTCAGAGAATTTTAGTGTATCAAGCATGTGTTCTAGAAGATACTTAACTAATAATTTCTTATACAACATTGCTAAAGTTCTTTCATTAAATTTTCCTAATATTCTATTTGATAACCATTATTTTCCCTCCATCTCACTAAGTCAATGTCGGTGATGGATTTTAATGTATTCATATTTTAGTTTATAAAAATACTCACACTAATTAGGAGAAATGATAAATTCCTCTTTATAAATATGAACAGTAAATTCATCATTCATGAAGTTCACAAGATAACTTTAATAATAGAATTGGATTATTATTATATTTTTGTTCTTAGGTCCTAAATATTAAAATATTTTAAATTAATTATTTTAGAAGAAAAAAATGTTACCTATTATAATCATTTTTTCTTGAAAATTATTTCCAAATGTTACTTTTCCACCTTTAAACTTTATAATCATATTAAAAATGTATTTATTTCTCAGAATGTGTTTAGAGAAACCACTTTCCATGTACCAAATATTTTTTCTATCAAATAAATTAATTAGTTTTATGATAACAAAAAAAATTGTTTTTAGCTATTTCATTTCCAAACTTTTCTGTTGAAAAACTATCCAAATTAACTATAAAATTAGCATTTTTAAAGAACATTTAATCATTATTAGTACATTGAACATAATTCATCACATTTTTTGTTCATTTAATAAAAACTCAATTTTTTTTTTCTTCTTTTCATCATTACATTTCAATCCATCATCATACTGCACAATAGTTCCAATCAAATCATTAATATATAAATGATCAATCCATATATTATTATCCCAAATAGTCCATTTAGAATAAAAATCAACAGGCATGATCTCATTAATATTTTACATTATGATTTCATCTATAATATTCTTCAAACAAAGAGACTATAAACTACTTACAATTGTCATAAACCATTGCTATGGTATTGATAAATTTTCTCTAGGTATAAGATCAATTTCTTAATAATCATTAGGATCCATTGATCTTCTAGTTTTAATAACCATATAAGTTACAAAATGAGTTTCCTCCAACTTCATCCAAATTATATTTTCAACTTCAATAGATGATATCTGAATATAGATGTTTCTAGTCCTAGAACATAATATAGTGTTATTAACTATTTTATTCAACTGATATTACAACTTATCTTGAATAGTAAAAGTAGTATCTTATTTCTCAAGAATATTATAACTGCCTCTTGAAATCACATAATAGTGAACAAAAATATTAATAAAAAAAATGTCATGATTTTACACTAATACACATAATCAGTACAATAAAATATTGTTGGTCTTCTCGGATTCATATTCATTAGAGTACCAATATTTAAACAAACTATCTTATAGGTATAAAATACACTCTAAAATTTATATGTTACTATAATAAAATTTTACCCACAATAACTTTTTAAAATGATTCATAACATTGAGTAATAAATTGTTAACTCATTGAAATTAAAATAGCATATATTCCACTAATATATATTTTTTGATCATAAGAGTGTACAATGGTAAAAATAGTGTGTGAATTGTAGTATAAAAATCAAACTAACATAAAATCCCAAATCATCGTTTTTTATGAATATCAGACTCTGCCATCATCAATGGATAAAAGTATATATACCAGACTCATAATTATTTTGATAAATTATTATGTCTCAACTCAATTACAAACAATCTGATTAAATAGATTTTTTAATGATTTAATAAATAATACATTTTAATATAATTTTCAAATTGAATATAATAATTGTTAAAACAATTAATAATAGATCATATAATAAAGTAATAATAACTTATAATATTTTTTTAAAAAAAATACTCTATACCATTGGAGTTAATGAAGTCAAAAATAATATGTTAAAATATCCATGGTTTTCAACCTAGATATATGGTCATCCATTCCGCAGAAGGAAATACATGGTAATGAACATCAAGAAATATCTATATTTATTTAATAGGAAATCGTTGAATTTGATGTTCTATAAGCATTATGTCTTCCAATTTCCCTGAAGACCTCGATTAGCTTGATTGGTATCACATATCTTCATATCATGGGATATGATTGATCAAAACACACATTGTAATTATCATATGAAAAAGAAAAACTTTTCTGTGGATCTTATAATCCCACACACAGAATCTATATAACATAAACTCAATGGAAGATTAAAAATATTAATAATGAAATTTTTAGGAAGAGATATATTTTGACATGTTGAGATACAAATGAATCAGCATGAAGTTCCTCAAATACACTTCAATTTTTTGGAATCCATCAAATATCCATATTTCCATGAATCTCGGAGTTGGATGAAAAGGCCTCAAATAAAAATTACTAGACTTATTAAAAAACATCTCCATCTGATATCATTTTGATAGAAAAATTAAAATGATGTAATAAATTCCATCCAATAGAGATAATCATAATAATAGGATTATAATAATTCAACCATCTCATAGGAAACATTGTTTTTTGTAGGATGTACTAAGATGTGGTTAGCTTGATGAATATGAATTATTTAATTATTAAAGATATAACAATAGTCAATATGATAAACTATACATTATTCATTCCATTATCAAACTCTTAGACATCCCAATGTATTGGGCTATAATAATATTAATTTTATATTTATTTATTTATAAATAATTCTATGTTCAGTAGAAAAAGATGTTTAAAAAAATAGTCATCCATACATGGGAAATTCAATGTAAGTAAAATAATATTATTACAGGGTTTTGGTGGCATTCAAATCTATTGTAAGTTAAACGAAAATGTATTTATCTTTAACTTAATACTCGGTACATCTTATGGATCATGTATGTTATTCTATAGGAGAGAAACATGGAACACATATTTATCATGAGATAGGTTCATTAGAAGCTCCACATGATATGCTACTATCCTGATACAACCATTTCTTTTAAATTGACTAATATACCTAAGGCTAAGTTTTCCATACATTATTCCACATAGAAATTCATAAAAAGTATGTATCCCAATCATTGAAAAATAGATCTTTATAATAATTATCAAAATAATATTTCTGTCATATTTTTTCTATAATTATCTTTTACTAAATTTTTTTAACCTTATCTTTCATATCAACATCGTTATCATGTCCCAATATATATCTTTCTATAGGTTCATTCCAATAAATTTGATTTTTAAACTTATTTTTAGAATTGGATTCATAAGTATCCATCTAAATTCTTGAGTGAAACATTTTATCAAATGAAACCTAAAATTGAGTAAGATGTTGATATAGCCTTCCTTTGAAATATATATAACAATACATTATCATATCATGTAGGGTTTTAATTACTATCACACACTAACTAACTATATGTGGATCATATGAAATTTTAAAACTCATCGCGGTATTTAGCTCTCAATGATGATATTTCCAACAAATTATAGTAAAATTATGATCCTTGTAATATAAAATTGATTGCGGTACCATATTCCACCTTACCACTTCATAAGTTTTTATTGTATCTTGAAAATATATATAGAAATATTCTATGATAATAATGAATTGTGATGAATTTTTAAGGTGATCAACTACAACCCATAATTACCTCTACATAAAATCTAAGATAATTCCAAAAGGTTAACAGTACCATTAATCATGTTTACATAGTGGGTAAAGTAATTCCTAAAATAAAATTTTAACTAAAACATATACAAAACCAAATGGTTTAATTTCACTAAATGTATCTTTAAAAATCCTTAATCTTGTTAAAATTTAATCTTGTAAAACCTCAAAAGGGGTTCTAATAAATATGAAAATACGATTAAAATTAAATTCATAACTCATGATGGTCTCCATAAATCATAATATTTTATTATGTGGATAAATAAACTATTGAATATATACTTCAAACACTTTTCTTTATATAAATTCAGATCTTATAAAAAACATTCATTGGATTCATTGGTCCATACTATATGATTTCACTACACACAAATTCTTATAGATAAAGATAAAATATTATCACAATAACATTAAATTTCACTAATGTATGAACAATAATATTTTCATTATTATCATTATTTCCAAATGAAATTTGGAATAACTAACTACATAGGGGTGGATAATGTTCCCTAATCAATATGATTAAACTCATAAATTTTTATCACATAAGATGTAACTTTTTTCATTACATTTAAAGGTTGTTGTTTCTTTTTATCCACATTATAACATGGATTTGGGTGGTGAATTACATGATGAATTAAATCCTTGCACTTGGAATAATGAACTGTGGGTGATTCATTTTGTGGATATTTATATCTATTTTTATCAATAGGTAACTTCATCCCATGTAACCCATATTTGATTTTCTGATGGCCATCCCATCCAAAATAAAATCATTTAATAATACCATTATAAAATATTCTTTTATATTTCATCCAATAGTTTCAAAAAAAAGTAAATCTCATATTCTTCTATCCACTTTTTTTTTGTATTTTCCCTTGATTTACATTTTTCCCTTCATTTAAAAAATTGAGATTGTTACATAACTCCAACTACTATTTCCACCACAATAGAAAATTAAATAATCTCCTCATAATTAATAAATTATATTATTGAGGAATCACTTTTATGAATTGGTATTAAGCCATTTAAAATCGATCAACCATTATATCACTTTGGATAATAATACCTAAAGCATACCTCACATGTCTTGTAAAATTTACATCCTAGGTGCCAATAGATTATCATCCCTTTTCTTTTTCTCATGTAACTCATTATTTATATTCAAATGAAGAATATTACGAATGTATTTAATGTGAAATAATTTCTTTAAATCATCCAAATTCATGTAGTCAATTTAATCATGATACCTTATATTCTTCAAGATATTCCACTATTGATCTACTTCTCCTTCCAAATGATATATAACCAAACCAAAATTTTCATGTTCCAAACACTGGAGAATTGAAATTATCATCTTATTAGTATTGATACAATTATCAGTATCTAGTTTATTAGTGGATCCACTAATGTTATGTGCACATTTCCTCATGAAGGACTCAATAAAACACTAATCCCTTATTTTTCTCATTTTTATGTTCAATGTGATTCCTATATTGGGAATGATACATGATCAAAGAAGTGAGATTTTTTATCCTAGATCAGGTAACATTTGTCTTCTTTGGAGGAATTCTATTGCATTTTCCATTTCACTCATAATTAAAATGGCTCCTTTGGATTCCATTGAATGATTAAAACCAAAAAACCTAGTGAAATCAATAATAATCATAGTGGGTAACCACATAATCATAAAAAATACATTATGGGAAGTCTAAATCATGAAACCTTATTTTTAATCTATCAAAAATTACCTTTATCGTATTTAAATCATAGTCATGATCTATATAAATCCATCATGATGGTCTGTATATATTTTGTGAATTTAGAAAGTATACCCCCCCCCGGGATAATCAAATTAGTTGTGTAACAAGGCCGGCAGTCATGCACCCAGTGATCATTGGGTATATATCAATGCATAATTTTCAGATTTAATACCCCTAGGATTCTTTATGACAAATCCACGTCCAATGTTAATGTCTATAAAATGTTGTAGTTAGTTGGAAAACAATCTCTCATACCGTTACAAAAATTCCTTGACATTTTTATATATAATGACTCATCCATATAAATATTTTTAGGGATATCCCTATACATATCCATATAAATATCCAAAGGCATTTCACTAAAGTTTCATATCATTGACTCAGAAGGATAACTTAACCATTACTCTCATAACTAATTCGGTGAGCAAAGAGTTTCAAATTTAGATATTTCATCATTAAAGATGAATATTCAATACATTACATAACCACATGATTAAGGTCCATAATATTTTAGTGTCTTTGGAGACTAGGTATTCAGTCTTATCATTTGGTGAAATATCATCAACATATATTTTAAATATCATACACTTAATTAATATTGAGAAATATACCCTACGTAAAATATCTCTACATAACCTGGGGAAATGAAACATAATATATGCTGAGATCAACTTCTCAATAAGGGAAAATAATGTAGATTGATAAGAAAAACATAAACATACAGTTATGAAACATGACAATAAAATTAGATAAATATAAAAATTATATAAATGATTATAATAATGATTCATGGAATAAATATTGGTTGTCTGTAAGACATGAATCATAAGTGAGTTGATGAAAATTATCAATGACTTCATTACATTATCACATGAAGTAAAATCGTGTCATATATATAATAATAGAAAATCATTTTTTTAATGGATGCCCAAAAAGACATTCTTATAATGCTAGGCTTTTGATACCCACCCATATACCTACTTATATCTTGGTATAATATTTCATTTACCATCTTCTGGGTTTGGGATAACCTCTCATATACCCTTTTTCTAGATTGGAATAACCTCTCTTGTACCCTCTAATCTCATATAACATTAATCATTACCCCATGCATTGAGGGGAGATATTGGTACTACCAATAACATGATAAAAACATACAAACATATACCATACAATCATAAAATTATCATCTCATAAGAACCCATTGAAATAAATGGATGTTATAATAATTTCAACATTTCCTCAAAGAAAAACATATAAAAAAGGAGTGGCCTTTATATTAAATCTATCATGGTATAACTGGGAGAATAGAAATGGGTTTCATAAACAACATTTCACTACAAAAACCATCCCATGGAAGAATAAAAATGGTATCCTTGGTTCATATACACATTGAAGAATATGTAACATCAATTTATTTCATATTAGATAGAAAATGGTTATGGATGAAAAAAATATGGGATTATCTCTTTTGGAAAATATCCTTTCTTTAAAATCCATTTTTTTAATTAAAAATTTATTATATATTTTATAAACCATTTTAATTGAAACTATATATGAAAAACTATATGTTAATACTCAAAACAGTAATATTATAGACATCGAAATTTAATGTTCATGCAATACATATTTAAAAAAATATTTCATCAATTTTTTTGAAAAATAAAAATGGGGGTTGTTTGGGAAAAGATATGTATATTCCATTAAATACAATTTTAAATTTTTTAAAATGTGTTAGAATTTACTTAATAAATCCTATTAATAATGTTAAATATAATTGAAATCATTTTTATATATATTGTTTTAGATGACCAATGCATTTTTATTGAAAAGATAAATACATATAGCTTTTCATAAAAACATTCTTTTGAAATATTGAGTATATAAAGGGAGGAAAAATAATGAAAAAAATTTAGTATTACGAAAAAAAACATAGGATAATAAAACTCATGTTTTTAATGAGATATGGATCATAATATTTTATCATCATAATCATAATCCTAAGGAATCTAGATAAATGTGGTGATTGAAACATGAAATATTTACCACTTTGAAAACATTGAATTGTAATTCCAATTAAATAAAAATATTATATTAAATTTAAAAAAAACATGAAAATGAAATAAATTTATTTTATTACATGTTAAGGGATTTTTATATACACATAATAAAATAATATAGGTTCATAATAAAATATACATATTAAATATGAAAAATTTAGAAAAAAAAATCATTTCCGCTTTGTAGACTTTTGAACTATAGACCCCAAAAAATATTGATCCTATAATATCTATGTAAATCCCCAAAAAATCTGGTAGATAATAATAAAATAAATTAATGGGAATATCATACACTAAATAAATATAATTGGTGTTGAATATTGAATTTTTCTCATATAAGTAAAAAAGTTAGATGAAAAGTTCTTATCACATTAGTAATATTTTGATTTTTAATCCGTAATAAATAATAACATCATATTAGACATTAAATAAAATAAAAATATTTTGATTTATGAAAAATCATCTCAAATGGTTTGTATATAAACTTCACAATCTAAATTATTAGTGAATTTTCATAAGACTACCAGAAATAAAAGAGACACTAGAAATCTCTTACCATAACTATCGACTTCCTTCATACATGCTCGAACATCATTTATAATAAATATAATATTTTTTTTAATTTATTACATAACCATAAATATATATAATACAATATATAGTTTTCTTATAATAATGTATTATCCTTTTTTAACAAACCCATGTTAAAGTCATATTTAGTCCAATAATTTTTTTGTTTTTCTTATATGTTTTGATTTTTTATTTTTTGCATATTACTACTATCATGGTTCCATAATCTCCATAGTGTTAGAAATTATTTAAATTTAAAATATATTCATTGTACATTTATTTTGAGTGGTCCATAAATTTTATAAGAGGAAAATAAAATATGCAATTCAAAGAGATTCTAAGTCTTATGTATGAACGAATGTCGTCAACATTTTCAAGACATATTGATTGAATGAATACTAAATAATATATTAATTTCACAAATTAATTTTTATGTCTTATATATCATATTTTTTCATGATATTCATCTTTATTACCAATAATGTAAATCATGAATGAAGCACATAGTTTTGCAAGGTAGTGGTATGCCGTACACACAAGCGACTATATCACATTCTTATAGAAAAGAAATTAAGAATTTATATTGGATATAATAAGTGAATAAATTAATATAATATATATATATATATATTAATTACATCACTATATAATCCTTTATAGGTGGGAACATAAAATGAATATCAATAGTTCATGAGGCGGGAGTCTGTCAAACACCTGATTGATGTTTCTATATCCCATTTGAGGTCAGAGGAGAAGGATTTATATTATGCCACAAACATATTAACATATTACTATATGGAATATTATGAGGTTATTATATCTTCCTATTTTAATAATAATTTATATAGGTGAAGGATGAAATAATAAAAAATTCGTGTTTAGGGGCATTACCTCTTTTTTGGACAACTTATTTTGGATTACACCAAAACGATTCATAGGATGGATTTATTACCAAAATATAGAATATATATTTATATGATATATTTATGTAATTTTTTTCCATTTCATGGTCTAACCAATGGTTATTGTATGTTTATCAAGAAGAGGATATTGGTGTCCTTTCACATGTGAGGTGAGTAGCAAACATGCAATTTTTGAAAAGAAACATTTACCCATGCTTTTCACATTCCATGAGTATAAAATCATTTAAATTTTATAAAATATAATATATCAATTTATAATATATCAATAAAATTATTTTTTGAAATGTTTTGGGTCATTTTTACCCCTTATTATTTTAGTTTATCCCCTCATAAACTCATTTTTACCTTAACTATGGTAAATAATTTTTACTATTTTTACTATTCATTGTGGTCAAAAGTTAGTTGAACTTTTTAGATAATTTATATTAATATGATTCGAAATTTTGAATACATTTTAAACATTCCATTCAAAAAAGTGGAATATTAAAGTTAAAAATAATCCCATAGACAGGATGAGGAATTTGGTTTTCATAGAGAAATAATTTACTAGTTAAAAACCGATTTCAATATAAATTTAATGTAAAAATATTTCTGATGAAAAAAATTCGACTAATATAGATATAATTGAACTAATTTTTCCTTTAAAATATTATTAAATAAATTTGTATGTCTTTAAAAGATGTAAATTAAATTTTAGTACTAAATAAAAACCAGTATTTTACATTATTCATTGAAAAATTTAGCTTCTAATAAAACTGTAAAAATAAAAAATATGATAATTTTGACATTATTATTTCAAAATATAATTTATTTTTTAAAAACACATTCTCAAACACTATAATATTATTTTTAAAATAATGGAAGAAAGGTGATATATTTTTTTTTGTAAAATACTTTTTTAAGAGTAAAAATGTATTTGTTCTTATAACATTCTTAGGAATTACATAAGGTGAATATTAAAAATTTTATTGAATGAATAATATATTAATTTCATTAATAAACTTCACCCAACTTTATTTTTTTAATTTATTGATGTGAAACATGTTTTTGGACCTAAATTTTTCTTTAGAAAATTATTTCCTTTATTTCCAAATAGTAGTTATTTTTATGACTAATTTATTACTCACCAAAGAATTAATTTTATATACATGTGTAGGCCATATATTTTCAGAATTTATTTAATAAAATTTATACCTACCTTTTAATGACATGGTGATAAATATTATATTTAATAATAACTTCTTAAACATAAGTCATTTTCTGTTTTAACATAGTGCAAGTGTAAACTAAGATAAACATGGTTTCATATGTAACACAATATAAACTAAATGTTTCTTGTAATAAAAAAATATTTAAATTTTTAATTTATATGGAATTTATTTTTTCAAAAATCATAGGGTGATATACATGTCCTTGGAACTTCATGTTTACTACACTTTGTTTCCATGAATTATTTTTTGTGGTGGTAGATGTAATAATCCTTATATACAAAATATGAATTTATAGGTTCTTAGGGGTATGGATTAATTTTTGATGGTATAAATTAATTATTTTGGTTAGGGTCATTCCATGGATATTTATGATATATCATAATTAGTGTTTTGGTGTCATGGAGAGATTTGAAGTGAAGGACCATTTGGGTGTTAAAATTTATTTTTTGGTTGTCATTCTGATCATTGTAAAAATGTGATGGGTATATGCATAAATGTTGGAATGATGAATGTTATGATTTTGTTCATGTTGGTAAACATGTAATATGTAAATTAACTTATCTTTAAGAGGAATTCCAATGGTACTGTAGGATAGATAAAACTAAGAAGTCGAGTATCATGATTTTTTTTACGAACTTGGTCCTTATTCTGATTAAGTATAACCCAAAGGATCTTGAGTTGGGGTTCTACATTATGTGTTAATAAAATATATTCCCATCAGGTTTCAAGTGAGATCAAGGTATCAATTGTTGTTTACTCTTGGTACAAGTGGAAATTGAAATTAGTAGTAGTTATATACAAGTAATGGTCTTATGGATACTGATGAAATTATTATGGTCATGGTAGCTCAGGGATTTAAATGAGATCTGAAATTTCCCAACATGGTAGAGGAGAGAATGGATATTAATTGAGTCCCATATAATAGTCAAATCGAGTGTGGAACTTAACACATATTATTATGGATACATGGTGTTAGGGGGAGTAAGTTTATGAGGATGGATTGTGAGGAGTGACTTATATGTATGATGATCAAACCTATTTATGTTGAGACATAGAGTGCTTTTAGGATGTGAAAATATCTATGAATTTTCTTTTTTGTTAGTTCTGAATAACCACATTCCCATGAGCAAGAAATTGGGTTAATTATCAGTTTTATGTTATGGCTTTTGAATGAGTGATCTCATTCACACTCAACCATCTTGTCCATCCATGGTTGGATTTTAGTTTATGATGATTTATAAATCTTAATTGAATCGTTATTATAATGATTATTTTATACCAAGGAGAATAATTTTTTATGTGGGTAAAAT
Organism: Viscum album; assembly: GCA_963277665.1. Classification (NCBI taxonomy): domain Eukaryota; kingdom Viridiplantae; phylum Streptophyta; class Magnoliopsida; order Santalales; family Viscaceae; genus Viscum; species Viscum album. Next base: position 1,597,757,910 of record OY728150.1, read on the forward strand.
GTACCTCATATTGAAGGACCATGTATGAATGATACTGGTGGTTAGAAGATCACACCGGGAATTGAGAAGTTGGGGAGAAAATTTTCTTTTGTTGGTATAAATTTTATATGGAATTAAAGAGGTGGTTTTTTATTCTATTTCTAATTTAGTTTAATAATTGATTCTAATACTATGATTCATTTATTTTAATTATCTTTTTATCTGTTTAGTGATGTGTCAGTGCTGAAGCTCAGTAAGTGAACCTGAGGTCATTTTGACTATTTTATGTTTCAACTATATACTTTTTCCCAAATTTGTGTATATACTTAATTCATCTCTCTCAAATGATCACATGATTCCTTTAAGGATACATCCATTGTGATATAATAATTTATAATTGTGTTCGTACATATAGCTAACAATATAAGAGATCGGTATGACATAGGAAGTCTTGTCCATCGATTTACATGCTGTTCTATTTGGTGAGCCAAAATCTATAGTGATCATGTATTTTCAAATATGAGAATAATATTTTTAAATTTGGTCATGTATTTTGAAGGAAAAGACCACTTTCTTCCATTATTCTTCAAATGGAAGAGGCATGTCCATTTTACGTTGGGAAATTGATGTGAACATTAGTACCACTGATGGATTAGAATTCATAATTTTACTCAGTTTGGGGTGTCACAAAATGAATCAATGGTGTAATTGGAACATCGGTACCATGATTTTATATTCATTTAAAATGGTGGAGAGTATTGTGTCATATCACTGTGTTTGTGAGTAAATTTTTTTTGAGGAGTAGTATAGGCCTAGTGGGAAATTAATTGAAACCACCCTCTATGATTCAGTATGAACAAGGCCTAGTTTGTCCCATAATACTATTTAAATAATTAATTTGAGTGGTGTACAATCATTTTTATATTTTAGTTATTTATTGTTTGAGATACGTGGTGACATTGTGTTTGGAATTCCAATGTTGAAGAAGGTTATTTTAGTCAGAATTGGTTACTCAGATATGTTGGCATATTCAGTGGATGGCTATTAATAAATCTCATGTTTGAAACAATTTATTAATTCTAATTTTAAATAACCCATATATATGGATGTATTATAGAGATCCAAGAATCATTTGAGTTCCGAATTATTGGATAGTCTGAATATTGAATTGTAGATCAAAATCTAATTTTAGGTGTTTAATGTAATCAAACTAATGTTTTTGGACAAGGAACGAGGCTTGAGGGATGTCAAAGTGATTGGGAGGGCCTAAAAAGTGGCTAGGGATTCTTTTTTATCCTTTTTTATACAAAGATTCTCTTTATTATTTGGTATTAGGCAAAAAACGATTTCGATACAATCACAATCATCTTGTCGGTAACCCTATACAAGTTATTCGGTGGAATAATTAGAGAAACCTGCATTTTTATAGTAACTACGGGGTCAATGGTGGGCCTACAGTAGATACCTACTATCCTTTATGAGGTGTAAAATTAAATTTTCCCCCATTAATTTACATATGGGTCATCCCTTATCTTCTTCTACTATTGGAATGCATAAGAAATAAACTCTCACCCTTCCATATTTATCTTTCTTCGCCCATGTATAGGGTGATGGTCATGGTTTATTTATTTAGTAGATCAAGGTAATGTTATATATTCCTTCATGTGATATAGTTTTCCATTTTTTTCTACCAATTTGGAATGTTTTATGTTATGTTTTTAATGTATATTTCACTATTTCATTGTGAAAATGTCTAAAATTGAACGATCATGGTTATAACTTGAAAGGCTGTATACTAAGACAATACTCTATTATCTTATGCCATTGTTTTGGTGAATCAAAATCATCACTAAAAATTTTCATAAGGATTACATTTAAATATTAAATAAAAAATTATTTAATTCACATTGTGGGTTATTTTTATAGCCTATAGTCTGAGTATGATGATGATAGAGGCCTTTGGTGGGTGATACATCCTAGTTTATGAGAGACATGGAAACACAGTGGATGGTACATCATTATATATACTCTAAATTAAATTGAAAAAATTCTTATAATTGTTATAATTAATTAATTTTGTGTTGTTGGAATGATTATGGGGCTCAAACATTGATCTAGGATTGATTTTGATTTGGGGGATCATAGGAGATCTTTCGTAGAGTACTCAAACTCTAAAAAATAATCCGTAAAAAATATTTATTTTTGTTTGGTGGTCTTGAGACTTTACATATGGTTTTATATGTATGTTTTATACTGAACAAGGAACATGATCACTGCTATGAGAGAGTTGACCTAATTTAATAAAATGAAATTTTAATTTTAATTAAATTTAAAATTTTCGAATAAATTAAGGGGTTATGTAAATTATTAAATTCAAATAATGATATTCAAAGGGATGTTGAGGATGCTAGGGGCCACATTAAAGGATTGTGAATTGGTGATATAGTTTCCCATGGTTAAGTTAAATTAAGATTTATTATCCCTAGTGAGTTATATAATGAACCTTATGTCACAGTGGAACCATGTGGTCAAATAGGGTTGGGTTGGGTTTATGGAATTACCTAGTAATAAGACCTCTAGATTTGGAAAAGGGCCTACATCCATCTCTCACTACTGAAACAAATGCTTCTTATTGAATAGGCCTATGGAGTAATATTGTTACAATAACCTTACCGAGTGGCCTGATGGCCTCAATGAGATGGGTGAAAATCGAGACTTCATTGAGATCAGGGAGCCTAATTGGGGTTCTCAATTTATAGTGACCTGATGAGCTAGTGGATTCCACAGTGATGCTTGATCCCAGTAAGGGTGGCATCTTTAGTTTGGTTAACGAAGATAGGTTAGGCATTTTTCATCCCATGTTTTTCTTTATATTAATTGAAAATTAAATATATATATATACATATTTATGAGTGTGTGTGTGTGTTGGGGGGGGGTTATCATATAATACATGGATGATAAAACCCTCATATGGGATAATTATGATACTTATGGGATTATTCCCTTGGATAAGAAAACAACCATAGGGGAGGTTAGTGATATTATTAGTGGGGGTTCCTCTGATATATAGTTCATATTGATATATTATACTAAGACGGATCCAGGATGACTCCATGTTTCAGTGATACTTATATGAACAATCATGACTAAAAAATAAACCAAAGGGTTGGTTTGTGATATTTTTTTTATATCTAGGAGACCAAACCATCTAATTGTAGGAGGCATGGTCATTATAATAGGCTAAGAGACTTTGTGGATCTTGCTAATAATGTTTTGGCCAATCAGGTTTATAGGCCTATGGATTTAAAATGGTATGGTACATGGCTATGTATAGTACATGTATCTCACTAACCATCTCACATGCACATATCATTTCATTTTAGGAAAATAATGAAGCATAAAATGGGGGTTCCCTATGGATTTATGTAATAACATTCTTCAAGGGTAAACATTTCACATGGGAACATGAGATACACTCAGATATTTCTTATTTAGGTAGGAGTAAAGCTCAATATTTCATTATTGAGATACAGTAGAATGGTTGGTATTTGAATATTGGGATGAGGTATTCATTAGAGTGACAGTGTTTCCACAATGTATTTTTTTATCTATTTATGTCATAATCTAAGTGGATGATCAATTTTATGTGTGAGCATTCCCATTCAAGTTGTATTCTTCGTTTCATATATTCTAGATTCCTATTTATTTATCAATTTAATATTATGGATGTTTTATGTATTGGTTCTATTAGTTAATTTTATTTTATTATCAATATAGTAGGACATTATAAAATATATGAAAAAGTTTTTGGGGTTGATACATGTATTACTAGAACCCATGTAATAGCATATTATTTGGGAAAAACCAAATGTTTGTGAGGCTATTTGTATGCTATTTATAGGTCTATCATTTCCATTTGTATATTATTTATGATAATACTGATTAATGTACTAATTTTATAGTGATATATTTCCTGGGGAAGGAAGGTGTTGAGTTTCACCACCCATGTGATCATCTCCTCATATGAGTTGCATTGGTCGCTTATGGTCAAATATCTAAGATACTATATTTCAATTAGTCATTTAGAGACTTTCTACACTAGAAAATAGTTTAAGATTCCATATGAAATTTTCCACCTATTTTCATATAATCTAATAGTCATTAACATTTTATGATATTTTTTACATTTGGTACGACTAACTGTGACCTAGGATTTCATATCTCTTTATGCTTCAATTGTAAGAATAACATATAATTTATGACATTATATAACATTTTCACCATTGTTTTGAACAGTTAGGAGCATGGAATTCTATTTAAAATTTATAATCAATTGTTTTATTGGATGAGAGTCTAGTATTCCATATGATATTTGACACACATGGTAATATTGGTTATGTTTTAGTCACCATATTAAACTTATTAGCATCTATTTTTAAATTTGAAAGGCTCAAGGATTCCATATGAAAACATCTTATTCATGATAATATGATGTAAATATTTTATAAAATGTGATAAGACCTTGTATGGTTCAATTTCATGGTGTCCTAGTTTTCCCACATTGTCCCAACATGCATGTTTTTATGTGGTATAATATCATTATATACATTCATCTAATGCACACATGTATATGATGGTTTAAATTAGGGGAATATATTATGAAACTATGGAAAAATATTTATCATACCTTGTAGGTCTATGCACAGACTATATAGTGGATCATGTCGGAGTAGATCAATAAGTATTATAGATTACAACATCTTCTCTGAAAAAAATTAGAAACATATAAAATTATATTGTGACATCTAAGACTTGGTTCAATCAATAGTAAATAAACTCAGTTTTCCACATGTCCTCAAGCATGCATCAACATACTTTAATGGATACTAACTAGTATTGAGTGTCCATGGTAGAATTGTGGGGAGATTATACCCTCTTGATAAAAGTACAGCATAGTGGTATTATAAGGAAAAAAACAATAGGGGAAGCATAAAAAATGACTGATCAGGGGAAGAATAAACATCCATTATAAAAATAACCATGTAGTCTCATCTAGTACTGTCATATATAATGATGAATATGGAATTCGATACAAAATATTAGTAATCCATGAAAATAAACATCGAGTACAATACAAGTATCAAATGTTAAAAAGGTCCAAAATGAAAAAATTCACAGAAAGAATAACAAGCCACGGAGTGGTAACATGATCCCATTATAAAATGAAATAATTAATCAATAATAAATAAGAGGGATCTTTCCTCAATCCAAACTTGCATCCCTGAAATCTATTCGGTGACCCAACAGGAGCCTAAATAGGGTGTGAGATAGAACTAAGTAGGTCAAAACCAATGGTGTTTATAAATTCCAATATTTTATTATAAGCTGGAGTAGGTTAAAAATATAAAAGATATATTAGTTTAAGAGTATAAGTGATTCAATGCAGTCTTGTTTATTTCAATGTTATTGGAAATGAAATCTTGTGTCTATCTGTAAACAATAGAATGCATTAACAATATTAGATTACGCCAAGAAGTCATTTTTTGGGCCTAAATGGTCCATGTTCTAAGGAGTGGTAATGTCCATGTAAAACATGTATAATATATAAAACATCTAAACATGATTGATGGAGTATAAATTTTTAATGCATTTTAATGGGACATCACATTCAATGAGTATAAATGTCAATGTAATCAGAGAATGTATAGTTCTCTAGATAAACTGGATTCATGGTTTATAAATTTCCAAGGATGCCATATAATCTGAGTATATAGGATCCAAGGAGTAAAAATTTATATGGTGTAAAGATAATCCTTGTAACCAATATCCATTGTGTAGAAAAGTATATTCCAGCCTAATGGGTCATGTAATGAGGATCCAAGGAGTGGTAATTTCCAAGGAATCTTATTGGTTACTTTAATCTAAGGGGTAGAAATTCCCAAGGAATCCAAAAGTGTCTGTAAGAAGGATATAAGGAGTAGTAATGTCCAAGGATTTCAATTGGTTCTTCGGATACAAGGGTATAAATAAACATTGAATAGTATAATACTAATAAAAATGTATCTTAGGAGTAGAAATGTCAAAGGAATAAAAACCATTTCACTTACCATTTCATAATTAACCTTTTAAGTATATACAATATAAGGGATTCAATAATTTATTATTTTCCTATAAAAATGAAAAAGTGTTACTATGTGATTACAAACTATAACATATCAGTTTAATACCATAGTATATTCTTGTTAATACAATGCATGTTCAGTTCATTTAAATGGTGGAATAAACACGTAAAAATGGATAACCTACCCTGTGGGCATTTTAGGTTATGGTTGGAAACCTCCAACCCTTAAAATAGGTGTAATGGAATGTATCAAACATGTTCTTATAAATTTAATCATGGTTAAATTATTTTACGAATAATCGCCAAGAATGTACATAGTGCACTACAATTTCAACAATATATAAATATATATACATTTTGGGAATTGTTATAGAAAACATTCATTAATCATGTAGTCTAACAACAACCTCATCTCAGCCTTTATTTTATTCTGTATCATTATAAAATAAAATAATGGATGATTCCCGAAAAAATGGGGCATAAGAGCCTACACCAAGAAGGCATAACCTATATGCTTTAAAATAGTTAACTCTACATGGAGAATACATAACTCACTAATTCACATCTAATGATATAAAAAATGTTTTAATTGGAGTCATTGTTGGTGAGATATAGAAAATCATATGATAGAATTCCATGGAATCTCTCAATTATAGAAGATGTTGTAAAATGATGAAGACAATAAGAAATGATTAGGTGGGCATAAACAGATATAAATTAAGTAAAAAATGATCAATTTCCCTGTAAATACATTATTTCTTGGTTTGGACACTAGTTGGTCCACTCTAGCCACCAACCTTGTACACCTCTATATCTTAACAACCTCTCCCCCACACACACACACATGTTTGTGGAGCATGGTTATAAAAAATCATGTGTCCACCATTCTTTTATATTATGTCAAAAAGTTTGTAAATATTCCATGGGTATATGGAAGTTTTCATACTATTTCATAAAACTATATGACAGGTTAATGTGGGTTGGACCATACAACATGGTTTAAAAAATCCTATAGCCTTGGTTGAATACTTTGTTTAAAACTTATATCCAAGTTGACTCCTTCAAAAACATAGGCTGCAGGTTCGAGACAAGCCTCAGAAAACCTTGTTTCCTATATAACATCAATTGGGATCTATAATAGGCCATTACCAAGGAAACAAATGTCAAATAAAATGGTTTTAAATCTCTTATAAATGTCTATAGCTTCAAATATTCTACCCCTAAATCAATTCATTCTTTAATTTGCCTTCCTTGGGTGGTCGAGCATCATCATAGAATAACATTGGACACTAGGCATGTACAATAACCTTCCGCCCCAAAGTCTCATATTGTACAAGGTTTTGATTCCATAACACCCTTAGAAAAAGAACTAACCATCCTCATAAAACCATGATTCCTTGGTTAGTGGTACAAGTAGGTTTCTTCTCAAAGGACACATATTTTTACAACTCTCCCACCTTAGGATGAAGAATTGTGACAAATCAAAATTATATCATAAAAGTTGAGATACATGGAAGACATCATGCAAGGCATAGTACCTTTTAGGTAGCTATAACTAACAACATATCAGCTTTACTCTCTCCAGATTCTTGAATAGTCCAATGTAATGATGAGAATGATTCCCTTTCATTTTAGTCCATATATTCCCTAGTCTAAGAGATACTCACAATATGGTCAGACTCCCCACCTACAACTCGAGGGGTTGATAGTGATGATCAGTATATGACTTCTATATTATCTAATATATAGAAATCCTCTTCCTCATAATCTTAACCTACTCAAAATAATCCCAAATGAGACGAGGGACCCATAAAATTAACTTTATTTATACTAAAAAGCAAAGGGGTGAATAGAATATCCTTTCATAAAGGTATTTATATGGATCCATCAGTATGGTCTTTTTGAACTGTTATTATGAGAGAACCTAGAGAGAGGTAATTGTTTATTGCAATAAAATCCAAAATCAAGGACACACTATCAAATGATGTTATCCAAAACTTGTATCATATGATCATATAGATCATCGGTCTCTGGGTGATAGGTTATACTCAACAGTACCTATAATCCCAATTCCCTCGACATCACCTACAAGAGTGGAGAAGTAAATATATTTTTTTTGTTCAATACAATTGAACATCAGACCTCATGGATCTATATGATCTCATGAATGCAATGCTTCACAATATCATCCACTTAAATATTCTCTTCAATAGGAAAAAAATTAGTTGTGTTCTTCAACCTTTTTATGGTCTCCCAAATGGAATCAAAACCTTGAGGTGATATTGGAAGTCCAATAAAAAAATACATTATGAAATCATCCCATTTCCAATTATGAATTGGAAATGGAAATAAAAGACCATTTGTTTATTGGTATTCTCCCTTCACATTCTAATAGGTTAAACATTAAGTAACAAACCTATATATCATCTACATTATCTCTAGTCATCGATATTGAAGGAATAAGTCATGATACATCTCTGAACAACCATGATTCATACACCATATAGAGACATGGGAAACTAACATCAAATCCTCATGGATATTCATATAATCCCAGAAATGTGATTGGATTAATAAGTTCTCATCCTCATGAATGATCCAAGGACGAGGTAGGTCATCACCTAAAAAAACCTCACATTGGACCAAACTCCTGAATCTAATGGTTTTCTCATGATAACTCTCTCTATAAGTGAAGAGGCAAATAAAAATGATTCAGGTATAGACATTCTATGAAGGTCTTAAACATTCATATTCCTTTCCAAAAAATGGTCATAAGTTGGCACTCACCTATGACCTCATGAATATCCAATTTATATGTCCTCTTACACAAAGAATAGTATAATGCATTTCCCTTATAGAAATATAGGAAATCATGATTTCAAAATACATTAGGTATTCAACAAACCATTATTTCAAAGATTTCGATTGAAATGCATAAAAATGTACTTATGGAGTTTTTTGTATATGTAAACCATAAAATACTCTCTAAAAAATAATGCCTCCAATAGTAAAAGTAATGAACCATAGTGGATAACTAATGATCATGCATTGGGTATTTTCTCACATGTCATATCAGCTGATGAGATATATATTCCATGAATCACTCATCCTGCATAAAAAAATTATTCTATCCCAATACCTGGTGCATCACAATACATTTAATATCATTTCCATGTATATAGAAAAATCATGATCTTTGTTAATGTTATTCTCGATTAAATATTTTAAAATGTTATCTCAAAAGTATTTGTCCATAAAAACATCACATCTATCTTAGTCAAGCCCATAAGAGTTAATTCTAAACTTGATATGTCCTATATTAATGGGTGGAATCATTATCTTTCTCACCAATTTATTAATGGTACAATTCCATTTTTGTTTTTATTTGTTTTAAAATCACTCTAAAAGGATATTTTTGTGACATTGAAGGAATTCGCATGGGATTGGGTTCATTTAATGGGATTTGGCCCATGTTTTGATTTATTAAATGAACATCATTGATTTTAACTAAATGACATGTAATATTTAATGTTTCCTAAATTGTTTAAAATTCATTAATCTTTTAAATGAACAAGAACTATGATTTAATTGTTTTACCCTTCTTTTGGAAATTTTCCCTAGGTTATTTGATGTAAATTATTTATATTCTTGTAAATAGTGTGTAAAACCATATGTTGAATTGTATTCAATCCTTTTAAAATTATCATAATTTCTTTAAATTCCTTAAGGATTAGTTGAAATAAATGATTATTATAAAGTCTAGTATGTAATTTTTATGATAAATTCTAAGAGTATTAGGGTATTATTACACTTTTGAAAATTTAATTGTATGAATGGATTTGAATTGAAATTGGGTTGGTTATGAAATTGAATGGAATTTGTTTGAAATTAAATTGTGGAATATAATTTTTGAGATGTATTTGATGAAATTCATTTCAAAGGTTAATTTGATAAAAATGTGTTACATTAGTTTCAATAGAAACCATTTGGTTTTATTTTTGTAAAAGGAATGTTTTTAATGAAAACCTATTTTATAGTTTTTCAATGGTATAATTGAATATTTTAAATGGATAATGGAAATAATTGATTTTAAAAAAATAAATTTCTCATCATTTCTTTATTAGTAGATCTTGTGTAACATATAGGTATTTAGTGTATTCATTGAACAACACTATATGATTCTATAATGTTTAAAATCAAAAATTCATCACATCACATCCTTTATAGTATGGTGATGAGGTCACATTTGTTCGTACCAAAGCGGTATGTCTGTACACATTAGGTCATGTAACCTTGAGTGCATTGATTCCTTTATCCTGGAACAATCATACCTTCTTAGGATTATTACCCTTTAGCTCAGTTATTTGTTTTTTAAATGTATTAAATTGTTTTTGAAAATTGATTTATATAACTTATCAATTAAAATAATTTATTTTTTCCCATCACATCTATATACCAAATCTGAAAACATGATAATGTTGTTCATCACCATTTATCACTAAAGATGCCTTTTTTCTGCATTTTTTTATTAAGAACCATGAATCTATAGTATTAATTCTAACTAGAACATTCATATCCGATATATATTGTCATCAATTCATAATTATCTATAATTAGCTGGTGAAATAGACATCAATGATTTTAATGAAAATATTTATATGACAAAATGAGAAATGACATGTTATGAATGTTTAGTTGAATAATTCTTTAAAAATATAAAAGCCTTATTTTATAATGATAATTTCATCCATTTTTACTCCTATATTAGAAAATTTTAATTCCATTATAAATTGATTTCGTAGACTCATTGGTGAAATCCTACTGGGTTCTTTAGATCACATTGTACTTGTCCCTTTTGTGTTTGTATCCCATTATTATGTTACCGAATGTGTTTGTGCTCTCGCATTCCTTTTTGGGTTCATTCTTTAGTGACCAAGGGTTGGTAACTGGGTATATTGATGGGGGTCAAGGACCCATAGGATAAGGGTTATAGTTGTTATGTTGGGCTTCCAATTTTAATAGTGTCTCCTTGAACATCATTTGTACATATTGATTAATATTTTTAATATTTTTCTGCATTTTTATCTATTATTTAATCTATTTAGTGAGAAATAGTTCATAATGGTTATTCATTAAAGTCCAAGCTTCAGTCGTCGACCCGTGAAGATTATGAATTCTCTTTTGGTTAGGGGAAAATCATCTCAAGGATTAGTTTAGATGGTATTCAAAGTTGGTTTGTTACACCGATGGACTATTAAAGTTATGTATTTTAGAGAACATGATACTTTCATGATACCCATTATATGTTGGAAGTATAAAATAATACATATATATAACAAAATAAAATGAATTTCATCATTGAAATATAATTTAGTGATTTCATCTTCAATTCCTATGTAAAGACCAATAAAATCCAAAACTCAAATACATAGTAAGGGTTATGTATAAGGATGTTATCATAAAAAAGATAAAACTACATAAAAAGATAATTAATTGAAACAAAAATGTATTTAAATAACTTGACCATCGTGATAATATAATACATAATCAATAGGGAATGATAAAAAACTAAAAACATGTTCCATATAATAAGTAATTAAGAATGAGATGAATTCATAGATAATTTCAAAGAGAAAATATCATGTATAATAATAATAACTAAATTCTAAATGAAGGATGTCCTGAATTATTGGATGTTTTAATCTTGGGTATCATGAATCCTCTAACATCAAGACCTTTCACAAGATGGTTTAAAACTATAGGTAAAAACACATATAATTTGTAAAATATATTTGTCTCATGTGACATGTAGATTCATTGAGAGGCTATATATTGTTGGGGTCCACCCATAACATTATTTACAAGTCATACATCATATAACGACCAATATATTTAATTCATGAATAATTTTCCTTCTCTAAAAATATCTATATTTAATAATGTATATATATTTATAAATATTTACAAAGTTAATGAAATTACTTTTTAAGTATAAACAATATGTAAAAATGGTATAAAGTTTAGGAAATAATCATATCCATAACAAAAAAATATGAATATTGAAGAAAAATATCATTTTTTATGAAAAATGTCAACAATAAAGTTTTTCTATAGAAAGTTAACAATTGTAAAAGAATGTGACACTGTACAATAAATTTTACCACACGATAATTTTAATGTAAAATCCATATGATTGAAATAATTAAAATTGAAACATAAAATAATATTAAGTATTATGGAACCATAGTATTATATGTAAAATTTTCGTAGGTGCACCATATAAAATAAATAAGGTGTATAACATTACTATATTTTTGAAGGAAGAAAAATTGTGACGAATATCCTTCTCTTGAGTCCAAACCATTACATACATTCATGATCATCCTTAATATTAAATTCCTGTTAATTATTTACTATATTAACAACAAGAACTCAAATTTACTATTTATTTTATTTTACATAATTACATTTTATATATTATTACTTAATCAATTATGTTTTCATTGGATATTTTTATGATATTTCGCTTATTTGTCAAAAAAATTTTTTGGTATGTTGATTATGGTCAAAGAGGTCGTTACATAAACTTATCTGAAATAATAATCATGATATAGTTATAATAATTATACTTTAATTATATTATTAAAACCAATAAGTAAATACGGTTATGAGAAATTAAGTACATTATTATCATGTACATGGTTGTTGGTATGTATGCATGAGTATCATTTTCATTTTTCCTAAAACATTATTGAAAATAGGTAAGAAATATATTATATTTAAATAATTTTAAAAATATCATAAATAAATTACTTTTTATTTAAATAAACATATACATATCATCCATGTGATGTGATGATGAAAATAGGGTCACATCACTTCATGAAAGTGCTAGTCTACAAGAACATGGATGATGTGATCCTCGTTCCGTGAGTGAAAGTGTAAGAAAGTGAATGATAAATTGTCATTTATGAATGATAAATATTTCATCAATATAATAATTATGTCATTTATATAACATATAGTAATTAATGTTCTCTTTATTACCTTCCATGTATGATTTTATTGAAAAACAGATCACATTGTTGCGCAATGTGGTAATCCACCATGCACATGAGCAACGATATTTTATCTCTTATCGATTAGAAAGTAAAAGAACTTATAAATTATTTAATTAATCAAAATTTATAATTCTGTTATAAATATCATATAAATAATTTATATCCATCATCATTCCCTACATTGGGAGGTGGTAATGGACAAATGAATGAAATCTATTCTCAAGGTGGTGGTCTACCGTATACCCAAATGATGATTGTGTAACCCATTTGATGGTTGTGTGGATGTTTTGGGATAATTAAAATAATATAAAACCAAATTATTATATTAAATATAATGATTTGTTTTATCAACATGGTTAAATAATAATTTGTGTAGTTTTAGAAAGAAATAAAATAGAAACACTTGGGGGAGAATGTAACTGATTCATCAAGTGACCTTATTAATATTCCACCAAAACCCTTCTTAGGTTTTCATTATGACCCAAATAAGACTTATAGAATGATATTATGATTTTTTGGGAAGTTATTTGGGAAGGTTGTTTTTGAACCAAAATATACTTTTAGGAATGATGAAGAGAAAAGAGAGGGTATCCATTTATAAGTTAGGTGAGTGTCACACATTTAATATTTGTAAAGAAAAAGTTTAACCCATGTTTATCACATTACATAGGGGTAAAAAATATTATTATGGAGAAATATGTATAAGGAATAAATATATACATAAAAAACTAGACATGTTTTTGCATATTATAACCCTTACTACTTTAGTTTAACAACCAATAAAATGTTTATTTAACTTAACTACAGTAATTTTTTCTATTATAACTATTCATTATATCCCAAAATTAATGTTAATATCTTAGATAATATTAATTATAATTCTTCTCAATTTATAATCAATTTTTAAAAATAAAATTCAATAAAGTGAAGTTTTTAATTTAATATTAATCACATAGACATGACAACGAAGTGAGTTTTCAAAGAAACAAATGTTCACATGTTTATAAAGTTTTTCAATATTAATTAAATATTATAACTCATAAAAACATGAATTAAAATATTTAGAATTTAATTTCACTAATGATACTTTAAACCTAATTTGAAAAATAATTCAAATTTATAAATTATTTAAATGAATGGAAGTTTTCAATTAAAATTCAGTACTTTCTATTATTCATAAAATCGAAATATTTTAGAAAAAGACCAAAAAAACACCCTAATATAATTGTGATATTTTAATTCCAAAAATATAGTTTATTTTTTCTTATATTTTATCAAATTGGTGGAATATAATTTTAAATTTGTTTTTCAAAAATGTTACTAAACAACCTTTTAGAAAGAAAAAACAATATGAAAACATTTTTTTCCTTCCAAAAGATTCCTGTTTTTATTTATAATAATTAGATAAAAAATGAGAATGTGTAAACAATATATTTTTCATAATTTATATATTATAATTCATAACGACCAAATTTAATGTCGAGGCTAAAATTGCCACGTTTATATAATATTTTAATAGATTATCGAATTTTTATTAAAACTGGCGGTGTGTTTATCACAATATATCAATTAAATTAAATTTAATATAATAAAAATATATTATAAATCCTTTGGATGGTACATTATTCCCTCTTATAAAAATTTCACCCTTGGAATTTCATGGATATTACCTTCTAAACATGTGATATAAGTTTTTCTGCATAACATCTTCTAGTTCCCACATAGCTTCCTATATTTTGTGATTTCTATAACGTACATTTACTAGCCAATTCATATAATGCCTCAATAAATTACCACTATAATTAGAAAATACTAATGGTATATTCATGGTAAGATAAACCATTTTCCAATTCCCTTTAATCATTGCTGATAATATGTATTAGTTCTAGAACGTACTCACTTAATAATTATATTTGATACACATTATGTACTTTTGAGAGATTCGGTGGTATTTCTAAATGTTAATCAATCACTATAATTATTTCAATGATTTGAAAGTGTATGATATACCTTGGGATTAGTTTTTAATTATTATATAACTATATAACATCATTACATTGAGAAGATTTCAAGAAAACATGATCTTCTAATTAGAAGGACAAAAGATTCCTCCAATTATCGACACAATTCATTTGTCTACATAGAGATACGACAATGGGATGAATTATAACCATTACCTTTATTTTTGTATCTTCAACATGTTCTGAGACTATGAGTTTTCATTCACAAAAATCATCCCAACAAGATGGAGTATGAAATCTATTTCCATATAATGCTTTATATAGCTCTATTAAAATACTTGAATGGAAACTATTTTTATTTTAAAATGTTAAAAATTGTAAATATTGATCACACATACCTTGAAAGTCAATTTTTCATATGGATAAAATGTCTCCCATTATATGAATAGTACTTTTAGACAGATCATCAATTTGAGGATAGTAGGTGGTGCTCAAATGAACCTCAGTATCATGAGGTTTCTAAATAATTTTCTTTAATTTCAATATAATATGGGGATATTAATCAAGCATAATTTAAAGAGGAATGAAAACATGTCTTATAGCCTCCATAATATGGAGCCTTATGAGGAGATCAAGAGGTAATTATTCTCTTATAGTGAGTAAATGTGATGATTTGGTAAGGAAATCAATGATAAAACACGTTTCCTTATTCTTTCTAGGGATATTTGGTATTCCGATAACCATTCCTATAGTAATTTACTCCCATTTCCACACTAGAATTGGAAGAGCTTGCATGACTCCTATAGGATGCAACCCCACAACTTTAACTTATTGACAAACTAATCCTTTATACACATAATAAACAATATCCCACTTCATGTTATCTGAGAAAAAAATGATCCCTCAAATCTTATTACATATTAGTGCTACTATGTTGTATATTGAATTTTGAGCAATTAGTGTCATTAAATAATTCCCTTTTCGGTTAGGTATAGATGGAACACCTAATATCTTTATATATTTTGAAGAACCATTTTCACAAATGAATTCTATTAATTACGATCATTAACTACATTAATTTTCTTCTAATATCTCTCATCATTAGATTAAGAAATATTAATCTTTTTAAATACATACCATTATAAAATCCTTTGAAAAATGATTGATGTATCACCTTCCTTAATAATTACCATATCCAACCATACTCGATCAAGGAACATATCATCCCTATATATCAAAATTTTGAAAAAATTCCACGATTTTTATTACTCATAGATCATGTACTTTATCTTCCATCCCTTGGTTGTATTGTATTGATAAATCACAATCATTTGGTAGAACTATCCATCACCATTGAATTATTTTCATTGCATCATTATATATAAAAATCCCATCATATCTAGATGGTAACGTCTAAATTAGGTAATTGACCAATATCTTATTTAGTTTACCCAAAAATACTTCAAATTCTTTTTTCCCAACATATTTAACCCATTAACAGGTTTGATTTATTAAACGGATAGCTAATAAAATAATATTTTGAAAAAATCGCCAATATTAATTTTCAATTCCAATGATAGCACATACCTCAGTTATGTTCAATGTTATTGGCCATTCTTTGGCTTCCATCATCTTTACAAGGTAAATTGAATTTCCATCCTTTAATATAATATGGAAAAAATAAACTTTATAAATCTACTAATCATGCTTATTATATTTTCCATATAACGTTTTCCCTTTAAGAGTCTCAATATTGGTCTAAAAGTGATTTTCATGGACCTATAATATATTATAATACAAAAAAATTTCATCAATGAATTCCACAACAAATCATCATGATATTATATAAATAATCTATTCCTTGGATCCATAAAAACATATTTTTCCTTAGTTAGCCCAATAGAATTACTGTAAACTTGTAATATCCATACCCCATTTGAAATGTTGTCTTAAAATTTCATTCCTTATTAACTCACAATTAATTATACATATGATGAAGTAAATTCATTCAAAAATATCAAGATCCTAGAAGTTTATTGAATAAGTAATAAATACAAGATAAATGATAATTTTTTTACCATAATAGAATTGATTTGCTTATATTTCATGTGTAGCCTCTTGGATCTATAACTCCTCTTAACGAGGAGAATATGGCCTCTCCTTTGAGAAACACTAGGTAAAATAAATCCCTTATCACCCATATCTTTTAGTTTTTTCGTCTACCCCAATAATTATGTGGTTTCAAGTCCAAAGAGTTTATTTGATATTGGTATTTCACCAGTTGTTAAATAAATGAAAAACTCAACTTCACACTCTGGGGGATGTCCAAAAATTTCTATAATAAATACATATTATTATGCTTGTACAATAGTAACATTGTCAATTTTGATATTACCTTATCCATCCATGGATTTTTTCCCATATTCCTAAAGAAACTAAATATGCAATTCTAGAGGGGGTGGATATAGTTATGAGTAATTTGATGAATTCACTTCAATAAAGATAAGTAATTATACATTTTCCATAAAAATTATAATTCTCACCATCTTGAAATAAATATTTTCATCATTTTAGGAAATATATTCCATAACAATGAATATATGGAATTCAAAAATATGTATTATAATATTTTTAGGAAATTAAGCATGTTTATGTGTGCTAATTGAGACTGCTGGAAATATACTTGTTGTAGTGATACATCCCCTATGAGTTTTGACAAATAAATCCACTCATATTTATGAAATAATTTTTTAATTTTCATGTAAAACATGGTAGATATAAAAGATATTAAGGATATGTAATCAAATAAAACATTAACTAAATTTGAATATAAGATTAATGTACCATATGCAACATCGTTCGGTACTTCCAACTAATGTGGTGATCTTAAAAGAAAGTCCCTCTCCTCTTTCCCTCTTAGGTTGTAGATGACATTGGATTTGGAAAATTGGAGTGAATAATTCAGCTTTTATTTGTACATTAAGCACTTGAAATCATTTATATTATTATTCCACTTTTTTTAATTATCTAGATTCCCATTTTCACCCCACAAGTAACTATCCCACATTCCCTTCATGTACTCTGAAATATGTTTCTTTAATAAATATTCACATGACAGAAATTGATCGACACTTATCTTATTAATTGATGAATTCCCTTAATATTTCTCATAGATTCCATATTTTTATCCTCATTCCAATTTAATATTAAATATCTATAAAATTCTTTCTTCATTTTGATGGAACATAAAACTATTTCATTATATGATGGAAATTTTGGAGAGAAAGGTTCCATTTAGACACTTGGATTAAGACGATAAAATAAATTGAAAATCAATTACTCCATGTTGTGTAAGTAATCCATTTATTTACTAGATAAAACTATAAAGGTATCATGAAACTATAAAAAAAAATTCATCATTTTTTGTTAATCTATAGAATTTATCTTCATTTCTGTTTATTTATCACATGGGAAATAATTTTGATACAATGTATCCTTAAAAGATTTCTATTTGATTAGTTTAGTTTCTTCTTCTTCCCTATTACTCTATATCAACAACCACCATTGATTAGAATCACCTTTGAGATAATACACTAAAATTTTATCATTTTCCTTTTCATCACAATTAAAGATCATAAATATCTTCTCTAAAGACATAATTAATATCTAGGTTATCGTTGGATTATTAGTCCTACCTAGCGATGGAAGATTCTATCACGTGAAGTGATCCATCATAAGAAAATCATGTTTTGAAATAGGTTTCCCCATTTGAGAAGGGTTATTATTCCCAACATGATTAATTTTCCCTAATATATATATAATTTTCTCAAATCCAACTCCAACTATATTGGCTTCCTTAGAATTAAAATCTCTACGTTTTCATGCATAATGATACACTTCTTCTTTCGAAACAATATTTCTAAAAAAATTCATATACAATTTAAACTCAATAATTTCTTGATTTTTAAATCATAATTTATAATTCAAAATATGATGTAACACTTTACGTAAATCAAATTTTATTCATTCTAACTATCAAAATTATAAACATAGTTCTTTCGAGGATATATGTATTTTTAAATACATCATAATTGTTATAAAAAATATGTATATTATCCAAAAAAATATCCCCCTAGGAGTGTCAAATTAGGTTCACAGCAAGACCTATTAGTATACACCAGGTGATGATCAGGTCAATTACAATGAACCCTTTTTGGATTTGTTACCAATAGGAACCTCCATTCTAGAACCACATTCCATTGTAGTATCTAGACAAAAATGTAGATCTCAAAAAAAAAATATATATATAATCCTTACCAAAACATTAGAATGTTCTATTATATATTTCCTAAAATTATATCATAGGGTAATGTTCTCTAATATATTTTTTTCATAATCTAGTTCCAAAATTCACTATTAATCTTCATATGATACCAACTTTATTGACCCTGACCTCGGTAACCTTGGGTCGGTGCCTACTCTATTACATTGGCATACGTATAATGGGTAAAATCATAAAAGGATTTTTAGTTTAAATTTTTTTTATAACAATATAAATACATGATACCAAATTTAAAATGTTAATATAATATAATAACATATAACATAATGAAATCAAATGAACTGCTAACTTGAAAACTAATTCAGTGATTTCTACTTCATATTCTGTGGAAATAAAACAATATAGGGTGACCACAAATGCTATGTAAGGGTTATATAAATAAGAATGTATCGTGAATAAATAAGCATAAACATCATTGGAATTTAAATAAATGAACCCACCTTACATTTAAATAACATTCTTACCAGGATAAAATAAACAATAATCAATATAGAAACATAAATAACTGAAAACGCATTCCATATAATCGATAATTGATAATGAAATACATCCATAGATAATATCATAGAGAAAATATCATGTATAATAGAAAATTATAAATTAATTATGTTCTCAATTATTGGGATTTATGATCTCATGCATCATGATACCTCTACATTCAATAGATTTCTAGAGGTAGATTAAAACTACAGGTAGAAGCTCCTTTAATTTGGATTGTTGATTTTTTCTATGAGGCCTATCGATGCATCAAGGTGGTATATAATTTTGGTCCTCACCCATGAATAAAATTAAAAAAAAATTCCTCATTTGTAAAATAATTAATCCATTTAATGATAAATTTTCATTATCAACATATATCAATATAGAGTACAACATACAGATTTATAAATATTTCACTAGTTAATGAAATAACATTAAAAGTATACATAGTATGAAAAAATGGTAAACGGTTTATGAAATTATCATATTAATAATAAAATAAAATTAATATTTAATAAAAAGTTAATTTTCAATGATAAATTTTCATAGGATAGTGATTGTTTCAACAGAACATTAGTAATCACAAAAGAAAGTGAGATTAAAAAAATTACTTGTACAACATAGTAAATTTAATATAAAATCCTTTTGGATTAAATAATTAAAATTTAAACTTAAAATACCATGTAGTATTAATTATTCTTGGTATTACATGTAAATGTATTTTATGTGAAACATATAAGAGAAATTTGGTGCATAGTAATACAATATGCCACAATAAAGTGAAATTGAGACGAAGTCCCTTACATTGGGGATGATTCATCCCATACGTTATTTATAAAACTAAATAATAAACTCATGTTAAATCTTTAGTTGATAAAAATATTTTTAAATTTAATTAGCCATTTTTCTTTACTTTTTACCATGTTATATATGATTACTTTATTCAATCATGATTACATAGGATGTTTTGATGATGCATCGGTTATGCATCAAGAATGAATTTGGTAGGATGACTATGGTCAAAAAGGTAAATATTTAAACATATACATAATAATAATAATTAAATAATTATCATATTTATACATCAATTATTCTATTAAATTAAATCATGAAATTTGGTTTTCATAAATGATGTATGTTATGATCATGGAGATTGTAGGTCATATATATGAATGAGTAATGTTTCCATTTTTCAGTGATCATTGTGGAAATTTGGAAAGAAATATGTAAAAATTAAAAAATGATAAGGCGGAAATAAATACTATATAATTCATTTAGATATACTTATATATCAACCATTTTGTTGGGTGATGAAAATAGAGTCACATAGCTTTGTAAAGGTCGATTCCCACAAGTAAATAAACAAAAATATAATCATTCAATAACACGTATTTTTTAAAATATAATGATATATTATATTTCTATAATGATATATATATTCAATTAATATCGTAAATATATTATTCATATCAAATATAATAGTTAACATTACCCTTTATGCCTTCAATGTGAAGAGTTATTTAAAAACGAATCACATGTCTTTGTGAGGTAGTAGTTTTTCGTACCCATTAGAGAAGTAATAATATCTCTTATGGAATGGAATGTAAATAATGGTATATATGATATAATTAAGTCAAATGTTTAATTATTTTATTAATATATTATACATACATTATATCCATCATCATACATAACCATAAGTGTTTGAAATGAAAAAACCAATGAAATCAGTCCACGAGGCTGTAGGCTGCCATACACACGAATGATGATTTTGTCATCCATTTAATTGAAATAGGGATAATTTTAGGTAATGAAATTAAAATAAAAAAATCTCAGTGCAAGAAATATAATTAGGATATTAAAACTTATTATTTTAATAAAAAATCAATATGTTGTTGGAAGAGATAAAATAAAAATTCTCTTGGAAGTATATAATCTCTTCTTCAAGTAACCTCCTTAGGATTGCAATAAAATCCATCCTATGTTGGATTATTTATAGAGAATAAGGTTTATAGGATGAGAATATGTATAGTTGTAATTTATTTTTTCATTATTTTTCCAAACCATATTTGTTTTAATTTTTTTAGAAGAGAGAAAATTGGGAGTCCTTTTATAAGAGTGTTGAGTGGAACACATGTAAATTTTGGAATGAAAAAGGAATACCCATATTTTTCAGACAAAAAAAGTAAAAAAAGAATATTTTTAATACTTGTACTTTATTAGGTTCAAATATGTCCATTAAAAATATTTTAGATAATTTTTTAGGTCATATAAATTCTTATCATTATAGTCTGTATCCCCGAAAATCCAATTTTTACATTAACCTTGGTAAATAAGCCCAAGTGTTTTTACTATTCAATATTATAAAAAATTATTCTCAACATATAATATAATATAAATTCTTATTATTCCAAATATTTAAACCTAATTTTCCAAATTCCATTCATATAAGTGGAAAATTTTAATTTAAAATTAATCATGCACGTGAGTATAGAAAGTGAGTTTTCAAAGAATGAATGTTCAAAAGTTTATAAAAATTTATATAAAAATTAAATATGAAAGTTATCACAATAACCTATATCTTATTATATGATATCTAATTGATCTAATTTTACTTTAAAAAAATTCCAATCTAATTTAATTTTATAAATAATTAAAGCGAAAATGTGGTTTTAAATTAAAATTCAATATTTTTAACTATTCATTGAAAAATTAAACATTTCACAAAATTATAAAAAATTACACCTATAATAATTTTGAATTTATAATTTATATAAATAATTTGATTTTATAAAATAAATTTTCACAAATTGGTAATAATTATTTATAAATTACATTTGCAAAACACTATTAAACAACCATTTAAAAAACAACAGTTATTCGGGAAATTATTTTTTCCAAATGATTCCTATTTCATTCAAATCAATAGATAAAAATTAAAAATGTATAAAATATATATACAAAATCATTTAGTTAGTTCTACTCATACCCACTAATTTAATTTCTATTCAAAAAATTTCATTTTTATATAATATTTTAATAGATTATCATGTTTTGTTTACTCCATGTGTTCTGTGTATTGAAAGAGATCTACAAAATTAAATTTATTATAAAAGAAATATAATATAAATTCATGGGGGTTTAATCACTTTTAACAACATCAATCTTAAATAAAATTAATCCAAATACAAAGTAAAACTCACTGAGATTCAATGCCCATACCATTGACACCACTGTTTTTTTTCTTTTCACATAATTCATGGGTGTTCTCCATGGGATACCCATTAATACCTATGATTGACTAAAAATAAGTCCATTAATTTTTGTACTCCAGAATCATGCCTATAATATGGAATGGAAATAGAAATTTAATTTCCCTAATGCAACACAGAGGATGGACTGGGTTATCTCACTTGAGTAGCTTCACAGTTGGTTCAATCACTAATTATAATTCACCAAATTTATTTTTAGTTGTTTTTCATATTATTTATGAAAATGATTATTGAGGTATTTTGGGAAAATTTGTAATTATTAAAATGAAATGAAAACATTAAATCTAAAAGAAGTAGCAGATTCAGACCTAATGATTTAGGGAAGAGAGAACATAGTTCTATGGTTGGATAACATATGTTCATTCATTATTTTTTGTTGTTCAAGTTAAATTTGACAATTAATTTTATGGGAAAAAATTAATGAATTTCATTTCTTCTATTTATTGGATGTGTGATTTTATCATATATTCATCAGACAATTCCACACCACCTTTAACTGTCAAATTGGATAATACTAAAATTTTGAAGGTTATTTCTAAAAGAACTAGCTCCCCCTTATGTTGTTTCATCCATTAAAAACCCCAACTACACCGGTATTAAGGGATATCCCAAGAGAAGTGGGAAAATGAATGAATCAAATAAAAGGAATGAATTTGAAAATAGTACTATGGTTTAAAATGGCCACACCCATGAAATACAATTGTATCCACCACAATACATTTAAAACATTTTGAATTTGAGGGAAATGATAAAGAACACAATGAAACCTATCCTAGATCCAAACATTGGTTTAGTAACATTCAATTATATTGTTCAAAAATATCACAATGGAAGTATAAATGATAAAGTAAATATGATTAGGGATACAATAGAAAAATTTGTGGAAGAATAAAGTGAAACGCTTTAATAAAAATATAATGTGTTACATGGAAAAAAACTAAAATAAAAGAAATGAAAATATAAATAGCAAATAATTTCTATTGTTTGAGCTTACCTCAACAATAAATATCTCTCCAGTCCACCAATATAATCTTGTTTATAAGGATGAAATATACCTTAGGTTTTCTTAACGGAACATTAAACGAGATTCGGGTCATAATGGGTTGTCAATGGTTAAAAATTTAGTTCCATAATATATATTTATAAATATTACACATGGAAACCCATAATTTTGGTTGGATCTTCTAATATTTTCTTCTATAATGTTGTTAATAATGTTCTTTTTTCCTTCAGCCTCATGATTATAGCTCCATCTATATTTTTTAGATGAATTTATAACATATTTAAAATAATATTTTATTATTTATGAATGTTTCAAGAATATTTTTTCAAAGTTTAGTGTTTAATGGACACCTTTATTAGTGAAAAAATCTTCCAAATATAACTGAGAAACAATTATACAATTCATATTTCACATTTAATGAGAATCTTTTTAATTTGAGGAGTATATCCTGATTTATGCCCCATTTTCGAAGGGGGGTTCTACCATGTCCTCCTTAACAATATGACCATGCGATTGATTTTTTAGGTCCTCTAGATGTTTGCATCATCTCCTAGACCAACAGAAAAAATTGAATACCATAAATAATGTAATCTAAAAAATAATAATATATGAAATTGGATTAAAATTTTAATTGTTATTCCCAAAATAAAATAGTCATTAAAAAATGAAAAAATATCAAATTAATCAGTTTTCACATTTTATTACAAAAACACATTAGAGATCCATATGTGATGGGAAATTGGAAAAAATAAAAATTTTTGGGGTTTAAATAATATAAAAATGTATAAAATGGTGAAACTAATAACTCTATCAATTTCCCCACACTTACACCATGCTTGTCCACAAACATAAAACCTCAAAATAGAATTCATAGGGCACCAATGTTACCAATATTCAAATTATAATGCAATATAATCAAACAATTTTTTATGTCAAATAAAATTTTCAAAAAGACACATAAAATATCAATTTAATTTCAAAATTATCAATGAAAAAATAAATTTAGGAAATTTATTTATCACCTTTGAAAATTGACATAAATTCTCTTTTCATTGATTTATGTTCCCTAATTCATTATTATTAAACATGTAAAATTATTATCTTCATCATAGTGGATTCTTCTCTCTCATCACTCATGATACAATTCATGTATTTTTATTCTCATATCATGATAAAATTCTCTTTATCCATAGGTTTATAATGGAATTAATTTTTCCACATCGTAAAGGCTAAAGGCCAAGAAATTCATGATTGCTTTCATAAAAGGTTTAATTGACTCTAAGACTTAAGTATGGTAGGAATATATGTTTTAAAATAAATTCTCAACATTGAGGTTTATCTCTTATATGTAATGCATGATATCAAAAAAAGTGTAATTAAAATCTCTGAAAAAATTATTAAATCGCACTTTCCCAAAACTAAATTTAATGTTTATGGATAAATAAAACATAATGAATGATTTGGGTATACACTTGATTTTTTCATACTTTTATTTTATTTTTTTCAATGCAATTTGTTCAAAATATTCCAGATTATATGATTAAAATAATGCTCACATTCACCATATAACCTTGTAAGATAAAAATCATAGGTCTTATAATGACGATTTCTAGTTTTCCATGTTCATAACCCATTTTTATTGTTTTATTGGTTCTTTTATCATATTAAAATATTCAATTCCAAAGATCCAAACAATGATGTATCTTGAATAAATAGACAACCTTAATTTACCACAATAAGACCCCCACACTTTTTCCTTACAATGTATTTGATCCCTTCTAATATGACACCCTTCACCCCTACACATTTATTTTAAGATATCATGAACGTACCATGAGTAGGTTAAGAATATGTAAAAAAGGATTCAAACATTTCTCATCCATATAAAGTTCATTCATGGTCTCTGTGGGATAAATAAGTATTGAAGCAAATGTGGTATTTTATGGATAAGTGGTTTATCAAAAGATTCCTCAATCATTTAAAATGTGTTATTTCAATATCAGAGTACTGAAAAGTTCAACTATATGTTCTAGTCAGTGACATGTCCTAGTATAACTCAAGGAATATTCTCTAGAATAAAGATCATGAATTTGGAATAGAAATTTTGGTGTGAATGTGAAAAAAAACATTGGAAAATCACAAAAACTATCATTTGTAATAAACAGTCAATTAACATTAATTTTTTTAAAATAAAATCGAGAAAAATGATTAGGAATTTTCATTTACAAGAATGAATTAATTTCTTTAGATCATGATTGATCCTTTTAATATACATGCTTTACATGAATAACTAAATTCATTATTTTACTCATTGAATATCAATAACATTGAAACTGAAAACATGAAATTCTAGGATTCCTAAGAAACACATGTCTACTAGATTAGTCATTTAAGGTAATAATTCATGTTTGGGAATGCATTATCTAGTTAGTATCTAAAATAATATTCTTAGGAAAAAATTTAGGGGGATTAAAAGATAAATAATAGAGGTGAAATCCCTTTTGAAATGAATCAAATTCTACTTAATCTATTGTTTTTGGGATTATTTTCCCATCATGTTAATAGAAAAATAAATTACTCAAATAAGCACAAGGATCATGTCATTTATGCTCAAAAATATAAGAGGGAGCGGGCATCATTCCAAAATAATTTCTAATGATAAATTTTAAATGTGAAATCCTAGAAAGAATTTAATGATAAATCTTGGTATGATTTCCTATGTGGACCTGAATTTTTAGAGCCTCGAGACATAAGCACTATAGGTTATCCATAATCTGATGGTGGGTGGATTTTATTATACTTGAAAAAACACATTTGGATTTTAGTAACATCCTTTTATATTTTCTTGTTGAGGAGAATTTTATGTATAGGGTACACAAGATATTCCACCTTATCAATGTGGTACATCATGCATGGTGGGAGTAGGATGAAGTATTCAACCTCCTCCTCTTTCATTTCTAATTGTGAATGATCTTATTCATAATCCACTGGTTAATCAAAATGTTCTTCCTTAATATAATAATCAAAGGATGTTTCAAAATTTTAATTTAAACAATTAATACCAAAATAATCCATTGTTAATGTTGGAATTTGGAATCTCTTTCTCTTCATCTATATCCAATAGAATTTATTATTATGCTCCATTTGGTAAATATTCAATTACTTTACTGAGCTCTAGGCTTTCCACAACATGTGCAATTTATTTTTCTTCTCCATCCTCTGGATAATAAAAAGAGTCATCCAATTATGAATATTTAAAATAGTTGGTAGTAATACTCAAATAATTTTCAATAGAAGTAAATAATTTTGAGTTCAATAATTTATTATCTACTTAAGTTAGTTCATCTTGAATCTCTTCTTCGATAGAAAGTGCCTCTTAGAGTCTATTATCAATTGATAGAGGTAGGTACTCGGGATCCCACATCCTATCCTCTAATTTCACCAATTTTATTAATTCTTCTTTGTTATAAATGGATATAAAAAATGGAGATGGATCTTCTTATTTCCAATGTTTGGGGAGATCATGCAGTTCCTCACATTCGTTTGTGAAGTTATCCAGTTCATGTTTATTTTACACATGTATCTAATTAGATAATCCCTTTTATTATACCTCTCCTTGAAATAGTTGAGAAATAATGAATGAATCATCTGGTACCTCCAATTTTACCTCCTTATGTTCTTCAATTTTGCTAATAAATTCTGAAATCCTTTAACAACTACCTTAGGTTCTTTCTCTATCTTAGGATTGGGTTTCTCTATTAATGCATGAACATATTAAAATCATAATTCCATTATTCTCCCAATGTTATATGGAGTATCAGTAATCATTTTCACCTGATAATTTAGATCATTATAATCAACTTCTTGTTCTTGATATTACACCTGGGAGTAATCTTTCCATACTGATTAATTTAAGTTCAGATAAATCATGGAAAAATGGAAAAAATTTATAGGCTTTAAATTTTAAATAAATAAGGAAAATAATAATAAAATATTTAAAAATGTGAATTTATAAAAAAAATAGATAGAATAATTGTTTAGATCTCTCAAAATGTTTCCAACATTGATGCATTACTATTATTGGGAATGGAAAAATAAATATAATTCTTCCAACGCAGTACAGTGGCTGACAAAGGTTTTCTCATTTGAGGAGTTTCACAGTTGGTTTACTCACTAATTATAACTCCCCTAATCAATTTATTATTTTTATATTATCTGTGAAAATTATTATTTTTGTTTTTTTAATTTGGAAAAAAACTAATTAAATAAAATAATTAATTATAAATAGAGATGTAGATGGAGATTAAATGAAATTATGTTAAAATTAATATTGTCCTAGGTTTGGATAATGCATGTTCAATCATTATTTATTTATTTATTTTAATTAAATTTTGATAATTTATTTTATAAAACGTAATTAATGAATTACTTATCAGTGGTTTACTAATAGTGTGATTTTAACATTCCTTTGTTGCACCATACCACACCTCATATAGTATATAAAGAGAATAATACCTCAACCGAGAATGCTATTCCTAAAAGACCTAACTCCACCATATTTCATTTCATCATTTAAAGAAACCCCAACACCACCATAAAAGTGTTTTCGAGATAGAAGGTTTGAGAAAAGATTGAATCAATGAATGTGAATGGATTTGGTAGTAGTGTTGGGGTAGAAAACACCCGCACCCATGAAATACTCTTATACCCCCCACCAATAGTTTTAAAGCATTTTTAATTAAATTTAAATAATAAAGTGTGCCATAAGACATCCCCGAGGACCAAACCATGGGTTAATCACTTGAAATTTAAATGTGGAAAGAGATCATAATGGAATGTTGGAAGAGAGAAAAATGATATTAAGGTGTGAAAATAAAAAGTGATGGAAAAAGAAAGGAAAACAATGTGATAAAAATATGATATGATACATAGGAAAAAAATAAATTAAATTAAAATCAAAATCCAAAATCATGGATGTCATCTGAGAATCCCAATCCAATTGATATCTCATCAAGACACCCAGATTATATTATTTTTATGCACAGAAGAGTCCTTGGGGTTTCCTAATGGGCCATATAATGAGTTTCAGGTTATAATGGGTTGTCAATGGTTGAAATGTCTGTTATTGAATCTATATTTAAATCTTTTGTGAATGGAACCTCCTCGGTTTTGCTGAATCTATGAATCTGATCTTCTGAAAAGTTTCGAAAAATTTTAGTATTTATTTTACTTCCAAATTTCAACTCCATCATCCATATGTATAAGATGTTATGGCTAATTTACATCGATATTTTTTTCTGGCTGAATTCTTCCAAAATATTTCATCCAAGTTTAGTTCATAATGGATCCCTTAACGTGTGAAAAACACCTCAAAATTTTAATTTGAAACGATAATCGGAGTTATATTTCATATTCAAACATGAATCACCACAATTAGAGGTGTGTAGCCCGATTTATGTCGCATTATCGGATGTGGGGTCCACCATGTCTACCTGAACAATATGTAAAATTGATTGGTTTTTAGTGAATATATATAAATTAATATTATATTGGTTAAAAAGAAAAATTCTGACCCCATAAATTAAGTCTTACAATAAAATAATCACTCAAATTAGTTCAAAATATTTAATGTTATTCCCAAAATACCATAGTGATTAAAACCTTCTAAAATTTCAGAATCAATAAACATTCTAATTTTTTCCCAAAACATAGAATAAATCCATAATTTGTTAAAATAATCTCAAATTGATACATTTGGAGGTTTACAATAATTTAAATACATATAAAAAATTATTTAAATATTAGCTCTATTGAATCCCTATATGATATAATGAGGACCTTCTTAGATGTATTTTAACTCCAATGTGATTTTAAAGGTCTCTTAATAGAACTTTATATTATTAATAATGTTTTATTACCTTTAAACATGGTATTTTAGTTGAATGAGGCATAATATACATATATATTTATTGATTTTTTAGGAAAATTTAATATATATCAATATTATAAACACCCAAAACCATAATAATTTAGTGTCTTTGGGGACTATATTAATACTATAAAAATCATTACTGATTTTCAACATATCTCGCAATGTTCTTATCATATAGTACACTTCTTAGAAATGTCATTCTAAATATATTTATTTATATCTAAAGGACATGGAAACCTAATAGTCGGTCAACTGAAATGTTATATAAGGGTCCAGAAGGGAGATATCAAACCATGATAATATGGGAGAATATAGTGATCATAAGAGTGTGAGAGAATAATCAAGGTACATTTTAAAATTGTCAAAAAACTAATCCCGAGTCGACCATGATCTGGTCACCCGACCCGGTCTGCGACATGTCCTAAGGGGCGTTCTTGATCCCCATTGTCTTGCAACCATTTCCGATCGTCAAAAACTAATCATTGTGAATTATTTGGCCCATAAAAGGGAAAAAAATAAAATAATAATAATAAAATAGAACTCAATCTTTAGAAAAATAAATAAACAGAACATCTCACCATACCTCCACGTGACCGCCCTAGTCACTTCCCAACTAAAGGTCGATCTTTCTCCACTAATCAGAAACTCAACCAAGAAAAAACCTTAGTAAAGGAAACTTGCAACAGAAATGATAAAATATGTGTGGTCATTAAAAATGCTCAGTTGGGTTGCCAAGGTAAGACACAGAACCCAAGAATCAATCTTCCTAAAATAATCCAATGACACAAGTTTGAAATACAATTATAAAAGAAGGGTTTTCAATTTATAAAATAAGCAGAGTTATTTTTTCTATTTATAAATCTAACATATGATACATGTTATTTCAATAAAATCATTTTTCATTTTAAAAAAAACATGGGACAAATGAAATCAAAGAAGGCTAAAATAATGCATTTAAACAAGGAAATCTCGAAATAAACTAGTATAACAGAAATTAGCAAGAAATGTAAATAAATAAGAAATTGTGGGTGATCCTAAACATCCCTAGAAAACCCCAAGATGTACTCACTTTTAGAACCACCTAACAGAATATAGTGAAGCTTTTAACTCTATAAGCAACTACCTGCCCTATAACTTACCAATATAGTGGAAAGCCCACTTGTCCTAAAAACCAATCTAGGGGGTACCAACCTGAAAAATCAAGGGTGAAAAACAATTGTCACTCAATCATCTAAAATACGCCACGGAAACCATGGTTGTTATAATAATACTGTTTAAGTAGGAGTCCCTCGCACACATTCCACATCTAACTGCACAGGCCTACCTCAAACACGGAAACTCCTTACGATAAGCCATAAGGGGGGTCTCCCTTATAGTAGTTTTCCAAAAATATACTCTTCATATCATAAAACATGGTTCCAAACGGGCCACTATATAGTATAATCATTAAAATATTTCATAAAACATTTTGGGTTTCCAACTGGGCTTACTCACTTGTAAAGGTACAATCTTTTCTAAATTCCCATACAAACATCACCTTTGAATGGAATGTTCCAAATGGGGATTTGAGTCAACTACTCCAAAAAACTATCAATTAATTAAATATACACCACTTTTACATTTGTAAGCCAAAGAAACCAACCTTGAGAACCACCTTAAAAACAAATTTTTACAAAATTCATGAAGAAACACATTATAAAACTCATCTAAAAAATTCATTCAAAATCTCTCAAGAAAAACAACATTGATTGTAATATAAAACCCTAAAAAACAAATGTTTTATGAATAACCATTTCCAAGCACCATCATCCCTTAAGGGAACATCCACGTGTACACCTTGTGCACCCATGGGTGTGCTAACATCCAATGGCACACCAATTCTCAAAGAAAAAGATTCATAGCCATTTATAAATAACACCTTTCCTTTTAATCAATTCTAACTGCACACACATCATTTAAGAAGCACAAATCATTACTTTAAAACCAAAAACCATTTCCTTAAAATCATAAAACCATTCCAATGAAATTTAACCTGTTTTTCAGGCTATACAAACATTAACCCATACACACCCATAATCGTCCATCGAAATCAGATGCACACCGAAAAATCATTTTAATGGTTTTCCCATAAATTCACCACTTACAAAAGTTATTTTAATGGAATGCCAGCTAAAAACATTGAATCCATTAAACCCTTTAAAAAAATGTTTTGACAAATTAACCAAGACAAGTTCATTAATAAACAGTGTAATTGAAATAGAATAACAGTGATACAATTATTGAAGTGCCAATTCATCCTCAATGAAACAAATTCAATTTATAATTTTCTTAAATATCATAAAACTAGACAATTTACACTACAACTCATTAAAAAATATATTTCAAACAAACCAAATCAATTTCAATGTTCTCTAATAATTTATAAATGGGTGTTATAGAGGTGAAAATCAACTTGATAAATTTATTTAAAATGTCAAGAATCAAAGAAAATAATTAGGAATGAGAAACATGGAAACACCTACCTCAATGTAGAGAATGGATACAATTAATCCTATGCTGAAAGATGAACAACACCCAATGAACCAATTGCACGACCTATATAATGATTCGAACATGTGAAGCACCACTTGTGGTACTAGGATTCAGCCAAAACAATTAAAAACATTATGCATGATATGAATAAAAAATAAATTACTAAATATAAAAGAGGAGGAAACAATTTTGGCAAGGGGGAGGTGGCCATGCTAGAGCAAAGCTGAGGAGTTGCACAAGGGGTTTAGATGCGCTGATGGCTAGAACAAGAATAGTAGGGGTTTGGATGCACCGCTGGGTGAACCATAGAGTCTGATGGATGGAGGCTGCTATTTGAGTCAAGGGAAGAGGTAGGTAGCCCACCAGAACAAAGGGGGAGAGGGGTTGGTAGTTTGGGGCTTGAACGGGGTGTAGAAGGCCGGAGGGCCAGGGCGTATCATGCCCAGTGGTGTAAAGGGGCTTGGCTGTAAGGGTGTGGGCAGGCTGAAGGCACGAGGCGGCAATGCAGGGAGGTCTGGATGACACTTGAGGTTGAGGGAGAATGGAGGTGGGAAGTGAGGCTAGATAGGGGATGAGGGAGGATTTCGAGATCTGGGGAAGTCCATGACGAACTAGGGAGTCTGGGTCCTTTGGGTGAGGGGTCAATGAGCCATTAGAGGTAGGTGGTGAGCGGGCATCAGCCAGAGCAGGAGGACAAGATGAACCAGGGGAGGTGGGGAGTGTGATGCAAGTGTGGACCGAGCACCAGAGGGTGGGGTGAGGTCGACAGGGTCATGATGGAGGGCCAGAATGAAGAAGGCCAGAGGGGGGCCTAGTGTACAGCGCCTCTCCATGGGGGAAAGAAGGTTTGGGACAAAGGGGGAGCCGACTGTGCGGGATAGACCTAGGGTTTGTCATTTATTCATTTTATTATTATAGTAATAATAATAATAATAAAACCATAAATAATAATAAAAACATAATAATAGTTAAGATAATAATATTAAAATTTATAATAATTATAATAATAATAATAACACCTCATTATTAATATTGTTATTAATTACATAAAAATATTATTATTATATTTTAAACATATAACTCACTTTATTTAAATATATATTTTTTTATTTTAATTGTTATACTTTTGTGCGGGCACCTTGGCAGACCAGGTGGCTACCACCCATTGTTCGGGGACCACGTATGGGTCTGAAACCCACTATAATTATAAAATGTCAAAAAAATTGATTCCCTCTCCAAACAATACTTGATGAGAGAACCTGAAGCCATGAAATAGTAAAATAAAAATAAACTTATATGTTGGGGTGTTACAATTCTTCCCAAAACATACACTTTTTCCCCTATAAAGTCACCCAGATGAACAATAAACAAAACCAGAATCCATGCCCGACTGAAAGCCAACGGTACCACAACACAAAAGAATGGGAGAACACGATAGGGTACTCTCCACCATAGGAATTCAACTAGTGCAGAAATTTAACACCCATACATTTCACCCTAGGATGGGGTGGGGAGACATGGGAACTCCCAGCCGATCCAAACTATCATCTGTAATACAATCAAACAATATCTCTTCTAAGAAAAACATAACGCAAGCAGTGAACCTGAGCATAACTAAAAACATAGATTCTTCCATAGGAACCTACATTTCTAGAAGAACACATCCATACCAAGATTAAACTATAAAAAGGCCAAACACCTTTTTAATAGAAATTCACAATTCAAAAAACCACAACCAAACTAAAAATTATGATAGATTACAATAAACATGTCCTTCATAAATCCACGATGAAGAAATGAACAAACAATGATGTCAAAACATTAATAATAGAAAAACAATGATGAAATGAATACAAATGTTCCACTTCCAACATGGAACACAAAACCAAAATCAAGGCTTCACACCCCTGGAAACTCCAGACTGCGTGTGAGCATGACTCTAAGACCTATGGTTGGGGCTCTGATGCCTGAAGAATCTCCTACCTCACATTCAGGCACTGGAATCCTTTGGTCACAATTTATTATTCATGAGACACTTCCCGCAGAACTTCTCTATATAACCCAGACACCTACAATGATGACACATCTTAAGAGGGATGCGACATGACCAATTCAGGTACCCGAACCAAACACACTGGTGGCACACCACTAAATGGTCCAACGAACTAGAATCCAGAACCACTGCATAGGACTCAATAGAAACAACCCCCTCTGGCTCACCCAGCTCGCTAGAAGGGGAACCTTCATAAGCAACTACATACACTGGATTTCTAACCATCTGTGCTTCAGGAACCAACTCGACTAAGAATTCCTCATCCACCATCTTATCAAAAAGATGTTCCTTATATTGGAGGACCTGCACCATGATCTCTAGATGACTATGCCCAAAGAAGAGAATAGGTTTCATTAAATCTTTCAAATCATAACTCTGAAGAAAAGGGCACAACATCTATAAAATGTTCATCATAAGTCTTCGCTATCAGTTTTCCTTATTTATTACACTTGATTTCTACCATTTTTTGTCTTCACCTCTTCAGGTATAAACCATCAGATGAAGATGGATTGGAAGACATCCAAGGTTATCCCAATTTGTATTGGTGGCGAGGTGAACAACTCCCATTCGTCCAGATATTGACTATTAATCAAACCCAAAACAGAATGTACTCTAATTGATTTGGGAGTTCCCAATACCCTAATTATGCGCTTGACCTCGTCAAACCAATATTGTGCCTCTAACGGACCCCGATCACCATGAAGGATATGCAACATCTGAGAATGACAAAAAACTGGGCATAATTCATTAGAAACGTTGGAGACCATTCTGGATGGCATTTTATGGACAACATATAAAACACAAATCCAAAACCAATTTCAAGCTGATGAAGCATCAATGATAGTGCCCTCATCTAAAAACAAACAGCTTAAATAAACAAAAAATAAATAAAAACACAACACAAAAATTCTCTTTTCAAAAACCCCTTTTCATTTTAGATTTCAAAACTAACTTTTTCAAGTAAATATTCCAAATACCAATCCCATTTTTCAAACGAAATTCAATTTCCAAAATCATTTCCATTTTTAAAATTAATTTTGAAAAACAAGGTAAATCCTTTAATTCCAAGTAGACACTTGAGTAATACCCAGAACTGTTTCACATGTCTTCATCCACATCCATTCATATGCACCAACACACACTTCCCATATATTCCATAACATGTGAAAATGTTCATAAAGAGTTACTGAGTTTGCACCAAACCATATCTATACCAGTTCCAAGAAATCATCATATTTTTAGACCAAGAGATTTTTTTTTAAAACCCATTTCACGAATTTAAATCCATTTAAATAAAATATTTCTCATTTAAAAAAAATCCATTTTTTAAATTTCAAAACCTCACTTAAACCAACCAGAACAAAAATGACACTCAGCTTGCATCATACTACCAGAGTGAGGGACTAGTAGTCTGGTTTATCCTTGCAACATGGTAGTGGTCTATGAACCAAGTAAGCGTCAAAAACTAGGAGGAAAATAAACTATGTACACATACTCCACATGGGTCACTACTCAATGTGAAATCACGATGTAATGTTGTCTTTCCTCCGTTGTCTCTCCTCAATCTAAAAAAACTAGAAAATGAAAAGGATTCAATTCCTAGACAACCCCTGAAAACTCGAGGTTCAGAATGGGTGAGGGTTCATGACGTCCTTCCCATACCTATCTCTCAAGACCTAAAAATCATAATCTCTATCTACCAGACACCCCAAATAACAGGGGCCTCATTTTATTCCATTTTTTTCACGAAACAATCCATGGTCGGCCATGACCCGGTCAAATGATCTGGTACGTGACATTTCTAGAGGGGCATTTCTCAATCCCCACGGGCTAGCAATTGGTTCCATGCATCACAAACTAATCACTGGGAATGATTTTCCCCATAAAAGATAAACAAATAAATAAAATAATAATACTAATCCTGAGAATTGGAAAAGGAAATTAAAAAAATAGCTCAACATACCTCCATCAGACCTTACAGGTAACCTCCCAACCAATGGAAGAACATTCTCCACTAATGAGAAACTCAACCAACAAAAAACCTGATCAAAGTAAACATGTAACTAAAATGATAAAATAGGTGTGAGCATTAAAAATGCTTTGTAGGTTTTCCATGGTAAGCCACAAAACCCAAGAATCTCAATTCCCAACACAATCGAATGACTAAAGATTTAAATACAATTATGAAAGTTGGGTTTTCACATTTTAAAATATGTAATGATATTTTTTTCTTTTTAGAAATCCCACAGATGTTTCATGTTATTTCAATAAAACCATTTTTCAATTTATAAACAAAACTAGAGGAAAAAGAAAGAAAATATGGATAAAATAATATTGGTAAACTAGGAAAGCTAGAAATAAACTAGTACGACAGAATTTAAACAAGAAATGTAAATAAATGAGTTACCATGCGTGATTTTTAACATCCTGAGAAGACCCCTAGACGTACTCGGTTTCGGAACCACCTGTTGGGATATGGTGAAGCTCCTATGTCTACAACCAACTAGTTTCCCTATAACTGACCAATATAGTGGAAAATCACTTTAGGCCTAACAACCAATCTAGGGGTACAATCTTGTCAAATTGGGGTTGATCAGCAACTGTTACTCGATCATCTAAAAGATTCCCACGTACACATGGTGGTTATAATTATACTATGTAAGTAGGAGTCCCTCACACATGTGACACATCTCATTGCACTTTCCTACCCCAAACACGGGCACTCTATATGATAACCCATAAGGGGTATCCCCCAATAATGGTGCCCCAAAAATAAACCCTTCATATCATAAAAAAGGTGCTAACCGGGCCACTATACTGTACAATCATTCAAATATTCCTAAACCATTTTGTGTTACCAACTGGGCACACTCACATGTTAAGGTGCAATATTTTGTAAAATAACATACAAAAATCAACTTTTAATTGAATGTGTCAAACGGTCCTTTGATTCGACATGTCCAAAACATTTTCAAACTATTAAATGAACACCACAATAACATTTTCAATCCGAACTGACCAACCTTGAGAAACACTTTAAAAACCAATATTTTCAAAATTCATGAGTAAACACTTACTAAAACTAATATAAAACATTCTTTCAATATCATAAAATAAAACCAACATTGATTGGAATCTAAACACATAAAAAACAAAGGTTTTAAGAAAAAAACCATTTACAAGCACCATCTTCACTTGAGGTAATATCCACTTGTGCACCTCATGCACCCTTGGGTGTGCCAGCATCCAATGGAATGGAAAGGATCATAGAAAAATATTTGTAACCATCTATAAAAATCAATATATACTTTCAATAAAGTCCCAACACACACACATCATTTAGGAATAACTACTCATTACCATTAAACCACAAATCCATTACCTTAAAATCGTAAAACCCTTCCAAATCAATTTAACATGTTTAGTATTCTGTAGAAACACCAACCCATACACACATACAAAATCCTATTTTGATATCAAATGCACACCAAGAAAACATTTTAAAGCCTTTCCAATATAATCACCACTTCCCCACTTTATATTATAGGAACAGCAACTAAACACATTTAATCCATTAAACCCTTAGAAAAAATGTTTTAAAAAATAAACCAATCCATATTCATTTTTATAAAATGTAATTGAAATAGAATTGTGGTGATACAATTCATGAAGGCCCAATTCCTCCTTAAATAAACAAAGACAATTTAAACGTGTTTCCTAAATATCATAAAACTAGAAAATTTATACTAAAAATCATAAAAAATCTATTTCAAACAAATAAAATCAATTTGAAAATTCTATAATAATTTAAAAAAGTGTATTATATAGGTGAGAATAAACTTGATAAATTTATTTAAAATGTAAACCATCAAAGGAAATAATTAGGAATGACAAACATGGAAACACCTAACCCAAAGTCGAGCACGAATACAACAACACATCCACTGAAAGATGAACAACAGCCAACAGTCCAATTGCACGCCCTAGAAAACAAGAAAAATGTGTGAAGCACGACTTTTGGTATTAGGATTCAGCCAAAACAAATACAATAACTATAAATGAAATGAAGTAATAATAAATAAGTTAATATAGTGAAGGAGGAAATAGTTTCCAGAATTGGGGGATGCAGCCACGTCGGAGAAAGGCAGTGGCGTTGCATAAGGGGTTCAGATACACTATTGACCGGAACAAAAAGGGTAGGGGGTCGGATGCACCTCTAGCTAGAGAAAGGAGCAAGGAGGTTGGAGGATTTTTTTTTACGTTTTTCTTAAAAAAAAATTCTGAAAAACGGCCTAGGTCAAATTTTTTTTAAAAAAAACGCTACAAAGGCGGCATCTGCGATGCCGCCTTTGCTCCCCCGCGCCGCCTTTGGCCTGGATCGATCACATGGCAAAGGCGGCTGGGAAGAGGCGGCCTTTCGCCTCAGGGTAAGGTGAATGGCGGCATCACGGAAGCCGCCTTTGGCCATACGCAGAGGCGAAAGGCGGCTTCCGCGATGCCGCCTTTGCCTGAAGTCCTTATAAAAGGGCGGCCACCCCCCCCCCCCCTCTCCTCACTTGTTCATTGCAACTTATCTCTCCGATTTTCTCACTCTCTCTAAAAAATTTTTTTGCTGTGAGAGCTTTTACGAAGCTTCATTTAGAGGTATGTTTCTTTATTTAATTTAATGTTTTTATTTAATTAATTTAATTTTGCTTAGTTTTAAATCTTTCATTTGTTAAGCAGTTTAGGTAGTTCTTAATATTTGGTTATTTAGTTTTTGTAATTAGTTATATATAGTTTTAAATAATTACTGTTAGGTAGTATAGATTATGTATAGATTAACTTAAGATTAAGTATTTAGAAATTTTGGTAGCTTAAAGATTATGTGGTTATCTACGCAATTAAATTCCTGTCTGGATACAAACAAGTGGATGTGGCTCTGGCACATATGTACATAGGGGTAAAACCCGAAAACACCGCTTCGAGCTAGACTCGAACGGGAACTGGTGCACGATAACGGGCCTTGCTGCATCCTGGTTTGACACTCCTGGGGAATATGCTTAAGATGATTCATATTTTCTTTATAAACTACTAAAATTTCTAAGAGACGAAAAAGAAAATCAGTATATTTATCAATGATAAATGATAAATATAATTTTATAGAATGAAATAAGGACATAAGAATTAACGAATTAAAGTTATTATTAGTTAATTATAAAATAATAGAATAATTAATGATTAGTTGTTATTAGTTAATTTTAGAATAATTAATAAATAACATAGGATTAAAACATGAATTCATATAATGATTAGCTAACGATACTAATGATCAGTATATTTATCAATGATAAATGATAAATATAATGTTATAGAATCAAATAAGGACATAATAATTAACAAATTAAAGTTATTATTAGTAAATTATAGAATAATAGAATAATTAACGAATAGTTATTATTAGTTAATTTTAGAATAATTAATAAATAACATAGGATTAAAACATGAATTCATATAATGATTAGCTAACGATACTAATGAACATATAAAGTGAAATGAAGAAGAACAAACAAACTAAATAAAAAGGCGCTCTAAAATTACATTCTAATAAATATCATATGGTCAAACATCAGTAGCATAGTTTATGGTATAGAAAGGCGCAATAAAATTACATTATAATAAACATCATATCGTCAAACATAATTGTTAATATTTTGTTACACTATCATAATTTTGATGAAAGAACACATTTTTGACGTAGAGAGCCATGTATGCCTGTGTGTACTGTTATGGGGAGATTATTCAAACTGAGCAAGGAGCTTCTTACAGTACACAACCAATTACGGTGGTTAGTACAGTTGATTGTGTTACCATAAGTGACCTTCAAGAGAGAATTCATGTTTCCTTAAATCTGGGACCCGATCAAGAGATAATGTCTATGAGCTATAGACATTTGCAATTTCCAACAACAATGTGGCATATAGCTTGTCCATTGGTTGCTGATGCGCAGTGGGTCCAAGCAATTAATTTATTTTCTCAACGGTTAGATGGTACCATTATGGAGTTATACGTTGTTGTTGCTACTGTACAACAACAAAGTCCACTTGTACAAAGACGTAGAAATACAAGAGTGGTTGAAGACAGTCTACCCCATGACATTGAGCCTATTCCAAATGATGCAGCAGAAGAGGACAACCTAGATGATCTTCCGGACATACATTTCAATCCGACTTCTGGTGAGGAGTTTCATAATGATGGATCAGATGGAGACAACAGTGCTGATGAGGAGGGACCAACAAAAGATAGAGAGGAGGTTTTGAGAAATGCAGTTGTTGTACATCAACCTCGGTCAATAAATCATCCACCATTATTTTCATCTTGGTCAGAAGCAATGACACGCGTGCCTGAATTCGATAATACTGTTCTCACACCGGCAACTGAGTTCCCTGGAGTTGTACCAGATAGGTTTAGTGAGGTGGACAAAACCTTATATATTGGAAGGAATTTTCCCAGTAAAGATGCCTTAAAAAGCACGTTAAAGAGATTTCATATTGAGAGAAACTTCAACTATGTAGTTCACGAATCATGCCG
Source organism: Viscum album (assembly GCA_963277665.1). Taxonomy (NCBI): domain Eukaryota; kingdom Viridiplantae; phylum Streptophyta; class Magnoliopsida; order Santalales; family Viscaceae; genus Viscum; species Viscum album. The sequence continues at coordinate 1,597,799,216 of OY728150.1, forward strand.
TAGTAAATATGTTATACGGTGCGTGAAGTATGGGGATGATTGTAGATTTCGCTTAAGGGCTATTCCAGACATTACATTTGGAGGTTGGAGAATCTCAAGGATTCAGGCGGCTCATAGTTGCGTTCAGCCAAGTCTCACACAAGATCATACTTCATTGGATGCAGAATTTGTGTCATCTATTGTTGTTGAGATGATTAGGACATTCCAAGATGTTCCAATATCCCTTTTTCAAGAGAGGATTCTACTGACATTCGGTTATAAGATTCCCTATAATAAGGCATTGATGGCGAAACAGAAGGCAATTGTGAAGGTATATGGTGATTGGGATGACTCATATAGAGTATTGCCGCAATTGCTAGCCATACTGAGGCATCATAACCAAGTTGTCTTCCATCTGGATACAAACGAACATGTGTCTCCTGATAATTGACTTGATCCATCTCGTGTTCAATTTCATCGGTTGTTCTGGGCATTCCTTCCTTGTATCTCTGCATTTCGTTTTTGCAAACAATTTATTCAGATTGATGGAACATTTCTGTATGGAAAATACAAGGGCGTATTGTTGATTGCGGCAAACCAAGATGGAAACCGTTCACCTCTTCCGCTTGCCTTTTCCATTGTAGAGAAAGAAAACTATGAATCATTGAGTTGGTTTCTGGCATGTATCAGCAACCATTTCACCAACATTCAGGGAGTTTGTTTGATATCTGATCGTCATCGAGCAATTAATGAGGCAATCAATGCAGATCCTGATACATGGAGATACCCAAATGCACATCATTGCTTCTGCATTAGACAAATTGCTAGAAATGTACATAAAAAATTCCACAACGAACCGATGAAGAAGGCAATCACGAGGCTTGGTACGTATTTTATTCATTCTGTTTTACTGTTTCAATATAAATATAAAATCAATTTATGTGAAATATCATCTACGTTTTGTAGCATATGAGTCGGACCAACGACGATTTGAAGAACGTTTGGAACAAATTCGTCAGGCTAATCAAGAAGTTTATGATTATATGATGCGAATTCCAAAAGAGAAATGGACATTGGCATACGATGGGGGAAAGAGGTACGGACACATGACGACAAACATTGTGGAGTGCATCAATGGTATCTTCAAAGGACTTCGCAAGCTACCTATAACCGCATTAGTTCAGGAGACATTATATCGATGCGTGAAGTACTTTGTGGATAGACAAAAACTAGCATCAGACAGAATACATCAAGGGATAAGATATGGAATACACTTTCAACGAGAGATTGAAAAAAATATTGAAGAAGCTTCTGGTTATCACGTATGTATATTTCGAAGAGAAGACTCCCGATTTGAAGTTCAAGAGCGTTCAGACCCCATCACAAATCACGTCGGTGAAAAAATGGTGGTATTACTGGAAACAAGGCAATGCCAATGTGGAAAATTTCAGGCCTTACAGTTTCCATGTACACACGTCATCACAGCATGTGCCTCTGTGAACATCTCATGGGAAGCATATGTTGATCCAGTGTACTAGATGGATATCATTGCCAACTGTTATGCTGCACCATGGACACCTATTGGGGAGTATCGTTATTTCCCAATGCCTGAAGGCCAGCCGATAGTGATACCTGACATGAATCGGTTACGTCCTCGTGGGAGACCAAAGGCGAGTAGGATGTGTAATGAGATTGATTGGCCTCAAGAACAAGGGTAGAGTTTGCGATGCACAATATGTCATAAAGAAGGTCATAACCGGAAGCGATGCCCTAACGTTGTTGGGTCGACTTCACAGTCTCATTCATAATGATGTATTGTCTTCATTGTGACATTCCCATATTGTAAACTAAATGTTGTTATCTCTTTTTTATTCCTTGGTTTTCTAAACCCCAAACATCTGAGATAAGTTTTCATATTAATATTCATGCTTTCAAGAAATAACTTTGAATATGAAATAATAGAATTTATTTCAAAACTCCGAAAGCGGAACACTTAACCCATATTGAAAAGTGTATGTCAGTTAACCCATTAACATGTTTCCTGGACGTTAATATTAAATATTTTAACCCTAAACCCTCCAACCTAAACCCCAATCTAAACATGCAGGATATTTTAGAAAACTGTTCTATAACAAATTTATAGTATCATAATAATTAGCATAAGATATTGAATACATACAATTAGATAAATTCTAAAAACATCATTACTAATTGACATGGTTTATCTTAATCCAATCTATAAGTAGTTAATCACAAAGCTCCCCCAAAATATGTGTAACCAAATTCAAGACTCAATATTTTAGATAACATAACTTATTTCATATTAATATTCATGCTTTCAAGAAATAACTTTGAATATGAAATAATAGAATTTATTTCAAAACTCCGAAAGCGGAACACTTAACCCATATTGAAATGTGTATGTCAGTTAACCCATTAACATGTTTCCTGGACGTTGATATTAAAAATTTTAACCCTAAACCCTCCAACCTAAACCCCAATCTAAACATGAAGGATATTTTAGAAAACTGTTCTATAACAAATTTATAGTATCATAATAATTAGCATAAGATATTGAATACATACAATTAGAAAAATTCTAAAAACATCATTACTAATTGACATGGTTTATCTTAATCCAATCTATAAGTAGTTAATCACAAAGCTCCCTCAAAATATGTGTAACCAAATTCAAGACTCAATATTTTAGATAACATAACTTATTTCATATTAATATTCATGCTTTCAAGAAATAACTTTGAATATGAAATAATAGAATTTATTTCAAAACTCCGAAAGCGGAACACTTAACCCATATTGAAATGTGTATGTCAGTTAACCCATTAATGTTATATTTACATTTTACACTTACGACTCATTTTCTTTGTTTATATGCAGATGGATGATACCATACTACTCACTCAGCAGCCTACCCATATTTCGTAGGCCGTGTTAGAGGGTCATCCAGATCGATTTGTGAAGGTGCGTCGAGCGCACCATTTTCATCACATGGAGCCTCCACATGCCATTAGACCTTACTTGCGCCGTGCTAGCTTCTATGGCCTTGCCGTATCAGATTTCACATTTGTAGATCATTACATACTTGCTGCCCTCGTTGAGAGATGGAGACCAGAGACACACACATTCCACTTGCCTGAGGGGGAGATGATCATCACCCTCAAGGATGTCGCAGTTCTTCTCGGTCTTCCTATCCAGGGTAGACCCGTTATTGGACCCACTCGTGCAGCTTGGCCAGACCTTGCTCAACGCTTGTTAGGCGTTGATATTTTGTCCGACCGTAGGGCTACAGATGGATCATCCATATCTATGCGTTGGTTGGAGTCGCAGATTCCACATTTATAGGATGATGATGATGAGCAGACCGTCATGCGTTACGCTCGTGCATATATCTTACGACGCATTGGTGGGACCATGTGTACTGATCACTCGGGGATGCACGTGCATATGATGTATCTACCCCTACTAGAGGACTTTGATCGGGCTGGGACGTACAGTTGGGGATCAGCCTGCTTGGCATACACGTACAGATCATTATGCAGACTATCCCATAGGGACCGTACAAGTCTTGGAGGATGCGTCATCCTTTTTTAGATGTGGGCATGGGAGCGCATCCCATCATTCTGCCCTGACCTTGCTGGTCCACCGGTCGAGATGGAGGTGCTGCATGACGCTCCGCGTGGATGCTGGTATGATAAGTCATTTTTATTGGTTTTTTATTCTACTATGAGTTATTGACTATATTTTCTCATTATTTGTCATTATCGTTGTATTTTACAGGTGGTGTCAGCGACACAATTTTGACGTGGTTCCGAGACAGCATTTGGGCGTATATCGGCTACAGTTGGACTGTCTCTTACCTGATCAGGTATGTATATACAATCTATCACTGTCTAACATTTTTAATAATAACATCAATTTTGGTTTTTAGTTGGGTGTTTTTTTGACAAAATCACTTGTCATTTCAGATTTCATGGCTTCCATACTGGAGTATTATGGACCAGTTGCCAGCATACTGCACTGTTGGTCTTGAGGATGCTATGGCTGTAGTGCCCCTCATTCACTTTCATATTATTGAGTGGCAGCAGCCTGACAGGGTCATGCGCCAATTTTTTCGTACTCTGCCGATTCCATTACCATCTAGACAGACAGACAAGCTTCATGGGATGAAGCTGACAGGGAGGCATGATGATGACTGGTCCCAAGTACATGCGAGTTTTATCGACTGCTGGCACAGACGTGCAGAGTAACGTATTCAAGGAGTTCCTACAAATCGATTCTCTCTTTCAGAGCAGGTTGACTATGCGCTCTGGTATAGACTAAAATCTATACTGTATCTTACCCAAGCTGGCATAGAGATGCAAAGGATGGTAAGTTAATAAATTCCTATTACTTTGTTTATTGAATTATTTTCTAATTCCATTTGAATCTATTTACAGGGAAGTCACACAGAGCAGCTTGTTCGCATGAGCGATGAAGAGGAGGAGGGGGTCTTTAGCCGGGCAGCCGTCCATGCTACAGCGCTGGAGGCGAGGGCATCTTTTCATGCACTTTCCGAGAGCATCTTCACGCGTCTGGCTCGGAGACAGGAGGTTCCTGCCCCAGAGGAACATCCTGCAGCTGCTGCTGGTGCTGAGGAGCCACGACCACGACGACGTAGACAGCGTCGTGCTGCACGTGAGGCATCGCCTGTTCCACAGGCAGAGGTCGGGCCTCTAGTAGTCCAGGATCAGCCTATTCAGGATGTGCCTCAGGTGGCATGGGATCCTTCTTTCCTAACAGGATATCCGCAGTTCTCTCCATCTTGGGTTCCAGATCCTTCACAGCCTTGGATTCTAGAGCCGTCGTCGTCTTGGGGTATAGCTCCATCACAGGCTTCGTTCCCCTCTGCGATGGAGGCAGGTCCTTCTACCACCCTAGTGGGAGAAGGATCCGAATGGCAGTACGAGATGCAGTTGACAACTCCTCCAACTGACACATAGATGGAGGATGCGACAGTCGACGTTTCAGTGCCCGAGGATCAGCCTTCTCCAGGTAATCAGACTCCACTGCGCACTCGACGCGGACGTCCTATTCGCAGACCACCATGTGGGACGGAATCTCCTCGCCACAGACATATGCATTGATTGTACATTATTGTTTACATGTTTTATGTGTACTGAAATCAAAATACTATTTTTACTTGTTGGTCAGAGTGGAATCTCAGGAGAGGGTAAATTAGGTTTTATTTATATATATTTATATAACCATATGAACATAATAATAAAACATTAATAATTACTAATTACCTAATTACAGATTATATAATTAATAATTCTATTACTAATTAACTATTTAATTAGTATATAATTAATATTTATATTACGAAATAACTAATTAATTAGTATATAATTTGTAATTTTGTAATTAGTGTTTATTAATCATTATTTATATAATAACTAATTAGTTATTTAGTTATAAAATTATCAATTATATAATACTTAATTATTACATATATAATAAATACTTAGTTAATTAGAAATATAATTAATAATTATAACTAATTAATTAGTAATTGGTAATTATTAATTAGTTAATCAGTAATATAAATATTTATTATAATTATTCATTATAAGAGGGTTTGCCCTGAAAATCATTCTGCATTTTCGATGTGGGATTCAGGTTCTACCTTTACTGTGCAGTAGATTCTGCATTTCCGATGTGAGATTCTGTTACAAGTACGTGACTTTGAAATACAATAAAATATAAACTATAAGGCCAATATAAATGAAAGTTTAAACATTGATTAAACATATAATAAATAGTTGAAAACAAAAATAATTTCCTCAAAAATGTTGATGAAAAATAATCTATAACCTTTCAAAACCGCCTACTTGAAACTTAAAAATGTTTCAAGTACGTGACATTGAAAGACTGTAAAATATAAACTATAAAACGAATATAATTGAAACTTTAAACATTGATTAAACATATAATAAATAGTTGAAAACAAAAGAAATTTCCAAAAAAATGTTGATGAAAAGTAATTTATAAGCTTTCAAAACCGCCTACTTGAAACTTAAAAATGTTTCAAGTACGTGACTTTGAAATACAATAAAAGATAAACTATAAGACCAATATAAATGAAACTTAAAACATGGATTAAACATATAAAAAATAGTTTAAAAAAAGCAATTTACAAAAAAATGTTAATGAAAAATAATTTATAAGCTTTCAAAACCGCCTACTTGAAACTTAAAAATGTTTCAAGTACGTGACTTTGAAAGATTATAATTATATTACTAATTAACTAATTAATTATTATATAATTAATAGTTATATTAATAATTAACTAATTATATATTATATAAGTAATAATTAATGAGTAATAATTAATAATTAATAATTTAATGAATAGCTATAATTAATATTTATATTACTAATTAACTAATTAATAATTACTAATTACTTATTAATAATTATTAATTACTAATTAATTAGTTATAATTATTAATTGTATTTCTAATTAACTAAATATTTATTATATATGTAATAATTATATTAATAATTAATTATTATATAATTAATGATAATATTACTAATTAACTAATTAATTATGACATATTTAATTATTAATAATTACTAATTAATAATTAAAAATTATAATGAATAAATGTAATTAAAAATTATATTACTAATTTACTAATTAATTGTTATATAATTAATAATTATATAACTAATGAACTAACTAACTATTATATAATAAATTATTAATAATTACTAATTAATAATTATATTTACTAATTATAATTAATATTTATATTACTAATTAACTAATTACTAATTACTAATTACTAATTACTAATTACTAATTACTAATTACTAATAATTAGTAAGTGAAACCGAACGCTTATAAATTATATTTCATTAACATTTTTTTTTAAATTGCTGTTGTTTTAAACTATTTTTTATATGTTTAATCCATGTTTTAAGTTTCATTTATATTGTTCTTCTATTTTATGTTTTATGGTCTTTCAAAGTCACGTAATTGAAAAATTTTAAGTTTCAAGTATGCGGTTTTGAATGCTTATAAATTACTATTCATCAACATTTTTTTGTAAATTTCTTTTGTTTTCAACTATTTATTATATGTTTAATCAATGTTTAAAGTTTCAATTATATTCGTTTTATAGTTTATATTTTACAATCTTTCAAAGTCACGTACTTGAAACATTTTTAAGTTTCAAGTAGGCGGTTTTGAAAGGTTATAGATTATTTTTCATCAACATTTTTTAGGAAATTCTTTTTGTTTTCAACTATTTATTATATTTTTAATCAATTTTTAAACTTTCATTTATATTGGCCTTATAGTTTATATTTTATTGTATTTCAAAGTCACGTACTTGAAACATTTTTAAGTTTCAAGTAGGCGGTTTTGAAAGCTTATAAATTATTTTTCATTAACATTTTTTTGTAAATTGCTTTTTTTTTAAACTATTTTTTATATGTTTAATCCATGTTTTAAGTTTCATTTATATTGGTCGTCTATTTTATGTTTTATGGTCTTTCAAAGTCACGTACTTGAAAAATTTTAAGTTTCAAGTATGCGATTTTGAAAGCTTATAAATTACTTTTCATCAACATTTTTTCGTAAATTTCTTTTGTTTTCAACTATTTATTATATGTTTAATCAATGTTTAAAGTTTCAATTATATTCGTTTTATAGTTTATATTTTACAGTCTTTCAAAGTCACGTACTTGAAACATTTTTAAGTTTCAAGTAGGCGGTTTTGAAAGGTTATAGATTATTTTTCATCAACATTTTTGAAGAAATTATTTTTGTTTTCAACTATTTATTATATGTTTAATCAATGTTTAAACTTTCATTTATATTGGCCTTATAGTTTATATTTTATTGTATTTCAAAGTCACGTACTTGTAACAGAATCTCACATCGGAAATGCAGAATCTACTGCACAGTAAAGGTAGAACCTGAATCCCACATCGAAAATGCAGAATGATTTTTAGGGAAAACCCTCTTATAAAAGGGAGGCATGGGTAAGAGTTTCTGTCAGAATCCAGACTGCTGTAATGGCTGTAGCGCTGGATCTTTAATAGCAGAGAAATTCTGCTGAATTATTTTTTGTTTATATATATATATAAACAAAACAAAACAAAAAATAAAAATAAAAATTTAAAAAAGAAATATTTTTTTAGGAGAAAGGCGGCATCCACGATGCCGCCTTTCACCCGCAGCGCAAAGGGGGCATCACAGATGCCGCCTTGCCCCGATATGCAAAGGCGGCATCCCGGATGCCGCCTTTGAGGTGCATTTTTAAAATTTGTTTTGTCGGAAGCGTTTTCTGGAAAAAAAAATTTTTAAAAACGTAAACAAAAAAAACGAGGTTGGAGGATGCAGGTGGAGTCGAGGGATGCGGTCGTAAGCCTACTGGAATAGAGGGTGAGTGGAGGCTGGCCAGCTGGGACTTGAATGGGGCGCAGAAGGATGGAGGGTCGAGGCGCCGCCTGACAGGTGGTGTGAAGGGGCTCAGCTACTGGGGTGTGGGCAGGACAAAGGCACGAGGCGGTGATGCATGGAGGGCCGGTTGGCACTATATGTCGAGGGAAAATGATGATGGGAAGCATGGATGTACGTGGGATGAAGGCAGATGTCAAGCGTTGGGGAAGGGTTGGACGAACCAATGAGGCGGGGTCCTGCAGGCGAGAGGGGGAGGGGCCACTGGAGGTAGGTGGCGAGCAGGCGTTGGCTAGAGAGGGTGGCAGAGATAAACAGAGGGAGGCAGGGAGCATGAAGCGATTGCGGGCAGGGCACAGGAGGGAGAGGCGAGGTCGATGGGGTCAGAATCGGAGGCCCAGAATGATGAAGGCTGGAGGGGGGGCCTGGTGCGCTGTGTCACGCTATGGGGGAAAGAAGGGCTAAGGGAAATGGGGCGCCAGTTGTGCGGGATAGAAAAAGGGGTTTTAATTTTTTTTCATTTTATTATAATAATAAAAATAAAACCATAAATAATAATAAAAATAATAAACATAATAAAGGTAATAATAATAATAGTTATAATAAAAATAATAATAATGAAAATAATAATAATGATAATGATAAAAATAAAAAATAATAACAATAATAACACCTCATTAATAATAATAATATTAACTACATAATAATATTATTATTATTACAATTTAAAAATCTAACTCACTTTATTTACATAAATCATTTTTTATTTTAATCATTAGACATTTCGGTGGGGACCCGGGCTGACCATGCGGCTACCACCAACTTTTTGGTGACCGAGCACAGGTTTGAAACCCACTAAAATTATTAAATATAAAAAAATTGACTCACACTCAAACCGAGCCTCGATGAGAGAACTCAAATCTAAGAAATAGTAAAATAAAAAATAAACTTAAAAGTTGGGGTGTGAAAAAAATATAATAAACTTACATAATAATTCATACTTCATAAACTATTAATCATGTAATAAGTGTTTCGAATTAATTAATGAGACAAAATATTGGGGGTATATAATTAATCAATCATGATCCATTAAATCATATCACATGACTAATAATATGATATAATATTGCAAATTAAAAATTGTAATATTAAACCATAGCATTTTGGACAAATATAACTATAAAAAATTCCATTAATAAGTTTTTAATAATAAAACAAATGTTCACACATCATGTTTTAAATATAAAAAAAATTCCCACACATCAAAATTTTAACATAAAAAAAATGTCCATTCATATATATACTTATCTCACGATACATAAAACATTAACAACATCAATGGAAGGCTATATACGACCCCAACCATAACAAATTGATAAACTATATGTATATGCGACCCATGTTCATAAGAGTATTCATCATTCCTTCATAGCTTATTTAACCCATGAAAAATAGAGAGTTGTCTTTAATATTTCCTTAAAAATAATCACAATCCATCTACAGAATGAATTTAGATGGTATCATTATTTAATATTCCCAAAGAAGCATAGAAATCAAAAAAATTATTTTCATGACATTGAAAAATATTTTCAAAAAAATCATTAAAAATACACTTTGAATAAAAAAGAATAAAATCGTTTCTATTAGGTAACTTTTAAAAACAGTAAATTAAAAACGTATTTAGAAAATTATTTTTTGAAAAACAACTATGAAAGTATATAAATTTATCATGATAATGAATATTTATTATGATGGAAGGAAAATGAGTTTAAGAGGTAATGGTTAAAATATGTTATTTTAACACTTTTTCCAAGAAAGTCAACAATGACCTATATGCAAAACATCAAAAAGATTTCTTTTTAAAGCCTTCTAAGTGAAATTAAATGATACATTAGGATGGTATTAAATTACAATTGGATACTATATAATAAAATTAATTATTTTTTAAAAGAAAATGGATATGGATGGAAACTATCCTAGAATTAAAACAATAAATAAAGTTATTTTTTATCGAAACATTAATTAAGTTATTTTGAGTATCAAAGAGGTGAAAATGGAAATAATATATGAAAAATTTATAAATAACCCAAGGAAAACTAAATATATGGGGTTTTGTAGAACAATAACATATTATTTCTCCAATAGAAGTACAAACATTAATAATCACAATAAAAATAGAGACCATAAAATAAACTCGTATGCATTTGGTAACATTGGAATAAAAAAATCTTTAAAAAGAATATATGAAACTAAAATTTATTTACCATGAGTAAAATTAATCATTATATAATATGAGATATGTGATTTAAGTAAAAATTATAAAAGAAAACATGGTGCTCAATATGAAACATGTCTAAAGAAACTGAAATGCAGTGAAAGTCCCCATACAAAGATCAAAATAATTGATTTTAGAATCAGTAAAGGAAGTGACTATGTGAAACAATTGTAAATACAAACATTAAAATAGGAAATAAAATAAAAAATTAGATTTAATAACATACATGATCATGAAATAACATGCTCAATGAAAAATAGATATATCCTAATGGATAAAAATTCAGTTAAGGATCTCCATACAAAATTTAATACCAAAAGCCCTTTTATTTTGAAAAGTTTTATGTTTATAAATTCCATTTAAATATCTATTATTGTAATTAATTTTATATAGTCATAAAGCATTTTTTACATAATTTTAGTTTTTTTATCAAATTCTATTTAACTATTTGAATTTATTTTATTTGAAAATATTTTCAAATGTCATTAGTTTTTTCACTCTACCTCCACCCCTTAAGAATTCCACCCCTGAGATACCATTACATAATGAAAAAATGAGGATATATATACATTATTAAATCTTTGGGTTCTCACATAACTATGTAAAAATAATGGGTTTTCAATAAAATATTGACAATTTTGGTGTTTTTCATCCATGACACATTATATCTTCAATCGGTAATCATAGTTGGTAATTTCACATATGACAGATAACGGTCAAACTAAATTTATTCTAACTCTAGTATATATTCATTTTTCGGTATGAGAATCCTCAATATAGAAACAACGAATATTTCATGTGCTTGGGATTTGTATTAATGAAGTTATAAGTGATAAACTACTACACTAACATGATTTAGAATATCTAAAGGACTGATGTATCTAGGTATCGACTTCCACATATTCCAAAATACCACTACACATTTCATAGGAGATATTTAGAGGGTTAATTCCTCATTACATTCAAATGTTGAATATAATAAATGGTTGTTTTCATATATTTTTTTCAAATTTTTGTTAAATTTATATTTCACTGAATGGTTTGAACTTTATCTATCATCCCATAAAAAAGATCAGGTTATATGAACATCTTAAATCCATCTTCATAACAACATTTTTGAGTCCTGAAAAACATCTTGTACAAAGCATCATATGATATAATTTTAATACAAGAATGGATAAATTTGTCTTATGATAAGTATTCTAGGGATATGTGTTGATTCGAGCATCCTTTTAAATAAATTGAATATGATGTTCTCATATCCTTGAACATTTGAATGATCAATTTAGACTACAAATCTATTTGAGTGTGATAAGAAGTAATAAAACTCTTCATTCTCTATAATTGTTTTTGAATAAAACTTCATAACATTGAAGGAAAACTTTAATAGTGATCAAATACAGTTAATAGTGGGAATACATGATTTATTACCACTTATCTTATATTTATCGTAGTGATTTTTTCTTGCAAGACCGCTTCATTGATAGAAATAAATTGATCCACCTTTATAAAGTGATTGAACCCAACCAATATGTAATTGTTTCCATTAAATATCATAAGGTGACCTATTAGAAAATCAATGGTCATGTCTTCCCATTTCCAAATTTTTATGTGTAATTGTTTAATCATCCCTATATAAGTTTTTTCATTTATTGTTAACTTAATAACATACCAAGAATCAAGATAAATACTCTAAAGTTCCTTTCTTCATTTTTTTCCCACTACCAATTCTGCTTGAGATATATATACATCATTTTAATGCTATGATTGATATAGAATAATGGTATATTTTGTCCTCCTAAAGTCTCCATCCCTTATTTAATTTAAGCGGCACATGTATAGTTCATGAATATTTTCTTTCTATCATGGTGAAGGTTAAACTCCAGAAAACTTCCATCCTTCTTATATAGATTCTCCTCTTCTTTATGTGACTTGTTGATCTATATATAGATAGATGTTTGAGAAATAATTTGAGAAAGGTAAGATATAAACTCTTCCATTAAGACATCCGTATCGATCATTTGAATATCCAAGATAATTTTATTTCTTCTCATCTTTAACAAATATAAGGTAATGTGATCTTTTCTTATTAAAGTTCCAACCCCAATTTTTGGATTTTCTCGTATGGAATTTTTTTTAGAAATCATAAAATTTTTTAAATTTAGATAATATATTTTGGTTCATTTATAACACATTCTAGGTAAATACATTCCTTAAAATATTATGATCATTATATTTAACTCACTTTTCTCAATAGAGTTAATGTCTCCAAATCTTTAATGAAAATATGACTACTTTTAGATATAAACAATTCATTGTTTAATTTTTTTCATTGGATTTGAATTGGTCTGAGGATAAATAAAATACCACATCGTTCACAATAGGAACACATCCTAAGAAATTATTCAAATCATGAATATATATGAAATACCCTTACCTAATTTAGGGTTGTATAAGTACCAATTTGGTAACAAACCTATTCATAATAACATTAAATAAGGCTCTACATACCTACATTTATGGGTATTCTCCTAGAAAAAAGTTCTTTAATTTATGCCTTCAATACCAATTCAAACACGTAGAGATAAATTTTTCATATATTATATATTATCCTCAAATATTAAATAGTATATCGTAGACTAGTATCATAATAATATGAATAAAAGTTTGTGTATATTTAGGTATTAACTATATAAAAATAATAATCGGAACATTTCACTATAATCAAACCATAATAAATCCACTTATAGACATATACTATATTAAACAAATCATTATAACCTATGGAATGAATTACATAAAAGGGGTGAGCTCAAATTCTAATTAAGGTAAAATTACTCACAATTTCATCAAGTGAATGATCATGACCATACGAGTAAAGATAAGAATGAGATGAATATCTAATTAAAAATAACATAAACCAATAATAGTAGTTCATTCATAATAAAAGATGGTTATCTAACTTTGAATGAGAAAACATAATCCATTTAATGATAAAATGGTAATATGAGAAAAAAATTCTCAGACATAGAGAATAATATCTATATGTAATATATAAATGTGGTATAATAATATGTATATAAAATCAAATTATTTTAAACATAGGTAGGAGAATCGCGTACATGATCAATATTGTGATCTTAACTAATTTAATCTTATACAACATAAATCATATGAAAATAGATAACCACGTATTCTCTATACTAAATATTTTTAAATAAAGATAACTATATCTTATACACACTCAATATTGTGAAAAAATATAGTGGTATCATATATATATTAAATAGTTTGAACAAATTTTACTACATTCTATACCCTCTAAATTTTTTGAATAGAGAAAACTAAATAATATCCATGAGTACTCTTGTAAAAAAACTAAATACATCATTTTGATGATTAACCTTGTGAACATGGATACTTGTAACATTTTAATACTCAAATTCATTATCCTACCATGAAAATCATAAGGAAAAAATGTTTTTGAATGTTTTATGTGTTTTTTCAAAAAACTTACCTCAACAATTAAATAGTTAGATAAACAAAATTAAATTACCAAAAAAAATTATGTCACAATGTATTTTATAGTGTGTTTTATGATACATTACTCTAAAGGGGGTAGATATTTTGAACATAAAGAGGGAAAATTAATTGAATCCATGCAGAAGAGTTTTTCTAAAACATTTAATTTCATTCTAATAATGATATGAAATTAGTATATGATTTAGAATATAATTTTTCAATAAGGTTGTTGGAAAATTATAATTTCCTAGCCCAGTGACCATCGAACCTATAGCCAGACTAGTTTGTACAATGGTATTATCAAAGAATATACAATAAGAATGGTGGATGTAGTATATAAACAGTTGAAAAGAAATAGAAGATATAAGATATCAATTTTATAAAAGTAGATAACACCAATTTGTAAAATGTATGGATAAATGATTATAATTATGAAAAAATAGTAAAAAAATACCAAGCATTACATTACAATACTATAATATGAAAAGACAAGAATCCCTAAAGGAAACCACCATGAGGATTATGAGCTCTATCTCAATCCATTACTCTTAACTCCTTAAGTACAAGCATATAATAATCAATATAGGACCTATAATTATAATGTCTGCACAGGTATCCTAGGTACCCGAGTAGGGTGTGAGATGAAATCATATTAGGCCAGCACCCACCGCTGTCAAGCCCAATATAGTGAAATATTAATTAGATAGTGTGTCTGTATGATGATTTAATAACAGAATTGATTAAATTATCAACACCTATCCGGGATCCTAAGGGATACCTAAAGGTGATACCAACATCATCCTATGGCTATTATGTATGATTATGAATATATATATATATATACGTATATATGTATTCATATATATTAATATCATAGATGGTTTGTGGTAATAATTACTCCCACCCATAATAGAGGATATAAATTCCTTACATGGCATCAGTATGTGCACACTTTTAATATGGGCATGGGGTAAAGCTGCCTCCCATCATTAGAAGATAATTTTCATGAGCTAAGAAAGCCTCCCATCCATGGAAGTATATAGAATAATTTCATGAGGTAAGAAAGCATCTCATCTATGGAAGTATATATAATAATGGAACAACATATGAATGCCTATCGTCCATTGGAGATTATAATAATGACATGAGGTAAGAATGACTCTCGTCTATAAGATATTATAATAATGGAAAAAGGTAAGAATTCATCTCATTTAAAGAATCTTATAATAATGTAATGAGGTAAGAATGTATCTCATCTATAATAGATTATAACAAAGGAATGATGTATGAATTCCTCTCATCCATAATCATTTTCCATAGCTGGCATGGGGTATGAATGCCTCCCATCTATAAGAGATTGTAATAATAATGGCATGAGGTATGAATGCATCTCATCCATAATCATTTAACATAGATTTCATGGGGTATTAATGCATCCCATCTATAAGATATTATAATAATAATGGCATGAGGTAAGAATTCCTATCGTAAATATTCATTTCCTATTGATGGTATTGTCTATGAATGTCTCCCATCCATGATTATTCATAATCATTAATATAATTAAAATGTAATTCATAAGGTAGTACTACTAATTCATTTCATATATTCATATGACATTAATAATATAATAAATCTCATTCACATTTATACTGAAGAAAATACATCATATGTATTTCAAGTAAACATCAATAAGGGCGTAGTAACTTTCAAAACATACCATGAGGAAAGGACTTCCCATGTATTTCATTTTCCAGATTCAGTTACATTTTGAGGAAGAAATTACATTTAATACATTTAATATAAGGTTATAAATTAATTATGACCGTAAAATTGTATCTGAATTATGTAATTTAGAGTATGTTCCTTATTCAAGTTCATCCCATCCAATTTTCCTATACATGGAAAAATGGTTCAGCAGTTCATGTGCGAAGGTCATTCCATTCGAGGATGACACTATATTATTTATGAAATACAAACCATTTTCAGTTAATTCCCATATCGTCAAGGAAATTACATTTAAATTTTATTCCAGAATTTGTTTGGAGATTATGGAACAAACACAACACAATAAAGAGGAAGGTCATTTTGGTGTATTCTTTAGGGGAATATCCTCAAACTATTTTGAAGAAGTCATAATTTCAGTGTATAAGTAGATAAACAAGGAAAATGTGTAGTTAAGTAGAGGTGACTACTTACCACTCTTATCATTAAGACATAACACCACCATGGGATGTGTTTTATTATAAAATCATTATTTTTATTATCAATCAATCAATGATCAACTTAAATCATTTCATTCAGTTTATCAATTTATAAATATTTACAATAAACATCCCCACATGGGAGGTATTATTTAAGGTTGAGATAAAACTATCAATTAAATAATTAATGCCTTCTTATATAAATTTGTTAATGAAAGGGAATCTACCTCAAAGTGGAACTATGTCATCATCTTTAGCTCTTGGTGCTTTCTAACTAAAAGTTATTTCTAACTACTAGCTACACAAATCTTCAAATGCTTATATAGAAATGTATCCCCTACGGACATGCCCATATATCCATGAAATTGTGAAAGGGGATCCTTATATATATGATTATATGCATATACACATCTCCAATAACCTACTTATTCATTTTCATATATATAATTAGGAAAAAATTTCCGCATACATGAATATTCACTAACATGTATGAATATTCCAGTAACGAGGGAACCTAAATACATATATATAGCTACCTGTGCATATCTAGGAGAGTGACCATAGTCCCAATTACTCAAAACCACACCAAATAGTCATACTCATTACCCAAAACATACTAAAAACCAAATTTTTTTTAATGATTCAATAAAAACTGATCGAAACCCCATAGTAGTAGAAAATCATTACTTCAGTTGGCGGCGACAAATCATAACGAGATGAACCTCCACACCTTCAATGGTGGTTGACAGAACTCATGTGAACATGACCCAAGATGCCATTTTCACAACACTAGAAGATAAGGAAAATGAAAAAAAATATTAACCCTTGACCTAGGGTTCAGTTGAACCCCAAGGTGCATTGAACTGACCAAAATCAGTCAAGAAGTGGAGGGTGATACGAGGGGGAGACTCACATTTATGGATTGGCCATGATATTTGGAGAAAAACAGGCATAGATCGAAGAATGGAGTAGGCCAGATGGAGGTCTCTTACACATATCGTGAACCCCCCCCCCCCCCCATGTGGGGTATGCATGTGAATTATAGGGGGGAGAGTTGGTGAAATTTTCATATCTTCTTAATTTTATTTTTTTATAAATTTATTAATGACTTAAACAGACTCAGCCGCACTATTTGACCTACATGGTTTGTCAAATTGTGTGAAAACCATATAGAACGCCCAATCTATGAGACTCCCTATGCACGAACTATGCACACAGTTTGGGAAACTGTGTGAAGCCCATGTGAAACACCTATGTTCCCTTAAATAAGGATTCATGTTTACTTCCAATGGGTTGTGTTGTTTCAGTCTATCCATTCCCCCTCTGTAGTTTTCTAAAACATTTTTTTCCTGTTCTGACACTCTAGAAACTCTTTGAGCCATGGGAGAAACATAAAGGACCATCATCAAAATCCAAAAACATCACATTGATGTGAAACAACACTCAAGATACATTTCCAATGATTGGTTTTAAAAATTACAATTTCAGTAATTGAAAAAGGTAAAAGAGATTTGATTTTTAGCTAGGTTCAAAACATGGATCATTTGAAACATCCCACCATAGAACTTCTCACCCTAGAGGGCCCTTCGGTAACAATGTACACCTTACCCAACCTACAAGGGTTATTAAGTGTTGTTCAAATGGTCATGTTCCATTCCCAAATGTCTAATGCACTATTGATCACTCCTTTAAACATAGAAAACATAAACCACAATTACTCGATCCAACACTTGTTTTCCAAATCAGAACATCAAGCCGAAACATACCACATCATGACCAAATACAGACACTATCAAGTAATTGTATCATCTAGAATTTGGCCTGGGTACTTACAAACATAGGCCTTAACATTATGATACATATTCCTAACCACAGTTCAATAGAATAATAGAATTTAATTTAAAAAAATCCCTTACAAATTTGGATGATGCTCTTGGTGTTATTTTAATACCATAAAATGATTAATTTCTCATCGAACTCAATGAACATGTTGATCCAGTTTTTCATGAAAAGTATCGGCCACCACCAACCACACTTATCTCAACCTGAAAATATTCCCTAAAACAATACTTCACCAACCGTATTCATTAATCAAGAGGGGAAAGAGTAAATACGTTGTGGTTGACTAATCTGGAAGACTCCCATTGTAGACATCAGTCATTTTATATGTTGAACCACAATGACATATCCCATGTAATATCACATTTTCAGTAGACGCGCTCACTAAAACCTACACCTGACCCCCGAAGACATTTCAATGATCAAACCGCATGGGAAATCATAAATCCTATATGAAACTCTATAAGAGAAACTCTCAACCAATCCCATTAACATTAAAGTGTTAGCATGAAATAAAAATGATTCTATTTTAGTGAATATAGGACGTAGATGAGATGGGGAAACTATCATCACATAGTGGAATATAATAATATTATTTTTAGTCGATTCCTATAAAACATATCGATACACCTCCAGAAAGAAATGTCAAACCACCATAGGTCGACTACGAGAATAGAACTCATCTTCACCTGCCAACAAACCATCATTAACCAAACACATGCCTTTACCACCCAAATCCATTCTGTGATCATTCAAACATTAACACCAACATTCATACCAGGGAAATAGTGTTTATTAGGGGTTTCATACACATCCAATCTCAACAACATCATTCTTCCATGGGAGTACTGCCACATAAACATTAATGACTAAAAAACCCAACATCCCCATTGGATTTTATAAAAAATAATCATTTCTGAAATGTGTTTCTTGGATTTATTCCTTCTACCTTTAAGGGAATTCAATTACCAAATCACCAAGACACTCCCCACCTAGAAATTTTCGATTCATCTAACAAAAAAAGTGAAACTATCGCCTCACAAGTGTGCTAGTAAAAAAACCACAAAAATGAGTGATTTTTCTCCTAGTGACAATCACTACATCAAAACACAAAAAGAGGTCAAATGATGAGACCAATGTTTCAAAACACCCAATTATTTTGAAACTCATCTCAATAATCAGGATGAATATTGTCCATTAATTCTGGGATACTCTACTAATGAAATGACCCAAGCCCACACTCATAAGAAAACAACTAAAAAATTTAATATAACTCAACTGATTTGTTATTTCTTTTAGCACTTCATGGGACCATGAAAATCAACGCATACAGCTCGAGGATAAGGAAAATGGTCAAATGAATAAAGATGTATCTGAAAATGCTTGCGGAATATCAAAGCAGTAGAAAGAGAGCATTACATGATGATCAATCCCATAAAGGATTCAAGGAAAACATGATCACCTGTCCGAAAAAGAGTATCATCCCAATGTCAAGAGTCCAACAAGGGAAAAAGGCACCCAAATGACACTAAACGTCAGAAAGAACATGGTAAAAGAATATAATTTAGGTTCTACGGGTGTTTTCTATAACTAATATCCCCTCATGAATAACAAGAATCACCCCAAGCATTTGGTCACATCGAACAAGTGTCACAAGCTCATGATCCTAGTGTTCAATACATTGCTAGAGAAATAAAACCTATGGAAAAAACCTACGGTTCCATTCAATGGAAACTCAAAGGGAAACTAAAAGCTATCCATACCTGAGGGATTCAAAGCACTACAGGAGGTTCCATTTCCAAATCCCTTTGAATTTATTCCCATTTTCACTTTATGAAATTAAATATTTTATCTAACATAAAGTACCATTTTTTAATAAAAAGTAAATGTAGTTTATTTTTTTATCCAAATATCCAAGGGAAAATATGAAAGTTATATCAAAATTCATTTTTTAAATTATTTAAAACCTTATACATCCCATCATGATAGGCAATTTTATCATAAAATACCTTAATAAAAAGTAAGGATAGCTACAAGTGTCCTACTTAAACCACCCTTGGATCATCAAAATGTAGCCCCATAGATATTGTAAAATTCATTATTATTTGAAACCACCAAATGGGTCATCTAAATAGTATCATTACACAACCATCCCACTTGGGTTTCGGTGACCTATTACAATTTTACCAATTCAAACATGTAATTTTCACTACATTAAACACATGTTTCTAGTTCTAAATTCACGAAGTGCCCATACACTTCTTCGATTCAAAATTATCAACCTCTAAATGGTGCAAATTAAATTTCTGAATAAAACATGATAAAAAATAAAACAATACCTCAATATGGGTGGCCACCTAACAACCTATAATGAACCCATAAAATTTATAGTTTTGTGTTTGTATCATATTTAATTAAAACCAATGAAATTTGAAATTTATCTTTAAAAGCCTTCTACAATCTATCAAAAACGAGGTTTAAATTTTCCTAGTTATAGGGAACCCATACAACTTAAAAATTAAAAATGTCTCCCATAATAACTGAAACCATTCATCTTAGGAAAAGAAAAATATTATATATCCTTACTCTTGAATATCAATACAAGAATCTAATATGGATAACATGCTATTAACCTAGAAGAATAGCAGAACAATCAAGCAATGCATGATAAAAAGATACCTTTTTAGGAAAGAATAAGTATATTATTTAGAAACCAACCATGGAATATAAACACTAAGCATGGACTAGCACTCAGGACACAAAAAACTAATTAGAATGAATCCTACAAATGCAACTACATGGAAGGGAACTATGCATGACATGTTAATTCCAAGGGGCCTATAATTATTAATGCAATGAAATATCCTTTCCATATCAGATCATGGGTAAAAAATTTATAATGTTCATAAATCCATAGTAGTGGAAATAAAATATTCACTTAAGGTGAAATCTAATCAAATGTAAAAGAAAAGAGTATGAACAACAATACAGTCCATGGATAATTGGTCGTTCAACATATGGGCGGTGTACAATCCCAATCACTACTATTAACCAAGCACTGACACATTCTTAGTCACCTATCTACAAACCCAAAAAATAAAGACAACATAAAATTTGGCTTCTCTAATACCACATTGCATCATCCTTTCCCAGTTTACCATCGAACCAATAGCAAAACAGGTTGATCACATAGCCTCAGGCACATCTTCCCGAATGATAGAGGCTTCTGAATAGTAGTGATGGTCACATGAGGTGATACTGGGGAGAATATACCCTATTATCATAGTTTCACACCAATATTATTAGAGAATAATCAATAGTAATTTTGTAATTAGTATATAAATAGTAGGAAGGTAGCACAATTCAGATAATATCAATTTTAAAAAAGTGGGTAAGAATAGTTTGTACAATGCATGGGTAAATGATTATAAAAAATCTAAAGAAGTAAAAACTAATCATTATTTACATTAAAGTACTAAAATAAGAATAGATAGTATTCCGAACAAGAAATATCCTTGAGAATCCAAAGCTCCAGCTCAATGATCTTCTCTTAAATCCTCTGGTACAAGAAAATAATAATCAACCAAGGACCTGAAATTATAATGTCTTCTCAGGTACCACTGGTACCAAAGCAGGGTGGGACATGAAATCACGCACCGATGTCAATCCCAATATAGTGAAATATAAATTATAAATTGTACAGGTATGAAGTATTTATAATATAATTTAATATATAAACCACACATTTCCATGTTCCTAAGGGATACTTAATGACATTACCTTCTTGAGCCCAATTCTCGTATGTCTGATCATGTCACTATGTATAAATATATAAATATATATATTCATATCATTGATTTTGTGGGTAAGAAATACTCCCACCAATAATAAAATAAATACATTAATTGTGTGGAATCAGCATGTGCACAATTTTATTATAGGCATGGGGAAAAACTACCTCCCATCATCAGAAGATAACTGGCATGAGGTAATAATCCCTATCATTCATGGAAGTATTTATAATAATGGAACAAGTTAATAATTCCCCTCATACATGTAAGTATATATAATAATTAAACGTTGTAAGAATGCCTCTTGTCCATATGAGATTATAATAATGGTATGAGGTAAAAATGTCTCTCTAACATTGGAGATTATAATTAGGGAATAAGGAAATAATGTCTTTCATCAATATGAGATTATAATAATGGAATGAGGTAATAATGATTATAATCCATATTAAATTATAATAATGGAATAATGTAAGAACACCTCTCATCCATAATCATTTACCATAGATGGCATGGGGTATTAATGCCTCTCATCCATAAGAGATTATAATAATATTGGAATGAGGTAAGAAGGCATCTCATGTATAATAACATACCTTATATGGAATAGGTAATGAATGTGTCACATCCATTAGATATTATAATAATAATGGAATGAAGTATTATTTCTTCTCATCCATAATCATTTGATATAAATGGAATGGGGTGTTAATGCCTCTCATCCATAATCATTCACAACCAGTAACAAAATTAAAATCCTCCTCTTAATGAAGTACCACTTATGCATTTCAAATAGTTATACCACATTAAAAATATATATAATCATGTTAAAATTTATACTTAAAGAGAACCATCTTATGTATTTCAAATAAAGATAAAAAAGGGATCAATATCCTTAAAAACATACCATGAGCCTAGGACATCCATTTTATGTCGTTATCCAAAATCAATTCAATTTCTTGAAAGATGTTACATTTAAACCCTTAAATATAATGTGAGAAATTCATTGTGATGTAAACATTTAAACTAAACCATTTCATTTAGAGTAAGTTCATCAATCAATGTCATACCATCCAATTTTACTAGACATGGAAAATTGGTTCAAGGGTTCAAGTGAAAAGGTCATTCTATTTTATGACTCCACAATATAAATTAATATATCATAACTATTTCAAATTAATTCACATATCTCTATTGAAATTCCATTTAAAGGATAAATTGGAATTAGTTAGGCACTTAGGGGAACATGAATAAGACTATAAAGGGGAGAATCGTTTAGGATCACTCGTTAAGGTGATGTTATAACCCTGCATTTTACCAAGAATAATGTCATGGAAGAAGGGAATAACCAAGGGAAAATAGCATGTTTTAATAAGTGTATAATTTACACATTTATATTGATGACAATGCACCTCTGTTGGATGGGTTTTATTAAAAAAATCAGGATTTTTCATATCAAGCCATTAATGAAAACATTTATTCATTTCATTTGGTTTTTCAAGGAATGCACATTTATAATAAACTACCCCACTTTGTAAGTATTAAGTAAGGTTTTTAAAAAACTAGATATTAAATAATTAATTTTTTCTTAAATAAATAGGTTAACGAAAGGGACCCTACCAGAATGTGGAACCATGCCATCTACTTTGGCTCACGACACATTCTAATTAAAAGATACTTCTCCCCAACATGTTATACACATCATCACATACATATAAGGAAACCTATCCTCTATGAAAATACCTGCATGGCCATGAACATGTTCAAGGGGATCCTTAGGTATTTTTTAATATACATATACATATATCTACTCACCAACAAATGAATTTTATAATATATACATAGGCACACCTAGCCCCATACATATATTCCCTACCATTTATTAATATACATGTAAATGGGGAATCTAAATACATATATATACCTACCTATGTATATGTATACAAGTTTCTTTCGACCCTGGTGACTCAAAACCACATAAAACGTCTATCTAACAATAAAAAACATATTATAAACCCTAAAAAAAATAAAGGAATCAATATAAACTAAGAAAATACCTACAGAAAAGAAAACCATTACCTTGGGTGGTAGTGGAGAACCAAAAAAAGGTGAACTATCTTGAATTTGGTGATGGTTGACAGAACTCTTGTGAACATGACTAGAGAGGCCATTCACACAACCCTAGAATAGAAAAAAGCTGATAGAAACTATTAACTGTCAGCCTAGGGTTTGGCCGAACCTTGAGGCATGACGAACCAACAAAATTCAATTCAGAACTAGAAGGAATTATGGGGAGTAGAATCACCTTGAATGATAGGCCATGAAATTTGTATAAAAACATAGAGGATGTCATATAATGGATTAGGCCAAAGGGAGGCATCATGTGTGGCTCGGACACCCCTCCTTTAGGGTGTGCTGTATGAATGAGAATGGATGACACTTGAGGGAATTTTATTTTGTTTTAAATAAATTAACTTATTAAACAGACTCGTCCACTTGGATTGACAAGAATGTTTTTTCAAACCGTGTGAAACCTGTGAAAAATCCCATGTCTAAGAGAATCCACATGAACTGTCTATGAGCATGGTTTGGGAATCCATCCATAGACTATGTGAAAAACTTTTATCCCATTAAATATGGGTTCATAGTTACCTTTATTGGGCCACACGTTTTTAAAAAAAACCTTGTTCCCTCTACAGTTTTCTAGAAACTTTGTTTTCCATGTCCATCAGTCCCAAAACTATTTGATCCACCCAAGAAACATAACAGGTCATTACCCAAGTCCAAAAACAACAATTTTTAGTGAATCAATTCTTGGAATTCCATTCCAAGTCCAGGTTTTAAAAATTACCCATTTAGTAACAAAGAAATATCAAAACCACTGGATTTCACCGCAGTTCAAAAAATGGATCATTACAAAAAAAAAGTTAAAAATTATTCACCAAGATACACTAGTAATGAAACCTCAATATTTAATAATTCTTAATGAAAAAAATATTATGTGGAAGAAAAAAAATTGAACATGAAAGTTAAAAAAATTATTATTTAGAAAATACCATAATTGAATAAACAAATAATAAAAATGGTTATAAATTATTATTTTTATCATAATTGAGGAAAATAATAAGATCACATGAGATAATATATATTTGGGTTCCAAAATGAGAAAAAAATAATTTTTAGAGGGAATTAAAATGGAAATTGAGAAGAAATATCCACCAATGTATATGATGATTTTTCTTAATAACATATAATTTTAATAATGAATGATGTTTCTGAATAAAGAATATATGATGTAAGATCCCACTAAAAATGAGTTTATGAGAAATAAATTTAAATCCCCATAATCATGAAATGAAATATAATTCAATTACTATTATATTTTTTCCAAAAAATATGAATAAATTATCTAATGAATAATCATAACTCAATTTATTGAAATTGTGTATATAAAAACCCGTATAATTTTACTGATACTTTAACAAAAAATATCTATAAAAACAGAACATATAATTTATTTTAAATCTATTTAAATCATCATATTTATTCTAAATATAAATTCATAGTAATTATATACATCATAGAAAATTAAAAAAGTGATGAATATGGAATATGTCTCAATATAATAAATTTGAGACAAGAAAACACTAACATATTTTTTAACTGTTGAATCCAGGGGATTCGAGGAAGGGATTCCTGAAATGTATAGTAAATAAAATTAAATAAAAATTTATAATAATAATATATTAAAATGGGGTCGTATGTGCATCATATAAATTCTGAATAGGTTCATTACATGAATACATACCTCAATGAATAGAAATTAATAAAGAAACACATGCATTAACACTCATTATCTGTGAATGTGATTTAACATCTAGTATAAGAATAATTATAATATAAATTAAATATATCAAAAATTTATTCATATCTATATAATTCCATAATTTTTATTTATAATAATTCATTATACCTCAATTTTTTATTTATTGTTTATTTTCATCACTGAATGTTGGTAATATTTCAATTTTTCACTTCTGTTTCTTTATCAAAATGTTGAAAAAAATCATTTGAAACCACATTTATCATTCCAATATTATAAAATTTAATCAAAATTTTTTTAGTCATATAACCATAATATTTTTTATTTTAGGGAAATAATGATCATGGTTTTAGAGAATGTGATACATGATGATCTTTTTTATGGTACTTTATTAATATGATTGTATTACTTTATAATGATATTCAATTTTTATATCTTCATTTTAAGACTATATTCATGAAATATTTTACTCATTAATATAATATGAATTCAAAAAATATATTTTATATTCATTTTTCTATGGTAGTATTTATAATGCAACACATCCTCCAAGGTGGTAGAAGTATGCATGTATGAATGAGCAATGTTTTCATTTTCTAATTAATGGAAGTGAAGGTAGATAATTAAGGATTTATAATTAAATAATATTTTTTAATAAATATCACATTTATTTATTGAATATTTTCATGTTATAGTACATTTGAGGTGGTGATGGTAATATAATACATCATTCCTTAAGGATATAGTCTTCACAAATGCAAGAGCTATGTTTTCATTTTTAGAATGGTTGGGGGAATGTAGAAATTTATTATACAATAAATATAATAACATTTCATTATAATTTTGATATTGGTATAATTTTTTTTCCAAGGGTACAATATATTTTGAGGATGTAGAAAAAATTAAAATAATAGAAATGATAATGAAGTATTTATATTTTTTTACCATAATCCTTGAAACAACTTCTTTGATAATTGGTGTAATCTATTGAAAGGTACTATTTTTTGTAAGAGAGGCATCTTGAGGATGTTTATAAGTGTTTCTTAGAAGAATTTTGTCTGCTTTTTGTTTAACTTGGTGGCCTAATGTGTGGGGAAATGTTAGGACCCTTCCCCTAGGGCCCATGTCGTGACTACCCCAAACCTGCATTCCGTAGGCCAGGGGCTGGCGACTAGCACCGGAAAGGAATATCCCTAAAATAGGGAAGGCATTGCCTTTAAACCTATAAAATCACAAAAAACAAGCACACAGTAAGACACAATCACAAAGTAAACAATATTGTTAACATGGTTTGTACAGTAAGTAAAGGGGAAAGAATACAACCTGACTAGAAAGTACAATTAAAACTGAGAACTGCTCCTCTGAACACAAGACAAAGTTCCTAACTGAAGGGTAGGTACAGATATCGAATGTTCCCCTCTATGGTACATCTCATCTAATTGTCCCCCACCAAGTAGCCTCCAGTCCTAGAACCCTCAGCCTCGATCGTTGTTGGTCATCATCTACACAAGACACAGTATGGTGCGGGTGAAGCCCGTGCATGGGTGAGTATAACAATACTCAGTAGGGACCCTGAGACCACTGAAGGTATCTTAGAATCCATAGAGGATAAACCCCAGAGCAATACCATAATCAAAAAGCACAAAAACAATAGTCAACCCTACATGGGTATATACCCATATATATATACTTAAGTTATCATGTGTACCAATTTCATTCAAGAGGAAACATGAGGCCCAACTGTTTATCCAAAATAACAAATATTCCATTAAGGAAAGAATACCACGATGGTAACACCACAAAGGTAACACCACACAAAAGTATATCACAAAGGTATCACTAGAAAGGTAAGTACCACAATGGTATGCCACAAAGAAGAATACCACTAAGGTATCACCTCAAATATATGTACCACAAAGGTATGCCACACAAAAGAATACCACAAAGGCAAAGACTCATCTCACACCCTATATAACATAAGTACGAAAGTATATATGGTGAGATGTATTGTTAAATCATATTACTTCTTATAGAACCTCTGTTGTTTACTCTCACAAGATCTGGAGATGACCCACCCAGGATCTGAAGATGACCCCCACAGGATATGGAGATGTTGTCCCACACAGGATTCGAAGATGACCCACAGTGGATCTGAAGTCTCCTCTAGTAAAACCATCCATAGGGTTCCCACACTAAGCATGCTTGATTATAGGAGGTTCCTCTCCATAAGACATCTATCTATACTTCAACTACCATGAATTACCACGAAGGAGTATCATGAAGGTCCGTCCCTTCACAAGGGACCCAACGGTACGGGCAACACGTCAATCAAATTCCCGATCTGTAAGTTATTAGAGTTTTTGTTCTAAGGGCCTGGTTGGATTCAGGTTCGATCTAACCCAGCCATTCCAAAATCATTGTCCAAAAATCATGTTTAGTATACCAAAAAAAATGTCTGGATCCAAGGATTATGATGCCACATGCACTTCATCAAACGGACACCCGGTTGTCTATATATGGCCAAAAAAGTGTATTTGGGTCCAGATGGGCCCCAGTCTGGTCCGACCCAGCCCAACCTGACTGGGGACAACCTGAAACGGTTCGGGTAGACCAAACCCAGTCTGAGTTTGGCTTGGCCCATGAATTGGGTAGCCCGTGGCCGAGGTGGCCCCTTGTGGTGGGGTCTGGCCTAGCTACCACCCAAGAGGTGTGGCGGTCCGCCCAGGTCACCCCAACAACCAATTGGTCATTCAGTTTTGGCCAACCAGGCTGCACCATGTGGTGCCACTTGTTGGCACATAGGACCCACTAAAGGGGTCCCACTCAGTGTGATGTGGCTGGCTGAAATGCCCCACCCTTCTTCCAGCAGTGCGGATGAGTGCCGCTGCTCCCCCACGGCTGACCGTATATTGGTAACCCTCCGAAATCCGCTAGGGACAAGTGGACATAGTCTCTAGATCCAAAGGCACGGACGCACGCCGCCGCTTCGTCCCAATGCCGACCGATGAGCTGGCCGCCCCTGCTCCGCTACGGATGAGGTGTCACAGCCTCCCGCTCTACCGACGACATGAGTGCATGCTAACCTACCTCTGCCCATAGTCACGGCCAATGGTCCACGACCACCTATGCTACCAGTTGCATGAAAACTCTGCCTCGATTCCACACAACCGGCTGGGTTCCAGCTGCCTTCTTTCTCCATCGTGGCTAACGGGCCGCAATCTCCTTTGGTGTCACAAATGTGCCGCAACCATCATCATGTCCCATAAAGAACACATAAATATTAATGATTCAGAGGGATAAGTACATGTTTTTTAGGTCTTCACCTTCTGTGTTAGACCGATAGTATGCAGCTTCGAGTTGAAAGATTCAACATAAAACCACGAAGAACAACATAAACACACCCCTACCCCAATTGTCTGTTGGGGGTGTCATGAGGAACAAGATGATGATGATGAAGATGATGACACCCATTGCTCCCACAACTCGCTCCATGGTCGGTTCCACATTCTTGATCCGGAGAATGTTCTTCATTGGAGAGGTTCTTTGTTTGGAGGATATATCTCTGTGACTCTCCTTTGCTAATGATTTTCCTCAACCTCAAGAAAGGTGAGGATCCAACTTTATAAATTAGGATTGTTAATTAAACAATTAAAGATTCCTCATTAAATTGGGGAGGATCCAAAAGTTTCCTCTCATTAAAAGTGGGGTTCGGGTGGTCCCCACCAACAAATTCAAAAAGGAGGATTCAAATAAATATAAAAGTTATTGTATTATTTTGATTATTTTCATTTTAACTCTCCCACGAAAATCCGAAAAAATATCTTCCACCCTCAACCTATTCTGATCTGGGTGAATGTCTCCTTAAGAGAATATATGTGCTGCGCGTTCAACAGTGTCCTCAGATTTCATTTCTGAGCACTGGTTCAAAAGCTAACAAACAATACTCACGTGTTTACTGAACATACCTAAAAATGTTAATAAATTCATTCCAGGCACACCGGGACACGGATTCATGCGCCTTCAATTTTCTCAGACTCATAATTTTTCCATAAATAAAAACTAAATAGAAAAATTTAGGTCTTTACATTCTCCCCACCTCAAGGCATTGCATCCTCGAAAGCCACAACACGAACTAGGGAAAAAATGGAAGTACTGAGAAAAAATATGAGCCTTCCACTCCCATGTGATCTCGTAGAGGTTCCCATACTTCCAATAAACATGCACTAGTGGTATCGACTGCCAAGGATGGATCCACTCCTGGCGATCCTCAATCTCTATTAGAATCTCTGAAACTGTTTCCCCATCATCAATTTCCATCTCTCCCTAGTCAACTATGTGTGAAGGATCATGTATTTATCTCCTCAGCTGGGATGCATGGAAAATTTCGTGCACCTGGTGTGTTGTACAAAAATTCCTCAAGGTATGATTGAAGCATTTTTAAGGTGATTTTGTTTGTTGAAAAAGTAAACATCTCTGTTGTCATTGTTGACAATACAAACCATGACATACAAATTTGTTGACAAAGGGGATTTCATGATGGAATTTTGAGTTCAAGAGATGTGGTCACCGCACATTGTTTGATTCAAGAACATCGACAAAGGAATGGATGATCTGGAGGCAATACAAAAATAATAGATACAAGGTGGTTCCGTTTTCCAGTGTTTGCCAAATTTTTCGTCCTAAAAATTGACAAATGAAGAAAAGTGGTTTTTGGAAAAGGGACTTGCGCGTCGTGTACATTAAGGATGGGAAACTTGCGTGCCATACGTTTTTCAAGATCAGATCATCAAAATATGTCTAAGAGATAAGTGTCGCGTAAGTATTGGTGGTGTCGCATAGGTGACTTGCACGCCATGAAGAGACTTGCACGTCGATGCCTTGGAAGCTTGAGAACTTGAGCGCCTATGGTTTTTCATGATCATAAGATCAAAATATAGAAAAGTAAAGAGGATCTCACAAGTTTGGAAGGAAGTCATGCAAGTGACTTGCAGGGGAAGAGACTTGTGCACCGAGACTTGCGTCTCGAGGGTTGACTTGTGCATCGTCGTGCAGGGTTCTCAAATTGCCTATAAATACTAGACCACCCCTCCTCATTCTTTAACAGAGTTCAACACTTTGAGAAATCAGTGCTCTTGTCGTGCAGGTGTGGTAGTCGTGCTAGTGGTGGTGTGTCGCGCAAGTGGGGCTTGCGCACCAGTGTTGGAAGTTGTGCGCCAAATGTTAGTTGTGTGCCTGAGGTGGTTTAGGAATGGAAGGAATTGAGCCGCGCATGTTTGGAGTTGCAGAATCTTGTGTTGTGCAAGTGGTTGAGGATGACTTGCGCACCAGTTGTGACTTGCGCACCGATACCTGCGTGCCGGCTTAGACTTGCGCACCAAGTAAGGTTGATTCCTCAGCCATATTTTTGGGCTTCATGGATGCTAGAAGATTTTTTGATACCTTTGGTGCAAAGATAAATTCATCTACGAGTGAAATATGGACATCAAAAAACCATCCACATACAACAGAGCATGCATTCCTTCATGAAAATGAAGAGACCTACAGGTTTATAAACTATGAGTGGATCCTTTCTAGAGCAGTGAGTGAAAGAAGAGGAAGAAGGTGATCCTCTTCACCGGCAGTGAGCCAGAGAGAGAGAAATAGGGAGTGACCGTTGGGAAAG
Source organism: Viscum album (assembly GCA_963277665.1). Lineage (NCBI taxonomy): Eukaryota > Viridiplantae > Streptophyta > Magnoliopsida > Santalales > Viscaceae > Viscum > Viscum album. Next base: position 1,597,830,784 of record OY728150.1, read on the forward strand.
TAGTGAGCTGACCCTAACCCTAGTAAACGCAATAAGCCTGGGACAGAGTGACAGTTCTCAAACCATTGTATCCACATCTAGTGATGAATAGTGGAGTTTGGTACGACCGGCAACTTTCAAGTTTATGCTCCTTGGACGGAGCCCAATGAGGGTGCACCAAGTAAAAATCTTTATGTCTACCTGCTTCCTTCCCTGCATTGCATTTAAATATTCATCATCGGATAAAGGAGAAAATAAGTGATCATAATAAACACACAAGTGAAAATAAAGTGACCCTTGTAATAAAGAGGTCAAGATCTAGTGGGGCAGGAGGAACTTTGAAAAATAATATCCATACCCTGATTCACCGCCCTCTCAGGGTATATAGGCCCCTATTGGTCCTAACACGGTGAAACTGAGGTGTAAGAGCCATTCCGTAAGCCACCTCGCCAACTTTGCAGAGTACTTGAAAGGGTCTGATGAAGCTTGGAGATAACTTACCTCCCTGGCCAAATCTACGGAAACCTCGTCAGGGTGAGACACATTGAAAGAGATGGCAACCATCCTCGAACTGTAGAGGTCTCTATCTCCTATCAGCAAAACACTTTTTTCTACTCTGTTCCGTCTTAATCTGCTCCTAGATGATCTTCACTTTCTCTATGGTAAATCATACCATCTCTGGTCCCATGAGTGTTGACTCCCCTGGGTTAGTCCAACACAGAGGTGGTCTTCATGGTCGACCATACAATTCCTCAAATGGTGAAATACCACTGGTGGAGTGGTAGCTATTGTTTTATGTGAACTCAACCATGGGAATGTGAACCTCTTTGCTATGGATGAAAGCAAGGACGCAAGCACGTAGCATGTCCTAGAGGGTCTAAATGGTCCCCATTGTCTGTCCATCCATCTGAGGATGGAAGGCAGTGCTCAATCGATGTTGAGTCCCGAACACCTTTTGAAAACCCTTCCAATGCATGGAAGTAAAACATGGATCACGATCGGAGACAGTCATAGATGGAACCCCATGATGCCGCACAATATATTTCATGTAGAGGTGTCCCAAACCCTCTACTAGTCCCTACTATATGGTAGGTAGAAATTTGGCTGACTTCGTGAGTCGGTCAATGATCACCCAGATAGAATCATGAACCCTGGACGTTCATAGATGTCCTGTCATGATGTCCATGTAAATTCCATCCCACTTCCACTCTGGCACCTCTAGTGGATGAACTAAGTCTTCTGGAACCTGATGCTCTGCATTCACTTGCTGAAAAATGAGGCATCATGAGAAAATCTATGCCACTACTTTCTCCATTACTGGCCACCAGTGCTGACACCGAAGGTCCTGGTACCTCTTCGTCACTCAAGGATGTACCTCTAGAGGGGACGTATGGAACTCCTTAAACAATTCCTTCCTAAGCACCATGTGTACAATAGTACGTCCTCTAAAGAGGATGACATGCTCCCCACCTTCAGAAAATCTATCATGTTCATGACTTTTGGATATCTAATCACGTCGAGAATCGCAGTCAGTGTCTCTAAGCTGCACCTCCCTAACTTGCTGAAGGAGTTGGGGAGTGATTGTCAGAGACTGAAGATAAGCTACTCCATATGGATCTACATAGGATATCCGCAAAGCGGCTAGCTTCTTTATTGCATCACTCTGCAACTGCATACAAGATCTCATACTGAGTGCATCTGGTACTACATTCCCCTTTCCAGGAGTATATACTATCTCGAAGTCATAGTCCCATAGGAACTCAATCCAACATCATTGTCTCTGGTTAAATTCTTTCTTAGGGAAGATATATCTAAGACTCTTTTGATCAGAGTAGACTATAAAACGTTCTCCCATCAAGTAATGCCGCCACTTCCTCAAGGCGAAAACCACTGCTACTAACTCTAGGTCATGGGTAGCATAGTTATTCTCATGTTGTCTCAGCTGTCGAGAACCATAACTTATCACTTACCACTCATGCATTATTACACATCCATGACCATTCTCGGATGCTTCATAATAGACGACGTAGCCAGAACCCTCCTCTAATAGCATCATGACGGGGTAACTCATCAGTCTCTACCACAGCTCCTAGAAACTCCGATGGCATTTCTCCGACCACAAGAAGGGTTGCCCCATCTTCATGAACTCTGATAAGAGAGCCACAACTCTCGAAAAGTCAGGCACAAACCTACGGTTGTAATCTACCAAAACTAGGAAACTCCACACTTCTGTCACACTCCTGGGTGGCTCCCAAGAAAGCACAGCCTCAATCTTCACTGGATCCACCGCAACTCCAGCCTCCGAGATTACGTGTCTCAGGAAATGATCTTCTCATATCCAGATCTAGTACTTTGAGAGTTTACCATAAACCTGTTGCTCTCAGAGTGTGTCTTGGACTATCTACAAATGATAGGCATGCTCCTCCTCCGTGCATGAGTATATCAGGATGTAATCAATGAATAGAACCTCAAATCAATCGAGGTATGGCTGGAAGATCCTATTCATGAGTTCCATGACCACTGTTGGGGCGTTGGTCACACCGAATGGAATAACTAATAACTCATAATTGGCATACCAACATCTGAATGTCATCTCTTACACATCCTCTTCTTGTACCCAGAGTTAGTGATAGCTTGATTTGAGGTATATCTTCAAAACCATCATGCTCCCTTCAGCTAATCAAAGAGATCATAAATCCTCAGGTGTGCATACTTTTTCTTTACGGTCACATGGTTCAGGTGCTGATAGTCTACAAAGAGTCTCAAATTCCCATCCGCCTTCTTTCCGAACAAAATCAGGGCGGCCCTTGGAGAAACAATGGGCCTAATGAACCCCTTGTCTGCATGTCCTCAAGCTATACTCGCAGCTCTCGAAGCTTTGCATGAGCCATCGGATATGCTGGTGTAGATATCAGTGTTGTCCAGGGGTACAAGTTGATATAAAAGTCCACCTATCTGCAAGGAGGTATACCTAGAACATCATCAAGGAAAACATCAGTCTACTGGTCCACCACTACAGGATAGATCAGACTCTCAACATCAACTGCTCAGAGGGTAAGGCTAGCCAACTAATGTATGATATGCTTCACCCTCATCTGAGTAAGTCCAAACTATGCTGCAAAGGATCCCTTCTCACCGGTGAAAGGAAAACTTATCCCATCCATGTGGAAACACTGCACTTTGTGCCTAATACAGTCGGTCTGGGCATGGACTGTAGATAAACAGTCCATTCCCAAGATGACGTCGTAAGGCCTCAACACTGCTACTTGAAGATCTTTGATGAGGCTCTCGCCTCATATAGTTAACTCACAATGCCTGCACCAGTGTGTAATCATTGAATCATCTCCCGTAGGAGTCTCTATCCATAAGGATCGAGCCAACGACTCCACTGGTATCTCCATGATCCGAATGAGGGATGTGGAAATAAAAGACTAATCAGAACATGTGTCTATAAGTACAACATCTATGGTGGAGTATACATAGATCATACCTTGTATCTTCTATAGAGTGCTATGGTCATAGGCCTTAGCTTCCTAGAGCTGAGATCGTCCTTGTTTACCTGTTTCCTATGGTTGGGGTGGGCCACCTGGTGGTGGTGGTGTTTGAACCTTGAATCACTGCCCACCACCTACTACACTACCTACTCCTCTCCCACGTCCTCCTGCTGCCATCGGACCTCCAAGATCAAATCATCACCTCTAATTAGGTGGTCCCTCGACCTTTAACTGGTCATCCGCTTAGCAGGTTGGGTAGTAACCAACAATGTGACCTAGCCCGCCGCATGGGTAACACTACCTACTCCTCACCTATCCTGATATGTCTTAAGAGCCTCACACAACCAACCCTGTATCTTCTGATCGTCCACTTGTATGTCTCATCCTCTTGGAACTCTGCATCATCTGTCTGCTACCATATGTAGATGACTCTACTACGTACGTCTGGTGGTGGGTCTCGCTGCCGGTGACTGCTCAGCAATGAAGCTCCCCACTAAGAGTTCTCACTCTAACACCCCCGCATGTGTCGGGATGCTGAGAGAAATAATAGAAGTTATAATCTCCCGTATAATACCCAGTTCAAAGTTCCACACACAAAAGAAAGGGTCCTAAGCCATGTTAGTGGAGTATCGCGAGAGGACTTTGAACATCGCTAAATACTGAACCACGGTCACGCTGCCCTACTGTAAATGGAGAAGCTCCTGTATACGCACTGAGTATAAAGTTTCTAGGACGAACCCTACCTAGAAAAGGCTCTCAAAGTCCACCCAGATGAGTGTGACCCTATAATGAACCTCGATCATCCATCTCCACCATGTACCCACTGTTGGCTGAAGAAGACTATCAATAGGGATCACCATGAGATAAGCTGGTGTCCCCACTAGTCGAAAAACTCTAACCACAACCTCCAGCCAGTCCTAAGCCACCTAAGGACCGGTCTCTCCTCAGAACCTCGGTGGCCTCTAGAACTGAAACTCGTGCAACACATTCAAGAGGCGTACACCCTCTTCTGTTAGGGCTTGTGGCATCGACTGCCCAATGGGAAGTGGTGCTGCTAGTACACCACCTTGTGGTACAACTGCCATTAGGGGGGACTGCACCGAAACCTTGTTGCTCGGTTGGATGTCATCACGTACTCTATCTAGAACCCTGGCTTGCTGTCTTCATGGAGAAATCCTGAAAGAATAGGTGCACCATGGTAAACAAGTTATACCTAGTGAGGTGACTCAAAGATATCAAAAAAGATAACATTTCAAAAACACACATGCAATCTGTGTTTATGCGCTCTTCTTTGTGTGGCTGTAGCTGAATGTTTGCTTTATATATGGAGGCAATGAAATGTAGAAATTATTTTGGGAAAATCATGCTATGTGAAGCAGGTCACGAAGCATATTTTTTCTTAAATAAGAGATTTCTGTAGCACTGGCATGGGGTAATGAAACAACAATATTCATGATTTTATTATGCTGAAAAACCTGGGTGTTGAGGGAAATTTCAGACCATCTTTGGGGACATTAGAAGTGTTTTGGTTGCCTCCTGTTCTGCATGGGATTAAGGTGAATACAGATGGGGCAGCAAAGGAAAATATAAGACTAGTAGGTTGTGGTGTGGTTTTCAGGATGTAGGATGTCTCATTTAAGGGAGGTTTTTATGGAAATTGTGGTGTTACTAGCTTTCTTGAAGCAGCGATAATTGTAATAATTCATGCTGTCTCATTTTCTAAAATGAAAGGTTGGAATAATATATGGCTGGAATGTGACTCTAACACTCTTGTGCAGGCCATCGGAAATGGTGAGATTCATTTCTCTTGGAGGCTTGCTGCAAAGTGGAGGGAATATATAAAGAGCCTTACGAGTCTTAACATCATTATCACACACTTTTATCGGGAGGCGAATATGGTTGCAGATGGTCTTGCTAATATGGGAGTTGGTAAGCCTCTTACCTGGTAAGATTCGCTTCTTGTGGTCCTGCTCCCTCATTATAAGGATGATTTTAATAAGTCCCCACGTTTTTGTCTCTTGTAACATTATTTTCTTTTATGAATAATATCATTGGCCTCTTGGACAATGGGCATTTTCAAAAAACAATTTCCACAGAGAAAAGATCAGCATCCTAGTTCTTCAGTAGAACAAAAATCCTCTTATACCAACTTTTCGAGACCCATCCCCCGGGGCCCATGTCGTGACTACCCAAAGCACATATCCCATAGGCCAAGGTCTGGCGACTAGCCTTAGAATGGCATATCCCTAAAACGGGGAAGGTATTTCCTTTAAACCTATAAATACACACAAACCATCCGCACAACAAGACACAATCACAATGAAAACTATATAGTAAACATTGTGTGTACAGTAAGTAAATGGGCTAGAATACATGCCCTACAAGAAAGTACAAGTAAAACTGAGAACAGGTCCTGTGAACACCTACCAATGATCCTACCTGAGGGGTAGGTACAAATCTAGAATGTCCATCTCTATGGTACATCTTGTCTAATTTTCCACCACTGAACATCATCCAGTCTTAGCACCCTCAGCCTCGATCAACGATGTCCATCGTCTGCACAAGACATAGCCAAGTGTGGGTGAAGCCCGTGTAGGGGTGACTATAACGATACTCGATAGGGACCCCGAGACCCCTAAAAGTCTCTCATAGTCAAAAAAGGATAAACCACAGAGTAATACCGAAATCACCGAGCATGAAAACAATAGTAAACCCTACATAGGTATATTCCCATACATATACCTAAGATATCAAGTATACCCAACTCATTCAAGAAGAAACAAAAGGCCCAACTCTATAGACAAAGTCACCATTTTTTCATGAAGGAAAAAATACCACTATGGTAACACCAAAATGGTATATACCACAAAGATAACAACACATTGAAGAATACACAAATGTATCACCACGAAGGTAAGTACAACAATGGTATTCCATACATAATAATACCACTAAGGTATCCACTCAAAGGTAGGTACCACCGTGGTACGTTGCACAGAAGAATAGAAAAAAGGAAAAGACTCCAATCACACTAGGTATAACATATGTATGAATGTCTAAATGATTAGTAGTTTTTCTAGATCATCTTACATCATCGAGAAACTCTTTTGTTGACCCACACAGAATCAAAAATGACCAACACAGGATTTGAAGATGATCCACACAGGATCTAGAGATGATCCACACCGGATCTGAAGATGACCCACATAGGATCTGGAGATGCTGACCCACACAGGATCAATAGATGACCCACACAGGATTTGAATTCTCCTCAAGTACAGCCAGCCACATGGTTCCCACACTAAGAATTCTTGATTCGAGGAGGATCCCTCCCTCAAGCCATTAGTCGATATAGTAACTTCAATAATGTCTCATGAAGAAGTAACAAGAATATCTGTCCCGTCACAAGGGACCCAATGCGATAGACGACATGTCAATCGGACACTCGGTCTATACGTAATTAGCGTTTCCGTTCCGAGGGACCAATTGGATTCAGGTTTGATCCAACCTGACTGTACCACAACTTTATACCAAACACAAGTGGTTCATACTAAAAGGAGGATCTCAATCCAAGGATTTTGGTGTTGTAGATTTTTCGTGAAATGGATGCCTGATTATCAAGATATGGCCACAAAGGCGTATCTGGGTCCAGATGGGCCCGGGTCTGGTCCAACCCGGCCTGGGCCAACCTGACCTGGTTTGGATCCGGCCTGATTTTCCTGGGATGTGGTAGGAACATCCCACTAGGCCATGGTCCATCCCAGCCCATTGGTCATTCAAAATTTTCCAACCATGTGGAGCCACATAGTATCTCCAGCTGGCACGCGGGACACACCAGAGGGGTCCTGCATGACAAGACGCAATCGGACAAAAAGGTTGGCCATCCTTCCTACGGCGTGGACACATGCCGCTTCTCCACCATGGCTAACTGGATCTCGTAGAACCTCCACCGCATCCAAGTTGTTGTAGTCTATAGATCATGCTGTGCGGAAGCGCGCCACCGCTTCGCCATGTGGTCGGCCGGCGTGCGGACCGCTTCCCTACTCTATCGTGGCCGATGGGACGCGGCCTCCTACTCAACCAATGGCACGGACTTGCACCTCCCTACCTCCACCCACTACCATCAATAATGGTCCATGGCCTCCTTAACTATCGGCAACACAGACATGCTATCTCGGTTCCACGTAGCCGGCTGGGTGCTGGCCACCACCTTTCTCAACCACGGATGACGGGTTGTAGTCTCCTTCGGTTGTCCGGTTAGGCCGCCGCTATCATCGCGGATCGCAAACAACAAATCAACATTAAAGATACTAAGGGATTTTTCCATATTTTTTTGGTCCTCACCTTCTGTGTCAGACCAATAACATGCAGCTTTTAAGAGAAAGTTTCAATATAAAACCACGAAGAACAACAAAAACACACCCCTTCCTCGATCATCCATTGGAGGTGTCATGAGGAAGAAGATGAGGAGGAGGAATACGCCAACACCCTCTTCTCCAATAACTCAATCCAAGGTCGGTTCCACATTCTTGATCTGGATAATGTTCTTCATTTGAGAGGTTCTTCATTGGGAGGATATTTCTCCAAGGCTCTCCTTTGCCTACGATTTTCTCCCAACCTCAAGAAATGTGAGGAGCCAAATTAATAAATTAAGTTAATTAATTAAACAATAAATGTTGGCTCATTAAATTTGTGTAAAACCAAGATTTTTCTCACATTAAAAGAGGGTTTTGGATGGCCCCCACCACCATGATTAGAAAAGAAGGTTTCGAATAGAAATAAAAGTTATTGTTTTATTTTTATTATTTTTCTTTTACCTCTCCCATGAAAATCTGAATAAATATCTTCTACCATTGACCTATAGTGGTCGGGGTGAATTTCACTTTATGAAATTATCTGAAATACGTGTTCAACAGTGTCCTTGGATTTCATTTCCGAGAACTGGTTCAAAAGTTACAAAACGTTGCTAACACATTTACTGAACGTACCTAAAAAAAGTTAAAAAATTCATTCTAGGCACACCGGGCCTCGAAATCACACGCTGTCAATTTTTGTGGACTCGTAATATTTCTATATAAAAAAATTTACATGAAAAAATAACAGTCTTTACAAGTAATGTTTTGGGTGAAAGGATGCTTTAATAGGTGAGAGGGGTGACATTATTGTAAATGCCAATAAAATTATATTAATTTCATGCAACATTCAAAGGAAACTGTCCCCAAATGTGTAAGAATAATATATTTATAAGGATAACTTGTTGATCTATCAACAAAGAGACATTTTGAGACATGTTTTAATATGATTTATATCTTTTACAAAATAGATTTGGCCCTTTACCCTAATTTACATTTACAATGTAAACTTATGTTTTTTCTTCAGTAAATTATTTTCATGACTATATAATATAAAATAATAAATAATTGTTATATTATGATTAAAAATGTTAAAAATATTTAATAATATTAAATTTATATGGTTTATAAGAAAAAATTTTATATTAATAAATTTATAATGTATAAAAATATTTAAAAAAGAACATAGGTTCCAAAATATAAAATATGGGTTTATAATTTAATAATAATATTTCTAAACTAATAATTTTACTTAGTAGAAATTTTATTATTTAGTAGAATGGTTTCCTAATTTTTATTTTCTTATTATATATAAATAATTTCATTATATTCTATGCATTTATAAATATTTTAATTTTCAATATTCACCTAAAAATCAATATTTTTTTGAAAAATTCAAAAAAAATTATCCTAATTTTATTTTTTTCTCTACATAAAAATAGAAAATTAAATATTAAAATTATAATTCTCAATTTTTCGAATTTTAATAATTAAATGGAATCACATATTATGAGAAACGAATAAAAGGAAATGACTACATTAAAATATTAATGTTTCATGTTCTTATTTACTCTCAATTAAACATTAATTTAATGTCAATAAATTATGAATATAAACAATTTATTTCAACAAAATATTACCATAATGTAAATTTATCTTCAAATAAAAATGAATAGAGCATAAAAACATAATTTTATAGAAAATACATTTTTTATACATAAAATGATAATTTTATTTTTTTAGTTATACTAATTGAATTTTATTAGCACCTTAATATTAAAAGTGATAGTTAATTTTTACATATAAATATATTTTATAATTTGGTTAACACAATTTATGCTCTCCAATTCAATTGATACTTTATAAAGGTTATATTTAGTATTTTTATTTCAATGTATCATAGATTCATCTTAGTTTGTTTTTGTCCATGAAGTATGATTATTAAAAATAATATTTATTTAAGATGAAATAAATAATAAAATATCATTATGTTATATTAAATATTTACTGACCTTAATTTATCCATGGAAACCATACTTCTTTCATTGTTTACTTGGTAAATTTTTTGAATATAATGAGAAATTTCTCAAGAATATTAGTTATTATCCAGTTATACAAAGAATTCAATATATCTCTATCATAGTGTTTAGTCTATGAAATTTTTCAATCACCTATATCATCAAAAGATCAATAGATATACACCCAATAGTAATCACATGATCCAAGAAAGGATACTTTTATAGAAAACAATTCAATGTTGTTGAACATTGAATACAATTCAATATTTTGTAATGTTTGTAAAAAATTTCTAGAATTATCTTAATGATCTTTTATTTACTTAGATAATATTCAAATATCATCAAATCAATGATGAATGCAGATGAATTTATAAGTCCCAAATTCATTCCAATGAATTCATAAGGTTCATACCTTGTTTAGAAATATTCCTTGAGAATATATTCACTCATTACCCATAATTGATGGTGTCTATATTGAAGATAAATCCTTAAGAAGTATTCATCCCCATAATTTGATTAAATGTATAATTAATTTGATACATATTTTTGATTTTGATCTTGGTATGCTATAATAATCAACGAAGAAAACATAGATCCATTATTTTTCATGAAAAATAGGATAGTTTCAACCTATGTTGAAACACTTTGGTGTATGAATCCCATTTTAGATTCTATTGGAGTTTCTTATCTCAGTCATAAAACAAAATTGGGTCCATTCATTAAGGGTTATGTGAAAAAATAAATGCAAAATGTATAGATTTTACTAAAAACTCACCTTCACGATTCTGGGAGAGACTAGACAAATCATCGATAAATATATCGATATACCCCATACAATAGGAAATTCATCAACATTGATTTCATTATCTACAATTTTAGGAAAGATTCCCTTGGTAATGGTTGTCATTATCCATACTCAAAATGTTGTGTTGGGAAAAAATCCCTCAAGGTATCATTGCATTATTTTTCGGTTGGTTGTGATTGTTGACAAACAGGTTTCCATGGTGTATTGTAGAGTTCTAGAGATGTTGTTGAAAATCCTTGTTGACAAAGAACCATGAAAAAGGAACAGAAGATCTAGAGGCAGAACAAAAGAACAGATTCAAGGTGGCACCATTTTTCAGTGTTTGCCAATTTTTTGGGGTCCAGAATTTGGAGTATGGTGAGCATCATGAAAAGTGGATATCCTTGAAGATCTCATAAAAATATGAAAAAGGAATGAATTTTGTGAAGATAGTATTAATGGCATGGAATTCACAAAGACCAGAAGAATGTTGACGGTGATGCTTCGTGATTACAAAAATCTTTGCGAACGGTAGAGTTGAAGAACATTGCGGCTGTGAAGAGAATAGTGAGTGGAGCTTTGTGGCAAAGTCATGAGGAAAATTATTGGATGCTCTGCGATTATGATGAGCTCCGTGATCTGAAAATTGTCGTGGTGCTTCGTGATTTTGAGAGAATTTCGATGGTAATATCGGAGCTTCGTGATTTGTGATGATGTGGTGTTGAATTCGTGCAGAAGGTTCGAGGGTTAGTGGAATCTCATATAAATAGGCCTTGACCCCCTCGAGAGAATTATAGAGAGAGTTTTCAATGAAAATCATTTTCTCTTGGCTTGTGAATGTGGTTCGCGAAGGCAATGTGCTCCGTGAAAGAATAGCTTCACGGCAGTTATTCTAGCTCCGTGAAAGTAGGGAGATTCGTGTTGGCTCAGTGAGCTTCATGAGGGAGGTCACTCTGCGAAGACTTGAACATTGCGAGAGTGCTTTGCGATAATGTAGGAGCTTTGTGAAGGCTTGTTTGACCTTCACAAAATTGGGAACCTCGCGGAGTAAGGTGCTTTGTGATGGTTTTTCCAAATAAATTTCCTGGTGTTTTTGAGAAAAGGGGTATTTATCATTAGATGAACTTTTAACTTCAAAAGAGCATCTACGTACAGTGGAGGATGCATTAACTATTGGTAATGAAGAGACCTACAAGTCTATAAACTGTGAGTGGATCCCTTCCATGTGCAGTGAGAAAAGAAAGGGGAAGAAGGTTATCCTTTCTACCAGCAGTGATCCAGAGAGAGAGAAATAGGGAGTGACCCTTGGGAAAATACTGAGCTGACCATAAACATTGTAAAGGTAGTGAGCCTGGGTATAGTAGTGATCTAGCCTGAACATTATTTGCAGTGAGCTTTAGAGGATCTGGTACAGCGACACATCGTCATTTTATGCTCCTTGGACGTAGCCCAGTGAGGGTGAAACAAGTAAAAATCTCTCTGTCTGCCTTCTTGCTTCCCTACATTGCATTTAAAGAATCATCATCATATAAAGAAGAAAATAAGTGTTCATAATAAACAAAAAAGTGAAAAAAAGTGACCCTTGTAATAAAGAGGTCATGATCCAGTGGGGCAGGAAATTTTTTGAAAATGAATATCTACACACTGATTCACCCCCCTCTCAGTGTATATAGGACCATATTGGTCCTAAAAATTGGTATCAGAGCAAAGGATTCATTTATCTAATTTGTTTGCTCTGACATGGTTTAGACAATTTGTGTGGATAATGATTCAGCCTGCTTTTTTCTTGGTGTTCCATATCCAAGGGGAGAACATCAAAGAAGAAGCATAAGTCTTGTGAAATTCATCCGAGTGGATGTGTCTATGTAAAGAGTGTGATTCATATGGAGGAATCCTGTAGTGAAGAAAATAATTATTTGGATAAATCATATAGTGAAAATACTTATTAATTAAATGATTCAGTAGGAATGAGTGAAGAAATTGACATTACAAGTGATTTTGGAACTACTGATGATGAAGAAACACCAAGATGTCGAAATGTGGAAGTTTTCCTCAAAGAGAAAGAGCTGGATCAGAAATTCACTGATCAAATTAAATCTAAAGATATTCGGATCCAATCTCTAGAATCTAATAGCAACATGCTAAGAGGTTTTAATCAAAGGCTTATTGACGTAGCTACTGATCTAAGGGATAAGAATGATTCTCATGATGAAGAACTGAGAAAGAGATCTACAATGGTAGAAAAATAAAAAGATGATGTCAAGGGAAATAATATGAACACAGATGAGATTCAAATATTAAAATCTAGAAATGATGATCTTGATACATAGTTATCTGAATTAGTTCAGAATTATCAAAGTCTATAATAATAAAATGCATGTTTTTTTAATTCTATTGAAGAAGAAAAATTAAATGTGAAGGAGAAAAATGACATCGTAGAAAAGCTCACACGAGAACTAGAAGATTAGCTGAGTATCCGGTAGAATCACAGAAAAGAACTCAAATCTCGACATAAATAAAGAGATAAGAAGATTCATCAATTGGAGGAAGACATATAAAAGTCCAATAATGAAATAGAGATATCAAAAGACAAAGGAAAACCTAAGTCAAAGGATACACTACCCTTACTATTCAATTTTCCTTTAGATAGTGATAATAAAATAAAAAGAAAGTATGAGATTTATGGGGAGAAACAACAAAATATTTTCTCATCTCAAATAAAATTTAGTTTATAAAAAACTGGTATTGGATTTGATGTATCCCCTCCAATTCATGATAGAAATAGAGATGTGGATAGTTCATGAAATGGTAAAAATCATGTAGGTGCTGTAGAAAGACCTAAAAATACTTTTACAGGAAGTAATGATAGCATGTGCTATTTTTTTGTGATTCATGGTCATATATCAAGATTCTGTTCAGAGGCTCAGGAATACATTTCAGACTGTAAAAATAGAAACATTACTAAATCTATGAATAAGAATATGTTTCATGAGAAATCAGAAAGAAGAATCTCTTAGAGGAAATAATTCATTAGATTCTACTACTTTGAAAGAATGGGACACACCATGAGTATGTTTCAGGAAGCTGGGGAGCTCAATATCAGAGGAATGACTAAAGATGCATCAACATCTCGATAGAGAAATGATAAAATGAGGTATTCCTTTGATGGAAAATGTTTTATATGTTCTAATTATGGGCATTTGGCAAGACATTGCAGCAAGAAGAAAGCAACAAAGGAAAAGGGATAGGAAAAGATATTCTTGACTCCAGTGATGCATGATAATAAAATGTACACTTGGAGACAAAGTGGTAAGTTGGAGGGTAGGCTTAGAGCCTCAGGGGAAACAAATGGAGCTGAACGAAACATGTATCAATCACCTTCTATGTCACACCCAGAACAACTCTTGTGGAGAGAATGTGAACAAACCTGGAAGATTAAGTGGAGATATACTCAAGCTAGAGAAGTGGAGGAAAGTGGAAGATACCTATAATGGTGGAAGAATCATGGGAAGATGACAAGTAGAGAGTTTCTTACTCAGAGAAGTAATCAAGTTAAGTGGAATATTAATGGAACATCAAAGAAGGAAATGTTTACCAGTTGTTTTAAACCTCAATGTGTGAGATGGGCAAGGCCTGCAGAATCTACATATCAGAAAAAGACTCATCATGACGGTAATGAATTCTTAGTCATATGGCCAAAGCAGTTTAAATTGGATATGCAGCTAGAATAAGCAAGGAAATATTGTGATGATCTGTAAGAAATAATCAAATGGTTGACCCCATAGGATCAATTTCAATCCTCATCTTCAAGATTACAGAAGAACTAATCTCCCTATGTTTATAAATGTTGTTAACTGATGATTCATGTGTTTTGTGTTTTAGAGAGATACAAGCCAAGGATAAGTGAAATCTAAAGATACACAGTGAGGATTGATATGCTCTAGAGTTTAAATTGCCTCAAATATGGTACAAAAGTTGAAGAAGAAAGGGAGAAACATTGCACAATAGGAAGTTATTGTGTTATTAACGTTGTCTCTTGTTTCCTACACCGAGTTCCAACTCAGTAGGATTATAGATTTTGTTATGGGATCAATTATGAGTGGAAGATGAGAATAAATAATGCCGGAGAAGAAGGATTTTTATGGGTCTAAAAGTTGTGCCTAACCATTGGAAGTGTTGCATAACATTGGGAGAGCATTCAATAACAAAATCAGATGAAAGAACCATCAATGTAATAATTGGATGACTCAACTCATGTGTTTTCTAACGAGGGAAGATATATTGCAGGAGAAGCAGCAATAACCATGCATCTCAGGATTATCTATTTTGTTCTAACAATATGGAATTAGTTGACTGTTTTCAAGATACCAAGAATCTTTGAGAGTATGTCAACCCTATTTCAACAAGAAGCTTAGAAAATTAGAGGAAATAAATTATGACACTGAACAATAAAATAGTGAAAAAGTTCATGATAATAGTTGTGAGGAAGAAAGTAACAAAGGGGGAGAATAATTTGATGATGCTGATTTAGAAAAGAATCAGACATGGGAGATTTTTTTGAGGCCAACAGATAATAATTTCATCGGGACAAAATGGGTCTATCGCAACAAGATGAATGAATATGGCACTGGGATTCGGAACAAAGCACGACTTGCATGCAAGGGATACTCCCAGATATAGGGAATAGATGTGGATGAGACATTCACACTTGCTATGAGACAAAATACCATCAGATTATTTCTAGCTATTAAATTGCAACAGTATTTCAATGTCTTTCAGATGGACATCAAATATATATTTTTGAATGGGATTCTGGCCGAAGAAGGTGTTTTATGGGCTGAAACAAGCACCAAGAGCATGGTACTCAAGGCTCGATCAGTACTTGAAGAAGCTTGGTTTCTAGTGTCGGGGAGTTGATTACAATCTCTATTTCAATAACAATCTTAATTAATGTATGATGGTCTTGGTTTATGTAAACCACATAATATTTGGCAGATCAGATGAATCTTAGTGTAGAAAATTCTCCGAATTCATGAAAAGTGAGTTCGAAATGTCAATGATTGGTGAGCTAATATTTTTCCTTGGTCTACAGGTGACTCAAGGAAGGAATGGAACATTCATTTCACAATACAAATATGCCAAGGAGGTTCTCAAAATAGTTGTAATGGAAAACTCAAAGGAGATGAAGACTATGGTTGCAACTGGGATGAAATTGTCAAAATATAATAATTGCAAGAAAGTTAATATCACAAAATACCGACAGGTAATTGGGTGTTTACATTACCTGATAGAAATGAGACCTGATATTGTTTTAACCACCTGCCAAGCAGCACGATATCAAATCAACCCCAAAGAAAGCCACAATATTCTAGTGAAAAGAATACTTCGTCATATCAAGTGAATGGTGGACTTTGGATTGATGTACCATGGAAAATATCAGACAGAGTTATTGGGATATACTGATGCGGATTGGGCCAGTTCAGCGGATGATAGGAAGTCAATGTAAGGAGGTGCATTATGTCTTTGTGGACTATGTATTTCTTGGCTGATCAAGAAGCAAGATTTCATTTCATTAACCACCGAATAAGATGAGTATATGAAATCCACTCAAGCATGGACATAATTATTGTGGATGAACCAACAACTTGATGATATGGGAGTTATAGTGATGTCTCTGATCAGAATCCAGTGCGATAACTCACGTGCTATCGGTCTCAGCAAAAATCTAGTCCATCACTCAAGGAAAATGCACATTGAGATAAATTATTATTTTATCATAGAGAGTTTGAGCAGGGAATCATGAAGTTGAAGTAGATGCCTACAGAACTACATGTTGTCGGCATTATGATGAAGGCATTACCCAAGGATGCTTTTGAGAGATGTCAACTGGCTCTGGGAGTCCAGTCGACTCCCCACACCTGAAAAGTGTGGATGTGGTACCCACCCCCTCTCCCTGAGGAATTGCGTGTTTTCCTCTAATATTCTAATCTGTGTTCTTTCCATTGTTGTAGACCACAAAGGGGTGACCTTTGGGTTTGTTGACAAAGGGGAAATATAGTAACTCCTCATGGGGGAGAAACTATGACTAAGGAAGGGAAAAAATGTCTTAGTAAAAGACACGAGGAGAAGCTGATAGGTGGAACAGTGAGATAGGGTGAGAGAAATGAGATAGGGGGACCGTTTTAAATTTGATGATGCTAGAAGTGATCGATCAAAGAATAGATATCATGATAGCTGAGGATCGTGATAAAAGACAAATAGTGATTTAGGATTGGTGTGAGAAGGATTGTAGCTATCACCAATTGGTATCAGTGTGGTTCAACAATTTGTATCAATTTAGAAATTGCTATCAATTTGGAATCGACAATTAATGTCTCACATTTATTGATTCACTGATGAACTTCTCATACTACTCTTGTTTCTCACTCTTAGCATTGATCTTGTGGGCATAGAGTATGTTTCAAGTGAATCCTTGAACACTATCAGAATCACAAGAGGCAAATGGTGGTAGCGACTAGAAAGAGATTTAGAGAGGTATCAACGTGGAGAAAATCATTATGAGAAGAGTTGTCAACAAACCCAATGGGGGAGATTGTTGGAAAAAAATCCCTCAAGGAATCATTGAATTATTTTTGGGATGATTGTGTTTGTTGACAAAGTAGGTTTCCATGGTGATTTGTTGAGTTCTAGAGATGTTGTTGACAAGCCATGTTGACAAAGAACCTTGTCAAAGGACCATACGATTAGGTGGCGGTACAAAATAAAAGATACAAGGGGGCACTATTTTCCAGTGTTTGTCAATTTTTTGGGGTCCAAAATTTTTTGTTTGGTGAGCATCAAGAAAATTGTATATCCATGAAGATCTCATCAAAATATGGAAATTGGATGAATTTCGCGATGATTGGATTCATGGCTTGGAATTCACAAAGACGAGAAGAATGTTGACGATGATGCTTCACGATTACGTCAAGATTCGCGAACGGCAGAGTTGAAGAGCATTACAGAGATGAAGATAATTGCAAGTGGAGCTTCACGGCGAAGGCATGAAGGAAATGATGGGATTATTTGTGACTTTAATGAGCTCTGTGATCTGAAAATTGTCGCGGTGCTTCCTAATTTTGAGAGAATTTCTGCGGGAACATCGGACGTTCGTGATTTGTGATGATGTGTAGTTGACTTCGCACAGAAGGTTTGAGGGTCAGTGGAATTACCTATAAATAGATGTCAACCCCCTTAATAGAAGTAGAGAGGGAGTTCTCTATGAAAATCAATTGTTCTTGTCTCACGAAGGTTGTTCGAGAAGGCAGTGTGCTTCACCAAAGAAGAGATTCACAGAGGCTATTCCAGCTCCGTTAAAGTTGCGAGATCTGTGTTGTCTCAGTGATCTTTGAAAGGGAATTCTCTCTTCCATGAATTGAGATTTGTGAGAGTGCTTCACAAGAGTGCTTTGAGAAATGTAAAGAGCTTCGCGAAGGCTTGTTTGAGCTTCACAAAATTCGGAGCCTCACGAAGTAGGGTGCTTTGCGCTGGTTTTTCCAAAGGAATTGTCCTGTGATCAGGGGAAAAGGGGTATTTTTCAGTGGTTGAACTTTGAACATCAAATGAGTATCTACATAATGTGGAGGATGTATTAATTAGTGGTACTGAAGAGACCTAAATGTATATAAAAATTGAGTGGATCCCATCCATGTGCAGCGAGAAAAGGACGTGGACGAACATTATTTTTCTACCAGTAGTGAGCCAGAGAGAGAGAAATAGGGAGTGACCCTTGGGAAAATAGTGAGATAACCCTAAACATTGTAAAGGCAGTGAGCCTGGGCATAGAAGTGATCTAGCCCGAACATTATTGGAAGTGAGATTTAGTGGATTTGGTACAGCAGTACATCGTCGTTGTATACTCTTTGGACGTAGCCTAGTGAGGGTGAACCAAGTAAAAATATCTGTTTCTGCCTTCTTGCTTCCCTACATTTCATTTAAAGAATCGTCATCATATAAAGAAGAAAATATGTGGCCATAATAAACACAAAAGTGGAAAAAAGTGACCCCTGTAATAAAGAGGTCATGTTTCAGGAGGAAGGATGAATTTTGAAAAATAATATCCATACCCTTATTCACCCAACTCTCAGGGTTCATAGGCCCCTATTGGTCCTAAAAATTTGTATCAGAGCAAACGTTTCTTTTATTATATTTGTTTTCTCTGACTTGGTTTAGTCGATTTTTCTGGATAATGATTCAGCCTCCTTGTATCTTGGTGTGCCATAGCTAAGGGTATAACTTCAAAGCAGAATCAGAAGTCTTGTGAAATTACTCAGAGTGGAAGTGTCTATAAGAAGAGTGTGATTCATCTAGTGGAATCTTATAGTGAACAAAATAATGATTTGGATAAATCATATAGTGAAAATACTTACTTATTAAATGATGCAGTAGGAATGAGTGAAGAATTTTACATTCAATGTAATGTTGGAACTACTGATGATGAAGAAACACCAAGATGTCGAAAAGTGGAAGTTGGCCTCAAAGAGAAAGAACTGGATCAGAAATTCACTAATGAATTTAAATATAAATATATTCATATCCAAGCACTAGTAACTGAGATCAATAAGATAAGAGGTTTGAATCAAAGGCTTATTGATGTTGCTATTGATCTATGGGATAAGAATGATTCTCAAAATGAAGAACTGTGAAAGAGATATACAAAGGTAGAAAAAATAAAAAGCTGATGTCAAGGGAAATAATCTGAACTAAGATGAAATTCAAAATTTGAAATCTAGAAATGATGATCTTGCTACACAGATATCTGAAGAAGTTCAGAAAAATCTAAGGCTACAATAAGAGAATGCATGTTGTTATGATTCTATTGAAGAATAAAAATTAAAAGTGAAGGAGAAAAATGACAAGGTAGAAAAGATCACACGAGAACTAAGAGATTAGCTATGTAGCTGGAAGAATCTCAAAAAATAACTCAATTCTCAACTTAAATAAAGAGATAAGAAGATTCAACAATTATAGGAAGATATAGAAAAATCCATGAAATAAATGGAGATATCAAAAGACAAAGGAAAACCTAAGTTGAAGGATGAACTGAACTTACTATTCGACTATCCTTCAGATGGTGATGATAAAATGAAAAGAAAGTATGAGATTTATGGGGAGAAACATCAAAATATTTTCTCCGCTCAAAGACCATATAGTTTAGAAAAAAACTGGTATTGGATTTGATGTATCTCCTCTCATGCATGATAGAAAGAGAGCCATGAATAGTTCCATAAATGGTAAAAATCATGTAGGTTCTAGGGAAAGACATAAAGAGACTTTTACATAAATTAATGAAAGCATGTGATAGTTTTTTGGGATTCATGGTCATACATCAAGCTTCTGTTCAGAGGCCCAGGAATACATTTCAGACTATGAATATAGAAACATTACTAAATCTAAGATTAAGAATACGTGTCATGAGAAATCAGAAAGAAGAGTCTCTCAGAGGAAAGCATTCACCAGATTCTATTACTATGGGAGAATTGTACACACCATGAGTATGTTTCAAGAAGCTAGGGAGATCAATATCAGAGGAAGAACTCAAGTTCCAAATACATTTCGATAGAGAAATGATAAAATTAGGTATTCCTTTGATTGAAAATGTTTTATATGTTTTGATTATGGTCATTTGGAAATACATTGCAGCAAGAAGAAAGAAAAAAAAGGTAAAAGGGACTAGAAACGAGATTATTGACTCCAGTGATGCATAATGAGAAATTGTACACTTGGAGAAAAATTGGTAAGTTAGAGAGTAGGCTTAGAGCCTAAAGGGAATCAAATGGAGCTGAAAAAAATGTGTATCAGTCACCTTCTCTATCACACCCAGAACAACTCCTGTGGAGAGAATGTGAACAAACCTGGAAGATTAAGGAGAGATCTACTCCAGATAGAGAAGTGGAGGAAAGTGGAAGATCCCTACAATGGTGGAAGAAGCAAGGGAAGATGATAAGTAGAGAGATTCCCACTCAGAGAAGGAATTAAGGGAAGTTTCATATTGGTGTAACATCAAAGAAGTAAATGTCTACTAGTGATTTTAAATCTCAAAGTGTGAGAAAGGAAAGGCCTGAAGAATCTGCATATAAAAAAAAAGACTCAGCATGAAGGTAATAAATGCTTAGTCATATGGCCAGAGTAGTTGAAATTGTCTATGCAGCTAGAAGATGCATGGAAAGAGTGTGATGCTCTACAAGAAAGAATCAAAGGGTTGACCCATTAGGATCTACCACAATCGAAATCTTGGGGATTCCAGAAGAACCCCTCTCCCAATGTTTATAAATGCTGGTAACTGATGATTCATGTGTATCAGGTTATAAGGATATACAATCCCAAGGGAAGTGGCATCTAAAGATGCACAATGAAAAGTGATATGCTCTAGATTTTCTATTGCCTCAAATCTGGTACAAAAGGTGAAGAAGAAAGGGAGAAACATATAACAATAGGAAGGGATTGTGTTATTAACTTTGTCTCTTGTTTCCAACACCGAGTTCCAACTCAGTAGGATTAGATTTCTTGTCAAGGGCTCAATTCCAAGTGGAAGATGAGAATAAATGATGCAGGATAATAAGGATGTTTAGGGGTCTAAAAGGTGGGCCTAACCCTGTGAAGTGTTGCATAACATTGGGAGAGCATTAAATAACAATATCAGATGAAAGAGCCATCAAAGTAATAATGGGATGACTCAACTCATGTGTTTTCTATCGAGGGATGATATATTGTAGGAGAAGCAAAAAATAACGATGCATCTTAGGCTTATCTATTTTGTTCTAACAATATGGTATCAACTAATTGTTTTTAAGATACCAAGAAGCATTGAGAGTATGTCAACCTTGTTTCAACAAGAAACATAGAAAAGTAGCTGAAATAAATTATGTCACTTAACAATGAAATGGTGAGCAATTTTTTGATAAATGTGATGAGGAGGAAAGAAACAAAGGGGGAGCATAAGTGGATGATGCTGATTCAGAAAAGTATCCGACATGGGAGATTGTTTCGAGGCCAGCATATAATAATGTCATCGAGACTAAATGGGTCTATCACAAAAAGATGAATAAATATGGAATAGTAATTCGAAACAAAGCACGACTAGTGTGAATGGGATACTCCCAAATAGAGGGAATAGATGTGGATGAGACATTTTCACTGGTTGTGAGACTGAAGACAATCAGATTATTTCTAGGTATTACATTGCAACGGAAGTTCAATGCTTTTCAGATGGATATCAAATCTGTATTTTTGAATGGAGTTCTAGAGTAAGAGGTTTATATTAAGAATCAAGATGGTATTCTCATTCATGAGGATGAGAACAAGGTTTTAAAATCAAAGAAGGTGTTGTATGGGCTAAAAAAAGCACCAAGAGCATGATACTCAAGGCTCAATTAGTAATTGAAGAATCTTGGTTTCTAGTGTGGGGGAGATAATTACAATCTCTATTTCAATAAAAACAGTAATAAAAGTATGATGGTATTGGTTTATATAGACCACATAATATTTGGTAGATCAGATGAATCTCAATTCAGAAAGTTCCTTGAATTCATGAATAGTGAGTTTGAAATATCAATGATTAGTGAGCTAACATTTTTCCTTGGTCTACAAGTGACATAAAGAATGAATTGAACATTCATTTCTCAATCAAAATATGCCAAGGAGGTTCTAAAAAGCATTATAATAGAAAATTACAATGAGATTAAGACTCCAGTTGCAACCAGGATGAAATTGTAAAAAGATGATAATGGAAAGGCAGTTATTAGCACAAAATACAGGCAGGTTATTGGGAGTTTACTTTACATGATAGCAACAAGACCTAATATTTTTTTCACCACCTACCAATAAGCACAATATCAAAGCAATCCCAAATAAAGCCACATCTTTCTAGTGAAACAAATAATTTGTTATACCAAAGGAATGGTGGACTTCATCTTGACGTGTAACAGAAAATCTCAGACAGAGTTATTGGAATATACTAATGCAGATTGGTCCGGTTCAATGGATGATAGGAAATAAACATAAGCAGGTGCATTCTATCTTGGTGGACTATGTATTACATGGCTGACCAAGAGGCAAGATTTCATTTCATTATTCATTGAAGAGGAGGAGTATATTGCGGCCACTCAAGTATGCACGAAATTATTGTGGATGAAGCAGCAAATTGATGATATGGGAGATAAAGTGATGTCTCCGATCAGAATCTAGTGCAATAACTCAAGTGATATCGATCTCAGCCAAAATGTAGTCCATCTCTCAAGGATAAATCACATTGAGATAATGTACCATTTTATCATGGAGAAGGTTGAGCAGAGAATCATGAAGTTGGAGTAGATTCCTACAGAACTACATGTTGCCGTCATTATGATGAAGGCCTTACCCAAGAAAGATTTTGAAAGATTTTGACTTTCTCTGGAAGTCCAGTCGACTCCCCGCACCTGAAAAAGTGTGGATGTGGGACCCACCCGCCTCTCCTAGATGTATTGTGTGTTTTCCTTTAATGTGCTAATCTGTGTTCTTTCCATTGTTGCAGACCAAAAAGGGGTGACCTTTGGGTTCGTTGACAAAGGGGGGGAAATAGTGACTCCTCAAGGGGGAGAATCTATTCTAAGTGAGGGAGAAAATGTCTTAGTAAAAGACATGGGGAGAAGTTGGCAGGTGGAGCATTGAGATAGGGGGAGAGCAATGAGATAGGGGGAGCATTTTAAATTTGACAATGCCAGAAGTGAACGATCAAAGAATAGATATCACAACAGCTGAGGATCGTGATAAAAGATAAACAGTGATGTTGGATTGGTGTGAGAAGTATTCCAGCTACTGCCAATTGGTATCAGTGTGGTTCAACAATTTGTATCAATTTAGCAATTGCTATCACTTTTTAATCGACAATTGGTTTCTGAGATGAAGTGATTCATTGATGAACTTATCATACTAATTTTGTTTCTCACGATGAGCATTGCTCTTGTGGGAATATAGTACATGTTAAGTGAATCCTTGAACATTATCAGAGTTTCAAGAGGCGAATGGTGGTAGTGGTTGGAAGGAGCATCACAGAGGTATCAACATGCAGAAAATCACTATGAGTAGAGTTATCAAAAAACCCAAAGGGGGAGATTGTTGGGCCAAAATCCCTCAAAGATTAATAGAATTATTTTTGGGGTGACTATGTTTGTTGAAGAAGAAGCTTTCCATAGTGAATTGTCGAGTTCTATAGATATTTTTGACAATCCATGTTGACACAGAACTCTGACAAAGGAACAGAAAATCTAGAGGCAGTACAAAAGAACAAATACAAGGTGGCACCGTTTCCAATGCTTGCCAATTTTTTGGGGTCCAAAATTTGTAGTTTTGTGAGCGTTGAAAAAATTGGATATCCTTTAAGATCTCATCAAAATATGGAAAACACATGAATTTCAAAAATATAGGCTTCCTGGCATGGAATTCGTGAAGACCAGAAGAATGTTTACAGTGATGTTTCACGATTATGTCAACCTTCGCGAATGGTAGAGTTGAAGATCATTAAGGCGGTGAAGATCATTGCAAGTGGAGCTTTGCTATTAAGGCATGATGGAAATGACGGGATGCTCCGCGGCTATGATGAGCTCTTCGATCTGAAAATAGTCGGGGTGCTTCGCGATTTTGAGAGAATTTCCACGGGAACATCAGAGCTTCGCGATTTGTGATGACATGGAGTTGACTTTGCGTGGAAGGGTCGAGGGTCAGAGGAATCGCATATAAATAGACCATGAACCCCTCGAGAGAAGTAGAAAGAGTTTTCAAAGATAAACATTTTCTCTTGGCTTGCGAAGGTGGTTCGTGAAGGCAGTGTGCTTCGCAAAAGAAGAGCTTCATGACAACTATTCTAGCTCCGTGAAATTTGCGAGCTCTGTGTTGGCTCAATCAGATTCTCAAGGGAAGTCAACTTGCAATGACTTGATATTTGTGAGAGTGATTTTCGAGCGTTCTTTGCGAAAAGGCAGGAGATTAACGAAGGCTTGGTTGAGCTTTGTGAAATTGGGAGCCTCGCAAAGTTGGGTGCCTTGCAAAGGTTTTTCCAAAGGAATTTCCTAGTGTTCAGGGGCAAAGGGGTATTTATAAGTGGATGAACATTGAACTTAAAAATAGCATCTACATACAGTGGAGGATGTAGTAATTATTGGTAATGAAGAGACCTACAAGTCTATAAACTGCGATTGGATCCCTTCCATGTGCAGTGAGAAAAGGAAGAGGAAGAAGGCTATCCTTTCTACTGGCAGTGAGCCAGAGAGTAAAATAGGGAGTAACCCTTGGGAAAAATAGTGAGTTGACCCAAAACATTGTAAAGGTAGTGTTCCTGGGCATAGAAGTGAACTAGGCTGAATATTATTTGCTGTGATCATTAGTGGATATGGAAAAACAACACATCGTCGTTGTATGCTCCTTGGACGTAGCCCAGTGAGGGTGAACCAAGTAAAAATCTCCATGTCTGCCTTCTTGCTTCCCTGCATTTCATTTAAAGAATCATTATCATATAAAGAAGAAAAGAAATGCTCATAATAAATATAAAAGTGAAAAAAAGTGACCCTTGTAATAAAGAGGTCATGATACAGTGGGGCAGGAAGAATTTTGAAAAAGAATATATATACCCTGATTCACCCCCCTCTCAAGGTATATAGGCCCCTGTTGGTCCTAAAAATTAGTATCAGAGCGAAGGTTTCTTTTATCAGATTTGTTTTCTCTAACTTGGGTTAGTCAATTTGTGTGGATAACGATTCTGCCTGCTTTTATCTTGGTGTGCCATAGCCAAAGA
Source organism: Viscum album (assembly GCA_963277665.1). Lineage (NCBI taxonomy): Eukaryota > Viridiplantae > Streptophyta > Magnoliopsida > Santalales > Viscaceae > Viscum > Viscum album. The sequence goes on from OY728150.1 coordinate 1,597,856,217, forward strand.
GAGAACATCAATGAATAAGCAGAAATATTGTGAAATTACTCAGAGTGGAAGTGTCTATGAAAAGAGTGTGATTCAGCTGGAGGAATCATGTAGTGAAAAAATAATTATTTGGATAAATCATAGAGTGTAAATAATTACTTATTCAATGATGTAGTAGGAATGAGTGAAGAACTTGACATTCCAAGTGATGTTGGAACTACTAATGATGAAGAAACACCAAGATGTCAAAAAGTGGAAGTTTTCCTCAAAAGGAAAAATCTGGATCATAAATTCCCTGAAGAAATTAAATCTAAATATATTCAGATCTAGACACTAAAAACTGAGATAAAAATGCTAATAGGATTGAATCAAAGGATTATTGACATAGATAATGATCTCAGGGATAAGAATGGTTCTCAAGATGAATAACTACAAAAGAGATATACAAAGGTAGAAAAATAAAATGCTGATGTCAAGGGAAATAATTTGAACTTAGATGAGATTCAAAATTTGAAATCTAGAAATAATGATCTTGCTACATAGTTATTTGAACTAATTCAGAAGAATCAAAATCTACAATAAGGGAATGCATATTGTTCTGATTCTATTGAAGAATAGAAATTAAAAGTGATGGAGAAGAATGACATGTTAGAAAAGCTAACACGAGAACTAGAAGATGAGATGACTAGCTGGGAGAATCTCAGAAAAGAATTCAATGCTCAACATAAATTAAGAGATAAGAATATTCTACAATTGGAGGAAGAGATTGAAAAATCCATGAAAGAAATGGAGATATCAAAAGACAAAGGAAAACCTAAGTTGAAGGATGCACTGCACTTACTATTCGATAGTCCTTCAGATGGTGATGATAAAATGGAAAGAAAGTATGATATTTATGAGGAGAAACATCAAAATATTTTCTCACCTCAAAGAACATATAGTTTAGGAAAAACTTTTATTGGATTTGATGTATCCCCTCCCATCCATGATAGAAAGAGAGTCGTGAGTAGATCCAAAAAAGGTAAAAATCATGTAGGTTCTGGAGAAAGACCTAAAAAGTCTTTTACAAGAAGTAATGAAAGAATGTGATAATTTTTTTGGGATTCATGGTCATACATCAAGATTATGTTTAGAGGTTTATGAATACATTTCCTACTATGAAAATACAAACATTAATAAATCTATCAATAAGAATACGTGTCATGAGAAATCCAAAAGAAGAGTCACTCAGCGAAAATCATTCATTATATGATGATACTGTGGAAGACTGGGTTACACCATGGGTAAGTTTCATGAAGCTTGGGATCTCAATATCATAGTAAGAACTCAAGCTACATCCACATCTCGATAGAGAAATGATAAAATGAGGTATGCCATTGATGGAAAATTATTTATATGTTCTAATTATGGGTATTTGGAAGGACATTTCAGCAAGAAGAAAGCAAGAAGGAAAAAGGGACTAGAAAAGAGATTTTGACTCTAGTGATGAATAATGAGAAATTGTAAACATGGAGACAAAGTGATAAGTTGGAGAGTATTCTTAGTGCCTCAAGGGAATCAAATGGAGCTGAATAAAATGGGTATCAATCACCTTCTCCGTCACACCTAGAACATCTCTCATGGAGAGAATGTGAACAATCCTAGATTATTAAGGGGAGATCTAATAAAGTTGTAGAAGTGGAGGAAAGTGGAAGATCCCTACAATGGTGGAAAAAGCAAGGGAAGATGAGAAGAAGAGAGATTCCTACTCAAAGATGGAATCCGGGGAAGGGTCATATTGGTGGATCATGAAAGAAAGAAATTTCTAGCAGTGTTTTTAAACCTCAAAGTGTGAGAAAGGCCAGGCATGCAGAATCTACCTATCAGAAAAAGACTCATCCTGAAGGTAATCAATTCATACTCATATGTCCAGAGTAGTTAAAATTGGCATTCTGCTAGAATAATCAAGGAAAGAGTGTGATGATCTGCAAGAAAGAATCAAAGGGTTGACCCATTAGGACCAACCTCAATCCTCATATTGAGGATTTCAAAAGAACCCATATCCCTATGTTTATAAATGCTAGTAACTGATGATTCATGTGTTTCAGGTTTTACGAAGATACAATCCAATGGGAAGTGGCATCTAAAGATGCACAGTGAAAAGTGATATGCTCTAGATTTTCAATTTCCTCAAATCTAATACAAAAGGTGAATAAGAAAGGGAGGAACATAGAACAATAGGATGTGATTGTGTTATTAACATTGTTTCTTGTATCCTACACTAATTTCCAAATCAGTAGGATTAGATATTTTGTTAAGGGCTCAATTCTGAGTGGAAAATGAGAATAAATGATGCAGGAGAAGAAGGATGTTTAGGGGTCTAAAAGTGGGGCCTAACGCTGGGAAGTGTTGCATAACATTGGGGGAGCATTCAATAACAAAATCAAAAGAAAGAACCTTGAAAGTAATAATTGGATGAATCATCTTTAGTGTTTTCTATAGAGGGATGATATATTGTAGGAGAAGCAGCAATAACCAGGCATCTCAGGCTTATCTATTTAGTTCTAACAATATGGTATTAGCTGACTGTTTTAAAGATACTAAGAAGCTATGAAAGTATGTCAACGCTGTTTCAATAAGAATCTTAGAAAAGAAGCTTAAATAAATTATTCCACTGAACAATGAAACAATGATCAATTTCTTGATAAATGTGATGAGAAGGAAATAAAAAAAGGGGTTGCATAAGTGGATGATGCTGATTCAGAAAAGAATCAGACATGGGAGATTGTTTCATGGCCAGCAAATAATAATGTCATCGGGACTAAATGGGTATATCGCAACAAGATGAATGAATATGACATAGTGATTCAGAAAATATCACAACTGGTCTGCAAGGGATACTCTCGGATAGAGGTAATAGATGTGGATAAGACATTTTCATGAGTTGTGAGACTAAATACAATCAGATTATTTCTAGTTATTACATTGAAACAATAAGTTCAATGTTTTTCAGATAGACCTCAAATCTCTATTTTTGAATAGGTTTATAGATTAAGAGGTGTATATTAATATTACATATGGTTTTCTCATTCATGAGGATGAGAACAAGGTTTTCAGACCGAAGAAGCTGTTGTATGGGCTGAAACAAGCACTAAGAGCATGGTACTCAAGGCTTGATCAGTACATGAAGAAGCTGGGTTTCCTTCAATGGGAAGTTGATTACAATCTCTATTTCAACAACAATAGTAATCAAAGGATGGTGGTCTTAGTTTATGTAGACCACATAATATTTGGCGGATCAGAAGATGCTCAGTATAGACAGTTCTCTGAATTCATTAAAAGTGAGTTTGAAATGTCAATGATTGGCGAGCTAACATTTTTCCTTGGTCTACAGGTGTCACAATGAAGGAATGGAACAATCATTTCTCAATCCAAATATACCAAGGAGGTTCTCAAAATATTTGTAATAGAAAATTCCAAGGAGATGAGGACTCCGATTGCAACCAGGATGAAATTGTCAGAAGATGATAATGGGAAGGCAGTTAATACCACAAAAAACAGGCAGGTTATAGAGAGTTTACTTTACCTGACAGCAACGAGACCTCATATTGTTTTCAACACCTGCCATGTAGCACGATATAAATGAAATCCCAAATAAATACACATGATTCCAATTGAAATAATACTTCGATATATCAAGGGAATGGTGGACTTCAGCTTGATGTATAATAGAAAATCTCAAACCGAGTTATTGGGATATACTGATACTGATTGGGATGATTTAGCGGATGATAGCAAATCAATGTAAAGAGGTGCATTCTATCTTGGGGGACCATGTGTTGCTTGGATGAGCAAGAAGAAAGACTTCATTTTATTAAGCACTGAAGAAGATGAGTATATTGCGGCCACTCAAGAATGCACATAATTATTGTGGATGAACTACCAGCTTGATGATATGGGAGTTAAAGTGATGTCTCCGATCAGAATACAGTGAGATAACTCAAGTAATATCGGTCTTAGCAAAAATCCAGTCCATTACTCAAGGAAAAATCATATTAAGATAAATTATCATTTTATCATAGAGAAGGTTGAGCAGGGAATCATGAAGTTGGAGTAGATGCCTATAGAAACACATGTAGCCGACATTATGATGAAGTTCATACCCAAGGAATCTTTTAAGAAACATCGACTGGCTCTGGGAGTCCAGTCGACTCCCTAAACCTGAAAAAGTGAGTATGTGGTACCCACCCCCTCTCCCCGAGGTATTTCGGTTTTCCTCTAATGTGCTAATATGTGTTCTTTCCATTGTTGCAAACCACAAAGGGGTGACCTTTGGGTATGTTGACAAAGGGGGAGAAATAATGACTCCTCATGTGGGAGAAACTGTGGCTAAAGGAGGGAGAAAATGTCTTAGTTAAAGACATGGGGAGAAGCTGACAGGTGGAGTAGTGATATTGGGGGAGAGCAATGAGATAGGGGGAGCATTTTAAATCTAACGATTCTAGAAGTGATCGATCAAAGAATAGATATCACGATAGCTAAGGATCATGATAAAAGTTAAATAGTGATGTTGGATTGGTGTGAGAAGGATTGTAGATATCACCAATTTGTATCAGTGTGGTTCAACAATTGGTATCAGTTTGGAATCGACAATTGGTGTATGACTTTAAGTGATTCATTGATGAACTTCTCATACTACTCTTGTTTCTCACGCTGAGTATTGCTCTTGTGGGAATAGAGTACATATTAAGTTAATATTTGAACACAATCAGTATCACAAGAGGTGAATGGCGGTACCAGCTGGAAGGATCTTCATAGAGGTATCAACGTGCAGAAAATCATTATGAGAAGAATTGTCAACAAACCCAAAGGGGGAGATTGTTGGGAAAAATCCCTCCTGGTATCATTGCATTATTTTTGGGATTATTGTGTTTGTTGACAAAACAGGTTTCCATGGTCAATTGTTGATTTCTAGAGATGTTGTTGACAATCCATGTTGACAAGGAACCTTGTCAAATGAAAATATGATCTGGAGGCGGTACAAAATAACAGATACATGGTGGCACCGTTTTCCAGTGTTTTCCAATTTTATAGGATACAAATTTGTAGTTTATTGAGAATCACAAAAAGTTGATATCCTTGAATATCTCATCAAAATATGGAAATGGCATGAAGTTCGAGAATATAGGCTTCATGTCTTGTAATTCGTGAAGACCAGAAGAATGTTGACAATGATGCTTCACAATTACATCAAGCTTCGCGAACGATAGAGTTGAAGAGCATTGTCATGGGGAGGAGCATTGTGAGTGGAGCTTCACGGCGAAGGCATGAAAGAAATTACCGGATGCTCCGCAACTATGATGAGCTCCATGATCTGAAAACTTCCGCGGTGCTTCCCGATTTTGGGAGAATTTCCGTGAGAGCATCGGATCATCGCGATTTGTGATGATGTGGCATTTACCTCAGGAAGAAGGTTCGAGGGTCAGTGGAATATCTTATAAATAGACCTCAACCCCCTTGAGAGAAGTAGAGAGATAGTTTTCGAAGAAAATCATTTGACCTTGGTACATGAAGGTGGATCACAAAAGCAGTGTGCTTCGCGAAAAAAGAGCTTTCCAGCGTCTATTCTAGCTCCACGAATGTTTCGAGCTCCATGTTGCCTTAGTGAGCATAAAAAGGGATGTAGCTCTGTGATGAATTGTTCTTTGTCAGATCGCTTCGCAAGAGTGCTTTGTGAAAAGGAAGGAGCTTTGCGAAATCTTGTTTGAGCTTCATGAAATTGGGAGCCTCGCGAAGTAGGGTGCTTTGAGAAGGTTTTTCCAAAGGAATTTCTCGAATTTCGAGGGAAAAAGGGTATTCATTAGTGGATGAACATTGAACTTCAAAAGAGAATCTACATATAGTGGAGGATGCAGTAATTAGTGGAAAATAAGAGACCTACAAGTCTATAAACTGTGAGTGGATCCCTTCCATGTGCAGTGAGCAAAAGAAGAGGAATAACGTTATAATTTCAACCACCAGTGAGCCAGAGAGAGAGGAATATGGAGTGCCCCTTGTGAAAATAGTGAGATTACCCTAATCATTTTAAAGGCAGTGATCCTGGGCATAAAAGTGGTCTAGCCTAAACATTATTGGCAGTGAGCTTTAGTGGATTTCGTACAGCGGCACATCGTCGTTGTATGCTCTTTGGACGTAGCCCAGTGTGGGTGAACCAAGTAAAAATCTATGTGTCTGGCTTCTTACATCCTTTCATTACATTTAAAGAATAATCATTATATAAAGAAGAAAATAAGTGGTCAAAATAAACACACAAGGGCAAAAAAAGTGATCGTTGTAATAAAGAGGTCAAGATCCAATGGGGCAGGAATAATTTTGATAAAAAATATCCATACCCTAATTCACCCACCCTATTAGGCTATATAGACCCTATTGGTACTAACATGTAGTTATAATAGGATTTTTTAATCATCCTTCTATATATATTTTATATTTCTAGGATTTGGGAGTTTAAATAAGTCTTCCTTACCCCAGATATTTATATAAGATCTCTATAGGGAGTGAAAATCAATGCTAAATATTCAATCGAATTAAACTGATGAAAGTGGAATTAAATCTATTATATGTATCATCCCAAATGATTTTAAATGAGAATACCTTTATACATTGGCTGAAATTAGTACAAAAATAGTTGTTTTCTCTAATAATTCAATATCCAATGTTGGTGGTGGTGAATCAATGTTCTTGTAAAACTCATATTATATTATAGAATGAATCAAACAAGAATCTATTTATAAATTTACATATAAAGTGTGTTGAATAATAATTACATTCAAAATTCATTATCTTAATCTAAATAAATGTCAGTGATTACATAGTGTCCCCCTTAATCCAATGGTATTAGTGTTTTATGAGGCATTTTATCCTCACTATCCCTTGGATTATAGAATTGACTTTCATAATTCCCAAATTATTTACATTTGATGCACTGAAGTGTGACTTGTTCATTAGCTGTGGTCTTATTTTCCTCTATTGTATTTACCATTCACTTCATATATTTGAAAATATTATATTCCTATACTCTATCCAATTTCGTAATAGAAACAATTACTTTTTCCTTCAAATAATTTGTGTGATTATATCCACCCATAATGTTGGTATATATAGGTTTGGTGTTGCATTCCCCCATATGATATTTCAATAGTGTCATCCTAAATCACTACATTATATTCTTTATCACATGTTACATGAAAGTAATGAGAGACTTGAGTTTCTATCTCCACCTCGATTGAATATCAAATGATTTCATCCAATCTATTTAAGTATATTATATATAATGGATTTTCGATACATTTTTTAATGCCACTAAATAATTGATGAATTTTTCATTCATGGTCAATTATAAAAAAAATAATTAAACAATAAAATTTTCTAGAAACATACCATATACGCAGTAATGGATTCAACATCCTTCTACATAAGTTCTATGAATTCCACCTCTCTTTTAGTGTTAACAGTTTTTGGAAAATTGTTATTGACAATTGACTTATTAAACTCTTGTTATTTCATATAATTATATTCTACATCTCAGGATGTGTTCTTGATAAGATTTCACCACTGGTCAGCCTCGAATTCCATGATTTGGATGGATAAAAACCATTTTAGGTTTTGAGAACATGATAGAGGATAATAAGTCTTCCATCATAATGATCCATTCCAAAAAAATGAGTGGAATGGAAGACCCTATAAAGAATGGTGGGCGTTGCCACGTGAATGAAAATATTGTGAGTTTCTCTCTACTTTATGCTTCTATAAGATCAATATGGTTATCATTATTATTTATTTCATGATATTTATGATAAAGCATTTCCATAATGCATTTTACTCTAGATCCTAATCCATTTTGTTTCTCAAGGGGTCAACCATTGCATTGTCCTTAACACCCATAGTTAAGACAGTTTCTCCATGTATCAACCATTTACTAAAATAAATAAATGTTAGGGATGAGAATACATATAAAAATAAAACTATTATCATATAAAAAATTACTCATATATAATTTGTAATAGTTATCTTCGAAAATTCTTGGTTTTAATCTTAGTTTTCAATATTAATTTTAGATAAAGATTTATAAACAAATTATATCAAAATCCACCGCTATAGTTCCCCGAATTAATTTCAATTAACCAAAGAATATATCATAGTTAATTCTAAAACAGTGTGAAGTTAGTCCCATCATCATCATTATGTAAATTTTTATTCATGATGGAGACAATTGTACATCCACAAAGCTCACCTTGGTAGGTCCGGGGAAACATGACTACGAGGGTCTAAATTGATGAAGACCAAGGGAATCCCCTTTATGAATATATTCTATGTATTTATTACACTTTTCTGTATCCAAATAGGGATAATATTTCTATGAAACCAACCTATCTATTATTTATAATAATATTTAAATATTTACTATATTTAGACTCTCCCTTATGGTGGTCACTAATGTTTTCTAACCTTACCACAAAAAACAACAAAACAATACTATGATATCAAATGAGGAAATCCAAGTTCAACATATATACATAATCATTCAACGGGAAAAAATCACAATACATATCAAAATAATACAAACCCATGAAACAAAAAGGTTTAGTATATTTGAATACTAAATACAATCAAATTATTTCATGAGATACCTTTATCATCTCCCACAAAGTTCTTATCCCAGAGTGTCCTTCATATATATATCTAAATTAATACCTTTCTTAATACAATTAGGAAGTGTAAATATAAAAATGGTTGATCTCAGATGCTCGATAACTGTAAACATGGGTAATATTAATTGATAATCCTAAGTGGGTATAAGATTAGAATAAGGGTTTGATAGTATAAACATGGAACATGAGATTAATATTTCAATGTAAACCCCAATAATTAATACTTTATAAATCATGAGTCATGGAATAAGGATTCGAAAAAATATATAGGATTCATAAGAGTGTAAAAATATCTCTAATTAATCTATATCCATGAGAGAATGCCATATTCGTAAAAATATTATATAAGTATTTGGTATACACATTTTCATTAGAAAACACACTATTATAGGAAACTATATTTTTTAATTACTCATATGTTTTTTGTACATAACAATAATTTCCACACAAAATCTTGCTAATATAAAAATTATTACCACATGTTAAATTGGAAACATAACAACCATGTCCATGTACAAATTTATCACTTGAGAAATAAAACATTGTCTAATAAATTTATCCATTATATAGGACTCATCCATAACATATCGATAACCCATTCATATGTATTCCATATGATCATAAGATTTTTCTTCATTATTTATATCATAATTATCAATTTGAAATGAATTAGGATTCATAATGATATCATTTACAAATACTCATAATAACTCCCTACATATAATTAGGAAGGTACCATCAGAGAATATACTTGGAGAATCATATTAATTAATAAATAATATAGTAATTGATGATGAGTAATTTTATAAAATCATAAAATGAATTATTTGAAAAAATAGTTTTAATTTGGTAACTTCTAAAAAAGTTAATAAAATTTTTTATTTTATTTTATTTAAAAAAATGGGAATTTTTAGTGAAAAGTCGATTGAAAAAAAATAGGGCTCATGATGGAAGGAAATGGTGGTAAAGTGGTGAAAATTAAAAAAACATTTATTTACACTTGTGTAATGAAAGTAAAAAATAGAACTACATGAAAAATGATGAAATATTATTCTAAAAACCACTATAATATATGTAAATTATATTTAAAAATGTATTTAGATAACCATTGGTGTTTTTAGAAGAGTACTCTAGAAATAATTTAAATAATACGGATATAGAAAAAAGGGATTCCCTAAATAAAAGAAAAAATAATGTTGGTTTTTCTTAAAAGAATTATTTTGGATGATTCTAGTACCAATGAGTAAAAAAAATAAAGAATACTTGAACAAAATATAAATAAATAGATTAAAGGTAAATAGATGTGGTTTAAGAGAGTAATAATATGGGATGTCTATGAACGAAAATTGAAACATAAACTATCCTAATTAAATATGAAATTGTAATTTTTTTAATAGATTAGTAAACTATTGAATCTGAAACCCTTGAAAGAGTGGACTTGTTATGAATATTTATTTATCCAAAATGTAAATTAATCATGGTATACTTTTTCAAAGGGTTAGAAATTACACTATAAAAAATAAATCATCGATTTAAATATGAATCATGTCACAAGAAATTGAAATTGGGAAAATAAACCATTAAGGAGATAAAAATAATTAATGTATGAATCCATTAATTAAGTGATTATGTGAATTAAAAATATAAATCCACAGAATAAATTTAGATATAAAAAATAAAAAATCATAGGTCATAACACACAAAATCATGGAATAAAATAGTCAATAAACAAGTGATTTATTATAACACCCCAAGATTTTATGGGAAATATTATTTTTAATTTCTTTGATGTCTTGTGTTTACACTACATCATGATTAGGTTGGGCTATATGCAACACCATATAAGCTTGTTGTATATGAAAACACTATTCTTCGCTTGTTTTCCATGCAAGAGCTACCTTCCTCGATAGAGTGTGTTGTACGCAATACCGAGTTTCACTAAACAATGAAATATTGTTATAATATTATTATGAACTAGTATTTATGAATAGTATTAACCAAATTATTAATTTAATAACATTATAATTCATCTTTCACATTTTCTAGAATGAGGTATGAGAAAAAAATAAATATTTTGTGTGAAATAAGTATTTTTAAAAAAATGCAGTTTTGTCACATTTTGATGGCGTACCCACTTTTAATATTTTTTGATATGTTTGTAAGTTAAATTTGAAAAATTAAAATTCTTCTTTGGCTTCAGGATAAAAAAAATTACTTCGGATATAATTTTCATATTATTCTGATAACTTTCATATTTTAATGAATAGTAAAAACACGCTATATTTTTATTAAAAACAACTTTTTTCATCTTAATAATTTGTATGAATAAATTATAATATTTCATGGTTTTAAAGTATAAATAAAATAGATTTTTACCATTTAATATAATTTATGACATTATCATTTATTTTACATTGAATTCATAGGTAAAATCATTTCAATCATTTCCAATGTTTTATCTTTTAAAACTTCTCTTATTATCAACGGGATTAATTTGAAATTAATTTTTGAAACTTCTGTGATTTTGTAACACCCCGACCCCAGCTACCCAGAGTCGGTGCATTACTTCGTAACATTGGCATGATCACAAAAGATCAAGTCTCGAAAGACCGATTAGTTTAGTATCCTTGGAAACACTAGATACATTTATAAACGTTACATTACATCATAAAGTGAAAAACTAATAACAAAGTCTTCATAGTCCACACTCATATCCTCTTTTGACTATGCATGCAGGTCATTCATAAAATACTTCTTCACATCTTGGAAAATATTAAAACATTGAAAGGGGTGAGCTCAGATGCTCAGTAAGGATAACAATATTGCGGAAGCTTTCATAAATAAACATAAACATTTAAGGCAACGTATAAATAAAACAAAAGCCTTTTAAACGTGAACAACAACATAATATGGAAAAAGTAAAATGAGATAATGCCATTTACTTCTTCACATGGATATTCTACTGGTCGAATAATCACATGCAATATCAATAACCACTTTCATAATGATGGAATGCATAATGCCAGACTTTCTGAAACATTTTGTCAAGGCCTCGGCCAAGACGTCTAAAATGATTAAGGCCTCGGCCAAAACCATAAATCAAATTGGGAAAGGGCCTCGGCCAATTCCACGTCTAGTTGTCTCATGAGACCTACCGATGCATCGAGGAGCTATAGCGGGCTCCACCCGTCACTTATTAAGTCCAATGCATTCCTCATATGAATAGGTTTAAACATATCATAAACCATAACATAATCGTATCACATTAAACATGCATAAAGGGAACATAACATTTCCACATTTCAATCACAAGATATCAATACAGAACATTGATATAATAAAAAAGCTTTCAAAACCATTTTCAATACCAAAATAAAATAAATTTAAAACTTTGTATTTATTTTTCATTAAAAAAATGATGGCTTGTAGAGGAAGCTAAAACTCAAATAATAGTCACGGCGGCGGAGAAGTCGTTGTCGCCGCATCAGTATGGAAATAAAAACATTCCCTTGTTGTCGTTTAGTAAAACGCTTCATATAAAAATGATTCCTTTTGAATAAACGTAAAAGTCAAAGGGGTTTATACACCGTATAAAAGAAAGTTATATATAAAACCAAATATGCCTCAATGAAAGGAGATTGATACGAAGTCCTTAAAAAGATCATTTTTAAAATAAAATATATTTATTATGTGTATTCACTATAGGTACACATAAAGAAAGTAAAAATACAAAATAATACATAATAATATCATGACATAATTTGAATGTAGGAGATTAACCCAAAGAATGGAAGTTGGGTTAAGAAGTTCCCTTACCTTGCGTCCTGTCCCGACTCGACCGTTATTTAACCTCCTGAATAATAAACTAGAGTTAATTCCTATTTACTTAAGAACCTTTTTCATGGTCATTATTCCTTTTATATCCCTTATTACCATGTTATGAACATTATGTAATTATTTAAGTTTATAACGGTCATTTTGTCGATCTTAAGTACTTGAGTCAAAAATAACATTCTTATAATTACAAGTTGTTCATGTGGTGATATATCCATTATATCCAGAATTATATTCATGATATAGATATCATATATCTCATATATATCCAGTATATACATGCATTTATAATATTCCATAACGTTTAGAGGTAAGAAATGAAATGCACCGTTCATGGAGACGGTAAGCTGTACGTACGCATGAATGCTACTTTCATTTCTATTTCATATTTAATGAAATCATAATGATATAAATGTATATTATAATTCTAGTATAAAATCATATATAATATCATTTACTCCATCCTTTATACATCCCACATATGTAATTAACGATTCAAATCACTTTGAGGGGGCGGTAGTCCGCACTTCCTAAAATGAAAATATCGCGTTTACCCATAATGGAAACAATAAAGGTATGCCATAAATGAAAAATACAGAACCTCAAGTAAAACATAAACATATTATATATCCTATATAAATATAGTGACATCTTAATGGCCACCTTTGAAGGTGTTATATGAGTGTTGAACAATCATCGTTTCGTGAGGCAGAAATTCGCCATCCACAGAAACTGTAAGTTCTTTAACCATTAGATGTAGGTGTGTGTAAGTGTAGCTCGAATCCTTCTTATAAAAACATCCTAGTATATTGAGGATACTTGTTTTGTTACAAAAGAAAAGAATAAAAAGAGTTTAGGGGGTTGGAGAAGAAAAATAAAACAAAACAACATTAGAGACGACATTACCTCAAAATCGGTTAACTCTTTTTGATTTGAGCCAAAGGCTTCCTTGGGAAGAGTTCTGCCCAAAGTGAGGATTCTAGGAGTAAGGGAGGGAAGTTGGGAGAGTATTTGGGCAGAGGTTGGATGTGCCTAATGGCTTGAAAGTGTGAATGAGGTGGTAGAGGTGGGGGCCTATTATAAGTGGAGAGGAGGGGCACTTTTGGAAAGTAATAAAATGTTACTTTATTATAAAATGATTTTCGGATTATAATGGTCCCACAATTATATAATTAGAGGATAAGGTGATAAGGGTTAGAAATATACTCATCCAATAGGTTTTTGACAAGTGTATTCCTTGGATATTACATTATCTTTCCATTTTATTTAAACCGTTAAATAATGAGGTCATCGCTGCATCATCATGATGTCATAAATAATTTACTTTATTTAATGTCTAAAAATTATAAAAAAATACTATGATGTAGTAAATCTTTTTATCTTTCCAATGACTATTTATAGTCAAAAATATGACTTGTATAACCCCATGTAAAAATTGGTTTAGTAAAACATTTCATGTTTTTGTCATTTTTTACTTTAACATTAAATAAAAGGTATTTATGTCATTTACCAACTAAAGTGGATCCATGGGCCCACCAAAGTTGACCCATGGATTGTCTTGGTCGGCCATGGCACATAAAATGAGGGTAGGACATGTGTCAAGCTCATCTCATATTATTAAAACATTATTTTTACCTTAAACTACACTAATTACCTCTAATCGCGATTAAGAACTTAAAAGTTACTATTGACCAAAAATTATTTTAATCTCATTGAACCTCATTTTACTTCTTAATGACAACCATTTACGTCGGATTTTTTAAAATCAAATCATAGAGGTTGTAATATTTCATTTAAACGAAAAATCAGTTATTTATCTACCACTTAGTGGTTTCACTATTCATCAAAAATTGAAGTTTTTCGGAACAATGCCAAAATTTCACCCTAAGCTATAATTGATATTCCAAATTCCAAAATGATTTCTATTTTACAAAATTCCAAACATATAAGTTGTATTAATTAATTTTATAATTAATTCCCGCTGTCACAACAAATAGCGTGTTTTTAAGAAATAATTTATATCAAGAGATTGGCAATTGTTTATGTCCAATGTCAATGTTAAATTAATTCTAATGACAACCATTGGATAAAATGGTAAAAAATATATTCTAATTATACTTTAAAACCACTAAATAGTATAATTTATCACTATAAATTATTTTGATTAAAAAGGTTGTTTTTAAGTATTTTTCACTATTCATAAAAAATTAGAAGTTCTCAGAAAAATACAAAAAATTCAACATAGGCTAATTTCGATATTCTGAATCCAAAAATGAAGTCCATTTTGAAATATAAAATTTCTATAATTTCAAAAAGTGGTTATTACTATTCATAACGGCTACTATGATTAGTCGCGGTGTTTTAGAACTCGAAGTTGCGTACAATGCAAGCTATTGCATTATTGAATGAGAAGCGTATCGTGGAAGCTCGGGGTGTTACATTCTCCCCTCCTTCAATAAATTGCGTCCTCGCAATTTGAAATTTTTTATTTGAAAATAAAAGGTTGAAAATAGAAAATACCTTTGTGGAAAACCCACATCGGAAATAAGGTTAATAAAATTTAGCCTTAATAAGTGGGAAAGGGAAATGAAAAAGTCACCACCCAATTATGATCTCGATTAGGAGAACATTGGTGGCAATTAGGGACATATAATTGGAGGGAAAACGTACATATTTGTAGGGAGTGATTGAGGTCATCAATCACAATCAACTGTTAAATTGAGGGCCTCAAAGCCTTCAATCTATTTTGATTTAAAATATCATCAGTTCAACAAGACATAAGGTATTAGGATAACACATTTTTTTGTTTTAATATCCCTTTACTAATGTTTAAGAATTAATTCATTCATTGAATAAGAGATAGGTATATATATATTTATTCTTGACAATTAGAGTTTCAACCTTCAACTCATCTTTCACTCAGAAAGATAATTGAACTCAAAAATATTATACTTATCCTAATTTTATAAGGTTCCAAATGTTAACACATACCATTTAGATTAGTAAAATTATTTTTTAATAACCAGGGACTTCCTGTAGGCTAGTGGTAGGAAATAAAGGCCTGTCGCACTATGATTGTGGGTTCGATTCTTGCAGATTTGTCCGACGCGACGGGTTATGCCCCACCCTGCAGGTTGTCCTTTTCCTAAAACTATAGTATTATAATATTCAAAAATAATCTTCATAAATTTTTTAACCTTAAACAATACTATCCAAAGATCAACTTAATCCACTCCAACCTTTATAGTTATCCAAAATACCTCTGTCCAGACTTTCTCTAAAAGGTCTCTTAATTCCGAAATCAATTTATCAGATTCCCCAAACAAAGTAAAGTTTCTCTTGTTGTCACATACTAAAAATATGATTACCTTCATCATATTAAAACCTTACTAAAACAACAAGTACTGCAGTACAATCCTTATATATATATATATCACCTTATTCTAATAACCAGAATATAATCCATGAGTCCAAAAGCACCTATACATTAATTATTCCGCTTCAACTGTAGTCACAACATAAGATTGGCCTTGATCCCTTGGCATTTTTTGAGGTAAGTTTCCCTGACACTTAGGACATTCATTTTCATAATGCCCCATTTCTCTACAATTGTAGAATTCAACATTGATAGCCTCTTTCTTTCCCTTGCAATCACCCGCCTGGTGACCTTTTTCTCCACATTTATAACAAACTCCCATTCCTTTTAGGAAAGTACCAGGGTGATTCTTCCCACAATTATCACATACTGGAAAATCTTTATTTCCCTTTTTCCCTTTATCTATCTCTTGTTCCACCGTTCTCTTCTTCTCTTGCTTTACTTTATTGTCATAAGATTTAGAGAATTCCTTTTCTGTCTTGATAGCACACGAGACAATATCTTCATACGATGAGAAGGATTGTGATAATAAAGCTCGACGGAGAAATGGTTTTAATCCATCAAAGAAACGATCAATATTACTTCTTGGGTTACGTATATAATCTGCAGCATGCCTCGCTAACCTTGTAATGTTAGCCTCATACTTTGCGACATTCTCATCCTCCTTTTGCCTCAGACTCAGAAATTTCCTTTTCCATATCTGCTCGATGGTCATGAGGAAAGTATTTTTCTAAGAAAATCTCTTTTAACTCCCTCCATTCCATATTCTATACGTCATCATCTTCCTTTGTATTTTGAATCAATGACCACCATTGATCGGAATCTCCAGTGAGGCGGTAAACTGCCATGACAACCCTCTCCCTTTCGCTACTCCCCAAGGCGTGGAATATTTTCTCTAAGGAGTTTATCCATTGCATAGCTACTAATGGATTTATACCCCCATTAAATGTTGGTGGTTGTTGCCTCATGAAGCGGTCTAACATTGATCCTCCACATTGCGGATCAGGGTGCTCCATACGAGTAAGGTTATTATTCATAACCTGAGTGAGTTGTCCCAATATGGTAATAAGTTGATCAGCACTAGTTGTATCTCCAAATCCACAATAATTATCTTGAGCAGGAGGGAAATCCCTACACGGAGTGCGTGCATTGATACGGTTTCCATTCCTTCCACTAGGCGCCATTTCTAAACAATGGCATAAACTAGATTAGTTTATGAATTAAAATACATAATTCCATATTTGTAAAACACATTACATAAATTGAAATATTTATGGATATAATCCATAATCATAAAAAGGAAAGTCTTCTTTGAGGAAGTATATAATCATAACCCTTCATAGTGGTTTGTAAAGAAAATGAGAATTATCCTAAGCATATCCCCCGGGAGTGTCGTAACCAAGAGTGCAGTAAGTCTCGTTGTCGTGCACCAGTTCCCGTTCGAGTCTAGCTCAAACCGGTGTTTTTAGGTTTTACCCCTAGGTACATCTGTGCCAGAGCTGCCTCTACCTGCTCGTATCCAGACAGGGATGTATTGCTCGGAAAACTCACAAAATCTCTATAATACCAAAATTCTAGGAAGTTCTTCTATACTAATCCTTAAAGTCTATCTTCGGGCTATGTGCTCTAATCAGAGTTTATCTAAATCTAGCTTCTAAGGTTAGTACTAAACTGCCTCTGATACCAACTGTAACGCCCCGACCCCAGCTACCCAGAGTCGGTGCATTACTTCGTAACATTGGCATGATCACAAAAGATCAAGTCTCGAAAGACCGATTAGTTTAGTAGCCTTGGAAAAACTAGATACATTCATAAACATTACATTACATCATAAAGTGAAAAACTAATAACAAAGTCTTCATAGTCTACACTCATATCCTCTTTTGACTATCCCTGTAGGTCATTCATAAAATAATTCTTCACATCCTGGAAAATATTAAAACAATGAAAGGGGTCAGCTCAGATGCTCAGTAAGGATAACAATATTTCGGAAGCTTTCATAAATAAACATAAATATTTAAGGCAATGTATAACTAAAACAAAAGCCTTTTAAACTTGAACATCAACATAATATGGTAAAAGTAAAATGAGATAATGCCATTTACTTCTTCACATGGATATTCTACTGGTCGAATAATCACATGCAATATCAATAACCACTTTCATAATGATTGAATGCATAATGCCCGACATTTTGAAACATTTTGTCAAGGCCTCGGCCAAGACGTCTAAAATGATTAAGGCCTCGGCCAAAACCATAAATCAAATTGGGAAAGGGCCTCAGCCAATTCCACATCTAGTTGTCTCATGAGACCTACCGATGCATCGAGGAGCTATAGCGGGCTCCACCCGTCACTTATTAAGTCCAATGCATTCTTCATATGAATAGGTTTAAACATATCATAAACCATAACATAATCGTATCACATAAAACATGCATAAAGGAAACATAACATTTCCACATTTCAATCACAAGATATCAATACAGAACATTGATATAATAAAAACGCTTTCAAAACCATTTTCAATACCAAAATAAAATAAAGTTAAAACTTTGTATTTATTTTTCATTAAAAAAATGATGGCTTGTAGAGGAAGCCGAAACTCAAATAATAGTCACGGTGGCGGAGAAGTCGTTGTCGCCGCATAAGTATGGAAAGAAAAACATTCCCTTTTTGTCGATTAGTAAAACGATTCGTATAAAAAAGATTACTTTTTAATAAACGTAAAAGTCAAAGGGGTTTATACACCGTATAAAAGAAAGTTGTGTATAAAACCAAATATGCCTCAATGAAAGGAGATTGAGACGAAGTCCTTAAAAAGATCATTTTTAAAATAAAATAGATCTATTATGTGTATTCACTATAGGTACACATAAAGAATGTAAAAATAAAAAATAATACATAATAATATCATGACATAATTTGAAAGTAGGAGATTAACCCAAAGAATGGAAGTTGGGTTAAGAAGTTCCCTGACCTTGCGTCCTGTCCTGACTCGACCGTTCTTTAACCTCCTGAATAACAAACTAGAGGTAATTCCTATTTACTTAAGAACTTTATTATGTTCACTATTTCTTTTATATCCCTTATTACCATGTTATGAAGATTATGTAATTATTTAAGTTTATAACGGTCATTTTGTCGATCTTAAGTACTTGAGTCAAAAATAACATTCTTAGAATTACAAGTTGTTCATGTGGTGATATATCCATTATATCCAGAATTATATTCATGATATAGATATCATATATCTCATATATATCCAGTATATACATGCATTAATAATATTCCATAACGTTTAGAGGTAAGAAATGAAATGCACCGTTCATGGAGACGGTAAGCCGTACGTACGCATGAACGCTACTTTCATTTCTATTTCATATTTAATGATATAATAATGATATAAAGTTATATTATAATTCCAGTATAAAATCATATATAATATTATTTACTCCATTCTTTATACATCCCACATATGGCATTAACGATTCAAATCACTTTGAGGGGGCGGTAGTCCGCACTTCCTAAAATGAAAATATCGTGTTTACCCATAATGGAAACAATAAAGGTATGCCATAAATGAAAAATACAAAACCTCAAGTAAAACATAAACATATTATATATCCTATATAAATATAGTGACATCTTAATGGCCACCTTTGAAGGTGTTATATGAGTGTTGAGCAATCATCGTTTCGTGAGGCAGAAATTTTCCATCCACAGAAACCGTATGTTCTTTAACCATTAGATGTAGGTGTGTGTAAGTGTAGCTCGAATCCTTCTTATAAAAACATCCTAGTATATTGAGGATACTGGTGTTGTTACAAAAGAAATTAATAAAAATAGTTTAGGGGGTTGGAGAAGAAAAATAAAACAAAACAACATTAGAGAAGACATTACCTCAAAATCGGTTAACTCTTTTTGATTTGAGCCAAAGGCTTCCTTGGGAAGAGTTCTGCCCAAAGTGAGGCTTCTAGGAGTAAGGGAGGGAAGTTGGGAGAGTATTTTGGCAGAGTTTGGATGAGACAAATGGCTTGAAAGTGTGAATGAGGTGGTAGAGGTGGGAGCCTTTTATAATTGGAGAGGAGGGGCACTTTTGGAAAGTAATAAAATGTTACTTTATTATACAATGCTTTTCAGATTCTAAAGGTCCCACACATATATAATTCGAGGATAAGGTGATAAGGGTTCGAAATATACTCATCCAATAGGTTTTTGACAAGTGTAAGCCTTGGATATTACATTATCTTTCAATTTTATTTAAACCGTTAAATAATTAGGTCATCGCTGCATCATCATGATGTCATAAATAATTTAATTTATTTAATGTCTAAAAATTATAAAAAAAATACTATGATGTAGGAAATATTTTTATATTTTCAATGACTATTTATAGTAAAAAATATGACTTGTGTAACCCCATGTAAAAATTGTTTTAGTAAAAAATTTCATGTTTGTGTCATTTTTTACTTTAACATTAAATAAAAGGTATTATGTCATTTTCCAACTAAAGTGGCTCCATGGGGCCCCCAAGTTGACCCATGGATTTTCTTGGTCGGCCATGGCACATCCAATGAGGGTAGGACATGTTTCAAGCTCATCTCATATTATTAAAACATTATTTTTACCTTAAACTACACTAATTACCTCTAATCGCGATTAAGAACTTAAAAGTTACTATTCCCCAAAAATTATTTTAATCTCATTAAACCACATTTTACTTCTTAATGACAACCATGTATGTCGTATTTTTGAAAATCAAATCACAGAGGTGGTAATATTTCATTTAAACGAAAAATCTGTTATTTAACTACCAATTAGTGGTTTCACTATTCATCAAAAATGGAAGTTTTTCAGAACAATGCCAAAATTTCACCCTAAGCTATAATTGATATTCCGAATTCAAAAATGATGTCTATTTTACAAAATTCCAAACATATAAGTTGTATTAATTAATTTTATAATTAATTCCCGCTGTCACAACAAATAGCGTGTTTTTAAGAAACAATTTATATCAAAAGATTGGCAATTGTTTATGTCCAATGTCAATGTTAAATTAATTCTAATGACCAACATTGGATAAAATGGTAAAAATATATTCTAATTATACTTTAAAACCACTAAATAGTATAATTTATCACTATAAATTATTTTGATTAAAAAAGTTGTTTTTAAGTATTTTCACTATTCATAAAAAATTAGTTCTCAGAAAAATACCAAAAATTCAACATATTCTAATTTCGATATTCCATATCCAAAAATGAGGTCCATTTTGAAATATAAAATTTCTATAATTTTAAAAAGTGGTTATTACTATTCATAACGGCTATTATGATTAGTCGCGGTGTTTTAGAACTCGAAGTTGCGTACAATACAAGCTATTGCATTATTGAATGAGAAGCCTATCGTGGAAGCTCGAGGTGTTATAGATTTGAATTAGGAAAAATGGATTCCATATTTTTAATCAGTAGGTCCAAATTATTTTAATAGGATACTTTTTATTTTTGGTCACTATTAATAGTAACTACGGTAAATTTTATTTAATATAGTTAAAGGTAAATCGTGTAATTATGGGTAAATATAATATTATAAAATTACCCTAACTCTTGTATTAATATAATTATATGATTATATTTCATCCTAAGGAATATTTGGGTCAAAATGGAATCCATTGGAACCCACTTTTATTTGATTAAGACCTTTAATTTATTTTATTTTAAAGAAAGTGAAATATGTCTCACTCAAACGTTAATAATTAAAGTATTTTTAATAAAAGGATATACAGAATATAAATTTGATTATAAATACTCATTTGAAATCTAAAATAGTTATCTTTGTTATGGTAATTTATTTGTAATTTCTAAGAGATATTTAATTACCTTAATAACTTGTACATTAATGATGCAGAAATTATTTATTTAGTTAAAAAATCAATAATATTGTATTTATTACTATAATAATAATAATCAAAAGAACCATAAACATGAGCAAACCTTATTGGTCGAGTATATATATACCCTAATAATCCAAGTGTCGAATAATGGACCATTTATATCCTTATAAAATATATTAGGACATTTATATTATTTTATTTTAAATGATGTCATAGTTGACACGTTCATACTTTAATAAAGATAAAATTTTAAAAGTTTGTTGTTTTAGAAGATAAATTCAACTAAAAGTTTTCTAATGAAATATATTATATTTATCTTCAACATTGTATTTTATTTTTAATTTTTATACAAAAAATATGTATATTAAATAATTATACAAAAATTTTGTATTAATTATTTTACTAAGAGAAATATCAAATAAATGATTTTAAAAGTATTAAATATTTATTATATAAACTATTTACTGTTCTCCATGAATTTCATAGATTAATATGACTTTTTATTAATTTATTAAATAAAATGTTAAGAAAATATATTCTTTTTTAGATTTTATTCAAATTCAAATAATTGAATTGTGTTAAAATTGACACTATTGCTATTTTATATTATTAAATTGTTTAAAAATCAAAAAAATATTTAAAAATTACAAATTAATATTTATATGATCTATAATTTCATAAAATATCAAATTATATGTAATTAACAACAAATAATTAAGTATTTGTAACCATATAAAATTTATAACATTATAACCACAAATAAATTTAAATACATTAAATAAGGATATATCAAATTGATTAGGTTTAAAATTAATTACAAACATTTATAAATTTTATTGGTTGATTATATTACAACCATATCTTATATAATATTTGGATTTGAGTCATTTTGGATGTTTTTCAAGTGGGGTTTAAATTTATATTAAATTAATATTTTTGAGGTTTCCAAAGGTGCCCCTCTCCTCTCTTATAAAAGGGCACCTCCTCCCTCTCCTCTTCACAAAAATTTGAGCCTTAACGCATGGCCAAACCCTGAAAATTTCTCTTATAAACATACCTAGAAACATACTATAGTTCCTGGTCTTCTTCAATGACCAACTATAGTGCCCTAATAGAAGGTTTACAAGAGGTTCGTTGAAGAAGAGGTAATATCCTTTACCGATTCATTCAAATTAATTTATTCTTATAATTCCTCTTATATTTTTGTTTCATAATTAAGTAATAACATCAGTATCACTCATATACTGATATGTTATTATAACTATGAAACAACCCTATTTCACCTTCTATCCATCCTATGGAAAATGAAATCACCACGCGTGCGTACGTACGGAATACCGTCTCCACGCCGTGGTGTAATCTATTTTTCCACCACCACCTTACTTGGATGGGTATAATGGTGTAAAGAATAAATATATAAGGTTATTATAAAATCATAAAGATTATGAGATATTATATCATCCACCCCAATTCCATTCTATAATTATGGGAATGATATCATCGCTAGTGCGTACGTACGGATTACCGTCTCCAAGACGTGATGAGATTAATTCTCCATGTTAACCATTAAAGAATGAATATAAAGTATATATATTGAATAATAATGATATATATGACATAATAATGCTACTGTATATATGTATATATATATATATGTTATTTACTTACTTCCATTCAATACTATATGGAAAGGAAAACAGCATTCATGAGTACGTACGGCCTACCGTTCCATGAACGATGTGTTTCATTTATTTTATCTATATATTATATATATATATATACTGATTATATATGATATATAATTCATGTTTTACATTCTGGAAGTAATTAAATCATGATATAAGTAAAAATAATATCAAGAAGAATAAGTCAAAACACGTAAGATAAATGAAATGAATATTACCCAAAAAATTTCTTTAACATGGAATTGACAAATGAACGGGTTATATAAAGACCTAATGGGATCATATTTGATATCATAAGAATGAATATGATTCTGGAATAAGTCAATGAAATTATTTAAATCATTATACAGAGGTTTTTGATATGTACAAAGCATATCAGACATAAGGTAAGGGATAATTTTGCAAATCTCATTTTTATCCGAGATTGCTTATACGTAAGTTTTTACTGGGTGTATATTTTTCATCCATGTCCATAAAAATTATTTTCATAAGTGTTTAATATTATTCAATGTATGTTTAAAGTCATGTTTACCCCTATTTTTCTTTTACATTGTGTTATAGAAGGAATATTTCTTTTCTTTACCATACGAGGAACTTTTTGACTTTTCCAGAAAAAGTACGAGGAGAATGTTTTTTTAACTTATACGGCATGAAGGGATATTGACTGTTTCATAACAAATAATTTTCATTAAGATTACTATACAAGATTTCATGATTATTTTCAATGAAATCCTTTTATTTTATAATTGAGTGGAATTTTTTGAAAAGAAATTGATTTTGAAGAAGAAAGGAAAATTTTCTCAAAAGTTCAATTCAAGTGTTTTGTCAAAACTATTTTCCATCTAAGATGACATTATTTAGTATGTTTATGTTTCAAGTGTAATGTCTATATTATTTACATTTTTATATTTTTATTATGACGAAATTATATCCATTTGTTTTATATGTATTATGTTATGATGGGATGATTTTTTTGAAAACCATTTTATTCTATGGGTTATGCTGAATGATTTAGGTTTATTTTATGCCACAAGTAAGAATGATTTCATTATAAGATCGGTGGGACCTATATCTCCCACCAATGAATTGGGTAAAGATTAATATCTCATGATATAGACATGGCTGGAACGAAAAGTTAATCCGGTTCAGTGATACAGGACTGGAACAAGGATTGAACTCGATTCAGTAAGGGACTTTGTCCACTATGATGGTCTTGGAAGCAATGCCTTGGATACTATGGAAATAATAACATGTGCTTAATGTATTCCATAATTACATGTTTTATACCCATTCTAGTGTATCTTGGTTAATGTTCCTTTTTGATCCATTCCTTATGTACTTCCATGTTTGATGTAATTTCTCATTATTTTTATGTTTAGATTTTATGCTCATGTTTTTAAATTCAAATGTTTAGGGATTGTTTTATGTTCTCCATGTTTACCCTTACTAAGAATTTGAGCTCACCCTTTTTGTGTTTTCTTTTCACCAGGATATAAATAAAAGTATTAGGTAAAAGAAAAATGGGAAGAAATATATGTGATATGTTGAAAATCCTTCACCATGATTAGAAGACTTTATTCCGAGTTACCAAAGACAGACAACTAATACGGTCTTTGGGAATTTTTTTGTTATGTATAATGTATTCATCAAAAGTAATGTTATATCCATGTACATCAGGCTTTGGGTCTCTATAGTTGGTATCAGAGTGAAGGTTTAGTTATCCTTTGGAAACTATGATGTGAAAACATTAGTGAAATCCCTAGAGATATTTCTAAGGTATGTTTAGAGATGTCTATAAGGTTAAATATATGTATAGGTTATAGTCCTAGAATTACGGTAATGATCATTGAATTAAACCTAAGATGTTATATATTGAAGGTAATCCCCCATTACTATGTTGTTTTCCAAGCATGATTTTTTCCTCTCACACTATTCTTTTTGGGTTTTAGAAAATGGATGGAAACATGAAGATTCACAATAATGGAGTATATGATGGACAATAGAATGATATTATTTATGAGAAAACACATGAAAGGGGATTTGGAAGTCCAAACATTGTTATTATTCCTAATAAAAAATATCATAATATGATCAATAATCTGATCTTTGGTAAGTATCCCGACTCAGCTAATAAGAGAAAGATGGAGTTTCATGATAATCATAGAGGAAAGAAAGTTCAATTCCCCTTATGTAAATCATGTGGGAAGAGGCATCAGGGAGAATGTTTCAAAGGGACTGAAAGATGCTTTTTGTGTGGAAAACAAGGACACAAATCCAGTAACTACAAAGGAAAAGGTTTAGTTAACATCATGGACAAGAATAATGGTATTTTTAAGACATCAAAAATAGTTAAATGTTTTAAATGTGGAATGTACGGGCATTATGTAAACCAATGGCCTAAGGTAATGTCTCATAAATAGAATCATCATGGTCGTATGGTTAGTATTTATATTGATGATGGTGAAGAGACTACAAATGATATGTGAGACGAAAGAATTATTTAGGCTCGATCAATGGTTTATGATGGTATTGGAATGATTTATATTTATCAACAGTTATGTTGTATAGGTAATGGTACTATGGAATAAAGACACATCCAAGGATTGTTACACTATTGTTTTCCTATTGTATTTGAAAGTATATGTTTAATGGTACTAGTAACCATGAAAGGCTTTTCAGATATTTTTGGAAAGGAGATGATATGCGCATAATGAAGGGATAAGGAGATAATGAGATATTTGATAGTACTAATGATCTCATGACTGATATAAGGACAACGTGATATCATGGTTTGATTATATAGAAATGTTTGGATTTTGGTATGTGGAATGAGTTATATTTTGAAAAAATTCATGTTTTCACTAAGGTTCTATGGTAATACATGTTTTAAAAGAAAACATAATTATGGTAATCACAATTTTGGAATGTGACTAACAAGATATATTTTATGATATATGAATGATAAATAATGGTATTCAAATGCTAGTTATATGAACTTTCTGTCAATTGTTTTTTTTTACTATGAGATTGGACACAAGCATTTTTGATAAGCATAAATGTTGTAATGGATTATGTTAGACATCAGATAGTATTATTTATGGATATAATTTGTTTTTCAATATTATTTCTAGAATGTTATAATAGTATAGTTTTAGAAAAAGGAAAACTCATAGGATGCGTGATAACCCATCACATCAGACAAGGAGGTGGGAATCGAACCCAAAAACCAAAGTGTGACAGGACTTTATTGCCTACCACTAGCCTATAGGAAGTCCCTGGATAGTGCAAACTAGTATTATTTTATTAAGAAGGATAATAGATGAAGTATAAGTCCATTTTTGGAACCATAAACGATTAATCTCACCATAGATGGACTTATGTATATAACTTTTTCTAACCTTATGTTTGAGAAATATGGAATTACATATCATTCTATCTCATGATCTACTAACACTTCACGAAAGACAAATTCAATTTAATTTATTTTAGAGATAATGTGGAAATTGTTCATGGCATGAGCAACGGTGAGATTGTACCAAAATAAAGTAATTATTTATTTTAATTCAAATTTTTTTCAACATTTGGGAAATGAATCTTGAAATCCAAAAATTTTTCCAAGTGCCCTCATATCTGATGAATGAGATGGTACCTTAGATCATTACAAATTTATGGCTTCATGATTTTTGGATTTTTCATAGCCTTGTCCTCTACCACTCTTCATCAGAAGTTAATGGTTATATTTCTCTTCCATATCTATATTTTCACCTATATTCTCCTATGCGGAAAACCAGTGATGAGGTACTTTGGGTATTCATTATGTTTCTAACGTTCCTTTTTAAAATTGTGTTTTAGTATTCTTTTTTACGATGTTGGATTCTATGAAAGAAACTTTCAAGTAGAAACCCATTTATAACCCCGATGAATTTCGAGGGCGAAATTCATTTTAAGGGGGGTAGAATGTAACACCCTAAGATTTTATGAGAAATATTATTTTTAATTTCTTTTATGTATTGTGTGTACACTACACCATGATTAGCTTGCACTATTTTCAACACCGTATTAGCTTTTAATATACGCAAACGCTATTCTTGGCTTGTGTTGCACGCAAGAGCGACCTTCCTCGATAGCGTGTGTTGTACACAATACCGCGTTTCACTACACAATGATATATTGTTATGATATTATTATGAACTAGACATTATGAATAGTATTAACCCCATTTTTAATTTTATAAAATTATAATTCATCTTACATATTTTCTAGAATGAGTTATGAGAACAAAATAATTTTTTTGGGTAAAATAATTATTTTTAAAAAAATGCAGTTTTGTCACCTTTTAATGGTGCACTCACATTAAATCTAGTTTTTGACATGTTTAAAAGTTTAATTTGACAAAATTAAATTCTTCTTTAGAATCAGGATAAAAAAATTACTTTGGAAATTTTTTCATATTATTCTGATAACATTCGTATTTTAATGAATAGTAAAACACGGTATATTTTAATTAAAAACAAATTTTTTGATTTTAATAATTTATATGGTAAAATTATAATATTGGATGGTTTTAATGTATAAATAGAATATATTTTTTCCATTTAATATAATGTATGTCATTAGCATTGATTTTACAATGAATTCATAGGTAACATTATTTCAATCTTTGGCAATGTTTTAACTTTTAAAGAACATTTTCTTAACAACGTGATTAAATTTAAATTAATTTCTGCAACTTCAATGATTTTAATTTGAATAAATGGATTCCATATTTGGAATCATTAAATAAAAATTATGTTAATTGACCACTTTTTTTTGGGCACTATGGATTGTAACAATGGTAACTTTTATTTACCATAGTTAAAGGTAAATCCGGTAATTAAGGGTAAATATAATATTGTAAAATTACCCTAACACTTGTCTTAATATAATTGGATGATTATTTTTCGTCTAAGAGAATATTTGGGTTGAAATGGGATCCATTGGAACCCACTTTTATGTGATTAAGTCTTTTAATTTATCTTATTTTAAAGAAAGTGAAATATGTCTCACTCAAACATTAATAATAAAATTATTTTTAATATATGGTTATACAAAATATAAATTCGATTATAAATACTCATTTGAAAGCTAAAATGTTTTTCTTTGTTATTGTAATTTATTTGTAATTTTTAAGAGATATTTAATTACCTTAATAGCTTATACATTAATGAGGCAGAAATTATTTATTTAGTAAAAAAATCAATAATATAGTTTTTATTTCAATAATAATACCGCTCAAAAGGACCAGAAACATGACCAAACCTTATTGGCTGAGTATATCTATACCTTAATCATCCAAGGGTAGTATTATGGACCATTTAGAGTGTAAGAACCTGGATCATCATCTCAGGTATGTCTATCCTTTTCTGGAGTTTTTTAGAATATTTGGAGTTTCTAGAAATTTTTGAAGTACATGCCGTGCACTTTTTGAGTACACGCCATGTACTATTTTCCCACTAGAAACCATGTGTTAGTTATGTCCGGACCACACACATGGTGTTTAGGGGTGATGTAGAGGCCAATTTTGGAAGAGTACGGAAATCCCCACTACATGTCGTGTACTTTTAAAATACACACCGTGTACTTTCTTTTTTTCACTAAAGAGACCAGGGTCGCGCCTCATCATCATAATCTGATTCTTTTAGGAATGGTTCAACCGAGAGACAATGTACGGTCACGAAACTTCTCTGGATTCCCGAGCCTCCATCTCTTCTCTGATTCGAGCTCTGTCGATTGCGTTAGAAGCGTAGCGGTGAGTTATTTCTTTTGCTTGAGCCTAGTTTTTCAATTCTCCCTCCTTCTCAAGTTATCTAAGGTTGAATGTTTTGTGCATTTTCTCAGATCTATGACGATCTAGGGAGAATCAAACGTCGTGGTTCAAGTATATTGATCTCCTAGGATCTAGGTAGGTGGTTTTTGCCTTACCGGTCAATGTCTCTGAGTTTATATGTGAATTTCCACCGGTACCCGTGAAGAGGGTATTACGTGTTACCCATTTTTTCCTTCGTTGTTTTCTTGCCTTGTATGATGGTGTAGAGGTAATGTGGCCATGTTAGAGGATAATTTTTTATGCTGGGATGTTTTTTCCCTTGATTTGTTTTGTTACGACCATTGGGTCTTGTTGCCTTTGGCTGCTACACCTGTTTTCATGCCTCATGGTTATAGGTTGAAGTGAAACTAATGACATGATTGTTGCCTTGTGGAATGTTTAGATAAGTATATCTATAGGTGTACATTGGTTATCCAAGTATCTCTATAGGTGTACTTTGGCCTTATAGAATTATTATGCACTGACTGGCACGGGACTGAGAGAACTTGGTGCTATAGACTATAAGGGATAGACCGAGCGAGCTTCCCTGAGAGTCTTAGATATTACAGACTACAGAGGGGATGAACCGTGTGATCTCCCAGAGATTCTTTGTTATTATAGACTACAAGAGGATAGACCAAGTGAGCTTCCTCAGAGAGCCTTACCTTTTTTGAATATCTTTAAGAAACTTTCCAGGCCAGAGGAGGAATTGACCGAGTGAGCTTCCTCAGAGAATCTGTGGTATTCCTGAGGCTATAGGAGGAATTTACTGAGATAACTTTATCATAGAGTCTCTAGACCTTGGGGATAAGAGGGTTAGACTGCGTGATCTTCTTCAATAGAGTCCCTTACTACCCTCGAATATAAGGGGAATTGACCAAGTGAGCTTCCCTAGAGAGTCTCATAAATTCGTATGAATAAGCCAGTGGGGTTAGGCTAAGTGCACTGCCCAGAGGGTTGTGGTACTTCTTGGATAGGACCAGAGGAGATGGTTGTGAGTACATCCCAGAGGGTTTCTGGATTATTAGCTGTTTGTTTCACTACTGTTGATTTGTTTGGATTGATTGTTGCTATGTATCATCTTGTTTTACTACTTACTATTTACTGCCTACTTCTCGTTGTTGTTGTTTACTACTTATTGTACTTTTACCTTCCATGTACTCACTGACTGTTAGGAATAGATCTTCAGCTGAATTCCTTCTAGGATTTTATCTCACACCCTGTTTGGGCCATGCTTTTGGTCCCAAGAAAACTATGTTGTTGCAGGTATAGACAAGGGCAAGCGCCCTTCGACTTCTGGAACTTCATTGTTTGGAGTAGGAGAGAATGGGACCAAGAATTGGCTTGCGATGCTGAGGAGTTGTTTACTCTTCTTTTGTACTTGTTTTGGTACTGTAGTGTTTTCCAGCATTGGATGCCTTCCTAGTTATGTATCTTTCATCATTTCATACATACATATGTCCTCTAGTTGTTGATTTAGTCTTCCGCTATTATATTGGTGGTTATTACTGTTTATGTTATTGCATGTTTATTTTTCTTCCACTGTGTACTATGCCAATGAGGGCATAGTTTACCCACTATCACACCCATGTCCCTCGCTACTAGTCAGCAGCCTCTGGCGTTTGGGGAAATGTTCTTGAGTCCATGTGACCAACCGAGTACGGGGTGCCTCTGGGTGGCTTCCGGAATGGGGAGATTACAAAGTGGTATCAGAGGCATTATTTTCTCTTGAATTACTATTTGGAGACTTATCTAGGGATATGATGGATTTAGTACTTGGTAATAAGTTGTGCACAAGAGTAGCTAACCCGTGTACATGGAAAATCCATACTACCTTGTTTATTGAAGTTTTCTAATCTTGAGATGTTATGGTTGATAAGATTTCACCTAGAGCGATTCACATGCTTTTTACTGTTATTGTTTTGATATTATGGTTATATTTATGTCGCAACCCAATGAGATGAGGGTATTCCATCTCATGCATCATATAAGAACATGTAGAAATCACATTCCATTCATTCTTTCCATGCCATTTAGGGTGCATTAGCAATTCCATGCTGTTGTGATAGACTTTGTGTAGATTATTCATGTTGTTGTGATAGATGCTTGATAGAATCTCTACTGCATTGTTAGAGGATAGTTGTATTGTACTTTATTTAAATTAACACCATATTTTGATTCTTGAGGTGTTATGGGCCCTCTTGAATTAGAAATTGGTAGATCATGATCCTAATTTCTTTTATGCATGACTGTAGGGGACGCCAAGCTTTGATTCACGGGGAGTATGGGCCCTCATATATAGTAATTTGGAACCTATTTGCTTTTTTTCCATGTTTCTAGGATTCTTTGCAGATTTTGAG
Source organism: Viscum album (assembly GCA_963277665.1). NCBI lineage: Eukaryota > Viridiplantae > Streptophyta > Magnoliopsida > Santalales > Viscaceae > Viscum > Viscum album. The sequence continues at coordinate 1,597,887,881 of OY728150.1, forward strand.
CTACTGCCTAGAAAAACCTAGAATACATGGAATGTACTTTCTAGTTACATGCCATGTAGTTTTTAGGTTGTGTTACTGACTGTGTGTGCAGGAACATGCTGTTGTGAAAATAACTTCAGGAACATGCCGTGTGCGGTATGTACATTCCATGTAGTGTAGAGCCATGTACCCGGCCGTGACACTAACAACACCAGTCGGGGAATCTTGAGTAGACCATGTCGTGTTGTAAAGGAACACGCCGTGTAGTTCTGTCCAGGTATTCGGCCGTGTCACGAACAACAGGGGTCGGCATGACCTTCTATAAGACACACTGTGTTGCTTTCGAAACACGTTGTGATGTCTTTCCCAGGTACCCCACCATGTTACGAACAACACGGGACAATGTCACCTTATCTTATACATGCTGTGTTTGTTCGGAACACGTCGTCTATGTTCCATATATGTATACAGAGGTGTAACTAACAATACGGGCCGCTGAGGCAGTGTCTAATAAATGTTGTGTCCCTAGGGAACACGTCCTGTAGTCTGGGGTTAGTTTGAGCCGTGTGTTTAGCCGTGTAAGGAGAATCGGGCAGGGGTTTAGAGTACATGTACACTCCATGTGTGGGAACAATACACCGTGTAGTTTAAGGTGTTACACAACCTATCGGGCAGGGGTACACGCCCATATTAGTGGCTTATGTAGAAATGTTGTGTTGTTTTATACACGCCGTGTAGTCGTGTTTTTAAAACATGATAGTTTCTTCCCCATGTTCCTATTTTTTACTCCTGTGTTTTCAATATTTGTTAATCCTGATCTAAGGTGTGCTTTTGGTATTTCATATCTATGCATCCGAGACATCCTCCGGTCATCCGTCAGTTGCCAGACGGTGACCATACACCAAATATGGCTGACCAAGGACCTCTTGCATATCCTCATGTTGCTCCATCCTTAACACCAGCAGTTATACCCATTGCTGGTGCTGAGGAGTAGTTCAGGGAGGACTTCCTGAGGATGATACAGACCTTCCAGGGAGCTCCGCCTCCTGGCCCGTCGATGGCTGAGTTGATGTGGATTTTCCAGAAGAAGCATCCTCCTACTTTTTCATGGGATGGAGGACCCCAGGCTGCAGAGTCGTGGATAGAGGTAACACTGACAATATTTGAGAATTTATATATCCCTCGGGAGAAAAGGGTTATGCTGGCTACTTATATGCTCCGTGAAACCACCAAGAGGTGGTGGGAGGTGATCTCATGGTCAGGGCATCAGCAGGATATGTCATGGGATGAGTTTCAATGAACATTATATGACTACTTCTATCCGGAGACCCTGAGGGCCGATCAAGACCAGGAGTTTATGAGTTTGCAGCAAGGTACTCTTTCTGTTATGGAGTACTCATCTTGTTTCACTGAGCTTTCACATTTCACACTGATCCCAGCAGGTGATGAGTTGTTTCTTTCTAGGAATTTTGAGGAAGGTCTCAGGCAGGAGATCTGTTCCCAGGTTAATATCTTCCAGTTGAATTCTATATCCTCCATCTTTCAAAAGTTGCTGATCACTGAGCATAATCTGAGGGATTTTGGAGTAGTGAGAGAGGGTGGTTTGTCATCCAGAGCTGGTGTTCCTCCTACGGACAGTAGGAAGTGTCGCAGAGAGTCTTCTTGAGGAGATCGAGGTTCGCAGAATGCATCTTTTGGCATCTAGGTTGTGTGCTACCAGTGCGGTAGTAGTGGGCATACTAGGACTCAGTGCCAGAGAGATCCGATGGAGTGCCGGTCTTGTGATATGATGGGACTTCTTTAGCGTTTATGTCACATCTTATCACCTTCATCTGGTGGTAGGGGTTCCTCTATGACCCTACATTCCGGAGATGCTTCACCAGTTTCCCACGAGTTCGGGAACTGGAGTTCTTCCGGCCATTCAGGCCGTGGTGGAGGTCCCGACCATGGTGATCAGTCACCAAGTCATCACCGACAGCAGAGTGGATCAACTCAGAGCAGTCAGCCAGGGGCGCAGGGCCGTGGTGCAAGCCAGTCTTTTGCCTTGGAGCAGACCTATCAGGAGCAGGATCCCGGCCCTTCTATAGTTCAAGGTACGATATTAGTAGCCTCAGTTTTATCTTCAGCCCTTTTTGATACTGGTGCTTCCCATATCTTCATATCTATTGCTGGCGTGGAGAGCCTTGGGCTATGTATCTTTTCATTTACTGACTTTTTGACTCTTGACACACCTTTTGGAATGAGGAAATCTAGTGGACGTCAGTGGAGCAAGTGCCCTCTTGAGGTTGCGGGCTATAATTTCTTATGGGATCTCTATGTCCTAGAGATTACGGGTTATGACGTCGTTCTCCGGATGGACTGGTTAGTTTCTTTCTAGGCAATATTCGATTGCAATCACCGCAGGGTGAGTTTCATATCACCAGAGTGCGGATCATTCCTTCATAGAGGCGAGTGGGATGTCCAGCCAGGTAGAGTTGGACCAGAGCATCATGGGATAGGGAGAGTTACAACCCAGATTGCTAGTCTTTATCTGGATAACCAGGGGACTTCACAGTTAGCATTTCCTCCAGTGGTGGATCGTTTCAGGAATTTCTTTCCAGAAGGCTTTTTAGGTTTACCTCTAGAGTGTGAGGTAGAATTCTCAATTGAGCTTGTGCCAAGAGTGGCACCAGTGTCCATTCCTCCTTATAGGATGGCTAGACCTGAGTTTTAGGAGCTCAAGAAGTAGTTGGAGGAGTTGCAGGCAAAAGGTTTCCTCTGAACCAGTACCTCTACATGGGGTTCGCCTGTCCTGTTCGTGAAGAATAAAGACAGTACCCTTCGGCTATGTGTGGATTATCGGAAGCTGAACAAGTTGACGGTAAAAAACCGATATCCCTTGCCATGGGTCGATGAACTCTTTGATCAGCTTCAAGGAGCCCAGCTATTCTTGAAGATCGACTTGATGTCTGGTTATCATCAGTTACACGTTACACCCTCAGATATACCTCTTCCAGATTTCAGAAGCATGTATGGTCTCTTCGAGTATACAGTCATGTCGTTCGGTCTCACGAACGAGCCTACAGTTTTCATGGCACTAATAAACCGAGTGTTCCATCCGAACATGGACTCTTTTGTCGTGGTCTTCATGGATGATATCTTGGTGTACTCTCACACTCTACACAACCATGCCACACATCTTGAGATCATTCTGAGTACACTGAGAGAGCATTGGATGTATGCTAAACACTCGAAGTGCCACTTTTGGATTGATCATATTCACTTCTTGGGTCACGTCATCTCGGAAGCTAGAGTATATATGGACCCAGATAAAGTGAGAGCTGTAGTTTCCTGGGAGCAGCCGAAGAACGTTTTTGAGGTTTGGTGTTTTCTAGGGCTGGCTGGGTACTACAGATGCTTCATTTTGGACTTTTCGCGCCTAGAAGCACCATTGAAAGGTCTGACCAAGAAGGAGGAGACATTTTTATGGTCTGATTCTTGTGAGTCAGCCTTTCAGGAGTTGAAGGGGAGGTTGATGTCAGCACCGATACTATTATTTCCAGAGCTGGGAAAGGGCTATACTGTTTACTATGGTGCATAGGGTATCGGGCTAGGAGCTGTGCTTATACAGGGATATGGGGTCGTTGCTTACGGGTCTAGGCAGTTGAGGCCACATGATAGAAAATATCTGACACATGATCTGGAGTTTGCAGTAGTTGTTCATGCCTTACTCTGTTGGACACACTATCTTCTGGGAGAACAGTTTGTGGTTTTTTCTGACCACAAGAGTCTCAAGTATATCTTCACTCAGCGTGATATGAATCTGAGACAACATAGGTGGGTCGAGTATCTTCAGTCCTTTGACTTCGAGCTCTCCTATACACCGGGAAAGGGTAAGGCAGTGGCTGCTGCTTTGAGTAGGAGAACTCAAATTCAGGCAGTTCATGAGGCCAGTTGTGAGTGGCAGCTTATGGATCTATTCTCTGAGATGCATCTAGAGGTGCACGAAATCTAGGGAAAAAAATTTCGTTCATATGTGGATGTTACCTCTACAATTCTTGATCAGGTACGAATGAGACAGCTATCAGATTCAGCAGCCTTAGTCCTGTGGGAGAGTGAGTCAATAGGGGTCCCTATTCCTAGATGGACAGTGGGCGAGGATGATATCTTGCGTTTCCAGGGACGCGTATCAGTGCCAGCAGACATACGTGAGGAGATGATGCGAGATTTTCATTCCTCAGTTTGGGCAGTTTACCCTGGCGTCACCAAGATGTATCAGGATCTCCATCGCCAGTACTTGTGGCCAGGAATGAAGAGAGATGTTCCTGGTTTTGTCATGAAATGTTCTACTTGTTGGTAGGTGAATACAGAGCATCAGAAACCAGTAGGGCTTTTATAGTAGTTACCCATTCCAGAGTGGAAGTGGAACAATGTCGCAATGGAATTCATGACCAGGTTACCGAGGTCACCTCGGGGAAGTGATGTTGTTTGGGTTGTCGTCGACAGGCTTACGGAGGTGAAACAATTCTTGCTGATCAAGGAAACCATCATTTTTTATGATCTGGGATGACTGTACATCCGAGATATTGTATGTCTACATAGAGTTCCACACTCCATTGTTTCAGACAGGGAAGCATTCATTACCTCTCGGTTCTGGCAGGGACTTCAGAAGGCCCTGGGTACACATGTACTTTTGAGTATAGCATACCATCCCTCGAAAGATGGCCAGTCCGAGCACACGATCCAGGTTCTTGAGGATATGCTCCAAGCTTGCATTCTAGACTTCGGCGATTCTTGGGAGAAGCATATACCTCTTGTGGAGTTATCCTACAATAATAGTTTTCAGGAAACCATTTAGATGGCACCATAAAAGGCTCTGTACCATAGGCCATGACGATCACCCTTTTGCTGGATGGAGAAACGAGAGGCCGCTTTTTTAGGACCTCATCTTGTCCAGGAGACCTCAGAGCAGATGGAGTTGATTCAGAAGAGGATGGATATAGAACAGTCTTGACAGAAGTCTTATGATGATCAGCGGAGACGACCTCCAGAGTTTGAGGATGGAGATCAGGTTTTCATGCGTGTCACACTGAGGTTGGGACACATGAGGATTCAGAGATAGGTTAATCTTTCACTGTGGTACGTTAGGTAATTTGAGGCATTGGAGAGAGTTGGGTTGGTTGCCTATTGTTGCAACTACCTCATAGGTACCGGGCTATGCACGACGTCATCCAAATTTCTCAGCTCCGATGTTACTTTTCAAACCCATCTCATGTCTTCCAGCCCGAGGAGGTTGAGCTCGAAGCGGATGAGTCGTTTGAAGAGCATCCTATCCAGATTTTAGATCGTAGTACAAAGGTTATCTGAGGCCGGTCGGTTCCTCTGGTACGAGTACTATGACAGCATGGGAGCGTACTGGACGATACATGGGAGAGGGAGGCTGAGATGCAGTCGCAGTGGCCGGAGCTGTTCGAGGTTTCTTCTTCTACACCCATTTATGGAAATTTAGGGATGAATTTATTTAAGGGGGGATTTTTGTAAGAACACAGATCTTCATCTCAGGTATGTCTTTCCTTTTCTGGAGTTTTTGAGAATTTTTGGAGTTTCTAGAAATTCTTTAAGTATACTCCATGTACTTTCTGAGTACATGCCATGTACTCTTTTCCCACTCGAAACCATGTGTTGGCCGTGTCCGGACCACACACACGATGTATAGGGGTGACATAGTGTCTGATTTTGGCGGAGTATGAAAAAACCCACTACACACCATGTAATTTAAAAAAACACACCGTGTATTATCTTTTTATTCACTAAAAAGACCTCATCATCATAACCATCTTCTTCTAGGACTGGTTCGACCGAGAGATGTCGTACAACCATGAAACTTCTCCAGATTCCCAAGCCTCCAACCGTTCTCCAATTCAAGCTCTGTCGATTGCGTTGGAAGCGCAGTAGTGAGTTCTTCCTTCTTCTTGAGCCTTGTTTTTCAATTCTCCATCATTCTCAATTTATCTAAGGTTGAATGTTTTGTGTGTTTTTTGAGATCTACGACATTCTAGGGAGAATCATCAATCGTGGTTCAATTATATCGATCTCCTAGGATCGAGGTAGGTGGTTTGTGTCTTACCGATTAATGTCTCTGAGTTTATATGTGAATTTCCACCGATACTCGTGAACAAGGTATTGTTTGTTACCCAATTTTTCCTTCATTGTTTTCATGCCTTACTTCTATGCTTGTGTACAGTTAATTTGGCCATGTTGGAGGATAATTTGTTGTTTATGGATGTTTTTCCCTTTATTTGTTCTGTTACGACCTTTGGGTCTCGTTGCCTTTGGCTGCTACACCTGTTTTCATGCCTCGCGGTTATAGGTTGAAGTGAAACTCATGACATGCTTGTTTCCTTGTAGACTGTTTAGCTAAGTATCTCTATAGGTGTACATTGGTTAGCCATGTAGCTCTATAGGTTTACTTTGGCCTTATAGAATTATTATGCACTGACTGGCACGGGATTGGGAGAACTTGGGTTCATATTCTATAAGGGGTAGACTGAGTGAGCTTCCCTGAGAGTCTTAGATATTACAGACTAAAGAGGGGATGGACCGAGTGATCCCCCAGAGAGTCTTGGTTTTTATAGACTACAAGAGGTTATATCAAGTGAGCTTCCTTAGAGAGTCTTAACTTGTTTGAATCTCTTTACGAACCTTCCCTGGCTAGAGGAGCAATTGACCGAGTGAGCTTCCTCAGAGAATCTGTGGTATACCTGAGGCTATAGGGGGAATTGACTGAGAGAACTTTATCAGAGAGTCTCCAGACCTTGGGTCTAAGAGGGTTAGACCATGTCATCTTTATCAAGAGAGTCCCTGACTACCCTAGACTATAAAGGGAATTGACTGAGTGAGCTTCCCTAGAGAGTCTCATAAATTAGTATGACCAAGCCAGTGGGGTTAGGCTGAGTGCACTGCCCAGAGGGTTGTGGAACTTCTTGTATAGGACCAGAGGGGATGGTTTGGTGTACTTCCCAGAGGGATTTAGGCTTATTAGTTGTTTGTTTCACTGCTGTTGATTTGTGTGGATTGATTGCTACTATGTATCATCTTGTTTTACTGCTTACTATTTACTGCCTACTTCTTGCTGTTGTTGTTTACTGCTTATTGTACTTTTACCTACCATGTACTCAATGACTGTTAGGCACAAATCTTCGGGTGAATTCCTACTGGGATTTTATCTCACACCCTATTTGGTTCATGCTAATGGGCCCAAGAAGACTATATTTTTGCAGGTATAGACAAGGGAAATCACCCTTCGACTTCTGGAACTTGATTGCTTGGAGCAGGAGATCATGGGACAAATCATTGGCTTGCGATGCTGAGGAGCTGTTTACTCTTCTTGTGTACTTGTTTTGGTACTGTAGTGTTTTCCATCATTGTGACTTGTTTGGATGCCTTCCTATTTATGTATCATGCATCATTTCATACATACATATGTGCTCTAGCTGTGAATATAGTCTTCTGTTGTTATATTACTGGTTATTACTGCTTCCACTGTTGTATGTTAATTTATCTTCCGCTTTGTACTCTACTAATGAGGGTGTTGTTTCCACACTATCACACCCAAGGCCCTCGCTACTAGTCGGCATCCTTTAGTGTTTGGGGAAATGCGCTTGAGGAAATGTGAACAACCGTGTACGGGGAGCCTCTGGGTGGCTTCTGGAACCGGGACATTATAGAGACCTATAACACCGATTATAACATTTATATTATTTTATTTTAAATGATGTCAAAGTTGTCACCTTCATACTTTAATGAAGATAAAATTTTAAAAGTTTGTTGTTTTAAAAGATAAATTTGACTAAAAGTTTTCTTTATGAAATCTATTATATTTATCTTCATCATAGTATTTTAGTTTTAATTTTTATACAACAAATAATTATATAAAATAATTATACAAAAATGTTGTATTAATTATTTTACTTAGAGAAATATAAAATAAATGATTTTAAACGTATTAAAATAAATATTATATGAACTAATTAATGTTCTCCACGAATTTTCTAGATGAATATGACTTGTTATTAATCTATTAAATAGTTTTTTTTGAAAATATATTCTTTTTGGATTTTATTTAAATTCAAATTAATGAATTGTGTTAAAATTGAAACTATTGATATTTTATATAATTAAATTTTTTAAAAATCACAAAAATATTTAAAAATTACCAATTAAAATTTATATGATCTAGAATTTCATTAAGTATCAAATTATATATAATTAACAACACATATGTAATTATTTATAACCGTATAAAATTTATAATATTATTACCAAAAATAAATTTAAATAGATCAAATAAGGATAAATCAAATTGATAAAGTTTAAAATAAATTACAAAAATGTATAAATTTTATTTTTTGATGATATTACAACCATATATCATCTAAGATTCTGATTTGAGTCATTTTGGAAGTTTTTTAAGTGGGTTTTGAATTTATATCAAATTCATATTTTTGAGGTTTCCAAAGGTACCCCTCTCCTCTCTTATAAAAGGGCACATCCTCCCTCTCCTCATTACAAAAATTTTAGCCATCAATCTCAGAAAAACCCTAACAATTTCTCTTATAAACTTCCCTAGAAACATACTAGAGGTCCTGGTCTTCTTCAAAGACCAACTTTAGTTCCCTTAGAGGAGGTTTAGAAGAGGCTCGTCAAAGAAGAGGTAATATCCTTTACCGATTTTTTCAAATTCATTTCTTCTTCAACTTACTCTTATTTTGTTGTTTCGTAAAAAATTAATAACATCAGTATCACTCATATACTGATATTTTATTATAAATTTGAAACAACCATATTTTGACCTTCTATCCATCGTATAGAAAATGAAATCACCACGCATACGTACGTACGAAATACCGTCTCAATGATGTGGTGTAATCTGTTTTTCCACCACCACCTTACATGGATGGGTATAATGTTGTATATAATAAATATATATGGTTATTATAACATCATACAGATTCGGAGATATTATATCATCCACTCCAATTCCATTCAATAATTATGGGAATGATATCATCGCTCGTACGTACGTAAAGATTACCGTCTCCACGACGCGATGAGATTTATTCTCCATGTTAACCATTCAAGAATGATTATAAAGTAAATATAATGAATAATAATGGTATATAGGACATAATAACGCTACTAGATTTTTTATATATATATTTCATATACTTACTACCATTCAATTTAATAAGGAATGGAAAACAGCGTTCATGCGTACATACGGCCTACCGTCTCCATGAACGGTGTGTTTAATTGAATTTATCTATCTATTATATATATATACTAAATATATATGATATATAAATCATTTTTTACATTATTTAAGTATGTAAATCATGATATTTGTAATAATAATATCAAGAACAATAAGTTCAAACATGTACGACAAATAAAACGAATATTACCCAAAACATTGCTTTAACATGGAATTAACAAATGAACGAGTAATATAAAGAACTAAATGAATCATATATGATATCATAAGTTTGATTATGATTATGTAATAAGTCGATGACATTATTTAAATCATTATATATGAGGTTTGGATACATAAAAATCATATCATACCTAAGGTAAGGGATAATTTTTCAAATCTCATTTTTTTCCGAGATTGCTTATAGGTAAGTATTTACTGGGGTTATATTTTTCATCCATGTCCATAAAAATGTTTTTCATAAAGTGTTTAATATTATTAAATGTATTTTTAATTTCATTTTTACCCCTCTTTTACTTTTACATTGTGTTATGCAAGGAATATTTCTTTTGTTTACCATATGAGGATCTTTTTGACTTTTTTAGAAAAAGTACAAGGATAATTTTTTTTAACTTATACAACATGAATGGATTTTTAAGATTTCATAATGCCTAATTTTCATTAAGATTCCTCTACAATATTTAATGATTATTTTCAACAAAATCATTTTATTTTATAATTGAATGTCATTTTTTAATAGAAAATGATTTTGAAGAAGAAAGGATAATTTCATAAAGAATTAATTTCATGTTTTTTTTCAAAACTATTTTCCTTATAAGATGAAATTATTTTGTATGTTTATGTTTCAAGTATAATGTCTCTATTATTTACATGGTTTTATTCTTATTATTATGAAATGATATCCATTTGTTTTATATGGATTATGTAATGATGTGATGATGTTTGGGAAACCCATTTTATTCTTTGGGTTATGATGAATGATTTTTGTTTATTTTGTGGCACAAGTAAGAATGATTCATTATGAGATGGGTGGGAACTATATCTCCCTAAAATTAATTGGGTAAAGATTCATATCTCATGAGATAGACATGGTTATAATGTCAAGTTAATCTGGTTCAGTGGCACAGGACTAGAATGTGGATTGAACTCAATTTAGTAAGGGACTTTGTCCACTATGACGGTCTTGGAAGCAATGCCTTGGATACTATAGAAATCATAACATGTGATTAATGGTTGCCATAATTACATGTTTTATTCCCATTATATTTTATCAGTGTTATGGTTCATTTTTTATCTATGCCTTATGTACTCCCATGTTTCATTTCATTGCTCATGATTTTGATGTTTAGATTTTATTCTCATGTTTTTACGGTTAAATGTTTATGAATTGTATTATGTTCTCAATGTGTATCTTTACTGAGCATTTGAGCACACCATTTTTATGTTTTCTTTTCCCTAAGATATATATAAAAGTATTTGGTAAAAAAATGGGAAGAACATTATGGGAGATGTTGAAGATATTTCACCATGACAGGAATATTTTGTTCCGAGTATCCAAAAACACTAAACTAATATGGTCATTGGGCATTTCTTTGTTATGTATTATGTATTCCACAAAAGTAATGTAATATCCATGTACGTCAAGATTTGGGTATCTACATTTATACCAATGTAATCAATTTGATGTTAGACTCACCTTATAGAATTTGAAATACAAAACATAATTTCCATTTCAAATATATTAATTAATTAATTTTATTTAACTATCTATTAATGTCTTTCATTTTTTCTGTATTCATAACTCATGATTCACTTATCTCTGGTGTCATGTTCATTACAAGTTATTGAATGCACTGAATTAATCTTAATATAAATTATTTTCTAAAATCATTGGGTGTCATATTCTTCCACCCACAAAACAATTTCTTCTATTAAATTCAATTACACTAATAAAAATTAAGGATACATATACATCATTGATTCCCTTGATTACCACATAGCTCTTCCAATAATATTTTTTCTCTATAAAACATTAACTAGGTGGGTGTCCTTATTCCAAAAAACATTATATCTTCATTACAGAATCTCAACTGGTTATTCATTACATGAAAGATCATGATCCTATGAAATGGAATCTGAGTATAGTATATATGAGGGTTTTATTATGTGGTTACTTAAACAAGATACATCAAAAACATGTTATATGTAGGATAGTTATGGATGAAGTCATAATAAATAAGATTTGAAATTTATCATATTACTAATCTAAAAGGGGTCAATGTATCTAGGGATCAGCTTCCCTTTCATCCCAAATCTCATAACATATTTACAAGGAAATTTCCACATGAATATATTATCACCTACTTCATAATATAAATTTAATTGATAATTATTATAATAAATTTTCTATAAACGTTTTTGTTTTGTTTTCAGAAGTCACTGAATGATTTCACCCTTCTATGTCATCTCTTGGATATGATTAGGTCTTGCCAACATCCTCTCTCAAAATTCATCACATTATAGTGGATTCATATATCTATTCTGATAAAATTCCAAATAATAGGTCAATTTTAAAAATAAAATTTAAACTATTGTGATATGGAACTCTTCTAGAGGGAGGTTCTGATCGAAACATCCTTATAAATATATTGAACAAGATTTCAATATATCAATTTATAAGAAGTGATGAAACTCAACTCTGTCTCAAATATGTTCTGAAGACATCTCTAGAACATCAAGGAAAACCTCGGCTCATAGTCTGACACAATAATGATTGGTACTCCATGTATACTTAAAACATACCATATATATATATATCATTATGATTTAGAAAACGATTAAATATTATTATATTGAAAAAATGAATTTAATTTTTTTGGTGATTGATTACAACCCAAATGAAATTATTTAATTAGGATATTCTAGGGAGACATATAACAGAATCCTTGGTTATGTTTTCACATTTATAAAATTGTATGGGTAACAGTTTCATCATCCACTTAAACTTATGTCAATCATATTTCACTCGAAGAAATAAAAAACATCAACATATATGCACTATAATTTCCCTATTTATGTTATCCAAATATAAATTCTCCTTTAGATCTCTAAAGATCATTTTATATCAAGTATTGATAAAGAATGATTTTTTATTTTCTTCATCCAAATTACCCATCATCAATTCTATAATTAAAGGGACACATGTATGGTTACTACGTCTTATCATTCTATTGTGGCCATGGTTTAACTCTTGAGAACTCCCAACCTTCTTCTCTATCCTCTCATCATATTTTAGGCCGCATTGATATTTATATAGATAAATGGTTGAATATTCATTTTGATAATGTTATGATTTAATCCCTTACTTTATGAATTATATTTTTTCATTAGAAGATACAAAAGTATTATATGTCTTTTAATCATAAAATTGTATAATGTAACCTGGTTCACACTACATAAATAATTATCAATCTTTTTTAATTTTTTTAGATGTTAAAATGTGCAGAAATCATAATCATTCATCAATCTTGGATATTTCCTTTCACAAATGTCTAACTATTTATATGTCAATACATACATTAAATACTTATGATCAGTGTATATATTAAATTATTCTCTATATAGATAGTGTCTCAAAATCATTAATTCAATGATGATTTATTATAGATATACATCCCTACTTAATTAATTTGTTCATGGGTTTTTAATTTATGTGTGGCATTAAAAATTATATTTTTATTCTTCATAAGTAGAAATTCAAAAACCATTTTAAAATAATCGTTGTATATGACATAATCATTCCCATGGTAGTGTAATGTATGTATAGGTATGGATAACAACCTCTTTCTGATCTACATAAATCCTTTTAAAAATTCCCATATCTGGATAAATGTTACTCATTTTTTTCATAACTCAGTTGAAGGAATTGACTATGATGAGAAATTTCTCCCAAAGTGTTAATGGTATCTAATTATACCATGAAATATATGGATATTTATCATAATTCTGGGTAAATTATACTTTTCAATCACCTATATCTTAGAAAGATGAAGAGATATATCTTTCCTTATAATAACAAATATAGAAAATCCAACTTTTTATAGACAAAATTCACAATTTTGGAACATGGAATGTAATTCCTCCTTTCATAGTGTCTGCAAAAAACCATAAACGATATATATGATCATCATTTTTCTTTGAGTATATAAGAATATCATTAATAATTATGACCATATTTTTCTCTAGGTACTGTCAAAAAACACTATTAATCTTATGTATGAAAACTAAATGGTTAATTGAAAGTCCAAAATACATTACAAAGAATTCATAATCTCCATATCTTATGAGTAAACTAATATTATGTATATATATTCTCTTGTTACCCCTAATTAATTATATCTATGTCAAAGGAAGTCCTTCAAAATTATTGACCTCCTCTATGTTGATAAAATGGATTATCAAACTAGGATAGAGGATACTTATTATTTATCATGTTCCTATTATGATCACAATATTAAATTTAATGATTCATTGATGCATCCTTTTATAAAAACCCCATGGTGAGTCACCTAAGAAAATAAATACCTTTTATAGATTCTCTTAGCCATGTATCTTAATTTCCTTTAACTATATTTGGGATATACTATAAAGAGAAATTGAACATAGAAATGCACTTGATAAGAGTTATATTTAAAACTCAACATCAAGATTTTGGATGAGATGATGAGTCTTGTTATGAAATAAATCAGCATACACCCGTAGAATTGGGATTTTATCAAAGATAATTTTATAACCATACATTTCTTCCAAGAGTCCCTAGATAATGGGTATCATAATTTCAATTGAAAACATTACTCCTAATGGGATTTGATAATTTATTGTGCATTAATATTTGATAATTAAATGATTTGGGACATAAAATGAGACTTCCCATCCCCCAAAAAATAAAATGATCTATATATAGGGAGAGATAATACTTGAATAATAACACATAGAATTCAAAAAATAGAATAATAACTAGTTATGTAGTAGGTATCCAACCAAAAATTGATAGGATAAGATTTGTATAATATGAATTCAATCAGTACCCCTATAGTTTCCTTCACAAATATATCAATATCTGAATTTCTTAGTAGTGAATCAATATTCATATATTACATGAGATGAATGGATGAGGATAACTAGAATCAAATAATACATTCCCATATTAATAGTGGAATATTATTTCACCTTTTAGTACTTATTTATCATAAAATACTTTGATTCTAGTGATTACTATGGTACTCTATTTCTCCCATGGTCTTAGATGTTTTTAAGGCCTATTATACTAATTATCCCATAGATTAGGGGCATGATTTTTTTAATGAACAAACCTATTTTATTTGAAGAACTATAGTGTATGAGGAACAATAGATAGGGCCTTCTAATCCACAATTATTATGATCATACTATTTATATCTTTTTGAATATTATATTCATGGTACCCAATCCATCCAAGCATAAAACATTTACTTATTCCATTCAACCAATTTCCATAGTGTTTACTTCGAAAAAAATTCATATAGGGGGATGGTAATTTATTCCTCCATATTATTTCTCTATAGAGCCCTTATAAAACTCCAATTTCCATTTCATATCCCCATTTCCATTAAATAATTAGATTCCATGTTTTTAATTTCCATAATTAAGGTTTATGAACTTATTTATTCATAGATAATAAATTCCATGATAGACAATTACATTTGGTAACATTTTTTGGCCAATAAAGAATTAATAATTTATATATATGGTCGATAATAAAACAATAAACATAAAATTCATGTCTTGTGAAATTTTACTCATTGGTAACAACAGATTGAATATCCCTCTGCTTTAAATATACGACTTTATACTCCATTTTTTGTGTAATGTTCTTAGGGAAAATTCTACCAGTCGAATAACTTGTTAAACTCCCCCAATTTAATGGAGTAAATTTATCCTATAATTTCATGTTATTAATAAGGTTCCACTATTATTCATCATTAAAATCCTAGTGATATATGGATAAAACAATAGTCCCCAAATCTAAACACTATAGAATGGTAAATATAATTTCCATGATATTGATAAATTTCATAGAAATTAGTTGATTAAAATATCCACTAATGAAATGTTGACATTTATGGATGAAGGATTCTATAGCATGTTTCTCTCTCCTTTGTGATTTCAGAAGCATAGCATGGTTCCAATTATTATTCAATACATGAGATAGTTGAGTGATCATTTTGATAAATTTTTGTACTCGAGGTCCCATCCCATTTGGTTTCTCAAAGGGAGAATCACCACATTTTCCCTCACATACATTGTTAAATCTGTTCTTCCTTGATCTATTCATTTACTAAAATAAAGCAATATTAGGTGTGAGAATACATAACAAAGGTAATATAATAAATTATAAGAAATAACTCATAAATAATGTGTAAAAACTAACTTATGAGGTTCTAGTACTCCATTGATTTTTTCTATTGTGATTTCATATTATTCATTAAAATAATGATATATTCAAATCCCTCATAATGGTAAATAAATTTAAATGAAATTAACTAAAAAATATCCCTCATAAGTATCAAACCAGGCGTGTAGTTAGGGCCACTTGTCTTGCATCGAGTAAAGATTGATTTAATACCCAACCAACCATTTTCTGAGTAATTACCACTATGTGTATCTCACCCAAGCCTTAAATATTACATAATCTTGAGTTATGTAAATAATTCAAATTGACAATCTTAATAGGTTTATATTTTTAGAGAATTTGGAAATATATAATACATAATAACCCAAATTTATACAAAGTCGATACTACTACAAATATTCATCTATTCCACAATATAAAATAATCAAATGAAACTATCATTTACTTTCATTATAAAAATATTCTAGACTTATTTATTTTTCATACACATTCTTATACCCTATGAATTTTTTTAAAAGCATGGGATGATAAAAAAATACATGTAAGGGATATAAAATAAGGATTGAAAAAGTTATTCCATGAATATTAATAACCCCATGAAATTATAAGAATCCTGAAAAACATCATATTAATCATGAATCATGAATGTACCTTGTGGAATGAATATCATAAATACATTGTAACATTACTGAAAACATATAGAGTAACCTTAATTGTTACGTTAGGAATAACCACCACACTATATTCCCTAAATCTCATTGGATAAACCTTATCATTAGCTCCAACTCATTACCCAATGCATTGGAGAGCTATCATGGGAACACCCACTCTCTGTTTATCATGGAACCACCCATATACATAACAATTACCCAAGAACCATAACATAATCATAACACATATACCCTTCATAAAGGAAATTTAAAATTTACACATTTCAAATTGAAGATATCATTGATATAATAAATTAATTATCAAAACCATTTTCCATACCAAAATACATAAATGGGTAATATGGAAATTACATATCATCTAAAAACATTATGTCTTGTAGGGGACGGAAAATACCAAATGATGGTCACAACAGCAAAAAGGTTGTTGTTGCCACATATATCAAAAAACCAGGTCTTTTATTAGTAAAATTACTCGTATACAAAATATTCCTTTTGAAAATCCTTAAATGAAATTATAATTCAACGGGGTTTATTATACACTGTATAAATTAAGGTGGTGTATATTACCAAAATACGCCTCAATGAAAGGAGATTGAGAACAAGTCCTTTATCGTGAATCCAACTTGTCTTGCATTATCTTTATATTCCTAATAATTAACCTTGGTTAATTTATACATTCTTGAGAAAATTTTTCAAGTTTATTTTTTCTTTTATATCACTTATTATCATTTTAATAAATTACAATATTATTTTTTTTGTTCATATTGGATGTTTTATTGATATTCGATACTTGAGTGGAAAATGAACATTGATCTGATGTCAGTACTCCCCATGGTAATAATTTCATCATATTCATAATAATATTCAAGATATTATTAAAAACATTATACCTAAATTACACCTTTAAATCAAAATAGAAATTTTAGTGAGGAAAAAGGAACAATGTTATAATCATGGAGAGGGTAAGCCATACCTAGATATGAGTAAATTTTTCCATTTTTCATTGATAAATTTGGAAGGAATTTATGTATTATTTTGTATTTCCAAAATGATCATAACATCATTACAATCATATTAATCATTTAAATATAATTATATATGTCATAAAATTGATATAACAAATTAAAATGATTCACATTGATTCATGTATATGATAGTTCACACGTACCCATAAACGATGTTATCATTTTTAGGGGAATGAAATGTAAGAATGTATTTGATATATTATTATCATAGAATGAATAATATGTCATGAATATAATATATTAAAATTAATTTTATTATTATAACTCGTCATGAGGGATGGTTATGATATACGAATTAGATCGCTTTGTGAAGGTGATAGTTCACATGTTCACACAAACGATTAATTCATTTCTCATTTCTTGGATGTAGTTATAAATTTAGGTGATCATATTAAAAAAATAACATCTAAGTATATTGAGGATATTAGATTTTTTTTGTCATCATAGATGGAGGATATTTTGAGGAAGTTGAAGAAGAAATAAAATCAAAATAATTAATGAAAATAGTACCACTTCATCTGTTTATCACCCTTGATGAACACTTAAACACCTCAAAGAAGGTTGTCCTGCCTAAAATATGGCCTCCCAAACATGGAGAGTTATTTTTGGAAGATTTTTTGGTAGATAGTTTCAGAACAAAAAATCAATGGAATTTTGATTAATAGAGAATAGCGGGTAATTTTATATATGATATTTGAGGGGCACCCTTGAACAATTTTAAAATATTAAATTAATATAAATTAATTTTTTATTCAAATTGTTTCCAAATAGAGATATCGAAATGTTAATATAAGGATTTTTCTAAATTTTCTCATCCGATATTTTTTATACATGTTTTTTATATTATTTGAAAGACTATTATTTCAGTTTACACTAAATTATTTTATTTTCCTATTAATTGGGGTAACAACATTTTAAATATTAGGAGGATATGAATTTTACTTATAGGAAAAAATTTCCCATAATTATACAATTAATTAATTTTAGACCTTATCATAACATTTTTGTGATTTTAAATGATTTTTAGGATTTTGAAATAATTTAATAAATTATTTTTTCATAAAATATCAATGATGTCATTTTTTACGCTATTCATTTGATTGGATTTAAATAAATTCTAAACAGAGAGTTAACTTCAAAAAACTATTTTAATATTCTTATACCATGTCATGTTTTCCAATAAAATATGTGAATGATATAAATTATTTTAAATAATATTTATTTTTACATATATAATATCATTTATTTGATTAATTCATTAATAAGGAAATCAATGCAGCATCATTGTGTCATAATTAATTTTAATTATATAATGTTTAAAAATTATAAAAAAAATTTAGGATGTTGATAAACGTTTTTCTTTCTAATGAAAATTTATAGTGGAAGATATAAATTATATTAAACCAATTTAAAATTGTTTTAGTTATAATCTATATTTTGTGACATGTTTTTTCCATTATTTTAAATTAAATGTTATAAATGTCATAATCACACCCAAGTAGCTTATAAGAGCTAAATTTTCATCCCAAGGGTTGTCTTGGTTGTCTATATCCCATAAAATAATTTTAGTTTAAGCATTAAAGTAGTTTTATATTATCTTAATATTATTTTTACCCTTATTTACCTTATTTTACCTTTCACCATGGTAAATAAAATACCAAATTTTCAATTCAAAAATAATTATTTTGATCTATTAAAACCTATTTTTTATACTGATGAAAATATTAAATTCTAGTTTTTGAAAATTCAATTCAAAAAATTTGAATATTAAATTTAAAATTAATCCCCTTGTCGGAATCAGATAACAGGTTTTAAAAAGTAGAAACAATCAAAAGATTGACATGTGTTTATATCAAATTAGAATGTGAAATTATATCCAATGACCAAAATTGGATTAAATGATCAAATTATAATCTAAATATAATTTAAAATCAATTTAAATTATAATAAAATGACACAAATAAATTTGACGAAAAGGATGTTTTGAATTAAATATAAGTATTTATCATAATTTATTTTAATATGAATTTTGTCAGAAAAATAAAAAAATTTAACTAATGTAAATTATGAAGACCTTCTTCCAAATAAAATGTTTATTTTGTCTAATAGAACATATAATAGTAAAAAATTTACATTTAAAAAGGGTTCACCATATATAGGTGATTAAATTAATTTTTAAAAAATATTAGAGAATTTTATGATTAAAATTGGATTTATTCCCATTTTAAGCCTCTAAAAGTTATTATAAGAAGTTAAAAACATTTAATAAATTTTTTAACATAATATTGTTATTTTATTTCATTATTTCCAAAACAACTGCATGGAGATAATGACCGTTTAAAATAATAATAATAATAATCAATTATTTTTTGGTATATCTCAATCATGTGTGCAAAATAAGATTTAGGAGAACCTGATTGTTGTATATCTAGCACATTATCGGAAATATCATCCCGTATTAAGTAGAATTCATATCTAAATAATTAATGTTAATATATAATAAAATATATTATTCTATACTTACTAGAGATGTTATATCCTTCCCCACTTTTGGAAATTGCATCCTCACAATTTTATTCACTTATCAAATAAGTGGGGTTATTTCTTCCCCATATCATTTTTAGATTTCTATGTTTACTCATCAACCATATGGGTTTTCTATAAAACCCTAACCTAATGAATCACCTTATTTAACAAAACATTATCTCTATGGCCAATAATACGGACTTCATGTTCCTCATAAATATGATTATCTTCCAACTAAAATTGTACAAGACTCAAAACATGAGATAGATATAGTAAATACTTTCTCAACATTGAAACCTGATAAACATTGTGTAACTAGGATAAACATGGATGTAAATCCACTATCTAGGTAACTGATCCTTCTTTCTCCATGATTTCATAATGTCCAATGAACTGCAGAATCTTCTTTCCTTTCTTAAAAAAATGCATCACACTTTTTCATGATAATGAATTGAGAATGAAATGAGCACCTACCTTGAATTAAAGATCCTTCCTCCAGTTGATGGTATAAATTTTCTACCTGCTCTAAGCTGTACTCATGTGTTTCTGAATCAAAAAAACTTTTTCTTCCAAATTATCTACAATTTCTAGTCCAATTAACATCCTTTCACCTACATCATCCCTAAAATCTTGAGTTTGTTACCTCTATTAATATAATACCTCAAACAGTACCATATGTATACTAGAGGGACACTATTTTTATAAGAAAACTGAACAAAAGAGATATGGTGATCCTATCTTCCCTAGTAATCCACTGGACAAGCACATATGATATCCTCTATTTTCTGAATTTTTTATTCTAACAGCTCGTCAGATTGAGGATTAAATGCTATATTTAAATTTAATTCAGTTGTGAATGAATTCTTGAAGAACCTTCCAAAAGATAAAATTGAACCTAGGATCGTGATCTGAAACAATATACATGGGAACTCCATTTAACCTAACCATATCTTTAAGATAAAACTGATAAGGTTGATCTATAGAAAATGTATCTCATATATGTTGAAAATTATAATATTTGATCAATTTATCAACAAAAATCCGAATCAAATTATTAAACTTAGAATTCTTTCATTGTCCTACTATAAAATCCATGGATATATTTTTCCATTTCCATTATAATACTAGAAAAGGATAAGTATCCATTTTGGTACCTACCACTCTATTTTTTCATGTTCACTAGTTAAAAAATTCATATTAATGTCAACAATATCAATTTTCATTTCATCCCACCAGTAATACTCCTGAATAACTCTATACATATTACTACTACTATGATAAACTGAAAATGGTGAACTATGAGCTTCACATAACTACTCTTTCTCCAAATTTGAATCATAAATAACACATCAACTTTTATTAAACCTCAAAAAATAGTCTTTATCAATGTTAAATTCAGAAAACGTACCCTTCTTAAACAATTATTCATTTTTTCTGAAATTCACTATCGTCCTTAAACGATTTCTTAATTTTTTATAGTAGAGATGATTGAATTGAAACTTAGATCAAAATTGGGGAATTTTATAGACAAACAACATCCATGAAAAATTTCATCTAATCATTAATCAAAGTGTTATATTCCAAATTTAACATAGTTAATGTTGCATTATTTTCCAACATAAAGCATCAACCACTTTGTTTTCTCTTCTTGGATGGTATTAAATCATGAAATAATAATCCTTGATTTGTAAAAAACATATTCTATATCTAATGTTAAACACTTTTTGAGTGAATATATACATCATTGTTTTGTGATCTTTATATATTTCACATTTTACTATATACATATGGTGCCTCTAAATTTGTAAAGAAAAAAATAGTTACTAATTTTGAATATTGTTTAGTGTAATTTAACTCATGAGTTCTCAACTACCATGAAGCATAAGAAATTAATTGATCATTATACCATAGGAAACAACCAATTCCTTTCAACTAATCATCACTGTAGATAACCAATTCACCATTTCTGGATGGCAGTTCCAAAATTTGGTCATTCACCAATCATCTTTTTAGTTCATGAAAATATTCATCGCATTCATTTGTCTAAATGAACATAACACCTTTTCAAGTTAATATAGTCATTAATCCAGATAACCGTGATATTTTTTTCAACAAACATCTTTTAATAACCTTTAGAACCATAAAAACTATGAATCTCAGTTATATTTGTATTTCACTACCATTCTTCAATAAATTTTAATTTAGCAGGATTAATAGTTATGCCATATTTAGAAACAATGTGTCCAAGGAATTAAATTGTTTGTACACAAAACTCACACTTTCTGAATTTCACTTACAATTTATTTTCTTTTAATGTTTTAAATAAAACCTATAAATGACATTCATTCTCTTCATTATATTAAGAATATATCAAAATATTATTAGAAAACAGAACCAAAAAATTATTCAAGAACTCATAGAATATTCTATTCAAGGGATCCATGAATATTGAAAGTGAATTAGTTAACCCAAATGGAATAACTAAAAATTAATAATATAAATATCTAATATGAACTATGGTCATGAATATGTGTTCTTCCATTACATTCAACTGATGGTACCCTGACAACAATTCCACCTTCGAAAAATATTATGCTCCCCGGAGCTGATAAAACAAATGATCAATATGAGGCTAAGGATACTTTTTCTGAAGAGTGAGGTTATTAAATTCTATGTAATAAATTATATGTATTATTTAACCATCATAATTTTTAACAAATAAGACACTATCACCCCATGGTGATTTGCTAGGTCAAATAAATCCTTTATCAAATAACTCATATAATTTCTTTTTTAACTCTACAATTTCAATATGAGTCATTTGATAGGGGGTTTCAATATTCTCTTAGCATAAAAAACTAAGTCAATAGTAAATTCAACATCCCAATTAGTTATATTACTAGGAAATCATCAATAAAAACATCAATACAATCATTGACCATTGGAATGACATTAATCTAAAAAGTTCCCTTGTTTTCAAAAATATGTGCAAGATAAAATTCATTACGAACTTTCAATAGTTTCCCATATATTTGATAGGTTATCAATTGTAACAGTTCATTACTATACAAAAAAGATATTCATTTTGAAAATAATCTTATTTAGACCCATAGTCAGTCATTTCATGGAAAACAAAAATCCAATCAATACCCAAGAATAACATCAAATTCCTCTAGTGGTAGGACAATAATGGTTGCAGATAAATTCTTTCCAGAGACAAGGATATGAAGATACATATAACAACTATTTGCATCAATAAAATCCCCTTGTGTTTTTACAATAATTTATGGATTCATTTATTGAGGAAGAATTCTTAATTTACTAAAAATATTATCAGAAATGATGGAATGTTTAGTCCTTGAACCAAACAAAACATTGGAATAATATGAAAAAACAAAAAATATACCTTATACCACTTCATTCGGTGGACCAAAATCTTCTTAAGTAGTTTCAAATGATTTCACCAAACCCTTCTTTTTATAGTTTGACCTATTCTCTTCACTTGATTTCTTTATTGGATACTCGTTTGCAAAATGGCCCGTCTCATTCTACTTAAACATTTTACTAACTATAAATCAGATTTTGTCTCACCATTATCATTATGTTTTCTAGTAAAATTAAGAACCTTATGTCTCATTTTAACACATTGGAAGAACATACCATAATTCAAAAGGTCTTCCCTAGTGTGTTTTTATCATAATTTTCTTAAACATTAAAATTAATTTTCTTACCATTAGAATTTTTTGTTGTATTATTCCCTTCACCTACCACCTTGAAATATTATTCTACTATTTTACAGTGAACACCTAATCATCGGAAAATTCCATTTCCAAATTATCCACACAATGAACAATTTTTTCATAACTTTTAAACTCATGAGATTCTAATTACTTTTGATACATTGTATTTAATATTGAGTAAAAAACGTTTAATTTTACTATTGATATCTCAGATGAAATTTGGAATGTACCTTCCGAGTCGAGTTAATTTTACATCGTATGCAACTACTAAGTCTACATCTTTCTAAATTCCATGAATTTTTTTCCATTCATTATCGAACCACCATGAGGAAATATATCTCAAGAAGTATACATGTTAATTTAACCCAATCCATAGAATGTAGCTCCTCAATATTAGTGATATTATTAACCATCAACCCCCACTGATCAAATACACCTTCAAAATGATAAACAAAAAGACTAAACATTTGATTGTTTGAATACCCCATGACATAAAAAATAGTTTCTAGTGATTTAATCCATAGTTTAGATAGCATGAGGTCAGATTATCCAATAATCAATGGAGCATGTTGCCTTAGGAAATGATCCACTACCAATGTGTTCCTATGTGGTTGATCTAGATTATATCATGCATGGATACCACCACCATTTACAGATCAATTCAATTATTCCAACACATAAAAAACTATTCAGTTTTTATTATGACCATCTTGGATTGCTGATTTGGAATATCGTTTTCCTCTGGATTTCATCCCAGTATAGCTTCCTGATTTCTTCTAAGAAAAACCATTCTGAATATACATATCTTAGATGAAGAAACATTGAAATATTTAAATGCTCTATCATTTCAATTTGAACCTAAAGTAAAAATAATTTATACATATTCTCTTAACAAAATACTAACCCTTATTGTTATTTAAACAGACCTATGATACCAACTCTAATGTCAGAGACTCAAACATTACATAATCGTTAGTTAATTAAAGATTCACATTGAGGACCTTTATAGGTTTAGAGTTTTAAATAATTATGACATATCTAATACGTAAAAAGTAAAATTTAAAAAAATTAGATACCAAAAAAATAGTATCAATTTCTTCCATAATATAATAATTTTAACAGTAAAAATGATTTCTTTTTCTTGAAAAAAAACTTTCATAGTGTCTTCCATTATTTTAGCCATACTTATACTCTTTTAAAACATTTCAAAAACATTAGATGAGGACAAGAAGCACTATAATGGATTAAAAATAATGAAATAAAATGTTAATAAATGAATATTTATTAACTTATTAAACCATAATAATCCTGAGAATCTTCTTAGAACTCATAAATCGTAAAGGTAACTATTGGAATCCATATCATTCTAACATTATCAATTTCACAGCAACATAGGGTGTACCAAACATGGTTATGTTTGGAATACCAATCACATTATATTCCATAAATATTATAGGAGAAACATTTTCATTTAACTCAGTCTCATTACCCAATGCATTGGAGAGAAATCAAGGGCTCAGATAACCACATTTTACAATGAAACCAAACATATACATAAGCAATGCACATGAACTATTACATAATCATAACACATAAATAATTTATAAATGGAAAATAACATTTCCACATTGAAATAATATGATATAATTAATATAATCAATCTATTATCAAAACAATTTATAATACCAAAATACCCAATAATGGAATTTGGTAGTTACTTTTCAATTAAAAATATTACGGAATGTATTGTAATACAAATACCAAATAATTCCCATTGAGGCCTAAAGGTCATTGTCACCACATATGTTAAAAAACATTCATTTCATCCTTTAGAAAAATTATTAGTATATAAAAGATTATGTTTGAAACATGTTGAATGAAATTAAAATCCCATGGGAATGATTATACATTGTATAAATGAAGGCGGTGTATATTATTGAAATACACCTTAATAAAAGGAGACCAAACCAAAGTCACTTACTGTGAGTCTGACTCATCAAGTAAAATCTACAATTTCATGAATAATAATATTTGGTTAATTTCTACATTCATGGGAATATTTTTCATGTTTATTATTTATTTTATATCTCTTATCACCATGGTTTAAAATTATATAATTATTTATGTTCATATTGGATGTTTTGTCCATATTAGATAATTAAGTGAAATATAAACATGGTTTTGATATCAATTTTACATTATTCAGAATTCAATAATCTCTTGGATAATATTCAGAAAATTATTATAATATTTATAAATAAATTATACCTCTAAATCCATCAATGATGTGTGTTCATGAAAAATGTAGAATGTCATAATTATAGAGACAGTAATATGTACATACACATGAGTAATGTTTTTAAATTTTCCTTGATCATTATATAAATTATTTAAGTATTATTTTATATTTCTATAATTATAATAACATAATTAATATTATATTAATCATTTAAATACACATTTATATATCATATATATGATGTTATGAATTAAAACGATTCACATTACTTTATTGTGGTGATAGTTCACACGTACGCCAGAATGACTTTATCATTTGAATGTGAATCAAAAGTACAAACTTCATTGATACATTATTATCATATAATGAATTTTTTTCCTTGAATATCACATATGATGATTAATTTAATTATTATAACCTATCTTGAGAGATAGTAATGAAAAATTAATTACATCCATTGACGGAGTTGATAGTTCATATGTACATACAACCGATTAATTCCATTCCCATTTGTCGTAGGTAGAGATGAGTCTGTGTGATGATAATAACATAATAAAATCTTATTTTATTGAGGATAATAGATTTATTATCTCATCATGTTATTATAAGACTTGAAGGATGTCGAAGAAGAATAAAATAGAAATACTTAATGAAAACGATACATCTTCTTCAGTTGATCACCCTTGAGAAACACCTTAATACTGAAAAGAAGGGTGTTATGCCTAAAATAAGACCTCAAGAACATGAGGTGGTACTTTTGGGATATTTTTTGGAATATAATTTGTGAACCAAAAGGAATTGGAAGTGTTATTTTTATAGATGAGTGGGTACCTTATTATCGGAGAGGGGAGAAGTACACTTGGGAACACGTAAAATATTAAATTATGATAAATTAATTTCTTAGTCCAAATGATTCAAATTTGAGTTATATTGAAGATAATATGAGTATGGTTTGAAATAATCTCATCCATTTATTTTTATAGATGTATTTATATTATTTTAAACCATATCTTTTTGGTCTACCCATAATTATTCTCTTATAATTGTAATTGTGGTAAAAATATATTAAATATTACGTGGCCATAAATTTTACTTATATTGAGTAAATTTTGAATAATAGGATACCTAAGGAACTTTTATACATTTTTATACTCATTGTGTAATATTAAAATATTTTTAGGATATTTAAATAATTTATTAAATTTTTATTTTTATAAAATATCAACGATGTCAATTTTTAAATAATTCATTTTATTAAAATTAATTAAAATCCAAAAAGTTATATAAATTCAAACCAACCCATTTAATAGTCTTATAAAATGTCATATTAATCTATAATATTCTTGGATGACATAAATTATTTCACATAATACTTATTTTAATGATTATATTATCATTTATTTGATTCCTTTACTAATAAGTAAATCACTGCATCATCATTATGAAGAAATTAAATTAAATTATTTATTATCTAATAATAATAAATAAAATACCATGATTTAGGTAATTATTTTTTATTTCTAATAACTATTTATTGATAAATATATCACTTATATAACCTAATATTAAATTTTTATTTTTTAGTATGTTCCATGTTAATGATTAATTTTTTCATTACTTTAAGTTAAATGTTATAGATTTATTAATCACACCCAGGAGGCTTTAAAATTCCAATTTTTCAACCCAAGGGTTTTTTTTGTACATATATCATCCAATAATATTTGGGAAATTGTTGGGGTAGTTTTGTGTTATTATAATATTATTTTTAGCATTGTTTACCAGATTAACCCTTTAGCTGTGGTAAATTTAATAATAATGTAACAATTCGCCAAATTTTTTTTGATCCAATCAAAACCCAATTTTTCAAAATAATTAAAATTATGTATTTTTGATATTGAAAATTCAATTCACATATGTGGAATGATTAAATTTAAAATTAATCCTATTACCGGAATGATAAAATGGGGTTTTTAACTATAAAACCCATAAAAATTGACATGTTTTTATATAAAAATTCAATTTGAAATACCTCCAAAAACCATCATTGGATTAAATAATAAAAAAATAAACCAAATATATTTTAAAATAAAATCAAATGATAATTAAAAATACAAATAAATTAGATGAAAATGCGGTTTTGAATCAAAATACAGTATTTTTCACTATTCATTTAAATATGTACTTTATCAGAAAAATACCTAACCTATAACCAAGGTGAATTTTGATTCCCTATATCAAAATAATTTTTTTAAATAAAACATATTAAATTGAAAAACTATATTTAAAATGGGTATTCCCTCAAAAGGTTGTAAAACTACAATTTTCAAATTATTAGAGTATTTTATGCATAAAATTGGATTTATTCCCATTTTAAGCCTCTAATTGTTTTTACAAAAATGAAAAAAACGCATGATAAAAATTAATATGGTTGTTTCTATTATTTAAAGACTATACATTTTCTAGAAAATATCTACCATTTAGTATAATAATTTGAATAATATAATATTTTTTATCATATCTCAAATCTTGTGGGAAACATTCGATTTTGGAGAAACCTATTGTTGCATGTTGGGTACGCCATCCAAAATAGCATACCCTTTTAAGTAAAAATCACATGTAATTAATAAATATTAATAGATATGAAAATGTATTATTCTATAATTACCTGAAACTTAATAAAGTAAACCAATTATAGATTTTTCATCCACTTTTTTATATCCATAGAATGTTTTTACTACTAGAAAACAACACACTCTATACATTAAAATTTGTTAGGATATTTTGTATTTTTATACATATAATTTATGGTTCAAATCTATTTTAATAATAAAAATTCCCAAATATAAATAAATTCTATTACTATAATAACTAAGGTGACCAAAGAATAACATACATGTATAATCCATCATTTTAAATGAAAATTTAAAACATCACATAATAATTCACACCCTAATAACTGTAATATTTGAGTGTATTTTGAGACTAGATACATAATAAAATTATTTCATGAATTATATTTAGTATCACATAAAATGATCTTCTCATATAGTCCCCTTCATAGATATATCATTTTTAACACCTTTTCTCATAATATGGGGAGATCTAAACATTGGAACGAGTGAGCTCATATGCATAGTAATGGTAAATATGGAAAATATTAATTGATTATTATAAGTGAACATAATATGACCATAAGGGTATGAGATAATAATCAATTTATATATAACATTATCATTTGAGAGTCATACAAAAAAATTCATAGTGTAGAAATAATAATTTGTGGGATAAAGGCATGGAAAAAAATGTTAGAATTATAAGAGTGCAGAAATTTTGTTAGCAAATGATGATCCATGATAGTAAATATTAAGAATAAGAATATGATATAAAATTTCATCATACTCATAAGAATATGAATCGATAACATTATGAAAAAATATAATTTAAATAAAATTTATGAATTATTTAGTAAAGATGAAAATAATTTCCACAAATCATGTTGTGAACAAACAAATACTCATGCAAAAAATGGTGAAAATTTAAATAATTCACATAAATATACATACTTATCTCATGAGTAATAAAACATTATCTAATGTATTCAAAGGATTTTTATATATATACATATATAGTGATCATGATTTTTGTACATAGATATTACATATTATTGGATTAATATTAACTTGATTTTGAAAATACCAACCTATGGACTTTAAAGGTTTAGTATATTTAAAGACTAGACACAAAATGCTTTAATTTGTTAAATTATCTTTAATATCTCCCATAAATATTATCAATCATATTACTCTTCTTAGACATACCCTATATAAAACCATTCACCATAACATGATGAAATGAGACATAACAAATGGTGGGCTCGTATTTTCAATGAGGGAAGAAAAGGAATATATCTATGATTGGTTAAGTGTAACATGAGAATAAGGAAATGAGAACATGAGCTTAATATTTGAAAATAATACAATGCATATCATAAATAATAATCTTGAGTCATGGAAAAAATATTAGATGTTTATAGTAAATGAATCATAATGAAATAAAATAACATGATCCCTTGAGAAACACGTAAACATTTTAATGTGGTAAAAACTAAAACATATAACATTGTGAAGATGTGAAAATAAAACCATGTAAACTTATTACGTTAGGGTCATGAAATAAGTCCCTCCCATAAAATAATGGACATTAAATAAGGTTCATTTATAACAATATAAACATAAAAAAAGACCAATACCTAATATTTATGATTTTAAATGAATTTCCATGCATAATATTATGGTCAATAAAACCAGGTCCACACATATCCTTACAGATAAGAAAACATTGTCCTTCCCAAAAATTGTGAAAAAAGTTCAAGTTCACGCATAACATATTTATATCACGAGTCATCCATCGTTAACCAAAAAAATTTTTGGATTTAAATGTACCTAGATATTATATGATATTAATTCAATCATATTATAACCATTAGATCATAAATTATTCATCCAATATCAAGACACTTGGAGAAGAAATTTTTTTCATAAACCTTTCAACATTCTATCATAGAATAACACATTGAATGTAAATTGGGTTCATAAACATATATCGTCATAATCAGAAACTATTAAGAAAAATAATAACATTAGTATCATTGGATCATATCCCAAGTAAAGAATATGTAACATTAAAGGATTTAATATTTACATATAATTGACTTTAATAGATATTCAAAATATTTCTTGTGGAAAACATCTTGTTTATTTTTAAAACAACAACTTTAAAATATAAAAATATCCTAAATATTAATGAAAATGTTTTTCTTTAAAAAAATGTTGGAAAAATTAAATATAAATTTCAAATCATTTAGCATTCACTGTGGTAGGGAATTTGGTTCATGCTCTGTACATTGAAATAAATATTTCATTCACATTTTTTGTCAAAAAGAAAAATTACATCATTCAAAAAACAATATAAATTTTTCTTTTAAACCATTTTATAAACTAATAAAATGGTGAAAAATCAATTGAAAAATCATAGAATAATTTCTAAAACTTTATTGAACACATATTCAGAAAACATGCAGATAAAAGAAGAAGGGTTTTCCCTTAAGGATAATAAAATTGTCTTTTTTCATTAAAAATATTCTTTTAGACTCTTGAGTACATACAATGATAGAAATTAAAGGATAATATTTATTATCAATAAATAAAAATTAGATAACAAAATTCAAGATATTATTGAGAATTATATCATGATATTTCATCATTGTAAAAGTAATAAATAACAATCCTGATAAAAAATGATTTTGTAACATAAATCCATTACCTCAAGTCCAATTTTTCTCTAGATGAGTTAAAAACCCATGTATAATAAATATATATTTATAATAAAAGTATTATATAACCATGAATATTTATATAATTCCAAAAAAAATTTATTATAACATTTTCACCCATTTATTAACTATTTGTTATTAAAATCACTATTTTGAGTAAAAACCACTTCATTTTTCATGCATGTTTCACTTCAGAGTTCCGAGTACTTATTATTTTTTCATGGTAACAACAAATTTATAATTTTAATCATGAAATATATATCATATATATTAATTATATTATACATATATTCATCAATAAAATCAAGAGAATGAAAAATGAATAACACCGCTCACTGAGACGGTAGACCGTACATACGTAATAAATTTGTTTTCACTATTCCCCATATGGAATGAAATAAAGGTATATAATAATTATCCTTTACAGAATAGTTATTATAACATATATAAAATACATATTCATCAGATTATTATTTATTATCATCCATGTAAATTAGAAATGACAAATTAATCATATCACTTCATGGAGGTTGTAGTCCACATGTAAGCACAAGAAACATAATCACTCTCTAGTGGATTGTAATGTAAGTATAGAGATATGATATTATAATTAAATAAGAATAAATGTCAAAAATATAATACATATTCATTAAATGGTTTATAATGACTATCTATGAACGATAGGGATGGAAAATGAATTGTATCATTGTGTGGAAATTTTAAGTCATACATACACACGAATGATACATTAATTTCTCATTTTATATAAGAGGATATAATAAAAGTGGTTGAATAAACATATTAAAATTTCAGTTAGTTTAGGACACATAATTTATTATTTTATGATAAAAAATATATATTTTATGTGGGTTGAAAAAGAATGAAATTGAAAGAGGTTTGATAACCTGATTTCCCATTCTTTAATAGGCCTCTTTTAGATCCTTTATTAAGGACCTTATGAATTTTATTTTAAGAATTATAACACCTATAATTAATTTATATGGATGTAAAAATTATAATTTGGTAATATTTTGTTGATATAAAAAGTTGAAAGTGTTTTAATGAAGATAAACGATTTGTTCACTGTAATAATTGATTATTGGGTCACTTTTGGAATTTCATAAAAGATTAAAATGTAAAAAAATAATTCTCTTGAAAATGCAAAAAAAATTATATATATTTTAATATAATGTGTTATTTTGTTTATATACCATCATCAAAAAATTTGGGTGGGTTTAATTGGTATTTTAAACGTTGTTTTTGGTCAAACCGCTTTGCCAAAAAATTTTAACCTTAGCTATTTTTATTTCATTTTCACACTTAAACAGTTTTTATTTTAATTAAAAGGGGTAAATTGGATAATAAAAGGAAATGTGATGATATTTAAAATAATATATTTTACACTTTGTCATGTTTTCATATTTTTATGTTTTATAAAATTTTTAATAAATTATTATTTTGATAAAATATTAATAATATCATTCATAAAAATATTCATTAAATTTATATTTAATTAATTTATTAAATATATTGAATTTGAATGTAATCGTTTAAAATTCCCAAATATTTCATAATTATCTATAAAATTAACAAAAAAATTTACTTAAATATTTTTAATTTTAGTATTTTTTAATCTGATTATTTTATTTTTCTATTAATTTAAAAAATACTTTGTGGGCATTGCGTAAGAATTTATTGAAATTATTCAAATAAAATTATAAATAAATTAATATGATAAAAAATATTTCTTCATTTAAAATAAAAATTCAGAACTAAACATGATCTATTTCATTACTGTGTAAAAATATTAGAACTGTTAAACATAGAAGAGTGGGATTTTGTATCAATTCTTGACATAAATAAATATAAACATCATTATCAAAGAAATTTAGAACAAAGTGGACATTTATTCAATATTTCGATATAAATGGATGCACAGAACACATAAAATAGGATTAAAGAAAAGTTTGATATTAATTTTTAGTCATTATAATATAACTTGTAACCTTAACTACCCAATTTATCATTACTAGGTGCACATATTTAATAAAGATACTATTTATAATGAAAAAATAGATTGTATTTAATAAATTTTATTTCTCTAATTATATATATGGTTTTCATTTTTAAAAATTTAGTATCTATAAATGGAAGAAAAATAATTTATAATGGAAATTATAAATGCAACAATGATAATTTTTTTAGAAAAATACCGGGTTAAGTAAAAAGATGTTTTTATTCTAAAGTCAACCATAGAATTGAAATTAATTAAATTCAGTAAATTAATAATATAATTAGAAATGTATTTTTTCTTTAAACCCATTTTAAAACCAAATGGTTCTTTTTAATTATTGATATTAAAATAATTTTTTCAGTAAAAATCTACTCTTTTCACTATTCACTTTAAAATCACATTTATAAAATCCCATATAAATTACCGTAATATAATTTTGTTATACATATTTCACAAATTAAGGTCATCTAATTAGATAACAGTTTCTAAAATTTCTAGAAATTAATATTAGTATATTTTCACAAAAATAAAATATAAAAAATCATAAATAAAATTTATTTTTAAAGAGTTAAATGAGTACTAAAAAGTAAGATCTTATTTTCTAATAATTAATTAATATATTATTATTGTGTAGGAAAATTATATATATTTCATAATGTGTTTAATTCAATCCATACACACTAATATAAAGTATATATTAATCCTATACTAATATTTAAGAGTTTCTTTAAGCTTAGTGTTGTAAGTTTTATATGTTATCATACATTTTTCTCTTTTAAAAACATAGGGTGCTGAAAAATTGGACGCTATGTATCGAATAATGAGAATGCATAGTTATATAAGACAAAATATAATAAAATTATACATAATTCTTTTATAGATTAATAAACTCATCGAAATAGAGGGGCTTCATGAATATTTCATTAAAATAACAGCATAAGACATCCATATAATTAATTAGAATAAAGTCATTAGATAATATCATCAAATAAGAATAACAATCACTAAAGTAAATTGACATAAATTAAAATTAATTTTTTAAAACAATTAAAAATGTTCTCTGAAAATTAAACAGAAAAATCCATTTCTTTTTGTAACATTTAAGACTAAAAATTCCCAGTACAATGGGAATAATATTTTCTTTGAAAAACAATGTAAACATGTGATGAAATCATGATAATGTAGAGAAATAATGATAGAGGGAAAGATTTATTAAATTTTAAAGGTTAAATAAAAAATTATTTTTAGAGTTTTCAATGACATTATGACGTTACAATTCCAGGAATCTTTTAAAATGTTCCATTAAAACCCATTGTAAACTAAGTTGAATATATATTTAATTGAATTTATAAAATCATTATTGTTTATATAAGAACATTGTTGAATCAACATAAATAACATGCATATGGAGTAAAAATATTTTAAACCTAAAATAAGAAATATGGAAGGTCTTTCCATAAAATAATATATCTTTCGATTAGAGTAGTAAAGTGGGGAACAATTGAAGGAATAACTGGAAACCCATAAATAAAAATTAGAAAGGAAGTAGATGTTGTATGAGTGTAATAAC
The DNA here is from genome assembly GCA_963277665.1 of Viscum album. Classification (NCBI taxonomy): domain Eukaryota; kingdom Viridiplantae; phylum Streptophyta; class Magnoliopsida; order Santalales; family Viscaceae; genus Viscum; species Viscum album. The sequence goes on from OY728150.1 coordinate 1,597,922,681, forward strand.
ATAGGATTTACCCTAGGGGAATTTGAAACAAAAACAATATCAATAATAGGAAAGAATATAATCATATAACATTAAAGAAAATTTGAATTAAAACCCATTGAAAGAGAGAACATGAAATTAAAATGTACTTACCATGAATAAAGGTTAATTATTTCATAATATTTAAATTGGGTATAAAATTAACTATATAATATAAAACACGGTTCACAATATGAAACATGTCTCGAAAAAATGACATTGAGGCAAAAAACCCATACAAAGGTCCTAACATTTGATGTAAGAATCAATTAATGAAGTTATTATGTGAAAAAAATGAAAATTCAGAAAATATAATATAAATACTAAATAAAACAATCATAGGATGTAACACACATAATCTTTGGAAATTTTTGTCAATGAAGAGGTAATATAACCCAACAAAAAATTGAATTTATAATCTCCTTATGAAATTTAAAATCATAAACCCATTTTATTTTAAAATGTTATATATTTAGAAATTATATTAAAGATCAATTATTGTATTCCATTTCATGTAGTGGTAAGGATTTACTCACATAAGTTTGGTGTTGTGTGCATCAAACACGATCGAGTGTGAAGATTTTATTTCAATTAAAAGTAGATTTTGAAATCACAAGGTGTTATAGTAATAAATTCTAAAATTATTTCTATATTATTACTAAAAATCATTAAACTCTGGAGAAACTATAGTCACATTATATGATTGAGTAAAAAAATGACCTCCACAATCTTCATGTTTATTTTTAATCTATATAAAAAATACAATTACCATCTTAAATGATAAAGTCCCCTCCTATGTATATCTATCATTTAGCTCCTAAAATCTGTGTAAAATTCCCAATAAGAATCTTTAACATCTATAAAAAGTAATTGGATAGAATCATTTAGTTTTTATTGATGTGATTCAATTCTCTGTAAAGAGGGTTTTGACCATGAAAAGATGTGGGAAGTGTTGGTTTGGGATCAAATATCAGTGATCGACTAGATATGTACCTCTTATAGTTAAACATTTATGATCTACTAAATGATGAATTAATACCAAACATCAATAAAAACCTAAAGGAAATCAATGTTTCTTAACCTATTTATTAATAACATAAGTTAGGTATGCCGAAAATGTCTATGAATTCACAGCGAAGTGTAAATAGGTTGACCTTATTTTACACTCTATATCATAGAACAAAAAATCTATAAATCACATTGAATTCGTAATATAGGTGTTATAGGAATGATTTTATCCAATATATAATGTTGGTGAAGAATATCCCCATCATGTGTATTTCTGAGGTTGGAAAAAATATACCAATTGCACACCTATAATCTCACATACCATAGAGATGACTCTAGATGCTCATATACAATGAATCATTTAAAATTAATATTCAAGTTAGTGTGATATTTCGTCACTATTTTTTAGATATATGAGGTATATATGAGTATGATAACTAGTTTAATTAGTGGGAAAATCCCATTTTCTATTATTTTATGAGACATTTCCAGTGATATTGATCAATTGAAGGGATACTATAGGACATCTCTTAGAAATATTCAACAAAAATTCCGCTAGTGAATGCCCTTAACATATGTATGGGTTAATTATTACATTAATATCCTCTCCACTTTATGTTTTAAAGGGTATGAGTATCCTGGAAAAGCACTATGATATCATCAGAAAGAAAACTAATGCTCAAAGATTCGAAAGAATTTTTATATCAAAAATACCAAAATATGATTCTAATTGACAAGTGTGGTCAAAAATAATTTATTCACAATTATAAAGAGAATCGTAATTTCATATATTTTTGGGACATAACAACTACAAAAATATTTTTATTTTTTTCCCTTTCAATAAATTTCAATTGACTATAAGAGTTATTTCTAACATAATTACCTACTACAAAAATATATGAAACACCCCAATTTTCCAATCATTCCAATAATGGTTATAAATAAATATGAAAAGGTTTTACAACATATTAATGCTAATATATTCTATACAGGGTCTAATTTTACCAATATTCAGGGATAAAAACATTAATTACAACTTAAAAATCAATATCATCCACTACCTTAAAGATGATAATGATTTAGAACCCACAAAAAATGGTATCAATAAATGTCATTCTATATATACCTTTTTATAAAAATGGAATTTTTTTTCTGGTGCTTTTTTGAAATATATTTTTAGACATGGGAAAATATATCATTTTTTTATAAAAAAAATTATATGTTACTTTTTTCCAACCTGGCTTGCCACTTTGCCCCATGTCAAAAATCCAATCTTACTTAACATGCTTTCACCATACTGCTATCACAACCAAACTAACTCACTACTTAACCCACTCTCATGACACCCCCTCTCACCCACTCCCTAACCCCTTTCCTTATACTCCGATCACCCCTCAATCTACCCTCCAAAACTCACATCTCACTAGCATCCCTAGAAATCACCTCTCGCCTACCTCCCCATAGAAACATGAAACCATTCCCCTCTAACACTCATTGGTCAACCACTACATGCATTAAAATAATACATTTCACTAGATTCTTGAACTTATGATACATAAGTTATTATGAAACTCCATGATGACTTATTCAAGTATTTCTTATTGTCAACTTATTATATTATCATTAATTCTAAATAAATAGAATTATAATTTTATATATTAATATAAAAATATATTACTAATTTAATATATTAATTAATTTATTAATATCTAAATTAATATATATTAATTTTTAATTATTTTTATAAAATTATATATTCATGCCCCCTGAGGAAGCCAAGGTGGAGGGGGGTTATTGTGTCGGATGTGGTCGTCGAATCTGGTCTTGCACCATGTTCATGTGTTGTAACCAAAAAACAAAAAAAAAGTAATATGTATTATATAAAATAACTTTGTATATATATTTGTGTGTGTGTGTGTGTTTGTACTTATAAATTAATATAAATATTCTTATAAATTTAATATATATATCTGTCTGTATGTGTATTAATTTATATATTAATGATAATTTATTTAGTTATCATATATGTATTTAAATATATATATATATATATATATGACATTTTTATTATTTTTATACAAAATAATAAGCATTCAATTATATTTAGAAATTGATATATATATATATTATGTTCATATGTTTTTCTGTTTATATATAAATGCATATGAGTTTATATATTTTATAATATATTAAAATATTAATTTACATTTAAAAATATTTATGTATATTAATATATATATATATATTATTTAAAATCTATATATATATATACATACATTATAACTTAATACACACACACATATATTAACTAATATATTTCTGTGTGTGTGTCTATATTTAATTTATTATTAATATACGTATAAAAATATATGTGTTGATATTTTTTATTTTTTTAATATTATTAAATATATATTAATATCTTGAATATTTTTATTATTATTAATCACATCTATAAAAATGACTAATTAACTACACTTATGATTTGATTTCATGTGTCTATGTTTATATGTATGTACCTGTGAGTATGTGAGTGTTTTGATAATATATGAATAAAAATTATTTGTAATTTTATGTAAAACATTTGTAAAAATATACACATATAATAACATTTAATTTAATATTTTATATTATCACATTTAAAAAATAGGTATAAAAATTTAGTCACGTTAAAGAAAATGGTTAATTAAATTTTATCCTTATCTTTATGGTGAGATGATTTGTCTATGTTTTTATTGATATAAGGATAAAATCATAATTAATTATATTTTAGAAAACATAGATAAATCATAATGTATCTACATTTTTTAGAAATCATAGATAAAAGTAGAGCTTATTTCCTATTTTTTGAAGTGGTATAACTACAACTACTAATGCCCAAGGGCCTAATCCCCATATTTATTAAGAGGAGATGTACTATTATTGAAAGGTACTCAATTACTTGAGACACATGATTATAGAATACAGACTAAAGGTAAATGGAAAACCCTTATTCCATAAGACACACAAGTTGTTTCATTAGATCTATGTAAGAACTAAAATTTATATTAAGGTATAGAACCATTTATTTTCTATTTAATTACTTGGTTAATTCATTATATGAATGTCAAGTATGGTTATGGTGGAAACATGGTGTACGAGTCTCATAAGATTCCCTAAGACACATCTTTTTGAGGAAACAGCTATGTCTTATGGTTGTTTTAATCCTTATATTTCAATTTGTATGGTAGGAGAAAATTGTGTTGTGTGTTTTAGTGAACAACAGAGGGTCAGATGATTTTCTTTAACCATTCACTCAGGAATAATGGCCGTGTGATTTGAGTCAGACATATGAATAAGGGGATTTTCGTGGGTTGTGAAAAGTTAGTCAAACCATTCACCTAGCCCATGTGAGGGGTCTTTTGAGGAAGTGCATGGTGAATGGTTTGACTAACCATGTAGTTAACGTATGGGAACCATTTATAGTTGGATAAAATTACATTTTCTCTCTATAGATCATTAATAAAATGCTCATATTTTTTAACAGCACATTGTTGGCTCCCCTCCTTTATGTTGATAGCTCTTCATCCCATGGAATCCACCAAGGATTGTTGTATGCTTCTTTATCTAATCTCAGAATCAATATTTTTTTATCTCAATAGATTCATAATAGTTACCACTCCACTCCTTAGGATCATATTTTTCATTCTTCTTCCTATCAATGATATTATTTTTGTGTGACCTCATATTACTTATTTATAGGGTGTTCTTCTATTATTATATTCTATTTTGATCCATAAAATCCAATGACTAATACTAAACATGAAATCTACTACATGCATAATGTAGGAGTTCTATGACTTTTCCTTTATATTATCACATATTATAAACTTTTTTTGTTGGAACATGTCAATTTCACTTGGAATTGCCTTTAAAATTTCATCAACATTATTTTAATTTGTCTAGGTTGTATTCTAATACCATATTGACACATATTGACACTGTTAGAGTTTATATATTCAATATTATCCACACCAGGTAGGGTTCTTTATTTTTTATGCCATTGCAGACCTATGTTACAATTACCAAAGGCACCATTCATGTGTGCTTGACATTAAAATTGATATGGTAAGTTCTTCATCATAATTAAATGAATTGTTAAATTTTTAAATGGAATGAATATGTATATATATCACTTATCCTAATATTTTAAAATTAATTTTATAATTGGATCCATGTTCTTAAAAAACATTTTCATGTGTGTTGAATGTTAATGGAATGAACCTGACGAATTAAACATGAAATAAGTACTGAAATGGCCTTTAATGACATATGTATATAAATAAAATGAGTATAATCTTCCTATTGAATATGGACCATTTCATATTTACAGGAATGGCCATACATTAGATTTCCATAGATTTGTGAGGTTATGCCTTTATCATTTAGAGGACAACATTTCTATTCACTAAGCTGATTGTCAAAGGGTATACCCAAATTATATTCCTTACCTTGTCATATTATGTAAATTACTCAATGTTGTACTGAATATTCACTTGAATCATTATCAGATATTATGATTCTATGGATATACTCCTTAGATTCCACTTGATGAGTTAGAATATTTGGCACTATAGATTCACCCCATTTTTTCCAATCATTATTTTCTTGATATTACTATGGATGAGATCCTTAGATTTAATTAGAATATTTTATAGTGAAATACCTTTGGTGTACACCAACAATAACACTCAGAACCCTTGTAGCTATGCTTAATGAGTTACCAATATGAGTTTGATCTAGCCCTAAGTTCAAGTATTCCTTGTTTAAACCTTATATTCTCTTTTATTTTTATTACATTTTATAGAAATAATGATAAATTTAACATATGAACACATTATTATAAATAGAATTAAAATTAATTAAATTATCCCATATTCAAAAACACTTCTACCGGAGGATGAAACACCAATGTGTTTACATAACCACTACTTTACTTTTATATTCATGTACATGGTTATAGTTTATATTTACATAATGGATTTGTAAAGACTCAATTGGTGGTGGTATATTGCGATTTATCTCATACAATATCTAGATCGTCATTGGTACCCAAGAAGATTGTATGATCAAAGGTGTTGATAAATGGAATAACACATCTCTTTACACCTGATATTTTTTAGGATTAGATCATGGTGGCCAATGACCAGGTCAGTGGTCTCAATGATTGTGTATATTTATTCCTTTTTTATTATTTTGTATGTCATGTATTTTATTATTATTTTTCTAAATTATATGCCTTTTCCATCTTGAATATAGTTTCTAGCATCATTTTAATATAATTCATATTTTATATTTTGTGTTGATTATTAACTACTGGGATTTTTATCTTCTATCTACATCCTTATTCATTATTTTTATGCTTCTACATTTAATCAAATTTATCTCAATTGTTCTTTACTCTAGCATGAAGTAATATTCTCCATAAAAAATCCCATTGATCTCACTGTTAGTCGGTGACCTCTAGTATATGTGGAGGCACACATGAGGCTATGTGACAAAAAGGGTTCAGTTACCCATGATTGAAACAAGTCTATAATATCACAACAGAGTATCAATGTGGTTTTATTTTTTTGTATAATTTCTTGGGAAATTTATATAAGAGATTTGGAATTTTTCATAACATGGTCATATGTCTTTCTTAGAAGTATCTAACCCATGATTGGGGGAAGACCCATGTTTCTTGGGAAATATAAGTTTTTTTTATATATTTAACTTGTTATATTTGATATATTATCTTCATTAGACAATGAACATTAAGAGTGTTATTTTTCATGCCTTATGGAGAAACTATGTTGGCCTAGTATGAGAAGTATCAATTTTACATGCATCATTATAGGCAGTGAGAATTCACATTCCATGCATATAGCATTCCATATAGGTTAATTTTACTACTTTTATTTATTAAGTTTCATATGATTATTTATTGTGGTGTGGTAGTGCTATATGAATCTCCTAGTTACTTCTTCTACAGGGAAGGTAAATTGGTTTTCTAAAATGTCAAAATATACATAAATGGTTATTTCATGCATAGATTGATGTTGGAATTATTAAAATACAATTTTGAAGCATGTAGACTTTGTAACCCTAGTTACATGAGATAGACTTTGGCTGTGCTTGTGTGACTAAAATTTTCAATTTATAATTTGTGTCCACATTTATACATTAGAATTGGAAATTCATATAATAATTTCATCATATTTACCTCTTACATTCTGATACTAAATGTTAGGAGATATAATATAAATTATATGGATGTCAATATCAATTGATGAAGAGGATGGGCCTTTATAAATCGAGAGTGACAATACATTTAATTAATCAAATTATTATGTATAAACTCAATTAAAAACCTAAGATATGGATTCTTATGTATAAATAAAATGGTTTCTATAAATTGAAGTGTCCAAGTGAAACATAATGGTCATTTCCCTCCTAAAATTGCAAATGACCCTCTATATATTTTAAACCTAGTAAATAAAATCCGTAATAGTTACTTATACTAATACCTTTTATGGGGGGTAGGGGTACTATATTGGGTAGTGAGAACTTTATATATTTTACCACATCTTTATGAGGTTATTTCATCTAGATATCTTTTTTTGAGGTGAGTGCTAAAAAAATTTAAAGCCATTCCACCACGAAATTCATCATTCATTCACAAGGAGGGTGGTTGTGACCCTGATCTGAATGTAGTAGTCCTTGAGACACCATTGATTCCTTAATTAGTGCCACATATAATATAAAAAACTATTCTGGAACTAAGTATAATTTCCCTTCTTTTATAGGGTTTCATATTCTTGGTGAATTCTATATAAGGTTCTCTATAACTTGAACCAACAATGTCTGATATTACACATGAGTAATTGTAGTAAAATCCTCAATTTGTTTAGGGGATGATGGTCCTTAGGATAATGAGTCATAGATTTAAGACCTTTTTTCTTTAATTAAGAATCAAGATTCACCTCATAAAGTTCATGATCTTCACTTACATGCTATAATAATCTACCAATTACTAAAGGGAAATGATTACATTTTATGGCCTTCCTCAAGGCATGGTTAGGGAATAATTCTAGACAACCTTCTACAATTACTTTTTCCCTATTACATGTAGATGTTACAATGGTAGAATGTTCATGCACCTATAGTTGGGTATTTTTTATTTCATAGACTATTCAATATGTTTTACTAAGCTTCAATGGCTTTCACCGCTTCTTTGTGGTGATGGACTGTCCTAAGAAAGACACTTTCAGGATGGGCTCAAGAATTATATCCACACTCAAGTGAATTTATTTCACATATCTACCATTTCATAGATCTTGAGACAAGATATTATCATAGAATGAAACCAAAGAATATATGATAATACAAGGCACATAGGTTTACTTCCACGATTGTTGAGTAGTTTATATAGAATCGGTAGGCATAACATTGAGATTTATCATCAATTTAGTGGCTAGAGTATTTGAAATGGTAGAATTTTGTAATTCCATTAGTTTGGATGGAAAGGTAATGTGATGAATCATTATGATAAGGGACCACTTGAGTTTATTGCTTTTTATGGTTCTGCCATATTTAAAGGGTTACTCAAATATTTCTAACTATTTCCTTATGAAGAGAACCCAAACCAACTCATCCTTCAAGGGAAGGTTCTATAGCAACATATCTATAAGGAAGCTTGGGTATCCCTATCCGAACATGTCAAGGAGGATGCCATGGATGAGGTAGCTATACATTTGATTTTTAGTTTCAGAAAACATGACGTACTCATGGTTGTCTAGTTGTAGTTTCAGGCTATGGATAAGGCCAGATACACACATTAAAGAAAATACCAGAGGATTAGAGTGTGTGATAGTGTATTATACAAGGTTATATCTTATAGTCACTATTATCATATCAGATCTATTATATAATGATTCTTATCAACCATTTATCCTTGAATTAATGAGATAATGCATTGGTCATGAGTTTATGTACTTTTTTGGGTTAACGACCCCATTTACACCACTGGGATTAGAGTTAGATGGTTTACATGATTGAAAGGATTCCCCTCATGATTTTTTTGTAATATCATATTTTTTAATTTCATTATACTTGAGATGGTTTAAATGAATTAAAGGATTCATTACATGAATGAAAGGATCCCCCCTATGTGTATGACATTTTATATGGGAAGATAATATGAACCATCCAAATAAGCAAAATTAAATTGATTAATTAAAAATAAGGAGGTAGTGGAATGTTTCACCTATTTTAAAACTTTTGATATTATTTCTATTGAGATTTTTCATTCAAGATACCTAATTTAAAATCAATACTATTGGGATACATTTTTACTAAAACTGTATATGTATTATATACCCCTTTATGTGTGATTTTTTAATATCAAATTGATGAATTAAATAATAATATATATTCCACTAATGAATCAGATTCCCAAAAATAATATTTTCTGTGACAATTCCCTTGACAATTAATGTGAAATTTGATGTGAACCTCTAGTTTTAATCTAAAATACTATATTTTTCATGGGGATGTGGTTATAATGTGTGTTTGTGAAAAGGTGGTTGTGATGTCGGGTTATGGTGTGTTTCATAGTGGTGATGATATGTGGGTGTGGTTTGTCATTGTTGTGATGAGGAGGTGGATGTGGCTATGAAATGATAGAAATGCGGGGCTTTTTCCCATGTGGTGGTTAGGCTATGTTGTGATAGATTCTTAGTAGTAATTTAATTATAATTTTTATGCTAAATTTAAATTTAATGGGTTCAAATAATTAATTATTTTTCAAAATTATATTGGATGTTTAGTAAAATATGTTTGATTAATAATATGAAATTAAGGGGATGGAATAATGAAGTGTGAATTTAATATATAAATCTATAAATTTGATTAACTTCCAAGGAAATGGTGTAATGGTTCTCGTGGATTATGGCTTCTTATATTGTGTTCTGCATTTAGAGGTGGTAGGAAAAGATGTGGATGTTGTGCGGATTGGAGGAGATATTGTATGTTGGTTGGTTCTCTTTCTGTAAACCCATATAAAGGGATTATATGTCATATACATCCAAATGTTTTCCAATTTTTGTTTTTTCACAGATCCAACCAATTTAAACAATTTTTTTTGATAACCAAATGTTTTGGTGGTGTTTTTTTTCAAACATTTCAACTACGAGGATGTATGGCTAGCTACCATCACAACCCCACACTCTTTTTATGACAATGTTAACATACATGGGTAATGGTGGAAAATTGTTAAGAGTACAATGTGGTGATGTTTTATGAGATGGATTATGGTAGGATTCATGCATTGTAGGAGTGGGGATGGAGGTTTATTTTTTTTCATGTTCATGATACTATACTATTCTGGTAATCGTTGTGATGTGATCGATGAACCAAGTGTCTATAGGTGAGATATGATGTGTTGTGATGTGATGGACTAGAATTATGTCTGACATAGGTGATGTGATGTGATGTGAGTTTATTTGATGTTATGTGATGTGATGCATAAGATTTTTGTTAGAAATATGCGAGGTGGTGGGATAGCCTATGAGTCAACAAGTAGGTTTCAATATAGAAGTGATAGAACCTCCAAGACATACACCATTGGAGTGGGAGAGTGAAAAATCATTCCAAAAGTGGTGTGGCATAATCAATTATTAATGTTCTTCTTATTATATTACAATATATGGAAGAATTATTTTCTAATCGTACCCTGGTAAGTATGGGATTTGTTTGTTGGCATCTTCAAGTGTTGTGGGTAATGCTATTTTGTCACTTGTGTATAAGTATTCCATTTTAACATGTTTTTTAGTTACATTGGATATAATACTAATAAGTATATTTTTATAAATACCTTATATATATGTTATTTTTAGGTATTCCCAATGACATTGTTGACCATGTTGTACATTTCTATCTTGGGCATTCTATTTTTTTTGTGTCACTACCTTCATATTTTTATTTTTGGAAATTTCGTGGAGACTATGGTACTTGTTTATGTTATTCATTAATTGTTGTAATGTTTTGGTTTCCTTTCATTCATATAATTTCATGGATTAGATTGATCATTTATATTATATCTCATAGTCATATATATAATAAACGGTATTGCCTCATATAAATTATTTTTTGAGACCCTGGTGTTTTTTCAAACCTAGGGCCTAGTAGAGGTTCGACTCAGTGGTCATTGTCTCTCTTCCATTATTTTCATTCCAGGAGGGGTACAATTTTAGGAAGGTCTCATTAATGATTGTTAAATAGGTTTTAATTGTGGGATTGGATTTATTTCATTGTAAGTTATTATAATAATTTAATGGTTTTATAGGAAAAGGGTATTAGTTAACCTTTGGGTGTGATGTAGGCATAAGAATAATTACTAGGACATAGAATTATAGTTACCCTGTGATCCAATTTAAGGACTCTAATACAACCGAATTACCATGCATTGTCACATTTCTATTAATGTAGATACCTAGTAAAGTTACATTCATCATTATTTATTAGTTTTTTTATGATGGGTGGTTTTCAGAATTAAAAATAAAATAAATTAATCTTAATAAACTTATATACTACCAGTCTTAGGAAATACATATTTCCTTTTTCAGCTAAATTTTTTTTCTTCAACTATGTGTTGTTCATGTAGTTGTGGTTCAATAGGATGATTTAGTTGATCACAGTAGGGTTGATCATGTTATAGAGGATGATCATTGTCAAATAATATTTCATACTGTGAAATGATAAAATTAAATGAATTATAACTTTTTCATATTCAATCCAGACACCTAGAGTAGATTGAATGATCATAACGTCACCTCTAACATGATTTGGGCACTAACAGAATACTGGGTCCCTTATGAAGTTAGTCTAATGTTTGGAGTTGCGTCTCCAACATAGAAATTGTGTCTTAGTGACTGGAAGGAGGAATATGTTTCAGGAGATCACATTTAAATAGTTCTCAGAGTAAATAACCATTCATTAACCATGATGGACATGGAGTAGCAAGAGTTTCTCTCTCTATCGTAGTGGATTATTCCTTTACGGTATATGGGTATCAGGTTGAAAGACATTATATATTTTTACCTATTAGATCACTAATGAAGGAAAATATGACAACAGTGAGGTGAATTGTCCCTTTAAAATTTTGATGGTAAAAACTATAACATTTTATAAAATATGAATCCATATTGAGTGAAGATTTATTGAGTTATGATTCAACATAAATAAAAAATAATTGAAAAAATATTTATAATTGTTTTGATCACAATGATCATATCCCACTCCTCAGTCTCAACTACTCCATGAGGAGACTATTAACCACTAAGAACCTCACTTTTAAATGTGTGATAACCTTATTGGTAGACTCTTCCTTTTAAAAACTCGATGAAAAATCCTAGTATTTATAAATAAGTTCAACTGACCCTATATCCTTACATTTGATCAGGATCCATAATTGAAACATAATTTTCGGTGTTTGAATAAATATATAATGGCAAGGCCATCTTTTGATGGGGGAAATAATAAACTAGAATAGGATGAAAATATAAACATAAAGAATAAAATTACATTGAAAAATAAAATAAATTTATCATTTTATTGAATGGAAAAATAATATGAATCTCAATGATCATTGATCTGTTTGAAATAAAAAATGTCATAGATGGACTCCTTTAGTGATCACAACATGAAATAAAAAGATGTAGAATATCATGAACAATTTTGAGTAGCATATATGTATATGAATAATCTTTTTGAGGAATTAATTGATCTATAAATATTTTTCTAATTCCTTGAATTTATCATTCATATTATAAAAACAATATCTATGATGGGTGTTTATGTATTAAATATCTCCACAACAATTGTTAGTTCGTAATAGTAAAATATTATGATTTCTAAACATCTTTGATAGGAAAGTGGAATTGGGATTCATTGGACAGGCTGGATAAGCCCATTTATGATGGAGGGATAAATGTGAGGAGTCTATAGAGCATGCTCTATTGCATGCATGTGAATGTTTTGTGGGAGATTCTTCATGAACAAACTCTTTTAACCAGGTCCATGTCTTTCATTTACAGGAGAAATTTGGAAGTGTTTCATGTCCATTACTATCCATTTTGGTTTCTCCTCTATCATCTATTTTAGTCCCTTCAATAAAGCTCTCTTTGGATGGTTTGCGTGGGGGAAATTCCATTTTGGAGTTGCAACCTGGAAGGCTTTGTTCTTGGATTCCCTGGATGTCATGTGCCTCTGATCATGACAATGGAAGGGATCCTTTATCCTAGTTTTATGAAGTATGTTCTGGATGGGGAGCAACATGACCTCCTTGAGGCCATCATGTTCAATTATGATCTAGTAATATGCGTGTTTACTCCCTCCCCCTCATGTGCTTTCACCACTAGGGACATCCGATGGTTGGTTTCTACTCAGGTTACCCATAGGAGCCGGAATGAGGTGTTGTAGTGTATTAAGATTCCCTCAAAGTATAATTTTTTGTCCAAGAACATTGGGAACTAGGCCACAACCAAAAATGATAATATTAAGAATCCTCGAAAAAGTATGGCATCAAGATTCCGTTGTTGTATCTATAGGTAGGAGGAGAGTTATCATCAACTTTTCTAGGAAGGGGAATTGGAACAGGTAGTGTGCTCCGTCTTTAGAGGCCTAAAAACCCTCTCTTCTCAGGATCTTAGGGATTCTCTTTTCCTGGATAGGAGGTTACATGGATCATTTGAGTAGGGTATGGAATGAATATCTCGGGTGGTGATCTATAATGTCGGGTGCTGGAGTGTGTGGCAAGAGAGGAATGTGGACAGATTTGATGGCTAAATCCTTTCAAAGAGGTCCATCATTGTGAGGACTCATTTCCTTCTAGTGGATATGGACTCTCTCATCTACGATTAATAGGATTCACCCTATATACAGCTTCTTCATGCTAGGACCCATGCACCACATCCTTGCTTGGACAAGCCACTGGGGAATGGTGTATGTTGTAACCCTCCATCTATAGGTTTAAAATCAGATTTGGATGGGTCATGTGTTATGGGTACAATGAGAGGCATGGGTGTGGTTTATGGTACTGAGGGAATTTGGGTTATAGCCTATTATTCATTCTATGGAAATGAAACCTCACTTCGGTCCAAGGCCAAAGAAGTGCTTACCTAGCTCACCATTTGCATATAAGAGAACCTGGACATCCCCTAGGTGAAGCTAATTCTAAGGTCCTTCCTGATTCCCTGAGAGGGAAATGTTTGTCTCCTTGGTCCATAGCCTATACAGCTCGTAAATGTAGAAATCTTCTAGGCAACAACATTTTTGTCACCCATACTTTCAGAGAGGGAAACAAGGTCGCATATCATTTGGCCTCTTTGGAGGACTGGAGTTCCATTAGTACTCGTATCATCTCCATTAACTATCTGAAACCGGAGGGAGTGAACTTGGTTAGAGGGGATGCACTTGGCCTGGTCTATTTTAGGCCCCCTTTGTATGGGGTTTTGTTGTCCTCTCTATTTGAAATAAAAAACTGAATATGGATTAATGGAATCACTATATAAATATAGAATTATAATCACGATTTAAATTTATTATGAAATATAAATATAAAATAATAAATATTCTAATTAAAATAATTTTCATAAATAATGATTATAAAACAATTTAAATAGTAACACAATAATTTAGAATATGCATTAAGTAAAAGTGCAGTAGATCATAGCATGACATGAATATCTAACTGCATGAATAAGTGATCATAAATTATTGTTATAATTAATATTTTAACACTATACAATTATATTTTAAAATAAAATAATTTAAAAACAATTATTTCATCTTTTTTATAAACATTATTTGAAATAATAAAAAATATTTGAAAAATATAAAATTTTAACCAACAGTGACTCGTGTCCCACTACTGAAAAAATAGAACAATGGATTATGTCAAACCATTGGTATTTCCCAATGACGGATTAATAGACTGTGAGTTATTGTTATATTTTATGAAAAAATAAAAAGATTTAATAAAATCAAAATTTATTCCATACATCTTTTAAACCAAAGGCTTGAGGGAGGTAATAAAAATTCTTATACCATTGGGTGTCCAACGGTGACTCATGACTCACCATTGGAAATATCCATTGGTGACTCATGATCTTTCAATAGGATTAGCTAATGGTATATTATTAAAAAAATTTCCAATAAATAAAAATTTCATCACATGAATAAATTAATTATTCTAATATAAAAATACTTCAAAAATATAGTATAAACGTATTTTAACCCAATTAAATAAGGGTGTTATAGAAAGAAGAAAACATATTCTAGTATAAGTAATAATTCGTGATAAAAAATATATTTCTGAATAATAGGGTGATACAACATATAAAATAATCTTTTAAAATAATAAGAAAACTAAATAAAATAAAATAAAATTTATTGTATCCAATTGAAAGGACGAATAGTTCCTATTAGAGCATAATCAAAATTTTTCTAAATGAAAAAAATTAAAAAATAATGGAATAAATATATTTTATATAAAAATGAAATAATATTAATATTTAATGAAAAAAATAAATAGATAAATAAAATGCGACAAACAAATACATCATGAAAATCTATGGAAATAGATAGAAGAGGAAACAACTCATGTTGGAGCTTAAATGATCTATATCCAATTATCTATATATCAGAGAAAAAGAAAACCCTAGATGAAAAAAATTTATTAAGATAAAATACATTCATATGATAAAAAAAGAAGAAATCAAAAAAAAAGAAATACAATAAATAAGATGACTAATCCAACCGGAAAAAGAAGAAATAACTGGATGGAGTTTCTATTGAAACACTGTATAGTATGAAAAAAGACACAAACTACTGGTAAAAAATAATGCACCATTGATGACCAAGAGAGATTAAAATGACCTATGTTTTATTTTTGTAGGTTGGTCACTAACTAGCCATTGGGTACCAACGGTGGATAAGGGATCACTAATGGTATCCAATGATGGATTGTGAATCAGTATTGGAATCCAATGGTGTCTTGACACCCACCATTATTTTCCAATTATAGAACATAGAGGAATCAATATGGGAAGTCTAAAGAGAGTGAAAAACAATCCAAGCCTAGTTAATACCTTGAAGAAGAATAAGAAGAACAAAAACAACAACAAAAAACTATACAAATATAGAAGAGTCAAATGACATTGTCAGTTGACTGAAAATTAGGTAAGAAGAAAAAATATAAAACCATCAATATTATTATAACTATAATTATAAAAAATAAGAACATATTACTATTGAAACTCAAAATAATATTTATTATTAATATGGTGATAAATGATATATTTGATTCAATAAACATTGTTAAAACAATTGGAGAAACATTGAAGGTAACCCTTGAACTAGGGTACCTCAATCTACTGAGGAAGATGATAGGAAAATAGAGGATAAAAATAAAAAACTGATGGAATTCTAAATTGAAAGGGATTGTTTAATAAGATAGATTGAAGAATGAGATTAAAATTAAATCGAAGGCTACATACGTTTCTAACTTTTTCAAAGTTGGATGAATTGTAACACTCAAATTTTTGTACCAAATAGATTTATACATGGTACTTCCAAGTGGTATATCAAACAAGGCCTACTATTCCTCGAATTAGAATAGAATCCCAATGTATGCACATTGTGGGTTATCAGACCCATTATTCAAAATTCTGGTGCAACCCATGGGGCTTATAAATGAGCTCTCACACCTTTATGATGCACTATGAAAACATATCAACCTCATTGTGGGGCTTCCTTGGGAAGTAATTCTAATGGGATTGACCCTAAGGGTCCCCAATGTGATTGAGTGCCTACCAAGGTTTCCAAACCATGGATTGCACAAATATTTTACATAACAAAATTAAAACTAAGCCGAAAAAAATATAATTACATTAAAGAAACATTATAAAAAAAGTATAACACTATAAAAAAATTAAAAAACTATTTTTAAAACTATAATAAAAAATAATCAATAATTCAAACCCTTAAAAATTTAATAATGTAAATTATTCCACTTGAAAATAATAATAATATAATTTAATAAATGTTTTTTAGTGTAATTTATCAAATTACAATAACAGTTAATGAATTTTAAAAATTATAATATTCAAAAAAACCCTTTTTGAAATTTGAAACAAAAAATAATTCAATTCTCAATAAAAAACAATCACTTTTTTAAATTTATCAAAAATTTATATTATATATTTATTAAATAAATCATACTCCCCATTTTCTAATAAAAAATAAACAATTTTTTAAAAAAAATCAACATATTAGTTTATTATAATGATAGAATACCAAAATTAAAATATTCAATGAAATGAAGAAAAAATATTGAGTTAAACAATAACAAAAAAATTAACTATTATGAACTAATCACCATTTAAATAGGGTGAACATTATTTAGAAAAAATAATAACACAAAAATTTCAGGCATAATGGATATAAATATCAAGTACTAGCATATTTCAAAAAAATATATTTTTATCTTCAATGAAAAATAAAACTTATTTCCACTAACTAGTTGATAAAGAAATATGCTTCAAAAATAAATGTGATTTTTTTCCTTAAGATTTTTAAATGAAAAGTACACAAGATAATAATAAAAAATGTTTTACATTAATTATAGATAGATAATTATAATTTTGTTGAAAAAGATAAATCAATTTTAGAATAAATTGGTTTTTTATCTTAATTTAGAATTCTAAAAATATTTCATCTAATAAACATAAAAAATAGTATTATAAAATAGATAATATAATTGAATGATTATAAGAGACTTCCCTTGACCAGTTGGAAAATATCCATGATACAATGGAATATTTAATAGTGGATAAATTAATGTTTTAAACACAAATGTAATGCCTAACATTGTTGTACATTATTTCAAATATAAAACAAGGGATAAATCTCCATAAATTTGTACATCCTTAATGAAAGATAAATAATTACTATTAAAGAACTATATTTAAAATTATGTACCCAATCATCATATTCAGAACTGAAATTTCAACTATTTAAACTACCAAAACATTAAAAATTAAAGACAAAAAATATATTTCACATTTCTTGAATGAAAAATTAAATAATTTATAAAAATATATTGTGTATCTTAGAATAACTTTTTTTATTAAATTAGATGATATTATTCCTAGTTTAATTTTTCTTGGGAATTGTGTCCAACATAGGTCCAACAAGATTTGATTAACTTCTTTTTGGTACCCATGTGGTTAATGGTCCACCATAACTCACACAAGGTATTTTTACCATCCATATAGATTTCAATGATTTTTCTATTTTGGAATTTTAATACAAATTTCTAGATAATGATGTTCCCATATGAAAAAAAATTGAGTTAGTACTAATGATAATTTTTAACATTGAGCCCTCAGAATCTATATTTAAAGTACGTTTTAGTAGAGATACTTCATTTTGAACTTTTAACAAAATATGTGTTATTCATGTTTTCTGTAAATATTTTATAACAAAAATAATATTTATGTTTGTTTTCATTTAAGAGGTCATCTTATCATATTTTTTTCTCTTGGAAAAGTAGAAAATCCCGTGATAATATTAACAATATTGTTTTCCAAAACCATATTCTTATTTTGAACAGTTTATAAATCCTTATTAACGTTTTCATTGGTTCTTGATGTTGTGTTCCATAGATTTTAATTGTAATTCATAATAAAATATACTCATTTTCTACTTTAAATAAACCATCTATAAATAGAATTACATTTTTTTATATTATTTTGAGAAACCACTTATTGGAAAAGTGGGAACCTTACTACACCTTTACCCACTATTCATACACCCCAAAACCCGATTCAAAATTAAACATTCAACCACCAAAATTCAAAATTCAATATACAAACCACACCATCATCATAACTCAAGCCACATACCACATCATAACAAGAACCCTATCACAAAAAATACCCTTAGTCATACCAGATCGCCGGTGTTGAAGCCATCAGAAACCATCATAGTCTTCTTTGAGCACCATCTCCATCTTTGAGAAACACCAAACTTGAATCAAATCACCAGCTCAAATAATCACCGAGAACCAGAACAACCTAAATAAAACAGCAGTAAATCTGAAAGAAACCATCAATTCTTGAGATGCGCCACCACCCAGTGGCTCTATGTTCACACCACCGCCACAAAATCACCAGAGTAGATCGAACCACAAACCACAACCAGAATCACCATACACCAAATCATGATTCATCAATACCCTAGACAAATCAAAAAGATAAAATAAACAGGAAGATTATACAAATCCATGATGACGGTCGCAATGCATTGCCAAAAATCTCAATAGATCCTGTCACTGCCTTTGCAATCTCACTCGTAGACCTCATCGAACTGCCGCGTGCACCCTCGGCTGACATACATGAAGCATCATCCCTTGGACGGGATGATCTAGAACAAAGACTATTTTCAACATCATGCTTCCAAATGATGGACATTCCAGCAATTGGTGGGGGGGGGGGGGTCGGTCGGGGAAACATAGATTCCTCAACGCCTCCCCTATAAAAGGAACAAACGCCACAAAAACCCCGTGAAGGAGCACCGAATTCCTTTAATATTTTCATTTTCATATATTGGTTTCAATAAACAATATTCAAAATTAATTTTACATTATTTATTCTGGGAAATAATCACATTCACATGTTCACATTCCAATTACCTTTTATCATTTTATTTGATTTTTTTAATTTAATATTTATATTCTTTGTATTTTTCAATCATCTTGAAACTAGCATTTCTCAAATATTCATTCTATTTTGGTAATTATTTAATTTTATAATTCATCGAATCATAATAACAATCGTAATTTGAATTGGTATCTTATCAATGGTCAAATATTGATTTGTGGTCAAAATTTGCAGGAGTTATAAACTAGGTAAAAAAGATAATTATTTACATCACTTGTAATACCCGTCAGGGAAAGGAAACTTATTTTCTTTTCACTTCATGAGTCACTAATGTATTTAAAAATGTCTAACTAGTCCCATCTTCCAAACTGAGCTTATTTTTATTTTCTATATTTTTATTTTTATTTATTTTAGTGTTTGAGCTGGGAAAATCATACCTAATATGAAATTTATTCATGTACAAAAAAATGTTAAATTTGAAACATCATTATTATTTCATTGATTACCATTCAGGTACTCATATAATTCGTCCTTACAAACTATCTCTTACAACCATTGCATTTCATAAATATTTAGTGGTTCTTATTTAAGTGATACATCTCATTATAGTATTCCTAGAAGTCAAAATTAATGTCATTACTGTTATTAGTTAAATTAGATTTAAATAAAAAAAACCTTTTTTAGTAGAGTCCTCATCAACAATATTCTTCAACTCTAACTCATTCTATAGAAGGGTGCCTATTAGTTCGACTAAAGTATAGTCTATAAAATTGTAACTCTCATTGAAGGACCCCTTCTTTTCATCTAATATTTATTGAAGATTTATTATTACTTATCCAACTTAATAATTTTTTTCTTATACATCTCCATGAGAAAAAATACTAGCGGTTATACTATTGAACTAATGGAAAATCTGGTGTATAGATTCTTCATCTCCCATCTTGTTGTCCAGGAATTCTGCTTAACACATTATAAGCATGGTTCCCTTTATCTTTTTCGTACTAAAATTATACTTGTTCAATATCATCCATATGTCATGGCTATCTTACAAGAAAAAACATGGGAATTCACACTCATACTTACAATATAGAAAAAAATATTTGTAACTTTGTAATTCAAAACATATTTTACCTTATCAATACCTACTATGTCTCGGGATCATTTTTATGTGGCTCATATGTATTTTCCATGATGTAACAAGGATCAATACTTAGTAGATTGAACTAGGCTTTGATTATATCTTGAAAGAATCCACATTCACTCCCATCAATGAATGAATATTTTGTGGCATCTATCCATCGTTGGTATTGTCATATTCTATCATAAAATAGATATTTTCATTTTTTCCATATACTATTAAGTGTAGAATTAAGTTTAGCATATAGGATTAAAAAAAAGGTAGATTAAATATTAACCCATCATAAATAATCCTATAATACTAATTTTTTTGTATAACATTATAAAAAAAATTATAACATACTAATGACCTAGCTCTGATACTAATTTTTGGATCATTATTGACAGAATCTATGACTAGTAGGGTTTTGGATAGTCTCATTAAAAAATTAAAATAAATAAAATCATAGTTTATAAAATATTAAACAATAGTGACTATATAATTATTTATTAATGATGTAGTAGAAATAAATATGAAAAAACACAAGAGAGTTCGATCAATACTAATTTATAAAGTATTCTTTTAATCATAGCAACTAAAGGCTTCAAGAGGGGCAATAAAAATATCTCTATCATTTGGTGTGCAATGGTATCTCTTGAATGACCATTGGAAATATCCAGTGGTGACTCATGAGCTACCAATTAGACTATACAATGGTGGATGACTGAAAACATTTCCAATGATTAAGAACACTCATCCAATGAATAAATAAATTAATAAAATAAAAAAACACTGTAAAAAAATAATCTTATTGAAAACCAATTGTAGTAGGGAGTTGGATTAAGAAAAAATCTTTTCCCAGCATAAGAAATAATGATTGATAAAAAATATATTTCTAAATTATAGAATCATTAAATATATAAAATAAAATTTTGATATATTAGTAAAACAAAATAAATTAGAAAAAAACTATATTTGCATCTGATTGAAATGATGTGGAGCTCCCTTTAAAGAATAGTCCACCTTTATCCAGAATATGAGAAAAAATAAAAAATGGATGAGTAAATCTACTAGTGCTAAATAAAATAAATTAATCATCATATAGACAGAAAAATATCTACTATTAAAAAAATGATAACAAAATAAATCATAAAGGAAAAACTAAAGTACCTGATCAAAGAGGAAATATATTATATTTGTGTATAAAATATCTACTTCCATGTATCTATATATCAATTACGAAAAAAAATATCTAGAAAATTTTATTTTAAATAAATGATATTCCACTCGTAGAAATTAAAAAAAGAAAAAAAAACAAAAAAATAATACAACTCTTACAACCAAAAGAAGATGGAACAACTCAATGAATCTTCTGCATGAATACTGTATATCAAGAAAGAATACACAAGCTATGGGAAAAAATATTCCACAATTGATAACCATTTTTTTTAAAATAACCCACCATTTATGTCTTGAAGTAGGTCACTAACCTTCCATTGTGTTCTAATGGTGTCTTTGGACTCACCGTTGGCATCCAACCGTGACTCGACACCCATAATTGGTGTCCAATAGTGGAAAAATGAACAATCAATAGGTGAATACTGAACAAATAGAATAAAAATAATAGTAAATGGATGTCCCCAATGAAGAAGAAGGATAATAATAGTAAAAACATGAATGAATCAAACGACATAGTGAGATAATTGAAAACGTAGAAAGAAGAAAAAATACAAAAAAATATGGTATATTTGAAGTAAAAATATTTAAAATCCTAAATCTGTACCAATGACACTATATTGAATATATGAGAGTTATATGTTGAGAAAATATACACTGGATTTAATAAATTCATTTAAAATCATTAGATAATTTTTGAAGATAACCCATGAACTGTAGAACCTTGGACTATCGAGGATGATGATAGAAAAAAGAAGAAGGAGAATACAAATATAAAAAAAACATAGGATATCAAATTAAAATGCATGAGAGAAGAATATATATGGAAGAATGATATTAAAACAAATTCTATAGGTACACATGTATAACTTTTATTAAAGTCATATGAACAATAATACGAAAAATTTTCTACCACATCAATTTGAATAAGGTACAACTAAGAGGTATATCAAACAAGGGCCTATCGTTGTCAGTTCAGAAAAAACACAACGCACACACACAACATGTGACCTATACTAGACTATACACTCTTTGAGTGTGACCCATGGTCCTTATACATGGTCCCACATACCTTTCGCATGCACTTTGAAAACTCCTCAACCTCCATTTGGGGATTCTAGAGGCATACCTTCCCACATGGTAGTACTTAAGGGTCCCTTATGTGTTTGTGGGCTAGCAATGGTTTCCTTACCAAACATTAATAAAAGCATGACATTATAAAAACAAGTAAAAATATATTTTTAGAACTAAAATGAAAATCCGTTCATTTATTAAAACACATTAAAATTTAATAGTGTTAATAAAACCACTTTATAAATATAATAATATAATTTAATAAATGTTTATTGAGAGTAATTTATAAAAACAAAATAAAATTTCAAAATTATTTAAAAAATTCAAATACTAACACACCCATGATCATTTTCATAATGAGGAGTCTTGAGAACGACATCTTAAGGGGGCCCTACACCCCTCTATCTAGTATGTAGTTACTCCCTTTACAATTACAATTTATATGGAGTTTCATATGACAAATGTGGTGATTGATTTTACGTACTTAGATTGAGGATTAACATGATAATGGAACTAGTAGGGTTCTTCAAGGAGTAGAGTTGACAGTGGGTCCTAGGAACTGTGCCCTTTATGAGTTTTTCCATCTTGGGTTTGACCTCAAAAGATTCATTTCCATCCTTATGGGGCCATGGGTTCTCATGATTTTCTTAGAGGCCATGGGCTACTGTTACTTTTTTTGTGGGGGTGGGGGTAGTATTCATCATCAGAATCAGATCCCCATTGTTGTTGGAGTTCATTATTATTTTGTTGGTCTAGTTCAATGTCATTTTTAGCAGTATCAACAAGTTATTACCTTTAAATATTATGAAAAGCATTATTATTCTCTTTAAAGAGGAGATATGATAGGTAAGGAAAGACCTTGTGATATTCCCTATCTTCAGGGACCCTGACCTTCACATGTACACATAGGTGTCAATCAACTGAGAGGTAGAGGATATGGCAGTGGTTAGTTGTATGTAATTAAGGAGGTAGATCTAGAGGGGAAAATATTATTATCAATATGATATACTTTTCACCAAACCTTATTTGTGCCTTGTTAGATTTTGGAGATTCATACATCTTTTCTTCCACCTTTTCAATTCCATTATTTGGGACTACACATAAATAAGCTTTTTATTCCACTAGTGTTGGCCACACTAGTTAGAGTTTAGAACAACATGATTGATGCATTCCAAGGTTGTAAAATTATTACGGTCCCACATAAATTGTGTAGTGATATCTTCATAATTAACATGTTTTTATATAAATTCATTAATGGAATTTACTAGTTTCATTTCATTTGTGCAGTTATTGACTTGTTTCAAAGAAGGGTCATGTTTTTTGATGTGTATAGTTAACAAATTGTTTTCATTAGAGAGTGGGGTTATCTATTTGGTGGTAAAAATTTACATCCCATTATTTATTTAAAAGAATATTTTTCTATATAATTGGAAGATACTAGGAAGGTGGAGGATCTTAAGGTCATCCAAGTCTTAGAGATATTTTTTCTATTGAAAATGTGAAAAAACCCCCTTGATGGGATATTGTGTTAAGGATATATCTATAGCTTCACTTTTACTGGATTTTTATTTATATTTATTAGATATAACCCTCTGAGTTACAAGAGTTATGGATTTAGATATACCTTGTGATATAGAATAGTTTTATCTAGCCTAATGTGTCACTATCTGGTAACCCATTATTGTTTTTAAAAAAGGATGATGGTGCTCTATGGGTTTGTATAAACCATTATAGTTTCATGTATGATTCTCATAGATCATGGACCTACACATATCTATAACTAGAAAAGTAAATATATTTTTCTACATTGGTCTATTATTTATAGCATTTTTCTAATTGAAGTGGATATCAATGAGTACTTCAATTGAAAAAGGAAGGGGTTATGTTTGAAGTTTTCTATGGACCACTCCATTTGGGATTTGGTTGTGTCTGGATGTAGTATAAGGAAATTATCTCTTATGGTTCAGGGAAGTTGATCACACTGTGATTCACTATTTCGTTTCACCCTAACTCCGTAGTTTAAACTTATTTCTCAATCATAAATTTGAATTTTTTTTAAAAAAAATAACATCTTGTATTATTCTATTATTTTTTTCTAAACACTTTTATAAAAAGTATATTCACATTTTTTTGTTTTCATTGTTGTTGGGGGTGATTTGGAAGGCCTAGATGAAGTTGAAGAAAAATGGGCCAAAATTTGTAATTTTCCATAAACACTAGTGAACTCAAACTAACACTGTATTTGATAAGTGTATTCAATTTGGTGAAAATTTTTTATATTAGCCAATATGAATTGGACTACAAATTTTTGGCATACCAAAGATCCCAATTCATAAATTTTAGGGACCAATCGAACTTATCTGTCCAAGACACTAAATCAGTCTGAATCCAAATGTTGTGTGTTGTATTTCATCCATATCTGGATATTTCAAACTCCAAAATATTCCAAATTATCAAAGGATATATCTTGGATATGGGAACAATTATATGTTGTGTTAAGGGTTGGTTCTTTTTTCATCATTATAAATGGAATGAGTTGAATTGAGATCTTCGTTACCCTTAACTAAAGGATTCCATTAAATAATGTGAAATTATTAGAATACTAAACTAAACAAGATTTGTAGTGAACATCAAACAGACCCATTATTTCATAATTCTGAAAACAGAGCCTTCATTTTTCAACTATTTCACTCTTTATATTACATTATTTTCTTTATAAAATTCCAAAATCAACCTTTATTTTTGATCTTTTTACAAAAAATTTAAAACCATAAAAATATAAATTCTCATTCAATGATGACCTAGGGTATTCCCTATAATATAAATCAACTCTAAAACCATAATAATTTTTACAATTCATGAAAAAAATTTCATCTTTTGTCACTATTTTTGAGGATCACTTTTTTGTGCATGTTTTTTATAATTTTTTTTAAAATTCTGTGAATATTTATTTGTTTTATCTTCTATGATTACAATTTTTTTGTTCTGATTTCATTCTTCTATTTCTTCCATAAATTATTTTTTCAACTTCAGGGGAGTTACCGACTTTTGAAACAGAACCAGAGAGAATCCTACATCACTGACTCTAAGACACATAAGAGGAACTTTTGAGGGAGGACAAAAAAAACATTAAAACCCTCCTTAGTTATTCTTCTTCTTATGGAACCCAAGTTAAAGATAAAATAAACATTCACAATTTGGATTAAAAAATATGAAATTGAAATAAATAAACTCAATTTATGTAGAGATATATCACATGTACATTCATATTATAGGTTAGGAAACTAATTTTGAAGTAATATGTTATTCAATTCACTTATTACTAATATTCTATAGACTCATGGAAGAGTAGCCACATAAGAACGTAAGAGAATTTCATGTTGTGTGTTCTATATAAAAATAGTAAAATGTGGATAAAGAAAAATTAATTATTATATAATTCAATTACTCATTAGGTGACACATAAAAATTTTGGTTTTACTATGTTAATTCACCAATTAGAGGATATAATGATGTGAAATGTGTTTTTAATGAAAAATACTTCCCAGCCTCTATAATAATAACAATAAGGAATGAAATATATGGGATCAAACAATAATAAGGGTAAATAATTAATTAGTATATGGAAATATATAAAATTCTATGTTCAATTTGTCCACCCCACCATATAAGTTGTCATCTTTTAATAGAATATTATCATGATTGTTTAATTCATACAGATCATAAAATGATTTATGTTGCTATAGGTGGGGAACTAGATGACATGACCCAAATTATTATGAGAAGCCTAATTATGAACATGTCATAGAGGACAAAAAAAATGTTCTTCATGGTTTAGTGTGCACATTAGAGCTTTACATGATGTGCATTGTACTGAATTCAATAAGAATGATGATATGAATTTTAAAGAGGTAATTACCCTTCTTCGACAACTCTCTCTTTCCCAAGGGAAATAAAAATCTCACACTCCCAACAACTGTGATATCTATTCTTCTGACACCCACTATTCTTACCAATTACCTCAATTGAGTGAATCATTTGATATTAGGGAGGAAATCCTTCACGAGAACCCCTATAACAAACCCTTTATGAAGGATACATACTATCCATCCAACCATGGGTGGAAAGTCCAATGAATCTATAGGTAATGGGGTATTCAAACCAACCTCAACTACCATGGAAACAATTGGGGTAGAGTATTCATCCCCCAAATCCATAAAAAATTCCACAATCACCACAAAGGACATTCAAGAAACCCCCTCCAAGACACGAGCCTATTCTATATGAAATGATGAAAAATGGATCACAATAATCATGAAGTCCATAAAACCACTAAATAATCAATACAAGAACAAAAAACCCAATTATGAAATCATTAAACTTGGTGGGGGAAATTCAAATTCATGGTTTAGGTAAACTACCCTATCAACCACTAGTCCACACTAGGTATAAGGGAAATTCTAGTGTAATCATTCTTAAGAGTAGGAAAAAACATAAGAGCCAAAAAAATCATCCATTTGAGTCATCCACTACTATGGAATCCACCATCACAAACACTAAAAACATTCTAAGAGATTCAAATTCATGTCTTGAAAAAATACTACCAAATGGAAGTGTGTGTCTATCAATGATCCTCTTTGCCCTAAAATTCCCCTTCCACTTCCCATGTGGGGAAAACCCCCAGAAAAAAGAAATAAATTAAACTTGATATGAAAATCATGGATACATTCAAAAAAGTGCAGTATAACATCCAATTGATTGATGTTGTGACGAAAATTCCATGAAACACAAAAATTTTCAAGGAGATGTTTACACATTGGTAGAGTCTTTGAGGTGATAAAAAGGTGAGCATGGAGAAGAATGTCTCAGCATTGATAGATCTGTCACATCCTACAAAATGCAATGATCCTACTACATTATAGATTTTGTGCACCATAGGGGTGTATTACTTATACAATGTTATGCTTGATTTTGGTGACTCTATAAATGTAATTCATCGTTTTATTTACTATTTATTGATGGTAGGGCATATAAATCACACTGGAATTTTTGTTTAACATGAAAACAATAGTATTGTACACCCTAATGGTGTGTTGGGTGGAATTCTTGTGACAATAAAAAATTTAATCTATCCTATAGATTTTTATGTCATAAAAATGGAATATGATATGTTGAATGGACATGCCACATTTATATTTGGGAGGAAATTCTTGAAACCTTGAAAATTCATAATAAGAATTCCCAAGTGTACATAATATATAGAGTTTGGTGGATAAATTTTCTACTTCAACATCCTTGCTTCAATGAAGCACCCCTCAGAATTGAATTCCTCACTTTAAGTTAATTCAATTCATGTAATACATTCCCCTAAAAGTAATTTTTTTCTTTCCCCATATCATCATTCTATTTTTTTAACATCGATAGATACACATGTTAATGAATTATGAATTGAATGATGTAGTGGTCTATAAATATTTCATAAATATTTGTTAATTTATGATTCCTTGAACCCTAAGGATCTAATGACCATCATTGATACTACTAATATTGTAAAATATCATTCATCATCATAGGATGTGACCACTGAGAAGCTGTATTAGATTACTAACCTCTAAAATTCACATTCACTCCCATCAGTAAAAAATCTCCCTGAATTATAACATAAACAACAACTTCAAATTTAAAATATTCCTATGTGGAGAATAGAAATAAGCTTCATGTAATCATTTCTAGTTCACTCACTACAAAGCATGAGTTTCAGCTTCTTGACCTTTTGAGTGTGTATAAACATTAATTAGGATGGAAATATTCTATCTTTATTTCTATTATTCCATCAATTTTCTCACATCATATTTTGTTAAATGGTGAGGCTAAATTAGTGAGGAAGGAAAAAAGATTTATTGAACCAAAACCTCAAAAAATTGTTAAAATTGAGGAAACGATATTATTAGATGATGGAATAATTTACCACATCTATGACATCCAATGTGATAGTCTGGTTCTATTATTTTCTAAAAAACCAGTTTTATAGTAATTAAAAATGACAATATTGAATAATATCCCACTTGTGTTTAGAATAGTTTGTGTGTCTATATATACGGTATCAGTTAAACCAACACAGTAGGAAAACCATTTCCTATTTCAATTCATCAACCAAATTCTATAGTGGCTAATGGAGAAGTCCCAATAGTATTTCCTTGAATGATATTATGGATAATTTCTTATCCATATTTCTTGTGAGAACCAAGAAAAGACAACCTTCACTTTCCCCACTGTCACATTTTCATATATAATGATACCTTTATGTCTGTGCAATGACCTAGGTACTTGAAGAGATGTATGTTTTTTATTTTTTTTTGATTAACTGGAGAATTGAATGGATGTTTTTATAGATTATTTTACTATAAATGGATCATATTTTTTGACTGGTTTGAGTAGACTTGGTTCAGTCCTACGTCACTATATTTAAAGGAATCTATTATTATATTATTATAAATTCTATTTCATGGTGTGAAATGGTATAGTACATGGGAATTTAATTTATTGGAATGGTATACCAGTCAATAAATCAGAATTGGATTCCATTTTTTCACTTTCATTCCCCTAAAATTTTCATGCTGTGCATTATTTTTTTATTCATGATTTATTTTACTGTCATTTCATTCATAAATGTAGTGATATTTCACTCCACCTATCCCAATTTATCCAAAAAAGAAATGAAATTTGTATTTGATAAATAATTTCATTAAGATTTTAATAAATTGAAACAGATGCTCACATAACCAATGGTAATCCAACCACCTCAGTGGTATTTACCATATGGGATTATGTGTGATATCTCTAACTATCCATTAGGGGAAGTCTTATCATAAAGGGTCGATCAAGCTGAACATGACATAGAATATTCCTCTTGCACACTGGTACATTCCAAATAAAACTATACCATAACTGAAAATGAATTCCATTCCTTTTTGTTTTCCTTGAATAAATTTCGGTCACACCTTTTAGGTTCTAGAGTCATTGTGATCTAATATCATGAAGCCCTTTAGTATCTACTTATGAAATCGGAATCCAAACCACATATCATTCTTTGGATACTCTTATCTATAGAATACAATCTATAAATTAGTGTCCAAAAAATTTTAGAGAATATAGTGGATATCTGTATCACTAGGATCCTCCCTTCCCCATAAATTGACTCATCATTCTATATTCCCTTAAATGACATTTTTTCATATGATCAATTATAACAAGTGAAAGATGATATTTTTTGGTATGCTAAAATTGTAAATTATTTGGTACAATTTTGCATTCCTACAGATTTCAACAAAAATGAATCTAGTCATCTAAAAATGAGTCTTATTAGTACATTCGAAATGAACCCTACCTTCAGCACATATGTTTTTAGCATGTCCTCAGGTTTTGTGTCCACGAATGTGAGTTTTAGTTTTCCATTAAGTTATTCCACACTTTTTATTGCGGTGGACTCTTTGGTCCCTAACAAACTTCTTATAATAACCTTGATTCTGGTCCATTTTGGAAAACAAAATTTTTTATGCCCATGATTTCTGGAAGTCTTGTCTTCATTATCAAAGGATGGGGAATGTCATTGAAATAAAAAAAATGACACAAAACCCATTCCTCTTTTATGAAATTTTCTATGTTTGGGACATTGCCTTTATGGGGCCATTTACAATTTCCATTGGAAACTTGTACATTCATCTGGTTGTTGATGGCATGTCAAAATGGGTATAGCCACGATCCACAATGATAGATGAATCCAAAATTGTTATGGAATTTTTTATAACAATTTTTTAGGATTGGATTACCTATGATCATCATCAGTGAAAGGGTTCTCATTTCCGCAACCAAATAATGAAATCACTTTTGTTTCAATATGGGGCCAGGAATTGAGTGTCTACTGTATATCACCTAATAAATAATGGTCAAGATTAGGTGTCTAATAGAGAGGATAAAAAGACTCTTGAAAAAATGTTCAACCCATTAGAAATTATTGGATTCTTTGACTTAATAATTCATTATGGTCTTAACACAAAACCATTAAAACTCCACTTGGAATGTCACCCAATTTGGTTGTATTTGTAAAGAGTTGTCACCTTCATTTTGGACAGAGCAGTGGGCCTAATGGTCCTTTAAACAATTAAATTTTAATCATTTTTATGTAGGTGCTCAATGGAAGCATAAAATTTATGAGCTAGAGGAATTGGGTATGGATTCTTATGAAAACTCTCAGATCTGCAGGGTTAGAGCCAAGGCCTCTGACAACCATAATATCTGTCATCATCAATTCCACAATAGGATGAAGGTCCTCCTATATATAGAAATTTTGATGTTGCATTTAGGTAAGATTTATTCCCATTGGTTTGGTCCATAGAGTGTTACTAATGTTTATCCATTTGGGTTTTTCAAATTCTAAATTTAATATAGTACACAATCCTTTCCTTTCAATGTACATCGATTGAAGAACTCTCATGAAGCCATGATAGAATCCCTGTTGGAGGAATTCCTTGTTCTAAAAGCAACATACAAATGAAACCCATTATGTTTTATCCTTCCTTCCCACAATCTATTTTATTACAATGAGGATACTATAAACACAATGTGTTGGGCGAATGGGTATATTCCTGGGTTATTTAGGAATTTTCATAACCATTCTTCTTTTCCCCCTTTTGAATTGTTGGATAGTATTGTTAATTTTTTACACTTTTCTCTCACTTCTGTAATAGAATAATAATTTTTGTCTCCCAATTTGTAATGGAAAATTATTTCCACATACTCATGGAAAATTATTCCAAATAAATCATGAATGTGGTTGAAACTGCAAGAGTAATTTCAATATTTCATGTTTTCTTAACAATTTTTAAAAATTCACGAATAAAATGTGTGTTTTATCAAGAATTTAATATTGAGGTGTGTGTTATTTATGTAAAATTGTTGTTCAAAAATGATATAAACAGTTGTATCAGTTTAATCCTTTGATAAGTAGGGTACCCTTTTTGTGAGTTGTTTCTAGGAAAATGTGTGGCACCTAATTTCCCAACACATTTATTCACCAAACAAGGAAATATGAATATTTCAGAATTAAAAAATGTAACTATAAGTTTGGTTAATATTTTTCATCTTTCCAAAATGATTTTTCTCTATGTTGTTTATATATCCAAATTATTTTAATCACTGTATAGGATTGAATTATGTGTGTGTACTAGTTATCTGACTGATGTATACCCTAAAAAAACTAAAAAGTAAAAAAATAAAAAATAAAAAAACACAAAAAAGTTTTCTTTTTCATTGGTATGTCAAAAACAAATCTTCCTCTACCATTGATATTGTTATAAATATTTCATGTATTGTCATTGGTAGATCAAATAAGGGTTGAGTGATGAGTACGACAGTAGTTCCAAGATAATCATTAAAAAACAAAAGCATATTAATAAATGAGGGGAGCGATGAAATGTAAAATATATCAGGATATCTAGGTTGATAGACTAAGTGTTTTCTTTTAAATTTTTTTAAGTGAGTGGGTTTTGAAAATTGATTGAAAAATATGTATGGATGGTTTGATGGATATAATCATTTATATAGAACTTTTTTAAAATAACTTATATTTACTGGATAGAAAGTGTAAAAAATTCCAGAAAATGGTTTTCTTACACCCACGAAGAGTGTTAGTGAAATTTTTTTCTTTTGAATTATTCCTCCATTTGGTAACATTCAACTACTATAATTTTTCTTTGATATAATTTATGAGACAAATTTTTCCATAATCGCTGAGAATAACTCCTTGGTATGATTTTTTCCTTTAATCCCATTTATTTCCAGAATTAAATTTTATTTCTATTATAAATATTAATGAATATAGGAATATGTAAATGAATATATTTTGGAAATGTGACTTTTCCCAGTAGTGAAAATGTTTAGGTGTGGGGGGTGGTCACACTAAAATTCACTGTTTTATTTCACCCCAATGCACCTGTTTTAAACTAATTTCGTATCTTAACTTCTAAATATAATAACAAATTGAACTTCAAGTTTGATTTAACTATTTTTTAATCACTGTTAGAATGTATAATTTCATATGTTTGGAAGTTTTATTTTTTATTTGAAGGTGATTTGGATGGCCCAAATGATGTTTATGAAACATAGTGGAAAATGTACAAGATTCCAAGAATATCGGTTGACTAAAACAAAAACATCAGTTGATTAATGCCTTCAATTGGAATAAAATTTGAAGGTCTAATAAAAAAATTGGGGCTATAACTCTTATAAATACACGAAATCCCATTTCTTCATTTAAAGGGTCCAACCTAAGTGATCTTTCCATGCCACTGAATTTTAATGAAGACAAATGTTGTGTGATGTGTTTCATTCATATCTTGAGTTTTGAACTCCAAATGATACCAATGTTTTAGAGGATATATCAAATAGGTTGGGAAACATGTTTTAATTTTTATTAATATTGATATGATTGCATAGATGCAGATGTCTATGGGAGAAATCGTATTATGAACTCTATGCGCCCAAAACCACATTCACTTTTCCTATAAAATGGATCCTTGGGAACCCCATTTGAATGTTCTACAAGAACTAAATTTTATGGTATTTTAGAGACAGAAATGAATCCTCTTCCTATCAAAGATGTTCTAGAGGCCCCTATCCTCATTGGGGGATGTTGGATGAAGACCATGTTATACCTAAACCTCCTGATCATCTTGATGGAAAGATAAATGGTGGATGATCATTTCAAGAGAGATAAAAATCCGGTAAAGGGGGTTATAGAACTCATTCTTCTAGTTTTTTTGTTTAATTTGGGTCTGAAACTTTTAAAAAATGTTTTATCTTAACATTATCTACCTTTTAATGCATTTCTTTCACACACTTATGTGTAACACTTTTCATTTCAATACCGATTGAGTTTAGACTTAATTGGGAATCTTGGTGCATTTTGATTGGACAACATAGGAATCATATTCCACTCAAACATACATATGATATCAGTATATTATGTTATCCCTTTTTCATTTATTTTGATCCAAACCTTGAAAATAATATTGTTTTTAAGGGTTTGTTCATTTTAAATCATTTTTAAGGGAATGAGGGGAATTGATATCTTGATTACCCAAAACAAAATGATTCCATAAAACAATGTGATGTTATTAGAGAAATGAACTATAAAAGATGAGTAGTGAAAATGAAATGACCTCATTCTCTTATAATTAAAAAAATTATGCATTTATTTTTATTCTATTAAACTCTTTAAATTATGTTATTTTCCAAAAACTATTTATTTTTCAAAATCACTCGCCTCTCTTTTAGAAATTTTTTACAAAAATACACACTCTAAAACTATTAATTCACTTTAATAGATAACCTATGGTATTACTGTGATTATAAATTAATGCTAAAAACATAATCAATATGTCAATTCATGAAAATGCATGTATAAGATACATCAATGTGAGTGTAACTATTTCATCCATGATATATATTGTGTATAATTTATTCATTCACTGAAGATATGTCATCATTATCTCATTGCATAATTCCTTTTTACCTACACATATCATGTATGAAGTATAAATGTTTTCATCATGATTAAAAATTATAAAAAATGGGAGGATGTATATTTTTCTGATTGTGAATTTGAGGCCTCATACACATCATGAAAGGGGAGCATCATAATTAACGTGCTGGTTAGGAAGTTATATGAGGATGTTTTTACAAGTACAAATATTCTTTGATGGTGATTCAATAGTTGGAAACACTGCACTTATATGAAATGATTGTTTATGGAATATGTTTCCCATTCAAAATGATAGTGTTATCTTCATAGATATATAATTTGTTGGATTCTCAATGGGAAGACTTGAATATGAAGGTGATGTGTTACAGTGTTTTCCATGGTGATACTCCATAGGTATGGTTGGAGGCCTTTCAAAACCAGACGTTGTTTTGGGAGAGACTTCTAATTTTTAGGGTGATACACAATGGGTTCCTTAATTAGTTTCACAGATCAACAGATGTAGTGTAACTGAGAGTATACAAAAAATATTTTCTCTTGAAGGTATATTTTTAGTGGCCCAATATTATATCGGTGGTGGTAGAGTTTGTCTATGGGTATTAGGTTTTCTAGTAGTTAATGGAGTAACACCATGTTTATATAGATTTTTAATATCTATGGTACATTCCCCCATGAAAATGGGATGACATATAGATGTTTTTCATCAATGTGTTGAACCAATATCATGGATTTTATGATGTTAACTAGGTAATCATGGATTGGTTAAAAATTTGGGTCACATATATACAATCAATGGGTCAAGAACTATGGGTGTTTTGGTGATGTGGTATATGGAAGAGGTACTATATATATATATGTTGCTATATATTACCTTATCTCATAATGGTAATCCCATTTTACCTCATGATTATAGAGTTGATTGAAGCATGGTTTATCACTTATTAGTTCTCAGTCCTCATGTGGCATGAAGCATGACAGATAAGGTTTAGTTTTTTCATGAGAGGCTTAATGTCGAACATGACCGGTATAAGTCTAATTATAATAACATGAGGATTCTCATGGAATATGAGATTATATATCATTTTTTATTGAGATTACCCCATGAATATAGGTATTATAGGTTTGATAGGGAGAGTAAGCTATAGTACTAGTCTGTTAGACCGTTTAAGGTGTTGCGGTGAGTTGACATGGTCTCATATCAGTTGAAACTCCCAACATAAATGGACTATATTCACAATTAATTTCATGTCATTCACCCATTTATTCCAGGATGTATTTCATGATCTTCACAATTAATCACATGTCATCGATGGTGGAGAGTTGCATATTGAGGGTGACAAGATTTTCATGGAGTGGATAGTAAATATCTAGGATCATCGGGATAAAGTTCTTCATGGGAACCCATTATTATGGTTCATATAATGTGAATGAATTGTAGACTGGATGAGAGTACATTGAAACATGAGACATAGATTTGTTCCCAATACCTAGAGTTCTGCTGAGCTCACTATTAATTTTTTACATGACAATGTGATGTTTTGTTCATATATTTGAAATATAGCTTTTTCCTTAATATGTGATCTAGGGAAATGATTTTGGGATATTATGAGTAGAAACCTCGTACCTAATCCAAAAAATATATATTATAACACATATATAAACCATATGGGTGAGTTAGTGCATCTGAGAGAAAAAATATCATAATATAGAAGATGTGATTTCTTGATTTGTATGCTTTATGAAAACCCATATTTTAGTACACTTTATTTCATTATTCATTATAGAAAGGAAAACATAATACATTACTATAAGATTTTTTGTCCTCATGTATTTGGATACATAGGTATATAGCTCATCAACTTGAAACATAAATATAAAGTCATTATTGAAAACATCTTTGACATGCTCTTAAAATTACAATGTTCTTCTGAAACTGCATGAGATAACATGGGTACATTTATAAGAGAGTGGTGATCTATAATGCTTAATAATAGGGTTAAATGAATAGCATAAGGTAAAGTTTTACATGTGTGCCAAAATAAATATAATGGTAACATAATAGTGGTGAAAATAATAATCAGGAATAATTAATCACGATATATCATTATTTCAAGAAAGAAACATGGTTATGTGTCTACAATATAAATCATTTCACTAACATAAGTCATGCCTAACTGTAAATCCCCAATCAATATTGATCCCTGAGAGGGGAGGGGTGAATTGGGGGTTTCTTTTTTTGAATTCCTTTTATTTTCAATTAAACCTTTTAAAATTTTTATGGTTCTTGATATTGATAATATTATATCTAAAACTCACCTCATGTGTAGTAATAACAACAACAATAGAAGAAAATATTATTTAAAGGATTCATCCTGAATTCCTACTTGTTTTAATGTTGGTCATTCCCCAACATGGATTTCAAATTATAATTAACGATCCCAAAAATTGATTATAATTGCTTCAGATCTAACTGATAGATTATATTTTTCTTTTGTATCTAATAAATATGATTCTTTCATTATCTCCAATTTAGAGAATCCTTCTACTCCTAGCTCCTACTAGAAGACATCGACTGCTTCCAACTCCAACAAGAAGGCCTCACCTATATTCAATGATTGATCCATTGTATGAGGATTATATGATATTACTCCATGGTAATTTAAGATAATACATTCTCATGTACCTATTCAAGTATCTAAAATAACCACTGGTTGGGTCTCTTTTCCTTAACTAATAATTTTGATAATGTGAAATGACCAGTTGCCTCAGTGCAACAAATATCAATCTGTAAATATTTTTTCTATTAATGAATACTTGGCCTCACATAGATGTTTGGAAATAGTTCAAAAAATATATTAATAATTTAATATATGATTAACTCTTAAAATCCAAATTTCTTCTTTGTGAAATATCAACTCAATTCTAATAAACTTTATTCATAGATTCCAATGAATCTGAACATTTTGTTTCAGGAAACTCAATTGTTCTTCACATGTGCATGATTATATAGGAATGAATTCATGTTTTATCTACAAACATATAACTTTATTTACAAAAACTCAATTCACTTAAGTATCATTCTTGTATGTTGTCACAAGTGGAGGAATTCTTCCAAGCACAAGTGCAACCATTGTTCATTTTCACAACACCCATTTTTTTACACGAACATAATTTATTTTCATTTTCTTAGGATTATTTCATTTTTATGATGTATTTTTTCATGCATGGTGGATTTTAACACCCTATCCATATTTTTTATCTATACACACACTTTTAATTTACAAATTGGTTTATGTTCTCATGTACTTTATCAAAATAACTACCTCATTATGTGACATTTCTAATACGGGTTTGGGATTCTTAAACATCTTTTGTGAAAACCAAATTGGGTATAAGATTGATATGTGTGTATATTATATTCTTTTTTTCATTTTTGGTGAAATTATATAGTACCAATTTGATATCTCAAATGGATCATGAAAACCACGAACGTTTCACAAATCTCAAACCATCAAAAAATTTGGGGAGATGCATAACATAGTCTCCTGAGTGGATTTTCATAACATTATTATTTATGAATAAATTAATGATTAATGTTATCTTTTTGAAAAATAATTGGATCATTCTATCACTCAAATAATTTTTATAACTAATAGGTCTAGTACTTTATGAACTAATGGGATGTACAATGCTCATTTTTTATGGAAATGAAATCCTCTATAAAATTCACAGAAACACACCCTCAGTCAGGTGATCCTCATTTTATAGGAAAGTATCTTTTCTGTATGGATTATTTCTAATCCACCAAAGGTACTCCTCTAATACTCATCAAATCAATCCATATCCCTTAAACTATTTAAACAAATGAGTTTTTCATGTTTTTCTCAAACGTACACCATTTTTTATGTCTTCTCTCTTCTATGAGTCTTCTCACGGAGTCCTTACATGCTTGTGATTACTATCTGATGATATTCACCATTCAAGATTAAAACTCATACATGGTGTATGGTTATTAAATAATCCTACAATAACTTGAATTTCAGTTAGGTTAATCTATCATCTTTGAATTCTATTTATGCAAGAAATATTTTTGTTGGATGCATGATGTTTCTGTTAAATAAAACTATCCTTATTACATCAATGATGAAAAAATTGATGTATGAATGTGATCATGGTGATTCGAATGAAGATTTGTTTAACATGACCTCCTTGAGTGAAATTCAATGTTTAATATGATCACACAATTTATTGGACAACATTGATGAAATGATCCAATGGTTATGGTTTTATAAATCTTTTAAATGATGGAATAGTAGTACATGGATGACAGTGTCCCCCAAAAAAATATTACAATGATTTGGGTGTGGAAAATCATCAAGAGTGTCATAAAATCCTTTGAATTATTTAAATTTTACCTCTTCTATCACCACATTATACCAGTTATCCTACCATCATTCCACACTACATGGTGGTGTCACCTCTCCATCAAATTTTACATGTGATCCTATGAAATATTTCTTATATGACTATCCAGTCTATTCACATGATGGAGGAGGTTGGTTCCTCATGATGTGGTTGTACTTTGTTCCACCATGTGACATGGGTTGTCTATGGCCTTTATTAGAAGTGGGATAGCCTATTTCTTAATTATGTCCATAAATAATGTTCATAGAAAAGAATTATATGTAAAGATTGAATTAAAATACTATTCTAAAAAGAAATTCCAAGACACCTTATTCTCAATCCCCTCTTCTTCATTTCCTATTTTTCCTTTTATCATGAAATATATATTCATATTTTTTTCATGGCCTCTAGTTTTTTTAAAAAAATGCTCAATAACCTTAGAACACATGTTAGTCATTTAAGCTGACATCAAACAATCATTATATTTAAACAATGAGAATTGTCTAAGTGTTACATCCAATGCCTTAAAGTGAATCTGTAATAGTTATCTAGGAATCACCACTTCATCAAAATCTCGAGAAAAACATATTGACACATCATTGAAAAAAATATGTAACAGTGATTCAAACAATATCCCCCTTTTAATTTTTTCCAATACCTTCTAATAACTCTTGTAGAATTCAATATGTGTTATCACACTTTTCCTCCCCTTACAAGAAATAAAATTCAATGGAATTGTTGGGATTTCTAAAAAAAATACTCATCCCTATGAAGATTATTTCTTGAAAACCTTAGAGAGAGGGATGATATCACATGGTTCTAAAAGCATAGATCCTTTAGTAAATCAACTCAATATATACATTTATTAACTAGGTGTAAAAATAATAGAAATGTAAAAATGTTTTTTAATGTTTTCCACAAACAATAATACCTATGAAATCCTACTATGAATTCCTCAATTCACTTTTATGGAGTTATAAATAGTCAGATTTATCGATGACATGATAAATCCTACACATTTTTAACAAATATATCAACATTTTCATGTATAGAGTTAAATATTTCCATTTATCTTACTTGTTAATCAACCAATAACTCCCCCTTAATTGATATAGTAGATTATATTAAGAACATTATATGATAGTGTGATTGGAATCCTAAATATGATCAATGATTTTTCAATAACTAGGTTGTGATGATTTAAGAGCTTCATATCAGAAATGATCCCCCTTAAGGGAAGTATTAATATAG
Source organism: Viscum album (assembly GCA_963277665.1). Taxonomy (NCBI): domain Eukaryota; kingdom Viridiplantae; phylum Streptophyta; class Magnoliopsida; order Santalales; family Viscaceae; genus Viscum; species Viscum album. The sequence goes on from OY728150.1 coordinate 1,597,963,008, forward strand.
ATCAATTCCTGGGAATTTAGTAGAATAGAATCTAAAAAATTTGGAATAAGGAATAACCTTATACGTTCTATAATGTGAACAACCAGCATGAAATGATTCTCTCAACAACTGATGAAAATTATTTTATTTTATTATAAAAGTTTCCCAAAACAAAAGAACATTCACGGTGGATGAAAGTGTTTTAATCCCAAGGAATCTCCTTGGATAATGTCTCTACACTCCATAGGAAAGGATCCTAGAGTATCATAAATCCTAATGTCTTCCCTAGGCTTCCCCTGAAGAGCATGAACGTCAGCTGCAATGTTTGACTCCCCCCAAACATGATGATGTCTCTGTCCCAAGAACATCTCTCTCCGACATCTAAAGATTTGGTATATCATGTCCCATGGCACCTCTTGATGGCCATGTATGGACTTCACCAATACATCAGAGTCGGATTCAATTTCTGTCACCTTGAAATTTCGACTTTTACACAACTCTAAGCCAGAAAGTAAGGCCATCACCTCCGCACCTAAAGAAGTTCCCATGCCATAAAAGGTACTAAACCCTATCAGCACTAAGCTATGTGAGTCATGTAAGATCCCTCCGCCTCTCATTTTACCTTTTAAAAGAGACACCGCCCGCGTTCAACTTCAGGACACTGAGAGGTGGTGACCAACTGATCCATTGGCCCCTCTCCATATTAGGCATGCAGGGGAGGTTCATCATCCTGCACACTGTCTTTGATGATTTCCATCCCTTATGGAGTGAAACCATCTCCCTAACCAGTGATTTCAATTTAATTTTAAGGAATAACAGTGAAACCCAGGATCCCCACCATGCCTTATTGCGCACCTCACAAAGAGTCTAGTAAATGTTGGAAAGGATAATGTTCTTAACCTAGCTTTCCATCACCACACCATCTGAACCCTGGAACTATGCTTCCATGAGCCTTTGAATAGTGATTTGATATTCTACCAGATCAGGGTAGGGAGAGAACCCAAACAACAAAAATTGTGCCCACTCACTCTGAAAAAGGAGGTGCTTAGCTGACTCCATATTTGGGCACTAACAATAGAAACACAGAGAGACAACATGAATAACTTTCTGCCGAATGTTCTCATCCATATGAAATGATTTGTTCATGATTCTCTATGTGATGAAATTCATCTTCGTAGGAATTTCCTTGGAACAGAATATGATTGCCCAACTATCATGATGACCCTCCTCATGGAGTAGGCGCTTGTAGTCTTTGAAGGGAAATCGTCCCAATGATGACCCAGTGAAACAGCAGGTATCCTGAACGACTTCCATGATTACCTCCTTAAACACATTCTCCTAGTTCGGAGTAAGGATGAAAGTAATGAAACTGGGGGTTTCAATAGCCTCTTTAAACAGGATATTTGGAAGTGAACCTTTATTGAAATTCAGTGTTTCTCCCGACCTGTTGTCCTTCCCGAATTGGATCTCCCCTTGCCCAACGATCCACCGAGTCACCCCATTACGCTTTTCGAGCTGCGAGAAATTGTTTTGGGTGATCCTAGAATGCTGGGGGCCTCTCCCCCTCTCTGTAAATTGATGGTCACCATACCACCATTTGAAGAACAAAGCCCACATAGAATCTCCCCCAATAATGTCCCACACCAACCTACCTTGGAGACCTTGGATGGTTTCCCAAATATTCTGGAGACCCACTCCCCCTTCCACAATCGGTTTAGCCATACTTTCCCAAGATTCCCAGTGACAACATCCGTCTTGTTTGGAGTCCCATATGAAGGATGAAAGTATTTTCTCCATGCGATCCATAGTCCCTTTGGTAGGCTTAATCAGTGAGAAAACAAGCATGGGTATCGAAGATAACACGCTATTGATGAGGGTCACTCTCCCTCTGAAAGATAGGAGGTTGTTTTTCAATATAATAATTCTTCCAAGTATTCGGTTGATAATGTCTTTAACGTAATGTTTCTTGATGTGTCCATGGGAAAGAAGAACTCCTAAATATATCATTGGAATCTGCTTCCGATGACAACACAATATGTTATTAATGCCCTTTCTGCATCTTCCTGAAAATCGGTTGAAAATAAACACCTGGATCTTCCCCTTTTTAACATCCTTCCCACTCAGGTGCTCATATGCAACCATAATTTCTGATAGGTTGTTAAGTGATATTCAACTTCCATTGATATAAATTATGATGTCATCCGTAAAAATGAGATGAAAAACCAATTCAAAGCCACACGTGCTTTTGAAAGGGGCTAACCTACCAGCCTCCATACATTGTTTGAGGTTCCTGGATAAAGTATCATGTTCCGAGATGAAATGGGATGGAGATAGTGGATCTCCTTGGAAAGACCGAAGAACTGATTTCAAGAAACTGAAGCACCTTCCCATCAAAGAAATAGACAGCCTTGTTAAGGAAAAGCACCTGAAACAAATGTCACAGAACCAATCATGGAATCTGAGTCTTCACATAACTCTGATGATTAATCACCACTCCAACTTGTTGTAAGATTTTTCCATATCCACCTAAAAAATAACGTTTGATCCAACCAGTTGGGTGTTAATAGCACTGACCAGTTCACATGCCATTCCCACCACCCCATGTATGTTCCGACCTTTGATGAAGCCAGTTTGTTCTATTGATATTAATCTTGGAATAATTCTTCCAAGCCTACATGAAATGAGGGAGGCCCGAATTTTACAAGAGACGTTGCAGAGGCAAATGGGTTGTTAGTGACCAATGTTGCAGGGGTCTTTGATCTTAAAAATAATAACACTTCTGTATCATCTCCACTCTTTATACTTCCACATCTGATTTTCAAATGTGTCTTAACATTTTATTAAAATTTATCTCATCATTCATACCACATCATTATTTAAGATAGTTTATTATGTAGAAATAAAACCATATACCTATCTATATGCATGCCTCTTTATATTTATGAATTTATCTTATTCTTGAAATGTAGTTAAACATCCTTTTTCAATTTGTAGAGTTATATTGAATATTTCATATAGAACATTTACCATTCCAATGTATTAATTTATTGAAATCCCCTCATAAAATTCATCTTCTTTATGTGTAACTTTTAATTTTCCTTTAATACTATATTTTCCCTTTTCTTCATTTAAATTTATTTCTTTCTACAAATTAGTTGGTAATAAATAAACTAATTACTTAGGAATCATGATATCTTTTTTTGTGTTACCACATGGATTTAAATTTATTTATCCCTTTGATATAGTAGAGGATATCTCAATGTTATTCTTTGTGATAGATGATGTAACAGTATTATTATTATTTTTTCATCCCAAGGATAACATGTCACCATTCATTTTCTATTAGTCTTTCTTCTCTAGTTAATGTTTTTTCTTTTAATTGGATTTTTCCTCTATAAATTCCGACCTCCTATGATTTTTATTATTATGCATGTTGTCCCAACAATCCAATTCCTTGTGTCCAAATTCCCTATAACACCAACAATAACATATGAACCTTCTTCTATTCTTTTTTGATGTAGTCTATCTATGATTAAAAGACTATGAACCATGATTATATTTAGTGGGACCACCACTCATTTGGAAACCTCTAGTTTGAAAAATCCCCAGACATTTTTTCTCATCCACCCTTCATGTGGTTGGATCATCAATATTTTTTTACCATATTATCATTATTAGAATTTGATATATAAACATTACCAAAAATTAAAACATTATCAGTATAAAAAGTTAGTTTATGGGTAATGGGATGACTTGTATTTAGAGGAAGATTCTGTTTTATTATATTATGATATCATGATCATCTTAAATTACTGATCCTATAAGAACACCAATGTATTAACATCTATTTTTATAGTTATATGGTATGTTATAGCTTGTGGTTCTTCCTAATTCATAAATCACACTTCTAACTCTAATCACATCATGTTGAGATATTTATTCTAATCCTGAACATATCTTATCTGGTCTTTCCATTCCTCTCTCATCATATTTATATTTTAATTCATGCATATTTTCTGATCCATGTGATGAAATAACAAGATCCATTACCCAGATTTCTTTTTCCTCAAATTTAGTATCTTTTACAACCATAAAAACATTATATAATTTTTCCTATTCTTGGAAAGAATATATAAAAAAATATATAAAAGAATTATTTCTCACAAATAGTTCCTTTAATTTCTTCAACAGATTTATAATGTCTATAATTAAAAATATGTATATTTTTCTCCCTTTTCATTCAATGGTTTTCTGAGTGTGTTGGACATACCAACCATTTTATATAATGCCTCTTCCATTGCATAAGCTTCTTCTTCAACCTATTATTTTTCATCTTAATGAACCGTGATTCCTACAATAATACATTTTACAACTTCTATATGTATATCCATTATATGTTCTTTGAGTATAGATAGAAGATCAAAATGTAATCCATTATCATCACATCTTGACTAGGCTTTATCAGAAGAATCTTAAATGAATTAAATATGGAATTATGTATATTTCAAAATACATTCATTTTAAGTTGACTACCCATTAATAGTAAGATTCATATTCAACCTATTTTCCTTCTAATTATTTCTATTATTTTGTGTCTTAGTAAAAATGTATATCTAAGGTTGTGTACTCATTTCTAGAAAGATGAACTTCATAAGAACTCAGTTGGATATTTAGTGGTAACCTTATCTCTATTACCAATTGAAATGTCTCTGGCCAGATTGACCACTAAGAGGGGGAGGGTTAATCAATGGTTTCTTTTTATGCATTCCTTTTTTCAATTCAACCTCTTTAACATGTCAAAGTTCTAAATGCACTCATTATTATATCTCAAAATCACCTCTTTTTTGGTAAAAAAATATAAAAAATCACATAGTATTTATAAGGTTTGGTATAAAGATATACTCGTTGATATGTTGATTATTCCCTATCATGGATTATGAAATAAAATTAACTATCTTTTAAAGTGATTATGGTGGATCCATATCTAATTTAGATACTCCATTTTATTATGGATCCAACAAAAATACCACTTATTCTAGCACTAAATGAGAGACTCTTTATGATCCTTGATCTAACTATAAGGCTTCAACTGATCAGGGCTCTAACAAGATGGTTTCACCTTTGATCAAGGACTAATCTAATATAGGATGAATCTTTGATCATCCACCACAAGAATTTAAAATTTTACATTCTTATGTACCAGTTAATGTATCTTCAATAGCCACTGGTCAGGTCTATTGTCCTTGCTTAATAATTCGGATCACCCCTAACGACCAGTTTCCTCAGTGCAAAAATGCTCGGTATGTAATTCATTCTTCTGAATATAAAAACGTGGACTCTGTTAGATGTGTCGAAATTGTGATCACACTATCTTCAATAGTTAATGAAATACTAAATCACACAATTTCCATTGGTTCTTCTTGTAATGTGTTCTCAATTGAAGTAAACATCATGCATAGATAGCAAGGAATATGAACAACTTATTTTAGGCATGTCAAGTGTTCTTCACAAGTTCTTGATTATGCATGAGTGCATGCAAGTTTTTTCCAAATCATTCATCCTTTCTTTTCACAACCTTAATTCACTTAATCCTTATGAATTCATGTCAACACATTCATGTGAATTATTTTATGTGATACTGCAACCCATGTTCAATTTCCCAACACCAACATTTTTACGAAGACAATGTACTATATATATTTTAGGATCATTTCAATTGTATGTTGTATTTCCTTTATGCAATGCATGTGAGAACTCCCTATCCACCTTGTGTTTCTACACACACTTTATATTCACACATAGATTTATGTGATAAATTCATTCTTTAAAGGCACTATATCAACATTAAATTATCTTCTTATATGTGTGGGATTCTTCACATAATTTTACACAATCTCAAATGGGTATAAGTCTTCAGTGCATGCATCATCATCATTTTCATGAGTTTCAGTGTATGTATATAGTACCTTATTGATTTCTCAAAGGATCATGCAATCCAAAATGGATTCACATATTTGAAACATTATCAAAATCCAGGGAGATGCCTAAAGCACTTTCCTAAGATGCTACATGGAACGTTTTTTATAATGAATAAATTCACTAGATCATTTAACTTTCAAAAAAGTATCAGGATCATCTTCTCATTCATGTAAATATTATCACGAGGAGGGATTGTGATTGATGAACTTGTGGGGTTCCGGTTTCTATGTTCTTATCGAAGCAGAACACTCATTAAAATTCAAATAAAAACATACTTGTCCATGGTATCCTCATAATATAGGTGACCATCCATGCCTTAGATACTATTTTTATGAAATTTCAAGTACATATTAAATACTCTACAAATCATGTCATATCTTGGAAATTCATTAAACACCTAAGACGTTCTTGTTTTACTCAAATGTATTCCATGTTATCGTGGGTCCCTCTCCATAAAGTCTTTTCACTAAGACCTCATGTGAATGTGATGACTAACACATGCTCGGTACCTTTTAATAACTGAAGTCATCCATGGTGGATGGTTTTTTTGATCAGTCTCATGAAACTGTGTTTTTTAGATTATATGATCGATATTCAATGATTTTGTTTCATGCATGGAAAAAAATTGTTTCAAGCATTATACTTTGATTCTATGGAACTGTCATAATTCTATCAGTACAGTCCTAATTTTTTTCTAGATGGAACCATGGTGACTTAATATATGCTCTTGATAACCTGATTTCCTTAGATGTAGATAGAGTTTTAATAATATCACTCGTTCGATCGGATGATGCAAATGAGATGATCCCCATATGTCGTTAATCCAATATTTTTAATGATTGAGTTACAATATGAAAATGATAGCATCCCACATCAAAATGTTACAATGTATAAGTTTTGGTTTATCAGCCATAAGACACATATAATTCTGAATTAATCCTCTTTCCCCTATCCAAGCACAACCCCATACTGGTTCTCTTTTTATCTTGCTTCCCCTCATAGTGGAACCACCTCTCTACTTCATTATACATGAGAACCCATAATGGCATGCTCCAATTCCCACCCATACCATTCCCATGATGGTTTAGGCAGGTTCTCCTGACATTGGTTGACCTTTTTCCATCATGTGGCCAGGGTCAAGCCCTAGCCTTTTAAGGTTGGGGTTGACAAATTTTTTTGTAAGGCCAATAATAAAATACAGAGAAAAAATGATAATAATAGAATGAATTAAATGGATATTTAAAATAAAATACCAAGATACCTTCTTCTCAAAACACTTATCTTATAATCTTCATTTCTAACTCACCATGAAATACATATTCTTTTTTTTCATGGCCTTCACTGTTGTAAACAATGTGCATCTTCTTTTCACATGTGTCAATCATTTACTATCACATCACACAATCATAAAATTTAAAAAATTATAATTTCCTAATTGTGAATCAAATTCCATGAAATGAATCCATAACGAATCTCCTGGAATCAAAACATCATCCACATATAACCAAACATATATTGACATGTCATTAACAAAAAAACATTGGGCATAACACTAACTACCAAGAAAACATCACATGCTGGATAGAGTCTGATAATGTATATGATTCACTCCTTAATTAATTTTATAACATCTCATGAGTATAAAACAACACTTAATTCATCGAAGTGATATATAATTTCATGTCCATACATTACATTCATATCATGAACATGCATAAGTGTGCCACATAGATTATTCAACATAGGATCATATTTCTTGAGGTATTACCCAATGATTAAAGTGCGTGTTTTAAATAATGAGATTCCTAAATAAATTAATGATGATTGAATCTATTTGAATAAACATGAGTGTAAATGAGGATGGTTATTCACTATATGAATTTTTGAATGGGAATTCAATGGAAAATTTCAATAGAAGAAATGAGGAATATAAAGGTTTCTTTGGAGGATTTAATTAGAATGTAAGGGGGATCTTATCCCATTTAAATAATAAATTAATTAGGATGGATGTTTTGAAACATATCTCACCATTAATAATTGGGAATAAATATTCATATCATAATGTATGTTATTGATTAAAATTGAAAATTAGAGGTTCCCTTACATTGTGAGGTTGCCTCTAAAAGCCTAGGATGAAATTTATTATATCTCAGGGAACTCTATGAGGGCACTATTGAGGGAATGGAAGATTAATTTATCATTATGATATTATTTACTGAAGATAAATTGGTGGTCGGGTGGGTTTATATCGATAAATATAGAATAATTATTTAATGATTTCCAGAAATATTTTTTGTACTCTAGATGATAAAGTAATCAATCTCACAAACCATCCCATGGGTTTTTTTTAAATTTTTTTTAAAAAAATCTAGATTTGTTTTAATTGTATTAAATTTCTTTTAGAGTGATGATAATTTAAACAATACCCTTGTTGGTTTGGAAGAGATTATTGTTTATATGTAATTTATTTTCATAGCATAAAATATATTAATGATTTTTGTGTATTCATTAAGGATTAATAAATTTAATCAAACAACATTAAAACACATTCGGTAAATGATAAATTTATATTTGGTTATGGATACCTTTTATGGAATATGTTACATCACTTTTGATTCATTATGATTTCATAATACACAACATATACTTATATTTAATTTAATTTTGACACAAAATACAATTTCTCCAAGAAATTATTTAAAATTCATGATTTGAAAATTTCGATGTGATGATTTCAAAAATAATATTAATTTCATCCAAAAAATTCTTTATTTATGGGAATTTACTCTTCCAAATAAAAAATCCACATTCATTGAAAAATAATGAATTTTTATAATAAGAATTTTACCCCTAAAAATTTATTTGTACAATTATAAAATTATATATTCATTTATGTTTGATAAATATTATTTAATACTAATTTATTATAAAAATTTAATTTATATGAAAGATTAATGAATTATAAAAAAATTAGTGTCTTGATTGAAACTGTATGTTTCCCATAAATACAATTACTATTTCATCGTATTGAAATCCAAATTCATCATACTTATTATTTAATCTTTTTAAATTAATAGTAATAAATAAAATATATTTATATTTTTATTAGAAAAAACCATATAATAGTAATTTATACTATTAGGGAATATATATATATCATTATTACACCATTGATTACTGTAACAGTAAGGTGTGAGATGGTGATATTTTCATGGGGTGGTTTGGTGTACAAGGTTTGGGTCATGATCTCAATGAGCTTGAACTTCTCGCATATATAGATATGTTCATGCTTTAGTTGTTGAATATATAATCACATAATGTTGAGATACTTATTCTAATAATGAATATATCTTATCTTTTCTTTCCATTCTTCTCTCATCATATTTATATTTTACTTCATGCATATTTTTTGACTAATGTAATGAAATAACAAGATCATTTACTCAGATATATTTTTCCTCAAGTTTAGTATCTTTTACAAAAATAAGAAACACTGTATAATTTTTCAAATTCTTGGAAAGAATCTAAAAAATATATATAAAATAATTATTTCTCACAAATAGTTCCTTTAATTTCTTCAAGATATTTTTAATATCCAGGGAGGGCTACTTAGAAAATTTACCTATTTTTTTCATGGTAGATTTTTATTATTGAGGTCAAGAATAGTTTTAGAGGTATCAGATTTAATATAATTTTTTTCCAATTACATTGATGTAGTTCTAGTTTTATAGGTCTTTAGTGTATGTTCTAATAATTTTAGAGGGAAAATGTAGAGATGGTGATGATATTTCATCTCACTGGGTTTCTATGACATGGAGTGTTGGTTTGTGCTGAAAGGGTGTCTAATGTGGACTGGATTATTAGATTGTAGCATAAGATAGGTGATGAGGAAGAGTTTTCACGTACTTACAATTTTGGAATAATTGATCCATTGAGTAGTGTTGTAGAGTATCCTTATTTATTTTACACCAAAGAGGTGTTGGTTGTGGAATGTATTCTAGAAGTATTGGGTTTGGTGTTCTATTGTTTTTGGGGTAGCTATGTCGTGGAACTACGATGCAGCATAACTCCTTCCTGTTATAGATCTTTGTGGCATAGTGTACTTGGTTTCACTATAGTCCACTCAGAAATTATATCATATATATGGCATAGAGATATCCACTACTCTTATAGGATACATTGACCATCCGTGATACGGTGTGGTCCCCCAATTTTGTATCATATAATTCTCTTTTTATGTTTTTCTACAACATTGTGAATGGGGATTTATCATGGAATTATGTTTCTCATCCCACTTGTATATTATGAATCCCACTCAAACTCTTTTTTATCCAAAATTTATTCATAGTATTTAAAAAACCAATTGAATACTGAGTACTTCATTCGTCACCCTTTTAGTCCCTCTCAATCCTATCCTTGGGGGGTTGATCCTTATAGGTTATTGGTGGGTTTCCTTCGCCCTACTTCTATATTTTCTCAATGTTAATTATCTGTTAAAGGCAATTTTCAGGGTATTTTTCAATGATAGTGATATATTCGTAAGAGGATGTTATGGGTTATTATGTTTAGTATGTTCAAGGGGTTTCCATTTATCATGGATCTTGGTGGTTATATCTCCTTTGTCCCAAATTAGAAGAGAATTTCAGAAAGCTTTGTATAAGGTAGGGTATCCTTAGTTTCCCATTCAGTTTTTCAATACAGAATGTGTCATGAAATTATTATTTTTTAAGATACTATTCATTATCCAATTAAATATAATTATTTTTATAATTGAATTTGAATGGAAATGGGTGTTTTTCCATATTTAATATCATTTGATATTGTTGAAATTGAGATTATTCATTCTTAATACAACACAGAAAATCAGGTTTTTTGGGAACCATAGTTTTTGTCAGAAATTTATATATGTTGTGGTACACTTCATGTCTGATTTTTTATATCACCTTGTATTAATGGATAATCAATTTTAGCTAGTTAATGAATTAGTTTCCCATTGATATTCTGGTTGGTGTGAGAATTCCCTGAAAATATAAAGTGAAATTTGATGTGAAGAACCTTTTAATATTAGAAATATGACATGTGGGGTTATGTGAATGTGGATCTGGAATTTTGTTTTGTGAAGGTGGTTGTGATGTTTGGTATTTTTGTGTAGTGAATTCATAATGAGATGTGGGTGTAGTCTGTGGATATTGTGATAAGTAAGTGGTTGTGGCAATTATAATGTGGTAATGTGGGGATTTTTCAGATGAGACAGTATGATTGTTGTGTTGTTATAGTTTCTCAGAAGTAATGGAATTAAAATTTTAGAATAAATTATAATGGAACTGGTTTAAATGAATAGTGGATGATTTAAATGATATGGAATGTGTGGATAAATGTGGTTGATACTTAATTTTAAATAAATAGACCAGAATAATGAAGTGGGTTGGTAATATAAAAATCTATAAATTTTTATAACTTGAAGGTAATGATTTAATGTGTCTTATGTCATATGTCTTAAATCTTTTTTTTTGTGGTGTTATTCATTTATTGCTGGAAGTGGAAGTGGAAGATGTTGTGATATAGGGTGGGGATGATGTGTGTTTTTTGGTTCCCTTTCTATGGACCTAGAGGCTTATTTTGTCTGTGTATATATATATATATATATTGACACATTGTTCATTATAATTTCTATATACACCTCACTTGCATCAAGAACTTTTTTTGACAACAAAATGTTTTGGGGCTGTTTGTTTTCAATAACCTGATGGTCAGGGCATATGGATAGATAAATTCTCTTCCCCAATCTATCCTCTAAGTGACATTAACATGCATTACTTATATTGTACCTAATTAAAATGATCAATGTGGTGATGGTATATTAAATGTATTGTGGTGGAGGTTCTGCATGTTAAGAGGAGGGTATGTGTTTGATGACCAACATATTTGTGATACCATAACATTTTAATTATGGTTGTGATATGATGTGATGGGCCATGTTCATGTGAGTGAGATGTGATATGATGTGATTTGATGGCCTAAGATACAACTAGTGATATCCTATGGAAAAGTTATCTAAAGATGATATATTATGTGATTAGATATGGTAACCAAGGTGTCTTTGGGAACTTTTATATATAGAGGATATGGGAGTGCTGGGATTTACAACATGTTGACATGAGAGTAAAAAATCAATTAGAAAGTAGTGTGGGGTAAAAAACTTCTATATAATTTTTATTATGTTACTATACATGGATCTTTTATTTGGTGAGAACACCATAGTTTAGACGATATTCATCAATTTACATTTTTATGTGTTTTTTATTCAGTGGATTTGTTAATAGTGCATTATACTACCCTTTTCTCAGGTAGAAGAGATACTTTTGGTATGATCTTATATAGTATACTAGTCTGATAACTCCATGTATATAAAAAAACTACATTCCTAAGATGAATGCATGGACCTTGCTCAACATTTCTCACAAGAACCATAGAGTTTTCGTTATATCATGAACATAGTATTATTTTTCTTTAGGGGATTTATTTTGACAATCTTATAATTATTTACATTATTCATCCATTTTGGGAAGGTATTAAATTACAATATTTTATATTATTTAATGGACTTTATTGATCATTTTTATGTAATCTCTTTATACAATATATATAATATAGCTTTATGCCTCCCAAAGATTAGATTATTAGGCCCTTGGTTCTTGTCACCAACCTAGGGCCTACTAGAGGCGAGACATAGTAGAATGGTCTATATTCCGTAATTTCTTCCCTAGGAGGGGTTTCATTAATGGAATGGGGCCACCATAGGATTAGTGGACCCCACTCCTACACCAACAAAACAATTATATACAATTTTCACATCCCTAAACAATATGGATGGCTTGGAGCATCATCTCAAACTCTGTTATTCCAAGTGTGGCTCACTACTTGTGACTTTTTCACAATATGAAGCAATTTAGCTTTTATATTTTGTCTAAACATTATAATGACTCATATATTTATTATATAATAACCTATTAACAATATATACTACATTTTACGAGGATCTTAATTGTTATTTTCATTACCTATTCAGAAATATGCTAAGACGTATGGTTGTTATATATCTCACTAATTCAAATTAGTGACAGAATGAATAGAAACCTAATTTCATCTATCAGTTTAAGTGTTTGAAAATACCTTTTTAAATGATTCACTTATTAGGGAAATTTCAGAAAAACTACATGAAAAATATTTAATAGGATTCATCTCTATCGTTAATTATTTATACATAACATGTCATATTTTTAGATTTCTCTATAAAAAACAATGATTAAATGAGACTACATGTTAGTCTAGTAAAAATCCCACAATAGTTCCACATCAATAAATGATATGTCATGTAAAAATTATATAACCAATTATACCATCAACTCTCACCACATTATATATCATATTTTAGCGGGATTTATTAAAAATAGATAGTATACATGTGAACATCCAAACACATATACATAATATGGATGAAAGGGACAATGGTTTTAGGACATTAACGATATGTTGAGGATAATATATTATTTTCATCTGAAGGTTATTCCAATATTTTTTTAATTTTACCTAGAAAATAGTTATCAAATAATTTTTGAGGTAAAGAAACTAGAGGACTTAGTGTTGATGAATTACACCAATTATTATGCATACTAGTAATTCATGAGACACACCATCTAAGAATGATTCATATTCAAGGATTTACATCTTGAAATAGTATCAGAATATCTAGTAGGTTTAATAAACCAAAATAGAACATTTCTTATTTATAATATATGTTCTGCATCTTATTTTTTTGGTATTGAGATAGAGGGAAGTCTTAGTGGTTCCTTTAAGTATTATATTTAAAAATATTTTATTCACTAGTTAGTTATGACAATGTTTTGGTATTGGTTTTCTATGTGATAACCCATAATAATAATTATGGTATCCAAGGAGTATATAATGATATTACCATTTATGGATGTAATTTTTGTAACCCTATGTGATTATTATTTATATGTAGTTATTTTTATTTGTATTTATACATATATATGTTTTGTTTATATATTTTTCTATGATTATTATAAGAGTGGTATCCCACAATGTGGTGGATATATTTTTCATGATATTTTAATATATTCAAATAGAATCATTTGAAGAAGGAAAAAGATAATGTGTGTGTGTTACAATATGTATATATGTATGTATTCATTAATTTATTTGTGTATATTTTTTCTTAAATAGTGATTTATATATGAGGTTATTTTCCACCCTAAGTGATTTTCTAGAAATATATAGAAGATCTTACCTCCTATGATATGATATAGTGCATTTATTAATTTCCCTCATGAAATTTCTAATGAATATTCAGTCATTTCATCTTTGATTTCAGTCTTGGTTCTGAAGTATCTATGTGTACTCCAGGTGTTCAAGTAGTTATTTAGTAATACTTCTTGCATAACATCTATTGGTGGGGTAAAATAATTATATAGCATTTATGTGAATTTTATTATGTAATATCTTGAATTTTATGTTTCATAGTTGTTTTATTTTTATTTAATATTAGTATATGTACTTGTTGTTGTCACACAACCATACACACACATTATTATTCACACATTTGGGAGTCCATGTCTCTTTGTGGTGACTACCGGGTCATTACACTCATACATTTCATGTATATATCTATGAACATGAAGTTTTTATTTTGAAATTTTATATATTATCTATCTCTTGAATATATATATTTTTTTGATGGATAATATTATATCTCTGTAGCAATATGATACTCCAACAGGATGTGGAATACAGGGGGATATAATTTGAATGAAAATAGTTTTTCTATCTCTCAATGTATCTTTATGTTTAAATTTTTTTGTCAGTAATCTATGTGATTTATGTTTGAACCTTGATGTTATTTTTTCATATATATACATATAATGTTTTTTATATTTTTATAAAAAAATTAATTGAACCCACAAGTATAGAGGTTTCATATTATATATTGTTTTCCTTACGAAAATACCATTCCATATTTTTGATAGATTTTTATAATAACCCATTTTGATCAATATAGGTTACATAATTATTTAAATATTAAACTATACAATTGAAATAAGTATCTAACACCTAGTTCTCAAGAAACATCCTTTGAATATTTGGTGGCCAAAACCATGATGATGTAAAATTTTCGTCGGATAACTACACTTGTGTTAGTGGTACTTCACATAGTTTTGCAACATTAAACCTTAAAAAATGTAACATCAAGGTATTGACTCACCAAGTGTATTATAAAACACAAACCCACACCTTTAACCACTTAGTTTATATCATTTCATTATTTTCCATTTCAGATTCATGAAAACCACATCCTTATACAAGGATTTCCATTTGTTCGAAAATTAATCCCAGGTCAGGATGGTGCATCTTCACAGAGGTGTTGAACCCTATAATCCCCCTTTATAAAATTACAAACTTACACATGTTTACCACCTTAATGATCACACTTGTTTTTCATAAAAGATATATGTTATATATACAAATTTATTTCCACTTGAATTTAACTACCTAGTCTAGATTTGAATATTTTATCTCACTTGGTTCCATGTATATTTTCAGAAGCATTTTCATAAGTCTAATAACTCTATTATCTATATTAATTTCATATATTGGATAAAAACATTTCATATCATGATAATTCAAGTGAATTTTATGAAACACATTCATTTTCACTATTCCATCATTAATCATATATAGTTTTTTATGCCTACAGTCCTTTCCATATGACATAAAATTGTACGATAAAGTTCCTTCTTGAACGATAGTAAACATCATGTGTTATTCCTTTACATGAAACATTAAATTATTGGGTATTCCTTCCGGTATGTATATTAACTATAATCATTTTTATGTGTTATTTGTATTCATTTATTAGATGGTTTTAAACTACTTATAATTCCCATATTTTATTGATTAAAACAGACATGCACATAGGATGGGTGTTATTCCTTTTTAGCTATATTCATATTGTATGAATTTTCTTTCAAATTAGAATGGTTTTAATTATCACTAATTTAGATACATGTGATGCCTCTAAGAGATTCCATCCCAATATTGTTGAAACCATTTTTATTCATTCCACATAATACATTATAATTCAAAAAATTAAACATTATTATATATATGATTCTATCATAAGTGCATTCGTATTCTCATGTAATCCATAAAGGATGTTTTCATTATAAGATTTGATTTTTTTAAAAGAAATTTCATTTAATGACTTTCTATACTAATCATTTTCTTAGATGAATTTAATTTCTAAAGTGGACTTAATAAAAATATTATAGAAGCTTGAACAAAAGTGAAAATATGATAACATTATTTGATAGATTTAAACTATTAAACTGAAATCAAAGGCATCTTATATAACCTTAAATTATAAAGAAAATATGATCATCTTAATAGAATAATTTAACTCCAAGATTAATTTCACATACTTCTTATATCACTTTTGAAAATAGATAAAATCATGCATAAACATAGTTTAACAAACTGCTGAACTTTGTAAACTATTCACATATAAAAAAATTATTTTGAATCTTTTATTGGATAAATACATTGATATTTAATGGATAAAAAACATAAAATATTAAAAAAACATGGTAAGGAAATTTAATTTTCCGCATCAAAAAAATCACCTGGTCAAGCATTCATACCATTGATACTAACAATGATATCCCAAAAATATACTCAAATTCACTAGATAATCAAGCTTTGTACAAGAATATACCAAGATATTATTAATGAAGACAATAACAACTAATCATGTTAATGATATAACACCCAATCAATTCAACAATATAGGCCACATGTTTATTTGTAATTCTAAAGGGTATTTCTATAAACATATAACTCCCATAATGAAATTATAAAGAATTCCTTATGATATTCTTTTCATTTACCTACATCTGATGATATCTTAACCATTGATCCACCTTCTAAAACCATCTACCCCCTCCAATGGTTAAAATTATCTATATATCCTTAGTAAAAGGTATCTATTCTTCACAATCACTTTTCTCAAATTAATATAATCAATACAAAATAATTAAATATGTTTTTAATTATATTAAACAATTCTATCTCTTTATAGATTTTTTTATATAAATAATCCGTTTTGTAGTTACTGTTCAATTTATACATGTACATCTTGATGATTTATTGAATTTATCAAATATAGAGACACAAAGATAAGTGGTACACATGGATAGAACTTTTAATAGAGTATAAATCAAAATGTGGCAGTAAATCTACAAGATTACCATGAATGAAATTAGTAAGGTCTTCCATAAATAGAAAAAAAATATCTTTCCATCATATACTATAACCAATATAAAATAGAAAAATTATAATATGACAAGATCCATATGATTATTATTTACCTATCATCGTTATCACCATGTAAAATCACACGATCTTCATCAATTTTAGTAAAAAATTAACATTGGTAGCAATATATGCATAATTTAAATGATAAGAATTAACCCATTCCAATAATGTAATTGTATGGTCCTATTTATAACAATATAAAATCCTTGTTCGACTGATATAACCCCATAATCACAGCTTAAATTTTCTTATCAACAAAATTTTACCCCCATTGTAATAGATAAAACTAAGAGTTTATAAATCCTATCTACCTTGAGCCTAAATCTATAAACGATATAATTAATAATAAAAGAATATGTTGTGTGAGAATCTATAAATATATGATCCAAATTATGATAAAGGATGCTAGTACCTCAAATGACTATTGGTCCCACTATGTTAGGTAAATCCACAAGAAGATGATTCTTCATATACAACTCATCTTCCTATTCACACCTATTATGTACTAAAATTATTTCATCACTCTAGTTATGGTCTCTATGAGGAAGGACTAATTTTTAGTTTTCCTTCACCAAAACTGACCATTAGTGATATAATACTACATTAGTCTTAGTATTAGTGACGTGGTTGAGGAGGAAACAACCATTATGTGAATATGATGGGCTCTATCAATATTCATATAAAAAATCATATAATAGACATCTTGATAAAATTGACAAAATAATTTTCAATAACCAAACCACTATAGAGTAAATATGTTACATTAAAACACCAACCAAACGGGAGGAGCTACTAGACTTGAAAATGAGACATGAGTAGTTGTTGGAATTTAAATATATATCACAATGGAAAATTCCATATAAAATGAGATCATTTTTTAATGATCCCATCCTATGGAGTATTATAAAGAACGTAATAATAAAAATAATTTATATTATATAATTTCGTCTATTCACCTACGTTTCCATCAGAACCTTAATTAACATTTTTTTGAAATGGATAACATAGAGATGAATATTGGATTGTAAATCACTCACAATATAGCATTCCATAATCTATTACATAACCAAATATAGTTTTATTCATACAACAAGTTCATTTATAAAACCCTAAACAATTATAAATTAGATACCCCCTATCTAAAAAACAATTACTCTTTTTTCACTCGACTATATTAGGTAGTGAAAGAACCTCCTACTTTAACATCCCTAAATTTTTTTATATTATTCCTTAGACATATTTTGATCACCCTAATAAATATTATACTCTTCTCTAGATATTCATTAATAAAATTACTAACAACAATACCTAATGTTCATCCTCAATTATAATTAACTAAAAATAAATTTAAACCTATTCCAATGGATATTTGTATTCCTGATTGAAAATAGGACCCTAATTCCTCAATAGGCTCTACTAGTAGAACATGTAAAAGTTTTTATAAACGTAACTCTTTCTCCAAAGAAAAATTATCCAATGAACTCAAGGAGAAGCCCCCAATCCATCCTCAAAATAAACCATGTGATGAATTTTTAAAAAATAGTATATATATATTCAATAGTAAGTAATAATATTAAGAACATATAATATATATATCTCAAATTTTAAATCCACCAATAACAATAAAAAAATTAATTTAACATATGCAGGATTAATAGTCTTGTCCTATCTGATTCCTCCCACCCAAATATAGAACACTAATTATATTAAGTAATTTTTAGGTATATTTAGTAGATAATAAATGTTCTAGTTAATATTGAATCATCCAACACTCCCTTTACTATTTTTCTATATTGATTTTCCATCCTATCTTCATATATATTATCATCTTACCATCCTAATAAATTCATCAACAATGCCTACACCAAAATATATCCTAAACCTTTCTCTAATAAAATTATGTCACATACAATCCATTCAAGGACTCAACATGAGTTTCCAATGACATTCAGAGTAGTCCATGAATCCCCCACCAATAATACCTTTCATCATACTATGGTATCCCATAGAACAAAAAATTGATATAAAGAATCTAATAATCATACAATAAAATATTTCAATTTTCAACATACATAATGAAAAAGGAAACATGAATATAACTCCTTTCAATCTAGTTGACAACCATATACCTCAATATAATATAGCCTTCATATGGATCTAAATAAAACCTAAAAATTAATAATTTATAAAGTATATTTTATTATATAGCTATACATAGTGGGTTTTTTCCAGTAACCCCTCATGAAAATATAGATGAAGAATAATAATTCCCTTTTAATTGAATGAGAAATGTAATTAATACTTCTCAATAGAAGGTAATTACTACATCTCTTATTTGTGTTGTTCCATATTACATAAAAAGGATGTATAATTTTTTAATAGTTAGATAAAATTGAATAACCCTGTTCATTTTATTATGGATTAAATGTATTAAATATACATTAATAGGCTTTAGAAAATAATAATCATTATTCAAATAGTGAATGATTTTGGGGGGTTATTGAAACATTTTGAAGAAAAATGTATAATGAAATAAAATAATTTCATAAAAAACAAATATATAACAATGTGTAATTGATGTAATGCCCCACATTATTATTTACTAATAATTATCCCATATATTTAAATAATTTCAATGATTATGCCTTAATTTTTTAACTACCTAACACTATTGGAATTAAAAATCCCATATAGATTGGAAAAAAATAGACGCCAGGTTTTCTTTTTTAATATCCAAATATTCTGAACTACTTTAATTGTGTTCTCAAAAAAGAATTATTTTAATTTGAAAATTATTTTTGCATCTATTCTATAGAAATTATAATTGATTAATTTTAGATACTATATTTTAACCCTATAAATTTTTCCTGATTAGATTATATTAGTGATTAATAATTTCCTTTCACTATTAACATAATCTCATCCTCACATGAAAAGTTTATATTAATTTTGTTTCATAGAAGATAAAAATAATAATTTTTATTAATAATATATTTTTAAATTATATTTCCATTATGAATATAAAAAAATTAAGGATTTAGAATTTCATCAGTTATATAAATAATAACCCTTTCAGGGAAATGGTTTTCATTAGAAATGTTTTAGAATGGGAAGGATACAATTTAATATCCAAAAAAAATTACAACCTATTGAAAAAATGCACAATAAGATAAGAAAAATAACATACTATTTTATTTCAATAAAAATAGAGATTACAATAGAAAATGTAGAACAACACAATGTGGTAAAAGAAGAAGGGGGTATTTCGGAATATATCCTTATCTATAAGAATGGATTCATCCAAGTGGTTTAAACAACAGATTAAATCACTATTTTTTAGTACACATTCCATGATCCATAACCAACCCACTTCAAGTGTATATAATAAATATAAATAGGGTGTTTGGGGGAAAAGGTTTCAAATGATAATAAAGTTAAATGTGTAATTAT
Source organism: Viscum album (assembly GCA_963277665.1). NCBI lineage: Eukaryota > Viridiplantae > Streptophyta > Magnoliopsida > Santalales > Viscaceae > Viscum > Viscum album. Next base: position 1,597,983,807 of record OY728150.1, read on the forward strand.
ACCTCAAGTTTTTCATCCCACAGTTTTAATAGAATTTACCACCAAAATGATTGAACTAGATATTGATCTAATTGAATTAAATATTTATATCTATATCTCAAAAACTATTAAAATTTTATCAAAATCCATTCCCGTTTAAGAAATTATATCTTAAATGGAGATGTAGTTTCCAGGGAGTCATATCCAGTCCAACATCAAATTTATTATATATTTATTCAACTCAAACATGAGAACTAACTCAAACTCCTAAAATAGAGGTTTTATCCCCATGAGTTATTAATTAGGCCATAAAATTTTAAATAATAATTTAACCTATGTAATTTTTTTTTGATAAAGAGGATAGACTAAATTAAAATGGTACGAAGTAAAATTTTCAGTAAATTTTCAAAATCATAACCCAATTAATAATTTCCATTAAATATTTCTTGGAATATAAATGTGGAGATTTATATGAATTATGGTAAATAAGATTTTTAAGAAAAATTCATCAAATCCCTCACAATAACTCATTTTCACTTCACAAAAAAGTAAAATTCCATATTTATAAAAACTAATGGTAAGAAATGCATGTTGAAGCTTGTCAATCAAATATAGAAATAGGAGAAATGAAATAATCAAATTAATAAGTCTATAAAAAAAATCAATTAATTATATCATAAATTATATGAAAACTAAATATTTTAATATTTCTAGAAATAATCATGATCAAACAAATTACAATCCCACTGTGGAACTAATTCCCCATGTGTGTGACTGTGTGTGTGACAATCATTTCAAGAATGTGTTTCCACCCATTATTGATTCTATTCAGATCAAGAAAAAAAATTATTCATAAATTTATCATCTCCACTAAACATATTACCATCCATTGTAATCAAATTTTAAACCCAAATCATATAATATTTACCCAAATTAAACCCATAATATCTCAGCCTCGATATCCACAAATATTTTATAATTATTTACACCTATTTTTTATTTTTAGATTAGTATCTTATTTTAGAAGGACTTTAATAGTCAAATACTATGTTAGTATATTACAGTTATAAAATTGATCAAATGAGAATTAAAAATTTAAAAAAACCATTCCTATAAGTTGATCGATAATTACTTATATTTATTATACCTTAAAATGAGTACAAAAAATGAATAAGTTTTTAATACATATGATGTTATTTTGAGGTCTTAAATGAAAAAATTTACCACAAAAATATCAAAAATAATTGTATCACAATATAAAATTTTTAGAAAAATAAATTATATATTAACAATTTAGGACATTAATGTTCACATAAATCATGAATTAATTAAAAAAAAATATCACAATTCACATTCCACTAATTTGATTAGAACACTATGTTATATTGGATGTTTTCTTCAAAATTATTCTATCAAAAACTATTATGGATCATATTAATAATAGGATAATGATCCCAAAAAACCCTTGGACTCTTCCAACAATTTTTACTCTTGAAAAAATAATTTTTCATTCAAAGATACCTAATGACAATTTTTGACTATCTGTTAGAATTAGTATTTGTTCAAATGGTGTTATATGTAATCAACATTGGGATGACATTGTTCAACAATTTTTATATTTTGTTAAAGCTGATACCTTTTGGAATGTTGTAGTTGAACAATTATAGGTATATTTACCTCAACATTTTATTATTTATGATCACCTGGAGGACTATTTTCCATTATATATTTCATAGATATTGAAAAATATAATGGATGTGGCTTTTAAGTAGATACATCATAAATATGTAACAAAAACAATATGTTTAACCATGATGGACTCTGGATGATTATTTAATCTACACTTTTGCATCTTGTTACCTCTGTGAGAAGGGAATATTCATTTCAATCATGATTTTGTGAAAACTCTCTCCATGATTTTATTGATCTAAAATAATTTTTAATTACTGTTAGTCTTTACCCCCTCATGGTAATTTAAATGTCTAAAGGGTAATTCCTATTTCTCGATGGGTTAAATTAAGTATGGATATATCTTTAAGAGGAAATAAAGGTCCTAATAGGTATGGATTCATCTTCAGAGACCACAAAGGGATGGATTTGGGTTGACTCTATGGACAATGTGGAACTACTACTTACCTAGATAGAGAAATGCTTGGGATTATTAGTGTGGTAGAAGAAGCTCCAAAGCATATATAGTTCAATATTTGGCCTATGGGTGAATCCAACACTACGGTCCAGATAATCAGAAATAGTATATTTCATTTATCATGGATTCTTATTGATAGCTGGATAATTTACATGGAATCTCTTTTTTTAATTTGTTACATCTTTACACATACATTTCTTGAAGAAAATAATTTGGATGATAGACAATAAAATAAGAGAGTGGAGTCTATTGAAATGTGTTTGAATAATGATTTTCCAACTAACCTATTTTATTTTTTTGTATAAATATTATTATAAAAATTCCCATTTACACTCCTATAAATATTTAATATTTTAATAAAATGAATTTTCGTTTTTTGGGAGATCCAAATCACCAAAAAAAATATTTAAAAAAACATGGCTTTTCAATAATTACCAATGGGGTTATGACCATGAGACATGGTATCTTTTTTTTCATTTATAACATTGATAAAAAATACTAAAAAATATAAATAATCTTCCAAAAAACCTTTTCCCTCTACCACAGATAAATATTTCTTTTTCCTCAATATTTCTCTTATTACGACGCAAAATTTTATCAATTGAAATACCCTTTTATAATTATTTTATATAGTATTTGTCACATAAAATCAAATATATAACACAATAAAAACATTATAAATTTAGATTGAGTAAAATGATAGGTATTTAAAAAAGTCGAGGAACCTATACCTATGTAATACTTACTTGACCTTTGCAACAGTACTATAACCATTGAGAATTATAATTCAACCAATAAAATAGTAAAATCACCTATGAACATATACATAATATTTATGTATTTTATTAATGAATATATGATATATTTATTTCATGTAAAAATTAAATAAATGTCCAAAAAATGAAAAACACAAAATTTTGTTATTTTTAAGTCATATATTTTTAATTAAAATTTTATGATATTATTGATAACATTAATGAAAATTTATTTTCATAAAATGTATCTTTATATTAATAATTTTTTTTCATATGATTTTAAGATAATTTTAGGAGACCATAATTTAAATTTTAAAGTGTTATAAAACTAGTTATAATTATAAAATCTGTATTTAAATGTAAAGGAAAATTTTAATGAAAAATTTAATTCCTCATTTTTAGGAAATTATTTTCATAAAATAGAGTTCATTTTTTAATTCTAATATATGAAAAAAATTGGTGATTTTTGGGATTTCACTAGAATATTTGAATTTCTCATGTATAATAAAATATAATAATTTACAATATAAACTAATTATATGAATTATAATATCATAGATGATGTATGGATGATATAATTTAAAAATATCAAACTCTCCTCATTTATTTTAATATATATTTTTAATAAATATCAATCTATTCAAAATCATAATCCAAAATAATAAAATGATGAATAAGATAATGAGAAAATACCCCTCTTCTCCCCTATAAATACCACCCCTCACCACCTCTTCCCCTCACACATTCAAATATTTGATATATTTAAAAATTATTCCCATTAATATTCCCAATACCCATCCCCACGTCTAGGTTCAATTGCTCTAACCAAAATTCCCTATCCTTTTCCCTAAGGAGGATCTCAAGGAGGAGAAAATCAAGAGGTAATACCCTATTTAATTTACATTTAATTTCTTTTCAATTTCATTTAATTTATTATCCTCTAATCACCACAACATATCCTTGTTCCATGGTAACTCCAATATATTTTATATAGTTTAATTCTACTATGTTAATGTCATAATTCATCTTTAAATCTCTTCCCTTTTCTTTTTACTCTAAAAATAAAAATATTGTCTGTGTTGTGCGGATTAACAACAATTGTGGATGATGAATTTTATGTTTTGGTCCACACCTTAATTTTTTTTCATAAAACCATTATAATAGTTGAAAAAATATTGTAAGTTGTATTCTATAAAACTTTTTACATTATAGAAGTGATATATATTCACTATAATTAATTATGAATCAAATCTACTTTGTGATGTTTGAAAAACAATCCTAATAATCTATTTTATTATAACAAATATTTTATCTAATTATTCATCCTCAAACCATATAACCAAAATATATATATGTATAATTACAGAAAAAAGTTTTCATTAATAAAAACTATGTAAAATCATTCTTATTGAACATGAAATTCTATACTCATACATAAGAGAACAGATATGGAAAACCAAGAAAATGAATACTCTCATTGTTGAAATTAAATAATATATCTCATATAATATACTATAAATGAAAATAATGAAACTATAATGAATAAAATTAATTTCTAAAAGATTATTTAATTTTTAATTAGCTAACTTAACTTGATTATCTAGGATATTAAAGTGAATAAATCTTCTATTCGTAAGGTAAGAGGATTCTTAAACCCCACTCTATTACAATTGGGTTTCGCTCTTTCACTCAGTTTCTAGTATAGATGTTTCATTAATGTTCAATGACTATTTTTTCTTTATGATTCCATTTTCATTATCTAATATACATGTTTAAAATCTAGTTTTATGACAAATGTAATGATTTTTCAAAAATCAATCTTCTTTTGAAAAATACATATTTTCATTCTAGTAATACTATTTCTTTATCACTCAACATTTATGATTATCATACCATGTTTTCTATTCCCTATTTATTTTAGGATCCCCAAAATTTATTCATGAATTTATTTTTTCTGAAAAGTAACCCATTTCATTTCATTCATTATTTTATTTCCAAAATTATTATAAGTTCTATGTGGCACGTATAAAAAAGTAAATTTTATTATGTGATGGGTTTTCTTGGAATTAAATAGTTCATTAAAATTTTATGATGTGACGGGTGTTCCAATAATTATAAGACACATAAATTAATTAGGAAATTTTATGTATTCGATGATAAAAAGTTAAATATGCATGAACATGATGGTATCTTTGTTTGTGAATATGTTTGGTATTTGAAAAATAAGAGATGTTATTTTCTTTTGATACATTTCCATGTTCCTTTCCATTATTTAATGTTTCCTTTCATGATTTTTATTATGATACTTCACTTATGATAATGATAATGCTAACCCATTTTTTATATCAATTATTCATCCTCCTACTGGGATTTTAGCTTACCTCTTATTTTGATATACATCCTTAGGTGAATACATATATATAGAAGAACATGAGAGACACTATGAATCTATAGAAGAAGGAATTAAATAAATGATAATGTTTTAGTATGTAGAAGTTATGTCTGGTCCTAATTTCCCCAAGACACTAACCTTTGGATCATGGTTATACAAACATTTATGTTGTTTATATTTAAAATGATGTAATAATCCAGATATAAAAGTAGATTAATTATAGTTAGTATCAGAGCATGGTTCACTCAATATTGGAATTAGGATTATAGAACCCTAGTGAAACAATTAGTATGAATCTAAGTATAAGTATTCACCAAAGAATATTTGTTATAGAAAACTTATAAATATATATATCCCACAAGATATGAATTTTTATTTAATTTCAAAAAGGAAAAAATTATTTATTAAATACTTGTTTACATATTGTTTGTTGAAAACATTTCTATATTATAAAATTTAGTGAACTAAGAGTAACCAGGCCAACAACCCATATAAAAAACACTGTAATGATTTCACGAATGATATCCCCAATGCCTTGGGAGGTGGAGTTCAGAATTTTATGGTGATTATTACATAGTTATCTCAAGTTATGAACATTAAATTAAATAATATGGAACTTCCACATTTGAAAATGAGGGTTCAACTTGCTTTCGAGATGTTTATGTTGCAATGAATAATCACTATTAGTAGATCTTCTGACCCACCAGTTGTAAAATAGTGGGTCTACTCGATGAAGAAGATAATTCATGTACGTCACTATTCTAAGATGGATAAGTTGAATTCAATAATTAATCATCTATATACAGAGGCCAGTTAGTGGGGGGATGATTACAAACCTTAAACTAAAATAAAAAAATGATGAATTTGAGTGGGAATACCTTAATATAATTTTCCATAAAAATTATTTCCCCCACACAAATTCATACAAATATGGAGAGATAATTCATATATATGAAGGAAATGGAATGTGAATAATTCATGTAATGGGAAAAAAATCTCCCAATAAATGAAAGGTACTCTTCTGGTTTTATAATCAACAATGGTATAAACATTGATAGAATCTATAGCTGTTTGAAACCACGCCTTCAAAAGGATCGAGTAATTTCAGATTTTGGGAGTTATGAATAATTTGGTTGATGTGATCTCAATGTGGAGATGGGGTTTGAATAATTATACCCTGTATATGGATATAAGAGCTAAAATATGGAGCTTCAATATGTGGGATCTAATGAAAATTGTGGAAGGAATACTCAACCACCCACATGTCAAAAATTATGGAAAAGGTATAATGGGAACTCCCACAATGAGATAGGGAAATTATATTTGTGAGGGAGATAAGTATACCATGCTAATGAATATAAAAGAGACATGAGGATGTTAGAAAATTTGGTGAAATAAAAGAGGGATCCACCCATGGTACAATGTTTCAACTGTAGGGAGTAAGGGTTATTTGAATTCCAATGCACCAAACCTCGACTCCTTGAGGGAAATCAGCATTAGCAGCCAACAAAGCCAAAAGATTTAAGAAAATCATATTCCATCACTAAAACTATGGTGGATCCTGAATATTATGTTGTAATATTATCATTGGTTATTCATTCAATAATAGAGAACATACAATGAGATTCTCATCCAACTCATTCCTTTATATCATAGAAGTTTAGTAGAACTATTCAAACACTAACTAAAAATATGGAGTATGAGTTGTCTCTGAGAATAAAAAATTTGAAATTGTCTTATCAAAAGTATATAACTCCACCACAATTAATTATTTAGGAATTAACCTCCTATAAAATCATTTCATTCTTCCTTTGGTTGGAGTTTGATGGTATTTTGGGCTTTGATGGGATATCATTATACAAATCCAACATCAACGGTCAGAAAAGGACGATCACTCATCACATCTTTAGGGATCCTATAATTATATATAGGTTTTAGGAGAAAGATGAATCTCTTTAGGAATAAAAATATCATCTGTGGATAATATTACATTTTGAGAAATAATATCTTTCTCAAATGATTGAGACTAGATAGAGAATCATGATCAAAGACATGACCATTCTAAGGGACTACACTAATTTTCTCCCTAAATAATATCATGGTATTCCTCTTTATTGAGAGGATGAGTTCTCAAGTCAATTTATTCATGTATCTCTAACTATATAAAATAAATCTCCTAGAATATCCCCCATTGAGTTGGAGGAATTTAAGAATCAGATATTTGAGAATATAGAAAAGCATTTTATAAGCTTGAGTACTTCACCATGTTGTGTAGCTACCCGCTTGCTCATGTTGAAGGATGGATCAATGAGCCTATATATTGATTATTATGAGCTCAAAAAAATCTTGATAGGGAACATGTATCACATTACACGTATAGATGTCTTGTTCGAACAACTTAAGGGGGACATGTATTTCACTATGGAGAAATATAGGTCCTGATATAATCAATTAATAGGAAGGAAGGATGATATTCTCAGAATTTCATTCCAAAAGATATAAGCACAATATGATTTCATAGTGATGGAAATTTTAATCCCTAATGATCCAGTAATAATCATTGAAATAAAGAATATATTCTTTAGATATTACCTTGAAATTGTTTTTATTTTATTTATTGAGAATATTTTTTTATACTCCAAGAGAAAGTGGGAGATGAGGAGAATTTGAATAATGTTTTAAATAATTTATAAAGGGAGAATAATATGAATATAAAAATAAATGTGAGTTCTGGATGGTGGAAGTACCATTCTTGGGACATGTTATCACCATAATGGTAATATCTATAGACCATTCTATGACAAATGCAATTGAGGACTGTCTCATTGCAACATCTGTAATGAAGATCCATTGTTTACAAGATCGATGTAACGACACAGGTATTTAAAGAATAATAATTTTTTATTTATAATAATAATTATGAATAATGTATTTATTTTACATTAAATTGAATGCTTCTTCTGATAGCATACTCGAAATGCAAAAATGGGTTTTCCGAAATCTTACTTTGCACACAACTTTGAGTAATACCCAAAAAAAATATTATTATTATTATTTTAAATTGTAGTTAATTCATAGTCGTTGTATTACAAGGAATTAATATAACTAGATGCTTTATTTTTACTCATTTTTTAAATGTTTTTAGATTTATCCAATAAGTTTTAGCGGCTTAAAATAATAATGAATCTGATTTTAAGCATTAAATAATTTAATATTCTTTTAAAGGTCAATTTACCACCATTTGATGGAAAACCCATTTTTAAATATTGATTTTATCATTTTTATATGTTATATTTGATAAAATAAACTTTTTATTTATAATAGGGGAATCAAAATTTAATTTGGGTAAATTTTTGGAATTTTTCTAATAAAGATCATTATTTAATAAATAGTGAAAAATACTGCATTTTAAGTCAAAACTGTCTTTTCATCTAAATTACTTATATGATTAGACTGTCCTTTTAATTTATTTTAAAGTTTAATTAGATTATATTTTTATTATTTAATCAAATTTGGCCATTTTAAGTAAATTGTCTTTGAAATTGGACATAAACACATGTCAATCTTTTGATAGTTATTACTTCCTTAAAACGCACTTTATGGTTTTGACAACTGGAATTAATTTTAATTAATTAATAAAAATTCTGTATTTTGAATTTAGGGAAATGGATTCCATATTTAGAATCCGGATAATGAAATTGTGTAAATAGTTATATTTTATTCTTAGACTTAATGAATAGTAACATCTGTAATTATTTTATTTACTATGGTTAGAGGGTAAATCTGGTAAATAAGTGTAGAAACGTATATTATAATAATATAAAATTACACCAACACATGTTATAAGCTTATTGGATGAGATATTTATGACCATATTAATTATTGGGTTGATTTTTGGACCCCATGGAGCGACTTGTGTGTCAAAATGACATTTATTTTCTTTAAATTTAATGATTAAGAAAATATATCCTAAGCATGTATCTTTTTAGTAAAACTATTATTATATGGGGTTATATAAATAATTGTTTTGAATATAAATAGTCATTATAAATATAGAACTATTTCCTACATCATGGTATTTTATTTTAAATTTTTATAAATTATAAAATAATTTTATTTATGAAACATTGGTGATGTAGTGAATAACTTATTAATGAATGACTTAAATAAATGAGCTTATAAATATTCAAATAAATAAATTTTGAATTTTTTTTATGCCATAAAATAAATTTATGGATGATTAATACTTTTTTTATTTTAATTAATTATGTTTTTTTGAAGCAAACAATTTCATAGGGATTTTTGAAAAGTCATAATATGAATGGTATTAAAATTGACATAATTGAGTTTTTTAAAAAAATACTATTTTATTAGATAATATAATAGTCCTAAAAATATAAAATTCATCCAAATAACATATATAATGTTTTAAAATTCATTAATTAACCACTCTAGTTATATTTGAATTTTATATTAACTATATTAGCCATATAGAATGAATATACAAGAAGACATGGTAATTTTTTCAATTAGTTAACTAAGTGTTAAAGTTAAAAGATAAGGTTAAATTTGAAACCAAAAATTTTCTAAAACCTATTGGATGAGATTATTTCAACCCATACTCTTCTTAAATTAAAAATATATCACATTTGTGTTATTATAATTCTAAAATCAGTTAATAATAAAATAATACTTTCAAACATACAAAAAGTTCCCCTCCACCCTCAAATAAAAGGACACCACTCCAAACCTTACTCATACCACTCAAGCCACATTTTGTCATCCAAATATACCAAAATAATCTCCCAATATTCCTCTATTCCTCCTATAATCCTTCCCCTCGGAGTAAATAATTTCAATAAATCCCTTTTGCTCAAATCAAAATAAGTTACCTGATTGGAGGTAACGTCTTCTCTCAAGTTGCTTTCAATTATTTTTCTTTACAGACTACGTATGATTTTTTTATTAATTGTTTAGATAAAAAACAGGTATCATTAATATAATAGGTTTTTTATATTTTATGTATTCTAATTTCACTTACACAAACCTCTTTATAATGGGTATAGAACAAAATGTTTCTATGGATGGAAAACTTCAGCCTCACGAAATAATAATTGTTCAATCTTCTCCTACCGCCTCTCATAGTGTCCATTATGATCGAAATGTAATTATATATGACATATAAGATGTTTATTTTATACCTATGACTCTTTAATTACCATTTATAACATACCATCATGCTTTTCATGTTGTATGAATACGATTATTTTTATTTGAGGAAGTGAGGACTACCGCCCCCTCAAAGTGATATGCCTCCTTCATGCCTTACATGAATCATATAAGAATGGAATTAAATAAATTATATAACATATATAAAATATTATATAATACTAGAATTATTATATAACTTTGTATCATTATGTTTTCATTCTATTAAATATGAAATAGAAGTGGATGTGGTGTTCATGTGTATGTACGGCTTACCGTCTTCATGAACAGTGCATTTCATTTCTTATCTACAAATTTTATGGAATATTATAAATACATATGCACTGTATATATATGATATATATATATATATGTGAATTATATTCTGGGGATAATGTAATTTTTACAACATGGATAAATTCTAATTATAACAAGATCATTTTCGACGCAAGTACCCATTATCGACAAAACGACTGATATAAACATAAATAATTATTTAATTTATATAATGTGTTAATAAGTCATATAAAATTATTAAGAAACATTAAAAATGTTATGAATAAGGTAAAAATTAACATGATTGTTTTTGTTAGGAAATTAACAAATAAAGAATCTTGTTGGACAAGAGGTAAGGGAAACCTTCTCCCTCCACTTTTAGTCAAAGACTCCTTTTATGTTATGTCTTTTAATTTAAATATTCATATGTTGGGATATGTTATTTTATATCCATATTTCTGTACATTTTATGTCCATATTATTATAGACCATTTTCTCTCTCATAACCCAATTTTATGGATTTTTATGTGACGTCGTTAGGCTACTGAATTTTCGTAAGGGAATTTCTAAACAAAATTTCCACTCATTGGGTTTTTATGCATACTCTATTGATTATATTATGACCAAATTATTTTTTGAATCATTTTTTATTTATTTAGTAATTTAAACTTATATTTGTGTGGATATACTATTACTACACACAATCACCTTATTGATACATTCTTTCTCTATTTATAGAAACATTGTAATGGAAATCTTAGCTCGGTCTCCATTCATTGAGTTAAATATCTATGTCATTGGTTTTGTTTTTCCAAGAATATTTCTGAATGCCCACTGAATTTTTTACTATTAATATCCACTTATATTGGGTGTATTTATATTTTTCACACATAATTATTTTATTGATTTATACTTAATATAATGATATGATCTTTGTAGGGGACTACGTCCCAATCTCTTTCATTGAGGTATATATCGATATTGTGCACCATTAATATCATATAAAATTTATATACAACCATTTTGAAATTTTATATCATGAAGATCTATATTCTCATAATATTTAATGTTTCATTTGATGTTATTCTTAAATTATTATTATTCAACTCATTCTCTTATATTACTAGACACTTGAACTAAAATATCATTTATTTTTTTGATTTATTTTTCTAAATATTTCGCATTAATTTCGATGTTTTAGAAATAGTTTGAAGGATTTATTTCTAAAGATATTAATGGATTTAAATGTTAAGAACTTTTTAAAATTTTCAATCTGGTATGGGATACTTTTACTCAAATATCTCTTTATTAAATGTTTTAAATGGTTTTTGAAGTGGATTGAGTATTCCAATAACATGAAATAATATTTGATATTGAAAATGAAATGTTATTAGTGAAATGTTGACATTGTCAATATTTTATGTGTTATGATTAAATTATGGTACTTTGACATTTGATAGGTGGTTACATGATAAACAAATGACGGGTGGTTACGTGATAAACCACATGACGTGTGGTTTGGTGACAAACCAAGGGAAGATGGTTATGTTATAACCTCCAATTCATTGGGTATGGAAGTCAGCCTATGGCTATTCCATTTAGTGATATGTGTGAAAGTCTATAGTGTGGTTATTCCATTTCAGTGTTTTTATGTCTCATGTTTCATTTATATGTTATCTATTGTTTTATATGGGTTTTATAGTAATATTTTTGGTTACAAAAAAGGGTAAGAAATGAGCATATATTCATTGAGGTGTTTTTGCAACATATTTAAAGAGAAAAGTATTACTTTATGACAAAGTATTCAAGGAATACATGTTGTTTTGAAAAATAAAATGTTTCATTCTTTATGTATCCATTTCTATGATTTTTATGCTCATCCCATGTTTTAAAATGTTTTTCATATGACATAAAAATGAATAGGTTCAAGGATTGGATCAAGGAAACATCATGCTATCTAAAACATGTAACTAGACGTGTTTATTTTTTAAAAGTTTTTGTTTTTTGAAAAAATGGATAGTGAGTATTAGTGTCTACTTGAAATATTCAAGTTGTCATGTATAAGTTATGACCTAATTCTTGAAAGCTCTAAAATTGAAAAGACATACAATGTGAATTATTTTCATAATTCAAGATTATATAATGTTTACGGTTGGGTTCTTACAATTGGTATCAGAGGTTGGATTATATACCATTATAGGATTAGGTGTTATTTATGAATAAGTTACAAAACCATAATTGATATCATAATACAATGATTCAATGTTATTTTAGATAAGTCGAATGAGTTTAAGATAACATGAATAATAATATCATAGTGTTTACCCTCCTTATAATATATTATGTGATTATTTTTTTGATATAATCACACTGTCCTTTTTGGTTAGTAAATTTCCAGATCTAATAGGCACAAATGTAACAATGGATGTGAAGGAAACATTGGTGGTTTATTAATGAGAAACCAAATGAAATGGGGGTTGCAAAGAGAACTCTTGTGGTTATTCTTAACCAACTATCTGGAGAAATGATTGACTTTCTGAACCATGGTAATTTCTATAAGGAATCATATATGTGAGAAATGAATCCCAATGGATGTATGGGTAATTATAATAATGGTATGTATATTCAAAGACCTATGTGTCAAGAATGTGGAAAGAAACACATTCAAAAATTCTTCAACGGGATAAGAATATGTTTCAGATTTGGTAATAAAGGTAATAAAGCAATAACATGCCATGGGAAAAGGATGTGTATAGTTGACTCCAGGAAAGGGAAAGATGTTCTTTATAAAGGATCAATTGAATGTTTTAAATGTGGTTTTCATGGACATTGTACAAATAGATTTCCTATGAAAATGTTTTGGGAATGGGATCAGTAGGACCATATAAATATAATTTTTCCAATACCTAATTTCATTAAAATTAAGGATTAGGAATCTAAGAATGATCAATAAACGGTATGTATTATTTCATAGATGATGTTTTGACATTATTTAATCTTATGATATGAATTTTTATTTTGTTTAGGAAATAAGTATTACATAATAAGTTATAAAGGAATGGATAATGGTTCATGAAGAATGATGAGTGAGTAAGATGTCTATATATATGGGATTCAAGAGTTATGATAGATTTTTGGATGATGACAATATTAAAAGTGTTAAGACTCTTTTAATGATGGGATTACTTAATAATAAATTTCATAGTATGTGTAACCTTTATGTTTGATATGTGAAAATTTTATTAAAGGAAGAATTATCAATTCTTGTGTGGACATAATGGATAATCATAGGAGTTCATGTGATAGATTGTTTGTTATGTAATTATGGGTTATTAGTTTTTGGGATGAAAAATCAGTGGTATGAAGTAACCTTTGATGTTAAACCATGTAATGGATATTTTAATTGATTTTATCTCATTTTGTTAATGTTAATAAAATTATACTGTTTTTGAAACAAAACGCACAGACTGTGTGAAAATGCATTGCATCTGGCAAGGCCATGGGAACCGAACCCACAACCTAAGGGCGACAAGGGTGTATCGCCTACCACTATACTACGTGAAGTCCTTGGTTAGTATAACTAATTTTTTTAGTTAAATGATTTTATGGATCATGAATAAGGTGATTTTTGGAACATATTTTTTTATCAAAGGGATATCCTTAGTGTAGGAAAATGATTTAGTGATTAAGTAATAAACGATATTTTGGAAGACATTCTATTTTTTGGAGAACACTATATGAATAAGGAAAAAAGAATACTATGGGATATCATTTGTGGAGTAACTGTTGAAATTTTATTTTTGAAGAATCTATGTTTTTATTGTGGATATTTGGTGTTTTTTGTTGTTTATGGAAATAATTTTCCTATCATAGAGATTATGTGATTAGGTTAATTACACTTCAGTATGAGACTTTAAGAGTAGCTAATGTTATTTGGTGATAGATGTTAAGATTTACTATGGATGACTATGTGATCAAATTCTTCTGAATTTTTTGTTTCAATCATAGTTTGGATTATATTGTAGAATATTAAATAAAATTGTGTGTTAAATGGTCTTTCTGGAACATCAGAAACTATTTTTTGAATTTTGGAGATTAAGAGTAGTATTTCGTTTAAAAAAAGTCTATTCTTTTTGGGAATTATTTTATCATTTACTATCCATTTTGGTTTTGGATAATGTCTAAATATAGGAGAAATATATTGTTTAACTTTTTTAGATAATGATATTATCTAGAACTTGATTCTAGCAATTCATGTGTGACCAAGTCATCTTGAATAATCATCATTTGATGAAAATATGAGTTTCTTGTAAAAACAATTGTTAAAGGATGAAACTCTACATGAAAAGTAAGTATATTTGATTATGTTCTTAGTCAATCTCATAAATAAATTCTCCAACTTTATTAAAGTGAAGATAAAACAAAAACATTATCCATTTACTTTTCTTAATGGAGAATGAAAGACCATTTAACCCATAACAAGTTTGTGATTTTTGGGTGGTTAACTTTCACTAAATCATGTTTTCTATCACTCTCCATCAGAACATGACTGTTAATTTCTTTTCCATATCCACATTTTTATACAGGGAATCCTTGTATGTGTTATCTCAGGTGACCATTGTACTTATTATTTTTTTAATGTGATATTTTTATTGACTCTCTTTCTGATTTGGTACTTTCAATGATGTTACCGAGCCCAATTTTAAAATTCTAGGGACACAATTTTTTAAATAAGGAAAGATGTAACGACCGAGGTATTTAAATAATAATTGTTTTTGTTTATTATTAATACTTATGAATTAGATATTAATTCTATGGTAATGGATACTCTTAATCAAATATCATACTTGACTCAAAACAATAGGTTTTTTCAAAATCCTATGTTGCCCAAAACATTGAGTAATACAAGAAAATAATAAAATATAACTATTATTTTAAATGGTATTTAATGCATTGGATTTGTATTATCGGGAATGAATATAAGTAACTAAATTAGGATTACGCATGTTTCATATAGTATTTTACATTTATCTAATAAATTATAGAGGCCTAAAATAAGAATGAATCCAATTTTAATCATGATATACTTTATTATTCTTTAAATGGTCAATTTACTACCTTTTGATGGAGAACCATTATTAAATATAGATTCATCACTTTTATATGTTATATTTGAAAAAATGATATCCTTTTTTATAATAGATACATCAAAATTTACTTTGTGTAATTTTTTGGTATTTTTCTAATAATGTTCATTTTTTTATAAATAGTGAAAAATACTACATTTTAAGTCCAAACTGACTTTTCATCTAATTTATTTATATGATTAGATTATCCTTTTTATTAGTGTTAATGAGTTATTATATTATATATTTATCATTTAATATAATTTTGTTCATTTTAAGTAATTTTACTTTGAAAATATACATAAACACATGTCAATATTTTGATAGTTATTACTTTTAAAAACACGCTATTTGGTGTTGACAATGAGAATTAATTTTAAATTAATTTTCAAAAATTCACTATTTTAAATTTAGATAAATGGATTCCATATTTGGAATCAGGAGGCCCAAATTTTATAAATAGTTACCTTTTATTTTTAAAATTTATGAATAATACCTTCAATAATTATTTTATTTACCATGGTTAAAAGCAAAATCTGGTAAATGGGGGTGAAAATTAAAATTATAGTAATGTTAAATTAACCTGAAACATGTAATAACACTATGTTATGCGATATGATTAACCATAGGCATCCTTTTTTTGATTTTAGGTCCCTATGGAGCCACTTGTGTATGAAAATGACATTTAATTACTTTCAATTTAATTTTAAGGAAAATATAACAAAAAATGTATCTTTTCGTAAACCAATTTTTATATGGTGTTAAATAAGATACCATTTAGACTATAAATAGTAATAAAAATATAAAAATATTTCCTAAATCTTGTTATTTTATTTATAAATTTTATAGATTAAATAAATATTTTATTTATGACACAATTGTGAGGTAGTGATTACCTTATTATTGAATGATTTAAATAAATAATATTATAAATATTAAAATAAATTTGTTATGAAACTTTTTATTTAATACAAGAATTTTAGGGATTATTATTACTAGTTATATTTTAATTAATTAATCTTTTTAGAAATAATCATATAGTTATGGATTTTTAAAAAGCCAGGATATGTATAGTATAAAAATTGACATAAATGAGTGTCTAAAACAACTACTATTTTATGAAATGATAAAATAGTCATAAAAATATAATATTCATGAAAATGACTTAGAGAATGTTGGAAATGTCATTAATGAACGACTTGACTTTTTATTGTCATTTTATGGAAACTATGTTAACCATATATTATTTATATACAATAAGACATGGTAATTGTTAAATATGTTAACTAAGGGTTGAAGCTAAATGACAAGGTTAAATTTAAAACCAAAACTAGTATAAAACCTATCAGTTGATAAAATTTCAACTCATTATCGTCTTATCTTCAAAATATATCATATTTTTTTATTGTAATTCAAAAATAAATTAATAATAAAATAATACTTTCAAACCTTCCTAAAGTTCATCTCCTCCCTCTTATAAAAGGACACCACCTCTAACCTTTACTCACACCTCTAAATACCCATTGTATCATATAACCTCTTCCATAATAAGCTCAAGAAATTAATCTCTTACATTTATAAGCCTTCCTCGTGTTAGAAGGAAATTCAAAAAATCCCTTTGTCTCTAATCAAAAGAAGTCACCTCATTTGAGTTAATGTCTTCTCTCAAATTCCTTTCCATTATTTTTCCTTATCAACTCCCTATGCACTTATTATTATTTTTTACATAAAAACACTTTTATCCTCTATATACTAGGTTTCTTTTATGAGAATTATTCACACTATACATACACACACCTCCGTCAAATGGGTATAGAACATATTGCTTCTGTGGACGACAAACTACAACCTCACGAAACGATGATGGTTTAATCTTCTCCTACCACCTCTCATGGTGGAAATTATGATGTAAAATTAATTATATAAGATATTTATTTTATTTATTTTATCTATTTTCTTCTGTAATTATCATTTAGAAAATATCTTTATGCTTTTAATGTTGTATAAATACAAAAATTCCATTTGAGGAAGTGCGGACCAACGCCCCCTCAATTTATATGACTCGTTCATTCCCTATATGGAGTGTTGAAAAGATGTAATTAATGAAGATATTTAAAATATATAAAATATGATATTATTATGGAAATATAATATACCTATGTTTCATTTTTTTTTCATTCCCTTAAATATGAAATATAAATGAAACTGCAATTCACGTCTATATATAGCTTATAGTATCCAGGAATGTTGCATTTCATTTCATATCTCCAAATGTTAGGGAATATAATAAATACATAAATACTGGATATATATGAAATATAAACAAATAATAATTTGAATATAATGTAATCTTTAACACATGGACATGTTTTAATTATAACAAGATCATTTTCGACTCAAGTACCCAATATCAAAAAATGTCTGATATTAACATAAATAATTATGTAATTTTTATAACATCGTAATAAGTGATATAATAGGAAAAATAGATTTGAAAAAGGTTCTAATGAAATTAGAAATTATCTTAAGTTTATTATTTACCAAATTAAATAATAGGCAATTCAATTTGGACACGAGGTAAGGGAACCTTTCACCCTCCACTTTTAGTCAAAGTCTTCTTTTATATTATGTCTTTTAATATAAATTTTCCTAGGTTGGGATATGTTATTATAAATCCTTATTTCTGCCCATTATATTACCAAGTGAGTATAGATTCTTTTCTATCTCATCAAATCATTTTCTGAATTTTAATGTGATGTCATTACGATGCAGAATTTTCGTATAGGAATTTCTAAACTCAATTTCCACTCTTTGGGGATTACGATTACATCGTTGATTGTATTATGAAATGATTATTTGTGGAATACCTTTATATTTATTTATGTTGTAATTTTCATTTACCATTGTGTGGATATAATATTTCTACACAGAAGAACTTTATTTCTAAATTCTTATGTCATTTATGCAAACATTGTAAGATAAATCTTAGCTCATTCTCTATTCATAGAGTTAAATATCCATGTCATTGTTTTTGTTTTTTCATGAATATGTGTGAATTACCTATGATTATTTTACACATAATATTCACTTATAATGGGTGTATTTATATTTTTCAAACATAATTATTTAATTTATTTTCCTTAATCTAATGATACGATATTTTTAAGGAACTACATCTCAATCTCCTTTCATTGAGACATATCTCGATATTTTTCACCTTTAATATCCCATAACTTCTATATTCAACCCTTTTTTACATTTTATATAATGAATTTATATATTCTCATCATATTTACTATTTTTTATGTTATTATTTAATTATTATTATTCAACTATTTCTCAAGTGTTACAAGAATATTTAACTAAATTATCATTTTAAATATGTAAATGAATTACTCTACTAAATATTTCTCATTAATGTCCCATTTTTTAAAATAATTTTACGTATTTATTTATATTTACATTAAAGGATTTAAATGTAATGTTCAATTAAAAGTTTCATTGTTTTTATGGTATACTTTTATTCAAAAAATATCTTTATTAAATTTTCTAAATAGTTTTGGAAATTGATTGAGTATTCCAATATCCTGAAATGATTTCTTATGATTTAAAATGAAATTATATTAGTTAAATGTTGATATTTGAAATATTTTATGTGTTATGATCATATAATGGTACTTGGACATTTTATGGGTGGTTATGTGATAAAACAATGATGGTTGGTTACGTGATAAATCAAATAACGAGTGGTTCTGTGATAAACCAAGGACATTTGGTTTCATTATAACTTCTAATGCATTAGGTATGGATATTGGACGTATGGATATTCCATTAAGTGATATGTGTGGAAAATGATTGTATGGTTATTCCAATTCAGAGTGTTTATGTCCCAAGTTACCATTATATGCTATACATTGTTTTTTATGGGGTTTAGGGTAATCTTTTTTGTTACAAAAAAGGGTAAGAAATGAGCTTATATTCAGTGAAGTTTATTTTCTACATCATTACATTGGAAAGTATTAATTTATGATAATGTATTCATGGTTTTCATGTTGTTTTGAAAACTAAATGTGTTCATTATTCAGTTATCCATTACTGAGCATTTTTCCTCATCCAAAGTTTTGAAATGTCTTTCACATGACTTAAGGATTAATAGGGTCAAGGATGGGATCGAGGAAAAGTCATGCTGTTTTAAAAATGGAACTGAACATGTTTATTTTTTTAGAGTATTTTTTTTTGAAAAAATGTATAGTGAGTAGTAGTGTTTACTTGTAAAATTCATGTTCCTATGTATATGTTATAACCTAATTCTTTAAATCTCTAAACCTGAAATGATCCCCATTGTGAATTATTAACTTAATTCAGGAATATGTAATGTTTAAGATGGGTTTTTTATATTCTAACTGGGTATTAATAGTGATTTATTAAGAATATATCATGTTTTTAGAACCCAAAAACCAATATGACTTGGATGGGAGTATAGTTTTCCTAGACAGGTGAGTGTGAATACTTCTTCAAGGAGTTGAAAAAGAGGCTTATCAATGCACTAGTACTCAGACTTCCAACATGTGGGTAACTATTTGTGGTATATATTTATTCTTTAGAAATGTTTTTAGGCTAGGTTAAAATGAAAAATTATATAGTGACATCTTAGTCTTCAATGAAGATGAAAATTCATGAGAAAGACTATCCCACACATGATCTAGAATTGGAATCTATGATCTTTGCGTTGAAAATACTGCAACATCACCTCTATGGGAAGAAACATGAAGTATATAATGTTCATAAGAGACTCAAATATATAGTCACATATAATGATAATAATACAGACCATCTAAGATAGATAGATATCATATAGGAATTTGAGTACACAATCCACTACCATCCTATTAAGGAAAATAAGTTGGTGGGTTCTCTAAGTAGATAGGATCGCATATTTTTATCAATGATTGAAATTAATAAGGATCCAATCTTCATAGATTTTCAAAGGATGTACAAGGGATGAATTGAAGAAGGAACATCATCAATCTTTTCTCTATTGATTTCTAAACCATCCCTTATGGATAAAATATATGATCCTCAAAGAAATGTTTTGAAATTTCGAAAAAAATGTGGAATAATGAGAAATGGAAAATCCTTAGAGTTTAAAATTTATATGGATAGAATTTTTGATTTGGGTCATGACTATGTGTACCATTTTATCTAGAGATAAAGAAGGATCTTCGGAATGACACACAAACCTCAACCATCTCTATCCACCAAGGGAGAAAAAATATTGATCGAGATCTCCTCGAGAACTATCAGTGGGACAATATATAGAAGGGTATTATTGAATATAAATCAATATGTCTGGTATTTCAGAATGTAAAGGATGAAATATAAATGTGTAAGGGGATGATGAAACCATTTACCATACTAACATGTAAATTGGAAAACATCACCATTGAATTTTTCACTAGAATTCCGAATACATTGATAGGAAACAATTCTATGTGGATTAATGTGTATTTTAATACATTGTTGACTCTAATTATCATAATTTGAGAGGAATTATCATTTTACAAACTTTTACTAATATACATCACGGAAGTGGTAAGGATACATGGATTACCAATATCGATTGTATCTGATTGAGGTCTACGATTTTCTTAGATGTTCTATAAAATCCTCCATCATGATCGAAAAACTAAGAGGAACTTCAATACATCTTAACATACTCAATATAATGGTCAATTAGAATGAAATATTGAGATACTAGAATACATTTTTAGTTCATGTTCTATGGGAATTAAAGTAGGAAGCGACTGACATCTTCCTCTATCTAAGTTCCATTTCAAAAATAGTTTCTTGATGAGAATCAAAATGACTCCATATGAAGACTATTATAGGTAATGATGAAAGACACATGTGTTCTAGGATGAAGTTGGTGAATGTAATCTTCTAGGACTTGAACTGGTCAAAGAAATAGTGGAAAACATGAAAATCATTCATCTGAACATCATGGGATCCCAATGTTGACAGAAGATATATATAGATAATCATCAATCATACCTCGAGTTTAAGGCTGAAGACATGGTATTTCCATATATATATATATATATACATGATAGATGATCGTGAGATTTTGGAAAAAAGGTAATCACATTTCCATGTGCATCTGTCTCTTTGGGAATCTTGATCGAGTCTAAGTTATGGAATATTGACTATCACATCCACAAAACTTGTCTCAAGTACATGATGTATTCCATATATCCCTCTTAGGGAAGTATATACCATATCGCTCATATGTACAGAATATAGTGTTGTTACAGTTAGAAAATGATATCTATTATGAGGAGAAGCTATTGAAGATCATGGGTCCAAGATATAAAGGCTTATAAAAGAAGACTACTCACCTGGTCAATGTAATATAGTTGAACTATATCTATGAAGAGGAAACATGGGAACTAGAGGAAGAGATAAAGGATAATAACACTCACGTTTTCACCGTAGTATGTAAAACATTTTGAGGGTGAAATTTCATAAGGGGTGAAGAATCTAATGACCCAAAATATTATCAATGGAAATTCATTTCTTATAATTATTTTATATTGAATTGTTCATATAAAATCACAATGATAATATAATAAATATTTTATAAATGAATAATTAATTAAATGAGTTGTATTTCTAGAAGTTAGGGAACCTATAATGATGAAATTGTGACTTTATTTTTGAAATTGTAATGTGACACAAAATAATAATACTTAGATAAATTACATAGTAACATAACCTATAAAAATAATATAATATTTTTGAATCTTATGAATGAAAATAAGACGTATTTATTTCATGGAATAAGTAAATAGATGTTTTAAAAATTAAAAAATTCTGTGTGAGTATTTTGTAAGTAATTAATATTTAATTACCATTTTATGATTAATTTAATAATTTAAAATAAATTTATTTTCCTAATATGTATTAATAAATTAATATTATGTTGTCTTATTATTTTAATGTAATTTTATTATACAACAATTTATTTTTCAAAGTGTCATAAAATCTATTATAATTTTAAAATATGTATTTTTTTATAAATGATGAATTTAATTAAAAGTTAAATTTATCATATCTAGAAAACTATTTTCATAAAATGGTTGTCATTTTTAAATTCTACACATTGATAAATGGTTACAGTGATGTAGTGGGATTTTTCTTAAATACATGAATTTTTTATTAATAGTAAAACTTGATAATTTATTATGAAAGCTAAATATAAGAATAATTGATTTATAGATTATGTACAGATGATTTCAGCCCAAAATCATAAAAACATTTTAATTATTTTAATATATATTTTTTGATAATTCTTAGACTATTTATTATCTTTATTTATTATAATTAACTAATGAATAAAATAATGATAAATCACTCCTCTCCTCCTATATAAATATCACCCCTAACAACCTCTTCTTCTATAATGTACCATGATTTTTACCGTATAAAAATTATACGCAACAATCATCTCATCAGCCTCCCCACATCTATGATCCATTCATATCATCAATATACCAAAAACATTTCCATAAGTAGGTTCCCATGGAGGAAAAAATCAAAAGGTGGAAACCACATTCTTTTTCTTTTAATTTTTTTTTCAGTTTTATATATTTTATCATCCTATCATAACATATAATTATAAAAGTATCATGATAACTCTAGTATGATATATATACTGTAATTTTATTATGATAATTTAATAATTCAACTACATGTAACTTCCCATTTTGTTTTACTCTAAAAATGTAAATATCATCCGTGGTGTGTTGATTTACCACCACCGTGGATGATATGTTCAAATTTTCCTTCACCTCCTTAAATGATTTTCCTAAAACCATTATAATGGTTGAAAACATATTATAAATATTTTTCCCAAACCCTTTTTATGCTTTTCAAATAACATATATCTACAATAATAAATAATGAAACGAAACTAGTTTGTGATTATCGAAAAACCAAAAAATAATCTAAACGATTATCACTAATGTCTTATCTAATGATTCATACATATTCCATAAAACCCATATGATATATAAGAACAATTTCACTTATTTGTTTTCATTAATAATAATTCTATAAAATAAACTTCATTTGAAATGATATTATATAATCAAATATATTCATACTGGTCATGACTACCAAGAAAACTAACACTCTTTATCAATGTAATTAAACAATATAACTCCAAAAATAGACTCTAAATGAACATAATAAAACTATAATTAATCAAATTCTTGTAATAAATGTGAAATTATAGTTAATTAATGAATTTTATTTGATTATATGGGATATTGAAGTGACAAAATCATTCAGAAATAAGGTAAGAGGATTCTCGAACCCAAATCTCTTCCTTTGGGGTTTCCTTATTTCACTTAATTTTTAGTATGGATATTCCATTCATGATTCTTAAATATAATTTCAATATACTAAACTTTTCTTTTTTTGGATATACATGTTTCCAATTTATTTTTATTATAAATTCAAATATTTTTCCAGAATGAATCTTCATTCTAAAATTATATCTCATAATTATTATGAGATTTTTTCTTCATCCATCAAGATTGATGATTCTTTTAACAAGTTTGGTATTCCCTATTTATTTTGGTAACCACAAAGTTTATTCATTAATGTATTATTTTTGAAAAAACCCATTTATTCCCATGGTTTATTTTACATCTAATATAAATGTGTGTTCTCTATGGAATGCATGGTAATCTAAATATCATGATGTAATGGGTGTGACTATAATTATTTATCACCCCAATTCATTGGGTAATTTTATGTATCTAATGAAATAATGTGAAATATGTATGAACATGATTCTAACATTCCTCACAACTATTTGTGTCATATGACCACTAGACATTATGTTTCATTTTTATGAATTACCACATTCTGTACCCATGTCTAATATTTCCTATCATGATTATGATGATGATACTTTACTTATAATGATGACAATTATCACCAATGTTTCATGTATCTTATTCTTCCCATTACTGTTATTTTATCTCACTCCTTTTTTATGTATATTCTCAGGTGAATACATGTACTATAAATAAAATGAGGGTCACCAAGAAGTTAGAGAAGAAGGAATTAAATAAATGTTTATGTATTTTATGGAAATGTTTTGTATTGTCCTAATTTAGATAGGATATTATACAATTGGATCATGGTTCTGTAATGTTGTATGTTTTTTATCATTCAAATCATGTAATAAAAATGTAATAAAACGAGGGTCGCTATTTCACTAATGAATATATATATATATATACAGATGAACATGAAATTTTAAATTAGGATAAATAACAAAAAAGTGAGAGGGTAAGGTAAATAATGATGTGATAATGTGATGATAGGGTCATCATGTGTGGTGAAATTGGTTGCATGTGTGAGGAATCCCAAAAATTATTACTTCAACAACAATACATTAACTATAAACATACTTCCTATGTCCTCTCATGTTATGTTAAATAATAGATATTCACATTAAATCCTATAGATGTATGATTTTTTTCTTGAATCATAGTGTAAAATATATGTGTCATTTGATATGACATTTGAGAATTAATGTAATATCATATTCTGTGGTTTAATTTTATTGTAAGACATGATACAAAGATATAAGACTACCTCTTCCAAATCCAATTTCATTGTTTAATAAGGTTGTATCACAAATAAGTGATTTATCCTAAATATACTGCATAATTAATATGGTAGTATAAAATTGATGAATGTGAGTCGATCATCAAGAATTAATGACTGGTATTCTACCTTATATAGCTATCATTAGTTAGATATTATTCATATGTGGAATCATGGGGGAGGATTAAAAGAATTTAAGAGTTAGATGCATAGTCTATGGGTTACAATTTTTGTAACCACATGTCATTTACTAATTTGTTATGAATATATGAGTAAATTCATGGTGGCTGAGGGAGTTTCTCAGAGATATATATAAATAGGTCGAAGTCCACGAAAGTGGAATAAATTCATATCTAAGCAATATATCAATTATCTTGAATCACAATTCTCCTCTCTCTTTTGAATCCCTAAAGGTACTAGTATATCATTTTCGTAAAGAGAATACCAACCAATTATATAGTGATTTTATTTATCTTATGGAAACATCATGGATAAAGGATATCATTGGTTTATTTTGAATGTTATTTATCCAACAAATTCTACATATGATATTAAATCTATAATAAATTAAGGTAGAATTTTTTTTAATTTTATTTTATATTTAGTTTCAGTTTCATATAATGCATATCTTGGGTTTTGGGATTCATTATGTTTTTTTCTTCCTAAATAAGTGTTGTTTGATCATCAGTTACCCATTAGTGATATCAAAGATTATTATTCATCAAAGGATTTAAGAAATCTTTTTTGAAATAAATAAATTGTTTATTTCATATTGGGTATCATAATAAATTATTTTTTTTTTTTTAATATTTTATATTGAAATCGGTATCATAAAATTTGATACAGAAGTGGAGATGCCAATTATTTTATGATATAAGATATCACAATCTAGGAAAGTATTATCTAATATGATATTAATTAACAAAATTGGATATCTAGTCTAATTACATTTGTTTTTAACATATTATAAGGTATGATATAAAGGAATCATATTAGAAAAAAAAGATGAACACTATTTTTCATTTGCAAAATGATGTGTCATATTTTAAACATGATATACCATATATCAAAAAATATGATTCTATACACTAATGGTGTTATTAAATTCCACCCTATCCTCTATCATAATTTAGGTATAACTATTTAAAAATACCATCAATTATGATGTTTGGTCTCATAAATTATGATAGATAGTAGTTTTATTAAATATTATAAACTATAAAATATGATTCATAATCTATGATATAGTTTTTATATTATATAATAACTGATGACTTAGTTTAAATCATAAAATATGATTTAAATAAAATAATTATTTTTCTAGTTTTTCCATTATTAATGAATTTTATAATATATAATATTTTTTAATTTATTGAAAAATGTATTTTTGATATATATTTAATTTATAAAGTGATTATAAAATAGTCACTTATATAAATTTTATAACTAATTATTAATTTCATAAACACATATAAATAATAATTTACAATATTAACTGTTAATAATAAATAGATTCTATTTTATATGAAATCACATAAAATTTGGATATACATTTTTATAGAGAAATTATAAGGATATATTTTAATTTTTTGAAATTTAAATATGACGAAAAATATTAAACAACTTATAATGAATTTTGGATTGTTCATAATTTTTAATTTGAAATGATCAAAATAAAAGTCATAATTTAAGAAACTTATTCGAACCCTATAAAGACGTATTTTTATAATTGATATAAAAATGTTCAAATAAAGTAAAATATGTTATATTTTGATTATATAAAATATTTACATAATTGATTTCTTAGAAAATTATATGACATTTAACATCATATGTTTAATTAAAATTCTATATAAAATAATAATATTAAAAAGGAAATATTTCAAATAAATACTAATTGTTAATATTTATTAAATTATGGGATGTCCATTTTCATGAATTGACACACTGAGAAACCACATAGGTTGGTAGTAAGCCGAGAGTGAAACCCCATTCCCTCCACTAATAGGCTTTGGGATGGAGACTAGCATAGAGATAAAATATCACTCATATTAGAGGCCTCATCCTAAGGTACTTTTACACACACATACATCCATATCCAAGAAACAATATAGATTAATAAAAAACTAAAAACTCTATATTATAAAAAATCATCAAACAACCTCAAGTAAAAACATTGATATGCGTCACATAAATATACAAGAATATAAAATGGAAAATAAACTCCTAAACTATAAGTAGGAAATATTCCCGAAATAAAAAATGGAAATATTAGATGATTTATAACTTCAAGGACCTTAGGTCTAACCATTGAACATGGCTAGCTCCTCAATGATCAATTATGTACCCCCTGTACCAGGTCCACCAGAGACTACACCATTCAATTTTTCATTTCATATGACATAACATGTGAGGAATAATATCATCATGGTTGAGTATAACTATACTCAATTAGATGGCCCTTAATACCATAAGGGAAGTAATATAATAAAAAATCATCAAAATCCACAATTCAGATAGGGGAAAAGAAACAAAATCATTTATATTCTATTATGGAAACATAGGAAAAGTAAATGAAAACAAAATCTATATAGCTAGTTAATAATGATAACCCTACCTGTAGCTACAAAGGTCCAAAATCTGATTCGAAACATCATGAATAGTTTATAAAGTATCATTGTTGGGGACCTTCACCACACTATTTCAAGACAGATTTGAGTGTTCATTGACTACAATGAAAGACCTTATCTACACTGAAGATCAATATTATGGGAGTACTACTCTGCAGATAGATGAATTGTTCACTCATTAATGTGGGGGAGTACCAAATATATATTTACAATATATGAGGGACACATGAACTTGTGATAACATAAATAATTGTAGTGTACAAATCCCAAATTTACTCTGATTATCACACCCAAATAATTTTATTGGCCCAGATGGTATTCTAGAAATGAATATCTATTCAATGTGCTAAGGAGATAATTGAGATTTGTAAGATAGATCATTTCATAAATTTATCGGGGAAAAACATATGGTAAGAATATCTCATGGAGTTAAAAGGGAATTCACATTATAAATTGGATTTATCCAACTAATGGCGAGAGTGATCCATAAACACTTAGAATAATCTCTAGCACACTTCAATGATTTTTTCCATGAATATTTATAGTATTAAAAAACTGTTCAAGCTATGAACATGACCTCTATAACCCAAATATCCTAATAATATTCAATGAATTCACTACCCAAGTAGTAATTTCTTCTTAATTCCTCTTATGAATCACTCTATTGTTCCATCCCCAAACCAGATTTTTTTTTGGTCACCCGTTTTTTGGAACAATAACCTTTAGCTTTTCGAATGGCCCAATAATCATCTCAAACACAAATATTGTTTGAGAATCCATCTCCCTCACACAATAATTACCAAAAATAACTTAAATATGCTAGGATCTCATCATAAATCATGGAACCCCACACTGATTAGGTTTTACACATCATCCTTATAAACATGGTGTGAATATGAATGGATGATTATTCTCGAACCCATTTGGAAATAGTTGAATCTTATCCAAAGTATACAATGATGATTAATGTGAGGAAATATGTAGAAATACATTACAACCAAAGTGATAATTACATTAGTGAAGAATTCTCCGAAAATGGTCATCATTGAGGTATCCATTGAATGGATAAATGATACCATGAATAAAATATATAATGGGTATCCATATATAAAAAATAAATTAGAGGATTATATATTGAAAAAATAATATATGGTATAATTTTTTACAATATGAAAAGAAATAAAAAATAGATACTATATTTCTGGATTGAAAATTTATTCTAAATCAATCCAATGAATTTACATCAGTTATTTCAATGAAATCTGACACTAATGAAGAATACAAATTGTCTTGGTTTGAATCTATTTGATCTATGAATTCTTGTGACCAATGATAAAAATTAGGGGAAAGAAGAACTCTAAAAAATCATTGGTGTTTCCTATTGTTTTAGGGAAAGTTTTTCATCTTGTGAAAATAATATGATTTTGTAAACTTATAGATAGGATAGGAAAATTATGTTCCCTAGAATGAATCTCTAGTTCATGATGTGAATGTCATACATTTTAAATATTTCAAAACAAATTCTATTATATCCACTATTGATTGAAGTATTTCACATCATGAATTAATTGATTCACATCAAGAGTCCTTTGTTACTAGAAATTTTAGAAACTCTTTCCTAAAAATTCTTGTTTTTCAGATGTACTCATAAACATAATTTACCACATGTAGCTAAAATAACAACTCAAACTAACATTTATAATCCTCAAACAACCTTTTGGAACCCCCAAAGACATTGTACACAACATGTAATGGTGTGGAGTGGTTTTGAAAATACACAAAAAATAATTTATCACCATGAATTTTTAAAGTGTCTAAAAAATAGAATCAGTTACACCCTCCACACATTCATTGATTTTTTTTACCAAAAATAAAACTACTCAATGATATGAGGGTATATATCCTACATCTGGATATTTAACTCCCTTATGATATTATAAATATTTCAATACAATAAAAGGATGGACACTAAGGGAATAACTCACCCAAAAGGGTTATCCCATTGTGATTCTCAATTTCCACTGGGTACTATAAAAAGGTGGCTATTTCCTCAACATATATCTCTCCTTAATAGATAATAAGTGATGATCCATTCATGAATCTACTTAGTTATGAAACTTAGAAGACTCCATTAAACCGATCTAACTCCGGGCGTATGTTTAGGTGATAAGAAATTGTCAAACCATGAACATGATCTAGAATGGTCTGATGAACCTAAGGGATAGCATGTAACCCTTCCCAACTTCACAGTAATCTTCCCCCAGGAGAGAAATTTAGGAAGACATGGTCTACCTTATCATGTTAAAATGACCTACATTATCATTCTTCATAAATTTTTTTAGAATCTAAGTTTCCATAATCCCCTGATATATCGGCATAAATATTTCTTTTCATCCAATACCATTTATGGTCTCATGAGAAATGACTCACCTATTTTCTCCCAACACATGGGTGACCTACAATGTATCCCACTTGGACCTTAATATTTTGAAATAATGATAAATGAATGATAGGTATTATTATAAGTGAACTCCATCAATATTAATAAATCCACCTAGCTTTGGCCAAAGTCCAACATGTTGGTTGGCGTTATATCATGTAACACACAAATATCAATTATAGTAATAATATCTTTTTAACGAAATATTTTCACTATACACATTATTTTATTCATGTAGGTTATTTGAAGATAAATTATAATTTTTTTTTAAATTTGTTTCATTTATGAAATTATCAAATCATAATTCACATAGTGTTAAATTCTTGGATTTTTCTAAAATGATTGATTTTTCAATGAATAGTAAAAAAACCTATTTTTCAAATAATTTATTTTCCTTCAAATAAGTAATTTAAATGACAAATTATATTTAATATTTTTCTTAATGTAAAATGTGATCTATTTTCATTATAATAATAATAAAATATATCTTCAATATAAGATAAATTTTATGCTTAAAATGTATTTTTGTTAAAAAAACTATTTTTCATTTTAATTTTACACATTAATAAGAAAATAAATATCAGAAACATATAAAAAATTAACATTGATAAATGGATGCCACAAGAGGAATCAGGAAATTCAAATTTTTGAAATATATCCCTTTTATTTTTATGCATTATGAATATTAACCACTGTAAAATTTGTCACGACATTAAGGGTATGATGGGGGAAAGATGGATAAAACATTGGGATAAGGCTTGAAAAAATCTATAAAATGTGAATTTATACTATTTTATTAGAGTAAATCAAACATTATCATCCATGTATCCAATATAGTTCCACATGGATCCATTTTTACTTTATGTTGAACTTAATATTGTTTTATGAAAATAATAAATACAAAATGTCACTCTTTTAACATTAATATCTCTAATATTTTTACATAATGTTAAAAATGGTTATGTTCAGTGTTATTTTTTTATTTTAAATATGAATTAATTTTTTGTCATTATAATTTATTTAAAATTTTTAGTTATTGAATAATTTTCTTAAACGCAAATTTATCACTTACATAGTGCATGTGAAAGTAGTAGAAATATAATTTAAATGATTTTAAAAAATATTAAATTATTATTTTTAGTATAAGGTCCAGACCTTATTAATTACATATTATTCAATTTAGTCAAGAAAACACATCCGTTTACATTGAAGATCTTTTCATGTTTAGAGCTTTAGATAATTAGGACAATACATTCATGACATTACACATGATTATAGATTGGATACCTTACAAATATTTTCCATTTGTTTTAAAAATATAAAACATTTAAACATAAAATAAGACTCCTTGAAAATTATTGAACATTTGACATGGCCTCCTTACTTGTATTACAAATCCATTAACCAGTGAAATATCAGTTAAAAATAATGGGATGAGAACAACAGCTCAGTAAGGGATGGAATAGAAGGAATGATCACATTAGTCCATGAATACTCATAATGTACGAAAGAATTTTCAAATGACATTCTTGTCACCCATATATACTTACATTGTCTAACATGAGATTTACACAATATCCACAAAAAACATGAGAACATAAATATAATCATAAAGGTATCTTGAGGAATTACTTATATAATCTTGTAACCATTATTGGCTACCTTATAATTTGTAACCCTCACGGCTGCCTTACATTGTGTAACCATCGCAGTTACAATTGGTGTAACCATATGGCCAACCTCCAACATACTCATACCCAATGCATTGGGAGGAGATATAGGTCCCATAATTCATCATAAATAATTATAAAGAACCAAAAAATAGTCATACTACATGAATAACTCCATAAAAACATTGAATGGAATTTCGTAAAATCGAATTTAAAAAGAGGTTTTTTAAAAAAAATCCCCATATAAATATCATAAAATTGAAGAGAGACTTAGTGGAGTGGATGGAGTATGTATATATACTATAAATAAACATAATAGAAAATATTATAAATAGAAACCATCACAAAAACAATTTATATAGCACATAAATAATGATGTAGAAGGTTAACCCAAAGAATGGAAATCGGGTAAGAATTCCCTTACCTCAGGTTTTTCTTAATTAAAACATTTTTAACCCCTTTTTATAAGGTTTAGAAGAGTTTTATTAATATTTTAATGAAATATGTACATGTTTATAACATATTATATGATAAATTCATAACATCATTTCACATTTTAAATGTTATTATTTGTCCCCTTGCACTGTTTTTGGGTGAATTCTTTACATGATTTCCAAGATTGGTTCATGGTGGATGTTCTTGTAGATTGGAAGTGAAAATCCAGAATTGGAATGGAGTAGTATTTAAATATATCTATTAACATAAATTATTCCATTCATCATTTTGAATTCTTAAGTTAAGATGATTCATAAGTTAGAATATTAATGATGTTCATTTAGGTCATTTTAGTGGTTATTTGATAATAACAACCCCATTTTGTCTTTTAAATTATAACCATTGGTAAGAAAGAATTCCAGAAACATGTGTGATTAATAAAACAAATATCATAACCTGGTTATCCATATAAATGGTTTCATGACCATACTTTAAAGAATTAATGGAAATTGAAATCACATCGTCCACGATGTCGGTAATTCAACACAAACAGACATTGTTTTTATTCTTTAAATAAGTGGGAGAGGAGAAGAATAATGATGAGTTATTTTCCATAAACATGATAAAATATATAATATACATGATTTCATGATATTTCATGCCTCTTGGGTAAGGATATGTGAAGAAATAATAAGGAAAGAACTAAAAATAATAGAATAATTGTGAAATCGCTTACAAAAATTCTGCAGCCTAACGGCTATGCAACATGGTTTTATAATATATTAAAAAGAGAGGGGAATAGGGTCACCCATCTAGAAATGAATAATAATTTATATTAGATCAATAATAAGAATATAATGAGAATATGGTATGGAAACTTAGAAGTTATACCACATAAAAGAGAACTTGAAAGGAAAAAGAAAGAAGTTAAGAATATTGTTACCTTGTAGAGTAACCCTTGTAACATGAAGGCTGGGACCTTGGGGGCTTGAGGAAACCTTTGGAGGACTAATATGAAGTTATGTAGGCCAGAGCTTCCTTGAGGGAGAATTTTGAATGAATTTAATGAAGGGAAGAGTTGGTATTTATAAGAAAAGTGAGGGATTATTTTAATAATTTTCAAGGGACGCCTCATGAGTGGTATTTACAAAAACATGGGCTTGCCCATGGTATTTTCCCATGTTATAAGACAATTGGGAAACCTCACATAATATTTAACTATAAACAAGTCGACCAGATTTATTACATAATTATTATATCATTAATGATGTCATTAATACACATAAACTAAAAACTGTATTTTTTACTATTCACCGAAATTCAACTGTTTTAGAAAAATTCCCAAAATTCACCCTAACCATTTATCGACGTGTAGATTTCAAAAATGAAGTCCTTTTTTTATATTAAAATTCCAAAATATTATTAATTTAAATTTAAAATAAAATAATACTTAATCTGAAAATTAACAATTCTAATTCTGTAACTACTTCTGTATCACAATGAAAAATTAACCTAGATGATATTATCTTAAAGCCTTAAAAAAATAAAAAAATAATAAAATTTACTATTCATTAAGTTCATATCACTATTCATATTACTATTCATAAGGGTATCTTAATATTCACCAAAAAATAATTTGGTTCCAATAGGCTCCAAATAACATACTGAAGACAATTGTAGATGATAGTTTCAGGAAATTCAAAACATAGAAGTGGAAAAGTTATGTATTAAAGGATAATTAAAAATATCTATTTAAAACAAAGTCCCATGCATTTATATTTATTTTCTGAAAAACATGGGGTGTTACATTATCCTCACATTCTTGAAATTGCATCCTCTAAATTATATTTACTTTTAAACAACTGAGGGTATTTTTCCCTTATAGAATTTTCAGACTCCCATGTTGCTTCATCAGCCATGTTGTTTCTCCACAAACCATTAACCTAGTGGATTACCTTATTTTTCAATACCTGTTTTCTTCGATCAAGAATTTGAATCGGTATCTATTCATAATAATGTTTCTCTTCTAGCTGAACTGCTTCTGGGCTCAGGACATGTGATGAATCTGGCACATACATTCTCAACATCGAAACATGAAAAACATTGTGTACCTGAAACAAACTCGAAGGAAATGCTACGCAGTATGAAACTATTACAACTTTTTCCAAGATTTCAAAAGGAACAATGAAATGTGGACTTAGTTTCCCATTCTTACCAAAATGAATCACACTTTTCCAAGGAGATACTTTAAGGAAAACATAGTCACCTACCTCGAAAGAGAAGTCTTTCCTTCTGTTATCTGTATAACTTTTCTGCTTGCTCTGATCTGTCCTCATGTGTTTCTAGATCATCATCACATTCTCAGCCACATCTTCAACTAATTCTAGTCCCATCAACTTTCTTTCAGTGAATTCACCCCAAAACACTGGTGTCTGACACTACTTCCCATACAAGGCCGCAAAAGGTTCCATCTAAATATTGGAATGAAAAATGTTATTATAAAAAACTCTACTAAAGAAATATGTTGATCCCAACTTCCCTGATAGTCCATTGAACAATATCAAATCATATCCTCCAAAGTATGAATCGTTTGTTCTGATTTCACATATGATTGAGGATGAAATGCTATATTGAAATCTACCTTTGTGCCCAATGACTTCTGGAGTCCCTTCCAAAAGTTAGAAGTGAACCGGGGATCTTTGTCAGATAAAATGGAAAGAGGAACTCCATGTAACCTGACAATCTCATTGAGGTACAATCGATAAAGATGATCCAAAGACATTGTATATCGAATAGATAAAAAATGTGAAGACTTTGTTAGCCGATCACCAATAACCCAAATAGCTTTGTTACCTCGACAATTCTTTGGTAGTCCCACCACAATGTCCATGGATACATTCTCCCATTTCTACTCTAGAAATGGAAAAGGATGAAGAATCCCCTAAGGTAACTACTGCTCTGCTTTAACCTGTTGACATGTGAAACATTTAACGATAAAATCAGTAATATCTATTTTCATTCCATCCCACCAATAATACTCCCAATGGTCTCTGTACATCTTAGTACTTCCGGGATGAAAAGAAAATAAAGAACTATGAGCTTCACACAACAAATAATTCTTCAACTGACAATCACTAGGCACACACAACCTTTTTCCAAATCATAAAACACAATCATTATCAAGATTAAATTCTGGTAACTTACCCATTTTAACCAATTTTAATTTTTCTATAGCTCACAGTCTTCCTTCTGTGCATACATAATTCGGTCTGACAACAAAGACTGCACTGAAACCTAAAACAAAACATAGGTACTCCCAGCACCAATAACTTCTAATCCCAAATTCATCAAATCATTAATCAGGTGATAATGTTCCAAATTTATCATGATTAATGGTGCATGATGTATCCGACTTAATTCATCTTCCACTTTGTTTTCTTTCCCAGGATGGTAATTGATCATTCATTAATAATACTTTATCAGTTATAGCCATCTTCTCTGCCTCATGATTAATTCCTTCTGAGTGAATATATACATTAGACTTTTATGGTCAGTATATATTTAACATTTGGTTCTGTATAAATGATGCTTCCAGATTTTCAAAGAAAAAAACACTACTGCCAATTCCAAATCATGTGTGGGATAATTTAGCTCATGATTTTTAAGTTGTCTCACAGCATAAGAAATTACATGATTATGATGCATCAAAACAAAACCAAGTCCCTTCAAAGAAGCATCACTGTAGATGACAAACTCACCATTTCGGGAATATAAGGCCAAAATTGGTTCATTCACCAATCTCTTCTTCGGTTCCTAAAAACTAACATCACATTCCTCTGTCCAAACAAATTTAACCCCTTTCTATGTTAACTTAGTTATTGGGATAGATAACCGTGAAATGTTTATAAAAAACCGTCAGAAATGATTTTCTCATCCAAAAAAACTACGAATCTCTATAACATTTTTGGGTCTTGGACATTCATCAACTACTTTTGTTTTGGTAGGATCAACTGTTATTCCATCCTTATATAAAATGTTCCTAGTAGAAGAAATCTGTTGCAACCAAAAATCACACATGCTGAATTTTCCATATAGTTTCATTTCTTTTAATTTTTGTAAACAACCCTTAGATGTTTTTCATGCTCCTCTTTATTTTTAGAAAATACAAGAATGACATCAATAAATACAACCACAAAATTATCCAATAACTTATGAAATACTCTATTAATAACATTCATTAATACAGCAAGTTCATTTTTTAATCCAAATGGCATAATAATAAATTCATAATTCCCATATCTAGTATGAAAGGCTATTTTCGGGATGTCATCCACCTTCCCATAGAGCTAATGGTATCCATATCTCAAGTCAATCTTGGAAAATTACTGAGATCCCTAGAGATGATCAAAAAAGTCATCACATGTAACCATCTTTCTTTATAAAAAAAACAGGTGCTCCCCATGCTGAATTGCTAGGACGAATGAAGCCTTTTTCAAGCAAATCCTGCAACTAATTTTTCAATTCAAGAAGTTCTATTTGATCCATATGATATGGATG
This sequence comes from Viscum album, assembly GCA_963277665.1. NCBI lineage: Eukaryota > Viridiplantae > Streptophyta > Magnoliopsida > Santalales > Viscaceae > Viscum > Viscum album. The sequence goes on from OY728150.1 coordinate 1,598,021,102, forward strand.
TCTTGAAATTGGAATAGCATCAGAAAATAAGTAAATTTTGAATTCGAATTCTCAATCAGGTATGAAACTGGGTAAGTCATCAGGAAAAACATCAAGGAATTAATTTACCACTAGCACATCATTAATTTGAATAGTTCCAATGTTTTCAACAATATGATAAAGATAAACTTCATTTTCATCTTTCAATAGTTTATTAGATTCTTGATATTTTATCAATTGTATGGTTTCATTATTGAATACAAACTAAAAAACTTTCTGAAAAACAAATTCTTTAGCTCTATAATCAATCTTAGCATGATAATTCCAAACCTAGTCCATTCCTAGAATAACATCAAACTCAACTAAGGATAAAACAATAAGTTTTGTAGGTAATGTATTTTCACAGACCACAATAGAATGATTCTCATAATTCCTCTTTTCTATAACATTTCCCCCATGTGTTTTAAAAACAATTTCGTGTCTCATTTGTTGAGGTGATATTTCTAATTTACCAGAAAATTTATCAGAGATGATGGAATGTGTAGACCCCATATCAAACAAAACATTACCAAAATCTGAGTTAACAAACAATGTACCTGATACAACTTCCTTGGATGGCCCAACATCTGCTAACGTAGTCGCAAACTGTCTCACTACACCTTTCTATTTGTAGTATGGATTCTTTGCATCATTCAGATCTCTCTTTGAGCAGGCGTTTGCGTAGTGGCCCATCTCACCAAATTTAAAACACTTTACAGTTTGCTTATCCAGATTATTCTTAGTATCATTTTCATTGCAATCTCGGGCCATATGTCAAAACATACTACATTTATAACACTTCCCAATTTTGCAAAGACATTCCCCATGGTGTCTCTGGCCACACTTTTCACAAACTGGAAATTGGATTTTCTTACCATCAGATTTCTTTGGTTGATTCCCATCCATTGCATTCCAACTGGACCTCTTATTCTCATTGTTTTCTAAATGAACATGATCATCATCAAACTCCATATATACCATCTCAACACATCAGACAAGTTTCTCATAACTTTTGAATTCATGAGAGGCCAATGCCCTTCGATACCTTGGATTCAATCCTGAGAAAAAGTAGGCAATTTTGCTATCAAGATCCAAAATATGATTTGGAGCATACCTTGCTAGTCGGGTGAAGTTAGCTTCAAACACAGCCACTGAATCTTCTTCCTTCTATTTCAATTCAAGGAATTGCTTCTCCATTCATAGTCGCACCAGGAAAATATTTTTCTAGGAAAAGACTTTTAAATTCATCCTACACTAAGGCATCAAAATCCACTCTACTACAGATATTCCTTACCATTGACCACCACTGGTCAGCTTCCCCTTCAAAATGATAAATGGAAAGACATACCTTTTTATTTTTTGAAAATCCCATAACATCGAAAATCTTTTCAAGGGCTTTGATCAATCCTTCAACTATTAGTAGGTTATAAGATCCATTGAATGTAAGAGAATTTTGTCCCATAAAATGTTCCCCTACTATCATGTTCTGTTGTGGTGCCTCTATTGGTTCTCTATCATGGATTCCACCACTATTTATTGCATGAATTAACTGAGCCATTATTGTCACAAACTGCTCAGTTCCAATCCCTACCATTCTAGGATGTAGTTTCGGAAGGATGTTATTCTGTCGGTGCCTCTCCTCTTCAGCATCTGTGTTCCATCTGCAGACAACCATTTGGAACAAACATATCTTAGATGAAGCAACATAGTATTATTTAAATTCAATAACATTTAAAATTAAACATAGAGTGAAAATCATTTATTGTATTCTATTATAAACACCCTAACCCCTAAAGTTATCTAAACCATCCTCTGATACCAACTATAAGGACCCAACCTTATTACATACATAATCTTGAATTTAGTTAGGAAAACACTTCCTTATACATTGAATATATTTTCATGTTTAGAGATTTATAGAATTATTAAAATACATTCCTGAAATTACAGATTATTATAGAGTGGATACCATAAAAACAATTTCCATTTTTTTCAAAATATAAAACATTAAAACTGGAAACAAGACTCCTTGACAATTATTCAACATTTAACATGGCTTCCTTCCGTTGATTATTCATCCATTAACCTATGAAAAGTCATTTAAAAACTTGGTATGAGTATAAAATATCAATAAGGGATGGAAAATAAAGAAAGATCACATTAGTCCATGAATACTCAAAAAGTATGAAAGCATTTTCAAAAGACATTCTTGTCACCCATATATACTTACTTTGTGTAACATGAGATTTAAACAAGATCCACACAAAACATGACAACATAAATATAATCATAAACATATCTTGGGTCATTATTTACATAATCCTGTAACTATTCTTGGCTACCTTATAATTTGTAACCCTCATAGCTACCCTATTTTGTGTAACCATCGTAGTTACACTTGGAGTAACTATACGGCCGACCTCCAACATACTCATACACAATTCATTGGAGGGAGATATAGGTCCAAAACTTCATCATAAATAATTCCCATGAACCATAACATAATCATACTACATGAATAACTCCATAAAAACATTGCTTTAGAATTTTTTAAAACTAAATTTAAAATGATGATTTTAAAATAAAATCTCCTTGTAAATATCATACAATTGAAGAGAGAATTAATATACTGGATGGAGTATGTATATATAATATAAATAAACATAATGAAAAATAATATAAACAGAACACATCACACAAAAAATTTAAATAACACATAAATAATGAAGTAGAAGGTTAACCCAAAGAATTGAAATCGGGTAAGAATTCTCTTACCTCGAGTTTTTCTTACTTCCAAATAGTTTAATCCTCTTGTATAATGGTTAAAAGATTTTTATTAATATTTTAGAAAAACATTTACATGTTTATAAAATCTTTTATGATAATTTCCAAACATCATTTCACCCGTTAATTGTCAGTATTTATCCCCTTGCACTATTTTTGGGTGAATTCTTTACATGATTTCCAAGATTGGTACATGATGGATGTTCTCATCCATTGGAAGTGAAAATAAAGAATTGTAATGGAGTAGTATTGAAATATATCCATTAACATAAATTATTCTATTCATCATTTTGAATTCTTACATGAGGATGATTCATAAGTTAGAACATTAATAATGTTTGTTTAGATCATTTTAGTGGTTATTTGATAATAACAACACCTTTTTGTCTTATAAATTTGAACAATGAGTACAAAAGAATTCCCGAACCATGGGTGAGTAATAAAACATATATTATAACCTGGTTTAACCATATAAATGGTTTCATTACCTGAATTGAAATAATTAATGGAAATTGAAATCACATCATCCATGATGTCGGTAATTCGACACAAACGGACAATGTTTTTATTCTTTAAATAAGTTGGAGAGGAGAAGAATAATGAAGAGTAATTTTCCATAATCATGATAAAATATAAAATGTACATGATTTATGGAGATTTCATGCCTCTTGGGTAAGGATATATGAAGAAAGAATAAGTAAAGAACTCAAAATAAAAGAATAATAGTGAAATCACTTACAAAAATTCGGCAGCCTAACGACTACGCAACATGGTTTTAGAAAATATTAAAAAGAGAGTGGAAAAGGGTCACACATCCATAAATGAGTAATAATATTGAGTAGATCAAGAATAAGAAGAAAATAAGAACACGGTATTGAAACGTGAATGTTATTCTACATAAAAGGGAACTTGAAAGGAAAAAAAGAAAGTAATTGAGAATTTTCTTACCTTGTAGAGTATCCCTTGGAACTTGAGTGTTGGGACCTTGGGGCCAGTAGAAACCTTCGGAGGACTACTATGAAGGTAAGGAGGCCAGATCTTCATTGTGGGATAATTGGGAATGAATTTAATGAAGGGAAGAGTAGGTATTTATAGGAAAAGTGAGGGATTATTTTAATACTTTTCAAGGGACACATCATGAGTGGAATTTACAAAACCATGGGATTTACCATGGTATAAGCCACTTGGAACAGCTCACATATTATTTAATTATACACAAGTCGACCAGATTTATGAAATAATTATTATATCATTAATGATGACGTTAATACACTGAAACTAAAAACTGTATTTTTTATTATTCACCAAAAATCAATTGTTTCAGAAAAATTACCAAACATAACCTTAACCATTTATCGATGTGGAGATATTAAAAATGAATTCCATTTCATGAAAATAATTTCATAAATATTATTAATTTATGTTTTAAATAAAATCATATTTAATTCAAAAAGTAACAATTCTAATTTTGTAACTACTTCTGTATCACAATGAAAAATTATCCTAGATTCAATTATATTAAAGCCTTAATAAAATAAAATTATAAAAAAAATTACTATTCATTAGGGTCATATCACTATTCATATTATTATTCATAAGGGTATTTTACTATTCACCAAAAAAGTTGGTTCCAATAGTCTCCAAATAAAATACTGAACACAATTGTAGATGTCAGTTTCTTGAAATTCAAAACATAGAAGTGGAGAAGTTATGTTTTAAAGGCTAATTGAAAATATCTATTTAAAACAATGTTCCATGAATTTCTATTTATTTTTAAGAAAACATGGGGTGTAACAATTAGTGCATTAGAGTGTTCTAAAAATATCATAGATACATATAACATATTAAGAATGTTTTAAAAGTTTATATTATAATTAATTTTTTGTTATATTGTTTCCAAATTAAAATTAAAGGAATTTTTCTAAAATAACATTAGTGAAATATTATATTAATAAATATTTAATTAAATAATATAAAATTAATTTAAATATTATCTTATTGGATGTGGTATAAACTATAAATTGTTGTCCATATAAGAGTTTTCAATAATTTTATGGAAACAATATTGACTCTAAAATGGGAAGAAATATTTATATTCTGGTAACTATCGAAGGGGTTTGTGGGGGTTAAAACATAGAGATACAAGTGAAAACATTATTCACACCTATCCAAATTTCCTTGAGTGAGATTATTTCAAATCATAATCATATTATATTATAATTATATCAATTTTGACCAATTTATCAATGAAAATTAATTTATATTTGTTAAATAATTTATGTAATTACAAAAAAGTGCACCACCCCATTCTTATATAAGGTCACCCATTATCATTGTTCCATACATCACATTGACAAACCTATATCGACCATAACCTATTCATTTCTCTTATCAAATTATTTTTAAAATTTAAATATATAATTTTCATTCCAAAATACCAACCCTATTTCTCTTAAGAGAATATCTAAATAAACTCTATCAAAGATGAGGTAATCACCTTTACCGACTCTTTAAAAATTATTATTTTATACTTCCTATTAATATAATACATCCAATATATAATAATTCATGCATTCTAATTAATATATTAATATTTTACTATTATTATTGTGGTACAACTATTTTCTACCACATTTTCATTCTATAAAAATAAAAAACATCGCCTATGTGTATATATATCTTCTAGTCTCCATATAGAGGTTTAATATGTTTTTAATAACAATTTAAATTTGATGGTTAAAATGATGAAAATAATGAATATATATTGTATGTATGAAATAACTACCATTTTTACATTATAATTTCATACATTCCAATACATTGGAAAAAATATAGTGTCGCTCTTGTGTACATGTGGACCTACACCTCTACAAAGTGGTGTGATCAATTTTTCATTTTTAACTTATATATATGGTTATAAAGATATATATTTAATATATATGACATTTTTATCAATGTTAATATTCTTTGTTTTATGGAACCAAAAAAATGTTCATGTATTGTAACTTCCATGAAAGAACATGAATGGGTAAATGATGAAGTTAAGAACAATAAAATCATAATAATGAAATATTATTAATTAATTGGGGATTAGATGTTATAAGAGGATCAAATATATCATTTTAAATATTAATATTTTTTCATATATATTGAAAATATGTTCATTATGTCAAAAGTTAAATCATGTTTAACTAAGATAAAACAATATGTAAGGGATTTTGTCTCAATTTCCACTCCATTGAGACATATTATGTATTATCCACCTATTATATTTTTTATGGTGTATATACTAACCCTATTATGTATATAGAATGAATAATTATTCATGAATTTTAATTAATATTTCATTTTAAAGTTTGTCTTATGAAATTTTAGAACGTAAATGTCGCCAAAGAGGATATAATTTTCTTTTCAATACCATTTATTTGGGATTGCATATATTTTCATTGAAGGAATATTATAATGCATCCTTCACAAAATTAGTCTATTTTTCTTATCCTATGGATATTTATGGATTTTAAATATTTTCATCATATGTTTCCTCAATTTTCTACTTGAATCCAACAAATAATGTTTTAAGACTGATGGTGATCTTATTTCCCTTTTTTATTTTATATATTTTTTACATTTAAATAATGTAAAAAATTATCATAAAAAAGTATTTTTTATTTATTCGAATTATATTTTATTTTATAATTTAGTTTTTAAAATATTTCTAATGAATATATCAAATGATCTCCAAAAAATCTATTTTTTCATTCTTTATAAAATGGTCAAAAAGAATTTTTTTATCATGTATGCTATTGAAAACATTCCCCTCACTATAACTATTTTATGATATAATTAGCTTCAAAAATATTTCAATGATTTTAAAATGAAAACACTTTATGAAAACATGTTCTAAAGTTATTTTTTATAATTTCTTCTATTCTATAAAATACATGAATCTTTTCTAAGTCAACTTTCTTGATAAATTTTTTGTCATATTTTATCTCTTGATATTTTTGTGGTCATTGACTTTCTATTGAAACATTCACATTCGTGTGATCATTGAACACTACATTTATATTGAATATCAATACTATATATATCATGGATATAATTATTTCTTAATATATATACCTTTTGTCAATATAGTTTTTTACTTATAAATTTATATGATTGACAAGGGAAATATGATATTTTTTTATTATTTTCTCATTACATACATTTATTGTTAATGCAAATCATTTAAGAATTAAATTGATCATTCAATATATTAGTAATGCGTTGACAATAAAGTGATTGTTTGGGATTGGGATTTAATATCCCCTTGATGATTCAATATGTATCATGGAAAAAACCAGTTGGAAAGACATATTAAATGGGTTTTGTGTGTTTGTATACCCATAGATTAAACTATCTTGGAACAAGACTTGGAGATAAATATATCATATTGTCTTATATTTTGAAATCTAACATTATTAATTCTCATTATGGAGAATTTTGTAATTATTATCCAGGTTTTTGTTATGTCTATTTTGACCAAGGATCCTCATTGAAATCAATTTTTATTAAATGGAATGTACTTTCATTATTAAACATTACATATTGATTATGGCATATTTAGTCAAAATATCTTCCATTAAACCTAACCCTTATTTATATAGTTTTCACACCATTATTTTATTTACATTCTATAGGACATGAGGAAGAAATATGTGAATGATTTTCATGGATCCCAAACATTTTAATTTTTTTAATTTTTTTATTTTATTTCAATTTTTTTGGTAATTATGTATGTATATAGTTCTTCAGACAACTAAAATGATTGGTCTTTTGAGATGAGAACCATTGTATGGTATGATAATATAATAAATTATAAACTAGCTCTGGTTTCGTATTTTTTGTTTATTTAAAGTTAGTATCAAAGGATGGTCTAGTAGAAAATATAGGAACTCGATTTTAATTGAGTTTAGCTAGCAAGAAAATTATGATAACCCTTTTAATATTTGAGAACATTTACCAATACATGGTTTTTTATTTTATGATGATTATGACATAACTCAATTTTTCTACTATTTATTTATGGAGGTTAATGGAATAAATGGAATAAACTCCCATAGAAAATGTAGAGATTTCCTTTTTTGTAATCTAATACAATTTGTGTTGGAGCCGTGCAGATCATGTCTATATTAGGTCAGTTGGACCAGGTTATGACAAATAACCAAGAAAATATGGAGAAACATGATGTTCCATGTCAATATTCACCTATATTAAATTGGTTTATATGATATAATACTCCATGGTATTTTGGAACTACCAATTCAATTTTACCTGATAAATTGTTTAAGTCTTTTTAAAATACATTTCTGGACATTCAGTGAAATGAAATGGAAATTGTTATATTGTAATTGTAGTGTCTTGGAGTCTATGATGATCAATAGTCTCCATTAATATAAAATATTTAGGATGAATATTAATTAAAACATATGTAAGGGATATTATTTAATATAAAATTCATCAAAAAAATATATCCCTCTTAATAAACAAAATGAAATTCAGATAATATTACTGAGCTTATAAAAAAAGAATGACGAATGTATTGTAGATTATGGGGCTTCCTTTATAAGATTTCCTAGGGATTAAATTAATTACATATAGAATCCATGAAATATTAATGATATTTTAAGTCATTAGGACATGCTCTAAATGGAACTTGATTCCCAAACTTTTTAATCACATTTTGAAATAGTATTTTGTGCATTCAAATTAATGAAGTAATTTTCAAGATTATACATGTTCAAGTGAAATTGAGGGAAGAATATGTCCATTTAGAACCATGTAAAAGGTAAAACATTTGAGATTAATAAGGGAAAAATTTAATTTCTATTTTGGGAATAGTTTGGAAAGAACCATATGGAAAAAGAATATAGTGAAGGGGAGTTTGTATAATTTTTTGAGATAAGGGTCACATGGATAAATATTGCATGGGGAATAAATAATCCAATGAGGTAATTCCCCGGACCATATTACACTGAAATAGTTCCCTATCTGGTTTTTTATGAGGCCTCTAGTGTGCCTCCACATATGCCAATGGTTGTCATCTATTTGCGATGGAAATGGGGTGTTACAGTGGGGAGACTATTCCCCAATATCATAGTAAGAAAATAGGGATAAAGATAATTATTGCAAACAACAGTAAATAAATAGGGTGTGAATGATATAAATAAACTAAAATAAAACATGATTTAAAAATAAATAAAAAATATATAAAATCGCAGATAGCTTTGTCATAAATAAAACACTTTTCAACCATTGGTCTGACCATATAGATAGAGGAGTACAAATGGAACAAGAAAAAAAGTATGAGTCTCTATGATTAACATAGAGTCATACCTTGTACCTAGTCTCTAGACACTATCTAACAACACAAGACAAAATAGAAGAAGCAACACAAGAAGATCTACGCACACATTCCACATTGGGCCTCAATCCTTTCCACCATGAAAATATGGTCAACCTAAGAAAAGAAAACATAAAGTCAACATGTAAACCAAGGTTTACATGTATAGGTGAGAAAAAATCTCATTTTTATACCCTTATGATGAACCTATAAGAAGACGACATTCATTACAAGAAAAACAATTATGCTAATCCTTTTTGGGACACAACTAAAAAGATATGTAAATTTAATAGCATGATGCCACAGTCAATCCCCGGGTCTGTAATCCCAGTCAACTAGGAATGCTCCAACATCTATATCCATATATATATTCATATACATGTGTAACACCTCAAGCTTCTATAGTATGCTTCTCTTTGAATAATGTGATAGCGTGTGTTGTACGCAACACCGAGTTCTAACACACCATAACCAATCAAACTAGCCGTTATGAATAGTAATACCTACTTTTGGAAATTATATATATTTTATATTTCCAAATGGACATCATTTTTTGATTCAGAATATCGAATTTAGCCTAAGGTAAAATTTTGGTACTTTCGGATAACTTTAATATTTTGATGAATAGTGAAAATTACTAAATTTTAATTAAAAACAACTTTTTTAATCAAAATAATTAATAGAAATAAATTATGAATTTGAGTTGTTTTAAAGTATATTTAGAATATATTTTTACGGTTTAATATAATGTTGGTCATTGGACATAATTTTACAATTAAACCGGACATAAACAAGTGTCAATCTTTTGATAGTTATTATCTCTAAAAACACGCTTTTTGTTTTAACAACGGGAATTAATATTAAATTAATTTCTGCCACTTCTGTGTTTTGAATTTGGAAAAATGGATTCAATATTTGGAATCAGGATGTTCAAATTGTGTAAATAGGTAACTTTTATTTTTATACTTTTTGAATAATTACTGCGGTAAATATTTTATTTACCATGGTTAAGGGTAAATCCGGTAAATAAGGGTTAAAAATAATATTATAATAATACTAAATTAACTTAAAACGTGTCCTAACCTAATTGGTTGATACATGTTCGACCATAGGCATCTTTGGGTCGATTTGGGGACCCCATGGATACACTTGTAGCTGATAGGGACACTTTATTTTAATTAAGTTAAAATAAATACAAAATTGACACAAGCATATATCTTTTAGAAAAACAATTTTTACATAGTGTTATATATGTTGGATTTTCGACTATAAATATTAATTAAAAATCTAAAAAAATTTCCTACATAATGATAGTTTATTTATAATTTTTATAGATTACATAATTTAATTTATTCATGACACAATGATGATGCAGTAATTACCATAATAGTGAAAATTTAAAATAATTGATATTATAAATACACAAATAAATATAATTTCAGACTTTTAACGAATTAAAATAATTTTATAGGATAATATGACATATTATAATTGATTTAATTATCTTTTTTCGAAGTAATCATTCTTTAATGAGTTTCACAAAAATCAACTATTGAATAGTGTCAAAATTGTCGTAAAAGTGTTTTTAAAATAAATATTATATTATTAATTGATATTAATTTCTTAAAAATCTACGGTTCGGACAAGAGACTTATATAAGGATAGGTGTATCATTAATGGACCACTTGGGGGTCTCTTGGTTGTATATAGTACGTTTATTAACAATATAATATAAAAATACAAAGAGACATTGTAAATGTGAAACTAATTAACTTAGAGTTAATACTTAAAGATAAGGTTAATATAAGTATCCAATCCAGTCGAAATTATATTGGTTAAGTGGTTTTTGACCTATCCCCACCTTGAAATTTAAATAATCAGCTTTGGTGCCATTAGAAACTGAATATGAATTTATAATAAATTAATATTTCTAGCTTTTCCAAAGGTTCCCCTCACCCCTCTTATAAAAGGGAACTTCTCCTTCTCATTTCTTCACACCTTCAAAGCCATTTGGTTCAGCCAAACTCTGCCCAAATACTCTACCAACTTCTATCACTACAACCTAGAGGCCTTAGTTAGATCAGAAAACCAACTTAAAGAGCCCTTTTGATCAAATCAAAAGGAAGAACCCGAAGAAGAGGTAATGATTTCACCACCCTTTTCCAAGTTCCTTTCTTCTTCCACTTCTTCATCCTTTGTTATTACCATTCTAAAATAATAACTCCAGTATCATATATATACTTTGATGTTATTATAAATATGGTACAACCATATTCAGTATTCTATCAACCCTTTGAATAACATGTCACCATACGTGCGTACGTACGGCTTACCGTCTCCACGTCGTGGTGTAATTGTTATTCAATATATTAATATTTGGATGGGTATAATAATGATGTGTAACTCATGTAAATAATAAATATAACATGTTAATGATTCTTTATATATGATATACCATCCATTTATATATTATTTTAACATCAAAAGAATGATATTGTCGCTCGTGCGTACGTACGGACTACCGTCTCCACGAACGCGATGAGATTCATTCTTCATCGTATCCATTCAAGTATAATTATCATTTGATGATTTAAAAATAATGTTTAAGGACATGATATAATTTTGTATATAAATAATATACAACCTATCCATGACAAACATGGCTTATGTAACAAAACATATAAAACAAAACGAGTGAGTTAACACCCGAAACGACGATAATACTAAGATATTATTAACAAAGCAATGTTAAAAGATTATATATGATATCATATTAATGTATATGATTATTGTATAATTTAATAACAATTATTTCACAATTATACAGGAGGTTAACCTACCCCAACCAAGGAAAAGTACAAGGTAAGGGTTATTTCACAATCTCTTCATTATCCGAGGTTGTTTATACGTAATAATCTACTGGGATCTCTTTATCATCCACATCCATGTTTCTTAAAAATGAATTTCAAAACATTTTTACTATTTACTAGAATATGAGTTAAAGTCATTTATACCCTTGTTTGACTTTTTATAAGAGGATTATAAAGGAATCTTTTCGTCGTTTTCCAAACAAGGTGTTTGTTATCCTTTTCGACAAAATTAAGGTAAGAATGTTTTTCTTAACTTATAAGGCGGGTGCGGCTATTTTCTGTCATTATAAAATCGTCGAAGCTTCCCTTAAAAGAATATAAGAATATTTTTAAAGAAAATGTTTTATATCATAAATATAAGACTCTTAAATGATTTCAAAATAGAAAGAGATATTTCTCTAAAAAGAGTGTTGATTTCATCTATGTCAACATCCTTTGATGGATTTTACGCTTATTTGAAGTTGATTGATTATGATACAAAACTTCTATATTGTATAGAAGGTTTTCTGATATGTTTGGATGTGGATGTGCTATTTTTATACCATTCATAGTTTATGGTGAAAGTATTGACATTTCGTATGCTAGTTTTAATACGAATGTTTATGTTATGTTTATACCTTTTCATATGAGAATGCATTGGACTTAATATGTGACGGGTGGAGCCCGTTATAGCTCCTCGATGCATCGGTAGGTCTCACGAGACAAAATAGTGTCTTGGCACAGGGCCTTGGCAAAATATTATTTGTAGTATTGGCACGAGGCCTTGGCTATGTGGTTATGATAGTCTGCCATTATGAATTCCATCATTATGAAAGTGGTTATTGATATTGCATGTGATTATTCGATTAGTAGAATATCCATGTGAATAAGTAAATGGCATTATTTTATTTTACTTTTTCCATACTATGTTGAAGTTCAAGTTTAAAAGGCTTTTGTTTTAGTTATACACTGCCTTAAATGTTTATGATTATATTTTAATGTTTCTGCTATATTGTTATCCTTACTGGGCATTTGAGCTCACCCCTTTTCTATGTTTTATTTTTCCTAGGATGTGAAGAAGTAAGTTATGAATGACCTGCAGGGATATTATGAGGGGATAATAGTGTGGACTATGGAGACATTAAGTTGTTGTAGTAGTTTTTCACTTTATGATGTAATATAAAACTTTATAAATATATATAGTTTTTCCAATGCTGCTAAACCAATCGGTCTTTCGAGATTTGATCTTACTTGTGATCATGCCAATGTTATGTAATAATGCACCGACTCTAGGTAACTGGGGTCGGGGCGTTACAGTTGGTATCAGAGAAAGTTTAGTACAAACCTTGGAAGCTAGATTTAGATAAACTCTGATTAGAGCACATAGACCTAAGATGATCTTTGAGGATTAGTATAGAATAACTTCCTAGAATATTGGTATTGTAGAGATTTTGTGAGTTTTCCGAGAAATACATCCTTGTATGGATACGAGCAGGTAGAGGAGGCTCTGGCACAGATGTACCTAGGGGTAAAACCCGAAAACACCGCTTTGAGCTAGACTCGAACGGGAACTGGTGCACGATAACGGGCCTTGCTGCACTCTTGGTTATGACACTCTCGGAGGATATGCTTAGGATAAATCTCATTTCCTTTACAAATCATTATGAAGGGTTTCTGAGTATATACTTCCTCAAAGAAAATATTCTTATGATTATGGATTATATCCATAAATAGTTCAATTTATGTTATGTGTTTTATAAGTATGGGATTATGTATTTTGATTCATAAACTGATCTAGTTTATGCCATTGTTTAGAAATGGTGCCTAGTGGAAGAAATGGAGACTGTATCAATGCACGCACTCCATGTAGGGATTTACCTCCTACTCAAGATAATTATAGTGGAGGTGGTGATGCAACTGGTGCCGATCAGCTAATCACCATACTGGGACAACTCACTCAGGTTATGAATAATAACCTTACCCGTATGGAGCACCCTGATCCGCAGCATGGAGGATCTATGTTTGATCGATTCATGATGCAAAAAACACCAGTGTTCAATGGGAGTATAAATCCCTTAGTAGCTGAGAAATGGATAAAATCCCTAGAGAAAATATTTCAGGCTTTGGGGAGTAGTGAAAGAGAAAAAGTTATCATGGCAGTTTACCGCCTCACTGGAGATGCTGATCAATGGTAGTCATTGATTCAAAACACAAAGGAAGATGATGAAGTATCAAATATGGAATGGAGGGAGTTCAAAGATCTGTTTTTAGAAAAATACTTCCCCCGCGACCATCGAGCAGATATGGAAAGGCAATTCTTGAGTCTGAGACAAAAGGAGGATGAGAATGTCACAATGTATGAGGCTAAATTTACAAGGTTAGCAAGGTATTCTGGAGATTATATACGTAACCCAAGAAGTAAGATTGATTGTTTCTTTTATGGGTTAAAACCATTTCTCCGTCGAGCATTATTCTCACAATCCTTCTCGTCGTATGAAGACATTGTCTCATGTGCTATCAAAACTGAAAAGGAATTATCTAAGTCTTATGACTTTAAAGTAAAAAAAGAGAAGAAGAGACCTTCTGATCAATCTGGGAATGGAAATAAGGGGAATAAGGGAAAGGTTTAATATCCATCCTATGGTAAATGTGGTAAGAAACACCCCAGTACTTGCTTTAAGGGAACAAGAGTTTGTTACAAGTGTGGTGAAAAGGCCACAAAGCTCATGATTACAAAGGGAAGAAGGAAGATACCAATGTTCAGTGCTACAATTGCAGGGATATGGGACATTATGCCAATTAAGGTCCTAAGCGTCAGGGGATCTTACCTCCGAAAATGCCAAGGGATCAAGGCCAATCTTACACTATCACTACTGCTGAGGTAGATGCTCCGAAAGACGTCGTGGCGGGAAATTTAATGGTTTCCTCAAGTTTAGAAAATGCATTATTTGATTCTGGATCATTGCATTGTTTAATATCTTCCCAGTTTGCTAAGAAAATTAGATATTTCCAATTTGATTTAACAAGGGAGTTGTCAGTTAAAACTCCTAAGGGAAGTATCATTGCAACAAAGTTTTGTGAATCAGTCCCCATTAGAGCACATAAATGTTCTTTATCCGCTGATCTCACTGTCATACCTATGATTGAGTTTGATATAATCCTCGGTATGGATTGGATTTCAGATTATGATGCAATGATTTATTGTAAGAAGAAAGAGGTTACAGTTTTTGATGATGATGATAAGGAACACCTTTTCTTTAGAGCAGAATCGTCACCACCTAATTCTTATCTAGATCCACCCCCAGTAGCTCAACTAAATTCAATTATTAGGGAGGTAGAGAATGAAATGACAATGGGTAAGGAAAGGAATGTTCAAATAGAAGATGTACCTATTGTGAAAGAATATGTAGATGTATTATCGGATTATTTACCTGGACATCCTCCAGAATGAAAAGTTGAGTTTTCCATTGATTTAATTACTGGATCAAGGCCTATATCGAAGACCCCTTATGGAATGGCCACTCTAGAATTAGTTGAACTAAAGAAACAACTAGAGGAATTGAGTAATAAAGGATTTATTCGCCCTAGTGTTTCTCCATGGGGATCCCCTGTTCTTTTTGTTAAAAAGAAAGATGGATCCATGAGATTATGTATCGACTACAGGGAGATCAATGCTATAACAATAAATAACAAGTATCCCCTACCTCGCATTGATGATTTATTTGACAAACTGCATGGAGTTCAATACTTTTCAAAGATTGAACTTCGATCTGGATACCATTAGTTGTGTGTAAAGAAGGAAGACATTCCAAGGACAGCATTTCAAACCAGGTATGAGCATTACGAGTTTACTGTAATGCCTTTTTGATTGACTAATGCACCCTCTGTATTCATGGATATGATGAATAGATTTTTCAAGGAGTATCTCAATGAATTTTTGGTGGTATTTATTGATGATATCTTGGTGTATCCCAAAAGATATGAAGACCATGAAAATCACTTGCGCATTATCTTGAAGACTCTGAGAAGACATGAATTATATGGGATGTTTAGCAAGTGTGAATTCTGGCTTCAAGAGATTTCTTTTCTTGGACT
The DNA here is from genome assembly GCA_963277665.1 of Viscum album. NCBI lineage: Eukaryota > Viridiplantae > Streptophyta > Magnoliopsida > Santalales > Viscaceae > Viscum > Viscum album. The sequence continues at coordinate 1,598,037,233 of OY728150.1, forward strand.
TATTGTCTCTAAAGATGGAATCTTTGTTGATCCTTCTAAGACCAAGGAAATCCAAGAATGGCCAGCACCTACGAGTATAACTGAGGTACACAGTTTTATTGGTTTAGCAGGTTATTAAAGATGTTTCACCCAGAATTTTGCCCGATTGGCTAACCCATTAATGAAGCTCACACGTAAAGGGGTCAAATTTTTTTGGACAAAAGAGTGTGAAGAATGTTTTGAAAAACTGAAGAGAATATTAGTCAATGATTTTATATTGACTCTACCATCGGGGAATGATGGGTTCGTTATTTATAGTGATGCATCGAAGAAAGGACTTGGTTGTGTCCTTATGCAGAATGATAGGGTTATTTCCTATGCATCACGACAGTTGAAAATTCATGAACAAAACTATCCTACACATGATCTCGAGTTAGTAGATATGATATTTGCTTTGAAGATATGGAGGCACTACCACTATGGTGAAAAATGTGAGATTTACACTGATCACAAGAGTTTAAAGTATATTTTCTCACAAAAAGAACTCAGAATGAGGCAAAGGAGATGGCTTGAATTACTCAAGGATTCTGATTGTACGATACACTACCAACCAGGGAAGGCAAACAAGGTGGTGTATGCTTTGAGCAGAAAAGATCATGGAGTTTTGAATGCGATGAGAATTGAAAGGGATCCAATTTTCATAGATCTAGTGAAGATGGACATGGGAATAACCCGGGAAGGTGAATCATCAATGCTTTTTCAAATGGTTGCCAAACCATCTTTACTAGAAATGATTAAGTGTTCTCAGACTAATGATAGAGAATTTAAAAAGAAGATTAATGCTGTGAATGATGGAATATTGAGAGATTTTTTGTATGAAAATGGAATTTTGAAATTTAGGAAGAGGCTTTGTGTTCCCGATATACCTGATATAAAAATGGAATTGCTGGATGATGCTCATTGTTCCAATTTATCTATAAACTCTGGGAGCACCCAAATGTATAGAGATTTGAACGAAAATTTTAGGTGGGACAACATGAAGAGGGAGATTTCTTATTTTGTGTCAAGATGTATGGTTTTTCAACAAGTGAAAGCTGGAAGGAAACAACCTGGAAGAGTCATGCAACCTCTACCCACACCTGAGTGGAAATGGGACAGTATTACGATGGACTTTGTCATGGGGCTACCAAAGAATCCTAGATGGAACGATGCAATATGGGTTATTGTTGATCGTCTTACCAAGTCAGCACATTTTCTTTCTATAAGAGAAGATCTACCACTGGAACGTCTAGCAAGACTATATATTAATGATGTTGTGAGACTTCATGGAGTACCCCTATCGATTGTTTCTGATCGTGTTCCCCATTTTACTTCAAAATTCTGGAAGAGTCTACAGAAATCCTCAGATACTGAACTTCATTTGACCACTGCCTACCACACTCATACAGACGGACAATCAGAACGGACTATTCAAACCTTAGAAGACATGTTGAGATCCTGCTCACTTGACTTTCAGGGTATGTGGGATTAGTATTTACCTCTGGTATAATTTTACTATAACAATAGCTTCCATTCTAGTATTTAGATGGCACCATATGAATCGTTATACGGAAAGAGATGTCGCACACCAACCTGTTGGGATGAAGTTGGTGAAAGAAAACTTGTAGGTCTAGAACTGGTGGAGGAAATGATGGAAAAGGTGAAGCTAATCCAAAATCACATCAAAGCATCTCAAAGTAGGCAGAAGATCTATTCTGATAATCGAATGAAGGATTTGGAATTTCAAGTTGGTGATCATGTTTTCCTGAAGGTATCTCCATGGAAAGGAGTCATACATTTTGGTATGAAAGGTAAATTGAGTCCCAGGTACATCGGACCTTTCGAAATTCTAGAACGAATTGGGGATGTAGCTTACTGATTGGCAATGTCGCCAAGTCTCTCTAAAGTTCACGATGTGTTCCACTTATCTCTGTTGAGGAAATATATGCCTGACCCAACGCATGTACTAACCTATGAGGAGTTATAACTGGAACCCGATCTGTCTTATTGTGAAGAGCCCGTCAGGATTCTTGAAATGAGAGAACATGTACTGAGAAACCGGACGACGCGTCTGGTAAAAGTTTTGTGGATAAACAATAAGATGGAAGAGGGAACGTGGGAACCCGAGGAACTTATGATGAAGAACCACCCGAGTCTTTTAATGTGATTAGTATTCTAGAAATTTCGACGATGAAATTATTTTAAGGAGGGGAGAATGTAACACCCCAAGCTTCTACGGTACGCTTCTCTTTGAATAATGTGATAGTGTGTGTTGTACGCAACACCGAGTTCTAACACACCATAACCAATCAAACTAGCCATTATGAATAGTAATACCTACTTTTTGAAATTATATATATATTATATTTTAAAATGGAGTTCATTTTTGGATTTGGAATATCGAATTTAGCCTAAGGTGAAATTTTGGTACATTTCGGATAACTTTAATATTTTGATGAATAGTGAAAATTACTAAATTTTAATTAAAAACAACTTTTTAAATCAAAATAATTAATAGTGATAAATTATTAATTTGAGTGGTTTTAAAGTATATTAAGAATATATTTTTACGATTTAATATAATTTTTGTCATTGAACATAATTTTACAATTAAACCGGACATAAACAAGTGTCAATATTTTGATAGTTATTATCTCTTGAAAACACGCTTTTTGTTTTAACAATGAGAATTAATTTTAAATTAATTTCTGCCACCTCTGTGTTTTGAATTTGGAAAAATGGATTCCAAATTTGGAATCAGGATGTTCAAATTGTGTAAATAGGTAACTTTTATTTTTAGTCATTTTGAATAATTACTGCGGTAAATATTTTATTTACCATGGTTAAAGGTAAATCCGGTAAATAAGGGTTAAAAAATAATATTATAATAATACTAAAAAACCATAAAACGTGTCCTAACATTATTGGTTGATACATGTTCGACCATAGTCATCTTTGGGTAGATTTTGGGGCCCCATGGAGCCACTTGTAGGTGATAGGGACACATTATTTTAATTAAGTTAAAATGAATACAAAAATGACACAAGCATATATCTTTTAGCAAAACAATTTTTACATAGGGTTATATGTGTTGGATTTTCGACTATAAATATTCATTAGAAATATAAAAATATTTCCTACATAATGATATTTAATTTATCATTTTTAGAGATTACATAATTTAATTTATTTATGACACAATGATGATGCAGTAATTACCATAATAGTGAAAATTTAAAATAATTGATATTATAAATACCCAAATAAATATAATTTGAGACTTTTAATGAATTAAAATAATTTTATAGAATAATATGACTTAATAGGATTGATTTAATTAACTTTTTTCGAAGTAATCATTCTGTTATGAGTTTCACAAAAATCAACTATTGAATAGTGTCAAAATTGACATAAAAGAGTTTTTAAAACAAATATTATATTATTAATCGATATTAAATTCCTAAAAATATAAGTTTTGGCCAAGAGTCTTATATCATGATAGGTGTATTATTAATGAACCACTTGGGGGTCTCTTGGATGTATATAGTAAGTTTATTAACCATATAAAATAAAAATACAAAGAGAAATTGTAAATGTGAAACTAATTAACTTAGAGTTAATACTTAAACATAAGGTTAATATAAGTCCCCAAACCTGTCTAAATTCTATTGGTTGAGTGGTTTTCGACCGATACCTACCTTAACAGTTAAATAATAAACTTTGGATCCATTAGAAACCGAATATGAATTTATTATAAATTAATATTTCTTGCTTTTCCAAAGGTGCCCCTCACCCCTCTTATAAAAGGGCACTTATCCTTCTCATTTATTCACTCCTTCAAAGCCTTTTGGTTCGTCCAAACTCTGCCAAAATACATTCCCAACTTCCCTCACTACAACCTAGAGGCCATATCTTGATCAGAAAGCCAACCTAAGGATCTCTTTTGATCAAATGAAAAGGAAGAACCTGAAGAAGAGTTAATGATTTCACCACCCTTTTCCAAGTTCCTTTCTTCTTCCACTTCTTCTTCCTTTGTTATTTCCATTCTAAAATAATAACTCCAGTATCATATATATACTGTGATTTTATTATAAATATGGTGCAACCATATTCAGTATTCTATCCACCCTTTGAATTACATGTCTCCATACGTGCGTATGTACGGCTTACCATCTCCACGTCGTGGTGTAATTATTATTGAATATATTATTATTTGGATGGGTATAATAATGATGTGTAACTCATATAAATATTAAATATAACATGTTAATGATTCTGTATATATGATATACCATCCATTTATATATTATTTTAATATCAAAAGACTGATATTGTCGCTCGTGCGTACGTAAGGACTACCGTCTCCACGAACGCGATGAGATTCATTCTCCATCGTATCCTTTCAAGTATAATTATCATTTGATTATTTAAAAATAAATTTTAATGACTTGATATCATTATGTATATGAATAATACACAACCTATCCATGAAAAACAAGGCTTATGTAACAAAACATATAAATGAAAACGAGTAAGTTAACACCCGAAATGACGATAATACTAAGATATTATTAACAAAGCAATGTTAAAAGATCATATATGATATCATATTAATGTATATGATTCTTGTATAATTTAATAATAATTATTTCACCATTATACAGGAGGTTAATCTACCCCAACCAAGGAAAAGTACAAGGTAAGGGTTATTTCACAATCTCTTCGTTATCTGAGGTTGTTTATACGTAATAATCTACTGAGATCTCTTTATCATCCACATCCATGTTTCTTAAAAATTAATTTCAAAAAAAATTTACTATTTACTAGAATATGGGTTAAATTCATTTATACCCTTGTATGAATTTTTATTAGAGGTTTATAAAGGAATATTTCTGTCGTTTTCCAAACAAGGTTCTTTTTAACCATTCTTACAAAATTAATGTAAGAATGTTTTTTTAACTTATACGGCGGGTGAGGCTATTTTCCGCAGTTATAAAATCGTCGAAGATTCCCTTACAAGCATATAAGAATATTTTCAAAGAAAATTTTTTATTTCATAAATATAATACTATTAAATTATTTCAAAATAGAAAGAGATATTTCTCCAAAAAGAGTTTTGATTTCATCTATGTCAACATCCTTTGATGGATTTTACGGTTATTTGAGGTTGATTTATTATGATACAAAACATCTATATTGTATTAATGGTTTTGTGATATGTTTGACTATGGATGTGCTATTTTGATACCGTTCATAGTTTATGGTGAAAGTATTGACATTTCGTATGCTAGTTTTAATACGAATGTTTATGTTATGTTTAAACCTTTTCATATGGGAATGCATTGTACTAAATATGTGATGGGTGGAGCCCGATATAGCTCATCGTTGCATCGGTAGGTCTCATGAGACAAACTAGTGTCTTGGCACAAGGCCTTGACAAAATATTATTTGTAGTCTTGGCACGAGGCCTTGGCTATGTGGTTATGATAGTCTGGCATTATGTATTCCATCATTATGAAAGTTGTTATTGATATTGCCTGTGATTATTCGATTAGTAGAATATCTGTGTGAATAAGTAAATGGCATTATTTAATTTTACTTTTTCCATACTATGTTGAATTTGAAGTTTAAAAGGCTTTTGTTTTAGTTATACATTGCCTTAAATGTTTATTCTTATTTTTGAAAGTTTCCGCTATATTGTTATCCTTACTGGGCATTTGAGCTCACCCCTTTTCAATGTTTTATTTTTCCCATGATGTGAAAAAGTAAGTTATGAATGACCTGTAGGGATATTATGAGGGTATAATAGTGTGTACTATGGAGACATTATGTTGTTGTAGTAGTTTTTCACTTTATTATGTAATATAAAACTTTATGAATATATCTAGTGTTTCCTAGGCTACTAAAACAATCGGTCTTTCGAGATTTGATCTTTCTTGTGATCAGGCCAATGTTATGTAATAATTCACCGACTCTAGGTAACTGGGGTCGGGGCGTTAAAACATGTATATTAAAATACCTATATATATATATATGAATATTCATGAGTAAGGTTAATGAAATCACAAATAAAAAATCAGTAGTTGATCCTTGAGGTTGTGATCCCAGTCTCATAGATAACCATTGAAATGGAAATGTGATGGATGTTTTTCCAATAAAGTTGAGTATCATTAAGTCGGTCTATGGGTCTATATTCCTAATCAATTTATACCTAGTTCATCCAAAATTTTGAAATATCTTAGAGAAAGATATGTCACTACAAGATGATAGATTCTATTCTACTGGGTTCACTTTCACTCACCTCCACTCAGTGGAAATAAAGATTTAAGGGGATTGGATCTATTCATCCTATAAATGGAAAAATATTAGACAACATGAAACTAATTCCATCTAAATGTAGTCCAATGATTAGTCCCTTTTTCCCAGTCTATATGTGGCCACGATATTCAAAACCTAGATAATCCCTATGTGTCTGACCCTCTGGAGATATACAAGGAGAACTGACTAGTGAGATGTGATACCCACCTGTGGAGTCTCCAATAGGGGAGATCAAAATAATCCCTATCATCCTAAAGAGTGTGATCATTCTGGGTATCCAATTATGTGAAACATCACCTCCTGCATTGTGCCAAAGTGCAGTCAGGTGGAGAAGAATCATCCCCATTACTTATGAGAGTGTAATCATCAATGCATATAATCAAATATAGGAGAGAATAATTATCCACTTCACATATCAATCAAAGTGTAGAGAAATCATCCTCATTATAAAAAAGGGATGAATAATCCATGTGTATGATTACAAGGGACTCTATGCCTGTATATCATAGTAGGCTCAATAGTCGGATTCCAGAAGAACCTCTAGAAATCATAATAATCTAGTAATAAAATAAACATGCTCAACAGCCAAGTGTTAGGTAGTACAACTAGGTATACTAGTAAATAGAATAAATAACATTGCAAAGAATATGGATCCCATAAAGAAATTATGGGTATCCCAACGGGAAAGAAATATGCATCATGTTAGGATCGATATCTAACAACCAGGTAGCACTTATGGTAAACATCATTAGATCAGTAATAAATGTGTGAATTTGTAAAAAAAGAGTGACAGGGCCAAATTAATAACCCGAAAACTACATCCACAAACCAATGGGCTTACAATTTCAGCATAGGTTCTAAGTGGACACCTGTTACCATCTGTACAAAAACCAAACATATTATCTCAGTTTTGGTTAACCAACAGGATCCCCCTAGGTCCCTCAATTCAAAACACTGAAGAGGCATTTTACATGGATCCTCAAGGTATACACACAATAGAAGGCACCCCGCATGGGATACATAGATGGAAAGGTAAAAGGAGGTCTCTTACATGGGATCCCTAAATGGATTGTGAATAGAGTAATCCTACAAGGGATCCCCAAGTAGACATTCCTCAAAGGCATCCTATAAGGAATCCTTATAATTGTAAATATGTGAACATATCCTACATAGGATTCCCTAGGTCAACATGTATGTAAATTCATTCCATAAGGGACCCTTGGTTCCGAAAGATGATAGAGGAATCCTACATGGGACCCTCTATGTTGAAATGTATGTTGAGGAATCCTACACGGTATCTTTGAATGCAACTGGTCTAATGGCCTCTTATACTAGAAGGGAAAATCTCACCATGGAGATGTCCTCAAAAAAAGGCCTACGAAATAATGGTCTTGAGAGATAGCTCATGGCTCATAGAACATCTCAGATAATTTTTCACTCTGAAGAGGAATGAGATTTAATTACTAGAGGAATAACCAATATATTAATAAGAAGAATGAAATAACTCTCAAGAGTCTTAAAACAAACCCAAGGTTTTCACCATTATGATATACATGGAAACCTAATCTGAATTAACTAATCATTGGTACAATTGTGACTCCTTTGTGGAAAGTTATAAAAAACCCAAAAAGGGTCGAAAAGAGGAGGTACACAAAATATCTCCCTAAGCAACAACATGCACTGCCAAAGCCCCTCCTTGGAATGTACACTGGCATGAATTGGCATGTAAATGCCCAAGAACTTGGTTCGTAAGATGGTTACAGGGCATGTACCCAACAAGGGGTTACTACAAGTGTCCCTCAGAGGTCATATCCATGTATTTGCCTTGACAATGAACCTATAGACATCACATGAACCATGAAAGGTCTAGTTATTTACCCCACATGGAATGTGCCCATTTATATGAAACCAATATGGGTACCCAACTACAAAGATGAGTACTAGTACATAACATGTATGACCAATACATGTAGTGTAATTAAAATTTTATAACTTCCCCAAAATATAAGAACACATAGTGTGTGTTCCCTGGATAACATGTCATGTAGACAGGTTTTCCTAAGTCAAAAACCCACAAATCACCCTGAAACCCCTATCTTCTGCCCAAAAGTAGGAGATCGACCCTCAATGGATATAGAGACCCGAATCTTGACGTACATGAAAAATACATTACTTTTGAAGAATAATTAATACATAACAAAAACAGACACACAAGGACCATAATAGTTTAGTGTCTTTGGAAACATGGAACGTAATCTTTTAATAGTGGTGCAATATCTTCAACATCTCCCATAAAGAGCTTCCCGATTTTTTTTCTTACCTAAAACCTTTCTTTATATCCTGGGGAAAAGAAAACATAAAAAGGGTAAGCTTAAATGCACAGTAAGGGTAATCATGGATAAAATAAAACATACCATATACATTTGAACTTAAAAACATGAACATAATGTTTAAACATCAAAATCTTGAGCAATGACATAAAACATGGAAGTACGTATGGCATAGATCATAAAGAAACATTAAGAGTGATAAAATAGCATGGGAATAAAACATGTAATTGTGGAAACCATTAAGAACATGATATTATTTCCATATTATCCAAGGCATTGCTGCCAAGACCATCTTAGTGGACAAATTCTCTTTCTGAATCGAGTTCACTCCTCGTTCCTGTCCTGTATTACTGAACCGGTTTAACTTTCCCTTCCAACCATGTATATATCATGAGATATTAATCTTTAACCAATGAATTAGAGGGATATATAGGTCCCACCCATCTCATAACGAAATCATTTTTACTTATACCATAACATAAACATAAATCATTCATCATAACCCAAAGAATAAAATGGGTTTCATAAACATCGTCCCATCATAACATAATTCATAAAAAAAATGGATACATTTCATCATAGAAAAGTGAAACCATTTAAATCATAGAGACATGATACTTGAAACATACACATATTAAATAATTTCATCTTAGATGAAAAATGGTTTTGATAAAACACTTGAAATGAATTCTTGAGGAAAACATCCTTTCTTCTTCAAAATCATTCTCTTTCCACAAAATTTCATGAAATTTTAAAAGAAATGGATTTTGTTGAAAATAATTATGAAATATTTTGTACGAAGATTTATGAAAATAAGGTTTTATAAAACCGTAAAAATCCTTTCATGCCATATATGTTTAAAAAAACATTCTTCTCGTACTTTTGTTAAAAAGTCCAAAAAGTACATCGTAACGTAAACAAAATAAAGCTTCCTTACATACCACGTAGTAAAATTAAAAAATGGGTAAAAAGGACTTTAAACATACATGAAAACACTTTTATAAAACATGGACATGGATGACAGAAATAACCCCAGTAAATACTTAGGAATAAGCAATCTTGGATAAAAATGAGATTTGTAAAATTATTCCTTACCTTAGGTCAGATATGCTTCGTACGTATCCAAACATCATGTATAATGATTTAAATAATTTCATTGACTTATTAAAGAATCATATTAATTGTTATTATATCATATATGATTCACTTATGACTTTATATTACCCGTTCATTTGTAAATTCCATGTGAAAGAGTGTTTTGGGTAAAATTGTTTCATTTGTCATCCGTGTTTTGACTTGTGATTATTCATATGATTACTTAGATCATGATTACATAATTCCAGAATATAAAACATGATTTATGTATAATATATGTTCATAATATACATATATATAATTGATCGATAAATGGAAAGAAATACACCGTCCATGGAGACGGTAGGCCGTACGTACGCATGAACGTTGTTTTCGTTTCCTTACTGAATTGAATGGAATTAATTAGATGATATACATATATATATACATAAATCCAGTATCATTGTTATGTCATATATTTTATGATTACTTATTATATATACTTTATAATCATTCTTGAATGGTTATCATGGAGAGTGAATCTCATCGCGTCGTGGAGACGGTATTCCGTACGTACGCACGAGCGATGATATCATTCCCATGATCATTGAATTGTATTAAAGTGTATGTATAATATTACATAATCAGTATCACTCTACAATAATCATTATATTCATTACTTTCACCATTATACCCATCCAAGTAAGGTGGTGGTGGAAAATAGATTACACCACGGCGTGGAGACGGTATTCTGTACATAATTACGCGTGGTGATTTCATTTTCCATAGGATGGATAGATGGTGAAATATCGTTGATTCATACTTATAATAACATATCAGTATACGAGTGATACTTATGTTATTACTTAATAATGAAACAACTAAAGAAGAAGAAGATTAAGAAGAAAGAAAATTGAAAGAATTGGAAACAGATATTACCTCTTCTTTGACACGCCTCTTTGAATCCTTCTATTAGGGTACTAAACATGGTCTTTGAAGAATACTAGGACCTCTAGAATGTTTCTAGGGAAGTTTAGAAGGGAAATGGTCAGGGTTTGGCCAAGAATAAAGGCTCAAATTGGTGTGAGGAAGAGAGGGAGGAGGTGCCCTTTTATAATGGAGGAGAGGGCACCTTTGGAAATCTTAAAAATATTAATTTATAATAAATCTAACCCCACTTAAAAACCTCCAAAAATGACTCATATTCGAATATAAGATGATATAGGGTTTTAATCTCATCAACTAATAAAATATAGACATGTTAGGAAATTATTGTAATCATTATCAACTTGATTTATCCTTACTTAATCAATTTAATTTTATTTGTGGTAATAACATTATAAATTTTAAATTATAACAAAAAAATTGTTATTTGTTGTTAATTGTCCACAATAGGATACTTAATAACATTTTAGACCATATAAATGTATAATTTATAATTTTTAAATATTTTTGTGATTTTTAAACAATTTTAAAATATGTTATTTTTATAAAATAATAATAGTGTCAATTTTGAAACTATTCATTTATATGAATTTAAATAAAATATATATAGAATATATTTTCTAACTAAAAGCTTTAATAGATTAATAAAGGTCCATATGTATCTATTAAATTAGTGGATCACATTAAATAGTTCATATAATATTTATTTTGTTATTTTTAAAACCATTTATTTGGTTTATCTCTTAATAAAATAATTACTACAACATTTTTGTATAATTATTTAATATACTTATTTGATGCATAAAAATTATAAATATAATCCTATGATGAAGATAAATCTATTAAATTTCATAATAATACTTTTACTCTAATTTATCATCTTAAAATCACAATATTTAAATTGTTATATTTATTAAATTATCAAAGTGAAAACTTTGGCATCATTTAAAATAAAATAATATAAGTGTAAAAATCACTTTTATAAGACACAAAACGGTTATATATTAGGTACTTATATTCTTATGGTATTGATATAAATTAAAAATAAGTTTTTATTAGGTTTGTGGGCCTTTTAATGGGTATTATCATTTCAATAAAAACTATATTACATATTTTTCACTTAATAAATAATTTCTGAATCATTAATGTATCACCATTAATGATAATTATATAATCCCTAAAAAATATAAATAAATTATCATGATTTAGATAATTTTTTTATCTTTCTGGAGACTATTCCTGTTCGAAGTTTTATGATGTTTATCACTAAATTAAAATTATTATTCTTATAAGATTTAAGAGAGTGACATGTTGTCAATTTCTTTGGTTGTAATAATAATAAAATTATTTTCATGGTCCAAAGTCCATAAAATGAATCTAATCCAACCTTTAGGTGATATGGGTAGACTTTCAGTCATCCAATAGAATTTTGGCATGTGTTAGGGTAATTTTATAATATTATATTCACCCTTAATTACCCGATTTACCTTTAACTATGGTAAATAAAATCAACCTTAGTTACTATTCATAATTCCCAAATATAAAAAGTAGCCTATTATCATAATTTGGACCCACTGATTCCAAATATGGAATCCATTTTTTCAAATTCAATACACAGAAGTTGCAGAAATTAAATAAAAATTAATCCCGTTGTCAAATGAAAACGAGTTTTTGTTTAAAACATTGCAAAAGATTGAATTGATTTAACCTACAAATTCAATGTAAAATCAATGATAATGACATAAATTATATTAAATGGTAAAAATATATTCTATTTATACTTTAAAACAATTCAATATTATAATTTAACAACATAAGTTATTACGATTAAAAAAGTTGTTTTTAATTAAAATATAGCGTGTTTTTATTATTCATTAAAATATGAAAGTTATCAGAATAATATGAAAAAATTATCCAAGGTAAAATTTTATATCCTGATTCCAAAGAATAATTTTATTTTATAAAATTGAACTTATAAATATGTCAAAAACAAGATTTAAAGTGGGTGCTCTACCAAAAGGCGGAAAAACTGAATTTTTTAAAAATACTTATTTTACCCGAAAAATTTATTTTGTTCTTATACCATGTTCTAGAAAATGTGTAAGATGAATAATAATGTTATAAAATTCAAAATTTAGTTAATACTATTCATAACGGCTAGTTCATAATAATATTATAAAGATATATCGTTGTTTAGTAAAACTCAGTATTGCGTACAACAAACGCTATCGAGGAAGGTCGTGATTCCGTGTGATGCAAGCCAAGTCAGGGTTGCCTGTAGTGCACGACTCCTTTGTTGCTGCATATAACAAAATACATTTAATATATATATATATATACTCAATGTTTCGTATAATAACTACTATCAAACCAACATGAAATTGTGTGTAACACGATCTTGGATTAGTGTTCCATATACTGAAAGCTAATACGGTGTTGAGTATAGCGCAAGGTAATCTTGGTGTAGCATAAAACACAAGAAATTAATTAAATTAAAAGAATATTTTTCATAAAATCTCGGGGTGTTACATTCTACCCCCCTTAAAATGAATTTCACCCTCGAAATTCTTCAGGGTTATAAATGGTTTTTTATTTGAGAATTTCTTTCATAGAAACCCACATCGTAAAAAGGAATGCTAAAAATTAATTTTAAAAAGTGAAGTATGAAACATAACAGTTACCGAAATTAACTCATCACTAGTTTTCCATATAGGATATCATAGGTGAAAATATGGATAAGGAGGAGAAATATATCCATCAAGTTTTGATGGAGAGTGGTAGAGAACATGGCTATGAAAAATCCATCAATCACAAATACATAGATTTGTGATGATCTAAGGTACCATATGATTCATCGGATATAAGGGCACTAGGACAACATTTTGGTTTTCAAGATCATTTCCCTAAAGTTGATGAATTAAAAGAAATACTTACATGATTTTGGTAGAATCTCACTGTTGTTCATGAATTGAACAATTTCCACTTCATCCCTTAATGAAATGAAGTTTAATTTGTTATTCGTGATGTGTTAGCAGATCATGTGATAGAATGACGGGTCACTCAATCTGTTTCAAACAAAAGGTTAGAAAAAGTTATAAGTCCATCATATGGTTACATTAATCGTATATGGTTCCAAAAATGAACTTATACTTCATATATCATACCACATAATAAAATAAAACAAGATTATATTAACCAGGGACTTCCTGTTGGCTAGTGGTATGCGATAAAGGCCAGTCGCACATCGGTTGTGGGTTTGATTTCCGACGCGATGGGCTGTCGCCAGTCCTGCAGGTTGTCCTTTTTCTAAAACTAAATTACTATAACATCCCATCCATAATATCGAAAAAATGTTCTATCCTTAAGAAATACTAACTTATGTCCAAAATAATCCATTCTAATCTTTAGGCTTATCTAAAATACTTCGGTCCAAGATCATAGTATAAAGAAAACGATTACTTGAAATGTCATCAACCAAGCATGTGAATACCATCATTTATCCCCCATATATCTTGTTGGTCAAATTCCAATCATTTGAATACCTTAATTCATGTATTCTCTCGAAAAAAGAATACCCATTAAACCTTAGTGAAAACATGAATGTTTTCAAATGTTAACTCTTTCCACATATCAAAATCAAAAAATTGTATATACTCAAACCATGATATAACCTTATCCTTATATCAGTCATGAGCTCATGAATACTGTCAAACATTTAATTTTCTCCTTATCCCTTCATTATGCACATATCATCTACATTCCAAAAATATCTGAATAACCTTTCATGGATACTGGTACCATTAATCATACACTTTCAAAACTTAAGTAAAGACAATAGTGTAACAATCCTTAGATGTCTCTTTATTCCATATTACCATGAGATTACTTATACAACATTACACTTGATAAACATGTAATCATTCCACTACCTTCTTAGACCACTGACCGAGCTTCAACAATTCTTTCATCTCACATATCATTTGTAGTCTCTTCATCATCATCAACATAAATACTACCCATACGACCATACTGATTCTCTTCATGAGACTTTCCCTTAGGTAATTGGTTTGCATAATACCCGTACATTCCACATTTAAAACATTTAACCATTGTTTATTTCGTAGCAATACCATTATCCTCATCCCTGGTGTTAACTGAACCTTTTCCTTTGCACTTACTGGCTTTGGGTCCTTATTTTCCACACCCAAAGCATATTCTAGTTCCATTGAAACAATCTCCTTGATGCCTCTTCCCAGATGATTTACATGAGGGAAATTGAACTTTCTTTCCTCTATGATCATCTTGAAACTCCATCTTTCTCTTATTATCTGAGTCGAGAAACTTACCAAAGTTGAGATTATTGATCATATTATGAGATTTCTGATTAGGCATAATAATGAGGTTTGGACTTCCAAATCCGGTTTCATTTGGTTTCTCCTGAAGAATATCATTCCATTGTCCATAATATCCTCCATTATCGTGAATCTTCCTATTTCAATCCATTTTCTAAAACCCAAAAAGAATAGTGTGAGAGGAAAAAATCATGCTAGGGAAAACAACATAGTAAAGGGGATGTACCCTCAATATCTAACATCTTATGTTAAATTCTATGATTGTTACCGTAGTTCTAAGACTATATCCTATATGTATAATTATCCTTAGAGATATCCCTAGACATACCTTATAAATATCACTAGGGATCTCACTAATGTTTTCGCATCCTAGTTTCCAAAGGTTGACTAACCCTTTCCTCTGATACCAAATGTAGAGACCCGAAGCTTGACGTTCATGAACATTACATTACTTTTATAGAATAATTAATACATAACAAAAACAGACACACAAGGACCGTAATAGTTTAGTGTCTTTGGAATCTTGGAACGTAATCTTCTGATCGTGGTAAAAGATCTTCAACATCCCCCATAAAGATCTTCCCCTTTTTTCTTACCTAAAACCTTTCTTTATATCCTGGGGAAAAGAAAACATAAAAAGGGTGCGCTCAAATGCTCAGTAAGGGTAATCATGGATAAAATAAAACATACCATATACATTTGAACTTAAAAACATGAACATAATGTTTAAACATCAAAATCTTGAGCAATGACATAAAACATGGAAGTACGTATGGAATAGATCATAAAGAAACATTAATAATGATAAAATAGAATTGTAATAAAACATGTAATTGTGGCAACCATTAAACACATGATATGATTTCCATATTAGCTAAGGCATTGCTGCCAAGACCATCTTAGTGGACAAAGTCCCTTTCTGAATCGAGTTAACTCCTCGTTCCAGTCCTGTATTACTGAACTGGTTTAACTTTCCATTCCATCCATGTCTATCTCATGAGATATAAATCTTTACCCAATGCATTTTAGGGAGATATAGGTCTCACCCTTCTCATAATGAAATCATTATTACTTATTCCACAACATAAACATAAATCCTTCATCATAACCCAAAGAATAATATGGGTTTCATAAACATCGTCCCATCATAACATAATTCATACAAAAAAATGGATATCATTTACTCATAGAATAGTGAAACCATTTAAATCATAGAGACATGATACTTGAAACATACACATATGAAATAATTTCATCTTAGATGAAAAATGGTTTTGATAAAACACTTGAAATTAATTCTTGAGGAACACACCCTTTCTTCTTCAAAATCATTCTCGTTCCACAAAATGTCATGCAGTTTTAAAAGAAAAGGATTTTCTTGAAAATAGTCATGAAATCTTTTGGAGGAATATTTCTGAAAATAAGGCTTTATAAAACCTTAAAAATCCTTTCATGCCATATAAGTTTAAAAAACATTCTTCTCGTACTTTTGCCGGAGTAGTCAAAAAAGTACCTTGTAACGTAAACAAAAGAAAGATTCCTTACATACCATGTAGTAAAATTAAAAAATGGGTAAAAAGGACTTTAAACATACATGAAAATATTTTTATAAAACATGGACATGCATGATAGAAATAACCCCAGTAAATACTTACGAATAATCAATCTCGGATAAAAATGAGATTTGTAAAATTATCCCTTACCTTAGGTCCAATATGCTTTGTACATATCCAAACCTCATGTATAATGATTTAAATAATGTCATTGACTTATTACAGAATCATATTCATTGTTATTATATCATATATGGTTCACTTATGACTTTATATTACCCGCTCTTTTGTAAATTCCATGTTAAAGAGTGTTTTGGGTAAAATCGTTTCATTTGTCATCCGTGTTTTGACTTGTGATTATTCATATGATTACTTAGATCATGATTACATAATTCCATAATATAAAACATGATTTATATATAATATATATTCATAATATAAATATATATAATAGATCGATAAATGGAAACAAATACACTGTTCATGGAGACGGTAGGTCGTACGTACGCATGAACGCTGTTTTCGTTTCCTTATTGAATTGAATGGAATTAAGTAGATGACATAAATATATATATACATAAAACCAGTAGCATTATTATGTCATATATTTTATTATTACATATTATATATGCTTTATAATCATTCTTGAATGGTTATCATGGAGAGTGAATCTCATCGCGTCGTGGAGACGGTATTACGTACGTACGCAGGGGCTATGATACCATTCCCATGATCGTCGAATTGTATTAAAGATTATTTATAATATTAAAGAATCAATATCACATTACAATAATCATATATATTCATTACTTTAACCATTATACCCATCCAAGTAAGGTGGTGGTGGAAAATAGATTACACCACTGCGTGGATACGGGATTCCGTACATACGCACGCGCGGTGATTTTATTTTCCATAGGATGAATACATGGTGAAATATGGTTGTTTAATAATTATAATAACATATCAGTATATTATTGATACTGATGTTATTACTTCATAATGATACAACTAAAGAATAAGAAGTTGAAGAAGAACTAAAATTGAAATAATTGGTAACGGATATTACCTCTTCTTTGACACGCCTCTTTGAATCCTCCTCTTAGGGTACTAAAATTGGTATTTTAAGAATACCAATACCTCTAGGATGTTTCTAGGGAAGTTGAGAAGGGAAATGGGCAGGGTTTGGCCGAGCTTAAAGGCTCAAATTGGTGTGAGGAATAGAGGGAGGAGGTCCCCTTTTTTAAGGGAGGAGAGGGGCATATTTGGAAATCTTAAAAATATTAATTTATAATAAATCTAAACCCACTTAAAAACCTCCAAAAATGACTCATATTCGAATATAAGATGAGATAGGGTTGTAATCGCATCAAACATTAAATTTTAGACATGTTAGGAAATTATTTTAATCATTATCAACTTGATTTATCCTTAATCAATTTAATTTTATTTGTGGTAATAACATTCTAAATTTTAAATTATAACAAACAATTACTTATTTGTTTTCAATTTTCCATAATTGGATACTTAATAACATTTTAGACCATATAAATTTATAATTTATAATTTTTAAATATTTTTTTCATTTTTAATCAATTTTATAATATGTTATTTTTATAAAATAACAATAGTGTCAATTTTGACACTATTCATTTATATGAATTTAAATAAAATATATACAAAAGATATGTTCGAAATAAAAGATTTAATAGATTAATAAAAAACCATATGTATCTAGAAAATTAGTGGAGAACATTAAATAGTTTATATAATATTTACTTTATTATTTTTAAAACCATTTATTTGGTTTATCTCTTAATAAAATAATTACTACAACATTTTTATATAATTATTTAATATAATTATTTATTGCATAAAAATTATAAATATAATTCTATGATGAAGATAAATCTATAAAAATTTACAATAATACTTTTACTCGAATTTATCATCTTAAAATCACAATATTTAAATAGTTATATTTATTCAATTATGAAGATGATAACTTTGGCATCATTTAAAATAAAATAATATAGATGTCATAGTCACTTTTATAAAACTCAAAACGGTTATATATAAAGTGATTAGATGATTATGTTATATATATAAACTAACAATTAGTTTTGGTCAGGTTTGTGGGCCTTTTAATGGGTATTATTATTTCAATAAAAACTATATTACTGATTTTTCACTTAATAAATAATTTTTTCATCATTAATGTATCACCATTAATGATAATTATATAATCCCTAAAAAATATAAATAAATTATCATGATGTATATAATATTATTATATTTCTTAAGACTATTCATGTTAGAAGTTTTATGATGTTTATCACTAAATTAAAATTATTATACTGATAAGATTTAAGAGAGTGACATGTTGTCACTTTCTTTGGTTTTAATAATAATAAAATTATTTTCATGGTCAAAAGTCCATAAAATGAATCTAATCCGACCTTTAGGTGATATGGGTCGACTTTCAGTCATCCAATAGAATTTTTTCATGTGTTTGGGTAATTTTATAATATTATATTCACCCTAATTTACCCGATTTACCTTTAACTATGGTAAATAAAATTTACCGTAGTTACTATTCATAATTCCCAAATATAAAAAGTAGCCTATTAACATAATTTGGACCCACTGATTCCAAATATGGAATCCATTTTTTAAAATTCAATACACAGAAGTTGTAGAAATTAAATTAAAATTAATCCCATTGTTGAATGAAAACGGGTTTTTGTTTAAAACATTGCAAAAGATTGAATTGATTTAACCAAAAAATTCAATGTAAAATCAATGGTAATGACATAAATTGTATTAAATGGTAAAAATATATTCTATTTATACTTTAAAACCATTAAATTATATAATTTATCCACAGATGTTATTATGATGAAAAAAGTTGTTTTTAATTAAAATATAGTGTGTTTTTACTATTCATTAAAATATGAAAGTTATCAGAATAATATGAAAAATTTATCCAAGGTAAAATTTTATATACTGATTCCAAAGAATAATTTTATTTTGTAAAATTGAACTTATAAACATGTCAAAAACTAGATTTAAAGTGGGTGTGCCATCAAAAGGCGGAAAAACTGCATTTTTTTAAAATACTTATTTTACCCAAAAAAATTATTTTGTTCCTATACCATGTTCTAGATAATGTGTAAGATTAATAATAACGTTATAAAATTCAAAATTTAGTTAACACTATTAATAACGGCTAGTTCATAATAATATTATAATAATATATCATTGTTTAGTAAAACTCGGTATTGTGTACAACACACGCTATCGAGGAAGGTCGTGATTGCGTGTAATGCAAGCCAAGTCAGGGTTGCGTGTAGTGAACGACTCCTTTGTTTCTACGTATAACAAAATACATTGAATATATATATATATACTCAATGTTTCGAAGAATAACTACTATCAAACAAACATGAAATAGTGTGTAACACGATCCAGGATTAGTGTTGCGTATACTGCAAGCTAATACGGTGTTGCGTATAGCACAAGGTAATCTTGGTTTAGCATACAACACAAGAAATTAATGAAATTAAAAGAATATTTTTCATAAAATCTCAGGGTATTACAATGGATCCTCTGAAATAAAAATATTTCATTAATTGTGAACGTGAATTAACTATGTGTATTAACACAAAACATAAATATATCCAACCTTTGGGTGGAATCTTGGGCTTTGCGGTGGTACCAAATTTTGTCCATCTCTATTTATCTATCTCTGTATACTTATATCTTCATCGTGTGGTGGAGGAAGCCCCCCATGAGGTGTGTGTGAGAATAAAATTAGAGGAAAAATGAGGGAAAAGAAAATAATGAAAAAAATATGTATTAAAAGGAAAAGAAAAAAAGGTCATCATCCGACTTTAGTGCCCAACTCATGTTTATTCAACACCGAGAAAAAACAACTCATTATAAACTCAATGAAAAAGATAGAATCTCAATATGACACTCTATTGATAATATATGGTTGAAAGAACCTACATGAATAAATTTATATTTTTCTTAATTTAATATTTCTTATTCCTATAAACTTCAAATGACTCGGAATTCCACCAAACACTAATAAAGGGATAAAAAATTATATTGGGGCTAAAGGAGTGGTCAAAAACATTATATGAGGTCATCTGATAGGCTAGAATTTCCATTTTACAATTTATAGGCATCCGAAGTAATAAATTAAAATTTATCATCAAAATTTTACTCAGAAAAATCATGATACATAACAATCTATCAATTATAAACATTCTCATCATCAAGATGCCTCACTTTAAGAATATAATCCATTACCTTAACCCATGAATTGTCATAGCCATGTTATATGGACTTTTCAATTACCATCCTCATGCGATCAACAATTTTCACATACACAAAAGACACCTAATTGTGACCGATCTAATAGTTCCCAATAGATGAATAATTGTATTTCTACCTCAAAACCATAATTAAATAAAAATGGACAATGTTTAATGCTGAATGTTAACTAAAAACAAGTGTAACCGCCCTCAAATTGCCAATGGTATACCCAGCACAATAAGGATTACCTTATACTTCTCCTCAAGTGAAACATCATCATGTTACATCCTCAACTATGGAAGAACTTTTAAAATCAAAGATGTTCAACGTAAGGACGATTATCTCTCAACATACCCAAGATGATATCGTGATTGAGAATGATTTTACCTAACATGGAGAACCCTAATATTCCACAAAATGTGTTTAAATATATTTATAATCCACATTTTTAATAAAAATGATTACTCACCTTTAACCATCATCAGACACCATGTCTCCTAACAAAGCATGTCCTAGTCCATCCACAGGACAACCTTATCATAGTAACTAATTAATTAATGAGGTCACCTCTACCATAGATGAATATTTTTCACATAACCACAAATCCTGAACAACAAATACTGCATAAATCCTTGAAAACATCATTCCTTGGCTCAACCACATACACTCACTGATTATGATTCAAATTATGTTGCATTAAACTAGTGTGTACCCTTATCAACTGACTCGTAATCCAGCAATTCATCCATTACTTGGCTATGATGAAAATGATACATGTACCATTTTTTCCATTAGAAAAAATTATCTCTTGGAAATATTCTTTAAAAAAAAGAACCTCACATATACAATGATTTTATTCCATGATCGCTGATCAGTAGACAATATTCAAGTCATGATATCTACATGTGATCTGACCACATTAGAAATAAAAAAAATGTTTTACTGTGATAGGTTCCAAAACAATCATGTATGTTGAATAAAATCATGATAACTAAGCACTCTATGTTCTTATAAAAATCTAAATTAATCAACATTCTTATAACAGAAAACTCAGGAACCTATCAGGCCTCAATCTCAAAATGATCGTAAAACCGAGTACATTATCAGAAATGAATTTGAAAACATGGTCTAACCTCTCACACTAGATTACAAAAACTAAAATGGAATTCAACCTATATGTATATTAGTCAAACTAAGGGTGTCTAGGTCTCCCTTTAGGCCATATAGATCTAGTTTCCATATTAGATAAAAAAGTCAACCCACCATGGAAAATATATATCAATCCTCTCTAACAAACGTAATGATCAAAATGACCTAAGAGGTTCAATAATAAAATCATGGCCAACAAGGGCCTGATCCTCACCAATAATTCTCACATTGTACTAATATTATATATCACAATACCATTGTTGAATTTTTACTGAACAGACACTCGTTGGGTATCTATATATGGTAATACCCCTTCAAGGACTGATTTATGAGAAATATTCTTGGAATGGTAAGCATTGTACTCAGAAATCCAAATAGATAACCCATGATTGAGAAACAAAATCATGTATGGGGTACACCATAATTTCATAACATGCCTTATTGACCTAAAAAGGTCGCTACACCACTCATGCATGAGGTATGAGTCACCATCCTAACACCAAATTCCTCATCATAGATCCACATAACTATCCATATGAATGGAATATATATATATATATATATTTGTGTGTGTGAGTGTAAGTAGGCCTAAAGGAAGATCCCATAGTAATTAGTAAAAAAACACACTAGAAGGCCTACATGGCATGAATCCTAGGTGCCATATATTAAGCATGAGACGCCTCTTAATTTTCACAGCCACAATTCAAAATCCATCACTAGCCTTTTTCCAATGACGAAGTGCCTTATATCCATACTAAATCGTAAAATCCACACAATATGTGCTCACCCAAGGAAAAAATCATATAAAAATATAACATCAATGATCAGAACAAAAATCACATACCCCTAGAAATCAAGACTTCAAACTGGAAGAAGTGATTTCAATGCACCAGTTTGATATCCATCATAGGATCAGTCATCGTCCAAATACTCATATCTTCCATATCCCAAATAGTAAATACTAGGAAAATAACACCTTAGATAACATTTTTTTAACATCCCAACTTTAATTCCACTAAAATAATGCCCCAATATAGTTGGGAATTGGGCCACAAGTGCACCTCCCCATACGCCAGAGGCTATGGACTAGTAGTGATGGACTAGGGTGTGACAATGTGAAGTATATAACCTCATGATAGAGTAACCAAATAAGATAAATAGATAATTATAATACAAAATAGTAAATAAACTTGTCAAGGAATAAAAAAATAAACTATAATAGAACAATTTGTAATAATAAGTGAAAAATCTATATAATCCCGAACAACTACTTCATTCATAAAACATTGGTTACCCACTACACCAAATATACATATATAGGTGTAAAAAGAAACTATAATAAAAATATAGGGCTCTAATACTAACTCCAAAATAGACCATGTACCCTATCTCCAAACACTGTTGAACTGAACATGCCTAAACAGAAGATCCCACATTAGCAGGTCTTCCTGAACAAGAATCTATGGGCTTTATCCCTATCCACCATGAAAATGTGTTTATATTGAAAATCATTCATTAGGTCTATATGTACACTGAGATGTATGTGAAGGGGTAAAAATAATTTTTGTAGGCCACCCCAATGATGAAACATTAAATAAACTCATATATGTTCATTCAAAAGAATAAACCTATCCTTAGAGAGACACAACTAAAAAGATAAGTATATCCAATAATTAGAAACCACAGTTGCTCCTCAGTTCTGTAATCTCGATCATCTAGGCAAGTACCCCCATGGATTACATAACTATATGATTATACATGGACACTACCATACCTATAAATTTATTCATAAAAATGAATATTCAAGATTATGGTTATATAAATAACACATAAAAAACCAGCAGTCGATCCTTGTTTACACAGTCATGATCGCATAGAAATATTAATCAATGTAATTGGGATGTAGGTTTTTCCACTTAAGCCTTGTATCATTAAATCAATCTCTAGGTCTTTAATCACAATTGAAAATTACATCCTTTAACCAAAAAAAATATCTCTGAGCATGCTACATCACCATATGGGTTACTCTTCCTACTCCTCGGTTCAACCTTACTTGCCTCTAATCAATAAAAAGATCAAGTTTAAAGAATTACATCTTGAAATCCTATAAACCTCCATGATATAGACATAAATCCACTCATACCATGTAGATCCATCCAATTTTTGATCCTTGGGTCACATTCTATATGTGGTCACAACATTTGAATCTCAGATAATACCTAAGGGTGTGACACTTAGGAGATCTTCAAGGAGAACTCATTGATGAGATTCCATTCACACCCCTAGAGTATCTAATAAAGGAAATTATAATAATCCATATCATCTAGAAGAGTGTGATCATTTCAGGTATCCAATAATGTGAAACATCATGTCCCTCATCATGGTCAAGTAACTGATCTGGGAGGGCATAATCATCCCTATCCCTTGGCAGAGCATATTCATCCAATAGTATAGTTAGATCTTGGAAAGAATAATAATCCTCATCACATATCAAATAGATCATATAAGGATCATCATCATTGATTATGAGAATGGAATCCTCCATGAGTATCATTACGACGAACACCATGAGAGTTTATTGTTGTAGCATCAATAACCAGATTCCATGAATCACCTATGTAAATCCAAATAATCAAATAATAAAATATACAGGAAAAACAGCCATGTCCTAGGTAGAACCTATATATATAGCAGTAAACATAGGAAATAACATGGCCTAGAATCCATATCACCAGAATAATGTACGACCAAAAAAAAGAAAAAGAAATATTCCATACATTCGGATCAATAGTCACCATCCATGTGGCACCTCTAGTAAACATCATTATATCTTCAATAAACATTTGAATGTATAAAAAATGAGTGAGGGTGGATGAACGCCTAAACCCAAAAATATTAATATATCCTAATGGCCATACAAAATATTCACATGTTATAATGTGACACATTTTACCATATCTTCCCAAACCCGAAGTACAAAACTAATGTTGATCAAACCACACACACCCACTTGGTCCATCAAGTCAAAAACCCTGAACACGAATCTTACATGGAATCCTAGTGGTCTAAACACAAGATCATTTAACCTACATTTTATCTCTAGATAAATTTTTTTAAAGGATAGATACTATATGAGATCCTTGAATGGATGGTGGAAAGAGGAATCCTATAAGGGATCCTCGAGTGGCATGTCAGTAGAGACATCCTTCAAGGGATCCCCAGAATGGTAAAAAGGATAAGGGATACCACTGGGGATTCCATAGGTCTACATGTAAGTAAATTCAACCCATATGGGATAATTGGAATAGAAATAAGATATAGGCATCCTACATGGGATCCACTAGGGTGAAACGTAAGCAGTGGAATCCTATAGGGGAACCTCAAAATCAACTAGTCTCAAGGCTTCTCAGGCCTGAATGAAATAATTCATTTGGGATACGTCCTCAAAGAGGGAACTATAAACCAATGCTCTAGAGAGATAGCACATTGATCATCTCAAATCATGTCTCACTCTAATTAGGCACAAGATGTAATTACTAAAGGAAGAACCTCTATACTATGAAAAACCCTAAATTTACTCCCATGTTTCCCAAAACCACCCCATGTGTTTCAACATCATGATATACATGGAATGATACTCAAAATTTACTACTAATGGACCCAAATCTAACTCTTGGGAAAATATATGGAAAGCCTAAAACAAGGGAAAAGGGGAAGTACATGTCGTATCTTTATGAGCACAGGACATGTACAATCAAATCCCCACATGGGTCTCTTCTCTAGATAGACATGGCATTTAAACACATATGTAAACTCCATGTAATATGGGTACACAGAGTGTAACATACATGGGGTACCTTTCCATGTCCCTCACTTGGCCTATCCATGTACTTGGCCTAAACATGTACTTATACACTATTTTTGACCAACGTGGGGTCTGGCCATGTACCCCACATAACATGTTCCCCCGTACAAAAGCAACATGAACAAGTACTCTGCTAAATTTCTAAGTACCAATATATGACATTTATGACCCATACAGGGTTTTTACGTTGAAAATATCAACTTCCCAAAAATGGAATGACACACGGTGTGTGTTCCCTGAAGCACAAGCCATGTATGTGGGTTTCCCTGAATGGACGACCCGCAAAACAACCTAAAACACTTGATTTCACTCCAAAAGTAGTATATTTAACCTCAATAGGTTCAAATAAAGAATAATAGGGATTTCAAATTATAAATAGACTAAATTATTTGTATTTATAGTAAAAATGAAATATGTACTACCTTTTGGATGAATTCACAGATGCAATTCTTGTTTCTATGATCCACAATTATCGCACAACAATCTTGTGCATCTCGAGTTCCACAATAATACCACCTTCCTTCCATATATATTTATATCACTCCCTCTATCTTTATCTCAGTCGCATGGCTAAGGAATCCCCTATACAGAATACATGATATTCTACCATGAAGAAAATAAAGGAATGAAATGAAAATAAGGAAAAGAAATGAAAAAGTGAAAAGGAAAAAAGGGGCATTAACTGGCCCAGATTCCCAACTTATGTTTGTGTCATACCGAGGAAAAAATCTCTATTCTAGACTTGAAAATGGAGATGGAATCTCAATATAAGGATTCATTAAAAATATATTACTGAAT
Source organism: Viscum album (assembly GCA_963277665.1). Lineage (NCBI taxonomy): Eukaryota > Viridiplantae > Streptophyta > Magnoliopsida > Santalales > Viscaceae > Viscum > Viscum album. The sequence continues at coordinate 1,598,063,958 of OY728150.1, forward strand.
GAAACTACATGAATAAATTATTTTTTTTAATAATTATTAATTATTAATTATCTTGTTAAAATTTAAACATCTCATAATTCAACCAAAATCTTCCACAATATAAAAAAATATATTTTGGGACAAAATGAGTAGATAGAAAAATTATTATAGGTTTTATTCTAGGGGAAAACTGTCATTTTACACATTACAAGAATCCAAATGAAAAAATAGAAATTTCATCTCAATATTTTAGTCCAGAAAAACATAGGACAATATAAATGTTGGTTAGTGATTTAAATTTAGACAAATGGGAAATTCTTCATTAAAATGTCCCAACTGTCAAGAAAACCAGCATTATAAGATGTTGAGTGAACAAATCTAATTTTATGTGATCTCTATATAAGGGGTTAAAGTTCCTAAATATATTGTGTAAGAATCTTTATTCATAAATTAAAATTTCATAATGATTTATTTGACCTTGGATAACCACACTCTATTATATATTAAAAATTTTCCAAGAAAATTTGATATATCCCTAAATAATTAATAATGGGGTTTCTAGTCAAAACTTCTACTTGAAGTACCACCACAAAAAGGATGTGACTATCAGTTATTGTTACGAGACATAAACATGCCCTATTTGAAAACAAGATTATCATTCCTATGGATCATTTTGATATTATCCTTGGTTTGAATTATCATTCAATATATAATAAAAATATTTATGGTGATATGGAAATTATGATTCATGGTGAAGATGTAAAATTTCCTTGCCTTTAGAGGGGATACTTAATCATTGGAGTCATGTTAAGTTCCACCCTAAGTAGCTATTGAGAATGATATTATTATGGAATAAGAGAATTCATAATATATAGATTTAAAGGGTCATCATATAATTAAGGATATATCATTTATACATGGATATGTTTATGTATTTTATATGTAATTACATGGACATCAACTAGATCATGATTTTGTTTTTTTTCATGTTAATTTAATCTGTGATATAATATCTATATCAAATACATCCTATAGAATGGACAGTGTGGAATTAGTTGAGATGAATAAAAAACTATTGTAATAATCTGATAAGATACTTATTTGCCTAATCATTTCACCTTGAGGGGCCACCATTCTTTTCATTAAGAAAAATGATAGATCTATAATGTTGTGTATTGATTATAGGAAAATCAGTTGTATTATAATAATAAACAAGTATCCTCTTCCTTGTAGTGATGAATTAATCAATCAATTTTTCAAATATCAATATTTTTAACAAGTGAAATTCATTATTGGTATCATCAATTGCATGTAAATAATGAAGATATTTCATAGATCAAATCTTACATAAGAGGTGAACATTATGAGTTAATAGTAATTTATTGTTAATTAAATAATGAACCCTATAATTTTTATAGATCTAATGAATAAAATATTCATGTAATATCATAATTATTTTTTTGGGAGTTTATTAATGATATCATTGTTTCCTCTAAATTATATGACGACTATGAGAATCATAGGTGGATCACTCTTAAGACACTTAGAGAATAGAATTTATATGTGATATTTATCATGTCCAAGCTCTCACATCAATTTTTCTTCACATTTTCACCATGGATAGAATCTTAGTTGATATGGAAATGATAGTTATAGACAAAGAATGGTTCACACCAATGAACATAACTGAGGTATATAGTTTCATTGGATTATAATGTTTCTATCAGTGATTTGTTAAACAAATTCATTCAATTGGAAAACCCATCAGCTAATATTAAACATTCATGGGTTATGTTCACATGGAATAAGTATTGTGAATAATGTTATAATGAATTGAATATGATATTAGATAATTATTTGGTTTTGACTATGCTATCAAGAAATGATGGATTTATGATATTTAATTATGCATCAAAGAAGGTACTTGATTGATTCTTTATACATATAAAGTACTTTTTATTCCATATGAATCAAGGTAGTTAAATAATATTGAATTAAAATATCAAAATAATAATCTTTAGAATGAATCTATAATCCGTTATTTAATGATATTAAGACATTGTTATTGTTATGAAAAAATGAAAGATATACACATACAATTAGAGCATAAAATACATATTTTCATATAAGGAGATTAATATGCTGAAAATTGAATGGATTGATCTACTCAAGGAATATCATTTCACTATACAACATGACCTAGTGATGTTATATATGGTACTGGATGTATTGAGAAGGAAATATCTCAGAGTCCTACCACGAATAAGGATTGAATGGGATCACATGATAATGGATTTAGAAGACATGGATATGGGACTTACTAATGAAGGGAGAATGGAACTAATTTTTAAAACAAAATCCAATAAAACATTATTGGAAAATATGTTACATTATTGTAAAATTGATGATAAATTTTAAATGAAAATTAAAGTCATTAGTGATGGGAAATTGACTGATAAAACATATAAAGACAAAATTATAAAATTTGGAAATAGGATATGTGTTCAAACTATAACTGTGCCAAAATTTCAATTAATAGATCATTCTCTTGGTTTAAATTTTTCTATACTCTCTATTAGAATATTTATGTAGAGGGATTTTATGGAACATTTTTTTCTGTGATAATATGAAGCATGAAATTGAAAATTAAGATTCATGATATTTTCTTTTTCAAAAGGTTTAGCCGGAGAGACATCATCATAGGAGATTTGTACAACCTATAAATATTCATAAATGGAAATGGAATGACACTAATATGGTATTTGTCACTATATAATGAAATACTCGTAGAAACAATGAGGTAACACATGTTTTTTACCTTACAAAATCCTACCATTTTCTCATTATAAGAGTAGATTTATGTCTTGAGTGCCATTCATGACAGCATATTAATGTTGTTTTAAGACTTCATGGTGAACCAATTCCAATTGGTTTTGATCGTGATCCATGAATTACATTGAAATTCCTCAAAATTATTCAAATTTATTTACATATTATGCTTCATTTGAGCACTGTAAATAACCCTCAAAATGAAGGACAATCCAAAAGGACTATTACAATATTACAAGACATGTTTGGGTCATGATTATGTAATATTCAAGGTGTGGGGTATTAGTATTTATCATTGGAGGAGTTTTACTATAATATACTATATTTACTAAACCGGGGTACTTTCCTACTTACGTGTCACCTTAGCAGAGATCCATGTCTCATATTCCTTCGACTCCAAAAATCACGAACCAAATCCAGACTTGCAATCATGTTTTCCTATCCCCCGCTCAACTGTCAACAGTAGGGTTTCCTCACATGTTCAACATCCATTACATGCCTCCTTCATCCGACCTATTCAATCCCCATATTCTTAGCCTCCACCAGCTTCAATTCCTTCCTAGATGTATGTCCTCTCGGCTCGGCCTCCGCCCTCAGCTCCTCTCCACCTCCTAATGTTACCTCCTCTACTGTCAGGTCATGATTTGCATCGCTGGTATATACGGTAACTATTTATTATGGGCTGTTGTAACATCGATGCAATAAAAATCAACCTCCATATTTCTATTTATTTTCCCTCTAGCTATGGTGACCCCTAATTTTTGGTTCCTTATCCATCTTTTCTATTTTCTTGACCTTTTCCTTCAGCCCCTCCGCACCTCATAACGTTACCGCATCCACCTTCAGGTCTCGATTTTCATCATCGATATCTACGGTAACTATTTATTTTAACTATTTTAACTTCAAGACACTAAAAATACACATGTGTCTCATGATTTTGGTTCCCTCACCATCTGTTCTTTCTGCTCAGCCTCCACCTTCATCTCCTCCGCACCTCATAACTTTATTGCCTCCACCTTCAAGTCTCCATTTTTATAATCGATATCTACGGTAAAAATTTGTCTTCACTATTGTAACATCAACACACTACAAATCCACCTGTGTCCCATGATTTTGGTTCCCTCTAACTATGATAACCACAAATTTTTAACTACAGTAACCCCTGTAGCTATCATTTTGTTATTCCTATTACAATTTTTCATAGCAGGGTCTGATTTCATTATTGGTGATGTGATGTGACATACTTTTGAGGTAAGATCTATAGAAATTAATCGTACATGCCTTTATGACATATTGTTTTGGTATTTATTAAAATTATTCGAACATCCCACATTTATGTCTTCTTCATTGAACCGAACTACAAATGACTCCAGAAAAATTAGAGGGTATTTTTCAATAACTTTCCATATTGCAAGTCATTTAAAAATTGGAGGATGGGTATAGATCAGGTATCCTTCAATACATTAATTTTTCCTTATAGTGAGATAATTATCAATAGGTATCAAAATTCACATGGTTTGTTTGGTTTTCACTTTTTTCTAAAAATTATATAATAATCATATTTAATGTATCACTATACTCAAAAAATTTCAAGTAATCCTTTATTTAAGGTGACTATATAATTGAATTAATTCATCACATTGCTCAACTCAGATGGGTTTTGAGTTTTTATAGTCATCTTAATGTGTTCTTGAATATAATTTCAATAATCCTCTATGCTCCATCAGATGATTCTTTTCATGTTTACCTGTGTATATTTTATCACTATATAAAAATAGATATGTTGTTCTGTTTCCTTATGTTTATCTTTAGGTATATCATTTTATTTTTGTAATTTAATATTTTTTTCAGTTCTACTTCATTTTTTATCATTTCAATATTTCTTAACATGGTATAATTTATTAGCTGCAGATACGTGACTACTTCTTTTAGAGGTAAAATTCATTGAAATTAATCAAATTCATATGTATGCGATGTTGTTTTGATGTATTCCAACATGTTCTTTTTAATGTCTTTACAACTTCTAGGAGTTCAACCCTCCCTCCCATAAATCATTGAAGTATTAGGTGTACTTTTTATTGTCACAGTTCTTCTGAAAAAGGATAAAAATGTTTTTTCTTATGGATCTCCTATGGACAAACAATGTTTTCAATTTTATATATTTATTTCCAAAAATGTTAAGGATTTTTTACTCCACTATTTACCTTTTATGTTTAGTGAGTTATCATTTGTCTTCGCAATATATAATTTATTTTATGTGCCCACACATATACATAGTATGGTTTCCTTTAAAACGATGAAAATTAAACAAAAATAAAACCAATACAAAGATGAAATCGCCGTCAATATCTAAAAATGTAAGGTTTCATAGAACACTGTGTATGAGAGAACAGAAAAAGGCTGTGAGTAATAAATAATGATTAAATTAAATTAGTCTACAATTTATTAATCATCGAATAATTTTTTTCAATATTTTTCGATAACAAAAGTTTCTACATTTAAATTAAATTCTCTTATGTACTATACTCACCAGTGTTCTACTACAACATCTGATGCACTATAAACAAATTACCTAATCGAAAGATGATGACGCATACCATTGTCATTATTATCTACGAGCAGTCTGCTAAATTTCAATTTACCATTACATTCAATTATATTTCCTATTTTTCATCTAACTACAACTGATTAATTAAATTACACTACTATTTAAATGACAGTACCTCATTGATGTGAAACTTCGTCAACAATATCTGTTAAAATAAACTCTTCACAATAGGTGTTTTATCAAATTATCCTTCAATACCTATCCTTTTGGTGCATCTATGATTCTTTTCGGGTTATCAAAAGGTAATGACACATTTATACAACATTTTCCTATTCAAATAATCCCAGTACATGTGTTTAATCTGCTCACCCTTTATTTATTGATCATTAATTATTAGCAAGGTTTACATTTGATTCATCAAAGTAAAAAAACATTAATTAGTAGAATATACATTATCTACACTCTCATCATAATACTGGGAACATGTTCAATTATACTGGATTTTGTGATTCATTTTTTCTCTGATGTAAAATTATAGTTATTTTTTTCTTTGTATGGTTTGTACTATCTTGCTTCTATTAATTTCAGTAGACGATTTCACATAAAATAACATGTTTTTTCGTGGAAAAGTGTCAGTTCTGATCAGGTTGGTACCCAATTATGATGGTACTGTAACAAATTTTTTCATTTTAGTGCTGTTTTTATTTGTAAATGCATACTACATTTTTTTATTTTTTTATTGTTTGATGATGATTTACTTGTGTTTTTTTCCTTTCTATGGTTTTTATTAAATATTTCATTATATCTATATATAATTGTACAAATATACTAATCATATGGCCTCCCTATGTACTTAGTTGTGTCAAACATAACATACATAGTTGTAATCTCATAAAAATAAATCCTCAACTAATGATATTATCGGTTTTTTGTGTTTTTATTTCTCAATTGATTGTTTTACCGTATATAAAATAGATATAGGTTTTACATAATGAAATGTAGGATAGAATTGTGGAGGTTAAAAATTTACCCAATAGAAAAACATTATAGAGGAACAACTGGAATGTTACCATTAGGTGGGAAATATCCATGACTATATGTTAGGCCTTTCCATGTCTTTTGTAAATAATTTATTAGAATTATCAACATAGGCCCCTGAATACTTCCCACTATTTTTCACTAAAAATATTTTTAATCTTATTTTAGGGTGCATTAATTTCCTATCTCCCTATTATTATATCCTTCTCATTTTTATTTAGGTTTTGACCCTTCACCTCCCAATTTTTTAGACTGATTTCTTAATATGAAATCAACATTGTGCTTCATAGAGATACAATTGTTAGAAATTTGTTCGTTTTTATCCTGTCCACATACCTTGAAGATAATTGTTTTTTATAATGTTTTTTAATATCCCATTAAATGATTATATGTACTATATTTTCCTTTGATTTTTTAGTTCTTATCAAATCTATGTAAAAAATGTTAATGAGATTTAACTGTAGGTTGATTTTAAACAATGTGATGTTATTTTATTATTGTTATGCATATAATATGATTATAGGTGTTTTTATACAGTGTGATTTTATATTACATGTTAGTTGAAAATACACTGGAAGTATTTTTAATATTTTAATATATCACAATCTGATGTATCATCCGTAAAATACTCTACGTGAGGTATCTTATTGGTTTACTTTTCTCACAATTATTTTAAAAATACTTCACACTATGAAAAAAATACTTTTTAATTTCATTGGTTTAATATGTCACAATCTGAATTACTTTCCATACATTCCATCACACATTTTCTGTTTCAATCAGTTGGGATTCTCTCATACCAAAAGTAACTAAATAATGAGATAACAAAACAACATATGCACAGAGATGATAATTATGGAAGTGCAATATATATATTCACATGGAAGCTGTAAACCTCAATCCTGTCCGCATGTAAAATATACACTCAATATTAGGATCCTTTCAAAGTATTATTTATGATATTTAAACCATTCAATTTTAAGAAAACCCACTATCTTTTATGTCTATTATTATAGTACAGTAGGTTTATTAGAATTTCTGTATTATATTTTTATTCTCATTAAAAGAAAATTATGTTTGAGAAAAACTCAACCTTATTTTATGAAATAAATCCTTATATTCACAAATTTTGTTATGTTAATGTTCTTCTAATCTATCAATTTTTTTGGACTGTTTGTACAGTTATTTCCTAATTGTTCATACATTGTGTTTTAAAATATTTCATATGCATAATTATATCCATATTTTATATGAATAATTTTCTTAAAACAACAATATTGTATACAAATCACATTCAAATATTTGACCTTTTATGATGTTTTCCAGATGATTTTCCCTTTGTTCCCTAACAGTCCACTAATCCGGATCTGGACCTATCATAATGATATTCACATATGCTATACCAAAAACAACATATAAAATAGAAATATTTTAATAAAATCTCATTCACAGATTCGAAATCTAGGGATTTTCTCCCAGGATAATATCTCTTTGTCTTCAAATAGGCCTCTCATGGGAATATTGTCTAACCCCATTGATTTTCAAAGATGTCATAGAAAAAAATTACACCCAAAACAACCAAAATTATCTTTAATCTCCTTCATCTTTATTACCTAATGCCTTTTTGTGTAGCTAGGAGGGCCCTATATTCCACTCAAAATAGGGAGATGACAAGGAAGGCAAAGATGAGCAGATGTGGTGGAAAAATCAGCTAGAAGGTCCCCTAACTCTACTCAAAATAGGGATAAGAGATGGAAGGAAGAGAAGAACATAAGTGGTGGAGCAATTCCATCCAGACCATAATGTGAGCATCTCCGTTCAAAAGACGTTTGGGTGAATGGGAATCGATGACCCTAGGTTCGTCGCATTACTAGGTTATATTATATACCATAATCTTCATCCTCATAAAACCAAGGGAAAATTCACATTTGGAATGATCGGGTGTGAGATCATGCTACTGCGTGGATTAAATTGGGGTTGGGGATCACTGAATGGGGAGGAATTTATTGACATATCAGGTTGGGGTTTTAGAGTTATAGTGTTTTCTATATATCTTCCTCCTTGCATGGGAATGAACATTGTATCTTTTATTAAGAGAGTTCTTTAAATATAGTCAATATTAATGCAGAATTTATTTCACGCATTCAATGTGACAGGGTTTCATATAAATGGATTTTTGTGATATACACAACATCATGGAACAGAAAAGCATATGGGGATTTCATGATTAGTGGATCATTTTCTTTTCTCTTAGTAATTAGTTTCTTTTACACGTTCCTTATAACACCTGTGATACGTGATTTTGAAAATTGGATCATGTACTATGTGGAACTTTTTAGTATGATGAGTAGTTTTTTAGATAATTGAAATGTGTATTTTATACATACATTTTTTGTGTAATTTAATGGTGTATATATTTTATCTACTCCTATTTCATTTTTATTCACCAATACATTGTTATTAAAAAATATTCAACATTAGTATTTCTTAGTAACTTTTAAAAATAACATTATATTATTAAATAAAAACCATTAATTCAATATGTTTTGCATACGCATGGGTGATTACTAGTAATATATTATATTTAAGTATTAAAATGGCATTGTATAAAGCATTATATGACACCGATTTCATAATCCAACTTTTTTAGATGATATTAGTGAATGAAATATTTTGGTACCATATCTTATTGAGGATATAATGGTGATGTTAAAGAATATCCAAGACCATATAAAGGAAACACAATGTTATAATGATATCTATGATAATAACTGAATGAAATATTTGAAATTTCTTGTGGAAGATCTCATTTTCATAAATTTAATATCCTTTTATGGATATTATAAGGTTTGTGATGAAAGGAAAATATATCCTCATGTATATCACATATTTCGAAATTATGGATTGAATTGGAGTTTTCTATTACCTTTGGGAAAATCCAAATACCCTCTCTAATGTACATGATGTGTTCCATGTATAAATATTAAGATATTACATATAATAATAGACATAGGTTATCTCCTATGACAAAATAAAATGAGAACCAAATTTAACATACTATAAAGATTCAATCTAGATTCTAAACATTAGAAAACAAGTTTTAAAGAATCTGATAACTTAGATAGTAAAGGTACATTCCAAAAATTATCAGATTGAAGAGGTAAAATGGGAACCTAATGAAATAATGATAAAGAACAACCCAAATCTTTCCGGGGTATGAAATTCTACAAATTTCACCAATGAAAATTTTGGAATGGGGGAAGAATGTAATAACCGAGTTTCAATTATAAAAATCATTTCTTTTAAAATAAAACAATAGAACAATACACATAGATTTAATCAAGAATGTGATTAAATCTTAAATAATAAAATTTAACAAAATATATTTACTTAATTAAATTTTATTTTCAAATAATTCATATCAAATTTAATATTGGGTGAAAATTGGATATTTCTCAGAATTGATTGATTATTTTATGAATAGTTAAAATTACCTTCTTTTCAAATACTGTAATTTTTTTTCATTATGTATCTTAGAAGTATCAATTAATGTTTTTTATTTGGTCTTAAATTTACATATTAACCATTTCATTTTGAAAAATATAATTATGAAGTAAATGATTTTTATATGGTTATTTTTATGTTTAAAATTCATTTTTATAGAAAACTATTTTTCATTTAATTATAAACATTTATATTAATATTAATTACTACCAATTCTATTAAATGAATCCTTAAAAATGGATTCCATATTGGGAATCAGGAGGTCCACATTTTGTATATCAAACACATTTATTTTTATGTATTTTTGATAGTATATTTTGTAAACAAATTCACCTCGGAAGTGAAAAATTGGTAAAACGAGATTAAAACATTAATATAATGAATTATAGATTATCTACCACTTGAATTTATCCTATTAGATGATTTATTTTCATCATAATCATCCAATTATCAACACTATGGTCACATTATACAATTTTTATTTTATATTGAACATTAAATTATTTTCAAAAATAAAGAAATAATAAATGTTGCTATCTTAATATTAATATCTCAAATATTTTTACATAAAGGTAAAATGAGGTTATTTTTGGTTTTATATATTTATTTTAAATATTAATTAATTTTTTATCATTTAAAATTATTTATACATTTTATTAATTGAATAATTTACAGAAATTATTATACAATACTCACATAAGGGTTGTGCTAGAAATAGAGAAATCAATTAAATGATTTTAAAATCTCCCAAATTAATTTTTTTATTGAGTTATAGTGTACCTTGAATTTTATAGATAAATATAAAATACTAAGGATTTATTAGGAATATATTTGAATTAAACTTCTATTATTGTATTTCTAAATTCAAATTGAATAAATATATAGTCCACTAAAGAAGATGTAATAGTATTGACCGACTATTTAAAATTTCTTTCTCATAATACATCATATAAATATATTGTCCTCATATTAAAATAATAAACCAAGTATTATAAATATAATTACATGTTATTATGATAATGGGGAAATTATTTTACACATATTTTCTATACTATAGAATGAAAAAAAACTCATTTGCACATATGTATGGCTTATTATCTCCATGTAGCTGTGTAATCTTTTTTTCATCACCATTTTAGTTTTATGTTTATAATGATGGAACTATTGAATAAATATGATATTTGTGAAATAAATATTATTCTATAATTATAATATCATATCAACCTGATCACCAAAAAATCAATTGTAAGACAACAATTTCACTCGTAGGTTCGTGTGGCCTACCACCTCCAAGAAGAAATGTCATCCGGCTTTCATTTATTCATTACATAGTGGTCAATAAGTAATGATTTAAGAAATATGTATAATATTTATATAATTATTTACAATATAGAGATGAATTAATAAAAATCAATGTATAAGGACTAGAAATTTTGTGTCTAAATATGCATGAGAAAATAAAGTAGTTAACACAAATAAAATTGTTAATAATGAAACATTTTTAATGTTTGGGTTATTAGATTTTATAAGTGGATAATATATGATATAATAAATATTTATATTATTATTATATGAATTAATAACTTTTTTAGAAACATTAAAAATAGGTTCAAACATAACCAACTAATAAGAAATTTGAGGTAAGTGATTTAATCTCAATTTACACTCGATTATGTCATATTTAGTGTTATGCACATATTTTATTTTATGTATTGTATAAATAACCATTTTAAATAATTAAAATGAATATATATTTATTAATGGTAATTAGAGTTTAAATTCATGTTTACTCATTCAATGGGTTTTAATTTAAAATTTACCAAAAGAGGTAAGAATTTATTTTACAATCTCAATTTTTGGGATTGCTTATATTTTCTGTGATGAAATGTTATAATATATCATTCATAAACTCCATAAATTTTATTATCCCTTATATATTTAGAATAATTAAATATTTTTTCAACAATTATTTCTTTTGGAATATGAATCAATGAAATAAAAATTTAAATTAAAATCTGATCTTATTTCACTTTTTGATCGGGTATATTTTTCGTTAGTGTCCATATTATTATAAATTGTCTGAGAAAAGTCCATTTTACGTAATAAAAGTATATTTTATGTTATAATTTTTTTAAATTTCTAAATTAATATTTATAATTTTTTCTAAAAGGTTCATTTTCATATTTCATTACAAATATTTAAAAGGAATGTTTTCTTTTTATATTAGAAGGTGTTAATGGATGTTCCCACTACAATAACAATTTTATCCTATTTATCTTATTCTACAAGATTATAATTATTTTATAGAGAAAAATATTTTTGATAAATTATTTTCATATTTTCCCTTCTAATTTGTTTTATTACCTAAAGGACTTTTTATTACTATAAATACTTATCTGATGAATTGATCGTCATATTTTAACTTCTACTAATTTTGTGTTGTTTACCATTCTCGTAAAACATTCACATTAGTGTGATAATTAGAAATTATATTTCTCTTATATATCTAAATTATTCTTATCATTTATATGATTATTGACTAAACTATATCCAATATTTATATATAGTTAATCACATTGAAATTTATTTTATTGACTGGGTAAATATTGATATTCTACATTCATTACTCAATATGGATATTTTTTCTAACACATTTTGTTTGTGAATTAAATTTAACATTCGATATATAAGGAATGAATTGGACATATAGTGATTAGGGGGACCCAATATTATACATACCCTCAGTGCATTAACATATATTATGGTTCATACTAATGGGCTAGCATTATTAAATAAAAATTTTCTATCTACCTACCCATCGATTAAAATATATTGGTATAAGGATTAGGAGGTAAAGAAGTCATGATGTCTGATATCAGGTCATCAAAAGTTATACCTATAATTTAGAATTTTTTTATTATTATCAATGAGTTTTTTATTTTTATATTATTCATGGACACTAATTGAACCCAGGTTATGATTAAATGGAAGGATTTTTCTGTTATTTACCAAACCATGGTTATTTTCCTTTATTTACTAATGATATCTTCTATTGTACTGAAAACATACATAGAATTTCACCTATCCCATATTTTATCTATTTCACTAGTATAAAATGAATAAATATTTGAATTATTTTCAATGGTTATGAACGTTATATTTTATGTTATTATATATTTAAATTACAATGTAAAATAGGGATCCTGTATGTATCTGGTTCCAGAAGACTTTTAACCAAATTGGTCCTTTAGGATGAGATCTATTTTATATTACTTCATTATAATAAATTAAACATCATCTCGGGGTTACTGGATTTTATGGTGTTGCATATATTCCATAACCTTGATGGTTAATTCAATTTTGAAATTTCACCAAGGGTAAAATTTCATTACAATCCGTAAGTGTGACCTCAATATCTCTAGAAAACCCATCCACATCAGTGATGTTAACCTAGATTCATCTCTAAAGATGATAACTGTTGGTACCCCATCAATCCATATGATATTTGACATATAAATTCACCCTAAACAATCAACTAAAATTCTCTCCTAGATGGAATGGATGTGTGTAGACTCGGTAAGTAGGTTACAAATCTTCTAAAAATCATTATAGTCTCTCACTATCTACAAAATCCTCCTCACAAATAACTTTTATATTCCATCCCAATTATATTCTGGTATCTCAATATATAGAATAATTCCCACAAAAACATAACATTCTACCTAGTCATTTTAACATGTGATGCATTGAGAATCAAATTCAAAAACACTAGGCCTTATGCCAGACCATGAAAATATATTTATATGTTCCTATTACTTATTCACAACTATAGGATTTACATCGAAGTGGGTGGTATGAAACTACCCCATCACCTCCCCATGAAACATTACTAAGAAAATAATCCATTCCTATGAAAGGAATTTTCTCTCCCTACTTTTAGTGATTCTATACAGAGAATCTTATAAGAATATATGGATGCACATAATATCATAATCAATGTCTCATAAATATTCCTCGCATAATCACTGGGAGAGTAGTGGAGTCAGCACCATTGAAAAAAGTAAAGTTGTTACTCCATTCGTCACTGGTGTTAGCTATAAAGAGGACAACTACTCTAAGACATCATATATCAAGAGACGATATTTCTTACTAAGGGAATATATCGCCACTTTATCATTTCTATAAGAATATACTATCTAATTTTATTACTTGTAACCTATAACAATTTTATTATATAGTTAAATTTAAATAAATCAATGTGTTTGATAGTTCTCTCGACAAGCAATAGAAAAATTAAACTGAACTATGATATGTTATAACCATAAAATAATGATTTGTAATTAGAGGGAATTAATATTTTTAATCACATAATGAAATAATTGTAAAATTAAAATAAATTCAATTTATAATAAGATTATAATTCAATTGGTAGAGCTAAAATGACATACACAATCATTTTATGGCTATAAATGTATTTTTCTTGATATTTCATTTCTATGTGATATAATTGTTTTCAAGAAAATATTCATTATTAATGAGGAAATATATTTTATATGAATAATTTGATAATTAAAATTTAATTACTAAATAATAGAAGATATGAATAAGAATGGTTGATATTTAAAAAATCTATTTTCAGTTAAAAAAGTTATCATTATATATCACCTTTTTATTTAAAAGTTAAATTTCATAAATTTAGTATTTGAATTAATGAAATGAACATTATTTTTTGATTCAATATAATAATATTTTCTTAAGATGAATTCTGAATATTCTTTAAAAAATAATTATTTCTAGGTGATTAGTGAAAAATATTATTTTTTAAAATAACCTAAATTTTATGACATTATTAGCATATAAGTTTGAACTCAAAATTCATGAAACATTTTTATAAGACCATATATGTATCTTATAAGTTTGTTCATTATTTTAATTTTTTTTAAATTTAAAAATTCTATTATTACATTTTAGAACATTATTTATATTTTTATTAAAAGTTATTGTTAATACAGATACATTTAGTATTATAAAATTAATTTTTATGAAATTTACAAATAAAATAAAATAAAATTTATTAGAGACACTTAATAATTAGGTCCACATTATTAAATATTTTAAACATTATTTTTTATCATAAACATTTGGTTACATTACATAATATCTAGAAACCAAAGTAAAAGATCAAAAAGAAACATTCATAATTCAAGGTGTAAAGGGGTTGAAAATGATAAAAAAAAATTTAATTTAGTAGAAGAGATATTATAGACCATATATCACCCTCCACTCAATTATTTTATACTTTTTATTCACTTGATGTGTTTAACATGTTATCCCTTCAAAATAATTTGAAAATGTTAAAACAAATATCATTCCCACAATTTATAAAAGGGGACTCCCTTCACACCATCAATACCACTCTAAAAATTCAGTTTTCACATTAAAACAATAACTTATCCTTCCCCTACAATAAAATTTCTCTATTTTTAGATTATTTTGAGAAGACATTAGACTATGTAATCCATTTAAAAGGGATCTTATATAGAAATCTCAAAGTCCCCAACATGAGTAATCATTTGTATTTAACATCACAATTTCAATTTTTATTTTCAAATTATAATTTTAAAATCGATATTAAATAAATTATATAATTTTTATATACTAACTATTATTATTCTCTGATAATAATAATTACATTCCATTTCCCATTTTGATTAAGATAAACAAAACTGTTAATGGTGCATTGTATAAACCACCACCTCCACAACACAATGTGTTTAATTTTCCTTAACCACATAAAAGGATGTTATAAAAGAGTAATTTACTAAATAATTGTTATATTTTTCACATTTTGATGATTCTTAAACAATAAACCATGTTAATCCTTCTTCCAATTATATGAAATAAAATTTTATCCATGCATATGTGTGGAGTACCACCATAAATGAATGGGGTATTCAATTATTCATTACTAAATTTACTGAATAGATATACGGATGGTATTAAAGGATAAATATAAAGTTATCTATATTATTATGGTTATTATATTACAAATTGTATAACCTATTAATTATATGATCAAAAAATCATCATTATTAATTCAATCATTTAAAACGAGCGTACAAATATGAAAATGACTTCTTAATTCTATGTAATGAATTTATTGAAATTATTTACTATTTATAATTATTTAAAATTGTTATATATCACACTAATGACGATAAAATAATTTAATTTTTCTTTAGGTATAATTATATTAATACTAATAATCTTCATAATCGGTTATTAATCATAGTAGGTTCATGTTTCAGTGTGTTTGAAACCAAAATAATTAACAATTTGAATTTATATCCATGGTGACTTTAAGAAATTATGTAATAGGGTAATATTTTTTGAATCTGTAAAAAAAATTTCTATTAATTTTTTATATAAATTAATCTCATTAAATAAGAAATCTACTTTATTTCATAAATAATCATTGAAACATGTTTGTCGTTGATTTAATCCTCATGGATCCTAACCAAAACTACCATGAAATTAAATTACAGTTGTGTAGACTATCTTGGAAAACCAACTCTAGTAATTTAGAATATATGATATTTATTTACTTTGAAATAATAGTAGATATCAACAGTGATTTTATGAAACTTGTTCAATGTGATAAATATTTCTTCCACCCCATGTTTAAAATATTTAAAAACTAATACACACATATATAATTATAAATTAAGATTATAAATGTTTATATTTAAGGAACATTTCATTTTTATTAATTTATTAAACATAATTTGATTATTTTGTATGTTCTTTGTATGTAAAGAATGAATTCGATCCGAGTTAAGGTTTTTTTTATCTAAAATCCTTCTCTTTTAGACATATTTGGAGTTATATGATAAGTTTCATTTATGTGGTTTATATAATTACTAATATAGATATAGTATAATTAATTATCTTTAAATAATGGTATTTATGTTCAATTACATTACCTCTATTTTAATATATTTGGATTATAATGTTACTTAAGTGGATAGGGTTTTTTTTTATCAAACTCTAATTCCTTGAGATATGTATGTGTTTTCATCCATTTTTAAATTTAATGACTTGTTCACTACCCATGTACGTATACTAATAATATATTTTTATTAGTAATGGGAAATACTATTCCAAATTTCTTACTTTTCATCATATGGATTTTTACTCAATTCTTACCTCAGGCATATGGGTTTTTGGTAACAAAATTTTCATTCATTGAGATATGATTGTCCTCTATTACTTAAATATTTGGTAAATTTTATCAATTGATTATATTATTATTTTTCCAAATATAACACTTTTTAAAATATTACAACAAGGATTATATTTTCCATAAGAGAGGTTGATAACTCAAAACTCTTTTCTTTGAGTTATATTTTATCATCATGAACATTTTTATTCCATGATTGGGTTCTCCCATGATAATTTTATTTCTAATTTCTCTACCTATATGGGTAAAAAGTTATTTTCATACAAAATATTGTATTTTTAATTATTTTAAAATGTGTGTTTTGAACATCAGTAATTTAAAAATAAAAAAATTGTTTCCTTTCACTTTTTTATGTTTTTTCTTCCTCTCCTCTTTTCAAAAACATAAAATTTATATTTTTCATTTATCAATAATGGTAGATTATTTTTTAAATTAATGTTTTTATTAATTATATTATGTCACCTTTTAAAAATATACCTTTGGAAGAAACATTTAAATTTTTATTCTACAATAATGTATAATATTTTATAAAACCTCTTTTATGTTTTCATTTCCACTTTATTTTTTATTTTCAAATTTTTTAACCTAATAGTGTGTATATTTCACTATTTATAATGTAATATATTATTTTCATTTTGGGGATTGAAATTATGGTATCAAAGAATTCAATTAATGATCCCTTCTTTTGTGATATGGTTTGAATCATTCATTTTGTGAGTGTGTTTTTCATTTACGACAACATCCATCTATGTTTCCTCTATTACACTGGGTTTTTGTTCATTTTCAATAATTCTCATTAATTCTATAGATTAATTATGATAATTTTATTCTATTATATACTTAACCTTATATCATTTCTCCAAATGGATTTGTTTTCAGTTTTTCTTACATAGAAATCTATTAAATTTATTGATTGAAGAACTATTAAAAATACATATATATTTTATTCCAATATGTGTGTTTATTTATTACTCAATAATTTTGTATTTTAATTTTTTAACCATACACTTTCTTCCATTATATGGGTTGTGAATATGTTATCCCATTTATTATCCTTATAAAAAGTGTAACGCCCTGAGATGTTAAAATATGAACATCATATTTGATAGCGTATATAACTGGAAAAAATCATATAAGGTAATATTAAATACTAAGACTTTTTGATATATTAACTTATAATTAAATTAAATCTCATTCATTTCTTCCAATACACTCAATACCAGGTTTGAACAAAATGCAGTTCTCTATTAAAATATTACTATTACAATATTAACATTATAACATAGCTCATAAATTATTGGGTATGAATTGTTATAAATAAATAATGAAAAATTTACGTTTCAAACATGTATGAAATAAATCCAATTTTTATTTATTAATTATAAATAAAACTAAAATTGTTGTCAGGGTAATGAAATGTATTATGAAAAATTAAGATTTTGGAAGGGTATATTAGTTTACATTGTACAGATAATATAAAATTAATTTATTCAAATTTCAAAATATTTAATTAATATAATAAATATAATTTTTTAAATATTGATATCCAAATTATCATAGGGTGATTTTTTTTTTATTTTTCCGAAAAGTTTTGTTTTTTCTTAATAGAGAAAAATAATGAATTTTAATTAAAAATTCCTTCTTATGTAAATTAATTGTAAAGTTAAAATATATTTTAAATTGTTTTTATGGTAAATTTAGATAAATTATATATAATTTAACCCAATTTAAATAATTTAAATCATTTTTTATTTTTTTATTTAAAAACATTGTAATCTTATATTCATTTTCTCTTTGAAAACACACTTTCTCGTGGCTTCTATGTGATTAATTTTTAAAAAATATTCATTATAGTGAATTTAATTTGGGAAAAAATCAATAAATTGGAATCATAATAATATATATTATCTAACAATTTCAACATTATATTTTACGATAAAGAATAATGAAATTTTAATATTAATTACTGGTGTTGAAGAAAAAATGGGTTTACCAGGGGTTAATGTAAAAATGATATGGGTCAAAAATACCAAAAAACATGTCTATAATTTATTATATGGACACATTTTGAACTTATAATTCTTAATTGATGATTATAATCCTACATTTTCCAAAATTACTTGTGTGTCACTCACCTAAATAATAAATGGCCACCAAGACTCCTCTCTTCTTCACACCATCATACAATTCTAGATTTAAGAATACTAATCTAAATAATTTTCAAATATACCTAATCTTATACACGGGACCTTTTTTATAAATCCAACCTTGGAAGGATTTGGGGCAATCCTAAGGAGGTTACCTAAAGATGACGTAACATTCTTCAGTAAGTGTTTTTATTTTATTTCTTCCTCCACCTCCTTCAATTACTATTAAAACCTATTGATACAATTGAATTAGTATAATAAATTTACTATGATTTTGTTTTGTTAAGATAATTACCTAAATCCATCCCCACATACATAAAATGGATTATGAAATCTTCATTCATGTCTATGGAAGACTACGACCTGGAAAATAGATTTTAATAGTTTTTTCGTTACCACCTCTCACGGTTGGGTATGATTTTGAATATAAAGTATATATATGATATATATAATAAAAGTATAAATTTGGAGTTATTATATCATATATTACTTTTTAACTTTCTATCCATAAGGGATATAATAACATCCCTATTATTTACTGCAGACTACCACCTCGCAAAACAATTTTATTTATCTTTCACAAATGCATTACATGGATGGTGATAAAGATAATGTTAATGAATATATGTGATATAAATAAATAATTATGTTATTAATTAAATATTTATCATTTTTAAATAAAATAAATCATTTTCTTTTTAACCTTTTAACTCAATGAATGATGATGACGTCGTTCATGTACGGGTGGACTACCACCATCATGAAGCGATGTGAATTTATTTTGTTCAAGACATGAATGATAGATAAAACTATATTTAAATAAATAAAAAACTAATTATGATATTATGATATTATGATATTTATAAAAAGGTAAAATATTACGTACCTTTTTTCCAAAATTATTAATGAAAAATGTAAAAGTTACTTATGTGTACGTACAAAGTACTATTCTTTGTAACATGACTCATTTATCATAACAATATTTCATGAATGGGTTTAAAATTATAATTTATGTATAAATATAGGGATTTTCTATGATTATTATTCTTTATATGATTAAATAATTTCCTATATGATCATATTCAACTTATAAAAGACAATTTTTAACTCGTTATCCAAACTTCATTGAAGCATTAAGCATAATCATAATTTATTATGTAATCATATATACCATATAAATAAGCTAAATAAATGTAATAATAAATATGAAAATGGTTCTTAAACATGTAAATTTTTAACATACGTTTATTATTCAAGATGATAAATAATCTGCATGATGATTTAGAATAAAAAAGGGTTTTTCATCTCACTTTTACATTCATGAGACATACGCCATATTCATGACATATACATTTATTTTATGTATATTATAATCATAGTCACACCTCTATTCCTCCAAAAACATGATTTTTGCCTCCTCCTTCATTAAAGGTCATCTTAACAGGGCCTCTAAGCTATCATCGACCCCCTACTAGCCTTTGGCGCCTCTGTCTAGTTCTAGAGATCCTGTTTTTAAATCATTGATCATCAAAAGTGGATGGATCCCCTACTAGGGATTTCCACCTAATGATTTTGGGGTGTTCATTGACTTTCTTAGGTGGATGTTGGTGGCCAAATTTGGAGTTGATAAACCACACCTTTCTTTCTATCATAATTGCATCCAAGCATGGGGGATGATAAATCACGTCCAAGTCTCAATACTCAATCAATGATGTTCTGAATTATTCTAGGTTCTAGGGTATAATTTTGATGGCATGGTCTCAAATTCGTAGAACTTTTAGCCAATGGATAATGAATTTTTGTGATGAACCATGGAAGATCACTTTAGTCGTGACTCCACTTATGTAGTGTTTTTAATAACATGCCTAGTATCCCTATCCCATTCTATAACCTTGGATTCCTTGGTGACATTGGAAACACTTTTGGTTCATACATATCTAAAGATTAATGTACTCTTCAGTTACCAGATACTGATGTTACTCAAATTTTCAATTAACTACTATCATGACCTCTTCCAAAATATATTCTTCTCCAAGAAAGATATTTCCTAGTTTGGTGGAAACTATTGATCGTTCTCTCCCATGAGCACTTATTCATGTTATACCATCTCTAATTCCACTAACTTCCTATTTATTTAAAACATTATTCCAAATCTTGACTTCCTCCCCTATTTAACCCCTCACATGATGGTCAACCATTGTCTCTAATGGAAAATAAACCATCCTTAAAGAATATGAATTCTTCTCCTCTAGTTGAACCATCCCGAGAGGATTCTAAAAAGATAAATCCACTAATTTTGAAGGATGTTGATGCTTATCATGATCCATCTCTATAAGACCCTAGGGACCCTGTACCTTTTTTGATATTTTCATCCTCTATATTCGAATCTCTAAATATGAATCATGTCCCTTCCTCTCCACGTACATATATATCATGCAGGAATATTATCCTTTTCCATAGTAATGTTCTTTTTTATTAAAATGTAACGCTTTTTCATCATTCGTGATCTAGAACTCCCTCAGTAATATCCCTAAAAAGGTTATACTCTGAAATGGTAATGAAAATAACTCTTTCGTCCCATTATCCCCGATCCTTGAACATCTAACCTCCACCCCTATACAAATTTTTAATGGATTCGTCTTATTGTCCCATGTGGGGGCTGACATAGTTCTTCTTCTATCTCCTCAATATAGAGGTGCACATACCATAGGCCCTGCAAGATACGAATAGGAACTCTCTCCTATGAAAATATCTCACATTTTTTCATGGGGTTGGGAATCTTAATGTTATTTTCATCAATGATATCATTTAACATCTGGAATACCCATGGTTTAAATTCATGGGAAAATGTGGAATTCATTTCTTCAGAGAATTGATGTGAAACAATCTATGTTTCTTTCCTTCCTTGATCATAAAAAATAGTCCGTAAATATTCAAAATTTGGATTCTAATTTCAGCCTCTGAAATTTCACGCACGGAGAGCCTAATTACCGACACATTTGGGTCTTATAGAAGAAATCTTTTTTAGTTTATAAAGTGGTTTTCTCTGATCAACATCTTTTTGTTAAGGCTAGTTCTGATACATTTAATAGTTTTATATCCTTTGTTAATGCTATGTGCAATATGAGGGAGAATGAACTCCTCTAAAAGGTGTTGGAAAACCTAGATAGTGGTGGAATGTACATGTTTTTGGAGTTCATTTTAATGACATCATGGAGCTATCATTGGAAAAGGGGAGATTAATCTACCCAAGGAAATATAGAATATATTACAAAAAAAAATTCTTCCCAAAATGATCTTATTCATATGGGATATACTTTGGTGGTTCTATTAAGATTAGTGCCTGACCAATTTTCATTCAATTGATTTATTCCTAAAAGAAAAGGATGAGAATCTGGTGGAGTATCTATCTGAGCATTCCCCATTATTTATTAGTATGGCTGACTATAATAGCCACACAAATCACTTATTCTACTCAGGATGATGGGTTTTAGATCCATGTTACCATACAATAGTGTGTATTTCAAGGTAGAAACACATGGGTGAGTGTTTTTGGGCCTAGATTCATAATAAACTTTAACGACTGAATGTTGATCTCCGAACCTTCAAGTCAAGAAAACCTTTTTGTATCTAGTAAATTGATATCATTAGGGAAGATATTGAAGAATATGATAGGTATCATGAATCTTATTGGGATAATGATACCTTTAGCAATCTTTTTGTCTGTAATACACATATGGATGATGTTCTTCTTGAGTATGAACATTATTTTAGGGAATGGGGAACACTTACTTTTCTCGGGGCGGGGGATCACAATACATCCTTTTTTCCATGCATTCATTAATGATATTAAATTCTCTTATACTCCATAAATTTTCCGTGAGGATGGTTCCTTCACGAATGATCCCCATGTTGTAGGAGTTACAGCCACATCCAACATTGGTTCCTTACATACAGATGTTAATCATTGCATGCAAGAAGGATACCCTTCAGGTCACTTGAAAATATTTGATAGAATACATCCTTATGTTTCTCCTAATAATAGTCATCTCATTCAGTTCATACCATATGAGAAAGTGATTTGGGAGTTTGTTTACTCACTCAAGGTTCGATGTTCCCTATGCCCATATAGCTTTCTTGTAACCTTCTACATTAAATATTGGGACATCATTAATAATGAGTTCATTGGGATCATCAAGGATTTAATATATGCTGGTGGTTTGTCTACGATTTCTTTTGTAACCACCCTTATCCTTATTCTGATGTTCTCAAATCCTTTCTCTCTTATAATGTATCACATGATCTGTATGTGGATCATTACTCAAAAAATTATTGCAATGGATATCAATAAGTGACTCTTCATTCATATTTTGAATTGGCTCTCTGAGGAGAAATAGGTCATTCTCTATTGATGGTCTACTCAAGTTTAAAATTATATTTCTCCTGAAATGATAAATAAATAAATAATAAAGTCTAAGGTTTTAATATTTCTATCAATACTAAAATGAAAAAGTCATATGATATGATGTAGTAGAGTTCCATCTTTGGGGTGATGTGTTGCATGGGGTTCTAGGAATAGGTTATCGACCTTCTCTTTAGATGCATCTCATCCCTATAGTTCCTTATATATTCCATGTGGAAAATGTATGGTTTCCTCAAGTATGTTTAGGGACTTAGACATGGGGATCCTCTCTCCCCCACTCTCTTCATTCTAGAATAGGATTTATTTAGTAGATACCTCAATATGATCATTGAAGATGGATGAATGAACCCATACCACTGCGAGTGTAACATTAGAGGGTCCTCAAACTGTTTCATTTTTATGATATTATTCTCTTCTGAAATGGTAATATCATGACCATTCAATATCATGATGGTATCCATTATTTATATGGAAAAAAGAGGGGCCAATAAATCACCCAAGAGAAAGGTACTATTTACATCGCCAATTCATGTTTTAATGTAATATGAAAGAAGATTATGGGTGAACTAGGGATAAAACAACCATCTCCATCAAGTATTTGGGGGAACTAATATCCCTAGCAAGAGTTTGGATAAACCACTAAGATGGTCTTGTTGATTAAATCTCAAATTTCATCCCCAACTTGAAAAAACATTTACTATCTTTCGGCAGTCGCATCACCCTAGTTAAAATTATTCTCTCTTCAATTCCCATGAACATATTTTCCACTCTCATTATTCCAAAATATTTTATCCATATCTGTGAAAAAAATTATGTTCTACTTCATTTGGTATGTGTATTATGGGGAATATTTCTATTGGGATTCATGAAATAGGATGGCCAACGATGTTGAATGTGGATGCCTTAGACTATGAAGTGTCACTGAAAGCATTGATAGTTTTCCTGTGAGGTTGGAATGGGATTTTGTGGAAGTTAGTTCATTGTGGGAAAATATTATGTTCAACAATTATGGGGAAGTTCTCATAGGAACATGAGGTAGGAGCTCCATGTTGGGGAGTGCAATCTTGTGGATCTTTCCAGATCATCATCACACTAATTTTGGACCATTAGTTGTGGTTCTATATATTATAAGAATTCTAACACTGTGGGGAAGATCCTAGATTTTCATGGATTCATAGTTTCATATATCTCATTCAAATATCCCAACAACCATCCCTCATTAATTCATGCTACTGTTGACCATCATGATTATGAAACTATTAGTAACATTGTGAGCATTGTGGAAACTAACATGTGGGTATTTACCACCTCCACATCTAGGATTCTTTGAGAAAAATATTATAGATGGATCCTACATGGGTATTATATTCATGACGTATTCGGTGTAATGCTATTGTGTATGAATATTCCAGCTAAACAAAGTTTCTTGATTTTGTACATCAATAACCATGGGCTTCCTGATGTGGATTTGGTTCATCGTAGGGGGTGTCTCAATCACCTCACACTATAATTGTTATTGTCGGCCTCATTAGGATATTATCTTGCGTCTCTTTATTGATGAATATTGGTTTTCATCTTTAAAGATAATCCTCAGTGCCTATTGCTGGATGATTGGTTTGTTTATTCTCTCAAAAAATTTTATTCACACATGGTTCCATGACATAAAGAGAAATAACCATCAAATAAATACAGGGGAACATTTCATGCACACCGAATGCTAGATTATCTAGAAATCATGCAACAACATCCAACATGAGGAGTCCACTAGTTTAAAACCTTTCGATATGGTCAAGGTCTAATCCCTAGTGTTCGAAATGGCCCCACAAATTAAACATTGGGAAAATTATACATTCATTTGTAGGCTATTAGTACTGGTAGAATTGCATTCTATTATAAGTGTAAAAGAAGTGGACATCTAATAAAACAGTGTTATAGAGACCCATTCATGCTACTAGAATGAGGATAAATGGTCAATGTACAATGATTCTACTAGACCTTCCCTCTATTAGTTAGTGTAAGGGGATCGACACTAACTCATGGATTATGAGAAGGATTCACATCTATGCATCGGGCTAGGATCTGGTGTAGTTTTGGTCATTCAGGAAGAGGTGGTTGTCATGGTTGATGAATCTTGACACTATTTGAACCTAGAAATTATGTGGGCCTACTTAGGTAACAGAGGATGTTTCACAGGTATTTGGATCAAGCCATATATATTTTGTACAGCCTACACCAGAGGACTGAAGTAGAAATCCATCTTTGAAGAGAGGTATTAAAATAGTATCCTCTACTCTAGTATCTAATAAAACTGATAATGTATATAACATATAATCATATATGAACTTTATGTGGATATACTTGTTCTTATTATTGAGTTTTATGGTGGTTTTGTTACCTAGTATACTTTTCTTTCAACCAAAATGAAGTGTGTATGCTTGTGTAGGGGGTTCACCCTTAAGGAAGGTTGATAACACAGATTTATTGTTTATGTATAGATGGTCAGGGAACATTTCAGGTGGACTTTCATATAGTGGTTGACATGTTAAAGGATGTTTCACATTTTATTTTTCTTGTTTATATCCCATGAGAGAGGACTAGTTCTCTATAGATCTAGTTCCAAGAGTTTCACCAGTGTCCATTACTGTAAATAAGATAGATAATACATAATTTCATTAGCTAAAGAGGCTTCAAGGGGACATATAAGAGTCGGTGTTTATATGGCTCAGTACTTCTCTATGGGGTTCTTCAATCTGTTTGTAAAAAAGTTTGATGGAACCCAGAGGATATATGTGGATTATAAAAATTGAACTACTTGATGGTTAAGAACTGGTATCCCTTTCCCTATATAAATGATCTCTTCATCCACCACTGAGGATCTTAGACTTCCTTGACTGATGATTTTTTTTTAGGTTACCACCATGTACATTGTCAACCTATAGATATAAATGTAGAGATTTAGATATAAGGTTTTCTCTATATGATTATCTAGTTATGTAGTTTGGTCTCATTAATGTACTAGTAGATTTCATGGCACTTAGGAAATAATTTTTTCATAAATATATGGATTCTTTTATGGTGGTTCTCATGAAATATTTCTTGGTGTATTCTCATAATCAAACTATCAATGAAAAACATACTGATATAATTTTGAATAAACTAATAGATGATCAGTTATATATTAAGATAACAGAGTGACACTTTTTGATGGATTAAATTAACTTATTGGTTCATATTATCTAAAATATAGGATTATTTGTTGACCCATAAAAGGTGAGAGATATTGTTTCATTTGGATCATCCCAATAATATTTTTGATATATGGAGTCTCTTGGGGATACCTATATATTACAGTAATTGCATATATGACTTCTCACTCTTAATAGTTCCTCTTACTAGATTTAATAAGAAGGGTTTGAAGAATGTATGGTGAAATACCTATGAGATTCCCTTTGAGGATTTGAAAGGGGTACTGCATTCATAATTGATCCCAATTCATCACGATGTTGGAAAATGATATATTGTGTACCGTGATGCATCTGGTATTGGTCTTGGAGTAGTTATAATATATTAGGAGTGATTCATATCATATACCTAATGCATGATCTTGAGTTGGCCTTTTTTTATATTCTTGGTGTTATCTGAGTCATTATTTACAGGGATATCATTTAGCCATGTACACATTCCACAAAAGACTCAATAATATGTTTACACATAGTGGCTTGTATTTGAGGAAAAGAAGGTGGGTGGAGTACCTACAGTCTTTCATCATTGAGCTTGATTATACACATGGTAAATTCTATGTTGTGGTAGATGCACTGAGTATTAGAACTCAGATATAGGATGTTTAGGAGGTCATTGTTGAGTGGCCACTTATGGATTTGTTTTCAAAAACACACTTCAAGATGCAGGATGAACAAAGGAATGAACTTATTTATTATCTAATTATGATATCTACTCTTCTAGATAAGCTGAGGATGAGATAGTTATCATATGTTTAGGTCCTAGTCCAATAAGATAGTTTGATAGGTGAGGAACAACCACCTGGTTGGGCTATGGGAGAGGATGAAATTATTCATGTTCATTGTCACATTTGAGTTCTAGTATACATATGGAAAGAGATAATGTGAGAGTTTCATACCACATATTGAGTAGTACATCCTGGTGTTGAAAATTTATATAGAGACAATCTTCACCTGTATTCGTGACTAGGGATGAAATGGGAGGTATCTAGTATTCAATGAGGAGTTCTAACTATCATCAGATGAAGGAATAACACCAACGACCATCATGTATTTTCCAATAGTTACTAATTCCTAAGTTTAAATGGGAATATGTTACATTGGATTTATTGATTAGGTTTCCAAAGAAACCTTGAGGTTGTGGTGTTTTATGGGTTTTTGTGGAAAAGGTCATGGAAAAAATTCATTTCTTATTGATGAGGGAGTCCTTCTCAAAATATGATCTTGGGAGACTGTAAACCTTTGAGATAGTATAACTTCACTGGGTCACCTAGACCATTGTATCAGATATGAACGGATAGTTCTCCTAACAATTATAGGAGATTTTATAAAGATATTTGAATATATAGGTTCTTCTTCAAATAATATACGACCCTCAAACTAATGG
Source organism: Viscum album (assembly GCA_963277665.1). NCBI lineage: Eukaryota > Viridiplantae > Streptophyta > Magnoliopsida > Santalales > Viscaceae > Viscum > Viscum album. The sequence goes on from OY728150.1 coordinate 1,598,092,292, forward strand.
ACAGTTATATCACATGATTCAGTATCTTAAAGACATGCTTAGAGCATGATTCCATTATTTTAGGGGTTCTTTGTAGAGGAATATACCCTTGGTTGAGCTCTCCAATAATAATAGATATCAAGAGACTATAAATATGTCACATGATGAGGTATTGTATGGTAGGAAATGCTGACCATCCATGTGCAAGTTAATGGTCGAATAAAAAGTGTTTTGTAGACAGCATCTCATGTAGTATACATCATAGTAGGCCCAATTGGTTTTGAAATGAGTGGATACCACACATTTAGGATAGAAATATTATGTTCATCATAGTCTATGACCTATAGAGATCAAGGATGAGGATCAAGTTATTTTAAATATCTCACTATATCTTGTAAACAGACAAATTAGAAGATACTATAAGAAATCACCGTGAGTGGTTAGGCTATTCACGATTTTTAAGAAGTGGGACATGTAGCCTATCAATTGCAGTTACATCATAGGTTTTGAGCCATGATGGACATCTTCCACGAATCTCATCTATTACATTATCTGTCAATCATTCCTCATACTCTACATCCATATGATGTTGAGAGACATGTAGATGCTTCATTCGAAGAGTATCTTAAACATAGTTTTGATAGGATCACGAAGGTTCTAAAAATGATGTTCATTTCTTATAGTATGAATTATATGGTACCATGGACATTTACAAGGCGAGACTTGGGAGAAGGAGACCAACCTACATGATTAGTGTCTTCATTTATTATTAGACTATTATTGAATATCCTTGCAAATGAAACCCACATATGAATTTCATTAAAGGAGAATATTGTAAGATCCCATGGTTATTGATGAGGTATGTATCCTTTTAGATATTTAAAGTATTGTTTATGTTATATTTTTATCTTAGAACCAAAAGTCAGGGATGTGGCCTGGATGGTTTTTCTTTGGAATGGAAGAGTATGGAAGGTTGTAAGATGGATACAGTTCAATTATATGATGTGTGTTTTCAATACACATCATGTTTTTGATACATGACCCATAATAAAATAGGATGTCTAATTCGTAATGTGTAAAGGGTTTTTCCCAGGGGGATTCCATATGCTTCACATGATGTGTAAAGAATTTAATTTCAATGTAAATTATAAAGGAATGTTTTAATAAATAGTAATTGGGTCTCCTTTCTTTATAGAATACTTCACCTCCTTTCTCTCATGCATGGAATAATCTCCCATCGAATCCTATTGCTCGGCTATGGTGTAACTCCCCAACACAAACCTCGTTTTTTAGTCATTCATCTCTTCAGATCTGTACCAATAATATATATATATATCCCCCTTGGTCCTTTTTCTATTTCCCTTATTTTTGAAGGAGTTTTTTGTAGGATCTAATTCTATTTTTTTCAGGGCATTCATCTATTTCTCTATTATATTTTAATATGGTCTGATATAGGAGCTGATACTAGATGAGTATTATACTAAGTGTATGTGGTAGGTGGTATATACCTTTTACCTTTTGGTTTGGTGTTTTAACATCCTTAATTCCAATGTTCCATAAGTTATACATTCCATTGTAGGACCTAAAATTAAAATATAACCTCAATGATTTTTGGATGTTATTTAGGATTCCCACTAGTACCTTAGTGGTTATGGGTGGTTTTTAGACCCAACCTAGGACACCAATGGATTGTTCCTTTATATTATCCATGTTTTACTACACTCCATTGGGTTGACGTGATTACTCTACTCATTTTATGATCCTTTAAATTATGAATTAAAACTGAATAAATGATTATGATAATTTTATATCTTCTTTTCCATGTGATTACATGATGTTTAGTGGATTTATTATTTAAATTGAAAATATCATAAAGAGTTGGATGAAATCATAGATTAGAATTTGTTATGGATTGATAAGTAAATTAATGTGTTGAATTTATTATGTTATTGGGTTCCATGAATGATCTCCTTGGATCCAGATTCTATAGGATTCAATAGTCATTTCTACTCAATGGGTCTTTATTATGTTACTGGTTTCCATGGGTGAGCTCCATGGATCCTGATTCCATAGGATAACATGGAAATTTATTCTCCATTGGAATTTATTATGGTAGTGGATTTCTTGAACCTATTTAATCCATGGATCCTGATTCCGTATGATTCCATGGGCATTTTATCTCATAAGATCCATCTTGGTAGGACCCAAATTGGGCAAGCTCTCTTAACATTCTCCTTGAATTACACCAAATTCTTTATAGAGTTTCTAAAGATAATATATGGTACTTGACGAGGATACCTTCATCCTCTATACCTTGGATTTATCTATTCATTGTCTGAAACAAGATTACAGGGTGTTTCCATTATATATGTTATACAATTGACTACCTGAATTGCCCATTATAGATATTGTACAAATTATTACATTTCATGGCCTTCTTAGATTTTGAAACTTGATTATACTGCATATACATGGTGGATATTTTTCTATTCTTATAGATATCCCTAATATTTGTTTTAGTTTACAGTTGGAAGTTATGTTGGTATGACACTTTCTTCTATATATTCTATAGCTACCATTGTTAATGGGATCTTGAGTATTATTTTATAAGTTTCCATTTTTTCCAGCGATGGGTCACGCATTATCTTATTCATTTTTATACCTACAATATATTACACATTGCCTATTTTAATAATATAGAGACTAGAATTTTTATAGACACAATTTGTGGTGGTCTACTATGTTTTATATCATGCCATGTTCATCATTTCATTGGGTACTTGAAAATAATTTTTCGATGTATGTAAGGATCGGGGGAATCACCAACCATATAATGCTTGATTTATTCATTGCATAAGAGTAGTAGATTACAAGACTGATCAATGATTATGTTTCTATCTAGAGAGAGATATTTTTGGTCTTTTTGTATTTTGATACATGTATTGTATTGGTTTCTTGTTCCATATATTACTTTACATTTTTGTATATGCATGACATAGTAATCATATTTTATTTGACCCCTTTTGTATATTTATTCTTATAGTCCTCTAAATGATTTATCTTGTATTAGTGAATTACAATATGAATCATATATTGAATGATATGTTTACACCACTATGTTACAATATTATATGGGGGATATTTTCCCTATATACACACTATTGTAAATCATTATTGGTCGGTAGCCTCTAGCATATGGGGTGCCAGGCTCAAGTCCATGTGACCCACCAGAACATGAATCCATTAATTAGATTCTAGTTTAAGATTCTTGGGGATAAATCCCCATACCATCACTTCCTAAGCCTATCTTCACTCTAAATACTGTCATAGTGGATAGATCCCATTACGGAATAGGGTTCACTCTCCAGTCTAGCCTCAATTATGTCATGATATATACATATTTACCTATTGTATAGGAAGTCTATAAAATTCTAATCCCAAACATCACCTAATGAAAATTATTTATATTTCTACCCCCATATGATAAAACATTCATCGTATCAACATATTACAACTTATGTAAAGTAATGGGTTTCATAAAACATTAAACATAAATTAATTAACCAATATAAATAAATAGGTTTTACTTAACCATCCCTAAATCCTTATAATAAAAAATCTATAAAAACAAATATGATGGTTTCATGATATCGTATCCCCAATGAATCAAATAAATCCATGATTAATTTTTAAAACGAGGGAAAATATCTTTAAAAGATCATTAAAAACATTATTTGAAAATATGAGAAAATATACCCTTCTTTTAATAAAATTTTATTTAATAATTACTAACATATTGAGAGAATAATTTTATTTGGAAATAAAAAAACATGTAAAAGATGATTCAGGTCATTGAATAGTCTTGTTGGTGGGAAATTAAGTTCATATGGTATACATTATAGGAGAACATTCTTTTTATATTTCTATAAGAAGTAAGAAAATGAATTTCTAAGAAAATGTTTCTTCAAAATATTCAATTTTAAAAAATTAAATTAAAATAATGGTATGGAGAATTATATTTTTAAAATATTTTATATATTTTTTTAAACATCCATTAATTTTTTATGATCATTGATGTGGAAGAATACGATTGATGACTAAAGAGGTAATAATGTCAAAATTTCTTTAAAAACATTTTCAAAATCATTTTATATACTAAAAATTAAAAACTATAATAATATAGAAAAAATTTAGAAATAAAAAAAGGATCAAATAATATTTTTGGTGTAATATTTTTTATCTATATAATTTTTTTTAATAACTATATAGAACTGGTAATCCCAACAAAGTGAGATAGTTAAATAAAACCTTATATTAAGTATCATATTTAATTACAAACATTCAAATATACTATATAATATGTATATAATTATTATAATTATATTCAAGAACCATATTCATAAATAACCATTTATCATTTTCTTAATAATTTCATTTATATTTTTAATAATATTTTTTTTATTAAAATGAATATTCATGTGAGTAATGATATGTTTTACATTAATGTTTCAGTTCGATGGTTCTGATACATTCAACATGGTCATGGATTCATTATGTCATAAAAATTAGTCATGAAATAAATATCATATTTATTCATCAATTACAATTTTACAATTATTTATATAATGTGGTGATGAAAAATGATTCACATCATTGCGTGGAGAGGGTATTCCACACGTACTCATGAGCGACATTATTGTTTTCTAACAAATTTAAAGGTAATAAGATAGGTGATATATTAAAATTATAGAATAATAATGTCTTAAAAATAATATCTAAACTTTATGTCTATTATAATAACCATCCATGATTGATGGTGTTGTTAAATAGATATATCACTTTGTGGAGGCGATTGTACACACATATGCACGAGCGATACTTTCATTTCTGATTTGATCTAATGGATATGGATAATGGACAATCCATAATAAAATTAAAATATTATTATATTTAATATAATGAATTAATTGTTTTATGATAGATAAAATAGATTCAGTTGAGGTTGGAGAAAAAATAAAATTGAATGTGCTTGGTTAAGAGTTACACATCTTCATTTAGAAACATCTTTTGGATTACAACATAATCCTTGAAATAATGGAATTATGATCAAAATATATCATATATGAAATGGTTAGACATGTTTTGAAGTTATTATTTTAGGTATTTATTTTGATATTATTTTCATGATTTTTGGAAAGATAGGAGAGTATGTATCCTTTTATATGGGTGGGGGAGGACACACTAATAATGTATTACTCATGTCAAGTGGCTCAAAAATTCTAAATCATTTCAGATTATAAGAATATGTATTAAATATTATGAAAACACCAAATTAAATCACGTTTTTTTATATTTTTAACATTATCTATTAGGTTACCCCTCCCTTCCATGCCTAGTAAACTTATTTTATCCTTTACCATGGAAACACATTTTTAAAATTTTTATACATCGTTGTGTCAAAAAAATAATATTAAATTAAAAAAATTATACTAATTATGATGATAAAAATATATAATCCATTTTACATGATTCAATTATAATAAGTGGTAGAAATTTTTTTTAAAATACATATGAAAAACAAAAAAAAAATATTTTTAGCGATATTAATTCTTAAGACTAAAACTGAATTTTCCTTCATTCATTTCTGTGTAAAAACTATTAAATGAATATTGAAATATTTTATTATATATATTAACTACAATTTTCAATAACATCATTCATAAATATAGATTTATCTAATTTATTGTTATAAGAACACATTATGCATATAAAAATAAGTTTTAAAAAGAAAATATTTTTACCTTCAAATTCTTTAATTTCGAATAATTACAAATTAAAAAATGATGTATTTATTTTCTAAGTATTTTAATATTATTTCCACATAATTTATTTATTCTTTTTCATAACCTTCAATAAAACATTTAGGCGGTAACGATCACCTGAAATAATGATATTTATATCGTGGTACATTGAAACTCATTGTTGCGTGTATAGTTAACTATCAAAGAAATATTATTTAAATAAATAGAAATATATCATAAAATGAAAAGGTGATACATTAAACACTATGTATAAGAATTTACACATTAAATTTAATCTCTATGAAACAAACAACTAGGTATACTTCTTCCTCATCATGTTATAGTGTTCCCACATAGCACCCTCAAAATTAAAGTTTCTCCCCAAAACATTGACCTGGTGAGTGGTCTTATACTACAATACTCACATTCTTCAAAACAAAATCTCATCCATTTATTCCTAATAAGAGAAATCGTGCACCTGTTTTATTACCTATGAGTTCATTACATGTGAGGGATCACATATGTACTTTATCAATAATGATACATGGTACACATCATGAACAAGAGTGAGATTTGATGGAAGTTCCTATAAATAATAAACTATCCCAATATGAGCAAGAATTTTTAAGGGACTAATATATCTAGGGATCATTTTTCCATTATTGTAAAAACTCATAACCTTATTCCATTTATAAAATTATCGGAATACATTCTACCAAAATATATCTCCAAATCTCACTAATGATTATCAACTTAACTTTTTGGTCAACCCTGAGGTACAATAACTTGTTGTTGAATTTCTCTAACCTTCTTTATTATTTCATTATCTTTCTCAAGAGACAAAATAATTAATTCTCCAAATATATTCTAGTATATTGGATTTTTATAATTTCTTCCATATATGGCTTCATAAGAATCCATCTTAATTCATGAGAAAAACTTATTATTTTTGGGAAACTCAAATATATAAAAGAGCAGAGACCAAACAAAATTAAAATAAATATAAGATTATCTAAATATATTTTATAGGGTTTTAATGTTCCACTAAGTCTAAACATATTTTAGAGGATGATATGAATCATTAAACATGAACTCTTAATCCATGTCCTAATGAAGATTTCTATAGAAATTTGTGTTAAACCACATATTCCAATCATATATAATTGAGAGTTGTACTTTTTGAAACCTCAAAAATTATTTAATTTTTATCTGAAAAATATAATCAATAGAAAAATATTATCTTATTGAAATGAAGTTTACTAACTTTATAAGGTAATAAAATCCAACCCAAATACCATTATTCCTTTTAGATGTTTTGAGGATTCTAATGATGAACCCCATGGTAATATTTTCTATTTCCATTTTTTATGGATAATGGTTGTAATATCTTATAAGACTTCTTTATATCAATGTTAACTTATAAACATACTAAGCATTGAGTTATATAATGTATAATATTTAATTTCCTGTTTTCCCCCCATTAATATGATTGTTGATCACTATACACCTTCTTACTTCTAGGATGAATAAGTAATGATGAACTATGAAATTTATCCACTTGATCCGTATTAATGTTTGGTATTGATGGGAAATATAATTTGTTACTAAACTATAACATTTCAACACAATCATGGTTAAACTCAAAGAAATTTCTCATCATCTTATTTAGTTCCACATCTTTATTGTAGGCATCTTAAATCCTCAAAAAGATCGATTATTGAACATTAATCTGACTAATATTTTATTACTCCCATTTCGCCATAATTTCACGATCTGTATTATATATATCGATAAAAATTGGATCTCTTTAAATCATCATCTTGGAAAATCCAGAATGGTAATTCTCTCTTAGAGCATCAGGTACATTATTTTCATTCTAATTGTGGTAGTGGATTGAGAATTTATAATCTTTAATCGACTCCAAATATCTCATATGGAACAAATTCAAATATTTCAGAGTAACACAAGTACAGAAAAAATTATGATCTATATATCTATCCCATTGTCCACCATAATGATAATGAAACAATATTTTCTACTAAATATTTACTAAAACCAACTCCAAATAATGATTGGAGTAATTTTTATCATATGTTTTCAATTTGTGTGATAAATAATTTATAACCATATAATTATGTACAAGGATGGATCACAAACCCATCTTAATGCATCACTAATGATTAAAACCCCTTATAATTTGCATGGTAGTTTAAGTACACGTTCTCATACTAGACATCTTTTTACCTTTTTGAAATTTTCCTTAGATTTTATTATTTAATGTAACTTACATCACTTCCATGTAAGCTCGGTAATTGGATTAGATAGGCATGAGAAATCTTTCAAAAATTATTAATAGTATCCTAAAAACCTAAGAAAACTATGTATATCAGTTATCATATTTAATTTTGGTCATTTTCTAACAAATTTATCCTTTTATAGATCCACTAATACACCCTTAATTGAGATTGTATGACCCAACAATGTGACTTTTTGTAGCTAAAATAGACACATGGAAAAATTAGAATACAACTTCTCCTTTATTATTCCTTTAAGAAAAATCCTTATATGATCATCATGAACTTACTTTCACACAAAATATATAATAATATCATCTATAAAGACTACCAAAAACCAATTAATTTAAACTCTAATGATTATATTCATTATATCTATGAAGATAGTGGGGGAATTGGTAAGTCCAAATGCAATTATTGTAAATTCATAATTGGAATACCTTATACATAAGACGGTGTTAGATATATTAGATGTCTTAACTGTCAATTATTGGTATCTAGAATGTAGATATATGTTGAAAAATAATTTAAATCTATGTATTTGATCAAAATAGTCATCAATATGGGGTTAAAGATACCTATTATTGATATTGCTCTTGTTATGTTTTCAATAATCAATGATAATATACATTTGAGCATTTCCATTATTAATAAGAATAATAGTGGAACCCCATGGTGACACACTAGGGAATATGAATCCTTTATTATTATTAACCTAGAGTTTATTTATTAATTTATGCCAATCAATTAGGAGTGTTTAAAATGCAGTCGTCAAAATAAATATAGAACTAGGTGTTAGTTCTATTTAAATATAAACTACACTAATTGGGGGAATACAAGAAATGTCTTTAAGAAATATATCATCATAATCCCAAGAAATAGGAATTTCTTTGATTTGGAGTTTGAATCTAACTACTTGATATAAATATCCCTCAAGAATAGGTTGTAAGTCCCATACCACATTATTAAATTCCATTGGAAGTTCATATTTATCCTTTCAAAAAAATATGATTAGAAGATTATTCATAATATAAAACATGTATTCCCTTACTTACAAATTGATATAATATGTAAATAAAGATAACTTATTCAAGCCTAAAATCAAATCAAATTCACGTAGATGTATAATCACAATATTTTCATGAAGTATACTACCAAAAAAATCTACCAAAGAGGAGTTATAGACTTGATTTGTGATCATCATATAAGTAGGAGTTTTTAATGCTAGCTCAACATTTATTCATTTAGGTAGTGATGTGATATAATTATAAAGTTATTCAGATATAATAGATTGGTGATATCTAAAATAAAATTGGATATTTTCAATTATAAAGTGGATGGTAGGTGTACCTATCACTAATTCATGCATGTGACCTACTTCAACAGTTGCGTTCACATGATATTTCCCTTTGTCTCTAGTCATAATATCTTTTGGTACTAATTGTCTTTATTAATCCTCATCATCATGCACTAGCTTGTGTAATTCATTTACTCCATACAATTATTGAATTTGAGTATTGGTGGAAATATTTGTTTATATATTTCACTATTCCCTTTATTGAATGACCTCTTCACATAACTTTGGAATTATTTTTCCTAATATCGTTATTTTACATTGTTAAAACATTTTATATACCCGTAAAGAAATATCATGTATTCTTTATTATACGCATCTAATGTTATTTAAAATTGATTTTATTTCTTCTATGTGTTTTATTATTATAATATTCTAACAATTCTATCTTTTTTTATCACTAAACCCAAGAGAATATTTAGAGTCTCTAATTTCTAATTATAGATTTAGAGTATATCAAACAATTTGTTCATAGCTATAGTATTCTATTATAGAAAATTACTTTTGAAAACATATCCTCATTTCAATAAATAATCAATCAACATTTCCTTTACGATCAATTATAATAACTGGATTCATTCATTGAAAATCATAGGAAATTTGACTCATATATACTCAGGGATTCAACCTCCTTCATATTTAGTTACAGAAATTATCTTTATATTTTGTGTGTGATGATTTATAGGAAATTAAATAATTAAAAATACTTTATTAAAATATTACAATGGTATATATTACTTTTTCTCTACCTACATCATATTCATGATAAGATTACACCACTGATCAACTTCACATTCCAAATGATATACTGTATGGAAAACATTCCCATTTTCTAAACACCAGGGAATGTAAAATATCTTTTTAGTGGTATATATCTATTTATTAGAAATTATTAGATTATATTAACCATAGAAGGAAGGTGAATTTTTTCAAATAATAGACTCAATATTGAGTTTTTTACATAATTCCCCCTTTTGGAATATCATCATTATTTATGTTACAATTCATATCATGGGATAGTTTGGTGTGAATAAATGTAATATTTTACATTCCATATCACATTTAGTTTGGTTCATCATGAGTTAGGACATTGAATTATACATTAAATTCATAATAAACAAAATTCCTCCTTGGTGATTACATTGAATAAGACAAAGAATCATCGTGTGGGTAAAAAGTTTCATTATGAGTAATCATGTAGTCATGAAAAATCATTCATACGATTTCAAAATCATAATAATTTATTTTCAATCAATGGTATATTAGGTTTATCCTTGGGAATTCATAGTCCTAATCTATTGAAATCCTTCATAATGGTCAGTAAAGAAAATGAAAATTAACAAAATCAAATCCCTTGGTATTTTATAGCTAGGTGTTTAGTCCAAGTTCCACATATCATGCAATAGTGATGTTCGAATTAATACCCAATCTATCCATTTAAATGTTACTTCCCTTAGGTTCATGTAACAACCCCAATTTCTTTAAATCATAGATACTGTCCAATTTATAACATTAGAATAAATTAAAAGGGTTCTCATGTAAAAGGACTAATCAGTTAATCGTCCTAATGAAACATGTACATATATCACTCAAATTCTACTTTGAAAATAAAAATATAAAACATATTAAAGGAAAATATCTTTAATCCTTGAAACTCATTTAAATATTTCTTCTTCATATCTTGTTGAAATGAGACATGTAAATGGAGAACTCAAATTTACAAAAATGGTTATGTTCAATGGAAGATATTAATAGTAAACAAGGAATAATAAATATATCAAGGTAAATGACTGAAATCGCATTCATTTAATCAATAAATTGAGGATAAAATTCATCCTTGAATAATATCATGTGAAATAATCTCATTGATAGTATGAAATGTGTTTCCAATGAAGTAAATGTATAATTTTTTATGTAATGACAAATAAAATCATAATATCTTTTCCAAAAAGGCGTTTCCCTAAGACCTTTTAAACTATATATAGTCATACACAAAAACCCCATTTTATAGGGATATACAAATAGTTTGTCTCATGATACCTGTTGATGATTCCAGGGGATATATAATGTACAAACTAACCCATTAAATCATGTATAAATCATTACAACTATATTTAATGATCAATTTAATTCATAAATAATATTCCATTTCAACAAATGTATTTATTAAATAAATTATATATCATTTCAATATTTCCCCAAAACATCAAATAACACTAAATGTAGAACATCGTATATAGAAATATTATATGGTTTTACAAAATAGTAATATAAATGGTGAAAAAATATGGATATTTTAGATAAATTTAATGTTTATTTATTTAAAGAAAGTGATTGATTCAAGATAATGTTAATGACCACATAATATATAAGAGATTAAATAAGACCATTATTATTTTTAGAAATATAGGATTAATAATAATATCATGCCCATTGCAGAAATAAATAAAAATGATGTGTAATATTAAAATAATCAGTCTTTAAATATTTTTTTAGACACATTGAAATATTTAATTTGAAGAAAATCTTATATAATATTTATACCAACCAAAAAATATTTTAATGGAAAATACATTAATAAAATCCATTTGAATTTCTATATTGAATGTTGAAAATGAATATTTTAGAAGATATTATTAATATTCCATCCAAACCATTTAAAATGTAAAGTATACCATAAAAAATTCTCTGAGAAAATAAAAATGAATATTTTACAAAATTTGGAAAAATATGGACATTGGGAAAAAATAAATCTGATAAAAATAGAAATAAGATAATATTTTCTTATTGAAGTTTCATTACATGAGTAAAGGGTCAAGGAAAGGGAACAATTGTAAAAAAATATGGAAAATCCATTAATATTTAGATAATAGAAAATAAAATCAATTTATGAAGTATATATCATAGGATATCATCAATGAAAATAATAGAAATCCCAAAAAATGAGATTATAAAATACATTATTATGTATTTGGTGTATTTTAAATTGTAAACCCTTGAAATAGTAACTTAAATTGATTATGTAATCATCATTAATGACTATATATTCATTTTAAAACATAAAAGGGGTATTATATTCCCCAAATAAAAGTAAATAGGTTCTTAATAGAAAATTTTTCTTAATGGAGTAAAAATTGAGAAGAAATCTATTAACTCATGTTTCCATTAGTTTAATATGATTTAGCATCAATTATAATGTTTTTAAAAATTCTGTTAATTTATAAAAAAATATATATAGATATTTGTAATGTAATTTATGATCATTTATAACATATTATCAACTGTTCTTTAATAATCCTTCATTTTTTTCATTATTTTTTATGTTAACTTCTTTATTTTCGCATGCATGTTTTATCACATAAGTTTTGGTCCTTATAATTTTATTATGATTCCATTATATATAGAAAGTTAATAACGAAATAAATATCTTATGTATTCATGAAATCTATCTTTATTACAAACCGTGTAATTTAGAAGTGAAATACCGATCACATCACTTCATTGAGGTGGTAGTGCACATGTATGAAATAGAACCATTATCAATTCCCAACAGATTAGGAGGTAAAAAGGTTGATTTAATATTATAATTATGAAGAATAATTATTTTACAGATATCATGTATACTAATTATTTCCATATTTATAAACTTTCAAATTAAATTCTGATGAAAAATGAATTACACCACTACATGTTGATGGTAAGTTGTACGTACGCACGAGTGATGTTTTCACCTCTCATAGGATAGAAATGAGATGAATGATGGATGTACTGTAATAATATTAAAATATAAATATCCTTATGACTCTATTGATTCTTTTTGGATGGTTAAAATAAATTTAATATATGTAAAATAGTACATAAACATGAACGTACTGGTAAAGACAATTACGCCTTCTTTGGTTGACTCCCTTTAGATCATCTCTTAAGTAACTTACAATTGGTTTTTTGGGAAAGCCACAATCCATATAACTTGGATAATTATTTTTTAAATATACATATTAATGGATTTCTCAATCTAGGAATTTCAATGTGATTACTTGAAAATATATAATGCACATCCTTTTATATCTGAGGGACAAACATTCTTGTAATTTCTTAAAGTATTAAATTAATATAAATTATTAATTTTGTTTAAATGGATGAAAATATATTAAATTTTAATATAAGTTTATTATGTGTCTAAATTAACTTATACAATAATTTATTTACATGTTTTATTTATTCTTTCACCCTTATATTTTTGTTTGAACCCCTATTAACCCCTTAGAATATTATCGTAATATTAATGTTTTTTACCTTTTAAGTGTTAATAATGATTCAATAAAAGAATCAAAGACTAATAAATAGAACATAAAGTCTGTTTTAAACAATATCCATTTAAATTAGTCAAAAATAGTATTTTTTTATGAATTTTAAATTATTTATTAAAAATATTATTTATTTTAGAATATCATTAATGACATGTTTAAAACAATTCATTTAATTTGACTCTAAAAAACACATCAAAACAAATAAAGAAAAATTTCAACTTAAAAAACATCAATAAAAAGTTGTAGTTATATAAAAAAAATTTTGGACACAGTAATTCATCCTAATTCTCTTACTTTTAATATTTTTTAAAACATTTATTTTATATTTATATTAATGGAATAAATATTATGTCGGCATCACGTAAGGATTTTTGCTAATTATTAAGTCAGTAAAAATTTAAATTAATTTACTATTATAAAAATAATTTAATTATGTTCTAAATAAAATTTTATATTCATTTATAACATATTTATATCCTTATTTAATCATATAAAAGAAAATAAAATCAATATGGGGATATTTTGGAATTTAATTTACTTAAAATAATGTAAATGTCATTGTATATGCCAACTAGATCTATATGGACATATATTTGAATTTGAGATTTATATGGATGAATTAATACAATAAAATTAAATAAATATAACTCTTGTGTTAATTTTTAATGATTTATCACTTTTTTAACCTATATTACATGATTTTCCCTTTACCATTGTTATAATTTTTATTATTGTTACTATTCACAATGCCTAAAATTAAAAGGAAACTATTTAGAAAATATGAACCACTCAATTAAAAATATTGTGTTCTTTTTTTGAAATTAATTTTATAAAAGTAGAGGAAACTAACATTAATATAAATTCATAAAATTCAATGAAATTTCATTTTAGAAAAAATGTGTTTTCATGAATAAAAACTAACATATATCTAAATCTTGAAAAATAGATTTCAAATAATATTATTCCAAATCAGTTGGATCATATGTTACATTAATACCAATTACAAAATATAATTTTACATTTAATTACCTTATACATTGAATATAAAAAATAGTATAAGAAAAATGTGTATATTTCACCTTTCACTGAATAATAAATCAATTCAAAAAAATACCAAAATTTTACCCTATGATAATCTTGATATGATAATTTCAATATTAATGTTAATTTACAGGAATTAAATTTAAAAAAATTGGCTTCATGAAATTCTTCATTAAAATACAATGTATTGTGCTAATTTTTCATTAAAAATAAATTTTTTCTCTAATTAATTCTATAGGGGTTACAATATATTGTCCTTATACAAATTTCATCAATTAAATGTCCAGAATTTCACCTCATAAATATATTTGTTTAGTTAATTAAATCTTTTTCGTAAATTTCCAATATCACCCCTTCTTTATTTTGAATTCTCCAATGTACATTCACCAATCTATTTTTCTAATTCCTTAAAACTTTCTCTCTAGTGTACATGATCTTGATTGGATATTCACAGTAATATAAATCAAGTTCCAATTATGTTTTATTAATGGCGATCACATGAATTAGGTCTGGCATGTACTTCCTTAACAATTTTATATGGAAAACATCATCAACTTTAGATATTCTCATTGGCATTTCCAAATAGTAATCTAAATCGCAAATTATTTAAAAAAATTAAAATTCCTATGTATATGTGCCAAAGTTTCCAGTTAATTACGAAACCTTATAACAACCATCCATAAAGATATATTCATGTAAACTTGTTCTCCCAATTTAACATTAAAATCATTATTTTTTATCATTATAACTATTTTGACTGATTTTATCTACATTAATATGGTTATGATTAGTATTTACCTTTTCCATTATCTCCTAAGTAATTTATTTTTCAAAAAGACTTCTTTCAACAAATCCATCCTAATAAGTTAGAGTACGACATCTCTTTATATATAATGATTTATATGAAACAATTTGAATAATATAATGGAAATTATTTTTATAAAAAAATTCATAAATGGTAAATACTAATCCCATATACCATTAAAGTCATGTGAGAATGAAATAAAAATTTCTTCTAATGTGTTTAATGTCCTTCTGTATATTCCATCGATTTGAGGGTGATAAGAAGTGCTCAAATAAAACTCATTATTCATATACTTCTAAATCCTTTTCAAGAATGTTGATGTAAGTAATTGGTCATGACAAGACCTAATAGAAATAGGTCCACCATGAATTCATATAGTTATAATAATATAGTGTTTTGAAATTTAATCAAGAGGTAAATCTTATCTTGTAGTTAGAACATGTGAATATTTGTAAAGGAGGTTGACAATAACTCTTATTGATTCATAATTTCTTGGAGTATTTGATAATATGGAGGAAAATATCATAGAATTACCATCCCATTTTCTCTTAGTAATTGGTAGAGGTTTCATAACTCCTCTAGAATTCTATCTATTATACTTCACCTATTTAGAAACCAAAAATTATTACACATAATAAATAATTTTTTGCTTCATATTATCACACCCAAAATGGTCAATCAAATATCTATAAATCATAGTGCTACCTGGGTGTATAGAAAAATTCAAGATAGGGGTATCCTATAATAATTCCGTTTCCATATCATGTATATATAGAACACATAGAATATTCCCAAAATTCAGAATTCCATCATCATATATGAATTCTACCAATTTTCCTTCATTCACATATTTAAATTCAATTTAAAAAATCAGATCATCAGAATGGGAATGTTTTATCTTTTCAAATAAATTTGTTTTCACAAATTATTTTAAAATGAAATGATATTCCCCTTAGTAATAATCAAACCCATCCTTAGTAAATCCATGAATACAAGAACCCTATCGGTCCTCAATTTTTTTGGGACTCTATGATCTTTCCTTCTCAATGCATATTCTACTTTATTTTCCTTCCATGGGGGTTATTTTATTGAGAAAAAATAATAATCGTGTAGCTCAATCCATTGCCTTTTCATTATATTAATAATACATTATGAAAATGTGTATTTTATCATTTTATGGTATTTTTATATATCAAATAATTCAATATAGATATAATTATTCCATGTATTTATAGAGAATATTACATCTTCCAACTCAAGAACATGAGTTGAATAATTTTTATCATGAGCCTTAAACTGCCCTGATGCATAGAAAATAACTTTATTCATTAGTGTGAAGTAAAAACCAACTAACTTCATCAAAGAGTCGCTATATTTCCCAAATCAATAATTTTATGATATTAGAATCAAAATCTATGAATCTAAAAATCTCTACATAAATTAATCAAACATTCTTTTCATTAATTTGTCAATATAAACTTTACCAATGTATTTTTACTCTTGGTTTATGGGTAAAAATCTGGGAAACATTTTAAACAAATCACTAATAATAACATAATAATTAATTGAAAATATATACCTTAATTATGTATGATTTTATAAGATATTATTTAACTGCCTTGGTCTTAATAGGATCTACTAAGATTAAATCCATTGAGATAATAGGGCTAAGAAAAAGAAAAATTTTAAAGCCATTATTTTCACTTGTTAAATTTCCCATATAAATCAATTACTCTAACGGTATAAATAATGAACTAAAATTGATTCTCATGATCCTCGAAGATTTTAGAGTAAAACAATATATCATCAATAAAAACAAAAAAACTATCAAGCTATTTCTTGAATGCTCTTTTCATTTGAACCGTAAAAAATAAGGGTGAAATAGTTAATATATATAGAATTAATATAAACTCATAATTTCTATACCTCATACAAAATGTTCCCTTAGTATAATAATCATTCTTTTCACAAAATTCATGATAACCGAATTTTTTTTAATCATTTCAAAATATTGATCTCTGTAATGTTAATTGAACAAGTCATCAATTCATGGTAGATGACACATTTTATTTATAGTAGAAGAATTTATTTCTCTTTAATAAATGCACATATTCATAGATCCAAAATTATTCTTAAAAAAGATAAATGTATCCTTAAATTGAAAATCTAGGTTCTATAAATTCCTTATCAAAAAACTCCTATATATTTTTTTCAAATGAACTAATTTCATAGTGACAGTTCTATAGGGAATCTTCAACATTGGTCTCGCATAATGGAGTAAATCATTGTAAATGATCATTATTTTCAATATTATGTTTGTGTAATCCACTTGGAAAATAACTTATGCATTTATATATAATAGGTATGTAATCAAATTAAAGATAAATTTTTTCATCAGTATATTTTGTTTGATATTATTCAGTAATAACCTAATTCATAATTTCTAGTAGAGGTGGATCTAGACATAAATCATATTGTTGGTCGGAGTGGACACTCAAGAGGGGGGTGAATTGAGTTCCAATTAAAATTTCTGATAAAAACAATTTCTATTAAAAACCCCCAATTTCAAAAACAGATTAAACTGTAGTGAATTTATACCGATTATAAAGGTTCAATTAGTTTCTCAAAGATTGATTACTTCTCAGTTAACTTAATCTTATGATTAATTTAACTTTTGAAACTAACTTACTGGTTTACAATAAATATAAACACTTGCGAGTTTAACTATCAAAGTAGCCTTGAAAATAAATTATATTTCAAAGTAATAGCAGCGGAATATGAAATAGATATGTATTGTATGGATATAAACGTTAACTAAAAACACATAGGAGTTAACCAAGAGGTTCAGTCTCAAGTCAAGACTTTGTCCTCTCAAAAGATTATATAAGGATGATCCACACCCTGGATCGGGGTTCAACAGTTTACAACTGTCCAGGTCCAAGACCTCTACCACTGTTATCCGTGGGAAACAAAACAACAGCAACCAGCTATCCAGGTCACACACAACCTCTACCACTATCCACAGTGGGAAAAAGAATGAAAGGATAGTGAGTGGGGATTTACAAATCCTCCGGTTAAGGTTCAGGAGACAGTGTTTGTGTAAAACACAACAGATAACACACACTGCTTGTAATGTAAAAAAGTAAATCACAGAGATAAATATTTAGAGATTAAAAATGGCTCTAGTGATCTTCGTGTAGCTCTTGACTCCTTTTGTTGATTAGAATTTGTTCTGAGTCTTCTTCTGGTTTTTTTCTGGAAAACAGAGTACCATCTGCTTCCTTGACTTCCAGGTTCAGCTTGCTTATCAGCTCAAGGAATGATGAGTTTTGTGTGGTTCTTCTTTAACATAGATTGCTTGATGTATTCTCTATGTTCTGGAGGCTGGTAGTAGTAGTCTCGTGAGTGTAAGTTCTCCAGTTGATCTTGGCACGTTTTGAGCTTGATCGCAAGTGTGTTCTGTGTGCTTGATCTCTTTTAGTCTATTTTCTCTCACTTTCTTTTGGATACATACACGATGTCCTCTTTATGCCCCTTTTTGTCTTTTTGAGAAGATGGAATGATTATACTTTATGATCGTACTTTGTACGGTTTCCTGAAATGGCAACATAAATCATCTAATAACATTAAATGCATCAAAAGTAACAAATGTAACCGTTAGTATAATAAACAAATAGTGTCGAGGATATAGGATTTGACTCCGTAGTTCATTATAGGTAGCCGTTTGATTGTAGACGTGTACGGTTGACTCGGTGTAGGGATCTTCCATCGGTAGCTCATCAAACTCTTATCAGTGGCTCTTATCGGTAGCTCTTATCGGTAGCTCTCTGTGCATCGGTAGCTCTCTGTGTGCATCGGTAGCTCTAGCTATCGGTAGCTCTGGCTATCTTTATCTCTGGCTATCGGTAGCTCTGGATATCGGTAGCTCTTGCTATCGGTAGCTCTAGCTATCGGTAGCTCTGGCTATCGGTAGCTCTGGCTATCGGTAGCTCTGGCTATCGGTAGCTCTGGCTATCGGTAGCTCTGGATCTTATGCAAACCACATCTAATTGACTTAGAATTGTTTCAAAGCTTGTATAAACAAGGATAATCGAGATTAACATAAATCAGAGATTATTTAAACATTATTATTAAATTGATCACTGATTTGAAAGAATTAAAATGTAGATCATCAGTAATTGAGAATAGCATAATATATGAACACATAATTGGGATTATCAAAACAGGTGAGGTCAACAATCTCCCCCTTTTTTATGATCACAACTTATGATATGACCAAGAATAGTGAGAATATAGTATAAGAGAATATAACATTTATATTGGAATTTCTCAAAGAAAGAAGTATCAGAGGAAATAGAGGAAATAGTAATAGAATGAGATAGAGCAAAAATTATCATAGTTAGTATTAAATACAATAGGATCAGAGATAAGTTTTGAGAGAATTGGTACCAAAGAATGAAATGTAAGAATAGTATCAAAGGCTCAAATTTCTCCCCTTTGATATTTCTCCTCCTCTTTATAGTTTATGTCTCCCCCTTTCTTTCTCTTTCTTTATATGTTTCTCCCCCTTTCTGATAATCAAAAAGTGGAAAAAAAACATAGAAAACTGATAAACAGAGAGAGTGTAAAGAGAAGCATGTGTATTAGACCAGACAAAACATACATAAACAGAATAGAAAAGAAAAGGGAAAAAAATTCCTATCAAACAGCCTGACCACTTTAGCAATCCGGATCTTCAACATGAGATTTGCCTTTTGGATCAAAAGAGGAGGCAGGTGGTGAGGATGTGAGTGAGGGATTTGGAATCCCAGAAATGATCACAGGAGGCTGAGCCATTGATACAGTGCCTGGCCTGTATTGGGAAGTTTGTTGAGTGATCATAGGTGTGAGGCTTCAGATGGCCTGAGCAAGAGTCATCTGGACTGGAGACTCAGTAGAGGCAGAGGCAGGCAAGGCAGGAGGGACAATAACTGGTCTGGCATCAACATGCAAAAAGGGAAGCAACAGATTTCTGAAATCCATAGTGATTCCTCCTCCTCTTTCCATTGTAGATATAAAATCATCTTTGTTCTCCATAAATTTTTCTAAGGAAGGAGTCATCTGCCTTAGCTTTCTCACTTGTTCTCGGAAGGCTTGAGTGACAGGGGGTAACTTCATGTTTTCCAACATTATCTTGAAATGATGGGTGAGTTGTTGCTTGGTAAAAATCCTTTGGAAATAGTAATCCACCTTGTTCTTGATTTCCTCCTAAGAGGAAGAGGCCTCTTTTATATGGTTGTGGACGATTGTCACTATTTCCCTGACTGAATCTCTTGTAGAGAGCACTACTCGGCTTAGATCTGATGAGTCCACAGATCCACTGGTTGAAATAGAACCAAGCTCTTCCTTCATCATAGCTCATAGTTGATTCAAATCAAATGCAGGTTTTGATGCTAGAGGACCAACCGAGAAAGATACAGTTTCTTTGAAAATTTTGGCCAAGCCACTAATCAGAGTTTGCAGTTGAGAGTCCTGCTTTTTAACATGATCCTTTATAGAAGATTTGAAATCTTAAAATACTGAGACCATTTGGCTTACAACACTTTTTACATAGGCTAAATCCTTATCAGCTTGAGGCTTTGAGATCATGTAAGAATCTAAAGCAGTAACAGACTTCTTTAAGGCTTCAAGATCTGCTTCTATTCTAGAAGATTGGGTCTGGCACTCTTTGACTGCTTCCACTAGCTCACCCATAAAAGTTGATAGATTGAAACCAAGAGAAAGCTCAAGAGATTGTTCTAACAACTTCATTTCTTCACGGAAATAGTGCTTCATCTCAGTAACTGAGGCACTAAAGGATTCTTTAAGCTCATGCTTCAGGGATTCGAGATCAGACTTTGTAACAAAATCAGTAGGAGCAACTATAGTAGATATTCTTGCAGAAGCTAAACTGACTACTGAATCATTCATGACTGATTGAATCGAGGAAAATAAAAAAGATTCCATTGTCTTTACTTCTTCTACAAAACTGACTTTGAGATTTTCTTTCAGCACATCTAAATCATGTACTCGGACCACATCATCAGGTAATAACTCAGAATTTATGTCATAGCTGATCTTTGGTCAATTCAAGGATACTTCATTATCCGAATCAGGATAATCCAAACCAGAGACTATAAAACCTGGGTCTTCTACCCAGTCTTCAATCTCAACATCCACTGTTACATTTCCACGATTGGAAAGATGCTCCCCCTCAATGGGTGCATTCTTATGTACAACAACTACATTCTCTGCTAGTCTTTCTTCATCAGAATCTTCCACAACAATTTCCATCTCAGCAGCAGTAAGGAGATGTTCTGGAAAAGGTACAGCTTCTTCTCATTCATTTTCTACTTCAGCAGTAGGCACAACTGAGTTTCCAATCAATGGACTCAGACTCAACCTAGAAGAATCAAACGATTCAGATACATTATCTTTTTCTCCTTCTTGCTGAGGAACTGGCTGGTCTTCCTCACGAATAGATAACACTTCTTCTACTTTTCCTTTTCTTGAGTATACAAACTCAGTAACAGGACGTGGGGGCAAGTCTGGATCTCCTCCAATATCCATAGGAGTTTCTTCTTCTTCTTCTTCTTCTTCTTCTGACTCATCACTGTACTCGGGTTCCTCTTCATCAGGTCCTAAACCTGGATCTCTTTTATCCTTTGGCCTTGAAGGATAATCCACAGGATTAAATTTATCATACACCTTCTGGTCATCACTGACCCATTCTCCTTTCCACGAGTTCCAATTGATTTTCATGTACTTACAAACTGTAGTAGTGATACAGAAGTTATTGTTAACTACAACTGTCTCATCCTGAGACTCAGCTATCCCTTTCACTTTTATCATCACAGAGATCATTTTGGCAAAGAATAAAGAATTAGTCTTTGATTTCGGCCTAATCATGTCTTCCATTTGACTCAACAGCACTCTGCACAGATTAACTTTCACACCATGTCTTAACAGATGTAAAAGATAAATATCTTGATATCTCAGATTAGAAAAATCACCTCTCCTCGGTATCAAAACATGTTGAACAAATTTGAAAAGCAATCTGTTCTCTCCATCCAATTAAGTAGCAACCACTTGCCTTTGACTTCCATTACCCGTTAGTTCTTTTAAAGCGGTCTCATAGTCAAAGATGTTGCAGGTAGGTGGAATTGCTCTTGAGACATACCCGGATACACCTCCATGCGGGACTTTTAAACATTCCTCCCACTCTACTAAAGAAAATGACATTTCTTTTCCATTTAAAAAAGAACTTACCTGATTCTCATTCTCAGACTTCTCGAAGCTTACGAATTCGTAGAACTGTTTCACTAGCTTCGGGTAGTAGGGACCATTGTTATTTGAAAAACAATCTACCCATTTCTGATCTTCCAGAATTGCAAGCACCAACGACTTGCTTGGTAGCAGCCAATCTACGCATATCTCCTTTTCAATCACAATATCTCTATTCTGCAAATGAGGGTTTACTGGTCGCTTTCCCGACCTAGTTCTGAAATTACTTCCACGAGCTTCTTGCTGCACTTTCTGCATCTTTGTTTTAGGCTCTACACTGTCATCTCTGCTGGCAGGAATCTTGGTTTTTTCCATCACGGATTTAGGGTTCTCAGTCGATTAGGGAGCAGGATTCAAAGGTGAATGGTTTTGGGTCCGGTGGAGTGAGAAGCGGTTTAGGCTTAGTTTTATCATGTAGGAATCATAAATAAATGAATAAAGTAAAATAAAAAAAAGATTCATATTCTTGGCGGCAGACAGAAGTTTTAAAACATTGCATCGGTGAGAATTGATCATTGGTGAGAATTTCAACATCGGTGAGAATTGATCATCGGTGAGAATTTCAACATCGGTGAGAATTGATCATCGGTGATAATTTCAACATCGGTGAGAATTGATCATCGGTGAGAATTTCAACATCGGTGAGAATTGATCATCCCCAGCTCGTGCCTAATGTAACTTAACCTATTAGAACTTAAAGGTTGAGTGAAAATATCGACCAATTGATGTTCAGTGCCAATAAATTCAAGAGTAATATAACCTTTTTGATAATGATCTCTCAGAAAATGATGTCTTACATCTATGTGTTTGGTTATAGAGTGAGATACAAGGTTCTTAGATATGTTTATTGCACTAGTGTTGTCACAGTTAATTGAAACATGTTTAAACTCAAATCCATAGTCCAATAAAGTGTGTTTCATCCACAGAATTTGTGCACAGCAACTACCAGCAGCTATATACTCCACTTCGGCAGTAGACAATGCAACTGAGTTCTGTTTCTTACTACACCATGACACTAGGGATTTCCCAAGTAAATGAAATGTTCCAGATTTGCTCTTCCTTTCTAACTTACATCCAGAAAATTCAGCATCTGAATAGCTAGTTAGGTCAAATGATTGTCCTTTTGGATAAAACAAACCTAAATGTACAGTATGCTTAAGATATTTAAAAATCCTTTTAACAGCCAGTAAGTCTGATTCTTTAGGATTAGCTTGAAATCTAGCGCACATACATACACTGAACATAATTTCTGGTCGACTAGCTGTAAGATAAAGTAGGCTCCCAATCATACCTCTGTAATTAGTTTGATCCACTGGTTTCCCAGCTTCATCTGTATCCAACTTACAGGTAGTACTCATAGGTGTATCATTTTCCTTAATACTATCCAATCCAAAACATTTTAAAAGATCTTTTGTATATTTACTTTGATTTAGAATAATTCCATCTCTAGTTTGAAAATTTTGAAAACCAAGAAAATACTTAAGCTCTCCCATTAAGCTCATTTCTAATTCATTTTGCATATTTTTTTAAAAATCAGTACATAGAGAGTGTTTAGAAGATCCAAATATAATATCATCAACATAGATTTGTACAACTAAAACATATTTAGAAATTCTGTTAATAAAAAGAGTTGGATCAGCAATCCCTTTAGTAAAACCTTTTGAAATAAGAAAATTGCCGAGTCTATCATACCAAGCTCTTGGAGCTTGTTATAAACCATATAAATATTTAGAAAGTTTAAAAACTTGATTTGGAAAATGAGGGTTTGTAAACCCAGGTGGTTGTTCCACATAAACATCTTCAATTATAAAACCATTTAGAAATGCACTTTTGACATCCATTTGATATAACTTGAAATTCAGATGTGATGCATATGCAAGTAAGATCCTAATAGCTTCTAGTCGAGCTACAGGTGAAAAAGTTTCTCCATATTCTATACCCTCTTCTAGACTATATCCCTGTGCAACTAGTCTAGCTTTGTTTCTACCTATGTTTCCTGATTCATCAACTTTATTTCTAAAAACCCATTTTGTGCCTATTGTCAAGGTGTCCTTGGGTCTGTCAACTAATTCCCAGACATTGTTTCTTTCAAATTGATTCAACTCTTCTTGCATGGCTATTACCCAGAATTCATCATTGATAGCATCATTGATATTTTTGGGTTCTAGCTGTGACAGAAAAACTTGATGTTCAACCTGGTTCCTTAGAGAAGCTATAGTTTGTGTTCCTCTATCAAGATTACCAACAACAGCATCTAAAGGATGATTCTTTAGAATATTAGTTGATTTGGTAAAGGTTGGACTAGAAACTTCAGGTTCATCTATAGGTTCGGGTTCAACAGAAGCAGATTCTGGAAAAAGTCCAGAACTGGATGTTTTTATAACAGGTTCTTTATATTTATCATTAAGTTCCAGAATAGAAAAATCTTCTTCAAGATTCTCAAGAGAGGTTTTAGGCTCATGTGGATCAGTTTCATCGAATTTGATGTGAACAGATTCTTCCACACATTTGGTTCTCTTTTTGAAAACTCTATAAGATTTACTTGAAATAGAGTAACTTAGAAAAATTCCTTCATCGCTTTTGGGAGCAAACTTATCCAGATTATCTTTAGTATTAAGTATAAAGACTTTGCAACCAAAAACTCTGAAGTAATTAACCTTAGGCTTTCTATTGTTCCACAACTCATAAGGGGTTTTCTTAAGAACAGTTCTGATCAAGACTCTATTGATAACATAACAAGCTGTATTAACAGCTTCAGCCCAAAAGTAAATAGGCAGTTCATATTCATTGAGCATGGTTCTAGCTATTTCTTGAAGGGTTCGGTTTCTCCTTTCTACTACACCATTTTGTTGGGGTGTCCTAGGGGCATAGAAATTGTGACTATATCCATTGTGTGAGCAATAAGATTCGAACTCATGATTTTCAAACTCACGACCATGATCACTTCTTAGGGTTTTAATCTTAAGTCCACTAAGGTTCTCTACAGACTTGGAATATTTAATAAAGTAAGGACAAGCTTCACTTTTGTGAGCTAGAAAGTATACCCAAGTATATCTAGAAAAGTCATCTACAAGAACATAAACATAATGCTTCCCATTTAAACTAGAAACTCTTGATGGTCCAAACAAATCCATGTGAACCAACTCAAGTGGTTGAGAAGTTGAGACTTCTTTCTTTGATTTAAAAGAAACTTTGTGTTGTTTTCCCTTTTGACAGGGATTACACACTTTGTCATTTGGGAATTCTAATTTAGGTAAGTCTCTAACTAAGTTTTTCCTAGCCAGTTTTCTGAGTGTGTGAATGTTGCAATGTCCTAATCTTCTGTGCCATAGCCAAGATTATTTATGAAAAGCATTCAAACAAGAAATATTTGGTTTGGCTAACGAATTTAAATCAACAACATAAACATTTTCATTCCTTAGAGCAGAAAATACTAAAGATTTTTTGGAGTTAAAAACATCACACGAGTCATTTTCAAACATGACATTGAAACCATCGTCACATAATTGAGATATACTAAGAAAGTTATATTTAAGTCCATCAACGAATAAAACATTAGAAATTAATACTAAGTCAGTGTTACCAATCTGGCCTAGGCCGATGATTTTTCCATTAGAGTTGTCACCAAAGGTGACATGACCTCCATCAACCTTTATTAAGCTCTTGAAGCAAGAATAATCTCCAGTCATGTGTCTTGAGCACCCACTATCTAAATACCATAACTTCTTGTGACAGCTGTTCAAGCAGGTATCCTATAAAACAGATTTAAACAGGAAATGAATTTGGTACCCAGATTTTCTTGGCTCGAGATAGGTTAGCAATCAGGGCTTTAGGTACCCAGATTTGTTTTATTGGTTTTATAAAATTAACAGAAGTAACTGATTTTGAAAGATGGACTTTATTTGTTCTATAACCATATGAATATCCTGTTGAGGCATATGAATTTCCAAAACTGGAACTAGCAATATTTTTTCCAGACTTTGGAATAAATCGGGTTCTGGTGAACTGTCTCTGTCCTGGTTGGTATCCTAAACCAGTAGTATATCTTGGTGCAACTTGCTTTCCTAGCATTTGAGTTAGATCATCCTTTCCATTTGTGAATTTTTCTAAATCCTTTCTAAGTTTCTCATTTGACAGTTTCAGTTCTGTATTTTCCTTTAGTAGTTGAGAATTCGTTCCCTTTTCTATATCAAGATCAGATTTATGCTTAACACTTAAAGCATACTGTTTCTTTAAACCTTTGTATTTCTCTTTAATCTCATTACAGGTTTCTTCCAACATATCACAGTACTCAAATAGTTCAGATTTTGACATGTTTTCCGAATCAGAATCATCTCTAGAATAATATGAATTTAAAACAGGAGTGTGAGATGTTACCTCAGAAGTATTTGTCATGAGACACATGTTGGCTCGATTTCTTTCAGAGTCCGAAGATTTGGCTTCACTAGTACTGTCTTATGAAGCACTCCAGGTAGCCTTCATGGATTTCTTGTACATCTTGTCTTCGTAATCATATTTATTTTTGAATTTTAACTTTGGACGGTCTGCTTTGATATGTCCTTTTCGCTTGCATTCATAGCAGACAACTTCATCAGTCCTGTCAGCCTTCATCCAATCCTTTTTCCATTTGCCTTGTTGATCATACTTTCCTTTGTAATTCGTTTTCATAAAGAATTTCTTTTTGCTATAAAACTTCTTGAATCTCCTGGCTATTTGAGCCATCTTGGCATCACTGTCAGATTCTGAATTTTCACTCCTTGAACTCTCAGTCTCCATTTATAGTTTATCCTTGACTTTACTCTTAAAGGCAGTAGTTTTAAACGCTACAGATTTTCTTTTGGGTTTCTCATCTTCTTCTTTATTTACTTTAAGTTCTTCTTCATACATCATCTGCTTACCAATTAACTCCTTGACAGGCAGTGCTCCAATGTCACAGGATTCTCTAATTGAAACGGATGTACCTATCCATCTATCTGGCAAACATCTCAGTATTCTCATAATTTGTTCTTTTGCAGGAACAATCTTTCCGAGTGAGCTCATTGTGTTTACTATCTCATTGAACCTGAGATACATGTCAGAAATAGGTTCATCAGGCTTTATTTTGAAATTATCATATTTAATAGTATAAGTGTTTAATCTCATTTCTTTAACATTAGTTGTTACTTCGTGAGAAACAGCCAAGGTATCCCAAATTTCAAAAGCAGTTTTAGATGAAGAAATTCTATTAAATTCTTCATCTCCTAGAGCACAATACAGAGCATTCATAGCTTTACAATTATTATTGTAAGCAGTCTTTGTAGGTTCATCCCAAGTAGATCTATCAGTAGTGGGAACTTTATATTCAGATTCAATAGAAGTCCAAATATCAAAACTCATGATTTCTAGATGAATTTTCATTTTAAGTTTCCACTGAGCATAGTTATTTCCATTAAAGAAAGGTGTCTGGTTAGTAGCAGCACCCTCAAGTCTATTATCCATTATAAACAAAATTTAAAGAGATAAAAATTTAGAAATAACAGAAATTTTAAGAACTTTAAAATACAACTAAAATCACAGTTTAAAACAGAGTAATTTAGAAGATATTAATAATCCTCTGATACCAAATGTTGGTCGGAGTGGACACTCAAGAGGGGGGTGAATTGAGTTCCAATTAAAATTTCTGATAAAAACAATTTCTATTAAAAACCCCCAATTTCAAAAATAGATTAAACTGTAGTGAATTTATACAGATTATAAAGGTTCAATTAGTTTCTCAAAGATTGATTAGTTCTCAGTTAACTTAATCTTATGATTAATTTAACTTTTGAAACTAACTTACTGGTTTACAATAAATATAAACACTTGCGAGTTTAACTATCAAAGTAGGCTTGAAAATAAATTATATTTCAAAGTAATAGCAGTGGAATATGAAATAGATATGTATTGTATGGATATAAACTTTAACTAAAAACACAGAGGAGTTAACCAAGATGTTCAGTCTCAAGTCGATACATAGTCTTATCAAAAGATTATATAAGGATGATCCACACCCTGGATCGGGGTTCAACAGGTTACAACTGTCCAGGTCCAAGACCTCTAACTCTATTATCCGTGGGAAACAAAACAACAGCAACCAGCTGTCCAAGTTACACACAACCTCTACCACTATCCACAGTGGGAAAAATAATGAAAATATAGTGAGTGAGGATTTACAAATCCTCCAGTTAAGGTTCAGGAGACAGTGTGTGTGTAAAACACAACAGATAACACACACTGCTCGTAATGTAAAAAGTAAATCACAGAGATAAATATTTAGAGATTAGAAATGGCTCTAGTGATCTTCGTGCAGCTCTTGACTCCATTTGTTGATTAAAATTCGTTCTGAGTCTTCTTCTGGTTTTTGTCTGGAAAACAGAGTACCATCTGCTTCCTTGACTTCCAGGTTCAGCTTGCTTATCAGCTCAAAGAATGATGAGTTTTGTGTGGTTCTTCTTTAACATAGATTTCCTGATGTATGCTCTATGTTCTGGAGGCTGGTAGTAGTAGTCTCGTGAGTGCAAGTTCTCTAGTTGATCTTGGCACGTTTTGAGCTTGATCGCAAGTGTGTTCTGTGTGATTGATATCTTTTAGTCTATTTTCTCTCACTTTCTTTTTGATACATACACGATGTCCTCTTTATGCCCCTTTTTGTCTTTTTGAGAAGAAGGAATGATTATACTTTATGATCGTACTTGGTACGGTTTCCTGAAATGGCAACATAAATCATTTAATAACATTAAATGCATCAAAAGTAACAAATGTAACTGTTAGTATAATAAACAAATAGTGTCAAGGATATAGGATTTGACTCTGCAGTTCATTATAGGTATCCGTTTGATTGTAGACGTGTACGGTTGACTCGGTGTAGGGATCTTCCATCGGTAGCTCTTCAAACTCTTATCGGTGGCTCTTATCGGAAGCTCTTATCGGTAGCTCTCTGTGCATCAGTAGCTCTCTGTGTGCATCGGTAGCTCTGGCTATCGGTAGCTCTGGCTATCGGTAGCTCTGGATATCAGTAGCTCTGGCTATCGGTAGCTCTGGATATCAGTAGCTCTGGCTATCGGTAGCTCTGGCTATCGGTAGCTCTGGCTATCGGTAGCTCTGGCTATCGGTAGCTCTGGCTATCGGTAGCTCTGGCTATCGGTAGCTCTGGCTATCGGTAGCACTGGCTATCGGTAGCTCTGGCTATCGGTAGCTCTGGCTAGCGGTAGCTCTGGCTAGCGGTAGCTCTGGCTATTGGTAGCTCTGGCTATCGGTAGCTCTGGCTATCGGTAGCTCTGGCTATCGGTAGCTCTGGCTATCCGTAGCTCTGGCTATCGGTATCTCTGGCTCTTATGCAAACCACATCTAATTGACTTAGAATTGTTTCAAAGCTTGTATAAACAAGGATAATTGAGATTAACATAAATCAGAGATTATTTAAACATTATTATTAAATTGATCACTGATTTGAAAGAATTAAAATGTAGATCATCAGTAATTGAGAAAAGCATAATATATGAACACATAATTGGGATTATCAAAACAGGTGAGGTCAACACATATAATGAATTACCTCCTCTAAATTAAAGTAATTATACATCCCCATCCCAAATAATAATTTTATTACCATATTAATAAATTTTTTCTATAATATTTTTAAATCCAATCCATACCATTGATTATATCAAAATAAAACATATGTAAAATAATATATTCTATAAATAATGTTGGTTTATGTGTCATAACTCTAACTAAATAAAATATCCTTGTTTTCATGAGACATCTACTGTTATTTTTGACTGAAAACTCCCTACTTTATATTATTGGTAAATATCAAATATTATTATAAAACATGGAAGATATAAAATATTAGGAATATCTATAATCATTAAAATAATTGGCTAAATTTTGGGCTATAATCAAAGTACATATCACCAAATCTTTGGGAACATCAAACTCCGCATTAGAGATCACATAATCGTAGAATTATCACCATATCCTATTCATTGGAAGGTTACCTTCATGATTAGAAAATTGGTATGAATAATTCCCCATATTCGACAGTCAATTTAGTTGAAAATATTCGTTCATTTCTTACCATGGATTAATTATCCACATAAAACATATCTATTCACCTGAAATAAACTCACATTCTTTATAATACTTTTCTAGATAACTTGATCTATGATTTTCATATTATGAAAATTACATTGTTCTATTATTTTTTAATACATATTTTTTTATTGGTGGTTATTTAGACTATTTTTCTATTGATTTCTCTTTAAGATAGAGGTTTTAGAAAATTCATTCTCTATTTTTTTGGAACATAATATTATTTTATCTTATGATGAATATGTTTGTAAAAAAATTCTAACTGGAAGTTTAGACTAAGGTAATTAATGAAATAGTCAATATTTCACTATCTAAGACTCTAAAATCCATATGATATATTTCAATTCATGTAAATTTATACTCATACATTACAAAAAAAATTTATTCCTTTTTCATTATGTTCACTAACTTAATCTTCAATTTAGATTGTTTCCCTCGAAGGAAAAAATTGTAAGATAATGTTAATTAAAAAACTATTTATTCTATGTATTATATTTTTTCTTCCTCCCTGGTGTTCAAGATCAATAACTATCTTTTATAAGAATTTTCTATATGATTATACACTTACATAATATCCTATTAAGATTAATTAAATCAAAACATCCGTAATATATTTTCTGGAGTACTAATCCATAACTGAGCGACCAATGTATTATTAGTTTCACCAAAACATGGAGTCTTTTGTCACATGAAATGATCCAATATAGGTGAATAAAGTCATGGAGCATCAAATTTCTCCATATATTCCAGGTTATTAGAAATAATGTGGTTCAGTTACCCTAATATAGCCATGATCTTATTACCTCCAACACCAGTTGAATTTGATTACTCAGTAAGGAAATTCCTACATTTACCATCGGTCTTTATTTTAATTATTTTGTTTCCATAAATATGAAATGAAAGGAAATATGTTGAATTATAATCATCCTGAATATCGATCCATAAAAAATCCATCTACTTGTAAAATTTATCAAATACGTTAATGAATTATCATAATTATTATATTAGTTATGTTCAATTAAATCATATTCACATGGTTTCTAATAAACATCCTGTTATACCAAGTTTAAAAATACAAAATCTGATAAATTAGTGCTAGTGACATAATTATTACAAAGTCATAAGATAAATGTGAACTTATCATAGTAGACCGATAATTTTAGTAGTTTTAAAGAACCTGATACATACATGATTCCCATTTTTATTCGAAATAAAATATAAAAAAATAAAAAAATAAAATGTATAGATTTCTCCAAAATCATTCGATGATTTATTCTAGATATCCTAGGAAAAGAAAACAATATAAGTTTGGTAAAAAATTCTCAATATTGTTTATGTAAAATGGATTCTATATTAGTAAATAAGTCATAATCTATACTAGAAGGTAAATAATTGAAATCACACGCCATTTGATCAACCAATTGAGCAACAAATGTAGTCATTGATAACATCAATTGAAATAAAATCATGATTGATAATAAACAAATTTTGAAGGAAGTAAATGAATAATTTTTTTTCCTTCTATCACACTTCATGATATAATTACCACCAAGTCCTTACTTCAAGATAGTTTAAAAATATGGGTATGCATAAAATTGTAAACCATCTACTAAGTCTAGATAACTAGTTTTTCTCATGAGACATATTGACGTATTTTGGGGATATATAATATATATTCCATCCTATAACATTATTTCCAATACATCGATCACATATTATTTTATCACTTTAATTCATAATCAATAAGGTTTATCGACAAATCTCAGTATTGAATAATGAATATAAAATATCTATATCTTCCTAGTAAATAAATTAACATTGAATATATTAAACCTCATGTAGAAATGGTTTATGGTGTATGAAATAATCATATCCATGATAAAAAAATAAAATGGATAATTAATATAAATTTAATTTCCAATGTTCATAATAATTTTAATATTTCATTATTATGTTAAAGATATCAAAATTAACAAGATAAAAAATATGACCATCAATTTATAAGAAATATAGGTGTAGTAATAAAATCATGTTATTTAGATAAATAAAGTAAATAGAAGTAAAATATTAAACAATTCATTCATTAAAAATAATTTTATAACCATTTAAAACATTTAGAAGAAGCTAAATAGCATAAAATAGTAATATCATTGGGAAAATTAATTAACACTATATACATTAAAAAAATCCTTTATAAATTTTTTAAAGAAATTAAATAATGGAACATTCAAAAAACATTATAAATATTTATTTTAAAAGATTTCAACGTTCTCAAATAACATAAAATTTCTTTTGAGTAAATAAATATTTATTTTGAAAAAAAAATAAAAAATATTGACATTGATGAAAAATAAATACGTTAAAAAGAAAAATATGATCTGATTTTCTTTTAAAATTTCATTTTATAGATTTATGTTTAAAAGAAGATATATTTTTGAATATAATATATTAACACCATACATATTTAAATGATAATAAAATATATGGGGTTTATAAAGGATATATCATAAGATTCCTTCAATTATATTAAGTGGAATGCCAAAAAATGAGATTCTAATGTAAATTAATACCTTTTGGTATCATTTAAATTGTAACCCCCTAATAGAGTAGCTTTAAATGAAAATTTAATATTCATGTATAATGGTAATTTCATTTTGAATATATCAAATGTTATTATATAAAAACATAAAAGAAAATAGGTATATAATACCAAATCTCTCTCAATGGAGTAGAAATTGTGATGAAATCTCTTACCTCGTGTTTCCCCTAGTAAAAAATAATCCAGCTTCTTATAGAATGTTTTAAAGCATTTTATAAATTTATAAAAAACATATTCATATTTACAATATCAAATATCATCCCCGTATAACAGCTTATCTCACATTCATTAACAAATTTTGATTAATATCATTATTTGGGGGGTGTCAAATGCTTTATTTTATCATACATGTTTTGCAAGTAATTTCTAGTCATTATAAAATAATTATGGTTCTATAATCCCACAAATTTTATGAATCATTTAACTATAATATATATATCCATTAATTATATCCTTATAACCATCTATGAAAAGTGGAAATGTAAAATTCATAATGGTGCTTCATGGAGGTGGTAGTCCACACATACGTATTAGTGACACTATCATTTTCAAATAGATTTGAAGGTAAAAAGGTGATTATGTAATTAGAAATCCAAAGGAATAATTATTTCATAATTATAATATATAATCTATAGTTTAATTTTTATAACTCTTCCAGTAAGATCATGGTGAAAAATGATTTATAACACTTTTTGGTGATAGTAAGTTGTACATACGAACAAGGGATGTTTTCACGTTATGTGGGATAAAAAATTGGTGGAAAATAGTTGTACCATAATACCAATAAAATATAATTATTTTGGTGATATGTGAGTTATTATTTTAGGATAGTTACATTATATTTAATGTAGAAGATGAAATAATTATGGAGGAATCTGAAATGGTGATTACCTCTTCTCTGGAATATTTCCTTTAGATATCCCCTTAATAGAAATAGGGTTCATCTATTGGGTAAAAAATCACTTGAAAACACAAATAATTATATTTATCATATAAATTTTTAGGTAACAGTTGATATAGGTAGCTCAATTTTGTGTAACATCAAGAGAGAATGGATTCCATTTTATAAGTGAGGGGAAGGACATTTAGAGAATTCATTAATGTTCTTAATTAATATAAATTATTTTCCTTGTCAAAATGGATCCAAATTGATATAGTCATAATTTCAGATTATTTTCAGTATAAATAACCTCATCTAATAAAATTTTAACACGATTTAGTTATTTTTTCACCATTATCTTTTAGTCTTAACCACCCCCATTAACCCATATGAAATTTACAACAATACAAACAATTTAAACCCATTAAGTTTCAAGAATGTTAATATTAAAGGGGAAATGACCAATAAATGGACCATGGATGTTATTTTCAACCTTATCCCATTTACATGGATGAAGATAGGATTATTCTTATTTATAATAAAACATCATTAATTGAATTTTCTGAACTATTCATTTAATTTTACATTGAAAACAATCTGAAATCATATGAATACAAATATAAAGCTTTCATACAACACTTATATGTTATGGCAATCTCTAAAAAATTATTCACAAAAATTTATCCATATTTTTTTTCTTTTTTATTTTTTAAATAAATTATTTCATTTTTCTATTAATTTAATAAATATTAGGTCGATAATGCGTAACTATTTATACTAATTATTCAATAACTAAAAATTGTAAAAAATTATCATGATAAAAATATTTATTATTTTAAAAATAAAAGTCTAGAATCCTTCATAACATATTAGCATCATTATTTGAACATATTAAAGAAATTAAAAGCAAGAGAGGGTCATTTTGGAATTTTCATTACATATAATAATATAAATATAATTATTATGGTCATATGGGACCAATTAACCACATATTCGACATTGGGATATATATGTAGTAATTAATATCATAAAATGATTTAAATTCAAGGGTTTGATTAATTTTTATTGACTTATTGGATTATTTTTAACAACAATTACTTTATTTACCCTTTACTAAAGTGTTAAATTTTACCACAATTACAATTCATAGTTCCTGAAAATAAAAGCGGACTATTTACCATATTTAAACACTATAATTAAGAATATGCTATCCATTTGCAAAATTATTATTCAAGATGATTCAAAAATTAAGTTTTATATAAATGAGTGAACTAAAATAAAAGACACTATTTTGGAAAAAGTTTTTTCAGGTATAAAAATAAATTCTATCAGAATCAAGAATATTTTTTATTCAAATAATATTATTCTAAATAAAATGACTCATATGTTAATTTATAACCATTTTAAATATATAATGGGAATATTAATATTCTTTATTTATCGAGAATAAATTATAGTATTTGAGAATTATTTCCTTTTCACAATTCACTGGAAAATAAATCAATTCAGAAAAAACAAAATTATAACCCTATTTTATTGATTATTTGACGAATTAAAAAATTAAATTAATTAAAAAAATTATTATAAAATTTTATAATTTAGATTTTATTCACATTCATGAAAAAATTGTATCATGTTATTATTCTGATAAAATGAATACTTATTATAATTGATGTTTTGGTGTTACAATGAATTTGTGCAATAGTCTCATATTCATGAAAGCATTCATAT
This sequence comes from Viscum album, assembly GCA_963277665.1. NCBI lineage: Eukaryota > Viridiplantae > Streptophyta > Magnoliopsida > Santalales > Viscaceae > Viscum > Viscum album. The sequence continues at coordinate 1,598,128,500 of OY728150.1, forward strand.
GTAGATGTATTTTCTAGAAAAAATTGTCAATATCTACTCTATCTATTCTTTTAAATGTTATCCTATACATAATCATATCCATAGGGTTTTAATAAAGTTATTTAATCCTAATCTCGAATGAATAACTAAAACCTACTCTAATACCAATTCAGAATACCCAATAAGTTTATAAATATATATATTACATCATTTTAGATTCATATTCAGTACATATCATAATAAAAAATCCTTGAACAATAATGTTTTAGAGTATTTGGTGAATAGATACACAATCATATTATTTGCTAAAAGATATTTAATATCTCTTTCAAAGTAATTCTTACATATTACACTTCTTATATATAACCTACTTAAAAAATTTAGTCATAACCTAATGAAATTAAACATAATAAAGTTTGGGTTTGTATTCATACTAAGGGTAAATATAAAAAATATTAATCAATGATCATGACTAATCATAAGTCTAGAAGAAGGGTATGAGACTAAGATAATAATTTAAAAAATCATACATAATATATCAAATACCATTAATCCTAAATCATGGAATAAGTTTCTGTGATAATTAGATCCATATGTCCAAAAAATTTTGGAACATCAATGATCAACCATGATCCAAGATAACATATCATAAGCATACACAATATTTTTTTGGAATACATATAAGAAAAAGAATATTTCCTTAGTAAAGACTCACTACCAAGGATATAATTATAGATTGGATTAAATCTTTGTTATAAATATAATATACATTAATTCCATCATAATAACAAACCATGAATTATTATGATAAAAAATGAACCATATAAGAATGTCGAGGTGGATGTCCACACTAATGCATGTGTGATACATTTATTTACCATTCTATGGAAATGTGGTGGAAAATGATTGATCCATCATCATACTAAAAATTCAGAATATTTTACATACATAATTCATTAATCTATTAAGGCTACCTCGGGATTAGATAAGGTGTAATTAAAAATAAAACTAAAAGTACGTGTTTAACAGTTATACCTCTTTGTTGAAAAAAAACATGTGTCTTACACCTTATGCCTTGAAAGAAAGATATTATGATTAAAACAGAAGATAAAGTTTGTGGGGGTGGTTTTTATTAAGGTATTAGGGTAGTTATTGGCTTTTATATAAGGTTCATTATGTTTTAAGAGTAGAGTAAATGTGGTATCCACTTATATTGGAGGGAGAGGAGATTCTTGGAATTTACTAAAATATTAAAATATAATAATGTCACACAAAAGTCAAGCAATCCCAAATGAATAATTTTTGAAGATATAATGGATAATTTAAAAATAACATCAAATAATAAAATTAATGAATGATTATTTATATTTAAATTTTTTTTCTCTTAGTTTAATACCTCCCCCTAGTAAAATCGTTTTATCCTTAACCATGGTAAAAAAATTACAATTTTTTACTATTCATTATAACAAAACATTAAGTAGAACTTATTAAATTATATACATTATGATGATTAAAAATATGTAATTTATTTTTTATGATTCCATTTATCATAGTGTTATAATTTTTTTAATGTAGTAGCATAAATTGTAAAATATACATTTTTACAAAAATACACTTTTTTCACAATAGAATGGTTATCTTCATTTTATTCCATGTAAAAAACTATTTTTTGAATCTCAAAATATTAAATTTAAAATATTTACTAAATATATTATTTAAAATTCAATCTACACTTTAATTTATAATATATTTCTTGGATAAATTATATAAATGATTTTAAGAAAATATATTTTATTGATTTTCTAGTTTAGAATATTTTAATAAAGGTAATTATAATTTTTGATTTCTTTTTTGAATTTTAGGTTAACATGTATGATATAACCCAACCTAAATAAAAATAGGTTTAACCAATTTTTATATAGGTTAAGGTGAGTGTGATATAGGTTGAACTGAGTCTGATAGAGGTTGAATTGTAATAACTATAATCTAACATGATAGTATTATAATGTAATACATATTGAGGATAAATCATCATATCATTATATATAATAATTCTACTATAATGATCATCTCTCATGTTAAAAATTTTGGTTTTATTTATGATTTAATCCCAAAGGATCCTAGTTATAAATATATTCTATAGAGAAATTATTTATTTTAATATTGAATAACCTACAAAGATAGGGGTTGGAGTGAGAAATATTATGATTATACATATCCTAAAATAATTATTTATTATTAAAAAAGGGAAAATATTTGAAATAATAGACACACAAAATATGATAAAGATAGAATACCGTATAAATTATACTATCCAAGATAATGATGTAAAGAATATTCAGTTTTAAGCAAGTCCTAAATGTTTAAAGAATCATGTAGTAAATAGCATAAAATTGAAAGGAAAATTCTATAAATATAAAGATAAAGGTCATTAGAGTCACAATTATAAGATAAAAAGATAATATAAAAAAATAGATTGCTTTAATTGAAAGACAATTTAGAATTTTTCAAATCAATGTTGCAATATAAGGTTCAATGTGGGAAATAGTCACCAACAACTATGTGAACAAGGAAAATCCCATCCATCTACTACTAATATAGTGGATTGTGGGGTTTTGATCAATAATTTCATGTTTCTTATTCAATTTAAGTCTTCACCAACAACTAAATATTGATTTAAAAATAAAAACCAAATTTTTTATTATTATCATATAAACCATATCCATGGTTTGTAGGATGTTATTTTTTATGTATCTAGATCATATTTTGTTATTATAGTTCTACGGGAAGTAAGAATGTTTAATCTCTCTTTATAAAGTCATTATAAAATGTTTTTTATAGATTAATCTCATTCTAAATCATAAATAAACCAATTAGGATCTGATGGTGTATGGTCAATTTTTATTCCCTATGAAAATTACTCTAATATTTTGAGTCACATAGAGAGGGAATTATTTATTTAAGGTGTACTATGTAAAACCCTGAAATATAAAAATATTATTACATTTAAATCATTCAATGTGTTCAATTGCATTCTCCACATGAAGCACTGAAAGGAAATGAAATCATGATATTTTTAGATCATTAAAACATAGAAATTGAATTTTCTTGAATGAATAGGTGTAAATCATTAATGAAATAATTATTGAAAGAAAATAAATACTACTTTTATTATGAATGAAATTTCATTCGTTTAGCATAAAAGAAAAAAATCATTTTATCATTTGAAATATATTTTTCTAAATATTTTCAACCTATACGATATGGATTTTATTATTAGAAAATATTTTAATTAATGTTGATGAAATATATTTTATATTAATAATTGGTTAATAATAATTTATTCACTAAATAATAGGAAATATGAATGACAATGGTAAATATTCTAGAAAATTATCCTCCTATAGAAATGTTTTTCAGTATATCACACCTTTTTATTTAAATGTATAATTTATAAAATAAATAATTTTAATTTTAGAAAATTAAAATAATGTTTCAATTTATTGAATTAATTTTTTATTAAGATGGATTGTTTTATTTTTCTAAAATATTTATTTTTATGTGAATAGTGGAATGTATATTTTTCAAAAATAACATGATATATATGATATTATTAACATATAAGTATTAAATTTAAATTCATAAACCATTTTTCTAAGACATTATATGTATTTTATGACATAATTTATAATTTAAAAATTTTGGTTTTTTATTTAAAACTCATATTTGACATTTTAGAACATAAGTTATATTATTCAAAAATAAGTATTTTAAATAAAAATACATTTATTATTTTAAAATTAATGTTAATAACTTTTTGAAATTCAATAAAAAATTGATTTAAACTTTTTATTCTTTAGGACGTACTTATATAGAATTTACCACTTCATTTCTAAACAGAATGATTATGTTACCTTAGGTAAAAACAATTTACTATATTATATTCATAAACAGAAAAAGTTATAATTCATGTGGTAAAGGGATTGAAAAATGTTAGAAATATTTTTAACTTGTTGGATGACATATTATAAACCTTATATCACCAGCCACCCAATTATTGTCTATTTTTTTATCCAAATGACATTTTTATCATGTTCACCCTTTAAACTAAGTTGAAATATTTATAAAAATGTCATTATCTCCACTTATAAAGGGTCCCACTCAAAACCACATAAATATAAATCTAAAAATTATGCTTGAACTAGAAATTCTAACATTTTTCCATTCCCAGGAATTTTATTTCTCACCTTTTATATTTTGGTATGATGATATTATCTTATGCTATTTATTTCCAAGGGATCATCTAAGGAAATTTCAAAGTTCTCAATGTGAGTAATAATTTTACTTTACATACTTGTTTTCTCTTTATATTTTACAATTAATATTTTAAAATACCTACATAATGAAATAATTATTGTTTATTGTTTATTGATATTATGCTATAGTAATAAAAAAATTGCACTTTTTATTTTTTATTATAAAAAACAAATTTGTCATTTGAGTGATGTAAAAACTACCGCCTCTACATTTTTCTTAACTACCATAAAATGTTAGAATGAAATGGGAATTTATTAAATAATTGTTATATTTATATCATTTTTATTATTATTAAATAATTAAACATGCTTCTCCTTCATTCTATTATTGGAAAATGAAATCATCATCCATGCGTATGTGCGGAAAGCTGACTCTATAGAATATTGTATTCTATTTTTCAATGTTTAAGTTAATATAAGGATTTAAGGTTGGGGTTAAAGGATAAATATTTTATTTATTATATAATATATGTTATTATATGAAAATTTTGATATCATATTAATGACAGGCTCAATAAGTTTTCATCATTAATTAAATTCTTAAAAACAACCATTCTAAGAGGAAATGACTTCTTTTTCTATGTAATGATATTATAATATTATATTCATTTTATAATTATTTGAAATTTTAATATATCAAAATAATTATAAAAATATAATATTATTATTCATAATTTTTAATGATATTACTTCTAAACCACCTCATAACCATCCATTAAACCAGTAATGTTCATGTTGGGGTCAGTTTAACCACCAACTAGAACAATAATATGAATTTATCTTATGGATGTAAATGAGATCATATTTACCTGTGTAATATTATATATATATGTAAAATATTATTATTTTATTGTTCAATTATGTTTACATACACATTTAATTATTTATTTAAGAAATCATCATTTGTTCATTAAGAATCCCAAAAACATACTCTTCGCCAATTTCATTTTCATGGATCGTAACCTAAATTGAAATTAAATGAAATTATTTCTTTATAAGAAATATATTAATATATAATAAAATATATTATCTGATCTAATAGTGTTTCAAATTCGATAAATAATAGATTCCAACACCTATTTTACGAAACTGTTTCAAAGTGATTAAATGTATTTTTTACCCAATGTTGAAAATTGTTCAAAAAAATTAATAACATATGTGGGAATATAATGATTATAAATGGGGATTATAAATGGTTATAATTGTTAATAATTTTATTAATTATTTATTTAATGAATTTAATTTAATTATTTAGTTTCATCGGTGTAATAGAATAATGAATTAGGACTGAGGTAATTATTTTCATCTCAATTCTCTCTCTTTGAGTTATGCTGGGTGTTATAAACCTAATTTAATTTTGGTAGAGTATATAATACATAATTGAGATATAAAATCATTATTTATATTATAATATTGATTATTTTAGTTCAATTAAAATCCCAATATTTCAAGAGGTTTTGATTAAAATGTTACATAGAATCCATGTGTTCTTTGCCTTAAACTCTAATTCCTTGAGACATGTTTATATTGTTCATAGTGAATTCCTATAAATGGTTAATTAACATCCCATTGATGTATAAATATCATATATTTTAAATATTAGTGTTAAATACTACTACAAATCACTTAATGTTAGTCAAATGGATATATAGTCAATTATTACCCTTGTTGTTAAGCTTTTTGGTAACACAATTGTCATTCAGGGGGTTATGATCATCCTATTAGACATAAAATTTTGGTATATTTAAAAAATTTATTAAAATTTGTGGTATTAAATTTTTTTCTGTTAATATATATTTATTTCACTTAATATGTATTTTTGAAATATTTTTTACAACAATGAGTGTATTTCCCATAATACATATTGATAACAGAGAAAGCAGTTCCTTGAATTATATTATTCCATCATGTATTTATTTCTTCCATTCATGGGATTTTCCACCCTAATATTTTATTGTATGAGAATTTATATACCTATATGGAAAGAATTATAAAGAATACTATTTTGGCTTTATTTTTATAATGTATGTTTTGAACAAAGGTAATGTAAAAATAATAAAAAGTGGTTTTCCTTTCCCATCGATATGTTTTGTATTAATCCTCAATTTTCTCAAATAAAAAATTATATATTTTAAGGAATATATTATTATATATTATTTTTTTTTAAAATCATATTCTTTCATGTACACTTTTAAAAAGATACAATTTAAAGGCAGATGAAATTTTTTATTTTACATTGATGTTAAATGTTCTTCTATCTAATCTCTTTTATGTTTTCATTTCAACTTCCCTTTTATTTTCATAAGGATTCACCATATCAGGAATTATGTTTCACTATTTATACTATAATATATATTTATTATTTAGGGGATTGAACTCACAATATTGAAGAATTCGATTCTTGATCCCTTATTTGGTGATATCATTTGAAACATTTGTTTATATTGAGTTTTTCATTTGTGAAAATGTCATACAATGTTTCCTTTGTTATACTGGTGTAATATTTTTTTAAAGCATACACCTTATATCTATGTATGGATTATTATCATGTAAATCCATTATCGACTTATCTATATACCATTACAACATATGGTTTGGGATTAATGGATTCTTATATAGAAAGTTATTCTGATTATTGATTCGTGAAATATAGAAAATCCATATACTTGGAACTCCAATATGGAAGTTTCTTTATTATTAATGAAAATTAGAAACAAATTATTTAATAATGCACTTTCTTCCTTGACATGGGTTATTATCATATTACCCATTTTATTGACATGGGGAAATTTATCGGTGTTCTATATGCTGTTATTCTAATATAATTTATTATTATCATGTTCAATATGTATTATTGGACTATACACATTCTTTCTAGCTATGGATTGTGATCATGTTATCCCTTTTGTTAACATGGGGAAATATATTTTTTATGTCTTTATTCCAATACAGATGATTATTGGAAAGGTTTCTTATTTATTTATTAATAATTATCTCATATAATTAATACATTGGAATTAAATAAGTCACATGTAGGACCCTACATTATATTGCCCCTTGATGCATCCACTGGTCTCTTGAGACATAAATTTTTGGGTATTTTGGTTAATATTATGACAAAACAAGATATTTCATTGATAGTAACATCCCAATGACTTTGATTATAGTATGGAATTAGTTGTTAGAATGTATGAATTTAATTTCTATAGAAATGGATATTTTTTATCCATGTGATCTATTTATTTTCATTTATATATATAGATATAATATTCTCTTGCTTTGAGTTAACTATGAAATTATTTATATTATTAATTCATGTTATAATATTTATGTAATATTTATCCCATTATATCCTCACTTATATGTTATCCCCTATGCAATTCTTGATATCACCGCTTATTATATATAAATTTCCCAAGGATATGAATAAAATTATTATGCATGGCATGTCAAACATGATAGATATCTAGAGGATTTGTGGGTAATGTTAAACACGTATTGTGGATTATGTAGTTTCTTATATGTAGAATAAATAAATCCATTTATTATGAATGAAATTATCTTTTTTAGTTTATGATTTTTATATATTCTATACATCTATAAACATTAAAGGTATTGGGAGTATATGTTTTACGGACCTAGTTGGAGCAATGAACCACTGAGAGGGGGGGTGAATCAGTGGTACCCCTTTCTTCCTTTTTATGTTCCCCTAAAATTGAGAACAACCTTTGTCTCCTGTTAAAGATATAATTCCCAGCTGAAAAAACAAACAAGCACACATCCAAAGGAACACATCAATTTACAAGGTTCACTATTCAATAAGAATAGCTACATCCTTGGTATGGTTGGAAACAATCCAGCACCATAAAATAAACTAAGAAAAAAATACATGAATTACAACGAGTAGGATATACCCTTACACTTGTGGAGCACTGTGAAACAATCACTCTAGTGCGTGTGCACCCTCTTAACACAATAGGGAAAATTATATTTTCTTATAACAACTTATGTTACCTACTCTTCCATTCAAATACACAAGTGTAAGAAATTTCAGCATAAATCTTCACTTCCTTACCCAGAAGAAAGGAAATGACTCCTTGGACATGAGATAGATCAATTACAGTCCGAACATCCCATTCTGAATCTCCATTCTGAATACCCACTCTGAATTCTTCACTCTATACTTTCTTCTCCACTCAAAATTCTTCACTCCGAGTTCTTCACTCTGAATCTTCTTCTCCAATCCGAATTCTTCACTATGAATTCTTCACTCCGAATATTCAATCCAAGTCTTCCTCAGTCTGATAAACTCAATACAGTGACACCTAGTACTGATTCCCCATTCCGAATCTCCACTCCAAATTCTCCACTCTGAATTCTTCTCTACTCCGAATCTTCAATCCAAGAAACTCAATACGATTTCAACCAGTATCAAATTTTCAATTTTGATTGAAACCACAATGAAACTCAGTCGGCCAAGCTCTTTTTCCTCTCTCTAGATTATCAGATTTTCTCTCTCTAATTCATCATCATAAACACTTAATTAGCACCCTGATCTCCTTTTATAGGTTCTCCAAAGTGTGCTAAGGTGAGAAACCAAAATATTTTCCTGCTCACTTAAATTCACCCCAAATATTAATTTCACATGAAATCATGGAGTAATTAAGGCTTTGTAGACGCTTCAAGATTATTATCGAATCTTATTCCACTCCTCTTAATTTAGAACTTTGTCCTTTTCTGAATTTTACATTGTTACGCAGGTTTCTCGGAGTCACATTCTTGAATCCTCTCATCTATCTTCTCGGCATCATATTCTCGGATTCACTCTTCTTGATTCTTGGCATCAATTTCCTTGATCCATCCTCCTTGAGTCTTCGACATCACTTTCTCAGATCCACTCTTCTTGAGTCTTTAGTCTCACTTCAACTCTCGGCATGACTCTTCATCGCTTATTTGGAATGACACCATTTCAATTCTCGGTATGAATTTTCATTGCTTCTTCGGCATGACACCATTTCAATTCTTGGTATGAATTTTCATTAATTCTTGGTATGGCTTCTCATTACAACTTCACCAATTCTTTTTATGACTCCGCACTTCTGGCTATGAACTTCATGTTCATGAAGTCGACTCTGAAATTCTTCACTCCGATCTTCTGACTCAGCAAGTGGACTCCGAACTTCCTGCTACGAACATCTAACTCAAGAAGTCGACTCTGAACTTTTCTCAATGAACATATTTGTCATCAAGTCAACTCCGAACATCCCACTATGAACTTCTGACATAGTAAGTCAACTCCAAACTTCTGGTTCTCATAACGTCTCTTTGATATTTTTTTTTTGACTTCTCAAACCAACGTTTACTTGCATAGTGAGTACTTGTATGTACTCACAAATTAGAGTTACAAAACTGCAAAGCATGGTCACAATTGATGCCTTCACATCTCCTACCAGCCAGCTTTCTGAAATTTGCAATTTCCCAGTTCTGAACTTCTCAATTTCTAGACTCCGAATTTACAGACACTTAATTCTTCGATCACCAGGTTATCAGTTCTGAACTCCTCAATTTCCAGACTCTGAATTCCAGACTCTGAATGATCAATATTCTTGGTTCAAAATTTTTATAAATTCAAGGTTTCTTTCCTTTATGAAAAATTTCTTTATATCAACAAAATACAATCCATGCAAACCAAATATTCCTTCAGTTTGGTCTTAACAATATCCCCCTTTGGATTTTGTTGTTAACCAAGTTTTCATAAATCAACAAACATTGTAACCTCATGAAATTGATTACTTATCAATAATTCTAAGCCTACATGAGCTAACTCATTGTAGGAAACAAGAATCATTTAAAGCAAAACCATGATGTCCATAGGTAGGGAAAATGACATCTTCAACTTCATACATATTCATCTTCATACATCAGGTAAACAACTTCATGATCTTTCTTACAACCACTCCAACAAATAGTTAGAATAGTTCACATACACAAACAATACTGATTTTACAGCTTACCCACAACTCTCTCTTCGAACAATAGATTTATGATACAAACAACTTCTCCCCCATGACAAAACAATCCAAAGGTAAGCAGAGAGAGGGGACAGAACAAAATACCTTATCCTTGAAGAGAAAGATGTTGGACACCCATGTTTAACCTCAATCTTGAGAATGATTCCTTAGGAAAGGGTTTTGTGAAAATATCATCTACTTGTTCAAGAGATGAAACATATTCAATTTTCACTTCATTCTTTTCCACATGCACTTTGATGAAATGATATTTGATGTCAATATGATTCGATCAAGAATGTTGGACTGGATTTTTGGTAAGATTAATTTTGCATTGATTATAACATCCCAAGAGCAAGGGCAACTTCACTTCAACTAAAAAATCTTCCACTTGGGTTTTCATCTAGATAAGTTGAGTAGTGGCCATGGTGGTAGAAATATATTCATCTTCAGCCATACTAAGTGTCATTGAATTTTTGCTTCTTCGAGTGCCAGCCAACAAAACATTTTCCCATAAAGAACACTCCACCAGATGTGGATCTTCTTCCATCAAAATTTCCTGCCCAATCTGCATCTGTATAGAAAAACAAATCAATGTTATTTGAACCACTATACTTGATTTCGAATTCTGTTGTGCCTTTTATGTATCTTATAAGTATTTTTCCAGAAGTAAGACGTGATTCATTAGGAGAACTCTGGAATCTTGCACATAAGGTACCAACAAACACAATATCTGGTCTTGATGCAGTCAAGTATAAAAAACTTCCAATCAGCTCTGAAATTCATTCTGATCAAATTCTTTTCCTTCGTCATATTTTCATAGATTCGTTCCCACGGAGATAGGAGTTGATACAAGTTTTGAGTTTTCCATGCCAAACTTCTTGAGAAGTTCCTTAGAATAATTTTTTTGGGAGAGAAAAATGAATTCTTTTTGTTGCAAAATTTGTAACCTAAGAAAGTATCTCATTCCACCCAACATGGACATCTCAAATACATTATTCATTTCTTCAGAAAAACTTTCTAAACATCATTCATCATTCCCATAAAATATAATTTCATCAACAATGAAAATCACAGTGAGAAAAGATCTTGTCTTTCCTTGATGTACAGATTGCTATCAACATGTCCTTTCTTCAAGTTCATCTATTTTAAGCAAGTGTCCAGTTTGGAATACCATTCTCTTGGATCTTGCTTTAGCCCATACAAGGATAATTTCAACTTGGACACATAACTTTCATTATTCCCAACAACAAAGCCACATGTTTTCTCAATATAAACGTCTTCTTTGAGATCACCATTAAGAAATGCGGATTTAACATCCATTTGAATAATTTTGTAGCCTCGTTGTGCAGCAATAGAAAGAAAGATTCAGATAGTTTCTAATCTGGAAACCGGAGAAAAAGTTACTTAAAAGTCAATTCCTTCAATTTAAGTGTAGCCTTTTAAAACCAATATTGCTTTATTTCAAATAACGTCACCTTATTCATTCAACTTGTTTTGGATGACCCATTTGGTACCAATAATGTTCTTATTTTCAGGCATGGGTACGAGTTCCCATGTGTCATTATTTTCAATCTGGTCAAATTCTTCATTCATGGATTGAACCCATTTCGAATGCTCAAAGGCTTATTTAACATCATTTGGCTCCACATTGGAATACAAGGAAGTATTTGATATAGAATTATTTGGTCTTCCTGTTTGAACCGTGTGACGTTGAACTCGAATAATATTCTGAGCTTGCACATGTTTCATCAGCCTTGGATATGTTTTTCATGTGCCTTCCTCATCACTTGATATGGCTAAATCCAATTCTTCATCTTGATTAGGATTACAAATCATTACATCTTTATCAGAATCGTTATCTTCATCTTCTTCATGTTCCTTGTCTGTCTGGACATGCTTATCTTTCCCTGGATTTTCAATGACTTTTACATCAACTGTATCCACCATTCTTCCTATTTCTTAGTTAAAGCATCTATAACCTCTTCCTTATAGAGCATTCAAGAAAAATTCAATCTTCTCATTTCTGCTCGAATTTTACACTACATCCACATTTCTTCTTTATGATGCATGGGTTCCCAAAAACATTAACATGATTCATACCTAGATTAATTCCATATAAAAGTTCATATTGAGTCTTGTTTGATTTGTTCCTATAGAAACATAGATTTTGAATATAAACAGTTGTACTTGTTGCTTTCATCCAAAAGTAATGAGTAAAGGCCATGTTCAAGCAACATGGTTCTTCCCATTTCCACCAAGCTTATATTCTTCCTTTCAGAAACCCCGTTTTGTTGAGGTGTATATGGAGCACTATATTCATGCTGAATCCCATGAATCTCATGATACTCTTCGAATTCTTCACTTCTATACTCACCACCATTATCTGTTCTCAAATTCTTCACAGAGTTCTCACATTCCTTCTCAGCTTTCCTTCTAAAGCATTTAAACATTTTAAGGGCATCCGACATGTGCTTCATAAACATAACACACGTAATGGGAGAAAAATCATCAATGAAGGTGATGATGTACCTGTATCTATTTGTTGATTGTTTTCTCATATGCCCACATATATCAGAATGTATTAGTTCAAGGGGTTGTTTTGAACAAATGTCATCCTTCTTATGCACAAAACTTGTAATCTTTTCTTTCTGACAGGTAGTGAAACACCAATCTCTTCTTCTTGGAAAATCTATAATATCATGAACACTGTCCCTCTGAGATAACTTGCTCATATTTCTCTAACACATGGGTCCAAGTCTTCTGTGCCGCAACTGATTTTCCTACACTAACTCATGTAACAGGAGTTTTGTGAATTTCCAACCTGAAATATATTCCATTTGGTTCATTGGCCTCTTGTAACAATCTGCCCATCTTCTTCACTTTTCACAATAAACCCATCTTTCTTGAAGATAATTATGCTACCCTTATCACACAATTGTGATACACTCAGCAAGTTGTGCTTCAGCCCATCCACATATAGAGTTTTCTTGGACATCAATTTTTATTTCCCAATGATGGTTGATCCAACACCTTTGATTTTTAAAGTTTCATCACTACCAAATGTCATTGTTCCTTCTTTAAACATATTCATGTTCTTTAGAAACTTCAAGTATCCTATCATATGTGAAGAACACCCAATATTAAGTATCCAAGGTCATTCTTCCCTTGTAACTTTTAAAGTTGTTTCAACAATAGGAGCTTTTTCTTCTTTCAATTATTTCTTCACCTTTGTATTCTAAGAATAAAATGTTTTTGTTGAGCCGATAATAGCAAAATACATCCATTTGAAAGGTTTTCGGGTTGTTCATACCTTACACAAATAGTCTCTAGAGGCTGGAACCTATTTTCTATCTTGACTTCATTCTTCTCATCTTTCTTCAAGAAAACCTCCTCACTATTCTTCCATTGAGGAGATTGAATCCCCCTCAATCTCTACCTTTCATAACTTGTGGGGTGGTGGTAATAATGTTGATTGAACCAATACATATTCACTATATTCCCGAATCCACCCCAATACCAACAGTACCCATAGAAGGAGTACCTTCCTCTGAATCATTTTTTCTGATACTTCTTTGTTTCTCTTTCTTCAGCCCCACCAACCATTCTTTTGTTAGAAATATTTCTCTGTTAGAATTCTGGCATTGTGGATTTGGATTGCTTTTCACCAGAGATAGACTTAGGTTTCCTTGAAAATTCAGGGTTCCCAGTAACGCTGGTGTTTACCACATAAGCAACTTTCTCAACTTCCTTCTTCACAGCAACCACTTTATTCTTCTATTGAATTTTCTCAAAATGTGCTTATTTAGATCTTTCACCAACATCATTTGTTGAGTTTTGAATCTAATGTTTTTTTATTAAAGTTTTTAGAGCATCTTTTGAACAAGTTCTAATTCTTTCTCTTTTTCCTTCAACTTAACTCTCATGTGCTCATTTTGATTTTTCTCATCTTCAACAGATTTCTTCAAATATTCATGCTCTTTATCAAGTTCGTCTTTATCATTGGCTTGATTGGATGCTGAGAAACGTTCATTTTCCATGTTTTTGTTAAGCTTCTCCAGCCTTCTGATCATCCTTAAACATTCCTTCAATTATTCTTTCAGATGCATCTCAAGCTGAGTTTCTTCTTCTTCCGAGATTCTGGTTCCTAAATCTTCATCATTCACTATTGCAATGAAAGTATTTTCCACACCATGCTCAACTATTTTTTTGGATTAAGCATCACTTTCTTCATCTTATTCATTTATAGATAGAAAACTTTTTCTCTTGGATTTTAAGAACTTATTTTCATTCCCTGACTTTCCTTTACCACCCCACTTCTTCCATAAATTTCTTGGCTTTTATTCTTCTTCATCACTATCTTCTTCATTCTCCCTTCAAGGGCAGTTAACCGCAAAGTGTCCAATGCCTCTACATTCAAAACACTTCAAGGTAATTTTTCCACTGTATTTACCTATTCCTCTTTTAACATTTTTTGAAAACAAGGATAAAATATCATTATGAGTTTTACACACCTCGTTTTTAGAGTAAGAGTCCCCACCATCATCTTTATTCAAGATCTTCTTAGACTTATCCTTCTTCATGGCCTTGAAAGATAATTCTATATCAACTTTTTTCTTTGTATTCATATCCTTTTCCCTTCTCATCTCATAGTCAATGAGGGTGCTATGAAAATCATCAAGAGATAAGGTTTCTGAGTCTCTGTCATCTAATGAAGATACCTTCGCATCAAATTTATCAGGAAGAATCCTCATGATTTTTTCCACCATAGTAGAGTATTTTAGCTCTTCAAAAAGACATCTCATAGTACTAACAATATCGTTTAACTTGGTGAAGAAATCCCCAACAGATTCTTGTTCTCCCATATTCAAGTATCCATACTTCAATCTCCAAATTTGATGTTTTTCCTTCTTGACTTTTGTATTGCCTTCGTATATGTTTTTCAGATTGTCCCATATACCTTTGGATATGGACAATCATTTTAATCATAATAACACACTTTCAGAGAGTGAAGACAATATATCATTCTTGGATGTTCCATCATTCTCATGAAACTTTTTATCAATAGGTGTAAGTTGAATATTGTCTTCAATGGGGGGAAACCCAACTATTGCACCTTCAAGAACTTTATAACAAATAGACCTGAGATATGGTAGCATTCTATCCTTCCATATGTGATAGTTATTCCCATCAAATACCAGAATGCCTTTATTTTTCACACAATTCAGATTCTCCATCAGTAAGGAAAACAAAGGGAACTTACCTCTGATACCACTTGTAAGGACCCAGTTGGAGAAATGAACCACAGAGAGGGGGGTGAATCAGTGGTACCCCATTCTTACTTTTTAAATTCCCTTAAAATTGAGAACAACCTTTGTCTCCTTTTAAACATATAATTCCATACTGTGAAAACAAATAATCATAGATCCAAAGGAACACAGCAATTTACAATATTCACTATTCAATAAGAATAGCTACGTCTTTAGTATGGTTGGAAACAATACAACACCATACAATCCACTAAGAAAATAATCCTTGGATTATAATGAGTAGTATATACCCATACACTCATGAAGCACTGTGAAACAACAACACCAGTGTGTGTTCACCCTCTTAGCACAATAATAAAAATTCTCTTTTCTTGTAACAAGTTATGTTTCCTGCACTTCCTTTCAAATACATAAGTGTAATCATGTTTAGCAAAAATCTTCACATCCTTACCTAAAAGAAAGGAAAGGACTCCTTGGACTTTAGATATATCAATTACCGTCTGAACATCCCATTCTGAATCTCCACTCTAAATTTTCTTCTCCACTCCGAATTTTTCACTTCGAATTATTCACTCTAAATCTTCTTCTCCACTCCGAATTGTTCACTCCGAATTATTCATTTGAAATATTCAATTTGAGTATTCCTTAATCTGAGAAACTCAATACGGTGACAGCCAGTACTGATTCCCAATTCCGAATCTCCACTCCAAATTCTCCACTCCAAATCTTCAATCTAAGAAACTCAATACGAGGTTAACCATTATCAAATTCTCATTTTTATTGAAACCAAAATGAAACTCATTTGTCCAAGCTCTTATTCCTCTCTCAAGATTATCAGAGCTTTTCTCTCTACTTCATCATCGTCTACACTTACATAGCACCCTAATCTCATTTTTTAGGTGCTCCAATGTGTGCTTAGGCGGGAAACCAAAAAATTATCCCGCTCATTTAAATTCACCCAAATCGTAATTTCTCCTGAAATCTCGGAGTAATAAAATTTTTGTAAATGATTCTAGAATCTTCTCGAATATTATTCCACTCCTCTTGATTTATAACTTTTCCCTTTTCCGGATCTGATCTTGTTACACAAGTTTCTTAGAGTCACATTCTTGGATCATGTCATCTGTCTTATCGGCATCATATTCTCCGATTCACTGTTCGTGATTCTCAGCATCACTTTCTCAGATCCATCCTTCTTGAGTCTTCAGCATCACTTTCTCAGATCCACTCTTCTTGAGTCTTTAGTATCACTTCAACTCTCATCATGACTCATCATCTCTTCTTCGGCATGACACTATTTCAATTATCAATATGACTTTTCATTGCTTCTTCGGAATGACACCATTTCAATTCTTGGTATGAATTTTCATTACTTCTCAGTTTGGTTCTCGTTACGACTTCCCCAATTATCGGTATGACTCCGAACATCTGGCTACGAACCTCAGGTTCAAGAAGTCGACTCCAAACATCTTCACTCCGAACTTCTGACTCAACAGGTTTACTCCAAACTTCTAGCTACAAACTTATGACACAGGAAGTCAACTCTGAACTTCTCGCAATGAACTTCTTCTTCAGGAAGTTGACTTCGTACTTCTCACTACGAACTTCTGACTCAGGATGTCGACTCTGAACTTTTGGTTCTCATAATGGCTCTTCCAGATTCTTGGTATGACTTCTCGAATCAAATTTTTCTTACATCAGGAGTACTTGGATGTACTCAAAAATTAGAGTTATAAAACAGAAAAGCATCGTCACAATTGGTCCCTTCACATCTCCTACCAACCAGCTTTTGGAAATTTGCAATTTCTTGGTTTAGAACATCTTAATTTCAAGACTCAGAATTTATAGACGCCGAATTCTTCGATCACCAGGTTCTCGGTTCTGAACTCCTCAATTTCCAAACTCTATATTCCAGACTCTAAATGTTCAATATTCTTGGTTCCGAATTCTTATAAATTCATGCTGTCTTTCCTTTATGAAAACTTCCTTAAGATCAACAAAAGACAATCCATGCAAACCAACTCTTCCATCAGCTTAGTCCTAACATATGTAATGAAATATGTTACACCTTTATGTCTTTATATTATATTTCTTTTAAAAGAAATTCAATTAAATATCTTGTGATGCATGAAACATCATGTTTAAATGAAATATTGTTTCTTCATGCATTGAACGCTTAATTTTAAATTAAAATTTTAAACTTTTTGAAAATTCCTTTTTATAATCAATTGTAATTTTTTATATTGTAATACCAAAATTATCTTAGGGTGGTTTATTTTTTGGATTTTTATGAAATATTTAATTTTTAGATGAATAATGAAAAATAATTAATTTTAATTAAAAACTTCCATTTTATTAAAATTATTTATGAGGTTAAATTATAATTTTACTTGGTTTCAGAGAAAAATTAGTTCAATATTTTGTCAATTAATCTAATTTATGTCTTTGGAATCATTTTATTGTTGAATTTTGACATAAAAACCATCTAAATTTTTGATTATTTTCACATTAAAAACTCTCTTTCTCGACACTTCAGTAGGATTAATTTAAATTAAAATTTTTCTCTTTTAAGAATTGAATTTGTATAATTAATTTCAAAATTTGGAATCAGAATAATTTATAATTTATAAAAAGTTAATATTATTTTTTGACGAAAATTAATAGTGAATGTAATAAAAATTAATTATCGTGATTATGTTAAAAATGGATTTATTATCTATTAAACTAGATTGATAAGAGTCACAATGACCTAAAATATTACCTAAATTATATTTAAAGATATTATTTATATCATTACAATAATATTCTATGAAAAATGGAAATTCATTTCCAATATCCTTTTAATATGACCCATATAATCTATTAAGTTAAGGAAAATAACAAAATATTCCTTTCATCAATTTTATATCCATAATTCTTTTGTATATCGAAAAAATATAAATTATTTGGTAAAACATATTATTTTGAAAGATAGATTCATTTTTATATTAATAATTATAAATTAATTTTTATAATTTAAATAATTACTTTGAATGATTAACAATCTCTGATATAGTAATTATTTTGTGAATAATTAAATAAAATAAATGATTTCAGAAATATTAATTTTGAAGTGAAACACCCATATGTTTTTATGAAATATGATCCTGAAATATTTTTTATTCTTCAAAAGAATTATTTACACATAATCCTGAGTTTAAATGAACCATGATATTCCCTTAATAAAAATATATTTTTATAGCTTAGTCATTAGGTTAGTAGGTTTAATTATAAATAACTTATGAAAATGCATTTTGAATTCATAGGCTATCAATTTTTTATAAAAAATATATATCAATTAGATATTTTTATTTTTATTGAATTACTTTTTGTAATTAAATTAATTACATATATGTGTTATTTACATTATAAAATATTTTTGATATTCATCCAATGTATATTTAAGTCATATGGTATGAATAAAACCATATTGATTTATAAAAACCTATTTTTTTAAATGGATAATTTAACACCTTTAAATGAAGAAACCATTTAAAATAAGGAATATGAAAAATTAATAAATTTTATATGAAAACATAAAAATATTATTTTGAAGAGGGATATAAAAATTTACATTAGATAAACTTCTGTTATTTTTCTAATAACATTCATGTTTTTATGAATAATAAAAATACAATAAATTTTAATTAAAAACAACTTTTTTCATAGGGATAATTTATATGGTTATATTATAATGTGGAATTGTTTTAAAGTATAAATAAAATATATTTTTATCATTAAATATAATTTATGTAATTAGTATTAATTTTACATTGAATTCATAAGGAAAAATATTTCAATCTGTTGTAATTTTCTAGCTTTAAAAACATATTTTCTCATTTCAACAATGGGATAAAATGTAAAATAATTAATAAAACTTGTTTGTTTTAAATTTTAAAAAATTGATTCTATATTCAGAATCATTAGGTTCAAATTATGTTAATAGACTTAGTTTATTTATTGGCATTATGAATAGTAACTTTGGTAATTATTTTTATTACCATGGTTGAAGGTAATTTGGGTAATTAAGGGTAAAAATAATATTATACAATTACCATAACACCTATAAAAATATTATTGGATGAATAAATTCTAAACTTATCATATTATTTCAAAATGGACTCAATTTATGTCCACTTACCTATGAATATTACATGAATGTAATAAAAACTGATGAATGTGATAAAATGTACAATCTCATTTTATATAAGTATATTAATATTGATATATAGATAACTATGACATAGTATCAATAATAGATAGTACTTGGTAATATGTAATAATTAACTAATTTATATGAATTTATTTATTATTTTTAGATTTTAAATAATTACAATTAATGATGGCGCAATAGTGATGTAAAAATTATTTTACTATTTGAAATATAAAATAAATGATTTCAGAAATATTTAAATAAAGATCATATGAACTAATTACTATTCTCCATGATTTTTCTAGGTGAATATGAAATCTTATGAGTTCATTTAGTAGTTTTTTCTAATTTATCTACTATTTGGATTTTTTATTTAGAATAAATGAAGTTTCTAAATTGACACTATTGATATTTAATGAAAATAACATTTGAATAAATTATTTAAAAATCATAAAAAAAAATAAAAAATTAAAACGTTATAATTATAAGATCTATAATCTCATAAAATATTCATTTTTGGTAAATTAACAATATATATGTAAATACTTATAACCATTAAATATATAGAATATTAACACCACAATTAAAATTACATAGAATGAGTATGTGTCAATTAAAAAGATATTGTTTTAATTGACAAAAAAACATGTAAAATATTTATTGGATGATGATATTAAAGCCCTATCTAATTTATTCTTTTTAAATTGGGACATTTTTTATATTTTTGGGTAGGGTTTGATTTTATTATAAATTATTTTAATGGAGTTTCCCAAAGTGCCCCTCACCTCAATTATAAAAGGGCACCTCCTCCCTCACCACTTCACTTCATTTTGATCCTCAATGCTCAGCCATACACTACCCTTTTTCCTTCTCGGCTTTCCTATTTTCATTTTAGTGGTTATGGTCATCATCAAATATGAACTCTAGTGCTCTAAGAGGATATTTAGAGGAGGCACATCAAGGAAGAGGTAATATTATTTACCGATTCATTCAAAAATAATTCTTCTTCTACTTCCTCTCCATTAGATGATTAGTTATAAAGTAATGAAATTAGTATCACTCATATACAGATATATTTTAATAAACATTAAATAACCTTACTTCTCCTTATACCCATCCTATGAAAAATGAAATCAGCTTGCATGCGTACATACAGCTTACCGTCTCTACGTTATGGTGTAATCCGTTTTTATCACCACCTTACATGGATGGGTATAATGATGGATTTAATATATATATGTATATATATATATGAATAATATAAAATTATTTTGATTATGAGATACTATAAACCATTCAATTCAATACTATTCTACAATTATGGGAACTATATCGTCGCTCGTGCGTATGTACGGCTTACCGTCTCCACGGTGTGATGTGATTCGTTCTTCATAATATTAATTAATGCATGACTATATAAATGAATTTAATGAATAAATATGATATATATTATAATAATAACATGAATAAAATTATATAACAATAACCTAAAAATATGAATAAGAACATATCTGACAAATCATGCATAAGAAAATACACTGTTAACACCCGAATAATGAGTAATAATAATATTTTACAAACAAATGGAAGAAAATATGATAATAAATGATATCATTAAATTATTATGATTATGAAATATATAATTATTGTTATTTAAATCATTATACATGAGGTTCATATACATATATAGCATATCAGACTTAAGGTAAGGGATAACTTTTAAAATATCATTTTTATCTGAGAATGTTTATTCGTAAGTATTCACTACGGTATAAATATCATCCACGTCAATGTTTCCTAAATAAATATTTCAATATAATCTTTATATACTTCTATAAATGTAAAAATTCAATTTTTCCAATTGGAATATTTTTACTAAATTGTATGAATGGAATATTTTCTTATTTTGGGTAAGAGGCACTTTTTTACTTTTCGATCAAAAATATGAGAAGAATGTTTTTTAACTTCTACAGCATGAATGGATTTTTATTCTTTAATATTGAATTATTTTCATTGAAGCTTCCCCTAAAAGATTACAAATTAATTTTCACATAAAATTAATTATTCTTATATTCTATGGAATTTTGAGGAAGGAAAACAATTTTGAAGAAGAAAGGATATTTTCCTCAGGAATTAATTTCATATATTTTATCAAAATTATTTTCCATAAAAGATGACACACTTTAAATAGGGTTATATTTATATACATGTTATTTTTATGATTTATTTTTTTTATGAAGGAATTTTATTATTGAAGTCCATTTATTTTATATATATTATAATGGAATGATTTTTAAGAAACCCATTTTATTTCATGGGTTATGCTATGGTGAATGTTTTTATGTTTTTGTGGCACACGTATGAAAGGTTTAATTATGAGATGGATTGGAAATATATCTCCCTTCAATACATTGGGTAAATATTTATATATTATGAGATAAACATGACTATAATTTCATTTAAATATGGTTCAGTAATATAGGGCCAAAATGACGAGTTAACTCGGTTCTCTAATAGACTTTGTCACAAAGATGGTCCCGTTAACAATCCTTGACTAATATTAAATGGTTTTCCATACTTTTGTGGGTATGCCCTGAAATTTCAAGTCTTCTGTTATTACTATTGGAATTACATTTCACAATTATGATTTATCTACTGACATGATATTATGATCTTTTATATACCGGATAAGATTTTCAAATGTTATGTTTATGATTGATGTTTACCTTGTTTTCACATACTGGGAAATTGAGTTCACCCTTTCATATGGTTATCTTTCCCTGGTCATGAAGAAGGGTATTATGTATGATATGTCAAAATGGAGTCTAGTTATGAAAAAATAAGTGGGGGACAGTATGGATATTTTATGAATCAGTTGTTATTGTTTCCTAGTTTCTAAAGACACTAAACCTATACATTCTTGGTGTGGTTTTATTTTTTTTTATGTAATAAATATTATTCAATGTTGAAATAATATATTTATGTAATGTATCGGCCGTTATATTTGGTATCAGAGCAATGTTATACTTAATCATTGGAAACATTGAAGTGAGATCCTTATGAAGAACCATAAGAATATTTCTAAGTATGGGATTGAATCTTATCCTAGAGTTTTAAAGATGTTCATGAATAACCTAGGATAAAACCATAAGAGTTCTAAATTGAAATTTTATTATTGATTTTGGGGTTTTCCTATTATGATTAGTGTTACTCACACTATTCTTCTTGGGTTTATTTAATGGCTAGAACCCAAAGGATCTATATTAATGTTGAATGTGATGGGAAATGCTATTATTGTATCCCTGAGAAACCATATGTTATGGGAGCTGGAATTCCAAATCATGTGGGCATCCTCACACAACATTTTCAAGATATGAATCATGAAATACTTCTAAACGAGCAAAATAGGGACCAAAATTATATTGATTCCTTCATGAGACAACATCTATGTTCATTCATCCAGTCATCTGATCCATTAGTGGAAAAAAATTGAATCAATACTATTGAATGGATATTGTATGTTCTACAATGTTCTGAACATGATTAACTATTCTTAGCAATCTATCATTTGAAAGGAGAATATGATCAATGGAGGAATCTTATAAAGAATTCGAGTCAAGTACATGAAATTGATTCCATGGAATGGGATAAGTTAAAAAATTATTTTTCAGTAAGTTCATTCCCTATATTCTTCAAACAAAGATGGAGAAGGAGTTCCATGAACATAAGAAAAATGATGATGATTTTATTGGTACCTACGATGAAAATTTTAAACGACATAAAAGGTTTTCTTCTGGAATTTTTATCTAACCTGAGAGTGAAATTGATCGATTCTTTAGTGGATTAAAACCATGTATCCCAAGGTAATTACACATATGGGAATTCAATTGCTATGAGGAAACTGTTCGATGTGATCTCAAGGTTGAGATGGATATTGGAGTAACCCATCAGTCATATGGACCTGATAAGAAGAGAAAAATGTAATTCAAAGGAAAATATTCAGACCCCACTTAAAAGAATATGAGTTTTCTCTTATGCTCTATCTGTAGAAAAAACCATGGAGGGAATTTTCTTAAAGGGAATATTAAATTATTTAAGTGTGGAAAAGAAGGTCATCGGTCAGTTGAATGCTGAAGTGATTGGAAAAACATTTCTAATGACGAGAACAAAGAAAAGGCTACAAAAAATTTCCCTCCTACACTTCAATGTTACAAGTGAAAAGAAATGGGTAATTATGTCAATAAACACCATAATCCAAAGGTTATTGATGATTATCAATGTGAGTAAACTCTAAAGTTCAAATACAAAAAAATGTCACATGCAATAACTAACAGTGACATAGAGCACGATAATGAAGTGGTGAAAGGTACACTTACCATCCACTATAAAGTATAAAATGTTTTATTTGATTCTCGATCAACCCACTCATTATTAATAAAGAATTTTCTAAGGGTATTATCGTATTACCTCATCAATTATATTTAGAGTTAGCTGTAAAAACTCCTAGTGGAACAATAGTCACATCAAAAGATTATAAAGATTCTCCTATTGAAGATTTTGGGAATGTACTTACTTTAAATCTTGTGATCCTTCCTATAGTGGTATTTGATGTGATTAATGGCATATATTGGCTTTCTATCTACGGAGCACATATCAATTTTTAAGAAAGGGAAGTCACATATCATATTCTAGATCAATCTATGATCATCTATTGATGAAATGATTAATATAACATTCTAGTAGTAATTTCATCAATCTTATGGGAATTGATTCTAATAAATTAAGGTTATTTATCTCAAATGGATGGGGATAAAATAATTATTAAAAATGATCCCATTGTATTGGAGTTTGATGATGTCTCTCTGGTTGATTTTCCAGGTCTCCCACCAAATCATGAAATTTAGTTTTCACTAGAAATCATACCGAGTGCTATAACTATTTCAAATACACATTATAGAATGTCCCCTATTGAGTTGCAAGAATTGAAGAATAAACTCCAAGCTAATCTTGATAAGGGATTCATAAGCCCTAGTGAGTCACTATTGGGAGCACATATTTTATTTTTTGAGAATAATTATATATCAATGTGAATTTTATTTGATTATCAAGAAATTAACAAGACAAAAATCAAGAAAAAATATCATCTTCCCCGCATTGATGACTTATTTGACCAATTAGGTGGAGCTCAATACTTATCCATGATTGATCTTCCTATATTATATCATCAATTAAGGGTCAAAATAAAAGATATACCAAACATGACATTCCATATAAGGTATGGATGATATGAATTTATAGTGACGCCTTTGGGTCTTTCTATTCCCCTGCTATCATTATAGATATAATGAATGTAGTCTTTAGAGACTATATTGATCAGTTTGTGGTATTATTTATAGAAGATATTCTTGTGTATTCAAAGAGCAGGAAAGAAGATGAAGATCATGTGAGAATTGTACTGAAAACCCTGACAAATGACAAAAATTATTCCAAATTTACTAAGTGTGAATTTTTGCTTCAAAAAGATTCATTTTTTGGTCACATAATCTCAAGAGAGTGGATATCTGTGGATACTTAAAAAACATAGATTATTAAAAGATGTTTGATACCAACAATGGTAATTTAGATCCAATATTTTCATGATTTGGATGGATATTAACGTTGTTTTGTGAATAATTTTTCATTATAATCTAATCCACTCAAGATTTTTAATTTAAAAGGACTTAATATCTTTTGAATTTTGGAATTTGAAAAGAATTTCAACAAGTTAGAAAGGAAGGTTAGCAAGTGAACCTATGTTAACACTTCCTTGTAGTGGAGAATGTTTTTTGATCTATTGTGATGAATCCAAAAAATGGTTTGGGTGTTTTATAATTAAAAATTATATAGTTATATCTTATTTCTCATGGTAGTTGAAAATTCCTCAGCAAAGTTACCCAACTAATGATTTCGAGTTAGTTATGGTAATTTTTTCATTATGATATGGTGGCATTATCTTTATGGAAAGTGGTGTGATATTTATACTTATCATAAAAGTTTAAATAATATTTTAAAACAAAAAGATATGATTATGCACCAAAGAATATGGTTGGAGTTGATTATAGATTACGGTAACTAAATACATTTCCACCCTGGGAAAGAGAACAAGGTGGCAGCTTCTTTGAGTCAAAAATACGAAGCATGATTATTCATGATGAAGATCATGGATGATCCAATTTTTAGGGATTTACAAAGGATGGATATTGATATTTAATATAAGGGGATAAATCATATATTTCTAAAATGAATGTTCAGTAAACTATATAATTGAATATTAAAGAGGCCAAGAAGTAATATTTAGATTTATAAAAGAATGTGAGAAATGTTCTTGGATTCAACCTTAATTGTGGTGAAATAATAATTTTCATGAATCAGGTAAGTATTCCTCCCAAACCAGAATTAAGGAAGGATATTTTGGATAAGGCTCATAGTTCTTAATTCTTTATTCACCCTATAAGCACAAATACATACAAGGATGTGAAAAAATACTTCTGGTGGGATGGCATGAAAAGGGATGTTGATGAATATGTCTCTTGATGAATGGATTTTCATAAAGTTAAGGATGACAGATAGAAGTCTAAGGGGATTTTAAAACCATTTCCCATACTAGAATGTAAATTGGAAAACATCACTATGAACTTTGTCATCAGACATACCAAAACATCCAAAGGCAATAATTTTATCTGGTTATAGTTGATCGCCTTACGATGTCAGAACACATAATTGCTATTTGAGAGGATTTCTCTCTTGACCAGCTTTCCAAGATATATGTAATGGATGCGGTAAGCATGGATGGAGTAACACTTTCCATTATATCCAATCAGGATCCGAGGAGTACCTTAGAGTTAATGTGAAGTCTTAAACATTATCTGGATAAAGAGTTATGTTTTAACACTACTTATCATCCTCATTCAAACGGTCAGTCTGAGGGGACAATTCAAACTCTGGAAGACATGTTGAGAGCTTGCTCTATGGATTTCAAGGGTGGATGAGATCAAAACCCACCATTGGTGGAATTTTTTTACAATAATAGCTTTCAATAAAAAAATTAGATTGATCCTTCTGAATCCCTCTATGGAAAGAAGTGGAAACACCAACATCTTGGGGTAAAATGGGTAAATAAAGCTATTAGGTCCTGATCTACTTGATGAAATGGCAGAAAAGGTCAGATCTATTCAACAACACATAAGATAAGCTTATAGTTGACAAAAATGTTATGCTTAAAACTGATGGAAAGGACAATAGATTGAAGTGGGTGATAAGGTTTTATTACTAATATCTCCCTATAAGAGTTTAACGAGATTTGGAATGAATGAAATGTTGAGCCCTAGGTGTATCAATCCTTTTGAAATTATACATCTTGTTGGGAAGGTTGATTACAAATTGGAACTTCTACCAAATAACAATAAAGTTAATGATGTGTTCTCTTGATAATGTACAAACCCAGTTCTTCACATGTACTATTCTTAGAAGTCATACTGCTAGAGCAAGAATATTCTTATGAAGAACAACTGATAGAGATTTTTTATCGTAGCAAAAATGTTCTACAAAACAAGACCACTTTCATGGTTAATGTTTTATGGATGAACCACCAATTTTAATAAGATACATGGGAACTTGGGGATAATATTTGGAAGAGGCTTCCCCATCTGTTTATTTCCATGTTATCAATTTTGAGGGAATATTTTAGTTGAAGTGGTATAATGTAACACCCAGATATTTTTATGAAATATTTTATTTAAATAATTTTTATTCTTCTATATCTTTTTTCTCACTCAATCGTGAGTTTAAATGAACAAATGGATTCCCTTAATATAAAACTACCATTATAGCCTTGTTGTTAGGTTAGCAATAATAATTATAACTAACTTATGAAAAATCAATATGAATTCATTGGCTACTAATTATTTATAGAAAATATAAATCAATTAAATTTTTGTATTTTGATTGAATTACTTTTGGTAATGTAATTAATGAAATATATATGTTTTATATACTTAATAAAATATTTTCTATATTCATTCAATTGATATTTTAGTCAAAGGGAATGAATAAAACCATACTGGATGTATAAAAACATATTTTATTAAAAGGATAATTTTATACATTTGAATAGAGCACCCATTTTTAATTAATATTTAGACCCATAAATAATTTTTTTTATGCAACAAAAACATGTCATTTGGAATTTGGATTTAAAAATTTACTTTGGATAAATTTTTGATATTTTTCAGGTAACTTTCATGTTTTGATGAATAGTAAAAATACGATAAATTTTAATAAAAACATTTTTTTCATTGTGATAATTTATATCGTGAAATTATAATATTGAGTGGTTTTAATGTATAAATAGAATATATTTGTATCATTAAATATAATTTATGTCATTGAAATTAATTTTACATCGAATTCCAATGTAAAAACATTTCAATATTTTGCAATGCTTTAACTTTTAAAACCATTTTTCTCATTCCAACATTGATATTAATTTTAAATTAATTACTAAAACATATATGTTTTGAGTTTTTTAAAATAAATTCCATATTTTTAATTAGTAAGTCTGAATTATGTTAATAGGATACATTTATTTTTGGGCATTATGAATAGTAACTTTGGATATTATTTTTATTATAATGGTTTAAGTTAAATCATGTAATTAAGGGTAAAAATAAATTTATAAATTTACCTTAACACATGTAAAACTCCAATTGGATGAATAAATTAGATCCTTTCATCTATATTTTGAAATGGAATCACTTTATGTCCACATACCTATGAATTTGACATCGATGTAATAAAAACCAATGAATGTGACAAAATGTCTCAATCTCATATGATATAAGTATATTAATTTTAATATACAGATACATTGGACATAATATATACTATATAGAGTATCTTTAAAGCTAAAATAATTACCTACATCTTTGAAAATTACTAAAAAAATTTAGAGATTAAATAATAACCATTAATGATGACATAATAGTGATGTAAAAATTATCTTATTATTAGAAATATCAAATAAATAGTTTTTTAAAAATAAAAATAAAAATAATATGAATTAATTAATGTTCTCCACTAATATTATAGTTTACTATTACATGTTATAAGTGAATTGAATATATTTTTTTAATTTATCTCATGTTTTTATTTTTTTTAATTCAAATAAATAAATAGTGACAAAATTAACACTATTGATATTTTATGCAAATAACTTTTTATTATATTATTTAAAAATAAAAAAAAAATTAAAAAAATATATAATTATTAGATCTATAAAAACATAAATTATCCAATTATGATCAATTTAAACCATATAAGTAAATATTTATAACCATTAAATATTTAGAATATTATTACGAGAATAAAAATAAAATTGAACAACCAAGTGTCAAATAAAACGATATGGTTTAAACTGACAAAATCACTTCTCCAAAATTTATTGGATTATTATATTACCACCCTATATCTTCTCATATTGGAAATTGGGAAATTTTGAAGGTTTCTTGGTAGGGTTTTATTTTATTATAAATTATTATTTATGGAGTTTACAAAAGTACCCTTCACCTCAATGATAATAGGGAACATCCTCCCTCACCGCTTCAATTAATTTTGAGCCTTAAATGACTTCCATACCCTTCCCCTTTTCCTTATATAATTCCTTATTTTCATTCTAGAGGTTCTAGTCATATAAAAATACCTACTCTATTTCACTAAGAGGAAAATTAGATGACGCACATCAAAGAAAATGTAATATCATTTACTGATTCATTAAACCATATTTCTTCTTCTACATCCTATACATTAGTTTTTTCATTATAAAGTAATAACATATATATCACTCATATACTTATATTTTTTTATAAACATTAAATAAACATAGTCTATATTTTATCCATCCTATGAAAAATAAAATCAACAGGCGTGCATATACACGGTTTACCATCTCCACGCCATGGTGTAATCCATTTTTCACCACCACTTTACATGGATGGGTATAATGATGGAATTAATAACTATATATATGACTAATATAAAATTATTTTTATTATAAGATAATATACACCATTCACATAAATACCATTCATAAATTATGGGAACGACATCATCGCTCGTGCGTACGTATGGCTTACCGTCTCCATGGAGCTATGTGATTTCTTCTACATAATCTTCATTAAATCATGATTGTATAAATAAATTGAATGACTAAATATTATATAAATTATACTAATACCATTCTGTAAATAATATAACTATAAAATAAATGGATTAATAATAACTAATCTAAAAAAACATTAAAAATAACATAAAGCAGTTAATACCCGAATAACGAGTAACAATGAAATTTTACTGACAAATGGATGAAAATATGATCATGAATGTTATAATAAAAATGATTATGATTATTGAATAAATTAGTAACATTATTTAAATCATTATATAGGATTTTTAGGTACATATGAGGCACATCAGTTCTGAGGTAAAGGATAACTTTGAAAATCTCATTTTTATCCAAGATTGTTTATTCGTAAGTATTTACTAGGGTATAATTATCATCCACATCCATGATTCCTAAATATGTATTTCATAAAATTAATTATATCCTTATAATATTTTGAATTTTGAATTTTACCCCATGGAAAATTTTTATTAAATGGTTTGAATGAAATCTTTTGTCGTTTTCTATAAGACGTACTTTTTGACTTTTTTGGAAAAAGTACGAGAAGACTATTTTTTAACATATAGAGCATGAAAAAAAATTCATGCTATCATAATTACTTATTTCCTTGTATAAACCCCTAAAATATAATAATTTTATCTTCACAAAAAATAATTTCATCAGAAATAAAGTGGCATTTTTATGAAGAAAAACATTTTCAAAGAAGAAATGATATTTTCCTCAGGAAGTAATTTCAAGTGTTTTCTAAACATTATTTTTCATTTAAGATGAGACTATTTAAATATTGTTATATCTCTATAAATATTATTACTATATATTATTTATTTTTATAATGGAATTTTGTTTAGAAAATCCATTTTTTATATAAATTATGATTGAATGATGCTTAAGATAACCGTTTTATTTTAATGGGTTACGCAATGGTGAACGATTTTATATTTTTGTGGAACATGTAATAATGGTTTCATTATGAGATAGGTGGGACATATAACTCCCTCCAATTAATTGGGTTAAGATTTATATCTCATGCGATATACATGAATGGAATTAAAAGTAAATCTGGTTTCATAGTACAATGTTAGAATAAGGGGTGAACTCAGTTCAGTATTGGTCTTTGTCTGCTATGATGGTCTCGGCAATGATCCTTGACTAATATGAAATGATTTTCTATTCTTATGTGTGTATACAACAAAATTTCATATATTATGTTTTGACTATTGGGATTACATTTCACATTAATGATTTATCCCATGACTTGATATTATGATCTTTTATATAGACGATAAGATTTTCAAATGTTATGTTTATGATTGAAATTTCCCTTATTTAGCCTTACTAAGAATTTGAGCTCACCATTTCATATGTTTATTTTCCTCAGTTGATGATGAATGGTATTAAGTAAGATTTATCAAAACATAGTCTAGTTATAAATAAATAAGCAGGAGACAATGTGGATGCTTTATAAACCAGTTGTTTATGTCTCCCAAATTCTAGAGACACTAATCCTATATTGTCCTGGTGTGGTATTGTTATGTTATGTAGCAATTATTAGTCAATGTTTATTTAATATATATATATAAATTATGGACCGATATATGAAGAAAAATGAATTAATTATTATATTAAGTAGTTTTTTATATTTATAGATCATTTTACATATTTCTAAACATAATATAAATAAAATAAATTCATTTTATAAATTTTATTAAATATAATTTAAATAAATAGTGTAAAAATTGGAAATAATGTTATTTTAAAATAAATTATATTTTATTAAATGATCTAAAATAAATAAAAACCAATATTTTGTCAAGTGATTTTTAAATTATAATAAATAATAAATATGTTTCTTTCAAGGAAAATTTTTCTTTCAAAATGAATAAATTGACCCCTAAATAGGAAAAACCTGGAAACCATAGTTAAGGTTAATGGGGTGTTTATGCACATTACATGAGCTTATATGAAAATTATTTTACAAAACACATCAAATTTATGTTTTTTAACTAAAATATAATAGGAATTATAAATGTGTCAAAATTTTCTAATAAGTAAAAATTTAATTTATTAGTAATGGATAAATAACCTAGGTTATAATACTAGTTACCGTAGTGAAAACCCAAAATGGTAAAAATAAGGAAACAAAGAAATTAAGGAATAAAATGTTTACAAAAATATTTCTTATTGTGTTTTATAGGTTTGTATAAAACAAATCATCCTTAAAGACCATTAATTATCTATTTTCGATCCACTTTTGGTAATATTGACCTCCCAATAGTGAATAAGTTAGGTTATTTACAAATGTCCAACTCTTCCTAAACTATAAAAGGGAACTCACTCCCCTCACTTATTTACACCTTCACGCCTATTTTTATTATCTTAGAACTACCCAAATAACTTTATAATGTACTTTCCCACATCCTTGAATCCTTTAATCATGTTTAAATATAGCCGTTTATGTATTTTGTTCAATCATATAGAGGACTATCTAAGGAGAGTTAATATTCCTCAATGAGCATCTTTATTTTACTTCTTTATCACCACCTTTAGTTTTTATTAAACCATTATTATATAATAAAATACGTATATTCCATTTAATAGTATGTTTTTATAATAATTTAATTAAATAAAATCATATACACTTCTATAAAATGAGTTAAGAAACCATAGTTTCTGTCTACGGCAGAATACCGCCTCACTAACTGATGTAGTTCATTTTTCCATATCGACCTCTAAAGGTTGGGTATGATGACAGATATACAGTATAAGTGTGATATTTATAATATATTTATACATATTAAGTCACTATATCAAATATATATTTTTACCTTATATTACATAAGAGACATGATAATGTCACTTTTCTGTAAGGTGAACTACTACCTCACGAAGCGATGTGAATCGGATTTCACAGACACTTCACATGGAAGGTGATAAATATAAATTAACTGATTATATGTGATATAAATGAAATAATTATGATATTCATTAAAAATTTATAATTTTTAATATATATAATATTTTATTTTCTTTCTTACCTTTTCACTCCTGTAAAGATGACTACATCGTTCATGTATATGTGGATTGTTACCTTTATAAAGCGATGTGAAATTATTTTCATGACCACAACACATGGATTATATATATATATAAGTATATAATATGGTATATATGATGTTATGATTCTATAAAGGTAATTTATTACTTACCTTTTTTCAATAATGATTTTTGAAAAATGAAAATTTTACTTATGCGTTTGTATGGCATATCATCTCTATTATCATAACATACATCATTTTTCATAACCACCATTCATGATTGGTTTTAAAAGTAATTTTTACATAAAAATATGATTATTCTGTCATTTTTATTATTATATAAATGATATAACTATGTAATATGTAATATAAAAAAATTGTGACGAAACACGCATGATAAACCAAGGAAACTAACACTCGAAATAATGAAAATAAAGGATGATAATTAACGAACGGGTAAT
The DNA here is from genome assembly GCA_963277665.1 of Viscum album. NCBI lineage: Eukaryota > Viridiplantae > Streptophyta > Magnoliopsida > Santalales > Viscaceae > Viscum > Viscum album. Next base: position 1,598,161,977 of record OY728150.1, read on the forward strand.
AATTTTTATAAATGAAAAATATATGTTATTATAAATATTGGTATGGTTATGTTATAAGTGTATAACATTTTTAAAACTACTATTAAGAAGGTTAAATAATATTCAATCAAAAGGAAGATAGTGGTAAGGGATTTGTTAACTAAAATTCTACTCATTAGGTTAAAATTCTACTTCACTAATTATGTCATGCTATGATTATATTCATAAATAATTTTTATTATCTCATGTTTTATTTCCTATTTTTTATATATATTTATATTTTATTCACAAAATCAATTTGTTTATTAATTTTAACATCAACATTATGATCAACATTATGGGTTTATTCCACAATCTCATTCTAATCATGATTGTTTATTTATAAATATAATTTAGAAGAAATTACATGGATATTAATAATAAACCCATTAATGTTAGTCTAATATGGTTATTAAATAACCCTTTCAATTAATATTACCATTTTACCACTATTTCGTACATAAAATAATCTATAAAAAATTTATGAAAAAATGACTTCATTTCCATCTTCAATTATAAATATGATTTCTTACCAAACCATATTTTAAAAACATTAAAAATATTATTTAAATGTTTCAAAATGATTTATAAAAGTCATTATCACCCATTTTTAATCTTCCCAAAATATATTTTGAAATAATCATATGTCATTTTCTAAACAATGCTCATTTATATTTTACTGAAAATGTGAATGTAATCTTCTTATCAATTTATGAACATTTAGTTTACTGGCTATTTTTTGTGAAATATTAATGTCATTTTATGTTTTACAACATATAAATAATTACCCACCTTCATGATTTTCATTTATTTGAAACTTCTATTTCATGTTCAAAAAGATATTTTAAAAGAAAATGTTTTTAAAATTGATATTTACAGAAAATAATTTTCAAAATTTTTTTCAAAATGAATTGAACATTATCCTCAATAATGATTCTAAAGATAATTTTATAGTGTTCATATTCATCAATAACATAAACTTTTCATTCTTACTTAGATGGGTATATATTTTATTGATGTCATCCTTAGTCTTATTATTGATGGTTTATGAATATTTTGACTAAGGATAAAATTAATATTCACATTCATGAACCATTTCTATATTTAATTACATTCCCTTGAAATTATACGTTAAATTTTTCCAAAATATCAAAATTATTTATCTTGATTTTTTTTATTTTTTAAAAGATAAATAATTTCTAAATACAGTTTACTACATTGAATGTTATTTGATATCTGGGGAAATATTGATTAGTCATTATCCTTTACTCAATATTAATATTTTATGATAACAAACATTGTTCATGTATTAAATTGATTATTTGAAATTTGAGGAATGATTGTGGTAGGTATGACACAGGTAGGGGACCATTTAATTCAATATTCTCTATATTGGTTGTATTATGAGAAAAAAATAGTTAGACAAAACCTATTTTTTAGAAACCAAAATTTTTTAAACTATCTTATGAAAGGAATTGATAGAAGTTATGCTAAACCATCATTTGAATTGTTTTTACAGTAATTGTACCATGTACCTCGGAAAAATGGTGTCAAATAATTAATCATTTCATTTATTTCATTTATTATTATTGTCTTGGAGATTTTCAACAATGTTATTATATATATATTTATTTCATTCATTGTTTATTGATTGTATGTAATGTGTGATAATTTATTGACCTTGAAATTTTGATTATTCCATATATTATAATGATATTAAATTTATTTAAATGGTAGGTGTTCTTAGTTTTTTACATTTCCAAATTGATTATGATTATTCATTTAGAATATATATTTTTTAATTAACACTTACTAGACATTCCAGATCACCATAAATTGGATTTCTTATCATGAGGATTCTGTAAGTAGTACTTTCTTTGATGTGGAATGGTATTTTAAATGGAATAAATCTATTCTCAAAAAATAACAATTGTAATTTTTATATTCAATTGTAATGAATGAATCCCTTATGAATCTAGTTTTCCAACAATACTAATATATTTGGTCCATTTTGATGTGAATCCTTTTATATTAACCCAATGTAATAATGTAGGAAGCCAGATTTGGGTTTTTGGACATAGAGTCACTACAGTTTGTATCATAGGATGTTTAGTAGCAATCTTGTAAACAATATTTTGGAAAAAATACATTTGGTAACATAACCCTATGATGTACTTTGAGGATAAGTGTAGAAGAACGTCATAATATATTGGTAAGGTAGATATTAGGTGTTCTTTATTATCAATAGATCCCTATCTCAATACTAAAAATGGATTTGGTTCTGGAAATGATGTACCTAGGGGTAATAACACTAAAACGGGGACATTGGGCTTGATCGGGTCATCACCTGTTAGATGAAAATGGGTCATATTGTTCACCTAGTTTGACACAACCATGGTATATTCTTAGGATGATTCACATTTTCCTTACAATCCATTATGAATGTTTTAAAAATAGAGATATCCCAAAAGAAGCTATACCTGTGATTATAAGATTAGTTATGCATAAATGTTTCAATTTTTGTAATGTATTTCAATAATTTTTTTATTATATATTATGTTTCAAAATGATCTAATATAATCTAGTGAAAAACATCATTTATAAATGGCACCTATATAAAGGAATGGGAACCTCACCAATGCACATGATTTAAAGACTATAGATGACCATACTTTTATGAGTATAAGCCAATATTTTGAAGGTAACTAGTCTCCCGAACATTATCACCATATGAGGGAAAAGTATCATGTGATATTAATATAGACAAATAATTCCTAAGTATTGTATATTTTATGGAAACAAAGACAAAAATATGACAATATTTAAAAATATAAATAAAGGTAATAAGGGAAAGAATGATTTTCCCACTGGTGGTAAATGTGTAAAGAAACACCCTGGAACCTACTTGAAGAGAACTAATTTTTATCTATAAATGTATATATAACGGCTAAAATGAACATGATTTCATGCAAAATAATATCATTATAAATTTAAATGCATCAATAATAATGAGATTGGGATTTTCACAAGTGAATGTCCCAAGAATCAAGGAAATATAACTCAAAATAATCTAAGGGATCAAGGTCATATATATTCTATTGATAAAGACTAAGTGTAATAGTTGATGTCATATAGTGTTTATGTTCATTGAATATCATGTAAAATTATTTTATTGAATATATTCTGGTTATAATAATTATGAAATATATAAGGATTGTAGAGTGGTACTAATTCAGAAAGGATTTGAAATCATGTATTGAATGATACTATGAAAAGTGATTTTGTGGAAAGTTTAAATTCAAGGAAAAACACATGACTAAGAACCATAATATATTAATAATGGTGATATAATAATGTTTTTATAAAAAAGTTAATTTATATCTCTAAATTAAATGGGATAGTATTGACTAATATGAAATTGATTAGTAATTTGTTGACAATGTTGTTTGTGTTATCATGGATGGAGTTAACAACATTTTCGGAGTTAAAATATATATCCAAAAATCAATTTTTTAATTGAGTAATATGGAATAATTCATGTTTTGAATAAGTATTTATGAAATGATTTAATTTTAACATTGGTTGAGGTTTTAGAAGTTAATGTATTACTTCAGCATATGAATATTTAATAAAATTGGATAATAGGTAGTAACCAATTTTTTATTAAAATAACTAAAAATCAATGGAATGACCTATATTTATAATATAGACATTATGATACATAAAAACATAATTTTAGTACTTTATAAAAATCCTTTTGGGATATTCATTTTGTTATGTAAGAGACGAATTAGAAATTGATCGAGGCACAACCATAGGATGAGATTGTGATTATGAACTAGAATGAAAGTAATTAAGTATATCATCTCATGAAAGTTCATCAATATTATAAAATGGAAATTGAAATAAAATAGTATCATATTAACATCATTTCGGATGATATCAATTTCCCTTTTAATAACTTTTTGGTTTATGGTTTATGGCCATCAACGATCTCTGGATCACCTAATTTCTTCTGATAAATGTTCCTTATCTCTCGCTATCACAATTTTGGTGTATTTTTCTCTTCTATTTCCATTTTTTATTCCACACCAATGATATCGAATTCAAAAACCTAGTTATGTTATTTTTTAAGTTACCCTTTTACTATCCTTTCTATCTTATTAAAATGATATTTTATTAACTCTTTTATATTCTGGGTTTTCCACTAATGGTATTTCAAATTCTAAAACCATTTATTACCAATATCTATAGTAAATCCTAAGAAAGAAATTTAATTTATGTGGGTAGAGTTTAACACCTCAATAATTTACAATATATTTCTTTTATAATACATTTTATTTGATATCATATAATAAACGAAACACCATGTTTAAACAAAACTCTATTTAGTTAGTTTTTTTACACTTAATTTAAAATTAAATTTTCACACTTATAAAAAATCTATATTGAAAAAAATATTTTTTAAAGCTACAATACAAAAAATATATTTAGGTGAATTTTTAGGATTTTTCAGAAGTATTTAATTTACTAATTAATAGGTGAAAATAATGAAATTTATTTGAAACATTCCTTTTCCTTTAAATTATTTATAATGATAATTTAAATTCTGAATTGGTGTTAAAGTAACATTAGATAAATTTTATATCTATTAATGAATTTTTTTTCCTTGAATCATTTTTATATTGAATTTAGATATAATAACGTTTTAATCATTTGAATATTTCCACTTTAAAACCTACTTTCTCGACATTTGTGCTTGATTAATTTTAAATTAAAATTTATCACTTCTATGATTTTAATTTAGTGAAATGAATTAAATATTTTGAGTCAGATTAATTTATAATTTATAACATGTTTTAATTAACTTTATACAAAAATGGAAAGTAAATGTATTAAAAATTAATTACCATGTTTAACGTAAAAATTGGTTTTCTGGGGGCATAAAGTAGAATGATAAAAAAAATGACCCAAAATATTATCTAAATTTTATTGAATGACTTTATTTATATCATTGATATAAAATTATCTAAAATATGGAAATTCCATTCCATTTTCATTATAATATGACCCATATAAATAGTTACACAATGAAAAAGATAAAAAATATACTTTTCTTAAATATAATATCTATATTGATTTAGGATAGGGAAAAACAAAATTGGTTTGGTTATACGTATTATTTTTAAATATAACTGAGTTTTTATCATAAAAATTTATATTTAATTTTGAGAGATGAAATAGTTACTTTAAATGATTAATAAATGCAAACACAATAATTATTTAGTAAAAAATAAATAAAATATATGATACTAAAAATATTAAAAGTGAAGAAAATTTAATAAATTGTTGTCTTCCATTATTTTTTAGACGAGTATATCATGTTAAATTTATCTAAACATAATAGATTCGAATTCCTGCACTTTATTTATATTATTAAATTCGATGTTAATTAATAATCACAAAATTAACATTAATATTATTTTATGAAAAAATATGTATTCTTAAATAATTTAAAATTAATAAAATACTATAATTTGTCATGTTATTTTTAAATGATAAAAAATATTAACTATTCTTCATTCAAGGCTAAATAATTCTATTAATATTAATAAATTGACCCATAAATAATAAAAACTATGTTATTTTGGTTACGCTTAAAGTGGTTTTTTAGTCGGTATTCAAATAAGGTACACTATGTTGGAAGATCGTTATGGGAGATGTTGAATATATTTCATAAAATAATAATATTGTATACCTAATCTCAAAATACTCTAAACCTTTATGGTTATACCATGGATTAAATTTTTATCATCTAAAGGGATATAATATATATGTATGATAATAATTGTCAGTTATAGTTACTATAAGAATAGGGTTTATAAAATATTTTGGGATTAGTTTTAGATAATTTTTAAGAAAACCCTGTAGATATGAATAATTATTTGATAAAATACTAATGTTTTTACAATGATAATGAATAACTTATGATTAATCCTATGGTGTCATCCATTGAAATTTTAAAAGAAATTCCTCTTAATTATTTGGTTTCCCACTATGTTTACTATTTTTCACTCTATGATATTTCAATTTAAAAAAAATGATCGGAACCATGAGGGTTCATTTTAATTATAAATCTGATATAAAATCTAATTATCTTTATCTTGAGAAACCAATTAAAATGTTTGTTGGAAGACGATTCCATTTCATTATTCCTAGTAAAAATTTTCATTACATGATCAATAATCAAAACTTTTTTAGATTATTGACCCATCTAATAATAGAAATATGTATTTTTAGGGAGAACATAGTGTAAATAAACTTCAATTTTCATCATGTAAAGCATGTTGGAAGAGTAATCAAGGAGAATCTTTCAATGGAATTGGAAGATACATTTGGTGTGTAAAATAAGGACACAAAGCAAGTAATTTAAAACAAGATGTTAAAGGTTATTTTAACACAATGGATGAAAATAATGGTATTCTGAAAGAATCAGGAATAGTAAATGTTTTAAATGATGAATGTGTGGTCTATATCAATATTGATTCCATAGGGGAAAATCTAGATAAGATAATAGGAAAGTTTGAAAGATTAATTGTAATATTTATAATGAATAAGTGACTATGAATTTCATATGAAATAAAATAAGTGTTAAGGAATAAAATGATGAATCCTGGTTAAGGATTTAAGAATGATGTTGAATTACAGAGTGTTTATGTATTGAAATTTATTAATAATGACTTAAAAGCATTTTTATAGTATTATGGAATAATTAATCATCTAAGGATTATTCCACAATAGTTTTTCATTAGAATTTGAATGTATATATGGAATGGTACAAGAATTAATTGAGATGGTAAGGTGATATTTTGAGAGAACAAATGGTTTGGTGAATGATAACCCTTAACATGTGCATTATATTGGGATAATAATTAGATAAATAGATGTATAATTTTGAAAGAAATAAATGATAGAGTAATGATAACCATAAAAATGATTAGTAATATGATGAAAATGTTGTCTATGATATAATGGATTGAGTTTATAAAAATTTTGGATTTATTGTATGAGGCCAGAGTTAATTTCAAAAATTATTCTTGTTTTGACTAGATTTTATGGTAATTTTATTTTATTACAATGTACCATGATAATACATGTTAGAGGTCTTCCATGGTTTGGTGTTTGAAAAGTAAGAGCAATGTAATGGTGTATGGGGAGTAAATAATAAGTATATTTTGGAAATTTAGATTCCATAATTTGACTGATTTTGATTTTAATATTTTTGAAGGTTTATAAGGGTAACCATTTATAAAATTGTTTAAGATGAATTATGGACAAGGTTTTAGATATTAATGTATTACATGAACATATGAATATTTACAAGTATTGTATGTCTTATGTTAAGAATTTTTCTATAGTGATATCTAGAGGTAAAAGTAATGACTTTTCATCCAATTAAGGATCTTATAATCCACTATTTTTTCAATAATAATAATTTTTTAGAATAAGAGATTATGTGGAAATTTATCAAAGAACAACCAAGTAGTGATATTGTACTTATGAAATGAATTAAAGTAAGTATATCTTCTCCATGGATTTTAAATAAATTTTTATCCTAATATCATCGTTTTTGATGATATCAATGAACCTTTGCAAAAATTTTCATTCTATGGTTCGGTGGAAATTAACCTTATCATTTTCATGTTCTCTATCACTCTCCATCAGTTCATGGGGATTATTTTTTTCCTTCTAAATCCATCTTTTATTATTTTTCCGATGTGAAATCAAAGTTATGTGTTAATTAAAGTGACCATTATGTTTCCAATATTCCCTTTTTAAGGAAAATTTTATTAATCATTTTTATAATATGGGTTTCTATAAATGAATTATAAACTATTAATAAATAGATAACCGATAAGAATATTGAAGGTGAAATAACTATTAATGGGGGTACAATATAACACCCTATAAATTTTATGAAATATATTTTTATATAATTTGATATCTTTGATAGCATTATTTCACACAATAACAAGTTTAGTTGTAATGATAAATTATATATGTCCCTTATAACCTATCCATTTAATTAGCAGGATTAAATATGAATAAATATATAATGAAATAAATAAAAAGGTCAAAATTAATAGTAATTTACTATAATGTTCTTAGAAAAATGATCTCAAATTTTTTTGTACGTCACATTATACATCAAAAATAAGTTTTTTACATAAATGTTTTTTTTTTTGTAATTTTAATAGGAAATAGAAATTTTTAGAATTTCTGAAAATTTTATCTATAAAAAAATATGGGTTTTAAATGGATTTTATAAATTAATTTCTTATATAAACATTTTATATTTGAAAAAGATATATTTTTGAAAAATCTATTTTTTTTGTGTTTACTGGTTTTATTTTAAAATAAATTATGCAACTTCTACATTTTATATTTTTAAAATTTGATTTCATATTATGAATTTTTATGTCCATATTAAGTAAACTGATAAATTTTATTTTTAATCAACATTAATAATAACATTTCTAAATTGTATTACCTCGGTAAAGGGTAAAATGGGTTAATGTAGATTAAAAATTAGTGACAAGGCAATAATTTATCATCTTATTTATTATTTTATGAATTTAATATTACCTTTTACAGCTAAGGTTTTAAATTAATTGTTTTAATGGACACTTTTTTCTTGAAAATGACAAATATGATATTAAAATAAAATATGTTCCAAAAATTTCTCTTTATTTCTCTTAAATATCACGTATGTGTCCACATGGGGAAAACATTTTGTTACGAATGAATATATGTTTCCATTTATATTTAAAAATAATAAAAAATTTAATAAGTAATAATGGGATAATTTATTGTATATAATATCATAAATTTTCCATATGTGTCTTAATTTAAACTTTAGAAGTAAAAATTACAACATTTTAATATTGAAAAAGTTGTTACCAAAGTTGAAATTAAAATCTATTAACTATGGGTTAGTAAAAATTATAAGAAACAAAATAATACAAAAACATTCATAGAATATATTTATATATTATATTAAGACCTTATCTTATCTTATATTCTAATATATATAAATTTTGTGGAATTTGGATTGAAAATGAATTCATTGTAATTTAATATTATCAGAAATTCAAAAAGTGTCCCTCATGTCCATTATAAAAGGACACTTACACCCGCACTTCTTTACAAAACTTTTGTCTTTCTATATCGACCATACCAAGAAAATTTATATTTAAATAATCCATAGGAATATTATAGATGGTATTTTTTTTCTCAAAACACCAACCATGTACCCCTTTTTATTATATCCAAATGAGATGTTTATAAGAAGAGCTAATTGCTATAACTTATCACTTTCTTATTCTATTCTTACTTACCTCATATAAATATATTATTATTATAAAATTAATTAATTATGTAAACATAATATGCTGAAATGTTTTTTATTATAAAAACATGATTATACACCCTCTTTCCCATCAAGCAAGAAGTGAAAGTATCACTCATGTGTATATACGGCTTACCATCTCCACATAGTGACACAATTCTTCTTTTCTTCACCATATTACATAGATGGGTATTATTGTGGGATTAGAGATTATATATGATATTTTTAATATAATTATACCTATGTAAGGATAATATTATTTCTACCTTATCATCAACCGATATTTTTATAACGATAATATTGATCATGTGTGCGTATGGACAACCATCTCCATTATATAATGTAATTAATTTTCACTTTTATTATAAATTGATCAAAATATGTATGATTTTTATGAACCTATATGATATATATAACATAATAATTTTTCTACAATGTTGTATTATTATTCACCATTCTCTCAATCCTTTAGATGGAAAATGAAAACAACGTTCATGTGCACGTACATCCTTCCATCTCCCTAAATGGTGTAATTTATTTCTCTGTCTATAATTTTAGTGAATGATTATATATATAATTATAATGAATACATATATATATATATAATCATTATTAACATTCAATAAATTATTGGACTACTATCAATGTAAATGAACTGGGACTACCTAACAGAAACATGCTTGGGAAACGAGACAACTATCATTGAGAATAATGATTTTAATGACAAATTATTCACAAATGGATTATACGACTTCATAAAGAAATAATAAATGATAATATATATATATACATGTATAATAAATTAATATTTATTATATATGAGTTTCAAAATGAACATATAAACTCAAGACATTAGGTATTGTGTTTTTGTTGCACTTTTATTTACGTGGGGCACATTCCTTATACATTACCTATTTCATTTTTGTTGATTAGATACAACCCATGGATGTATTTTATGATTTTTATCCTAAGTATTGTTTTATTTAAATATACATATAATTTTCTTTCTTTATGGGACATAAAATTCTAATTACTAGAAATATGTAAGGGTTTATTTTACATTCACATTATTATTCATAATTGTTTATATTTATGACTCTACTAAGGAATATTTCTCATCCATATTCGTGTTTCTAAATAAAAATTAAAAACTATTATTACTATTATTATACAATTATTTGAATTAATTTCTATACATTTTTTAAATTTCCAAAGAATGGTATCAAAATTATACTTTTTTAATTTTTAAACATGCCTCTTTGTGAATTTTGTGACAAAAACAAAAAAAGGAATGTTTTTTAACTAATATCGCATGAGAATATTTTATAACTTTTATGAAACCATTATTTCATGAAGCTTCCTTTAAAATATTACAAGGTTATTTTAAAAAATATATATTTTAAATGATTATATTTTAAAAAAAATGTTTTCATAATAGAAAGGATATTTTCTTTAATAATTATTTCATGTGATATTTTAAAATAATTTTCAATTTATGAAAAAAAAATTTATGTTTCTAAGGTTTTACTGGGTTATGATCCAAGGATAACATTATTATTATTTCACTAAATGGTTTATATTAATAATTCTATGATGTTTATGAAATCTATTATTTCTCATGGGTTATGTTATCATAAAATGTTTATGAACCCCATCTATTGTTCTAATATTTGATATGATTAATTTTTTATATTTTCCTATAACACATGTGCTTTTTTTATCAATATGTGATGAGTGGGACCTATATCTCCCTATAGTTAATTAGGTAATGATTTATATCACATGAGATAGATAGAACTGGAATAGTTAATGAACTATGTTCAGTAGTAGAATTTCCTAAACATGATAGTATTGGAAGTGAACCATGACTACTATGATGGATTGGGGAGGGAACTCATTCCACAATTATATTCATGGAAATGATCCTTTACAACCGAGGAAATTATTTTTTATTCTTATTTTCATTCCACAGTTCTATTTTTTCCAATTTTATTTTCTCATAGCTTATGGTCCATTATGGTTTATATCTTATAAACTACTATGATTTATTCCATGACTCTTGATTATGATGTATGTTATACAAGTTATGATTTTCAAAAATTATTTCTTTGTTTTTATATCCTTATGCTCAGGTTTTTATATTATATCCCTCATTTCCCATTACAAAGCTTCTGATCTCACCCTTTTCTTATATTTCTTTTCCCTGGGATATGAATAAAATTTATCATAGGTATTCATATAAAGAATATTAAGTTGTAATATACCTATAGGATATGTTCTAGACCATTCATAAAATAAGATGACTCCATATATTATCCAATGACTCTAAACCATTATGGTTATGGAAAGAATTGATTTTTTATTCATCTAATTTTTTTTAATATATTTATATAAAAACATTTTTGTATTATATTATACATCGACAGGATGATGTTTTATAGTTTCATTTCAGTATTTAGGAAGGGACTATAAAAAATCTCTCTACTAAGAGATTGGTTTCACAATTATAAAAAGTGAGAAATGGTGGAATCACTCAGTAAATGGGTGATCCATCCACAATATATTTGGAAAAGGTTCCACTGGAAACTAAATCTCATAAACTAGGGATAAATCACCTAATGAAATATCATTTCCAAATAAAACATAAGAAATAGTAAAGAAGATACATGAAGCCCCTCGAACCATGTTGGGAGACACTAGATTGCAAGATTCTAGTTTCTTTCCTCCAAATACAACATGATGTACCTATAATTCATGAGAAAAAAGGCGATGTTCATCACAAAAATTGCATCACCCATGAATAGGGAATCTAATTCTTCTACAATACCTTTGTCATATAAAATATCATGGCTAAATTAGTCCTTTATGTAATTATATTATTGCAGATACCTTAATCTATGTCTGCTCATAAGTATTCCTCATGTGTTAGGATATTGATGACTAAAACCTTTTGATTGTGGAATATAATTCAACCCCATATTTTCCATTCCTAGATCTAGTAATCTAGTTCTCCCTTATAATGAATAACTACATCATGAAAGTCTACTCAAGAACCACTTAAACCAATACCCAGGGTTTAATAGAAATAAAAAACTACTTGTGGAACAAATTCTCAAACACTAACTAAGATATTTTCAAGTCCACAAATTCCTAGGTGACCAGACCACACTAATACCCCACATATTCATGAAAGTGGTTGGTCACCAGTGTGACCATATGATAAGATCGTGTCAGCATGAATTAAGAAAACATAAACTATAGACTCCAAACATATCTCTAATTATTAAAGGTATGTGACACCATATAATATATATTCTATGTTATCATATAATTATAATGTTATTATCAATCTACAGACCTTGTATTATTGAGTATTCATATCTAACAGCTACTGAGAAAGATGAAAAATAGCCACCAAACCCACTTGGGGTGGGTCCACTCACTTCTTGATAGGTGGATAAATTTCTCTATACCCATCTAGAGAAAAAACCACACATATTAGATCTTAGATTCGATCCTCAATAAATATCTAGATGTCATTATGACCATGTATTAAGGCCTTTTCACTAGACTATTCATCATCATGACCCTGTCTCAATATCCTAGTTGGTATCTATCATAGAATAATCATGAGTGTTAGCAAGAAGTATCATTGTTAAATTGTAATATATAGGGAGAGGAATCAAGAACGACATTAAATCCAATTATCAATTCCTATATCATGAATTTACCATTGGTTTCCCTTTATGTGGTGCCTTAACATTTCGAGTCGACAATAAGGTGGTTAGAGTCCATGTGTATAGTTTTATCATTCCTTACACCATCACTAGGTTTTTCAGGAATAAGAGGAAAACATGATGCACTTTAAAATTAATTCCATATGTTCTCAAAAAAAAACATGTGATGCATATAACTCCAAACACCATCACTTGGATAGGCCTTCTCTGATTCAACTTTGTAACAACCTGACCAATCAATTCCCCACCTGGGCCAACAGTAAGATGAGAGCAACAACCCAAGACTAACTATAATGGGACATGATATGGTGACAAAAACCTTGTAGTAATACAAATAAAATAGTACAAATTATCCAAAAATACCTATACTCATACTAATATCAGGATCCTGATAATAATGAAGAGTAATGAAAAACATAAACCTGTAAAGTGTTTAAAATTATTGAAAAAACCTATATGTAAATCATCAGTGTTAAAAATATACTTATCCAAGAATATAAAAAGGAATAATAAATTAACAACCAATAATAATGAAAAATTAATAACCTAGTAACTAATGAAAAAAGTGAAAAGAATATGAAATACCAGCTCATGATCCATTGGGCAAACCACAGATCATAGTAAACACCTCCAAGTGTGGTTATACTCTTCTAATATGAGATCCAAAAAAATAATCACCAATTCATCTTTCGTCTGTATAATACATGACATGTGTGGAAAAATATCATAATGGGGTGAGTATAAGCATACACACTATGACAAATGAGAATACAAGATGGAATCAATAGAATAATATAAAATACTCAACTAATAAGTCAAATAAGGTAAAATAAATCCAATAACAAATATTTACATAAGGATCACCTTGTTGATGTTAGAGGAATCTTGATCTCCACGCTAACGAAGAATGATGACCCTTCCTATAGATGAAAATGTCTCATTTTTTATTTCACGCACCACAGTAAACCTCTACATAATAAAAATTGAGGATCCACACCTTTCCCCTAGTAGATGCATATAATGGATAATTGAAAACAATGGATTACCCAATCGTCATAAATGCTCAATGGATGGGTCTTCAAACTCTATTGATTAAGGATTTAATACCTATGTAATGTGTGGGAGTTATGACTCTCTATATATATATAGTATATGGGTACCTTCACCCTAGATATAAACCAATTAATAGAGGAGTAAAAAGTTTGAAATCACTCCAATGTTTGCACCCATGTAATGTTTCCAGCCTACATAGAGTAATAGAAATGAACATAAACTCAACATTCCAAGAAGATACAAAGGATTTATACTATATCATATTGTAAATCAATTGGTAAAACACATTAGGTAGGTGTATCTCCTGATTTGAAAATGGAATTCACAATGGGGCTCATCTCAAACCCACTCACAACATGAAAGATCCATCCATAAATAGAATTACACATGTATACTACAGATAACTCAATCATGAATATTCATCCTGTGAAATATATATCTATTTTGTGAACCTGAACCATAGAAGCTAGAGTTCCTATTATTCTTCATTGTACCACCTACTCCATAAATGGTTTCCACTGAATACCACTCAAGAATCAATAAATAGTTCCATTCCCACATAGAATGCCTATTTCTAGTCCCCCATTATTGTGAATAATGATCTTCATCCATTCGTAATGTTCAATCTTAATCTGAAACATGAAGATCATTCAATAATCTATTAATATCACCCATACATACCCAACCATCACTACTATTTTCTATGAACTCGTCACTAATCATGGAACCCTATGCTAATATGGTTTTGTACATCATCCTCATAATTGTAGCACATATCTCGAGGGTTGGTCATGCTCTAACCCATCATATAATATTTTAATATTCTACCACATGTGATGGAAATAAATAATTAAAATAATGAGAGTGTAAGACATTATACATCAAAGAGAGTTTTATCATTGAACAAGGTGGGTTCATCCAATGATAATTGTTATGAAAACTAATAAATATATAAATGATTGTATAAAAAAAGAGAATGGGATGTAAAAATATTTTGGAATTTAATTAGGGTTATCTTCATAGATAAAATAATTTATTCTATAATCAAAAAAATGGTTTAATAATTCAGATATAATAATTCCATACCTCATTGTTCGATCAATCGTTGGTGAAGAATGAATCATCAATATTTATGTTAGAGATTTATGATAATTATTTAACTGATGATGGATACCAACATGCTCAGATTTCCCATATTTAATCATTGGATGTTAACGATCAAATCCAAGAATCTAGTGCTTGAAGATCCTATAAAAAATACATGGTTTCCAACTATAGTTTAATAGGAATGGTCATTTTATAATTAAAATTCAAGGACTTCATAAATTTATAGGTAAGTTGGTAACAAACTCATTCATGATAGGAATCCAAAATTCCCATCATGAACCTCATGTGGTTTATATTTGATGAAAAATTATTCATTATATCTACTATATCTATAGATATTTAATTTTGTGAATTAGTTCATTTTAATCAAGAATCCTTCAAAACTATATTCTCTATAAATTAATTCCCAAAAATTAACATTGTTAATAAGTATTTACATTATGATTTACCACATATAGATAATATATTGGATCAGCTTTATCTTTATCCTGCAACAAATACCTATGGGAACACCCATCTCCCAACACACAATGGGTACTGGTCTCGTAAATTTTTTACTAGAAGAAGTGTAATAAATCATTAAATAAATTAAGAGGATCCAAAAATTAAAAACCAGAGAGGTTATATCCCTAATTCATGGATAAATTATAATGTGTTAGGTATTATATTAGTTATAAATTGTTCATATATTCATATATCATGAATAAATTTATAAAATATATTTTATTTTATTTATTCATGGAAATATTCATACATATAAGTTGGTTATATAATGAATTAATACAATCATATGTTTAAACAATTTAAATGAATTAGATTTATAATTTTTGAATTTAAAGTCTTATATTCTAGTTATGTTAATTGTTTTTGAATTTGTATTCCTTAAAACAAGATTTTAGTAGTTTATAATCTTGATTTATGAAGCTAATTGTTGTATACACATATTAGGTTTTTCAATTGTAATGCAATTGATGTCTCTCTTGAGTAAAAATCAATTGGTAGTTGACCAGTAGATCATATTGACCAATAGTCTAGGGGCATGAGATTGTCTATAAAAGTGGATCTATACTACCTATCATAAAATGATTACATATAAGAGGTTTTTTTTGTGTAATATGATTCTATAACATCACATTAAAGGGTCCCATATAACTTATGGATAGACGATCGTACCATGATTCACTATGTCATTTTCACCCTTACAACATTGTATTAAACTAAATTTGTATTGTAAATTACATAAATAATAAAAAATTAAATTCCATATCTAAATCATTTATTTATTTTTATCTCTATTAAAAATTTAAATGTTACTTGTCTTGAAAATTTTATTGAAGGTGAAGGTGATTTGGAGGGCCCATGATGATGTCCGAGAAAAATGGGCCAAACTGCGCAGGATCCAAGCACACCAGTGGATTAATCCGCAAACTTCTACTAGACTGTGAATCCAATTAGGATTCCATTTCTAGGGCTGGTCCGAAACTCATTAGGATACATTTCATATGAAGAAACCCAGTACTCATTTGGCCATCGGATGGCCTTTCCCACCGGATCTATCAACCACAACAAATCTGTACGGATTCAAATGTGGTTCGTTGTGATATTTCTGTATCTCAAGCTATAGTTTTCCAAATTGTGCCAAACATTTGGTTGAGACATCCAAGAGGTGGGGCTAAAACTTTTTTGTTTTTTTCCAAATCGAGATAAGGTTGTCTTGATGTCGAAACACCTATGACAAATGGTTTTAATAATTCTATGTGCTCAAAACCACCTTCCCATTTTCCTATAAAATGGATCCTTTGGATACTCATTTGGAAGTTCATCAAGGAGGAAAAGCTCTGGTATTTTGAAGAACCAAAGGAGTTCTATCCTCATACTTGATGTTCTGGAGGCCCCTATCCTCAGAGGGGAATCAAGGATGAAGAGCGAGATCCACCCGAGCCTCTGCCTCCTCTCGATGGTGAGCTAAATGGTGGAAGATCATTTAGAGGGAGCTACACAAACTCGGGAGGGAGTTCCAGCACTTGATACTCCACTGGTTTGGTGTAATTTGGGTGTGGATTATTTCAATTATGTCTTATCTAAACATGTTTCTCCTTTGAGTTCATTTCTTGGGTTTAATTAAGTAAACTGCTTTTCATTTCAACACCGATTGGGTTGAAATATCTAGTGGGAAACGTGTGTTGTTCTGATTGGGAAACACCAGGATCCTCTTTCTCTCACACATAAAAAAAATAGTAGTATGCTTCAGTAGCCTTTAATCTGTTCTTGAAGTACAAACCTTGACAACACGATTGTTGTGTCAAGGGTTGGTACTTTGTTCAATGTTTAGAGAGGCAAGAGGGGAATCAAGATCTTGACAACCGTCAACCAATGAATTAAACAAAACCATGTGAAATTTTTAGAACAATGAACTACACAAGATTTGTAGTTAACTTGAAGTGATCCACTTATCTCATAATTCTTAATCCTCCACCTTATTCTATCACCTGTTAAACTCTTTACGTTATGTTATTTTCTTAAAACTATTTTCAAAATCACCCCCCTATTTTAGTAATATTTATTATGAATACACATTATAAGTCACCAAAGCTCATTGAGAGATGACCTAGGGTATAGACTGAAATATAAATAAACCTTAAAAACATAATCAACTTGGCGTGTCATGACAACGTGATAAAATCTTGGCGCCGTTGTCGGGGAGCGTTTTGGTTTTAGTGCATGTTTTTTATAAGTTTTTTTTGTTATTTTTGAAAATATTTTATTTGTTTTATTTTATACCTCTACTTATATTTTTGTATTCCGATCCATTTGTTGTATAGGTTTGGTGCATGATGCAATCTACCCCAGGAGACATACAACCTTTCAAACCCGAACCGGAAAGGATCCTACATCCGCGACCCTGAGATACACAAGAGGAACCATTGTAGGAGGGCGCACAAAATATCAACACTCATCTTGATCCTTCTTCTTAATATTCTTGATGAACCTACAATAAAACTGAAATTAATGGGAATAACATGTCTAAAAACAATTGAATACTAAAATATGGTTTAATTCATTTATTACCAATATTCCTTGGACATCCTGGAGAATATCCACACAAGAACTTAAAATAATTTCATACTATTTGTTCAAATTAAAACCTCCTAATGTGGATGAGGAATAAGAAAAACATAGATCATTCCAATATTATTTAGAAGACACTGCGAAAGATTGGATGTACTATGTAAATTCCCCAATAATAGGTTGGTCAGACAAGAAACGCCCTTTTCATGAAAAATATTTCCCAGCCTCTCGAACTGCAGCAATAAGGAATGAAATTTGTGGGATAAAACAACCTCAAGGGGAAACATTACATGAATAATGGAAAGGTTTTAAAAGGTTATGTTCAAGTTTTCCACACCACCAAATAAGTGACCAACTTTTATTTCAATATTTTTATGTAGGTTTAATCCCTATTGATCGAAATATGATCGATGCTGCAGCAGGTGGTGCACTGGTAGATAAGACCCCAATTTCTGCAAGGACATTAATGGAGAACATGGAACAAAACACTCAACAATTTGGTACAAGGTCTAGCATATCCATTTGAGGTGTCCATGAGGTGCAAAGGACTGAATTAGAGAAGAAGGTGGAAAAAAATTCGAAGAGGTAAGTACCCTTCTTCGACAACTTTCTCTTTCCCAAGGGAAATCCCAATCTCCTCCACCCATCCATTGTGGTATTTTTTCTTCTAAAACCTACTACACAGACCAATTCCCCACATTAAGAGAAAATTCTGATTTTAGTGAGGCAATCATCCCAGGACACCCTTATGACCAACACTTTAGGAAAGAACCACACTATCCATCCAACTCTGGGTGGAAGGAGAACCAAGACTATAAGAAAGGGGGTATTCAAACCAACCTCAACAACAATGGAACCAACTAGGGTAGAGTAGTCATGAACCAGCACCACCTAGAAACCCTAAAACTCCCCAAAGGCCTTTCTAACAAACCCTCAAAAACCTAATCCTAGCCTAGAAGATATGAAGAAACAAATGGCTTCCAACAATATCCAATTCCAACAAACCACTCAGGTAGCCATACAAGACCTCAAAACCCAATTAGGCCAACTAGCTAACTCAGTGGGTAATATTCAAAGTCACGGGTCAGGTAAAATTCCCTCTCAACCAGTAGCTAACCCTAGGGAAAAATGAAATTCCAGTGCCATCACCTTTAGGAGTGGAAAACAACTAGAAATTAAAATGAACCCTCCATTAGAGTCATCCCCTCCTGAGGAAACCTCCATCCCAACCATTTATAATTGTCCAAATGTTGAAGAACCTTGTCCTGAGATAATTCCTTCCAATGGAAAGAGTGTGAATATTGATGAGTCACCTTGCCCAACCATTCCTCTTCCATTTACTCAAAGGGACGCCCAACCCTGAAAACTAAAGTACACAGAACTTGATAAGGAAATATTGGAAATTTTCAATAAAGTGCAGGTTAACATCCCATTGATTGATGATGTGAAGGAAATTCCACGGTATTCTAAGTTTCTAAAGAAGATGTGTACACACTTATGTAGACTTCTAGGTGATGAGAAAGTGAGCTTGGGAAGGAATGTTTTAGCATTGATAGATCCATCACTCCCCACCAAGTGGAATTATCCTAGAATATTCTCAATTCCATGCACTATTGGGGAGTATTCTTTTTCTAATGCTATGCTTTATTTAGGTGCCTCAATAAATGTAATGCCTCACTATATTTACTATACTTTTCAGGTTGAGGAATTGAAGCACACTGGAATTATTGTTTTAACTAGCTAATTGGAGTACTGTACACCCCTCTGGTGTGTTAGAGGATGTTATTTTAAGGGTCCAAAATTTAATTTTTCATGCTGACTTTTAAGTTCTTAAAATGGAGTATAATAGAATGAATGGACATGCCCCAATAATATTGGGGAGACCTTTCTTGAAAACTTCAAAAACCATAATTAATTTCCACAATGGTAAATTATCTATAAATTTTGTGGTGACGTAGTCCACTTCAACATCCTTGATGCCATGAAGCACCCCTTAGAACAACATTCCTCTCTCTCTCTGTTAATTCAATTGATGTACTCCCTACCTCTGAAAAAACAACTTTTATTTCCCCTAATCCCCTTTCTAAGTTTTCATCATTGATAGATATTCTAGGAAATGATTCATGGATTTATTATTGCAGTGTTCTAGAAAAGTGGCATGCATATTCATTGATTGATGATTTCTTGAACATTGATGATCCACTGACAATCTATGATAATGATTATATTGTAAAAGCCCATTCCTCATCTGAGGTTGATACCATTGAGTAGTTAGATGAGATCAGTGACCTCTCAATTTCACAAACACTCTCATAAATCCAAAATCCACCTGAATTGGAACTAAAACAACTACCCGATGATTTAAAATATTCATATCTTGAGAATAGAAACAAGTTTCCCATCATCATTGCTAGTACTCTCCCTCATGAGCATGAATTGAGACTGCTTGAACTTTTTAGGGAGTATAAACAAGCTTTGGGGTGGACACTTGATGACATTGCTGGTATTAGGCCATCAATTTGTACACATCATATTTTGTTGAATGATGAGGCTGAACCAGTGAGGTGGCCACAATGTCGACTGAACCCAAACCTCTTAAAATTTGTGAAAAAATGAGGTAAAAAAATTATTGGCTACTGGAATCATTTACCCCATCTCTGACAGTCAACGGGTCAGTCCTGGAAAAGTAGTTCCTAAAAATATTGGCCTTAAAATAATAAAAAATGAAAATAATGAATTGGTTCCAACTCGTGTGCAGAATAGTTGGCATGTCTGTATAGACTATCGCCGACTAAACCAACACACAAGGAAGGACCATTTCCCATTTCCATTCATTGACCAAATTCTAGAGAGGCTAGTGGGTAAGTCCCACTACAGTTGATTTGATGGGTATTCTGGATACTTTTAGATCCATATTGCCCCTGAGGATCTGGAAAAGAAAACATTCACTTGCCCCTTTGGCACATTTGCCTATAGAAGGATGTCATTTTGTCTGTGCAATGCTCTGGGTACTTTCCAACGATGCATGGTTAGTATTTTTTCATATTACCAAGATAATTGAATGGAAGTGTCCATGGATGATTTCACCATTTATGTCTCTTCATTTGTTGAATGTTTGAGTAATCTTTGTTTTGTCCTATGTCAGTATATTGAAAAGAATTTTTTATTAAATTATGAGAAACACCATTTCATGGTGCAAAAAGGTATATTTTTGGGGCATGTCAATTATTGCCTTTCATTCCCAAAAACATATATGGGATGTTCGATATTTCCTTGGTCATGCTAGATTTTACCGTCATTTCATTCGTGACATTAGTAAAATTTCACTCCCCTTCTCTCAATTACTCCAAAAAGAAAAAGAATTTGTTTTTGATAAAGAATGTGAGGATTCTTTTAATAATTTAAAATGGAGTCTCACCACACCCCTCGTAATCCAACCACCTCGATGGGATTTACCATTTGAGCTCATGTGTGACTCCTCTAACTATGTAGTTGGGGAAATTTTGTCACAAAGGGTTGACCGAGATCGGCATGTCATAGCCTATGCATCACATACTTTGGACCCTTACCAAGAAAACTACACCACAAATGAAAAGGAATTCCTTGCCATTTTATTTTCCTTGGAAAAATTCATGACATACCTTTTGGGGTCTGAAGTCATTTTTTTCTTAGACCATGCAGCCCTCTGGTACCTCCTTAAGAAACCAGAAGCCAACCCATGTCTCATTCGTTGGATACTCCTCCTTCATGAATTCAATCTAGAAATTGGAGATAAAAAAGGAGTATAGAATGCGGTGGATGACCATATCAGTAGGATTCCCCCATCCTCGGTAATAGACTCGTACCCATGTATTCCCATTAATGACATGTTTCATGATGAGAAATTTTACCGAGTTCAAGAAGTTATTCCTTGGTATACCGAAATTGTATGTTATTTGGTAGCATCTTGCATTCCTACATATTTCAATAGAAACCAAGCCAGTCGTGTTAAACATGACTCTCATTGGTATATTTGGGATGACCCCTACCTTTGGCGCACCTGCAGTGATCATGTCTTTAGGCGTTGTATACCCAGTAGTGAGTTTCAGTCCATCCTTAGATTCTTCCACACTCTGGCTTGTGGGGGCCACTTTGGCCTCCAACAAATTTCTTGCAAGGTCCTTGATTCTGGTCTCTTTTGGCCAACACCTTTTCAGGATGCCCATGCTTTTTGGAAATCTTGTCGTCATTGTCAAATAATGGGTAATGTCTCTAAAAGAAATGAAATGTCACAACAACTATTTATCTTTCATGAAATTTTTGATGTTTGGGGTATTGAATTTATGGGGCCATTTCTTAATTCCATTGAAAACTTTTACATTCTTCCGATAGTTGATTATGTGTCAAAATGGGTAGAGGCATGAGCCACAAGGACAAATGATTCTATGGTAGTTGTAGAATTTTTGAGAACCCAAATATTTTATAGGGTTGGCTTACCTAGTTTCATCATTAGTGACCAGGGTTCTCATTTAGGCAAGAGAACAATGCAATCACTTTTGCGTTGGTATGTGGTCGGTTATAGAGTGTCTACTGTGTATCATCCACAATCCAATGGTCAAGCCTAGGTGTCAAATAGAGAGGTAAAACAAATTCGTGAAAAAATTGTTCAACCTAATAGAAAATATTGGATTCTTCTACTTGATGATTCATTATGGGCCTACCATACTGCTTTCAAAACTCCCATTGAAATGTCACCCTATCGTCATTTGTTTGGAACGATTTTTCATCTTCCTGTTGAGATTGAGCACTGGGCCTACTCGGCCATCAAATAATGAAATTCAAATCATTCTGAAGGAGGTTCTAAAAAAAGATGCAGATTCAGGAGATAGAGGAAATGAGAAGAGATGCGTATGAAAACTCCATGATTTATAAGGAGATAACCAAGGCTTCCCACAACCATCTTATCCATCATCTTAAGTTTTATATTTGGCAGAAGGTCCACCTTTATAATGAATGTCTGAAGTTGCATCATGTTAAGCTTCGTTCCCACTGGTTTGGACCATACACTATTACTAGAATCTCTCTATTTGGTGTTGTCCAGGTTCAAAATGAAGAAATCAAGCAAGCAATCACCGTCAGTGGGAAGGGACTTAAACACTTTTATGAGGATTTTCTGATAAATCCGGTGGAGGAAATCCACCTTCTCGATACATCATACCAATAGAACACACAGGGTTTTATCCTTCCTTCCCATATTCTCAATTATTTTAGTGAGGACACTGCATATTCTAGGTGTGTGGGGTGGATACATTCCTAGGATAGTTCAGAATTTTCATCGTTTTCTCATTTCTTCTCTTTTTATCCTTCTTTATGGTATTTTCATTTTCCCCATCAACAATTTTGAATTTCCATGATGTGGTGACCAGAAAGGGGGGAATGTAAAAATACCATAACGGAGGCTGAAAATAATATTTTTATAAATTTTACACCAGGGAGTGATTTTTTTAGTGAATTGGTCTTCTGTCAATGATATAAATGGTTGTATCACTGTAAAATATTAGAGATGGTTGATGACCCTTGTGTGAGTAGTTTTGGGAAACCTATGTCACTAATATCTCTATACATTTTTTCACAAAACCACGAAGTATGAATATTTCATACTTAATATATGGTTAATATATTTCAGGTTAATATTTTTCAGCTTTAAATGGTATTTTCAGACATTCGTTCCATATCTGATCTGTTTCATTACAATTCCAGATTGACCTATTCATGTGTACCTAATTCTCGACGGTTGTATGGCCTCAAAAAAATTGTGTCTTTGGAAGGTCAAAAACCACTCCTCCTCAACCTTTGATCTTGTTAAAACTATTGAAATTAGTGTCCTGAGGAGATCAAGAAAGTATTGAGAGATGAGTGTGAGATTTTCTCCAAATGCAACCTCAAAAAAATATATAATAAATGATGGGAGTGATGAAATGTGAAACATATGGGGATATCTAGGTCAAGAGCTTATGGTTTGACTTCTAGGATGGGTTTTGTGTAAAATCATTTAAAGCCGAATAATGTTAAAATAACCTTTATTTATTTGATAGAATGTGGAAATAATATCATGGAATGGTTTTCGCACACACACATGGAGAGTTAGTAGAATGGTTTAATATTTAATTCCATGCTCATGTTGGTTTCATGAATCTCATTTAATTTTAATGTGATATGATTTATGAGACATCTTTTTCCATTTTCACTAAGAATAACTCCTTGGTGTGGTTCATTCATTGATCACATTATATTGGTGAATTAAAATTTCCTCAAATGTTAAATCTTCATGATGTTGGGAATATGTATTTATTTATCATTTTATTTGGAAATTTTACTTTTCCTAGGAGTGAAAATGTTTAGGTGTCGGGGTGTGATCATGCCACGATTCACTTTGTCATTTTCACACTTACACCATTGTATAAAATAGAATTTGTATTGTAAATTAAAAAAATTATAACAAATTGAATTCCATGTTTGAATAATTTATTTTGTGTTTATCTCTATTAGAAATTCCAATGTTAATTGTCTTGAAAATTTCAATGATGGTGAACGTGATTTGGAGGGCCCATGATGATGTCTAAGAAAAATGGTCCAAACTGCGCAGTATCCAAGAACACCAGTGGATTAATCCGCACAATTATACTAGAACGTTAATCCAATTGGGTTTCCATTTTTTTGGTCCAAAACTCATTGGGCTACATTTCATATGAAGACACCCAAGACACATTCGTCCATCTGATGTCATTTCTGACCTAATCAGTCCAACACACCAAATCTGCATGAATTCAAAAGTGGTGTGTTGTGATATGACAATATCTCGGAATATAGGTGTAAAAATCGTTCCAAACATTCGGTGGATATAGCAAAGAGGTGGGGATACAAGTTTTTTATTTTCTCCAAATATAGATAAGGATGTCTGGATTTTGAAACACCTGTGACATGTGGATTTAATAATTCTATGTGCTCAAAACTACCTTCCCATTTTCCTATAAAATGGAACCTTGGGATCCTCATTTGGAAGATCGACCAGGAGGAAACGCTCTGGTATTTTGGAGTCCCAAAGGATTTATATCCTCATACATTAAGATCTGGAGGCCCCTATCCCCATAGGGGAATCAAGGATGAAGATGGAGTTCCCCCTGTGCCTCCTCCTCCTCCCTATGGCAATCTAAACTGTGGAAGATCATTTCGAGGAAGCTACACATACTTTGGAGGGAGTTCCAGCACTTGATACTCTAGTGGTTTTGTGTAATTTTTGTGTGGATTATTTCACCTATTTCTTATCTAAACATGTTTCTCCTCTGAGTTCATTTCTTGGGTTTAATTAAGTGAACCGATTTTCATTTCAACACAGATTGGGTTGAAATTTCAAGTGGGAAACTTGAGTTGTTCCGATTGGGAAACACAAGAATCCTTTTTCTCTTGAATATACAAAACATATTAGTATGATTTGGTATCCTTTAATCTATTATTGAAGTACAAACCTTGACAACATGATTGTTGTGTCAAGGGTTGGTACTTTGTTCAACATTTAGAGGGGCAAGAGGGGAATCAAGATCTTGACAACCCTCAACCAATGAATTAAAAAAACCATGTGAAATTTTCAGAACAATGAACTGTCCAAGATGTATAGTGAACTTGAAGTTATCTCCCTATCTCATAATTCTTAATCCTCCACCTTATTCTATAAACTATTAAACTCTTTAAGTTAAGTTATTTTCTTAAAACTGTTTTCAACATCACCCCACCTCTTTTAGTAATCTTTATTATGTATACACACTATAAGCCCCCAATGCTCCTTGAGAGACAACCTATGGTCTGCCCTAAACTATAAATAAACCATATAAACATAATCAACATGATGTGTCATGACAACTCGATCAATAGGATTATTTTCAATATATCTAAATATAGATATCTTTTAATTAGGTTCGGTAACACAAGTTATGAATTTATAGATCAATTTTGATATGAATTTGTTAATGTCAATACAGGTGCAAAAATTGACCCTGAAGCCTTGTGAATTCTTATTGAAGTAGGTTTTTGGGTGATATGGGAGATATAAACAAATTTGAGATCAATGATTAAAACCAAATGTGTCATATATCAAATTAATGTTTCTTTCTATGATGGTTATTGTCTATTCACATTTTAAGAAGGTAATTCAATCTCATTATATTAGAAACTAGATTCTGAAATCCTCCTCATCTTGGAAATAAGATAGTATAGGGGTTCAAGGGAATTGTTTGGGATGAAAATACCCAAATCAGTGTATTACGATCAAATAAAATTGATCCTATGTCCACAACATCTTATGGTTTGGTGTTATTATCCAAGATTATCGGGGCTCACTCATCAAGGAATTTTTTCACTTCTTAAAGCAGGAGAACTCTATTCGATTTGAATCTCATCAAATTTTAACTATAATCTCTCTTTTAATGTTGAATATAATTTATCTCTCTATAGTTGAATCAGATTCATCTATGGTGGTCAAAACCTTTTTGGGTCCCTCCCCAATACAATTGGACATTTCATATATCATTAAAGCATAAAAAATAAGCTTTATTAAGATGTACATATTTTCTACATCATGATTGAGTAGAATATTGTAGTTGGTCTTATAAGGTGATCAGTCATATGTTTCTATTACTTATTTTCGATCTTACAACTTACCATTAAAATTTATTAACATTGTTCGATGGGATGTCTATGGGATTCACCACATACATCCTCCTAAAATTTGTACCTTTCAATTTTTATTATCTTATAATAAAATTAGTGAATTTTTAGTCAGATTTTGGTGAAAATTATATAGGAATCCATTAAAAATATATCATACTATATGAATGACTTTGATTCCTCCTATATGATCGATTATGATAATGCCTTATCTGTAAAACAATACAATATTCATTTCTAATATAATTGGAATATTTTTCTAATTAAATAGTTTATTAATGTGAAATCATAAAAAAAGTCAAGTTACATTAATTTTATTTTTCAACTTATCTTGGGTCTGTTTTTCAATGTTTCTAGGGAATTTGGAGGCTTTTGTATGTTTAGAATTGGAATTGATATAGTTAGGAGGAACCAACTAGAAGCTTGAATATATTGATGTGCCACCAGAAAGCTGATACAGATCCATTAGAAATCTTAAGGAGGTGGAATAATTCTATAATGAAGCCAAGTGCTACCTTTAAACAGGTATAGATTAATCAATGAATCAATGGATGGGGTTGTATCCCAAGATTTTTCTTATAGCTACCAACTAGATGAAAATTCCTAGATAAGACAAGTTATTAAAAGAACCAATGTGATTTTTCTCTAATTAACCATTTTAATATCGAACTCTATATTTTTGACCCTCCGTCAAATAGAATAGCCCTAGGAGATCTCTTTATATGGAGGACACTATCTCTTTCCCCTCCCATTAGTGTTTCAATATTGGATTGATATGTTTCCTAGAAAATTTTATGTTTTATCCACTCAATCCATAACCCTCTTCTAATATTGAAATTAATCACATATCTAATGGGTATTGGAAGGATCTATGGTTCCCAGGGTAAACTAATGGAGAATTATTTATAGATTTAGCAACATATATTTAATCTATATAATTTTCATTCTTTCATTGAATTGGTCTATATATTTCACTTATGGTGGATCTCATTGGTTATGTTAATATTTATCTAATTAAAATTCATGTTATCCTTTTTTAATCCTAATAATGTAATCTCAGTTGTGATAAATTAGGATTTTTTTTATAGGAATTGTTTGTTTGTGTATGTGGGTTAGTGATGGTAATTTAAAACATATGTTGGCACACCTGACGTAGAATAACCTTTCTATATGTATCCTTTGTATAATGTTGATTATCATTTTTGATTTGTAAGAGTACAAATAAGAAGTCAAGAGAACAATTAAGTGGTATGGTAAAATTTTGATTTTGAATATAGTGAGTGTGTGTGGCTCATGAGACCATTGATTTATGATATATGTTTATTCAATTATGTGTTATTAAGGTTTTTATGTGAATTCTTGGCCTACAAACTTTTTATCAGCATGATAGTTGGGATCCTTTATTGGGTATGTATTGCCTCAAAAATACTCTATAAATTATGATGAATTTGATGCTCATAAATACCCTTGTTTTTTTCACTAATCATTTTTATTTAAGTACATTTTAGGGATTTAATATTCTATTTATTTTTTTCTAAATTTATTTTTAAGATTTTAAATCATACGGAATAATTATCTATGTGTTTGGGACTTTTTTTTTAATTTTACAAAAACACAATTCATACCCTACTTGGTTTAGTGTAATGTATATAATCAACCCTAATCTATGTACAACATGTATGAATCATGATCCTTAAATTTTTCTTCAACCTTAATCCAAAAAAGGCAGTATTATTTCTCAACCCTATATTTATATCAGTATGTATGGTTAATCAATATTATGTTATCAGAAATTTATGGTAAATGATCCTTACTTTTGAAAGGAACCATACGTTTGGAAAGAGAATAAGGAATGGTCAATGAACCCTATGTAAGTATTGAACCTTACATTCCAAAGATAAATATATGGATCATCAACATTACTTTTAATATCAACACTGCATCTAAATTACCAACATTACATTTGAATAATGCATGTTACATAGTTGAACCCTATGTTTAATATTTTTTCGCATTGTGAAGTAACCCTGCGTTTGACTATTCAACATCGGAGATTTATTTCTGTGATATTTTCTATAATTTCTATACCAGTATAGACCAATTTATAGGATATTTGAAAGGTCATTTGAGACCATTTTGAAGATCATTTTATTTGATTTAATGAACCACATTCAATGGAGAAATTTACTATTATTCTTAACGGATGTTATGACTCCCCTGGTAAAATTAATTTTGAATGTATACTATTTAACGAGCATATTTTGTGGATACATAATATTCAAAAGTAGTTTGGGTGTTATTTTCTTTTGATGATTGATTGAGAAGAATATTTTAATTATTATTCAATCTTTCTGGTGATCATATACGCAGTTCTATAGTGAAAGAAAGACTCATGAAGAGGACTATGCATCGGAAAAATACATGTTCAATCCTATAACTATGCTGCTACTCTGTTTTTGTTGTCGTTCATAAAATCAATGGTCTTCTGTGAAACAAGATCGCTTCAGAATTATTTCATATTGGAAACTTTCATTATAAAGAAGAATAAGATCCATCAATTATAAGTTGCATGCTATTGCAACTGTGAAGATCAGTCTATTTCCACAACACAAATCTATTTTTGATTTATTTGAGTTTTCACAGCTCGTACTGAGTTAAAGAAGAGTGTCAAATTCTTGATCAAAGTTGTCGATAATTAGTTCCTTTGTTAGAACTAGAAGACTTTGTTTTAGAATTAATTATAAAGGTCTCAATAGCCTACACTTAGTTGTTAGAATTTTGGTCTTGTGATAAGTGGACCAAACTAGTGAAATTCACCAATCATGTAGAGATATCATGTAGTGGAGTGGAATATAGGATATATTTTCCATAAACCAATACAAAAAACCAAGTCTTTTATTTCTGCAGTTCTACTACTTATTATTTGATCAAAAGTAAAACACTAGTTATCAATTAAAATTAAAAGAGTGTGTTTAAATTTAGAATTGTGGATGATTTTTTTAAAAGACACAATATACCCCCTCTTATGTGTTATATCTATGTCGAACCAGTTATTGGTATCAGTGGTAAAGATTCTTGATAAAATCTATAGAAATATGAATGTTTAAAGATCTATAAAATGATGGAAATGGATAAATCTAGAAAAGGGATGTCCATGGTCCGTCCTCTATTATTCAATGTTGAAAATTATGCGTGCTGGAAATCATGAATGATCATTTCTTTAAAAAATCTTGTATTTAGAGGTTATTACAAGATTACTACTTTCTATATGATTCTTAAGAAACATGGAAAATGGGATTTTGTAAGTTGAATATGATATGAACTCCATAGAAATTAATGTTATTATCTACGATATTGGACCAGAAGAATTCAATTGTGTCTCACAATGTCCTAGTACATATGAAATGTGGCATACCATTGATGTTTCCTATGAAAGAATAAATAATGTAAGACAGATGAGGTATGAAATAATAAAGATGAAATTTGATTCATTTAGGATTTTTGATTGAGAAAACATTACTCAGATGAATGGATGTCTTATAGAAATTATCACCAATATTACAACCTTATGAGAACATATCAATCAATTTAAAAAACCATTGAATATACTTTGAGTACTAAATTTTAAATGGAATGGTATATTAGTTTCTAGTCAAAAATCATCACCTATCAAAGATATGATAATGAAAGTATTAATTGGGAATTTGATGGCGTATGAAGTTAAAATGCATGTCGAATCTAATGATCATTAAAATATTTTGAAAAGGGATAATATAGATCTAAACATAACTTCTCAGAATAAAAAGTAGAATAATTAATCGAGAAGTTAAAAAAGAAATGAATTTTGAGTCATATATTTATGAAATGGAACTAGTTTAGTTAGACATGAAGATTAGAAAATTTTATAAGAAAAATATAGAATTTAGAAACTCCTTTAAAAGGTATTAGAAAGGCTCATGAAAATTCAGATTCTATGAATGAAAGAACTAGTGTCATATAATACTGGATTTTCCTCAGCTAAAAGATGAAAATATAAATCCAGATAAGGGAAATCAGAAAAAAAACATATTATGAACATAAAGGTATAAATGTGGTGAATGATACATGAAGAATTTCTAAAGACTTCATCAGCTCATCAAAATTAGATTTAAAAAAGGAATAATCAAATATAAAAAAATATGTGCTTCATGACTGAAGAATATAAGGTAGAAAACTATTATTCTGCTAATTCTGATTATGATACTAGTTTTTCAAATGATAAATTGTCTAATTATTTCATAATTCTAGAAGACAAACATGACTCCTTAAAAAATCACAAATATTTCATGAATTTTTTAAATTTTATTTTATGAGAAATAAATTTTTTACTTAAACAACATTAAGAGTTAATTGAAAAATTTAACTCATCAACTAGAAACTATGTTGATCATGAAAAAGAGATTAAAGCATCACAAGATGAAGTAGAAGTATATAAAAGTGATTCTATTTTCTTTACTAAAGGATAAAATATTCTGAATGAAATTCATTTTGAAAATTTCATTAAAAAAGAATTATTTGGTATAGTAAGTAAGGGTGAAAAATCCAAACTGTATAAGAATTATTTTTTCTCAATTCAAGGAGTGATACTTGTTATTTTTATGGATCTAACAGACATAAAAGAAATAACTGTTATGTGAAAAATCTGAAAATTAGTGGGATTAATAGATATTTTATTTCAAAAAAATATTATGAAGAAAATGATATGAGTTATGGAAAAACAAAGCTTAACTAGATTCCTAGATCTCTGATAGCTAACACTGCTTGGCCGAAGAAGATATGGGAACCAAAAAATAGCCTTGATTAAATTATTTTACTGATAACTTGCCCCTATAATATAAATACCATTTTGTATATGGATAGGGTTTGTTCAAGGCATATGAGGGGAGATCCATCAAATTTTCATACATTAACTCAAACAGATGGAATTCATGTTTCTATTAGGGATAACACCAAAGGGAAAATAATTTTAATCCTAACCGTTGGAGATCCCATGATCATATCTCTCAACAAAGTACTTTATGTATAAGGATTGAATCAAAATTCGATAACTATTTCTCAAATGGGTGATGATGATTTCTATATAGATTTCTCAATGAATACATTCTCAGTTATTAAAAATTTAATTCATAAATTCTAAGAACCTAGAACTGAAAATCTTTATACACTATATTTACATTAATTTTTTTTAAAAAAGGTTAAATGTTTATCTACTAAGACAATTGAGTCATGTATCATGCATATAAAACATGGTCATTGTAATATCTATAGATTATATATATTATCTAAGAAACAAATTTTTTATTTACCCTATCTTCAATTTGATGATTTAAAATTTTGTGGTGCATGCCAAATTGGCAGGCTACATAAATCCTTTTTCAAATCGATTAAAAAAAATTCTTCATCTAAACCTTTAAAACCTATCAATATGAATTTTATGTACCATCAAGAGTAGTTTTTTTTATGTTAAATTATATTTTTATTTTTTTTTGTTGATGATTACCTTAGATTTTCCTAGCTTTACATTCTCAATCATAAAAGTGATGTTTTCTCTTTTTTGGAAAATATTTTTAAAATTGTCGAAAATTAAAATGGATTAAAAATAATTTCATTAAGAAGTTATCATGGTGGTGGATCTAAGAATCAATAATTTAGTCCTTTTTTCTCAAATACGTGTATTAAACATACCTTCTCTCTACCAAGAACACCTCAACAAAATGGAACTGTTGAAAGGAGAAAATCGAACTGTTCATGAAATGGCTAGGACTAGGCTTAATAAATACACTCTTCCTACCTATCCTTGGGTAGAATATTTAAGTACAAGCAGCTATATCACAAATAGTGTTTTAATTCGGTCTATTTTCAAAAAGACACTTTATGAAATTGGGAGAAACAAAAAATCCTAAAGTAATGTACCTTAATATTTTTGGATGTAAGGTGTGTATCTTCAAAACCAAGGATAATCTAGGAATATTAGATTCTAAATATGATAAAGGAATATTTTTATGATATTTTTCTACTTCTAAAGCATATAGAGTGTTAAATAAAAAGTAAAATATTGTTTAAGAATCATTTCATGTGATTTTTTATGAAACTGGCCCTTTTATTAAAGAGAATGATCAAACAAATGAATTCACTTACTCTTTTGATAAAGTGAGACGTGAAACCCTTAAAATGATTTTGATACTAATTTTTATAAAGATTAGTCCTATCCAAAAGAACATGAAACTTAAGAACCTTAAATTGTCCTACATATACATCCTAGATCTCTAAAGAACCATCACTTAGAAACAATTATAGGAAACCTAGACACTTGTATTAAAACTTGACGTTATGAAAGAAACATTGTGGAATTATCTACCATTATATCCCATATAGAAACTAAAACCAATGATGAATAGTTTTTATATGAGAGATGGATGATATCTATTCAAGAAGAGTTAAACTAGTGAAAAGAAATATATTTTTGGAACTTTTAGAGAGACCAACCAACTATCAGCTCATAGGAACGAAGTGGATTTTTTGAAACAAATTTTATGATCAAGGGATCATCACTAGGAATAAATCTAGATTAATAGACAAATGTTATAATTAAAAATAAGCTATGTATTATGATAGGAACATTTCCCCAGTAACTATATTAAAAGAGATTCTATTTCTTCTAGCATATGCATATCATATGAATTTTAAATTATATCATATGGAAGTTTATTCTTCTTTTTTAAAATTCTATTTAATAGTGGATTTTTCTATTGAGAATTATAATGGTGTTGAGAAACCTAAAAAACAGATTTTGTTTCTAAACACACTAAAGCTCTCTATGGAATTAAACAAGAACCAACAACTTGGTATGAAAGATTAACTTCTTTTACTTTAAAAAATGGTTTTACTATTGTTATAGCAGATCCAGCACTTTTTATGAAAATAGTTATAATATTTTATTAATTCAAATTTATGTTGATGATGTTATTTTTTATTTAAATAATAAAAATATTTTGGATGATTTCTCAAATCTAATGAAAGAATTAATTTTATTCGTACGATGGGAGAAATCAATTTTTTAAGATATAAAATATATTAAAAAGATTATTGAAATTTTTTTAAATCAATTTAATTATATTATAGATTAAATAAAAAATAATTGGCTTTAAAATTGCAACACATATAGAACTCCCATGTGTAATAATATAAATATTGATTTGGATGAAGTTGGAAAACCAGTTGACCAAAAGTTATATAGAGGTATGATCGGTAGTTTGTTATATCATACTTCTAGAAGACTAGAAATTATGTATTCAGAATTTCATTGTTCTAGATTTCAATAAAATACAAAATAATCCCATCTTACTAATGTTAAAAGGGATTTTATGTATTTAAAAGAAACTATTTTTCAATCAATTCATTACCCCAAAACTTATGATCCTAATTTAATTTCATTTTCAGATGATGAATTTGGAGGTTGTTGATTAGATAGAAAAAGTACCTCAGGAACCTACCAAATTAAGGATAAATCATTAGTTTCTTGGTTGATTAAGATGAAACACTCAGTTTGTCTGTCAACCACTAAGGTATAATAAGTGTCTACTGATTGTTGTTGTGTACTTGTATTGTAGAAGAAAAATACTCTAATGGAAATTGGAATAAATTTTAATAATACTCCTTTTTTATATGATATTAATAATTATTTTTATATTTCTATAAATCCAATAAGTCATTTTAGGAGTAATAAAATTGATATAAGGCCTAATTTTCTAAGATATCATGTCCCCAAAAAAGAAATATATTTTCAAATTTTTTATTCTAAATTTAAATTGGATAAAATTTTTACTAAACCACTTCCCCCTACTAGTTTTAATTTTACTAAGGTGGAATTAGGTTTATTTAATTTCAAATAAATTTTCCCTAATTTAATCATTATTTATTTCTAATAAGCATTGTTCAATGCTTTACTTATTTTTATTCCTACTATTTATTTTTTTAAATAATTTTGGTTTTAATTTTTAATGTTTTTTATTTACAAAAAAATCATAATTATCTTACGTAATGTCACGGGAATAAAGTTGACATTAGAAACTAGTGACATGAAGCATCAATGAGTTTCTTCAAGAATGATTCAACACATAAAAGTTGTCTATTGTGAGTGGTTATATGAGGAAAAATTCTTTCTTAAGAAATATCTCACATTTCGAGGTCTATAATTTTTTTAAAGAGGTAAATACATAATTTGTTTATGAGAAATAATTGAAGAATTTATTTAATAGTGTTTAGAATATTTTTGTGATACTTAAGACACAATTTCAACAATGATAAAGGACAAGGAAATTTTAATTTCCTTTTTAGAAATAACTAAATTTTTTGAAATGTCCCCGTGAAGGTTTTTTTAATTTTGATTTTCA
Organism: Viscum album; assembly: GCA_963277665.1. Taxonomy (NCBI): domain Eukaryota; kingdom Viridiplantae; phylum Streptophyta; class Magnoliopsida; order Santalales; family Viscaceae; genus Viscum; species Viscum album. The sequence goes on from OY728150.1 coordinate 1,598,197,502, forward strand.
TTCTATTGGTAATCAGGATCATAAGTATTTTTATATTATTTCACTTTTATTTGGATTAAACAATATTAGAAAAAAGGTTGTTAACAACCTTGAGGATGATCAAAAAGTTCTGGTGAAATTTAATCAAACAAAAATTGCTCCAAGAGTAACTAATAAAGAGAAAAATTAATATCTACACATGTACATTATTTTTTTCATTTGTGATATCAAATTGAATTTCCCATGGTATATGTTGATTTTTTTGATGTATTTTTTTCATGAAGGCGGTCATATGTGTTTTTATCCTTAAGGAATGATACTGTCTATATTTCTGTTTGAAAAGGATATGGTTTATGTATTCAGTTTGAGAGTTAATTATCATCACAGAAATTCTTTTTATGTTGGTACTGATAGAAAATTTGGTTTTTACTAGAGTAAATTGAAATGAAATCTTATGCTAGTTGGTATATATGACCAACCAAAGTCAAGATCACTTTATTAGGGGGAGTAAAGTGTATTTAGAAATGTTGTTATTGGAGAATCTAGAGTTGAAGGTTTTTTTAAAAAAACTAAGAGAAAATTATGATATATTTCATAGGAAGATGAGGAGGAAGAATAATATGTGATAGAGGATTTGGTTATAAATCCAAGGAATAGAGTATATCCAACTATTGAGCAACCAGTATTGGTATATGCTAAAGATAATAGATCAGTTCATCTCGAAGAACCTATTCATGAGGAACATCAATAGGTTGATATTCAATTTTGAGATTTTTAGGAAGTTTTTATTCCAGTTGTTCAGCAGGAAGATCCAAATATTCAATAAGTATTTGTTCAAGAATAATATATTTTAGAAGAGAAACAGATGCTCAGATCAAAAAATGTGGCTACAGATGTTTTTGGGAATCAGGATTACTTGGTTTTTTGATCAATTGGTAGAGAGACTAAAATATGTTTCTAGAGATAAGACAGCGGTTCTTGATAATGAATCATTTTCTAGTGACAAATCCCTTGAAAATCTAGTGGAGTTGTCTGTGGATATGTCTTCCTCAAATACATTAGAAATTATGGTTGTTGTTCTGTCACAAAATCAAGATGAAGGGGCATCTGATTCTGTGAGTAATAAAGTTCAAGATCTTGTGAAGATGTGTAATATATTTCATTAATAAAATTCTATTCTTTGGAAGGAGCTCAAGGCCTCAAAAAATAAATTGATGATTTATATAATTCATCAATTATAATGCTAGATTTTGAGTCTCTTCAGAATAATCTTAGATAATTGAATGAAAATTTTGTGACAATGAATTATTTTGATGCTTTCAAAATTGAGATGCTTGGTAAAGTTGTAACAAAACAATCTGAATCTGTTTCCCAAATAGATTTTGGTGACTTTTAATTGTAATTTGGAATCCAATTTGAATCCACTAAAGGAATTGTTTCTCAATACAGTTCTTATACATTTACTCCTTCCACATCTCTAGATATTATTCAAAGATTTCAATCCATTACATCAGTTATATCTGACATAAGTGATCATCTTTACGTCCTTCAATGAAATAGTTCTACATTATCAGTTTTTTTGGATAATAAATGATATCTTTTTGAGAAATTGGGTTCATGAAAACCTATTGTTAGACTTCTTCTTGACAGATTCAGTATTATATTAGACTATTTTATATAGAAAGAGGAATGATTGCTTGACTTTTTGATAGTCAATATTGTTGAAATTCTACATATTATACAAGATTCTATAGTTTTTATTATTATATTGGGATATAGTCTTACGAAAATGTTCCTAGTAAATATGGATGATCTAAAAGAAATGTTTCAAGTTACTCAAATTCCTAAAGAACCAGGAACTCACCCAAATACTAACAGAACTCCTTTACCCTAATCACGTTAGTCTGTTAACATGTTTCCTAGTCAAACTGAATATTTTATTTATACAGTTTTTTATTATTAAACTTTTTTATTTAAATTTTTAGTGCATAATTTGAAATTATTTTAGCTATATGTATACTTCCAATATTATAGTCTCATTTATCTACATAGATTTCAATAACATTAAATTACTATTCTATGCAAAATTAAAAGTGATTTAATCTTTTTCTATACATTCTTTATTATATCACAAAACGGGGAAGAAATTTGGATAAACACAAAATTTCTTTTTATCAAAGTAATTCTATCAAATTGAATTTTGAATTATATTCTATAAATGTTTTTCAAAATTTTAAATTATGTTTTTAATTTTATAGGTTTAATTTTCATAACAAAGAAAGACATTTTTACCCTTGTATCATCTCAACAATAAACTTTAAATGAGGATGACATTGATGCTAAGAACTACCCTTTTGTTTTACTAATTATTTATATTCATTTGTATTTTCTGGATTTGATATTATTTTCATCTATTCTAAAATTATTTTCCAACATTTAATTTGCAAGTAATATTTAGCGAAGTGTCCTGGATTTGTTTTTTAGTATTCGTGAAACACTATTCATACCTGATGTGGTCTATTGTAATGTATGGAATCAAACCTACACTATGTACAGAACATATGGATCATGATCCCAATGTTTGACTTCAATATTAAACTAGAAGAAGAATGTATTGTTTCTCAGCCCTATATTCAGATCAATAGGTACGGTTAATCTGCCATACGTTATTAGAAATTTTTTGTAAAAGAACCTGACATTTGAATGGAAAATTATTTTTTCCAAGAGAAGAAAGTATGTCTAAAGAACCCTACATAAGTAATAATTCTTACGCTCTAAATATAAACATATGGATCATAAACATTACTTTTATGATAAATTCTACATCTATGTTTTCAACCTTATATTCATAAGACGGACACATAATTTTTGAAACCTATGTTTAGTATTTTATCTCTTTGCTAAGGACACTAATGTTTGACTTTTCAACATCAAAGATTGATTTTCATGATATTTTTCATAATTTTTGCAACAGAACTGATAGAGATACATGCTATTTTAAAGATCATTTTCAACAATTTTTAAGATCATTTTATTGGATTCAAAGAAATATATTCAATGGATAAATTTACTAATACTATTAATGGATGTTACAAATCCACTCTTAAATTCAATTTTCAATTTTTATAGATTATCAGTAATCTTTTGGGGATTTGGAATTTTCAAAAGTATAATGCTTATTATATATTTTATCGGGTATTATTTTATTTTGAAAATAAAGGGAGAATAATGTTTTTATTATTATTCAATATTTCTATTGATCATATACATAGTGCTACAGAGAAAAAACAACTCAATAAGGGGACTACACTTTGGGTACACTCATGTTAAATCTTGTGAGTGTGTAACTTCTTTGTTTTTATTACTGTTCTTAATTCCAAAGATCTCTTGTGTAATCGGATATCTTCAGACTTATTTCATCTTAAATACAATATTTCTAAAGAAAACGACCCATAAATTTTAAGATTCTTGCAGTTTTAACTATGAAGATCAATCTATTTCAACAAATAAAATCTTTTTCTGATTTGATAGAAATTTTTATGATCGTACTCAATTGAAGTATAGTATCTGCTTCTCGATCTATGATTTGGATAATTGGTTCTCTATTTAGAACAAGGAGAATTTTTTTAGTTTTGATTGGAATGGTTTCAACTTCACTTACTCATTTGATAGAATTTCGGTCTTGTGATAAGAAGAACTGACTAGTGAAATTCACCAAGCACAGAGAGAGAGCATCTTGTGGACTTTACTAGGGGATATTTTTTCCCATATCCACTATAAAAAATCATGTATTTTATTTCTTTTTATTCCATGTTTATTCTTTGATCAGGTGTACTAAACTATTTATCCATTCTAATTAAAAGTGGGTGTTTAAATTCATAATTGTTGAAGAGTTTCTAAAAAGACACAATTAACCCTCCCTCCTGTGTGTTTTGTTTATTTCGACCAAACAATTTGTATCAGAGGTCACGCTTTTGGATAAAATCTATAGAATGCAAAACTTTTAATGGTTTATAAAAAGATATAAAAGGATAATCCTAGAAATTGGACGTTCCTAGTTTATGCTCCATACTTAAATGGTGAAAATTATGGGTGCTTGAAATCATGGATGTTCTTTTATTTAAAAAATCATGGTTTTAATGTTTATTCAAAGATTACTACTCCCTATAAGATTCATGAGAAACCGAAAACATGGTCTGCTACAACCAAAGCTGGATATGATGTGAACTCCAAAGCTATAAATGCTATTATTTGTGGCCTTGGACTAGATGAATTCAATCATATATGGAATTATCCAACTACTGATGATATGATGAAAATTGATTCATTTTACTATTGAATAGATAAATAAAGATAGATGAGGTATGAAACAACAAATAAGAAATTTGACACATATCGGTTGTTTGATAGAGAAATCATTACTCAAATGAATGGAAGGCATACAAAAATTATCAACAATATTATTGTCTTAGGAGAACCTATCAAACAATCTAAACAAGAATTGTATGTACGGAGAGTACAACCTTTAAAATGGAATGTTAGGTGAAATTATATTTTAAAATCATCACATGTCAAATAAATGACTATGAATGAATTAATTGTGAATTTGATGATGAATGAAGAATAATGGAAAGAAGAATATGAATATCATAAAATTAGTGTGAAAAATGATAATACAACAAAAAAGTGAAATTTTAGATGCAAAGTAGAAGAATTAAGAAAGGCATTAGAAAAGAAAATATTTTTGGTTCATCTGTTTCTGAAATGGAACATTCTTAGATAGCCAGGAATGTTTTTCAATTTTTATTTGAAAAATATATTATTCCAAAATTCCTTTAAAAATGATGAGAAAGACTCAAGAAAAGACCAATACTATGAATGAAATAAATTGTGTCATATAAGACCTGCTGGTCCTCAGCTAAAAGATGAAAAGAGAAATATTGATAAGAGAAATCTAAAAAATGAATATTATGAACATAAAGGAAGAAACGAAAATAATGTAACATGGAGTGGTTTTTAATACTCCATAATCTCATCAAATTATAATTCAAAAAAGGGAAAATCATGTCTGAAAGAAAATATATTTTTGTGGCTGAAGAAGATATGGTACAAACATATTATTTCTCTGAATGTGATTTTGATTCTAGTTGTTCAAATAAAAAATTTATACTAATTTCACAATGCTAAAAGTTAAATATCACTCCTTATTAAAAAATCACAAATCTTATAAGAATATTCATTATATTTTTTTGGAGAAAGAGATACCTTACTTAAACAACATGATGAGTTAATTGAAATATTTAACACATCTACTACAAATTGTGTTGATCATAAAAAAAAGATTAAATCATTACAAGATGAAGTATATACATATAAAAGTTCTTCTATTTTGATTACAAAAGGATAAAATTTTATGAATTAAAGTCTAGGTGATAATGTCATTAAAAAAGAATGATTTTGTATTGTAAGTAAGGGTAGATAATATAACAATCATGCTCTTTATGACACACTTAAACATGATTTATTACGTAAAACTGTACTTAAGTAAAATATGAGGATGGAGAGGTCTAGTTTCATGAGAAATTAGGAACATTACATAACATCATATAACATAAAACACAATATCTTTACTAAAATCTTCCTTTACATGACCACATCATTCCCTTGTACGTAACATTGCATGGGATAACCTTAGGACATGCATAATAAAAGGGTGAGATATAAATCCCAATAAGGTAGTAAACAAGTCATAACATTAAGAATATGTTACATGTTAGTAAATAGACATATCAGTGGAGCGTAAGAGAAATATGAAAATAAAGGCATTAAATAGAATTAGTATCATAACAAGGAAATGTGGCAACAACACTTAACATGTTATTAGCATGATCCAAGGATCATTGCACATGGAGAATGAGTAAACCCTATTTTCACTTGAATTATCATGATTAAAACCTCATTTCACTTGACGTATCATGACACTAATCTTTACCCAATGCATTGGAGTGCTATCAGGGTGCACCCTTCTTAATCATTTCCTTTCACGCATAAGTGTGCCACATAGATCATATTCATGGATTAATTAAACATCATAATTTATTCCATGATAAAAGAAAGTGGAATTGTTACATGAAACTCTATAATCAATAAATTAATGTTCATAATGGTGAAATCCCTTGATAGATAAATGGGTATGGTATTCACTAGCTAATGACTTTGGCTTGGAAAATCACAGTGTTATTTTGGAAACATAACGATGTGACATAAGAATTCATTAAAATTGTTTATGATAGATAAAATAGGTATATCATCACATGTACATGAAATGCACAGTAATGTGGTCATACAGATAAATTTACTAACACATTTAAGGTACTTTAGATTCATAATACAAAAGAATGTCTTGAATGTAAATGAAAAGAGTGAAATTCTTTATAGAATTTCGACATGGTAGTAGGTGTGAATGGGGGATTTAAATAGAGATAAACGAGTATATCATCAGTAAAAATAAAGCTGAAAGTATGAGGGAGTTTATAAATCATACCCTGACATTTTTAATTTAAAATAAAATGGAATTAAAACATAATGAAATATAAAAAAATGATAAAGAAAGAAATCCCTTAAATAATTTTGGCATGGTAACTTGTATTCATGGAAGGCATCGATGAGAGATAAATGTGTCTATCATCCTTAAAAAATTAAGAGGAAATTATATGGGAGGTTTGAAATCATAGCCTAACTTTTATAGTTGAATATAAAAGGGCATGACAATATTAAGAAACATGGATAAAATGAGAAAAGAAGGAATCACTTACTTGTAAGCGGGATCCCAAAGTTTTGTTAGAGCCTTGAGAGAGGCTTAATGGGAGCTTGGGGTACCTTGGGAAGATTATAGGGAGAGTAGGGAAGTGGTTGGTCGATCTCAAAAGGCTTTTAGTGGAAAGGAAGTGGGATCTTGGGTGGGTTTATACTGGAAAATGGAGGGAATTCTTCATTATTTAGGTTTTGGGCCCTACACATTAAACTAATCAAAACCACAAAACATTCTATGGTTATTCTCCATGGTTTTTTCCAAATGGGAGTGTAAAAAAATATTTTATAAGTCCAACAGCCTAAATTCTTAGAATATTAGGATTTTTTTATGTGGAGGTGAGTCACACTCTCAAAGAAATCATTTTAAAAAGATAAAATGTTTTATAAGTTTCGGAGGGTCCACTAAGGGTTTGTAAAATAAAATAAATAAACCGAAAATACCATTATTTTAATGGTAAAACATATATTGGACAAATATAGTGTTAATTGTTTTTTATTGAATCGCTATTGGCCCATTATGATATCATAAAATACACTATATATTTAAACAATATTTAATGATTACAGAAAAATTCGACTGTCTCAGCAAATTTTGAAAAATTCACCATTTGATAATTTCGATACCCTGATTCCAAAAATAATATTCATTGTTTCTAAATAATTTTATAAATATTTTAATTTTTACATTCAAAATGAAAACCAACATTTATCTAAAATTCATTAATTTAGACAAAAACAGCTTTGAAGCCTTAATAAAAATTACAATTGTAATCATAAAAATTTTATGGTCATTTATATTTAATAAGAATGATTTAGTTATAATATTTTATTAAAATATAATTTAATTCAAAAATACATTAATTAATCCAAATATATTCCTTAATTTAATATTAACTAAAAATACTATTTTTTATTTTAAAACTATTTACAAAGTACCAATATTAAGATCAATGTATTTTCATTATAAAAAATAATGTACATAATCATAGTGCTAGTTTCTGGTTACATAACCCCTTATAACCCCTTAATATTACCTAAGGTTATGGTTTGTGATGGTTATAGACTCTTGAGGTGGCTTAGATAACATTTTTCAAGTGGTAATCTCTATCAACTTCCACTTCTCCCATTGGCGGTTCTGTTGGAGCATAACTTGTTAAAGATAGGCTTGGGCTTGGTCAAGTGCGAAGCCCAATAATGACACATCCTTTCCAAGCTCTAATTAATGGGATTTGTAAAGAGAAATTCTACTGGATGAGGCCACCGATTCCTTTTCATAAGTGAATTGGATTTTTTAAAGCCCTATATTTGTACTAATCAATTGATCACTATTCAACGACTATATTTGAAATGGTAACAATTTTAAATGGTATTTTGAAATCCAGAAACCTAAATATAAGGATGTTCATTTGTTTTAAATGGCCATATTACAAAGTAATGCATTTAATTATATCACGATGAATTTTCAGTAACAAATTTTTGTGTCATTACAATCTTCCCCCTATGAAATTTTCCCTCGAAATTGCATTTTAAATTATAATCCATAAATAGGTGTGGGTACTTTTCCATAATTTCCTCTACGATGTCTTCATTATATCATATTACCATTGCCTACATGTAGAAAGGGTTCATGTGTCACCATGGTACCTCAGGATATTTTTAAAATCATCTACTTTTCCCAATATCACCTCAAGCATCTTGGTTTATATCAATGGAAGCATCGATAACTCATTAAAAAAGTATTTTTTTATATAATTTTGAAATATCTTCTTAAACATGTTTTTTATAAAAAGGTCTTTCTGATTCATCTTAAAAAAATTTAAAATAGGGTTTTGGTATATCATTTTTTGTAATTCCAAAAAGGCAAAAATCTATAATTTGATACATATAGGCTACTCAGAGGTCTCCCTCTTTTGAAGAATGAAGAAAATCTTTTAGTGTATCCTAATTTTCAAATAAATAGAGAAATTTAAAAATACCCTGATGAAACTTCCCATTCTTAGCATGGTAATAAAGTTGAGAGTTAAATATTCCCCAATTGAATATACTTTAACCTGGAAATAATCGTGTAATGATATTGGTATAGAATGCCTCACAAAGTTGAATGTAGGTAACTTGGAGATTTGAAAATTTTTCAAAGTCATCTGAGCATGACTACAAGATGATCTTTCCAAGTAGTTATTTAGAAAGAGAGAGAATAGTTATTCATGATCTTCCTCCTTCCATATTTTAACTATGTAAATAAGTAATACAATTATGGGGTTTTAATACATATATATTTAAAATAAAAAGGACACTTTAAACATAAAAGGATAAACTTTAAAAGGAGAAGTATATCCTAACTTGTGACTCGTTATGTTTAAATGAAGGTTATCCTTGATCTACAACATAACATATATTCATATGGAATTTTTTTATTCCCTTAATAATTATTTGTAATAATCTCATGAATTTACAAAATCATATCCCCCAGGAGTGTCATAACCAATAGTGAAGCAAGACTCATTGTAGTGCACCAGGATACCCTGGGACAAGACTGAAACTCCTTGTCGGAAGTTTCACCTCTAGGTACATCTGTGGCAGAGCCACCTCTGCCTACTTTTATCTTGAGAAGGATGTATTTTCTTAAAAACCTGCATACTAAATAATCGCCAAAAATATAAATGTTTTTATTATACATATTTTTACCCCTAAGACTTTCACTAGGGTTTTCTAATCCTAATCCCAAGAATAACTAAACCAATCCTCTTATACCAACTTCAACAACTTTTATCTTTATTACAGATATAAATATGATTTATTACATATAATTGTACTTCAGAAAAATTTGTTGATTTATATGTCTATTGTCTTTGGAAATTACGAACATTACATAGAAACTTAGAACATAAAACACAAGACCTTTAATGATATCTTCCTTTACATGACCACAAGATTCCCTCGTACTTAGCATTGTATGGGATAACCTAATGATATACATAATAAAAGGGTGAGATATAAATCCTAGTAAGGGATTAAACAAGACATAACATGAAGAATATATTACATGTCAATAAGTAGACATATCAGTGGAGAGAAAGAGAAATTGGAACATAAAGGCATGATATGGCATGAGTATCATAACAATGAAATGTGGCAATAACACTTAACATGGTATTAGCATTATAAAAGCCTCATTGAACCTGGATCGTGAGTAAAGACTCATTGCACCTGAATTATCATTATTAAAACCTCATTTCACACTAATGTATCACGATACTAATCTTTACTCAGTGCATTGGAGCACTATCAGGGAGCATCCTTCTTAATCATTTCATATCATGCTTTAGTGTGCCACATGGATCATATAACATGGATTCATTAAACATAAAAATATATTCCATGATAAGGGAATGTAAAATTAATACATGAAACTATATAATTAATAAGTAAATGTTCATAAATATGAATACCCTTTATCTAGAAATGGGCATGGTATTCACTACACAATGACTCTGACATGGAAAATTGTTGGGTACTTTCGACAGCATAACAATGTGACATACAAATTCATAAAATTGGTTAATGAGATAGAAATGGGTATCTAGTCATATTTACATGAAAAGGATATTAATGGGGTCATATATATACATGTCCCAATATTTTTAATGGAATTTATATTTATAATAAAAAATAATTGCTTGAATGCAAATGAGAAGAGAGAAATTACATACAGAATTTCGGCATGGTAACAGGTGTACATGGGAGGAATTAATGGGAGATAAAGAAGTATCTCATAATTAATATATATATGGATGTATGTTGTAGGTGATAAATCATGCCCCCAAAATTTGTAATCGAAAATAAAATGTCATTACAACATAATGAAATTTGGACAAAAATGAGAAAAGAAGAAATCCCTTAAGGAATTTCACCATGGTAATAGCTATACATGGAAGGAATCTATGAGAGAGAAAGGGGTCTCACATAATTAAAACATAAATAAGACATTATGTGGGTGTTTTGATATTATACCCCAACATTTATAATTGAAAATAAAATTCCATAACAATATTAAGAAACTTGGGTAAAATGACCAAGGAAGGAATCACTTACTTGGATGTGTGATCCCAAAGGCTTGGGAGAGGCATGAGAGCGTATTATTAAGAGATTGTGATATAGTGGGATGATTATAGAGAGAGGAGGGCATAGTCTGTTCAGGCTCCAAAGGCTTTGAGAGAAGAGGAAGTGGGAGCTTAGGTGGGGTTATATAGGAAAATGGAGGGAATTCATTATTATTTAGGTTTTGGACCCTACCCATTAAACTAATCCAAACCAAAAACCATCCCATTCTTTTTCCCAAGTTTTTTCCCAAATGGTAGTTGAATAAAATATTTCATTAGGACAATTTCTTAACATCTTATAATATTAGGCTTACGTATGTGGAGGTGAATCACGCTCTCGAGGAAATCATTTTACAAAGATAAAATGTTTTATATGTCATGTAGGGTCTACTAAGGCTTTATAAAATAAATAAAATAAACCTAAAATAATATTATTTTAATGGTAATACATATGTTGGACGAAAATAATGTTTATTGTTTTTTATTACCTCACTATTGGGTCATTATGATGACCTAAAACACATTATATATTTGAATGGTATTTATTTTTTACACAAAAATTCGACTGTCTATGAAAATTATGAAAAAATCACCATTGTATAATTTTGATATCCTGATTCCAAAACAAATATTCATTTTATCTAAATAATATTTTTACATCGTTTAGGTTATAATATCTATCAAATTCCACTTCTCTTATAGGCAGTTTTGTTCGATATTAATATGCTCAAGCTCGGATTAGGCTTCATAAAGAGCAAAGCCCAATGTCTCCAACTCCTTTCCAAGCTACGACAAATGGGATTTGTATAGAGAAATTATATTGATTGACGCCATCACTTTTTTTCTCTGCATAAATTGGATTTGTTAAAGCTCTATATTTATACTAATCAATTGATCATTGTTTAACAGATATATTAGCAACGGTAACAATTCATAATGGTATTTTGAAATCCAAAAACAGAAAACCATGTAAGTGCACATGTTTTAAATGACCATCTTATATAGTAATAGATTTAATTAGATCAATAGGAATTTTCATGAACAAAATTTTGTGTTGTTAAAAAAAATCAAAACTTTATAAGAAATATTTTATTCCCTACTCGAAGATTTTTACTTTTTATTTTTGTGGAACAAAATGACATATAAAAAAACTTTTGTTTGAAATGTCCTCCAATTAGTGGATATAAAAGATATTTTAATTCAAAAAATTTATCTGAAGAAAATGATATGACATATGGAAAAAATTATATCTAGATTCTAAGATCTCTACAAGCTAACACTGGTTGACTCGTGTAACATCCTGGTTCTAGAAGCCACCCAGAGGTTCCCTATACTCGGTTGGTCACATGGCCTCAAGCGCATTTCCCCAAACTCTAGAGGCTTATGACTAGAAGTGAGGGGCTTGGGTGTGATAGTGGGGAAACTATGCCTTCATTGAAAGACTACACAGTGTAAATAGATAAACATGCAATAGCAGAAGCAGTGAATAACCAATAATAATAAATAGAAGAAGACTAAATCAACAAACTGAAGCACATATGTATATATGGAATGATACAAGATACATATCTAGGAGAGCAGCCAAACAAGTCACAATGCTAAAAACACCATAGTACCAAAACAAGTACAAAAGAAAAGTAAACAGCTCCTCAGCATCGCAAGCCAAAGCTTGGTCTCATGCACTCCTACTCCAAGTAATCAAGTACCACAAGTTGAAGGGCGCTTTCCCTTGTCTATACCGGCAATAACATTGTCTGCTTGGGCCCAAAAGAATAGCACAAATAGGGTGTGAGATAAAATTCCAGTAGGCAACCACCTGAAGATATGTGCCTACCAGTCAGTGAGTATATGGCAGGAAAAAGTAAAATAAACATTAAACAGCAACAACAAGCAGTAGGAAGTAAACCGTAAGTACTGAAGTAGGTTGATACACAACAGTAATGAATCCACAGCCAACAACAACAGTGGGAAAAACAGTTAACACAAATAGAAAACCCTCTGGGAAGTATCCACAGTGATCTCCTTTAGTCCTAACCAAGAAGTACCACAACCCTCTGGTAGTGCACTCATCCTAACCCCTTTGTCTTGGTCATAAGAATTTATGAGACTCTCTGGGGAAGCTCACTCAGTCAATTCACCTTATAGTCTAGGGTAGTCAGGGACTCTTTGAGGAAGATCGCGTGGTCTAACCCTCTTATCCACAAGGACTAGAGACTCTCTGGGGAAGCTATATTGGTCAATTCCTCTTATAGCCTCAGTTATACCACAGAATCTCTGAGGAATCTCACTTGGTCAATTCCTCCTCTATCCTGGGAAGGTTCTTACGGATAAATCAAATTACGTAAGACTCTATAAGGAAGCTAACTCAGTCTACACTCTTGTAGTCTGTAAAATCTGAAGGCACTCTGGGAAGCTCGCTCCGTCTATCCCCTATGGACTATAATATCTAAGACTCACTGAAGAAGATCACTCGGTCTACCCTCATGTAGTCTATAATTTCAAGGACTCTCTGGGAAGCTCACTCGGTCTCTCCCTTATAGTCTATAGAACCAGGTTCTCACAGCCCAATGCCAGTCAGTGCATGATAATGATATAAGGCCAAATTACACCTACAGAGATACTTGGATAATCAAAGTACACCTATAGAGCTACTTGGATAATAGTCTACAAGGCAACCAGCATGTAATGCAAAACCCTCCATCCTACAGACACATGTCTTTACAACAGTCATAACGTCAAAAGGCTAACAAGTCTCAAAGGTCATAAACAGATAACAACATGGGAAAAACATCCAAGCACAACAAATTATCCTCTAACATGATTAAATTACCTCTACACAAGAATACAATCATGGTAGGAAAACAGTAAGGGAAAAAGGTAAACATGCAATAACCCATTGACAGGTATTGGTAGAATTTGCACATAAAACTCAAAGACATTGAACGGTAAGGTCCAAACCACCTTCCTCGATCCTAGGAGATCGATATACTTGAACCACGATGACTAATTCTCCCTTGAACATCGTAGATCTGAGAAAATTTCCAAAACGCTCAATCCACGATAACATGAGAAAGAGGAAGAATCAAGGAATGAAACTCAAGAATAAAGAAGAACTCACCACTTCGGTTCCAACGCAATCGACAGCGGTAAAATCAGCCAAAAATTGAGGGTCGGGAATCCTGAGAAGTTTTTCGGTTGTACGGAATCTCTTGGTTGAACCAGACCTAGAAGAAGACGTTTATGGATATCGAGCGCAACCCCGGTCCGATTAATGAAAAAAAAGTACATGACGTGTACTGGGTCTTTCTGTACACCGCCAAAATCGGCCTCCACGTCACCCCTACAAACCATGTGTGTGGCTCGGACATGACCAGCATATGGCTTCGAGCGGAAAAAGAGTACATGGCATGTACTCAGAAAGTACATGGTGTGTACTCAGAAAGTACACGGAGTGTACATAAAAAAATTTCTTGAAACATAATTTTTCTCAAAAACTCCATAAAAAGGAAATACATACCTGAAAACGAAGATCCGGGTTCTTACAAACTTTCCCCCTTAAAGAAATTCATCCCCAAAATTCTCTAGCGAGTCATAGAAGAAGAAACCCCAATCAACTTCGGCGACTACGATCATACATCGGCCTCCCTCTCCCTAGTCTCGTCCTATACTCACCCATGCTTCCCAAAGCACCTGTACTAAAGGAATAGACTGCCCACGGAGAACCTTCATACTGTGATCAACAATCCGGATGGGATGCTCCTCAAATGATGCATCTGCTTCGAGCTCAACCTCTTGGGCTGAAAGACATGTGACTGGTCTAAAAATAAATGTCAGAGTTGAGAGATGTGGAAGACGTCATGCATGGCCCCGTACCTCTGTGGTAACTGCAATCGATAGGAAACCAGCACAACTCTCTCCAACACCTAAAATGTCCCAACATACCGTGGTGAAAGCTTACCTTGTATCTAAATACTCTTATTTCCCAACCATGGTGTGACACGTAGGAAAACCCGATCCCCGACCTCGAACTCCAAAGGTCGTCTCTACTGATCATCATAAGACTTCTGTCAAGACTGTGCTATAGCCATCCTCTTCTGAATCAACTCTATCTGTTCTGATTTCTTCTGAACAAGACGAGGTCCCAGCAAGGCTTCCTCTAATGCCATCATCCAGCATAAGGTTGATTGGCATGGCCTACCATACAGAGCCTCATAAGGTTCCATCTGAATGGTCACCTAAAAATTTTTGTTGTAGGCGAACTCTACATGAGGAATATGCTTCTCCCAAGAACCGCCGAAGTCTAGAATAAAAGCTCAGAGCATATCCTCAAGCACCTAGATCGTGCGCTCAGACTAGCTATCGGTCTGGGGTTGGTATGTTGCACTCAAAAGTACCTATGTTCCCAAAGCCTTTTGAAGTCCCTTCCATAACTGAGAAGTAAAGCGCACATCCCTCTCTGAAAAAATGTAGTGTAGAACTCCATGTAGACGTACAATCTCTCGGATGTACAACCGTACCATATCATCAATACTGAAAATCTCCTTGATCGGCAAGAAGTGTGCAACCTTCGTAAACCTATCGAAGACAACCCAAACAACATCATTTCCCCAAGGAGACCTTGGAAACCCGGTCACGAAGTCCATCACGACATCATTCCACTTCCACTCGGGAATGGTCAACTGCTGTAAAACCCATGCATGTCGCTGATCCTCTGCTTTCACATGCTGACAAGTAGAAAATCTCATAACAAAACCAGCAACATCTTTCTCCATACTTGGCCACCAGTACTGGCGGTGTAGATCACGATACATCTTGGTGATGCCAGGATGAACTACCCAATTTGAGGAATGAAAATACCGCATCAGCTGCTCACGTATGTCTATGGGAACCCATATGTGTCCCTGGAAACACAAGATATCATCCTCACCCACTGTCTATCCAGGAAAAGGGTCCCCTACTGACACACTCTCCCACAAGACTAAGGCCTCAAAATATGATAACTGCCTCATCCGTACCCAATAAAGAAGTGTAGAGGTAACAGCTACAGATGATAGGATAGTATTTCCATGCCTATCGTGCACTTACAAGTGCATCTTAGAGAACAGATCCATAAGCATCCACTCACTACAAGCCTCCTGAACTGCCTGAATCTATGTTCTCCTGCTAAAAGCATCATCCACTTCATTACCATTTCCTGGTGTATAGGCGAGATTGAAGTCAAAGGACTGAAGATACTCAACCCACCTATGTTGTCTCAAGTTCAGATCACGTTGAGTGAAGATATACTTGAGACTCTTGTGGTCGGTGAAAACCACAAAGTGCTCTCCCAAAAGGTAATGTCCCCAACAGCGTAAGGAATGAATAAATGCCGCCAACTCCAGATCGTGTGTAGGGTAATTCCTCTCATGTGGCCTCAACTGCTGAGACCCATACGAAACGACTCAAACTATTTGCATAAGCATAGCTCCCAGCCCGATACCTGAACCATCCTGGTAAACAGTGTATCCCTTGCTTAGCTCAAACAAGACTAGTATTGGTGCTAAAGTAAACCTCCCCTTCAGTTCCTGAAAGGCTGACTCACAGGAATCTGACTATAAAAACTTCTCCCCCATCTTGGTCAAACCTTTCAACAGTGCTGTTAGGTGTGAAAAGTCATGTATGAGGCATCTGTAGTATCCATCCAGACCTAGGAAACTCTACACCGCAAAAACATTCTTCGGCTGCTCCCAAGAAACTACAGCTCTCACTTTCTCTAGGTCCACTGAAACTTTTGTCTATGAGATAACGTGACCCATGAAGTGAATCTGGTCCATCCAAAAGTGGCATTTCGAGAGATTATCATACAACTGATGCACTCTCAGTGTACATAGAATGATCTCAAGATTTGTGGCATGGTTATGCTGAGTGTGAGATTACACCAAGATATCATCCACCAAGACCACGACAAAGGAGTCCACGTACAGATGGAACACTCAGTTCATCAGTGCCATGAAAACTGCATGCGAGTTCGTGAGACTGAACAGAAGGACTATATACTCATATACACCATACCTACGCCTGAAGGTTCTAAGAGGTATATTTGATGGTCTAACACACAACTAATGATAACCGGACCTCAAGTCGATCATCGAGAAAAATCGGGCTCCTCAAAGCTGATCAAATAGGTCATCTATCCTTGGAAAGGGATATCGGTTCTTTACCATCAACTGGTTCAGCTTCCGATAATCCACACAAAGCTGAAGGGTGTCGTCTACCTTTTTCTCAAACAGGATAGGTGAACCCCAAGGAGAAGTACTGGGTCGGATTAAACCCTTTGCCTACAAATCCTCTATCTTATTTTTGAGCCCCTGCAATTCAGGTGTAGCCATCATATAAGGAGGAATGGACACCGGTACAACTCCTATCATGAGCTCAATTGAGAAGTCTACCTCACACTCAAGAGGAAAACCCGAAAAGTCTTCTAGAAAGACATCCCTAAAAAGATCCACCACTGGGGAAAAGTTTAACTGTGAAGTCCCCTGGTCATCCAGATAAAGACTGGAAATCTGGGCTGTAACTTCCCCTAGCCCATGATACTCTGGTCTAGCTCTGCCCGCCTGGACATCCCACTCGCCTCTCTGAAGAAAAGATCTTCCCTTTAGTGATAAGAAACTCACCCTGCGGCGATAGCAATCGACGACTGCCTGGAAGGGAACCAACCAGTCCATACCGAGAATGATGTAATAGTCTGTCATCTCTAGGACATAGAGGTCCCCTAAGAAATAACACCCCGCAACCTCAAGAGGGAACTCTATACACTAACGTGCTATAGACGCCCTCATTCCCAACGGCGTGTCAAGAGTCAGCTATTCGATAGACGAAAAGATATAGAGCCCAAGGATCTCCACAATATCAACAGAGATAAATCTATGCGAAGTACCAATATCGAAAAGAGCTGAAGATTAAAATGAGGCTACTAAAATCGTACATCGAATTTTAGAGGGCCTGGGATCCTTCTAATGATATGTCTCCTCTACGGTGAATGACTGGCCTGCACCATGGCCCTGCGCCCCTGTATGACCACTCTGAGGTGATCGACTCTGCTGTCGTTGATGACATGGTGACTAACCACCCCGGTCGCGACCTCCACATCGACCCGAACGGGCGGAAGAACTCCAGTTCCCAGACTGGTGGGAAACTGGTGAATCATCTCCAGAACGCAGGGTCATAGTGTAACCCCTACCACCAACTGAAGGTGAGAAGATGTGATAGAAGCGCTGAAGATGGCCCATCTTGCTGTAAGATCGGCACTCCATAGGATCTCTCTAGCACTGAGGCCTAGTATGCCCACTCCTACCGCATTAGTAACATACAACCTGGATGCCATAAGACGCATCCCGTGAACCTCGATCTCCTCGAGAAGACGCTCTGTGACGCTTCCTACTGTTCGTAAGAGGAACACCAGCTCTAGATGTCGAACTGCCTTGGCTCACTGCTTCAGAATCTCTCAAATTGCGCTCAGTGATCAGCGCCTGGTTGACGATAGAAGATATCAAAGTCAACTTGAAGATATTCACTTGGTAATAGATCTCCTACCTGAGACCTTCATCAAACTTCCAAGCAAAGAACAACTCATCACCTGTTGGGATCAGTGTGAAATGCTGCAACTCAGTGAATATAGATGATTACTCCATGACATAAAGAGTACCCTGCTACAGACTCATAAACACTCAGGCTCGATCGTCCCTCAGGGTCTCCAGATATAAGTATTCATATAAGGTGTGTCGAAACTCATCCCATGACATACTCTGCTGGCATCCTAACTGCGAGATCACCTCCCACCACCTCTTGGCGGTGTCCCGGAGCTTATAGGTAGCCATCTTTTCCCTCTTCCCTGGGGGTATCTCCATATGCTCGAAGATAGTCAGGGTGGCCTCAAACCATGACTCTACAGCCTGGGGTCCTCCATCCCCTGAAAATGTAGGAGGAGGATGCTGCTGGAAAACCCTCATAATCTCATCCAACGATGGGGTAGGAGGCGGAACCTCTTGAAAAGTTTGTAACATCTTCCGGAAGTCCTCCCGGAACTACGTATCGGCACCTGCAATAGGTATAACTGCTGCTGCCAAGGATGGCACAGCAGGAGGATCAACAAGAGGTCCCTGATTGGCCATATCTGGTGTTTGGTCATTGTCCAATAATTGACGTACAACCGGAGGACGTATCGGAGGCAGAGCTCTGAATGATCAAAATCACACCTTAGATCCGGATAACAAAGACTGAAAACACAGGAGTATAAAACAAGAACAGGTGGAAGAAACTATCAAGTTTTACAAAACACGACTACACGGCGTGTATAAAAACAACACGGTGTGTACTTTTAGCTATTAACATGGGAGTGTACTCCCACCACTACTGGTCGTGTAACACCTCAAACTACATGGAATGTTTTTCCCACACGCGGCATGTACTTGAACTCTAAACCCCTACCCGAGTCTCTTTACATGGCTAAAACAAACAGTCCAACTAACCCCAGACTACACAGTGTGTTCTATAGGGACGTTGCGTGTACTAGACACGGTTTCGGTGGCCTATTTCGTTAGTTACACAGCCGTCTACACGGCTGCCCTTATACGGCGTCTTCCCAACAAAAATGGCGTGTATAGGAGAAGGTAACACTGACCATTGTTGTTTGTGACACGGTCGAGTACCTGGAACAAAACTACATGGAGTGTTCTTTACCAACACTGCGTGTTCTACTCAAGCTTCCCTGGACCGTGTTGTTAGTGACATGGCCAGGTACATGGCTCTATACTACATGGTGTGCACCTACCGTACACGGCGTGTTCCTGAAGTTATTTTCAAGACACCATGTTTCTGCTCACATGGTCAGTGACATGGACTGAAAACTACACGACATGTATCCAGAATGTACATGCCGTGTATTCTAGGTTTTTCTAGGCAGTATCTCAAAAACTGTAGAAAAGCCCAAAAATACTAAAAACAAGGAAAAGAGGTGCCAAATTCTGATCAGTGAGGGCCCATAATCCCCGCGAATCAATGTTTTGCATATCCTACAGTCATGTATAAGATAAAACAGGATCATGATCCACCAACTTCCAATTTAAGAGGGCCCATAACACCTCACGAATCAGATTTGGCGTTCATTTATGGAAAGTACAACACAATCAATTTCTCTATTACAACAGCTGGGATTCTATCAATCATCTATCCCAACAGTATACATAATCTAGATAAAGTGTATCAAAATAACATGCAATCGCTAATGAACCCTAGATGTCATTGCAAGAATGAATGGAATGTGATTTCTAATAAGTGCCTATATGATGCATGAGATGGAAAACCCTCATCTCATCGGGTTGTGATAGAGATATAACCGTAATATCAAAACAACAACAGCATAAGTCATGTGAATCACTATCAGTGAAATCACATCAATCGTAAAATATCAAAACAAAAATACTGCAATAAATGAGGTAGTATAGATTTTCCATGTACACGGGTCAGCTACTCACTAGCAGAGCTTATTACCAAGTACCGAATCCATCCTATCCCTTTCTAAAGTCTCTAAACAGTAAATCAAGTGAAAAGAACTGCTCTAATACCACTTTTTAAGGTCCCAATTCTAGAAGCCACCCAGAGGTGACCCATACCTAGTTGGTCACATGGCCTCAAGCACATTTCCCCAAATTCCAGAGGCTTCCGACTAGCAGTGAGTGCCTTGGGTGTGATATTGGGGAAACTATTCCCTCATTGGCAGAGTACACAGTGGAAATAGATAAACATGCAATAGTGGAAGCTGTGAATAACCAACAATAATAAACAACATAAGACTAAATCAACAAACTAGAGCACATATGTATATATGGTATGATACAAGATTCAACTTTAGGAGAGCATCCAAACAAGTCACAATGCTAAAAACGCTGCAGTACCAAAATAAGTACAAAAGAAAAGTAAAAATCTCCTCAGCATCACAATCCAAAGCTTGGCCTCATGATCTCTTGCTCCAAGAAATCAAGTACCTGAAGTCGAAGGGCGCTTTCCCTTGTCTACACCTGCAACAACATCGTCTTCTTGGGCCCAAAATCATGGCCCAAACAGGGTGTGAGATAAAATATCAGTAGGAAACCACCCGAATATCTGTGCCTAACAGTCAGTGAGTATATGGCAGGTAAAAGTACAATAAACAGTAAATAGAAACAACAAGCAGTAGGTAGTAAACAGAAAGTAGTGAAGTAGGATGATACACAACATTAATCAATCCACAACCAACAACAGTAGTGAGAAAAACAGCTATCACAAATAGGAAACCCTATGGGAAGTACCTGCATCCATCCCCTCTGGTCCTAACCAAGAAGTACCACAATCCTCTAGTTGTGCACTCAGCCTAACCCCTCTGGCTTGGTCATAAGAATTTATGAGACTCTCTAGGGAAGCCCACTTGGTCAATTCCCCATTTATTCTAGGGTAGTCAAGAACTCTCTGAGGAAGATCACGTGGTCTAACCCTTTTAGCCCCAAGGTCTAGAGACTCTCTGTGGAAGTACCTCGGTCAATTCCTCTTATAGCCTCAGGTATACCACAGACTCTCTAAGGAAGCTCACTCGGTTAATTCCTCCTCAAGCCTGGGAAGGTTCATAAAGAGAAATTGTAATGACCCAATGTTTTTTAATGGAAATTCCCTTCTTATAAATATGTCATAAAATAACATGAAAAGACAACATAATGAACTAATAAGTGATAAATGACCTTTAAACATAAGTTTGTCACTCCTATGTTTGGAATTTTGACTATCCGGCATACACGGTTATGTTTAAGATGATTTTTGGAGTCTAATGAAACAAAAATAATTTTTGGTGAATAGAAACGTACCCTTAGGAATAGTAACATACCCTTATGAATAGTAATATGACCTTTATTAATATTAAATCATCCAACATAAGAGTAACATTACCTATGAATAATAAAATAAAATTTAGACATCTAAGAAAGTGGCAATTTGACCTTAGTAAACGTTTTGGTATTTTGTAAGTCATAAATAATTATTTATAATTAATTAATTAATTTAAAAGAATATTAATTTCCCTAAAATGTATTCATAAATTATCTAATCAATTTCTTATAGTTTTTAGATAATTTTATAAGACCCTTCATAATTTTTAAAAGCACTATAAAATCATTGCTAATCTTAAAAACTGTTTTTTATGTAAATTATGATTTTAATTAAATATTAAATTAATAATATTTAGAAAATTATTCTTGAAAAATGGAAATCATTTTTGTTGTCTACACATCAAAAAATTATAGGGTTAATGTTTTGGGTTTTTTTTGAAATACTTCAATTTTCGGGTGAATAGTAAAAAACAGTTTTTCGCATAATCGGTGTATACTAAATTGCATCATTAATGATGTAATGATGACATAATCATTCTAGAACATTAATTTCGGAAAAATTATATTAAATTTCATAAATGGTTCCTTAAAATAAAATAAATCAAATTCTCAAACCTAAAAAGAACTTTCCAAAGCCTAAAGTCAAAAGGTGATTTCTTAAAGTGTATTTTTCTCTTTCTTTCACTTTCCTTTTAATAAATTAATTAATTCGAATTATAAAGAACAATTAAAGACTAAAAATAATTATATTATATTAATATATGATTTAGGATGTACAAAAACTACAATTACAAGTCTAACTCTTGAGATATTATTTTATTTAATATTTTATACAAGCAACACCTCCCTCCTTATGTATAAATAAGCCCTCCCCCTCCGCTTGCCAAAACACACCTCTCAAGCTTCAAGAATTGTCTAATATCTTCCCAATCATCTCCCCTATACCCTACCCCACGTCTAAGATCTTCTGGTCTCATCAAAAGACCAAGCTTAGTCCATTAAGGAGGTTCTCAAGAGAAGGATTTAAGATGTAATTTCCCTCCCTCTTCTCCTTTAATTCTCATTCAAGTTCACGTCCCTTTCTTGATCTCTCCCCACCAATATTCATAAAAATTGTTCTTTAAATATATTATTATAAATATAATGTAATTTTATGATTATAATGGGATATTATATCACCCCACACCCTTTCCCTCTTCTTTTTATTTTAGTAAAGAGAACGTTGTTCATGAGGTGTTAATTTATCACCTTCAAGAACAACATGTCTTCTTCTTCCATTTCTACCTTTATATTTGGTCATGAAACCATTTTTATTGTTGAATAAGAATATTTTATATGTTTTATTTTCTATTTAATGTTATGTAAATAACCTATGGCCATATTAGTAAGTGATAAGTTAAAACAAGTTCGTTGTGATCCAAAAACCGCCAAAATTGACCCAAATAACCATCACTTAATTCTTATATAATGAATCATCCACATGGATCTAATATAATTCATTATATAATCATTAAAACTCCTTTAATATCATTAATGACATGTAATATCATTTCTGTATGTTTACTCATGTTCTACCCAAACTTCAATTTAAGAATACAAGTGAACCACCCAAGAAAAAACCGTAAAAATGAACATCCCCGAACAATGTTTTAACACTCTATAAGTCATCCAAAGGAAAATAATATGACATAATGAAACCATAATTAACCCTATTAATGTACACCTGGTTTTTTATTTCTAATTAATGAATATAATGTCATTATACAGGACATTAAATAGAAAGAAGCATTCGGGTACAAGGTATGGGGAAATCTCAAACCCAATTTTCTTCCTTCGGGTTCTCCCTCTATCACTCCATTTTTCATATGGTTACTTATCAAAGGTCATTTGTTCATAATTTCCTTTAAATTTCTGCGATATACATGTTTTTTAATATTTTTTATGTCCAACAAAATGTTTTCCAAAATAACTCTTCTTTTAAGAGCACCCCTTTTACTTCTCACTCAAAGTGAACAGTTCTTATAACATGTATGTTATTCCCTCTTTCTTTTGGGAACCCAAAGCTTATGAATATGTAATTATTAGATGGAACCATTACTTTTCATGGTTTAATTATTTTAATTTATTTTATATGTTCATTGTGGAAAGCATGATAAATGATAATGTTATGATGTGACGGGTGCGCCCGGAATTATATATTGCAATATGAATGTTTAAATGTGACAGGTGCACCCGAAATTATTCAGTGTTCCAATTAATTGGGTAATGTGATGAATCTATTGAATAAATGTGAAATTATATGTGAACAAGATGCTATCTTGGTTTACAAGTATGTGTGGTAGTTAACCACTAAGATATGATGTTTCATTTTTATTCATTTCCACATTTAAAGTCTTTATTTATGCTCCTCTCATGTTCATGATCTTTTTCTTATGTTATGATTATTCTCACCCCATGATATATTTTTTTATCTATCCTCTTACTGGGCTTCTAGATCACCCCTTTTGATGTATATCCTCAGGTGGCTACATGTACTAAGGAGAAGAAAAGTGCCACTTAGAAGCTAGAGAAGAAGAAATTAAATAAATGTTTATAGTTGATGATGTATTTGTTATGTATGGTCCTAGTTTTCCCAAGACACAAAACCATTGGATCCTCTATGTGTAATACTATTATGTTTTTTATCTTTGAAATGATGTAATAGTAATGTAAGATAAGGATGGGTCTCTATATTTGGTATCATAGGAAAGGTTTAGTTAATTTGGGAATTAGGATTAGTGAACCCTAGAGAAAACCTCTAGTATGAGACTAAGTAAAAATATGCACACAAGAAGATTTACCTTGGTATCCCATATGTTATTTTTTTTGCATAATTGTTTAAATTAATATTTTATTAATTAATTGTTTAGTTATGTTTTGTTCTATCCTTTTCTATTTTAGAAAATATTGGGAACTAGGAGAAATCATGCCAACAACTCATGTGAGGTCCAATGCAACGATTGCCTGAATGACATCCCTAATGATTTGGGAGGTGGAGTTCAAAACATCATGGTGATGCTTACCAAATTATATCAGGTTATGAATAATAACCATAATAATGGGGAACGTTCTACTTTTCCAAAGAGGGAGCAACTGGCTATTGAATGTTTTATGCGGCAACGACCACCGACGTTTTGTGGATCTTCCGATCCACTAGTTACGGAACAGTGTCTCAACTCCATGGAGAAGTTCTTTTCTGTGCTTCAATGTTCTAGGAAGGAGAAGGCTACTCTAGCCATTTATCATCTTCATGTATAAGCTGATCAATGGTGGGCTTTGATTAAGAACACCAAGCCAAGGGAGGAAATTGAAGATATGTAATGGGAAGACTTTAAGATAATGTTTCTTAATTAGTATTTCCCACGAACTCTTTACACGAATATGGAGAGAGAATTCATAGATCTCATGAAAAAATAAGGAGAATCTGTCACAACCTATAAAGCGAATTTCACAAGGATCGCAAGGTATTCGTTGTGTTTTGTTATCAATAATGATAACAAAATGGATAGATTATTTAGTGCATTAAAACCACACATTCAAAATGCTCTTGAAATTCGAGACATTAGGAGATATGAAGAAGTTGCTCGGGGTGCTCTCAAAGTTGAGATGGAGTTTAGAGAATGGTCCCATGTCTATGGTGATAAGAAGAGAAATATGTAGTTTCAAGTTGGTGGATTTACTGATAAAGGTGGGAAGAAAATTCAACGACCTATATGCCAAAAATTTGGGATGTTGCACCATGGGAACTGCCTCAAAGGGACGAAAAAATGCTTCAAGTCTGGGAAAGAAGGACACCATGCTCAAGAGTCTCAAAAAGTCACGAAAAGAAAGGATAATGTAGCCGATGAAAGGAGAGAACCACTCATGGATCAATGATACAACTGTAAGGATCTAGGGCACTATGAAAACCTGTGCACTAAACCTTAAGTTCTCGAGGGTAATTAGCGTCAGTAACCACCAAAGAAAATTGAACAAGGGAAGGCTTATGCCATCACTATTACGGAGGTGGAGCATGATAATTAAGTTGTACAAGGTACACTTCCCATTCACTCAAGAATAGAAAAAGTCTTATTGGATTCTAGTTCTATGCATTCTTTTATATCTTTCAAGTTTTCTAGAACTATATAATTGAAGCCCCGAAACCTTGATGTAGAGATATATGAAAAAACACCAAGTGGTGCAATCATTTCAACCGAAGTATTTGACTCTTCTCATATTGGCGTATGTGGGAAGATTCTTCTGGAAAATCTCGTAATACTTTCCTTGGTGGAATTCAATGCTATAATGGGAATGAACTGGCTCTCATTATATAGAGCACATATCAATTGTCGAAAAAAGAAATCTCTTTTCATATTCTGAACCATCCCATGATCGTCTAAAAATGCAAGGAAGATTTTGAATCTCCTTTGTGAAATCCTTCAATGGTGTGGGTGTTGATTCCCTATGAAGAAGCATACCTCGCCCAAATGGTTGAGTAAAATGAAAGTTCCAAACTTGAGGAAATTCCTGTCGTGAGGGAACACAACGATGTATTTCCCAAAGAGTTACCCGAAATTCCCCCGGATCGTGAGGTAGAGTTCTCAATTGAACTGATACCCAGAGCTACTCCTATCTCAATGTGTCCCTATAGGATGGCTCCTATTGAACTGGAGGAGTTAATGAAGCAGCTGCAAGAGCATCTGGAAAAAGGGTTCATACTCCCTAGTGCATTGCCTTGGGGTGCGCCAGTGCTCTTTGTGAAGAAGAAGGATGGAACTATGCGTCTGTGTATCGATTATCGGTAACTCAACAAGATCACTATAAAGAACAAGTATCCTCTCCCAAGGATTGATGACTTGTTATACCAATTAAGAGGATCTCAATACTTCTCAAAGGTGGATCTTCATTCTGGATATCATCAAGTAAAGGTGAAGAAGGAAGATAATCAGAAGACTGCCTTCTGTACAAGGTATGGGGACTATGAGTTTTTGTTGATCCCTTTGGACTTACTAATGCCCCTGAAATCTTCATGGATTTGATGAATAGAGTCTTTAGACATTACCTCGACAAATATTTGGTAGTTTTTATCGATGACATTATCATCTACTCCATGATAAAGGAGGAACATGAAGAACATATAAGACTTTTTTGGAAACATTAAGAATGAAGAATTTGTACGCCATGTTTAGCAAGTGTGACTTTTGGATGAATCAAGTCACGTTCTTGGGACATGTGATCACAAGTGAGGGAATTTCTTTGGATCCTTCAAAGACAAAGGTGACTGAATAATGTCCCAGGCCATCTAGTGTCACAGAAATCTATAGTTTTCTTGGAATAGGTGGGTACTACCGACATTTTGTGAGAAACTTCTCACGATTGTCAAGCCTGCAAACTAAGTTAACAAGGAAAAGGGTAAATTATATATGGATAGAAGAATGTGAGGGAAGCTTCATGGAGCTAAAGAGAAGGCTGATCACAGTACATGTACTCACACTACCTAAAATTGGAGAAAGTTTGGTGATATACATTGATGCTTCAAAGAAAGTCTTGGGTTGTGTACTCATGAAAAATAATAATGTGATTTCCTACGCCTCACGACAGTTGAAGATCCATGAGAAGAACTACCCGAAGCATGATCTAGAGCTGGCAGCGGTGATTTTTGCCTTGAAAATCTGGCAGCACTACTTTTATTGAGAGAAGTGTGACATATACACTGACCACAAGAGCCTAAAGTATATATTCACACAATATTAGCTCAACATGTGTCAAAGGAGGTGGTTAGAGCTAATCAAGGATTACGATTGCTCTATTAAATATCATCCTGGAAAGGAGAACAAGGTAGTTGATGCTCTAATTAGAAAAGAACCTACTACTCTATCCATGTTGCATATTGAGAAAGACCCTATCTTCATGGATATGAAAAGGTTGAATTTGTAAATCATAAGGGCAGTGGATACATCCTACCTTTCCCAAATGATTGTGCAACCATACATCCAAGATAAGATTAAGGAAGCACAAAGGGATGATATGGAGATACAAAAGAGGGTGAATGCTATAAATGAAGGGAACCTGCAAGAGTTCCATATCGACGATGATGGTGTGATTCGGTTTGGACCGCAGTTTTGTGTGCCATCATCACCCGGGATAAAGAAGGAGCTATTGGATAATGCACAAAGCTCAAATTTCTCTATCTATACTGGGATTACTAAGATGTACTGTGATCTCTAAGAACAAATCTGGTGGGATTACATAAAGAAGTAGATTTCGGAATATATATCAAGGTTCTTGGTATGTCAGCAAGTTAAAGCTGAGCAAAAAAAGTCCAAGGGTATGATGCAACCATTTCCTATACCCATGTGGAAATGGGAAAAATTTACTATGGACTTTGTCATGGGTCTCTCAAATACATCAAAGGAAAATAATGTGATATGGGTTGTGGTTGATCGACTCACCAAGACTGCCCATTTTATCGCTATTCGGGATGATCTTTCTCTCGATCAACTTGGAAAGATATATGTGAATGAAGTGGTGAGATTGCACAGTGTTCCACTCTCAATTGTCTATGATTTTGATCCAAGGTTCACATCTAAGTTCTGGATAAGTCTTCAACATTATTTGAGTACTGAATTAAATTTCATCACGGCCTATCACCCCCAAACTGATGTCTAGTCTGAAAGAAATATTCAGGCGCTTGAAGAAATGCTAAGAGCTTGGTCTCTTGAATTTAATGGTGGTTGGGATCAGCATCTCCCATTGGTTGAGTTCTCATACAAAAAATATCTTCCACTTGATTATTCAGATGGCTCCGAATGAAGCTCTGTATGGAAAGCGATGTAGAACTCCAACCTGTTGGGATGAAGTTGGAGAAAGAAAGCTACTTGGGCCTGATCTTGTTCAAGAGATGATAGAGAAGGTTCATGTCATCTAGAAACACATCAAAGCTGCTCAAATTCGGCAAAAGAGCTATGTTGAAAACCATCAAAGGGACTTGGAGTTCGGCGTTGGAGATAAATTCTTCCTTTGAATATCTCCATGGAAGAGATTCATGCGATTTGGGAAGAAAGGGAAGCTAATCCCTAGGTATATTGGCCCCTTTGAGATCCTTGAACACATAGGATCTGTGGCCTATCTTCTAGAACTTCCACCAAATATGGCTCATGTTCATGATGTGTTTCATGTATCACTACTGAGAAAGTACATACCAGACCCCTAACATGTACAAAACTCAGAGGTGGTGCACCTGGAAGATGATCTCTCCTATGAGGAGCAGCCAGTAATGATTATGGATCAGAGAGATAAGGTTCCACGCAACAAGACAACGCATCTTGTCAATGTGTTTTGGAGGAACCACAAGTTTGGGGTAGAATCTTGGGATCCAGAAGAGGCAATGAAGGATAAGTACCCTCACCTGTTTGTGTAAAGTGAAATTTTAGGGGCGAAATTTCTTAAGGGGGAAGTATGTAACGACCCAAAGTTTTTTTAATGGAAATTCCCTTCTTATAAATATGTCATAAAATAACATGAAAATAGAACATAATGAACTACAAAGAGATAAGTGACCTTTAAACATACTTTTTTCACTCCTATGTTTGGAATTTTGAAAATCCAGCATACACGGTTGTGTTCAAGATGATTTTTGGAGTCTAATGAAACAAAAATAATTTTTGGTGAATAAAAATGTACCCTTGGGAATGGTAACATACCCTTATGAATTTTAATATGACCCTTATGAATATTAAATCATCTAACATAAGAGTATCATCACCTATGAATAATAAAATAAAATTTAGACATCTAAGAAAGTGACAATTTGACCTTAGTAAACATTTTGGTATTTTGTAAGTCATAAATAATTAATTATAATTAATAAACTAATTTAAAAGAATATTTTTTTCCATAAAATGTATTCATAAATTATTTAATCAATTTCTTATAGTTTTTAGATAATTTTATAAGACCCTGTGTAATTTTTTAAACCACTATAAATTCAGTTTTAATCTTAAAAACTGTGTTTTAAGTAAATTATGATTTTAATTAAATATAAAATTAATAATAATTAGAAAATTATTTTTGAAAAATGGACTTCATTTTTGGATTCTACACATCAAAAAATGGTAGGGTTAATGTTTTTAGTTTTTTCTGAAATACTTTAATTTTTGAGTGAATAGTAAAAAATACAGTTTTTCGCATAATCGGTGTATACTAAATTGCATCGTTAATGATGTAATGATGAAATAAACATTATAGAATTTTATTTTCCTGCAAAATTATATTAATTTTCATTAATGGTTCCTTAAAATACAATAAATCCAATTCTCAAACCTAAAAAGAACACTCCAAAGCCTAAAGTCAAAAGGTGATTTCTTAAAGTGTCCTTTTCTCTTTCTTTCAATTTCCTTTTAATAAATTAATGAATTAGAATAATAAAGAAGAATTAAATCCTAAAAATAATTATATTATATTAATATATGATTTAGGATGTCAAAAAACTACTATTACAAGTCCAAATCTTAATATATTATTTTATTTAATATTTTATACCAAAAACACCTCCCTCCTCATGTATAAATAAGACCTCCCCATCGTCTTGCCAAACCACACCTCTAAAGATTCAATAATTGTCTAATATCTACCCAATAATCTCCCCTAGCCCATCCCCCACTTCTAAGAGCTTCTGGTCTCATCAAAATACCAAGCTTAGGCCCTTAAGGAGGTTCTCAAGGGAAGAATTTAAGAGGTAATTTCCCTCCCTCTTCCCCTTTAATTCCCTTTCAAATTCAAGTTCCTTTCTTCATCTCTCCCCACCAATATTCATCCAAATTATTTTTTAACTATATTATTATTCATATAATGTAATGTTATGATACTAAGGGGATGTAATATCACCCCACACCCTTTACCTGTTCCTTTTATTTTAGTAAAGAGAACGTTGTTCGTGGGGTGTCAATTTATCACCTTCAAGAACAACATGCCTTTTTCATCCATTTATACATTCAGATCTGGTCATAAAACCATTTTTACTGTTGAACCAGAATATTTTATATGTATTATGTTCTATTTAATGTTCTGGAAATAACCTATGGCCATATTATAATGTTATAAGATAAAATAAGTTCGTTGTGATCCAAAAACCGCCCAAATTGACCCAAATAACCGTCACTTAATTCTTATCTAATGATTCATCCACATGGATCTAATATAATTCATTTATGATCATTAAAACTCATGTAATATCATTAATGACATGTAATATCATTTATGTATGTTTACTCATGTTCTACCCAAACTTCAATTTAAGAATACAAGTGAACCACCCAAGAAAAACCCATAAAAACGTACATCCCCGAACAATGCTTTTAAACTCTATAAGTCACCCAAAGGAACATAATATGACATAATGAAACCAGAATGAACCCTATTAATGTAAACCTGGTTTTTTATTTCTAATTAATGAATATAATTTCATTATATAGGACATTAAATAGACGTAATCATTTAGGTACAAGGTAAGGGGAAATCTCGAACCCAATTTTCTTCCTCTGGGTTCTCCCTCTTTCACTCCATTTTTTATATGGTTACTCGTCAAAGATCATTTCTTCACCATTTTACTAACATTTATGGCATATACATGTTTTTCACTGGTTTTTATGTCCAACAAAATGTTTTCCAAAAAAGAACACCCCTTTTACTTCTCAGTCAAAGTGAACGGTTCTTATAACATGTATGTTATTCCCTCTTCCTTTTGGGAACCCAATGCTTATGAATGTGTTATTATGAGATGAAACACATTCCTTTTCATGGGTTCATTATGTTAATTTATGTTATATGTTCATTATGTAATGTATGATAAATGATAATTTTATGATGTGACGGGTGCACCGGGAATTATATATCACAATATGAATGTTTAAATGTGACGGGTGCGCCCAGGATTATACAGTGCTTCAATGCATTGGGTAAAGTGATGAATCTCATGAGTAAATGTGAAATTATGTGTGAACAAGATTCTATCTTGGTTCACAAGTATGTGTGGTAGTTAACCACTAAGACATGATGTTTCATTTTTAAGCATTGCCAACCCATTTTGATGTATATTCTCAGGTGGCTACAAGTACTAAGGAGGGGACAAGTGCCACTTATAATCTAGAGAAGAAGAAATTAAATAAAAGTTTATGTTTGATGATGTATTTGTTATGTATGGTCCTAGTTTTTCCAAGACACCAAACCTTTGGATCCTCTATGTGTAATAATATTATTTTGTTTATCTTTGAAATGATGTAATAGTAATGTAAGATAAGGCTGGGTCGCTATAGAAATCAAACAAGGTAAGACCCTCTAAGGAAGCTCACTCGGTCTACCCTCCTGTATTATATAATATCTGAAGGCACTCTAGGAAGCTGTCTTAGTCTATCCCATTTGGCCTATAATGTCTAGGACTCAGTGAGGAAGCTCACTCAGTCTACCCTCCTGTAGTCTATAATGTCAAGGACTCTCTGCGAATCTCACTCGGTCTATCCCTTATAGTCTATAGCACCAGGTTCTCAATGCCTCATCCCAGTCAGTGCATGATAATGCTATAAGGACAAAGTACACCTACAGAGCTAGTTTTCTAACAAAAGTACACCTATAGAGCTACTTGGATAACAATCTACAAGGAAACAAGCATGTAATGCAAAACACTCCATCCTATAGACACAAGGCATGGCAACAGTCATAATGGCCAAAGGCTAACAAGACCAAAAGTTCGTAAACAGAGCAAAGAATGGGAAAAACATCCAAGCACAACAAATTATCCTCTAAAATTATTAAATTACCTCTACAAAATCATCTAAGAAAGGAAACAAAACAACAAGGGAAAAGAGGTAAACACGTAATACCTTGTTCATGGGTTTTGGTGGAAATTGCACATAAAACTCAAATACATTGAACAGTAAGGCACAAACCACCTACCTCGATCATAGGAGAACGATATAATTGAACCACAATGACTGATTCTCCCTTGAATGTTGTAGATCTGAGAAAACATCCAAAACACATAAACTATGATAACATGAGAAAGAGGAAAAATCAAGGAATGAAATTCAAAAAGAATAAAGAACTCAGCGTTGCGGTTCCAATGCAATCAGTGGCAGTCAAATCGGCCAACAGATGGAGGATTTGGAATCCAGAGAAGTTTTGCAGTCGTACGACGTCTCTCGGTCGAACCAGACCTAGATGATGACGTTTATGGCGATCGGGTGTGACCCCGGTCCGATTAATGAAATAAATAATGTACATGGCGTGTACTTTTAGAGTACACAGTGTATACTAGGTCTTTCCTTACTTTGCCAAAATTGGCCTCCACGTCCCCCCTACACACCATGTGTGTGGCCCGGACACAGCCAACACACAGCTTCAAGCGGAAAAAGAGTACACGGTGTATACTCAGAAAGTACATGGCGTGTACTTAAAAAATTTCCAAAAACTTCATTTCTCTCAAAATCTCCCGAAAAAGGAAATACATACAAGAAAACAAAGATCCGGGTTCTTACAACCCGAGAATATAAGGGTACTAAAACCAACACTTGTTTAAATGATTTTATAGGTGACATTCCAAATGAACAGAAATATCATTTGGTGTATGGGTAGTGGCCTCTCTAGAAATATGAGGGGAGATCCATCAGATATTTATACATTGACTCAAATGGATGGAGGTTGGGTTACTTTTGTTGATAATAACAAATAGAAAATAATTGGTATTGGAACTGTTAGAGATCCAAAAATAATATTTATCAACAAAGTAATTTATGTGCAATGATTCAATCAAAATATGATATCTATTTATGAGATTCGTGATGATGGTTTTTATATCGATTTCTCTAACAATTCCTTCTCAGTTTATAAAAAATAATTGTATA
Source organism: Viscum album (assembly GCA_963277665.1). NCBI lineage: Eukaryota > Viridiplantae > Streptophyta > Magnoliopsida > Santalales > Viscaceae > Viscum > Viscum album. The sequence goes on from OY728150.1 coordinate 1,598,231,204, forward strand.
AATTTAGAGAACCTAGAACCGATAATGGTTATATATTGTACATACTTTCCTTATGGAAACAAAAAGTGAACTATTTATCTACTAAGTCAAGTGAGTTATGGATCTTTCATTGAATACTTGTTCAATATAATATTAATGTTTTACATAGATTATCTAAGAAATTGATTTATTCATATTAAACTTGTCTAAAATTAGATAATGAAAAATATTGTGATGCATGCCAAATTGGCAAGAAACATAAATATTATTTTAAATCGATTAACAATATTTATTTATCTAATCTTTTATAAATTTTTGATGTGGATTTTTTTAGACCATCAATATTTTCTAGTTTGGTCAGTAATTTATGTGTTTATGTTTTAGTTGATGATTACTCTAGATTTACCTGGGTTTTCATTCTAAATCTTAAAAGATAATATTTCACTATTTTTGAAACTCTTTGTAAAATTTTTCAATGTATAAAATGTTTTAAAATAGTTTCATTAAGAAGTGATCATGGGGGTGAATTTGAGAATCAAAAAATTCACTCTTTTTTCCTCAAATCTAGGTATTAAGCATACCTTCTCTACACCAAGAACACCTCAAAAAAATGGAACTGTTGAAATGATAAATCTAACTATTCAAAAATAGATAGGACTATACTGAATGAATAAAGTATACCTACCTATTTTTGGACAGAATAAATAATCACACCTTGTTATATAATGAATAGAGGATTGGTTCAGCCTATTTTAAAAAAGTCACCTTAGGAAATTCAGAAGAACAGAAATCCTAAAGTAATGTACTTATGTTTTCGGATTCATGGTGTATATCTTGAACAAAAAGGATAATCTTGGTATATTTGATCCAAAATATGATGGAAGAATATTTTAAGGATATTATTCTACTTATAAATATTATAGCTTGTTTAATTAGAATTTAAGGATTGTTGACGAATCATTTCATGTGAATGTTGATGAAATTGGCCCTTTCACTAAAGAGAAAGATCAAATAGATAATGTCACTGACTCTTTTCATAATATGAGACTTTAATCTCTTAAAATTTATTTATATTCTATTTTTAATAATGTTCAGTCTAGTCCAAAACAACTTGTAACTGAAGAACCTGAAATTGTACTACCTAGACAACCTAGATCTCTAAAGAACCATCACTTAGAAAATATTATAGAAAACCTAGACACTTGAATAAAAACTATAAGACATGTAAGAACCCTAGTTTAATTATCTACCTTTCTATCTAAACTAAAACATAATAATATTGAAGAACCATTTTAATATGAGATTTGAATGATAGCTATGCAAGAAGGGCCAATCCAATTTAAGTGGAATAATGTTTTTGGAACATCCAGAGCGACAAACCAACGATAAAGTCATAGGAACCAAGTGGGTTTTTAGAAACAAACAATATTATCAAGGTATCATAATTATGAATAAAACTAAATTACTAGACAAAGGTTATAATCAGGTAGAAGGTATAGATTAGGATGATACATTTTCCCTAGTAAACAGATGAAAAGTGATTAGAATTCTTCTCACAGATGCATATCATATCGATATTAAATTATACAAGATGGATGTTAAGTCTTCCTTCAAAAAATGGTCATTTAATGGAGTAATTTTTTGTTGAGAAACCACTTAGTTTTAAAAATCTTCAAAACTAGATTCTATTTTTAAACATACTAAATCTCTCTTTGGCCTTAAACAAAACCTAGAGCTTGGTATAAAAGATTATGTTCTTTTCTTTAAATAAATGGTTTCACTATTGTTATGGAAAATTAAACACATTTTAAGAAAATAGTTAGTTCTAATATTTTATTATTTCAAATTTTTGTTGATGATGTTATTTTTGGTTCAACTAATAAAATTATTTTTCATGTTTTTCAAATATAATGCAATGAGAATTTAAAAATAGTATGATGAGAGAACTGAATTTCTTTTTAGGATTTCAAATTTATCAAAAATATTATGGAAATGTTTTAAATCATAGTATGTATATTATAGATTTATGGAAAAAATTTTGAATTAAAAATAGCAAAACATATACAACTTCAATGTGTAGTAATATAAAACTTCACTTGGATAAAGTTGGGAAACTAGCTGACAACAATTTATATAGAGGTTTGATTGGTAGTTTGATATATCTTAATACTACCAGACCTGACATGATGTATACACAATGTATTTGTGCTATATTTGAATCAAATCCAAAATAATATCATCTTACTATTGTTAAAAAAAATTAGATAGTTAAAAGTATATTTTTTTCAATCTCTTATTTACCCCCAAAAACATCAGATATTAATTTAATTTAAAAATCAGATGATGAATTTGGAGGTTGTAGATTAGATATAAAAATTGACTTAGGAAACTGCCACTTGATTGGAAAATCAATATTTTCTTGGTTGAGTGAGAAGTAATACTCAGTTTTTCTGTCAACTGCTAAGGCAGAATATGTGGCTCTTGGCAATTATTGTGCACCAGTATTGGGGATTTAAAATATTTTACTATACTTTGAACTAAAAATTAATAATATTTCTATTTTATGTGATAATAATAATGCTATTAATATTTATAAGAAGCCTATATGTCATTATAGGACTAAGTACACTGATATAATATAGTATTTTCTAAGAGATCATGTCCTCAAGAGGATATATCATTAGAATCTGTTATTCTTGAATATCAATTGGTGGATATTTTTACTAATACACTTCCCACTACTATTTTTTATTTTATTTAGTGTGATAAAGGTTTATTTAATTTTAAATAAATTTTCTCTAATTTGATAATTATTTATCTCAATTAATTTTTTTCACTATTTTACTTTTTTTCTTTTTCGTGTTTAATTATTTATATAATTCTCGATCTAATTTTTAAATTCACATGTTTTATAAAGTATTATTAATTATTTTATATAATATAATTGGAAATAAGGTGATTTCAAAAAAAATTCGCCAACCATAAACCCTTCTTCTTTCATTACATTTTTGTTTCTCAAACTGTTTCTCCTATCAAAGCCTTCATCTACCACAAAAACCCTAGAACTTGAGAAACATAGATTATTCCATTTTCAGAAAGGGGATAACCAAGAGAAGAGATGAGGGTGAACCTAGTGAACTGATGCATTAATGAGTTTCTTTAATAATGATTCTGCAATGGAAATTTTTCAATTTCGTGTGGTTGTAGTAGATAGACTTGTACTTAGGAATATTTTCACATTTCATGGTCTAGAATTTATTTTTAATAAGGTAAATAAAAAATTACATTATGAGTTAGAATTAAATAATATCTTTAACCATGTTCTATTCAGTTTTTGTGAGACTGAAGACACTATTTCTATAGAGATAGAGGATAATGAATTTTTAATTTTATCTGTATAAATATCTGAAATTTTAAAATATCCCATTGAAGGTGAATTTATTTTCAATATAAATTCTATTGGTAATCATGATCACAATTATTTGGACATTATGTAATTTCTTATTGGATTGACCAATATCAGGAAAATGTTTATTATAGACCTTGAGGAAAATAAAAAATTTCTTAGGAAATTTATTAACACTATAATTTCTCCAAGAGTAGCTGAGATATTGAAAATTTTATTTCCAGACATGTAAAAAAAATTTCATAAGAGATATGTAATTTAATTTTTCAAGGTTTGTGTTGAGTGATTTGAGCTATTATTATAAATATGAGGCTTGTTGTCTTTTAAACCTTATGGAAGGATACTGTGTTTAATTATATTTAGAAAGAATATGGTTTGTGTGTTCTGTTCAATAGTTAAATGTCATCACAGATTTTTTTTAATTATAGTACTCATAGAAAATTCGGTCTTTACTAGTGTATAGTGAAATCTAATCTTATACCAGTTGGATCAGATTACCACGAAAAGTCACGATCAATTACTCAGGGGGAGAAATGTGTTATTGAAAATTAAGTGATTGATAAATCCAGAGATGAAGGAGTTTTTAATAGAAAAAAATAAGATTTAATGGTTAAGAAGAATAAGAGTAAGTATAATATGTGATAGAGGATTTGGTTATGAAACCAGAGAACATAATTGATCCCCTACTAAAGAACAAGTGTTGTGTTTAAGAGAAGCTACTATATGAGTTCATCTAGAAGAACATGTTCATGAGTAATACCAATAGGATGAGAATCAAGTTTGATATTTATAGGATGTTGATATACCATTTGTTCCCAAGGAGGAGCAAGATATTCAAGAATAAGTTATCTAAGAAGAAGCTTTTTAGGAAAATGAAAAGATGCTCAGATCAAAAAATTTGGCCACAAAAGTTATTGAGAATAATAATTCCACAGTTTTTGATCAATTGGTAGAGAGATAGAAATTTATATATAGATAAAAGATTGAGTTTCATGATAATTTATCTTTTTCTAGTGAAAAATCAATTTAACAAATAGTGGAGAAGCCTGATTGAAATCTTATAGAACTTGTGAGTGTTGTTCAGTCAGAGAATCCAAATAAAGGGACATCTGATTCATTGACTAATAAAATTCATGATCTGGTGATGAAGTTTAATATAGTTCAAGAAGAAAATTACTTTCTTAGAGAAGATATAGAGGCCTTAATGAAATATTTTGATGTTTTAAAAAATTTATCAATCCAAGTCTAGAGTTGAATGTTCTATGTGAAGTAAATATTTTGATGCTTTCAAAAGAGATATACTAGTTGAAGTTGGAAAATAAAATTTGGCATCTGTTTCCAAAATACATTTTAGAGACATGTAGGGGTATTTAGGAAGCCTGTTTTAATCTATTAAAGGAAGTTTTTCTCAAGACAGTGCTTCTTCTTCTACTCCTTCTACCTCTCTAGATCAGATTCATAGATTTCAATCCATTACATCAGTTATGACTAACATGAATGATCTTCTGTAGAACCTTTAGTGTAATAGTTCTCCATTTTCAGTTTTTTGGTATAGTAAATGGTATCTTGTTGAGTAATGGACTTCAGGATAACCTATTATCAAACTTTTACTTGATAGATTTAGTATTAATTTAGATAATTTTATACAAAAATAGCACAATTTTCATGACTTTTTGAAAGATAGTCATGTCTAAAATCTACATGATAGTCAAATTTCATAGTTTTTACCATGAAATTGTGATATAGTCTTATTAAAATGTTGCAGGTAACAATAGAATATTTGAATAAAATGATTCAAGAAACTAAAATTATATCAGAATTTTAAACAAATATAATGGATAACCAAACTCTTTTACCCTAACCACATTAGTTAACTAACATGTTTCCTAGGAAAACTCAATATTTTATTTATAATGACATTGATTAATAAAATTTCCTTATTCTTATTTTCTGTGATTTATTTGATATTATTTTATATTAATGTATACTACTAGAAATCATTTCTTATTTATCGACATATATTATTATAACATTAAATTACTTTATGTGAAAAAAAAATTATCTTTTTCTATACTTTATTTTTGATCTTACAAAAATTAGGATAAATTTGGTTAAACACCACATTTCTTTTTATCAAAATAATTCTATCAAATCTAATTTTAAAAAAAATCATTAAAATGTTTTCAAGATTCCAAATTATGTTATTAATATTATGGGTTTTTTATTACAAAAAGAGGTAGATTGATGGGAATGTATTGTCTCAGCAACACTCTATAAATTATGATGATTTTGATGCTCACAAATACCCTTGTTTGTTTTACTAATGACTTTACAGTAAATGTATTTTACGTATTTAATATTATTTAATATTATTCTGAAATTATTTTAAAGCGTCTAATTCACATGGAATATTTATATAAGTGTTCAGGAAGTGTTTTTGAGTATTTTATAAATAATTTTCATACCCTACATGGTTTAGAGTAATGTATGGAATCAACCCAATGCTTTGTACAGCATGTATGGATTGTGATCCCTACGTTTATCTTCAACCTTACACCATAAGATTAATGTTTTGTTTCAAAACCCTATGTTCATATTTGTGATTATATTTTATAAAACTTATGTTATCATAAATGTATGGTAAAATAACGTTACGTTTGAATGTATTCTTATGTTTGGTATGAGAATAAGGTATAGTTAAAAAACCTTACGTATGTAATGAACCCTACACTACAAAGAGAAATTTATGAATCATTAACACTACTTTTATGATCAATGCTACAACTATGTTGTTAACCTTGAATTTAGAATATGGAAACTATGTAGTTTAAGCCCATGTTTAGTATTTTTTTCACTTTATGAAGGAACCTTATATTTTACATTTCAACGTCAGATATTTATTTTAATGATATTTTTAATAATTTCTGCAATAGGTTGGACCGAGTTACAAATTATTTTATATGTCATTTTCAACCATTTTTAAGACCATTTTATTTGGTTCAAATAACTATATTCATTGGGGAAATTTAATCCTATTCATAAGGGATGTAACGACTCCCATGGTAAATTCAATTTTCAGTTTATACAGTTTTTAGGCCTCCTTTGTGGATCTAGAATTTTCAGAAGTCGGATGCTCATTATATATTTCATTGTGTATAACTTTTTTTTATGATTGAGGGAGAAGAATATTTTAATTATTATTCAATATTTCTTGTAATCATATATACAACGCTATATTAAACAAATGAAATAGGAAAAAGACTAAACTTTGGATACATTCATGTACAATCCTATAATTGAGTTGCTACGCTATTTTTATTGTTGTTCTTAAAATAAAATATCTCTTGTTCCACCAGACCTCTTTAGAATTATTTCATCTTGAGGACATTATTTATAATGAAGAATATACATAAATTATCAGATTCATGTTATTGTAACACTGAAGATCACTCTATTTAAACAAATCGAATAACATTTTGAATTATTAATTTTTTTGACTACACATAGTCATTTTAAGTGGAGTTCCATCTTCTAGATCTATGTTGTGGATAATCGGTTCTCTATTTTGAACTTGAAGACGTTTTTTTTATTCTTAATTATAAATGTGTCAACTGACTGTACATAGTTGTCGAAATTTCATTCATTTGATGAGAGGAACAAACTATTGAAATTAACTATGCTCATAGATAGAGCATCTAGTGGATTATACTAGGGGATATTGGTTCCCCAAACCACTATAAAAAGGCGTGTCTTTGATTTTGGTTTTTCTTCTAATTATTCTTTGATCAGAATTAAAATGCTACTTATCCATTCTAATTATAATATGGTGTTTAAATTCATAATTGTGAATGAGTTTTTGAAAAGACACAATTCATCCCCTCTTTTGTGTTTTGTATATTCCGACCTAACATCTTCATGGATTAGTAATCCCATATAAGGGAAGAATTTTCTAGTGTGAAATGAGACCATGATGCTAATGGGACCTGGATATAGAGTAGGAGTATTATGGTCTTGTTTTCTAATAGGAGATATTGGATTGGGTAAGAAGGCCTTGTGGCCCAACATAGTAGAAGAAAGGGAACAATAGCTATATGGCCTAACCTAAAACTGATCCAAGGGGTTGATGGACTTATGGCTTGAACTAGTAAATGTTAGGGAACTATGGCCTTATGGACTGACATGAGGCAATTTAAGTGTTGTGTGGGCCTTATGGCCTTTACGTGGGATTGAATTTCAATTGGACTTTATCTAAGGTATATGTTTTCTTTTTGGCTAATTTGTTATGTGATGATGTATGAGATGTTCCTTATTGATTGGAGTTTATTTTTTTCTGGAAAAGGCTTGTGGAATCATAGTTAGCACAAGATATCCTTTTATATGATTGGTTACTTTTTATTCATTTATTTTATATCAAGACCTACACCATTATTTACATGTGAAATTTATGTTAAGAATGAATTTTTGGTGACCTACAGGTTTTATACTTTCACCCATCAAGGTTATCTCAATGAACACACATATTTATCTGCATAGAATTCTGCTAATGTTAGGGTCCCTATGTCGGTATGCTGAGCTGGTGGTTCTTGGAGGACCACGGTGATAATTGGAAGGACATTGAAATATTTTTTGAATGGTTGAGTTTACTTTTTAAATTTATCATATATTTATTTACTTGCTTTATTTTTAGTCTTTTTGTTTTTATTATATAATCCATATTCAATTTATTACTACATAATGATTTATTTTTAATTTCTTCTCTTTGATTTTGGGATGTTTACTTTTAATTGTTGTAATTTTGATGTATTCCTAGTGTTATGGATCTTATAGTCTCTCCAAGGAACCATTTTGACCCTCAACACTATTTAGTGGACTCTTTCATATGGGGATTAATGCATGAGGTCATGTAACACCTTGGTCCAGACTAGGTGATTTGGGTTTGGGAACTACAAAGTTGTATCAAAGGAGGAATTTATCATTTTATTTCTTCAATTTTTTTATAAATCATAATGTTTGTGTGAAACTTGGGTAGGGGATCCACGCATGTACTTAGACATCTCATGTGTAATGTACATTTGAGTTACGGGTGATGGGATTGTTATTTTGGTATTCAATTTTAATTATGACCTATTTCACCTCTATTGATGCACATGATTTTTGTGTTATGATTTTTGGTATTTGGGTTCATTGATTAATCATGAGTAGGACCATAGGAACACATGTCATGTATATAATTAATTTATATATATATCAATTCAAATAATTTTTTTGTATATATAAATTATGATAATTTTTCTTCCTAATATATTATTCCTAATAGTCAATTATTTATACCTTATATTTCTATAATTTTTTATATTTATATGTGACAATGACTAAATTTCAAGTATTTATGGTATATACATGGTCCTTGAGTAGGTGGTAAGTAGTATTTGTTATATTTCCCATCAATTGACTTTTTATATTGATCCTTTTAATCAGTTTTAAAGGTGACACCTCACTTGGAATATTACATGTTAAATGATTTTCAAATGATTTTGGATTATAAATCGATTTTCAAATGATGGGTGATGATGAAAATGGATCATTATGAAAAAGGATGGGTATAACATGGAAAAATATGTTTTCATATCTCAATATATTTAAATGAAAAGGTTATTAAAATTTTAAAATAGTGTTTATTCTAATTGGTTCCAAAACATAAATACATAGAAACATGTGTTTTGGAAATGTACCCTCAATTAAAAAAAGGGATTTATGTATTTAAATGGATTGAAAGTGTTTTAAAAAAATTGGATGAAAACGTGGTTTAAAATGGACATTTTAAAGGCATAATTGGATTGGTCTACCAAACTAGGATTGTGTGAGGTCCATTTAGAATTATTGAACTGGGGTTTTATAATAAACATGTTAGACTTTCTTGAATTCCTCTTTCAGGTTGTCATAGATTTTTGTTATTGTGAAATAGAATTTTTTAATTGTTTGAGATTTTCCTAAGTGGTGATGTTAAAAATATATGGTTTGGTGAATAGTCTCCCTCGAGTGATGGTCATGAAAGTTATTGTCTAGTTTTCCATAGATCTTACAATATCAGTAACCACTTGAATGGGAAGTTTAGCTTGTAATGTGTTGTAAGACAACAGTGTGACTCACTCTAAAGTGTGTAGAATGGGGTTTCATGATATATATTCCTATGTGAACCTTGATTGATATGTAAACCCCTTCAATGGTTGAGATAGTGTGGTGTTTCTATAAGAGTAGACCCTTCTGTTGGATGGGTTGATGAGCAATGTCATCGAATACCATTAATATGAGTCTCTTGGTGTAAGTGGACAAGTAGTAGTGTGAGGATGTTGTTAAATGTTGATAACATCACTTATGTATTGATTATGGGAATGAATAGGTCACACAAGCCTTGGGATGTATATGAATAAGTTGTTCTCCAATCATAGAGTGGAAATTAAGGTGATGGTAGGTGTGAACTATTGTGTGGCCTAGGTTATAAGACCCATATGTTTTGATTCTTAGTCAGTGTATGACCAAGCATATTTTATTCATGTTGTGCATTAGTGTTATAGAGGATAAGCTAATTGACTACTTCAGTTCCTTCGGGACGATCAAATATTGGTTTGGGAATTTGTTCTAACCAGCTGTTGATGTGATACTGTATGTAGTTTTTCATGAAGTGAACCTATAATTCCAGCCATTAATGGGGCCCTAGACATATCCTAATGATATTTTATATTGAGGTTTCATTTTGGAAAAAAAAATTTGACCTTAGAGAGATAAGAGGGAGTTTGTTTTTCCTCATAATGGCGAAGTCGTGGTGTCATAAGGGGTTTTTTAAGACTCATTAAAGATGGTATGTTTTGATAATCCCATTGTAATTCCTTTGGAGTTTTATGTTTTAATGATCATGTTAACATTATTGTTAAAATAAATCATTATAAAATGATCATTATGTGTGTAGTTATTGTTATCAAGTAATACCTTTTGGTATTTTTCTTCAAGAATATTATTAAAAAATATATTTTCATTGATGGGAAAAAAATTAGCAAACTTCCATTTTAGTGGGAATATTGTGAGTCTCTATATCTTTTCTTGGTGTTTTCTATAGGGGAATAAAATAGAATACCATTTGTTTTCCATTAAAGTGGAATGAGGTTCATGAAGAAGTATAAAATTATTGTGATGTTTTATGGTAAATCTACATTTGAGTGACCTGGATCTATTAAGAAATGGATTTTATAGTGATTATTTATAAATGAATTGGGGCCTTCATGTGGCTGATTTTTCTTTGTAGATGACATGTTAATAATAATCTCTCAAAAAATTTGGAATTGGATTATGATAAGACACATTTGTCTATTCAGGAGTGGTTATTGGTTAAACACTATTAGACATTTGGTTGTGCTGGTTAGTGTATGGATACCACATTAATGGTTTATTTTATCTATGTGGATGGATTTGTTGTGTGTTGTGGTGGTCTGTATGTTTTTCTACTGATGATGGCCAAGGATCATCCAAATTAGGTGTAGTATGTTTTGTCACTACAGATATAAGATTATGAACTTATCACCATTGATCGAGGATGTTGGGTTTCTAGGAAAATATTTCATGAGGTGAATCACATGTAATGATAAACCAATGTGGTAGGGTTTTATTAAAAGTAATATAATAAATATCATGTAATTAATAATTATCATAGATGGTGACCATCTTACAAAAGTGTGGATGTTGATGAGATTATTAGATAAATGGTTTGTGGTTGAATATGAGGATCAAATGGCGATGACATGTCCCCCCTCAATTATCATGCCTACTATGGTGGAGAATGTTAAATCCATCGAAGAGTTGGATTTCATGTTCTTAGTGATGTGGGAATTGTAAGAAATTAATGTCCCTATTCAGGGATGTTTTTTATAGGGAAACAACATGATCTATTTTCATGGGAGATTTTTTTTTTCTATATCCATGAGAGAAGAGAAAAAGAGAGAATATCAGGATTCATAGTGGGTAGGGAACCTATGATCGATGAAGATGTGTAGTTACATAAAATGATGGTTCTTGTGGCCATGTATGAATATGGATATAATAGGTTTTTTATTCGTTATCATTCCTGATAAAGGTTTAATGTGTAGTATCTCCAACCCTATGGTTTTCATCAGCCTCTTCTATTGATAGTGTGGATGTGGGATGAGGTGATGATGGAAGTTATTATGGGTTTTCTTGTGGATATAATAGTTCAATTTTTTGTGTGTGTTTTTTTCAGAAAATAATGGTGGAACATTTATTTATAATTTTAGAGACTCTCTAAGTCAATGTGTTAATAAATCTCTATGTTTGGGTGGTTTTATAACTACATGGGGTTCATACGAGCATAGTATCTAAACAGGACACTATTTTATCATAAAGTTTTCAGTAAGGCTTATAAAATTTAATAGGGAATCAGTCAATATTGAGAATGGTGTATCATCTGCAAACTAATGGGTTATCAATGGGGATAGTCTATATTTTAGAGTATATGATTTGGGAATGCTTCCAAGATTTTTCTAGAGACTGGGATGTTCATATGGCCTTTAAAGGGATTATTTTTAACAGTAGTTACTATTATTTTATTCAAATGGAACTATTCGAGGCTATTTATGGTCAATCATTTTCTTCACCATTGTGTAGGAATGAGGTACATTATAAAGTTGTTTGGGGATGAGTATAGTGAACGAGGCTTTTAATTGGGAAAAAGGATTCGAAAGTGTTTGGTAACAACTAATATTGAAAGGACCCATGTGATCACCGAGAGTTAGAGGGGAAAATTAATGACATTTTAGTTTCGTATTATTATATATTTTCATGAAATATTTTCCTATTATTAATGAGATATAACTTTGCTGAAAAATAAGCATACAAAAACAACCATAAGAGATAGTTGAATTTACAAGGTTTACTACTCAACAAGATTAGATAGTCTTTAACACGGTCTGAAAATAATTTAATAACATAGAATAAAATTGAAAACAATCCTTAATATATTGTTACAGTTAGCTGGGAACATCTTAACACATGAAACACACTATGATCTCCACAATAGTTCATTTACACTTTATATAGTTAATGATTTAAAAAAACATATGTGTAACAACATTAGAAACCTACAAATATAGAATTAATTTGTTTCCAATATAATTATAGTACAAAATCTACATTATCCTTATTTGATAAAACATATCCATCACTATATTACCTAGAAGTATGTAAGATCTTCTTCAGTTAGATGGTTGTCTATCCAAAAATGTAATTTTTAAATTTTGTCTTGTATGTTTTTATGGTGCCTTGTGAAAACTGCTACAACTTTCTTACACCAATTTCATTTGGTTCCACCTAATATAAAATTTTTTCTTGACACACAGTTCAAAAAACCTTGATTCAATAAGGAATTTCAAATTAACTATGAGATTCCATGGTTGGAAACATCTAGGTCAAAATCTTCCTTTCATTATTTTGTATGGTATCTCTATTTGGTACCAATTCTACAAGGATTGATCCTTTTTGAACTAATGAATTGTATAGACTATTTATACATCTACTTGAACCCCTTTTATAAAAACATTTTAGTGAGTATATGTGGAAATTCCATTTCGACTTTCTACTCAGTGAATGATTTAAATTCAAAAATCCTTCTAAAATATTTCATTGAGATATTCTATGAAAATATATAACATTCTTGAATGTATATGTGAACATTCAATGAATTCACCCTTCTTCAATTTTCTTTAATACTTTTTTAGTATCCTAATTTTCCTTCATCATATTTGGTATATTAAAATACTAGATCAACATCATTTCTTTAGTTTTCTTTATGAATAATTGGTAAAAAACCTTAAACCAATAAGAATACTAAACCGATATAATTTTTTTATGTTAAGAATCATTTTAACAATAATGTAATATGATGTGAATATTTTTCTAATGAGAATATCCATCTAATTCTTCCAATAAATTTGTTTAGTAACTTCTTAAAAGTCCTTCTCTGAAATAGTATCTATTTGATGGATTTTATTAGAAAACATCATCCGATGACCAATGTTTTTCTGATGAACTTCATTCCGAGAGACTACATTAGATTTATAAATCATCTATGGAAACTTATAAACGACTTATCTTTTTTCAAATGGAATTATTTTATCTTCAAATGTCTGAACAATTATGTTTTTCCATTTTGATTTCCTACAATTTAATTTTTTTTACATCATCTAATTTGGACTTCATATGAGGTGGACTTATTCTTATATAATTCCACAGTACGAAATTTCCAATGACCAAAAAATTTCATTAACACAGATCCTTTTTGGAATCCATAATGGTCATATAATGAAATTTTTATATACAAGTAATATTCAACACCTTTTTTCTTGAAGTAAATATCACATTCTTTTGAACTCACTGATAATATATCAAACCTCCATTGCATCCACAATATTAATTGAATATATATTTTTTCATAAAAACATTTTAATGTCCCTTGTTACTAAATTATTGGATCACGATATCATTGTAAATCATGATGCTATATAATTTTTTAGGAGAAAAGAGTCACCATATATTGTTATTGGAAATTCTATCTGATGGAAAATTGGAATGTTTAAAATATACACATTCAGCACAAAACATTATCCAATATCCTTATTCAAAAAAAGTTCATATGATATACACATTTAGGAAAACCTCTCAACTATCTCCATGTGATGGTCTTCTTTCATCTAATGGATTTATCCATATGATATAACTTTCATCATGTAATCATATTTATTTCAAATCTCACAAAAATTGATAGATTTATCTTCATAACAATGTTGAGTGTGTAAATAACGATCAACAAAATACAACACCATATGAAAATTTCTTATGACTATAATTTTCTATAACTTCTTTAGTAGCTACAACACATCTCCATATTCTTGGTCCTAATAATATACCACATTGTATTTTTCTTCAAACATGGAACATAATATGATGAAATTTTTTAACTCATTTGATGGATCATCTATCTAAAACATATAATCTTATGTGTCTGAAATCGATGTATGAAACAAGAATCATTGATCAAGAATACCATGTTGTACATAAGAGGGGACATATGATCCTTCATCATTACGCCAATTCTTCCACATGTAAAAATTGTCACAAAATAATTTTTCTCTGTTAGAGAAAACATTTGGTATCCACTTCCACCAATTGTTAAAATAGATCACACATCCTAAATTAACATCTTAACCCTTTTAAAAACTCAACCTAAATAAATTCTTTCATTAAATAGTTAATCACATGACAATGGATTGATTTATGTTAAAACAATTTTATCCCCATTTAAAACAATTCCTTAAAACAAGATATAGAGGTAATGGATTCACGAACATGATCCTTGAAGAGAGGGAGGTTGTACACCCATGTTCCACATATATATATAAAATTCATCTTTCAGCAATAAATTAGTGAATATATTATAAATTGTTTCCATTAAAACAACATATTCTGAATTTACTTCATTATTATCCAATTTATCTTTCATTAAGTTATATTTGATATCTATATAATTTTTAAAATAATATTGTAATATGTTTTTAGTGAAAGTTATAGTTATTTGATTACCACAACCCAAGATTCAGTCTAATATCACATATGACATCAAATATTCCAATTTAGTTTACATCCACATAATTGTTTTTGTAAAATGGGTTGCGGTAAAATACTCCTCTACATTTATCCTCATAGTTATTGAATTTTACATCATTTTATTAAAATTGTCACAAATTTATCATAGAAAAAAACTCAACTAGATGTATATCAACAATAAAAAGTTCATCTAACCCATTAAGTAAATGTATAATAAAAAAATCAATCTTTATTATCATTCCATATTTTATACTAAAATAAAATGTAGCTTCAATATATCTAAGAAATATTTTATACCATAAATGATATTATTTTGGGAACATTGATACCTAGTAAAAAATATAATAGCATATATATAATGTGACCTTAATTATGTTTTATATAAAAAACATCCAACCAACTTCCTAAAATATTTAGCATCCACCTCATTTCCTTCACCATATATAGAAAACTTGGTTCCCACTAAAATATGTGTGGAAATATTATTTCATTATTCTATTTTGAAAATTTTTATATGTTATTTTGTATTCTTAACATGGGATAGGAAAATATAGTTCTTTTATGTGATATTTCTAAGCCATGAAAATATATTATTTCTCCCTATATGGACATCAAAAAAACATTTTCATCTCTTAATAAATCTTCTCACATGTTTATTCATAATTCCTAGAAAATATTATATCATCAACATAAACAATCATAATGATGGAAATATATTTATTTCCTTTTATGTCGAGACAACTGCCAACACTTTCACTCATAAAGTTCTACTTCATTAAGAAATAATCCATATTGGAATACCGAGATATCATTTGTTGACCTAACCTATAAAAATTATTCTATAACATAAACATATTACATTCATCTTTCCCAAACATGATCCCACACAATTTTTCAATAAAAACTTCTTTATCAAGATATTCGTTAATAAAATATGAAAATATATCCAATGGAAAAAATTTATAATTTAACTCTGTAGTGAAAAAAAGAAATATTATAATATTTTATAATATTTCCACTAGAGAAAAAGTCTCCTGAAAATGAATGTATTTAATTTTTTTGTATCCATTACTAACTAACAATGCCTTATTTTTTTTTCACTTCAACATATGCATTTAACTTGTTTCCAAAAACCCTCAATGTACTAATGACATTCATATTATTTATTCTGGGTAAAAGTTCTCCAATATCATTCTTCTCTATCTAATACTACTATTAATTTATACCATCTATAAAATCTAGATACTCCCAAGCATCATCAAAATATTTTTAATCAACATGAGAAAATGAGGAATTATGTGGTACTAATTTTCAATCTCTTATAGGTTGAACTAATATTTTGTTAGTCTCTAATGATGTTAAGAAATTATACCTATTTCTTTAGTCTAGAATGGGGTGAATGTAATTGTTACTTATAACATGAGATTGATGAGTTATAATCTCTGTCGAATCCAGCCTCAATAATATTATTATCAATAATATCATTTTATCATTTCTCAACTACAATCACATTATCTTCCCTATCCTCAACATATAAATTTGTCTGTGAACAGTATTTTCTAATTCATAAATAACTTATATATATTCATAAGAAATATCTTTTATGGTTCTATATTAAAACATATACATATATATATTCTACCACTAGGATCGTATCTAATAAATATTCCATCATCACCACTCTAATCAAACTTCCTAGGATTTCCACCCTTGACGTTTATATTATAAGGACCCCTAAGAAACTGTAAATTCTTTAATCATTGAGATTAGTTGTAAAAAAATATCATAAGAAATCATATCATGGTTTTATATATATATATAGTCTTAATATACACTTCTACACTCATATCCTTCTTGTAAAATTAATTATTGGTATCATTTTTGATCAAAATTGTTTATACCATTTATAGAATACTTATGTTTCTTCTCAAAACACGAAATTTTTTCCATGGTTTTTATGTTGTAATACTCACATGTTGAATGAAATTTTTTAAATATAATATATATTATCATTATTTTTTAATTTTACACTATTATTCTTTCATAATTTCTTCAAATAAAGTACACATTTTTTCTTCTCTTTCCCTAAAACTATTAAACATTTTTAGAGCCTGTGTTTTTTATTTCAAAAACATAATAAAAGTAATGTCAGTAAAATATTACATTAAGGAAATAAATTAATTATCTTTATATATTTACTATTTACTCATTAGTCCACAAATATTAGAGGGAATTATATCCAAGGGTTGACTTCAACAAATCATGACTTTCTTAGGAACTATGTTTGTTATATTCCATTTCTATGAAATATAACAACACCCAACTATTCTTATTTTAATATAACGAATAAAATGAATACTATATCTCTTTTTAAACTATTTTATATTATTATGAAACATATTACACATCCTCATATTCTATAGATGATATTTTATTATCGTGTTAAGATAGAATCAATTTTATTCACAACCAACATGAAATAAACGTCCCTTGTTTTATTGGAATATCATTATAACTTTCCAATATTTAAATCTCTATAAAAAAACCAAAGTTTCTAAAACAATGTATTTACCTTAATCAAAATTTTTTGAACACAATAAAATATTCATTCATCCCATCAATAATTAAGTCACTTTTCAATTTCAAATTTTTACCTCAATGACGGAAGATTCAACACTTTTTATTTTGAGAGATTCATCATTTCCAAATTCCATTTTAAGTTTATTAAAATATTTCAAATTATTCAATATATTAAAATCTATTTTTATATATTAGGATCAAATGATATCTAAAATATAGAGTCATTCACTTTTTTCATATTTGAGTGTAGTTTCAATAACTAAATCCTTTTCCTTTATTTTTCATTTCCACTAAAAAAACCCTTGAGACTTATTGTAATAATAGTATTATACCCAAATTTTAATTTTAGTATAACTATAAAAAATTCGTTCATAATGTTTCTATTTTGATCACATTATTCACAAATAGTCCAAAGATTGGAATCTATTTTCAATCATTATAGAAAATTTCTTAGTCTATCTTTTTAGAGTGGGTTGACCCTCCCTCAAACATTATCTCCAAATTCTTCAGGGTTCATTATAAAGATTGTGTTTAAACCAATACATATATGTCGTACACCCAAAATCCTCCTTAATTCAAATAGTAAATATAGAAATCATATATCCCTCTATAAATATTGTATTATTCAGTGTTGTATTTCTCCATGTTATCAACATTCCTTTCATCCACATTAATATTGAATTTCACACCAAATTTTAGTTAATTTTATAAATTCTCTTCCCATACATAACAAAATCAGTTATATTTGTAACTTTTGGTTTAGAATTTAAAACATTAGAAAGTTTGTGTTTTTTCAATCCATTTTTTTTAGTTGTATACATGGTCTTATTGATTTATTTTTTCCTCCTATGAATATTCCTTATTCTCATCTTCCTTTTAATAAAAACATTGTTGATCCTTGTTAGGATTAATATTCTCAAAACATTAACTAGCTATTCAAGTTGTGTGTTGGATTTTTTTAGCTCCTTTTTCAGCTTCAAAAGGTGATTATTTAACAAATATTAAATATTCCTCCATCACATTAAAATTTCCACCTTAAAATTTTTTTATGTTCTTCTTATCATAAAACAACATTTTCATATTATGAAACTCTTTAATGAAATTGGAATTTCCTTAAATAAAATATTATTTATTATTCTCAATGAGTATCTATTTTTTCAACATCTTGTTATCCCTTTTAAGTATTATAATTTTTTAAATGCAATCTTTCAAATATATTTTTAGTATCAAAACCATCTATTTATATTATTCCTTATAATTATTAATTTCATCCCTCTTGATTTCTTTATCATTAACTTTTACAATTAAAGTATTCTTATCATCATTATGAAGTATTTTATTAACATCTTAATCATTGTTATAATATTTATCACCTTCAAAAAAACCATATGATTTTTTATTAAGGATAAATTTTATCTTTCTAGTTGGAATAGGATTTTAACATGAATATATTCTTCTTGAAAGGTATTATTATCTATTTCCCATATCCACCACTTTATTAATATTCCATTATCTGAGGTAAATTTTTAGAATTGTTCCCAATATCTCAACAGATAAATAATTTTAGTAGAAAAATATCTCTGTACATTCCTATACACATTTTCAAATTTCTTAAAAAATGGACAAAAAATCATAAAAAATATACTAACCTAATTTCTACTACCATATTATCTAGATTTTTCATCCTTAAGAATGTTCTTATATTTTCTTCTACGAACAACATTGAATGAAATTTCATATCATGATTCTCTATAATCTTCATAACATTCTCTCTTCTCATTTCACATGTGATAATAAATCTATTTAGATCACCTAGATATATTGTTTCTTAATTTATATATTCCAATGAAGAAAATATTGTATCAAACTTATCTATAAAATATATTAATATCCTTTCAACAATGATTGAATCTTCCTTATTTTTAAATTGTGATTTGTATAGTGATTACAATTTCATTCAATCATATAAATAAGTCACTAAAATATTCATAATCACCAATTCTAAAATATTAAACATAAAACTCTATATTTTTATCATCACTTTATTATCTTTCATGTTTTACTCATAGATGTTCTTTATATTTTCTGAGATTCCTTTAGTAGTTTTAACACCTTGAGCTCTAAGAAATCCATTTACAATTGGTGAGGAATGTGTAAAATTTCTTTCTCACACGTCATTTTCCAAATTCTTCTTATTATTAAATGGATGGAAAATATTCTCTAAAAAATGAGAAAACCCATCTGTAATAGCATCAATAACTTCATAATCGAGAGACATAAGATATGGATGAATTCTATAATTCCAAATTTGATAGTCCATTAAAATATAAAATTGGTATCCCCTTATTTTATATAAAATTAAATACATTCATGGAAACATATATTTTGATCAATCATAATAAAAGAACCAATGAAGGGAAACTCTCCTATGATACCTATTGAAAGGATCAATTTGATCACTAAGAGGTGGAAGGGGTGAATTGGTGATATTTTATTTTAAAATTTTCTATCCTTTTCAAATATCATTCATCCCATGTTAATGTGATATAACGTTACTAAAATCTATGAATTCAAATAGAACCATGGGAACACAATAGATTACAATATTCACTACTCAATAAGAGTATCTTGTCCTTATCCTGGTTTGGAATTAATCTAATACAAAAAAAACTAGAAAAAATCATTTTTAAATTGTTATAGGAATAAGGGAATGTTCATACACTTTTAGTGCACTGTGATCAAAACAATAGTTCATTTACTCTACAGATAAGTAATTATTTAACAAATTTTTTTGAAACAACATTATAAACCTTCAACAGTAGGATCAATAAGTTATCAAAATAATTCTAATACAAACTCTATTTCAAACCTCCTTATAAAATCATATTCTTCACATTATTACGCTATAGTAGGTAAGAAATTATTTATCTAGTTGTTTTCCCATTTATAATTTTCATCTGGAAATTTTGTAAAGTATGTTAATCCAATGCCTCCTAAAAACCGTGATAATTTTATATACCTAATTCATCAAATTCCACCTGATATAATGTTTTTCCCCATTACTCGTATCACAACAACTTTATTCAATTAAAACATCTTATTTGACTAAATGATTTCTTGTTTTGAAAATTATTTCCCATAATATGTATTTTACAAGTTTATATGGTGTCTTTGTTCAAAACTAATAATATAACACTTCATCATATTTTCACATGTAAACAGTACACACTCTTTGTACATGTATTTTCAAAACATTTTATAGAAATGTATTATAAATAATAGGTAGGAATTCTTTTTTGATTTCCGCCTTAATGATATGTGGAAATTAATATCTCCCACTCAAACAATTTATTGGAAACTTTTCAATAATTCAATAATATTATGGAGCACATATGAGACCCTTCAGTTACATCACCCTTTTTAAATTTTTATAAAACCCCTTGAGTTTCATGATTTTATTCAAGGATATTAGGAATGTTAAAATAATGTATTAGAATCGTGTCATTAGTTATCATTATGAAAAAAATCATAATAAACATTCAACCTATAAAAATATTAAATTACTTGAATGTTTTCAAAATATTAAAATTTTAATAAAATCCTCAATCTAATTTAAATATCCATATAATATTAATATTAAATGGATTTACTATTAAAAACATTGTAAAAAATTTATATAAATCTATCATAAAAACATTATCTATCAAATAGATTGCATTATAAAACACTCATCAACAACCAATCTTTCTATGGTGAACATTGTCTGATGAGACTCCAGCTGATTTGGAATTAATCCGATGGCACTTCTCAACAAATAATATTTTTCAAATCACTTACATTTCTCTTACATTTTTTCTTGATTAATTTTTCTGTTTTTATTTCAAAAAATTTAATTTCATAAAATTTGAAATTTATCTGATTTGGACTTCCTCTGTGTTGGACTTCTTTAATTATCATTCCTCGGAAAAAAATTCCCTTTGATCTACATATTTCATAAACACTAAACCTTTAGGGTATCTATAAAATTCATAGTATATACTCTATATATACATGTTATTTTCTCCCCTATCTCATTAATATAATATCTCATTATTTTCCACTCACCAATATTACTTCAAACCTCTACAACTTCCGAACCATTTATTGAATATATCTTTGTTCATATACGAATTATACTCCCCATTTTTACAAAATTATTAAAAATGAAAAATTTATAAGTCGGAATGTTGGAAACATTAATAGAAGAAAACAATCTACATATTTCTTTATCCAATATTCCATCGGAGGTATATTTGGAAATTTTAGAATATAAAAATTTAGCACAAAACATTTTCCAATATCCCCAGTCACAAAAATAATGTCTGATATAACCAATTGAAAACCCACTTAAACATATCCATGTAATGTTATTATTTAATTTTATGTTCTTTCTCCATCAAATGGAACATTATTTTTCTAATCAACATTGCTGTAAATCTCACCAAATTTGGGTGATTTATCTACTTAACAAGGTTAGGTTTATAAAACATTATCAATAATTAAAAACACTATATTAAAATTTCATATGACTAGAATATTCCCAAACATCTTCAACAGCTTCAAAAAAAATATTCACCATCTTGTTCCAAAAACAAAGTGGGAAAAAATCATATTCCGTGTAACAATTCAGTCATGATGATAGCACAAACACACTGCCTTAACATGGTTTTTGGGTCCAGGCCCACTGGTTGCCACTAGTTTCCCTACAGACACATGGTCCCTTCCCAGGGTCCCACCCACATGCCTAAATAGGTCATCTGACTAATGAATTTTCCCATATCCCAACACATGTTCCTTCATGTATTATTTTTTCTCACTCCCAAACACCATAGGAAACTTCCCATAAGGTCACCGATCATGATCACTACACCAATCCATGAATGCATAACTATAGGGTTCTAATTATATAGGAAACTGAAAAGAAAGTTGCGCCTTGTTTAAATGAGTAATATAATTTTGTCATTTAACCCTTTATCATTCTTGTGTGTCATAATCATGACTAATTTTAAGAAAAACATCCTCATTGTGGACCCTACATCTCAACCCATGAAACGGAACCAAACTGAAGGATGGATTCCTTCCGTGATAAAAATATAACAACCATGCCCCTCTATTTGAACAGAAATCCCCCTTAACATGGTCAATGAGTCATATCCCACTAGGTACAACAAACTACCCCACATTAATGTTTTCCCTTACTTGGGGTCCTCTGACATGCCTAAATGGGTCATCTGACTAACGAATATCCCCACAGGCCAACACATGTTCCTTCCAGTGTTACTTTTCCTCCCTCACACACACCCTAATAATCTTCCCCTAAGGTTAACAATCCTGATCACTACTCTAAGCCAAGAATGATTACCCATTGTGTTCTAATTAGGTAGGATTCTGAAAAAACAACTTGTTGACGTGAGTCATATAATTTTATCATTAAACCCTTCACCATTATGGGATGATAAATTCTGATCCCGGGAGATAAATATTTTAGTTAATTATGGGTGACTAGGTTTTCTTATAGATATCTCCCTAGTTTTCAGATCAATATTAGAGGAATTAGGGTTGCAGGTACTACCAATTATGGGATAGTTTCATATCATCCAGAATATCTGAACAGCAGCCTACATATTGGACCTACCTCCATGTTATATAGGTATAAATAGTGTGTACAATGTTTCATGGCTTCATATGTAAGATTATGTGCATGCACATTTGATTGATGGTGAGGACATAAATTTGGAGGTATATGTATCATTTATAGAGATACTAGTAAGGATTTTGTATCGGATAAAGAATGTGTTGAGTGGGAAGATGTTACTAATTTTTTTGTTCTATAGTAACATGGATGAGTGCAAGAGGATACTTTCAAGTTAGAATCAGATGTCCAAGAACAATGTCTTGAATTTTTGGAGAAAAATAAGAAGATACACTTCTTATGGATGAGAAGTAATTAAAGGGTGGTATTTTTGGATTCCTTAGAATTTCAAGGTACAGTATTTTTTTCATATCTGTGGTGTGTGGTTCTTTTTTGTTCTTTTTTTTGAGACATTTTGGAGACTTTTGGTTGTTAGATATTATAAGTTAAAGAGTTTGGGTCACCAACAAGAATCATGGATCTTCTATTATACAACTAAATAAAAGGTATATATCTACTGTATATTTGATAGAGGTGATTGAAACCAACAATGAACCTGGGTACCACTTTAAATTTGATACAAATCCAGCATCCAGGTGGTGTAAAAAGTAGTAGTCTATGTTTTTACTTGTAGTTACTGGTCAGCTAGTTGACAGCCATCAGTCAGCCAGTGGTTCCCATATGGCCTAGTCATTCAGGGCACCTCAATAATTTTTTATAACAGACATTTTTTATAACCCTCCCACATGGTTTGATACTCATTCTACAAGAATGACCTTATGAGATATATTTTTGAGGGATTTTACTCTCTCCTTCTAATTCTATTGACATTTAGATCTTGGATCGATCTGTTATTTCCCAAATTATATATTCTATCCAATATTGCACAAATTCTATAATTCTATAAATTTGAATCATAGATCTAATCCATGATCAATAAATCTATTAAAACCATAATGATCTAATTGGGAGAAATTTTTTAAATGATTAATGGACATTGGGTTTAGAGAGTCTCTATATTTCACTTTAATGGATTTAGATCGACCATTGGTGAAGTATATCATTGGGTAAGTTAATCAATATCTAGAAACATGTAATGTTCTACTTATTACATATTGATTCATGATTCTAATATATAATTAATATGGAATGGTTCAAATAATCATTGCTGTGTAGACATTGTTCAAAGATAGTTATTAGTAATTGATGTCTATACACAAGAGGTAGGATGTCATTACCACATTATGCCTTGTATAAAGTTTATTGTAATTTTTGGCATGTGTTTTTGTGTGCCTATGTAGTCATGAGAACCATTTTGTGATGTGGTATGATTTTTCTCAATAGGGTTTGTGATTATATGTGTCTTGTAAGGAATTTTAATTATATGCAATGTTTGTGTGCTTATTTATTGTTCTCTATTGTGTGTAAATGTTTATCTTATGGATGTTTTTTCAAAATAAAAGAATGGATCTTTAGGGATAGGTTTTCTAAAAGGGGAATCATATATTATTGAAATGTTTGATGATGATGAAGATAATGGGACCTTGCAACTGGGAAGGGATGTGGTGGCCTTGTGTCTTAACTCAATATATAGTATGGGGTATGATGACCTTGTGGCTTAATCCATTAAGGGTAGGGGTAAAATGACCTTGATTCCAAACATTATATTAATCCTACAACGTAATGGCCTTGTGTCCAAAACTACTATAGGTAATGGCATGATGGCATTTTGGGTTGACCTAAGGTTGGGCTAGGGCTAAAATGGACATATGTCCTTGATTGAGGCTTGATTTCATATGGGCCTTGATTTGAGAATGTTTTGGCCTTGTGGGAATCTTTTATATAGTATGAATTATGATACATTCCTTCCAGTATAGATTCAATGAATATACAGTCAGGGACAATGGTAGCCTAGTCTGCACATATCACTCATTATATTATTGTTTACTTATTGTGTATTTACTTTCCATCATGGCATGAATATTTATTTACATGTGCATTTTATGTTAAGGATTAATTGGTGGTGTCATACTAGATTTATAGTCACACCCTAAATAGTAATCTTTATGCACATGATGATTTCATAGCGAGAGATATTTCTAAGGGAGATAAGCATACATTAGGGAGTTTAAAAGGCTGAGCTTCAAATTCAAAATTGATACTGGGATTGACTTTGGACTATTTTCGAAAGTCTTCATTTACTTTCTTGGGTTATCATACATTATTTTACATACCACATTGAGATTATTTTAGTTTTTATTGTAGTACATGTATCCCATTTATTATATCATGATAATATCCTTCAAGTTCTAGATCGGTTGTTTTGAGATGATTATTTATACTTGTTGTGATTTTGGTGTATAGATATAGTTACTGAGGGAATGTTCTCCAATGGTCACCATTAAAACCCTCATTGCTAGTCAACAAATTATGTCATATGGGGAGGCGTGTTTGAGATCATGTATCACTTCTTCCAAGATCATGTGATTCAAGTGAGGGATATTCATGTGATGGGACAAATGATATAGCATCACAAATATTAGTGAAATATGGATCTTGAAACACTAATAATATGATTTAATTTAAAAGTGTTCCCTGTTTTTATTATAGAAAATTAAGTAAAATTATTTATTAAATGAATATAAAATATGATACTCATTGGAAAAAATGATTCTAAAAAAGAGAACATTTAATTAATATAATTAAATTTTTGTCTTAAATGGAACATTTATTTGGAGAAGATTAATTAAAAAGACTTTATAGAGTTTTTTAGAAACTAAAAAATTGTAGTTTTGAAAGAAGGAAAATTCTATGTGTTAATGTAATACCTTCTTGGGTAAAAAAGCATTGAATTTATTCAATAATTGAATCTTAATTCTTATTAGATGTGTAGAAATATTCATTTTATGATTCAAAAAGGTATTTTAATGTAAAATAATACCAATAAAACTTTATTCTTCACTTATATACTTCATATGATTAGTTACATTAATGAATTAGAGTGATTGGTGGCTTCCATTGACAATTATTTTTGGATATAGAATTCATTCTATAATAATTATTTGAAATTTTATAAATGTGTGAATGAGTATAATAAATAGTTTAACCAATTTTTTCAAAGCATTAATGATAGATATATTTTGAATGGAATATATATATTTTAAACATATAGTAAATATGGGTACAAGATTCAACTATAACAAGAAGATTTGATTGTCTAATCGTTATACTAATCTAATGAAACCTAAAGGAGGTGTCAATAAAGAGGAGAAATGTATTTATAGGATGGAATTATATATTACACTTGAAGGGGTTTGAGATACTCAATATAGATTCTATATCAAATGTAACACCCGAATATTTCATAGTACTTTATCCCTTCAAAGTAATTCGCTAACTTGCGGAACACGCAACACTGAGTTCGAGCGCACCACAACTTACCAAACTAGCCGTTCAAAAAGAGGTTATGAAAGATATTAACAGAATTTTGAATTTTATATACTTAATATAATTTTAGCATCCATATTATTTTTTTCTTAGACATAATATAAGAACAAATTCAATTTTTCAAATAAAGGAAATATTTTTCTGAAAATGCAATTTTATAACCTTTTGATGGAGAACCATTTTTAAATCCAATATTGGACACTTTTATATATTTAGTGTGAAAAAATAATCATCTTCTTTAGAATCAGGACATAAAAATTTAGTTTTGTTAATATTTGGTGTTTTTCTGATAACATTCTTATTTTGGTTAATCGTGAAAATTAAAAAATATAAATTAAAAACAACTTTTTTAATGAAAATAAATTATAGTGTTAAATAATAAATTTGAATGATTTTAAAGTATAATTAGATTATATTTTTTTTCATTTAACAGAATGTAGGTCATTATAAGTAATTTCACATTTAAATTTGACATAAACACATGTCATTCTTTTGATAGTTTTTACTTTTTAAAACCCCACATTTTTTTGGATTTGATAACAAAAATTAATTTTAAATTAATAAATGAAGAATATATTTTTATAATTTTATATAATAGAATTAATTTTTGAATTCATAATATCAAAAATAGCTTAGGGTGATGTTTGAGTATTTTTCTGAAAACAATAAATTTTTGATTAATAGTGAAAAACAATACGTTGTTGTTTAAAACCCACTTTTTATTTAAATAATTATTTATTTTATTTAAATTTATTTTAAGTAAAAATAGATATATAATTACTATATAAGTTAAATTTAGTTCATTGGAATCATTTTATAATAAAATTAGATATATAAAATTTTATTAAAATCTTAATCGTCTTTTACCCACCTTCTAGGCACACATTTGCAAATTTGCATCAACCGTAATTTTACAACTTCTAGGAATTGAATTTCAAAATTTTGGGAGACACAGTTGACATCAGTATGCAAAATTTAGTTCAATAAGATGAAAATAATATTTGGAAAATAGTAACTTTTGAATTTTATTTACCACAGTTACAAGTACATAGGGTAATTAAAAGTAAAAATTATATTATAATTATCCCAACACATGTCCTAATTTTATTGGATAAGTGTATTTCGACAAAACCATCCTTACTAATAAAATATGATCCTTTTGGTCCACTTGGATTGGATTAGGACATTCATTATTATTTTATTTAAAGAAGAGTTAAAAGTGTTAAATTCAAATATTAATAACTAAACCATTTTTAATATAGGGTTATACATTAGATAAATTAGACCATAAATATTCATTAGAAATATAAAAATATTTCTTAAATAATTGTATATTATTTATAATTTTCTATGATTAAATAATTAAATTTATTTATGACACAATGGTGATGTAGAGATAACTTTATCATTGAAAGATTTAAATAATAGATATTATAAACATAAAAATAAATGTAAATTCATGGTTTTGATGCCATCAACGAATTTTCGTGATTAATATGACATTTTAGGGTTGATTTAACCATTTTTTTGAGGTAATAATGCTGTAATGACTTTCACAAAAACCAAATAGTAAATAGGGTCAATATTGACAAAAATGAGTTCTTAAAATAAATACTATATTATTAAATGATATAATATTCCTAAAAATCTAAGTTCCAGCCAAAGGATTTATATAATGACTAATATTTCATTAAATAACCAGTTGGGGTTTTTTTGGATTTTTATAGTATGTTTATTAACAATTTATTATAGTTGTACAAGGGAACATGGTAAAAGTTAAGCTATTTAACTAGGAGTTAAATCTAAAAGATATGGTGAATATGGTGACCTAAACATGTCTAAAACCTATTGGTTGAGAGGATTTAGACCCATACCCACCTTAGCTTATAAAACAGTCAATTTTGAGAAATTAGAATGTGACAACTCGGTCCCAATGAAAGCACCACCACCCCACATTAACATGGTCGTCGGTTCCTGGCCCACCAGGTACCACCAGTTGCCCTGCAGACACGTGGGGCCCACCCATGGTCCACCCACATGCCTGAACGGGTCATATGACTAATGATTGTCCCCACAAGACAACACTTGTCCTTTCCTGTGTGCTTTTTCCTCACTCACACAAACCCTGGGAAACTTCCCAAATACTAAATAGGGTCAAAATTGTCAAAATTGAGATTTTAAAACAAATACTATATTATTAAATGATATAATATTTCTAAGAATCTAAGGTTCATCCAAAGGACTTATATACTGATTTATATGTCATTATATAACAACTTGGGTTTATTTTGGCTTTTTATACTGTGTTTATTAACAATTTATTGTAATAATACAAGAGAACATGGTAAAAGATAAACTATTTAACTAAGAGTTAAATCTAAAAGATAGGGTAAATATGGTGACCTAAACTTGTCTAAAACCTATTGGTTGAGAGGATTTAGACCCATACCCACCTTAGCTTATAAATAAGTCAATTTTGAGCAATTAGAATGTGACAACTCGGTCCCAATTAAATCACAACCACCCCACCTTAACAAGGTCGTTAGGTCCTGGCCCACCAGGTACCACCAGTTACCCCATAGACACGTGGGTCCCACCTAGGGTCCACCCACGTGCTTGAACGGGTCATATGACTAATGATTGTGACCCAACGTGCTTGAATGGGTCATATGACTACTGATTGTCTCCACAGGCCAACACATGTCATTTCCTGTGTGCTTTGTCCTCACTTGCACACACCCTGGGAAAATTCCAAGAAGGTCACTCATCCTGATCAATACTCCAGAATGTGAAAACTCGGTCCCAATGAAATCACAATCACCCCACCTTAACATGTCTGTTGGGTCCTGGCCCACCAGGTACCACCAGTTACCCCGCAGACACGTGGGTCCCACCCTGGGTCCACCCACGTGCTTGAACGGGTCATATAACTAATGATTGTCCCCACAAGCCAACACATGTAATTTATTGTGTGCTTTTTCCTCACTTGCACACACCCTAGGAAACTTCCATAAAGGACACCTATCCTGATCACTACTCCAGGCCCAACACATTTAACTATGGAGTTCTAATCAGACAGGATCCTGAAAAGGAAGGTGCACCTTGTTGATATGAGTGATATCATTTATTCATTTAAACCTTTATAATTTGGAGATGTTACAATCCCCCCCACCCCCTGTAGAGCACAAGGCCCTCATTGTGGGCCCTACATCTCAACCCAGGCAATGCACCACACTTATGGATGGGTTCCTCCTCTGATACCAAATGTGACAACCGAGTCCTGGTGACAGCACAGACAACCCTCCTTAACATGGTCGTCGGGTCCTGGTCCACCAGATACCACCAGTTTCCCCGCAGACACGTGGGGCCCACCCACGTGCCTGAACGGGTTATATGACTAATGATTGTCCCCACCGGCCAACACATTTCATATCATTTAGTCATTTAACCCTTTTCATTTGGGTATGATAAAATCAACCCCCCCCCCTTAGAGCACAAGGCCCTCGTTGTGGGCCCTACATCTCAACCCAAGAAGTGCACCGCACTTATTGCTGGGTTCCTCCTCTGATACCAAATTTGACAACCGGGTCCCGGTTACAGCACAGACACCCCATCTTAACATGGTCGTCTGGTCCTAGTCCACCAGATACCACCAGTTGCCCCGCAGACATGTGGGGCCCACCCAGGGTCCACCCACGTTCCTGAACGGGTCATATGACTAATGATTGTCCCCACAGGCCAACACATGTCCTTTTCTGTATGCTTTTTCCTCACTCGCACACACCCTGAAAAACTTCCCAGAAGGTCACCCATCTTGATCACTACTCCAAACCAAACACACTAAACTATGGAGTTCTAATTAGACAGGCTCCTAGAAATGAATTTGCAACTTGTTGACATGAGTCATATCATTTAGTCATTAAACACTTTATCATTTGGGGATGTTAAAATAATTGTCACACCCAGACTTTGCGCTGTCTCATGTTTCGAATTTTTACTTTCATCTTATGATTTTATCTACTTCTAATTATTATTATTCTTTTGATATGAAATACGGGCTGAGGCCAACTGGGGTTTTACTCTAATAAATGAGTGTTTGGCCTCGACAACGTTTCAGCATGCCGTTGTCGAAGACGTGTGGCCTCGCTTAGGTCACCATGAGGCCTCTCTCGGTTCCCCGCTCGCCTTCCCTATGTGCAACTAATTAAATAAAAGATATAAATAATAAATAAATAAAATTAAATGAGTTTTTCGGGGCTTGTCATCATGCGACGCATGGGAGAAGCATAATTGCGAATCCATGCGGCTTCGCCAGGTCAAGCATATTACCCTACTCAATGGTCAACTGATTAAATAAGATGAATTAAGAATGGTTTTAAAAATAATAATATTATTGATGTCACTAAAAAATATTATTATTATTATTATCTTGGATAATTCTTTAAGTGAGAGTATTATTTTTTTTATTATCATTTTATTAAGCTATCTTTATTAATATTGTTAACATTTTATTAAGTCTTTATTTTTATAATTATTATTACTAAATTATCAATGTCATTAATGGTATTAAAATTATCACCATAAATTATTGTTATTATCATCATTAATTATCACCATTAAAATTGTTAAAATTTTAATTAATAATCTTATCATTATTATATAATTTTTATTAATATTATTCTCTTTAATATTGATTTTTTGTTAGTTTTTAGTTCTATTTTTGTTTTTTATTCCTTGCGTTAGGGTTTTTTTCCTCGGATCACTCCTCCCTCAAAGGCCTCATCTCCCCCCTCCCTTTCAGCCCGCTCGACCGCCCCTCTCCACTGCATCATCCGACAGACCAACCCCCCCTCCCATTTGGACACCCCAACCTCCTGCCACCGGCGTTGCGCTCTCGCCCGGACCCCAGCGTTGATCCCCTCTTGTCGTCTACGGCGAACCACCTATGTGCTGCCCTAAACACCTCCCTCAGCCTCCTCCCGCGTCCGGCCTGATCCGGCGCCGAACACCACTCCGACTTCCATCTACTGCCGCACCTTGTTAGCTGCGGCTTGGTTCTACGCGCCCCCTCTCACTATCCATCACGGCTCCGTATCTCCCACTGATGTGCCTCTCTCCTTCCTCGCATCTCCCGCAACCCCACCCAGCCACCAAGCGCGCCGCACCGTCATCACCCCCTTCTTTGTACGGAGAAACCCCCCAGTTATGTCTTCCTCTCCATGATGTTTTTTCTTTCCTTTCATTTTAGTTTTGTCTTCTTCCTTTATTTTCAGCAGGTATATGTTCTGATTTTTGGGGTTTTGGTGTTTCTTAAATATAGGGTGTTAATTAGGGTCTTATTTTTGCAAATTGTTGGTTTGATTTTTTGTTTATGGTTCTCCTTTGAGTTCGTTTGAGGTGCGGTTGACGTGCGACGACTTTTTTGCACCATGGTTTTTAAGTCTGCTATGGAAAGGTAGGTGGTTCCCCGTCTAATTGTTTTTTGATGAATTAATTTTCAATGTTTATTTTGTTTCGCTTATTTTTAATTAATTTTTGTTTTGTGAAGTGATTTTTATTTGATGTTTGATTTGCATTGAAATTGTTTTGTAGATTGTTCATATTATTGGATGTTTTTTTCTGAGAACTCTATTAGTGACTTTTTAATTGTGTGGTTATCTTATTAAGTCATGTAAGAGGTGTGAACTATTTTATTTTTCATGGCGTCGGGTGTGTTTGGTCGTAAAAGAAGTTTTTGCGTGAGCTTAGTGGTTAACGTTAAGCGATTTCTCCTAAATTGTTTTATAAGCTTTTATTTTTGGCATGTTAAATTATTCGGTTTATGAAATGGTGTTTTTCATATGGTGTAAGGGTTTTCCATCAACCCCTTTGGTGGTTCAGGTCACACTTTATATTGTATTTGAGTGTGTGCGATTTTGGAATGTTTTTCGGATTTATAAAATGGTTACTTTTGTGTGTGTAAAACCATGTGACACTCTTTTTCTATTATTTTATAAACTTTTTAAGTGGTTTATTAGATTATGTCAGTACTGTGAAACGTGTTTGCAAAACGTTTTAGCAGTGTATTATTTCAAATGGATTTTCTGTGTGCAACTGGTTGTTTTGGAATGTGTAGTGTCTTATTGGGTTTGAGTGTATCATTATGACATGTGTCATGAACATTGAATTACTTGAGCACAAATGGGAAGCCTGGGTACTAGGTGGGCGGACTAGGACTAGTGTGCTAGTGATATGGGAGTGGCTCCGTCCCAATTTTACTTAGCTGGATTGACGCTTACAACACTAACTAAACATTGGATGATGATCGGATGCCACTAGGATATGGATGTGTTGCCTTGTCTAGTGGCTCGTGCACGAGAATATAATTTGTTGTGATTCCTATACTGTTCACTGAGACACAAGGTTCTAGGGTCCCACTTCTCGCTGGTATCTTTAGGGCCCCTCCCAAGTACTTTTCTCTTTTTCTTTCTTCTCACCATTGGCACACTGTGTGATGTTGGGGTTACCATGAAAAGTGTGTGTGTGTGTGTGTGTGTGTGTGTGCGCGTGCATGTACGTGTGTGTGCGTGTGTGTGTGTGTAAGTTAATTTAAGTTGTTTTCCTTTTAGAGAAGTTTTCCCTTAAAAACCATTTTCATTAAAATTATTTAAGATTTTATTTATTTTTATTCCGTTAAATTTCAAATGTATTTGTCTTCTAATAATTATGCATGGAATCTTTTCTCTATGGCATCTTACTGGGCTTTCAGCTCACACCCTATATACACCCTTGGGTGTATGTAGTTTCTATCTCTTCTACATTCCAGGTTGTGACTTTGTGCTCAACAATGGTGGTTTTGGTCGGTGATGGTCTTCACGTGCAGGTTGGTGTTGTGGCGTGTGGATGCTACACCAATCTTGTCACCTGGATGTTTGAGAGAGTTTTAGTTTCTTCTTTTATCACTTACTTTTGAATTTTGGTTCTAGTTGTAAACCTTTTTAAATTTTATCTTACTTTGGTTGTCTGATTTCCTCTTTGATTTATTTATCTTATCAATTGTATTGTGTTTACTATTTCGGGTAAATCGTTCCCTTGTGTTAGTTTTGATACCTGGGCACTTGTTCCGGCCCGTGGGGATCGGGAACACCCTTCAGCCAATGTCGCGGACTGGGTTAGGTGCCAGGTCGGATAGAGACCTCGCCTGGTTCATGAAAAAATGGTATCAGAGTAGGTTTGATCTCTTGGGTCATGTTCCTTCGGGTTAGAGTCACGATAGACTTGAGTTAAGGTTTTCGGGACTCGATGTCCTAGCTTTGAGTAAGGTTCCTGGCCAGCACACCTCATGGCGGGGCTCAAGTTACCAAAGTATGTTGAGGTTTGTCTTATTTTTTGGTCCTTGCGGTTAATCGTGTCTAAGGGAAATGAAAAAAGGGGTAAGGTCAGTGGTCCTAGTGAGATCACAGGGTCTAGAAATCCATGCGGAGCTGGGGACGCTGTCTTGGAATACCCTCCGTGGCAGTGGTGTGATTGGCGTATGGCCACCAACCATATGTTCCTGTCACCCGCTGACACTAGTTTTCTCCTTCACTGTTCCTCGTTTCTTTGTTTTGGAATTGTGGACTTTTAGTTTTTATGTAAAAATTATTTGTTCTTGGAAAATGTTTTGGAAAATGTTTTGAAATAAAGCACTTTAAAAAGAAAATGAGGTATGAGGTTTGAAAAGTGTGGGTTTGATGTTTTGGTTTTGAGAAAAAAATAGAAAGGTTTGGTTTTGTTCCTTAGTGTTCTCGTGGTAAACCACATGAATGATTGTATATGGAGAGAGACAGGGTTAATGGCACAAGTGGATAAGTGCCTGGATGGATATGAGTTGGGTGCCGGTGTGGCACGGGATCATGCATGTGCTTGGACCATGGGACACCATTGGTGTTTGTGCAACCCACTATCTTGGATTATTTTGAAAATGAATTTTTAAATAAATAAATTTTTTTTAGTAAACGGTGATTGTGTGGTGTGTCGTAGTTTTTTTGAAAGGTTGGATGTGAGGTGTTTCGAGCTGAGAATCAATTTTTTACTGATTTGTGTCCTGAGTTTGAATGCTTATTTGTAAGTTGGTATGCAAGCGTGTGGTTAGTGAATTATTTTTAAGAATACATCAGGGATCCCTTTCATTGGTTCCCCATGCACGTTTGGTGTTCGCTTATGGTATGCCTTAACCATTGGACCAGTATGGTTGGGTCCATGGTTTTCTTTCTTGACTAGTGTATGCCCCCCCCCCCCCCCCCCGATAAATCATTAACATGTGATTGAAGTGTGGCCACAGGAAAAATGCCACTGGACGACCCTCCAGTTGATCAGAGGAATCTCTTCTTGAATTTAAGAATTGAACCCACCTCTCCTTTTTACAACTAAGTGGATTCTCTCGCAGCGTGATGACAAATGCAAGGAAATTTGGAAGGATTTTTTTGGCTCTTTTTGAGTTGTTGGAGTCGTCGGGTTTGAAGTTTGACATCGATGCGTCTGAAGGTTCCCCCTAGAAGTGGTGAAAAGAATTCCAGCGGGGAATGGTGAAGGCAGTTCAGAATTATCAGTGTTGACCAGTGTCTTGAAGGGATTTGTAGTGATTTCATCGGCTGCAAGGGTCATGTTTGGTGACGTCGTGTAGTGTAAGTTTTCTTTGATAGTCAATGGTGAAGTTTGACCTCATTAATTTGAGTGTTATGTTTGGAAACAGTGAAGGAGATCCTCGTGGGGAAAGGTGGAAGCAACCTGGAGTGGTCAGTGTGGGCCATTATTCTAAATTAACTTTGGTCCTCCATTGGTTTTTTTAAGAAAGGGTTTACGTTAGGCCACTGGTGTGGCCGACCCAATCACATGGGTGTGCTACGGTCGATTGCAGGAATCACTTGTTGTTTAAAACTCAGTTTGAAGTCCCTCTCCGTATAATGTTCCTCTCAACAGCAATGATCATGTTCAGGTGACGATTTGTGGTGTCGTGTTCTCATCCAGTGTGGCAAAGGGTGATGTGCATGAACCATTCCAGCTCTTGTGTTGGTGAATGCTTCGTGTATGATTTGTTGGATGTCATAATGTGTTGTGTTTTCTAGTATTGTCTCGGTTGCAGTGTGGTTGCGTGTGACACCAAAAGGAGAAGCTCTGTTCGGGTGTCTTCCATGCCTGACTGTGAGGCAGAAGATGCTTCAAACATCAGGGCTCCATCCATAGGCCTCATAGTGAAGCTGGCGCGTGGTCAGGAACCCCAAGAGTGTATGGGACCCCAACATTATTTCTGTTATTGGTGCTAAAATTAAAGACAATATAAATTTTTTCTATGGTTGTTCCGCTCCGAATGATCAATCTAGTTGCATAAGGTTTCCTGACCATGTGGAGGCATGTTCATCTCGTTGCCTTAAAGTCTTGGGGGTTGCGTCCCACTGGATGCAGTCACTTTTAGTAGTCCTTGGGATTCTGTTGGGTAAATTTTTCTCAAATTTGAATAATGCTCATCCAGGAATGTGGAAATGCTGGTTTGTCTTGGGTCATGCTTTTGACTCCTTGGTAGTCGGGCCCACCCTTCCTGCCCCAAGTGGTGGGGTGTTTGGTCACCATCAAGAATTTTTCAATGTTCTATATCCTTTTTTCGTTCTAATGGTGGTGAGACCCACAATGGGTCTCGTACAAAGGTCTCAAGAATAAATCGGTGTTGGCATTTCCTTAATGGTGGGGAGTCCGCCCAGACCTCCTCATGTTGGTTTTCTAGTCTCGTCTTGGGCATTGGTAGGTTCTTAATGGTGGGGAGATCCACATTGGGTCTTTCACGAATGTCTCTAGAATGAATCAGTGCTGGACTTTTCATTAATGGAGGGGACTCCACTCAAACCTCCCCGTGTTGGTTTTCCAGTATCATTTCAAGTGCCAGTGAGTTCCTAATGGTGGGGAGCCCCTCACCCTCCCCATGTTTATCATTTGCTTTGGTTTTTAAATATGGCTTGGTGATAAGTGATAAGAGTGTTATGTAGACGTGGTTTGACTTTTTTTGTTCATTATAGCAAAATGCTGTGTTTTTTCAATAGTGCTTGAGGTGTTTCGGTTTGTGAGGTTGGTTTTTGTGGGTTCAAGAGTTCGTTTTTTAAAACAATCAACTGGAGGCGTTCTAGGTCTTCGGGGCGGGCGACACATATCTGGATGTATTTTTACGCATTTCTTGATGTTGTCTTTGTGTTACTTTCTCTAAGAACGATGTTTTTTCCTATCTTTTATTGTTGTTTGTAGGGATCCCCTTTGAACCTTAAGGGGGTGTGGTTTTCTTCTTTGGGGTTTGGTTCTAGTTGTGGTTTTCTGGGTACGGAATGCTTTATGGTGGGGAGAATTGTCACACCCGGACTTTGCGTTGCATCATGTTTTGAATTTTTATATTCATCTTATGATTTTATCTACTTCTAATTATTATTATTCTTTTGATATGAAATACAGGGCGAGGCTGCCTGGGTTTTTTCTTTGATAAATGAGCGTTTGGCCTCGACAACGTTTCAGCGAGCCGATGTCCAAGACGTGCGGCCTCTCTTAGGTCATCGTGCGGCCTCGCTCGGTTCCCCGCTCGCGTACCTGATGTGAAACTAAATAAATAAAATTAATTAATAATAAATAAATTAAATTAAATTAGTTTTTCGGGACTTGTCATCATGCGATGCACATGAGAAGCATAATTGAGAAGCCGTGCGGCTTCTCCAGGTCCAGCGTATGACCCTGGTCGATGGTCAACTGATTAAATAAGATGAATTATGAATGGTTTTAATAATAATATTATTATTAATGTCACTTGAAAATATTATTATTATTATTATCTTGGATAATAATTTATGTGAGAGTATTATTTTTTTTATTATCATTTTATTAAGTTATCATTATTAATATTGTTAACATTTTATTAAGTTTTTATTTTTATAATTGTTATTACAAAATTATCAATGTCATTAATGGTATTAAAATTATAGCCATTAATTATTGTTATTATCATCATTAATTATCACCATTAAAATTGTTAAAATTTTAATTAATAATATTATCATTATTATAAAATTTTTATTAATATTATTCATTTTAATATTGATTTTTTTGTTTTTAGTTTTATTTTTGTTTCTTTTTTATTCCTTTAATTAGGTTTTTTTCCTCAGCTCACTCCTCCCTCAAAGGCCTCATCACCCCCTCCCTTTGAGCCCGCTTGACCGCCCCTCTCCCTCGCGCCGTCCGACTGACCAACCCCCCCCCCCCCCCTCATGTTCGGTCACCCCGACCTCCTGCCACCCGCTCTGCCCGCTCACCCTGACCCCAGCCTTGAACCCCTCTTGTCATCTCCGGTGAACCACCTACGCACTTCCCAGAACACCTCCCTCGGCCTCCTCCCGCGTCCAGCCTAATCTGGCGTCGAACACCCCTCCGACTTCCATCTGTCGATGCACCCTGCTAGACGTGGTCTGGTTCTATGCGCCCCCTCTCATTGTCCAGCATGGCTCTAGATCCCCCACTGATGTGCCTCTCTCTTTCCTCACATCGCCCGCAACCCCACCCGGCCACCCAGTGTGTCACGCCGTCGTCGCCCCCTTCTTTGGCTGGTGAAAACCCCCCAGTTATGTCTTCCTACCCATGCTGTTTTTTCTTTTTTTTTCTTTTGAGATTTGTTGTCTTCCATTCTTTTCAGCAGGTATATGTTTTGATTTTGGGTTTTTTGGTGTTTCTATCATTTAGGGTGCTAGTTAGGGTCTAATTATGGAAAAATTTTGGTTTGATTTTTTTGTTTAGGGTTCTCCTTTGTGTTTGTTTGAGGTGCGGTTGACGTGCGACGATCATCGTGCACCATGGTTGTGATGTCTGCTATGACAAGGTAGGTGGTTCCCCGTCTAATTGTTATCTGTTGAATTAATTTTCAATGTTTATTTTTTTTCTCATATTTTTAATTAATTTTTCTTGTGCGAAGTGAGTTTTCTTTGAAGTTTTATTTACATTGAAATTTTATAGTAGATTGTTCATATTATTGGGTGTTTTCTACTAAGAACTCTATTAGTGACTTCTAAATTGTGTGGTTAATGTATTAAGTCATGTAAGAGGTGTGAACTGTTTTTTTCATGGTGTCGGGTGCGTTTGGCCATAAAAGAAGTTTTTGTGTGAGTTTAGTGGTTAACGTTAAGCGATTTATTCTAAATTTTTTTATAATCATTTATTTTTGGCATGTTAAATTTTGTGGGTTATGCAATGCTGTTTTTCATATGGTGTAAGGGTTTTCCATCAATCCTTTGGGTGGTGCAGGTCACACTTTATATTTTATTTGAGTGTGTGCGATGTTGGAATGTGTTTTGGATTTATAAATGGTTACTTTTCTGTATGTAAAACCAAGTCACACTATTTTGCTATTTTTTTATAAACTTTTTAAGTGGTTTATTAGATTTTGTCAGTAGTGTGGAATGTGTTTGGAAAACGTTTTAGCAGTGTATTATTTCAAATGGATTTTGTGTGTGAAAATGGTTGTTTTGGCATATGTAGTGTCTTATTGGGTTTGAGTGTATGATTATGACATGTTTCATGAACTTTGAATTACTTGACCACAAACGGGAAGCCTGGGTACTAGGTGGGTGGTCTAGGAATAGTGCGCTAGTGATACGGGAGTGGCTCCGGCCCAGTTTCACATAGATGGATTGACGCTTACAACACTAACTAAACATTGGATGATGATCGGAGATCACTAGGTTATGGATGTGTTGCCTTTTCTAGTGGCTCGTTCAAGAGAACATATTTTGTTGTGATTCTTATACTGTTCACTGAGACACGAGGTTCTAGGGTCCCACTTACCACTAGTATCTTTAGGGCCTCTCCCACGTACTGTGCTCTTTTTCTTTCTTCTCACCATCGGCCCACTTTGTGATGTTGGTGTTACCATGAAAAGTGTGTGTGTGTGTGTGTGTGCGTGTGAATGTGTGTGTGTGTGTTCACACGTGTGTAAGTTAATTTAATTTGTTTTCCTTTTAGAGAAGTTTTCCCTTAAAAACAATTTTCATAAAAATTATTTGAGATTTTATTTTTTTATTCCGTTAAATTGAAAATGTATTTGTCTTTTAATAATTATGAGTAGAACCTTTTCTCGGTGGAATCCTAATGGGCTTTCATCTCACACCCTACATACACCATAGGGTGTATCTAGATTCTGTCCCTTCTGCATTCTAGGTTGTGACTTCGTGCTCAGCGATGGTGGTTTTGGGCGGTGATGGTCTTCACATGCAGGTTGGTGTTGTGGCATGTGGATGCTGAACCACTCTTGTCGCTTGGAGGTTTGAGATAGTTTTTGTTTCTTTTTTTGTCGCTTACTTTTGGATGTTGGTTATAGTTGTAAACCATTTTAAATTTTATCTTAGTTTGGTTGTCTGGTTTCAGCTTTGATTTATTGATCTTATCAGTTGTATAGGGTTTACTATTTCGGGTAAACCATTCCCTTGTGTTAGTTTTGATACCCGGGCACTTGTGTCAGCCCGTGGGGATTGGGAACACCCTTCGGGCCATATCACAGACCGGGTCAGGCCCCAGGTCAGATGGCGACCTGGCCTGGTTCGTGACATAGAAACCAAAAAATATTTTATAATAAAATAATATTTCAAACATTTCCTAAAGTGACCCTCACCTCTCTTATAAAAGGATACTTCTCCTTCTCTCAAAATCATACATCCAATGCCATTTGGATTATCCAAACTCTGCCCAAATCTCCTCCTAAATTCCCCCAATTCAACCTAGAGGACTTCCCTTGATCATAAATCCTACCTAAGAAGCCCTTTTGTTCAAATCAAAAAAACCAAAGAAGAGGTAATTATTTTATCACCTCTTTAATGTTCTGTTCTTCTTCCACTTTATTTTTATTTGATATTTATATACAAAAAAAAATAACTCTTGTACATTTTACATAATATGATTTTATTATAAATTTGGTACAACCATTCGCATTATTATATCCATATTATTAATGATAATGTGACCATGACTGCGTATATACGACTTACCATCTCCACATCGTGGTGTAATTTGTTATCAAACATTGTTATTTGGATGGATATACTGATGAGTAATATATATATATATAAATAATAAAAATAATATGATAATTTCTCTATAAAATTAATAAACAATCCAATTATACACCTTTTACTCATTAAAGAAATGATATCATTTCTCGTGTGTACGTACGGATTACCGTCGCCACGATGTGATGAGATTAATTTCAAGGTTCA
Organism: Viscum album; assembly: GCA_963277665.1. Taxonomy (NCBI): domain Eukaryota; kingdom Viridiplantae; phylum Streptophyta; class Magnoliopsida; order Santalales; family Viscaceae; genus Viscum; species Viscum album. The sequence continues at coordinate 1,598,272,200 of OY728150.1, forward strand.
CCATTCAAAAATGATTATAAAAATATATATTATTAATATGTATGTTATATATGACCTAATAATTCTACGGGGAAGATATATATATATATATATATATATATATTTGAATGTATGTATGTACTTACACATATCTTATTCCCTTACTTCCATTCAATACGATATGAAAACGAAAACAGTGTTTATGTGAATGTATGGCCTACCATCTCCATAAACAGTGTTTTCCTTTTCCTATATATATCTATTAAAAATATTTATATTCTTAATATATATTATATATAAATCATGTTTTATATTATGTATGTATTTAAATCATGATCTAAATTATATGAGCAACAATAACAAGTTAAAACACGTACGATAAAGAAAGCGATTATTACCCGAAATGTTAATTTAGCATAGAAATAATTATTAAATGTTTAGTATAAAGTCATAAACGAATTATGTATGACTTAATAAATATTAATATGGTTCGGAAATAATTTAATAATATACTATAGTCGTTATATTGAAGGTTAAACGTACCCTTGACCAAAGGAAAGTGTAAGGTAAGGGTTAATTCCTCAATCACATTATTAACTGAGCATGTTTATGTGTAATTATTTTCTGTGAAATATCTATTATATGTTCCAATGTTTCATAAAAGACCTTTAAAAATTATTATTTTAACTTACTCTTTATCTAAAACATCATTTTAAATGTTTTAAATATTTATTCTTCTAAATCATTCTCATTAATGTCCATGTTGAAAAGACCCAGAAATTCTGTAGAAAATATTTTCTTAAATTCTTGGGAATTTTACGAGACTGCAGTTTCTGACGGCGCATGATTCCGAGGCCCGGAGTTCCCTGAATGATCCATCGATGTTTTGTTATGCTTAAATTAATGCGCCTATGTGGTTTTCCTGAAAAAGTAAAATAACTCTTAAAAGGATATTCAGATCAAAAATATGAGGCCACTGTTGCACCCAGGATGGCGGGTTTACCATAGGCGTGACTTGTGTTTAGTTGGCATGGGCCTCCGGTGAGAAAAACCAAAAATGGTATAACCATAAATAAAATAATTAAATCAAGTTATTTTATTTTTCAAATGCTTATAACTCAAAAACGGTAACTCGAATTAAAAATCTGAGACCACCGCTAAACTCATCAGGGTAGGCTTTCATTTAGCAAATACTAACATGGGTGGGTAATGGCCAATAGAAAAAGTTTGTTTTTTTCACAAATAAAATAATTAAGTGTCAATTATTTTAATGTAAAATACATAACTCTTAAATGATAACTCAAATTGAAAATCCGAGGGTACCATAGGGTTTTATGGGGAATTTTTCACCTAGGAAGAGCCTAACCTCGACCACAGTGGGTTGAGGATGGATGTTAATAATTTCCCGAACTTTTTTTCGAGTACGTTTAGTAAACGTGCGAGAAACATTTTATATCTTTTGAAACAGTGCTCGGAATTGAAATATGAAGACAACGTTGAACTCGCATCGCTGATATTCTCTTAAGGAGACCTTTACCGCAGTTGCGTTTAATCGAGGTTGGACGTTAATTTTGGGGGATTCTAAAAAATATTATGCAAAAATATATGTATAATATTTTTATTAGGTTTGTGTTTAAAACAACCATGTGGAGGTTAGAGGTGGGGCCACCATACCCTAACCTCCCATGGGAGGATATAACTAGGTGGGGGACACTAGCTTGAATCCCCTTACCCCCCCCCCCTTTAAACTCATGAGCTCCCCATAAATGGGGGAAACTCATGAAACCTTCCACCTTCCCCCATAATGGTGCCAGTTCACCCATTAATGAAGTTGGGTAGCTTATTTAAATTAAACTCTTAACCTCCTTTAAATTTGAATTTGAACCATCCCTTAGCATTAATTAAATGTGTTGCCTCATTTAATTAAGCACATCTTTGTGTTGTTGTGGGAATGAATTAAAAGAGGCCATCCTTTGTCATTTTTGGGGTTGGCATAATCCTTTGGAAAGACTGGGAGAGAAGAGCTTCGTCCAACAAATGAAGAACCATCGAATTACTCCATTCATTCCATGAAAAACATAAAGAATTCTCCTCATCTCTGACGCATGTGAAGCATCATCTTCTTCCTTCTTCAAACAGAGCATGGAAGGGAAGCACTACTGCCAACGAAGTACACCGAGGGCATCATCTCAACTCGTCTTCACCAAGCTCTACCACCTCTGACGTTGACGGAATGACGTCCATCATCCGCGACGTCCATCTTCCGTGACTCGTCAACGTACAACGATAAATATGAGGTAGGGGGATTTGATTTTTTTTAATATATAAATTATACCCTTGTTCCTCATCGTTTATTTGGGTTCGATGATGGCCACTTGTTATCACCTAATGAGGTGGCTGCTGGCCAAACCAACACGGCCCGACGTCCCTCCATTGGTTCTTGATTGGTTGACGTTGAAAGTGGAGCCAATAGGGCGCGGTGTCGTCAGACCACGACGGACGAAAATGGAATCGCGGCCGGGAGGGCTGCGGCGGATGAAGAAGTGCAGCGACGTCGCACCGCGTAGTAGAGCCGAAGGTCGCGGCAAGGTCGGGCCTAGCAGTGGTGGCACGGCTCCGTCTCACCATGCGGAGGGCAGCAGGAACACAGCGTCGTCGCGTCGCGGTGGAGTTGTGGAGGAGGCCGGCCGAGCTAGCCACTGTGGAGCTGGACTAGTGGGACTAGCCAATTCATGTGGGCCCTGAACCGGCGCAGTGCGCCGGTTCTGTTCGACGAACCAAGGGAGGGGGGTACTACCCTTCCTCGCATGGCCGGCCAGGCCGCCATGAGCCGGGATTCCACAGCTGGGCCACCCCTCGGCTAGGCTGCCCAAGACCGGGCCGCCCAAGGTCGGGCCTCCCCTCGACCGGGCAGCCCTTGGCCGGGCCACCCCTCGGCCGGGTCACCCCTAGACCGGGCCACCTATCAAGTCAGGCCTTCTTTTTGGGCCTGGCCATACCCTCAGCTCGGGTCACTTCCTCAGTCCAGGTCGACCCGCAGACCGGGTCAGACCCTGGTTCAGACCGGGTCGGGCTGGGTAAGGCCGACTGGGTCGGACCGAAACCGGACCCACTATGGCCGTTTACACCTTTTATCCCGCTTCTAGGGATACTGGTGTCTGATTGACGTACTGCCTATACAGATGTAATTCTAGAAGTGAGACGAATCTTTAGCATACTCCACTTTATTTTTGGATGCAGTTGGAGTACGGTTGGGTTGGTTTAAGCCTAAAAAACCAACCGGGCCCCTGGAACTGAAATTCCAATAACTCTTAGACCAAGCATCTGATTGACGCTTCATCTATCACATTGAGTTCCTTATGATGAAAACAAACTACATGATACATCAACATAGGACTTTGTGATCATTGATGTATCTACACTTGGCCCAAGGAGTATACCCTCCTAGAATCGGGCGTGTTGTGTGTGGGAACCCTAGGGATGGCTACGACTGAGATGTACCAAAATCATATGTGGGTTCGATAGTGATGAATATTGTACTGTAATACTTCGTGGGTTCGACAACAGTGACTACTATACCGGGATCCATTGTGGGTCCGATAGTTCTGACTTTTGTTCTTATATCCTGTGTGGGTCTGACAGAATAGCTCGTCCTGTATCCTGTGTGGGTCCGACAGCTTAGCTAGTCCTGTATCCTCTATGGGACTGACAACGTAGATGAATCATTAACTATATTGGATCATCTATACCACTCTAGAATAGTGGGTCCTTTATCCTTTGTGGGTCCAATAACTTAGCTGGTCCTGTTTCCTACCGGGGTCCGACAACGTAGATGAATCAGTGACTATATATGATCATCTCTATCACTCTACGAAAGATGTAAACCTGTGTAAACTGAGTCTTGTCTTTCAATCACTATCATCGTGGTGATTTAATTTACTTCCTTTGTGGACTGGGTTGTGATTTGGATCGATAGTTAGAGCTGAACTGTGATTGGTAACTTAGGTATATGTATGGGAATATAACTAAGTAAGGTTTGTTGATACTTCGTGTTGGTATCTTTCATCTGTGGTTTATCCTTAGTGGATTCTGGGAGTCCTTCGGGGGTCTCGGGGTACACTACTGAGTATTGTTATACTCACCCCTGCACGGGCTACGCCCACACCTTGTTGTGTTCTGTGCAGAGGACAGACAACAGTGATCGAGGCAGAGGGTGACAGATGGGTGGCTGCTTGGAGCTGGACTAGACTGGATGTGCCTCAGGGATGAGTTGTTCGAGTTATGTACCTACCCTTCAGTTATTATTCCCCAGTGGACAATACATGTGTTTTTTCCCTTATTACTTGTACTTTTTCTTTTGGTTCAGTTGGGTTTGTGTACTAGCCCTTTTACATTCCGCACTACCTTTGTATTCAGTTTTATTTAGTGTTTTTCTTCCAGTTGTGTACTCTAATTGTGTGTGATTTATTTCTATAAAGGAAATACCTTCCCGGTTTAGGGATTTACGCCTTTGGTGCTAGTCTCCAGCCCCTGGAAAATGGAAGGCGGGCTTCGGGTAGTCACGGCACGGGTCCCAAAGACGGGTCGTGACAAATTGCTATCATAGGAGTCGGTTCTACCATAGAACATAGGACTATGATATGTATTACTGTGAAGCAATAATTTTAAGAGTATTGAGTGTGGTTTTCAATATATGGAGTCCTGTGTTGGTGCGGCGGCCGACGTATCCATACACCCGGACCCTGACCTCTGATTTTCGACTCAGTGCACGAAAACACTGATTGTGTGTGTGTTTCAAGAGTTTGATTTTCATTCTCTTTGAGTCAGTTCACCAGGTATAACATATTGAACATGGTGCACCTATTCCTTCTCAGTATTCCGCTGTGAATACAACCATCTAGGGTTCCCGAGAGAGTACACAATTATGTCCCACCGAGCGACAAGGCTATGGTGGAGGGCCCACTTTCTATGTTGGAACCATCGTGTGGTGTACCAGCAGAACCAACACCCATATGGAAGCAGATACCCCTAGACATTCTGGTGGACGGTGCATTCCGAATGTGCACATTTTACGAGTTCTAGCTTCAGAGGCCTCTGAGGTTTTGAGGCGAGTCAGATTCCCATGCATTTGAGGGACAGCTGGAGGCGATGGATAGAGTTTTCCTCCTAGTAGAGACACCAGAAGAGAAGATGGTGATCTTAGCTACTAATATTTTTCAGTGAGTGACCAAGAGGATAGAACGCCTTGTGATGAGGTTTCGGTACTTGGATCATTTTTCGAGATGGTACTGTCGGGAAATGTGCCAACTATATCAATACTCGTTGGTCAGCAGACACTACCAGTGGTACCAGTACAGGAAACTTGTAGGCTTAGTTCCTTACATATGTTTCAACACCAGATATCCCTCATGTTCCAAGGTGAGCCTGACCCATAGGCGGTTGAGGACTTGATTGAGGAGGTGGCTGAGAGTTTTCTAGAGCTTATGTAGTTTCAACAGGATGACATGTCAGCAGTTGAGTATTCATCAAAGCGTACCGACCATTCCTGGTACTCGGTGAATATGATGCGAGCTATGCCTTAGAACAAAGACCTCTGATCAATATGTGTTTAAGGACATCTGAGCCTGCACTTTTTCCTCTATGCATTTCTACTTATGTTTGGGTGCTAGAGGGAACCTTTGTGGTTGAATGTTCATTGGATGAGCAGATACAGCCAGTGAATTTTAGCTGTTGGAAAGCATGAAATTGGCGCCAGTCATAGAGACATGGGCATATGAGACATTTCGAGAAGAGGAAGTGTTAAAGATAGATGAATCTATAGGGCAGCATACGTAGAGGTAGAGCTAGGGAAGGGGAAGAGAGTAGCTGCATGCGGTCAAGGAGTGTGACCCAAGGGCTCTAGGAAAGATTTGAGTTATGGTCTGTGTCTAATACTAGATGTTGTATCAATAAACATAGGTAACAATCATTCCATCCTTCCAAGAATCATGTCCCAGACCTAAAGTTTCTGGTTAAATCATTGACTTGACCCTCACGTCTGGAGATACCTTTTAGAGGAGACTTGATAATCACACATACGCCAAAGGTGTGATCTCACCCTTGAGGTGAGAGTTTCTATTGGAACCTATTGGTGGCAGTGTCGAGGCCCTATGAAATTAGTTTAGGTATAGATAGGGGAACCACAGTTCTTACATAGATTGATGGTATTAGGAAAGAAGTTTACGGTTTATCTACAACGTTGGGATGAGGTTTTCCTTGGTCAAAAAAAGAAAAACCCATAAAGAAAAGGATGGAATCTTGCATAAGAGGGTGTAGTCGATCACTTATGAGTCAACTAGACTTAAATTTTTTCCAGACTTCTCTAGAGTTGCATCACTACTATCAGATTTAACGAAGTTGGGGAAACCATTCGTATGGTCAGGGAGATACCAGCAGAGCTTTTAGGAGCTTAGGAAGAGGTTGACTAGTGTGCACATGTTGAGGCTACTGGAGGAGGAAGTATGGTATGTAGTTTACTACGACGCATCAGGGACCAGACTCAGATGTGTCCCGATGCAGGAGTGAGCAGTGATCACATATGGTTCTCGGTAGCTGATACTGCATGATCAGAACTACGCTACCCATGACCTGGAGTTAGTAGTAGTGGTATATTCCTTGAAGATGTGGCAGCACTATATTAGAGGTGAACATTATACCATATACTCAAATCAATAGAGTCTCAGATATATCTTTTCCCATGAGAACCTAAACCCGATACAACGACGATGGATTGAGTTCCTACAGGACTATGACTTTGAGATAGTCTATACTCATGGGAAGGGGAACATTGTAGAAGATGCTCTCAGTAGGAGATCAGGCATTCAACTGCTAGGAGAGGCGACGGAGAAGCTGGCCGCATTGCAGATATCCTTTGTGGATAGAGATGGAGCATCCTTTCAATAGTCTCTCACATACACTCCTCCACTTATTCTTCGAGTCAGAGAGGGACAGGGTGGGGATGTTGACTGTGAGACACAATGTGCTTAGATATCCACTGGGCAGGCACCTGATGGATTTTCTGAAGGTGGGGAACATGTCATTCTCATTAGAGAACATACTATGGTGCTAGTGTCACTTCAGGAGAAAGTGTTGAAAGAGTTTCACACATCCCCTTTAGTGGTTCATCCAGGAGTGGTGAAGACGTACTAGGACCTTCAACGACAGCACTGGTGGCCAGGTATGTATAAGGCAGTAGTAGAGTTTGTCTCTCGATGCCTCACTTTTCAGGAAGTGAAGGCAGAGCATCAGGTACCAGTAGGCATGGTTCATCTTTTAGAGGTCCCAAAGTGCATGAGGGATGACATATCCATAGGATTTGTGATGGGTATTCCATGTACATCAAGGAGATGGAGACCTCATGAGTTTATGGATGGAAACCATGTATTTTTATGAGTATCACCTCGATGAGGTCTACAGAGATTTGGCCGAGGTGGCAAGTTATCTCTGCGATTCCTTGATCCTTTCCAGGTCCTCAGCAGAGTAGGCGAGGTGTCTTACCACTTATCTCTTCCACCTCGGTTTCACTAGGTGCACGACGTCATTCACGTATCTCAGCTAAGGAGATACGTGCACGACCCATCCCACATCATCGACCATGGAGAGCTTGACATCGATGACGGGGAAACTTTCACAGAAGTCAAGTGGAGATTTAGGATCGATAGGAGCGGGTCCTGTGTGGATGGTCAATTCCTCTTTTGTGGGTTCAATGGGAGCACAGGAACCTCTAAGAGAGCACATGGGAGCGGGAGGCTCAGATTCGTGCTCAGTACCCCCTTTAATTTCATTTGTGTGACCTGAATGGCCCGAAGGCCTTATTTTTTTTATTTTATTATATATAATCACCCTTTTAAGGGTTGAAGGGGAACCCGTACATGACTCGTAAATCCATGGCATGAGGCCTGACAAACCAGCCATACATGACCCGAAGGCCCAGAGACATACCATGCCCAATACATGACCTGTAGGCCCAGCACACTTGAACTACCCCTCCCCAGCTTTCTGCAGCATTGATCACCTAGCTCCCCACCTTGCATTGCTGATCGGCTTGCATTTCCCCGTACAAATCTGCACGGTGCCTGGTCCCGATGGCGACTGTCATACCCTCTCATTCTTCCAATCTGGTTATCTCTGTATCTGGTGGCTGATACTCTTGTCGCTTTGATCCTCTTCTGGGGCATGTTCTGTGTGAACCGGGCTACACCATGTTCTATGGGACCCGAAGGCCCTGTGGCACGAAGGCCTTTGATGACCTGAAGAATCTGGAGACCCATTAGCCCAAACCGGTGCCCCGAAGGTCCAAATCGGGTGAATAGATCTGGCAACCACAGTACCGAACCGGTGCGGCGCGCCGGTTCTGTTCGACAAACCAGGGGGGAACCCCCTCTCCCTCGCGTGGCCGGCCTATCCCCCATGTGTCTGGCCGCCCCTCGGCCGGGCCACCCCTAGGCCTGGTCGCCTTCGGCCGAGCCACCTTGGGTCGGGCCGCCCTTCAGGATGTACCGTCTCTTCTTGTCAAGTCATCTGCTTGGCTCAGGTCGCTTCCTCAAATCGAGTCAGACCCGCGGACCAGGTTAGACCCCGGTTCAGACAGGGTCTCGCCGGGTCAGTCTGACAGGATCGGACCGGACCAAGACCCTCTATGGTTGTTTACACCTTTTTGCCCCCTTCTAGGGATACGGTTGTCCGATTGACGTATCACTTGTGGCGATGGAATTCATGGAGTGAGACTATTCTATGGCATGATCCACTTGAGGTTTGGACGGAGTTGGAGTACGGCCAGGTTCGTTTAATCCTAAAAAATCAACCGGGCCCCTGGAACAGAAATGCCAATAACTCTTAGACTGAGCGTCTGATTGATGCATCATTTTTCGTGTTCGTTTCCCTATGATGAGATGGAACTATGGGATACATCAACTCATAACTTCCTGATAGTTGATGTATCGAAAATTGGCTCGAGGAGTGGACCCTCCATGAATCGAGTGTGATGTGTGCGGGAACCCTAGGGCTGGCTGCAACTGAGAAGTACCAGAATCCTCTGTGGGTTCGACATCAATGACTACTATACCATAATTCTCTGTGGGTTCGATATCAATGACTAATGTACCGGGATCCTCCATGGGTCTGACAGTTTTGATTTCTGAACTTGTATCCTATGTGGGTCTGACAGAATAGTTGGTCTTGTATCATGTGTGGGTCCTACATCTTAGCTAGTCCTGTATCCTGTGTGGGTCTGACAGCTTAGATGAATCAGTGACTAGATCTGATCATATCTATCACTCTAGAATAGCTAGTCATGTATCCTGTGTGGGTCCGACAGCTTAGCAGGTCATGTATCCTATGTGGGTTCGACAACTTAGATGAATCAGTGACTAAATATGATCATCTCTATCACTATACGAAAGATGTATACCTGTGTGAGCTGAGTCTTGTAATTCAACCATTATCATCATAGTGATTGAATTTTACTTCCTTTGTGGACTGGGTTGTGCTTGGGATCGTGAGTTAGAGCTGAACTTTGATTGTTAACTTAGGTATATGAATAAGCATATACCTATGTATGGTTGGTCGATAATTTGTGTTTGTATCTTTCTACTATGGTTTATCCTTGGTGGATTCTGGGAGACCTTTGGGGGTATCAGGGTCCCCTTATGAGTATTGTTATACTCACCCATACATGAGCTTCACCCGCACCTTGTTGTGTTCTGTGGAGACGACGGACATCAGTGATCGAGGCTGAGGGTGACGGACGGGTGGATGCTCGGAGCAAGACTAGACGGAATGTACCTTTGGGACGAGTTGTTCGAGTTCTGTACCTACCCATCCGGTAGGATTCCCTGGTGGATGATCTAGGAGCTATTTTCCCTTATTACGTATACTTGTTCTTATTGTTCAGTTGGGTTTGTATACTAACCCTTTTACTTTCATCACTACCATTGTATTCAATTTTATTTAGTGTTTTGCTTCTATTTATGTACTCTGATTGTGTGTGATTTCTTTTTATAAAGGCAACGCCTTCCAAGCTTAGGGATTTATGCCTTTGGTGCTAGTCACCAGCCCCTGGCCTATGGATGGCGGGATTGGGGTAGTCACGACATGAGTCCCAAGGACGAGTCGAGACGCATGTTTTCAAAATGGTTTTAAGGATTTATTTATATGGTCATTATTTTATTGAAATGTTAATTCCATCCAAAAGATTTAAATTGGGTTGGGACACTTTGAATGGAAAATCTCTTTTAAATGAGTTCCTTTATAAATGTGGGACTTTTAAATTATTTAAAAAAATGGGATATTTCTCTCAAAAAGTTTTACTGATCATTTTCAACTATGTCAATATCCTTAAATGGATATTTTTCTTGATTAAGGTTGATTTATTATAATAAAATCTTTAATATTGTATTGAATGAGTTATGAAATGTTTGACAATAGATGTGCTATTTTTATACCCTTTATGGTTTATGGATGAAGTATTGACATTTCATATGCTAGTTTTAATACGAATTTTTATGTTATGTTTCAACATTTTCATATGAGGAATGCATTGGACTCTGTATGTGATGGGTGGGGCCTACTATAGCCCCTCGATGCATCGATATGTCTCATGAGAAAAACTAGTGTCTTGGAACAAGGACATGACAATAATTTTATTTGTAGTCTTGCAATGAGGCCTTGACTATTTGGTAATGATGTATAGTGCTAGGCATTCTCTCATTATTAAATTAATTATTACATGTGATTATTAAACTAGTAGAATATCTATGTGCATGTTTATACAGTATTGTTTGATTAATTTTCTCCATATTATGTTCAATTTTATGTTTAAAAGGATGTTGTTTTTATTAAATATCTTTCCTTATAAGTTTATATCTTCCACTAAATTATTTACCCTCAGTGAGAATCTAAGATCACCCCTTTCTTATGTTTTGTTTTCCTAGGATTCCAAGAAGTGTTCTATGTTTGATATGGAGGGATAAGCTAGGAAAATAATGACATTCTCAATGAAATATTTATGTTGTGTTTTATGATTGAATGTGTAATGTAACGTTCATGTATGTAATCCATTTTCCAAGAATACTAAAATGGTCAGTCCTTCGGGACATGATTCCTTGTAATCATGAAAATGTATTAAAATAATGCACTAGCTATGGCCTTATAGGGTTGGGGAGTTATAGTTGTTATCAGAGGAAGGTTAGTAAAAAAATTGGAAACAATATTTAGACAAACTCAGATTAGATAGCATTACCCTAAGATATACATTGAGGATTAGTATAGATGGACTTCCTAAAATTTTGGTAATGTAGAGATTTTGTGAATATTTCAATCAATATATCCCTATCTGGATACGAGGAGGTATAAGTGGCTCTAGAACTGATGTACCGAGGAGTGAAAACTATGACAAAGTGTTTGGGGAATGACTTGGGGTATCTTGGTACACGAGAATGGGCCTTATTCCACTCTTGGATATTACACTCCCAGAGGATATTCTTAAGATAATAATCACAATTTCTTTACAAATCAATATGAATGATTTACGTGTAAATACCTCCTCAAAGAAAACATTTTTACGTTTATGGATTATATGCATAAACATTTTAATTTAATTTAATTATTTTACATGTTTTGTATTATACATTGCGATTCATAACCTAACCTTGTGTATTCTATTGTTTATAAATGGTACGCAGTAGATGGAATACGAACTTCAGTAATACATAAGATCCAAATAGTAAGTGGGATCATAACATTCTGGATATTAATCCAACATTTAGAAGGGAAATAGTCTCACAAGTATCCGAAACATATGAAGAAATAGTATCATGTGTTAATAAGATAAGTAAATAATACTCTGAGCCCTATGGAATTAAAGGAATGTAAGAAATGAAGAGGATGGTAGAGAGAAAGATGGATAAAGGGAAGAAGGGAAATACGGATTTTCCCACATGTGATAACTGAGGAAATAATCACCTTGGTAAATGTTTGAAGGGAATGAGAGTATGTTATATATGTAGAGAAAAGGTGCACCACATTAGTGATGGTGAGGGTAAGAAAAAGGATTCATGTCTACAATGATTCATCTACAAGGAGTTAGGACACTACACGAATCAATGTGCAAATCATCAGAGTATTCCCTCAAATGATGCTATTGGATAATAATCTTGTTATGATACAGCCACAGATGAAGAGGAATGACCAATGTTCTTATGTTGTTATTAAATAATTATTTCATTTGAGTGTTGTATCAATGATGTACTAGTTATATGAATTATGGAAATAAATAAGGATTATACTGCAGTACTATTTCATTGAGGATTTGAGAATATATGGTTCTAGTAAAAGTGACTCAATAGCTAGTTAATATTTTTGGAAAATACATTTTTGAATGAAAGATAACCATTAATATGTTTTTTATATTGAGGTTGTAATTTTTTATTAATATATTAATTATTTGGATAAATTATTTTTGATATTATAGAATACATTTAATCTATTTAATTGTATGATTATTCTATTATTATTGGAGTTTAAAACTTTTTTGGATATAAGAAGTCTATAAAGTATTCTATAAATAATAATGGATCATTAATGTAATCAATAAGGTTTTATGATAAGTAAGGGTGTTACAGTGTTTTAAAAAATACAAGATGAAGGTATTCACTTGTTATTATGTGGAAAAAATGATCTTAATTGTGTTTACCTTCCTTATAAATTTTTGACCGTGTGTTTGGGTAGAATTATTTTGTATAAATATAAAGGTTTTAATGGATTAAGTTTGACATTGGATACTATTGTTATGGTTAAATAATTTCTTAAGATTATTTTTGGATTGTTATAAAAAGGATGACCCAGAGGTCGGGCGACAACCCGTCATGTCCGACAAGGCTGCAAGACATGAACCCACAACTGATGGGTGACAAGGGTGCATCACCTACCACTGGCCTAAGTGATGTCCTGAATTGTATAATGTAGTTTTTTAAAAGTTATGATAGATGAATTATAAATTGTTTTTTTGGATCCCTAAATGATTAGTATAAGTAGAATATTTTTATGATCTATTAACTTTTAGACAGAAAGATAATTTTGTGATAGAAATTTGTTAAAGGATGGAACTCTACTTGTCAGGTATATTTTTTTTCTTATTCTATTAAGAAATTAATTCATAAAATTTAGTTAAGGGATCATAAAACCAAAAAATTGTTATCCTAATACCTTATATTTTTTTTTAACTGATGATATTTTAAATCACCTTAGATTGTTGGCTTTGAGGCCCTCAATTTTACACTTTTTGTGATTGATCACCTCAATCACTCCCTATAAATATTTACATTTTTTGTTCAATTATGTGTCTATAATTTCAACAAATTTTCTCCTATTCAAAACCCTAATTTGGTTGTGACGTTTTTATTTTACTTTCCCTCTTTTTATGACTAAATTTTATTAATCCTATTTCCAATGTGGGTTTTCTACAAAAGAATTTTCTATTTTAAACCTTTTATTTTAGAAGAATGATTTAAAATTGCGAGGATGCAATTTATTGTAGTAGAGGAGAATGTAACACCCAAATATTTCAAAGTACGTTACCTCTTCAAAATAATTCAAGAACTTGCACAACACACAAAACTGAGTTTGAGCGCACCACAACTTACCAAACTAGCTATTCAAGAAGCATTTATGAATAGTATTAACTGCATTTTGAATTTATTATACTCTATATAATTTTAACATCCATATTAGGTGATTTTTAGACATAATATAATAACAAATTCAATTTTTCAGATAAAGGAATTATTTTTCAGAAAATGCAATTTTACATCATTTTAACGGAGAACCCATTTTAAATCCAATATTTGACACTTTTATATATTAAATTTGACAAAAATAACTTTTTATTTAGATTCAAGAAATAATAATTTAGTTTTGATAATTTTTTTGATGACATTCATATTTTGGTGAATAGTGAAAAATAGTAAATTTAAATTGAAAACAACTTTTTAATCAAAATAATTTATAGTGTAAAATTATACATTTTAATTATTTGGAATTATAATTAGATTATATTTTTATCATTTAATAATATTTAGGTCATTATATGTAATTTCACATTCAAATTTGACATAAACACATGTTAAACTTTGGATAGTTTTTACTTTTTAAAAACCCACTTTTTTGTTTTTGACAACGGGAATTTATATTCAATTAATTAATGCAACATCTATATTTTAAATTTGTTAAAAAAATAATTCATTTTTTAATTTGGAATATCAAAATTTTCTTAGGGTGAATTTTGGGTATTTTTGTGAAAACTTTCTATTTTGGATAAATAGTGAAAAACATTACGTTATTGTTTAAATCCAACTTTTTATTTAAATAAAAATTATTATTAAATTAATTTTAATTAAAAATAGATATATAATACATATATAAGTTCAATTTAATTTATTGGAGATATTTTATAATAAAATTAGATTTATAAAATTATATTGAAATTTCTAACGTTGTTTACCCACCATCTAGGAACATATGCAAATTTTCATAAAATGTAATTTTAACGCTTCTCTAAATTTAATTTCAAAAATTTGAGAAACACGGTTGAAATCAGTTAGTAAAATGTGGTTCAATTTGTTGAAAATATTTTTTAGGTGAATAATAACTTTTGGCTTTTATTTACCCTGGTTAAAAATAAATAGGGTAGTAAAAGGTAAAAATGATATTATAATTACCCCAACACATGTCCTAATTCAATTGGATAAGTGTATTTCGACCATAAACTACATTAGGAATAATATATGATCCTTTATGTCTAATTAAATTAGATGGGTACATTTATTATTATTTTATTTAAAGAAGAGATAAAAGTTCTAAATTCAAAGTTTAATAACTAAAACATTATTTATATAAGGTTATACAAAAGATACATTAGACTATAAATATTCATTATAAATATAAAAATATTTCGTACATAATCATATTTTATTTATAATTATTAGAGATTAAATAATTAAATTTCTTTATGACATAATGATGATGGAGTAATTACTTTATCAAAGAAACATTTAAATAATTGATATTATAAATATATAAATAAATGTAAATTGAGGATTTTGATTCTATACACAAATTTTCTAGATTAATAGGACGTTTTAGTGTTTATTTAATTAAATTTTTTTGAATTAATTATGTTGTTATGACTTTCAAAAAAACCAAATACTAAATAGTGTCAAAACTGACATAAATGAGATTTGAAAACAAACACTATATTGTTAAATGATATAATATTTCTAATAGATATAAGGGTCTACAAAAGGACATATATAATGATACATATGTAATTAATTAACAAATTTTGGTTCTCTTGTCTTTTTATAGTAATTTTATTAACCATTTATTATAATAATACAAGAGAACATGGTAAAAGTTAAACTATTTAGCTAAGAGTTAAATCTAAATGGTAGGGTTATTATGGTGAACTAAACATGTCTAAAACCTATTGGTTTAGATGATTTAAACCCATATCCATCTTTTATTAGAAATAATTCAATATGGATCCAATATAAATTTAAAAATATTTTATAATAAAATAATATTTCAATCTTTTCCTAAAGTGACCAACACATATCTTATAAATGGGTACTTCCCCTTCTCTCAAAATCACACCTCCAAAGCCATTTGTCTTGGCCAAACCCTGCCCAAATCTCCTCTTTAATTTTCTCAGGTCAACCTATAGGCCTTCTCTTGAGCATAAATCCAACCTATAGATACCTTTTGTACAAATCAAAAGGAATCACTGAAAGAAGAGGTAATTATTTCATCACATCGTTCAATGTTCTATTTTTCTTCAACTCTATTTTTCATTGTTATTTCCATACCAAAATAATAACTCCAGTGCCATATACACACTATGATGTTATTATAAATATTTTACAACCATACTCATTATTTTATTCATCCTATGAGTCATAATTTCACCATGTGTGCGTACGTACGGCTTACCATCTCCACGTCGTGGTGTAATTTGTTATTCAACACTATTTTATTTGGATAAATATAATGATGTGTAATATATATATAAATAATGAAAATAACATTCTAATTTCACTTTAAAATTAATATACCATCCAATTCCACATGTTTTAGTCATTAAGGAAATGATATCGTCGGTCGTGTGTGCGTACGGCTTACCGTCTCCATTACGTGATAAGATTCATTCCCAGGTTCACCATTCAACGATGATTATAGAAATATACATTAGTAATAAGTATGTAATATATTACATAATAATGCTACTATATAGGGATATATATATATATATTTATGTATGTATCTACTTAAATATATCTTATTCACTTATTTCCGTTCAATACGATATGAAAACAAAAACAGTGTTTATGCGTACGTACGGCCTACCGTCTCCATAAACGTTGTTTTCCATTTCATATATCTATCTATTATACATATTTCTATTCTGAATATATATTATATATAAATCATGTTTTATATTCTGGATGTATTTCAATAATTATCTAAATTATACGATCAGGAATGAGAAGTTAAAACACGTACGATAAAGAAAGGGATTATTACCTAAATTGTTAATTTGACATGGAAATCCGTATTAAATGGGTAGTATAAAGTCATAAATAAATCATGTATGATATAATAAATATGAATATGGTTATTTTATAATTTAATAACATACTATGTTCATTATATAGGATGTTAAATGTACCCTCAACCAAAGGAATGTGCAAGGTAAGGGTTAATTCCTCAATCTCATTATTATCCGAGATTATTTATGTGTATGTATTTTCTGGGAAATATTTTTAATCCATGTCCATGTTTCATAAAAGAAATTTCATAATTATTCTTTTAAGTTACTCTTCAACAAAAACATCATTTTAAATGTTTTAAATATTTATTATTATAAATCATTTTAATTAATATATATGTTTTCAAAATGGTTTTAAGGATTTATTTATATAGACATGATTGTTTTAAAATGTTAATTCCATTATAAAGTTTAAAAGTAGTATGGAACCCTTTGATTCAAAAATCTTTTTTAAATGACATCCTTTACAAATGTGTGACTTGTAAATGATTTCACAAAAACAGATATTTTCTCAAGAAGTTTTACTAATCATCTTCAACTATGTCCTCATATTTACAGGATATTATTCTTGATTAAGGTAGATTTATTATAATACAATTTTCCACATTTTATTGAATGAGATATAAACTTTTTGACTATATATGTGCTATTTTTATACCCTTCATGGTTTATAGATGAGGTATTGACATTTCTTATGTTAGTTTTAAAAAGAAAGTGTATGATATGTTTCAACATTTTTATATGAGGAATGCAGTGGACATAGTAAGTAATGTGTGGGGCCCTCTATAGTCCATCGATGCATCGGTAGGTCTCATGGGAGATACTAGTGTCTTGCAACAAGGCTTTGACAAGAAATTTATTTGTAGTCTTTGAATAAGGCCTTTTCTATGTGGTAATGATGTCCGAGATTAGGCATTATTTCATTATGAAATTAATTATTACATGTGATTATTCGACTAGTAGAATATCCATGAGCGTGTTTATAAGGTAATTTTTGATTTATTTTCTCTATATTATGTTCAATTACATGTTTAAAAGGAAGTTGTTTTTATTACACATCTTTCCACAGAAGTTTATAGCTTCTGC
Organism: Viscum album; assembly: GCA_963277665.1. Lineage (NCBI taxonomy): Eukaryota > Viridiplantae > Streptophyta > Magnoliopsida > Santalales > Viscaceae > Viscum > Viscum album. Next base: position 1,598,289,904 of record OY728150.1, read on the forward strand.
TAAATTATTTACCCTTACTGATCATCTTAGCTCACCCCTTTCTTATGTTTTGTTTTCCTAGGATTCAAGGAAGTGTATTATGTTTGATATGCAAGGTTAATCTAGGGGAATAATGGAAATCTCAATGAAATATTTACGTTGTGTTTTATGTTTGAATGTGTAATGTAATGTTCATGTATGTAATCAATATTCCTAGACAACTAAATTGATCGTTTATTCGGGACATGATTCCTTGTAATCATGACAATGTATTAAAATAATGTACTAGCTTTGGGATTCTGTGGTCAGGGTGTTACATCAGGTATTGGTGTTATAGAATCAAATAATTTACTTTTAATGGTATATGATTCCAAATATATTTACTGAAAGAATTTTTAATATACAGGAGTTCAAAATCATGGTAATAATTAATGGTGATTTTAGTTTTCATTAAATATACTATAAAGATGTATTATTTTGAATATTTAAAATGAAAATGAATTATTCAAAAATATATGGATTTATGAAAATTATATTTGAAGTAGTCTCATTTATCAAATGTGTTATGTGAAGTCATTTGTCAATAAATAGTTCTTATGGATAAAAAAGATGATATACCTAGATTTTGATTCATTAAATTTAAAAATATGTTTGAAAAGGATATTGAAGATTTATATTTTTGGATTTTTAGAGTTTGGACATAGAGAGATTGTTAGAACTTGAGTTTGGTTTCTAGTTATACTACTTTCTCTACATATTTTTTTATTTTAATAACTTTAAAACACTCTTATTAAATTAATAATTATCTATGTTTTTTGTTTTTTACTTGATTGATATTGTTTTTATGAGTAATTTTGACCCTAATAAATTTTATATAACAATTTTTAATATTTAAATTCTTAATTTATTCTATAGTTACATTATTTTTTTAATTGTAAAAGACATGAATTCTTAATTGACTCTTACATGAATACAATTGTACACTGATTTCTAATGACTCATAGATAAAATATGTTTATTATTTATTTATATTTTTTAGAAAAAATAGTATAAGAAGTATGTATTTATAATTATAAATATTTTAGAAAAACATTATATGATTTATAACATCCTTACATAGATTTAAAAACATCCTTATAAAGTTGATTTTACATTATAATATGAAGTGTCTAATCCTTATGAAAACATTTATGCTTATACAAATTTAAATTTAATTGAAAAATAATCCTTATACTGAATCATCATTATTAAAAAATGATCTTTATGTAATTTTATTCATACGTTGTTTAATTATTATATATTTTTATTATTACATGGTATGATTCTTACATTTTGTCTAAACTAACTCTTAAATTTATTTTAAAAACACATTAAAAATTATAAAGTGATCCTTAAAAACTCAAACCATTTTTCTTATAAAAATGAGTTTACATTATTTTTTATAAATAATGAATTATTCTTATGAATTATGTAATATATAATTTATTATTCTTATGACATCATTTTTAGATTTCCTATGATCATAAAAGATTTTGTAGAATATTATACAAGAGTGGTTCATACATTGTGGTTTTTGTGCAGGGGAGTATTGTTTTATCATGTGTATATTTTATTTTTTATGTATATATGTTTTAATATTTTCTAAAAATTCCATTCACTAGTTTAAATTAAGACTCGTGAAATTTTGAAACTATTCATTAAATAACCCACTATTTTTTATTGTTTAAACCCTTTTTTGATTCCACTATTGATCACGTTTTTGGAAACACAATGATCTAGCCATTGAATATTTCTATTTAAATAAGATACCAATGTGATTGGATTAATATGATTTTTTTGAATGTATTAGTGACTAATATACCTAGGTTTTGAACAACTTCCATTATGACTACTATTACACCATTATGATCACCAATAAATATAAATCAAGGAAAACTCTTTTTAAAGTGGTTGAGATGAATCTACATTCATCAAATCTTCTTTATCTCATTATTGATTTTTTTTTACATATTATTTGTCATTTATTATATTAGTTAAAAAATTAACTCTTATAATAATTGTGTACTATATTATCACTCCTTATAAAATCTATGTGTATTTAATATATTGTCACTAAAAAAGGTATAATTATTTTGGTATTTTCCTTCTTGTTGAAAAAAGAAGGAATTTTGGGTTGTCTTTTGGAATTTAAAAAAGTAGGTTTGTTGGGTTATACCTCATGTTTCAAAAGGAAGTTTTGATTTTTGTTTATCACTCCCCTTTAAAATTGAGGGCATTGTGATATTATTTCTCGTTATGAATGGATTGTACTAAAGATTAAATTTATAATCATTTTGATATAAAAAACTATTAAAATTTTGGGGTTAATTTTTATTTATTTATTCTACACATTTATATTAACACTAGTCTTTAATAGTAACATGAACATTATTTTCATTTCCACTCTAGTTCCTTAGTAAAATATTAATTAAGCTTAATGTTTTATATTGGTCTATTCACCCCCCAACCCTCCCTATATCTCACATCAGACCAGCAATTTTCATCAAAGATTTATACTTGGATATTTCTGTGTTTTTTATTTTCTATTTTTTTTATATTTTCTTCTTTGAACTGTTTAATGTTTTAAAACACATATTTTTTTAGGTGTCATGTTTTAATTAAAATGATTGTTGGATTCCCCTAAGACCACCATATTGGGATTTTAATTAGTAACTATATGAGTAATATCAAATGAAATCTTACCTCAAGAATATAATTTTAGACCATTGGAAAATCATTTTGAAACCTTATGAACAACCTAAATCTGACCCTCATGGATGGAAATCTAATGATACTGTTAAATATTTTTTAAATTACAATGTTTTGAATTTTTTTATTATAACATGGAATACTCAAACTCTTGTATATGGTTCCAAACACAAATATGTTACATAATTTCATTGATACAAGTGGTAAAATCTTGTATATTAACACCCATGTATACAAAATAAAAAATTATTATTGAATCACTCACAACTGAAGGATTTTTCATGTATAAAGGTTTTGAGTATTATGACCCATAATAATATAAATGAGCCCATGATTTCCTCAACTAATATATATTTTTCCTTATATTTATAGAACTACTTAATCCATTGTGAGTCTTAAACATCTACCATAAATTCTTCCACACATTCAATGTTCTAAACATGTCACATGTACTACTATTCATTTATACTATTGGGAAATGGAAAAATAATAATGGGTTATCTTAAATGTATAGTAATGGAAAACATAAAATTGAATCAATCACGGGATAAATATGGAAAAATAATTATGGTGGTAATAAGAAAAATCACATTAATCTATAATCAAAGTAAAAAATAAAACCACAATATATCCATGATAATAAATAATGATATATATATCAACAATAATGTCCTCAATATGTTGTAATACATAATATCATACATTAAAACCATACTATCAAGGCCATATGCCATGAAATTTACTTATCAAAGAGACTATAGTCAATACCTCTTACTAAATTGGGAACTGAATAGCCAAACTTATTTTTTCTCATGAGACCATTTAATTTATTGAGGGGAAATATAATTTTAATCCCCAATCATCATCTGATTAAGTCCAATGCATTCACTATACGATTAATTAAGACTATTCATATCATTCCCTCAAGAAAATATTAATTTATAAAACATGGTTATCTATATAATGATAAATAAATAAATCATCACATTGTCAACCAATATAAGTAGTCAATAATCATCAATAATGTTAATAATTTTCACTATGACAGTAAAAGGGATAACATGATCATAACCCATCTTAAGAAATAATGTGTATGGTTAAAATATATAGAGTCAATAATCCAATCAGAATCCACATTATAGTGATAAAATATGGTCTACCAACACTTTTCTCAATGTCAATACAAATTATAATGTTATCAGAATTCATCTTGTTAAATAATGAGGATGGTTAAATAATTCATGGTCAACATTCCAGTAGTCATCACTATAGGAATAATAATATAAGGTATGATAATATATTTAAAATATTAATAAATGTTATAACATGATCATAACACATACTATGGAAGAAGGTGGGCCGTTAAACAACACATGGTCAGCATTCTAATAAACGTTTTTATTAAAAAAATAAAGGGAATTTGAATAATTCCCCCATATCAAAAGAATAACATTTTTCATTGTGAATATAATCTGATCTATATTATGTATAATTAAATGGCCACATCATATAGATAAATGAGTATACATATAATTCAATTCCCGGATAACATTATAATAATTAATCTATATGAATAATAGTGATTGTTTCAAAATAACATTTCCCTAAAATTGCTATGTAAACCTAGAAGGATGTTGGCATATAAATAACATTCTTTTAAAATAATGTCTGAATGATCCCACCCAAGAAGGGATAATGAATTTTATATTTTACATAATTCACCAAATATATATATATATATATATATTATAAATAGTAAAACATAAACCCTATTTGGTTAAATTATTTTGAAAATGAAAATTGAGATGGAAGTGAGAACCAAAAATAGCATTATGAAAAAAAATTAGCATTGATGTAAAACAAAATGTAATGGGTCACTTAAAAAATCATTTTTCAAAAAGTGAAGTAAAAAACCATTAAAACATTTAATTTTAATATAATAACGAATAATGGTTATGTGAAAATGAAATATATTTTCTATAGGAAATGTATGTCCAAAAAATTGGTTATGAAAGTGACATATTATATACTTGAAATTACCATTATTGAAAACCCACATTATTTAATGAGAAATAAAATATTCATTGTATTATAAAAAATATATGATTATAAAATTTCATATAATAAAATATTACGGTGTTCAAACCAAACGATTTGACAATAATGACCATGATAAATCATTATCACTCAAGGAATGAGATTTGAGTTACCAATATCCTTTATGGGAAACATATCTTAATAATTGTGAAATATATATCAAAGTTTATATGTGTGAAGAATATATATCCGTAGAAAAAAATGAGATAATACAAAATATAATATCAAAGGGTTGCTAAACTGACCCAAACATGATCATATATTGATTTAATGACTCATTGTTAAGTAGTAATGTTATAATATATTTATACTAGAATAATTATGATTTTATTTACAGTTTATTAGTGTTATTTATCATAATTTTAAGAAAATTTAATATAAATTAATGGATATAAAAAGATTATATAATTTTAATAAAATATTTCCCTCATAGTTTGCTTATTTTTAATGATTAATATAATGATGATCATTTTTTTCATATCATTAGTAGGTTATTAAATTTATCTTTAAAAAAAATAATGATGTCATAAAATCATATCAATCCTTTAATATAATCCTTATATCCATTATTATAATGTGTTGAAGTAAAAAAAACACGATATGTTGTATATGTGGCACTATGTAGAACACAAGAACGATAGTTTTGTTTTTCTTAATAAATGGTGTATATGAATAAACAATGATAATACCCTTAATATAGTAAATTTATAGTATATAAATGATACTAATTCCATTATATTAGTTTTTATATAATAAATTTGAATGATTATAACTATGAATAAACCATATTCATTTGATAATACACATGTCAGGGAATTGAATTTTCCTTGGAAGTCTCTATGTAATTTAAAGATTTATGCTAATTAATGGTGACTAGAAGATTCTTAACATGGGATAGGGTTATAGGATCATAAAAATGGATGAGTTTAATGTATAATTTCTATAAGATATCAAAAAAAATTTGAATGTATCGGGCTCATTTTCCTGAAATATCCTTCCTTTTTTTTCTATATATATTTTTAGGGTTTTTCTTTAGGGATTTCATGTGTGGAATTCGATAATTTTGTGTAGATGTGGGGTAGTTCATGGTTGGTTCATGGTTTTTCAAAATAGTTCACCTAGTACATCAAATCATTTCAACCCAAACAGAAGAGATTCTCACAGTTTTAACATAGTCTTCTAACTAGTGTGCCCTCCAAATAGTAATCATGCAACCCCCTTGGATAGGCACATGGTTAGATACACAATTAAGGAAAATAGTGTTCCCATTAATGTAAACCATTCATGTGAAAATTTAAACCACCAAAAAATTAAATTAAAATCTAAAACACGTGGGTATTATTCCCTAATCACCCCTACATTGACCTAAACTGATTCTATTGAATTTTATAGGTTTCAAAACTAGTTCCAAGGAATAAAAACCTATATTATTATTGAATCTAAGATCTGTTGATGGATATTATTCTCTCTCAGTAAGATATACTCATCCCATATGGTTTCCTCCCTCTCACTCGTATTTCTCTTGAAGGTGTGTTTTTATTTTTTGGTAATGGATCTAGATATTGGATTCAAGGGATCAAATCCATTCAATATAGGATCTAGGGGTTTGATCTAGTTCTGGTTCTCTGTTGTGATCTTTATTTCAATTGGGGATTTCCATCTTTGAGCATCCATGAATGTTCTTAATATAGGTGGTCTATTATTCAAATCCTATTACTATTATTTACAAACATATTTATAATTATGTAATCCAAATTTACATGATTTGGAAATTTCATCTATTGTTTAATTATATTGAATATAATTTCTAGGTGAAAATTTAATGGAATAAATTTGGGGAAATTTTAAATTGGTTGAATTTGATTAATTAATTGGATAATTATTTAATGTAATGATGTGATTTTGGAAATGAATGGATATTGAAATTGTGTAATTTTTCAATTGATGTGACTATAGAATTTATTTATTAATTTAATATTGAATTCACTGATTATCAAAAAATAACGAATATTTGGATTAACCATGAATGGTTAATGAATTATGTTATTAATGGGTGATAAATGATTTAATAGTGATTTGTTCATATTATTCCTTGCGATTTAAAGAGATGAATCAGGATTATTTTTAAATATAAAATGTATTCCCTGATGTGAAATGACGGTAAGATATTTAATAATTGTTATCATTGTTAAATGTGATACATCTGAAATGTGTTGTTGTTTGATAAACTGGTTGTAGTGTATATAGTTATGCTCTAAATACCCATGGGGTGCTAGACATAACATTCTAGACAAAAAATTAATGAATGTGATAATTATTTTGGGGCACAGACTGCTGTTTAAAAATCCCAATTGTGAGATGCATGTGATAATGAGTGTGGGACATGGAATGCTGCTTCAAAAGATATCTTGTCAGATTTAATTTTGAAAGGGTGTGGGACATGGAATAATTCTTCAAATACCCAAGGGGTGCTTTCCATTATGTTATAAGCCCAAAATGTTTTGATAGGACAATGGTGGAAATTATTCTTGTTATAAATTAAAATATAATGGATAATATAGGTCCATTTGATAAAAATTTATAAATATCTATGTGATATGGGTCAAATTAAAAAATGGGCCAATGCAGGTATTGATGGGTTGGGTGTCATCATGCACATGGGGAAATAATGTGGTAAATTAAAGAGTAATGAAATGTGATAACTAATTACTTTAGGAGTGTTTCATTATTATTAATAAAATTTCATAAATTATTATTTGTGGGATATTGATTTAGAAACCATTTTTGGTGTCTTACTGAGTTGTACTCACACCCTACTTGGGTACTTGGCTGGTACCTAAATAGACATCATGATTTCATTATATGATAAAAGAAATATCCCTATGTCAATTGATTGAGTCGGGATAAAGCATGGATGAGAGAACCAGACATAGTGTTGGGACCTTCATGGGAGAGTCAGTGTGTATTTATTTTGGTTCTTCATTTGAATCTTGACAAATACATGGAATGACATATCTACTATTTGATTTTGATTTTGTATTCATGTTTTAGTCATCATGAGATAATGGGTTGTCATGTTATTGTTTATATAATTTTGTTATTATTATTTGATTACACGATTTTGTTTCTTTGATAAAAAGGGTATAATATCTCCATGGTATCTATATTTACCGTCACATCTAGTTAGTAGCCTCTGGTGTATGGCGGGTGCGCTTGAGGTCATTATACTATAGGCCCGGGATACCAATGTGTGGAAATCGGGTAGGGACATTACAATGTGGTATGAGAAGTAGGTTTCTGATATTTTATATTCTCATACTTTTTGGGAAAGATACATAGGTGACTAGGAAGAGTTTGGCATTATACATGAGATCATTAATGGGAGTATAAATCCCATTTATAAGAGAAATACCACGTTCCCAAGGTTATATATTTGTTATTATTGTTTTCTATTATGAATAGATGTTATTTAACAATGATTCATGCAATAGTTCTATGATGTGCTTCATGTTTCTGAGATTTTATGAGATTTTAAATGTGGCACTATATGGAACAATAGTTGAATATGCATGAATAACTCTAGGTATTGTTTAATTATTTTGACCTAAATCATTTTCAGGCATGCACAGAAAATAATATTTCGAGATGAGTTAGTTTTATGAAAGTGATTTTCATTATTTTGTAAATTTTAGATAAAAATGTGCCTAATGTGTAATTGAAATGTTAAAATGGATAAATATGTGAATAAATATTTATTTAAAAAACATGAATAATTATAATGATTTTATAATTTTCTAACCATATGCTAATTGTATGATGGTTAAGGGTAGTGAGTGTGCCTTAGTATTGACAGTGTGGAAGAATATGGGGGATGACTTGTTATAAAACTATGTAAATAATCATAATTATGTTAATTTTTTGTGATGTTTACTAAGGATTGGGTTTGTAATTTTTGAGATACACCTCTGCACCAATGTTTTTTGATAGGATGATCAGTGTATATGGCTATATATGATCTTCCAGTAGTGGAACCTCAGGCACCGATTATGTCGGGTGAAGGATCCAGATAGAATTAATGTGTGAACATTTCATGATTAAAATAATTTAGGGAGGGTGACCGACAAAGGGTTTTTAAAAGTATGGCTGACATGACTCAGTAGTTCTAGTTGCATCACCCTCTGACATTAACCAGATAGGGTGGACCTAAGGCAGTAATGTTCTGGAATGAGTCTATCAAGGCGATTTATGAACACTTGGAGTATCTTATTCATAAATGAGTCAAACATAATGCTTATATGTTATATGGTTAGAAAAATAATTTTTGGGACATCTTGACATGGTATTGATAGCTAGTCAGTATGGAGTGGAAAAACATTCAGGACAACTTCTTTGAGTACTTTTACCCTGTGACACTCTAGTAGAAGAGGGAGTATAGTCTATGGTGTTGACTCCGGGGAAAAGGAATGTGATGGAATATGATGGATGCATCATGGAATTGAAGGTAATTTATTCAACATTGGTACGATATTTGGTGAAAATAGTGAAACATATTTGGTGTGGGATTAAATAGGAGACTAAATCCCAAGTGAAAAATATTTTTTCCAGAATATTTTTTTCTGAATTTCTAAATCAAGCTCCCATTTCTGAGGGGAACATGCAAGAGGATTCTAGTAGAGGAAAGGTGGTTTCTACTAGAAAAACAATAGTTATATCTTTTTTGAGTAGGGTCATCTATATGAGAATGGAAGCCATGGAGATAGTAAAAATATTGACTAGGGGAAGTTCAGTCACACTGAACCTTTCCTAATTGACCTTTCACCACTACGGTAGACTGGGTCACTTTCGTAGTCATTTTCCCCGACTATTTGTTAATTGATGATCTTATTGTAGGATGGGAAATATACATAGGTTCTATAGAAACACATGATAGTTCAATAATATTGGGGAATCATGGAAGAATCAGAGTACATGAATTGGGACTTGTACATCATATCAGTATGGTCGTTGGAGGTATACTAGTCGTGTTATTAGAGTCAAAGTATGTGGTTATTCGGGGGAAAGAGTTCCTATATCATCTTGGTGGGGCATCTCAGGGATCTTAGACTGTATCATAGGGAAGAGGTGTAAGACAGTTGCATGATGTTCAACCTACACTTCTGGAAAGTGAGGATTTTCCATCGATCATTAGAGGTACTATTGTTATACATTCAACACTAGATAGTTACTTATTCAATACTAGTTCCTCTAATTACATTATATTTGTAAAACTTTTTAATGGTTTAAGCCTTGAAGAATAGTTTTTATGTTGGTTACTAATGACATATTCACTATTGGGAGTATAGTTGAGAGACATCTATTTGTCCAAGGGGGTTCTCTCAAGGTTGGGGAGTATTGTTTCTTTTGGATCATTATATTTTGGATATATCAGTAATTGACATAATTATAGGAATGGACTATTTAGAGTAATATAAATCCCAAATATATTCTTATAGTAGGTAACTGACATTTACATCTCTTAAGGGTGACAATTATATTCACCACAGAGAATAGGGTATCCAGGTGATTTGTGTAGAGACATTTCATCAGCAATTAGGCATTCTTACTACCCATGTTTCTAGTTTATTGTTGGATTATGGGGGGTGTAAATAATGGTGTCTTTACACAGCTAGTGGAAATGTTCTAGGATTTGTTTTTCTAAGGAATTATCAGTGCGTCAAATTGAAGGATATGTGGAATTTCAAATTGAGACCCGTCTTGTAGACAGTTTAGTTCCAATTACACCATACAAAATGGAACTGTCAAAGATTCCAGTTCTCAAGACTTAGTTGTAAGAGTTGATGGATAAAAGTTATATACATCCAAGTAGATCACCATGTGGTTCCCCGGTATTTTTTTCTAATAATTTCATAAGACCATTTCACTTATATGTTGATTTCTAGAAGTTGAACAAGAATATAGTGAAGAACAAGTATCCTCTTCTGTATATCGATGAGATTTTTGACCATTTGAATGATGATTTTGTTTTCACCATGATCTATATGGGATTAAGGTATCATCGGTTGATAGTTTTTCCATCTATGATACTATAGATAGATTTGAATAGTAGTTATGGCCTTCATGATTTATGTATTATGTCATTGGAATTGATGAATGCTTCAGCGATGTTTATGTCTTGGATGAACATAATATTCCACCCATACCTAGATCAGTTATGGTAGTGTATTTGGATGAAATATTCTTGTACTATAAGACTCATTATGATCATTCCCAATATCTTGAAATCATATTGGGTACATTGAGAGATCATGGGATATATACCAAGAAATATAAGTTCCAATTATAGATTGACCATGTACATTTATTAGGTCAAATCATCTTGTAGGAAGGTGTGTTAGTGTAACTAGAGATGGTGAAGGTAGTTGTTTCCTAGGATTAGATCTAGAATGTTTTTTATATCCATGCTTTTTTGGGATCAGCATTATATTATCAATAGTTCATCTAGGTAATTTCCCACATGGAATCACATATTTTAGGCTACAAAATAAGGAGTTATGTTTGAATGGTATGGGGATATGAGAATTATTTCTATGAGTTGAATAATCATTTAAATACAGTCACAATTTTGATCCTAAATGAGATATGTTATGATTATATAATGTTTTTATAAATATATTAGATCATTTTTAGACTAGTGTTGATGTAGAGAGAATGGTTTTTTGTGTATGGGTAATGGATATTGAGGACACAGCAACTGAACTGCCCTACGCAAGACCTCGATTTAGTAGTAGTGGTATATGATTTGAATTTTTTTAATCATTTTCTTTTGTATGAAACATTTCAAATGTATATAGAATATAGTAGATTAATGTATAGATTTTCACAATTCTATTTGAATCTCTAGAAGAAGGGATGGGTTGATTATATGCAGTCAACTTTGATCTATCATATACTCTAGGGAGGTGAAATAGTGATGCTAATGATTTGTGATGGAAAACTCATACATAGGCAGTTAAAGAGTCTCACTCTAGGTAGAATATGATGAATTATCTATAATATGATCCTGTTGTGCCTCTGGGGGTTAAGAGAATATGACTCTCATATCAACTTTAGTGGATTATATAGTTTTGATCCAGATCAAGGTAAGGTAATATGAGGATCCATAATTTTTATCCTTAAGGTCAATCATTTAATGTGGGATTAAAGTTTTTATTTGACTATTGTTGAGGATGAGATCATCTATGTGTGGTTCTATGTAGTTAGGAATTTAATTTTGTGAGAGAACCTAATGCGTCAATTTGATACATCTAATTGGGTGGTGTATTCGGGTTAGACCAAAATGTAACATGGCCTACATTGATAGTATGGTATCCAGGGATGAAAAATGTGATTTCATGGTTCATGAAATGGTGCTAAAATTTTCAATATGTGAAATCTGAGAATCAATTACCTAGTGGTTTAATATATCCATTTCCCATTATGGAAAGGAATTGGGATGATGTTACAATAGATTTTTTGGTGGGTCTCCCAAGAAAACATTAGAACAATGACCATATTTGGTTTTTTGTGGAATGACATATGAAATAAAAACAATTATTTTGTATATGAGAGACATTATCAGTGTATTAGTTGGGAAACATATATGTTAAAAAAATAGTTTGTTCGTATAAGGTGCCATGGAGTATTGTTTGAGACTATGACTCCCACTTTCCTTTTAACTTTTGGTATGGTTTATATAAGGTACTTGGTAAAATTGTTTTACTAAGTGTGGATTTCTAAAAAATAGATAGATATGAAATCTTAGCATACTATACCGGTTTTAGTTAAGAAGCTATGACCATCTATTTTCAACATTGGTCAACCTTGGGAGAATCAGTTAGCACTCATTGAGTTTTAATATAAAAACTTTTATCATAGAATATTATAATAGTGACATATAAGGAACATTATGGTAGGATATATAAATCCTCTCTTTGTTGGATAGATGTAGGTGTGTCAGAGTTGTTGGGAGCAAGTCTCGTGAAGGAGACGTCATAGTAGGTTCAATTAATTAGGAAACAATATCTAAAACATAGAGTAAAAAATAATTTGAATGAAGATAAACATCAATGATCCCTGAAATAATAATTGGGTGATCACATGTTCCTTTAGTTGTCTACTGTATTTGGTCATCGTGGGATTTAAAGACAATGCAATTTGGCACCCATGTTTGTTGGTCTGTTTCAGGTTATAGAGAGAACCAAGATAGCGGAATACAGATTGGATTTTCTATATATACATATTATACTATGTATGATATTTTTCATGTATCATAACATTGGAAGTATTACCCCATCTATTATCATGCATGTGGTTTATGTTGATGTTGAGAATTATGTCGACATTTTGTAGATTTTGATATATGTGTGGGATCGTAGTGATAAATTGATGTGGGGAATTAATGTGTTGATAGTTTGTATATTGTAGAAACATGGTTGTGTTCCGGAGGAAAAATAGGAGATATTAGAGGATATTTGGTCTTAGTGGACTTAACTCTTTACCTCTAAATTTTATAGATGATTGGGATTTATAATGGCCTCTATCTTACATAGATAGATATTAGATACAAATAAAAAAATATTAATTACATATCATAACAAAACCACACCAAGACCATAAATGTCCAGTGTATTTAGAAACTAGGAAACATAAACAACTAGCTCATGAAACATTTAAACCATCTCCCACTTATTCCTTCATTTCTAGAACCCTTTTTGACACATCTTACTTAATACCATTATTCAAATCCTAGGGAAAAGATACTTAAGAAAGGGTGAGATCAGCTTCTCAATATGGATAAATAAGGGAGATATCAATCATATCATAATCATTTCATATAGTAACATAAACATAACATTTTAAAATTAAATCCTTCATATCAAATATCATGATATCATTTCATGGGATAAACTATAGAAGTTCATCAAAGAACATATTCCCAGAGATGATAACAAAAGCCATGGAAATTTTAGCAAACACATAAAAATAAAAATTCATATCCATATTATTCAAGGATCATTTCCCATACTATCATTGTGCAAAAATGCCTTTGTAGAACTGGGTTCACTCCGAGTTTTATCCCTATTTTATTAAATCAGGTTTACTTCCCATTCTAGTCATGTATTACTGAACTGAGATCATTTTATCTTCTAGTCCTATCTATATAATGAGATATAAATATTAACCCAATGAATTGGAAGGATATATATGTCCATCCCACCACATAATTAAATCCATACATATGTGTTCCACAATAACATAAATCATTCATCATAACCCATCCCATGGAATGAAATGGGTATCATAAACATTAGTCGATAATAAAATAAACCATGGAAAAGAAATTAGTTTCATAAATATCATTTGATCTTAAATATAGACCAAACATATGAATAATATTTATAGTTTACTTGTAAAATATCCCCATCAATGAATAAGTAACATTAAATAATTTTATCGTAGAAGTAAAATAAGTTTGAGAGACCGCTTGAAAATAATTATCAAGGAAAATATAATTTCTACTTAAAAAAAGTTTGGTTTTTTTAAAATGAAATGAATGATTAAAAGAAAATAAATTCATTAAAAATAACCTTAAAATATTATAATATAATCTATAAGGAATTAATTCATCATGAAAGAAGAAAAACATGTTCATACCATATAAATAAAATACATTCTTTTCGTACTTTTTCTAGATAAGGAAAATAGTACCTAATAAAGAAAATAACAAAAATAACCCAATTAAACCATTTATTAAAATTTTAATTTTTTTTGAAATTACATTAAATAATGGTCGATTAATTTTAAGGGTTTTTTGGAATATAATTTCAAAAAACATTTACTTGGAGGATAAATATTCTCCAATAAATACTTACGTATCAAAATTCTCACATAATAATGAGATTGTGAAATTAACCATTACATTAGGTCTGAATTACATTTTAAATATTTGAAACTCTTGTAAAATGGTTAAAAGAATGTTATTAATTTATAATAGATCTATATTTATATTTATGACATCATACATGATTATCTTATTACCCTTTTATTACTAATATTTCATTACTACCCTTCTTTTGTGTGTTAACTACTTCATTTTTCTATGCATGTTTTGTCATATAAGTCCTACTTCTGTTGCATAGGATATAGTTCCATGATATACCAAATTATATTAAGATAATATATATCATATTTATTCTTTATATAAATTAATATAATAATTCTTAAATGGTGATCTTGGAGAATGATTTCCATCGCGTCATGGAGAGGGTGGGTCGTACGTACGCATAAGCGATGATATCATTCCCTAAATAGTAAAAATGTAAGGAAGTGGGTGGTATATATTTTTATCTAGAATAAATATCAAGTAATAATCATTATATATTTATATATATATTATTTCAATTATTATACCCTCCAAATAATGTGGTGATGAAAAACAAATTACACCCCAGTGTGGAGATGGTAAGTTGTACGTACGCACGTGTGGTACTTTCATTTTTCATAGGATAGATAAAAGGTGTAATATAATTGTTATAAATCCATAATAACATCTCATAGTATATGTGATAAAATATTTATTTGTTCAAAATATAACAAACACATTTAAAGGATGCTTAAGAGGAAATAATCTTGAAAGAGTTAGTAAAGGAGATTACCACTTCTTCATTGAGCTCCCTTAAGATTAATTATTTGAGACACTGGAGATGGCCTTTAAGAATACCAAAAACTATATATTGATACTAGGTACTCTTATAAGTTATACGGTAATGGGATTGTTATGATTTAGGGATTAATGGAATTTGAAAAAGTGATGGAGGAGGTTCCATTTAATAATTGATGTTAGGGGAACTTTTGGAATATATAAAAATATTAATTTATAATAATTTAAATACTAATCCAAATACCTAAAAGATTCCATGTATTATAGTATAAGATGTGATAATGTTTTAATTTCTTCACAAATTTTATTTTTTTCAAGTTTTGTTATTGTTTAAAACCTTATCATTTTTATTAACCCTTAGTTTAGCTATTTTAATTCAAACTAACATAATAAAAATATTCAATATTAAATGAATGTATATTTTACTTATTTGTGATCAATTAGATGATAAATGAGATATTTAGAACATTTTAGACCGTATTATTAATATTTTTTATTTTTATAGATGTATCATAATTTTTAAATATTGTAATAAAGCATTATTTTGATAAAAATCAATCTCCTCAATTTTTAAAATATTGATTTTTGAGATTATTAATAATATCAATATAACAAGTTAAATTCCAAAAAAATATTAATATCTCTATGATATTTATATAATCAAAAAATTCTTTTATAACATTATTTATCTAAAATTAAATTTATTGTAATATTTGTATTAACATTTATTTGATATTTAAATTAATAAAATAATTACTAAATCATCTTTGTGTAACTATTTAAAATAAATATTTCATTACTAAAAATTAAAAATAAAATACCTTGATGAAAATAAATATTATAAATTTTACATTAATATCTATAGTATAATTTAGCTTTTGTATAACCCTATATGAAAAATTATACAGTAATTAAAAACCTAAATTTGGAATTTTCAATTCATATTAAATAAATTATTATAAATTTCAAAATTTCTCTCTATAGGTTCAAAACATCAGTAATAAAATTATGTCATTAAAATATATTTATTAAGTTAATAATTTTAAAATATATTCATTATTAACAAAAAAAATTCTCTGTGGAAACATATGAAATAGTAAAGACAATGAAAGTTACATTTTGTGACTGTATTTAATTTAAATGTAATATAATTAATTTTCAAAGAAATTCGTCCAATAAACAACTTGAGTTTTATACATAGGTGTTAAGGGTAAAATTATATTCATCTAATAATATTTTTGTATGTGTTAGGTTCATTTTAAAATCATTATAATTTTATTTTTAACCAAAATTAACCATTTTACCAATTATTGTGGTAACAAATTTTACCACAGTTATTATTCATATTAGTAAAAAATAAAAGGTACCATTTTTCTAAATTTTGGAATTTTGAATCCAATATTGGAATTTATTTTTCAAAATTCAAAGAATAGAAGTTAATGAATTTAATTTAATATAAAAACCTATAAAATTCCATTAGTTTTTTTCAAAAAAAATCCCATTTAAAACATGAAATGTTTTTATTATAAATTAGTGGATACTTTTTTTAAAAAGACATAATTGGATTATTTCAATTAAAATATAACTAATAATAATATAAAACTAATCAAAAAAATAATTTGGTGACAATTTTGACATGCTGAATTCCAAAATCAAATATTTTTTATAGATTTTTTAAAATTAATATTTACTTATAAAAATAAGATAATCATAATTTTGAAGAATAAAGTGACTCAACTAAAACAATCTGTTCATTTTTTATGAACATACCAATATAATTATATTGATTTGGACCTTTATTTTTATTTTAAAAATTATTTATTCATTTTTATTCCCAACAATTTAATTGCTAGGTTATAACTATCATTTTAAATTAATTTTTTTTATAGTTATATTACAATCACAATTGAGTGAAATGAAATATATATTAGAATTAAATTTTTTAAAGATAAATGTTTATTAAAATATTACTTTTCTACATTCTACCCTAGAAAAATTTATTTCACCATTTAAATTCATCACTTCAAAACAAACATATGTGGGTATATCTCCCTCATAACACCCTATGGCACCCAAATAGCTTCCTCAAATTGGTGGTTCCTCCATAAAACATTGACTAAGAGAGTGGCATTATTTCATAGAACTATTTCAATACGATCAAAAATATTTATCAGTTGTTATTCATATGAATGATAACCCTACATCGGTATGACTTCTAAATTTACTACAAGTGAAGGATCATGTTTGCACATTCTCTGGGGGATACATGGAACACATCATGAACTTGAGAGACAGTCAATGAAAGTGAAAATCGATAAGCTATATTCCCAACACAATCCATTATTTCAAAAGGTTCGATATACCTAGTTTTTATCATTCCCTTCTTTCCATGTCATATCACTATCCTCCCGGTAGAAATTCATAGAAACACTTTATCACCCACATAGACTCTAGTTATTTTCATCGATTATCGTCATAACCCGTTTCTCAACTCTAAGATGATATTAATTGTGGTTGAATATATCTAACCTTCTCTACCATCTCCTCAACTAAATAATGTCCTAATATCATTATTTATAAAACATCATTTCTAAAGGATAGAGTTTCACAGTTCATACCGTAGAGGGATTCATAAGGATCCATATTGATACTAGAGAAAAAATATATTTTTTTAAGAAAATAAAACCAAATGTAGGTGCTGATACCAAAACTTTTGAAATCCAAAGTGAAATAACTCATCATGCCTTCTTGAGTTTAAATTTTCCTCTCAAATTAACCATCTGTTTGAGGATTATAAGACGCACTGAAACACAATTCTATATTCAGATCCTGCTAAAGACTTCTCTATAACTTAGAGGTAAACCTTCAATCCTGATTATATATAATTGAAAGTTGTACTACATGAAATATCACTACCTCCTTAATATATATTCCTGAAAGTTGATCAATAATGAAATATTCCATAGTAGTACTATAGTTTTCTAAATTCATAAGGTAATCAACCATAACCCATATAGATTTATGGTCTTTAAATTCTTTGTTAAGTCTAAAGATAAAATCCATGGTGATGTTTTTCCATTTCTATTCCGAAATGGGAGATGGTAGTAACATCCTCTTAGACTTGTATATCTCAGCCATAACAATCAAACAAAAAACACCAAGAAACATATTCTGCAATATCTATCTTTATTCCATCCCATTATAAATACTCTTTCAGGTCCCTATATATCTTTGTACTTATAAGATGCATAAATAATGATGAACTATGAGCCTTAACCAACATCTCCTTATTTAATTACAGTATGGGTTGAATAAAAACATGGTTCCTAAACCTTATTATTCTATATCATTCAATTTTTAACTATAAAACATTACTCACCTTCTTTTGTAGATCCACATCTTCCTTATATGTATCCATAATCATTACTTGTATTGATGGGTTAAAATACATTTGAAAAAGATATTATTTCTCTCCTTCAATTATGATTTCCAGATCTATCCTTCTAAAATCAATTAATATGGGATCATTTTTTATCCTCATCATAGATTGTATAACATGGTTATTTGGACTTAAATAATTTACCACCTTGTTTACTTTCCTAGGGTGGCTTTCCCAGGGTGGTAATGTATTAAAAATTCATAATATTTAATCAATTCCAACCATAGTATTTAGTGCATATACAACTTATTTTGAGTGAAAATATACATGATACTTTTATAATCGGTATATATGTCACTCCATTCTATATAAAGGTAATTAATCTATACATTTAATTCATAGATTATAATTGCTTACCCCAAATCATGTGCTGGGTAATTTTTCTTACAGTTTTTCAATTTTCATGTGGCATAAGCTATCCCCATATCTTTTCCATGAGAACTAATCCCTACATCATCTTGGATGCCTCAATATAGATCAAAAACCTCTTTCCAAATCAGGGTAGGTTTACCACTATTTCATTAACTAACCTTCTTTTCATCCCTTTAAAATTATATTCAAATTTCTCCAACCATATGAATATAACTCCTTTCTGATTCATCTTGGTGAGTGGATTAGATAATTGTGATAAATCTTTCACAAAACATTGACAATTCCCACCCAATCCATGAAAACATTATATCTCAGTCACCATTGTTGGTCTAAGAAATAGTTCAGTAACTTCCTCCAATGCTGGATCCATAGATATCCCCTCTCTTGAGATTATGTGAACAAAAAATGAAGAACTGTGAATCCAAAATTCACACATTGTAAATTTTTCATAAATATTTTCCTTTATCATGGTATTTAATACAATCCTCAATTGATCTTCATGTTCTTACATTCTCTTTTAATATACCAGAATATCATCTAAAAATACTACCAAAAACTGATCATGATATTATCTAAATACTTTATTATTTAAATCTATAAAGATAGTGGTGTAATTTGTAAGACCAAAATGCATTACTATACACACATTGTTTCCATACCTTGTACAAAATGCAGTTTTGGGTATATCCTCCTTATTGACCCTAAATTGATGATATTCAGAACAAAGATAAATCTTGGAAAAGTATTGGGATCCATTTAGATGGTAAAATAAGTCGTCAATATGGGGTAAAGGATATTTTTTCTTGATAGTGATCTTGTTAAGTTCTTGATAATTAACGCATAGTGTCATTGATCAATATTTATTCTTAACAAACATAACAGATCCACCAAAAGGTGATTCAATAGGGAATATGAATCCCTTATTAATATTTTCTTGGTGAATCTTTTTTAATTCATGAAAATAAATTAGGTTTATTATATAAGTAGTATTTTAAATAGGCATATCTCCTCGTATGATTTCTATTGAATACTCAATTTAACAATTTTGTGGGATACCTGATTTTTTTCTAAAAATACATAAGAAACTCTTATAAAATATGTGTATCCTTAGTAGTGATCTTCTCCTAAACCATATGAGATATATATCTTTACTTCATATGAATTATGACCCATAAGATAGAAGTAATTTCCACTAGAAGTTCATATTCATACATTCATCGATAGATGATCATAGTTTCATTCAGAATATGAAATGTGACTCTCTTACTTGGAAATTGATATGATATCCATGTAAATAAAACCAATTCATGCCAATAATAGCATTTATTTCAACTAAACAAAGGATCACAAGATTTATAGGAAGAATATTCCCACAAACATCAACCAAAGAATGATTATAAACTTCTAATGCAACCATTGTGCCATTATGAGATTTCACAATTGACCCAAAATCTAATATTTTAGGTAATATCGAAATACTCATAGAAACATATTCACAAATAAAATAGTGGGGGATCTAAGATCAAATAAAGAACTCTATTTTTGATTGGATGGTATGTTTACCTTTCACTGCTTCATCGTCCTACTCCACATTTCTTATAATGATCACATGTTATTTTCCTTTTCATTTGGCCTTAGGAGGTTTCAGAAGCTGAAAATCATTGATAACATATGGATTAGGGTATTTATTATAATAATTCTCTATTTCCTTACACATGTAGCATTGATGTGTGAGAGTTTCATTCTATGTAGCCATTTCCCTATTCAGTTCATTAGATATATTTTTCCCATAAATTCAATAGTCAACTACCTTATGAACTTATTTCCAACACATAAAAAATTTACTATTAACTTTATGATTGTTTCCTCCATGTTTTATTCAACACTTTGAGAATAAAGGAAAGAGTATCTTCTTTTCACTCTGGTTTTTAGATTTTCCCTTGAATTCCATTTTCAAAATTCTTATTGAACCCATGAGATTTATGGGTGACTCCAATATCCATCTCAACTTTGATATAATATCAAACAATTTTCCCATAGCTACTAAATTCCCTTATATATAACACACTTCATAGAGTTGGTTTTAAGCCACTAAATAATCGATCAATCTTACTCTTTGGTTGAATGATAATTCTAGAATCATACTATTCAGTTCTTGTAAAATTTTATTCGTAGGTTCCAATAGATTCATTATCCTTTGATTAAGATCAAGGAACTCTTTCTCTATCTTTATATAAAGAATTTTTTTATTGCACATATTGAAAACTAAGTTCTTGAACTTTTCCCATTCAATATAATAAATTTAATCTCTTTTCATCATATTCTTGATAATATTCCACAGTTTATTTACGTCACCTTCCAAATGATAGATTGTTAATATGACTTTATCATGGTATAAAAACTATAGAACTATAAATATATTTTCAATTTTATTAATATATTGTTCATAAACTAGTATACCTGATGACCCACTAAAAGATTTTGGATTCTTCCTCATGAAGGACTCA
Source organism: Viscum album (assembly GCA_963277665.1). Lineage (NCBI taxonomy): Eukaryota > Viridiplantae > Streptophyta > Magnoliopsida > Santalales > Viscaceae > Viscum > Viscum album. The sequence goes on from OY728150.1 coordinate 1,598,311,745, forward strand.
ATATAATATTTTTGTGATGACCCAGACCCGGATTCCACTTAACGGGTGTCCCAAGCCTCATGGGACACATGGCCTCAAGTGCATCTACCTGAATACCAGAGGATCCAAACTAGCAGTGAGGACCTAGGGTGTGTCAGTAAGAATAGTATTCCCTCATTAAGAGAGTGTAACACAACGGAAAGAATATAATGTAATAGTAAATAGCAGATGAAATATAATTAATAAGTGGAAGAAAACATTATAATAGATAAATGAGAATAACCATAACTGTATAAACCAAATAAATGTTGATGTAATTCCATGTCACTAGAAAACTAGAAACATTGAGACAAACAATGAGCATAACATGTTCCATCAATGTAAAAAAACGAAGACTACTCCAAGAATCTTGATATCCAACTTGGTCATCTGCTATCAAGGTCCATCCTAATAGAATACAATCATGTATTGGAAGTTCTATGCTTCCCTTCGTTAATAAATGCTTCCATATAATCTACTACGGTTACCAAATGGATCCCAAAGCGGGTGTGAGGAAAATCTCAATGTGCCACCACTAATGGTGATTATATCATTTGGCATGTGTAATGGAATATAGCAGTGTACAGGAAAGCATATATAATATAAATCAAGCAATACATTATAATTAAATACCAATGTACCTACTTCATCCCTCAACAGGTGTCTTAACATGTAACCAGTTCCTAAATTAAGTAGTGCCATTTAATGTTAATAGGCCATGTGAGGCATAGCTATCACTGACATCACAACATGATAGTATAAGTTGGGAAGGTCCCAAGGAATAACATGGAAACTATAAAATGATATCCAGTGAGGGAGTTCCAAGGTAATAACCAAGGTATTGTAAATCTCATTGAATGCTAACTCAATAGTGTCTAAGTCTAGCTAAAGGGGTATGTGTATAATATAAGGGACGTAATCCAAGGAATTCGACAATAAGGCACCTACCAAGTCCAAGGTGGTCGTTCAAGGTAAAATGGGGCTATGCCAGGACAGTGCCCTATGGGCTTTCACCATGAAATGTACTAGTCAATGCTGGAACCAAATAAGTGTATCTAAGGTGTCATGTAATGATGAAAAGGGCCCTATGGTCGTATACCAAACATATGGGAAATAGACAAGAACCCGATTCTATGTGGGTATAATTCTAAGCAGACCACATCCTTGAATCAGAATGGGGTTCCCAAGACCAAAGGTAATCTCCTCTCAGAATCCAAGGTGAGCTCGAGTCAGTCCATTCATATTTGATATTGAAATCATGTCATAATAAATTTGGTTAAATCCTTACCTTCCATTATTATGGATAGGTCATGTAGAGTTGAAACCATTCATTTATTGGTCTAAGCCTTGTATTCTATTAGTGTGGAAAGGCCAAAAAGAGTTGCAACCATTTAATCATGTCTTAATTAACCATTAAAGAATATCAATTATAGAGGTTAACACTACTACCATCCATTAACATGGTAAGTGGTTCTATGGACATGTAACCATAATTCAAACTAAATTTTAAAGGCTATGATATATATTAATTATACTTTCCATTTCACATTTCACATTTAATAAACATTTGGAACACTTACCATATGAGGGTCCATTGGTTAGAATACATGGTATATACCATTATTGAATTCACATTAACAAAAAGACATTTATTATGGAAATTATCACTATTGGGAAGGTCAAGAAAAGGCACACCTGAACTGTGCCTCAAGCGTACCAAAACACTAAAACCCCAAAATGGCATAACCTTCAACAAGCGGCAGATAGAGTTATGAGTGTAACTACTAACAACTATTCACATATTTGGAAATAGAATAACCGTATGAATCTATCAAGTATCAAGTATAATAATGGAATTTAAATTTAATAAATTACCTCCAGCGAAACTGGTGGGCCCCACATGATCATTCCTATATCAACAAACATTAGGGATGAGTTATAGACCAACCACCTTAGTGTTTTACGATATTTCTCCTCTAATACCATCCCTTGATTTTCCCCGGATAAAGTAAATCTAAGAAAAGGTGAAAATTATCACATGGAGATATCTAGGTTGAGAGTAAAAGAGAAAAATAACGACTCAAGAGGACTCAATTACATACTATTGCACATCTGACATGGTGAATGGATGCATGATTGGATTCTGGAAAATGGAGATCATTTGATTCCATGTTTAGATATAAAAAACCCCAAATTGGGATAAATGTAGGTCAATACCACGTAAACTCATATTAGAGATGAAGGGGTGTCTTAATAGACCATTAAGGGGAAACTGGAAAAATTACCCAGAAAAAATAGCCTGTGCATTGTTTGTCTACACGGTTTGTCAAACTGTGTGCTAATCGCGTGGAATGGATCTACCAGAATGGTTTAGTCCTCATGGTTTGTAAAACCATGTGAAAACATGCATAGGTACCTGTGTAGAAGGGGTGATGGAATGGTTAGGCTGCACGAACGTGTGCCAACTGTGTGAGGTGGCTCCATTCAAAAGAATAGCGTCCTCATGGTTTGGAAAATCGTGCAGAAATCCTTCACAGTTTTCTCAAAACTATGCGTAGAGTCTCTTTTCTCTAGAAAGATGGGTTTCGGTCTCTAAAAAATACCCAGACTCCCTTGTAACCTTTATTAACTCATTAGGAATCCATATTAGGTCCAAAGTAATTATTTACACTGAATATAAAAGGATCTATACCTGAGTGAAAAACTAGGTACTTACTGTCTTCCCCCCATTAAAGAACTAGCCCTCGAGTTCTCCTTTCAATGGTAAAGGGAAATTTTATGAGAAAATATATGGACCCAGGGTTCATTTATCAGCTTCCCTCTCCCAAGTCTCATCTTGTACTCAGTCATTATACTATAGCACCCATACAATAGGGACAAACATACTTGAGAGATCTTTCGTGCTTTGGTCAAAAATGTGTACCGGAAACTCCACATAGGTAGCATCAGCATCTAATTAAACTTCCTACATATCAAAGTTATGATATGGGTCAGAATTATATTAGAGAATTTGTAAGACAAGAAACATGTTTTTCATGGAATGGTACCTCTGAGGTAGTAGCAGCAGATAGGATACTGGACCAACCTTCTCTAGAATTTCAAAGGGGTCGACGTAATTAGGAAATAGATTTCCCTACTTCCTTAATCATCTATTACCTAGACTTGGTGATACCTAAAGAAAAACACAATCCCTAACCTTGAATTGAAGAGGTCATTGACGACGATCTGCATAAGATTTTTGTCTAGGTTGAGCAGTGCGCAAACACTTCTGGATAAGCTATACATGTTCGGAAGTCTTCTCAACAAGATGAGGATCTAGTAGGGTTACCTCACCTACCTATATCCACAACATGGGTGAATGACATGGCCTACCATATAATTCCTAAAAAGGATCCATATGAATCATCGCCTTAAAACTGTTATTATTAGAGATCTCAAGGAGAGGGTTAAGATTCTCCCAAGAAACACTGAGATCAAGGACACATGATCAGATCATATCCTCTATAACTTGTATCATCTATTCCAATTATCTATTGGTCTGAGGGTGAAAATATGTGATTAAGAGCACCTGAGATCCCATAGATTTCTACAACCTTTTCAAGAACCATGAAGTGAAACAAGCATCCCTATATGAAATGGTTGTATATGGAACCTCGTGTAGTCATATGATCTCATAGACATTCAATCTTCCTAGTTCACCAACTAAGAAAGTCTCTTGAATAAGAATGAAGTGGGATGATTTTTTTAGTCGTTAAATGACTACATAGATAGTATTGATATCCCTCATTGACCTAGGTAATTCGACTATGAATTCCATGGCAACATCATCCCATTTCCATTCATGGATTGGAAGCGGCTGTAACAAGTCTGTAGGTCTCTTGTGTTCCATAATCACCTGCTGATAGGTGGAAAACCTAGAAATGAAGAGTAAATTATGATTTTTCATTCCAGGACACCAATACTGGGGTGGAATATGTTTATACATCTTTGAGATGCCTGAATGAACTGCCCACTGAGAAGCATGGGAATCTTTCATCAACTCATCTCCCATATCAGCAGGAACCCAGATACATCCACATAGACACATAATTTCATCTCTGTTCAGAGACCAATTTGAAGGTAGGTTATCTCTTAATATACTCTCACAGAGAACCAACCCATAAAGATATGGAAACTTCCTACTCTTCACCATCTCAAGGAGGGAATAGGTAACTATTAAGGCTGATAGGTAAGACTTCACATGAATATCACGACACTCCAGATGATGTTTAGAAAAGAGGGTCATTAACTTCAATTCACCCCTGGCTTCCTTTACGACATGTGTTTGTGTTTTCCAACTCAATGAATCAGAGACCACATTTCCCTTTCCAGGAAAATATGGAAGCTCAAAATCAAAGGATTGTAGATATGTGTCCCATCTCTTCTGTCTGAGGATCAAGTCATGCTAAGAAAATATATACTTTAGGATATTGTGATCTATATAAACCACAAAGTTCACACCCAACAGATAATGTCTCCAGTAACGTAATGCATGGATAATTTCTACTAGATCGAGGGCGTGCGTTGGGTAATTTTTCTCGTGAGGCCTCAACATCTGAGATCTATAAGAAAAAACTTGGTCTTACTGCATCAACACTACTCATAGGCCAATGATTGATGCATTTTAGAAGTTGATATAACCTTTACCAGGTTCAGGAAAAATTAGAATAGATTCTGATACTAGCCACCCTTTTAGCTCCTAAAACTTATTCTTGCATGCTTCTGACCACAGGAACATAACACCCTTCTTTGAAAGACCAGTAAAAGGTGAAGCAATACATGAGAATTCCTATATTAATTTCTTTTAATATCCATAAATCCATATGAAACACCTGATATCAAACACATTCTAGGTCGTCTCCCTAAAAAATAAAGCACTAACCTTTTCAGGTCCAACTAATACTCTTGATTCTGAAATAATATTACCCAATAAGTGGGGATTGTTGATCTAGAAGTCTCATTTATAAATCATGGCATTAATCTTGAATATCTCCTTGTGTACTCAGAACAATATCATGATTTTTTCCATGGTCTTTATGAGTGGTAGAATACACCAAGATTTCATCCATAATGACCACGAAAAAAGAGTCTATATAGTGGTGTAAGACTCTATTCACCTAAGCCATGAAAACGGAATGTATGTTTGTAAGACCGAAAAGCATGACAAGATATTAATATATACCACTCCTGATACGGAAAGGTGTACGAGGTATATCTATTGGTATTACTCGGACCTGATGATAACCTAATATCAGGTCGATATTATAGAAGACCTTTTCTCCTCATAGATTTTCAAAAATATCATTTGTTCATGGATATGGATAGAGGTTCCTGACCATAATTTGGGTCAACCATCTATAATCCACGCATTGACGTAAGGTTACATCTGCCTTCTCGGAGAAGAGCATTGGTGAACCCCAAGAGGATATACTAGGCTGTATAAATTCGTTGGCCTATAGGTGCGCTATCTACCACTTGAGCTCCTGAGGCTCATTAGGTGTCATTCTATAAGGAGGAATAGACACTGGAGTTGATCTTCGAACAAGCTCTATTGTAAACTCTACCTATCTTTTAGGTGGTAAGATAGAAAATCCAACAAGAAGGACTTCCCTAATATGATAAACTACTGTAGGTAAAATAGTTTGAAGCAACCCATGATCTTCCATTAAAATATTAGCAATATGGGTGGCCACATAACCAATCATGTGATGCTTTGGTCTAGTTCTCCCAGCTTGGACATCCCACTCACCTATGAGAAGATTACTACTAGCCGCTGGTGATGTAAAAGAATCCCTACAACAACAGCAATATACACAGGCTTGATAGTGGACTAACAAGTCCATATATATAATTACATCAAAGTCCATCATCTCAAGAACAAATAGATTAAAAAAAATTGTAACTGCCTACCTCAAGGGGATAGTCCTTGAACTGGCGTATTCCCTCCGTCTGTATTCCTAACGGTGTATCGAGGGTCATTAAACCATAGTGATATTGTATCTCTAGTTTGAGACTTTCCATGATAGAAAATGAAATAAATGAATTTGAAGAAACTATATCAAACAAAGAAGAGACAATTGTAGAGGCTACTAGAATAGTACCTCATATTGTAGATGGTCCTACAATCTGATCCTTGGGTATCAGTTATAAGGAATGCAACTAACATGATCCATGGACAAGTGTAGTAGATGGACTACCATGATCATGACTACTCTGTTGGTGCTGTTGTAGCTCAGGGATCAAACTACCACGGCTATGACCTCATGCTTTTCCAGACTTGTAAGTGCTATTACAACTCCCCACCTAACGTGGCACAAAATAACTCTCTCTTCAATATGAATCTGGAACATAACATTTTCCATTCGAATCTAGTGGAAATGTCACGCCAATGCATTGAAGATGTCCTATAAGGCCGTAATATCATCACTCCATAGGTTCTCTATCACAGTGGGGCTCTTTATGACCCAGTCTTCCACACTGATGACACACCACAGATCGATCAAACTGGATACCCTGGGTGCCACTGCCCTGATGAAAAACCCCAAGGGAACATCTCCCACCACCAGAATAACTACTGGCCTGACGCGGAACTGATCCTTTAAAACCAGTACTTCTATAGTCCCTCAGGTTATGCTCAGTGATAATGGACTGATTAGCTATTGCAGAAAAAGTAAAAAGGAATAAACATTCACCTGGTTTCAGATGGCATAATGAAGCCCATCCTTAAATCATATAGCACATGAAAGCTCATCATTGGATAGAAGTGGTGAAAAGCACTGTAAATCAGTGAAACATGAAGAATATTCTATAACTGACATAGAACTCTACTATAGATTCATGATCTCTCTAGTTATGTCATCTCTCAATGTTTGAGGAATTAACTGATAAAAGAAGGAATTCTGGAAGTCAACCCATAACATGCCCGTATGATGACCAACCTGGGTAACTACATCCCACCTACGTTTGGCTGAATCTCAATGCATGTATGTATCAAGATTGACTCTCCACTCTGGATGTATTTCTAGATGCTCCAAGATAGACCACATGGCCTCTAGCCATTCCTTAGCAGCTTGAGGACCACCATCCCCAGAAAAAGTAGGTCGATGCTCCTACTAGAACCCGTGGGTCAGATCAGCTATCATAGGTGCAACCTGTGGAGCACATTGAATGGACAACATCAGACGTAGGAAACTATCACAGACTTTGGCATCTTTACTCATATCAAGTAAAAAAATTGGTTCCTCAAGTTGCACTCCTAGAAGTAAGACTGAAGGCTTTGGGCCCGTCATATCAAGAGCATGGTTGTCACCACCCTCATGGAGAATGACACGAGGACTTCATGGCAGCATTTATCTACAAATTCAAAGAACACGCCTCAGAACAAGCACAGAATCAAGGATAAAGAATCATGAATGCATGTTGAATGTATGAAAACTCACTATACAATGAATACTACACCAACTACCTATATAGATAGCTAGGTATAGATAAGTAATCAATTATAAGTTTCTTGTCATTTTGTAGTTAATTTCCATGTTCACTCCTTTACCTTTCATAAACATGATAGGTAAGGTCAAGGATGTACAACCAATTTATTTTATAATTCAAGATTTATTTATAATGGATAGCCATTTATGATGAATTAGTTCCCATACACCTATCACCATAAATGACACCCATTTATTTATAGTATAATTGTTCGAAATGGTCAAATACTCATCCCAAACCAAGAGGGCCCATACACCTCACGAATTGAGACAGGAAGTCACTCAATTTTATCCCACATGATACAAGAATAATCAAACTATCACAACATCACTCACTAATCAAAAACATTTCAAAAAATGAAAGACAGTTAAATGCACCTATATTACATGGAAATATGCATGAAATGTGAATTCTATGTGCCCAAATCGATGCATGTTAAAGTGATCATTCCACTCATATCATCAGGATAAGGATGAAATGAATTTTTAAAATAGAAATAATCAACCAAACCACACAACATGTACATCACTGAATGGTAAAATAATATTAACTGTGACAGGAAAAATAATAATAACAATTATAATGCAGGAAACATGGTTTTTACCCCGAACATGGGTTCGCTGTAACACCCCAAGATTTTACGAAAAATATTATTTTTAATTTAATTAATGTTTTGTGTTGTACGCTACACCAAAATTAGATTTCATAACACGGATCCCTGACATGGCCTGCATTACTCGCAAGCGCGACCTTCCCCGATAGCGTGTGTTGTATGCAATACCGAGTTTCGCTAAACAACGATATGCTATTAAAATATTATTAAAACTAGTCGTTATGAATAGTAATACCCAATTTTTGAAATTTTATTAATTTTATTTTTGAAAATGGACTTCATTTTTGGATTCGGAATATCGAAATTATCCTAGGGTGAAATTTTGGTATTTTTCTGAAAACATTCAATTTTTGATTAATAGTGAAAACACTAGGATACTATTTAAAACCCAACTTTTTATTTAAATAATTATTTATTTTATTTAAATTTATTTTAGGTCAAAATTGATACATAATACCTATATAAGTTCAATGTAATTCATTGGAGTCATTTTATAATAATTTTAGATATATAAAAATTTTATTGAACTTTTGACCGTCTTTTACCCACCTCCTAGGAGAATTTGCAAATTTACATAAAACATAGTTTTACCGCTTTTGTGAATGGAATTTCAAGAATCCGAGAGACACGCTTGATGTCAGTATGTAAAATGTGGTTCAATGAGATGAAAATAATTTTTGGTGAATAGTAACTTTTTACTTTTTTTACCACGGTTAAAAGTAAATAGGGTAATTAAGGGTAAAAATGATATTATTGTTACCCTAACATATGTACTAATTCTATTGGAAAAGTTAAATTCGTCCAAAAACAACCTTAGGTATAAAATATGACCATTTAGGCCCACTTGGATTAGATTAGGACATTTAAAATTAATTTATTTAAAGAAGGGTTAAAATAGAAAAAATCAAAGTCTAATAACTAAATCATTTTTAATATAGGGATACACATAAGATAAATTCAAATATAATTATTCATTAGAAAGATAAAAATATTTCCTACATAATTATATTTTATTTGTAATTTTTAGACATAAAATAATTTAATTTATTTATGACACAATGATAATGCAGTAATGATCTTTTTAATGAAATATTGACATAATCGGTGTTATAAATACCAAAATAAATGTAATTTGAGACTTTTTATGAATTCCAATAATTTTATATGTTAATATGACATGTTAGTATTGATTTAGTTAACTTTTTTAGAACTAATAATTCGGTTAGAATTTTCACAAAAATCAATTACCATATATTGTCCAAATTGACCTAAAATAGTTTTGAAAACAAACATTATATTATTAATTGTTATTTTATTCCTCAAAATATAAGGTTCAGCTAAATGACTTAGATACGGTTATATATATTAATAATAAACAACTTGGGGTTCGTTTGACTTGTTATTGTATGTTTATTAACCTTATAGTGTAAGAAAACAAGAAGACACGGTAAAAGTAAAATTATTTAACTTAAAGTTAAATCTAAATGATAAGGTTAAAATAGAAACCTAAACTTGTCTAAATTCTATTTGATGAGAGGCTTTCGACCCATCCCCGCCTTATCTTGAAAATAAATCAATTTGGAGCTATTAAAAACCGAATATGACTTTATAATAAAATAATATTTTTAGTTTTTCCAAAGGTGCCCCTCTCCTCCCATATAAAAGGGCACCTCCTCCATCTCTTCCTCACACCACTTTGAACATTAAATCTCGGCCAACCCCTACCAAATTATCTTCTCCACTTCCCTAGAAATATACTAGAGGTCCTTGTCTTCTTCAAAGACCAATTTTAGAACCCTAAGAGGTGGTCTCAAAGAGGCGCTTCAAAGAAGAGGTAATGTCCATTACTGATTTTTTCAACTTTATTTCTTCTTCCACTTCTTCTTCTTTAGTTGTTTCATTATTAAGTAATAACATAATTATAAATCATATACTGGTATGTTATTATAAGTATGAAACAACCCTATTTCACCTTCTATCCATCCTACAGAAAATGAAATCACCGTGCGTGCATACGTCCGGAATACCGTCTCCAAGCCGTGGTATAATCTATTTTCCACCACCACCTTACTTGGATGGGTATAATGGTGTAAATAATAACTATATATGATTATTGTAAAGTGATATTTTTTCTTAAATAGTATACATACACTCCAATACAATCCCATGATCATGGGAATGATATCATCACTCGTGCGTACATACGGAATACCATCTCCATGATGTGATGCGACTCGTTATACAAGATCATCATTGCATAATGATTATATAAATGAATTGAATGAATTAATATGATATATATAACATTAATGAAACTATGGAAATGAGGTATCTATAACCTAAAGAGAAGAATAATAATTTATTCGACAATACACGCATAAGAACATAAAGTAATAAACACCCGAATAACAAGTAGCAATGAAATATTACTAATAAGAAGCTAAGAATATGGCCATATATGATATTATAACAAAGAGTATGATTCTGAAATAAGTAAATGAAATTATTTAAATCATTTTACAGGAGGATCAGACACTTACAAAGCAAATCAGACCTAAGGGAAAGGAAATATCACAATCTCATTTTTATCCGAGATTGTTTATACTTTGGAATTTACTGGGGTGTATTCTATCATCCACATCCATGTTTCCTCAATATGTAATATTATTTCCATCCACCTACAATTTTTTAAATCCAATTTTACCATTCTGTGAGTTTTTAGTAAAAGATATGAAAGGAATCTTTTGTCGTTTTTCGTACAAGGTACTTTTTGACTTTTCTGACAAAAGTACGAGAAGAATGTTTTTTTAACTTATACACCCTGAATGGATTTTTAAAAAATTATTTCCAAGAAGATTCCTTTACATGTTTTCATGTTTATTTTTAATAAACTTATTTTAGTTTAAAATTTTATGACATGTTAAGAAAGGAAAAATGTTTTTGAAGTAGAAAGGATATTTTCCTCAAGAATGGAGTTCAATTGTTTTATCTAAGATAATATAGTGTTCTGTTTCTGTCCATATTTTTACATTGATTTGATTATGTTATGATGGAATTATTTTTATGATGTCCTTTTATCTTATATGGATTATGTTATGATGGCATGATGTTTAAGAATCCCATTTTTATGACATGGGTTATGCTATGATGTATGGTTTATGATTTTGTGGCACATATAAGAATAGTATCATTATGAGATGGGTAGGACCTATATCTCCCTCCAATGCATTGGGTAAAGATTTTATATCTCATGAGATAGACATGGCTGGAACGGCAAGTTAAACTTGTTTAGTGAAACAGGACTGAAACGAGGAGTAAACTCGGTTCCGAAATGGACTCTGTCCATTAAGATAGTCTTGGCAACGAGTATTGACTAATAAGAAAATATTCTCTATGATTATGTGTGTATGTCACAAAGTTTCATGGTTTAAGTTATGAATATTGGGATTACATTTCATTACTATAATTTATCCCATGTTCTGATATTATGATCTCTTTTGCAGGTTATGATTTCCAAAAATGTTATGTTGTTATGAATATGATCTGTTTAATACTTTTTTTGTTTACCCATACAGAGCATTTGAGCTCACCCTTTAATGTTTTCTTTTCCCCAGTATATAATGAAAGGTTTTAGGTAAGAAAAAAATGGGAAGATCTTTATGGGAGATGTTGAAGATCTTTCACCACGATTAGAAGATTATATTCCAAGTTTCCAAAGACACTAAACTATTACGGTCCTTGTGTGTGTGTGTTTTTGTTATGTACTAAGTATTCCTCAAAAGTAATGTAATGTCCATGTACGTCAAGCATAGGGTCTTTATAGTTGGTATTAGAGGAAAGGTTAGTCATCCTTTTGAAACTAGGATGCGAGAACATTAGTGAGATCCCTATAGATATTTCTAAGGTATGTATAGGGATGTCCCTAAGGTTAAGTATAAGTATAGGTTATAGTACTAGAATTACGGTAACCTAAGATGTTAGATATTGAAGGTACTCCCCCTTTATTATGTTGTTTTCCCTAGCATAATTTTTGCCTCTCACACTATTCTTTTTGTTTTGTAGAAGATGGCTGGAACCCAAAGGAAATCTGTTGATCAATGTAATGGACAATGCAATGATTTTCCTCACGAACAAACAAATGTTATTGGAGATGGAGTGAAAAATCTTATTTCTATAATTACACAAGCTATGAATTATTCTGGACTTCCAAATGAACAGAAAAGGGAACAATATTCTATTGATTCCTTCATGAGGCAACACCCACCTTCTTTCAGTGGGTCTTATGATCCACTTGTTGTTGAACAATGGATCAGTACCACTGAAAAGATATTTTCAGTTCTTCAATGTTCTGAACTTGATAAAGTCATCTTAGAAGTGTATCATTTGGTAGGTGAAGCTGATCAATGGTGAAATCTTATCAAGAATACAAGGCCAAGAGATGAAATTGAGTCCATGGAATGGGATGAGTTAAAGAACTTATTTTTCAATAAGTACTTCCCTCGTATTCTTCGAACAATGATGGAGAAGGAGTTTCTTGAACTAAAGAAAAAGGATGGTGAATCTGTTGGTATATACGAAGCGAATTTTACAAGGCTTGCACGGTATGCATCTGGCTTTATCATCCAACCTGAAAGTAAAGTTGATCGATTCTTCAGTGGCATAAAACCAAATCTTCAAAGGGAATTAACTATAAGAGACTTCAGCAGCTATGAAGAAATTGTGCGATGTGCTATTGAGGTAGAAATGGAAGTTGGTGTTACATATACATCTCATGGTTTTCACAAGAAACAAAAGATGGAGTTCAAGGAGAAATTTCAGAATAATGCTGAAAAGAAGATGAATTTTTCCTTATGCTCAAAGTGTGGAAAGAAGCATGGTGGAGATTGTCTTAAAGGGACTAGAAAATGTTTTAAGTGTGGAAAAGAAGGTCATTGAGCTTCTGAGTGTCGAAGTAATAGAAAAAGGGTTGCTAATGGTGTGAATAAAGAAAAGACTGCAGAGAATTCACCAACAACACTTCAATGCTTCAAGTGCAATGAAATGTGGCATTATGCTAATCAGTTCCCTAATCCAAGGGTTAATGATGATCGACATGAGAAACCACTTAAGGAAAAGGATAAAGGGAAGTCAAATGCGATCATTATTGGCGATTTTGAATATAACAACGATGTGCTAGAATTATTAAGTGTTTATGTAATGGGATTCCAAAATAATGTTGTATATAGTATCATGGAATATGGGAATATTTATGTATTGGTCTATTGTGGTTTTCAATAATTTTATAGTACCGGTAACCAAGGAAAGTGATTGAGATATTTTTGTTAAGCAGATTATATGTGCATAATGATGGGATAAGAAGATAATGAGTTATTTTATTGTATTCACGAGTTCATGATTGATATAAGGACTAAGTGATATCATGGTTTAAGTATAAAGAATTTTAAGGATTTTGGTTTGTGGAAATTGTTAACTTTTAACTGCATTCATGTTTTCAATAAGGTTCAATGGGTATTCATTCTTCAAGAGAATACATGATTAAGTTATTCACATTTTTTTAATTTGTCCAACAAGATATATCTTATGATATATGGGGGATAAATGATGGCATTCACGTGATTTTTATGGGACATTTCAAGTAATCATTTTCTTTATACTATGAGCTTGAACTAAAGTATTTTAGATAAGACTACATATTGGAATGGATTAGGTTGTACATAAGTTAGTATTGTTTAAGGATAGAACTTTTTTCGATATTATTGATGGGATGTTATAGTAATATAGCTTTAGAAAAAGGATAACCTGCAGAATGGGCGATAGCCCATCGCGTCGGACAAGGCTGTGGGAATTGAACCCACAACCGAAGTGCGACTGGCCTTTATCGCCTACCACTGGCCTACAGGAAGTCCCTGGTTTGTAGAAAATAGTTTTATTTTATTACGCGGTATGATATATGAAGTATAAGTTCATTTTTGGAATCGTATACGATTAACCTCACCATAGATGGACTTATGTATATTTGATAACTTTTGATAACTTTTTGTTTGAAACTGATGGAATGACCCATCATTCTATCACTTGATCTGTTAACACTTCACGAATAACAAATTCAACTTCACTTCTTTAAGAGAGGAAGTGGAAATTGTTCAAACCACGAACAACAGTGAGATTGTACAAAAATAAAGTAAGTATTTATTCTAATTCAAATTATTCAACTTTAGGGAAATGACCTTGAAAACCAAAAATGTTGTCCTAGTGCCCTTATATCCGATGAATCAGATGGTACCCAAGATCATCACAAATTTATGGCTTTGTGATTGTTGGATTTTTCATAGCTATGTTCTCTACCACTCTCCATCAGAACATGACGGTTAGATTTCTATTCCATATCCATATTTTCACCTATGTTCTCCTATATAGAAACCCTATGATTAGTTAATTTGGGTAATCGTTACGTTTCATACTTTTGTTTTTAAAGCCAAGTTTTGGTATTCCTTTTTAAGATGTGGGTTTCTATTAAAGAATCTTTCGAGTAGTAAACCATTTATAACCCCGATGAATTTCGAGGGCGAAATTCATTTTAAGGGGGGTAGAATGTAACACCCCATGATTTTACGAAAAATATTATTTTTAATTTCAATAATGTCTTGTGTTGTAAGCTACACCAAAAGGAGCTTGCACAACACGCATCCCTAACTTGTCTTGCATTACACGCAAGCGTGACCTTCCACGATAGCGTGTGTTGTACGCAATACCGAGTTTCACTTAACAACGATATGCTATTAAAATATTATTAAAACTAGACGTTATGAATAGTAATGCCCACTTTTTGAAATTTTATACATTTTATTTTTGAAAATGGACTTCATTTTTGGATTTGAAATATCAAAATTTTCCTAGGGTGAAATTTTTCTATATTTTTGAAAACATTCAATTTTTGATGAATAGTGAAAACACTGGGTTACTACTTAAAAACCAACTTTTTATTTAAATAATTATTTACTTTATTTAAATTTATTTTAGGTAAAAATTGATACATAATACCTATATAAGTTCAATGTAATTCCTTTGAGTCATTTTATAATAATTTTAGATATATAAAAATTTTATTGAACTTTTGACCGTCTTTTACCCATCTCCAAGGAGAATTTGCAAATTTACATAAAACATAATTATACTGATTTTGTGAATGGAATTACAGATATCCGAGAGACATGGTTGATGTCAGTAAGTAAAATGTAGTTGAATGAGATGAAAATAATTTTTGCTGAATAGTAACTTTTTACTTTTTTTACCACGGTTAAAAGTAAATAGGGTAATTAAGGGTAAAAATGATATTATTATTACCCTAACACATGTCCTAATTCTATTTGATAAGTTCAATTAGACCAAAAACAACCTTAGGTATAAAATATGACCCTTCGGGCCCACTTGGATTAGATTAGTACATTTAATATTAATTTATTTAAAGAAGGGTTAAAATAGTTAAAATCAAAGTTTAATAACTACATTATTTTTAACATAGGGTTATACATAAGATAAATTAGACTATAAATATTCATTATAAATCTAAAAATATTTCCTAAATAATGATATTTTATTTGTAATTTTTAGACACTAAATAATTTAATTTATTTATTACACAATGATAATGCAGTAATTATCTTATTAATGAAATATTGACATAATTGATGTTATAAATACCAAAATAAATGTAATTTGAGACTTTTTATGAATTCCAATTATTTTATATTCTAATATGACATGTTATTATTGATTTCGGTAACTGTTTTTGAACTAATAATTCTTTTAGGATTTTCAAAAAAATCAATTACCAAATAGTGTCAAAATTGACATAAAATAGTTTTTAAAACCAATATTCTATTATTAATTGTTATTTTATTCCTAAAAATATAAGTCACGGCCAAATGACTTATAAAAGGTTATATATATTAATAATAAACAACTTGGGGTTCGTTTGTCTTGTTATAGTATGTTTATTAACCTTCTTAATAATAAACAACTTGGGGTTCGTTTGTCTTGTTATAGTAAGTTTATTAACCTTATAGTGTAAGAAAATAAGAAGACGCGGTAAAAGTAAATTTTTTAACTTAAAGTTAAATTTAAATGATATGGTTAAAATAGAAACCTCAACTTGTATAAATTCTGTTTAATGAGATTATTTAGACCCATCCCCACCTTAGCTTCCAAATAAATCAATTTGGAGCTATTAAAAACCGAATATGACTTTATAATAAAATAATATTTTTAGTTTTTCTAAAGGTGCCCCTCTCCTCCCTTATAAAAGGGCTCCTCCTCCCTCTCTTTCTCACACCACATTGAGCCTTCATGATCGGCCAACCCCTGCCAAATTCTCTTCTCCACTTCCCTAGAAACATCCTAGAGGTCCTGGTTTTATTCAAAGACCAATTTTAGTGCCCTAAGAGGAGGTCTCAAAGAGGCGCTTCAAAGAAGAGGTAATGTCTGTTACCGATTCTTTCAACTTTATTTCTTCTTCCACTTATTCTTCTTTAGTTTTTTCATTATTAATTAATAACATAAGTATAACTCATATACTGTTATGTTATTATAAGTATTAAACAACCCTATTTCACCATCTATCCATCCTTCGGAAAACAAAATCACCGCGCGTGCGTACGTACGGAATACCGTCTCCACACCATGGTGTAATCTATTTTCCACCACCACCTTACTTGGATGGGTATAATGGTGTCAATAATAACTATATATAATTATTGTAAAGTGATATTGATTCTGAAATAGTATACATACACTCCAATGCAATCCCACGATCAAGGAAACGATATCATCACTCGTGCGTACGTACGGAATACCGTCTTCATGATGTGATGTGACTCGTTATACATGATCTTCATTGTATAATGATTATATAAATGAATTGAATTAATGAATATGTTATATATTACACTAATGACATTTTTTAAATGAGGTATCTATAACCTAAAGAGAATAATAATAATTTATTCGACAAAACACGCATAAGAACAAAAAGTAATAAACACCCGAATAACAAGTAGAAATGAAATATTACTAATAATAAGCTAATAATATGGCCATATTCTATATTATAACAAAGATTATGATTATGAAATAATTCAATGACATTATTTAAATCATTATACAGGAGGTTCTTACACTTACGAAGAAAATCGGACCTAAGGTAAGGGAAATATCACAATCTCATTTATATCCGAGATTGTTTATACTTTGGAATTTACTAGGGTGTATTTTATCATCCACATCTATGTTTCCTCAATATGTAATAATATTTCCATCCACATACAGTTTTTTAAATCCAATTTTACCCTTCGGTGAGTTTTTAGTAAAATATATGAAAGGAATCTTTTGTCATTTTTAGTACAAGGTACTTTTTGACTTTTCTGACAAAAGTTCGAGAAGAATGTTTTTTTAACATATACTGCATGAATGGATTTTTAAAACATTATTTCCAATAATATTCCTTTACATGTTTTCAAGTTAATTTTTAATCAACTTATTTTAGTTTAAAATTGTATGACATGTTATGAAAGGAAAAATGTTTTTGAAGTAGAAAGGATATTTTCCTCAAGAATGGATTTCAAGTGTTTTATCTAAGATAATATAGTGTTCTGTTTCTATCCCTATTTTTACATTTATTTGATTATGTTATTATGGAATTATTTTTATGATGTCCTCTTATCTTATATGGATTATGTTATGATGGCATGATGTTTAAGAATCCCATTCTTATTACATGGGTAATGCTATGATGTATGGTTTATGATTTTATGGAACAAATAAGAATAGTATCATTATAAGATGGGTGGTACCTATATCTCCCTCCAATGCATTGGGTAAAGATTTTATATCTCATGAGATAGACATGGCTAGAACAGCAGGTTAAACCAGTTCTGTGAAACAGGACTGAAATGAGGAGTGAACTCGGTTCAGAAATGGACTTTGTCCATTAAGATAGCCTTGGAAATGAGTCTTGACTAATAATAAATTATTCTTTATGATTATGTGTGTATGCCACAAAGTTTCATGTATTATGTTATGATTATTGGGATTACATTTCATTACTATGATTTATCCCATGTTATGATATTATGATCTCTTTTACAGGTTATGATTTCCAAAATGTTAAGTTCTTATGAATATGATGTGACTGATACTTCTTTTGTTTACCCTTAATGAGCATTTGAGATCACCCTTTTATGTTTTCTTTTCCCAAGGATATAATGAAAGATTTTAGGTAAGAAAAAAAATGGTAAGATCTTTATGGGAGATGTTTAAGATCTTTCACCACAATTAGAAGATTATATTCCGAGTTTCCAAAGACACTAAACTATTACGGTCCTTGTGTGTGTGTTTTTGTTATGTACTAAGTATTCCACAAAAGTAATGTAATGTCCATGTACGTCAAGCTTAGGGTCTTTACAATTGGTATTAGAGGAATGGTTTAGTCAACCTTTGGAAACTAGGATGCGAGAACTATAGTGAGATCCCTATAGATATTTCTAAGGTATGTATAGGGATGTCCCTAAGGATAAGTATAAGTATAGGTTATAGTACTAGAATTACGGTAACCTAAGATGTTAGATATTGAAGGTACTCCCCCTTTATTATGTTTTTTCCCTAGCATGATTTTTTCCTCTCACACTATTATTTTTTGTTTTTAGACAATGGTTGGAATCCGAAGGAACCATGTTGATCAATGTAATGGACAATGCAATGATTGTCCTCCTGAACAAACAAATGTCATGGGAGATGGAGTCAAGAATATTATTTCCATACTTACACAAGCTATGAATCATTCTGGACTTCCAAATGAGAAGAGAAGGGAACAATATTCTATTGAGTCCTTCATGAGGCAACGTCCACCTTCTTTCAGTGGGTCTTATGATCCACTTGTTGATGAACAATGAATCAATACCACTGAAAATATATTTTCAGTTCTTCAATGTTCTGAACATGATAAAGTCATATTAGTAGTATATCGTTTGGAAGGTGAAGCTGATCAATGGTGAAATCTTATCAAGAATACGAGGCCAAGAGATGAAATTGAGTCCATGGAATGGGATTTGTTCAAGAACATATTTTTCAATATGTACTTCCCTCATATTCTTCGAACAATGATGGAGAAGGAGTTTCTTGAACTAAAGAAAAAGCATGGTGAATCTGTTGGTATATACGAAGATAATTTTACAAGGCTTTCAAGGTATGCATCTGGCTTTATCATCCAACCTGAAAGTAAAGTTGATCGATTCTTCAGTGGCATAAAACCAAATCATCGAAGGGCATTATCTATAAGAGACTTCAGTAGCTATGAAGAAATTGTGTGTTGTGCTATTAAGGTAGAAATGGAAGTTGGTGTTACATATCCATCTCATGGTTTTGACAAGAAACGAAAGATGGAGTTCAAGGAGAAATCTCAGAATAATGGTGAAAACAGGATGAATGTTTCCTTATGCTCAATGTGTGGAAAGAAGCATGGTGGAGATTGTCTTAAAGGGACTAGAAAATGTTTTAAGTGTGGAAAAGAAGTTCATCTAGAAGCTGAGTGTCAAAGTAATGGAAAAAGGGTTTCTAATGGTGTGAATAAAGAAAAGACTGCAGAGAACGCACCAACAACACTTCAATGCTTCAAGTGCAATGAAATGGGGCATTATGCTAATCACTGCCCTAATCCAAGGGTTAATGATGATCGACATGAGCAACCACTTAAGGAAAAGGACAAAGGGAAGTCACATGTGATCACTATTGGCAATGTTGAATATGGAAACGATGTGGTGGAATTATTAAGTGTTTATGTAGTGGGATTCCAAAATAATGTTGTATATAGTATCGTGGAATATTGGAATATTTATGTATTGGTCTATTGTGGTTTTCAATAATTTTATGGTACCGGTAACCATGGAAAGTGATTGAGATGTTTTTGGTAAGCAGATGATATGCGCATAATGAAGGGATAAGAAGATAATGAGATGTTTGATTGTATTCATGAGCTCATGATTTATATAAGGACTAAGTGATATCATGGTTGGAGTATAAAGAATTCTGAGGATTTTGGTTTGTCGAAATTGTTAACTTTTGACTGCATTCATGTTTTCCCTAAGGTTCAATGGGTATTCATTCTTCAAGAGAATACATGATTAAGGTATTCACGTGTTTTTAATTTGACCAATAAGATATATCTTATGATATATGGGGGATAAATGATGGCATTAACGTGATTTTTATGTGACATTTCAAGTAATCATTTTCTTTATACTATGAGCTTGGACCAAAGTATTTTAGTTAAGCCTAAAGATTGGAATGGATTATGTTGGACATAAGTTAGTATTGTTTAGGGATAGAAATTTTTTCGATATTATTGATGGGATGTTATAGTAATATAGATTTATAAAAAGGAAAACCTATAGGACGGGCAATATCCCATCGCGTCGGACAAGGCTGTGGGAGTCGAACCCACAACCGAAGTGTGACTAGCCTTTATCGCCTACCATTGGCCTACATAAAGTCCCTGGTTAGTAAAAACTAGTTTTATTTTATTACGCGGTATGATATATGAAGTATAAGTTCATTTTTTGAATCGTATAGGATTAACCTCACCATAGATGGACTTATGTATATTTGATAACTTTTGCTAACCTTTTGTTTGAAACTGATGGAATGACCATCATTCTATCAAATGATCTGTTAAAACTTCACAAATAACAAATTAAACTTCATTTATTTAAGATATTAAGTGGAAATTGTTCAAAGCACGAACAAAATTCAGATTGTACCAAAATAAAGTAAGTATTTATTCTAATTCAAATTCTTCAACTTTACGGAAATGATCTTGAAAACCAAAAATGTTGTCCTAGTGCCCTTATATCTGATGAATCAGATGGTACCATAGATCATCACAAATTTTTGGCTTTGTGATTATTGGATTTTTCATAGCCATGTTCTCTACGAATCTCCATCAGAACATGACGGTTAGATTTCTCTTCCATATCCATATTTTCACCTATGTTCTCCTATATGGAAACCCAATGATTAGTTAATTTTGGTAACCGTTACGTTTCATACTTTAGTTTTTTAAGCCAAGTTTTGGTATTCCTTTTTACAATGTGGGTTTCTATTAATGAATCTTTCGAGTAGTAAACCATTTATAACCCCAACGAATTTCGAGGGAGAAATTCATTTTAATGGGGGTAGAATGTAACACCCCAAGATTTTATGAAAAATATTTTTTTTTAATTTCATTAATGTCTTGTGTTGTATGCTACACCAAAAGGAGCTTTCACAACACGCATCCCTGATTTTTCTTGCATTACACGCAAGCGCGACCTTCCACTATAGCGTCTGTTGTACCCAATACCGAGTTTCGCTAACCAACGATATGCTATTAAAATATTATTAAAACTAGCCGTAATGAATAGTAATACCCACTTTTTGAAATTTTATAAATTTTATTTTTGAAAATGGACTTCATTTTTGGATTTAGAATATCGAAATTAGACTAGGGTGAAATTTTGGTATTTTTCTGAAAACATTCAATTTTTGATGAATAGTGAAAACACTGGGATACTATTTAAAAACCATCTTTTTGTTTAAATAATTATTTATTTTATTTAAATTTATTTTAGGTCAAAATTGATACCTAATACCTCCATAAGTTCAATGTAATTCATTGGAGTCATTTTATAATAATTTTAGATATGTAAAAATTTTATTGAATTTTTGACCGTCTTTTACCCACCTCCTAGGAGAATTTTCAAATATACATAAAACATAATTTTACCGCTTTTTTGAATGAAATTTTAAAAATCCGAGAGACACAGTTGATTTTAGTAAGTAAAATGTGGTTGAATGAGATAAAAATAATTTTTGGTGAATAGTACTTTTTACTTTTTTTTACCACGGTTAAAAGTAAATAGGGTAATTAAGGGTAAAATGATATTATTATTACCCTAACACATGTCTTAATTCTATTGGATAAGTTCAATTTGACCAAAAACAACATTAGGTATAAAATATGACCATTTAGGCCTACTAGGATTAGATTAGGACATTTAATATTAATTTCTTTAAAGAATGGTTAAAATAGTTAAAATCAAAGTTTAATAACTAAATAATTTTTAATATAGGTTTATACATAATATAAATTCGACTATAAATATTCATTATAAAGTTAAAAGATTTCCTACATAATGATATTTTATTTTTCATTTTTAGACATGAAATAAGTTAATTTATTTACGACACAATGATAATGCAGTAATTATCTTATTAATGAAATATTGACATAATTGATGTTATAAATACCAAAATAAATGTAATTTGAGACTTTTTATGAATTTAAATAATTTTATATGTTAATATGAAATGTTAGTATTGATTTAGTTAACTTTTTTCGAACTAGTCATTCTTTCAAGATTTTCACAAAAATCAATTACCAAATAGTGTCAAAATTATCATAAAATAGTTTTTAAAATAAATATTATATTATTAATTGTTATTTTATTCCTAAAAATCTAAGGTTCGTCCAAATGACATAGATAAGGTTATATATATTAATAATAAAGAACTTGGGGTTCTTTTGTCTTGTCATAGTAAGTTTATTAACATTATAGTGTAATAAAACAAGAAGACACCGTAAAAGTAAAATTATTTAACTCAAAATTAAATCTAAATGATAAGGTTAAAATAGAAACCTAAACATGTCTAAATTCTATTGGATGAGAGTATTTCGACCCATCCCCACCTTAACTTCGATATAAATAAATTTGGAGCTATTAAAAACTGAATATGACTTTATAATAAAATAATATTTTTAGTTTTTCCAAAGATGCCCCTCTCCTCCCTTATAAAAGGGCACCTCCTCCCTCTCTTCCTCACACCACATTTAGCCTTCAAGATCAGCCAAACCCTTTCAAATTCTTTTCTCCACTTCCCTAGAAACATCCTAGAGGTCCTAGTCTTCTTCAAATACCAATTTCAGTGCCCTAAGAAGAAGTCTCAAAGAGGCGCTTCAAAGAAGAGGTAATGTCCGTTACCGATTCTTTCAAATTTATTTCTTCTTCCACTTCTTCTTATTTAGTTGTTTCATAAGGAAGTAATAACATCAGTATAACTCATATACTGGTATGCTATTATAAGTATGAAACAACCCTATTTCACCATCTATCTATCCAACGGAAAATGAAATCACCGTGCGTGCGTACGTACGGAATACCGTCTCCACGCCGTGGTGTAATCTATTTTCCACCACCACCTTAATTTGATGGGTATAATGGTGTAAATAATAACTATATATGATTATTGTAAAGTGATATTGATTCTGGAATAGTATACATACACTCCAATACAATCCCACGGTCATGGGAACGATATCATCACTCGTGCGTACGTACGGAATACCGTCTCCATGATGTGATGCGACTCGTTATACATGATCTTCATTGAATAATGATTATATAAATGAATTGAATGAATAAATATGATATATATTACACTAATGACATTCTGGAAATGAGGTATCTATATCCTAAAGAGAAGAATAAGAATTTATTCGACAAAACACGCATAAGAACAAAAAGTAATAAACACCCAAATAACAAGTAGCAATGAAATATTACTAATAAGAAGATACGAATATGGCCATATATGATATTATAACAAAGAGTATGATTCTGAAATAAGTCAATGACATTATTTAAATCATTATACAGGAGGTTCGGACACTTACAAAGAAAATCGGACCTAAGGTAAGGAAAATATCACAATCTCATTTTTATCCGAGATTGTTTATACTTTAGAATTTTTGGGGTGTATTTTACCATCCACATCCATGTATCCTCAATATGTAATATTATTTCCATCTACCTAAAATTTTTTAAATCCAATTTTACCCTTCGGTGAGTTTTTAGAAAATGATATGAAAGGAATCTTTTGTCGTTTTTCGTATGAGGTACTTTTTTAATTTTCCGACAAAAGTACGAGAAGAATGTTTTTTTTAACTTATAGGACATGAATGGATTTTTAAAACATTATTTCCAAGAAGCTTCCTTTACATGTTTTCAAGTTTATTTTTTATCAACTTATTTTAGTTTAAATTTGCATGACATGTGAAGAGAGGAAAAATGTTTTTGAAGTAGAAAGGATATTTTCTTCAAGAATGGAGTTCAAGTGTTTTATCTAAGAGAATATAGTGTTCTATTTATATCCCTATTATTACATGGATTTTATTATGTTGTGATGATAATATTTTTATGAACTCCTTTATCCTATATGAATTGTTTTATGATGTCATGATGATGTTTAAGATTCCCATTTTTATTACATGGGTTATGCAATGATGTATGATTTATGATTTTGTGGCACACATAATAATGGTATCATTATGAGATGGGTGGGACCTATATCCCCCTCCAATGCATGGGGTAAATATTTTAAATCTCATGAGATAGGCATGGCTGGAATGGCAGGTTAAACTGGTTCAGTGAAACAAGACTAAAATGAAGAGTGAACTCGGTTCAGAAATGGACTTTTTCCACTAAGATAGTCTTGGAAATGAGTCTTGACTAATAAGAAATTATTCTATATGATTATGTGTGTATACCACAAAGTTTCATGTTTTATGTTATGATTATTGGGATTACATTTCATTACTATGATTTATCCCATGTTATGATATTATGATCTCTTTTGCAGGTTATGATTTCCAAAATGTTATGTTCTTATGAATATGATGTGACTGATATTTCTTTTGATTACCCTTACTGAGCATTTGAGCTCACCCTTTTATGTTTTCTTTTCCCCAGGATAAAAAGAATGGTTTTAGGTAAGAAAAAAAAGTTAAGATTTTTATGGGAGATGTTGAAGATCTTTCACCACGATTAGAAGATTATATTTCGAGTTTCCAAAGACACTAAACTATTACGGTCCTTGTGTGTGTGTTTTTGTTATGTACTAAGTATTCCGAAAAAGTAATGTAATGTCCATGTACGTCAAGATTAGGGTCTTTATATTCGCGGCACCCAAGCTAGGATTATAACAAATTCCCAATAATTCATATTATCCAATATATTACATCCAAATAGTAATGTAACAAAATAAACCACCTCTAATTCTGCTTTGTGATGACCCAGACTATGATTCCACTTAAGGGGTGCCCTGAGCCCAGTAGGCCACAGGGCCTCAAGCGCGTCTTCCCAAATTCGAAAGGCTTCTGACTAGAAATGAGGGACTAGGGTGTGTTTATGGGAAGACTATTCACTCCTTAGTAACTATAACACATCAAAAGAAATATAAACTAGAAGTAAACAGTGGAATAAATATAATTAAACAGTGGAAGAAAACAGATGAAATAAATAAATGAGAATTACCATAACTATATCAACATAATAAATGATTGTGTAATGTCATGTCACTAGAAAACTAGAATCATGGAAACACACAATAAGCATAAAATGTTCCACATGGTAAAAGAAAAACAAAGGTACACCAAACATCCCGAGATCCAACTCGGCCATCTGCTATCAAGATCCACCCTAACTGCGCACAATCAAGTATTGGAAGTTGTTTTATTCCCTTTGTCTATATTTGGAACCATGTAATCTACTCTAGGAACCAAATAGTGCCTAGAGAGTGTGTGAGACAAATCTTAGTGGTCCACCACTAATTTGGTCACTAAAATCCAGCCCATGTAATGGATTATAGTAGTTTGAAAACATGCATAAATACTGTAAATCAAGAAATACAATATAATTAAATAACCAAGTACTTTCTTCATCCCACAAATGGTGTCTGAACATGTAAACAGTTCATAGATTATGCAGTTAAAAATTCTTGTTGATAGGCCATGTGAGGCATATCCAGCAATGACATCACCTCATGATAGTATAAGTAGTGACGGTCCCATGGAATAACATGGAAACCTAAACATGATATCCAGTTATGGAGTTAGAGGGTAATAAAAAATGTAATGTAAATCTCATGGAATGCTAACTCAATAGTATCTGATTTTAGCTAAAGGGTTTGAAGTATAATCCAAGGAGTGTAATCTATGTCCTTCCACAATAAGACCCCTACAATGTGTAAGGTAATCGACCAAGGTAAAATAGTACGAATCAAGGATAGTGTCCTATGGGATTTCATCATGGGACCTACTAGTCAATGCTGGATCCAAGGAGTGTATCTGAGGTATCATGTAATAATGAAAATGACCCTACAGTAGTATAGTGGGCATATGAGGAATAGATAAGAACCGGAGTCTGGGTGGGTATCAACCTAATCAAACCGCATCCTTGAATCTGAATGGGGTTCCTGAGACCAACAAAATTCTCCATTCAGAATCCAAGGTTATATCAATTAATTCCATTCGTATTTGATATTGAAATCATGTCATAATTCATTTGATTTATGTCTTTCATTACTTTTGTGTTGATAGGTCACGTAGAGTGGAAACCATTTATTTATTGGTCCATGCCTTCTATTCCATTAGTGTGGATAGGCCAAGTAGCGATGTAACCATTTTATCATGTCTTAATTAACCATTAAGATATATCAATTATAGAGGTTCATTATGCTACCTTCTATTAACATGGAAATCGGTGCTATGGAAATGTAACCTTAATTCAAACTCATTTTTTAAGGCCAATATATATACTTAGAATATATGACATTCGAAATTTCACATTTAATAAAAATTTGGAACACTTACTCTAGGGGGATCAAATTTTGAGAATACATGGTAAATTCCATTATGCAATTCTCATTAACCTCAACTAATTTATTATGGAAAGGCTCACCTTTAGAAATGCCATGAAAATTCACACCCGAATAGTGGCTCAAAAGTACCGAAACACTAAAACCCCCAATTGGCATAACCTTCAACATGAGACCGATGGAGTTGTAGGTGTAACCGCTAATAACTAATCACATATTTATAAAGATCATAACCATTGGATTCTATCAAGTATAATGATGGCATGTAAATTTTATAAATGAATTCCAACAAAACTGGTGGACCCCACACAAACATTCCAATATCAACGAACTTTAGGGATGAGTTATAGACCATTGACCTTAGGGTTATATGATCCTTCTCTTCTGGTATAGGCCCTTGATTTGCCTCGGATCAGTGTAGATCTAAGAAAAGTTGAAAAATTATCACATGGAGATATATTGGTCAATATTGAAAGAGTATAATAATGGATCAAGATTACTCAATATAACATAAACTTGTATTATGGATGAAGGGGTGGATTAATAGATCCTTAAGGGAAAACTGGAAAAATTACCCAGAAAAAACAGCTTGTGCTCATTTTGTCTTCATGGTTTTTCAAACCGTGTGAAAACCGTGTGAAATGGATCTACCCGAACAGTTTAGTCTGCACTATTTGTCAAACCATCACAAACCATGCACAAGTACCTAGGTTGAAGGGGTGCTCGCATGGTTAGGCTGCATGGTCATGCACCAACCATGCGAGGTGGCTCTCTCTAAAAAAACCATATGTATGGTTTTCCAAACAATGCGAAAATCCCTCATAGTTTTCTATAAATCATGCGCAGAGTCAGTTTTCTCCAAAAAGATGGGTTTTGGGCTTTGAATATGCCAAAAAAACCCTCATAACCTTTATTAAATCCTTAGTAATCCATATTAGTTCCAAACTAAATATTTAGATAGAAAATTAATGGATAAATACCTGAGTTAAAAACTGGTTTCTTACCATTTTTTCCTCCTTTAATAATTTGTTTTTACTACATTATTCAATGATAGGGAAAGTTAATTGAGAATAACAACAAGATATTTCATTCATTATCCCATAACATTTGGATAATCTTGAGTACAATTGAATCATTTCCAATCACATTAATTGTTAAGGTAGTTCATTTGAGATCTATTCATTAACTAAAAATAATAAATATAGTTTGATTAAAACTAATCCAAATAGGAAAACCACATAATTAAGGGAAATTACTTATAAAATTTCAATCTTGTCTAACTTAGGTTTTATCCTAGGTTATTTAAGACTGTCAGATAAACTCTTGGCTTTTAACTTATACTTAGACTTATCCTCAGGGTAACTGCACATTTTTTCTCATCCTAGTTTCCAAAGGATAACTAGGACTTACTCTAATAAAAATTATAACTATCTATATTTTTCATACATAGATATTACTTCCAAATAAAAGAATATTTATTACATAAAATAAAACCCCCAAGGCAAGAACATATATGTTTAGTGTCTATATAATCTTGGAAACGTAAAAACATTTTCATAAAATATCTATGTCATCTCCCACTAATTCCTTCATTTCTAAAACCCTTTTTGAAACATCTTATGTAATATTCTTGTTCATGTCCTTTGTAAAATATAAATAATAAAGGGTGGTATTAGATGATAAGTAATATTAAATAAGGGAGATATCAATCATATCATACTCATAAGACAAAGGAACATTATCTTAACATTTGAAAATTGAATCCTATATATACGAGATCATGATATCATATCAGGGGATAAACCATAGAAGTTATTAAAGAACATATTCCTAGAGATGATAACGAAAGAAATGGAATCTACGGAATGAAAATAATCATAGAATATAATTTCCATTTTAGTTAAGGATCATTACTAAGACTATCATAGTGGAAAATGTCCTTTACTAAACAGGGTTTAGTCACCATTGCATCCATGTGTTATTAAACTGAGTTTTCTTCCTATTCTAGTCTTGTATTATTGAATCGAGATCCTTTCATGTTCCAATCCAGTTGATAACATGAGAAATAAATCATAATACAATGAATTGGATGGTGTTATAGGTCGAAAACATCACATAATTAAAACCATACGTATGTGTGCCACAAGAACATTAATCACTCATCATATTGTAACCCATATAATAAAATGGGTTTTATAAACATCATTCAATCATAAAATAACCCATGGAAAACAATGGATTTCATAAATATCATTCCATTAGAAACAGAAACAAATGATAAGAATAATAATGATAGTATCCTTAAAAATATCCCCATAAATCATAATTAACATTAAAAAAGTTATCATTGCGGGAAAATAATTTTGAGAGATCGCTTAAAAATAATTCATGAGGAAAATATCCCTTTTTCTTCGAAAACATTTACTTTTCTTAAAATGACTTGCAACATTAAAAGAAAAAAATATTAAAAAATAACCATTGTATGATTATAAGTTAATCCTTAACTAATTAAGACATTATGAAAGTGGTAAATCCATCCATTTCATATAAATAAATAAAAATTATTATCGCACATTTTCCATATATGTCAAAAAAGTACCTCGTAAGGATAATGAAAAATAAATTCCTTTAAAACTATTTAGTAAATTTCATGAATGGATAAAAATTAATTTAAAAAATTCTTAAATAATAATAAGAATTTTTTTGAATACATTTAAAATACATTTTTACATTGATGCCAAATATTCCGCTATGAATACTTATATATGAACAATCTCGAATATAATGAGATTATGAAATTAACCATTACCTTAGGACTGATTTCCTTTATACGTATATAAAATTCCTATATAATTGATTAATGAATTTTTCTAATTCATTCCATAACAATATATATATATATATATTATCATATATGATTATCTTATATCCTTTTTTCTTATAATTTCATTATTACCCTTCTTTTGGTTGTTATTTGCTTCTTTTTCCAATGCATGTTTTGTCATATAAATCCAAGTTCCTAGGCGTAGTATATAGTTCCATAATTTAAAAAATTATATTAATATTATACATACCATATATATTCATTTTATACATTTATATAATCATTATGTAATGGTGATCTTGGAAAATTAATCGCATTGCATCGTGGAGACAGTAGGTTGTATGTACGCACAAGAGATGATACCATCCCCTTAATAGTAAAATGTTAAGAAAGTGGATGATATATATTTTTTAAATAAAAAATATAATATTATTATAAATATATATAAATATATATTATTTCCATCATTATATCCATCCAAATAAAGTGGTGGTGAAAAACAGATTTCACCACATCTTGGAGACGGTAAGTTGTATGTATGCACAAGTGTCACATTTATTTTTTGTAAAATGGTTAAAATGTGTAATATGGTTGTTACATAATGTAACAGCCCGATATTTTATGAAAAATATTCTTTTTAATTTCATTAATGTCTTGTGTTGTACGCTACACCAAAAGAAGCTTGCACAAAACGCATCCTTGACTTGCCTTGCATTACATGCAATCGCGACCTTCCTCGATAGCATGTGTAGTACGTAATAACGAGTTTCACTAAACAACAATATGCTATTAAAATATTATTAAAACTAGCCGTTATGAATAGTAATAACCACTTTTTGAAATTTTTTAAATTTTATTTTTCAAAATGGAATTCATTTTTGGATTCGTAATATCGAAATTAGCTTAGGGTGAAATTTTGGTACTTTTCGGATAACTTTCATTTTCTGATGAATAGTGAAAATTACTAAATTATAATTAAAAACAACCTTTTTAATCGAAATAATTAATAGTGATAAATTATTAATTTGAGTGGTTTTAAAGTATATTTAGAATATATTTTTACAATTTAATACAATGTTGTTCATTGGATGTAATTTCACATTTAAACCAGACATAAACAAGTGTCAATCTTTTGATAGTTATTACCTCTTAAGAACACGCTATTTGTTTTGACGACGGGAATTAATTTTTAAATTAATTAATGCAACTGATATGTTTTGAATTTGGTAAAATAGACATCATTTTTGAGTTCATAATATCAAATATAGCTTAGGCCTAATTTTTGGTATTTTTCTGGAAAATTTCATTTTTTTGATGAATAGTGAAACCACTAAGTTGTAGTTAAGAAAAAAGAATTTTTCATAAAAATTAATTTTACCGCTTTTGTGAGTCGAATTTCAAAAATCCAAGAGACACGGTTGATATCAGTAAGTAAAATGGATTTCAATGAGATGAAAATAATTTTTGGTGAATAGTAACTTTTTACTTTTTTTACCATGGTTAAAAGTAAATAGGGTAATTAAGGGTAAAAATGATATTATTATTACCCTAACACATGTCCAAATTCTATTGGATAAGTCTAATTAGACCAAAAACAACATTAAGAATAAAATATGACCATTTAGGCCCACATGGATTAGATTAGGACATTTATTATTAATTTATTTAAAGGAGGGTTAAAATAGCTAAAATCAAAGTTTAATAAGTAAATAATTTTTAATATAGGGTTATACATAAGATAAATTCGAATATAAATCATCATTATAAATTTAAAAATATTTCCTACATAATGGTATTTTATTTGTAATTTTTATACATTAAATAATTTAATTTATTTATGACACAAAGATGATGCAGTAATTATCTTATTAATGAAATATTGACATAATTGATGTTATAAATACCCAAATAAATGTTATTTCAGACTTTTTATGAAATCAACTAATTTTATAGGTTAATATGACATGTTATTATTGATTTAATTAACGTTTTTCGAACTAATAATTTTTTTATGATTTTCACAAAAATCAATTACAAAATAGTGTCAAAATTGACATAAAATAGTTTTTAAAACAAATATTATATTATTAATTGTTATTTTATTCCTAAACATCTAAGGTTCGGCCAAATGACTTATATAAGGTTATATATATTAATAATAAACAACTTGGGGTTCTTTTGGCTTCTTATAGTAAGTTTATTAACCTTATAGTATAAGAACACAAGAAGACAAGGTAAAAGTAAAATTATTTTACATAATGTTAAATCTAAATGATAAGGTTAAAAATAGGAACCTAAACTTGCCTAAATTATATTGTATGAGAGTATTTCGACCCATCCCAAACTTATCTTCTAAATGAATCAATTTGGAGCTATTTAAAACCGAATTTGACTTTATAATAAAATAATAGTTTTAGTTATTCCAAAGGTGCCCCTCTCCTCCCTTATAAAAGGGCACCTCCTCCCTCCCTTCCTCACACCACTCTGAGACTTCATGCTCGACCAAACCCTGACAAATTCCCTTATCCACTTACCTAGAAACATCCTAGAGGTTCTGGTCTTCCTCAAAGACCAATTTTAGTGCCCTAAAAGGAGATCTCAAAGAGGCGCTTCAAAGAAGATGTAATGTCCATTACCGATTCTTTCATCTTTATTTCTTCTTCCACTTCTTCTTATTAGGATGTTTCATTATGAAGTAATAACATTAGTATCACTTATATATTTATATGTTATTATAATTATGAAACAACCTTATTTCACCATCTATCCATCCTACGGAAAACGAAATCACCACGCGTGCGTACGTACGGAATACTGTCTCCACGCCGTGGTGTAATCTATTTTCCACCACCACCTTACTTGGATGGCTATAATGGTGTACATAATAACTATATATGATTATTGTAAAGTGATATTGATTCTAAAATAGTATACATATACTCCAATATAATTCCACGATCACAAGAATGATATCATCGCTCGTGCGTACGTACGGACTACCGTCTCCACGACGCGATGAGATTCATTCTCCACGTTAACCATTCATGAATGCTTATAAAGTATATATAATAATTAATAATGAAATAAATGACATAATAATGATTCTGGATTTATGTGTATATATATGTATTTCATCTACTTAATTCCATTCAACTCAATAAGGAAAAAAAACAGCATTCATGCGTACGTACGATCTACTGTCTCCATGAACGGTGTATTTATTTCCATTTACTGATATATATATATATATATATATATATATATATATTCTGAATATATATTATATATAAATCATGTTTTATATTATGTAATTAATTAATCATTATCTAAGTAATCATATGAATAATTACAAGTCAAAACACGGACGACAAATGAAACGATTTTACCCAAAATGCTCTTTAACATGGAATTTACAAAAGAACGGGTAATATAAAGCCATAAGTGAACCATATATGATATCATAACAATGAGTATGATTCTGGAATAAGTCAATGACATTATTTAAATCATTATACAGGAGTTTCGGACATATACGAAGAAAATCGGACCTAAGGTAAGGGAGAATATCACAATCTCATTTTTATCCGAGATTGTTTATACTTTGGTATTTACTGGGGTGTATTTTATCATCCAAATCCTTGTTTGATCAATATGTAATTTTATTTCCATACACATAAAATTGTATAAATCCAATTTTACCCTTCGGTTTGTTTTTAGTAAAATATATGAAAGAAATCTTTTTTCGTTTTTCGTACGAGCTACTTTTTGACTTTTCCGACAAAAGTACGAGAAGAATTTTTTTTAACTTCTACGCCAAGAATGGATTTTTAAAACATTATTTCCAAGAATATTCTTTTACAATTTTTGAAGTTTATTTTTAATCAACTTCTTTAAGATTAAAATTGTATGACATGTTAAGAAAGGAAAATGTTTTTGAAGTAGAAAGGATATTTTCCTCAAGAATAGAGTTCTAGTGTTTTATCAAAATTATTTTCCATCTAAGATAATAAAGGGTTCTGTTTCTATCACTATTATTACATGGATTTGATTATGTTGTGATGGAAATATTTTTATGAATTCCTTTATCCTTTATGAATTTTTTTATGATGTCATGATGATGTTTAAGATTCCCATTTTTATTACATGGGTTATGCAATGATGTATGATTTATGATTTTGTGGCACACATAAGAATGGTATCATTATGAGATGGGTGGGACCTATATCTCCCTCCAATGCATTGGGTAAAGATTTTATATCTCATGAGATAGACATGGCTGGAATGGTAGGTTATACCGGTTCAGTGAAACAGGACTGAAACAAGGAGTGAACTCGGTTCAGAAATGGACTTTGTCCACTAAGATAGTCTTGGAAATGAGTATTGACTAATAAGAAATGATTCTCTATGATTATGTCTGTATTCCACAATGTTTAATGTTTTAAGTTATGATTATTGGGATTACATTTCATTACTATGATTTATCCCATGTTATGAAATTATGATCTCTTTTACAGGTTAAGATTTCCAAAAGATATGTTCTTATGAATATGACGTGATTGATATTTCTTTTGTTTACCCTTACTGAGAATTTGAGCTCACCCTTTTATGTTTTCTTTTCCCCAGGACATAAAGAAAGGATTTAGCTTTAAAAAAAGAAGATCTTTATGGGAGATGTTGAAGATCATTCACCACGATTAGAAGATTATATTCCGAGTTTCCAAAGACACTAAACTATTACGGTCCTTGTGTGTGTGTTTTTGTTATGGACTATGTATTCCGCCAAAGTAATGTAATGTCCATGTACGTCAGGCTTCGGGTCTCTACAGTTGGTATCAGAGGAAAGGTTTAGTCAACCTTTGGAAATTAGGATGCGAAAACATTAGTGAGATCCCTAGAGATATTTCTAAGGTATGTCTAGGAATGTCCCTAAGGATAAGTATACGTATAGGATACAGTCCTAGAACTACGATAACAATCATAGAATTTAAAATAAGATGTTAGATATTGAGGATACTCCCCTTTTATTATGTTGTTTTCCCTAGCATGATTTTTTCCTCTCACACTATTCTTTTTGGGTTTTAGACGATGGCTGGAACCCGAAGGAACCGTGGTGATCAATGCAATGGACAATGTAATGATTGTCCTCCTGAACAAACAAATGTTATGGGAGATGGAGTGAAAAATCTTATTGCTATAATTACACAAGTTATGAATCATTCTGAACTTCCAAATGAGCAGATAAGGGAACAATATTCTATTGAGGCCTTCATGAGGCAACGTCCACCTTCTTTCAGTGGGTATTCTGGTCCACTTGTTGCAGATCAATGTTTCAGTACTACTGAAAATATATTTTCAGTTTTTCAATGTTCTGAACATGATAAAGTCATCTTAGCAGTATATCATTTGGAAGGTGAAGCTGATCAATGGTGGAATCTTATCAAGAATACGAGGCAAAGAGATGAAATTGAGTCCATGGAATGGTATGAGTTCAAGAACTTATTTTTCAATAAGTACTTACCTCATATTCTTTGAACAAAGATGGAGAAGGAGTTTCTTGAACTAAAGAAAAAGGATGATGAATATGTTGGTATATATGAAGCGAATTTTACAAGGCTTGCAAGGTATGCATCTGGATTTATCATCCAACCTGAAATTAAAGTTGATCGATTATTCAGTGGCTTAAAACCAAATCTTCGAAGGGCATTAGCTATAAGAGACTTCAATAGCTATGAAGAAATTTTGCATTGTGCTATCAAGGTAGAAATGGAAGATTCTGTTACTTACCCATCTCATAGTTTTGACATGAAACGAAAGATGGAGTTCAAGGAGAAATCTCAGAATAATGGTGAAAAGAGGATGAATGTTTCCTTATGCTCAAAGTGTGGAAAGAAGCATGGTGGATAATGTCTTAAAGGTACTAAAAATGTTTTAAGAGTGGAAAAGAAGGTCATCGAGCAGCTGAGTGTCGAAGTAATGGAAAAAGGGTTTCTAATGATGTGAATAAAGAAAAGACTGCATAGAACGCACCACCAACTCTTCAATGCTTCAAGTGCAAGGAAATGGGGCATTATGCTAATAGATTCCCTAATCCAAGGGTTAGTGATGATCGACAAAAGCAACAACTTATGTCAAAGGACAAAGGGAAGTCACATGCGATCACTATTGGCGATGTTGTATATGACAACGATGTGGTGTAATGATTAAGTGTTTATGTAATGGGATTCCAAAATAATGTTGTATATAGTATCGTGGAATATTGGAATATTTATGTTTTGGTCTATTGTGGTTTTGAATAATTTTATGGTACCGGTAACCATGAAAAGTGATTGAGACATTTTTGGTAAGCAGATGATATGCGCATAATGAAGGGATAAGAATATAATGAGATGTTTGATTGTATTCATGAGCTCATGATTGATATAAGGACTAAGTGATATCATGGTTTGAGGATATAGAATTTTGAGGATTTTGGTATGTGGAAAGTGTCAACTTTTAACTAAATTCATGTTTTCACTAAGGTTCAATGGATACTCATTCTTCAAGAGAATACATGATTAAGGTATTCACATATTTTTAATTTGACCAACAAGATATATCTTATGATATATGGGGGATAAATGATGGCATTCAGGTGATCATTTTCTTTATACTATGATCTTGGACCGAAGTATTTTAGATAAGCCTAAAGATTGGAATGGATTATGTTGGACATAAGTTAGTATTGTTTAAGGATAAAACTTTTTTGATATTATTGATGGGATGTTATAGTAATATAGCTTTAGAAAAAGGACAACCTGCAGGATGGGCGATAGCCCATCGCGTCGGACAAGGCTGTGGGAATCGAACCCACAACCGAAGTGCGACTGGCCTTTATCGCCTACTACTGGCCTACAGGAAGTCCCTGTTTAGTAGAAACTAGTTTTATTATATTATGTAGTATGATATATGAAGTATATGTCCATTTTAGGAACCATATATGATTAATCTCACTATATATGGACTTATGTATTTTTTGATAACTTTTCTAACCTTTTTTTGAGACAGATGGAATGACCCATCATTCGGTCACATGATCTGCTAACACATCACGAATGACAAATTCAACTTCATTTCATTAAGAGATGAAGTGAAAATTGTCCAAAGAACGACAAACGGTGAGACTATACCAAAATCATGAAAGTATTTCTTCTAATTCCAATTTCAACAACTTTAGGGAAATGATCTTGAAAACCAAAAATGTTGTCCTAGTGCTCTTATATATGATGAATCAGATGGTACCTTAGATCGTCACAAATTTATGGATTTGTGATTGCTGGCTTTTCCAAATCCATGTTCTCTACCCCTCTCCATCAGAACATGATGGTTAGATTTCTCTTCCATATCCATATTTTAACCTATGTGGAAACCCATTGATTAGTTTATTTGGGTAGCAGTTACGTTTCATACTTTTGTTTTTAAAGATCGGTTTTGGTATTCCATTTTACGATGTGTGTTTCTATTAAATAAACTTTCAAATAGTAAACCATTTATAACCCCGATGAATTTTGAGGGCGAAATTCATTTTAAGGGGGGTAGAATGTAACAGCCCGAGATTTTATGAAAAATATTCTTTTTAATTTTCTTAATGTCTTGTGTTGTACGCTACACAAAAAGGAGCTTGCACAACATGCATCCTTGACTTGCCTTTCATTACACGCAATCGTGACCTACCTCGATAGCGTGTGTAGTACGCAATAACGAGTTTCACTAAACAACAATATGCTATTAAAATATTATTAAAACTAGCCGTTATGAATAGTAAGAACCACTTTTTGAAATTTTGTAAATTTTATTTTTCAAAATGGAATTCATTTTTGGATTCATAAAATAGAAATTATCTTAGGGTGAAATTTTGGTACTTTTCGGATAACTTTTATTTTCGGATGAATAGTGAAAATTACTAAATTTTAATTAAAAACAACCTTTTTAATCGAAATAATTAATAGTGATAAATTATTAATTTGATTGGTTTTAAAGTATATTTAGAATATTTTTTTACAATTTAATACAATGTTGTTCATTGGATGTAATTTCACATTTAAACCAGACATAAACAAGTGTCAATCTTTTGATAGGTATTATCTCTTAAGAACACGCTATTTGTTTTGACGATGGAAATTAATTTTTAAATTAATTAATGCAACTGATATGTTTTGAATTTTGTAAAATAGACATCATTTTTGAGTTCATAATATCAAATATATCTTAGGCCTAAATTTTGGTATTTTTCTGGAAACATTCATTTTTTTTGATGAATAGTGAAACCACTAAGTGGTTGTTAAGAAAAATGAATTTTTTATAAAACATAATTTTACTGCTTCTGTGCATGGAATTTAAAACATCCGAGAGACACGGTTAATGTCATTAAGTAAAATGTGGTTCAATGAGATGAAAATAATTTTTGGTTAATAGTATCTTTTTACTTTTTTTACCACGATTAAAAGTAAATAGGGTAATTATGGGTAAAAAATATATTATTATTACCCTAACACATGTCTTAATTCTATTGGATAAGTGTAATTCGAGCAGAAGCAACCTTAGGAATAAAATATGACCATTTAGGCCCACTTGGATTAGATTAGGACATTTATTATTAATTTATTTAAAGAAGGGTTAAAATAGTTAAAATCAATGTTTAATAAGTAACTCATTTTTAATATAGGGTTATACATAAGATAAATTCGACTATAAATCGTCATTATAAAGATAAAAATATTTTATACATAATGGTATTTTATTTTTAATTTTTAGACATTAAATAATTTAATTTGTTTATGACACAAAGATGATGGAGTAATTATCTTATTATTGAAATATTGACATAATTGATGTTATAAATACCCAAATAAATGTAATTTCATAATTTTTATGAAATAAACTAATTTTCTAGGTTAATATGACATGTTTTTTATGATATAATTTACATTGTTCGAACTAATAATTCTGTTATAATTTTCACAAAAATCAATTACAAAATAGTGTCAAAATTGACAAAAAATAGTTTTTAAAACAAATATTATATTATTAATTGTTATTTTATTCCTAAAAATCAAAGGATAGCCCAAATGACTTATATATGGTTATATATATTAATAATAAACAACTTTGGGTTCTTTTGGCTTCTTATATTATGTTTATTAACCTTATAGTATAAGAACACAAGAAGACGCGGTAAAAGTAAAATTATTTTACTTAATGTTAAATCTAAATGATAAGGTTAAAATAGGAACCTAAACTTGTCTACATTATATTGGATGAGATTATTTAGACCCATCCCTGACTTATCTTATAAATGAATCAATTTGGAGCTATTTAAAACCGAATTTGACTCTATAATAAAATAATATTTTTAGTTATTCCAAAGGTGCCCCTCTCCTCCCTTATAAAAGGGAACCTCCTCCCTCTCTTCCTCACACCACTTTGAGCCATCATGCTCGGCCATCCCCTGATAAATACCCTTCTCCACTTCCCTAGAAACATCCTAGAGGTTATTTTCTTCGTCGAAGACCAATTTTTGTGCCCTAAAAGGAGATCTCAAAGAGGCACTTCAAAGAAGATGTAATGTCCGTTACCGATTCTTTCATCTTTATTTCTTCTTCTTCCACTTCTTCTTATTAGGTTGATTCATTTTGAATTAATAAAATCAGTATCACTTATATACTGATATGTTATTATAATTATGAAACAACCTTATTTCACCATCTATCCATCCTATGGAAAACGAAATCACCGCGCATGCGTACGTACGGAATACCGTCTCCACGCCGTGGTGTAATCTATTTTCCACCACCACCTTACTTGGATGGGTATAATGGTGTACATAATAACTATATATGAATATTGTAAAGTGATATTGATTCTGAAATAGTATACATACACTCCAATACAATTCCACGATCATGAGAATGATATCATCGCTCATGCGTACGTACGGACTACCGTCTCCACGACGCGATGAGATTCATTTTCCACGTTAACCATTCATGAATGATTATAAAGTATATATAATAATTAATAATGAAATATATGACATAATAATGATTCTGGATTTATTTGTATATATATGTATGTCATCTACTTAATTCCATTCAACTCAATAAGGAAGCAGCGTTCATGCGTACGTACGGTCGACCGTCTCCCTGAACGGTGTATTTATTTCCATTTACTGATCTATTATATATATATATTCTGAATATATATTATATATAAATCATGTTTTATATTCTGGAATTAAGTAATCATGATCTAAGTAATCATATGAATAATTACAAGTCAAAACACGGACGACAAATGAAACGATTTTACCCAAAACGCTCTTTAACATGGAATTTACAAAAGAACGGGTAATATAAAGCCATAAGTGAACCATATATGATATCATAAAAATGAGTATGATTCTGTAACAATTCAATGACATTATTTAAATCATTATACAGGAGGTTCGGACACATACGAAGCAAATCGGATCTGAGATAAGGGAAAATATCCCAATCTCATTTTTATCCGATATTGTTTATACTTTGGTATTTACTAGGGTGTATTTTATCATCCACATCCGTGTTTGCTCAATATGTAATTTTATTTCCATACACCTAAAAATTTTTAAATCCAATTTTACCCTTCGGTGAGTTTTTAGTAAAATATATGAATGGAATCTTTTTTCGTTTTTCGTACGAGGTACTTTTTGACTTTTCCGACAAAAGTACGAGAAGAATGTTTTTTTGAACTTATATGGCATGAATGGATTTTTAAAACATTATTTCCAAGAATATTCCTTTAAAATTTTTCAATTTTATTTTTAATCAACTTTTTTTAGTTTAAATTTTTTTGACATGTTAAGAAAGGAAAATGTTTTTGAAGTAGAAAGGATATTTTCCTCAAGAATGGTGTTCAAGTGTTTTATCAAAATTATTTTCCAACTAAGATAATAAAGGGTTCTGTTTCTATACCTATAATTACATGGATTTGATTATGTTGTGATGGAAATATTTTTATGAATTCCTTTATTCTATATGAATTGTTTTATGATGTCATGATGATGTTTAAGATTCCCATTTTTATTACATGGGTTATGCAATGATGTATGATTTATGATTTTGTTGCACACATAAGAATGGTATCATTATGAGATGGGTGGGACCTATATCTCCCTCCAATGCATTGGGTAAAGATTTTATATCTCATGAGATAGACATGGCTGGAATGGTAGGTTATACCGGTTCAGTGAAACAGGACTGAAACGAGGAGTGAACTTGGTTCAGAAAGGGACTTTGTCCACTAAGATAGTCTTGGCAATGAGTCTTGACTAATAAGAAATGATTCTCTATGATTATGTGTGTATACCACAAAGTTTAATGTTTTAAGTTATGATTATTGGGATTACATTTCACTAATATGATTTATCCCATGTTATGAAATTATGATCTCTTTTGCAGGTTAAGGTTTCCAAAAGATATGTTCTTATGAATATGATGTGATTGATATTTCTTTTGTTTACCCTTACTGAGCATTTGAGCTCACCCTTTTATGTTTTCTTTTCCCCAGGACATAAAGAAATGATTTAGGTTTAAAAAAAGATCTTTATGGGATATGTTGATGATCTTTCACCACGATTAGAAGATTATATTCCGAGTTTCCAAAGACACTAACCTATTACGGTCCTTTTATGTGTGTTTTTGTTATGCACTAAGTATTCCGAAAAAGTAATGTAATGTCCATGTACATCAGGCTTCGGGTCTCTACACATAATCATAATAATATCTCATAATATAGGTTATACTGGATTTATTACTTTAGAATGGAAACAACACATGAGTAGGAAGTATAAGAAGAAATAGTCTTAAAAGAGTCCGTAAAAGAGATCATCTCTTCTTTGGAGACCTCCATCTATATTTCTTCTTAGGGACACTATAGTTGGTATTTATAAAATACAATCACCTCTATAATGTTTATATATAAGTTTAAAAGGAAAATGTTCTAGGTATGGACTAGATTGAAGGCTTGATGTGACGTGAATAGGTGAGGGAGGAGATTCCCTTTTACAATTGATCTGAGGGTCACATTTGGGAATTTATGAAAATATTGATTTATAACAACTTCAATATTAAACCAAATACCCTAAAAATGACATTTATTCAAAAATAATATGACATAGTTCTGTAATATACTAAAAAAATAATTTTTTGAAAATTTATGTTATTTTTTAAGCCTTATCATTTTTATTAACTCTTAGTTAACATATTTTAATTTTTACTAAGGTAAAAAAATTATTATTAAATTATTGTAACATTTAAATATTTTAGATAATAAATGAAAAATTTAGAAAATTTTAGACCATATTATAATTATTCAGTTTTAAAATAAGTTTTGTGGTTTTTAAATAATTTAGTTAATCATTATTTTCCAAAAAATAAATAGTTTCTATTTTGACACTATTTATCTATATGCATTCTTAAAAATATACATAA
Source organism: Viscum album (assembly GCA_963277665.1). NCBI lineage: Eukaryota > Viridiplantae > Streptophyta > Magnoliopsida > Santalales > Viscaceae > Viscum > Viscum album. The sequence goes on from OY728150.1 coordinate 1,598,353,974, forward strand.
TAATTTAACTGTAAAAAAATATTTTATTATATCCCTAATAGGTCAGCTTCATCTATAAAATAAGTTTTTCACTTTAATTTTCTCAAATTAAATTTATTTTAAAAAATTTAATATCATTTATTTGATATTTGTATTAATTAAATAATTATTACATTAGCATTGTGTAATTATTTTATATACATACTTATATACTAAAAATTAAGAATAAAATTCCTTGATGAAGATAAATATTTTATATTTCATAATGATATTTAAATTCGAATTTATCTATTGTATAACCATATATTAAAAATGATATAGTTATTAAAAACATAAATGTGACATCTCTAAATTCCAATTAAATAAATTATTTTAAATTTCATAATTTCACCCAAGTGTCCCAAAACACCAAAAAATATCAATATCATGAAAATATATTTATTAAGTTATTAATTCACAATTTTATTCATTAATAACATACTTTTTTCCTATGTGGAATTATAAGAGATATTAAAGACAAAGAAAATGAAATTTGGTGATTTTCTTTAATTTAAATTTTAAATAACTCATTTATATGGAATAGTGACCATTAAACAATTTATATCAGATACTTAGATATTATGGGTCAAATTAGATTTATCTAATAATTTTTTACACGTGTTACGGTTATTTCATAGTCATTCTAATTTTTTTTACGTAAATTGCCCATTTTAATATTTACTATGGTCAAAAAATTTACCAAGGTTACTATTCATGTTGAACAAAAATGATAGGTACCTACATAGTAAATTTTAAAATTATGAATCCATTTTTCATACCTATTGTTTATATTTCAAAACATAAATGTTTTGAAATTTAATTTTAAATAAAATCTAAAAAAATTCCATGAAAAACTATTTTTCGATAAATGCCCATTTAAAACATAAAATGTTTTTATTATGAATTCTTTAAAAAGGTATTTTTAAAACACCATAATTTGACTATTTTAATTAAAAATTAACAAATTATAATTTAAATCTAATAAAAAATAATATTTTCATCTTGTAAATACATTAAAATAAAATACAATTTTCTATTATTATTTTCACTATTCCATAAAAAGTAATTTTTACATAATTTGGACATGATTAATTCAAAAATATAATCCACTTTCCCTAATTAATACTAGTTAATATTAAATTTAAAAATAATAAAAACATAGTTTTTAGGATTAAATTGATTTTACTAATAAATTTTCATTCATTTTCTAAGCACGTACAGTTATATTTATATTGAGTTGTCCCTTTATGCTTATTTCATATATTAGTTAATCATATTTATTCCCATAAATTTAAAGGATAGGTTATAATTGTAATTTTATACTAATAGGGTCTTAGTGTTTTCTAAAACTCATGACTTCATGCAATTAAATCTATTTAATAATTAAAATTATTTAAAGATGAAAATTAATTAAAATATTAGGGTGTTACCAAAAAAATACTCAAGGATGAGCTGTTATAATGTGAAAATATTGTTAGATATCTTCTTTTTTGAAAGATGTATCAATATTGTTTTCATGTAATTTATTTCCTTATTATGATTGTATTATTTTTTTTGTTTTACTTTGGGGAGTTCTGGGGTAAAATTTAAGAATTGTTAGAATAATTGGGGAACAAAACGGTAGGCACACGGTATTCCCAGTCCATGTACCCAGTATAGAAAAACATTTAAACCTAAATTGAGTGGATTCTCAGGGTTGGTGCATGGTTTTTCAAAACAATTCACCCTCCTAGTAGTAACCATTCAACCCCCTAGTATGAGGAGCACTGTTAGTAGCATGGAAAGGTAAAATCATACACCCCGTATAGGAAATCATGCACGTTGAAATATAAAACCTAAAAATTTAAAAAAAAACCAAAAAAACTAATATTAATCCATAATCATCCCAACTCAGACCTAAACTCATTATTATTAATTTTGAAGGCTCTCGTATGAGCTCCAATACATTATATCCTCAATTCGTGATGAATTGATGATCCACATATGGATCTTCACCTCTCCCTTTAAGATATTCTCATCCCTTATGATTTCCTCCCTTGCTTTTACATTTCTCTCATACATTTAATGGATTATTTTAATTATTGTTAATGGATCTAGTTATAAGTTTTCATTGATCTAATATATTCGATCATGGGTTTATGTTTTGGTTCTATATATCTTTATTTTCGTGATCTTGGTTGTTCTGCTTCAAATATAGATTTTGGTTGGCGAGCATCAATTTATGATGTTCAGGTTGGTTTCCTATTATTAAATTCTAAAAGACTCGATTTAATTATTTATATTTAATTTTGAAATTTTAGTTTCCAGGATTGGGAAATGTATTTATGATTTTAATTATATTAAAGTAAATTACAATGTGATAAATTAATAGGTTAAATTTGTGGATATTGTAAATTGGTTGAGTTGGATTAAATAATTAGTTAATTAATTAATGGAATGCAGTTATTGTGTAAATGTTAGGATATTAGAATTTTTTTTATTTGATTAATTTATAATATTTTGGAGTTTATTGATTAATTTAATGATTAATTGATTGATTATAAGGAATATAGGGGGTTTTTTCTTAACCATGAAGTGTTAATGAATTATATAATTCAAGGGTGGTAAATTTTTTACAATGATTTTTTTATATTATTCCTTCTGATTTGAATATATGAATATTTATTTTCTAATTGAAATGATATTCCCTGATGTGAAGTTTTTTAAATAGATTTAATGATAATTAACTTTGTTAAATGTGATATATGTAAAATTTGTGATTATTTGATAAATGAGTTGGTGGGACACAGAATTGGGATCCCAATACCAATAGGGTGCTAGAAATGGAATTCTAGACCCACAATGCATGCATATTTTTATGAGTGTGGGCACAGACTGATGCTTTAAATCCCACTTTTGTGATGCATGTATTAATGAGTGTGGTACATAGACTGGTTCTTCAATATCCCATTTTTTGATTGTTTTATGATTTGTTTTTATGACATGGGATGATGATTAAAATACCCATGGGGTCCTATCCTTGGCCTTCTAGGCCAAAAATGTTGTCATTGGACTATGGTTAAAATTATCTATGTTATGAAATAAAACATAATGTATTATGTAAGGCCATGTGATAATGATTTATATATCCCTATGTGATATGGTTTAGATTCTGGCATGGGAAAAAGTAGGTATGTATGGGTTGGGTGACTTCATGAACATTGGGGGATAATGTGTTAAATTAAAGAATAAGGAATTGTGATTACTATTTAGTTTATGCATTTTAATTTATTCTTTATATAACTTAATACATTGTTAATGACTAGATATTGTTTTAGAAACCATTGGTTGTCACCTATTGAGTTGTACTCACACCCTACTTGGCTTGCCTAATCAGTATAGGAATAGAATTCATGTTTGCAAGATAGGATTTGGTAAATATATGTATGTAAGATGGATGAGATGGAATGAATCATGGATGAGGGAACTAGACATGGTGTGAGGAACTACATGGGAGAGTGAGTGTGTATTTATTTTGGTTTTCCATTTAACACCTAATACATGCATGTAATGACATATTTACTATTAGTTTTAGTTATTTTATTCTTATTTTAGTCATAATTTTATAATGGTAGTTTTTTGTTATTGTTTATTTAATTTGTTTTTTATTTATTTCTGCTATTTTGAAACATTTATAAAGAGGGTATAGTCTCCCCAAGGTACTTATATTAGCCCCTCACTATTAGTTAGAAGACTTTAACTCATGGGGAGGGGTAGTTAAGGTTATGTAACTGATCAGTTTGATGAACTGGTGTGCAACACTTGGTTAGGGATGTTATAATTTTTAATGTAAGGTGAGACTTTATGTGGTGGAGATGTAACTCTTATATAAGTGAGGATAAGGGTAGTATTTTGAGGAACCCTTGCATTTTCAATAGAGAAACATTATTATTGATGTTTTATAGGAAAAAATATAAAATAAAATAATTGATGAAAATAATGAGAGTGGGTCGAAACTCACCTCATACACCTCTTGTGGATACAAATTTGAGTGTTCTAGGGATTTTAGTATTAACATTTTAAATTTTAACCAAATTTACTTTTACCATGGTAATTAATTTCTAACCATGGTAATTTAGTTTAATCAAAGATAATTAGACTGAAATTTTTACCTGATTTTAAATTTATAAATTAAAATTTAACAATAAATTTGTCAAATAAAATTTCTAAAGTTCTGAAATGTTATTTTTAGAAAAAATACACTTAATCGCATAAAACAAGTTTTTAGAGAAATATTATTTTCAAGATTTTAATTTATGTATAAGATAAAATTATCTTGGATAATGATTTAATGGCATAAATTGATTTATTATAAAAATATATATAATTTATGAGGCTTTCAATATATGAAAAAAACTAATCTCCCTTGAAAAATCTTGATTTAAATGAGTGACATAAATCATATTTTTATTAGAGTTACATTTAAATTAGTTCTAAAAATGACTGACATATGATTTATAGGTTTAAATAATATTTTCTAATTCATATTAATACCCCCAAAATTTTATTTATTACATAATTTTTTTTCTAATCATATAGTTTGCTCTTATATAATGATAAATTCAAACAAATTCCATGTTTCTTGAAAATTTTATTTTTTAACTAAAGCCCAAACATTTTATAAAATGCTAAAAAATTAATAATTAGTCACTTTTGATATAACTAATTCAAAAATTAAGTTCATTTTAAAAATTTACAGTTTTATAATTTATATATTCATTTATTTGAATAAAATCATCAAATATAATGAAACCCCATTTTTATTGGAAAATGACATTTTCAAATATTAACTTTTATTATTTATATTTCATATTATTTAAATACTAAATAGGTGTCATATATTTATTGAAACCAAACATAGTTTACCATAATTAATAATTTGGTTCTTTGAATAGAAATTCATATCACAAAAATATAATTTAGAGACAAATCCTTTTCTAAATAATAAATTGTCTTATTTATCATTTTAGGTAAACTATTGGAATTTCATTGATATTAAAAGTAACCATTATTTTATTATTATATATATTTCATTAATTGGTTACTCAAATTAATTATATCATATTCAATTATTGGGTTTAAATGTTCATACTAAAATATTCATATTTTATCTAAATATATCAGGGTCTCATTTAGGATTGGAGTCATGTGTGGAGAAAGCTATCGAACAAATTGAATTATTTAAAGGAAGTAATATATTAAAATATTAGGGTATTACATACCCCACCACCACCTAAATATATTTCCATCTCATAATTTAAATCATAATATCATATTATTTTCTCTGGGGAACTGATAATTGACTATATGCCACCAGTTAATCATGGGTTTATTTATGATGTGGAATGTGATTAATCTATATGAAAATTTTTTATAACTTCATTATAATGAAACTTAAACCATTCCTAATTTTACATATAATTCGTCCAAGGTATAAATATTTAGATCCATAAGTAATAGACTACCAAAATCCCTAAAATCATTAATATGATAATCATACCACTCGCTATCCTATAGTTTCTGAAAACATACCTGACACATTACACAAGAAAATAAAGATTCAAAACTCGCTCTATGAAACATTAGTAATAGTTGCGTGGGATTTTCCATGTTTACATTTTTATTGGTGAGTATCTCCCTTATTATACATTGTATTGGGAAATTGATATACATATTTTCTAAATATCTTACAATTTAATCAAAATATTTTTATAGCTTCTCTCTTTCACTTACACTTGTGAGTCTACTGAACTCATCAATATATCTGTCCTGAGACTCCATATTTTTCTTTAATTCATTCCTTTGTAACTTTTATTATATTCAAAATTTTAATCATATTTCATAATTGATTTTTTGGAATATTAATATGATTTATCACTCCAAATCTCATTATTTTAGGTTTTTTGTCACGGTAGTATTCACATTGTCTTTCACACCCATGGTTACTTCTGGTTCCAGCCATTACTAAAACCAAAATATTTTACATGAGTGGAAAATTATTATCTATATCAGGAAATTACAATAATTAATAACATAAAATGGACTCTACCTTAAAACCTTTTACCCTTATCATCATGTTAACCTAAAATTACATTAGTTTATCATACATAAATATTAGTTTAATTTATATAATTATTGGTTTAACTAAGGTTACTTTGAGCTAGGGTCCTCCATACTTCTAAACCTAATCCTAAAAATATATAACTCAATTTATCACGAACTTTCGGAAAAAATACTAAACCCCAAAATCAATCAAATTTGTTCTCTCAAAATCCTACTTATACATCCCCAAAAATAATTAATCATTTCTATAATCATATATCAATAAATATATATACCCTTATCATATACTCTCAATATCATACTTTTTCCAAACAATTTGAATCACTAAGACATTATACCTCAATTAGATTATATATTCCTCTAAAAATAACTCTATTTTTAACCATTATGTTGCACTAACCACTAGTTCATAAATTCACAAACTACTAAAAGTATACCAATATGAAAAATATTTGATAAAGGTCATATAAAATATCATGGATTACTTTTTCTTTATATTGGTAATAAATTCCATGGAAAATAGAACAATCTAACTCACTATTCCAAAATAAATCTACCCTAAATTTCCTCAACATCAAGCATATATTAATTATAAGAGTTATCCAAATGCAATTAATGTGTTCTTAAATAGTTATTACAAAAAAATAATATCATCATAAATTCAAATTCCATGGTTACTAAAACTGTTAGATATATGTTTCCAAACCATAAAAGAAAAACAACTAAAGAATTATCCTTATATGATTTACATAATCGTCAATATCATTTAGAATACATCAGAATCTCATCGATAAATATAACTTCACTAATTAAAATATTTAGGATTATCAGGAGTTAATTTCTATTATAATTTCTACTATTATATCTTATGTGAGAATAGTAAACCCCATTTTTAATCACAATAGGAATATACAAAAATTCAACCGTTTACAAAATCTTCCTTATTTAGTTATAAGACATAGTTTTTTCTAGATACATGAATTTCTTAAATTTATCTTTGTGGTCCTATTTCAACCAAATACACATATAAAAATGGTTATTATAATAAACCAAATATGAATATTAAAACCTCAATATGAATATGCATTCCCATATAATACCTTTGGTTTTAACATGTGATACTTTTGGATTAACCTATGACTCTCATTGTTCAATTGTTGGTTATAATGGTAATATTTCTATTATGTTCTCTAACATAATTAGTTAACATCATTACTAAATCCTTAATAGTTTTTTATAAATATAATGTGATTAACCAAAGAACATCCCATTGGAGTATGAAACCAGCTGTCTAGTAGGGCTTCTTTATCATAAATCATATGACGATTGAGTTTGTAACCAATCATCCCTTTGTGGTTATTATCCTTTAGTATACGTTCTCTCGATCATATATCAAATTTTAGTATATAGATAAGGAATTGATTATTAGTAAAAACACATACTAAATACTTTATGAAAACTATAGTATTTCATCCTATACTTCATTTTTTACTATGATTTTCACTGAATTTTTTATGCTGATCCATAAATAAAATGTGAATTATTCTCTTATTATCAAATAATATACTCTTATAAAGTGTTATCTATAACTGTGAAATTTATATCAAATATAACTTATTAATCTCAAAATTATCCTTGAAATATTCCAGTCTATAGTTTTCTAAACCCAAACATTTATACTAATTGTGATGCTTCATACCTACACTCTCAGATCTAGTATTATAAACACATACTATTCCTACTATCTTTTATATAAGCTATAAAATTATAGATATAACCATCTATAATTTCAAAATAAATAACTATTATTTAATATATTACATTTAAATGATCTTTTAAGATTAAGAGGTGTTTAATCCTTCCAAGTGAGCATTATAAATTCTAGTATTGAAGAAATACCTAGATCATTAGTATTATTTTCTCTGTGATAGAAAGGAAGAAGTTTCATGACAACACGGTTTCAATGAGGAAGTATCATGCAGATCATGTAACCTCTAGAATTACATGTGATGGAATGAACATTGTAAGGTCATATGGTAAAATCATTCACGTTGAATGACCTATGGATGATCACAAGATGTTACTTTTCTAATTCCCTTAGATCATACAAGGACCCTCTCACAAACCCTCTCGTTCTTGTGGAGGAATCAAAAAAAGTTTTGATGATCTTGAAATCGCTTCCTGGTGAGTTCTTGTAATCAAGTGACATTTTAATAGATAAAATAATGATAATAACCCAAAACCCTTATAATATTGAGGTGGAAAAAGTGGATAGAATATTTTGATGTAGAGTTGCATTTATTTTCATACAATGTGATTATTTGATTCGTAAGACCCCATAGATCCACCCTAGAGACATGTAGACCTTATCACGCCAGAGCATGTTTTTATTTCAATTCAATTATACAAAGGACCTTTGCACTTTCATTCAATCATGTTTTTACCCTTTGTCTCCACATACATGTGGAGGTATTCACTGTGAAAATTCTCTCACACAATCATGTAATCCATCATTGATTACGTAAAAAAATTAGATGAGAAGATAGATTTTATATGATAATAATCACTTGTCTCTAAGAGATCCTCTACTAATCATTTCATAAATTGATAGAAAACTAAGGGTAAGATCCAAATGATCATGGAAAATAGTGGATAAAAGGTTGAAAAAAGTGGGAACCACTTGTGAAGGGAAGGTATATTGATTTTCATGTAAAGGTTTTATTCTGTTGGGAACATGTTGGATGAAATTGGTTTTTTGAAGATAATGGGACTTCATATTAAAGGTTTTGTATTTTTTATAATTATAAGATATATCATCACATTGTATGTGTTGTTGATCAGATGAAGGGAGAACTGAACTCTGTTGATTAGATGTAGTTTTGAGAATAATTTTCATCAGATTCTGTTTTCTATTCTAGATTTGTTTTTCGATTTTGGTTGTTCATCTGACTCACATTGGGTCCAGAAAGATATTTTTGATTGTATTGAGAAGTATTTATGATTTCTAAATATTTTTTGTGATGTTCTGAACAAATATTAAAATGATTTTTTATTTTTTATTTTCTCAGCAACATGAGCAATTTGGAATTTTGGAAAAAAAAAATTGTGATGGAAATAGAGAAAATGTTATCGAGTCATTCTACATTGTGAAAATCCATTGTCAGTTTGGATTTATGAAGAGATGTTTATGAAATGTTGGTAAGTGATAAAAATTTACAATATAAGCCATAAAATGATATGTTGATCCTAATTTTCCAAAAATGATGAGGAATTCATGATTACACAAAGTAGTTTGTGGAAAAAGAACATTTGAAGACAATGTCTTCCAATCTATATTCATGGGTATGAGTGGTATTAGAAACTGATATTTTTAGTGGACTAGGAAGTTCTATGTTACTAAATCTCTAGTTGAATGATTCATATGATTATCTGATTAATTAGAAAATATTAACAACATATTGAAAAAATTAAAATGATCAATCATCACATGATTAATATCTAGAAGAAAGTAGTTACTTCCTAAGATTCTCAATCAGGAAAAAATGTTATATATAACCATCAGTGGATTTCTAAATTATATACATCTAACATAGTGTAGGTATCAAAAATTTATCAGGTACAGAGTTCTATCAGAATAAGTTAATGTTTAATTTGTTTACATGGATCAGAAAATGAGAATTATTTGGAATAATTAATAATAAATCTTTAATTGTTGGGACTGATGATATATAGGATAAGGGACTAATCAATTATAGGATGATCAATAATGTATTAATCCATTTTATTAAACAAAATAAATGTTTATTGTCTAGAAATAGGTCATGATTCATCAAAAAAGTCATGATTTAGAGACATCCGAATTAGAATTAAGGTTGTGTTAGTGGGTCAAGAACAAAAGACTCAGTTTTTTCAATCTGGATCAAGTCTCATGGGAAATATAGTGAAACAGATCCACTATTTTGAGGTAGAGACTGATTCAGAAGATGCAAGATTACACTAATATGTCATTGATTTTTGGAATTCATTAGACATAGTTTGAGGAGGTTTGTATAATTGAAGAAATGAAAAAAATTCTTGATTCTTCCAAAGTGTTGTCAATGGGTTTTTGAATGCTACATAAAATACAATGATGATTATATAAGAATAGTTTAAAGAGTTCATATTATTATGAAGCATCAAAATTAGAAGTTATTCGTTTTTTAAATGGTTTCAATGTATTATCTATTTTAGTTGGAATTGATTATTGATACTATGAATCATCACTTCTACATATGTTTCATTATAATGAAAAACCATATCAAAATTTCAATTGGTATATAACTAAATAATTGAAATGAATTCAATAGATGGATAAGTTTTTTATATTTTTTGAGGTGTTTTGAGAATAATCATGAAGTGTTGATAAGCATAGAAATACTGAAATATTAATTCAAAATAAATTAAATTTTTTTGTTTATGGAAATTTGGTTGAGCAAGAAATTGAAAATATATTCCATCCCATTCCACTTTTTGATCTCCTATAAATAGAAAGAAGTACATTAAACATTCTAAAAATGGAACAATGTTCTTGTGTGGATAGAGAGTGAGAACCTTAGAGTTTAGAGAGAAGAATAAAAGAAGAAATTTTTTCATACTCATTTTTACTGGGGAATACATTCAGATATAATAATCATAAAGAATAGGTTCTAGATCAGAATGATAAATCGGGCGAGGACTTTAAGGGAATGATAGATGTAGTTAATAATTTATTATAGGGTATCTTTTCACATCTATTTTCTGAACTAATGAATCAGATAGAAGAATTAAACTGATCCATCCAAATATGTGTTTGTATGAAGTATAAAATTGATGTTATTACCCTCTGATGGGTAGGAAAGTTAAGAATTTTTTTGAGGAATTACATGATTAGATGTTTGTAAGGAAACATAGTAACATGATTCTAACCAACTGGTGAGGGTTTCTTAACCTATTATATAAACCTGTCTTAAATCATTCATGGTAGAATAAGCACATTCACTTTTTTATTAATCGTAGTGCTACACATGTTTAAGGGTATATCCTACTTGTTTTATTTACAAAAGAAATATATTTTTCTATAGGATTGTGTGATATTGGATTTTTTCTAAACCATGCCATGGACTAGATAATTTTATTGAGTAGTGAACCTTGTAAATACTTGTGTTCCATTTTATGTGTGAATTTTTTGTTTTTACAAATGTTATAAATATTTAACATGATGTGAAGGTTGTTATAAAAGAAATATAACATAAATGAAAAAGATATCACTAATTCACCCTATTACCTTCTCAGTGATATATTGATCTGGTTTGGGCCTTTTCATTTGGTATTGAAAGAAAGGTTCCATTTTTTTTACTCGTTAACAATGTTTTCGAAGAGAAAGTCATTATAGAGAATCTAAATTGTGTGAACTATAAGGGGATTATTGTCATTGATGGAAAGAACTACATATCATAAAATATACAATGTATCCATTTCATATGTCTCCTTGGTATGATGTTTGGGAAATAGTTAAATATTAATTTATTATTCTTTTTGAGAGTGTTCTACTTACATTTGTGGATAATAATAATCTAGAGAATGATATAAGAGCTCATAAATATTTACTCTCATCACACTTTGAAATGTATATTTTAATAGTGATGCAGGTTTCAACTGAAAAATGTATGTCGAAAGGGTTTTAAAAAATTTGAATAACTTTGATTGTAAATAAAAAAATGATATATATCTCGAGGCTAAGGTATAAAGATATCAATATGGGTGAGTATTAATCTTTTATTGACTTCTTTTCAAGGTTTTAAGATATTGTCATCACTATATGATGTCTTGCTGAGAATCTTGAAGGTTCAACTATTGTTGAAAAGATCTTGAGAATTATTCCTATTAATATTTATGACAAAGATTTTTATTTTGATTAGATATATCATAATACTGTATTTTCCTATGGATTTCATATTACTATCATTACTTAGTAAATTAAAAGGGAGAAAGTTAAAAAAATAGAAACAAAAGTATGTCAAGAAATTTTCATCAAAGATTCCAAGAAAGGAATGCCTAATAAGTTTCTAGAATAAAAAATATGAATTGGAGTTTGAATCTGAAAATGAGATATATAACTATATTAATGAATTATTATCCTTATTTTCTAAGAATGTGAAAAGTGTTACACGAAAGTACAAAGGGAATCTGACCATAAATCTTTTAAAATGTAAATTTGTTGAGAACATTTCTAGTAATTTTCTTTTATGAAAGAATAAAGATAATAGTGATGAATATGATATATGTTAAATAAGATCTAGGAAGAAATTTGATGTTATGAAAAAATTATATTCTAATGTGAAACATATAAAGATAAATAAATTTGAAATTATAAGTTATTTTATCTAAATTTTATGGAGATAAATACAGTGAAGTTGAAGAAAAAAATGTTATGGAATTTTTTTAGAAAATACATTCATAGAAATAGTTATTAATAAAGAGTTTGGAAGCATTAATTATGACGAATTAGAGACTGATTTAGATATCCACCAAATTATAGAATTAAAATAATTTATGAGAAAGACTGTGATACTTGAAATAGAGATCAAGATGTTGGAGAAGGAATGTCTTATAGAATAAAATCAAGAATATATTAATGATAAAAAATTTATGTTTTGAGAAGTCGGTGATGGTTTGAAGAATTATATTGATAAGGAAAATAATCAGAATAAACGTATTGATGTAAAGTTGAATAAAAAATAAGAAGAGTTTAAACTTGTTAAAAAAATATAAAGATGAGTTCGGAGTTACATGTTTTAAAAAAATATATTTATGATGTTGGTGAAAGATCAGGAAAGGGTGAACATAGGACGAATAAAAAAATTTACATTCAAAGGTTGTAAATAATTTTCATGTTCTTCATCAGATGATGGAAGTTGTAAAATTCATGTCATCATCCAAAACCAACAACGATTAAATTCCAATGTTGCTAAAAAAATTTAGTATAAAAAAAGTGTTTACTACTTATGGTTATGATAATGTAGGGATATAATTTAAGAAGAATATTATTGGTGATAAAATAATGTTTAGGGGTCACCAAATTTATAATGTGAAATATAAGAATGTTATTGATAAAAATGTTTATAACTCTGAGAAGTTTGGAAGTTACAGAGTTAAATATTTTTTCTATGTTTATAAATTTTATTTTGGAAAATTTATACAACTAGAAAATAGATATTGGTTCAATCTGCGAAATTAAAATATCCCCATGTGTTGTAAAAGGAAAATATCAATGGGGGGTCAATGCCATAAAATGAATAACTATGTGAAATTATTTTTAATGTTTAATAAATATTCCAAAATATAGATACTATTAGAGAAAGATTTGAAAAACCTCATCATTTTAAAAATGGATATATTATATTATTATTAGCACAACAATGTGTTTATAAAAAATATCCAAATGAGGATTCAAATAAATATAAAAGGAAAGAAAAATAAGTTGTTTTAAAAACTTTTCTCAAAGATACAAAACGATAATAAACTTAGATCTTGGATTGTGGGTGTTATTCTCATATGATAGGATACTTGAAATCATTGAGGAATGTAAATAATTTAAAATAAAGAACGGTGATATTTGTCAAAATTATTAATCTCTCTGAATCAAATGAGTTGGATCTTCTATTATTTGGAAAGAAAATTTGGAATACAGTTATGATTATTTATTTATCAGTTAAAACACAATTTTTTTAGATTTTCCCAAACTTTGGATGAAAAAAACAATGTTTTCATTATAAAATATTGTTTTTATTTAAAAAGAGGAATATATAAAGGTTGTTAAAAGAGTCTAATTCATAAAAATAAACTTTTCCTAGGTTTTTCAAGTATATAATTCAAGTTACATATGAATGTTGGATGAAAATGAATTGCGTCATAAATTTTTGCGACATATTTTTTAGAGAAACCTGAGTAATTTTTCCAAGAAAGACAGTGTATGTGGCATTCCATGTATGTTAAGAAGAAGCGATTGTTGATGTGTGATATGTTAGAAAAGGATGATGATAATCGATGTTAATAAGAAAGGTGACATTTATTCAACTCAAACCCTGTAACTTATTCATTCTGATATTTCTGGGCCAATATGAAAATAATAAACTTTCAGATATAAGTACTCCATTTCATTAATTAATTATTTTAATTGAATTGCTTGTGTTATGTATTTGAAAACTAAGTCAGATTCCCTAAATATGATTAAAATTATCAATATAAGGTCTCAGAAGGAATATTGGTATTCATTAAAGAATTTGAGAACTAAAAATGGCTGTGAATAAAAAAATGATAATTTAGAAATCAATAATTAGAAACATGGAATTCAATATATGTTTATAACACTATAAAAACCACAAAAAATGGTGTTATTGAAAGGAATAATAAAATTTTGTTTGAAATGGGGCATACTATGTTACCTGAAAATAGTCTTTCCATTAATTATAGAGGCTATCTATGAGAACTTATATTTATATTCAAAACTGGTCTCTCTTCATGGAAAGATTGTATTTGGCTCCTTATGAATTTGTTTTACAATAAAAATCCATGTTTGAAACAATTAATAGTTTCTAGGAGTCCCTCTATTATAAGGAAGAAAGAAGAAAACTTGGAAAGGTTTGATTAGAGTGGTGATGATGGAATTCTTCATGGATAAGATCTGGATTGAAGAGGTTATTGATGTTTCAATAAGGAAATGTGTATAATTTTTTATTTGATTACCGTAATGTTCATGAGAAAGATGACAGAGATACTTTACAAACACATACAGATGAGTATGTATCATACTCAGACATTTCTAGTGATGGGGAAGAAATTTATACATCTCATCCTATGAAGAGGAAGAAAGTGGAAGGTTATGATATAATTAGTGGCCAATATTAAATGGTTAAAACAAGAAGAACATAAAAAGTTGTTATGCATACTTATATATATTTAAAATTTGAGTTGAAATATGTTAATGAATATTTTGAGAGTCAGTAATGGATTCATGGTGTGAATGATAAGTTTGATCATATTGAGAATAATGATATCTATAAAATCATACCTATTCTTAATGATAAAAATGTAATTGGTATGAAGTGGTAGTTTCATAACATGTTTAATGAAAATGGTAATGTGATAAGAAAAAAAAAGAAATATTGGTTTTCAAGGGTTACCCACAAATTGAAGGCATTAATTTTGATGACACTTTTTCTCCAGTAGAATGGTTATAAAAAATTATAATATTTCTTTCTATTTTTACACAACAATGTTATAAAAATATTCTAATGAATGTGAAGTCATCATTTTTTTAATTTAGATCTTGATGATGAAGTTTATATTGAACTAATTTGTGGTGTTTTTATTATAGAGGATGAAACTTATGTTTGAAAGTTGTGGAAGGACTAGTATGGGAGAAACCAATGTTTGATGGAGTGGTATTCCAATATTGATAACTACATAATAAAGTTTAATTTTTATAAAGGAATGGTTGATGGTAATATGTACATTAGATAAATTAATGATGTTTCCTTCATTATTTTTTATATGTTGATGAAATTATATTTCATTGGAATGATAAAGGAACTTATGAATGATTTTACGAATAAATTGAGATGTTATCTGAAATTTCTATGCATGGTTAAATGAAATACTTTGGTAAAAAAATCACACAAAAGAAGAAATAAAAATTTCTTTCTCAAAAATTTATGCTAAGTAACTTCTTAAGAAGATTTGAATGTATAATTGAAAACCTATTTCAATATCAATTTTATTGGAAACCATGATTACTAATGATCAGTAATGTAAGGAAGGTGAATATATAGTGTTTTAGAAGATGATAGGATGGATTTTTTATTTGGATGCCGCAAGACCATACATTGTTTATGTTTTTACCTTATTATCATGATTCCAAAGTTCTATAAAAGTTTCAATTATATTTTCTCAAAAATCAATTCTCAGATATATAAATGGATCTATAGATTTCAAATTTAGGTATAATAGATCATAAATAATTGATATTTTGGGTATATAGATGTTGATTGGATATTATGAGTATATGATAAAAGATCCACATGTGGTGATGTTTTCATTCTAGGGTAAATTTGTTAAGTTGGAATAATAAGAAACAAAATTCAGTAACTCTTATAACATCTGAATCAGATTATGCTTATTCCTCTCAAAATGCAATACAATTTATGTGCATGAAGACTCGGTTGGAAGATTTACTTGTTGAAATGAAGTAAAATCTGATCTTGGGTTCTGATAATCAAAATTATATTAACCTTAAAATAAATACAATACAAAACTCTCATGAAAATCATATTGATACAAAATATCACTTCATCAAAGAGCACAATGAGAATAATGAACTCAAGATGTATTTTGTTCCTACATCAGAACATGTTGCTAAAATTTTCAGAAAACATTTACTAAAGGAGGAATTTTTGAAGATGATGTCAAAAATGGGTGTCCAACCTCTTTCTATTCATGGATTAGTTATGTGTCTATTTCCCAAATCTCATATAGACATTGGATATTTTTTCAAGGTAGTGAAAAATAATTTTTCATAAATCTATCCACTAATATGTGTTAATCTTTCTACGGAAGTATTTATACATGGGAGTTGTGGGTAAGATGTGAACCCAAAATGTATGTGTGTGAAATATTATTACAATATCTCTAAAGTGATTTTAGAAATATTAATTGTACTTTATCGAATTAAATAAATTGTGAAGAGATGGAAAAGTGTGAATTTTTTTGAATTTTTATGAAGATTTTTCTAAAGTCAATACTTTTGGGAAGCATGGTTTTTCTATAAATATTTATTTTTTCCAATAATGATTCCACCCACATAGGATTATAATTGTTGATAAGTGATCCATTTCATGATATTAAATAGTTCAATTACATATAACCCTTAGTTGAAAACAAATTCCAAAGAGGGTATTATAGGGATCAAGTTAGATAAATGTGGTTTTTGGATGTCGAAATGATTTTGTGCCAAAAGTTTTGTATTTTATTTTAATTCATAAAAATATCATCACTTTGTAAGTATGGATGATTAGAAGAAGAGAGAACTAAACTCAGATGATTATACAGAGTTTGGATATGAAATTCCATCGAATTGTATTTTTTGTTATGGAATTTGTTTTACGAGTTAAGTTGTTCATTGGACTCACATTATATCTGGAAATATGTTTTTTATTTGAGTGAGAATTTTTAAGAAGTCTAAATATATTTTAAGATGTTCAAAAAAATATGACAATGATTTTCTATTTTTTATGTTTTTAACATCATGAGTAAATCAAAAAAAATTATCCAATAGTTTTTATGGAACATAATAAAAGATTGTCGAGTCATTCTAAGAATTGCTAATCGATTATAGGTTTAGTTAGAAATACATATGATTTTAAAATGGTTGGAAGTCATACAACATCCCAGTATATTTCAGATGATTCTATTTAAATCCTGATGTTCACAACATCATAATGATGTTATGATTATAATTAGGTGTTTAGGGAAGATTAATGTTATAAAGAAAAGTCATTCGTTCTCAATTTATCATTATGAGTGGTACTGAATAGTTAAATTGTTAGGTGAGAGAGATGTTTGAAGTTACTATTTCTATGATTGATAGATCCATCAAACATACACATTCATAATAATATCTTTTCTACAAAATGAAGAAATTCAAAAGATAAATCATTAGTTAAAGAAAATCATGATGAATGTATTTACTGCTAAAGCCATCCCAATGAATGAAGTGTTCCACTAATTTATCAAAGGATTTCTAACACTAATCCATCAGACATAGTATTAGTATCAAAATGGAATCATATTTAGAGTTCTATATTAGGAAAATGATGATTTATTTTAGTATCTAGTAATTTTTTGTTCCAATGAATAAGAAAGCAAGAGTTGTTATAACCAACAAGAAATGGTATTAGTGACCGATTAAAGTAGGATGATCAACTATGTATGCAGCCAATTTCATTCAATGAAATAAATCTCACTTGTATTTAAATGGGTCAAGAATCATTAGACAAGTCATGATGTAGATACATGAAAATTATAATTCAGGATGTTTCAATGGGGCTAGAAAAAAAATAGTCTATTAATTCAAACAGGATCAAGAGTCATCAGTCAATGGGGGACACCAATGCACCAAAGTGAAGTAGAGACTGATTCATCAAATGTAGGATAACACTGATAATTCATTGACTATTGGAATTCAACAGATTCATTTTGAGGAAGTTTATTACAATTGAAGAAAATTATAATAGTATTGAAGCTTCGAAAGTGATGAAAAATGGTTTTTTAATTATACAGAAGATGCAATGATGTCTATGGTAGAATAGTTTCAATATTTCAATTTGGTATAGAATATCAGACTGAGAATTCATCAATTTTTTCAATGGTTTAAATGTATTATGTCTTTTAGTTGGTATGGAGAATCATGATGATGAATCTGTAGTACTTCATGTGATTCATCATAATGAGAAAAAATATTTGAATTTCATCTAGTATTATACTAACGAATTGTTATGAAGTCCAAAGAAGGATGATTTTATGATAATGTTTGAGAATATTTTGAGAATAACCTCAAATGGTTGAGAAGTGATGAAATATTCATTGATGAAGTTGAAATAAAGGTAAAATTTGAGTTTATGAAAAATGGGTTGAGAGGGAAAGTGAAATTTCTTTCCCAGACATTAAACATTTGGATCTCTAATTAATAGAAGGAATTACATTATAATATCATATTTTGGAACATTTTTCACCTATATAGAAATATAAAGAGTGTTGGTTTCCTAGGGAGAATAAAAAAATAAGGGAAACATTCTGACTGAGCTTCCCTGAAAAATATTTCTAGAAAAGTTGAGATTAATGAAGTTGTTACCAGATCATAACAAGTAATAAAATTAAGACTTTTTGGGAAATAAAAAATTGGTTCAGAATTATTTACAATGTATCTTTTCTTATCTTCTTTTTGTACAGAAGAATCATATATTGAAATCACACTTATCACTTAGATTGATTTGTATTATAAATTATAAATATAATGTTCTTATACCCCACTAGGTAGGAAAGTGTAGAATTTTCTTTTGAAGAGTTACATAAGAGGAATTTATTTAGATAACATCATAACATGTTTTGAACCAATTTTTAATGGTTTCTAAACCTATTACACAAACATGTTTTACATCATTCGTGGTAGAAGAATCACATGCACTGTTATATTGATCACAGTGAAACACAAGTGTAAGGGTATATCCGGATTATTTTATCCATAAAAAATGATTATGTTATAGTGTATTGTGTGGTATTGGATTGTTTCTAAACCATACAATGGACTAGCTACTCTTACTAAGTAGTGAACCTTGTAAAAACTTGTGTTTATGTGTATGTGTGAATTTTTTGTTTTTATAAAGGTGATAAATCAATAATAGGAGAAAATGGTTGTTATAACATGAAATATCATGAAAGAAAATAATATAAATGAGTCACCACCTCCCCCACATATTGATACATTTATCCTATTTGGGCATGTTCATATGCACTCCATGTGATCACCATTTGTCATGCAAAGATCCTTCAATGAGCCAACAAGATCTTTTGAGAGGTCCTCGAAAATCCATCTTGATCTTGTGAAAAACCTATTAAAAGACACATTAATCTCACATAGGACCACATAGAAGACTTATTTGATCACATGAAGTCATATCCACAACCATCTTGACCTTATGAAAACTATTAGACATTTCTGATCAATGGTGAAAATTCCATTTGACTTGTCCAAATGTTTTAGTAAATTCACATTCATATTCCACAGGTTTAATAAATATAGCAATGATGGAGTGTTATCATGGTCCTTTTTTTATCATGTGATTCGTCAAATGATCCATGCAAGTATAATGCAAAGAACATCATGTGATAATCCCTCCACCGACTCCAATACTTCTCTGTGATATATACGTCATGAAAGGAGTCCTATAACCAGTGCAGTGAGGATTATAAATCCCACCCTCCTTGATCCAAAATATAGGGACACACACGAGACACAAGGAATACCAATGTGATTGAATATGATAATGACTCTCATAGCATAAATAATCACCATCATAAGGGTCATATAAATGATCAAAATATAGGGAACATCCCAAGGGATCATGAGACATGAATATGCACTTCACATGATCACCATATAGATCATGTTAAAGACCTATGATGTGCCATCCTAGTTATGTGTAATAGTTTCCCCATGTCAAACTATTAAAATAAATCTATATATGATAATTCTTCATGAATCTTGAGTAAAATATTAAATAATGTGTGAAAATGGTGGAATACAAATACGAATATGGATATTATAATTTTTAGGAGAAGGAATTAGGCTCTTTGCATGACCTATCAAGACCATGTGACATTTCCATTACAAGTCTCACAAGACTTATGAATTATTTTGGGCATGTCACCAAGTGTTGTGAAGTAATATTGACATATCAACCAAGTCATTGAAGTCCCCTAGATATGTCACCCAAGTATTGATATTTCCTCACGGCATGTCAACCACATCTTATGAAGTCCTCTAGTCATATCACGAATTTCATATTAATTCCACAAAATATTTAATCCCAGTAATGTGATATCCTTATGACATGTCATCCATGACCACACGAGACCCTTGAACGTGTTTGTGTTAGTCACGTTAAGAACCTCAGACATTCAATCGATTTATGTGACGGTCCTTCGGACAGGCTAGCCAGATCATGTGAATGACCTCCATCATGCCTGGTTCAATTATGAGAGACACCCAAATACATGTCATACTTATCTAGAAGACACTCATGAAATGCCATTAAGTCACCCAGGATATGTCAGGAAGGCACACAGAAAATGTTAGGTAGAAAACCTATGATACGTTATCCATGTCTACTAGACATATTCAGGCATACCCTGGAATGAACTACAGGAACTATGATTCTAATCATAATTGTATGTATAGGATAAATTCATCAGAGTTGATCTCCAATGGGAATCCACCTTGGGTTAATTCCCTCCATGTCTAAGACACACTAACCTGTGGGACCCAAACTCTTAAATGGGTTTATCAGTCTTCCTCACTCATCGGTGGATTCTAAAATTATTATAACATGTAGACTATGATTCCTTCTATAAAAAGGATATGTAAGTTTCCATCATAATTATAGAGATACATGTTAAAACCCCCCTTAGAGATTCCCTGGTTCATATGTTCTACATCCATGTGCAGTGAGTCTGATTGCTTATTATCACTTTTTTTTCACAACAAGCATAGATCATATGTGATTAAGGATTTTTAGAAATCATATAACTCAAATAATAAATCATCTTTAATGAGGAAAACCTCATTGTGTAATCCCAATTCAGTGACATGATATGAATTCACCCATATAGGGGAATCCGCCTTTGTTTAAGTCCTAAAGGCATTCCCATATTGATAATCCCTGGGGAAGTAACCCTCACCGGCATTGATTTTTTTCACCTCCCATCATCAGGTTCGGAATTGATCAAACTATAATGACTATGATTCCTTTTATAAACATGATATATAGGATTCCTTCTTAGGGATTGAGTTCCATACATGGTGCCTATGTGCCATTATATCTGTCTTTATCACATGATGTTGAAATTCATGGTTTAAATGTATAACATTTGTTTTGATTATTTTTGTCTATAGGATACATAAGACACCTCAAGAATGTTTAATCCCATCATAGAAATATGAATTGCCTCCTTGGATGGTTGAAAACCCCATAGTGCCTAGTTATTTGTCTTCAAAATATAATTAGCTACCCATTTCTATTTAATGATGGGAAATGGGTGAATAATATTAAATACATATATATGATCTAAATAATAGTACCCCCTTCCCTAACCCACACAATTTATAGATATAAGTATTCAAAGAATGATAATTTTGTTACTGTAACTAGTCCCATGTTAGGATTAGAAAGATATTCCCAACGATATCATAAATCTATAAGAGTGTCCTGAAATAGGAAACAATTCCCCCCAAAAGAGTATGATGATCCTGAAATCCCATCATCTTTACCAATGTGAGTCCTTAACATTCATTGGTTCTGAAACACAAGATGACCTCTCACCTTTGGAAGGATGGTATGTATCTTTTTATGGATGTGGGAGCCATTTTTTTCTTCTAAAAGATGGAAATGGTCAACTGAGCATAATTGATTGTGAAAACTTAATTAAACCCCCACAATAAACACTCAAAAGGAAAAAAATGACAAACCTGGTGTGAAAGAATATAATAATAGAATAATTTAATGATTATAGGTTTCAGGAACCATGTCTTATAAACCAGTGTCACCATTCATTTTCCGAGAAGACTAAAAATGGTGAACACGACATGAATCTATAAAATATTAAAATTGATTGGTTGAACATGCATCAAGACATTTTATTTTACATACCATACATGAAAAAAAGTTGTGAGCCTAGTTTGAATCTCTAAAATAATAAAATTCATCAGTTGACCATGAATCATGCCATTTTTTTCATATTCTATGAAAACAAAGAAGGTGAACCCATCTTCAATCTATAAAATAATGAAAACTATTTGCTGATCATGAAATGAGGAATTCTATTTTACATATCCTACGAAACTAAAATGGTACACTTAATGTGAAATATAATTTAATCATAATTCCCATGAAGTAATTCCATTATCATTGTGATAATTCCACACGAGAAAAATCTTTAAATAGAGAATAAAATAGGACCATTGATTTTGATTTACATCTCTAATTGGGCATGTTTCACAGTTATGGAGATTCACTAATTTGAGACATTATTACTTGTTGAATTTTTTACTATAGATACTTCCCTCATATTCAACCCCCCAACTCGAGATCATGTCCTCGTCTAGAGAGTTTTTTGGAACAACAGCTATGTTTGTAACCCCTGTGGGCCGTAGAACAACTTAGCCCACCTAACACATTCAACTGTGGGTTTAGAATGCAATGGTTTGGGAATACCACTAATGTGGTGTGATCCAGATGATCAAGGATAAATCTAAGGATCTTCATATAATTAATCTAATGAGTCCATCACATTCAGGTAAATTTATAGTGAAATTAGTTGTTCTTGTTTCCATCATCAATCACATTTGAAGCTTATCCCTAAAGCATGTTAACTGACACCTTCCATATCTGAGGAAGGTGGATCAAGGAGTGATCTATGTCTCCATTACAGCTTAGGAGCTACTGTGGAGGGATCATATTAAACTCTATCACTATTTTATATGGTGTCTTACATTTTTATAACATAACTTTCTATAACATGGTACATACATAGGATCTTTTAATGTTTAGTTTATTTTAATTAAGGTACATAATACATGAAAACATAAATAATTATTATAAATCCAATGGATAGACGTCCTCATATTTTAACCCTAAGTTACCTTTACTAAATATCATATCCTATAGATATAAATCAAAGGAAAGGGTCTAGGATGAAGCCCAGTAAGGGAATAAGATAGGGAGACAAAACGTATGTGATAATGATACATATCAATTTGAACATGATGCATAACAATAAGGAATAAATGAGAGGCATAAAATAATAATAATAAAATGAATCATAAAATATAAATTTAGTGATAACATTTAAAAAAATCCAAATCATATCACCATGGTTTCATAAATGAAAATCACCTAGGTTACTCACAAAAGTATCACGAAACATGTCATCTCTAGAGATTAAATTCTTTAACCATTATTTTGAGTTCTATAATGTCACACAATTAATATGTATTAATTTCATGTGATCTACATAGATCATAATACTCATTCCATTGATAACTCCAAGAGAATATACTATGGGTTTCTTATAAAAATAATTTCCTACCAGAGTTCTTAGAGACATGATCATTTCGTCATTTTTGACCCACAAAAATGAAATCTAAGGTGAGTGTTTGTAAATACCCAAGTAAAGTATTTATTTTTACATATATTTGAATAAAAATTTAATATAAAATAGGTTTAGATATTTCAATAAAAATTAAAATAGAATTTCTTATGTAATAGAGTTAAATTTCATAAATTATTTTTGAATCATGACGGGTATAAGATGTGTTTTAAAAAAAGGTAAACTTTTAGGGGAAAAGTTTATAATAATGATAAAAGAAAACTATTAATTTAATTGGATTATAAATATTTGAAGATATTATCAGGTTTGGAAAATAGATGTCATTCCACAAAAAGAAAAACGTTAATGGAAGAGAGATTGGTTGATTTCCCTTAACTTGAAGAGTCTCTTCCTAAAACATGAGGAACAAACCATGGGGCTTAACTACACCTTGGAAGGAATTCTTTGGAGGAAAAATCCTCAAAACATTATAGATGATAGATTGGGATTGAAATGGAATTGTGAAATGGGTGGGTATTTATATCAAAATATGGGAAATAATTTAGCAATTTCCAAATATTAGTCTTGAAAAATTAGGTTCTGGAAAATGAAAAACTTTTAGAATAACCATGGTTTTTGTTCATGGTTTTAGACGTTTGAGTCAAATTTTTTGAAATTTTGATCCACCAAAATTGAACACATATTTTTAATAATTAATTTAGCATGGGAAAATAAATATCCCACAATATAAATTTATTTTAAATCAAATATTCTTTTTTAATATTTGGAAATCCACTTATTGTTTTAGAAATTGATTAAATTATATTAAAATAATTAATATTAATAAATGGATATTTTTTATGAGGATTGTGGTTAATTAATTATTATGTCATTATGACATAAATATGGGGTCATAAAACCTACTAAAAACCCTAAACTTTATTTTTTACTAGTCATAAAAAAGAGTATTTTATAAAACTATTATAAATTAAAACAAACCTGATTTTAACATGCTGAATTAAAAAATGATTTTTTCCACAGTAATACATATCTACATATTATAATGTTAACTATTTAATATAAAAGTACTAATTTATTTAATATTAGTATCTTTTAAGGAACAGTCAAATTTTTGAATCTTATAAAAAATTTCCTTGGACATTAAAATTTTGTTTTATCATTTATATTCTAGTGAGAGTGATATAAAATACTATTTTTTATAAAAAAATATTTTCTATAGTAACTTAGTTATTTTTAATATGTATATCATTCTAAGAAAACAAACTTTTGTTTTATTTGTGTCCAGAAATAAATTTATCAAATTTTCCTCAATTAAAAATATATTTTATTACAGAAAACTATTATAAATGTAAAAAAAACTTTATATTTTCAAAAGAAATTACACTTTTATTAACTAAGTAATGTACACATAAACACTTATTACACTTGAATATTCCTTATGGGTAAGATATGTAATGTTGGTAATTTCATGGGGTGGCTCAGACACCATTGACCGAGTGGTAATCTCCACAAACATGAAATTCTATCAAAGGTTATTTTGTACAAGATTTACATTTTAAATTTCATCTTGGGATTCATCAAGGTAAAGCCATAGTAACACTACCTTTCTACCATGTTCTGAAAAATGTGCTTCAAATGGAATAACTCTACAGGTTTAGGCCATCGATCCTCCTTTCTGTATCAATTATCCCTTGTTATTCCTAATTATAAACACTAATTATAATTGTAAAATTATAAACCAAGGGTATACTGTACAATTTTCATATTGAACAATGGTCATGTTTGACCAACAATCATATAATGCTTGAATCCCAATAGCCTCATTTCCATTTATTCCCTATAAATACCACTTCATTCTTTCATTCAAAATTCACAACATTTTGACCATAAGGTTATATTTTCATTTATTAATATTTTTATTGGTTTACTAATGTATTTTTCATTACTATAGCATTTTTGTGGGGGTTATGATTAAGGAATACAAGGGGATCTATACTTTCCCATTTTAGCTATTTTTTTATGTTTTTTGTCCAGTGGTATTGTTTTTCATTTTAATTGGTTTCATAGCTTAGTAAAGCAATAATCATTGTTAATAATATAAAATTTTGTTGGTATCTCTTTATTTTGTTTATGTATACTATTATATAATAGTTAACACACAATTATTTAGGAAACAAATAATATAAAAAATATCAGGTCGTTATATTCACCCCCCTTACAAAATTTCATCAACAAAATTTCAAATCATTTTCTTGATTGATAAAACGTTATGGTACTTCTATATCATTGCCTCCTTGGTTACCGTGTTTCTTCTTCATATATATGGTTCCTCTACCACACTTTGATGGGGTGGGTAGTCTTGTTTCATAAAACCCTATCTTTGATCCAATATCCCCACTCAATGCTCCTCATAAGAGAGGAAATTTTCCAATAGTACCACCTTCAGATTCAATACATGGGAGGGATTACATCCTTAAGAGAGGTATATGGAAAACATCAATAAATTAATAAAAATTTGATGAAAGTGCCAATCAATGAGATATTACTCCTCTGAAATAAATTATTTCAAAGGGGCCAATGTACCTTGTAATAGTCTTCCATTTATTTATAAATTTCATAACTCTCTTCCACTGTGATATCTAAATAAATGGTTTGTCCCCAAAATCATTCACCAAGTTTCTTCAATGTTTTTCATCAAATATCCTCTTCCAAATTTGTGTATCCATTATATGTTGTTGGATAGAAATAAATTTTCCTACCATCTCTCTCATTTGATAGATCCCAAGTATCTTTCTCTCTCCAACTTCATTTTACCATGTAAGAGTTCCACATCACTTCCTATATAGTGATTTAAATTGTTATATTTGAATACTCAAGTGGAATATTTCATTTTATGAGAACTCAACTAATGGGATGTGTTTATCCCATCCAAATTTAAATTCAGTTGAGCATGTTCTCATCATTTCCTCAAGTATATGAATGGTTCCTTCAGATTGAACATCAGTTTGGGATGATAGGTCATACTGAAATTTAATTTAGTATTCAGATCATGTTGAAGACTTGTCTAGAATTTAAATGTGAATCTTGGATTCTGATCCAAAATTATTGAATTTGGAACCATGTTCAACCTCACCAATTACATTATTTATATCTTGAAATGTTGGTAAAAATAGAAATCTTCCCAAGTAGTGATGAAATGTGTAGTATTGGTGATTTGATCAACTTTAATCCATATTGTGTTGTTTCCTTTGGATGTTCTTAGGAGACTAGTGAAGAATTCCTTAGTGATATTTTTCACTTCCATGTGGTTATTTTATGTTTTTTCAATACCCCATTATAAATTTCATGCTCCTCGTTTACTTGATAACACACCATGCACCTTGTAGTGTAGTCATCAATACCCTTTTCATATTATCTAACCAAAAATGATCAAAAAGGTCTATATAAATCTTAGTGCATCTAATATATAGTCAGAATGTAGATCTAGGAGTATCATCCATCAGATCCTTTTTTATCACTGAGATATATGGGATACCTATCCTTGTATGAAATTCCAATACACGTTATTGGTCTATATTTTACATTAAAAACATCTCATATTTTACATAATCTCTTTTCATTTTTAAAAACGACCTTTTCTATGAAATCTCCTAATCATATCTTATAATTATTTTAGAGAAATTATTTGGGATAGGATTGATGATGTCCCTTCCCCCATGATTCCCATGTCCATCCTTACTAGGTCTTTGGTCAAAAGAAATCCTTTAGCCCAAAACATTTACAACAAAAAAATTATATCCGTACACAATGAATCAGATAATTTTTCCCTTTCTAGGAAAATATTTAATTGAATAGTCGTAGTCTGTAAGAAGTTCTAACCATCTACTCTGTCTCATATTCATTTCCTATTTCATGAAAATATACTTAAAATATTGGTGGCCAATGTATATATATCACATTTCTCTTCACAATGATAATGCCTCCATAATTTCAGATAAAAAAATATATCTAACTCCAGGTCAGGCGTAGGATAATTATTCTCATGAGGATTTAACTAATGAGATGTATAAGTAATCACCTTTTTATTTTTCATGAGGATTCACCCAAGACCTTTCAGATATGCATCACTATAAATAAAAAATCCATTTCTAAAAGAGTGTAGAGTTAACATAGGCATAGTAACCAATATCTTATTCAGTTCTAGGTAAAATTATACACACTCCTTTCTCTAGATTAACTTATCAACAATTCATATTAGCTTCATTAGTGGATTAGAATGTCATGATATGTTTTTTCCAAACATTATATAATATCATTCCAAACAAAGGAAAGTAATATTCTTTGTCATCCTTGTAGGATGATCCCCCTCATCTATAAACTTTTTTTCAAAGGTTCAACAAATATTATTTCATTGGTTACAATGTGTCCCATGGATGAAACTTGTTGTAAGTAGAATTCATATTTTCTAAATTTTGAAAATAGCTTACCCTTCCTCAGATTTTCCATTATTACCATTAGATGATCGTCATGATCCTTGTGAATTTTGGAAAATATAGCAATATATTTAATAAAAACAACCATTATTTTATCAATAAATGACTCTATTCATCAAATTCATAAATATAGAATGACTATTATTTAAGATGAGTGGAATAGAAAACTCATAATTCCTATATCTTGGTTTAAATTCACTCTTTCGAATATATTTTTTCTCCAACCTCAATTGTTGATTCCCATATTGGAATTTGATCATTGAAAATAATTGAGTCTCACAAATCTCTTCAAATAAATCCTTAATCCTTCAGAGAGGGTACTTGTACTTCGTTGTTACCTTTTTTAAGATCAATATAATAAATGCATTGTTGTATTGATCAATCCTTCTTCTTCAGAAAGAGAACATTTTTTACTTAAGGAGAAATAGTTTATTGGATAAATCCCTTCCCAAATGGTCATGAATAGGTTTCTTTAATTCCCATAACTCTATATATTCTATTCTATATGGGTTTTGTGATATCATATTGGATATATGCATCAATTCAATTGATTAGTCTACCTCTCTATCAAGGGGAGGTTCATGTAACATATTATTAAATACATTAATGTATTCCTAAATGACGGGGACATTATCTATACTTATACTTTCAATTACTTCTCCCACTTCACTGATCATCTTCATAATGATGGATATGGGAGGTGCTTCTATAAAAATCTATGGTTTTGATATCTCTCCTTTAAATATAATTTTATTTTCCATTCATAACTACTACAATATCCTTTCATTAGTTGATTATATTATTATACTTTGAGATCTAGTCCATCCCTATTATAGTGTTTATTTCTTCCATGGGAATGAATTTCATGACTGGTCCCAATGGAGATCATACCAAGAATCCCCAATCCCACATCCAATAGTCTTGGGGCTGTTGACTAGCACTGAGTAGGGATATCAAAAACATGGGAAGCTTTTTCCTAAGTACCAATACGTACACGCAAATCTCTAAGCCCTTGTAATACATAAATTTAAAAAAATTGTAAAATTGTGCATTCATACATCTATATCTCACAATAAAAGAAATAAAGGTAGTAAATAAAAGTATAAAAGGATAAATAAAATCCCACCACATTGATTTTGAAAAAAAACCAAACATGAAATTAAAACCGAGACTACTTTAAAGATACCGTAGGAACCAAACTCAGTATGTCTGATCTCACTAAGAGTTGTCTGGTCCTAGTACATCTTGGGCTCTATCAAAAATTTGATTGTCTACATAAGATAGGACATTTGTGAGAAAATGTGGTTTTGGGGTGATTATAAAATTACCCATTAGGAAAACTCAAAACCACAAAACATTCTAAGAAAGAATGTTTTCATCTCTACATAGGTATTTTCCAACAACACATATAACAAGAATATCCAAATATACTCAAAAATGAGAAAAAGTATAATGGTAAGTCACAACTATAATACCAGCTCCAAGGTTCCATATAAAAATCATCAGGGGGAACACACTTTTGAGTTTGGAAGTAATGATGTTGTATATTAGAGAAGAAAGATCACTAGGTATCACTATTAGATGTATACAATAACAGTACAATGTGATACAACAGACATATGAGGATCATCCCAAGGCCATGAGGTATACCAACATCTCAATCTAGATTAAGATAATAAGTAGAGGATTGGAACCCACATAGTTTTTTTCATGATGATAACAAGATCCTCACCTAGGTAATGATGATTAACATCATATATCACTATGGGTCTCATAGAAGGATTCCAAAAAACTATCCAATAAGTCCGACTTAAGGTATCACTATCCTAGGATTAGTTGGTGATTTCATAATAAACCTCAGGGAAAGTATATGGGGAATGCACCCTAACAAAACTTGTCCAAGAAACAAAGGAAAAGGTCTTCAAACAATCTTCTAAGGAGTACACAGTTTTTATTAGGATAACACATCGTGTCCCTTAATCCTTGGTCCTATCCATGTAGACGGACTATATACCATGTCCCATTTCCATGTAACCATACACAGTGTATCGTTTACCCATGTACTCTTCCTGGGTACTAATACAAAGCTTATCCTATGTACATTTTCCTAGGCCATTTCCATGTGGTCCTACATGCTGTGTACATGCCCGTGTAATCTATCCAGTGTCCATGTACCCACCGAGGTACATTGCAGGCCTTCGAGGATGTTTCACACGCCACGTGATAGAGTCCAAGTTCCATTTGATAAATATCTCCTTCGGAATGCATATTCTCCACTAAGAGTGCACCACATGGAATGAGGATCCGAGTTACGTTCTATATAGTGAGAATGTTTAATTATTCCTAAATATAGTTTTTAAGTTCCTTCCCATTCCTTCGTCCTTCTATCTAATGAACATATCACTAGTAAAAACTATGAATCACCTATTTTGAGCCTCAACATAGGTTCTAGTCATCAAATCCATTCATAAAGCATCCTAGAACACCAATCCTTGTTCTATAATGATGAATTTGAAATTAGGTATCAAAAACTATTTGATCTATTGCTTCTCCCATAACTAGATCATCATCATGTTGTGATGATCCTAGATCTATGTTATTGGATAATTGCACCATGAAATAGGTGTGAAACAATAGATTTATCTAGATTTTTCAAACCATGGTCCAAATGAAGAACACATGTCGATGAGTTAATAATCGACAGAGAAAACACAAGAAAAATCAAGTGGAACTAACACCATTCAATGACTATGTCGAACATCATCTATTTTCATTGGAAAGAGAAGTGAATAATCAATAATCACAAATAAATTATCCAATTAAATCCCCATAATAAAGCCATACCTTAATACACATGGTATACAAATGAATACATTGGTTGATTGATTCATATTCATCATATAAATTAAGAACAAGAAGTAAATAAAACACAATATAAATCCTACCTCGATACGGATAAATCATGGATAAAGAATGAGATTGTGTTTTTTCATTATTGAGATCTCGAATCACCTTGAATTCCAATCGTCGATCTACAATCTGGTCGTCATTCTTCTAAGAGAGATTCTACAGTTCTTACTCCAATAGATCTCTAATAGATCCAAGGTTATGTGGATATCCCTATAATTTCATCAAAGTAGTCTAATTAAATAAATTTCATTCATTATTTCTATGAAATAAACTAAACTATTTTAATTAATTATTTTAATTATTTTATGTATATAATTAATTTTCTGAAAATATCTTGTTTTGATCAAGGTTATGTATCACCTTGGGTAAAACATACATTATTAACTCAACGGTTCCCTCATATTTCTAATAAATTCACCCTTTAAAATTTTATTATTCTTTTTCAACAAAACACTTCATGCATGCTATTTAATAAATTTAAAACATTTAAAATATTTATTCTAGGCACACCTGCCCTCAGAATCGCACATGTTATGAGAATTTGGTCATGAAAATAATCCATACAATATCAAAAAAATTAATTCTTTGAAAATCCAAGTCTTTACATTCTCCCCACCTTGGGGATTTACGTCCTTGAAAATCCAAAACAAGGGTTATACAAATATATGTTTTTACTAAGCACAAATATGAGCCTCCCACTCTCATGTATTTTCCGAGAGATTCTCATACTTATACTGAACATGCACTAAAAGAATAAATAACCAACAAATGATCATAAACTTTTTATCTTTTATCTCTATTGATAATATAGAAAAGGTTGATTCGTCCTCAATATCCAACACACCCCAGTTGATATTGTGTGATAGGTCATGCACGTTCTACCTTACCTACGACATGTGGAAGACTTATTGTACCCTGTCTAACTGTGGTAATAGATCTATGATTTATTTCACCTTACCAACTCCACATAGTACATGGAAAGGGATAATGAATCTCAAAGATAGTGTTCCACCCCAGCCAAATCTATATAGTCCACATTGAGGTGAACTATGTATGAATACATATTATCCCTCATTGATATCCAAAGTCCTATGTTGTCTATCTGAATTAGAATTATAATGGATGAATGAAGTCCTTGTCCTCTCTTGGATGATCTTAACCTTCTCAATACTTTCTCTCACCAACTTTCGTCCAAAAAGTTCTAAATCTCCTAGGCCATTCCAGTAAAGTAGTGACCTTCAAGGTCACCGTTGAAAATCCTCAAAGGCTTATATACCGATGGTGGGATGATATATATTATTTTACACAAAGTCCATCCATAGTAGGTGGTCCTCCCAACTATGGAGAATTTAAACTTGCAAGTTCACAGCATGTCCTTTGAAAACAGAATGGTTTTCTCTATCTCGCTATCAGTTTGTTGGTCAAACTATGTGCTTAAAAATAACTATATCCTGAAATCCTCCTAAAATACCTCCCAAAACTAGGATGTGAAGTGAAAATCATGGTTATAAATGATCATCAAGGCAACTCTATGGATCCAGATTAGCTCCTAAATGTAGAGGCATCCCATGCTCTCTACAAAACTATGCACCTAAATAGATAATAATTAGGTTGACATGGTGATTCGGTTTATGATCACCAAGATGAAATCATTACCCCTAAAAGTGTGTGGTAATCCATTCATGAATTACATGTATATCACATTCCACTTCCACTCTAGAAACTCAATGGTTAGAGAGAAACTCATTGGAATTTAGTGCTCAAACTTCACTTGCTGACAAGTAAGGCCCCAAGAGTCAAAATCTACAACTCCTTTCTTCATCCCTGACCATCATAACTAGCATCAAATGTCCTAGTGTATATTTTCCACACCTAGAAGTACTTACAAATGAGGTGAATGATAATCTCATAGAATATCCTACTTCAATGTAACTAGTACAATCTCACTTCCTCTAAAAATAACAACATGGTCCCCACATTTAGAAAACCAATCATAAGCATGTATAGTGGATATCAGAGTATATAAAGACTAATAGTCGATATCTTCAATCTATTACTCCTTGAATCACTGCAAGATAGGATGGGTGACAACCATCAACAATAGGTATGATACTCTATCTCCATCCACAATGGTTAACTTTAACATGGGAAACTCCAATAACTACTCATTCTGAAATTTCAAACAATGTATCATGCTTAGAGAATCTATAACTATCTTCCCCTTCCCAAGAGTAAAAAAATAACTAATTCATAATCCCAGAATACTCTAGCCATCACATATTTCTGATGATAAGATCCTTATGATATAATATATACTTGATAATCTTGTGATCAGAGTAACCAATAAATCACTCACCGATTAGGCAGAGTCACCACATATTTAGCACGAAGAATACCACTCCTAACTCAATATCATGGGTCTCATAGTTATTCTAATGTGGTCTCAACTTTTCTAAACCATAGTCAATCACTTTCTAACTCTACATCAGAACAAAACCAATCTTGGTTTTAATTAATCATAGAACACAACATTCTTGACACCCTCCTCTAGAAATATCATGATTGGATTTCTCATCAACCTCTTACTCAACTTCCTAAAATTCTAATGGTACTTGTATTTCCACACGAATAGATTACCTGTTTAGTTTAAGGATGTCATAGGTTATGATACCCTTGTGAAATCAGGTATTAACTCCGGTAATAGTCTTCCAACCCAATGATGTACAACACCTATGTCACTATCTTGGGTGGCTCCCTTGCTAAAACTTTGTTAACCATGGTTAGGTCCACTACTACTCCATCTATTGGGATAATATGTTTCATAATTTTGATCTCATATATCCATAACTGACACTTCAAAATATTTCTATAAATATGGCTCTCTTGGAGTTCATCCATAATCATACAAAAGTGTCTTGCATGACTATCCTTATATGTTGAGTACAGAAGGATATATTCAATGAAGACTACCATGAACTGGTCAATGAAAGATAAGAATATCTAGTTCTTCAGTCCCATGAAAACTTTTGTAGAGTTTTTCACAGTAAATGGAATCACCATGTACTCATAGTGGCTATAAGGACATATGAATATCATCTTTGATATATCCTCATCTACTACCTATAATTGGAGATAGCATTACCTAAGGTAAACCTTTAATTACCATATTAATCCTATCATACGACCAAATAGGGTATCAATCCTATATATTGGATACATTTTATTCATGTTCACTTTCTTCAAGAACCAGAAGTCTACACATAACCTTAATCTCTCGTCCACCTACTTCGCAAAAAAACTGGGGTTGTATGGGGTGAAACATTGGGTCTAAGAAAGCCCTTCCTCTGCAAGTCCTCCAAATTCACCCTCAAATTGAAAATCATTATAGGAGTGATTTGATATGAATGCATTTATATTGTTTTCACCATGGGTTGTAGATCAATTTATAAGTCTATATATATGTGTGGAGGTAAAACTAGAACATCCTCAGGGAAAAGGTCCCCATACTCCACTACCATTATAGGAAACTGAGAACTCATAACATTAACTGAATTAGGATTCATAGTAACCAAATTGTTATTAATTGGATTCCACCTAAATTTATTGAGTCTCTCGTGTGATATCAATGTTTCCTTTTCAATTATAAAGGAGAACCCAGTACCATCATTGTAGACACACTGCATCCTCAACCAAAAACAGTCAATATGGGCATGAACATTGGATATCCAATCCTATCCCAAGATAAGCTTTTAGGGAATCATCTCTACTACAAATATATCCCAAAAGAAACTCTCACCCGTAAGAGTCAATACACATGGTTGGAACAATAATGTGAGTTTTGATTCATCTCCAATAGGAGTCTCCATGTGCAAGGATTGAGCCAAGAAATCAACAGAAATCTATAAATCTCAAACATGATATGTGTAAAGAAAGGAAATACTTTAACCTATGTATATATGTACTATTTATAAGGTATAAAAACATATATCATTACAAAAATCCTCCCTGACGCCTCTGGTTTGTAAGATTTAACTGCATGTGGTTGTCCCATCCCCTGTCATCCAGCTCCCTGACCCTAGCGTGAACCACCTGGGGGTAGTTTTGGTAATAAGTCAAAGTGTCTTCCGCATCCTTAATCTCTCAAGTATATTCTTCCATGTTCTCCTTAATGTAATCCTATCTACTCCTACCTCTTTCTCTACCTTTATGGTCCATTGACAATCTCTTTGTGACATGTACAGTAGGTCTGACAATGTCAAGAAAGATGTCCCATACTATCACATGTGTAGAGACGCCTCTCCCAAGGCTAAATGGGATCCATACTAAGATACATGAACCATACACCCAATATATTGGGACCTTCTCCTGAAATATATTGTATGTTGAGTTCTCTGAGGCTACTATTGGTGCCCTATATTCAAGGAATATTCTCCTCCTTTCACACTACCAGTAACCATAGGTTGTATCTACTCATCTAAGAATATCTCAATAACCAAAGATTGATCTATCACCCCATCATATGTATGAATTCATAGATGGATAACACTAGCCCATATGTCTCTATGCTAACCTCATTCAAAGGTAAGAGACCTAAAAAATTGTCATGAACCATATTCATCGGGTATCTAGAAAGGTTGGTAAACCTCGCTGAATACTCATATACTATCCAACTTCCCTAATAGAGCTACAGAAGCTGCTAGATATGTACATCCATCAAAACATATAGAGATAACTCTTCTCTAAAATGGAAATCAAACTTTGACCATGGAATATTTGCCTCATCATAAGATCAGTTCATTAACCCCCACCATCATTATGATGATCCATAGAGAAGGATCACAACTCAGACAACAACATGATCTGATGGTGTCCTAACCAGATGTAAAATTCAGGTTTTCATATCAATCCATTACTCATCCAACTATTAGTCATGATATCCTAAAACCTATGGAGTCTCAATAAATTGAAACATGTGAAGTTAGTTCTTATTGTTCACATCATCCATTGGTACTACGGGTACCATTAACTACTCTAAAAGTTATTCTATAGCTGGTGTACCACCTAAAGGTAGAACCTCTTCAACTGTTCCCTATCTCAGTGTCTCTTTACTAAGGCGATCATCTTCATGATCAAGATGTTGAACCCTAGCTGGAATACATCATGGATTCATCCTGAAATAAACAAGATGTACCACAAGTTAATGATTATATATAAAGAGGTGACATATTAAGGATGTTGAAACCACAAGTTCTGATTCATGCACCATTATTTTCTCTAAAACCAATGTTCTCATGTACTGAGTTGAAATTAATGTGATCAGAGTCTTGTTGTATGGAAATATTGGCCGCCACACCAATACCGGAGTCCAAGGATTGAATGCTGAACTCAA
Source organism: Viscum album (assembly GCA_963277665.1). Classification (NCBI taxonomy): domain Eukaryota; kingdom Viridiplantae; phylum Streptophyta; class Magnoliopsida; order Santalales; family Viscaceae; genus Viscum; species Viscum album. The sequence goes on from OY728150.1 coordinate 1,598,390,844, forward strand.
AACACATAAAACTATTTCCCAAACTAATCTAACATACTCTAGTACTATGGTTTAATTGACTACTCTAATACCACATTGTCATGACCCATCCTAATGGGGGCCTTGCTGCAACTCCCCAAGCCTAACTTTAATAGGCCAGGTGCTTCTTACTAGCACCATATAGGCATATCACTGACATGGGAGGCCATATCCAAAGTACATGTACACATGCTCACATCTCCTAGACCATAAAATTATGAAATATAAAAAAATTGAACAACCATGGTTGAATACATCTAAATCCTACAACCACACTATGAGAGGATGTAAAGAAATGTAAATAGGGAGAAATACAAGACCACACCATTGTTTCATGAAATAATTATATCCTATTAGTAAAAATGGGACTGGTGTTAAGATACTACCGGAACACACCCCTGAATTTCTGGTCTCACTAAGCACCATCTCGTCTGGGTCCATCTAATAATCTATCAAAAGGCCGATCATCTGCACAAGACAAGAAACATGTGGGAAAATACTGTTCGTGGATTACATTAAAAATACGTAGTAGGAAACCCCAAAACCACTGAGAAAAAACAAAAGAATAATGTCATCTCTACATAAGTATATCTCCACAACACATATAACAAGAATATATAGATATACTCAACAAAGACACACAATCTAATGTAAATTCAAAACCATAACACCTATAATGGATTCTAGATTTAAGGTTCCGGTTAACATTCATTCTGTAGAACATCCTCTTGATTACAAAATCATTAATGAAATCAATCCAAGAGGTAATTCGTATCAGATCTCTCCATTATAAGTACACACTGATAATCTGTGTAAATACAACACATATATGAGGATAACTCCCAAGGCCATGTGTTGCACCAACATCTCAATATGGACTAAGATTTGGATTAGAGGATTGACACACATGTAGTATTTTTCATGGAGATGCCAAGAAATCCACCTAGGGCTTGAAGATATTAGAGGATATCACTTCAAGAATCACAGAAGGATTCCAAAAACTCTAACGAAGAAGTCATGTTGAAGGGATTATTGTCCTAAGAGTACGAGATGGTTCCATACTAACCCTCGTGGAAATTATATGGGGAACACGCCCTATTAAAACATCCCTTGATATAGAGGAATATGTATTCAACCCAACATCAAAGGACCACACAGTGTGTAGTACGGTTAAACATTGGGTCCCTTTAACCGAAGGTCATGCTCATGTAAATGGCTTGTGTCCCGTGTCCTATTTATTTGTCTGTGTAACTATACACAATGTTTCTTCTTCCTATGTACTCTTCCCATGTACCAGTACATAGCTCAGCCCATGTACATTTTCCAAAGTTATGTTTTTGAGGGAGTATATGGCATATCTATTCCCATGTAAACCTACCCATGTTTGTGTACCCACTGAGGTATATGTCAAGCCTTCAAGAATTAGTCACATGCCATCAAACATGGGTAACATGATGTGTGATACTTATCTACTTCCATAACCATAACCCCCACTAAGATCAACCCACATTGTGTATGTATTTGAGTTACATGTCAAGCAGCAATGAAATTTCCATATTCCCAAATCTGGTTTCTTCATTTGTTCTCATTCCTTCAGGTTTTGATCCAGTGACAATCCTTTCAGGAAAAAATTGAACCTCCTTATTTGATCCTCTTCATTGAAAAAATAAATATTTTTCATTCATAAAATCTATCCATGTATCATCCTCAACCATCATTCTTTATTTTTTTCTTAAGAACATGGAATCAGGTATCAAAACCATCTTATTTTTTTTCGGTCCCTTCGTTTCACCATCGTCATGTCATTTAGATCCTTAATCTGTATTATCATATTGTTTCCCCTAGAAGTAAATGTGCAACGATCAATTCATCAGGATGTCTTGATCAATGGGCCAAATGATGAATGCCCATGATGAACAAATAATCTGAGGAGAATACCACAAGAACAATTGTGAGTAGTAAAACTCAATCGATATTCATGATGACCTCAATCTATTTCTTTTAGAACAAAAAGGAAAGAATCAATAATCATTAAAAAATCTCCCAATAAATCCCCATAATAATCCCTCTAGAAAAAACAGCATACCCTTATCAGTCCATTGATTGATTGATCCATCATCATCATTGAAATTATGAACGAGGTAAGAAGTCAAACAAAATAAAAAACCTATCTCGAAATAAATCTATCCCTAAAAAAATAACACATGTGGATCATTATTTTTAGAGAGATATGAAATATTTTAGCCTAAAAATTATCAATCTATGATCCATATTACATTCATCTAAGGGACATCCTCCAATTCTCTCTCCAAAAGCTCTCTAATGGACCCAGTATTATGTGGCTAACCCTTGAATGTTTTCATAATAGTCTACATAATGACTTTCGAGTCATTGAATTAGTGAAATAAAATAATTTAAGTTAATTTATAATTTTATTCATTTTATTTATTTTATTCTTGTGATGAATTTTATGAAAAAACCTCACACAAACCAAATTTATGTCATTCATAGGGTAAAACCCATTTTATGAACTCAACGGTACCCTCATATTTCTGACCATTGCCCCCATTTATAAGTTAGTCAACTTTTTCAGGAAACTTATGTGTGCATGATATATGATATATTTAGTATATTTCGAAAATAATCCAGGCACACTGGGCCTCAGAATCAAAGACCTTCCTATCTCCTAGTCTAAAAGATAATCTATACAATATCCAATAATAATCCATAGAAAATCAGAGTCACTTCAAGGACTACTAGATTTTTGGTGATATTTTACTCTCCAAAGGTAATACCAGAGTTTCTATACAGTGTTTATTCTAGGATATTCCTTCCATGATTCTTGACTAATAACTACGATTCAATATGTTTTGGGATTGGTTATATATTATTTTTAAACATGGAGAAAACAATGGAATTTATACAACTAGAATCACAAAATGTACTTTCTAATTCAATAGCACAATGAGTGTACATGCCACCATAGAATTTGGAGACTCTACTTTAACCATCATGATAGAAAATTATTGAACCTTTTCCATTGGCCTATTTTGAGGTCCATGGTGATTACCCTCCCTTATCTTCTGATTTTCAAAATGATTGGAAAATTTACCAAGAATTCCACACATGAAGCATTGAACGTATGATTGGTCTTGCATTATCTTCCATTTGTTGTTATTGTTGAGAAGTTGAGGCTTCACCTCACTAAAAAAGTTCCTATCTTTATCTCATAACTTCTAAATTTTTATCACTTTACGCTCCCATGAAATCAGTTCCATGAATTCTTCTTCCCACATTTTTTACACGTGTGACATTTTACTTTCTTTCCTCCTCATCAATGATCATAGTTTTTTCCGTATTTTGGATCCATTTCTATTATATTTTCATTTAATCTATGTGACCACTAATTCACTCCAAACTCCAAATCAACCTTCATAACACTCCTTATTATCTCCCCATTTCTTTCATTGTCTTGATATTCTAGATTCCTTCGCAGATGGGGTCTCAGTACACTGAAAAATATATCAACCATTACATTATGATGTAGAACCAAGCATGATGTGTATTGAGAAAGTCTTGTAAAGTTCATCTCATAGATTCCCAATGATTCAATTTACATCGTCTCCAGTTCTATTAATTCCTTATCTATTTTCATTTACAATAAATATGGAAAATATTTAATGAAAAATATTCCCCTCAACTCTTACCTCTCCATATAATAAATCTATATTCTTGAATTAATGTTTTTAATTAGTGTCTTCCACTGATCATCATCTCCTTCTAAGAGGTATACTAACAGGGTGACTTTCTCTTGCTTTGAACAATGGATTATAGAAATGATCTTTTCTATAGATATTATTCATTTTTCATCAATCAAGAGGTCAGTATATCCACTAAAAGGATGTTTTTATTGGTGTATAAATGACTCAACAAAATATGTATGCTTTGAGGTGAATAAGGTCTCTTGACTTGATTAAAGTTATTGTTCATAACATGAGTTAATTGATTCATCATCCACATTAATATTTCTATTCCAATTCCATTGGAAAGTCATCAGAACATCATCCATGTACTCAACATTTATGTGGTTCCTTTTATTTCCCGTAATTCATTTTAAAAATAATAAAAACGTTGTGATATATCTGTTAATTTTAGGAATAAAAAATTCTAAAGGGATTTTATGTCATAAAATATCATTCTAAAATATGTTATTAACCCTTAATAATAATTAAATTTTTTTATATCCTTCATAAGGGTTCATAAAAATATATTTATTAACCAATCATACCCCTGGGAGTATAAAACCAGGTTTACATCAAGAACTTTTGTCATGCACTAGAGTCTTTTCAAGTCTAGCTCAAAGTGGTGTTTTTAGGTGTTACCCCTAGGTACATCTGTGCCAGAGCCACATCCTCTTATCTTTCCAGAGAGAGTTGTTTTTTTTTTGGAAACGACTTACATAATAAATTTTAAAATAATAGGATATTTTCATATATTTATACTTGTCCCTAGATTTTTTTCAAAATATTTTCATCATTAATAACAAAAATGACTAAACCATCTTACAATACCAACTATTGAAACCAGGATTTTTATTATATAACTTTTCATTAAATGGAATAAAATGAGGATATTTTAATGTTTAGTTTCATAGAAATAAGATAGACAATACATATAAACATAATGAATTATTATATATCCACATTAAATACATATTTATGGTTTTACCCTATGTTAAATTTAAAACATCTCAAATCCTAGGTACATACATCAAAAGAAAGGAGTGATCATGAAACCTAGTAAGGGAATAAGAAAAAGAGACAAAAACATGTTATTATGAGACATATCAATATGAACATGAGGTATAACGAAATAGAGGCCTAACATAATAAAAAGAACATGAATAGTAACATTGAAATTTGGATTCAAGATTTAAATGATGAATTCATAAGAATACCACCAATTTTTATCACCATGGTGTCATAAATGAAAATTACTCAGGTTATTCACCAAGGTTTCATAAAACATGTCATCTAAAGAATTTAAATTATTTACCCAATGCATTGTATATCTATCAAATAACACCCTGCATATTTATTAATTTCCTCTGAGAAACATATTGAATTAAGTAAACCATTTCATTAATAACACATATTGAATTAATAATAGGTTTCTTATCAAAATCTTTTCATAAAAGAGTCCTTAAAGATGTGATCTTTACATAATTTTCAAAACACATATATGGAATTTGAATTTCATGTATGTAAATCTTGAATAAATATTTATTTTTAAATCTAGTTAAATACTCATTTAATGGAAAATATTTCAGGGTATTCAAAAAAATGGAAAGTTAATTTATTACGTAAAAGAGAGAAATTTTATAAATAAATTCGGCAGCATTAGGGGTATAAAACATGGTTTTAATGAAAGGGTAAAATGAGTGGGGAAAAGTGTATTAAATTTATAATATACTATTATTACATTTATGGGATAATATAAATTGGAAAAAAATTTGTTGGTTTTGGAAATAGAATACATGCCATAAAAAGGGAAATATGAATGAAAATGAGAAGTGGGTATATCTCTTACAATGAAGAGTTGTTCCTAAGACATTAGGATTGAACCTTTTTGGATTTAGGAAACCTTTGGGGACCCTTCAGTGGAAAATTCAATAAAAAATTTTGTTATATGGATATATAGTTAAGGGGAATAGTTAAATGGGTGGGTATTTATAGAAAAAGTGGAATAATTGTTTATTAATTTCAAAATTTTGGTCTTCGAAAACATTGTTGGGAATCATGTTAAACCATTGACATAACCATGTTTTTTTATCATAGTTTTAGAAAAATTTTGTCCCATTTAAAAAAAAAATTAATCCACTAAAACATAACACCTTTTTTAAATTTTTATTATAGTAAATTAATATTCTAGAAAAAAAATTTAAAATATCAAATTCTATTTTTTTATACTTTGAAAAGTCACTTATAGTTTCTTTAATTGATTAAAATATGTTAAAAAAATTAATATTAATATAATTAAATATTTTTTTCCTGGGTTTTTTTAATTAATTATTATTTCATTATTTCATTAATATGTGGTCATAAAACTTATTAAAAAAACCAAAAATATATTTTTCAATATTTTAAAAAAAGCATTTTAGAAAATTCACATAGATTCATCCTAACATAAATTTGACATGATGATGTCAAAAATTATGTTTATTTTTTTAGAATAATTTTATAAATATGTTAATTTTAAAATTTGAATATAAAAATCCTTATTTATCTGAGAATATTAGTTTTAATGGACAATCACATTTCTAACACTTACCATAAATTTCATATGCCATTATAAATTTATTTTATCATTTATATTTATGTGAGAGTGATTTAAATGAATATATTATCAAACCAAATATTATTCTAACTACTTTAGTTTATTATAATTTTTTTTATTTTCCTAAAAAATACAATTATATTTTTCTCAGATAGATAAATCAATTTAACAACATCATATAAACTAAAATTATTATTTTACGAAAAATAATTCTTACTGGAATAATAATTTTATTTATAGAAAGGAAATTAAAATTTATGTATCTATGGCCTACACATTTAACCCTTATCACACTTGAATAATCCCTAAGGGTAAGGAGTGTGATGGTGGTAATTTCATGGGGTGGCTTAGATAACAGTGATCAAGGGGTAATCTCAAATAACTTGAACAAATCATGTGTGTTATTATTTTCACGATTCACTGATAGAATCTCATCTTGGACTTGGTAAAGGGTGTACCCTAGTGACAATACCCCCTCCCATGTTTTGAAAAATCATATTTAGAAGGCACATCTCTACAGGTTATGTTTATCAATTCTTCTTTCTGTATCAATTTTCCTTTGTCATTATAACTTATAAACACTAATTATAATGGTAAAATTATCAAACAAGACCATAGTTTCTGATATTCATATTCACCGATGGACATATTTGACCAATTTTCATATAACATTCAAATCCCAATGGTCACATTTCTATTTATACTATATATCCCACTTCATTATTTCTTTCAAAATTCCCAAAAATTTTCCCAAAGGTTATATTTTTTTATTAATATTTTAATTTATTTAAAAATATATTATTTAATTATGAAAGAATTTTTGTGGGGACAATGATTTTAGTAGACTGGGGAGATCCATTCTATCCCATTTATGTTATTTCATTTTATATTTTTGTCTATATGTAATGTTTGAAATTTTAATCGGTTTCATAACTGACTAATTGATGATCATTGTTAATGATTTAAAATTTTGATGGTTTCTCTTTATTTTATATGTTTATAATATTATATAATATGTAACACACATTTATTCAAAAAAATAATAAATATCATTTAAATAAATTATGGGTCATTACATAGTCATTCAACCATTTCCCCTCAATTTCATAATGAGGGATCCACCTGACACATTTACACATTGAAAACTCATGCATCAGTACCCAATAATTCTGTTAAAGTGTGTAAATATGTTTAAAAGTGGGAGTGCTCTCATATCAACACATTAATTAATAAATCTTTTCTATAGATACAAATGGTATCTAGCAAGTAGGTTCATATCCCTACCCACTTGGATCAAGTCATCGCACGTATTCCAATAACAATAATGGGGGAGGCACATACTCCTAGCCCCATTCATGAATATAATTGGAATATTGTGATTGAACAAGGAAAAATGAGTGGTATTATATCCTTCCTTCAATCAAATATATTGTATCATATATTTTTGATATTGAAATTTTGAAGTCCTGCATTATTGAACATGCTTTGATAAACCTCCACTATATTCTACAAAAAAATTATAGATCTCCAATAGAATATTCTAGAACTGGTATAGATAATGGGATATGAACATATTATTAATGAAATTGTTGGAGTATCACATTACCATTATCAGTATGAAAAAAGTGTCTAGTTCCGATAAAATTTAGATTATTACACTCATCAAGGAGGATTGTCGGCATATTCTGGTAAGGTAAAAGACACAAGATAGGGTTCATATCCACATTCCAACTAGGTATCACCAAGTAAGAGCGGAAAATTCCTCATGAATGACCCACATTACTATCAAAAAACATTGGATGCATACATCAAAGCCATTGGTTCATGATCATATTCCCATTTTGATTGGGGCTCACTAAGTGATAATGGCACTTGCCTCGGGATAGGCTCATATTCCTATAAAAAAAGATAATTATCATACTCCAATGGAATGAGACTAGGTTCCTATCCTTTTTTATAAGGGATCAACAAGTGAGAGTGACACATTCCATAAGATTGGCTCATATTTTTGTATGTTAATTTACTTTTCATACTTCAACAGCTCATGAATTTCTGGCACATATCCTTACATCTCTCGATGAACAACTACACCATCAAATTTCAAAGTCCATAAAAGTGTAGTCTTATGTCTTGTTTCCAATTTTAGAGGTTCATTAGAATAGTATGGCAGGGAATGCATATATATATCAGGCTTATTTACTACTTCATCTAGTATTGACTGGTATATTCTGGAAAGCACTTACATGAAGGCTCATATCCACACCAAAAAAATAGAATCTCACCAGTATACACTAGTTTCTTCTCATCCATAGTCTTATATAGAACCATATGATTATCAACATATGTTATTATCCATCATGTAGTAGGCTCATATACCTAATCAACTCCAAAATTTCATTCAGCATATTCTGAATACGACATAGAATGAGGGTTATATCCAAAATCTACTCAATCTAGTCTCTGTGGTGTTTATTGATTCATATATGTGACAACACAAGGGTCCATCCAATCTTCAAATATAACATAATTAAATCATTATCTCAATAGTTCTCCTCACGGTATTGCATAGATGGATCATAGAGACTCTACTCCTAATATCGTCCAAGGTTGACCTCCCCATGGTTATATCTTTCTTAAAAAAGGAAATCCTCCCCTTTTCTTGAAACTGACATATAGATAGGCTCTCAAAACATAAACACCCTCTTATATAGAGGTGTTTGAAATTACAGGGTTAATCATATATAATACCCTATAAACTATCAGTAACAATTCACTATGGTCAGTAGGCTACCCAAAGAAGAACCATCAATGGTCTGGCCAGGTGGAGGTGTATAAATATGATAGAGAGGAGGTTGACCAGGATATATATAAAGAGTTATCTAGAAAAAAACTCTCATCCTTTTCTTGAACCTCTCAGCTTCTAATTATTAGATCCTAGATAAGCTAGAGAATAATTTCATTCCATACCTATGAAAAAATATGTCATCAACTCATCAGTTATTAACGGATACAAATCTCCCTTACCAAAGATATAGTGGTGATATAAAGAGTATAAATGGACTCTATTGTTAGCTGGATATGACCTCATTCTATCTGACCAGAACCCCATAATGAAAAATCTTGACAAATTCTTACATACTTTTTATCTCCACATCTTAACAACACTCCTTTGACTGATTTCCAGGGCTCCATCGGACATATGTTTCTGATGGAGGGTATAATATGGAGAATATCCCTCTATTATTACCTGTATATGACCATGTTCTATATAGACTAGAACCCCATGCTGGAAAAAATGAAAAAAATTCCACATACATTTTATCCCTCACATCATAACAACTCTCCTTTGACTGATTTCTATGGCGCCATTAGAAATATGTTCCTGAGGGTGGGTAAAATATAGATAATTTCACATCACTATATCACCAAAATAGAAAATCCTCATAGATATGACATCCTGCAATGTCATATCCATAAGAGTAATCAGGGGGCTAGGTAATTCACATGTCATATTGTCCATACAACAAAATACCACCTCTTTAATGAAGAAATGATTTTTCAAAATGGAGGAATAGGGCTTCTAATATAGTTTAATATGGTCCCCTAAAAATAATAGGACTCCATTTAAAACATAGAAGTTGTAGTTTTTTCCACCCTGATAACATCTGATAGAAAATGAATCCCATCATGGGAGGCTATTGTACAGAACTCATACATGAGCACAATTTTTCCAAATCAAATAGGTTACAATAGATGCTACTATAACATCTATCTGGGAGTGAACCCAACCCATGGTTTTGGGTGAATATTTTCCACCAACTTCACCCCTTGGGTCATCTATCCCTAATTGGATTCAGAATATATCATTAGCATCTGCTAACCGACCCCTTCCCATGGTGATGGGGGAATTTGTGTCTTAATCTCCAGAAACAAGTCCATCACACCCCCTAAGGGTCATGGATGAATTAGTGGTGATTATAGATCACCCCAAACCTATTTGGATGGGGGAATTTGTATCTCAATTCTTATCTAAATAGAAATCAAATCATCCAATAGAGTGATCAAGTCCTCAACAATAGTATTATAAATTACCAATAGCATGCTCGAATCATCCTCATCACATTTGGATAGAGTAATTGTCATCTCTATCAACACCCTGAATGGAATTAGTCTTCTCCACATTATGAGGTAAATAGCGATGGTCGACATCCCATCTATTACTCCCACTACTCAAAAAATCTCTACTATTCAAGGCCCATTTAGAAAATACGATTAGAAACTACCCCAGGGATAATATTAATAGAATGAGATTCGAGGAATGTGTAAAAAATAAAATCAAACCTCATAAGGGCCCAAAGACAAAATTGAAAAATATGGATTAGGGTCATAGAAATGATCCTAATCTAATCCTTGATGTAAGAGTAAACGGGGAAAATCACCTTATGTAATTGATAGTAATGAGATAACTATCATCCCCTAATACACCTCAATGAATATCATCACCAAAAACATAATAGAAGATGTGGACCAAGAGGAAAATATTGAGGGACAGAATCCATAAAACATACCTCAAGAGGAGGGTGACCATGATGCACCAACTAAGGGTACGTGTATGTGTAATCTGTAGAGGATCCAAAATTTGGCACCCCAAAATAATGATTTTCCACCTATACAGTAGAACAACATTAATGATAAAGGGTAAGGTCTTGGAACATCCAACTCACCAAGTAATTCCCCAATCCCAGAATCCATCATTTAGTAAATTATTTTAATCCATTGACTTGATTACAAGTAATCAAGTCCTGAAGGAACAATCAATTTAACAGCCTTGAAAAATAGATTAAATACATGAACATTTTATTAGAATTAAAAACACAATATTCACATAGTCTATTATTTGAGAATGCCATTATTATCATATCATAACCCTATATATCAATCATAAAACACTTCTTGGAATCTTGGGAAAATAAAGCATACGAAAGGAGTGAGCTAAGATGCTCAGTAAGGTTAAAAATTATATCAAAACCTTTCATAAACAACCATATACTTTTAAGGAAATGTATAAAACTGAAACATGTAACTTTTACACATAATCATTAACATAATATGGAAAGAATAAAACAAATAATTCTATTTAAACACTAACATGGATATTATACAAGTCAAATAATCACATGATCGGATGTTTGAAATCAGAATAGAGTATGTGAAGAAGCCATCATTTTGTGATTATTGTAAAATAGTCGGTCATGTTGTCTCTAATTGAAGGAATATTCATATGCAACATAGGTTTGTTATGGACACTACTACTGAAAATTATGCACAATGGCGAAAGGTTGGTAATAATAACAAGGTCAAGGCCCCTTAAACTAGGAAGGGAAAACATTCTAGTAAGGCTCATCAGGTGTCAAAGCAGAATGAGGAGAGGATTAGTTCCATGCCTACTGTAGCTCCTGGTGGGAACTCCTCCATCCCCCATTCAAATTCTTTTGATGGTGATGATTTAGATATTGATATTGAGGTTATTAATTTAGTTTTCAGTTATCTTGTTGCTGCTCTTACCTCTGTGGAGAATGAGTTCAAGGGCTGAAAAATGGTGTTCTAGATATAAATGATTCTTCTATTGAAGCTAGTGACCCAAGGGTAGATAATGATAAGGACATGGGTTATCCTAAGGATGTTGTTCTACAAAAAATGATAATGTCCAACTAAGATAAAATGATGAGACATGGTTGAGGAAGAGGAAGCTTTAGAAGCCATCGGTACCTCCCCTACTATGCTCTTTGAAGGTGAATGCATCTTCCTTGGCAGAAATAAATCCTACTTCTACAATGGGTATTCTGGAGTGTTTGTCTCAAAGAAGGAAAACTAGGAGCCTCACCAATCACTTCAATGGTTCCAAAAATTAATGAGGAAAGAAGAATAAAAAAGAAAATTAGGAAGGGAAATTTTAATTATAAGTTAGGTTCAAAATGAATGTCCTCTATTGGAATTTCCAATGTCTCACTTATTCCTCTACTATTAATGCTTTTCAAAGGCATATTATGATTCCCAAGCTGAAGTTACTTAGAATTTATGAACTAAAATCCTCTTATTTTATGGGTTCTACAGATCTCAATAAGTATGGTTGTGTTTTGGTTTCTACCAATGGTTCAGCAGGTCCGGATGATAGTCTATGGGTATGTTATCATGCTTCCATTGGCATAGTTGATACTATATCCAATAATAAGCAGTTGATTTCTTTCTCATTGTAATGGGATTCTCATTAGTTTTTTGGCTCATTAATATATGGAAAAAATGGGTATTTTGACCTTAGAAGTTTGTTGCAGGAAATTGACAATTTTAGAGGCATTTCATCCCCTTTCTTTGTTGTTGGTGATTACAATACAATCCTTTATTCAAGTGATAAATTGTCCCTATACATTCTCAAATTCTTCTTAGGTAATTCAAAGGATGTGTTGCTGAAAATGAACTGACTATGGTTTGTATGGTTGGTACCAAGTACACCTGGTACAAGAGATAACTCAACTGTATGATTCCTAGTAAGCTTGACCGGGCCTTTGTGATTCTTATTGCCTTGAAAAAATGGGAATAAATTTCCATTACTAATATCCATAAAATTACTTCTGATCACCACTCGATATTGGTTAGTTTTAAGGTCAGGGAGCTCCACATGACTCTTCCTTTTCATTTCAACAATTCCTGGTCACTCCAAGGTGAATGTTTTAGGCTGATTTAAAGCACTTGGAACAAAATGTAAGGTGTTTATTATCTTTTCAAAATGAAAATGATTTAGTTCACTTTAAAATTTTGGATCAAGGAGACTTATAGTGAGTTGGATAAGGAAATTTTCTAACTTGAATCTTCTCTCCAGCAACTTTAAGATGATGCCTCTAATGTGGATTTCAATCTAGATTTATCTAAGGATGTTATTCTTCATTCCAAATTGAACTCTCTCCTTACTATGAAAGATAATGTTCTTAAGGAGTCCTTTAAAATAAAGTTTCATTAAGAATGGGGTCAGAATGAAAAATGTTTCATTTATCTTTAAATAATTATGAAGGATAAACATACCTTATCCTTTCTAAACGTTAGTGATCAAATCTTAGGAAATAAAGAATACATTTATGATTATATTGTTTATTATTTCACTAGGATTTTCAATGGGCTTTTTTATGGGTATCTCTGATGGCTGGTATCACCCCTTCATTGGTTACAACGGCTAATAATCTCATTCTCAGTATTACTCCTTTGGAGTTTGAGATTAAGGATGTTGTTTTAACCCTCAACACCTTTAGTGCTCTGAATGTGGATGTCTTCAACACACTCTTTTACTGGAAGTATTGGGATGTCATTAACCATGAGATCTGAAAATTAGTCTCCTATTTCTTTACCGTGGGAGTTATCCCCCAAAACCTTAATGTGTAGTTTATCTCCTTAATTCCAAAAGATGAAATGATTGTGATATTCACCTTTTTAGGCCAATTTTCTTGGTCAACATAAGTCATAAATAAGATTATTTCTAGAAGGATCTCAAGAATTGCATCTAAGATTGTTTCTTGGAAAAAAATAGCATTTATAAAAGGAATATCTATTGAAATATTAATTTGTTCTACTTCAGAATGTCAAAATCAACTCATGAATCCTACAAAAGGATGTAGAATTTCTCTAAAGTTTGACATTAAAAAGACCTTTGATACGTTTTATTTGACATTAAATTATATGGTTCTTAAATGTTTTGGCTTCAATGAAATATTTATTGGATGGATTTCTTCCCTCCTTGGATCATATCATGTATCAATACTTTTAAATGGCTCCCCTAATTGTTACTTTGCTTTCTCTAAAGGTGTCTTCTAGGGTGATCCCCTCTCAGACCTACTTTTTTTATATCGCTGAATATTATATCAATAGACTCATTAGTCACATGGTATCTGAGGGTTATCTTAAGTAGATACAAGTGTACAGGTCCATCATTGCCCCCTCTCATCTATTCTACAATGATTATATCATTATCTTCTAGAATAGTAAGAAGAATAACGTTTATGTCTTGAAGAAAATTAGTCACCATTATGAAAGTGTTTTTGGTCGATGTATCAGTTAGGATAAATCTTCCATACATTTTGGGAAGAGTTTCTCTATTTCTAGAAAGAATTGGATCCTTTTGGATAAGGGAATTTGGGAAGGGTCCTTTCTACTTCATTATCTAGGTGTTCCAATATTTTGGGGGCGTCCTAGAGCTTCTTTCTTCACAGAGATAGTGGATAGGGTCATGGGGAAGATCTCAACCTGGAAAGGTAAGAGTCTCTCTATGGCTAGGAAAATTAGTTCGGTGAAGTCCGTTATTATTTATAAATTGGTATACTCTTTCATGGTCTAAAAATTAACAAGGGGGTACTCAAATGACAAAATATATCCATCAATAATTTTAGTTTGAGTGGTAATATCCATGAGAGGAAAATGGTTATAGTTACTTGGAAGGTTTATTATAACCTTTTACATAATGATGGAATGGGTATAAAGAATATTTCCTTCTTTAATGATTCTCTATAAGCTTTCCTTGTCTGGAATATCCTTCATAGTAATTCAGAATAAATGGGTTTTATTATAGTTCATTTTGATGATAAATTGAGGCAGGGTAGTAATGTTTACATTGACTCTTCTCTCTGGCTATCATTTAAATATTAATTTCTGAATATCATTCCCTACTCTAGATGGATTATGATCAGGAACTCTAATCATATGTTCTGGCTAGATAATTGGACTGGTGATATTCTCTTTGAAGGTTTCTAGCTGGTTGGTCTGGGATCTGGTGATCATGTCACTATTAAATAATTTTTTTGATGATCCTCCATTAACCATGCCATATGAACTTCATGTTATGATTCATCATTGTGATTTTATCACATGCCCCACTTTTTTGGATTGCGAACAAACTAGAAATTGTGTTCTATCTAGTAAACTCTATTATCTACATGTCACCATAGGCCATCATGATTAATATAAAAAGTTATTTATTTTAAAAAATCATATCATGACTTCATGTATAACTCTTATATAGAGGCTAGCTTACAATAGGTAACCCACTGATGAGGTTTTAAAAATGTTTGGTCTGCATATTTCATCTAGGTTTGTAATGATCCAGCAGCATAGGGAGGATGTGAAGAACCTCTTCTTAAGTTTTTCAATATCCTTGTTCAATTGGAAGGAAGTTCTAGAATCTTTTGATCTTGCTGGGTTTCGATTTTCGGGACTATAGGCCCTTCTTCATTATTTTTCAGTTATCCAGCTCCATCCTCAGTTGATTGTTATCCTCTATGTGGCTATAGCTGAAAGTTTGAATTCCATTTTGTGGCACCACAATGCTTCATTTCACTCAAGGAATGGATGTGATTTGAAGGTGGTCACAAAGTAGGTTGTTGCTGCAATATGGGATATGTGTAATAATAGTATGTGGGAGTGCAACAACCATATACAAAAGTTTATGTTTCTAAAAAATCTATGTGTACATGGTAATTTCAGACCATATTCAGGTACTATTGAGGTGTTTTGGATACCTCCTTTCCCTCCTTAGATAAAGGTGAATACAGATGGTTCTTCTAAAGGGAATCCAGGGCCTTCGGGGCATGGCGTGATCTTTAGGGCCCACGATGATTCTTTTAAGGGACGTTTCTATGGCCCTGGTGGCATGAATTTTTCCTGTGAGGTGGATATTGTTGGGATCATTCACGCTGTCTTGTTCTCTAAAATGAATGGTTAGATTAATATCTGGTTGTAAATTGACTCTTCTACCATTGTGCAGGCCATTACAAATGGTGAAATGCATTTCTCTTGGAGGCTTGAAGTAATGTGGTAGGAATTTATGAACTATTTCGAGCCCCATATTCTTTATCAAACATGTTTATCAAGAGGTGAAAATGATCGTGGATGGTATTGAGAACATGGGGGTCGATGTTCCTATTACCTGGTCTGATACCCTTCTTGTGGCCATGGTCCCTCTTTTTGAAGTAGATTGTTATAAGATCCCACATCTTTTCATCTTGTAACATTCTTATCATTTATGAATAATTTCCTCGGCCTTTTTTTGGGGACCTTTTAAAAACCCTTGTTTTTAAAATGACTGAAAGGTTCCTTTCAAAATGTTTTATAAAAAGAGAAACATGGGTCCTCATAGCTTTAAACAATTGTAGAGAAATAATACTGTAAAATGTATTTTTATGAAACATGGACATAGATGATAACAATTCCCTATTATATACTTACATATAAATAATCTTGGATAAAACTGAGAATGTGAAATTAACCCTTACCTTGTATTCTCCTTCATTCAAGGGCGTATTAACCTCCTCTTTTTCAGGTGTCTCCTTTTGATTTGCATAATATGAATTCATAGTATAGATTTCTTCCCAATGTATGGCCTCTAGGATGTAGTGATGGATCATGGGAGAGTAAATGTTCATGGATAGTCTGAATCAAATGGCTTTGGTGCTGTGAATTAAAGAGAAGGATAATCTTCCTTTTATAAGAGGGGTGAGGGGCACTTTTGGAAGATCATAAAATATTAAATTAATAAAAAAAACAATTTTGGTTCCAAATGTCCAAAAATAATTTATTTCAAAGATAAGTTGATTTTTTGTCGGATCAAAATAATCCAATTAAAATTAGATATGTTTTTATTATTTTTTATTCTTTATCTTTTCTGAATTATCCTTTATTTTACCCTTTTTAATCTTATCGTGATAGTATGATATTTACAATTTGTGAGTTAATGTAATTTTCATAACATGTCAAAAGACCCACAAAAGTTACATTTAGGACATATTTGGTCATATCATAACGATTTTATGTAATTTTAGATTTTTATAATTTTAATATCATTTAAAAAAATATTTTATATTTTAAAATACATATAGTGTCAATTTTGACACTATTCATTAGTTGACTTTTAAAAATATCGTAAAAGGAAGATAAATTCAAACCAACTCCTTTAAATCATTAAAAACATGTCACAATTGTCCATAAAATTCATGTACGGCATAAATTATGTCATATAATATTTATTTTAATATTTATAATATCATTTATTTGACTCATCCATTATTTAAAAAATTACTTCATCATCTTTGGGACACCATTTAATTTAATTATTCATTTCCTAAAAATTATAAATAAATTACAATGTTGTAAGTAATATTTTAATATTTATAATTACTACTTATAATCGTTGAGATCAATTTTATAATCCCATATTAAAATTTTTTTAGTTGTGAGAGACATGATTATGACATCATGGTCTTTATTTTAAATAAAATATTTTTAAGTGTCATAATCACATCCAAGTGGGTCCATGTGGACATAAAATCGCCCCAAGATAATAATGGTCAGGATAAACAAATAAAATTAAATTAGGACAAGTTTTAGGGTAGTTTTATATTATTATAATATTATGTTTACCTTTAATTACATGATTTATCCTTAACCGTGGTAATTAAAATAAATACTAATGTTATTATTCATAATTCCAAAAAATAAAAGGAACCTATTTACATAATTTTTTACCAACTAATTAAAAATATGGAATCCATTTTTTAAAATTCAAAACACATAAATTATAGGGATTATATTAAATTTTTATCCCATTTGATAAAACAGGATAATGGATTTTTTAAATATAAACCATCAAAATATTGGAATGTGTTTATATATAATTTTAATGAGAAAATAACCCCAATGAACAAAATTTTTCTAACTATTAAAAAAAATATAATTATACCTTAAAACCAATTAAATTTATCCTCTAACAATATAAATAAATTAAATAAAAATGATTTTTTTAATTAAAATACAGTATTTTTAATTATTCCTAATAATATGAAATTTATCAAAAAAAACACCAATGTTTATTCCAACTAAAATTTGAGGTCCTGATTCAAAATAAGATGCATATTTTTTCAAATTTAACATATAAAAGTGTAAAATACTAAATTTAAAATTGGTTCCCCATTACAAGGTGACAAAACTGTACTTTTTTAAAATACTTCTTTATCCAAAAAAAATTGAATTTATTTATATATCATATAATACAAGATGAATTTTAAAATTTTATATATAATTAAAAATGTTTTTAACACAATTGATAGCCTCTAATTTAACAACTATATTATATTAAATAATAATATTTTATCAATATATTATTGTTCGGTAAGACCCATCCTTGTGTGTAATGAATGTCAAATCATTGTTGTGTATAGCGTAATCTTAACATGGTGTCGCATAAACAAGTTCAAGAAAAAGAATTAAATTACATTGAAATTAAAATATTATAATGTCTAGGGGTCTTATATTCTCCCCTCATTCAATAAATTTCATCCTTTCAATTTCATCTCAGGATAGAAAATTATGGGTTTGTAATTTCAAAATATCATTATAGAAATCACACATCAGAAAATGGATTAGTGAGACCACCATTTTAAAAAAAAAGAATGTTATGTATGAATGTCTCCAGAGATAATGCATACTAGGGTTCCATGTAAAAAAATATGGACATGAAATAAAAATATAACCCTCATGTCCTAATAGAGAATGACAGGGAACCCGATGAGGAGAAAGTTAACAATCACAAAGCTAAAAATATGAAATGATCTAACGGATGATTTTATTCATTAGAAAAACTATTAGGATTGCATTTTTGGTTTGAAGATCCTTTACGTAGGAAGAATTATTAGGCAATAATTTAATTGATTTCTTTCCATTTTGTAAGAATAATCTCATCCTTTGGTTATGCTTTAATCTATTTTCACTTCATCCCTTACACCAGAAAATGAACGTTAAAATGAATTTTTTTACACTTGAAGAACTTTTGATAAATCATAATTCCCGAAATTATTTCCTTGATCTTCTAAATTTTTAATTAAACCAACAAGTTTAACCTGATAAATCATACTTTAAATTCATAAGATAATATAAAATGTTCAGATTACTCCATTCCTACCTTAGGACTGAACCAAAATACTTCCATCCAAATTCATTATCCAAAAAGGTCTCTAAATTTCCAGAATAAATCTTCACATCAGATTCCTCAAAAAACATAATGTAGCTTTTATTGTAACATTCCAAATATTTTATAACTATTAAAACCTTAATGGAAACACTTATACTTCCATATCCTTAAAGAAGAAGTAATACAGTTCAATACTTATATAACTCATGAATCTGATAACCATAGAATAATTGCATTAATAATTTATAAATCCAAATACAAAATAACCTTAATCATTCCGCTTCACTCTTAAACACTTAACAATTCTTCAACATTATATTCCTTAATACCTCCTTCATTTCATTTCCCTTTTGTAATCCCTTCATAATAATTATTATAACTATTGCATTTATAACCATTCTGATTCTAACCATTGATCAAAACTCAAATCAAAACGTGGGAAACACAAATCATAGTGATCTTCTCAGGAAGAATAATTTATAGGATATATAAATGATGACATCTTCTTCTCAATAAATTTTTTCATAGGATTAACCTAGGTTATTCATTACCAAATCTAAATGATGATACTTTTTATAATGACTTATCCTCAAAGCCATTCATAGGGCTTTGTTCTTAACCCATGTTTTCTAAATATAATTTACAAGGTTATTTCTACAATTCCTCTGATAACAACTTTAATTACATGTCCCTAGAATCCCAAATACATTGCATTATTTTAATACATTGTCATGATTACAAGGAATCATGTCTCGAAGGACCAATCAGTTTAGCAGTCTTCGATAATAGATGACATACATGAACCTTCCATTACAATTCAAAACATTGTATTCACATAGTCCATTCATTGAGAACATTTTTATTCTCCTAGCTTAACCATACATATCAATCATAAAACACTTCTTGGAATCCTCAAAAAATAAAACATAGAAGAGGGATGATCTTAGATTCTCAGTAACTTTAAACAATATAGAATAATCTTTCATAAACAAGCATAAACTTTTAAGATAAGGTGTAAAACTGAAACACAATCCTTTTATAAATAATCATCAGCATAATATGGAAATAAATTCATAAGTATTTGGTGAAGTGTTGTAATTGTTCTTAGATCAAATGGATACATAGTGTGATCAGTATGTGTCAATGTATGTGTTCCCAATATAAAATTAAATTTTAGTAAAAAATACATGTGACGTATGATCATACAATGATTCACTATTTTATTTCACCCAAATACCATTGTATTAAACTGGTTTTTATTGAAAATTATAATTATAATCAATATTTTTACTTAATTATTGATTAAATAATTTTGTTCTTTTCACTGTTAAAATGAAAATTTTGCTTGTTTTGATGATTTTGTTGAAGGTGGAGGTGATTCAGAGAGCCCAGGATTATGAAAAAGGAAAATAGGCCAAATTGCATGGAATCTCATGAACACATGTCCACTATTTTGTAGGATCCGACAAATAAGGGCCTCCAAATGGGATGAAATTTGGTATAAGATCCTTATATCCTTTGTTTACAACATTCAAGAAGGATCCCAATCCTAATTTGTCCATTAAAAGGCCATTCCAAAAGGATCTTTCCAATGAAATGAATATGCACAGGTTCAAAACATTTCTTCTATATTTTTAAAATATCTCTTATTATAAATATTATATACACACCAAATTTGATAAGTAGATATAAATTGTGTTGTTAGACAATGTTATTATTCTTACGATGTTATTTAAGACTATTTGATCATCCAAAACCATGGAACAAGAATATTCTCAAAATTAGGGTGCTCTAAACTACCACTCACATTGCCTATAAATTCGCACCTTCAGCACCCCATTTGGAAGTTCAACCAGGAGGAAAGGTTCTCTCATTTTGGAGTCCCAAATTATTCTTATCATCATTCCTTGAATTTATGGAGGCTATAGGAGTGATACTTCAACATCTTCTTATTCCTCCACTCCTGTGGATTTCTAAACCACATGTGATCACTTGGGTAGGAACATGATGTAATCCTGGGCTTTGTTTTTATAATATTTGAATGGTATTTTAAATTCCAGATTTGTGTGTTGTTTTTCATTATCCTATATTATTATTTAATTTATTTATGTACCAGAATTCCATGATCAACTCATATGATCATGTTTGGGGTTACCATTTCATGTGATGTTTCCCACACCGTTCACTATTTCTTTCATTCTTTTTTAATTATGGTGTTTTTTCATTCATAATGGTAAATTTAACTCTCATAAACAGTGTTAAGTCAATTTAAATTTATTTCTTGGTATCAAAAATAAATAACTTACAAACTAGTACAACACATATAGTTCTTCAAGTGTTTCCTTTGTGAGTTTTGATTATGAATTCTAATACAAATCACTCAATCATCAGTGATATCCAGTGAATCATTGTGGGTTTAAGACTAAATCCTAGTAAGTATCCTAGTAAAAAAATAATAAAATTATATTTCTAAGTGTTATAAACCATGTATTAAATGATTTAAACCATATCTCTTGAAGCGATGTAAGATGAGAATCGTGAGACTTCCCTGTGTTGAACATGTTGAATGACTTTTGTTAAATTCCACATTATTTTAATAAATTTCCTAGTTATTTTGGAATATTAAATAATAAAACCCCATGTTTTTTAAAATCCCATTCCCCTTCTATTTTTATAATCATAACATTCTATATGAATTAATGTTCTATTTCTTCGTCAAGAGATGACCTTGGGTTCCTGCTATGCTGGAGAAATTCTAGAAAAACTAAACATCTAATTTGACATGATCGACCACACGATCAAATGTGGGAACTGTTGTCGAATATACAAGATCGTGTTTTCCCTTTTTAATAATTTATTTTTTTATTAAAACTTTTGATATCCACCCCCCCCCCCATTTTTTTTCTTTTCAGTTTTTGATTTAGTTTGTATTTTTTTTCTTCTTTATCTCCCTCTCTCTTCTTATTCTCTCTCAATCATTATGCAGTATTACATTATCTTTTATTTTCTACTTTCACCCTAACTAAGTCTTTTAATTTATCCATCTTCAATCATTAATAGAAAAATAAATACAAACAAAATCACAACATATTTGAATGACCCGATCAGAAAAAGAAAAAATTCTTGAATTTGACCTAGAAATTGAAAATATAATTCACTCAAAAATCAGGGAGTCTGGAGCAGGTCAATCAAGTAATACAAAGAAACCCCTTTTGGAACCTCAATTGGTCCTAAACCATTCAAAAATTGAACCTAATCAATCCCAAGAGAACTTGGCTACAAATAATTGAACCTAAAAAGAACTGACCACCACGGATGTGGAGTACCAACCTACATAAATCCAATATCCCAAGGAAGATTCTAACTTTGAGCTGAGATTGGGCCTCATTCATCTGCTTCCCAAATTACATGCTCTTCTCGGTGAGGACCCTTACAATTATCTTAATGAGTTTCACATAATTTTCTCTACAATGAAACCCCAAAATGTATCAGAGGATCCTATTAAGTTTTGGTCCTTCCCTATCTCTCATGATGATGTCGCCAAAGACTGGTTGTATTATCTACCTACCACAATTGGTGGATGGAGTGACCTTAAATGACTCTTTCCAGAGAAGTTATTCCATACCTCCTAAAATGCATCAATTAGAAAAGAAATATGTGTCCTTAGTCAATCACAAGGATAGAACCTTCATGAATATTGTAGGAGATTAAAAAGAAATTTCACTTGTTACCCCCACAACCAAATTAGTGAACAATTTATAATTCAATACTTATATGAGGTATGTTCCCCTATAGATCATGGAATGATAGATGTTGTAGTTGGTGGTTTCAAAGTTGATAGAATTCCTTCCGGCACTCGTGACATAATAGCAAACATGGATCAAAATGAACATGAATTTGGTGCACAAGTTACTGCACCAACCCTTGGATAAAGGCAATTCATTTAGACCTAGAAAAAATAGTATATAATAATCCTGGTGAGATACATACCCTTCTAAGGTAATTACCATAGTCACATGGAAGCTCACACTCTTCTTCTATTCCATTACATTATGGTATGTATACTGATAACACTTATTTTTCATATTAGTTCCCACACCATTAGGATTCAACTATGTATTATGTGGCAGTATTCCCAGGGAATCCTTTTTAGTAACCACCACCCTTCAAGAAAGAACCATTTAGGACAAATCCAAACCTCGGGTAGAAGTCACAACCACAGTACCAACAAGGAAGCAACTTGAGCTACCCCAATAATAAATGGTATTAACAAGGCCAAGGAATGAAATCATCTTATCCCTCAACATCTCAGGACAATCCTCCTCCTCTCAAATTTGAACCAATCCTCGAGGACATGGTGAAGAAAATGGCATCCCAAAACCTCTAGATAAAACAGACCACACAATCGGCAATTCAATACCTATGAACTCTAGTGGTAAATTGGAAAAAACCATCAGTGAGATAATGATGCATTGTTTTGGGACACTAACATCCCAACCCATTTATAATCCAAAAGGCAATGGTAATATTTTTGCAATAACCCTTTGTAGTGGTTAAAATTTTTTCTACCACTAATTCTACCCAAAAGTTATCTCTCCCTCCTGAAAACTCTCTTTCCCTACGCTTAAAATAATCTAATGCTGAAAATCTAAAAAAACGTTCTCAAAAATTTCATTAAAGATTCCACTGAACAAAAAATTATTCTTATATTCCCCCAAAAGTCTCTAAATCTATGAAAAAGTTTTCTAATGAAATTGATAAAGTAATAATGGATACATTCAAAAATGTACAAGTTAACATTTCTTTTCTTGATGTAGTAGAAAAAATCACATGATACTCCAAATTTCATAAAGAACATTGCACCCATATATGAATGCATAAGGGGAATGGGAGAGTCAAACTGTTAAGGAAAGTATAATCCTTGATTCAACCAAACATTCCAACCAAATAAATGTATCATGGTACATTCATAGTACCTTTCACCATAGGGAAGACATTATTTTTAGATGTTATACTACTTATAGGTTCTTCAATTAATGTAATTCCATACTCTATGTAGACTTCTCAGTAGGTTGGAGAGATTTAACTTATAGGAATCATAGTGTAACTTTCTAACCAGATAACAAAACACCCATCATGAGTGGTCAAGGTAATCCTTGTAAAAGTTAAAAAAAACTCATTTTTCCCAATGACTTCTATATTATTGAGATGGAGTGTGCATTAACCTAAGGACATGCTCCTCTCAAAATTTGGAGGCTATTATTCAAAATATTAAATATGATCACCAATGTTCACAATGGTATGTTGTCCATGATGTTGAGTGGATAAAATGTAATGTTTAACATTATTAATTCCCTGAAGCACCCCACAAAATAGATATCCAATCATCCTGTCTATTTGATGAATGTTATCCCTAAAGAAATACAAAAACAAAATTCTCCCCTCAACCCATAGTCTGACATTTTTCCACTTCTTCGGCCTTTGATGATTTGATTTTTGATTCATGTTTTGAGTATTTAGTGGGTTCGGAAAAGTATAAATTTTTTAATTTAATTGACTAGTCTGTTCATCCTAAGGTACCCATGACCATCGATGATTCTTCAAATCTCATATCAATAGATACTCTATCCTTAGATAATAAACATGAGTAAATTGACAGTTTCATGAAACCCAATCCCCCTAAATCCCCACACTTAATCCAAAAACGTTTGGAGTTGTTATTAAAACCACATTCCTCACATTTAAAAAATGCATATCTTCATATTATTTAACAATTTCCCATATTTGTTTCCAATAACCTCTATCTACAGTAGGAATCAAAATTGCTTGACCTTTTAAGAGAGTGTAAAAATGTGATAGGATGGATATTGGAATATACTCCTAGGAATATCCCATCAATTTGTATACACCATATAATTTTTTAGGAATAGGCTAGGCCCGTTAGGAAAGCTCAACACCAATTGAATCCCACTCTCCTTGAAGTGGAAAATTTAGAAGTCAGAAAATTCTATTTTTTGATCATTTATTATATATGTGATAGTACATGGGTTAGACTAGCTCAAATTGTGCCTAAAAAATTATAATAATAGTAGTATCTAAGGAATGGAATGAATTGGTTCCAAAACATGGGAAAAATAATTGGCGAGTCTATATTTACTATCATCAACAGTGTCAATCCATACAAAAGGATCACTTTCCTCTATATTTTGTTGACCATATGTTAGAAACATTGGCTTGTAAGTTGTATTATTGTTTCCTTCATGGAGGTTTAGGTTATTTTAAATTCTAAATTGCCCATTAGGATCAATAAAAGACATCATTTACCTGTCTATTTGGCACATTTTGATAGAGAATGATGCCTTTTAGTCTATGAAACGATCTCAGTACTTTTCAGTGATGTATGTTGAGTATTTTTTATGAGCACCTAATGATTTTAATGGAAGATTTATAGAATATTTCAGGGTTTATGGAACTTCCTTTGATCACTATTTGGATCACATAGGTTCTATCTTCCACCATTGCACAAAAAAAGATCTTGTAATACATTACAAGAAATTCCATTTCATGGTTGTGTGATAGATAGTTCATGGGAATTTTATTTTAAAAGAGTTAATTCAAGTGAATAATTCCAAAAATTAATTAATTTCAACCCTTCCATTTCCAAAATGTGTTCACAAGGTGTGATCTTTCTTGGGTCATGCTGTTTTTTACTACCTATTAACTAAATATTTTTGCAAGATTTCACTTCACCTATCTTGATTGTTGTAAGAGGATTCTGAATTTGTTTTTGATAAAACAAAATTGTTGCTTTTAAGGCACTACAAAGGATTCTCACATCATCTCCAATCATCCAACCACCAAGGTGGGATATTCCCTTCAAAATTATGTGTGATTCCTCTAACTTTGTAGTTAGAGAAGTTTTATAATAAAGGGTTGAGATGTATCCTCATGTCATTAAATATACATCATGTACACTTGAACCTTCTTAGGAAAAATACACAACCACCAAAAAATAACTTCTTTCTATTGTCCATTCCTTGGAAAATTATGTTCATATATTATTGGGTAAAAAATAATTGTCTTTTTTGACCTTGATGCCCTTCATTTTCTCCAAAAGAAACCTAAATCAAAGCCCCACCTCATTCTGTGGATGCCCCTCCTACGGGAGTTTTATCTTGAGATTCGTGATAATAGAGGAGTGAAAATTTTGGTAGCTAACCACATCAGTAGGATTTCCCCACCACTGTAACATCATGTTGACTCACCCATCCCCATTTGATAATTCTTCCCTCATGAAAACCATTGTGATGTTGTGGAACATGCCCCATGGTATGTAAACATTGTGAATTTTCTAGAAACATCAAAGGTCCCCATAGATTTTATCACTTCACAATCAAAGGGACATAATCATGATTCTCTATTGTACATTTGGGATGTCTCGTATTTTAAGTGAATTTGTAGTGACCATGTTGTTCATATGTGTGTCCCTAACCATGATTTCTCCTCTATTTATACCTTCTACCACACATTGGATTGTGGGGGTCCCTTTGGCTCTCAACATACGACTCGAATGGTTCTTCACTAAATAATTTATTGGAAAACATTGTATATTTAAGCCCAACGGTTTTTTAATTCATGTACATGATGTCAATTCACAGGGAATATCTCCAAGTGGAATGAAATTCCCAAACAGACCATGTTATTTTGTGAGATCTTAGATGCATGGGGTATTTAAATCATGGGTCCTTTTCAAAATTCATTTGTATTTCTTCCCATTTTATTGGTTATTGACTATGTATATAAATGGGTGTCATTAAAGGACACTAGTACCAATGACTCTTGAGTGGTTGTTGATTTTGTGAGGTCCCATATTTTCAGTAGGTTTGGTTTTTTGATATTCACTATCAGTGATCAGGGTTTACATTTTTTCAATCTCAACAAGAAAACATAGCCTTATATGTATGGCATTGTTAATAAAGTATCCAAATCATATCACCCCCAAAATACGGGAAAGTTGAAATCTCAAATCAGGAAGCTAAGAGAATCTTGGGAAAAACATTACAACCCAATAGGAAAGATTGGAGTTTGTTCTTGGATGATGCACATTGGGTGTACCATGAAGATTTTAAAACCCCAATTAGTATTTCAGCATATAAAATTTTGTTTATAAAGGCCAGTCACATTCTGGTATAGGCATATCACTGTTCATGTTGGGCTGTCAAAAATTTATTATGAATCTCTCAAATGTAGGTGAGCATAAGAAGTTATAGATTCTAGAGTAAGAAGAAATTTTACAAGATGCCTAAAGAGAAGACAAAGGATATCCATGATGGTATGATTTATCTATGGAAGTTTCATATCGATGAAAAGGTTCCCATATATAATTGTTGGCTAAAGATCCCCCTGGAAAGCATTATTCCTAATGGCTTAGTCCTTACACTCTTATTGATGTTTAATCTTTTGGTACTATGTATAATTTTCATGAGAAGAGTGGATAGAGGTTTACTATTAATGGAAAGAGGCTCAAACACTACTATGACGATTTTCTAAAGCATCTTGTGGAGGAAATCAAACTGATGGATGCCATATATGACACCACATAGTAGGTTGTCCCTTATTTCTACCTTTATTTACTTATATATTTATTTAAAATACCTACATTGAGGAAAATGTAATTTTTAGGTGTGGGGGAGGGATACATGTCATAGTTAGTAAAAAAAATAAATGAAATACAAAAAAATCGCTTTCATGTTTTTGTTTCTTTTTCTTTATTTTGTGTTTTTAGATAAACATTGGTCTTAAAAAGAATGTCCAAAATAATTTTTCATAGTTGAGTTGATTGTGTGGAAAATTCAATTGTTTTTTGGACAAAAAATTCAAATTACGGTTGATATGGTATATTTTTCTAGATTTTTTATTTTCAAATCATTCTTATGTGTTTAATGGATTTTTTGAATTCCATGACTAATTAGAACTGACCAATATTTTAATCCCTTACCCAAGATACATTCTAAGACCATTATTTCCTTTTATATATTTTAAATACTTTCATGATAATCTAGGTTCAAGTACCAAAACTAAAAATTTCCTTGATTCTGTTGGAATCCATAACTTTTGAGTATTCTGCATTCATGATAGAGGAAATAATTCATTGAAAATTTCATTTCACAATTAACCACTATTTCTGGTCACCTTGAAATTTTATCCTTCTTAAGATTTAGAGACCATTAAATGCCTATTAGGTAGCCACATTACTAGCTAATTTATCCCTACCTATCCAAATCATTTGTATGTTCTTGATTTTTTTTTGAAAGTGAGGGAGAGAGGGTGTTTCCATAGGATTTCTGGGGATAGAATCATTATTATGTGTTTATATAATGGGTTTCCACATTTTCAATAGGAAGTGTGTTCATAAGACTTATTACATCATTTGTTTTAAAAATATTTACGACTTTTAATCGAAAAAACTATATATTAAAAAAATTGTAGTTCTATAGATTGAAAAAAATAGAACAAAAGAATAAAATGGAGAAATGAGGTTGTTTACTCATTATTATTCGATTCTTGGTTGTGACCCACACTAATAGATAATAGGTATAGATATTTGGAGGTGATATAGTTCGTGAGGGGTTGAGTGTGTACATTAATTATGAACACTTTCTGAATTTTGACATGTTTTGTATGTATGAGACTAAACACTCCTCTTATACCTTGTATTTTTAATCATTAAATCCTACCAACCCTTGAACCTCAATACAACATGTTGGATGTCCTCTTGATTAGTACACTGGTTTATACTGGTAGAGAAATGGGATGTTTGGAAAGCATATGGTAATATCACATGAAATCTAGAAAAATATCATAACTCCACATTCATATGTTCCATGGGTAAAGAGGGAAATTTTCAAAGTGAGGTGGGTTGTGATATTTTTCATGGGTGAACAAATGAAGTTAAACAAATTTGAATGTCAGAGAAGAAAAAAGATATGAAAATTGATTCCATAAACGATACATGATGAATTTCATTTCAAAATAAACTTGTATGTTTTCACACCTTTGTTTTTTGGAATGAGACATGACGAGGATATTATACTTTTCCTGGGAGTGAAAATGCTTAGGTGTTGGGGTGTGATTGTACCATGATTCACTGTCTTATATCACCCTTATACAAATGTATTAAATTGTTTTTTTATTGAAAATTATAATTATAATAAAAAATTGAACTTCATGATTGATTTCATAATTTTGTTCTTTTCATAGATAAAATTTTAATTTCACTTGTTTTGATGATTTCATTTAAGGGGGAGGTGATTCGGAGAGCCCATGATGATGCAGAAGGAAAATGATACCAACTGAATGGAAGCCCATGAACCCATATCTATTGGATTTCATAATCCAAGAAATATGGAAGTCAAAATGATCTTAAAATTTCTAATACGATTCATATCTCTTTGGGATAAAACTATCATGAAGGAACCCAAACCAACTTCATCAATTAGGAGCCCATCCAAACATATATGTCCCATGAAATGAATCTGCACGGGGTCAAAACTTTGCCTCTTTATTTTAGAAATATTTATTATCATGAAGATTATCTAGCCACCAAAATTTACACAGAGATAGAAAATTTGCCTTTAAATAACTTTTTACTTTTTTCCAAAGTGAGTTAAGAAGGTCTGACTAGCCAATACCATGGCCCAAGCGGATTCTTGAAAATAGGGTGCCCAAAACCACCTCCCAATTTCCCTATAAATTGGAACCTTGGGCACCCCATTTGAAAATTAGACTATGAGGAATGGTTGTGCCATAATGGAGTCATATCTTTTTATTTAACGAACCCAACGGGCCTAAAGCCCAACCAAACTCGGACACGCCCGATCCCAGCCCTCTGGCAGATAGCAGACCCCCACCCTCAGGCAGATAACAGGCCCCCACCTCAGACCGGCCCAGATAACATGTGGCAGGAACTTTGCCCTTCCTGGAGAGGATTTAATACGACTCCCAGCGGGCCTAAATCCCAACCATACTCGGCCACGCCCGAGCCCAGCCCTCTGGCATATAGCAGACCCCCACCCTCAGGCAGATAACAGGCCCCCACCTCAGACCGGCCCAGATTACACGTGGCAGGAACTGTCCACTGCCTGGCGAGGATTTAATATTCCTCCCTCGCAACTCGAACCCGAGACCACTGGCTTAAAGGCAAACTGGGAAGAATTCCTATATTCATACCTATAAATTATGGAGGCTATGGGAAGTTCTACTTCAACATATGCTTCTTCCTCCCATCCCATGGATTTCTAAACCCCTTATGATCACCCGGGGAGAAAAGTGATGTAATCCCAAACATTGTTTTTCTAATAATTGAATGATACATTAAATACTAGTTTTATGTGTTTATTTATTAATCTTATCTTTTTATTTAATTGGGTTATGTACTTGTATTTCATGCTAAACTCATATGATAATGTTTGGTGGTGCCCTTTTATGTGATGTTTCACACACCATTCACTATTTCATCCATTATCTTATAATTTCTATTTTTATGGAGTTCATATTGGTAGATTCACCTCTCATAAGCAAAGTCAAGTCCATTTATATTTATTTCTTGGTTTTAAAAATAAATAACTTACAGACCTATATAGAACATCAAGTTCTTCATGTGTTTCCGTGGTGAGTTTCAGTTATGAAGTCAAACACAAATAACTCAATCGTCAACAGTATATGGTGAATCATTCTATTTTTTTTTTGAATAAACTCTAGGATGTATCCTAGTATAAAAATAGTTATAATCTATTTAAATGTGTTAAAAATAATTATTTAAAATATCTACACCCTATCTCTTGAATTTATAAAGGATTCGCATTATGAGACTTCCCTAGGTTGATCACATTTAATTACATTTATTATATTTCACTTTGTTTTTATCGATTTCCTATTTATTTTGGCATATTAAATCATAAAACACCAAGATTTACAAAATAACATTCCCATTATATTTTTATTATCACAAACATCTTTTTGAATTAATGATCTAAGACTCTGTCGAGAGATGACCTTGGGTCCCTGCTATGCTATAGAAATTCTAGTGAAACTAAACATCTAATTTGATGGGCTCGACAATGCTATCAAATTCTGGAACCATTACCGAGGATACAAGATCGTTTTCCCCTTTTATTCTTTCATTTACTTATTAATAATTTTGATATCCAACCCCTCCCACCCCATTTGTTTTTTTTTTCTTTTTGTTCTAGTTTTTTGTTTGTTCTGGTTTTTTTTTTGTGTTCTTTCTCCCTCTCTTCTACTTCTTATGCCCTATATCTCATTCTATAGTATAACATTATCTTTTATTTTCTACATTAAACCTTCTTTAGTTGTTTTATTTTATCCATATTCAATTATAAAAAGGAAAAAATTAACAACATATTTTCTTGACCTGATCAGAAAAAGAAAAACTACTTGAATTTGACCAGGAAATTGAAAATACACTTCACTCACCAATAAGGACATCTATAGTAGGAAAATAAAGTAACACTAAGGATCCCCTTATGGAACCTCACGTTTCCCTAAACCAATAAAAATTTGAATCCAGTCAAACCCAAGAAAACATGGCTACAAATAATCAAACCTTAAAACAACTAACCACCACGAATGTGGAGTACCAACCTGTGTACATCCAATATCCTGATGAAGAAGGTAACTTTTAGTTGAGAACGAGCCTCGTCCACCTACTTCCCAAATTCCATAGTCTTCTTAGAGAGGACCCACACAAACATTTCATGTATTTTAACATAGTGTGCTCCACAATTAAACCCCAAAATATATCTAAGGTCCTCATTATGTTTAGGGTCTTCCCTTACTCCCATGACGGTGCACCCTAATACTTGAGGTACTATATGCCTACCAAAATTGGGGGATGGAGTGACTATAAACAAATCATTCTAGAAATTTTCTTCTCAACCTCTCAAACAACATCAATTAGAAATTAAATATGTGGAATTAGGACATCACAAGGAGAGACCCTTCATGAATATTGCGAGAGATTCAAAAGACTTCGCTAAAGTTTCCCCCACCCCCAAAATAGTGAACAATTGCGGGCTCAATACAACTATGAGTGTCTTATCCCCATGGATCATGCAAGGATAGATGTTACTTCTTGTGGTGCCCTAGTTTATAGAACTTCTTCTGCCACTCATGACTGAATAGCCAATATGGCTCAAAATGTGCAACAATTTGTTACAAGAGAAATTGCACCAACCCAAGGAATTCATGAGGTATTCTATTTATCCCTAGAGAAAAAGTTAGATAATAAACTTTATGAGACACATACCATAAAAAGTAAATTATCTAATGTACAAGGTAACTCACACACTTCTTCTATTCCATTACATTGTGGTATTTGTTCTGATAACACTCATTTTTATGATTAGTGTCCCCAGCATCAGGATTCATATGATTCTTGTGCAGTACTATTCCTAGGGCTCCTTTTTAGAAAGAAACACCCTTCAAGAAAGAACAATTTAAGCCAAATCCATATCCTGAGTCAAAAGAACAACCACATCACCAACAAGGAGGCAACCTGAGCTACCCCAGGAAAATTGGTATCCAAAAGTCCAAGGTATGAAATCTTCTTATCCCTCAACATCTTGAAACAATCCTCATCCTCCAAAACATGTACCAGTCCTCAAGTACATGGTGAAGAAAATGGAATCCCAAAACCAACAGTTCCAACAGACCACACAATCAGTTATTCAAGACCTAGGAACTCAAGTGGGACAATTGGAAAATAGCATAGTTGAGATAAAGATGCATGGTTTTGGACAACTACCATCCCAAACTATTTCTAACCCAAAAAAAATGTAATTTTATTACAATAATACTCCATAGTGGTAAAAAAGATTATTTATCCAATGATTCTACCCAAAAGGTATGTCACCCTCTTTAAAACACTCTTTCCTTACCCTTAAAAGAATATATTGTTGAAAAACTAAAAAAAAATTCATTGAGGATTCCACTTAAGAAACCAATCTTCTTATTTTACCCTAATGAATCACTAAATATAAGAAAATTTGTGATAATAAGATTTATAAAGAGATGATAGATACATTTAAAAAGGTTCAAGTTTATGTTACTTTATTGGATGCAGTTAAAAAACCACATGGTACACCTAATTTCTTAAAAAACCTTGCACCCATATATGAAGGTTGTTGGGGAATGAAAGATTCAATCATGGAAAGAATGTATCTACCTTGATTCAACTAGTAATGCCAACCAAATTCAAGGATCAAATAACTTTCATGATACCTTTCACCATATGGGACACATTCTTTTCAGATGTTCTGCTAGATTTAGGTGCTTCAATTAATGTAATGTCATACTCTGTGTACACTTCTCTATAGGTTAGAGAGCTTCAACCGATATGAATCATTGGGAAACTTTCCATCCAAATCATGACACACCCATCAAGATTTTTCAAGAATGTACTTGTAAATGTGAATAATCTCATCTTCGCTGCTAACTTCTACATTCTTGAGATGGAGGATACTCAAATCCAGGGACATACACTTCTCATACATGGGGGCCCATTCCATAAAATTGAAAAGGTTATCATCAATGATCACAATGGTAAGATTTATATGGATTATGGTGGAGAAAAGGTAAGCTTTAACATTATTGATTCTATGAAACACCCCCATTTAAGAGCACTTCAATCTTCTTGTATATTCGATGAAAGTTTTCTCTATCAAAATACACACTAAAATTCACTCCTTAACCCGTACTCTGATTCATTTTTATCATCATCATCCTTGGATTATTTGAGTTTTGATTCCTATTTTTAATGTTTTGTGGGTTTTGAAAAGTGAAAAAACTCTTTAATTGATGATTTTGTTCTTTTTAAGGTACACATGGCTTTCGATGATTTTGGAAATCTCATTTCAATAGATTCTATATCCTTAGAGAATAAACATGAGAAGATAGACATATTCCTGGACCCTAATCCCCCTAAATCCACTACCTCAATCTAAAATTCACTAGTGCTAGAATTAAACCCAGTTCCATATAATTTAAAATATGCCTATCTTGAGGGTATTGACCAATTTCTCGTCACTATGTCCAATTACCTCTCTCTACAGTAGGAATCAAAACGTCTTGACCTTTTAAGAGATTGTAAAAAAGGAAATAGTATAGACTTTGTAATATATTCTTAGGAGTATCCCCTCTATTGTTATACACCATATACTTTTGGATGATGAGGCTAAGCTCATAAGGCAGGCTCAATGCTGGTTGAATCCCACTCTACATGAAGTGGTAAAATTGGAGGTCAGTAAATTACTTGTTGTAGGGATCATTTATCATACATCTGAGAGTAAATGAGTTAGCTTATTTCAAATTATGCCTAAAAATTTTAATAACAGTAGTGTCTAATGGATGGATGGAATTGGTTCCAACATGTGTGCACAATAGTTGACATGTCTGGATTGACTACTATTGATGTAATCAAGCCTCACAAAAGGATAACATACCTCTATTTTTAATTAACTATATGTTATAAATATTGGATTGGAAGTCTCATTATTGTTTCCTTGATTGATATTCAAGTTATTTTCAAATCCATATATCCCTTGATGATCAAGAAAATATAATATTTACCTATCCATTTGGCACATTTTTATACAAAAGTATGTCTTCTGGTCTATGTAATACTCTCGATACTTTTTAGTTATGTATGTTGAGTATTTTTTCTGAGTACCTAGATAATTAAATGGACGTTTTTGTGGATGATTTCATTGTTTGTATAATTTCTTTTGAAGATTGTTTGGATGACCGATATTTTATCCTCTACTATTGCATAGAAAAAATATCTTGTATTAAATTATGAGAAATTCCATTTCACAGTTGATCGGGGGATAATTCATGGTAATTTTGTTTCAAAATATGGAATTAATGTGGATAAATAAAAAATTGATTTAAATCCAACCCTTCTATTTCTAAAATGCGTTCATGAAGAGAAAACATTCTTCGGTCATTCTAGTTTTTACATCTGATTCATTAAAGACTATAGTGAGATTACACATCCATTGTCTCATTTATTGAAAAATTATTTTGAATTTGTTTTTGTTAAAAATTGTGTGGATACTTTTAATTCACTAAAAAGGAGTCTCACATCACCTCCCATCATCCAACCACCAAGGTGGGATCTTCCCTTTGAACTTATGTGTGATGTCTCTAACATTGCATTAAATGAATCTTTTTCACAAAGGGTTGAGAAGTTTCCTCATGTCATTGAATATTCCACAAGTACACTTGAACCTACCAAAGAAAACTAAAAAAACACTGAAATAAAATTCCTTCTATAGTTTTTTCCTCGAAATAAATCCATTCATATCTTATTGGTCCATAAATCACTGTATTTTATAATCATGTTTCCATGTATTATTTCCAAAATAAACTGGAAGATAAGACCCTCCTCATTTGGAGGATACTCCTCCTCCAAGATTTTTATCTTATGATTAAATATAAGAGAGGAGTGGAAAAAGTGGTATCTGACCATATTAGTTGTAATTTCCCACAATTGGACCATTGTGTTGTCTCACCCATCCCCATTGGATAATTC
Organism: Viscum album; assembly: GCA_963277665.1. Classification (NCBI taxonomy): domain Eukaryota; kingdom Viridiplantae; phylum Streptophyta; class Magnoliopsida; order Santalales; family Viscaceae; genus Viscum; species Viscum album. The sequence continues at coordinate 1,598,426,810 of OY728150.1, forward strand.
TCCCTTCATGAGAAACTTTTTGATGTAGTGGACCTTTCACTATGGTATGCGGACATAGAAAAATTTCTAGCAACATCTAGGGTTCCAACTAATTTCATGACTTCACAATCCGAGAGACTTAATCATCATTATTGATTGTATATTTCAGGTAAACCATATTTTTGGATAATTTTTTGGGACCAATTTGTTTTTTGGTGTATTCTTGACCATGAGTTCACCTTGGTTTTTCTTTCAACCAATATTTGGCTTGTGGGTGTTGCTTTTCCTCTCAACATATGGCTCTAAAGGTTCTTGAATCATGAAATTATTGTACAACATTGTATTGATTTTCCCATCAGTTTTTTAAGTCGTGTACTCAATATCAATTCACAAGGAATATCTCCAAGGGGAATGAAATTCCCTCACAACCCTTGTTATTTTGTGAGATCTTTGAGGCATGGGTGTTGATATCATGTGGATTTTTCCAAATTCATTTGTTTTGGTTTCCATGTTATTAGTTTTTTATTATGTATCTAAATGGGTGGAAGGAAAGGCCACCAATATTGATGACTCTCAAGTGGTTTTTGATTTTGTGAGGTCCAAAATTTTTAGTAGGTTTGGTTTACCGATAGTCATCATTACTGATCTAGTTTCACATTTTTTTCAATCACAACATGAAAAATTTTCATCGTAAGTATGGTGTTTTTTCTAAAGTATCCATAGCATATCACCCCCAAACTAATTAACAAGCATAAATCTAAAATCAAGAAGTTGTGAAAATATTGTAAAAAATGGTACAACCTAATAAGAAAGATTAATGTTTATTCTTGGATGATGCGCTTTGGAAGGTATTTTCACATCCCAGTAGATGTAGAGGACTATGCATATTGGGTTATTAAATAATGTAATATGAATCTCTCATATGCAGGTGAGAATAGGAATTTGCAGATTTACATGTTGAAAGAAATTTTAAGTCATGCCTATGAGAACACTCAAATTTATAAAGTGAATACAAAGGATATCCATGATGGGAAGATTGATCATCAAAAGTTTATTATTTATGAGATGGTTCTCATGCATAATTCTTGGCTAAAGCTCCACCTTGATAATCTTTGTTTTTTATTGCTCGGCCTTTATAATGTTACTAATTTTTACCCTTTTGGTGCTACCTAGTTTTTACATGAGAGAAGTGAAAATAGGTTTAATATTAGTGGGAAGAGGCTCAAACACTTCAATAAGGATTTTCCAAATCATATTGTGGTGGAAATAAAATTGATGGATACCCCATATGACACCACTTAGAAAATTTTCCCTTCTCTCTACCTTTATTTAATTATGTACTTACTTAACATAGTTACATTGAGGATAATGTAATTTTTAGGTGTGACAGAGGGTTACATGTCATAGTTAGGACAAAAAAATGAAAAATAAAAATTTTTTGTTTCATTTTGGGATACTTTTATTTTGTTTTTTGTTTTTTGATAAACATTGATCTTAAAAATAATAACTAAAAACATTTTTTATTCTTGAGTCGATTGTACGGAAAAATCCAATGTTTTTTGGGGAAATGTTTTTCAAATGAATATTGATATGGAATCATTTTCTAGAATTTTTATTTTCAAATAATTCTTGTGTGTTAAATGGATTTTTTGAATCCCATGCCTCATTAGCACTAACCAATATTTTAATCCCTTATCCAACAAACATTCTAAGCCCTTTGTTGAATATTATTCCCTTTATTCACTTTCTTGAGTGTCTTGGGTCTTGTAGTGAAACTAGAACATTCCATGATTCTATTTGAAGCCATAATATTTGAGTATTCTACATTGAAAATATCGAAACTCATTCATTGAAAATAACATTGTACAATTAACCTATATTTTTGGCCACCTTGACTTTTTTTATCCTTCTTAAGCCATAGTGACCAAGAAATTCATGTTAGGTTTACAAATTACAAGCTAATTTACCCCTACCTACCCATATATTGGGTATCATCTTGTTTTATTTTCATTAAGTGTGGGTGAGAGGGTGTTTACATGGTAATTCTGGTGAGAGAATAATTTTTAGGGGTTGATATAAAGGGTGGCTCTATTTTCTGTGGGCAGTGGGTTCACAAGACATATTGCATCATTGTTTTACACATCATTCCCTGTATATCTTCAAAAAAAAATATATTAAAAAATATTTATGTACATAGAAAAAATATAACCAATGAATAAAATGGATAAAAGAGATGGTTTACTCGTTATTATTCCCTAATTATTTTTGACCCACACAAATGGACAATGGGATAATGAGTTAGAGGTAATACACCTTGTGATGGGTTGTGTGTGTACATTAATTGTAAACTATCTGTGAATTTTGATATGTTTTGTACCTAAGATAAGAAACACACCACTTCTTCCTCATGTTTTTAAACATTAAATCCTACAAACCCTTGATGCTCAGAACAAACTATTGGAATTACTCTTGAGTAGAACACTAGTTTCTACTAGTATAGAACTATGAATCTTTGAAAGAATATGGAAATATCACATGATATCTTGGAATAGAGAATAACTCCACATTATTATATTCCTTGAGTGAAGAGGTAAAATTTCTAGGTTAGGTGGGTTATGGAAAGTTTCATGGGTCAAAAAATGAAGTTGAACAAATTCGAATGTGAGAGAAGAAAAATGATAGGGAAATTGATTCCATAAATGATCTTGATGAATTACATTTCAAAAGAATATAGGATGTTTTAACACATTTTATTTTGGAATGGGACATAACTGGGATATTATTCTTTTCCTGAGTGTACAATTGTTTAGGTGTGGGGGTGTGATCATATCTCGATTCACTTTTTTATTTCACCCTTATACCAATTTATTAAACTGGATTTTAATTGAAAATTATAATTTTAATTACAAATTTCACTTCATAGTTGATTAAATAATTGTTTTCTTTTCACTGTTAAAAGTAAAATTTCACTTATTTTGATTATTTCATTGAAGGTGGAGGTAATTCAGAGATCCCATGGTGATTTAGAAGGAAAATGGTCAAAACTACATTGAATCCCATGAAAACATGTCCAATGGTTTTCATAATATGAGTTATTTGGGCATCCAAATGGTCTTAAATATTGTGATCCAATAAATATCTATCCAGGATACAATTTTAATGAAGTAACCTAATATAAATTCATCCATAAAGAGTCCCATCCAAAAAATCTGTGCAATGAAATGAATCTGGATGGGGTCAAAATGTTTTCTCTGTATTTTAGAAATATCTTTTATTATAAAAATTATCTTGCCTCTAAATTTTACATGGAGATTGAAAATATTATCTTAAATAACTTTTTAGTTTTTTTCATTGTGATTTAAGACTTTCTGATGGGAAAAAACCATGGGACAAATGGATTCCTGAAATCAAGGTTCCCAAAATAACCTCTCACTTTGCCTATAAATTGGCACCTTGGTCACACCATTTGGAAGTTCGACCATAAAGCCAGGTGATGATGTTTTGGAGTCTCAAATGATTCATATCACCATCACTATAATTTATTGAGGTTATGGTTAGTGATACTTCAACATCTTCTTCTTCTGCCTCTCCCATGGATTTCTAAACCCCCTATGATCACCTGGGGAGGATCACAAAGTAATCCTGACCTTTGTTTTTGTAATATTTGAATGGTCTTTTAAATTCTATGTTTTTGTGATTTTTTCATCATCCCATATTATTATTTAATTTATTTATGTACTTTTATGTCATGTTCAACTCATATGATCATGTTTTGGGGTACCCATTCATGTGACGTTTAATACGCCATTCACCATTCCTTCCATTCTCTTTTAATTAAGGTGCTTGTGTGGTTCATATTGGTAAATTGGACTCTCATAAACACTATCAAGGCCATGTACATTTATGTATTATTATCACAAATAAATAACATTCAAACCATTATATAACATCATGTTCTTCATGGGTTTCCTTGGTCACTTTCGGTTATGATGTCGAACACAAATCACTCAATCATTGGCGATAACTGAAAATCATTGTGTGTTTCCAACCGAACCATAGAAGTTATCCTAGTATAAAATTAGTAACATTATGGTTATATGTGTTAGAAAAAAATTATTAAAATATCTAAACCATATCTCTTGATGCGATGAAGGATGAACATCACAGGACTTCCCTAGGTTCATCATGTTTAATTACTTCTGTTACCTTACACATTGTTTTTATGGCGTTCATATTTATTTTTTATTATTAAATAATAAAACCCCATGATTTCGAAAATAAAATTACCCTTCTATTTTTATAATTTCATAATTATTTTTTAATTAATCATCTAAGGATTCTTCGAGAGAGGAACTAGGTTTCCTGCTATGCTATAGAAATTCTAGTAAAACTAAACAAATAATTTGACATGCTTGACAACACGGTCAAATTTTGTCACCATTGAGAGGGATCCAAGATCGATTTTACCTTTTAATATTTTACTTAATTATTAATACTTTCTATATCCACCCCCCATTTTATTTTATTTTTGGTTTTTTTGTGTGTTCTGCCTCTCTCTCATCATATTATTAATCTCTCTCTCTTGTTATATTGTATAAAATTATCCTTTATTTTCTACTATAACCCTTATTAAGTTCTTTTATTATATTAATTTTCAATTATAATAAAGAGGTAAATACAAAAAACACTTCACAACTTATTTTCATGACCCGATCAAAAAAAGAAAAACTACTTGAATTTGACCTAGAATTTGAAAAGACGCATCGGTCAAAAATCAAGTCAAATAGATTTGTTCAATCCATTAACACCATGTAACCTATTTTGGAAGTTCAAGTGGTGATAATCCAATAAAAAATTGAATCCAATCAAACCCAAGAAAGCATGGCTGCAAATAATCAAACCTTAAAAAAACTGACCACCACAGATGTGGAGTACCAACCTGCGTACAACCAATATTCTGAGGAAGAATCCAAATTTGAGCTATGATCTGGCATTATATACCTACATCCCAAATTCCATGGTCTTCCTGGTGAGGACCCTCATAAATATCTCAATGGGTTTCACATAGTGTGGCCCATAATAAAACCCCAAAATGTATCTAAGGATCTCATAAAGTTTAGGTTCTTCTCTTTCTCCAATGATTCTGTAGCAAAAGAATAGTTGTACTATCTACCTACCACAATTGGGGGCTACAGTGACCATAAATGAATCTTTCTTGGGAATATCTTTCCTACCTCTTGAACTGCATCAATTAGAAAGAAAATATGATTCGTTAATAAATCACAAGTAGATACCCTTCATGAATATTGTAAGAGATTCAAACGAATTTTCTCAAGTTTCCTCCACCACTGTATTAGTGATCAATTTCTAATTCAATAATTATATGAGGGACTTGTCCCCATGGATCATGTAATAATAGATGCTTCAACTGGTGGTTCCCTAGCTGATAAAACATCTTACGCCGCTCGTGACTTACTAGCCAACATGGCTCAAAATGCACAACAATTTGGAACATTATCAATTACACAAACATGAGGAGTTGATGAGGTAAGTCATTCAGCACTATAAAAAAGGTAGATAATAAAAATAATGAGATACATACCCTTCTAAGGATATTATCTTAGGAACAAGGAAACTCACACTCATCTTATATTCCCTTAAAATGTGGTATTTGTTCTGGTAACACTTATTTTTCTGATCAGTACCCACAACATCCGGATTTATCTGAGTCTTGTGTAGTAAAATTCCTAGTGTTTCCTTTTTAGCAAGAACCAACATTCAAGAAAGTACTATTTATGCCAAATCCAAACCCTGAGTGGAGAGAACAACCAAAGTACCAATAAGTAGGAAACCGGAGCTACCCCAAGAAAAATTAGTATCAACAAGGACAAGGTATGTAATCTTTTTATCCCTCAAAATCTCAGAACAATCCCCCTCCATCTCCAATATTTTAACCAAGACTCAAGGACATGGTGAAGAAAAAGGAATCCCCAACCCCCCTGTTCCAATAGACCACAAAATCGGCTATTCAATACCTACAAAAGCAATTTGGACAATTGGAAAACACCATCCGTGAGATAAATATTCAAGGTTCTAGAAAACTACCATCCCAACTTGTTGCTAATCCAAAATTCAAAGTTATTGTTTTTGAAATAACACTTTGTCTTTTTAATGAATATTCTTCTTCCAATGATTCTACACAAAAAGTTTGTCCCCTTCTTGAAACTCTATTTCCCTACCCATAAAATAATCTAATGTTGAAAAACTAAACCCAAATGCTAAACAAATTATCATTAAGGATTATAATGAACAAACCATTCCTCTTCCTTTACCAAAAAGACACTCTAAATCAATGAAAACTTTTGATAATGAGATTGATAAAGAGATAATGGATACATTTAATAATGTAAAAGTTAACATTCCATTATTGGATGTAGTCAATAAAATCCCATGATACGGAAAATTTCATAATGAACATTGTACCCATAGATAAAGGTTGAAGGCGGATGAGAAAGTAAACTTGGGAAGGAATGTATCAGCCTTGATTCAACCAGAAATTTCCATGAAATTCAAGGATAAATTAACATTCACGGTAACTTTCACCATAGGGAAGTGGTCAAGGTAATCCTTGTAAGAGTGAAGAATCTCATTTTCCCCAACTGACTTCTACATTCACGAGATGGAGGATACCTGAACCCAATGACATTATCCTATTATACATAGGAGTCCATTCCTCAAAATAGAAATGAAGATCATCATTGTAAACAATGGTATGCATTCCATGGAGTTTGGTGGAGAAAAGATAATATTTATCACTCTTGATTACATGAAACACCCACATTGAAAAGAACTCCAATATTCATGTCAATTTGGTGAAGGTCATCTCTAAATAAATTCACAAAAAATTCTCTCCTCAACACATACTCGTATTTATTTTTCTATTCTTCATCCTTAGATAATTTTAGTTTTGATTCATGTTTTGTGTGTTGTGTGGGTTATGAAATGTGTAAATATTGTTCTTTAATTGATGAGTGTGTTCATTCTAAGGTACTAATGACCATTGATGATTATGAAAATATTATTTCAATAGGATATCTATCCTTAGATAATTAATATGAGTAGATAGATAGTTTCATGGACCCCACTCCCCCTGAATACACTCCCTAAATCCAAAAACCACTAGAGTTGCAAATAAACCCACTTTCCATATAATTAAAAATACTCCCATATTGAGGGTATTGAACAATTTCCCATCATTATTTACAATTACCTCTCTATATAGTAGGAATAAAAACATCTTGAACTTTTAAGAGAGTGTAAAAAGGAAATAGGATAGACTTTGGAATATATTCCCAGGATTAGGCCGTCTATATGTATACACCATAAATTTGTTGATGATGACACTAAGACCTTAAGACAGGTTCAACACTGGTTGAATCCCACTATACATGAAGTGGTAAAATTGGAAGTTAGTAAATTAATTTTTATATGGATTATTTATCTTATATCTGATAGTAAATGGGTTATATTAGATCACATTATGCGTAAAAAAATTGGAAAAATAGTTGTACCTAATTAAAGGAATGAATTTGTTCCAACACATGTGAAAAATAGTTGGCCTGTCTGTATTGACTATCGTCGACTGAATCAAGACACACAAAAGGATTGTTTTCCTCTACCTTTAATTGACCATATGTTATAAATATTGGATGGTAGGTCCCATTATAGTTTCTTTTATGGCTATTAGGGTTATTTTAAAATCTATATAGCCCTTGCGGATTAAGAAAATACAACATTTAACTATCCATTTGGCACATTTGCATACAAAAGGATGCATTATGGTCTATGTAATACTCTTGGTATGTTTCAGTTATATAAGTTGAGTATTTTTTCTGAGTACGTAGAAAATTGAATTGATTTTTTTGTAGATGATTTCATGATTAATGGAACTTCATTTGATGAATATCTGGATCCCCAAGGTTATATCCAACACTATTTCATATAAAAAGATTTTCTATTAAATTATGAGAAATTCTATTTCATGGTTAAATGGGGGATAGTTCTTGGGAACGTTGTTTCAAAATATGGAATTGAAGTGGATAAATTAAATATTTAATTAATTTCAACCCTTCCATTTCCAAAATTTGTTCACGAGGTGTGATCTTTATTGGTTCATTCTTTCGGTTTCCGCTGATTCATTAAAAACATTAGTAAGATCTTACACCCCCTTTCTCGATTGTAGCAAAAGGATTGGGAATTTATTTTTTATAAAAATTGGGTGGATGATTTTAATTCACTAAAAGGTATTCTCACACCACCTCCCATCATCCAACCACCAAGTTGGTATATTCCCATCTAACTTATGTGTGATTCCTCTAACTTTTCAGTTGTTGAGTTTTTATCAAAAAGGGTTGAGAAGTCTCCTAATATCATTGAATAATCTTCACATACCCTAGAACTAGCCAAATAAAAGTACACAACCACTATAAAATAACTTCTTTATATTTTTTTCCTTTGAAAAATTATTTTCATGTCTTATTGGGTCTAAAATTATTTTTTTCTAACCATTATGCCCTTCGTTTTCTCTTAAAGAAACCTGATGTTATACCCCTCCTTATGTGGGGATGTCCTCCTCTAAAAGTTGGATGTTGATATTGGAGATAAAATAAGAGTGAAAATGTGGTATATGACCACATTAGTAGGATTTTCCCACCATTGTACCTTCATGATGACTCACCCATACCCATTGGAGAATTCTTCCCTCATGAGAACCTTTGTGATGTTGTGGACCTTTCCCTATAGTATGGGAACATTGTCAATTTTATAGTAACATCTAGGGTCCCCAATGATTTTAGCACATCACAATCTGGGAGTATTAAGAATTCTTCTCAATGGTACATTTAGGATGACCCATATTTGCGGATAATTTTTAGTGGCCTAGTTGTTCATCAGTGTGTCCTTTACCATTATTTCACCTCTGTTTTGACCTTCTTCCACACTTTGGATTGTGGGGGTCAGTTTGTCTCTCAACATATACATCAAAATGTTAATGAATCTAGAATTTATTGGAAAAAATTGTAAAAATATTCCCGTCAGTTTCATATATCACATACTCAATGTTAATTCATAGTGAATATCTCAAATAGGAATGAAATTCAATAACAGACCAAGTTATTTTGTGAGATCTTTGATGAATGGGGTATTTACTTGAAGGGGTATTTTCCAAATTCATTTGTCTTTGTGTCCATATTATTGCTTATTGAATATGTATCTAAATGGGTGGAATAAAATTCCACAAGGACTAATGACTCTTGAGTGGTAGTTTATTTTGTGGGGTCCCAGACTTTCAGTATTTTTAGTTTAATGATATTCATCAATAGTGATCAGGGATAGCATTTTTGCAATCATGACAAGAAAAATTATTTTTGTAATTATGGGTCTGTTTATAAAGTCATCAAAGAATATCACCCCCAAACTAATGAACAAGAAAAAATATCATATCAAGATGTTAAAAGAATCAGGGAAGAAACGTTAAAACCCGGGAGGAAAGATTGAAGTGTGTGCATAAATGATGCACTTTTGGTGTACCGTACATCTTTTGAAAACCAAATCGGAATGTCACAATATATGATTGGGTTTTTAAATGCATTAAACTCCTGGTAGAGGTAGATCCCCATGAATATTGGGTTGTCAAACAATTTAATATGAATTTCTCAGATGTAGGTGAGCATATGAAGTTGCAGATTCCATAGTTAAATGAAATTCAACACGATGCCTATGAGAACTCCAGAATATTTTAAGAGAAGAAAAAGGTTATCTATGGTGGGGTGATTCATTATTAGAAGTTTCATATCAGTGTGAGGTTTCTCATGTATAATTCAAGGCTATACATCCTCCCCGGTAATCTTTGTTCTTTATGGAATGGTCCATATACTATTAATGATATTTACCCTTATTATGTTATATAGTTTTTTCAAGGAAGAGTGGAAAGAGGTTTACTATCATTAGTAAGAGTCCCAAACACTTATATAATGATTTTACAAAGCAAATTGTGGTGTAAATATAACTGATATATGCCACATATGACACCAATTAGCAGTATGTCCCTTCTCCATACCTTTATTTAATTATCTATTTATTTAAAATAATTACATTGAGGATAATGTAATTTTTAGGTGTGGGAGAGGGTGACATGACATAGTTTGGGAAGAAAACAAAAAAAATGATAAACAAAAAAATGTGGTTTATTTTTATCATTCTTTTTCTTTATTTTGTGTTTTTAGATAAACATTAATCTTGAATAGAATTTCCCAAATCATTTTTTATGCTTGAGTTGATTGTGTGGAAAATTACCTTGTTTTTGGAAAATTGTTTTCCAAATGAATTTTGATATGGAATATTTTTCGATAATTTCTATTTTCAAATCATTCAAATTTTTTTTAATTTATTTTTGGAATCTTATGCCTCATTAGCACTGACCAATATATTAATCCCTTACCCGATAGACATTCTATGCCCTTTATTGCATATTCTTACTCTTAATCGCTTTCTTGAGTGTCTCAAGTCATGTATGGAAACTATAAATTTCCTTGATTATGATTTAATCTATAATATTCTAGTATTCTACATTCCTAATAAAGGCAATCGTTAATTAAAAAGACTATTGTACAATTAACCACTATTTTAGGCCACCTTGACATTTTATCCTTCTTAATCCTTAGAGACCATGAAATTCCTATTAGGTATCCACATTATAAGCTAATGTATCACTACCTACACATATCCTATATATACTCTTGTGTTATTTTTTGAAAGTGTGAGTGAGAGGGTGTTTCCATGGGAATTTTGGGGAGATAATCGTTGTTATGGGTTGTTATAAAGGGTGCCTACATTTTCCTTGGGAATTTGGTTCACAATACATATTGAATTATTGTTTTACACAAATTTCCCTATTTATCTCCAAAAAACTATATATTAAAAAATAGTTCTTTACATTGAAAAAATATATCAAAAGAATAAAATGGAGAAAAGAAGGCGTTTATTCATTATTATTCACTACTTGGTTGTGACCCACACAAATAGATAATGGGGATAGTGAGTTGGAAGTGATACACTCTGTGAGGGGTTGAGTGTGTAAATTAATTGTTAAAACCTTATAAATTTTGACATGTTTTTTATGTAAGATATTTAACACACCTATCCTACCTCATATTTTTTTACATTAAATCCAATCATCCCTAGAATCTCAGAAATCCCTGTTGGAATTCCTCTTGAGTAGCACACTAGTTCATATCGGTAGAGAACTGAGAATCCTATAAATCATATGGTATGATCACATGAACTCTATGAAAAAAGTATATTTCCACTTTCATATGTTCCTTGATTGAAGAGGGAAAATTTCTAGGTGAGGTAGGCTGGAACATGTTTCATGGGTAGACAAAAGAATATCAAAAAAATTGAATGTGAGAGAATAAAAATGATTGGAAAATTGATTCTATAAATGATACATGATGAATTTAATTTAAAAATAATCTTTGATGTTTTCACATGTTTGATTTATGAATGGGAAATGATTAGGATAATATACTTTTTCCAGGACAGAAAATATTTAGTTTTGGGGGTGTGATCGCACAATGATTCACAATTTTATTTCACCCTTATACCAATATATTGAATTGGTTTTTTGTTGAAAATTAAAATTATAATAAAAATTTTAAATTAATTATTGATTAAATAATTTTTGTACTTTAACATTAAATAGGAAATTTTCAGTTGTTTTGATGATTTCATTGAAGGTATAGGTAATTCTGATATCCCACGATGATGTAGAAGGAAAATGGGCCAAACTACATGGAATCCCATAAACACATTCCCACTAGCTTGCATAATATGATAAATTTGGGAATAAAAATTGTCTTAAATTTATTGATAAGATCCATATCTCTTTGGGATTCAATTTTCATGAAGGATCCCAAGATAAATTCATCCCATAATAGGTCCATCCAAAAATATCTGTCCAATGCAATGAATATGCATGGGGTCAAAACATTTCCTCTTAGTTTTACCAATATCTATTATTATAAACATTACATAGCTTCCAAATTTGACATGGAGATATAAAAGGTGTTGATAAAAATCTTTTTATATTTTTTCAATGTTAGTTAATATTTTATGAATGGCCAAAACCATGGCCCAATAATATTCTAAAAAGTTTGGTTCCCAAAACCACCTCCCACATTTCATATAAATTGGTAACTTGGGCACCACATTTCGATGTTTGAAAACGAGGAAATGTGATTTTATTTTTGTGTACCAAAGTATTCCTCTAATAATATCTAGGATTTTTTGAGGTTACAGTAATTTTTACATCAACATCTTCTTATTCCTCCCCACCCATCGATCTCTAAAACCCTTATGATCACCCTGGGAGGAACATGATGTAATCCAGAGATTGTTTTTTGTAATATTTGATTTGTTTTTTAAATTAGATTCTTGTGTGATTTTGTTAATTGTCCTATGTTATTATTTAATTGATTTATATACTAGTATGTCATGCTCAGCTCATATGATCATGTTTGGGGGTACCCTTTCATGTGTTGTTTCACACATCGTTCATTATTTCTTCCATTATCTTTTAATTACAGTGTTTGTGTGGTCCATATTAGTAAATTGAACTCTCATAAACAATATAATGTCCATGTAAATTTATGTATTGGTATCTAAAATAAATAACATAAAAACCAGTATAGAACATCATGATCTTTATGAGTTGCCTTGGTGTGTTTTGTTTATGAAGTTTAACACAAATCACCCTATCATCAGCGATATCCACATAGTCATGATGTTTTTTTACTGAAGCCTAGGAGGTATCCTAGTATAAAATAAGTAACATTACGTTTCTATTTTCTACAAACCATGTATTATGATATGTAAACCCTATCTATTTAAGTGATGAAGGATGAGTATCATGATACTTCCCTGGGTTGATCACATTTAATTACTTTTTCTAACATCCTCTTTCTTTTTATCTCATTCCAATTTATTTTTTGAATATTAAATAATAAAACCCCGTGTTTTTAAAAATATAATTCCCCGTATATTTTAATAATCACAACCTTCTTTTGGAGTTAATTATCTAAGGCTCCATCAAGAGACGACCTATGATTACTCCTATACTGTAGAAATTCTAGTCAAACTAAACATCCAATTTTACACGCTCGACAACGTTATAAAATTTTGGAACCATTTATAGGGAGACAATATCTTTTTTTACCCTTTTATTTACTTATTAATACTTTCTATATCAACCCCCCCCCCCCCATTTGATAGTTTTTTATTTGGTTTTTGTTTTGGTTTTTGTTTGTTTTTTGGTATTTTTCTCTCTCTCCCTTCTTCTTCTTCTTATTCTCTCTCTATCATTCTGTAGTATAACATTTTATTTTCTTTTTTACTTTCACCCTTCTTAATTTATTTTGTTATATCCATATTCAATCATAAAAAGGGAAAAAATTAAAAAAATGATAACATCTTATTTGTTTGACCCGATCAAAAAAAGAAAAACTACATGAATTGGACCAAGAAATTGAAAAGACACTTCACTCCCAAATCAGGGCATGTATAGTAGGTCAATCAAGTAACATTAAGGACCTGCTTGTGGAAACTCATGTGGTTATAAACCAATAAAAATATATTCCAAGTAAACCCATGAAAACATGGCTACAAATGATCAAATATTAATGGAACTGACCACCACTGATGTGGAGTACCAACCTGCGTACTTTCAATATCCTGAGAAATCAGCCAACATTGAGTTAAGATCAGGCCTCATCCACCTACTTCCCAAATTCTATGGTCTTCTTGGTGAGTACCCTCACACACATATAAAGGATTTTCACATAGTTTTCTCCACAATAAACCCCAAAATGTATTTTAAGATCTCATTATGTTTAGGGTCTTCTCTTTCTCCCATGATTGTTTAGCCAAAGAATAGTTGTACTATATTCCTACCATAATTGGGGGATGGAGTGACCTTAAACTAATATTTCTATATAATTTCTTCTATTCAACCGAAACTACATCAATTAGAAAAGAAATATGTGGATTTTGGAAATCACAAGGAGATACCCTTCATGAATATTTGGAGAGATTCAGAAGACAATGATCATGTATCCCCCACCACTAAATTAGTGAAAAATTTATAATTCAATACTTCTATAAGAGAATTGTCCCCATTGATTGAGGAATGATAGATGTTCCACCTTGCGGTTCCCAAGTTGTTAAAACTCCTTCTTCCACATGTTACTTAATATCCAACACGGCTCAAATGCACAACAATTTGGTACATTATCAGTTTCACCAAATCAAGGAGTTCATGAGGTAAGTCATCTATCCCTATAACAAAAGGCTGATAATAAACATGATGAGATATATGCCCTTAAAAGGTAATTAGCTCAAGAACAAGGTAACTCACACTCTTCTTCTATTCCATTATATTTTGGTAATTGTTCTGATAACACTCGTTTTTATAATTAGTACCCACAGCATCAAGATTCATCTGAGTCTTATGCAGTAGTATTCCCATTATGTTCTTTTCAACAAGCACCACCTTTCAAGTAAGATCCATTTATGCCAAATTCAAACTGTGGGTGGAAAGAACAACCATAGTACCAACAAGAAGGCAACCTGAGATACCCCGAGAAAAATTTCTTTCAATAAGGCTAATGTATGAAATATTATTATCCCTCAGCATCTCATAACAATCCTCATATTACTCCTAAATGAAATCTAATCCTTGAGGATATGGTGAAGAATATGGCTTCCCAAAACATCCTATTCCAACAGAACACACAATAGACTATTCAAGACCTATAAACTCAAGTTGGAAAATTGGAAAACACCATCGATGAGATAAATATGCATGGTTTTGGAAAACTACCATCCCAACATGTTGCTAATCCAAATGATAAAGGTAATATTTGTGAAATAACACTTCGTAGTTTTTATAAGGTTTCATATTCCAGTGATTCTACCCAATAGGTAGGTCCCCCTCTTGAAAACTCTCATTCCATACCCTTAGAAGAATATAATGTTGAAAAACTAAACAAAAATAATAATAATAATTCTCATTGATAATTACACTAAACAAACCATTCCTCTTCATTTCCCAAAAGACTCTATAAATTTAGGAAATGTTTTGATAATGACATTGATAAAGAGATAATGGATACATTTAAAAAGACACCAGATAACATTTCTTTACTAGATGCAGTTAAACAAATGGTATAATATGGATAATTTCTTAAAGAACATTGCACCCAAAAATGAAGTCTAATGGGGAAAGAGATATTCAACTGGGGAAGGAATGTATCATCCATCATTAAACCATTATTGCCAAACAAAGGAAAAGATGAAGGTACTTTGATAATACCTTTCACCCAATAGGAGGAATTATTTTCTGATGTAGTTCTAGATTTAGATGCATCAATTAATGCAATTCTTTACTTGGTGTACACTTATCTATAGGTTGGAGAGAATAAACTGATAGGAATCATAGTGCAATTTCACAAACAGATCACAACACACCCATTAAGAGTGGTCGAGGACATCCTTGTAAAAGTGAAGAATCTAATATTCCCCATCAACCTCTATATTCTTACGATGGAGGATACCCAAACCCAAGGATATGGTCCTCTCATACTTTGGTGTCCATTCTGCAAAATAGAAAAGGTGATCATCCATGTTCATAGTGGTACCCTTTTCATAGAGTATGCTAGGGAAAACGTAAGATTTAATATTCTTGATGCCATGAAACACCCCCATTAAAGGGAACTCCAACCTTCCTGTCTATTCAATGAAAGAGATCTCTAACAAAATACACCCAAAAAATTATCTCCTTGACCCATACACTAATTTATTTTTATCTTCTTCTAAAATTGATGATTTTAGTTTTCATTGATGTTTAAACTGTTATGTGGTTTTGTAAATGTGTATTTTTTTATTTAATAAATTATTGTGTTCATTATAAGGTACCCATAATTGTTAGAGATTATGAAAATATCATTTCAATAGATTCTCTATCCTTAGAGAATAAACATGAGAAAATCGATAGTTCCATGGACCCCACTCCCCCCAAATCCCCTCCCTAAAAGTAAAAACCATTGGATTTGTAATTAAAACCACTTTTATATAATTTAAAATGCGCCTATATTGAGGGTATTGACCAAGTGACTATCATTATTTCCAATAACCTCTCACTATAGTAGGAAGAAAAATTGGATGACCTTTTAAGAGACTGTAAATAGGGGATATGAAGGAATTTGTATGATATTCCTAGGATAATCCCATCAATTTTTATTCACCATATAATTTTGGATGATGATTCTTGGCCTATAAGGTAGGCTCAATGCCGGTTGAATCCCACTCTCTATGAAGTGATATAATTGGAAGTTAGTAAATTACTTGTTGTAGTGATCATTTATCCAATATATGATTATAAATGGGTTAGCCATGTTCAAATTGTCCCTAAAAAATCGGAATAATATTAATATCTAATGAAAGGAATGAATTGGTTCCAACACATGAGTAAAACATTTGGTGAGTCAAATTGACTACCATTGACTGAATCAAGCCACACGAAATCATCACTTTCCTATACCTTTCAAAAAATAGTTATTAAAATGATTTCATGGTATAGCCCATTATTTTTTCATTTATGGCTATTAGGGTTATTTTTACATCCATATATCCCATGAGGATCAATAAAATAGAAAATTTACATATCCATTTAACACATTTGCATATAGAATGATGCCTTTGGTCAATGTAATGCTCTTGGTAATTTTTATCGATGTATGTTGAGTATATTTTTTTAGTACTGAGATTAATGTAATCAAGTTTTTATGGATGATTTCATGGCTTATGGAACTTCCTTCAATTACTAGTTGGCTCACCTCGGTTTTATCCTCTGCTGTGGCATAGAAAAAGATATTTTATCAAATTATGAGAAATTCCATTTCATGTTTGAATAGAGGATAGTTCTTGGGAATGTTATTTCAATATAGGGAATTCAAGTTTAAAAATAAAAAATGGAATTTATTTAAACCATTCCATTTACAAATGTGTTCATGAGGTGTGATATTTCTTAGGTCATACTAGTTTTTACTATCGATTCATTAAATAATTTAGTAAGATCGTACTTACCCTGTCTCTATTTTCTCAAAAGGAATCTGAATCTATTTTTTATAAAAGAAATGTGTAAATTATTTTAATTCACTAAAAAGGAGTCTCGTGTCACCTCCCATCATCCATCCACCAAGGTAGGATCTTCCCTTTGAACATATGTGTGATGCCTCTAACATTGTAGTTGGGGAAGTTTAATAAAAAAGGGTTGAGAAGTATCCTCATGTCACTGCATATGCCTCACAAACCCTTGACCTTGCTCAGGAAAAATACACAACAACGGAAAAATAACTTCTTTCTAGTTTGTTTTCTTGTAAAAATTCCATTCATATCTTATTAGGTCATAAATCATTGTCTTTACTAATCATATTTCCTTTTATTTTCAACTAAATAAACCTAATGTTAAGCCCCACATCATTTGGTGGATTCTCCTCCTCTAGGATTTTAACCCTAATATTAGAGATAAGGGAGTAGTTTAAAATATGGTGTCCAACAACATTATTAGGATTTACCAACCACTATACCATAATATTGACTCACCCATCCCTACTAGATATTTCTTCCCTCATTATAACCTTTGTGATGTTTTGGACCTTTCCCCATGGTATACAGACATTGGTAGTTTTAAAGCAACATCTATGGTCCGAACTTATTTCAAAAAATCACAATCCTAGAGACATAAGCATGATTCTTGATGGTAAATTTTGGATGAACCACATTTTTGGAGAATTTTGTATTGACTAAGTTGTTCTTTAGTGTTTCCCTAACCATGGTTTCACATCTTTTTTGACCTTCTTCCACACATTGGTTTGTGGGGTCACTTTGGAACTCAACATATGGCTTTAAAGGTTCTTGACTCTTGACTTTATTGGAAAATATTGTATAGAGATGACCATCAGTTTTTTTAATTCGTGTACTCAATGTCAATTCATAGAAAACATCTCTAAGTGGAATGAAATGACCTAATAGCCCATGTTATTTTGTGAGATATTTGATGTATGGGGTATTGACATCATAGGGCCTTATCAAAATTAATTTGGATTTTTTCCCATATTATTGGCTTTTGACTATCTGTCTAATTGGGTGGAAGAAAAGGCCACTTCGATCGATGACTCTTGAGTGGTTGTTGATTTTGTGAGGTCCCAAATTTTCCGTAGGTTTTGTTTATTGATATTCATTATTAGTGGTTAGGGGTTACATTTTTTCAATCACAACATGAAAAATTTATTTCATAAGTATGGGGTTGTTCATAAAGTCTATATAGTATATCACCCCCAAACTAACATATAATGAAAAATCTCAAATGTAGAAGTTAAGTGAATCTTGGAAAAAATGGTACAACCTAGTACGAGTGATTGGATTTTGTGCTTGGTTGATGCACTTTGGGCATACCGTACATCTTTTAAAACCCCAATCAGAATGTAACTATATATGATTGTGTTTGGAAAGGCTTATCACCTCCTAGTAGAGGTAGTTCACTATGAATATTAACCTGTTAAAAAATTTAATATGAATCTCCCAGATGTATGTGATCTTAGGAAGTTTCAAATTCGGGAGTTGGAATAAACTTGACATGATGCTCGTGAGAACTCCCGAATAAATAAAAAAGAAGACAAAGGCTATCTATGATGGAATGATTCATTAGTGGAAGTTTCATATTTATTAGAAGGTTATGATGTATAATTCTGGGATAAAGCTCTACCCCATTAGCTTCATTTCCGATGGGTCGGTCCTTATACTGATACAGATGCTTACCATGTTGGTGTTATACAGTTTTTTCATGACAACAGTGCATCGAGGTTTATTGTCAATGGGAATTAGCCCAAACACTTCTAAGAGGATTTTCCAAAGCATATTGTGGAGGAAATCTAACTGATGGATGCCATATATGACACCACATAGTAATTTGTACATTATCCCTACCATTATTTACTTATCTATTTATTTAAAATAAATTCATTGAGTAAAATGTAATTTTTTGGTGTGGGGGAGTGTGACATGTCATAGTTAGGAACAAACAACAAAAAATGTGTTTTAATGTTTTATTTAATTTTCTTTATTTTGAGATTTCAGATAGGCATTGATCTTAAAAAGAATATCCAAAATCATTTTTCATGATTGTTTTGATTGTGCGGAAAATTCCATTGTTTTTTGAAAAATGTTTTTCAAATCAATGTTCATATGTAATTTTTTTATTGAAATTGTATTTTTAATTCATTCTTATGTGTTTAATGGATTTTTTGAATCTAATTCTTCATTAGCAGTGACCACTATTTTAATCCCTTAACTAAGAGGCATTCTAATCCCTTTATTAAATATTCTTACTTTTAATCACTTTCCTGATAGTCTCAATTCATGTATAGAAACTATAAATTTACTTTATTATATTTGAAGATATAATATTCGAGTATTCTACAATCATGATAGAGGTAATCATTCATTTAAAATTCCTTTCTACAATTAAGCACTATTTCCTGCCACCTTCGAATTTTATCATTTTTAAACCTTAGAGGCCGTGAAATACTTGTTAGGTAGCCACATTATAAGATAATTTATCCCTACATACCCATATTATGTGTATATTCATGTTTTATTATTAGAAAGTTTGGAAGAGATTGTGTTTCCATGGGAATTTTGGGGAGAGAATCATTGTTATGGGTTGATATAAAGGGTGCCTACATTTTCTTTGGGAAGTTGGTTCAAAAGACATATTGCATCATTGTTTTAAAAATATTTCCCTGTTCATCAACAAAAAACGATATATTAAAAATAATGATGTTTTGTACATTGAAAAAAAATATAACAAAAGAAAAAATTGGAGAAAATAAGATGTTTGATCATTATTATTCACTGCTTGGTTGTGACCCACACAAATGGATTATTGGGATAGTGAGTTATAAGTGACAAACATTATGAGGGGTTGAGTGTGCAAAATTATTGTGAACACTTCCTGAATTATGAAATGTTTTTTACCCATGAGATTAAAAAATCCTCCTCTACCTCATTTTTAAGAATTAAATCCTACTAACCATTGATCCTCGGAACATCCAATTAAAAGTCCTATTGAGTAGAAAACTAGTTTCTGTCAATAAAAAATGATGCATCCTAGAAACCATATGGTAAGATCACATAAACTCTTAGAAAAGAACATGTGTTCGTTTAGTGAAGATAGAACATATCTATGTGAGGTCGGTTGTGACATGTTGCAATGGAGAGCAATTAAAATTGAATAAATTCAAATGTGAGAGAAGAAAAATGAAATGAAATTTGATTCCACAAACGAGACATGATGAATTTCATATAAAAATAATATTTGATGTTTTAACACATTTTAATTATTTATGGTACATGATTAGGATATTATGCATTACCCATTGGTTAAAATGTTTATGTGTGTGGGTGTGGTTGTACCACAATTCATTGTTTTATTTCTCCCTTATACCAATGAATTAAACTAGTTTTTTATTGAAAATAATAATTATAATAAGTAATTTAACATCATTATTGATTAATTAATTTTTTTCCCTTTTCATATTTAAATAAAAAAATTCATTTGTCCTGATGATTTCAATGAAGGTTGAAGTCATTTGGAGAGCCGACGATGATGCGGAAGCAAAATCGGTGAAACTGCATGAAATCCATTAAACACATGTCCACTAGTTTGCATGATAAGAGAAATTAAGGGCTCAAAGTGGGCTTAAATTATTTGAGTCAATCCATATCTATGTTGGATACAACATTCATTAAGGAACCCAGGCCAAATTCATCCATTAATATGTCCATTCGAACTAGTCTGTCCAATGAAATGAATCTATATGGGGTGAAAACATTGCATTTGTATTTTAGAAAAATACCTTATTGTAAACATTATATTATTGACAAAAAAATAAATAGAGATATAAAAGTTTTAATTTAACAAGTTTTTATTTTTGTTCAATGTGTGTTAAGTCACTCTCACTGGAAAATCCAAGGCCCAGTCAGATTCTCGAAATTTGGGTTCCCAAAACCACCTCCCACTTTTCCTAGAAATTGGCACCTTGGCCACCAATTTGGATTTCTAACTTTGAGGCAAGGTTATTCCATTTTGGAGTCCCAAATTAATCCTCTCATTGTCCTTATAATTTTTGCAGGTTTTGGGATGTTCTATTTCAACATCTTCTTCTTCCTCGCCTCCAATGGATTTCTAAACACCTTATGAGCACCCGGGAAAAAATGTGATGTAATCCAAAGACTTGTTTTTGTAATATTTGAATTTTATTTTAAATTCCAGGTTTGTGTGTTGTTTTTAATCATCTTATATGATTATTTAATCTATTTATGTAATGGTATTTCATTCTTAACTCATATGTTCATGTTTGGGGGTACCCTTTCATATGATGTTTCACACACCATTCACCATTTCTTCATTCCTCTATTAATTTCGGTGTTTCTGTGGTTCATATTGGTAAATTTAATTCACATAAACCTTATAAAGTACATGTAAATTTATTTCATGGTATTGTAATGAAATAATATACAACACTTGATATAACATCGAGTTCTTTATGTGTTTCCTTGGAGAGTTTCGATTATTAAGTCGAACACAAATCACTCAATCATCGATGGTATATGATGAATCATTGTGTGGTCCAACAGAATCCTAGGATGTATCCTAGTATAATCTTTGTAAAATTATATTTATATGTGTTTCGAAACAATAATTAAAATATATAAACCCTATCTCTTCAATTGATGAAGGATGAGCATCACGAGACTTCCCTAGGTTGATCACGTTTAATTACATTTCTTAACTACCCCTTTGTTTTTATCGCTTTCCACTTTCTATTGGTATATGAAATATTAAAAACCCATGTCTTCCAAAATCATATTTCCCTTATATTTTTATAATCTCAAATTTATTTTTTAATTAACCATCCAAGGCTCTGTCGAGAGATGGCCTAGGGTTCCTGCTATGCTATTTTAAATCTAGTAAAACTGAACTTCTAATTTGACGTGATCGATAACACGGTCGACATAAACAAAATTAAAAAATCACATTAATGTTGTTTTCATAATATATAAAATAAATATATAATCCATTTGGGACATATTGGAATTATCTTTACCTCAATATGATGTACGGTGTGACCAGTATGACTCCATATGTGTCTTTTAATTTAAAATTGACATCATTTTTTGTAAAAATGACAACCAACCTACTAAAAACTAAGAAATTGCATTCTTATTTTTTTATATTTTTTTAAATTAACAATAATTTATTTCTAATGTGTATAAATCAACATCCCCTCAATCCAACACATGGTGTAACTGGTATGACTCCAAGTGTGTATTTTAATTTAAAATTATCATCAATTTTATTAAAATGGAAAATTGACCTACTCAAAGCTGAGTAAAAACATTCAGATTGTTTTTATATTTTATATTAATGTTAAATAAGTCATTTTTTATTTTAAATAATCAACCACACCTCAATACAATACACGATGTTACCGATATGACTCAATGTTTCTATTATCATTTTAAAATCAGCATTTTAGCTCAAAAAGTGTCACTCACTGAAAGCTGAGAAAACATGCTGGTATTGTATTCAAAATTTGGGAAAATGTTTCATAACTCATTTTTGATTTGTAGGAATCTATATCACTTTATATCAAAACATTATGTGACTATTATAAGTAAATTTCCATTTTTTCAGTTTAAAATTATATTTTTGTAAAAAAGACAAGAGACATACTCAAAACTGGGAAAACACATTCATATTGATTTGATGCTTTAGAAAAATGATCCATATGTCCATTAAAATGTATATGGATCAGAAATCGATCAATCTGATACATGGTGTGATCAGTATTACTCTAATTGAGTCTTTTCAATATATAAGTGTCATTTTCATAACGGTGTTCTTTGATGAAATTACTAACTGGATCCCAGGGAGAATTTTCAAATGAAAAAATTGCTTTCTTTCATTTAGAGGTAGGATCACCTTGATAAATAGTGTTCTCACATCTATTTTGATTAATGTGTTTTCCATTATTAGGTCACCGAAGGGAATTATCAGGATCCTCGAAAATATTATGACTGCCTTCCTCTGGGATGAAAACCAATTTTGGAATTGTCATTGGGCCTCGTGGAAACGATTGGATAGACCGATCAATGAAGGGGGTATTAGTCTTCGCAGTATGGAGGAGTACATGCAAGCTATGCAAGTAATATTTTCTTGGGAGTTTTCTGAAGGGAGCTCCCTTTGGTCAAAATTCATCACTGGTAGATATGGGGATGATTATAGGAGCTGGTCCATGAATCCTAGGAAATATTCAAGCCTTTCTCAATGAATGTTTAGTCACTTGGAGGCATTGGAAGGAAGTGTTTGATAAACTATTGGTTGTGGTGATATCAACTTCTGGAACTCAAATAGTTTTGGAACCACTCTTCTCATTTCGGGCTACCTAGCTCCGACTATTTCATTTAAACAGGCCTATCTTCACCTGAGCTTCATTGATGTGATTCTGAAAAAGGATTGAAGGGAGGTTGTTAGCAGCATCATCTTGGTGGATGATCCGGATTGGTGTAATTTTTTTGAATCCTCTTCCAGTTGATTTTAAAGTCGTGATTTCAGGAATCTGATCCATTCAAGTAGGGGTATAGACATGTTGGCTTTGTAGCTTTGGTGAAAGGAAATTTCGGGGAAGACTAACTTCCTAGTTTGGTGCCTAAGGAATCATATTATACCAACAGATGATAATTTGTGAAAAAGAGGTGCAAGTTTGGCTTCCCGGTGTCAATGTTGTAGCAGGCCGCAACAGGAGACGTCGGAGCACCTATTCATCCATGGTTATTAGGCCAAAGGCGTCTAGAATTTCCTGCAATATGGGTTAAATCTACATTCCTCCTTTGGTCCCTTGTAGGGGGTGATTTTGAGGTAGTTCTAGGGGTCGGTGCAACTCGATACAGAGGTTAAGATCCGCAGGATGATTTTTTTGACTCCTTGTTAGGTTTTGTGGGAAGCAATGATCAAATAAAGGTATGGAGGCAAGATTTTGGGATAATATTTATAGGTGTGGGTGAGGTTGATTGTGATGGATTTGGGAGCTCTGATTAAAAATCCATTGTATTCCATGACTTTGAGAAGATTTATCCCCGGTCTTTGCTCAATTATGGTTTCCATCCAACTCAACTAGGGTCGATGGGTTCGATGGATCCCTCCCTGTGTGGTGCTGAAATTTAATGTGGATCGATCTTGCTTGAATGGGGAAATGAGAGGGGGATGGCTGGTTCACGACATCAGGGGTTCCATGATTATGGGCTTTAGTTCCTACTTTGGAGATGGTAATTCTATGGGTGCAAAAGCTTGAGCCTTGGTCACAGGTATTTCCTTATGTAGGCAGTTCGATATCCACATCACTAAAGTAGAGACGGATTATTCAATGATGGTCAAACTTATTCAATGTAATGTGGTCATCCCCTGGGAGATGGTATATATGGTTTGGCCCTGTAAAACCATTTCCAACCATAATATTTCTATCAAGCACACTTGGCATGAATGGAATTTTGCAGCTGACTTGTTAGCTAGTAAGGGAACATCAGAAGAGAGATTGATTACCAACACTAGCATGGGATCTATGGCTGATGATTGCAAAACATTTTTAGAAATGAATCCCTTAGTCTCCATTACTTTTTCCATCCTTGATGACTTTGGTTGTATAGTTTCCATTTTTTTATTTTGAATAAAAAATTATTTTTGGATTAAGTTGGAGAAAAATTTATATATAATTCTTGAACATGAACAAGAAATGGTGTGACGTGCATGAATCAACTACAGTTTAATTTGATACACAGTGTTCCTAGTAAAATCAAATTCGAGCCTAAAATTAACACTTTATGTTAATTTATTTCTTTATGTTATTACTAACATAATAAATTTTTTATTATTCAGGATTTTATCTTTCAATATCATGTGTTAGGAAAAAAATATAACGAAACACTGGTGTTTTTGAATGTATGTAATAATTTGTACTTATTTAATTGTATAAACCAATGTGTGAAATCTATAATATATTGTTTTTACATGTATTTGTGTTGTAAATTTAATTTCATTTAAATTATGTATTCCTAATTTACCTTGATTATTTCACAGTGTTTTTACTGATACAGTGTGTTGTTATAGAACATTGCACTGGGGTTGTAGTGTGTTGTTGCAGCATACTATTGTATGTCCCTTTTCAGAGCATTTTTAGTGTTGATAAAAGACTATGTATTTTAGTCATGCTCTAGTAGGAATTTCATTTCCAGTACTGTTAAAGGAAATTTTTAGGGATATTAAATGATTTTTTTGTAGTAGTGGTTTCTCAAACCTTTTTTGATATTCATCTCTCACTATTTCTACAAGAACAAATGGTGATAGTACCATCCAAGAACATTCATTATTCTGAATATAAATTTGGAATGTAGGGTGTTAGCACCCTTCATGTACACTCATTCTTCATAATCTAATCAGAGATGTAGGACTCTGGAACACTTAATGAATACCCAACCCCCACTACCAGCAGTATAAGTTTTGAGATAGATGACCTTAAAAATTATAGTATAAGGTCTAAGCTAGATGACCTTAAAATAGAGTAGTAGAAAGTTTGAGCTATAATAAATTAAACTACATCATCATACGGTCTGATCTAGAAATCAATAAACTATAATAATGAATGTTCTGAGATAGAATTACTTAAAATAAAGAAAAAAAATGGTATAGTTTAAAATAAATTTATGAAGCCAATTTAAAGAGACACAATGCTCACCAGGGGGAATCCATGAAAAGGGAACCCTAGGAAAAAGTTGATTCTCTTCTCCCTGGACACAAAATATGTGTGGTTAATGAAATATTTATCACTTATAAAATGGATAATTCATAATCCATATCAGGTCAAAACTACTAAGATTGTGGAATAACAAAATCCAAGTCCACACTCACAAAGGTTTTGTATATTAAGATTAGGAAAAAGATAAGGAAACAAAAAAATAAGATGATTTGAAGCTTTTAGGGACCAATATTTATCCCTATATGAAACAAAAATATACTCACTATGTTCGGTAAATTAAGCAAAAATTAGAGTATTCTCCCTCTAGGGAATAGATCTTACCCAAATTATCATTTTTAAATTAGGTGATCTCAAAACTACTATAGTAGGTACATCAATGGTAAATCTCATGTCATTGGAAATTGATAAGAAATTATCCAGAGAAATATGTTGTGAGTTAATTATTCAAATCCATGTGTTTGGGTGTACATGATATTATACAAATGATGGGTATCATTGATGATCCATATGAGGTAATAAAAATAAAATATCATACACATCATGACTGAAAAAAAATATTGATAATTACTTGTAAATTTTATAAGATTAATTCATTGATAAGGTTCATATGAGGGAGTAGTCTTCAAATACTGAAGTATCTCACATGAATACCCAAATGAAGGGAGAACTATATAAATACAAGACCAACACTACATGTCTTATGAGGATTCACTTAGATTAGAAGTTATCTACTCAATGGTTCTAATTTATTGGGGGAATTTATAAAAAAATTCAGTTTCTACCTTTGTGATAAACTACAATGCCTCTACCCAGGAAATAATATCAAGTTTGAACTTATCTTCCCAGCTATGGAAGCCTTTTGTATCAAATATAGTTTTCTATGAATTTTTACTTCTTAATTAAACCAAGATAGTTGTTCCATGATATGACTAATTTCAGACTATAATTTTCCTATTTCATCCTTCCTAACAATTACCATGTCTCGATGAGCTATCGTCTACACTATTAACTATAAATTCTCATTCCAGGACTTTTCCTAGCTTCATTTTAACAAATAAAAAACAATGGCCATGAATGAACTTAATTCAAAGTTCATCCTTTAATTCCTCATAGATGTCACTTACATCACCCAAGCAGAAAGAGTAATATAGTCAAAACCTTCATTACTAATGGTTGTAAAAATAAACTTAAGACGACCTAGTCTATCCGTCATCTCTTCCAAAGGGTCCTTCGAAATTAATTTCCAAACCTCCATCCACAATTGTTTCCTTAGCCGATAGTTTAATATGGAATTCAAGCCTTGAATCAAGACCAACCTAGGAATAGATATATATTTTGGACTAAGACACCAAGCTATGGACTCATGTTTATAGTCTTGAACAAATTAGCTATCTAGATGGCCTCTACATTGGTTGGAACAGTCATAGGAATTCCCAAGGAAGAAGGAACTTAAAATTTCGAGCTCTGGGGAGAAGTAACTACAACAAGAGGTAAAAATGTGTAATCATTTAGTGGATATACCGTATTATTCCATAAAATACGAAAAATATGTGATCCATGTTAGAAATATGTCTTTTCTAGATTCATTATTAGTAACATTTTTTCTCCAACCCCATATACTGGCAAAGACGCAACACCCTCTTCTAATGGGAGGCATGGTGGAGCCACTGGTGTTTTATCTATCATCGTACTTTTCTCACTACCTTTATGTTCTATAAGAGTGAATGAAATTTTAGATTACATAAAACAAATTTAACAATCTATTTAGCTTCTGAAAAAATTTCACACCTCATTTGTAAGGACCCATGTTTTTCTAGACTAAAGTTTTGAGAAGAAATCTGAATTTTACATTAAAATACTTATAACATGTAAAATGGTAATTTTCTCCGAGAATATTACCTCAGATAGTTTATCTGACAACTCTAATTGTCTCAAGATAGGGTATTTATCCTCAGAAACAATTTTTATGGAATTTTGAGCCATTCGAATTATATTGGAATAATTAATATTTATTATTTATTAAATTAAATAATTAATTATTCATGTAGGTTCATTCGGTCATATATTTTGAACTGTGTGTCATATTGAGATTTTTCTCAGTTTTTGTGTTTGAAATGAGGATCTTTTCCTAGGTGAAGCATGAAATTGAGTTGGGCACTAGGACTGGAACTGTCCCATTTTTCTTTTCTTTTATTTTCTTTTATTTTTCTTTTTCTTTTTTTCTTTTTTTTCTTTTTCTTTTCATTATTTCTTCTCCTGGATTCTCAGGCATAACCAAGGGCTCCTCCAATGATGAAAAATTGAGAGATAAGGTAGAGAGAGAGATAGATGGATAAATGGAGAAAGGGAGGGGCCACAACAGAGCTTGGGATGTGCCAGGTCATTTTGTGGAAACCGTGGACTGTGAAAATGGGTGAAGATTTGGTGTTTTCCTCCCAAATGTAAGACTTTTATGTTTTCATCATAGATCCCCATATATTTTTTTCCTTATTTCAAAATAGTATTATTCGTTCTTATGGCCATGTGTGGCATGATCTATTGATTTTTGGATGAAAAGAGGGGTTCAGTGTGATTTAAGGGTTTTCTATTTAGGAAAACCCATTTACATAGTGTGTGGTTTAGAGTGACGCACAATATGTTTTTACCATTTGGTGAAGAAGAATTTTTCAAAGTAAAAACTCTAATCTAGGTTGTACACACTATGTACTCATACTTGGCCAGGTAGATGAGTACCCGACCAAACCACCTGTATAGGGGTACATGGCTGTGTGAAGTACATGGAAGAAACCCATGTGGGTTGTGCACCATGTATAAGTACACATCCAGGGAAAGTATATGGACAACCCATTTGTGGGACATGAGAAGGTACCCCAATACACACCATGTACACGGGTGTTTAAATTCCATGTTCTATGAGAGTGAAAACCCATGTGGGGCTTTAGGAGTATACATCGTGTACTCATGGAGACCTGTCTTGTTTATCCCCCTTGTAACCCTTTATTTTCTCATATCTTTTCTCCTAGGAGTCAGAATTGGTCCCCTAATTTCCCTAATTCGAGTATATTTTCACATAGATCGCAATGGAAAGAATAGTATGGTGTTTTGAAGACTCCTAGTTGTTATTTAATTATTTTCATAGTGGATAGGTTCTTCCTCCTGTTTCTATATTCAGTGTCTCTAGAGAGTGCGACCTATTCTGAGATGATCTTTGAGCTATCTCTCTTGACCTATATCTATGTAGATTTTCCATTGAGGATTAATCACTTGTAATATGTTCCCTTCTTTCCTATGATTTTTTGAGACGATTTCTTTCTGAGAATCCCATATAGGATTTATATATTTACATTTTGACCTAGAGGATCCCATATAGGATGCCCCTGTCATCTATATGTACCAAGGATCCCCTGCGGAATTCCATTGATTATCTACTGACATAGGGATTCCCTTGTAGGATCCCTTTACCTATGGAACATTCTAAGTATCCCATGTGGGATTCCTCATCTTCTTATGTTGTCTTTAGGGTCTTGTGTAAGATGCCTTTTTCTATATGTTGTTCATACAATCCCCTATATAATGCCTCCGTATTTCTTAATTTTTGAGGATCCCATGTATGATTCCTCCGCTATTATCATAGCTATGAAACTTGAGTAGGATTCTTTCTCTGGTATGTTCCCTTCAGGATCCCGTATAGGTTTCATCTCAATGTATCAATTGAGCGACCCAATGGGATCCTCATCATTTGACTGAACCTGAGTTAGTATGTTGGGTTTGTGTAGATATGGTAGTGGTTGTAACCTTTGAAAATATGTTGAACTGGTAATACCATGGGTTTTTTTGTTCATGTTGGTTTTAGAAAGTTTAACACACTCACACTCTGTTTATCCTTCACATGTTTATTGCTGATGTATCAATGTTACCATAACGGTTTCCTGTTTTGTTGTTGTTGATCCTGACATGAGGTATCGTTCATTATTTTGTGACACCCAGCCGTTATTCTTGGGATGTATAATTTGAGCCAAGTTATTTATAAAGTTTACTAGTATACCTAGAGGTGGGACCTAAGATCTAGTTATTGAGCATATATATTTTGATTATTATATTATTAGGATGACCAAAAATGTTTACTAGTATCTGACTATTGTTCCTATGACTATGATTTATAGTTATGAAATCCCAACTAATTATAATCATGGATGATTACACTCTCCCTAGTGAAAATAAATATTCCTATCTACTTTGTTTTGTTTTTGGGGAAGATGATTAAACTCTCCTCAATCTATTTATAATTGTGGTTGAATACCCTCTCCTGAGGGATATTATGATTACTCTCTCCAAGATTGGTTACTTGACCAAATTGTTGATCATGGAATTTTACATCATTAGATAACCAGAATGATTTTTTTTCTTATGAATTATAGGGATTATTATGCTCTCCCTTATTTGGATATCCATGGGTGAGAAGCATGGTGTCTCACTGGTGAGTTCTATTTACCGATAACCTAAGGATCACACCCTTTTGGATTATCCATGATCAGAATGTCGTAACTCCAGATGAATTGAGACCAAGGGTATAGAAATTGGACAAGATTTACATGGATTGAGAAACATGGATTCTATCTCATTGAACATTTATAGGATGTTCATATGTACTTCCCTAGAATACATTATTTCAGTGTTTGGAAGCGAGTATGGGAGGACCTATGTGTAGGTTAAGTATCCACCGATGGTGACATAGCTTGCTTATATATATTTCTGATGTTTCCATAAGAAGGTTTATATATATTGGGATTATGGACCCATGTATTGACTTAATGATTCTTGGATTGAGTGGTATGACATCCAGCTCAATTCCCTATTATAGTATATCTAGGTGATTAGGATTAAGAACCAAATGATTAACTACCGATTGGTTTTTTGTTATTTATTTCACATACTCATGAATATTCAAATTTATGTACATATGAATAGGTATTAAAATTTACATGTATACATATATAAATATGGATATCCATAATGGATCTTTCCAAGTTGATTAGGATCGTGGACCTGTGTTTTGACTATGGTTTCAAATTATCATTTTACTTATCATTTCTGTTGAGTCTCAGATAGGCTGAGCCGATTGCTTTTTCATAAACTTATAGCAGCATATTTATAGTTTCATCCTTAACGGTGGGATAATTAGATTATTTATCACCCCTTAACGTGAAACTTGGTGTATGTGTAGTCCTTGTATCTTCTTTTTAGATAGATCATAGTTGTATGGTGTATAGGGATGAGTCCAAGAGTTACATTTTTGAGTTGACCTGCTCATGTGGGTTCTTCTGATTTGGATATTTCATATTCATAATGTTTGGAGACCGGGTATGTGTTATGGATCAGAGACAGAATTAGAGTCTTGTATATTTATTTATGTTTCTTTTTTAATATTGTATATGTATGGTTTTCCAAGTGGGTGACAAGTGTATTATGTATGGTATGGATATTCAAGATTTTATATCTCATTCATTTATTTTTACATCATGTTCTATTTAAATTTATTTACTACTTCTACACTCATTTAATTTACTATTTTGTATGATACATAGCTATTTATATTTTTTGTTACTCTAATATAAGGCCATAGTCTCCTTATTTTCACACATTAGTCCTCACTTCTAGTCGATAGCATCTGTAAAATATAGAGTTATTCTTGGGGCCTGGTAACCAAAAATATCAAGGCATCTTTTTAGTCTGATCTAAGACGAAATGTTACAAATTGTCATTAGTGGTTTTCTTTTCCTAGTATTTCTATTTTGGATATGGTAGAAATGAGTATTAGTAATGTGTTGGAACCTTGGATAGATATCATAATGGTGAGTTGATAACACATATTTTGTTAACAATCCCGAATTTACAAGGGTAAGGGGTTATTATTCTAATCTTCGATGATACAGATGGAAGAATTATAAAACAATTAATATTTAAATACCAATAAATTAAATTATATTACACAAAGAATACAATCATGGGTAGTACATTCAATACCCAAAATGAAATAGTGGCAATATAGCATGAATCTCACGGGAATAAGAAGTTAGATGAAAACCCCTTACCATGTACTTTACCTTAGTGAAGGGTACATTAACCTCATGTATAATAGTTAAATAATTTTCATTAAATTATACAAGAGCCATATGATATCATATATGATCTTCTAATATTGATTTTTTGATAATATTTCACTAGTATCATTGTTTCAGGTGTTAACTGATTTGTTTTACTTTATATGTTTTGTTACGCAAGTCATGTTGGTTATGGATAGGATGTATTTGATTCATATCCCTAATTAAATTATGTTCTTAATTTTATTGAAATCATAAAAAATTATTCTTGAATGGTTACAATGGGAAATGAATCTCATCGCGTTCTTGGAGACGGTAATCCATATGTACGCACGAGCAACAACATCATTCTATTGATGGTGAAATCGTATGTAATTGGATTCTATATCATATATAATGAATAATTAACATGTTATATTTATTATTTAAATCAATTATACTCATTATTATACTCATCCAAATAATGAAGCATTCAATAAAAAACCACACCACAACGTGGAGACAATAAGCCGTGCGTACACACGTATGTTGACTTTTTCATTCATAGGATGGATAGAATAATGAATATGGTTGTACCATATTTATAATAACATCAATGTTTGTAGAAGGTACTGGAGTAATTTTTTTGGTATGGAAACAAAAAATAAAGAGGAAGTGGAAGTAGAAAAAAACTTTGAAAAAGGTGGGGAAATTATTACCTCTTCTTCAGGTGTTTCATTTTGATTTTATCTAAAGGGATCCTTAGGTTGGATTTTTGATCAAATTAATGAATCTATGTTAAATTGAAAGTAATTGGGAGGATATTTTAGTGGGTTTTGGCTGATAAAAATGGCATTGGATGTATGAATTTGAGAGAAGGGGATGTACCCTTCTATAAGAGAGGTGATGGTCACTTTAGGAGAAACATGAAATATTATTTTATTAGAAAATAATTTTCGGTTTATAATGGCCCCAAAAAGATTTATTTCTAGTAAAAGGTGGGTATGGGTCAATATATTCTCAACCATAGGTTTTATACATGTTTATGTCACCATATTAACCTTATCTTTTAGATTTAATTCTTAGTTAAATAGTTTAACTTTTACCATGTCTTCTTGTATTTTTATATTACAAGGTTTGTAAAATTACAATAAAATTCCAAAAGAACCTCAAGTGGTTAAATAATGATATATATATAATTATATATGTCATTTGTTTGAACCTTATATTTTTAGGAATATTATATCATTTAATAATATAGTTTTTGTTTTTAAAACTCATTTTTGTCAATTTTGACTCTATTTAGTATTTGGTTTTTTTAAAAGTCAATGAAACATTATTACTTCAAAATAAATGCATTAAATCACCCCTAACATGTCATATTAACCTATATAATTATTGTAATGCATCAAAAGATTCAATTTCCATTTATTTTAATACGTATAACATAAATTATTTTATTTAATCATTAATAGGGTAATTACTGCATCATCATTGGGTCATAAATAAATTTAATTAATTAATGTCTAAAAATTATAAATAAAATACCGTTATGAAGTAAATATTTTTTTATTTTTAATTAATATTTATAGTATAATATATCTTATGTGTAACCCAATATTAAAAATGTTTTAGTTATTAAACTTTGAATTTAACAATTTTAAATCTTCTTTAAATAAAATATAATAAATGTCCTAATCTAATCCAAGTGGATAAAAAAGTATCATATATTTTTCATAAGGTTATGTTTGGTCAAAATACACTTATCTAATATAATTAGGACATGTGTTAGGGTAATTATAATATCCTTTTTACCTTTAATAACCCTATTTACTTTGAACTGTGGTAAAAAAATTAAAAGTTACTAATCACCCAAAATTAGTTTCATCCTATTAAAACACATTTTACTTACTCATGTAAACCATTTCTCTCAGATTTTTTAAATTCATTTCACAAAATAGGTAAAATTATGTTTTATGGAAATTTGCAAATGTGCCAAGAAGGTGAGTAAAGTCGGTAAAAAGTTCAATAAAATTTTATATATATAATATTATTAAAAAATGAATTAAATAAATTAAATTGAAGTAATATAGTTATTATGTATCCATTTTTACTTTAAAATAAATTTAAATTAAAAATAATTATTTAAATAAATAGTCGGCTTTAATAAAAAACGCAGTGTTTTTACTATTCATCAAAAATTGGATGTTTTTAGAAAAATACCAAAAATTCACCGAAAGATAATTTTGATATTTCAAATTCCAAAATGACGTCTATTTTACCAAATTCAAAACATAGAAGTTGTATTAATTAATTTTAAAAATTATATTCCGATTTTCAAAACTATAAATCGGGTTTTGAGAAGTAAAAACTATCAAAATATTGATATGTGTTTATGTACAATTTAAATTTAAAATTACTTCCAATGACCAAAATTGGATTAAATTATAAAAATATAATCTAATTATACATCAAAACCATTCAAATTTATAATTTAACATGGTAAATTATATTGATTAAGAAAGTTGTTTTCAATTAAAATTTAATATTTTTCACTATTCATCAAAATATGAAAGTTATCAGAAAAGTACTGAAAATTTATCCAAACTAAATTTTTATTTCCCTCTTATATAGAAGATATTTATTTTGTCAAATTGAAGTTATAAAATTGTCCAATGTTGTATTTAAAAAGGGTTCTCCATTAAAAGGCGATAAAATTTCATTTTTTGAAAAATAATTATTTTATCTGAATAGTTGAATTTGTTCTTATATTTTGTCTAGGAAACATTTAATATGGATGTTAAAATTATAAGGAGTATATAAAATTCAAAATGCATATAATACTATTCATTACCGCTTTTTTGAACAGCTTGTTTGGTAAGTCGTGATGTGCTCGAACTCGGTGTTGTGTGTAGCACAAGCTACTGAATTTATTTAAAGAAAATAACTTACTATGAAATCATTGGGTGTTACATTCTTTCCCCCTTTTGGAAATTAAATCCTCACAATTTTAAAATTGGTCTTGGGAACTTCATTAAAAGTCCCACATCAAAGAAAGAGTCAATAAAACTATCACTTTAAAAGAGTGAAAGAGAAGTACAAAGGTCACCTGAGATAAACCATACTTAGATTCCATGTAGGAAAACATGGATATGGAAGATAAACTACCTATCATGTTCTGATGGAGAGTTATAGAAACATGATCAGGAGAATTTTAACTACAAGAAAACCACAAACTTCTGATGGATTAAACAGTCTTTAGTTTCCCAGTATGGAAAGTAAATATACAAAATTTTTTGTTTTAAGTTCCATTTCACAAAGTTGAGGAATTTATTTATGATATTGACTAATAACATAAATAGATATACATACTTTTCAATTAGTGTTTCATCCTTTAATAAATTTCTGCCACTAACTCATCTTTTCTCCAAACGATAAGTATTAAGATGAATTGGTCACACCTAAAGCGCTAGAATAAACTTATAGAAAATCACATTATCCACAAAGGATGAAATATATATTTCCCTTATCATTAGAGAATAAGAAAAACCAAAATAGTTAGTACAAGATCAGATGATCCCCAAAATGGATAATCCATTATAAAAATAAATATTAATATTAACTTCAAAAATTAAACAAACAATACTCGATGTTCAATAAGTACCATTCAATAAAAAATTGTCCTTAAAATAATTCAATATAATCCAAACTAAGATTGAAACCAAAAACTCAGAAGAATTTAATCACATAGTCTTTCATAGTAAATCCTAACATTTATCTCCAAATGACATCAATTACTCATAAAGTATCACACTAATGTGTAATTAACCAAATCATATATTCTCTATGATAGGTTAATCATTTCCATTAATAACCTAAATCTCTATAAAAAACACAGATTCTTCTAAAATAAAAATCCACCATTACCCCTCAAATGAAATTCCATGGTATTCTATTTTCCGTAGGCATATAGTGTTCTCAATAGAGTAAACGTCTTCCTAAATAACATTTATCACTTAATCACCAAATCATTTTCCTATATTAAGGATATCCATTTGATAAAACATAAGATCCCAAATAAAAATATTATTTATCAATAAAATCATTTAACAAAAAAGAATTAGTCACACTAACTTGGGACTTCACGTAATCCAGTGGTAGTATAAGGACCCAACCTTAAACATTACAAAATCTTGAATTATGTTAGGAATTCACATTGAGGATATTTTAAGTTTTTGAGTTTTTGAGAATTAAGACATAACTATTACAGAACAACATAAATATTAAATGTAGACAATACTACACAGTATCCAATTTTAATAAAATAAAACTCTTGAAAAAAAGAGACATGCCTAGTTCTATGTTTTAGAAAGCATGACATTTCCTTGATCTCATCCTTGACCATATTCATCTTTATGTCTTGTGAAAAACATTTCAAAACATGGGATGAGCATAAAAAGATCAGTAATAGTTATAAAATAATGAAAAGGAACATTATCCCATCAATAAATACAAATCAATGAAACCATACTTTTCAATCATAACTTACCTCATGAAATCATTCGATTTATTAATAACATATAGAAATCATAAATCATAAAGGTAAATTGTGGAATTTATAACATACTTACATTATAGTTATCACATCTACATAGGGAGTCAAATTTGAAATGTCCATCACAGTATATTTCGAAAATCTTTTAGGAGAAACAATAACGTTTACCACCGTCACTTTACCCAATGCATTGGAGAGATATCTCGGGCTCACCTGCCCTAGGTTTATCACGTAACCACACGTATATGTAAACAATTCCAAATAACCTTAACATATTCATAACACATAACACATATAAAAAAGTAAATACAACATTTCCACATTCCAATCACAATATATCATTTCAAGATATTGACATAATCAATGCTTTGTCAAAACCATTTTCAAAACCATTTAAAACATTTAATAAAGAGATTTTTTAATCAAAGTTTCCCATACCACATTGAAGATTTTAAAGGAATTAATATTTTATAACATTAATGTCCATATAAATAAATCCTAAAAACCATTTTTAAAACATGGAAATTAATGAAAACTAATTAGAATAATAAATCTTTAAAACATTTAAAATGATATTTTAGTTAAAGAGTTTTTAACAAAATGAGAGATGCATGAATAAAAATAATTAAGGAATAACATTAATCAAAACAGTATAATATCATGAGAATAATTTTATTCATGATATAATATGCTAAAGAATAGTATATACAACATATAAAATTGAATTGGTGCATAAAAAGAATGAATTCTCAATGGAATGTAAATTGAGACGAAATCCCTTATAAAGATGGTATCCTTATATTAACGATAAATCAATTACAAAATTATGTGTCAAAAATATAAATACACCCAATATAAGTGGATATTTAGTGTAAAACAATCAGATTTTATTCTCACTTATTCATATAATGACATAATCATGATGTATAAGTTTAACCCCAAAGAATTGAAATTGGGTTAAGAAGTTCTCTTATAGAAATTTGACAGCCTAACGACGTCACATTAAAATTAAGAAAATGATTTAATGAGAGATAAAATGGTATCTCATCTCCTGGACATAGATTTTACATCAATAAGTATATATAATAACATATCCCAATATAAGAATATGTAAATTAAAAGACATAAAAAAGAAGTCTTTTAAAAAGAGGAGGGTGAAAGATTCCCCCACCGATTTGGTAACATACGAATCATACACGCCATGAAATAAGGATAATTAATTGAAGATGTAAATACCAATACAATAAATTATATTACACAATTAATATAATCATGGGAAGTACATACACCACACAAAAGGAAATAGTGGAAAATATAGCATGAATCTCACAGGAATAAAAAGTGAGAGGAAATCTCCTTACCACGATGTAATCAATCAGGTCGTATGACCAAAAGTTAATAACCACAAAATGAATCACTGAGTACCATTAATATAAACAGAATCATGATAATATATATCAAATGGTAGTACACAATACACCACATTAAATAAATAAGTGGCGAACAATGGAAATCTCACAGAATTAAAAGTGGGATAAGAAATCTATTAACTCGTGTCTGACATGACTAGTTTGTTCCTTGTTCTCCCGGAAAAATAAAAATAAGTTCATTTATACTTGATTAAGAACCATTTTTAAAGTTTATCATTCCTTTTATATCACTTTTTACTATGTTATAAACATTGTGTAATAATTTAAGTTAATAATGGTTGTTTTGTCGATATTTGGTACTTGAGTCCAAAAATGAACACCTTATAATTACAAGTTGTCCATGTGGTAAAGATTAAATTATCTCCATAATAATATTACTTAATTATATATAATATATATAATATATATCCAATATATATGTATTTATAATAGTACATAACATTGGGAGATAAGAAATGAAATGCACAACTCATGGAGGCGGTAAACCGTACATACACAAGAACACTACTTTAATTTATATTTCATATTTTAATTGAATGAAACCTTAATGATAAATATATATTATAATTCCAGTATAATATCATATATAATTTAAATAACTCCATCCTGTATACATCCCATGTATTGTATGAACGATTCATATCACTTTGAGGGGGCGGTAGTCCGCACTTCCTCAAATGAAATTATCACATTTACTCATAATGGAAACCATAAAAGTATGATATAAATTAAAAATAAATAATAATAAAGAAAACATAAACATAATATATATCATATATAAACACATTTCCATCATAATTTCCCCCATAAGAGGCAGTAGGAGATAATTGAACAATCATCGTTTAATGAGGCTTTAGTTTTCCACCCACAGAAACAGTAAGTTATTTACCCATTAGATGGAGGTGTGTGTAAGTGTAGTTAGAATCATTCTCATAAAAACATAATAGTATATTTAGGATACTGGTTTTGTTATAAAATAAAGTAATTAAAAGAGTTTAGGGGATGGAGAATTAAAATAGAAGAAAAGAATTTAAGAGAAACGGTTACCTTTAATATAGGTAAATCCCTATGGTTTTAACCAAAAGGACTTCTTGAAGTGACTTCTGTCTATGTTAAGGCTTCAAGGAGAAAGAGATGGATATTTAGAGCTTATTTGGGTATGGATTGGGTGAGACAATGGGCTCTAGAGGTGTGAGAAATGGGTTATAAGTGAGGGATTTTTATAAGGGGGGAGGGGTTCTTTAGGAAAGTGTGAAAATTATTATTTTAATATATATTTATTTTAGGTTTATAAAGGTCCCATACTAACTAATGTAGAATATAAGAAGACTCATGGTAGAAATAAATTCATACAATAATAATTTGATGGGTTTTGGATGTTATTTAAATATTTATAATCTTATTTATTAAAATCATTTATTAAAGAGGTAAATACTACATCATTTTTGTATCATATATAATTTCATTTATTTGATGTCTAAAAATTATACAAAAATTACATGATGTATGACATCCTTTTATCTTTATAATTAGTATTTTTAGTCTAAAAGATAACTTATATAACAATATGTAAAAATAATTTACTAAATGATATTTGTTTGTGTCATTTTCCTTAATTTAAATAAATTAATCTAAAGTGCCATTATCACTCCCATGTGGATACATGGGGTCCCAAAATCAACCCGAGGTTTTACATAGTCATCCGTGACTCATCCAATAAGTTTAGGACAAGTGTTAAGGTAATTTTGTATTATCAAAATATTCTTTTGACCTTGAATTATCCTATTTAACATTAACTATGGTAAATAAAAGTCAAAAGTTACTATTCTCCAATGAATTATTTTAATAATAATGAACCACATTTTAGGTACTAATGTAATGTCCTAGACCCTCCTGGCCCATTACTTTTCCAAAAGTAAGGCTCCATCAACAGTGGCACCATGGCGGTGGCACCGTGATGGGGGAATAGGTCATGGTGGCACTGGTCACAATGGAACTGTGATGGTGGCGCTGGTCACAGTGGCACCGTGATGGTGGAACCAGTCAGGGTGGCACCGTGATGGTGGCTCTGATCATGGTGACACCGTGATGGTGGTACCATGAGGGTGACACCGTGACGGTGGCACCGTGAGGGTGACATCATGATGGTGGCACCGTGTCCACTCCGTTTCTTTTCTAGTCCCTCTCCCATAACATCCATTTTTGACGTAAATTAATTTTTTTTTCTCTTTCAAGCCCATTTAAATCCCATAATTAATTCCTAAAAATCCCTAGAAACCTCCCTGATGAGGGATATTTAATAACAACTTAATATCTTCATGCGTAACTGTCGAACCGCGTGGGAAACCGTGATCCGACTTCTCAGGCATTAAAAATCCCCATATCCCATAACAATGGGGTTTTATCTATATATATCATGGGTGAAGTTCTTCTTCTCTTCTTCCTTTTTGGCCGACTCCTCTACTTCTCCCTGGTGCGCCTGCACTCGAGTCGTCTACTCATCCTTGGAGTTCCCGACATCCCTCCCCTACAAATCGTGCATCCCCTGTTCTTGGCACGTGGAGAAAAATATCGGTCCCTGAACAATCAAGTAGGGATTTTCTCCTTCTTCTATCCTTTCTATGTATCATGCGAGGTGGGCATGATTTTTCTTCTATGGAAATTGATGAAACCGAAGTTAACGAAGTTAATAAATAGAATTTTAAATAATGAAGGGGGGTGTGATCGATGTCCTGGTGTGCTCTTTTATAGTTGATATGTGTTGTGAATTATACGGGCATGTGCACACTAAAAATCATGGTTGTTTGTGGTCTTATTCTATGTACTAACGAACCTAGGTGCTCCTGGATGTTTAAATAAACATGGAATTGGTTAATTACGTATACTCGGTTAAATAAATTGAAAGCACCGGGATCAACCCTTTTCTGTGATAACTCCGATTAAAGACCAAGGGAATTGAAACCGTGGAGTGTGTTAAATCTTTTAAATATTAAAATACTTGCAAGGTCCTTCTTTGTGTTGGTGGTGGTGGTATGGTTGTTTTATTTAACATGCTTAGATTGTTGGGGTGATGTGGGTGAGGATGGGATCCTCTGATGTGGTATGGTTGATGGTTGTGAATCTGGGGTTATGGTTTCTCTGCTATATCACAAATTGGGGTGGGATCCTCTATTGTTGAGAAACCGTTGGCTCCTAGATTTTTGGTACATGGGGTCATGTCTCGGGTTTTCCATTGGTTCCAGTA
Organism: Viscum album; assembly: GCA_963277665.1. Classification (NCBI taxonomy): domain Eukaryota; kingdom Viridiplantae; phylum Streptophyta; class Magnoliopsida; order Santalales; family Viscaceae; genus Viscum; species Viscum album. The sequence continues at coordinate 1,598,468,086 of OY728150.1, forward strand.
CTTTGAGGGATCTCCCTTATCCCTTGTTGTTATGACCTTTCAAGAGAATCGGGTGTAAATGCTTAAATTTCTATTGGCTGTAACCTTTTTCCCTTGGTTGTTTTTTATTCTGTTGGTTTCCTCGTAGTGCAGAACTTTATTTAAATGAGATTACTTGAACATGGAAGTAAGAATAGATTAAATGGGAATTGGTTCTGGGGATGAGTTGTGACTTGGCTATGAGCAGTGTGCTTCTTATGAATAGGGACGAGTGTGGTTGTGCTTGGATTGGCTTTGTAAACCCTAGGTTAGGTTGAGTGCTTCCTACTTATACATATATTTTTAGTTCTTATGTTTCTTATTCGTGCCCCACCCAATTTGAGCACTTAGTGCCGAACACCCCCATTTCATGGGGGAGGGTGTTTTTCCCAACACTCTTATGAGTGGCTGGTTATTTGCTCCTTTTCTGCTCCCTTTCTCGGATATCCCAAGACTCTATAGGCGGGCTGTGACGGCCTGAGATCCATTATTAGCCCAAGAATCTCCAGGAGGGGTAGTTTTGGTGGTTGGCCCAGGAGTTTACGGGCAGTTTGTTTCCCAAGTATCTTCGGGATGAGGCCCAAGTGTTTTCAAGCGTGACGGTAGATTTTTGTCCCAGGTGTCTTCGGGCGTGGAAGTGGTTGTTCTGGCCTAGGTGTTTGCAGGCATGGTTATGTGAGGTTGTTGTGGCTCAGGTGTCTTCGGGTGGGATAGCAATTGTGGCCTAGGTGTTTGCGGGCAGGAAGTGTGGTTCTGGCCCAGGTGTGTGCGAGCAGGTGTGGCAGTGGGACTGGGGTGAGAATGGCGGGATTGGTTCGATGCATAGGATGTCTTCAATAACCAGTGGGAAAGCAGCATGGGGTACCCAAATATCGATGTGCTATTACTATATGTTACTTGACTTGCATTATTTGGGGATTGTGCCTCGGTGAGGTTGGGTGGATAGCTTTTCCTTGTTAGGTGTTTGGTTATTTCTTTTTCCATGGGGCATTAGAATGTCTCCTCACTTATGCGCGAGAGTCTTTGGTTTTCCCTAATGAGTGTACTTGTATGCTCACCTTACATATATAAAACTACTTTCAGGTTTCCATGAGGACTTTAGGGATCGTGCGGGATCGTACTAGCATGGAACTTTGGGGCAGCTGCTGTTGTTGTTTTCCTATTCTTGGTATCTTTTTACCCATGGAGTTTTGTGACTTGTAACTTTTACCTTTGAACATGCATATGGGAATGGTTTATTTTTAGCCGTACTTACACTTTCAGTTTTGGTGTTTTGGGATATACTATCTTATCTCCCGATCCTATTAAAAGAAAAAAAGGGTAATGCCTTCCATTTAGTTTGTGATTATATACACTTGGTGCGGGTCATGACTCTAGGACTTATTGAAAGTGGGTTTCGGGGGTCATTATCTCTCTTTTAACTTAAAGAAGGAAGGGCCTAGAAATCTATGGACCCTTCCCTCCTTTTGGTGAAGGTGGGTCGTGACAGAATGGTATTAAAGGCAGGGTTTGAGAGATAGGATGAATTCGGGAATTAGGGATAGTGAGGATTGTATGGGATGGTAGGGAAACAGTGTTGGGAGACCTTGGTATGAGAATTAGGCCAGGGAAGACCGACTAGGACATGGGATTTTAGGACCCCTCCTGATCCGATGCAAGGACTATGCACCTACCGAACGACCCAGTGAGGTTATGGCGATTGTAGGGTAGATACCCTAGTAAAGGTACATACATCATAATGACTTTTTTTCTTGTGTTTCTGGGGTGTTTTGGGAAATGGAAATAAAAAAGATGTTTAAGAAATTTTAAGAACAATATTCTGCACTACTTGGGCTTAGACATTCTTTGTTTACCATGCAGCTATGGAAGCCAGGAGATGACCATGAGTTATATGGGATATCGAGGCCCAGGAGTTTTACTTGTCCAATCAGTAGAGGTATGATTGAGAGGAGGAGGATGACCAGTGGCAGAAGACGCGTCGATACTTCTAGCGACAGACCCTTGATAAGTACGAGGGAAACACCTCTGATATGAAGACGGACGACTGGCTAGAGGAGCTGGTCATAGCTTTCGACTTGATCTGGGCTCTGACTGAGTAATGGGTTCCTCTGGTTATCATCCATATGTGGGGAGCAGTGCGTCAGTGGTGGATTCACTACCTAGGGGAGAGGAGAGAGGGTGAGGTGGCATGGGCTGATTTCGAGAAGGAGTTTCAGGTGGAATTTTTCTCTTCTACGATGAAGGCAGAGAAGAGACAGGAGCTACTCTCCCTCCAGCAGGGGAGTATGTCAGTAAGGGATCTGGGGATCATGTTCAAGGATCTCCTCCACTTTTCTCCGGACCTCTTTCCGAATGAGAAGACTCGGGTGAAACGTTTAGAGGAGGTGCTCCAACCCTCCCTCCAGTACGCTGTTACCCCCTTCACCATGCCAACATATTTGGAGGTCCAGAATAAGGACGAAGTGGTGGAGAGAATACATGCACTAGGAGGTGTGTCACAAGAGGGGATTCAGCTAGGCCCGTCAAAGGGAAAGATCTTTAGCACCAGACCTCTAGCATCGGGACCCTCTAGGTTCCGACCATCAGGGACCAGGCTGCAGCAGTTTCAATTTTGGTCCCCCAGTCCTCGCCCTTTCAAATAAGGCCTATGACCGAGGTTCTTTGTCTATGGGAGCCATGGACATCTTTGGAATCAGTGCCCAGAATGAGTACAGTATGGCGGTGGTGGACAGGCCCAACACCTACCTCAATAGCAGCTTCCAGCCAGACCCTTTCAGCAGCAGTATCAGGGGTAGTGAGGTCCCTCTCCTCTGAGGGCAGACGTTGTAGGGGGAGGCTGACCTCAGGGCACTCCTCAAGGACATCAACCAGGGCATGGTCGGGGAGGAATCCGACAGCTGAGGGGTAGAGGAGCTTGGCGTGGACAGTTTCATGCCGTGGAGGCAGAAATTCCAGTAGGACTGGAGGTTGCTCAAGGTACGATAAGTTTATTCAGTACCCTTTCTTCCGCCTTATTCGAAACCAGAGCTTCGCACTCATTTGTTGCACCCGTTCTGGCCCGTTCTCTGGGTCTAGATGCCGAGAGACTTCCAGTGCCCCTGGTGCTGAGCACACCAGTGGGAGTTTAGACCGACTTGTTATATGTTTGTAGAGGATGCAGACTGATGATAGGACCACCTCAGTCGGTCAGGGATCTACTACTACTACAGATACAGCCATACAATGTCATCCTAGGCATCGACTGGATGTTCTGCGTGTGTGCAATCATGGACTACATCTGATGAAGGGTTGTGTTCTCAGGCTCGGGTGGCCGATGTGTTACTTTCACCGGCAAGCGGAGTGGCCAGAAGGGTAGTTGGTGAGAAGAACCCCTCCTCTCCTTGTTAGTTGAGCTATCAGTGGAGTCAGTGGATGATGAGATGGTGGAGGTAACAGGGATCATCAGTGAGTTTATGGACGTCTTCCCGAAGGAGGTGACGACTCTACCCCCTCGACATGATATTGAGTTTGGTAGAGATTTGAAGCCTGGTGCTCGTCCGATTTCGATACCTCGCTACAAGATGGCACCTTTGGAGCTACGGGAGTTGAGAATTCAGATTGTAGATCTGATGAAGATGGGTTATGTTCAACCAAGCATGTCACCATGGGGTGCTCCAGTCTTGTTCGCAAATAAGGCATATGGTGGTCTCAGGTTGTGCATAGACTACAGGAGGCTGAATCAGGTAACGATCAAGAATCACTACCCTCTTCTAGGGATAGACGATCTCTTTGACCAGTTTAAAGGGGCAGGATGGTTCTCAAAGATCAACCTATAGTCTGGATATCACCAGTTGAGGGTGAAGGAGGGTGACATCCCAAAGACGAATTTCAGGTAAAAATATAGGCACTTCAATTTTGTGGTCATACAGTTCGGTGTTACGAACACTCCGGCTGTGTTCATGGGGCTTATGAACTCCGTATTCCGGGAGTATCTGGATCGGTTTGTGGTCGTGTTCATTGACGATATCCTGATCTTCTCAAGATCAGATGAGGATCACGCTGAGCACCTGAGGATGGTTTTGGAGGTCCTTCAACAACACCAACTCTATGGGAAGTTGTCGAAGTGCATGTTCTGGATGTGAAAAGTGAACTTCCTTGGGAACGTAGTGTCCAAGAAGGGGGTAATGGTGGACCCATCAAAGGTTGAGTCGGTTGTTTCTTGGGTAGCACCCAATAATGTAGCAAAGGTTCGTAGTTTCCTCGGGATGGCATGTTACTACCAGATGTTCATACCCAACTTCTCTCGAGTTGCGGCACCTTTGAAGGCCTTGACCAAGAAGGACCATGTTTTCATGTGGAGTGAGCAGTGTGGGGAAGACTTCAGCTATCTGAAGTAGTAGTTGGTTAGTGCCCCAGTGCAAGGCCTTCGATGTGTATTGATGCAGCGACAAGGGGTGATCTCTTATGGGTCTAGGAAGCTACGCCCTCATGAGCGTAATTATGCCACCCACAATCTGGAGCTTTCACCGTTCATTTTAGTACTAATGTTTTGGCGGAACTACCTCATCGAAGAACACTTTTTGGTCTTCACGGATCACAAAAACATAAGTTATATATTCCCCCATTGGGACCTAAACTTACAGCAGTGAAGGTGGATGGATTTCCTCGAGGATTACGACTTCTAGATTTCCTACACATCAGGAAAAGGGAATGTAGTGGCTGATGATTTGAGCAGGATATCACAGAATGATGTGGTCCGAGAGTTGGTAGATGCTTGGAAGGCGATGGAGGAGTTGTCTTCCTTGCACCTTGATGCGAGGATGGATAGTGGTATAGGTTTCCTGTATTAGATGACAGTACAATCATCTCTATTAAGTCAGGTGGAGGAGTCTCAGTGGGGAGACCTAGAAAGTGAAGTGATGCATGACTGGGTTAGCCAAGGATATTCTCCAGAAGGATGGATAGAGGATGGTTAGAACTGAATTCTTTTCCAGAGGAGAATGTTTGTTCCAGATGCGATGCACGAGAGGGTCCTTGGCGAGTTCCACATCTCACCCCTGGTGGTGCATCCAGGAGTTTCCAAGATGTACCAGGGTCTAAGGGGATAGTTTTGGTGGCCTGGGGTAAAGCGGGTGGTGGTAGAGTTTGTGGCCAAGTTCCTAGTGTGTCAGCAGGTGAAGGTTGAACACCGTGTTCCAGGTGGTTTGATGCAACCCTTAGATGTCCCCGGTTGGAAGTGGGATTACATCTCGATGGATTTCGTCACTGGGATACCCAAGGTTCAAGGAGGCTACGATGCCATATGGGTAGTAGTAGATCGGTTGTCGAAGTCGGCTCACTTTCTGGCGATCAGGGATTCAAGTGCGGTGGATGCTCTAGCACGGAGTTATGTGGACAAGGTGGTGCAGTTGCATGGAGTTCTGAGGTCCATAATCTCGGATAGGAATGCACGATTTACCTCACGAGTCTGGAGGGTTCTACAGCAAGATTTTGGCACCCATCTTCGCCTTAGAACTGCTTTCAACCCCTAGACAGATGTGAAGATAGTGCGAACCATCCATAACATGGAGGATATGTTGTGAGCATGGTTCCTAGACTTCGGAGGATCATGGGTGCTACACTTGACTCTGGTATAGTTTTCCTATAACAATAGCTACCACACTACCATTGGCATGGTCCCGTTAGAAGCCATGTATGGAAGGCTGTGTCACTCACCCGTGTGCTGGACTGAGGTTGGGGAAGCAGGTGTTCTTGGCCTGGAGGTGGTGCAAAGCACAACCGAGAATGTTCAGCTTATATGAGAGAGGATGAAGGCGGCCCTGGACTGGCAGAAGTCATATGCCGATAGCAGGAGGAGGCCCTTGGAGTTTGAGGTTGGAGACCACGTGTTCTTGAAGGTCTCCCCTCGGCGTGGACAGCGGAGGTTCGGCAGGGGGAGTTAGCTTTCTCCCAAGCTCATCGGACCCTTCGAAGTGTTGCAATGGGTCGGTGAAGTAGCTTATCAGCTAGTGCTACCACCGCCACTACTGAGAATACAGGATGTATTCCATGTGTCCCAGATCTGATGATATCTGCATGATGTTTCGCACGTCCTCAACCTGGGAGAGCTAGATATCGAAAATGATGCAACCTTCATGGAGCGACCAGTGATGATCGAGGGTCGTGAATAGAAGGTGCTTCCTGGGAGAACCATTCCCTTGGTTAGTGTGTTATGGAGACATGGTGGGCTTGAGGAGAGTACTTGGGAGAGGGAAGCACAGATGCATGCCCAATACCCTGATCTGTTTTGAGTTTTATCCTATTTGATCAGTACTTGTTTACTGTGTAATTATTTACCTTTTTTATTATAGATGTGTGGTTCCTTTCTATGGATGTGTGTGTAAAGTGTCCTAACGAATGGGGAGGGGAGGTCCTGATCCCTAGTTAAATAGCATTAAAGTGGATGTGCGTAAACCTGTGCGGGCGAGTCAGTACCGCCCAAAGTGGATAGTATCTTAACATGAAAGAAGGGAGACCCCTCTCCCACTGGACCGGGAAGTTTGGAACTTGTTTTGCGTGGTTCCATGGGAAAAGGAGTGGTAGGGCGTTTTTGTTTGTTCGGGGGATAAGGTGATCCTGTGTTGGAGTGGTTCACTCCTGAGAGGTATCTTCCGGGATGGTTGTTCGGGCCCCCCTCATTCCTTCGGTATGAGTTTTGATTCTCGAGGATGGGAATGGTTTGAGAGGTATCTAATGTAATGGCCCAGACCCTCCTGGACCATTACTTTTCCAAAAGTAGGTGTCCACCAATAGTGGCATCTTGGCGGAGGCACCAGTCACAGTGGCATCATGACGGTGGAACGGGTCATAGAGGCACCGTGATGGTGGGGCCAGTCACGGTGGCACCGTGAAGGGGGCACCGAGACGGGGGCACCATGACGGGGGCACTAAGAAGGGGGCACTGTGACGGTGGTTCCAGTCAGGGTAGAACCGTGATAGTGGCACCATGAGGGTGACACTGTGACGGTGGCACTGTGATGGTGACACCGTGTTGGTGGCACCATGTCTTCTCTATTTCTTTTCCAGTCCCGCTCCAGCAATGTCCTTTTTGACATAAATTAATTATTTTTCTCTTTCAATCCCATTTAGAGCCCATAATTAATTCCTAAAAATCCTGAGAAACCTCCCCAATGGGGGATATTTAATAACAACTTAATATCTTTGTGCGTAACTGTCAAACCGTGTTGGAAACTACGATCCAACTTCCCAGGCATCCAAAATCCCCAAATATCGTAACAATGGGTTTTTATCAATATATATCATGGGGTAAGTTCTTCTTCTCTTCATCCTTTTTGGCAAACACCTCTTCTTCTCCCTGGTGCACCTGCACTCGAGTCGTCTGCTCATCCTTGGAGTTCCTGACATCCCTTCCCTACAAATCGCGCATCCCCTGTTCTTAGGACGTGGAGAAAAACATCGGTCCTTGATCAATTAAGAATGTATTTTCTCCTTCTTCTCTCTTTTATGTGTATCATGTGAGGTGGGAATTCTTTTTCTTCTATGTAAATTGATGAAACCGAACCTAATGAAGATAATAAACGTACTTTTAAAGAATCAAGGGGGGGTGTGATCGATTTCATGATGTGCTCTTTTATTGTTGATATGTGTTGTGAATTATATAGGCCTATGCTCACTTAAAATCATGGTTTTTGGTGGTATTTCTTTGTGCACTAATGAACCTAGGTGCTCCTGGATGTTTAAATAAACAAGGAATTAGTTAATTACGTATTCTTGGTTAAATAAATTGAAAGCACCAGGATAAACCCTTTTCTGTGATAACTCCAGTTAAATCCCAGTGGAATTGAACCATGGAGTGTGTTAAATCTTTTAAATCTGAAAATACCTTCAAGGGCCTGCTTTGAGTTGGTGGTGGTGGTTTGTTTGTTTTATTTCATGGGCTTAGATTGCTGGGGTGATATGGGTGATGATGGGATCCTCTGATGTGGTACGGTTGCTGGTTGTGAATCTAGGGTTATGGTTGCTCTGCTTTATCACGAATTAGGGTGGGATCTTCTATTGTTGAGAAACTGTTGGCTCCTATATTTTGGGGACATGGGGCTATGTCTCGGGTTTTTCATTGGTTCCAGTACTTCGAGGGAGCTCGCTTATCCCTTGTTGTTGTGAATTTTCAAGAGAACCGGGTGTGAATGCTTAAATTGTTGTTGGTTGCAACCTTTTTCCCTTGGTTTGTGTTTATACTGTTAGTTTCCCAGTAGTACAGAACTTTATTTAAATGAGATTACTTGAAAATGGATGCAATAATAGATTAAATGGGAATTGGTTCTGGGGATGAGTTGTGACTCTACTATGAGTAGTGTGCTTCCTATGAATAGGGACGAGTGTGTTTGTGCTTGGATTGGCTTTGGAAACCTTATGTTGGGTTGATTTTTTGTTACTTATACAAATATTTATATTTATTATGTTTCTTATTCGCTCCCCACCCAGGTTGAGCACTTAGGGCTGAACACCCCAATTTCATGGGGGAGGGTGTTTTTCCTAACACTCATATGAGTGGCTGGTTATTAGCTCCTTTTCTGCTCCCATTCCCGGATAGCCCAAGACTCTTCGGGCAGGCTGTGATGTCCTGAGGTCCATTATTAGCCCAAGAATCTTCGGGCGGGGTAGCTGTGGTGGTTGGACCAGGTGTTTACGGCAAGGTTGTTTCCCATGTATCTTTAGGATGAGGCCCAGGTGTTTTCGAGCGTGATGGTAGCTTTTGACCCAGGTTTCTTCGGGCGTGGCAATGGTTGTTCTGGCCTAGGTGTTTGCAGGCATGGTTACGTGAGGTTGTTGTGGCCCAGGTGTCTGCGACCGGGATAGCAGTTGTGGCCTAGGTGTTTGTGGACAGGATGTGTGGTTGTCGTCCAGGTGTGTGCAGGTGGGTGTGGCAGTGGGATTGTGGTGAGAATGGTGGGATTGGTTCGATGCGTAGGATGTCTTCAATAACTAGTAGGAAAGCGGCACGGGGTACACAAATATCGATGTTCTATTACTATATGTTATATAACTTGTGTTATTTGGGGAGCATGCCTTGGTGAGGTTGGGTGGATAGCTTTTCCTTGTTGGGTGTTTGGTTATTTATTTTTCCACGGGGCATTAGAATTTCTCCTCGGTTGTGCATGAGAGTCTTTGGTTTTCCCTACTGAGTGTACATGTATGCTCACCCTACATATATAAAACTACTTTCAAGTTTCCAGGAGGACATCAGGGATCATGCGGAACCGTACTATCTTGGCCCTTTGGGGCAGCTTCTGTTGTTGCTTTCCTTTTCTGGGTATCTTTTTACCCTTGGAGTTTTGTGACTTGTATCCTTTACCTTTGAGCATGCATATGGGAATGGATTATTTTTAGCATAACTTACACTTTCAGTTTTGGTGTTGTGGGATTTAATATCTTATCTCCCGATCCTATTAAAAAAGGTTAATTCCTTCCATTTAGTGTTTGATTCTATACCCTTGGTGCTGGTCGCCACTCCGGGACCTATTGAAGGCGAGTTTCAGGGGTCATTATCTCTCCTTTAACTTAATGAAGGAAGGGCCTGGCAATCTGCTGACCCTTACCTCCTTTTGGTGAAGACAGGTCATGAGAAATAATAACAACCATGTGTGTCTGATTTTCAAAATTCAATTCACAGAAGCAATAAAATTTCATTTAAATGAAAAAAGTCTGTTTTTTAACTACTACTTAGTGGTTTCAGTATTCATAAAAAATTGAAGCTTTCCAGAAAAATACCAAAAATTTAACCTAACCTATATATGATATTCTGAATTCAAAAATGATACCTATTTTGAAAAATTCAAAAACACAAAAGTTGCATTAATTAATTTAATATTAATTCTCGTTGCCAAAACAAAATGTGTGTTTTTAATAAGCAATATCTATCAAAAGATTGACACTAGTTTATGCCAAATTTCATAGTGAAATTTCTTCCAATGACCAGAATTAGATTAAATGGTAATAATTTAATATAATTACACTTTAAACCCATATAAAAAGATAATCTATCCATATAAATAAGTTATATTAAAAGGCAATTTTGAATTAAAACATAGTATTTTTCACTATTCATTAAAAATGAATTTTATCAGAAAAATACCAAAAATTTACCCAAAGTAAATTTTGAAGTCCCAATTCTAAAGAAGAATTTTATTTTTTGAAATAGAACATATAAAAGTGACCAAAACTAAATTTAAAGAGGGTTTACCATTAAAGGGCGGTAAATCAACTTTTTAAAGTGTAATAGAGTATTTTTGCTTAAAAATCAGATTCTTTCTTATTTTAAGCCTCTAAAATTTATTGGATAAATGTAAAAGAATTTATCAAACATGTATAATCATTTTTTAGTTAGTTCTGTTCATTCCCACCATTACAACAGCTAGTCATTAATAACCATTTAAAATAATTTAATATTATTATTTTTCAGTATGACCCAACGTTGTGTGCAACGTAAGATTTCAAGGAAACTCTTTGTTGTGTATTGGGTACTCCATCGAACATAGCATCCCATTTAATGTAAAATTAATATTTAATTCACAAATATTAATAAATATGAAAACTTTGTATTCTTTATTTACCCGGGATGTTACATCCTTCCACCCTATTGGAAATTGTGTCCTCATAATTTTAAAATTGGGCTCAGAAACTTAATTAAAATTCCCACATCAGAAAAATTATCAATAAAACTATCACTTTAAAATAAATAAAGATAAGTACAAAGGTCACCCAAGATAACCCATACTAGGATTCCATCTAAGAAAAGTTGGATATAGAAGAGAAAACAAAGCATCATGTTTTGATGGAGAGTGATAAAAAACATGATTAGGAGAAAGTTAAACACCAGAAAATCACAAACTTATGATGTGTTAATTGGTATTTGATTACCCATAAGGAAATGTAAACCAAAAACGTTTTTTTATTACTTTTCATAATTTTGTGGAATTCATTTACTAAATAGAATATGAACATAAGGAATTATAATTACCTTCAATTAGAGTTTCATACTTTAATAAGTTTCTACCAAAAACTAATCTTTTCTCCAAACAATGTGAATTTAAAAAGACCTGGTCACATCAAAAGCACAAGAATCATCTTCTAGAGAATCACATAATCCACAAAATGAGATCTATATATTTCCCTTTTCTTTAGACATCAACTAAATCCAAAATGTTTAGTATGAGATCATATAATCCCCAAAAATCATAATCCATTATAAAAATAAATACTACTATTAATCTCCAAAATTCAACAAAAAGTACCCAAAATTCATGAAAGACCATTCAATACCCAATTGTCCTTAAAATTGTTAAAATTAATCCAAATTAACATTGAAACAAAAAACTAATAAGGATTTAATCACATAGTCTTCCGAAGTAAATCTTAACATTTATCTCCAAATAATATCGACTACTCTTAATGAATCAGAATGAAAAATAATTAACTTAATCACATATTCTCTATGGTAGGTTAATCATTTCCATAAAAAACCCAAATCTCTACATGTCCACAATAAAAACAGATATTATTACAAAATAAAATTTCATCCATTACTCCTAAAATGTAATACAATAGTATTCTATTTTTCTTAAGAATAATGTTTTCCCAAAAGAGATAAAATCATCCAAAATCACTTTTATCACTTAATCATCAAATCATTTTCTTATACTAAGGATATCCATTTGATAAAAATAAGATCCCAAATCAACTGATTCTTCATCAAAAAAATAATTTTACTATAAAGAATAAGTCATACTAACCAGGGACTTCATGTAGTCTAGTGATAGGCAATAAATCCCAATCTAACTTTGGTTGTGGGTTTGGTTCCTATAGATTTTTCCAATGTAATGGGTTGTCACATGGTCTGCATGTTTTCCTTTTTATACAACTCAAAAATAACACTAAGATGTTTAAACCTCAATGGTTTCATTATACCTCTCATTTCCATCCCAATTCATTATGATCTCAACATCTTAATTATTGAAGCCTTATATATATTGTCATTTTTTAATTTCACCACTATAAGATAAAATAAAAAAAATCCCCACAATAAAGAACAACATACCTTGATCATGGTGTCCACTTGGTTTCATCGTTATCTTATTCACATAGGTAGAAGGTCCATGCATTGCAACAATGATTTATAGATCCTTCAAAATAATTTGCCTTCTTTATCCAAATACACCTTGTACAACATGGGTCATATGGGTGTTCACAAAAAACAGTTTTGGAAAATAATAATGTATGACATATAATTCCAAACATCTGATAAAACATGATTTCTATTAAACAGTCGGACCAAATTTGAGTTGAAACTTACAATTAATGGTCCTTTAAAAATACCATAGGTATATGTAGAGAGGATATATTGAAAAATCAAATATAAATAGGTTATGAAAGGGTGTCCTTCTTCAGCACCTTTTTCAAAATCATAATATTATTCAAAATCTTGTGATAAGGTAAAATATTTCAAAATTCCTTGATAATATTTACATTTCTTGAAAATAGGAGAATATTGTGAAAATAGTATTTGTTTAAATACAACCCATGATCCCTAATGATAAAAAGGTGTAGTGGAGGTGTTTGATATCTCAAAAAACTTCTTTCAAGTTATTTGTATACTAGAAAATGTTTCACAATCATCCAAACATGACTTTTCAATAATTATTGCAAGCATGTCATCAGAAAGAGATAGGAATGTTGTCTAAGATCCTCTTACTTCCCTTGTAACTGACATTCCTTAATTTGAAAAAGTTTTAAAACATGGATTTAACTGAGATAATATACATAGGGACTAACCATGTGTCTAACAAAAACTCATAATCCCTAAATTTGACTAATCTGACCTTTGATACCATCTATAAGGACATGACCTTAATCATTACATAATCTTGAATTTTGTCAAAAATTCAAATTAATGATATTTTCAGGATTATTGTTTAAAATAATTAGGCCATAACTATTACATAACAACTTTAATATTACATGTAGACACCACTACCCAGTGTCCATTTTCCATAAAATAAAAACTCTTGAAAAAAAGAGACATCTTTAGTTCCAGGTTTTAGACAGCACGACTTTTCCATGATATCATCCTTGACCTTATTCATCGTTATTTCCATTAAGATATTTTTAAGACTTGGGATGGGAATAAAAAGCTCAGAAAGGGTTATAATATAATAAAAGGAACATTATCCCATCAATAAATACAAATCAATGAAACCATTATTTTCAATCATAATATTTATGAATAACATACAGAAATCCTAAAACATAAAGGTAACTTATGGAATTCATAACATACTTACATTTTAGCTATCATAGCTACATAGGGAGTCATATTTGGAATACCCATCGTAGTATATTCCCTAAATCTCTTAGGATAAAGCTTAACGTTTACCTCCGCCACGTTATCCAGTTCATTGTAGAGTTATCTCAGGCTCACCCGCCCTAGGTTTATCACAGAACCACTCATATATGTAAACAATGCCCAATAGAAATAAAATATTCATAACAAATAAAACATATCATAAATTAAAGATAACATTTCCACATTCCAATCACAATATATCATTTCAATATATTGACATAATCAATGTTTTGTCAAAACCATTTTCAAAACCATTTAAATCATTTAATAAATAGATTTTTGAATCAATGTGGATTTCAAAGGAATTATAATTTTATAAAATTGATGTCCATATAAATAAATCCTAAAAACCATAGTAAAAACATGTACATTAATGATAAATATTTATAATAATAAATCCTTAAAACATTTAAAATGGTATTTTAGTTAATGAGTTTTTAACAAAATGAGATACGCTTGAAAACATATAATTGAGGAAAAAAATTAATCAAATATTTATAATATCATGAGAATAATGGTATTCATGATATAATATTCCAAATTACATTATATACACCATATGAAAGTGAATTTGTGCATAAAAACAATGAAGTATCAATGGAATGTAAATTTAGACGAAATCCCTTATGAAGATGGTATCCTTAGATTAAGGATAAATAAATTACACAATTATGTGTGAAAAATAGAAATAAACCCAATATAATTGTAAATTTAGTGTAAAACAATAAGTGTTAATTCACACATATTCATTGCACGACATTATCATGAAGTATAAGTTTAACCCCAAAGAATTGAAATTGGGTTAAGAAGTTCTCTTACAGAAATTAGGCATCCTAAAGACGTCACATTAAAGTTCATAAAATGAGTTAATGAGAGGGAAAATGGTATATCATAACATTTACATACAATTTACATCAATATGGATATATAAAAACATATACCAACATAAGAATATGTAAATTAAAAGACATAACAAAAAGTAGTCTTTTAAAAAGAGGAGGGTGAAAGATTACCTCACCGATTTGGTAACATACGAACCATACACCCCATGAATGAAGGATCATTAAATAAAGATGTAAATACCAATACATTAAATTATATTACACAATGAATACAATAATGGGTAGTACATACAACACACAAAATGGAATAGTGGAAAATATAGCATGAATATCGTGGGAATAAAAAGTGATAGGAAATCTCCTTACCACGTTGTAATAAATCGAGTCGTATGAACAAAACATAATAACCACGAAATTAGTTACAAAATTCGATGAATATAATGAGAATAATGATAATATATATCAAATTTCAGTACACAATACAACACATACAATAAATAAGTAGCGAACAATGGAAATCTCGCGGAATTACAAGTGAGATAAGAATTCTCTTACCTCATGTCGGACTTGAATTGTTTGTTCCTTGTTATTCCTGAATAATATACATAAGTTAATTTATAATTGATTAAAAATCATTTTTCAAGTTTATTATTCCTTTTATATAACTTATTACCTTGTTATAAACATTATGTAATAATTTAATTTAATAATGCTTGTTTTGTCGATATTTGGTACTTGAGTCAAAAAATGAACACCTTATAATTACATGATGTCCATGTGGTCAAGATTAAATTATTTCCGGAATTATATTCATAATATATATATCATATATATCCCATATATATTTATTTATAATAGTATATAACATTTGGATATAAGAAATAATATGCACTGTTCATGGAGACGGTAAACCGTACGTACGCATGAACGCTACTTTCATTTTTATTTCATATTTTAATTGAATGAAAACTTAATGATACATAGTTATATTATAATTACATTATAATATCATATATAATTAAAAAAAATACATCCTTTATATTTCCCACGTATGGTATGAACAATTCATATCACTTTGAGGGGCGGTAGTCCGCACTTCCTCAAATGAAATTATTCCATTTACTTATAATGGAAACCATAAAGATATTATATAAATTAAAAATAAAGAAGAATAAAGAAAACATAAAAATAATATATATCATATATAAATACATTTCTATCATAATGGCCACCATAATAGATGGTAGGAGATAATTAAACAATCATCGTTCCGTGAGGCATTAGTTTTCCACCCACATAGACAATATGTTTTGTACCAATTAGATGGAGGTGTGTGTATGTGTAGTTCAAATAATTATCATAAAAACATCCTAGTATATTTATTATACTGTTTTTGTTTTAAAATAAAGGAATGAAAATAGTTTATGGGTTGGAGAACTAAAATAAATGAAAAGACTTTAAGAGAAACAGTTACCTTTAATTCGGGTAACTACCTTTGGTTTGAACCAAAAGGACTTCTTAAAGTGTCTTATACCTAAGGTAGGGATTCTATGAGGAATAGAGGGATCTTTAGAGCTTATTTGGGAAGGATTTGGATGAGCCAAGAGGCTTGAGAGGTGTGAAGAATGGGTTAGAATTGAGTGATTTTTATAAGGGGGGAGGGGTTCTTTAGGAAAGTTTGAAAATATTATTTTACTATATAAATATTTTTGGTTTATAAAGGTCCAAAACTCATTAAGTTAAAATATAAGATTATTAATCATCGAAAGAAATTTCCCCAATAATAATTCGACAGGTATGGATGTTATTTTAATATTTATAATCTTATTTATTAAAATCATTTATTAATGAGGTAAATACTACATCATTTTTGGGTCATAAATTAGTTTATTTATTTGACGTCTAAAAATTATAAAACAAATACCACGATGTAGAAAATTGTTTTATCTTTCCAATGAATATTTATAGTCGAAAGGATAACTTAAATAACACCATGTAAAAATTAATTTACTAAAATATATTTGTTTGTGTCATTTTTGTCTTTACTTTAAATTAATTAATCTAAAGTGTCATTATCACTCCCAAGTGGCTCCATGGGGTTCCAAAATCGACCCAGGGATGCCCATGGTTGGACATGACTCATCCAATAAGGTTAGGAAAAGTTTTAAGATAATTTTTTATTATTATAATATTCTTTTTACCTTGAATTACCCTATTTACCTTTAATCGCGGTAACTAAAAGTCAAAAATAACTATTCACCGAAAAATTAATTTCATCGTATTGAACAAAATTTTACTTATTAATAACAAAGATGTATGTTATATTTTTGAAATTCAAATCACAGAAGGGGTAAAAGTTTATTTAAATGAAAGATTAAGTATTTTAACTACTACATAGTGGTTTCACTATTCAATAAAAATTGAAACTTTTCATAAAAATAAAAAAAATCAGCCTAAGATATATTTGATATGCCAAATTTAAAAATGATGTCTATTTTACAAAATTCAAAACATAGAAGTTGCAATAATTAATTTAAAATTAGTTCCTGTTGTTAAAACAAATAGCGTCTTTTTAAGAAACAATATCTATAAAAAGATTGACACTTGATTATGCCCAATTTAAAAGTGAAATTTCATCCAGTAACCAAAATTGAATTCAATGGAAAAAATATAATCTAATTACACTCTAAAACCATTTAAAAATATGATCTAACCATATAAATAATTTATATTAAAAGGCTGTACTGAATTAAAATACAATATTTTTCACTATTCATTAAAAAATGAATTTTATCATAAAAATACCAAAAATTTAGCCAAAGTAAATTTTGATGCCCCGATTCTAAAGAAGTATTTTATTTTTTCAAATAGAAAATATAAAAGTTACCAAAACTAGATTTAAATAGGGTTCTCCATCAAAAGGCAGTAAATCTTCCTTTTAAAGAATATTAGAGTATTTATGCTTAAAATCGGATTCATTTTTATTTTAAGACTCAAAAATATATTTGTTAAATGTAAAAACATTTAAAAAAAATGTATAATAATTTTTTTAGTTATTTTGGTTGATTCCCATCATTACAAAGACTAGACATTAATAACCATTTAAAATAATAATATATTATTATTTTTCAGTATGACTCAGCGTTATGTGCAACGTAAGACTTCAACGAAACCCATTGTTATGTATCAGGTATTCCATCAAACATAGTATCCCCTTAAAAGTAAAATTAATATTTAATTCACAAATATTAATAAATGTGAAAGCTTCGTATTATTTATTTACCTGGGATGTTACAGGTAGGTAATAAATCCCAGTCGCACTTTGGTTGTGGGTTTGATTCCCATAGCTTTGTATGACGTAACAGGTTTTCACACAATCTGTGTGTTTTCCATTTTCAAAAAATATATTTTATAACATTCTGAAGTAGTTAGTCTGGGTTGTATGTAATGTTTGAATCCTACAGGTAATGAATTCCTCTAACGCCTACGTTCCATGTAATACATACGCCTTCAGGTCTTGTGAGGGTTCCACCTCACCCCTAAAAAGGTGGATTATCAAAAATCAATAAAAAATGAAGGCCTTCGGGCCATTGGAGCTATAGAATAGGGTATCGACTTGGGTAATTCCCAAGTCCCCTACATTTACGAAAAATGACTATAAATTGATTATTAGGATCATTTCTATTTTCTTCTATTTCACTATTCATTTTTCATCAACAATTATTTAATTTATGTCTTTCGTTCCCACACATAAATCATTTCTTTATTCCATTGAGACACTTTCTTGGGTGTCTCCTTCTACATTTCTTGCATGATAAAAATTTAGCTTTCTTTTCTATATGATCTCCACTGCTGGAGCTCTTATCATTCTCTACCTTTCTCTACTTTGTTGAGTTTGGGAGTGTTTAATGTATATGTTGTTGACCATATTATTGGAAACCTTCTTCGGCATGAACATGATATCTTTTAGGTATATCAACATTCCATTTAGTTTCTCATTTCCACCGTCATTCCCACCTTGTACATCATGTTCGATATTATTATGACTTCCTTGGAATCCAGTCATTGACTAAAACCAGAAAGCATAGTGTGAGTAACAGTAGCCATAAAATTATTTATAGAATATCATGACACCTTATTTTCAATTTAAAACACATTAGGATTAACCAAGGTTATTTATTATCATCTTATATTAAAATCCTTAAAAACGGTTTGTAATGAAAATGTGAATTATCTGAAACATATCCCCCAGGAGTGTCGCAACTGAGAGTGCAGCATGGCCCATTTTCGTACACCACTTCTCGTTCGAGTCTATCTCAAAGTGGTGTTCTTGGGTTTTACACATAGATACATCTGTTCCAAAACCACCTCTACCTTCTCGTATCTAGATAGGGATGTATTTCTTGGAAAATTCACAAAATCTCGACATTACCAAAATTCAAGGAAGTTCTTCTACACTAATCTTCAAAGTCTATATTAGGGTAATGTTCTCTAATAAGAGTTTTTATAAATCCAGTTTCCATGGTTTGTACTAAACTTCCTCTGATACCAACTATAACGCCCTGATCCTCGTTACCCAGATTCAGTTCATTATTACATGACATTGGCATGGTCATAAGAGATCAAGTCTCGAAATACCAATTAGTTTAGCATCCTTGGAAGTATTAGATACATACATAAGATTTACATTACATCATGAAATAAAAAAACAACAACATTTTGTCCCCATTGAACGCATTGAAAACCCTTAGACTGTCCCTACAATTCATTCATAACATAATTCTTCACATCCTGAGAAAAATAATACATAAGAAATGGGTGAGCTCAGATGCTCAGTAAGGATAAAAATATAGGAGAAACTTTCATAAATAAGGATAAACATTTAAGGAAATGTATAAGACTAAAACACAAGCCTTTTAAACTAATACATCACTATAATATGGATAATATAAATCAAATAACTCCATTTACATATTCACATGGATATTCTACTAGTCTAATAATCACATGTAATATCAATAGCTATCTTCTAATGATGGAATGCATAATGTCGGACATAATAACCACATGGTCAAGGCCTCGTGCCAAGACTACAAATAATATTTTATAAAGGCCTTGTGCCAAGACACTAGTTAGTCTTATGAGACCTATCGATGCATCTAGGATCTATATTGGGCTCCACCCATCAATTTCTATGTCCAATTCATTACTTATATGAAAAGGTTGAAACCAAATATAAATATTTGTTTTAAAACTAGCATACAAAATGTCAATATTTTAACCACAAACCATGAATGGTATAAAAATACCACATCCATATTCAAACATTAACAATTGAATAAAATATGGAAGACTTTTTTATAAAAATCATCCTCAATCAAGAATAATAAAGGATATTTAAATATATTAAAATAATTAGTAAAACTATTTTAGAGAAATATCCTCGTATTCTTGAAAACATTCAAATGTCTCACTATTTATCAAGAAGCTCTTGAAAATAGATTTTTGAACCAAATTGTCTCATACCACTTTGAAACATTTAAAAGGAATTTTAATTTTAAAACATTCATTTCCATATAAACAAACCATTAACACCATTTTTAGACATGGGCATTAATGAGAAATATTTCGAAGAATAAATCTTTGAGACATTTAAAATGGGATTTTAGTTAGAGTTCCAAACCAAATGATAGATGCTTGAATATAGATAATTGAGGAAATAATAACATTATAATATCATTACAATAAAGTTATTCATGATATACTATGTTAAAGTACAGTTTTTACACCATATAAAATTGAATTGGTGCATAACAACAAAGAAGTCTCAATGGAATGTAAATAGAGATGAAA
The DNA here is from genome assembly GCA_963277665.1 of Viscum album. Taxonomy (NCBI): domain Eukaryota; kingdom Viridiplantae; phylum Streptophyta; class Magnoliopsida; order Santalales; family Viscaceae; genus Viscum; species Viscum album. Next base: position 1,598,488,180 of record OY728150.1, read on the forward strand.
TCCCTTATAAAGATTGTATTCTTAGGTAAAGGATAAATAAATGTCCTAGTAATGTGTGACAAATATAAATACACTCACTATTATTGGATATTAAGTGTAAAAAAATTAGAGTACATTCACATGTATTCTTGTAAAAAAACTGCAATGACTTGGATGTTTAACTCAATGAATGGAAATTGAGTTAAGATTAATCATATAATGTTCATATCAATGACTTGAGAAGATATTAATGGAGTGATTATGTGTATCAAAAGTATATCCACCCAAAAGAGAGTGTAAATTACTACATAAATAAATAAATAGTGATTTTGCACATAATCTGGGAGTAAAATTATCAATGAAGCTTGCGTAAAACCCAATTAGTGGAAATCAAAATTAAAAATTCCGTACCTGACTTGGTAAATTACGAAACATACACCCAATAAAATAAGGATCATAAAATGAAGATGTAAATATCCATATTTTAAAGTATATTACACAAATAATACAATCTTGGGAAGTACATACACCACAAAAAAGGAAACAGAGGAAATATAGAATGAATCTCATGGGAATAAGAAGTGAGATGAAAACCCCTTACCTTATACATATCCTTAGTAGAGGGTATTATAAAATACTTTAAAATAGTTAAATAATTGTTATTAAATTATACATGAAACACATACATAAATATGATATCATATATTATCTTCTAATATAGCTTTGTTAAAAATATTTCAGTTGAATCATTATTTCGGGTGTTAACTGATTCATTTTCCTTTATATGTTTTGTTATGTAAGTCATGTTTGTTATGGATAGAAAGTATTTTATTCATATCCATAATGATATTAATATCATAAAAATTATTTTAAATCATAAAATGAAAATTATTCTTGAATGGTTATGATAGTAAATGAATCTCATCACATTCGTGGAGACCGTAGTCTGTACGTACGCACAAACAAAAATATCAATCTATTGATGGTCAAGTCATATGTAATTGAATGGTATGTCATATATAAAGAATAATTTAAATATATTTTTTATATTTACATCAGCTATACTCAGTATTATACCCATACAAATAATGAAGTGTTGAATAAGAAACTACACTAGAATGTGGAGACGGTATGTCGTACGTATGAACATATGGTGAATTTTTCATTTATAGGACGGTTAGAATAATAAATATGGTTTTAATATATTAATAATACAATAAAATATATATATATATATAAGGTACTATATTTTTTATTTTTTTATAGAAACAACAAAGAAATAGGAAGTGGAAGATGAAAAGAACTTTGAAAGAGGTGGCAAAATTATTAGCTCTTCTTCAGGTTCTTCCTTTTGATTTGATCAAAATGGATCATTGGGTTGAATTTATGATCAATGTTATGCCTCTAGGAAGAAGTGAGGGTAGTTAGTAAGACATTTGATCAGGGTTTTTCTGAGAAAAATGGCTTTGGATGTGTGAATTTGAGAGAAGGGGAATTACCGTTTTATAAGAGAGGTGAGCGTCACTTTAGGAAAAGCATGAAATATTATTTTATTATAAAATCATTTTCAGTTTATAATGGCTCCAAAAAGATTTATTTCTAGGATAATGTGAGTATGGGTCGAAATATTCTCAAAAAATAAGTTTTAGAAAACTTTAGGTCACCATATTAAGGTTATCTTTTAGATTTAATTCTTAGTTAAATAGTTTAAATTTTACCATGTCTTCTTGTATTTTTATATTAAATAGTTAATAAAGATACTATAAACTGCCATGAAAACCACACATGGTTCATTAATGATATATATATCATTATATAAGTCATTTGTACGAACCTTATATTCTTAGGAATAATATATCATTTAATAATATAGTATTTGTTTTTAAAATGCATTTATGTCAATTTTGACACAATTTAGTATTTGCTTTTTTTTAAGTCAAAAATACATTATTACTTAGAAAAAATTACATTAAATCAACTCTAAAATGTCATATTAAACTATTAAATAAGATTAATGCATCAAATTTTCCAATTGAAATTTATTTTAATATTTAAAACTTCAATTATTTTAGTCTTGTATTAATAAGGTAATTACTGCATTATCATTGTGTCATAAATAAATATAATTATATATTATCTAAAAATTATAAATAAAATACCATTATGTAGTAAATCGTTTTATCTTTATAATTAATATTTATAGTCGAATTGATCTTATGTTTAACCCTATATCAAGAAATGTTTTATTTATTAAACGTTGAATTTAACACTTTAAACTCTTCTTTAAATAAAATATAGTAAATGTCTTAATCTAATACAAGTGGATAAAAAAGGATCATTTTTTTCTTAAGGATGCTTTGGGTAAAAATAAAGTTATCCAATAGAATTATGATATGTGTTAGGGTGATTATAATATCATTTTTACCTTTAATTACCCTATTTAAATTTAATCGTGGTAATAAAATTCAAAAGTTACTATTCATAAAAAATTATTTTCATCCTATTGAACCACATTTTACATAAGGATGTCAACATTGTTTCTCAGATTTTTTAAATTCAATTCACATAAGAGGTAAAATAATGTTTTATGCAAATTTTCTAATGTGCCTAGATGGTGGGTAAAAGACGGAAAAAAGTTCAATAAAATTTAATATATCTAATATTATTGTAAAATTACTTCAATGAATTAAATTGAACAAATATAGGTATTATGTATCTATTTTTACATTAAAATAAATTTAAATTACATGTAATTATTTTAATAAAATGTCAACATTAAACAATAACGTAGTCTTCATCACAATTCATCAAAAATTGAACGTTTTTAAGAAAATACCAAAAAATCACCCAATGCTAATTTTGGTATCCCAAATTCAAAAATGATGTGTATTTTACCCAATTCAGAACATATAAGTTGAATTAGTTAATTTAAAAAAACTCCAATTGTCAAAACCAGAAAGCGGGTTTTTGAGAAGTCAAAACTATCAAAAGATTGATATGTGTTTTCGTCCAATTTAAATGTAAAATTACTACCAATGACCAACAATGGATTAAATTATAAATATATAATCTAATTTATATCAAAACCATTCAAATTTATAATTTAACACTATAAATTATTTTCATTAAAAAAGTATTTTTCTATTAAAATTTTGTATTTTTCACTATTCATCAAAATATCAATGTTATCAGAAAATAACCAAAAATTTATCCAAACTAAATTTTTATGTCCTGATTCTAAATAATAAGTTTATTTTGTCAAATTGAATACATAAAAGTGTTAAATATTGTATTGAAAAAGGGTTCTTCATTAAAAGGCGGTCAAATTGCATTTTTGTAAAAATACTTCTTTTTACTGAATAATTGAATTTATTCTTATATTATGTATAAGAAACATGTAATGTGGATATTAAAATTCTAAGGAGTATATAAAATTCAAAATGTAGTTTATACTATTCATAACCTCTTTTTTTAATGGCTAGTTTGGTATGTATTCGTATACTCAAACACGGTGTTGTGTATAGCTCAAGATATTTAATTAAATAAAAGAAAATACCTTACTACGAAATCTTGGGGTGTTACATTACGTTACACGCAAGACCAATTTTTACTGAACCTCAATTTACTACTAAAATATTTTTATTTAATAGAATAAGATATAACCTATTTGTTAAATTAGTAGTTATAAAAAGGGTTTACTAACACATTAAAATTTATTGTTTACACAAATATAAAATTATTTTTTTGGTTATAAATTAATTATAAATTAATATGGAAACCAATTGAATATAAATGGATGTATTATTATTTTTATGCCCCTAAAGCTGTTTCACCCTAATAAATTAAATTAATTACAAATTATAGAGTGGAATTAATGTAATATATATATATATATATTAAATTAAAAATATTTGATATTCGTCTCACAAATTTGATAATAATAGGATAAGAACAACCGACTATTTCACATAAAATACTACATTTTTATAAAGGCACTTTTATCGCCATTAAATAGGGAATCTATTTCATATCCAATTTTTACCCCTATATAAATTTAATATGTAAAAATAAAAATTTATCATTGGAATTGAAATATAAAAATTATCCTAGTAGAACTCTTTAGTATTTTTCTTTGAAGTTTCATTTTTTTTATGAGTAGTGAAAAAAAAATTAGTTTAAAACTATTTTTTCATCTAAATAATTTATAAGGATAAATATCATTTTAATTTTTTTAAAATTATTATTTAGATAAAAAATTTATCAATTATTCCAATGGAGATAATTTCAATCAATTTCACTTTGAAATTGGCTATAAAAACATAGCAAACTATTGAATGTTTTTGCATTAAAAACCAGCATTATCGTCCAGTCTGTAGGATTAAATTCAAATTAATTTTTCCCACTTCTGTGGTAGGAATTTTGAAAAATGTATTCCACATTATAATCATAATAATTTCTAATTTCTAACAAAACCAAATAATTATTTGATTGAAAATATTAGTTAAAGTAATTAAAATAAATTACAACAATTAATTTAAAATTAATATTAACAATGCACTAAACCTTAGTCTTAAGGGTCCAAATGACATATAAACATTTCTGGTATCCATTGAATGGAATTATTTCGACCCTATACACACTTTGATTTAAATTTTACCATTATTCAAACCAATTTCAATATTAAAAACAAGTATGAAATTCTTCCATCAAAATATTACAAGAGTGCAACACATCCTCTGCTATAAATGGGCCTCCTCTCCTCCCATTTCACCACACCTCTTAATCCAAATTGTGTTGAAAAAGATCATCCAAAAATGCTCCTCAGAAACACTCCACTAATCTAAAAAGTATTCCCTTGGTATGTAATAAACTGAATTCATCCATTTGGTAGAAACCAAAAGGAGTTACCCAAATAATATGTAACAAACTTCCTCAACCTTTTTAGATTTATTTCCATTATCCACTCCATAAAATATTATTATTAAATTATTATTTAACAACATAAATATAATATTATGTTTTTATGTTATGTATTTTAACTAATATTACACACACACCCATGTAATGTGTAACAAACATACGGTTTATGTTAACGGTGAACTATTGCCTCACGAAATGATGATTATTCGTTCTTCATTCCCCAACTCTCATGGTGGTCATTATGATGAAAAATATATTCATATATTATATTTATGATATATCTAATGTCATTATGACTCTTTAATTTTTTTATATCATGTACCTATATACATTTCATTTTGTGTAAATATGATTACATCGTTTGTTGAAGTGTAGTGTCACGAACAGAATCGGGTCTCCATCCGAACCCACTCCCGACCCAGCCCGTGGCAAGGGCCGAAGGGCGTTCCCGATCCCCACGGGCTGGCACAAGTGCCCGGGTATCAAAATAAACATTGGGAACGGTTTACCCGAGTGAACAAATATAAACCAACCAACCAAATAAAAGTAAAAGTGACAGCCAGACGTGAATTTAACCAAAACAGGTTTTGAGTCACAAGTATTCAAAACCCACATGAGGCTAAAAACAAGGGGACCAAAAACCGACCTAAAGACTGTCGCCCGGTGTGAGGACACCGCCTCTAAGCCCACCACCAAAACGCCACACAGATAGTCCTGCTAAAAACCTGAACCACTACTCCCAAAAGTTGGACCCTTACCTGTATCAAAAGTAAACAAATCTACTTACACCCAAGGGTGTAAGTAGGGTGTGAGCAATCGTCCTGCAGGATATCACCAAGAAAAGATTCCACAAACAACTATCAAAAGACAAACCATTTGCAATACTAAATAAAAGGAAAGAAGTGCAATAAAAAATGGTTTTCATTAAATGATTTAAAGGGAAGACAGTTCAAAATAAACACATTAGGGTGATAATTCAAGTAACATATCACGTATCGTTGTGCAAGCAATGTAACCGGTAACACCAAAGGATGGGAAAGGCCCTATGGGTACTAGTACTAGTGTGATCCTAGGACATTGTGTCTCGGTGAAACGTGTCTTAGGCGGCCACGACCCTCAGATAACATGGCTTAGAAGGCCACGACCCTCAGAACACGTGGCTTAGAAGGCCACGACCCTCAGGTATCATATGTTTAGTTAGTGTTGCAATCGTCAAACCTGCCAGTGAAACCGGGTCAGGTCATCTCCAGAACACTAGCTCACTAGTCCCAGTCTCCCCACCTAATACACCGGCTTCCCTCCTTATGCTCACCTAAAGATCAAAGTTCATATAACATGTCACATGATCACTTAGAGCCAAACGTGTCACCTGCACACTGATATCCTCTTTGAAAACCACACACACCAAAACTTTTTTTTCTTAAAAAAAACTTAAACCACACTGCACAGTTTACAAATAATAATAAACAGCCAAAGTGAGTTTTCGCAATAAAAATTGACTTGCACCACATAAATATACCACTGGAAAATTAGATGCACATTAAAAAAATAATCAAAACTAATTTTTCAACATGGAAACTAATTAGCAGGGTGCTGAAAAATTAAACCAACACGCAAAAGATCGCCAGATGATAATTGAGTGTGGAATCACCTACCTCAAACAGGCACGGAAAAAGACATGGTGCAAGACTCCAGTTGCGCCGCGGTCGCACCGTCTTGAGCCGTCAAACAGGTCCTAAAAATAGCAGATCGTACAACAGGTTCAATAATATTGTTAACATAATAATAATAATGATAATAATAATAACGTAAAAATAATAATAGTGAAAATAACAAAATACTAATAACAATAATAATATAATAATAACAAAAATAATAATATTAACAATAATAATAGCATAATAATAATAATAATAATAATAATAATAATAATAAATTTTATAATAACATAACAATCATAACAATAATAGTATAATAATAATAATAATATCATTATTAGCATAATAATAATAACAGAATGATAATTATAGTAATAATATAATGAATAACATATTAATAGTAATAACAAAAGAAAATCTTAATCTCTTATAAGTTAAAAAAATAATAAAAAATAAAAAAATAAAAAAAATAAAACAAACCTACGCGGTCTGCTGGAGGAGGTACCGAACAGGGCGTAGGAGCGGGGAGGCGCGGTAACGGGGAAGTGGCGCGCCGGCTGGGCGGAGGAGGAAGGAGAGCAGCAGGGGGCAGTCTGGTGCTGGTGTGCAGCAGAGGAGAGGTCCGGCAGAGCTTCTGTTCAGCAAGAGACAGCGGCAGAGAGGGAGAGGGTGCCGGCTGGGGAAGAGGAGGAAGAAGAAGAAAGGGAAGAAGGGGAGGTGCGGCGGTGCGGGTGAGTAGGGAGGTGCTGCGACGAGAGGGTGTAGGAGCAGGGCGCGGCCGAGCGGGAGCAGCAGGGGGAGAAAGGGGCTGGTTCATGCAAGGGAGGAAGAATGGGTGTGGGACGCGGCGTGGAACAGGAGAGAAAAGAAAAAAAGGGGGGCGGCCCGCGTAGGTGGAGGCCGAGGGAAAGGGGAGGGAGCTGCAGGCTGGGGAAAAGGAAATAGGGGAGAGAGAGACGTGGGGAGGAAGGAAGGGATGGAAGAAAATAAAAGAAATAATAAAGAAGAAAAAAAAGGAAGAATGGGGGGTGGTAGCGGCAAGGGTTTCGGATGGGAGGAAAACCGGAAAAAAAAAATTGATAACAATAATATTAATAACATAATAATATTAATAGTAATAACAATAATCATAATCTTAATAATAATAATCGCATAACAATAATAATAATTGTAATAATAATATTTTAGCAATAATAATAATAATATCATAATAATTATAAAGATAATAATAATAATATAATAATAACAATAATATAATAATCTTAATACAATAATAACCGATAAAACCATAATAAAAATTTATGTGGTTATTTAACGTTCGAGCATCGGCACCACGTGCCGAGCGACGTGAAGCCAACGCGTACTTAAAATAAATTTTATCCATCTTGCTCGTGCCCTGCGCGCACGCCAAGCGATGTAAGGCCAAAGCGCATTTATCAGCACCGCTATGGAAGCCCCTTGTCGATTCAGTCCACGCTTCAACCAAGCAATTAAATAAGCTGACAATTTAAACTCATCAAATAAGAATTTAAAAATTCAAGTCGTACCTCTAAATGACGATCGGGCGTGACAATTCTCCCCACCATGAAAACATTCCGCATAGATCGCTGACACAACTCATCACCAGGCTGCTCCCGCTGAATCAACTCTTGAAGAGCAGGAGTCAACTGGATTCTAGCCAAGATAGTACCTCCACGGTGCTTCCTGCTCTCCAAATGCATCTGGGCGAAGAGCCCCATCAAAGTCCACTCATCGCTGGACTTCCTCAACGCCTGCACTGGTACTTTTCTGCTCAAAGCGTCAGCTACCACATTACCCTTGCTAGGGGTATAGACAATATCAAAATCAAAACCCTGCAGGTACTCGACCCAACGGCGCTGCCTCAAATTGAGATCCTTCTGAGAGAAAACGTAGGCCAGGCTCTTATAGTCAGAGTAGACCACAAACTTCTCCCCAAAAAGATAGTTGTTCCACGTCTTCAAAGCATGCATCACTGCCTCCAACTCTAAGTCGTGAGTCGGATAGTTCTTTTTATGCGGCCGGAGTTGGCGAGAACCATAAGCCACAACATGGTCATCCTGCATGAGCACACATCCAAGGCCCATACCTGAAGCATCACAGTACACCACATAGCCCTTTCCTAACTCTGGTAAGGTCAACACAAGTGCGGTGGTCAACCGCCGCTTCAACTCCTCAAAAGATGTCTGACACTATGGGCTCCACTCAAACTTCACCCTTTTTCAGGTGAGTGTGGTCATGGGGGAGGCAAGCCGCGAGAAGTCCTAGACAAAGCGCCTGTAATAACCAGCCAAGCCCAGAAAACTCCTGATCTCAAACACATTTCTCGGCTGCTCCCAAGACATAACTGCTCTGATCTTTTCGGGATCCACTGAAACCCCTTGTTCTGAGACAACATGCCCCAGAAACTTCACTTCCTTGATCCAGAAAGTGCACTTAGAGAGTTTGGCGTACAGGCGGTGATCCTGCAAAGTGCCCAAAACAACCCGCAGGTGATGCTCATGATCCTCCTCGGATCCAGAATAGACCAGGATGTCATCCATGAATACCACGATAAATGAGTCGAGATATTGGTGGAACACCCTATTCATGAGCGCCATGAAAACTGCAGGAGAATTCGTCAGTCCGAAAGGCATGACCAAGTACTCGAAGTGACCGTACCTACTTCGGAAATCCGTCTTCGAGATATCTGCTTCTCTCACCCTGAGCTGGTGGTATCCCGAACGCAAATCAATCTTGGAGAACCACTTTGCCCCCTTCAGCTGGTCGGACAAATCGTCAATCCGAGGTAAAGGGTATTTATTCTTTATGGTTACCTTGTTCAATTTCCGGTAATCAATGCACAACCTAAGGGTTCCATCGGCCTTCTTCACGAATACAATCGGTGCGGCCCAAGGAGAGACGCTTGGGTGAATGAATCCTTTGGATTCCAAATCGTCCAGCTGTATCTTTAATTCCCTCAATTCGGTGGGGGCCATGCGATATGAGGGAAGAGATATAGGCTGTGTTCCCGGTGCCAACTCAATCGAGAACTCCACGTCTCGCTCTGGGGGTATGCCAAAAAAATCATCTGGGAAGACCTCTGGGAACTCATCCACTACGCGAGGTAACCCGCCCTGTGAAATACCACCATCGTCCTCCAGCGCGAGCAAAAACAACTGATAAGCAAGATTTCCAATCTCGGGGAGTGGAGGTTGTGCACGTCCCAACCGAGGATCCCATTCTCCGTGAAATAACTGAGGAGTCCCATCTGGTGCTGTAAAGCTGACTCGGCATTGATAGCAATCAATGTGCGCCTAGAAGCACACCAGCTAGTCCATACCGAGGATCACATCAAATGTGTCCATGTCAAGGACCAAGAAATCACATTCCATCTCGACTCCCGACACAGAGAATGCGCACGATCTTGCACTTAACGCCTTGATCCCTCTTTTTCCCCAGCGGTGTTACTAACTCCATAGAAAACGATAACAGCTCGGTTGGTAGGTTCAGCAGATTTACAAAATGAGCAGATATGAAAGAAACTGAAGCACCAGTATCAAATAAAACTGTAGCTATAGAAGATGCAACCAGAATAGTACCTCAAACCGTCGAAGGCCCTGCATCAGATCCCGCTGGTGCCTGATCCACAGCATGCAATTGCCTGGTCCCTGCCTGAGAACGACCACTCGCCTGAGGCTCTGCCCTGATATGGCTCTGCCCTGAAGACGATCTGGTCCTACCACCACGCTCACCAAACCGAGATCCTGTCATTCTGGTCGGCTCTGACTGAACTGATACCCCTCTGGAAGCCACTGATCCAGCCCTACTATGATAAGGGCGTGTAGTCCTGCAGAAACATTGTAGATGTCCCACAACTCCACATCCATGGTATGGTCTGGGAGGGTAAGGAAAAACAGGTCGGATGTGCCCTTCCCTTCCGCACTGATGGAACACAACGGACCCTACACCAGAAGCCCCAGATGTAAACTGCCTGGGAGGATGACCTGAGCTGCCATCACCATTCTTCCATTGCTCATCACGCTACCTCTTCTTCTCAGATGAACTGCCACTGCCAAGCCCTGACACTAATCCAGAAAACCCCGACTTTCCCTTCTGGTCAATCTCATCCATACAAGCACGATCGACCACCTCAGCATAAGTCTTCAGCTTGAACAAGAAAACCTGGGAGTGAATTTCTGGTCGAAGGCCCTTCTCAAACTTCTGAGCTTTCAAGAATTCGCTCGAAACTATCTCAGGTGTGTACCGTACTAGTTCAGCAAAGCGATTCGCATACTCCATCACTGTCTGATTCCCCTGCGAAATCTCCATGAACTCCCGAGATCTATCATAGGCTACAAACTATGGACAATACTCCTCATTAAAGATACCCTTGAAATCCTTCCAGCTCATGTGCTCATGCTTCCTAGTCTAGACCACTGATTCCCACCATTTGGGACTGGAACCCTCCAGCTGGAACGAGGCACACTTCACCCTGACATCCTCGGGCGTGTCAAGGAAATCAAACATGTGTTCTATCTTTTCAAGCCACTACTCTGCCTTGTGAGGTTCTGAACCACCTCGGAAAGAAGGAGGTTTGCTCCTCAGAAACTCCAGAGCTCTATCCTTCCTGGAGTCGAATTCTTCCCCTCTAGCTGGAACAGGGGCGGGGGCAGGAGTCACCCTTGTCCCAAAGCCTGAACGGCTCGGACCATCGCCTCAACCAATCTCTGATCAAGCGGCGCGGGAGAACTCTCTCTGGCTTCCTCCCGTGGATGCATGGGAACTCTCCAGGGAGGCATCTTTCTGAAAAAGGGCAGCAATAAAGAAAGAATACCTATCAATATCACATATCTAAAAAGGAACTAAATTTTCCAACAAAATATATAATCATCAGTAAACCAAACATGTAAAAACAATGTTGTGAAAAAACTCTACTTTCTTGCCTGGTGTCCACGTACAGTCTGCAGCCTGCACGTTCCACCCATAAAATAAGTGAAAAACACACCCTGACATCCCATGGTGACTCAGTATCTGTCACGAGGCGTGCTGGCTAGGAACCCTACTCGCAACATGAATTCTGAGCCCCAATAGACCCAACTCCTGTATAATCCAACTCATCCCAAATAGCATAAACCAAAAAGAAACCTCCTCTGATACCATTTTGTCACGAACCAAATCGGGTCGCCATCTGATCCAACGCCCGACCCGGCCCGCGGCAAGGCCCGAAGGGCGTTCCCGATCCCCACGGGCTGGCACAAGTGCCCGGGTGTCAAAATAAACTTTGGGAACGGTTTACCCGAGTGAACAAATATAAAGCATCCAACCAAATAAAAGTAAAAGTGACAGCCAGACGTGAATTTAACCAAAACAGGTTTTTGAGTCACAAGTATTCAAAACCCACATGAGGCTAAAAACAAGGTGACCAAAAACCAACCTAAGGACTGTCGCCCGGTGTGAGGACACCGCCTCTAAGCCCACCACCAAAACGCCATGCAGATAGTCCTGCTAACAACCTGAACCACTACTCCAAAAAGCTGGACCCTTACCTGTATCAAAAGTAAACAAATCTACTTACACCCAAGGGTGTAAGTAGGGTGTGAGCAATCGCCCAGTAGGATATCACCAAGAAAAGATTCCATGCACAACTATCAAAAGACAAACCATTTGCAATGCTAAAAAAAGGAAAGAAGTGCAATAAAAAATGGTTTTCATAAAATGATTTAAAGGGAAGACAGTTCAAAATAAACACATTAGGGTGATAATTCAAGTGACATATCACGTATCGCTGTGCAAGCAAAGTAACCGGTAGCACCAAAAGATGGGAAAGGCCCTAGGGGTACTAGTACTAGTGGGATCCTAGGACGTCGTGTCTCGATGAAATGTGGCTTAGGCGGCCACGACCCTCAGATAACATGGATTAGAAGGCCGTGACCCTCAGAACACGTGGCTTAGAAGGCCACGACCCTCATATATCATATTTTTAGTTAGTGTTGCAATCGTCAAACCTGCCAGTGAAACCGGGTCGGGTCATCTCCGGAACACTAGCTCACTAGTCCCAGTCTCCCCACCTAATACCCCGGCTTCCCTCCTTGTGCTCACCTAAAGATCAAAGTTCATATAACATGTCACATGATCACTTAGAGCCAAACGTGTCACCTGCACACTGATATCCTCTTTGAAAACCACACACACCAAAACTTTTTTTTTCTTAAAAAAAACTTAAACCACACTGCACAGTTTACAAATAATAATAAACTGCCAAAGTGAGTTTTCGCAATAAAAATGGACTTCCACCACATAAATATACCACTGGAAAATTATATGCACATTAAAAAAATAATCAAAACTAATTTTTCAATATGGAAACTAATTAGCAGGGTGCTGAAAAATTAAACCAACATGAAAAAGATCTCCAGATGATAATTGAGTGTGAAATCACCTACCTCAAACAGGCGCGGAAAAAGACACGGCGCAAGACTCCAGTTGCGCTGCGGTCGCACCGTCTTCATCCGTCAAACATGTCCTAAAAACAGCAGATCGTACAACAGGTTCAACAATATTTTTAATATAATAATAATAATGATAATAATAATAACGTAAAAATAATAATAGTGAAAATAACAAAATAATAATAACAATAATAATATAATAATAACAAAAATAATATTATTAGTAATAATAATAGCATAATAATAATAATAATAATAAATTTTATAATAACATAATAATCATAACAATAATAGTATAATAATAATAATATCATTATTAGCATAATAATAATAACAGAATGGTAATTATAGTAATAATATAATGATTAACATATTAATAGTAATAACAAAAGAACATCTTAATCTCTTATAAGTTAAAATAATAAAATAAAATAAAATAAAAAAATAAAAAAAAGGAAAACAAACCTGCGCGGTCTGCTGGAGGAGGTACCGAACAGTGCACAGGAGCGGGGAGGCGGGGTAACGGGGAAGTGGCGTGCCGGCTGGGCGGAGGTGGAAGGAGAGCAGCAGGGGGCGGTCTGGTGTGGGTGTGCAGCAGAGGAGAGGTCCGGCGGAGCTGCTGTTCGGCAAGAGACATCGGCGGAGAGGGAGAGGGCGCCGACTGGGGAAGAGGAGGAAGAAGAAGAAAGGGAGGAAGGGGAGGTGCGGCGGTGCGGGTGAGCAGGGAGGTGCAGCGACGAGAGGGTGTAGGATAAGCGCACGGCCGAGCGGGAGCAGCAGGGGGAGAAAGGGGCTGGTTCATGCAAGGGAGGAAGAATGGGTGTGGGACGCGGCGTGGAACAGGAGAGAAAAGAAAAAAAGGGGGCGGCCCACGCAGGTGGATGCCGAGGGAAAGGGGAGGGCGCTGCCGGCTGGGGAAAAGGAAATAGGGGAGAGAGAGACGTGGGGAGGAAGGAAGGGATAGAAGAAAATAAAAGAAAGAAGAAAGAAGAAAAAAAGGAAGAATGGGGGGTGGCGGCGGCTAGGGTTTCGGATGGGAGGAAAACTGAAAAAAAAAATTTGATAACAATAATATTAATAACATAATAATATTAGAAATAATAATATTAATAGTAATAACAATAATCATAATCTTAATAATAATAATCGCATAACAATAATAATAATTGTAATAATAATATATTAGGAATAATAATAATAATATCATAATAAATATAAAGATAATAATAATAATAATAATATAATAATAACAATAATATAATAATCATAATAAAATAATAACCAATAAAACCATAATAAAAATTTATCCGGTTATTTAATGTTCGAGCATCGGCACCACGTGCCGAGCGACGTGAAGCCAACACGTACATAAAATAAATTTTATCCAGCTTGCTCGTGCCTTGCACGCACGCCAAGTGATGTAAGGCCAACGCGCATTTATCAGCACTGCTGTAGAAGCCCCTTGTCGATTCAGTCCACGCTTCAACCAAGAAATTAAATAAACTGGCAATTTAAACTCATGAAATAAGAATTTAAAAATTCAAGGCGTACCTCTAAATGACGACCGGGCGTGACATGTAGACTACTGCCTCCTAAAAGCAATTTGATTTGATCACATGCTAAATGCAATGTATAAAGGGTGATTATAATTAAGCATATGAGACATAGAAAAAAATATGATATTCATGACATAATTACCTTTAAGTAAATATAATATATATCAATTTCTTTGTTACCCTTTCACACACTTAAAAAGTTATAACCTCATTCGTAGACGTGTCGACTACCATCACTTCAACACAATGTTATTCAATTTACATCAAAAAAATTATATTTATAATTATATATTCTTAGATAACCATTTATTTTTTATATAGTTATCATTATAGAAATATATTGCGTGACCTTTCTTTCAAAAACAATAATTAAAAAATGGGAATGTTACTCATCCGTATGTACAACCTACTATCTCCATGATTGTAACATTGATTCATTTTTCATAACCATATTTAATAACTATTTTTAAAAGTATAATTTAATTTTAAATATTATAATTATGTAATTATTATTATTATTTATATTTTTATATCATTACCCTTTTGACCATAGTTTACCAACCAATGTTTTTTTATCACATGAACAGAATTTGGTCAAAACCCCCGACATAAAAAAAATTATGTTGTTTTATACAATATTGTAATAAGTGAAGTAAAATTAATGATAAACATGGAAAAGGTATTAAAGAAAGTATATATTTAACATATATTTATTATTAAGGTAGATAAAGACACATGTGACATGTCGAACCCAAGGAAAGGTAATTTCATTTCAATTTATATTAAACACGGACTTGTTATTATGCACCAACTCACATTTACTTCCTCTATGAGTATTATGATTCAAATTCTTCAAAGTTGTATGGTACACTTTGGAATGTATAAATGTCATTTCAATCAAGAATGTTTGAATGAACTTTCAATGGTTTTTCAAATCATTATCACTAAAAAATGACCTGATTAGAGGGGGGGGTTTTTTAGATTATAAGGGTTTATAAATCCCTCAAAACACATTAGCAGTGTTTATGATGTACCACAACTAATGTGCTCACCTAATATTGTTAGAGGTGGTTTTGAAGAACCGTTGGTAATGTAGTGGCCAAATTAGCAATGGTTATATTAGAGGGGGTTTAAAACTCCTATAATTTCCTCTCAAAATCTAAAATTATAGGGTATTTTGAACCCCTATATTCTGTTAACCATAATATTGGTGGTTATAAACGACCACTATTTGAAGAGTATAAGAGTATGTTGCCTATATTATAGGCAGTTTTTCAAACTACCTCTATTTAAGTGATAAATTAGAAAGGGGTTTTACCCCTATAATAGAAGAAATACCAGAGGTGGTTTTCATAACCGCATCTAATTTAGTTATTTTTTTAAAAAATATAACCACACATTCCCTCATGTTCCCCACAACCCCTTCCCTCCTGTATTGCGCCCTCCTTCCCTCATGAATCACACCCTCTTTCCCCCTCCCGTTAAGGTCTCATCCTGCCACTCACTCTCGCCCCCACCTATTCCCCACACCTCTCCATCACATATTGTACCCCCTCCCCCTGTTATTCAGTCATGTCCTACCACTCCATACCCCTTAGGTTACCCGAACTGCACTGTTTCGCCCCCCAATGCATTGTCCCTCCTCCAAATTCATGCATTCCCCTTATTAAAATGCAAATGGATGGGTTTCAAACCACTAACCAACATCATGTACCACCACCCCTTTTCTTCTACGACAATCCAATTTTTATACATAGATAACATATTATTATATTTATATATATTAAGAAGTTGATTCAAATATATATTATTTAAATTAAATTTTTAAATAGATATAATTGATTATATATGATACATTTTTATATAATATTTATATATAATATTAATTTCTGTATAATATATATATATATAATGTATTTATTTATAATATATGATGTATATATTTGTCTATAATATATATATATATATATATGATATTTTATACATAAATATTTGATAAAATATAATATATTTGCATATAATATATATCTATATATTTTATATCTGTGTATATATAATATAGAAATATAGAAATAATTATATTTCTATATATCAATAAAAATTTATACATATATTTGTAAATACATTTCTATTTGTGTGTATGTATATTTATGTATTTATATTATATTTATAAATATAATTATATTATATTATATATATGAATATGATCATTTTTATATATTTGTATAAATGTACTTATGTTTGTAATAATAATAATATTAATTCTTATTATTATTATTACACTTATTTTTTAAACTATAAAAATTATATGATGGATTTCTAAATAATATAAATTTATATATTTTATGATTTATAGTATACCTATATTATATTAAATACAGTTACGTTATATATTTATGTATGCGGTTATATAAATTTATATTATATCATAAATTTATATATAAAAAACTAAATATATTCATATAATTATAAATACAAAATATAATTAAATTATTTATATATTTACTAAATTAATTTATAATTAATATGGTATACTAAAGAATTTATAAAATAATTATAAAATTTATATAAATTTATTTATAATTGACTATTTATAATATAATATATATAATATAATTTTATAATATGTATATTTAGTTTTAGTTTTAGTTCTTTTCTATATTTTATATATTCGTATACATAATATAATATAAATTTATTTATAAGAGAATATACAATAAAAACATATCTAATATAATATATGTATAATATAAATCATAATATAAATGAATAGTATTTATAAAACCATATATAAATTTGAATAAATAAATATATAATTAAATTTATATTATATATTACAATATTTATATAAGTATTATTTTTTTATATGTATAAGATTTTATTTAAAGTACTTGTATAATTTCATTATATACAAATTTATAGGGGGTTTAAAAAACCCCTCTAATCAAATGGATTAGCGGTGAATTATATGGGGTTCACCCCCCCCCCCCCCCAATGTAATCAATTAGAGGGGGTTCAAATCCAATTCTAATTTCATAAATTAGAAGGGGTTCAAAACCCCCTCTAATATATGTGATCAGCGACGATTCAAGATCCTCCAATAATAACATAAATTAGAGGGGGTTGTGAACCCCAACTATTTAATTTTAATAAAATAAATTATATATATATATCCAAAATAATATATATATTTATATGTAGCTCCTATAATGTCCAACCAAATATATAGTTCAAATAATTATTAAATTAGTGGAATTTTTTATATAAATACCTCTAAAATAAAATCAAATACTGAAAAATAATCATAAATAATATAAAGGGGGTTGTGAACCCCCACTAAATTTGATGATTAATCTGGGTTGTGCAGAACCCCCTTTGAAATGAATTTAGAGGGGGTTGTGCAGAACCCCCTCTAAAAATCACTGCTAATCTACATTATTTTGTAGTGTAGCATCATTAACCCTTATTTTTACTTAGCCTCCACTACGGAACAATTGAAAAATTTATATTATTTATTCAATATGAATATTTGATAACACATATTTTTTATTATTTGAATCGATTATTCAAAATGAGTAATGCTTTGGACAGGTATGACATGGGTGGGGACCGGTTATATATATCTCATCAAGGCATCATTGGTTTCATGAGACAAAATAGATGGCGTAATTATATGGGTTTATACCTGATTTGATACAAATTCTAGTGAAATGTTTTGATTATAGTGGTCTACGTTCGATATACATGACATCCCATAAGTAAGCATTTACCTCATATTGATTCAGTAATTATCTATCAACGATATTTTTCATTGACATTCCTATATATATAGTACATTATCAGTGTATTGACTAGATGGCATGTGTCTGAGTTTCTTACATTTCCATATTGATTTTGCCTCATATTGTTATTTTAATGGAATGTTTTATCAGTTATCTACCTCACAATGTTAATTTATTCCTAGTGATTCATTATTAATTCCTCTTTATATACCCTTACTGAGAATTTTATGGCACCCTTATTATATTTCCTTTCCACAGGTTACGAAGAAGATAAATTTGAATAAACATTGAAGGATTCAGTATATTTCATTTTATTATGTATCATGTTTGTGTTTTATATTTATCAATGTATTATGGGTATCATATATGTAATATGGATTTACAAGGCTTCTAAACTAATCGGTACTTCGTTATTATTTTCCCTATAATCATGCCAATGTAAGAAAATAATGTACTGGCTCTAGGCTTCCAGGGTTGGGGTATTACATTTGGTATCATAGGAAGTTTAACAGTATCCCTAGAAACTACATATAGAAAACTTAGATTAAGAAACATGACCCTAATATTCACATTGAGGAAAAGTATAGAATAACTCCCTATAATTTTTTTGAGATAGAGATTATGTTCGTTTTCATTCTAATACAACCATTTTTGGACACTACAAGAAGTCATGGTTTTAGCATAGATATACCTTGGAGTAATAACTCTAACAAGGTGTTTCGGGCCTAACATGGGGTAACCTTGTTCTTGAAAATTGACCATATTGCGCACTTGGTTGGACAATCCTAGGTGATATTCTTAGGATAGTTCACATTTTTCGTACCTATCATTATGAAGGATTTGAAAGTAGTGATTTCCCCAAAGTAACGAAATTTTATGCTTTTTGGATTTATGATGCATAAAGTAAAGTTTTTTTCTATACCATATTTGGAATTATACATTATGATTTTTATGCGCTAATTTAGTAAATGAAATTTCATAGAAATGGAACCTATAAGTATGAATGGTTTCAATACCCATAAAAATGTAGATATTTCTTAATTGAGGAAACTGATATAGATGGTACGGTAATAGATCAAATCATAGAAATTTAGGGCAACATAATCATTTAATGACAAATAAAATTTCCTAGATTTATTAACCTATTCTATGGAGAGAATATCCTATTGTGGATGACTTGATTTGATATAATCCCTCATGATTTAGTGGGACTACTAATCCAATTGTATATGATTAATGGATTATGTGTCTAGAAAGGATATTTACTATGTCGAGAAGAATTGAAAATGAAAAGGTTGTAGTTACTATCTATTATCTTTGATGTGATGTTGAGAAGAATTGAAATTGAAAAGGTTGTATTTAATATCTGTTATCTTTGATGTGATGTTGATCAGTGGTGGTCTCTAATCAAAAATATAAGGGAGGAGGAAGAAATTGAACTCATGAGTTGAAGAGCTTGTAATGAGACATACTTTGATAAATACTTCTTGTGTGATCAACAAATTGATTTGAAGAGAATGTTTGATAACATAAAAGAAAAAGGAATAAAAGAGTGTTCAGGATTATGAATCTATATTTAAAATGATATCCATGTATGACATGGATTATATATGCAACAAGGAGTGATAAATTGATCATTTTTTAAAAGGTCTTAATCAAAGGCTTCAAATGGAACTGGTTTTACAAAAAAATCAACATATGATGAAATAGTATTATGTTCCATCATGATGGATAATGAATTTCCTAAAAGAAATATATTCAAGAGAAACCAAGACAATAAGAGGCCATATGAGAACCATGAATAAGTGATTGATTCAAAGAAGAAGATGAGAATGAAGGATTTTCCCATATGTGATGACTATGGAAAGCATCACCTAGGTAAATTCTTGATGATATTGGGAAGTGTAGAGAAAAGGGTCACCAGGCTTATGAATTAAAAGGAAAGAAATAGATAAATTATGTCCAGTTCTATAATGTTAAAGAGATGGTACACTATGCAAAATAATTCCCCATGTGACAAGTGAATATACCTCCAAAAAAGATAATAGATCAAGGTCAAGCATGTGTTATTAACACAACTAAAGTGGAATTATTAATTTAATTATCTATTTAGATATAAGAAATATTTTGGAAAATGATTTTATTTATGATGTTCCCCTCATATTATTTATGAAATATATTTGGATTATAATACAGTATTTTTTCATTAGTTATTTGATATCATATGTTGAATGTTATGAAGAAAATTTATTCAGTAGAATGATAAAATTTTATGAAAACACATTATTGAGGGAAATAAAACCCTTAATATATTCCAGATGTTGAGATGATTATGAATATATGATTGAATTAGAAATGTTCTAACTATAGTAGGGACATATTAACAGCTTGTTGAAAAGTGGTATATGCTCTCATTAGTTTAGTTCAAAATACATTTTTATATAAGGAATATATCCAATATGATTTTTCCCAGAAAAGGAATAAAAGAAAATTATTTTTTTCAATAATGTTTTGTGGTAGTTAATGTTATTATGATAATAAGATGTTTGGTATATGACGATTAAAAGAAACGTCATGTTGTTTGATATGTTCATTTAGGAAGTTTATTAACCTTCCTTAAAAATTGTTGGATAATAATATTTTTTAAAATATAACCATTTATGAAATGGTTTATGTTGATATTTGGATGAGGTTTTATATGTTAATATATTAATTCACCATATGCTACAACATATTCTTAAAAAATATGTATTAATAGTGAATTGAACAAACAAAGGATATGATTGTGTTTTTGAAATAATATTAGTAAATTTATTTATATAGAGTGAATTAATTCCTTATCTATAGGGAAATGGTCTTGAAAAAAATGTTATCCTATTATCATCAGTTTTTATGATATTAATGGCCTTTATTCAAACATTGGTATTATGGTTTTGTGGTCTAAAACATTCTGCAAAAAAAGTTATCCATAACTCTATAACAATACATGTTTTTTATATTTTTCTTCTATATCCATGTTTCCATTTCCAACCAATGTCCTCCTACTAGGGAACCATGTTATGTTACCATTGTACTTTCATATATCTCTTATTAAGAATATATTTTTTTAAACCTAATTTCAATATGGGTTTTTAAAAATAGTTTGTTATCAAATATCAATACCTCAATTACTGATATCATTTTTAAATCGAAAGGATGCAATTTAATCATGGTGAGGAGAATATACTACCCCAAAATTATAAAGTAATAATATTTTATTTGATAGCATGTATGACACAAAAAACCAAGAACATGATAGAATATAATATACCAAGAATTTTTAGTTAATTTATTATTTTATATAGATTAAATATATTAGATATATTTTAATTCACGCAACAACGAGTTAGCTTCTGTTACACATGAGAGATACTTTGTTTGGTAGTTTATGTCACACGCAAGACCGAGTTTTATAGAACAAAAATATATTATTTAAATATTATTATTTAAAAATATAATATATAACCTAGCTATTAAATTAGTATTTATAAAAAATTTTCACATACATATTTAAATATATAGATTTAAAAAATATAACGTTAAGTTATTGATTATAAATTAACAACAAATGAATACAAAAACCACATGAATATAAAGGAATATATTATTATTTTTATGATCAAAATGCCATTTCAACCTAATAAATTAAATTAATTATATTTTTGTCAGTGAAATTAATGTAATATTTATTTTATGATCTATCATATATTTTTTATATTAATTAAATATATTTTATCAGCATAAGATAGGAACAACCCCAATATTACACATAAAATACTATATTTTTATAAAGGCAATTTTACCACCTTTTAATGGAGAACCTATTTTAAATTAAATTTTTCAAACTTTTTTAATTTTAATATGTCAAAATAAAATTCATATTTTTATGTGAAATATAAAAATTAACTTAGTGTAAACTTCTGGTATTTTTCTATGAAGCTTCATTTTTTTAATGAATAGTGAAAAATATTGAATGCTAGTTTAAAACTACTTTTTCATCTAATTTATTTATAAGGTAAAATTACATTTTAAATTTGTTTTAAAGTTTAATTATACCCATTTTTATAAATTAATGTAATTTACGCAATTTAAATCAATTTATCATTTAGTTTTACTATAAAAACATTGCAAACTTTCGAAAGTTTTTACTTCTAAAAAACCCACATTTTTGTCCCGTCTACAGCATAAAATTTAATTTAATTTATGCCACTTAGGTAACATTAATTTGCAAAAATATATTAAATATTTTAATCATCATTATTTATAATTTCAAATAATTTGAACATGGTTTTTATCCAAAACAATTACTGAATGTAATTAAAATTAATTACAATGGTTAATGCAAAATTATGAATAATAAGGGACTAAACCTTAATCTTAAGGGCCCAAATGACCTGGAGTCTTCTCCAAGAGACATTTTATAGACATATTTAGACCCTATAACCAATTTTATATAAAATATACCATTATGTGAGACAGTTAAAATCTGAATAACATTTATGGAATTCCCTTTTCAAAATATTACAAAAGTGTTACTCCTCCACCACTATAATAGGGCCTCATCTCTTCCCACATTCTCACACATCTCAAGACACATTAGCTCAACCAATATCTTCCCATATAAATACTAAAAATACCAAAACTCATCATAGAATCCTTCCCATGGAAATGAAGAATCCATGGAATCCTTTTGGTATAATCCAAAATGAGTTACCTGAATAAGAGGTAACAAAATTCTATTAAATTTTTAATATTATTTCCTTTCTAGAATCCTTAAACACTTCATATTACATGATTACCTAAAAAAACCATATACTCAATATAATCTTTTTTTTATGTTAATATTTTATCCTTCACTTATGTAGACCTCTATATAATGGGTAAAGAACATTTTTTTTATGTGAATAGCGAACTACCACCTCACGAAAAGATGATTGTTTGTTCTTTAATTACCACCTCTCTTAGTAGAAATTATGGCAGAAACTATATTTATATATGATATATATGATATTTATAATTTCGTTATTTATTTTAATTCTTTTATAACACATACCTATATACATTCCATTTTTGTGTAAATATGATAACATCGTTTTTGGAAGTGTGGACTGTCACCTCCTAAAAACAATGTGATTCATTCACACGATACATGAAATTTATAAAGCATTATTTTAATTAAAATAATGTGGCATATAAAAAATATATATTATATTCATGACAAAATTTTATTTATTTAAATATAATATATATCAATTTCATTGTTACCCTTTCACACACTTAAAAAGTGATAATGCCATTCATGGATGTGTGGACTACCACCTTTTGGACACGATTTAATTCCTTTTACATCACAAGAACTATATATTTAATTATATACTATTAAATAATATGTTATTTATTATATAATGATAATTATATATGGATATGGTGTTATTTTTCATCTATCCATATTAATTATTGAAAATGGGAATGTTACTCATCAACATGTTTGGAATTCCATCTCCATTATTGTATCATTGGTTCATTTTTAACCACCATTTTTCATGATAGTTTTTAAAAGTATGGTTAATGTATTAATATTATAATTATTTCATGATTATTATTTTGGATAACTTTATATAATATGCATTTTTATGATATATTAACTACTAAAGTTGTTTTAAAATGTGAACTAAATTTGGTCAAAACACCTGATGTAAATTTAATTGTTTAAGTAGTTACATACACCATTGTAATAAGTGAAGTAAAATTAATGATAATAATGAAAAATTTTCTAAATCAAGTAGATAACTAATAGATGTTTATTTTTCAGGTAGATAAAGACACATAGGGCAATTCTAACCCATGGTAAGGGAATTTCATCTCAATTTACATTCCATTGAGACTTATTAGTTATTTTGAACCAATTCAATTTTATTTTGTTTATATAATGACTTTTTACAAGTTATATCATGAATCTAATTACTCTCATTTATTCAATGTTTCATTTAATATTATTTATTTATTGTGGGTTATGATTTAAATGCTTCATGGTGATATAGGACACTTTGGAATGATTAAATTTCATATAACTCAAGAATGTTTTAATGATATTTGAATGGTTTTTTCCTTCATTTACATCATCATCCCTTCTTATTACTTAGCCTCTACTATGGAAATATTGATAAATCTGTATCCTTTATTCAACATAGATATTTTATAAGTAATATTGATTATTATTTGAATCGATTATTCAATATGATGAATTATTTAGAATAGTATGACATGGGTGAGGCCTAGTTATTGATAGCCCATCGATGTATTGGTAGTCTCATGATATGAATTGGTTTTCCAAATTAGATGGCATTTTACCCGATATGATAAATCATCTTGTGAAAGGTCTTGATGGTAGTGGTTCATGTTCCAAATATGTAATGTCCAATAATTAAGAATATCCCTCATATAGATTCAGTTATTATCTATCAATGAGATTTTGTGTGAACATTTATATGAATATAAATAATTCTTTGTTTATTGAATAGATGAAATTTTTTTCTGCTTATTACCTTACCATATTTATTTTTCCTTATTTAGTTATTTTAATGGCATGTGTTATCATTTATTTAACTTTCCTTGTAAATTTATTCACATTGATTCATTATTACTTCTTCTTTACTTACCCTTACTATGAATTTGAGATCACCATTATTGTGTTTCCTTTCCACAGGTTAGGAAAAAGTAATCTTTTAATAATCTTCCAAGGATGTAGTATATTTCATTATATTATGTATCACATTTGTATTTTCTACTTCCCAATTTATTATGGGTATCATGTACATAATATGGAATTCCAAGACTTCTAAATTGATCGGTCTTTCGGGATTTGATTCTTTGTAATTAGGCCAATGTAATAAAATAATGCATTGGTTTCAGGTTTCTGGGGTCAGGGAATTATAGGTAAATGAATAATTTCTATATATGGTATAGCTGATATCAAAAATGAGTAGGGAACCATGAGATGGTTGAACTGTGGATGAATCCTAGTCAGTTTTTGATAGGATGTGAGTGTGGCTAAAAGGGATCTATACAAACCCTTTTTTAGAATATTAGTATACCCATTTTTTGATATTACCATGCTCTATCATGACTTCTCCTTGATTATACAATGATATCATTGTCCCTATGTCGGTCTTCTTTTATTTTTATATTTTTTCCTATTTTTTGAAGAAACTTGTTGCAGTTTTGCTCAAGGAGCGGTGTAAGGTAAGCCATATGGTGGGGGGTACACCATTGGCTATTTGGGGGTAGTGAACCTCATTATTAGTTGAAATTTAGTGATATTTATGGGGTTCTAGGATTGTATTTTGGTTTTAATGGAACGATAAGGGTATTACTATGGGGGGAGTACACAATCCATCGTAGTTATATTTCATCCATGTAGAAGATAGTTGTTAATGATGTGACACTATTCGTTTGATAGTCCAAATAATTTTTGTATAGATGTTCATGTTGAGAGCATGGCTAATAGTCTTACCTCAAAGGATTATCAGGGATGATAAGTTTTATACTGGGTATTTTTTAAGAACATATGTTTTTTCAGACTCTAGTTTTAAGAATAAATTTGATTTTTTCTTTTTTGATGCTTATAAGGGGTAAAATTGTAATTTTACCCATTAATATGACCTCAGATAATTTCTTTGACCAATCCTATGGTCATGTAATAGGTTTTTTACCCTATTAAAAGAGTTTGGGGGAATTCTAAGTCATGAAATGTTTATCGGAATAATGAATATTTATATATTTAATATATTAGATATTAAATTAATCACATATTTTCCTTTAGAGATATCATTTTAATGGAGTCTATGATTCATATCTCTTCTATTGAGTCTAAAATGCTTAGTTTATTCTATGTATATCGTAAATTCATGTTGGGCGATGGGGTAGGCTTGGGCCCCTTTTCCATTTCATTTCATTTCGTTTTGTTTTTCTTTTTCTTTTTCTTATTTTTCTTATTTATTATTTTATCATCTAGTATATTCCTAGGGGGATCTTTTTACACTGATAAAACATGACATAATGGGGGGAGAGCTTAAAAAGTGGGTAAGAGAGGGATATTCCACTATAGATCTCGGGAAGTGCCAGATCGACATGTGGAAATAGTGGACCATGAAAATCTGTGAAGCTTTGGTGGTTTCCATACAAAGGTAAGACTTTTATTTTTTTGTCATATAACCCCATGGATTTAATTTTCCTAGTTATAAATCCATATTATATTTTATTGTGCCCCCTTGTGTCTCGATCAACTAATTTTTGGTTGAAAATAAAGGTTTCAGGGTGATCCAAAGGTTTTCGATTTGTGAAAACCTGTTTACATGACGTGTGGTTCAGTGTGACATGTGTTGTGTTATTCCCATTTTGGGTAGAATAAGTTTCTGAATTATACTCAGTGTACTAATGTGTATACACCATGTATTGGTACTTTTCTATGTAGCCGAGTACCTGGATAGGGTACCCATGTACGGTTATATTACATTGTTGTACATTGTGAGACCATGTGGGGGTTGCATGACATGTAGAACTACACGGCCCAGCAAAGTACACAGCTATTCCATTTGAGGGACATGCGTAGGTATCCTATTCTAGGTACATTACATGTACCCATTATATATTTCATGTACATGGGAATTTACACACCATGTTCGACTGTAGTGTATGCTCTGATGAGGCTTTTGAAGGATAGCTATGTGCTCAGGGAGACGTGATGTGTACTTCCCCCTTAAACCCCTTCATGGGTTTTTCATATTTGTTCACCCAAAAATCATTATTGAACTGATTATTTTTCCATTCTGAGTATATTTTCACATATATTGTGATGTTAAGACTCGTGTGGTGTTTTTGATCAATCCTATGTGGCATTTTGTGCTTTTAAAAATGTATATGTTCTTCCTACGGTTGTTGTAGTCAGTGTATCCTAAGTGTGAGACATGTTCTATGATGATCAATGATTTATCCTTCTTTACCTATGTCTATATAGATTTTACATTCAATATTTCTCCCTTAAAAGATGTACTCTTCAAGACTATTAGATAATGACTACAGTTTTTTTGAGGATCCCCTATAGAATTCCTCTGTTTACATTTTAAACTAGAGGATCCTATGTAGTATTCCACTATCTTCTATTTGAACCAAGGATCCCATGAGGGATAACATTGCTTATATGTTGGAATTAGGAGTCCCTTGTATTATCCCTTTACATGTGGACCATTCTGTGGATCCCAAGAAGGAGGCCTCTACTAACTATGTTGTCTTGAGGGTCTTGTGTAGGTAAAAATTTCATATATGTTGATCTGAGGATCCTCTATTGGATGCCTCACACTTTATTACCATTAGAGGATCCCATGTTTGATTCATCATTTAAATTAGCAGCTATAGATACCAAGTTGGATTCCTTCTCTTGTATATTCCCCTAATGATCCCATGTAGGATGCCTCTAAGTGTTTGACTTTGGAGACCCAATGGGTGCCCTTTCATTTCACCTACCCTTAGTTAGTACATCAGGTTTGGGTATAGATTTTAATATGTGTCACATTAGAACCCATGTCGAACTAAGTAGATGGTGGGGATATTTAATTATAGTTGGGTTAAGGCATTCGACCACCCTCACTCTTTGTTTATCTTTTACATGTTTGTTGTTTGTGCATCGATGTCACTAGAGGTGCTTCTTGGTTGCTGGCTATTAAGACTGACACGAGGGGTCATTCTTTATTTTGGGATTACCATACATACTTCATGGGATCCAAATTTTAATCCATGTAATTTATGTAGTTTACTTTTATATCAAGAGGTACTACCGAGGATCTAAATTTTTATCAATATATTTTTATTAATATATTATTAGTATGAAAAGTGGTGTTTTCTAGTAAATGTTTGTTGATCTAATTACATTGATTT
This sequence comes from Viscum album, assembly GCA_963277665.1. Classification (NCBI taxonomy): domain Eukaryota; kingdom Viridiplantae; phylum Streptophyta; class Magnoliopsida; order Santalales; family Viscaceae; genus Viscum; species Viscum album. The sequence goes on from OY728150.1 coordinate 1,598,516,496, forward strand.
AATTGTATGGGATCCCTAGTAATTATACTCATGGATGATTATTCTATCCCTGGTGAAGAAGATGATTCCTCTCTACTATTATTTTAGATAAGGATTCTTAGGCTCCTCTCGATCTATCTTTACTCATGGATGATTGCACCCTCCTGTGGGATCTTGACAATTATGATCTCCAAGAATGGTTACGTAACTATGGTAGTGATCATGTCCTCTCACTTTGTTGGATACCCAAAATAATTACACTCTTTTGGATTATAGTGATGATTGAGCTCTCCCTTGATAGAGACTCTAAGGGTTTGCATCATGGAGTTTCAGTGGTGAGTTATCCATATAGATTGCCTAAGGGTCAACCCCTTAGGGATTATCCGAATTCCAAATGTCGTTACCTCCTATGGGAAAACACATAGGGCTCAGAAATTATACCAAATTTATACGGCTTGGGTAGTAGGATTCTAGCATAGTGACCATTTTTAGGATGTCTAAATTTACTTCCCTAGAACCCATTATTTTAGTGATTGGAGGCAAGTACGGGCAAACATAAGTGTATGATGGGTACCCCATGTGGTGATTTAGTTTACTTAGATATATTTCTAGCATTGAAAAAGTAAGTATATTTCATTTGGGATTACAGTTTGATAAATTATCTTAGTGATACTAGTCATGACTGGTATTAAATAAAACTCAATTCTCATTCATGAGATGTCTAGGTAATCGGGATTATAGACCCAAGGATCAAATAGTGAATGGTTTTATGTTATTCCATTCACATATGAATATTCATATTTATATATATGTATAGTTATGGGAATATACATGTATAAGTATATATATACAAATTTCCATGTTAGAACTTTCATAGTTGATCCGGATAACAGACCCAAACATCGATTTTGGTTTCAAGTTTTCATTTTACAATTCTTTTCTGTTAAGTCTCAAATAAACCAACAATTATTTGTTTTCATACACTTATAGAATAGAATTTATATTATTTTTATTAGGGGTGTCCTACTAATATTGTTTATCACCCCTAAATGTGCACCTCGATGTATGTGTAGACCTTGTGTCATCTTTCTGGTTGTGTACAATTTCATAGTGGATAAGGATGAGGTCTAGAGTTTAATGTTTCAGTGGAAATGCTCATGTGTGTACTTCTGATTGGGATTATATAGTTAAATAGTTTCTAGAGAACAAGTACATGTTCTAGCTCAAAGTTAGTAGTAGAACCATGTACCTTTTTTTAGTTTCTTTGGTACTCTCGTATCTATATGGTCCAGCAATTTGGTAACCAATATTGTATGTTTGGAATGGTTGTTTGGGATTTTATAGATTTTTCATTTATTATTATAGAATGTTATGATTCCATTTATTTACTACTTAATCAATCTTTCTATTTAATTCTATGTATGATTCATACCTATTTATTTTGGTGTTCTTACTCTGATATGAGGGGATAGTCTCTCTATTATCACATCCTTGGCCCTCACTCCTAGTAAAAAGCCTATTGTGTATGGGAAGGCCTACATGATCCTTCATAACCAACCAAATCAAGGCACTATTTTAGAGGAATCTAGGTCTGGATGTTACATTTTTTAAAACATGCCTCCATCAAAAATAAAAAAATAGCAGAGTAGCTTATAATATCAACTTCCACTAGATGTTAATTCTCCCATGTTGATACAAATGGAACACCCACTAGAACGTCAAATTTATTTGCTAGGCATAACTAATTCAGAAATTTTTCCATCTCAACTACTTGATGTGGCAGTCCCTGTAATGTAGGTTCTACGTGAGTAATAGAAGGCTCACCCATATCATTATGAATACTTATATGTTCCTCCAGGAGGGCTTGGTGAGGACCTGTACATTTTTTGAGAAACTACAATAAGATACAAGAATAGTATGGAATATAGATATAGTACAGTTAAATGATTACTTTAAGATTCTGAGTGATTGGGACCTGATTGTTTGGATCAAATCTTTTTCTGTTTCCTCTATGAGGAAGGTCCCCTATAAGGTGTTGAAGCTACAGTCATTGAGGATGGTCTTAATGAAAGTGTAGATTTTGATTCCTTAGGGATAGTAATCACCCCCATAATAATATCCATTTGACCCAGGGAACCCTATTCCTTAGTCCCTTGGTCACTGTTCAAGTCAAATCTGGTATTCGTACCCTCGGGATAATACATTGGTGATGGAGGGAGTGACAAGCCTCCAAAAAATTACATCTATATTAATAGAAACATATAAGAAATATGTATGGTAATAATGGGACCATGGAAATTTAAATACGGTAGAAATATATATCTTATCATTGTCTAAATGATGGTATTTCCCTTTTCATACATGGAAACCACCAACGTGCCTCGAACCATCATCCCCTCGACCAATGGTGAGTAGTTTTTCTAACCCTTCATGGTTTCCATAATCACATCATATTCTCAAAGGAAATTATTGACCTAAGTTTTCTAATCATTGAAAGTGACACCTTTAGGAGTAGTACCATGATCAAATCCTTCTAAATGAATCTCCATATAGTGCATTATTATCTAGAGCTCAATATCTGAGTACACATCCCTCCAGATCATCCATCACTAAAATTTAGTGGGAAAAAATAGTGTACGAACAGTTTCACTCTCAAGCACCACACTTTATAAAACCATGATTGTTTACACTTCTCCCAAAAATGAGATTGATGGTAAATGTTTCACTTCCTTCTGAGGCACTATCGGGGTCTTGATCTACTTAAATTGATCTACTTACAAAGCCGCATATTTTATTTAGTAATTAGTGGAAACTTTATAGCCTCAACTAGTGATGTGTATAATTTCCAGTTTAGATACGAGCATATCAAAATAATAGCATAATTATAATAAAACCCAATCTCGGTATCATTTGAAGGAAATTATATCTGGACATAAGTCCCCACCCTAGTAAATATCCATCGCAACTATAAATCCCCCATTGGATTATTTCTAGACTAAAATTAATGAGGGGGAGGTTGTTTTTTATTACACCAAAACATGTAGCTGAACTGACAAGGTGCAAAATATTCATAGATATTTCTCCCATCTATATGTGTATAAAGGACACCCTCATGATTCCACATTATGTATGCCCAATCCTGAAGTATTCACCCAATATTTTCAACAATATTACCAATGGGAATAATCTCGCATTTTTTGAAGGATAATTGATCATGAAGGCTTTGGAAGTACTTGATTACCTAGTACATTAATGTAACATGGCCCACCCCTATTATTAACTACAAAGAAGGTTTAAAATGTATTTAGGGGATGTTTTGGATGCTCAAGTACTCATAATCACCCAGAAAATCCCTTATCCAACCCCATAATAACTGAAAGGGACCTCAAATTTAATGTGTGTCTCTTACCCAATAAATATGTTGTATGAGGTAAAATATTTTATCCATCACAAGAATGGATAACCTAATTCACCTCCCTCCTACCATTTTTGTAACTGTCATAATGCTGGAAGCACTGACTCCACCCTTCTCCTTTAAAGGAAGAAGGTACCACTTCGAAACACGATAAGACAACAGACCAAATGAACAGTCTATTTAATGTCTAGAATAACCTCCCACCCTTAGTTGGTAAATGATCTTTATAAAACTATGGACCAATAGGAACCATCAGCGCTATGGGAATCCTTTATCGTCTGGGCCTCTAGCCTTTTAGATTTGGGTTTAGAATGAACTTTACTGATTAAATATTATACCCATTACTTAAATGGGATATCTCCCCAAAAAGTGGGGACTTATTTAGGGCATTTTCATTAAACATAATAAAATCCTTGGTGATTGGATTGGTCCTCTCTACATCATCTAGATTATAAAATGGCTGAAAACTGATTGTACAGCTCTCATAAAATTGGTTTGCCACAAATCTACTCAACATCCTAGAGATTGATGCCCACTTTTCCATATGTTAGGTGGGATGTATCTAATTCTACACTATATTTGATAACTAAGTCCACTATCAATCCCTTACAATAGTAGGAGAAGGTTCGAGAGATCCTGATTGATTCATACTTCCTTTTTTTCAAGTTTGTAGATAATTTTGAAGTAGTATAGTGTACACATAAGGGTCATCCCCAATACATTCTAATGTTCCCTCCTCATCAAAGGCCCAAGTTAAGTAGCCATCTGAAACTTTATTTTTTTATATATTTCCACATTATCAAGAGTTACATGTGGATGAATAAATTGAGTTTATAGTGAATCTTTCCAAAGTTAATCAGAATAATTTTTATCATGTACCCATCTAATAATTCTTCCATGGAGATGAAATGGCCCATGCGGGCGATATTTCCCTAAATGGTATTATGGGTCTCCATAATCCAAGTGGGAGGAACAATTGGTATCCCAACTATGTTAAATACCCAGAGAGGGGTTAAATAATGCTTTTATTGAATGAAATATTTTCCCCATCAAATCTTGTTTCATCGTTAAAAACGCTCTTATATCCCTTTCACATAGAAATTTATTAACATAAATGATAGCATGCATGAGACATAAAAAATTTACATAGTTTACCGTCACTGGGATATCTACAAGGAGAATAAAATGATGACGTTCTAATAAAATGAATATACTAAGTCTCACTGCCTAAACAATGTTAGGGAAATATAACTTTTATTCCTTAATCACTGCCTTTATAATGTTTTGAGACAAGTCACTACTTACCAAGGATCACTCCCTTAATATATCTTTCAATGGATCATTATTGGTGGAAAGGATCATCATTTTCCTCTTATATTTCCCATTTCTTTATAAAGGATCCACACATATTTTAGGGATATTTTTTTCCTTCATTATCAATAGTTAATGTATCCTCAATTATAGAGAAATTCTTTGTTGAAATTATACTTTCATCCATTTGATGAATACCAATTTACAAAAGATTTTTTGGTAAATCCATTCTAGTTTACACAACTATCTTATTTGTGCAACCATTGGATATATTTCACAAAACTCCACCAATATTCACACAAAATTTTTACATGGTCACAAAACTCCCAAATTTTCTACAACATTTTCTTTGTCACGGAATGTCCTCTTGTGCGCAACTCTTATACTTTTCATGCATATTCCATGGAAATTTAGACACGTTTTGTTTTCTAAAAAAAAATTACAAAATTTAATTATTTCATCATACAAATCTCCTTCAGGGAAACTTCTATTTTTTACACACACCTTTTATGTGATTTCGATCCATGATATTATCTAAGGGTTGAGCTCATAAAATGAGAGGGGTGGTCGTATATTTATAGACCTTTTTTCCCTTTGTGTGTGATCTTGAAATAACTTCATCTACTCATATAAGATTTCCCCAAGCATGGATTATCTTGATTTTATGTTGTATTTTTTATTTAAAATTCGTTTACTCATAAGAACTATCTCGATTTTGTGGACACGAACAACTCTAATTTTGACGCACTAACTCATCTTTCACACACATTAAATCTCTCATTCACTTCTTACCTAAGACATATTTTGATTTGATGATCTTGAATCTTAACTTTTTGAAACATTGGGAATCACCGACACCTTTCTGTGCAACATTTATCTTTAATGAGAAGATACTTCCTTTGTGAAAAATTCTATTTTTTATCCTCTAGATTTTGGTCCCCAAAAATTTGGAAAACACCAGTAAAGGGTGAAAACTTTTATAAACATCTTTTTAAACCACCAACCAAGCACCCATTCTATTTTCTTGGTTATTTTTCAAAATACATTGTAAAAAATCTCTCTGGAACTCCATAACTAACCATGGAAGCCTTCTTTTTCAACAAACACAATCAACCCAAAAACATTTTATCATTACCTTGAAATATTTTTTCCCCACCAAAATTGATGAATGTGGTGTAAGGATAAAACTTTCATTTTAAATACTATACCATTAAATAGGTAGTATGACTAAGAGAGGATATTCCATATGATTTTTCTCTATACAATCTATTAGGATTTTTTGTGATGACTCGAAAACTGTACGATATCTAGCACCCACTCTTGCAAGAATATAATTCCAATGATCCACCATTATTGCAACCTATTTCTTTAAAGTATTTTAGGAACTAGAATCCATCTATATAAAAACAGGGATCACATGTTATATTAGTGATAAACCTTACCAAAATAGTTTAATGGCTTGGATAACATCTGTGAATCACATGAACCATAAAACGATTTGTGATTTCAAGACCTGATGAGGGTATTTTGAATCGTATTCCCTATAGGTAATCTTGTGAAATCATGATTTGTTATATGTATTTTGATCACATTACCTAGATACAGTCATATTAACCTAATAATGATCAAGAAATAGAGCTAACAGATCATGCAAAGACTTCAACACTGCAATGTGGCTGAGGACAGGGGTCAAGGTTCAATAAAATTACAGGGAGTTGATTTTTGTTTAATTTGGGAAATTTTTGAGTTAAATTATTCACATGGAGATATCTCACAAAAAAGACTTGAAAATAGATCTTTTGATTAGTTCTTGTAGAGAGCCCTTTCAAAACGTATCTTGCGATGAGGTATTAAGAAGTAGTCATGTGATGGGAGAGATTGCAGGGGATCTAGAGCTCATGTAACTGACAGAATGAGCCTCCCCTTTCTCCCATATTTATTTGATTCTTATTGGAATACCATAAGTCATTTAGAAGACTAAAAATTGTTAAAGTCACTGATTAGTGGAATCCCCAAGGACTCATGAAGGTATTTACTCTCCTTAAAATAGAGTCATTTTCCATGTAGATCCCACTCCTGAAGGCAGAGTTTTTCGATGCCCACTAAATGAGAATTACAAATTCTTGGATTAAATGAATACTCGAAGAGTGGATAATATTTTCTTTGGAATAATAATGTAGGATTATCCTGACTACATGATGTCCTGGTGACATAATATTGTGGCTTGTGTATCCTTTAGGTGGACACGTGATCACATGACCATTGTATTTTCATGGGGGGGAGAATTCATCCTATGATCTATGTATGATCATGTTAATCCCATTTGTAAAGTCCATCTTATCATATAATTTCTCTCTATAAAACCCTTATGTTCTTGTGGAGGTGTCTAGATAGGTGTTTGTGATCATGTGTAGGCCACCCAATGAGTTCCTTCAATCATGTGACTTATCAATAGACAGACATATGATGATCATCCAAATCACCTTATTATATGAACGAGTAAAATGGGGGATATTAATATTGTTGATACTTATGTTGATTTTCATGTGACGTGCTAATGTTATTCATAAGACCCTGTAAATCCCCCTTGCTGACATGTCAACCTTGTCAAGTGAGAGCTTGTTGGAATGTCACCTCAATCATGTGAAGCACCTCAAACATGTTGGTTTAGACTTGTAGTGTCCCTTTAGCACCACAAATAAGTGGAGGGATTTTTTGTGACAATTCATTTAGTTCATTGTGAGATCCAACATTGATCACGTGACACCTCACAGACTAGAAAAGTGATTATCTTTGAAAATAATCACTCATTGTAACGAGATCCTCTACTGATCATTATATTCCATTTTAGAAAATAAATGGTAAAAGGAAATATGTCTTGGAAAATTGTGGATAGTATGTTGAAAAATGTGGGAACCTCCCTTGAGAATAATGAACATTGATTTTTATGAAAAGTGGTTTTACTCCTCATACAATCGCTATTAATCATATAAAGACACATTGACAAGCCATATTTATCTCATGAGAGGACCATAAAAATTCATATTGATATCATTAAATGCCTATTCTAAAACATATTAATCTCATAATGGACCCAAAACAAGACTTCTATGAACACATGAAGGCCTCCATATAAGGTTGTTGACTTCTTGAGGACAATTAGACATGTTATCTCAATGGTGAGAAGACTATTTGACATATCAATATGATTATGATAAATCCCTTTGAAAATCCAAGGGTCCAAAAAATATTTAAATTATCGAGTGTTCTCATATTCACTATTAATCATGTGACAGCTTGGAAGGCTCATGGAAGGATCATGTGAATCACGTGATGCGATACTCCCTCCACTAACTTGATATCAAATTTGTGATATACGTTTCATGATAGGAGGAGTATAACTAGGGATGTGAGGCTTAAAAATCCCTCCACATTAGAAAAAAAATCACACACATGATATTTAAGGAATTCCCATGGGATTTCTAAAGAGAAGATTTCTTAGAATGGTAATTCTCACTATAACACAGGTCTTCCACCAGGTAAAAATATGGGGAATGGCCTAAGGGATCATGAGAACTAAATATGTTATTCATATGGTCTCTCTATATATCACATGATTGACTTTCAATAGACTATCTAGGTTATACAAAGAAATTTATTCATGTCTACATGGCCACATGAAATCTAAAAAAACTAATTAATGATGAATCTTGACTCACATAATCAATAAAGATTAAAAAATATAGAATACTTATTTGAAAATAGATATGATAACTTTCATGTGAAGTCATCATGTGCTTCACATTACCTATAAAATCACGCAGTGACACTAGTACATATCTCCCATGTCCTAAGAGTTCCTTCAAACATGTCACCTAGGTCTTTATAAGTCCTCATTACATGTCAACCAAGTCTTTTGAAGTCCTCCAAAAATATCTCCCATTTTTTGTGATTTTCTCTCGAAATTTCTAACAAGACATACAATATATTTTATACATGTATCAAAAGTCATGAAAAGACTTCCAAACATTCCATCCAATTCATAAGATATCCATCTAACATGTCATCCTTGATCACATGACACCCTTGGACATGTCTGCGTTGTTCATGTGAAGTCCCTTGGGCGTGTTAACTGAGTCAACCAATATTCCTCTAAACATGATAGCTAAATCATGAAAGAAACCACTGAAATGTATGGTTCAATCATGTAAATCACCTAGAGACCTGTCAACCTTGTCAAATGAATACTCATGAAATATTATAAAGGTACACAGGACATGTAAAGCAGGCACTAGAGACATGTTAGAAAGACACCCAAGGATATGATAACCTTTTCAATTATATATATCCAGACATTACATTGAATAAACTATGAGAACATGGATTCTTATCCAAATAGTATATGCAGGAAACCTTCTAAGGTACCAATATTTGATAAGAATCCAGCTCGATGTAATTACCTCCATGTCTCAAACACTCTAACTCATGGGAACCAGACTCTTCTACAGGTTTATTGGTCTTCCTCATCCATTACTGGATTGAGAAGATAATTGAACCACAATTACACTGATTTATATTATAATAAGGATACATATGATTCCTTTATAAGGATCTTGATCTTTGTTAAACTCCCCATTAGTATCAACCGAGTTACAAATTCTTCCATTCATATGTAGTAAGTCTCACTGATTATTATCTATTATTTCTCACACTCAGAAAAGATCATGTGGGCATAAGGATTTGAAATGATCATATTACTAAATTAATAAATCATCCTATACTAGGGAATCCTTAATGTGCAATCCATATTCAGTGAAATGATATGATCTCCACCATACAGGGAAAAATTCCTCGGTGTATATCCCGAAGGCATTCCCATATTGAAAAACCCTAGAGTAATAACCCTCACAAGCATTGATTATCTATCAACACCCTTCATTGGGTTGAGAATACATCAAAATAAGATGAATATAATTCCTATTATAAATAGGATAAAAAGGATTCCTTCCTAAGGTTTAATATCCATACCTGGTGCCTAACTGCCATCATATATTTCATTACTCATGATGTTAGATTGCACGGTTTAAAAAAATATGTGGGTTTTCACCCTTGTTTTGTACAGGATGTGTTCGACTCCATGATAAGGTTTAATCCCATCATCGAAATATCAATCTTTTCCTTGTACAGTAGTAACCACTAGAGTGACTGGTTATATGGATTAAAAATATAAGTAGCTACCCATTTCTAATAAATTATGGGAAATGGGTGAAGAACAATAGATATATATCGATAGTCTCATTAATAGACCCCACTATGGATAGAAGAATTTAACACCTAATCATTTTATGTTGGTCACCAATCCCATATCATGAATAGGAAGATATTCTTTAATATATATTAAATCGATAATTGATTCCCAAAATACGAAATTACCCCCCCCCCCCTAATGTGTGATGAGCCTAACCTCCCATACTCATAACCAATGGGATTTCTTAAGTACCATTGGGTATAAAATCCCAAATGAACACATACCTTTGCAAATACGGTATGTGACTTGTTATGTATTTGGGACCATTTGGCAGTTTCTAATATATGAAAATGGTGAATTAGGAATAAGTGATTATGTAACAATACTTTAACTATAAAAATAAAACATAAAAAATGAAAAATGTATACCCAATGTGAAGGAATAAAATAATAGAACATATTAATCATTATAATAATCGAGAACATTTTATCCTATAGTAGGATCACCCTGCATTTTCTGAGAGAAATAAGATCTTTAGAGAATTAAGAAACATCCTAAACTAATAATTCCTATGTCTTTCTAAACTAATGGAAGTTTTTTCATTATACATATAAAACTAATTAACCCATAATTTTTCTTCAAAATCTCCCATAAATTCTTCCTCTTTTTTATCCTTATAAACATTTCATGTGTACCACTTTTCTTTAAAACCTAGTGAAATGGAAACATAGGAAGTGGTGATCTGAAATGCTCAGTCAATGAAAACGTACAACAACAATATCATGGTATAAACATGGCATAAATATTTTGGAAGGAATAAGTAAAAAAAATGAATCTATAATAAACCATAAAATATAATAATTATATATCCTTGATAATAAATGAAAACATGGATATTAATAATGTCGTTCTCATTCTAATGGAATTCATAATGTTGAACAACAAACCTGATGTCAAGGCCCTGTTTGAAGACATTAACTTGTGTATGAGACCACAATTATGCAATATTTCTAAATTGAGAAGGCATACAACAAATATAAAAACATTTTTTGTATCATTGGACCTATAGATACATCAAGGGGTTATATTATTCTAACCCACACATGTATCTTGATTGTATCTAATGAAATCACCATAAGATTCACCAATACCTTTGATATCATTCCATGCGAAACCTCTAACAGAATAAAACATTTATATCCATGAAATGAGAAATAAATAATCAACTTTCATTTGAAATCAATTATCATCAAAAATTTCAACACTTTTTCCCATTTCAATAAAATGGATAACATGATCATAACCCTTCCTGAGAAAGAATTTGGATGGTAAAATAATACATATTCAACTTTCCAATAATCATCAATATTTGAATAATAATATATGATATTCCAACAACTATTTTTATGTTAATAAAATGGATAACATGATCATAACACATCTTGAGAAAGAAGGGTTATGGGAAAATGATATATAGTCAACTTGCCAATAATCAATTGTATTGGGATAATAATAAACGATACACCAATAAATTTTCCTATATTAATAGTAGGGATAACATTTTCATAAATAATTTAGATAAATAAGGTATATATTCAAAAAATACATAGTTAACTTTCCAATAATAATCATTATTGTGATGAAAAAAACAGAATGCTAATTCATTTCCACATGTCAATAAAATAACCTTCCTTTTTTGTGAACAACATCCTATCTGAATTATATAAAATGTGATGTTCACATCATATAGAGAAATGAGTTTATGGCTCAGTCAATACATTAATAAAATGATCATAATACACAAATAGTAATAAGTTGGATGGTTTCAAAAAAATCCCTAGTGTAACAAAGGACACCAATAAGGATGTTGATATAGATAAAAAACATCATCTTAGTATTATTCTTTGGGATACCACCCAATAAGGGATCATGAATTGGAATGTTTCATATCATGAGTTCATTTACCCAATATATATATATATATATATATAATAATATGTTAAAGTATATATATTGAAACATAAATCCTATTCGGGTAAATACATTTGAAAATTAAATTGGAAATGTAAGTAAAAAAATATAAAAGAAATTTTAGAAAATTATTTCTAGCATTGATGTAAAATAGAAAGTTACATGTCACCTTCAAAAGTATATTTAAAAAGGTGAAGTGGAAACTCATCAAAAAAATTTAATCATAAATTTACCTCTAATAATTTTTCCTTGGTATTGAAATAATGTTTTCTATATGAAATGTTAATCCAAAAGATTTAATTATGAAAGGTATATTTCAAATGCATGAAATTACTATTATTGATAACACAAATTTTAAAATGAGTTATAAAAACATATTTTTATTAAAAATTCAATTATAAAATAACATATAATAAAATATTAGGATACAAGAACCTAAGAATTGGAGAAAAAATTTCATGATAAAACATTATAACTCAAATAAAGATATTTTAGATGTCAATATCCTTTATGGGTAACATATCCCCAAAATTAAGAAAAAAAATTCAAATGGAATATGTGTTAATAATTTATATCCCTAAAAATAGTGATATAATATGATATAATGTAATCAAAGTGAATAATTTTACAAAATTATAAGTTCAAGAGAATAATTATAACTCAATGACAAAAAGTTGAGTTACTAGAAATCCTTACAACGGGGAAAAATACATAATCATGTTAAAATTTAATAAAGAAACATTTTTTCTATTAAAACCCATGAAAAAAAAATTATAATAAAATTACATCCAATGATAGTAAATACACCACACCAAGGAATCATGCTGCACAAAATGTGTTATGTGTCGAAGAATTAGAATTGAGACCAAGAAAAACCTTGTGGACTGAGTAACATGGTAATATAAATCCCATAAATGAGAATTATGTTGATTAAACATAAATTAATATGATTAAAATATAATTTATTATATTATATTTAAAATAATATGTATATATACCTACAAATTAAATTGGGTGTGTAATATGAAATATTCCACAAAGAGAGGAATTTTAGAGGAATACCCCTACATCTTGTCCTAACATCCAAAAATATACTTTAACATTGTATATTAAAAAAATAACCATATTAATAACTTAATTAGTAAAATTAATCATATCAATTTTTATTTATGAAATTCATAAATATTTATTCTCTATATTAATTCTTATGATTTTCCACATCATGGGTTTATAATTTCGATCATTTATACAAATTTCCTAATAGTTGTGTTTGGGTTTATTCATCTTTCAAAATTCATACTCATGAAGAAATTAAAATTAAAATTATGAAATATTTATAATTATTTATAATGTTTAAAATTATTTTATTGAGTATTTTATTTTTTTATACATGAAGATAAAATCAATAATAAGCATTTTTTTGTGATTCTTGATGATTGAAGCCTGTTTTCATAATTAATGAATTAAATATTGATATAACATATGAAGAACCAAACAAATAATTATTTACACATTTATATCATATTATAGTTTTAATTATGTTCCCATAGTCATTAATGGCATAAATTCATATTATTTATCGATTAGGTGGTTCAACAGACCCAAACATTAACATACCTTGATTTAATGAATGATTATGAGGTGGTTTTGTTATAATATCATTATACCTAAATCCTAATGATATTTTTTACAGTCAATTTTCATGATATATCATAATTTTAGGGAATTATAAGAAGAATTAATGGATTTGAAAACATCACATATTTTGAAAAAATGATGATCGTCTCAGTAAAATTATTTTAAATGATTAAATTAACGATGATCGTTTATTAATCATATCATTAATAGGTTCTTACAAATTTCATTATCAAAACCATAATGATATAATTAATATTATCTTCTAATACCATCCTTATATCTATCCTTTTAAGGTGGTTATGTAAAAAACATGTTATCAAATGGAGGTGGTAGTCCACACAATGTACGAATGTCGTCTTTTTCCCTAATGGATGGGTTATATGAATAAACAATGTAAAAATCCTTAATATGGTAACATTAAATTAAATAAATGATAATAATGTCACTATATCAGTGTGGATAAAATAAATTAAAATGATTATAATTTAGAAAAAAATATAAGTAGTGGATAATACTCATGTCAGGGGATTGAATTTTCCTTCAAAGTCTCCATATAAGTAAAGGCCTTATGTGTAAGGGCCAAAATCCATCTATTCTGACCCTATTCATGTTTTTCAAAACCATGGTTCTCTAAAGAGGATTTGTGTAAGTATCAAGGTGTTTGGATGCTAATATATGGATGGGGCAGGATTCATGACATGTAAGGATCTCACATCATGAATGTGTAGTTCACAGCTTAGGTGGGAACCAATTCACGGTCAGTCGAATCATCTATATAGAGCCATTAGCTACATGGATCCATTTTCTATGTGATAAATATTCTATGTGAGTAACTGTCTACATGAATCTTCTATATGAGAGATCATATAAGTGGATCAGCTACATGAATCAGCTATGTGGTTGGATCGGCTATATGAATCGGTTATGTAGATAGAATGGATATATAGATCATCTATGTGGATAGAATGGCTCTATGTATTAACTAAGTGGATCAGATAAAAGAAATATTATCTATAAGAATAAGCAATTATCTTAATCTACTATGTGTACAGATCAGTTATGCAGATCTACTATGGATTGACTATATGAAAATTTCTACATGGGGATTTTGGCTACATTGTGCTTTCGTCTATGTGGATTCAGTGCTTGGTGATTTCAAGTAGTTTCATGAAAACGTCAATGTGGTTCTTCTAGTGGCATGAATCAAGGGTCTTAAAAAGTCTGATTCATCCATAGTAATTATATTCTATATTTTACAAGATGGTCAATGTTGTAAACACATCCTTATTAATGGATTTTGATGAGATACACAATAGTTAGAATTAAAACATACCAGTCTGAAACGATATGATTTCCATGTATCTGTAAACTTGAAAATTGATGTCATTACCCTAATTCATTATTGATTTATTCCTCTATAATGTAGTGGTTTTGAAGATTTCCCTCAGATACAATGAATCCTACTATCTTTCAATCGTGTTTCCTCTTGCGATGATTCCATCTTATGCACACCCCCTGTTTTTAGTGTAGCGTGTCGCATGAAGATTCATATTCCAGTTAAAGGATTTTCTAGTTATCCTATTTATTTATATGAAATCATAATGATATTATGGTTTATCCCCTTGGGTTGTAATGGAATTCACCTAATGAATATTAAAATACCTTAATAATTAATTTGATTACGATTATATATCATTGATTTCTTCCATGATAATGGTTTACCTATTGATTTTATAAATAGTGTGTTATCTATTATATTATTATGTATCATGTTGTTATGATCATTTTAGAATTTTGTTCTTGATTGAACATGGTAAATAACATAAATCTTTAATTAATGGATAATTAATTGGAATGATAATAAATAGGCTTGTTTTATGAATATGGTGGTTGTTGTAACTTTTTAATGATCAAATTGATGCATGTATGAATTTTTAATTGAATTTGAAATTTAATTTTCTAATGGAATTTGATAAATATAATGAGTCATATTAATTATTATTTATGAAAATATTTATAATAATGTTAATAAATTGAAATTCCATAAGTCTTTTGAAACAAGAATTTATTCTAGGACACATGTTTAAATTAATTATTTAATTTATTTATTATCTTATTATAGCTGCCTAAAAATTAATATTTATTTGAATTTGGAAACAACCATTTTAAGGATAAGTGGTAACCGGAAGGATACAAAACAAAATATGGCCAAATTCAAATTTTGAAAATAAAAAACCCAAATAATTCACATAACCTAAGATGATTGTGATCTAGGTACGTCATTTCAAGACTGATTGACTCATACCATTATCATTAACTCATTTTCGACGTCGACGTCATCACTGCTGTCGAGGTCTCCATCCACCGCACCAATCGTCGGACCCCAGATGAGTCCATCGAAGTCACTAACCAACATCTTTATGTACCACATGTTTTTCATCACCATAAAAAAATCATTGTCATCATCACCATTAGAACACACAACAGAACATCAGATACCATTGGAGACATTCAAACCTCCTTGAAACAACAACACCATATCGTCAAGAAACACCAAATAGAAAACCATAGCAACACTGAAATCAAGGGGTAGAAAACCTCAAAACCAAAACAAACCCAAGATGAAATCCAATTACACCTTAGAAAGAAGAGGAGAAACCAAATCATCAACAAAAAAGACAAACCAAACCAGAATACATTGAGAGTAACAGAGGCTGCAAAATCCCTCCTCCCAGAACCTCTGAGGAACCACCACTCCTGATCCGACTTCGAGAGGAGTGGAGGGACTTGATGCTAGAGCAGATATTTGAACAAGCTAAGGCTCCAAACATTGGCATCATGGTGACGCTGAAACCAGTAGCTAAAAACATGAAAGATATTGCATAAGAGGGCCTGAAAAACCCACGACTCCTAAACCGGTTAACCTAAAACCACAGTGTATCTATCGCTCGAGATCTGACCTAGAGAGGCATAGTAGAATACATGGTTAGAATAGGGTAGCAATGGCCAAGGCCTTTAAAAGAGGAAACCTTCATTAGGACCAATGGATCCATCATATGAGACAAACACCAAGAAAAACCCACAGTCATGATGGAAGGGGGTCGAATGAGGTAAAAAGTGGAGAAGAAAGGAAGGAAAGGGGAAAGAAATGGCCCTTAGATGCCTCATCTTCCCCAAATTAGTGGGTTTTCAAATGAAACCATAGGTTTCTCATAGTTATAACCTATGAATAAAAAATCAGTTAATTCAAGAAGGAATAAAAATTAGAAATTAATAAAGATAATTTCTATGGCCTATGTTTCCCATCTTATTGAGATGGTCTGGAGCCTTGTTTAGGATATGTGATTGATCATTTTCTTTTGAATCATGGATGTCTTGTTTTGGTCCTAGAATTACCTATGGACTATGTTTATTTCATCATAATTTTTTATGTGATATAGGTGTGAGCTTCTCTATTTGATGGTATATGATTCTGGGATGGTTGATCATTGGAAATATGAGCATGTGATGACTGATATGATGGTTTAGCCTTGGATTGATGCTGTGATATGATCCCAACATGGCTGAAAGAGAGTAGGATGATGTGATATAGGCTTGGGATGGATTATCCTTGGATTTTTTATGTCTTATGGGGTGGGGTTCTAGATGGTGAGGTAATAGTGGACACCTTTTATGGAGAGATGCATCGGGATACACATTTGGGATTCATGGATTGAGCTAGAGATAATGAAATTGGCTGAATCTAGGATTACACAATGAAGTTATTAAGATAAATATTGTCATGAAACAAATATTTTTAATTTATGGTGGTCGGGTTTCTTTTTTTATCATCATTCCATTCCCCACTGTGTGAGGTAGCGAGATGTTCGTGGTTATATGTTTTCTCTTGGTGGTAGCTTAGGATATTCTTCCCTATAGTACACAGATTTTATAATGATGTTAATAATGTTTAATAAATTTCTTTACCCATTTTTTTGTGTTGATGGAATGAAAATGTTGAAATGTTGTTAATCTTGAAATGTTATGCACTTGGTTTGGATTATGCCAAGAGGGATGAACTTGGAATAACAGTTAAAGTAATGAAACCTATAAAAATATTGGTTAATTAATGTTTAATGAATTAATTAACATATATTCGATTGTTTTATAAAATAAGTGAATGAATTTAATGTATATATTTAACTTTTTGTGTTCTTATAGGATATCTAGCCTTAACATTAGTTGTCGGGAGTCCAAATGAAGTTATATTTAGTTGAGTATAAGACTAAGTTAATCGCATAGTGTGGTTATGATCTATATTATATCCTATATTTTTTATCTTATAAGATACCCCACCCTTGTCGGATTGGTCAACTGATACCCAGTGGAATTTGGGAGTGTGTCTTTTCCTACATCCTAGTGGGAGGATGGATGGTTGACTACCACCTCTATCCCCACTCTCTTCTCTTATTATTTATTTTTAATGGTATTCACAACTATTATTTTTCACATATATGAGTGTAGAGGGTTGTGATGGATTGTGGTTATTCAAAAATATGTATCCCTATAAATTTTATTTAGAGGATTATTATAGGTATTATGTGTATAGATTTTGATGTCTTGAGGTACCTTACTCGGAGTATTGTATGTGATGGGTTGAGGCATAATACCTGATGTATGATACACGTCATTCGGGCTATGGTGGATCCCGAAAACTACTTGGTTATTAAATGTATATGTTATATGGGATGATTTGATGATGTGAATATGAGTTTCATGTTTTGATTCCTTTTTCTCAGTTTCTATGTGGTGTCATATTTTGGAGAGGGATGGCTCAAGACGTGTGACATTGGGGAATAGTGGAAAAATAAGGGGGAAGTAGGAGAGGGGAACCCTTGATGTATTTTTACTTTATTATATGATCTATTTCATATGATAGTTGGTTAGAGTTAGATATGGTGAGGCTGAGAACATAGTATACCTATTTAGGTGATGATTTAGTTTCCCTATTTTTCATTAGGCTTTAGCATGCTTACTTTATCATTTTATCAAGATTATTTAAGGAGGAACCTATTAGGTATATTGTTAATGTCACCCAATATATATATCATATTTTTTCAATTCATCAAGATAAGGTCATAAATCGGGATAGATACTACTAGCTTCTCATTTTTTAGTAGTTTTTTGGACTTTGAGGTCACTTCTGTATTTATTTTTTTTAAAGTTTTTGTTTCTTTTTAGTTGTTTTAGTATTTTTTTGAATAACATGTATTAACTTGAGATATATATATATAAGCATGTCTTCATTGTTGTATGTGTCTTTTATATCTCTTTTTTATGTTATCATAGAGTTTAATACTTCCCATATGTATATTTTTATACCCTTAATGCCAATCACTAACTCAGGGACTACTGGAGGAGGTAATCGGGTAGTCATCGTCTCCCTTCTCTCATTTCAAGCCTAGGAGGGGAACTCATTGTGGGTAGGGGTAGTGAAAGAGTGTTATTAGAGATTCAGGTTGAGGGATAGGGTGGAGTTTGTAGTTTGGAATAGGTGGGGTTGCATGGGTTTTTAGGGAAAACATGTTTGCTAAGTTTAGAAAGTGATGTATAACTAGAAAATCGATAAAATATAGGTATTTAGGGCCCCCTATGATATGATTCATGTACCATTAAGTTTACATAAATTATTAAATGATTTGATACTAGTAGTAGGGTTGAGACCTGAGAAAGGATCATGCATCATTCTTCTTTGTGCCTATGTTTGAAATGGGTATACCATTGGGATAGTTTGAAACCATAAAAAAGATACTGAAATTAATTAATGTTACACATTTAGTATTTCAAGTATAAGTGTATAATAATTTGTTCTTTTTTATGAATGGATCACATCCTATATCCTCATCAGTTTCACCTCAATTATGTTCAGTATGATGTTCAATCAGATTTCCACATAGTAGAGGTCAACGATGACGACACTTGCAAGAGGAAGTTTGGAGATTTTCAGTGCCAGAGTCCTTAAATGTATGAAGGCTCCATTCTATAATTTTTTCACAAAATATTGTCCAGAGGAGGTTTAGTTAGCATTCGATTCTTTCAATTATCCAAAATAGAATTGGGTTTCATTGGTTTTGACGATGTTCCATGAAGCCTCAAGGCAGTGGTGGTTCTATTCCTCGTGGTTCATGAGGAGTCGACGGTCTCATGGGGGAAGTTCCTAGAAAAATTATAAGAATATTTCCTTTATTTGACTATGAATGTGGAATATCTCTAGGATCTACATACCCTTTTATAGGGGATTTATACCATTTTAGAGTTTGGGATCCATTTGAAGACCCTTCTGTGATATGGTTCAAACATATTTCTAGATGACTAGGCCTAGGTGAGACATTTAATGGAGTATTTTCATCTATATATCCAATGATAGGTAACTCAATTTATGTTGAAAACATATCATTAGGTGTTGGTGAGAGAAGAGGTTATTGAGAGGAAATTAGCTTGAACTAGATCATCTTGAGAGTGTAGTCTTTCGAAAACCTCACGAAGTAGAGCTCTAGTCTGGGGATCCTAGTTTCATGGATAGAAGAGATTGTTCATGACAAGGGTGGGTATCATTCCACATAATCTTATGTCTTCAGTGGTAGAGGATCTCAGATCTATTAAAATGGATTATAAGTGTGTTTTTCTTTTTGAGGATGAGGTCTCCTGTTGTGAGATTTCCTGACCATTATGAGTAATGAGCATGCACCAGGTGTTCCATTTAGAAAGTTTTAACCATGGTAATATTTTCATGGTGCTATATTTTGGGATCAGTAGAGAGGTAATGGGTTGGGTATAGTTCAACCTCAAGATTATTCTCTTCCTCATAGATTAAATCACGGTTGTGGAGGTTGTCATCATTATAGTTATTGAGGCCATAGTGATGGTTGTTGTCAGCTTTATGCATTATGTTTTCTAGTGTTGGGTGAGCTATATATAGTTTGTGGTACCTATTACTTTCATTCTACATGGGAGCATGTTTTTTGAGGAGATAAGAACTCTTTAATATCACCAACCCTCATCCATGATTTCGTACATGAGGTAAAGATGATTCTAGTTCCCTAGTAATTGACAATTCTAGTTGGCGGCTTAGCTGACTTGAGTGAACTGTGTAGAGACTATGGGTTATTTCATGGGTAGCACTGATCCTAGGGAAACTTTTATGTTTATGTACATAGCCATATGTCATCATCATCATCATGGATTAGATTTATTCAGCATAGGATATTGTGGATAGATTCTAGAGGATGGCTGTTCTCTATGATGTAGATTGAGAGACATCGGTGTTCATTGGAGAGTGTGACCATTGGATGAGTTATAAATATGTTCTATCATTATCACCTTTAATGTAAAATCTAATGACGATTCCAATGGTGGATTAGAAATCTATGTTCCCTAGATTTGTAGAAGAGCACCCTGATGTCTATCAAAATGACGATTTTGCATTACTCCCTTGATATGAGATCGTGTTTGGGATCAAGCTACAGTTAGGTGTGTCTCTATTATATATTTATGCATATAGGATGGATACTTTTGTGTTGCGAGTGCTATGAGTATAGCTTGATGTTTTCTTGTATCGTGGTTTTGTTTAGTAGATGGTATCACCTCCAGGTTCACTAGTTTTGTTCATAAATGGATGTGATGGAAGTTTCTAGATTTTTATTAATTAACATCACAAAAAACAAGTGATAGTGATGATCTAATATCCTATTACATGGATTCATGGTTTATTCGATCAACATAAGGGAGACAGTTTGTATTTTAAAATCTAGTTTTGACCATGGTTTCATCAGATGTGTGTGAAGGGTGAGGATATTTAGCAGACTGCTTTCCATTTTCATCATGGGCATTATGAGTTTGTTGTGATGTCGTTTGGTTTGGGTAATACTCCATATGTGTTAATTATGTTGATGAAAATAGAGTTTAGAGAGTTCATGGATAATTTCATGGTTTTTTTCATTAATAAATTCCTTGTTCACTCCCTATATAAGGAGAGAATATTGAGGACTTTCATGTAGTTTTTGGAGTTCTTCATCATGATTAGTTCTTAGGAATGTTTTTTAAGCGTGATTGTTTTTCTTTTAATGACCTTTCCTTGGGGAATGTTGTGTCCCAGTAGGGAGTAGTTGTTGAACATTCAAATATATATGTGGTTTTGTCTTGGGAATCCCCCAAGATAGTGGTAATGGTGTGGAGTTACCTTGGTCTTTCACGATATTATGGAAGGTTCATAGCCGATTTATATAGGGTTGGAAATCCTATTATAGACATAAACATATAATATCAAGTTTTTTTATAGACCGACCAGGGTCATGCTACATTTAAGTACATGAAGAAGAAGTTGGCCATCTTTCCAGACCTTTTTTTCAATTGAGGGAGTTCAATTTGAGGAATTCTAAGACACATTGTTTATTTGGTTGGTCTATGTTTTGATGTATTAGAGATTAATTGTTTCTTATGGGGTATAGTAGTTAGGCCTCCATGAGCATAACGTTTCCACTCATGATCATTAGTTGGAGTTCGTTTAGTTTTCTTTTATGTTGTTGTGATATTACCTCGTTGGGCGAGTATGTTGTGGTTTTTACCAACAATAAGATCTTATGATATATCTTCTCCTAACATAAATTAAACTTATGTTGGAATCAGTGGTTGGAATTATTATATGATTATGACTTTTAGATTTCATATATAATAAGAAAGTAAAACTTTGTTTTCCTATTCTTTGATAATAAATTCATGTATTGATGTCACGTGTGAATCAGGGAATTCTTGGAGAATGATGGGAGAACTCCAAACGATGTATCTATACATGGGAGAGGTTGGTAGAAGAGGCTTCCATTTCTAGACAATAGTTTATTTTTCTTTGGTTAAATAGGAGAAGGAGTCCCAATTGGGGGATTCCGATGTGGAGGATAGGATAGAGTGAGTTATCTTTATTGATTCCACTAATTATTGGTCTAAGGATGGACAACGTCGAGTTTTATTATGGAAATGATTTTTTCCCTTATGTGTTGTCTGATATTACTATCTATGAGTTACATAGATGAACATTAGTAGTACACGTTAGTGTGAAAATTTATACATAGCCTTAAGAGGTCAGATTTTGTGTCCAAGGATGAATCATACAATTGCACTGTTTTTTCACAATGTTTGGTCTACCATAAAGTGAAATTCGAGCACTCTATTCCAGATGGATTTATATTACTAAGGTTTGATTTGTTCTGTGATGTTATGATCATGGTTTGGAATGGTTAGCGGTGCTGGGATGGTGATGAAAATTGCTCGTGACTCGACATGTTTCCAGGTTGTTTGGAAAACTTGCATGATTTACAGTATTCTATTGAATTTGATCTTATTTTTTCAATTTTTAATTTTTAATTTCTTCTTGTTGATTTTTGTGTTGTTTTAAAAAATCGATGTTTTAAACTATGTGTATTTCCCACTCTATCCATGAAATTTGTTTTATGAAAAAAAATGATTTGGATGGATACTATGATGTTATATGTGTGATATTAGATAATTTTATGGAATCATTCCAATTTATTGTGATCAGGGAGTCAATCATAGTGAAGGTTTTGTCAAGCGAGTACCTAGAGGAGGTGGTGTGACTCCCTGGAGTCCCAAGGAATATTATCTCTAATCATGAAACTTGTTTTGTATCTAAATTGTTGGGATGTATCCATCATTATGTTGGCTCCTAGTAATTCTGTAACACTGATTTTTATCCTAATATGGATAGTTAGAGAGAGCGTACTATCAAGACTCTTGAAGGCATGTTGATCTCTTATGTCCTTGATTTTGTAGGTTCATGGATGAAACATATTCCATTAGTCAAGTTTTCTTATAATAATAGTTTCCATTTCACCATTGATATGGTTCCATTTGATTCCTTGTATGACCATCCTTTCTAATCTCTGTTTTGCTGGACTCTAGTCAAAGAGGCAGTATTTCTTAGTCCTAAACTATTACAGAATACAACAGTGATGGTTTATGTAATTCATGAAAGGATGAAGGAAGCATAAGATCATCCAAAATCTTATTATGGTTGTAGGGGGAGACCTAATGATTTTGATGTTGGAGGTCACATATTGTTAAAGGTTACTCCACATCATGGGTAGTGATGGTTTGGTTGTGGGTGTAAACGTTCTCCCCAGTTTTTTTGTCCTTTTTAGGTGTTGGCTTGTGTTGGAGATATGGTGTATCAGATAGTACTCCCCCCACATATGATTAGAATACACAATTATTTTCATTAGTGATAAATCCATTTTTTTATTCATGATGAATTTCATGTCATCAATTTGGGTGAGATAAATGTTGATGTTGATACAACCTTCGAATATAAACCTATGTAAATCCAGGACTAGCAGGAGAATTTGTTTCACTTGCATTTTATTCCCTAGGTTACAATCTTGTGGAAGGATAGTGCAAAGAAGATAATACCTTGGAATGTGAGTCACATATGAACACTCAATATCCTAATTTGTTTTATTTTTACCTCTTCTTTTGTAATGTAGTTCTATTCTGGATGTTGACCTTTCTTGTTTTTGAGATGGTTCCCTATTGTTTCTTATTGGTAACATTTCTATAGTTTAAGAGGAATCTCTCCTAGGAGAGTTTGTAGGTGTTAGTTATTGATGTTGAGGGGTTTTATGCTTCATTATCTCATGGGGTGTTTAAGATCATGTGATGGAAAAATCCATGATAGGAATCTCATAGGATGGGTTTTTGGACAACCCATTTTTGTTTTCTCTCTGGTTTTGGTTATGAATTCTCAAGGATGATAATTGTTTGATAGGTATTTTATATATAGTCATTAATCCATCTAGTCCAACCCTTTCATGTTTTTGATGTCCATGGTGTTCTGACAAGGCCTATAGAGGTTATGTAAGTGTTTGGAAGTTAAATGGTGGAAGCATGAACGATTCATAAAAATTTAGGATTTCATGTCATTAATATACAGTTCGCAGAAAGGGTGAGATCTTGATTCTTGGTTAGTTGAATCAATTAGATGGATCCATCATCTACATGGATCCATCAACTACATGAGTGGTTGAATATGCGTGTTAGATATGTGAGATATTTGATATGTGTATCATCTACATGAATCAGCTGTGTGGAAGGATCAACTATGTGAATCGGCCACATAGGTGTATCAACTATGTAAACCTACAACATTGATGGATTGGATATATGTATCAACTATGTGGATTAGTTACGTTAGTTATCTTCTACATGATTGATTGGGTATGTCAATCAGATACATGAATAGATTGGATATGTGGATCAGAAATGTGAATCAGCTACCTAAAAATGACTATGTGTGCCTTTTGGATATAAGGTCCTTTTAGCTACATGAAATCAGCCACCTAGATATTTCCTCCAATTTCACAAAAACTACCATGATGATCTTCTAGTGGAGTGAATCGTGGGAATTTAAGGGCTAATTCATCAAGGATTATTGTATCCTTGATTTTCAAAGATGTTCAAGGCTATAAACACATCCTTGTGTATGGAGTTTCATGAGATCTATAATATTTGTGATTAAATATTTAAAACACTTAAATTTATAATCATCCCATAGATATCAACTCAAAAACAAATGTATTTCCCTTCATTAATTCATGTTTAATTCGTCTATAGGTTTTAAATTTTATGTTTTCCCTTAGATTCATGGAACTCTACTGTCATTGGCTTGTGTTTCCTCTAGCAGCAATTCCATCATGCATGTGCCCCCTATTTTTGTTGCAGTTAACTTCTTAAAGATTCTTCTTCTAGGTAGGGGATTCATTTATTATTCTATTAATTTATGTGAAATCATAATTTTATCACTATTTATAACTATTGGTGGAAATGGAATTAACCTAATAAATATTGAATCATATTAATAAATAATTGGATTGCAATCATCTGTCATTTATTTCTACCGTAATAACTGTTTGCATCATAATTTTCTAGATAGTGTTTGATATATCATATTAATGTGTAGCATAATGTTATACTCATTTTACCATGTTGTTCTATATGGAACATGGTAAATAATTAAATATATATTTAATTAATAATTAATTTTATAGAGAACAAAGAGTCATGTTTAATGAATCTGATGTATTTTGTAATTTGATAATGATCAAATTGATGTGAGTATCCATTTCTAATTGAATATATAATTCCATGTGTTTGTGGAATTTGATAAATAATCTGAATAATGTTAATTATTAATGATGATAATATTTAAATTCAGGTCAATAATTTGTAATATCCTTTTTTTAAATTGGAATATTGATGTGAAGTATGTTTAAATTAACTATTTAATTAATTTAGTAGCTTGTTATAGATTCAAAAATTAGGTTTCCCATAGTTGGAACCTACGAATAATGAGTTGGTAAATTCCTGGGGGAATAAAAACTAGTTATTGTTAAAGATAATTTCTAGGGAAAATGTTTCTTTTCTTCTTAATAAGGTCGATATCCTTGTGTCGGAGTCAGGTTATCTCATTTTAATGGGAATACTAGATACATCTTGTTAGGTCCTAGATTTATTTATTGACTATGTTGTTTTCATGTTTATTTTGGTATTTTATCTGGGTGTGAGCCTCACTATGAGACATGATATAATACATTGATTACTGAGTCTAGGATGGATGATATTATAGTTGAGCCAGGGATGGCTGATGTGGTATGAGACTATGATGGCAGAGCCTAGGATGGATGATATGATATGATCCTAGGATGGATAATGTGTTATGAGGAAGGGAGGCCTGGTTGATGTGATAGTAGCGGAAACCTTTCATGTAAATATGTATCATGATAAACATGTGGGTTTCATGACGGCATGAGAAATGGTGGAATGGGTTGAAGCTGGGTATACTTTTTGATGTGATTAATATGAATTCTTACTTGAAATGAATCAATTTAATTACTAATGGTTGATATTTTTGTTTTATATGAATTCCTTTCCCTAATGATCGTGGAAACCAGATGTTCTTAGTTTCATGTTTTCACTTAGTGGTAGATTAGGGTAGTTTTACTAGAGTACCTAGTTTATGGAATGATGTTAATAATGTTTAATAAATGACTTAACCCATGGGGTTGGTGTTGATAGATTGAAAATGATAAGAATATGTAAATCTTGAGAAATTTTGGACTTAGTTTGGATTATGCCTAGTGGGAATGGACATGGTTTGATTTTTAAAACAATTAAAATTAGAAAAAATGTCTTTGATAATTAATTGATAATGAATTAATAAAAATATATTGAATATTTTTTATAAAAGAAAAAATTATTTTAGTGTATATCTTTAAATAATTGGGTTCTTATAGGATATATTTTACTAACAGTGGTATGTGGGGGTCTGAGAAACATTATTTGTAGTTGATTCTATGACTAGATTTTACCCATAGTGTTGTTGTGATCTATATTATATTTTTTATTCTTGTTTGATATAAAATTCTACCCCACCCATTTCAGTTAGTAAAACTAACACTGAGTAGAATCAATGATTTTTTCCCCCCAACATCCTAGTGGGAGGATGGATGGATGTCTATCCCCTCTATCCCCAACCTATTCCCTTATTAGTTATTTGTGTTGATATATATGATATTTAGTTATTCTATATAAGTTTTTAAAGGGTTGTGATGGATTATGGTTATTCACACACATGTATCCCTGGATATTGTATCCAAAGGATTATTATGGGTATGATGTGTATAGCTTGTGATGGCTTGAGGTGCCTTACTTAGTGTATGGGATTTGATGGCCTGAGGCATGATACCAGATGAATGATACATGTCATATGGGATATGTTATATCAGATAAACTATATGTTTATTATATGGATATGTGCTATGAGGATGTGTTGATGTGATTCCTGAGTTTCATGTTGTGATTCCATTCTTAGGTGACTTCAGTTAGGCTAATTTTAGAGAGAGATAGATCAGAATGTGAGATGTTGGGGTAGAGAGGAAAACTAATGGGGAAGCGGGAGCGGTGTACCCCTGATTTTTTGTTACAATATTATATTCTCTCTTATATGTGATATTTAAATATATTTAGACATTGTTAGTCTATGACCTTTGTATAACTATTTAGGTGATGACTAAGTCTCATTATTGTTCATTTTTCATTATCATGATTCTGTTATCTTTTGTAAGAGAGGCTTTGTGAATGATCCTTCTATGTATAATGTTATTCTCACCCCAGTCCTTGTCCCCAACTAGGGGCCTACTAGAGGTGTGACTTAGGCAGTAACCATCTCACTTATCACATTACTGGCCTAGGTGTGGAACTCTTTGGGGGAAGGGGGCTAGGAGATTTGGATAACTAATAGGGGTTATAAGATTTTTAACATGGGAGAAGGTTCTTAGAAGAAAAAAAATTACATATTTTCGAGCATAAATTCGAAGGTAATGTGAGTCTTGAAGGGGTGGTGATGTTACTCTTTTATATGTGTATAGAATGAAAGATTTGGGATTAACCCTTACATTTTTAATAATGTAAGGTTTCTATTCAATTATCAAAGGAAAATAACGTACAAAAGGGGATTTTAAAATACTTTTGGGTATAAATTCACCTCAAAGACTCATTTTTTACACAAATTTGAGTGTTTTATGGCTTATCATTTTATCATTTTTACTTTTACCCAAATTTACTTTTACCTTGGTAATTAATATCATGCCTTAGTAATTAATTTTAAATAAAAATATTATGATTGACCTTTTAAAAAAATTTAATACTTATGGATTCAAAATTTAAAACAATTTAGTCAAATAAAATTTATAATGGAGTGAAATAATAATTTTAATATTATTTCACTTAATAGGGTAAAAAAAGTTTTTATAAACATAATATTTTCAAACAATATATTTATATATAAGATAATATTATCTTGGATATTGATTTTAATGGTATATTTAAATTTATTATACAAATAGAATTTATGACACTTTCAAATAATGTACAGCCGAATCTCCCTTGAAAATACTTTATTCAAGGGAAAGAGAGAAAACTATTTATTATTAAATTATCATTTTAATTATTTCCAAAAATGTGGGACATATTATTCATAATTTCATTGAATATTTTAAAAATAATATTAATATTATTTAAATTCAGATTTTATTTCTTATAATTTTTTCTAAACTTTTAGTTCATTTTTGTATAATGATAATTTCATAAAAATTACAAATTTCATGAAAACTATATTTTTAGATTTAAACCCGACCATTTCATAAAAAAATTATAATTAGCCAATTTCGATATGACAAATTAAAAAATTAAATTATTTTTATTAATTTCAAATTCCATAATTTCTAAATTCATTTTTTGAATAAAATCATAAAATAAAATGAAAACTATTTTTATTGGAAAATGAAATTTTCCAATATTGAATGTTATTATTCTTATTTTTTATTTTTAACATCTAAATTTTTGTTAAAATTTTATTAATATCAATGATAATTTATAATAATTAATCATATGTTTATTTAAATACAAATTCATATCACATAAAATTAATTTTTTATAAAAAATATTTGTATAATAATAAATGATCTTATTGGTCATTTTTGTTAAACTAATTTTTTTCATTCATATTAAAAGAATAATTTATTTTCTTTATATGTATATATATCTCAAAAATCAGTTACTATAATTCATTCTCTCTAATTCAATATTTACGCTTGAATGGTCATACTTAAATATTTATATTTTATCTAAATATATCACGATTTCATTTAAGTTTGGTGTTGCATGTTGATCAAGATTTCAAACAAATTGACTTATTTATAGTATTTCATATATTAAACTGTTGGGGTGTTACATATATTATGATATATGTAGAAGTTTTTTTTATCATGTTTCAACCTAAAAACCCAGTTACTCCCTATGGAACTAATAAAACTATGAGAACCAAACTACGAATTCTTAGAGTGTAATATCATGATTTTTTAATACAACAATAAAAATATATAAACCCAATTATTCATATATTTACAAGTATTTTTAATCAAATTATTGACCATAGAAAATCCATTGAAAACACTATGAATATGAATTTTGATGAAGTTATACCCCTTTTCTAATAAAAAATGTGAAGTGGTAAAGTTAAATAAAATTTAATGATCCCTTTAAATTGTTCCAAGTGTGGAGATAATGGGAATGTTTTATCATACTACCCAAGATAAAAATCGAAAATTGATGGTGATGTGAAGAATAAAATCCGGGAATATTCTCCAAGAATAAAGCCAACAAATATAAGGTTTCTTCAAAATATAAGGGACGTAAGGAATACCCCCACTTGCCAAAACTGATGGAGATGAGGTCAGCCAGGAAGGAAATAAACAAGGAATGCAAAGGCCTTTAGAATGAGGAAATTGAGTTATCAAGAGAGAAAACAACTGATAGGGAGGAAGAGCATGGTGAGTGGTTGAAATTTATCATGCACTCTATGAAAGAAATTCTAGATAATGCTATCTGGACTAATGTCTCAGAAGAGGATATTAAAATAATTTATGCTAGAAGGTTGAAATTTGATTCCAATGAGGAGAAAGAAGCATGGATAGATTAACAATATATAATTCTAGCATGGGGCTTCAACCAGAGAGAAATCAACTCATAGGAATTCATTTCTAAAATGGAAAGGATTATCACTCACCATGAAGAGCTTATCAGAGAGGATCCAGATATGCAGGTTAGTACACTGCAATGGGAACTTTATAGATGGCTGATTCAAGTATTCTTAGTCTATTTATTAATCATTTTGTGAGATCTTTAAGCATGTAGCGGTATCTTATGTGTGAACTTTGGTTTTCCATTTTCCCTTAAAATGGCATAATAAAAATTTCAATTTGGATGGATGATGAAATTTAGTCTTAAATTTAAAAATAATATTTGGAGATGGAATTTATCTTGAAGATACATTTGAATTATTGAATAAAAAATAATTTTAAATTGGATAAGGGGATCAAAAAATTAAAGGTAATTAATCTATCAATAACATTGAATTTTCTCTTATAGAATACAAATAAAAATTTTATAGGGGATTTAATATTTAAATAATATTCTTGATTATTCATATTATATTAAAATCAATATGGAATAATGATTGAAGGATAAATAAAATTTTTTTTAACATATTTAATAAAAACATCTCAATGCGGATGAACTAAACAATTATAGAATCAGTTTTCAGAATTCTGTTCTTGAAGTTTTAGAATGTTCAAATAAGTGATATTATCAATAAAAAATCACCATAAAATTTAGGAAATAAGTCTAAAAATGTAAATGGAGATTATGATAAAATTTATCTTGTAAAAAATAAAATTTTTATAGCAAAAAATTATGATCCTTTAAAATCAAACAATTTGGGGAACACCATCTTGAAGTTGAAAACTACTGAAACTGGTTACTCAAAAAAATTATTATAAGAATACAAAAATTCATAACAAAACATCAAGAGTTTACAATAATTTTTTTCACAAAAGGTATAAAATATTATTTATTCTGTAAATTTCAGAATAAATTTATCCAATTCTAGGTAGCATGTTTTTTATAAAGGTATGCATGTTATCTACGGATTCAGAATGTAATATTCCATATTAATGTATATGAGAAATATTTTTTGATTAATTTTTGATATCATAACTTTCCAATGAGGCTTTGAAGTTATGTTTTGA
This sequence comes from Viscum album, assembly GCA_963277665.1. Classification (NCBI taxonomy): domain Eukaryota; kingdom Viridiplantae; phylum Streptophyta; class Magnoliopsida; order Santalales; family Viscaceae; genus Viscum; species Viscum album. The sequence goes on from OY728150.1 coordinate 1,598,547,748, forward strand.
GGTGAATACATCCATTATAAATGAAATATGTTCAGGAACTGATTGAAAAATATTGAAGGAAAAAAAGAATAGGTTTTGTGTTACTAAATAAATATATTCAAGATTTTACCATCCTTGTCACCATGGAAATAAATTTCTTCTACCTTTTACCAATATATAAAAATATTATTTATAAGACCCAACATATAAGGAATAAGAAAAAGGAAAGTTAAGAATAATGGTATAGTTGTGGAAGTGGAACTTAAAGCATCAAATGGGAATAATACATAGATTTTGGAGAGGGGGCATTCCCCTTATATAATAGCTTATTTAAATTACATGAAATATTTTTAAAAGTGATAAGAAGGCTCAATAACCTTTAGAAATGAATTTTCAATCAAAATCAAGGGGGTTGGTTTAGTTTTTCTGGGAAAGAAAATATGAAATCCAAAAGCATTTTGTATGTTCATGCATTGAAACAAAATTTATTGAGTTTCTCTTTTCTTTTTGATAAAGGAAAAACATTTTATTTAGGTAGGATAGATTATTATTCATGAAACGTGAAAATTCAATAGTGTTTACAAGAGGATAGTAAACTAAAAAACCTTATTTCAATTGGGTAATGTTTGAAACTAATTTTAATTAATATATGGATTTATGGAATCAAATTCATGGAAATATTTCCCAAATAATATTAAAATATCACATAATGGGATAATGTTCTTGATGATATTTAACTAAAAATAAAAATGGATTTTATATTCATAACATTCTAAACAGTGAATATTGTTAACTCTTCACATAACAATGTAGAGATTAAATCAAATGTGAAATTTGAGACCATTAATTTAGAATTATGTGGTCCAATGAGGAACTATTCAACAAATGGATATATGTATTTTATTGATGACTTCACATAAATTAATTGTCTTATGATTATGAAATACATGTTTGATTCCTTAATAATGATTATATGTTTTTAAGGAAGTATAAAAAATGAGTACGTTTTTTCTCTAAATAATATCTAGGAAGACAATAAAACTAAGTAAAAAATGCGATGTTTTTATATTATATAATTAATTATGGAATCCAAAAAAAAAATATTACATCATACACACTTGAACAGAATTTTGTGGCTGAATGTAATAATATATGTTTGGTGTTTATTCCTCAAAAAATAAAGGTTGATCATGAAACTTCTGGATACTTTTAGAAGAAAGTTGTTGTTGTAGAAGATTACATTAAAACCAATATTTACTCTTTCCAAATTTTGACATGTTCCAATATGAGATTTCCTTTAAAAAAATATACGTTTGTAGTATCTTTGTGTGTTCGAAAGAACTTGTGTTATCAAGGTTAAAGGAGAAAATCATGGGATGTTAGAAAAGAGATCTGTTAATAGAATCATCTTAGTATATCCTCCAAATGGTATAGTTTATGAATTCTATAATAATGATATTCTAATGATTAATTATAATATATATTTAAATGTTATAGAGAATTAAAAAAAAGAAGTTTCATGTTAGGAAGTAATTTTTAAAAGTAATGATAATACAATGTTTTACAATCCATTTTAAAAAATTTATTTAAATGGGGAATGTTCATAAAATATATTGGTTATGGAGGAAGAATATATCTTTTATAGTGATTGATAACAACATAGTTCATCTCATAGTTGGCTAATAATATAGGTAGCTTTCTAAAAAAATAATTTCATATTAAGGTTAGTAAGTAAAAAAAGGACAACTTTAAGGAAAACAACCGATATATCACTGTTTTCTCATGTTAAACCAAAAGTTATTGAACAAGCCTAGAAGAATCAACAGTGTGTAGATTATATGAATAATGAATTTAAACATATTTAGAATAATGATACAGGGTATTTATAATATATTCCCCAATGGAATAATTTTATCATAAAAATGTTGGTGTTTAAAGAATGCCTAATAAAGAAATTTATGTTATGAGATACAATGTAGGACTTGAATTAAAAGGATATTAATAGATTGAAGGAGTAGAATACGATGAGACCATTTTGTCATTTGAAAGACTTGAAACCATTGGAATATTTCTTGATATTTTATCCCAATGAAAATATAATATTTTTTAGAGATATTTCAAGCCTACATTACTCAATGTTGATTCAAAAACATTATTGTATCTTTTTGAATAATATGATAATTATATTTGGTTGTTAAATAAGGCTTTTTATGTAATGATACTTTCCCTAAGAGACTGGTATTCTAAACTAGAAACCTTTTGATGAAATTTAATTTTTCAAAAGGAAGAGTGAATACAAACCTCTAAATTAAATATCAAAAAGTGGTATCTACCAAAATAAATTATTATGTAGAATAAAATATATTTTATAGAAATAATATAGGATATTTCAATGAATTTTAAAAATGAATGAAGAATTTATTTCAAATTTACATTATCAATGAGATGATGTACATTATTGACCTATAAATTTCTTAAGATAGATATCACATTTCCCTTTCTTAAGAGAAATATTCTAAGGAAATCCTAAAAAAATTCAATACGGGATTCAAAGTTGGATACAAATATACTCATAATGGGAATAAATTTTTCCAAATATGAGAAATGAAAATATTTTGATCCAAGGGAATTATGGAATCTAATTGGAAGTATTTTATAATTTACTACATCAAGAACAGATATTGTTTATGTTGTCAAAAAAAATTTCATGTGTCAATGATCTCGAAAATAGTACGATGTAAGTGTTGGAAAAATGGATTATTATGTAGATAAAAGGTACAAGAGGATTCATTTTAAATTTTATAAGAAAATATTGAATAATATATTTAGTTACATGGATGTAGATTGGGCATGTTGTGTTTCTGATAGAAGTTAAACATATAATGGTGTTTTCTTTATTGGATAAATTCATGGTTTTTAGTACATAAATAAGTATAACTATATCATTTGGATCATAGACAGTGAAGAATATGTGGTTTCTACTCATCTCAGAACCCATTTCATGTTAATGAAAAATTATTTGGAAGATCCAATGTTTGAACTGAAGATGACAATACTTGTTTGGAGTGATAATCAAAGTGTTATAAATATTTTATGAAATAATGTTTAGTATTTGATATCCAATAAAATTGATATAAATTTCCACTACATTAAAAAGAATATGGAAAGAAATTAATTGAAGTTGTAATTGTTTCCTACAAAGATGAATATTATTGATGTGTTCACCAAGGATTTTCCAAAACATTCATTTTATAATATAAGGTTGGTATTAGTAGAGAATACTCCCCCTTCTCAAGGATAAGGTATATTTTTTAGTCCCTTATATCATATTGTTATTTAGATTATTATTGTCAATGGGGGAGAAAATTGGTGTCATAAATATCCTTAAGTTTACCGTATTACATTATTCATAGAGGGGAGAAAAACTATATAGGGGGAGTAATTCATTAATATAAGATTATTATTTTCGTCCAGTGATTTAATAAGGTGTTTTATTTTTAGGAAGATTTATTAAAATATTAATGTTGTGAGGGAAAACATATTATTTTACTTGTGATTGTGTGAAATTTTAGAACAATTTTATGAAGTATATGAAGTAAAAAATTTCATTGTAGGTTCATTCGATTGATTTATCATGTTTATTATAGATCTTATGTGATTATAAAGAATTTATTAAAGAATAATTATTTCATTATTATATCCATTTTCAATTGGAATCATTTAATCAAGTTGAATCTAGAGGATAATGATTGAAGATGTATGAATTTAAATCACTATTTTTCTGAACACACGATCTTATTATTCAATGTTCTTATTTCTTACATATATTTTGATTAAGTGGGATTATAATTAAAGAAAATGATTCATTTATAAGAATATTGAGTTTTATAATGACTTATGTTCCTTGATTTCTAACAAAATATAGTGGGATATTTTTTATCACATGAACTATTTTTAAATATGATAAGTATTTGGGAAATTATTGAGAGAAGAAGTCCCTCTAGAATGTGTTATTTTCCTAGAGAAAAAATACAAGAGAAGGTTGAAGTTTGTGTGATTCTAATTTTTTTCTTTTGTTTTCAACACATACATCATGTCAAAAATCACATTATATAATGTGAGTTGAAGTTCTTTGTGTGTTTAGAGATGTATGTAAAATATATAGAGGTGTTCAAGAATGAGTTTGGAGAAATGTAAAATTTGATATTTAAATAGAAAACACGGCCAAGTCATAGCCCACATAAAGGGATCTAGAACAAATTATGTGAATGGATGTAAAGGGATTCATATAATGTGAGGGGATCTATGTCATATATGGGGACTCATATCATATAAGAGGACCAATTTCATATATGGGGATCAGTGTAAATGTTGAGCTTAATGTATGGGGATCCAAGACAGAGTTGTTGACGTAAGGGTAACTGATGTATAGAGATAAACATAAGTTAATCCATGTATGGGGTTTTTTTCCTTATGTTCACACTGAAATTTACATATTTATTTATTTTGAAGAAATATTTTTTAGTTCAATTACCAAGTTGTTTGATCAAGGATAAAGATCACAAAATGGTATTTATGATTCAAGAAAAGGAACAAAAATGTTCATATTATGAATAAAAAGAGTATATATAATGGAAGAAGTTGTAGTTAAAATGATAACTTCTTATCCACATTGAAATAGGTGTCACAAATATATAGTGACCTAGATAATATTCCAAAAAGAATAAATAATAAGTTTAAAAATAGTTAAGAACAAGTTAATAGTTTAAATTTCAATTTTAAATTCATATTAAAATATGATTTATTATAATGTTATGCAATAAAATTAAATAAAAAAATGAATATCTTATCTTTCATGAAAGATGTATAAGAATAAATATAATGATGAAGAAGTGATGTTATGAATATGGAGAAAAATTTAAAGAAATAAGGGATGAGAAAAAGCATTTTTTTCCCTCTATATTTTTAGAAGATTTACATTCATGATGAAAATGTAGGTAGTGGGAGATGTTATTTCATGTTGTGTTGTTCATTAAATTTGAAGAATAATATTACTAATATATAAGAATGTAATAATAAGAATAAATCATAACACTCCATAACATTTCAAAATTCTATTCTTCTAAATATTCTTCAGTTATCATCTAAAATTATAATCATTTTAATGTGTGGGATTCACTTACGTGAAAATTTTACTAAAGTAATATTTTGAGACATGTAATATGTGTTAAATTAGAATTGATGATCGTTTTTACCTAATGTTTTATTCTAGTGGGTTTTGTGATATTAGATAAATCTATATCTCACTAAGGATAATGCTTCTCATTTTGAGAGGTGAAAATTTTAATTCATTATTCTCCTTATGTTGTTATGAGTTTGAAAGTGTATGTGGATGGAAAACATCACTCATTTTAACTAGTGGAAAAAATTTTTTGATATAAACCTAAAAAGAATTAAGATAACTAATTAAACCCCTCTCAATGATCTCTGATAGATCATATATGTGATTCTACACATTTTCTCAATCCAGTTCAGTTGATTATAAATATATCAACTACTATTTTTGGTTATCTTATTACAGATGTGTTTTTTATAGGTTGTTATAGGCTACAACCTCCCATGTTGTGAGATATGTCTGCATGATACTAGCCACTAACCCATGTCCAATCGGAGGTTTGATTGAAGTGGATATATTTATTTATTTTCATCCTAGGATGGGGGCTTGTGGGTTGGGTTGTGTCATATTGGTAACAATTATAGGATTTTCCTAGGGATGGAATTTAGAGTTATTAGTCATGTGAGAACTAGCTTGGGATCTTTGGAAAATGAAATTAAGTGGGTCTTGAGTTTTTTTATCAGAATAGAGAGACAAAATTATGTGTAGTGGTGGATTTTTTCCTTTCATCACGGCTCTGATAACCTAATAGTTGAACAAGATATTTGAGTAATTATTTCAAGGTATAAGTGAGTTGGAGCATGAATTATACAGAAGCCTATTTTGATCTTTCTTGTCCTTCCTATGTTAACTCATCCAATTATACTCTAATACTTAATATTTCATTCTATAAAATTAATAGTACCAACAACTGATATCTTATTTTTTGGAGAGGTAGTTTCATGATGATCATATTCCATTATTTGGGAGTTTTCACCACTTGATGGTGAGTGGTGAGGTATTGTTTAGGAATTTTTTTCATAGATATCCTTTACATATGATCTAATGCAGTGTCTCTCCCCTTTATTTTTAGTGTGGATGATAGTTCCATTTTATTAGTTCAGAACTAATCATTGTTTCAAATGATTTCTGTTTTCGACTAATCAATATGAGCTTAGTCCTTTGGAAATAAGGGATCATCTATGGTCTAGGGCCCACATTTCTGTCTAGTTTATCATGGAACACAATGACCTTTTAGGAATTATTTTTTTCCAATAAATTAAATTTATTTGATAATTTTTATTACACGTAACGCCAAGTTAATCTTGTTCTACATACAACAAAAAAATAACTTGTGTTACACTTGACACTGAGCTTTAACAAAACCATGATATATTATTAATATCGGTCTTTAAACACGACTATTATATCCTAGACATTAATCATAGAAATATGAGAATAAAAAAATAATTTTTAAATAATTTTTATAATATTTTTATATAGAAAACATATTAATAATATATACTTAATTTCTTTAAAAAGACTTTATAGGTTTTGAAAATATTATTTTCTCAAAAAAATTGTTTTTATTTATTTTTGTGCATGATAATAAAACTATTTTTTCAAAATTTTAGAAAATTAATTTGTTAAAATAACATAAATTTTTTTAAAAAAATTCCTCGATTATATTAGGGTTATTTTTTTAAATTTTTTGAAATTTTTAATTTTATTGATTAATAGTGAAAATTATTGGATTTTAATTGAAAACTGCATTTTTTTTAATTTATATATAAAGTTAAATTATATTTTAAATTTCTTCAAATGTAAATGTATTTCAAATATTCATAAATTAATCAAATTTAGTTATTTTTAATCAAACCTATTTTTAATTTTGATATAAAAAATTTGTCAAATTTTTAACATTTTCTCCTTAAAAACCAGCTTTCTCATCACATCTACGGGATATGTTTTAAATTAATTTTTTTCCACTTATATAAATATAATTCGGAAAAATGGATTCCATATTTTAAATTATAAAAATTTATTTTATATAATAAGTTCAACTTATATTTTGACATAAATTAATAGCAAAAACTGTAAAAATTATGTAATGTGGTTAAGGTAAAAAAATGGTTTTTCTAGAGGTTAAACTAAAATGATAAGGACTCAAAATAACCCAAAAATTTTCCAAATCAAATTTTCTAATAATATTTTCACCGTATATATTATATTATCTATAATATTCCATTATTTCATTCTTCTAACACGAAACAATAATGGTATAATTATTTCTTTAAAAAATAACAAGTTTACCGCTCACCTCACTTATAAAAAGCCACCCCCTATCCTCTATTCTTCACACCCTAAAAACCATTTATATAGAAAAATACATACTAAAATAACTTCCAAAATACCATCTTTTATCATAGAATCCTTATTTTAGACATAAATACAACCTAGGAATGATTTTTGTGCAAACCAATGGAGGATACCTCAAGGATAGGTAATGTTCATCAACAAGCATTTTTGTTTTATCTCTTCTTAAACCTACTTTAACTATAATTATACAAATATGATATAATAAAATTAGTATATTTTATATAATTATATTATTTTTTATTAAATTAATTACCTCTAACCATATCCACTTCCACCAAATGGGTTAGAAAATCATCATTCGTGTGTACAGTGGATTGTCACCTCGTTAACCGATGTCATTCATTTTTCAGTTATCAACCCTCACGGTTGTACATGATGACGTATTAATTGTTTATATATAATAGTTATGATATTATTATTCTTATATAACTATTATATCACACATAACTTCTTACATTTCTTATTTTAGGTATATAATAATGTTACTCATGGGTACAGCGGACTACCGCCTCATGAAGTGATGTGATTCATTCATGCTTTACATTTAATGTAATAAGGATAGTTTTAATGATCATATTTTATATATATGACATAAAATTTACTTTATAATTATAATATATCATTTTCCTTTCTTTCTTTCAATCCAATATAAAAATGGAAATAACATTCATGTATATGTACAACCTACCATTTCTCTTAATAGTGTATTTCTTTTTCTATCACCAAATTTTATGGAATACTATAAATAAATATATAATGAATATATATGATATTTATTTCATGATATAAATTCATGAGGTTATAAAATTGTGATCAAAGTAAGAGAACCAAGAATAAAAAATCAAAACATATGTGAAAAATAAAGCAGTTATTACCCGAAACATAAATTTAACATGGAATTGTGAATAAATGAAAAATAAATTGTCATAATTAAATCATATACGAAATGATATATATATTAATGGTTCTATAATATATTAATATTAAATTTATATTTATTAAATAGGAGTTTCGAATGTTTATGAAATATTTTAACACTTATGTATGGGGATTTTTGTCTCCATTTTCCTTATTTGAGAAATACATTATGTTATAAACCTATGTTCTTTTATGAAGTGTATATACAGCCCCTTTGATTTGAAAATTGTGAAATATTTATCCTCGTTATATGTTATTTTTTATTTATTGATATTCCTTCATGGGTATTATGTTTCAATGTTACCAAAGTTGTAAATATTTTATGTTGCAATCTCATTATTTATCGAGATAGCTTATTATCGTGTTTTTTATAATAGTTTATTGTGATCCATATATTAAGAAACATAAAAATTTTATTCTCATATTTTATTGATTATATTTTCAAGTAAAAATATAATTTTTATACTCTTTAGTACTTAAAAATTTGATAAATATTTCTAATATGAAATGGTTTTATTTATCTCTTCAGTCGAAAACCCTTTTTGTTCAAAAATCATGTTTTCTCAAAAGGTTTCAAAAAATATTTTCATCACTTCCAAAATGATTTAACAAAGATATTTTTACCCATTTTTAATTTTTAAAAAGTGTTTGTATGGGAATAAATATGTATTTTTCAAAACAACGCTTGTTTGGTATTTTCTCAAATTTGAAAAGAATCTCTTTTTAACATGAATGGCTTGAACAGTAGTTACCAATAGCATTAATGATCTATGATTTAAATCATAACTTAAAATTTCACATTGTTATTTAAAAATAAAATCTTTTATTTAATATTTGTAAACAATTTGGATTTTAAATAAGTTATTTCAAATAAAAAAAGAGAAGTTGGAGATGTCTAAAACAAATCCATGTGAAATGGATATTTTCCCCATAAATGTTATAAATGATTTTTAAATATTACATTACAAGTTTTTGATTTTATTTTCAAAGAAAATTATTTCTAAAATGTTTCAGCTATTAAAATTTTATTTTTCAAATAAAATTTATTATTCTTTAAAGAAATGTTTATGGTGATCTTTCAAAATCATTTTCCATATAAGATGGAATCTTTTATATTATATATGATTTACGGGGATTATTATCCATATATAAAATTCTTATTATTTCTCTGAATATTTTATGATTATGATAAAAATTCATTTATGAGACCTAGTTCTCTTCCACGGGTTATACAATGATTAAATTCATATGAAATCTGCTTCTTTTTATATGGGTAATGTTATGATGAAAGGATAAAATTATTATGAAACTATCCCCTTCTCTATAGGTTATGATACGAAAAAAAATTATTAAATCCATTTTATTTCATGGGTTATGATATGATAAAATTTTAATGATATTTTGGAACACATGTGTTTGATTTTATTTTTGGGACAAGTGGGACCAATATCTCCCTCCAATTCATTGTGTAATGATAAATGTTCAATAAGATTAAAGGTTACATGAGTGGTTATCTCAAGCATGAAAAATGGCGTACACAGGTGGTTATCCAAATCCTGAATCAAGTACATTAGTGGTCAACCCATCCTTAAAAATTTATGAATGTATTGGTGGGTACCCTAAACAAAATATTTTATATGCTTATGTGTATGCCACAAATTTAGGTCTAATGCCAATGTGCTGATCTCATGGCTCATTTTATTTGATTTCATTATGATTCATTTCTTATAAACATCTAATATTTATTCCATGACTCAAGATTATGATATTTTATATGAATGGCATGGTTTTAATATGTTATTCTTGTGTTCACATACCCTTTTGTTCAGTTATACTTGGGAATCTCCCTTGTTTAATCTTACTAAGTTTTTTAGATCACTTTATATTATGTTTCTATTCCCCAGGTTAAGAGGAATTGTATTACATAAGATATTTATAAGAAGAGTGTTATTTATGAAAATCATAGTGGGAGATGATGTAGTTTACCTGTGGACTAGTTTCTTGGGTTTCAATGTTTTTAATGACACTAAACAATTTTGTTTTTCATACATCTATTTTTCTAATGTAATGAGTATTCATAAAAAATGATATAATCTCTATCTATTAAAATGATGGATCACAATAGTTGGTATCATGGGATATTTTTTGTTAAAATTTGGAAATTAGGATTAGAAAACCTTAGTTTTATCCCTATTGACATGTCTAAGGATAATTTTAAGGATAAGTCAATGTATAAGAAAATGTCATGGGATTTTGGAAAAGGATTGAACAACTTATTTCCATGAAATTACATCCATATCTAGATACTAAAATTTTATGTGGCTCTAGATCAAATATTCCTAGGGGTAATATCTTTGAAGTGGTTGTATTGAGATTGAGTCGATCATCACCTTGTTCATGAAAATAGGCCTTTTTAACACCTAATTTAACACTCCTCATGGATACTCATTGGAAATCCCCAACTCCTTACAAACCATAATGAATGACTTAAATAAATGAAGACCCTAAATGACCTAGGATAAACCTATGGTGATATTGATTAAATAAAGTTTCATTATTTAGACTTCTTATAAGTTTTTTTCGTGATTATATGGTTACCTATCCTGATTATTGGTCCTTACACTATGATTTTTTGTTTTTAGTCGATGGATGGAACCCAAATGAACTGTGTTAATACTAAGTGCTATGGAAAATTTAATGATTCTCTTCCTAAGATGCTAATGTTTATTGGAGATGGAATGAAAATTATCATTTTTATTCTCACACAAAATTATCAAGCTGTGAATAATGATGGACTTCCAAACAAGAAAATAAGATGAAAATGTTATTTTGTGTTCTTCAAGAGGAAATGTCTACCTTCCTTCAGTGGAACTAATGATCCAGTTTTTGTTGATAAATATATCAGGACTACTGAAAGGATATCTTACATTCTCTAGTGATTGGAACATGAAAAAAATCATTTTATCTATCTACCTCTTAGAGGGTGAAGAGTACAATCATGTACTCTCATCAAAAATACAGGGGGACATGTTGAAATTGACTCCATATATTTGGAAAAGATTAAGAACTTATTTTTTATAATTAATTTCCTATAATTCTCTATACAGTTATGAAGAAGGAGTTCCTTGAGTTAAATAAAAAGGATGATTAATCCATTTTTACTTATGAGGAAACATTTACAAGACTTGTGATGTATTCTTTGGGTATTATCATCCAACCTAAAAGATAGGTTGATCGATTCTTCTATTTCTTAAGATCAATTCTATGATGTGTGTTATCCATAAGATAATTCAATATCTATGAGGATATTTTTCAACGTTCTGTCAAGGTGTAAATGAAGGTTTCAGCTATGTATCAATCTCATGGTTTTCAAAAGAATAGAAAAATTGAATTTAATGGAAAATCTAGGAACCAAGGAGAGAGGAATATTATATTTTATTTATAATAAAATTGGAGGAATAATCATGGTGGAATCCTCTTAAGGGGACTACTAAATTTTAATTTGGGGAAGGGAAGGTCATCGTGTAGCTAAATGCTGATGTGATGGGATGAATTTAGATAATAATATGAATAATGATAAATATCTATAGAATGCACCTCCCACTATTTAGTGTTTCAAATTCATGGATTTTGGACATTATGCTATCAATTTCCTAAATCCAATGGTTAATGATTTTTATTAATGCCAAGAGCCTCTTAAGTCAAGGGACAAGTTTAAATCTCATGAGATCACTATTTATGAATAGGGGTGTCCAACGAAGTGGTGAAATGTACACTTACCATCCACTATAAAACATTTAATCTCTTATTTGACTCTAGATCTACCCATTGTTTTGTATCTTAATAATTTCCTAAGGGTATCAATATTCTAACAATATAATTAGATGTAAAATTATAATTGAAACCCCCAAATGCTATGATGATATCATCTCATCTCTATGATTCATCTCCAATTGACATTATCATGAATGTGCTTTTTATAAATATTTTCATTATTCCTCTTGTTGATTGTAATGTTATCATAGGCATGGATTGGATTTTTCTTTATTTATCTCAACTAAATTACGGAGTAAGGGAAGTTATATTTCATATTCCAAACCAACCTATGATTGTATAGTAATGTGATGATAAGAATGAACTTCCGATGGAGATCTCATATTTTTTATGAGTCTAAATTCTCATTCAAAAGGTGTTTTTATCTAAAATGGTATGGGAGAAACTTGAGATCAATTATATTCCTATTGTGCAAGAATTTTTTGATATCTTTATAAAATAGTTCCTTATAATTCCACCAAAATGTGAATTTGATCTCTCAATGGAACTCATACCTAGTGCCATACAAGTTTTTAATACTCTCTATATAATTTCCCCGAATGATTTGTAGGAATTGAAGATGAAACTCCAGGAAAACCATGGAAAGGGATTCATTCAAAAAAGTGTGTCACCTTGGGGTTCACCTATTCTTTTTGATATAAATATAGATGGATCGATGTGAATCTAAATTCACTACTATAAAACTAGGTTTAACTAATGTTATGAATTTAATAGCACTAGCTAAAAGTTTTGTTAAATACCCCCTTTTTTAGGGATAGAAAAAGCATTGTAAAATTCTGTCTTTAATAACACTTTCTTTTGTGCCGCTAAAGGGGGACTTAATAAGAACTTGTAAAATTCTTTAATGAACGACCTATATTTATAAGTTCTATTAAAAAATCACTAATAAATGGGGTCCCATTACTATCACTAGTAAAAAAAGCTCTGATAAAAGGGGTCTTTATCAGCTATTTTAAAAAAGTGTTGATAGTGTTGGGGTCTTTATAAGTGCATTATTAAAAATAATCATAAAGACCCCCTATCATTTCATTAATTATAGAATTGATAAAGGGTGTATTTTATAAAAATATTTCATTAAAATAATATATTAATATATTAAAATATTTATATTGATATGAATATAATATGTATTTTTTAAATATGTTTTAGATAAGGATAAATAGGAATTAAAAAATTAATATATAATAAATTTTGTGAAAATGATTTATAATATAATTTAAAAAATATTTATTAACTAATAGTTTTTTTATTATTATCATGGAATGGTAATTTAATTAAAATTTGAAGAAGAAAATCAAAAAAAAATAAAAGATATGAACTTAGTGGAAAATGTTACTCAGACGTAATATAACCGTAAATTTTAATTCATTTGACCATTTTGGCTCTACTATATATCAAATCAAATATTGTGATGTGCTCTACGCCCTAACAACCCAATAGAACCCTGGTCACATTTTTAAAGTCTAAAAAAACTCAGAAGGCCTCTAAAACTATGTTTTAGTAAGGGTAACCCAATTATTTTACATTTTATGAAATTTCAGCCACATTTAAGGGGTTTTTTCCTATTTTCAGTGGGGACGGAATTTATTCCCAATGATTACATTCATATTGATATTATTGTTTTGAATATTTATCATTTTTCATATTTTAATCTTATTTATAATCAAATATTTAATAATTCAATCATATTTTTATATATTCAAACATGAAAATTATATTTATAAATAAATATTAACAATATTTACATAAAAAATATATTTATTAATATATAAACCTCATCAAAATAAAGAAAATTCAATTTTATTTAAAATAAAAATGTATGAATATTTAAATACCTAAAAAATAAATGTTTATATAATGTTTATATATATATATATATTACGGTGTATATTTTGACAAACATGTATATATTTATTTTCATATTCTCATATATGTATATGTATATATATATTAATATATAATATATGTAAATAAATATTAATTACTATAATTATATTTATAGATGCACATATATACATATATATAGATGTATGTATGTATTTATAAACACACGCATACACACACACACAAAATATTTTATATAGGTATTTAAATATATATATATAGGATAAAAAATGTAATGATATATATATAGACATATTAGAAAACATAGAAAAAAATATTATAAGGGAGTGGAAAATGTGTGGGTGTTTGAGCTGTAGGTTTCAGGTTCAAAACTCACTGGAGGTTGGGACATGCGTGGGAGTTTGGGATTATATAAATCACTAATAAAGGGTGGGAGAGTGCCCAGGAGAGTAAAATGGGTGGGGAGTGTTTATAAAATGTCAGGCGGGTTCAAAACATAATATCTGCCTTTATCAGTAGGGCCTTTATTAGCAATTTTTTAGCATTGTTGAAGGCCACTTTTAACAGTGATAAAAAAACAATGATAAAGGTGGCCTTCGAAAAAAAAATAACTGATAAAGGACACCATTATCAGTTCTAAAAAAAGTGTGGATAAAGGACCCCTTTATTAGTTCTTTTTTTAGCATTATTTTAGGGGGCCTTTGTCTGTGATTTTTATGAAAACTATAAAAGAAATACCTTTAATATATCAAGCATTATCAGTTCTTATATAGCACTGATAAACCCCTTTAACTAGTGATGTTAAAGGTAATATTTGTAATAGTGACTAATTATAGGTAACTGAACATGATAAAACATAAAAACCATTTTCCTCTTACCTGTATTGATGACTTGTTTCATCAACTATGCGGAGTGAAAAACATTTCCAATATTAACCTTATTTTTGGATATCATAAATTGAGGGTCAAGAAATAGGATATACCTAATATATTAATCCATACAAGGTATGAACACTGTGAATATATAGTGAGGTTGTTAGTTTTTAATAATTCCACTACTATCTTCATGTATTTAATGAATAGAGTCTTTAGGGATTACCTTGATCAATTTATGGTAGTCTTTATATATGATATTATTATATATTAAAAGATAATGGAAGAATAGTAATACCACTTTAGAATTGTAATAAAGACCTGAAAGTAAGTGAAACCATATGTCAAATTTAAAAAGTGTGAATTTTCGATTCAAAAGGTTTCATTTGTGGGTCATATAATCTCAAGAGATGGTGTATCTTTAGATCCATCAAAGATGGATGCTATTGAATGTTGGATTAGACCAACCATGGTGATTGGCATCCATGTATTTCCTAGCTTAGATGGATATTATTGATGTTTTGTAGAGAAATTATAATGAATATCTAATCCACTCACCAAGTTGACTAATAAAGGAGGAATTTCCTCCATAAATATGAATGTGAGGAAAATTTCAATGAACTAAAGAGAAGGTGAGTCATCGTGCATATTCATATATTACCCTATAGTGAAGAAGGGTTTTTAATCTATATTGGTGCATCCAAGAAGTAATTGGGATGTGTTATTATGTATAATGACATGGTTATAGCCTATTGCTCATGGAAATTGAATTTTATTTAGAAAAATTACCTAACTTGTGATTTGGTGTTAGTTACGATAATTTCTATATTAAAGATATAGAGGTGTTATCTTTATAAAGAAAAGTGTGATATATATACCAATTAAAACAATTTATAGTGTATATTCACATAAAAGGTATTGAATATGATCCAGAAAATACTGTTAGAGATAATTAATGATTATGACTTCCCAATAAATTACCACCATAGGAAATTTGACAGGGTGGCCAATTATTTGTGTCGAAATGATCATGCTAGCCTATACATGATGAGGATTATAAAATATAGAATATTTATGTATTTATAATGTATGAATCAAGAAATTCTGATTGAATGGGTGTGATATTATCCTTCTCAGTTGAATGTAAACCTTATATATATGTAATGCTTAAAGAGGCACATAAATAAGTTATTTAGCTCGATGAAAAGGTTGGAAATATTCCCGAGTTTAATATTGATCATGATGAAATGATAAGTTTTAGGAATTGTGTAAGTGTCCTAACCATACAAGATTTGGAGAAGGATTTGTTAGAGTAATTTCATAGTTCTTCATTATATATTTATCTAAGAAGTTTTAAGAGGTATCGATGTTTAAAAGAGTATTTATGGTGGGCTGGAATGAAGAGAGATATTACAGAGTTTGTATCTTAGTGATTCGTATGTCAAAAAGTTAAGGATGAAAGACAAAATTATAAGTGTATGTTACAACTATTACCGATTCTATAATGAAAATTTTAAAACATTGCCATGTATTTTTTCATTGGACTCCAAAAAACATCTAAAGGGAATAATTCAATATGGGTTATAGTCAATCACCTTACTAAGTCATCAAAATTCATCACTACTAAAGAAATATTATCTATGGATCATCTTTTTTAGGATATACATTAAGGAAATTTTATTCTCACAAGTAGCTCCGCATTACATTTTGTTTTATCATGATTTGAGGTTTACCTCGATTGTTTAGGGACATCTTTAGAGAAATATTAATATACTATGGAGTTTCAGCACTACGTATCAGGCTCAAATAGATGGTCAGTCTAAGGAAACAATTCAAACCCTAGAAGATATGTTGAGATATTGTTCATTATATTTAGAATTTGTTTCGTATAAGAACAATAATATATCTAGGTTTTCATACAATAGTGTCTTTCATTTAAGCATTCAGATGGCTTCTTATGAAGCCCTCTATGGTAATAAATGTAAAGCTCCAATGTGTTGGAATGAAGTTGGAGAAATAATGTTGCTGGGACTTGAGATAGGTGAATAAATAGATGAAAAGTTTAGATGCATTCAGAAACACATCAAGGCATCTCAAAGTTAGAAGAAAGGTTATACTGATAATTGTTTTGTGATCTATAATTTGAAGTTTGGAAAAAGGTGTTTCTAAGAATTTAACCATGGAAGAAGATTACAGTATTTAGAAAGAAAGGTAAACTAAACTCATGGAATATCTATCCATTCCAAAATTTGGATCATATTAGGATGGTAGCATATTGGTTTTCAGTTACACAAAACCTCTCTAAAGTCCACAACGTGTTCCATGTATCACTCTTGATAAATTACATACCTAACCCTTCACATGTACTGAACTTAGAGTTCATACCACTAGGGAAATATATTTCTTTTGAGGAACAACTAGTAGATATTTTTGATCATACAATAAATGTTATATGAAAATGATTGAATCTCATGGTCAATATTTTTTTGTGAAAATCACCAATTTGAGGAAACTATATGGGAACCAAATGGAGTGATGTGGCAGATTTATCATCATAAATTTGTATCTGAGTGGTGAATTTTGATAGTGAAATTAAATTTATGGGGGGTAGAATGTGACACCCTATGTTTTTATGAATTTCTTTTAATAAATTTAATTTCATTGATATAATGTGTTAAATGAAACATTGTGTTAGGCATTCTCTATAAGCAACATTAGGTTAGCATTCATTACACATGAAACAGAGTTTTAACAAAACCATGATATATTATTAATATAGTTATTTAAAATTAATTTTTATAACCTTTTCATTAAACATATGGATATAAGTATTAATAAATAATTTTTAAAAATTAGGTATAATGGTTTTATATAAATAAAACAAATTTATAAAAGAAACAATTTTTTTTAAAATGTCTTGATATGTTTTGAAAATACAATTTTCACAAAAAAATGAATTTTATTTCATTTCTTTCACAATAATAAGATTAATATATGAAACTTTAATAAAATTATTTTTATAAAATAATTTTGATTTTTTAAATCATAATTACTAAATTATCATAGTGTTTTTATATTTTTCTTAAAGTATCATTCATTGATTAATAGTGAAAAATACTGAATTTTAATTTAAACCAACCTTTTCGTTTAATTTAATTTTAATTTTAAATTATATTTTAAAATGGTTTTAATATAAAATTATTCCAGTTATAAATCCATTAATATAATTTACATCGTTTTAATCAATTTCATATTAAATGTTTATATATATACTTTGTAAACATTTGAACATTTTCTCTTTAAAAAATTATTTTTTCATTAAATCTATCAGATTAATTTTAAATTAAATTTTACCAATTATGTCAATTTAATTTAGAAAAATGGGGTCCATATTTTTAATCAGTATAATTTTTATTATATAATAAGGTAAATTTAAATTTTTTTCCAAATTAATTGTAAAAATAGTAAAAATTATTTACTCCGATTAAGGTAAAAAAAATTTACTCGGATAAAACTAAAAATATAAGCATTCCAAAAAACCAAAACTTATCAAAAAAACATTTTATGGAAATATTTTGATCTTTTATTATAAATTCTATAATATTCCATTATTTAAGCCTTTTGATAAGGAAAAAATATTCGTGGAATTCTTTACTTCTTAAATTACAAGTGTGCCACTCACCTCACTTATAAAAGGCCACCCCCTCTCCTGTATTCTTCACACATTCAACCCCTTTTGGTTTTGTAAAATAACTATGAAAATAAAATTCCAAATTCTTTAATATCATCCTAGAATCCTTATTTTCTAAAAAATCCAACCTATTAATGACTTTTGTGCAAACATAAGGAGGATATCTAAAGAAGATGTAACATTCATCAATTAGAATTTTTGTTTTATTTCTTCCTCCACCTATTTAAATTATGAATATTATATGATGATATAATAACATTATTATATTAAATATTATTATTATTTTAATTTTAAAGGAATAACCTACAACTATCTATACATCCATGAAATGGTTTACCAAATCACTATTTGTATGTACGATAGACTACCACCTTGCAAATAGATGTCATGTATTTTTCCATTACAAACTCTATAACCTATAAATTATTATATATTTATTATTTATATATGATATTTGTGATATTTTTATTCTTTTAGAGTTGTTATATCACAAATACCATCTTACTTTTTATTTTTTGGAATACGATGACGTCACTCGTGTGTACGGAGAACTATCGCATCATGAAGTGATGTGATTCGTTTATGATTTACATAAAAGGTAATAAGGATGGTTTAAATGAAAATATGAAATATATATGACATAATAGTTATTCTATAAATAAAATATATCATTAATTTTATTTATTTCAATCCAAAAATAAAATGGAAACATCATTCATGCTTATGTATGGCCTACTGTCTCAATGAACGGTGTATTTCATTTTCTATCACTAAATTTTATGGATTAATATAAATAGAAATATACCAAATAAAAATTTTATTTATATATTTTTTAAAATTATTTTTATTTTTTATCATGATCAATGTGATAGAACTAAAAATATCTGAACATTTATGAAAAACAAAGCAGTTATTACCCAAAACAAAACTTTAACATGGAATTACTAATAAACGAAAAATAAAAGTTCATATGTAAACCATATATGGTATGATATATATATATATATGAATTTTTTTTTAATATTTTAATAATGAACATATATTTAATATACATGAGTTTCTAATTTGTACAATGGAATTCAAGACTTAAGATAAGGGATTTTTTTGTCAATTTTCCTTTTTTGAGACATATATTATGTTTTGAACCAAACATCTTTTATTAGGTGAATATACAGACCCATTGACATGAAATATCATAATTTTATTTATCCTCATTATATTATATGTTTCATTAAATCATATTCCATCATCAAGCTAATGTTTCAATGTTACAAAAGTGGTAAATGTTTTATGTTGTAATCTCATTATTTATCAAGACTGTTTGTGATCGTATATATGATGATATAATATTATGATCTATATATCTAGAAACTCATGAACTATTTTCTCCTTTGTTTATTCATGATATTTTTAAGCAATAGTACCATTTTCCTCTTTTTTTACTTATAAATTGAGATATTGTTTTTAACATAAATCAGATTTATTTATCTCTTTATTGGAAAGCCATTTTCCTTCCAAAATCATGTTTTCTAAAAAGTTTTATAAAAATGATTTTAACCATTAAAAAATTTTATATTAAATACATTTTTAACCATTTTTTTATATGTAATTTTTTTAAAATTAATATTGATATCTTTTTCAAAATAATTCCCGTTTGGATTTTTTTTGAAAATGGGAAAATAATCATTTTTTTGACATGCACAGTATGAATAGTATATCCCACTGTCAAGATTGCTAAATTATTTTAAGTTTACCTTGCATGATTTCATGTTTCTTTTTAGAGAAAATATTTTCTTTACTATTCACAAAAATTTTATATTTTAAATAAATTATTTTAACATAAAAAGTGATTTTGAAATTTTTATTAAAAGTATTTTTTAAAAAGTGGATTGGATATTTTCCCTAAGAAATCGTTTAAATTATTTTTAAATATTCCTTTGTAAGTTATCAATTTCATTTTCAAATAAAATTTTTTATGTCTTAATGATTTATTTTCTAAGAACTGTTATTTTCCCTAAAATAAATTTTATTGGTGATCTTTCAAATTATTTTTCAATATAAGATGAAATAATTTAAAGTTACTTATACATTAATGGTGTTATGATCTCTGGATACCATTATTATTCATTATATTCATGGTTTATGTTTATAATAATGATATATTTATGATAATTGTTTCTTTACCATGGGTTACAGCATGATAAAATTCTTATGAAACTTGTTTCTTTTTCCATAGGATATGCTATGATAAAGTGATGAAATGATTATAAAACTTTCCACTTTTCCATAGGTTTTGATAAGATGAAATGTTTATAAAACACATTTCATTTCATGGGTTATGATATTATTAATGGTTTATGATCTTGTGGCACACAAGTGTGTGATTTTCATTATGTGATTGGTTGGACCTATTTCTCCCTACAATTTATTGGGTAATGATAATGTTATATGAGATCAAAGGGTATGAGGGTGGTTATAAAAAGCATGAAATATGGGGTATAGTATGGTTATCCCAAGCCCGAAGAAGTTAATCTTGTGGTTAACCCAATCCAAACATGTTATGAATTTCTTGGTTAGTGGAAACATATTGTTCTATTCTATTGATACCTTTTTGATTATCCACAAATTATCATTGAAAATAACCATTTTTTTATTCTTTGGGATTACGTAAAATCATTTTTCCACCAAATTTTCATAGACTCAACATTTTGGTATTCATGTTGGGTACATTGTAAATGTCAAAGATGAAATCATGATTATGGTCTTTTTTTCTTGATTGAAATATCTTATTTTCTATGGGTAAATATTATTAGGAGATCGCCAACTGAAATATCTCCTCAAAAAAACTCATCTAGGTTCATAACTAAATGTTTGGGACCTATCATGTGGTTTATAGGTCCCAATTCAAGATACCTGATACCTTGATTTTGTTTTAATATTTGTTCAATAGGTACAAGGGAATCATGAAAATTATATCCAACTTGGACAATATGTTCCCCCTCGATGTCATTCTCCATGGGTTAATTACATCCATAGTAATTTCTATAATGTCCATATTTTTTACAATTATTTCATTGAACATTTATATTGTCCAATTAGAAATTGTGGAATCTTCCCCTTTTTCATTTTCCTCATTCTCAAGGAGTATAGTTTTGATATCCATGACCTCCTCAATTTTGAATTCTTCCACCACATCATCATATACTGGGATCATATTCTGGTCTATGAAATCTTATATACCACATTGATTTCAAAGAACGCTCTACTCTATTGGTATAACTACGTATATTTACAACTAGTTTATGGGATTTTAGAGACCATGTTAGTCCATTAATAGATATCATATTTAGGTCTTCAGTTTCTTCCAGCACCAGGACTATGTAATCAAATTTTGTATATATGGATCAAAACAAATTATCACATACTCACATGTTGGTAATATTTTCTCCATTTCATCACAGTTCATACAACATAAAAGTTCCATGATTGTGATACTTGAAAATGGATTTTGAATATTTCATAAAGAGGGATTTCAAATCACCTCATAGAGATTGAATTTTTATCCACTTCACATTATCAACACCTTTGAATTTTTATAAAGATTATCCCATATCTCCTTCGAATATTTTTATGAAGTGATTATTTAAAAAATCACTAGGGCCTTGATAAATTATTAATCTAGACCTTTTCTCCCACTTTCATAAGAGTTTTCTTTGGAACGTTCGGAAGAGCAGCATCCACTATTTTGGATTCTAGCTCAATGTATCAATACTCTATGATTTCCATGACATAATGGGTTCCAATGATTTCTTGAATTTGGATGAACCAATTAGAATAATTTTTCATCATCGGCTTCAGCATCAAATCTTGTTCAATAAAATTCACAATGGAGAAAATTATACATGATTGAAAATGGAAGGTGTACTCTATATTTTTAGATAGTGCATACTATAATTTTTTTCAGAATGGAAAATTTATATTATTTATTTCAGAATTTAAGGCATTCAATATTTTTTTTGGGATTTTAGAGAGGTGAAGATGTGGGATTAATACAAATGGTTTTATAATTTTTTTATATCTAATAATGAGGTGAGGTTTGGTTATGGGAGGAAGATAAAAAGGTTTTAAAAGAAAAATTTTGGAAAATTTTGAGGGTGGTGAGGAGGCTAATTCTAATGGAGATTTTTACAATATTGAATAAGGTAAAAAATAGGGGCATAGGATGTAGAAAATCTAAAATACATTTTGAAAATTTTAATGGAACACTTTTGATTATTTGTTAGACAATGACAATGTAGGAATAAAAATATCACACTAATATTTTGAATAGTTTAACTATTCATAATCTTCCTCTTATTTTGTTTGTTTTAGGTCAGTAGTAGCACTGATGGAACCCTCGTACAAGAAGTAGAATCACCTTCAAAGCCATCCGATTCCATTGAAGGTGATTTTAGGAGTAGTAAACACAAAAACATGTGGAGGCATATATGAAAATCATTGGAGGTGATGACAGGAACACAACGTGTAATAGAAACAAACTGGATATTTTTTATTTAACTAGGAATAGAAAATAAAACACATTATATACCCTATTTATAGGCATACAAACACAAAAAAAAACAAATGATCAAAAAAATTGGAAAAATAAAAGTCCACAATTTAGTTCAGTAGGTGTCAACCAAGCCTCTAAAGTGAAACAGGGCAAAAAGAAATCTTTGAAATTTCCCAGCCACCATCTTAGCAGTAAAGGTTAGTTCCATCAAAGAGGAAAATGAAGTTTATTTTTCAAAAAAAAATTCTATTAATAGAATTATATATAAAATAATAATACAATACTGATATTAAAAATAAATAATGCTTATATAAGTTAGAAATAGAAAAAATAATTAAAATATTAAAATAATAATCCTAAGTAATAACAAAAAAAATATAATATTAATATACAATATAATATAATATCTAAAATAATATATATATTTAATATATAATAATAGTAATAATAAATTTATAATATTAATATAAAATTTGATAGAATTATAAAAATAACTAAACAACTTCCAAACTATAAAATTAACTAAAAATATAAAATAAATAAACTAAATAATTTAATATAAGTTAAAATTTATGAAGAAGTCAGTGATTTCCATGTGCAGTAGGGTTTTAACTTCACTTATACAATAACAAGTTTTAAATCACTATAGATTTGGTCTTTAATTTTAGTTATTATATAATTGATGCTAAAATTCAACTTATGGCATCGTTTTCCATGTAAACAGGCCTTAAAACCATTTAAAAAAAGTGACACTCCATTTTGGAAGACTTTTTCATTCCACTATGGAAAATAATTTTTAAACCTTATTTGTCACAAGACTATAGCACCCACCTCTTGAAATTCCTTCCCTAGATCATTGCCAACATTGTCATCTTCCTCTTTCTCTTACCTTTAGGAACATTTCTATGTCTTCATTCATCATTCTGAAAGGTTTCTCCTCTTTTTTCAAATTCTCTACCCCCTTTTTTTATTATAGACTTTCTCATTATTTTTTGAGGTTTTACTACTAATTTAATTTTTCTTGAAATATGTTTTTTATTTATTTTTAATTAAAATTTAAAATTGATGTATTTAAGGGAGGTTTTTTTAGTAATTTTTAATGTGTTGCTGTAATTTACTATTCATTTAGTTAGATTTAAACAATTATTGACTTCATAATTCATTATATTGACTCTTCTACTAGGTGAATTTACTATTATTTTAATTCAAAAAATATTATGTATACATGTGTTTACATGTTTATGTTTTTTTATATATCATTATATTTTTATATGATTATAAATATGTGTACAAGTTTATTAATATAATTAAGTTTTTCTAATGTTCATATATATTTATATGTATGTGTGTTTGAGTATATATATCTAAATATCTATAAATACTTATATATTTATATATTTATATATGTATATAAATATTAAAATGTGTGTGTGTGTTTATATATATGTGTCTATGTGTGATTATGTGTTTATATGATCAATATAATGCACATATATATATATATATATGTTCTATTTAGTATATATATATATGTGTGTGTGCATTTCAATTTTATATATTCGTGTTTGTATAAATTTATGTGTTTAAAAAAAATTTGTTTAATTTTAAGAATGTATATGTTAAAAATTAATATTTATATCTTTTAATGTTATTTTGTTTTAATATTATATATTTTTATATCCATATGTTTGTTTTAAAATTATAAGTTTATAGGTTTAAAATTAATATGTTTATATATTTACATGTTTTTATTTTATATATATATATATAATTTTTAAATTTATATATTATAAATTTATATTTAAATTTAAATATTCTTATATGTTCTAAATTAACATGTTAATGTTTTAAATGTTTTAAATTAATATTTTCAAGATTTTTTTTGAATTTATATTGATATGTTTATATATTTATATATTTATTTATCTTTATGTTTTAAATTTATATATTTGAAATATATATATATATATATATATTACATTTATATTTCTAAATGCTAAATTTTATAAATATATTATTAATTTTTATTGTTGTTTTAGGAAATTGATGTATTTTAGTTGGTTAAATGCATGGAGAACAACTAACGAGTGTGAGAAAAGGGATTATGGTTCCATAGAATTCTCTAAATGGAATATTGAAAAGAAAGAAATGTTTTTATGTCCTTGTGTTAAATGATTGAATATGTAAAAATTAGAGTCAAAAAAAATTAATGACCATTGATTTATTAGGGTATTAATACAAGTTATAGATAATGGATCTAGATTAGTGATATAATGTGAGGCCTTGAACCCACAATCTCGGAACCAGTGTTCCTAAATTCCTTTTTTACATACCGACTTTGAAATGAACCAAATTGACCAAATTTTAACCATTACTAATTGTAATATCACCCACAAATATTGAATCACATACATTCTAATGATCATTTAGGTTTATAGTATTAGAGATTTTGGAAAACTTTAATCCAATAAATCAAATTTTCTTCTCATCAAATGAACATTTTTTCACTATATAAGAAACTACTTTATCCATAATAAGTATTCAAAATCTTCTAAAAAATTCTCTACACATGGTATTTTATAGACATATCGTGTTTAATACTTTTCTTCATAACTTAAGGAAATATAAAATTAATATTGGTGAGATCAAATACTTTGTAATGGAAAGTGTATATTGTAAGCTATCAATGGATAAACTTGGAATGAATAATATTGAAGGAAATAAATAATAATTACATAATTTTATATAATTGATCACATAATCTTAAAAAAAAATACATGAATTTCATAACAATATGTTAATCACAAGGAAAAAATAAATAAATTCAATGGGATGGAATTTATAATGCCCGATATTTTGATATTTAATATTAAGGCCTTATCCCATACATTAATATTATTGTCAAGGTCATGACCAATATATTATTATTATCATCAAGAACACAACAAAGACATATTCCTTAAATTTTATAGCCATAATCCAAATACCCAAATATTTTATCTCATGAGACCAATGATACATCAAGGGGTTATATAATATCAAGCCCCACCTATCACTTATTTAAGTTCAATGCATTCACCATGTGAATGATATAAATATAAATTCAATGTATAGTCAACTTTCCTCTATGATCAATAAATATACCAATTGAGATAAAACATATATAATTTCAATGCTTTTTAAGTTAATAAATGAACATAATTCATTCAGTTGAATAATTTTTATGTTTAAATAATACATAATAAACTTTCTTGAGTAATTAATAAACAACTTTGTCTAAATAAAAATTATAATTATCTTCAATATTTCCCCAACCAAGAAATTGAATAGTGTTTTATATATGTATCCCTCACACTAAAACTATATAGATAAAGGGGTATACAGTTAAGTTAATAATTTCCACAATCAATTTATTTATTGTATTTAGGTGTATACCCTTCAATCAAAGGAAGTAAATTCATAGTGTTCATAGATGAAATTAATTTGAAGGAAAATTATGCCTATAAAAGAGGTGGATTTGGAAAGAAAAAGGTAGTGATAGTTTTTTTAAAGTTTAATCACCCAAAGGTAACTAGTATGAGATGGTTTAGAAAGTAATACATGGCCAATATATACTCCACAAAATGGAAACGAGTGGTGAATATGAATCACATCTCAATGAAATAAATTTGAGATGCAAACACCCTTATGGTAATGGTAATGTAAGAATCAAATGATAAAGAGAGATAAACCATGAAATTAAATTATAAATAAATGGAATATATTTTCTATACTTGTTGGTAATGGGTAATTAATGAACCATATAAAATAAAATATAGTTCACAATATCGAACATGTCTCGTGGAAATGAGAATAGAGACAAATAACACTCTTGACATTAAAAACATTTGAATCAAAAAAATTGAAGGGTATTATTTCCAATGAAAAATTAAACACCATAAATAATGATAGGATCATGTTAAAAATATTTATAGGGGTATTAGATAAACAATACAAATAAAACATGGTGTATAAAAATAAATATGTCTTAAGGGGTGGATATTTAGATAAGAAACCAATACCTTAATTCTTAACTTCCACTAAAGTGATAGAGTCTCTTGTATAACAAAATTAACTATCTAAATAACCTTTTTCATATCCTTACATATATTTATAACCTTTTATAATAATTATTTATATCTATTATATACATCTATATTAGTTAGTGATTATCCATTTTGAATATTGGGTGTGAGTTATCTTGATCGTTTTGAACTAGTTGCGTAATAGTAGTGTTGTTCTTCATTATTCTCCAAACTTTCATCATTAATACATCATTTACGGCACATAAATAGATAAATTATATTTATTTATAAGTTATTATAATATTCTATAAGTTTATTACCTATGTTATGTGAAAGTGGAACCAATGTCAACTTATTTCTATAATTTTAGAAATCAATGAGGATATTTTAATAATAAGTTAAATATTTAAAATAACATTTCTATAATCATAAAAAAAATCTTGATTTTGTTATTAAATTATAATAATATTATTATTTATGATCCCATATTCATCCATGATATATTTTTATTGGATTTTCAAGTAGGTGGTTAGATGGACTCAAACAAGAATACATTGTAACTCGAAAGGTGAGTATGGTTA
Source organism: Viscum album (assembly GCA_963277665.1). Classification (NCBI taxonomy): domain Eukaryota; kingdom Viridiplantae; phylum Streptophyta; class Magnoliopsida; order Santalales; family Viscaceae; genus Viscum; species Viscum album. The sequence goes on from OY728150.1 coordinate 1,598,575,618, forward strand.
AAAAAGTGTAATATATAATTAAAAAAATAGTGACATTATTTAGTTTCGTGATGTTTTTGAATCATATTTTATATTGTTTTTATGAATAATTAAAATTAATATAAGGAAAAAGTGTTACATCATTGAGGTTGTAGTCCACTCAGTGCTTGATTAACGTTTTTATTTCGAGAAAAATTATAGGTATTGAAGGTAGATTATAATCGGTTTTTTAATAATAAAAATTATATTATATATTTCATGATTAATATTTAATTAAATACTTATAACCATAAAATAGGTGGTGGAAAAAAATTGATGTCGTTGATTCGTGGAAGCATTAGTCTACACAACGCATGCTCATCATTATTTTATTTTTCCAAATGGATTGAAAAAATAAATAAGGGTTGTTCTGTTAATACTATACCACTTAATTATTATAATTATACTATGTTAATAATATAATATAGTTATGATAGGTTTGTAAGGGTACTAATAATAATAAAATATCTGGATTAAATAATTATTACTTTGGGACCTTGAACTTTTTCTTGAAAGTCTCCCCAGAAATAAAGGGATTATGATAAATAATTGACGATGGTAGCTTATGAACATGAAAATTCATTCTAATAGAACATATTAAATAATATAATAAGTTATTATTAAAATTTATATTAAAACATTTAATATATACAAAACACTTTTGTAGAAAAAAAAGTTATTTTTAACATTAAGTGTTCTTAATATTATTTAGTAATAATAACCTACTAAATGATTTATAATATATTTATATATAGGTCTAAAATTATTTTAATTTTTTTTTTTGAAGATATTAATTTATTTTATTAAATAAAAAATTACACAATATTAATAAATCTATTCTTTGAAAATAATTATTTTACCATTATGATGGACATTAACATTAATTTTGGTAAACATACATTTATGACTAAAAATGAAATTGAACATATTAAATAATATAATAATGTAGACATAAAATATTAAATCCATTTCATTTCATTTAATTTCTACATGTTATGAAAACTAATTTATAATATTATTGAATGAAAATAGTGTTTAGAGTAAAATATTACTTATGTTTCTGAAATATTAAACATGGGTTTTATAAATACCACATAGTAATTTTAAATAATTTAATTATTATAAATATATTTATTTTATATAAAAAAATTCATAAACTTATACGTCATTCTTGTGTTAATATAATTTCATAAAATCTATATTATTCTCAAAGTCATTATTTTTCACTATTCACTTAAAATCGATTATTTTAGAAAAATATCAAAGAAAATGTCTTAGGATGATTTTTATATTATAAATTAAAAAATGAAATGAATTTTAATAAAATAAAACTCTATAATTTATAAATTTATCATTTATATAAAAATAATATATATAAATAAAAACTTCTTTAATTGCAAAATGGAATTTTAAATCATTAGGGGTTCTTAATAATATTTTTTAGAAAATTTTAATTAATTATAATATTTTTATTCACTATAAATTTTATTATTATAACTGATTCTTAATAATATTCAACCAATATGTCCCAACTCATTTTAGTTTCATGCTTTATATGGAGAAAGCTATTGAACATTATATTAATTTATAAAAATATATACCAATATCTCATAGTGTCACAAAAAAACATAGTATTCATGAAAAATCACTGAGGAGAATTTCAGTATAAGAAAACGGAATATTGAAATGAATTAATTCTTGATATAGGAGTTGAAACCACTGATAAAATGGAGATTTTTGAATTACTATATAGATATACTAAAAACCTGATAATCCTATGTTGTACTAAATTTATATTGTCACTAGCAGTGTTTATATTGATTGAATTAAAATCAAGAAATTGTTGTAGAAAAAAATGTTCCAGTGAATTAATTAACTTTTTAAAGAGATACTCTCAAAAAAGTAAATAAACTTCCAGATTCAAATTATTTTTCTAAGAAAATATTATGTCATTGGAATTTTTTTAATAGAAAATATATTTTCCCCTAATGAATCTGTATTGTATATGAAGGAATATAAATGTTTTTAAAAATATCATAAATATGGTATATCATTATATTAAATTGATAGAATATCCAACTATGATTCAAACCCTATGATAGGTTCTAAACCTCCTACTAAAGCAATTTATAATCTTTAATAATTCCACATTTGAATCATTTATTTACTAATTCAAATGATGCAAATAGGATGAGATGGCATATAGAGGGGATAATATCATATGGTTATTCCTATGTCACCCAACTTATTCTCCACAATAGATGCAATTTGATAAGAAATTTACTATTTTTTTTAAATTAGGTTATAAATATTTAAATGATTTTATACATGGATGGAATAAATCCATGTTAGAGCCTTAGTAGACAATATATTTCAACACCTACTATGTTGGTATATTATAACGTATCTCCCTACATATGTATGAATTTAAAATATATTAATATTAACATGGTAATTTTTTGACCAAAATAGCATGGAAATGTTACTGAAATTTACTTTTCACCATTGATTTATGATTTTAAGTTTCTATGGGAGGTATTTATTAAAGTGTTTGTTGCATATAAGGATTATTAACCTTTGTGTGTTATGATAATGTTAACAATAAATGGATTTCTATCACATGGAAACTTATCTTGATATAGTATTAAGGGACATAAATCTTTTCTAATTTTTGAAGAAGGTACTTCATATCATCAAATATATACTGGGAAAAAGATCTTCACATAGGTCATTAAATATTGTTTGCAAATACATCGACATTATTGAAGATTAAAAAAGGAGTATAATGGTTTAAACGAGTATGATTTTCCCTCAAAATAAATTTTAATCAAAAAATATTTTTACAAGGTGAAAAACATTGATGTGAAGTTTGGGAATTTAAAAAGGTGAGGTCCACAAAAAATACATGGAATAAATGGTCCATTTTTTTATCTACCTTATTATAGATTTGTGCAGATAAAACATAAAATTCATGTTATTCATATTGATAAACACATATATGACATATTGATTAAAACAATGTCATATATAAAAACAAAGATTAAATCTAGATTATGTGTAAGATTATACTTAATAACTATGGTAATATATTTGACGTTTTTCCCCATTATGAAAAGAAAAAAAAGAGTATATTTACCTTTGGATTGTCACGAGTTATTCAAGACTGAAAAGATAACTTTTAATATAAGGCCCCGGCCTTAAACATTACTTGATCTTGAGTTATTACAAGATTACACATTGAGGATCTTTTCAGGTTTATAATTTTAGAGAATTAGATCATAAAACTTGCATTATATTCCACATTTAAACAAAGTGGTTACATAAAGATAGTATTCATTTTTCCCATCAACGGAAACATATTTAAAATAAAACATGGATTCTTTCTTGACACTTCCTTGACACTATCATCATATCATGTACCTTTCCCTTGACCTGTGAAAAACATTTCAAAAAAAACATGGGATGAGCATAAAAAGCTCAGTAAGGGTTATAAAAATATGGAATAGAAACATGAGTTCATATATACATAAGAATTAAATCATAATTTACCCATAAAACAAAGGAACTTTAACATACCTCATCAAATCATGAATAAGTTATAGAAATCATAAGACATAAAATGTAACTTGAGGCATTCATAACATTATTATGTAGGGAGTGACCCTCTTGGTTACGTTTGGAATACCCACCACAGTAAGTTCCATAAATCTCTTCGGAGAAACCGTAACGTTTCACTCATTTGCATTACCCAATGCATTGGAGAGCTATATCGGGCTCACCCGCCCTTATTTTATCACAGAACCACCCGTCTTCATAATAATGCCCAGGAACGACAACATAATCGTATCACATAAAACATGCACAGAGGAAGCATAACATTTCCACCATTCAATCAAAAGGTATCAATACAACACATTGATATATAAAAAAATTATGAAAACCATTTTCAATACCAAAATAAAAGAAATGTAAAACATGGTATTTATTTTTCTTTTAAAAAGAAGGTATGTCTTGTAGAGGAAGCCGAAACTCAAATAATGTTCACGGTGGCGGAGAAGTCGTTGTCGCTGCATACGTACGACAAAAACATTCCCTTTTGTCATTTAGTAAAACGCTTCGTAAAAAATATTTCTTTTGGATAAACGTAGAAGTCAAAAGAATTTATACACCATATAAAAAAATTGTGTATAAAAGAAAATATGCCTCAATGAAAGGAGATTGAGACGAAGTCCCATAAAAAGACAACATACACTTGGATTAAGGATAAATCAGTTACAAAATTATGTGTGACAAACAAATACCCAAAATATAAGTGCGTATTAAGTGTAAAACAATCAGAGTACATTCACATATAATCATAGAACGACATATTTAAGGTGTACAAGTTTTTCCCAAAGAATCAAAATTGGGTTAAGAAGACAGCCTAACGGCGTCACTTCAAAATTAAGAAAAATAGTTGATGAGAGATAAAAAGGGTATCTCATCACTTGGTCATAAAATTTACATCAATAAGGATATATAATAAAATATCCCAACATAATATTATTTTAATTAAAAGACATAACAAAAGAAGTCTTTTAAAAAGAGGAGGGTGAAAGGTTCCCTTACCGACTTGGGTAACTTTCGAAACGTACACCCCCTTGAAGAAGGTTCATAAAATGAATATGTAAATACCCATAAATGAAATTATATTACACAAAGAGTATAATAATGGGAAGTACATACACCACTCAAAGGAAATGGTGGAAAATGAAGCATAAATCTCACGGGACTAAAAGTGAGATGAAAAATCCCTTACGAAAACTCGGCAGCCTAACGGCGCCACTTAAAACTTCCAAAATGGATTGATGAGAGAAAATAGGGTCTCTCATCATATGAACATAAAACTAACATTAAGATTAATTTAAAATAACATCCCAATCATAAGAAAGATGACTTTAAAAGGAATGACATAAAAGAGTGTACTTAAAAAGAAATAGAGGGGTAGGATCCCTTACCTCAGGTCCGACTTGACTCGATCATTCTTTAATCTCCTGAATAATAAACTTGAGTTAATTTATACTTCCTTAATAACCTTTTTCAAGTTAATTATTTCTCTTATATCACTTATTACCATGTCATGAACACTATGTTATTATTTTAGTTAATAACGGTCGTTTTAATGATCATTGGTACTTGAGTCAAAAATAAACTCTTTATAATTACAAGTTGTTCATGTGGTAAAATATCCATTATATCCAGAATTTTATTCATGATTTATATATCAAATATATCATATATATCCAGTATATTCATGCATTTATAATATTACATCACAATTAGAGTAAATAAATGAAATGCACCATTCATGGAGACGGTAAGTCGTACGTACGCATGAACGCTACTTCCATTTCTATTTCATATTTAATGGAATTAAAACATGATGATACATAATAGTATTTTAATTCCAGTATGTTATCATATATAATATCATTAAATATATCCTTTATACGTACCACATATGGTATTAACGAATCAAATCATTTTGAGGGGGCGGTAGTCCGCACTTCCTAAAATGAAGATATCGTGTATACCCATAATGGAAGCCATAAAGGTATGCCATTAATGAGAAATACAGAAGCTTAAGGAAATAATAAACATATTTTATATCATATATAAATGTAGTGACATCATAATGGCCACCATGAAAGTTTTTAAGAGAAGATTGAACAATCATCGTTTCGTGAGGCATTAATTCGTCATCCATAGAAACAGTATGTTCTTTAACCATTAGACAAAGTTGTGTGAAAGTGTAGATCTAATCTTTAACATAAAAACATCCTAGTATATTGAAGATACTATTTCTGTTACAAAATAAAGTAATAAAAAGAGTTTAGGGGGATGGAGAAGAAAAATAAAACAAAAGGACTCAAGTGAAAACATTACCTTAAAATCGGGTAACTCCCTTTGGTTTGAGCTCAAAGGCTTCCTTGGGAAGACTTCTGACCAAATTGAGGCTTATAAGAGTTATATAGGGATTTTTAGAGACAAAATGGGCATGGTTTGGCCTAGCCAAAGTCTTTGGAAGTGTGGGTAAGGAGGTAGAGGTGGGGACCTTTTATAAGAGGAGAGGAGGGGCACTCTTGGAAAGTAAAGAAATTTTACTTTATTTTAGAATGATTTTCTGATTTTAATGGTCCCACATTGATGTGTTTCTAGGATAAGGTGATAAGGGTTCTAAATCCACCCATCAAATAGGTTGTGTACATGTGTATGTCTTATATTTTACATTATCTTTCCATTTTAATTAAATCGTTAAATAATGAGGTAATCGCTGCATCATCATGGTGTCATAAATAATTTAACATAGATAATGTCTAAAAATTATAAAAATATACTATGATGTATTAAATCTTTTTATCTTTCCAATGAATATTTATAGTCAAAATTATGACTTGTATAACCCCATGTAAAAATTGGTTTAGTTAAACAACTCATGTTTGTGACATTTTTATTTTAACTTTAAATAAAAAGTTATTTATGTCATTTTCCTACCAATGTGGCTCCATGGGGTCCCCAAGTTGACCCATGGATTGTCTTGGTCGGCCATGACGCATCCAATAAGGGTAGGACATGTTTATAGGTCATTTCATATTATTTGAACATTATTTTTACCTTACACTACACTAATTACCTCTAATCGCGATTAAAAACATAATAAGTTACTATTCACCAAAAAAATTATTTTAATCCCATTGAAGCACATTTTACTTATTAATGACAACCATGTATGTTGGATTTTTGAAATTCAAAACACAAAGGTGGTAAAATTTCATTTAATTGGAAAATCAGTTTTTATAAGTACCACTTAGTGGTTTCACTATTCATCAAAAATTGATGTTTTTCAGAAAAATACCAAAACATCACCCTAAGCTATATTTGATATTCCAAATTCAAAAATGATTTATATTTTAAAAAATTCAAAACATATAAGTTACATTAATTAATTTAATAATTAATTCCCACTGTCATGACAAATAGCGTGTTTTTATTAAACAATATATATCAAAAGACTGACAATAGTTTAAGTCCAATTTAAAAGTGAAATTAATTCTAATGTCCACCATTGGATTAAATGGTAGAAATATATTCTAATTTAACTTCAAAACCAATTCAAAAGATAATATAATCTTATAAATAAATTATATTACGGTTTTGAATTAAAATACAACATTTTTCACTACTCATTAAAAAAATGAACTGAATCGGAAAATACCAAAAATTTACACAAAGTAAATTTTGATGTCCCGATTCTAAAGAAGAATTTTATTTTGTCAAATATAACAAATAATATTGTCAAAAATTATATTTACAAGAGGTTCAGCATCAAAAGGCGGTTAATTGACCTTTTAAAGAATATTAGAATGTTTACGCTTAAAATTGGATTCATTCGCATTTTTAATCCTCTAACATTTATTGTAAAAAGTAAAAATATTTGACAAAAATATATAATAATTTTGTAGTTAGTTCTGTTCATTCCATCCATCACAACAGCTTGGCGTTAACTACCATTTAAAATAATATTATCTTATTATTAGAGTGCAACGTAAGATTCCCAAGAAACTCGTTGTTGCGTATTGGGTATGACATCAAGCATAGCGTCCCATTTAAAGTTATATTAATATTTTATTCACAAATATGGATAAATATGAAAATTTTATATTATTTATTTACCTGGGTTGTTACATCCTTCCCCCCTTTTGGGAATTGCGTCCTCGCAATTTTAAAATTCGGCTTGGAAACTTCATTGAAAATCCCATATCGGGACAAGAGTCAGTAAAACAATCACTTTAAAATAAAGATAAGTACAATGGTCACCCGATTTAACCCATACTAGGATTCCAAGTATGAAAACAAAGGGTCATGTTCTGATGGAGAGTGATAGTAAACATGTCTAGAAGAAAGTTAACCATAAGAAAATCACAAACTTGTGATGGGTTAAACGGTATTTGATTCCCCAGTAAGAAAAGTTAACAGGCAACACTTTTGTTTTAAGTTACTCTTCATTGAGGAATTTATTTTTGAGCTTAACTAAATCATAATGAAACATAACTACTTGTCATGTAGACTGTCAACTTTTACTAGATTCCTTAATCAAAATCATATTTTCTCCAAAATACAAGCATTTAGGAAGACTTGTTCACATTAAGAGTACTATAATCAACTTCTTGAGAATCACCATATCCAAAAAAGAGAACTATATATTTCCCATGTCTTTAGAAAAAATCCAAAACCAAAATTGTTAGTATGATATCAGATAATTCACAAAAGTATAATCCTTTATAGAAATAAAATCTATTCTTAATCTCCAAAATTTGTCCAACAAAACCCAAAGTTCAACGAGGACCATTCGATAAACAATTTGTCCATGAAATTCATCAAAGTAAACCAATCTAAGATTGAAACCCAAATATTTGAAGGATTTAGTCACGTAGTCTTCCAAGTTAAATCGTAACATTTATCTCCAAACAACATCAGTTGCTCCTAAAGTCTCGTATTGAAAAGTAATTAGCCTAATCACATATCCTCCATGATAGGTTAATCATTTTCATAAATAACCCAAAACCAACTTACTCTTAATTCATAAAGTCACCTAACTAAAAATAATAAGTCATACTAACCAGGGACTTCACGTAGACCAGTGGTAGGTGATAAATACCAGTTGCACTTTGGTTATGGGTTCGATTCCGGCAACTTGGTCTGACTCAACGGGTTGTCACATGGTCTACGTGTTGTCCTTTTTCCAAACTATATAATTCTCAAATCATTCCCCCAAAAGAGATAAAATCATCAAAAATAACCATAACATAATTTAACCTCAATTTTTACTCATTCCATTCACTTCCATCATAACAAATAGTAACCCATAATTACCTCAAAAGTAAGGATCATATAAACCCAAATGGTTCTTTATAACTATGTCCACAAAAGAACACATAACTATTCCTTGAATAAAATTTTCATATATTAAACATCAGGGTTAAACATACTATAAAAATTCTTCTAATGTAACCCCATCATCAAAAGAGACTTAATACTCTTAATAATTTCACCATAACTCTTAAAGCCCTTATATGTTGACTTCTTACTCATTCAACATTCTTCATGATCCATTAACCATTCCTTTCCAGATTATTCTGAAATACATCTTTCCTACAAACAAAATCATGAATCATATCCTAATATTCCTAAATAGGAAAACAAAAGTTATGAAATAATCCATACCTTTGATTGGTCATTGCCAGTTTCTTCATCCTCAATCGGAATGGCATTAGGTATTGGTAAACGAATATTTGTACGATCTTGGTGACCCCATTCATGAAACTTCTTCATAGGACATGTGTTTGCATAATGACCATGCACACCACATTTAAAACATTCAATTGATCCCTCAGAAAAAACTTCTTTCCCTTTCCTCGAGTCAACTAGATTATTCCTTTTTCCATGGTAGGTTCTTGCTTTATGACCTTCATTTACACATCTATAGCATATTTCTATCACTTTGAAACATTTTCCTAGGTGTTTCTTTCCACATCTTTGACCCATAGGTTTTTGAACACACTTACCTTTATGATTATTACCTATAGATCCGTAGGGATTTGTTTCTTGCATATATGATTCCTTAGAGAAATAACCAAGGTTTGGGTTGTTAATCATAACTCCAGATAGTTGGTTGAGGATAAACACAAGAGTTCTCATTGAAGTTCCCATATCATTCAGTTGCTTGCTCAAAAAACTGTCACAATTTCCTTCACATCCACTGTTACTTTGGTGCCTGCTAGATCTAGCCATTTACTAAAACCAAAAAGGTCAGTGTGAGTATATCAAAAAAACCATCATGTACTAATGAGGAAGATAAACACTAAGATATACTTACTCATTCACTTTATCTAAAACTAGGACTCTTTCTGAAATCCTAACCATTATGGTATTGTCACTTATGCTTAAAGAATACCCTAACCTCTAAAGTTATCTAAACTGACCTTTGATACCAACTATAAGGCCCCAGCCTTAAAAATTACTTAATCTTGAGTTATTACAAGATTAAACATTGAGGATGTTTTCAGGTTTAGAGTTTTAGATAATTATATCATAAAACTTGCATTATATTCCACATTTAAACAAAGTGGTTACATAAAGATAGTATTAATTTTTCCCATCAACAGAAACATATTTAAAATAAAACATGGATTCTTTCTTGACACTTCCTTGACACTGTCATCATATCATGTACCTTTCCCTTGACCTATGAAAAACATTTCAAAAAAAACTTGGGATGAGCATAAAAACCTCAGTAAGGGTTATAAAAATATGTAAAGGAAACATGAGTTCATATGTACATAAGAATGAAATCATACTTTACCCATAAAACATAGGCACTTTAACATACCTCATCAAATCATGAATAAATTATAGAAATCATAAGACATAAAAGGTAACTTGAGGCATTCATAACATTCTTACGTAGGGAGTAACCCTCTTGGTTACGTTTGGAATACCCACCACAGTATATTCCCTAAATCTCTTCGGAGAAACATTAATGTTTCACTCCTTCATGTTACCCAATGCATTGGAGAGCTATATCGGGCTCACCCGCCCTTAATTTATCACGGAACCACCCGTCTTCATAATAATGCCCAAGAACCACAACATAATCATATCACATAAAACATGCACAAAGGAAACATAACATTTCCACCTTTCAATCACAAGGTATCAATACGACACATTGATATATAAAATAAAATTATGAAAACCATTTTCAGTACCAAAGTAAAAGAAAATCAAAACATGGTATTTATTTTTCTTTTAAAAAGAAGGTATGGCTTGTAGAGGAAGCTGAAACTCAAATAATGGTCACGGCGGCGGAGAAGTCGTTGTCGCCGCATACGTACGACAAAAACATTCCCTTTTTTTGTTTAGTAAAACGCTTTGTAAAAAAGATTCCTTTTGGATAAACGTAAAATTCAAAGGCGTTTATACACCATATAAAAAACAGTTGTGTATAAAACAAAATATGCCTCAATGAATGGAGATTGAGACGAAGTCCCATACAAAGACGGTATCCTTGGATTAAGGATAAATCAGTTACATAATTATGTGTGACAAATGAATAAACGAAATATAAGTGGGTATTAAGTGTAAAAAAATCAGATTACATTCACACATAATCATAGAATGACATATTCAAGGTGTACAAGTTTATCCCAAAGAATCAAAATTGGGTTAAGAAGACAGCCTAACGACGTCACTTCAAAATTCAGAAAAAGAGTTGATGAGAGATAAAAAGGGTATCTCATCACTTGGTCATAAAATTTACATCAATAAGTATATATAAGAACATATCCCAACAAAATAGTATGTTAATTAAAAGACATAACAAAATATGTCTTTTAAAAAGAGGAGGGTGAAAGGTCCCCTTACCGACTTGGGTAACTTTCGAAATGTACACCCCATTGAAGAAGGTTCATTAAATGAATATGTAAATACCTATAAATGAAATTATATTACACAAAGAGTATAATAATGGGAAGTACATACACCACTCAAAGAAAATGGTGGCAAATGTAGCATAAATCTCATGAGACTAAAAGTGAGATGAAAAATCCCTTACGAAAACTCGGCAGCCTAACGGTGCCACGTAAAACTTCCAAAATGGATTGATGAGAGAAAATAGGGTCTCTCATAATATGAACATAAAATTTACAGTAAGAGTAATTTAAAATATCATCCCAATCATAATAAATATGAGCTTAAAAGTAATGACATAAAAGAGTGTACTTAAAAAGAAAGAGAGGGGTAGGATCCCTTACCTCGGGTCCGACTTGACTCGATCGTTCTTTAATCTCCTGAATAATAAACTTGAGTTAATTTATACTTCATTAAGAACCTTTTTCAAGTTAATCATTCCTTTTATATCACTTATTACCATGTCATGAACACTATGTTATTATTTTATTTGATAACAGTCGTTTTAACGATCATTGGTACTTGAGTCAAAAATAAACTCTTTATAATTACAAGTTGTTCATGTGTTAAAATATCCATTATATCCAGAATTGTATTCAGGATTTATATATCATATATATCATATATATCCAGTATATTCATGCATTTATAATATTACATAACATTTAGAGTTAAGAAATGAAATGCACTATTCATGGAGACGGTAAGTCGTACGTACGCATAAACGCTACTTCCATTTCTATTTCATATTTAATGGAATTAAAAAATAACAATACATAAGAGTATTTTAATTCCAGTATGGTATAATATATAATATCATTAAATATATCCTTTATACGTACCACATATGGTATTAACGAATCAAATTAGTTTGAGGGGGCGATAGTCCGCACTTCCTAAAATGAAGATATCGCGTATACCCATAATGGAATCCATAAAGGTATGACATTAATGAAAAATACAGAAGATTAAGGAAATCATAAACATTTTATATATCATATATAAATTTAGTGACATCATAATGGACACCATTAATGGTGTTAAGAGATGATTGAACAGTCATCGTTTCATGAGGCAGTAATTCGCCATCCACAGAAACAGTATGTTCTTTAACCATTAGACGAAGGTGTGTGTAAGTGTAGCTCGAATACATAACATAAAAACATCCTAGTATATTTAATATACTAGTGTTGTTACAAAATAAATGTATAAAAAGAGTTTAGGTGGTTGGATCAGAAAAATAAAACAAAAGGACTCAAGTGAAGACATTACCATAAAATCGGGTAACTCCCTTTGGTTTGAGCTCAAAGGCTTCCTTGGGAAGACTTCTGACCAAAGTGAGGCATCTAAGAGTTATATAGGGATGTGGAGAGACAAAATGGGCAGGGTTTGGCCGAGCCAAAGGCTTTGGATGTGTGGGTAAGGAGGTAGAGGTTGGGGCCTTTTATAAGAGGAGAGGAGGGGCAGTCTTGGAAAGTAATGAAATGTTACTTTATTTTAGAATGAGTTTCGGATTTTAATGGTCCCACATTGGTGTTTTTCTAGGATAATGTGATTAGGGTTCTAAATACACCCATACAATATGTTTTGGACATGTTTAGGTATTATAATTTACATTATCTTTCCATTTTAATTAAATCGTTAAATAATGAGGTAATCGCTTCATCATCATGGTGTCATAAATAATTTAATATCGATAATGTCTAAAAATTATAAAAAAAATACTATGATGTATAAATTCTTTTCATATTTCCAATGAATATTTATAGTCAAAAATATGACTTGTATAACCCCCATTTAAAATTGTTTTAGTTAAACAACTCTTGTTTGTGACATTTTTATTTTAACTTTAAATAAAAAGTTATTTATGTCATTTTCCTACCAAAGTGGCTCCATGGGGTCCCCAAGTTGAACCATGGATTTTCTTGGTCGTCCATGACACATACAATGAGGTTAGGACATGTGTCTAGGTCATTTCATATTATTTGAACATTATTTTTACATTAAACTACACTAATTACCTCTAATCGCGATTAAAAACTTAATAAGTTACTATTCCCCAAAAAAATATTTTAATCCCATTGAAGCACATTTTACTTCTTAATGATAACCATGTATGTCGAATTTTTGAAATTCAAAACACAAAGGTGGTAAAATTTCATTTAAATGGAAAATCAGTTTTTATAAGTACCACTTAGTGGTTTCACTATTCATCAAAAATTGATGTTTTTCAGAAATATACCAAAACATCACCCTAAGCTATATTTGATATTCCGAATTCAAAAATGATGTCTATTTTAGAAAACTCAAAACATATCAGTTACATTAATTAATATAATAATTAATTCCCGTTGTCATGACAAATAGCGTGTTTTTATGAAACAATATATATCAAAAGATTGACACTAGTTTAAGTCCAATTTCAAAGTGAAATTAATTCTAATGTCCACCATTGGATTAAATGGTAAAAATATATTCTAATTTAAATTTAAAACCAATTCAAAAGATAATCAAATCTTATAAATAAATTAGATTAAGGTTTTGAATTAAAATACAACATTTTTCACTATTCATTAAAAAAATGAACTAAATCAGGAAAATACCAAAAATTTACACAAAGTAAATTTTGATGTCCCAATTCTAAAGAAGATTTTTATTTTGTCAAATATAACACATAAAATTGTCAAAAAGTAGATTTAAAAGAGTTTCTCCATCAAAAGGTGGTTAATCGACCTTTTAAAGAATATTAGAATGTTTACGCTTAAAATTGGATTCATTCGCATTTTTAATCATCTAACATTTATTGTAAAAAGTAAAAATATTTGACAAATATATATAATCATTTTGTATTTAGTTCTGTTCATTCCTGCCATCACAACATCTAGTTGTTAACTACCATTTAAAATAATTTTATCTTATTATTAGAGTGCAACGTAATATTCCCAAGAAACCCGTTGTTGCGTATTGGGTACGTCATCGAGCATAGAGTCCCCTTTAAAGTTATATTAATATTTTATTCACAAATATGCATAAATGTGAAAATGTCATATTCTTTATTTACCTGGGGTGTTACATCCTTCCCCCCTTTTGGGAATTACGTCCTCGCAATTTTAAAATTGGGCTCGGAAACTTCATTGAAAATCTCATATCAGGACAAGAGTCAGTAAAACAATCACGTTAAAATAAAGAAACATAAGTACAAATATCACCTAAGTTAACCCATACTAGGATTCCAAGTATGAAAATATGGACATGAAGGAAAAAACAAAGGGTCATGTTCTGATGTATAGCGATAGTAAACATGTCTAGAAGAAAGTTAACCATAAGAAAATCACAAACTTTTGATGGGTTAAACGGTATTCGATTCCCCAGTAGGAAAAGTTAACAGAAAACACTTTTGTTTTAAGTTACTCTTCATTGAGGAATTTATTTTTGATCTTAACTAAATCATAATGAAACATAATTACTTGTCATGTAGACTTTCAACTTTTACTAGATTGCATAATCAAAATCATATTTTCTCTGAAAGACGAGCATTTAGGAAGACTTGTTCGCATTAAGATTACTATAATCAACTTCTTGAGAATCACCTAATACATAAAAGAGAACTATATATTTACCATGTCTTTAGACAAAATCAAAAACCAAAATTGTTAGTATGAGATCAGATAATCCACAAAAGTACAATCCTTTATAGAAATAAAATCTATTCTTAATCTCCAAAATTTGTCCAACAAAACCAAAGTTCAATGAGGACCATTCGATAAACAATTTTTCCATAAAATTATTCAAAGTAAACCAATCTAAGATTGAAACCCAAATATTTGAAGGATTTAGTCACATAGTCTTCCAAGTAAAATCGTAACATTTATCTCCAAACAACATCAGTTCCTCCTAAAGTCTCGTATTGAAAAGTAATTAACCTAATCACATATCCTCCATGATTGGTTAATCATTTTCATAAATAACCCAAAATCAACTTACTCTTAATTCATAAAGTCACCTAACTAAAAATAATAAGTCATACTAACCAGGGACTACACGTAGTCCAGTGGTAGGTGATAAATACCAGTTGCACTTTGGTTGTGGGTTTGATTCCCGTAGCTTTGTCCGACACGACGGGTTGTCACACGGTCTGCGTGTTGTCCTTTTTCCAAACTATATAATTCTCAAATCATTCCCCAAAAAGAGATAAAATCATCAAAATAACCATAACATAATTTAACCTCAATTTAATCTCATGCCTTTCACTTCCATAATAACATATAGTAACCCATAATTACCTCAAAAGTAAGGATCATATAAACCCAAATGGTTCTTTATAACTATGTCCACAAAAGAACAGATAACTATTCCTTGAATAAAATTTTCATATATTAAACATCAGGTTTAAACATACTATAAAAAGTCTTCTAATGTAACCCCATCATAATAAGAGACTTAATACTCTTAAGAATTTCACCATAACTCTTGAAGCCCTTATATGTTGACTTCTTACTCATTCAACATTCTTCATGATCCATTAACCATTCCTTTCTAACTTATTCTAAAATACATCTTTCCTACAAACAAAATCATGAATCGTATCCTAAGATTCCAAA
Source organism: Viscum album (assembly GCA_963277665.1). NCBI lineage: Eukaryota > Viridiplantae > Streptophyta > Magnoliopsida > Santalales > Viscaceae > Viscum > Viscum album. Next base: position 1,598,591,745 of record OY728150.1, read on the forward strand.
ATAGGAAAACAAAAGTTATGAAATAATCCATACCTTTGATTGGTCATTGTCAGTTTCTTCATCCTTGATCGGAATGGCATTAGGTATTGGTAAACGAATATTTGTGCGATCTTGGTGTCCCCATTCACGAAACTTTTTCATAGGACATGTGTTTGCATAATGACCATGCACACCACATTTAAAACATTCAATTGATACCTTAGAAAGAACTTCTTTCCCTTTCCTCGAGTCAACTGGATGCTTCCTTTTTCCATGGTAGGTTCTTGCTTTATGACCTTCATTTCCACATCTATAGCATATTTCTGTCTCTTTGAATCATTTTCCTAGGTGTTTCTTTCCACATCTTTGACACATAGGTTTTTGAACACACTTACCTTTATGATTATTACCTGTAGATCCGTAGGGAATTGTTTCTCGCATATATGATGCCTTAGAGAAATCGGCAAGGTTTAGGTGGTCAATCATGACTTCAGATAGTTGGTTGAGGATAAACACAAGAGTTCTCATTGCAGCTCCAATATCATTCAGTTTCTTGCTCAAAAAACTGTCATAGTTTCCTTCACATCCACTGTTACATTGGTGCCTGCTAGATCCAGCCATTTACTAAAACCAAAAAGGTCAGTGTGAGTATATCAACAAAACCATCATGTACTAATGAGAAAGATAAACACTAAGATATACTTACTCATTCACTTTATCTAAAACTAGGACTCTTTCTAAAATCCTAACCATTATGGTAATGTCACTTTTGCTTAAAGAATACCCTAACCTCTAAAGTTTTCTAAAACGACCATTGATACCAACTATAAGGCCCTGACCTTAAACATTACTTAATATTGAGTTATTACAAGATTACACATTGAGGATCTTTTCAGGTTTAGAGTTTTAGAGAATTAGATCATAAAAATTGCATTATATTCCACATTTAAACAAAGTGGTTACATAAAGATAGTATTAATTTTTCCCATCAATGGAAAAATATTTAAAATAAAACATGGATTATTTCTTGACACTCCCTTGACAATATCATCATATCATGTACCTTTCCCTTGACCTGTGAAAAACATTTCGAAAAAACATGGGATGAGCATAAAAAGCTCAGTAAGGGTTATAAAAATATGGAAAGGAAACATGAGTTCATATATACATAAGAATGAAATCATACTTTACCCATAAAACATAGTCACTTTAACATACCTCATCAAATCATGAATAAATTATAGAAATCATAAGACATAAAAGGTAACTTGAGGCATTTATAACATTCTTACGTAGGGAGTAACCCTCTTGGTTACATTTGGAATACCCACCAAAGTATATTCCCTAAATCTCTCCAGATAAACCTTAACGTTTCACTCCTTCGCGTTACCCAATGCATTGGAGATCTATATAGGGCTCACCCGCCCTTAGTTTATCACGGAACCACCCGTCTTCATAATAATGCCCAAGATCCACAATATAATCGTATCACATAAAACATGCACAAAGGAAACATAAAATTTCCACCTTTGAATCACAAGGTATCAATACAACACATTAATATATAAAAAAATTATGAAAACCATTTTCAATACAAAAATAAAAGAAATTTAAAACATGGTATTTATTTTTCTTTTAAAAATAAGGCATAGCTTGTAGAGGAAGCCGAAACTCAAATAATGGTCACGGCGGCGGAGAAATCGTTGTCGCCGCATACGTACGACAAAAACATTCCCTTTTGTTGTTTAGTAAAACTCTTCATAAAAAAGATTATTTTTGGATAAACATAAAATTCAAAGGAGTTTATACACTGTATAAAAAAAAGTTGTGTATAAAACAAAATATGCCTCAATGAAAGGAGATTGAGACGAAGTCCCATACAAAGACAGTATCCTTGGATTAAGGATAAATCAGTTACATAATTATGTGTGAAAAAAGAATACACAAAATATAATTGGGTATTAAGTGTAAAACAATCAGAGTACATTCACACATAATCATAGAACGACATATTCAAGGTGTACAAGTTTTTCCCAAAGAAGAAAAATTGGGTTAAGAAGACAGCCCAATGGCGTCACTTCAAAATTCAGAAAAAGAGTTGGTGAGAGATAAAAAAGGTATCTCATCACTTGTTAATAAAATTTACATCAATAAGGATATATAATAACATATCCCAACATAATATTATGTTAATTAAAAGACATAACAAAATAAGTCTTTTAAAAAGAGGAGGGTGAAAGGTTCCCTTACCGACTTGGGTAACTTTCGAAACGTACACCCCGTTGAAGAAGGGTCATACAATGAGTATTTAAATACCCATAAATGAAATTATATTACCCAAAGAGTATAATAATGGAAAGTACATACACCACTCAAAGGAAATGGTGGCAAATGTAGCATAAATCTCACGGGACTAAAAGTGAGATGAAAAATCCCTTACGAAAACTCGGCAGCCTAACGGCGCCACTTAAAACTTCCAAAATGGATTGATGAGAGAAAATAGGGTCTCTCATCATATGAACATAAAAATTACAGTATGTTTAATTTAAAATAACATCCCAATAATAATAAAGATGAGCTTAAAAGGAATGACATAAAAGAGTGTACTTAAAAAGAAAGAGAGGGGTAGGATCCCTTACCTCGGGTCCGACTTGACTCGATCATTCTTTAATCTCCTGAATAATAAACTTGAGTTAATTTGTAATTCCTTAAGAACCTTTTTCAAGTTAATTATTCCTTTTATATCACTTATTACCATGTCATGAACACTATGTTATTATTTTAGTTAATAACGGTCGTTTGAACGATCATTGGTACTTGAGTCAAAAATAAACTCTTTATAATTATAAGTTGTTCATGTGGTAAAATATCCATTATATCCCGAATTGTATTCATGATTTATATATCATATATATCATATATATTCAGTATATTCATTCATTTATAATATTACATAACATTTGGAGTTAAGAAATGAAATGCACCGTTCATGGAGACGGTAAGTTGTACGTACGCATGAACGCTACATCCATTTCTATTTCATATTTAATGGAATTAAAACATAATGATACATAATAGTATTTTAATTCCAGTATGGTATCATATATAATATCATTAAATATATCCTTTATACGTACCACATATGGTATTAAAGAATCAAATCACTTTGAGGGGGTGGTAGTCCGTACTTCCTAAAATGAAGATATTGCGTATACCCATAACGGAAGCCATAAAGGTATGCCATTAATGAAAAATACAAAAGCTTAAGGAAATCATAAACATATTATATATCATATATAAATTTAGTGACATCATAATGGCCACCATGAAAGGTGTTAAGAGAATATTGAACAATCATCGTTTCGTGAGGCAGTAATTCACCATCCACAGAAACAGTATGTTCTTTAACCATTAGACGAAGGTGTGTGTAAGTGTAGCTAAGATCCTTAACATACAAAAATCCTAGTATATTGAATATACTGGTGTTGTTACAAAATAAAGGAATAAAAAGAGTTCAGGTGGTTGGAGAATCAAAATAAAACAAAAGGACTCAAGTGAAGACATTACCATAAAATCAGGTAACTCCCTTTGGTTTGAGCTCAAAGGCTTCCTTGGGAAGACGTCTGACCAAAGTGAGGCTTCTAAGAGTTATAGAGGGATGTGGAGAGACAAAATGGGCAGGGTTTGGGCGAGAAAAAGGCTTTTTAATTGTGGGTAAGGAGGTAGAGGTGGGGGCCTTTTATAAGAGGAGAGGAGGGGCACTCTTGGAAAGTAATGAAATGTTACTTTATTTTAGAATGAGTTTCGGATTTTAATGGTCCCACATTGATGTGTTTCTAGGATAAGGTGATAAGGATTCTAAATCCACCCATACAATAGGTTTTGGAAATGTGTAGGTCTTATAATTTACATTATATTTCCATTTTAATTAAATCGTTAAATAATGAGGTAATCGCTGCATCATCATGGTGTCATAATTAATTTAATTTAGATAATGTCTAAAAATTATAAAAAAAATACTATGATGTAGGAAATCATTTTAGATTTCCAATGAATATTTATAGTCAAAAATTTTACTTGTATTACCCCATGTAAAAATTGTTTTAGTTAAACAACTCATGTTTGTGACATTTTTATTTTAACTTTAAATAAAAAGTTGTTTATGTCATTTTCCTACCAAAGTGGCTCCATGGGGTCCCCAAGTTGACCCATGGATTGTCTTGGTCGGCCATGACACATTCAATGAGGGTAGGACATGTGTCTAGGTCATTTCATATTATTAGAACATTATTTTTACCTTAAACTACACTAATTACCTCTAATCGCGATTAAAAACTTAATAAGTTACTATTCACCAAAAAATTATTTTAATCCCATTGAAGCACATATTACTTCTTAATGACAACCATGTATGTCGAATTTTTGAAATTCAAAACAGAAAGGTGGTAAAATTTCATTTAAATGGAAAATCAGTTTTTATAAGTACCACTTAGTGGTTTCACTATTCATCAAAAATTGAAGTTTTTCAGAAAAATACCAAAACTTCACCCTAAGCTATATTAGATATTCCAAATTAAAAAATGATGTCTATTTTATAAAATTCAAAACATATCAGTTACATTAATTAATTTAATAATTAATTCCCGATGTCATGACAAATAGCGTGTTTTTATGAAACAATATATATCAAAAGATTGACACTAGTTTAAGTCGAATTTCAAAGTGAAATTAATTCCAATATCCACCATTGGATTAAATGGTAAAAATATATTTTAATTTCACTTTAAAACCAATTCAAAAGATAATCTAAACTTATAAATAAATTAGATTAAGGTTTTGAATTAAAATACAACATTTTTCACTATTCATTAAAAAAATGAACTGAATCGGAAAAATACCAAAAATTTACACAAAGTAAATTTTGATGTCCCGATTCTAAAGAAGAATTTTATTTTGTAAAATATAACAAATAAAATTTTCAAAAAGTATATTTAAAAGAGGTTCTCCATCAAAAGGTGGTTAATCGACCTTTTAAAGAATATTAGAATGTTTATGCTTAAAATTGGATTCATTCGCATTTTTAATCCTCTAAAATTTATTGTAAAAAGTAAAAATATTTGACAAACATATATAATCATTTTGTAGTTAGTTCTGTTCATTCCTTCCATCACAACAGCTAGGCATTAACTACCATTTAAAATAATATTATCTTATTATTATAGTGCAACGTTAGATTCCCAAGAAACTCGTTGTTGCGTATTGGGTATGCCATCGAGCATAGTGTCCCCTTTAAAGTTATATTAATATTTTATTCAAAAATATGGATAAATGTGAAAATTTCATATTCTTTATTTACCTGGGGTGTTACTCTAACCATGTTTTCCTGGTATTAAAGTACCTAGTTGGTGTTTTTAAAATGTGAAAATTTTGGTTTCATTGAAGGATTTGAAGTTAATAGGCATAAAATATCAGGAATATCATGTATTGTGGAAAATAATACTACTGGTTACACAATATAAAAAATTATTGATGATTTTTAGAAAGATTATCACTAATTTATTCTAATTTTTAAATTCCATCTACATAAAATTCATGGATAAAAATTTGTTTAATAAAATTAGGAATAAAGATATCAGCATACATTATCATCTAGAGATGTATTTTCCACCATCATTTTTGATATAATGGTTAATCAGATGACTTATTTAATGTGATAGATAAGGTTATTTGGGATTTTATATTTATTTTATATGTATACTTTTGAATGATATATGAAAATTATAAAGTTATATATTTCAAATTCAAATTTATTGGAGGTATGTATTATTAAAAAACTATATATTGGTGGCGGTGGTTGTGTTCTATATTAACTACTTGTATAAATTGGAGCATGTAGGTCTCCCTATATCCAGTAATTTGATAGTCAATTTTTTATGGTAATGGGATAAATGGCATAAAACTAATTTTAATTTCATATGTTATAGTGACGAAGATAAATTTAAACATTTTTAAAAACACGGGTGAGGTTAAACCATATATATTAAAACATATTACTAAATTTGACGTATGATATCCAAAAAGAAATGGAAATTGGTTAATAAATTAGGTTGAAATTAATTTTTTTCCTATTTTGAAAAAAATCATCATTGATTTGTGTTCATCAAAAACATGATATCATTATCAAGGGGACCATATGTTAATGGGATCACATTGTTTGGTTTCGACATTAACCATTACACATTTTATACAAAAAATAGAATAATAACTGTATCTATCAAAATAGTATAGTAATGGTCATCACTGAAATAGTGCATTTTTTCGGTGAAATGTAAAGACCCATAAAATTCAAGGGAAATTTTTTTTAATTTTCTTTGGGATTTTACAAGAACGCAGTTTCTGACGGCACCTGATTCTGCGGCCTGGTGTGCCCGGAATCATTTTCCGAAGTTTAGCTCGGGTACGTTCAGTGAACGAACGAGTGGGTTTTTCTAACTTTTGAACCAGTGCTCGGAATCAAATTTTGAGGGCACTGATGTAATCGCAGCTCTGGTATTTTCTTATAAACACCTTTTCTGAAGTTGTGTTTGCTCGGGTGTGTTTTTTTAAAATTTTGGGGTTAAGTAAAGGAATAAAAAAAATTGGACGCACAATTTTTATTTTACTTCATGTTTTTTAACCTAAGCTAAGTGTTGGAAGTGGGACCCAGAATATCCTACCCACTTGGTAGGATATTTGTGAGGTTGGTCCCATACGAGCCCCATCGTTTGTTTTCTTCCTAAACCCCCTCCTTTAATTAAGAAATGCACCCGCACCCCCTATTAATGAAGTCAACCCTTGTGTTTATTCTGGTTAATAAACGCCTCATTAATTGGGCGGTTTAAAAGTCCTCAATTAATTCTTTTAATTGATTGTTTCTTTTTGAAATTCAAACGTTGGCTTGTGTGAATAAAATTAGACAACTCTTATTTTATTAGGGGTTGGTAATGCGATAGGGTTTGGGGAGAATTCTCTCAAGCTGTGAAGTTATTCCTCCTCGACGAAGAACACAAAGAACGTGAGGAACGCCGACCTCCAACGAAGGTCGACAAGAACGCCGGATCCTCAGAGATCGACGACGAGATGCCGACGAATACTTTCCCCGTGACGCGACAATCCTCCTTCCGCGACGCCTTCTTCCGTGATGGTTAATTCTTCAACGAATCCAAGCTCATCGAATTCGACGATGTAGGGATTTATTTTAATTTTTGTTCGTGAATTATTCTATTTCCTTTCTTCATTTCTATTGGAGCCGCTTGATACCACAATAACGGGAGGGGGTCGGACCACATGAACACGGTTGACCCTCCTCTCCCCTTTGGTTTTTTGATGTTGTTTGCAGCACGAACAAGGCAACGCGGTGCCGAAGCACCACGCAGAAATTTTAAAGAAAGGGGGAGAAGCGGCGCCGTCACGCCACACCGCTGAAGACGAACCAAGGATGTGGCACCGTCGCGCCTCGCCGGAGAACTAAAAAAGCGTCGCTGCCGGAGCGGGCCGCGGTGGAGGGGCACGGTGCCGTCGCGCCGCGCCGGACGGACCAAGGTCGCGGCTGAGGCTGTGGTGGAGTAGGGAGACCAACGGCCGGTTCCGGGCCGCCGGCATCGGAGCAGGGGAATCGGCCAACGCCGGTCCCGTGGCGGTAGTAGTGGTCCGGCTGGTCAGGGGAAAACCGGGGGTTCGTAACCCCCAGTCGGCCAGCGGGTGCGGCCCCCCGCATGGGGGCTGTGGGTTCTCTCCACGGGGGGCAGCACCCCCCCCCCCTCTTTTCTTGACCATAACGACTGTGCCACCTGGCCACCTGGCCACCTGGCCAGCGACAGCGCACCAGGCCCCGCCGCCTGGCCAGACCCCCAGGCCGGGCTGCACCCAGGCCAGGCCGGGCCGCGCCCAGGCTGGGTCGGGCTGCGCCCGCCAGGCTGGGCCGTGCCCAAGCGGGCCGAACCCGGACCTGGGTCGGGTCGACCTGGTTCGGGCCGACCCAGGGGGTATCGGGTCGGGTCAGACCGGGCCCGAACCCCCTAATACCGGACCTCTCAAGGTCTTTTTCCCATAACTTGGGTTGCGGACCTTCGATCTATGCACCGTTAGTGGCAGTGGGATCCTTGGATCGAGACGGTCGTTTCGGTATATTTCACTCAAGGTTTCAGAGTACTCTGGGTTCGTCCAGGTTTGTTCGTACACAAAACTAAACGGGCCCTCGGAGCGGAAACGCTTATAACTTGAGCTCCGGACGTCCGATTGAAGTACTTTCAACATTGTTGGATTCCTCTTGATGAGAAAAAAATTTTGGAATGCTTTGCCTAAGTTTTGGATGCATTTGGATAGTGGTTGGGTTGGATTGAACCCGAAATCCAACAGGGCCCCTGGAACGGAAAAGTTGATAGCTTTCAGACCAAACGTCCGTTTGATGAACCGTCAGCGGCGTTGGTGATCACGTTGAGAAATGGTCCCTATGACCATACCCTATGAGAGTTCTGGGTACAGTCGAGATACGGCCGGGTTGGTTCGCACATGAAACCAATCGGGCCCCTGGGACGAAAAGGCTAGTAACTCACAAACTGGGCGTCTGACTGACGCGTCGTCTATTGCGTTGAGACCCCTATGACGAGGCATCCCTTTGAGATACTTCTTAGTGGAACATTGTGATACTTGGAGTCTCGACCGGTATCTCGTGGAGCGAACCCTCCCGGTGATGAGCTAGCAGAGTGCAGAGACCTAGTAGCTGGCTGAGACTTAACGACTGCTGATCTATCGACTCAGTGTATTTAAGATAGCCTAGTGGGGAGCTCTTGGTTGTAGAAGCAGAACCACGGTGGTGGAGTGCTTGGTAGTAGCGACAGACCCACGGTACTCAATAGAAGGAGTACCTCTGGAGGCTATGAGGGGGAGCGTTTGGTTGTAGCGGTAGACCCATGGTGGAGGAGCGCTTGGTAGTAGCAGTAGACCCGCGGTACTCAACAGAAGGATTACCTCTGGGGGTTCTGAGGTGGAGCACTTGGTTGTAGGGGCAGACCCACGGCGGAGGAGCGCTTGGTTGTAGCGGAAAACCCACGGTACTCAACATAAGGAGTTTCTCTGGAGCCTATGTGGGGGAGCGCTTGGTTGTAGCTGCAGACCCATGGAGGAAAGCGCTTGGTTGTAGCAGCAGGCCCACAATTCTCGACAGAGGAGGAGTTCGGCACACTTGGTTGTAGTAGCAGGCCCACAATTCTCAACAGAGGAGGAGTTCGGTGTGCTTGGTTGTAGCGGCAGGCCCACTGTACTCAACAGAGGAGTTCTCCAGCAGTCGTGGTTTTGATATCATGAATAAGTATACTTGTGTGAGCTGAGTCTTGATTTTCAATCCTTATCTTCAATAAGTTTGACTTGATACCCTGTGTGGATTACGTTATAGTTTCCTGTGTGGATTTAGTTGTGTTTTCCTATGTGGACGGGGTTGTACATGGGCTCGAATATTGGAGCCGAACGAGAATTGATGACTTAGGTATATGTATGGGCATATACCTAAGTAGTGTTGGATGTTACTTCGTTATTGTATATTTCCTTTGTGGATTATCCTTTGTGGGTTCTGGGAGAATTTCGGGGGTCTCGGGGTCCCTACTGAGTAGCTTATACTCACCCCTTCACGGGCTATGCACGCACTACTTGTGTTGAATGCAGACGATGGACAGCGCTGATCATGGTTGAGGAACGAGGAGCAGGTCAGTACCCGGAGGTGGACCACTGGGCAGGGAGTACTCTGAGTGGACGGCTGACCCGAGGAGCTGTGGAGGCTATCTGTACCCACCATTCAGGTGGGACTTCCAGAGGACGGCTCAAGGCTGCCGTTTTACTTTTCAGTTGTTGTACTCTCCTTTTCAGTTGTACTTTACTTTCAGTTTGGGTTTGTATTCTGGCCCACTTACTTTACTGCACTTTCTTTTGTACCCAGTTTATACTTAGTGTTTACTTCTTCTTGCTTGATCTGTGGTGTTTGTTTACTTTACAAAGGAAATGCCTTCCTTTTATACGGGGAATTACACCTTGGTGCTAGTCGCCAGCCCCTGGCCTATGGTAGGCGGGCTTGGGGTAGTCACGGCACGGGCCCCGAGGGCGGGTTGTGACAAATTGGTATCAGAGGAGTTCGGTTCTACCGCAGAACTCAGGACTCTGTTCTTTTTCTATGTGAAGTAATAGTTTTAAGAGTATTGATTGTGGCTATCAGTCCAGGGAGTCCAGTGTTGGTGCGGCGGCCGACGTATCCGTACACCAGGACCCTGACTTCTGATTTCCGACTTAATGCATGAAAACATTGATTGCATGTGTGTTTCATGTATTCTTTGTGATTACATTGTGTCAGCTCATCAAGTATATTGCTTAACTGTGGTGCACCTATTTCTTTTTAGGATGGCCCCACGATGGTAGCAAGCTAGGGTTCCAAGAGTTGTGCGTGACGACAGCCCACCGAGCGACGAGGCCTCGGTACAGGGCCCTTTGACAGCAGAGGCACTGGTGGTACCTCTACCCGCCGAGCCACCGATGCTACCAGCCCCATCCACTGACGGTACATGTCGCCTTAGTGCAATGCACAAGTTTCAGCATCAGTGACCACCCAGGTTCCGTGGGGAGACGGACCCTCAGCCAGCCGAGGATTGGCTGGAGGCAGTTGTACGAGTTTTCTGTTTGGTAGGGACACCAGCTGACCTTATGGTGGTCCTTGCAGTGAGCCTCTTACACGCGGCAGTAGGGAGATGGTGGAGCTTGATGCTCCAGGTTCACGACAATGCATCTCTCCTTTGGATGGACATTGGGATCCTTTTCCGCTCAGAGTTCATCCCTGCCACCCTCCATGCGGTGCGCATCCAGGAGCTACTACAGCTGCGACAGGGCAGCATGACAGTAGCCCAGTACGCGGCGAGGTTTACCGATCTCTCGCGCTATTCAACGGACATGGTACGGGACCCATTCTTTAGGGCCCAAACTTTCGAGTAGGGGCTAAGGTGAGAGATCAGAGTTTCAGTAGTTTCTCACATCATTCCGACACAGACAGGGGTGTTGGAGCGAGCCCTCTTAGTGGAGAGTTTCCTTGCTGAGCAGTCTCCAGCAGCAGGACCCACCACTATCTGGAATGCAGTAGAGTCTTTTTCAGCGGGCAGTAGACAAATGACGCAGGGTTCCAATAGGACTAGACCTACAGGTGGTCGACCGCATGACACAAGATTGATTGTGCGAGGCACCCGGGGTGGACAACGACTTACCATGAGCGGATAGTGTTACTCCTGCGGTGGGGTTGGTCACATGGCTCGTGACTGTCCGACCCGCCATACGGATGACCAACAGATGAACTAAGGACCTCCCATGCAGAGGAAGAGGTTTGATCGAGGCGGACCGCATGGAGCAGGAGATCGTGGCAGGGGAGCTGGCCGTGCAGCTGGAGGTGGACGACGCTTCGAGGTGTTGCCACCACCACCACTAGGAGGTCCACCCCGACCGAAGAGAACTGGTGGACATGGGAGAGCTCAGCTTCAGGTAGTTGAGGCCTACGATCATGGAGCTCCGGGAGAAGATAGACAGGAGCGGGACTAGCTCCAGACCTGGAGACTTTTGATTATGTTGCTTCTAGCTTTGTTGATGTTTGTTTTTAGATTCTTTGTGTCTTTGTACTTTGATATGCAGTAATAAAAGACACCTTTCTCGTGGAGTTTACCTTCCTGTCCTCTCTTTATGTTGTTACTAAGAGGTTCTGGTTTAAAAACAGTTGACTTGACCCTCACTTTGAGATACCTACTGGAGGAGACCAAGGGACCACACAGTGATGCCGACAGTGTGACTCAACCCTTGGAGGTGAGAGTAACGGTTCGATATCTTGGTAGTAGCGTTGAGGCCTTACAACGTCATCCTTGGTATGGGTTAGTATCATCCATGTCGGGATTGACTGTATTAGGAGAAGAATGTGGTTCATCCAGGGGATGAGACCGGATTTCTCTTATCGGCAAAGAAGAAATCTCAGCAGCTCTTGTAGGACCAGAAAGGTCCATGCCATCCAAGAGCAGATGAGGACAGCTCAGAGCTGGAAAAATGAGAGTGCTGACAGGAGGCGGCGACCTCTAGAGTTCGAGAATGGTGACCATGTTTCCCTACGGTTCTAATCTCGACGTGAGTTACGGAGATGTGGCCGAGGCGACAAGTTATCTTCGAGGTTCAGTGGAACTTTTCAGGTCCTCAATAGGGTAGGCGAGGTGTTTTACCGCTTGACCCATCCTCCTCAGTTACACGAGGTGCATGACGACTTCCACGTATCTCAACTGAGGAGACAAGTGTTCGACCCTTAGCATATCATCGACCATGAGGAGATGGACGTTGACGATGGGGTGACTTTTACAGAGGTCCCAGTGAAGATTGAGGATCGACAGGAGTGGGTCATACGTGGACGGTCGATTCTTCTAGTGCGCATCATATGGCAGCACGGGGACCTCCAGGTGAGCACATGGGAGCAGAAGGCTCAGATGCGTTCTCTGTACCGCTTTTGTAACCCTAGTTTGTGTTAAAGATTTATGAGGACGTAAAACCCTGAGGTGGGAGTAATGTAAAGACCCTTAAAATTCAAGGGAAATATTTTTTTCTTAATTTTCTTTGGAATTTTACAAGAACGTAGTTTCTGACGGCACCTGATTCCGAGGCCCGGTGTGCCTGGAATCATTTTCCGAAGTTTAGCTCGGTTACGTTCAGTGAACGAATGAGCGGGTTTTTCTAACTTTTGAACCAGTGCTCGGAATCAAATTCTGAGGGCACTGATGGAATCGAATCACTGGTAATTTCTTAGAAACGCCTTTTCTGAAGTTTTGTTTGATCGGGTGTGTTTTTTTAAAATTTTGGGGTTAGGTAAAGTAATAAAATAAAAATTCGACGCACAATTTTTATTTTACTTCACGTTTTTTAACCTAAGCTAAGTGTTGGAGGTGGGACCCACAATATCCTACCCACTTGGTAGGATATTTGTGAGGTGGGTCCCACAAGAGCCCCATCGTTTCTTTTCTTCCTAAACCCCCTCCTTTAATTAAGTAATGCACCCGCACCCCCTATTAATGAAGTCAACCCGTGTGTTTATTCTGGTTAATAAACGCCTCATTAATTGGGCGGTTTAAAACTCCTCAATTAATTCTTTTAATTGATTTTTTCTTTTTGAAATTCAAACATTGGCTTGTGTGAATAAAATAAGACAACTCTTATTTTATTAGGGGTTGGTTGTGCGAGAGGGTTTGGGGAGAATTCTCTCAAGCCGTGAAGTTCTTCCTCCTCGACGAAGAACGCGATGAATGTGAGGAATGCCAACCTCCGATGAAGGTCGAAAAGAACGTCGGATCCTCAGAGATCGACGACGCGACGCCGACGAATCCTTTCTCCGTGACGCGACGATCCTCCTTCCGCGATGCCTTCTTCCGCGATGGTTAATTCCGCGACAAATCCTCACTCATCGAATTCGACGATGTAAGGATTTATTTTAATTGTTGTTCGTGAATTCTTCTGTTGCCTTTCTTTATTTCTATTGGAGCCGCTTGATACTGCAATAATGGGAGGGGGTCGGACCGCACAAACACAGTTGACCCTCCTCTCCCCTTTGGTTGTTTGATGTTGTTTGCAGCACGAACAAGGCAATGTGGTGCCGAAGCACCACGCGGAAATTTTAAATAAAGGGGGAGAAGCGGCGCCGTCACGCCGCACCATTGAAGACGAACCAAGGACGTGGCATCGTCGCGCCTCGCTGGAGAAAAACAAAAGAGGCGCGGCCGGAGCGGGCCGCGGAGGAGGGGCGTGGCACCGTCGCACCGCGCCAAACAGACCAAGGTTGCAGCTTAGGCTGCGGTAGAGTGGGGAGACCGGCGGCCAGTTCCGGGCCGCCGGCGTTGGTGCAGGGGAACCAACCAACGCCGGTCCCGTGGCGGCAGCGGCGGGCCGGCCAGAGCGGGCCGGATGGTCAAGGGAAAACCAGGGGTTCGTAACCCCCAGTCAGCTAGCAGGTGCGGCCCCCCGCACGGGGGCCACGGGCTCTCTACGCGGGGGGCAGCCCCCCCCCCCCCCCTCTTCGCTCGGCCATAACGACCGAGCCGCCTGGCCACCTAGCCACCAAGCCCGCGCCAGCGTGCCGGGCCGAGCCGCCCGGCCGGACCGCCATGTCGGGCCGTGCCCAGGTCGGGCCGGACAGCGCCCAGGCTAGGTCGGGCCGCGCCAGCTGGGCCAGGCCGCGCCCAAGTGGGCCGACCCAGGGGGTATCGGTCCGGGTCGGACTGGGCCCGAACCCCCTAATACCGGACCTCTCGCGGTCTTTTTCCCATAACATGGTCTACGGACCTCCGATCGACGCACGGTAAGTGGCTATGGGATCCTTGGATCGAGAAGGTCGTTTCGGTATATTACACTCAAGGTTTCGGAGTACTCTGGGTTCGGCCGGGTTGGTTCGTACACGAAACTAATCGGGCCCTCGGAGCGGAAACGCTTATAACTTGAGCTCCAGACGTCCGATTGAAGTACCGTCAACTTTGTTGGATTCCTATTGATGAGAAAAAACTTTTGGCATACTTCTCCTAAGTTTCGGATGTAGTTAGATAATGGCCGGGTTGGATTTAACCCAAAATCCAACCGTGCCCCTGGAACGAAAAAGCTGATAGCTTTTAGACCGGACGTTCGTTTGACGAACCGTCAGTGGCATTGGTGATCACTTTGAGAAATGGTCCCTATGAGCATTCCCTATAAGAGTTCGGGGTACAGTCGAGATACGACCGGGTTGGTTCCCACACGAAACCAACTGGGCCCTTTGGATGAAAAGGCTAGTAACTCACAGACCGGGCGTCCGAATGACGCGCCGTCTGTTGCGTTGAGACCCCTATGACGAGGCGGCCCTTTGAGATAATTCTTCATGGAACTTTGTGATACTTGAAGTATCGACAGGTAGCTCGTGGAGCGGATCCTCCTGGTGATGAGCTAGCAGAGTGCAGAGACCTAGTAGCTGGCTGAGACTTGACGATTGCGGATCTATCGAATCAGTGTATTTCAGATAGCCCAGTGGGGAGCTCTTGGTTGTAGTGGAAGACCCACAGTGGCGGAGCACTTGGTAGTAGCGGAAGACCCACGGTACTCAACAGAATGAGTACCTCTGGAGGCTATGAGGGGGAGCTTTTGGTTATAGAGGCAGAACCACGGCGGAGGAGCGCTTGGTAGTAGCGGCAGACCCGCGGTACTCAACAGAAGGAGTACCTCTGGAGGCTATGAGGGGGAGCGCTTGGTTGTATCGGCAGACCCACGGCAGAGGAGGGCTTGGTTGTAGCGGAAGACCAACGGTACTCAACAGAAGGAGTACCTCTGGAGCCTATGTGGGGGAGCGCTTGGTTGTAGCGGCAGACCCATGGAGGGAAGCGCATGGTTGTAGCAGCAGGC
This sequence comes from Viscum album, assembly GCA_963277665.1. Taxonomy (NCBI): domain Eukaryota; kingdom Viridiplantae; phylum Streptophyta; class Magnoliopsida; order Santalales; family Viscaceae; genus Viscum; species Viscum album. Next base: position 1,598,607,174 of record OY728150.1, read on the forward strand.
CCAAAATTCTCGAAAGAGGAGGAGTTCGGCGCGCTTGGTTGTAGTATCAGGCCCACAATTCTCGAAAGAGGAGGAGTTCGGCACGCTTGGTTGTAGCAGAAGGCCCACTGTACTCAATAGAGGAGGATTTCTCCAGCAGTCGTGGTTTTGATATCATGAAGATTTACACCTGTGTGAGCTGATTCTTGATTTTCAATCCTTATCTTTGATATGTTTGACTTGATACCCTGTGTGGATTACATTATGCTTTCCTGTGTGGATTTGGTTGTGTTTTCGTGTGTGGACTAGGTTGTACATGGGCTCGGATGTTGGATCCGAACGAGAATTTATGACTTAGGTATATGTATGGGCATATACCTAAGTAGTGTTGGATGTTACTTCGTGATTGTATCCTTCCTTTGTGGATTATCCTTTGTGGATTCTGGGAGACCTTCGGGGGTCTCGGGGTCCCTACTGAGTAGCTTATACTCACCCCTGCACGGGCTATGCCCGCACTACTTGTGTTGGATGCAGACAACGGACAGCATTGATCATGGTTGAGGCACGAGGAGCAGGTCAGTACCTGGAGGTGGACCACTGGGCAGGGCATACTCGGAGCGGACGGCTGGACCCGAGGAGTTGTAGAGGCTATCTGTACCCACCCTTCAGGTGGGACTTCCAGTGGACGGCTCGATGCTGCGGCTTTACTTTTCAGTTGTTGTACTCTCATTTTCAGTTTTACTTTACTTTATATTTGGGTTTGTATTCTGGCCCACTTACTTTACTACACTTTCTTTTGTACCCAGTTTTTACTTAGTGTTTACTTATGCTTTCTTTCTCTGTGGTGTTTGTTTACTTTACAAAGGAAATTCCTTCCCTTTATACAGGGAATTACGCCTTGGTGCTAGTCGCCTGCCCCTGGCCTATGGAAGGCGGGCTTGGGGTAGTCACGGAACGGGCCCTGAGGGCGGGTCGTGACATGAAAAATATAATAATCCCTGATTTAGGCATCAATAGAATATTTAAGAGTTTCTGTGAATATATGGTAAATTGATTATATTAAATCTAGAACTCATATGTTTAAGGGAAACTAGGTTGATAGTAATAGTGGTGTGAAACCTCATAATTATGGATTTACACTTATTGATTCAAAAATATTTAGTTGTAAAGAGGAACCATTTAACATTGTGATGTATGTGATTCATATATTATATATTATTGACCTATCAAAAGACCATTGGTCTATCATTTTTCAAGTGAAATAATTCATTTAAGTGATGAGGATATTGATAGTATTGTGGAATTATATGAAATTTATTCAACTATTACATGATTACCTATAGATAACAATGATTTTTATATAAATATAGTCCATGATATATGAAATGATCACATTCAATGGATATAAGAAAACACTATTTTACTCTTCCAATAATTTAGGTATTTTTTTCTTTTTTTCTTTTTTTCTTTGAAACTTCCACATGCGGCAATGATTTATTTTTTAACTTGATTAATTAAATCTATATATGTACATCATTTCTTATATATTTTTCATTTATTTTTGTACTCATTAGTTTCTTATAAAAAAATTTCGAATAAGCTTGACATAATCTTTTTTCAGTGAATATTTCATTATATTCATCATTTTTAGGCATGTATTTTTTTTAATTGTAGTAGTTAAAAATATATTTATAATTTTTTTAAATTATGTATAGTCAAACATTTACTTATAATGATACTTTACTTCTATCCATATATATTTATATTGAATTTTTTTAAATTTACATACATCTATGTAAATGAAGGACATTGTGGAAGAGAAAAAATCATCTAGGTATGTGTACATCAGTTTATATATATATATATATATATATATATCTGCAATAACTATATTATTTAATAAAATATAACTTGTGTTTTCCGAAATTATTTACAATACTACTGGGGGCCTATTATTGTCGAGTATTCTTTTTCTTTAGAGAAGATAGTACCACTAGTTTATATAGGATTATACATTTACTAAAACATTAACTTACTTATGGGAAAGATCAAAGGTTACCAATTTAATTTAATGATAATAACAATCTATTAATAACTATTGTAAATCATTTTAAATGTTTCATGGTCGTAAAGATTCAAGGTAAGATTATCATATTATATCCTGATTGAAGGAGTATTGACCATGTGATGAGAGATTAGTTATGGGAGCTGATAATGGTAAAATATTTCAACTAATTATTGTTTTCTAGTTGTTCAAATATTATATACTTCTTATGACCAATATTTTATTTATTTAATTAAAAATGAAAATTAAGTTTACTAACAAAAAGAAGTTTAGAAGAGGGGTGTATTTTGTATTAATTAGATAGTGGTATTTTAAAACAAAGTCAAATTATGAATATATTTTTTAGAAGAAAAATATTGAAAATACATGACTTGATTATGGGTATTTTGATACAGACAAATGGAAGAAGTTTATCTCTAGCTGGTAAGTGTAAATATTTTTGGAATAATAATTATTATTTATAAAATCAATTTTTATATATATTTTTTAATTACATAATTTATTATATATTTATTCTTATGTAATATGAATCAAGGATATCCATTCAGATAATGTATGTCCACATACATAGTCACATGGAGGTTATATTTAACTATAGGAGGAGGTGATTGTTAAAAATTTTGATAAATTAAGATCTGAATTATGTACATACTCCAAATAGGTTCAGATTGATCTTCCCTCTCCCTCTCCTTTCCATGAAAAATTGTAAAGGATGAGAATGAAGAAAAGGTGGAGTTTTTTTAATCAATAAAATTATTTAGATGAAATTATTTTAAGAAATTATTTATTATTTTTATTGAATATAAATATTTTTTAAATTAATAACACTAATATAGCATTTTCATATAACATTTTAGGATTCCCTTTCTAAGAATGTGGCATAGGATATCGTTATAACTGAAGGTAGGAGTGGGATTCTTATGAAAGCTTTAGGTAAGATATAAAACATGGTTTGTGTAAGAGTATATTAGGTGGGTTTCAGTACTAAAAATGTTTTTGGTTATCCTTTCACAACATTTATTGAGGTGAAATTCTAGTAAAAATAGTTTCCTTGAAGGATCATCTTTGATATATGGATTGATCAATTTAAGAGAGAATTAAATAATATATACATGTTTACAGATATAGAAATACAGAAAAATCCTATGAAACAGACCAATCTAGATCCTCAACTATCACCGTCAAACTACTATTATTTGCATGCTGAGGATCCAAATTTACATATTATAGTGTAAATAATCATACATAATCTTGGGGATTATGTACATCATCAGTTTATAAAGTCAAATCAAGTAAGAGTAATGATACATAATTTAATTATTCCAACTTCTCTAGTATCCTTTCCTACTGAGAAGGTGGTTATAATTATATAGAGACCAATTTATTTTTTAATCTTTACAACTAAAACTTCTTAACATTTGAAATATGAGGTATGTTTTATTTTTATAATTTTCATTTTATTTTTATTTTACATTACTTGAAAAGTATTATTACATTTAACTTATATAGTAGTATCTTAAATCTAAATAATCACTATAAAATAAACTATAGTTTCAAGAACCAACACCTTTATACACTCCATTGTTTTATTAAGGGTTAATAAAAAATTTAGTGAATTTGTTTATATTTGAGATTTTTCTGAGTTTATGATGAGTTCTCACTAGTAGAAAATTTAACTATATCCATAATTGGTGACTATAGAGTTCATTGTTGTTGCAATAACCTCCACATAGATAGCTCTAATCAAAGACTATGGTCATATCCATTTCCATATAGGTAAGAAAATGTGAAACCTATCTCCATAGTTACCTGACTGTGGGGACGGGTAAATTTTAAAAAATATGTTCCTTCGGGTTTCAATCTTGGGTCTCTTGTATACACCAAAAACTACCTTACCACTGTACTTATGAACTATTATGTATATATATAGATAATAAAATATTTAAATATTATTATTAAATACTATGGCTATGATAAACCATGTCCATAGCCCCTTTATGGCCATGACCGGCTTCGGGCCTTTGTCATAGCCCCCAACCCAGAACTCTACATCCATGGTCAAATGTGACCATTAAAATATAATGTGGGTGCAGGGTTTATGTCCATGGCATGAATCCATCCATGGCTATATAGGGGAAATGGACATGGTCCATAGCCAACAATGGTTATAGGATAGTTCCCACACCATTAGAATGCTAAAACAATTACCCACATGTGTGAGTAAAATTATAGCCAAAATTTAAATTCGACCATGCATATAGGTAACCTATATCCATGATCAAATCTATTTTATGGGTATAGGGGCCCTATTTCTATGGTTAAAGATGATGTGATAATAAGTTCAAGGAGAAAATAATGTTTTCCAGTAGTTTGTGACATATATGAGAGAGACAATATGTTAATAATATTTAAAAAAATATTCATCTTGGATGTTGTTATTGGTGATGAGCTCCTGGTTTCTGGTAAGTAAATTTTGATTTCAATTTCCATTTAAATGATTAAATATTACTTATATTGATTTAATTTATTACTTACATAAATAGGTATCTCTACACTATTTTCATACAAAATTAGAGAAATTTCATTTGTAATTTTATAGATCCATAATACATTTCAACATTTTTACAATACCTAGGGAAGACTACTAGAGTTTAGAATATTTCAAAAAGATTGATAAATATGGATATTAACTGTTAGTCCTTTCATTCCTTGATTTGTACGAATACTTATATAATTACAAAATAATATAAAATAGAATGGAATCCATGCTTAAATTTTAATATTGTAGTAGACATGTATTTTTTACATATTATATCCATATAAATGTACAACATATTGGTTATTCTTCTTATTGGGTGATGTTCATGAAAAAATTTCAGTTTTATTGATTTCATAATTTCTATTCAATTCTATTAGTTTTTTAAAATTAAATTTTTCATGTTTCATGTGTTTGGTAATTGAAATATAAAACTATAACTATTAATTTATGTTTTTTAGAAAGTTATACTTATCAACATAGAATAAAAATGAAATTTATTATGTTTTTTGTATAGGAAGATAACTTTTATATTAGTTAATAAATTCTATTTATTGCATATATTTATAGTGTTTCTTATTTTAAAATTGTTGATTTCTAACCATAGTATCCTCATTCAAGAGAAAATATCAAATGTCTTTAATATGTTTTATGATTTATTTTTGAGATTTTCATGATGAAAATAATGATTTATTTTCACAATATTAGTCCCATTAAATTTTTTATATTTTAAACCAATATGTTGTACTATTAATTTTATAATATTTATTATTTTTTGTAGATTTTAATGATGCTTCAACATATTTTATATATGAAATAAACCACCATCAATGAATATTTATAGACAATTTTACAGGTTTGATTAATTTATATATGTATATCTAAAAGTTTCTTGTGCGTGTATTGTCTTTGTAAATGATGTTGTAGTAAAATTTGCAATGAATTTATATCTATTATTTTCACTTCTTGTACAACTGGATTTCTATTTACAGGAAATGGGGTATTGTATATACATTTTTTAAAAGAATAGTTTTAAACATTAGTTTTAATAATATTAATTGTTTTAATTTCTTGTATAAGTATTTTGGGTCCTTCTTTAAACATAGGTTATTATAATAATCAATGTTCAGAGATTCTTTCCACATTGGTTTTTATAACCAATGTTGAATTAATATTTACATCAATTTTGTTCATGTATGTTTTTAACCAATTTAAAAAACAAATAATTAATATTAATTTAAAGTGGAATTTTTCTTGTAGTATGTACTCAATATTATTGGGTAACTAAATGTCTTGGAGAGATTGACATCACTGGTCATGAATGATATATCCATGTACATAACTCCACAATCTCCACAAGAAAGGTTCCAACCATTTATTAAGAATTATAACAAGAATAATGTTATCAAAAGTTTACTTGATCCCCTTCATATATTAAGGATTTCTAAGTAGATCATGTGGGGTTTAATCTCGAGTTCCACAATATTGGTATAGAAAATAATGGGTTGAAGTAATTGGAGAGCCTACACCATATTCTAAAATTAATAATGGATCTTCCAAGTAAGGGTAGTGTTTCCATTAGGAACATTTAGACATTGGAGATTAAATTTCCCATAATTTCTGAAGGGATGTAAGAATCTATGTGGAGATTCTATGTTAGGTATTAATATTATAGAATTCCATTCTTCTATTTTTAAGAGTTTATATTACCAACTATACATTAAGATATTGTTATGGATATACATAGAAGTTCAAAATTAATTCTTGATTTATAGTTATAGTTGAATCATGAATTTAAGTGATGAAGAAATGGTTTGATACATACAAGAGTATGATGTAATGGAATACAATATCAATTAACCTGAATGTCCCGAAGGCCTTCATTTTTATTTATTTTTGATAACCTCCTTTCAAGGGATGAGGGGGGACCCTTAAAAGACCTATAGTATTAGAGATTAAATGGCCCATAGGCTTAAGAAATTACATGACCTGAGGGTATTAGAGAATTAAACCAGAATATAACTACAAAGAACTGCTCATCCCTACTTCTGCATCATGATGATAGCTCTCTACCTTTGCATAGCCATCTGGATAGGCTTCATGCGCAAGAAAAGGTTGGTCTCGATGGTGTGGTCATACCCTCTCATTCTTCCAAGTCTATCTAGTTCTGCTCTGGTGAGTGCACATTCTTTGAATCCTCATCTAGGGCTACTCCTTTTTATAGAGTCTATCAGGGGAAACTGCCCTTATTATGTGGCTAAAAGGCCTTGAGGTTGCCAAAATGCCTTAAAGGTTGCCCAAAATCCTTACTGACCTAAAGGCACGGGTGGTCCGAAGGCCATAAGGAATCCAATCCCAACAATATCCATTAGATATAAATAAAAAATGTTTATTTTCATCTTATTTTCTCTTATATGATAGGATAATTTTTTATAAATAATGAGAAGCTATAATAAATATTATATGATAGTTTTAATACATACATTTTATGAATCATTGGATTCTATTACATGTTTTAATAGAATATGAGGATTAAAATGTGTTTTCCAAGATAAAAGAGTTTATCTAATATATTTATTAAAATATGAGGGATATGATCTCACCACCCTTCCATGGAAATTTTTAAAAAAAAATTATACTTTTTAGAATATTGATCCAAACACATAGAATACCATAAAATATATGGGGGTTAATATTTTATTTTCTAAATATTCCCACAAAGGTGATAACTGTTATTTCTTAAATCGAAAAAAATTTTATATATTAAAAATATCACGGAGAAAATCTATTTTTTAGGAGGCTGGTGGGAGTATGTTTCAATATAAATATGTTTAAATAATAAAAACTAAATGTTTAAACCACTCTAACTCAATGTAAAATTTTTTTTATATATTAATAGAGTTGAGGATTTTTGTGGTAGAGAATGATCTTAATGTAAAAAAGTTACATTTAAAAATTTTCACCAAATGACCTCAAATAAAAGTTAAAATTGGAAAAGTTCTATAATGATGATGATGAACATAAAAATATTAGTAAGTAGAAAAACTTTTATTAGCATCATAACATTTTTTCAAATAAAGTGGTTTGAATATCATATTAAAATAGTTGAAAATCAGGATTATAAATCCTAATATTATAATTATTCAAATAATATTTTTATATATGTTACTCATTTAAGGACTCTGGTGGGAGTTTTATCTGATAAATACATAGATATATAGCATGGATTATATAGTAATGTAATATGTTTAATAAAATCCAAAATTATAGAAAACATAAGGCCTCACAGGAAATCTATCATATAGGATTTGATTATCTAGGTTCTTGTGTATGGTTTTATTAATATTATTAATGGATTTAAAGAATATAAAATATATCAAGTTATATAAAAAAGATAGTCAATAGTTTATCATAATTAAAATTTTTCTGCATATATTCATGAAGTAGAATAATAATTCACCTCTAAAAGTGTATCTTTGAGTTGTCTCTAATTAGTATTCATTGTGGAGTATTATAGATTGTGATGAAATGTTAATATTACCTAGGTTTCCTTTTTTATAGAGTTAACAAAATTACTTATAAGGCAAAAAAAGTTTGGTGTGATGAATGACCCACTACATAGGGTATACAAGTGGTGTATAATGATGTGTTTTAGAGGGGATAACAATTATCTAACTGTTGTTAAAACCATAAAACATAACATATCCTATCACAATATTATTCCATTTATTTACACTTGATAAAAATAATGGATAATGGTGTAACTTTCCTCTATTGATCTGATGTTTTTCATAATAATATAAAAGAGTTATACAATAATCATTGAAAAATAACCATTGAGCTTCTTCTTTATCGGGTATCTATAGGATATACCAATCTCCCAATACTTGTGAAGAAATTTCTCTTATCCACAATCTTCTAGAACCTTTATATTAAATTATAAAATTATATGATGGCTATGGAGAAATTATACCTTATAGTTTATATGATGGAATAATGATCAAGTAACTGTATCACGATCTTAGTCACCATTTATGGGCATAAAGGATGCTCCTCAATATTCTATAATGTTTCTTTAAAATTTGATAATAAAGGTGAATGGTTTGTAACTCAATGACCATTATTTATGAAACACTAAAATTTTAAACATTTCATATTCATCATCACTCCATTGAATATCATCTAATGATATTCTTAATTGAATATGATACCTTTGGGTTAAATAAATATTACCAATCCATGCATTATTATATAATACATAAAATTCCAAGGACACCACCATAATGTGTTTACTTTCACTATATTATGTTTAATCCTAATAAAAATTATGACATGGTCTAAAATTCTATTTCATGGTTTTTCCGTTAGTGTAAATTTTCATTAATCCATTACTTTCACATAATACACATATATTTATCACACTATTCCTGTATGTCACATCATATGTAACAACTTCTAAAACAATATAAAAAACACCTTTTGAATATCTTCCAAAACTCCTTTTCAAAAAATATATCATTCCCTCTCACAATATGTTAAATCATATGTAATAACTTGAGAAAATATATCCAAATACGTTTTTAAATATCCTTCACAACACTTTGGTGGTAGTTCTAAAAGTATTATATAAACACTTTATATCAAAACTATATCCTTATCCACACAACCATAGAGTGTGACCCCATCGGCCATTGTATAATTGACACTAACTATGAATTCCCTAATACATAACTATAAGTAAATAGCGTTCTCTAGTAAAGTTTCAATTCTACTCAAAATAAAAAGTTATCTAGCATGATATTTATCAAAAACATGTATCTATAAATCTATGTGTAATAGTTGTATCATATATAAGTATGTATAATCATATAATTCATTTATCCATGATATTAAGATACTATAGGACACAAATTATTTAAATCCCATATAGTTTACTCATATATTATCAATTCCTTAAGTATAGAATGACCAAATTGATGAACACATGACATGTCATTCCCCTAATTAGAAGTTTACATCACATTCCCCTCATCCAAATAGATAATAACAACCTAGGTATAATATCTCCACATGGACATAAACTTGCTCAATCTACCTCAATATAGGTATTTGATGTCATACTCATTATATGAGAGGAAAATTCCCATCTTAGTAAAGCCTTAATCGATGACAAGATCAAAAAAATACCCAACCACCCCAGATTAACTCTTCCTTAAGGTTGACATTATAAAGTTATCAAAGTATGAAGTTTCTTATTCTAAGTATCTTTACAACTTCAGGTATAGGGATTCAACATGAAACATTCACCATTAGAATAATAGATACATAGTCTGTGATACACCATATTGTATACATGATGGTTGATCTAGAATAAAAAGATTGTTTTATATCACAAGATCATATTTTTTATCTCTATAAGAAATATTACCCATGCTAACCTAAACATTTCATCAGACAATAATAATTCATGATGAACATTAGTTGGGGATAACTCAAATTCATACTTTGAGGGGTCAATTATTATTTTACTATACAAGTACATGTAGTCAACAAGAAATAATGATAAAGTATGGGCTGACTTTTGTATAACATGGTACATTTTATATTATTAAACACCTTAATAACACTAAAAAACCTATATAAGAATTTTTTTAATAATAGGAAATATTATAGACCTCTATAGAGGCCTTATTATCACTATACTTTTAAGGTTTTGTAAAACTCATAATATCTCTATCTAATTCCTTTCACATATCCATGTGATCATCAGATAATATCCTCCAACTAAACTCTTTTAGTGTGTAACATATATGAAGAAATAATTTTTTAAAATGGTGTGATTAAGAATCATATTCCTATTGATTAACTTCCTAAACATTGTATCGAAACTTATTTACTTCAAAACAACCAGTGTTACGATATTAATATCCTTTTTGTTATACTTAAATCTCATTATAAATTCATCACCATCATCTTGGAACTTTTATATGAAAATTATATTTGAGATCATTTGGTAACTAAATATAAATATTTATATTAATATTTATTACCAATACATCCTAAAATCTTTTAGGATATAAAGTGACTTTTAATTTTGAGTATGACTAGTCTAATATTTTATTTATTATCCTTCGAACTTTTCTAAGTCCCAACATACTCCCACTGGCCTCTTAGAAACTATATTCTCTCCATAATATCATTTTATCCAACACAAGTATTTTTTTTTTGAAAATATAAATTTATTTCCTTTTGTTGGAATTTTCAACAAAAAATTGCAAATAACTATATAGTATTCTATGTGTTTTGAGAGATATTATGAAAAAATCTTATTTTTTAAAATATAACATTGGGTTATGGAGAGATTATATCTCTCTTATTTTAAAAAAATTAATAATATCTATTATCCTCGCTAAAACTCCTTTTATCTTAGATAAAACCCATTTAATCATTATATCCTTTTCAAATATGTTATTGAATCTGATGAATCATAAATCATGTGTATCAAAGATATTATATCATTTATTAATAAAAAATATTTTTAAAAATAATAATGTGATACAACAAAAATCATTTATTAAAACCCATATTAACATTGAAGTAGAAAAATATACCCATCTTGTTTATGTAGAAACACTTTGTTTCATCATATGAATGCACACTTAATATTGTATTCATAAACACTTCGCCATTTTTGAACACCTATATATATTCACAAAATTTTTAATTTATAACTGGTATTATATATCTTTTAAAATAGAAAATTCTTATTTTATAAAATTAATTCGTGGTATGGATTTTCCATGGAGTTTCTTACACCCCTTCAAGTATTCTAGAAAATTCCTCCTCTAGTAACCTAGTTCTCCATAATAGAAGCATTTCCCCTCCTTTATAAATCCTCTATTAGATTTCAATAACCAATAATAGCTATTGGACCATTTTATATTCTTCTTTTAGCATTAAACATTACCCTTTGTACTGTTAATACTATAATAGAGCACAGACCACCCATGTTTCGCAAATAAATCCTCAACATCACGTAAAATTTTATCAAATTCATTCAAGTTATTGTTTATAATTAATTATTAGAAATTTTATAGTAATTATTGTAAACTGAATTCCATATATATATATATATATAATACCTTAATGTAAACCCTAGACTCTCCATGTCATTAAAAAAACCAATCACATTGATTAAATGAGTATACATTGATGTTCCATTGAATATCTTTCATCAAAAAATGACTTTGAATCCTCATGTCTCTCATGCATTACTTTTTCTTGATAAAGCCTTTTTAAGTGGTCTATAATATTGAAAACATCCATGTTTTAAAGTTATTTTTTCAACTTAGGATCCATGGATACAATCATGAGAATGGAGGCATCAAGTGAATCCTTCATGTGATTATCATAAACTTATAGATCCATTTGTTGAATGACTTCACTAATCGGCTGTATAGGAAGTTGTTTTCTAAACACATAAAATTTTCCCTCTTTATTAATAACTATTCTTAAGATTTCATACCAGTAATTAGTATTTAAGGTTTTTAAGATTATCCTTTTACAATATTGATCTCAAAATCATGTTAAATGTTGCTGATTTAATTATATCTACAACATATTCTTTTATCATGTGAGTATCATGTTTTAAATTCATTTAATAAGGGATTTTATAAAATTTTATCCCACTAAAATGATGGACCCTTTAAATTACATAATATCTATTAGTGGGAAAAGATCTATTCTTAATTAATTAAAATTTCTTCTATGGAATTCCTCTCACCTCTTATCTATTTAGTACAATCAATATTCCAATCATATCATATATGACTATTAAACATTTTAGTGGGAAAATTTTTTCCCAATCCATTATATGGATGAACTCAACTTTATTTATTTTGTATCCTTACTTTTAGGGTATTCTAGCTAAGTGTAACCAAAATAATATTCAAAAAATTTATAAACCTAATCCTATTAGGGACACTCATAACATAATTGACTTATACAAGATAATCTAGGTAAACCCAAATATTCCATGACCTATCCAATTGGATAATTCAGGTCCTAACAAGTTATGGTTTAAAAGGAATCTAACACTTAATATTTTTAAGGTTATTTTTTATCCCACCATATTATATCATATATTTCCATTAAATGTATGCATGATTCTAATTATTTAGTCTTGAATCCCTATTCCTTCTACTAAAGCAATGTATTCAAGACATATTTATTTGTAACTATTTACAAAAACATTGCTTATGTTACTTACATGAATTGAAATCCAACTATATTTACACATATCTAAATGCATCTCAGGCATAATTTATACGAAACCATTTCATATAAAAGTTTATAATCATATAGAATAAAAATATAAATAACAGTAGACATAGTACAACAGCTATCCAATCCCTTCATTTTAGAGTGAGTCCCAGTTCGAATTTTAGTGAACATTATGATCCAAATTTCCACTACCAATGGTTCAATACTCAAGAGAGACCTCAATTCTATCATGTTGGCTAGAGTGGGTATCTCAATAGGGGTGAATTGAGTACCCAATAAAAATTTCTACCCAAAAAAGATTTATATAAAATCCCCCAAATAATTACAACAATTTTTTTAATCAAAATAGAATATCTATATAAGTTCTGTTCTTTTAAAATATTTATCAAATATTGATTAAGTCTCAGTTAAAATAATATATGGATAGTATTTTAACTTTTGAAATAAATTTAATTAATTAAAAAATTATATAAAAACTAATTAAGACTAACTATCAATGTAGATGTTTTTTATAGTTTAAAACAGATTTAGTTTAAATCATATAAAGAAAAAATACCCAGCGAAATAAATAAAATGAATTCAGTCTAAAGCCAAGACCCAATCCTCTACACTTGGAAATCACTATATTTCAAGAATATTATATAAAATAATATTTAATTCACACCTTATATCAGGTATACAATAGAAAACTAGTTGTCTAGGAAACACATGGACGTCTTCCAGAAAAACCATAGAAATAAAAAAAACACTGACCACTCATGGACCTCTTCCATAACATGTGAAAAATTTTATGTAAATGGAGTTTATAGTATATCAAGTGTCTTCAAGTTAAATATTAAGAAATTGTGTGCTTGTTTAAAATATAGATTGAACACACACTTATTATAATGGAAATAAAGAACAGACAGCGAAAATAAAAGAGGTAAGGAAGATATTATTTCTTAGTATAATGTTCTCTAGAGCTTCTGACTCCTCAGATGTAGCTTGACTAGAATCTTGAGTCATGTTTCTAAAAAATTCAGTAAAATAGCATGTCATGAACTCTTTTGTTCTGACATTGGGATGGATCTGAATGTTGTATGTGCTCTATATTCTCATAGTTGTGTGTACGCAAGATGTGTCATGTACGTTATTGGCAAGTGGCACTCTTCAGGTTCATTCAATATGTTTGAACAATATTTTCATCTAAATGTATATCTCTCTCTATCACTCATATTCTCATGAGGGATTATTCCCTTTCTTTTAATATCATCATTCAAGAATAATCATCTAGATATTATGCTCCTCATACTAAACAACTGACAAAAACTTTAGAAAATATTAGAAATAGTTTAATAAAAATAATTAAAATAACTATTATAATTGATTTTGATAATAATTTTATCATAAATATTAAATTAATATTATTAAAAATTCAAATACTGGTGGAGAGTTCATTTAATGCTGACATAACTATGGTGGTGACTTTGGCCGGTAGTGAGTCAAGATAATGATGACTCGTCTGAGCGGTGAGTCTTCTCAGTGGTAGTTTATCTCAACACTTTTCCAAATTTAGAGGTTACCAAGTTCTGATGGGGTGTCATCCTCTGGTGGTGATTCATTCCCATACTTAAAAAAAATTCATAGGTCATCTATGATGGTATGTTTTGTCCATATATTTTCAAAAATACATGGGTCATCTTCGATAGTAGGTGTTTTCTATACTTTTTCAAAAATCCATGGGTCATCTCTAATGGTAGGTTTTTTCCATTCATTGTAAAAAATCAATGGGTCATCTCTGATGGTAGGTTTTTTCGAATCTTTGTCAAAAAATTATTCTGATGGTGACTCATTGTTGACAGTGGCTCTTTCCTATATGTAGAAAAAATTTCATTCTGGAAGCATCCTCAATTGTGATCCATCTCTAGCAGTGACTCATCTTCTGCAATGAGTATTTCCAAAATTTTCCAAATTTTCCCAAATCTGACTTATATTATAAAATTCAACCATAAATCATAAAACACAATAATAACACAAGAAACATAATTTTTTATCATTAAAACAAGGGTCCCAACAATTTATTCCTTTTTTATAATCACAAATTATAGAATTTTCTAATACATAAATAGAATAAATGCAACTGTGGAAAGAGTTATATCTTAAACAAAAATGGTATGAAATATGTTAATAAAGAAAATAGTATCAGATATAGATAAAAATAAATACATATGGTATCAATGATAGTGAAAAATAATGGTGTCAAAGGAAAATTACTACAAAATGAATAAATAAATTCCATCTATTTATTCTCTTTTTCTATGGATTATTGAAAAGTAAGAATAAAACAAGAAATTCACAGAAACAGAATAGGAATGGTAAGAGAATTTCAATAGAAAATGAAAATTGATTCATGACCAAAAAAAGGTATAAAAATTGGTACAAAAATATCCCCATCAAAGACCAAAAATCCTAAAGTCAACGATTTTTTGGGATGAGTTAAAGGTTCAAGAGTTTCTTTACCCTTCCCATTGTCAGAATAATAAGATTTAGTAGGTGAGGATGAGGTAACCAAAGGGATAGTGGTAGGTATAGTAGATAGAGAAGGATTCACTCTGATAATGATAGGTTGAAGATGTTATAATGATTCTCTATGAGTTAAAATAAATGGTTGGAAATGACAAAGTAAGGGTGGATTTGGATATTTGGTTACACATATCCTAAACTACTCTTGATCAGATGTTGGAAGGGTGAGAGGGTAAGTAACAAGAATGGAATCATAAGCCACCAATACAAATTTAGAAACATAGAGAAATGATTTCATCAAATTTATTAAGGCCATAATTATGTTTACTCCCATTTACATACCACTAAATAAATAGTTTTTCTACACCATAAATAACTTAAGAACTAGGTTCATCACCATAGACAGATTCACTTTCTCTTTAGAAACCTATGAGAGTGGAGTCATTCTCATATTTTCATCCAGGAACATGAAATGGGAATTCAACTCATGCTTAGTATAAAATCGAGATAAATAATACTTTATAGACTTTGTGATATTCTATCTATCAACTTTAATATCCTTCTTATATTCTTTAACTATATTTTTTACATGATATCTATTATGTCTGATTTTTCACAATCATTCCTAACAAAGGTTATATGCAATACTTGAAACGGCATGATGCTCCTCCTTGCTGATTTTCCTGATCAACTCAACATCTAGAGTAGGAGGTGGATCATTCAATGAATAATCCATATAAGTAAGATTCTCAACCCTCTCTATAAAAGCAGCTATAGAATATAAAAATGATGATCTCATCTCATCCACTATATATCTCAAATATCCTAACTCATTAGATATCCTTTTTTCTTTATCTACACATCCTAGATATGATGTATTATTTTTGGTGGAATATTGTGTATCAAAATTTCAAATATATGCCTTTCATATCATTCATTATGTTTAGTGACTTGAGGTTCCTTATTCTTCAATAATGAACCTAAATCAAAAAGAAAATTTTCTCTAAAGGTGTCTAAATCAGATCTAGTAACAGATTTAACTAGAACTCAAGCAATGATAGGTGAAATAAATTATGTTGATGCAGCCTTAGGTGATTGAACAGTATAGGAAAACCTATAAAATTTCCCTACATCATCAATCGGATCTACCAAATATCCTTTAGGATCCATTCCTTCTTGACTAGTAGGTGTGAATACCACTAACCTATGTTTCCTGAATCCAGTTCCTTACTATATTATATTTGAATAATAATTAGGGAAGTTGTATCCAAAAGTAATGAATAGTTTAGTAGTTTTGGAAAACCTGATACAAACATAAATTTTACATTATAACTTTGAAAGGGAATAAAATATATAAATTCCATTGGAAACATTAACAACTTCTAGATTATCCCTACAAGTCATTCATAATTTTCATCTTTTCATCCTAGGGGAAAATAAAACATATAAAAGGGGTCAGCTATGATTCTTAGTAAATTTATATAATATACCAAAATCATAAATAATAAGGCATGGTGAATAACTAAAAGAACATGTTCCATTAAATATAATCTTGAGTATAGTATTGGAGGAATAAAATATGATTAAATAATTCCATAATAAAGCATAACCATGGATACTATACAAATAAAATAATCACATGTACTGTCAATTACTAGTTTCATAATTTTGGAATGTATAATGTTAGACATCATAAACATACCATCAAGACATTTCCCAAGATGTGATACATAATGCCTATAAACCCACTCAAGTTTGTCTTATGAGACCTATTGATGCCTCAAAGGCCTATTTAAGTCCACACCCATAACATACCAAGTCCAATACATTCATAATATGAATGGGGATAAACATAAATAACATATACATGTGAAATGTAAATAACTTTCCCCAATTTGTAAGCATAATCACTAACCATTATGAGTAGTATGGCGAATGGAATCAAGATTGCATATCCAAAGTCCAATAGATCATAAACCATTTAATAAAATATGTTGGATGATAAAAATAAGAGATAAACCTAAATAAATAATAAAATTAAATAGATCTGTTGAAATTTATGAAAGTACTCTAATAAAATCATCGAGTAATTCTTGAGATAAATGCCCTTTAACTTTTCAAAAAAGATTTCTTTTGGAAAAATCCTTTTTCATTGTCATGATTGTTTATATAAAACCAGAAATTCACAAATATGGTTTTTTGTGAATAAATTAGTGATTTTATAAAAATAATGGTGTCTTAAAACAAATTTTGGATGGTACTTGAAAATGGGTAACAAAGTCAAGATATTCCCATCTATTGAGCTTGCGTAACGGGAAGAAATGATAAGGGGACCTTGAAAACATTTATTATACCATAAAATAATGATTAAATAACATGTTTATATGATTTTGAAACATATATATATAATTTAGATGAATTATATAAAAATAATGATGATTCACATTAGTGTATAGAAAAATAATGCATAAATCAAATGAAAATGGCGGTTCTGGAAGAAAACCGTTACCTTATCTACGAATGTTTTTTTCACTTGACCTCAATGTCTTAGATAATAAAATTAAATCATTTAATTAATTAATTAAGATAATTTTATATATGTATTTGATTTATTATAATTTTATTAAGTTCATTTATTACCTTTGGATGTGTTATAAGATACAATTTTATCGCTCGGTTGTGTTCTTTTCCAAGGTTTTCACGATCAGTATACTTGTATATGAATATGGATATTCATGTGGAAAGGGTATAATTATATAGAATTGTATTTATATGATATTAATGAAAATAAAAAAGATTAAATGGTCATATAATTCATTTGGTTATATTTTCTGAGTATGATTCATTATATAAAACATTAGTGATAATCATTTACATTATTATGGTGGGCATTCGATCATCACGAACTAGTTTTGTTATATGAATTAATATTATGTTTAAATATTAGTTATAAAAAATTAAATAGGTTATAAGAAATAAATTATATATTGGTTAAACCATAAAAATGTTTTCATTTCTAGCCTTAAAGGATAAATTTAATAATGAATATCCTTCATCCATGAAGGTTGTAAATTGGCACCTCACAGACGATGATTTTGTTTTTAAATAAAAGAGAGGGAGAAAGGATTTTGGTGAAGGGTATTCCATTAAAATTATATCATTAAAGTATATTAATGATACTGTAGTTATCATGCTCATTTGGATGGAGGATGAGAGGATAGTTAAAGAAATGATAAAGGAAATTTAAATAATAATAAAGAGGATTTACCTCTTGAATTATCCTCTTTGAGAACCTTCTTAAGGTACCCTAGTTTGATCTTTTGTTGTTACTAGAACCTCCTAGAAGTGGGGAGTGACATTGAAAGGGGATTTGGGTAGAACATGGAAAATATTCAAGGCTTATAGGTGTGACGATAATTGGTTGTGAGGGGTGGTATTTATAGTGGAGGATAGGGGTGATTTTTGAATATTTTATTCATTAATTTTTTATTTTAGTTCAAGAATATGAATAGAATGATAATTTTCATAAAATATATTAAATTAATGAAATTTATTTATAGATTTTGGTTCTTAAATCATTGATTACTAATGTAATATTGTATTTAACTTATAATTTATTTTTACTGTAAATTATCTTATTTTATTATTCACTAAAAATTAAATTATTTTAGAAAATTGCAATAAATTAAACCTAAGAATTCGTAAACATGTAGAATTGAATAATTACCACCATTTTATGAAAATAAGTTTCGAAATATTAGGAATTTAATTTTTAATTAAAACTATATTTTACTCGAAAAGTAATGATTTTAAATTTATAATAGATTTTATACGAATTTAAAAAATTAACTAAGGTCTCGTAAAATTTTCCAAAAATCATAAGAAAAAATAATATTTATTATGAAAACATATTATTAAAAACAATTTTATTTTAAATCATTGTAAAAATTATAAATTTGTAATTAAATATTTATCTTTTACAAAAATACCAACACTTAATTAATAATTTTTATAATATTAAATTACTTATACTATGATATAATTATATCATACATTAATTTATAAGATGACTAAATTTTATTCATACATTTGTGGGTGAGGTTACTATTTATTTGACCAATTTTCTATTCAACGAGTTTATATTACAATTCATAAGGTCAAGTTATTATTTAATCGGTATAGGTTACTTAACTTCTTGAAATACTGCTTATTTCATCCATTATTCATATATAATCATGAATTGTGTTCTTAATTGATTTTATGTGATCTATACAATATTAAATAAACATAATAATTAAAATATAATTGATATAATTTGGTTTCATTACATTCTCCCCTCCTACAAAAAACAATCCTTGAAATTTTCGGAATGTCACCTCATAAAAATATTTGGGTAGTACTTCACCATAAGTTCTATAGGCTCCCATTTAGCCTCTTCAATTTTATGATTTTTCTAATGTACCTTTACCATTAGAGTCTTCTGATTCCTCAACACCTATGTTTTAGTGTCTCAAATATGTATAGGCTCTTTAGAATAAGATAAATTATGTTCTAATTATATTCCTTCAAAAGAGAGTACATGTGTTGGATTGAGAATTTACTTCTTAACAAAGAGTTGTGGAACACTGGGAATACTTTATAAAGTGTTGAAGCAATTTCTAAACAATAAGTCGTAGTTCAAATTATCTCCATAATTTCAAAAGGGCCAATGAACCTGGGGATCAGTTTCCCTTTCTTCTTAAATCATATGTTAACCTTCCATGCATATACTTTCAATAAAACATGATCTCCCACTTGAAATTACAAATACTTCTATAGATTATTGAAAAAACAATTTTTCCAACATTTAGCTTCTTGGATATGGGTTTGAATAGTATTTACCTTTACTATTGTTTCCTCCACAAGCTCCAGTCCCATACGATTCATTTTTCCAACTTTATCCCAACATGGTGGGGTATGACATCTCTTTACATACAATGCTTCATATTGTGCTATTTAAATACATAAATAGAAACTATTATTGTTGGAAAACTCCACCAAAGGTAAATACTGATCCCTCATACCTTTAAAGTCAATTGATCCTGATCTCAACATGTGTTTTAAAGTTTGGATTATCCTTTAAGAGTACCCATTAGTTTTAGGATGATAATAAGTACTCAAATGAAGTTGAGTATCCAATGATTTTTGATGAATTTTCAAAAATATTGATGTAAACCATGGATCATGATTAGAAAAAATTGGGATAGGTTCTCCATTAAGTCTTACAACTTCATTAATATAGAGTCATTCAAGGAAATGTGGTGGAAAATCCTCACTTATAGAGAGGAAATGTGCAGATTTGGTAAGTTGATCAACATTCACCCATAATGCATCATTCATTCTTGGGGGTTTTGGTAATCTAGTGACAAAATATATAGTGATTTCATCCAAATTCTATGTAGGAACAGGCATAGGTTTTATTACTTCTCTAGGATGTTGTTTTTTAGCCTTCGCTGGTTGATAGACTAAATATCTTCATACATAATCAGTGATTTCCTACTTCAGGTTATCCCACAAGAAATATTCTTTCAAATCTATATACATCTTAGTGATACCATGGATTATCAGGAATTTTGAACTGTGGGAATCATCCAATAACTCCCTTTTTATCATGGGTATAGAGGTAACACAAAGTTGATTCCAAAATTTTATAATTCCATTATCATAACACAAAGTGTTCCAACTTACCATCATTCACAAATTTAATTTTATTTTTATTATTTTCATCATCAAGATGAGTACTTTTAATCCTTTATAATAAATATGGATGGGAAACCAATTGGAAAAGTAATGATGTTTCACCTTCCTTGATAATTCCTATATCCATATTTTCTAGATCCTTGTACACAAGGCCCTTTTGAGTCCACACTTTTTCAAAACTCCATGATCATTCATGCTTGATGCATCTTCTACCTTATTCACATTCCTAGGGTGGTAGTGTATTATATAATCATAATCCTTGATTATTTCAAGACACTGTATTCATATAATGTTGAGTTCTTTTTGTGAGAACATATATATCAAGCTATTGTGATTGGTATATATCTCACATATTTGACCATAGAGATTGTGTCTCCATATTTTTAGTGAAAATATTATAGCTGGTAACTCATGATCATGAGTTGGATAGTTTTAATCATGAATTTTTAAATACCTTGATGCATAGGTAATAACTCTATCGTTATGCATAAGTACACACCTGATTACTTTATTTTATGTGTCACTATAAATCAAAAATCCACCATTTTATAATGGTAGAGTAAAGATCAGAGTATTCACTATTCTCCTCTTCAATTCCAAAAATCAATTCTTCATATTCTTTTGGCCATATGAACTTAACCCCTTTATGAGTATGCTTGGATAATGGGTTAGCTAATCAGGTGAAGTCCTGAATGAAATGATGATAATAACCCGCTAAACCAGTAAAACTATACACCTTAGTTATGTTCATAGGTACAGGACACTTCTAAACCATCTTTGTTTTTATAGGATGAATTTAAATTTCATCCTTATAAAAAATATGGCCCTGAAAAGAAACTATTTAAAGCTATAATTCACACTTCCTAAACTTCCCATATAGCCATTTTGTTCTAAGAGTCTTTAGAACACCCTGCAAGTGGTTCTTATGGTCTTCATAAATTTAGTAAGATATCAAGATATCATCAATAAATACCACAAAAAATTCATCAAGATATTCCTTGAACACTCTATTCATCTGATCCATAAAGACAGGGGGTTAATTAGTTAGTCCAAATGGAATTACTTTAAACTCATAATGTCCATACCTGGTTTGAAATGCTATCTTTAGATTATCTTCCTTACATACATCCAACCAAGTATATCCATATCAATGTTTAATATTCTAACAGTATTAAGCTATATGAAGTTGATCAAATAAATCATCAATGCGAGGTAGGGGATAATTTTTCTTTATTGTAATAGCTTTTATTTTTCTATAATCAATGCACAACCTCATTAATATATCATTCTTCTGGACAAATAGAATAGGGGATCCCCATGGAGAAACACTAGGGTGAATAAATCCTTTTCACTCAATTCCTCTTTTTATTCCATCAGTTATACTAATTTAGTATTGGTCATTCTATAAGGATTCATTGATATAGGTCTTGCACCAGGAATAAAATCAAAATAGAACTCAACTTCCTTATTTTGAGGATGTCTAGGAAAATAAACTAGAAATACATAAATATATTCTTGTATAATATGTACATTTTCAATTTGAAGATTTCTTTCCTCATCCATATATGATGTTTTCTCTTCCTATACAATAATTTAATTCATCAAAGCCACTAGGGTTGGATCCAGATAAGAATCAGATAATGAGATTTTTAATCTAAAGATAAGGGATTCCATATCCTCCTCACCAATCATAATTTCTTTCTTTTTGTAATGTATTTCCATATCATACTTTGAAAGAAAATCTGGGATGAGGATTATGTAAAATTAAATCATATGTATGATGAAAAGGAAATCAACTAAATCATGTTTATGTGTCATAATGGGGATTGAGTTCCACATATTTGTTGCAATGATAATTTCATTAGGAGTTTTTACTAACAACTACTTTATTAAATCAAAATAGAAAGGAATACTTTTCTTTGAAAACTAGGAAGATATAAAAAATGAGTTTATCCATAATCAAATAAAAAATTTTCTAAGTTTGAGGAAACATTTAAAATACCTTACAACATATCATTAGGAACTTTAACCTTAGCTGTTGAGATTGAATAAGAATAGCCTTTCTCTCTTCGCCTTATTTTGGAAAAGATTCCTTGACTCCTAGAAAAATAATTTTCATAATGTCCCATATCTTTGAATTTTTATAATTTATCCTTGGTAGCTTATTTCATTCACTTAAAATCATAGTCTTGAGGGCCTTTTTCTCCACACTTGTAACAAACACCAATACCCTTCAGGCAAGTACCGGGGTGTTTCTTCCCATAATTATCACAGGATGAAAAATCTACTCTTCCCTTATTCAAATTTTCATTATTTACTTTTACAAATTGTTCAATATCCTTATTCACGTATTTATTTACTGTTAATTCATGTGACCTATAGAATTATTTTTATATCTTTATAGAACATGATATTATACAATCATATTATGAGAAATTTTGGGAGACTAGTTCCCATCAGAGGAATGGTTTTAAACCATCAAAGAATTGATCAATATTTCTCCTTGGATTGCATATGTAGTCTTTGGTATGCCATTATAAACTTGTAATGTTTTCTACATACTTCACAATATTTTCTCCTCTTTCTGTCTTAGACTCATTAATTGCCTCTCTACATCTTCTCGTTGTTCTTGAGGAAAATATTTTTCAATGAAAATTTCCCTAAAATCCCTCCATTCCATAATTTTAATATATTTCTCCCCCTTTGAGCTTTTAATTAATGAGCACCATTGATCTGTATCTCCCTATAGATGATAAAATTCCATAATAAATTTATCCCTTTAGTCACTTAGCAAAGCGAGAAATATATTCTCTAAAAAAATTATCCACTATTTTTCAATACTGGGTTTTTAGTCCCACTAAATAAAGGAGTCTTTTGTCGCATAAAGTGATATAACAGTACACCCTTGCATTTTGGATCAAGATGCTCTATATGGGTAAGGTTATTGTTCATAACCAGATTCAATTATCCTAGTATAGTTATAAGTTTCTCATCATTGGTTGTAACTCCAATACTAACATCATTATCTTGCATGAGAGGGAAATCCTTATATGGGGTATGTGTGTTGATATAGTTTCCATTCCTTGCATTATGTTCCATTTATAAATAATGGAATACACTGGATTAGGTTATTAATCATACTACATAATCTCAAACTATCAATATACTTAACATAAATTGAAATTCAATGCATAGTTATTCTTGTAATCATAAACATGGTTTTTTGGGAAAATATGTACTTTACAATCCTTAAAAGTGGTTTGTAAATAATTTTTGACTTATCCTAAGTATATCCCATGGGAGTTTCAAACCTGGTAAATAGTATGGACTATTTTCATGTACCAGTTTACCCCGAGTTAGGCCTAAGACACCTTATTGGAGTTGTAACCCCTAGGTATATCTATACCAGATCCACGTCCACTTGTAGTATCAAAATAGAGATGTATTTTTAGAAGATCAACATAATCTATACCTTGTCATAATTATAGTATATTATTAAATTTTTATACTCAAATTCTATCTTTGGGTTATGTTCCCTAATCTATGTTTTCTAAATCTTTTTTCCAAGGTTTCTAATAAAATTTAATTTATACAAACTGTAAAGACCCAGACCCCAGTTTCCCAAAGTCGATGAATTACTTCCTTACATTGAAATATTAAACAAGGAATTTGTATCCTGAAGGAACGAATCATTTAGTAGTTTTATAAAACTAGATACAAACATAAGTAATAAATTATAACTTTGAAAGGAAATACAATATATAAATTCCATTGGAAACATTCATAACTCCAAGATTATCCTTGAAATTCATTCATAATATTCATATTCACATCTTGGGGAAAAATAAAACATAATAAAGGGGTGATATCAGATGATCAGTAAGGATATTTAATACAAAGTAATCATAAATTATAATTCATGGTGAATAAATAAAATTACACATTCCATTAAAACATAATCTTGACCAGAGTATGGCAGGAACAAAATCTAATTAAAAAATACCATAATAAATCATAACCATGGAGACTCTACTAGTAGAATAATCACATGGACTATAAATTACTAATTTCATAATTAGAGATTTTCTAATGTCATAAATCATAAATATATTTTCATGGATTTTGCTAAGACACCGTACATAATGGGGAAAACCCTTGTCTAGATTGTCTAATGAGACCTACCGATGCATCGAGAGGCTATATAGGGAATCACCCATCACTTACTATGTCCAATTCATTCATCATATGAATGAATATTATCATAATCAACATATATATATATATATGAAATTTAAATAAAATTTCATAATTTGTAAACATAATCACTAACCATTCGAAGTATTACGGTGAATGGTATCAAGATAGCACATCCACAATCAAAATGATTATAAAAAATTTAATAAAATATGGTGGAAGATAAACATAAGATATAAAAATCAATAAATAAGAAAATTTAATAGAGGTGTTGACATGTATGGAAATACTCTAATAAAATCATCCCAGCATTATTAAGAGAAGTACCCTTTTTTACTTTGAAAAGATGAGTTCTTTTGTAAAAATCTTTGTATTTGTCATCATTGTTTGTATAAAACCAGAATTAAAAAAATAATGTTTTTTATGGAAAAATTATTGTTTTTAAAAAAATAATTTTTTCTTAAAAAAATATTTTGGATGGTACTTGAAAATAGGTAGGAAATCAAGATGTTCCCTTTAATCGGGCTTGCGTATCAAGAAGAAATGAGAAGGGAATCTTGTAAAACCATAATAATCCCATAAAATAATTATGAAATGATATTCATGATTGATTTTTCAACATATTTATATAATTTAGAATAATTATATAAATATAATGAAGTGTTAAATTGTTTTATAGAAAAATAAAGCATAATCCGAATGAAAATGGAGGTTCGGGAATAGAACCCTTAACTTATGTTTGAATGTGTTCTACACTTGAACTTAAAATCATAGATAATAAAATTAAATAGATTAATTAATTAATTAAGAACCTATTATATCATAATTTTATTAAATTTATTTATGGTCTTTTCGATGAGTTATAAGATATAATTTCATCACTCAGGAGTGTTCATTTTGTTGGTTTTCATGAATGGTATACTTGTATATGAGTATGAAGGTTCATCTGGAAAAGGTATAATTATATAGAATTAAATTTAAATGATATTAATTAATATAAATAATATTAAATGTCTATTTAATTCATTTTGTTATATGGTTTTAGGAAGAGTCATTATATAAAATATTAGTGATAATCATGTGGTTTATTTTAGTGGTTTTTTGATCATCACGAACTAGTTTTGTCGTATGAATTAATATTATGTGTATAAAATAGTTATATAAATTAAAATAGGTTGTAAAACATATATAAAAGTATATTTTAACCATAAAAATGGTTTCAATTACCAATATTTAATGAGAAATTAAAGAATGAAAATCTTTCATCCACGAAGGTTGTAAATCGACACCACACAAACAATGATTTTGTTTTTAAAATAAAAGAGAGTGAGAGAAAAGATTTTTATGAAGGATATTCCATTAACATGATATCATTATAGTATATATATGATAATGGATTTATCATGATCATTTTTAAATAGGATTTCAGGAGAGGATAAGAAATGAAAAAGGAAATTGAAAGGAAATTAATAGAAAAAGAAATAGGATTTACCTCTTGAATTCTCCTCTTTGAGAACCTCCTTAAGGAACCTTGGTTTGATCTTTTTATGTGACCAAAACCTTCTGGAAGTGGGGGAGAGAATTGGTAAGGGTGTTATCAAATAATTTGGACAATCTTAAAGGATTATAGGTGTGAGGAGAAGTGGTGGGGGTGATTATAGTGGAGGAGATGTGTGATTTTTGAATATTTTATTCATTTGTTTGTTATTTTGGATCCAGACTATGAATAGATTGAAAATTATCATCAAATATATTAAAATAATAGATTTTGGTTCAATATTATGTTTCTTACATCATCTATGAGACAAGGAATAGAGTATTTAACTTATATGGTATTCATATCATAAATTACTGAATTTTACTATTCACTAAAAATCAAGTATTTTAAACAAATATAAAAAAATTCACTGTAAATATTTTTAGATGTGTATAATTAAAAAATGAACCCATTTTATGAAAATAATTTTTTAAATATGATAAATTTAATTTTAAATTAAAACCATCATTAACTTGAAAATTTGGGATTTTAAATTTATAAATGATTTTATAAAAATTTCAATGATTAACATAGGTTGGTAAAATTATCCTAAAATCATAAGACAAAAAATATTGATTTATTAATAAATTTTATGAAAATTAATTTTATTTTAAATAATTTTATGAAATATTAAATTGTAATTAAATATTTATGACTTACAAAAATACCAATACTTAATTAATAATTTTTAAAATATTCATTTAATTATAGTATGATATAATTATATCATACCTTCATTTATAAGATTTAAAAAATTTATTTATACATTCATGGGTGAGGTTACTATTCATTTGGCCAATTTACTATAAACAAGGGTCTTATTGCTATTCCTTAGGTCAAGTTACTATTTCATCGGTATAGGTTCCTTAACTTCTATAAATACCTCTTATTTTATTCATTATTAATTTATAGAGTTTGTATTTTATTATATAAGTGAATTTATGAGATCTATACAATATAAATTTACATTAGAAGGGAAATGTCCTTGAAAGAATTCTAGGCCGTTATAGTAGGTATCTCATCATCTGAGTCTATGTAGTCCATACCACGTTTGACATACCATGGAAACATATCCCATTCCTCAAGAACTGTGTCCATCACTTTGATAGAAGAAATATGTCACACCCTAACTCTATAAGTAATTTTATTTTATTATTTTATCTTGATTTGAAATATTTGGTCGTGTTTTGGACCGAGTCTGATTGGAATTTAGTGTGTTTGCTGATAAATGAATGTTTTGGGCTTGTCCGCATTTGGCGCATGGGCGGTGCATGGTCAAAGTTTTGTGGCTTCACCCAGATCACTGTGCAGCCTACCCGGTGTTTAAAAGAAATTAATTAGATGGACAATAAAGTGAAAACCAGATTAAATAAGAAAATTTAAAAGAAATAATAATATCTTTAATGATAATAATAATATTATTATTAATATGTAATAATATTTTTATTTTATAATTATTTTAATTATTTTAATTAAGTTAATATTATTATTATTATTATTTAATTATTATTATTATTAAATTATTATTATTATTACAATTATTATTCCCATTAATTATTATTATGATTTTATTTTGGTTTCTTTAGGTTTCATTTTTTTCTTTTTATTTCCTTATTTCTCTTTTTTTCTTTTCTTTCTTTTTTCTTTTTTTTCATCCCTCTTTCTCTCTTTTCTCTCCTATTGTGCCTCACCTGCACACTACCTTACCTCCTATGTGCATTTCTCCCTTGGCCGCCTCATCCTCTTACTAGTCGGTGCCCCTTTCTCACTTCAACTCCCTACTCTGTTGACCACCCTCACACCATTCGGCTTCCCTCACGCTACCCTCTTACATCCCTACTTCCCTCATTCCACCCTTCCCCCTTCGCACTACCCTCACACCACCTCCCATATTCGGCGCAGCTTCCCTCCAGTGCAACCCCCTTCTAGAGAGACCTCCCTACTGGCATGATCTACTCCAGTAAACCTTTAATCTGCTTTATAAGGTTTTTCTTCTCCTTTAGTGATTCATTATTAGGTTTAATTGTGAGTTTTGTTTTTATTTCATGAATTAAGGATCGAATTGGTTTCTTTGTGGCATTAATATGGCACAGTTGGAGTTTTACACCATTTTTTGGAAATTTCCCCACTGAGGTAGGTGATTTTATGCTTAAACATTGCTTGATAAATTTATGAGGCTTTATTGTGTTCTTTATCGTGTTTTATGAGTTATTAATGTGGTGTGATAGTATTTTTTGAGGATATTTGTTTTAAAATTTATTTTTAAAATTTATTTTACATTTGAAATTGGTGTATTCAGGGTGAAAAATCACATGGTGCATTGTGAAAGTGTTTCATAAATTGTTTAAAGGTTTTATTAAATTATTTTTGTGGTGTGGTTCATATTTTAGAAATGTGTTAGAATGCATATGGTTTTGAAATATAATTTGGGTGTGTAAATAGTGAAATTGGAATGTGTAGTTTTTTTGGATTATTTGTGTGAATGTGACAAACTATATGAACTTGAAACTTGTTTGAGCTCAAATGGAAGCCCAGGTAGATTGAAGGGTAGACTAGGACTAGTGTTCTAGTGATGTGAAAGTGGATCCAACCTAGTTTCACTTAACTTGATTGAAAATAACAACACTAACTAAATATTGATGATTATTGGTGACCACTAAAATATTAGATGCTTCTCCTCTCTAGTGGCTAGTGCACAGAAACATAGATCTTTGTGGTTCCTATCCACTTTTCACGGAGTTGTGAGGTTCTACGGTCTCATCACTAGCTAGTACTTATATGGAATATCCCATGTTTTATTCTTTTTTACTACATTTCACTCGTCATTGTCATATAGTGTGTCATTTGGGTTACTATAAAAGAAAATGTGTTTTTATTAAAAAAAATTCATTTCGTTAAAGTTGTTTTCACTAAATCTGTTTTCCTTTAAATTTTTCAATCATTTCATTTCATTTATTAAACATTGAAGTTTATTTGTCATTAAATTTTTAGAGCATGGAATCCTTTCGGGAGGAATCCTATAGGGAAATATCTCACACCCTACTTACATCCTTGGGTGTAACTAGACTTGTTCTTGTTTGATATAGGTAAAGGTAAAGCTTCTAGTGACCAAGGTTCGGGATGCTAGTAATATTCTTGGTGCGGTGTTGTGGAGGTGTCTTGAGGGTTATTCCACGTGACATGTGGTGGTTTTTGAGTTAGTTTTGTGGTTCTTTTTGTTGTAACTTTTTTTGGGTTCTGGTTTAGACTATGTTGCATAATTCTGAAAACAATTTAAGGCTTTTTTGGTTTTAAATTTTCATATTTGTTTACTAGTTATTGTTGATTTTTTATCCTTATAAAATTCTAGTAAATCATGCTCAAGATTTATTTATGATACCCATGAACTTATGTCAGGCCCTGGGGATTGGGAACACCTTTCCATCCATTCCACGGTCCAATTCGAGCACTAGTTCATATGAAATCCCAACTTGGTTCATGAAAAAATGGTATCAAGGAAGGTTAATCTATTTGATTCATTTTATATAAGATGAGATTGGTTAGATAATATCTATGACTATTGCGGCTCAGAGTTCTGGTAGTGAGTAGGGTGTCTGGCCAACACATCTCTTAAAAGACCTAGAGTCACCATGCGATGTTGGGATATTTGTTTTAATTCTTATCCAAGTGGGATATGTAGGCTATAGACTTCACAAGGATAATAGCGGGAGGTGAATTGGTTTGGACATCAGGTTGCTTTTTCATGTTTGTCTTATTAATGTTTATTATTCCTGCTGAATTTTTCAGACTTGAGGTATTAATGATCTTCTTATGTGACTATTTCTTCTTGTAGCAGCATGCCTCCCTGGAGAGTTCCCCTGCAACTGTGGGAAGAAGCTGGAGATAGTTCTCCCTCACCACCTGATCAATGGTTGGGGGAAGCTATAGTTCATGTTCTTCAGGATCTAGGATAGGGAGAAGCTTATGATCCTTCTCCTACTCTAGTTAGAGAATATGAATATGGTCCTATGAAGGATAAACCCCCGGAGTTCCTCATTAACAAACCCCCTTCTTTCTGAGGTAGCAAGAAGCCTTAGAAAATGGAGGAGTGGATTGAGAAGATCGAGTAGATGTTTGAGTTTCTTAGTACCCCTAAGGAATTCAATGTAAATTTTGATTTTTTTCTGTTAGAGGGTCCCAATCGAAGGTGGTGGGACTTTATGCTTCAAGCTAGAAAGCATGAGCAGATGATATGGAAGGACATTAAGGTTGTATTTAAAGACCAGTATTGTCTTGAGGTCTAGGATTATGCCAGATCCCAATAGTTTATGGATCTTGTTCAGGGGGGCCAGTTAGTGATGGAGTATGCCAACCACTTCACCAAGCTAGTCTGATATGCACCTGAAATAGTCTCTAATGATCATATGAAGGCTTAGAGGTTCGAAATGGGTTTTTGAAAAACGTTATATTCTTAGGTACTCATGTTCAAGCTAAATACTTATGTTGGGGTACTTTATCGAGCTTGTATGGTGGATATTGACCTCAAGGTAAGTTCTAGTTCCTTTGGGGCTTTGTCAGTATTTGGAAGAAATAGTAAGTCTTAGAAGAATATGAAGTAGTATGAGAAGAAGAATAAAAGATGTGGTAGTTCAAACCATCATTCCAGGAAGACATCATCTATGACTTCTATTGTAGGATTTTTTGTGTGCCATCAGTGTAGGATTCAGGTCACATCTGACATGCATGTACATCTAATCCTGGTCCTTTTCTTATATGTGGAGTAATGGGGCACCTGCAACATTATTGTAGGGCGGCACACCAATACCAGAGTGGGGGATGATCTGTGACTTCTAGGGGAATGATAGCTTAGTCAGAACCATCCAGGATTGTAGGATCTGGATTTGGCGGTCAAAGAAGAAAGAGCAGATCTTCTTCTGGTCAAAGTCATCTCAGAGTAGATTTTTAGTCTAGTGGTTGTATTCAGAATCATGTAAAGACCAAAGATTAGCATATTATGGATCAAGCACCAACGGGACTGGATGTGGGGTCCTCAACTATTAGAGGTTCCATTCTGATTTTGTCCTCTAAGTTTATCATTCTTTTTATATTGGTGCATATATGTATTTTTTATCTTCCCATATTTTGAACTTGTTGAATTTTTCAACTGATTTGTTGTCTTTTGTAATGGAGTTGATAACACATTTAGGTAACAAGGAGCAAGGGCTTAGGTACCCATCTTGTTCACTCTCTGTGATAGGGGTTGAGGTAGAGTAGGACATTATGGTCTTGAATATGGACCTTTTCGATATAATCTTCAGCATGGATTGGCTTGTGTGCTTCCAATTGCATATCGATTACTATCAGTGATGAGTTAGTTTCACAAAACCTGAGGGAAGGGCTCAGGTTTTCCATAGAGAATGGGATCCTCAGTCGGGTCATTTCGGACCTCCACTACCAAAGTTGGGTAATCCTTCTTTTCAATTATCATTTCTCATGTTGTAGAATTATAGTGGTACTCCTGAGAGAAAACTACCTCATGTGGTAGATTATTTCCCAGAGATTTTTCTTTCTTATTGTTTGTGCTTCCCTTGGAGTGGGATGTGGAGTTCTCGACTGAATTGACACTATGAAAACTATCGATATATCTTCCCACACATCGTATGGCCCCCACTTATTTGAGAGAAGTAAATATATATTTAGAAAATTTTAAATCCAAAGGGTTCATTCTCTCGAGGGTCTCTCCTTGGGACGCTCCTATTTTATATGCAAAGAAGGCTAGTGGATCTCTCCTATTGTGTATTGATTACCGATATTTGAATATGGTAACAATCAAAAATAATTACGCTTTACCCTAAATCAATGACATGTTTGATCTGATGAAGGGGGAAATGTAGTTTTAGAAGATAGACTTGCGTTTTGGCTACCATTGAGTCAGGGTGATAGTGGTGGACATCTCAAAAAAGGCTTCCTGAAGCATGTACAACCAATTAGAGTATTTGTTCATGCCTCTTGGATTGAAATATTCTCTAGAGATATTTATGGTGCTCATGAATAGGGTGTTTTGGAAGTATCTAGACTCTTTTTTGCAGTATTTGAGGAATACATCCTAGTTTACTCGGAATATGAATAAAATTATTTGCATCATTTGAAAATCATGTTGGGAACTATATGGGATCATCCCCTTTATGTGAAGCTTTAAAATTTCATCTTCTAGATTATGGAAGTGAGGTTTCTGGGCCAAGTGATTTTGGATAAAGGGGTTTCAAGGGACCTCAAGAAGATCAGTGTAGTTATTTTGTGGGAACAGCCAAAAAATGTGTTCGAGATTAGGAGTTTTCTTGGCCTAGCAGGTTATTACCCATGTTTTGTTAAGGATTTCACATGATTTGCTTCCTCTATGATTGCACTCACCTAGAAAGGGGTGAAGTTTGAATTGATCCTATATTTCTAGGAATCCTTTGAGAATTTGAAGTATTGTTTGACAAACGTACCTATTTTTACCCTTCCAAATTCTAGGAATGGCTACATGGTTTACTACGATGCCTCAGGTATGGGCCTTGGGTGTGTGCTCATGCAAGATAATCATGTAGTGGCTTATGGTTCTCGCTAGCTCTGACTACATGAGAGTAATTACCTGAACTACAACATAGATTTTTTAGCAGTGATGCATTCCCTAAATACTTGACACCTTTATCTTTTTAGGTTGAAATTTTTATACTTTTCTGACCATAAAATCTTAGTTTACATATTCTCCGAAAAATATTTTAACATGAGGTAGTATCGTTGGATCGAATATATATATGGGTTCGACTTTGATAGCATTTATACTCTAGGTAAGGGTAATATGGTGGTTGGATCCTTGAGAATAAAAGTGATAGTGGAGCCTTTGAGTATGTTCAGTGATGAGTGAACTTTGACAGATCTATTTCCCTAGATGAATTTAGAGACCAAGGATCACAGTGGAGGTGCATTCCTAGAGAGTGTGCAATTGGATTCTTCTCCTATGGAGTTGGTTCAGTCGGATCATCCTGAATATGAGATGTGTCAGTGGTATATGTAGTTTCCTCATGGTGGTGATACATTCTCTGATTGGTCATTGTCTCTCGAGGGAATTCTATGTTTCAAAGGCAGCTTTGGGGCGTCTTTAACTCTAAGGAAGGTGGTGATGCAAGATAGCCATTTTGTATTTTTTTGAATTTTCTTATAATAATATTTACCAATCAACAATTTTCATGGATCCATTTAAGATGATTTATGTTGGGAAATGTTTATCCCCTTTATGTTGGTTTGAGTTAGGCGAGACCTCACTTTTGGGACCGAGTCTTGTGCAAAAGACATCTAAGAAAGTCAAGTTTATCAAGTAGAAGTTATTGATAGCTCAAAGTCACCATAAATCTTATGCTGATCAAAGTCATGGAGATCTTGATTTTTTTTGTGGTTGATCAGGTGTTTTTGAAAGTGGCCCCTCATTTGGGTCATCATCGTATGGGAAAGTAGGGAAAGCTAATGCTGAGGTATGTTGGACCGTTTGAAATCAACAAGTAGATTGGAAAAGTGGATTAAATTTCATATTTATCTTCTTAGTTGATTTCAATTCATGATGTATTTCATGTCTCACAATTGAAGAATTATAATCCAGATCTTCCCCATGTGTTGAATTAGGAATAATTGAAGATACAACCCAATTTATCAGTGTTTGAACAACCAATGCGGATAATGGATTCCCAAGAGAAGGTGATTCATGGGAGGTATATTCCATTGGTATATGTACTTTGGCATCATGAGGATAATGTGCATGAGACTTTGGAGTAGAAGTCATGGGTTGAGAAAGATTATCAATTTTTATTATTTGATCAAGCTTCAAGTTGACTTTTTGGGGGTGGAATGTTTTCCTTGTGGGGATAATTGTCACACCCTGACTCTTAAAGTAATTATATTTTATTATTTTATCTAGCTTGGTAAAAAAATTGCGGTTTGGGATTAGAAAAATATGACTTTGGTATTTTTCTTCATAAATGAATGTTTTTTCCTTGTCAGCATCTGGCGCATGAGTATAGAATGGTCGAATCCATGCATCTTTTCCCAGGTCACCATGCAGCCTACCCAGTGTTCAAAAAAATTAATAAAATGAATAGTAAAGTGAGGACAAAATTAAATAAGAAAAATGAAATGAAAGAAGAATTGTTTTAATGATAATAATAGTGATAATATTATGTCAGAATATTATTATTTTATTATTAATATTTTATTTAAGTTATTGTTATTATTTTAATTAAATTATTATTATTATTATCATTATTGTCGTTAATTATTTTTACTATCTTTGTATTTAGGTTTTATTTTTTTATTTCTTTCTCCTTTTTCCCTTTTCTTTATTTTTCCTTTTATTACTTCCTTCTTCCCCTACTTCCTCTCTTGTCACACAACACCTGCATGCACCCCTACCTCTTATGCAAGTTATTCCCTTGGCCGCCTCATCCTCTTATTGGTTGGCACCCCTTCCTCACTCTAGTGCCCTACTCCGGTGACCACCCTCACATAGCCCAGCTTCCCTCATGCCACCATTGTGCCACCTTTCTTCCCTCACACTTACCTCATGACACCCCACTCACTTCGCACCACCCCCGCGCCTCCTCCCCTTCTCCGACGTGGCTTCCCTCTAGAACAACTCCTTTCTGGCGAATCTCCTCTGGTGAGAACTCCCTTCTGGCATGATCTACTTCGGTAAACCTTTCATCCCATTTTTAGGGTTTTTCTTATCATTTTAGGGTTTTGTTCTTAAGTTTAATAGTTATTTATGGTTCTATTTCTTGAATTAGGACTTGAATCGGTTTTTTGTGGTGTGAGTAAGGCACGGTTGGAGTTTCGCATTGTTTTTCGGAACATTCCCCACCCGAGGTAGGTGATTCCGTACATAAATGTTGATTAATAAATTTATTAGGATTTTTTGTTTTCATTAGCAATCTTAATGAGTTATTAATGTGGTGAAAACGTAGTTTTGAGGAAATTTGATAGGAAATTGATTTTTAAAATGGAATTTACATGTTAAATTGGTGTTTTCTTGGTTTAAACCCCCATTGTGCATTGTGAAAGTGTTTCATAAATTGTGTAATGGTTTTTTGAAATTTTTTATGCGATATAGATCATATTTTAGAAATATTTTGTCATGTGTATAGTTTTGAAATAAGATTTGGGTGTGTAAATGGTGACTTTGGAATGTGTAGTGTTTTGTTTGGATTGCTTGTATGAATGTGACATACTATATACACCTGATACTTGTTTGAGCACAAAGGGAAGCTGAGTTAGCTAGGAGGGTATACTAAGAATAGTGTTATAGTGATACAAAAGTGGACCTAGCCATGTTTCACTTAGTGGGATTGAAAACGAAAACACTAACTAAATATTCATGCTGATTTGAGACTACTAGAATTTTTCATGCAACTCCTCTCAACTGGATCAAGCTTGGGAATGTAGATGGTTGAGGCTTATATACAACTTTTCACTGAGAAGAAAGGTTATAGGGTTCCATAACTAGATATTACCCAAAGGGACTCTCCCATGTTTGGTTTTCTTTGACTACATTGCACTAATCATCATCATATGGTGTGGAATTTGGGTACCTATAAAAGCGTAGGTGTTTTTATTTAAAAATTACTTTTATTTAAATTTATTTTCACTAATGATGTTTTCCATTAAATTTTTCAAGAATTTTATTTCATTTATTAAACTTGAAAGTTTATTTTTCATTCAATTTTAAGATCATGAAATATTTTTAGGTGGCATCCTACTAAGAAATAGCTCACACCAAGCATATACCCTTAGGTGTAAAGAGGCTTGGTCGTATTTGATACAGGTTAAGGGAAAGATTTTGGTGACAATGGATTGGGATGCTTGTGATCTTCTTAGTGTAGTGTTTTGGAGGTGGCTTGAGCATGATTACCCTTTCCATGTGGTGGTTTTCAAGTTATTATTTTGGTTCATTTATACCATAACATTTTCTTGGTTTTCGTTTAGACTATATAACTCAATTCTGAAAATTTTTTAAGGCTTGTTTGGTTTGAAATTTACAAATTTGGTTTATTTTTTATTATTGGTTGTTGTGCACTTGTAAAATTTGTGTAAAACATTCCCAATATTTATTTATGATTCCTGGGTACTTGTGCAAGCCCATGGGGATCGGGAATACCCTTCAGGACTTTCCACGTACTGGGTCAGCTTCCAATTCGGATGACGAACCATCTTGGTTCATGACAGCATACCACATGTTTTAAAAAATATAGGCTCATAAATTGTTGAAAAATAGGTACAACATCCAACTTCTCAACAGATCTCGGCACATCAGTTTTCTACTCAACATAAGATGGAATATGAATAGTAGGCTCAACCTCCATCTTCTCATCAATTGATTTCTCAACAAAAAGCTTCCTTGAAACCATCTATACATCTATTATAGGCTCACATTGAATAACATATTATGGATAAACATGATGATTTTCTATACATAGGGATAGCTCCCCCACAACTGAGATGGAATGTAAGTATTCTATGAAGAAGTTGAGAACATGCACTACTGGTGAATTAAATAATGAATAATTAAAAATTTATCTTGAAAAAAATGGAATTTGGTATGTGTTTAGTACACCATACACACCATACCAAAATGGTGTTATTGAAAGGAATAATAGTAGTTTGGGAGTAATTGGGCTTACTATGTTACTTAAACATAGTATTTGTCATTACTTTTGGAGGTAATCTATGAGAGTATAATTTTATATTCAAAACTTAAGTTTCTTCAAGACAATTCCGATATGACTCCTTATAAAATATTTTATGAAAAAACTATGAGTTTAAACAATTAGGATATTTCGGGAGTCCCTGCATCATAAGGAATAAAAGGGAAAACCTTGAAAAAAAATTATTATAGTATTGAAGATGAAATTTTTCATGGCTATGCTCAAGATTGAAGAGGATGTAGATATTTTAATAAATAAATAGGTATGACATTTGATTCATTTTATGTAAAAGTTCTTTAAAAATGTGAGTAAGTTAATTTAGAAACATATACAGATGGGGTAGAAGAAGAGGATGAAATAATTATTGTTAAGAAACATGACAAGGATGCCAATAATTGTGATGGTACGCAATTGGAAGAATCAGACTCATCTAGTTCAAGTGATGAAGAAGAACTCAGTACATCTCATCCTAGGAACAGGAAGCAAGTGTAAGATCAAAATATAATTGGTGATCCACATAAAATGGTTCAAACAAGAAAAATATCAAAAATAATCACATACTTATTTTTATTCAAAAGGTTATCCTAAATATGTTAATAAAGCCTTTTAGAATCAAGAATAGATTCATTCTATGAATGAATAGTTGGATCAAATTGAAAATAGTGATGCTTGGAAACTAAAACATAATCCAAATGAAAAAAATGGTATTGGTACAAAGTGGGTATTTTATAACAAGTTTTATGAATATGGTGAAGTGATATGAAGTAAAGAAGGATTTTTCATAAATTGTTACTCATAGATTTAAAAAATTGATTTTGATGAGATTTTTTCTCCAAGAGAAATGATATAAAGAATTATAATATTTATTTCTATTACTTCACAACAAAGTTATAAAATTTTTTAGATACATGTGAAGTTAAAATTTTTTAATATAGATCTGGATGAAAAATTTTATATTGAACTAATGTGTGGTTTTGTTATTGAAAATGATAAAAGTTGCATTTGAAATTTTAGAAAATCCTTGTATGCGTTAAAACAAGGTCTGAGGTCATGGTATTCCAAATATTATACCTACATAAGAAGGTTGAGTTTTATGAAAGTAAGGGTTGATGATAATTTTTACATCAAATAAAGTAGGTAGATTTACCTCTTTATTGTCATATATGTTCATGTCATTATCTTTTCTAAGAATGATGAAAAAACATGTGAAAGATTTTTTCATGAAATGAAGAAGTTATTTTAGATTTATATTCTTGGTTAAATGAAATACTTTCCTGGGTTACAAATCTCACAAAATAAGAAACACATATTTATTTCTAAAAAAAAGGTATGATATGGAACTTCTTAAGAAGTTTGGAATGTAAAATTAAAAACATTTTTCCATTCCAATTTTAGTGGGAACCAAGTTTACTAAATATGGTTATGGTAAGGAAGTTTACTCTAAGGATTTTTGGAAGGTGATAGTAAGCTTTTTGTATGTGTCTACCTCGAGACCATACGTTGTTTATGTTGTCACCTTATGCTCAATATTCCAAAGTTATCCAATAGTTTCAAATATATTTTCTAGAAAAATTATTCCAAAATATATCAAAGGCATAAT
Organism: Viscum album; assembly: GCA_963277665.1. Lineage (NCBI taxonomy): Eukaryota > Viridiplantae > Streptophyta > Magnoliopsida > Santalales > Viscaceae > Viscum > Viscum album. The sequence goes on from OY728150.1 coordinate 1,598,646,321, forward strand.
AGATTTCATAATCAAATATAATAGCTCAAAAATAATTGATTTGTTTAGCAATACAGATAGTGATTGGGAAGGATGTGTAGATGATATAAGATCCACAACTAGTGGAGCTTTATTTCTAGGGGAAATTTTTTTTATTGGGATACTAAGAAAAAAATCAGTAACTCTTAGGATGGATGAAGCTGATTATGTTTCATCCAATCAAGTTATAAGAAAAATTATGTTAATGAATACTCAGTTGGAAGATATACTTATTGAAGTGAAGTTACCTCTACTCTTGGGTTGTGATAATAAAAGTGTTATTAACCTAACAAGAAATACAGTAAAAAATTCTCATTAAAAAAATATTGATATAAAATATCTCTTCATCAAGGAGTACATGGATAAGAATGAACTCAAGATTGATTTTTTTCCTATATCAGAACAAGTTTCAAATATTTTCACCAAAGCATTACCAAAGGAGTCATTATTTAGGATGAGGTTGAACATGGGTTTCCAAGATCTTTCTATTCATGTTTGAGGTATGTTTATATGTCCCCACTCTCTTCTATTATTTGTATAGTGTTTTAATGGGTATAAAAATATTGTTTCATAAATCTATCCATTAATATGTGCTAATCCTTTTAATGAATCATTTATATAGGGGAGTTGTGGGAAGGCTATGAACTATGCATGTAAGTGTGTGAACTATTATAATAGTTTGTTTTAATTGGTTGTAGGAAACAAGTTTTTAATTTCTAGGATAAAATAATTTATGATGATATGGAAAAGTGTGAAAGGTTTTGAAGTTTCATTGTGTTTTTTCATAAGTCACTACTTTTTGACATCATGGTTTTTTTATAAATAATTATTATTTTCTATAATGAGTTCACCCATATAGGATTAAATTTTTTGATAAGTGATCCATATCTTGAGATAAAAAATTTCAATGATTTATAGTCCTTGGTTGAAAAAAAAATCCAAAGGGGTAGATTGTTGGGATCAAGTTGGATGAATGCTATTTTGGATGTTGAAAGGAGTTTGTGATGAATGTTTTTTATTTTTGTTTTGATTGAAAAAAACTCATCACATTGTAAGTATAGATTTTCAAAAGAAGGTAGAACTATATTCAGATGATCGGTTAAAGTTTTGATGATAAATTCTATCAGATTCTATTTCTTTTTCTAGAATTGTTTTATGGGTTAAGTTGTTCATAGGACTCACATTGGGTTTGGAAAGAAGAATCAGAGTGAGAATTTGTTACAAAGTCTTAATATCTTTCAAGAGGTTCCAAAATAATATGATGATGTATTATTTTTTTAAGTTTTAAACATCATGGGTCAATCAAAAAAATTATATAATATTTTTGAATGAAAAGGAGAATCGCTGGATGAGTCATTCTAAGTGTTTCCATTCGGTTTGAGGTTTGGTTGAAAAGACATAAGATGCTAAAATCTTAGGAATTCATATAAATTTCCAATATAATTGAGGTGATTAGATATTAATCCTAATCCTCCAAAAATCATGAGTTTTTCATGATTTTAAGTAGCAGTTTGTGGAAGAATATTGTTTTAAGGAAAAGTCATTCATTATTAGTTCATCAGTATGAGTGGTACCCAACATTGTAGTTGTTCGATGACTAGGAAGTGAAAAGTTAAAAAATATATAATTGATCAATCCATCAGACATATTGATTATAAAAACTATATGGTCCATAAAATGAACAAATTCAAAATATTAAGCATTATGTGATGAAAATATAGAAGAAATTAATTTCTAAAAAATCTAATCCATTAGATGACGTGTTGCACCAATCCATTAGAGGATTTATAACACAGATCCCTCAGATGAAATATTGGTATCAAAAGGGTATTAGTGTATAGTTCTATTAGTGGAAAATTTGGAATGATTTGTTTATATGGATTAGTAACTAGGAATTGTTGGGACCAATGAATAAGAAAGATGGATTTTTTTAGACCAGTGATAAATGGGATTTGAAACCAATAAATTTTAGAATAATCAAAAATGTATTAAACCATTTTCATTCAATAAAAGTTATGTTGGTTGTCTTCAAATGGGTCATGAATCATTGTATAAGACATGATATCGAGACAATAAAATGGGAGTTCAGGTTGTGTTAGTGGATCAATAAAAAATAATTTGTTTTATTTTATAAATTGGATTTAGTGTCATTGGAAAATGGGTAACACCGATCCACTGGAGTGAGGTAGAGATCAATTCATCATATGAAGGTTCACATGGATAAGTAATCGACTAATGGAAATCATCATATGCATTATGGATTAGTTTTTTATAATTAAAGAAAATGAGAATTGTCATGAAGATTCTCAAGTGTTGTCAAAGGGTTTTTGAATGATAACAAAGATTCAATGATGTTTATAGGAGAAAATTTTTAAGATCTCTAGTTGGTATAGAGAAATATAATGAGAAGTCATTCATTTTCCAAATAGTTTCAAAATATTATTTCTTTCAGTTGGTATGGAGCATCAAAAATATGAATCTTCGTTTGTACATATGTTTCTTCATAATGAGAAACAATATCAGAAAGGAATCTGGTATCAAACTGAATAATTATTATGAAGTCCAAATAAGGATGAGTTTTTGAGAAGGTTGAAGAAGTTTTGATAAGAATAATGAAGATTTTAAAAGTACTAAAAGAGTCAAATATTAGGTAAAAAATATCAAATTTGAGTTTATGTAAATTTGGTTGAGTGTAAAAGTGAAATTAATTTCCCACCCATTCCACTTTTGGATCTCCTATAAATAGAAGGTAATACATTGTAATTTCTAATGATGGAACATTGTTCATGTATGGACAGAAAGTGGTGGTGATGAATTATTATAGAGAATAAGAAAATAATAATAGTTTCTAGACAGAGTTTCCATGAGTAATATTTCCATATAGAAGAATCATAAAGAAGATCTTACCAGGTCAAATCGAGTAATCATAATGAGATGTACAGGGAAAGAAAAATCTGTTTAGAATTTTTTTTCATAGTGTCTTATATTATCTACTTTTCATACTGAATAACTTGATAGAGTAATTGTACTAAGATATTACATAGAGTTTTCTTTTGAAATCAAAAAAGTGAATTTCTTACTTTACTGCTTGGTAGAAAACTGAATAATTTTCTTTTGATGAATTACATAAGTGGAAGTTGTTAAGGAAGCATAGTAACATGTTTTGAACCAACTAGTGAAGGATTCTTAACATGTTACACAATATTTTTTTACATCATTAATGCTGTAAGAATCACATGAACTACTTTATTGTTCATAGTGATACACAAGTGTAAGGGTATATCTTAATTATTGTATCCATAAAAACTATATTGTTTTCTAGTGGAGTGTGTGGTATGGTATTTTTTCCAAACCATGCTAAGGACTAGCTACTCTTATTGAGTAGTAAACCCTGTAAATACTTATGCTCTTATGGATGTGTGATTTTTTTCTTTCATAAAAGTGATAAATCTTTAATATTAAGAAAGGGTTGTCATAAAATAAAGATAACATGAAAGAAAAAAGATATTACTAATTAACCCCCTTCCCCTCTCAATGATACAATGATCCTAGTTTGGTCTTTTCATATCACCCCATGTGATCACCATTGATCAAATAAAGAACCATCAATGATCCATTTTGATCTTGTGAGAGGACCTTGAAAACCCATCTTTATCTCATTAAATCCGTTTAAAATGCATCTTAATATCACAAAGGACCCCCAACAAGTATTCATTGATGACAGGAAGGCTTCTTTATAAGTTTCTTGACCTCACAAAGACTATCAAACATATCAGTTCAATCGTGAAAAGGCAATTTGACCTGTCAAAATAATTATGTGAAATAACTTTCATAATCCATTCATCTAATAAATATATCAATGATGGAGTGTTCTCGTAGTAATGGTTTATCATGTGATGTCTCAGATCAACCGTGGAAGGATCATGTGAAGCACATCATGTGATACTCCCTCGACCGACCCCATCAAATATATGTGATAAGTAATTCATTAAAGGATGCATGAAATTGAGGAGGAGAGGCTTATAAATCCCTCCCCCTTGAAAAAAAGAATAAATACATGCATGATACACAAGGAATACACATATGATTGAAAAAGATAAATTTTATCAGAGTGGAAATTCTCGCCATCATGAGGGTCTTTCACTAGGTAAAAATTTGAGGAAGTACCTAAGGAATCACATGGCATGAATAAATTATTAATATGATAAACCTATATATCATGTGAAGGACATCCAGTGATCCATCCATGTTATATGAATGAGTTTCTACATGTCAAATTAGTGACGTGAAATCCAAACAAGATAATTATTGATGAATGCTGAGGTATATATGAAATAAAGAGTGAAAAATAAGTAATACTTATGTGAATATGGGTATTCTAACATTCAATGGAAGGCATTATTCCATTTTTAGGACTATTCAGGACAATGTGAAAACGCCAATACATGTCTCCCAGTCTTGTGATGTCCTTTGGACATGCCGCCCATTTCTTGTGATGTCCTTAGGACATGCCGCCCATGCCTTTTGATGTCATATTAACATCTCAACCAAGTCTTTAATACCTCTAGACATGTCACCCAAGTCTTTTGAATTCGTCTAATCATGTCAACCAAGTATTGGGAATTATTATAGAAATATCTCCCAATTCATACGAGGCCCTCCAAAAATTTCAACCAAGTCTCATGAAAGCCTTATGGAATGTAACTCTTAATCATTCAACACACTTGGACATGTTTGTGTTGGTCACACGAAGGACCTCAGGAATATCAACAGAATCATGAGATGGTCCTCTGAACAGCGATCATGCAAAAGACATCCAACATGTCTACTTCAATCATAAAAGGGACCCTAATACATTTCAACCTTGTTAGATGGAAACTCATTCCATGACAACTAGGCACCCAGGACAATTTAGGAAGGCACTCAGAACTTGTCAGGAAGACACCCCAAGATATTGTAACCATGCCTATTAGACATATTCAAGAATACCCTAGAATGAACTATGGGAACTATAATTCATGTCCAAACATGATATATAGGAAAAATTCCTAAACCTCGAGCTCCTATAGGAATCCACCTCAGTGTAAGTTTCTCTATGTCTCAGAAACTCTAACCTATGGGACCCAAACTCTCTTATGGTTTTATCATTCTTCTTCATCCATCAACATATTTAGAAGCTAATTGGACTATGAGAACTTTGATTCCTAATATAATAAGGATACATAAGATTATTTTAAAAGTTTGTAGGTCCATGTTAAACAACTCATTAAGAGTTCACTGTTGCATAATCCCAACATCCATATGTTGTGAGTTTAATCGCTTGTTATCACTTGTTTCTCACACCTATCATTGTTTGTGTGGGATTAGGTATTTTCAATGATCATATTACATGAAACAAAAATCTTCCTCGATGAGGGAAATATTGGTTTGTAATCCCCATTCAGTGACATGATATGATTTCCCTCATACAAGGGCATCCTCTTCAGTTTAAGTCCTATAGGAGTTCCTATGTTGATAAACCGTGGGGAAATAATACTCATGGTAATTGATTATATTTCACCACCCATAATCTATCTTTAAATTGATCAAACTATGATGACTTCAATTCCTATTATAAAAATGATATGTAGGATTCCTTATTAAGGCTCAATCTTTATACTCAGTTCCTAAGTTCCATTATATATTTCCTTTACACATGATGCTAAACATCACTGTTTAAAAGAACAACATGGGTTTTTATTCCTATTATGTGTAGGATACATAAGACACCTCAAAAAGTTTCAATACCATCCTCAAAATATCAATCACTTCATTATACAATTTAAAAATCTAGTGTTCCTAATTATATTGCTTCAAAATAGAAGTAGCTACCCATTTTTAAGGAATGATGGTAAAAAGGTGAAGAATATTTGATACATATAGATGATATCATTAATAGAATCCCTCCCCCACCCCACTTATAGATAGAAGGATTAAAAACCCTCTCAATTGATTATGTTAACCAGTCTCATATTAGGATTGGGAATAGATTCTCAAACATATCATAAATCTATAAGAGTTTCATAGAATATATAATAATCCTCCGCCCCTAAAGGGTGTGATGAGCCCGACCTCCCATAATCTTGACCATTGTGATTTCATAATTTTTGTTGCGTCGAAAACCCCAAATGACCTCCTACCTTTAGAAATTATGTCTATACCTTATTGCAGATGTGGGAGCCATTGGTTGTTTCTAAGAAATGAAAATGGTTATTTAAGCATAATTAATTTCACAAACATATTTTAACCCCCACAATAAACCCTTACAATGGAAAAAAATGGGAAACCTAGTGTGAAGGAATATAATAAAAGAATAATTTAATCATTATAGGTATCGGTCACCTTGTCTCCTAATCCCAGTTCGTAACGTGTTTTTAGAGAAAACCAAAAATGGTGAACCCAACATGAATTTATCAAATAATAGAACTGATTGGTTGACCACGCATTAGAAAATTATTTTTCACATATAATAAAAAATGGTAAAACCAGTGTGAATGTAACACCCCAAGCTTCGACGGTACGTTTTCCTTTGCATAATGGAATAGCTTGTGTTGTACGCAACTTCGAGATTCTAACACATGGCAACAAATCAAAATAGCCGTTGTGAATAGTAATACACACTTTTTGAAATTTTATCAATTTTATATTTAAAAATGGAATTTATTTTTGGGATCTGAATATCGAAATTATCTTAGGGTGAATTTTTGGTATTTTTCTGAAAACATTCAGTTTTTTATGAATAGTGAAAAATACTAAATTTTAATTAAAAACAACTTTTTTAATCAAAAAAATTTATATTTCTAAATCATACTATTGATTAGTTTTTAAGTATAATTATATTATATTTTTACCATTTAATCCAATTTTGGTCATTGGAAATAATTTCACTTTTAAACTGGACATAAGCAAGTGTCAATCTTTTGAAAGTTATTATTTCTTAAAAACGCACTTTTTGTTTTGAAAATGGAAATTAATTTTAAATTATTTTCTGCCACTTCTGTGTTTTTAATTTAGAAAAATGGATTCCATATTTTGAATATGTAGGTACAAATTGTGTAAATATGTAACTTTAATTTTTAGAAATTTTGAATAATTACTTTGGTAAATATTTGTAGGACCCCGGGACACCCTGAGAGGGGAGGGGTGAATCAGGGTGGCAACTTTTTCTTCTTTTAGTTGTGGATCTTGTTCCCACGTTGGTAGGAACTAATTAAACCTGTATGATGGATATGATCAGCAATTAAACATTCACATGCAGAGAGATGACACAGCTATTTTTTCTTGGTTCACCACTAAGGGCTACGTCCAAGGAGCATACGCCGACAGGTTGTTGGTCGTACCTAAATCTACTATGCTTCACTAGCTATAGATTACAAAGGTTCGGGTACATTCAGTCTGTCCCAGGCTCACTGCCTTTACAATTGTTCAGGGATAGCTCACTACGTCCCTCGGGTCACTCCCGTTGACTCCCCCTGGCTCACTGCCGTTGGTGAAGTCTCACTCAGTTTATAGACGTGAAGGTCTCTTCAATAAATGTGCATTGATGTTCTTTGTCTCCTGTTCAGCATGAGACTTTGCGTGCATCAGGGTTCAGAGTTGATGCTCTTTATAGTTCAACCTTTCTTCTTTAGTGTAATGACCGAATGCACTAGATCCCCTTGTCTTCGTTTTCCTGAATCACAATCACTTATGTGATTGCTCAATAAATGATGTTCATCTTACTCGGCATTCGTCAGAATCAATTCACCATGTATGCATGATATCATGCATATATCATTTAGATTTCTTCTTCAATCTCGCTTTGCACCGAAAGTATCAAGCAATCTTTAGCTCTTGTGCAGCTCCAGAAAGGCGGGCGTGCTTCAACAATATTTGGATCCCCTTTTCAAGCCCGGCGCGCAAGTCTCCCCCGGTGATAAAGTCTTAGGTGCGCAAGTATAAACTGGCGCGCAAGTGTCATAAAAGCACATGCGCGACTCTACCTTCTTGAATTTTAAACCTATGCGACTCACTTCCTTTCTCGCCCAAATTAGCTAGGGCGTGCAGCCATCAATCGGCGCGCAATCACCACTTGCGCGGCTCAACCACCTGCGTGACAAGAGCTCGAACAATCTCTAAGTCTTGAGATCTGAGTGAAATGAGGAGGGGTGGTCCAGTATTTATAGGCAAACTGGACACCCTGCACGGCGGCGCGCAAGTCATCCATCGGCGCGCAAGTCTCGTCCCCTGCTAGGCACTTGTGCGATCAACATCCAAACTTGCGCGAACATCTTGCCTTTGACAAATTTGGATCTTCTGATCTCAAAAAACCATAGGCGCGCAAGTTATAATTCATTCAAGGCGTCGGCGCGCAAGTCTCTTCCCAGCACATAATTCACCTGCGCGACCTCACCAAAACTTGCCCGACCCTTATCCCTTTGCCATATTTTGATGCTCTGATCTTCAAAAACATATGGCGCGTAAGATTCCTATCCTCCAAGAGTATGGCGCGCAAGTACCTTTACCAAAATCACTCTTCTTCATTTGTTGATTTTGAGGCCCTGAAATTTGGCAAACACTGGAAAACGGCCCCACCTTGTATCTACTCTTTTTGTACCGCCTCCAGATCATCCATTCCTCTGTCGATGTTCTTGAATCAAACATAGATCGTTGACCACAACTCTTGAACTCGACATGTCACCATGGAGTCTCCTTTGTCAACAAATTTTTATGTCGTTTTTTTTCTTTGTTGACAAGCACGATCACCTCAACAGCACTTCTTCTTGGTGATCTGTATCCTTAAGCAACTCTTTTGCTTTTATCACAAACTCCACTATTGTGATATGTATTCTTTGAAGGAACAACTTTAGTACCATAATCTTCTATGACAATGTGATGTGCATGGACATTTCATAAGTCAACCAATTGGCACATTGCCTCCTTCATCAACTGTCATGATCAACTTCATACAAACCATGTGATTCAATCCGTCAAGGAAGTCTCTAGCATGGTTCTCACGCAATCATGAGTAATTGCATGGTCTTCATCAAAACCCATTGTTCTCACGCAATAATGAGGAATTGCATGGTATTCATCCAAAAACACCATCCTGCTTTAATCATCCTTGGATGGATTACTCCTCACATTCTTCATTGTTGTAAACAATGTATCACCTTTGACACATGTTCTTTGAACTTACTATCAGCACAACAATCGTCTGAATCACTACTCCTCTACTTCATCGGAGTACTTCATGATCTCCTTCATTGTGAGCTTCCATTCCTCCATTTTATTGGAGTAATTCATGATCTCTTTCATTTTGATATTCCATTGACAACTATTGACAACAAATACAAACCTATACACAAAGTGGTTCCAACAATATTTTTACCATGGTTAAAGGGTAAATCCTGTTAATAAGGGTAAAAAAATAATATTATAATAATATTAAATTTCTATAACACGTGTTACAACCCTATTGGATGATACATGTCTGACCATGTGCATCCTTGGTCGATTTGGGGACCCCATGGAGCCACTTGTAAGTGATAATTACACTTTATATCAATTAAGTTAAAGTAAATACAAAAATGACATAAGCATATATCTTTTAGTAAAAAAACTTTTACATAGGGTTTTATATATTATATCTTCAAATATAAATATTAATTAGAAATATAAAACTATTTCTTACATAATGGTAATTTATTTATAATTTTTAGACATTTAATAATTGAATTTATTTATGACCCAATGATGATGCAGTATTTTTCTTATTAAAGAAAAATCAAATAAATCTTATTATAAATGTTAAAATAAATATTATTTGAAAGTTTTGATGCCATACAGGAATTTTATAGGTTAATGTGAAATGTTAGGATTTATTAAAACAATTTTTTTCTAAGTAATAATGCTTTTAGGAATTTAACAGAAACAAAATATCAAATAGTGTCAAAATTGACATAAAAGAGTTTTTAAAAAAAATATTGTATTATTAATTGATATTATATTCCTAAAAATATAATGATCTGACAAAGGTCATAAATAATATTATATATGTCATTAAAAACCCACTTGAGGTTCTCTTGTAAGTTTATAGTAAGTTGATTAACCATATAATATAGAAATACAAAGAGACATGGTAAATGTCAAACTAATTAACTAAGAGTTAAATCTAAAATATAAGGTTAATATAGTGACCCAAACCTGTCTAAAACCTATTTTTTGAGTGGTTCTCGACCCATAACCACCTTATCCTATAAATAAATCATTTTGGAGCCATTAGAAACTGAATATTATTTTATTATAAAATAATATTTTAATCTTTTCCTAAGGTGCCCCTCACCACTCTTATAAAAGGGAACTTCCTCTTCTCTCAAATTCACACCTTCAAAGACATTTGGATCTACCAAACCCTACCCAAGTATCCTCTAAAATGTCCTAACTTCATCCTAGAGGCCTTACTTTAGTCTTAAAGTAATCCTAAAGATCCCTTTTGATCAAAACAAAAGGAAGAACCTGAAGAAGAGGTAAAATTTCATTACCTATTTCATGTTCCTTTTTTCTTCCACTTCCTCTTTATTTGTTGTTTCCATTATAAAATAATAACTCCATTATCTTTTATATACTATGATGTTATTATAAATATGGTATAAAAATATTCATTATTCTATCCATCCTTTGAATGACATTTCAACATATGTGCGTACGTACGGCTTACCGTCTCCACGCCGTGGTGTAGTTGTTATTCAATACATTATTATTTGGATGTGTATAATAATGATGTATAATTGATTTAAATAATAAATATAAAATTATAATGATTATATATATATGATATAACATCCAATTATATATTATTTTACTATCAAAATAGTGATATGGTCGCTCGTGTGTACGTATGGATTATTATCTCCACGAACGCGATGAGATTCATTCCCCGTCATTTCCATTCAAGAATAATTTTCATTTGAGGATTAAAAATTATTTTTAAAGACTTAATATCATATTGAATATGAATAATATATATCATATCCACAACAAACATTACTTATGTGGCAAATCATATAAAGGAAAATGAATCAGTTAACACACGAAATGATGATACTACAAAAATATCATTAACAAATCCATATTAGAAGATCATATATGATATCATATTAATGTATATGGTTCTTGTATAATTTAATTACAATGATTTCACCATTATAAAAGAGTTTAACCTACCCTCAACCAAGTAAAAGAACAAGGTAAGGGTTAATTTCAGAATCTCTTTATTATCCGATGTAGTTTTTAGGTAAGTATCTACTGGGACCTCCTTATCATCCACATCCATGTTTCTTAAAAATGTATTCCAAAACTTTTTTACATTTTACTAGACTATGGTTTAAAGTCGTTTATAGCCTTTTTTTACTTTTTATAAAATGGTTTGAAAGGAATATTTCTGTTGTTTTCCAAACAAGGCACCTTATGAACTTTTCAACAAAATTAAGGTAAGAATGTTTTTTTAACTTATATGGAGGGTGCGGCTATTTTCCACCATTATAATAACTTTTAAGCTTCCCCTAAAAGATTATAAGAATATTTCCAAAATAAATTTTTTCTTTTAAATGGTTTCAAAAAAGAAAGAGTCATTTCTTTCAAATAGTTTCATTTCATCTATGTCAACATCCTTTGATAGATTTTCAACTTGTTTAAAGTTGATTTATTATGATACAAATATTCCATATTGTATTTAAGGTTTTGTGATATGTTTGACTATGGATGTGTTATTTTTATACCATTCATGTTTTATGGATAAAGTATTGACATTTTGTATGTTATTTTTAATATGAATGTTTATGTTATGCTTAAACCTTTTCATATGAAGAATTCATTGGACTTAGTAAGTGACGAGTGGAGCCTTCTATAGCACTTTTATGCATCGTTAGGTCTCATGAGACAAACTAGTGTCTTGGAACAAGGCCGTGAAAAAATCTTTTTGTTGTCTTGGCACAAGTCCTTGACTATGTGGTGATGAAGTATGGCATTATGCATTCCATCATTATGAAAGTGGCTATTGATATTTCGTGTAATTATTCAACTACTTGAATATCCATGTGAATAAGTAAATGGAATTATTTTATTTTATCATTGTCATATTATGTTGAATTTTAAGTTTAAAAGTATTTTATTTTAGTCTTATACATTTCTTTAAATTTTTATGCTTATTTATGAAAGTTTTCGCTATATTGTTATCATTACTGAGTATCTGAGCTCACCCCTTTCTATGTTTTATTTTTTCCAGGATGTGAAGAAGTATTTTACGACTGACCTATAGGGATAGTCTGAGGGGATATGAGTGTGGTCTATGGAAATAATGTTGTTTTAGTTTTTCATTTTATAATGTAATTTAAAACTTATGAATGTATCTAGTATTTCCAAGGATACTAAAATGATCGGTCTTTCGAGACATGATTTCCTTGTATCATGTCAATGTTATGTAATAATGCACCAAATCTAGGTAGCTGGGGTTGGGGAGTTATAGTTGGTATCAGAGGAATTTTAGTACAAACCTTGGAATCTAGATTTAGATAAACTCTGATTAGAGCACATTACACTAAGATTGAATTTGAGAATTAGTATAGAAGAACTTCCTAGAATTTTGGTATTGTAGAGATTTTTTTAGTTTTCCACAAAATAAATCCCTATCTGGATATGAGCAGGTAGAGGTGCCTTTGGCACATATGTACCTAGGGGTAAAACCAGAAAACATCACTTTGATCTAGACTCGAACGGGAACTGGTGCACGACAACAAGCCTTGCTATACTCTTGGTTACAACACTCCCAGGGGATATTCTTAGGAAAATTATCATTTTATTTAAAAATCATTATGAACGGTTTATGAGTATATACTTCCTCAAATAATTTTTTTTATGATTACAGATTATATCCATAAATTGTTCTGTTTATGTTAACTGTTTTACAAGTTTGGAATTATGTATTTCGATTCATAAACTAATCTAGTTTATGCCATTGTTTAGAAATGACACCTAGTGGAATGAATGGAAATAGTATCAACTTACATAATCCATGTAGGTATTTCCCTCCTACTCAAGATAATTATAGTAGAGCTGGTGAAGCAACTGGTGCTGATCATCTTATCACCATACTGGGAAAACTCACTCCGGTTATGAATAATAACCTTACCCATATGGAGAACCCTTATCCACTGTGTGGAGGATCAATGTTAGATCACTTAATGAGGAAACAACCACCAACATTCAATGGGATTACAAATCCATTAGTATCTAAGAAATGGATAAATTAGTTAGAGAAAATATTCCACTCCCTAGGGAGTAGTGAAAGAGAAAAAGTTGTAATGGCAGTTTACTGCCTCACTGGAGATGTTGATCAATGGTGGTCATTGATTGAAAACACAAAGGAAGATAATGAGGTATAAAAAATGTAATGGATGGAGTTTAAAGATATTTTCATAGAAAAATACGTTCCTGAAGACCGTCGAGCAGATATGGAAAGGCAATTTCTGAGTCTGAGGTAAAAGGAGGATGAGAATGTTACAAAGTATGAAGCTAACCTTACTAGGTTATTGAGGCATGCTACAGATTATATATGTAACCCAAGAAGTGATATTGATCATTTCATTGATGTGTTAAAATTGTTTCTCCACTGAGAATTAGTCTCACAATCCTTCTCGTCATATGAAGACATTTTCTCATGTGTTGTCAAGACAGAAGAGTAATTCTCTAAGTCTTACGACTTTAAAGAAAAACAAGAGAAGAAGAGATTTTTCAAACACTCCAGAAATGGAAATAAGGGGAAGAAGGGAAAATTTGAATATCCATCCTACAGTAAATGTGGTATAAAAAACCCCGGTACTTGCCTGAAGGGAATGGGAGTCTGTTACATGTGTGGTGAAAAATGGCACTAAGCTCATGACTGCAAGGGGAAGAAAGAGGTTGTCAATGTTGAATGCTACAATTATAGATAAAGGGGTAATTATTGAAATGAATTTATTAAAAGCCAAGGAAACTTATCTCAGAAAAGGCCAAGGGATCAAGGCCAAGCTTATGTTATCACTACTGCTGAGGTTGAAGCTCTGAAAGACGTGGTGGTAGGTAATTTAATGGTTTCCTCGCGTTTAGAAAAAAAATTATTTGATTCTGGATCATCGCATTATTTCATATCTTCCCATTTTTCTAAGAAAAATAGTTATTTCCAATTTGATTTAATAAGGGAGTTGTTATTCAAAAATCCAAAGGGAAGTATCATTCCAACAATGTTTTGTGAATCAGTCCCCATTAGGACATATAAATTTTCTTTATCTGTGGATCTCATCATCATACCCATGATTGAATTTGATATAATCCTAGGTATGGATTGGATTTCGGACCATGACGTAAAAATTTATTGTAAGTAGAAGGCGGTTACTATTTTTTATGATGATGATAATGAACACCTTATCTTTAGAGAAGAATCGTCACCACCTGATTCTTATCTAGATCCACCCCCAGTAGCTCAACTAAATTCAATTATTGGGGAGGAAGAGATTGAAATAACTGTGGGTGAGGAAAATAATGTTCAAATAGAAGATGTACCTATTTTATAAGAATATTTTGATGTGTTTCCAGAAGATTTACTAGGATATCCTCCAGAATGAGAAATTTAGTTTTCAATTGATTTAATTCCTAGTTCAAGGCCCATATCAAAGACCCATTATAGAATGGCCACTGTGGAATTAGTGGAAGTAAAGAAACAACTAGAGGAATTGAGTAACAAGGGATTTATTCTCCCTAGTGGTTATCCAGGGGGATCCCCTATCCTTTTTCATAAGAAGAAATATAGATCTATGAGATTGTGCATTGACTACAGGGAGATCAATTCCATAACAATAAAGAACAAGTTTCCCCTACCTCGCATTGATGAATTATTTGACCAACTTCATGGAGCTCAATATTTTTAAAAGATTGACCTTAGATCTAGATACCATCAATTGTGTGTGAAGAAGGAAGACATTCCGAAGACAGCATTTCGAACAAGGTACAGGCATTATGAGTTTACAGTAGTGCCTTTTGGATTGGCTAATGAACCCTCTTTCTTCATGGATCTAAGGAATAAGGTTTTCAAGTAATATCTTGATGACGTTGTAGTGGTATTTATTGATGATATCTTAGTATACTCAAAAATATATGAAGATCATGACAATCACTTGCGCATTATCCTAAAGACTCTTAGAAGAAATGAAATATATGGGATGTTTAGCAAGTGTGAATTCTAGCTTCAAGAGATTTAATTTCTTGGCCATATAGTCTCTAAGGATGGAATATCTGTTGATCCTTCAAAGAACAAGGCAATCCAAGAATGGAAAGCACCGATGAGTATAATTGAGGTATGTAGTTTTATTGGTTTAATAGATTATTATCGATGTTTTGTCCAGAATTTTCCCCGATTGGAAAACCCATTAACCAAGCTCACATGTAATGGGGCTAAATTTGTTTGGAAAAAAAAGAATGAAGAATGTTTTCAATAATTGAAGAGAAGATTACTCAACACTCGTATATTAACTCTACCATCAGGGAATGATGGGTAAGTTATTTAAAGTGATGCTTCAAATAAAGGACTTGGTTGTGTCCATATGCAGAATGATATGGTTATTGTCTATGCATCCCAATAGCTAAAAATTCATGAACAAAACTATCCTACTCATGATCTTGAGTTATCAATTGTAATATTTGCTTTGAAGATATGGAGACACTATCTATATGGTGAATAATGTGAGATTTATACTAATCATAAGAGTTTGAAGTATATTTTCTCATAAAAATAACTCAACAAGATGCAAATTCGATGGCTTGAACTACTCAAGGATTATGATTTCACTATACACTACCACCCGGGGAAGGAAAATAAGGTGGAAGATTCTTTGAGTAGAAAAAATCATGGAGTTTTGAAAAAATGAGAGTTGAAAAGGATCCTATATACATGGATATATCAAAGATGGATATGGGAATAACCATGGAAGGTGAAACATCAATGATTTTTCAAATGGTTTCCAAACCATCTTTACTAGAAAGGATAAAAAGTTTTCCAGCTAATTATGAGGAGTTTCAAAATAAGATTGACGCTGTGAATAACTGTAGATTGAGTGACTTCGTATATGAAGATGGAATTTTGAAATTTGGGAAGAGACTTTGTGTTCCCGATATACCTGATCTAAAAAAGAATTTTTGGATGATGTTCATATCTCCAATTTCTCTATACACCCTGGGAGCACCAAAATGTATAGATATTTGAAGGAACATTTTTGGTGGAACATCATGAAGATGGAAATTGATGATTTTCTGTCAAGATGTATGGTTTTTCAACAAGTGAAATATGGAAGGCAACAGCCTGGAGGAGTCATGCAACCTATTCCCATACCTGAGTGGAAATGGGATAATATTACGATGGACTTTGTTATGGGACTACCAAAAACTCCTTGAAGGAACGATGCAGTGTGGGTCATTGTTGATCGTCTTACCAAGTAAACTCTTTTTCATTCTATAAGAGAAGATTTACCACTTGAACATTTAGAAAGAATATATATTAATGAAGTTTTAAGACTTCATGGAGTACCCCTATCGATTGTTTCTGATGATGATCCCCGTTTTACATCAAGATTATAGAAAAGTATTCAGAAATCCCTGGATACTGAACTTCATTTGAGCACTGCCTACCTCCCTAAAAACTGATGGACAATCAGAACGGACTATTAAAACCTTAGAATACATGTTTAGATCTTTCTCACTTGACCATCAAGGTATGTGGGATCAATATTTACCTCTAGTTGAATTTTCCTATAACAATAGCTTCTATTCATGTATTCATATGGCACCATATGAAGCATTATATGGAAAGAGATATCGCACACCAACTTGTTGGGATGATGTTGGTGAAAGAAAACTCATAGGCCCAGAACATATTGAGGAAAAAATGGAGAAGGTGAAGGTAATCCAAACCCACATCAACGCATCTCAAAGTAGGCAGAAGAGCTATATCGATAACCGAAGGAAGGATTTTTTATTTTAAGTATGAGATAATGTTTTATTGAATGTATCTCTATAAAAGGGTGTTATACGTCTTGGTAAGAAGGGTAAATTGAGTCCCAGGTACATCGGACCTTTCAAAATCCTAGAATGAATTGGGGATTTAGCTTACCAGTTGGCAATGTCGCCAAGTCTCTCCAAAGTTCATGATGTGTTCCATGTATCACTATTGAGAAAATACGTGCCTGACCCAATCCATGTACTCACCTATGAGGAAATTGAACTGGAACCTGATATTTCTTATTGTCAAAATCCTGTCAAAATTCTTGATACAAGAGAACAAGTGTTCTGAAACCAGAAAACTCATTTGGTAAATGTTATATGGAGAAACCATAAGATGCAAGAGGCAACGTGGGAACTCGAGGAACTTATGATGAAGAAACACCCAAATCTATCCAAGGATTAAATTATTTAAGGGCATAATGTAACACCCCAAGCTTACATGATACATTTCCCTTTGAATAATGTAATAGCTTGCGTTGTACGCAAATTAGAGATTCAAACACATCGTGACCAATCAAACTAGCCATTATAAATAGTAATACCCACTTTTTAAAATTTTATCAATTTTATCTTTCAAAACTGACTTCTTTTTGGGGTTCAGAATATCAAAATTATCTAAGGGTAAATTTTTTGTATTTTTCTGAAAATATTCAGTTTTTAATGAATAATGAAAATACTAAATTTTAATTAAAAACAACTTTTTTAATCAAAATAATTTATAGTGATAAATTATATTATTGAGTGGTTTTTAAGTATAATTATATTTTACATTTACCATTTAATCCAATTTTGGTAATTGGACGTAATTTCACATTTAAGCTGAACATAAGCATGTGTCAATCTTTTGATAGTTATTATTTCTTAAAAACACGCATTCTGTTTTGACAACAGGTATTAATTTTAAATTAATTTCTATCACTTCTGTGTTTTGAATTTAGAAAAATGTATTCCATATTTAGAATCAGGATTTCCAAATTTTTTAAATTGGTAACTTTTATTTTTAGACATTTTGAATAATTACTTCGGTAAATATATTTACCATGGTTAAAGGGTAAATCCGGTAAATAAGGGTAAAAATAATAATATTATAATAATATTAAATTACCGTAACACGTTTTATAACCCTATTTTTTGATACATTTCTGACCATGGGCATCGTTGGGTCAATTTTGGGACCCCATGGAGCCACTTGTAAGTGATAATGACACTTTATATTAATTAAGTTAAAGTAAATACAAAAATGACATAATCATATATCATTTAGTAAAAAAAAATTTACATAGGGTTATATATGTTATATCTTTGACTATAAATATTCATTAAAAATATAAATATATTTCCTACATAATTTTATTTTAATTATAATTTTTATACATTGAATAATTAAATTTATTTATGACACAATGAGGATGCAGTATTTTCCTTATTAATTAAAGAATCAAATAAATGGTTTTAAATATATTACAGTAAATATAATTTGAAAGTTTTGATGCCATACAAGAATTTTATAGGTTAATTTGACATGTTAGGATTTATTACATGAATTTTTTTAGAAGTAATAATTCTATTATGAAGTTAACAAAAACAGAATAGCAAATAGTGTCAAAATTGACATAAAAGAGTTTTTGAAACAAATATTGTATTATTTATTGATATTCTATTCCTAAAAATATAATGTTCATACAAAGGTCTTAAATAATATTATATATTTCATTAAATAACCACTTGAGGTTCTCTTAGAAGTTTATAGTAATTTTATTGACCATATAATATAAAAATACAAAGAGACATGGAAAGTGCTAAACTAATTAACTAAGAGTTAAATATTGAAGATAAGGTTAATATAGTGATTCAAACCTGTCTAAAACATATCGTTTGAGTGGTTTTCAACCCATCCCCACCTTATCCTCTAAATAAATCATTTTGGAGCCATTAGAAACAGAAAATTATTTTATTATAAAATAATATTTCAATCTTTTCCTAAGGTGCCCCTCACCCATCTTATAAAAGGGCACTTTACCTTCTCTCATATTTACACCTTCAAAGCCATTTGGCTCGGCCAAACCCTGCCCAAGTATCCTCTCAATTGTCCAACCTTTATCCTAGAGGCATTAATTTAGTCATAAATCCAACCTAGAGATCCCTTTTGATCAAATCAAAAGGATGAACCCGAAGAAGTGGTAAATATTTCATCACCTCTTTCAAGTTCCTTTCATCTTCCACTTCCTCTTTCTTTGTTGTTTACATTATAAAATAATAAATCCCGTATATTATATATACTTTGATGTTTTTATAAATATGGTACAACCATATTCATTATTCTATCCATTCTTTGAATGACATGTCACCATACGTGCGTACGTACGGCTTACTATCTCCACGTCGTGGTATAGTTGTTATTCAGTACATTATAATTTGGATGGGTATAATAATGATGAATAATTGATTTAAATAATAAATATAACATGATAATGATTATGTATATATGATATACCATCCAATTATATATTCTTTTAATATCAAAATAATTATTTTTTCGCTCGTGCCTACGTACGGATTACCGTCTCCATGAACGCGATGAGATTCATTACCAATCGTATCCATTCCAGAATAAGTTTAATTTGATGATTAAAAATAATGTTTAAAGACTTAATATCATTCTTAATATTAATAAGATACATCATATCCACAATAAACATTACTTACGTAACAAAGCATATAAAGGAAAACGAATCAGTTAACACCTGAAACGATGATACTACTAAAATGTCATTAACAAAGAAATATTAGAAGATCATATATGATATAGTATTAATGTATATGGTTCTTTTATAATTTAATAACAATAATTTCACCATTATAGAGGAGGTTAGCCTACCCTTTACCAAGTAAAAGAACATGGTAAGGGTTAATTTCACAATCTCTTTATTATATGAGGTTGTTTTTACGTAAGTATCTACTGGGGGCCCCTTATCATCAACATCTATGTTTCTTAAAAATGTATTCCAAAACTTTTTTTCTATTTACTAGACTATGGGTTAATTTAATTTATACCCTTGTTTAATTTTTATAAAATGTTTCGAAATAAATCTTTCCTTCATTTTCCAAACAAGGTACCTTATGACCTTTTCGACAAAATTAAGGTAAGAATGTTTTTTTAACTAATACGGTGGGTGCGGCTATTCTCTGCCATTATAACACCTTTGAAACTTCCCTTACTAGCTTATAATAATATTTCCAAAATAAATTTTTTCTTTTAAATGGTTTCAAAATAGAAAGAGTCATTTCTTTTAAATAGTTTCATTTCATCTATGTCAACATCCTTTGATAGATTTTCAACTTCTTTGAAGTTGATTTATTATGATAAAAATCTTCCCTATTGTATTGAAGGTTTCGTGATATGTTTGGTTGTGGATGTGTTATTTTTTTACCATTCATGGTTTATTTATTAAGTATTGGAATTTTGTATGCTATTTTTAATATGAATGTTTATGTTATTTTTAAATCTTTTCATATGAGGAATGCATTGGACTTAGTAAGTGACGGGTGGATCCCACTATAGCTCATTGATGCATCGGTAGGTCTCATGAGACAAACTAGTATCTTGGCACAAGGTCTTTACAAAATCTTATTTGTAGTCTTAGAAAAAGGCCTTGACTATGTGGTTATGAAGTCTGGAATTATGTATTCCATCATTAAAAAAGTGGCTATTGATATTGCATGTGATTATTCGACTAGTAAAATATCCATTTGAATAAGTAAACTGAATTATATGATTTTATCTTAGCCGTATTATGCTGAATTTCAAGTTTAAAAGTCTTTTGTTTTAGTCTTATATGTTGCCTTAAAAATTTTTTCTTATTTATAAAATTTTCTGCTATATTGTTATCCTTACTGAGCATCTGAGCTCACCCTTTTCTATATTTTATTTTTCCCGGATATGAAGAAGTATTTTTTGACTAAACTACAGGGATAGTCTGAGGGTATATGAGTGTGGTATATGGAAATAATTTTGTTGTAGTTTTTCATTTTATAATACAATGTAAAACTTATGAATGTATCTAGTATTTTCAAGGCTATTAAACTGATCGGTCTTTCAGGACATGATTTCCTTGTATAATGCCAATGTTATGTAATAATACACCAACTCTGTGTAGCTAGGGTTGGGGCGTTACAGTGAATCTCTCAAATAAAAAAAATGATTGGTTAACCATGTGTTGGACAATTATTTTTTGAAATCTTAAGCCAAAAAAAATGGAGATCCCAATATTAATCTCTCAAATGATGAAAACTATCAATTGATCATACACCGAGCCATTTTATTTTGAGTATCCTATGAAAACTATAATGGTAAATCCAATGTGAAATCTAACATAATCGGGGTTCCCATGAAATAATTCCATTCTTGTTGTTATAATTCCCCATGAGAAAAATTTATAAATAGAGAATAAGAAAGGACAATTCAGTTATCTTTTGATAGATGATTAATAATTCTTTACACTTTTCATGATTCACTGGTCGGTGAAATTATCCCTTATTATCTTTATCACTATTGATATTTTCCCAAAAAACAACCCCCTGATTTGAGATCATTTCTTCATCTTGTGATTGTTCTGGAACAACATCTATAGTTGGAACCCCTATGGGTCATAAAACAACCTAACACACCTAACTCCTTCATTTGTAGGTTGAGAATGTAATGGTTTGGTAATACTACCGACATGGTAGGATCCTGACCATCAAGGATAAATTTAAGGGTATCTAGAAACTGAGTTCGATGAGCCAATCACATTCAGGTAAATATAAAATGACCCTAGTGGTGCTTGTTGCCACCACCAATCTCTTTGAAAGCTTATCCCCAGAGCATAGAAACCATCACCCTTTATATCTGAGGAATCTGGGTCAAGGAGTCAACTATGGATTCATTATGACTCAATATCCCCTGAGGAGGGCTATCAGACACTTTAACAAGCATCAGTGGAATCCTTCCTTTTTATTACATAATGTTTCATTACATGGTACAAACATATGATCTTTTAAAGTTTAGTTTCATGGAAATAAGTTACATCATACATAAAAATGTAAATAATTATTCTAAATCCACTTGATAGAAATCATAATTTTTTCACTATAAGATACTTTTATTGTATCTCATATCTTAGGGATATACATCAAAGGAAATGGGTGAGCATGAATCCGAGTAAAGAAATAATAAAAGGAAACAAAAAGCATGTGATCATGAGACATATCAATAAGAACATGAGGCATAACAATAAGGCATGTACAAGAGACATAACATAATAATAATAACATGAATCATAATATAAAAATGTGGCTACAAAATTTAAATGATGCATTCATAATAATATCACCAAGGTTTATCATAAAGATGTTATAAATGAAAATTACCTAGGTTGTTGACCAAGGTATCATAAAACATGTCATTCATAGAGATTAAATTTTTTACATAGTGAATTGGAGCACTATTAAGTCACACCCTTAATATGTCTTAATTTCATGTGAACTACATAGATCATTAAAATAAATTCATTAATAACCCATGGAGAATAAAGAATTAGTTTCTTATCAAAATCATGGTATACAAAAGTGCATAAAGACAGAATCATTACGTCATTTTTAATCCACATAAAGGGAATGTGGGTTTCAGGTATGTAAATCGTTGAATAAATTAGTAATTTTTACATATATTTTAATACCCATATAATAGAAAATAGTTTTTTTATTCAAATAAAAAGGAAAAGATAATTTCTTATGTAAAAGAGAGAAATTTCAGAAATAAATTCAGCAGCACGACGGGTATAAAATTTGGTTCTAGAAAATGATAAAATGAGAGGGGAAAAGGGTATATAATTGATAAAATAATATTATTAAAATAATTGGATAAAATTAATTGGAAAAAAATTAATTTTTTTTGTAAAAAAGAAGACATACAACAAAAAGGGAGACATAAATGGAAAAGAGTAGTGTATATTTCCTTTAACTTGAAGAGTTGTTCCTAAAACATGAGGACAGAACCTTGTGGGAATGAGGACACCTTGGGGGACTCATTGGGATTAAAATAATCCTAAATTTTTGGATTAAATATTAGTAGTGAAGTGGAATGGTGAAATGGGTGGGTATTTATAGAAAAAGTGGATAAATTGTTTAATAATTTCCAAATATTGGTCTTGGAAAACTAAGTTATGGAAAATGAAAAACCATTGGTATACACATAGTTTTTTATCATTGTTTTTGATATTTGGGAATAATTTTATGATATTTTAATCCATCGTAACCAAACATATTTTTCAATACTTCTTCAGTCATGGGAAAATAAAGATTCTGCAAGGTAATTTTTTAAATATCAATTTTTCTTTTTTAGACTTTAAAAAGTCACTTATAGTTTTATAAATTGATAAAAATATATTAAAATAATTAATTTTCACAAAATAACATATTTTTTCATGTAATGTGGTTAACTAATTATTAAATTATTATGAAATAAATATGAGTTCATAAAACATACTGAAAAACCAAAACATTATTTTTTTTACTATTCGCAAAATAATAAAGTATTTTTGAAAATTATCATAAATTCACCATAACCTAATTTAGATGTTATGATTTCAAAAATAATGTTATACCATTATAATTCTCTAAATATTATTATTTTAACTTTTAAATAAAAAACCTTATTTATTTAAGAATAGTAGTTTTTAAGGCATAGTTAAATTTCATGACACTAATATAAAATTTACAAGGCCATTATAAAATTATTTTATAATTTATATTTAAGTGAAGGTTTTTTAAATGACTATTTTATTAAAAAAATATTATTTAGAATAATTTATTTTATTATCAAAATGAATATCCTTCCTAAAAAAATACAATTATATTTTATTTTTTCACAATAATTAATTTATCAAATTCGCCACAGTTAAACATATATTTTATTATCAAATACTATTCATAATGCAGTAATAATTTTATTTATAAAAAGGAAATTAAACTTTATGTAACTAAGTCGTGAACATATAACCCCTTATTACACTCACATGCACCCTAAGGGTTTGGTGTGTGATGGTCATAATTTCATGGGGTGGCTCGAATAACATTGACTGAGTGGTAATGTCCACTAACATGAATTTCTATCATATGGGATTTTGTTCAAGATTCACCTGTTAATTTTATTATTGGGCTTGGTCAAGGAAAAACCCTAGTGAAACTACCTTACTCTAATGTTTTTCTTAATGGGATTCAAATGGAACGACTCTACTGGTTGAGGCCATTGATCCTACTTTCTCAATCAATTATTGTTCATCATTACTACTTATAAACACTAATTATAATGGAAAAATTATAAAGCAATGATATTGTTTTCAATATTCATATTGACCAACAGTTATATTTTACCAATGTTTATATAACAATCAATTCCCAATAGTCACATTTCCCTTTATTCCCTATAAATTAGACTTCACTCTTTCATTCAAAATTCACTATAATTTTTCCCTAAGGTTATATTTACATTTATTAAAAAATTTATTAGTTTCATAATGTTTTGATTCATTTATATACTATTTTTTTGGGTGAGATGATTCTGATAGACTGGGAGGATCCATACATTCCCATTTTAGCTATTTGATTTATATTTTTTTACAGTTGTATTGTTTGTCATTTTAATTGGTTTCATAGATGACTAAAGTAATGATCATTGTTAATGATATAAAATATTTTTGGTTAAAATTTATTTCTTATATGTATAAAATTTTATAATAGGTGGCACAGATTTATTCAGTAAAAAAATATCATTTAAAAAAGTTTTGGGTCGTTACATTCTTCCCCCCTTAATAAATTCCAACCCTGAAATTTCAACACATTATCTCAGTTAAGAAAAGGTGGTGTTATTAATGTATAATTTTCTCCTCTTGTTCCCATGTCACTTATTTATATTAAGGGTTCCACTAACACACATTGATGAGGGGGTAATTCTTGTTCTATAGAAACTTTTCTATGTGGTCCTTGATCTCCACCGAATGCTCTTTATGAGAATGGTCATGTTTCAGTTGTACCACCTCCATATTCAATACATGTGAGGGATCATGTATGTACTTCATTAATAGAGATACATGTAATACATGATGAACTTGGGAAGTATTTAGTGAAAGTGATAGCCTATAGGTCACTAGTCCTATATAATAAATGATTTTAAAGGGATCAATGTACCTACGGATAAGATTTCCTTTCTTTCTAAATTGTATAACTCTCTTACATGGTGATATCCAAAGGGAAAAAATTTCTCTGACATCAAACTCCAAGTCACGTCGATGTTTGTTAGAAAATTTCTTCTGCTGACTCTGACCAGCCTTTATATGTGGTTAAATAGAATGAACATTTTCTATCATTTCTTACACAAGATCAGTCCTAAGTATCTTTCTCTCACCAAATTCATCCGAACATTTATGAGTTTTATAAAAATTCCCATATAGAGATTTTTATGGTTCCATTCGAATAATTTATTGGAATATGTTGTTGTATGAGAACTCAACTAATGGGAGTTGTTGATCCCATACACCTTTAAATTCAATTAGGCATGTTCTCAGTATGTACTCATATTTCTGAATAGTCCTTTTAGATTAGCCATCAGTTTGGGGGTGATAGGCCATAATGAAATTCAATTAAGTATTCAGATCAAGTTGAGGACTTCTCCAGAATTTAGATGTGAGCCTTGGATCACAATTTGGAATGATAGAAAGTGTAACCACATAAAACCTCACCACTTTCTTTATGTATATCATGGAATGTTGTTTGAGAGATAAATCTTCTTGAATAGTGAAAAAATGGGTAGTCTTGTTTATTAGATCCACTTTATCCCATATCATATTGTTTCCATTGAATGTTGTTGGGAGACTAGTGACAAATTCTGTAGTGATATTGTCCCACTTCTATATTGGTCGTCTTAGTGGTTACAATACCCCTTTAAGAAGATGTCACTCTGCCTTAACTTAATAACACACCAAGAACCTTGTAGTATAGTCAGTAATATCCCTTTTTATATTATCCCACCAATAATATTCATAAGCGTCCCCATACATTTTAGTGCTTCAAGGATATATACATAATGCATAACTATGAGCTTCATCCAACATATCTTTCTTTATCGTTGGGGTAAATGGATCACATATTCTTGTATTCAATTTCAATACCCCTTCTTGATCAATATTGAACTTTTAAAACTTCCCATTCTTCACAACCTCTATATTCTTTTGTAAAAAAGGATCTTTTATTTGATCTCTATTGATCTTCTATATTAATTATGCTTGAGAAATCATCTAGGATAGTATTGATGATGTCCCTTGCCTCATAATTCTCATATACAACCATAATAACTATTTGATGAATGGATATTCTTGAAAACATAACATTTTCAACTCAACATGGTCTTTCCTACTTAATGCATAAACGACTTGGTTTTCTCTTCTGAGGTGATAATGAATTGAGCATTAATAGTCTTTAAGAAGTTACAACTACCTCCTCTATCTCATGTGGAATTAATTCTTCTTGAAAATATACTTAAAACTATGTTTTTATGTGTATATATAAAATGTATCCCAATAAAGAGAGTGACTTTTTATTTTTAGAGATAAAAAACTATAGCTAACTCCAGGTCATGCATAAGATAATTATACTCATGAGGCCTTAACTGCTGATATGCATAAGTAGTCACATTTTCATTTTTCATGATGATACACCCAATCCCTTTTAGAGATGAATCAATATAACTAATGAATCCTTCTCTAATAAAGGTTATATTTAACATAGGTGTAGTAACCTATCTCTTATTCAGTTCTTGGAAACTTTTCTCACACTTCATTCTCCAGATGAACTTAGCCCCTTTTTTAGTTAACTTTATTAGTGGATTATAAATTCATGATTTTTTTTCAAAAACCCCATATAATATCCTTCTAAAAAAAGGAAACTAATAATATCATTTACCATTTTAGGATGAGGACACTCATCTACAACCTTTTTCTTCATAGGGTCAAGTGATATTACTTCATTGGTTACAATGTGTCCCAAGAATGAAACTTTTTGTAACCTGAATTCAAATTTTATAAATTTTTCAAATAGATTATCCTTTCTCAGAGTTCCCAATATAACCCTTTGATAATCCTCATACTTCTCATGATATTTTTGAGTATATCATAATATCATCAATAAAACTATAATGAATTTATCAAGGTAGTACTTAAATATTCTATTAATCAAATACATAAATATAGAAGGATCATTAGACAAGCTAAAGGTCATAACAACAAAATCATAGTGCCCATATCTTATTCAAAAGTAAATCTTTGGAATATATTCTTTCTTCACCCCCAATTGATGATTCCCATATCGAAGGATAATATTAGAGATTAATTGATTCCCATAAATCTGGTCAAATAAATCATCTATCCTTAGAAGAGGGTACTTGTACTTTATTGTGATCCTATTAAGTTCCCTATAATCAGCGAATAGATGCATTGATCCATCATTCTTATTCACAAATAGAATAGGTGATTCTCATGGAGACACACTTTGTAAGAAAAATCCCTTCTTAAAAAGGTCTTGAAGTTTTTTCCTTAATTCCTCTAACTAGATATTTTCCATTATATATGGGGTATTTGATATCGAATTGGATTTGGGTATGAGTTCAATGGAGAACTCTACCTCTATTTCTAGTGGAGGTCCAAGTAACTCTTTAGGAAATAAGACAATGTATTTCTGGAAATGGGGGAATTCTATATAATTATACTTTTATTTCCTTCTCCCTCTTCATAGATAAGCTTCATAAAGAAATCTATGGGAGGTTCTTTTTGACCAAACTCATATCAGGATATCTCTCCTTTGAAAATAACAGTAGGTTTTCTATTCAAGACTAAAAAAATTTCGTTTCTTCTATAGTTGATCTTATCATTATTCATTGTAATCCAGTCCATCTCTAGTATAGTGTTGAATTCCACCATGGGAATGACTGTCACCACCCATCCCAAAGGGTCCCATTCCATGACTTCCCAAGCCTGCCTCGAATAGGCCTGGGGATGGTGACTGGAATCGAGTAGGCCTATCACTAACATGGGAGGCCTTATACTAAGTACCTGTATTCACACACACATCTTTAGGCCCATACAATTTTGAAATTTAAAAAAAAATAAAAAACATGAATTAATACATCTAAATCCCACAACCAGAGTATGATATGAGGTAAAGAAAATTAAACAATATCAAATACAAGCCCGATACAAAGAGTCCAAAAACAAGACCAACCCGAAAGTAAAACTGGGACAACTATCAAGATACTATAGGAACACACCTCATACTATCTAGTCTCACTAAGAACCATTTATTCCGGGTTCATATAAGACTCTATCAGAAGTAAAATCGTCCTCAGAAGTCCTAACACATGCATGTAAATCCATTTCATGGGGGAGTACAACAATACTCAGTAGGACACCCTAAAATCACAAATCATACAAAAAATGATACACTCGTCTCTGTATAGGTATATGTCTACAACCCATATAACAAGATTATCTGGATATACTCAATAAAGACAAAAATATATATATAGGTAATTTAGAATCATAATTTCAACCTATGAATTCAGCTAGAAGGTTCCACATAACACTTGTCTAGTAGAACACACTCCTGATTCTGAAATAACTGATGATTTCCGTCTGAGAGGTAATTCTCAACAGGTCTCTCTGTTAGAAGTTGAAATTTTTAGGGAAAATATATATGATAAATAGATGAGGATCACTCCCATGTACATGTTTTATACCAACAATTCAATCTAGATAAAGCTACTAAGTAGAGAATCGGTGCCCGCATAGTGTTGGTCCCAATGATAATAAGATCTCCACCTAGGGAATGAAGATGAATAGAGGATCTCACATTAGGCCTCACACAAGGATTCCAACAAATCTATCTAAGAAGCCTTGTTGAAGTTAATATTGTTCTAGGAGTTGGATGTGATTACATTCTAACCCTTAGGGAAAGGATAGGTGGAACACACCCTAACGAAACTTGAACAAGATCTAGAGGACAAGGGTTTAAATCCAACTTATAAGGATTCCATGGAATGTATTAGGGTTATAAATCATTTCCCTTTGACCCTAAACCCTACCCATATAGATATCTCATGTCTGATATCTTATGTCCCATGTCCATGTAACTGTACATGGCATGTTGTCTTCCCATGTACTCTACCAGTACATCAGTACACAACTTAGCCCATGTACATTATCACAGACTATGTCTATATGGAATTACATGGCATGTTTGTGCCCATGTATTTCATTCCATGTCCAAGTACCCACCAAGGTATATGTAAAGCCTTTGGGGTAGGGTGACACTGATCGCGTTGTCGAGCGCGTCAAATTAGTTGTTTAATTTTGACTAGAATTTCTGCAGTATAGCAGCAACCCTAGGTCATCTCTCAACGGAGCCTTAGATCATTAATTTAAAAATAGGGTTTTGATTATGAAAGTATAAGGTGAATGAGGTTTTGTAAAACTTGTGGGTTTGATGATTAATGATGAAAATAGAAAATGAAAGCGATAAAACAAAGTAGAAATGAACAAGATTTATTAAACGTGATCAACCCGGGGAAGTCTCGTGATGCTCACCCTTCATCGCTTCAAGGGATGGGGTTATGATCTTTTAATACCTGGTTTGTAACACATATTAACATATTGTTACTGAGTTTATTCTAGGATACCTCCTAGGGTTCATCTGAAAACACACAATGTTTCACCGAACACCGCCGATGATTGAGTGATTTGTGTTCGACATCATAACCAAAACTCACCAAGGCAACACATGAAGAACTCAATGTGTTGTCCAAGTTTGTATGTTACTTCTTTGTGATACCATGAAATAAATGTAGATGATCTTGACAGTGCTTATGTGAGTTAAATTTACAAATATGAACCACACAAACACCGCAATTGAATGAGGAAAGAAAAGGGGATGAACGGTGTGTGAAACATCACATCAATGGATACCCCCAAACATGATCATTTGAGTTGAGTATAACATACCAGTATATAACTCAATTAAATAAAAATAGAGGATGATTAAAAACAACATACAACCTGTAATTAAAAAATCATTCAAATTAATACAACTTTGAAGCTCGGGAATACATCACATTCCTCCCCAGGTGATCACAAGGGGTTTAGAAACCCATGGGAGGGAAAGAAGAAGAAGATGTTGAATTAGCACCTCCCATAGCCTCTAGAACTTCTATGGATGTTGAAAAGACTCCTTGGGGACTAAAAAATTGTAGCACATTTCCTCTTGGCCCCAACTTCAAATGGGGAGCCTAAGGTGTCATTTTATAGGAAAATTGGAAGGTGGTTTTAGGCACACAGATTTCATCAATCCACTTGTACCATGCATTTCGGCCTTCAGACAGTCTTAGCTAGCTTCGGAGAAAATAGAAAAGTTGTATCACTATATATTTACTGTCTCCACCGAAATTTTTACACCCTTCAGACAACTAAAACTCCGGATATTTATAAAATACAGAACACCGCATTTGACTTGGTTCATATTTGGTGTGTTGGACAGATTAGTTCTGATGGGCCCCATAGAAGACGAATCAGGATTGGGTTCTTTAATATGAAATGTATCTTATTAAATGCTGGACAGGCCCACAAAATTTCAGCCCATATGGATGCACTTATTTTGTGTATTATGCAAAACAGTGGACAGATGTCCATGGATCCATGAAATTTTGGCACATTTTTCTTCCACTTCATCAAAGGCCCTCCAAATCATCTCCACCTACATTGAAATAATAAAAACAAGTAACATTGACCATTCTAATATTGATTAAAATTAATTAATTGATTCAAACATAAAGTGAAATTCATTATTATATTTGTAATATTCATTACAAAACTAGTATAAAACTGCGGTGTAAGGGTGGAATAAAACAGTGAATCGTGGTACGATCACACCCCCACACCTAAACATTTTCACTCCTGGGAAAAGTCACATATCCATATACAGTGATGCATATATATATATATATATATCCAACATCCTGAAGATGTAGCATTTGAGGAAATTTTATTTATAGTAGAGTGATCAATGCACGAACCACACCAAGGATTTCTTCCAAGTGAAAATAGAAAAACATGTCTCATAAATCATATCATAGTGAAATTCAAAACGATTCATGATAACAAATTGAGAAAGGAATTAAGAAGTAAACCATGACACTAACTCTCCATGTGTATGTGTGAAAACCATTTCATGCTATTCTTTCCACTTTCTATCCAATAAATTTATGTTATTTTAACATTTTTTAGCTTAAATGATTTTGTCACCGAACCTGTCCTACATCCTTTGCAATCATATTTCAAGACCCACTCATTTAAGAATTACTAGAAGTTAAACCATAAGCTCCTGACCTAGATATCCCCATATGTTTCACATTTCATCACTCCCCTCATTTATTTTTTTTTAAGTTGCAATTGGAAAAAATCTCACACTCATCTCTCAACCCTTATTTGATCTCCTCACGATGCTAATTGGAATAGTTATAACAATATCAAAGGTTGAGGAGGTGTGGTTTTTGACCTACCCAAGACCCAACAATTTTTTTTGAGGGCGTACAATAGTCGGACATTAGGTACACACTCATAGGTCAATCTGGTACAGTAATAAAACAGATTGGATAAGGAAAGAACGTATGGAAATATCATTTAAAGCTGAAAAATATTAACCCAACATATATTTAACTTATATTAAGTAAGAAATATTCAAACTTTATGGTTTTGTGCAAAAAATTGTGGAGATATTACTGACACAGTTTTCCCAAAAACTACTCACACAAGGGGCATCAATCATCTCAAATGTTTCACATAGATACGACCATTTATATCATTGACATAAAACCAATTCCCTAAAAATCAATCCCTGATGTTAAATTCATACAAAAATTCTTTTTATCCTTCGTTATGGTATTTTTACTTTCCCCCTTTTATGGTCACTAAATCATCGAACTTTGAAATTGTTGATGGGGAAAAATGAAAATACCATAAAAAAGTCTAAAAAGAGAAGAAAGGAGAAAACAATAAAAATTCCTATATAACCCAGGAATGTATGCACCCCCCCCCCCCACACCTAGAATGTGCAGTTTCCTCACTCAAAAAATTTAGAGTGTGAGAAGGAAGGATAAAACCTGGTGTGTTTTATTGGTATGATGCGTCAAGAAGGTGGATTTCCTCCACCATATTTTTCAGAAAATCCTTATAGAAGTGTTTAATTCTCTACCCATTGATGGTAAGACTTCGTCCACTCTGCTCATGGAAAACCTATATTGCACCAAAAGGGTAAACATTAGTAATAGTATAAGGACCGAGCCATCAGGAATGAAGCTTACCTAGGTGGAGCTTAAGCCTCGAATTGTACATGAGGACCTTCTCACCAATATGAAACTTCCACTGTTGAATCATGCTATCATGAATAGACTTTTTCTTCTCTTTATAGATTCTGGAGTTTTCATATGCATCACGTCTAATTTCTTCCAACTCTTGAATCTGCAGCTTTCTTTCCTCACCTACATCTTAAAGGTTCATATTACATTGTTTAACAGCCCAATATGCACGGTGTTCTACCTCCAATGGGAGGTGACAAGATTTTTCAAACACAATCCTATATGGTGACATTATGATTGGGGTTTTAAAAGTAGTATGGTACGCCCAAAGTGCATCATCCAAGCAAAAACTCCAATCTATCCTATTGGGTTGTACCGTTTTCTCCAAGATTTTCTTAAATTCTTGATTTGAAATTTCTGCTTGTCTGTTAGTTTGGGGATGATATGAAGTGGAGACTTTATGAACAACCACATACTTACGAAGCAAGTTTTTCATGTTGTGATTGCAAAAATGTGAACCCTGATCACTAATGATGAATCTTGGTAGACCAAACCTACTAAAAATCTGGGACCTCACAAAATCAGCATCCACTTGAGATTCATCATTCCTGGTGGCCTTTTCTTCCACCCATTTTGATACATAGTCAATAGACAATAATATGTAGACAAAGCCAAATGAATTTGGAAAAGGCCCCATGAAGTCAATGCCCCATGCATCGAAGATTTCACATAATAACATGGGTTGTTGGGGAATCTCATTCCTCTTAGTGATATTCCCTGTCAATTGACATTGAGTACATGGTTTACAAAACCTATGGGCATCTATATACAATGTTGGCCAATATAATCCTGAGTCAAGGATCTTTCGAGCTGTACGTTGAGAGCCAAAGTGGCCCCCACATGCCAAGGTGTGGCAGAAGGTTAAAACAGAGGTGAACTCATGATCAGGGACACACCGACGAACAACTTGGTCACTACAAATTCTCCACAAATATGGGTCATCCCAAATGTACCATCGAGAATCATGTTTATGTCTCTGGGATTGTGAAGTGCTAAAATCAGTGGGGACCCTAGATGTTGCTAGAAAATTCACAATGTCCGCATACCAGGCGGTAAGGTCCACAACATCACAATGGTTCTCATGAGGGAAGAATTCTCTAATGGGTAGGGGTGAGTCAACATGATGGTCCAATGGTGGGGAAATACTACTAATGTGGTCAGCTACCACATTCTCCACCCCTCACTTATCTCTAATCTCAAGGTCAAACTTCTGGAGGAGGAGCATCCACCGAATGAGTCGGGGTTTGGCTTCAGGTTTCTTTAAGAGGAAATGAAGGGCAGCATGATCAGAAAACACATTCACTTTTGACCCAAGAAGATATGAACGTAATTTTTCCAAATGAAACACAATATAAAGGAGTTATTTTTATGTGTTTGTGTAGTTTACTTGGGCAGGGTCAAGGGTGCGTGAGGCATACGCAATGACATGAGGAGCCTTTTCAACCCTTTGTGATAAAACTACCCCAACTGCAAAGTTAGAGGCATCACACATAATCTCGAAGGGGAGATCCCACCTTGGTGGTTGGATTATGGGAGGTGATGTGAGACTCTTTTTTAGTGAATTGAATGCATCCTTTCAATTTTTATCAAACACAAACTCAGAATCCTTTTGTAATAACTGAGACAATGGAAGTGCAATCTTACTAAAGTCTTTAATTAATCAGCAGTAAAAACCAGCATGACCCAAGAAATATCGCGCCTCATGAACACATTTTGGATATGGAAGGGTTGAAATTAATTCAATTTTCGATTTATCAACTTGAATTCCCTTATTTTAAATGAAATTCCCAAGAACTATCCCCCACTCAACCATAAAATGGAATTTCTCATAATTTCAAACAAGATCTTTTTAAATGCAGCGGCGGAGAATATGACCTAGGTGTTCCAAAAAATTATCAAAAGAATAACCATAAACTGTGAAATCATCCATAAATACTTCCATACAACTCTCAAGGTACTCAGAAAAAATACTCAACATACATCGCTGAAAAGTATGAAGAGCATTACATAGACCAGATGGAATCCTTCTATATGTAAATGTGCCAAGTGGACATGTAAAGTTTTTCTTTTCTTGATCCTCAAGGGATATATAGATTTAGAAATAACCTGAATATCCATCAAGGAAACAATAATGGGACTTACCAGCCAATCGTTCTAACATTTGGTCAATGAAAGGTAATGGAAAGTGGTCCTTCCGTGTGGCTTGATTCAGTCGATGGTAGTCAATACAGACTCGACAACTATTTTGCAAATGTGTTAGAACCAATTCATTCCTTTCATTTGACACCACTGTTATTTCGGTTTTTTTAGTCATAATTTGCACTAGGCTAATCCATTTACTATCAGATATAGGATAAATGATCCACACCGCAAGTAATTTACTGACTTCCAATTTTACCACTTCAAGGAGAGTGGGATTCAACCGGCGTTGAGATTGTCTTATGGTCTTAGCCTCATAATCCAAAACTATGTGGTGCATACAAATAGATGGGATAATCCTTGGAATATCATCTAATGTCCATCCAATTTCCTTTTTACACTCTCTCAAAAGTTTGAGCAGTTTCGATTCCTATTTTGGAGAGAGGTTATTAGAAATAATGATGGGAAATTGGTCAATACCCTCAAGATATGCATATTTTAAATTTGATGGAAGTGGTTTTAATTCCAACACCAAGGGTTTTTGGATTGAGGGAGTGGATTTAGGGTGAGTGAGGTCCATTAAACTATCTATCCTCTCATGTTTATTCTCTAAATATAGAGAATCTATAGAAATGAGATTTGAAGAATCATCGATGGTCATGGGTACCTTAGAATGAACACACTCATCAACTAAATCACAAAATTTACACTTTTCAGAACCCACACAACACTCAAAACATGAATCAAAACACAAATCATCCAAGGGTGAAGAAAACAAAAATGAATCATATTTTGGGTTGAGGAGAGAATTGTGTGTGTGTGAATCGTTTGAGAGAACTTCCATCGAATAGACAGAAAGAGTGGAGTGCTCTTCAACGGGGTGTTTCATAGCCTCAAGGATGATAAAACTTACCTTTTCTCCACCAAACTCCATGGACAACGTACCATTGTGAACATTGATGATCGTATTTTCTGTTTTGAGGAATGGCCTCCCATGTATGAGAGGGTATGTCCTTGGGTTCGGGTATCTTACATCTCAAGAATGTAAAAGTCTGTAGGAAAGATGAGATTAATAACTTTTACGAGGACATCCTCGTCCACTCCTGATGGGTGTGTTGTGCTTCGGTTGGCAAGTTGCACAACAATGCTTGTTGGTTGAATCTCTCAAACCTGCAAAGAAGAATACACGGAGTGAGGCATTACATTAATAGAAGCACCTAAATCTAGCATAGCATCAGAAAATAAGGTCTCCCTATGGTACAAGGTATTGTGAATGTTCCCGGATCCTTGCATTTGGTTGGCACTGCTGGTTGAATCAAGGCCGAGACATTCCTACCCATGTTGAATCTCTCATTCCCCTTCAGTCTCCTTCTAGTGGTGCAATGCTCTTTAAGAAATTTGTCATATAGAGGGATTTTCTTAACTTCATCCAGTAGAGGAATGTTAACATGAACTTTTTTAAATGTATCCATTATTTCTTTATAAATCTCATTATCAAAATTATTCTTAGATTTAGAGAGTCTTTGAGGGAAAGGAAGAGGAATGGATTGTTCATTTGAATCATCAATGACTATTAGATTACCATTTTTGTCTTGTTTCTCTTTACATGATGTTTTTGAGGGTTGGGAAAGAGAGTTTTCATGAGGGGTACATACCTTCTATGCAGAATTAGTAGAAGGAGAAACTTCTTTACCACTACGAAGTGTAACTGCACATACATTAACTTTGTCCTTCGGATTGGCAATGGGTTGTGATGGTAGTTGTCCAGAACCTTGCATCTTAAGCTCACCGATGGTGTTTTCCAATTTCCCCACTTGAGTTCGCAGGTCTTGAATAGCTGATTGTGTGGTTTGTTAGAACTGGAGATTCTGTGTTTCCATTTTCTTTACTATATCCTCAAGGCTTGGTTCAGACTTGGGAGGAGGAGGATTGTTTTGATATGTTGAAGGATAAGAAGGTTTCATACCTTGGCCTTTTTTATACCAATTTTTCTTGGGGTAGCTTGAGTTTCCTCCTTGTCGGTATTGTGTTTGTGCTTGCCACCCAGGGTTTGGATTTGGCCTGAATGGTTCTTTCTTGAATGGTGTTTCTTGTTGGAATGGACGTCCAAGGAACACTGCAGCACAAGACTCAGATGAATCCTGAAGTTGTGGGCACTGATCAGAAAAATGAGTATTATCAGAACAAATACCACAATGTAATGGAACAAGAGGAGAGTGTGAGTTACCTTGTGCTAGAGCTAATTGCCTTAAAATGGTATGCATCTCATCAAGTTTATTATCTACCTTTTGTTCTGGGGATGAATGACTTACCTCATGAACTCCTCGGGTTGGTACAATAGCTTGTGTACCAAATTGTTGTGCATTTTGAGCCATGTTGGCTATTAAGTCACGAGAGGAAGAAGGAGTTTTGTCAACTAGGTAACCACCAGCTACAACATCAATCATTCCACGATCCATGGGGATAAGTCCCTCATAGAAGTATTGGATTAATAGTTTTTCACTAATCTGGTGGTGGGGGCAGCTTGAGAAAAGTCTATTGAATCTCTCCCAATATTCATGAAGGGTCTCTCCATGTGATTTCCTAATTCAACATATTTCTTTCCTAATTGACGCAGTTTGGGAGGTAGGGAAGAACTTCTATAGAAAGAGTCTTTTAAGGTCATTCCAGCCCCCAATCGTGATAGGAAAATAGTATATCCAATCTTTGGCTACACCATCATGGGAGAAAGGGAAGGCCCTAAACTTATTGAGGTCCTCAGACACATTTTTGGGATTCATGGTGGAACACACTATGTGAAACTACTTTATATGTTTGTGTGGGTCCTCTCCGGGAAGACCATGGAATTTTGGAAGGAGGTGGATGAGACCTGATCTGAGCTCAATGTTGGTCACTTCCTCAGGATATTGGATGTACGCAGGTTGGTACTCCACATCCAGGGGGGGTCAGTTCTTTTAATGTTCAGTTAATTGCAGCCATGATCTCTGGGGTTTGATTTAGTTAAATTTTTTATTGGTTTAAGACCACTTGAGGTTCCAAATGGGGTTCCTTAGTGTTACTTGATTTACCTTCTCTAGATTACTTGATTTGTGTGTGAAGTGACTTTTCAATTTCTGGGTCAAATTCAAGTAGTGTTTCTTTACCAGATCGGGTCATGCAAATAAGATGTGAAGATTGTTTTTTTTAATATGGATGAAATCAATTAAGAAGGGTAAAAAGAGAATATAATATTATAATACATAATTATATAGAGGGAGATGGAGAATAAGAGAGAGAGAGAGAGAGAGAACGAACACACTAAAAATAACCAATCAATAAAGACAAAACCCATGATAAAAACAATAAAATGGGGGTGGGGTATTTAAAGTAATAATAATTAAGAAGTAAAATAAACAAATAAAATTAAATAAAGAAAAAAATGATCTTGGATCCTCGGAAACGGGGCCATAATTTGATCGCGTTGTCTAGCGTGTCAAATTAGTTGTTTAATTTTGACTAGAATTTCTGCAGTATAGCAGCAACCCTAGGTCGTCTCTCGGCGGAGCCTTAGATCATTAATTTAAAAATAGGGTTTTGATTATGAAATTATAAGGTGAATGAGGTTTTTTAAAACTTGGGGGTTTTATGATTAATGATGAAAATAGAAAATGAAAGCAATAAAACAAAGTAGAAATGAAAAATATTGATTAAACATGATCAACCCGGGGAAGTCTCGTGATGCTCAACCTTTATTGCTTGAAGGGATGGGGTTTTTGTAAAGACCCGTAAAATTAAAGGGAATTTTTTTTAATTTTTTTTGGGATTTTACAAGAACGCAGTTTCTGACGGCACTTGATTCTGAGGCCCGGTGTGCCCAGAATTTATATCCGAAGTTTAGCTTAGGTACGTTCAGTGAACGAACGAGCGGGTTTTTCTAACTTTTGAACCGGTGCTCGGAATCGAATTCCAAGGGCACCGATGGATTCTCAATTCCGTTAAATTCTTAGGAACACTTCTTCCAGAGTTGCGTTTACACGAGAGAAGTTGTTAAAATTTGTGGAAGGTAAAATAAAAATTGAGCATCAATTTTTATTTTACTCTAAGTGGTTAAAACCATTGAGTGGAAGTTGGGGGAAACCACCGAACTTCCCAAGTGTGATTATGATGGAGGTGGGGCCCACACGAACCCCACCCCTTTATCTTCCCTAACCTTCCATAACCCTCAATTTATTAAGACAACTTGAGTTATTTAATTGAGTAGATTAATTCAACTTTTGAATTTCAAACTTAATTCATGTTAATAAAATAAGTGAAGTACTTATTTTATTTGGGTTAAATCTTGTTTTGTGAGTCTTTTGGAGAAAAGGAAAATCTCTTGAAGTTCTTCTTCCTCGATGAAGAATTCAAAGAACACCGACCTCCGACGAAGGTCGATAAGAATGTCGGATCCTCGGAGATTGACGATGCGACGCTGACGAATCATTTCTTCGCGACGCGACTCTCTCCTTCCACGACGTCTTCTTACATGACGGTTATTTCCGTGATGAAGCCCTCACTCAAAGAACTCGACGAGGTAGGGGTTTTATGTGTTTCTATTCGTGAATTTCTTTCATCATCATTCCTCGTACAATTGGACCACTTGTTATCAAATAACGGGAGGGGTTCGGACCGCACAAACACGGCCGACCCACCTCCCATTTTTCTCTTGTCAACCTTGTGGTGGAATGGAACGAGGATGGCACAGTGCCGTCGCACCACGTGGGGTCATGCGGCAAGGAATGCGCAGCGCCGTTGCACCACGTCGTTGAATCGAGCAAGATCGTGGCGCTGTCACGCCACGCCGGAGAACCTCGAAGGCACCGCAGCTGGAGCGGGGCCACGGCGGAGGGGCACAGTGCCATTGTGATGTGCCAAGCGGACTAAGGCCGCAGCCATAGGCCGCGGCGGAGCAGGGACCGGCGGCCGTTTCTGGGCTGCCAGCGTCGGAGCAGGGGGACCGGCCATCGACGGTCCCATGGCGGCAACAGTCTTCCGGCTGGAGCGGGCCGGCCGGACAGTGGAAGAGCTGGGGGTTATGACCCCCGGCTGGCCAGCATGAGTGGCCCCCCATCATGGGGGCCGCGGTTACGAAACAGGGGGTAGGCGCCCCCCCCCCCCCATCGGCTCAGCCAAAACGGCCAAGCCACCTCGCTAGTGCCAGCGCGCCGGGCCGGCTGCCCAGGCCGGACCCGGGTCGGGTCGACCCATGGGGGTACTGGGCCGGGTCGGACCGGGACCGAACCCCCTAATACCGAACCTCTCACAATCTTTTTCCCATAACTTGGGATGTGTAACTCTGATCGACGCACTTTCAAATGAGATGCGATCCTTGGATCGAGACTGTCATTTTGGTATACTATACTCAAGGTTTCGGAGTACTTTGGGTTCAGCTGGGTTGGTTCGTACACGAAACAAACCGGGCCCTCGGAGCGGAAGTGCTTATAACTTGAGCTCCGGACATCCGATTGACGTGTCGTCGACTTTTTTGGATTCCTCTAAGTGAGACAGACCTTTTGGCTTACTCCGCTCGAGGTTTGGACGTAGTTGGAGTACAGTCGGGTTGGTTTTGACTTAAAACCCAATCGGGCCCTGGGACGAAAAAGCCAATAACTCTCAGACCGAGCGTCTGATCGACGCACCGTCTATCGCGTTGAGTTCCTGTTGATGATATGGAACTTTTGGATACATCAACTCCATACTATGTGTCAGTTGATGTATCAGCCCCTTGGCTCATGGAGCGAACCCTCCCGAACGAGCTTGCTGTGTGCGGGAACCCTAGAGCTGTCTGCGACTGCGACGATGATGACGACTGTACAAAAATCCTCCATGGATTCGACGATGACGACTACAGCACTCAGCGATCCTACATGGATCAGTGCTACCAATCCTGTGTGGGTCAGATCCTGTGTGGGTCAGCGCTCAGCGGTCCTGGGTGGGCCAGTACTCGGTGAGATTTACCGATCTCTCGCGCTATTCGACAAACATGGTACGGGACCCATTCTTCCGGGCCCGGACCATTGAGAAGGGATTACGGCATGAGATCAAGGCGTCGCTGATCTCCCTCAGCATTCAAACATAGGCAGGGGTACTAGAGCAAGCCCTTCTCATCGAGAGCTTCCTTTCTGAGCCTACATCAGCAGCGAGACCTACCGTAGGGCGGAGCGTAGCAGAGTCTTCTGCAGTAGGCAGTCGACGGATGACTCATGGGTCCAGGCAGACCAGACCCTCAGGCAGACGACCTCAGGACACTGGCTCAGAGGTGCAGGGCACTCAGCGCGAAGTCAGTCTTTCGAGAGGCAGACAGTTCTACGCATGCGGCGGGCAGGGCCACATGGCTCGTGACTGCCCGACCCGCCGTACAGAGGAGCAACAGATGGTTGAGGGACCACCCAAGCAGAGGCAGAGGGTCAACCATGGAGGTCCACAGGGAGCAGTCAGACGAGGCAGAGGAGCTGGCCGAGCAGCAGGTGGTGGGTGACGCTTTGAGGCTCTACCACCACCACCACCAGGAGGTCCACCCCGACCACAGGGAGCTGGCGGGCAGAGACAGGCACAACTTCAGGCAGCGGAGGCCTACGACCACAGCATGCCCGAGATGATTCTAGGTACTATCAGTGTCTATTCCACCCTTGCTGCAGTTCTTATAGACACAGGAGCGAGTCATTCTTTCATAGCTGCTGCCCTTGTTCAGAGCTCGGAGATTCCGACAGAGCCATTGGCTCAATCCTTATGGCCAGAGACTCCTACGGGAGCAGACACGACGATTACGCACTGGTGCCAGCAGTGTGAGCTTACTCTAAGAGGAGAGATCTTCGGCTGGGATCTTCTTGTAGCAGTGTCGAGGCCTTATGACGTCATCTTGGGCCTGGATTGGTTATCTACAGTCCATGCTCAGATAGACTGTATTAGGCGCAAGGTGTGATGTGTACGCACCGACGGGAGTAGGTTCACCTTCACCGGTGAGAAGGGAGCCTTCACAGCATAGGATTTACTCAAGCAGAGGAGATGACATCCCATCCCTCATCAGTTGGCTAGCCTCATCCTAAGAGCAGTTGACGTGCAGAGTCCTGTTTTTCCTGCAGTGGTGGATCAGTAAGCGGACGTTTTTCTCGACGACGTTCCAGGACTACCTCCTCACAGAGAGGTAGACTTTTATATTGATATGTACCCCGGGATAGCCCCAATATCCACCGCAGCATATCAGATGGCCCCCGCTGAGTTTCGAGAGCTACGGGTACATTTGGAGGACTTACAAGGCAAGGGATTCATCTGACCCAGTGTTTCACCCTGGGCTTCCCCGATATTGTTCTCCAAGAAGGCGGACGGGAGCATGCGACTTTGTGTCGACTATCGTCACCTGGACCACGTGACAGTTAGGAACAAGTATCTACTACTGAGGATTGACGACCTCTTCGATCAGCTCAAGGGAGCACGGTGGTTTTTGAAGATAGACATCAGGTCAGCCTATCACCAGTTCAGAGTTCGGGACGAGGACATGCAGAAGACGGCCTTCAGGTGCCGGTATGGCCACTATGATTTCTTGGTTATGCCATTCAGTGTAACCAATTCTCCAAAAGTGTTCATGGCCCTCATGAACAGGATCTTTCATCCATATCTCGATTGATTTGTCATGGTCTTCATCGACGGCATTTTGATATACTCGTCGACAGAGGAGGATCACGCCTACCACTTGCAGGTTGTACTAGACACACTCCGAGAGCACCAGCTTTATGGAAATCTCTCTAAGTGTTAGTTCTGGATACGTGAGGTCCACTTCTTGGGACACGTCATCTCTGAGGCGGGAGTTGCGGTGGATCCTGTGAAGATCGAGGCATTGCTATCTTGGGAGCCAGTTAGGAGCGTGACGGAGGTGCGGAGTTTTCTAGGACTAGCTGGGTACTTCTGGAGATTTGTGTCAGACTTCACCAGAGTTTCGGCACCACTCTCAGGCTTAAAAAAGAAGGGGAAACCCTTTGTGTGGTCAGAAAAATGTCAGCAGAGCTTCTAGGAGCTGAGACAGAGATTGACCAGTGTGCCTATATTGAGGCTACCAGAGGAGGTAGTTGGGTACGTAGTCTACTTCGATGCATCAGGGACTAGACTCGGATGTGTCCTGATGCCGGAGCGGTCAGTGATCTCCTATGGATCATGTCAGTTGAGCTCGTATGAGCAGAACTACGCTACCCATGACCTGGAGTTAGCAGTAGTGGTCTTCGATCTGAAGACATGGCGACACTATCTGATGGGCGAGCGTTTATAGTCTATTCTGAACATCAGAGTCTCAGGTACGTCTTCTCGTAGAAGGAACTGAACCTAAGACATCAACGATGGCTCGAGTTCCTCCAGGACTATGACTTTGAGATAGTCTATACTCCTGGAAAGGGGAACATGGTAGCCAATGCTCTCAGCAGAAGGACGGGCATTCAGCTACTTGGGGAGGCGATAGAGCAGCTAGCCTCTTTGCAGATATCCTTCGTGGATAGAGATGGATCAACCTTCCTTCAGTCACTCACAGTCACTCCTCCACTACTACAGTAGTTCAGAGAGGCACAGCGTGGGGACGCCGACTGTGAGACGCGACGTGCGCAGATATCCTCAGGACAGACACCTGATGGTTTCTTTTTAGGAGGAGAGCACAATGTCCTTTTCAGAGGACGTACCTTGGTACCAGTTGCTTTATGGGAGGAGGTTCTGAGAGAGTTTCACACCTCCCATTTGGCGGTACATCCTGGAGCGGCGATGATGTACCAGGATCTTAGATGACATCACTGGTGGCCGGGCGTGAAGAAGGTTGTGGTAAAGTTTGTTTCTCGATGCCTCACCTGCCAGCAGGTGAAGGCAGAGCACCAGGTACCAGCAGGCTTG
Organism: Viscum album; assembly: GCA_963277665.1. NCBI lineage: Eukaryota > Viridiplantae > Streptophyta > Magnoliopsida > Santalales > Viscaceae > Viscum > Viscum album. Next base: position 1,598,689,960 of record OY728150.1, read on the forward strand.
GTACAACCCTTGGAGGTCCTGGAGTGGAAGTGGGATGACATATCTATGGACTTCGTGACTGGACATCCACGCACATCCAGAGGTCACGACTCCATTTGGGTGATTGTCGAATGACTCACCAAGTCGGCCCACTTCTTACCCATTAGAGAGTAGGGCTCAGTGGAGAGCTTGGGATGTCTCTACGTTCAGGAGATTGTATGGCTTCATGGTGTGCCATCATCCATCATCTCCCATCGAGATGCTCGCTTTACTTCCCGGCTTTGGAAAGGGTTGTAGGAGGCGTTCGGGACGCATCTACGTATGATCACTGCCTTTCACCCCCAGACAGATGGTCGGATGGAGAGGACCATTCAGACTCTCGAGGACATGCTCCGTGCATGTGTCCTAGACTTTGGTCACAGCTAGGGGGACCACCTACCCTTGGTGTAGTTCGCGTATAACAACAGCTACCACTCCACCATCGGGATGGGACCATACGAGGAGTTGTACGGCCGACCTTGCAGGTCACCTCTATGCTGGATAGACCCTGGGGAGTCAGCACCTGTGGGACTGGAGATGGTCCAGGCCACAACAGAGAAGGTCCAGGTCATCCAGGAGCGGATGAGGACATCTTAGAGCCGGCAGAAGTCTTATGCTGGCTGGAGTCGGAGGCCACTGTAGTTCGAGGATGGCGACCACGTCTTCTTGAGGGTCTCACCTCGACGTGGTATATGGAGATTTGGCCGAGGTGACAAGTTGTCTCCACACTTAATCGGACCATTCCAGGTCCTTAGCATGATTAGTGAGGTGGCTTATCGCCTGGATCTACCACCTTAGTTGCACCGAGTGCAGGACATCTTCCACGTATCTCAATTGAGGAGATACGTGCATGACCCGACGCATATCATTGACCATGGGGAGCTAGACATAGCTGATGGGGAGACATTTGTGAAGGTTCCAGTGGAGATCGAGTATCGATAGGAGCGGGTCCTACGTGGACGGTCGATTCCACTAGTGCACATCAGATGGCAGCACAGGAACCTCCAGGAGAGCACTTGGGAGCGGGAGGCTCAGATGTGTGCACAGTTACCACATTTGGTCCCCTAGTTTTTGATGTATCTTTACAGGGACATAAAGACCTGAGGTGGGAGTAATGTAAAGACCCGTAAAATTCAAGGGAATTTTTTTCTTAATTTTCTTTGGGATTTTACAAGAACTCAGTTTCTGACGGCACTTGATTCCGAGGCCCGGTGTGCCCGGAATTTCTATCCGAAGTTTAGCTTGAGTACGTTCAGTGAATGAACGAGTGGGTTTTTCTAACTTTTGAACCGGTGCTCGGAATCAAATTCCAAGGGCACCGATGGATTCGCAGTGCCGGTAATTTCATAGGAACACTTCTTCCAGATTTGCGTTTACACGAGAGAAGTTGTTAAAATTTGTGGAAGGTAAAATAAAAAATGAGCATCAATTTTTATTTTTTTTCTATGTGGTTAAAACCTTTGAGTGGAAGTTGGGTGAAACCACCCAACTTCCCAAGTGTGGTTATGAGGGCAGTGGTGCCTACACCAAACCCACCCCTTTATCTTCCCTAACCTTCCATAACCCTCCATTTATTAAGAGAACTTGAGTTATTTAATTGAGTGGATTAATTCAACTTTTTAATTTCAAACCTAATACTTGTTAATAAACTAAGTGAATGACTTTTTTTATTTGGGTTAAATCTTGTTGTGTGAGTCATTGGGGGAAAAGGAAAAGCTCTTTATGTTCTTCTTCCTCGATGAAGAACACGAACAATGCGAAGGACGCCGACCTCCGGAGAAGGTCGACAAGAACGCCGGATCCTCGGAGATCGACGATGCGACGCTGACGAACCATTTCTCTGTGACGCGACTCTCTCCTTCTGCGACGTCTTCTTCCATGACGGTTATTTCCACGACGAAACCTCTCTCAACGAACTCGAAGAGGTAGGGGTTTTATGCGTTTCTATTCGTGAATTTCTTCCGTCATCATTCCTCGTACAGTTGGACCACTTGTTATCAGATAACGGGAGGGGGAAGGACCGTGCAAACATGGCCGACCCTCCTCCCCTTTTTCTCTTGTCTACATTCTGGTGGAATGGAACGAGGATGGCATGGTTCCGTCGCACCGCGCGGGGTCATGCGGCAAGGAATGTGTGGCGCCGTCGCGCCACGCTGTTGAATCGAGCAAGATCGTGCTGCCGTCACGCCACGCCGGAGAACCCCAAAGGCACCGCGGCTGGAGCGGGGCCGCGGCGGAGGGGCACGGTGCCATCGCGCCTCACCGGGCAGACTAAGGCTGCGACCATAGGCCGTGACGGAGCAGGGACCGTCGGCCGGTTCCGGGCCGCCGGCATCGAAGCAGGGGGACCAACCAGCGCTGGTCCCATGGCGGCAACAGCCGGCTAGCTGGAGCGAGCCATCCAGACAGGGGAAGAGCTGGGGGTTATGACCCCCAGCTGGCCAGCATGAGCATCCCCCCATCATGGGGGGTCGCAGTTACGAAACAGGGGGGCAGGTGCCCCCCCCCCCCCCCACATCAGCTCGGCCGAAATGGTGAGCCACCTGGCCAGCGCCAGCGCACCGGGTCGGGCAGCACCCAGGCCGGGCCGGTCCCAAGCAGGACGGACCCGGACCTGGGTCGGGTTGACCCGGTTCAGGCCGACCCAGGGGCTACCGGATCGGGTCGGACCGGGCCTGAACCCCCTAATATTAAACCTCTCACGGTCTTTTGCCCATAACATGGGATGCGGACCTCCGATCGGTGTACCATAAGCAGTGATGTGATCTTGGATCGAGATGGTCGTTTCAGTATATTATACTCAAGGTTTCGGAGTACGTTGGGTTCGATCGGCTTGGTTCGTACACGAAACCAACCGGGCCCTCGGAGCGGAAACGCTTATAACTTGAGCTCCGGACGTCCGATTGACGTGTCGTCGACTTTGTTGGATTTCTCTAAGTGAGACAGATATTTTGGCTTACTCCGCTCGAGGTTTGGACGTAGTTGTTGTACGGTCGGGTTGGTTTTGACTTAAAAACCAACCGGGCCCCTGGGACGAAAAATCCAATAACTCTCAGACCGGGCGTCCGATCAACGCGCCGTTTGTCGCATTGAGTTCCTGTTGACGATACGGATCTTTTGGAGACATCAACTCTGAACTATGTGTCAGTTGATGTATCAGACCCTCGGCTCATGGAGCTAACCCTCCCAAACAAGCTTGCTATGTGCGGGAACCCTAGAGCTGGCTGCGACTGCGACGACGATGACAACTGTACAGAAATCCTCTGTGGATTCAACGACAACGACTACATCACTCAGCGATCCTACGTGGATCAGTGCTACCAATCCTGTGTGGGGCAGATCCTGTGTGGGTCAGCACTCAACGGTCCTGTATGGGCCAGCGCCTACAGATCTTATGTGGGTCTGATCCTGTGTGGGTCCTTGTGGGGGTTAGTTACCTATCGATCCTTTGTGGGTCATTGCGGGGGTTAGTTAACTATCGATCCATTGTGGGTCATTGCGGGGGTTAGTACCTATCGATCAAGTGTGGTTCTGATGGCTTAAATGAATCAGTGGCAATATCTGATCATCTCTATCATCTTACGAAGAAGTAAACCTGTGTGAGATGAAATCTTGTTTTGCTTTCCTATGTGGATTGAGTTGTGTTATCCTGTGTGGACATGATCGAACTTGGACTCGAATGTTGGATTCGAACGAGAATTGATGACTTAGGTATATGTATGGGCATATAACTAAGGAGTGTTGGATGTTACTTAGTGATTATATCTTTCCTTTCTGGATTCTGGGAGACCTTCAGGGGTCTCGGGGTCCCTACTGAGTAGCTTATACTCACCCCTGCACGGGCTATGCCTGCACTACGTTGTGTTGGTTGCAGACGACGGACAGCGCTGATCGTGATTGAGGCTTGCGGAGTAGGTCGGTACCTGGAGGTGGACCATTGGGTGGGACGTACATGGATCGGACGGCTGGACCTGAGGAGCTATGGAGGCTATCTGTACCCACCCTATAGGTGGGACTTCCAGTGGACGGCTCGAGGCTGCGGCTTTACTTTTCAGTTGTTGTACTCTATTTTTCAGTTGTACTTTACTTTCGGTTTGGGTTTGCATTCTGGACCACTTACTTTCTGCACATACTGTTGTACTCAGTTTTTACTTAGTGTTTACTTCTTCTTACCTGCTCTGTGGTGTTTTTTTACTTTACAAAGGAAATTCCTTCCCTGTTTACCAGGAATTACACCTTGGTGCTTGTCGCCAGCCCCTGTCCTATGGAAGGCGGGCTTGGGGTAGCCACGGCACGAGCCCCGAGGACGTGTTGTGACAAATTGGTATCAAAGGAGTTCGGTTCTACTACAGAACTCCGGACTCTGATCTTTTTCTATGTGAAGAAAAAGTGTTAAGAGTATTGAGTGTGGTTATCAGTCCAGGGAGTCCAGTGTTGGTGCGGCGGCCGACGTATCCCTACACCAGGACCCTGACTTCTAATTTCCGACTTAATGCTTGAAAACAATGATTGCATGTTTGTTTCAAGTTTTCTTTATGATTACATTATGTCAGCTCCCCAGGTATATTGTTTGACCGTGGCGCACCTGTTTCTTTTCAAGATGGCTCCACGACGGTAGCCAGATAGGGTTCTAAGAGTTGTGCGTGACAACAGCCCACTGAGCGACGAGGCCTCGGTACAGGGCCCTTTGACAGCAGAGGCATCAGCAGTACCTCTACCCACCAAGCCACCGATGCTACCAGCCCCAGTCGCTGACGATGCACGTCGCCTTAGTGCACTGCACGAGTTTCAGTGCCAGCGACCGCCCAGGTTTCGCGGGGAGACGGACCCTCAGGTAGCTGAGGATTGGATAGAGGCAGTTGTATGGGTTTTTAGATTAGTGAGGACACCAGCAGACTTCATGGTGATCCTCGCAGCGAGCCTACTGCACGCGGCAGCAGGCAGATGGTGGATCTTGATACTTCAGGTGCATGATGAGGCATCTCTTCTCTGGATAGACTTTGAGAGCCTCTTCCGCTCAGATTTCGTCCCAGCCACCCTCCGTTCGGTGCGCATCCAGGAGCTTCTACAGCTGCGGAAGGGCAGCTTGATGGTCACCCAGTACTCGGTGAGATTTACCGATCTCTCGCGCTATTCGACAGACATGGTACGGGACCCATTTTTCCGGGCCCGGACCATTGAGAAGGGATTAAGGCATGAGATCAAGGCGTCGCTGATCTCCCTCAGCATTCAAACATAGGCAGGGGTACTAGAGAAAGCCCTTCTCATCGAGAGCTTCCTTTCTGAGCCTACATCAGCAGCGAGACCTACAGTAGGGCGGCGCGTAGCAGAGTCTTCTGCAGTAGGCAGTCGACGGATGACTCATGGGTCCATGCAGACCAGACCCTCAGGCAGACGACCTCAGGACACTGGCTCAGAGGTGCAGGGCACTCAGCGCGAAGTCAGTCTTTCGAGAGGCAGACAGTTCTACGCAGGCGGCGGGCAGGGCCAAATGGCTCGTGACTGCCCGACCCGCCGTACAGAGGAGCAAAAGATGGTTGAGGGACCACCCAGGCAGAGGTAGAGGGTCAACCATGGAGGTACACAGGGAGCAGGCAGACGAGGCAGAGGAGCTGGCTGAGCAGCAGGTGGTGGGTGACGCTTTGAGGCTCTACCACCACCACCACCAGGAGGTCCACCCCGACCACAGGGAGCTGGCAGGCAGAGACAGGCACAACTTCAGGCAGCGGAGGCCTACGACCACAGCATGCCCGCGATGATTCGAGGTACTATTAGTATCTATTCCACCCTTGCTGCAGTTCTTATAGACACAGGAGCGAGTCATTCTTTCATAGCTGCTGCCCTTGTTCAGAGCTCGGAGATTCCGACAGAGCCATTGGCTCAATTCTTATGGCCAGAGACTCCTACGGGAGCAGACACGACGATTACGCACTGGTGCCAGCAGTGTGAGATTACTCTAGGAGGCGAGATCTTCGGCTGGGATCTTCTTGTAGCAGTGTCGAGGCCTTTTGACGTCTTCTTGGGCCTGGATTGGTTATCTACATTCCATACTCAGATAGATTGTATTAGGCACAAGGTGTGATGTGTACTCACCGACGGGAGTAGGTTCACCTTCACCGGTGAGAAGGGAGCCTTCACAGCATAGGATTTACTCAAGTAGAGGAAAGGACAGCCCATCCCTCATCAGTTGGCTAGCCTCATCCTAAGAGCAGTTGACGTGCAGAGTCCTGTTTTTCCTGCAGTGGTGGATCAGTAAGCGGACGTTTTTCTCGACGACGTTCCAGGACTACCTCCTCGCAGAGAGGTATACTTTTATATTGATATGTACCCCGGGATAGCCCCAATATCCACCCCAGCATATCAGATGGCCCCCGCTGAGTTTCGAGAGCTACGGGTACATTTGGAGGACTTGCAAGGCAAGGGATTCATCTGACCCAGTGTTTCACCCTGGGCTTCCCCGATATTGTTCGCCAAGAAGGCGGACGGGAGCATGCGACTTTGTGTCGACTATCGTCACCTGAACCATGTGACAGTTAGGAACAAGTATCTACTACTGAGGATTGACGACCTCTTCGATCAGCTCAAGGGAGCACGGTGGTTTTTGAAGATAGACATCAGGTCAGCCTATCACCAGTTCAGAGTTCGGGACGAGGACATGCAGAAGGCGGCCTTCAGGTGCCGGTATGGCCACTATGATTTCTTGGTTATGCCATTCAGTGTAACCAATTCTCCAAAAGTGTTCATGGCCCTCATGAACATGATCTTTTATCCATATCTCGATTGATTTGTCGTGGTCTTCATAGACGGCATTTTGATATACTCGTCGACAGAGGAGGATCATGCCTACCACTTGCAGGTTGTACTAGAAACACTCCGAGAGCACCAGCTTTATGGAAATCTCTCTAAGTGTTAGTTCTGGATACGTAAGGTCCACTTCTTGGGACACTTCATCTCTGAGGCGGGAGTTGCGGTGGATCCTGTGAAGATTGAGGCATTGCTATCTTGGGAGCCAGTTAGGAGCGTGACGGAGGTGCGGAGTTTTCTAGGACTAGCTGGGTACTTCTGGAGATTTGTGTCAGACTTCTCCAGAGTTTCGGCACCACTCTCAGGCTTAAAAAAGAAGGGGAAACCCTTTGTGTAGTCAGACAAATGTCAGCAGAGCTTCCAGGAGCTGAGACAGAGATTGACCAGTGTGCCTATATTGAGGCTACCAGAGGAGGTAGTTGGGTACGTAGTCTACTTCGATGCATCAGGGACTAGACTCGGATGTGTCCTGATGCAGGAGCGGTCAGTGATCTCCTGTGGATCATGTCAGTTGAGCTCGTATGAGCAGAACTACGCTACCCATGACCTGGAGTTAGCAGTAGTGGTCTTCGATCTGAAGACATGGCGACACTATCTGATGGGCGAGCGTTTATAGTCTATTCTGAACATCAGAGTCTCAGGTACGTCTTCTCGTAGAAGGACCTGAACCTAAGACAGCAGCGATGGCTCGAGTTCCTCCAGGACTATGACTTTGAGATGGTCTATACTCCTGGAAAGGGGAACATGGTAGCCGATGCTCTCAGCAGAAGGACGGGCATTCAGCTACTTGGGGAGGCGATAGAGCAGCTAGCCGCTTTGCAGATATCCTTCGTGGATAGAGATGGATCAACCTTCCTTCAGTCACTCACACTCACTCCTCCACTACTACAGTAGTTCAGAGAGGCACAGCGTGGGGACGCCGACTGTGAGACACGACGTGCGCAGATATCCTCAGGACAGACACCTGATGGTTTCTTTTTAGGAGGAGAGCACAATGTCCTTTTCAGAGGACGTACCTTGGTACCAGTTGCTTTATGGGAGGAGGTTCTGAGAGAGTTTCACACCTCCCATTTGGCGGTACATCCTGGAGCGGTGATGATGTACCAGGATCTTAGATGACATCACTGGTGGCCGGGCGTGAAGAAGGTTGTGGTAAAGTTTGTTTCTCGATGCCTCGCCTGCCAGTAGGTGAAGGCAGAGCACCAGGTACCATCAGGCTTGGTACAACCCTTGGAGGTCCCGGAGTGGAAGTGGGATGACATATCTATGGACTTCGTGACTGGACATCCACGCACATCCAGAGGTCACGACTCCATTTGGGTGATTGTCGAATGACTCACCAAGTCGGCCTACTTCTTACCCATTAGAGAGTAGGGCTCAGTGGAGAGCTTGGGATGTCTCTACGTTCAGGAGATTGTACGGCTTCATGGTGTTCCATCATCCATCATCTCCCATCGAGATGCTCGCTTTACTTCCCGGCTTTGGAAAGGGTTGTAGGAGGCGTTCGGGACGCATCTATGTCTGATCACTGCCTTTCACCCCCAGAAAGATGGTCGGATGGAGAGGACCATTCAGAATCTCGAGGACATGCTCCGTGCATGTGTCCTAGACTTTGGTCGCAGCTAGGAGGACCACCTACCCTTGGTGTAGTTCGCGTATAACAACAGCTACCACTCCACCATCGGGATGGGACCATACGAGGAGTTGTACGGCCGACCTTGCAGGTCACCTCTATGCTGGATAGACCCTGGGGAGTCAGCACCTGTGGGACTGGAGATGGTCCAGGCCACAACAGAGAAGGTCCAGGTCATCCAGGAGCAGATGAGGACATCTCAGAGCCGGCAGAAGTCTTATGCTGGCTGGAGTCGGAGGCCACTGTAGTTCGAGGATGGCGACCACGTCTTCTCGAGGGTCTCACCTCGACGTGGTATACGGAGATTTGGTCGAGGTGAAAAGTTGTATCCACACTTAATCGGACCATTCCAGGTCCTCAGCATGATTAGTGAGGTGGCTTATCGCCTGGATCTACCACCTCAGTTGCACCGAGTGCACGACATCTTCCACGTATCTCAATTGAGGAGATACGTGCATGACCCGATGCATATCATTGACCATGGGGAGCTAGACATAGATGATGGGGAGACATTTGTGAAGGTTCCAATGGAGATCAAGTATCGATAGGAGCGGGTCCTACGTGGACGGTCGATTCCACTAGTGCACATCAGATGGCAGCACAGGAACCTCCAGGAGAGCACTTGGGAGCGGGAGGCTCAGATGCGTGCACAGTTCCCACATTTGGTCCCCTAGTTTTTGATGTATCTTTACAGGGACGTAAAGACCTGAGGTGGGAGTAATGTAAAGACCCGTAAAATTCAAGGGAATTTTTTTATTAATTTTCTTTGGGATTTTACAAGAACTCAGTTTCTGACGGCACTTGATTCTGAGGCCCGGTGTGCCCGGAATTTCTATCCGAAGTTTAGCTTGAGTACGTTCAGTGAACGAACGAGTGGGTTTTTCTAACTTTTGAACCGGTGCTCGGAATCAAATTCCAAGGGCACCGATGGATTTGCAGTGCCGGTAATTTCATAGGAACACTTCTTCCAGAGTTTCGTTTACACGAGAGAAGTTGTTAAAATTTGTGGAAGGTAAAATAAAAAATGAGCATCAATTTTTATTTTTTTTCTATGTGGTTAAAACCTTTGAGTGGAAGTTGGGGGAAACCACCCAACTTCCCAAGTGTGGTTATGAGGGCAGTGGTTCCTACACCAACCCCACCCCTTTATCTTCCCTAACCTTCCATAACCCTCCATTTATTAAGAGAACTTGAGTTATTTAATTGAGTGGATTAATTCAACTTTTGAACTAATACTTGTTAATAAACTAAGTGAATGACTTATTTTATTTGGGTTAAATCTTGTTGTGTGAGTCATTGGGAGAAAAGGAAAAGCTCTTTATGTTCTTCTTCCTCGATGAAGAACACGAACAATGCGAAGGACTCCGACCTCCGGAGAAGGTCGACAAGAACGCCGGATCCTCGGAGATCGACGATGCGACGCTGACGAACCATTTCTCCGTGACGCGACTCTCTCCTTCCGCGACGTCTTCTTCCATGACGGTTATTTCCACGATGAAACCTCGCTCAACGAACTCGAAGAGGTAGGGGTTTTATGCGTTTCTATTCGTGAATTTCTTCCGTCATCATTCCTCATACAGTTGGAACACTTGTTATCAGATAACGGGAGGGGGAAGGACCGCGCAAACATGGCCGACCCTCCTCCCCTTTTTCTCTTGTCTACATTCTGGTGGAATGGAACGAGGATGGCATGGTTCCGTCGCACCGCGCGGGGTTATGCGGCAAGGAATGTGTGGCGCCGTCGCACCACGCTGTTGAATCGAGCAAGATCGTGCTGTCGTCACGCCGCGCCGGAGAACCCCAAAGGCACCGCGGCTGGAGCGGGGCCGCGGCGGACGGGCACGGTGCCATCGCGCCTCACCGGGCAGACTAAGGCTGCGACCATAGGCCGCGGCGGAGCAGGGACCGTCGGCCGGTTCCGGGCCGCCGGCATCGAAGCAGGGGGACCAACCAGCGCTGGTCCCATGGAGGCAACAGCCGGCCAGCTGGAGCGAGCCAGCCAGACAGGGGAAGAGCTGGGGGTTATGACCCCCAGCTGGCCAGCATGAGCGTCCCCCCATCATGGGGGTCGCAGTTACGAAACAGGGGGGCAGGCGCCCCCCCCCCCCCCCATCAGCTCGGCCGAAATGGTGAGCCACCTGGCCAGCGCCAGCGCACCGGGTCGGGCCGCACCCAGGCCGGGCCGGGCCCAAGAAGGACGGACCCGGACCTGGGTCGGGTCGACCCGGTTCGGGCCGACCCAGGGGGTACCGGATCGGGTCGGACCGGGCCTGAACCCCCTAATATCAAACCTCTCATGGTCTTTTGCCCATAACTTGGGATGCGGACCTCCGATCGATGTACCATAAGCAGTGATGTGATCTTGGATCGAGACGATCGTTTCAGTATATTATACTCAAGGTTTCGGAGTACGTTGGGTTCGATCGGGTTGGTTCGTACACGAAACCAACCGGGCCCTCGGAGCGGAAACGCTTATAACATGAGGTCCGGACATCCGATTGACGTGTCGTCGACTTTGTTAGATTTCTCTAAGTGAGACAGATCTTTTGGCTTACTCCGCTCGAGGTTTGGACGTAGTTGTAGTATGGTCGGGTTGGTTTTGACTTAAAAACCAACCGGGCCCCTGGGACGAAAAATCCAATAACTCTCAGACCGGGCATCCGATCGACGCGCCGTTTGTCGCATTGAGTTCCTGTTGACGATACGGATCTTTTGGAGACATCAACTCTGAACTATGTGTCAGTTGATGTATCAGACCCCCGGCTCATGGAGCGAACCCTCCCAAACAAGCTTGCTATGTGCGGGAACCCTAGATCTGGCTGCGACTGCGACGACGATGACAACTGTACAGAAATCCTCTGTGGATTCGACGACAACGACTACATCACTCAGCAATCCTACGTGGATCAGTGCTACCAATCCTGTGTGGGTCAGATCCTGTGTGGGTCAGTACTCAACGGTCCTGTATTGGCCAACGCCTACAGATCTTATGTGGGTCTGATCCTGTGTGGGTCCTTGTGGGGGTTAGTTACCTATCGATCCTTTGTGGGTCATTGCAGGGGTTAGTTACCTATTGATCCTTTGTGGTTCATTGCGGGGGTTAGTACCTATCGATCCTGTGTGGGTCTGATGGCTTAGATGAATCAGTGGCAATATCTGATCATCTCTATCATCTTACGAAGAAGTATACCTGTGTGAGCTGAAATCTTGTTTTGCTTTCCTATGTGGATTGAGTTGTGCTATCCTGTGTGGACATGATCGAACATGGGCTTGGATGTTGGAGCCGAACGAGAATTGATAACTTAGGTATATGTATGGGCATATACCTAATCAGTGTCGGATGTTACTTTGTGATTATATCTTTCCTTTGTGGATTATCCTTTGTGGATTCTGGGAGACCTTGGGGTCTCGGGGTCCCTACTGAGTAGCTTATACTCACCCCTACACGGGCTATGCCCGCACTACATTGTGTTGGTTGCAGACGACAGATAGCATTGATCGTGGTTGAGGTTTGCGGATCAGGTCGGTACCTTGAGGTGGACCATTGGGTGGGATGTACACAGAGCGGACGGCTAGACCCGAGGAGCTGTGGAGGCTATCTGTACCCACCCTACATGTGGGACTTCCAGTGGACGACTCGAGGTTGCGGCTTTACTTTTCAGTTATTGTACTCCCTTTTTCAGTTGTATTTTACTTTCAGTTTGGGTTTGTATTCTGGCCCACTTACTTTCCGCACATACTATTGAACTCAGTTTTTACTTAGTGTTTACTTCTTCTTGCTTGCTCTGTGGTGTTTGTTTACTTTACAAAGGCAATGCCTTCCCTTTTTACCGGGAATTACTCCTTGGTGCTAGTCGCCAACCCCTGGCCTATGGAAGGCGGGCTTGGGGTAGTCACGACACGGGACCTGAGAACGGGTCGTGACAGTTGTGATCTTTTAATACCTGGTTTGTAACACATATTAACATATTGTTACTTATTTTATTCTAGGATACCTCCTAGGGTTCATTCGAAAACACACAATGTTTCACCGGACACTGCTGATGATTGAGTGATTTGTGTTCGACATCATAACCAAAACTCACCAAGGCAACACACAAAGAACTCAATGTGTTGTCCAAGTTTGTATGTTACTTCTTTGTGATACCATGACATAAATGTACATTTTCTTGACAGTGCTTATGTGAGTTTAATTGACCAATATGAACCACACAAACACCGCAATTGAATGATGGAAGAAAAAGGGATGAACGGTGTGTGAAACATCATATGAAAGGGTACCCCAATCATGATCATTTGAGTTGAGTATAACATACCAATATACAACTCAATTGAATAAAAATATAGGATGTGGAAAAACAACATACAACTTGGAATTAAAAAATCATTCAAATTAATACAACTTTGAAGCTCGGGATTACATCACATTCCTCCCCGGGTGATCACAAGGGGTTTAGAAATCCATGGGAGGGGAAGAAGAAGAAGATGTTGAAGTAGAACCTCCCATAGCCTCCAAAACTTCTAGGGATGTTGAGAAGAATCCTTGGGGACTCCAAAATGGAATCACCTTTCCTCTTGGCACCAACATCAAATGGGGATCCCAAGGTGTCATTTTATAGGAAAATTGGAAGGTGGTTTTAGGCACACATATTTCATCAGTCCAATTGTACCACGTGTTTCGGCCTACAGACAGCCTTATCTCACTTTGGAGAAAATAGGAAAGTTGTATCCCTATATCTTGACTATCTCCAACGAACTTTTGGAACCCTTTGGACAAATAAAACTCAGGATATTGATAAAATACAGAACACCACATTTGACTTGGTCCATACTTGGTGGCTTGGACAGATCAATTCAGATGGTCCCCATAGATTCCGAATAAGGATTGGGTTACTCAATATGAAATGTATCCTATTAAATGTTTGACAGGCCCACAAAATTTCATCCCATTTGGATGCACGGATTTTATGTACTATGAAAAACAGTGGACAGATGTCCACGGATCCATGCAATTTTGGCCCATTTTTCTTCCACTTCATCAAAGGCCCTCCAAATCATCTCCACCTACATTGAAATAAACAAAAAGTAACATTTCCCATTCTAATATTGATTAAAATTAATTTATTGATTCAAACATAAAGCTCAATTCATTATTATATTTGGAATATTCATTACAAAACAAGTTTAAAACTGCGGTGTAAGGGTGGAATAAAACAGTGAATCGTGGTATGATCAGACACACCATGTGACAGGGGTCACACACTGTGTGATACTTATCTCCTTCTAAACCCCTATCAACTACTAAGAGGGTCCCAAATGGTATGAGACTCTGAGTTACATGTCGTATGGTGTGGGAATTTAAATTTTACTGGATCTAGTTTCCTCATTCCTTTACATGCCTCCGGGGAAGATCTCACTTGGAAAAACAAGGAACCACCTCATATGATCCTTGTCATTGATGAACAATATCTTCCAGAAATAAAATCCATTTAGAAATTATCCCTGAACATTGTTCCTCATTACACACCAATGAAACTGAAATTGGGTATCAAGAACTATCTAATACATCATCTCTCCCATCATCATACCACCTATGTGTCATGATGATCCCATATCTTCATTATCATATCATTTCTCCAGGAAATAGGTGTGCAATGATCAATTTATTAGGATGTGTCAAACTATGGTCCAAACAAATAACACCTATGATGAACTAAGAATTAGGGGAGAAAATAACAAGATCAATCAAGAGAAGCAAACCTCAATCAATGTGCATATCAAACATGATCTATTTTTATTAGAATGAGAAGTGAATAATCAATAATCACAATGAAATTCTCCAAATAAAACCTCATAACAAACCCATCCTATAAAATTCATGATCCACAGATAAATCCCTAGGTTGATTGATCCATTTCCATCATATAAATTAATAATGGTAAATTAAATAAAACACAAAAAACATCCTACCTCAAGATGCATCGATCACTGATCGAGAATGAGATGGAATTATTTTCATTGGTGAGATCTAGAATCCCATTGTCTTCATGATTTTTTATATATAATTCGGTAGTCATTTTTCTAAGAGAGATACTCCAATGATCTCTCCAATGGATATAGGGTTATGTGGATAACCCTATAATTTTGTTGCAATAGTCTACTTAAATACTCCTCAGTGGCTCTGTCAATGAAATAAAATAATTGTATTTTATTCATTTTATGCCTATGAATAATTTTCTACAAATGCCTTCCACCAACCATGGTTATGTCGTTCCTAGGGTAAAACTTGTATTCTTATCCCAATTGTGTAATTGGATTTCTAATTTGGTAACTCTTTTAGAAGTTATTACATTTCTCAGAAAATTGTGCATGTATTCTATTAAATAAACTTAATATATTTTTAACATTTATTCTGGGTAGACTAGGTATCAGAATCACATGACATATCCATTCATGATCTCAAAAATAATATATATAATATCCAGAAATAATACCTAGAAAATACATGTTAAAAAATTTTACCCACCTTGGGGATTTACAACATCAAAAAATCCAAAGTAAGGACTACATAAAGATATGTGGGTATTGAACATGAATTTCATCCTTCCTCTGACATGTACTCTCCTAGAGATTCTCATGTAGTCACCTAACACGCACTAGAAAAATCAATTTTCCAAGAAAAAAAATCTCCTAATGATCCTCAATCTATATCAGGTACTTAGAAAAGGTAGCTTCATCCTTAACATCTAGCTCACCCCAGTTGATAATGTGAAATGGGTCATACACATACCTCCTCAGCTAAAACATGTGGAAGACGTTGTGTACCATGTCTATCTTTAGAAGTATAGCTAAGAGGTTGACCAGCTCTCTAACTCTAGATAGTATCTGGAAAGGTTTAATGAATCTAGAATATATCTTTCCACCCCATCTAAAAATACATATTCAATGTCGAGTTGAAACCCATACGATAACATTGTATCCCTCCTCAAACTCCAAAGGCCTTTATCATCTTTCCATATAAAACTTATGATGGATCTGTTTAGTCCTCATTCGGTCTCGGATAACCATCACCTTCTCGGTAGTTTCTCATACCAAATATGGTCATATAAGTTTCAAATATCCTGGGTTATTCCAACAAATTGGTGACCTAAAGGGTCTCGAATACAAGGCCCCAAAGGGTGTCATACTGATGGTGTAATAATAGATATTATTGTAATAAAACTCCACCATTGGTAAGTGATCCTCCAACTATGGAAAATATACAACATGTAATATCATGTCATGTCCTCCAGAACTAGAATGGTCTTCTCTATATTTACATCATTTTGTGGGTGAAAACTATGCTCAAGCATAACTGGGTCTTGAAAGCATCTTGAAATCCATTCCATAGTCAGGATGTGAAGATAGAATCATGATCCAAAATGATCATCAATGGAACTCCATGGAGTAATACAATGTATTGAACAAATAGACATCCCAATATATCTACTAAAATCTCTTCATAAATATCTAAGAAGTGGTTAGACATGGTGATTCATTCTATGATCACCCAGATGGAATTGTGTCCCCTAAATGTATGTTGTAAGATTTCCATGAATTATATGGATATGTTATCCCACTTACACTCTAGAACCTTAAGGGGGAGAGACAAAGCCACTTGAATATGGTTCTCAACCTTCACTTACTGACGAGTAAGGCATCGAGAGATATACTATACAACTTCTTTCTTCATCCTTGGCCATAAAAACATAAATCATAGGTACTGGTACATCTTTTACACACCTGTATGTTCCACCAATTGAGACACATGAAATGTTCTCAGAACCTCCTCCCATAACATCACTGGTACCATCGTGCATCCTCTAAAAATAATTATATGCTCCCCACCTTCAGAAAATCCATCAAAAGAATGTTCAGTGGATATCTATGTTTGTTGGGTCTTATAGTCGGTATTCCAAAGAATTTCCTTCATGACTCACTGCAAGAGCGTATGGGTGACAACCATTGCCTAAAGGTAAACTTCTCCATATCTATATTTAAAGGATAAATGCAATGAAGAAAAATTCTCTGAATAATCATTCCAAAATTGAAAACAAGATATCATATATAGAGCATCTACTACTATGTTCCCTTTCCCAAGATTATAGACAATCATGAAGTCATAATCCTAGAGGAACTCTAGCCGTTGACTTTGTCTCATGTTAAGATCCTTATAATAGAATATATGCATAAGAATCATGTGAAAAAAATAGATGATAAACATCCCACCCATTAGGTAGTGTCACCATATCAATAGTTTGAAGACTACTGCTACTAAGTCAGGATCGTGGGTCATATAGTTCTTCTCATGTGGTCTCAACTGACATGAACCATAGGAAATCATCACATGACTCTTCATTAGAAAATAGCCAAGCCTAGTTCCTGATGCATCATAGAAAACTACATAATTGATACCCTCTTCTAGCAATATCAACATTGGATATCTTTTCAAACTCTGTATCAACTTCTAGAAATCCTATTGGAAACTCCGTATCCACAAGAAAGGCATCCCCTTTTAGTTCATTCTTATCATGGGTGCTGATACACTGGAGAAATTAGGTATGAACCTCCGGTAATAGCTTTCCAACCCAAGGAAGTTTCTCACCTCGGTCAAACTCTTTGGTTACTCCCAATCATCTAGTACATCAACCTTGGTTGGGTCCACTATGGCTCCATCTACTAAGAAAACATGTACTATAAAGTGGAAAACCTATATCCAGAAATGAATCTTTGAGATATTTTCATAAAGAAGGTGATCTTGAAGTATATCCAGAACCATCCTCAAGTGTCTCGCATGCTCATCCTCAGATGATGAGTATACATGGATATTGTTAATGAAGACTACCAAAAACCAATCTAAGAAAGGATGGAGGATCCGATTTATGAGTCCCATGAACACTACTAGGGCATTCATCACACCAAAGGGAGTCACCAAGTACTCATAGTGATTGTAGCGACATATAAATGTAATCTTCAGTAAATCCTTGTACAATACTCACAACTGGTGATATCCTAACCTGAGTTCAACCTTCAAGAACCATTGTGCCCATCCCAACTGATCAAAGGGGTCATCGATCCTTAGTATTGGATAATTTTTCATTAGGTTCAACTAGTTCAAGTGACAACAGTCCACACATAACCTCAATCACTCATCCTCATTCTTGGAAAACAAAACTAGGGCAGCCAAGGGTAACACATTAGGTCTAACAAATCCCTTCCTATGAAAGCCCTCCAACTGCACCCTCAACTTGTGAATCTCTTCAGGAGAGATCTAATATTCTAGTGCATATATCATTATCATCTTGGGGTGTAGATAAATGCATAAGTCTATCACTTAGTGGGGATGTAAACCTAGAACATCCATAGGTAAATCGTCCACATAATCCACCATAACTATAGGAAACTAGTAACTAGTAACATCCACTATACAAAGGGTCATTCTATCTAACTAGCGAGTAATTGGATTCACCCATCTATGCATCATTCCATCTAGCGCTACATGGGTTTCCTTTTCATTAAAAAAGGATAACCTAGTTCTGTCATTGTGGACACACCGCATTATCTACCTAAAATAGTCAATTTGATCTTGAACTATGGATAACCAATCAATGCCCAATATTACAACATAAGGACTCGGTGCTAATATAAAGAGATCCCATTAGAAACTCTCGACTCTAAGAGTCAGGTCACATTTTCAGCACAAGGGTGTGATTACTGAGTCATCTCCAATAGGATTCTCCAAGCGTAGGGGTCAAGCCAAAGGCTCAACCAGAATCACTAAGTCTCAAAAAAAATATGTTGAAGGAAAGTAATGACTAGAAGTTGTGTCTATAAATCCTATAAATAAGTTAGAAAAGACACAAATTGTGCCTCGAATCATTATCGATTCCTCTAGGCTGTAAGATTCAATATTCTACACTTGTCCCCTCCCCTATCCTCCATCTCCCTAAGTCGGGAATAAACCACCTAGGGTGGCGGTGGTAACAATTAAAAATGTCTATAAACTCCAGCATCTCTACTAGATTTTTTTCTACATTCACTACCCTAGGTACATGTCTTCTCATGCCAGTGCCTCTACCTCAATGGCCCATCCACAGTCTCTCTATCAGTTGTATGAGTGGTTAGACAATCTCAATCTCGAGGCCCTCTTCTATCTCATGAGTATCACTGTCTCTCCCTAGGCTGGCTGGACCAACCCTTAAATCCCTAAACCATAGACCCTATTTCCTAGGACCATCTCATGAAACATCATGCATGTCCATGTCCCTAAGACTAACATTGGTTCCCATTTGTTGAGGTATTTTCTCTTACTTTCCCAATACTACCAAAAAGTGGTTGTATCTTCTTGTCCAAGAAACTCTCAACCATTAAATCTCACTCTAGCACCCCTAGGATAGGTAGGAATGGATATAGGTATAACACTAGCACATATGTCTCTATGTAACCCTTTATCGAAGGTCTAAGACCTGAAAAACTAGTCATGAACTATATTCATCAAGTACTTAGATAGGTTTCTAAATATCAGTGAATACTCAAATACTTTCATGGTTCTCTATTGGTGTTGTAGAAGCTCCTCGATACATACAATCCTCAACATAGCTATAAAAGACTCCTCTTTGAAAATGTGACCAAAATCTGACCATGGTAGAGTTTCTTCATCATAAGACTATGTCACTAACCCCCACCATCATCTTAATAAACCATAGAGATGGTTCACTAATAAGATCACCATCTAATCTTCTAGTTTCTTGATCATATGGAAAACCCAGGTCACCATCTCAAGTTATCCCTCGGCTGGTTGTGGGTAGGGATCACCTCTGAACTTGATGGGTCTCAATAATTGAAACTTGAGAATTGTACTCAGCCTGCTCACATTATCCACAGGTAATTTTGGTATCATCTTCTTATCTACAGGTTGGGGTATAGTTGGTGAACCACTTAAAGGTGGAACCTCTATAATAGGTCTTTGTATTGATACCTCATCACTAAGGGGATCATACTCATGATCCTGATGATGAACCCTTGCAGGAATACATCATAGAGGGATCCTAAAATAAAAAAATGTACCACGGTCAATTAGTATATCTAGAGATATGAGTCGAGAAATAAATCGAACCCAATACCCATTCATATTTTATTCACATACCATTTTTTCATGTAACCAACATTCTCTTATACCGAGTCAAAAGGAAGGTGATCAAAGTCCTGGTGTATAGATACATCATCCACCACACCAACACTGAATTCTCTGGCCTGAGATCTAAACTCAAAACACTTAAAACTATTTTCCCAAACCAATCTCACAATATCTAGTCCTAAGGTAGAACTTACTACATTCATAACACTTGATCACGACCCATCCCAAAGGGTTTGGTGCTGTGAATCCCCAATCCCACCTCTAATAGGCCAGGGGATATCGACTAGTGCCGAGTAGGCATATCACTAACATGGGTGGCCTTAGCCTAAGTACCTATATGCATGCACCTATCATCAAGACCATAGAATGATGAAATGTAAAAAAACTAAAAAACCATGAATTAATACATCTAAATCCCCCAACTAGAGTATGAAAGGAAGTAGAGAAAAGTAAAAATGGATAAATACAATCCCACCAAAAAGAGTCTGAAAACAATCCCAACTTGAAAATAAAACTAAGCATGTACTCAAGATAGCACATGAACACACCTCAGTCTTTCCAGTCTCACTAAGCACCATCTAGTCCTGGTCCATCTAGGCCTATGTCAAAAGGAAGACCATCTTTACAAGAAATGATATGTGTAGGAAAACCCCATGAGGGGTGAGTATAAAAATACCTAGTAGGACTCCCTGAAAACTGTAAAGAAAACGAAAAAATAAAAAATTCATCTCTACACATGTATATTTCTACAACACATATAACAAGAATATCCAGATATACTCAAAAAATACACATAGTATAAAGTAAAGTCAGAACTATAATACCTTCCAAGGATTCTATCTTGAAGGTTCTACATAACAATCATTTGAGAGAACACACTCTCGATTCTTAAAGCACTGATGATATCCGTCTGAGAGGTAAATCTCTTCAGATATCTCAATTATAAGTACACACTTGTACTATGAAAAGATATGATACATAGATGAGGATCACTCTTAGGGACATGGGGTATACTAACTACTAAATATAGATTAAGATACTAAGTAGAGGATCAACACCCACATAATGATGGTTATGGTGATACCAAGAACTCTACCTAGGGTATGGATATGAGTATATGATCTCACACTAGGTCTCATGGAAGGATTCTATTAACTCTATCCATTAAGTCCTTTTAAAGGGATTGATTTCCTAAGAGTAGGAGTTTATTCCATAATAAACCTTTGGGAAAGCATATGGGGAACTCACCCAATTGAATCTAGTCTAATATACAGAGGAAAGGGGATTTAAGAATACTTCTAAGGAGTACACGTCATATATTAGGTTTACATGTTGGGTCCCATTGACCCTGGGTCTGGATCATGTATACGGATAGTGTCCCATGTCCTATGTCCAAGTAACCATACACCACTTTTTTTCTTCCTGTATACTCTACCTATGTACAAAAACATGGCTTATCCCATGTACATTTTTTCAGGCTATGTATGTGTGGGAGAACATGGCATGTCCATACCCGTGTACTCTAGCACGTGTCCATGTACCCATTGGGTTATGCACCGAGCCTTCGGGGAGTAGTCACATGATGCGAGACAATGATCATAAGATGTGTGATAATTATCTTCTTCCAACAACCTATCCACCATATAGAGGGGCCCACATGGAATGTGTCTCAGAGTTATACACCCTTTACTGAGGAAATTTATAGATTCTTAGATTTGGTTTCTGCATTCATTCTTGTGCCATAGGTCTTTTATCCAGTGACCATCTCATTATAAAAAACAAGGAACTTCCTTGTCTAGGCCTATACATTGATAAACAATAGGTTCTAGTCATCAAATATATTCTATAATCATACTCGAGTGTTGTTATTCATTTTTTTCTGAAGAAGATGAGACTGGGTTACAAAAATTGTTTAATCCATTACTGCTCCCATAATCGCACCATCGTAGTTTCATACCAATCCAAATCCAAATTATCGGATTGTTATGATAAGAAATGTGTGTGAAAAGATCAATTCATCAGGATGTGTCAAACCACAAACCAAATGAATAATTCCCATGATGAATAAATAATTAGGGGAGAAATGAAAAAGAACAATCAATAGGAAAAAACCATGGTTGATTTTTGTGATGACCTTGATCCATTTTTGTTTGAACAACAAGAGAAGAATAAATAATCACAAACATTTCTCCTAATAAATCCCCATAATAAACCCATCCCATGATACGCATGATCCACATATCAATCCTTTGGTTTGATTGATCTATTTTCATAATATAAATTATGAACGAGGAAGGAAATCAAACAAAACAAGCATCTTACGTTAGTGTAGATCGATCACTGATGATTAAAGAGTATGCATCATTGTTGTTTGGGAGATCTTGAATATTGTTACCTGTCAATCGTTGATCTACAATATGGTTTCCATTTTTCAAAGATATATACTTTAATGCTCTCTCTAATGGTTCTCCCTTAGATCCAAGGTTATACAGCTAAACCTTTAATTTTTTCATAACAGTCTACTTAAATACTCTCCAGTCGCTACTTCAACAAAATAAAATAAAAATAATTTTTTTATTATTTTATTCATTTTACATCTGTAATTAATTTTTTAAGAATTATTCACATTGACCAAATTTATTTCAATCCTAGGGTAAAACACATTATATGAACTCAACAATTCCCTCATATTTCTGATCCAATCCCCTGTTTAGATTTTATTCCTTTTGTAGGAAAACTATGACTGTTCATTATTTAATATATTTAATGTATTTCAGACATTTATTTTGGGCCAACTGGGCCTAAGAATCACTCACTATCTCATCTCCTAGTATCAAAAATAATCCATTCAATATCCAAAAATAATACATGAAAAATCTAAGTCACTATAATGACTAATAGATTTATGATGAGATTTTACTTTCCAAAGTTAGTACCAAAGTTTATATATATTGTTGATTCTAGGATAGACCCTCTAGGAGTCTTTACTGATAAAATTACTTCTAGAAGTTCATGGATTGATTCTATATTATTTTCAAACTTATAGGAAATAAAGAATTTTTAGAAATTTAATAAAAAAAGTACTTTCTAATTTGAGATCACAATTAGTGTACCCACCACCACATCATCTAGAACCTCTACTTTAGCTATCATGATATAAAATTCCCAGCCTTTCTCCCATGGACTATGCCGAGGTATATGGTTGTTCCCCTCTATTACATATTCATTTGGACATTGATTGTAAATGTTCCCAAGATATCCACACTTGAATAATTCATCATTTGGATGGGTATGTACCATCTTTCCTTTTTCGTTAGTGTTAAGAAGTTGAGGATTCGCCACACCACAATAGTTCCAATATATATTCCCATCTCTTCCACATTTATATCACATTCCTCTTATAAAAAAGTAGTTCCTTGTATGATTATTCCCAAAAAAATTACATGTGGGAAATTTCAGTTTATTTCCACTTCTTCAATGATCAAAGTTCTTTCCCGAGTTTGGCTCCATTTATCTCTTATTTTCATTTGATATATGTGACCAATACATTAGTCAAAAATCCAATTCAACCTTCATAACACTCTACATTATCATCTCATAGCTTTTATAGTATTTATTTTCTAGATTCCTCTATAGGTGGGGTCTCAATACACCAAAGAATTGATCTACCTTTCCCTTAGGATTCATAACAAATATAGAGGTGTATCAAGTAACTATTGTAAAGTTCATCTCATAGATTCTCACCAATTCATTTTACTTCTTTTTTAGTTCTATGAATTCCTTATCCTTTTTTTCAAATTGAATGGGGAAATATTTGTTAAAAAATATTACCTTGAAAACTTCCCACTCCATAGCATCAATCTCTCTTTTTATCATCATTTTTTAATCATTTTCCACCACTGATCAAATTCTCATTCTAAGTGGTATACTCTTATGATGACTTTCTCTTTCTCTGAACAATTGATTATTCAAAATTTATTTTATATATAGATTATAAATTGTTCAACAATCAATGGTTTGGTATATTCACTAAAATAATGTGGTTGTTGAAGCATAAATGACTCAATAAAATGTTGTTCCCTTTGAGGTGAATTAGGTATCTTGACTTGATTCAAGTTATTATTCATAACTCCATTATGTTGATTCATCATCCTCATAAATTTTTCCATTCCAACTTCCATTGGAATTCTCTCAATGAATCATCTAGTTCACTCAAAATTTACATGCTTCCTCCCATTCCCCACCATTTTTTTCTAAAATAATAAAACCTTAGTCGGAAATGTGTTACTCTTAGGAATATAATAATTCAAAATAGATTTTATGTCTTAAAATGTAATTCTTAAATATTTTATTAATATCCTATAATAATAATTTTATTTTCTATATAACCTTAATAATGGTTTATAAAAATATTGTGATTAACCAAGAATACCCCCTATGAGTGTCAAAACTGGTGTGCAGCAAAGACCGTTGTAATGAACCAATTATTGATTTAATCTAGCTCAATGTAGTATTTTAAGGTGTTACCCCTAGGTACATATGTTCCATAGCCACATCAACTTATATTATCTAGAAATGGATATTTTTATTTTTAATCCACTTACTTAGTACTTACAGGATGTTTTCATGTATTTAGACTTGTCCCTAAGATTTTTCATAAATTTTTTAAGTCTTCATTTTGAAAAATAACTAAACCCTTCTTTGACACCAACTATGGAATCCCTCATTTTTATTACATAACATTTCATCACATAGTATAAACAGAGGATATTTTACTGTTTAGTTTCTTTTAAGTATGGTACATTATACTTGAATACATAATGAATTATTCTAAATAATCTTTTAAGATATCTTCATGGTTTAACACTATGTTACTTTTACTACATCTCAAATCTTGGGGAAAAACATCAAAGGAAATGGGTGGTCATGAATCCGGGTAAGGGAATAAGCAGGGGAGACAAAAAGCATGTGATTATGATATATATAAATAAGAACCTGAGCGATAACAATAATTCATGAACAAGAGTCATAAAATAATATAAATTAAATGAATCATAACCTGAAAATATGGTTAAAATTTTTAAATGAGACATTCATAAGAATATCATCATGGTTTATCACCAAGGTGTAATAAATGTAAACTAACATGGTTATTCACTATGGTATCATAAAACATGTCATATCTAGAAATTAAATTATTTACCCAATGCAATGGATAACTATCAAGGAACAGCCTTCATATGTATTAATTTCATATGAGACACATATATCATAAAAAACATTTCATTAATAACCTCTTGAGAATAAAGAACAAGTTTTTATCCAAATCATGGCATACAAGAGTGTTTAAAGACATGATCATTACATCATTTTCAACCCATATAAAAAATGAAGATTTCATGTATGTAAATCCCTAATTAAATTATTAATGTTTAAATCAATTTGAATTCTCATTTAATCAAAAAGTGGTGTGGGTATTTAAATAAAAAGGAAAATAGAATTTCTCTTGTAAAAGAGATATATTCGATAAATAAATTTGGGAGCATAATGGGTATAAAACATGGTTTTATAAAAGGATTAAATGATAGGTTAAAGGGTATAAAATTGATAAAATACTATTATTATAGTAATTGGATAATAGAAATTGTAAAAAATGATTTTTTTTTGGAAAATGGAAGACAAACCAGAAAAAGGGAAAGATGAATGGAAAAGAGAATTGAAGATTTCTCTTATCATGAAGAGTTGTTCCTAAAACATGAGAATGGAACCTTGGAGGATTAAGGAAACCTTTTGGGGACTCCTTGTGAGAAAAAATAACTATAAAATCATTGAGTATGGAATAATAGTGAATAGGAATGGTGAAATGGGTGGGTATTTATAGAAAAAGTGGAGGAATCAATTAATAATTTCAAAATATTGTTCTTGGAAAAATAAGTTGTGTAAAATGAAAAACCATTGGAATACCCCTGGTTTTTAATCATGGTTTTGGACATTTTAGTCATATATTATGATATTTTAATCCACAAGAATAGAACACATTTTTTTAATTCATATTTTTTCATGTAAAATTAAAGATTCTATAAATTATTGTTTTTAAAAATACAATTTTTATTTTTAGACTTTGTAATGTCACTTATAGATTTAGAATTTAATTAAAATATATTAAAATAATTGATATTAATATAATAACATATTTGTGGTCATATAATTTGGTAAATTAATTATTAAATTATTATTACAAAAATATGAGGTCATAAAACATACATAAATCTCAAAATAGTATTTTTCACTATTTTCAAAAAAAATAAAGTATTTTAGAAAATTCTAATAAATTAAACCTAACCATATATTTATGTGGTTATTTGAAAAATAATGTTTATTTTTTCAGAATAATTCTCTAAATATGATAATTTTAACATTTAAAAATATAAATCCTTATTTATTTGAGAGTAGCAGTATTTAAGGAATAGTCAAATTTATGATACTTATAATAAATTTCTTATGCTATTATAAAATTATTTTATCATTTATATTAAGTTAATAGATTTTTAAAATACTATTTTATTAAAAAAAATATTATTCAAAATAAATGAGTTTATTATAAAAATTTATATCTTTTCCGAAAAAAAAATACAATTATGTATTGTTTGTGTCCAAAAATCAATTGATCAAATTCATCTTGATTAAACATATAATTTATTTTGAAATTAAAATTATTAAAGTAATAAAAAAATTATTTTTATAGAAGAAATTACACTTTAATTAACTAAGACCTAGACATGTAACCCCTTATTACATTCACATACGCCCTAAGCGTAAGGTTTGAGATGGTGGTAGTTTCATGGGGTGGCTCGGTTAACATTGATAGAGTGGTAATATAAACTAACTTGAACTTATCTCATAGGTAATTTTTTTCAAGAATCACTTATTTAATCTAGTCTTGGGATTGATCAAGGGTGAACCCCAGTGATTCTACCTACCTTCCAAATTCAAACAAATGGGATTCAAATGACATGTCTCTACCTATTGAGGCCATCGATTGTCATTTCAGTATCAATTATCCTTTTTCATTTCTACTTATGAAAAATAATTATAAAGGTAAAATTTTCAACCAAGAGTATAGTTTACAACTCTCAAATTGAACCATGGTCAAATAATGGTTGAATCCCAATGGTCATATTTCTCTTTATACCCTATAAATACCTATTTATTCTTTCATTCAAAATTCACTAATATTTCTCCCTGAGGTTATATTTTAATTTATTAATATTTTTATTGATTTAAAAATAATTTATTTATTTTAAAAGGAATTTTTTGTCAGGGTTATTATTCTAGTAGACTAGTGTAATCCATACTTTCCCATTTTAGTTATTCTATTTTTATATTTTTTATCTTGTTATAATGTTTGTCATTTCAATTGGTTTCATAACTGACTAAAGTAATGATTATTGTTAATGAGGTAAAATTTTATTGGTTTATATTTATTTTTTATGTGTATACTATTATATAATATGTAACACACATATATTCAGCAAACAAATATCATTTAAAAAATTATGGGTTGTTACATATTCATCCCACCATTTCCCCTCAGTCACTTGCTGAGGGAACCACCCAACTCATTGCCACCTTAGACACTCATGAACAGCTACCAAATTAGTTTCTTAGGGTGAATAAATCTATTGATAAATGGGAGTGGGATAATATCCCTACTTCTGTTAATGAATTCCATCAAAATATTCCAATAGTAGCCAGCAGGCAGGTCTATATCCCTACCTACTCGGATCTAGTCAACATGTGTATTCCTACAGCAATAATGGATGAGGAACATATTCCTACACCCATGAATGAAACCCATTGGTATATTCTGATGGAACAAGGAGGAATAAAGTGGGATTATATCCCTATTTCTATCAAATATATCTTCTAGTATATTTGGAGATTGAAAATTTAAAGGCCTACATTCCTGCACACACTTTGCTAAAGTTACACTATATTCTATGAAATTTTGAAGAACTCCAACATCATATTTTGGAACTAGTACATATAGAGGGACATGAACATATTCCTATCCTAATAGCTCGAGTATCACATCAACATGATCAGTACAAAAAAGTGGATTCCCTAAAGAAAAATCATATTGTTTCTCCTACCTAGGAGGATTATCGACATATTCCAGTAAATGATAAGGCACATCACTAGGCTCGTATCCTCATTCCGACTATGACTCACTAATTGAGAGTGGAACGTTCCTCAGGACATATGCATATTTCTATTGAAAAACACCATTGGTATACATCAAATTCATAGGACCAAGTTCATATTTCCATTCTGACTGAGGCTCACCAATTGATAATGGAACATGCCTCAGGATAGGCTCATATTCTTATTGAAAAATTATAGTAGCGTGCACCAAAGGAATATTAATAGGCTTATATCCTTTTTCTAACTAGTTATAACCATTTGAGAGCAACACATTCCTTCTTATAGGCAAATATTCTTTTTAGTAATGCTACATGGCATATTTTAGTAGCTTATGAAATCCTGGATCATATACCAACTTCCACCGATGAACAATTGCACCAGCATCTTTCAGAGTACATACCTGAGTAGAATCATATACCTTCTCACATTATGGTGGTTTGTTAGCATATTTTGATTGGTAATGCATATATAAATAGAATCATATCCCCACTTCATCTAAGAATTACTGGAATATTCTAGAACCAACTCACAGGTAGGCTCATATCCCTACCAACAATATAAAAGATCTCCAACATACTCTAGTAGATTATCATCCATAGGATTATATCCCTCATAAAACTAGATGATTATTGACATATTCTGATAGCCATTATGAAATAGTATCATATCTCGACTCAAATCCAAAAGACATGTCACCATATTCTAGCCATGACACAGAATGAGGGTTATATCCATGATCTTATCAATCTAGTCTCCTTGAGGCAATTCGGTGCATATATGCAACACCTCAATGGTCCATAAACTCCTTAAATATAGTATAAGGAAATCATTACCTTGATAGTCCCCTTTATGTTAGTGCATATGTGGATCTTAGGGACTCTAATCTTTACATATTCCATGGTCAAACTCTCCTTGGTGGTTTCACTCTCAGAAAAGGAAATTCTCCCCTTATTCAGAAACATCCATATATAGAGGTTCTCCAAACATAAACAAATTCATATAGATAGGTGATCAATACACTATGGTTAATCATATATATTACCCCATAAACTATCAGTATAACTTCAGCATGGTAAGTGGGTGACCGAGAGGAGAAACATATATGTTCTAACCTGGTGGAGGTGTATAAATCTAATAAAGAGAAGGTTTTCATGGATATATTGAGATATTTATCTAGAAAAAACCTCGGAACCATGTTCTATTCCTTATCCACTTATAAATATGAGACCTCAGATAATATAGGGAAGTATTCCATTCTATAACTACACCAAAATATATGGGAAACTCATTAGTGGTTAATGTTTAAACACCTCCTTAATCAAGGATATGAGGGTGATCTCCAAAGTATAAATTCACTCTATTGTTAGCTGGATATTATAGCATTATCTATAGACTGAAAGCCTGGGATGGAAGAGAATGACAAATTCCTACATATTTCCTGTCTCCAAATCATAACAACTATCCTTTAACTAATTTCTATGTCTCAATAGGACGTATGTATCTAAGTGTGGGTAAAATATGGAGCAGTTCACATCACTATGTCTCTAGAATAGAAAATCCCCCTAGATACGGCATCCTGTAATGTCATTTAATTAAGAGGAATTAGGGTACTAGGTAATTCACATATTAGTTGATCGATACAATTAAATACCCCCTCTTTAAAGCTGCAAATACATTGAAAATTAGAGGATTGGGGTGCCAATAGACCATTAAGATAGGCCCGTCAAAACAATGGGAATTCATTTTAAACATGAAATCTGAATTTAGTTACATCCCAAAAACATCTTATAGAAAATGACTCTCATCACGGGCTACCAATGTACCTAACTTATACACAAGTAAAATTATTTCAAATCAAATAGGTTTTAATAGCATCTTCCATAATAATCACCTAGGAATAAACCCATCACATAGTTCTGGGGGAATATTTACCACCACCTTTACCACTCAGGTCATTAATACCTAAGAGGATTTAGGAAATATCAGTAGCATTTGAAAACCAACCCTAGCCCTTGGGGCTAGGGACATTTTTATCTCAATTTCCATCACCAAATTTTACAAACCCCAAGAGGGTCCTGGAGAAATTAGTAGTGATTCCAGATCAACCCTAAACTGTAGGTATGGAGGGATTTATATCTCAATTTCCATCTCAAGATCCATCAAATCCTCAATCAGAATCATCAATTCCTTATCAATAAGATTATAAAGTCCTAATAGAATTCCTAAATTATCCCCATCCTACAAGGCTACGAAAATTTTCATCTTTATCAATTCCCTGAAAGGAATCAGTCTTCTCCAAATTAGGAGGTAAATATCAATTGTTGGCATCCCATACATTCCTCCCACTTCATGGAAAACCTTCATTATTTGGGGAATGTTCTTAAAATAGGATTAGAAACTCCCCAAAGTCATTATTCATAGATTAAGATGGGTGAAATGTGTCTTTATGTAAATCAAACCTCATAAGGTTATTAATCCAAAATGGCCCAATATAGACAAGGGTCATAGAAATGACACTAATGAAACCCTTAAAGAAGGAGTAAGTGGTGCATAATCACCCTATTATGTTGAGAGTAATGGGATAACTACCATTTCCTGGTACACCTTTTGGAATTTCGTCACCATTAACATAACAAATGATGTGGACTAAGATTAAAACATAGATGGATACATTGTAGAAATTGTACCTCGAGAGGAGGGTGACCACAATGCACCAATGGAGGCCCGATGTATGTGGAATCCATGGAAGATCCAAAATTTGGCACCCTGAATAATTATTTTCCACCTCTATGGTAGAACACCATCAAGGATAAAGAGAAAGGTGTGGCTACATCCCACTCACCACCTACAAGAGCTGAAATTCCCTCCATGGAGGAATGTATGGTGAAATATGAGAATAAGATAAAAAATCTTAGACAACTCATCGAGGAGTTAATTTGGGGAAACATTACCATGGGGTATAATCCTAAGAAATATACAAATATACCTCCCCTCACACATCAATAAAGATTAAATCTACCTATAATAATAGTATCTAAGTGTCAGGTTGGATCTAGATTTGGGTAGCAGGTTTACATAAATGAGGAAGTTGAAGAAGATCGTAACTTTCCTCGATTATGGAAATATCCTCTCCTCTATTAGAGTGGTCATTCAATCCTAGTATATATTGAGAATTCATAATATATGAAAATGGGACCACCTCATCCAGACCTACCTGCTTCCTATAGATTGGAGGTGGCCTAAATAGTGGTACCTTCAAAACTACTCAATTCCATTGACTCTCTGGTGGCTCGAATGGAATCCATATAAGTGATATGTGCACTCATGCATCCTGAGAAGAAGCCATATCCAGAATGGGTGAATGAAGATTTTCTTCTACCCAATTTCAGAAATACATCCTTCTCAACCTTTGATTATGTGGGGGATCTAGAACAATACCTCACACACTTCTTGTCCTGATGCATTATGATGATGGGTCCTCTAGATCAAAAGGAGGCAACCAAGATGAGATAATATGGACATACTCTGATAGGGTCAACCTTTTTTGGTACAATAGTATTCTAACATGATCCCTTATAGGATGTGAATACCTTCATTGTCAATTAATTTATTAGTTCATATCTATGTTAAGGAAAATGACAATTTTTGACCTCGCAAACTACAAACAATGTGAAAACGAGAGAATTTTTTACTTCATCACCAGATGAAAGGTTTTAAACTATTTACTCAACATCCCTCTCTCATAAGAATAGCTACTGGAACTATGTTCTAAAAATATCTAGGATGGGTTTCTAACATCTTTGATCTTATTGAAATATTCATCAGGATTCCATGAGTTTCCATAAATGTCCTAACTCCTATAAGCTTCCATTTGATATACCCTAGATAAATCTAATCTCATGCCTTCAGTAAAAAGAAATGTCTTATTAAGGTAAATTTTTAATGGTTACCCTTAAACTACTATAAATCCCAATTTAGGCACCCATGAAGGCACCAAATCACCTAGAAACTCCCATTGAGTAGCAAAAACAACAAAATATCCCTCGACCAGAAGCAAATAGATATCACAGTCACCCAAAACTTTAGGAACATATGACTAAATAATACTCCTTGAGAAATGATTATGTCCCTATTTATTTCCTTACAACAATGAAAAATAACCAACTCAAACTATCACAACCCAAGAAACCCAATGAGGTCAACCTCACTTATCATCCTGAATACTTCTCTTTCTATAGAAGTTTGTGTCAAACCATCTATGATTGCTTCATCATCAAGGAAATTCTTCAAATCATGGTTGATTTTGTATAGGTAACAATGGATAATTCCCCATCATAGGAAACATGAATAACTATTTCCCAAGTCAAATAATTTTGTGTCTGTAATGAAGTTTTTTCCAAGAGTGGATATAAGTTCAATAACTAGATGAGTCGAAATAAATTTTACCAGTCTCATGCTACCCTAAGATCGCATCTACACAAAATAATAATGATCTCATCACATAGGGGTGACATAAAAAATACATCTTGTAGGTAGACATAATTGTTGTACATTGGAAAAGACAAAGGATAAAGAGTCATATTCAACTCCCAAATAAGATCTGACTCTTGCAGACTTCATTCCTTTAACACCCAGAGAATAGGAACCAACCTACCACAAGAAACCTTCATCGGATGAAGATCTCATCATTGGTGATTTTGACATACTATACTTAATAGACCCCTTCTTTGATGATTAATATTCCTCGGAGTATGACTCCCATGTACCTGACTATGGTGCTGGAGGTGGAAGGTGCATGATATGAGGAAAAAGGGGACAAAAGAGGTGTGGTAGAGCCCAATGTTTCAGTCAAATCCTTGGATAGGACATATATTCATCTAATAACCATGGGAGATAACTCCAAAAATCCCAATAGAAATATGGAGGTGTCCCAAATCCCTCCAATGGTCATCCAAGCCTAGTCATATTACACGACCATTTAGCGGGGGTACGATTGTCTGATCATCCTAGACAAAGGGGAAGGTTGACACAACCCATTACATAGGAAAAAATACTTCCTCAACCTCTTCTCTAGCACCAGTCTAGTCTACATCAACACTACAACTCCTAATCCACAAAATAAGGATAAACTCCACCTTGGGAAGATTCGACCTCTAGTACAAAATTATGAAATTCTAAAATAGTTGTATGTTGTTCCATTAATGATATCAATCCTGGATGCTCTCTATATTTCAAAGAAACTTAGAGAGACACTTATTGAAGCCCTCCAAAGCCCATAATAATTCAAGTTATAATTCGCTGCAGCTGACGTTTATCTAGTGGATACTATGTAGTCATAATTCTATGTAACCATCTTGTTCACATAATACAATTAGAAAGAAGTTATCCATGGACATATCAAACCCCTAAAAGCTTCACGGAATCCCAATACTTTTGAAATTCAAAATTATATTATTGAAAATGGTTATGGGGTCAAACTCATTATGATTTGAACCCTTCAACATTTGGGATATAGAAAGGGGATTTATCTCTTACAAATCTAACCATTAAAGGGTATAATAAGGGCATGAAATGACCTCTTGGTAAGATCATGATCAAGGATAATTTTGGGGATCTCATGTATAAGGTTGAGTTTATTGTAATCCAATAAGACATATAATATAATGTCCCTCTAGGAAGACCTTGGCATCATAGCCATATGGAAGTATGTTCAACATTTAATTAATTTTTGAAATACCTAAACAATGGAAGGTTGGAATACTCCATGGTTATAACACCCTCATTAATTATTTTTAATATATATATATTATGAGGCATGTTTCTATAAAAGGGATTGAAAATAAACAATAGTAGATGAGTATAAATAGGTTTCATCCCCCAATGTCTTGGTGACCACCTCTTTGAACCCCTAGAGTATTCTTTGCAATAATTATGTTCTACTCATATACCTTATTTAGGAAGTAGAATAATTCCTATATGTCTAATCTCCACTTATACCCAACAACAAAATGAAATATAATAATCTGCTCTAGAATCTCTCTGAAAAAACTCTAGAAGTTCATGGTGATAATGTATCTTTCCATGGACACTCTTACCTAGATTGTGACCAAGATACCCATAGATTGCCCACCATGTCCAAAAATGCCACAAAAGACTCCGAGATGGGGAAAGAATAGGATAACCTCAGGAATACCCCTCCCACATTTGAGGAAAGTGTCTCCACCACCATCTATGAGATCAGGTAGGAAAATTTGGGAATAGAAGAAGACCTACAACCAACATTGATTAGTTCTTACATTCATCTCAAGGAGAAGGATATGTATATTGAATTTCAAAAGAAAAATTTATAGGTGTTATCTTATAATTATATGTAAATTATAAGGCTGTAATATGATGTGGCAATGCACCATCTAGGTTTAACTGATGATCATCAAGGTTTCAAGTAGGCATCTTGGAGGATGCACACCTCCCATACTACTAATGTGGAATCAAAATTTGACAAATTGATAAAATGAATCTTTGTTCGGGAAATTCAGTAAAAAAAATGGCTTACCAACATCGTCCCTGTAAATAAATTAATGGGTTGATTAGGGTTTATATTGATTTTAGACACATTAATCGACATTGTCTAAAAAATGATATCCCATTACGAATCACAAAACTCTTAATAAATAAAACTATTATATTCTGATCCTTTTTCTTTACTTATGGGTATTCAGGGTATAATCATTTAAAGATGGCCATTTAAAATGAGGAAGCTACCATATTTAGATCACTTTAGGGAAACTTTTTCAAATAGTTCATTCCATTTGGATTAAAGAACGTTGTTGCTACTTATTGATGCACCATGCTTCGTATCTTCATGACCTTCTTGGGATTTATAGAAGAATGTAACATCAAAAACCTGGTAATCAAATATCAATAGTGATGTGATAACCTCCTGGATCTTAAAATAATTTCAATAATTTTTTATAGTAGATTTTTTAAGGTGAATCTACCTAATTGTAATTTAAGAGTAACTTCTGGGAAATTACTTGGATATTTGGTATGCTACCATGTAATTGAGGTCCACCTAGAAAAGACTAGTGTGATCCTAGAAATGTCACCCACTAAGAATATTAAATAATTTAGGGGGCCTTAAGGGCACCAATCTTACATTCAATATTACATGGATAACCTCGCAGAAAAATATACTCCTTCACCAAGTAAATGAAGTATGAATTCACCTACCTATGGGATGAGTACTGTCAGGAATCCTTTGAGAATCTAAATGAACACTTGATGCACCCACTAGTTTTGATGCCACCTGTGGAAGGAAAGATACTCATATTATATGTGGTCATAGTTGAATGATCAATAGGTTCTCTCTTTACATTGAAGAATGATGTGGGAAATGAAAATAATCTCTACAACATCAATTGAATGATGCTAGGTATTAAGACCCGATACTTCGGTACTGAGAATAATTTCCTTGAACTCATCTTTGAAATGAAATATATATGGAATTATTTGCATCACCATGAAGTCCACTTGGTCTCTTGTATTGATACACTTAAGTATGTACTTAGATACCCTATGTTGAATGGGTTTCTATCCTGATGGGTGATTCTTCATCAATAATATAACATATAGTTCATGTTATAAAGTGATGTTAAAGGGTAGGCCCTATCCGATTTCTTTATAGCACATACCACCCCAAAACAATTACACTATTGGACACTAAACATCCATATGTAGAGGTTTTATATACCCATGACACCCCTTGAATGTGGGATATGTGTTTTGATGGTGCCTCTTGATGTCCCATTGGAAAAAGGCTAGACACCCGAAGCTTAATTGGGTTGGTCTAGAAAGTGTATTTTTTCCATAAACAAAGTAATTTTCTCCACTATTTCTCCCTATCTGAATTACACACTAATAATGAGGATAAATACTAATCCTTAATTCCAAGCTTAGAACTATCTATTTATCTATAGATATCCTACCTAACCGTAAACTGGACTTTAGAGCTAGTGATAAAAAAAAGTGATGAATATGCCACAAAAATGGAATAATTTTCCCCTCTCATCAGTTATACCAGATGAATGATAGAATATTTCCTTTTAGAACCAACATTATATCATTCCCCTCAATCACAAAATGATCATTTTAATGCACTGGATAATGTATAAATAGTTCTGGCCAAACCCGATCAGGACCAGGTGGACTTCTGCATTACGCACCAAAGGATGGTCTCATTATTCATAGTATTTTACAGGGAGGAAATATTTCAGATCAACACTACCCCAAATCTTGATGAACCAAAATCCACCCCTGGATAGATGGAAACTATAGCCAATTTCATCAAAAATGGGACCCTCCAGTTAGGTTCAGTCAAAGGGAATAGACTCAGTGCCGAGCAACAAAATTTGTCCTTAAGGATGGAGAATGATCAAAAATACCTCTACAAACAAGGATTTTATGGAATAATCCTCATATGAATAGAATAAGGATAGATTCCCATTGTCATGGAAGAATTCCACATAGGCTCTTACGATTATCGTCAGTCAGGGTCCAGGATCTCCCATTAAATTAAGAGTCTTGGTTACTATTTAAAAAATTAATATATAACCATGTGGAATTTATTAAGAAATTTCATTAATTTTATATTCATTAAAACATCATCCATCAACACCCAGAAGTACTATATACAGTTAAATATTTCTAGCAATTTTCCATATGGGGTTTGGAAATTGTGGGGTCATATCCCCCAGCCAGAGCTAACAAGTTTAAGTACATCCTTACTGCTATAAACTTCTTTTCCAAATGGTTTGAGACAATAACCCTTAAGGAAGTTGAGTTGAATAATATCATTAACTTCATAAAATCCAACATCATCATTAGATTCAGATTCCATCGCATTATTTTGATAGACAATGGCACTAACTTAGGTTCTAATTAGTCGAATAAATTATACCAGGATTACAACATCAAATCCAACCATTCATCTAGCTATCATATGGAGATAAAAGGAAAAATAGATTACATTAATATTAATATGTTAAATATACTACAGAATATGGTGTATAAGGATAATAAGTACTAGTCATACAATATCTTCCATGTTTTATGGGCCTACCATAGCACCAAGCACACGGCCATGCAAGCAACCCAGTATTCATTAGTGTATGAAACTAAGGTAGTATTTTTCATATAATTACTTTTTTTCTTGAATAGATATTTATGGAAAACTCTCATATGAATAGAAAAGACAAAATAATCTAGATGATTTGGAATGGATCAATGATAAAATATTGTGTACATTGCAAACCTCAAATTCTATCAGAATCAGATTGCATGCACTTTCAATAAAAATGTTCTCCTTTGTTTTTTCCTTATAGGAGAAATAATATTAGATCTCAGAGCCCCAATCATTCCTTTGAATAAATCTCCAAAGTTGTAAGTCGAGTGGGATGGACCATATGTCATACATAATGTTTATTATAATGGAGCTTACACTTTGGTCATAATAGTTGGGGAACATGTCATACCACGCATCAATGTAAATTTTCTCAAGAAATACCTTTCTTATATTTCAATAAGTATCTAACATCCAGGTTACATGGAATTAAAATACACAAATCATCATGGTCTCATGATGTTAAACTATACGATACATAATGGATTCATGACGTTAAATAGTAAAGAAAATATCCTTTTCAAATGAATTTAAACTACATACTAGATACATCCTTACCACATGATGTTAAAATTCCTGAAATAAATCTTGGTAGAAATAATTTAAACTCCAGATCATTTTACATCCTTACCACATGATGTTAAACTGCATGGAGAATGTCACTTCATGGATGATTCCCTACACATGTGTTATATTTGTGAGAAAGAAAAATGAAGTTCCCCATATCCTTGTGTGTGAGTATGATCCAAAATGGGAATTTTGCAATTCAATAACTATGTGATGATTGACTCTTACCATCATAGGATACGTAGTGATGTCCATACCACAAATCATTTGTTCCAGCTGCAATATATCCATCCGGATCATAAGAAATTAAACACTACGACAAAGTATTCAACACATGATGTTAAAATATAATCTTACCATGTGTACTTATCATAGGATACTTAGATCAGGAATCATTTCTATAAAAAACAATATATTCCTATCAAGATATGATTTCCTAAATTCCAGGATAGTATTTATAGGCCTTCATTCATTATTTTTCACATTGGTAAACCTATATCTATGTATTAAGATGTTAAATTTTAAGGTTTTCTAGAACTATACATGACTTAATTATCATTACAATGATATATGTAGAGACTCCTAGATCTTATATATTTTACCATACACCACATGAGGAAAATATCTATATCCTTTATTTTAATTACCTTTGTGTCTCTAAATTAACCATAAACATTTTTTTTTCTCACACCAAGCATAGCACATGTGGGATTCATAATTTTTGTAAGGGTTTCCCCACATGATTGAAACATATCAATTCTTTTTAGGGTTATCATGTTCCTGAATGAAAGACCCAAAAATTCACACAATAATTCCTTACCACATGATGTTAAACTTAATGGTTGATGTCTCTTGTGTGACATAAAACTATGCACTACTATAGACCTCACCCGAGAGGACCACTATCCTTGGTGTTTGTATCATCACACTCCTTAATTAAAAAACTATGGTTGTCTTGATTCATCTCATCAAAGGATATGTATTGATTCCCATATATCCAATACTAGTTCTGACCATAATAATAAAAGGGAACAATTCCCCCCTCTATTTACAGATCATACCTCTGTGGAGAGTTTCCCATTCAAGAACTATGTGTGGCTTGATTCCTACTATCATAGGATATGTAGTGATACTAAGATACCCAATATTAGGTCCAGATATAAATAATAAATTGGAACAATTCCCCCTATGCATATAGGTCAGAGTTTTGTAGAGAGTTTCTTATTCAAGAACTATGTGTGGCATGATTCCTTCCATCACATGATACATAGTGATGCCCAGATCTCCAATCCTAGTTCCATATATAATAGTCAATGGGAAAAAATCCCCCTCTTCATATTGGTTAGACTTATGTGGAGATTTTCCCATTCAATAATTATATTTGGATCGATTTCTTTCATCATAAGATACATATTAATTCCATGATCTCAAATCTTGGGTCTAACTATAATAATCAATGATAAAAGTTTCCCCCTCAGTGTATAGGTCAGACCTCCATGGAGAGTTTCTCATTCAATAAATATATGTGTATTTATTCCAGTAATCATAGTATATATAGATATGCATTAACCTACAATATTGGGTCCAGTTGAAAAAATAAACGAGAACAATGCCCCCCACCATGTATGGGTCAGATCTTCACAAAAAATTTACCATTAAATAATTATGTGTTGCTTGATTCCTTTCATCACAGGATATGTAGTGATGCCTAGATCTCCAGTCATGGAAAAAAATTACAATATCGTTGATAAAAATAAACCCCTCTTATATATGAGATGAACCAATGCAGGGAACTATCTAATAACTATGTGGGTCTTGATTCATTCCATCATAGAATACTTAGTGATTTCTAGATCCTTTATCTCAGGCCCAACCATGGGTCATTATCACTCCCAATCATATCCCCTATATATGTTTCAGATCTATATAGAGTAGTCACATTAAAGGAGGTGATTTTTTATTGATCCCTACCCATAAAATATCAATATGAAAACCTATTGAATCCCAACCATAAAAATTTAATGTGCTTATTTTTAAAGAGTTTAGAATCATACAATCTCTCTCTATCTATGCATGAGTCATATCTACGTAATTCTTTCTTGATAATGTGATAATTATGTGTAAGAAGGGCTCTAGCTTATGGATACCCACAAATAAAAATATTCACAGATAAAATGTGTTACATAAATCTAAATCCCCCTAAATATTGCAATGTTTCCTCAAGGTTATATTTCATAATTTCATGTTGATTCTCATGTCTTTACCATATGACTTTAAAATACAAGGAAAACATCATTGTTTCGTGACATTAAGTTTCATGACAAATAAATCCCCCAACATGATGTTAAAATGTGTAGGTTATCACCCATCATCATTCCTTATCAATGTAACACAAGAACCTAGCCTCGGTCAACCATAGCATGGGGTGCTTATATAATATTTTAATCACCTAAAACCATAAGTCACACTTCATGTATTGAGAACCTCAGTTTTCCACAAACCATTCACAGATCATGGAAAGTGAAATATATCTCTTTTTTTAACATTCTAGAGGTTTATCTACATAAGTTATTTGACCCAACAACCTATGGCGTCTTGGACCTACATGAAGATATTTCTAATCCTTGTGAGCCCTATAGTCACTATGGCATAATTCAACACCTTAGAGTGTTTTGGGCTATCCTCAACATGATTTTCATATAACATTACTCATTCCCTAAAAACATTAATCCATGATATAAAAAATATATATCTCTCACACAAAATGATGTTGGTGTACTCTTGACCCTGGGTATCATAATTTGGTTATTGTGTTATATTTCCCCCATAACAGGTCATCATGCATCATGACCTTAAACTGTATGCACTTTGGTTAAAGTTATATGGCCATAAACTTGATCCTTTGATGGTTCAAATAACAAGACCCGAAACTATTAATAAAAAAGGCAAAAAAATAATAAGAAAAATCCAAAAAGGGTGGCCTGAGAAAAAATCAAGTATCTTCTCGCAAAACTCTCCATCTATATAGTTTAGTAAAAAAGTTGGAGCATTAATAAACAAGGCATAAAACTCATAGGACCCACTTTGTGTCTCAAGTATAATACAATCCATGCTAACTATACCCCTAGTCCATGAAAAAGTTAGAGTAATGATTTTTTAAATATCTTCATCATAATAACATATTCAATAGGTGGAGATACAAATTTTAGGGTACTTGAACCCTTCATAAATCTTACATTATCTATAAACCACCTTCATGACTATGAATTATGATCTGACACAACAAGTTCCTTGAGTTGATACCATTTTCATGGAACCCCATGGACCTTATTAATCCTTCCTTTTTGTAGCTTCCCTGTATCAAACTATTAATAGGGACTAGTTCATCCAAAAGGACCCTTTGGTCCCATGAAGGCCCCCTTAATCCATGAGTTATTATCATGACCGTGAGGAACATTATAGGACTTTTACCCACCGATTACTACCTCTAGTTAACTCAGATATTACTTGACCATGGTATTCAATCACCATAAATAGAATATTCAATAAGATTCAACATACTCTATATTACATCATCATGTATTGTACCCTTTCTCAAAGAATGAATTTGTCACTCCATTCCTGAGCCTTTTGATGGCCAACACCTTGTTACTCAAAAATATGTATCATAGGGAAAAATCCTCCCAAACAAGATTCAAAATGTCCTAGGGTTCCATAACCCTTATTAGATAGTGATTTTATTCATACCCTAATTCATATCCCAGATGCTTGAGTCTTCAAAAATCCTCTATGGGCCTTCAAAAAGACTGGGGATCCCCTTTACTTGGCCATTAATGTAATCCATATGGGCTCAGGTATAAGGTATTCGAACTTTAAAACTATGGGAATAACCTCCTTGGAAGTAAGGATCTATTATCCTAATTATCCCTGATGAAACCATGGTAGAACCTAGAACCTTAGGGTGTTATGGTTCATCCCTAGTATATTTTCCTCATTCCATATTTATCCGTTCAATATTTTTGGTTATTACTTACTCAGCCCATATTTCAATGACCCAAGTTGATTTGACATCCATAATATTTCACCATACACCAAAACCATTTAAGGTAAGGATAAATGGTGTCATGAACCTTCATAGATATTAATCATTCATGAAATCTACAAGAACATAGGGTGATAGTACCCTTCATGAACATTCATTCTTCATAATATAAATTAATAATGTATGGTTTCATAACTCTTCATGGACACTTGTTATTCGGAATATAATAAATAATTAAGGACTCCAAAATCCTTCATGAATACCCATACTCCACTACCATCAATAGAAGGTTCAGATAGAAGACCCTATATAATAGAAGTGGAAGGACTGAGCTAGAGGACCTTAAACTACAATAGTAGAAAGTCTGATCTTGAAGACATTAAACTATAGCAGTAGAAGGTTTGAGCTAGAAGAAAATGAAATATAATAATGAATGGTTTGAGATGGAAGACCATAAACTAAAACAAAAAAAATGTTCTAGTTTTCAAGACCTTTAATAATCCTATTTAAAGAGACACAGTGCTCACTAGGTTGAGAACCCAAAAAGAGAACCCTGGTAAAAATTCGAGTCTCTTCTCACTGGACACAAACTTTGTCTGATTCAGAAAATATTGAGAACTTATAAAATTGAAAATGAATAAAAACTATCAGGTCCAAAACTAGTAAGAGTGTGGCCTAAGAAAAATCTATGTCCACTCCCATGAAGATTTCCATATATGAAGCTTAATAAAAATATACGAAAACATAAAAATAACAAGATGAAATTTTTGTATGGGTCATTTTTTATCCCTAGAAAAAATAAAGCTACTGTCACTAATTCCATTAACTTAAGAGGAAATTAGATTATTCTCCCTCTAGAGCATATATATTACATAAATTTTCCTTTTAAATTAGGTGATGTCAAAACAACTAGAGTAGATACATCGATAAGTAATGTCGTGTCACTAGGCATTCATGAGAAATTATCAAGAGAAATATCTTGTGAGTTTATAATTAAAATACTGGTTCTTGGGTTTATATGGTATTATAAAAAGTACAGGTATCGTTGATGATCCATGAAAGATCATATCAATATAATTTCACACACATCATGAGTGAAAAAAAAATATTGACAATGACTTGTATAGTTTATAAGATTTATTCAGTGATAAGGTGGATGAGGGAGGAATCTTTACATATCGGAGTCTCTATCATGAATACACAAATAAATGGAGAGTCATAAAACTAAAATCCCATCACAACATGTGTTAAAATAATTATTTGATCTTTATAACTTTCTAATCCATGAGTTAATTGAAAGGTGAAATTGATCAATTGATTCATTTTTTCCTATGTGATCCACTAAAATGCCTCCACCCTAGAGACAAAAAAAAGTATAGACTTCAACGCCATGTTAATAAGACCTTATTTCTCTAATATATTTTTCTTTGATATTTTTAGTTCATACTGCGACTGCGATATCTCTTCCTAGAGATGGCTGATTTCAGACAGTAATTGTTTGATTTTAACCATCCTGGTGTAGACAATGTCTTGATGATCTATAACCTCCACCGTGCACTGAGAAGTGTCATCCATGTCCTCATCCTTGATTCATTTACCAAATACAAATCCTATTCCACTACATACTTTAATTCAAGGTCCCTCCTTTTATCCCTCATAGAGATCACTTCCTTTACTCAGAAATAAAGAGTAGTATAGTCAAAACCCTCATAACCAAGGGTGGTAAACATAAACCTAAGTCGACCCAATCAACCCATAAACTCTTATAAAGTGGACTCCAAAATTAGTGTCCAAATATCCATCCACACTTTCTTATAAATCAACTTATAGTGTGATTTGGAATACAATCCTTTACATAATCCCAACATGGGAATAGGAATATATTTTGGGACTAAGTCACTAATAGAGGGAGTTATATTTTTGATCATTGAATAAGTGGGTATTGATCTAGCCTCTATATTGGTTGAGTCAGTCATAGGAATTATAAAGAAAGAAGGGATTGAAACTTATGAGCTTAAAGGTGAAGGAACTATAATAAGAGGAATAATTTTTTAATCAATCGGT
The DNA here is from genome assembly GCA_963277665.1 of Viscum album. NCBI lineage: Eukaryota > Viridiplantae > Streptophyta > Magnoliopsida > Santalales > Viscaceae > Viscum > Viscum album. The sequence goes on from OY728150.1 coordinate 1,598,733,647, forward strand.
GGATATATGGTATGATTCCATCAAATAACCAAAATATGTGATTGATTTTTGAAACATAACTATCTCAATTGAATCACTAATAGCATTTTTTCCAACCCCATCTACAGGATAAGAGTAAAAACCCTCTTGTGACAAGTTACATGGTGGAACCACTAGTTTTTTCTCAATCATCATACTTTTCACACCACCATTAAGGGATAAAAGGGTGATAAAAATTTTAGATTACATGACACAAAGTGTACCATCTATGAAGTTTCTAAAAAAGTGATCACATTCTCCAAAACATGCCTCCATAAAATCTAAATCAATATCGGAGTGGATATAAACATAATATTCCTCCAAAATTGTGTTTTTCCATACCAGGTGAAATGGAAAAAATACTAGAAATCAGTATTAGGTGACATGCCTAACTGATTCAGAACTTCAATCGTCTCTACTTTTTGATGGGTTAGGCCCAGTAGTGGAGGTTATATTGTAGAAACAGAATGCTCACCCATATCTTAAGGAATAGATTTATGTTTCTCTAGGTGGGCGTGGTGGGGTCCTGTGCATTTTTTGACAAAACATAATATCTTACAAGAATATTCCAAAATTTATAAATTGTAAAGTGAAATGATTACTTTAGGATTTTGAGTTAGTATAATTTTATAGTTTGGAGAACTTCATTTTCCATTTCAACTATGAGGAAGGGCCCCCATAAGGTGTCGGTGTTAAAGTAGTTTAGGATAGAGCTGATGGAAGTCTAGATTGTGATGCCCCAGGGATGGTAATCACCTCCAAAATTAGGGCCAGTTGGCCTAGGGAATCTTATTCATTGGACACCTGGTCACTTCTCAAGTTAGATCTAGAAGTCATACCCCCAGAAGAATATATCAAGGGTTTATGGAGTGACCGATCTCCTGTAAATTACTTCCATAATAAAAGAAACATAAAAGAAATTTGTATGTTCATAATGGAACTATGGGAGTTTAAATATAGTAAAAATACTAGTCTTACCATTTCCTCAATGATTGGATGACCCTTTTAATCCATGAAAACCTCTATCATGCCCCGAACTACCATCTGATCCACAAAATTTAAGTAGTAGATCAGAACCTTCACACTTTCCATCAGCGCATCGTGGTCTTGAAGTAACTCCTTGAACTCAGTTGTCTTGTCATTAAAAGTGACACCTCTGGGAGCAGTAACATGATCAAATAATTATAAATGTATCTCCACCTGGCACAGTATTCTCTATAACATAACATCTGAGTTCACTTCCCTCGAGATCATCCATTACTAAAATGAAGAGGGATGTAATAGTGTAGGAACATATTCATGCACAAGAACAAAAAATTCTATAGTAATAGTAATTGAAACATCTCCTAGAAATGATCATGATGTTAAATGTTTCAATTCCTTATGAGTAATTTTTGGGTTTTTTGGTCTTCTCAATGTGATCAACATACCAAGCCTCAAATTGGATTTGGAAATTATTTGAATATTTATAGCCTTAGGTACTGATGTGGATAATTTCCCATTTGGATATGATATGATTAAAATAAATACATAATTCTAATAAAAGATGATATCATCATCATTTGAAGGAAATTATATCTGTACATGAGTCTCCTACCTAGCAAACATCAACTATAAATAGGGATCCACCATTGGATGATTTTTAGACCAAACATAAAGAGGGGTAGGGAATTTTTTCTGAATACACCAAAACTATTTGTTGAATCGACAAGGTGCATACTATTCATAGATAATTCTCCCATGAATGTGGGTAGAAAGGATACCCTCATGAATTGATATCATATTAGCTTGAGCCTTAAGGATTCACCCACCATGGTCAATAATATTACTCATACAAATCATCTCATAGGTTTTTAAGGAGAATCAATCATAATGGATTAAGAAGGAATTGATTACCTAGTACATTAATGTGACGTACCTAACCTAGTAATGCACTATAAAAAGGTTTTAAAACAAACTCGCGGTATGTTTTGGATGCTCAGGCACTCGTAGTCTCTAGAAGAGAACCTATCCAACCCCATAGTACCTGAAATGGACCAAAAATTATATGTGGGGGTCTTACCCTATAAATATAGCATATTGGGAGAAATATTTTGGACAACACAAGAATGAATACACCAATATACCTACCTCTTACCCTAGAGCTCACTATCATAAAGCTATAAACTTTAACTCCACTCTTCTCATTTATTGGGAGTAGGTACCCTCTTAGGTACATGACAAGATAACTGACCAAATGAACTATTTGTTCAATATTTGTAATACCCTCCCTCCCTCAGTTGGTAAATGAACCCTCTTCAACTATAGGCCAATAAAAATCCTCAACACTATGGTAATAATGTGTGGGATAGGACTTCTTCCCTTTTTTTGGGTTTAGAATGAACTTTCATGATAAAATATACTACCCATTACTTAAATTGGATATCTTCCCAAGAAGTGGGGCCTTCTCAAGGTCCTTTTCATCTAACCTAATCAAATACCTAGAAATAGGAGGGGTCCTCTTTACATCATCCCATTAAAAATATGGTGTGAAAAACTCATCTTACATCTCTCTTAATATTCCAAAAAACTACTCAACATCATAGAGATTAATACCCATTTCCCCATACATCATGTGGAATTTATTTTTTTTCTAGACTACATAGATTAAATAAGTCCACCATCAAGCCCTTATTATAGTAGGTGAAGGTTTGGGAGATCTGGATGAATTCATACATCCGGATATTTTTCAAGTCCATGGAAAATTCAGAAGAGGTATACTGGACCCAGAAGGGCTATCGCCAATCCATTCTAAATCTACCTCTAGATTGAAGGTCTAAGATAGAAAACCATTTAAACATCTGGATTGTAGAGTATTTTCTCATTATCGACTGGTACATTTGGATATCTAAATTAGGTTTATGTTGATTCATTCCAATGTCTGTTGGCATAAATTTTAGAATGTAACCATTTGAGCTTTTTTCTTTGGTGATGAAATGGCTCATTAGGATATATTTCCCCAAAAGGTATTATGGGACACCATAATCCAAGAGGTAGGAATAAATGATTAATTTGGTGGGATGATAGGACTATTATTAGTAAGACCAAATCTATAAATAGGTAGTAAGTATGAGAGAGGATATTCGATAAGATTTATCCTTGTCAAGTATTTCAAGATTTTCGTTGATGACTTGAAAACTACACGATAGCTAACATCCATACTTGAGACAATATCATTCCAACGAGCCACCAATGTCGTGACCTCTTTCCTTAATGACTTACAAGAACTAGAATTCATATGTATAAAAATAATGATCACATGCAAGATGAGAGGAAACCTACCAAAATAGGTACATAACTTGGATAGCATCATTTGAATCACATAAACAATAAAGTTATTTTCATTTCATGACCTAATAAGGGTCTTTTGAATCACATGAACCATGGGGCGTCTCACAAACACATGATCTATTATAATTCTTGTGATCGCATGACCCTGATACGGTCACATGAACTATGTAATGATCAAGCAACTGGGCTAATAGATCATGTGAAGCCTCCAACACCACCATGTAGCCGATAACATGGGTCAAGGTTCAAGAAACTTACTAAGAGTTTATTAGTGTTTTTTTGGGAAAGTACTACGAAAAATTAGTCACATGGAATTTTCCCAAGAAACTATATTTCAAAGAGATCTTTTAATTAGTTCCTGTAGAATAGCCTTGTGAATTGTATCTTACAATGAGGTCTTGCGAAGCAGTCATGTGACGGGAGAAATTTCAAGAGATCTAGAGTTCAACTCCCGGATGGAATGATATTTCCCCTTGATCACATATTTATAGTATTATTAGTGGAATACCAAAGGTCATTTTGAAGAATACACATTATTTAAGACACTGATCAGTGGAATCACCAAGTACTCATTGGCGTATTCACTATCTTAAGAACTGAGTCCTTTTCCATAGGGATCTCACTCGTGAGGGGGGATTCTTCAACACCCACCAAATGAGAATCATAAATTTTTAGATGGAAGAAATACCCAAATAATGGGTATTATTTTCTCCACACTAAAATTGTAGGAGTAGTATGAATACATGGAATCTAGGTAGCTGAATCATGCAGATCTCAAAACCATTAGGAGGATATGTGATAGCATGACATTTGGAATTTAGTATGAAGATATCATGTACTTTATATGATATATGTATGATCTCGTGAATCCCCTTTGGAAATTATCTCTTTTCATATAATCCCCATCTACAGAACCCTTGTGTTCTTACAGAGGTGTCTAGACAAACGTTGATGATCATCCAAAAGATGTCAGATGAGTTCCTCCAATCATGTAACTTGTTAATTAATAGATGCTAGAAAATAATCCAAAACCATTTATTATATAAAGGATAGAAAAGTAGTAAGCTTTACGTGATGGATAATTTTATATATTTTCATGGGATGTGGTTATACAATTCTCTAGAATCCGCAAAGCCCCCCTGGAGACATGTCGACCTTGACTTTTGAAATCATGTTCGCTTATCACCATCATCTTTTGAAGGACCTCATACATTTATTTTCAATCATGGAATTCCCATTTGGCACTATAAACTAGTGGAGGCATTTTTCATAACAATTGTTAAACACCATCGTGAGATCCATAATTAATCATGAGATGAATCACAGACAAGAAGAGTGAATATCCATGAAAATGATCGCACGTCGTCATGATATATTCTAAGAATCATGTGATTTCATGACATAAAACCAATGGGAAATGGCCATATGTCTTGTAAATTTTTTGATGAATGGTTGAAAAATGTGGTAACCTATCATGAAAGAAAGGAACATTGATTTTTATGAAATCGGGTTACGTGCCCCGTGCGATCATCATTGATCACGTAAAGACCCTTCAACAATCTAGCTTGATCTCATGAGAGGCCCCTAACAATATATCTTGATCTCGGCAAAGGCCCATGAAAATCAATATTAATCTCAAAATAGACCCTATACAAGTATTCTATGAACACACTAAGGCCTCTATAAAAGTGTTTTGACCTATCAAGTACTATCATACATGTCAACTCAATGATCAAAAGATCATTTGACATGTCAATATGATTATGAGAAATACCTTCAACTATCCATGGGTCTAATACATATTTAAATGATGGAGTGTTCTCATTGTCCCTGTTTATTATGCGACGCCTTGGACATCTCATTGTAGGATCATGTGAAGCATGTGATGTGATACACTATCCACCGACTCAAGATTATATTTTTAATATACATGTCGTGAAAGGAAGCCTATAACTGGGGTGGTGAGACCTATAAATACCTCCCCCTCAAAACAAACAAATGATTCGCATGAGAGGAAAGTCATACCCATGGGAACACAGAATAGTACACTTTTAGGAGTACAAATCCTCATCATAACAAGGTTCTTACACCAGGAAAAATCTAGGGAACAACATAAGTTATCATGAAACATGAATATTTTCTTTGTATGATCACCCTATAGATCATTTGAAGTACTTATAGTGGGCCATCTGGGTTATGTGAAGGATTGTTTGCATATTTTCTTTGCCCTGTTAAATATAGAAAACTAATTGTTGATGAATCTTGAGTCACATGTTCAATAAAGATTAAAAAATACATAAGACTTATGTTAATATGGATATATTAACATTCATGTGGAGGCATCATGCGCTTCACATGACCTATCCAAATCATGAGACGACACCAGGAAATTTCTCCCAAGTCTTGATAATTCCTTTAAACATGTCACCCAAGTCATTATAATTCCTCTTTATATGTCAACCAAGTCATATGAAGTCCTCTGGAAATATCTCCTAAGTCTTCAAAAGTCCCCTCGACGTGTCAAACAAGAATTACGAAGTCCTATGGACACATATCACAAGTCATCTGAAGTCCTCTATACATTTCATTCAAGTCATATGACAGCCACCAAACATGTCATCCTTGATCACGTGACACTCTTAAATATATCTACATTGGTTATTAAAAGGCCTTTGGCCATGTCAACTGAGACATGTGACATTCCTCTAGACATGATAGCTAGATCATGCTGAAAAACTCTAACATTTATGCTTTAATCACATAAAGAACCCTGACACATGTCATCCTTATTATATGAACACTCAAAACATGTCAGACAGGAACTCAGGATATGTAAAGAAGGGACTCAGGACATGTTAGGAAAACAACTTTGGATATGATAAACTTTTATATTATGCATATCTAAACATTTCCTTGAATGAGCTATGAGAACTTTGATTTCTATAAAAAAATGTATATGAAACCTTCTAAAGGCCCAAACTGAAAGGGGCATCCACCTCAATGTAAGTACCTACATGCCTCAAATAATCTAACCTGTGGAACCAAAACACTCCTATGGGTTTATCATTCTTCCTCAACCATAAGTGGATTGAGAATCTAGTTGAAATATTATGACTAGGATTCATGTTATAATTAGGATACAAAGGGTTCCTTCCTATGACCTGATATTTATGTTAACACCCCATTAGTATTCCCCTAGTGAATAAGTCCCACATTAATATGTAGTGAGTCTGATATCTTATTATCCCTTGTGTCTTGCATCGAGAATGGATCAAATAATCTTATATATTTTCAACGATCATATTACTCACATAATATATCTTCCTCTACTTGGGAAACCTCATTTTTCAATCCCCATTTAGTGACATGATACGATTTCCCTCATAAAGGGGCATCTGGCTCAGTGTATTTCCCGGAGGAATTCCCATATTGAAAAACACTTGAGTAATAACCCTTAGGGGCATTTATTATCTTTCATTTCCCATCAGTGGGTTGGGCATAGATCAAACTCAGATGACTTTTATTCCTATTATTAATAGTTTAAGTAAGATTCCTTCCTAAGGGTTAATCTCCACACCTGATTCCTAAGTGCCATAATATATGTCCTTTATGAAAGATGTTAAACTATATGATTTAAAAAAAAACTATGTGGTTTTTGATTCCTTTTGTGTACAAGATATATAGGAAAACTCATGAATGTTCAATTCCATCCTAAAAATATCAATACCCTCCATATAGAGCTATAACCACCAGAGTGACTGGTTATATAGATTCAAAATATAAGTGGTTATCTATTACTAATCAGTTATAGGAAGCAGGTGCAGAACCATGGATATATACGAATGTTCTAATTAATAGAACCCCTAAAAATATAAGGATTCAACAACTAAAAATTTTATTAAGGTAACTAATCCCATTTCAATATTAGGAAGAGATTATCGAACATATCTTAAATGTATAATATGGTCCAGAAATAGGTACCAATTTCCCCAAAAAAGATGTCATGAGCCTGACCTCCCATCCTCTCGACCAATGTTAGTTCTTAAGTTCTATTGGATCTAAAACCCCAAATGACCACCTACCATTGGAAAGTAGGTATGTACCTTGTTAAGTATGTGGAGGTAGTTTTAGGTTTCTAATATATTAAAATGGAGAACCTAGAATAAGTTATTATACAACCATACTTTAACCCCCGTAATTAACCCTAAAAAGGGAAAAATTGTAAACCCAGTGTGAAGGCATGTAATAATAGAATAACTAAATAATTATATGGGTTGGAAACCTTGTATCCTGAACATAAATCACCATGCATTTTTTGAGTGAAACAAGAGATTTAGTGAATTCAGAAACATCAAAAACTAATAATTCCCATGCCTTTCTAAAGTAATGGAAATTTTTTCATTATATATATGAAACTGCTTAACCTGTAATTAGTCTTCAACGTATCCCATATATTATTCAACATGTTTTATCCTTATAGACATTTCATGTGAACAACATTTCTTTATAACCTAGGAATATGGAAACATAATAATTTGTTATCTCAAATGATTAGTAAAGGAAAACTTACAATAACAAAATCATGGTATAAACATGGCATAAATATTATGGTAAGAATAGGTAAACAATATGAATCTATAATTATCCTGAAGTTGAGAAAATTCTATATCCATGATAATAAATGAAAACATGGATATCAATAATGTTGATCTCTTACTAATGGAATTCATAATGTTGAACATAAAAAACTTTATGTTAAGGCTTTGTTCCAATACATTTACTTGTTGATTATACTGAATTTTAGACATATTTCTTAATTGGGTAGGGATTCCCCAAATATCAAAACAATTTTTGACTCATGAGACTTGTAGGTACATCATGGGGTTATATTATTATAATCCCCACCCATCTCTTGATTAATTCCAATGAATTCACCATAGGATTCACCAATACCTTTATCATCATTCCTTGAGGAACCTCTTATAGAATAAAACTTTTCTATCCATATAATTAGAAATAAATGAATCAATACATAATATATTTTTATTGGAAGTTTATAATCATCAAGAATATTGATAATTTTTCCCATTTCAATAAAAGGTATAACATGATTATAACCCTTCCTTAGAAAGAATGTGATTGGTAATACAATACATACTCAACTATCCATTAATCATCTATATTTGAATAATAATATATGATATTCAAATAATTTTCACCATGCTAATAAAATGGATAAATGATCATAACATATCTTGAGAAATAAGGTGGATGGTAAAATGATATATAGTCATTTTCTAATAATCATCTATATATGAATAATAATATACGGTACACCAATACTTTACCTCATGTTAATAAAAGGGATAAATTGATCTTAAATCATCCATAGAAAGAAGGTGGAAGGTCAGAAAATATATAGTTAACTTTAAAATAATCATTATTGTTATAATAAAGACTTACATAATACTAATACAATCCCACATGTCAATAAAATAACATTATTCCAAGGTTAATATCATCCAATATAAATTATGTAAAATGTGATGTTCACATCATATAGAGTAATGAGTATACAACTTAGTCCATAATTGAATATCATGATAATAATACATGAATAGTAATAAGGTGTATGGTTTGAAAATATAAAATCCCCTATGTAACAAAGGAAACCTATAAGGATGTTTACGTAGATGAAAAACATCCCAGCAAAATAATTCTTAAAGGATACTACCCAACAAGGGATCGTAAATTGGATTTTTTTGGTATCATGAGTTCATTCCCCCAATATATATATATATATATATTAAAGTATAAATATTGGAACATAAACCCTATTAGGTTAAATCCTTTTGAAAATAAAAATTGAAATGGATATTAAAGGAATAAAAGAGATTTAAAAAAATTACATTAATGTAAAAGAAGAAGTTATGGGTCAATTCCAAAATTATTTTAAAAAATGTGAAGTGAAAACTCATTCAAAACTTTTCCTCTTAAAAAAATAGTGAATAATTTTTCCATGTAAATGAAATAATGTATTTTATAGTAAATGTGGATCCAAAACATTTGATTTTGAAAGGGACATTTCAAATACATGAAATGGACTTTATTGAAAACCCAAATTATAAAAGGAGTAATAAAACCTTATTTTTATTAATAAATCATTTTTATAAATACAATTATAAAATACTATATAATAAAATATTAGTATGGGATAACCTAATCATGGGAGAACAATGTTCAAGATAAAACATTATAACTCAAAGAAGAATATTTGAGTTACCAATATCCCTTATGGGAACCATATCTCAAGAAGTAAGAAATACTTTTCAATGGGTATATGGGTTAAGAATTTATATCCCTAGAATAAAATGAGATAATATAACATAATATATTCAAAGGGAGGAATTTTAAAAAACATATAATTTCAAGATAATGATCATAACTCAATAAATAAAAGTTGAGTTACCAAAAATTATGACTATTGGGAAAACAACTTAATCAAGATCCACTTAAACAATGGAACATTAATTTTCTACTTAAAACCCTTGAAATATAATTATCATGATCAAAATACATCCATGGGTAGTGAATACATCATACTATGTAATTATAGTGCACAAAATGTATTATGTCTCGAAGAATTAAAATTGAGACTAAGAAAAACCTTGCGGATTGAGTAACATTGTAATCAAAATCCCTTTCAAGATAAGGATGGTGATTAAACATAAAATAACATAATTAAAATATAATTCATGAAATTACATATAAAATATTCAGTATAAATAACTAAATAATAAATTGGGTGCATAATACCAAATATGTCACAAGGAGTGGAATTTGAGACGAAAACCCTTATATCTTGTCCTAACATCCACAAACATATTTTAACCTCATATATCACAAAAATAGATATCTTAAAAACTTAATTAATAAACATAATCCGGTCCATTTTCATTTATTCACTTCATAAATAATTGTTATCTATATTAATTCTTCTTATTTTCCACATTGGGGGTTTATAGTTTGGATCGTTTGTACTAATTTCATAATAATGGTGTTCGTGTTCAATATTATTTCAAAGTTCATAATTAAAATATAATTAATATCAATATTTTGAATTATTTATAATTTTTTATGATGTTTTAAATTCTTTTCATGAGTATTTTTTTTATCTATGAAAATAAAATTGATAACAAGCTTGTTTTTCTGATTCTTGATGATTGAAGTGTGTTTTCTTAATTATTGAATTAAATGTTGATATAACATATACAAAACCAAAAAAACTTTATTTACACATTTATATAATATTATAGTAGTAATTATGTTCCCATATTCATTAATTATGTAAATTCATATTACTTTTCAAGGGTGGTTAAACAAACCCAAACATGAACATACCCTGATCTAATGAATGATTATGAGGTGGTTTTATTATATATCATTATAACAGAAGCATAATGATATTATTTGGTGTTTATTAGTGTGATTAATCATAGTTTTAATTAATTATAATAATAATTAATTAATATTAAATAATTACACAGTTTGAATAAAATATTATCCTTTCAGTGCACTTATTTTAAATGATTAAATTAACGATGATCATTTATTGATAATATCATTAAAAGGATCTTAAAATATTCATATTATAACATTAATGATGTAATTAAAATCATATTAATCCTCTAATCCCAAAATTATTTCAATATTTGTAAGGTGTTTATGTAAAAAAACATGTTATGTCCTGGAAGCGGTAGTCCACACAGCGCATGAATGTCAGTTTTTTATCTTAATGGATGGGGTAAATGAATAAATAATGAAAAAAAAACTTAATATGGTAAAATTAAAGTGTATATATGACAATAATATCATTATATTACTGAATCTAAAATAAATTTGAATGAATATAATTATGAATAAATGATAATTAGTTGATAATAATCTTGTGAGGGGCTTGAATTTTCCTTTGAAGTATCCATGGAAACGAAGGCCTTATGTGTAAGGACTCAGATCCATCTAGTCTAACTGTTTTATATATATGAATCCAATGGTTCTCAAAGGATTACTAGAGAAGTTATAAAGGTTTTTTATTCTAAAATATGGAATCAATTAGGATTAATTACATGTAATGATATCACATCGTGATTGTGTGGTTCACGGCATAGGTGAGAGCCCAATTCATGGGTAGTCGAATCAGATATGTGTAGTCGTCAGATAACTGGATCCATCATCTATTTAAGTGATCATATATGTGATTTATTGGCTACATGAGTGATCTTATATGTTAATTGTATACATGGATGGATCAGCTACATGAATCGTCTTTGTGGATGGAACAGCTGCATGGATTAGCAACATGGATCAGCTACATGAATGATTAGCTACATGAATTATTGGATGTGTTAATAGAATATATAGATATATCAGCTATTTGGATTGTCTATGTGAATGAGCTAATTGAAAATTGATATGTGGGGATTTTATCTAGGTTGTGCTTTCATCTATGTGGAATCATCGTATGGAGATATCGACTAGTTTCATGAAAACATCCATGTGGTTATTCTGAATGCAAGAATAAAGGGACTTAAAAGTCTGGTTAATCGATGATAATTATATTCTTGTGCTTTTAATATGGTCTATCTTGTAAATACATCCTTACACATCCATTTTTATGTGATATGTAATAGTTGGAATTAAATCTTAGTGATCTAAAAAATTAGGATTGTCCTATATTTGTCTACATTAAAATAAGGTCCATTCCCTTCATTAATTATTGTTTCGTTCCTCTTGAGGGTGGTGGTTTTTAATATTTCCCTTGGATTCATATAATCCAACTATCATTATCTCATGTTTCCTCCAACAAAGATTCCATCTTGTGCACACCCTATGTTTTTGGTGCAATGAGTTGTGTGAAGCTTCTTCTTCTAGTTAGGGGGTTATTGCTTCTCATATTTATTTATGTGAAATAGTATATTTATCATGTTTTATCCTCTTGGGTGGTAATTTAATTAACCCATTGAATAATTAACTAAATTAATAATTAATTTCATTGTGATCATATATAATTTCTTTCTACCATGAAAATCATTTTGTCTATTGATTTTCTAGATAGTGTGTGATCTATGATATTCTTATGTAGCATGTTGTTATGCTTTTTTATCATTTTTTTCTTTGATGAACATGTTAAATAACCATAATCAGAAGTTAACTAATAATTAATTATATGGAGAATAAATAGGTATATTTAATGAATCTGATGGTTGTAATAAATTTATAATGATCAAGTTGATGCAAGTATACATTTTTAATTAAATATGTAATTTCTTTTTTCATGGAATTTGATAAATATTGTAAAGTGTTTTAATAATTAATGATGAAAATAATTAATTTCATGTTAATAAATTACAACTCCACAAGTTTTTTGAAAATAGAATGTATGCTAGGAAGCATGTTTAAATTTATTATTTAATTAATTTAGTAGCTTGTTATAGCTTAATGAAATAGGTTTTTCATAGTTATAACCTATGAATAATGAAATGGTTAATTAAATAAGTAATAAAATTTGGTCAATGATAAGGATAATTGTTAGGGCCTAAGTTTCCCATCTTCTTGAGAAGGCCAAGAGCCTTATGTTTGGTTGTGAGAACTCATTTTCAAGTAATTATGTGATCTCTTGTTTTAGGGACTAGATTTCCCTATTTACTATGTTTGTTTCCTTATAATTTTTTAACATGATCTAGGTGTGAGATTATCTATGTGATGTGGTATGATCTTGGGATGGATGAGCCTAGGATAGATGAGCCTATGATGGATGATATGATGGTTGATCCTAGGATGGATGATGTGATCTTAGACTATGATGGTTGATCCTAGGATGGCTGATGTTATATGATCTTGGGATGGATAAGACTGGGATGGTTTATATGTTATGGGGTGGAGAGGCCAAGATTATGTGGTAGTAGTGGACACCTATGATGGAGAGATTCATTGAGATATGCATGTGGGTTTCTGGTATTGAATAGGAGATTATCGAATGTTTTGAATCTAGGATTACTCATTGATGTTATTAAGATAAATAAATTCTTGAAAATAATATTTTTAATGGATGATTATTAGGTTTCTTCTTTTATCAGCATTCCTTTGACCACTGCTTAGAGCAGCTTGATGTGCTTGGTTATATGTTTAATCTTGGTGGTATCTTCGGATATCTTTCCTAGAGTACATAGATTTTGAAATGATGTTAATAATTTGTAATAAAGGACATAACCCATTGGTTGGTGTTGAATAAATGAATATTCTGAAAATATGTTAATTTTGAAATATTGTGGACTCGGTTTGGATTATGCCTATAGGGAATGGACATGGATTGATGCTTAAAGAAATGAAATCAAGAACAATAATGGTTAATTGATGGATAATTAATTAATTAACACAAATTGAATTTTTGTTGAATGAAATGAATGAATTTAATGTATATATTTAAATTCATCAAATCTTATTGGATATATAGTCTTAGTAGTGGTAATTGTGAGTCTGCACAATGTTAGTTGTAGTTGAGTCTAAGACAAATTTATTCCCATGGTGTGGTTTTGAACTATATTATATCCTATATACTTTTTTGACCTCATACTCTACCCCACCCATATCAGATAGGGAAATTGATGCCTAGTGGAATATGGGAGTGTATTTTCCTTAACATACTTGTGGGAGGATTGATGGCTTACTACCCTCTCTAACTTTGTTCTCTTCTCTTGGTAGTTATTTTTGTTGTTATACATGGTGGTTAGTTATCCCATATATGTTTGTAGATGGTTGTGATGTCTTGTGGTTATTTATGCACATGTATCCATAGATATAGTATCCAATGGATTATTATAGGTATGATGTGTATAGGTTTTAATTTCTTGAGGTACATTACTCGGTGTATGGTATGTGATGGGATGAGGCGTAATACCTGATGTATGATACACATCATACAAGATATGGTAGCTCCTAGGAACTACTTGGTTATTATATGGAGATGTGATGTGGGGTGATGTGATGATTTTATGTATGAGGTACATGTTGTGATTCCTTTTCTAGTTGTCTTTGGGATGGAATATTTTGGAGAGATATGGCTCTAGACATGTGATGTTGGGGTAGAGTGGAAAACTATTGGGAAGCGGGAGAGGGGTACCTTGATGTTTTTTTGTTATGTTATATGCTCTCTTTCATTAAATACTTGGTGAGAGTTAGTGATGGTGAGGCTAGAAACTCAGTATACCTATTTAGGTGATGAGTTAGTTTCATTTTTGTTCATTTTCCTTTTTCATGATTCTATTATCTTTTTCACAAGAGGCTTTAGGGGGATCCTACTGAGTATATTGTTATGTGTACCCCACATATAAATAAATTTTTTCATGTCAGTAAGAGGTGTTCATAAATCAGCCTTGATATTACTATCTCTTGGTTTTTTAGGAGTTGTTTGGGTTTTGTGGTTACTATTGTATTTACCTTTTTTGTTCTTATAGTTTTCCTTTCAGTTGTTTTAGTATTGTATGAAATTTCATGAATTCACTTGGGATTTCTTTATATATATATATATATATTTGAGTGTGTGTGTGAGAGAGAGAAGTTTTTATGGAAATATACATCTTATCACTCCCTTTTTTATTTTATCTTAGAGGGTCATACCTCACCTATGTATGCTTAGTGTACCATCAATGCTAGTCACCAAACCGGGCACTAATGGAGGTGGGACTCAGGTAGTCACCATATCCCTTCTCTCATTCCTATCCTAGGAGGGTAACACTTTATGGGGATGGGTTATGACAGAGTGTTATTAGAGGTCTAGGTTGAGGGATTGGATGGATTTTATAATTGGGCAAATGTGAGGTTTATTGGTTGGTAGTGAAATGATGTTATCTAATATTAGTAAGCGATGTATACATGTGAAACCGGAAGAAAAATAATTATTTAGGGGACCCTATGATCTAATGTATGTACCATTAATTTTACTAAACTTATTAAATGAAGTGATACTAGTTTCAGGGTGGAGACCTGGGAAAGGATCAGGCATCATTATTCTTTGTGCCTGTGTTTGAAATGGTTATACTTGGGATAGGATGAAACCTTAAACAAGATAATAATACAATTAATGTTAAGTATTCCTTATTTCATTTTTAGGAGATCATATTTTTTTCTTTTATTTTAAAGGATCTAGGTTGATGTTCTCATTATGTTCGTGTCAATTATGTTCTGTAGGATGTGCTGGAAGATCACTACAAAGTAGAGGCAACGATGATGACACATGGAGTAGGATACTCTGAGTGTTTTAGTGCTCAATTCATCATAAGTATAAGGTCTCAATTTTATAATTTTTCAAAAAATACTAGTTATAGGAGTTTTATATATCTTTTGGTTCGATCCACGCTCGGTAGGAGCACTGGTTTTTGTTGGTTGTGGTGATGTTTTGTGGAGAAGCGAGGTAGTGGTGGTTCATATTCTTCAAGGATCGTGATGAGTAAGCAATATCATGGTGGAAGTTCCTAGAAACATTATTATAAGTTTTCATTTCTTCAATATTTAAGGTGTCCTATCTCTATAAATTGTTACTCTTAGATAGGGGAGTTGTATAATTTCAGAATTTGAGATCTATTTCAAGACCCTTCTATGTTATGATTCTGACCTATTTCCCAATAAGGAGTTCAAGGGGATACATTTCAAGGATTATTTTCATATATAGTTCTAATTCCAATTAAAATCATTTATTATGAAGACATATATTTAGTTTTTGGTGATATAAGTGGTTATTGAGAGGAAACTATCTTGAACCAGATCAGCATAAGAGAGGATTTTATAGGATACCTTATAATGTATAGTTGTGGTCTAGGGTTCCCAATTTCTTGGACAAAAGAGATTTTGATTAGCTGGGGGTGGGTCTCATCCCTCATCATATTGTTTCTCTGGGAGTGGAGGCTCTCATATCTAGGCCAAGGGTTCATATTTGTGTTTTACTTTTATAGGATTAGATCACCAGTGGTTAGAGTGCCTTACCTTTATGAGTAGTCAATATGCTCCATGTGTTACCTTGAGATAGTTTCAAATAAGGTAATAGTATCAGAGTTATTTATTTTATAATTAATAAATAGGGGATGGGGTTGGTAGAGTATAACCTTTAGATTATAATCATATTCATAGAGTAAAGAATAATCATAGAGGTGGCCATCATTAGGGTTAGTGAGTGCATGGAAAAGGTTGTGGTCAGCTTCATGCATTAGCATTGCCAGTTTCGGGTGAGCCAAATATCATTTGAGGTACCCTTTATTTTTTTTATATGGTTTCATTTTTTTTATTCCATAGATAATAACTATTTAATATAACCTACCCAAATCCATGATTTTGGAGTTGAGGTAAAGAGGGTTCTATTGACCTTATCATTGACCATTCTAGTTAGGGATCTGGATGACTTAAATGATGTGTGTAGAGTCTCTGTGCTAGTTTTTTCACAACACAGATCTTGGGTACATAGCCATATGACATCATCATTAGCAAGGATTAGTTTTATTCAGTGTATTCTATTGTGTATTACTTCATGAGGTATGATTTCTTCTATAATTTTGATGGAAATCTATTGGTGTTCTTTGGAGAGTGTGACCCTTTTATGGGTCAGTAGAATGTTCCATCTTTGTCACCATTAATGGATGAGTTGATGATGATATCATCTATGGTTCAGAAATATATGTTTCCTAGTTTTGTAGAAGATTACTCTGATGTCATTCTTGATGAGTTTCTATCATTACCCCCTCAATAGGAGATTGAGTTTGGGATCAAAATACAGTTAGGTGTATTTCTTATCTCTATGTCTCCATATAGGATGGAGCCTTCTGATTAAAAAGATTTATGATGAGAGATTCAAGATTTTTGCAGTGAGGTTTTTTTTCAAATGAGTGTATCACCTTGGGGTGCACTAGGTTTGATCGTGAATAATGATGATGTAATTTTCCATCTTTCTATTTATTATCGTCACTTGAACCAAGTGGAAGTGATGAAATATTATCCTCTTCCAAGGATTGATGATTTATTTTATCAAATAATGGGAGAAATTTGGTTCTTGAAAATCTATTTGACTCTAGGGTATCATCATATGTGTGTGAAATGTGTGGATATCAAAATTACTCCTTTCTATCTTCATTATGGGAATTATGAGTTTTTTGTGATGTCATTTGGTGGGGAAAATACTCTAGCCATGTTCATGGGGTTGATTAAAATAGTGTTTAGAGATTTCCTGGATAAGTTCGTGGTGGTTTTAATTAATGATATCATTGTTTACTCTTTATATGAGTATATAATGCTTAGAATATATATTCTATTTTGGGAGTTCTTCATCATGAGAAACTGTTTTGAAATTTTTTGAAGTGTGAATTTTTTTATTGTGAAGTCATTTTCTTGGGGAATATTATCTCCCAGTAGGAAGTAGTTATAGAACCTTCCAAAATAGATGTTGTTGTGTCTTGGTAATCCCCAAAGATATTGGAAGATTTTTGGAGATTCCTTGGTCTTTTATGATATTATAGAATGTTTTTAGTCGATTTATCTTGGGTTTCAACTCCTCTAATAGACTTGAAAAAAAATATCAGGTGTTCTTGTGGACAGACCAGTGCCAAGAATCTTTTATTTAACTAAAGGAGAAGTTTTTTGGCTCTCTAGTCCTTTTTTTCTAGTTTAGGGAGTTTAGTTTGAGGTTTTCTATGACACTTATTTTATGGGTTTGTGTCGTGTTCTTCTGCATTAAAGATTGGCTTCTTTTTATGCATCTTGGAAATTACATCCCCATTAGCGTAACTGTGACCCTCATGATCTTGAGTGGGAGTTAGTTTCATATTCATTGAATTTTTGGTGATATTACCTCATCCGTGAGAATAATTTTGGTTTTTACCAACCATAATATCCAATGTTATGTCTTCTCCCAATGTGAATTGAACATGTGTAGGAATCAGTGGATAGAATTCTTATAGGATTACAACATTAGGATTTCGTATAAGTTGATCAAGGGAAATGTTATATCCATTGTTCTCAGCATAAATTCATGTATTGATGTCATGTGTGAATCTATAAATTCCCAAATAATGATGGAATAACTCCCAAAAATGCATCTTGATATGGGAGAGGTTAGAGGAAGTGGTTTCCTTTTCAAGATGATGGTGCATACATCTTTGGTGCGACTCATGGAGGAGTCCCAGTTAGGGGATTCTAAGGTGGAGGTTTGGAGAGACCAAGTTTTTGTGTTGATTCCCTTGATGTTTGGTCTAAGTATGGATAGCACTGGGTGTTATTTTAGTAAATTCTTTTCATCACTTCAATGATGTGTGAGATAGTTCTCTATAATTTACATATATCACCTTTAATGGTACATCTCAGTTGTAAAAGATGCACCAAGCCTTGAGATGCTTGTTTTTGTGTACTAGGTTGAGTCATGTAGTTTTAGTGTTTATTTCTCAATTGTTTTACTACCATAAGGTGAAGGTCGGGCACTGTGTTCCCAATGGTTTTCTCTAACTATTAGATGTTCCCCGGTGGAAGTGGGAGGACATCATGATAGACTTTGTTACTAGTTTACCTTGATCTCAATGATCCAATGACATTATATGGGTGATATTGGATCATGTTATAAAATCATCCCACTTTATATTGATCAACGAGTTGATCTCAGTAGAGGTCTTTTTGAGGAAGTACCTAATAGAGGTGGTGTGAATCTATGGAATATAGAGGATAATTAACTTTAATCATGAAACCCATTTTTGTCTTTAGTGTGGAGTGGTCTCTAGCATGATTTTGGCTCTCATTTATGTCTTATCACTAATTTTTATCTAAATATGGATGGTTAGAAAGAGAAAACCATTCATTATCTTATAGACATGTTGCAATCTTGTGCCCTAAATTTTGGAGTTTTGTGAACGAGGAATCTACCCTTGGTCAAGTTTTCTTATAATAATAGTTTCTAGTCCACCATTGGTATGGTGTCATTTGAATATTTGTATGGGATACATTTCCATTCTCTATTGTGTGGGACTGGGGTTAAAGAGGTAGTAATTCTTAGGATGGAACTAGTATGGAAAATGATAGTGATGGTCTAGGTAATTCATGAAAGGATGAAGGAAGCATAGTATCATCATAAATCCAACACTAATTATAATAGGAAACCTATGGGGTTTTAAATTTGAGATCACAAGTTCTTAAAGGTGACTCCTTGTCATGGGCAGTCAAGTTTTGGTTTTGGGAGTAAGTTTTCTCCCTAGTTTTTTGGGCTTTTGAGGTGTTGGATTATATTGGAGTTATAGAGTATCATATATCACTTCCCCCATAGATAATTATAATACTTGATTCTTTTCACATGTCATAGATCCATTTTTTTCTTTATATAGACATTTGTGTCCTCAGGGGCGACCTGTGTAGATACAGGACATCCAAGAGAATTTGTTGCACTGGAGTTATGTACCCTTGGTTCCTATCTAGTGGAGGCATAGTGGAATATAGGAGAGTAAATAGGAATGTGATTTGTGGATGCACACTCAATTTCTCAAGTTGTTTGATGTTTACCTCTTCTCTTATAACATTGTTCTACTGTACATGTTGACTTTTCTTGTTTATGAGATGGTTCCCTCTTTTTTCTAGTTGGTAACATTAATAAAGTTTAAGAGGTGTCTCCCTTGGCAGAATTTTTAGGATTTGGTAATTTTTGTCAATTTTTTTATGCTTCTTTCCTATGATGGGGTGGTTAATATCTTCTGATGGGAATATCCTTGATAGGTACCTCATGGGATGGGTTTTTTAACAACCCATGATTGTTTTATCTACGAGTTTGGTTTTGGATTCTTAAGGATGGTAATTGTTTGAGAGGTATTTTATGTAAGGTCTTGAATCCAAAAATTATAACATTTTTCATGTTTTTGAAGACCATGGTGCTTTGATGAGGCCTAGAGCAAGTCTAGATGTTTTTGGAAGATAAATGTTGGAAGTAAGAAGTATTCATGATGTGTAAGGATTTTATATCATGAATTTCAAGTTCACAGCTTGGGTGAGATATTGATTTATGGTCAATTGAATCAGCTATATAGATCCATTGGCTATGTGGATCCATTGACTGTATGAGTGATCGGATCTGTGAATTGGATACATGAGATATTTGATACTTGGATCATCTATATGAATTGACTATGTGTATAGATCATCAATGTGAATCGACTACATGGATAGATCAGATATGTGAATCAACTACATGGATTGATCAACTATGTAGATCATCTATGTGAGTTATCATCTACATGAGTGATCGTCTAGGTAAATTAGCTATGTGGATAGATCATATATGTGGATCGTCTATTATAATTAGCTATATGAAAACACTTAGGTGTGGATTTTGGATATATAGTGCTTTCAGATACATGGAATCGTCCACCTCGATATTTTAACCAGTTTTGTGAAAACAACCATGGTGTTATTTTGGTGGAGTGAATCAAGGGCCTTTAAAGTTTGATTCATCAAATATAATTATATCCTTGATTTTATAATATGGTTGAGGCTATAAATTAATCCTTCTTAATTGAGTTTAATGATATCTTCAATAGATGGAATTAAATATTTACAATCTGAAAAATTATGATCATCCCATATCTATTGACATAAAAAAAATTCCATTCCCTTCGTTCCTTCCTATTTAATTCCTCTAAAGGTTGTAGGTTCTGAATATTTCCTTTAAAGTCATGTAATCCTATTATCATTATCTCATGTTTCCTCCAGCATCAACTTCATCATGCACACACCCCCTATTTTTTATATAGAGAGTCACGAGAAGCTTCTTATTCCAGGTAGGTGATTCATTTATTATCCAATTAATTAACATAAAATCATAAATCTATCTTTGTTTATCCCCTTTATTTGTAATGGGATTAACCTAGTAAATATTGAACCATATTAATAAATAATTGGATTGAAATCATTTGTCATTTATTTCTACCCTGACAATGGTTTGCCTCTTGATTTAGTAGATAGTGTGTGATCTATGTTATGCATATGTTGAATGATGTTATGTTCATTTATCGTGTATTTTTGTTTGAACATTGTAATGAAATTAAATCTATAATTAATTAATAAATAATTTGATAGTGAATAAAGAATATTGTTTAATGAATCTGGTGGTTTTTGTAATTTTATAATGATCAAATTTATGTGAGTATGCATTTTTAATTGAATATGTAATTACATGAATTGATAGAATATGATAAATAATGTGAATAATGTTAATTATTTTTGAATAAAATATTTAAATTCATGTTAATAAATTGTAATTTCACAAGTTTTTTTAAACTAGAATATATATTTGGAATCATGTTTAAATTAATTGTTTAATTAATTTAGTAGCTTATTATAGCTTCATGACTTAGGTTTAACATAGTTGGAACCTATAAATAATGAATTAGTTAATTCAATATGGAAAAAAACTACTTAATAATAATGATAATTTCTAGGTACTGAGTTTCTTATCTTCTTAAGAAGGTCGAGGGCCTTGTGGTTGAGCAGTGAGAGCTCATTTTCATTTGAAGACTAGATGTACTGTAGTGGGCCTAGATTTCCTTATTGAATCTGATTGTTTTTTACTTTTGTGATGTGTTATGGTTGTGGGATTTTCTATTTCATGTGATATATTCCTAGGATGGATAAGCCTTGGATGGATGATGTGATAGCTGATCCTGGGATGTCTGGTGTAATATGATCCTCTGATGGCTAATCCCAGTATAGCTGATATGATATGATCCTAGGACAGATGATGTGTTATAGGGCATGGAGGTCTGGTTGATATGGTAGTAGTGGATACCTTTCATGGTAAGATTTATCAAGATATATATGTGGGTGTCATGGTGGAACTAGAAATGATGAAATGGTTTGAAACTAGGAATTCCCATTTATGTGGTTAAGATGAATTCTTGATTGAAATGAATCTATTTAATGGATGACAGTTGAGTTTCTTATTTTATATGCATTCCTTTCCCAAATTCTTGTGGCAGATGAATGTGCTTTGTTTCATGTTTCCTCTTGGTGGTAGCTTAGGATGGTTTTCTTATAGTACCTAGATTAGGGAATGGAGTTAATAATGTTTAACAAACGACTTAACCCAAAACATTGATGTTTATGGAATGAAAACTCTGAGAATATATTAATATTTAGAAACCATGGACTCAATTTTGATTATGCCAAGAGGGAATGGACTTGGCATGATGGTTAAAGTAATGAAATTTGGAACAATTATGTTGGTTAATTAATTTTATAGTGAATTAATTGGTGTAAATTGAATTTTTTAATATAATAAAAGATTTCATTTAATTTATATCTTTAAATAATTATATGATTATAGGATATCAATTCTTAATAGTGGTATTTGAGACCCTAAGCGATGTTAACTGTAGTTGATTCTAAGACTATGTTATTCCTATAGTTTGGTTGTGAGCTATATTATATCTTGTATTTTTTGTGATCTCATATGCTATCACACCCATTTTGGTTAGGGAAACTGATACTTAGTGGAATCTGGGAGGGCTTTTTTACCAAAAATCCCAGTGGGAGGATAGATGGTTGACTTTTTCCTATAGGCTCAATCTCTTCTCTTGGTAGTTATTTTTTTTGGTATGCACGGAACATAGATTTTCCATATATGTGTGTAAAGTTCTATGATGTGTTATGTTTATTCAAAAACATGTATCCCCAGATATAGTATCAAAAGTATTATTATAGGTATGATGTGTACATGTTGTGATGTCATGTTGGTGCCTTACTCAGTGTATGGGTGTTTATGGCCTGAGACATAACACTTGATGTATGATGAACATCATAAGGGTTTTTGGTAGATCCTAGAAACTACATGGTTATTATATGGATATGGGATATGGGATGACGTGATGATGAGTTTCATGAGTTGCATATTGAGATTCCATTTCTAGGTGTCTTCAAGTAGGCTTATTTTTGAGAGATATGGATGAGGACGTGTGATGTTGGGGTAGAGTGGAAAACTAGTGGGGAAGTGGGAGCGATGTACCCCAGATTTTTTGTTACAATATTATATGCTCTCTTTCATGTGATACTTGGTAATATTTAGACATGTTGAGGCTAGGAACTTAGTATACCTATTTAGGTAATGAGTTAGTTTTATTATTGTTCATTGTGAATTATTATGCTTCCTTTATCTTTTATATGAGAGGCTTCGGGAAGGATCCGACTGAGTATAATGTTATTCTCATCCCAATTATATATAAAAATTTTTCAGGTCAGCAGGAGATGGTTGGAGATTAGGATAGATATTACTAGCTTGTGGTTTTTAAGGATCTTTCTTGGCTTTGTGGTTGTTATCATCTTTACCTTTTTAGTGCTTGAAGTTTCCCTTTTAGTTGTTTTAGTATTGTATGGCATTGCATGTATGCACTTGGGATTTCTTTATGTGTGTGTGAGAGAGATTATATTTTTATTGGAATATCTATATTATATCTCTCTTATGTATTTTCTCTTAGAGGATAATGCCTCCTATATGTATTCTAATTATACCCTCAGTTCTAATCTCCAACTCGGGGCCTTCTAGAGGTGGGAGTCGAGAAATCACCATTTCCCTTCTCTCATTTTCGACCTATGAGGGGTACTCTTTGGAGGGGAGGGGTCATGAAATCTTGATAACTAATAGTTTCTATAAAATTTTTAACATGGGAGAAAGTTAATAGAGTAGAAAAATTACAAATTTTCAAGGATAAATTCCGAAGGAAAGTGGGTCTTGAAGGGGTGGAGATGTTACTCTTCTATAAGTGTGGAGAAGTGTAGTTTTGGGAGTAACCCTTACATTTTCAATAATATAAGGTTAATATTAAATTATTAGTGGAAACAATATTGAAAAAGTAGGACTTTAAAATAAATTTTCATATAAATTCACCACCAAAATTCATTGTTAGACAAATTTGAGTGTATTATGTATTGTTGTTTTAACTTTTTTATTTTTACCTTGATTTAATTTTACCTAGGTAATTAATTTATAACTATAGAAATAAATTTTAATGAAAAATGTTAGGATTTATAGTTTTACCTAATTAAATACTAATAATTTCAAATTTGAAAATAATTTTA
Source organism: Viscum album (assembly GCA_963277665.1). Classification (NCBI taxonomy): domain Eukaryota; kingdom Viridiplantae; phylum Streptophyta; class Magnoliopsida; order Santalales; family Viscaceae; genus Viscum; species Viscum album. The sequence continues at coordinate 1,598,758,136 of OY728150.1, forward strand.
TAAAATAAAATTTCTACATGTGTGAAATTTTAATTTTAAAATAATTTCACTTAATCACGTAAAAATAGTTTTTATAGTTTTAATGTTTTTAAACATTAAATTTATATATAAGATAAAATTATATTAGATACTGATTTTAATGGAATAATTTTATTTATTATAAAATATATATAATTTATAACACTTTTAAGGAAGGGAAAACCGAATCTCCTTTGAAAATACTTGATTCAAGGGAAAGACTGAAAACCATTTATTATAAAAGTAACATTTGAATTAGTTCTAAAAATGTGGTACATAGGATATATAAGTTTATGGAATATTTTAAAATTAATATTGATATTCCTTAAAATCATATTATATTAATTATAATTTTTTCTTAACTTTTATCTCATTCTTATATAATGATAATGTTAAACAAATTACACGTTTTTTGAAAACTATATTTTTCGATTAATACCCAACCATTTTAGAAAAATATAAAATACTCAAAATAAATCAATTTTTATATGAGGAATTCAAAAATGAAATTAATTTTATTAATTTAAAATTCCACAAATTATAAATTTAGTTTTTTAATAAAATCATAAAATACAATGTAAACTGTTTTTATTGGAAAATGAAATTTTCAAATATTAAATGTTATTATTTATATTTTTTTATTTTTTAAAAAGAAAATTGGTTATAAAAAATTATTAATATCGAAAATAATTTATAATCATTAATTAGATGTTTCTTGAAAATGAGATATATATTGCATAAAATTCAATTTTTATAAATATAATTTTTAATTAATAAATGGTCTTATTTTTCATTTTTGGGTAAACTAATTGAATTTAATTCATATTAAAATTAGCCTTAATTTTCATTATATAAATATATATATCCCATAAATATTTTACTCTTATTATTTATATCTAATTAAATTTCTAGGTTTTATTGGTCATACTTAAATATTTATATTTTATCTAAATTTATCACTGTTTCATTCATGTTTGGTGTTACGTGTGGAGAAATCCATCAAAAAATTGACTTATTTATTAGAAGTTGTGTATTAAAATATTTGGGTGTTACATGTATTTGGATATATGTATAAGTTTTTTTCATGTTTCAACCAACAAAACCTGTTACTCACTATGGTACTGATAAAATGAAGAGAACCAAACTGAGAATGCTTAGAGTGGAATATCAAGATTTTATAACGGGACTATAAGAATCCCTAAACCAAATGTTTCATAGATTTACAGGTATTGTTAATTAAATGAGGGCACTTAGAGAATCATTTTAAAACACTCTACAGGTGGAAATAGTGTCAAGATCTCTACTAAATAAGTGGGATGAAAAGAAGGTTGTTATAGATGAGTAATAATTTCAAATAGTACACATTATATAGACTTATAAAATCACTTATACATTATAAATTGGAATTTAAGAGAATTACTGAACATGATAATAAGAAAAAAATATTTTAAATTTAAATATGACATAAATATTACCTCTTACTCATTTTATTATGATATATTGGGAAAAAATGAGGTCGCATAACTTATAAAAGGTGATTACAAATTGATGAAAAGAAAGAAAGAATTCAAAAAGTGGTCTAAAAATGATGATAGAAAATAAACCATAAAAGGTAATTCAAATCCTTATAATTATTTGTCAGATATACTTTTTTATAAATTTATAAATAATGGTCATGTCATTTCATATTTTCTGACACTAAAGAAATAAGTAAAATGGAAAATTTAAAATAAAAATATTAAATGTTTATTTTATAATAGATTGATCTGTATTATGGAATTAGTTTCATGTGATGAATCTGGATCTATAAAGGAGTCATCAAATATATTATTATCAGCTGCAAAATATAAGGTTTGTAATAACTCTGGATTTGACTTAGACTATGATTCTGATTTTAAACAATCTAGTGTTACTAAAATAATTAAAGAAAAAAATTAAATTACATGAAAAAAATAACAATGGGTGAGTTTTATAAATAAATAAATGGAATAAATAATAGTCTTGATATGGAAAATAATAATCTTATTTAATAAAATGATAAACCTAATAATATATAATCAAATTCTAATAAAAAAAATTATAATGATGTGGAAATAACTCAAAGAGAGAATGAAAAGTGTAAAAATTAAATTGTTATCTTAAAATCTAAATTAGCTACTTTTATGCAAGGTAAAGTGCGATATGAGAAAATTATTGATAGAAATAAATTTAATAAAAAATAGAATAGTTTATTACTAAATTATACCTAAATTGTATAGAAAATTCACTATTAAAAGTTTTAAAGGATTTAATTCAATTGTTGAATGATTTAGATGTTGAATTCTAGTAAATTATGCAAGTGAATGTTAATTAATGTTTATATAATCATTACGACATAAAAAATTATTTTTTTTCTAATAAATTATCATAAATATTAACAAAAAAATATTTTTAAAAAAATCTATTTGGGTGCATATCAATTAATTCACTAATCTTATTATTCCCAAAGTAGCATGGGAACCAAAACTGGTTTCTAATTAATTTTGTATGAAACATCCCCTAATATTCTTAATAAGGACACATATTACATGGATAGTGGATGTTTCAAACACATGTTTAGAGTAACAAAAAACTTTTTATCATGTTATAATTATAAAAGAAGGACTATAACATTTACAGAAAACTAAAAATGTATAGTTAAATGATTTAGTGAAGTCTATACTTCTAATAAAATTATTATTTTTAAAGTATTATATGTTGAAAGTTTCAAACATAATCTAATTATTATTTCATAATTAATTGATCACAATATGTTTATCAGATTTGAAAATAATAAGTGCACGGTTTTAAAAAAGGATTCTATTTTTTTACTGACAGTAAATATATCATTTATTCAAATAATTTCACTAAACTAACAAGTCAAAAGGTTAAGTGTATTAATATTGTATAGACAATTGATGTTTTATGGAATTGGACGTTTAGAAAAGTTAATTTTAGAACATTTCACAAGCTATAAAAACATCAAATTATACTACAACTACCAAAACAAAAAGTAGATAAGTATCACTTTTTTGATACTTGAATGAAAATAAATAAAAATAAATGAAGAATTATGTTTATTAATAAAGTAGAAGATAGTGATACATCTCGAAATTATTTAATTATATTTGGTTGGACCTATTAAAACTACATGTTTATCTAGAAAAATATATATGAAATTTTATTTTTAATGATTATAGTATATACACTTGGATTTATTTATAATCACATAAAAAATAAAAGGTTTCCATTTTCTAAAAATTAGTTCAAAATAAAAAGAATTATTTAACTAGTTCCATTATGAGTGATAGAGGTGTAGAATTCTTAAATCTAGAATTTAAAAAATGGATATTCTCATAATTTTTCTACACCAAGATCACCATAAAAATAGACAATTTGAAAAAATGAATATAACTATTATATAAATGGATATTTCAAAGTTTAATTAATTTAATTTTTCTAAATATTTCTTGGATGATTTGGTAAAAAATTATTTTTTTATACTTATAATTGAGTTTTGATTTGACTAATTTTAATGAAAATTTCATATGAATAATTTAAAGGAAAGAAACCTAATATTGTATAATTTAGAGTATCTAGTTTTAATGCCTTCATCTTAGATCATAAATATTCCTGGGATAAATTTGATGCTAAATAAGATGAATGTGTAATCTTAGGTTATGTAAATGTTACTAAATCATAGATATTTTATAATCATAGAACTATGGTTGTTAATAATTTCCCATGTTATTTTTGATAAAAATTAATTAAATACAGATGATTCAGATTTATAAAATATTAAATATTACTTAAGAGAGTTTAATTTTAGTGAGTATCTTAAAAAATTAATCTGTTAATGTTGAATTTAAATATCACTCTAGTGAAATAAACAAGAAAACTCATAAATATCGTCCAATAAAAAGAGTAATTTCAGATGTTATTACTAGAGTACATACCAAAAATTCCTTCTTGATTTTTTTGCTCACTCAAATTTTATTTATTATTTTTTACATAAAAATTATTTAAAATCAATAAAAGATTAAAAAATTTATTATGGTTATGGAATAATAAAATAATAAATTTTCAATAAATGATATTTCGACTTTAGATGAACCATAAAATTTTTAGAAAATTATTGGAACAAAATGAATTTTCATAAATAGACAAGATGAATCTAGAAAAATCATAAGAAATAAACAATGATTAGATGAAAAAAAATTATCAATAATAACAAGTATACTATAATGAATCTTTTTCACATTTCATTATTTTAGAGTTTATTAGAATTTTATTGTCCTATGCATCTTTTCAAGGTACTAAACTATATCAAATATATAAAAATTTGTGTTTTAAATGGATTGATTTTTAATTAAGTTTTTGTTAAACAAACACCTTATTTTGAAAATAATAATTTTTCTAACCATGTTTAAAAAATTATAAACCATTATACAGACTTAAAAAAGATCATTGATCTTGTTATGAAATACTTTCTCAATTCTTAATGAAAAATATTTTTTTAAAAGGAAGAGTTTTGATACATTGTTTTTTCAGAAATTTTCTAAATATATATTAATAATTCAAATTTATGATAATGATATTATATTTAGATCATCTATTGAATATATTTATAACAATTTATTTAATTTAATTACTAGTGAATTTGATATTAGTCTTTTGGGAGAAATAAAAAATAGTAATTCAACTTTTTTAATGAAATGATATAATATTTTTTAATATGTATAAGTATACTAAATAATTAGTAGAAATATTTAGACATGATTGAAGTAAATGTTTGAGAACCCCTATGACTACTACATATAAAATAGATTTTGATGAAGTTTGCAAAGAAATATATATTAACAAAATTGGAGGTTTAGTAAGCATTTTACTATATCTAACTACTTTTATACCTAATTTAATGTTTTATGTATACATGTGTGCTATATTTCAATATGACCATATAGAAATTTAATTAAAGATTGTTAAAATAAATATTAATTATATTAAATAAACGGTAAATTGTGGATTTTAATCCTCGTAAAACCAATTTTGAATTAATTAGTAATTCAAATTCGGATTTTAGAGTTTTTACAATTAAGAAAAAGAGTAAATAAGGTATGTCTCATATTTTAGGAATGTCTTTGATTTCTTAGAGTTTTAAGAAATAACTTTCAATTCCATTGCCTACTATTGAAGTAGATTACATAGATACTACTAGATATTTCTCTCATTATTTATATATTAAACAAAAATAATCTGATTCTAATGTTTTTGTTTGATAAAGTAATGATTTATTATAATAACACATCTAAAAATTATATTTCAAAGACCCCTATACAACATTATAAAACCAAACATATAGGTGTAAGATTTCATTTCATTATAGATTATGTATAAAAAGGTGATATATATATATAATATGATTCTAACAATGATCAGTTAGATAATATATTTAATAAACATGTTGATGATTAAAATTTTGAGAAGATTAAATTTAAACTTTGAATGATGAAACATTAAACTATTTATAGGAATGATAATTTTACTAAAGTTATTCATTATTATTTCTAACAAATTAATGTTTTTTCTAATCTTTTTAATCCTAAATTGATCTGTTTAAAATTATTTCACATGTACATATATACTTATTTAAGAAGAACATTTTTGAAAGAATTTCACAAAGGTTAACTTTAGTCTATTTATTTTTAACTGCTAGATTAACAGTTCTCATTATTAACAGTTTATTTTATTTTATTTTATTTTATTGAATTAAAATAGAAGGAGTTTGTTTTTATTCATTATGTATTTATAATTAATATCATGTGAAGCTATATTGTTAATTATTCATTTTACAGTATGTATGAATTTATTTTTATTTTTTAATTTATTTTTTAAAAGAGGAGTATTTTTTAATGAGAATAACTTATTTTAATGTGTATAATAAAAGGGGGGATTTATTATTTACATTAAAACTTTTTTGTTTTAAAATTTTTTTATTTACAAAATGGGGGAGATTTTTTGTTTTTTTATATATGGTTTTATAATTACAAAAAAGGGAGAGAATGTCAGAGTTTAGGATTTATATATTGTTACTATTTTATCTTGGAGAAATTTTTTGAATTCAATTTTTTTTTCTATTTATACTTTTAACTCTTCTTATTCATTACATTTTTATAATTACAAAAAACAATTACTAATGTTACAACAATCTTTATTTTGTGTTTTTTACTAATTTGATTTTGTTTTTAAGAATGATGTCAACTCTAATGGATTTTTCATCTTAATATTTATTCTTATAATTCTTGTTTTTTATCTATTATGTGAATTTCTTAATTGACTCATATGTGAATTATTAAGTCACTATTATATGAATTCACTAATTCGTGGATTTCAAATGACTCATATATAAACCGTATTTATTTTTATATGTTCTTTTTTGAAAAAATTATTATATGAAGTATGTATGTATCCTTATATATATTTAAATCATTTTTATGTGATTTTAAAACATCAATATATAAAATTGAAAATATCCTTATAATGTTATGTTTAGTAATTTCTTAAAATTTCTTGATCCTTAGGAAAAAATTTATGATTTTACAGATTTATCTTCATGAAGGAAATTGATCCTTACATGGATTCATCATTGTGTAAAAATTTGATCTTTAGGTGGTTTTATTCTTGTATAGTTTAATTATCATGTAGTTTTATTCATACATTGATTATTATTATATTATATATAAAATCACTCTTATGTTAATTTTCAAAAAACATTAAAAATTATAAATTGATCCTTACAAACATAAACATGTTTATTATTATGAAAATGTTTTTACTTTTCCTTATAGTTATTGAATGATTCTAATGAATTTATTTTATAACTTTTGTAATGTATAATTTTTTATTCTTATGAAATATTTTGTTTTAAGTTGGAGTGGATTTAAAAAAAATTATTACAGATTTTTCTGAAGTGTTTCAAAAATTATGATTTTTTTCATGAAGTATTTTTTGGGTCCTATTTATTTTATTTTTTATGTATATATTTTTCATGATTTGTTTTATTTTTTCCTCTATAAATTTAAATTAATACTAAAGAAATATGGAAACTAGTTTTTGAATCATAAACAGTCTTTTAAAAATTTGAAACCCTCAATTAATTCAAATAATGATCATGTTTTAGAAAACAGCAAGATCTGACCATTAGATGTTCCTATTTAAATAAGATATAGGTATTTCATAATTATAAAAAAAAATTGAGAATTTTTTTTGGTAAAAATATGAAAGTTACGAAAAAGTCTTACTATAACTACTATTTTCATGACCCCCTCCCTCCAAATGTACCCATCCCCAGTTTAAAATTAATGAAGGGAGATAATAATCCTTGGGTCCCACATTTAGTAGGCCTCGGGTTGGTCACTAGAGCCAATGGTATGAAAATAACACATATGGTTGATGTTACCCTCGATAATAAAAATATGATTAAGAGATATAGCGAATAAACACCAAGTCAACACCATATAGTAAATGAAATGAATAAAATTTCCCAATCGCATATGAAACTACATACACATAATGAAATAAATCTAAAATGATACAAGTGGATCACTCATGCTTCACTCCACCTACCCAACTAGAATCTCCTAACTCGGGTGGTCAATCCTACCAACACTAGAAAATTATGGTGGGATGAGAACTTGGGGGGTACTATATAGGATCATCCCTCAAAATAGAGAAAATTCTATGTGAAATAAATATGAAAGAATAAGAAAGAGTGAAACCAACCAAGAAACTAAAATAGTAAAAATGTATAAATAATTCAACAAGAATAATAACATGGTATATCCATAATCAAGAAGGAATAATGTCACAAGAAACATCATCATCAATGTCGTAGATCCCATTACTAATAAAAATATCCTTGGAGTATCTTCATCAACACAACCACCTTTAAAAATATAAACATAATTCATCATCATCTGGCCCATAATACACTCATCTTGTCTCCAACCTATCAACTCATGGATTCTCCTATTAAGACTAGTAGCGAGATGGTAGGATCACCCTCTCGCTAAGTGCAGGAACATGGGTATGAAACCACACCTATAATATATCATAAATAATAATTCCATTTAACCACAACCACATCACCATGTATCTATATATACATAGACACAACATTATACATACACAAGTAAATTGATACAGTCACCAAAATTCCAACATTTCCCAACCATCTATTGATAGGGCAATGTAAACATGTAGGACATCAACTTTGTGCCCTCCTTATTCCAAGTACATTCCCTATCAAAATGAACTCATACTATATATTAGGTTATCATGAACATGTAGAATATCATAATTTTTCCTCACCTTACCATGCACACCCACATTATGAACCTAATTATCCCCCCCCCCACCACCACCACTAATCATCGCCTCTAGTGCACTATAACTACAATCCATCCTAGCCCATGTATATATACCAACCCAAATCCATTATAGGACATAGAAAATATGTAACAACTGTGAACCACAACATCCCATAAATATAAGTTTCATTATATTTTTCATTCCCCCATAGTCACTTCCATCGTATACCAATAATAGCATATAATAAGGAATAATTTTAATGTAATAATATCATCACATGCACAACTAACACCGGGTAAGGAAGAAGGCCACAAAATCAATGATTCACTTTCACCATATTAGTCCCATAATATGATTTACAATTTTACTAAATATCATTGAATTAATTTTGTCATTCATTAACTCCCTCCCATTTCTAACAGTCCATATTAAACATGTCCCATAAGTATCATACAATAAGTACAATAATTCATATACAAAATTCTTCCATTAAATTACCAACATTAATTGATTAACCATTTTAAGGGTATTTACACTCAAGAAATCACTTCAAAGTATAATTTCACGACATGAATGGAATTCCAATCAAAATACTCATTAGCCTATATTACAATCCATTATCATATTCATGTGATTAATATTTTTAAATCGATACATGGTTTTCAATGGTAGTAATAACATAAAACAATGGTAATAGGAATTGATCATGGAATTAAATACATTAAGAATTTATAAAACTCCTACCATATATTTAATTCCATCCAAATTCCTAATTCCCATATAATTCATTATTCTTTTTAACAAAACATGTATTTAGTTTCCTAATTTTTTATATTAACCCATGAATTAGTATCATCGAAAATCAAGGGAAAACAAATCAAACCACAGTACACAAAGTATAAAGAATCAATTTCAGTATTTTAGACCTAGAATTTATATTTTAGAGAACCCCTTCATCCGATATAATGTTTAATAAATTGTCTATTTATGGAGGTGATGAGGTTCATAGGTGAAAAGAGCAACAACAACAAGAAAATCACATTAGAAACACATTAGTCGATAAGAATCAACCCATGAAAATATCATGAAAATCATAAACAACATGAATGAAACCATACCCTCTTTCTAGGATTCATTTGATCACTGACCATATATAATTAACTTTAATTTTCTATTAAAGGTTGGTTTTTATATGTTCTCTCTTTTTTGATAAACTAAAACAAGAATAAATCATGGTATAATATGTAGTAGAAGAAAAAAATAGATCATATTAAATGTAGAAGATAAAAGATAAGCCTTGAGATCCCTTAACTCAATCAGTGCTTCACCAACTGAAATATGAAGATGAGGTGAAGATAGAACACCAAAATTACTAGAACCACACTAAAGAGAGATCAAAAACCTTGAACATACAACCCACTATCCACCTCCAGCTATAAAATCACCCAAACCAGTCATTTCCAAAACTATATGCCCCTCTAGAAAAATAATAATATAGTAACAAGGAAGATATCTAAGGTGGAAAGTGGGAGAACTCACCTAGAATCACCAATTATGGATATCCCAAGGATAGAGTTGAAGGATGATGAAAGGGACTGAAAGACTTCCTAGGGATGTACTAAGATCACTCAAGAACCTGAAGAAAATGTATAAGATTGATTGGGTTTGGTTTAGGAATTTATAGTAAATCCAAAAATTAGAATGTCATGATGTAACAAACTACACCACTCTCCAAAATCCAGATGTGGAGCATATTCAACGGTGCAAGGAAGAAGACTATTCCATAAAGGAGTAGGTTAAAACCATGTTCAAGAAATATGGTGTTCTATAAGGTGGGATACTATTAACCCATAAAAGAGACCACACCTTTGGAGAACCACCACACCATATAATTCTAAATTAAAAGTAGAAGGCTATTCCATGGCTCGGTTCCAAAACACAGTGACCCCAAAATAGGAATAATCAATAATACTCCACTTCATGATCTCTAAACCATAGGGAATCCATCATGATAGAGATGATATATTAAAGTGTCATCCATGGTGCAACTTATGTTCCACATTAAAGCTACCAAATGATAAAAGAAATCCCCAAAACTCCCAACAAATAACCTACAAGACTCCATGCCATATCCCAATGCCCCATGCTATAGTGATACCAAAATCAGAAAAACCACCAAAACTCCTATCTGGAAACCTCTATTCCATAGTACTCTACCTTATACCATAAAGACCATCTATATGGTGCATAAAACACAACCACACCATAAGAAACTCTATCCATAACCTCTACTCCAATATCTACCCTTCACCCTCAAATCTTATAACCTAATATACAACACCTAAAAAAATAAAGTAATGGGATTAGAATTTTCATACCATTACATTAGAAAACGGTAAAATTATTCTCATCCTTGAGAATAAAAAACAAATCCTTGGATGAATACAAGAACTACAAAAACACTCCCTTAGAATATACCACTAAAAAAGAATCAACCTAAAATTAACAAACTCATTAAGAGTCGTACCATGTTCCTCCAACAAAAAATCACCCAAAAATCCTCATGAATATTGGAGATGTCTCTCAAAAAAAGAAACACAATAAAATGAATCCAAAGTGGAACCATTATTTTCACTCATGTCCAAATTTTCCCAACCACTCCTTCTACCTAAACCAATTTCCAATATTTCAATACCTTGGTAAAAAAATTTCTCAACTCATTAAAATATTTTATTTGATTTAAAATGTGAAGATACAAAAAATTTCATGAAAGTATTGATACATAAATTTTACAAATAGTTCGACATAGTTTGAAAAGAAAATCAAAATCCATTACAAGGTTTTAGTGGCAGGAGAAAAACTCAACAAAGACATTTTTCATATATTAACTCTCCAATTAATACCAGTCTATGTACTAAATCTCATATTGATGGTTACCCACAACATTACATTAGAAATAGATCAGCTCGCTAGATATAGCACACCTCAAACCACTCAACCCCATTGCACCAAGATAATCCCTAGCCTTATTAGAATACCTCACTCTACCCATCTATGAAGATCGAGACATATAAACTAATGTATACAAATATTTCTTTTCCAACCACTCAATAGGGATCTTCACAAGATCTCTCCATTATATACAAACCTTTCTCTATGATCCCTAACCTATCAATCACTACTTCCCCATATATAAAATGAAAAAGAATAATGAATCATTGAATCACCCCTCTAAGTGTGAATTTAAAAAGTTTCACTTGTCCTCACACCTTGGGTAGAAAATGAAGAAACCAAGTAGTTAAGGCTTGAAAAAAAAATCAAAGCTATGCACACTCTCGACCCCCTAATAAAGATCATAAAGCTCTGTCAGATGATCATTCATATTCACTCAAGAAAGGAATTTTTTTGAATAATTCATGAAATTTACCCCAAGATATCTCTCATGGATCATTGTAATTCATCTCTAATTATCTTTGAGGTACTTTTATAAATGATCCAACTTCTATAGAAACTCATAATTCATATAGGGTGTTCACCAACCCAAAATCAACCTCAACCTCCTATAACCAATCCTCAGTATTAGGGATAGAAGATATACTAAAGAACATTATCAATTTTTGACAATATAATGTTAGTAAGGTTGTATCCCAAGATATCTCCTCCCTTCCATGCCCCAAACCTCAATGGTGTTTTCATGATATAACTTCAAACCAGGTAATAACAAAGTTAGAATAAGTAACACAAGCTTGTAAATTAACACTCAAGGAGTATCATCACATAACAAGAATCATCTAAATCCAAGACCATACTCTTCATATAACTCTTCTACACCATACCCACACACAACTACATCACCATCTTCTATCAAGAATAATGTTTCACCATTTCACATCAGCCACAAGTCACTTTTCTTACACATAACAATTCACACCAATGTTCATCCTCTATAAAACCCATTCTAGTGGTCACCATTATAATTGCACAAAACCTAATAATCCCATAAAAGATGACAAACTATCATTGTCTCAAGCACACAAATCAAGGAGACTTAATTTTTTTATCAATATATTGTCCACTTTGGGTGGCCCTTACTTACCTACATGATTTTCAAACGTGTCATGAATATAACATGTCTTGATGTGGTAGGGATTTCTATCTATTCATATGATTGGAGATGTAAAACACATTACCAAAAAATATCAATCACAAAAATCACACACAATGGGATACAAAAAGTATTCACTTATTTATAACACTTTAGAGATGGAAAATAAGATCATTTTCATCAATTTCAAGGTTTTACTAATATCATTTTCATTTTCAACATTATGTGGTTAACTTTATATAAAAGGAGGTTTCTTCCATAAATATAACCATATCAGAAAATATATTCATATAAAGGATACATGTTCACAATCAATAAGAAACATCAACTAAGTGTTAACTTCACACAGTTACAAATTAAGAAAAAATAGTTTCATGGATTTAACTTTATTACGGATCAACATCTTATTAAATATTCTTTAAAACATCAATTTATATTTTTGAAAAAAAATTATAGAAAACCTCATAAATACTTAAATGAAATCAATCAATAGTCAGTTCTATAATGAAAAAACACTCAACATTTTCAAATCATTTCCAAGGAACCATAATGCATTGTTTGTGAGTAACTCCAAAATGTGGACAAGTTAAAGACAAAAACTTTACATTTTCTGGTACTAGAAATCAGGCTTGTCATACTTAAACTAAAAATTTGATTTATAAGAAACTTGGTTCCAAAGTAATAAAAATGGAACATGATACATTCTCTTACATCTTGTAATCCATTCCCAGATGAGACATTTTGTAAACATTTTTTCAAGAAGGTCACGTGATTTTAAATTTCAAAATAAAATTTTCTTTTCAATATCAAAATAAAATTGCACAAGTTGTATCAATATGTGTCATGATTTACATGATTAACTAAATATTCTTTAAATATTTCATCACTCAATGAAACATTCTTGTACACTATAATTAAGGTAATAATATTTTACTTCCATATTTAAATAAAAAATGATCATTGCATAAAATTATTTAATATTCAACATACTAAAGTTGATAGATACTTAATATTTACATACTATAAATTTCATTAAAATTTTTACAAATTTTATAAACTTTAGAAATTTATCTTATAAAAAACTAATCATGGATTAACATGTGAGGCATAATTATTTCAGAACTATAAATTTTTTTCGATATTGAGAAGAATAAGTTCAATAGGTTACCACAAAGAATGCTAATAAATTTAAAATAATTTAAAACAAAAAAAGTAAAATATTACAATAAATCCCTAAAATATGACAGCTTTATATTATTATTAGAAGATAAAACATCGCATTACATTCATATTTTAATGTTCAATATATGGGTGTAAAAAATCTAGTATAATAATGCTCTAAACCATGCATGGAAGATGAGACAAATTTTTTTATTTTGAAAACCTTCAAATTGTTAATGGTTATCACTAATAATTTCTATCTTTATGAAAAAATCAGGAATAAAAAGACTCGAAAAAATTCAACCTTACAAATAAATTTCAACACATGCATGCAACATATAAATGGATTATTACTAAAAAATACTATCAAGTCAAAAATGGAGGGGAAGTTATTCATATAAAATTTCATAAATTGAAATGAATTATAATTAATCATGATGTTAATTTTTTGGGAATTATATAATTAAAATAACAAAAAGTAAAATTTATAATAAATTCATAACACATTCTTATGATACATCATGAATAAAAAAATGCATGACATATCAACTTACACAAGAACCAGAATACTGTTAAGCATGGTTTTAAAACAATTAATTTCATTATGTCAGTATGAAATATACTCAAGTAATATGTTTTGTAAATGTTTTAAAATTTTAGATGTTACTCACAAAATAAACATTAAAAATTCTTCAGTAATGATCTTGAAAATTCATAAAATAGGTTAGCATGATATTCTCTTTAACAATGGAGACAAAAATCAATTTATGAAGGAAAATGTAATAAAAGGGAAGGAAATAACACATTTCAAGTCTCAATAAGTTCTAAAAAATAGTGCATGTTAGTTATTCACCAGTTTACTCTTTTATTTCAGGTTTTGTGACTGATTCAACAAAAAAATAGTTCATTGGAAACTACAATACGATCACGATTATATAATCATGCATAAATATTAAAGATGTAAATGATAATACAATTAATGACCATGATTCTTGTACCTATCCATAATAAAAACCTTAAATATTATTACTTCCACCTAAACATGTTCATTTGGTTTTCAATGTCCTTAAATGGAATCAGAGGGGGCAACAAAATATATGTTTATTAGTCACTCTCCATGGTATATGTCATTTTCTAGGCATGAGTTTCATTATTTACATATAAATTCCATGTAGTCATCACTTATGCTTAACTCCAATCTCTAACATATCTATCAACCTACACCTTTGATAACACTTTTTCATGACCTTGTTCATCTAAATGTAGCCCTCCTAGACCAGTAATGAAATAAGATAGATAATGTCCCCTGAGTCCCACCTCCAGTAGGCCCCAGTTTGGTGACTAGTACTTAGGGAATAAAAATATCACCTATGGAATGAATTTCCCTCAATAATAAATATAGGATCAGAATATAGAGTGATTAAACACCAATTAAATTATATATAATAAAAGAAATTGTAACACCCCGAGCTTCCACGATACGCTTCTCATTCAATAATGCAATGGCTTGTATTATACGCAACTTCGAGTTCTAAAACACCGCGACTAATCAAAGTAGCCGTTATGAATAGTAATAACCACTTTTTAAAATTATAGAAATTTTATATTTCAAAATGGACTTCATTTTTGGATTCAGAATATCGAAATTAGCCTATGTTGAATTTTTGGTATTTTTCTGAGAACTTTTAATTTTTTATGAATAGTGAAAAATACTTAAAAACAACCTTTTTAATCAAAATAATTTATAGTGATAAATTATACTATTTAGTGGTTTTAAAGTATAATTAGAATATATTTTTACCATTTTATCCAATGTTGGTCATTATAATTAATTTAACATTGAAATTTGACATAAACAATTGCCAATCTTTTGATATAAATTGTTTCTTAACAACAAGCTATTTGTTGTGATAGCGGGAATTAATTATAAAATTAATTAATGCAACTTATATTTTTGGAATTTTATAAAATGGACATCATTTTTGAATTCGGAATATCAATTATAGCTTAGGGTGAAATTTTGGCATTGTTCTGAAAAACTTCAATTTTTGATGAATAGTGAAACCACTAAGTGGTAGTTAAATAACTGATTTTTCGTTTAAATGAAATATTACCACTTCTGTGATTTGTTTTTCAAAAATCCGACATACATGGTTGTCATTAAGAAGTAAAATGTGGTTCAATGAGATTAAAATAATTTTTTGGTGAATAGTAACTTTTAAGTTCTTAATCGCGATTAGAGGTAATTAGTGTAGTTTAAGGTAAAAATAATGTTTTAATAATATGAGATGAGCTTGACACTTGTCCTACTCCTATTGGATGATTCATGGCCGACCAATAAAATCCATGGGTCAACTTGGGGACCCCATTGAGCCACTTTGGTTGGAAAATGACATAAATACCTTTTATTTAATGTTAAAGTAAAAAAAGACACAAACATAAAATGTTTTACTAAAACAATTTTTACATGGGGTTATACAAGTCATATTTTTTACTATAAATAGTCATTGGAAAGATAAAAAGATTTCCTACATCATAGTTTTTTTTATAATTTTTAGACATTAAATAAAGTAAATTATTTATGACATAATTATGATGCATCGATGACCTCATTATTTAACAATTTAAATAAAATGAGAAGATAATGTAAAATCCAAGGCATACACTTGTCCAAAGCCTATTGGATGAAACGATTTCGAACCCTTATCACCTTAGCCTCTAATTATACAAGTTTGGGACCTTTAGAGTCCGAAAAGCATTGTATAATAGAATAACATTTCATTACTTTCCAAAAGTGCCCCTCCTCTCCACTTATAAAAGGCCCCCACCACTCCCACCTTATTCACACCTTCAAGCCATTTGGCTCGGACAACCTCTTCCCAAATACTCTCCCAACTTCCCCCTCTTACTCCTAGAAGCATCACTTTGGTCAGAACTCTTCCCAAGGAAGCCTTTGGCTCAAATCAAAAAGAGTTACCCGATTTTGAGGTAATGTCTTCTCTAATGTTGTTTTGTTTTATTTTTCTTCTCCAACCCCCTAAACTCTTTTTATTCATTTCTTTTGTAAAAACACCAGTATCCTCAATATACTAGGATGTTTTTATAAGAAGGATTCGAGCTACACTTACACACACCTGCATCTAATGGTTAAAGAACATACGGTTTCTGTGGATGGCGAATTTCTGCCTCACGAAATGATGATTGTTCAACACTCATATAACACCTTCAAAGGTGACCATTAAGATGTCACTATATTTATATATGATATATAATATGTTTATGTTTTACTTATTCTTCTGTATTTCTCATTTATGGCATACTTTATGATTTCCATTATGGGTAAACGCGATAATTTCATTTTAGGAAGTGCGGACTACCGCCCCCTCAAAGTGATTTGAATCGTTAATGCCATATGTGGGATGTATAAAGGATGGAGTAAATGGTATTATACACTATATTATACTGGAATTATATTATAAATTTATATCATTATGATTTAATTCCATTAAATACGAAATAGAAATGAAAGTAGCGTTCATGTGTACGTACGGCTTACCGTCTCCATGAACGGTGCATTTCATTTCTTACCTCTAAATGTTACGTAATATTATAAATGAATTTATATACTGTATATATAAGATATATATGATATCTAAATCATGAATATAATTCTGGATATAATGGATATTTCACCACATGAACAACTTGTAATTATAAGAATTTTATTTTTGACTCAAGTACCTAAGATCGATAAAACGACCGTTATTAACTTAAATAATTACAGAATGTTCATATCATTGTAATAAGTGATATAAAAAGGATAATGAAATTGAAAATGGTTCTTAATAAGGTATATATTAACTCTAGTTTATTATTCAGGAGGTTAAAGAATGGTTGAGTCAAGTCGGACACGAGGTAAGGGAATTTCATAACCCAACTTCCATTCTTTGGGTTAATCTCCTACTTTCAAATTATGTCATGATATTATTATGTCGTATATTGTATTTATACTTTATTTATGTGTACATATAGTGAATACACATAATAGATATATTTTATTTAAAAATGATCTTTTTAAGGGACTTCGTCTTAATCTCCATTCGTTGAGGCATATTTTTTTTTATACACAAATTTATTTTGTACAGTGTATAAACCCCTTTGACTTTTATGTTTATTCAAAAGAAATCTTTTTTATACGAAGCGTTTTGCTAAACGACAAAAGAGAATGTTTTTATTTCCGTACTTATGTGGCGACAATGACTTCTCTGCCACCGTGACCATTATTTGAGTTTTGGCTTCCTCTATAAGCCATCATTTTTTTTAATGAAAAATAAATACAAAGTTTTAACTTTCTTTTATTTTGGTATTGAAAATGGTTTTGAAAGCATTTTTATTATATCAATGTGTTGTATTGATATCTTGTGATTGAAATGTGGAAATGTTATGTTTCCTTTATGCATGTTTTATGTGATACGATTATGTTATGGTTTATGATATGTTTAAACTTATTCATATAAGGAATGTATTGGACTTAATAAGTGACGGGTGGAGCCCGCTATAGCTCCTCGATGCATCGGTAGGTCTCATGAGACAACTAGACGTGGAATTGGCCGAGGCCCTTTCCCAATTTGATTTATGGTTTTGGCTAGGCCTTAATCATTTTAGACGTCTTGGCCGAGGCCTTGACAAAATGTTTCAGAATGTCTGGCATTATACATTCCCTCATTATGAAAGTGGTTAATGATATTTCATGTGATTATTCGACCAGTAGAATATCCATGTGAATAAGTAAATGGCATTATCTCATTTTACTTTTTCCATATTATGTTGATGTTCAAGTTTAAAAGGCTTTTGTTTTAGTTATACATTTCCTTAAATGTTTATGTTTATTTATGAAAGCTTCCGCAATATTGTTATCCTTACTGAGCATCTGAGCTCACCCCTTTCAATGATTTAATATTTTCCAGGATGTGAAGAAGTATTTTAGGAATGACATGCAGGTATAGTCAGAAGAGGATATGAGTGTGGACTATGAAGACTTTGTTATTGTAGTTTTTCACCTTATGTTGTAATGTAACATTTATGAATGTATCTAGTGTTTCCAAGGCTACTAAACTAATCGGTCTTTCGAGAATTGATCTTTTGTGATCATGCCAATGTTACGAAGTAATGCACCGAATCTGGGTAGCTGGGGTCGGGGCATTACAGTTGGTATCAGAGGCAGTTTAGTACTAACCTTGGAAGCTAGATTTAGATAAACTCTGATTAGAGCACATAGCCCGAAGATAGACTTTGAGGATTAGTATAGAAGAACTTCCTAGAATTTTGGTATTGTAGAGATGTTGTGAGTTTTCCGAGCAATACATCCTTATCTGGATACGAGCAGGTAGAGGCGGCTCTGGCACAGATGTACCTAGGGGTAAAACTCGAAAACACCGCTTTGAGCTAGACTCAAACGGGAACTGGTGCACGACAACGGGCCTTGCTGCACTCTTGGTTACGACACTCCCGGGGGATATGCTTAGGATAATTCTCATTTTCTTTACAAACCACTATGAAGGGTTATGAGTATATACTTCCTCAAAGAAAAAATTTTTATGGATTATATCCATAAATAGTTCAATTTATGTTAAGTATCTTACAAGTATGGAATTATGTATTTTGATTCATAAACTAATCTAGTTTATGCCATTGTATAGAAATGGCGCCTAGTGGAAGGAATGGAAACCGTATCAATGCACGCACTCCATGTAGGGATTTCCCTCCTTCTCAAGATAATTATTGTGGAGCTGGAGATACAACTGGTGCTGATCAACTTATTACCATACTGGGACAACTCACTCAGGTTATGAATAATAACCTTACTCGTATGGAGCACCCTGATCCGCAACGTGGAGGATCAATGTTAGACCGCTTCATGAGGCAACAACCACCAACATTTAATGGGGGTAAAAATCCATTAGTATCTGAGCAATGGATAAACTCCTTAGAGAAAATATTCCATGCCTTGGGGAGTAGTGAAAGGGAGAAGGTTATCATGGCAGTTTACCGCCTCACTGGAGATGCCGATCAGTGGTGGTCGCTGATTCAAAACACAAAGGAAGATGATGACGTATTGAATATGGAATGGAGGGAGTTCAAAGAGCTTTTCCTAGAAAAATACTATCCTCGTGACCATCGAGCAGATATGGAAAGACAATTTTTGAGTCTGAGACAAAAGGAGGATGAGAATGTCGCAAAGTATGAGGCCAACTTTACAAGGTTAGCGAGGCATGCTGCAGATTATATACGTAACCCAAGAAGTAATATTGACCGTTTCTTTGATGGGTTAAAACCATTTCTCCGTCGAGCTTTAGTATCACAAACCTTCTCTTCATACAATGATATTGTGTCATGTGCTATCAAGACGGAAAAGGAATTCTCTAAGTCTCATGACTTTAAAGCAAAGCAAGAAAAGAAGAGAACGGTGGAACAAGAGACGGATAAAGGGAAAAAGGGGAAGAAGGATTTTCCATTATGTGATAATTGTGGGAATAATCACCCTGGTACTTTCCTAAAAGGAATGGGAGTTTGTTATAAATGTGGAGAAAAAGGTCACCAGGCGCGTCATTGCAAGGGAAAGAAAGAGGCTATCAATGTTGAATGCTACAATTGTAGGGAAATGGGGCATTATGCAAATGAATGTACTAAGCGTCAGGGAAACTTACCTCGGAAAAGGCCAAGGGATCAAGGACAATCTTATGCTGTTACTACAGTTGAAGCGGAATAATTAATGTATTGGTGCTTTTGGACTCATGGATTATATTCTGGTTATTAGAATAATGTGATATATATATAAGGATTGTACTGCAGTACTTGTTGTTTTAGTAAGGTTTTAATATAATGAAGGTAATAATATTTTTAGTATGTGACAATAAGAGAAACTTTACTTTGTTTATGGAATCTGATAAATTGATTTTGGAATATAGAGACCTTTTAGAAAAAGTCTGGACGGAGGTATTTTGGATAACTATAAAGGTTGGAGTGGATTAAGTTGATCTTTGGATAGTATTGTTTAAGGTTAAAACATTTTTGAATATTATTTTTGAAATACTACAATACTATAGTTTTAGGAAAAGGACAACCTGCAGGGTGGGGCATAACCCGTCGCGTCGGACAAAGCTGCAGGAATCGAACCCACAACCATAGTGCGACAGGCCTTTATTTCCTACCACTAGCCTACAGGAAGTCCCTGGTTATTACAAAATAATTTTACTAATATAAATGGTATGTGTTAAAATTTGAACCTTATACAATTAGGATAAGTATAATATTTTTGAGTTCTATTATCTTTTTGAGTGAAAGATGAGTTGAAGGCTGAAACTCTAATTGTCAAGCATAAATATATATATATACCTATCTCTTATTCAATGAATAAATTAATTCTTAAACTTTAGTAAAGGGATATTAAAACAAAAAATTTGTTATCCTAATACCTTATGTCTTGTTGAACTGATGATATTTTAAATCAACATAGATTGAAGGCTTTGAGGCCCTCAATTTGACAGTTGATTATGATTGATGACCTCAATCACTCCCTACAAATATTTATGTTTTTCCTCCAATTATATGTCTCTAATTTCCACCAATGTTCTCCTTATCGAGATCATAATTTGGTGGTGACTTTCTTATTTCCATTTCCCTCTTATTAAGGCTAAATTTTATTAATCTTATTTCCGATGTGGGTTTTTCACAAAGCTATTTTCTCTTTTTAACCTTTTATTTTTAAAGAAAGAATTTCAAATTGCGAGGACGCAATTTATTGAAGGAGGGGAGAATGTAACACCTCGAGCTTCCACGATACCCTTCTCATTCAATAATGCAATGGCTTGCATTGTACGCAACTTCGACTTCTAAAACACCGCGACTAATCAAAGTAGTCGTTATGAATAGTAATAACCACTTTTTAAAATTATAGAAATTTTATATTTCAAAATGGACTTCATTTTTTGATTCGGAATATTGAAATTAGCCTATGTTGAATTTTTGGTATTTTTCTGAGAACTTCTAATTTTTTATGAATAGTGAAAAATACTTAAAAACAACCTTTTTAATAAAAATAATTTAAAGTGATAAATTATACTATTTAGTGGTTTTAAAGTATAATTAGAATATATTTTTACCATTTTATCCAATGTTGGTCATTAGAATTAATTTAACATTGAAATTGGACATAAACAATTGCCAATCTTTTGATATAAATTGTTTCTTAAAAACACGCTATTTGTTCTGACAGCGGGAATTAATTATAAAATTAATTAATGCAACTTATATGTTTGGAATTTTGTAAAATAGTCATCATTTTTGAATTCGGAATATCAATTATAGCTTAGGGTGAAATTTTGGCATTGTTCTGAAAAACTTCAATTTTTGATGAATAGTGAAACCACTAATTGGTAGTTAAATAACTGATTTTTCGTTTAAATGAAATATTACCACTTCTGTGATTTGTTTTTCAAAAATAAGACATGCATGGTTGTCATTAAGAAGTAAAATGTGGTTCAATGAGATTAAAATAATTTTTTGGTGAATAGTAACTTTTAAGTTCTTAATCGCGATTAGAGGTAATTAGTGTAGTTTAAGGTAAAAATAATGTTTTAATAATATGAGATGAGCTTGACACTTGTCCTACTCCTATTGGATGAGTCATGTCCGACCAAGACAATCCATGGGTTAACTTGGGGACCCCATTGAGCCACTTTAGTTGGAAAATGACATAAATACCTTTTATTTAATGTTAAAGTAAAAAAAGACACAAACATAAAATGTTTTACTAAAACAATTTTTACATGGGGTTATACAAGTCATATTTTTTACTATAAATAGTTATTGGAAAGATAAAAAGATTTCCTACATCATAGTATTTTTTTTATAATTTTTAGACATTAAATAAATTAAATTATTTATGACATAATTATGATGCAGCGATGACCTCATTATTTAACGATTTAAATAAAATGAGAAGATAATGTAAAATCCAAGGCATACACTTTTCCAAAGCCTATTGGAGGAAGCGATTTCGAACCCTTATCACCTTATCCTAGAATTATACAAGTTTGGGACCTTTTGAATCCGAAAAGCATTGTATAATAGAATAACATTTCATTACTTTCCAAAAGTGCCCCTCCTCTCCACTTATAAAAGGCCCCCACCACTCCCACCTTATTCACACCATCAAGCCATTTGGCTCGGCCAAACTCTGCCCAAAAACTCTCCCAACTTCCCCCTATTACTCCTAGAAGCCTCACTTTGGGCAGAACTCTTCCCAAGGAAGCCTTTGGCTCAAATCAAAAAAGAGTTACCCGATTTTGAGGTAATGCCTTCTCTACTGTTGTTTTGTTTTATTTTTCTTCTCCAACCCCATAAACTCTTTTTATTCATTTCTTTTGTAACAACACCAGTATCCTCAATATACTAGGATGTTGTTATAAGAAGGATTCTAGCTACACTTACACACACCTGCATCTAATTGTTAAAGAACATACGGTTTCTGTGGATGGTGAATTTCTGCCTCACGAAACGATGATTGTTCAACACTCATATAACACCTTCAAAGGTGACCATTAAGATGTCACTATATTTATATATGATATATAATATGTTTATGTTTTACTTATTCTTCTGTATTTCTCATTTATGGCATACTTTATGATTTCCATTATGGGTAAACGCGATAATTTCATTTTAGGAAGTGCGGACTACCGCCCCCTCAAAGTGATTTGAATCGTTAATGCCATATGTGGGATGTATAAAGGATGGAGTAAATGGTATTATACACTATATTATACTGGAATTATATTATACATTTATATCATTATGATTTCATTCCATTAAATACGAAATAGAAATGAAAGTAGCGTTCATGCGTACGTACGGCTAACCGTCTCCATGAACGGTGCATTTCATTTCTTACCTCTAAATGTTACGTAATATTATAAATGAATGTATATAATTTATATATAAGATATATATGATATCTACATCATGAATATAATTTTGGATATAATGTATATTTCACCACATGAACAACTTGTAATTATAAGAATTTTATTTTTGACTCAAGTACCTAAGATCGACAAAACGACCGTTATTAACTTAAATAATTACGGAATGTTCATATCATTGTAATAAGTGATATAAAAAGGATAATGAAATTGAAAATGGTTCTTAATAAGGTATATATTAACTCTAGTTTATTATTCAGGAGGTTAAAGAACGGTTGAGTCAAGTCGGACACGAGGTAAGGGAATTTCATAACCCAACTTCCATTCTTTGGGTTAATCTCCTACTTTCAAATTATGTCATGATATTATTATGTCGTATATTGTATTTATACTTTATTTATGTGTACATATAGTGAATACACATAATAGATATATTTTATTTAAAAATGATCTTTTTAAGGTACTTCGTCTCAATCTCCATTCGTTGAGGCATATTTTGTTTTATACACAAATTTCTTTTGTACAGTGTATAAACCCCTTTGACTTTTACGTTTATTCAAAAGGAATCTTTTATATACGAAGCATTTTGCTAAATGAAAAAAGGGAATGTTTTTCTTTCCGTACTTATGTGGCGACAACGACTTCTCTGCCGCCGTGACCATTATTTGAGTTTCGGCTTCCTCTACAAGCCATCATTTTTTTTAATGAAAAATAAATACAAAGTTTTAACTTTCTTTTATTTTGTTATTGAAAATGGTTTTGAAAGCATTTTTATTATATCAATGTGTCGTATTGATATCTTGTGATTGAAATGTGGAAATGTTATGTTTCCTTTGTGCATGTTTTATGTGATACGATTATGTTATGGTTTATGATATGTTTAAACCTATTCATATGAGGAATGTATTGGACTTAATAAGTGACGGGTGGAGCCCGCTATAGCTCCTCGATGCATCGGTAGGTCTCGTGAGACAACTAGACGTGGAATTGGCCGAGGCCCTTTCCCAATTTGATTTATGGTTTTGGCCGAGGCTTTAATCATTTTAGACGTCATGGCCGAGGCCTTGACAAAATGTTTCAGAATGTCTGGCATTATACATTCCCTCATTATGAAAGTGGTTAATGATATTTCATGTGATTATTCGACCAGTAGAATATCAATGTGAAGAAGTAAATGGCATTATCTCATTTTACTTTTGCCATATTATGTTGATGTTCAAGTTTAAAAGGCTTTTGTTTTAGTTATACATTCCCTTAAATTTTTATGTTTATTTATGAAAGCTTCTGCAATATTGTTATCCTTACTGAGCATCTGAGCTCACCCCTTTCAATGATTTAATATTTTCCAGGATGTGAAGAAGTATTTTAGGAATGACATGCAGGGATAGTCAGAAGAGGATATGAGTGTGGACTATGAAGACTTTGTTATTGTAGTTTTTCACCTTATGTTGTAATGTAACATTTATGAATGTATCTAGTGTTTCCAAGGATACTAAACTAATCGGTCTTTCGAGACTTGATCTTTTGTGATCATGCCAATGTTACGAAGTAATGCACCGACTCTGGGTAGCTGGGTTCGGGGCGTTACAGAAATGTATACCTTTCCCAATCCCAAATGAAATTATATGAAAAAATGAAATACATCTAACATAATGAAAGATGAGTATTCTTGCTTCACTCCAGCTACCCAAATAGTATCTCCCAACAATGGTGGTCTATCCTGAAAACACTAGAAAACTGTGGTGGGGTGAGAACATGGGAGTACTCAATAAGATAATCCCTCTAAATATATCAACACCAATGTGAAGTAAATATAAAAGAATAAGATTGAGTGAAATCATTCAAGGAAGTTAAATAATGGAAACATATTAGTAAGGCATAAAGAATAAAAAAGGAATATTTATAAGATAGAAATCATGAAGTCACAAGAAACACCATCATCAATGTCACAGCTCCTATCACTACTACCAATATCCTCAAAGTATCTCCATCACCATAACAACCATTAAAACTATCATAATTATTCCACCTCCTTGAGCCTAGAATATATTCATCATGGCTCTGACCTATCAACTTGGGGGTTCTCCCACAAAAAACCAATGGTGAGCTAGTTGGATCACCCACTCACTAAGTGTAGGGAAACAAGTATAAAACCACACCAAAAAACATATCAACAATCATCATTATATATATCCATAATTCGATCACCACATCTCTATATATCCACATCCACATCCACATCACCACAAATTTTTAACCACATCATTGTAGTTACATCAATTTCACCATTTTCCACCCATATATTTATGGATAAACGTAAACATTAATGACATAAAACCCATCCCACCACCCTATGTGTACATCCCCTATCAAGACAATCCCATTCTATATAGTAGGGTACCTTGAAAATGTAGATCATCTACTTCATCCCCCCATCCATGTAAAACCTCCACTATAAACCACCTCTTCCCCCATTTCAATCATCATCTCTAGTGCACTATAACCACAATCCATTAAATCAGGTGTGTATATACCAACCTTGATCCATTACAACCCCTAAAAAGTATACAAACACTACTAACCATTATAACCCAGGAAGATAGGTTTCACTGCATCTTCCATTCCCCCACAACTACTTCCATCATATAACAATAGTAGCGTATAACAAGCAACACATTTTAGGGCATAAAATCATTACAATCACAACCAACACCGGGTATGGAAGAAAGAAAAATAATCCATATTTAACCTAAACCATATTAATTCTACAACATCAATTACTATTTTAAATAACATCATTAAATTAACTATTACATTCCTTAAATCCTACCGATGTTTAACAATCCATACACAACATATCACACAATATACATACAACAAAGACAGAAATACATACACAACATTATTCCCTTAAATTACCCATATTAAGTGATTAACCAATTTAAGTGTATTTCCACACAATACATCACTTTAAAGAATAAGTTCGCAACATGAATGACATGCCAATCATGAAAATAATCATCTTGAATTTAAATCAATTATTATATTCAATTGATTAATCCATTTATGAGGGATACATAGTTTTCAATAGAAAAATAACATAAAACCACATCAATAGGAATTAAACGTGGAATTAAATACATCATAAATTATAAACAACTCTATTTATCTTTAATTGCATCCCAATATTCAATTCCTTGAGAATTAATTCTTCTTATTAACAAAACATGTATTTAGTTTTCTTATTACCCTCATTAACCCATGAACTACACTCACCCAAAATTGAGGGAAAATAAATCAAACCATAGAAAAACAAGTATAAAAAATAAATTTCATAATTTTAAATACATAATTTGGATTTTAGTAAACCCCTTCATCCTTTACCAATTTTATGCAATTATCCATTTATGAAGGTGATATGGTTCATAGGTGAAAAAAAAATACAATCACAAAAGTAACACAGTAGTCAATAATAATCAACCCATGGTAATATAATGAAAATAAAAAACTATGTGAAACAACCCATACCCTATTTCCACACTTCATTTAATCAGTTGCTGTCTTTATTTATGATTAATTCTCCATTCACGGTGGGTTTTTATATATTCTCCCCTTTCCCACAAACCAAAGAAATAACAAATCACAGTAGAATATGAGAGAAAAAATTAAACAAGTAAATAAATCATATTAATTAAAGAACATATGATATTAGTCTTGAGATCCCCTACCTCAATCAATGCTTCAAAAATTGTTGCGCCAGGGTGAGGTATAGAGAGGACAACCTAATGAGATCATATTATTCATAAATTTTTGAAATTTTAATTCTTAATTTTCATCTTTTTTAAGTTTTACCACCCACATTTTAAATTATAAAATTCATTTTCTGGAATTTTAATTTTTTAGGAAAATTTTGAAAAATAAATAAAAAAGATACCTATTTTACAATGTATTACGTCTATTAAGTTATTTTACTATGTGTGGAATATGAAATGGAAGAGGAATGTGGTACAAATAAAATAATGTACCCCAACTAGATATCCCTCAACCAATAAGGGAAAGAAATATAATAGTCCTAATAATGGCCCACCATGATAAACTATCCTCAGTAAGGCCATTTAGTTTGGGAAATCCCTTATACGAGTCAGCATAGGATTTTCATCGTCTCAGTTTAGGCACACAAAATTGATGGTCAAGTTGGCTGCTAGATGACTTCCACATCATGTGATTCCATCTAAACAATTAAAATACAGGAAAAAAATAATGAAATATCATAATGGAAAGTAAAGAAAAAAAGAACGGGTTGAATTACTTCCTACCTAAACAGGGGTGACATAAATCTTTCTTCAGCCACGGCTACACCTGAGCGGCTAACTTTAGGATTATATTAGGGTCACGTTTAGGATTTTCCAACTGCATCTACATCGTCTCAGGTCCATCTATTAGGGTTGGCTACACATGTTCATGTTTGGGGATTTATGAAGGTTTGTTCACAGGGGTGTTTTGATACAGCATTTACAGAATGCATTTTTAGAAAGCCTTTCCTAGATCATAGCAGATTGCAGGAGGTCTTCCCATCATCATTTGGGATTCTAGTAGTACCTTTATATGTTAGAAAGAACATCATGTAACCTGACTTCAAATTATACATTGACATCTCTATTGTAAAATTTCCCTTTGAATTGACAATTGAAATTACAAGTTATAATTTTAAAAAGATTCAAAAGAAGAGAACCAAAAATTTTAACTGATTTAAACTAAAAATATCATGTTGTTTTTTTCTGAAAAAAAAATATTGATATTAATTTGAACTTTCCAATTGGAATTTTCATTCTAACAGATCCATAAAAAAATTCAGATGGAAATTTCCAATGAGAATTTCCAATGTGATAGTCCGATGGGAATTTCCAATGGGAATTTTCCTGTGATAAATTTTAGTGGGAATTTCTAGCTCGAATTTCCAGTGCTAATTTCTAGTTTCAATTATAATGAGAATTTCTAGTGTGAATTTCCAATGGAAATTACTACTATGAATTTGAAACAATAATTTCCAATTGGAATTTTCAATAGGATTTTCCAGTGCAAATTTGCAGTATAAATTTCCAGTGCGAATTACTAGTTTGAATTTGAAACTATAATTTCTAATGTGAATTTACACTAGATCCAAAGGAAACACCATTAAACAAATTAAAAACAATAATAATCTAAAACTTTGTGCAGAAAAATTGTATAGCACAAAATGGAAGTAAGGGACCTAAATCTGAAATCTCTACTAGATGTCGAGGCCTTAAATTCATTTGATTTAAATACTATCCAAAATTTGTCTGATTGCTACGTGAGGGAGCATAGCAGTGGGGAAATTACAAACTCAAAGTTAAATGTAGAAATTATAATCAATAGAGATGATGTCCCAAATTTGGAATAAATCACCCCATGTAAAAACATTTCAAAAGAAACTAGTACATGGAGACCAATAATTGGGATGGCTATTAAATCATATTCTGATTCTTATTCATTTTTTATTTCTTATGAAGGAATTATTGGTTTCAGTGTGCGGAAACAATATTTTAAAAAATATAAAAAGGAAAAAATCTTGGTAAGATCAAAATTGTATACATGTAGCAAAGAAGGATGCGGAAGAGAAGACAAATGTGATGTCAATGTAAAAAATTCATGTGCAGAAATAATGACTAATTGTGTATCACAAATGGGAGTCATCTACAAGTCCCATAACTAGTATGAGTGCACAAAATTTGTTAAGAATCATAACCATGATTTACATTCTCCCGAGACCATGCATTTCATGAGGTTAAAAAGATGGATTAGTGATGCACAAGGTGCCGAGTTGGATGTTAATAACAAAGATGGTCTGAAGACCAATGATTAATTTTCACTTGTAATAGTTATTGCAGGTGGCCCTAAAAGTCTTGGATATACACGAGTGGACCAACTGAATTATCTATGGTCCAAAATATAAAGGGACTTGAAACTATGTGATGCTAATGGTATTTTTCAATACCTATAGAATTAATCAAGAGATAACACATCAATCATATACTCAGTGCAACTTGACATGTGTGGTCAAATTAGAAACATTTTTTTGGTTGACCAAAGAATAAAGGTGGATTATGAGTATTTTGGAGACATCATCGTGTTTGACACTACCTTCAACACAAACAAGGATTCTAGGTCTTTGGGATTGTTTGTAGGTATAAATCATCATATGTATATTGTGATTTTTTGTGAATAATTTCTATATGATTAGACTACATACTCATTTAGTTGGTTGTTTAGTAGATTTGTTGATTTCCATGGGGGGGAAAATAAGAGACAATTTTTACAGATCAAGATGCTTATATTTATAAATCCATTGGTTTGACACTGCCTAAAATAAGACACAACCTATTCACTTGGAACCTAATGAAAAATAGAATGGAACACATGGTCTATGTAATTAAAGATGACTCGATAGGGCTGGAAAATTGGAAAAATGCATTTATGGAATTGTAGAGATTTCAAAATTTGAAACAATATGGAATGAGATCCGACTACATTGCAGTTATACAAATTCAACATTGAAAGAAAATATGTAAAAATTCAAAAAATATAGGCTCATTATTTTATGAAAACTGCATTGACATTAGGAATTTGAAGGACATAGTTAAGTGAAAGTTTTAATGGTGTATTAAAGTATTATTTGAATTGTAAACTTGGAGTCTTGGAATTCTTCAAACAATTTGAGTATGTGTTGGAGAAGAATAAGTATTGAGAAATCAAAGATGAATTTGATAGATGGAAAAATCTACCATGTAATCATTCCATATCATCTTAACATGGTTCAAGAAAATCATATGTACACTCAATGAATATTTATATTTTTCCGTATGAACACCAACTATTTGGTTCTTGTTTCCTTAAGTATTGTAATGAAACTATTTCCAAAAAAATGGTATGTTGTGGAAAGAAAAGGTTTGTAAAATGTTTTTATAGTAGAAGTGTACCAAAAATCACCTATAAGAATTTGTTGTACATGTCTAAAATTTGAGAGTTATGGCTATTTGTGTTATAATTCACTGAAAATATTGGAAAGGTTGAATGTGTAGACCTTTACAGAGTTGTATATTTCTGAGAGATGGGCAAGACATGACCATAAAATCCAGTTAGCAGAAATCATATTTAATCATGTTGAAGAGGATACGGTAGAAATAAATTATTAATGTTACCAACTATTTGCACAAATGGAAATAAAGCTTGTAATAAAATACTATGAGTTCGAACAAGGATATAGAATGTGAATGTCAAATCTAAACCATTATGTCTGGGAAATGTAGGATGATAAAAATAATGTACCCTAAAAATGAAGTAAAAAATAATATAACAAGAAAGGTCAACAAAAGTCTAAAACATAATTCAAGAAAAAAGATAAATGGAAAGGTGGTGATAGGCTGAAAATTTTTCTAGAGCAGGCACCAAAATGCATGAAAAATCATTACAAAATCATAAATCCAGAGACCACAAAACAGGTACTGTATTATTATTATTTAATAATGGTATTGAACTAATACATTTTTCTATCATGAATAAATAACTTTATAATTATATTTTATGTAATAACAATAGAACATTCAAATAGTAGATGTAGTGGACATCCAATCACATATGTCAATATAAGTATTGTACAGTAGGTTACAAAACATTTGATATTGAAACCAACATCATAGAGCTTCATATAATGTGATATTTTAAAACCTTATACATTATACATGGTTCTATGTAACTCTATATAGTGGTTTCATGGTTGGACACTCCATATATCTCTATAAATTATTGATAGTAAATTATGGAACCAATAGAAAAATCAGACCCTCCACATCATAGCCCACTGACAACACAGTAGAGTCTCGAGATAAGACAGTTTTTGTAGAATCATGTTAATGGAATTGTTAATCACTCTTAATTATAGACTTTACACAACATCATGGGGTCATAGATCATAATAAATTTAAATTTTTTGTTGCACTATCATTTATTCACCCTTCAGGGGATAACCAATGTACAATGACACAACATTTCTGTCATTTGAAATTTTTGGATTTGATGGTTAGATGATGATGCAAGGATGAACTTACTATTTAAAATATAGGCTAAAAAACTTACTCCATGTTGTATTTATCTCTCTCCTCTATTTTAACTTTAGACTACTATCATTCTCTAGGTGTCTTTTAGAAATTCTCACAAAGATTCAGACATGTTTCCCATCCCTTTTCCGACCTTTTTGATTCCTCAACTCCACTTCATTACCCATTTTTTTCATTTTCCCCATCAACATATAAATATTTGTTCCCCTTTATTCCTAAACCACAACATCGATTACAAAAAACCTTCCCTTTTTATTAAAATACCTCACCGTACTATGTGTTTTTACACCTTAGAATTTAATTTCCACCATTCTATGGGTAAAACATGCATGAATCCCCTATCCTAAATCCACTATTTTATCCACACCATAGTCTAAATCCACATAGTTAGCCTCTAGTGCTTCTGAGTATTCTTACTCTTCTATCCCTATTTATTTATCTAGCCTACTCACAGCACCTAAAACATCCAAAACCAAATAAAAACACTCTATAATACTATCTGTGTGGACCATGTGTCAACCATGAATCCACCACTGAGAGTAACATTAAATCTCATATCATAAAACTTCATATAATGTGATATTTAAAACCTTATATAGTAATTTTGTTTTTATTTGATTATGTTATTAAACTATTGAATTCAATTCTATAATGAACAAATAATGTTATATTATTGTTGTAGGGAAATGAAATAGAACCGTTGAATGTTGGATAACATGCTAATCCTATCATAAATCTCAATGTATGTACATATTGTACCGTATATTCAAGACTTACAAATTTAAACACAGTTCATAGAATTTGATATGTTTTCCTATTTAAAATATTATGCGACACTTATATTTTTTATCTTTATATTTATTAATATATAACTATTGAGGAAATTAGGATCAACCAAGGATGAATTTTCCTCTATTTACAGTACAATGTTCACTAACCACTTTAAATGTTAATGACAACGTAAATATAAGGATAGAGAATCCATTCCAATGATTTCAAAATTCAGTTGATACACAGCTTCAACTGCAGATTTCATCATAATATGAAACTACTTTTGAAAATAAGTTTTTATAATTGAATTTGGGTCTATATAGAGGGAAATTTCAATTATCATATTGTACAAAAAAGTGGAAATGTCCCCTCCCATTTTACAGTGAAAATTTCAAGTGAAAATTTCCAATTACAATTCCTAGTTTCAATTTCTATGCACAGAAAGTTACCAACCAATTGATGTAAACCAAAGTGGATATTTTAACTGAGTTTACCATGTTGGTTTCCACTAAAAATTTTCAATGGGTATTCAGATTTGGTATTTCTACAAAAATTAGGTTTCCATTCAAACAAGTGACAGCAAAGACTTCCAAGATAAATTAAAGTGTCAAGCCTACCATAATATGTCAAAATATAATAATAATGTTTAAAAAATGTATATCCAAATTGGAGAAAATATATTTCTATCCACAAGGCATAACCCACTAAATTTAGGAAAACCAAAAAATATCAGGTTTCTAGTGGAAATTTCAAAAGGGAATTCCCAGTTGGAATTTATAAGCACAATAGGTTTCTAAATGATAGAATGAAAAGATAGCACATACTACAAATAAAAATTACACTATAACATCTACATAAAAGATAACAACAACAAAATATTTGTTTCTACCAAATAATTTTTTCAATGAACTACAACCAATTATCTATGAAAAACTGATACCCAAATCACTTGCCACCCAAATGTTTCCCCCACCCAAACTATTACAATAACTAATTGTATTTAAGTTTATAATACAACCAAAATATTTGTTTCACTAAAAAACTCATTTAAGTTGATTAAACTATCTTTAGAAGCAACCAAATAAATATTACTCTCATCATCTACCTCTGATGTACTCTTTCTAGGATCATTTAAGAAATAATGAACCACAAACAACAGTCACTTTGGAACTCCTATTTCTTTCAAACTCACTGCCACTGCAACACCTTTAGCCAAACACTCTATGATATAACAAATAATCACACCACAATCCAAACTAGAGTATCCCTATTGTGGGGTCTTCTCAGTTTTCATTTCCCATTTCCTGTTCTTTACTTTTTCATCATGAACCAAGCAGAACACATATTCTAAATATGATTTTTACCAAAATTCAATCAGCATACCATCTTTTGATGTCTTTGAAATTTTCATTCACATTCTATAAGACCTTACCACACTAATGATGCCTTTTATAAATGGATCACTTGATCTAGTTTCTCTAATATTTTTCATAGAGTTTTAATATGTAAACACAATTTTTTTCAAATTCATGGATAACAAAGTCCAAAGAATGTTGTCCTAATTTACTAGAAAAAAATAAACAATTGGAGTTATTCATGTTCTCAACTGTTAAATGATTCAAAAATGTCTCCTTTATTTTCTCATTTGATGAATAAAAAATTCCCTACAGGGAGATAACAAAAGAGAATATAATAATTTACTCATTGTTTACTTCAAACATAGAATACAAAAAATGAAAAACTGGAAAAATACAAGCAATATTTTGTCAAAAATAAACAATAAACTTAAAGTGATGGTTCACAGAATGAAGGAAAAACTTATCAATTATCCAATGCTAGTCATACCACGAAGGCACCATTTTTCTTGAATAATCACATTATATGCATCAATGACCTATTTCTAAAAAAATATCTCTATAATAACTAAAACAACAAAGGTGATTAAAAAAAGTGATACAATACATACCATACTTGAAGTGCACCTCTTGTTTAACAAATCAATAATATTTTTAAAATTGACCCGATATGATTTTTCAAAAGATTCCCAAAAAACACCAC
Organism: Viscum album; assembly: GCA_963277665.1. Lineage (NCBI taxonomy): Eukaryota > Viridiplantae > Streptophyta > Magnoliopsida > Santalales > Viscaceae > Viscum > Viscum album. Next base: position 1,598,792,755 of record OY728150.1, read on the forward strand.
TTATTTCATGGAAAGTTATTTCTATTCAATAAATGGTCAAATATAATTTAATATATTCTAAACACAAAAAAATAACAGTACCTTTCCCAAGTAGAATCAATGATCTTGCTAATGAGACTTATATCATGAGTTATCACTATATTTTGATGGTTCTCCCACTGAGGAAATACCGGGGATAGTTCGGGGGTCATTGGAAGCCTCTTCTTGGCAGTAAGTTGTGGATATATATAGGGATATTTGATGATTTGGCTTCCTTTCCCTAGTCTTCACACCTCTAACAAATGAGGTTTGTATCTTAAAGGAATAAATCATTATGGAGGACTACACAACACATTTCCCTTCATCCATATGCAGTTATTTATTAGCATTGTCCACATCCTCTCCTATATCTATAATGCATGCTTACTTCATCTCATGTAAAATAGTTTCCTCTATACTACCCTCAAAATTAGCAACTGAAGTTGTATTATTTTTAATTTCAATCTCTTGAATCTGAAAATTATCTAAAATAGTTCCTTCCCCCTCAACATTAACTACTTTCATCTCCCCCTCCTCATTTTTCTTTATCCTTTCTTTCAAAAAAAATAATCTTTATGTTCTTCACATTCAACTATACCTCTAGTTTTTGAACCTTCTTGTTAAGCTTCAAATTCTCAATATACAATATGGGAGTCTCCTCATTTGAAAAATTTATCACATTTTCTTTTATATTGTAATGAAGTTTCTTTTCCTTTATAACCTACTTAACAGGTTCTTTAACCTCACAAGGGATTGACTGCAGCCTGTAGCTCTCTCTCAGGGTCGTTTGAGTTTACAGTGGATATTAAAAACCAAAATGAAGATTTATTAAATAAATATGAAAATAAAGGACTTCTCAAAAAAATACAAATAATACCTTGGTACTTTCTTGTACAGCAGTAACAACATCTTGAAAACTCCACCATAAAAATAACAGTGCACCCTCTCTTTTGGGAAAAAAGTTACTAGAATTGTAAGAAAACCAATACTATAGAATTTAACATTATTATGAAATGGTCAACCAACTTGGAAAAATTAATCAGTTAACTAAATAAAGTTGAAGACCTTTCCAATAAACAGACAACACAACTAACACCTTTTTAAGGGAGTTTTGTAAAAAAAATTACTGATTTAATAATATACTCATGAATAGAAGCTACCCAAGCATAACTCATCACTATTGATAAATAATAAAAATATGTAAAAAAATTCAATCCGACATAATAATGATAAGTATGGAAAAATAATATTGTTCGTGAAAAAAGAGAAAGCAAACAAGCCACATTAGAGAATTTTTTCTCCTCATTAGCTTCAACAACCTCAAGAATCTCTCTCTCTCCAATAAACCTTGGTATAATAGCTATCCAGGATTGGAAAACATCCTCATCAATAATTCCAAACTATTTGTCCATATTCACAACTAGAAAATGAAGCTACTACCACGGACCTATAGCCACGGTTTTTGAGGTCTATTGCCACAGTTTTAAAACTGTGGCTATAGCCACAGTTTTGTGGCCTATAGTCGTGGTTTTATAACCGTGGCTATAAGACATTTTTTTCAATGTCCTATTTCCATGGTTTTTCAAAACCATGGAAATAGGGTTCCCAAGCTTTGGCAGAAAAAAAATTTCCCACCAAAAAATTTTTGGGAAGACCTACCGCCATGGTTTTGAAGATATTCCAAAATTTTATATTAATATATATATCATAATATATATATATATATATACCCGTAATGTCTCTTGGTGTAGTGGTAAGTACTCTGGTTCGTAGAGAAAATGTGCAGGGATCGAAACATGGTGGTGAAATTTTGTATTTAGGTTATTGCCACGGTTTACCAAGGCTATAGCCACGGTTAAAACTGTTGAAATAGCTTCCTATAGCCACGGTTTAAACCATGTAAATAGTTTAACATTCACGGTGGATGTTTTTAATAACTATTTTCAATGTTTTCAAAACTATGATCATAGGCAGCAATTGCCACGGTTAAAACAATGGTAATAGGCTGGGATCTACAACTATGACGATAGTGGCCACAACTGTCCAAAACCGTGGTCATAGCCTATGGCCACGGTTTGGGGGCCTATTGCCACGGTTTAGAACCATGGAAATAGATGTTTTTTACAGTTGTGGTTTTATAGGAAACAGACATAGGTATGTCACCATCCTCAATTCTGAATATATGAAAAATGTCAGCAACTCTTAAATCCATTAGCCTACCATCTATCTCAAACATTCTTAAATCAATATTAAACCTCTTTAATAAAAATAACATGAAACCGTCTATTTTATTACAATAATAAAATAGAAATAGGTTATTAATAGACACTTTAAACAACTGCAAAATAGCATACTTTGAATATATTTAATGTGATTTACATTAATCGTAGGCCTAATGTCATTAAAAAAATTTGACAACCCAACCATTCAAGACCTGTAGGGGTTTCTAGATGATGTAGAGACTTCTTCTTCCATAAATAAATATCTATAAAAATTAGCATTAAGGAAATTAAAATATAAATATAAGGCATAAGAGTCAAAACATAAAACTTCCACTGAAAATTTAAACTTTATAAATGTGACATGAGTTTGAATCAGTACGTTCAAAAAGTGGACAAATAAAAAATCACTATGATAATAACACCACAAATTTCCAGTGAAATCTAACCCTGTAAATCCTACTGTAAATCATATTGCAAATTATAGTTGAATAACTTATGGAATTTACACTCATATTATAACTTCCTAGTGAAAAGTTGCACTAGGAATTTAAACTATAAATTTATATGGGAAATTTCCAAGGAATTCTCTAGGGGATTTCAAGTGGTAATTTCTAGAGGACATCCAGTTGGAATTTCTAGGGGCATCCAGTGGGATTTTATAACGGATTTCCAGAGTATTTCTAGTGGGAATTTCTAGAGTGAATTTTCAGTTTGAATTTCCAGTGTGAATTTCCGGTGGCGATTTCCAGTGGGAATATCCAGACACAACTACTAGTGGGAAGTTCCAGTGGAAAAATTACCATAGGAAATTTCTAGTGGCTATTTCTAGTGGTCTACTGGGAATTGAACACCAAAATTGCACCCACTGGAAAATTTCAACTAATTCAATTGTAAAGTCATTGCTTATTAGATGCAAATTTATTTCATTGTGGATTTATAGTGGGGATTTCAAGTAATAATTTCTAAGGGGAAGTCCATGTGGGAACTGCCAGTGGGAATTACAAATGGGAATTCCCACTACGAATTTCAACTGTAAATTCCCAGTGCAAATTCCCATTGGGAATTCCCATTGATAAGTTTTGGTGTAAATACATGGTGATAATTCCCAATTTGAATATCCATAGGGAATTTCTAACACACAAGTTAGAATTATATTTGAACTATTTGAACACATTCTATAAATTTTTCTATAGTTCCAAATTATAATTGCATACCAACCTGAATTTCCAGTGGTAATTTCCAATGGGAATTGATAGTGGTAATTCCCACTGGATGTTGCAAGTAAGAATTCCCAATGGGAATTTCTGGTGTTAATTACCACTGATAATTCTTAGTTAAAATATCCAGAGGTAATCCAAGTTGCAACTCTAGATTCTAGCTATAAAATTTCAACACATTCTAGAATTTTTATGTACTTCCAAATTATAATTCCATAAGAATCCAAATTTCCAATGATAAATTCCAATGGAAATTGAATGTGGAAATTTCCAGTGGTAATTTCCACTAATAATTTCCATTGGGAATTGACAGTATAAATTCCTATTGTGAATTTAGAGTTAGAATATCCAGTGTAAATTTCCACTGGAAGTTACAACTAGGAATTCCCACTGAGAATTTAAGTGTAAATTCCTAGTGCGAATTCCCACTTGAAATGTCCAGTGGGAATTTCCAACACACAATTATTAATTCTAGCTATCCTATTTCCAATGGGAATTGTGAGTGGGAATTTATATTATGAATTACTGATTGGAATTTTCTATGGGAATTTCTTGTGGGAATTACTAGTTGGAATTCTAGTGGGAATTGCCAGTGGGAATTCCCATTGGGAATTGCCAGTTGGAATTGCTACTACAAATTTCCAGTTAGAATTTCCTCTTGGAAATTAAACTAGAATAAAAACTCACTATGAATTATCTATCTTATATTACAAGTGACAGAATTTTAAATTTTTTAGTAGTACATAAATGTAATTTATTTCCACTATGAATATCCAGAACCAATTCACAAATCAAAATCCAAAATTCTAGTTTTTAAAATCAATGTGATAAAATAAAATATTAAATACTAATCAAAAATAAAAATAAAATTGAAATTATCCAATAATAAATCATACTACAAAAGACACACTAAGACAAATCAATTAGAAATCCCACTCAAATCTTCCTTTCTAGAAATTACTGGCAAACAAACTAAGCTTCAACTTAAATATTGGAACTTCAACATCACATACTAAAAACCCAAAACATCACATTTAGACTATTCTAATAACTGAAACAAACAAAAATGAACTAAGACCATATTAATATATCTAACTCCCTATCTTATTAAGATTTACAAATAAAGAAATACCACTATATTCCAGACATTGTAATAAAAAATAACCAACAAACAGAAATCACATAAACGACCTCCCATGTTTTGAGGTTGAAGGTAGAAAAATTCGGTTGGCTAGGATATTTACTGATGGGTTCCCTAAAAAATCACCTCAGATTAGAAAAGGGATGCTTGAAGGGGTTCACTAATGATTTATTTATTGGAAATGGAACTTCCAATTCATTCAACCTCAGGTTTCCACGTATGGTCTGGATGAGGATTCCCTTCCATTTTTGTTAAGACCTTCTCTAAGAGATGCAGCTATCATCAGATTAGATGAGGGATGCAATCAAGGTTTCACCGGTGGGTTTTTGGTGATGGGTCTGTTAATGTGGTTGCGGAGGTTTTCCCTTGACCACCTTTATTAGTATCTCCTTCAACTCTCACCGACAACCTCATCTCAAATGCAGTCGAGAAGTTTTCTAAGGGTTTTGACATCGAGGTTCATGCATAACTCCAACCAATTAATTTTCTCAAAAATCTCGAGTGAATGTATACCCCTAATGGCTTTTGAAATTCATTTCTAATCAAAGGGCCAAGAATGTTTCTAGACACATGTCAGGAATCCAACCACCAACCTGAGGGTCAAGTTTACAACCCAACCTCAGACAATAAATTTCTGTCAACATAGATGTATATGGGAATGCGTTCGGGAGAGAGTGTCAAAAAATAGGGGTCAAGTCCTTACACAGATTAATGTGCACTTATAGAAACACCATCATTTTTATTCGGGGATGTATGTCATCATCCTCATTCATTTCTAGCTAGGGTTGTGTGTCATCATCCTAATTCATTTCATCCATGTTTTCTCTATTTTTTCTATTCCACAAAACACTGGAAACCATCATCTCCACCACTAATATTTCTTAGCCACTATTTTTTTGTCATATCATCACCATGGTTGATGAAATATAAGCTTGGGAACCACTGAATTTTTGAGACCCACGACACCACAGCCATGGTTATGTGGTGTAGTGTCTTAGGGACTCTAAAATGACAAAATTTGGTTAATGGTAGAACCAATATTTTTTAAGGATTGATATGATTCTATTAGGGTGATTTGGATACACCACAGCCATGAAAACCAATATAAGTGAAGGATTACGCTGTGACATAGAGTTTCTCCTATGTTATGAAGGTGCTTCAATTGGAAGTATATATGGTTTGGAAAGAAAGAGAGGTTGTGGTCATGGGTGTTGGGTGTTGGGTGTTGGGTTGTCACAAACCAGCCTAAGTCGACCCTAAATTGGTCACTCGAGATGATCAGTAGAAAGTACAAAGAGGCATTCCCAATCCTCCCAGGTTAGCGACAAGCATTAGGGAATCAACAGAGAGTGAGTGGGAATTATTTCTCCCAATGAAAATAAATAAAGTATTAGAAAATTAGAACCATCAAAAGTGAATAAATGGGACAAAAAAAGAACAAATAACAATAACAAACTAACCTAACAATAACCAAAACTCATCGTGACCCCAAGAGTCACTCACAAGTCCACAACCAATTCTCGCCCACAGCGAGTAAACTCGAGTCGAACCTGCAACAAAATCTAGAAAGGGGAAAACCCTATAGGCGTGAGTATTAAAACTCAGTAGGCATTCCCAACAGACTATCCCCAAAGAACTACCTTAAAATAATGAATTTACTAATTCTATGTTTGAACTAAATTGTATAAAATATGGGTTTCCAAACACACATTTCCAAAACAAGTAACAGTCCATTGCCCTTTTAAATTTAAAAACAAGTATAATGTTTGTAGGGAAAAGGTGCATTGCATTTTAAAAACATTTTTGCAAACAATTTAGAAATCCAAATTTTAGTTTTTAGTTAAGATAAAAACCACACACAACACACAACACATAATAAGGGCAATGGGAAAGCAGCAAACGATGACCAGCAACTGATCCAAGCCTCTCAATAGTCCGCCACATACAAATAAATACTAAATAAAATATGGGTCAAACCTAGGAGCTCAGGAACAATCCAGAATGTAATATATGTGTGACTCATCCTGAAGGCATGACTACTCTCAATGATGGCATAACACCCAAATTCTTGGTGTTTCCCTACCTAGCCTAACCAAGGGGCCCAATCACCTAGCAGAGAAAAGTCCCTACAAAGGGCCACTAGCCAGTGCATATTATAAACTAGTGTAGAAATAGTTCTTAGAATATTCACTTAATATACCAGGTTCCCATGTCAACACATGTAATAAAAATGGGTGAGTCAATAATGTCAATCAAGTAACCAATCACGATGCACAAACATCACACACAACTTCTCACACAATCAACGTACACAACAATATCACCCCTAAGTTACCCCAAACAAAGTTTTTTCAAAATAATTTATTTTATCAAACTTCCAAATGGGCCTGATGAAACTTTTAAAAGAAACACCATTTTTCATGAGAAACTAAACCATTTTCTCACGCATCTGAAGAAAACATTTACCAAAAAACCTCAACCACACATTAAAATCTGTGAATTATGTTCAAACTCCAAATAATAATTCTTTCACTATTGTGCATCAATCCATCAAGAAAATAATTCATGTCCCATGTAGAAAATAAATAACTTCGTTTACATCAATCAATAATTCCAAAATTAATTATCTAATATTGTTTCTCATTTATTTAAATCAATGAAATATTAAGAAATTAATAAATTCTAAATTTAAAGGAGAGTGTAGTGGGGGACATACCTTAACTCGCAATACAAACATGATGACGTGACATGCCTCACGCAGGTGCACAATCATGTGCTAGTCGATGCCTGCAATATCACGTAATTACCTTCCAATACATTGTAGTAACTAAAAAATTACTAAAACACACAAATACTAACTTAAAATAATTCAAGTGAACCAAAAAGAACAAAAAATCACCTAAACCCCATTGCAAGAGAAACGATGTGAGAGAAGGAGGTAGGAGTCAATGCAGGGGTGTGCTCGATCAAAGGGATCACGTGAAAGAGGAAATAACTGGTGAGGATGTTGTTGAAGAGTGTGTCCTGACTAGGAAGGCACTCAATGGCCGGACAGGAGTCACATCCGCCGAAAGAGCGCATGTTACACTGGAAGGGATGGTGGGATGACGTGTGGTGGGTCAGAAGACACGTGACCAGAGGGCGCACAAAAGGAAGGTGGTCTGGCAGGTGTGTGGTGGATGAAAGGAGGTCTAATGGGTGAATGGTGGCCGAAAGGAGTTCTGATGGGTGTGTGGTGGATAAAAGGAGGTCTGATGGAAAGAGTCTGCGGCTGATGCAGCAAAAGGGGGACGTCGTCGAGGCGTTGTGTCGTTGCTGGTCAGCCAGAACAGGGAAGGGGAGCACCTCTAGGGTTGCGCCGCTGAAAAAGGGAATATGGGATAGCTGAAGGGAATCAAAGGAGTATGCTGTAAGTGGTGTCGGCTGGGAGAAGAGGGCGATGTTCATGGGAGAGAATTCGAAGGTCGCGTGTGGCTGGAAGAGGGTCGGCCAGTGGGTGAACTGCAAGCTGAGGGGAGGTGTGACACCAGGATAGGGGGATCCAGTTGGTATATGATATTTGATGAGGGGGGAGATGCATGAGATGTCAGATGGGAGAAGAGGGAGTTGTGGTGCCGACATATTGGCCGGAGTAGGAGGGTGGCATGCTGGGGAGAAGGCCAATTAATGCTGGTAGGAGGTGGAGGTGGACGGTGGTCGGCGGCTGGCAGTGGGTCTGAGGCTGGAGGGAACGTAGGTGGGTGCTGTAAGAGGGGGTGCGTCATGGGATAGGAGGGAGGGAAAGATGGGAAGGGTGGTGGAGGTTCATGGGATAGAGTTAAAGTTTGATTAATTTCTTTTATTCCTATAATTATTATTATATTATCTTAAATCCTCAAAACAAATAATAATAAATATACATCCATAATAACATTAATAATTATAATTACAGTAATAAAAATTTAATAATATTAATAATAACAATAATCATTATTATAAAACTTTATTAATAACAATAATACTAATAGAACATTAGTAATAATAATTCGTATCAAACTTTAGTAATAATAATAAAAAAAATAAAACATTGATAATAATAAAAATAGCACATTCTATAACAATATATATATACACACATATATATTCATATTTACTCATTGTCTCATTTATTTACTATATCATTGCTTAACCAATTTATTTAATTACTCTTAAAGGTGAGGGACTGTGTGGTTTCCCTACATGGCTTAGTCAACCGTGTGCGGGCCATACAGTGGCCCCTTCCCACTCCAGTAGTGACTGCGTGGGTATCCAAACTGTTCGCACAACTTCTTCTAAGACACACAATGTTCACGCACCAGCCTAAAACCCATAAACTTTTCCAAACTTCAAAAATTTGAACCGGGACTCACCAGAACTTCAGCAAAAAACCCCTGACGTCAAGATAAATAATAGGAATAAAATTATTTGAAAAATCAGGTGTGAAAAATCTACCCACCATAACACTTCCATCCCCCGGAAAGCCACGAAGAGATCTTGACCGAAGATAAAACCTCTTATGTTTCACCCACATCCAAAAGTTTAAGTGCCTCTAGTTTATCGATCCAAACAGACATTGAAAACCCCCTGAGTTACAAATCATCCTCAAAACACGAACCCCTTCTCCACTACCAAACAGAACTCAGACCATCCCTTTCAACCAAGTAACGAATGATCTTAAACCAACTCCCACAATTATTCCTATAATCCTAGTCCATCGGAACTGTTGGGTATACTCAAATCCCAATGTTTCCTCAAGAGAAAGAACTTAAAATTGGGTGGTTCCACATTACACCACCCGCAACTAAATGATACATGAAAAGAAACTCAAATATTGACATTGGGAGGACCAAATAGACTCCCCACCATAAGGACCATACTAAAACAAAATTACTTTCATTGTAACACTGTGAGAACCACTGTGGGTCTCCCCACCATAAGAATTGATGATATTAACCGAACTTGAAAACTTCCCGCACGGACCAAAAAACCCCACCACGAGGGGGAGAAGGGAAGTCCCAACTGATAGAGAACAAAAAATACTACTATTTCTATATCAACAACATCACACCCTCAGATGAAAACAAACCATTCCACACTAGGGAAAAATATTAAACCAAGGCCCTTTTCACCATTGGGGTTCACCTGACTACGCGCCAGCTTCACTCTGGGACCTATGGCTAGAGCACTGATGATTGAATCATCTTATACCTCACAGTCAGGATTTAGATTTTCCCAAACATAACACAGGAACAAGAATTTTACCAAATTCACTTCTAATAAAATAGAGGTTTTAAAGAGTTTTTCAATAACTATTCATACAACTGAAGGAAAAGAAACACCGCAAAACTCTACAAGAGATGACTATTACATCCAAGAAACACTAAAAATAGAAAACCTCAAACTATTCTCCCACATCGCCCTAATCCTTACAACGGGCTAAGGTGGAATTCAATATGCCAGTCCTAGGTTCAGTGCACTTCTTGGAAACACCTCAACAAAATCGCTGCGAGTGACCCAAACATCCATAGGTGTGGCAGGGTCTCGGATCACTCAGGCACGTCAGCCTCTTATGAACCTTCCTACCACACTGGTGATAAATCATGACATTATGATGTGAAGAATATTATTAGAGGTTTTAAGGTCTCTGGATTCATATATTAGAGCCACCTTCATCAGGTCACTTCCCATTCTGTTTATCACCATCTTCTACACTTCTTCCCAAGGTCAGGGGAGGATTCGCCACCTCCGGCCCTCCTTCTACCTTAGCTTCAGCAAGAAAGTATTTCCCCATAACATATAAGATGGTTGTTAGGTTGAGCTCGGCCACTTTTTACTGTAGTTCAGTTCAGAGTCCAGACTCAAATTACTGAGCCTTCTCATGATTATTTGCAACAAACCATTGGTCGTACGAAACTAGGTCTAAGAAGCGTCGATAGAATTATAGTACCAATTCAATGCCTTACTTAACACAACAAAACACTATCCTATTCCTCACATTTTTCAGCTCAGATAAATATTTTTGGATAAAAGAATAATTGAATAACTTCCATGTGAGATCTTCTCAAGGCTTGCTTCGAGACACAGACTTCCACCATTTCTAGGTTGGACCTTCAAGCATTAAGGTGGCCAACTTCACCTTCAGTGACATAAGAGACCTAATGAAGATGAAGTTACTCTCAATCTTTCGCAACCACTCCTCCACCTCAAGAAGATCTGCTTGACCATAAAACAGGGGGGTTCAACTTCCAGAATTCTAGAACTTAGTCTATAGATTGATCAACTGGAGGATTTTTTATGGGCGCACCACCTAAAGCTGCACCTTGGGAATTCATCAAACCATCATGGGGGTGAACACTAAGGAACAAGGAAACACAAAACTTAATCAAAATATGGTCATTGCCACTTCAAATTCAACTTTTTACATTTTCAAAAAAAACATTGCAAAGAATTTCTTAGAATTAAAGAAGAGCCAAATGATTCACTGGGGGAAACTCGTGTTGATGGGTGACTCGGAAAAATGGTTGGCGACCATATTCCAGTTACGCCACCATCACAAGGAGCACTCTAGGGTAATGTCCCCGGCTCTACATGGCTTTCCAGACCATGTGAGCTCATGAAGGTCACTTGCCTGACTCCCATTTCATTTCCCAACATAAAACAATTTAAAAGAACCAAAATACACCAACAACCCAGACATCCCATAGTAACTAGAGGTTCGGAATGAGTAAGGGTTCATCACATCCTTCTCGTTCATACACCCCAAGTCTCAACAATTATACTCTTTCTACCATGAAAACCCCAAATATCTATGGGGGATCTGAAAAACAAGGTCCACTCAATAACCGACTTCCTATGATACCATTTTTTCATGAACCACCCTGAGTCAACCCTGAACCGGTCACTCGACCCAATCTACAGCAAGGCTCGAGAGGAATTCCCAATCCTCCCGGGCTAGTGACAAGAACCAGGGCATTAATGGAGATCAAGTGGGATGATTTATCCCAATGAAAATAAATAAATCATCAGAATAGTAGAACCACACAAAGTGAATAAATGAGACAAAAAAAGAAGAACAACCAACAACAACACACTAACCTGACCACGAGCAAAACTCATCGCGTCCCCAAGAGTCTCTCTCCAATCCACAACTAACTATCGCCCATAGAGAGTATGCTCGAGTCAAACCTGCAATGGAAAATAAAAATAGGAAAACACTATAGGTGTGAGTATTAAAACTCATTAGGCGTTCCCAAAAAACTATCCCCAAAGACCTACCCTTAAATAAATAATTTACTAATTCCAGGTTTGAACTAAATTATATAAAATATGGGTTTCCACACACACTCACATTTCCAAAAACAATTAAAAGTCCATTTCCCTTTTAAATTTAAAACCAAGTTTAATTTTTGATGGGAAAAGGTGCATTAAATTTTAAAAACATTTTCACAAACAATTTAGAAATTCAAATTTTAGTTTTTAGTCAATAGAAAAACCACACACAACACCCAATAGAGAATAAGGGTAATGGGAAAGCAGCAAAAGAGGACTAGCAACTGAACCAAGCCTCTCAATCATCCTCCACATACAAATAAACACTAAATAAAACATGGTTAGAACCTAGGAGATCATGAACAATCCAGAACGTACTATATGTGTGACTCATCCTGAAGGCATGACTACTATTGATGACTTCATAACACCCAAATGCTCGGTGTTTCCCTACCTGGCCTAACCGAGGGGCCCAATCCCCTACGAGAGCAACGTTCCTACTAAGAGACATTATCCAGTGCGTATTCTAAACTAGTGCAGAAATTGTTCTTAGAAGATTCACATAATATTACAAGTTCCCATGTCAATGCATGTAATAAAGATGGGTGAGTCGACAATGTCAATCATGTAACCTGTCACGATGCAGAAACATCACATACAAAAACTCACACAAAACATGTACATAAAAATATCACCCCTGAGTTACCCCAAAGAAGGTTTTTTTCAAAATAATTTATTTTATCAAACTAACAAACAGGACTGATGCAACTTTTAAAAGAAACATAATTTTTCAATAGAAAACAAACCATTTGCTCACATGTCAGAAGAAAAAATTTACCAACAAACTAGAACCGAACATGCAAATATGTGAATTATGTTGAAATGCCAAGTAGTAGTTCTTTCACTATTGTGAATCAATTCATCAAGAAAATAATTCAAGTGTCGTGTATAAAATAAAAAGCTTTTTTTTACATCAAGATATTATTCTAAAATTAATTATCTAATACTATTTATCATTTATTGAAATTAATGAAATATCAATCAATTAATAAATTCTACATTTAAAGGAGAGTGTAGTGGGGGACCTACCTCGACCTGTAATCCAAACATGATAATGTGACATGCCTTGCATAGGCGTATAAGTACCCGCAAGATGATTCCTACAATATCACAGAATTACTTTTCAAAATGTTACAGCAACCAAAATATGACTAAAACACACAAATATTAACTTAAAATAATTCATGTGAACCCAAAGCACAAAAACTCACCTAAACCCTATTGCAGGTGAAACGATGTGAGCGAAGGAGGTAGGAGTCAGCACGGGGGTGTTCTCAATCAAAGGGATCATGATAAAGACGAAATGACTAGAGAGGATGTCGGTGTAGAGTGCGGCCTGACTGGGAGGCCACGCGACAGCTGGACAGGAGGTGAATTGGTCAAAAGTGCACATGTTGCACTGGCGGGGCTGGTCATACAGTGCATGGTGGGTCGGATGATGTTCCATCGGAGGGCGTGTGGCCGGAAGGAGTTTTGGTGGGTGCGCGGTGGCTTAAAGAGGCATGATGGATGCGCAGTGGTGGAAAAGAGGTCTTATGGGTGTGTGGAAGCTGAAAGGAGGTCTTGTGTAAGGAGTCTACAGCTTATGAAAAAAAAGGGGGATGATGTCTGGGTGTTGCGCCACTGCTAGTCATCCAGAATAGGGGAGGGGACCGTTTCTGGGGCTGCGCCGCTAACAAAGGAAAAGCAGGGTGGCTAAAGGGCATCAGAGGAGTGCACTGCAAGGGGTATCGGCTAGGAGAAGAGGGCACTGGGAAGGAGAGAAAATATGAAGGTCCCATGTGGATGGAAGGGGGTCGGCTCGTGGGTGCACTGCAGGCTGAGGGGAGACGTTATGTTGGGACAGGGGGATCCGTCTGGTAGAGGAGATCTGATGAGGGGGGTGCTGTATTGGATACTGGCTGGGAGAAGAGGGTGTTGTGGTGCCGACAGAGTGGCTGGAGTTGAAGAGCGGCATGTTGGCAAAAAGTTGAAGGTATTCCAGTAGGAAGAAAAGGTTGACAGTGGTCAGCGGCTGGCAACTGTTCTGAGGCTGGAGGTCGTGTAGGAGGGCGCTGCAAGATGGGGTGCACCGTGGGATAGAAAAGAGGGAAAGATGGGAAGGGGGTGGCGGCGCATGGGGTAGAGTTAGGGTTTGATGAATTTTTTTATTACTATTATTATTATTATTATTTTATTCTATTAAAACCTAAAAACAAATAATAATAAACCTACATCCATAATAACTTCAATAATTATAATTTCAATAATAAAAATTTAATAATATTATTAATAAAAATAATCATTATTATAAAACTTTATTAAAAATAATAATACAAGTAGAACCTCAGTAATAATAATTCATATCAAACTTTAGTAATAATAATAATAATAATACATTGGTAATAATAAAAATATCACATTTTCTAACAATATATATACACACATATATATATAAATATTTACCCATTATCTCATTTATTCACTATATCACCGCTAAATGAATTTATTTAATTACTCTTAAAGGTGATAGATTGTGTGGTCACCCTTCATGGCTCAGTCGACTTTATATGGGTTGTGCAGTGGCCCCTTCCCTCTCCAACAGTGACCATGTGGGTATCCAAACTATCTGTACGATTTCGGCTAAGATGCACAGTGTTCATGCACCGGCCTAAAACCCGTAATCTTTTCCAAACTTCAAAAAAATTGAACTGGGACTCCCCGAAACTTCATAAAAAACACGCGATGACAAGATAAATAATCATAATAAAATTATTTGAAAATTTTGGTTGTGACATGGGCTATACCATAAGCCATGCATGGCCATGCCCTGGTTAAGCAAGTTGTTATCCAGTGGAAACCCCCCATGTCAAAGGGATGATTTACTACTACAACTTTTAAAACACTGATAATTTTGTTATTTTAATGATTTTTGGTTGATCCTTAATGAAGAAATAAATATAAACACATTTGGGGTCCTTTCCTTGCTAAAAGGAGTTCGAAAGTAACCCCAAAAAGAAAGGATTCTGCCCAGAATAAATGAGAAGGATGAGAGGGAAAAATAAATTTATAAATTTACAGATTTAAATTTCCAAGGCTAGGACAAAAAGTCCCTCTCTCGTAGATATTGTAATATTAAAAAGAGAGTTGGTTGAGAAATGGGAGGATGACCGGGTCAAGTTCGAAGAAAAATACAACTAGGAGAAATAGAATTAAAATTTTAAAAATTAGAGGGAATTCATTTGAGAAGAATAAAAATAGGTACTGGTTGTTGTATAAAGTATTGGAGAGAAAATTGGACACCTAGATAAATACTGAAGGGGTTACTACTACTAGAGAGTACTACTAGTTTAGTAGGTGACTTTTATATACCATATCCCCTCATGACTAGCACAAGGGGGTAAATCTTCTTATTACAATCTATGTATGTTAAGGTTTATTGAACATAGTTTATGGAATTAAATTTTATTGAAATATTAATGGGATGATTTCATTAGTTCATTTCATAATCTAATTATCATCATTCACTCTCATGAATGACAATTGCAGAAAGAGAAGGGATTTCCTTTTTAAATTCTTCAACCAATGACACTTAACTATGGCATGAACAATGCATGAATTTAGGTTCACTATGTTTAAACAATGTTCTAGACACCTATCAATGAACTAACCTAATCACTAAGAGTGGAAAAAGGTTCATAAAATAGAGGGTGATCACTCTGAGAGGAAACTCAACAGAGTTCAGTTTCAAAACCATCTAAAATAAAAAAACCCAATACATATCCCTCGCTAAGTTCATGAAATCAAACATATAAATTCTTCCTACATAATTTTTCTCAAAACCAATCAACTCAATATTTTATTTTCTTCATTTACTTTTTTTTAACAAATTAAGCCCTTTGTACACGATTCTCAATGTATTGACCTCAACCTTCCACTCTACTATGTTTTAAAATTAGTTTGTGTAGTTTAGGAATATAAATTTTTAATTTTATTTACCTAAGAGAACTAATTTCATCTTGGGAAATTTCAAAACTAACTTTATTTTTATGGAACTATGTTTAGTAATGCTTACAATATTTAAAAATGTTATATTTTTCTTTTTCTCTTTTTTCACATTATACACTTTGTCTTGATGATAAAATTTTTTAAGAAACAACTATGTACATGAGTACTCAAACAAAGGGAAAAATGAAAGAGATCCATTTATGGTTCTTGATATGAAAAGGAAAATAAGAAGGGAAAAAGTAAAATAAATAATAATAGAAACATTATCAGAAGATAATTAAGCCAAGAGCTAGGTTGGAAGCAGTGAAAGAATTTGGACATGGAGAAGTGAAAGAAACCCAAGGGTAGAACCAAAGGGTGAAAGAACTAATAAATTAATAAATAACCTTTAATTTAGTGGTTAATTTGATCACACTAGTACCCCCCATCACTTTTCTGCATTTTTAAATCAATCTAGTGATCATTCAAATGATCACATACTCATTTTAATTCATTGGGATACCTCATGAAGACCCCAATTCTCACATTGGTAATTTCATGGAATTATTTAACACATTCCAATTAAACAATTTCACAAGTGACATAGTGAGACTATACCTATTTAGATTTTCATAGAAGGACAAGGTCTAATAATGGATCCAGAGTCTACCTCCACATTTGATAACAACATGAGAAGAAGTAGTAAGAATGTTTTGTACAAGGTTTTTTACACCATAAAAATACATGGATTTAAAGTATTTTACATTTTAATAATTTAAATTAAATTTATTTATATATGTCATGGGAAAGGATTAAAATATTTATTAGATGATTCATTCATCATAGAATTGAAATTTATCTTCCAAAACAAATGTTTTTAAAAGGTTTATCATAGGGAAATTGTTCAATAGTTGATGTGACCATTGGTGATTCGCTCATATGAAATTCACCAAAAGGGAGTTATGATTTATTGGATGAAATATCTATAAATAGTTTCCAATTATAGATAGAGGTAGGGCCAATGTAAGGATCTTTTATGGTGGACAATAGATAGGTTTTCACCCAAATGAATGTGATGTCAAAGAATATAGACATATTGATGTCCAGTCAACATCCCCATGTTTTTTATTGTTAATATATCAATTAAATTGATTATAATCATCAAAATTATGCATAAGAATGATTTATACAATAAACACCACACAAAAAATAGCATAATCAAGCATAGGGATATGGGTTTTAGATAATACAAAACGTTTTTCAGCCCCAACACCAAGGCACAATGTTCACAAGTCTAGTTCATTCATTGGAGGAGGCCCTAATAGGTTTCATGACCACAATAGAAGCTATAATAAAGGATTTGAAATACTATTATAAAGACAATGTAATTTTCATTCTGGAATTGAAATATGAACCGTAGAACCAAAGAGAGAAATGAGGAACCTAAAAATCTAATTATACCAAATTTCTAATCAGCTAAACAAGAGGCCAAGGGGTGTTCGACTGGGTAACATTGAAATTTCAATACATGGTGAGCTCAAATAAATCACTTTGAGGAGTGTAAATACAACACTAGAAGTTTCTAAAAAAGCTATAAATAGGTGGAAGAACAAGTATTATAAGTAATAAGACAGATACAATAGAATAAGGGGAAAAGGAAAAAATTAGAGAAAACTATTTGAGAAGAATCCCCACCACAATATTAACCACCACTGCAATTTTTTGAGAAATTAAGGAGATTAATTTTCAATTGAAAATATAAAAGTTCCTAGAGATGTTCAAAAAATGCACATCAATATACCATTCTCTAAGGCGATTAAGAATAAGCCTACCTATGAAAATTTTATGAAGAAATTGGTGTCAATTTTGGGAACCATACCATTGATAGGGGAAGTTTTATTCAAATTATGATGGATCCAACTAAATAAAAAATCTATTTATGTAGTTTTTCTTTCCTAACTGATATTTGATCAAATGTGTTTGGTGGTACTTTGTGTGATTTAGGTGCAAGTTTCAAAATTATTTCATATTAAACATTCAAAATCCTGGGTTTAAGATAGATGATTCCAACTTCATTTATGCTTCAACTGGTGAACAAAAATGTGATACATCCCTAAGGACTACTTTAGGATTTCATTGTCAATGTATAAAAGTTCTATATTTTGGTATATTTCTTTATGATGGACATTGATGATGATAAGTCCCATATCATCTAGGTAATACCCTTACAAGTAATAGGAAGGGGACTAATATATATCCAATGTGGAGAGTTATGTTTTAGTTTTATTTAATAATAGGTAATAATCTCTAATCATCAAGTGATGAAAGATCAAGATGAGAAATCTAACAAGTTAAGAAAGGATATCATTCCTGAATTTGAGGACACTATTTTCCCTGGAAAGAGATTTGATGTATCTACTATAAAAATGAAATAATAAGTTGAAAAATAAGTTTAAAGGTGTAAGAGTTGTTAGAAAAATTTAGAGATGGTAGAGACACTACTATCCAATATGTTTTTAAATAGGAACAATGTGTTTTTATAGTTAGTGAGATACCCTTTGATTTTTGAAGAAGGAACAATAACTGATCCATTGGTTCCATAGTCATAGAGAAGTTTTTTCTCATATGAAGAGTTAAATTAGTGATTAAAAAATAGATAGGACCAATCTATATAAAATAATCATAGATTCAACATTTTATAGATATGGAAGGAGTTACCTTATTCGCACCCTCAATCACTTAATCTAAAGAAGTAAGGTTGATATCAATGATGATAACTAATGAATATTCAGGAGGAAAACCATATTTTTTATGTTATAGTATTTGAATTAATTTAATTTCTGTATTGGAAATATTTTAGGGGTTCATTCCATGTACTTTTGAACATTCATGAGAATAGTCTAGAACTTTCGCTATTTTAAATTTTCAGGTTCATAATGATTCAAAGTACAAGGAATACTATTAAAAACAATACAAAAGAGATTCATAACAAGGGGTGTAAGAATTAATTTAAAATATTTAATTTTACTAACTTGAATTTTCTAAAATCTATTTTTGGATATTTAATGAAAATATATATTCCTGTATATATATATATTTTCTTTAATTTTTGAACAATTATACTAATAATTATTAGGAACCCCATGCTACTATGATTTAATTTTCAAGTTGAACAAAATTGAATATGTAATATGGGAAAATTAAATGATTATATTTAGATATAGGAATTTGAATTCAATGAATAATGGTTTTTCTTTTTAGTCACATGTGGATGAAATTCTCATCCATCTTCTCATCCTTTGAATTTCATAAGTTTGTGTTGGTTAATTTTTTGTTATGATACATTCCACTAGTTATTGACTTAAATCATGTTCTCACATTATTGAGAGTTTTATAGAACAAATTTTTCAAATATTTTATTAGTAAATTTATTGTGAGAACTTGGGACATGATACATACAAGGTCTAAAATTTTGACTTGTCATAATGATAATCACACTAATTCACTAAAAAGATAATTATGGAATTTTTTTTGATGTAGTCAAAATACTTGAGACCTACCTAACATTAATCCTCCTTTTAGACCTTAGATACCATGAATATACATTGATAGGAATAGCTGCATTTCAAGATGATTTATCTATTCCTAACCATACTCTTGAGTTTTGATGATTTTTAAAGTCCAAGTGTGGGTGGAAAATATTTAATGGATAAAGATATATGATTATTTAATGGAATATGATTTGTGTGTATCTCTAGATTCTGGGAAAATATTTCATGTTTCCTTAACTATTTTTTTATGCATCTAAAAATGAAAAATTGTGGGTTAAGTTATGGAGAGTCAAAAATAACCATCACTTGACCAATGATTTTAAACATTTGGGGTTGGGTGATGAATGTGAGGCTTTTCTTAGATCAATTTTGAACAATTTAAAAATTGAAAAATAGAATAAAATAGAGGGGTGAATTATTAATTTTTCTTTAATTAATCAAGGCCTTACTTAGATATTGGGGATGTGAATAATATGTAATTTCTAAGAGGAGAATGTTGTTGTGTTTAATTTTTTTTATCATTTTTAACACCTAGAGATAAACCTCCTTTTGTGATTAATGTTTTATTTATCAATTTACTACCATCACTTAACCTCAGAATCTTTTGATCTATATTTCAAATTCTACTTTATTGTTTATGATATTTTTCACTACTAAGTGGAGAATGTATATCATTTTCAAATTCATAAGTTTTTTTCATGTACTCAATGTATAAATAAAACTTAAAATTTTTATTTTACCTAGAGTAATGAGATAGTAATAACAATTGGTGAGGTAGATCATGAATTTACATGTTAATAATAATGAACTAAAATTCTTGAAAGGAAGTGATAATAGGTTCCATAATTTCTCAGTGGAATAATCAAATATATTGTATCTAGTGATGAGTTGAAATTATTTTTCTTATGTGACCCTTGATTATTCCCTCTCCCATATTTAAATTTGTTTGATTTATTAATTTTTAATTATGAGTATTAGAATAATAGGATTTTCCTTTTTAATTCATCTTACATATTCATTCTTGAGGAAAAACATTTTCAAAGTGCAAGGGAATTTGATGAGTTTATATTTTTCATATATTTTTGAAATTTTTATTTCTAATTGAAATTTGTTTTAAAGTGTCAACACACATGTTTTTTATTATAAGATTCATTTTTGGTTATTTTTATTTTTTATGAAAATTTTGAAAAAAAAAATAAATAGATAAAAAATACATGTTTTACAACGTATTATTTCTCTCATGTACTTTTTGTGTGTGTTGTGTAGAAAATGAAAAATAATGAATGTCGTACTTACTAAAAAACGGACCAAAATCGTCCATCCCTCAACCAAGGAGTGTAAGCCAGATAGTAGTCCCAAGAAGGGCCTATAAACCAATCCCATCCTTAGGAGTTCCATAAGGTTTGGTAAATCCTCTCTACAGATCAATGTAGATGCATAGGAGAATTCATGCAAGAGTGAGTGCTAGTCTCAGATGGTCGTTTCACACAGTAGTGGGAGGAAATATTCAGGGTGTGGGGTGGAACATAGAACTGATAGGGGTCTTACAACCCTAATACAACTTTATTTCCATTATTCCACAATGGTATCACTTATTAAGGAGTTTCCAGTGAACCAAAACTCTGATGTGGGATGTGTTCCACACAAAGATTACTATGCACATAAAAAAACGTCATTGTTTCTATTTGGTGTCATGCATCATCTTCCTCATTCATTTCATCCATGTTTTTTTCATTTCCATTGTGTCAAAGACCACAAAAAATGGGAACATCCACAACTATTGTTCCATATACACCAATTTATGGCCAAAACACCACCATGGATAATGAAATTCAAGCTCAAGCACCACTATATTTTTGAGACCCATGATATTGTATCCATGGACATGTGGCGTAGTGGTTAGTGGATTTTGAACTGATGAAAATAAGTTTTTTCATGGAAAATATAATGTGTCATATACCCAATATATTTAAATGTCAAATAATTTGAGGTGTGGGATTATTAATAAACCATAGAGGGTTCGATAATGGAATAACAAAGGGTTTTGGAGAAGATGATAACTATGTTGTGGACAAACGGATGTGCCACAACCATGAAAACCGATAGAAGTGAAGGTGTAGGTTACGAAATAGGGTTTCCCCAATGTCATGGATGTTTCTAAAATATAATTATCGATGGCTTAGAGAGAAATAAAGGCTATAACCATGGGTTTTAGGCTACACAATAGGTCATGTATGGCCATAAATGGGTTAAGAAAGTTGCACCATAGGGGACCAACCCACACTATAGGGGGGATTTACTACTATAATTTTTAAAACACTGATACTTCCATAATTTCCATGATTAAAGGTCTATCCTTAGGGAAGAAATAAAGATAAACTCACTTGGGGGGATTTAACTTGAAAAAATGAGTTTGAAAACACCCCCAAAAATCAAGGAGTCAACTAAGAAAAAATTAGATGTCTAAGAGGGAGAAATATATTTAAAAATTTGAAGAATAAAAATTCAAATACTAGGCTAAATAGTCCCTCTCTCATGGATAATGTAAAATTAAAAATATATTTAGCTGAGAAAAGGGAGGATGACTGGTTCAATTATGATGAAAATAAAACTATGAGAAATAAAATTCATATTTCAAAAAAGAGATATACTTCTCTAAAGGAGAATAAGAATAGGGAGAGGATATTTGGAAAAGTTTTGGTGACTAAACTAGAAACCCAATGAAAGACAAAATAAGATGCTTCTACCAAATAGTGATATTATTGTAGTATGTGGAATATATTTTTCATATCCCCTCATGACTAGTATGAGGGGTTAAATCTTCTTATTCCATTTTATGTATGTAAAATGGGAGTGCACGTATTGTAGGGAGTTTTATTTGATCAAAATGTTAATGGGTTGACTTCATGAGTTTATTTCATATTATAATTCTTACTTTTATCTCTCATGCATGGCCATTTCTAAAAGAAAAGGTTATTCCTTTTTAAATGATTTATCTAGTGAAACTTACTCATTGAGTGACCAATGTATGAATTTGGGATCACTATGTTTCAACATGGATCCAGACACATATCTATGAATATCTTATGAACTAAGAGTAGAAAAAATGTTCATAAAATAGTGGGTGAGAACTCTGATATGATTCAAACTAGAGTTTATTTATGACACCGACTAAAATAAAAAAAACATAACATATATCCCTCACTAAGTGAACGAACTCGAACAAAAAAATATTTTTACAACAATCTCATTTTTTCCAAAATCAACTTATTAAATATTCAATTTTCATCATTTAGTTTTTTTTTGAAACACTTTAATTAATTTATACACTATTCCTAAAAAATCAACCACAAACTTCCATTATACATTGTTTTAAAATTATATAGTGTAGTTAAAACTTATAAATTTATAATTTGATCTCCCCAAGAGAAATAAAAATTCTCTAGGGAGAAATCATACCCACAAGTCTAGAACCTCATTAAAGATGGATCAAAAACCTAGAACTCACCACCCATTATCAACCTCTAACCATAAAATCACCCAAACCAATCATTCCTAAAAATATAAAAATCTTAAGATGAAGAAGGTGAGAGGAACTAGGAAGATGAATAAAGTTGGTAGGGAGGGAACTCACTTATAATCAATAAGGAAAGATCTCAAAAGGCTAGGGTTGAAGGCCAATGAAAGGGGTTTGATAGACCAATTAGTGATGCATGTGGATCATATAAGAACCAAGATAAATGGTATAATAAAAATATGGTTTTAGGGGGTTGGTAATTTATAGGAAATATATAAATTAGAAGAATATGAAGAAAAACACTACATCATAATATAAAAGGATAGTGTAGATCATATTCCAAGCTGCAAGGAAGAATACCACGCTGGAAAGGAACTGGCCAAAACCACATCTAAGAAACATGGAATGGTCCATGGTGAGACCATATAAACCTTAGAAAAAGGCCACAACATAGTGTAACCACCACACAAATGAATTCCAATGCTAAAGAATAATTTCATGCTCTATCTCAACTCCATAGTATAGTGACCCCAAAACTGGAAGAACCACCAAAACTCCACTTCGAGGGCTCCACACTACCATAGGGCATCTATCATGCCACAGAACTTCTATTTAAGGTTTATCCATGGAACATTTTAAAGGTCATTTTGAAGCTTCATCAAGATCAATGAACCACTATAACTTCCTAAAAGTATCATACAAGACTCCACTATTTTTTCTAATGCCCAATGTTTTGGTGATATCAAAATAATAAGAACCACCAAAACTCCACATCCCAAGATTCTAAACCATAGTGATCTATCATAAACCACAAATAAAACCTTGATAATGTAGTGAAAACTACCATTCCATAAGGTGGAGGAGGGGGAGGGGAAGGAGGATGACAAAGATAAGTAGTAGCAGCAAGTTCAGTAGTAGTAATAGCTACAGTAATAGTAGTAGGAGGAGTGGTAATTATTGTTTTTATTTTAGAAGTAATTGAAATAATAATAGTAGTAGTATTAATATGATTAGATTTAGTAATAATATAATCATTAGTATCAACAGTGTATATAATAGTTATAGTTGTATTATTAGTAGTAAGAGCAGTGGTGGTGGTGGTGGTGGTAATTGTAGGAGGGGTGTGGTAGTATTTTTAGTAGAAGTAGCAGTATTAGTTATAGTATAAGTGGTAGTATTAGTAGTTGCAGTAGTGATTGTAGTATAAATAGAATAAATAGTTGTTTTTGATTTTTTTGTAGTTCTAGTAACAGAAGCAGTAGTGGTAGTAGCAGTAGTAGTATAAGTTATAGGATAAGGAGGAGGAGTGTTGGTGGTGGTGGTGGTGGTGGTGACAACAATAGTGGTAGTGGGGGAAGAATTATGAGAATGAACAGTGGTGGTATGAGTAGTTTTAGGAGTATTTGAAATAGTATTATTGTTATTATTATTATCAGTGGTAGGAGGATTTGTAGACAAAGTAGGAGGATGAGTATGACAAAGAGTGGTGGTGGTGGTAGTGGTTGTCATAATGGTGGTAGTAGTAGCAGTAGAAGTAGTAATAGGAGGTGGAGGATCATGAAGAGGAGTAGGAGTAACACCACCACCCCTAGTAGCAGTAAGAGTGTCAATAACAATAGTATTAGTAACAGTAGTAATAAAATATTAAGTAGCAGTATTATTAGTACTAACAATAAGAAGAGGGGGATTAAGAGTAGCATGAGGAGTAGGAGTAGCAGGAGTAGTAGGAGTATTTATTGAAGGGAAGGATTTATAGGAGTAAAATTATTCACATATTTGTTATTATTAGTTATTTTAATGGTGCTAGTAGTAGCATTAGAAATTGGAGGGCCTCCATGACCCACTACCCATTGAATTCACTTATGGGGGAATACAGTATCCTTAGGGAATATAAAATGCTATAAAATAATATATTGTTTGAATAAAAAAAACATAAGGTGTATACACCATCCTGTATGAACAACATGATATTTTTATGGATAACTTTTCAATGTAAAACTAAAGTTTCCTATATAGATTAAGTATTCTTTTTCCATTGGGAGTAGTTAATGAGTGTTGGAGTTTATAGAATCCCCTAATAAATTGAATTAACCAAGTGGAACTTTGTGTTGATCTCTATTGAGACATGGTCCAAAAGGAACTTGTGTCATAGCCCACCCACCCCCCCCCCCCCCACTGGGAACTCCTCTTGGTTATTTTGTGAAGATGAGAATAAACCTTTAGGAATGTCTCAAATATATCATTGGTTGATGAGTATAGTGAGGTTAAATCACACATAAATTGGAGTTATTTTCCTTATTATCCAAGTAAAATAAAATAAACCATAAATCAACTCTATTTAATATAAAAAAAATTACCCCATAAATATATGAAATGTAATACATTGAAAAAACATTAGATGAAATCCCAAAATAGGTCTTATGGTAGAAACTCATGAAATTAAACTATGAACTCCATAAGAAACTAATGTTTATCTTGTTCACCTACTCTAAACTATAAATCTGAAAATAGAAATACACATAAAGGGATGAACATACATGTAAATAATTTTGATATTTCTATTCAAGAAATAACTAAATTTTTATTTACAAAATTACAAGACATTCTCAGGGGTAAAATAATAAATTTAAACTATTATACAACCTCAAAAAAAAATTGATGATTCCATTGAATATAGGGTATGTTGTTAACCTCCATGTTGAACCAGTGTGATATGTTGGGCACAACAGAGCCTTGATAAAAATATATGAGTTAAAATGATATTTTTAGTGCATATGAACATGATTATGATGAATTTATTATATCTCATTAATGATATCTTAGATAAGGAAACTATGAACATGGTTGAATATAAATTGTCTTTTTTTATTAAGGAGTCATGTTAGTTTCATTCACATTAGGACCCTTTGGTGTTTTCATTCATATATGGATTAATTAATTAATTTAAATAAAAAATTAATTAATTTAATTAAAAAATTAATTTAATCTATTTATTTGTTTTGAAAAAACCTATAATACTTTATT
Organism: Viscum album; assembly: GCA_963277665.1. NCBI lineage: Eukaryota > Viridiplantae > Streptophyta > Magnoliopsida > Santalales > Viscaceae > Viscum > Viscum album. The sequence goes on from OY728150.1 coordinate 1,598,818,758, forward strand.
TATAACCATGGTTACGTTTCTCTCTAGGTTTATCCATTTACCATCTCCATGAACCCTAAATAGAGGGAGAGGGTTGTGAGAGAGGCCAAAATTTGGTGGTGATGACATTAAATCAGCGGAATGGGACCTCATTCCCAGTGATGTTGGTGAGGAAGTGAAGATGAATTCCAATGTCATTTATTATTAATTAAGATAAATATTTGTTATTAATATATTATATTTCCATTTATGTATTTTTTGATCATGGAATGATGTTCTTCATTATTTTTTCCTCTATTTCACATGGTCCTATCAAATTACGGTTTATAATTGGATTGTATTATTTTTTTGGGGTTTGTTTTAATTCTATTATTTCATTTTTAATACCTATAATCAATGTACATGTTCACAACATCCATCAATTATATTCTATTTTTTCAATGGGTTTTCTCCTACACTGATTTGTGTGTTTTTCATTATTCTACGGTTAGGCCGGTAATTTAACTTTATTATTCTTATTCAAGCCATGATTGAATCCCCAGACCATGCACATTTACTGGATTCAATGATGGAGGATGAGGTGATAAGAACAAATTCCAGGTGATAGGGGTTCTCGAAGTCTAGAAGTCATGGTATTATTTTCAAGAAATGATGTTTGGGAAAAATATAAATTCTAGTGACTGTCAACTGGTCTTGATTATGGAAACCAAAGGAAAAAGATTTCCATCTAGAGGAATTACAACCATGATCAGGGACTTATACAAATATATTTTTATGACTGAAGTAAAAAAGTAGAATATTGAATAATATCAAGGAAAAAAGATGAATATGGATTGAAATATATGACTACATGACATGTAGATTGGAAGAACATGCATTTTCTATCTTAGTTGATTTGGTGGCTAGAGTTTTAGACCAACTTAAATGTCATAGGCTGTATGAATTAATCTATATATCATGTACTCTTATCTGACTAGCATGGCTGATAAAGGGAGTACAATCCCAAATGTCTAGTTAGCCTTACATTTCATGTGGTCCATAATGACACATTGTGTATCCAGAGATTATAACCTGAGTGGTGGTTGTATATGATGAGTACACTGCCCAGCCTGAAACACCATGTAGTTCATCCTATATGTCATGTAGAAGGTCTGTGTATACCATGTTTTGTTTCAATAAATGAATAAGATACTTCTTATAGTCTACACATCATGTACGCTATATCACATTATGTATACTCCTTCTAGACCCCATGTCTTATCATATCACCTTTCATGGGACTTTGATTCAAGTAAGTAAATAGTTTATTATGAGTTATCTTAGATGTAGAATGTGGAGGTGGCCTTTAATTTGATATTATATATGATACAAAAGGTTATTTGAGTAGGTTACCCTATCATTAACTTTGTATAACTGACTAAGAGTATTAGGAGGGATCTTTGGAGTGATTTTGGGGTTGATATCCCCCTGGAATCATGGTCATGGAATGGGTTTGTAACTTTATATAGATAGGGTGGGTATTCCCTTATACACACCTAGAGCATCGGTCCTCTATCTACAGAGTTAGTATCCCACAATCTAAGAGTTGGGTTGGGGTAGGGTCCTCTACCATGGTTGGTATTCCATCGAAAATTTTATTACAATCGGTGAGGCATGGGCACCCCGATACAGATCTAGATAGATTATGTGTATTACCGGTTTGGGTAGTTTGGGTGTTTGATTGATGATATGGTATTGATAGTCTAGGAGATATTGTATTCCCTAAATTGAGGATTATGTTTTAGTGACAATCATTCTCCCCTCATGGATTTTGGCACTATATTAGTATGTGTAAATTCTAGGTAGTGTGGGATTCTTCAACACATTTGACAACTCAAGTACCCCACTATATGGAATTCAATATGTGTTGTATGGATAGTTAACTTCTTGGGACTTCATGGAATTTTCTTTAATCCGATTATTCATATTTAATTGTGATATTATGACCCATATGGGTTAGATATGGTATGTTTAGTATTTTTGATTATTTCTATGAGACTTATAGAGAATGATAATAACTAGATTATTCTTTCCCAATATTCTTTTGGTTAATCTTCAGCACCAGGGACTATTAGTTGAATTAGTATTCATAATCTTCACTTTTCTCCCTCTTATTCACTTATCATACCAAGAGTTAAACTAAATTATTTCATTGTGTTTACATTTTGGTTTTACGATATCCTACATCGTATGTTTATACTCACCCCTACACAAGACTTTTTCATATACATTGTCTTGTGTTTATGAAGACAATTCAAAGGTTCAGATATGGTCTAGGAAGTCATGAAGATAGTAATTCTTATTTTTAGTTTATTACTGGTTTCAAATTATAGATAGTGGTGATTCATGATGTTGTTAGTTACCACTGAGGCTGTTGTGTGATCCATGACTATAGATAGTATGGATCATCCTCTCATTGCATTTTTAAGGCTTATCAAATGTACTATTTCCAAAGTATTTAACTGGTAAAATTTACATGTACTTATTATTCCATGCAGGAATTATGTTAATAATAAGATATATTTTTAAATATGTTGAGTATTTGAAATATTACTAAGTGAATAAGTTCATCTAGAATGTGGTATTCATCAAGTGAATAAATATTGGAGAAGGGTGAAGTGGATGTGATTCTTGTGTTGTATTTTGTTGTAGACCCATAAATCAGGTTCAAAATAACATAATATAATGTGAGTTAAATATAATTGGATGTTTATATGTGTATCTAATAGATCTATAGGTGTTTGTGTCTGAGTTGGAGAAATCTATAATTTGGAGTTAAATAGAAAAATGGCTAAGCCTTGACTCATGTAAATGGATTCACATTTAAGGAGATCCATCTCCATGTAAGTGGATCGATGTAAGGGGATTTTTATCACATAAGGGGATCTTTTTCACATATGAATATCAAAATTAGAGGATTAATATCACATAATGGGATCCATATATTATATTTAGATTGATGTAATGATGAATCTTGATGTAATGGGATCCAATCATAGTCATTAGGGTAAGGAAGGCTGGCGTATTGAGTTTTATATAAGGTGATCTATGAAAGGGAATTATTTTTCCTTATCTTTTAAATAAAATTTTCATATTTAATTATTTTGAATATTTAATTTTTTATATGATTCCAAAGTTTTTTGATAAATGTCAAAATATCACAAAATTTCATTCGTGATTCGCGTAAAGTAAGAAAAAATTCCACAATATGATGACAGAGTTTTTGTGAAGGAAGAAGAAGTAGTTACTACTATAAATACTTAGTCTCACTACAATACGTTTTGTGAATCCATGGTGAACTGGAGAATATTCTAAAATGAATAAAGAAGAAACATGAAGATAAGAAGAATTTGAAAAATCGTTTAGAAGAACATAACAATATGAATTCAAATATTAAATTCAAATTCAAATGTGATTGCTTCTACTGTTGTGTGATAAAATTAAATAAAAATAAAAAATGAGTATTTTAGTATTAATTAAAGTAGTATAAGAAGAAAAAAATATTAAGAAGTGATATTATGAATATTGAGCCAGAGATATAGAAAAGAGGGAGGATAAAAGAATTTTTTATTGCGACATGTATAAAAGATCACCATTTAAAATGAAAATATTGGTAATGGAAGAATTTGTTTCATATAATGATATGCAAGAAAATTGAAGAATCAATTTTCTACTGTGTAAGAAGATAAGAACAAGAAGAATCCATTACACTCAAAAACTAACTGGATGTATATTTTTTGGATGACTATTTAGTTATTATCTATTATTCTGATCATGTTAAAGTATGGGATGCACTTGTGTATGGGATACACTAAATCACTATTTAGACGTATGTAATTAGAGTTCAATGTTAAACCCTACTTGCTTGTACCTATAGTTTGATTATAGTGGGTAGTGGTATTTTGAAGAAATCTATATTAAACTAAGGATAAGATTTCAAATTTTGATAGGTGAACCTTAAAAATCATTATACTTCTTATATTGGTGTCACATTACATGTTTGTGTTGACTTTAAATGTTACTCCTTTTTACTAGTGGATACTTTTGTTTTTATAAAAGTATAAAAATAATTAATATCACTAATTTACCACCTCTCAATAATCAACCATAGATCTTGCAGATGGTTCTATAAGTTGTATCAAAGCTATGTTTCCTTTATTTGTGATTGGTTGTTTAATGATTGGAGTTTGAAGTATCTCTCTCTTAGAAGATGTAGTCACAAATTTTTATGATCTGCTATATATAAATTAAAATTTTTTAATATAAAATGGATTACTACATTTTATTGGAAATTTTATCACATTTGGAATTATAATATGCTATTCTATCGTTTATTTATTAGTTATGATGTCATGGATGTTGCAACTAGTGGATCAATCCCTTATGTTTAAGGTTTTGTTATGACATAATATTATAAGGAGAATCTAGAATAATGGATATTAATGGAATTAAATTTTATATTCCATTTCAGAGAGTAAATTTATTTAATTCAATAAATCAAAATGGAAAAATGTTTATGGGGAAACTTTGAAAATATCTCTGGAGGTCAAACCAAAGTGAAGCAGAAAAATATATATATTTTGAGGTTAAAATATGAATACCTCATGATTCATGATTATGAAACTATGGATTGATTATTCATAAGGATTAATTAGATTTTGGGCATGATCAAAGTCTATGGTGAGAAGATAGAATACTCTACAATGGTAAAAAATTGTCTTTCACATCTATACTCACATGCTCAATGAAAAAGACTCGGTTATGGAAGATAAATATCTAGAACCACTTACTATTGATTACTTACACATAATTCTCATTTCCTATGATATGATAAAAGATAGAGTTTTTAATAAGAAGGTAGGGGTATAAAAGTAAATTTTCTTTAAATCCTTCAAAACTATGAAGTTAAAGAAGGTTATTTTTTAAGAAGAATCTTGAATTTCATATTATGATGAGGATGTGAATGAGAATATTTATGAATTTATGTCTCATTTCAAATAAAAAAGAGAAATGGAGAAGTAAAATAAAAGTTAATAATCCCTATAAAGTGTTCCAGGTGTGGATCTATTGGGAATGTTTTATCAGATTACCCAAGATAAAAATAAAAAAAATGACTCTGATGAGGTAGAAGAGAATCCTATAACATTATCTAAGAATAAATACAATAAATATAAGGTTTATTCAAAATAAAAGGGTATAAAATTCTGAAATTTTAAAAGGATAATTTTCAAGTATTAAGAAAGTGAAGGTAGAGAAGATGAAGAGGAAGTTGATACATCCAATGATGACTGACAATTATTGTTTTATTGAAATAAACCCCCTTTTTAGGGCTGATGGGAAAACCATCAAGACATCAAGACTTAAACAAAATAAACCAGTCTTCAACTGACCAAAGTAATTCCTATTAAATTTAGAAATTATATATGGATATGTAATTTATATTGAATATATATTTGAAATAATTACTCTAAAATATTCATAAATTGGAGAAGGAGAATAACAAATTAAAGAAAGGTAATTAATCTATCAATAATAAGAAATATTCTCATAAGGAAAAAAATAAAAAAAATTAGAGGGGGTTTAATATTAAAAAAAATATTCTTGATTATGAAAATTATATTAACATAAATATAGAATAAATATTAAATGATAAATAAAAGGATGTTGAACATATTTAATAAAAACATCTCAATGCTAAAGAAGAAATAAACATCTCTAGATCCAATTTTCAGAATTCTATTTTAGAAGTTGTAGAATGTTTTAATAAGTGTGAAAATCAATAATATAAATAAAAATAAACTTCAAAATTATGAAATAAGTTTAAAAATTTTATGGAGAGTCTGAGAAAATTTATCTTGTAAAAAAGAAAAAAATAGCAAAATCTTGTGATCCTTTTAAATCAAAAAAATATTAGGAAAAAAAATTAAAGTTAAAAACTATTGTATCTGGTGAATAAAAAAATAATTATAAGAATACTAATATAAATAGTACTATTTCAAGAGTTTATAATAATTTTTTTTCACAAAAAGGATACAATATTAGTGATTCCAAAAAGTGACGAAGAAAAGTATCCAATTTTTGTTAGCATTTTGTTTACAGGGGTTAGTATGTTATCTATGGATTCAGTATGTACTATAGATGATTTAGGCATATGAGAAATATTTTTTAGTCTAAAAATTTATATCATAACATTATTATGAAGATTTAAAGGTAAGGTTTGAGGTGGATACATCCATCAAAAAGAAAATAAGCTAAAAAATATGTTGAAAATTCTAGTCAAAAAAAAGAACAGGTTTGATGTTATTAAAGAAATATAAAGAGTATTTGACCATCCTAGTCACCATGAAAAAGAATTTCTCTTAAAACTACCAACCTAGAAAATTATTATTCACAATACTCAACATACTTTTAATAAGAAAAGAAAAGTTAAGGATAAAGATGTAGTTGTAGAAGTGTCACTTAAAGTATCAAATGGGAATAATCCCACGATTGTGGATAGGGGATATCCCTCTCACAAGATAGGAGATTTAAAACTCATGAAACATTTTTAAAAGTTAAAATAAGGCCTAGTGACCTTTGGAAATTATTTTTAACTCAAAATAAAAGGGTTTTGTTCAGTAGTTTTTGTGAAAGAAAATATCAAATCCAAAAATAGTTTGTAAGTTGATGGATTGAAACACAATCAATTGAGTTTTTCTTAGATTTATGATAAAGGAAACAACATTTTAATCAAGAAGGATGGATTATTTATCAAGAAACATGGAGATTTAGTAGAAGTTACAAGAGTATAGTAAACTAAAAGAAACTTATTTCAAGATCGTAATTCTTAAAACTCATATTATCTAAGTATTAAATAAGATAATGATTTATGGAATTGAATTCTTGGACATATCTTCCAAAATAATATAATCAAAATCACCTAGGGATATAATTTTCATTGTGATCCTTTATTATAAATAAAAATGGATTGGATTTTTTTAACATGGTAACAGGGTAATATTGTTAACTATTTACATAAGAAAGTAGAGATTCAATCTAATAAACCTTTTGATCTCATTCATTTAGAATTATGTGGCCCAGTTAGGAAGTAATCAACCATTGGAGATAATTATTTTGTTAATTTTATTAGTTATTTAACTCACATTACATGTTTTGTGTTTATGAAATACAATTTTGATGCCCTGATAATGCTTATATGTTTTTTAATAAGTATAAAAAATGTGTATGTTTTTTCTCTAAAGAAGATTCATGAAATTAATGGTATACATTTCCTGTTTTATAGAAATTCACATTGTGTGATCAATAATTCCATATATAGGCCCTCTGTAAACCACATAAATCTTCCTATTTGACTACAAAATTCCCCTCTATGGGACTTACGTATTCCACTAATAGTCAAATCCATAAAAAATAAATTAAAATGACTAAAAAAATACGAGGTTAAAATAAAAATAATGATCCCTACCTCACGGTGATTCACTAAATCTTCAAGGTCACACAAAAATGTTGAATGCTTTTTAGATGTTACATCATGATCCATCTATAATAATCCTCCTCTAACATAGATATGTGTAATTCCTTACAATCCTGAACCACTCCCCAGTTTCTAGACCATAGGAGTTATGTGACCTCGATCATGCCCCCCATATTCTTGAGGCTACCGACTAAAAGTGGGGGTCAATGGTGTTATTATAGGGAAAATATACCCTCATATCAAAGTAAAAACATTGTAACAAATAAACATATGTAATAAAATATTAAGAGTACTTTGAATTAATAAACATCCATACTATAAAAAATGAAATTTAAAAGCATACATTTATAAATTTAAACTAGTCACCCACTGGCCCAACCACATATACAACATAACAAATAAATAAAGACAAAGCGTCTCTTTTTATATCCATGAGACTCATCCTATCCCAATTTCCACACTCTATCCAATATATCCATGTGAATGATTCAGTTTTGTAACTCATCCCTACATGAACCTATGAAGAGGAGGTTTGATCCGGTACTAATGTTCTATGATAGCCTGAGTAGGGTGTTAGTAAAACTTAGAAGGATTCAACCAATTTAATCCATAACATAACCATTAAAGAAGCGTGTGTTCATGTTATATTCTCAGAAAAATAAATAAATGATTTTGGAAGTGTAATAAAATAATCAACATTAATACTTGGATTCTGCTATGACACTAGAGACCGATTATACCTACTTTGACCAGTGTAAGAGTGTATGTGAGCCTAAAATACCTCATCTAGAACCTAGGGAACAATTCTCCCTACCTAGGAAAACATAATATCTTGAAACCTGAGGGAAGACACTCCCCACCCAATAAAAGATAAAATCCAAAAACTTTGGGGCATACCTATAGTGCCCTGATCTTTTTCACATAACATTACATGATTTTAATCATAATTATACATCAGATTACATGCCATGGATCATGAAGTCTAGTGTCTTGAAATACTTGGTACATAAAACTAAAAACATGGAACTAGAAAAAACTTCTTTATTTAATCTTCAAATTTATCTCTTAACTTCCATTGTGCTCAAACATCTGAATAGGGTATCCAGGGGAACACATGTTCAATTAGATGAGCTAAATAGTCCAATAAGGGAATAACCATAAGAACAAATCATTAGCAAAAGGAATAAAAGGCATGAAATGATGATATAAAAAGGCTTTAACATATTGAACCTTAACATATAAACATGGAATCATATAAACATGTAATAATATAAACATGGAATCATATATACATGGATTCATATAAATGTGGAAGTAATATAAAACATGACTTTAGTACGATTCAAGACTAACCGCCAAGATCGTTTCATATAGTGGCACAAGCCAAGGCTAACTGCCAAGACCGTCGCACATAAAATCTCATCAAACTTAACCTTACCCAGTTCATTAGAGCTCTATCTAGGTGAAACCATATTAACATTTCATGAATATGTTTTCCACATAAAGAATCATACATAATCAATCATACATAAACATAAGGATTACCCATGGAAAGAATTGGGTACTATAATCATGACATAAAGCATAACAAATGGGCATAACACAAAAGTGTCCATGAGAGAAGGGAACTAGATTATATATGTAAATTAATAGGGAATATATATATATATCATGGTGAGTTATTTCAAGTATAAGAGACAATATTTTAGAAAAGTATTCAGGAAATTTTAGCATAAAAACACTTTTGAGCGGTTTTAAGGAAAATACTATAGAGGCTTTAAAATAGAAAAGGAAACAACCCTTCATAAAAACTCAGAAGTGATCCGCGAAGGTTTTAATAACAAAAAAATATTTCATAAAGACAATGGTATCTTAAAATAGAACATATAGTGCACTTGAAATTGGGTAAGAATTTAGGAAGCTCCCCCAAAACAGGTTTGCTTATCGGGAAGTATTGAGGAGGGAATCAAATAAAAAATGTATATCCATAAATGATAATGATTAATGGAATTTGATAAATTATTTTGTAAAATTCACATATAATTTAGAATATGAACATAATAATAATATATAATCTCATTTAGGAAAAAATAAAGATAAAGAAACATAAAAGAATAAAGAAGGTTTGGGTTGAATCCCTTATGGAATATTGACATGGTATCATGTGTAATTAATAGGGATTAATGAGAGAGACAGGGATTTTACATAATTTAAACATCATGATAAAATTATGAGGGAGTTTTTTAATCATACCCTATAACTAGGAATTACACATAAAAGGGGATAACATAGAGGTTAATCTTGAATAAAAGTGAAATAGAGAGGATTCATTACCTTAAGTCTGATGGTGATATTTGATTGAAATTAATGACCTGAATAATAAAATTAGGTTCATTAATTAGTAATTAAAGAACCTTTTATATAAGTAAATTATTTATTATAACCTTTTTAAGTTCATTCATAACCTTTTTGATTGGTTATGAGGTTCAATTTCATTGTTCGGGTCCATTTGTTTTCTTGGTTTTTATGATCGGTTTACTTATTTTCATGAATGGATAAACATGTAAGTTGAAAGTGGTTGTCCAAAATTTAATTTATATGAAATTAGTGAACATAAAGGAGATTAAATGGTTGTAAATTTAATTTGGTTACTTGGAGTGAAGTCAATTCATTATATAAAACTTTAGTGATAACCTTTTGGGTTAATTGGCGGTTTTTGGCCACAATGAACATGTTTTGTTTTATAAATCAAAAAAATGTGTAAAAAAGGATTCCATAACCATAGATGATACATAATACATATATCATGGTCTGGTTAAACCATGAAAATTGTTTCATGACCATAATTGGATATGGTAACAGAAATTGAAAACTCATCATCCTTGAATGTGGCAATTTAACTCATCTCGGATAGTGTCTTTACTTCTAAAATAAAATAAGGGTAAAGGAGAGATGAAAATAACTTATTCCATTATCATAAAAACATTAAATTAAATTTAAGGTACTGTATTAGTCCTAAAATTTTTATAAGGATAGGTAAGGATAGAAAATTAACCAAAAGAAATTGAAAAGAAAGTAAAATAATTGAAAAGAGGAATTTACCTCTTGAATCGATCTTCCCTGAAAGCCTCTTAATGGGAGAGAATTTGATATTTTTTGGATATAAAGGGTTGTTGTACGTGGTGAGGGAGCTTGGGGAGATATTTTGGATTAATTTAGGGAAGGAACAAGGCATGAAAGGTGTGAAGAGAAGAGGGTGGAAGAAGTTGTATTTATAGTGGAGGGGAGGAGAGTTTTCATAGTTGTTAATTCCTTAGTTTATTATTTTCCCTCAAGACCAGAAATATTCATGATTATATGACCAAAAATAGTAATGTATGAATGTGATTTTGAGATAATGTCCTTACATCAGCCATAAATCAGGTGATGACATCATAATTCATGTATTTAGAATTTATCGTAAATTATCGTATTTTACTATTCACCAAAAATTCATGTATTTCATAAAAATCCAAAAAATTATCCCTAACCATTTTTTGATGTTTAAAAACCAAAAATGAACTCCATTTTAGAAAATAATTTTCTAAATATGATTAATTTAATATTTAATTAAAATCATAATTTATTCTAAAAACCCATTTTTAAAACATTTATTTACTTATTCTAAACTATAGGTACATCATAATTTCACATAAATATTATTTATATACTATCATAGTTAAGTTTTATATTCATTAGGGTATATCACTATTGATAATGGTAACATTACTATTCATAAGGGTTTGTTACTATTCACCGGAAATTATGTTTGTCTTACAGGACTCCAAACATCTTACTAATCACAACCGTGAAAGTCAGATTTTCAAAATTCAAATCACAGAAGTGTCAAAATTATGTTTAAAGGTCATATAGTACCTATTAGTTCATTGTTTTGTGATTTTATGTGATTATATGACATAATAATAAGAAGGAAATTTCCATTGAAAAACATTGGGTCGATACACTCTTCCCCCTTAAGAAATTTTGTCCTCAAAATTTCGTTTTACATTCTACGCCATAAACATGTGCAGGTACTTTTCCTTAATTGATTCCTCTAGTTCCCATGTTGCCTCTTCATACTTGTGGTTCCTCCATAATACCTTTACCAGGTGATTAATCTAGTTATGTAGAACTTTATCTCTACAATCAAAGATTTTCATTGGATTCTCCCTGTATGAAAGATCATCCTACAACTGTACCACCTCTGAAGAGAGTACATGTGAAGGATCTGCTATGTACTTCCTTAAGAGGGATACATGAAAGACATTGTGTACTTTATAAATGTTAGGTGGAAGTTCCATTCAATAGGCCATAGCTCCGACTCAATCAAGGTTCTCGAAGGTGCTGATGTACCTGGGACTTAACATTCCTTTCTTCCCAAACCTCATAACATTATTCCATGGAGATATGCATAGAAATACCATGTCTTGAACTTTGAACTCAAGGTCTCATTGAAAACTCTCTACATAACTTTTCTGTTATCTTTGGGTTGCCTTGATGTGATACTGAATGGTTTTCACCTTCTCTGCCATTTCTTTGACCATTTCAGGTCCTAGTAGTTTATGCTCACTAACTTCATCCAAACACACTGGTGTTCGTCACCTTTTCCCATAAAGGGCCTCATATGGTGCCATTCGGATGCTCAAGTGGAAACTATTATTGTAAGATAATTAAACCAGTGGAAGATGTTGGTCCCATCCTCCTTTTAACTCTATAGAACATGCTCTAAACATATCTTCTAATTTCTGAATAGTTTGCTCAGATTGTCTATCAGTTTGAGGATGATATGACGTACTGAAGTTCAATTCAGTGCCTAGAGCATGTTAGTAACATTTCAAGAACATTGATGTGAATATCATATCACAATCGGATACAATAGATAGTGGTACTCCTTAAAGACTTACCACTTCTTTAATGTAAATTTATACAAGTTGATCCAATGAGAAGTCCTCTCTAATTGCGATAAAGTGAGTGGTCTTTGTAAGACGATCCACAATGACCCATATAGCATTATTTCCTCTCGATGTCCTTGAAAGTATAGTGAAAAAGTCCATGGTAATGATCTCCCACTTCCATGCTGGTATGGGTAGTGGTTGTATCATCCCCTTAGACTTATGTCTTTCAACCTTCACTTGTTGACAAAACAGTCACATTAATGTATACTCAACAATCTTTTTCTTCATATTGTCCCACCAAAAGTTCTCTCGGATATCTCAATATAACCTTTTGATACCTTGGTGAACAGAGAAGGTTGAGATATGTGGATCATTCAAAATATCCTTATTTATCTCTAGATTAGATGGTACACATAATCGTGACCCAAATATTATGACTTTGTCCTTGTCAATTTTGAAATCAAAGGATTTCCTATTTCTGATAGCTTTAACCCTTTTCTGAATTTCTATATCTTTTCTTTGTTCATTCTTTATTTTCTTCATAAGGGATGGTTGAGCAATAATTTGAGAAAGGATTGATGATATTCCTCTCTTAATGATTCTCATGTCTATCCTCTGAAAATCTAAGAAGATTGAATCCTTTTCAATTATCATCATTGATAAAGATGTGTGATCTTTTCTACATAGAGCATCTTCCACCTTATTGTACTTAATGAGATATTATTGGATTGAGAATTCAAAATCCTTAATGAGCTCTATCTATATTCACTAGTCCATATTAATCTATTTTTGTGTGAATATATGTTTGAGACTCTTCTGGTCAGTATATATCTCACACTTCTCCCCATAGAGATAATGTCGCCAGATTTTTAATACAAAGATCACTACTGCCAACTCTAGATCATGGGTATGATAGTTTTGCTTGTGGATTTTTAGCTCCCTTGAGGCATTGACTATCACTTTATCATTTTTTATTGGCACACAGCTTAATCCCTTCTTTGAAGCATCACTATACCCTACAAAGAGTTCTACACTTGTTGGGAGTGTGAGTACGGCGTAGTGATAAGCCTCTTTTTTAACTCCTTGAAACAGACTTCATATTCCTAAGTCCAGAAAATCTTTACTCCCTTCCATGTCAGCTTGGTCATTAGGTTTGAAAATAATGAAAAGTTTTTCACATGTCGTCAATAATACCTAGCTAGACCAAAAAAATCTTCGGATCTCTATTACAGATGTCAGTTTGGTCCACTCTTCAATCTCCTTTATCTTGGAAGGATCCAAATATATCCCTTACCTAGTGATAGCATGCCCCAAAAATGATACTTCCTCCATCCAGAACTCACATTTACTATACTTTTCATACATCTTATCCCTTCACAAAGTCTTTAACATAGTATTCAAATTCTACTCATGTTCCTCCTTTCTCTTGGTGTATATCAGAATATCATCAATAAAGATTGCCACAAATTTGTCGAGGTAATCTCTAAAGACTCTATTAATTAAATCCATGATAATTTCTAGAGCATTATTGTGTCCAAAGGGAATCACAACGAACTCATAGTGTCTATACCTCATTTGAAAGTAAGTCTTGGGAATATCTTCTTTCCTCACCTTTAATTGGTGATATCCCAACTGAAGGTACATCTTAGATAAATAACTAGCCCCACGAAGATGATAGAACAAGTCATCTATCTAAGGGAGGGGATACTTATTCTTTATCGCGATTTTATTGAGCTCACAATAATCAATGCACAGTCTCGTTGTTCCATCCTTATTCTTGGTGAAGAGGACTTGAACACCCCATGGTGAGGCACTCGGGCATATAAAACCCTTCTCTAGATTCTCTTGTAACGGATTCTTCAGATCTTCTATCTCTACGGTGGCCATTCAATAAGGTATATCTAATATAGGCAGAGATCCATGAATAAGTTCAAGTGAGAACTCAACCACTCGGTCAAGAGGAAGACCAGGAAACTCTTCAAAAAAATACATCAGTGTAATCCCTGATGATGGCCATGTCTTCAAGAATGATTCCCTCTTTTGTCTCAATCATTTGAGCTAGATATGCTTGATCATAAGGCAACTATATCCACACATGAGATGATGATTCTAAAATAGATTAATCTTCCTCCTTAAAATTGTATAGAATTTTAGGATGCTTCAGTATATGAAGAGTGATCTACCTTTCCCGACAATTGATGTTGGATTTTTATAAAGATAGTCAATCCATGCCCAAGAAAACATTGGACTCCGCTAAAGAAAGTATGAAGAGATTTTCTGGGAGGGTCTATCCACAAAAATTAATAGGGGAGGAGTTATAAACCATGTATGAAATAATTTTCCCATTCACTATTCTCACAGATAACATATTCTCTAAATTTTTAGTTGGTGTTTGAATAGTTCTACAAAACTTGCAAGATATGAAAGAATACGTAGAATCGGAATCAAATAGTATGTTCACAATTATTGAATGAATAACTAGTGTACCTATCAATACATCATTATCTGGATCCACCTCAGTAGTATTGATATCATAATCCCTTCTCTTTTCCCTTGGAGGTTGTTGTTGATTGCCTCTGACAACCCTCATTTTCCCATGCTCCTTGAAGTTGTAACACTACACTACATGATGAGTTTTGATATAAACCTTCTTTTCTTCTTCCACATTAGTAGGATTCTTCATATCCCATTTGTAGTTTTTATCCAAATGTCCCATTCTTCCACATTTGAAGTAATTCTTGGTTCCCTTTAGACAGCTCCTAAGATGCTTCTTCTTACTAATTTTACAAGCTGGATAGTCAGGCTTCTTTCCAACATGGGATTCTTTTGTTTAACCACCCATGTTGTTCTCTATTTTCCACTTCTTATCACTGGTCCCACAAGACCACTGAAATTCTCTAATCTCCATTTCAACCTTGAGGGAACAATAGAAAATATTTTCATAAGTATCGATGTCTCAAATCGCCAACACTTTTTATAGAATCATCTTTAGCCCGCTAAAGTAGCGATCCATCATACTTTTGGTGTTCATTAAAAATCTAGAGGTGTACCTTGAAGGCCTTGTAAATTTTCATTCATACGCCCCGATGGACTCATCTTCCTTCTTCTTGAGTTTGAGGAACTCTCTTTCCATCTTGAGATGAAGGGTTCGAGGAAAATATTTATTGAGAAACATCCTCTGGAATTCTTCCCAATCCATGGAATCAATATCCTCTTGGGACTTTGTATTCTCGATTATTTTCCACCACTGATTATATTCCTCATCAAAACTATAGACTGCAAGTGAAAATTTATCTTCTTTCGAGCTCTAGAGGATGGAGAATATTTTTTCAATTGAGTTAATCCACTATTCCGCGAGGAGGGGATAAGAAGATCCACTAAACATGGGAGGCCTTTTCTGTATTAAGGATTCTATGGAAACCTACCCTTTCCTTGGAGGAGGAGGGTGTTCCACATAATTCAAGTTATTATTCATAACTTGATCCAGATGAGCAAGTACTATCATGATGTTTTGAGCATCCGTTTCCATCATACTAGGCATATCATTAGGGAAATCTTCACATTCCCTATCACATTGATTATTGTCATGTGTTCTTATTTTTTTTATTAACTAAGAAAAATAACATACAATTAGAGGTCTTAAATAATTATCTATTCAATATAAAAAGGAAACATTGAACATAAGTGGATAAACTTATAAAGGAGAAGTATATCCTTACTTATGATTCCCTATGTTTCAATCTAAGTTATCCTTGATCTATTTATTAACTTATATTCTTATAGGATTTTTCCCCTTAATAATGGTTTGTGCTAATCTCATGAATTTAACAAATCATATCCCCTGGGAGTTTTAAACCAAGTGTACAACAAGTTCGATTGTCGTGTACCAGGATACCCAGGGTCAGACCCGAAACTCCTTGTCAGATTTTTCACTCCTAGGTATATCTGTGCTAGAGCCACCTCAACCTGTTAATATCTAGATAGGGATGTATCTTCTTTATAAACCACTTACTCTATACTTACCAAAATTTAGAGATGTTTTCTTATACTTTGTCACATCCTTAAGGTTTTTAACTAAAGTGATCTATTCCTAATCTCTAAAAATAACTAGACCATCCTCTGATACCAACTATAGTGCCCCTATCCTTTTTACATAACATTACACTAGTATAAAAATGATTTTTAACATCGCCAATTTGACTTCGGTTTCTTATAAACCGACATAAATAATTTTTGTGGTGATTTTTTAGCGTTGTTTTTTTTAAAAACCGACACCAAAAAAAATTGTTTTGGCATAGGTTCTTAAAACAACTGACGCAAAAAACAAAATATATATATATATATTGGCGTTGGTTTTTATGAAAACCAATGCCATAAAATTTAAAAAAATTACAATGTTTTTGATAATTCACTAATCTTCGATTTGACTGGTCGTGGAGCAAAAACAAAGTTACAGATTAAAAGTTATGGATGTCGGAAGTTGATCGTCTCTAAGAGAAGTCTTAAAGAATTTCAACTTTCAAAGGCCATAAATTTTAATCTGTAACTTCGTTTTATCTCCACGACCACCCAAATCAAATATTAAAGAATTATCTAAAACATTGTAAAATAAATTAATTTTTTAGCGTCGGTTTTCATAAAATCAACGCCAAAAATATATTTTAATTTTTTAAGTCGGTTTTTTTTTTAAAACCGATGCCAAAAAAAATATTTTCTATTTTTGGCTTTGGTTTTAAAAAAAAGTGACGCAAAAAATTTTTCTTTTTCAAATTTTTCACGTCAGTTTGTTCAAAAATCGATGCCAAAAATATTTTTTTTTAACTTTTTGGCATCGGTTTTTAAAAAAAACGACGAGAGAAATGTATTTTTTTAACTTTTTCACGTCGATTTTCTAAAAAACTGATGCCAAAAGACCAATGTAAATCCTAATTTGTGTCAGTTTCAAACAAAACTGATGCCAAAGAGTAACGCGGGATCAAAATTTTAATTTTTTCACAACGCGTGTTTAATTTTTTAAAATCCTGCCTACATTTTCATACAACGCAATTGAAAATATTTTCATTTACTATATATATATCCAGTTTCTCCTTTGTTCATCATTTTCAACATCGTCGATTCAATCAAGTTTTCAATGCAACTTCAATCCTTAATTTGAACACGGTACATATTCTATTCATTTGTTTTGTTTATTATTATTATCCTTCATTTCTAAACAACTTGATTAGCTTTCTTATAATGATGATTAATTCTCATTTCTAAATATAAGTTATATGATGATAAATAATATATCATTTCTATGGAATCCTGTAAAACCATTGAAATATGTTTGAATTATTACACTTATTTTATTTCATTTGGTGTATATGATTTTAATTTATGTTTATCATGTTTTATTTGAAACTAGTTGTATCAATCGAAACATTGATAGGTTCAACATTTGACGGCGATAAATTTTGATTCGTAACTCCATTTGAGGTCCACAACTAGTCAAATCAAATCTTAGGAAATTATCTAAAACATAGAAAAAAAATTACTTTTTGGCGTAGGTTTTTGTAAAAACCAACGCCAAAAATATTTTTTTCATTTATAGTGTCAGTTTTTTTAAATAACCGACGCCAAAAGTATTTTTTTTATTTTTGGCATTGGTTTTTATGAAAAACGGCACCAAAAATGATACAAATTAGTTTTTTGGCATCAATCTTTTACAAAACCGATGCCAAAAAACAAATGTAATTTTCTTTTGGCGTCGATTTACAAAAACCGACATAAAAAGTCATATTTTTTACGTTGGAAACTTCGATGTCAGTTAAAAACCGACATCCAAAATTAAAAAACCGATGTTAAAGACCATTTTTCTACTAGTGTTACATGATTTTAAGAAAAATTATACATTAGAGTACAAGACAACGATTGTGAAGTCTAGTGTCTTGGAAGACTAGGTACATAAAATTGAAAACATGGAACTAAAAAACACTTCTTTATTTAATCTTCAAATTGATCTCCTAACTTCCATTGTGATCAAATATATACATAGGGTACCCTAGGGAACACATGAACAAAGGGACGAGCTAAATATCCCAGTAAAGGAATAACTATAAGAACAAATCATTAGCACAAGGAATAAAAGTCATGACATGATGATATAAAAAGGCATGTAACATATGGAACCTTAACTTATAAACATGGAATCATATAAAAATGGAGTCCTAGAAATTTTTCATAAACATAAAACATGAATTTAGTATGATTCAAAGCTAACCACCAAGATCATTGCACATAGTATCAAAATCCAAGGCTAACTACCAAGCCCATGGCACATAACATCTCATGAGACTTAAATTTACCCAATAAATTCGACCACTATCTGGGTGAACCCATATTAAATTTTAATGAATGTTTTTTCTAAATAAAGAATCATACATAATCAATCCTAAATAAACATAATGATTACCCATGGAAAGAATTGGGTACTATAATCATGACACAAAGCATAACAGATAGGTGTAACCCAAAATTGTCTATAAAAGAAGGGAACTAGAGTATACATGGAAATTAATAGTGGAAAATATATATGTATCATGGTGAGTGATGTCAATTATATGTGACAATATGTAAGAAAAGTATTCATAGAGTTTTAGCATAAAAACATTTTTGAGCGGTTTTAAGGGAAATACTATAGACCCTTTAAAATTAAAAAGTGAACAGTTTTTTATAAAAAGCCAGAAGTGATCTAGGATGGTTTTCACAATAAAAAGAATTACTTAATAAATACAATGGCGGCTTAAAACAGAAGATATAATGTAATCTAAATTTGATAAGAATTTGGGAAGCTCCCTCAAAATAGGTTTGCTTATCCTGAAGTATTGAGGAGGGAATCATTTAGAAACATGTATATCCTCGAAATATAATGATGAATGGAACTTGATACATGAGTTCAGAACATTAAAATATAATTTATAATATTAAAATAATAAGAATAGATAACCTCAATTATGGAATAATAATGAAAAAGAAACTCGAAGGAATAAAGTAGGTTCGGGTTGAATCCCTTACAGAATATTGGCATCTTATCGTGTGTACTTAAGAGGGATTAATGAGAGATAAAGGGGTTTATCATCATTTAACCATCATGAGGACAGTATGGGTGAGGTGCGTAATAATACCCCATCACTAATAATTACACATAAAAGGTCATAATATAGAGGACAATCTTGAATAAAAGTGAAATGGAGAGGATCCCTTACCTTAAGTCTGATGGTGATCTTTACTTAAACTTAATGACCTGAATAATCAAATTAGGTTCATTAATTAGTAATAATAGAACCTATTATATAAATAAATGATTTTTTCTAACCTTTTTAATTTCATTCATAACCTTTTTGATTGGTTATGAGGTTCAATTTCATTGTTCGAGTCTGTTTGTTTTCTTGGTTTTTTTATGATCGGTTTACTTATTTTCATGAACGGATAATCATTTAAGTTTAAAGTGGTTGTCCAAAATTGAAGTTATATGAAATTAAAGAACATCCAAGATATTACATAGTTTTAAATTTAATTTTGTTACTTGAAGTGAAGTCTAATCATTATATAAAACTTTAGTGATAACATATTAGGTTAATTGGCGGTTTTTGGCCACAATGAACATGTTTTGTTTTATAAATCAAAAACACATGTACACAAGGATTACAGAACCATAGATGATACATAATACATATATTATGGTCTTTTTAAACCATTAAAATTGTTTCATGACCAGAATTGAATATGGTAATGGAAATTGAAAACTCGTCATCCTTGAATGTGGTAATTTAACACATCTCAGATGGTATCTTTACTACTAAAATAAAATAAGGTTAAAGAAGATATGATAATAAATTATTCAATTATCATAATAACATTATAGTATATATATGGTACTGGAGTTATTTTGACATTTGGATGGTGAGAGGTAAGTATATAAAAGTAACCAAAAGAACTTGAAAAGAAAGTAAAAGAAAGGAAAAGATGAATTTACCTCTTGAATCAATCTTCCTTGACAGCCTCTTATGGGGAGATTATTTGGTCTTTTAGGAGACCAAGGGCTGTTAGACGTCAGGAGGGAGCTTGGGGATATATTTTAGAATAATTTAGGGAAGTCCCAAGGCTTTTTAGTAGTTAAGAGAATAGGGTGGAAGAGGTGGTATTTATAATGGAGGGGAGGAGAGTTTTCATAATATTTAATTCCTTAGTTTATTATTTTCCCTCAAGACCATAAATAGTGATGATTCCTTAACCAAAAACATTAATGTGTGCATTTTATTTATAGATAATGGCCTTACATCATCCATACATAAAATTATGACATCATAATTCATTTATTTAGCATTTATTATAAATTGTCATATTTTATTATTCACCAAAAATTCAAGTATTTCAGAGAAATCCCAAAAATTCACACGAACTTTTTTTCGATATGTAGAAACAAAAAACAAAATCCACTTTTCAAAAATAGTTTTCTAAATATTATTAATTTAATATTTTATTAAAATCATAATTTATTCTAAAAACTAGTTTTAAAACACTTATTTACTTATTCCAAAATATAGGTACATCATACTTTCACTTAAATATTATTTATATACTATCATATGTAAGGTTACTATTAATTAGGGTATATTGCTATTAAAAAGGGTAACATTACTATTTATAAGGGTATTTTACTATTCCCAAAAAATTACGTTTTCCTTATCGGACACCAAACATCTTACTGATCACAACCGTGAAAGTCATATTTTTGAAATTCAAATCACAAAAGTGTCAAAATTATGTTTAAAGGTCACATATTACTTAGTAGTTCATTATGTTGTGATTTCATTTGATTAAATGAAATAATCATAAGTAGGAAATTTTCTTTGAAAAACATTGGTTTGTTATAATACCCACACCCTACCGATAAACTTGTATATAAATTCATCTGAAAAATCTTGGGAATACCTACATCATACCCAGAAACAATATAAAATATTATTTACAATAATCAGTTGAATCCATTTTACCCTACCAATAAATTGTATATAATGTATTATATCATCTGTAAACTCAAGGGAATACCTACAACCTTACAAGAATCTGTGTATAATTTCATCTTGAATACTCTGTGGTTTTCCCACACCCTACCTAGAAATTATATATAATTTCATCTAGAAAACTCAAGGGAATCCCCAAATCCATCCAAGAAATCATATATAATGTATCATATCATTTAAAACCCCATGGTATTACACGTACCCTATAAGGAAATCATATATAATGTCATCTAGAAAAATAAAGGGTGTCATTTCACCCTATCCGGAAACTATATATAATGTCATCTAAAAACCTAGGTTCATACCTACACCCTATTAACAACTCGTATATTAGGTAGTTAGCACCCCATTCTTATTACCATAATAAAATTCCTTACATGAGTTGGTCATATTCCCAAATCTATCACACATCTTCTAGGCTAGCCTATTATTCACCTATCCTAGATTCATCACCCGAGACTTAACCCACACCTCAAAGAACATCTCATTATTTGACCTAACTCATGGGATATTTCACACAAGACCATCCTGGTCACACAAACACATCTTTATGATTCTATCAGCATCCTCATATCACCAACATGGGTGTTTACTGGGTCCTACAGAATGAAATCTATCACTACTCACCTTTACTAAGACAATTTAGTCTCACACCATCAACATTTGGGTTTTAAAATGACACTTGACATCAACACTACTTCTCTTCCTACACTGTTCTTTGTTAAGGGTAATAAAATATTGGGGAAGCCACTATGGCCACATAGGTCACATCACATCCTGGACACCCAATATGGGTTCCTCTATCTCATTCTCATCTATTAAGCCAATCCTATCACATATAAGAAATAATATACCCCATCATCACCATATTTACATATTGTCATCACTACCCCTATAGGAAAACTATACCAGTATCAGTCAATAGATATGGAATAATGTCCATCTCCCATGTTGAAGGACCCCAAAACACCCTGAGAGGGGAGGGGTGAATCAGGGTGTTAAATTTTTCTTTTAAACATATGGATCTTGTTCCCACATTGGTAGGAACCTGTTAAACCTATTTGAAGAGGAAGTACAGAAAATAAACAATCACATGCAAAGCAATGACACAACAATTTTACTTGGTTCACCACGAAGAGATATATCCAAGGTGCATACACCGACAGTGTGTCGGTCGTACCAAAACAAATAATCTTTACAAGTTGTGGATTACAAGAGTTTATCATTGTCACTATGTGCCCATCCTACAACCTTTACACGGTTTTAGGGATAGCACATTGCATCCCTCAGACCACTTCTGCTGACTCCCCCTTTCTCACTGCATTGTAAGAATCTCCACTTAGTTTATCGACTTGAAGGTCACTTCAATGGATTAGAATTAGATCATGCATCCTCAAATGTAAATGGATACTCTTTTGAAGTCCCATAATCACCCATAGATAAAATTTATTTTCCCGTAAACTGATATGTTATGGAAATTAATTTCACAAACTCATTTGGTCAATTTTCAGGCTTCATTGGCTATTATGCTTACTACTTTCTCTTTCCATGTACTACTGTTGTTTCTAAGTACCGCTACTGTTTCTTCATACCGTGAAACTGTTTCCATGTACCATGCAGTTGTTTCTGCATACTGCTACTGTTTCTGCATACCGTACAGCTGTTTCTGTGTACCGCTAATGTTTCTACATACTGTTTTTGTTTCTGCTTACCGTGCAGCTATTTCCACATATCGTGTAGCTATTTCGGCATATTGATGCAGTTTATACATACCGTGTAGCTGTTTCCACATATTGTGTATCTATTTCCATGTATTGCTGATGTTTTCGCGTACCACTGCTATTTTCGCGTACTGCTTCTATTTCCACATAATGTGCAACTCTACTGCGTATTGCCCTGATTCATGAAAATCCCTACTCTGCGTACTGCCTTACTCTACCATGAACTTCTCCACTCCTCTGTGTATTGTCCTGCTCTGCATACTACCTTGCTTGTCTGCATACTATGCGAGCTTCCTACACAAACCACACTTTCTTTCGCAAACTATTTTCCTTACATGGATGATTCTCTCCGCATACCATCTTATCCTCCATGTACCACTTCATACATCACTAAATTTCTTCCCAAATTTTCAATATTGGACAATCATTAAACTGAACTCCATCTGCGTACTATTATCCTCCACTGCATACTGTTATTCTCTTCCATGTATTGTTAGTCTCTTTTGTGTACTGTATGGTTTTCGATCTAAGTACTTCAAGTCATCACCGCATACCGTCGTTGCGAAAAAAATTCAGCAGCATTTCGCATACCACACATCTTCACCATGTACTATAGTTGTGAACTATTTTCAGTTCTGTACACCATTCCATATATCACACGCCTTCACTAGGTACCGTTATTGTGAACCGTTTTGACATATTTCTACATACCACATGTCTTCAACATGTACCGCACGCCTTCACCGTGTACCATACTACAAACTGTTTTCAACAACATTCCACATACTGCATGCTTTCACCACATACCACTCCACGTACCGCATGCCTTCACCATGTATCATTCTATATAACTAGCCCCCTGTTTACTAAAATTCCCGTGTCATAATGCCATCCACTTTCTCGTCAATTCCCACATGGTCCATTTTGATAACACCATGTTCAACTTTTTCTTTGATGAAGTGATAACTGATCTCAATATGTTTTGTACGAGAATGCGGAACATGATTCTTTGTAAGATCAATTGCACTCTTATTATCATAGTAAATCACAATTGGTTGTTGCACCTCATCACCTATGTTAGTCAGTTGTTGTTTCATCCAAAGTAACTGAGTGCATTCCTTGGTAGTAGATATATTTTCAGCTTCGAATGTACTAAGATAAGTACTTTCCTATTTCTTGCTTAACCAACCCATACATTTATTCCCAATATAGAATTCTCCACCACTGGTACACTTTCTATCCACTACATCTCCATCCGAGTAAGCATTAGAAAAAGAGAATAGTTCACTACCTCTTCCTGCATCAAAGTATATCCCATAATTATGTGTACCTTGAATGTATTTCATGATTCTTTTCACTGGTTCCATATATTCTTCCTTTGGATTACTCTAAAAGTGGGCTACAAGGAAAGTTGCAAAGACAATATCTGGTTGTGTCTTCATTAGGTACAATAGGCTCCCAATGATTCTTCTGTGCATGGTGGGATCCACAGAAGTCATGTCCTCATGCTTCCCAAAATTTGTTCCAACCATAATCGGAGTCAACATTGGTTTGGAATCATGCATATTGAATTTCTTCAGCAGCTCTCTTGCATACTTTTCCTAAGAAATGAAAGTGTAATCCTTCTTCTGAATCACCTGAAAACCTAAAAATTATGTAAGTTCACCAATCATGGAAATTTAAAATTCTGATTTCATGTGTTTGACAAATTCATCCACTAATCCATGCCTGCTTCAACCGAAAATAATATCATCCACATATACCAATATCATGAATTGATCCTTTTGTGAATTCTTCAAAGATATATTCTGATCCACTCCTCTTCTTTTAAACTCATGCTTTTTCAAATAAGAGTCCAATCGTGAGTACCATGCCCGTAGTTTTTGTTTTAGGCTATAGAGAGCTTTCTTCAATTTGCAAACCTTTATTTCATCATTTCCAAGAAGGAACCCTATAGGTTTTTCAATGTAGACTTCTTCTTCCAATACTCCATTTAATAATGTTGTCTTGACATCCATTTTATAAATTTTATAACCTCTTTGGATTACCATGGAAAAAATTACATGATTGACTCAAGTCTTACTACAGGAGAAAATGTCTCCTCAACATCAACGCCTTCAATTTTTAAATATCCTTTACAGAACAAGCATGCCTTATTTCGGATCACATTTCCATGATCGTCAAATTTTTTCTTGAAAATTCACTTTTTACCAATCACAAAGTGACCTTCATGTCTTTTAAAAAGATCCCAAGTCTGATTTTTTTCAATCGGATCTAACTCTTCATTCATTGCTTTTACCCATGACTCATCCTGTGCAGCCTCTTTAAATGAGGATGGTTCCAAAACTGATAGAAATGTAGAATGTGAATTATTCCTCATTCTCCTTGTCTATTTAGGTGAATTAAGATCCTCGATAATGTTGTACTAATAAATCTCTGCTCTTCGCTTTCTCCTTAGTGGTTCAACTAAATTCTCTCTAGCTATGGATTTATCTTCTGACTCTTCTTTAGATTCAACATCATGATGTGACTCCTAAGAGTTTTTCACACCTTCCTCTACCTCTATATTAACATTTGTTCCATGTTCAAATCCTTCCTCATCTTCTATCATATCATCATAATAATTCCTTGAATCATTCATGTTTTTCTCTTCAATGATATTTACATCACTACTTTCCACAATAATTCACAAGTTCTTATTGAAACATTTGTAGGATTTGTTGTTCATTGAGTATCTATGAAATATTCTTTCATCTGCATTGTCTCCATACTTCCCTTTGTTTCCTTCTTTATTTCAAATAAAACATTTTCTTTTGAAAACACAAAAATATTTCAAAGAGGGCTTCCTTCCATGCCACAATTCATAAGGTGTATTTTTCTCACCCATATATATCCCTGTTCAATTTTGAATATACACTGCTACTTGTACTGCCTCTTTCCATTAATGTCGAGGAATACGACTCTCAATCAGCATAGTTTTGGCCATGTTTTTTACCTGTCGATTCCTGCA
Organism: Viscum album; assembly: GCA_963277665.1. Lineage (NCBI taxonomy): Eukaryota > Viridiplantae > Streptophyta > Magnoliopsida > Santalales > Viscaceae > Viscum > Viscum album. Next base: position 1,598,844,980 of record OY728150.1, read on the forward strand.
CTCAACAACTCCATTTTGTTGTGGTGTTCTCACAGTATCCACCTCATGTTGTATTCTATTATTCTTTAGGTAATTTTCAAAGTCAATGGATGTGCATTCCCCTCCATTTTCAGACCGCAGGACTTTGATCTTTCGTCCGTTATCATTCTTGGTGATTCAACGATAGGTTTTCATCCAATCAAGAACTTGTTGCTTTCTATGTATAATGATCACACATCTCATTCTACTATAATCATCTATAAAAAGAACAAAGTACCTTTCTCCATGTGTTCCAACAACATTTATCGGGCCACATACATCTGTATGGATGAGGTTGAGGAGATTTTATTCTCTTTTCTTCTTTGGTCGGTAGGAACTACTGACCAGTTTCCCTCGCATGAACGCATCACAAGTGTTTTCTCGTTCATGCTTTAGATTAGGGATATTCATGACTATCTTCAGCTTAGATATCTTTTCCATGTCTTGCTGATTGATGCACCTCAATCTCTAATTCCATAAGTTGTTTTCTTCTTCAAATATTAGGTATAAAATGTTCTCTTTGCTGTCAACTTGATATAATTTTCCATATGTTATGCAATCTTTCATGAGAGAATTCCCAGACTTTCCTCATATAGTACAACCATTCTGATTGAATGTCATAATAAGACCTATGTCATAGATTTGACTCACACTAAGAATATTGTGACATAGACCATCCACATAAAGGTTTTGTTTTCTTCATCTCTCCATTAGATCTCTTGTTACTTCCATTACCTTTTATCTTCAAAGAACCGACGTTACCGAACCTCATTATTTCATCGACCTTTTTCTTGATATTCATTAATAGGTCTTCATTACCTATCATGTGGGATGAACATCCACTATCAAGAATCCATGTACTATTGTTCTTTGTAGCTTTGAGGGCTACTTTGACAAAATTGGATTTTTCAATTTTCCTCTTTTCTTTCCATGAGATGTTGGATTGAGTGTAGGACTCTGTGGGTCTTTCAATTCTCTCTTTCATATACATGGGTTCTTCATATTCAAATTCTTCTTCCAGAGGAGAAAACCTGTTTGAAATAGAAACACCGTCTGGATGATGAGTATTGAATCGTCTCCAAGCATTGAAAGAATTTCTCTAGTCATACCTCTTCCACCAATACAGAACTTTATGGCCAAAGTTAGAATAGTGAAAACAATATCCATAGAAATTATTTCTTCTATAATAAGTAGGATATGAATATGTTCTCCCTTTTTGAACTCCTAACTCTTCCCCATTCATATAGCTCCTTGAATCTTTGCAGTATGACATGGTATGGCTCAGATAGACACAAAACTCACACTTCATGAAAGTAAATGTCTTCTCACATCAATTTATCCTCATGCCTTCTTCCTCAGGAAAATAGTTTGAATTCCTATCATTTTTTGAAACATGAGGATAAATTTCAGTTATCCTTTCAATTTGATTTAAGGGTTTCTTTTTCAGCACTTCTAGTGTCTTTTCAATATGATAAACTTTCAAATTTACTTTATTTGGCTTCACTTTATTTGTAGAATTTAATGTTTCAGCATCACAACCAATTCCACTATTTCCCATGCATGTAGGTCTTTGATCACTCAATATCTTTTCAACCTTATTAGAACCATGTTTCTCTCTCTAACAGCTTAGCATATGAGAACCTTCCAAATTTTATTTTCTTCTTTTCTTCTTTTGAGGTTGATTCACTTTTGAGTGTACTTATTAGAGTAACAACTTCTTCTTTGAGTCCCTCAATGGTCTTAGACTTTTCCTTCAGTCTTGAGGTTAGTTCATTGATGTACTTTTACTATTCTTCAATTCTATGTTTTAGTTCCAGAACATCATCAGTGCTCTCAAGAATTTATGATTGAACTTTCACCAGTTCTTCTAGTTGTTCAATTTTCTCTTCCAACTGATCAATATATTCTGATGATTCCTCTACCATTAATTTTCACTTACAGCATCTCTTAAATTTAATTTAAATCTTACCAAATTCATCATTAAGTTGTAACTTGGGATCAGTATTAGTAGTAAAATGATTATCTCAAGATTTATCTGTCTATGGTTCTAACTTTTCAATGGTATCCATCATGGAGGCATGGTTTCAAGTCTTAAATTTTGGTTCTTCTTCCTCACTGAATTCATTATCATCATCTTCCTCCTCATAGAAAAAATTCTTCTTTTGTACATTCTTTTAAAATTTGAAGTTTCTCTTTTTGAAGAACATTTTCTGAGTATTTTCCATGTTTTCAACTTTTCTCCCTTCATTGAAAAATTTTCTTGAGCACCAAGAGGCAGTTTGCCCAAATCTTCCACAGTGAAAACAAGCCATAGGTGGCTTGCCTTAAAATTTGTCTATTCCTTTCTTGAGATTCTTGGAAATGAGAGAAATAGTTTTTTTTCTACATCATCTTTATCACCTCTATCTCCTAAAACTTTTTGTTTTTTCATGGATTTGAATGCCATTTCCTTGCTCACACGAGTCGTAGCTTCTTCTGGTTTGATTCTCATTTCATAAGCTGATAGATTGCTCATAAGATCATCCACTAAGAGTTTGTAGTGATCTCTTTCCTCAAGGCCTAACACATTTTCATTATAAAGGGGTGGAATTATTTTCAATATTTTCTTTACTATGTCAATATCTTTGATTTCTTTAGCCAGACCTCGGATTTCTCTTACAACTTCAGTAATTTGATTGAAAAAGGAGTTTGCATTCTCATCAGCCTGCATCTTCATATCATCAAACTTGTTGTGTAGTACTTGAATTTTTGCCTCCTTCACTTTTTTATCTCCTTCATAAATATTCTCTAATTTATTAAACATTTACTTGGAATATGTGAAACTCATTACCTTTAGATAAATCTGATCAAAAAGAGCTGTAGTGAGGGAATTCTGTGCTTTTTCATTTGCATCAAGCAATTTTCTATCTGTATTTTTCATTGATAATCCTGTAAGATCAGTGACTTGTATTCCTTGTGAAGTAGAAAATAAGACTTCCATTCTAAGAGATTTTAATTTAGATCTCATCTAGTTTTTTCATATTTCAAAATTACTTCCATCAAAGAGGGGAACTCCCCTAATGTTAACTAGATTCTCTATGATAGACATATTCGAAACCAGCAACCTCCCTCTGAAACCACTTGAAGGACCCTAGAACACCCTGAGAGGGGAGGGGTGAATCAGGGTGTCAAAATTTTCTTTTAAACAGATGGATCTTGTTCCCACATTATTAGGATCCTATTAAACCTATATGAATAGGAAGTGTAGAAAATAAACAATCACATGAAAATCAGTGACACGACAATTTTACTTGGTTCACCACTAAGGGATACGTCCAAGGAGCATATGTCGAAAGTGTGTTAGTCATACCCGAACCACTAATCTTAATATGTTGTGGATTACAATAGTTTAGCATAGTCACTCTGTGCCAGGCGTACTGCTTTTACAAGGTTTTAGGTATAGCACACTACATCCCTCAGACCACTTCCGGTAACTCCTCCTTGCTCACCGCATTGGAATAATCTTGACTCAGTTTATCGACTTGAATGTCGCTTCAATGGATTGTCATTAGATCATGCATCCTCAACTATAAATGGATGCTCTTCTAAATCCTATAATCACTCACATATGAAATTTATTTTCTCATACACTGATATGATATGGAAATTAATTTCACAAACTAATTTGGTCAATTTTCAGGCATCCTTGGGTTTTCTGTATACTGCTTGATGTTTCCACGTACTACTATTGTTTCTGCATACTGTTGTTGTTTCTACATATCGTGCAGCTATTTCTGCATACCGTGTATCTTTTCTTCATACTATTTTTGTTTATACATACCGTGCGGTTGTTTCCGTGTACTGTTGTTGTTTATGTATATTGTTGTTGTTTTTGCATACTGTGCAACTGTTTCCACATACTGTGCATTCGTTTTGGTATACTACTATTGTTCTTGCATACTGTGCAGCTATTTCTGCATACCATGCATCTGTTTCTGTGTACTGCTTCTATTTTCACGTACCGCTGATATTTTCATGTACTGTTGTTGTTTCCATGTACCGTGAAACTCCTATACATACTACCCTGATATGTGAACTTCCCTACTCCACGTACTACCTTTCTCTACCGTGTACTACTCCACTCCTCTGCGTACTGTCCTACTCTGTGTACTTCCTTTCTCGTCTGCATATTGCGCGAGCTTCCTACATGAATCCCGCTTTCTTCCACAAATTGTTTTCCTTACGCAGATGATTCTCTTTATGTATTGTCTTATCCTCCACGTACCACTTCAGACATCACTTAATTTATTCCCAAATTTTCAATGTGGTAAAATCTGTAAACTGAATTTTATCTACATACTATTAGCCTTCATCGCATACTGGTAGTCTCTTCCATGTACTGTTAGTCTATTTCGTGTACCGTATGGCAGCCAGTCCACGTACCGTAATTCATCATTGTTTATTGTCTCTATGAATCGTTTTCGACAACATTTCATATACCACCCACCATCACCGTGTATTGTCACTGCAAACTATTTTTAGTTCTATGCTCCATTCTGCATATTACACGCCTCCACCGCGTACTGTTACTACGAACTATTTCAACATCATTCCGCGTACCACATGCCTTCACCGCTTACCATGTGCCTCCATCGTGTACCGCACTAAAAACTATTTTTGATAACATTCCATGTACTATATTCTTTCACCGTGTACCGCTCTATGTATCGCATGCCTTCACCATGTACCAATCTATATAATCGGCCCCATGTTTACTAAAACGCATGTATCTTGCAAACCTCACGTCCGATTGATGATCCATTTATGGCATTGGGACCCACTTGATGAGGTGGATCTTTTGGTATGATTTATGGTGAATTTAATGAAAGTTTTGATTTTATGAATATCTTGAGGAGTGGTGACCATTAATATTGCTTTCAGTCTAAAATGTATGACCCCATTCTTTGCAAACTCCCTAGTCATCCATCTGCAGATTGGCAAAAAACATGCAAACTCCATGTGAATATTGAAAAAAAACCCAAACTAAACTCCATTGTTGTCAACAAAGAGCCTTGTTTCCAACACATTTCAAGTCATCCTATATTGGTCGACTCCCCTACCCTATTATAAACTTTATGACACCATAGACTGAATCACTAGGTCTAATGTAGAGTTCCATATGGCTGCATGTGTTCCTCCCTATACACAATAGATTTATGACTAGAAACAAGGTTTTAAATGTCAACAGTGGGGAGACTATGCCCTCAGTATCAATTATAACAAGTATAAATAATAACATAGAATAACATAGTGGGATAAATAAGAAATTTTATAATAATGGAATGGAAATAATATCAAATTATATAGAATAATAAACCAAGGACCTCAAAGTGGTAGGTCAAACAAGGGTATGATCAATATAGGAAAGTAAAAAATATATTCCAGGATCACTCTAGAGCCTATCCCAGTACTTCCTTTAAACACCAATATTTTTTTCTAACTCCCTATTTTTAGGGTCATTCCCTTTCCTATATCCTTGGTCATGGATTTTTCTTTCACATCGATATTTCCATGTAGGGTGTGAGTATAAACTCAAAAGGATATCACCAGTGTGTCCTTAACAAGATTTCAAATTCATAAGAGTGTATAAAACAATAAAAAATAAAAAATCATGGGTAAGAAACATGTAAATCACACAAGTATAGAATACATTTTTAATCCTTATAAACCGGATCTACCTACCTCATCTCTATACTGGAAGGAATTTTATTCAACCTCCTCAGACATCCCCCTTTATAGGATAGTCTAAAAACATGATTGAAACATCCCCCTTGAAGGGATATCCCATGTAAATGATGACAAAACATTTAGAATATACCCCTTAAGAGGGATGGTCCATATAGTACATCCTATTTGATCAATAGAAGAAGATAGAGGAAAAACATATGAAATAAATAAGTATAAGATGATAGATCAAATGTCATTTCTTGTAAATCAAGAGTCCTAACCATAAAAAATCCACATGTGATCAAATATTAAGAATAGGTTTCATGGGTTTATGCACTCAAACACATGTGATCAAAACCAATCATGTTCTAAAGAATATAATAAAATGATGTAACATTGTAACAAAAATCACATACACGGCCTCAACATGGTAAAGAAATTCCTAACTTAAGGTTATCGATGTTAGTTTTATGATTCACCAAAAGTGTCATCACCCAAACCATGATCACACACCAATCAAAATAAGTTTGCATGCCAAGAGTTCTCCAAGACCAATTCCATCATGATAAGGATTATTGAGTGAGGTAGATATAGAAGAACAACCCAAAGGGTAGAAAAATTACATACCCAATGAAAATTACCATAAATGGTAGTCTTTAAGCCTAATTGAGGAAGGAAGAAATTCATCACTCTTGTAATGATGAAAAAGGGAGATGAAACGAGGAATCCATGGTTTCGATTCAAAAAGAACATCCTCCATATTTCAAGGTTTTATTATCACAATAAGATCAATAAAATAGGATGAGAAAAATGAGTTTATCTAAGGTAGAAATCCTCAATGCAAGAAGGAATAGACGCACACCCTAGTTTAATGCAGAAGTTTTCTGGAATTCATCAGATTAAAGGAATCAATAAGGGGGGTATAACTGATTAATAGGGGTAAGAATAAAATTAAAACAAAATTAAAGACACCACATTTAATCCAAACATGTTTCCCATTTTAATCTATCAAGATATGAGGAAGAGGGAAATGATTTCAAATATCTCAAGGCCATCATGTCCATTTCCACACCCTCCATTATAGCTAACATCACATCATGGTGGATCTTCATGCCAACCTAAAATGGCTAGTACTATGGTGTGCTCCCATAAAGTAAGTTATTTTTCATCACCATGGTCCTGGTGAGGTCATCTAATCCTTGGTATAGAGGTCCCTTACCCAAGCACCATGACTTGGCCACACCCTTTTTACCCTTTTCCCATTTTACATTAGGGTATTCCACATCTTTCACCATGTTATGGTGTTTCCCATTAAGAACCATGAAACTATAAATACCCACTTTTAAGATTATAACAACCTCTAAAACATTTTTAACCCAAGTTTCAACCATCAAGGATTAAAAAAACACTTCTTAAAACATGTCATAACATACATTAACATATCCACTAAAAATTAGGGTGTTATAATTCTCCCCCTATAATGAATTATCATCCTCGAGAAGCATCTCTAAAGGTGCATCTCAAATAACTCAGGCCATTGTAATTGAAAATCAAACTCCTACACTCATGTCTCCTCTTGGATTAATTCATGCTATCATAAGACTTAAAAAAGTGGAATTGTATTCCCCCTCATCAGTTTGTCACTCCAGTATATGATCTGCATTGGTTTCTCTAAAAAATAAGAGTTTAGTTCCAAAAAAATCCTTACGGTTGATCACATGTATAGGATCGAGCATGTACCTTTGAAGCTAAGAATTGTAGAACACATAATGCATAACTTGATAAAATGGAAGAAGGGTCAGTTGGTAATCCACTACTCTAATACATTAAATGATCTCCAACAGTTCCACAAACTATGGTGTTAGATTCATTTACTTCGGAAAATGTAAATGTCCCAAATGAGGTGACACACATAAGAAAATTCGATCACCAACAGAGAACTCCATATTTTTTATCCTTAGGTGGCATACAATTTCTACCTACTCTAAGATATAACCAATCACTTCCTGATCATCTGCACTCTTTTAGGGGTATCTTTCACCATACTCATCCCAACAACTACTACCCCACCCACCTCGTACAAACACAATGGTGATCAGAATAGTCGTACACAAATATATTCCAAAGGTTTCATATAAATATAATCCTAGAAACTATTGTTGTATGTGAACTCTAAAAAAGACAGATGCTCATCCCATTCTCCAACAAATCCATGTTTGCATTCCTTAAGCATATCCTCAAGTATTTGAATCATCCTCTCTGACTATCCATTGTTTTGGGGATGGTACACTATACTAAGCTTCAACTAATTCCCTAATTCATTCTACAAACCTTTAAAAAACTATATAAAACATATTTCCCAATATGATATGATAGAATCCACTCCATGTAGTCATACAATCTCTTGGACATAAATTTTTTCTAACTTGTCAACAGAGTGAGTATCCCTAATCAATAAGAAGTCTATGATGTCTATCAGCCAATCAACAATCACCCAAATATCATTACGACTCCTCGAGGTCCTGGGTAGCCTCATCAAAAAGTATATTTTTATATCATCCAACTTCCACAATAGAACTGGAAGTGTCTAAATCTAACCTTCATAACATTGATTCTCATTGTTTACCCATTGGAATGTAAGTCATCATGAAACAAAACCAATGATGCCCCTCTTCATATTAGGCCCCCAAAACTGGTTTCATATGTCATGGTGCATCATTATTGACCCTAGATACACTTCCCATTTTAAATCATGAGAGTCTCTCATAAAACCTTCCATCAAGTAAGTTGTCACTACTAACCTTTCATGAACATAGATCTTTTCTTCATCATATAATTACCACCCTAAAATAGAATCATCCCATGCCAAACATTCCTATATCACTACACACTTAGGGTTTGACTCTTGGATCACTTTTACATGGTACTCTAAGGAATATGAGATCACTAAAGGTGCATAGTTCATCATAAAATTATCTTTTGATTCATAGATAATTCAATAAACAATAAAATTCATCATAAAACACTCCTCCTATGAAGGATACTCTCCAAGATCATGCATATCTAGTGTTATCCTACTGAGAGCATCTACAATGACATTACCTTTCCCTAGAGCATAGGTTATCTCAAAGTAAAATGTTTTCAAATACTCCATCCAATGCCTCTACCTAAAGTTTAGATCTAATTGAGAGAAGATATATTGGAGGATCTTGTGGTCTATATAAACAAAAAACTCTCACTAAAGAGATAGTTTCTCCAACACTTCAAAGCCTGGACCACATCAACAAACTCCATGTCATGCATCAGGTAGTTCTACTCATGGGGTTATAACTAACATGACCCATAAGAAACAAGCTAATCTCTATATATCAATACATCTCCCAAACCAACTCCTCAGGCATCACAGTACACTATATATTATATCCTTGGATCTGGAAGTGTTGAAACTAGGGTTTTCATCAATTTTATCTTCAACTCTAGGAATAATTATCCAAAATAATTAGACCACTTGAACTTTACCCCTTTTCTCCAGCACTTTCATTGGTTCTTCCAAACTAGTGATGTCCTAAATTGAACACTAATTGTATCTACCCAACCTGAGGAAACTCCTAATATAAAAAATACTCCATGAATGAGCAAAAGACATCAACGCCTCTACATTATATGGGTTTATATAAATTATTTAATTAGAAATAAAAAACCCAAGGAACCACACCTATTAAATCCAAAAGTGATAACTTGACATTTTGGAATAAATTTGATGCTCTTGAAGTTTAATCAATACAATCTCAATGTGCCTAAAATGTATATCTAAAGATAAGTGCCAAAAGAAATAACTAAAATGGGTGGCCTTTTACTTATGTAACTGTATGTACACACCCTAATATCTCCAAGAATATGTGAGGAGGAATAATAATACCGGATTATAACATCTAAAGTAAAAAACATGCATGTAATAACCTTTAGGGAATAAAAAATAATACAAATGTTTAATTCTAAAAGTAGAAGGAAAAAATACATGACCAACCAAAAAATATGTCCCAACTTGACCACAACTAGAAAAGAAATGTTGAGAGATCCCAGATCTTGATCTCTAAGCCCTGAGTACCATATACAATCAAATGCATCCAAGAATCCCTATAATCTACTAAAATAACCTCTGACCTATATGTCATCTGTATAAGATATGAAAGATATGGTAAAAACCCATACAAGGGTAAGTATATACATACCCTATAGGACGCACCAAAAATTGAAGAGAGGGTAATAAAATAAATGATAGAATCATTCAAATCATCATAACAAGATTATTTCAATCAGTATATGATACAACAACCATAACAAAAAACCCATATATGCTCAATAAGAAAGCCAACTGAGAGAGAAGGGGAATATCCATCTCACAAACCATCTAAGAATAATGAATTTTCCTACTGATCCAAAGTTCCATCATCGATTCCCAATATATCTTGTATATATACGAAGAAGTCATATAGAGGACTCACACCCTTGTGCGGTAGGGGAGTATTGTTTCTGTGGATAGAGGGCCCATGCCTTGGTGCTATAGGGGAGTGTCATCTCAATATACACAATGTGTATGGAGGACTCATGCCCTTATGTGATAGGGATGTATAGTCTCGATAGATAGAGGACCTATGCCCTAGTGCAATAGGTCAGAACCATCTCTCTCATCATAATGAGTATAGAGGACATGTACCCTAATGCGACAAGGGATTACTGTCTCTATGGATAGAGGACCCACATCTGGGTGTGACAGGAGAGTACCATCTCTATATGCACAATGATTATGGAGGACCTATTTCTCGATAGGACAGGAGAGTATTTTCTCTCTGGATAGAGGTCTTGCACCCTCATGTGAAAGGGTAATACCATATCTATTTTCACAACAAGTATGGAGGACCTGCTCCCTGATTCAATAATAGAGTATTATCTCCATTGATAGAGGAATCGAACCCCATTGTGATAAGGGAGTACCATCTCTACCTGAACAATGGTCATGGATAAAGAGTATGGATGAAAAACTCCCTCATATGGTAGGGTAGTACCTTCTCTATGGATAGAGGACTCATTCCCCAGTGTGATAGGGGAGTTATTCCCCTATTTGTACTATTTTATGATCCTTCCCAATCACTACCATCATTGAGTGTCTCCTAAAGATGTGTCACACTAGGAACATCTCACATTGTATCCAAAAACCACTTAAAAGACCACCATCATGTTCTACTTGGGAAAACACTCAGGATAGGATATTTGTGGTCCAAAATCCAAATCCAAATGAAGAAGATACGAGAGGTAGAAATTCCAAATAAGACAGGGTGTGTAAGGGGTCCACATGGTGTGTGGTCCTACTCTACTACTTAACCATGTACCTAGATGTTCTCGAGTACTATGTCCTGCATGTGTACCCCTGGGTGTTCCCATGTACTCCTAGAGTACACAAAGTTTATATCCAAAAGTCTTACAAATGAAAAAATATCATCATCGGTCTGATGAGAAAACGCATCAAACCATGGATATGTCATTGAAAATATGCATGAATTTCCAGATAGATTACACTATTTCTATCCTTGTGTAAAACACTCATTAAAATCTCTTTACTTGCCCAAATCGGATTCTCAGAGAAAAAAATCATTTTACAACATCATACTCAAATGGTGTTTTGTGGGCCTGAGCCACATGTCCAAATTAAATACCTAATATTGGTCTAAAAATGTTCTTCTCAAAATCAGGGCCTCAACACCACAGATGGTTTATCATTCCAACATTGTATGAAGAAGGAGCATCATATACTTGATTCTATTATTATTATTATTATTATTATTATTATTATTATTATTGGGAACCTCATAGACCTATGACATGATCCTGAAAAAGGTATCCAACATTGGTATTGAAATGATCGCCTCAATTTCAAGGTCATAATGCCACATACGGCTCTTCATTCTGACGTCATATGAAGGACTTATGTTGGAAACAATATTTCATGGCCCAAAGTAATATTAATAATAATTTATATTATTATTATTATTATATATAAAAAATTCTCAAATCCATGGGGATTCACACCACCCCAATATCTGTTCCTATTCAAGAGGCATCAAAATTCCATATGCATACCCTCTATCCTCCCATAATAAATCATTATATTAATAATATTAGTAATATTATTATTATTATTATAACATATATTATTATATTAGGTTCATGAGTTGGATCACAAAGGTTCCCATAATGTACCCTCCTTTCTTAATGCCAACGTATTAATGTGACCCCACCCCTTCTTCATTCTATTTTATTAATTAATTCAATATTAATAATAATAATAATAATATTGACACACCTATAACATTATTGTTATTATTAATAATAAATAAAACAACTTATTATTATTAAAAATAACAAAGAGCCCCACATCTCGAATCATGGGAACTCTACTATCTACACCAGCGCTAGATTCCATCATCACTGGTTCTTAGAAACCTACCACTCGTTGCTCAGAAACATCAATCATCGCACCTTCGGAGAGATCTTCTCAATCCAACTTAGAAGTCACCAATACGTGATCCAAAATTGGGTTACCATCAAAATCATCATACCTTTTTTATGTCTTTAAAATAAAAATATGAACTCATGACCATGATTGGTTGGACTAAAGAACAAACACAAAACAATCGATATTCCCAAATATTGTTAAATCACCAGTTAACCGATTATTGATGAAGAATACCAAGAGAGAAGGGAGAATGGAACATAACAAAAATGTGATAATCAATGTTGGATGATGTGATCCTAGCTAAAAATTGATATTTTCCTAATAATTGGTGATATCATATAATAACAAAATAAATAATTGATTTAAACAAATCAAATTAGTGAGTGGGCTCATGAGAAGGGAAGATAATCATAAATCAAAGAAGATAATTAATCCATGCTCAATGTTTTAATTAAAAGGGTAAAACCCATAATTTATGATCCCTACCTAGATTATGGATTGATCATTGGTGAAGAACACATCTACTAATGATGACGGTGATGCACTCACTACGTTCGTCATTTGTCTTACAATTATCATCAATCCAATTGTCTATCATTCTCTGATCTTGATCTGCTAATGAAGAACACTCTCCTCCTTCTATTAGATCTAGAAAAAAGTTAGGCATGTAACCCTTGAAAACTATCATAAGAGAGTATTTATAGAGGTTTTAATTATTTCATTTAATAAAATAATTTATTTATTTAGTTATTTAGTTTAATTAAACATACCCATCAATAGTTTCCTCATCCGAACATCTGATCACAACCAACCATACGTCACACCTAGGGTAAAACTCATGTTCCAAAATCAACCATGGTCTCTTATTTTTAATTTGAAACTCCATTTATGGGATATTCCATTATTTCTAAAAAACTACATGTGTGTTAAAAAAATATATTTAATATTTTTATAAAATTAATTTCAGGCTCATCGAGCCCCATAATCACGCACCATTTCAGTGCCTAGATATGAAAATATTCCTATAAATATTACAAAGTCTTATAATGAAAAAAATAGGTTCTCTACATAATTGATATAGGTTGTGATATTAGCATGATTTTTATCTCAATTTCAATTCCTATCTCGAGAGGGAGACCTGAAAATTCATTTGGAAAGAAATCCTAATATAGATCCACCACTGGAGGAAACGAAGAGGATACTGATGGATCAGCCAAAAGAACCATGCCATCTAACTATTCCATAATAGATCCAATTTAACTCAGGTCTGGTCTCATTCTACATGCTCTAACATCTCATTCACTGGTCATAATGAACTTCTCTCACATAGTTGAAATAAAGGATACAGGTCGCATGCACCTGATAACTAGTTAGCCAGTACATACCAAAGATCAAGTGAAATATAATCATCTCAAGGATCATGAAATAATACATGTTTCAATAGCCTAAAATGAATATTGTGCACTCTATAAAAAACTAAAGTTAATCATCTTTATTTCCCAGTGGTGTGTCTAGAGAAAGAAACACCAAAGACAACTTGACCGGTAAGTTAATCCCAGAAATAATTTGAGTAGATATAAATTAATGGTAAGAACGGGTATCAAATAGAGTAGTAAGAAGAGTAGAGGTGATCATGAAAATATCTCATATTGTCGATGGTCCCTATCCATAGCCATCCAAAAACATGTCATATCTCATATACTTGGACTTACTCAACTTCATGTCACTATCCTTGATATGCATGACTCGCTTGATTTCTTGTCATCTAAGAGGTCTAAACCTAATTTTGAGGACTTAATATAGTCTCATGTCTCAATGAATACTTCTAAATCAAACCCCTATAAGACCGCATCTTTGATTCCTTTACACAAGACTGCTTTAGATGACTGGTCATTCCACATCAGTGAAAAGCCTTTAAAAATAGGATAATCCTTGAGATAGTATACTTTCCACCCACATTTATAGAACCTAGTAGAGTTATCTCCCATAGAGGTATTTGAATAACCTATTAACTACTTTGGTTTTCTTCAACTGCTCTATCATAAATTCTCTACCTTCCACTTCCCACTATCGGATGTATCACTAAGAAGTTCATTGAAGGATAAAATAAGACTTTCACGTCTTTCTCCTCTATACCATTCTTGATCATTAGGGATTTATAAAGTATAGTGACCTAGGATTTTCATACATGTATATCACATCATTTTATATGAATATTAAATAATTTACATAAATAGGGGAATAAAGACCATAATAGTTTAGTGTCTTTGGTGACTATGTGCACAATATTCTAATTAGTGAAAGATCTTCAACATATCCCATAAAAATTTTATACTTTAGTTTTCCCTACAAAAATACCCTACTTAAAACCTTTCTTTATAACCTGGGTAAAGAAAATATAATATAGGGTGAGATCAGATTCTCAGTAAGGATAGAAAAGTAAGATACATAAAAAAAACATGAATATAAGGGTGTGAGAATGTGAGAATGACATTTTAAAACCATACCTTGTATATTAAAGATCATAATATGGAGTCATGAAATAAATATTATCAGATTATAAGACATTAATCATAATAAAATCAAAGAACATTATCTATGAGATCATAACATTTTCATAAGACTTTTTTTGTGGTGGATATATAAGTATAGAAAATATTATGTCAAGTCTACAAAAAAAGACATTCATAACGTGTTAGGCTTGGGATAACCACCCGTGTACCTGCTTTGGGATTGGGATGACCTCTTGTGTACCCTATTTAAATCATCGGATAACCTACTATACACCCTTTGATATCTTATAACATTAATCATTTCCTAATACATTAGAGGTAGATATAGGTCTCACCCGTCACATAATGAAAATCATATATATTTGTGCCACTGGATCATAAAAGATTCATCATATCATAAAAAATGAAATTAAAATAGGTTTTATAAACATTTTATCATATATTAACCTATGGAAAAGGGATAAGTTTTATAATCATTTCATCATTTCATCATAGCATAACCCATTAAAAGAAGCGGTATTCATAAGCATTTAATTATGTCATAACATGTGGAAGATAAATTGGTTTCATAAAAATATTGCCATCATAAACATAAACCATTAAAATAAATAATATAAATGGTATCCTTGGATCATAAACCTATTTAATCAAATGTAACATCAAATGATGTCATCTTATATGGAAACTTGTTTTCAAATATCACTTGGAAAAATTATTTGAGGAAAAATAACCTTTTCACTTTAAAAAAAATCTTTTTAAAAAAACATTTTGATAATAATTTTAATTGAAAGTAAGCTTGAAATATTATAATGGAATATTAAAATTAAATAATGTTCATGATGGTGGGAAATTATGTTCATGTCATACATTTCAAAAAAAATATTCCTTTAACATTTTTGGTAAAATCAAAACAAGCATTATATGGAAAATGACATAAACATTACTTTTAAAACATTTTTAAAAAATTCAAAAATGGATAAAAATGTCTTTAATAAATCATTTTTATTATTCCAAAAAAAATTGAAAACATTTTTAGAAAATATAATTTTGGAAAAAGGGATTTCAACTAAAAAGTTGATTTTTCTTAAAAAAAATTAAACTCTTGAGTACATAAAGAGAGTAAAATGAATGGAAAACAAGTATCCTCGTGAAATTACCATAGGATAAAAGAAATTAAAGATTTTATTGAGAGATATATGATAATTTTTCATCATTATAATCATAATCATAAGAAATATCGATAAATGATGATATTGTAACATAAAACTCTAACCATTTTGGTAAATTTGAATCATAATCCCCATGAAATATGAACATTAAATTAAAATTAGAATATCATTAAAATAAATAGATTCATTATATAACATGTTTAAGTGGAATTATATACACCACATAATATAATATTGGTTAATAACATAACTTAGGTCTCCATGAAGGTAATTTGAGACAAAAATATCTTGCCACTTTGGTAACTTTTAAACAGTAAACCCCATGAAACAGAGATACTCAAATGGATATGTAAATCATAATAATTTTTAGTATAATGATAATAAAATACATTAATTTTTATTATATACTTCACATAAAATTAATAGGTTATGAACATGGCATGTGTCTCATAGAAGTAAAAAAGTGAGACGGAAATATCTTACAAGTTTTGTAATATTTTGAGTCATAAGCCCCAATAAATAATAATATCAATTGAAACTTTTAATTTCATGAAAATTATTAGATTAATTATATAATATTTCAAAGTGTAATTATATACACCACACAAAATAAATGATTATTGACTTTCCATATATCTCCCAGAAATAAAAGAGAAAATACAAATCTTTTACCTTAAGTCTCGACTTCCTTAATACAAAAATGAACCTCCTATAAAATAAATATAAGTTTATTATAAATATATTATATAACCATAATTATAAATATTATACCACATATTATTTACTTATGACCATTAATTACCCCCTTATTACCAATTCCTTCTTAAAATTGTGTTTCAGGTAATAACCGGTTTATTTTTCATATATGTTTTGATTTGTTATTTTTGGTCCTCTTACTTTGATCATGGTTATATAATATATATAATAATAATAATGAAATAATTATAATATTTATACATAAATTATACTTTTAATACTAATCAGGAATGATGGTTTTGAGAAATGAAGTATGTTATGATCATGGAAACAGTTGGTCATACATACACATGAGTAATGTTTACATTTTTCAATGATCACTATGGAATGATGGTATGTAATATTTTATCTTATAATAATTATAATAAATATCATATTATTTCATTAAATATACTTATACATATAATACATATGGTTCGGTGATTAAAATAGAGAGCCACATCGCTTCGTGATGGTAGTATTCCACATGTACACGAATGATGTTATCATCTTTTAGTGAGTGAAAAAGTAAGAAAAAAATGATATATTATATTTTAATAATGAAAAATAAATCATAAATATCCTTATTATTTAATTTATATCATATAAATTCATTAATTTTATCCTTATTATCTTTTATGTAAAGCATTAGTGCAAACGACTCACATCGCTTCCTGAGGTGGTAGTCAGTCGTACACACGAACGACATTATCGTATCACCTATGGAATATAAAGTAAAAAATTGTATATATGATAAAATTAATACATAGTTATTATAATGTTATAGATATAATATATATATTTTATATGCATCATCATACCCATCTGTGAGAGGTGATAACGGAAAAATGAATGACATCAGTTTGTGAGGCGGTAGTCCTCTATACACACAAATAATGATTTTGTAACCCATTTGATGGAATTGGATATGGTTGTAGGTACTAACCATGACATAAAAACATATCTGAATATGGAATATAATAATTTTATTATATCATCATGGTTTATTAATAATTTAATGAGGTGTAGGAATAAATAAAATAAAAACGCTTATTTAAGAACGCTAACTCTTCTTTGGTTATCCTCCTTAGGTTTGCACCAAAAACCTTACTAGGTTGGATTTATACCCTAAATAAGTCTTATTGTATTAGATTAGTGAATTTAGGAATTTATTTTTTCAGGTATTGGATGAACCAAAATTATTTGAAGGTTTGAAGAGGAGGGGTGAGGTGGTGGCCTTTTATAAGTGAGGAGAGTGGAACACATGTGATTTTTGAAAATGAAATGGTGTACCTGCATTTTTCACATTCAAAAAGGGTAAGAAATGGAAAATTATAAGGTATTAGATATTATAGGGTGTAAATATATCTAATTAATATATTTTATACAAGTTTTTAGTTCATTTTAACCCTTATCTTTTTAGTTTAACCCCCCAGTAAACCCATTTTTACCTTAACTGTGGTAATTGATTTTTACTATTTTTACTATTCATTTAGGTCAAAAATTAAGTTTAAATTATTATATAATATAAATTATTTTTATTTTTAATTTGGAATCCATTTTTATAAATTCAATTGAGGGAATTTTCCAATTTTAATTTAAAATTAATCCTGCATACACTATGAGAAAATGGGTTTTCAAAGAGAAAATGTTCAAAATTTTATAAACTTTTTATATAAAAATTTAATATGAAAAATATTTCATTGATCTATATTAAATTAATATATATATATATATATATATAATTGAACTAATTTTACTTTAAATCCAATTTTAAATATAATTTAACTTTGTAAATAATTTAAATGAAAATGGGGTTTTCAATTAAAATTCAGTATTTTTCACTATTCGTTGGAAAATTAATCTTTTCATGAATTTATAAAACAATGAACCTAAGATAATATTATTAAAAAATTAAATTTATTTTTTAAAATAAATTTTAGAAAAGTATCAAAAATTAGTTTTAAAATCTGTGTGTAAAAGAGTGGCAAATGGCTTTTTAGAAAAAATATAGTTTTTAAATGTAAAATTGGATTTATTATTATATCTTATCTAGAAAACACATAATGAGAAGGTTAAATAGTTTATTATAAAATAATATATAAATTTTATTAAAATTATTCATAAATTGTTTTTTTATTTATTTATGTAAAACATGTTTGTTTGCAAACAAAAAGTTTTTCAGAGAAATATTTTCTTTATTTTTTAATAGTTTTTTATTTTAATTTTTAATTTTTTGGTCAAAAAATAATTCATTTTATATTCATGTTTAAACCATAGATTTTAATAATTTATTTAATCTTATTCATACTCATCATTCCAATATCTAGGTGATAAATATCATTTTAAATAATAATATTTTAATATTATGTTACATGTTGTTTAAACTAAGTGTTGCATGTAGCACAAGATAAACTCAATGTTGTGTCTCATGAAAGATAAAATTGATGTTGCATGTAATTAAATCTAAACTCAGTGTTTTGTGTAAAAAAATATCAAAAATATTAAATTTATTTTAAAAAAACACATATTCTCAGGGTGTTACATTATACCTCCCTTAAAATGATTTTTTCCCTTGAAATTCATCCTGGTTTTCAATGTTTAAACATTTGAAAATTCCTTCATGGAAACCCAAATCGTAAAAAGGGTTAATAAAAAATTATATTGAAAAATATAAAGGGATTTGTGAAATTCATCTATAATAACACATATTAGGCTTCCAAATAGGAGAACATATATGGAAACTAAAAACTTGGAAAAATAAGAGAAAATTAACACCGAAATAATGATAGAGAGTGATAGAGAACATGGTTAGGAGAAATTTAATGACCAAATAGGAATATAAAAAGAGGGATGAATAAGTTCATTGATATCATCATTAATGATGATAACAAGACAAAATTTTATTTTGGGATCCTTTTCCTAATGTTGTGTAATTCACTTTCCATCTAGGCTTAGAAAAAATTAAAATGCACTTACATAATATATTTTTATTTAATAGTAACAATTTAATCCTATGGTTTTTCCTTGATTAATTTCCCCTTCATTTATTACTATATGAGATGAATTTTTTTCTTATCTAATGTACTGAATATGATCCATAAAGAAAAGGTTCATATTGGTTATCCAATATAGATATGTCTTCATATGGTTGAGTAATATGGTAATCTCTAAAACCTTATCCAAAGTTCAATTTAAACCATCCCATAAATGGTTAACCATATAACCCTTCCAAAATTTAAAATTTATGTCCCTAAATTTCTAAAAAAATTAACATTAATCCCCCACATATCACAAAGTAGATCTTATTTTTTATATATCGAAATATGAATACCTTCATCATATATTCTCTCAATACATGGTAATAACATGAATTACCATAAAACCTTATTGAAAACATACATGCTTCCTTATTCCTTACATAAAACACATATTATTGGATATATTACTTAAATCCAAAAAAATTTAATGTTAATCAATGATAGCATAATCCAATTTTTCAATAGATCATTAATTAGTTCCAAGGTAATCAGTACTATCTAATTTACCTATTCATCTCTAACATCTATTTATCCTAACACCATTATCTAAATATCCAAAACATTTTAAGTGTTATCTTGTCTTAATAAAAATATAACCCTACCATTAAATCACTTTTATAGTACATTTTTACCATTTACATCTTTTTGAAAATCCTTAAAGAAAAAATTATACATAATAATACTTATATTTTTTATTATTCATATAAAATTATACTTGAATTCCAATATATTAAAACTTCAATAATCCCACTTTCTTCTCAACCCATTAACTAGGCTTCATCTTCTTATTACTTAATGCATCTTTACTTTCATATGTCATTCGTAGTCTCTTCATCATCAATATAAAAACAATTACTCATACATCCTTGTTTATTCTCTTCATGAGTTTCCCCTTAGGACATAAATTTTCATAATTCTCATACTTTCCATATTTAAAACATTTAACAATCGATGAGACCTTAGGGTGACCATTATTATTATCCATTGCATTGACCAAACATTTCATTTTTCCTTTGAAGTTACATTCTTTGTGTCCTTCTTTTACACACCCAAAACATCTTCCCTTCCCTATGAGACATTATCTTGAGTGCTTCTTCTTACATTATTCACATATAGGAGACTGAATCTACTTTCCACTAAGGTATCCACTACCTAAACTCTCAAAAAAATCCATCCTTCTCATATTTTTTGAGTTCGAGATTTGGTTATGGTGAATGTTGTTAATCACATTTCATGAAATCTAATTAGGTATAATCACAACATCCTTCCCAATAGTAATTATCCCATTTGGATTCTCATTAGAAAATTTTCTATCACATTCAATGTTAACCCCATTCCTTTTAGTTTCCTCCATTGGCTAAAACTAAAAATCATAGTGTGAGAAAAAATAATCATTTTGTAAAACCACATAATCCGGAAAAATCAATTATTGGAATGCTAAATCATGGAACCTTATTTTTAATCTATGACACATTAGGTTTATTCTATTTTATTCAAAGTAATCACCTATTAAAATATTTCAGGATGGTTCATAAAGATTGTGTGAATTTCCAAAGAATATCCTTTGGTAGTTTCAAAACAAGTGTGTAGAAATTCCCATTATCATGAACCAAGTGACACTCTAATCCAACTTAATGTTCCCTTTTCGGATTTATAACTCCTATGAACCTATGTTCCAGAGCCACATCCACTTACAGTATCTAGGGATAGATGTAATTTCTTAGAAACCACTTTCTTTATACTTTACCAAAATTCTAGGACATTTTCCTATTCCTAGAACAATCCATAGTCTTATCCTTAGAAACAAAACTATACATATCATTAGAAATATCCATAGGGATATAACTAAATTTTCCTCATAATAGTTTCTAAAGGTTAACTAAACCTTTACTTTTCTACCAACTATAGCGACCCAGGATTTTCATACGTGGATATTACATATTTTTAGATGAATATTTAATACATTACATAAAAAATGCTTATGGATTATAATAGTATAGTGTATATAGAAACTGGGTACATAATATTCTAATTTGGTGAAAGATATTTAATATATACCATAAATATCTTCTCCTTTAGTACTCTTTACAAACATACCCAACTTAAAACCATTCTTCATAACCTGGGGAAAGGAAACATAATAAAGGGTGAGATCAGTTTCTCGTTATTGGTAAAAAAAGAAGATAAATAAGAATAAAATGAAACAAAAGTGTATGAGAACATGATCATAACATTTTAAAACCATACCCTACATATAAAATATCATAATCTTGAGTCATGACATAAATATTTATAGTTCATAAGACATGAATCATAATGAAATAAGAGAACATAACCCATGAGAGCATGATATTTTAATAATACATTGATGTGTGGCATACACATAAGTTAAGTGCATCCAATTGTCACCTATCAACTATTCAAAGGTCTAGTGTTCATCTATAATGTGTACATTGGAACTTGGTTTGAATCATTGGTGATGGTACAAATTTTTGGAGTCAATTTTTTTGTTTTTTTAATGGGGGGTTTAATTATAGAGCATGGATAAGTTAACTTATTAATTAATTTTTATTTAATAATTTGATAAACATTGGTGTGATTTCATTATTGGATATTTTATCTTGTGATATCCTGGATCATTGTGTTATATTTCATTAAATTAACACCCACTTCACAAGATGATTTTGATCATAATTCCCAAGTGTTGAATCTTTAATACAAGCCTTAAACAATGTTCTAATATCAATAAATAATTTCTTAGGGTAGTGTATTTATGGTTCCAATAATCTATATAATCTACATGTTAAACCAATCATTTAAATAATCCATGAAATTTTATGTTTAGAATACACAATGTTAACCTAAAGAATATTTAACAAAAAAAATATCTCAATCACTTTACATCCAAAAATTATGACTCTCCCAAATGGATGATTTACTCATCCATTAAGATGGTAAGTAATCTGGTTGGGATGATTATGATGATTTTATAAATTAAAAATAAAATTAATGAGATAAAAAAAATAATTGTACTCTAAACACACACAAATGGAGGTAAACACAGGATTTTGATTGAATAAGAAAGTGAAATAAGTGAATGTTTATCAACTTGACATAAAAAATTTAGGACCATTAATATTACAAAACATATGGTGTATGGGGATTGATTTTAGGACCATTATACCAAGTAGAAAATTTATTTTTATAGGTCCTTCTAGGACTTTTTCAATGTTATTGTCATTCCAATATATCCTTTTAAGTGCTAAAGTGCCAACCACTTGTAATGAGAATAGGGGAGTGTATTTATAGCCCAAGGTGGTGGAATTTTTTTATTCCAAAACTGTCCTTCAATTTGGCTCAAAAATTTTACCATTTATATAGTTTAATATCAAGATATTTTCTTATAAAAATTTTTGATGTTGATTTTTATTGTTAACCCTATAAATTTGGTGTACATTAGACATTTTGATCCAATTTTATGGATATTTTCAAAACCAAGTGCGGATGTCCATAAATATCAAGAATTTTTCCATGGCCTAAATGTGAATGAGTTTTATACCAAGAATATTCCCTCACATATGAACCATTTCTTCTAAAAAGCTTGAATACTATATCTTTAATTTATACCCACAACATTCCCGCTAAATTGGACTTATATATTGGTAGAAAAGTCAATAATTGTGGGTTGTTTTCAAATCCCTAACAAAATTGTGGGCAAGAATTTCATGCAACAATTGGACCACTTATTGGTTTATATGGGCCTTAAAAAAATTATCTAAGATGTATCTAGATATCCTAGAACATATTATAAAGTTAAATCAAATTTTGGATTCTGTATTGATCCTATAAATGTAATCTTCATGTATGGTCCAATTTTCTCCATATATTCTGTGAACTTATTGTGTGGTCTATATGACCCTTTATATGGATAAATAACCCAAATCTCCAATTTAATGACTTTTAGTAAATTAAACTAGGAACCCCAAAAAATAATCATATAATTTGGATATGTAGAGTGACAGTTATGATTAAAATATTAAAATGAATTGAATCTAGATTAATTCAAGATATTATCACAAATTATATTTAATATTAAACATGGTAATTTCACATCATTTATAAAATTTTACTTGAAAATCAGTAAGTGGGTTAGATAAAAATGTTATGAATAAATTAATAACATCAATAAGCATATAAAATATTATGTAAAGGCTACCCACCAATAGATTCATAACATTTCAGGCTTGGCTAACCACTCCTATGACTAATTTGGGCTTGGTATGACCTCCCATTTACCCTCTTCTGGGCTTGGTATAACCTCCCATTTACACTTTGATCTCATATAAAATTAATCATTACCTAATGAATTATAGAGAGATATAGGTCCCACCTATCACATAATGAAAATCATATATATGTTTTTCACAGGATCATAAAACATTCATCAAATCATAACCCATGGAATGAAAATGGGTTTCATAAACATTTCATCATATCTTAATTTGTGGAAAAGTGGCAGGTTTCAAAATTATTTGATCATTTCATTATAGCATAACTCATGAAAAGAAACAGGATTCATAATTATTTCATCATTAAATAAATCGTCGAAGAGAAATGGGTATCTTAAATATCTTATCATCATAAACATAAACAATTAATAGAAAGAGTAAAAATGGTATATATGGATCATAATCTCAGTGAAGAATAAGTAAAATAAAATTATGTCATCTTATATGGAAAATGATTTTGAAGTATCACTTAGAACATTTCATTAAGAAAAAATAACCTTTTCACTTTGAAAAAAACATTTAAAAAACATTTTTAAAATAAATTTCTTTGAAAATAACCTTGAAAAATAATAAATGAATATTCAAATAAAGTAGATTTCATGAATGATAAAAAAATTAATGTCATATATTCCAAAATAATGATTCCTTTCACATTTTTAGTAAAATCAAAATGGAAATTTCTTGGAAAAAACATGCAGATTCTTTTAAGAAATTTTTTTAAAATTTATAACATGGATACAAATATACTTAATAAATCATTTGGATTATTCTAAAATAATTTTTTAAAACATTTTTCGAAAATATTATTTTAGACAAAAATGGATTTTGATTGAAAAGCTGGTTCTTCTTAAAAACATTCGTTTTGAACTCTTGAGTATATAAAGAGAATAAAATGAATGGAAAACATATATCCTCATTAAATAACCATAGAATAATAAAATTCATGAGTTTATTAAGAGATATATCATAATATTTAATCATTGGAAGTATAATCATAAACAATCCTAATAAATGATGTGATTGTAACATAATGATCTTACCACTTTGGTAACTTTGAATCATAATAACCATAAAGTAATAACATTAAATTTAAGATTTTAATGTCCTGAAAAGTAGAATATTAATGATATAAAATTACAAATTGTTGGTATATACTCATCCTAGATGAATATAGGTTCATAACATAACTTTTGTCTCCAAGAAGGCAATTTAAGACAAAAATATCTTACCGTTTTGGTAACTTTTTAACCATAAACCCCATAAAATAGAGATAATAAAATTGATATTTAAATCCAAATAATTTTCAGGATAATAATTATAAAATAGATTCATGTATATTATATACACCACATAAAATAAATAGGTGGTGAACATGGCATGTGTCTCATTAAAGTAAAAAAGTGAGATAGAAATCCCTTACAAATTTAGTGATCTTTTGAATCATAAGACCAAAAAAATAATATAATACAATTAAACATTAAATATAATATAAAGTAGTACATTAATTATATAACATGTTAAATGGGCAGTTTATAAACTTTGTATAGAAATTAATAGTGTCTTTTCATATGTCTCCCAAAAATAAAAGAGAGAATAAAAATCCTTTACCATAAGTATTGACTTCTTATATACGCATTAGAACCTCATTTATAATAAATATAAGTTTATTATTAATATACTATAGAATAATTATTATATATATTATACCATATATTATTTACTTGTGAGAATTTATTACCTATTTATTACTAATTCCTTATTAAAATAACATTTCGAGTAATAACTTCTTTTTTATATGTTTTGATTTGTTATTTTAGGTCCCCATTATTTGATCAGGGTTAAAGAATCTATATAATAAAAATAATTAAATAATTATCATATTTATACATCAATTAAACTATTAATACCAATCATGAAAGATGGTTTTGATAAATTAAGTATGTTATGACCATGGAGATGGTAGGTCGTATGTATGCATGAGTAACATTTTCATTTTTCAATAATCATTGTGGAAATAAAGTAAGTAGTATTTTATCCATACAAAATAATAATAATATCATAAATAAATTATTAATTATTTAAATATACTTATTAATATAATCAATGTGGTTTGGTAATGAAAACAAAGAGTTACATTGCTTTATGAAGGCGGTAGTCCACACGTACACGAACGACGTTATCATCTTTCAGTGAGTGAAAGTGTAAGAAATAAAATGATATATTATCATATAAGAAAGAAAAAAAATCATTAATATCATTATTATTTCATTTAAATCACATATATTCATTAATTTTATCCTTATTATCTTCCATGTACATCATTAGTGAAAACGAACCACAACGCTTTGTGATGAGGTAATCTACTATACACACGAATGACATTATCATGTCTCCTATAGAATGGAAATTAAAATATATATATATATATATATATATATGATATATTACTCCATGGGTATAAATATGTTATAAATATCAAATATATACTTTATTTACATCATCATACCCATCCATGTTAAGTGGTAATCAAAAAATGAATGACATCGGTTCATAAGGTGGTAGTTTTTCGTACACACAAATGATGATTCTGTAACCCATTTTATGTAAGTTAATATGTTTTTAGGTCATGAAAATAACATAAAAAATATAAATATATTTAATATAATTATTTTATTATATAATCATGTTTTAATAATAATTTTAGTATGTGGAGTAAGGAATAAAATAAAAGTGCTCTTTGAAGAATGTTGCCTCTTCTTCAGGTATCCTCCTTAGGTTGGCACCAAAAACCTTACTAGGTTTGATTTATAGCCAAACTAAGGATTTTTGGATGATATTAGGGAATTTTTTTATGTTATTTTGGAATTTATTTCCAATAAAATGGTTTTAATGTCTGAAGAGGATAGTAGAGGGGGTGACCTTTTATAAGTGAGTTGAGTGGCACACTTGTAATTTTTGAAAATAAAAAAGCATAACCATGTTTTTCACATAAAAAAGGGTCCAAAATTGATTATTATTGATACTTATACATTATAGGGTCGAAATATGACCATAAAATAGATTTTATACAAGTTTTGTGGTCATTTCAACCCTTATCTATTAAGTTTAACACCAAGAAAAAACCCATTTTTACCTTAATTATAGTAATTAATATTTATTGTTTTCATTATTTATTTCTGAAAAAAATAAATTTGAAATTATTAGATAATATAAATTATGATTATTCCAAATTTGTAAAATATTCTTTCAAATTCAATTCATATAATTGTAATTTTATTTTAAAATTAATCTCGCATACGTGATGAGAAAGTGGGTTTTCAAAGAGAAAATGTTCAAAAGTTTATAAAGTTTTTATAAAAAAATTAAATATAAAAAAGATTTCAATGACCTAAATTGTATTAATAGATATATAATTTTACTAATTTTACATTAAAACAAATTTAAAATATAATTTAACCATATAAATAATTTAAATGAAAAGGTGGTTTTCAATTAAAATTCAGTATTTTTCACTATTCGTCAAAAAATTAAAATTTTCAGAAAATTATCAAAAAATAACCCTAATATAATTTTTATATGATGATTAAAAATGTAAATTTATTTTTTAAAATAAATTTTCTAAAAATTTAAAAATTTATTTTTAAAATAAGTGCGCAAAACAGTAACAAAAATATTTTTTTGAAAACATTCAATTTTAAACGTAAAGTTGGTTTTATTATTATCTCTTGTCTAGAAAATGCATAAGATGGATGTTAAATAGTCAATTATATATTTAATATATAAATTTTATGAAAATAATTCACCAAAAGTGGTTTTTTATTTATTCAAGTAAGACTTTTTTATTTTCATAAAAATAAATTTTCAGATAAAGATTTCCTTTATTGTCAAATAGTTTTTTTATTTTTATTTTTAATTAATTGAGCACCAAATAATTAGTTTTACATGAATTTGTAAATAATATATTTTAACAATTTATTTAATCCAATTCATACTCACCATTCCAATGGTTATGCGATAACTATCATTTTAAATATTAGTATTTTAATAGTATGTCACATTTAATTTAAAATAAGTGTTGTGTGTAGTAAAATCTAAACTCAATTTTGTGTATAACACAAGATAAAATTAGTGTTTCATGTAATATAAGATAAATTTAGTATTGTGGTTAAATAAAAATATTGAAAAGATTAAATTAATTTGAAAAAAAAATCACAAAATCTCGATGTGTTACATGAAACACATTTGTATATCTGGTCAGGTCGAAGTTCCCAACCTAGAATCTAAACTATGGTTGAAACCAATCTCAAAATTCCTGACCTTTTAAAAATAATTATTGACATTGTGATGAGTTATAATATCCAATCATTGATCCTTATTGAAGATCCATGAACTCCTAAGTGTGGCCCCACTTCATCATACTTGGAAAGAACTTCTCAAATAAGAGGCCCTTAAATTCATCCAAGTTAGATCTTCACATATCCAAACCTAGTTTATTATTCCCCAAAACCACCTAGTGGGTCCCAAAATCATGAAGGTATCCAACTTCACTCAGAGGTCCTTTAGATTCTGCACTAGATTGAAGATCCCCTAAATGATGTTGATCTGGTCCTCAATATCATAAGGGCCTCTGATATCCTAAAATGATGGAGAATATTGGAGATGAAAGTCCCAATAATAATTGAACATCATCTTTGAAACTCCTAAATTTTGGATATGAACTATTCAGAAGACTCTTTTCTAATTTATCTCTTTCTCTTGAACCACTGGAGTGGGTACAAGAGCATGCCCACTTACATTCTTATGTATGACTAGTAGAAAAACTATAATTCCCTCCCTTACAGAAGAGTTCTATAATTCTTTTCAAAGATGTCTAGTCAAGAATCTTAGAGGCATTATTTTATGAAATTTCATAAAAAGGTTCAAAATTACTTTAACAAATTCCTTAATTAGTTATAAGGATTTCATAAGGTTTTTATATAGAAACCTATACTAAGTGCTTAGCCACAAAAAGAATCCACGCCCCTCCTATAACTACTCAAGGATCTTTATACCTAGACGTTATTCGTGATGTTATATATAAAAAAACTCTCAAGTTTAACAAATTAATTACAACCAATATATCATAATAGAAAGAATATAGATATATCACTCAATAAAGAATATAGTTCTATCTCGAACAGATATCACAATCAAGGAATTAAATTAAAGAACTACCCTGCAGCACTCAGCAGGCATATATATGTGACATGTTATGCAAATTTCCTAGTCATAATGGACGAATTCACCCAAATACCATAAAACATAAAATCAAAATTCATTCGAGATCAACATGAAGCCGTAAATCTGCAACTGTAATAGTAGTCCTAATAATGGTAACTCAAATGTTAGTTACACTTGTGTTGTCCAAGCACACATGAAAATCCCATTCCTGGGTCTCACATATCATAAATACCTTTTAACTTTCTTGAAAACAAATTCAAGAAGAATAATTCAGGAAAAAACCTTTAATACCACTTTGTGACACCTCAACCTAAATCGAATAGTCTGAACTGCCGTTCCACATGGCCTCATGTGCGCCTCCCCGTATGAAATAGATTTACAACTAACAATAAGGGTATTAATTCCAAAAATGGGTAGAATATACCCTCAGTATAAATTATAAAAATTATAAGTAATAAAACTGAATAACATAGTAGAATAAATAAGAAATTCTATAATAATTTCATGGAAATTATCTCAAATAATACAAAATAATAAACCAAGGACCCCAAAGTGATAGGAAAAATAAGAGTATGAGAAAGGTGGGAAAGTAAATAAAATATTCCAGCATCACTCTTGTGTCTATCCCGGTACCATATCTAAACACCAGGATCAACCTCCTATCTCCCTTTTACTAGGTCCTTTCCCTTTACTATATCCTTGATGATGAATTATGCACGTTCATTGAGATTCCCTTGCAGGGTGTGGGCATAAGCCTAGAAGGACACAACTAATGCATCCTTAACATGAGTTCGCACTCATAAGAGTGTATTCCATGATAATAAATAAACAAATTGTTGGTAAGTAATAAGTAAATCACCTAATAATTGCATACATGTCGATTCCTTAAAGACAATATCTACCTTCATTATCTCCATTTTGGAATGAATGTCAACCCACAGCCTAGCACATCCCCTGGATGGGATAGTCCAAAAACATATCTGACACATACCCTTTAAGGTATAGCCCATGTAAATACTAAAACACATCTTAACACATTCCTCTCAAGAGGTATATTCAATATGGATCAATTGGTATTCTCAAGTAGAGATGAAAGAGGAAAAGAACATATAATACATTGGTATAGGATGGCAGATCAAATTTCACATCATGTCAATAAATAGAAATAAACATCACAAATACACATGAAATAAAACGTCAAGAATATGTATCATGAGGATATACATGTACACACATGCGATCAAACTCAATAATGGTCTAAATAATATAAGTACATTACGTAAAATCTTGCTAACAATCACATACACAGCCTCAATGTGGTATGGAACTTCCTTAAGTTTTTTTTATGTAAATGTCATGATTCACCAAGAGCCTCATCACCCAGACCATGATCACACACTAACCATAAAAATATTTCATGCCAAGAGTTACCTAAAACTGATTCCAACTTGATAAGGGTTCTTGAGAGAGATTGATAAAGAATAAAAAACTAAGGGGTAGAATAATCATATACGTAATGATAATTATTATCGATGATAGTCTTTAAGTCTGGTTAAGGAAGGAGGAAATACATTTCTATTGGAATAATGTAAAAGGAGAATAAATTAGGCTTCCATGGTTTTGATTCAATAATAACAATCTCCATATTTCAAAGTTCAATTATTCCAGTAAGATTGATCAAAGAGGTTAAGAAAAATTATTTTATAAAAGGTAGCAATCCACAACGCATGAAGGGTCAACCAAAAAACCTAGGATTATTCAAAATATTTCATTAATTCATCAAATTGAAGGAATTAATAAGTAATATAGGAGAGAATCAATTAATAGGGGTAATAATAAAATTAAAATTGAATTAAAGACCCTATATTTAATCCACATCCATTTCCCCTTTTAATTAGTCAATATTTAAGGAAGAAAGAAATGATATCAGGCATTTCAAGGATAGCCTGACCATTTCCATTCCCTATACTATAGCCTACACCATTCCATAGTGGCTCTTTATTCCAACCAAAAATGGTCAGTGTTATTTCATGTCCCCATAAAGTAATACATTTTCCCTAACTATATCCTCCACCATGACCATGGTGAGGTCTCCCAAGCCATGGATCATAGGGATCTTCCTCGAGAAACATTTCATGGAAACACCCATTTCCCCCTTTACCTATTTTATATAAAGGGCCGCCACAACTTTAACTATATTGTGGTGTTTCCCATTTTGAACCAAGAAACTCCAAAAACACAC
Source organism: Viscum album (assembly GCA_963277665.1). NCBI lineage: Eukaryota > Viridiplantae > Streptophyta > Magnoliopsida > Santalales > Viscaceae > Viscum > Viscum album. Next base: position 1,598,876,427 of record OY728150.1, read on the forward strand.
TTTTAATCTACCAACAACCCCCAAAATGTTTCAAACCCAAGTTTCAAACATCAAGGTATAAAAAACTACTTTAAAATTTCAGAATTTATATTAACATATCCATTGAATATGAGGGTATTACAAATATACATAAGGGTATACTCATCTGGGTACTTACCCCAAGCCTGATGCCAACGCATATACTCTATCCAATATCACATTTGAATCTCAATTTTGGTATTTACCAAAGAATAAAATCATATCTAAAACCCAAGTACAAATACCTCCTCTGATTAAATCTAACTAACATAATCTAAAAACCTTGGGGTAGACACCCCTTCCTAGGAAATCTAAGTAACATCATCTAGGAAACTAGGGGAAGACACCCCCACCCAAGATATTCAATTAACATCACATAAAATCATTTATTATTAGGGGAAATTTTCCACTTCCATTAATTTCATATATATTTGGGCTCTCACCGTTGATATTCAAGTTCTGAGGTGGCACCTGAATTCAACAATACCTACCCCCTACACTAACCCTTTCTAGGTTCAATAAAATACTAGGGAACCCACTATGGTCCCCTAGGTGGAATTATAACCTATAAACCCTATATGGGATCCTCTATCTCACTCTCTCCCCTTAGTCCAATCTTGTCATTCAAAGGGAATAGAATTCCTCATCATCACCATATTTTTATATTTTCCTCATTGACTCATAGGAAAATTCATATTGGAATCACTCGATGGAAATAGAATAATATTCATCTCCCTTTACAAGATATCCTAGGTTAGTCCACATACCCAACCTATCATAAATCTACAAAAGTTTCTACCCACCTAGGTACTCACATACTAGTGGTATAGGAACAATCACCCCACTCTCTTGTCGACCAGCCCAACAACTATATGGAATCTCATGGTTCCATCATATCCTACTCAAGACAACCATTCAAATTCCACACTCTTATCTACAAGGATGGATATAAGGGAACCTATACCAAGGAAAAATATATTTTTAGCTTCATTTAGATCACTATAGGGTTAAAATATCACATGAAATTCACATATAATCAATCCATTGGACATCATCTTTCAGATTATCAATCCATTGTTCAAGGGTCCACCATGGAATTTGAAACATTGTCTTTCACATGGGAATTTAAAGAAAACATTTTATTTTAAACAATGGTTATATCACACAAAAGTGGAAAGACCACATATCACATTATACATAAACAAATCCATATAAATGATGGATGTTCAAGGGACCACTCATTAGGAGTTTATCCCTTTAATAAAGTCCTAGAAACTCTTTCCTGATTTCATCCAAACTTGTATAAACTCCTCAGCATCTATCACAATACATAGCATCAAAAACATTAAATAAAACTAATTATAATTAAGTATTTAATTTAACTAGAATTTTAATAATTTCCTAATAATTCAATGAGCCATATCTGATCAGTAAAACCATAACCAACCACTCCTCTAAGATCTATAGAGTACTCATGACACTATCTCTAGAAAAATCCTTATCAACCAATAATGATTCAATAGATAATTCCATTAAATTTAAGGAAAACCCCTAAATAAATTCAATAAGTTATGTAACTCTTATAAAATGGTGACAAAAGGTTTTGATTCACTATCATGGGATATCCTATATCGATTGAATACAAATTACCTATCATATTGGATGATTTACACGATTATCTAGTGGAAATTTTTACCAAAACCCTAAACTGAATTATAATAAAATCAATGATTATGAAGGGAAGGAAGAATGGAAAGAGAAAGAGAGGAACTCACCTTAATCCACCATATAATAATCAAAAAAATACATCCTTAATCAAGGGTAATAAAATGAATAGGGATATGAGGGACATACCTTGACCTCCCTTGGTCCCGCTACATGTGAGGGAGAAGAGAGGGGATGGAGGGGTTAAAAATTTAGACATCAGAATGTTAAAATCACTATTTTCAAAGAGTTATTGAAAACCACATAGTTTGACCATATGGTTGGCCAAAAAATATACTAATAATGTTACAAATATACGAAATTATATAAGGAATTGTATAATTGTGCACAGTTTCCCTGCATGGTTCTCCTTAACCAAGTGCAAGCTGTGTTCTTTAACCTTTCTTAAAAAATTATCTACACAATTTTCACTTGAGTACCACATGGTTGTCCCAAACAATATAGTAACTATGCATAGGGAAATACCCACAACCTAAAACCCTAACCTCAACCCAAATATCACAACCATCACCAAAGAATCTAAAACCTATCCTAGGCCTTGATCTGAATCCAAAAACATCTCTTTAAGATTCTATAACTCTTAGAATTCCAATTTGAGTCCTAGTTCTCAAAATAACCCCTATTTAGGATCAAAAAATAAAATTTCTCCTAAATTTCACAACTCATAACATAATTGGGTTTTCCAATATCCCCATCATAATTCTTATCATCCCTAAGATCTTTATATGGTCCTTTAACTATCAATATTGACCTAGTGTTCTCATAAATATAGGATCAACTCATCATGTTATACCCCAAAAACATAGAACGATTTCCCACAACACAACTTCAAACATCTTTGTGTAATATTTATAAAAATACAAGTTATCACATATTAGTATCACCAAATCAGTAGGATAATTATTACCTATTCATGTCTATCCCATGAGATGATGTTGTCATCAACTAGTCCATCTCTAGGATTATGGTTCTCCCTACCATAAGTATGAACTCGAAAAGGATAATTCCAAGCCATGGTGCCTCCAACCATAGAAACTGCCTACCAAAATTCCTTTCTAGTGGTCTATCAATACACTCATTGTGTTTTCTGTCTCATAAAATCCAATTTCATGTGAAACCACTATTCAACCCTCCTTGGGCTTTATTTTTTCAAAAATACTCGGTTATAGTTATCGATGCATAATCACATCACCTAATAATAATTCCTAAATCCCTAAAGGTATAATGAGATAATATAAATAGAAATATTAAGGTATAAAGATGAAAATTTATGTAATTCCATGGTTAGAACCTAATCCAACTAAATATTCTATTATACTCTACCCAAGAGAACTGGTGTGTCTCCAATCTGACTCACCCTTGGATCACATTCAAAATCACCCTGAGATCAATTCCAATGCATGTACCCCAACCAATACCATATCTAAATCTCCATTTTGGTATTTACAAAGTAACTAGATTTCATTTTATCTATCTGCATGATGTTATCCTAATGGTATCTCAACTGTCCTATGACTGGTCTCACCATATCCATGACTCTACCTACACAAGGTTCTTGCTTCCATAAATAACATGAAGCTCCCTACCAAAGGAGTATCATCATTTTTTCTCTACCAAGTAAAAAAACTAATCTCGAAAACCCATGTCACATACATTACTACGTGTAATGATTGGATGTGGCCATATCATTTATACCTAAGTGCTAATGAAAAGCATCAATCAATTCCCATTCCCATCACACCAATAACTTCACCCTCAGCATTTCAAAATTTTCATCCATATGAGGGTTTCACACTCCAACATCTAATGGTAATATGACCACTATAGTTATCTAGGAATACTTCTCCTTGAGTGAAACCTCAATAGGTTATAACATCACATGTGTGTCACTCCTATTGATCCATGCTCATCCATCATGTTAACCACTGGAACTATCCATCCGTGGTTACATCGTAATATCTAAGGAATCACCTCTTATTATCATCCCAATACCACCGGAAACCATTATCACAAGCACTCTATAAAAACCACTTGTCATCGGCATGTACACAACTATTAACCAATTCAAAACCAATCAGGTACTACACATATCTAGTGGACACTTTATTTTACACATCAAGGATTTCACTAAAATCCATTCCAACACCCACTATCATCTCTCAAGGTAGATCGGTTCTCTAAAGAACCTCTTCATAGGACCTTTTACACTATCAATATTAATATCATCCAAAACCAATAGGTGTAGGCTCCAATACCACCAAATCACATAACCTAACCCACACTCTCATTAGTTAAATGTTATTAAACTTTGGATCACACACCTAAATCACTAACCATGATTCTCTAACATGTCGATATCATCTTTCCAAAATCACCTCGATGATTACCTTCCAACAAACCCAACAACTCACCCATTCCAAAGATTAATGCATGATTTTACACCACTCAGGAACTATCCACAAATCAAAAGTGCCTACCCATACTCTATCCATCCTAGATCCAGCTATCTAGGATTATAATACACTATCTCATTGGAAATTTCCCTTGAAAACACAATTCCAGGAATCCAAAAAATCATGGCATCCAAAATAAAACCTTGATACTAGATCACCTCAAGTACTTCCCTCCATGAAGTCGTAATTCATCTCCATGCCTATACTACATACTTGACAGTACTTCCCATGCATTAATCACATTGCAAAGAATTCTTCCATGCTTCTTGTTATTAAGGATACTCATAGGTCTGGGATAACCCCTATCTTTGTTTTCCCTTTTATATCATAACTTATAAAAAATAATAGAATGGTGTCCTACTAATTATTTATAACACCTAACTTTCCAATATCATGAGATGCATCTCAAGGAACTAGGATCTCACACCTATCTTGTAAATCATGTCTCGCATGGTTCACAACCCATGGGGTAGCATCCCTACTCATTCCTAAAACATTATAAGGAAACAAATGTTCCAAAACACCCATCTTAGGTTCTCACATATACACATCACACATCACATGAAAAATACATTGCTCACTCTAGGGAACTAATCCTCATCAAGAATTCACATACGGAACTACCACCTCGAGGTTCACAACCTCATCCACATGTATATAATGAAATCATCGTATAATTATCTATATCAAGATAATCATAGTTACATGGATTAGTTAAGTATAATTCCACCAATAATATATATATGAAAACACTAAATAGTTTTTTGTTCAATATTTAATAAACTGAACCTATTTTTCTCTATCATGAATTAGAATCATAATTAACAATTAATATTTGTTTATAAAATCATCGGATGCTTGTTCCAACCCACTAGGGGTCACTATACATACATTATATAGAAATAATATATAATAGTCATCAAGTATTATCACTTTATAAGATCCACATGACCTGTCACTTATAGAAAATATACCATGGTTTAGCTAAGTATAATTACACCAACAAGTTATATAGGAAAACTTAATATAATTTATTATTGTCACTTTAAACATCTAAAACACTATCATTGGTGATATCAATCCCATGAAATCACATGAATTTCAAGTGAGTCCTATGTCCCAATAATGATGTATATATACAATCCACTTTAGAATGGTCTAAGATTCAAAACCAAAATGACTATATTAAACACAAGATTTATATTTAAATAAATAACCTAATCATAACATTAAAACCCAAAAAAAATATCCCATAACCTTGGTAACATGATCTATCCCCCGAGAAAGGTGTTCATTACATGCCAGTCGGATGTCCATCATAAGATCTAACACATCCCAATTCCCTATTCACTGTATCCAAAATATTAAGACAATGAAAAGGAAACTATTATGATACTTTTTAACACATTTCTTCCCCATACCACTCATCATCATCATTTCAATTTTTATTCAAAAAAGAATTTATAGAAAAGGAAGCTCTAAGGAGGCCGAAAATAATGCAAACCAAGGGCATCTCCTCGAATCAGGTTCACCCCCTTAGGATTCAATTGAGAACCACTAGAAAAGCAGGTGACCGAGATGACGTCACTCACCAGAGATGCCAAATGATCTGCCACTTTGTTGCCCTCTCTCCATGTATGAGTAACTTTTTTGCTCCTGGACATTAAGGATTTGTATTCCCTAATAATGTAAATGAAAGTCCAGGGTTAGAGAACTTTGCATCGGAGCGTATCATGGATGACCCAGGAGTCCATCTCCACCTGTGATAGACTGATTCCTCTCTGGCTACACATGGAGAGGCCTGCAAGTACTGATCTCGCCTCTACCTGTAGGGAGAAACCATTACCAAAATTTGCACAAAATGCCATCACCACACTCCCTGCCTCGTCCAGGATAGCCCCTCTCCCTCGCATCATCCCATTCCAGCATGACCCATCAACATTCAGATTCAAACCCTCCTCCATCATATTCCATCGCACCCAGTTCCCCTGCCTCTCTACCCACGACACCTGGAACAACCCTCGAGCCCCATACATCGCCTGCAACACTAGCGCGTCCTTATAGTCACCTAAAAGGTGAAACCAATCATCCAATATGAAGAAAACCCTGATGATGATCACCCTGCCCGAGGATGTTGCCTCCTCGAACCTCGCCTGGTTCCTGGCTTACCACAACGCCCATCATACTGCACTCAGGGTGATGGCCCACACCCCCTTCTCTTTCCCGGTCACGTCCACTCCCTGGAACCAGTCGGAAAGAAAGTCCTCGACTATCTCCACCAGGAGGGACAGCCCAAAGAAACCACCTATGAATCCCCACACCTCACGATCCCAATATCCTGTTACAAAGATGTGAGACAATGTCTCCTCACGGGGACCTGCACAACAGATGCACCAAGAGGCCATACTAATCCCCAGGCACTTGATATTATCATCAAAAGGCAGTGTGCCATTCTGTATCCTCCAGGTGAGGAAATTGAACTTAGTCGGGAGGTCATTATACCATAGCCAGCCACTCCACCCTACAGGTTTCCACTGGGGGATGCTGCTCCTACGAAAATCTTTCAACGAGAACTTCCCCGTAGGAACATGTGTGAAGACAAAGTGGTCACACTCGGCACTGTTGCGGGTAGAGTCAAAGATCTCACACTGATCAACATCCAGAATGGCTCTAAATAAAGAAGGGTACTGTGTCACCTCCTTGAAAGTGATCATGGGCATTGGACATCTGGGATATCTGAGTATGATACCTGACCAGTTGTGATGCTAAAACAGAATTTTTCCCTCCCCAACGATCCACTGAGATAGCTGAACCATGTCTGGAATAATGGTGTTAACCACCAACCACAAAGGTGATCCACTCACCGAAGAAAGGCCAGCATTGTCCCTAAACCTACCCGACATGAGGCTCCCCCACAAAGATCGTTCTTCGATGACCTCCCATGCCAACTTCGCATGCATATAATGGATCATGACATCTAACCTCTTCACATTGATCCCACCCTCCCGAGTAGCCCGAGCTATCTTCTTCCAGGAGACCCAATGCCTATTCCCCTCTAAAGCTGCATCCCAGATAAACCGAGCCAACATCTTATCAATATATCTGACAACCCCCTTCGGAACATTAGTCTCTTAAAGTACATGGATAGGAATAGCCGAGACAACACTATTCACAAGCAATATGCGACCTCCAGAAGATAGAAACTGGTTTTTCCAGTTTAGGACACGCCCTGAGATCCGACTCACCACCTGGTCAAAGTCCCTTATCCACATCCTGTCAGCCGACACTGGAGTCCCAAGATATTCAAAGGGAAATAACCCCTGCCTCATACCCAACCAAGAACCCAAAGACATTTCCTTACTCCCAGATCAATCCTTGGACACATAGAATTCACTATTCTCCCTATTAATGATTTTCCCACTCCAGGGACAATACTTTTACAGAATCTTGATTATACCATACACCGATTTTCTACCCCCATTGTTGAAAATAATGGTTTCAAACACAAACATCAAGTGCGATATAGATGGTAATCCCAACTTCCTACTGAATGGATGAATATATCTATTAGACATCCCTCTATTGATCATTCTTCTCAGCGTGTCCTGCATGAGGATAAAAATACTCGGTGAAAGAGGGTCACCCTGACGAAGACCATGCACTGACTTGAAGAAAACATGATTTCTCCCCATGAAGGAAACGGCCAGCCAAGCAGAGGTGAAGCATCTGAAAATGATATCAGTCGCACCTTCCCATATGCGAGAGGCTTCCAACTAGAAACGAGGGTCTAGGATGTTACCATGGGGAGACTATAACCACATATAATATTAAAACAATAATAGAAATATCATATAAAATAAATACAATAATTAGAGTATATATAACCGATAAACAAGAATCATGTAATAATAATGAAATTTGGAAGCATACAGTCATACATCCCAACTGATAGTTCATCGGGTAGATCATATATACAAAATGAACAAGGGAATAAAAATACTAGGAGGCTCTACTACCATCCATAAGACTCATCACATCCATCTCAAGACTCTATCCAAGTTATCTAGTAAAACAATCCAATATGGGGCTCTTTCCTGCCTAAAGATGTGAACATGAAATTTTCTCAGGTACTAAAGTGAAATATCCACCCAAGAAGGGTGTGAGTAAAACTAAATAATATTACACCAATGATTTCCCTAACATAACCAATAAATACGTGTATGAACCAATAAATTTATCAAAAAAATAACTATGATATTGTAATGAAATAATCACTGTCAATCCTCAGATTCTAATGTGACATCCAAGATCAATCATACCTAAGTTGTCTAGTATCATAGTATCTAATATCATGATACCTTTATCTAAAACCTTAGGAAAGAATATCCCTGCCTAGAAAAACCCAAGTAACCTCATCCTGAAACCCTTGGGTAGACACCCCCACCAATAAAATCCAAGTAACATCATCTTGAAAAAGCTGAGGGTAGACACCCCCACCCAAGAAATCCAAATGCATACGATCTTTGACCGTCATTAGTTATCATTGATCTAAAGAATCTTTAGCCAATTGAATATATGAATTAATACTCAATGAATCATCCATGAAATTTCCATTAGACATTGTATATATGAATTCAAATTCAAACATCTGAAGATATTTCATTTATCTTCACTACCTCAGATTCAAATCAATTTGTGAGAAAAAAAAATTCAAGCTTTTATGATTTCTGAAGACTGTGAACTTCTCATAAAAAATATAATTATGTAAAGTTTTCAAATCATATAATATTGTATATAATTTATAATTATGTCTTGGGTAATTATTCTCATGCACATATAACTATCATGACCCATAATCCACAATATGATCTCCCTGTATGAGAAAATATTCAAACCCAGATCTCATTGCATCATAATAGACTGTATATCCTTATCTTGACTCTGGATACATAAGAATTGGTGCTTATATAATTCGAACCCTAATATCATGAATAGTTTTTTGGTACCAATTTCTCTAATTGAAAGGGATTCCTTTTCTTTTTAATGTTATCATCGATGAGTAAAGTCATGAAAAGTCACAAAAAAAGCATTGCTAATATCTGGCTAAGATGAGGAAAATGTGTATCTTAAATACATTATTTGATGATTTCCAAGAGATAATAACTTCTAACTTTTTAAGATCTATAGATACTTATATTTAAAAAATTAAATGGCCAAGGAAGAATACCTCTTATATCTATAAATCACCCATTAAATTATTAGAATAAAGGAAATGACCCTACAAGATACCCCGTATTATGGCCATGTTTTATTCATGGTCGGCCTTAGTCCTAGAATAACCTATAATATCATCAATAAAGGACACCCAAAAAGAAATCAAGATCCCTTTGGAAGATCTGATTCATCTATTCCATACACACTCCTATATAATTCATAAGACCAAAGGGTATAACCACATATTCATAATTTCTATAATGAATCTATAAATCTATTTTTTGAATATCCTCCATCCAAACATAAATTTGATGGTTCCATAATTATAAATCAATCTTATAGAACCATGTGGAGCCCCTGAATTGATCAAAAAGATCTTCAATTTAGGGGATATGATATCAGTTATTATTATAACTTCAATGAGATTATGATAATATGCACAAATTAGAAGAGTTCCATCTACCTTCTTTACAAAATGAACAGGTATTTTCCATGGAGAAATGATCATTAAAATGAACCCTTTGTTTTAAAAATATTCTAGATGAACCTTAAATTCCCTTAATTCTATTATTTCCATCCTATAGTATAGAAGTGAAATACGATGGGGCCCTGGTAATATATTAATTATAAACTCCACTTATCTTTCAGGTGTTAACCGATATAAATTTTTGGTAAATACATTATGGAATTAATCAATGATGGTTGTAAAATATCTATATTTGATTGAATCATTATATTAAAAAGTAAATTCTACCAACTGGTAAGAGATATTCCCAACCACTAGTACCAAAGTTCTTACTCTACTTTCATTCATATCCCAATCTCCTTTAAAGATATGCTTAACATCGTCAGAAGATGTGAAATAAACATACTAGGAATAAAAGATGATATGTTCCTTGAAGTATATAAACTAATACATTACCAAAATAAAGTCATAGATATATATATCAAGAATAGATAAATCCCAAAAAAACTCATACTTTTTTATTGTTATAGAACACACTTCACACTTAAAGGCTTGATACTCTCATTTTATTAGAGGTGTTTGAAATTTCAAGACATGAGGCATCATTTCCACATGAAAACCCCATTTATTCACAAAAAGAGAATAAATAAAAGAGTGAAATATTCTATTATCAAAAAAATACTATATTAGAGTATATTTCATGAGAATAATATCTCACACCATAGAAGGATCAAATTGATCCTCTAAAATCATATGCTTGACACCATATATTAGTTTACTCGCTCCACATTGATCTTTAATTTATTTCTAATATTTCATTGTTGTAGGAGTCATGGTGTTTTTAGATTCACTTTAGCTCACTCAGTTATTTGGAAAAAAGTTATTCTGACGAGACCTTCTAGTTAAAGCATAAGATGTCTAAGAAACATGAAATACATTCCCAGTACATGACTTAGGTGTTCTATGGAAAAATCATTGAATATATCCCATTTTATTATAGATGTTACATGAATTAGGTGGTTATATGAAATCTCTATTCATATGCTCTAATGAGCCACATTGAAAATCAGTAAGCTTGGTATTAGATCATGGAGGGAAGTTAACTATTCATGTGGTCTAATTTTGAGATGTTCTACCACCCTTGAAGTATGTGTCCCGCTTCTAATTTTTTCCAACATTTGAGTTCCCACCTGTTCCAATGGATATAAACGTACTCCCTCCATCTATATTTACTAATATATCCCTTTCCTCCATAGTGTATATATTAACCATCTTCATACAATCTATAATACAAATGATAAAAATCATAGAGTGAATTTATGGTCAGATCCCAGGCTCAAAAATGTGTTCCTTCAAGGAAACTTTAGATATATCATCTATGGGAAATAAAATTATTTTTATAAACTTATTTACATACTTTTTTATCAATTTATTTTCCTACTTCATGCTGAAGAAATCAATAATCCTTGTTATCTTGAATGTGTGAGGATATAATTATTTATTGAACAATTCTTCAAATCCTCCCATGTGATCACTTGGTGAACTTTAGCTTGAACAGATAAATCCCAACATTAGTATACAAGATCTCTTAATATATAGTTACTAACTTGACCTTTGTCTTGGTTGTTTTACCAAGGAAATGAAAATCTTGGTTCATTCTATCAAGCTTCACTTCTACCTTTTCAAGTTCTGAATCTCCCTAAAATATTAGTGGGTTTCATTTCTAAAATTGTACATAGTGATCCTCCTATCAAGGTTCATAATTCTAAATGCCTTTATAAATGAATTAAAAATCCTAAATGATGCTTTGGAAATTTTTTTGGTTCATGTGTGGCTCAGGTGCAATAGAATTTTCTATATCCTTTTCCTATTTATTTCTAAAATATCTTCTCAATTCCATTTTTTATAACTAGAAAAATACAAAATTTAGTCATCAATCACAAAAAATCTAAGGCATAGAATATTTAAAATCACCAAAAGTAATACTAATAAAAACATAAAAATAAACAACAATTATAACCCTTTTCCTTTGAAAACTTCAAACATGTCATAAATAATGTAATCCTAGTGGGAAGTCTTAGTTCTTATGCATGATATGATACACTCATTAGCTAAACCCATGATGATGAGACGACAACACACCTAGATGTTTTTTAAAACACATTTTTGTAACTAAACCGCCTTGGTAACTTGAAGTTCAATATAAATAGTTTAGTTGTATCTTTTTATGCTATAAATTTCAAGTTTCAAAATTCTTATCTCCTTACTACCATCCCAAGATAAAGTAATGAACCAGAATGATGCCATTTTTAATAACCCACCCTAATTCATTGGCTTGAAAATAGATAGAGTGCCACTAACCTTAGGTGACATCCCTAAGACACCAAAGGTAGGAAATAAATGTGATGGTCCTAAAAGAATAATGTGGGATTATTTTACCTGAATAAATAAAACAACTTGACAATAAAAATAAACATCTAAATCATATATATGATGAATGTGTATAAAGAATATAACCCAAAGGTAAAATCAATTAAACAACAATATTAGAGTGTCAATAAAAACAAGATACAATGACCAAAATGAAAAAAAATACAAAATAACCAAATGAAACCAAAGTGGAATCATCTTAATCATCGCTAGAACAAGATCCAAAACCCTATGTATTTCCTATTATATTAATAAGCATCGCTAGATAATTACGATACATTTCCCATTCTTATGTCCCATTAAATAACATCTACAAATGCACCAAAGTTCCCAAGATGGGGGTGAGTATAACACTAAGTTTGTAATACCCAGAGACTTCTCAACACACTCCACTATAACAAAAACATGTCAGAACATTTTATAAAATATAATTTTATAAAATAAAGAGAAATAAACAAGTAGAGGGTGAAAATATCAAAACAGTTTATCACAAGAAATACAGTTTAATAAAAACCAATTTATCTAAATCAATTTACCATTATTTTATTTTTATTTTTTTTTTTTTTTTGAACACCTATACATATATATAACACACACATATATTAATTATGAATTACAATTCCATACTCATGATTGGTTTCTCATCCTTTTCCAATTCACCATAAGGTGATTAATCCCATGTACCATTTCACCATTTTCATTGAGTACCAAGTTAATTTTATCAAGTCTATATATAATACAACATGAAAACACAACACCATGTATTCCAAAACATTTTCCATATCAATTAATTCCACATAAAAGATTTATTCTATTTAAAATATTTCATCAAACATATTACTTTCATTAAACCAAAACCATATTTTTAAAAGCATAAAAAATAGAGGTTTTCCAAAATCCATACAAAGAACCATATTCTCAAATAATCAATCAAAATGGTGTTTTCCTTAAAGAAATAAACAATGTTTTTTTAATCCAAGAAAAAAATTTCAATAAATCTAATCCTATAAGTTATATAATAAGTTTTGATGAGATATAATTCACCTACCTTGCAATGGTTAAAGAAATAAAGGTACAACACATGATACTTCTAGATCCAATATTTAATATTTTTTAATCCATTATATCCAACAATATATCATCAATAAAACATCTAGGATCATAGATCTACCCATAATAGAATATATCTAACATTATGGGTGGGATAATATGAGGATATATAAGAAGAAAGAGAGGAAACAAAGACTTACTATTGATTCTAGATCTCCAATGCACTTCGATTCATCAAGAGTTTCTTCTAGATTAAAAGAGATCACTAAGGGGGACTAATATAGGAGAGGAGTTTGATATCTTATAAATATATGAGAAAAATTGTGGTTTTAGGTCCTTAATAAGAGATAAGGATTAATTTTTAGATCATTAATTGTTAATTTCATGGTTAGTCCACAATATTTTTTAAATTATGATCCAATTGTGTGCATGATACTAGATATCACCCAGGTAGTCACATGTTCTATGCCACATGGTTTGAAAAACTGTGGGTCAACCATGCAATTCTTCTTTCCCAAATTTATCCCCTTATTTGGTAGTTTGCATGGTTTGAAAAACTCTGCACCAACCATTATTCTCACTTTGTCTCCAATCACGCAGTTTCTCTTGGAATACGCATGATTTGGGAAAATCATGTGCCAATTGTGAACCTACGCAAGGACTACCTACATCATGTTTAATGGTTTCTTGGAGATAGTTCATGGTTTCTACTAACCATGATTAAACTATGAACCTCTATATATACTTTCAAAACACTCCAAAACCATCTAAAAACTCCAAAAACTCAACTCAGTTATTATATAACTTTAAAATACATAATAAGAGGGTAAAGTACCTAAAATCAGAGGTGTTACACCCCCTCCCATGAAATTTTAGTAACATTATCTTGAAACCCTATAGAATACACCCCAACATAGTAAATCTGAGTAACATTATCTAGAAACCCAATGGTAGATGCTCCCTTCCAATAAATTAGATTAACATCATCAGTAAACTTATGGGTAGACACCACCATTTAGGAAATCCTAGTAACATTATCTAAAACTCTGAGGGTAGACACCCCCACTCAAAATAATCAAAGTAAAATCCTTTGGGAACCCAGAGGAAAACACCCTGGATAAAGAAATATGAGTAACATCATCTAGAAAATCATAGCAGATACCCCCACCTATAAAATATGAGTAACATAATATAGAAACATTGGGATATACACCCCCACCCATAAAATATAATTAATGTCATCTTTAAATCTAGGGAAGACACCACTGCCCAATAAATCTATGCAATATCATCTACAAACTTGAGGTAATGTGCCCCCACCCAGGATATCTGAGTAACATTGTCTGGAAACTCTAAAGTGGACACCCCCACCCATGAAATTCAATAGCATATCATAAAATCATTTATTAGTGGTGTAGTGAATTTATCCCATCTATTTCGTATTTAATCAATCTTAAACCATCAAAATTTGAGTTCTAAGGTGACACCCAAAGTCAATAATACTTATTCTCTACACTAACCCTTTCTAAGGTCAATGAAATATTGGGGCACCCAATAAGGTAACCTGGGTCACATCATGGATTGAATTCCTTACATGTTCTCCTCTAGATCATTAATATTCCTAAAGATAATATCATCACTTGAAGTTGATATTATCCCTCTTCATCACCATATTTGTATACTAGCATCATTGGTCTTATATAAAAATTCATATTGGCATCACTATAGAGAGATGGAATATTCACATTTCTAATCTAACTCATCCTATTTCAATACACTCACCCAACCTATCATAAATCTACCTTGGGGTATAACCACCTGGGTACTCATATACCATTAGGGGAGTAACACTCTCCCCACTCTCTATTCAACTAGAAAAAAAGCTATAAGTCATATCACGGTTCTATCACGACCTACTCAGACCAACCTTTACTAGTCCACACTCTCCTCTATAAGGATAGGTCTAAGGTAAATTATACCATGGGTAAATATATTTTTTCACTTCATTTATACCCTTTAAGGGTTCATATATCACATAAAATTCACTTATAATCATTCCCATAACCATTTTCATCTAGCACATCATGCCAATATTCAAGATTACATCGTGGAACTTAACACTTTGTTTATCTCTTGAGAAATAAAAAATCATTTTAAATAATTATTCCAACACATAAAAGAGGTGAGACTACATTTCACATGCTACAAAAACAAATGCATATGTATGGGGGGTTAAAGGTACCACCTACCTCATTCAATGTTTCTACCTTTATGAAAATCTTAACCACTCTCTCATAAACTCATCCAATATCATATCAATTCCTATAAATCTATTTGAAGCAATAAAATCAAAATAATTAAATATAACCAATTATAATTAGTTTTTAAATTTAACTTTAATAGGTATAATTTCCTAATAACTCATCATGAAATCTCTAATCTCCAAAACCATTACCAACCATAACTAGAAGGCCCATGGAGTACTCTTGACACCATGCTAGGAAAAATCCTTATCAACTAATACCGATTCACTGTCCAATTCCATTAAATCTATCCAAAACACTAAATAAATACATTGGTCAATATATCTCTCAATAAATAGTGATAAATTAAATTTTTTCATTATCACAGGACATCATATTTCCATCGCATGAAAAATCCTCACCATATCGAATGATTTAAACAATGATCGGGTGGAAATCATCACCAAAATCCTAATTCATGTCATAATAAAATCAGCGACTATGAAGGGAAGAAATAATGGAAGGGGAAGGATAGGAACTCACTTTAATCCACCATATAATTTTCTAAAACCCATCTCTAATCAATGGAAATTAATGGAATAGGGACAGGAGGGTTCTCTTTTAAAATCCCTTGGCATGGCCTTAGGTGAGGGAGAAATGAGGAAGGGCGGGAGTTAAAAATTAAGAGTGATAATGGTAAGTTCATAATTTTTAAAGATTTTTTGGAATCCATAAGGTTATAATACACTTTTGGACATGCCTTGTACCAACCATGTGGATCTCTATACCTCGAGTCATAACCCCTCACATGGTTTGGTCGCATGGTTTACCAATATATGTGTGGGCCACTCTAAGGAATTACAACACTATGATCAGTTTCCCTTCATGGTTCTCTACAACTATACACAATACATGTTCCTTATATCCTCTTGAAAAATCATCCACATTATTTTCCATGGAGTTCCGCATGGTTTTCCCAAACTGTGTGGTAACCGAGCAAAGGTAAAAATCTACTTACAAAAACCCAAACTTTAACCTGAATCCCACATCCTTCACCTTTGCACCTGAAACCTCTCCTAGTCATAAATCCATATCTAAAAGAATATTTTTAAGATTATATAACTATAGTAATTCTGAGCCTCATATTTTTTTCTCAAAATAACCAATGCTCTTGGATCAAAAAATCAAATTCATCATGATTTTCACAAACCATAATGATATGGGGTTTTACAATCTACCTCCCTCTCCTGCCTCCTTATCTTGGTTTGGTGGCATCAATGAGGGGAAGTATTTTACTTTCTCACATTTTAATGGTGAGTGAATAGGGTAAGGAGAATAAAAACTAAAAATTAACTTGTAACAGTGGCATGTTAAATGTCTCAACCCAGGTCATGAAACCCAAACAGAGTTTTTGACTTTCCTGGGTAAAACTGCTTGTTCCAGACTCAGCTACAAAGTAAAAATATTTCCTTTCCGAGCTTCTGTTATGAGATATCTATGTTCAAACACCTGAGAATAAATAATATTTATTTAATAAATATTAAATATCCAAGAAAATAAGCACATCTTGGAATCTCATCAAATTTATACCCAGGGGTAAATGTCTCATCCTATGAATAAGGAGACCATCAAAAAAATTTGGTTGTTTTCTAGGATAAATTTACATTATATACTTTATGAAGGTTTTGGTATCTAAAACTTCAAAATGAGATAAGTCTTATAAACGGAAAAAATGGGGTCATTTTAGTCTTGAATATATAAATTTAGCTCTTTTATTTATCATAGTTCCCATTATAGTAGTTGTCTTGGAAAACTCCCTGATAAAATGATGATAACATCCTAAAACCCCCCTAAAAAACTTTTGATTTTAAATAAATTTTAAGGATATTTATATTACATTACTTATTCCAATTTCTCAATATTTATGAAGGTACCAACTTTAGTAACCACATGCCTAGAAAACATATCTTCTCAAATATAGAAAGATCATTTTGAATTTTTTTAATATTTTAAGTGCTCTCATAAAGTCTCTAAGACAATTCAAATATTCTAACCGTTCTCATTTTGAGATTTTTAATACATAATAATATCATCTAAAAAAACAACTACAAATGAGTCTAAAAATATATTGTATATTCTATTCATTAAATCTATAAACACCAAAAGAGCATTGGTAAACCCAAATTACATCACCAAGTACTCAACATGACCATATCAGCTTCAAAAATCCATATTTATAATATCTTCTACTCTCACTCAACATAGATGATACCTCGATCATGGGTCCATTTTTGAGAACCACTTTACCCACATTATCTGATCAAATAAATTGTAAATTTTGGGTAATGGATAATAACTCTTAATATTTAACTTTAATATTTAATACGCCATAGTATATTTCTATTATCTTTCTTGGGAAATAGAATCAGTGAAACCTTTAAAGAAGTGTGCAGTCTAATAAAAAAATTTACCTCATGCTCCTCCGATTTTATATTTAACTCTATCAACTCAAATATATCTATTTGATAATAATGTGTGTATATATGGGTTCAATTATTGGAAATATATTTATATAAAACATCACATCTTTCTTTATAGGAAGACCTAAGATGTATTCAAGAAATATTACAGGAAATATGTCCACCACATGAGGTAAGACCTCATATTCCTTTATGTAAAATAGTTCAATAGTAAGACAATTCATATAAAATATAATATATCCCACTTTCCACAGAGCTGGACTTAAATGATTAACATGTAATTCCCATTCTCTTATGAGGGTATACGTAATTCTAGATGAATATAATAAAGATAAACTCCTTTGGAAATAATAAATATAAACTCAAAACTAGGTTACCCACTCCATTCCCAAAATAAATTCAAAATATTGTATATTAAGAATAATAAGACACAAAACATTCCATTAGTTTTCCTCCACTAAATCACAATAGGGGTACCACTAGGTCTACTCTATTTGTTTCCCCTAAGGAATTTCAAGGAATTTTTATTTATAATATGATTTGAAATTTAAATTTGAAATTGATTGCAATTTCTCAGATATAAAACAATTTAAATCTCCTATATCGAATAAGGAATAATCTAAAGTATAATATACTAAAATAGTACCTCTATTTATAGATTACCCCACTAAAACATTGGTAGTAAATTGATCCACTTCATACATACTTCTTGAACCCTCAATATAATCATAAGATAAAAATTTTTGATTAGATATAGGTGTAGATACTTTATAGCTCTAACCATCATATCGACCTCCACAAGTTGATTTCTTTAAAGGGGGTAAAATACCTCTAATTTTGTACACAACAAACTAATATTGAGATATTTAAGTAATCTGGTATGGATTATTATCACTCTCTAATATATTCATCTAGAAAAACCTTAGAAAATATCCACACTATAAATATTAAAAATATTAATTTGTTTTGACGGCATAATTTAACTTAATATATCCAATATATTTTCATTAATGACATCATTATGGATATCTCATTAAGTGAGGAAGAAAATAAAATCTCCCACAATGGTTACCCTAAAAGGGGAAAGGTCTACCTAATCACTTCTTGACATTGCTTCTATATTTTTTATTTATCCCTCACCTTTCATAGATGAGTTGGACTCATCTACTCAATTATTAAATTTCCAAATATGTGATATCACCATATAAGGTTATAGTAATCTATATATATGAAATTTTTATTTTTGGTAATCCTTACATCATAATGTATAGTATTTGAGAAATCCCCTCTAGATTTTATATGTTCACAGAATCTCTAACAAGTCGGATATGTACATCCACTCCTTTCTACATAGGAGGATGTATCCATCTAGGAAAAAATATCTATAGTTATTTAAAAAACTATATATTATTTTTTTATAATAACATTCAATTAAATTTATAGATCTAAACAGTAATTGTTCTGGCCATTACCTTATTCTCTCTCTTATTTTTTTCCATTTATCAAATCATTTCAGGCTTTAAAAAATATTTGGGAACATTTTAAGGAATATTTTAATTATAATCATGAAAATATTACTAATGATGGTAATAAATAGATTTTCTAGTGGAATGAATTAATTATTGATTCATATTAACCTAATAATCACTAGTAAATAAATATAAAAACACTTTACTTATTATTGATGTTTTAGGTAATATCAATATTTAATTAATTATAATAGTAAATTAAATAATTAGAGGTAAGAAAATAATATGACATGTTTTCCAACCAATGACTTCCCTTAGAATCTTATTCAAAATAAATGAGACTCAAGAAACTAGGATAGTATTGAGAATAAAATCAAATTTTAATATAAAAAACCCTTTGTAACTCAATCTTGCACTATAATTATGTTATCTATCTATATTTATGGGTTACTTATTAGGTATTTACAGTCATATATCCTAGTTACTCTCAGTACCATTATCCCCTAACATGATTTGAGTCCATTTTTTAATGATTGTGACCCAGGTACCCAAACAGTACCCAAACCGAGTCCTCACAATACCTCAGGTGCACCTCCTAATCACAATAGGCTAGCACAAACATCAAGGGATGAATAAATTATATTGGGATATGGAATTACATATTTTAAAATAAACTTTTTATCAATGATTTTTACAAAAAATCATAATATCCTTTGAAAAAATGGGAAAAATGGAACCCATAAACATGTCCTCCAATGCTGGGTCAAGTTTTGGCTATGGAAACCATTTTCCAGCAATGTTATTAAAACAAACATATAGATAAATTATGGATGGTATAATTTATTATTGATAGATAGAGATGGTGGAAGAAATATTTACAGGTCTAAGAATCTAGATGATGGACAACTGGAAGTTGTGTATATTGGTATTATCATATGATGTCAATTAGATGGTGTTATTGTATGGAACAAGTGAATAATTTCATCCAGAAGGTGTGGTATAATTACAACTCATCGGAATATGGTTCACTAGAAGATGATCCAGGATGTAACATGTGATATTATTGGAAGAGGGGAATATTGCATCGGATGATCCAGTTAATATTGTGGGATCCTTTCACCAAACAAAGGTTCATCAATGAGGAATGAATTGGGTGGATTTCATCCCATAAAGATAGGAAGGTTATTTCAATTGGAAGCCCTGGATTGGAACTACTATATTTGTAGATTGAAATCACTTTTAATGGTATCTCACCAATTATTATAATCATTATTTGTTTCTATTGAATTAAAGTAATGCAGAATTACTCTATAGATTAGGACACAAGTCTGAAACATGTAATTTGTATTGTTCTTATGAATCTGAGTTTTCCCTTTTGATCATTTATTCGGATAGAATTGTTTCTTCTCTCATCCAAATTTTTTCCATTATGATGTGGTGTATTGGGTGTGATTTTTTTCCAAGCTATGAACTTCATTGTGTGGGTTCGTTCTGGATCTATTGTTTCCACATAGTAATTTTTGATGAGAGTGTTTTAATGGTTTTATTAAACACTAGAAGTGGACCCAAAAATGGTATTAGAGATCAAAGTTTCAGTATTCAAGATATATAGGTCTGGGTGATGGTGTTTCATAGCATGGTTCACTATCAATATTCTTCCCTCTTCCTTACTGGAGAATATTAGTTAATAGTCCCTGGAATCTCTCTCTATATTCTTTGGAAGTATTGGTAGCTCAATAATTTTATAGGAATAGAAAATGATAAGAGTAAGGTCTATAGAGTGAATTTTGATGGAATTTATTTTGGATTTTGAAATATGACGTTATACTATTTCCTTTTATAGAAGATTTTTTATCTTCTGTTAATGGTTCCAAGTTAGAAGTGATGTAAACAAAATAATGGTAGAAGATCTATAAGAAATATTTGGGGATAATTTAGATGTCACTCACCCGAAACATGGTGTTCAACATCCGTGAGGTGAAAAAAACTTAAAAACTCATGAAGATCCTTATATACATGTATGAAAAGCCAAAGGTGAAGAACAATGTATTATTTTTAAATAGAATATTCTAAATGCATATCTTAGAATTCAATTCTACTATTAATCAAATTAATAACTTTAATATGAACAGAATATAGTTAGATTTAGTAGATGTTAACTTCATAGATATAGATTGGGAATTGTTGTTACTATGATCACTCCTCGAATCTTGGGATGGGATAGTTACCGTTGTGAGTAATTCTAGTATAAAGGCTAATTTAAAGATCATAGATATTCAAGAGGTGATATTGAATAAATAAATTCATCAGAAGGGTATTTGAGATTATTCTAGAAATTTATGCAATTCAAAAGGAAGAGAAGATTTCTCAACTCAAAAAAATCAGAATAAGGATAAAGGAATGAGGATTCAAAGAAAGAGTATTTCTGTGGATAGTGCTCCCTTATGCTAACATTGTGGGATAAAAGGAAATTTGAAAAAATATTGTAGTGAACGAAGGGATAAATTTATATGTTATGCTTCTGGAAGCGTATCTATCAAATTTTTATTAAAAGATATGAGAAACTTTATTTTGAGATCCACTAGTTCATTGGGGTATTAAGTGTTTGACTTTAAATATTTATTCCATTCTATGTTAGAGAGAGGAATAATAGGATTTTATAATTCCATAATATGTATAAATGTATAACTTTTGGATGATAAGGCTCTCAAATTATGGTAAAATGTGATGTTTTGATCCAAACAATGAGCTAAATGATGATATAGTTGACATATTTGCACCACATGTTGGGGTTGATGAAAAAATTAATCTCAATGGGGTAACTTCACAATGTGGGTTTCTTTACAATGTTTATGGATTCCTCATGGAATATTTCATGTGGTTCCATGGTTATAGAACAATTAGTGAAAGAAGGGACCATTTACCTTATGGGAGTATCAGAAGGTTCACTTCATACTGAATATATTTTATCTTTGTGAGGTAGTGGAAGCTATCTTTATATAGAAAATGGAATCAATAAAATTATAGAAATTAGAGTTGTTTCACATAGATGTTTGGGTTCTAGCTATGATGTGTTCTTATGGAGGATCACTCTTCTTTTTTACCTTCATTAAAATTTCCACATAGAATGTGTCAGTGTACTTAATCAATAAAAATTACAATGCCTTTGAAATCTTCATCCAGTAGAGGTCCATGGTGGAAGAAGAGGAAAGATTCAATTTGAATTGCTTAAAATCATACAATAGTGGAGAGTGAAGAAGAGAAGAGTTCTGAAGGTTCTATTATTGTAATGATATTTTGTTTATGAATATTATGCTTGGGACTTCATAACATAATGGAGTTTTAGATATAATGAACTAGATAATGGTGGAGAATTTTAGGGTCTTGAGGATTAATGTCCGGTTCCCTGAGGTGTTTTAGGTGGAAGTGGTGAACTTTATAGATCTTCTTGATCAATCAGCCTCCATCATCCCCAATCAATCAGTAACTTCCAGAGATCTATTTTTTAGAAATAATGTCAACTTCACCAATCTCAAAGTCTTTAGAGAACTTTTCTATGATCGTGATGATTCTAGGGAATGATACAATTTGGAGGATATTTATTTAGTGTGTTACTTTATTATCTATGGTGATGAAGAATTTTGATTTCAAATCTAGGATAAATACTCTTGGAAAGTAATCAGAATTAGAACTGTGATCTTTGAAAAAGATATCCTGTAAAAGGATTGGAACTTGGTGGAAAGTTCAGATGAAATTATAGTATCATTAGAAGTTTAGTTTTTCTTAGACGAACATCTAGAAATTGATGTTTCTAGGAACTCAAGAAGAATAGAAGATTAAAAAACACCAAAACATCCATAGGATGTTTTAGAAGGAGTTTGTGTTTTGATGTTGTTTCCTAGGCCAAATGCACCATAAATATCAAGGATTATAAAATCTCAAGAAAAGATTAGGAAGTAAGAACTGTAGAAGTTGTATTATTGGAAGGAGCTCATCCATAGGTAAATATATAGAGATATATTGTAACAGACCATAATTCTATCAATGAAATTTCTATTCTTATATTTATTTTATATAGTATGAATCACATAATATCACTTAGAGAATACAATAAAAATATTAAAATGAATAATGAATGAAATAAGAGGTTTTTTTAGATGTTAAGGAACATGTAATAATAGAATAGTAACTTGACATTTGGAATAGTAATGTGACCATTAGGAATAGCAATATGACCAATAGAATATTAACTTTACCTATGAATGTATAAATAAAATTTGGGTATCTTATAAATGAAAATATGATATATTTATATCTTGAAATAAGTAATTAAATGTTTTAAAAATAATAAGTAAAGAGTTTGTGTTTTTATAAGTCATAAATATTTAATTACAATTTTGTAATTAAAATAATTATTTAAAAGAAATATATTTTCATAAAATAAATTCATAAATTAATAATTTGTTGTCTTTTGATTATAAGATAATTTTATGACACCTTAATTAGTTTTTCAAAGTGTTATAAAATTAGTTATAATTTTAGAATTGATATTTTTCAAATGAATGATGTTTTTATTTAAAGATTAAATTTATTATACGTATAAAATTATTTTTATAAAATGGATTCCATTATTTAATTCTACACGTCAAAAAAAATTTAGCGTGAAATTTTAATATTTTTATATAATAGTTAAATTTTTTGTGAATAGTGAAATACAGTAATATACCGTATTAAATAAATACATGAATTATTGAGTCATAATTGATGTGTGTATGAGGTAAGACCATAATATATCACTATAATACGTCATTTTAATACATTTAGTGATAATTCCCAAGCTATTAATAGGCTTAATCCAAAATAATAAACTAATGAATAAAATATTCAAAAACACTCCACTCCTCCCACTATAAATACCACCACTCACCACCTCTTCTCCTCACACATCTAAAGCCTTGAAGCTATATTATATTCTACCCATTTCCTCTTAAAAACCACACCCCATGTTCTGGTATTTCTTTTCTCACAAAAATACCAATTCAAAGTTCCTTAAGGAATTTCTCAAGGGGAAGAATTCAAGAGGTAAATCCTTTTTCGATCTCTTTCAATTTCTTTTAATTTATTTTATTCTCATTATATACTTACCAATTCTGAAAAAACATACACGATAACTAATGTATCTTATATATACTTTAATGTTATTATTTTAATCGAATATCCGTCATCAAACCCCTTCTCCTGCCCTATTTTATTCTAAAAATGAAAACATCATCTATGATGTGTCGATTTACCGCCATCGTGGATGAGGCGACTTCATTTTCCATTATCACCTACAAGTATTGTTATAAAAGCATAATTATGGTTAAACCATATTTTATAATACATATTATAAATTATTTAGTATTTTGTAACTAGTATATATACATGATATTAATTAATGAAACAAAACTAGTTTGTAATGATTGAAGAACCGCCAAAATAATCTAAATGATTATCATTATTGTCTTATGAAATGATTCATCCTCTCCCCATATAACCAAAAGACTTATATAACCATTTTATATACTATATTATCATTAATAACATATAATTTTAGTTCTGGATAATTATACTCATTTTATGTAAACCTCCATACTCTTATACAAGTAAACCAATAATGAAAACCAAGGAAAAGAACACTCCTAAAGGATGGAATTAAATATTATAACTAATCAAAAGACCATAAATTAACTTAATAAAATTATACTAAATAAAATAAATGTATTAAAGGTTCTTAATTAATTAATTAATGGATTTAATTTTGTTATCCAAGACATTAAGTATAGGTTCAGAACACTTTCGGATGTAACGTGAGGGTTTCTTCCCGAACCTTCATTTCCATTTAGGTTATGCTTTCTCCCTCTTTACTCCAGTGTAATTATTCATTATTTTTATATAATTATTCTAAATTATATTTATATTTTACAAAATCATGTTTCCATATCATTTCATCTTTCTTTTATAAGGAAATACATGTTTAACAATGTTCCCTTCTCAATTATTCCTGATATACAAGCCCGATTAAAGGAAACTTCTCAATTTCATACCCATTTTCAAGTACCATACATAATCTATTAAAAGACACCATTATTTTTATAAAATAAATAATTTTTTCCTGAAAAACTATTTTTTTTATTAATGATTTTATACAAACATTTTTGACAAATAAAAATGATTTTTTCAAAAGAACTCTTCTTTACAAAGTAAAAATTGGTTGTTTCTCTCAAGAATTGCTTGATGATTTTATTAGAGTATTTTCATATATTTCAAAACAAATGTTGAATATTATTATTTCTTGGTATTTATCTCTTATTATTATTTTCAACCATATCTTATTAAATGGTTTTTATCTGTTTGATTGTGGATGTGATATCTTGATACCATAACCATGCTACTCTGAATGATTAGTTATTATGTTTATTGATTGGGGAAAGTTATTTACATTTAATTTGTATGTTTTGTTTATTATTAACCATATTTATATGATTAATTCATTAGAATTAGTAAGTGATGGGTTAGGTACACTATATCCCCTCGTTGCATCAGTAGGTCTCATGAGACAAAATAGAAATGGATTTGGCTAAGGCATTAACCATTTATTTTCAGATGTCTTGGTCAAGGCCTTGATGGTATGTTTCAGATGTCTAGAATTATTCATTACATCATTATGATATTATCAATTGATAATCCATGTTATTATTTTACTAGTAGAATATACATGGTTAAGCTTCATTCTCATGTGATTATTTATATGGAATTATTTATTCAACTTTTATTCTTATCGTATTATGCTCAAGATTATGTTCTAATGGCATGTGTTTTTTATTTATTCACCATGAATTATTGTTTTTCTTAGATTTTGTTGTTTTAATTACCCTTACTGATCATTTGATCTCACCCCTTTCTTATGTTTTATTTTTCCTCGGGATACTAAGATGTATATTATGAATGACATGCAGGGATAATCTAGGAGTTATGGATATTTCCAATGGAGAAACTATATTTTTTCCTTTAAATTTTTAATGTAAATCTTATATTTTATCTGGTTTTCCAAAAGTGAAATACTATTCTATCCTTCTGGATGCTAACCCTTTTTTATTATACCAAGGTAATAAAGTAAGTCACTAGCTCCAGGAAACTGGGGTCAGGGTCTTTATAGTTGGTATTAGAGTAAGTCCAGTAGAAACCTTGGTAACTAGATTTAGAAAAAAAGATTAGGGAGCATAAACATAAGATATACTTTAAGGATAAGCATATAATAAAATCCTATAATTTTAGTAAGGTGGAGATTTTGTGGTTATTTCTAGAAATACATCTCTATTTGTATACTACAGGTGGATGTGGTTCTAGAACATATATACCTAGGTGTAATAAATATAAAAGGGTGTGTCAAGCCTTACTCGGTTAACTTGTACATGACAATGGGTCTTACTATGCACCTGGTTTGATACTCTTGGGGGATATGCTTTGGATAATTTAAATCTCATTTAAAAACCATTATGAAGGATTTAAAAGTAAATATGTCCCCAAAGAAACCGTGTTTATGATTATGAGATTAGCTATGTATAAATTTCTAAGTGTTTTTAAATTTTTAATTATGATTCATAACCTAATTTAGTGTATCACATTATTTATAAATAGTGCCTAGAGGAAGGAATGGAAATCGTATCGATGTATGTATCCCATGTAGGTATTTCCCTCCTATGAAAGATAATGATGTTGGTACTAGATCCATTACTGGTGTTGGGAAACTAATAACTATACTTGGATATCTGACTTGTGTTATGAATAATAACCTTACTAGTATGGAGCATCCTGATCCACAACGTGGAGGAGAAATGTTATACTACTTTACGTGACAATAGCCTCCATCATTCGATGGGACTACAGACCCATTTGTAGTAGAGTAGTGGAAAAGCTCCCTAGAGAAGATATTTCTCTCTTTGAGAAGTAATGAGAGGGAGAACGTCATCATGGTAGTTTATCATCTCTCAGTAGATGTTGATCAATAGTGGTTGTTGATTCAAAACACAAAACATGGGGAAGAAATTAGAAATATAGAATAGAAATATTTTAAGGAAATTTTCCTAGAAAAATATTTCCATCATGAATAGAAAATAGAAATGGAGATGCAATTCTTGAGTCTGAAACAAAAAGAGGATTAAAACATTATGAAGTATGAACTTGACTTTACAAGGTTGGAAAGGAATTTCATGGACTATATACATAAGCCAAGGAGAAATATTTATTGATTCTTTAATGTTTTAAAACAATTAATCTAAAGGGAATTGGTCTCCCAAGATTTCTCATCGTAAAAAGATATAGTATCATGTGATATCAATATAAAGAAAGAATTCTCTAAGTCTTATAAATTTAAGGGAAAACAATATAAGAAAATTGTAGCTGAGGAAATAATGGATAAAGGGGATAATCAAAGAGGCAATTTTCCAACATGGGATACTTGTGGAAGGAAACACCATATGTCGGCTTAAAAGGGAAAGGAGTCTATTACAAGTGTAGAGAAAAAATCCTCCAAGACTTCTATTGAAAGGGAAAGAAAGGATATATTGGTGTTAAATGATACAATTTTAGTGATATGGGACACTATAAAAATGATTATCCTATATGCCAAGGAAATTTTCCCCAAAAAAGGACAAGGGAGAAAGGCTAAGCTTATACAATCAGAATTATAGAGGTTGAAGTTCCAAATGATGTGGTGGCAGATACATTAATAATTTCCTCAAAATTATCCAATTCTTTATTTAATTATGTATCATCACATTATTTTATATCTTCCTATTTTTTCAAGAAAATTATACATTTCCATTTTGATTTAAAAAAAAGAGTTGTCATTAAAAACTCCTAAGGGAATTATCATTACAACAAAGATATGTCGGTTATTCCCCTTTATGACACATAAATATGCTTCAGTTTCAAAACTTATCATCATACATATGGTTTATTTTAATATAATTCATGGTATGGACTATATTTCAAAATATTATTTTAAAATATATTACAAGAAGAAAGAATATACAATTTGTGAGGAAGATGTAGAATCCCTTATCTTTAAAGCAAAAACTTCATCGTCTAAAACTTATCCCGATCCACCCCTAGTATCCCTATTAAATGAAATTATTGGGGAGAAAGGGAAAACATCATCTATAGATCTTAAAACTAAAGATGTACCAATTTTGTAAGAATACATTGAATTGTTTCTAGAGGATTTACCTAAAACTCCTGCAAAGTGAGAAGTTGTGTTCTATATTGATTTAATTCCTGGTGCAAGACATATATCAAAGAGTTATTATAGAAAAGACATTTTGTAATTAGTAGAGATGAATAAACAACTAGATTATTTGAGTAATAAGAGATTTATTTTCCCTAGTGTTTCTCTATGGGGAGCCCATGTTCTCTTTATCAAGAATAAATATGGATCCATGTGGTTGTGCATTGAATATAGAAAAATAAATGCTATTACAATAAAGAAAAAGTATCTTATACCTTTCAATAATGATTTATTTGATCAAATTCATGGAGCTCAATATTTTTCAACGATTGAACTTCGATCTGAATATCATCAATTGCATATAAGAAAGAATGATGATACAAAGAAAGTATTTTGAACCAAGTATGGATATTATGAGTTTATAGTAATTCTATTTGGACTGACTAATTCACCCTATATTTTCGTGGATCTAATTAATGTATTATTCAAGGAATATATTGATGATATTGTTTTGGTATTTATTGATGATATCTTGGTATACTCTAAAATCAATGAAGACCATGAGAACCACTTATAAATTGTTTTGAAGAATCTTAAAAGAAAATAGTTTTATGGGAAGTTTAAAAAGTGTGGATTTTGGATTCAATCAGTTTATTTTCTTATCTATATTATCTCTAAGGATGGAATATTAGTTGATCCTATGAAGAAAAAGATGGTTTAGGAATGTCCTACACTAATGGACATAACTGAGGTATGTAGTTTCATTGGTTTAGCTGGTTATTATTAATGTTTCATTTGGAATTTTTCTCAATTATCTAACCCATTAACCAAGATTACTCATAAAGGGGTTAAGTTCATATAGAAAAAATAATGTAAGTAGTCTTTTGAAGAATTGAATAGGATATTATTGAATGCTCTGATCTTGACTCTACCATCGGGAAATGGTATATTTTTTGTTTATAGTGATGCATAAAAGAAAGGACTTAGCTATGTCATTATGAAAAACGATAGAGTTATTTTTTATGCATAATGGTAATTAAAAACTTATTAACAAAACTATCAAAATAATTATCTTGAGTTAGAATTTATAATATTTTCTCTAAAAATATCAAGACAATATCTCTATGGTGAAATATGTCAGATATATACAGATCACAATAGCTTGAAATATATCTTATCATAGAAATAAATCAACATGAGGAGAAGGAGATGGATCATGATACTCAAGGATTATGGTTTTTCAATACACTATAAATTAGGGAAGGAAAAAAAGGTAGCTGATGCATTGAGACAGAAGGATCATGGATTTCTAAACAAAATAACGACTGAAAGGGATCTTGTGTTCTTGGATCTAGTGAAGATAGATATGGGAATTAACAAGGAAGTTGAAAAATCATTAATTTTTTGATTGGTTTCCCAACCATATTTATTAGAACTGATTAAAAGTTCTCAATCTAAATATGATAATTTTTAAAGTAAAATTAATGCTATGATTGATGGTAAGTTGACAGACTTTATGCATGAGGATGGAATTCTGAAATTTGGGAAGATAATTTGTGTTCCCTATATACCCGGGCTAAAAAGGGAGTTATTGGATAATGACCATAGATTGAATTTCTCTATAAATCCTGGTAATCATTATGATGTATAGTGGTTTAAAGGAATATTTTTGGTGAGATAATATAAAGTGAGAAATTGATTATTATGTATCAATATGTTTAGTTAGTCAATAAGTGAAGGCTGGAAGACAACATCCTAGTGGATTCATTCAACCTATGCATATTCCAACATGGAAATGGGATGATTTAACTATATATGTTTTTACTATACTTCCAAAAACTCCATGAAATAATGATTAAATATGGATAATTATTGATTGACTTACCAAATATACACATTTACTCTCTATAAAATATAATTTTCTACTAGAGTGTCTTTCAAAACTCTATATTAATGAATTTTTAAGACTTCATAGAGAAACTCTTTCAATTTTGTCTGATCAGAATCCATCATTTACATTGAAGTTATAGAAAATTATTCAGAAATATTTGGATACTAAGCTTCATTTGATGACTGCTTATCACCCTCAAACTGATGGGAAGTTATAAAGGACAATCTAATCTTTAGAATACATGTTTAGATCATTTTCACTTAACTTTCAAGGTATGTGGGATCATTATTTTACTTTGGTATAATTTTACTACAGTAATAATTTCCATTTAAGTATTTAAATGGCACCATATGAATCATTGTATGGAAAGATATGTCATAAACCAAGTTGTTGACATGAAGTTGGTGAATGGAAGATTGTAGGACCATAACTTTTTTGATGAAACAATAGTAAAGGTAAAGGCTATTCAAACCCATATCAAAGTGGATCAAATTAGAAAAAAAATATATGTTGATAACCAAATAAAGGATTTTTAGTTTCAAGTGGGAGATCATGTCTTTCAAAAAGTATCTCCATAGAAGGGTGTTATAAGATTTTGAAATAAAGTGAAACTAAGCCCTAGGTATATTGGAACTTTTTAAATCCTAGAGAGAATTATAGATATGGAATATCATTTGGAAATTTCACCTGGCCCATATAAAGCACACAATGTGTTCCAAATCTCTTTTTTAAGGAAGTATATGCTAGATTTAACACATGTCCTCACTTCTAAAGGAATATAATTGGAACCTGGTTTATCTTACTGTGAAGAGCCTATCCAAATTTAGGACACTATAGAGTATGTTTTCAAGAATCTGATGACTTGGCTGGTAAATTTACTTTATAAAAATCATAAAATTTAATAGGTGGTGTGGGAACTAGAGGAAGTTATCATTAAGAACTACCCAAATATTTTTATGAGGTGACATTTTGGAAATTTTAAAGATGAAATTTTTATAAGAGAGGAGAATGTAACAACCCAAAATTCTATCAATGAAATTTCTATTCTTATATCTATTTCATATATTTTGAATCACATAAAATCACTTAGATAACATAATAAAAAATTTATAAAATAATAATGAATGAAATAAGAGGTATTTCTATAAGTTAAGGAACCTATACCAATGGAATAGTAAATTTACCTTTGGAATAGTAATGTGACCATTAGGAACAGTAATATGACCAATATAATATTATCTTCACCTAAAAATAATATATAAAATTTTTGCTACTTAAAAATGAAAATATGATATATTTATATCTTTATATAAGTAACTAAATGTTTTAAAAAATGGATAAAGTGTTTGTATTTTTAGAAGTCATAAACATTTAATTATAATTTCATAATTAATATAATTATTTAAAATAAATTTATTTTCATAAAATAGATTCATAAATTAATAATTTTTTTTCTTATTATTATAAGATAATTTTACAAGCCCTTAATTAATTTTTCAAAGTGTTATAAAATCAGTTATAATTTTAAAATTGATATTTTTTAAATAAATGATGATTTAATTTAAAATTTAAATTTATCATATTTATAAAATTATTTTCATAAAATGGAGCCCATTTTTTAATTCTACGCATTGAAAAATGGTTGGGGTGAAATTTTGGTATTTTTCGAAAATGGTTGAATTTTTTGTGGAAAGTGAAATACAATAATTTATCGTATTTAATAAATACATAAATTATTGAGTCATAGATGTTGTATGGATGATGTTATCCCATAATCTCAAACTTTCATTCATTATTTTAATATATTTTGTGATAATTCTTAAACTATTCATAGTCTTAATCCAAAATAA
Organism: Viscum album; assembly: GCA_963277665.1. NCBI lineage: Eukaryota > Viridiplantae > Streptophyta > Magnoliopsida > Santalales > Viscaceae > Viscum > Viscum album. Next base: position 1,598,908,984 of record OY728150.1, read on the forward strand.
TAAACAAATGAATGAAATGTTCAAAAACACTCCTCTCTTCCAATTATATATACCACCCCTTACCACTTCTTAGAATATCACTTCCAAAGCCTTGAATCTATCATATATTATACCAATTTCTTCTCCAAAAACTCTCCCCGGTATTCTGTTCTTTCTAGTCTCACCAAAATACCTTTTTAAACTTCATTAAGGAAGTTCTCAAGGAGAAGAATTTAAGAGGTAAATCCTTTTTCGATCTCTTTCAATTTATTTAATTTATTTTCTTCTTATTCTATCCTTACAAATTATATTAAAACATACATGATAACTCTAGTATCTTATATGTACTATAATGTTCTTATGTTAATGTAATTTCCATTATAAAACCCCTTCTCCTCTCCCTTTTATTTTAAAAATGTAAACATCATCTGTGATGTGCTGATTTACTGTCATCGCGGATGATGAAACTTCATTTTCCATTAACGCCTTCAAGTATAGTTATAAAAACATAATTATGGTTAAACCATATTCTATAAGAAATATTTTAAGTTATTTAGTATTATGTAAATATTATATATACATGATTTTAATTAATCAAACAAAACTAGTTTGTAACGATCGAAGAACCACCAAAATAATCTAAACAATTATCATTATTGTCTTATAAAATGAATCATCCTCATCCCATATAAAAAAATAAATATATAACCATGTTACCTACAATATGATCATTAATAACATATAATTTTAGTTCTAGATAATTAGTCACATTTTATAAGAACCTCCGTACTCTTATACAAGTAAACAAATCATGAAAACCAAGGAAAAGAACACACTTGAACGACCGAATTAAATCTTATAACTAATAAAAAACCATAAATGAACTTAATAAAATTATAATAAATAAACTTCATGCTAGAAAGGTTCTTAATCAATTAATTAATGTATTTAATTTCACTATCCAGGATATCCAGAACAAGTGCATAAAACTTTCAGACATAAGGTAAGGGTTTCTTCCTGAACCTCCATTTTCATTAGGGTTATGCTTCCTCCCTCTTTACACCAATGTAATTATTCATTATTTTAAAATAATTCTTATAAATTATATATATATTTTCCAAATTCATGTATTCAGATTAGTTCATCTTTATTTTATGGGGAAATACATGTTTTACAAGGTTCCATTTTGAATCCTTCCCAATACGTGAGCCTGATTAAAGGCACTTCTAAATTTCTTACCCATTTTCAAGTACCATACATAATATATTATAAGACACAATTATTTTTATAAAATCATTAATTTTTTCATTAAAAAATATATTTTTTCATTTATGGTTTTATACAAACAATTATGACAAATACAAATTATTTTTCTAAAAGAACTCTTCTTTTCAAAGTAAAAAAAGGGTATTTCTCTCAAGAATTCCTCGATGATTTTATCTGATTAATTTCATCTATTTCAAAAAATATGTTCAATATTATGATTTATTGGGATTTATATCTTATTATTATCATCTAAAATATTTTATTAAATGGTTTGTGATCTTTTTGAATGTGGATATACTATCTTGATACCATTCACTATACTACTCAGTATGGTTAGTGATTATGTTTACAAATTGGGGAAAGTTATTTACATTTCATTTGTATATGTTTTTTATGTTTAAACTCATTAATATGAGGAATTAATTGGACTTAGTATGGGATGGGTGGGGCCCTCTATAGCCCCTTGATGAATCGGTAGGTCTCATGAGACAAAATAGAAATGGATTTGGCTGAATCCTTAATGATTTATTTTCATATGTCTTGGTCGAAACCTCGATGGTATGTTTCAGATGTCCAAAATTATTCATTCCCTTATTATGGTATTAGTAATTTATAATCCATGTGATTATTATTCTAGTATAATATTCATGGTTAATCTTTATTCTCATGTGATTATTTATATGTCATTATTTATTCAGCTTTTATTATTTCCATATTATTCTAAAGATTATTCTAATGGCATGTATTTTCAGTCATTCACCATGCCTTATTGTTTTTACTAACTTATGATGTATTACATACTCTTACTAAGCATATAATATCACCCCTTTATTTGGTTTTATTTTTCCCCAGGATGTGAAGATGTATATTATGAATGACATGTAGGGATAATCTAGGAGTTATGGTTGTTTCCAATCGAGTTGTTATGTTGTTTTTACTTTCAAGTTATAATGTAAAACATATGTTTGTATATGTTTTTCCAAAACTACTAAATTATTTGGTCCTTTGGGATGTTAAATCCTCTTTTATTATAAAAATTTAATAAAGTAAGGCATCGGATCTAGGAAACTGGGGTTGGGGTCTTTATATATACTAGGTATAGGCACCCAATATATGTGTACAAAAGTAGTTTTCACTATATAATTCTAACATATTATAGAGATATTGAATATCTATATTAGGTAAAGATTTTAAAAGACTTATAATAGTGGGATTTATCCATAAAGGGTGATATTGATTCCCTCCATGTGTCCAAAACCTAGGAGGTGATAAAGATTCGTGATGAGAAGAAGTATTAAAAAACAAATGAAATCATTTGGTAAAGGAAGAAGTGGATGGTAGGTGGTTGTATAAGTATAAGCTAGTTGGTAAATGATTTTAATAAATAGGAGTGGATTTATTAGATATTTTCTCTCTGGTGGTTAAACACACAACTATCTGAACAGTGTTAAGTATGGTTGTCTTTGAATATGAAGACATATTTTCTTTATGGGGACTTAGATGAGGAAATTGAAATAGAATAGACAAGTGGTTTAAAGGATCAATAGTACAAGATACTTGTTTGTAGACTCAGTGTAGACTTTTTAGTTTAATTACTTCATGAATAAGTGGATTTTTTTCTATAGAAATGATCACCATTCTTGTTACTTGAAATATTTTGGTAATGGGAGATTTATTATCCTACTTATCTATATCGATAACCTTCTGATTGAAAGTATGGTGAAGTAAATAATTGATGATTTGAAATTTGAGTCATCTAGAAGCTTCATGGTGAAGGATCAGAGTTTAGAAAAATGAATTTTGGGTATGTGGATAGTGAGGGACCTAATTTTTAGTACTTTGTACTTGAATATGGATGACTATATCTAAAAGGTGGTGAAACTCTTCAAAATAAGTGGAGTGAAATAGATTATCACACCCCTTGTTATACACTTAAATATTATAAATTATATGGAATAGTGAATGCAAGCTGATCTTGAGTACATAAAAAAGGTTTCATATGCATCATCTTTTGGAAGTTTGATATACGTCATAGTTTTACTCATCTAGACATTATGAAAGTAGTGGTAGTTGTTTGTATGTTTATGTAGAACCCAAAAAGATATTATTGAGAATATTTGAAGTGGTTTATATGATACATGAAGTGTTCTAAATAATTTTTACTTTTATTTGGAACAAATGAGACTTTTTAGGGTTTTTCATACTCAAACATTGCTGGAGATTTTGAAATACAGAAGAGTATCGATGGGTATATATTTACATGCAGTGAAATGGTAATGAGTTGGATGTTTAAGCTTAAATTGATAGTTTCAATATCAACAATAGAAGTGGTGTATATTACATTGATGTAATTAGGGAATCATTTTTTCTGGTTGAATGTTTTTTGGGGAGGTCTTGAGAGGGGTAAAGAATTTAGAGTTTTATTATATGATTCATAGAGTGTGGTACACTTAGTTGAAAATTTAATGTTTCATTATAAAATGAATTACATTCAACTAAAGTATAAATTTTTCTAGAATTTATTTAAGGATAGGGTTCTAGATCTCTTGAATATAGAGGGAACTCAAAAAAATATAAAACATGTTGAAAAATGTTGTGATCTAGGTGAAACCATTTTCTAGATGAGTCATTAGAACCAATGGACTAAGAAATTATAGATGGTCAAATCTCATGTCAATGGATGGAGATGGAATATGTGGTATTGATAGGTCTAGTCATATAGATGATGTATAACATGAATTTTTTCATAATAATATCATCATATTATGTTAATCAGGTGGTGTTACTAGATGAAATGAGTAGATGGTTTCATTCAGAATGTGAAGCAGAAAGACAACTCATCAGAAGATGAGTTAGATTATGTCTTGAAATGTTATTGGAAGTGGTGAAAAATACATCAGATGGTCTATTTAATGTGGTGGTATTCTTTTAAAAAAAATTAGGTGTATTCATGAAGATCGGTTTATGTGTATTACATCCCATAAATATAGGAAGGTGGTGGAAACTAAAATCACTGTTTGGGAACTACTATATTGATAGGGTGAAATAAATTATGATGGTAACTCATTGATTATTGTAATTATCATTTTTTTCTCTTGAATAAAAGTAAATAAGTATTCACCTAATGGATTATTACACAAGTATGAACCGTATAATTCATGTTTCTCTTGTGCCTTTGAGTTTTTTATTTTGATCTTTGCTTTAAATAATCTTGTTTGTTCTCTCGTGTGGAGGTTTTGTTTTGAAATGTGGTGGATTCAGTGATCTTGTCTTAAAATCTTTAGATTTAATTTCATGAGTTCATTATAGAGTGTTTATTTATATATAGTATATTCTTGTTGGGGTGTTTCTGGTGGTTTTATCATACACTGGTCATGGACCTAGTAGAAGGTACTTGTATGCCGAAGATACTCATTATACTAGGATAGTTTTATAATTTTAAAAACTATATAAAAATTAAATATCATACAAATGTAATTCAAAACATCTATACAAGGCATAAACCATGTATAATAGAACTCATTCAGTATACAGATAAACTAAGCGACCCAAAATGACACTAAAGTGTGTAATGAGGAATCCCCTATATAAAAAATACCATATAGAACATCCAAGGATATCCCATATTATTCAATCCTATTCACCCCTCAAAAGATATAGAAAGAACCAACTCAACTCTAGACTCTAAGAAATTTGAACTTCTATGATCTAATTACCTACCTCTTTTTTAATCATGTGTCAAGGGATATAAATGAACCCTATAAGGAAACATGTTGGGTATGAGTATATCATACCCAGTAGGCAATCAATACTCGACCCCAACCTACATATCGTAAATCCAAGTGCGATAGTAATATAGGGAAGGTGAATAATTATATAGTAACGTTATTACATTATTCTAAACATAAATAACATCCATTAAGAATAAATCCCTATACTAAGAGGATATAAACCTATGTTTGCCTAAATTGATCCAAACTTGGAATCTGAGAATAATTAATATACCAAATATAGGGTGTAATACCCATTATGGGGAAAGAGAATGGTGCATGTCAATTTTGGGAAATATTATAGACTATCCCAAGTAAAAGGGGAAGTTTATGCCAAATCAAAGAAATATTTTATCCTTTATTGAATTTAACATCCTCTCTTTCATGATCTACTTAATTTCTTACACAGTATATAACATTGACATAACACTTTCTTCATATTATACATAGAAAAATAATAGGTAAATACCTAATCCAATACTACATTAATAACCACATGATACAATTTAATCATAATTAACACTTTCCTCAATTTTTACATGACAATATATTAGTCATAACATATATATTAAACACATAGAACAATGAAACATGATATAATTTATAAATACATGTTTTTATGACATTCTTATTAAGATAAAACATATATAAAACATTTTATTCATAGTATCCATACATATTTAACAAACTAATCATGTCTATCATAAAATTTAATGTATAATAATATGTTTTAATAGGTTTTTAATGCTTTATATTTGTTTTATATTGTAAATTATGTCCTAAAAATATATATTAATGAATTATATGATGTCTTCTTATTCTCTATATTTAATATATATGTCATGCCTAACATATTGTCTTGTAAAGCTTTGGGAAAGTTTTAGTAAGGTATATGAAGGACCCAAGGTATAATCGATTCAAACTCATAAATTTATTAATTAAATAAACCCTCATATTTAGGAAACAATACAAAAAAATTATTTATTAAAAATATTTATTTTAAATTATTTTTACTCATCCACATACCACTGTTAGTTAAAACACTGTAAAAGTATGGAAGAGAGAAGGGTTTAGATACCTAAAATTTTGTTAAACCTGTTTTAATAGCCTAGGATAAATGGATATGTCTCCACTTAAGATATTATACTAACATATAATAATCATTTCTATGGATTTTATCACTTCCTTAAAATTATCATAAATTAGGAAATCGTTTTGAGGGAATTTCCTTTGATTCATCGATGATTAAAATTTATAACCTCTTAGTATAAGAAATACTAAAGGTGGAGATGGATTTAAAAAAACCTATATGAGAGGATTTTGAGATAAAAATTAAAACCATAAAAAACAATGAATAAAAAGGAAATTAAATGAAATACTTGTTGAAGCCTTTCCAAAGAAGCGCATCTATGACAACTTGGAAGCAATCCGATCAAATATTGAAGCGAGGTTTTCTTAGAGATGAAGGGAAGGGAAAGATAGTATCTAAGGGGGATATTCATGGATGAAATGAGATGAAATACCAAACTAATAAGGCTTTAGGGATTAAATTCATATGTGAAATGACCAATATACCCTCCCCTTTAAAAAATACATCATCAATTTATTAGGTACCTCATACAAGACAACCAAGTACCAGGTGTCTACAAAAGTAGCCACTGCTAACCACCAAACACCATTGATTACCTAGTACCCCTCCATTAGGTACTCAATTCTTCAAAAACACATTTTCCCTATCCCTTCACCTTCAAACTCCCAACCAATTTCCTCAAACTCTAATTGAACTTCAAATTAAATCAATCCAAAATTTATAAAAAAAAGATTAATTGGAAAACTAACTTGGAAATATGGGTGTTATTAAAGAAAAAAATTCATTAAATATATAAAACCATGGTTGTTTTTACTATAAACTATGTCATAGAACTTCCTAAATGATAACCATTTATAAAATAACTATAAAATTATTTCTTAGAGTAATTTTATTTGGTAAATCCTTCAAAAGTAATACTTTTGAAACCATGAAGTTGGTTTACTCAAAAAATCATGGTGTTTTTATGGAAATATCATTCTTGTATAAACCATAACCTTTTTATCTAAAACAATGGCATACAAACATATGTTAGATTAATCTATTTTAAAAAAATCATAGATATTTTTCTTAAACTATGGAGTTTTTTTGTAAGATATGTTCACTTCTATTAAAATTAAATCATGGTTATGAAAATTATCATGAAGCATGACTATTTTTATTAAAACAAATCATCATTCTAGAAAAATAATTTTTTTCAATTTCTTCATCTATTAAAACACAAATCCAAATGTAATGGAAGCTTCTTTGATACCATAATTGGGTTATAGTAGGGACAATAATTATCCAAACACAGTGAAAAAAAAACTAAATTGTCATTTTCTATATGATTCAACCACCTGTTTGAATTAAATAAATCATAAATAAAGAATATAACTTAACTCTATTGAACCAATATTATTTTATTCCATAGTTATTTATGATGATCACTATGACACATATAAAGGACTCCTTACTCCTAGGGTATCCAAAAATTATTATGAATCTTAAAATTATTAGAAAGGATTATATCTTACCCAAAATTAGCTAGAACCTTTAGTTAAAGAGAATAATAGAATAAGAGCTCAGTTTTAGAGTTTCACACACTATCCAAAAATCTCTTCGTTCCATAATATTCACAAACCATTAACTATTTTATATAAAAAACATGGGAAATCCTTGGATCTTAAACATTATTCATAAAAATATCATAACATTATAAATCTTTGTAAAATTTATTCATTCTTATAATTAAATAATTTATTTAGATATTTTAAACTCTTTAAATATTATCACATAATTTTTAGACCAATCATGATAACTTATATTAGGAGAAATAATCAATTGAGATATATTATCATATAATTCATACAGTATCAATCATATATTTATGGTGTGGTGACATTCACTATGACATATTTGACTTCATAATAAACCATGACATGGTTAATACTATAGAAAATATACACTAAAGTTAAAACCTTAAGGTGGTGGTCATAACCATGTTTTGTTTTGTTCTTAGATAAACCACATCATGATGGATGTCAATACATCATGCTTTAATACATGGTAGTATATATATTACATGATAATGTGTGACTCGTCCACATTCTCCTACTTTAAGCTATCATAATCAGTTAAGAATGTCATTTTATGATATCCAGTGAAGTTTTGATGGTTAAATATGAATAATTTAAGAGTCAAATTTTTTTCATGAATATCCGTGAATTTATAAACCATTTTTAATGTACACATTTATTATCAAATATTTATGAAACATTTGGAGCCTCAAAGAGTGTCCAAGATGCCTATAAAAATAGGTGAAGGTCATGATATGGGTACTTAGATATATTATTATTATCATAAAAACTCAAATTTTTAATCCCTCTTTAAATTTAATTTTTTTCAAGCCTTTAATCAAAGGTTCTAGAAAACCATGTATTGAGTGGAGTCCGTTCCAAGCATTGGGATATTTACACAATCCATGGATACCCTAGGAGGAAGGATTTTGTTAACTGTTTCTTAGCGATTCCCATCAAGGTTGTGTATATAATCTTGAACATATCAGATTTAATAGATAAAATTTATTCATTATTTATTTATTTTTATTCATTACAAAATGAATATAGTTATCTTGTGTTGTAAGATATATTTTTTAATGTTTCCACTATGATTATAGAAGTGTTTTTACCTCTAAAACACTTTTATGGTATCTAAGTCACTTCTATGGTATTTGGATTGAAAATATAGATAGATGATGAATCTGAAAATTTTGATTTTCTATAACCATGACTTGTTTTTAGAAAAAATGGTTAGGGTTATTGAATTTTCATAACTATAATGTGTTCTAAGATGAAAACTGGTGTGTTTTTATAAATGTTATAAAATTATATAATGGTTTATGAAAAAATTGGTGTAAAAGTTTCATAAAAAATAGAGTATCATAAAAGATATAATTATGTCATGGTTTACTATGGAAACACTCATGGTTAGTATATAAACTTTATTTATATAAGACAAATGTGGCGTAACTAGGTAAAACCATGTCATAGTTTTAGAAGTTGGACTTTTGATGGATCAGGTTAAAAAAACATAACAATGTGAAAATGATCATGGTTTTTCCTTGGAAAGTGTGTTCACTCATGATTTATAATGAAAAGAGTTGTGGTTTTTTAATTTCAAAGAAATTTTATTTTTCATAAATTTCTCAAAAACCTTCACTGGCACAAGCCCAGAGGTCATGAAATAAATCTAAAGGTAAATTTAAAACATACCAAAAATTATTAAATAAATATTATCTTATTATAAAGTATATTTACATAATTTAGAAATGTATAATGTGTTTTTAAGTTATAAAATAATGGATAATATAAAATAGTTTATACTTATTTATAAAAAGTTCATAAATGAAAATTTGAAATGTTCACGATAAGGCCTTATATAGAAATTAATTTAAACCATACCAAAAAGAGTTTTGAGTGATTTTATTAAGGTTTAAATAAATTAAAAATGTGATATTTAGTTTATGTAAAGTTTTTAAATAAATATGAAAATTTTATAGTATTATAAAAGTTTTCATAAATATCACATATTTTGAATATGAATAAGTTCATATTAAATTTTAGGTAAATTAAGAATATGAAAGAGTTAGTAGTGAAATAAATATGAAATTTTCAATTTTATTTATGTTATGGAATGTATATAAAGTATTCCCAAATTATAAAATGTTTATAGTTACTTTATTTTGTATATTTGTATCACTTATATAAGTTTTTTAATTATTCATTTATTTATTTTATGTTGTACTTTTATATTCATGAATATAAGGGTCGTATTGTGAATGGATTTATGCTTTGTTTAAAGAGTTAAATATCTTCTTACATTCTAGTTAGAACATAATATTTAGTTATGTTCAACCATGACTATGATTTGTTTTGTTGGTTATGAATTAGAAAGTAATGGTTGGTTATGATTTATATATATTAAGTTTTAAGATTATATTGAAATTAAGTTATCCCTTGAGCAGTGATTTATGCATAGTAGGGATTTGAATCAAACTTCTCACTAGCCTAGGGACTTAGGAACTATCTAGAAAAGTGGGGGTAATCTGACCATCATGCCATTATTTCTCTTGTGGGTATTTTTATTATGTATAATTTTAGTAATTTTCATAAAATGGTTTTATATACCTTATGCAAGAGATGTATTCAACTATGTGTTAAAATAAATGGATTTTTTGGGTTAGCAACACAAATCATGAGCTATATAAAGTGTTATACAATAATATTTAAAACCCCTTATATATAATAAGTGTCATACTATTTCCAATGTGAACACTTTTCAAGATCTAGATCATCCAAACTTGTAGGTTCATGCCAAAGCTGGGTGCCCATGGATTTTCTTATGTAAGGTAAGTGGCCTTAAAGACTATGTTTTTATTCTTGGAGAAAGCATGGGTTACACTTAGCTGGGAAATCATAATGGTTTGGATACATGATAAATAGATTTGAGACAATCCATATGATGGATTGGGTATGGATTTATATACTAAATTATCTCAGAGTCATATGTTATGTGATTGACATGATTGTCTACCAGATATACCAATGGATTGTACTGTGATCTTACATAGGATGAGTCATGATGAAATATAGATATTATCCCACTAATGGATATTATGTAATATAAGAGGGGTCATCATTTTAGTGGGAGAACATTTAATTAAATTCCTTACATTACTAGAATTTTGGGTTATGGATACATTTTTTCCATGGTTTTGGAAATCATGGTTGTATATTTTTATGGGTATGGTTTGTAAAAATAATAGTTATATATTGGTTAATAAGGGGGTGTCGATATTATTATAGACATGGATTTTAAAATCATGACCATACTAAGATACACCCATGATTTCCAAAATTATGGTTGTAACTTTCATTATTTTTTATTTTTTGAAATATATAATAATAACATTATTAATTAATTATTAATTAATGAATAATAATTATTATTATTATTGAATAATATTTAGTAATTTATATTTAATAACAATTTAGTAAAAGTAATTATTAACTAATTAAAATTTATTAATTAATAATATGTAATAGTAAGTTATAATATGTAACAAAGGATTGAACATTAGATATTGGTTATGTTGCTTCCATACTTTGAAGATGTCATTAGTTCAAAACTCATCAGGTTTTTTACATATTAAGCTACAACCATAGTTTGAAAACCATTGGAGTAGATACTTTAGTCCATGGTTTTAAAATTTTTGGCCTAAAGCTGATAAATCATTGGATTTAGTGTCCGTTGCTCAAAAAACCATGGTGATATACCAAATTAGACTATTTCCATAGTGTTATAGCCTATTTCCATGATTTTGAAGTGTATAAATAGGCCAAATCTATATTTTTATTATTAAATTATTCTAAAACAAGATGTAAATTAGATAAAATATTTTATTTTAAATAAAATGGCATCATCATCATCAAACTTGACTTTAAAATCAATTCTTAAAAAAAGAGAATCTTGGTGAATGAATGTTTTTGTACTGGTAAAGTAACTTAAGAATTGTTCTTAAGCAAGAAATAAAATTATATGTGTTTGATAAAAACTTATTAATAAATATTCAATAAATGAAGTTATTCAATAATAGAAATTTTATTATAGTAAGCATGATAAGTATTTTATTGATATATATACATAGATTCTTGATTCTATGGATCCCAAACTTCAAAAGCAACATGAGAATATGAATTATTTTTGGATGATAAACAAGATAAGTTATCTATTAATAAAAATCTTTACATTTGAGATATGAAGTTTAAAAAGTGACCTTTTAGTGTAATAGGGATTGGGATACTTCAGTCTCAACTTATTTCACTAGTAGAATAATGGAAAACGTGATGGGTTTTTGGTACGTGTTATCATGGTGCACCCAATTCACAAATTTATAAAACCTAATAACTATTATATAATTGGAAAGAAGGTTTAAAAATAATTATAATGTGTATAGGAACTAATAATATCCTCTTAGAAGAATTTTTAGGTTAATAAATTTTTCATTATGAAAATAAATTAAAATTTCTAAAGACTAACACCTATCTAAATTAACTAAAAAAATATAAAGGAGAAAAGTGCATGTAATTCCAATTATTTTATTCCCACCTTTGGATATTTATTTATTTATTTATCATCAATTCTAAATTTAATCATAATACCATCAAGTCTCGATATTTTATTTTAAACAGTACTCTAATATTTCAGACAAATAATTCAATATTTATTTCTCTGATTTGATGAATAATTTTCATGAAATTTTAGAATTGAATCACTTAGTGAAATATGAAAACTCATTTCTCATAAAGTGTATGTATCTATATGTTCAAGGTTCACTCACATGATATTAATTTTTAGGTATCACTCATGAAAGTTTGAAGAAGTTGCACAGAAATTATTAGTTTTTCAATTAATATATTTATTTTATTTTAAATTTTCTCATGTGAAACTTATGATTCCTTTATGCATGTGATCAAGTTCTCAACAAATAAATTCATTGATATTATCCCACCAGTGATTACTTATTATATATCATACAAACTGAAGCCAAAGCATGTGTTCATACCCTATATAAATTAAATCATACATAGGTACAATTAAATAATTTCAAATATAATTAATATAAAATTATAGGCTATCAAATATGGTTTAAAAATAATGGAATACAATTACTTTCATGTTTTTCATAACTCAAACACCATGAAATTAATCATTTATCATGAAAACATGACACATAAAATAATAAATAGTGATCACTATGCTTGCATTGATTCAAGGATCACTGCAATTTGGGGCTTACAATCATTGAATAAGAACCATCACCCCACCGATCACTGCACCACTGAGGTGAACCAATGTGCATATTGTAGATGCACTCAAACCACCACTAAGTGAAAATGAAATTCAAACCATCACATAAAGAATGCTGATAATGTGGGTCATCCACACAAACAAAAACTATAAACTAAAAAAATAAATCATCACTTAGTGAGAATTATAGAAGGTGTGTGGGATGCTACAACAGATAAGGATGGTTCATGCTATTCTATTACTTTGTGTTTCATGCAGAAGAGATCTCAATCGATCCATGGATGGGAGACTAGTCGGGTCTATGTTGAGATTCCCATACAATGTACATAGTAGGTGGATAGCTATGTGTTTGAACAAGTTTGGAACACTATTGGAGGGAATCGTTGATGTTGTGAGGTGAGAAGTGGGATCGGGGATTGTAGGGTGATAAAGTTGGTGTCACACCAATGAAGAGAAGTTTGGGGGTGTGAATATGTCTCATAGTAGGTGTTGTGATGATATAGAGGAGAAATGAATCCCCCAACTACTAGGTTTTTTTTTGATGGGTTCAACCTCATGCAATGTTGTGGGTGAATAAATAGGTCCCCCATGATCTCTCCCTACACGACCTAGAGAAGATGGTGTGCATGATTTTCTACATTCAAGATACATAGACCAAATTTAAAATTAAAAAACATTCATTGTAATAAATTAATAACACTCAACCTAATAATAATAATAATAATAAGTGTTAGCTTAAAAAATAAATAAAAGAATAAAAATAATAAAAAAAATAATCAAACCACTAATACAAATTGGAATTAAATATATATATTTAATAATTAGATAAAATAAGACTAATAATTAAAGTTAAAATTAATTAGATTAATATAATTATACATAAAATAATAACATAATTATAATATTAATAATAAACAATGCTAATATAAATTATAAATTGTAAAAATAATAAAATTAATAAAATTTTAAACCCTATTAATAAAATATAAAGATAATTTTAATATTGAATATTAAATTATATATAAAATAATATGTAAAATTAATATATGTTAATAATAATAATAAATTTCTAATATTAATATAAAATTAAATAGAATTATAAAAACCACTAAACTACTACAAAACTATAAAATTAACTAAAAACACTTAAAATGATTAAACTAATTGATTAAAAATAAGTTAAAAATTTATAAAAATGTTAGTGATTTCTATAACACCCTAGAATGATAAAGGGATAAATTACTAGATGATATAACTCATGTCAACAAGGTGTGCCTTTCTTTTCAATATCCTACCCAATTAGAACTCTATAGTTAAGCATGTTTGACCTTGAGTAGTGATCAGGATGGGTGACCTTCTGGGAAGTTTCTCATGGTGTGTGTGAGTGAGGAAAAATAAAACTAGAAAGAACATGTGTTGGCATGTGGGGAAAATCATTAGTCAGATGAACCATTCAGACATATTGGTGGGGTCTAAGCAAGGGACTACATGTCTGTAGGAAACTGGTGGTACCTGGCGGGTCAGAACTCGATGACCATGTTAAGGTGGGGTTTATGCCCTATCAATAGGGCCCAGTTGTTACAATAGTATCAGAATAGGAACTCAACCTTCAATGTAGTGCAACTTCCTGGGTTGAGATGTAGTGTCATTGGGTACAATTGTTATAATGGTATCAGAATATGAACTCATTCTTAAGTGTAGTGTAACTATCTGGGTTGAGATATAGGGTTCAGGGGTGGTGAATGTAACACCCCAGAATGATAAAAGATTAAATGACTAAATGATATGACTCATGTCAACAATGTTCACCTTCCTTTTCTGAATCCTACCTAATTAGAAATCCATAGTTAAGCATGATTGGCCTCAAGTAGTGATCGGGATGAGTGACCTTTTGGGAATTTTCCCATGGTGTGTGCGAGTGAGGAAAAAAACACTAGAAAGAACATGGGTTGGCCTGTGGGGAAATTCATTAGTTAGATGGCCCGTTCAGACCTGTGGGTGGGCCCCAGGAAGGGGACCGCGTATCTATGGGGCAACTGGTTGTACCTGTTAGGCCCATACCTAATGGGCATGTTAAGGAGGGGTGTTTATTCTATCATTAGGGCCCAGTTGTTATAATTTCCATGTGCATCAAATCCCTCACACTTAGATTTTTTCACTCCTAGACAAAATAATCATAAATAACACACAAAGTCACCCATATTCAAACTAGAACAACACTATCACAAGTTCAAAAATTACAGTTTCTTTTACCCAAAAAATCATTTCATATTTAAAATACCAATTTAAAAAAAAACTTATCCTCCACTTGAATTCTTTCCAAATAAATCATCCACACTCATAAATTATGTACCCCACCTCACCATCACTCTCATCTCTCAAGATAATTTATGATCAAATATACTCTCAATTCTCATGAAAATGATTGATAACCATATGCTTACCATGAATTTCACATCTCCCCAGGTAGATTTCAAAATAATGAACTCATCTTGTGGACTTAACATTGGGTTGAAATGTTATCTAGGTTTCTGGGATGGTGGGTCATAAAAATGTGACATTTTGGGAAAAAACGAGGGTTGAATCTTATAATAAATGCATGATCAATATCAGTCCAAATTTCTACCACAAAATCTAACTCCCTAAAACTTAAAAAAAATTACCCCCTCCAGATAATGATAATATTAATTTTTAAGATAAACTTGGGTA
Source organism: Viscum album (assembly GCA_963277665.1). Lineage (NCBI taxonomy): Eukaryota > Viridiplantae > Streptophyta > Magnoliopsida > Santalales > Viscaceae > Viscum > Viscum album. The sequence continues at coordinate 1,598,924,647 of OY728150.1, forward strand.
CATAACTCACTCAGATAATGGGAAGATAAACATGTGAGTATCAGGTCCAAACCCCCCTATGATTAGATATAAGAAAATATCCTGGAGAAAATTACACAAGTAGCTCATACACTATTGAATCTCAGTGAATGTAGGTTATATAAAAACTATCTATCTTCTAGATTAATGGTTTATCACTTTTATAGGTATCACTAAAGGCAAGGTTAATCGCATTATAACCATAAATTTACTCATTGTTGGTACCAAAAAGAATTTACATTCTCATATCAAATAATGTGTGTAATGAATTTAGTTTTTGTGAAATATAAAATGTATAACATTATGAGATAATTTCTATAAATGTACATAAAATGTCTCATAGGCCCTCAAACAAACCCAACCATGAATAACTCTCTCTCTCCGATACTTGGATTTAAAATCATCATGAAAATATTCAAGGGATGGGTAGGTAAGGGTATCGGCTATGGGATCATATTAAAAATCCTTATTCAAGGATTTTAAGGGATAAAAATAGATAAAAGTCAAGGTTAGCTCAGTGGTTCAATGGGGTTAATTAAAACAAATGAATTCCTCAATTATTTCAGTGCACTTTCAAAATGTCTATCTATTTTATGGAAAAAACATATAAAGTTCTAGAAGACATAGAATGGTAAATATTCTATCAAAAAATGAGAAATATAATGTGATGTAAAATGGGTAGAGAGTCCTCGTTAGAATGGAAATATAATTCTAGACAACACAAATGAGGATGACTATAAATAAGTGTCTAAAGTATAAATAAATTTTATAAAAGTGGTTTTAAAGCTTGAAATGGTATTAGAAATAAACTAATTCATCGTATCAAGAATCAAAGTATTTCTACCAGGTATCATGTGATTATACTAAATAGGGGTTTGAGTGGTTTGTATCTTATTATTTTAATATATAAATACAATAATTTTCATGTGAGTTCTACAATGACAAGAATGTTGGGTTTTTTTTTCATTTTCAAATTTTTCCTTTTTTTGAGTTTTTTTTTTCAGGTTAGTTATTTTACAGTGTTTTTGGAAGTGTAAATAAAATATAATATAAAATTTAACACCTACCTAGGTAATTTTAGATAGATTCAGGGAGGCTTCATGTGTCCAATGAATCTCCAAAAATAATATACTTGTAGAATCTATATATAGACATCACAAACACGCGCTATATCATAAAGATAACACCAAAATATGATAAGCATGTGGATGATAAAAATATGTATGATGAATTCTGATCCACTATAATGTTTGAATAAAATAATATTATAGGTAAATTTGGGTGATTTTATTACCAAAAAAACTAAACAAAATAATACGGAATACAGTAAAAGAAAACCTAAATAATGATGATTTCCCTCCCATTTGACACTAAGTTTATATTATATTTATCCAGAAGTTTATGATAATCCACCATGATCAAATGGAAATGTAAACTATGAATCTACTTCATCACTAATAGAAGTGTGGAATTCATTCCTAAATAAGGAAATTACCCCAAAATCTATACAATATCTCAATAGAAACTTTTTAGTCAAATGGATGCATGTAATGAAAAAAGAATAACCTAGTTCGAAAGAAGATGAATAAACACCATATAAAAGAAACCTCAAAGAATAATTTTAATTTATATAAATGGAATCATCATGAAAATAAAAAATATTTCTTTTTAAAATATGCAAAATAGAAGAAATTCCTTTACCTAAATCTTTTAGTGAATGGATTAAATCTATCACATCCTTGAATACAGTGTTTGGTTTGATGATGTATCATAATTCGTTTTTCACAAATACTACCAAAAAAGGGAAATATACTAGTTCCCAACTCAATTCAAGAAGAACAATTTCATTTATTACACCAAGTTCAAGATTAATGCTAAAAACTATAAGTATTTCATGTGAGGTGGTATTATCCTTAATTCATGGAGTGGGTAGAACTAACTCAAGTAGAGAAGGTGACTCCATGATGTCAGAAATGATATTTTCTCCTAAAGTTTATTCTATATTTTATTCATCATTTTTCACCTTTTTAACATGTGTTAGAATAAGCTCAAGATCTTCTAGGTAATCCCACTCTTCCACTATTTCTAGAAAATTTTGACTGTCCTCTCCCACCATCACTGACTGATTTTTTGACTCTTGAATTTTTTAACACACTAACATTTTGGAAAATGTGTCAAACTCATAATTATTATTATAAATGGGTTATTTGAGGTTACATGAAGTGATGTCCTCTAGTTTGTGGAAATACAGGGTGTCTTGATTCAATTTAGACTCTGTTATAGTAAAGAAGGGTCCCAGTTCAAAGTCCTCTTTAACCTCAAATGATTTTTAACCCTCAAAATGTGGGATTTTATATTTATAAAAGGAATAATTTATAACTTTAGGAAGTAAGGGTTGTAAACACATGATTGAGAGACATTAAATTACAATATATGGTGGAACATTATATCTGGTAGAGTTTAAGATTGGGCACTAATTTTCTTAAAATGTGATTGGAATGGAGGAACCAAATTGTTATTGAGAGGATGCATTTTTGTGTGATAGGAATGAGGGTTAATGAAATTAGACCCATCATTAGAACAAATAAATTGATTTTTTTTATATATATTCTCTATCACACATTACTCATAAGAATTTTTAAGAGTTCCAATAGTAAGTGCTAGTGGGGAGGTTATGTTAACAAGCTGACTCAATTGATTTTCTAGATTCTTTAGTGTGGAAGATATATTTTAATTTAATTATTCTTAAATTAAAACCTTTTATTTACATCAATGATAATAGTGAAAAATGTTTTCTCTAATTTTGAAGTGTTTGGATCATATAGTTATTGATAAAATTGAGTATCTTCCTTAAGTGGGAAAGGTGGTTCATGTTCTGTAATGTTTTGAGACTGTGTATTGTATTTTTAAAATTTTTCTAAAAGGTTTTTCAACATAGATAGAGGGAATGATTTACTAGGTTATATATTTTTAGAGAGAGCTTGTACTTGAGAAAAATTAAAATATGGGTATGAATTATTAGAATATGGTAAATCACTCTCCCATAGATCATAGAATTGATTTGATTAATAATAATTAAAATTAATAGAGTTTCTTGGAGAACTCATGGGTGGAAAAAATATGAAATTTGTACAATGCATTGTGGGTGGTTAGGATGGGTGTTAATTTTAATCATATAGAGTTGACCATACCATTCTAAACTCATCAGAATCATGATTTTCCCTGTAATAAAAAATTACCTATAGTAGAAACCTGATATCTTTTTTTATTTTTGTAATCTAAATCACTATCTATGTAAGATATCTTAATGCTAAAATTATCTTTAACATCAGTGCTAGAAATTTGGTATACGCTGTCATGGGGTTCCCAATTTACAAATTTATAAAACCTATTAACTATTATAGTAGAAGTGAGTAGGGTTGAACCATGGGGAGAATGTGTATAGACAGCAGGAAATCCTCTTAGAATAATGTTGAGGTTGATGAACTTTTCAATGTGTAAAAACACTAAAAAATTGAAAATTTTAATTGTCTTAGTTAACTAAAAGCTAATCTAAGGGAGGGAAGTGGTTGGAGTTGGAAGTGTCTGAATTGTGATGCATGTTGAAGTGTATGAGATTCCAATTATTTTATTCTAACATATAAATATTTATTTATCTAATTATCAAATGTTCCAAATGTTATTATAATATCATCAATTATCATTCTATGATGATAGACAGTACTCTAGTATTTCAACTAATCATCCCAAATTTCATTCTCTAATTTGATGAATAATTTGTGCAATATTTTAGCATTGAATCACTTAGTCAAATACAATGACCTATTTATCACAAAGTTGAAGTTTCTATTTGTTTTAGGTTCACTTGAATGAGATTGATTTTTAGGTATCACTCACACAAGTTTGAAAAGGAGAACACAAAATATTAACTTTTCAATTAATATTTTTATTTATTTAAAATTCTCTCGTTTGCGACTTATAGTTTTCTCACACATACGATCGTGTTCTGAAAAAAAAAATTGTGTTGTTCACCCACTCATGATTACTTATTAGGTATCACATGAATGGGTACTAAAGCAGGTGTGCAGACCATGTATGAATTAAATCAGACACAGAAACAATTAAATAATTACACTCCTAATTAATATAAAATTATTGCTAATCAAATATGGTTCCAAAATAATGACATGAAATTATTGTCACGTTCATCACAACTCCAACACTGTGAAATTACTCAGATATCACACCAACATGACACATAAAATAATAAATAGAGATCATTGTATTCATGTTTCAAGATGGAACTAAAAATTAGTGAAAAAGAACCACCACCCCACCAACCATTGCAGTACCAAGGCTAACTAGCATGCGCATTGTGGGCGTACAAACCACCACCAAGTGAAAAAATGATGCATTTTCATGTAAAGGATGATACCATCGGACCAAGCACTGTCACAGATTCGTGCAAGGGATGAACCTGGTTTTACCAATGCTAAGAAGAAAGCACTGATAAAAGGGGGGTCTTTATCAGCACTGATAAATCTAACCTTTATCAACACTAAAAAAATGTTGACAAAGGTGTACCCTTTATTAGCACATTTTTTATCATTGTTAAAGGGTAGATTTATCAGCGTTATTTTTAGCACTGGTAAAAGTTTTTAATAAAAAATATTATTAATTTATATAAAATTATTATTATATATATATTCCAAAATAATGTTTATTTGTATACATTAAATAGAAAACACAAGTTTGTAATTAATATATATTTTTAAAAATTCAAATATATATATAATAAATTTCATTAAATAGTAAATATATTTATTATATTTATTATATTTATTATATTTATATATTATGTATTTATAATTATATATTTATAATTATATATAAATACTTTTTAAATATATATATTTATAATTTTATATAAATACTTTTTAAATATGTATATCTATAATTATATATATAAATAATTTTTAAATATGTATATTTATAATTATAATTATAAATTTATTTATTTATTTAAATATATGTTTCCAATGAATTTGGTCAATTGATGCATGAATATAATTAACGTTAATATGTTATGTATTCATCATAAATGTTCATTTATACATTACACCCTCATTGTTATTCATATTGTCCATATATATGTTGACTCGTTTCTTATTATCTATACTTTACTCGGTGTATATGATTCATTCATAATCTCATGAAGCTATTATGTTCACATAAATACTTAAAATCATGATAAATATATTTATAATATTTATAATTTTATAAATATATATAATTATAAAAATATATTTGTAAATATATAAAAATATTTATACATATATACAAATATTTTTATTTATAATTATGAATAATATATATCTATAAATAATTATAAAATACTAATAAATATATTTATTATATTTATAAATATAATTATAAATAAATATTTATTTATAGTCATAAATATAAATCTATATAGATATATATATAAATACTTATGAAATTAAAATAAATATATTAATTTTATATAGCCATATATATATATATATTTATTTAAATACTTATGAAATTAAAATAAATATATTAATTATATATATTTTTTATAATTTCATAATTATTTAAATAAATATATATTTATATTTAAATAATTATAATAATTATAATAATTATATTTATAATGAGTATATTTATTATATTTATAATTATAATTTTAAATAAATATATATTTATTTATAGTCATAAATATATATATTTATATTTATATTTATGAATATAAATAAATATATATTTATTTATAATTAAATTTATATTTATATTTATTATAATTTTTTAATTTTTTAAATATAAATATATATTTATTTAAATAATTATGAAATTATAAATATATATATAATTAATATATTTATTTTAATTTCATAATTATTTAAATATACAAATATATATATATATATATATATATTTATTACTATATATAATAAATATATTTATTTTAATTTCATAAATATTTAAATATATATATTTATTTATTTATTTATTTATTGCTATCATTAAAATATATTTGTAATAAATATATATTTTTAATAAATATATATTTATTTCATAAGTATTTAATAATTATTTAGATAAATATATATTTATTTTTGATTAGTTATAGAATTATAATAAATATATTAATTAAATAAATATATATAATTAAATAAATATATTTATAAATATACACAAATATTTATAATTATAATTCTAAATAATACATATATATTTAAATAATTATTAAATTATAATAAATATATTAATTATATATATTTATAAAATTATAAATGTTATAAATATATTTTTTATAATTTTATAATTATTTAAATAAACATATATATATATATATATGATTATAACTATAAATAAATATTTATTTATTATAACTATAAATGAATATATATAAATTTATAATTATTAAATAATTATAAAATTATAATAAATATATTCAAATATTTACAATTATAATTATAAATAAATATAGATATATTTAAATAATTATAAAATTATAATAAAGATATTAATTATATATATTTATAAATATAATAAATAAATTTATTATAAATTTATAGTTATAAATGAATATATATTTATTATATATAAATAAATAAATTTATATTTATTTATAGTTATTACTATATATAAATATATATTTATTTATTATACATATAATTTTATAAATATATATAAAAATATAAATAATTTATTATCATTATAGTTTTCTAAGCACTTTTTTAGCGTTAAAAAGGCGCTGATAAAGGGATATTTTATAATGATTTCTATTTTAGTGCTGATAAAACATACCTTTATCAACGCTTTTTAACTTGTGCTGATAAAAGGTTTACCCGCTTTTATAAATAAACCCTTACAATCTCCTACTTCTCTCGCACGTCTCAAGCTCTCAAGGAAGCCAAACCCTGTCTTCACCTCCTCCCCCTCCTCCTCTACTATCAATGAATCCTCCTCTTCCTCCACAGCCACAAATTCATCCTCCGCTCCTGTGAATCCCTCCTCCTCCATGAACATCACATGCACCACCAAACCCCATCTATTGTGAACCTCATCTTCATCATGGGTCGAACCCAACCTCAGCCATGAACCCTTTCTTTGTTGCTAACCCAGCTCCTCCGCGTACCCCACCTCTACTACTGAACCCCACCACTACTGTGAATCCCTTCTCCTCTGCGTACCCACCCCTACCATGAACCTAGCTCCTCAGGTGCTACCACTATAAGTCTTTTAATTATTCTGATCTCCATGCTTCCAGATCCATATTGATAGTCTTTTAATTTGTTATTTAGACATTGTATCCAATTTTTTGATGTTACCTTTATGGTTTGGTTATTTTGAGATGTGATGTATTGTTAATATTTGATGTGATACTGTGATTGTTCATATCCTATCACGTGTCTATTGAAGGTGAAATCATTCCCATGTTTCATTATATAATGCCCTGGTGCTTGTCTCCAACCCATGGATATCAGTAGAATGCTTCAAGCCTTTTAGTTTCTCTATTCGAGTTACATTTATGGGTTTACCCTGGTTGATCTTTTATAGAGATAAACATACCCAACCCTCTGAGGTTACGGAATTGTAGATAATTTTTTTTAACATTCAAGTATTCTTTTTTTAATGACATAATGGTGTGTTTCAATCATGCTAACAAGGAGGATTGTCTTTACTAATTCCCATGGGGATATAAATTGAAAACGAATGAAAATAGTTCAATTAATTCCATTCTAGGGGTTTCCAATCTAGGGATTTTTCTAGGGTAAATGATATTTTTAGGGGAATTCAATACATAGAAAGAAATTTTATTATAGAAGATAAAATAAAAGGAATAAAAATCCCATATCTAAATGAAGTAGATAGTACTACATGGGATGAATTTTAGTCAAACATTAATGGATGCCCCCACTAAACTATTGTGATTTATTTCATAAGTACTAGGATAGGTTGGTGATCACATAGACTTGGACTATTGAGGATGAAGCTCGTACTGCCTTTTAGGTGATCCAACCACTCCCTACTCACCTCTGGTCATGTATAATTTGATTGAAAGTGGGAGGTAGAGGGAGATAAAAATTTCACAGATATAAAAAATGGATTTATAGAATTTCTAATATCTATTTGAACTTTTTACCTTTAAATTCATTAATTACCACTTAATATAGACACAAAAAATGGAAAGGGGAGGTTCCAATAACAAGAAAACTGTGAGTCATGTTTGTGACTACAATTAAAACACCCCATGTAGTGATGTATCTACTATATCAATTGTTTTCATTGATGGGTGGAATTATATTTTTCAAGGATTATGATTATGTCTATATTGGAGATTTTGATATGAAAACTAGTTATATAGGACCTATATTTTTTGTATTTGGGTAGAATCATAAAAAAAAAATCTATAGTAGTTTTGGATGATAGAGAGAAACAACAGTCAGTATGTCCTACTGTCATTGATAAGTTCCTATATGTATTTTCTAATGACTTCTCTAGGTTACCATCCAAGGGATAGGTTGAGTTTATTATTTTTTTCTTACCAGGTGTGGATAATATATTGATTCCACCATATATTATGAATCCTATAGAGCTATGAGAGAAGAATGCTCAATTGAATGACTTTGATGTGAAGGGTTTCATATGAATGATTATGTCCCCTTGGGTTTCCTTAGTTTATTCCATAAAAATTCAAATGGATCATTGATAATATTTTTGGACTATTAGAGTTTATTATAATTAATAGAAATGAACTTATACCCACTTATAAGTATTGATGGAGTATTTGATCATCTTAGAGGTGCTAAAGTGTTCTCTAAGATCACGGGAGGAACATGCTCAATATCTGGAGGTAATTTTGAGAAAACTTAGAGAGAATAAACAATATTCTATTATATCAAAGTGTATGTTTTGGATTGATAATGTAAACTTTACGGGGAAAATTATTTTAATGGATAGTTTATTTTTTGAACCTGATAAGTTCAATGTCATAGTTTATTTAGATAGTCTAAAGAATTTTTTTGAGATCCAAATCTTTTTGGGAACTTCCAGTTATTACCATAGGTTCAACTGGGATTCTTCCTGATTGGAAGTTCTAAGAAGGCCTTAACCAATAATTTATTATGGTTCCTTTTCTTATATTTTCATGAGATATCCTTCTAAGATATTAATGGTATATTGATTAAAATGCCATTCTTATCCATAAATGATATGGGTAATGAGTATGGATTATATTGTGATGTATCAGGATTCATGATTTGAATAGTTCTAGTCCATGATGGTCATGTGTTTTCTTATGGGTCCAGATAGTTAATGTAATGACCTACTAATTCTCATTGGACTGAGAGTACAACGAGTCATTACTTGGCCTTAAGCGACATCCCCAAGATTCCAAAGGCTGGAAATAAATGCCGAAGGGTTTCAAAGTATGTGGGGATGATTTACCCTTTAATGTCTATAATCAAAAACCTGACAAACCATCCAAACATAACTCACTATATGATGCATGAAATAAACTAAGACATTTCAAAACATTATCTTAAAATCAATCAACCAAAGTATGCTACAGCAGAAGACAACCCAAAATCAATGTAAACAGCAGAAATATGACAAATAAACTCCAAGACGACAACAATACTCCATACTCCATAAGCTCCATTCTCCAGTATCCCCAATTAGTCCAAAGTATCACGACGTGGTGCTAAAGAAGTCTGATATTTTACCTCTTCCCATGTCCCAAAAGGTATCATCTGTAAAATCACCAAAGTGTGAAATTAGGGGTGAGTATAAAACTTAGTAGGTTTTCCCCAATGACTAACCTACTCACGCCACTAGGATAGAATAGTTAGTACATTATATAAAATAGTTTATATAAAATAATTTACCAAAACAGTTTATTACCAAATATAAACAAGTTTTAAAACCAATTTTAACCATGTGAAAAAAAAGGTAAATGAAACCAATTTCCAGAAAGTTATTTTCCAAAAAATAACTAATCAAATCTTAAAACAAATTCTTATTATCATTTTGGCATACCCATTCTATGGTTCAAAACACACCCACACATGCATACTTTGTTTGACAGTTCCATACTCATGAGTAGTCTCTCGTCCAATTACCTTATGTCCCAATGACACACCCTCTCGATATAGGGTCGGGCACCTTTTACCCCAATGGTACAAGTCCCTTATTCAGGGGAACATTTCCAAAACCATTCCAAATAACCATTTCAAGAAAATTGTACTTTTATTGAAAACCAAAGAATAAACCAATCTCAAAAAAAACATTTCATTTCAATAAACATCACCTTTTTATTGAAACCATCAAAACAAATCCATGTTCCACAATTCTAGAAAATTCTCATTTTAAAATCTATATTTTAAAACCAAGAATAAAAGCACGTTATTTAAAACACCCAATTCTCCACATTTCCCCAATTTAACAAACCATCACAAATAAGGGTTTCCAACTATTTCTAAATAGCTGAATCACAAAAAAAATCAACACAAGATATTCAATTTGAAAGCATGCATGTCAGTTCTACTAAGTGGACTCGAGAAAGAGGCCACCTACCCCAAATGACATGATGAAACTTGACAACAGATGAAGAACTCTTAAGAAAACCAGGTCGATTCGTCGTGGAACCTCCTTAGATCTCTTCTCCTAAAAAGATCAAGACCAAATATCAACCTATTTGGCATCCAAAATCATAGATATACTGATAATTGGTGTATATCTGAGAAACTATTAAGAGAGAATAAGTAGATCTAAGTAGATCTTAGAAACTGATTAAGAACGAAGAAGAATGATCACATACCTCAAGAATCCAGGTTCGAAACACCAAGGGAAGCCTTATGATTGACTAAAAATAGCTTAGGAGAGGTTCTTATGCCTTCAAGGAAGATAAATCTAGATTTATGGCTGTTTAGGAGAAAAAAATCCACTTAGAGGCAAAAACGTGTGAGATCTACTTTTTTAGGATCTCACTTAAACCATCTGCATGATTAGTCATGGTTAGACAAACCAGCACTAATTGTGTGTTAGATAATGAATAAGAAGTACCTCGCATGACCTCCATGAATGGTCTCCCTAACCGTGCACATATCCTGCTGAAGCTCTCTCCCTCAAACCTTCCATTTCATACGGTTTCTACTAGGATTAATGCACGGTTTGGATAAACCATGCGCAGCCCATGTGCCTCTCCTTTAGCCACAAAAACTTACTAAAAGTTTACCAAACTCTCCCAACTTTCCCTATTAAATATTAAAACATAAAAACACAAATAAAGGGTTACATACCCAAAATCCAAGGTACTACATTCTCCCCACCATCTGTCTTTCTGTCCCCAGAAAGTAGAAAACCATTGCTGCTCTGAAAGAGTTTTGGTCATTGCTCTTTCATTTCCTTCCTAAGATCCCAAGTCTCTTCCTGAATATGACCTTGCTTCTATAAAACCCATACCATACCAATGCTTTTTTTGTGAAGGAATTTATCTTGCCTATCCACAATCTGTATTGGGATATGTATTAATGAAGCATCTAGCTCTAGGTCAACATGATCCCATATGATCACATGTTCAAAATCAGGTTGATACTTTTTCAATTGAGATACGTGGAATACATTATGCACCAAGTTGAACCATGGTGGTAATACCAACCAATATGCCACCTCTCCAAACCATTTTGATATCTTAAAAGGGCTTATGTATCGAGGAGATAAATTCTCTACTTCTCAAAGTGATGATTTCCAAGTCTTGTAGAGATCCTCAAGAACACATGATCACTCACATCAAACGACAACGGCCTTCGAAGATGATCTATATAATATTTCTGACGACTCTGATCCATCATCCTCTTTCTGATGAACTAAATCGTCTCTATGGTTTCCTGGACAAGGCTCATCCCAACTAGTAAAGTTTAACCTATTTCCACCTAGAATAGTGGATAATGACAAGGATACCCATACAATGATTCAAATAGATCCATATTTATTAGGGCCTGATAACTTCTATTATATGATAACTCCACTAAGGGTAAGTGATCATCCCATTAGCCACCAAAATCTATTACATAATCCTGAAACATATCTTCCAATGTCTGTATCATCCATTCAGATTGTCTATCCATCTGAGGATGATACACTGTGCTCATAGTAAATTGAGTCCCAAGTGATTTCTATAAGGATTTCTAGAAACAAGATATAAGCCATGAATATTTGTCTAAGATGATTGAAAATGGTATTCCATGTCTCTTTACCACTTCTTGGATATAGATTTTAGACAGATCTCCTACCGTATTATTTTAACCAATAGGGATGAAATGGGCCAACTTGGTAAGATGATACACTATCACCCAAATTTAATTGTGTTTACAAACCATTCTAGGAAGACCAGTCACAAAATCCATCTATATTTGTTCCCATTTCTACACTGGAATTGGTAAAGACTACAACATACCTGCAGGTCTCTGATGGTCGTCTTTAACCTGCTGACAAGTTAATCATCGTGAGACATACTCGGCCACCGTCCTTTTCATGATGCTCAACCAAAATTGTTCCTTCAACGCCTTATACATCTTTTGTGTACCTAGATGTACAGCCCATCTCAAATGGTGGTAAGCATGAAGGATTTGTTCCTAACAAGCCATAGGTACAACCATCAGATCTCTAAAACACAGAAATGAACTCCCATAAAGTTTCTAGCCCTCAATGGTCTCCCCAACATTGATTTTTGAACTCATAACCAGACATTCTACATCATTTTTTTGTGCCTCTTTGACCATATTTAACAAATCATGAACAAGAATAGCCGGAAAAAAACTGCAAGATCACCTCAGTCTTCACATTCCATATCCATGTCATCTAGGACAGACATTAACTTCCATTAATTTGAAACTTATTTCTCCAACTGAGTATATGAATTTATACTCAATAAATTTTCCACCTAATTCCCTTTTCTTAGTGTATACAGCAAGTCAAAGTCAAAAATCTGGAAATACTCCATCCATATCCTTTGTCTCAGATTTAAATCTTTCTATGAGAAAAATTATTTCAAGCTTTTGTGGTCCATGAACACCGTAAATTTATCACCAAATATATGATGTATCCATGTTTTCAAAGCATGTACAACTACAGCTATCTTCAAATCATGTGTTGGGTAATTCTTCTCATGCACCCTCAACTTCCTTAAAGCATAATCCACGACATGATCTCCTTGCATGAGAAAACAACCCAACCCTGATCCTGAAGCATCATAATACATCACATACCCCTATCATGATTCTAGAAAAATAATGATAGGTGATGATGTAAGATAAACTTTCAGTTCCTGGAAATACTTCTATAATTATTCTATCCATTTGAATAGAGCGTTCTTCTTTTTCAGAGTTTTCATTGGTGAAGCTAGTCGTGACAAATCATGCACAAAGTGTCAGTAGTAACCATCTAGACCAAGAAAACTTCATATCTCGAAGACATTTTTCAGTGGTTTCCACAAGATAATAGCTTCTATCTTTTCAGGATCCACTGAGACACCTTTTTTAGAAATCACATGGCCAATAAAGCTTACCTCATGTATCTAAAAATCACATATTGATAACTTTTCATACAACTGGTGATCTCGCAAAATTTGTAACACTATTTCTAGGTGTTCTTCATGGTCAAAACATATATTTGAATGCACCAAGATGTCATCCACAAACACCATAACAAAAGAATCCATATATCACTGAAATATCTGATTCATCAAATCCATAAAGGATGCTTGTGTATTCATCAGACCAAAAATCATGACTATATATTCTTAGTGGTCAAATATGCTTCTGAAAGCTATCTTTGGAATATATTCCTTCTGAACATGTAATTGATGATGTCCTGATCGCAAGTCAATTTTAGATAACCATTGAGCTCCCCTAAATTGATTGAACATATCATTAATGTGTATAAGTGGATATTTGTTCTTTATCGTAACTTGGTTCATATTATGATAATCAATGCACAAATGAAGAGTTCCATCCAATTTATTCATGAAAAAGACCGGTGCTACCCATGGATACGTACTTGGCCAATTGAAACCCTTGCTTTATAGCTCCTCCAATTGCACTTTCAATTCCTGTACCTCTTTTGGTGTCATCCTATAAAACAGAAGGGAAATAGGATAAGTACTCAGAAGGAGATTAATCATAAACTTCACTTCCCTTATAGGTGGTAACCTAGAGAAGTTCTCAGGAAATAGATATAGAAATTTATCCAAAACTGATGGAAAACTATTTTCCTCAATCTATTCCATTGATGCCAAATTCAATGCTGCCAACTGATAAGAGATCATTCCCACCATTGATGTCAACATACTCTTTTCACCTTTCTTTATCATTCTCTCTCCTTTGAAGAAATATTCGATGCCTTCTTCAGTCATGAAACTAACTATTCTACTATAAAAGTTAATGTGAGCCTTGAACATTGTCAACCAACCCATGCTCAGGATTATGTCATAGACATCCATGTCTAACACTAAGAAAACCCATTTCATCTCAACTTTATCAATAGTTATAGCACATGATCTACACACAAAGTATTGACATTCTCTTTCCCTGAGAGGAGTTTCTAGTTTTAAAACATAAGGCATAATTTCTAACTTTAAACATATCAAATCAAATGCATGAGAAGAAATGAAAGAATGTGATGCACCAGTATCGAAGAGAACTTACACAAGGGTAGAATTCAAAAGAATCATACTTCTCGCCATAGATGGTCTAGCCTGATCATCGACAATCATCTGCTCATATCTATTAAATTTCTTTATTGTTGAACTATTCTCCCTGTTTCCTTGCTGATATTTACCTGGTTGAGGAGTCATGGTATTTATAGAATCAACATGGCTATCTCTTCTCTACTGACGAGACTGATTCTACTACCCTGACCCTGTCGAAGCATATGATGCTTGTGATGCCTAAGAAGTGTCTCGAGCACCTGACCTTGGAGAATTGCGATAATAGCACTAAAGATTACTCATATACTTGCAGTTATGAAATGATCTAGGTTGTGTTGTACACTCTTTCTTTATGTGGTCAAATGAACCACATTAAAAATAGCATGGTTTTCTCTTGGGTTGTGGAGGAAGGTTCACTGATATAACCATCTGATTCTGACTTCCACTTACCCCTTAGAAATAGAGGTCCCTTTTCTACTTCTTCCCAACATTTGAGTTCCCCCCATTACCTATAGTTATCATCATACCTCCTCCCATAGATCCTGATATATCACGCTCAGCCACAATCACTCTATTCACCATATGTGTATAATCTGTAATACAGAACACCATAATATTTGATCTAATTTCCTACCTTAGCCTCGATTTGAAGATGCATGCCTTCAATGATGCACTTTCCTCAAATTTTGGTGAAAAACATACTAAATTCATGAATTTAGCTACATATTCTGTGACCGAGAGATTATCCTACTTCAGGATAAATAATTCCATCATTTTCTGGATCTTGAACGTATGAGGATAGAATTGTTTGTTGAACAGTTCCTCAAAATCCTCTCACGTAAGGACTTTATCCAATTTAGCATGCACTACTAAATCCCACCAACAGAATACAATATCCTCGGGCATAAAATTCTCTAACTTGACGTTGATCTCTGATGGTATGATGATGAAATCGAAGATATGATTCATCCTACTTAGCCACACCTCTGCTTTTTTGGGTTCGGCATCACCTCGGGAGTTAGGTGGATTCTACTTCATGAACTGGATGGTATGATCCACATGTCTTGGATCATTCCTCCAGTTCCCTTTATCTACATCTTGAAAATCTTGGACAATACTCTGAACCGTCTCTTGGTTCACCCGTGGTTCAAGTGCAACCACATTTTTCATAACTTCTTTAGGTTAGTTTCGATGATGCCTATCGGGCTCCATTTTCTAAACCAACAAAAAAATCCTTCAATACCACTCTCTAGAAACTGATGGCTTATCATTTTAAATTCTATCACATCAATTATCACCACATTATTTTCCAAAAACAACATTCTTCCATGTTCAACCATTTTTGAAAACTACCAACTTTATTTTTGAAAATTAAACCATTTTCAAAATACCATAAACATTTCATTTTTAAAAATCATTCATTTGAAAAACAATTTCATACTTTTTCAAAAATAAATAGTTTTTCACAACATTAATCATTACCTAAAATGATGTATGCACTCCTAGTGGGAAGTAATTCCTCTATAATGCGTGTCATGCTTGTCTCATTGGCTAAACCCATGACAATGAGGTTTCAAAATCCTAGAAGTGTCTCCAAACACTTATGTTCATAACTTCCTAATAACTTTAAGTTCAGTATAAATAGGTTAGCTACGTCCTTTTATGATATATGTTTTAAGTCACGATGATCCTACTCCTTTCTAAGATTCCAACCCAAGGAATATACAAGAAATAATTCCAACTCCAAAACCAATAACATTGATGACTACCTATTAGGCAAGGACCGAACAAGTTGATACCATTTTTAATGACACGCTAATTCTCATTGTATTTAGAGTATAATGAGTCATTACTTGTCCTTAAGTGACATACCCAGGATGCCAAAGGCTGGCAATAAATTCCAAAGGGTTTCGAAGTAAGTGGGGGAAAATTTACCCTTTAATGTATAAAAACAACAACTTGACAAACCATCCAAAAACAGCTCACTATATGATGACTGAAATAAACTAAGACATTTCAAAACATTCTCTTTAAATCAACCAACCAAAGTATGATGCGGTGGAAGGAAACACAAAATCAATGTAAATATAGGAAAGATGACAAATAAAATCAAAGATGACAACAAGACTCTATGCTCCACAAGCTCCATGATCTAACATCTCCAAGTAGCTCAAAGTATCATGAGGTGGTGCTAAAGAAGTGTGATACTTTACCTTTTCCCAAGTCTCTGAAGGTAGCATCTGTAAGAACACCAAAGTGTGAAAGTAGGAGTGAGTATAAAACTCAATAGGTTTCCCCCTATTACTTCCCTACTCTTTCCACTAGGATAAAATGGTTATCACATTATATAAAATAGTTTATATAAAAAATTTACCAAAACAGTTTATAACCAAGTATAAACAAGTTTGAAAACCAAACATAACCAAGTGCAAAAAAGGTAAATGAAACCAATTTCCAGTAAGTTATTTTCTATAAAATAACTAATCAAAGCTTAAAACCAATTCTTATTATCATTTTGGCATGCCCATTCCATGTTTCACAACACACCCACACATGCATGCTTCATTTGACAGTTCCATACTCATGAGCGGTCTCTTGTCCAATTACCTTGTGTCCCAATAACACACGCCCCTGATCCATGGTCATGCACCTTTTACCCAAATGGTACACATCCATTATTCATGGGCACGTCAATCATGAACTCACTCAAAACCCAATGTATTCCAAAACCATTCCAAATAACCATTTAAACCATTTTAATAAAACTATACTTTTATTGAAAACTAAAGAATAAACCAATTTCCAAACAACCATTTACTTTCAATAAACATCACAATTTTATTGAAACCATAAAATAAAATCCATGTTCCACAATTCTAGAAAATATCCATTTTAAAATCCATATTTTAAAACCAAGAATAAAAGAACTTTATTTAAAACACCCAATTTTCCCAATTTCCCAAATTTTTCAAACAATCACAAAGAAGGGTTTCAAATGATTGATAAATAGACAAATAAGAACCAATTAAACACAATATATTAAATTTTAAATCATTCCCATCATTTATACTAAGTGTAGTTGAGAAAGAATCCACATACCTCAAATGTTATGACAAAACTTAACAACGGACAAAGAACACTTAAGAAAACCCGGTTGATTATTCATGGAACCTCCTTAGATATCTTCTCTTAGAAATACCAAGACCAAATTTCAACCTATTTGGTATCATAAATCATATATCTACCCATAATGGGTGTAGATATGAGAAACTAAGAAGATAGGAGAATTATATCTAAGTAGATCTAAGAAACCGATCAAGAACGGGGAAGAACAATAATAGACCTCAATAATTTGGGTTCAAAACACCAAGGGAAGCCTTTATATTGACTCCAAATCACTTGGTAGGGGTTATACTACCTTCAGGGAAGATAAATCATGAGTTATGTATGCTTAGGAAAAAAACGATCCACTTAGAGGCAAAAATGTGTGAGATCCACTTTTTTAGGATCTCACTTAAACCATCTGTAGGGTTAGTTCACACGATTAGACAAACCATGCATTAATTTTATGTTAGATATTGCCTATGTAGGACCTCACACGATATCCTTGCATGGTCTCCCTAACCATGCACACACTTTTCTGAAGATCTCTACCTCAAACCTTCCATTTTTCACGGTTTCTACTAGGATGGCCGCACAGTTTGGATAAATCGTGTGTAGCCTGTTCACCTATCCTTTAGCCCCCAAAACTTATTGAAAGTTCTACAAACTCTCCCAACTTTCCCTATTAAACATTGTAACGTAATAACATAAATAAAGGGATATGTACCGAAAACCAGGGGTACTATAGTTAAGGACATATAAGAGAAACTTCCCAGATCCTTTACTAGATTTGGATATATTGGTGCTTTCCATGAGGTTTTATTGGTATTATATTTAGGGTGAGATATTTTTGAAATACACTATAAAAGTTTTTGAAATATATTTAATCACAAAGTTAAATGAACCATTGATAGTGGAGAAATTTTGAGAACCTATAATCTATTAACTTTGACCTAATTTATACCCTTAAAAAGGGGAACATTTTTTCTAATGTGCCATATTGGAACGATCAAGCTTAGGTTGTACATGATTCAATAATCAAGTGGAAGATGGTTTCCCACTATGAAGAGATGTGACTTTATGTTCAAAAGTATCATGGCCAAGTGACACTTATGTCTTTATCTATCACTTATTCACTCCTCGTTAGTATTATGGGGGTAAAGTATAGGATTCATACTATTTATTCCTGAGAGACGTGATAAACCTTTTATAGATTTATATTTTATAAAATTTTGGTTATTTTTTATTCATGTATCCTTTATAAAGTGTCTCTCTTAGGATTTATGTCTTTGTGAAAATTCCTAAGTGTCTCTTTTAAAATGATTCAAGTGTTTTGAAATGTTTCTTAAAAAATTATATGTGTTCAACATACCCTTTTTGGTTTTAAATATCTTTAAAATGATTTAAACACTTGGCATGGACTTAGGTTGCATGTCAAGTATTTGTCAACTCACCTGATTGGATTTTATAAAGTGATGTGAATGTTTTGAAAGTGTATGTAATGCTGGTTTCATTTTAACAATGGGTTTTTGAAGTTTTAAATAAAAAAATTAAAATATAAAGGGTTGTAGCTCATTTAAAATGATTAAGATTTTTGGGTCATGAATTTTCCTTGAATGATTTAAAAAAAGGAATTGTGGTTTTTATAAAAGAGTGTTTGGAACTGATTGATTTATTTTAAAAAGTTTGTGTTATTTTAAAGAGTAATTTTTGTAAATTATTGGTTTTTAATGGGATTTAAACTGTGATTTTATAAATAGTTTACAAAGGAAATTTGAAATGTAGTTTTTCCATGATATTTTAAGTTTATATTTTTATAGAATTAAAAAAATCATTACATTATATAGGGAAGACAAGCAGGTCAATAATAACACCATGTCAATGGTAAATGTATTTCAAGAACAAATGGATGTCATAATTATATTCCTTCATGGATATTAGGATGAAGAGATCTACATAGATCAACTATAAGGTTTCATGCTAAATGTAATAGAAGGTTCGGTTCCTGTCTCAAATGATATTTTTTTGGGCTTAAGTAGGCACGAAGATAGTGTAACTATAATATCAATGCTTTCATGGTGGAATTAATGTTCATTTAATGTAATTTAAATAATTTCTACTATATGAAGGTGTATTGTGATGTGAGTTTTTTCATTTTACTTCTTTATGTGGATGAATTTCTCTTAATTGGACCAATAAGGGAAATACTGGAAGTGTTGAAGATTGATTTATCTAGAAGATCCCAAATGAAGGATCTTGGTTATGGAAAGTGGATATTGGGGATAAATATTTAAGGAGACTTAAAGTCTATAAATTCTTTTAGCCTTGATTAATTTTATATCTATGTTTTGTGTATTTATTTTGTTAAATATTAATATTACTAAATCAAATAGAATGGATGCGAATAAATAACGGATAGATGCCAATTGTATGACAAAATTGTATGAAAATGGAATGAAATAGTTCATAAAGTTTGTAAAATATCATTCATATGACCCTTATCAAATACTTTATTTGTGTTTACACTGTTGTTATTCAATAAAAATTAGTCCAGAGGAGTTGGAAGAACACATGATCTATAATGGAATAAATCAAAGTTATAAATTCTAGAATAAACACAGGGAAAATGAGAATGTAGTGTCTAAGATAACACTACATTTTATGGATCATCTGATATGATTACAAGTGTGGATAATGAAGAAGATTGTATCGAGGATTTTATTATAGATTTGAATGATGATGAAGATTTTATTTTGGAAATGAAAATGATAGTTGAAGATGAACTTCTTAATTGCCCAAAATTGTTTGAGAAGTTAATGAGTTCTAAAAAGATGCCATTGTATGGTGGTTGTGCTAAATATACAGCATTTTCATCCATACTGAAGTTGTATAATCTAAAATCATAAAATGGATGGAGTGACTCCAATTTTATGGAATTACTTATGCTCTTGAATGACATGATACCAGAATATAATGATCTCCCAAGCTGAATATACAATTCCAAACGAATGCTACACTCGATGGGTATGATCTATAAAAGAATACATGCCTTCCTGAATGACTGTATACTATTTCACAAGGACCCAAAATCACTTAGAGAATGCCCAAAATGTTGTGCTTATCAATACAAGAAAAATGAATATGGTCCTATGAATTTTTATGGCACTTTCCAATCATTACAATGTTTAGGAACCTATATATAAGTGAGGAGATTGCATGGAAATTGACGTGGCACATAGAAACAATAATTAAATATGGTAAACTATGACATCAGGAAAACTCACCTTAGTGGAAGAGAATTGATCATGAGTATCATAAATTTGGAAACAAT
Organism: Viscum album; assembly: GCA_963277665.1. NCBI lineage: Eukaryota > Viridiplantae > Streptophyta > Magnoliopsida > Santalales > Viscaceae > Viscum > Viscum album. The sequence continues at coordinate 1,598,945,832 of OY728150.1, forward strand.
CCAAGAAACCTTCTTCTTCTGTTATCTATAGATGGAGTGAAATCCTTTGGGTTTTCAAAGAATCACTCATAGTACATGGCACGTTATGTTGGTAAATTATAACTTTCCTTTTTGGTTATGCATGAAATGAAAATGCATAATGTTATCTATGCTTATATCTGGACCAAAACAACTGGGTAATTATATTGATGTTTATTTGTCTCCATTGATTTAGGATTTAAAATTATTATGGGATTTAGGTGTTACATTGTATGATTCTTATAGAAATGAATATTTCACATTGAGATCTATATTATACAAGATGATAATGACTTTCCTACTTATGGAAATTTTTTAGGAAATAGAATTAAAGGAACGTAAGGGTGTCTCATCTACGAACAAGGTACACAATCAATTAAGTTGGAACATTCATCAAAAACCATGTTTCTAGGATATTGTAGATTTCTATCCTGAAGACGTAAGTACCGATCTTTGAAGACATCATTTTATGGAATTTCAGAAGAATGTATAGCACCATCTCCACTAATAGGTGATCAATTATTTTAGAAAGTAAAAGATGTGGGCACTACATTTGTTAAAACATTTTTGAAAAACTTTATGAAAATCAATTGGAAAAAGCGACCCGTTTTTTATGAATTGCCATACTGGAATTTTCTGTATATAAAATATTTTATTAATGTATCCGTATTGAAAAAAAATTATGTGATAGTTTCATCGGCACATTGCTAAATGAACCCAGAAAAAGAAAGGATGGAATTAAATCTAGGTTGTACATGGTTGACAAGGGAATACGAGAAGAGTTAACACTAGTGAAGGGTGAAAAATGAACTTTTCTTCCTCTAGCTACTTACACTCTTTCCAGGTAGGAGAGATATCAGTTTTTAAACTTCTTGAATGGCGTAAAGGTTCTAGAGGGGTATTCATTGAATGTCAAGAAAATCATGCCAATGAATGATTTAAAGTTAAAGGGTATAAAATCACATGACTGTCATGTTTTGATGTAAGATATAATGCTTATAACTTTACGTTTCATTTTTTCCAATAATGTTTATCATGTATTAACTGATCTCTGTTTCTTCTTCAAATATATATAAAACAAAGTTATTGAACCATAAAAATTTCTGAATGTGGAAATAGAAATTTCCATCATATTATGTGAACTGGAAATGTTATTCCCACCAAAATTCTTTCATATGATGGTTTATTTGATGATTCACTTGGTGAGAGAGATTCGACTATGTGGTCCTATACACTATATATGGATGTACCCCATTGAATGGTTTATGAATATTTTTAAAGGTCATGTCAAAAATCAAAGTCTTCCATAGGGTTGTATTGTGGAGTGATATATTGTTGAGAAAGACATTGAATTTTATACTAAATACCTATTCAGTGTGGAAGGCATTGGTTTACTAAAATCTCATCACACTGGTCGGCTTGCGGGCGAAGGAATTTTTGGAAGAGATGTTGTCACAATCAATATTATAGATTAGAATTAGTCTAACCTTTACATTCTGTATAAAATTTTAGAGGTTTCCCCATATTTTGAAGCCCACAAAGAAATTATTAGGATTTTTAATTCATAAAGGGATGAAATATGGATATCAAATGCACATAATAAATAGTTTATAGGATGGTTTTAGGGCCATATTTTAAAGGATTCATATGAAAATATGGATTCAATTTCAGAACAACTTTGATGGATATCCAGAGGACCAAGTGTGTGTGTATTATCTTATAATGGTTATATAATTAATGGTTATACATTCTATAAAAATTAGCATGATGAAGAAAATACCATGAAAGATAGTGGATTTACACTCATGTTTGAAGCAATGAATGTTTCAGGTACTAAGGACAGAAATCCAATTTATGTGAATATTTCATACTTTGGCATCATCAAACAAATATGGGAGTTGGATTATAAAACATTCCAAGTGCTTATTTTTCAATGAAATTGAGTTGATAAAATAATTGTTGTTAAAATAGATGAATTGGGATTTGTGGAATTTAATTTCAGTAAGGAAGTGTACAAAGAAGAACCATTTATAATGTCATCATAGGTAGTACAAATATTTTATGTTCCAGATCCCTCAAATCGAAAGTAGTCAATTGTAACAGTTATTGACCAAAACCACTGAAGGTTCAGATGAAAATTCAACTAAGGATGACCCTTTAAATGGGAAATCATAATAATTTCATAGTGTTCTCAATGTTGAAGACATTTTTTATGTCAAAGGAGACCACAATTAAGGGATTTTGATCATCGATAGAGGGGTCAAATACCTACAATATTTAAAAAATAAAAAGAGAGATCAATAATCATGTTACTTTTTTTTAATATAAATCATGTTACCTCATATTATTATCCATTTTCTGCTATATTTATGTAATATAAATTAAATTTTAAACCACTTCTGTATATAATAACCTCTACACTGGATGGTGCTCCCAGTCCCAAGGAACAACATGTCTCTCAACCTGTTGCTACTCACAATGCAGAGGAATGACCTTGTTCACGTGATGGTGCTCCCATTCCTAAGGAAACAATAGGTTTATCAACCTTTTGTTGCTCCCAGTGCATAGGTACAATGACCATATGCACATGTTGATGCTACCACTTGAGAGGAACATATTGACGATGTTGATTCTGAGAAAATGGTAGGTGATAAAAGACTGGCGATGCAAAAAAAAAATTACCATAGTTTTTGTGTTGTTAGTAAAAATATTCAAGACGAAATCCAAAGGAATCAAATATGAGGTCAGATGGAATGCGTGAGGATAGCATGTTAACCCCAAAAAGGCCATGTTTAGCAGTTATATTGGAATCATCACTTAGAAACATGTGCCAATTGATGTTGATTCATGGTTCCATGTTGTGTATGGGATTAAGACACAGATGTGGGAAGATATTATGATAAAATTATGATATCATTTCTTTATTTTACTAAAAAATAAAATAATAAAACATTTAATTACTCTTCATTATCCATTTTAGAGTGAATTTATAGTAGAAAAATCCCATAAGAAAAATGTATTAATGATTTCTCGAAGGATTCATAGAGGATTTCACACAATTCTAAAAAGAAATCATCTTAAATATACAGAAGGTAAAATAAACCTACTTCCACCACATATCTATGCACACCTCATAACCTAAGAAGCATGGGATGTGTTTACTGGCCATCGTACTGATGTGTCTTTTTACGTACATTGTGGCTAGTAATACGTTGTTTGATGATATGTGTATTCATCACTTAGATTGAAAATTTTTATATTAAATAGTAACTGAGTTCTGGAAATATGGAACAAGAGGAAAAACTAGCATACCCCTACCATAAATCAAGGATAGGGTATTCTTCACTTGAAAAAAACGATACGTATTTTAAATCTACCATAATACTTTTATGTGACATGAAACAGCACCATAATTATGTTCCTATATTTATTTGAGAATTTATGAGTCTAAATATAAATCCACTTCCAATTCACGCCATGTGCTATAGAATGAGGCACATGTAAATAAAGATGGGATACTAATAGATTAAAACACACAAAACTGTGGGAAACATGTTTAATTGTTACATAATAAAAAAAAAAATTCTTTAAATCACAATTACATAACAATGATCACTTATTTTCCTATATTTTATATATGACATATTCATAGGAATCAGCAACACCTGTACCAGATGAACACATAATATTGGTGGCCTTAAAGTGGCCAGAATAGTATGGTTGTGTCAGAGGTGCAGGTTTTGGGGTGACACATAGAACATATTTTGAGAAAAAAAACAAGAGGAGGATCAAAGTGAATTAATAAAACATATGAGAGAAATAATATCTACCCATGAATAATAATTCAAATTGTAGGAAGATATGATGTAAACTTTAATGTGGGTGAGGTAAATAAAAGAAGAAAATCAAGAATATCCATCGCGTGTAGATCCCTCCCCACCCCCACCAGCTATGAGGCTAGCCATTCCCGTCAAAGAAATGTCTTAGATGAGGTAATCAATGTTTTGATAAATTCCTCTATGAAATGGGAATTAGATAGACACTGATACCTTTCCTGTACTGATATTCTATAGGGTGATAATGACTATGATTTATATCTATTAATACCCACACATCGTCTTGTAGCGAGGGCTATAGTGTTCAACATCCAAAACGACATGCTACAAAATAGACCACTTATAATAGATCATGTGTGTGTCAATTATCATAGCTCATGATCTTATCACCAAACTACTTATTCCAATTAATGAGAAATATATTCATACGGTCAAAAAAACTATTGGAACATTCATCGCATGGCCATCACATCTTTTGAAAAAACATGTCAAGAAGGAGGTATTCGTTTCCAATTTTCTTTTCAAGATAAACCTTTAACAACTAAAGAAAAAAGGTATAAACCGGTGAATTTTATCAAAAAAGGACAAAGAAAATGGGATAATATGAAAAACCACCTCAAAATCATCGAAAGGATTGACTAACCGGTCGAAAATATCTACCAAAAGCACCATTAGCCCACCTTCTCTATACCCTCAATTACTATCATTGTTGGTTCATGTGGATAAAAAGTTAAAATATGGTCATAATCACCTATTTGATTTTGAAGAAAATATTTATGGAGGGAAAGATAAATACTTTATTTGTGGTGAGATTGTTAGTGAAATACTTGACTATAATTGGCTAGGCAGATCAGTTCTAAATGTATGCATGAAGTATGTTTTCATGATTCGATTTTCCAAAAGCTGATATATTGTATTAATTATGAATAAATAAATTTCATATTCTTTTGAAAATATATATATGAAAAACAATTTAAGGGATTTTCCCATGAAAAAAAATTGGACTCGTTAGTCCTAACATCTCCTCTATATAACAAAAATAAATAGATAGAAAAAAGGATGAAATAGTGGAAGTCCTGTTCAAATAATTTCAAAGAAAACATTAAAATGAAAAACTATATTTAATACTAGTGATGCAAGGGTAAAACTCTACAATTTAATCATATCAAATATATTTTCATTTCTTTTATTACTTATTCCTTTTTGTGTTTTTAGGAATCATTGGATGCTCATTGTGGTAAATTTGGATACTCTAAATATTTATTTCCAATATTCAATGCATGGATACCCAAAAAATTGTCTACAAATTATGGAGTTCTTTAATAAGTAATACACTACATCCAATTTTTTAGAACTAAACATCAAGTTATATAAGTTATATTATCTTTTAATGAGGATTCTGTTATGATAGGGTAATGTATGATTATTGTCAAAAATAAGGAATGACGCTAGGGGATAAGGATAAAAAAGAAGACAATCTATACATATGGATAAGTATCAGGGTATATATAATAATATTCCACTATAAAAACACATATCAAAAAAAATTACTTATTCTCCTTAATGTTTCTATAGTTTTGGAAAAAAGCAATAGAAAAGATTGTGGTTATTATATTAGTAAATTTATGGAAGAAATCATATTACATAAACAAAATAGCATCCATGAAGAGGTATTTTCAAAGATAATTATAATTTCATTTAAAATATTTATTAATCCTTTGTGTATTTATATTTTTCTAGTACTACTATGACTACTGAAAAGACTCATATTCACAAGATGATATAGATGTTCTCAGAAATGAATGGGCAGTATATCTAATGGAAGAATGTGAACAAATATAATAAAGATTTGACTTCCATATAAGTAGTGAATTGTTTCATATTTATTTTTAATTTAATTATTTTTAGTATTAAGTATATAATAATTGTTTTCTTATATAGTGGGATTACTGTTTTTTGAATCAGGGTGGTTCCTTCGAAGATGCTCATGCTCATGAGAGATAAGACTTTGAGGCTACAACCCAGAATTCAATGAGAACGTAAAGTTTTTTTAATATACTATTTTTTTCTCATAATATTATATATTATATGATACATTAGCATAATATAAATTAAATTTTTGACTACTCCTGTAGACAATGTCTTTCACATACTTAGTCTCCCTCAAAACCATGTCGCCCCTGCATTGTTGGCATTTATCACTTTCCTTCAAAGGAAGTGGAGGGAATTTAAAGGAAAATGATAAATGTAGAAAATTCAATGTTTCAGTTTTGACAAAGAAAAAATAAAATGGAAAACATGGTAATGCGCGATGTGGCCAGTATGACTCGAATTGCGTCTTTTTATTTAAAATTGACATTAATTTTAGTAAAAACAATAAGTGACATAATGAAAACTGAAAAAAAAACATTCGGATTGTTTTGATATTTTAGGAAAATTATCTATTAGTAATTTTTTATGTATGGGAATCAAAAAAACCTTAATAAGATGCATGATGAGCCCGATATAACTCAAAGTCTATCTTTTTATTTAAAATTGCCATTAATTTAAGTAAAAACAACAAGTGACATATTGACGACCAAGAAAAATAATTTGTATTGTTTTGATACTTTAGTAAAAATATCCATGAGTTATTTTTGAAATTTAGGAGTTATAATCACATCAATATGATGCATGGTGTGTTCGGTATAACTCAAAGTGTCTCTTTTTATTTAAAATTGATATTGATTTAAATAAAACAACAAGTGACATACTGAAAACTGAACAAATGCATTCAGATTGTTCTGATATTTTAGGGAAAATATCCATGAGTCTTTTTTGATGTTTAGGAGTCAACTTCTCCTCAATATGATGTACAGTGTGACTAGTATGACTAAAAGTGTATGTTATGAGTTTAAAATTGAAATTTTAGTTCAAAATGTGTCACTCATTGAAAAAATAAGCAAATACACTCCAATTTTATTTATAATTTAGGGAAATAATTAATAATTTATTTTTGATATGTATAAAGAAGTCTCACAAAAAACTGATGCACGATATGACCGGTATGACTCAAAATGTGTGTGTCCAGTTTGAAATGACATTTTAGTGAAAAAACACAAATGTCATACTGAAAACCAAGAAAAAACATTCTAATTATTTGTATATTTTAATTAAATGATTCATTAGTCATTTTTTATGTGTAGGAACCATCCTCACCTCAATATGACACACAGTGTGGATGATATAACTCAGTGTCTCTTTTTATTTAAAATTGACATTAATTTAAGTAAAAAAATTAGTGGCATATTGAAAACCAAAAAAATGAATTTGGGTTGTTTTGATATTTTATGAAAATGATCTATGAGTCATTTATTACATTTTGGTGCCAACTTCACCTCAATCTGAGGCACAGTGTGACCGGTATAACTAAAAGTGTCCATTATCAATTTAAAATTGACATTTTAGTTCAAAATGTGTCACTCACTGAAAACCAAGAAAACACACTCATATTTTCTTGATAATTCTTCACAATAATTCATAGGTCACTTTTTGATGTTTATGAAGTAGTCTCACATCAAACCTATGCATGATGCAATTGGTATGACTCAAAATGCATGTTTCCAGTATGAAATGATATTTTAGTAAAAAAAACTACCATTCTGGAAACTAAGCAAACACATTCAGATTGTTTTGATATTTTTGGAAAATGGTACATTGATCATTTATGATATATAGGAATTATTCCCACCTCAATATGACACAAATTGTGGCTGGTATAACTCAAAATGTCTCTTTTTATTTAAAATTGACATTAATTTAAGTAAAAACAACAAGTGACATACTGAAAACCATGAAAACACATTCAGGTTATTTTGATACTTTAGGGAAACGATCCATGAGTCATTTTTGAAATATAAGAGTCAGTCTCACCTCAATACGACATATGGTGTGGCCGGTATAACTCAAAGTGTCTCTTTCTATTTAAAATTGACATTAAAATAAGTACAAACAACAAGTGACATATTAAAAACTAAGAAAACACATTATAATTGTTTTGATACTTTAGGTAAATTATCCACGAGAAATTTGTGATGTTTAGGAGTCAAAAACACCTCAATCCAATGCACAGTGTGACCGTTATGACTGAAATTGTCTATTATCAGTTTAAAATTGACATTTTAGTTCAAAATGAATCACTCTATGAAATACAAACAAATGCACTCTGATTGTATTGATAATTTAGGGAAAAGATTCATAAGTAATTTTTGAAATGTATGAAGTAGTCTCACATCAAACCGATGCACGATGTGACCGGTATAGCTCATAATACGTATTTTCAGTTTGAAATGACATTTTAGAAAGAAAAAAACACAATTGTCATACTTAAAACAAATAAATCGCATTCGGATTGATTTTCTACTAAAGGAAAATGATCCATTAATAATTTTTGATAGGTAGGGATTATCCTCACCTTAATCTGATTCATGGTGTGACCAGTATAACTCTAAATTTTTCTTTATTTAAAACTGAAATTAATTTTAGTAAAAGGAAAAGTGACATACTCAAAACTAAAAAAACGCATTCAGATTATTTTGATATTTTAGGACAATAATACATAACTCATTTTTGACATGTAGGAATCTAACCCACCTCAATAAGATGCACGGTGTGACCGGTATAACTCAAAATGTGTCATTTTTATTAAATATTGGAATTTTATTAATGTGTTATTTCATATAAAAGTTTAATTTATTTCTTTATAATATTACTAACATAATATTTGTTTTCTTATATGGGCGGAATATTTTTCTCAAGTTGAGATGATTTGTTCAGAAACTAATACCATGGGAGGACATTTTTAAGAGGGGATGACAGGCATCAAAAGATGAAATATTAAAGTTTTAAAATGTTTTTTGGATAATTGTAAATGTAATTATAAGAAACATTTTGTTTGAAATGTAAATAGTAGTGTTTTTTGTATATACCATGGGTGTCCATTTTTGTATTCATTATTTCAATTAAATTTACATAGAATTGTTTGAAATTATAGCATTTTTTGAAATTATAGTTTCTATATAGAATTTGAAATTATAGGTTTGGCTTTTGTTGTGATGTTATGTTAATAGCTGATTACAAGTGGCTAGGCCTTTATTGGTGCTTTTTTTAGCGATGTTAAAAGCCAATTTTCATTCTGTTAAAGGGAATATGTATAATAGTGAAGGATGGGATACTGATCAGTGTAGTTTTGAGATTCTTGTGTGATTTATGTTGTAGGTTGATAAATATGTGTGTAAATGGGATTTATAGTGTTTCCAATGGCATGAGGTGAGAAGCGGGGTCAGCCTCATGCAACACTGCGGGTGAAGAAGGCCCTCTAGGATTTCTCCCTACTCCACCCCAAGAAGATGGGGATCCTTATTTTCTATATTCAAGATACATACACCAAATTTAAAATTTAAGTACATTCATCTTAATAAATTAATAACACTCAACCTAAAAATAAAAATTAATAAGTGTTTTATTAAAAACAATAAAAAAACTAAAAAATTAATAATGATAAAAATAATAATTAACCCACTAATAATAAAAATTATATTTAATTATATAGATATAATAATTAGATAAAATAAGGCTAATAACTAAAGTTAAAATTGAAGGTGGTTTTAGCGGCACCAAACACAACAACGTGTGAAAGAAGATATGAAAATCACTGAAGGTTGTCATAGGAACACAACTTGTAATGGAAAAAGACTGGATATTATTGATTCAACTTGGAATGAAAAATAACACGCATAATATTCCCTACTTATAAGGATACAAACACACATCAAAAATAAATGATCAAAATAGTGTAAAAAATAAAAGTCTATAGTTTGGTGTAGTATGTGTCGCATAAGCCTTCGAAGCCAAACACATCAAGCAGCCATCTTTGAAATTGACTATCCTCCATCATAGCAGTGAAGGTTGGTGTCATCTAAGAGGAATACCAAGTTTATTTTTTCCAAAATCCCCCCTTAAACTTGTTTTTCAATTCCACCACTACTATAAAATTGATCATTAGAGACCGCCATCCAACCACTTTTAGTGGTCATGGATTTCCCATCACTAAAAGGCAGTAGTGACTACCAATAGAAGTTACTATAGATGTCCCCAAACAACCACAATAGTGGTCTCTATGAAAGGATTTAGAAACTACCATAGGTAGTTGGTAATTATCTTAGAAAAAAACACATTAGAGACTACTTTAGGTGGTTGCTAACCTATAGATTTTTTTTAATTCTACAGTATAAATTCCATCCATAATATAAAACCACAAAATAAAAAAGCACCAAATAAAAACTAGTTTCCACACAACTTTAGACATTTCCAATATTCTTTCTCAATCATTGTACAAATACAATACAAAAAAATTAAACAAAGAAAATATACAAATTAATATGTTGAACATTAAAATTAAATTTATTTAATTAATATATAAAAAATAGACAAAACAGTTTATATAGAGTTATGAACATAACACATCATAAATACATAAATGATGCAAATATAATCTGAAATATTGGATTACACTATTTAATTATCAATTGAGAAATAACTATTAAAGTTGAAAACCAAGTTTAACACATATTGATCAATCTGGGAATCAAACAAATGGGTGGTTGATTTCAACATATCAAAAATGATTTAGGGAATCCTCTTCTAGATTTTAAAATAAATAAAAATTCATTTTCTCATTTTTAACCCCATAATGGGGAATATGTCATTTTAATAAAACAAGACAACATTACTCATTACTTTCCATCATACTGGGTGACATGAGAATCTGATGGAGGTGTTGTTGATTCCTACATATCAAAAAAGACTCATTGATAGTTCTCCCATGATTTCATGTTAATACAAGTGTTTTTCTTGATATTTGGATCTTTTATGTGATTTTTCACTTAACTCCATATGTGAGGGAAAAACACTAATTTTGATCATACTAAGAAATTTGGATATCTAATCAATGTGTCGATGATCCCAATATATTTTAAATGACTTAAAGATAGTTGTCCTAAGATTTCATGTTAATATGAGATCCTTTGGTTAGTTTTGACCCCAACACACATGTTTTTCTCATTATTACAAATTGGTCATAATATCAAATCATACCATAAGCCATACCAATCAATATAGGGATCAGATTGATGCACTATTGATTCCAATAGATCAAAAATGATTTGAGGAATACTCTCCTAGATTTTCATGTCAATGAGAGGTCATTTTCTCTTTTTTTTTACTCCATGATTAGAGATATTTCATTTTAATAAAATGAGACGTTACCCATCATTTCCCATCATACCATGAGATGTAAGAATTTGATGGATGTAGCGTTGACTCTTATATATAAAATATAACTCCATTATCTTTATCCCATGATTTCATGTTAATCCAAGTGTGTTTTCTTGGTATTGGCCCCTTTTATATGATTTTTCACTTAACTCCAAATCTGAGGGACAAAAACAATATTCGATCATACCGAGTAATTCGGGTATATGATCAACGGGCTAATAATTCATATATATTTTAAATGGCTTAAAGATATTTTTCCTATGATTTTATATGAATCATAGATTTTTTGTCGGTTTTGACTCCTACACGCGTGATTTTTTACATTAGTACAAAAATGGTAATAATTTCAAATCATACCTTAATCCATATCGATCAATTTGGGCATCAGATTGATGATCAATTGATTCTAACTGTTCAAAAATGATTCAAGGAATGTTATCCTAGATTTTCATGTGAATCATAAGTTTTTTATCATTTTTGACACCCTAACGGAAGATATATTATTTTAATAAAACTAGACAACATTACCCATCATTTTCCATCATACCAAGTGACATGATTATTTGATGGATGCATCATTGATTCCTACAAATAAAAAATGACTTGGTGATCTTTCTCCCATGATTTCATGACAATTCAAGTGATTTTCCCCTCAACTCCAAATATGAGTGACAAACATCACCTTTGATCATACTGATAAATCTGAGTATCTGATTGATTTGTCGATGATTCCTATGGATTATAAATGACTTAAAAATATTTTTCCTAAAATTTCATGTGAATTTGAGCTTGTTTGGTCTATTTTGACTCATATACAAATGATTTTACCATTATTACAAAAATGGTAATAATGTAAAATCATACCTTAAGCCATACCAAGCAATTCAGACATTAGATTGATTCACGGTTGATTTCAACATATCAAAAATGACTTGGTGATCATTCTCCCATAATTTCATGTCAATAAAAGTGTGTTTTCATGGTATTGGATCATTTTACATGGTTTGACACTTAACTTCAAATATGAGGGACAAATACCACTTTTAATTGATTTTGGAGTATATGGTTTTATTTCAGGAATCGCAATCAAATGAATAATTATCAATTTTTAATGATTTTTATCAAAAACAAACCCTAAGCCCAAAGTAAGTAATGAGGCATTCAACTAATAGACTAAAAGTAAAGAAAAGCTCATGTTACTAGAAATAAAATTATTCTGAATAAAAAAAGATAGGACTCCCAAATATAATCATCTCTCAAATTGACTTCCATAAAGTGATCCAAAATTAAAGAAATATGGGGAAAATATAAATAACCAAAATTAATCATCAGAAATATGCAATATAATTATTTTTTATAGGCGGTTTGAAAGGTTCATGACCAAAATATTCTTAAAAATTCAAAAAATTTCTATAATCATTACATGTAATAGAAGAATAACTAGATGGTTCCTCTTGCAGGTGATTTATTAAACTTGAAAAAATAGTTTCTTGATAATGGAAGGCTTCTAAGGCTAGGTCATTCCCATATCCAATCAAAAATTACTTCTTTCAACATGAAATTTCAACATCCACATTCTTCAATATCATATCACAATGATGAAGTTAACACAAAGGAAATGGATTTAAAAATAAAATAATGAACATATCCTTGAAGTGACTTCTACCACTTTCTATGTCACTCATCTACTTAGTGTAGGTATATTGAATCTCCACAATGGTATGTAGTATCTTCCCTCTTTGAGTCTTCCCTCTACAAAACCAAATATGCCCTCTTAAATTCTATATCATATAAACAAAATACACAACATAATTAACAATATGATTACTAAATACCTCTTATTATATCACTACTCCAATAAATTCAAGTAATATCACCATGTTTATACATTATATGATGTAACCTAAAACTATAAAGAGAAAAACCCTCTTAACCTGCATCATATCCCATTCCATAAATTTTGAATTTTCTATTATACGATTATTATCTAATGTATTTCATTAGTTTAAGTAGCTAAATCATGGGATTTTGATGACATGAAAACAATGAAACAATTAGAAAACACAATACAATGTCACTAAATAATATTCCCCAATAGAAAAATAAAATCATAAGCATATTTCCCTTATTTTATAATGAAAAACATAGCCCCTCCATTTATCTCATGGAATGGATATATAGAAATTGATACTGAATAAACACAATAGATCAAACATAGGGATAAGGAAAAATCAAAACCATAACTCCGGTTAATTATGATGGTTCCTTTCCCAGATTTATAATGAAATATTATTTTCTCCTCTTCCATATAACCAGAATTATACAAAAAAAATAGAATTGTAGAAACAAATATTTGATGAAAATAATAAGGCATTGTTTGACACTTATTGATAACTATTTAGAACACTTATCACTTAGAATACTCTTGTTTTCCTTCGTCCAGAACTACACTAGTAAAGGAAAGGAATTGAACTGTTGACCATAGAGTAATTTCTAGCAGGAGATAGCCCGAGAATAAGTTTAGTTCCCGCAACCAATTATCCTTAAAAAAATTTGTATAACCCATCCAAAAAATCCATAATTATTTATTCATAATGTGAAATTATGATTCCTATAAAAAAATTAACATTTAATATTATATTAACACAATCCTAGATCAAACTATATAATAAAATTTTTAAGAAATATAGGTCATTGATTATTATTGTTGACAATAAATTTTTTTCCATTCTTGTGAAAATTATTCTTTAGTTTTTAAGCATTCGAATTTTTTTTATTATGAATATATATTATGAAACTCAACCTACTATTGAATTGATTTTTCCTCTATTAAGTGAAAATGATCATAGTAAAGGTAAAATTTAAATGAAATAGCCTTAAAATAATTGAATTTTTATCCAAATAAAAAAAAATATTCTTTTCATAATCTTAATAATATCATTTTATTTTAGTTATAAATGAATTTTTTATATATATTTGAAATGTTTGACATGGTATCAAAAATCAATGCTTGTTTATTACTAAGAATTTCTTATATAAAAAAATTTTAGTATGTAATAATTATTTTCTCAATAAAATATAAATATGAATAAAAATGGAAATATCATTCTAAAATCAGGGATGATCCACCCAATGGAAGTACTATCCATAAATCATTGTTTTAAATCAATTTAATATGTACATGTAATTTATCAAATAGAAGGAGTATAATAGTATATAAAGAAAAGGATTAGATTTATTCACCCCAGTTGATGAGAAAAAGTGTTGTATAGCTTGGGAATTACTCTAGAGGTGTCTCTAGGATGTCTCTTTTATTACATTTGGTCTCTCACTAAAATAGAATGTGTATTAAGTGTCTCATGGAATTTTTTGTTTCTAATTTTATATCCATAACTAGAGAGTAATCTCGAGAATTCCACCAACAAAAACATTATATCATCATTTAAGTTAGATAATAAAATATTACCAATATAGATTGAGGTATGCTTCCTGATGAGGATGGATAGGGTTTTCTATCATTTGGTGTCAGTGGGATCTATGTCTTCCTTGATGTGACACTCTTCCCTCAACAAGCTCTTTGATGGAATCTAACTCCTTGCAATGTCATTTTTGGTTGAACTATTTCTTAATGAAGGGTAATTTGATAGTCATGGGTTTGACTCAATTCATAAGGGAGGAGGGAGGAAATAGGTGCATCACGAACTGGATGTGATATCCTCTAAACATTAATCTTTCAAAAAGTGTTCAAGATCAGGAGTCTTCTGGTTTCGAGGTAATGTTTCCCATGTGAGGGCTGACAAACACACAGTCTCGGAACACCTTGAATTAGGTAAACACTCGATAATTGCTCAAATATTTCTACCACATGGTTCTTCACCTATGAATATTGAGGATTTATTCAAACATATCTCTGACCTTTGGGGGTTTTCTAATTAGAAGTTAATTTCAAGGGTACATTTTTTTTTTCAAACGATTTTCCCTTCTGAAGTGGAAAAAATGTGAGCATGGGGCTTCGGCACTATCTCCTCAAGTCAGGAATACTACACATCTATGAGTGGGACTTTAATTTCAACTTGATGTAGGCTTCGAACTCCTCAGTGTAATTGGGGATGAAGGTGTTTGGCCTCAACTGGATATTGTTTCATCACAAAATTCTCAATGATATTGCTATATTGATAAGTATACCCATCAAAATGGACAAGGAAACAAAGATTTTGAGGGATGGATATTATGATCGCCTTTTGATTGAAGTTTATTTGTCTACTACTCTGGTTGATAAAGTGTTTTCATACACTGATGATGATGAATTTGATTTGTGTATTGTATATGAGAGAGTCCCTCATTTATGCTTGGAATGTAAGGTGATTGGGAATGATGAGAAGAATTGTCAACATAATTTGATTTTTCCTATCTGCTCTGCTCGTGGACATAGTGAGAACAGGTGTCTTAAAAGAGGTAGTAAACCTTTGGATGTCATTAGATGGAAGATGGGTAATGATAATGCGATGTAGGAATAGAAGATAAGAGGTAATTCTATGGGATCTTCTAGAGGTGCTAATTTGGTGTAGGCACCTGCTCGTGCGGATAGTGGCATACAACAGCCTCTTGTGGTGGATAGTCAGCATATAACACCAACTGGTGAACATAGACCTGAGAAATCTTGGGCTGAGATAGTTTTTTTGGTTGATTCAGTTGTGGAGGTGGCACCGCTTAAAGGCACTCAGGAAGAGATAATCTAGGACAGTTTAAATGCATCCCTTGTGAAGACCACATAGGATGAAATGGAACACGATCAACGCATTGATGTGGATATTGCACAATTTCTTGTTGATCAACATTTAAGTCATTAATAAATAATTTTAGCAAAGTCATGTAATGGAAAGAAAAAAATTAGTGGATTTTGAGGGATACCAACTAGTCATCCCCTGGAATTCCTGGTAATTTATTTCTCCTCAGTGTATATAGGTTCCTCTATCCTAAAGGTAGGATCCTATAGATCACCCATGTGATGATAAGAAAAAGGTGTATTCATACTCATCTACTTTCAATGATTTAATAAAAAATTCATATGACTTCTTTGGAAAGGCCTCATATGTGGAGTGTGCCAGTGCATGGGAAATAAATTGTCACGACCCGTCCCAGTGGGGCCCGCGCCGTGACTCCCTAAGCCCGCCTCCAATAGGCCAGGGGCTGGTGACTAGCACCGAGTAGGCATATCACAAACATGGGAGGCATTGCCTAAGTACATGTACACACACACACATCTCCAAGCCCACAATTGCTGAAATGTAAAACACTAAGGACAAAAATGCATGCATACAACTAAACCCATCCAACAGAGTATGACGAAAGGTAGAGTACTGTAAAAGTAAACTGGTCCAAAAATACAAGCCCACCAAAAAGAAAAACAAAAAAGAGTCTGAAAACTGCAAGTCCAACCAGCAAGAAAAAAAGTATTGGGACTGTCTCTCATAGCCGTAGGAACGCCTTGGCCTGTAGGGAACTCAGAAATCTCGGTCATGTCCTGGTCCTCCCTAGACTCTGTCAAAAGGCTGCTCATCTGCACAAGACACCAGACGTGTGGGAAAATCCCATGCAGGGGTGAGTATAACAATACTCAGTAGAGGACCCCAAAAACCACAAAGAAATTTAAAGTAAAGGTACATTCATCTATGCACAGTATAAGTTTACTGAACATATAAAACAAAACCAAATATACTCAAAACCCATACCTGTGTTCTAGAGACAAGTCACGCAACTGCATACCCCCGTAAGGGATTCTGTTTGAAGATTTCATGATGCACTCGTTCCGGGAGAACACCCTCCACAAGTCTTACAGCTCTGATGATGTTCGTCCGAGAAGTGTTGTTTGTCGGGAACCGTCACAAGAGATAGTTACACTCATTACGAGAGACACACTCCTGAGTGGAAAAGTTATAGTAGACAGAAGGACTCATTATGGGAGACACACTCCTGAGTGGGAAAGATCTCCATACACAGATGAGGATCACTGCCAGGGCCATGGAAGATACCGCGACTCATCCGGAATTCACCTGCTAGGTAGAGGATCAATGCCCGGTAGAGTTGGTCACATCGATGCCTGACTTTACCTAGGGTTTGGAATGGATAGAGGATCTCGATTCGGGCCTCTTGGATGGATGCCTGAATCTATCACAGAAAGTCCAGGTGAAGGGATCATAATCCTGCATGAGGGAAATATTCCTGACCCTCAGGTAAACAAGAAGAAGGGGCACTAACCCAAAAGGAATATGTTCAAGGCGCAGTGAACAAAAGGACCAAGCCGTTTTCCAAAAAGTACACGGCATGTAGAAATGATACACGCTGTTTTGTCCGACCCCAGGTACTGCCCGTGTACAACGGCCCGTGTCGTGAGGCTAGTCGTGTAGAAAAACTTAGTACACGGCATGTAGTATGAAGTACATGTCATGTCTGGGTAACTGGGGTTGGCTCCGTGTACTCTAGCCATGTGCCCGTACACGGTCACCAACCCGTGTACTCTGACCTGTGTAAACTACACATGGAGTGACCCGCGCTCCTGGCCTTATCTAGCCGTGTGTTGGAGTACACAGTCGTGTACTCCATCCCGTGTCCGTGTCTCCCCAAGATACACGCCAATCTCCCTGTAGCCGCCTCTGCCAAGCTGTACACGTCGTGCCGCCTGAAGCCGTGAAGATCATCCCGTGTCCATGTACTACCCAAAGTACATGCTGAGCTTCGGGGAAGGTCCAACATGCCATGTGACCAGGGTTACACACTGTGTGATTATTCTCTGACCCTGAAACCCTAGCCTCCCCCACCAGTACTACACAGCAGGTTTTTCAGAAGTACACGTCGTGTATTCTGGGAATTTCCAGAAACGTCTCTCTTCATCGGCGCGCCTCCTGTGCTGCTCTGAACGTTGATCCAGCCATCCGATCGCCACAAAACCTTCAGGTTTTGGTCACCCCGATTCCACGAAGCCACTTCCGGTGTTTTCGGACCTTCGATCAGCTCCGAAAACGCGTTTTGATCTTCCCGCACGAAGAACGCTCGAAGAAAATTCTTTCTGATCAAGTCTGATTCATCGTCCACCAGCATCGCTGCACCTCCACAAGGTCGTTGTAGTGTCGAACTTTCGATTTGGGATCATTGCGTCGTAGAACGGATGCGCAACGATCCGTTGTTCGTCGCCCCGTGAAGAACGCGAAGAACGCGCGGGAAAAAGGAGGAAGAAATCCAATAAACAAATTGAGAAACAAACCTCCACTGTCATTCGTCACAGTATTGATCCACTCTCATTAATAGGTTTAAACGGAGCAAGAATCAACAACAACATAAATCATGGATCAATTCCCCATAATCTTCCTGAAGAAAAAAAATCCCTCCTGAAAAAACGTACGAGTCCATGGATCAACTTGTTCATGGTTGATTCGCGTTCGTCGTTTAAACTTAAATACTGGGAAAAGAAATCAAAATAACAACCCCTACCTTTCGAAAGGATAGATCGTTGATGAAGGTTCCCTGCTGCCGTTGTCCTCGAGATCCTTCAATGTCAACGCAACGATCCTTGGTTTCAATCCATTGTCGTTCGTCGTCAGGAATTTTCTACAACGCCTCGTGGATTCGACAAAGGTTCCTCTCAGCCGTTGCCAACGATCAACAATTTCTTAACCCATTAAAAAGGGAAACATGTTGTCATTTAATTACACGGCATCATTAATGATGTTGAATCGCCATTTTGAAGTTATTATGATGCGCTATCAATTTAGGAAACAGTTGTGCCGTTGTCGCGCTACAGCAGATGTTTCCTTAAATGAAAATAAAATAAACTGGTTAATTTATTTTATTTTTATTTTAGTTAAAACATCTGAAAATTAACCTTTTTCCCTCAACCCATGCCGGTCAAGGTTGGCCTCATTCTTAGGTAAATTCGTCGTCCCGGACACAATGGTGTGCTCAGATTTTTAATCTGGTCATCCGTTTCGGAAACTACCACAGCCACGCACAAGTGCCGACTCACTTAACTAAAAAAAGTTCAAACCACCATTTCAGGCTCACTGGACCATGGAACGATGTGCCATCTTCACGCCCGGCCTTGAAATAATTCCATATAATATTTAAAATAATAAACGGAAAAAAATATGAGGCATTACATTCTCCCCACCTTGGGGATTTACATCCCCGAAAAGACAAAATAAAGGCTACTCAAACAAATGAGGCTACTGGGCACGGATCTGAGCCTCCCGCTCCCCCGTGATCTCCTGAAGATTCCCATACTACCACCAGACGTGCACCAAGGGAATCGATCACCCGCGAAGGATCCTTTTTTACCGATCCTCGATCTCCACCGGGTACTCAGCAAAAGTCACTCCATCCTCAATGTCCAGCTTGCCTCAGTCGATGACATGCGATGGGTCATGCACGTACCTCCTCATCTACGACACGTGGAAGACATCATGTACCCGATGAAATTGTGATGGTAGATCTAGGTGGTATGCCACCTCGCCAACTCTGCACAGAATTTGGAAAGGTCTGATGAACCTCATAGATAGCTTGCCGCCCCGGCCAAATATCTGTAACCCTCGTCGAGGTGAGACCCAAAGAAAGATGTGGTATCCCTCCTCGAACTCCAGAGGTCTCTGTCGTTTGTCATCATAAGACTTCTGCCGGCTCTGTGCAGTCTTCATCTGCTCTCGGATGATCTGCACCTTCTCTTTGGTAGCCCGCACTAACTCTGGACCCATGAGTGCTAACTCTCCAGGGTCGGTCCAGAAAAGCGGTGACCGGCAGGGTATCCCATACAAGGCCTCGAACGGTGCCATACCAATGGTGGAGTGGTAGCTGTTGTTGTACACAAACTCCACCAGTGGTAGGTGGTCCTCCCAACTATGACCAAAGTCCAAGATATAGGATCGCAACATATCCTCTAGAACCTGAATGGTCCTCTCCGTCTGACCATCCGTCTGGGGATGAAATGTTGTACTCAAGCGTAGCTGAGTCCCAAAAGCCTCCTACAATCCCTTCCACAACTGGGATGTGAAGCGGGCATCTCGGTCTGAGACTATAGTCGAGGGGACACCATGAAGCCGAACTATCTCCTGCACGTAGAGGCATCCCAATCTCTCTATGGAACTATGCTCCCTAATAACTAGGTAGTGGGCCGACTTGGTGAGTCGGTCAACGATCACCCAGATGGAATCGTGCCCCTTGGACATCCGTGGTAAACTCGTCATGAAGTCCATCGATATTCTATCCCACTTCCACTCTGGAACTTCTAGGGGGAGATCTAACCCTACTGGAACCTGGTGCTCAACCTTCACCTACTGGCATGTGAGGCATCGAGAAACGAACTCTTCTACTACCTTCTTCATGCCTGACCACCAGAACTGTCGTCGGAGATCCTGGTACATATTTTCCACTCCAGGATGTACCACCAAAGGGGATGTATGAAACTCCCTCAGGACCTCCTCCTGGAACACCACTGGTATAACAGTGTGTCCTCTAGAAAGAAGTACGTGCTCCCCACCTTGCGAATATCCATCCGGAGCATGTCCTGTGGATAACTAAGCATGTAAAAACACACAGTCATCATCCCCAAGTTGTGCCTCCCTAACTTGTTGTAAGAGTGGAGGGGTGACAACCATCGACTGTAAGTAAGTTGTATCCTCTCCATCCACGAAGGATAACTGTAACGCGGCTAACTGATGTGTCACCTCACTCAACAGTTGTGAGCTCGACCTTCTGTTGAGGGCATCTGCCACCTTGTTCCCCTTTCCAGGAGTATAGATAATCTCAAAATCATAGTCCTGGAGGAACTCTAGCCAATGCCTCTGCCTCAGATTTAGATCCTTCTTTGAGAAGATGTACTTGAGGCTCTTTTGGTTAGAGTAGACAATAAACCGCTCGGCCATAAGGTATTGTCGCTACATCTTCAATGCGAAGACTACCACTGCCAACTCGAGATCATGGGTCGCATAGTTATGCTCATGTGTCCTAAGATGGTGCGAACCATAAGAAATAACTACATACCGCTGCATCAGGACACAGCCGAGCCCGGTCCCTGATGCGTTGCAGAAAACTACGTACTCGATACCCTCCTCAGTCAATCTCAAGACCGGGGCGCTCGTCAAACTCTGTCTCAACTTCTCAAAATCCTACTGGCACTTTTCTGTCCACATGAAGGGTTTCCCCTTCCTATTCAAGGATGTAATCGGTGCTGATATCTGGGAGAAGTTAGGAATGAATCTCTGGAAATACCCTGCCAACCCAAGGAAGCTCCACACCTCCGTCACGCTCCAAGGCATCTCCCATGCTAACACAGCCTCCACCTTGGCTGGGTCAATAGCTACTCCATATTCTGAGATGACATGTCCAAGAAAGTGGACCTCTTGAATCCAGAACTGGCACTTTGAGAGCTTCCCATAAAGCTGGTGCTCCCGAAGTATGTCCAGAACCATCTGCAGGTGTCTCGCATGCTCCTCCTCTGACGCTGAGTACACAAGGATGTCGTTGATGAAGACCACTACGAACCGGTCCAAGTACAGCTGGAAGATCCGGTTCATCAGCCCCATGAACACTACGGGGGCATTCTTCATGCCAAAAGGCATCACCAAGTACCCATAGTGACCGTACCAACATCTGAATGTCGTCTTCAGTATATCCTCATCCCGCACTCATAGCTGGTGATAGCCTGATCGAAGGTCAACCTTCGAGAACCATTGTGCCCCTCTTAGCTGATCAAAGAGGTCATCAATTATTGGCAGTGGATACATGTTCTTCACCGTCACCTGGTTCAGGT
This sequence comes from Viscum album, assembly GCA_963277665.1. Taxonomy (NCBI): domain Eukaryota; kingdom Viridiplantae; phylum Streptophyta; class Magnoliopsida; order Santalales; family Viscaceae; genus Viscum; species Viscum album. Next base: position 1,598,967,798 of record OY728150.1, read on the forward strand.
GCCAGTAATCCATGCACAACCTCAGACTCTCGTCTGCCTTCTTGGAAAACAAGACTGGAGCTGCCCAGGGGGAGACGCTGGGTCTCACAAAACCCTTGCTCTACAAATCCTCTAACTGCACCCTCATCTCGCGAAGCTCTGCGGGAGCCATCCAATAGGCCGAAGAGGAAATTAGATTCATCCTAGGGTGTAAGTCGATGAAGAAGTCAATTTCTTGGCGGGGAGGTAACCCTGGAACATCCTCTGTAAAGACGTCCTCATACTCCGCCACCACTACTGGGAACTGAGATCTCACAACATCCACTGATCTGAGGGTAAGGCTAGCCAACTCATGAGTGATCGACTGCACCCTCCTATGCATGAGCCCATTTTGTGCTGCATGGGTTTCCTTTTCTCTGACAAAGGAAAACCTCGTTCCATCATAGCGGACACACCGCACCCTTCGCCTAAAACAGTCAATCTGGGTGTGGACTGAAGATAACCAATCCATACTAATAATGAAGTCATAAGGCCTCGATGAAACCACCAAGAGGTTCCAACCAAAACTCTCACCTCCAAGGGTAAGATCACACTATCTGCAAAGGTGTGTGATCATCGAGTCTCCTCCTGTAGGTGTCTCCAAGAATAAGGATCGAGTCAACGGTTCTACCGGAATCTCAAGGTTTTGTACAAGACATGTGGCTATAAGGGAAAGACTGGCACATGTGTCTATGAGTACGGTAGCTAAGGTAGAAAAGACAGAGATCATACCTCGAATCATCCCAGGAGCCCCTGGTTTATACGCCTCAACCGCATGCAGTTGTCCCCATCCCTGTCCCCCAGCTCCCTGAGCCTGGTGAGGACCTCCTGGGGTGGTGGTGGATGTATGTCAAAGCATCTTCCACCACCCGCAGCTCTCCCTACTCCTCTGCCACGTCCACCGCCTGGCAGATCTGCCTGCTCTGTTTTCTGCCTCTTCCTCGGTGGTCCATCCACCACTTCCCTGTCAGCAGCTCGACATGTCGGGCAATTTCTAGTGAGATTCCCCCTACCGTCGCATGCATAGCATCACTTCTCCCTAGGCTGACTGGATCCAACCTGAGAACCATGGTCTATCGATCCCCTATCCTAGGTCCTCCTATGATGTCTCCCACATCCATATCCCTATGCCTGACATCGTCTCCTTGCTTCTAGTGTCTCTGCACCTATCTTCCTACTGCTGACTGCCGGCGGCTGTCTCTGCTCCGCCAAGAAGCTCCCGATCACCAAGGCCTTCTCTAGCACTCCATCATAAGTCAAAATGCATAGAGGCACGACAATATCTCGGATGTCATGCCGAAGACCTCGCTCGAAGGTCTGATCTTTGAAGTACTGATCCCTAACCATATCCATCGAGTACCTGGCGAGGTTGGTGAACCTTGTTGAATAGTCAGCCACCATCATACTACCCTGCTGAAGCTGAAGAATCTCTTGGATGCGCACAGATCTCAGCGTAATTGGAAAGAACTCCTCCCTGAAGAGTCTCTCAAACTCTATCCATGAAAGAGTCTCCTCATCATGAGTCTGTGTGGTCAGACTCCACCATCGTCCCGCCGAACCCTAAAAAAGGCTCGCTCCTAGGACCACCATCTGGTCTGTTGGTGTCCTCACAAGATGGAAAACTCTGGTCACCACCTCAAGCTAGTCCTCAACCGCCTGAGGTTCGGGCTCACCTCGAAACCTGAGGGGCCTCTATCTCTGAAACTCATGGAGCGCGCTGAGCCTGCGCTCCTTGTCGGTCAGTACTGCAAGTACCACTGGCTGCTCCACTGGTGGTGGTATAGCAGGTGCACCACCTGGTGGCAATGCCTGGGGAGCTGGTCCCTGTATCGAAGTCTCGTCACTGAGGGGGTCATCCTCGTGATCGTGCTACTGAATCCTAGCAGGTATGCATCACGAAGGCATCCTGCAAAGAAACAAGATGTGACACGGTCAATGAGTATATCTGGATAGCTGACACCAAGGACATGGAAAACACAACCCATTCCTATATGATGCATGTTCCTTTTATTTCCCCACAACCAGTGTTTTCGTGAACCGGGTCGAAAATTAGGTTATCAGAGTCCTGGTGTATGGATACGTCGGCCATCACACCAACACTGGGGTCTCTACCTGAAATCCTAACCTAAAACACTCAACATTGTTGCCCCAAACCAAACTCATAGAATCATAGTCCTAATGTAGAACCGACCACCTCTGAAACCACTCTATCATGACTCGTCCCAGTGGGGCCCATGCCGTGACTCCCCAAACCCACCTCCAATAGGCCAGGGGATGGTGACTAGCACCGAGTAGGCATATCACAAACATGGGAGACATTCCCTAAGTACCTGTACACACACACACATCTCCAATCCCACAAATGCTGAAATGTAAAACACTAAGGGACAAAAATTCATGTATATAACTAAACCCATCCAACAGAGTATGACGAAAGGTAGAGTACTGTAAAAGTAAACTGGGCCAAAAATACTAGCCCACCAAAAAGAAGAACAAACAAGAGTCTAAAAACTGCAAGTCCAACCTGAAAGAAAAAAAAGTATTGGGACTACCGCTCGTAGCCGTAGGAATGCCTTGGCCTGTTGGGAACTTAGAAAGCTCGGTCCTATCCTAGTCTACCCTGGACTCTATCAAAAGGTTGTTCGTCTGCACAAGATACCATACGTGCGGGCAAAACCCGTGCAGGGGTGAGTATAACAATACTCAGTAGAGGACCCCGAAAACCACAAAGCAATATAATGTAAAGATACAGTCATCTATGCACAGTATAAGTTTACAGAACATATAAAACAAAACCAGATATACTCAAAACCCAGACTCGTGGTCTAGAGACAAGTCACGCAACCGCATACCCCCGTAAGGGATTCTGTTCGAAGATTCCGTGATGCACTCGTTCCGGGAGAACACACTCCACGAGTCTTATAGCTCTGATGACGTCCGTCTGAGAAGTTTTGTTCATCGGGAATCGTCACGAGAGATAGCTACACTCATTACGGGAGACACACTCCTGAGTGGAAAAGTTATAGTAGACAGAATCACTCATTATAGGAGACACACTCCTGAGTGGAAAATATCTTGATACACAGATGAGGATCACTGCCAGGGCCATGGAGGATACCGCGACTCATCCGAAATTCACCTACTAGGTAGAGGATCAATGCCCGGTAGAGTTGGTCATGTCGATGCATGACTCTACCTAGGGTCTGGAATGGATAGAGGATCTCGATCCGGGCCTCTCGGATGGATGCCTGACTCTATCACAGAAAGTCCTGCTAAAGGGATCATAATCCTGTGTGAGGGAAAGATGTCTAACCCTCTGGGAAACAAGAAGAAGGGGCACTAAGCCAAACAAAATATGTTCAAGGAGCGGTGAACAAAAGGACCAAGTCATTTTCCAAAAAGTACATGGCGTGTAGAAATGATACACGCTATGTTGCCCGAACCTGGGTACTTCCCGTGTACAACGGCCCGTGTCGTGAGGCTGTTTGTGTAGAAAAACATAGTACACGGTGTGTAGTACGGAGTACATGCCGTGTCTGGGTAACTGGGGTTGGCTCCGTGTACTATGGCCATGTGCCCGTACACGGTCACCAACCCGTGTACTCCGACCTGTGTAAACTACACATGGAGTGACCCGCGCTGCTGGCCTTGTCTGGCTATGTGATAGAGTACACGGTCATGTACTCCATCCCATGTCCGTGTCTCCCCGGGATACATGTCGAGCTCCACGTAGCCGCCTCTACCAAGCTGTACACATCGTGCCGCCTGAAGCTGTGTAGATCATCCCGTGTCTGTGTACTACCCAAAGTACACGCCGAGCTTCGGGGGAAGGTCCAACATGCCATGTGACCAGGGTTACACGCTGTATGATTCTTATCTAACCCCGAAACACTAGCCGCCACCACGAGTACTACACGGCGTGTTTTTCGGAAGTACACGCCGTGTATTCTAGAAATTTCCAGAAACGGTGCTCTTCGCTGGCGCGCCTCCCGTGCTGCTCCAAACATTGATCCAGCTATCCGATTGCCACTAAAACTTTAGGTTTTGGTCACCCCGATTCCACAAAGCCTCTTCCGGTGTTTTTGGACCTTCGATCGGCTCCGAAAATGCGTTTTGATCTTCCCGCATAAAGAACGCTCGAAGAACATTCTTTCCGATCCGGTCCAATTCATCGTCTTCCATCATCGCTGCACCTCCACAAGTTTTTTGCAGTGTCGAACCTTCTATTTGGGATCGTTGCATCACAGAAAGGATGTGCAATGATTCGTTGTTCGTCTCCCCACAAAGAACGTGAAGAACGCACGGGAAAAAGGAGGAAGAAATCCAATAAACAAATTGAGGAACAAACCTCCACCGTTGTTCATCACGGCATTGATCTACTCTCATTAATAAGCTTAAATGGAGAAAGAATCAACAACAACATAAAGCATGGATCAATTCCCCATAATCTTCCCGAAGAAAAAAAAACCTCCTTAAAAAACTTACGAGTCCGCGGATCAACTTGTTCGTGGTTGATCTGCGTTCATCGTTTAAACATAAATACAGGGAAAAGAAATCAAAATAACAACCCCTGCCTTTCGAAAGGATCAATCGTTGATGAAGGTGTTGTGCTGCCATTGTCGTTGAGATCCTTCAATGTCAGCGCAATGATCCTTGGTTTCGATCCGTTGTCGTTCATAGTCGAGAATTTTCTCCAACGCCTCGTGGATTCAGCAGAGGTTCCTCTCAGCCATTGCCAACGATCAACAATTGCTTAACCCATTAAAAATGAAAACATGTTGTCATTTAATTACTCGGCAGCATTAATGACGTTGACTCTCCATTTTGAAGTTATTATGACCCACCATCAATTTAGGAAACAGTTGCGTCATTGTCGTGCTGCAGCGGATGTTTCCTTAAATGAAAATAAAATAAACTTGTTAATTTATTTTATTTTTATCTTAGTTAAAACTTCCAAAATTTAACCTTTTTCCCTCAACCCATGCCGGTCGAGGTTGGACTCATTCTTAGTTAAAGTCATCGTCCCAGACGCAATGGTGCGCTCAAATTTTTAATCTGGGCATCCGTTTTGGAAACTGCCAAATCCGCGCATAAGTGTCGACTCACTTAACTAAAAAAAAGTTCAAACCACCATTCTGGGCTCACTAGACCTCGGAAAGATGTGTCGTCTTCATGCCTGGCCTCGAAATAATTCCACATAATATTTAAAATAATAAACGGAAAAAAATCCGAGACATTACATAAATTCTTATATTACTACTCCTATGAATCAAGAAGGCGAACTATCTCCTAAAGGTCTTAGTAAGAAAGTTGGTGGTTAATATTTTTCTTATATTGGGGTCCTCTTTTCATTTATGGAGCCAGCTATTTTTGGTTTTGATGAATATATAGTGGTCAAGAAGGTGTTATCAATTAATATTGAGGATGGATTTCGATAAAATCCATAGATAAACATTCTTGTATCTGACATGAAAGTTTAGGCATTGTTCCCTAATAGGGATTTCATCTGATTCATCATCGTAATACTCATATGAGTCGTCAGTAGAGGATATGTAGGTCTCTATAATTAAAACTTCTATTAAAGGATGATATCCAAAAGAATAGGTAGGCATCCTAGTAATTTGGGATATAGGGGTCTCTTAGTGATTGATTTTTATCTTTGACTTTATTTTTTGTGGTATTTTGATGTTGTGTTATGATATTTGTCTCTTCATTTACCCTTTACCTTTTAAATTAATAATTTTTAGTCATGGGTTTGGCCTCCAAATCCATGACTGAACCTTTCTTGTAAAATATTACTAACCCATCACTATCATGTAACATTCCACTAAAACATCATAAGGGTTCCACCTTTAATAAAATCCAAGAAAGTACCAAAAAATTTTCTCCATGCTCTACATGAAGTCTCCCTATTAAATAAAATTAAATATATATAAACTAAAAATTAAGAAAATATATTGAAGATATTATATGAATATTTTTAATCCAACCTGAAATCAAATAATACACAAATCCCAACACCAAATAAACCACAATCACTAGAAGATTCAAATAAGTGTAATTATTAGGCTCCAACACGGCACCAATGATGAAGTGAAACAACATTACCCTTTGTGAATCTTTATATCTAATCATGATAAAGGTATCAAAATCCATCCTCCAACCCAATAGAATCCTACCTTCGATAATGACATTATACCAAAGGATGAATTCATTCATCAACCTAGTGAAAACCTAGTTACTAAATCATGTAACTCAAATATGGAAATATTCTAATTCATTCCTTCTCCATCATGAAAATAGGGAATCAAAGCAAATTGAATTAGTCTAATTCATCCAAATTCAACCCAAATAAATAGAGTATGTCACTATCCCTAAATCTAGTTTTGAACTTGTTGTTGAAATAATTATAAATCTATAATTATAAACAAACTACATTTCTATTGGGAATCATTGCAGCCTTAAAAATTTAGAATAATAAATTTCACTCTAGTAAAATTCTTTTTTTGGAAAAAGATGAAACAAATAAAGAAAGATAATTATTAAGGATGTGTTCAATTCTTAGAGATTCCACAAAATCAAAACCCAAAAACTAAAATTAGGGTTTACCTGATATGAATCTGGAACCAAGTGACGGATCAGGAGGTGGAGTCAGATGTGAAATACTTACCCTATGGGGATGGATATGATTAGAGGCAATGTCTAGATTGGGGGTGATGGTTGAGTGGGGTGGTAGTGGCTCTGGAAGGGGGTGCAAAAATCGAGTAAGGGAGAGAACACATGGACAGTCGACAACATCAGAGGATCTGATAATAAGTATGGTGAGGGTGAGGTGAGGGGTGGGTGAAAAGAAGAAGATGATAAGAGTGAAATAAGAAAGGGGTTGATAGGCAGTATATGTATTTTTTGGGGGTTTGGTGACCACCATTAGTGGTCACTAATACTTAGCTATAGCGACCACCTATGTTGGTCACCCATTTCAGCGAGAAAAAAAGACCAATTATATAGTAGTGTTCATTCCTCCAATGGTAATTCTTCAATAATTTATTCATCTTCTATATTGAGTTATACATCTCTTGAATCATTATCTTGATTCCATTTCTATATTTCCTTTTCATCATAGATGACATATCAACTAAATATAATTTTCTTATTAATGGAGTTTTATAAGTGATATTCCATTGCTCGATCTTCGTATCTCATAAGGACACACTTTACTCCTTTATCCTTGAGATTTTCCTTAATCCTATCCTCAATATTTATTCTTATTTCCTCTATGATCCTAACATATGAAATGAAAGAAAAAACTCTAAAATGTATTACACATGGCTTATGAGTGGTCCATGATTCAAGCGATGTCTTTCCTTGGTGGGCTTGTGTAGGGTGAGGCTATGATTGGTAGGGATTCACTCGATGAGGCTCATCCGGTAAAGATGATAGTAGGTGTACAGGCTTGAGGACCTCTTCATGCACAGTAGAAACTGTCTCTACTTTCACAAACCTTATCATGGGATCTTAAAGAGCTAATGGGAATGACTATTGTCTAGTCTGCTGTAAGGATTCTTCTATAACTGATCCTTTTTGGAAAATTCCTAAAATATACTTAGGTAGTTTAGGGAGATAAGGGTAGAAACTATCTCATTCTTGACTTTATCCATGCACATAATGAGTAGCTATTCCTGAGATGGTGGCATATCAATCGAGTATTTGATTCCCTTCCATCAGGTGATAAATTCGGTGACTTGCTCATCATGCCTCTATATATATTTGAAGAGGTCAGTGATGTTATTCTTGTATGTGGTGGTGATGAACTAGTAGAGTAACTATCATCGAATATCCTCCCAGATGATAATATACCCTATGGGCAGCTGGTTGTACCAAATAAACATAGTACCTTCTGGAGTCTGGATAAATCATCAGAGATCAGAGGCCTCCTATTGTTATGGAGTTCCCAACATTGGACTACACCATGATGATAAGTGGTTCATATGTTTTATCGGGTCAACCATTCTATTAAATGAGATGAATCTAGGGTTACCAAAATTTTGGGATACTCGTACATGGTCCACCCATGTCGGATATGGCTTTCCTTCAGGTAGGATTTCTACATGTTGTGTTTTCAAAGCCTCAAGATGAGAAACAATAACATCTATCATGTCATCTTAGTGAGGTTTTGTGGCCACCAACATATTGATAGGCTCATCTACTTGAGGAGAATCATTAACTTGATCCAGATTTGGATAATCATTCTACTCAAGCATGGTTGGTGACTCGTATCTTGTTCTTTTTCTATATCCTCTATCCTCTACGCTAACCAGATGCATGGGACCACCAATTTTGAATTGGGGTGTTTGGATGAGGAGGATAAAGTGTCCCACTAGAGGAGAGATAGGGTCCCTTATGGTATTATTAGGGTCTAAGTGTTGCTCAACAATGAGAGAAATGGTGATCCTTTTATACCCCTTGATCTCTTGAATCAAGGAACCTATCTTGATATTTGACTCTAATTTTGGAGAAACCTTATATGGGTTGAAGGGTTTTGAATGTCCATTTCCTTTGTTAATATACTGGTGATCATGTAGTAACATCTCATTTTGGGGAATCCTAAGGCCCAGTGCCTATCTCTACTGACGAGTAAGGATGTTTGTCGAGGGGTCTGCCTGGTACTGTGTCGCCCCTTGAGGTAGGTTTTACCTATTTTACCTTACTTTAGTATACCTATTCCTCTGATCCTTTGACAGGTCAATGGTGACCACATTCATTGTGTTGATAATCAGTGGGGAACCCTCACTATTGGTGGGTAGGCCGGATTTTCAGTCTTTTCACTATTGCATGATAGGGATGAAATGGAGGGTAGTATTCTTCCCTTAGCCACTAACATGCACATATGAATATTCATATTTCATGACTTTGAGGTGTAGAGTGAGTCTCTTAACATAGGTTTACTGTAGAGTCTAGCAGTATTCATATGAATCATGATTTTGAGCTACTGAAAGTAGTGTGATATAAACCTTCTTGCACTACTGATTAACAGTGTTGAGGTACACATGGATCTCTGGGTAGGTTAGCTTATGATCACAGAGGTAGTGTAATGACGCCCAAATAATCTGGTAGATACACATTACCTGACCCTCGGTTAGGGACTCTGAAATGAAAAAAAATCTAGAGCTTCATGTGGCTAGAACATAAGTAATAGTTGGTCAATGTCCACAAGCTCCCATAGGTCCTCTTGCTCTGGGGAAGAGTCTTACTCTATGTCTACCCAAGACCTGATTAGAATAGGCCTAGATAAGAGTGGTGACACTAACATTGACCTTTTTAGAGATAATCCACTAGAATAGGGGGACTATAGGGGTCAAGTATCTACTACATGAAGGGATGCCTCTTGTGAGTAGAACTATCTTCAAGATCATATCCTTGTAGAATGGGTGTTTACTAATGACGCAGACGATAGGTTGTAAGAATCTATTTGGGGATCAGTGGAGCACTCACCATCATCTGAGGGTAACCCAGACCCTAGAATCTCCCCAACTTCTTGTGTAGAGGTAGAGAGGAGGAAAATTTGTGGTGATGGTGAAATTTGCACTACAAGTCCTTAGAAGGAGACCAACACATCCTCCATGTGAAGGTATCCATATAGGGATATGGGGATCTTATGGAACTAAGAATTAATGATTATAAGCCTCAATTATTGGGTTTCTACCCTATAATCTATAAATTTGGGTGAAGCTTCCCTCATTGAGTCATTCGTTACTTCGGAATATGAGAGGTCGATGATGACATAATACTTCATAGGGTTCAACCTCTGACAGTGTGGTATTTCTCTAAGAAAATATTGCTGAGAGTCACTCGAGTTACCCCTTTTGGGTTTCATCCTGAGCTATGGGAATGGATCCTGTCACGGGAACGGCCCATGTGATGGGTGTTCTCTCTCATACCTTGGGACAGTTCTTCATAGTACGGCATGACATCAGCATGGAGAGGACCTCCATGCTGGTTGGTAGTGTTGTGGGGAGGACCTCCTCACTGGTTGATGATAGTATTGGGAGGACATCTATGCTGGTTGATACCAGTACGGGGAGTACCTATACACTAGTTGTTGGTGGCATGGGGCAGACCTCCATTTTGGCTAATGGTGGTTTAGGGGAGACCTCTGTATTGGTTTTCCTCTTCACACGATGACCCATAAGGCTAATGATGGTGCCAGTGATTTATATAGTCAACCTGGTCTTCCTATGAGGTGATTGGGGTATCAATCCTAAGAAGGTGAAGATGAATCCCCATTCACTTGTTGAAAGATATTATAGGATGCACTGGTGGTGGTAGGGGGCACTGTATTTTTAGAATATTCCTATTGTTAAGAAGCATTCTAGGTCTGCCCCTAACATCGGTATCAGGAGTTCTAGACCGGGGTCAATAGAGCAAAGAAGGGGTCAACCTTCTCTTCAGCCTAATGGATAGGTTGGTGCTTGTATTAGCTTGGCCTAGTGGTATCCCTCCTTATAAGCTCCTGAGCATTGATCTATGCAGGTTTGGATCAAAAATACCCTAAATCCTTGATATAGGAGAGTGAGCTATAAAAGTGCTATGGGAAGAGGCTCTAGAAGTATCTTTTCATTATAATGGGGTGGTGTTTTCCCCTATTCATCCCTCGGGGGAAGTGTTTTTTTCAAGACACTGATGCCTCTAGGTCTTAGCGGGTCATCTCCCAAGTGGAAATGAATTCTTTCTGTTTATATTGTCAAATAAAGGCATAAATCACCCTCCTATGGTTGATATTAAAGGGTGATATGGGGTGTGGGAACCTAGAAGATAAAGGTGATGTACAATTTGTGGTAGGTATATCATTATGTGTGATTGTCTCACCAACATTCCTCCTCCCCTATGCCTGTTGGTGATAAGTCACTAGATTCTTGTATCTTGAGTCTTGTAAAGTATATGGATTTAGCCATCGGTATGGGTATAGTGAAAGTGTTTCTAAATTACATAATGTCTTGCATTCTTTCAAAAGTATATAATTATTACATGATGACAGTTTCATAGACCAAGGACTCCCAAAATTATCTTCCCCAAGTCATAGGTGAGTTTCATGTTGTTCCCACTACTTTCTTGGTGGGACCTTGTGTCGAATATCAGGATACGGTAACATGTAAATCCATCAATTCCCCAAATGATACTTGTACTAATATTTTAGGAGAGTTGTTTCACATCAAATTCATCATTTTTTTGACTCTTTCTTCAGGGCCATTGTGTCGCATGCACGCCTTCCTATTGCCCCATATTCCCACTTTCCAAAGTTGGGTGGTTTCCATCACTTTAATCGGTAATTTATTCTCCTTAATCAAAATGGGATGATGGTATGATGGTTCCTCCTTCCTCATATTCCTCCTTGGAGCTCATCACCTAGTTCGGGTCTCCCACATAGATTTATGTTGTTTTCTTGAAACTCATTATCAATTCCATCTCTAGGTGGATACTGATTAATTATGTTGATTCTATCTCGATAGGGTGTCAACCTTCAGTCAACGTAGTTAGTAATGTTGGGAATGTTGGTCATGTCTGGACATTGGGTAGGTTGGGAACCTATAAATTCTTCCTCCTGTGAGGGAATATCATGTGTGAGGAATCTTAGGCATGGAACCTAAGACATATTGTTACATTCACGAGGTAATTGACACCAGTGGCGTAAGTATTATGAGGATTTTTACCTCAGATATCCCATTTTTATTTTATGGGTTAGGTATTTTAGATCAGGTCATAAGTTTAATGTCTTTTGGACATGGTTGTTCACACATTTAATATCTTATGGAGATAGATGGTGGAGTGTGTCCCCCCAAGGTAAAAGATTCCACACTTGGATGATGGAGTGTGTCCCCCTAAGGGGGATAATTGCACACATGGATGAAGGAGTTTTCCCCCCAAAAGGGGATGATTTCACACTAAGATGTGGAGTTTTTCCCCTAACACCACTATAGATATGGCCTTTAAAAACACACGGAAAGAGTATTTACAATGCTAAAAAATCATAGATAATCGAAGAGCTATTAAAAGGGGGTCTATTTTATCACCTCTCAAAAAATTGATGAAGGAACCTTTTATCAGTGCTAATAAAATCACTAATAAAAGGGTCCTTTATCATCACTTTTTAAAAAGTGCTGATAAAAGTCAAAAACTAATTTTTTTTAAAAAATAATGCTTCTGAAAATAGGAGGGTGAACCACCCCCTTTTAACAATGCTTGACCCCCATCTCCCTTTTAACAATGCTCATCTAGCATCTCCACCCCTTTAATAGTTCTAGGTATCCCCTCTCCCATTTAACAGTGCTATGAATCTGCTTCACCCACCCACATGTAAGCCTGCCTTTGCTAAATTTTGATCCCTAGACCTCCCCCTCATACTCCAGTTCCTTTTCCACTCCACCATATTGTTTTGTTCTGTAATTTATGATATATCTATATATTTATATATATTGTTACATTTTTTATCCATATATTTATATATAAATATATATATATTTAAATATATACATATATATAATATGTTTTTTGTGTGTGTGTTTATACATACAAACATAAATATATACGTGTGTGTGTGTGTGCATTTATAAATATAATTATACATATTTATTTTTATTTTTATATATTATATATTAATATTTATATACATATATTATAATATATAGATAAATATATATATGATCATCAATAAACATGCACAAATATATTTATATATATATACATTATATAAACATTAATTGTATATGTATATAAATATTTATAAATTTTTATTTTAAACAAAATGGAAATTATTTTTTATTTAGATAAATTTCATATATTGAGAAATATTTTTTATATGTAAATATTCTTAATTATTTATTTATAAAATTAAACTTTTAAGTGTGAATATATAAAAAAATATGTATATATTGTTATATATTTGATTATAAATAACAGTAAATTGTGAAAAATGAAAATATTTCAAATCCATAATATCAATATGAATGTAATACCCATGAATAAATTTAGTCCCCACAGAAAAATGGCAAAAATACCCCTTTAAAAGTGGCTGAAAATCCATCGAATGTTAAAAAAAATAGGGTACCCTAACTAAAAACTTAGTTTTGGAGGCCTTTTGGGCCTTTTTTGGTCTTAAAAATGTGAAATAGGGTTTCCCTTTATCACTAGGGTGTAGAGATCATCATAGTATTCGATTTGATATGTGGTAGTGCCCAAACGGACACCCGAATCAAAATTTATGGCTGTTTGAAGTTCAAGTTACATTTTCAACTTATTTTCGATCTTTTATTAATTTATAGATTTTTTTTATATTCAAATTGTAATTAAAATACTATTACTTGATAATAATTATCAAAAAAAATAATTATTTTATAATCCATTTTCGTTAATTATCTTATATATTATGTGAAAATTGTCTATTTATCCTTATCTAAAACAAATTTAAAAATATATATATTATATTTATATCAATATAAATATATTTATATATTAATATATTATTTTTAATGAAATATTTTTTTTTTGAAATATACCCTTTATCAACGCTAGTAAAAAACCACTAATAAAGAAGGGTCTTTATCAGCGCTTATAAAAAAGCATTGATAAATGGGGTCCCGTTAACAACACTAAAAAAAGAGCTAATAAAGGGGTACCTTTATCATCGCTAAAAAAAGTGATGATAAAGGGGTACTTTTAACAGTTCTTTTTTTAGCAATGTTAAAAGTACCCTTTATCAGTGTTTTTTTAGTGCTATTAAAGGGTGGTGCTATGTAAATCCATTTTGTGGTAGTGGATGGGGGATGATTTCAAACTTGGACGAGGGAGTTTCCCCCCAAGGGGGTGATTTCACACTTGGATGATGTCTGGATCGAACCTAAGGGAGGTGTCATACATACCCTATTTAAGAGACAGGGATCAAAACTCACATAGTTTGATGCAGCAGTTTAAGGTCATGTGAAAGGACTGGTATGTGTAGTTAAACGTCGTGTGATATGAAAGATCATATCGTATAAGGATCGTCAATGAGGGATGGTGTGGAGCTTACATGTGGAAGCTTCCCAAGAATTGATAAGATAAATGATGATGTGAATGTAGATAACTTGTGGAAGCTTCCCAGGTGGTGGTGTTTCATCATAGGTGTAGAGTTTCTTCCCAAGTGGTGGGAGAACAGTGTGGGGATTACTCATGGAAGCTTCTTGTGATAGGTGATTCATCCCATGGTGGGGAAGGGAGTGGAATCCCATGGTGATCATATATGGGGAATCCTGTATTCATCGCACATGGTAAGGCTACATCTTTACGTCATTTTTTGAGGATGTTATCATGCATCTTAATGTAGTACGACTAGGATGTGGAGCTGGGTAGTTTTATGTCTTCCAGCTCAAACGTGGATGTGGATTACACCCTGATGGAGACTATGTCATGGTGAGAGGAATATTCTTCAAAAGGAATCTCTAATAAGATAGGTAAGTTGTTTCCCTCAGTGACACCACCTTTAGAACTTATGTTTCCATCACTCATGTGCCTCTAAGAGGGACGTGGCATAGACACTGCTGATGAGGAGTGGAAATATGAAGACCCAACATTAAGGTACTTATGATTAGGATCAAAATGTATTAGGGTACCTATGTTTAGGAGAAAAATGTATGCTAATGGGTGTACTGGAAGCATAGGGGACATAAAGTTAGGGACCAAGAATTTATTGCGTGTAACTTTATTGTATTACTCAGAAATAGAGTTGTGTGAGTTATAAGATCTAGCACAAGTACAACACATGGATTTTGGGGGCATAGGTGCACATAAGATTTGGAGTTGCATGCAGATCAGGGTTTCCAGAATGCTACTTCTCTTACACAAAAAAAAGGTTTCACAAAGGATACTTCTCTTGCAAAAAACAAGGTTGCGCACTTCCAAGGTGTGAGGTTACATTCTATTTATAGCCAAAATTAGTGGTTGGCATCATAAAACTCCACTGTAGTGTGGAATAGGGTTGTGTGCTTCCCAGTCCTTTTCCATTTGGGAATGACCATGCAACCTTTTTCATTTGATGTCACCTTTCACACACAAATATTTTTTCATGAAAATGAAGTTTTTTCATTAAAGTGTTCCTTTTTTCACATATATCACTACCTTTAGAGGCAACCTTGTGGTCTCTTTTTGTTATCACGGTTTCCCTGTCACTAAAGGGAAATAGTGACCACTAATAGCGACTGCTATAGGTGGTCCCCAAATAACTGTGTGGGCAGTCACTGGGGAGAGTTTTAGCGACTGTGATAGGAGGTCGCTAATGGTCCTCAAATAATAATTGTATTAGCAACCTCCATAGGCGGTCACTAATGGTCCGAGATAAAAATGGATTAGCAGCTGCTAGAGGTGGCTGCTAGTCTACAGTTTTTTTAAAATATATAACATTTTATTATCCCCTACATAAAAAATAGTCAGAAAAATAATTTTTTAGATATATCCATCTAGATAAAATTCATATCATTCTTGAATAAACACAGAAACAGTAAAAAAGTAGTTTCATTATTATTATATCTTGATTAACCATAAAAAGAATGTTATATGTATCCAAATAAAAACCATACCTTTCTATCTATTCTAACACTCCTTTCATCCTCCATTCTCTAGGAATACAAAAAACAACAAAAAAGTAGTGTCATGTTATTATATCTTGAATAACCATAAAAAATAATGCTATAATCATCCAAAGAAAAAACATACGTTTCTATCTCTTCTAACACTATACATGCATCCTCCATTATCTAAGCATTACATAACCATGTAAATTGATAATTAAAGGTAATAATATTTGGAGAGATATTATTCAACCTCATATACTGTCAAAAATTGATATAATCCTTCAAATTATACAACTTTGGACAGAATCATTATGAGTTTTCTACTTTGAAAGAACAAAGGTTTATAAGAGAGGCTAATGAAAACAATATCATAACACAATGTAACTAAGAAACCCCACCAAATAGATGAAACAAGATAAAAATATTATAATATAAATATACCTTGACCTAACCCCCTTACTGGGTTTTAGACTCGCATACTTTATGGTGCCGATCTTCCAAATCCATAATCTTCAAGATTTAGCTGTTTTATCTAGGTCTGGCACCTCTATCCATGTTTGGAGATGCGGACTAAGCCTAATGAAATCTAATACCATTATTGTCTAAGTCCAATTGAGTTTTCTTGCTTCAATTTTTATGATCAAGTCCAATGTGGTCAAGATTCATCAAACTCTTGGTTCAAGAACGTGATTTCATACTACCTCCTGATTCACTAAACATGTGGATTGCCTCCCTCATTCTTCTTTATTTCATCAAACCAATCATTATAGGCTTAAGTCAACTCTTCCACATGGTATACAATGACATAACATTTCTTTTCAAATCTCCCAATTTCATTGTTCATATAAATATGGTTCCAAATGAACTACATAGTGAATAGGCTCTAAAAAATGTAAGAATAAAAAAATACAATGAATGCATTAAAAAAAGGAATATATATATATATAATAGTCCTGAAATTACCTATCGGGTACTCTTTTGATAAATTTGGAGTCAATGTTATAATTTCATAGTGAACCTATCAAATGGAGAGATCACATGTAGTTAACATTTAGAGTCAATACATAAAAAAGGTATAATTAATAATTAATGGTAAATGTTGAATGAAATGTTAAAAATAAACTAAAATTCATCATAAAAATATAACTAAATGTTTAAAAACATGTATAAGTGGTGGGTATGTTTTTCAACATTGACATTTTCCATTGTGATCGTGATTCATTACCACTATCTTTGTGGAAAAATAAAAAAAATAAAAACATACTCTAATAAAGATGAATTTATATGAATGGTTATGAATATTAAGAAGTGATCTAGGAAACAATAAACCACATACTTCAAATAAAATAAAAGTAAAAATAGAGTAACCTCTATTAACATTAAAATAAAACAATGACAATATTAGCAAGGGCACCGATGGATTTATAATCTAGAAATCAAATAGTTAGTTATAGGATAACCAATACATTACAATAAAATTAATGCATTAAAATTAATTAAAATATAATAAATGTGAAATTAATTATCAAGTACTCTTATGAAAATTTTAGAGTTGATATTATAATAACCTATAGTTAACTTGTCAAAAGGATATATCACATGTATTCCACATTAAGAGAGTCAATACATAAACAAAAAATAGAATTAATAATTTAAAAAAATGTGTGCAGTGAACATACAAGTAAAACAATACATTACAATATAATGAATTAATTAAAAGGAATAAGTATATAAAATATGTGAAATTACCTAAAAAGTACTCTTATGAAAGGTAAAAAACTTCATGAAACTTATATGAATCTAATTCCCACAATTACCTTGAAAACTGTCTAAATATGATACTTTAAACAATGTTAGAAATGGAAAAAATAACCTCTTATTTATCAATAATGAAGAAAATGATAAATTTAAAAACAAAAGGGGTTCATATTGACCCATTTATTAGAATGAAAATAGGGAAATATTGGTAATGATGCATATGGGTTGATTTCTTGAAAACCGAAAGTGAAAAACTTCATAGATATGTTAATAAATTATTTAATATTAAAATTAAAAATGTATTTGATGTAATGATGAAATAAAATACTTGTGAGATAATAATTGAATTGAAAAAGACTTGGCACCCTATATGTTAGGATTTAATATCCTTAGAATGGGGTATGAGTGTAATAATCCATGTTTTGAACCAGAAAAAAATTCAAAAGTTTTTGAAATTTTCATTTACTAAATGAGTCAAATTTAAACCCGAGCTTTGGAATGAAGTTCCTAGAGTTGTAAACTTTCAAGGTGATTTTTTTGGAATTGGGAAAATTCTCGAGAAGTTTTTTGGGTGGCTCGAGGAGTTTTGGGAGCGCTAGACCTAGAAACTCAAGGTTCTAAAGGGTCTGCATTAGGTGCACGGTTTGTCTAAAACTGTGTGGCCCATTGAAGGAAACCATGTGGATTATTTCTCATGGATAGAGGTTGTCACATGGGTTGTACATAGATTTCCAAACTATGCACCTAGCCCACGCAGTTAGTGGCTTTTTAAAGTACCTAAGAACTATTCACCTCATGGTTGGTGCATGGTTTCTAAATCGTGCTGCCAACCCGTGCGGGGTACCCGAGGTTCCCAGTAAAGGGTATAAGATTGGCGCATGGTTTTTCAAACCATGCATCCCAAACCATGAATGATAACAAATTTTAAAAAAACAAATTAATTTAAATTAAATTAAAATAAAAATAAAACAAACTTAACCCTCAGACCTCTCCCTCTCCATACCCACATGACACACACCTCTTAGGGAGTTCCCCTTTGACGAGTGATGAATCCTTCTATGGTTGTCTTTTTCTTTAGATTCTTTGCATATTCTGCCAAGGTATGCCCCCTCCTTCCCTCTCATTATTGTTTCTAGCCTTTTTTCAGCCTATTAGTTACTCGGTGAGGTTTGACCAAACCCTAGGGTTATGGCTAAGCATATTTTCAGTTTCTTATTCAGTATTAGGGCATGTGAATGATCTCTCGAGGTGTGCTCGTGCATGTTCCGGAAACTGTTGTTGAAGGTGAAGTGGTTCGGGTTGATTCAGTTCACCACCACCATTTGAGGTAAAGTTTTGTACCCAATATTTGGTTTCTCCCTTATTATATGACGTCCTTTGGGTGTTTTAAGGTTTCTATTATTTATCTTGTAGTGTGTCAGACCCTGTCGTGTGGTTTTGAGCCACCGAGTCTAAGGCGACTTGCCTATGTATGCATAGGTAAATATATATATATAGGTTCCCCTATTATGTGTATATTTATCCATGGTAGTGAATATATATTTATGGTGCTAGGTGTGACTATTTATATATATATAAATTCATAAGTAGGTGAGTGGATATGGGTATATTCATATAAGAATATATGTAAGGATCCCCTTTCACATGTTCATGTTCATGTCCATGCAGATGTGTGAATAGGGGCTAGGTGTCCATATATGTATGTGAAGGTGTATATGCTCAGTGGGGGGTAACAGTAGCTTCTAGTTAGAAAGATCCAAGATCCAAAATTTTCAGTTTGGTTCTACCATGAGGTAGGGACCCTATCCTGTGCCTTTAAATTAAAAATGCATCTTATTTATTTGAATCACTTGTAGTTTATTGTTGTTTATATTTACTGTATTTTTTTGTCTTGAGTTATTCTTATTTCTTAATGCCTTGTCTAGACAAATGGAATTCTTGTTCATGGCCCCTTTGGTTTTTATAATTGAGTTTTCCTCTGTAAAATCATAAATGTTCCATTTACTATAGCACCTCATAAGTGCTCGTTTGACACCCTTATGTGTAACTGACTTTTGACTATAGTTTCTTCTAAGGGATTGGCTTGTCTTTTAAGTTTAATATCCCTTGTCTCATGTGTATTTTAATGAACCCAAGTCTCCCAAATGATGTTTGGTCTCTCTAGTCTTGTAGTTGCCAATGTGGGCATGTGACTATTTTCCAGAACACTCATCCTTCAGCTTGTAACCTATAAATGGAATTTTCATGCTTAAGCAGCAGGAATGAGTTGATTTGAGTAGGATGGTTCACATATAATGAATTATTTATATTGGAATGAATTAAGAAAAATTGAAATATTTAGGATGGTTTAGCCCATGCCTCTTATTTATGATTTATAATTCACCATATGTCAATTGAAACAATATAAATGAAATTGGAAGTGGTTAATGGCTTGTATGAGAGGCTTTGCCTCATGCTTGAAAATGAGTATGTAACCATGTCATTTTAAATGCTTGAGTTTTTATGCCTTAAGTAAACCTATGATAAATGAATGTTCCTATTATATGGACATGTTGATATTGTATATTGAACTATATGTTTATGGGTGGGATCTAGTTTTACCCCATTCTAATTATGTATTCTTATGTGTGGGGGGTAGTTTTTACCCCATTTCGGTTATGTATGTTTATGGGTGGGAGGTAGTTTTACCCCATGCCTAGTTATGTATGCTTATGGGTGGGAGGCATTTTTACCCCATGATAGTTACATATATATATATATACATTATGGGTGGTAGTAATTCTCACCCCACACCACTTATGATTTCAATATGTAAAGATTCATACATACCAAGAGACTAAGGGATCTTGGTATTGGGTTAGTGGAAGATTGTGAGAGATCCCCAAGAATTGGATGGTTATGGTATCTCCCGATCCACCCCAACTTAAATATAATGATTGGAGGTCAAGAGACTAAGGGATCATGGACCTGGGTTAGGGGAAGATAGTGAGAGATCCCCTAGAATTATATGGGGGTGGTATATCCCGATCCTCCCCAAAATATATCCATATTTTACCTATATAATATATATATATATATATATATAATAGACATAATCAAACATACCAGCCATGGGATGAAGCAGGTATTTCCATCAGGTGTCCCTTAGGAACCTGGACAGGTGTTTATTTATTTATGCAGTTCTGTTTTTAAATTCTATATATCTGCACACTATTTAATTTACATTTCACTATTTGGATTGGCCTTGACACCATGGGTGTCAGCCTACTGAGATTTCATCTTACACCCTACTCGGGTACCCTTGGTACCCGATCAGACCTTATAATTGTAGGACCTAGGTTGATTGTTGTGTTGCTTGGACCTGGGAGTTAGGATAATAGGACCATGCTAGAGCTCAAGATGCTCATGGAGATCACCCTTGGGGATTTGATTTCTTTTCCTTATTTTTGTATTATATTGAAAAACATGTTTTACTATTTAATTCTTTCAGATATGTATCATTACCATGTCATGAATTCATCTGTTCTATAATCTATCGTTGGAAAATTTTATTGAATTGAATATATTATTCTTCCACTACTCTGTTGTCTATTTATCTACTTCTTCTATTGTTGTCTTCTATTTATGTACTTTCATACTACTATGAAATCTCTAATTTGATGGTATAGTCTCCACACTATCACATCCTGAGACCCTCGCTGCTAGTCGAAAGCCTCTGTCGTATAGGGAGATGCACTTAAGGCCATGTGACCCATAGGTCCGGCTACCAATTCAATGGTAAGTCGGGTCTGGAAATTGAAAATTGGTATCTGAGCATAAATATTTCCTTTGTCTTATTATTTTGGGTTGGTAGATAGGAGATTAAAATTTTGTCGGTGCTTGGTTAATAATCATGCTTGGGACTGATCAATACACGTATGGTAAATGAACAAGTGACCAAGGATGGGATTTATTTATATGTTTTTTATATTACAGTTTATTAATATTTCACCTTGAGTAACTGAAGTTTTTTGCTGCTTATGATTTATGAAATTTATGAAATTTCACCCTTATCCTAGTATAGAAAGGAGTTTGCATTAAATTAATCATATTAGGTACATAATAATTAACATGGCATGTATATTCCATGTCATTTAGTTGCATCTATAGGGTTGCCTACTGATTTGAAATGTGTTCCTTGAATGATATACCATGTTTAGGTATTTATTAGCAGGCCTTTTTAGATAACATGTTTCGGTGATATATTTAACATGATTGGGTGATAATATACCATTATTCTTGTCTTGATTATGTTTCATGCTCCTGAGTTATAGTATGCTTCTATGTTTATTGATTATGATGGCATGTTTTTCTTTGGTTATATATAGGTTGTTTTATAGGATACAAATATATGGGTTGTGAATTAATGGGAACTATTTTTCTCATGTGATGTGTATGGGTTCCTTATAATAAGGAAATGGTAACCCACATATTCAAACTATCTTGAGCTTATATAAATTTTAGATAAATTTTTTATAATGTGAAGGTTGCTAAATTAATATACTAAAGTGAATTGATTTTGATTAAAGGGAACCAAATTCCAAATTGTAAAGTTTATGGGCACTTTACAGTTTGGTATATGGCCACCCAGATGACTAGATCGTTATATTTGATCATGTTAAATTATGAAATGTAATTTTTTCGATAAATAAGAGCCAATTTTCAATCCATGGAGTGTATAGGAGCTTCATGAATTGGGAAATGGAAAACTATTTTAAATGTAATGACCATGATATGTTTGAAATGATTATAAATGTGAAAGATATTTAATTTTTATCTTAAGTGAACTGGTTATCTTTTAAAATGAAACTGGACCCAAGTAGTTCAGTAGGGGAATGTTTTTATGAGATGTCCCATTTGATTTTTTTAACTTTAATGTTTTGAATTGTTGTTTTGGGTTACATTTAGATGAACCCAAGTTCGCTTAGTGGGCCCCTTATAGGTCACCTTAATTATCAAAAAGGAATTTAGATGCTAAATTTCCTATTTATGATGGGATGTCTAAAAACGTTTAGAGTTTTAAAAGTGATTTTTGTGAAACTTTCTAGTTTTATTTGATGTGTTAGTTGAGTATTTTAAATGGTTAGAGTTTAAAATTTGATTAAATATAAAGGTATTTTAAATGGAACCTGTAGTGGTGTCCTTTGTTTAAAAACTCTCGTGTAAGGGTAGTTTAATTTTCTCCATGAGTTTCCTTAGAATGGAATTGTATGTGTTTTTCATAGGCCTTCTCATGTTTATCAATGAATTAAATGTTAGTCTCTGGAGATTGTGACTTTTTTTTGGAATGAACAAATGCTTGGGTCAATGCTTGTTCTTTATAAGGGGCTAGTCGTGGATAGTATCACCCTTAAAGTTTAAATTCCTTTCTAATGATTGTGAGTTTTATGATATTTGGTGTCATTTGGGTGTCTTTGTCCCTAGTAGTACTTTGAGTTTCTAATTATTCCCTTGTTCGGATGGGTGGTCTTTTTTTGGCCTTTTTATGGGCTTGAGTATCGGGAAATGCTCAGTTTTCAGTTGGTTAGATGTGCATCAGGCATGGTCTGTTTCTTTGTAGTTTATTTGACCTTTTCTTCTTCCTTAGTAATGGAAAACTTGGTATGTTTTTGTCCATGTTAATGGTAGTATGAGTAAATACAACTCTGAAATAAATCTCTTGTGCTGTTTAGTACGGTCTCAGGTCATCTCAAAGTAGAGTGACCTGAGCGTTAAAGAATCAAGTTGTCCTAATACTTGGGATGGAGTTTCTAAAGACTTAGGTGTTTTGAAATGTCGGTCTCATTGGTTTGGATTTCTTTAAATGATTTAATAAACATGAATGTGTCTTATAAGAGAAACACATGTATGGTTAAGGTGTCTTGGTCTAGTGTGCTTGTGAGTAGCTAGTTTTATTTTCCTTGAAACTAGGACACTTCTAAGGTACGGAGAATCATGTCGAATCTAGTAAATGTGGGCTTCCAAGTAGAAGGTACACTACCTGAAATTCCTTTTAGGAATGTTTGGTCATGTTTTGATGCCTTTGAGTCTTGTGAGTCTTAAATCATGTTGACGTATCGATAGGTGAAGTTGAGTTTCTTTCCATTCAAGTCGACCAGTGGTGGTTCGACCTTTCTTTCTTCTAGTAGTCGGGTATGTTTGATTGGAAAACTTTTGAATACACTTAGTGTATTATTCTTAGTGAAAATCATGTCCCCTATCTTGATTTATTCCTAGATATACTTAGAGAATATTGGTCTTAGGCCATGCTAAAGCTTTAAAAGTTTTCCAGCTTGTTGGGTGGTTATCTTTCGGTGTTCCACGCTGAATGTGTGGTTTCCTTTATGGTCCCATAATGTCACTAAGAGTTGGGTATGAGATTCAGTGAATTTTATCATGATAAATTATAGGTTCCTTTGAGGAAGGTGCATAATTATATTGAAATACACTAGCTATCTAAGTTGGGAATTTTGAGAATAGTAAGTCGGCCAGAGAGGCTCAACTTGTTATCCCTCTTTCCAAGGTGTATGATCAGTGAGGGACTATCTCTGACAAATCATCAGGTGGAGGTAAGTGTGGTTTGTGTCGACCAATGATTTTCATGAACAACTAGAATGACTTGGGCTTTGAGTACAATGGAGTATTGACTATTTGTTAAGTTCAAGTCACACTGGGAGCATCGTTAAAATTCTTAGAGCATGCCTTGAAAAGGAATTTCCAATGGTGGGTTGAACCATGGTTTGGAATTGGTTGCTTAATGTTAAAGACTAAGGTGGGAAGTACCTTTGGCCAGATTCTTATCAAGATGAAGATAGGATCATTTCTCTAACTAAGTGAGCTCAGATAGGCTCTGTTTGGGTCTTTAGTTTGGATAGCGAGTATTGGCTTGAGTTTTTGTAGCTTAAGTCTCATGTGCTAAAATAATGCTTGAAGTTTCATTGGGCGTTCAGAACTACAACATGAACATTTGAACGAAGCTTCACAACACTTGTAGGTTAGGTGATGTTTACATTATTCCTGAAGGATTCTCAACAATGAGAAGTTCTAAGTGGGAAGGTTGTAACGATTTGTGTTTTGAACCAGATGAAAATCCAAAAGTTTTTAACTTTTCATTTACTGGATGGGACAAATTTAAAATCGAGCTTCAGAATGAAGTGCCTAGAATTATAACCTTTTAAGGTGATATTTTTGGACTTGGGTGAAGGCCTGCAAAGTTTTTTAGGTGGATTGAGAAGTTTTAAGAGTGAGGGAACTAGACACTCAAGGTTTTAAAGGGTCTTCACTAGGCACACTGTTTTTTGTAAACTGTGCGGCCCATTGTAAGAAATTGTGTGGCTTATTTCTAGTGTACATAGGCTATCTCATGGGTTGTTCATGGTTTGTAAAACCTTGCGCCTAGCCTACACACTTAGTGGATTTGGACAGTACCTAAGCACTATTCACCACATGGTTAGCACAAGGTTTCAAAACCTTATGGCTAGCCCGTACGGGGTGCCTCAGGTGCCCAGTAAAGGGAGCATGGTTGGTGCATTTTTTCCCAAACCATGTGGCCCAAACCATGTGCAGTACCTAGTTTTAAAAAATAATTAAAATTAAATAAAAATAAAAATAAAAAAAACTTAACCCTCACACCTCTCCCTCTCCATACCCTCATGACGTAGCCCTCCCAATGAATTCCCCTTCGACACACAATGGATCCCTCTCTTGCCCCCCTATTCGATTGTCATTTTCTTTTGATTCTTCATTCGATCCACCAAGGTAGTCCTCTTGCCTCCCTCTCTTTCTTGTTTCCGGCCATTTTTTGGTCTATTCATCACTCGGTGAGGTTCAGTCGAACCCTAGGGTTAGGGATAACCAATTTTTTTGTTTCTTCTCCAGTATTAGTGTGTGTGAATGGTCTCTCAGGGTGTACTCGTGCATGTTTTGGAAACCACTACCAAATTCAAAGAAGTTCATATTGATTTGGTTCACCGCCTCCATCCAAGGTAAAGTTTTGTACCCATTTCTTGTTTCTTCCCTTATTATATGGAGTCCTTTGGGTGTTTTAATGCTTCTAGTATTTATCTTCTAGTGTGTTGGACCGTATCATGTTGTTTTGAGTCATCAAGTCTTAGGAGACTTCCCCACATATGCATAATATATATATATATATATAGGTTCCTCTGATCTGTGTATATTCATCCATGGTAGTGAATATAAATGTATAGGGATGTGTGTTTCTATGTATATATATATGAAAATACATATGTAGTTGAGTGGAGATGAGTATATGCATATAATCATATCTGTAAGGATCCCCTTGCACCTGTTCATTTCCATACAGATGTGTGCATAGAGGCTAGGTGCCCTTATATGTATATGAAGGTGCATATGCTCAGTGGGGGTAGCATCTGATTCTAGTTAGAAAGTTACAAGACCTGAAATGTTTAGTTTGGTTCCACCCTAAGGTAGGTTCCCTATCTGGTGCCTTTAAATTAAAAATGCATCTTATTTATTTGAATATCTTGTAATTTATTATTGTTTATCTTTCTTGTCTTTATTTATTGGGTTGATATTATTGCTTAATGCCTTGTCTAGAAAAATGGAATTCTTATTCATGGCCCATTTGGTTTTTCTAATTGAGTATTCCTATATAAAATTATTAATGTTCCATTTACAATATCACCTCTTAAGTGCTCATCTGACACCCTCCAGTATAACTGACTTTTGACCCTGGTTTCTTCTAAGAGTTTGGATTGTATTTTAAGTGGAATAGACCTTATCTCCTGTGTATTTTAATGAACCCAAGGAACCCAAATGGTGTTTGTTCCATCTAGGATTGGAGTTTCCAATGTGGTAATGTGACTATTTTCCATTACACTCATTATTTAGCATGTGACTTGTAAATGGAATTTTCATGCTTAAGCAGCAGGAATGAGTTGATTTGAGTAGGATGGATCACATGTAATGAATTATTTATCTTGGAATGAATTAGGAAAACTTGAAATATTTAGGATGGTTTATCCCATGCCTCTTCTTTATACTTTATAAGTCACCATATGTCAATTTAAACGATATAAAGTAAATTGGAAATGGATAATGGATTGCATGATATGATTTTCCTTATGCTTGAAAATGAGTATGTAACCATGTCATTTTAAATGCTTGAGATGTTATGCCTTAAGTACACCTGTGATAAATAAACATTCCTCTTGTATGGACATGTTGATAATGTATATTGAACTATATGTTTTTGGGTGGGTGGTAGTTTTACCATGTGCCAGTTATTTATGCTTATGGGTGGGAGCCAATTTTACCCCATGCCAATTATGTATGTTTAAGGGTGGGGGTAGTTTTACCCCATTCCAGTTATGTATACTTATGGGTGGGGGGAATTTTTACCCCATTATAGTTATATATATATATATATATATATTACAGATGGGAGGAATTCTTACCCCACACCACTTATGATTTCAATATATAAAGATGATTTCATGCCAAGAGACTAAGGGATCTTTGTATAGGGTTAGGGGCAGACTATAAGAGCTACCTTGGAATTGGATGGTGGTGGTTTATCCTAATACCCCCCAACATAAATCTAATGCTTGGAGGCCAAGATACTAAGCGATGTTAGACTTAGGTTAGGGGAAAACCATGAGAGCTCCCCTTGAATTAGATGACAGAGTTATGTCCCGATCCTCCCCAACATATATCTATCTATTACATATATATATATATATATATATAATTTACATGATCATATATACCGGCCATGGGATGAAGTAGGTATTTTCATCAAGTGTCCCTTAGAAACCTGGAAGGGTGTTTATTTATTTATATAGTTCTATTATTAAATTCTCTATACTTGCACACTGTTTAATTTACATTGCACTGTATGGATTGGGCTTGACACTGTGGGTGTCAGCCTACTAATATTTCATCTTACACCCTTCTCGGGTACCATTGGTACCAGAGTAGACCTTATTATTGCAGGAACTAGGTTTATTGTTGTGTTTCTTGGTCCTGGGATTTAGGTGAAAAGGACTGAGCTAGAGCTCGGGATTCTCATGGAGATCACCCTTAGGGATTTGCTGTCTTTTACATATTTTTGTATTATATTGAAAACCATGTTGTACTACTTACTACTTCCAGATTTTTATCATTACCATGTCATGAATTCATCTATTTTATAAACTAGTATTGGTCACTTTTATTTAATTGAATATATTATTCTTCTGATGCTCTGTTATCTATTTATCTACTAGTTTCATTGTTTTCTTTTATTTATGTATTATCATACCACTATGAAATCTCTGATGTGAGTGTATAGTCTCCCCACTATCACCTCCTGATATCCTAACTTCTAGTATTCAAACTCTGGCATATAGGGAGATGTGCTTGAGTCCATGTGACCCACTAGTCTGGCTACCAGTTCGATGGTGAGTTGGGCCAGGACGTTACACCGAGAAACCAAAATCATTGAGAGTCAAACCTTCCCCACAACCACTGAGTCATTTGAATTAATTTTACTTAGTAGGTTAGATTAAATAATTTAAAAATGAAATATAACTATTAATAAACTAAAAACAATGGAACCATTGGTGTAAATAGTGATAATTCATATTGTTACCAGAAAAGATTACTCCTGAAATAGGAAATAAGTTTTAATATTTAAGAATCCCAAAATCAATGTTCTTGGTAAGGGAATTTCCAATGAATTTATTCACTACAATAGGAAACAAGTTGCCTTCACTCTAGATTTACTAATACTACAAATTAAAGTTTGTGAAAAATCATGAACCTGTGATAATATATTTTAAATATTGATCACTGTGAATTTTTAACTAATAAAAGGTGGTTAAAGGATATTTTAGTACTATAGTTGTTCATATTAGTTTGGCTAAAGTTGTGTTGGATGCAATTTTACCAGTATTGGAATGGTAAGTTTCATAACATGTGTCAACCTACAATAAGAAACATCAAACTAATATAAGAACCATGTAAAAAAATAATGGGAAATAAAGAAATATGGAAGAATGAATATGTACATATGGAAAACCTCATTTTTGGAATGAATATGTACATGAACTAAAATAATATAATAACTATGTAAAAAAATATGTACACATGTCAACCTATAATAAGAAACATAAAAATAATGTATGAAGTATGTAAACAAAATTTAATAAGTATATGTGCATAAGACAAAACTCATTTTTTGAATTCGACAATATGAATAATTGCATCACAATAGAAGAATGAATAATATTTTAAAGAAATAATACATTAAAAATGTCCCCAAAATGAAATAAATATATAAATGTACTTGAAAGAAATACTGGAATGACTTGTTCCTTCTATGTCGATGTTATTATATGATGTTCTCTCTCATTATGAAAAATATTAAGTGGAATTAGTGCATTTAGAGGCTATAAGAATGAAGAAAAATATTAGTAGTTTGTTTCTAAGAACTTATATAAGTTGTATATTAGTGAAACTTCATGGTTAGTATTCATTCTAACTAGTGAAGATCATGATACATAATGTGGACTGCATAGAGTGTGTGGGAAATGAGTTCTAAAATTATTCTATAAATCAAAAATATCATGAAATATTTTATTCACTATAAATCATAAATCTCAAATATATAATATTAAAATAGTGAAAGACCTTGCATTAGAATTGTTGTGTTATTTTGGGTCTAATGTAGTGTGCATCATGGGATCTCTACACTTTGTTTAGTGTTGTATAAACATGAGTTGGTTTTCCTGCACTAATTCCTTACAATCGACCCATAAAATTAAATTATAATATTGTTATTCTAATATGATATTGAATAAAACATGAAATAGAAAATGCCTCTTCATCATGTGCTTAAATATATCCTTGTTAAAATGAATCATGGAACAAGTGATGTGTACATTATTCATTCACATGTTTCCTAATTGAACCAACCAATCTGATGTGATCATGATAACAATTCTTTAAACACAAATTCCAAATGAATTCCTTTGGTCCCAAAAAACACAAGTTTTTTAAAGAAATGAGAATAAAAAAAGAACATATATGTACACAAAACCTATATATATAGATTATATACAAAAAATGTGTGTGTGTTTGTTATAATACATAGATATAGATGTGTGTGTGTGTGCGCGCACGTAGATGTGTGTGTGTGTGTGTTTGTGTTTGTGTTTGTGTAACAGAACACATGCACATATATGTAATGGCAGGAGAAGGTGCTTACCTGAGTATCTCGATCATCGATTGTCACAATAGGTGGGGAGAATTGAAGGAGGAAATGCAATAAAATTGGAGATAAAAATTAGATAATCCCAACCAAATCATGAGAACATTATTACTAGAATAACATCATGGATAAAACTGAACATTAACCATGGGACCATAATTATATAACCCCACAATAAATGGATGTAAATACAAAACACAAACACACACATTTATGAGGAATATATATAAATTTAGTCCCAAGTTTCAAGAAATTGGAATATATATGTTCTATATATATATAATATAAAAGTTGAAAAAAGGGGGAGAAATTGGAATACAACACATATATATATCATGTATATGCAAATATTATATACAGAACACATATATACAGAGCATATATATGTTTCAGTGAGTCGAATTAAGGATTTACCATAGCCACAATCAAAGTTGTATGCCTTTGAAGGGATTTAAAAATTTTTGGATAACAGAGTATATGATTCAAGCTTCATAGGAAGAGAATAAGAATAAAAACTGATAAATAGAGTATGGTTCCCAAAATCAAAACCCTAAAACTGAAATTAGGGTTTACATGATAGTGAAAAAAATCTGAAATTAGGGATTATCTGAGGGGATGGTGATGATCGTAGGTAGTAGTAGGATTGGGGGTGGTGGGAGAGAGGAGCAGCGGTGCCTCCAGCAGGGGGTGCAATGATCGAGTAAGGTGAGACTGCATGAAGGAGAGGGTAGTAGAAATAGGTGAGGTGAGGATGCGTAAGGGAGAGGTCGAGGGAAAATTGTGACAGCCGAGGTGACGGTGGGAGAGGGAGATGGCGGGGGCGATGCGGCAGCAGTGATGTTGAGTTTAGAGGTACACTAATACACATATGCCCTTTAACAGAGTTCAAAAAGGCTTTTAACAATGCTAAAAAAGTGTTTTTAATTGCAATACTGATAAAGGCCTAGCTGGATGCAATGTTCTATTAATATAATAGCATGCCCAGCAAAAACTTGTAATTTCAAACAATTCTATATACATTTAATTGATATCATGAATAAAAAATTTATTCCCATGGTATATACAAAAAAAACTTCTATATGAATTTAAAATAATGTTTTATATAATTACATTTATAATTATCCAACAAACAATTAAAAACATTAATATTTCATCTTTTGACGCCCATGATCCCCTCTCAAAAATGTCCGCTCAGGGTATCAGTTTCCAAAAAAATCATCTTAACTCAAGAAAATGATTATTCCTATATAAGAAAACAAATATTATGATAGTAATACTATAAATAAAAAAATTAAACATCAATATAAATTAATACATTAATAAAATGTTAATATTTAATGAAAAAGACACATTTGGAATTATACCGGTAACATCATACATCATAGAGGTGGGATTTATTACTACATGTCACAAATGAGTTATGTATCATTGTCCTAAAATATTAAAACAATATGAACATTTTTTATCAGTTTTGAGTATGTCACTTGTGCTTTTACTAAAATTAATGTCAATTTTAAATTATGAAACATTTGGAGTTATACTGGTCACACCATGCATCATATTGAGGTGCGGTTTATTCTATCATATCACAAATTACTGGTGGATTGTTTTCCTAAATTATAAAAACAATACGAATGTGTTTTCTGGGTTTTCAGTATGCCAGTTGTGTTCTTTTACTAAAATGTCATTTCAAACTGAAAATATGAATTTTGAGTCAAAATGGTCGCATAATGCGTTAGTTTGATATGAGACTGCTTCAAACACATCAAAAATGACTTATGAATTGTTGTCCTAAATTATCAATACAATTATAGCACATTTTCTTGGTTTTTAGTGACAGAACATTTTGAACTAAAATGTCAATTTTAAATTGATAGTGGACACTTTTAGTCATACCAATCACACCATGCATCAGATTGAGTTTTGGTTGATTCCTACATGTCAAAAATGACTCATGGATCGTTTTCCTAAAGTATAAAAACAATCTAAATGTGTTTTCTTGGTTTTCAATATGTCACTAATTATTTTTAATTAAATTAATGCCAATTTTAAATAAAAAATACACATTTGGAGTTATACCAGTCACATCATGCATCGTATTGAGGTGGGTTTGATTCCTACATGTCAAAAATGAGTTATGGATCATTTTTCTAAAATATCAAAACAATTTGAATGTGTTTGCTAGATTTTGAGTATTTATCCTTTTTTAATAAAATTAATGTCAATTATAAATAATGACACATTTAGAGATATTCCGGTCATATTGTGTGTCAGATTGAGGTGTGGATGATTCATACCAATCAAAAATTATTGATGGATCATTTACCTAAAGTATCAAAACAATCTGAATGTGTTTTCTTAGTTTTCAGTATGTTAGTTTTTTTTACTAAAATGTCATTTCAAACTGGAAACATGAATTTTGAGTCATACCAGTCGCATCATGCGTCAGTTTGATGTGACCCTACTTTATACATGTCACAAATGACTTGTAAATTTATATCCAAAATTATCAAGACAATTGGATTGTGTTTTATTGTTTTTCAGTGAGGGGCATGTTTTGAACTAAAATCTAAATTTTAAACTGATAATGGACACTTTGAGTCATACCGATCACACTATACATTGGATTGATGTGTGGTTGATTCCAACACATCAAAAATGACTCAATTATTATTCTCCTAAAGTATCAAAAAAATCTGAATTCATTTACATAGTTTTCAGTATGTCACTTATTCTTTTTACTTAAATTAATGTCAATTTTAAATAAAAAGATACCCTTGGAGTCATAATGGTCACACTATACATCGTATTTAGGTATGGTTGACTTCTATACATCAGAAATGGATCATAGATTGTTTTCCTAAAATATCAAAATAATCCAAATGTTTTTTTTTTGGTTTTCATTATATCACTTGTTCTTTTTACTAAAATTAATGTCAATTTTAAATAAAAAAGAGATGATTAGAGTTATAATGGCCACACTGTGCATCATATTTATGTCTGGTTGATGCCTACACATCACAAATGAATTATAGATCATTTTCCTAAAGTATCAAAATAATATGAATGTGTTTTCTCAATTTTTAGTATGTCAGTTTTGTTTTTTACTAAAATGAAATTTCAAACTAAAAACACGCATTTTGAGTCATACCAGTCGCACCGTGAATTGTTTTTATGTGATACTACTTCATAAATTTCACAAATTAATTATGAATTGATTTCATAAATTTTCAAGACAATCGGAGCGTGTTTACTTGGTTTTTAGTGAGGGACATTTTTTGAACTAAAATGTTAATTTTAAACTGATAAGAAACACTTTGAGTCATATCGGTCACACTGTTCATCTTATTGAGGTTTGGTTGAATCATACATATCACAAATGACTCATGGATCTTTTTAATAAAGTATCAAATCAATTGGAATTCATTTACTCAGTTTTCAATATGTCACTTGTTCTTTTTACTAAAATTAATGTCAATTTTAAATAAAAGGCGACACTTTGAGTTATACCAAACACAGTGTGCATCATATTGAGCTTCGGTTAATTCCTACATGTCACAAATGACTGATATATTTTTTCCCTAAAGTATCAAAACAATCCAAATTTGTTTTCTCAGTTTTCAATATGCTAGTTGTGTTTTTTTACTAAAATGTCATTTCAAACTAGAACATGCATTTTGAGTCATACCGGTCACATCGTGCATCGATTTGATGTGAGACAACTTCATAAATTTTAAAAATGAATTATGAATTATTTTAATAAATTATCAATATAATTAGAGAACATTTTTATGGTTTTTACTAAGGGACATGTTTTAAACTAAAATATAAATTTTAAAATGATAACATACACTTTGAGTCATACCGTCACACCGTGCATTAGATTGAGGTTTAGTTGATTCCTGCATGTCAAAAATGAATCATGGATCATTTTCCTACAGTATAAAAATAATCCAAATGTGTTTTCTCAGTTTTCAGTATGTCACTTTTTCTTTTTACTTAAATTAATGTCAATTTTAAATAATAAGACACACTTGGAGTCATACCAGTCACACCATGCATCGTATTGGGGTGTAGTTGACTCTTACACATCAAAAATGACTCATGGATCATTTTCCTAAAATATCAAAAATAATCTTAATGCATTTTCTTGATTTTTAGTATGTCACTTGTTATTTTTACTAAATTTAATGTCAATTTTAAATAAAAAAAGTGACACTTTGAGTTATACCGGCCACATCGTGCATAATACTGGGGTGTGGTTGATTCCTACAGGTAATAAATGACTTATAGATCATTTTACTAAAGTATCAACACAATACTAATGTGTTTTATTGGTTTTCAGTATTCCAGTTTTGTTTTTTTCTATAATGTTATTTCAAACTGGAAACACGTATTTTGAGTCATACCAGTCACATAGTGCATCATTTTAACATGATACTACTTCATACACATCACAAATGACTTATGAATCACTTTAATAAATTATCAAGACAATCGGAGTATGTTTTCTTAGTTTTCAGCAAGTGACATGTTTTAAACTAAAATGTCAATTTTAAACTAATAACGGACACTTTTAGTCATATCGGTCATATCATGTATCGTATTAAGGTGTTGTTGATTCCTACACATCAAAAATTATTCATGGATCATTGTATTAAAGTATAAAAATAATTCAAATGAATTTTATCTATTTTTAGTATGTCACTTGTTCTTTTTACTTAAATTAATGTCAATTTTAAATAAAAAGACACACTTATAGTTATACCAGTCACACTATACATCATATTGATGTGTGTTTTACTCCTACATATCCCAAAGGATCATAAAAAATCCCAACTATCAATGTTACCATGATTTCCATTTGCTTTATTTTTTGAATTGGAAACACTGTAGTGTTTTCATTTATCACTTTCCTTCAAGTTCCCTCCACTTTCTTTTAAGGAAAGTGATAAATGTTGACACTGCTAGGGTGACAAGGTTTTGAGGGATAAGAAGTATGTGGAAGAAATTTTATTCATGAGTACTCAAACACTTAATTTATATTATGTTAATGTGGTAGATAATAGATAATATTATAAGGAAAAACATAGTATATTAGAAAAAACTTTACCTTCTCATTGAATTATGAATTGTAGCCTTAAAGTCTTATCTCCCAATAGCATGAGCATCTTCTAACAAACCACCTCAACTCAAACAAATGAATCCACCTGTATAAGAAAACAATTCTTATGTGAGTAATACTATAAATAAATAAATTAAACATAAATATGAAACAACCCACTACTTATATGGAATTCACATCTTCATGATATTTGTGTACATTCTTCCACCAGGTATGTTGCCCATTCATGTCTAAGAAAATATATATCATCTTATGAATATTATTATTTTTTAAATTCATAGTGGTACTAGAAAAATATATATACACAATGGATTAATAAATATTTTAAATTAAATAGTAATTATCTTCAAAAATAACTCTTCAGGGGTGGTAGTTTGTTGAGTTAATAAGATCTATATCATAAATTTATGAACATAATAACCACAATCTTTTCCATTTGTTTATTTCAGACACTATAGAAACATTGAGGAGAATAAGTAATTTGTTTTGATATGTGTTTGGATAGTGAAACCTTATTATATATACCCTAATACTTTTCTAGTTGTAGAACTTTTCATGGTCCTTACGCTTATTCCCTAGCCTCATTACTTGTTTTCATGATATTAATGCTGAAAATCATTTTTTTCATTTTCTGCAGCCGGTTTAAGGGGTTTTTTGGTACCCAAGGTACAACAAAAAAATTAAACCAAAAACAGACATACCAGGATAAGGCAACTTAACAACACAAACTTACATATCATCCAAGTCAAAGTCGTCACCGCTTCTCCATCCTGACTCCTCTTCTCTGGTAGCCGTGGCTGTTTCCCATCCTAGATCCCTCCAGTAGTGAACACTATTGACACGGTTCCTGAGCTGATCTAAGACATGATAATCTGATGCTGACTCCTTAATCTCACTATTCTTTGCACACTTTAAATTCAACACTTCCTTCTTCTTTGAGGCGGAGCGAGTCCGCATCGGCTGCGGGAGACCCAAGTAATCCTTCCTTTGTCGACGCTTAGAAATGATAGGAAAAGGTCCTTCCCCTGAAGCGGACCCCTGCTTCCCACATTGAAGCACTTCACTGAAGGAACGTTTCTCCCCTCCTTTACCAGCCTGTTCCCCCGAGCCCAATACGGGAGAACATGCAGAATGTACCCTTTCAAGAGACACAGCCCCCTCAACAGTCTCATCCACCAGCAGAGGCAATGGTACACCCTCCGCCATGTCCTCAGTCACCGCATGATTCAGCACCAAATGGGGTGACACACCCTCTGAAATCGTCTCACTCATAGGCACCACGGGAAGCTCCTTCACACTACCCTCGACCTGGACACTTCTGGCGGCCCCCAAACTAGGACCCCCATCTTCTGAGACATCACGCAAAACAGGATCAGAATCAACGTTACCAAGGCAATCAAACCTATTTCTTAAAGACACAAAGGGTATGGCCTTAGGATTCAGGCCTCCATTCTCTTCTGTACAGTTCTGAGATGGACTAATTTCCGCAACCCCCAGTGAGTGAACCAAAGCAGGTGCTTCCTCATCCCTCACCCTATTATATAAGTTCTTACCACCTTGACCATCCGCATCCAGAGTCTTGTTAGGTCCAACCAAATTGTTGTCCAACCAAATTGGATGTATTGTATTAAAAATCTACAAATTCCATCATGTATTGTTATTTTGTTGGATATTCATGCATTGAATCCAGAAAATAAATCTTTGGAGTATCCAAATTAACTGCAATGAGCATCCAATGTTTCCTAAAAACAAAAAAATGAATAAGTAATAAGATAAATGAAAATATATTTGATATGATTAAATTATATAGTTTTACCCCTGTAATATTGGTATTAAGAATATTATGTCATCTGAAAGTTTTCTTTCAAATGATTTTACTAGGCCTGCCACTATTTCATCCTTTTTTGTAGATTTTATTTTTTGTTGTTCTGTAGAGGAGATGTGAGGACTACCGAGTCCAAAAAAAATTTATGTGGAAACCCCTTAAATGTTTTTTATATATTCACATTCCATAAATAAGAAATGTATTTAGTCATAATTAACATAGTATATCAGCTTTTGGAAAATCAAATCATGAAAACATACCTCATGTATACATTTACAACTAAGGTTCCTAGATAATAATATTTGGGGATTTCACTTACATTCTCAACACCAATTAAGTATTGAAATTCCTATCTGTACATATTTTATT
The DNA here is from genome assembly GCA_963277665.1 of Viscum album. NCBI lineage: Eukaryota > Viridiplantae > Streptophyta > Magnoliopsida > Santalales > Viscaceae > Viscum > Viscum album. The sequence continues at coordinate 1,599,004,742 of OY728150.1, forward strand.
CAAAATCAACTATGTGAATACAACCATTTTTTAACTTTGTATCCATATAAACCTTCAATGATAGTAAATGTGGATATAGAACAGATAAGGTAAAGGTGCTTTCAATAGATCTTTTTGATCAGTTGATTGATCTTTTAGATAGTTTTAAGTTATCCTTTTGTTTCAATCTCTTCAATTTATCTTTCTATAATAACATTCATTATTTTAGACCTTTTTCATTAATTGTTAAAGGTCTAGCTTGAAAAATAAATTATAAATGAATAGCTCATTGTCCACATGTTTTTTTAAAAGATGTGACTAGTATGAGATGAATGTTCCAAAATCTTGTTTGAACTTATGAATATCCTCCTCATCAATTGGAACATGTATCTTGACACTCATATCATGGGATACACTAATTGACACTCTCATAGGACCTGTTGAAAGTGGTCTATTTTGTAGCATGTCGTTTTGGATATTGAACATCATAGCCCTCGCTACAAGGTGATGGGTTGGTGTTGATATATATAAATCATAGTCATTATCACCCTGTAGAATATCAATACATGAAAGGTATCAGTGTATGTTTGATTTACATTTCAAAGAAACAGTTATTATAATATTGATTACTTTATCCTAGATAACTCTTTGAGGGGAATTTCTCACCTCAAAGCTAGTGGGGGGATCGATAGGAAATGGTTGTTCTTGCGCTGTTTCTTCTCTTTGATACCCCCCATAAAATATTCTAGAATATATCTCTGTAATTGGAATTGTTCTTAAAGGGTATCTAGTATTTATATCATATATTTAATTTCTTTACCTTGATCATCCTATTTTTTTCTCAAAATATGTTTAGGGTGTCACCCAAAAACCCACACCTCTAACATGGCCATACTGTTCTGGCCACTTCATAGCCACCGATAGTAGGTGTTCATCTAATATAGGTGTTTTTGATTCATGTAAATATATTGGATAGAAAATATAGGAAAATAATTAATCATTGTTATATAATAGCGATTTAAATCAAAAAAAATTATTATGTCATACTTACACATGTTTCCCACACTTTTTATGTGTTTTCATCTATTAGTATCCCATATTTATTTACACATGCCTCCTTCCATAGCACATGGCATGGGATGGAAGTGTCTTTGGATTTAGATTCATCAATCTATATATAAATATAATAGCATAATTATATTATTGTTTCATGTCACATAAAAGTATTATAGTAGATTTAAAATAAGTACCAATTTTATTCAAGTGAAGCATACCCCATCCTTACTTTACAGTAGGGGTATGTTGGTTTTAATTCCCACTTATTTTCATCACTAAGTTATTATTTTATAAATAAAAAATTTTCAATCAAAGTGATGAATACACTTATCATAAAACAACATATTACTAGCCACAATGAACTTGAAAATAAATATCTATATGATGGACAGTAAATAAATCCTACACTTCTTAGGCTATTAGGTGTTCATAGATAATTAGTGGGTGTGGGTTTATTTTCCCTTCAGCATCTTTAAGATGGTGTCTCATTATAATTGTGCGAAAGCCTCTGTGAATTATTTTAGAAAAAATTAATACATATTTCTTGTGGGAGTCATCTAATATTAATGCACACTCCAAGGGATAATGAAGAGTAATTCAATGTTTTATTACTTTATTTTTTTAGTTAAATAAAGAAATGATATTATAATATTATCATAATATCTTCCCACATCAGTGTATTAATCCCAAACACAACATGGTTCCACAAATATACATCAATCGTCACACATTACTGAGTAAATATTCCAATGTAACTATTGAATATGGCCTTGTTGGGTTTAACATGTTGGCCTCACACATTCAATCCGACCTCATATTTGATGCCTTTGATTTTCACCTTAATGATTTTTTCTAACATCGCCAAACTATGTCGCTCCTATTTTTTTGCATCACCATCCTTCATCATCTACCATTTCCTTGATTTAAAAAACTTTAATATGTTTCTCCTCTGGAGTGGTAGCATTGGAATGTGCATATGGTCATTGTACCTCTACACTGGGAGCATCAACAAGTTAAGAAACTTATTATTCCTTGGGATTGGGAGCACCAGCACGTGCAGAAGGTCATTGTTCCTCTTAACCGCAAGCAATAGAAGGATGAGAGGCATGTTTTTCCTTGGGATTGGGAGCACTAGCATGTGTATAATTCATTATCTACATAATTGGTTTAACATTTAATTTAGAGTACATAAACGTATCAGTGAATGGATAATAACATGAGCTAACATGATTATTTTACAAAAGAAATATAACCAGATTATTGAACTCTCTTTTTTTCTAAAATACTGAAGGGATTTAACCCCTCTATAAACAATCCAAATACCTTAATTGTGGTATCCTCTTACATAAAAAACATCATCTACATTTGGACCACTGCGAAATGATTTTTATGTCCCAATAAAAGGGTCTTCCTCAGTTAAATTTTCATCTAACCCTTCAGTGGTTTTGGTCGATAATAGAATTATTGAACACTTTTAGTTTAAGGGATCTAGAATATAAAATACTTGTACTACCTATGATTCCATTATAAATGGTTCATCTTTGTACCCTTCCTGACTGAAATCAACTTTCATGAATCCTAATTCATCTATTTTAACAGCACTCCTTTTATCACCCCACTTTCATTGAAAAAATGGAACTTGGAATATTGTATAATCTAACTCCAATATTTGTTTGATGATACCAAAGTATGACATATTCGTGTAAATTGGTTTTCAGTCTTTATTACCTGAAACATACATCACTTCATCCACAAGTATAACTCCACTATTTTTCATGTTATTGTCTTCATCATGTTCATTTCTATAAAGCGTATAACCATTAATTACATAACCATTTTAAGATAATACAAACAAACTTAGTCCTCCAGTTTTCCATCAAAGTATTTATAAAATTGAATCTGTATTTTCATCTGAATCCTTAAAAATATAGTCTTGAAACCATCCAATAAACTATTGATTATGTGTATTTTATATCCATCTTTCATCCCTTGATGGATTCAAATTCCAAAGAATTTATTTTTGGGTTTCAACATATGGTGAAACCTCCAAACTATTATGAAAAATGTAAAGGTGGGCCTACTCATGATCTATAGTATTGATTTTGGTAGCAACTATTAAAAATTCGTTTACCCATAAAAACCCAGTGTGATGAGATTTCGGTCAACCAATGCTTTCCACACTAGACAAATATTCATTACATAATTCAACAACTTACCCAACAATATATCACTCCACAATACAACTCTTTAGATGACTTCAATTTTTATCACGAACCAGTCTGATTCGACCCTGAACCAGTCACCTGATCTGGTCCGAGTCATGGCCCGAAGGGCATTCCCGACCCCCACGGGATGGAAACTAGTTCTAGGCATCATTAGAGTATACAAGGGAATATTGTTTTCTAATAAATAAATAGTAACAAATAGTGGAAAGAAACCAAACATCCAACTATATATAAATAAAGTTGAACCAAACATCATTTATACAAGGAACTGAAAGTATAACTGAAAAGTGCAACTAAACTGACTGAACCTGATGACCAAACTAACTCCATGTGGCCCTACTGGTCACTCTCCAACACAATGGTCACACATCACTCAAGGAAATCAAACCCAAGCTGAAACCTACACAAGGCGAAAAATAGAAAAGAACTATAGGCACGAGTATTAAAAATCAGTATGTTAGCATGATAATCTATTACCAATGCACTTCATTTAAAATAAAAGAAACATCCATTTTAAATTTTGAACTAAAATATATAAAATTATGTTTTCCCAACACGATTCCATGCTATAAAAATTATAATACAACATGCTTTCAAGTTTTCATAAATAAGAAATGGTAGAAATAATTTTAAAAGGATACAAATTTAAATGGAAATAATTTTTAAGTGGGGAAAATTTAAATAATGAATACTTTTAAATAAAACATACATGTTTCTGAATTTACCAACCAAACACATTGTATGCCGATGGTGAGTACAAAATATCCAATGATCACAAGTCACGGGAACACCCCTAGGCACTAGCTAGCTGTGGGACCCTGGGAACATCGAATCTCAGTAAAAAAAGTATCCATAACCAATAACCTTATTATGTATGAGCCACTAAGATGGGAAACCCCAATGGCATAGTGGTCCCCAATCATCATCATAGTTTAGTTAGAGTTGTCATTGTTAATATTTCTAAGTTAAATAGGGAAAAAACTACTACCAGATCACTAGAATACTAGTCCTAGTCCACCCACCAAGATACTCAGTCTTTCCTCTTTATACTCAAACCAGTTCCACAAGTTAAAAGATACCATTTTTATGTCAAAACTCTAATTCCAAATCATACACACATGAAACATCCTACAACATGCTCTTTCACAAATCAATAAACCACTTAGAATTTTCATAAAACAATTTCATGATGTATAACAAAGCTTTGCACATAAAATCTATTCAAAAATTCACTTTTAAGGTCAAATTCCCACCACTAACATAAAAACCGAGATTTGGTAGCCCTAAAACCATTTAATAAATCAATTTCATGGATCATAAAATGACTCCAAATGGTACAACATGGAATACACATGAAAACCATTTTTACAAAAAAAACAAATGCCAAATTGGCCTTTAAGAATTTTACCAAACCAACATTTATTGAAGAAACAAATCCCACTTTCTATAAAGAGGTGAAACACACCATTTATAGATTCAAAACATTGGTAACCACCTTTAAAATATTCAGATTTCACAACCAATACACAACCATTTTTATATAAGTTCCAAACGGGCTTTCTATTGGCAACACGTGCCAAAACACCTTAAAAACCAATACACCTTCTTTATAAAGAAACAAAACCATATTAGAACCCACATAAGGAACCCAAAAAAAATTCTTATTTACAATATTATTATAAAACCAAACTAATCATTTTAACCCACACTTAACACATAAAAGCCAACTGGGTAATTTACCGAACACATGGCATGCACTCTTTAAGAAAATAATTAATTTTAAGAACTTGACAAGGAATAAAACACCAATTGCATGCCACAAAATTATTCAATATATTTTACCATGTTCAAAATACTATAAACTAGGTGAAAAATCTAACGGAATGTTTAAATAACAAGCGGTGTGCACATTTATTACAAAACAACACTAATTTTCACAAAACAAAGCATAAACTATCATTTTGCACACCAAATAAATTATCCAAGGGAAAAAAATTTAGAATATAAATAAGGTGAAAATAACATGAAAAATATAAATCTTAAATAAAAAGTACAAGTTCAATGCAAAACCGACCTCAAATCCATGACATAATGGAAACGCACACCGGAAATCACCCATTGTGGGTTCCAATACCCTAGATCACTGAAGACCAGCCCTAAATAAAAAAAACCTATAAAAAGTCATGGTATAACAAATCCCTAGGTCTTTCATGACTAGGTGAGAATAGAAACCCAAGAAATTTTGAAAGGAGAAGGAAGAGGGAGAAGAGAATAGAAGGAAACTAACCTTGGAAACTTGTAAACCCTTCACCTTCCCTTAGATCTACACAAAATGAGGAAGGGTAATGACTTGGGAAGACATGAGAGATCTCCTTAGGTATAGACACACCAGGGGAAATAATTTTGGATGTATTTAGGTCCTAAAATCACGAGGGGGGAAATTTTTAAAATTACAATTTTTAATTCTGTGTAGGGTCGAACGGTTAGGCCACGCGGTTTGTTAAACCGTGGTCAAACCATGAAGCAGTCATGGGGTCATCCACACAGTCACCCCTAAGTGGCCACATTCTCATGCTCTAGTCATGTGGTAGGTTTTATACCTACCGCACTATTTACCTTAATCCACCCCATGGTTGTGTGCCAACCGTGTGTAGGGCCTTATCATGCTAAAAAAAATTCTTTTCTCCAAAAATATCAAACGAACCAAGGGGAAACCAAGAGGGAAAGATTAGGAAAAGAAGACACTCCAAAACTCAATACCCATCATACCTAGAATACTAGAAAAATATCAGTATTCACAAACAAACCGGATCAAAACCCAAACTTGAAAAACCGGGTGTGACAATTATCTCCACCGTTAAAGCTTTATTCCCTCAGAAATCCATAACATAATCTAGTTGATTGATCAACATATAATTATTTCATATCAACACAATGTAGCCTCTTAACCAAGAACATTTTTCTCACCAGAAATGGAAATTAAGCCTCTTTCCTGAAACAAACCACAACTCGAAACTACCTCCCAAGAATCAATAGAAAAGATCAATCCACCACCACAATCACCCAAGGATCACATTGTTGGGGATTCTCCCAATAAACCTAATGATCATCCAAACTGAAGATCACCCATAAAAGGAAAAAAAATTAGAGTATTTCAGAATGGACTCCCCACCATTAGGAAACAACTAATTTCTGACAAATGTTTTTAAAAAACTCTACAAGACCTGTGGTGGGTCTACCCACCATTAAGAACTAACTAACAATGATCAAATAGGAATTCGACACGAACTAAAACTGAGCCTCTCCCACGTAGGCCCACCAAAACTCTCCCACAAAAACCTATAAACTCAAGCTAGGAGGAACACAATGTGAATATTTAAACCTCTCACTCTTGAATAGATGGGATAAAAACTAAATTGATACCTTTTGAACAAATCAAAAACCTCTCACCGCATGGGAGTGGAGGGAAGGGGCCCAATTATGGGACCACTGAATCAAAAACTAACAACTTCCCACCCCTCTTCACCCAAGGATAGATAATATCCAAGACCACACCTAATTCTCATGGGAGACCCACACTAGGAAACTGATAGGAAAATTGAATTTCAAAAAGATCATTAACAGAAATTGTGTGAGGGGTAAGTCCACCATGCTCTTTGCGATAATAGAAAATTCCTAGTGATGAGAAAGCATGAAAATAACACTAGAACTGCCTCACTTCAATGGTAGAGGCTCAAAATTAACCAGACTTCCCACACCACCAGGATTCTTGACTATGTTCCAACTTCACTCTAAGACCTAAGGATAGAGCTCTAATGGTTGAAGCATCTACTTACTCACAATTCGGATATAATAATACAAAACTAGAACTCTTTCCCTTAATTCCACATTGAGACACATATCACTCCCAAAAAAACAATGGATTGTGACACCCCAGGAAACTCACCTCCTCAAACAACATACCTTCACCTGAATAGGGACATGGAAACCCACATTATCATTCTCAATCACAACAAATGAGGATCAGAATGAATAAGAAACATGGAAAAACAAATCAATATTACTGAGCACAACTGCTATAATTGGTATAATTACCCTAATCAGGAAGGCACTTTAAATCTAGCCCAAATAGCTTTTTTTCCAAAAAACAGGCTGAGGAATCATTTGAAGAGGTGGATTTATCCTTTGAAATGAATCATTAGGTTGATAAACTAGAAATCCTAGCAACATAGAACTATTCTTAGCCACATCAAAACATCCAACAAATATTTATAAACCCACTAGACATTTCTCCAAAACCTATCCACCAACAAGATTCCACATTAAGACACAACAAGAGTATCACTTCCAGATCACGAGGAAGAATACTAAACAAACCACATTTCTAAGTCATAAAAAAATCAAACCACATAACCATCGGATTAATAAACACCAAAATTTTTAGCTTAAAACACTTTTGAAAATCAAACAAACTTAGGGGATTTTCTCACTCACCAATGGTGTTCCATCGAGTTTTAATCACATGCGCATTTCTGTGCCACCCCAGGAACTCATCCAATCATTCCATACCAGGAATCTGTCCATATTCCCATATACCACCATGCAAGTGATCACCCATTAACAAACCAAATTATAAAATAAAAAATCTCATTTTTTTTCTAAAAAAACCATTCAACTCATTTCCAAAAATCAAGTACCTTCTAAAAGCACAGTAACCACCAAGTCAAAAATCATTTCCATATTTCACACACCAAACCATTTTACCATTATTGAAAAAGAAACCTCATCGATTTCCATAAAAATAATTTTCAATTTAAACCACTCCAAAACCAAACATGTTATTCTAAACAACCCTTTACCATTTTCAAAAATTCACCAAATCCCCCTTTCCATAATCTGATAGCCACAAGGGCCAAAACCCTTTTCAAAAAAACACCAACCACTCAAAAACAATTTCCAAAAATAATTCATCAGATTCAAACACTTTTCAACAGGACAAAACATCCTATTTAAAACATAGTTTTAGAATCATCTTAAAATAATCTATGCTTCCCAAACATTTTATTTCAACAACCCATAAGTTTAGATTAAGGAAATTCAATATTATTAAATCATTTCTACTTTATTCCCAATATCTGTTTCACAAAAACCAAACTTTCCAAAACCTTTATTATATTAAATTTAAAAAAACCATTTTCCACTTTTCAAAATTCAACCATTCCTTTAAAAACCACTCCCAAAATTCTCAAAAAATGATTTTCAAAGAAAAATTCAAAATTCGAGAAAGGTCCAAGAGACCTAAAAAAGGAACTAGTGTTGGTGGGTGAATTGACCATATAGTTGGAAGCCATATGTCAAACACACCACCAACACAGGGAGCCTTCTTAGGACCATGACTCGGCTCAACATGGCTTTCCAAGCCCTACGAGCTCACAGAGACCATTAATCCAACTCCCCTCATCATATCCCAATCACCAAACAATCTCTAAGGACTAAAGAAACTAATGAAACTAGACTTCCCATGGGTACTCAATGATAGGAATGAGCAAGAGTTCATGATTCTATTACCGCACCTACCCCTCAAGTCCCAAAAATCCTACTCCATCTACCTTGACATCCTCAAATAATAAAGGGTGCTCTGAAAAGCAAAGTCTACTAAGAGACTACCTCCTTTGATACCATTTTTTCATGAACCAGCCTGAGTTGACCCTGAACCAGTCACCCAAGCCAGTTTGCGGCATGGCCCAAAGAGAATTCCTGATCCCCATGCGCTTGAAACTAGTGTTGGGCATCATCATAGTATGAAAGGGAATTATTTCAACCAATAAATCAACAATAACCAATAGTGGAAAGAAACCAAACAACCCACTATATATAAATAAAGTTGAACCAAACATCATTTATACAAGGAATTGAAAGTACAACTGAACAGTACAACTAAACTAACCAAACCTAACGAACAAACTAACTCCATGTGACCCCACTGGTCACTCTCTAAAATAATGATCACATATTTCTCGAGGTGATTGAACCCAAGCTGAAACTTTCATAAGGATAAAAATAGAAAAGAACTATAGGCGTGAGTATTAAAACTCAATAGGCTAGCCCGATAATCTATTCCCGATGCACTTTCTTTAAAATAAAAGAAACATCCATTTTCAAGTTTGAACTACAATATATAAACGTATGTTTTCCCAATAATATTCCATGCTATAAACATTATAAGACAATATTCTTGCAAGTTTTCATAAACAGGAAATGGTAGCAACAATTTTAAAAGGATGAAACTTTAAATGGAAACAATTTTTAGGGTGGGAAATTTTAAAGAGTGAATACTTTTAAATAAAACACACATGATTCTGAATTTACCAACCAAACACACCCTATGCTGATAGTGAGTAAAAAATAGCCAATGAGCACTAGTCACGGGAACACCCCTAGGCACTAGCTAGTTGTGGGGTCCTAGGAACCTCGTATCACGGTAAAAAAAAGTATCCATAACCAATAACCTTCTCATGAATGGTCCACTAGGAGGGGAAACCCTAATGGCCTAGTTTTTCCCAATCTTTATCATAGTTTAGTTAGTGTTTTCATCATCAATATTGCTAAGTTAAATAGGGACAAAACCACTACCAGATCACTAGCATACTAGTCTTAGTCCATCCACCTAGATACTCAAGCTTCCCTCTTTGTGATCAAACCATTTACACAAGTTAAAAGATACCATTTGTATATCCAAACACTAATTCCAAATCATACACACATGAAACAGCCTACAACATGTTTCGCATCTCCTTCATGAATCAATAAACCTCTTAGAATTTTCATAAAACAATTTCTTGAAGTATAATAAGGATTTGCACATAAAATCCATTCAAAATTTATCTTTTAAGAAAAAAAATCCACCAATACCATAAAAATATATTTTTTAGCCTCAACACCATTTAATAAATCAATTTCTTAGATCATAACATGACCCCAAATGGTACAATATGGAATACACTTGAAAACCATTTTTACAAAAAAATGTCAAACGAACCTTTAAGAATTTTACTAAACCCACATTTATCGAATCCATAAATAACACTTTCCATAAAGAGGTGCAACACACCATTTCTAGATTCAAAACATTGGTAACATACTTTAAAATATTCATATTGCACAACCAATACACAACCATTTTTATTAAAGTGACAAACGGGCCTTCCATTAGCAACACATGCCAAAACACCTTAAAACCCAATATACCTTATTTATAAAAAATAAAAAACCATCTTGGAACCCACATAAGGAACCCAAAAACATTGTTTTACTACTGCAAATATGATTATAAAACTAAACTAATCATTTTAACCCACACTTAACACATAAAATACAACCGGACAATTTTACCGAACACATCGCATGCACTTTTTAATAAAACAATTCATTTTAAGAACTTGAAACGGAATAAAACACCAATTTCATGCCATAAATTTATTTAAGCTATTGGACCATGTTCAAAATACTACAAACTAGGTGTGAAATCTAACAGAATGTTTAAATAACAAGCAGTGTTCACATTTATTACAGAACGACAGTAATTTTCACAAAACAAGGCATAAACTATCATTTTTCACACCAAATAAATTATCCAAGGAAAAAAATTAAGAATATAAATAAGGTTCCAATATCATGAAAATTTTGAATCTTAAATAAAAAGAACAAGTGCAATGGAGAACCTAGCTCAAATCTATGGCGGAATGGAAAAGCACACCAGAAATCACCCACCGCGGGTTCCAACACCGTAGATCTATGAGGACCATCCCTAAATAGAAAAAACCTCATAAAAATCATGGTATAATATAACCCTAGTTCTTTCATGAATAGGTTAGAAGATAAACCAAAGAAAATTTTAAAGGATAATGGGGTGGGAGGATAGAAGAAAAGGAAACTCACCTTGGAAAATAGTCAACCCTTCACCTTCCCTTAGATCTACACCAAATGATTAAGGGGAATGGTTTGGGAAGCCATGTGAGACCTCCTTAGGTCTTAAATCACTATGGGAAATGATTTTGGGTATATTTAGGTCCTAAAATCATAGGGGGAAAATTTGTAAAATTACAATTTTTAATTCTCGGAAGGGTCGCACGGTTTGTTAAACCATGTGTCACGAACCAACCCGGGTTGACCCTAAACTGATCACCAAAGAAGGTCCGTGACATGGCCTAAGAGGCGTTTTCGATCCTCCCAGGCTGACGACAAGTGACAGGGCATCAACAGAGTAAAAATGGGAATGATTTCTCCCAATGAAAATAAATAAAGCAGCGGAAAGAAAATAAAACAATGCAAAACAAATAAAGGACGTGAAAAGGAAGAACAACCAACAAAAACAGCTAACCTGACCATGACCAAAACTCCATGAGACCCCGAGGGTTTCTCACTAAGCCACAACCAACTCTCACCCATGGTGAGAAAGCTCGAGTCAAACCTGCAATAGAAACTAAAAACAGGAAAACACTATAGTAATGAGTATTAAAACTCAGTAGGCATGCCCAAAAAACTATCCCCAAAACACTACCTTTAAATAAATAATTTATTAACTCCAGGTTTGAACTGAATTATATAAACTATGAGTTTCACACACACACTATCATTTCTAAATCAAGAAATTGTCCATTGCCCCCTTTTAATTTAAAAACAAGTTTAATCTCTGAAAAAAATAGGTGCATTACATTTTAAAACATTTTTGCGAATAATTTAGAAATCCAAATTTTAGTTATTAATTAAAAGAAAACCACACACAACACACAACAAGTGAAATGGGAAAGCAGCAAATGGGGAAAAGCAACCGATCTAGGCCTCTAAATCATCTGCCACATCCAAATAAACACTAAAGAAAACATGGGTCAAACCTAGGATCTCGTGAACATTCTAGAATGTACTATACATGTGACTCATCCTGGAGGCATGCCTACTCTCGATGATTTCATAATTCCCAAACGCTTGGTGTTTCCCTACATGGCCTAACCAAGGGGCTCAATCCCCTAGCAGAGTATAATCCATACTAAGGGCCACTAGCCAGTGCATAATCTAAACTAGTGCAGCAATCATTCTCAAAAGATTCACTTACTATGCCAGGTTCCCACATCAACGCATATAATAAAAAGGAAAGGGGTGAGTCAACAAAGTCAATCAAGTAGAACAAACATCACATGAAACTCATGCCGTTAACTTACACCAAAGATCACCCCTGAGTCACCCCAAAGAGAGTTTTCCAAAATAATTTATTTTATTAAAGTACCAAATGGGTCTTCACCAATTTTAAATAAAATCCTCATTTCTCAGGAGAACCAAAAATACTTGTTCATGCTTCAAAAGAAATCATTTATCAATAAACCAAACTACATTTGAAATTTTGTGAATTATGTTTGAAGGCCAAATGGGAATTATTTCACTACTAGGTGTCTGTTTATCAGGAAAATATTTCAAGTGTAGTGTATAAAATAAACGACTCTTTTTACACCAAATAATCATTTAAAAATTAATTATATTATATTATTTTTAATTTTTTAAAATTAATAAAATATCACGCAATTAATAAATTCTTAATTTAAAGGCGAGTGCAGTGGGGGACCTACCTCGACTCGTAGCTCAGTTACGACGATGACGCGGCACATCTCACACTCGTCCACAAGTACGTGCAACCTGCTAAAGACCACAATATCACGGAAAACCTCGCCAATGCGTTGCAACAACACAAAGCATCAAAAAACACAGAAATGTTGACTTAAAATAATCCAAATGAATGAATAGTATAAAACCCATCTAGACACCGGTGCAGGTGAAACGAAATGAACCCCAAATTGCTTTCCTTCAGTGGCAGGAGTTCTTCGCACGTCCAATTGAGAATAAGGTGTGTGGCTGTTGAAAAGAGATCTGCGGCTAGTGCAGCGATGGGTAAAGTCATCAGGGTGTTGCACCGCTGCTTACTGGATAAAGAAATGATTGGGTGTGGGAAGCGCGGCCAGTCGGAGGTTGCACGACAGGTCAAAGGCATGCGACCGGAGGGCACCGGCTGGTCGAAGCTATGCGGTGGCCGAAAATAGGTCCCTGCAGGTCAGAGGTAGGTGTGCGCTGGTCGGCTGAAGAGGGCCTGACCAATGAGGTCACCGATCGGAGGAGGTCTGGCCGAAGATCGCGGCGGCTGGAAAAGCGTCGATGAGGGCGCGGCCTGGATTTCCAGTAAGGGGCACAGATGGGAGAGCGCACGGCAGCCCAATGGTGAGGGGTACCACTGACTGAGAAAAAGGGGCACACAGCAAGAGGTCATGTTGACGGGATGTGTGTTGAGGAGTGGCTGGCCGCAACTGGTGTGCAATGTCTGGAGTCACGCCGGCTGGTTAGAGCTACACTGGTAGGAGGGCGTGTGGTTAAAGGGATACTTGTCGGCTAGCAGGGGAGTTGTTGGCTAGAAAAAGGGAGTTCGATGGGGCTGATACACTACTTCTAGCCAGAAGAACCAGTGATGGAGAGCTGAGGGTTCCGGGTGTCGCAGCCGGCCGGAGGCGGGCGAGGTCGGCGGAAGAGCACTGGAAGGAGGGCGACGTGCGGATCAGTGTAGGCAGGAGCGGGACGACGCTACAGGGGGGCACCAGATCTGTTGTGTGTGAGGGGAGATAGGTGGCATATGGGGTCACACTACACATAGAGGAGCGCGACGGGCACTGGCACGAAGGAGGGAGGGGTGGCTTTAGTCGAGTGTTCAGTGCAGCACGGGGAAGGGGTGTGGAAAGTGGACAGGTAGGCGGACGGTGGAGCAGACAGGGGGTGCAAGCTGGTGTGGTGTTGCGTCTATAGAGGGGTGGCTTGTGGTGCAGCATTGGAGGAGGAGCGGTGGCCGGATAGGAGGCAGAGGCCGGCCGGAGGTTGAGTAGGCGGAGGGGGGTGTGCGATGGGGGCTTTGTCACGTGCCTGTTTGAAGGGCGAGGGGACGTATGGATGGGCAATGCAGGGTAGGAGGCGAAGGGAAAATGTGATGCTAGGAAATGGAGGTGCATCTCTAAAAGGATGGATGAAGCATCGTTCAAAATAGTAAGGAAATTGGGAAATAGGAAGGGTGTTCTATGGGAGAAAACTAGGGGAAGTGGCGGCGCTGCCTGGGCCAAGGGAAAGAGAGAGAGAGAAATGGGTGAAGGGCTTGGGTTAGGGGGGAAAAGAAATAAAAAAACTAAAAGAAAAAGATAACCAAACATATAAAATAAAGAAAACATTAATCCATAATAAAAAAATACAAATAAAAATTTATAATTATAATAAAAATAATAATAATAATAAGAAAATTAAATTTTCTAATTCTTCACCCAAGAAAAAAATAATAAAACTTCTTAGTAACAAAAAAAATTAAAAATATGCTATAAATAAAAATAAAAAATCATTCATTTTAATTATTCTAAGGCCTGTGGATAGTGAAATTTACTGGGCAAAGCTGCGCAACATTTCTAAGACGCGCTCCGGCCTTGCGCCCAGCGACGTAAACTCAAGAAGTACATTTTTTGACAAAAATCAAAAATATTGTTTGGGATTCAACCCGAACCTCTAAAAAAATTTAAATCCAAAGAAAATAATAAAATAAAGTGATTAGATAGGTTGGGGTGTGACAATTTTCCCCACCATAACGCTTTCCATCCCCAGAAAGCCACACAAGATTTGGACCTAAAGATAAAACTTTTTAAGTGTCGCCCACCCCAAAAGTTTAAGCGCCTCTAGTTGATCGATCCAAACAGACACCGAAAACCCATTACACCCAACTCATCCTTAAAGAACAATCACATTAACCATTACCAGGAAGAACCCAGACCATCCATTTCAACCAAAGAACGAATGAACTTAAACCACATCCAACACTTATTCCCATAATCTTAGTCCAACAAAACTGTTGAGTGTACTCCAATACCAATGTTTACTCAAGAGGAAGAACATAGGATTAGGTGGTTTTATACATGACCACCCGCCACCAAATTATACATGAAAAGAAACTCTAATACTGACACGTGGAGGTCCGAACGGAGTCCCCATCATAAGTATCATGCTAATACTAAACTACTTCGGGTGTAACTCTACATGACCCATTATAGGTCTCCCCATCATAAGAATCGATGAGATTAACCAAACATGAAATTTTTTCTGCACAAACCAAAAACCCCAAACCTAAGGGGGGGAAGGGAAGGTCCCGACTGATAGATCATAAAAACTATCATCCTCTCCCCATCAACAATGTCTCACCCTCGAAAGAACACAAACCATGCCACATTAAGGACAAAGGTTAAACTAAGGCCCTTTTTCACTATTGGGGTTATCCTGACTATGCGCCAGCTTTACTACGGGACCTATGGTTGGAGCACCGATGATTGAAGCATCTCTTAACTCACATTTAGGCTTCAAAAATTCTTGAACATAACCCACAAACCATAATTTCACCAATCACACTTCCAATAAAATAAAAGTTTCAAAGAGGTTCGACCACAACCATTCTTACAACTAAAAGAAAAGAAACACTGAAAAACACTACAAGAGACGATGATTACACCCTAAAATCACTACAAAGAGAACACCACAAACTGGTCCCCAAACATCTCCCTACTCCTATTGACGAGATGAGGTGGCCTTCGACAAACCAGGTCTAGCTTCAGCGCACTTCTTAGAAACACCACGACAGAATCACTTCAAGTGACCCAGATGTCCATAGGTGTGGCAGGGTCTCAGAGCAGTCGAGCACGTCAGCCTCTTGTGACCATGCTTGCCACACTGATGAGAGATCACGGTGTTACGCTCCAAAGGTGTTTATTGCAGGTCTGAAGGCCTTTTAATTCCTCTAGTAGGCCCACCAACATCAGGGCACTTCTCATTCTTCCTCTCTCCATCCTCTACACTTCTTCCCAAGGTCGGGGGAGGATTCTCCACCTCATTTCCCCCTGTTAACTCAACTTCATCAAGGAAGACTTTCCCCACAACATCTGAGAAGGTTTTTAGGTTGAGCTCTTCCACTTTGAATCGCAGTTCTGGTCGGATTCCAGACTCAAATTTGCAAGCCTTCCCAGGATCATTTTCAACAAACCATTGGTCGTATGGAACTAGGTCAATGAAATATTGATAAAATTATAGGATAGATTCAACGCCCTACTCAAGAAAACACAAATCCATCCTCTTCCTCAGCTTCGTCAACTCAGAGAAGTATTGTTGGATGAATGAAGACTTAAAGAATTCCCAAGTGAGATCTTCTCGAGGCTTGCTTCGAGACATGGACTTCCACCATTTTTAGGTTGGACCTTCAAGCATAAAGGTATCCAACTTCACCTTTAATGACTTCGAAAACCCAATTAAACTGAATTTCCTCTCAATCTTCCGCAACCACTCCTCCGCCTCAAGTGGATCTTCTTGACGATAAAACAGGGGAGGGTTCAAATTCTGGAATTCCAGAACATAGTCTATAGGCTGATCAACTATAGGATTTTCTAGGGATGCACCACCTGAAGTTGTACCTTGGGCATCCATCGAACCTTAGTGGGGGAGAACACTAAGGAACAAGAAAACAAGGAACGAGATCAAAACATGGTCATTACCATTTCAAATTCAACTTTTCAAAATTTCCAAAATAAAACTTTTCAAAACAATTATTAGAAATAAAGAAGACGCCAAACGATCCACAATGGGAAACTAGCGCAGATGGGTGACTCGGACATATGGTTTGCGACCATATGCTAGTCACGCCACTGTCACAAGGAGCACTCTAAGGTAATGTCTCTATCTCCACATGGTTTTCCAGACCATGTGAGCTCACGGAGGTCACTTTCCTAGCTTCCATTTCATTTCCCAACATAAAACATTTCAAAAGAACCAAAAGACACCAACAACCCGAACATCCCTTAGTAACCCAAGGTTCGGAACGAGCAAGGGTTCATGATGTCCTTCTTGTATGTATGCCCTGAATACTGACAATTCTACTACTTCTACCATGACAACCCCAAATAACGATGGGTGCTCTGAAAAACAAGGTCCGCTCAAGAGCCTACCCTGCTCTGATACCATTTTGTCACGAACTAGCCTGGGATGACCCTGAATTGATCACCTGAGTCAGTCTGCGACATGGCCCGAGAGGTATTTCTAATCCTCTCGGGCTGGAGACAAGTGTCAGGTCATCAAAAGAGTATAAATGGGAATGATTTCTCCCAATGAAAATAAATAAAGCAGTGGAAAGAAAATATAACAATGAAAATGAAAATAAAGGACACGAAAAAGAAGAACAACCAACAACAACAACTAACCTGACCACGGCCAAAACTTATCATGACCATGAGGGTATCTCAATGAACCACAACCAAATCTTTCCCATGGTGAGAAAGCTTGAGTCAAACCTGCAACAAAAACTAAAAACAGGAAAACACTATAGGCATGAGTATTAAAAATCAATAGGTGTTCCCAACAAACTATCCCCAAAAAACTACCTTTAAATAAATAATTTATTAACTCCAGGTTTGAACTGAATTATATAAAATATGAGTTTCACAGACACACTTTCATTTCTAAAAAATGTAATAGTCCATTTCACCTTATTAATTTAAAAACAAGTTTAATGTTTGAAAAAAATAGGTGCATTAAATTTTAAAACATTTTTGTGAATAATTTAGAAATCCAAATTTTAGTTGTTATTTAAAAGAAAACCACACACAACACACAACAAGGGCAATGGGAAAGCAGAAAACAGGGACCAACAACCGAACTAGGCCTCTAAATTGTCTGCCGCATCCAAATAAACACTAAAGAAAACCTGGGTCAAACCTAGGAGCTCGTGAACAATCCAGAATGTACTATACATGTGACTCATCTGGAAGGCATGCCTACTCTCAATGACGTCATAACACCCAAATACTTGGTGTTTCCCTACCTGGCCTAACTGAGGGGCCCAATCCCCTAGCAGAGTATAATTCGTACTAAGGGCCACTAGCCAGTGCGTAATCTAAACTAGTGCAGCAATCGTTCTCAAAAGATTCACTTACTATGTCAGTTTTCCACGTCAACATGTATAATAAAAAGGAAAGGGGTGAGTAAACAAAGTCAATCAAGTAGCACAAACATCACACACAACTCATGCAGTCAATGTACACTAAAGATCACCCCTGAGTCACCCCAAAGAGATTTTTCCAAAATAATTAATTTTATTAAAGTATCAAATGGGCCTTACCAATTTTAAAGAAAATCATCATTTCTAAAGAGAACCAAAACACTTGTTCATGCTTCAAAAGAAATCATTTATCAATAAACCAGAAATACATTTGAAATTATGTGAATTGTGTTTAAAGGCCAAATTGGCATTATTTCACTACTTGGTGTCCGTTCATCAAGAAAATATTTCAAGTGTCATGTATAAAATAAAAATATCTTTTTACACCAAATAATCATTTAAAAATTAATTATCTTATATTATTTCCCATTTATTAAAATTAATAAAATATAAAGTAATTAATAAATTCTGAATTTAAAGGCGAGTGTAGTGGGGGACCTACCTCGACTCGTAGCTTGGTTACGATGATGACGCGGCACATCTCACACTCGTGCACAAGTACGCGCAACCTGATGAAGACCGCAATATCACGGAAAACCTCACCAATGCGCTGCAACAATGCAAATCATCTAAAAACACAGAAATTATGACCTAAAATAATCCAAACGAATGAACAACGTAAAACACACCTCAACACTGGTGAAGGTGAAATGAAATGAACTCCAAATCTCTTGCCTTCAGTGGCGGGCATTCTTCGCGCGTCCAATTGAGAATAAGGTGAGTGGATGCTGAAAATAGATTTGTGGACAGTGTAGTGAAGGGTAAAGATGTTGAGGTACTATGTCGCTGCTGTCCAGATAAAGCAGTGATTGGGCGCAGAAAGTGTGGTCAGTCGGAGGGCGTGCGGCAGGTCGAAGGCGCGTGACCAGAGGGCACTGGCTGGTTGGAGCTACGTGACGGCCGAAAAGAAGTCCCGCGTGTCAGAGGCGGGTGCACGCTGGTTGGATGGAGAGGGCCTGACCAGTGAGGTCACCGATCGGAGGAGGTCTGGCCGAATATCACGGCGGCTGGACAAGCGTTAGCGAGGGCACGGCCTGGATTTCCAGTGAGGAGCGCGATTGGGAGAGTGTGCGGTGGCCCAATGGCGAGGGGCACCGTTGGCTGGGAAAAAGGGGCGTACAGTAAGAGGTCGTGCCGAGGGTCTGTGCGTTGGGGAGCGGCTAGCCACACCTAGTTTGCGATGTCCGGAGCTACACTGGCTAGTCATAGTTACACTGTTAGGAGGGTGTGCAGTTGAAGGGATACTTGTTGGATATCAAGGGAGTTGTTGGCTGAAAAAAGGGAGGTCATTGGGGCTACTACACTACTATTGGCCAGAAGAACCAGTGACAGAGAGCCGAGGGGTTCGAGCATCATGGTCGGCTGGAGGCGGGTGAGGCCAGCGGAAGAGTTCTATAAAGAGGGTGGCGTGTGGATCGGTGCAGGAAGAAGTGGGGCGGCACTACAGGGGGGGCTAGATCTGTTGTGTGTGAGGGGAGATAGGTGGCGTCCGGGGTTGCACCTCACATAGAGGACTACGACGGGCGCTAGCACGAAGGAGGGAGGGGTGGATTTGGTCGAGTGTTCGGTGCAGCATAGGGCAGGGGTGCGGAAAGCGGACAGGGAGGCGGATGGTGGAGTGGACCGGGGGTGCGAGCTAGTGTGGTGTTGCGGCTGAAGGATGGGTGGCCTATTGTGCAGTGCTAGAGGAGGAGCAGTGGCCGGATAGGAGGCAGAGGCCGACCAGAGGTTGAGCAGGCAGAGAGGGGTTTGTGATGGGGGCTTCGTCGTGGGAATATTCAAAGGGTGAGGGGATGTATGGCTAGGCGGTGTAGGGTAGGAGGCGAAGGGCAGGTGAAAAGGGGTAAGGAAATGGGGAAATAAGAAGGGTGTGCTATGGGAGAAAACCAGGGGGAGTGGTGGCACTGCCTAGGCCAAGGGAAAGAGAGGGAGAAAATGGGAGAAGGGATAGGGTTAGGAGGGAAAAAGAAATAAAAAAACTAAAAGAAAAATATAACCAAACAAAAAAATAAAACAAACTTTAATCCATAATAAAAAAAATAAAAAAAATATAATTAGAATAATAATAATTATTATAATAATAATAATAATAAAATTAAAAAAAATAATTCTTCACCCAAGAAAAAAATAATAAAACTTCTTAGTCACAATAAAAATTTCAAAATATGCTATAAATAAAAATAAAAAATCATTCATTTTAATTATTCGAAGGCCTGAAGATTGTGAATTTTTCTGGGTGAATCTAACCAATGTTTCCGAGACACACTCTACCCTTTCACCCAGC
Source organism: Viscum album (assembly GCA_963277665.1). Lineage (NCBI taxonomy): Eukaryota > Viridiplantae > Streptophyta > Magnoliopsida > Santalales > Viscaceae > Viscum > Viscum album. Next base: position 1,599,025,386 of record OY728150.1, read on the forward strand.
GACATAAACTCAAGACTTGAATTTTTTGAAAAAACTCAAAAATATTGTTCGGGATTCAACCTTGAACCTCTACAAAAAAAATTAAAACCAAAGAAAATAATAAAATAAAGTGATTAGATAGGTCGTGGTGTGACACCATGTGCCAAAACGTGTGGTAGCCATGGGGTCAACCACATGGTCACCTTTAAGTGGCCACACACACGTGATCCAATAGTGTGGTAGGTTTTATACCTACCACACGGTTACCCCTAAGCCACTGCACAGTCATGCGCCAACCGTGTGCAGGGCCTTCTCATGAAAAAAAATTATCTTTTCTCCAAAACTCCCAAATTAACCAAGGGAAAACCAAGAGGGAAATATTATGAAAATAATACAATCCAAAAATCAACACATGTCACACCCAAAACCTAAGAAAAATACCTGGATTACCAAATGAATCGTATCAAAAACCAAACTTGAAAATCGGGTGTCACAATTTTTGACATACCCTTTCAAAATATTCATAAACCATTCAATGGGGTAAATCCATCTATAGTGTACAGGACCACATAGTTGAATCTCTCTCACTAATTGAACTATCAAATGAACCATTATATCAATAAATTTTTGTGGGAAGAATATTTCCAATTCACATAATATGGCATCAAGTTCTCTTTCTATAGTTTTCAATTTCACCAAGTCTATAACTTTGTTGCATATAGCTTTGAAGAAAAAATAGATATTGGTTCATGTATGAAAAAAATTATTAGGAAAAATTCAATATAAATCTATAAGAATTAGATATTGATTAAAAAAACGGTGTTCATGTGATTTCATACCCTTTAAATTTAAATTGGTCATTTACATGATGTTCTTCATATTTGATGAATAACCATCTGGAACCTTTACATAATTAAAGAAGTTTCAAAACTAATACCTCTCTTTCTTGGAAAGGGTAAAAGTAGATGGAGGAAGAAATTTTCATTTTCACCCTTCACTGGCGCCACTCTTCTCATATTCTTATGTAAACCATGTCCAACCTAGCCTAAATTTCATCCTTTGTTTTTTTGGGCACATTTAACAATGTTCCAATGAAACTATCACATACATTTTTTCAACATGCATAACATCAAGAAAATTTATAATGAACAGACAATTCCAGTATGGTAATTCAAAAAAAATTCTCTTTTTCCAACCTTTTTTGTAAGGTTTTTCTGAAATGGTTTAACAAAAGTAGTTTCCACATATTTTACTTTCTCAAATAGTTGATCACCTGTTAGCGGAGATGGTGTTGTATGTTCTTCTGAACTTCTATCAAATGATGTCATCCAAGATCAGTACTTATAACATTAGGGTAGAAATCTATGATGTCCTATAAACGCAATTTTTTATGAATGTTTCAACCTAATTAACTGTGTACCTTGTTTGAAAATGGGACACCTTTGAGTTCCTTTAATGTTATATCCTGAAAATTTCCATAATAAGTAAAGTCATTTATCATCCCATAAAACATGGATCTCAATGTAAAATCTTTATTTTTGTAAGCATCATACAATGTAACACTTGAATCCCATAATAATTTCAAATCCTCGATCAATGGAACTAAATAAACATCAATATCATTACCCAGTTGTTTTGGTCCTGATATAAGAATAGATAACATGATGTATTTTAGTTTCACGAATAAGCATGTTGGTAAGTTATAATTTACCAACATAATTGGCCATGTACTGTGAGTGATACTTTGAAAACCAAAAGGATTCACTCCATCTGTATATAATGAAAAGGAAGGTTTCTTGGCTCGTTTCTAAATTCAGGATACCCATGATCAATTTTCTTCCACTGAGGAGAGTTTGCTGAGTGATATAGTTTCCCATATTTAATTCTTGTATCTGTGTACCTCATAAATTTCTATATAGTATCCTCACTTCCATATAGGTTCCTAAACCTTGGAATGATTGGAAAGTACCATACAACTTTCATAGGACTGGATTCATCTTTCTTGTATAGAGAATCACCACACTTGGGTCATTCTGTAAGTAATTTTTGGTCCTTTAAAAATAGTATATAGTCATTCTGGTAGGTGTGTATTCTTTTAGAGATCATACCCATTGTGCGTAGCATTTTTTTAGCATCATATATTTGGCTTGGTAACTCATTATCTTCTATGAGAATTCCATTCAAGAGATCAAGTAGTTCTGTAACACTATCTTCACTTAATCTGTTTCCTACTTTCAAATTACACAGCTTCAAGTATAGATGATAATGTTGTATATTTAGTTCAACCACCATACAATAGTGTCTTTTCACAACTCTTTAACTTATCAAACAATTTTAGGAAATCACAAAGTTCATCTTCAACCGTCCTTTTCATTTCCTCAATACAATCTTCATCATCATTAACATCTGTAATCACATCCTTGATAAAGTCTTCTTCATTTTCCACACTTGTAATCATATCATAAGATCCATAAAATGTAGCATTATCCCAGCCACTAGCTACATTTTCTTTTCCCCATGTTTATTCCAACATTTATAACTTTAATCTATTTCATGACAGATCATGTGTTCTTCAACCTCCTTTGGACTAATTAGTCTTGAATAACAATAGTGTAAACACAAACAAAAGATTTGATAATGGTCATATGCATGATATTTTTCAAACTTGATGAACACTTTTACTCCAACTTTATACTCTTTTTTCAAAAAATTGGTATCCATCCATTATTTATTCATATCCATCTAATTTTATTCAGTAATATTAATATTTAACAAAATAAATACACAAAAGGGTCCCTTTAAATAAGGAGAACTCAACATTTGAAAGATAGTTACTATTTTATTTTATTTTCTAAGACTCATCCCCTTAGAAGCTAACCCCAAACCAGAAAAAAAAAAGATGTAATTATAGAGGTTAATCCCTTAATTTAAACTATGCAGGTGATTTTGGATGTAAATTAGGTTTAGGAGTTACAATGTGGTTAAAATTTAATACACATTTTGCAAGAGTGGGGTTATAATGGATATCTTATGGGTTGGATAAAGGTAGTGGCATTCCATTACCATGGTGTTATTATCAATCTACTTGTCTTCTCTATATAATGAAATGGTTTTCCTAATTCTATAAAAATCTAAACTTAAAATATTATAGAAAATATAAATTTCAGATGTCCTTTGAAAACTATTTATAAAATCACACTTTAAATACCATTAAAAACCAACCATTTATACAAATTATTATTAAAAATAATACACCCTTTTTAAAATAAACCAATCAGTTCCAAACACTTTTTCACAAATACATACACACTTTGAAAACAATCCAAATTATTAAAAATAAAATCCATATTTTTCATGTTAAATCATTTCCAAAAAATCTAAAAATGTTCTCTAATTTTTCATAATTAAATAAACCACATATCAAACATTTAAAATTAAATAAATTCTTTCTTACAAGGAAATCTTCACACATGGTTTCAAAAATTAATGCATTTCTCAAAATCCCCATTTAATTTCAATACCAAAAATTCCAGGTAAAAATTAAAATAGAAGATAAACCATATTTAAAACATTTCACAACCATTAAATTACTTTTCATTCCCTCGCAAATTTGGTTTTAAAATCAACACACTCAATATAATATCCTTTTTCATTCAAAAATATTCTTTTTGAAACACAAAATAAGATTTTAAGTACTAAAATATGATATTATAGAAAAATTTACATTAATTGGTATATAATGCACTATTAAAGTTTAAATGATTGGGGAAAATAGTATAAAAGTGAAATTTAAGGTTGGTCCAAAGATTGGAAATCAAGGAATCAATATATATCCCATAAGAACATGAATTTGTCCATATATAGTTCTAAGAAAAGGACACATGCATAGATTTGGATCATAAACAAGGGGAATATAATAGTTCATGTTCACATGATAACCAATTATTTCACATATCTTATCAAGGATGATCCAAATACATAGTTAATCACACTTAATTAAGAGTTATGTAGGGATTTTAAATCCACCATGACATGGAGATGACTATTGTGCTTCTCAAAAATATCTAACTCATTCTAAAACTGCTCCAACTCTTTAAAAAAACCAAATCATGAAAAAAAAACTATCAGGAATCATTTTCATTGACATGAATCCTCTTTTAGTGAATAGATATATTTTCATAAATCATTTGGTATCCAATAAAATCAGTCATGATCAATTATTCTTCAACAACATTCAATAATATCAAATATTATCAATGATGGTCAAAAAATACCATATACAACCCAATAGAAAAATAATTTTCTCCAATTGGATTTTTTTACATTGTTTACATCCATAAATATAAACAACCATAAGAGATAGATATAATCTATCCCCCTTTTATTCAAAATCTATGATCCTCCAAATCTATATATTTGTTTCACCTTCCTACACATTTGGATGTAAAATTTTAAAGGGTCCAATCATATAACCATATAGAATCTTCTTCTAGTTAAAAATTCAATACTACCACAAATCATAGTAAGGATTAATTAATTAACCACTAATCATATATGAGACAATTATAAGTCTAGGAAAAATATAATTAATCAACATTTCAATGTCAACCTAAAATCTAGTTCAAATACTGGATTATATCTCTCCCAATATTAGTGCTTCCAAGAATAATATAAATATATATGCACAATTAATTTAGACCATTTGGAACTTACGGTCTAGTGGGAGGGACGGTGGGGGTAGTGGAGGCTGTGGTGGTGGCGGAGACAGGGGTGGGCAGTAGGGACAATGGAGGTGGGGACAGTAGAAGCAGAGGTGGGTCAGTGGATGTGGAGGTGGGGACAGTGGAGGCGGAAGTGTGGGAAATGAAGGTGGAGACGGGGGTGGAGGTGGGGAAAACAGAGGCAGAGGCGGCAGCGGCAGAGGTAGAGATCGACTTTGGTGAAAGCTTGAGGCTCGAGCATCAAGTGGATCTACTGGGGTTATATTTATAAAAACATGGAAGGATTTTATTAGCGCTTTTTGGAAAGTGATGATAAAGGATGTTTTTATCAGTGCTAAAATATAAAATGCTGATAAAACGAATGTTTATCAACTCTTTTTTTAGCACTGATAAAAACCTAATATTAATAAATTATTTATAATTATAATATTATAATAAATATATTTATTATAATTATATTTATATTTATAAATAAATATTTATTTATTTATATTCATAAATATAAATATTTATTTATTTATTTATTTAAATACTTATGAAATTATAATAAATATATTAATTATATATATTTTTTATAATTTCATAATTATTTAAGTAAATATATATTTATTCATGCTAGTCTATTACTTTATGTTACATGCAGAAGAGAGCTCTCCATCACTTATTTAAAATCCAAATTTTCAAAAATAACATCTCTTCTACTTCCATTATTTCCAAAATAAGCATTCACATTAATAGATCATATACACTACCTCGTCATCACTCTCATAACTCAAGATAATTTATGATCAAATCTATGCTCAATTCTCATGCACCTAAATTATTATCATATGTTTTCCATGAATTTCAAATCTCTACTAGTGGAAATCAAAATAATGCACTGATCTTGAGGACTTCGCATTAGGTTCAAATGTTATCTGGGGTTATGGGATGGTGGGTAGTAAAAAAATGTGACATTTCTGGGAAAAATGATGGTTGAATGTTGTAATAAATGCATGATCAATATCAATCCAGATGTCTCCCTCAAAATCTCACTCCCCCGCACTTAAAATGTCATTTCTCCCCAATAAATGATAATATTGACTCTTAAGATAAACTTGGGGACATAACTCACTCAAATAATGGAAAGATAAACATGTGAGTGTTAGCTCCAAACCCCCATGAATTAGATATAAGATAGTATCCCAAAGAAAATTACATAAGTAGCTCATACACTATAGAATCTCAGTGAATATAGGTCATATAAAAACTCTCTAGCGTATGGAGTAATGGGTTATCACTTTTATAAGTATCCCTAAAGGCAAGGTTGTCTATGTAATAACCACAAATGTACTCATTATTGGAACCAAAAAGAATTTACATTCTCATATAAAATCATGTGTGTAATAAATATATCTAATATGAAATAGAATATGTATAAAATGATGAGATAATGTTTATCCATGTGCATCAAATGACTCACTTCTCCTCAAATAAACCTGACCATGAGTAACTCTCTCTCTCTCTGATACTTGGATTTAAAATCATCATGAAAATATTCAAGAGATGGTTAGGGAAGGGTATCGTATATGGGTTCATCTTAAAAAGGCTTATTCATGGATTTTAAGGGCTAAAATAGAGAAAACTCAAGGGTTGATTAGTGGGTAAATGGGGTTAATTAAAACAAATGAATGCCTCAATTATTTCAGTGAAACTTTCAAAATTAATATCTCTTTGATGGGAAACATGGAAAGTTATAGAATACATAGAATGGTTGATATTATATCAAGAAAAAGAGAAATATAAAGTGATGTAACAAATGGGAGAGAGTCTTAATAGGTATGGAAATATAATGATGGACATCACGAATGAAAATGAGTGTATATAAGTGTCTCAAAAATAAATAAATTTTATAAAAATGGTTTCAAGGCATGTAATGATATCAACAATAATATAAATCATGGAATTAAGAATCAAAGCATTTAAACTAGGTATCATGTGCTCATACTAACTAGGGGTATTAGTGGTATGTCCCTTATTATGATACTATATAAATACAATAGTTTTTCATGTGAGTTCAATAATGACAATAATGTTGGTTTTTTTTCATTTTAAATTTTTTTCCTTTTTTAAGTTTTTGTTTTTTAGGTTAGTTATTTTACATAGTGTTTTTGGATGTGTAAATAAAATATAGTAGAAAATGTAACGCCTACTTGATAAATTGAAGATATATATGGGGAGGTTGCATGTATACAATGATGCTCTAAAAATAATATACCTATAAAATATACACATATACATCACATACATGCATCTTATCATAAAGATAACACCAAAATATGACAATCATGTGGATGATAAAAATACGTATGATGAATTCCGATACACTGTAGTTTCATAATAAAAATATATTCTAGGTAAATTCATGTGATTTTATTACTAAAAACTAAATGAAATAAAACTAAATATAGTAAATGAAAAACTAAAGTATGATGGTTTCCCCCCATTCAGCACTAATTTTATATCATCTTTAGTTAGACATCGATGACTCGCCACAAAGATTGAATGGAGATGTCTGTCATGCATCTACTTTATCATTATTGTAAGCGTGTAATTCATTCTTCAAGAAGGAAATTATCCTGCAATCTATATAAAATATCAATAGAAACTCTTTATTAAAATGGATGCATGGAATGAATAAAGAATAACCTAGTTCAAAAGTATATGAATAAACATGTAGTTAGGGTTTGGCTTAGTGGTAAGCACCCCTATAATACTACATCGAGGTTGGGGTTCAAAACCCATTGGGTGTAGGGTATTATAGTGGCATTGAAGTGGTACTGTAGTAGCAGTGGAACTATAGCACTGGTGGCACTGTAGCGATGGTGGGAACTATAGCAGGAACTATAGCAGAAATAGTACTGTAGAAATTATTGTAGTAGCTTAATTATTGTAGCAGAACCATTCATCGGATGGCCTTTTGGTCAAAAATATGGGCCTTAAGGGCCATGTAATGAGATTTCATGCCCACTCGGCCTACAGGGCATGTAATGGGATTCACGCCCATGGGTCTTATGAGCCATGTACTAGATAAATAAGGGTTGTTGGGTGGGTTATCCCCTTAGGGAGGCTATGTCCTGCCTTTCCGGCCTATGTGTGAGGTTTGTGTATGTTTAAATGTAATTGTACCCCCAATAACCTAATATATATGTGTGTGTAAATAAACATAATATGAAGGAAAAATCACTGAATAAAGGGAATTTATATAAAGGTAATCATCATGAAAATCAAAAATATTTCCTCTTAAAATATACACAAAATAATAAATTACTTTACCAGACTCTTTTAGTGATTGGATTAAATCCATCACATCCATGAATACAATTTTAGGGTTGATGATGTATCCCAATTAATTTTCCTAAAATACTATCAAAAATGGGAAATCTAATGATTCCTAGCTCAATTTAAGTAGAACAATTTAATTGATTACACCAAGGTCAATATTATTTCTAGAAACTATAGGTATTTCAAGTGAAGTGGCATTATCCACAATTCATGGAGTGGGTAGAACTAGATCAAGTGAAGTAGGTGACTCCATGATGTAAAAAATGAAATTTTATACTAAAGTTTCTTCTATATTTCCTTCATAATTTTTCACCTTTGTAATGTGTGCTAGTAAAAGCTCAGTATCCTCTAGGTATTCCCACACTTCCACTATTTCTAGAAAATTTTGAGTGTCCACCACCACCATCACTGATTGGTTTTCTGATTCTTGAATTGTTTAACATACTAAAATTTTGGAAAATTTATCTAACTCATAATTATTATTATAAATGGGTTATTAGAGGTTATATGAAGTGATTTCCTCTAGTGTTTGGAAATCCATGTTGTCTTGATTCAATTTTGACTCTATTATAGTAAAGAAGGGTCCCATTTAAATGTCTTCTTTAACCTCAAATGAATATTAATCCTCAAAATGTGGAATTTAATATTCATCAAAGGAATCCATTATCACTTTTGGGTGGAAGGGTTGTGAACACATGGGTGAGAGACATGAACTTAAAATATCTAATGGACCATTATATCTGATAGGGTATAATATTGGGCTCTCATGTTCTTAAAATCTAATTGGAATAGAGGAATCAAATTGCGATTGAGAGGTGTCATTTTTTGTGTGATAGGAATGAGGGTTAATCAAATTAGAATCATCATTAGAATAAATAAATTGATGTTTTTCATGTACATTCTCTACCAAACTTTACTCATAATAATTATTAAGATTTTAAACATTAAGTGCTAGTGGGGAGGTTATTTTGACAAGATGACTCAATTGATTTTCTAGATTTGTAGTGTGGAAGCTAAATTTTCAATGTGTTATTCTAAAATTTAAAACCTTTTATTTACCTCATTAATAGCAGTAAATAGTGTGTTCTCAAATGTTGAAGTGTTTGGGTCATATAGTGATTGATCAAATTGAGTATCTTTCACAAGTGGGGAAAGTAGTTTATGTTCTATAAGGTTTTGAGACTGTGTTGTGGATTTTTAAAAAAATTATAAAAAGTTTTTCAACATAGATTAAAGGAATGATTTACTAGGTTCTATATTTTTAGGGACAGCTTGGACTTGAGAATAATGAAAATATGGGTATGAATTATTATAATATGGTAAATCAATATCCCATGGAGCATAGCATTGATTTTAATAATAATCATTAAAATTAACAAAGTTTCCTGGAGAACTCGTGGGTGGTGAAAATTTTAAAATTTGTACCATCCACTGTGGGTGGGTAGGATGGGTGTTAATTTTAATCATATGGTGTTGAATACACCATTCTGAACTCATCATAATCATTAGTTTCCCTATAATAACAAATTACCTATTGAAGTAACCTGATTCTTTTACCTAAATCACTCTCTCTATAGGGTCTATTAATGCTGTAATTATATTAGGCATTGGTGCAAGGAATTAATTATAGGTTATCATGGCATACCCAATTTAAAAATTTATAAAACCAACTAAATATTTTAGTATCAATGAGTGGGGTCGAACCATGGGGAGAATGTGTATAGATACCAAGAAATACTCTTGGAATAATTTTTAGGTCGATGAAATTTTCAATGTGTAAAGAAACTAAAAATTCTAAAAACTAAACTATCTCAATTAGATAAAATCTAATCTAATGGAGGGAAAAAGTTGGAGGTGGAAGTGTCAAAATTGTGATGCCTATTGAAGTGCATGGGATTCCAATTATTTTATTCTCACATTAGAATATTTATTTATCTGAATTTTTATTTATCTAATTATAACTAATTCCAAATTTAATTAGAATATCATAAATTCTCATTATCAGATGATAGACAGTACTCTAATATTTCACACTAATCATCCAAAATTTCATTCTCTAATTTTATGAACAATTTTTTCAACATTTTAACATTGAATCACTTGGTCAAATACAATGACATGTTTCTCACAAATTTGAAGTATATATTTGTGTCAGGTTCACTCGAATGAGATTACTTTTTTGGTATCACTTACCCAAGTTTGAAAATGAATCACAAAAAATATTAAATTTTTAATTAATATATTTAATTATTTAAAATTTACTCATGTGTGACTTTTGATTTTCTTACGCATGCGATCGAGTTCCAAAAAAAATAATTATTTGATGTTCTCCAGCTCATGATTACTTATTAGGTATCACACAAATGGGTACTAAAGCAAGTGTGTGGACCTCGTATGAATTAAATCATAAACATATAAAATTAAATAATTACACATAAAATGAATATGAAATTATTGGTAATCAAATATAATTTAAAAATAATGGCATGAAATTATTTTCACATTTATCACAACTCCAACACCATGAAATTAATTGGATATCACACCAACATGACGCATAAAATAATAAATAGAGATCATTGTGTTCATGTTGTAAGCCAGTGCTTAAAATCAGTGAATAAGAACCATCACCCCACTAACCACCATAGTTCCAAGTCTAACCAATATGCATGTTTTGGGTGCAGAAAACACTCCTAAGTGAAAACATGATGTGTTGTCATGTAAACGATGATGCCATCATCCCAAGGATAGGAGACTGATAAGTGATGTGTTGAGATGCATGTGTGATGTACACTTTAGGTGGATGGATATGTATATAAATAGTATTTATAGTATTGTCGATAATGTGATGCAAGAAGAAGGGTCAGCCTCATGCAACATTGCAAGTGAATAAGAAGACCCTCTAGGCATTTTCCCCACTCCACCCCAACAGCAGCGCACACAGAATCAGATATTCAAATCACTATAGGTAATCACAAGACCACATATTATAATGGAAACAAAATGGATATTATTGATTCAACTTGTAATGAAAAATACATCATGTAACACACCCTGTTTATAGGGATACAAACACATATAAAAAAACAATCGAAATAGAGGAAAAATAAAATCCCACAGTTTGGTGTAGTATGTACCGTCCAAGCCTCTGAAACTAAACATGTCAAGAAGCTATCTTTGAAATTTCCCATCCACCATTGTAGTAGTGAAGGTTTGTGCCTTCAAAGAGGAAAACCAAGTTTATTTTTCTAACATCACCCCTTAAACTTGTTTTCCTCATGAACCTGACATTTTCATCATATTTCTTTACATATCTGGGTGGTTGATCAGTGGGTTTAAAACCTTCTTATTTTCAATTGTAGACTTTGGTTTCACTGATATAATAGATTTCCTCACCTATCAATTGTCTCCATATTTCTTTGGATTTTTCTTCCTTAGAGATAACTGGATTAGAATTCACAGAGAGACAATACAAATTTACATACTCCTCTATTGGTTCCTTTCTCTCATATATATCTGTAAGTCCTTGAATGTTTTGGGGATGTATATGAGAAAGTTTTTGTTATGTATATTCAAATATATGAGTAAGCGGTAACGGTGTCATTAATTCTTCAATTCCTATAATACTACAAAATTGACCATTAGAAACTTCCATATAATAGTTTTTGGTAGTCACAGTTGCCCCATCAATAAAAGGAAATAGCGACCACTAATAGCAGTTTCTATATATGCACCTAAAACGACCACAGTAGCAGTTTCTAGGAAAGTATTTAGTGACTGCCTATGGAAGTCACCAAAGATATATATTATAATGACTACCTATGGTGACTACTAATGATCTTATAAAAAAACATGTTAGTGACTGCCATAGGTAATTCCTAACCTATAGATTTTTTTTAATTCTACATTATAAATTCCATCCCGAATAACAAAAACACCAAATAAAAAAACACCAAATAAAAAACCAATATCCATATAGCTTTTTATTGTTAAAATCTTATTTCTCAATCAACCCACAATTAAAATACAAAAAAAATTAAACAAATAAAATATAAAAATTAATATGTTTAACATTAAAATTTAATTATTCGATTAATATATAAAAAATAATCAAAAGAGATTATACAGTGTTATGAACATAAAACATTATAAAAACATAAATAATGAAAATATAATCTGAAATATCTAATTATAATATTTAATTATCATTTGAGAAATAACTATTAAAGTAGGAAACTGAGTTTACCACATTCCAATCAATCTAGGCATCAATTGATGTGCAGTTGATTGAAATAGATATAAAATGATTCAAGGAATTATCTTCTATATTTTTACATCAATCAAAATTTGTTTTTACATTTTTGACCCCCTGATGGGAAATATTTCATTTTAATAAAACTAGACAACGTTACCTATCATTTTCCATCATACTAGGTGAAATGAGAATCTGATGGATGTGGCATTGTTTCCTGTAGATCAAAAATGAATCAGTGATAGTTCTCCCCTGATTTCATATCAATACAAGTGTGTTTTCTTTATATATGGATCTTTTCCATGATTTGTCACTTAACTTCAGATTTGAGGGAAAACACCACTTTTGATCATATGAAAAAATTTGGGTATCTAATCGACATTTTGATGATTCTTATATATTTTAAATGACATAAAGATATTTTTCCTAAGATTTAATGTTAATCTGAGTTACTTTGGTCAGTTTTGACCCCGACATGCATGATATTCCCATTATTACAAATTGTTCATAATGTCAAATCATGTTGTAATACATACTGATCAATTCAGGCACCATATTGATGTGTGGTTGATTTTAATAGATCAAAAATGATTCAAGTAATATTCTCCCATATTTTAATGTCAATTATATGTTGTTTGCTCATTTTTTTGACTCTCTGATTGGAGATGTGTCATTTTAATAAAATGAGATATTATCCGTCATTTTCCATCGTACCATGAAATGTGGAAATATAATGGATATGGAATTGATTATTAATTATAAAAAACAACCCCATGATATCCCATTATTCTATATCAATCCAAGTGTGTTTTGTTGGTATTGACCCCTTTTATGTGATTTTTCACTTGACTCCAAATCTGAGGGACAAATGCCACTTTCGATCATACTGAGCAATTGAGGTATCTGATCAATATAATAATGATTAATATAGATTTTAAATGACTTAAAATCATTTTCCTAAGATTTAATATGAATCATATCCTATTTATTTAGTTTTTACTTCTACACACATGATTTTTTTCATTAGTAAAAAATGGTAATAATTTCAAATCATACCTTAAGTAATACTGATCAATCTGGGATTCAGATTGATGCGTGTTTTATTCCTTTAGATAAAAAATGATTCAAGGAATTTTATCCTATATTTTCACATCAATCAAAAGTTTTTTTCTCATTTTTTACCCCCTGATGGAAGATATTTCATTTTAATAAAACTAGACAACGTTTCTTGTCATCTTCCATCATACCAGGAAATACAAGCATCTAATGGATACAACATTGATTCCTAAAAATAAAAAATAACATGGTGATTGTTCTCTCATGATTTTATAACAATCCAAGTGCATTTTCTTAGTATTTGACCATTTTATGTGATTTTTCCTTTAACTCCAAATATGGGGGACAAACATTACTTTCAACCATACAGAGAAATTTCAGTATATGATTAATGTGTTGAAGATTCCTACAAATTATGAATGAATTAAAAATCATTTTCCTAAAATTCCTTGTGAATAAGACCTCTTTTGGTCATTTTTGACCCCCATACACATGATTTTCCATTATTAAAAAAATGGAAATAATTTCAAATCAAATCGTAAGCTATACCGACTAATTCAACCATTAGATTGATGCATGGTTGATTCTAATAAATAATAAACAACTCAGTGATAATTAACCCATGATTTCATGTCAATACAAGTGTTTTTCTTGGTATTGTTCCCTTTTATATGATTTGACACTTAACTCCAAATATGAGGGACAAATTCCACATTTGATCAATTTTGGAGTAGATAATTTTATTTTATGAAGCACGGTCAACTAAATACTTAATAGTTTTCAATGATTTTTATCAAAAATGAACCCTAATCCCAAAATAAGTGATGGGGAATTCAACCAATAGACAAGAAGTAAATAAAATCTCATGTTAATAGAAACAACATTATTTTGAATAAAAGAAGATAGGACTTCCAAATATAATAATATCTCAAATGTGACTCAATAAAGTGAACCAAATTTAAAGAAATGTGGGGAAAATATAAAGAACTATAAGTAGTCATCAAACATATAGAATAGAATTATTTTTTATAGGTAGGTTGAAAGTTTCGTGACTAAAATCTTCTTACAAATTCAAAATATTTATTTAATCACTTCATGTAATAGAATAATAACTAAAAGGTACCTCCTACAGGTGAATGGTTAAACTTGAAGAAAAAGTTTCTTAATAATGGAAGGCTATTCGAGCTAGGTCATTCCCATATCCCATCAAAAAATACTTCCTTCAACATGAAATTTCAACAGCCACCTTCTTCAATATCATATCACAATGATGAAGTTAACACAAAGGAAAGGAGTTTAAAAATAGACTAAAAACAAATCCTTGAAGTTACTCTTACCAATTTCAATTTCACTAATCTATTTAGTGTAGGTCCATTAAATCTCCACAATGGTATGTAGTAGCTTCCCTCTTTGAGTCTACCCTCTATAAAAATGAATCCACCCTATCAAAGGCCAAATCATAGAAACAAAATACACAACATAATTAACAATAGGATTATTAAATACCTATTCTAATATCATTGATCCAGTCAATGTAAGTAAGATAACCATTTTTCTACATTATATTATACAACCTAAAACTATAAAGAGAAAAATATCTTAACCTTTATTATATACCATCTCATGAACATTGAATTTTCCAGTATATGATTATTTCCTAATGCCTTTCATTAGTTTGAAAAGTTGAAACATAGGTTTTGGATAACATGAAAACAATGAAATAATCATAAAACACAATAAAATATCACTAAAAATGATTTCCCAATTGAAAAATAAAATCATAATCATTTTTCCTATATTTTATAATGATAAACACAACCCCTCTTTTTATCTCATGGAATGGATATATAGAAATTGATGTTGAATAAACACTATATATCAAATCTAGGGATAAGAAAAAACCTCAAATACCATTATAGTTAATTGTGATGGTGTCTTTCATAGATCTGTAAAGAAATATTCTTTTCTCCTAATCCATATAACTAAAATGATACAAAAAATAGAATTATAGGAACATATATTTGATGAAAACAATAGATAATTGTTTGAAACTTATTGATAACTAATTACAACACTTATTACTTATAATCCTATTATTTCTATTTATCTATAACTGCACCAGTGAAGGCTAGGAATTGAACTATTGACCATAGAGTAATTTTAGGAACTGGATAACTTGAGAAACTTTCATTTCCCCTAGCCAATTATCCTTCAAAAAATTTATATAACCCCTCCCAAAAATCCATCATGATTTATTCAAAATGTGAACTTATGATGACTGTAATAAAAATTCAAAATTTAATATTATAGTAATACAATCCTAGATCAAACCATATAATAAATTTTTGAGAAATAAATGTGATTGATTATTATTGCCGACTGTAAATTTTTTGACCATTCTTGTGAAAATTATTATTTAGTTTTTAAGAATTCAAAAAAAATTATTATGAATCTATATTATAAAACTAAAACTACTATTGAATTTATTTTTTCCTCTTTTGAGTTACAATAATCATAGTAAAGAAAAAATTTAAATTAAATAGTCTGCATATAATTTCATTTTTATCCAAATAAAAAAAGTATCTTTTTTTAATAATCTTAACAAGATAATTTGAGTTTATTTAGGAATGAATGTATTTTTATATATTTGAAATTTTTGACATGCTCTCAAAAATTAAGTTTTTTATATGACTAAAAATTTCATATTTAGAATAAATTTGAATAACTAAGAATTAAAAACTCAAAAAAAAGATAAATATGAATAAAAATGGAAATGTCATTTTAAAATTAGGGTTGTTCCGCCAAATAGAAGTATTTTCTATAAATCTTGGTTTTAAATTAACATAATATGTACATGTAATTTATCAAATATAAGGATTATAATAGTAGATAGAGAAAAGGATTATAGTACTTCACCTCATTTAATGAGATAAAGTGTCGTATAGCTTGGGAATTAATCTAGAAGTGTCTTTACGATGTCTCTTTTATTACATTTGGTCTCCCACTGGATGTGGGTTAAATATACCATGGAATCATTTGTTTCTACTTTTATATCCATCACTGGAGACTAATATAGATAATTGCACCAACTAAAACACTATATCATCATTCAAGTTAGATAATAAAATATAACCAACCCATCACTATCATGTAACATTCCACTAAAACATCATAATGGATCCACCTTGAATAAACTCCAAGAAAGTACCAAACAAGTTTATCCATGATCTACATGACATATCCCTATCAAAATGAAATAAAATTTATAAGAAATAAACATTAATAAAATATATTGAAAATATTATAGGAATATTTCAAATCTAACCTGACATCAAATACTTCAAAAATCCCAACACCAAATAAACCACAAGCACTAGATTAAAATAAGTATAATTATTAGGCTCCAACCCAACACCAATGATGCCATGAAATACATTACCCTTTGTGAATCTTTATATCTAATCCTGAGAAAGATAACATTGGCTAGTACCAAAAACCTTTTTTTATCAAACCATTATCATGGAGAAATGTCATACTTCATCCTCAAAACCCATGACATCCTGTCTTTGATAGTTCCATTATACCAAATTATGAATCCAGTCATTAACCTAGTGAGAACCTAGTTACTAAATCATGTAACTCAAATATGTAAATATTATAATTCAATCCTTCTCCATCATGAACAGAGGGAATCGAAGCTAATTTAATTAGTTTAACGCATCCAAAATCAACCCAAATAAATAGAGAATGTCACTATCCTTGAATCTAGCTTTTAACTTATTCCTAAAATGACTATAAATCTATAATTATAAACAAAATCTATTTCAATTGGTAATCAGCACAACCTTAAAATTTTAGACTAGTAACTCACACTCTAGTCAAATTCTTTATTTGGAAAAGGATGAAACAAATAAAGAAAGAGACTTCCTAAGGATGTGATCAATTCTTGAAGATTCCACAAAATAAAAACCCTAAATCCAAATTATGGTTTACATAATATAAATCTGGAACCAAGTGACAGATTTGAAGGTGGAGTCATCTGGGATAGCCTCACACTAAGGGGGTGGCGATGATCGGAGGTGGAGTTCGGGTGAGGGTGGTGGTAGAGAGAGGTGGTGGTGGCTCCAATAGGTCATGTGGTGATCGATTAAGGGAGAGGACACATGGATGGGTGGTGGTGATGAGGATAAAATAAATAGTGCAGTGAGGGTTAGGGAGAGGATGGGGAAGGGGAGTGGGTGTGTGAGGTGAGGGGGAGTAGTGGCGGCTCTAAACTAGCCATGACGAAGGAGATGATGAGGGGGTTGATAGGTAGGGGTGATAGGTGGTATATTTTTTTAGGGGGGTGACTTCCATTAGTATTTTTTGATACTTAGAAATAGTGACCACCTATGGTGTTCACCCACTTAAATAGGTGTAGAAGCCCAATTATATGTTAGTGATTGTTACTCTAATGTTACTTATTCAACGACTACTTCATATTCTATAGTGAGTCATACATCTCTTGAATCATCATCTTGATTCTATTTTTATATCTCCTTTTCATCAAATATAACATATCTTCTAAATATAATCTTATTGGTGATGTTATTGTACAAGAAATATCCCATTACTCAATCTCCATATCCCATAAAGGCACACTTCACTCTTTTTTCCTCAAGCTTTGTTCATCTTGCCTCTGGGATCCTAACATGGTAAATGTAACCAAAAAGTATAAAATTTATTACACTTGGATTTTGAGTACTCCATGCTTCATGCGGTATCTTTGCTTCAATATTTTTGATTGGGCATCTATTGAGTAGATACACAATGCAAAAAGACACCTCATCCCAAAAATACATGGTCACTCCTTTGTCTTTCAACAAGATTCTTGCCATGTTTAGAATGGTGTGATTTTTCCTTTTGGATACTCCATTGAGTTGAGGTGTGTAAGATATAAGAACCAGGTTCTTCCTTTGAGGTATGGATCTTTTCTTTCAGCTTATACTTTAAAAAATGGGAGAAAAGAGGTCAAGGGCTGGCTTTAGGTCTATTACATGACGTTACTAGGGACTAAACACTGTGTAATTTTATGTACTATCGTGTATGTAGGGATACATGCCATGTAATCCAAGTACAAAACCATATGATGGTCTGGTCAAGAGTTGTACAGAAATAGCGTGTAGTATCAAGTACACATCATATAATTTTTTTAAATTATTAAGTCAGCAATAGCTTCATTTTTTCAGATGTACATAAATAGATCCCTTTCAACATATGGCATGCCCAAAAAATCTAAATGAGGGTTTGCCTCCCGTTTTGTAATCCAATCTTCAATTTGAAAACCATCAGATGTGTTAGATTCCCCTCAGTGAGCTCTTAATTCCTCTTGAGACTTTCTTCCTGATTTCTTCTATCGATCTAGTTATTTAAGGTCAAGAATTTATACCTATTTTGTATATTGAATCCATTCTAGGGTGAATTAGAGCCCGATGTTGGATGAGGAAAGTCGTATGATTATGAGTTAGGTGGTCTTATGCCTTTCACGAATTTTCATGGTGTTTATATATGTTGAAGTGTTGTATGCCCACTTTTAGGGTGTCG
This sequence comes from Viscum album, assembly GCA_963277665.1. Lineage (NCBI taxonomy): Eukaryota > Viridiplantae > Streptophyta > Magnoliopsida > Santalales > Viscaceae > Viscum > Viscum album. The sequence goes on from OY728150.1 coordinate 1,599,044,301, forward strand.
CTTTATTGAATAATGAACCCTTTTATTTCCGATTGATGGTTAGATAATTAATTGGATAATTTTAAATCATGTTTAGGGTTGTGAACCTTGATTTAAGGCCACCCCATGGGTGTATTTCCCTTACATGGTTGTTTGGATGAGAATGCCTACGAGGCTTGACATGAATTTTCATTATTGGATTGTTAAAAATGTATTTCTCATTATATTAATTTCGATGTGAGATACTTGTTGTTTTAAGCCTTTTCATTGTTTAAATTTCATAATTGGCTTTTTATATGTTTTACCCATGTGATTTATCTTTGTTTGGCCATGTAATAGTTTTATTTACATGTGTTGGTTATTATGTAAATTGAGCCCACATGAGTTGATTATGTTAAATCCATTTGATAGTTTAATTCACATGTGTTTCTTTTGATATGGAATGTGTAATTGAATTAAATGATAAAAAGAGGTAATTATCATTGGGCGAGCCACAGACTCGATAAAAAGAAAAGGTTAGGCTCATGTGACTAATTAAACTTTATAGACCTTGGGTGAACCGTTGTCTTGGTTAAAAGACAATGGACGGAATCAAGAGCTTAATTATGTAAAGGTTGTGAGAAAGCCACACATATGGTGGTCAAGATCATTGAGTATTATTTAAAATTCCGAGTGAACCTAGGATCCATTGAGGGATACTCAGGTCAGACTCTATTGTAAAATGATTAAATGATTATTATGTCATGAGTTGACGGTTACTCTTATATGGGTGTTCACCGGGCCTAGTCCAGACCTCAATACTTTTATATAATCCAATGGAGTTGAATAATGAAATATAATGTCTAATGATGCGTCTACCAAGCCAAATCAAAATCTTGGATTGGTTCTTCACCTATACTTGATTACATTGTCTTCTGAGACATCTGTTGTGATTACTTTTGAGTACCTACTATTTACTACTCTCACTATTGTACATTGCATGTTATATATATTCACTAACATATTGGAATATACCTTGGGTGGGTTCCTACTGGGATTTATTTTAATACCCTATTTGGGTCATGCTTTTGGGCCCAAACAGATTATATGTTTGCAGGTGTTGATCAGGGAAAGCGCCCTACTACAGGTAATTGATGTGTTGCTTTGGAGTTGGAGACCATGGGACCAAGTTGAGGCTTTCAATTCATCCTAGTCTCTCTTTATTTATATTTTTATTTTGAGACATATATTGTGTATTATTGAAGTGTGTTTATTTGGCTGCTTTCCTAGAACATGTGACTTGCTGCATCATCTTTTGTATAGAATGATACTTGGTTATTTATCATATCATTCTTTTATTTTTTATTTTAGTTTCATGATATTTACTTCTTCCTCTATTGTATATTATTATTCCTCTATGTTATAATATACCAAGGAGGGAATAGTTTCCCCACTATCACACCCTAGTCCTTCACTGCTAGTCGGTAGCCTCTAGTATTTAGGGAAATGCACTTGTGGTCATGAGGCCAACCGGGTACGGGGCACCAGTTGAGTGGAACCCATATCTGTGATGTTACAAAGTGGTGTTAAAGGATTTATTTCCTAGTTTTCTTTCCTTCTTAGTGATGATATAAAGGAAATGGAATTTTGTAATTAGTTGTACCCAGGATTAGCTACCCTATGTATAGGGAAAATCAAAATTACCTCAAATAAAATTGTAATTTTTGGATTTTGAGTTATTACAGTTGATTCGATTTCACCATTGAGTGACACACCTGTTTTGTGTTATTATTATTGATATCATTATGGTTCTATTTTGTTGAAACCTGATGAGATGAGGGAATTCCATCTCATGCATCATATAGGAACTTGTTATAAATCACACCCCATGCATTCTTGTTATGAAATTTTGAGAGAATTACTCAATTAAAGAGGTTGTGATAGATTTCATGCTAGATATGCATGATGTTGTGGTAGATATTGTGATATATATGTATGCTATTGTGATAGGTTTATTGGTATGTGTTATGGTTGAATTGTATGGACTCCAAAATTTGGTCCCTATGGAGTATGGTCCCTCTTGGATCGGAATTTTGTGGATCACATTTTTTCCATGGGATATTGATTGTGTTGTTATGTGTTATATATGGATTCCAAGATTTGATTCATAGGGAGTATGGTCCCCCATGGATCAGAATTTGGCACACTATTTCCTTATTTTTCCAAAAGAGGGGTTCTAGGGAAGTTTCTAAGGCTTACTGTCTAGAAACCCATACAACACGACATGTGGTCATATGAACACACGCCATGTATTCTTTTATTAAGTAAGAAAATAACTTTTTAAGTACACATAGTATGGTTTTTGACTATGTGTCTAGCCATGTGGGAGAAAACATGGGTTGTTGAGTTTTTATCAGAACACGTCGTGTACCTTATCTACACCCTGTATAGTTTTCCGTAGGCAGACAATGTTGCTCTGGCCATATAAAAGTACATGTCTTGGAGGGAAGACTAGTGTACACGACGTGTACCTAGGTATTTTACATGCCTCGAGCCGATGGGAGTACATGAACATGTGAGAGATTAAGTATACACACCATGTATAGTTCCTACACGTTGTGTACCTGGGATGTTTACACACCTAGGTTGGTGAAAGTACATGCCTATATGAGAGTTTAAGGGTACACGATGTGTTTAGTTTATACACTTCATGTACCCAAATTTTGTGAACTTTTGAGGCTTTCCTTCTCCTGTTTAGTTCTTGCGCTCTTGACTACGTACCTTGATGAATAATCTTATAATAAGGTTTATGTGCTAGAATTTATAGTGCAATTCCACCACGATGACCTCCAGTAGTATACCAAGAGGGTGGTGATGATCATACCCCAGAGGTGGTAGGCCATGGGATGCCAGTTGACCCTATAGTCATGCTATTTGTGACATCAGCTATTATACAGGATGCAGGTGTTGATGCAATTTTTTTTTAGGGTTTTATGAGGTTCATGCAAACCTTTCAGGGATCACCACAGCCTGCCACGTCTATGTTAGAACTAACATGAGTGTTCCAATAGTAGCATCCGCCCACGTTTTATGGGGAAGGTGGGACACCAGATGTAGGGTCATGGCTAGAGGACATGTTATCAATCTTCGATCATTTTAAGATGCCTCCTGGGAGGAGGTTCAAGCTCACATCTTATATACTGCGCGATTCCAACAAGAGGTGGTGGGATGTTACCACTCATACAAAGCATCGGTAGGATATGGTGTGGGAATATTTTCAGACAATCTTCTATGACTACTTCTATCCTGAGACGTTGAGGGCTGACAAAGCCCATGATTTTATGCATCTGGATTAAGGATCTCTATCAGTTATGGATTAATCTACCCACTTTACTGAGCTCCAGTGCTTCACACCTATTTTGATGGTTGAAAATATGTCAAAGACTAGATGATTTGAGGATGGTATCAAGAACGAAATTCACTTGCAGGTGAATATATTTCGACTGATTATTGTATCTGTTATAGTAAACTAGGTACTGATTACCAATTAGAATTAGAGAGAATCTAGAGGTGTGATCCAGGGTGGTTTGGCACCAAGATCTTGTACTATTTCGATAGGTAACAGGAAGCATCATCTTGAGCTTACACATAGAGATTCTAGAACTCAAAATGTATCTTTCGATAGCCAGGTGAGGTGCTTCCAGTGAAAAAGAATTGGGCATACTAGACCTCAGTACTCTATGGACCGAGTAGAGTGCCGAGTTTATGGAAATATGGGCCAATTATACCGTTTCTAAAGAAAGTTTCCACCAACATCTAGTGAGAGAGGGTCTGCACCAACTCCACGTTCAAGATCAGGGTCAGCAGCTTCTCACCAATCAGGGAAATGGAATGTGTCAATCCATTCAGGCTGAGGTAGTGGTCTTGGATGTGGTAGCCAAACCCCATGATATCAGAGATAGCTGGGTGGGTTAGCTCAGGGTAGCTAGGTAGTGTCTTAGGGCCACGGTACTGGCCAAACTTATGTAGTGCAACAGACCCAATTGCAGTAGGATCCCAAACCTTCTACTGCCAAAGGTACAATTCTAGTCACCTATTTTTTAGCTTCTGCACTCTTTGATATAGGGGATTCACATAGTTTCATATTTTTTACCATTGTGGAGATCCTAGGGCTCCATGTTTTTACTTATGATGATGTTATGAAACTAGATACACCATTAGTGATTAGAATGGTAGGTGTGTGAAAGTTCAAGGAGTGTCCCATTGAAATTGGTGGGTGTCACTTCATTTGGGATCTATGTGTCTTAGAGATAACAGGTTTTGATGTCATACTTGGAATGGACTAGTTAGTCTGCTTTCAAGAATTTTTTGATTTTTATCGTCGTAGGTTGAGTTTTACATCACTAGAAGGTGGATCACTTCTATAAATGGTAGAGTGGGATGTCTAGGCAAACCAAATGGACCCGAGCAATGTGGGTTTAGTGGGATGAAAGTACAGATTTCTAGTTTGTATTTGGATGACCAGGGAATATGTTAGATGGACTTTTCACCAGTGTTTGATCATTTTAGGGATGTCTTCCCAGACAAATTTTTAGGATTACCTCTGATAAGATAGGTAGAGTTATCTATTGAGTTAGTGAAAGGAGATGCATCAGTATTCATTCCTCATTAAAGGATGGTTATGACGGAGCTGTAGGATCTCAAGAGGTAGCTATAGTATTTAGAAGAAAAGGGGTTTATCTGAACCAGTACTTCTTTATGCGGTTTTCTGATCTTTTGTGATAAAGGAAGATGGTAACCTTGAGCTATGTGTGGATTTTCGGTAATTGAACTAGTTAACTGTAAAGAACCGATATCCTCTTCCATGAATATATGATCTTTTCGATTAGATCTAAGGAGCTCGGGTATTCTCTAATATTGATCAAAGGTATGGTTATCATCATGTGTGTGTTAGATCCTCAAAAATACCTCACACAACTTTATGAAGTAGATATGGTCTGTATGAGTATGTGGTTATGTCATTCGGTGTCACAAACGCTCTAGCAGTCTTCATAGAAATGATGAACTGAGTGTTCCATCCCAATCTTGATTCTTTTGTTGTGGTTTTTATGGATGATATCTTGGTGTATCCATATAATCAACATGACCATTCCACACATTATGAGATCGTTTTGAATACACTAAGATATTATCAGTTATATGTTAATCTCTTAAAGTTCCACTTATGGATGGATCAAATTTACATATTGGGTTATGTCATCTCGGATATAAGAGTATCAGTGGACCCAGAGAAGGTGAGAGCAGTAGTTACCTGCGAGCAGCCCAAGAATGTCTTTGAGGTGTGGAGTTTTCTAGGGATGGATGGTTACTACAAGTATTTCATATAGGACTTATCACACTTAGTAGTGTCGATGATGGGCTTGAAAAAGAAGGGTGTGAAGTATATATGGTTAGATTCTTGTGAGACAGCCTTTCAGGAGCTAAAGGTAGATTAACGTCATCACTGATATTTATTTTTATAGAGCTGGGTAGGAGGTATACTGTGTAATGTGATTCATCAGGTATCAAGTTGGGAGCAGTGCTTATGAAAGGGAGGGAGATTCGTTTCATACGGGTCTCAGCAGCTGAGGCCAAATGAGAGGAACTACCCGACGCACGATCTCAAGTTAGACATGGTTGTTCATAACTTATGCTATTGGAGACATTACTTTTTGGGAGAGAATTTTGTGGTGTACATAGACCACAAAATTCTCTAGTACATCTTAACTCAGCGTGATCTAAATTTGAGGCAGTGAAGGTGGGTGGAATACCTTCAGTCTTTCAAATTTGAGCTTGCCTACATGCCTAGGAAAGGAAATTTAGTGGATGATTCACTGAGCAGGAGGACTCAGATACAGGTAGTGTAATAGGCCAGTAGCGAGTGGCAGCTGATGATGTTGTTCTCTGAAATGTACTTGGAGGTACATGAAAGTCAGGGACAAACCTTTATTACATCCTTAGTTATTACCTATACATTACTAGAAATAGTGAAGATGATTCATCTATTGTATTTTGAAGTCCTAATTCTATGGTAGAGTATGTTAGGTGAGGACCCTTTTCCTGGTTGGACCATATTCAAGGATGAGGTTTTGCGGTTATAGGGTTACGTATGGGTTTCGGTAGACATGCATGAGGAGATGATGTGGGATTTTCATGATTTAGTTTGGGTAGTGCATCCTGGTGTCACCAAGATGTATCAAGATTTACATCTCCAGTACTGGTGGCTAGGCATGAAGGGAAATGTAGCTGGTTTTGTCATGAGATATTCTACATGTCAACAGGTGAAGGCGGAACACCAAATACCAACAAGACTTTTGCAGCAGCTACCCATTCTAGAGAGGAAATGGAATGACGTTGTGATGGATTTTGTGACAAGTTTACCGAGGTCTCCTTGAGGAAATAATGCAATATGGGTTGTATTTTACAGGCTTACAAAGGTTTCACATTTCCTTCCAATCAAGGAAACCTTCAATGTTTATGAGCTTAGGAGGTTGTACATCTAAGATATTGTAAGGCTACACGGGGTTCCTCATTCTATCAATTTATATAGGGATTCCTATTTTACTTCTCATTTTTGTAAATGGATACAGAGGGATTTGGGTACACAAGTGCTTCTGATCATAGCTTACCATCCCCAAATAGATGGCCAGTTAGAGCGCACAATTCAGGTGTTGGAAGACATGCTTCAAGCATGCATCCTGAATTTTGGGGGTTCCAGGGAGACACATGTACCCCTTGTTGAGTTTTCCTACAATAATAGCTTCCAAGATACTATTCAGATGGAACCATATGAGAATTTTTATGTTAGGCCATACTGATCACCCCTGTGTTGGCTCGATGCAGGAGAGGTAGCGATACTGCGACCTCATCTTATCTAGGAGACCACTGAGCAGGTTCAGTTGATTCAGAAACAGATGGATACTACACAGTCTCATCAGAAATATTAAATTTATCACTGTAGAATACCTTTGGAGTTTGAGGTTAGGGATCGAGTTTTCCTACGTGTCGCACTGAGGTTGGGACAAAAGAGGATCAAGAGATAGGGTAAGATTTCGCTGAGATACATCAGTCCATTTGAGATTCTGGAGATGGTCGGGCTGGTTGCCTATCGATTATAGTTACCTAATAGGTACAAGGCCATTCATGAAATATTCTACGTTTCTCAGTTGTGACGTTACTTTTTGGACCCATCTTACACCTTTCAGCCCGAGGAAGTGGAGTTGTAGGAAGATGCATCCTTTAAGAAGCATCTTATTCGTATTGTGGATCATAGCATGAAAGTTCTCCATGCCTGGTCTATTCCTTTGGTACGAGTACTATGGAAGCACTACTGAGTTAAGGGAAAGACTTGGTAGAGGGAGGATGACATACGATCACAATGGATGGAGTTATTCTCTGATATTTCTTCATCACCCATGGAAGGGAAATTTGAGGACTAATTGCTTTAAGGGGGAAATTTGTAAGAACCTGGTTCTTCCTTTGAGATACAGATATTTTCTTTTAGATTATAATTAAAAAATGGGAGAAAAGAGGTAAAGGGATGGCTTCAGGCCTGTTACACAATGTGACTGGGTACTACACGTTGTGTACTTCTATGCGCACATCATGTATAGAGGGCTACACACCATGTAATCCCAATACACGACCATGTGATGGTCTGACCAGGAGTTGAACGGACACAGATTGGGTAGTCTCAAGTACACCCCATGTAATTTTCTTTAATTATTAATCCATAAATAGTGTCATTTTTTCATATGGAGAGAAACGACTCCCTTTCAGCGTATGGCATGTCCAGAAAATGTGAATGAGAGTTTACCTCTTGTTTTGTCATCCGATCTCTAATTTGAACACCATTGGATTCGTTGGATTCCCCTCGGTGAGCACTTGATTCCTCTTAATCCTTTCTTCCTGATTTCTTCTATCAATATATTTATTTGAGGTCAATCATTTATACTCATTTTATAGATCTACTCCATTTTAGGGATAATTAGAGCATGACGCTGGATGAGGAGAGTCATATGAGTACAAGGTAGGTGGTCTTGTGCCTTTTGCAAATTTTCATGATGTTTATATATGTTGAAGTGTCTCGCACCCACTTTTAGGGTGTTGCTTGATTGAAAAATGAACCCTGTTATTTCCTATTGATGATTAGGTAATTAATTGGATAATTTGAAATCATGTTTAGGGTTTTCAACCTTGATTTAGGGCCACCCCATGGGTATGTTTCCCTTGGATGGTCATTTGGCTGAAAATTCCTATAAGGCTTGACTTGAATTTACATTCTTGGATTGTTAAAAATGTAATTCTCATTATATGAATTTCCACATGAGATACTTATTGTGTTAATCCTTTTTATTATTTAAATTTATTATTAGGTTTGTTATATGTTTTCCCCATGTGAGTTATCCTTATTTGACCATGTAATAGTTTAATTTACATGTGTTGGTTATTATGTAAACTAATCCCATGTGAGTTGATTATGTTAAATCCATGTGATAGTTTAATTCACATGTGTTTCTTTTGAGATGGAATGTGTAATTGAATTAAATGATAAAAATAGGTAATTAGAAATGGGTGATCCAAAGTCTTGGTAAAAATACAAGGTCATGTTAATGTGACTAATTGAACATTATAGACCTTGGTTGAACCATTTTCTTAATTAAAATACAATGTACAGACTCAAGAGGTTAATTATTTAAAGGCTGTGAGAAATCCACACATATGTTGGTCAGGATCATTGAGTCTTCTTTAAAATGTTGAGTGAACCTAGCATCCATTGAGGGATACCCAGGCTGGTCTCTATTAGAAAATGATTAAATGGTTATTATGTCATGAGTTGATGGTTACTCTTATATAGGGGGACTTCGGGCCTAGTTCGGACCTCGATACTTTTATATAATCCAATGGAGTTTAATAATGAAATAGAATTACAAATGACGTGTCTTACAAGACAAAGCACAAGCTTGGATTCTGTCTTCACCTATACTTTATTACATTGTCTTCTGAGACATCTGTTGTGCTTACTTTTGAGTACCTACTGTTTACTACCTTCACTATTGTACACTGTTTGTTATATATATTCATTGATATATTGGCATAGACCTTGTGTGGTTTCCTACTATGATTTAGTCTCACACTATATTTGGGTCATGCTTTTGGGCCCAAACAGATTATATGTTTGCAGGTGTTGATCAGGGAAAGTGTCATGCTAGAGGTACTTGACGTGATGCTTAGGATTCAGAGAGCATGGGACCGAATTGAGGATTGTGATGCTTCCTAGTATCTTTTTTTTCTTTTGATATATATATTTTGTATTACTGCAGTGTGGTTTTTTGGCTGCTTTCCTAGAAAATGTGACATGCTGCATCATCTTTTGTATGGAATGATGCTTGGTTATTTATCTTATTAGTATTCTATTGTTTATTTTAGTTTTATGTTGTTTACTACTTCCACTATTGTATATTATTATTCTGTTTTGTTACACTCTTCCAATTAGGGAATATCTTCTCAACTATCACACCTTAGGCCCTCACTTCTAGTCAGCAGCCTCTAGAATTTGGGGAAATGTGCTTGAGGCTATATGACCAACTGGGTAAAGAGCATTAGTTGAGTGGCACCAAGATCTGGGATGTTACATCATCCAGCATTATTTGGTGATAAATTCCATGTTTCTTGAGGTATTCTTGAAAAACATCAGAGGTGTACTTCCCACCTTAATCAGATCGCAATGTTTGTATGTGATGGTTGCTTTGATTTTCCAGTAGTTCCTTGAATTCTTTGAAGATATCAAACACTTCCAACATCATCTTGAGAAATTATATCCATGTTTTCTTACTATAATCATCAATAAATTTCATAAAGTACCTCCTTTATAAATTTTATTTTGGATTCAATAGACTATACACATCAGTATGGACTAACTCCAATGGTGCAATATCTTTCCAATCGGCCTTTGTTTCAAAGTTGTTTCTATGTTGTTTTCTTAAAACACAGATTTCTCATATTTGATTTGGGTGTAAAATGATAGGAATACCATTCACCATCTTATTTCTTCATAATAATATTAAATATTGGCCTACTTGTTTTAATATCAAAAAATTGTGATTATTATGATATTAATTAGTTTCATGTTTTGTGATAGTATTGAATTTTATAAGATAGATTGGAGAGATTTTAGTAAGTCTAGAAAAGACTTATCGTTAAGGTTGAGACACCGCCAAGAATGTATCACCACCATGAAATTCTCACCACCAAGTATGACTCATCACTAAGATGAAAATTTGAAAAATTATGAGTCACCACTAGACTATGTCTTATCATCAACACCAAAATTTGTCTAAGTATTGGAATCACTTGCTATCAGCTATGTGTCACCACCATAACAGATTTTTGGAAAAGTATGGGATGAATCAATGTCAGGGATGAGTCGCCACTAGAACAAAAATATGGCTAAGTGTTGGATTCACCTACCACTAAGAAGAGTCACCACCAGCCTCACATATCACCAGATCCTAACTCACCACCAGAAGTTCTCACCATTAAAAAGACTCGTCGCCAGACTCTCACCACAGGAATTTTCAGAGTGTCTCACTGCAAGTTCAAGACATCTCCAGATTGTGTCACCATTCTAAAGACTCACTGTCGCTATTTTATATTTATTTTTAATTAAATATCTCTAATGTATATTTTATGAAATTTAATTCACAAACTTATTTTAATGATTTTTCCTTAATTGATCACCATAGATACAGTAAAAATTCATGTTAGAACATATAGTACAAGGAGAAGATGGTCTGATGGATTCTCTTTGTTGCTACTACTGATAAAATGATCAAGCAGACTCCCTCATGTGTAATTACTAGGAATGAATATGAATGAAAAAATACAAACATACATGTGAAGAGAGCTGAGTTTTTGTAAAGTGTGACTTACATGAAGAATATGTATCAGTGATCGACTATAGAAAAATTGAGGCACATTGAACATCTAGAATACTTCCTACAGACACACTAGAAGGATTTTACGACACACTATTCTATAGATGATTTCATAAACTCGACTTGATCTTAATTTTAGATCACACTCAAGGAGTTATGAGTTTCAGAGATTATCATATAGAGAAACAAAAAATTTCTACTTATCTTTACTTTCTCTATTAGTTTATTTTCATTACATTACAAGAAGTGTGTGTATACTCTGTTTACTACACACACATTGTCTCCTGCTTTAATTTGAAATATAATTAAATATATTCTCAAAATATTTTTATACCTATTTCCCACATGTTGTGGTATAGGTATACTTATGGCCTGTTTTATTTTTATTCTTTTAAACATTTTGGAAGAGGTCCCTTTGTGGCTTGGATAGTTTTCATACTATTATAGTTACCAATCTAGGTTATGGATCAAAGTTTATTTTATATAAACTATTTGGAAGTAAGTGATTTACAAGAAGATAACTAATTATTAGCTTAAGACTAAATCTATGTTATTCATTTTCCTCTATGTGTTTTGTTTGTTTTATTTCTAATATTTAAAACCAAATTTGTTTTAAACTGTAAAAACAAAACTTTTATAGTTAATAATAATTGGTTTTTATATATGTTTTGATTGATTAATTTGTTTTCAAAGGTTAAAATAATATTATATATTATTTTAAATGAGACTTAATTAATCTTTGAGAATTATTTTAAAAGGATAAGTCTTATATCGATCATCTATTTTGGATAATTGGTCCATATTTAAATTAATTTAGAGATTTTATTTTAACATATTTTTAATAGATATTTTTATTGGGTACTTAATTCACCCCCCCCCCCCACACACACACACACACGCACACACTCCTGATATACTCACTCCGACCAACATTTGGTACAAACGTTTAATCTTTGGTATCAGAGTTTTTCAAAAAAAAATCAACTATGATTTTAGTTGTGCTTTAAATATATTAAATTCATGTTGGTTATAAATTTAATTCTTTAAATGGATAATAGAGAATAAGTTTCTACTACTAACAGACCTCCTTTTTTCAATGGTAATAATTATGCTCATCAGAAGATCAAAATGAAAATGCATGTTGAAAGTATGGGTTTTGAGATTTGGTGTGCTACTAAAGATAAGTCTGAGTTACCTAAGAATTCTATAAGTAATTGGGATGATGCTAAAAAGTTGTCCTATAATAATAATTGAAAGTATATGAATTCACTGTATTGTTCCTTATGAGTTATGGAATTTAACATAATTTTTGCTAGTAAAACAGCCTTTGAAAATTGGGACACATTAGTTGTTTCTCATGAAGGAACAACCAATGTTAAAGAGATAGAATTGAATATATATACTATAAAGTGTGATACTTTTAAGATAAAAACTGATGAATTAATTTCTGATATGTATCTCAAGTTCAAAAAAATTGTGAATACCATGATCTCCCTAAGAAATCCAATGTCTGACAAGGATCAGATTATGAGAGTACTCAGATGCCTTCCTGGAAGGTGGATAGGGACATCAGTGTCAATCAGAGAGTCTTGTGATATTAGAAAACTTCCATTTGAGTAATTAATTGGTAATTTGATGATATATGAATAAGTGCTAAAAGTCAATAGAGAAGAAGATAATGAGTCTAAAATAAATTATTTAGATTTTAAGTCTACTAAATTGAAACAAAAAAAAAGTAAAAAGAAAATATAAAAGATAAAAATTTCAGTGATAGTGAGTCACCACCTAAAAGTAATGAGGAAATTTCCTATCTATCCAGAAGATTCAAGAAGTTTTATAGTAAGAATAAAATTTTCAGAAATCCTATTTATAAAGGAAAATATGATAGAAAAGTAACTTTTAAGAAAAATTGTAAAAGGGATGATAATACAAATGAGATAACCTACTATGAATGAAATTGTAAAGGAAATGTAAAGTAAATTGTCCAAAATTTAAATTCAAAAATAAATATGAGGAAAATGGTAGAAAAGTTAAGAAATCCATTAAAGAAACTTGGAGTTCCTATGAATAAAACTCTAATGAATCGGACTCTAATCCTAAAGAAAAGTATGACTGATCCAATATGTGCCTAATGATAAAAAATCTCTAAGGTACATGTTGTATCTACTATCTCACCTGTGATTAATTCTGATAACTCTAAAAGTGAAAAAAATTAAGATGATATGTATTAAGAATAAATGTTTGAATATTTTTATATGTTATAGGACACCTTTAATTAACTTAAAGATAAATATAAAGTTCTTAAAAAATAGCATACTTTATCTGATAATACTAAATCCGATCTTACTGTTGAGAAAGAAAATAATCCTTAGTTGTTAAAAGAAATCATAGAAAATAAATTGTCCAATGAACAACATAAGAAGGATTTAGAAAAGTTCAAAAATGGTAGAGAAACTCTTACTCATATTTTAAAAAAAACAATTTCCTCCAAAATATGTTATAGGTATAGGATACCAACCTGGATAGAGAAAAATAGTAAAGAGAACTTTTTTTTCAAAATCTAAATCTGAAATTTCTACTGCCTATTATTGTTATAGAAGACCAAAAAAGTGTTTATTTAAAAAATATTATAATATATTTATAATAGACCAATTAAACAAATGTGGTTTCCTAATTCCCTGATTACTAAGACATCCAGACCCAAGAAAATCTGGGTACCAAAATCATTCCTTGTATAAATATTTTTGTAGGAAAATCATCGGCCTAATAAATAAAAAATCAGCAGCCCTATCCAAATTGGTAACATTAATGGTAACAAAGAAAGTTTGATGGTTGATTGTGGAAAGTAGATTTTCACGTCATATGATAGGATAATACTCAAGTTTCAAGAGCCTAATAAAGGTTGATGGTGGTCAGGTCACCTTTGGTGACAATGCTAATGGGAAAATCATCGGCCTTGGCCAAATTAGTTTCATTAATTCTATTTTAATTTATAAAGTACTATTTTTTGATGGTTTGAAGTATAATTTTCTCAACATTTCACAATTATGTGATGATGTATTTCATGTTTAATTTGAAAATAATGCATGTAATGTTTTTGATTCTTAATATTCTTTAGTTTTTACTGCTTTAAGGAATGAAAATGTTTATTCTATTGATATTAATTGTTTAATTTCTCAAAATGTTTCCAGCTTGAGTGATTTTCATAAATAATCTTTGATTTGTAATAAGAGACTAGGACACTATAATATTCATTCACTTAAGAAGCTTACTAGGAAATGGTTAGTCAGAGATCTACCTAAACTCGAGTTCCCAAAGGACAAAGTCTGTAACCCCTATCAAAAAGGGAAACAACATAGGATTTATTTTAAATTAAAGAAAGAATTTTAAACTTATCAAACACTTGAGTTAGTTCATATGGATTTATTTGAACTATATAGAGTTTATAGTCTAAATGGGAATCACTATGTTTATGTACTAGTAGATGAATTTTCTAGGTATACTTGGGTGTTCTTTCTAGCTCACAAAAGTGAAGTCTATTCTTACTTCACCAAGTATTCTAGATCTTTAGAAAATTTGAGTGGACTTAGAATTAAGACTTTAAGAACTGAAAATGGATGTGAGTTTAAAAATCAAGACTTTGAATCCTTTTTCTTGCAAAATGGATATAGTCATAATTTCTTTTCTCCTAGGAACCCTCATCATAGTAGAGTTGTAGAAAGAAGGAATAAAAGACTTCAAGAAATAGCTCAGACTATGATAAATGAATATAACTTACCTGTATACTTTTGGGTAGAGTTTGTGAATACAACCTATTATATAATAAATGGAGTGCTAATTAGACCTATCTTAAAGAAGACCCCTTATGGTCTTTGGAATAGTATAAATTATAAGGTTAATTTATTTATTATTTTTGGTTGAAAAGGTATTTATTCTTAACACTAAGGATAATATGGATAAATTTGCCTCCAAAAATGACGAAGGAATTTTCTTAGGATATTCTACCTCCAGTAAATCTTATATAGCTATTAATAAAAGGACCAAGACTGTGGAAGATTCTGTTTATGTCAAATTTGATGAGAGAGATCCACATAATCCCAAGACATCCTTATAATACCATGTGTATGATTTATCTTATCTAAACTTAAATTCCAAACCTATTGATTCTACTATAAAGCAAGCAGAAAAATCATCTAGTTCTGAAGAACTTCCATAACTTAAACCCGAACCAATAAAGAACCCTGAGGTGACCATCCCTATTTTAATAGATTTGTTAGAACCCTTAAGTTCCATCCTTTAGATTCTATAGTTGGATACCTATATAGAGGTACATAGACTAGAGATTCTCTAAGAAATCAGGTTGAACATCAAGCATTCTTATCATAGATTAAACCAAATAACATCAATGATACAATTATTGATAAATTCTAGGTAATGAAAATTAAAGAAGAGTTAAATCAATTTGAAAGAAAAAAATTATGGGAACTTGTGGATAGACTCAAAGACACCTTAACTATATGCACTAAATGGGTGCTTAGAAACAAGGTAGATGAATCAAGAATAATAGTAAGAAATAAGGCTAGACTAGTTGCACAAGGTTATAATCAAGAAGAAGGAATAGACTATAAAGTGAACTTTATACCAGTAGATATACTTAAATCCATTATAATACTACTTGTCTATGCAGCTCATCTAGATTTAAAACTATATCAAATGGGTGTCAAGAGTTCATTATTAAATGGATTTATAATTAAGGATGTTTTTGTTGAACAACCCCATGGTTTTCAAAATCCCCATTTTCCAAATCATGTTTTCAAATTATTCAAAGATTTATATGGTTTAAAATAATATCCTAGATCTTGGTATGATTTTATCAACTCCTTTCTTATTTCAAAAGGTTTTTCAAATGTATATATGATATTACCCTTTTTATAAAAAAAATCAAAAGATGTTTTAGTTGTAAAAATTTATATAGATGATATTATTATTGTATCTTTGAGAAATTCTTTGTGTATTGAGTTTTTAAAAATAATGAAAATTGAATTTGAAATGAATTTGATGGGTGAACTGAAGTTCTTTCTTGGTTTTCATATTTTTCAAAATAAATAAGGAATTGTTATATGTTTTTCATATGTGAGTTATCCTTGTTTGACCATGTAATAGTTTAATTTACATTTTCTGGTTATTATGTAAATTGATCCCATGTGAGTTGATTATATTAAATCCATGTGATAGTTTAATTCACATGTCTTTCTTTTGAGATGGAATGTTTAATTGAATTAAATGATAAAAAGAGGTAATTAGAAATGGGTGAGCCATAGTCTTGGTAAAAATACAAGGTCGGGCTCATGTGACTAATTTCACCTTATAGACCTTGGGTGAACCATTGTCTTAGTTAAAATACAATGGATAGACTCAAGAGGTTAATTATTTAAAGGTTGTGAGTTATCCACACAAATGGTGGTCGGGATCATTGAGTATTCTTTAAAATCATGAGTGAACCTAGGATACATTGAGGGATACCCAATATGGGCTCTATTGAAAAATGATTAAATGATTATTATGTCCCGAGTTGACGGTTCCTCTTATACAGGGGAATTCCTAAAAATTGTTAGCTATTGGTAATGTGATGGAATATTAATTTTTACTAGACCATGAAACTAGGGTCATTCCAAAAAAACGTTATACTCCTAAGGAGATTTTTCTATATGATCTATAGCATCAAAATATTGCATTGTAGAGTGATATTAAATCAAAACCAATGTTTTTTGGATAATTTAGAGATAGAAAATTGTTACTTATAAAAATATATAAATTCTTTTAAAATTAGTAATAGAGAATTCATTCTATTTTGATTGAAATATTCCAAAAATGTAATTATAAAGCATGATTTATAGTGTATTATAATTAAGATACATCAATATGAAAATCAAACCACTGTATATCTATTTATCAATTGGTTTTCCAGTTTTATATAAATCAAGTTTCACATTACTACATGTGGGATATATATAGGCCTTATTATATTCATGTCCAAAAATTTTCAATAAATTAATAATATATTCTAGGAACTGGATAACCTGAGAAAATTTCATTTCCCCCAGCCAATTATCCTTCAAAAAATTTAAATAAACCCTCCCAATAATCCATCAGGATTTATTCAGAATGTGAACTTATGATGACTGTAATAGAAATTCAACATTTAATATTATAGTAACACAATCCTAGATCAAACAACATAATAAAATTTTTAGAAATAAAGGTGATTGATTATTATTACTGATTGTAAATTTCTTGACCATTCTTGTGAAAATTATTATTTATTTATTAAGCATTAAAATTTTTTTTATTATGAATATCTATTATGAAACTCAACCTACTATTGAATTTATTTTTTCTTCTTTTGAGTTACAATCATCATAGTAAAGATAAATTTTAAATGAAATAATCTGAAAATAATTTCATTTTTATCGAAATAAAAAAAGTATATTCTTTTAATAATATTAACAAGATAATTTGAGTTTATTTAGGAATGAATATATTTTTATATATTTGAAATTTTTGACATGCTCTCAAAAATTAATGTTTTTCTATGACTAACAATTTCATATTTATAATAAATTTTAATAAATAAGAATTAGAAACTCAAAAAAAGAAAAATATGAATAAAAATGGAAATGTCATTTTAAAATTAGGGTTGTTCCACCAAATAGAAGTATTTTCCATAATTCTTGGTTTTAAATTAACATGATATGTACATGTAATTTATCAAATAGAAGGATTATTATAGTAGATAGATAAAGGTATTAGAGTACTACACCCTAGTTAATGAGATAAAGTGTCGTATAGCTTCGGAATTACTCTAGAAGTGTCTTTAGGATGTCTCTTTTATTACATTTGGTCTCCCACTGGATGTGGGTTAAATGTCCCATGTAATCCTTTCTTTATACTTTTATATACATCATTGGAGACTAATATATATAATTGCACAAACTAAAACACTATATCATCATTCAAGTTAGATAATAAAATATTACCAACCCATCACTATCATGTAAAATTCCACTAAAACATCATAAGGTTTCCACCTTGAATAACACCAATAAAGTACCAAACAAGTTTATCCATGATCTACATTCCATATCCCTATTAAATGAAATAAAATTTATAAGAACTAAACATTAATAAAATATATTGAAAATATTATAGGAATATTTCAAATCTAACCTAACATCAAATAATTCACAAATCCCAACACCAAATAAACCACAAGCACTAGATTCAAATAAGAAAAATTATTAGGCTCAAACCCAGAACCAATGATTCCATGAAATACATTACCCTTTCTTAATCTTTATATCTAATCATGATAAAGATAACATTGGATAGCACCAAAAACCTTTTTTATCAAAGCATTATCGTGGAGAAATATCAGACTTCAGCCTCCAACCCCATGACATCCTATCTTTGATAGTTCCACTATACCAAAGGATGAATCCATTCATCATCCTAGTGAGAACCTAGTTACTAAATCATGTAACTCAAATATGTAAATATTATAATTCATTCCTTATCCATCATGTACTGAGGGAATCAAAGCTAATTGAATTATTTTAACTCATCCAAACTCAACCCAAATAAATAGAGAATGTCACTAGACTTGAATCTAGTTTTTAACTTATTCCTATAATGACTATAAATCTATAATTATAAACAAACTCTATTTCGATTTGTAATCAGTACAACCTTCAAATTTTAGACTAGTAACTCACACTCCAGTCAAATTCTTTGTTTAGAAAAGGATCAAACAAATAAAGAAAGAGACTTCCCTAGGATGAAATCAATTCCTGAAGATGTCAAAAAATCAAAACCCTAAACCCAAATTATGGTTTACATAATATGAATCTGGAACCAAGTGACATATCTGAAGGTGGGGTCAGTTGGGATAGCCTCAGACTAAGGGGATGGCGATGATCGGAGGTGGAGGTCAGATCAGGGTGGTGGTATAGAGGGGTAGTGGTGGCTCCAATAGGGGGTGCAGTGATCGAGTAAGGGAGAGGAAACATGGATGGGTGGTGGTGAAGAGGCTCCAATAACAGGTGCAGTGAGGGTTAGGGAGAGGATGGGGAAGGGGAGTGGATGTTAAAGGTGAGGGGAAGTGGTGGCGGCTCTAAAGTTTCCACAACGAAGGAGATTATGAGGGGGGTGATCGGCAGGGCTGATAGGTGGTATATTTTTTGGGGGGGGTGATAGCCACTAGTGGTTGTTTATACTTAGAAATAGTGACCATCTATGGTGGTCTCCCACTTAAATAGGTGCAAAAACCCGATTATATGGTATTGATTGTTACTCTAATGGTACTTCTTTAACGACTACTTCATATTCTATAGTGAGTCATATATCTCTTAAATCATCATCTTGATTCCATTTATATATCTCATTTTCATCAAATATAACATATCTTCTGAATATAATCTTCTTGGTGATGTTATTGTACAATAAATATCCCCTTACTCAATCTCCATATCCCATAAGGACACACTTCACTCCTTTTTCCTCAAAATTTGTTCATCTTGGCTCTAGGATCTTGACATGGTAAATGTAACCAAAAACTATAAAATGGATTACACTTGGATTTTGAGTACTTTCTGCTTCATGTGGTATCCTTGCTTCAATATTGTTGATTGGGAATCTATTGAGTAGATACACCACGCAAAAAGACACTTCATCCCAAAAATACATGGTCACTCCTTTGTCTTTCAACAAGATTCTTTCTATGTTTTGAATTTTGTGATTTTTCCTTTTGGCTACTCCATTGAGTTGAGGTGTGTAATCTATAATAACTCGGTTCTTCCTTTGAGTTATGGATCTTTCCATTCAGTTTATACTTAAAAAAATGGGAGAAAAGAGGTCAAGGGTTGGATTTAGGCCTATTACATGACGTTACTGGGGATTACGCATTGTGTAATTTTATGTACATGTTGTGTATGGATAGCTAAATTCCATGTAATCTAAGTACACAGTCGTGTGATGGTCTTGTCAACAGTTGTACAGAAATAGCGTGTAGTCTCAAGTACACGTCATGTACTTTTTTTTAATTATTAAGTCTCCAATATCATCATTTTTCAGATGGACAGAAATGACTCCCTTTCAACATATGGTGTGCCCAAAAAATCTGAACTAGGTTTTGCCTCCTGTTTTTTCATCCAATCTCTAATTTGAACACCTTTAGATGCGTTAGATTTTCCTCGGGGAGTTCTTGATTCCTCTTGAGACTTTCTTCCTGATTTCTTCTATCAATCTAGTTATTTAAGGTCAAGAATTTATACCTATTTTGTAGATTTACTCCATTCTAGGGTGAATTAGAACCCGATGTTGGACTAGGAGAGTCATATGATAATGAGTTAGGTGTTCTTGTTCCTTTTGTGAATTATCATGATGTTTATAAATGAAAAAGTGTCGCACACCGACTTTTAGGGTGTCGCTTGATTGAATAATTAACCATTTATTTCCTATTGATGATTATGTAATTAATTGGATAATTTGAAAGCATGTTTAGGGTTGTGAACCTTGATTTAGGGCCATCCCATGGGTGCATTTCCCTTGGATGGCTGTTTGGACAAGAATTCCTATGAGGCTTGACATGAATTTCCATTCTTAGATCGTTAAATATGTATTTCTCATTATATGAATCGCCACGTGAGATACTTGTTGTGTTAAGCCTTTTTATTGTTTAAATTGCATAATAGGCTTGTTATATGTTTTACCCATGTGATTTATCCTTGTTTGACCATGTAATAGTTTTATTTACATGTGTTGGTTATTATGTAAACTGATCCCACATGAGTTGATTAGGTTAAAGCCATGTGATAGTTTAATTCACATGTGTTGTTTTTGATATGGAATGTGTAATTTAATTAAATGATAAAAAGAGGTAATTATCAATGGGTGAGCCACAGTCTCGGTAAAAAGACAAGGTCAGGATCATATGACTAATTACACCTTATAGACCTTGGGTGAACCGTTGTCTGGGATAAAAGACAATGGACAGAATCAAGAGGTTAATTATGTAAAGGCTATGGGCAAGCCACACATATGGTGTTCAGGATCATTGAGTCTTATTTAAAATTAGGAGTGAACCTAGGATCCATTGAGGGATACCCATTTCAGGCTCTATTGGAAAATGATTAAATGATTATTATGTAACAAGTTAACGGTTACTCTTATATGGGTGTTCATTGGGCCTAGTCCCGACCTTGAGACTTTTATATAATCCAATGGAGTTGAATAATGAAATATAATGGATAATTATGTGTTTACCAATACAAAGAAAAATATTTGATTGGGTATTCAACTATACTTGATTACATTGTCTTCTGAGACATCTGTTGTGCTTACTTTTGAGTACCTACTATTTACTACTTTCACTATTGTACACTGCATGTTATATATATTCATTGATAGATTGGCACAGACCTTGGGTGGTTGCCTATTGGGATTTAGTCTAATACCCTATTTGGGTCATGATTTTGGGCCCAAACAGATTATATGTTTGCAGGTGTTGATCAGGGCAAGCGCCCTGCTATAGGTAATTGATGTGCTGCTTAGAAGTTAGAGACCATGGGACCAAGATGAGGCTTGCGATGCATCCTAGTCTATTTTTTTTATTTTTTTCTTTTGAGACATATATTGTGTATTACTGAAGTGTGCTTATTTGGCAGCTTTCCTAGAACATGTGACATGTTGCATCATCTTTTGTATAGAATGATGCTTGGTTATTTATCTTATCATTCTTCCGCTGTTTATTTCAGTTGTATGTTTTTTAATTCTTTTGATACTGTATATTTTTATTACTCTATATTATACTCTACCAATGAGGGCATAGTTTCTCCATTATCACACCGTAGTCCCTCGCTGCTAGTTGGAAGCCTCTAGCATTTGGGGAAATTCACTTGATGCCATGTGTCCAACCGGGTACGGGGCACTGGTTGAGTGGAACCCATATCCAGGATGTTACAAAGTGGTGTCAGAGGATTTCTTTCCTAGTTTGTTTTCCTACTTAGTGACTATATTAAGGAAATGGAATTTGGTAATTAGTTGTACCCAGGAGTATCTACCCAGTGTATAGTGAAAATCCAAATTATCTTGAATGAAATTGTAATTTTTGTATTTTGAGATATTACAGTTGATTTGATTTCACCTTTGGGTGATGCACTTTTTTTTGTTGTTATTATTGATATCATTATGGTTATATTTTGTTAAAACCTGATGAGATGAGGGTATTCCATCTCATGCATCATATAGGAACTTGTTATAAATCACATTCCATGAATTATTATTATTCCATTTAGAGAGAATTACTGATTTCATGATGTTGTGATAGATTTCATGATAGATATTCATGCTTTTGTGGTAGATACTGTGATATATATGCCTTCTATTATGATAGATGTATTGGTATGTGTTATGGTTGAATTGGATGGACTCCAAACTTTGGTCCCTGAGGAGTATTTTCCCTCTTGGATTGGAATTTAGTGGATAAAATTTCATCCATGGGATATTGATTTTGTTGTTATGTGCTATATATGGATTCCAAGATTTGATTCGCAGGGAGTATGGTCCCCCATGGATCATAATTTGGCACACTATTGCCTTATTTTGAAAAAAAAAAGGGGGTTTGGGGAAGTTTCTTAGGCTTATTGTAAAGAAACCCAAACAACACGACATTTCATCCTATGAACACACACCATGTATTCTTCTATTCAGGAAGAAAATAACTTTTTAAGTACACATCGTGTGGTTTTTGACTATGTGTCTGGCCATGTGAGAGAGAACATGGGTTTTTGAGTTTTGATCAGAACACATCGTGTACCTTATGTACACCCTGTGTACTTTTTCATAGGTATATAGTGTGGCTCTAGCCATGTAAAAGTACATGTCTAGGAGGGAAGACTAGTGTACATGTCGTGTACCTAGGGTTTTTACATGCCCCGAGCTGACGGGAGTACACAAACATGTAAGATATTAAGTATACACACCATGTATAGTTCCAACACATTGTGTACCTGGGATGTTTACACACCTAGGTCAGAGAAAGTACATTCCAATATGAGAGTTTAAGGGTACACAATGTGTTTAGTTTATACACTTCATGTAATCAAATTTTGTGAACTTTTGAGGCTTTCCTTCTCCTGTTTAGTTCTTGCGCTCTTGAACTGCGTACCTTGATGAATAAGCTTATACTAAGGTTTATGTGCTAGAATTTATAGTACAATTCCACCACGTCAACCTCCAGTAGTATACCAAGAGGGTGGTGATGATCATACCCCGGAGGTGGTAGGCCATGGGATGCTAGTCAACCCTATAGTCATGATAGTTGCGACACCAGCTATTATATTGGATGCAGGTGCTGATTTAATTTTCTGTGAGGGTTTTATAAGGTTCATGAAAACCTTTCAGGGATCACCACAGTCAGCCACGTCTATGGTAGAACTAACATGAGTGTTCTAATAGCACCATCTACCCACATTTTCTGGGGAAGGTGGGCCATAGGATGTAGGGTCATGTCTAGAGGCCATGTTATCAATATTCGAGCATTTTAAGACACCTCTTGATAGGTGGTTCAAGCTCACGACTTATATAATTCTTGATTCCACCAAGAGGTGGTGGGATTTTACCACTCATACAGAGCATCGGTAGGATATGGCGTGGGAAAATTTTCATACAATATTCTATGAATACTTATATCCCGAGACGTTGAGGTCTGACAAAGCCCATGATTTTATGCATCTGGAGTAGGAATCTCTATCATTTATGGATTACTCTACCCACTTTACTGAGATCCAGCTCTTCACACCTATTTTTATGGGTTACGATCTATCAAATACTAGATGATTTGAGGATGGTATCAGGAACGACATTAACTTGCTGGTGAATATCTTCTGGCTAATTATTTGTTCTGCTATAGTGAACTAGATACTGATTACTGATTAGAATCAGAGGGAATCTGGAGGTGTGATATGAGGTGGTTTGGCACCAAGATCTAGTACTATTTTGATAGGTAGTAGGAAGCATCATCTAGAGCTTACACATGGCGAATCTAGTACTCATAATTTATCTTACAGTAGCCAGGTGAGGTGATTCTAGTGTAGAAAAATTGGGCATACTAGACCTCAGTACCCAATGGACCCAGTCGAGTGTTGACCTTGTGGAAAGATGGGCGACTTATAGCATTTATGTAGGAAGTTTCCACCAATATCTAGTGAGAGAGGGTCTGCACCAACTCCACATTCAAGAGCAGGGTCGGCAACTTCTCACCAATCAAGGAACTGGAATGCGTTAATTCGTTCAGGACTAGGTAGTGGTCATGGACATGGTAGCCAGACCCCAAGATCTCAGTGATAGCAGGGTGGGTCAGCTCAGGGTAGCTAGGTAGTATCTTAATGTCGTAGTACAGGCTAGACTTATGCAGTGCAACATACCTAATAGAAGCAGGATCCCAAACCTTCTACTATCTAAGATACTATTCTAGTCACATCTGTTTTAGCTTATGCACTCTTTGATATAGGGGCTTCACATAGTTTCATATTTGTTCCCATTATTGAGATCCTAGGGCTCCATTTTTTTAATTATGATGATGTTATGAAACTAGATACACTATTGATATTAGAATGGAAGGTGTGCGACGGTTCAAGGAGTGTCCCCTTGAAATTGGTGGGTGTCACTTCATTTGGGATCTTTGTGTCTTAGAGATGATAGGCTTTGATGTCATACTTGGAATGGACTAGTTAGTCTCCTTTCAAAACTTTTTTTATTGTTATCATTGCAGGGTGAGTTTTATGTCACCAGAAGGAGAATCATTTATATACATGGTAGAGTGGGATGTCCAGGAAAGCCAAGATGGACCCGAGCAATGTGGGTTGAGTGGGATGATAGCATAGATTGCTAGTTTGTATCTGGATGACCAGGTAACACGTTTGATAGACTTTTTTCTAGTGGTTTTCATTTCATGGATGTCTTCCTGGATGACGTTTTAGGTTTACCTATGATAAGAGAGGTGTATTTATCTATCGAGCTAGTGAAAGGAACTGCACCAGTATCCATTACTCCTTACAGGATGGCTATGATGGAGAAGTATGATCTCAATAAGTAGCTAGACTATTTAGAGGCAAAGGGGTTTATCATAACTAGTACTTATTCATGGGGTTTTTCTGTCCTTTTTGTGAAAAAGGCAGATGGTGCCCTTAGGCTATGTGTGGATTATTGTAAATTGAACCATTTAACAATAAAGAACTGATATCCTCTTTCGTGAATATATGATCTTTTAAATTATCTCTGGGGAGCTCGGGTATCCTCTAAGATTGATCAAAGGTATGGTTATCATCATGTGCATGTTAGATCATCAGAAATACCTCACAAATATTTATGAAGTAGATATGGTCTATATGAGTATGTGGTTTTGTAGTTCGGTCTCACAAACTCTCCAGCGTTCTTCATAGAACTGATGAACTGAGTATTTCATCCCAATCTTGATTCTTTTGTTGTGGTTTTTATGGATGATATCTTGGTGTATCCATATAATCAACATGACCATGCCACACATCTTGAGATCATTTTGATTACATTAAGAGATTATCAGTTATATGATAAGCTCTCAAAGTGCCACTTCTGGATGGATCAAATTCACATACTGGGTCACGTCATCTTAGATATAGGAGTATTAGTGGACCTAGAGAAGGTGAGAGCAGTAGTTACCTAGGAGCAGCCCAAGAATTTCTTTGAGGTGTGTAGTTTTCTAGGGCTAGCTGGTTACTACAAGATTTTCATATAGGAATTATCACACTTAGTAGTGTCGATGATGGGCTTGACAAAGAAGGGTGTGAAGTATATATGGTTATATTCTTGTGAGATAGCCTTTCAGGAGCTAAAGGGAGATTAACTTCGTCACTGATACTGATTTTTCTAGAGCTGGGTAGGAGTTATACTATGTGATGTGATTCATCAAGTATCAAACTGGGAGCAGTGCTCATGCAGGGAGGTCGATTCATTGCATACAGGTCTCAGCAGCTAAGGTCACATGAGAGGAACTACCCAACGCATGATCTTGACTTAGATGTGGTTGTTCATACCATATTCTATTGGAGACATTACTTGTTTGGAGATCATTTTGTGGTGTACACAGACCACAAAAGTCTCTAGTACATCTTTACTTAGCATGATCTGAATTTGAGGCAGTGAAGGTGGGTGGAATACCTTCAGTCTTTCAAATTTGAGCTTTCCTACATGCCTGGGAAAGGTAATGTAGTGGATGATTCATTGATCAGTAGGACTCAGATACAGGTAGTGTAATAGGCCAGTAGAGAGTGGTAGTTTATGTTGTTGTTCTCTGAAATGCACTTGGAGGTGCATGACAGTCAGGGATAGACCTTTATTACATCCTTAGTTGTTACCTATACATTACTAGAAAGAGTGAAGATGTGTCATCTATTAGATTCTGAAGTCCTAGTTCTATGGTAGAGTATGTTAGGTGAGGACCCTTCTCCTGGTTAGGCCATAGTCAAGGATGAGGTTTTGTGGTTATACAGTCGCATATGGGTTTCGGAAGACATGCATGAGGAGTTTATGCGGGATTTTCATGATTTAGTTTGGGAAGTGCATCCTGGTGTCACGAAGATGTATTGGGATTTACATTGTCAGTACTGGTGGTCAGGCATGAAGGGAAATGTAGCTGGTTTTGTCATGAGATATTCTACCTGTCAGCAAGTGAAGGAGGAATACCAAATACCATCAGGACTTTTGCAGGAGCTACCCATTCCAGAGTGGAAATGGAATGACGTCGTGATGGATTTTGTGACAAGTTTACCAAGGTCTCCCCAAGGTAATAATGCAATATGGGTTGTGTTTGATAGGCTCACAAAGGTTTCACATTTTCTTCCAATCAAGGAAACCTTCAATGTTTATGAGATTAGGAGGTTGTACATCCGAGATATTGTACAGCAACATGGGGTTCCTCGTTCTATCAATTTATATAGGGATTCCCATTTTAATTATCATTTTTGGAAAGGGATACAGAGGGATTTGGGTACACAAGTGATTCTAAGAATAGCTTACCACCCCTAAATAGATTTCCAGTCAGAGCACACAATTCAGGTGTTGGAGGACATACTTCGAGCATGCATCCTGGATTTTGGGGGTTCCAGGGAGACACACGTACCCCTTGTTGAGTTCGCCTACAACAATAGCTTCCAATATACTATTCAAATGGAACCATATGAGACTTTGTATGGTATGCCATAGCAATCACCCCTGTGTTGGATGGATACAGGAGAGGTGGCAATACTATGATCTCATCTTATCTAGGAGACCACTGAGCAGGTTCAGTTGATTCAGAAACAGATGGCTAATTCACAGTCTCATCAGAAATATTAAATTGATCACCATAGAAGACCTTTGGATTTTTGAGGTTAGGGATCAATTTTTCCTATGTGTCGCACTGAGGTTGGGACACAAGGGGATTAGAAGACAGGGTAAGCTTTAGTTGAGATACATCAGTCCATTTGAGATTCTAGAGAGGGTCAGGCTGGTTTCCTATCGATTGCAGTTACCTCAGAGGTACAGGGCCATGCATGACATCTTCCACGATTTTTAGTTGTGACGTTACTTTTCAAACCCATCTCACACATTTCAGCTTGAGGAAGTGGAGATGTAGGAAGATGTGTCCTTTGAGGAGCATCTTATTCATATTGTGGATTGTAGCATGAAAGTTCTCTATGCCTGGTCTTTTCCTTTGGTACGAGTACTGTGGAAGCATGGTTGAGTGAAGGGAAAGACTTGGGAGAGGGAGTCCGACATACGATCACAATGGATGGAGTTATTCTCTTATATTTCTTTATCACCCTCCGAAGGGAAATTCGAGGACTAATTGCTTTAGGGGGGAATTTGTAAGAACTTGGTTGTTCCTTTGAGGTACAGATCTTTCCTTTCAGATTATAATTAAAAAATGGGAGAAAAGAGGTCAAGAGCTGGCTTCAGTCCTGTTACACAATGTGACTGGGGACTACATGTTGTGTACTTTTATGTGCACATCATGTATAGAGGGATACACACCATGTAATCCCAGTACATGACCATGTGATGGTATGAATAGGATTTGTACAGACATGGATTGGGTAGTCTCAAGTACACCCTATGTAATTTTTTTAATTATTAAGACAGCAGTAGTGTCATTTTTTCATATGGATAGAAATGACTCCCTTTTAGCATATGGCATGCCCAGAAAATCTGAATGAGAGTTTACCTCATGTTTCGTCATTTGATCTCTAATTTGAACACTGTTGGATGTGTTGGATTCCCCTTGGTGAGCTCTTGATTCCTCTTGAGCCTTTCTTCCTGATTTCTTCTAACAATATAGTTATTTGAGGTCAATAATTTATACTCATTTTTTAGATCTACTCTATTTTAGGGATAATTAGAGTGTGACGCTGGATGAGGAGAGTCATATGAGTGCAAGGTAGGTGGTCTTGTGCCTTTTAAAAATTTTTATGATGTTTATATATGTCGAAGTGTCGTGCACCCACTATTAGGGTGTCGATTGATTGAAAAATGAACCCTGTTATTTCCTATTGATGATTAGGTAATTAATTGGATAATTTGAAATCATGTTTCGGGTTTTGAACCTTGATTTAGGGCCACCCCCTGGGTGTGTTTCCCTTGGATGGTAGTTTGTCCGAGAATGCCTATAAGGCTTGAATTAAATTTACATTCTTGTATTGTTAAAAATGTAATTCTCATTATATGAATTTTTACATGAGATACTTATTGTGTTAATCCTTTTTATTCTTTAAATTTTATAATAGGGTTGTTATATGTTTTTCCCATGTGATTCATCCTTGTTTGACCATGTAATAGTTTAATTTACATGTGTTTTTTATTATGTAAAATGATCCCATGTGATTTGATCATGTTAAATACATGTGATAGTTTAATTCACATGTGTTTCTTTTGAGGTGGAATTTTTAATTAAATTAAATGATAAAAAGAGGTAATTAGAAATGGGTGAGCCAAAGTCTCGGTAAAAATACAAGGTCATGTTCATGTGACTAATTGCACCTTATAGACCTTGGGTGAACCATTATCTTAGTTAAAAGATAATGGATGGACTCAAGAGGTTGATTATTTAAAGGTTGTGAGTGAGCCACACATATGTTGGTTGGGCTTATTGTGTCATATTTAAAATGATGAGTGAACCTAGGATCCATTGAGGGATACCTAGGCTCGGCTCTATTGGAAAATTATTAAATGATTATTATGTCATGAGTTTATGGTTACACTTATACAGGGGGACTTCGGGCCTAGTCCGGACCTCAAGACTTTTATATAATCCAATGGAGTTGAATAATGAAATAGAATGACTAATGATGTGTCTTCCAAGACAAAGCACAATCTTGGATTCGGTCTTCACCTATACTTGATTACATTGTCTTCTGAGACATCTTTTGTGCTTACTTTTGAGTACCTACTATTTACTACTTTCACTATTGTACACTGCCTGTTATATATATTCACTGATAGATTATCATAGACCTTGGGTGTTTGCCTACTATGATTTAGTCTCACACTATATTTGGGTCATGCTTTTAGGCCCAAATAGATTATATGTTTGCAGGTGTTGATCAGGGAAAGTGCCATGCTAGAGGTACTTGATGTGATGCTTAGGAGTCAGAGAGAATGGGACCGAATAGAGGCTTGTGATGCTTCCTAGTATCTTTTTTTCTTTGTTTCTTTTGATATATATAATGTGTATTACTGCAGTGCGCTTTTTTGGCTGCTTTCCTAGAACATGTGACATGCTGCATCATCTTTTGTATGGAATGATGCTTGGTTATTTATCTTATTAGTCTTCTACTGTTTATTTTAGTTGTATGTTGTTTACTACATCCACTAATGTATATTGTTATTATGTTGTGTTACACTCTTCCAATTAAGGAATAGTTTCTCCACTATCACACCCTAGGCCCTCGCTTCTAGTAAGCAACCTCTAGCATTTGGGGAAATGTGCTTGAGGTTATGTGGCCAACTGGGTATAGGGAATTAGTTGAGTGGAACCAGGATCTGGGATGTTACATAAGCCAGCATTAGTTAGTAATAAATTCCATGTTTCTTTAGGTACTCTTGAAAAACGTCAGAGGTGTAATTCCCACCTTAATCGTATCGCAATGTTTGTATGCGATGGTTACTTTTATTTTCCAATAGTGCCTTAAATTATTTGAAGATATCAAACACTTCCAACTTCATCTTGAGAAATTATATCCATGTTTTCCTACTATAATCATCAATAAAAGTCATAAAGTACCTCCTTTATACATTTTATTTTGGATTCAATGGACTATACACATCAGTATGGACTAACTCCAATGGTGCAATATCTTTCCAATTGGCCTTTGTTTCTATGTTGTTTTCTTAGAACACAGATTTCTCATATTTGATTTGGGTGTCAAATGATAGGAATATAATTCACCATATTATTTCTTCCTAATAATCTTAAATATTGGACTACTTGTTTTAATATCAAAAAATTGTGATTATTATGATATTAATTAGTTTCATGTTTTATGATAGCATTGAATTTTATAAGATAGATTGGAAAGATTTTGGTAAGTCTAGAAAAGACTCACCGTTAAGGTTGAGACACCACCAAGAATGTGTAACACCCCGAGATTTTATGAGATATATTATTTTTAATTTCTTTGATGTCTTCTATTATACACTACACCAAGATTAGCTTGTACTATACGCAACACCATATTATCTTGCGGTATACGCAAAACTATTCTTGGCTCGTGTTACACACAATTTCAAGTTCGTTTTGTGGAAATTATTCTACGCAACATTAAGTATAGATCTTATTTAATGTATAAATGAAATAAGTTTTGACTATGTTATACGCAACACTAAACGGAGCTTTCACTACATGCAACCCTGACTTGTCTTCCATTACACACAATCAAGGCCTTTTTTGATAGCGTGTGTAGTACGCAATACCGAGTTTCACTAAACAAAGATATGTTATTAAAATATTTTATAAACTAGCCGTTATGAATAGTAATACCCATATTTTGAAATTTTATAGATTTTATCTTTCAAAATGGACTTCATTTTTTGATTTGGAATATTGAAATTAGCCTAGGGTGAATTTTTGGTATTTTTCTGAAAACCTTCAATTTTTGATGAATAGTGAAAACCCTAGGTTACTATTTAAAAACCAACTATTTATTTAAATAATTATTTATTTTATTTAAATTTATTTTAGGTCAAAATTGATACATAATACCTATATAAGTTCAATGTAATTCATTGGAGTGATTTTGTAATAATTTTAGATATATAAAAATTTTATTGAACTTTTCACCATCTTTTACCCACCTCCTATGAGAATTTGGAAATTCACATAAAACTTAATTTTACCGCTTCTGTGAGTGGAATTTTGAAAATCCTAGAGACATGGTTAATATCAAGGACTAAATTTTGGTTCAATGAGATGAAAATAATTTTTGCTGAATAGTATTTTTTTACTTTTATTTACCACGGTTAAAAGTAAATAGGGTAATTAAGGGTAAAAATGATATTATTATTACCCTAACACATGTCCTAATTCTATTGGATAAGTTTAATTCGACCAAAAACAAACTTAGGAATAAAATATGACCATTTAGGTCCACTTGGATTAGATTAGGACATTTATTATTAATTTATTTAAAGAAGGGTTAAAATAGTTAAAATCAAAGTTTAATAACTAAATAATTTATAATATAGGGTTATACATAAGATAAATTCGACTATAAATATTAATTATAAATATAAAAAGATTTC
Source organism: Viscum album (assembly GCA_963277665.1). Lineage (NCBI taxonomy): Eukaryota > Viridiplantae > Streptophyta > Magnoliopsida > Santalales > Viscaceae > Viscum > Viscum album. The sequence goes on from OY728150.1 coordinate 1,599,076,103, forward strand.
ATACATAATGGTATTTTATTTATAATTTTTAGACATTAAATAATTTAATTTATTTATGACACAATGATGATGTAGTAATTATCTTATTAATGAAATATTAACATAATTGATGTTATAAATACCCAAATAAATGTAATTTGAGACTTTTTATGAATTCCACTAATTTTATAGGTTAATATTACATTTTATTATTTATTTAATTAACTTTTTTAGAACTAATAATGCTGTTATAATTTTCACAAAAATCAATTACCAAATAGTGTCAAAATTGACATAAAATAGTTTTTAAAACAAATATTATATTATTAATTGTTATTATATTCCTACAAATCTAAGGTTCGTCCAAGATACTTATATAATAATAGATGTATCATTAATTGACAACTTGGGGGTCTCTTGGATGTATATGGTAAGTTTATTAACTATATAATATAAAAATACAAACTGACATGGTAAATGTCAATCTAATTAACTAAGAGTTAAAACTAAAAGATAAGGTTAATATAATGACCCAAACCTGTCTAAAATCTATTGGTTGAGAGGATTTCAACCCATACCCACTTTATCTTTGAAATAAATCATTTTTTATCTATTATAAACCGAATATGACTTTATTATAAAATAATATTTTGAGTTTTTTCAAAGGTGCCCCTCTCCTACCTTATAAAAAGGTCACCCCTTCCCTCTTCTCTTCACACCCTTTTGAGCCTTTAATCTCAGAAAAACCCTGACCATTTCTCTTCTCCACTTCCCTAGAAACATTATGGAGGTTCTGGTCTTCTCAAAATACTAACTCTACTTCCTTAAGAGGAAGCTTAAAAGAGGTGCGTCGAAGAAGAGGTAATCTCTTCTTCCGATTTTCTCAAGTTTCTTTCTTCTTCTACTTATTCTTATTTAGTTGTATCATTATAAAGTAATAACATAAATATTAATTATATACTCATATGTTATTATAAATATGAAACAACCATATTTCACCTTCTATCCATCCTACAGAAAACGAAATCACCGTGCGTGCGTATGTACGGAATATTGTCTCCACGCCGTGGTGTAATCTGTTTTCGACCACCACCTTACTTGGATGGGTATAATGGTGTAAATAAATAACTATATATGATTATTGTAAAGTTATATTTATTATGAAATATTATACATACACTTCAATACAATTCCACGATCATGGGAATTATATCATCGCTCGTGTGTACATACGGACTACCGTCTCCACGACGCAATGAGATTCATTCTCCATGTTAACCATTCATGAATGATTATAAAGTATATATAATGAATAATAATGAAATATATGACATAATAATGATACTGGATTTATGTATATATATATATGTATGTCATCTACTTACTTCCATTCAAGTCAATAAGGAAAGGAAAACATCGTTCATGCGTACGTACGGCCTACCGTCTCCATGAACGGTGTATTTCATTTCATTTATCTATATATTATATATATATATATATATGTATATATATACTGAATATATATGATATATTAATCATGATTTATATTCTTTAAGTAAGTAAATCATGATATAAGTAAAAATAATATCAATAACAACAAGTCCAAACACGAATGATAAATGAAATGATTTTACCCAAAATGCTACTTTAACAAGAATTTACAAAAGAATGGGTAATATAAAGTCATAAGTGAACCATATATGATATCATAAAAATTAACATGATTCTGTAATAATTCAATGACATTATTTAAATCATTATACAGGAGGTTAGGATACATACGAAGCATATCGGACATAAGGTAAGGGATAATTATTCTAATCTCATTCTTATCCGAGATTGTTTATTCGTAAGTATTTACTGGGGTTAGGTTTATTATCCAAGTCCATATGTTCTAAAAATGTTTTCATAAAATTTTTGATTTTTTTTCATGTATGTTTAAAGTTATTTTTATTTTTTTTACTTTTACCACATCTTATGGAAGGAATCTTTCTTTTGTTTACCATATGATATACTTTTTGAATTTTCCGACAAAAGTATGAGAAGAATGTTATTTTTAACTTATACGGCATGAACAGATTTTTATGGTTTCATAACGCCTCATTTTAATGAATCTTACTCTACAATATTTTATTACTATTTTCAACAAAATACTTTTCTTTTAAAATTTCATGGCATTTTGTGAAAAGAAAATGATTTTGAAGAAGAAAGGATATTTTTCTCAATAATTCATTTCAAGTGTTTTATCAAAACCATTTTCCATATAAGATGAAATTATGAATGTTTCAAGTATAATTTCTCTTTGATTTACATGGTTTCACTTTTCTTATGATGAAATATCCATTTTTTTTATATGGATTATGTGATGATGGGATGATGTTTATGAAACCCATTTTATTCTTTGGGTTATGATGAATGTTTTAAGTTTATTTTGTGGCACAAGTAAGAATGATTTCATTATGAGATGGGTGGGACCTATATCTCCCTCCAATGCATTGGGTAAAGATTTATATCTCATGAGATAGGCATGGATAGAATGGTAAGTTAATCCAGTTCAGTGTTACAGGACTGGAACGAGGAGTGAACTCGATTCAGAAAGGGACTTTGTCCACTAAGATGGTCTTGGAAGCAATGCCTTGGATAATATGGAAATCATATCATGTGCTTAATGTTTTTCCACAATTACATTTTTTATTCCCATGCTATTTTATCATGATTGATGTTCCATTTTGAAAAATGCCTTACGTACTTCCAAGATTTATGTCTTTTCTCAAGATTTTGATGTTTAGATTTTATGTTCAAGTTTTTGCATTAAAATGTTTATGGATTGTTTTATGTTCTCTATGTTTACCCTTACTGAGCATTTGAGATCACCATTTTTATGTTTTCTTTTCCCCAGGATATAAAGAAAGGTTTTAGGTAAGAAAACAAAAGGGGAAGAACTTAATGGGTGATGTTGAAGATCTTTCACCAAGATTAGAAGATTATGTTCTAAGTTTCCAAAGACACTAAACTATTACGGTCCTTTGGTGTTTGTTTTTGTTATGTATTAAGTATTCTGCAAAAGTAATGTAATGTCTATGTATGTCAATCTTTGGGTCTCTATAGTTGGTATCAGAGGAAAGGTTTAGTTAACCTTTGGAAACTAGGATGCTAAAACTTTAGTGAAATCCCTAGAGATATTTCTAAGGTATGTCTAGGTATGTCCCTAAGGTTAAGTATACATATAGGTTATAGTCCTAGAATTACGGTAACGATCGTAGAATTAAACTTAAGATGTTATAGATTGAAATTACTCCCCCTTGATTATGTTGTTTTTCTAGTACGAGTTTTTCCTCTCATACTATTCTTTTTGGGTTTTAAGAAATGGAAAGAAACAGGAGGATTCATGTTAATGGAGAATATGATGGGAAATGGAATAATATTATTTATGAGAAACCAAATGAGATGGGATTTGGATGTCCAAACATCGTTATTATTCCAAATCAGTAGTCTCATAATATGATCAATAATCTCAACTTGGTAATTTTCCTGACTCATCTAATAAGAGAAAGATGGAGTTTCATGATGATCATAGAGGAATGAAAGTTCAATTTCCCTCATGTAAATCATGTGGGAAGAGGAATCAAGGAGAATGTTTTAAAGGAACTGGTAGATGCTTTGGGTGTGGAAAGGAAGGACATAAATACATTAAGTGCAAAGGAAAAGGTTTAGTTAACACCATGGATAAGGATAATGGTATTGCTACGACATCAAAAATGATTAAATGTTTTAAATGTGGAATGTACAGGCATTATGCAAACCAATGACCTAAGGGAAAGTCTCATGAAGAGAATCAACATGGTCATATGGGTAGTATTTATGTTGATGATGATGAAGAGACTACAAATGATATGTGAGATGAAAGAATTGTTCAAGATCGGTCAATGGTTTAAGAAGGTAGTGGAATGATTACATGTTTATCAAGAGTAATGTTGTATAAGTAATCTCATGGTACTATGGAATAAAGAGACATCTAAGGATTGTTACACTATTGTTTTTCCTTATGTTTTTTAATGTATATGTTGAATGGTTCTGGTAACCATGAAAGGTTATTCAGATATTTATAGAAAGCACTTAATATGTGCATAAAGAAGGGATAAGGAAATAATGAAATGTTTGATAGTATTAATGAGATCATGATTGATATAAGGAAAAATTTATATCATGGTTTGAGTATATAGAAATTTTGGGATTTTGGTATGTGGAAAGTGTTAAATTTTGACAACATTAATGTTTTTAACCAAGGTTCTATGGTAATTCATGTTTCTAGAGAATACATGATTAAGGTATTCACATGTGTGGAATGTGACCAACGAGATATATCGTATGATATATGGGGGATAAATGATGGTATTCACATGCTCGGTAGATGAAATTTCTAGTAATTATTTTTTTTATACTATGAGCTTGAACATAAGTATTTTAGATAAGCCTAAAGATTAGAATGGATTATGTTGGACATAAGTTAGTATTGTTTAAGGATAGAACTTTGTTTGATATAATTGATGTGATGTTATAATAATGTATTTTTAGAAAAAGGACAACCTACAGGACGGGCGACAACCCGTCGTGTCGGAAAAGGCTGTGGGAATCGAACCCACAAACGAAGTGCGACAGGCCTTTATAGCCTACCAATGGCCTACAAGAAGTCCCTGGTTAGTAGAAACTAGTTTTATTATATTAATCAGTATGATATATAAAGTATAAGTCCATTTTAGGAACCATATATGATTAATCTCACTATATATGAACTTATGTATTTTTGATAACTTTTTCTAACCTTTTGTTTGAGACATATGGAATGACCCATAATTCTATACATGATCTACTAACACTTCATGAATGGAAAATTCAACTTCATTTATTTAAAATATTAAGTGTAAATTGTCCAAGGAACGACCAACGGTGAGATTGTACCAAAATCAAGAAAGTATTTCTTTTAATTCCAATTTCTTCAAATTTAGGGAAATGATCTTGAAAACCAAAAATGTTGTCCTTTTGCCCTTATATCTGATGAATTAGATAGTACCTTAGAGCATCACAAATTTATGGCTTTGTGATTGTTGGATTTTTCATAGCCATGTCCTCTACCACTCTTCATTAGAAGTTGATGGTTATATTTCTCTTCCATATCCATATTTTCACCTATGTTATCCAATGTGGAAACCCAGTGCTGAGTTACTTTGGGTGAAAGTTATGATTCTAACTTCCCTTTTTAAAATGAAGTTTTATTATTCCTTTTTATGATGTGGGTTTCTATTAAAGAAACTTTCAAGTAGTAAACCATTTATAACCCCGATGAATTTCAAGGGAAAAATTCATTTTAAGGGGGGTAGAATGTAATACCCCGAGATTTTATGAGATATATTATTTTTAATTTCTTTGATTTCTTCTATTATACACTAAACCAGTATTAGTTTGTACTATACATAACACTGTATTAGCTTGTAGTATACGCAACACTATTCTTGGCTCGTGTTACACACAATTTCAAGTTCGTTTTGTGGAAATTATTCTACGCAACATTAAGTATAGATTTTATTTAATGTATAAATGAAATAAGTTTTGAATATGTTATATGAAACACCAAACAGAGCTTTCACTACATGCAGCCCTGAATTGGCTTCCATTACATGCAATCAAGTCCCTCTTCGATAGCGAGTGTAGTACGCAATACTGAGTTTCACTAAACAACGATATGTTATTAAAATATTATATAAACTAGCCGTTATGAATAGTAATAACCACATTTTGAAATATTATAAATTCTATCTTTCAAAATGGACTTCATTTTTGGATTCGTAATATCGAAATTAGCCTAGGGTGAATTTTTTGTATTTTTCTGAAAACCTTCATTTTTTGATGAATAGTGAAAACCCTGGGTTACTATTTCAAAACTGACTTTTTATTTAAATAATTATTTATTTTATTTAAATTTATTTTATGTCAAAATTGATACATAATACCTATATAAGTTCAATGTAATTCATTGGAGTCATTTTGTAATAATTTTAGATATATAAAAATTTTATTGAACTTTTCACCGTCTTTTACCCACCTCCTAGGAGAATTTGGAAATTCACATAAAACTCAATTTTACCGCTTTTGTGAGTGGAATTTTGAAATCCTAGAGACACAGTTAATATCAAGGACTAAAATTTGGTTCAATGAGATGAAAATAATTTTTGGTGAATAGTAACTTTTACTTTTATTTACCATGGTTAAAAGTAAATAGGGTAATTAAGGGTAAAAATGGTATTATTATTACCCTAACACATGTCCTAATTCTATTGTATAAGTGTAATTCGACCAAAAAAACCTTAGGAATAAAATATGACCATTTAGATCCACTTGGATTAGATTAGGACATTTATTATTAATTTATTTAAAGAATTGTTAAAATAGTTAAAATCAAAGTTTAATAAATAAATCATTTTTAATATAGGGTTATACATAAGATAAATTCAACTATAAATATTCATTATAAAGATAAAAATATTTCCTACATAATGTTATTTTATTTATAATTTTTAGACATTGAATAATTTAAGTTATTTATGACACAATGATGATGCAGTAATTATCCTATTAATGAAATATTAATATAATTGATGTTATAAATACCCAAATAAATGTAATTTGAGACTTTTTATGAATTACACTAATTTTATAGGTTAATATTACATGTTAGTATTTATTTAATTAACTTTTTTCTAACTAATAATGCTGTTATAAGTTTTACAAAAATCAATTACCTAATAGTGTCAAAATTGACATAAAATAGTTTTTCAAACAAATATTATATTATTAATTGTTATTATATTCCTAAAAATCTAAGGTTCGGAAAATATACTTATATCATGATAGGTGTATCATTAATGGACCACTTGGGGGTCTCTTGGATGTATATGGTAAGCTTATTAGCTATATAATATAAAAATACAAAGTGACATGGTAAATGTCAATCTAATTAACTAAGAGTTAAAACTAAAAGATAAGGTTAATATAATGACCCAAACCTGTCTAAAATATATTTGTTGAGAGGATTTAGACCCATCCCCACTTTATCTTTGAAATAAATCCTTTTGGAGCTATTATAAACCGAATATGACTTTATTATAAAATAATATTTTGAGTTTTTCCAAAGGTGCCCCTCTCCTCCATTATAAAAAGGGCACCCCTTACCTCTTCTCTTCACACCCTTTTGAGCCATTAAGCTCATCCAACCCCTTACCGTTTCTCTTCTACACTTTCCTAGAAACATTTTTGAGGTCCTTTTCTTCTCAAAGGACCAACTCTACTTCCTTAAGAGGAAGCTTAAAGGAGGTGCGTCGAAGAAGAGGTAATCTCTTCTTCCGATTTTCTCAAGTTTCTTTCTTCTTCTACTTCTTCTTCTTTATTTGTCTCATTATAAAGTAATAAAATCAGTATTACTTTTATACTGATATGTTATTATAAATATGAAACAACCCTATTTCACCTTCTATCTGTCCTACGAAAAACGAAATCACCGCGCATGCGTACGTACGGAATACCGTCTCCACGTCATGGTGTAATCTATTTTTGACCACCACCTTACTTGGATGGGTATAATGGTGTAAATAAATAACTATATATGATTATTTTAAAGTTATATTGATTCTAAAATATTATACATACACTTCAATACAATTCCACGATCATGGTAATGATATCATCGCTCATGCGTACGTACGGACTATTGTCTCTACGACGCGATAAGATTCATTCTCCATGTTAACCATTCATGAATGATTATAAAGTATATATAATGAATAATAATGAAATATATGACATAATAATGATACTGGATTTATGTATATATATATTTATGTCATCTACTTACTTCCGTTCAAGTCAATAAAGAAAGGAAAACATCGTTCATGCGTACGTACGGCTTACCGTCTCCATGAATGGTGTATTTAATTTCATTTATCTATCTATTATATATATATATGTATGTATATAATGAATATATATGATATATTAATCATGATTTATATTCTGGAATTAAGTAAATCATGATATAAGTAAAAATAATATCAATAACAACAAGTCCAAACACGGACAATAAATGAAACGATTTTACCCAAAATGCTACTTTAACATGAATTTACAAAAGAACGGGTAATATAAAGTTATAAGTGAACCATATATGATATCATAACAATGAATATGATTCTTTAATAATTCAATAACATTATTTAAATCATTATACAAGAGGTTTGGATACATACAAATCATATTGGACATAAGGTAAGGGATAATTATTTCAATCTCATTCTTATTCGAGATTGTTTATTCGTAAGTATTTATTGGGGTTATGTTTATTATCCATGTCCATATGTTCTCAAAATTTTTTCATAAAATGTTTAATTTTCTTCCATGTATGTTTAAATTCATTTTTATTTTTATTTTTTTACTTTTACCACATCGTATGGAAGGAATCTTTCTTTTGTTTACCATACGATATACTTTTTGACTTTTCTGACAAAAGTATGAGAAGAATGTTATTTTTAACTTATACGGCGTGAATGGATTTTTACGGTTTCATAACGCCTCATTTTCATGAATCTTACTCTACAAGATTTTATGAGTATTTTCAACAACATACTTTTCTTTTAAAATTTCATGGCATTTTTTGAAAATAAAATGATTTTGAAGAAGAAAGGATATTTTCCTCAAGAATTCATTTCAAGTGTTTTATCAAAACCATTTTCCATCTAAGATGAAATTATGTATGTTTCAAGTATAATGTCTCTATGATTTACATGGTTTCACTTTTCTTATGATGAAATATCCATTTGTGTTATATGGATTATGTGATGATGGGATGATGTTTATGAAACCCATTTTACTCTTTGGGTTATGATGAATGTTTTAAGTTTATTTTGTGGCACAAGTAAGAATGATTTCATTATGAGATGGTTGGGACCTATATCTCCCTCCAATTCATTGGGTAAAGATTTATATCTCATGAGATAGGCATGGCTAGAATGGTAAGTTAATCTGGTTCAATGTTACAGGACTGGAATGAGGAGTGAACTCGATTCAGAAAGGGACTTTGTCCACTAAGATGGTCTTGGCAGCAATGCCTTGGATAATATGGAAATCATATCATGTGCTTAATGGTTTTCCACAATTACATGTTTTCATCCCATGCTATTTTATCATGATTGATGTTCCATTTTTATATATTCCTTACGTACTTCCAAGATTTATGTCTTTTCTCAAGATTTTTATGTTTAGATTTTATATTCAAGTTTTTGTATTCAAATGTTTATGGATTGTTTTATGTTCTCTATGTTTACCCTTACTGAGCATTTGAGCTCACCATTTTTATGTTTTCTTTTCCCTAGGATATAAAGAATTTTTTTAGGTAGGAAAACAATAGGAGAAGAACTTTATGGGTGATGTTGAAGATCTTTCACCAAGATTAGAAGATTATGCTCCAAGTTTCTAAAGACACTAAACTATTACGGTCCTTTGGTGTCTGTTTTTGTTATGTATTAAGTATTCCACAAAAGTAATGTAATGTCTATGTACGTCAAGCTTTGGGTATCTACACAATGTCTCACCACCATGAAAGTATCACCACAAAGGATGACTCATCACTTATATGAAAATTTGAAAAATTATGAGTCACCACTAGACTATGTCTAATCATCAACACCAAAATTTGGCTAAGTATTGGAATCACTTACTGTAAGCTATGTGTCACCACTAGAATAGATTTTTAGAAAATTATGGTATGGCTCAACGTCAAGGATGAGTCACCACTAGAATAATAATACGGCTAAGTATTGGAGTCACCTACCACTAATAAGAGTCACCACCAGCCTCACATATCACCAGATCCTGACTGACCACTATAAGTTCTCACCATTCAAAAGACTCACTACCAGACTCTCACCGTAGGAATTTCCAGAGTGTATCACCACTAGTTCAAGACATCTCGAGATTGTGTCACCATTCAAAAGACTCATTTCCACTATTTTATATTTATTTTGAATTAAATATCTCTAATGGCTATTTTATGGAATTTAATGCGCAAACTTATTTTAATGATATTTTCTTAATTGATCACCATAGATACATTAAAAATTCTTGTCAGAACATATAGTACAAGGAGAATATGGTCTTATGGATTCTATTTTTTGCTACTACTAATAAAATTAAAAAGGATACTCCCTCATGTGTAATTACTGGGAATGAATATGAATGAAAAAATACAGACATACATGTGAAGAGAGATGAGTTTTTGTAAAGTGTGACTTACATGAATAATTTATATCAGTGATCAACTATAAAATAAGTGAGGCACATTGAACATCTAGAATACTTCCTACAGACACAATAGAAGGATTTTACGACACTCTATTCTATAGAAGATTTCATAAACTCAAATTGATCTTAATTTTAGATCACACTCAAGGAGTCATGAGATTCAGAGCTTATCAAATAGAGAAACAAAATATTTCTACTTATCTTTACTTGCTTTGTTGGTTTATTTTCATTACATTACGAGTAGTGTGTGTATACTCTCTTTACTACACACACATTGTCTCCTTCTTTAAACTGAAAGATAATTAAATATATTCTCAAAATATTTTTATACCTATTTCCCACATGTTGTGGTATAGGTATACTTATGGCCTGTTTTATTTTTATTCCTATAAATATTGTGGAAGAGGTCCCTTTGTGGCCCGGATAGTTTTCATACTATTATAGTCACCAATTTAGGTTATGGATCAAAGTTTATTTTATATAAACTATTTGACAACAAGTGATTTACAAGAATAGAACTAATTATTAGCTTAAGACTAAATATCTTGTATTTATTTCCCTCTATGTGTTTTGTTTGTTTTATTTCTAATATTTAAAACCAAATTTGTTTTAAACTGTAAAAACACAACTTTTATAGTTAATAATAATTGGTTTTTATATATGTTTTGATAGATTAAATTATTTTCAAAGGTTAAAATAATATTATATATTGTTTTAAATGAGACTTAATCGATCTTTGAGAATTATTTTAAAAGGTTAAGTCTTATATCGATCAGCTATTTTGGATAAATGGTCCATATTTAAATTCATTTAGAGATTTTATTTTAATATATTTTTAATAGATATTTTTATTGGGTACTTAATTCCCCCCCCCCTCCTCACCCACTCCTGATATACTCACTCCGACCAACATTTGGTATCAAAGGTTTAAGCTTTGGTATCGAAGTTTTTCAAAACTTTTTCAAATGTGATTTTAGTTGTGCTTTAAATATATTAAATTCATGTTGGTTATAAATTTAATTCTTTAAATGGATAATAGAAATTAATTTTCTACTAATAACATACCTCCATTTTTCAATGGTAATAATTATGCTCACTGGAAGATCAAAATGAAAATGCGTGTTGAAAGTATGGGTTTTGAGATTTCGTATGCTACTAAAGATAAGTTAGAGTTACTTAAGAATACTATAAGTAATTGGGATGATTCTACAAAGTTGGAATATAATAATAATTGAAAAGTGATGAATACACTATATTCTTCCTTATTATTTAAGGAATTTAACATAATTTCTTCTAGTAAAATAGCCTTTGAAAATTTTCACATATTAGTTGTTTCTCATGAAGGAACAACCAATGTTAAATAGATTAGATTGAATGTATATACTATTAAGTATGATACTTTTAAGATGAAACCTGATGAATTAATTTCTGATATGTATCTCAGGTTCAACAAAATTGTGAATACCATGATCTCCCTAAGAAATCTAGTGTCTGACAAGGATCAGATTATAAAAGTACTCAGATTCCTTCCTAGAAGGTGGAGAGGGACATTAGTGTCAATCAGAGAGTCATGTGATATTAGAAAACTTCCATTTGAGTAATTAATTGGAAATTGGATGATGTATGAATAAGATATAAAAGTAAATAGAGAAGAAGATAATGAGTCAAAAATAAATTTGGTAGATTTCAAGTCTACTAAATACAAACAAAAAAATTAAAAAGAAAATAAACAAGATAAAAGTTTCAGTGACAGTGAGTCACCACCTGAAAGTAATGAGGAAATGTCCCATAAATCCAGAAGATTCAAGAAGTTCTATAGTTATAATAAAATTTTCAGAAATCCTAGTTATAAAGAAAAATATGATAGTAATGGAACATGGAAGAAAAATTGTAAAAGTTATGATAATACAAATGAGATAACCTACTACGAATGCAAGTGTAAAGAACATATAAAGTAAATTGTCCAAAATTTAAATTCAAAAATAAATATGAGTAAAATGATAGAAAAGTAAAGAAATCCATGAAAGAAACTTGGAGTTCCTATGAAGACAACTCCAGTGAATTGGACTCTAATCCTGAAGAAAATTATGACTGATCCAACATGTGCCTAATGATAAAAAAAACTCTAAGGTACCTATTGTATCTACTATCTCACTTGTGATTAATTCTGATAACTCTAAAAGATAAAGAACATAAGATTATATGTATCAATAAGAAATGTTTGAATATTTTAATATGTTATAGGACACCTTAAATGAACTTAAAGATAAATATAAAGTTCTTCAAAAATAGGATGCTTTATCTGATAATACTAAATTCGATCTTATTGTTGAGAAAGAGAAGAATCCTTAGTTGTTAAAAGAAATCATAGAACATAAATTGTACAATGAATAACTTAAGAAGGATTTATAAAAGTTCACCAATGGTAGATAAGCTCTTACTCATATTTTATGAAAACAAGTTGCTCCAAAATATGTTACAGGTATAGGATACCAACCTGGACATAGAAGAATAGTAAAGAAAACATTTTTTCCAAAATCTAAATATGAAATTTCTACTACCTGTTATTGTTACAGAGGACCAAAAAAGTGTTTATTTCAAAAATATTATAATATATTTATAAGAGACCAATCAAAAAAATGTGGTTTTCTAATTCCCTTATTACTAACACATCTAGACCCAAGAAAATCTGGGTACCAAAATCATTCCTTGTATAAAAAATTTTTGTAGTAAAATCATCATCCTAATAAAGAGAAAATCATCAACCTTGGCCAAATTGGTAACATTAATAGTACCAAAAAAAGGTTGATATTTGATGGTGGAAAGTGTATTTTCAAGTTATATGATAGTATAATACTCAAGTTTCAAGATCCTAATAAAGTTTGATGGTGGTCAGGTCACCTTTGACGACAATTCTAAAGGGAAAATCATCAGCCTTGGCCAAATTCGTAGCATTAATTCTATTTTAATTTATAAAGTACTATTTTTTATGGTTTGAAGTATAATTTTCTCAACATTTCAAAATTATGTGATGATGTATTTCTTGTTGAATTTGAAAATAATTCATGTACTATTTTTGATTCTTAAGATTATTTATTTTTTACTACTTTAAGGAATAAAAATGTTTATTTTATTGATATTAATTGTTTAATTTCTCAAAATGTTTCCTGCTTGAGTGATTTTCATAAATAATCTTGGATTTGGAATAAGAGACTAAGACACTATAATATTCACTCACTTAAGAAGCTTACTAGGAAATGGTTAGTCAGAGATCTACCTAAACTTGAGTTCACAAATGACAAAGTCTGTAACCCCTACCAAAAAGGGAAACAACACAGGATTTATTTTAAATTAAAGAAAGAAGTTTCAACTTATCAACCTCTTGATTCGGTTCATATGTATTTATTTGAACCATCTAGAGTTTCTAGTCTAAATGTAAAGCACTATGTTTATGTACTAGTTGATGAATTTTCTAGGTATACTTTGGTGTTCTTTCTAGATCACAAAAGTGAAGTCTATTCTTACTTCACCAAGTATTCTAGATCTATAGAAAACTTGAGTGGACTTAGAATTAAGACTTTAAGAACTGACCATGGACATGAATTTAAAAATCAAGACTTTGAATCCTTTTTCTCACAAAATGTATATAGTCATAATTTCTCTTCTCCTAGGAACCCTCGGTGTAATAGAGTTGTAGAAAGAAGGAATAGAACACTTCAAGAATTAGCTCAGACTATGCTAAATGAATATAACCTGCCTGTATACTTTTGGGTAGAGTTTGTGAATACAACCTATTATTTAATCAATGGAGTGCTAATTATACCTATCTTAAAGAATACCCCTTATGATCTTTAGAATAGTATAAATCCTAAGGTTAATTAATTTATTGTTTTTGGTTGAAAAGGTATTTATTCTTAACACTAAGGATAATATGGACAAATTTTCCTCCAAAAGTGATGAAGGAATTCTCCTAGGATATTCTACCTCTATTAAATATTATACAATTGTTAATAAAAGGACCAAGACTATGGAAGAGTCTGTTTATGTCAAATTTGATGAGATAGATCCACATGATCCCAAGACATCCTTATAAAACCTTGTGTATGATTTATCTTCTCTAAACTTAAATTCCAAACCTATTGATTCTACTATAAAGCAAGTAAAAAAATCATCTAGTTCTGAATAACTTCCATAACTTAAACCCGAACCAATAAAGAACCCTGAGGTGACCATCCCTCTTTTTATAGATTTTTTTGAACCCTTAAGTTCCATCCTTTAGATGCTATAGTTGGATACCTAGATAGAGGTACACAGACTAGAGATTCTCTAAGAAATCAGGTTGAACATCAAGCATTCTTATCATAGATTAAACCAAATAACATCAATGATACAATTATTGATAAATTTTAGGTAATGAAAATACAATAATACTTAAATCAATTTGAAAGAAAAAAATTATGGGAACTTATGGATAGACTCAAAGACACCATAATTATAGGCACTAATGGGTGCTTAGAAACAAGGTAGATGAATCAAGAACAATAGTAAGAAATAAGGCTAGACTATTTGCACAAGGTTATAATCAAGAAGAAGTAATAGAGTATAAAGTGAAATTTATACCAGTAGATATACTTGAATCCATTAGAATACTACTTTTCTATGCAGTTCATCTAGATTTCAAACTATATAAAATGGGTGTCAAGAGTGCATTATTAAATGGGTTTATAATTGAGGATGTTTTTGTTGAACAACCCCATGGTTTTCAAAATCCCCATTTTCCAAATCATTTTTTCAAATTATTAAAATATTTATATGCTTTAAAATAATATCCTAGAGCTTGGAATGATTTTATAAACTCCTTTCTTATTTCAAAAGGTTTTTCAAATGTTTAGTTGATCCTACCCTTTTTATAAAAAAAATTCAAAAGATGTTTTAGTTATAAAAATTTATATAGATGATATTATTATTGGATCTTTGAGAAAGTATTTGTGTATTGTGTTTTCAAAAATAATGAAAAATGAATTTGAAATGATTTTTATGGGTGAACTGAAGTTCTTTCTTGGTTTTCATATTTTTTAAAATAAAGAAGGATTTGTTTTGAACCAAAGTAAATATACTAAGGATATTTTAAAACATTTTAACATGTATAGAAATAAGAGTATTGATACTTATATGTGTACTACCTATAAATTAGACCTTGATGAAAATGGGAAACCAGTGGATCAAACCAGTTATAAAGATATGATTGGAAGTCTTCTCTACCTAACTAATAGCCGACTTGATATTATGTTCAGTGTGTGTATGTGTACTTATTTTCAAGAAAACCCAAAAGTATCACACTTATTTTCTGTAAAAATAATTTTCAAATACCTCAAATATACTATCAATTTAGGATTTTTTTTATCTAATAGGATAAGCATTTGAATTATTTATTTATTTAGATGCTAATTTTTTGTGGATGTAAGTTAGATAAAAAAATAACTTCTTGAACATGACACATTTTAGGAAAGTCTCTAGTTAATGGTGTAGTAAGAAACAAAATTTTTATGCACTCACTACTATCGAAGATGAGTATATAGCTACAGGTAGCTACTGTGCAAAAATTTTATGGATGAAACACACTTTACTAGACTATGGATATCAATAGTAACATGTACCTATAAACTGTGACAATACAAGTGCTATAAATATTTCTAAGAATCATGTATCACATTATAGAACAAAACATATTGATGTAATACATCACTTTTTGAGAGATAATTTTCTAAAAAAGGTGATATCACTCTTGAATACATTAGTACAGAACATCAACTTACTAATATTTTCAATAAGCAATTGAATTTTGAGAAAAATGAATTACATTAAATATGTGTTAGGTATGACTAATTTTAGTTAATTTTAATTTTCTAGGACTCACCATTGTATACTTCTCACTGTTGATACTTACCACTATTGAAAACTTCTCACCATTTAAATTCTCATTCCTTTTTCAATTTTTTGATTCACATTGTTAGTTTTTAAACTATTGGTTTTAACTTCTTTACAGTCTATTTAATTTTCTTATTCTATTCAAATGTTTTTAGTGTTTTTATTTTCAAATGTTATTTCAATTTTTTGAATCCCTAATTTCCAAATGATATAAATTATATGATTTTTCTAATTCCAATGTTCACATCTCTCACACATTTTCTCTTAAACCTTATTGCATCATTTCCTATTCTGACTATTTGCATACCTTTGTCTTCACCTGAACTAATCAAGATGATCTCCATGGTCCAAGTGAATCATACTTTAGTGTATCACTAGATGATTTGTGTCCTAAAAGTAAGAAATAAAGTGGAACTAAGCCATCCTGATGCTTTAGATCCGTCGAATCCCGAGCTTTTGAAGAGAGTGGTTGTGCCCGAAAAGGAAATATAGGTAGAATGGTTTCTTTCAAGTAAGTATTTAGTAATTTAAGTTATATAGAACCAAGGATGGGTGGATTGGTTATCTTCCTGCAAGATACCTTTCTATCCTAGGTTGATATATGAGTTTTACCAGTTTTTAGAGTTTTCCTTTGAAGAAAATGAATATGGGATAAAATGTTAGATCAATTGCCACAAAGTTGTGTTCTCCTCAAGCCAGTGGGATAAATGTTTAAAAGTTCCACATGAGGGTGTGTTTAAATATTATCAAGGACCCATTTCAGTTATTGGTGATAATTTTATCTATAAATATTCCTTAGCTAAGTTAACTAGTGATGGAATAGTTAGAAGTATGGTAGCTTCTGAACTTGATAGTGAATTCCAATTAGTTTTTAAATTTATACAGCATATGATTTGTCCAAGAATGATTGACTATTCTACCATGAGTTATCAGGATGTCTACATATTTTGTTTAATTAAAAGAGGTGACAAGATAAACCTGTGCATATACCTTATGCTTCACATGTTGGAAATGAACAACCCACTTCTAGATCCAACTCCCTAATATACCTAAAGTTTATTATAGTAATATTGAAATCCAAAGGTTTGGTTGTAAAAAATAAAAAATCTATAGTATATTGTGGTGGATTTTAAATCACTGTAATAATTTTTAGAAGGATGAAAATTAGTTGGAACCCATGGAAGAAGCAATTGGTGGCTGATAGTGAAAATCTTTATAATGAGTTTAATCCAGTAGACCACCATTCATAACCTAGAGATCTTATGGAACCTAGTTTAGATCCTGATGAGATTGTTGAATATTTTAATTTTGATGACAAAGAATAATCTTCTTCCCCTAGGGATGAATAGGAGAAATAATTTTTAGTGGATGAAGGAAGTGACTCTGGCTTTTCATGTGAGTCCCCTCCAATTACTTATAGAGCACCTAGTCTTCCTAGGTCTCTCCTTAAAAGATAAAAACTTTTAAAGGAAGGAAGTTATGAGGATTAAACCAAAGTATCAAGTGAAGATCAATTAAAAATTACATCCAAATCCTCTGAGTAAAATGAAAATGGTGAATATGAAGATGAAGGAGAAGAAGATGATGAAAATAGTGATGAAAATAAAGAAGGAAATAGTGATAGAAATGAGGATAATAATGGAAGTGGAAATGGAGATGATGATGATGATGGAGATTCTGACCTTGATGGTTCCAATGGAATAATTAGAGCTAAGGATATAAGAAAACACTTTGTTACTGTCATAATAATTCTGGTATATATTTATTTTTTTAAGTTTTTCTGTGAAACTTGCACATGTAACAACACTTTATTTTTTAAATTGAATATTTAAATATTTATATGTCAATAATTTCTTACATTTTTTCATTATTTTTTGTACTCATCAATTGTATATATATATTTTTTGGTTGAAGAAGCTTGACATCATCTTTTTTCTATGACTATTTCTTTGTATTTATAATTTTCAGGTATGCACTTTTTTTAACTGTAATAATTAACAAAATATTTATAATTTTATTTCTATTATGAAAAATCAAATATTTACTTATAATAATAATTTACTTCTATCTAAATATAGGTATATATAATTTCATTAAATTTACATACATCTATTTAAATGATGGACACTACGAAAGAGGAAGAACCATCGAGGTATGTGTATGTCTCCTTATATAAATATATCAACAATAATTAAATTATTTAATAAAACTTAACTTATGTTTTTCAAAATTATTTGCAGCACTACTGGTGAGCCTACTATTGTGGAGTCTTCTTATTATTTAGAGAAGATAATACCAAAAGTTAGTATACCTGGGATTACACATTTACTAAAACTTTCACTTGTTTATGGGAAGGATCAAAGGTTACTAGTTGATTTTAATGATAACAATAATCTAGTAAGCCCAAATGTGAAGCATTTTAGAAGTTTCATGGTCACACAGAGTTGAGGTAAGATTAGCATATTATATATTGATTGGAGGAGTGTTGACTAGGTGATGAGAGATCAGTTATGGTAGTGTACAATGGTAAAATATTTCAACTAATTTATTTGTTTCTAGTGGTTCAAATAGTATATATTTCATATGACCAGTATTTTATTTATTTAATAACAAATGACATTTAACTTTCCTAATACCAAAGAATTTAATAAGAGGTGTATATATTTTCTAGTAATTAGATAGTGGTATTTTAAATCAAAGTTTAATTAAGATAATATTTTTTAGAAGAAAAATATTGAAAATACATGCCCTAAATATGGGTTTTTATATATAGATAAATGGAAGAAGTTTATCTCCATCTGGTAAGAGGAATCCTTTCAAGTATGATAATTATTATTTATAAAATCAATTTTTCTAAATTTTTGTTAATTACTTAATGAATTATACATTTATTCTTATGTAATATGCATCTAGGAGATCCATTTTCATAATGTATATCCTCATAAGTAGTCACATGGAGGGTATCTTTTACTAGAGGAGAAAATAATTTTTAAAATTTTTGATAAATTAAGAGCTAAATTAAGTAGATTATCCAAATAGTTTCAGTTTGATCTTTCCTCTCCCTAAACTCTCCATGAAAAATGGGAAAGGAAGAGAATGAAAAACGGTGGGAATTTTTTTCTGATCAATAAAAATATGTAGACGATGTGATTATAATAAATTAATTATTATTTTTCTTGAATATAAGTATTTAGTAAATCTATCACACTAATATAACATTTTCTTATATCATTTTAGGATTCCATTTTGAATAAATTGGAATAGGATATCTTTATAACTGAAGGTAGGAGGGGAATTCTTATTAAATATTTAGGTAAGCTATAACACATGGTTCATGTAAGAGGATATTAGGTGGGTTTTAGTATTGAAAAGTTTTTTGGGTATCCTTGCACAACATTCAGTGAGGTGGAATACTAGTAAAAATAGTTTCCTTAAAGGCTTCGATTTGAGAGATGGATTAATCAATTGAAGAGAAAATTAAATAATATATACAGTCTATATTTTCATATATAGAAAGATAGGCGTAGCCTATGCAACCAACCTATCTAAATCCTCAACTACCACTCTCAAAATTGATTGTGTACTATGAGTTCCATATTGAGGATCCCCCATTTAAATATTGTAATGTACATAATTATACATAATATGGTGGATTATGTACATCATTAGTTTATACAGTCAAATAAAGTAAGAGTAACGGTGCATGATATTATTAATCCAACTACTCCAGTGTCCTTTCCTACTAAGAAGGTGATCATAGTTGGGTTGATTCCAAGTTATTTTTTAGTCTGGCCAACTAGAATTTCTCATCGGTTGACATATGAGGTATGTGTTGTTTTTATAATTTTTATTTACTTTTTATTTTAAATTACTTGAAAAGTTTTATTATATTTACCTTATATACGGGTATTTGAAATATAAAGAATCACTATAAAAGAAATAGAAGTTTCAAGAACCAACACCTTTATACACTCCTTTGTTTTATTAAGTTCTAATAAAATTATTAGTGATTTATTTTATATTGGATAATTTTTTTTGAGTTTATGATGATTTCTCACTAGTGGAAAATTTAACTATATACAAAGTCGGTGAACATGGAGGTTATTTTTGTTGAAATAGCCTCTATATTTATATCTAAAATCAAATACCATGGTCATATTCATATTCATAGAGGTTAGATGATGTGGAACTTATCGCCATGGTAACCTGACTATGGCAATGGATAAATTTTCAAAAATATATTCATCTAGTCTTCAATATTAGGTCTCTTGTATTCACTAAAAACATCATTACCACTCTAATAATCAAATTTTATTTATATATATAGATAAAAATATATTTAAATATTATTATTAAATATTATGGTCATGATAAACCATATCTATAGCCCCATTATGGCCACAACTGGCTTCGGGCCTTGGTCATAGCCCCTAACCCTAAACTCTACAGCCATAGTCAAATGTGACCATGACAATATTATGTGGGTATAGGAGTTATTTCCATGGACTAAATCTATTCGTTTTTATAGAGGGTCAATGGCCATGGTTCATAGCTAACCATAGTCATAGGATAGTTCTCATGCCATTAGTATGCTAAAAAAATTACTTGCACATGTGTGAATAAAACTATAGCCACAATCTATATTTGACCATGGATATAGGTAACCTATAGATATGATAAAATCTAGAACATGGATATAGGGGCCCTATTTCCTTTGTTAAAAATGATGTGGCAATAGGTGTGTGGCCAAAATCCAGTTTTTCAGTAGTGTCAAACATATGTGAGAGAGACTATATATTAATAATATTTTAAAAAAAATAAATCTTGGATGTTTTTATTAGTGATGATCTCTTTGTTCCATGTAAGTAAATTTTTATTTTGATTTTAATTTCATTGATTAAATATAACTTATATTGATTTAATTTATTACTTATCTAATTAGGTATCTCCGTATGCATGAAAAATGAGAGCACTTTCATTTATAGTTTTATAGATCCATAATAAATTTCAACTATTGTACAATACCTAAGGAAGCCTACTAGAGTTTAATAATTGTCTCAAAGATTGATAAATAGAGATATTAAGTGTTAGTTCCTTCCATTCCTTGATCGGTAAGAATACTTATATAATTAAAAAATAATATTCATTATAATGGCATCCATTCTGAACTTTTTATATTTTAGTGGAAATGGATGTTATATGTATTCTACCCACATAAATGCACAATATATTGGTTATGATTATTATTGGGTGAATTTCATGAAATTTTTTAAGTTTTATTGAATTCATAAATTTTATTATATTCTATTAGTTATTTAATCTTAAATTTTTCATGTTACATGTGTTTTAATAATTGATATATAAAAATATAACAAGTCATTGAAGTTTTTTAGAAATTTTAACTTGTCAACATAAAATCTAAATGAAATTAATTATGTTTCGGTATAGGTATATAAATTTTATATTAGTTAATACATGATTTTTCTTGAATATATTTATAGTGTTTCTTATTTTCAAAGTGTTGTTTCGTAACCATAGTGTACTCATAAAAGAGGAAATATTGAATGTTTTTATTATGTTTTATGATTTATTTTTGATATTATCATGGAGGGAATAATGATAGATTTTCATAATTTTAGTTCCATTAAAACTCTTATATTTTAAACCAATATGTTGTATTATTAATTTTATAATATTTATTATTTTTGTAGATTCTAATGATGTTTCATCATATTCTGTAGATGACTTAAACCACCTTTAAGTAATATTTATAGATTATTTTATAGGTTTGATTAATTTATAGATATATATATATCTAAAAGTTTCTTATATGTGTATTGTCTTGGTAAATGATGTTGTAGTAAAATTTGCAATGAATTTGTATCTATTATTTGACACTGCTTATACTAATGGATTTTTATTTATATGGAATGGGGTATTGTAAATAAATTTTTTTTAAATATATTAGTTTAAACATTACTTATAATAATAATCATTTTTTAAATTCTATGTGCATGTATTTTTGGTCCTTCTTTAAACATAGGTTATTATAATAACTGAAGTTGAAAGAATCTTTCCACATTGGTTTTTATAACCGATGTTGAAATAATACTTAACATTAGTTGTGTTCATGTCTCTTTTTAACTAATATCAAAAACAAAAAAAATGAATTTAGAGGGGTATTTTTATTATAGTATGTACTCAATAAGATTGGGTAACTAAACAACTTGGAGAGACTGAGATCAATGACCATGCATGATATATCCATAGACATCATTCCACAATCACTACTAGAAAGGTTCCAACTATTTATTAAGAATTATAACATGAATAAGTTCAACAAAAGTTTACTTGATATCCTAAATATGTTGATGATTTTTGAGTAGAACATGTGAAGTTTAATCTCAAGTTCCATGATAATGGTACAGAAAAGAAGGGGTAAAAGTTATGGACAAAAGGTATAGAATATAAGTCTTAGAGAGCCTATGTCATATTCTAAAATGAATAAAGGATATTATAAGGAAGGGTATTGTTTTTATTATGGAACATTTATAAATTGGAGATTAAATTTCCCAAATTACCTAAAGGGATGTAAGAAGCTCTGTGGAGAGTCTGTGTTAGGTATTAATGTTATAGAATTCAATTCTTCTATTTTTAAGGTTATATGTTACCAACTATACATTAAAAACTTGTTGTGGATACGTGTAGGAGTTCAAAATTAATTACTAATTGATAGTTATAGTTTAAGCATGAATTTAAGTGATGAAGTAATGGGTTGATACATCCAATATTCTGATACAAAGGAATACTTCAAATTCAAATAGATCAAAATAAATAACCTGTATTTTCATCTTATTTTCTCTTATATGATTAGATAAGTTTTTTATAAACAGTGATAAATTATAAAAAATATGATATGATAGTTTTAATATATATGATTTATGAATCGTCGGTAACTATTACATGTTTTAAGATAAGATAAGGTTAAAAATATTTTTTCCAAGATAAAAGAGTTTATCTAATATATTTATTAAAATGTGAGGGATGTGATCTCACCACCCTTCTATGGAATATTTTAAAAAATAAAATCTAATTTTTATAATTTTTCTCCAAACACATAGAATACCATATAATATATGGGGGTTAATGTTTTATTTTTTAAATATTCCCACAAAGGTGATAAGTTTTATTTCTTAAAGACAAAATGATTTTATATATTAAAAATATTTTGGAGAAAATATAGTTTCTGGGAGGCTAGTGAGAGTATGTTTGAATTTAAATATATTAAAATCATAACAACTAAATTCTTACACTAGTCTAACTCAATGTAAAAGTAAATTTATATCTTAATAGAGTTTAGGATGTGTTGGTAAATAATTATCTTAATGTAAAAAAAATACATTTAAAATTTTTTACCAAATGATCTCAAATAAAAGTTAAAATTGGAAAAGTTATAAGATGATGATGATGAACATAGAAAGAGTTCTAAGTAGACAGAAAAGTTATTAACATCATAACATTTTTTGTTTTGATGTAAATAATTTTGAATATCATATTCAAATAGTTTAACATCAGGATTATAAATCCTAATATTACAATTATTCAAATAATATTTTTATATATGTTACCCATTAAATGGGTCTAGTGGGGGGTTTTATTAGATAAACACGTAGATATATGGCATAGATTATATAGTACTGTAATATGTTTAATAAAATCCTAAAATTATATAAAACAAAAGGCCTCACAAGCATTTTATAATATGGGATATTATTATCCAGGTTATTATCTATGGTTTTGTTAATATTATTAAATAATTTTAAGAATATAAAATATACCAAGTTATATAAAAAATATAGTCACTGCTTTATCATTATTTTATTTTGCATATATATATTCATTAAGTGGAATTATAATTGACCTCTCAAAGTTTAACTTTGTGTTATCTCTAATTAGTAATCGTCATGGAGTATTATAGGCTATGATGAAATGTGAATATTTGCATGGGTTGGGTTTTTTATAGAGTTGTAAAATTCAATTATGAGGCACAAAAGGAGTTTTGGTGTGATGAATGACCCACTGTGTATAGTATAAAAGGTTTGTATATTGATGGGTTTTGGAGGGGATAACACTTATCCAAACATATTGAAAATCATCAACCAAAATCTATCCAATCACAAGATCTTTTCATTTATTTAAACTGGATAAAATGATGAATATAGGTGTACCTTTTCTCTATTGATCTGAATTTGTTCAAGATCATCTACAGGAGTTTAATAATGATAATTAACAAATAACCAATGAGATTCTTCATTCTACGTTATCCATAGGATATACCAATCTCCCAATACTTGGGAAGCAATTTCTATTATCCACAGTTTTCTATCACCTTGATATTAAATGATAAAAGAGAATGATGGCTATGGAGAACTTATGCGTTAGAGTTTCTATGATTTAATAGTGATAAAGTAACTATATCATGATCTTAGTCACCTTTTATAGGAATAAAGGACCCTCCTCAAGATGCCAAAATGATTCATTAACATTTGATAATAAATCTGAATGTTTTGTAACTCCATGACCATTAATGACACAAAATTTAAATAATAAACATTTCATATTCATCATCACTCTATTTAATATCGTCTGATGATGTTATTAATTTAATATGATACCTTTGGGTAGAATAAATATTACCAATCCATTAATTATCATATAATACATAAACTTCCATGCACACCACCATGATGTGGTGACTTTCACTATATCATGTTTAATCCTAACACAAACTATAACATGGTCAAAAATATTATTTCATGGTATTTCATTTAGTGTAAATTTTCATTAATATCTTACTTTCACTAAATCCATATATATTTTGAACACTATTACCTTATGTCACGTCATATATAACAACTTCTGAAACCATATCCAAACCACCTTTTGAATATATTCCAAAAATACTTTTAGAAAAACTATCATTCTCTCTCACCATATGTTACATCATATGTAATAACTTGTGAGAATATATCCAAATCCTTTTTTAAATATCCTTCACAATAATTTTTGGGTATCTCTCAAAGTTTTATATAAAAACTTTATAAAAAACTAAATCTTTATTCACACAACCACAAAGTGTGACCCCATAGTCCTTTTCATCATTGACACCAACTATGAATTCCCTAATCCATAACTATAAGTAAATAATATCCTCTAGTAAAGTTTCAATTATACTCAAACTAAAAAATTATCTTGCATTATATTTATCAAAAACATGTATCTCTATATCTATATGCACTGGTTGTATCATATACAAGTATGCATAATCATATAATCCCTTTATCTATGACATAAAGTGACCATGGGACATAGATTATTTAAATACCATATAGCCTACTCATATATTCTCAGTTACTCAAGTATAGAATGACCAAATGGATGAACACATCATATGTAATTCATCCAATTAGATGATCAAATCACTTTCCCCTCATCCAAATTGATAATAACTTCATAGGTACATTATCTAATCATGGACATAAACTTCCTAAATATACCTCAATCGAGGTCTTTGATGTCATACTCATCATACGATAGGACAAATTCCATCTTAGTAAATCCTTAACCAATGACATGATCAACAACATACCCAACCACCCCTAATTAACTCTTCCTTAAGGTAGACATTATAAAGGTATCAAAGTATAAATTTTCTTATGCTAGGTATTTTTCCAACCTTAGGTATAGGGATTCAATATAAAACATGAACCCTTATTATAACAGATACATGGTGTATGATACTCCATATGGTATACAGGACGGTTCATATAGCATGTAAAACTTGTTTTGTATCACATGATCATATTTTGTATGTCTATGAAAAATCTTACCCATGTTGACCTTAACATTTCATCAGAACCTATAATAATTCATGATGAATATTGGTTGGGGATAACTCAAAATCATACTTTGAGAGGTAAATTATCATTTTACTACATAAGTACATGAATCCAACATGAAATGATGATAAATATGAGGCTACATTTTTGTGTAACATTATACATTTTATATTATTAAACACTTTAATAACACTAAAAACAATATATAATCATTTTTTCAATCATATTCAATATTATTGACCTCTATATATGACTTATGTTCACTACACTTTTAAGGTTTTATAAAACTCTTTATATCTCTATCTAATTCCTACCACATGTCCATGTGATCATCAGATAAAATCCCCCAACTAAACTCTTTTAGTGAGTAACATCTATGAAGAAATAATGTTTGAATAATGGTGATATTAAGAATCATATTCCTAATTTTTTTACTTCTTAAACATTGTATTGAAACTTATTTACTTCAAAACATCCAATTTTATGATATTAATATCTTTTTTTTATACTTAGAACTCTTTATAAATACATTACCATCATCTTGGAACTTTTACATCAAAATTTTCTATGAAAAAATTTGGTAACTAAATGTAAATATTTATATTAATATTATTTACCAATACATCCTAAATTCTATTAGGATATAAAGTGACTTTTACTTTTGGGTCTGAATAGTCTAATATTTTTTTTGTTATCCGTTGAACTTTTATAATTCCAAACATACACCCACTTACCTCTTAAAACTATATTCTCTCCATAATATCATGTTATCATACACAACTATTTTTTTTCATAAATATAAATTTGTTTACTTTTGTTGTAATTTTTAACAAATAAATTATTAATAACCATATAGTATTCTATGTGTTTAGAGAAATATTCTAAAAAATATAACATTAAGTGATGGAGTGATTATATCTCTCATATTTTAACAAATATCTTGAATAAACTATTTTATCCTATATAAAAATCCTTTTATCCTGGATAAAACTCCTTTTATCCTAGATAAAACTCCTTTTATCCTGGATAAAACTCCTTTTATCCTTATATACTATTCAAACATGTTATAGAATATAATGAATCATAAATCATGTGTATCAAAGATATTATATAATTTATTAATAACAAAACTTTTTTTTACAAATAATGAGATATAATAAACATCATTTATTAAAACCCATATGAACTTTGAAGTAGTCCAATGTATCCACCTCATTTATATAGAAACACTTTGTTTCATCATATGAATTCACACTTCATGCTCTATTAATCAAATATTCTTCATTTTTTAACTCCTATATATATTCATAACATTTTTAATTTATAATTGGTATTATATATCTTTTAAAATAGAAGAATTTAATTTTATAAAATTAATTCCTGATATGGACTTTCCATGGATTTTCTTACACCCCTTCAAGTATTCTGGACAATTCCTCCTCCAGTGACCTAGTTCGCCACAATAAAAGAATTTTCCATCCTTTATAAATACTCCATTAGATTTTAATGACCAATATTGGCTATTGAACCCTTTTATATTCTTATTTTATCATAAACCTTTACCCTTTTTTACTATTAATACTATATTAGAGTTTGGACCACCCATGTCCTGCTTAGAAATCCTCAACAAATTGAGGAGATTGGGTAAACTTTTATTGAACCCAATTATGTTATAGTTTATAATGAATTGTTAGAAATTTTTTAGTAGTGATTGTAGACTATAGACCATATATATATAAAGCCTTAAAGGAAACCATAGCCTCTATAATTCATTATCAAACCCAATCATACTGATTACATTAGAATATATTGATGTTCCGTTGATCATAACTATTATCTATACTATAGATTATATTTTTTCCTCCATGTGTCACCTCCATAGTAATTATCCATTATGTTTCTCCCTCCCCCTCAATTCTTCTCTCCCAAACCCCCACTCTTCTCTTTAATCCCCCCCCCCCTGCACCCTCGACACTCATCCCCCAATTCCCATCTCGACATCCCATCCCTAGCTCTGCCTACTCTCCATCCCCCTCTCCTCCTTCCTCCTATCACATCCTCCATCCTGCCTCTGTCCTATCGCCTACTCCTCCTCTCACCTCATCCTTCTCCTCCATTGCCTCCTCCTCCAGTACATTCACTTCTGATCTTCATCTATGCCTCTGACTACAACTCCCCCTATGATTCTCTCTCCTCCTCCTCTAACTTGGACTATGACTCCCCCTCCGACTAAGACCTTATCTGCCTTGGTCTACCCCTCCTCCTCTACTATGGTCTCCACTTTCAACTCCTCCACTACATCATAATATAAATTATCATTTCATGTATGGTTTCATTGATTTTAGATCCATCTATCAAGATCTTATTTTCCTCCTAACATTTCATGCTCATCATCCCCACCTCTGGCGGCAATGGGTTCTAGAGCCGATGCAACTCTGCTATCTCCGTTGTAGAGAGCAGCATCATCATGGAATCCAGGAATAGATTATTTTCAATGAGTGATAAGGGGATTTATGTGATGTGTAAATGTGAGTGGGATTAGGGGGGATTGGATTTTGGATTCTGCATAAAAAGTGCCTTCCAGAGGGGGCACAGGATGAATGTGGGGACTCAGCCTTCGCATAGATCTTCCTCCACAAGTGCTTCGTTGGCTATAGCAAGTACCCCAACAGAATTGTATCACCATTGGACTCTCATTCCTCTTTAGGATAGAGTATAAGGAATATGGTGGTGATAATACTTGGTGGAACACTGGGTATGGGATTTGTGGTGATTTTCATGCTGTTCGTGAGGGGCTTGGAAAAAAAACACAACGATTTTTAGATTCAATGGTTTCTTTATCGATTTATTACATGGAAAACATGATAAAGTGGATAAAACTACAAAAAGGGATTATATTTTGGGTTTTTAATGTGTAAGAGGGTCTGGAGATTGATTATTTTAATCTCTTCTCATGAACTTCATCAATTCTCTCCCTGCCTCCTCAAATCACCCTTCGGCTCACCGCATACATACAGGTGCATTTTTTATTTCAATCATTTATTTTTATGAGGTTGTTTTCATATTTACCATATTTATTTTTTCAGATCATAATATGAAGTATTCATATTTTCTTTCACAACATTCATACTTTTTTCATGATAAGTTATATAATTTATTTGGTGTTTGCTTTCAGTTAACCCATATGATAAATTTGTATTTTTTTGTTACAACCTGATCTAGGTCGTCTATAGAAAACTGGGAAGAGGAGGGTTGTTGGAATAGTTTGATATATCCATGTCCATGATTGAGATATTTTTATATGTTGTATAATAATTTATTTTGTTTCAACCTTCTGTAATTTTTTTAAGTAGTGGAGAAGAAAAAAAATTGTCTGGTATGTTGGAAATGAGATGAACACAAATAAATCATGACAATGTATGCCTTGAAGGAGTTTTTCATTAAACCAATAACCAAAAATGTCATTGAATTCCCTATGCACTAGGCATGTTACTCCACCATGAATTTATATTTCATCAACTTACTCAAATTTTTTCTTTCATTCCAATTTTAATTTTATTAAATTTCAACCAATCATATCCATTATCTATACTAAATCTTGTAAAATTTCTTACACTTGTGATATCTATAGAAATTCTCCATTATGTGACACCCCCACCTTTAGTTCCACTCAACCTCCCCATGTTACCGTTCTCTCACTTTCCTCCCCACTTACCAACTCTTCTTTACAAAATCTATTCATCCCATCCTCAACTCTCCTTGGCATCGGCCTCCACCTATTCCTCCTCCTCCGCATCGGCCTCTTCCTCTGCCTCCTCCTGCCCATCGTCCTCCACCTCCGCCTCCTCCTTTACATCAGCCTCCACCTCCTCCTGCGCATCAGCCTCTGCTTACACCTCTACCGTCAACTTCTCCTTGGCCTTTGACTCTACCTCCTCCTTCAACAAGGGTTTTTTATACCTTCAATCCTCTTCATTCCTCTCCCATTACCAACTTGTGATAGCCTCCTTCACTGCTCAATCGGTTGTGTCTCCTTGCATCGACATATGATTTATAGCATCAGGTAGGGTTTCATTTTTTTGGATCCATAAACACACTTCCCTATTTCAAATCCATAACCACTCCATCAGGTAGGGTTTCTTCAATCCATTTATTTAACCATGTAGTTTTTATTTTTCTCTTCCATGTTCCACGTCTCTCCCAAAGAACATAATAGTTTTTAAGAGATTATAGATGACTCTTAGCTTTTCTTTTGAATATTATTTCACAACTCTATATAGAACTTCACGGTTCTCCATATCAGGTTAATTATTGAATGATATACCACTGCTAAGGAATTTTATTGCATTTCATAGTTTTCTAGATCAGAATTCATTCAATGTTTTGTTCTTCACTATTATCATTTTGGATAGTAGGTTTTTGATTCAAATATACTGAAATGTTGTTCATTCATGTTATGGTATGTTCTACTCATTCTATTTAAGTAGTGTTTAACATATCTTTAGAATTCACATTTCTAAATTTCATATTGCTGATATGCCAGCATTTTATGAAAAAAAATAGAGTTCATCTATTAGTTGAATTAAAATTCTTTTTAAAAATTAAGTTAATATTTTATTATGTGGTTTTCATTGTTTATTCTAATATTTTATTATATTATCTA
Organism: Viscum album; assembly: GCA_963277665.1. Lineage (NCBI taxonomy): Eukaryota > Viridiplantae > Streptophyta > Magnoliopsida > Santalales > Viscaceae > Viscum > Viscum album. The sequence goes on from OY728150.1 coordinate 1,599,106,919, forward strand.
TTCGAATTTATTGTCTATTTACCTTTTTCACTTATGAATAATTTATTCAGTTTCTAATTTAGTTACCCAACATGAACTACTTCATTATGATATATATATATTTCACACAAATGCATAGATACTGTTTTTTACATTCTCTATTTTGATTTATTGTTTGTTTACCTTTTTTCACTTTTGAATCATTTATTAATTTTCTAATTTGGTTACAAAAAATGAACTTCTTCATTATGATATATATGTTTTTCACACACATGCGTAGATATATCCACAAAATATGATCTATGGTCTCAAGAAGTGAATCTAAATCTATTTGGTTTCAGGTATGAAAAACTAACTTTCCTTAATAATTATTTTTTATAATTTTCATTGTTTCTATTAGAAACATTAAATGAATTTCATTACATTGATATTATCTGAGATTATAGAATATAATAATTTTTTGTGTAATTTTATTTGTTCTTGTCATTTAATAATTTTATCCATTTCTTTACAATACTGGTTTCTCAATTCCATATTGTTGTGCTATCATTTTATGACAAAAATGGAGGTCAGCTAAAATCTTCTATTTTTTTGAAATTATAAATTTGTTTACCATTTATTTGTTTAAACTACAACTAAATAAGGGGTTTTATTTTATATGATCCTTAAATTGTTTTATCTAAATATTTTTTTTTATGTGTTGATGTCTCACCATGTTATCACCACTCTAATGATCAAGGTATTATACATTTCAAGGTTTTTATGGATTGGCGAATTTGTTCTTTCCTTGCATGTCTCTCAATATCAGATATTTTTACCCATTTAAATATTTTAAGATCCATAAGATATGATATGTGGTATCAAGAAGTGAATATATGTCTATTTGGTTTCAATTATGAAAAACCAACTTCTATTGATAATTCATTTTTCTAATTTTCATTGTTTCTATTATAAACATTAAATTCATTTCATTCCATTAATATTATTTGTGATCATAGTGTATAATAATTTTCTTATGAAATTTTCTTGTGTGATTTTATTTTTTATTATCATTTAATATTTTTATTCATTTATTTAGAATCCAAGTTTCTCAATTATGTATTGCTACTATACTAGTGTTTTATGACAAAAATGAAGGTCAACTAAAATATTTTTTTTAATTCTAAATTTTTTTACCTTTTATTTGTTAAAACTATTACTAAATGAGGGGTTTTCTTTTAAATTATCCTTGAATTATTTTTCTAAATATTTTTTCTTTTATGTGGTGATGTCGCACCATATTATATTCACTCTAGTGATTAGGGTATTGTATATTTTGTGGTTCTTATGTATTAGTGAATTTGTTCTTACCCTGTATGTCTCTCGGTGTCTGATATTTTTACCCATTTAAATATTTTAAGATCCACAAGCTAGGATTTGTGATCTCAAGAATTGAATCTACTTCTATTTGGTTTTAAGTATGAAAAACCAACTTCCCTTGATAATTATTTTTTCTAAATTTTATTGTTTCTATTAGAAACTTTAAATTCATTTCATTCCATTGATATTATCTGAGATCATAGCGTATAATAATTTTTTATGAAATTTTTTTGTATCATTTTATTTGTTCTTGTCATTTAATATTTTTATTCATTTATTTAGAATCTAGGTTTCTCAATTCCATATTGTTTTGTGCCAGCATTTTATGACAAAAATGAAGATCATATATCTATTGAATTAAAATTATTTTTAAAAATTAAGTTAATATTTTATTATATGGTTTTCATTGTTGATTTTAATCTTTTCTTATAATCTATACTATAATTTATTGTTTGTTTAACTTATTTCACTTTTGAATCATTTATTCCTTCTCTAATTTAGTTACCCAACATGAAATACTTCTAATTTACTTATTCCTTTTAAATTAAGATATATATGTTTTTCACACACATGCATATATATATATCCATATAATATGATCTGTGATCTTAATAAGTGAATATACTTCTATTTGGTTTTATGTATGAAAAATAAACTTCCCTTGATAATTATTTTTTCTAATTTTCATTATTTCTATTAAAAACTTTAAATTAATTTCATTCCATTGATATTATATGAGATCATATTGTATAATAATTTTTTTGTGCAATTTTTTGTGTAATTTTATTTATTATTTTTATTTAATATTTTTATTCATTTATTTAGAATGTAGGTTTCTTAATTCCATATTGTTATGCCAGTGTTTTATGACAAAAAATTTCTCATAAAATATTTTAATTTTTTTTAAATTATAAATTTGTTTACCATTTAATTTTTTAAACAACATCTAAATAAGGGGTTTTATTTTATAGGATCCTTAAATTATTTTCTCTAAATATGTTTTCTTTTATGTGGTGATGTCTCACCATGTTATCACCACTCTAATGATTATCGTATTGTACATTTTTAGGTTCCTATGGATCATTTCGTTTGTTCTTGATATGCATGTCTCTCAGTGTCTGATATTTTTACCCATTTAAATATTTTAAGATCCATAATCTATTATCTATGGTCTCAAGAAGTGAATCAACTTATATTTGGTTTCAGGTATGAAAAATAAAATTCCCTTGAATGACATCAGGGATGAGTGCAGTGCATGGTTCCTTAACATCTCCTTGATCCTTTCCTCTAAGGAGATTTGAGTTCTTTGTAACATTTCTATTTTAATATTCCTTATATCAATATTTTCATATTAGGAATTTCATGCACATGTTTATGGGGATTTTTATCATTCTTGAGTGCAGTGAATGGTTCCTTAACATCTCTTTGATCCTTTCCTCCCATGAGATGTGAGTTATTTGTAAAATCTCTATTTTAAGATTCCTTATATCATGGTTTACGTATCAGGAATTCCATTCTCATGTTTATAGGGATTTTATCATTCTTTATCATCATTTTTTATGTGTTTATAATTTATTTTGTTCATTTTAATATGATTTTTTTCATTGTATGTTTGTTTCCATTCACTATCAGTATATTTTTAACTTTTAATATATTGAATCCAATGTAGATGTGTTTCTAGTTAGTATGTTATGTTCACTATTTGTTCATGGTTGGAATATTCTATCCATTATTAGTATGTTGAGTTCACTATTAATATATTGCATTCACTAAAAATTTAATCCATTGTATCTGTATTTCTATTCACTTTCATTATATTTTATTCACTATTAGTTTGTTCATTGTTAATATTTTTTTTGTTTCTACCACATATGTGTTTCCATCTATATATTTGTTTTAACTGTATATATGTTTCCATTCGGTGTTGGTAATTTATATTCACTATAAGTATATTTAATACACTATATTTTTTTTATTCATTAAAAATATATCAATATGATTCCTATGATAGAATACACTGGAAAAAATATTTTAGGATAAGTGCATGCATCTTCCAGTTATTCATGACTTTAGAAACATGCAGTAGAATTTGATTTGTAGCTAAGTTAGTCTTTATTAGGTGTACAAGGAATATTCAAGGATGTATCACACATCACTTCAGGTATCCATTATTTATGTTCTTCATTCCTATTATTTATAATTCTGTAAAGGATAGGTTGAGTATATAAATGGGTTTGATTTCATTTCCTTTATGAGAGATGTCTTCCTTGTTGAATCAATGTGTTTATTTCTCTGTTAAATTAATAACATATTATATGAATCCTAACATTATTTCCCCCTCTCAACATTACATTATATGATTATGTAATGTCAAGAAAACCACTCAATGTTGTATTAAGTAGTTGAAATAATATGGAGTGGATGGCACGTCTTATATTAAGCAATTAACATAATATGATTTTTTTTCATTGTATATTTGTTTCCATTAACTATCAGTATGTTGTGCACTTTTAATATATTGAATCCAATGTAGATGTGTTTCTAGTTAGTATGTTATGTTCACTATTTTTTCATGGTTGGCATGTTTTGTTCATTGTTAGTATATTGTTTTCACTATTAATATGTTGTGTTCACTAAAAATTGAATCCATTATATATGTGTTTATATTCACTTTTAGTATATTATATTTACTATTAGTTTTTTCATTGTTAATATGTTGTGTTTCTACTAAATATGTGTTTCCATGTATATATGTGTTCAAACTATATATATGTTTACATTCACTGTTTCTAATTTGTATTCACTATAAGTATATTGAATCTACTATATATAGTTTTTTATGCACTAAAAACATATGAATATAATTTATATGACAGAATACACTGAAACCAATATTTTAGGATAAGTATATGCATCTGCCAATTATGCATGACATTAGGAACATGCAAGAGAATTTAATTTACAACTAAGGTGGTCTTTACCATGCGTATAATGAAGATACAAAGATGTATCACACATCACTTTAGGTATCCATTATTTATGTTCTTCATTCCTATTATTTTTTATACTGTAAAGGATAGGTCGAGCATATAAATGGGTTTGATTTCATTGCCTTTATTAGAGATGTATTCTTTGTAAAATCATTATGTTTCTTTCTCTATTAAATTAATAATACATTTTATGAATCCTAACATTCTTTACCCCTCTCGACATTACATTATACGATTAAGTAATGTCGAGAGAACAACTTGATGTTATGTTAAGCAGTTGATGTAATGTGGAGTAAAAGGCATGTCTTATGTTAAGAAGTTAACATAAAGTGTTTCACTTCTATGGGAAAATATATTACTATTTTTATATAAATATTCATGCATTTTAGAATATATTTTATGTATAGAATCATTAAACAGTTACATAGTTTTAATGAATTTCATAGATTAGTGCATCTCTTGCATATTATACTTTTTTGGTTCAATTATATTGAACTCCAGTTTCAAAAAAACCTTAGTTTTCATTATGTATAGGAAGTAATGCATATTTAGTGGCATTTGTTACATATTTTAGCCAATATTATGTGATTTTTCAATATCCAGTTTCATTATTTTTTCCTACTATTTTATTTAGTAACCCATTTCAATTTTCCTTTCTATGAGGAAAATTTTGTACATCATAAAATGTTTATAACATTTTTTTCCTATAGTTTAGATTAGTATCAAACATTAGTATACTGAAACTATTTTCCTTTTATACTCTCTATAATATGTTAAATATATTCTATTTATTAGATTTTATTTTTATTATATTGTTACGTGTGTATACCCCTGTATTTCTTGTATAATTCAGTTTTGACCTAATAAATTTTAAATCAATTTCTCCATAATTTATTGGATTGTAGTTAGATTGAAATTTTGTTCAAGTTTATATCCATATATATTATACTATAAATTTTCATTATAGTATAAGGTTATGAATCCTACACTAATGTTTCATATAGTTTATGCTCATAAGATGTAGTATATGATTCCATTCTCAACCATTATGCATTAAAATCTAACCTGATACAAACAGGGATTAATTCAACCATCGAATCATATATCCTTTCCAAATAGAGAGAAATGAGACTAGAGAAACTATAATAGGTGTACAATGGTTAATGAAAGGTCTCTAAATGTACTATATGCCATGTTTTTTTAATAGTGATTAATGAACATGCGTATAATAGTCATAGATATTTCAATTATGTTTGAACTTGAGTTTATTAGATAAGTTAAATCATGTGTTGATATGTTCTAATTTTAGATGATTAAATGATGATCAATAAGAATAAATCGATCATTAGTAAAGGAACTTGGGTTTATTAGATAAGTTAAATCATGTGTTGATATGTTCTAATTTTAGATGATTAAATGATGATCAATAAGAATAAATCGATCATTAGTAAAGTAAATGCATTCTCTACACCATTCAAAAAAAGTATGTATAATTAGAGAATCTCTCCTTCAGGACCATGAAAATGACTTGGGAAATTATTTTCTAGGTCATTTGAAATTATGTAGTTCATCATACCAAGGTATTACATTCAGATGAGTTTATATACCCTTTACCAACTACCATTTATTATTTAGTAACCCATTTTAAGTTTCCTTTTCATGAGGAAAAAGTTGTACATCATAAAATGTTCATAATTATTTTTCCTATAGTTTCAATTAGTAATGTACTTAATGTTACCTTTCCATAAGTCAACATTTGAGTTAGATTCTTTGATTGTACATCATGAAATGTCTAACCATATTATGTTTCATCTACTAACTACAATTTTAATTTTTTTACCAAGTTCAACTATTGTGAGAATTTCACGATTATGATGAACCTCATGATAGATTCTCCTACTAGAAAACGTTGTATTATTTTTTTCCTCCGGTTTTTTTCAAATAAAAAAACATATTTTTTACAATAGTTAAAAACTATTATTTAAATTATGTTTTCTTTTAGACAAATATTCATATTGTATTTAGAAGTAAAATTTTCCATAACCCTTGTTGACAATTTTTTGATTCTATGTTTGATTTTTTTTAATCCATATTCATCACTCAACTTTGAATGGAAGATAGGTTATGAGGCTTCAATAATGGTGAGATTGGTATTGGGAGTTATAGTGTGTTGAGGGATCTAGGGTTGTGAAGCATTTTTAAGAATTATTAGATCTACTCAGTTCTTCCTAGGATTGCGGTGGCATGACTTCAACTGGACTTTAATGAGACCATCCTCATCCTCTTCACAAGCTTCATATTTGGTTTTTATAACAGTATTGATCAATGGTGCAACGTTGATTTTACCTTTACAGTTGGTTTAAGGAGAAACGAATCATGATTATACCGACTATGGATATGCTTCACCATGTCACTTAATTGTATGTGAGATGATCTTGTGTTAGGTTAGGACCACCTAGGCATAGTCACTTAAAACCTTCACTATTTTTAGATATGTTTTATTATTATTAATCTTAAAACCTTATTGAGTTTATAAATATTTATATTACAAACAATATATTCATACATTATATACTTTATACAATTATAATATGCATTCCTTTTACTTTTAGTTTTGTATTCCTTTCATGCCTCTTCTACATTAACAAATTTTATATAGTGTTATGTATATGGTATGCATGCATTTTTTGAAATCGCATCCACCTATATGCATACTTTATGAATATATTTATTTATTTTATCTACACCTATTCACATAAATTAAAATCTATAGTTATATATAATTATTCCACTTACATGTGTCACCACCAGTCTTTACTCCATTTCCATGTGTCACGATCAGCCCACTTACTTCATTTATTCTTCCAATTTCCTTACACTCCCCAAATGAGTGAAATAGATTTCATAGATAATCACCATAATTTTTTTACTATGTGTATGAAAATTTGTAATTAAATTATCATGTCGTGAAAATTCATGGGTTGGGTACTAGTTTCATCTAAAAATGCCTTTGAACCCTCATGTCTCTCATGCCTTACCTATTCTTGATAGAGCCTTTTCAAGTGGTCTATCATCTTGAACACATCCATGTTCTCAAGTTATTTTTTAAACTTAGGATCCATGGATACTATCATGATAATGCAAAAATCAAGTGAATCATTCACATGATTATCATAAGCTTATAGATCCATTTATCGAACGACTTCACCAGTCAGCTATTTATGAAGGGGTTTTCCTAACATATAAAATTTTCCATCTTTCTTAAGAACTATTCTTAAGATACTATACCATTCTAAGAATTTAATATTGTTAATATTGTACTTTTCCAATATTTATCTAAAAGTCATGTTTGATGATGATGATACCATTGAATCTACAACATATGCTTTTATCATATGAGTGTCATGATTTAAATTCATATAATAAGGGATTTTATTAAATGTTATCCCACTAAAATGATGGACCCTTTAAATTACATCATATCTATTAGTGGTCCAAGATCCATATTTAATTAATTAAAAGGTCTTCTTTGGTGTTCCTCTCACTACTTATCTATTTAGGTAGGTCATCATTCCAATCATATCATATATGATTCTTAAATATTTTAGTGGGAAAATTTTTTCCCAGTTGATTATAAGGATAAAATCAACTTTATTTATTTGGTATCCTAACTTTTAGGGTATTCTAGATAAGTTTAACCCAAATAATATGCCAAATATATGCACCTAATCCTATTAGGGTCACCCATAACTTGCTTTCCTTGTACAAGATAATCCAAGTGAACCCAAATTTTTCATGACCTTCCTGATTGGATAATCAAGGTCCCAACAAGTATTGATTTAAAAGGAATCTAACACTTAATATTTTTAAATGGATTTATTATCTCTCCATATTATCTCATGTATTCCCTTTACTTGTATACATTCTTCTAATGATTTAGTTTTGAATCTCTATTCCTTCCACTAAATCAATATATTCAAATCATATTGATGTGTAACTCTTTACACAACTCATAGTTTATGTTACTAACTCGAATTAAAATACAACTATATTTACACATATCCAAATGCATCTCATGCATAAGGTACTTGAAACCCTTTCATATAAAAGTTTATAATCATATAAAATAAAAAATCCCAAAAAGATTAAACATAGTACAATAGCTAGCCAACCCCCACTTTTTAGACAGAGTCTAAGTTCCATGTCTAATGAATAGTCCGATCTAAAGTCCCACTACCCATGGTTCAATACTCAAGAGAGACCTCCATTATATCATGTTGGTAGGAGAGAGTATCTCAATAGGGGGTGAATTGAGTACCCAATAAATTTTTTTCCCCAAAATATATTTATATAAAATATCCCAAATAATTAAAACATCCTAGTTAATCAAAATAGTAAATCGATATAAGTTTTGATCACTTAAAATATTTATTAAAGATTGATTAAGACTTAGTTAAAATAATATATGAATATTACTTTAACTTTTGAAGACAATTTAATTAATAAAAACCTTAAATAAACACTAATTAATATTAACTATCAAAGTAGAGGTTTTTTTTGTAGGTTAAAACAGATTTAGTTTAATACATAGAAAGAAAAAAAAACACAACATAATAAATACAATAGGTTCAATCTCAAGCTGAGGCCTAATCCTATCCACTTGGAAATAACTCTCTTAAAAGTAGATTATATAAAATAATATTTGATCCACAGCCTAGATTGGGTATACAATAGGAAACAAGCTACCCAGGCCACAGAAGGACCTCTTCCACAACAACTATGGGAATAAAACAAACACATGCCACTCAGGAACCTCTTCCACAACACATGGGGAAATATATGTAAAGGGATTTTATAAGATGTTGAGTATATTCTAGTTAAATCTCAATATATAGTGTGCATGTTTAAAATATATATTAAACAAACACTGCTCGTAATGTAAATAAAGAACAGATAGAGAAAATAAAATATTTAAGTAAGATATTTTTGATCGGTCTAATGTTATCTAAAGCTTGTGACTCCTCAAATATATCTTGAGTAGAATCTTGAGTTGTGTTTCTAAAAATTAAATTAGAATATAGTTTCATGGACTCTTTTGTTCTGACTTTGGGAATGAACTGAATGTTCAATGTGCTCCACTTTCTCACAGTCATGTGTAGGCAAGAAGAAACATGTAATCTCTTATAAAGTGGAACTCTTTAGGTTCTTGCAATTTGTTTCAAATCTCTTTTTTTTGTGCCTATATATCTCTCTCTTTCACTTATATTATAATAAGGGAGTCTACTCCTTCTTTTAATAGCATCATTCAAGAATAATCATTTGACAGTTGGTTTCTCCATACTTTGTCAAAAATCCATGGGTCATCTATAATGGTAGGTTTGTCCATACTTTATCAAAAATCTATGGGTTATCTCTGAAGGAGGGTATTTTCCATACTTTTTCAAAAATCCATGGGTCATCTCTGATGGTAGGTGTTTTCCATACTTTCTCAAAAATCTATTCTAATGGTGACTCATTGGTGAAGGTGGGTTTTCCCATACTTAGCCAAATTTTCATTCTGGAAGCATCCTCAATGGTGAGTCGTGTCTAGTGGGGATTCATCTTCAACATTAATTTTTTCCAACACTTAGCTAAATTTTTGATAATCTGCCTTATATTATAAAATGCTACCAAAAATCATAAAAATCATTAATAATATAAGAAACATGATTTTGTGATCATTAAAATAAGGGTTCCAACAATCTCCTCATTTTTTATAATCACAAATTATGACATTTTATAATACATAAATAGAATAAATTGTGGTGTTAAAATGGGTGTAGCTTAAAAAATGGTATCAAAGATAGTAAGATGGAAATAGTATCAAAGATAGATAAAAATAAAGACATATGGTATCAAAGATAATGAAAAAGAATGGTATCAAAGGAAAATTACTATAAAATGAATAAATAAATTCCATATATTCATTCTCCTTTTGGGATTATTAAAAAGTGATAATAAAATAATAAATGCATAGAAATAGAATAGTAATGATAAGAGAATTTCCATAGAAAATGTTAATTGAATTATAGATAAAAAATATACAACAAAAATTGATACAAAAAGATCCCCATAAAAGACTAATAAGTCTAAATTCAACACTTTTTGGGTTGAGTTAAAGGATCAATAGTTTCTTTTTCCTTCCCCTTATCATAACTAGAAGATTCAGTAGTTGAGGTTGAGGTAATTGAAGGGATAGTTATAGAGATAGTAGGTATAGAAGGAGTCTCTCTGATAATGATAGGTTGGAGATGTTAGACTGCTTCTCTAGGATTTAAACTGAAAGGCTAGAAATGAGTAGGTAAGGGTGAATTTGGATCTTTGGTTATGGCATCCTGGTCCACCACTTCGGTTCCTAAAACATAGAGGAATTGTTTCATCAAATTTATAAATTCCATAATTATATTTCCTACCATTTACATAGCAATGAATAAATCCTTTTTCTCCTCCATAAATAACTTAAGAACTTAGGCCATCATCTTCAATTGATTCACTTTCTCTTTAAAATCATAAGAGACTAGAGGTATTCTTAGATTTTCATCTAGGAACTTGAAATGAGCATTCAACTCATGCTTTTTATAAATATGAGAAAGATAATACTTTATAGCCTTTTTAATAGTATATCTATTAGATTTCATATCATTCATATATTCTCTAACCATTATATGGACATGATCACTATTGTGTTTGATTTTTCTCAAGCTTTCTTGAGGAAGGTCGGGTGCATTACCTAAAACAGCTTGAATCTCCTCCCTAAAAACTATCCTGATCAAATAAACATCAAGAGTAGGAGGTGGGGAACAAGAAGAATAATCCATAGAATTAAGATTCTCCATCCTCTTTAGTAAATCAGCTATATAATATACAAACAATGATCTTATCTCATCCATCGTGGATCTCAAATATCCCAAATCATTAGATAACCTTCTATTCTCTATTTCCACTTCTGGGATATGATGTATCATTAGATCAAATAGATACCTTTAATATCTTTCACTAAGTTTAGTGACCTTTGGTGCCTGATTCTTTAATAATGAACCAAAATCTAAAAGCATCTTTTCTCTGAAGGAGTCTAAATCAGATCAAGCAAAAAAATCAACTGGAACTGAAGAAATGGTAGGTGAAGGAAAGGATGTAGATACAACAATAGGTGTTTTCACATCAGATGAAAACCTCTGAAATTCCCTTGAATCATCAATATGAACTACCAAATATCCCTTAGGATCCATTACTTCTCCACTAGTAGGTCTCTCATTATCTGAGTATGAGTAGTCCAGATCAAGTCTGGCATACCCTAGAAACCTATCCCATTCCTTAAGAATTGGGTCCATCACTTTGATTGAAGGTATACCATAGGTCTTAAAAACTATAGGCTTAGTAATTTTAGAAATAATAGGTAAAACATACAACTACTTAGTATATCTCTACACATCAGCTATTTGCTCAATAGTAGCAGGAATAGCAACAGTAGGATCAACCTCCATCTTCTCATAAACTAACTGTTCAATAATAGTCTGCTTAGCAACCATATTTACATAAACTATAGGATCATTATGAATACCATCTATAGGATAAACAAGATTACTATCCATACTTAGGAATCCCCCCCCCCCCCGTCAACTGATTATTTATTTTTATCTCTAGAAGTAATATCTATATTTTGAACTAAGTCGGGTCTTTCTTTTGATCTAGAGACAACTAGATAAGAGATAAGTACTTGAGGCATATCAACATCCTAATATCTAATACAGCCACTAGGACCATCATGGTCAAAACCACTATCATTTTCATCTCCATATTCATATACATTTCAATATTCCTCATCTTCTCCTCCTTCTTCTTCATCACCATTCTCACCACTTCCATTTTCTTCCAAGGACTTAGATTTTCTCTTAAATTTATCTTCACCAGAAACTTCAATTTCTTCTTCATAACTACCTTCTTTAAAGAGAATCTCTTGCACATTAAGAGACCTAAGTGATAGAGGAGCACCAAAAGTAATGTAAAGAGAACCCTAGGGAAGATCTAGTTCACTTCATTCATCCATAGAAAACTTTTTTTCCTCATCACCAGAATCAGCAAGCTCTTTTTTCTCATTTGAATAATCTGCCACCTCATTTGTCTCTAGGCCAGGATCCATAATATTTCTCTGTCTAGATATATGATTGACCATATTGACATCATACCTAATTCATGTTTGATATAGTTCATTCTCTCAAAATTCAAAGGCTTAGTGAAAATATCAACAAGTTGATGTTATGTACCAATGTATTCAAGAGTTATATCACCCTTTTGAAAATGGTCTCTCAAAAATTGATGGATTCCATCAATGTTTTTGTTCTAGAGTGAGATATAGGGTTCTTATAAATTTTTATAACACTTATATTGTCACAATTTTTAGATTCATGTCAGAATTGATATCCATAGTATAGTAATGTATGTTTCAACCATAAAATTTGTGCACAAAAACTACCTACATCTATGTATTCAGCTTTAATAATAGAAAATTAAACATATTTTTGTTTCTTACTACACCAAGATAATAGATAATTTCCAAAAAGATTACATGTTTCAGAGGTCCTTTTTCTATCTAACTTGAAAACACCAAAATCTACATCTAAATAACTAACTAGGTCAGATTCTTGTCCTCTAGGGTAAAAATTCCTAAATTTTTTGTATACTTGAGGTATTTAAAAATAATTTTTACATCAATTAAGTGTGAATATTTTGGGTTTTCTTGAAAATGATCACACATACATGCACTAAACATAATGTCAGGTCGGCTAGAAATTAAGTAGATAAGACTTCCAATCATACCTTTGTAACTAGTTTGATCAACTAATTTCTCATATTCACTAATATCCAATTTATAGGTGGTAATCATAGGAGTATCACTACTCTTAGTTCTATCCAAATTAAAACATTTTAAAATGTATTTATTATATTTAATTTGATTTAAAATATTTCCTTCTTTATTTTGAAGAATCTAATAACCAAGATAGAATTTTAGTTCACCCATTAAACTCATTTCAAATTCATTTTACATCATTTTTAAAGAATAAGTGCAAAAATAATTTTTATAAGATCAAAAATGATATCATCTACATAAATTTGAACAACTAAAACATCTTTTGAAATTATTTTTATAAAAAGGGTAGGATCGGTTATTCCTTTTGAAAAAAAATTTGAAATAATAAAAGTGATTAACTTATCATACCAAGATCTAGGAGCTTGTTTCAAACCATATAAATCTTTTGTTAACTTGAAAACATGATTTTAAAAATGGGTATTTTAAAATCTAGGGGTTGTTCAATAAAAACATCCTCAACTATATACCCATTCAAGAATACACTTTTAAAATCCATTTGATATAATTTGAAATCTAGATGTGCTTCATAGGCTAGTAGTATTATAATGGATTCAAGTCTAGATATAGGTTCAAAGGTCTCTTCATAGTCTATAATGGTTCTGGGTGTAGTAGAAGCATGCATAGGTGGGCGATATATTAAATTTTTTCTTTTAATAATAGTTTCCCAAAATTAAGAGTGGGGATCTTGCACGTCAAATTTATAATTAATTTATTTAATATTTGAAAAAATAAATACCTGGGCTTATGAACTTTCTTCATTGGTAAATGTTGATCATTTGAAAGGAACCTTTAGGATTACCTTCGTTTCACTATAAGGATCCAAGGATGGGATCCCTCTAGCAGTGATCCACACATGCTCATATGATCTTCGAGAATCAGCACTCGATCTCTGGGTGATAGGGTGATGAGTCCAATTTCTTGGGTTGTTCTTTCTTGATTTCTCATTATTTATCCTTGAAGAAATATCTCTTGCACTTCTCATTATTGAATGGGAGATAGAATGAGGATTTTAGAGTGAATTCATCGTGTGAAATAATTATCTATTCTCAATTTTGGATACTCTACACAATAGACATAGACACCTATTTATAGATTTAATATTTAAGTTAAGATATTATTTAATTGCATACAATCCATTAAATAACATTTATTAACTTTAATAGACCCCATTATACATAATAATAATTATTTTATTATTATTTTATGGAGCGTGCCAACTTGTGCAACAATAAATATTATGTAACGGTCTTGTTAATTAATATTTGTCACTAGAGTCAGTCTTGATCCGTTCAAACTCCACTATCACTTATTGAAAAACCAAATAAATATTTTATTCATAAATAAATATTTTATTCACAATCTAGTGAATAAATATTTATTAAAATATTCTATAAATAAAATAAATATTTTATTCACATGTTGGAAAATAAATATTTATTTAATTTATGCAATCAATATAACTTGAATAAAATTATTCATCGGTCTTAAGAATAATATTTATTTTATTAATTAAACTCAAATAGAATTTAATCAAGATCAATGGAAAAACTTAGTGTGTTACCCTCTAGGATTCTTTCTCTTGGCATTAAGAGGAGTTTCCTAAAGTCCAATACTACTGTCTAGCAACGGGTAAAGGCACCCAAGAGAAAGAACTTAATGTCTCAATATCGACAACCATATAATAATGCTCACTATGTAATATAATCCCTTTGTCACAATATCTCATCAAATAGGTTGCATAACCATGTCACCAAACTATATTCTTGATATGTAATTCTTTGACTGTCTGAAATAAACACACCATTACACCATGGACATGGAATTTAATGTGATAGTTCTATTCTATTCAAATGGCCTAAATATCATCTTCCATAAAGATGGAAGAGGAAAATACTTCCTCAACTTATTAATTAATGACATGTCACTTGTGACGCACCCAACGTATCTAGCTTCGCCATGAACTATTATCATCATGGTTTAAAAAATACATCTAAGTATGCAAGTTGTAACATACATTAATAATAATCTTAAAGTCTAAGGACCATTATACATGCTCATAGAAAGGAATATCTGATGACACCAAAACATGAAGAATTTCTACTGGTGGGTTTTTTCTCATAATCCCCCATCTTGGAGATTACTAAGAGTGAACTTTATGAGAAGAGGCCTCATCTGCTTATGAATACTCACACCTAATAGTCTATGTACTATGTGTTCCATCATAGTACATTATCCAACTACAAAACATTATTTGAGAATATCATCATAGCACATCAAGGTTCTCATCATAGTGGGGAACTGTTATGACCTTATCAATGTGATGTATACTCTATGACATTATTTCATTAGATTCATTAATAATAGTAAACAATATGTAATAATAAGTTTTATTAATATTCAATACATCGAATATTCATGTAATCAACGTACAAATAGTTGGTCTGAGGACACCAACTTCAACAAACTCCCACTTAGACTAGATACAACTACCTATAACCTTTAGTCTGCTAGACCTCACATGATAGTCATGTTTTTACTGAGTCAAGGATTTAGTCAAGGGGTATTCCACATTATCTTCCATAGAAATACTACTCATAGAAACTTTTCCTCTATAAGAAAAATACCTCAAGATATGATACTTATAAAGTATGTGATTCATCCACTTATGTGATATTGGATCTTTTAAAAGATACATTGCTTCAATATTATCACAATATAGTGTGATAGGATCTTTATTGATAAGTACCACATTAAGATCTTGGACAAAGTTATGCATTCATACTTCTTATTTAACTACCAAATAATCCATAATATACTCGAACTCTTCTGTAGAATCTACAATCATATCCTACTTTGAGCTATTCCATCTCACAACACCTCCATTCAAAGTGAATATGTATCCCGTTTGTGACTTCATGCCATCTTAATTAGTTTAAAAACTAGTATCTTCATATACTTTGATGATTAGTTGCTCATATCCTCCATAAACCAAGAACATATCCTTAGTATGCCTCAGATACTTAAGGATAGTCTTGAATGCCATCCAATGGAAATCACCTAGATTAGCTTGATATATTTTTACCGCACTTAATGTGTAGGCAACATCTAGCCTCGTACATAGCACAACATGCATGAATGGCCCAAATTATAATGTTTATGGAATCCTTGTCATTGTGTTTCTTTTATGATGTGTTTGAGGACACATTTTCTTGGAAAGATGAATGCCATGTGATGCTGGCAACAATCCCCTCTTTGATTATTCCATAGTGAATCTCTTCAGTATCTTTCCAATGTATGTACTTTGACTTAGGTCAAGAAACCTCTTAGATCTATCATGATGGATATTAATACCAAGAATATATGCTACCTCACCCAATTCCTTTATATAGAATAATTTATTTAATCATTCCTTAACTGACTATAAGACTGATATTTTGTTTCCAATGAGTAATATGTCATCAACATATACAATTAAGAAAATGACTGCACTCCCACTAAATTGTTTATAGAAACACGACTAGAATTCTTTCTTTATGAAACCAAATTCTATTATGGCCTCATCAAAATGAATGTTCCATGACCTAGATGGTTTCTTTAATCCATAAATGGATCTTTGAAACTTTCATACCTTGTTGGTATCCTTTGGAGTCACAAACCCTTCAGGTTGTGTCATATAGACATCTTTCTAAAGGTTCTCGTTAAGGAAGGTTGTTTTTTAATCCATTTTAAAAATCTCATAATCATGGAAAGATACAATGATAATTACAATTATGATGGATTTTAGCATTGAAACTGGTGAAAATGTTTCATCATAGTTAATGCATTGATGTTGTTTAAACCCATTTGCAACCAGTAAACTTGTAGGTACTAACTTGTCCTTCCATGTCCAGTTTCTTCTTGAATACCCATTTTCAACCAATATTATTTACATCTACTGGAGGGTCTACCAAAATCTATAGTTGGTTTTGGTACATGGAATCCATTTTATAATTCATGGCTTCTTTCCACTTCGCATCATCTATGCCACTTGCTACTTCCTTTTAGGTTAGAGGATCATTATTATCAACTAATAATGAGTAATTATACTCAGTGACTAGAAAATCATACCTTTTTGGTTCTCTAACATATCTAGTACTCTTATGTATTAATTATGTATCTGGAACAATTTCTTCTTCCATGGGGCTTTGTAGAATTTTTCCATGTGCCAACTCTTGTGTATCTTGAGCCTAGACTTCATCTAAGTATATATCCCTCCCACTATCTCCTTTAAAGATAATATGATTCTTAAGGAATTTGGGATGTATATCAACCACAAACTTTTTTTCTGAATAATTTTATAGGTAATATCCCTTTGTTTCTTTGGGATATCCTATAAAGATACACTTTGTGCCTCAAGGTGAGATCTTATTACCTGAAGAGGCATTAACAAATGTTTCACAACCCCACACATGTAAGTAAGATAGCACAGGTTTCTTTCCATTCCATAATTGATATGGTATAACATTTGTTGCTTTATATGGAACTCATTTTAGTGAATATGTTGCTATTTGTAACATGTATCCCCAAAAGGATAATGGAATACTAGCATGACTCATCATTGATCTCACCATGTCTAACAAGGTGTGGTTCCTCCTTTCACTTACATCATTCCATTGAGGCGTATAAGGAGTAGTAAGTTGATATAAAATCTCAAAATCCCATAGATAATCAATGAATTCTTGATTAAGATATTCTCCACCACAGTTTAAGTGAAGTTTCTTAATATTCTTACCAAGATGCTTCTCAAATTCATTCTTGTATTCCTTAAATTTATCAAAAGAATATAACATATGCCTCATTAAGTAAACATATCCATATCTACTAAAATCATCAGTAAAAGTTATGAAGTATGAGTACCCACCCCTTACTTCAATAGGAAATGATCCACACACATCGGTATGAAATAATTCAAGAATCTATTTAACACTTTAATATTTCCCACTAAATGGGGATTTGGTCATTTTTCCTTGTAAACATGCATGACATACACTAAGTGTTTTTAGTTCAAAATAATATAAATATTCATCTTGATGTAATTTAGTCAAATTGTTTTCATTTATGTGACCTAACTGGTGATGCCAAAGTTGGGTGTGGTATGAGTCATGTAAAGTAAAATCATTATTGATTTCCATTATTTTGTTTGTGTAATCCAACACATAAATACCGTTATTTAAATGTGCCTTACCATAAAAAAATACTATCTTTATAAAAGAAGAAACATTTATTCCCAAATTTAAAAATAAATCCATTCATATCAAGTCTGGATATAGAAATAATGATTTTGGTAACTAGAGAAACATAATAACAACCCTTTAAAACCAAGATCATTATGGATGGCAGTATGAGGTGGCAGTCCCTAATAGTTGCAACAACAAGTTTAGCTCTGTTGGATTCTTGAATATCTACCTCTACTCAGTCAATCTTTCTGAATCTACTTGGTTCCTATATTTAAATAAATATGTGAGCACTAAAAGATGTATCTAATACCCAATTTTTATAAACAAATAAATTTCACGCAATAACAAATTCACCTAAAGATTCCCCTTTCTTATTTTTTTCGGGTGCAGTTTTTCTTCCAGTGGCCCTTCTTACTACATGTGAAATAGAAAACATCATGTTTCATTACTTTCCCATTGATCTTCCACTTCTTGGAAGTTCATGAAGAATATTTGGGCTTAAATCTCTTCTCTTTCCCTTTTTATTTGTTCACTATGAGGATGGAATGTTTTTCACACTGTGCATCCTTATCTACATGGAAAAGAAGAGTAAGAAGATCTGGGAGAGACTTATCAATGTTTTTTAAATTAAAATTCACAAAAAAACTATAGAATATTTGGGGGAGTGATGCTAGAATGAGATTTCAACCCAATTATTTAGGTAGTTTAAACCGAAGAACCTCTAAGCACTCAATATAGCCGATGAGATTTACTACATGAGGCCTAGTTGGGGAACCCTCTCCAATATTTATCTAAAATAACACCTTGGAAATATCAAATTTTTCATTTCTAGATCTCTCCTAGTAAAGACCATGGAGATTCTCAATCATTCTATACACATCCATGTTTTCATGAGACTTTATTAGTTCACTATAAATTTATGAAATCATCAAACATTGAAAATTGACAATGTCGCTCGAATGTTTTCATAGACAAGGACCTATTCATCACTCGCCTCTTTAACAGACAGATTAGGCATTGAGGATTCTAGAACATAAGATTTCTGTTCATGGCTTAGCATGACCTAAAGGCATCTAAGCCACTCATAGAAGTTACTTCTAGTTGTAAGGTTATCTTTCTCCAATATTGATCATAGGGATAATTTGGATAATGAAATTTTCATTTTATTCTACAATTAAAAATATAACATTATCAGTACATTGCTTGATTAAAAAATAAGTGATATATAATAAATTAAATGTTTTTTATTTATTTATTAAATCTCCCACTATTTTATCAATTCTCAATAGCCCTCACCATTGAACTCATAATGTCTAGCTGCTTTAACATTATAGTAGAAAGGATCCCCATTACTTTTCTTAATGTTCCAGAGTTTGTCCATGAAAACCATGATAAAGTAATTATGTATGTGGTCTTGACAAATATGTACTTACATCTCCTTGATCCGTTGAGTGGATTCCTCTATCCTAAAATATTGACTTAGATTTCCTCAAAACATGCCTCAAAATTTGTATTGAACATACTTTTTCCATTAAACCCAACACAATTTCAGTTAAGTTAACCCAAAACTCTCATGAGAACTCCCTGATAAAAGTAAGTGTCCATAATTTGGCCATGTATGACACTTAGTTCTATGGTTTCATTTCCAATCAAGTAATGGAAGGATTAGTCTGAATTAATATTTAATTGATGGATTTTAATCTATTATGCATAAATTTTTATCTTGTTTCATCCTTTATGCATCTTGTTAATATTAAGTGGATGTTACTTAATTAATTAATCATGTTGGATAAAACATTTAATTCATTTCTTTAATTTACATCTTTTCACATTAATTCATTTATTTATGTGATCATGGTCTTTCATCCATAAAATAAATAATTGTATAGACAAAAATAATTAATTAATTAAATGACCCATTTATGAGCTTTATATAATGGTTGATTTTATGAGCAGACATTAAATCAACCTTGGAACTAGGGGAAATAACTTCTATTTTCGGTCTTGGCATAAGTTATAGCATTCCACCTATCCACCTATATATCACTCGGGTTGGCATCATTATGGTTCCGTCTTGAACTGGCTATACGTGCCTTAGGATGCTCCATTCATTATAAATATTTATTACTCACACACATGTGAGGGGAACCAAAGGATTTGTTAAATGGAATTATATAAATATCATTGGAAACATAGGTCTTACATAATAATAGAGGGGGGATGACTCACAGACCATCATTTAATTTAATATTAAATAATTTAAAACTCGTGCAATAAATTAAATTAAAACATCCAACACATACACGGGTCTTGGTCAAGCTCATGAATGGTCATACATTCAACGAATACACAAAAGTAAACAACTAGAATTCATTTTGTTATTTGTTCTTTTATTATTTAATATAAACACACTTAAATTAATTAATTCATTCATTAATTAATCAATTCCCTTTTGTCTTAATAATCATCTAATATTATTTGGAGATACTCATCACTAATGACATTCATGTAAAATAAATAGTAGAACCAATAATGACATATTAATTACAATAAATAATTGAGAATTTAAAATTCTTTAAACCCATTATTAAATTATCAAATACATAATGGTGTCCCAGTCAATAAAATAAGGTTTTAATGCTGAAATTTTCAAATTTAATGTAATTTTAAGTTTTTCCATTAATGGGAGACTATGTGACATGTACATGCAGTTACACGTCATGTACCTCGATTGCCGTATATCTAAGCCACATGCTTGGGGATTCAGTGTGTTAACTTGGATAGACTACATGGTGTGCACATGTCAGATACACACCTTGTATTCATTTGTTGTGTTCTTGGATGTCCTGGTCAACATATAGTGTGCAATAAAATCATCGCATTTAATTAATTGCTCAGTGCATCTACATACAATGTGCATGGGTATAAGACGTGTTCTCTAGTCACACACTGTGTAACCCAGTTTTACCAGCCAATGATTTGGCACTTCACAATGGAATCTTCGATCATTCTTCATCTGTTATTAAACCTTTAAGAAAATGAAACACTAAATAAACATGATTAATATATCGATAATATGTTAATTCAAATTAGATTAAAGAATGAATAACATGAAATAAAAATATAACCAAAATTCCATATAGATCAACAATCAAATAAATAATTAGAAATTTATTCACGATCCATTTGATACCATTTAATGGTTCTAGGCATAGCGGAAGTGTGCATATGCAAGAGATATATTAAAAAAAATTAATAATCATTTCCCAAAATCAAGAATGGGGATCTTGCATTCCAAATTTATAATTAATTTATTTAATATTTGAAGAAATAAATACTTGGGCTTAGGAAATTTATTCCTTGGTGAATATTGATCATCCTAAAGGACCCTTCTGGATTACCTTCACTACACTGTAAGGATCCAAGGATAGAATCCCTCTAGAAGTGATCCACACATGCTCCTATGATCTCCATGAAACACCACTCGATCTCTGAGTGCTAGAGCGGTGAGTCAAATATCTTTGGTTTTTCGTTCTTTATCACTCATTCTTTAGCCTTAAAGAAATCTCTCTTACACTTCTTGTTCTTGAGAGGGTGAGAGAATGAGGATTTGAGTGATAATTTTTTGTCCACAACAATTCTCTATTCTCAATTTTGGATACTATATAAAATAAAAATAGTCATCTATTTATAGAGTTAGGATTTAATTTAAAATATTATTTAATTGCATACCAGGCATTAAATAACATTTATTGCCTTTAATAAACCCTATGACACATAATAATAATTATATTATTATTGTTTTGTGGTGTGCATCAACTTGCACGATAAAAAATATTATGTAATAGTATTGTTAATTAATATTTTTCACCAGACTCTGTCCTGGTATGTTTAAACTCCTATATCATTTATTGAAAAACTGAATAAATATTTTATTCATAAATACATATTTTATTCACAATCTAGACAGTAAATATTTATTAAAATATTCAATAAATAAAATAAATATTTTATTCAAATGTTGGTGAATAAATAATTATTTAATTTATGCGATCAATATAACTTGAATAAAATTATTCCTCAGACTTGAGATTAATATTTATTCCATTAATTAAACTCAAATAGAATTTAATTGAGATCAATAGAAACACTTAGTGTGTGACCCTCTAGGATTGTTTCTCATTGGTATTTGGCAAGCTTACCTAAATTCCAAGATTATTATCTAGAAACAGGTCAAGGAACCCAAGAGAAAGAACTTAATTTCATAACATCGAAAACCTCATACAAATTCTCACTATGTAATATAATTCATTTATCACAATATCTCACAATATCACAATATTTCACTAACATATATGCTTGATATATATTTCTTTGACTATCTGAAATAAACACGTTGTTACACAGTGGCTATAGAATTTAATATGATGGTTCTATTCCAATCAAAGGTACAAAATATCAACTTCCATAAAGATAGAAGGAACAAATCTATCCTTAACTTATTTATTAATGACATGTCATTCATGACTCACCCAACGTATCCAACTTTTCCATGAACTGTTATCATCGTGGTTTATGAAATACATCTAAGTACGTGAGTTTTAACAAGCATTAATGATAATCTTAAATTCTAAGGACCATCACACATGCTTGTAGATAAGAATATCCGATGACAGAAAAACATGCAGAATTCCTGCTGGTGGTTCTGTTTTCATAATATCTCATCTTAGAGATTACTAAGTGTGAACTTCATGAGAATAAGAATCATCTTCTTATGAGTAATTTCACCTAATATCCTATTTACTATGTGTCCCATCATAGTACATTATCCAACCATAGAATATTATTTGAGAATATCATCATAGCACATCAAGGTTCTCATCATAGTGGGGAATTTCTATAACCTTATCAATCTGATGTATACTCTACGACATTATTACATTAGATTCATACATAACAACAAACAATATATAATAATAAGTTTTATTAATATTAAATACATTGAATATTCATATAATAAAAGTACAAACAATTGGTCCTAGGACACCAACTCCAACAGTCTATACCCACTTCTTGACTATACCCTAGTGCAACTAGTCTAACCTTATTCTTTACTATTATGCCAGATTCATCAACCTTATTTCTAAACACCCATTTAGTGCCTATAGTCAAGGTGTATTTGGGTCTACAAACAAGTTCCCAAACTTTATTTCTTTTAAATTTATAAATTTATTCTTGCATATCCATTACCCAGAATTCATCATTAATTGCATCATTAATATTCTTAGGTTCAATTTGTGATAAGAATGCTTAATGTTCAGCCTAGTTTCTTATATAAGATATAGTTTGTGTACCTCTATATAAGTATCCAACAAAAACATATAAAGGATGGTATTTGGTAGTCCTAATATATCTAGAAAAATAAGTAATGGTTACCTCAGTGTATTCTATAGGTTCAGGTTTAGGTTCTGGAAGTTCCTCATAACTGGATGATTTTTCTTCATGTTTTACATAAGAATCAGAAGGTTTGGAATTGATGTTCAAAGTAGATAATTCATCTTCAAGGTTCTCTAAAGGGGTATTAGGTTTATGTGGATCTACCACATAAAACTTGATATGTATATACTCTTCCAACTTCTTGTTTCTTTTGTTAAAAACTCTATAGGATTTACTAGAAGTTGAATAACCAAGGAAATTATTTCATCACTTTTGGAAGAAAACTTTTCAATGTTATCCTTAGTGTTAAGAATAAAGACTTTGAAACCAAACACTCTAAATTAATTAACCTTGGGATTTCTACTATTCCAAAGTTCATAAGGGGTTTTTTTTTAAATAATTCAAATTAAAACTCTATTTATTATATAGCGGGTTGTGTTCACAGAATCTGCCCAAAAGTAAATAGGTAATTCATATACATTAAGCATTTTTTGGGCCATCTCATAAAGTGTTATATTTTTTCTTTCTACAACTCCATATTGAGGGGTCCTAGGAGTAAATAAGTTATGGTTATAGCAATTTTGTGAGAAAAAGTATTCAAATTAATGATTTTCAAACTCACAAGTTAATTCTAAGTCCACTTAAGTTCTCTATAGATTTAGAATTATTGGTAAAATAAGAACAAGCTTCATGTGAGCTAAAAAGAATACCCAAGTATACCTATAAAATTAATCAACAAATACATAGACATAATTCTTCCCATTTAAACTAGAAACTATATATGGTCTAAATAAGTCCATGTGAACCAACTCAAGAGGTTTCAAAGTTGAAACTTCTTTCTTTAACTTAAAAGATATCTTTTATTGTTTCCGTTTTTGACAAGGGTTATAGAATTTGTTACTTGGGAATTCAAGTTTGGATAGATACATGAATAACCCTTTCCTAGTAAGATTTCTAAGTTAGTTAATGTTACAATGTCCTAGTCTCCTGTTATAAAGCCAAGGTTCTTTGTGAAAGGAACTTAAGCAAGAAACATTTTGAGAAATCAAAGAATCAAGATTTACAGCATAAAAATTATCATTTCTCAAAGTAGTAAATACTAAAGCATTTTTATAATTTAAAAAATTACAATAATTATTTTTAAAATTTATATTAAACCCATAATCACATAATTTTGAAATGCTAAGAAAGTTATATTCTAAACCATCAATAAAAAGTACTTTAGAAATTAAAATTGATTTTGTGATATCTATTTGTCCAAGACCAGTGATATTTCCTTTATTATTTTCATCAAAGGTGGCATGAACACCATCAAACTTTATGATATTCTTGAATATAGAGTAATATCTTGTCATGTTCCTGGAACATCCATTGTCTAAGTACCATGGATTTATACAGGATCTCTTTAGGCATATTTTCTAAAAAAAATAGTTTATAACAAGAATGATCTTGGTTCCCATATTTTCTTAGGCCTAGATATATTAGTAATTAGGGTATTATAAACCCATATTTTCTTAATAGGTTTCCTATAAACAAATTGTAAACTCTTTTAAATAAAAACTTTATTAGGTCCACTTGAATAAAATCAAGTAATAGGATTACCAGAATTAGACGTAGGAACAAAAGTGATCTTAACAATTTTTCTTTTCCCATGTTGGTAACCTAGATTGGTAATATATTTAGAAGAAATTTTTTACCTAATATTTGAGTAAGATTATATCTTCTATATTTAAATATCTCTAAATACTTCTTTATTTTCTCATTAAAAAAATTAGTTCAGTGTTTTCTTTCAACAATTGGGCATTCTTTTCTTTTTCTACAGTAAGGTCGGTTCTAACACTAGCAGACAAAACATGTTGTTTCTTCAGAATGTTGTATTTTTCTTTGAGTTCATTAAAAGTATATTTAAGAATATTTTAGTATTCAATATTTTCCTCTTTTGATATATCATCATAATTTTTTTCATTTTCAAAATGATCAGTTTTAAGTATAGAAGATTAAGTAGGTACCTCAAATATATTTTTTATGAAGCACGTATTTTCTCTGTCAGGATTCTCTTCATGAGGTGAGTCTGAGTCACCAAAGCTATCCTCAAAGTCACTCCATGTGTCTTTAATTTCTTTATTATACTTTATATCATTTTCCTTGTAATTTTCATTGTACTTTAACTTGGGACATTTAGTCTTAGTTTGTCCTTTTCTTTTACACTCATAAGAGGAAATATCATTTGAATTTTCATCCCTTTTATAGTCCTTTTTCCAATTTTCTCTATTATAATACTTTCCCTTGTAGTTTGGTTTCTTGAATAATTTCTTATTCTTGTAAAATTTATTTAACCTTCTAGCCAAATGGGTTATTTTCTCATCACTATCTCCCGGTGATTCATCATCACTGGAGATTTCAGCTTATAACTTTTCTTTATCTTTCTATTTTGAAGTAGTAGTATTGAAGGTAATAGATTTTCTATTAGGTTTATCATCCTATTCTAAATTAACCTTAATCTCTTCCTCATACATCATAAAATTACTAATAAATTCCTTGATAGTTAGTTTACTAATGTCACATGATTCCCTTATTGAAACAGATGTCCCTCTCCATATCTCTAAATGACATATCAATAGTCTCATAATTTGATCTTTGTATGAAACTAGATTCACCAAGGATCTCATTGTCTTCGATATCTAATTTAACTTGAGATACATATCATAAATCAACTCATCATGTTTAATTTTAAATGTATCATATTTAATTGTATAAGTGTTCAATCTCATTTTTTTAACATTAGTAGTTCCTTCATGAGAAATAGCTAATGTATCCCACATTTCAAAATCAATTTTACTAGAAGATATCCTATTAAACTCTTCATATCCTAAGGAATTTTAAAGATAATTCATAACTTTGCAATTATTATTATTATAAGAAAGTTTGGTATCATCATCCCAAGTATCTCTAGTAGTGGCAGGTAATTCATATTTATCTTCTATAGCAGACCAAATTTCAAAACCCATGCTTTATATATGAATTTTCATTTTTATTTTCCATTGAGAATGGTTATTTTCATTGAATAAAGGAGTTATGTTAGTAGAAGAAACTTGTTGTCTATTATTTATTTAAAGAATTAAATTTAGAATTGATAAAAATTTAAGATCCTTAAAACACAACTAAAATCACAGTTGAAAAGATTTTGAAAACCTCTAATACCAAATTTTAGTCAGAATGGGTATCTTAAGAGGGGTGAATTGAGTACCCAATAAAAATTTCTATTCTAAACAGATTTATATAAAACCCTACAAATAATTAAAATATCCCAATTAATCAAAACAACATATCAATTTAAGTTCTGATCCTTTAAAATATTTCTCAATGATTAATTAAGTCTCAGTTAAAAAAATATATGAATATTAATTTAAATTTTGAAATCAAATTACTTAATCAAAACCTTATATAAACACTAATTAATACTAACTATAAATGTAGAGGTTTTTTTATAGTTTAAAATAGATTCAGTTTAAAGCGTAGAAATAAAATAAAACAAAATAAAACACATAGTGGAATAAATTCAAGAGGTTCTTTCTCAAGATGAGACGTAATCCTATCCACTTGGAAATCACCCACTGTCAAGTAGATTATATAAAATAATTTTTTATCCACAACTTATATTAGGTATATAATAGCAAACTAGTTGTCCAAACCACACAGGGACCTCTTCCACAATAACCATGGGAATAAAACAAACACAGGTCACTCATGGACCTCTTCTATAACACATGGGTAAAAAAATATAAAGGAAGTTTAGAATATATCGAGTATCTTATAGTTAAATCTTAGGATATAGTATGAGTGATTAAAATATAGAGTAAACACACACTGCTCGTAATATAAATAAATAATAGATAGAGAAAATAAAATATGTAAGGAAGATATTGTTGCTCGGTCTGATTTGTTCTAAAGCTTGTGACTCCTCAGATGTAGATTGAGTAGAATCTCAAATCTTGTTTTCAAAAATTATATTAGAATAGAGTTTTATGAACTCTTTTATTCTGACTATGAGAAATAATTGAATGTTCGATGTGCTCCACTTTCTCAGTGTCATGTATAGGAAAGATACAGCATGTAAGCACTTAGTAAGTAAAACTCTTTAGGTTCTTTCAATATGTTTCATCACTCTTTTCATGTGCATTTATATCTCTCTCTATCACTCATATTTGCACGAGGGGGGTTTATCCTTCTTTTAATAATATCATACATGAAGAATAATTTGTATCCTCTGCTCCTCGCACTGGATAACTGAAAAAAAATCTTTAATTAATCCCTACAATAGTTTATGAACAATCATTATAATAACTCTAGGCATTAAATTTAATAATATATCAATTATAAATATTTAATTCAAATTAATAAAAACAAAAACAATGGTGGTGACTCTTTTAAACAGTGACCTAACTTTAGAGGTGACTTAGGCTGGTAGTGAGCCATGTCAATGGTGACTCATCTGAGTGGTGATTCTTCTCAGAAGTAGGTCAACTCAACACTTTTCCAAATTTGGAGGTGACTAAGTTCTAACGATGAGTCATCCTCTGGTGGTGATTCTTTCTCGTACTTAGCCAAATTTTCATAGGTCATCTCTGACAATAGGTTTTTTGCATACTTTTTCAAAAATACATGGGTTATATCTAGCGGTAATTGTTTTCCATACTTTTCCAAAAATCCATGGGTCATATGGGACAGTAGGTGTTTTCTATACATTTTCAAAAATCCATGGGTCATCTCCAATGGTAGGTGTTTTCTATATTTTTTCAAAAATATGTTCTGATGGTGACTCATTATTGATGGTGGGTATTTCCCATACTTAGTAAAATTTCAATTCTAGTGGAATCCACAACAATGAGTCATTTCTGGTGGTGACTCGTCTTCAATAGTGATTCTTTCCAACACTTAGCCAAATTTTTTCTAATCCTTCTTATATTATAAAATGATACCATAAAGCATAAAACTCATTAAAAAAATAAGAAACATGATTTTGTGATAATTAAAACAGTTGTGGAAACATGTCATAATTATAACACTTAATGTGTACAAACTATAATTAATATTTAAATTCAATCTCATAACTCATTAACAATAAAAGTTTATGGTATAAAAAAAACTTGATTAATTATCATGCCTAACATGTAACTCCTTAAATTAATGTATGATAATTTTAGGATGTGGTTAAAAAAATATAAACTAAAGAATATAACAAAATTCATAATACAAACAATTTATATCTACAAATAAAGTAGGGAATAAACTAAATAAATGAACAATTCATAAATTTAGATATGAGATAACCAATTATGAAAATTTCATAAAATAAACAACTATAAATAATTTATAATTGAAAATTCTTTATGGAAACTCTATAAAATAAATAAACATGAAAATTTAACATTTATTCTTATATGAAATCTTTTATATTCTTAATTTTCATGGAATTTAATTTGAACTCCTTCGTATTCAAAATATTTTATATTTATGAAAACTTTTATAATCACATAAACATTTAATAGTTTATCTAAACACTTTACATAAAATAAACATCAAAAATTTTCTAAATAAATACTTTTAATATAAACATTTTATATTTTCATTTTTGAATAATTAATAAATAAATATAAAATATTTTATATTTAACCTTATTTTGTAAATTATAAACACTTTATAAATTATTATACTATGTAAATCAACTTTTAACCTAGATCACATCTATAAAAATGTTTTTGGTATATTTAAAAGTCACTCTTGGATTTTTTGTGGTCCTGGAGGGTCATTTTGACAAAGGTTTTTAATAATTTTAACAAAAACTATTTTTCTTTTAAATTTTGAAGACCACATCTTACCACCATAGCATGTTTAAACTATCTAAACCAGTTTGGATAGTGTCTAGATTGAAGGAGTTGTGACATGATGTATAGTCAATTTAGATTTGGTTATATGTTCATGCCATAACCATGACCATTTTAGACAGATCCAAGTTGTTTCTCTTTAATGATCATAAAATAACACATGATAGTTTTAGGAATCTATTTTTTTAGACAAGTTGTTTTAGGAAGAACATTTAGGAGTCACACTCCTAATATTATTATATGGTGTTATTTTTTCAGGCCATGGTGTTATTATGAAATTATATTCCTTACATATCATAAATTTTTTTAGGTTTAGACCACAACATAGTGTAATTGTCTTATGATACACAGTTTTAACAAAACTTTTCAACAACCATTTTTGCATAAACTATGATATGGTCTTATAACTTTTATAATACCATGCTCATTTTGGTTCCAAATTTATTTCATAGTTTAGAAAATAATATAACCCATGATCATTTAAAAATGAAACACTCTTTAGTTTTGGAATTTTCATTTTTTTAGTTTCTTCATCCATTTTATAATTCAATCCAAATGAGATGGATTATGCTATGATACCACTAATGTGTATTAAATGAGATAAACCTTATCCAAAATAAATGTAAAATTCAATCCAAACTTATTCTAAATTGGTATATTTAGATTCACTTGGACTGAATAAAAATGATGAAGAATGTCATACCTTTTCTCTATTGATCTGAATCTATCCAACCACTTTCACATGAGATTGATAGTGGTTATTGCGAATCAGCCAACATGATCCTTCCTCCTAGGGAATCCATGGGTGTTACTAACCTCCCAATGCTTGGGAATGATCCTATATTATCCAAATTCTACTAAAACCATAATATTAAAGGATAAAAGTGAAGGAGGGTTATGGAAAACTTCAGATTTGGAGTTTTAATGATGGAATAATAATCAAGTAATCATCTCAGGATCCTAGTCACCTTTTATAGGCATTGAAAACCCTCCTTAAGACACCAAAACGTTTTATAAATGTTTAATAATAAAGTTGGATGTTACAAATAGTTTGAAACTATATTACCATTAATGATGAAATGTTTAACTTGAAAACATTTTATATTCATCGTAAATTACTTCACTGGATATCATCTAATGATATTCTTAACTGAATATGATATATTTAGGTATAAAAAAGAGGACCAATCTATGAATTATCACATGATACATACACCGAAATGCACACCACCATGACTTAGTGAATTTCACTATGTTATGGCCTATCCCAACATAAACCACAATGTGGTATGAACCACTATGTTGTGGTCTTGCCTTTAATACACATTTCTAGAACATGTTTCATATTTAATCTCCATACCCAAGGCTAAAAAGATACTTCGTATGAAAACCTTCATAATTTTATTCCTTTTTTATCCAAGATAAATGTTGAGCTAATAAAGGGTGGTTGGGTATGTTTTTTATCATGTCATTGGTTGAGGTTTATCTAAAATTGGATTTATCTTCTCATATAAAGAGTATAACATATGGAGCCTCAATTGAGATAGATTGAGGAAGTGTATGGTTATACCTTGATAAGGAATATATAATGTTATTATCTATTTGGATGAGGGGAATGTAATATACTCATCAATCTAGGTGAATGACTTGTGATGTGTTCATTGTCCTAGTCATTCTATAGTCAAAGAATCAAGAACATATGAGTGGTCAATAGAAGATTGGAATACTTTTCATCTAATGGTCACTCAATGTATTTGACAAAGGGATTATATAATCATGTATAATTTTATATAATACAATTGATTTTCATATGTATAGATATACATGTGTTTGAATAGATCATGATTGATCTCTTTGTACCTTGAGTAGTGTTAATGTTTTTCTATAGGCCTCTCTTTACTTACAATTATGAATTAAGTGATTCAAAATTATTGTTAATGCTACAAATGCATGCAGGGTTACACTTTCTCTTTATGTGAATGGGGAATAAATTTTATTATAATTTTTTTTATAAAACTCTTAGAGCTACCCAAGAAGTGTTTTTTAGGATATCCAAAATAAGTTTTGGATATATTTTCACAAATTTTTTACTTATAATGTAACATATGGAGAAAATGAATGATAATTTTTAAAAGGGATTTTTTTTATATAGTTTCACAAGTTTTAGAATATGGTATTACATAAGGTGAAAGTGTGATAAGTCTATAAGGAATTATTGTAATTGGGATATTATTAGAAATATGCACTAAAGTTAAAACCATGATGTGGTAGTTTTAACCACATCTTGGTTTGTACTAGGATAAAGCACATCATAGTGATTATCACCATGACATGATTTAATACATGGAAGCATGTAAATTATGTGATAATTTGTGACTTAGCCACCTTCTCCTACTTTAATCTATCATAGTCTAAAAGGTTGGGGGAAATCCCCTTTATTAAGAAAAAAGAAAACATGAGCCCTTTTGAACTGGGCAAGGGTGAACCCATGAAAAGTCCATCCTGTAGGCCTATAGGCATATAGCCTTAAAATTAAGTGGGCCAAAATCCCAGTGAGATAAAATCCATTAAAAACCAAATAATATAAATTCTGAATCACAAATCCAAGATGAAAAATATCGGTCCAACAACCCAAGTCGCCATCAACAGCACTGGCCCAAGCACCATCACGCCTGCTCGACTGCCTGTTAAGGCACTCAAAGAATGAAGAGTTAAATGTTTCATCATGAATAAACATGGATTTATAGATCATTTATAATTTTTACCTTTATTATCAAAAATTTATGAACTATTTAGAGCCTTAGTTAGTGTCCTCGATATATATAAAAGGATTCTAAGATCATGATATAGGTACTTGGATATATGATTCATGTCATAGAAACTCAAAGGTTGAAGTTATCATTTCTCTTCAAGCCTTTAATTTATGGTTCTATCATACCCTGGGTTGAGGGGAGTCCTTACCAATTGTTGATAAATCTAAAAATCCTATGGATACCCTAAGAAAAATGAGTTTGTTCTCTATTTTTCAATCAAACTCATGTGTAGGATCTTGAACATATCATATTTAATAGAGAAAATGTACATGTTCTTCATTTATTTTTATTCATTATAATACAAATGGAATGATCATGTGGCATAAAATGGTTTTGATAGAATTTTTATACTATGTTTAGACAAGCATTTTCCCCTCTAAATTCCATGAACCAACTCGATTTTCCCCTAACTTGAGCACCCAAGTCAGTTTGTGACAAGGTTAGAAGGTTGTTCTCGATCTCCATAGGATGGAAAAAAGTTCTTAGACATAAAGAACACACATAGGGAATAGTTTACCTAATAATCCAATTTAATATGTCCCAAACAAGGACCCATCATGACCTCATCATAATTTGAAAGTTCATGCTCTCAATACACAATAAACAATTAAACATCTCATCACATATCATAAACAAGGTAAACATACAATGCAATAAGGTCATATGCTAGAACTGAATAACCATATCAATACAATCTATAATCTAAAATATGATTTATGAAATGGGTAGTCAATTAGGTGATACATGACTAGTATAAAAAAATATAAGTGAACCAAAAAAAGAACCAAAATAAATTGTTATCCATTTTGAGTGACATGAGGTCATTATCCCACCATGCCGCCTCCATAAATTGAATAAAGCAAACCTGAGAACCTTCCACCTCCAAGTGGAACCTTTACCTTTCCTATGTAATATAAAACAAGTTATGCATACACCTATTGGTTTATATAGGGTGTGAGCATAAAAATCCCACTAGTATCCCACCAAGTGTTTCTTATACAACCTTTATTGAAAAAACCAAAGTATTCTAGTTTGAAAATAAATATAAGAAACAATCTTCTGAACATTCTCTAGA
This sequence comes from Viscum album, assembly GCA_963277665.1. Taxonomy (NCBI): domain Eukaryota; kingdom Viridiplantae; phylum Streptophyta; class Magnoliopsida; order Santalales; family Viscaceae; genus Viscum; species Viscum album. The sequence goes on from OY728150.1 coordinate 1,599,140,580, forward strand.
AAAAAACATGATATATTTCTTTAATCATTAAAAATTATTATAGAACAATAAAAGAAACATTTTTATATCATACATTGTGGGGGTTCCACCTAGGGTCTCTATGGATATGATCACTTAGTAAATAACTTCACTAGGTAGGGGTATACCCTCAACTAGTTGATGGGTATAAAATGACTTCACTAGCTAGTGGGGGTATATATGGAATAACTTCACTAGTCAGGGTGACACAAATAACTATTGGTATGTAATCTTAACACATTTTAAGATTACCTAACCAATTACCTAGGGTTTCCCGTGAAATTTAATCATTCTTTAAAAAGTTATTTCATTAAACAATTTATAAAAAATTTCAAACCCTTCTTATAAACTGTCTTTATAACCATTTCTATTTCTCACGTCAAAGGAATTAATCAAAAAAATCATTTCATATAAATCATCCTACCAACTAGAATAATATATTTTATATATCATTTTAGAAATTTAATTTTAAAGTCCAAGCACCGAGGGTTCAAATAAAAAAGGAAGAATATTGAAACACCTACCTTTACCAAAAAAAATCACAAGTAATCTAGATGAATACACTTGAATAGTGAGGTTAGTATCCTTAAATAATAAGAGGTAACCTTAAACATCTAAACCCAAAATTATAAAATCAATCAACATGAGCCTTAGGTCATAGTTACTTTGGGTGAAATGATGTCCAAGGAAAGGAGGAGAATAGAACTAAGGGAGATTAGATAAAACACTCATTAGGTGTTCCCATTAATGTATCATGAGGAAATCCCACCAAAAATGGATTGAAGAAGATAGGGAGAGGGTGTTCACATAAGAGGATGGAGATAGGGGTTGAGCGGGATAGAGAAAGAGGGGTTAGGGTTTTTTTACAAAGTTAAATCTTGTAGTTTTATTTTATTTTTATTCCCAACATAATAGGTCACGATGTGACAACCCTAAGTCATCAAACAACCCAATTTCACTAATAATAGGTCCTATAACTAGGTTGGGTCATAGTGTGGCCACCAATGGTCTTGACACATCCCATCTACCAATAAAAAAAAGAAGTATTCCTATGTTAGGTCATAGTGTGGCCCCAAAGTATTAGTGCGTTCAGTCTATAATTCAAGTCTTCAAACCTAGTGGTGGCCCAGTAATAGTGTGACCATTCTTGGTCATAGAACGATGGGTCTATAGATTATAATTGAAAACCTAACTAATTACCCAAACTTCTCCAAAATTTCAAAAATGAGATATTTGGGAATAAAAATAAATAAACAATAAACTTATTCATGAAAATGACATAGAGGGTGTGACAATTATCCTTACCATATAACTTTATATCCTTTAAAAGTCAACTAAAAGTTTAATATGAGAATAGATGAGGTCATGTATCCTTCATATAATCTTCTCTCTCTAAATTTTTATGTGAATGATTCATGTGTTTCCATAAGACCCAAACCAATAAGATAAATCTTTAATACAACACTCTAACTTGGAAGTACAAAATCTGGACTGGAGCTTAGTCACCAAGAGATCTGACTCCAATTCAAGCTACTCTCAATTTAAAACATGGGAAGAGTTAGGATGATACTTCTTTATTTGAGAGATATGGAAATCATCATTCATAACTACCACTGGAGGTGGAAATTTTAACTAGTAATAAACCATTTCTATCAGTGCTACAATCTCAATGAGACCCATATATCTCAGTGTTAGCTTCTCTTACTTACCCAACCATCAGTGACCCAACTAGGGATATACTTTCACAAAAACATTTTCACCCATTGATAATTCCAAGGAATGGTGGAAAATATTGGCATAGGGATTATTATGACTCTGAGTCATAGTTAGTCCCGCAAGGGAGGTCTCACCCACCTTATTCCAATATAAAGTGGAGTGGAAAGGTCGACTATATAAATCTTTGAATGGAGCCATATGTATAGAATATTGGTAACTATTTTTATAAGAAATTAAACCAGTCCCAAATGCCTATCCTAGGAACTACAAAAATCTAAAATGTTCACTCATATCATATCTTCCATGATCTGGATATCCCACTCCATCTGGCCATTTATTTGAGGGTGGTATGTTGTACTTAATTTTACATGGGACCCCATTTCTTCCCAAAGACACTTCATAGCCAATAGGTAAATTGGGGATCTATATTATAAATATTGGTAATGGTAACACCATGAAATATTATTATATCCCACACATGCAGCCTCACGAGTTACTCTACCTTTTAGTTATCCCTAATCAGTAAGAAATGAGTAGATTCAATCAATTGTTCAGTCACAAACCATATAGAATTTCTCCCATAAGGGGTGTGAGGTAATTAAATAATGAAGTCCATGGACACCTCATATTATTTCCAAGTAGGGATATGAAGGGAATAGAGAAAATTGGATGTTTTTTCTATTTATCTTTAATATGTTGACATGTATAACATTGGGATACAAAATTGATCAATGTCCTATCACATACCTAGACACCAGTATCAACATCTCAAATCATAATATATCTTGGTGTTATTAGGATGAACAACTTGCTAAGATCAATGACAACCCTGCGTCACTTATTTCCTCATATATAGGGGAACCACATACTGATTCTTGAAGCATAGAATGCCCTTGAAAGTGAGAGGCCATTCATGGGTGGTCTCCCCACCATATATATTTCCTCTGATATGTTGTAATTATTCGTATTTTATTTCTCCTAAGAAATGAATTCAAGGTGAGAAAGAGTTATTTACACATTAGTAAGGAACATACATGTATTCCCCTCCTTTACTTCCAGATGTAATTCTATAAAAAGGATCATAAGACTCCACTCCTCACTAGATTCATTCAAATCTTGAGATAAAAATTTCCTAATTTGAGAATTGGAAATGACATTCCCCTTATCTGGTGTATAGGAGAGATCAAATTTGAATGTCTAAAGGTACTCCAACCATTACCTATTCCTGAGGTTTAAATCCTTATGAGGGAAAATATAGATCAGACTTTTGTGATCAATGTATACTATAAACTTATTATTGAATAGATAGTGTCACTAATACTAGAGTGCATACATAACAGCTCCCATCTCAAGGTCATGGTTGGGATAATTTCTCTCATACGATCAGAGTTTTTGAGATTCATAAGCTAGCACATGATCACCCTATATGAAAACACATCTCAATCATATACTTAATGCATCATAGAAAACCACATAACCATGGTTGGACTTAGGTAGGATCAAAATGGGAGTTAAGTACAACCACTGATTTATCTCATCGAATGAGGCTTGGAATTTCAAAGTCCATAAGAATTTCACTTCTTTCCATGTGAGTGAGGCCAATGGTGATTCCAATTTTGATAAATCTTTGATGAATATCCAATAGTATCTTGCCAATCCCATGAAGCTTCATATCTCAAAGATAATATTTGGATTCTCTTAATACATAATGGATTTTACCTTATTAGGATAAATTGAAATTCCTTATTTGGACACCACATTCCCCATGAACTTCACAATATGAATCTATAAGATACACTTAGATAGCTTTTCATAGAGCTAGTGATCTTGAATAATTCCCAAGATAATCCCCAAATGTCATTAATACTTCTCTTTATTCTTAAAGTATACCATAGCATCTTCAATGAATAGAATGATTAAGGGATTGAGATGCCAATAGAATATCTATTTTATTAGAGCCATAAACATTGTAATACAATTAGTAAATCCAAAAATAACCACAATATACTCATAATAGTCATTCCTACTTCAAAAATTCAACTTTAGAATATCATCTTCTTTAACCATGAGCTATTGATAACATGACTAACGGTCAATCTTAGAGAACCACCATACTCCCTTCAAGTGATCAACCATATCATTAATATGGAGTAGGGGATATTAATTCTTGATAGTGAGCTAGATCAGTTTTGTGTAATTAACACATGGATAGATAGAACCATATTCCTTTTTTCAAAGAGCACCAGGGAAACCCATGGAGACACACTTGGGTGAATAAACCCTTTTTCCACCAATTCATCTAACTTGATTTTAAATTCCCTAAATTATATTAGAGTCATAAATTATGATGATAAGGATATCAGTTGATTCCCTAAAATTAAATCAATAAAGAATTCAACCTTGAGTTTAAATTGAAACCTCAAGAAATCATCTAGAAATATATCAATGAAGACATTAACTATAGGAGGTAACATACTCCCATAATTTACTTCATCAACTTCTAGAAATAAGGATAGAACTTGACATATAATACTAATGAATTTAGAAATATGGGTTCCCACGTGATTAGACCATGGGTCCCATTCTCCTTAAAAAGGATGCACACTTCCATATAGGGCAGTGAAAGACACTATTTAATGATAACAATCAATATGGGCCTTAAAAGTTTTCATTCAGTCCATTCTAAAAGTGAAATCAAAGTGGTCCATCTTAAGTATGAATAAATCCCAAGACAACTCTACCTTGGATATAGAGATAATATAAGAGGTGCATCAAAATTCATGCTCCTTATTATTCGCAAGGGGAGTATATATATCTATGATATAAGGTATAAAATCTAAGGGAATATTTAGTAGATCCATGGTATGAGATGAAATAAAAAAGTGAGAAGCACCAGTATCAAATAAATTAGTGGTCATAGATGATGTAATAAGAATTGTACCTATCACTATTTTCAGTATCGCCTCTAACTTTGTGGGATATTTCCTTACTACAAGATGTTTTCTAATCACATATTGAGTCTAAGTCTTACCACTAACCTGGGGTTTATTCATAATCTGATTTTTCCCATATGATGATCTATCATACCTATGTGTCTATAAGAATGAGACCCAACTACTTTGGAGACATCAAATTATGCGTTATATCCATTAGAGGTTAAGGAACTAGTGCCTCTCCTCATTGGAGGATTAGTCATGTATAATCTCTAAAATATGTACCATACATCCATATAAATGGTTAGCCCTATGAGAAGTAAGGCATAATATGACCTTCCTTACTACACTGGTTAAAAATAGGAGCCCTTCCTCCCATGGGGGCAGAATGATCTTATTTTGTAAGAGGTTGTGAACCACTATTACTACCTCTCCTGGTTTCATCCCATGTTCTCTTTCTCTCAAGAATACAACCCTAATTACCACTCGACATGGTAGTGGTGTTGAGAATTCCAAACATCCCATATTGGTCAATCCCTACCATTAATGCTTGATCTATAACATATGTACAAGACTTGAGATTTTATAGCAATAATTTAAACCAAATATCTTATCAAATACCCATTTCAAACCAAAAATCCTTCAAATCATCATTGGATACCATATTTGTATAAAAATGGATAAGCTCTGTAAACCGATTTTCATACTCCAAGATGGTTCAACTACCCTATTAGAGAGTCACAAACTCTTGGTATTTAGTGAGAGATAGGGTATATGGGTATAATAGATGTGTGAACATCACTTTAAAATCATTCCACCTGATGTTTTCATGCAGGTTATCATGAACCACTAATTCCCACCACTTCTTATAAAGGCCCTCGAGCATAAATAAAGAACATTTCACTTTAACTGCCTCAGGAGTCTTGAGAAATTCAAATATCCTATGAATCTTTTATAACCATTATTTATCTTCTAGAGGGTTATTAATACCACGGAAATATTATGTCTAATGATGAAGGAACTCATAAGTTCAGTCCTTACCCTGGCTTGGACCTAGACCTACTGGTTAAGGTTAGGCTAGACTAACACCCATTCCCTAATTTATATCTCTAAGTGTTATTAATAATGCCTTAATCTAACTCTAATAAACATGAGGGTTCTCCCATGGTAAATTATATACATCCCCTTTAGGAGTGTTCAATTGGGTTCTTTTTTGGGAAATTGAACTATAAGAAAATCAAATAAGAATAATGGAAACTATTAAAAAAATATTTAAAATCAGTCACAAATCAAAAACACTCACAAAAAAATTACATAAATCATTGAATAATAATATAACAATTAAAATATTTTCATAATACATGGTCTAAGTTCATGGTCTTTAGCCTACACACCCTATTCATAAAAATTAAAAATAACTGTATCTCAAAATCAAAACCATAAAATCACAACATCCCTTAGTAACTCAAAGTCTAGTATTAAAAGTGTTGGTTAAACATTTATTTATACCTACCCTTTGAGTTTTTATGATCCTATCTTATAACTATAAATAATTCCTAAATATTATAAATCAAAACCAGGATCTGATACCATTTTGTCACAAACCAACCTAGGTTTTCCCTGAACCAGGAACCTAAATTGATCTACGACATGTCCCAAAGGGAATTATCGATCCACATAGGCTGAAAACAAGTGTTTGGGCATCAAGAGCACACATTGTTAATATATTTTCCCAATAATCTATTTTATTGTCTTAACCAAGGACCTGATATAACTTCATCATACTTTTTTGGGCCATGATCTCAATAAAAAATAAAAAATATACATTTAATATATCATGGACCAACTTGAATACACTGGTACCCTAATAACTGAGTCGGCACTAACATAGCCTGAAGGGCGTTCCCAATCCCCACGAGTCATAAACTAGCACTTTTCATCATACAATATAAAAGAGGGAAAGAGTTTTCCAAAAAAAATAGTGGAATGTAAAAATACATATCAATATGCTCAAAACTTTTCAAGGAGATAGTACCAAAAACCAAACAAGTATATCAAAACCCAAATAATACATCATAAAAGTACTTAAATTCTGACAAGATAACTTAGATGTCCCAAAGTACACATCACCCCATGTCCCAAAGAATCATGAATAACCACCTCCTCCAAGAGGTGATTTCCCTTTACTCAGCTCTGGAAGGAGAAAATATATAAATTCCTGAATGTAAAGGTATGGTGTGAGCTAAAAATCCCAATAGGGTCTCACTAAGTGTTCCATAATAAGATGGCATAATGATTAACCAAAAAATTATTTCAATTTCAATAAAATGAAGAATGGAGATACAATTTCATATTTAAAACAAAACATGTTTTTCAGTTTAGAATGATGGAAAACATTTCAAATATGGATTAAATGAAAATTTTATATAAAATAGCTTATATAAATCATTAGTCATGAGTAAATCAGTTTTATAAGAATTTACATTATAAAAAAAATCATCACAACAAGAAACATGGTCATCTTTCCTATGATATGATAGTTTCTAGTTATGGAATACTCACATATCTCATATAAGTGATTACGGCTAATATTTGTATACACGTCTATAACGACCCATACTTTACATACATTGTTAGTACTTCAAAATTGAAGTACACTTATTACAACATATAACAAAACCATGAAAGGACCGTATAGGTATAGTGTCTTTAGAAACTGGGAAACATAAACAACTGGTTCATAAAGCGTCTATATTGTCTCCCATTTATTTCATAATATCTATATTTCCTTTTGGAATATCTTACTTAATAACCTTCTTCCTGGCCTGGGGAAATAAAACATACAAAAGGGTGATCTCAAATTCTCAGTAAGGATAAGCAAAAGAAATATCAATCACATCATATTCATAAGAACATAACATTTTGGAAATCTTAACCTGCAAAAGAGATCATAATTTCATAATATGGGATAAATCATGGTAGTGAAATGTAATCACAACAATCATAACTTAAAACATGAATCTTTGTGGCATACACACATAATCATATATAATAATTTCTTATTAGTCAAGACTCATTTCCAAGACTATCTTAGTGGAAAAAGTCCATTTCTGAACCGAGTTCATTCCTCATTTCAGTCCTGTTTCACTGAACCGGTTTAACCTGCCGTTCCAGCCATGTCAATATCATGATATATAAAATCTTTACCCAATACATTGGAGGGAGATATAGGTCCCACCCATCTCATAATGATACCATTCTTATGTGTGCCACAAAATCACAAACCATACATCATAGCATAACCCATGTAATAAAAATGGGATTCTTAAACATCATGACATCATAAAGCAATTCATATAAGATAAAAAAATTCATAAAAATAATTCCATCACAACATAATCAAATCAATTTAATAATAGGGATAGAAACATAACCCTTTATTATATTAGATGGAAAATAATTTTGATAAAACACTTGAACTCCATTCTTGAGGAAAATATCCTTTCTACTTCAAAAACACTTTTCCTTTCTTAACATGTCATACAATTCTAAACTAAAAGAAGTTGATTAAAAATAAACTTGAAAAATTGTAAAGGAATATTCTTGGAAATAATGTTTTAAAAATCCATTCATATCGTATAAGTTAAAAAAACATTCTTCTCGTACTTTTGTCGGAAAAGTCAAAAAGTACCTTGTACGAAAAACGACAAAAGATTCCTTTCATATATTTTACTAAAAACTCACCAAAGGGTAAAATTGGATTTAAAAATTTGTAGGTGGATGGAAATAATATTACATATTGAGGAAACATTGATGTGTATGATAAAATACTCCCTAGTAAATTATGAAGTATAAACAATCTCGGATAAAAATTGAGATTACGAGATTGTTCCTTACCTTAGGTCTGATTTGCTTCGTAAGTGTCCGAACCTCCTGTATAATGATTTAAATAATTTCATTGACTTATTCCAGAATCATACTCATTGTTATGATATCATATATGGTCATATTCTTAGCTTATTATTAGTAATATTTCATTGCTACTTGTTATTTGGGTGTTTATTACTTTTTGTTCTTATGCGTGTTTTGTCGAATAAATTCTTATTCTTATTTTTAGGTTATAGATACCTCATTTCCAGAATGGTATTATTGTAATATATATCATATTTATTCACTCAATTCATTTATTTAATCATTATGAAATGAAAATCATGTAGAACGAGTCGCATCACATCGTGGAGACGGTATTTCGTACGTACGCACGAGCGATGATATCGTTCCCATGATCATGGAATTGTATTGAAGTGTATGTATAATACTTCAGAATCAATATCACTTTAAAATAATCATATATATTCATTCTTTACACCATTATACCCATCCAAGTAAGGTGGTGGTGGAAAATAGATTACACCACGGCGTGGAGACGGTATTCCGTACGTACGCACGCGTGGTGATTTCGTTTTTCGTAGGATGGAGAGATGGTGAAATAGGGTTGTTTCATACTTATAATAACATATCAGTATATGAGTGATAATGATGTTATTAATTCATAATTAAACAACTAAATAAGAAGAAGTGTAAGAAGAAATAAAGTTGAAAGAATCAGTAATGGACATTACCTCTTCTTTGAAGCGCCTCTTTGAGACCTCCTTTTAGGGAACTAAAATTGGTCTTTGAAGAAGACCAGGACCTCTAGGATGTTTCTAGGGAAGTGGAGAGGATAAATTTTCAGGGGTTGGTCGAGCTTGAAGGCTCAAAGTGGTGTGAGGAAGAGAGGGAGGAGGTGCCCTTTTATAAGGAAGGAGAGGGGCACCTTTGGAAAAACTAAAAATATTATTTTATTATAAAGTCATATTCGGTTTTAAATAGCTAAAAATTGATTTATTTCTAAGATAAGGTGGGGATGGGTCTAAATCCTCTCATCCAATAGAATTTGGACAAGTTTAGTTTACTATTTTAACCTTATCATTTACATTTAACTTTATATTAGATAATTTTACTTTTACCGTGTCTTTTTGTGTTCTTACACTATAAGGTTAATAAACTTACTATAACAAGCCAAAGGAACCCCAAGTTGTTTATTATTAATATATATAACCTTATCTAAGTCATTTTTCCGAATCTTAGATTTTTATGAATAAAATAATAATTAATAATATAATATTTGTTTTAAAAAACTATTTTATGTCAATTTTGACACTATTTAGTAATTGATTTTTGTGAATATCATAACAGAATTATTAGTTCGAAAAAAGTTAATAAAATCAATACTAACATGTCATATTAACCTATAAAATTAGTTTAATTCATAAAAAGTCTCAAATTACATTTATTTGGGTATTTATAACATCAATTATGTCAATATTTCATTAATAAGATAATTACTGCATCATCTTTTTGTCATAAATAAATTAAATTATTTAATGTATAAAAATTAAAAATAAAATACCATTATGTAGGAAATATTTTTATATTTCTAATGAATATTTGTAGTCGAATTTATCTTATGTATAACCCTATATTGAAAATTATTTACTTATTAAACTTTGATTTTAACTATTTTAACCTTTCTTTAAATAAATTAATAATAAATGTCCTAATCTAATCCATGTGGGCCTAAATGGTCATATTTTATTCCTAAGGTTGTTTTTGGTTGAATTACACTTATCCAATAGAATTAGGACATGTGTTAGGGTAATAATAATATCATTTTTACCCTTAATTACCCTATTTACTTTTAACCGTGGTAAATAAAAGTAAAAAGTTACTATTCACCAAAAAATTATTTTCATCTCATTGAACCACATTTTACTTACTGACATCAACCGTGTCTCTCGTATTTTTGAAATTCCACTCACAGAAGTGGTAAAATTAAGTTTTATGTAAATTTTCAAATTCTCCTAGGAGGTGGGTAAAAGACGATGAAAAGTTCAATAAAATTTTTATATATCTAAAATTATTATAAAATTACTCCAATGAATTACATTGAACTTATATAGGTATTATGTATCAATTTTGACCTAAAATAAATTTAAATAAAATAAATAATTATTTAAATAAAAATTCGGTTTTTAAATAGTAACCGAGTGTTTTCACTATTCATTAAAAATTGAAAGTTTCCAGAAAAATACCAAAATTTCACCCTAGGCTAATTTCGTTATTCCGAATCCAAAAATGAAGTCCATTTTGAAAAATAAAATTTCAAAAAGTGGTTATTACTATTTATAACGGCTATTTTTAATAATATTTTAATAGCATATCGTTGTTTAGTGAAACTCGGTATTGCGTACGACGCAAGCTATCAAGAAAGGTCACGATTGCGTGTAAAGAAAGCCAAGCTAGTGTTGTGTGTAGTGAAAGATTCCTTTGATGATTTATTTAAAATAAAAACAAAATATTTCTTATAAAAGTCTCGTGTGTTACATTCTACCCCCCTTAAAATGAATTTCGCCCTCAAAATTCGTCACTTGTAACAAACATATGAGGATACCTCTCCCTCATCATATCATCAAGCTCCCATGTAGCTTCTTCTAATTGGTGGTTCCTCCATAAAACTTTCACCAAGCGAGTGGTCTTGTTCTGTAGGACTTTTTCACTATGATCGAGAATCTCTATCGGCTATTCTTCATAAGAAAGATCTTGTTCCAGCGGCACAACTTCTGAGCTGAGTACATGTGAAGGATCAGGTATGTACTTTATCAGGAGAGATACATGGAACACATCATGAACTTGAGATAGATTCGGTGGAAGCACCAATCGGTAAGCTACCTTCCCAACACGATCCAGTATTTCGAAAGGACTGATATACCTAGGGCTCAACTTTCCTTTCTTTCCAAATCTCATGACCCTCTTCCAGGGAGATATTCATAAGAACACTTTATCGCCCACTTCAAACTCTAAGTCTTTTCTTCGGTTGTCGGCATAACTTTTTTGTCGACTCTGAGCTACTCTTATGTGTTGTTGAATAGATCAGACCTTTTCTGCCATCTCATCAACAAGATCAGATCCTAATAGCTTTATTTCCCCAACTTCATCCTAGCAAGTTAGAGTCCTGCATTTCTTTCCATAGAGACCTTCATAAGGATCCATCTGAATATTGGAGTGAAATCTATTATTATAAGAAAATTCCACCAAAGGTAGGTGTTGATCCCAACCACCTTTGAAATCCATAGAGCAAGCTCTCAACATATCTTCTAGAGTTTGAATTGTCCTCTCAGACTGACCGTCTATCTGAGGATGATAAGCAGTGCTGAAACTCAACTCTGTATCCAGAGTATGCTGAAGACTTTTCCAGAACTTTGAGGTAAACCTTGGATCCCGATCAGATATAATATAAAGTGGTACTCCATGCAATCTTACCACTTCCTTCACATATATCATGGCAAGCTGATCTAGATAGAAATCCTCTCTAATAGCAATGAAGTGTGCCGACTTTGTAAGACGATCAACTATGACCCAGATAGCATTATTGCCTTTGGATGTTTTAGGAAGTCCTGTGACAAAGTCCATAGTGATGTTTTCCCATTTCCATTCGGATATGGGTAATGGTTTTAACATCCCCTTAGACTTCTGTCTCTCAGCTTTAACTTGCTTACAAACCAAGCATCGAGAGACATATTCAGCAACATATCTTTTCATGCCATCCCACTAGAAGTACTCTTTCAGGTCCCTATACATCTTCGTGCTTCCAGGATGAATAGAGAATGAAGAACTATGAGCCTCATCCAGCAGCTCCTTCTTTAATTCGGGGATGGGAGGAACACAAACCCGATTCCTGAACTTTATTATCCCATCACAAACAAGGTTAAATTCAGGAACATTTCTCACCTTCTTTTGTAACTCTACATCTTCTTTTTATGCCTCTTTAATCTTAACATGTATAGATGGTTGAACATTCATTTTAGAAAGATACGATTTTTCCCCTTTCATTATAATTCCAAGATCCATCCTTTGTAAATCCATATATATTGGATCTTTTTTGATCCTCATCATGGATAAACTGGCATGGTCTTGTCGACTTAATGCATCTGCCTCCTTGTTTGATTTCCCATGGTGGTAATGAATTGAGTAGTCGTAATCCTTAATTAGCTCCAACCATCTTCGTTGGCGCATATTCATCTCCTTTTGTGTGAAAATATAATTTTTACTTTTATGATCAGTATAAATGTCACACCTTTCTCCATAAAGATAATGCCTCCAAATCTTTAATGAAAAGATTACCACAGCTAACTCCAAATCATGAGTTGGGTAATTTTGCTCATGGATTTTCAACTGTCATGAGGCATAATCTATCACCATATCATTTTGCATAAGAACACACCCCAATCCCTTCTTGGATGCATCACTGTAGATCACAAACCTTTCTATACTACAATGAAGTGTGAGCACAGGTGCACTGGATAACCTTCTTTTCAACTCCTTGAAATTCTCTTCACATTCCTCCATCCAAACAAACTTAACTCCTTTCCGAGTCAACCTGGTGAGTGGATTAGATAATCGTGAAAAATCTTTCACAAAATTTCGATAATATCCAACCAAACCAAGAAAACTTCAGATCTCAGTTACTGTTGTTGGTCTCGACCATCTTTTGATAATCTCTATTTTTGCTGGATCCACAGATATCCCCTCTTTTGAGATTATGTGACCCAAAAATGAAACTTTTTGAATCCAAAATTCACACTTAGTAAATTTGGCATAAAGCTTCTCCTTTCTCAGGGTATTCAATATAATTCTCAAGTGATCTTCATGTTCTTCCTTGCTCTTTTAATAGACAATAATATCGTCTATAAAGACTGCCACAAATTGATCAAGATAGTCTCTAAAGACTATTCATTAGATCCATGAAGATAGCAGGGGCATTAGTAAGACCAATTGGCATCACTATAAATTCATAGTGTCCATACCTTGTACGGAAAGTCGTCTTTGGTATATCCTCCCTTTTGACCCTTAATTGATGATACCCTGAACGAAGATCAATCTTGAAAAAGTATTGAGCTCCACATAGTTGGTCAAATAGGTCATCAATGCGTGGGAGAGGATATTTGTTCTTGATAGTGATCTTGTTAAGTTCTCGATAATCAATGCAGAGTCTCATTGATCCATATTTCTTCTTAACAAACAGAACAGGTGCTCCCCAAGGTGACGCACTAGGGAGTATGAATCCCTTATCAAGATTCTCTTGGAGTTGCTTCTTCAATTCTTGCAACTCAATTGGGGCCATTCTATAAGGTGTCTTTGAAATAGGCAAAGCACCCGGTACGAGTTCTATTGAAAACTCAACTTCACGATTTGGTGGAAGACCCAGAAATTCCTCCGGAAAGACATCGTCAAACTCCCGTACAATGGGTATATTCTTAATCGTGAGTTTCTCACCAACCATTTGAGATAAATAACCTTCATTTAGTGGAATCAAGACCCATAAGATGGAAGAAATGTCCACTGGAAGGTTATGTTCATCCTTGCATCGATAGACGATCATAGATTGATCTGGAATATGAAATGTGACTTCCCTTATTTGTCAATTAATATGAGCTCCATATAGAGAAATCCAATCCATGCCAAGAATCACATCAAATTCCACTATAGGAAGGATCACAAGATTTGCAGTAATCACTTTCCCACAAACTTCAATCGGAGAAGAATTATAAACTTTTGATGTGACTGTTGTGCCATTAGGGGTTGTCACAGCTAATTCAATATCTAATTGTTGAGTTAATACGGTGATAGCCTTAGAAAATTCTTCAAAAATAAAAGAGTGGGTGGATCCAGAATAAAATAAAACATTTGCTACTTTAGAGTGGATGGTAAGTGTACCTTTCACCACATCATTATCGTACTCCACATCGCTGATAGAAATTGCATGTGACTTTACTTTGTCTTTATCCTTAAGAGTTTGTTGACGTTGACCATCATCATCAACCCTTGGATTTGGGAATTTATTGGCATAATGCCCCATCTTCTTGCACTTGAAACATTGAAGTGTAGTAGGTTCATTCTGTGTATCCCTTCCTTTTTTTTCATCATTAGACATCTTCTTCCCATCATTGTGGCATTCAAATGCCCGGTGACCTTCCTTTCCACATTTGAAACATTTACTTGTCCCTTTAAGACAACTCCCTCCATGTTTCTTTCCACACTTTGAGCATAAGGGAAAGCTCATCTTCTTTTCAGTGTGCTCTTTATATTTTCCTTTGAATTCCATTTTCCTCTTCTTATCAAACTCATATGACTGATGGGTTACTCCAATCTCCATCTCAACTTTGAGAGCACATCGAACTATTTCCTCATGGCTATTGAAGTCCCTTATGGCTAACGCCCTTCGAAGACTTGGTTTTAAGCCACTAAAGAATCAATCGATCTTACTCTCAGGTTGGATAATAATACCATAAGTGTACCTTGAAAGTCTTGTAAAATTTTCTTCATAGGTACCAACAGATTCATCATCCTTTTTCTTTAGTTCAAGAAACTCATTCTCCATCTTTGTTCGGAGAATACGAGGGAAGTACTTATTGAAAAATAAGTTCTTGAACTCGTCCCATTTCATGGACTCAATTTCATCTATTGGCCTCGTATTCTTGATAATATTCCACCATTGATCAGCATCACCTTCCAAATGATACACTGCTAAGATGACTTTATCATGTTCAGAAAATTGAAGAACTGAAAATATCTTTTCAGTAGTACTGATCCATTGTTCAGCAGCTAATGGATCAGTAGACCCGCTGAATGAAGGTGGATGCTGTCTCATGAAGGATTCAATAGAATGTTTCTCCTTCCTTTGCTCGTTTGGAAGTCCTGCATGATTCATAACTTGAGAAAGTTGTGTGAGCATGGCTACAAGATTTTGCATTCTAGATCCCATAACGTTTGGTTGCTCAGGGGGACAATCATTGCATTGCCCGTCGCATTCTGCATTAACACGGGTCCTTCGGGTTCCATCCATTGACTTAAAACTAAAAAGAATAGTGTGAGAAACACTAATTATTATAGGAAAACCACATAATCAATAATAAAATTTCACACTTAAAGTATTATCATAGGTTATTCATGGCCATTTCTAAAACACTAAGATTGTGTTCTATGCTTAGACTTATCCTTAAGATTCTTACTAAGGATTTCACATCCTAGTTTCCAAAGGTTGACTATACCTTTCCTATGATACCAACTATAACGACCCATACTTTACATACATTGTTAGTACTTCAAAATTGAAGAACACTTATTACAACATATAACAAAACCATGAAAGGATCGTATAGGTATAGTGTCTTTAGAAACTGGGAAACATAAACAACTGGTTCATAAAGCGTCTACATTGTCTCCCATTTATTTCATCATATCTATAGTCCCTTTTGGCATATCTTACTTAATAGCCTTATTCCTGACCTAGGGAAAGAAAACATACAAAAGGGTGAGCTCAAATGCTTAGTAAGGGTAAACAAAATAAATATCAATCACATCATATTCATAAGAACATAACATTTTGGAAATCTTACCCTGCAAAAGAGATCATAATTTCATAATATGGGATAAATCATGGTAGTGAAATGTAATCAAAATAATCATAACTTAAAACAATAAGCTTTGTGGCATACACACATAATCATAGATAATCATTTCTTATTATTCAAGACTCATTTCTAAGACTATCTTAGTGGAAAAAGTCCATTTCTGAACCGAGTTCATTCCTCGTTTCAGTCCTGTTTCACTGAATCAGTTTAACCTGTCGTTCCAGCCATGTCTATCTCATGAGATATAAAATCTTTACCCAATGCATTGGAGGGAGATATAGGTCCCACCCATCTCATAATTATACCATTCTTATGTGTGCCACAAAATCATAAACCATACATCATAGCATAACTCATGTAATAAAAATGGGATTCTTAAACATCATGACATCATAAAAA
The DNA here is from genome assembly GCA_963277665.1 of Viscum album. NCBI lineage: Eukaryota > Viridiplantae > Streptophyta > Magnoliopsida > Santalales > Viscaceae > Viscum > Viscum album. Next base: position 1,599,157,159 of record OY728150.1, read on the forward strand.
ATTCATATAAGATAAAGGAATTCATAAAAATAATTCCAACACAACATAATCAAATCAATTTAATAATAGGTATAGAAACATAACCCTTTACTATCTTAGATGGAAAATAATTTTCATAAAACACTTGAACTCCATTCTTGAGGAAAATATCCTTTCTACTTCAAAAACACTTTTCCTTTCTTAACATGTCATACAATTCTAAACTAAAAGAAGTTGATTAAAAATAAACTTTAAAACTTGTAAAGGAAGCTTCCTGGAAATAATGTTTTAAAAATCCATTCATGCCGTATAAGTTAAAAAAACATTCTTCTCGTACTTTTTTTGGAAAAGTCAAAAAGTACCTCGTACGAAAAACGACAAAATATTCCTTTCATATCTTTTAATAAAAACTCACCAAGGGTAAAATTGGATTTAAACAATTGTAGGTGGATGGAAATAATATTACATATTTAGGAAACATGGATGTGGATGATAAAATACTCCCCAGTAAATTCTAAAGTATAAACAATCTCGGTTAAAAATTGAGATTGCGAGATTGTCCCTTACCTTAGGTCTGATTTGCTTCATAAGTGTCCGAACCTCCTGTATAATGATTTAAATAATTTCATTGACTTATTCCAGAATCATACTCATTGTTATGATATCATATATGGTCATATTCTTAGCTTATTATTAGTAATATTTCATTGCTACTTGTTATTCGGGTGTTTATTACTTTTTGTTCTTATGCGTGTTTTGTCGAATAAATTCTTATTCTTCTTTTTAGGTTATAGATACCTCATTTCCAGAATGGTATTAGTGTAATATATATCATATTTATTCTCTCAATTCATTTATGTAATCATTATTCAATGAAAATCATGTAGAACGAGTTGCATCACATCGTGGAGACGGTATTCCGTACGTACGCACGAGCGATGATATCATTCTCATGGTCGTGGAATTATATTGGAGTGTATGTATACTATTTCAGAATAAATATAAATTTACAATAATCATATATATTCATTATTTACACCATTAAACCCATCCAAGTAAGGTGGTGGTGGAAAATAGATTACACCACGGCGTGGAGACGGTATTCCGTACGTACGCACGCGCGGTGATTTCATTTTCTGTAGGATGGATAGATGGTGAAATAGGGTTGTTTCATACTTATAATAACATATCAGTATATAAGTGATAATGATGTTATTAATTCATAATGAAACAAATAAAGAAGAATAAGTTTAAGAAGAAATAAAGTTGAAAGAATCAGAAACGGACATTACCTCTTCTTTGAAGCGCCTCTTTGAGACCTCCTTTTAGGGCACTAAAATTGGTCTTTAAAGAAGAACAGGACCTCTAGGATGTTTCTAGGGAAGTTTAGAGGAGAAATTGGTAGGTTTTGGCCAATATTGAAGGCTCAAAGTGGTGTGAGGAAGAGAGGGAGGAGGTTCCCTTTTATAAGGGAGGAGAGGGGCACCTTTGGAAAAACTAAAAATATTATTTTATTATAAAGTCATATTCGGTTTTAAATAGATAAAAATTGATTTATTTTGAAGATAAGGTGGGGATGGGTCTAAATCCTCTCATCCAATAGAATTTGGACGAGTTTAGTTTACTATTTTAACCGTATCATTTAGATTTAACTTTAAGTTAGATAATTTTACTTTTACCGTGTCTTTTTGTGTTCTTACACTATAAGGTTAATAAACTTACTATAACAAGACAAACGAACCCCAAGTTGTTTATTATTAATATATATAACCTTATTTAAGTCATTTGTCCGAACCTTAGATTTTTAGGAATAAAATAACAATTAATAATATAATATTTTTTTTTAAAAACTATTTTATGTCAATTTTGACACTATTTAGTAATTGATTTTTTTGAAAATCATAACAGAATTATTAGTTCGAAAAAAGTTAATTAAATTAATACTAACATGTCATATTAACCTATAAAATTATTTTAATTCATAAAAAGTCTCAAATTACATTTATTTGGGTATTTATAACATCAATTATGTCAATATTTCATTAATAAGATAATTACTGCATCATCTTTGTGTCATAAATAAATTAAATTATTTAATGTCTAAAAATTAAAAATAAACTACCATTATGTAGGAAATATTTTTATCTTTCTAATGAATATTTATAGTCTAATTTATCTTATTTATAACCCTATATTAAAAATTATTTACTTATTAAACTTTGATTTTAACTATTTTAACCCTTCTTTAAATAAATTAATAATAAATGTCCTAATCTAATCCATGTGGGACTAAATGGTCATATTTTATTCCTAAGGTTGTTTTGGGTCGAATTACACTTATCCAATAGAATTAGGACATGTGTTATGGTAATAATAATATCATTTTTACCCTTAATTACCCTATTTACTTTTAACCGTGGTAAATAAAAGTAAAAAGTTACTATTCACCAAAAATTATTTTCATCACATTGAACCACATTTTACTTACTGACATCAACCGTGTTTCTCGGATTTTTGAAATTCCACTCACAGAAGCGGTAAAATTAAGTTTTATGTAAATTTGCAAATTCTCCTAGGAGGTGGGTAAAAGACAGTGAAAAGTTCAATAAAATTTTTATATATCTAAAATTATTATAAAATTACTCCAATGAATTACATTGAACTTATATAGGTATTATTTATCAATTTTGACCTAAAATAAATTTAAATAAAATAAATAATTATTTAAATAAAAAGTCGGTTTTTAAATAGTAACCTAGTGTTTTCACTATTCATCAAAAATTGAAAGTTTCCAGAAAAATACCAAAATTTCACACTAGGCTAATTTCGATATTCCGAATCCAAAAATGAAGTCCATTTTAAAAACAAAATTTCAAAAAGTGGTTATTACTATTCATAATGGCTAGTTTTAATAATATTTTAATGGCATATCTTTGTTTAGTGAAACTCGGTATTGCGTACGACGCAAGCTATCAAGGAAGGTCACGATTGCGTGTAAAGAAAGCCAAACTAGTGTTGTGTGTAGTGAAAGATTCCTTTGATGATTTATATAAAATAAAAACAAAATATTTCTTATAAAAGTCTCGGGTGTTACAACGTCCCTTTGGATCATGCCGAATAGGACTCATCAACACCCTACAGGGATAAGATCTGCCGAAATAGGTTTTTATTAGAATTTTATTCGTCAGACCATTGCCAATGAATTATCATCCCATCATGCTTGTCCCAAATAACCCACTAACTACTCAGGATCACATGTGCTCAATCAATCAAGTGAAAAAGAATAAATCTGTAAAGACCCGAAAATTTCAAGGAAAATTTTTTCTTAATTTTTTTGGAATTTTACGAGTACGCAGTTTCTGATGGCGCCTGATTCCGAGGCCCGGTGTGCCCGGAATCATTTTTCAAAGTTTAGCTCGGGTACGTTCAGGGAACGAACGAGTGGGTTTTTCTAACTTTTAATTCGGTGCTCGGAATCGAAAACTGAGGGCACCGATGAAACCACAGCACTGGTAATTGCTTAAGAGGACCATTACCGAAGATGCGTTTGCTCAGGAGGAGTTGTAAAAAATTTGTGGATTAATAAAGAAATGAATAAAAAAATTGTGGAACTATTTTTTATTAATTCTTTATCCTAGTGGTTATATCCAACATGGGGTAGTTAGGGTGGGACCCACAAGCCCCTAACTACCCATGAGGGGATTAAAGGTGAGGTGGGGCCCACACGATCCCCCACCTTTTCACTTTCCCCAAAACTCCTTGAAACCCCCCTCTTTAATTTTGTAACTCATCTTAAATTGAGTAACCTTCCATTTCCTCTCTCTCTCCCTTAACTCTCGCCAACACATACCTTAATTAATTAATTGAACCTATTCAATTAATTAACTAAGTGTTTTGAATTTTGAAAATACTTGTGTTAATAAAATAATAGCACGAACCTATTATTTTACTTTGACAAATTTTGTGTGAGGAGAAAAGGGAAAGGGCTCTTGTGTAAAAGAAGGTGGAAGTTCCTCTTGGGTGGAAGAACATCATCCTCTCCGTGAAGAACAATTCTTCTCCAACGAAGAACATCGACCCCTCAACTTAGAACGACTCGGCGACCTAGATTCTTCTGTCTTCTTCTTCCTCCACAACAAGAGAGAAGTCGCCGAACGCGGTGATCATTGCCAACGACAACATACCTTCCTTCTTCATCACCGCAACAAGTGAGGAGATGGTGTTTCCTCCTCGGACGCACCCCAACGTCCACGGAATCTACGTCTGACCCCGGCGATGTCGTTCTCCACGACACCTGATGTGCGACGTCAAATATCCAGGTAGGGGTTAATTATTTTTTGTTTGTGAAATATCCTTTGCTTCGTCTTTATTTTTGGGCCGCTTGATATCAACTTATCGGGAGGAGGTCGGACCGCACGAACACAGCCAACTCTCCTCCCCCTTTTGTTGTTGTGTTGTTGCGGTTCGAAAGTAGGCGGCAAGGTGCAACGGCACTGCGCGGAATCATGGAGAAATGTGGAAAATATGTGCGGCACCGTCACGCCGCACCGTTGAGTCCGAACAAAACTGTGGCCGGAGTCGGGCCATAGCGAAGGGGCGCGGCGCCGTCGCGCTGCGCCGGAGAACCACGAAGACACTACGGCCAGAGCGGGGTCGCGGCGGAGGGGCGCGGCGCCGTCGCGCCATGCCGGTCGGACAAGGTTGCGACTCAAAGCCGCGGTGGTGCAAGGCGGGGTGGCCGAAACCACTGGCCTCCGGAACCTCGGAGGGCGGGACCGCAGAAATTCCCGCGGCGGCAACACCGGCCGGCCAGACCGGGCCGACCGTTTTAGGGGGAGACCGGGGGTCGTAACCCCCGGCTGGCCAAAGGAGCGCCCCCCCCCCCCCCTTCCACTCAGCTCGGCATGGCCGATCTGGCCATGCGGGCCACGAACGCATTCTAGGACGGTCCGGGCCGCGCCCTAATGGGTCGGACCCGGACCCGGGTCGGGTCGACCCAGTTCGGGTCGGGTCGGACCAGGCCCGAACCCCCTATTTTCGGATAGATCCGTTCAAATGCCCATAACTTGGGCTACGGATCTCCGATCGATGCACCGTCAGTTGCGATGCGATTCTTGGATTGAGAAGGTCGTTTTGGTATATTACACTCAAGGTTTCGGAGAACTTTGGGTACGGCCGGGTTGGTTCGAACCCGAAACCAACCGGGGCCTCGGAGCGGAAACGCTTATAACTTGAGCTTCGGACGTCCGATTGACGTGCCGTCGAATTTGTTGGATTCCTATTGATGAGAAGGAACTTTTGTCACACTTTGCCTAAGGTTTGGATGTAGTTGGATAGTGGCCGGGTTGGATTGAACTCGAAATCCAACTGGGCCCCTGAAACGGAAAAGCTGATAACTTTCAGACCGGACGTCCGTTTGACGAACCGTTAGCGGCGTTGGTGATCACGTTGAGAAACGGTTCCTATGAGTATACCCTATGAGAGTTCGAAGTACAGTTGAGATACGGTCGGGTTGGTTCGCACACAAAACCAATCGGGCCCCTAGGACGAAAAAGCTAATAACTCACAGACCGGGCGTCTGATTGATGCGCCGTCTATTGCATTGAGACCCCTATGACGAGGCGGTACTTTGAGATACTTCTTAATGGGACATTGTGATGCTTGGAGTATCGACTTGTAGCTCATGGAGCAGACCCTCCCGGAGACGAGCGTACGGAGTACGGAGACCATGTAGCTGGCTGAGACCTGATGACTGCTTGTCCGATTCGATTCGGAGTGACTTGTATAGCCCAGTGGGGAGCACTACTTTGTGAGGTGGAAGACCCATGGCGAAGGAGCACTAATTTGTGAGGTGGAAGACCCGCGGTACTCGACAGGAGGAGTACCTCTGTGGGCTATGAGGGGGATCACTACTGTGTGAGGTGGCAGACCCATGGCGGAGGAGCACTACTTTGTGAGGTGGCAGACCCGCGGTACTTGACAGGAGGAGTATCTCAGCAGTCTTAGGTTAGTGAGCAGTACCTCGGAGTCATGACAGGATCATTGTACTCGACAGAGACGGAGCTCTTCAGCAGTTACGATTTCGATAATGACATTCCTGGTTTGAGCTAAGTCTATAACCTTTGTGTTTCCTCATGATTGAGATGGGTTACTTGATAACTTAGGTATAAGTATGGGCTTATACCTAAGTAAGGGTTATCTGTTGAGATCCTTCTTTGTGGTTATCCTTGTTGGATTTAGTGATACCTTGAGGGTCTCGGGGTCCCTACTGAGTATCGTATACTCACCCCTACACGAGCTATGCCCGCACCTCGTTGTGTTGGTTACAGATGACGGGCAGCGCTGACAGAGGCCGAGTGTTCGAGGACTGGACGGTACCCGGTGGTGGACTTCACAATGAGATGATACTCAGAGGAGGTTGATGGGCGAGAGCGTTGTGGAGGCTATCTGTACCTACCCTTCAGGTAGGATCCGTGGTGGACGATCCAGAAGCTGCGCTATCTGTACCTACCCTTCAGGTAGGATCCGAGGTGGATGACCCAGGAGCTGCTTCTTTTCTTCCAGTTGTTTGTCTTTTCTGTTGTACTTTCGTTTAGTTGTAGCTGTACTTTTTAGTTGGGTTTGTATTCTGGCCCATTTACTTTTCAGCACTTTCTTTTGTACTTAGTATATTACTTTCGCTCGTACTCTGTGGTTTTTTGTTTACTTTTATAATGGAAATTCCTTCCCAGTTAGCGGGATTTATGCCTTTGGTACTAGTCGCCAGCCCCTGGCCTATGAAAGGAGGGCTTGGGGTAGTCACGGCATGGGCCCCGAGGACGGTTCATGACAAATTGGTATCAGAGGAGTCGGTTCTACCACAGAACTTATAACTCTAATATTTTTCTTTCTGTGAAGCAATAGTGTTAAGGGTACCGAGATTGGTTTTTAGTTCAGGGAGTCCAGTGTTGGTGCGGGCGGCCGACGTATCCATACACCAGGACCCTGACAACTGATTTCCAAATTTGTGCACGAAAACACTAATTGCTTGTGTGTTTTCATAGGTTTTCCCTTAAAACAACTCAAACCAGGTCAGTTCACTAGGTATAAATCGTTTGACCATGTCACATTTGTTTCTTTTAGGATACCTCCCCGCGGACGACCAGCTAGAGCCCTAAGAGTTGTACGTACTGACAGCCCGTCGAGCGACGTGGCCTCAGTATAGGGCCCTATCCCAGTTGAGGCACCAGCGGAGGCACCAGCGGTACTACCACCCGTTGGGCCACCGATTCCACCAGCCCTAGCAGTAGAGGGTGCACGTCGCTTGAGCGCACTGCATGAGTTCCAGCACTAAAGGCCACCCAGGTTCAGGGGAGAGACAGACCCGCAGGCGGCTGAGGATTGGCTGGAGGTTGTGGTGAGAGTCTTCAGGCTAGTGGGGACACCAGCAGACTTCATGGTGATCCTTAATGCCAGCCTTCTTTAGGAAGCCGTAGGCAGATGGTGGAGCCTGATTCTCCAGATGCATGACGAGGTGACACTTCTGTGGGTAGAATTTGAGAGCCTGTTTCGGGCAGAGTTTGTACCAGCCACCCTTCGAGCGGTGCGTATACAGGAGCTATTGCATCTTCAGCAGGGTATCATGATGGTGGCGCAGTACTCAGTGAGGTTCACAGACCTCTCGCGCTACTCCACTGATATGGTACGGGACCTATTCTTCAGGGCTCGAACCTTCGAGCAGGGGATCAGGCGAGAGATTAGAGCTTCTGTTGTTTCTCACAGCATCTCGACGCAGACAAGGGTGTTGGAGAGAGCCCTCTTAGTGGAGAGTTTCCTTGCTGAGCAGTCTCCAACAGTAGAACCCACCACTAGCCGGCATGAGGTAGAGTCTTCTGCAGCGGGCAGTAGACAGATGACGCAGAGGTCCAAGAGGACCAGACCTACAAGTGGTCGATCACATGACTCAGGTTCAGTAGTGCGAGGCACCCAGGGGAGTGACAGAGCCAGACCTGTCATGCTATGTTACATGTGCGGCGGACAGGGTCACATGGCTCATGATTGTCCGACCCACCGCTCGGATGATCAGCAGATAAATAAAGGACCTCCCATGCAGAGGCAGAGGTTCGATCGAGGCGGACCGCAAGGAGCAGAAGGCCGAGGGAGGGGAGCTGGCTGTGCAGATGGAGGTGGACGACGCTTCGAGGTGATGCCACCACCACCACCAGGAGGTCCACCCCGACCGCAGGGAACAGGTGGACATGGGAGAGCTCAGCTTCAGGCAGCAGAAGCATATGACTACGGAGCTCCGGAAGCTGGAGGACAAGAGCGGGACTAGTTCCAGGCATGGGACCTTTGATCTTGGTGCTTCTAGTTTCCTTGTTGTCATTGTTTTGTGTCTTTGTACTTTGAGCTGCAGTAATAAAAGACACTTGTCCTTGTGACATTTGCTTCCTTCCTTTTTGTGTACTGAGAGGTCCCGGTTAAAACTGTTGACTTGACCCTCACTTTTAAGATTCCTACTGGAGGAGACCCAGTTACCTCACGCTGATACCGACAGTGTGACTCGACCCTTAGAGGAGAGAGTGACGGTTGGATCTATTGGTAGTAACGTCGAGGCCTTACGACGTCTTCCATGGCATGAATGCATCATTCATGTCCAGATTGACTGTATTAGGCAAAGAACTTGGTTCATCCAGGGGATGAGACCGGATTTCTCTTATCAGCAAAGAAGAAATCTTATCAGCTCTTGTGGGACAAGAGATGGTCTAGGCTACGATGGAGAAGGTGCAGATCATCCATGAGCGGATGAATACTGCACAGTGCAGACAGAAGTCCTATGTTGATAGGAGACAGGACCACTGGAATTTGAGGATGGCGACCACGTTTTCTTACAGGTCTCACCTCGATGAGGTCTATGGAGATGTGGCCGAGGCGAAAAGTAATCTCCGAGGTTCAGCATACCTTTTCATGTCCTCAGCAGGGTAGGCGAGGTGGCTTACCATTTGACCCATCCACCTCAATTGCACCAGGTTCACGACGACTTCCACGTATCTCAACTGGGGAGATACGTTTTTGACCCGACGCATATCATCGACCATGGGGAGCTGGACATTGGTGATGGGGTGAATTTTTCGGGGTTCCAGTATAGGTTGAGGATCGATAGGATCGGGTCCTACGAGGATGGTCGATTCCTCTTGTGCACTTTTGTTGGTAGCACAGGAAACTCTAGGAGAGCACATGGGAGCGGAAGGCTCAGATGCGTGCTCAGTACCACTTTTTTATACCTAGTTTGTGTTTAAGCTTTACGGGGACGTAAAGCCCTGAGGTGAGAGTAATGTAAAGACCCAGAAATTTCAAGGAAAATTTTTTCTTAATTTCTTTGGAATTTTACGAGTACGCAGTTTCTGATGGCGCCTGATTCTGAGACCCGGTGTGCCCGGAATCATTTTTTGAAATTTAGCTCGGGTACATTCAGTGAACGAACGAGTGGGTTTTTCTAACTTTTAATCCGGTGCTCGGAATCGAAATCTGAGGGCACCGATGAAACAGCAGCATCGGTAATTGCTTAAGAGGACCATTACCGAAGATGTGTTTGCTCAGGAGGAGTTGTTAAAAATTTGTGGATTAATAAAGAATTGAATAAAAAAATTTGTGGAACTATTTTTTATTAATTCTTTATCCTAGTGGTTATATCCAACATGGGGTAGTTAAATTGGGACCCACAAGCCCCTAAATACCCATGAGAGGATTAAAGGTGAGGTGGGGCCCACACGAGCCCCCACCTTTTCACTTTCCCCAAAACTCCTTAAAACCCCCCTCTTTAATTTTGTAACTCATCTTAAATTGATTAACCTTCCATTTCCTCTCTCTCTCCCTTAACTCTCACCAACACATACCTTAATTAATTAACTGAACCTATTCAATTAATTAACTAAGTGTTTTGAATTTTGAAAATACTTGTGTTAATAAAATAATAGCATGAACCTATTATTTTACTTTGACACATTTTGTGTGGGGAGAAAAGGGAAAGATCTCTTGTGTAAAAGAAGGAGGAAGTTTCTCTTGGGTGGAAGAACATCATCCTCTCTGTGAAGAATAGTTCTTCTCTGACGAAGAACATCGACCCCTCAACTTAGAACGACTCGGCAACCCAGATTCTTCTGTCTTCTTCTTCCTCCACGACAAGAGAGAAGTCGCTGACCGCGGTGATCATCGCCAACGACAACGTACCATCCTTCTTCATCACCACAACAAGTTAGGAGAGGTTGTTTCCTCCTCGGATGTACCCCGACATCCACGGAATCTACGTCTAACCCCCGCGACGCCGTTCTCCGCGACACCCGACGTGCGATATCAAATATCCAGGTAGGGGTTAATTACTTTTTTTCGTGAAATATCCTTTGCTTCATCTTTATTTTTGGGCCGCTTGATATCAACTTATCGGGAGGAGGTCGGACCGCACGAACACGGATGACTCTCCTCCCCCTTTTGTTGTTGTGTTGTTGCGGTTCGAAAGAAGGCAGTGCGGTGCAATGGCACTGCGCGGAATCATGGAGAAATACGGCAAAGATGCATGGCACCATCGCGCCGCGCCGTTGAGGCCGAACGAACCCGTGGCCGGAGTTGGGCCGCAGCGAAGGGGCGTGGCGCCGTCGTGCCGCGCCGGAGAACCACGAAGACACCGTGGCCAGAGCGGGGCCGCGGTGGAGGGGCGTAGCGCTGTCGCGCCATGCCAGTCAGACAAGTCCGCGGTTCAAATCCGCAGCGGTGCAAGGTGGGGTGGCCGGAACCGCCGGCCGCTGGCACCTCAGAGGGCGGGACCGCGGCGGGTCCCGCAGCGGCAACACCGGACGGCCGGATCGGGCCGGCCGTTTCAGGGGGATACTGGGGGTCGTAACCCCCGGTTGGCCAAAGGAGCCCCCCCCCCCCCCCCCCGTCCCCACGTGGGGGCCGCGGTTACTCAAACAGGGGGGCAGTGCCCCCCCCCCCCCTTCCACTCAGCTTGGAGTGGTCGAGCTGGCCACGCGGGCCGCGAGCGCGCGCCAGGCCGGGCCGGGCCGCTCCTAGGCCGGGCCGGGCTGTGCCCTAATGGGCCAGACCCGGACCCGGTTTGGGTCGACCTGGTTTGGGTCGACCCAAGGGGGTATCGGGCCGGATCGGACCGGGCCCGAACCCCCTATTTTCGAACAGATCCGTTCAAACGCCCATAACTTGGGCTACGGACCTCCGATCGATGCACCGTCAGTTGGGAAACGATCCTTGGATTGATACGGTCGTTTCGGTATATTAAACTCAAGGTTTAGGAGAACTTTGGATAAGGCTGGGTTAGTTCGAACCCGAAACCAACCGGGCCCTCGGAGCGGAAACGCTTATAACTTGAGCTCCGGATGTCCGATTGACGTTCCGTAGACTTTGTTGGATTCCTCTTTATGAGACGGAACTTTTGGCACACTTCGCCTGAGGTTTGGATTCAGTTGGATAGTGGCCGGGTTGGATTGAACCCAAAATCCAACCGGGCCCCTGAAACGGAAAAGCTGATAACTTTCAGACCAGACGTCTGTTTGACGAACCGTCAGCGGCGTTGGTGATCACATTGAGAAACGGTTCCTATGAGTATACCCTATGAGAGTTCAGGGTACAATTTAGATACAGCCGGGTTGGTTCGCACACGAAACCAACCGGGCCCTTGGGACGAAAAGCCTAATAACTCACCGACCGGGCGTCTGATTGACGCGCCGTCTGTTGCGTTGAGACCCCTATGACGAGGTGGTACTTTGAGATACTTCTTCATGGGACTTTTTGATACTTTAAGTATCGTCCTGTAGCTCGTGGAGCGGACCCTCCCAGAGATGAGTGTACGAACTACAGAGACCATGTAGCTGGATGAGACCTGATGACTGCTTGTCCGATTCGATTCGGAGTGACTTGCATAGCCCAGTGGGGAGCACTACTTTGTGAGGTGGAAGACCCATGGAGGAGGAGCACTACTTTGTGAGGTGGCAGACCCGCAGTACTCGACAGGAGGAGTACCTCTGTAGGCTATGAGGGGGAGCACTACTGTGTGAGGTGGCAGACCCATGGCAGAGGAGCACTACTTTGTGAGGTGGCAGACCCACGGTGCTCGACAGGAGGAGTATCTCAACAGTCTTAGGTTAGTGAGCAGTACCTCGGAGTCGTGACAGGATCACTGTACTCGACAGAGACGGAGCTCTTCAGCAGTTACGGTTTCGATAATGAAAATCCTGGTTTGATCTGAGTCTATAAGCTTTGTATTTCCTCATGATTGAGATGGGTTACTTGATAACTTAGGTATAAGTATGGGCTTATACCTAAGTAAGGGTTATCTGTTGAGATCCTTTTTGTGGTTATACTTGTTGGATTTAGTGATACCTTGAGGGTCTCAGGGTACCTACTGAGTATCGTATACTCACTCATGCACGGGCTATGCCTGCACCTCGTTGTGTTGGTTGCAGACGACGGGCAGTGCTGACAGAGGCCGAGTGTTCGAGGATTGGATGTTACCCGGTGTTGGACTTCACGACGAGATGATACTCGGAGGAGGTTGATGGGTGAGAGCGTTGTGAAGTCTATTTATACCTACCCTTCAGGTAGGATCCGTGGTGGATGATCCAGGAGCTGTGCTATCTGTACCTACCCTTCAGGTAGGATCCGAGGTGGACGACCCAGGAGCTGCTTCTTTTCTTCCAGCTGTTTGTCTTTTCTGTTGTACTTTCGTTCAGTTGTAGCTGTACTTTTCAGTTGTGTTTGTATTCTGGCCCATTTAATTTTCAACACTTTCTTTTGTACTTAGTATATTACTTCCACTTGTACTCTGTGGTGTTTTGTTTACTTTTATAAAGGCAATGTCTTCCCAGTTATCGAGATTTACGCCTTTGGTGCTAGTCACCAGCCCCTAGACTATGGAAGGAGGGCTTGGAGTAGTCATGGCACGGGCCCTGAGGATGGGTCATGAAAAAATCATTTAATTACATAAATATCATCATTCACAATTCAATTGCCTAATTTTCTATTTAAAAATTCCAATTCACATTCAAAACCAAATCATGGGGTTTTCATCATTTCATGCCTCTTTCAAATAAAACCAATAGTAGGTTTTTGACAATTCAATTTAATCCATTTTCTCAAAATCAATTCATAAATAATTTCATAGTTTCCGTCAATTTTAAAATACACCCCAATTTCCAATTCCATTAGAATTGAGTGTTTCTCCCCAAAATTCCATGAGAAAACAATTTTAATCCTAATTCGCATCTAATTGGGTTTTCAAAAATCAATTGAAATCAATTTCAAACAATAACCAATTCAATGTTAAATAAATTTTCCAAGCTTAAACATAACTTCCTAACTTTAATCACAGAAATAAACACTCATAATGGGACTTTCCAACAAGAATGAAGGCGCATAAAATCTAAGAAATCAACCTAGAATCAAGATTCAATGGCATGGATTTTAGATCCATCAATACTAAGATGATATATCAAAACCCATAGAGGAAAGATAAAGAGATAGGAAAACTTCTTACCCTAAGAGATATACTACAAACAATATGAAAATCACTCACCAAATAAATGATTTAGAGGAAGATTAGGACTCCAAAATCACTTAGGAATATTATCTAGTTCTAGTGAAAGGAAGCCTGGAGGAAGGAAATAATATTTTCATCCAACCCACCTGCTTAAATCCAACACTCGGGATTTTACATGGCATGTTACCCAATTACACATCCTGTAATTGTTGAGTCCCATGTACACCAAAAAACCCATAAATTTTTATTTAAAATCCGATTTTTAATATTTTCATTGTGTGTAATCTATGCATGTCTTGTAACGTTGTACATTATGTACCTATTTTATGGAATATTCTAGGTGATGATTATATGTCATGTAATCCCATTATATGGCATATAAATCCCCAACATACTAAAAAACTATAGGTTTTTATGCTGAAAATTCCAACAAATCCCTGACTTCACCATTATAGGAATCCTCCCAATTCCTTATTAGTATTACTAAACCAATGAAAAAAGAAAAAAAACAAAGGTTAAAACATACCTGATAGAAATGTAATGGGGTGTTACAACCTCCACATCATAAAAATTTTCTGTCCCAAGAAAGCCAGTAAAAAAGATTCCATATAAAAAAGGTGAGGCCACTACTCTCTCATCAGTGCCTCATGCTCCCGCATCTCATGTGAATCTAAACTATACTTCTATATCACATGGACCAAAGGTATCACCCTCCCATGAATTACCTTGGCCTGAGAATCAATAATTCTAACTAGATGCTCAGTCATGGATAAATGATTCTCACCATCAAGATCACTCCAACTCAAAACGTGTGATGGATCAAAAAGATACTTCATAGCTATGATACATGGAACATATTATGTATCAACACCAACTGTGGCGGAAGTGATAACTGGTAATCCACTTTCCTCACCTAATCAACAACCTAAAAAGGTCTCATAAAATGAGGAGCAATCTTCCCTTTCCTCCCAATTAATCGATGGACTAAATGAGGTGAATCTTTCAAAAACACTGGGTCACTAACTGAAAACACCAAAGTTATACACTAATGATCAACATATGATTTTCCCTAGATTTGATCCATTAACATCCTATGATGAATCAACTGAATTTTTGTTATCATATCTTGAACCAAGCTCGGTCCAACCAAGGAACTTTAACCAATGTCTGACCAATACAATGTATATTTACATGGACTTTCATACAAGGTCTCAAAAGAATCCATTCTAATCACAGACTAGTAGCTATTATTATAAGAAAACTCAACCAGTACCAAAATGGTCATCCTAAGAACCACCAAAATCAAGAACGCAGGCATGAATAATATCCTCAAGAATCTGTATAGCTCTCTATAACTAGCCATCTATCTGCAGATGGTATGTTTTACTCAAATGAACCTAAGATCCTAGCTCCACCTGAAGGACTCTTCAAAAGAGATAAGTATGGGGATCTCTATATGAGACTATAGTATATGTAACTCCATGAAAATGAACAATATCTCTCACATAGATATTTTCAATCTCCTCCAATTTGGTTGTATCATGAATGGGTATAGAGTGAGATGATTTTTTCAAACTATTGATCACAACCCATATCTCATTATTCTTTATCGGGGTGCATGTTAACCCATCCACAAAGTCCATAAAGATATCATACCACTTCCAAGTCAGCACTGGAAGTGTCTGAAGCAAAACTGATGGTATATGATGCTCAACCTTGACCTGTTGGAAATTATAACAATGAGAAACAAAATCAATGATGTATCATCTCATAACCGACCACCAAAATCATCATTGTATATCATAAAACATCTTTTTGGTTCCTGGGTGCATAGTTTACTGGGAATTATAGAAATCCATCATCACATATTTTCTCATAGGTAACGGTAAAATTAACCGTTTATGAAAAAATATCATACCCTCTATATATAATGACCACTTAGTAATGGTCTCCCCACCATAAAGAGATTCTAATTCTCCATAATTCATCATCAAGATGTTGTTTCTGAAGAATCATCTCTAGAATAGTGTAGTTCAAATGAATACTAGTAAAGACAACCTTGATTCCTATTTCTTGAACTCCAATATTCAACTGTGCCGAAAGATCCATAAAGTTCCAATATTCTAATGATTACTTCATGGCCTAGGTTGGAAGCTTCCTACTCAATGTATCTACAACAAAATTCCCTTTCCCAAGGGTATAGGCAATATCAAAATAAAAAAATCAGGTACACCACCCAATGCCTCTGGCATAGATTCAAATATTTTTAAGAGAAGATATAACTCAAGATCTTGTAGTCTTAATACATGGTAAAACTCTCTCTTAAAAGGTAATTCCACCAAATATTAAGTGCATTCATCGCAGCTGCAAGTTTAAGGTCATGGATCAGATAATTATTCTCTTGTGGCCTAAACCGTTAAAGGACATAGGCAATAACGTGATAACCTTATATAAGAATGCATCCCAAACCTGAACATGATGTATCACAAAAGACCACATATTCCTACCCGACCTCAAGAAGAGTCAACATCGGTACAAAAGTCAAAAGAAATTTTAACTCAAAAAAAGAAATCTGAAATTTATCATCATAAGAAAACTTCACTCCCTTTCAAGTCAGAGTGATCATTGGAGAATCCAACTTTAATAAATCCTTTACAAACTAGAGATAATATCCAGTTAAACCCAAGAATCTTTGAATCAAAAAAACATTGAATGGTTTCTACCATGTCATAATAGCTCTCACCTTCTCAAGATCAATTAAAATACCATGTTTTAAGACCATGTGTCCCAATAAATTCACTTCTTGAATCCATAACTCTCATTTTGATATCTTATAATAAAGTAAGTGGTTTATCAATAGTTCTAGAATTGTTCTCAAATAACACACATGATCCTCCATGGACTTTGAGTAAACTAGGATGTCATCTATAAAGACTTACATGAACATATCAAGATACTCATGGAAAATCCTATTCATCAAAGCCATAAAAACTATAGGAGAATTGGTTAGACCAAATTTCATGACAAGGTACTCATAATGTCCATACCTACTCTAGAAGGAAATTATTCAAATGCCATATTCTTTTATTCTCAGCTGATGGTAACCAGATTGAAGATCAACCTTTGATAACCACTTATCCCCTTTCAAATAGTCAAAAAGATCATCAATCCATGGTAACGGATACTTAGTATTTACCATAACTCATTTGATTTTTCTATAATCAACACATAGGTGAAGTGTTCCTTAGATTTCTTAGCAAATAGAATAGGCACTGCCCAAGGTGACACACTCAGGCGTATAAAAACTTTATCTAATAGATCATCCAACTGATTCTTCAACTCTTTCATTTCATTTAGTGCCATGCGGTAAGAAGGAATAGATACTGGATGAGTACCAGGCACTAAATAAATAGAAAACTCTACCTCCCTTACCAATGGAAAACCATAGAAGTCATAAGGAAACACGTTGAGAAACTTGAAGATCACCGAAGGGAGATCACCACTCAAATATTCCTACTCCATATAAAAATAAAACACTGATATTACTTTCTAAAAATCTGGATAAGAAGTTTTGACTCTACTTAACCTCAGGTCCCACTCTCCATGAAAGATACGACACACCCCATCAGTCATAGTAAAGGAGACCCATAAAAAGTAACAATCAATTTGGAATTTATTATAAATGATCCAATCCATTCTAAAAATGACATCAAGAGGTTTCATGTAACGAACTAGAAAATCCCAAGCAAGATCAATCACTGATAAAGATAACAGACAAGCAGGACAATAGAGACCATGCTCTCTCTTTGTTCTAAGGGTGTATAAATATCTATCACATAAAACAAAATCTTCATAGGAAGATTTAACAAGTTAAAATATTAGTTTATATAAATGAGTGAGATTCACTAGTATTGAATAAATCAGTCACTAAAGATGAATCTATAGTGATAGTACCTCTCAGATTCATTGGACCCATATATGCTTCCTCTAGAGACTCCTCCACTGCATGAAGAAGCTTCATTACAGATGTCTATGGTTGATACCCCTTTTAACTTGAAGAGATTGGTTTCAACATGGTAATTTTAGGTGATAATGATCCCATGACACTATATGGATCCAATTAGATATCAAAAAACTTATGCAAGTGTCCTGAATGACAATAGTAACCACATATCTTGGTTGCCTCGGTGCAAACTTGTTTTGAATTCTTAGGCTTTCCATAGTGGAAGCAAGACCTATGTTAGGCACTGTAGGAGGTCGAGATGAACCTTGTCATTGAGATTCACCATGAGACTCATCACACTTTCTTTTGCATTTATAGGAACTCACATAACTTCCACTAGGAGAAAAAGGAACTCTCGTCAACCCTGACTTACTAGCCAGATCAAGTTCTACCATCAACACCCTATCCGACACATAATCATAATAAGAGAGCTTCAATAAGAAGACCTGAGAATAAATATTAGATTAAAGTCCCATTTTTAACCGTCGAGTATTCATCTTCTCATTTGATACAATCTTAGGTGAAATCTGCACAAGATCATTAAATCAATTCGCATGTTTCATCATGTTCCTGTCAGCCTACTTGAGTTTAAAAAACACTATAGCCTTAGCCAACACCATATAATCCGGATAAAACTAGTCAATGAAGAGAACCTTGAAGTCCTTCCACTCTAAACCCTCATGATTATTCACTATAACCATTGATTCCCACCATATTTTTCTAGGTATCTCTAGCTTAAATGTAGTACACTTCACCTTAATAGCTTCGAAAGTTTCTAAGAAATCAAACAAAATCTTAATATTTCTCAAATAATCCTCAACCTCTTTAGGATCATTAGATCCTTGGAATGATGGTGGAATCTAGTGAAGGAACTCCTGAGCATGATTCCAAGATTTATCCCTCTAAAGTTCCAAAATTGGAGCCTAAATGGGAATGGGTGTCGGTGCCTGTCCCAGTGCTTGGACAACATGCACAATAACCTCAACCAAATTCTGGTCCATTGGAGGATTTTCTCATTATGGTTCATCAATAGCTTCCCCCTGGATCATATTCAAATTCATACATCTTCTTGGTGGCATGATGCTACACAACATTATAAAATGACATTAAAGACATCATATGATTACCCAAATCAACACTTAAATAAGAGAAATAGGAAAATTAATTCCATTGAATAATAAAACAAGATTTGGATATCAACCTATCCAAAATCTAAATAAATTAAAAGACTATAAATAATTCTCAAGATGCCTCCCAAACCACCCATGGTGACTTAAGGCTTTTTAAGATGAGATCTAGCCAAGAAATCACTCGTAACTACCTCCTAAGACCCAAAAATATCTCAAACTACATACTGACATCAATGAAATATGCTCAAACTCTACCTCTGATACCACTTTTTTACAAACTAGACTGGATACTTCAGTACCCTGATAACTGATTCAGTACTGACATATCCCAAAGGGTGTTCTCGATCCCCACAGTTTGGTGACTAGCACCTAGAATCATACAAGATAAAAGAGGGAATGATTTTTTCACAAAAATAGTGAAACATAAAGATACATATCAACATGATCAAAACTCCCTAAGGAGATAGTACTAGAAACCAAACAGGTATATAAAAACCCAAATAGTACATTATAAAAGTACTCAAAGTCTGATAAGATAACTCAAACATACCAAAGGACACATCACTCCAAGCCCCAAGGGATCACAAACAACCACCTCCTCTAAGAGGCACTTTCCCTTTACTCAAACCTGGTAAGAGAAAATCTACAAATTCCTTAAGGAAAAGGTAGGGTGTGAGCTAAAAATCCCAGTAGGGTCTCACCAAGTATTCTATAATAAGATTCCATAATAATTAACCAAAACATGCTTTCAATTTATATAAAACATGGCATGGAGATATAATTTCATATTTAAAACAAAACATGATTTTAATTTTAGAATTATGGAAAAAAATTCAAACGTGGATTAAATAAACATTTTATATAAAATAGTTTATATAAATCACTAGCCATGATTAAAGTAGTTTCACAAACATTGGCATTATAATCAAATTCATCCCAATAAGAAACATGGTCATCTTCCCTAAGGTACGATAGTTTCTAGTTATGGAATACTCACACATATCATATCAGTGATCATGGCTAATATGTGTACAAAAATCCCTTAGGCTCATGCCAAATAGGACTCATCAACATCCCATTGGGGATAAGATCTTATGAACTAGGTTTTTGTTAGATTTGTCATCGTCAAACCATTGTTAGTGAATTACCATCCTAGCGTGCTTGTCCCAAATAACCCACTAACTACCCAGACTCACATGTTCTCCATCAATAAAGTGAAAAGGGGGAAATAATTTCATTTCACATAATTCAATTTCCCAATTTTCCTTTTCAAAATTCCAATTCGCACTCAAAACCAAATCATGGGTTTTTTATCATTTCATAACTTTTTCAAATAAAATCAATCATAGTTTTTTAACAACTCAATTTAATTCATTTTCTCAAAATCAATTCACAAATCATTTCACAATTTCTATTAATTTCAAAATACACCTCAATTTCCAAATCCATTATAATTAGGGGTTTTCCCCAAAATTACATGGAAAAAAAATTTCAATCCCAATTTACATTGAATTGGTTTTTCACAAATTAATTGAAAAAAAAATCAAACAATAAGAAATTCCAGGTTAAATCAATTGGTCAAGCTTAAATGGAACCACCTACCTTTAATCAGGGAAAGAAACACCCAAAATGAGACTTACTAACAATAACGAAGGCATGAAAGATCTAGGAACTCGACCTAGAATCAAGATTCAACAACACATAGTTTAAATCCATCAATCCAAATATGATCTATCAAACCATTATGAAGAAATAGAGGGATATGGGAAAACAATTTTCCTAAAGAGATACATCGTAACCAATGTGACGATCACTCATCAAATGGATGATCTAAAGGAAGAGTAGGACTCCAAAATTTCCTAGTAAGAGTCTCTAGGTTGACAGTAAGGAAACCTATAGGAAGGAAATAACAATTTCAATTGAGCCACCTGTTTAAATCCAACACTCAAGATTTTACACAGTGTGTAACCCAATTACACATCGTGTATTTTTTAGTCCAATATAAACTGAAAAACATGTCGCCTTTTATTAAAAATATAATTTTTAATATTTACACTATGTGTAAGTTGTGCACAACATGTAACCATGATTTTTGTGTACCCATTTCATGGAATCTTCCTGGTAATGATTACATGTCATGTAATCCCATTACACTAAATGTAAATCCCTAGTATATTGCAAAATTTCAGGTTTTTATGCTAAAAATTCCAAAAAAACCCTAACTTCACCATTATAGGTATACTCCCAATTCCTTCTCAACATTACTCAACAAATGAAAAAGGAAAACCAAAAAAAAAGGTTAAAAAATACCTGATATAAAGGTAACGGGGTGTTACATCATCACATATCATAAACAAGGAAATAATACAATGAAACAAGGTAACATTCTAGAACTGAATAGCTATATCAATACAAACCATGGTTTAAAATATGAGTTATGAGATGGGGAGCTGAGTAGGTAATACATGAATAGTATAAAAAATAAAATTGGACCAAAATAAACTAAAATAAACTACTACCCATCTCTGAGTGACATGAGGGCATCATCCCACCATGTTACCTCCACAAATTGAATAAAGCAAACATGAGAACTCACCACCTACAAGTAGCACCTTACCCTTTCCTTCATTAAATAAAACAAATTCTCCATACACTCATTGGTGTATGCGGGGTGTGAGTATAATAAGACCAGTAGGATCCCGCAAAGTGTTCTATGTACAAACTTTATTGGAAAAATTGTTCCAATTTGAAAATAAATATAAGAAACAAATATTTAAACATTTTCCATAAAAACAAACAGCATGATATATTCCTTTAATCATTTAAAACTAATGAAAGGATAATAAAAACAACCTTTTTATACCATACATCATGGGGGTGCACCCTAGGGTCTCTATAAAGACCCAAACTTATCATACATAAATATTACATCTTTGTAGAAGAATATTCATTACATAACTTAAGGATCCATGCCATAATCATTTAGGTATAGTGACTTTAGAAACTTGGACGCATAAACAACTTTTCTATAAGTGAGCTATGTCATATGCCACTATGTTTTTAATAACTATCAACCTTCTTAGACATGTCATGCATAATACCTTTTATCATAACCTAGAGAAAGGAAACATAAGAAAGGGTGAGATTAGATACTCAATAAGGGTAAACAAGGGAGATACTAACATATCATAAGCATAAGGGTATGATAACATGAGAATAAAATTTTAAAAGAATACCCTTCATATCATAGATCATAAAATTGAGTCATGACATAGATCTTTTAATTTTCACAACTAGAAAAAAGGGATATTTTCACAGTTTAAAACTGTGGAAATAGGCCCCAAAACTGTGGCCAATATCGCTATAGAAGTAGGTCCCGACCTATTGCCACAGTTTTGAAAACCGTGGAAATAGGCCTTGAACTTGGCCATCTTGGCGGTTGACCTATATCCATGGTTCAAACCGTAGCTATAGGTGGCTATTTCCAAGGTTAAAACTATGGAAATAGCCTCGGTAAACTATGACAATAACCTAAATAAAAAATGTCACCATAGAGTTTTGATCCTTGCACCTCCCCTTTGAAATCAAGCGTACTCACCACTACACTGCACGACAATTTGTGTGTGTGTGTGTGTGTTATGATATATATATTAATAAAAACTATGTAAATATCCTTAAAACTGTGGTGGTAGGGCTTCTTTCCAAAATTTTGGGGCATTTTTTGTTCCCACGGAAGCGCGGGAACCCTATAGCCGCGATTTTGGAGAACCGTGGCTATAGGTCAGTAGCAGTAGCTTCATTTTCTAGTTGTGTTTATAAGACATTAATTATAATGGAATCAAATAATATAAGTTATAAGAGCATAACATTGGCATAAGATATAGATTTATGGAATACACAATAGCATAAAAATCATTTCCATAGTAGTTAAGGCTCATTGTCAAGGCTATCATAATGGAATGGGTTCACTCTCCAAACCATTATAAGAGTCAAGGTTCACTCCCAAGACTATCATAATAGAAAAAGTACCTTACTAAACTGTGTTCACACCCCATTACATTCCTTTTTATCTCGTGATATATTAATCTTTACATAATGAATTGTGGGAGATATAGGACCCACCCATATTTTTATAATGTAACCAACTTCCTTGGTTATAACATAACAATAATCCTTGGTTATAACATAACCACCCTCACATAATGAAAATCATATATATGTGTGTCATAAGATCATAAAACATTTATCATATCAGAACCCATGAAAAGAAATTGGATTCATAAACATTTCATCATAACATAACCTTTTGAAAATAAAATGGTTTCATAATCATTTCATCATTTCATAAAAGCATAACCCATAGAAAAATAAGTGGGTTTAATAAGTATTTTATCATTTTATAACCTATGTAAGATCAGTGGGTTTCATAAAAATCTTGTTATTATACACATAACCCGTATAGAAAAAATAATGATAATGGTATATTTGGATCATCACCCTAATAAAGCATAAGTAACATTAAAGGATGTCATCTTAGATGGAAAATAATTCTGAAAGATAACTTGGAACATTTCCTGAGGAGAATATCCTTTCAAATTAAAAAAACTTTTTAAAACATAAAAAAATTTCAAAATACTTTTATTTCAAAATAACCTTGGAAACTTATAAAGGAAACTTTAAAGATAATTTAAAACAATTCTTGAGGAAAATAAACTTTCTTTGAAAATAAATTCTTAAAACTAAAAATTCATAAAACATTTTGGAAATAATTTTCTTTCAAAATAAAATTTAAAGCTCATAAAGGAATATTTAAATATAATGAGTTCATCCTAATGGAATGAAATATTGTTCATGTCATACATTTTAAAACAAATATTCCTTTCACATTTTTGATAAAATCCAAATGAACATTGTTTAGAAAATGACATGAATATTATTTTCAAAACATTCTGTAAAAATAAAAACATGGGTAAAAATGTATTTAATAAATTATTTTGATAATTTTAATAATATTTTTGAAAAAAAATAGAAAACATGATTTTGGAAGAAAAAGGATTTTCAACCAGAGAGAAATAATGTCGATTTTTTTTAAAAACATTCTTTTCAGATATTGAGTACATAAAGAGAGAAAAATGAATGGAAAACATGTATTCTCAAGAAATAATTGTAGGAGAATAAAATTAATTAGTTTCTTTAGAAATATATCATAATATTTTATCATTGAAATCGTAATCCTAAACAATCCTCTTAAATAATGAGATTGTAACATCAAACTTTTACCACTTCACTATCTTTTGAATTGCATGCCC
Organism: Viscum album; assembly: GCA_963277665.1. NCBI lineage: Eukaryota > Viridiplantae > Streptophyta > Magnoliopsida > Santalales > Viscaceae > Viscum > Viscum album. The sequence goes on from OY728150.1 coordinate 1,599,181,105, forward strand.
CATTAAAGAATAACATAAAATGAAACTTTAAATATAATTAGAAGAATTATATTAATTATATAAAATTTGAAGGGTAAATATATACACCTAATAGAATAATATAGGCATATAACATAACTTATTTCCCAGATGAGGCAATTTGAGGCAAAAACCCCTTACCACATCGGTAACATTGAAAATATAAACCCCATGAAATAGATATAATTAAATGGATATTTATATCCCCATAATTTTCAGTATAAGAACCATAAAATACATTCATGGTAATTATATACATCACATAAAATAAATAGGTGGTTAATATGGCATGTGTCTCACAAAAGTAAAAAGTGAGGCGAAAATACCTTACCACTGTAGTAATATTTTGAATTGTAAGAACCATTGAAGCATAAAATCATATTAAACTCTAAATATCATAAAAATAACTATATTCATGATATAACATACCAATTGGGTGGTATATACACTAAAAAAATTAAATGAGCAGTGAATATGGCACATGTCTCCCTAAAATAAAAGAGAGACTAGAAATCTCTTACCTTAAGTCTCAACTTATTTCGTACATGTTTGAACCACATGTATAATAAATATAAGCTTATTATAAATATATTAAATAAAAATAATAATATGTATCAGACCATATATTATTTACTTATGACCTTTTATTACCTGTTTATCAACAATTCTTTGTTAAAATCACGTTTTGGGTAATAACTGCTTTGTTTTTCATGTATGTTTTGATTTTTTATTTTTGGTCCTATTACTTTGATCATAGTTAAATCATCTCAATAATTTTAAAAATTATATAAATATAATATATATTCATTATATATGTATTTATAGTAATCCATAAAATTTATAGATAGAAAGTGAAATACACCATTCATGGAGACGGTAGACCGTATGTACGCATGAACGTTGTTTCCATTTTATTTATAGATTAAAATAAAGGTAAATAATATATTAAAATTATATAATATTTTTTATTTTATATATATCACGTATTATTATTTAAAATTTTCCTTATTACCTTCCATGTAAGGCGTATGTGAAGAACGAATCACATTGCTTCATGAGACGGTAGTTTGTCATATACATGAATGAGGTTATCATATTCAAATGGAATGGAAAGTAAAAGGGTTTATATGATTTTATAATTAAATATTTTTAATAATATCATAAATATAATATATAAATATTAAATCCATCATTATATCCATCCTTGATAAGTGGTGATGGAAAATGAATAACATCAGTTCGCGAGGCAGTAGTCCACCGTACACACAAGTGATGATTTCGAATCCCATTTGATGGAATAGGAGATAGATATAAGTTATACCATTAAAATAATAAGATAAAAATATGTGTGATATACTGTTTTTATTATATCATCATAATTTAAGGAGTTATAAGAATAAGTAAAACAAAAACGCATAATTTAAAACTTTAGCTCTTCTTTGTAAAACCTCTTTAGGTTTAACCTAAATACTTCCTAGATTGGATTTATGACCAAGAAAATGATTATAGGATGAGGGTATGGAATTAAGGAATTTATTTTTTTATGTCTTGTCTAAACCAATGAGTTTTTTATGTATCAATAGGAGAGGAGAGGGGTGGCCTTTTATAAGTGAGGTGAGTGGAACACTTGTAATTTTTGAAAATAAAAAGGTGTACCCATTTTTTCCACATGACAAAAAGATATAAAATGGTAAAATATAGAAACATAGAGGTGATAAGGTCAAAATATTTCTATAAAATGGGTTTTTTAGAAGTTTATAATTCATTTTATCCTTTATATTTTTAGATTAACCCCCCGATAAACCTGTTTTAACCTTAACTACAGTAATTAAGTTTTACTATTTTTATTATCCATTATGGTAAAAAATTAAGTTGAAATTATTACATAATATAAATTATGATTATTAAAAATATGTAAAACATTTTTCCAAATTCGATCCACATAATTGGAAAAATTCAATTTAAAATTAATCTCATAAACGCGATGAAAAAATGGTTTTCCAAAGATAAAAGTTTCAAAAGTTTAAAAATATTTTATATAAAAGTTCAATATGAAATTTATTATAATGATATATATTGGATCCATAGATATATAATTTAACTAATTTTAATTTTAAAACCATCTTAAAATAATTTTTACATATTTAAATAAATGGCAATTCCTAATAAAAACTAATAATTTTCACTATTCATCAAAAAATTTATATTTTCAAAAAATTCTCAAAAATTCACTCCAAGATAATTTTGAAATTATGATTTCAAAAATAAAATTTATTTTTTAAAATAAATTTTCTAAAATTTAAAATTTTAATTTTAAAATAATTTCATAGAAAGGCGACAAAACTATTTTTTAGAAAAACACAGTTTTTAAGCATAAAATTGAATTTATTCTTATCTCTTATCTAGAAAATAAATAATATGAATATTAAAAATTTGATTGAATATATAAAATATAAATTTCATTAAAATAATTCACCAAAATTTATTTGTTTGATTTATTAAGGTAAAATACATTTGTGAACATAAAAATAGTTTTTTAGAAAAATATTTCCCTTTTTAAAATGGTTTTTATTTTCATTTCTAATTAATTAGTCTGCAAAGAATTAATTTTACATACATGTGTAAACCATATATTTTCATAATTTATTTAATCTTATTTATACCCATTATTCCAACATCTAGGTGATAACTATCATATTAAATAATAATATTTTAATAGTATGTCATGTTTCGTGAAAACTCAGTGTTGTGTGTAACATAAGATAAACTCAGTGTTTCATGTAACATAAAATATCAAAAAGATTAAATTTATTTGAAAAAGTATGTTTCACAAAATCTCAAGGTGTTACATTCTACCCCCCTTAAAATAAATTTCACCCTCAAAATTCATCACTCGGATAAAAAAGATAAGGATAATTCTACATCATTACATTCTCAAGTTCCCACATGGATTCCTCAAGCTGGGGTTTCACCACAAAACTTTTACCAAGTGAGTGGTCTAATTTCATATAAATTTCTCTGTATGATCTAAAATATTCACCAGTTTTTCCTCATAAGAAATATCGTGTTACAGTGGTATATCCTCTAGGTTCAGTACATGTGATGGATTAGGTATATACTTCCTCTAGATGGATACATTTAACACATCATAAAGTTAATAGAGATTCAGTGGAAGCACAAATAGATAGGATACCATCCCAATACGATCAAGAATTTAAAGGGGATCGATATACCTAGGATTTATCTTTCCTTTATAAAATAAGCACAATTTCATCCTTTGGTTTTTCTTCGATCAATTCCCACTTCATCTCTTAATCCAAGAAATGAAGATGAATTTTTTATACCTAAAGAACTAATGGGTCAAAAGATCAATAATAGAATGATAATTCATTCCTTCTATCTCTAGTTATCATCATAAAAAAATTGTTATCATTGTTTATACAATATTTATAAATCATCATATAGTGCATCAATACATCAATCTCTAAAACCTCATACAAATTTTAAATTAAACTATTCCATAAATGGTAAACCTTATGATCCTTCCAAAATTCAAAATTTATAAATAAAATCACTAAATTTCCAAAAACCAACTTATCATTAATACCCCAAATATCATTAAGTATCTTTTAATGGTCACATGCCAAATATGTGAATACCTTGGTCATATATTCTCTTGAAACATGGTAATAACCTAAATTAATATAAAACCTCAGTGAAAACATATATACTTCCTCATTACTTGAATAAAACCATAGATTATTAAATATATTCTATAACTCCAATAATGTTGTAAACTTTAACAATGATAATAGAAACCACTTTATCCACAAATCATTAATCAGTTCCAACGTCATCAATACTATTCAATTTACTTTATTCTTATTAATCACCTCTTTATCCAAACTAAATATAGTTATCTCAAAATCAGGAACATATTAAGGTTTATCTTCCCTTAATCGTGTGTTTTTTATAAAATATCACTTTGCCATTAAATTGATTTTCTAGTTCATTAATACCATTGAACATATTCTTTCAAATCCTTAATGAAAAACTTCTATAGAATAATCCTTATATATTTCACAATTCATATAATATAATTCTTTAATTCAAATACACAAACACTTCAATCATTCCACTTCATTCTCAAACCATTAACTAGGCCTCATCATCTTACTCGTTAATACATATTTCCTATAATATGAAATATGAATCATGTCTTAACATTCATCAACCTCAATTTAGTCATACTTCTCACATTTAACATAAAAAATACTATTAGAATAGACCATACCTTTCATATGTCATTTTTGGTATCTTTATAATCAGTAGTATAACCATTAATTTTACCACATTTTTTATTCTCTTCATGAGATTCCCCCTAGGAATTTTATTTTCATAATGACCATAATTTCCACATTTGAAATATTCAACCATCGATGATATCTTAGAGAGACACTTATTTTCATCCATTAATTCAACCAAACTTTTCATTTTTCCTCTAAAATTACTTACTTTATTCCCTTCTTCTCCACACATAAAACATCTTCTCATTCCTTTGAGGTGTTCCCTTTAGTTATTCTTCCCACTTTATTGACATATAGGCAACTGAATCTTCTTTCCTCCATGGTCTCCACCACCTGAACTCTCAATGAACTCTATCTTTCTCTTCTCTGGTGAGTCTAAGAGTTTGTTAAGGTGAAATTTGTTAATCATATATCATGATAACTGGTAAGTCATAATTACAATATCCTTCACTCCAGTCATCACACAATTTGGTTTCTCATCAATACATTGTCATTCACATTCAACATTAACCCAGTTCCTTCTAGTTCTCTTGACTAAAACCAAGAATCATAGTGTGAGAAACACTAATCATAATGGGATACCACATAATAATGAAAAAACACTTACAGGATACCTAAATCAAGACACCTTATTTTTAATCTATGACACATTAGGCTTAACCTGGGTCATTATTCAAATCCTTCATGGTGGTTTGTAATGATTTTGTTAATTACCAATGCATATTCCCTAGGTGTGTCAAACCAGATGTGTAGAAAGAATCATTTTCATGCACCAAGTGATGATAAAGTCTATATCAATGCTACCTTTTTAGAGTTATTTCCTACAAGTACCTTTGTATTAGAGCCACATCCAATTGTAGTATCCAAAAAGGGATGTAATTTCTTAGAAACCACTTGCTCTATACTTATTAAAAATTCTAGTAAATTTTCTTATAATTTGACTCATCATTAGAATTATCCTTAGATGTGTCCCTATACATATCCTTATAAATATCCCAAGGGGTATCACTAAAGTTTTATCATATTAGTTTCTAAAGGTTAACTAAACCTTCCTATGATACCAACTATAAAGACCTAAACTTCTCATACGTAAATATTAAATTATAGTAGAAGAATTTTCATTACATAATATAATGATCCATGCCAGAATCATTTAGGTCTGGTGCCTTTGGAAGCTTGGACACATAAACAATTGGTCTATAAGTGAGTTATGTCATCTCCCACTATGTTCTTCATAACTATCACCCTTATTAGACATATCATACATAATACCACTCATCATAACCTAGGAAAATGAAACATAATAAAGGGTGAGATCATATTCTCAGTAAGGTTAAACAAGGGAGATATCAACATATCATAAGCGTAAGGGTGTGAGAACATGAGAATAACATTTGAAAACCATACCCTGCATGTCATAGATCATAAAATTGAGTCATGACATAGATATTAGCATTTTATAAGGCATGAATCATAATGGAATCAAATAACATGATCAATGAGAGCATAAAATTTGAATAAGATATATATTTTTGGCATACATAAGCATAAAAAATCATTTTCATAGTATCCAAGGATCATTTACAAGGTTATCATAGTGGAATGGTTTCACTCTGCAAACTATCATAGTAGTCAAGGTTCACTCCCAAGACTATCATAGTGGACATATTACCTTAATAAACTGGGTTCACTCCTTATTTTAGTCCTATTTATCTCATGAGATATCAATATTTACCCAATGCATTGGAGAGAGAAATAGGGACCACCCATCTTTGTTATAACATAACCACCTTCTTTGGTTATAACATATCCATTGTACTTGTTTATAACATAATCACCATCACATAATGAAAATAATACATATGTGTTCCATGATATAATAAAATATTCATCATATCAAAACCCATGAAAAGATATAGGTTTCATAAATATTTCATCATAACATAACATGTTGAAAAGAAATAGGTTTCATAATCATTCCATCATTTCATCAAAGCATAACCCCTAAAAAAGGAATCATATTTCATAAGAATTTTACCATGGTATAACCTGCAGAAGAGAAATAGGTTTCATAATCATCTTTTCATAATAAACATAAAGCATCTAGATAATGAATAATAAAGTTATCCTTAGATCATATCTCAATTAAAGCATGAGTAATATTAAAGGATGTCATCTTAGATGGAAAATAATTTTGAAAGATCACTTGGAACATTTATTAAGGAAAATATCATTTCCACTTTAAAAAAACATTTTAAAACAAAATCATTTTCAAAATAATTTTCTTTTAAAATAACCTTGGAAACTTATAAATGAATCTTTAAATATCATTTAAAACGTTTCTTGAGGACAATAACCTTTCATTGAAAATCACTTTTTAAAACTAAAAAAACATAAAAAAATTGAAATATTTTTATTTGAAAATAAAATTTTAAACTTAGAAACGAATATTTAATAACAATGATTTAATAATAATATTGTAAAATACCATTCAATCTGTACACATTAAAACAAATATTCCTTTCATATTTTTAGTAAAATCCAAATGGGAATTGTTTGTAAAATGACATGAATGTTTGCTTAAAAAAATTTGTAAAAATTAAAACATGGTTAAAAATGTATTTAATAAAAATTTACATAATTTTAAAAAAAAATTGAAAAAAATTTTAGAAAACATTATTTTGGAAGAAAAAGGATTTTCAACCGAAGAGAGAAATAACGTTAATTTTTTGTAAAAAAAATTGAATCTTAAGTGCATAAAGAGAAGTAAATGAATAGAAAATATTTATTCTTAAGAAATAACTATAGAATAATAAAATTCATGAGTTTCTTAAGAAATAGATCATAATATTTCATCATTGAAAGCATAATCATAAACAATCTCATTAAACAATGAGATTGTAACATCAAACTTTTACCATTTTAGTATCTTTTGAATCGTAGGCCCCATTAAAGAGTAGAATCAAATGACATTTAATATCATGATATAACATTTCAATGTGGTAGTATATACACCTCATATAATAAGATAGGATCATAATATAACTTATGTCCCAAATAAGAAAATTTGAGACAAAAATCATTTACTGCATCAAAAACTTTGAAACTGTAAACCCCATGAAAGAGAGACCCTTAAATGTATATGTATATCCCAATAATTTTAAGGATAATAATCATAAAATACATTCATTCATATTATATACACTGCGTAAAAGAAATATGTGGTGAATATGGTATGTGTCTTACATAAGTAAAAAGTGAGATGAAAATCCCTTACCGTTTTAGTAATATTTTGAATCGTAAGACCCATTAAATAATAATTTCAAAATAAAATATAAATATCATTAAAATATGTCTATTCATTAAATAACATGTCAATGGGGTTGTATATACACCACACAAATTAAATGAGTGGTGAATAAGGTACATGTCTCCCTGAAATAAAAGAGAGACTATAAATATCTTACCTTAAATATTGACTTCATTTGCACACATTCAAACGTCCTATATAATAAATATAAGTTTATTATAAATCTATTATAGAAATATAATCATATTTATTTTACCATATTTTATTTAATTATGGATTTTTTTTACCCGTTTATCAACAATTCTTTGTTAAAATCATGTTTCGGGTAATAACTGCTTTGTTTTTCGTGTATGTTTTGATTTGTTAATTTTGAACCTATTACTTTGATCGTGGTTACATAATATCAAGAATATTAACCATTATATAAATATAAAATATATTCATTATATATGTATTTATATTAATCCATAAAATTTAGATATAGAAAGTGAAAGACATCGTTCATGGAGATGGTAGGTCATACATACGCTTGAATGATGTTTCCATTTTCTTGATGGATTATAAGAAAGAAAGGTAAATAATATATTAAAATTATATAATAATTTTATTTAATATATATCACATGTTTTTATTTAAACATTTACTCATTACCTTTCATGTAAAGTTTATTTTAATAATGAATTACATCGATTCGCGAGGTGATAGTTCATCGTACGCACAAACGACGTTATCGTATTCCCACATAATAAAAAGTAAGAGGGTATATGTGATATTATAATTCCATGAGTTTAATAATATAATAAATATAATATATAAAAAATAAATATATCATTATATACATCTTTGATAGGTGGTGATGGAAGATGAATAACATTGGTTCACGAGGAGGGAGTCTGTCGTATACACGAATGATGATTTCGTATCCCATTCGATGAAAGAGGAGATGGATATAAGTTATACCATTAAAATAATCACAAATAAGTATATGGTAGATAATATTGATATTATATCAGTATAATTTAAGTATATTTGAAGGGGTTATAAGAATAATTAAAACAAAACCGCATAGATTAAAACTTTACCTCTTCTTTGGACAACCTCTTTAGGTTTAACCTAAAGCCCTCCTAGATTGGATTTATAACCAAAAAAGGATTCTAGGATGAGGTTAAGGAAGTAATTAATTAATTTTTTTAGCTATTTTAAACCAATGGGTTTTTTAATTATGAATATAATAGAATATGGGGTGGCCTTTTATAAGTGAGGTGAGTGGCACACTTGTAATTTTTGAAAATAAAAAGGTGTACTCACATTTTTCACATGACACGAGGCTCCAAAATGGGTCATTATTGAATATTAGAGGTTATAAGTTTGAAATATAGACATAAAATGGGTTTTTATAAGATTTCATTTTTTCCCTTATCTTTTTAGCTTAACCCCTCGGTAAACCCATTTTAACCTTAACCACAGATATTAATTTTTACCGTTTTTAATATTAATTATGGTAATAAATTAAATCAAACATATTAGAAAATATAAATTATTATTATTAAAAATATGGAATTAATTTTATCAAATTCCATACATATAATTTGTAAATTTTAATTTAAAATAATTTTGATGTTTTTAAATGCTTTAAAATAAATGATAATTCTTAATAAAAACTAGTATTTTTCATTATTCATCAAAAAAAATTATCTTTTCAGAAAATTCTAAAAAATTAACTACATGATAATTTTGACATTATAATTTAAAAATTTAAGTTTATTTTTTCAAATAAATTTTCTAAAATTAAAAAAAAAATAAGTACGCAAAATGGTGATAGAAGAGTTTTTTAGAAAAATATTATTTTTAAGTGTAAAATTGGATTTATTCTTATAACTTATTTAGAAAAAAACATAAGATGAATGTTAAAATTTTTATTGAATATATAATATATATACATTTCATTAAAATCATTCACCAAGATTGATTTGTTTAATTTATTGAGTTAAAATGTATTTATGCACATAAAACTAGTTTTTTCAAAAAAAACATTTTCTTTGTTTTCAAAAGGTTTTTATTTTAATTTATAATTAATTAGTCACCAAAGAATTACTTTTATATACATGTGTAAACCATGTATTTTTATAATTTTGTTAATCCTATTCATACCCACCATTCCAACGGCTAGGTGGTAACTATCATATTAAATAATAATATTTTAATAGTATATCGCATTTTGTTATAACTTAGTATTGCATGTAATTCAAGCCAAACTCAGTGTTGTGTGTAACAAAAAATATCAGAAAGATTAAATTTATTTAAAAATATATATTTCACAAAATCTAGTCTTTATGGCTAGATCACTTAATAAATAACTTCACTAGTTATGGGTATACCCTCAACTAGTGGATGGATATAAAATGACTTCTTGGTCAATTAGGTTATATGTGGCATAAATTCACTAGTCAGGAAGACATGCATACCTATTTGGAATGGAACTTTACCTATTTTAGGATTACCTACCCAAGTACCTGGGGATTATCATGAAGTTTAATCATTCATTAATAAGGTATTTCATTAAATAATTTATAAAAAATTCCAAATTCTTCTTACAAATCATTTTTATAACCATTTCCATCACCCACATCAAAGGAATTAATCAAAAAAATTAATTTAATACAAATAAACTTACCAACTAGTATGATATATTTTATATAGAATTTTAAATTTTAAATTTTAAATACCATGAACCAAGGGTTCAAATTACAAAGGAAGAATATGAAACCACCTACTTATACCAATAAAAACATAAGTAATTGGGATGAATCCACTTGAATAGGGAGGTGAGGACCCTTAAATGGAAAGATGGAACCCTAAACATAAAAACTCACACTTATAAAATCTAGAAGCATGATCCCTAAGTTTTCATGACATTAGGATAAAATGATAGCCAAGGATAGGAGGAGAACAGAACCAAGGGAGATAAGATAAAACACTTACCAAGGGTTTTCCTTGAAGCAGCTAAGCAAAATCCCATAAAAACGACCAAGGAAGAGGTGGAGAGGGAATTCACGGTATAGGAGGGAGTTGGGGTCTAGTGGGAGAGAATAAGAGGGTTTGGGGGTGTTTATTTTGACTAGTGTCAATCATGTAATTTTAATATATTTTATTTTATTACCAGTAGAATAGGTCACGACACAAACCAATTTCCCTAATAACTGGTCTTCTGTCCATGAAGGGTCACAATGTAACCACCCAAGATCACGATGCATCCCAGCTACCCAAAACAATAGGCAGCCTACCTAAGTTACATTGAGATGTGAACCTAGATTCATGGTGTGACTGGTCTGTAATCCAAAATTGCAGACCTGGGGATGGCCCGGTCGCATATCAATGAGTCTGTAGCTCAAAACTATAGACCTACTAAATCACCCAAACATCTCTAAAATTAAGGTACTAGGAACACAGAAAAAACCCTAAAAATGGGTTTTTAAAATTTATCACTGATGATTGACATGAACTCATCAACATCGGGAAATTACTTCCCGATATAAGCCAAGGATATCATGTGAAGAATATTAAGAACAAAATTAGAACTATAAAATTCTTAGTTTAGATTAGAAGTCCTACTTGGCATCTGCTCATCATCAGTGATCACTACTTGAAGAATCTTAATCATAATTCCTCTAAATCATTCACACACACTTCAAAAATATGTGGAAGCACCAATCATCGAAATTCAGGTGCTAGCACGGAGTTCTGACAATGCCTTTGACACTTCAACAATCATCGCATCATCTTGCTTGCATTGCATAAGAGATGGGTCAATCTGAGCTCCTAGATCTAGAGCCTCTCTCTCTAGAATGTATTAGATAGAGATTAAGAGAGAGAGAGATAGAGGCTATGAATAGTATATGTAAAATCCCTCTCATCTTCTATTTATAGGGTGTTAAAGATTATCCGGTATAGCCTCCCCAGCCCTCAGATAATTAACACTCTATAAACAACATATTATGACTACTATACTGAGTCATAAATATTATTATAACTTTCCTATAACATAATAAATATATTATGTGGTAATAATTGATTCATTAACTTGACTCTTCATTCCCGTAAATATTAAATGAATCTTGAATATTTTTAAACTTTTATTCATTTAATTAATATATTCATATAAGTACTTTAAAACTTGTATATGCATTTAATAAATAAATTCAATGCCAATTATTCTTAACTTGAATAATGTGAATTTATTTATTTCTTCAGTGATTCTATCTCCTTGGACAAATCCCGGACCCCAATGGTGGGTCCCACCATTTCCAATATACCTATTCAACTGTATAGGGCATATTCTTGAATATGCTATTGTGTGTGACCCTCTAGGCCCTTATCTCGATAGTAGTGAATATTATTCATAGACCAAGAGCGGGATCTAGTAACCCATCATGGCCCCTAAAGATATAAGGAGTGTCACAACAGTGACAACCAATCTACGAACATGCACTGTATAATATAATCTCTTTATATTTAAATATCTCATAAAGTAGGATGCACATCCGTGTCATCGTCCATTTCTTGCTTTATTATTTGTTGATCTAACTAGATGGATTTACCCTCAACTTCCATTTCCATGGTCTTATGAAGGTACTACCATCCTAATCAACATGGACCAAGATATATTACTTCCTTAACCTGGAAGTGATAAATCATTTCTTGACCATTCAACCAATGTCATACCACTAATGATGCACCCAACACAAGCTACCTTGTCACGATTTAATTATCATGGTTTTTTTCTTGCATTAAAGTATGTTATCAAATGACACACATGGGTAATGATCTCAAGTCAAGAGACCAATACACATGTCTATAGATAGGAACAACCAATGACACCTGAAACATGCGGTGTTCATATTGGCAGTTATGTCCTCATGGTCTCACTACTAGAGATCACTAAGTACGAACTTCATGAGAAGAAGTCTCAATGCTCACCTGATAGTCAAACATTTGTTGTGTCCAGTGAGTAAGATGTATCTAGGCCATATGTCCTTTGTTTAAGATTAATGTCATATTATCTTAAGGTTCTCATTATATTCTGGGATCTATTATAACCTTTTGATGTGATAATTAATCACTACCACAAAATGGGGCAAGGGAAGCACTGCCTTTTATCAGTGCTAAGCAGAAAGCGCTGATAAAGGGGTGGGCCTTTATCAGTGCTATTATTAGCGCTGATAAAATTTTTATTATTAATTTATATAAAATTATTATATTTATATTCAAAAATAATGTTTATTTGTATAAATTAAATAAAAAACAAATGTTTATAATTAATATATATTTTTTAATAATTCAAAAATATATATATAATTTTTTAATTGAAAAAATTATTTCTAGGATTATAATTAAATATATATATATATAATTAAATAATTATAAGATTATAATAAATTACATTAAATAATAAATATAGTTATTATATTTATTATATTTATTATATATTTATTAGATTTATTATATTTATTGAATTAATTCATTGTATTTATTATATTTGTTATATTTAATATATTTATTTTATTTATTTTATTTATAAATATATAATACTTTTTAATATATATATTTATAATTAAAATTATTGAATATATGTGTGTTTTCCAATGAATTTGGTAAACAAATATATTGATCATGCATATATGTTATGTATCATATGCATGAATGTTCACTTATACATTACATCTCGTTCTCCATTGATGTGGTATATTGATTAATTCATAATTTTACCCATATGAACTATATATGTTCTAAAAACGTACTTATAAAATTACATTAAATATATTTTAATAATAAATATATTTTATTATATTTTTAATGATATATATAAATACTTTTCAAATAAATTTGTAATTATAATTTTATTAATATATATATATATATATATTAACAATTATATACCAATATTTATAAATATATACTATTTATAGTTATAATTATTAATAAATAAATATATATTTATCCTATATATCATTTTAAATAAATATATAATAATATAAATAAATTATTAAAATTATACATTTATCAACACTATAATTTTAGCGCTGATAAATAAGTATTTTATCAATGCTTTTTAGCTCTAATAAAGATAGACTTTATCAACACTAAAAAAGTGCTGATAAAGGTATGTTTCATCAGTACTTTTTATTTTAGCATTGATAAAACATAACTTTATCAACACTTTTAACTAGTGCTGATAAATGTTCCAGTGATTTTTATAAAAGAACCCTAACAGAATCCTCCTCCCTCACACCCTTTCAAGCCTTCGCGGAAACTGAACCCTATGTCGTCGACCCCTCCTCCACCGTGACACCTCCTCCTCCTCCTCCTCCTTCGTCGTCGTTGCCTTCTCCTCCTCCTCTTCCACAACCATCCTCCTCCTCCTCCACCACTGTTACCTTCTCCTCCGCCGTCATCGTGACCCCTCCTATATCGCAACCCTTCTCCTCCTCCTCCTTCATTGTCGTTGCCTCCTCCTCCTCCTCCTCCTCTGGTCACCGACTCATCCTCCTCTGTCATCATCGTCTCCTCCTCCTCCTCCGCCACCGCCATCTCCTACTCTTCATTACACAACCCCCTTGTCCATGTGACTTTCTCTAGCACACCCTCCTCATCCAACGACCATCCTAGAAGCCTCCTCTACAGTGCTGGGATTCCCCCCAGTGAGTCTCTTATGTAATTAATTTTTACTCTTCTGCATTAGAAAGGCAGTTGGTGTGCAGAGGTAGTCTTTAGGTCACCGTGAAAGCACTGGATACTAGTGTGCATGTGTTTTTTATGAAATATAGATGCCTTTTGGAATCCTAGAGGTTGTTTTTGTTTGGTGATGATTAGAGTCTGAGAGAATATTTTGAGCTAGAGATAGATGTTGTAGTCTAGGAAGGATTCTATTGGTTGCGCACTGGTTCTTAGGTGATAGCATAATGGCTATTTTAATCGGGTTGGTGTTTGACTGTGGAATCACATCAGGGGTCATATTAGACCATGATATATTAAGATGAGCATGGGATTCCCCCAACAAGAAAGGAATCATGCTCTAGTTCTTAATGGAATATTGGTGGTGGAAGTCGAGAATTATTTAGGTTGGTTATCTGGGGTTTTAATTGTAAAATGACATAAGATGTTTAGTTTAGACTATGATGTGTATTCTTGGTAGGTTTTTGGATTCCTTCAGAGTTAGTAATTTAGATTATAAAGTGAAATAACATGTTAGTGGTTGTCATCCCTTTTGAGGTAGTCTAGGTGGAGGATTTTTGACTTATGCTATCATGTGATGTTATATGTAATGATTTGACACGTGCATTGATTATTTAATATTTTTTTTGATGGGAATTTTTTAGAGCTATCTGAGGCTTTACAAGGAAAATATTTGTGTTTAGGTTGTACTTGGATGGTGGAGGTGTATCTGTGGAGTTTAGAAATTTGGGAATGAAGTAAAAGAACAACATTGTACTATAATTCTCATGTTTGGTTGGGTAATTTTCATTGTAATTGGAACTAGTTGTGTCATTAAAAACTTGAAAATGGATTTTGGTAAGAAATTGTGTTGGTGGGAGGCACCATGGATCGAAATTAGCTTTCATGAGTTAAGTATTATGGTGGGGAGGGTCTTAGACTGGGTGATTGACTAAACATTGACATGATGTTTTATCAATATGGGAAAGCTTAAGTAAGTACCACCTCATCATCTCAGTGATGGTTATGAGCTTTAGCTCAGGATCAGGTGGAATTGTGTCTTCTATTGGGTGCTACGATTTGAAAACATGTTGGGAGTTTAGGAATATAATGTGTTTGTTTGACTCCAAATAGATAACTGATAGTGATGATTCAATAGTATTACCACTAGTACATATTGAGGATGATAAGAATAATGGTGGAGAGTTTGTAATGCCTCATCCATATTAGCGTTTGAATTTTCAGGAGGAGATGGAATTTTTTTTAAATTAGTGGACAAACCATTTTTAAAAATGAGGGTTGGATATAGAACATGGAAGTTTGTACATCTTAAAGGATTTTTTATATATAGTTTGAGGCACAATATGTGTATTAGGTTCTTAAACAAGTCACAGAAGCTTTAGGAGTTGAAATTCTGGTTTTGGGGGTAGCAGCCTAGGGATCATGGTTTGCACATGATTAGTGATAACCATGCACCACAATAGTGAATATTGGTTTGCATAGGCACACAGATTGTTTAAATCATGTGAGGGGCCTTAGAAAACCATAAAAATTTAATTAATAAATTTTAAAGGAATTTCTCATGGTTTTCGCACTGTTTGTTAAACCATGTGCATTCCCCTCTGAACCTTTTATGTTTTACTATATTTTTTCCATTTTCTCATCCAGAACCCCTCTATGCTATGCCACCCTCCCCCTCCTCTCCTCTTGGGTGGTTATCCCTCACTCGGTGTATGTTTCATCTTTTATCACTTGTATTGGAGAGCCTAGGATAATTTTACCTCTCTTATTCCTTCTATTTTAGTTTTATTTCATTTTCATACAGTGTTCCACTTGGTTAAGCTAATATGACCTATTTTTTTACATTTTTCTAGTTTCTCATTTTCACCCATTTTAGGCTGAATCAGAGGATGATATTTGGTGTGTGAGGGCTTAGAGGTTATGGTGTAGTGATTACCAATTCATCATAGTCCCTTTCCCCTAGATTATATGATCTCATTGTTGACCATGCATGTGGATTCTAGATGTGTTTTTACTAAGAACCATTATAGTGTGGCCATCTCCTTTATGTCATAGTTCTTTCTCATTTGGGACCCATTGTGGCATGGCCCTATGTGTTGTGTTGTGATGCATGTTTTCCCATATTTCCTATGTGTTGTGTTGTGATGCATGTCTTGTTCTCCCTTATATTTAGGTCCTTTTCTATTAAGTCCATTTGATGTTTGGATGCTTGATGCACCTATTCTTATTGAACCTCATGATGGAATAACACAACCGACCTAAATATAATTACTTAAACCAACCTCATTATAATAAAAAATATACAATTAATATTTAAACATACTTCCACATCATCATTTCCATCAACATCTTCACATCATCCCCCCCCCCCAAGCTTATCATATACACATTCCACATCACTTGTAACTATATGATGAATGAAACCAAACCTATTAAGATTCAATGAGGTTTGTAAGATATTTCCTATATATTTTTCCATAGGTTATGAATTCATCACATAATTTTTAATCACTTATTAGTTTCTGATGTCTACTTCACACACTAGGTTCGACAAACATTACTACCATAAAAATGAGTAAATCCTTAGTAGTGACTACTCTATTGTCTAATATATAAAAGATTTATCAGATATGATATTGTCAGGACCCACCCCCATAGGAACTCCAGTGGAGTTGGGAATATATTATTGTCTGACCCCCCCCCCAATCCTATATTTAAATGTACATGGGTCAGTTACAAATGGAAATGTAATGATATAGCCTAGGCTGGTATTATAACCAACAACTGACCTGACTTTCCACTAACCTAAGAGGCGTTCATGATCCCTATGGGATAGCAATGAACACCTAGGAAAAAGATGAAATTATTGTGGAATATTTTACCCCTAAATTAGAGTAAATTAAAAATTATCTTTCTCTTGAAAACCATACATGTTCCATTCATAAGTTGAACATCTAGGAAAATAGTAGATACGCACAAAATAAATAAACTAGAAGCAGATATCATAGATGAAAAATAAAATCCCACTATTGACCAATAAATTTTTTTAACTAGACATGTTCTAATCCTAAATCTAATTAGACCTATTTTGGATAGGTATAGCATATGAGTTCTCATTTTATGTTTTCTTTTCAGTTGGAAATCTCCTCTGTCACGTACCTCTCCTCTGCCTCGAACGCACCTTCGCCTCGTGCTAAATGACACCTTCACAGTGAGTTTTCTCCTCTTACTCATTGGTTTCCTCTTATTCTCATGTTATTACTATTTTATGTTTATGGTTATGTTGTGAATTGTACGGGCTAAACGCCTTACTGAAAATCATGGTCGTTGGTGGTCCTTGTTTGCGCACTAAATTAATTGCATGTTGGTTGGTTCCTGTTGAACATTTGAATATAGAAATTGGTAATTTACATATACTTGGATAATGAATGAATGCCCTAGGATGATAAAACTTTTGTGATAACCCCTGAATTAACAAGCGTAATTGAATATGGAATTCTTTGTAAAATCTGAAATTGTGTTTGTTTGGTTTTTATGGTGTTGTGATTGTGAGCACGATTGTGTGTTTGTATGGTGTTGTGGTTTTTGGAATGATTGGTATGCCATTTGGTTTCCATTTTGTAGTTCCTACACCATTTAATATCATTCCAAACCTTACCCATTTCAATGGAACCACCACTTTGTTACTAGTGCAATTCCACTGAATCTGAGAAAACCACTTCACTAGAGGACTCTATGGAACACTTTATGGACACCCTAATCAAATAACCATAACAACACATTTAATGAATAATTCCACTTGCAAGCACTCTATGGTAAATCATACCATCTATTTGTTTAATACCATAGTTCTTGACTCAAGACATTATGTTTCTAGAGAAACACTAAAAAACCAATTTACAATAATGCATATAGATCACATGTGGGATACTAAAACATTATAGTACAAGGGATTCTCATTGCTAGTTCCATTGATCATGTGGTTGGGAAGATGGGTGTGATCTACTTTGGTCCTAAGTAATCCATGGAGAGGTAAGGGTATTGTTTACCATAGCTAGTTCCAATGATTATAGTTGGATGATGACCCTAGTTGAACATTTTTTGTGTAATTATTTTGTTTAATATTAATATTACTAAATCAAATAGGATGAATATGAATAAAGAATGGATAAATGTCAATTAGTTGAAAAAAGGGTATGAATATGGCATAAAAGAGTTTATCAAGTTTGAAAAAGATCATGCATATGACCATTCTCAAATCCTTTGTATGTGTTTATGTTGTTGTTATTCAAGACAAATTAGTCTAGAGGAGTTGGAAGAAAACTCGATTTGTCACGGAATAGATCGAAGTTATACATGTTGGAATAAACACAGGGAAAAACGAATGTAGGTAGTGGCTGGGATAGCACTGCGTTTTATAGACCATATGATATGATTACAAGCGTGAACAATGAAGACGACTGTATAGAGGATGTGATTACAGATGTGAATTGTGATGAAGATCATATTGAGGAAATGACAAGGACAGTTGAAGATGAACTTCGTGATTTCCCAAAATTGTTTGAGAAATTAAAGATTTGTGCAAAGACGTCATTGTATGCTGGTTTCATTAAATATACAACATTGTCATCCATACTGAAACTATATAATTTGAAAGTAGGCAATGGGTGGAGTGACGCCAATTTTATGGAACTACTTGCTCTCCTGGATGGCATGCTCCTAGAATATAATGAGCTCCTAAGCCAAACATACAATTCCAAAAAAATGCTACGCTTGATGGGTATGATCTCTGAAAGAATGCACACCTGCCTGAATGATTGTGTACTGTTTAGCAAGGACAAAAAAATCACTTAAAGAATGCCCTAAGTGTGGTGATTCTCAATACAAGAAAGATGAATCTAGTCATATGAAATTTGTATGGTACTTTCGAATCATTCCAAGGTTTAGGTGCCTATATGGAAGTGAGAAGACTATAGGACAATGGAAATGGCATGTAGATACAATAATTAAAGATGGGAAACTATGTCACCCAGAAGACTCTCCTCAGTGGAAGAGAACTGATCATGAGTATCCTTAATTTGGAAATGAGCCGAGAAACCTTCATCCTACATTATCTACAGATAGAGTGAATCCTTTTGGTTTTCAAAGAAGCACTCATGATACATGGCCAGTTATGTTGGTAAATTATAACTTACCCTTGTGGTTATGTATGAAACAAAAATAAATCATGTTATCTATGCTTATATCAGGACCAAAACAATTGGGTAATGATATTGATGTTTATTTGGATCCATTGATCGAGGATTTGAAATTATTGTGGGATTCAGTTGTTACGTTGTACGATGATTACAAAAATGAAGATTTCACTTTGAGAGCCATATTTTATAGGATGATAAATGACTTTCCTACTTATGGAAATTTTTCAGGATATAGAATTAAAGGAACTCAAGGTTTTCCTATTTTAAAACAAGGTATACAGGCAATTAAGTTGAAACATTCAGCGAAAATCATGTTTCTAGGACATCGCATATTTTTACCCCTCCAATGGCCCGGAGGCCTTCATTTTTTATTGATTTTGATAATCCGCCTTTAAAGGGGTGATTTGAAACCCTTAAAAATACCATAGGCATAAGTATTACATGTCCCATATGCCTTAGAGGAATTCATTGTTTGTAGGCTTCAAACATTACATACAACCCAGACTAAGTACTTAAAACTACTCCTCCCCGGCATCTTCGTCGTGAAATCAGCTCTCCACCTTCGCATGGCTGTTTGGCTAGGCTTTCCCATGCATGCACAGGATTTTCCCGATGTCAGGTGTCATACCCTCTCATTCTTGCAATCTGTTTAGCTTATGCTATGGTGAACACCCCTTGCTCATCCTCCTTATAGAACTTGTTCCTTGTAGGTTGTCTGGTTTGCATCTTCACTTAATGTGGCCCGAGGGCCTTAAGGTGGCCCGAAGGCCTTGAGGTGGCCTGAAGGCCTTGAGGTGACCCAAAGTCCTTACTAACCCAAAGGCATGGGTGGCCTGAAGTCCTTAAAGGACTCGGGGACCAAATTGGTGGCCCGAAGGCCCAAAAAAGGGAATATTCCTGGCTGCTATAGTGTCAAATAGTATCTGATATAGTTCCCACTACAGTACCTACTACAGTACCCAGAAATTATGAATCCACCTGGATTTGATCCTGGGTCACCTGGATGCACTTAAGGAGTCCTCACCAACTGGGATGAGGCTCATGTGCATAGATTTCTACCCCGAAGGCATAAGTATCGATCTTGGATGACATCATTCAATGGAAGTCCATAAGAATGTACAATATCATCTCCACTAACAGGTGATCAATTATTTGAGAAAGTAAAATATGTGGACACTACTTTTGGTAAAATGTTTTCAAAAAACCTTACGAAAACCAGTTGGAAAAAGAGATCAGTTTTTTTTAATTACCATACTGGAATTGTCTATATATCAAACATTTTCTTGATGTTATGCATGTTGAAAAAAATGTATGTGATAGTTTCATTGGCACGTTGCTAAATGCACCCAGAAAAACAAAGGATGGAATTAAGTCTAGGTTGGAAATGGTTGAGATTGAAATGTTCTTCTGGCTGACATTCTTTGATATGATGGTTCATTTGATGGTTCACTTGGTGAGAGAGATTTGACTATGTGGTCTTGTATATTATAGATGGATGTTCCCCATTGAACGGTATGTGAAGATTTTGAAAGGGTATGTCAAAAATCAAAGTTGACCAGAGTGTTGTATTAAATAGCGATATATTGTTGAGTAATTTGTTGAATTCTGTACCGAATACATGTCTAGTGTGGAAATCATTGGCCTACTGAAATCTCATTACACTAGGCGGCTTGAGAGTGAAGGAATTTCTGGAAGAGAGGTTGTCACAATCAATATTACAGATCGGGAGCAGACCCGCCTTTATATTTTGCATAACAGTTTCGATGTTGGCCCATATGTTCAAACCCAAAAAGAAATTATTAGGCATTTGAATCCATCTAGGTCTAAAAATGGATATTAGATACACATAATAGGCGGTTTATAGGATGGTTTCATGACCATATTTTTAAGAAGTCGGATGAAAATCTAGACTCAATTTTAGAACGAATTTGATGGCTATCCAGAAGACCAAGTGTGTATGTCTTATCTTACAATGCTTATATAGTTAATGGTTATACATTCTATACTAATGAACATGATGAAGATAGTACCATGCATAATAGTGGGGTTACACTTGTGGCTTAAGCAATGCATGTTTCTGGTACTAAGGACAAAAATCCAATTTATGCGAATATGTCATAATTTGGCATCATCAAATAAATATGGGACTTGGATTATACGAAATTACAAGTGATGATTTTTTAATGCAAGTGGGTTGATAACAGGAGTGCTATTAAAATAGATGAATTGGGATTTGTGAAAGTTGATTTCACTAAGGAAGGGTAGAAAAACGAATCGTTTATAATGGAATCACAGGTAGTACGAGTATTTTATGTTCCAGATCCCACAAACTGAAACTGGTCAATTGTTATTTTATTGACCAAAACAACTGAAGGGTCGGATGAAAATTCAATAGAGGATGACTCTTTCATTAGTACTTCACAATAATTTTGTTGTGGTCCCAATATATAAAGCGTTTTGTATGTCATAGGAGACCACAATTAAGGGATTTACATAGTCGATAGAGGGGTCAAATATATTCATCCTTTAATAAAATAAAGAGAGTTCAATAATCATGTTATTTTTTATTGTAATATACATTGTGTTAACTTATGTTATTATCTATTCGCTGCTACTTTTATGTAATCTAAATTAAATGTTAAACCACTTCTGTAGATAATTAACGACTTCTGCACCTGCTAATGTGCCCTATATCGAGGCACAATAGGTCTCTCAACCTGCTGTTGCTGGTCCCAGTGCAGAGGAACAACAGGTTTCTCAACCTGTTGTTGCGGGTCCCAGTGTTGAGGTACAATAGGTTTCTCAACCTGTTGCTACTAGTCCTAGTGTCGATGATAGTGCTCTAGAGGAACATAATGATGATTCTAAAACTAAGAAAATGGTAGGCAATGAAACCCTAACGGTGCAAAAAAAACAAGAGTGTCATAGTTTGACAGTGTTAGCCAAAATCCTTAAGGCAAAAGAAAAAGGCATCAAATTTGAGGTGGGATGGAATAATCATGGCCAACATGTTAACCCCAACAAAGCCATCTTTAGTAGCTACATTGGAATCGTCACTCGGCAACGCGTGTCGATTGATGTACATTCGTGACACCATGTTGTCACCGGGATTAAGACACTAATGTGGGAAGAGATTATGGAAACATTATGATATCATTTCTTTAATTTATTAAAATAAAATAAAAAACTAAAACATTGACTTACTCTATATCATCCATTGTAGAGTGCGTTTATAGTAGATGTCTTGCACAAGGAATGTGTATTAAGAGTTATAGGAATGATTCATAGAGGATTCCACACAATTTTAATGAAATACACTACCACAAAAACAGTTTTTCGCAGCGCCCCCCTTTATCAGCGCTTGCTTAGTAGCGCTGATAAAGGGCCCCCCTTTATCAGCGCTTGCTTAATAGCGCTGATAAAGGGGGGCCTTTATCAGCGCTTTTTTAGCGCTGATAAAGGGTCGACCTCAAAAAAAAATTAAAAATATATTAATATATAAATATATTTATATAGTTATATTGTTATATAAATATAATATATAATTTTTAAATATATTTTAGATAAGTATAAATGTACATTTACACTTATTATACTTAATATTTAAGATATTTAGTGAAAATGAATTCTTAAAAAATTAAAAAAATATTTTTAATTAATATTTTGATAATAATTATGGAGTAATAGTCATTTAATAACAATTTGAGGACTAAAAAAACTAAAAAAATTTAAAAAAGATCCAAAATATGTTGAAAACGCAACTCAAACTTCAAACGGCCATAACTTTTGATCCGGGTGTCCGTTTGAGCTCTACCACATATCAAATCGAAGCCTGCGACGAGCTCTACGTCGCTGTGACCCGGGAGAACCCCAGTCAAGCGTTTTTCGAGGCCAAAAGAGGCCGAGAATGCCTCCAAAACTGAGTTTTTTTTCGGGGTACCCAGATTTTTTAACATTTTGTGGATTTTCAAACTCGTTTAAGGGGGTATTGTTGGCTTTTCTTGGTGGGGACTAAATTTATTCCAAGGTATTACATTCATATTGATATTATGTCTTTTAAATTTCATCCTTTTTTATAATGAACTGCTATTTATAATCAAATATATAACTATATGTACATATTTTTTATATATTCGCACCTAAAAATTAATTTTTTTAAATAAATAATTAAACATATTTACATATAAAATATATTAGCTTTATCTAAATAGTAACTAATATCCATTTTATTTAAAATACCAATATATGAATATTTATATACCTATATATTAATCTAACTATATATATATATTAATCTAACTATATATATATTAATCTAATAACTATATATATATTAATATAACTACATATATATATATTAGTATTACTATAAATATATATATTAATATCACCATAAATATATATATTAATATCACTATATATATATTAATATAACTATATAAATATATATTCATATAACTATATATATGTTAATATAACTATATATATGTTAATATAACTATATATATGTTAATATAACTATATATATGTTAATATAACTATATATTAATATAAATATATATTACTATATGAATAAATATAACTAAATATATATATATATATAGATATAGATATATATTAATACCACTATATATATATATATTAATATTACTATATATATTATAATATAACTATATATATATTAATATAAATATATATTACTATACGAATAAATATAACTAAATATATAAATATATATATATAGAGATATCATGAATTGGAAAGCAAATCAAAATAGAGTAGTGGTAAGGGCTTAGGCGCGCAGGGGGGAGGTCTCGAGTTCAAATCCTGGTGAAGGTAGGGGTGCGCGCGCATGGGGAATATTGGAGCAAGCACTGTTAAAGGGTGGAGGGGGTGCGTGGGGTGTTGTATAGGGGCCAAAAAGCGCTGTAAAAGGGGGGTTTCAAGCGCTATAAAAGCCCCCCCCTGATTGGCAGTATTTTTTAAAATTTTTAAATTTTTTTAAAATTTTTTAAAATTTTTTTAATTTTTTTTAACTTTTATCAGTGCTTTTTTAAAAGTTATGATAAAAGGGTCCTTTATCAGCGCTAAAACGAGAGCGCTGATAAAGGAAGCGCTGATATAGGATCCCTTTATCAGCGCTAAAAAAAAGCACTGATAAAGGGGTACTTTTATCAGTGCTTTTTTTTTAGCGCTGATAAAAGACCCCTTTTATCAGCGCTTTTTTTTAGCGCTGATAAAGGGGTCATATATCAGCGCTTTTCGGAGCACTGATAAAGGGGACCCCCCCCCCCCCCCCCTTTATCTACGCTGGCTTTATCAGCGCTTTTCTAGTGCTGATAAAGGCCATTTTTAGCGCTGATAAAGGCCGTGTTTGTAGTAGTGATATCATCTTAAAGATGCTAAAGGGAAAATCAAGCTTCACCCACCTCCTCTTTATGCACACTTGATATCCCAAAGAGCACGGGATGCATTTAGCAGTCATCGTGCAAAGCAGACTTTTCAGGTACATTGTGTCCGGTAATACATTGTTTGACGTTGCTTGTATTCATCACTTTAATTGACAGTGTTTTATTTATGAAATAGCAACTGAGTGCTGAAAATAAGGAATGGGTATCAAAACCACCATACCCCTACTGTAAAGCAAGGATGGGGTACACTTTACCTAAGAAAAAATTGCTTCGTATTTTAAATCTACCGTAATACTTTTATGTGACAAAAAACAACACCATAACCATGTTCCTCTGTTTATATGAATATTGATGAATTGAAATCGAAAGCCACTTCCATCCCATGCCATGTGCTATGGAAGGAGGCTTGTGTAAATAAAGAGGGGATACTGATAGATGAAAACACACAAAAAGTGTGAGAAACATGTGTAAGTATGACATAATATAATTTTTTTTTCTTTAAATCGCTATTACGTAACAATGATTACTTATTTTCCTATATTTTCTATCTGACATAGTTACAAGAATCAACAACACCTGCACCAGATACAAACATACTTTCAGCGGCCTTGAAGCAGCCAGAATAGTATGGACACATCAGAGGTGCGGGTTTTGGGGTGACACCCTAAACATATTTTCAGAAAGGAAAACAAGTGGAGGATCAAATCGAGGAAATGAAAAAGATGAATGAAACATTAGATATTTTTCAAGAAGAATTACAATGCTAGAGAGATCTGATATCAAGTTTTATGGGGGGAGGAAAAGTGAAGAAACAACTCAAGAACAACCTGTGCGTGAAGATACCACCCCACCCCCCACTAGTTTTGAGGCGAGCCATTCCCCTAAAACACCTGAATTAGCTAAGGTAATCAATGTTCTAATAATTGTTTCTATGAAATGTGAATCACATATAAACTGATACCTTTATTGTACTGATATTATATAGGGTGAAAATGACTGTGATTTATATCTATCAACTCCCACCTATCACCTTATAGCAAGGGATATAGTGTTCAATATGCAGAACGACATTATACAAAACAGACCACCTACAACAGATCATGTCAGAGTGTCGATTAACGTAGCTCATGAGCCAAGTGTCGAGCTACCTATTCCAAATGACGACAATGACATTCATATAGTCGAACAAGCTGTTGGAACATTCATCGCATGGTTGTCAATTATTGTAAAAAAACATGTCGACAAGGATTTATTCATTTCCAATTTATTTTTCAAGATGAACCTTTAACATTTAATGAAAAAAGGTCTAAATAGATGAATGTTATTATAGAATTAAAAAGAGAAGGGGGTGAAATGAAAGATCGAATCAAAGTTATCTCAAGGATCAACCAACTGATTGAAATGATCTACTGAGATCACCTTCACCCCGCCCATTCTATATCCACATTTAATATCATTGCAGGCTCATGTGGATACAAAGTTGATAGACGACAATACTCACACAGTTAATTTTGAAAAAAAAATATGTACAGAGAAGAAAAATCAGATTTTATTAGTGCTGAAAATGTAAATGAAATCCTCAAGTATGAATGTCTAGGCACCTTAGTTGTAAATGTATACATGAGGTATGTTTTCATGATTTGATTTTATAAAAGATTATATACTATGATAATTATGACTAAATACATTTCATATTTTTCACAGGCATATATATGAAAAACAATTGAAGGGATTTCCCCATGAACAAAAATTTGGACTTGTTAGTCCTCACATCACCTCTTCAAAAGAAGAAATAAATTTCGATAAAGAGGGTGAAATAATGTCATCCCTACTCAAATCGTTTGAAAACAAAATTACGGATGACAGACTCTTTTTAATACCAACGATGCAGGGGAAAAACTCTAAAATTTAATCATATCAACTATATTTTCATTTCTTTCATTACTTATTCTTTTTTGTATTTTTAGGCAACATTGAATGCTAATTGCGGTCAATTTGGATACTCCAAAGATTTATTTTCTAGATTCAATGCATGGATATCCAACAAACTAACCATGCATGATGGTGTTTGTCAATTTTTAATACACTTGATCCAACATTTTAGAACTAAATATCTAGTTATATAATTTATATTATATTTTAATGAGGATTATGTTATGATAGGGCGGTGCATCAATATCGTCTACATCATGGAATGAATCTAGGTCCTAAGGATAATAACACCCATGAGATCTACAACTGGACAAGTATCCTAGTATATATAATAATATTTCACTATCCAAACACATATCATAACAAATTACTTATTTTTCTCGATGTTTATACAGTTTCCAAAAAAACAAACGTAAAGGACTATGGTTATTATGTTTTTAAATTTATGAAAGAGATCGTATTTCATCAATAAACTAGCATCCCTAAAGATGTATTTTCAAAAATAATTACTATTTTATTTAAAATATTTATCAATACTTTGTGTATTTATATTTTTTTCAGTACTACCATGACTATTGCAAAAACTCATATTCACAAGATGATATAGATGTGTTTAGAAGCGAATGGGCAGCATACGTGATGGAAGATTGTACACAAATAAGATGAAGGTGAATTCCTACTACTTATGTCATCCTTATATGATCATTGATATCTCCCTTTTTTGCACTTATTGAGCATATATGATCACCCTTTATTATGTTTTATATCCTTAGGTTATGAATAATGGTTTTAGAAATGATTTGTATTTCTAGTAAAGAATAACTTAATAAAAGACTCTTATGAACTAGTTCTTTATGTTTCCATGTTTTCAAAAGCACTAGACCTAAACTATTATTGCATGGATCATTTATATTCTATATTTTGGTCATTTATGTTGTTGTTTCTACTGATGTAGTGTGTTGGAAGATATTGGTTGTGCATCACTCAAAAATTTAATAACAAAACTAAGGATTCTTCACTACTGTTGGTTAACTACTGCTTAGCATAGCATCTCATATGAACTTCCGATCAGGCGTTCCCCTGATGCTCTCATCCGAAACCATCTCTATGATATCATCATTGAGAATTCACTTTTCCTTATCTTACTACATCCATTTACTAGGTAAATGGGTGCAGTAAGAGAATGAAAAGTGAATTCTGAATGACCATATCATATAGATGGTGTCGGATGAGAGCATCACGGGGACGTTGGATCGGAAGTTTAGATCAGATGCTATGGTAAGTGGTAGTTAACCAACAGTAGTGAAGAATACTTGGTTTTGTTATTAGTATATATCTAGAACAAATAAAACCTTTGGAAAGATGTAAAGGTAATTTTACAATATAATATCTCTATTTTAATGAAAATTTATATAATAAAACATTGATTTGATTTTCATTATTTCTTGCAGGGTTTGTTTATTTTAGAAGATTTCTGTCCATGTGACATGCCTTTGCAGGAAGAGAAATGGCGTTGTGTCTACTCAATCATAGAGGTAATTTTTATGTTTTCACAGTAAAATCATTATCCATAGAATTAATTAATTATTTCATATTTATGTTTAATTTATTTATTTTATGTACGGAATATTAATCTACTCATATGTGATATCAATGTATGAAATGTTTAGGTCATTATAGTTGGTATCAGAGTAACTGACCTATTCAAAATCGAGAAAATGAATTCAATTGTTTTGATACTTTAGGGAGATGATTTATAAGTCATTTTAAATGTGTAGGAATCAAACCCACCTCAATATGACACACGATGTGACCGGTATGACTCAAAGTTTCTATTTTTATTTAAAATTGACATTATTTTTAGTAAAAAGAACAAGTCACATACTGAAAACTGGTCAAACACATTCATATTGTTTTGATACTTTAGTAAAATGATCCATAAGTCATTTTTGACATGTAGGAATTGAATTCACCTCAATTCAATGCACAATGCGACTGGTATGACTCAAAGTGTCTCTTTTTATTTAAAATTGACATTAATTTTAGAAGAAAAAAAACACAAGTGACATACTGAAAACTGAGAAAACATATTCAGATGGTTTTGATACTTTATGAAAATGATCCATGAGTCATTTGTGACATGTAAGAATCAATCGCACCTCAATCCGACTCATGATGTAACTGGTATGGCTAAAAGTGTTTGTTATCAGTTTAAAATTTATATTTTAGCTCAAAACGTGTCACTCACTAAAAACCATGAAAACCCACTTCAATTGTCTTCATAATTTAGGATAATGATTCATAGGTTCTTTGTTATGTGTATGAAGCAGTCTCATATCAAACCAACACAAAATGCGACCAGTATGACCCAAAATGTGTGTTTCTAGATTAAAATGACATTTTAGTAAAAAAACACAACTGACATACTACAAACTGAGCAAACGCATTCAGATTGTTTTGATACTTTAGGGAAACGATCCATAAGTCATTTTTGACATGTATGAATAAACCACACCTCAATTAAACACACAATGTGACTAGTGTGACTCAAAGTGTCTCTTTTTGTTTAAAATTGACATTAATTTTAGAAAAAAAACACAAGTGACATACTGAAAATCAAGAAAATGCATTCATATTGTTTTTATACTTTAGGATAATGATCTATGAGTCATTTGTGATGTGTAAGAATCAATCTTACCTCAATCTGATGCACGGTGTCACCGGTATAAATCCAAATGTTTCATTTAAATTTGATATTAATTTCAGTAAAAGAACAAGTGACATACTCAAAACCAAACAAACCCATTCGGATTATTTTAATATTTCAAAACAGCGATCTATGACTCATTTGTGACATGTATGAATCAACCCCATCTTAATACGATGCATGGTGTAACTGGTATAACTCCAAATGTGTCTTTTTTATTAAAAATCGACATTTTATTATTATTATTTTTTGAATGAGGTGCGAGACCCCTTAAATTAAGAAATATGGAAAAGTAAAAAAGTGGAAAAGTACAAAAATGAGGAGGATAAAAACTGACTAACAACAAAACAAATCCAAATGCATCTCAAAAAACTCAAGATCGAGTGCTCATACCATGACAAGAGGATCTTTCGCCCCAGCCACGAGGGTGGTGACCCCTTCGCCAAGTTTTTACAAGAACCCATGAGCCATAACAATCATCAGAGTGTACAATATCATCATCTTCCTTTATTACGTTCATAGTAGGTGCACCACAATATTCTTCAATGTTTTCAGAAGCCATTAAATCAAAGGGATTATGAGTGCATACCTTTGCTTTAACCTTTTCTTTAAAATGATGAACAGGAGGAGATGTTCCATTCCCTTTACTATCCAATCCCTGCACTAGTTCCAAGGGAATATTAGAGTTTACATACAATCCCCCTTAATCTTTATTATATGGGGAGGCTAAAAAGGGGCTGGAGCCGATCCTTTGCCACGAGGGACAAAGGCTTTGAGAACACTGTAAGAATTAGGGGTAGTAGGAGTATCAGTAGTCACTTTCCCTATAGAAAATTTTGAGTCAACATCAGGTGTAATCAAATCCCTCCCCTGAGTAAGGGTTGCTTTGGATGGGAGAGCTCCTCCAGATCTAGTCTTTGAAAAATAGACTGCATATAGATTAGCCTTCCCCTTGTGATTCTTATCATATATCATCTTTTGTTCTTGCCATATGTTGAGGTCCACTACCTCTTGGGCAAAACATTCCATGGTCGTTTGACTATCCTATGAGTCTTCAGCAACCTGGTCGTCATACAGACCTCTAGATATCATGTACTTGAAAGAAACAGTGTCCTTATGTTCACTTGCTCCCAAATCAGTCCAAGATATTGTGGGTTTGTCTGGACTAGACAAGACAATAATACACAATGTACTATCATGATTTGGAGCAACATTCCTGGACTGGGTACCTTCTAAGTTTTCTTTTTCCAACCTAGTGAAATCTAAAATGGGGTCACCCTTATCATGTAATGAGATAAAAACATTATTAATAGAACTCAAAGATGGAGTTATGATAGGAGGTGGAACTAATCCAACATCTACATTCCCCTTTGCCTCATTAAAAAGTGTATCACTCTTGTCTCTTATTCTATAGTGATCTAAGTCAAGTCCCTTCAGATGACATTCAAGACAAATAATTTTTCTTCTACAGTCTGAGGTAGTATGACCAATAATAGTACATTCTTCACAAAAGAGAGTCATTTTTTCATATTCCACACTAAGATTAATATCATCATGTAGAGTAGAAAGCAAAATATTATCAATCCTTGGAATACTCATATCAACCTCTACCATCATATAAGAAAAATGGACAAAAGACACCATTTATGTGGCACTATCCATCCTTATGGGGACTTCTAATGCATATGTCATGTCAAATAAAATTTTTGGATTCCATAGGATCTAGTTTAAGCCATGTATTTTTACCTAAACTTGGGCATAAGTCTCCTTGAAATCAGACAGGTTGAAATTTAAATGGCAATCATGTAATCTCAAAGTTCCTGGCCTTAAATTGATCGACTCAGTGCTCCATGATTTCCCTTTCAAGTCCACAGAAGGAAATAGAATGTGGAAAAACCCATGGCCTAAAGAAATGCATTTAAAATCAACAAAGCCTCAAATGGTTATAATCCAATCAACAAGATCTACAAGTTTCCATGGTTTCATTCTTTTTGATAGGTTGATTTGATCCATGATAGAGAACTTACAGAGATCTAACCTTTCTGCAATAGCATCGTTGGATGCTGAGACATGGGTTGTTGTGCCTTTTCAGATAATACGCTACGTTGTCTGGTCGCTAAAAGCTACAAAAGAACCGACAGTGGCGCGAAGGTTGTCAGGTTCCCTTCGTCTTTCACCTTAGTGTGCCTCGAATGGTTTCCTTGATGCACAACCACTAAAAGGGAATCATAGGTATACAGATTCAAACTTCTAGGGTTTTTTATTGCAACATGTCCACCAGAGAAAATCGGAGCAAGGGAGTCTCGATCCTCTATCCTTAAATATTTGATATCATTTTATTAATGTATTCTTTCATATTAATGTTTAATTTATTTCATTATTGTATTACTAACATAATATTTTTTTCCTTATATAGGTGGAATTTTTTCTTGAGTTTGGATGATTTGTTCGGCAACTAATACCATGGACGACAATCTTTGAGAGGGGATCATGGATGCAGAAGGATGAAACATTAATGTTTTTAATAGTTTATTGGGTAATTGTAATTGTAACCATATAAAATATTGTTTGAAATGTATATAGCAGTGTGTGTTTTTGTATTCATGATGTTAAGTAAATGTATATAGCATTGTTTCTGAAACTCTTGTGTCCACTGTTTCGTTCTTTTGTGATTTGTTCATGTGCAGGTGCTGTTTTGTGCAGGTGTACAGGTGTTGGGTGTGTTGTTAAATAAACATCACATCCCAGAAAACTAGTACTTTATCAGTGCTATTTTGAGCACTGATAAAGGGGGCCCTTTATCCATTCTAAAAAAATGCTGATAAAGGGGGGACCTTTATAAGCGCTTTTTTAGCACGGATAAAGGGCCCCCTTTATTGGTGCTTTTTTAGCGCTATTAAAGGGGACCCCCTATCTTTGCCACAATTAACAGTGCTTTTTTAGCGCCGTTAAAAGCAGTTTCTAGCACTGATAAAAGCCTTATTTATAGTATTGAATCTATGTAAATTACCATTTTAATAGTGGAAACAGAAAATTCTACATTATAATGGTAATTATACATCATTTATATCTAATTGTATACATGATATAGTAATCAAAAGTACTGAATAGTGAGATCTAGGGAACCCACTATTACAACACTCACACTTGCACTAGAGACAACTTACTAACCAATATTATTAGATCTCACATGACTAAGATCATGTTTCTACTGATTCATGACTTTAGTTGTTGGGCCTGCCACAATACCTCCATGTGGCAATTTTGTTATTTGTGACCTCATCTCCTTGAGTAAATCTTCTCAAGAGATGGTATCCCTGAGTATATCCATTTTTTCCACTATCATAACTTGACATCTTGGATAGTAAGAATATCATAATTTTACATTATGATAATGCTTTACTTACTATGTGTGATTACAATAACTAGAAAAAATCACTACATTTAACTACTTCTTATCTACCTCAGAAGCTGCAACGTACTCGGTATTTGTAGGTATGGCAAACACTGCCTTATATGAGTTTGCCTTACTCATCAACTTATCGTAACTATGATATAAGATCACATGGATCTAAGGAAGGCTAGTTTTTGTCCCCTAAAAACTAGTATCATTTCTTCTCCACTTACCAGGTACACATCTGTTATACTTTCTCAAGTACAAATGAATAATTCTGATTGTTTCCCTTATAGTGCTCTTGGAAATAACTGATATCTACCTACTAAAAAGTATTTCTTGGAAATATCAATTTTTGAACATATCATGGAATACATGATTCATCCATCGCATAAGCGTATGTACTTCAACTCACCATGTTAATATCATCCCATGTATCAAACATGTCAACCTAAAGAGATATATATCGTGTGAAATTGGTAACAATTCTCTCTTGAATTGGTCCAACTTGTATTTTTCAATACCATGTCACAATATGTACGACTGGCTAGGTCCAAGAAACCATTAGATATAACTTAGTAGATCCTATTCCCTAGAACTTAGGTTTCTACTTTAAGTCAATCACTAGAGAATAACTTTCATATTAGTCTTAACTAACCATAATACCAATATTTTTTTCCATATGTTTCCAAACACATTTCACTTGAAAATAATGGTGCTCCCACTAACCTATGGTAGAAACATGGAAATGATTCATTCCAAATGAATATTCTATGATTTTGTTTTTTACTTCAATCCTAAACTGGATTTCAGTAACTTGCAACCTTTATTAGCATTCTGTGATGTGACCATCCCTTTTTATTTGTATCATATAGACACCTTCCGTGATTGGTGGTCATGACATCCAATGCTCAATATAATGATCATAGAAACTAACTATGACAAGTAAAATTCTATTGGATTTAGGCATACCAAATTTGTATCACCAATAGATCCTTATTGGTACTACGCTTGTACCATCCATGTATAATTTCACTTGAATACACACCACAATATTCAAAGTAATAAGCCCCTTTTCACTTTGATACATGGAATCCATTATTGAATTTTATTTGGTCTTGTCAATTTTAGTTAATTATTATGTAATGCTTTACTTTTAGGAAATATTATTCTTAATGACTAATGGATCACTGACCATGGTGAATATAAAAACCATCACCATGGTTTTATCCTTCCTACATAGTATGTGTCTCTAGAAAATTCATGTTTCACATGCGCATGTGGAACTAGTTCCTATGACAACTACATGTGCATCTTATGCATTGAATAAACCCAAGTCAATATATCTCACACTAACTCTAATAGAGATGTGCACCCTTATATAGAAATATATTCTATTACTTGACTAGAATCTTTTTCTATCTTAGGGATTTATGTAATATCCTAAGCAACTGTTAGGATAATTACTTTAGATGCACAATGTGTTTGTACTTGATGCAAATTTTTTATATCCTAACAAACTCTTTGCATATAAACTCATATATTATGACATAATGGATTTCTACCATACTATATCTCATATGATATCCATTTTTCATTATAGTTTTCATATGGTTATGGAATATCATCGTTATTTGCAAAGTACTTCATGAAATATAATGGAAGTTTCTGTAAGTTGTAACACTGATACTACTTACATCATAACTCTGATGTATAAAATGTGTGTTTAGGAATTACTCCACACTAGATTTTGTTGATCATTTTTGACATGTAAGACTTCATTAACATCAATGTCATAATGTAGATAAGGTAATGTGCATTTAGTAATTTCTCCACGCTACATTATATTGATCGATGATTACTTGGTCAAGATATTCATTAGCTTATTGGCTCGAAGCAATTCATATCTTCTAACCAAGTATATTACATACTTCACTTTCTTATTACTCAATTTATTAAAGGAATATAATGAAGTGTATTTACCTCTATCTTACCCTTGGAATAGTTCACACTCACTGGTTGAACTAATACCAAAATATTTGTGGCTTGCCTTTATTTCTAAAAGTACCTTTGTCCAAAACTAAGTATATAAATTGATAATACCTAGGTTTTTAGCTTGGTTGATTATAAATACCATAATTATTATATCCTTGATATTTAATATTATTTTTCTTCACAAAGATTTATCTTGCCACAACTGGGTAAATAAGTCTTACATTTATATTCATCAGATATTGCCTATGATTCAAGTATAAATTAACTATTGGTTGAGTATGAGACACCACAAACAACATTCATTCCAGGACCTGTAATAACATCTCCTTGTTTCTAAAAAGGCACATGAGATAAATGTTTTGGTTATACTTAATAATAGCTTGACTTGAATCATTAACTTGGAAATTAGAAGTTGTGTGTTTCTCACTGCTGACTTAGGAATCACCTTTTCTCAACCGCTTAGAGAATACACCTTACTTCTAGTAGCGTTTCTATACTTACTTGGTTACCTTATTTAAATACACATATATGATAGGTATATTGAATTTAACACCTAATAATTAAAACTAAAACATTACATTGATGAATATTCATGAAGAAGAAGCGGTAACTTGCTTCTTCCATTCAGTTTATTATGATTAAATTTCCATAATTTTATTTAATGTTATGTGATGAAAATAACCTCTTATTAATAACCAACCACATTTCATTAAAGGACATTGTGAATGTGCTTTTGGCATTACTTTCCATTGGCCTTTTCACCATGTATTTTAGTTTTTTCACCATAAGAATTAATGATGAAACTTTCTTTTATATTCTTATTTACTTGGTGAACCTTGCTTTAAAAGGTAATGAAGCGTTTACTCAATATTATTTGTTTTGTTACCTAAAATGAGACTAGATTAAATGGTTGTAGGAATGGGGTGATATGAAAGGTTGTGGTATTCCTTCCAATTTACGCATAGATAGTTTAATCATCTCATTCTCATCTTGCTTCACTTTCTCCTTGTAAACTACTTAGAGACAAGACTAAATGTTATATCATCGATGTCCAATGTAGTGACCGCAAATAGCATCAGATGTCGATAATTGCATAATTACATGACCATAATATGCTACATACATGGGTCTCTTATAAGTATTTGTATACCCTATCTTCTTGAGATAACTTAACAGGTATTGGGGAGACTAGAACCTTGAATTTCTTGTACCGTAGTATTATGAACAAGCACCTGTACTACACCTAGAAACTCATGTCGGTGTAGAAATTTACTTTTTCCATTATTTATTGTAGTATTTCATGTGGTATAACTTTCCATTTTCTACAAAAATAAATTTTAGTAGATCAGTACCTTTTATCTTGATTATCGGTTTAGATATTTTGATTAATTAATTAAATCATTAAATATCTCCCACTATTTTATTGAATTCTAGGAACCCTCTATGATAGAATCGGAATACTATGTCGCTTATGTATTCTAGTGGAAAGGATCCCTAAACCTCCCCTCATAGTCTACAAGCTTTGGATATGCCACTACTCGAAGGGTTCAAGGTAGGTGTTTGACTGACCAACCGCATTCACTCACGGTTCATTGATCTGTTGAGTGAAGTCTCAGCTTCTAAAATCATAACTTGATTTACTCAATGCTTGCCTCTAAAATTATAGCAAGTTAGATTTGAATAATATTTACTACCACTTTAGTTAAGTTAACCCACTACTCTCATAATAACTCCCTGGTATTAAGAGGCTCCCTCATCTTTAGCATGACGAGCACCCCGAACACCTGGTTTTGTCCAAATTTGAATGATGGAAGGCAGTTATGACTTAATATTTCTTTGAGGGTTTTTATTGTTTTTTATATGATGAAAGAAATCATTTTCTATTTCATAAGCATGTAATATGTGATCGCACTCACAACTTACCATGAAATATAAAATATTCATCGTGTCACATGTTTATTTTATATTCCATGTTTGTTTATTATTCTATGTGATCACACGCAAACTACACATTCACAAAATAATAAACCATGAACAAATAAAATGACGATGTGATCATGAGATGATTCTATTGTTTGATCCATTGAGTGAATAATGGTATAACCTAGACCCTAGGGGCAATACCTTGAGCCACGTCACTTGCAACTCAAATTGCAGCACATGTCCATCCAATGCATCAAGCTTCTGTCTAGTGTGCTTCCATAGCTCGGCGTGAAATGCTTCTCTACTTGTCTCGTCATTATACAACAGTACTCACTTGCAGGTGAGGGGAACTGAGGAGTATAAAATACAACTCTGATATGGATACACATACCATTATACATTTAATGATGCAGACAATTCACAAATCACCATAAAAAAGCTAATTATTACAAAACACCATTGCAATAATTAAATAAATTAAACAGGCACCAAAACATGCATTGGTTGGTATATGGCTCATGACAGGTCTAATATGATTTAAACTTGTGTATTAAATTAAATGTAGAAATAAAATTTAAACTTGCATTAAAAATAATTTTCGAGGGCATTATTATTGAATTAAAACTCACTCTTATTTTAATTTAATAAATTTTCTTCGTTCAACCCCGTTAATTAATTTAATTTTAAAACCAAAAATTAAATTAATTTATCCTGTGGTACTAATTTTAAACCAAACATTAATATTTCATTAATTTAACTTATTAGAAAAATTAAATTATTTTTTTATTATAAAAATTAGCAGGGCCCTGAAAATCCTGAGCAAGTCTTGTGTGGGTTGGGAAAAACTCGCACGGGTCCATTCTGGGCCTTATAAACCTCATGCAGAGGTTTTATGGGCTGATCGGGCCCATCCAAGACCTGTTTCAAGGTATATTTATTTATAAAAGGGTACCTCTGCGGTACCAATAGGGAGACTGTTGAGCTAAGAAATGAAGTTGGAGGATGCTAGATCTGGTAATTGGATGCCTCAGGTGGAGCGGTCATGCTAGAGATGTCCAGATCTAGGATGGATAGTAGGCCACAGCGGTGTGACCCTTCATGGTGGTGGGGTTCATGTCGGTCAAGGAGGTGGGTGGTGGAACAGGAGGGTGCCGAGTAGGGCGCTGCTCGGGAGTCGTCACGGGTTCCTTCAACGGGCCAACAAAGGGAGGCATATAGGATAACTCATACATGGCCGAGTCGGACGGGATCACTGGTGTGGATGATCCTCCATGAGCGGGCGGCGATAGATCCTAGTGACTGGGAGAGGTCAAGGGTGTCATGGTTGGTCACGGGTTCGGTGAATACAATGGTCGTGGGGGAGTTTTTTTTTTACATTTTTTCAAAAAAAAAAATTGAAAATACATCTAGGTAAAAAGGTAATTTTTTTACCCCTCAAAGGCGGCACCTGGTGTGCCGCCTTTGGGGGTTTTTTCGCCCAGGGCAAGGCGGAACATGGTGTGCCGCCTTTACCCAAAAATAAACCACAAAGGTGGCACACCAGGTGCCGCCATTGCATAAATATTTTTTTTTAAAAAATTTATTTTTATTTTTATTTTTATTTTATTTTTGTTTTGTTTTATATATATATATATATATATATATATATAACAAAACTTTTCAGCAGAATTTTTCTGCTATTTAATATCCAACAAAACTGCCATTACAGCAGTCTGGATTCTGACAGAATCCCTCACCCTGGACTCCCTTTTATAAGGGGTCTTGCCCTGGAAATCATACTACATTTCCGATGTGGGATTTTGGTTCTTTTTTTTCTGCGCAGTATATTCTGTGTTTCTGATGTGGGATTATGTTTCAAGTACGTGACTTTGAAAGACTATAAAACATAAAATATAAGACCAAAATAAATTAAACTTTAAACATTGATTAAACATATAAGGAATAGTTGAAAACAAAAATAATTTCATAAAAAATGTTGATACAAATTAATTTATAAGCTTTCAAAACCACCTACTTGAAACTTAAACATATTTCAAGTACGTGAATTTGAAAGCTTATAAAAGATAAACTATAAGACCAATATAAATGAAACTTTAAAAATTGATTAAACATATAAGAAATAGTTGAAAACAAAAATAATTTCATAAAAAATGTTGACCAAAAACAATTTATAAGCTTTCAAAACCATCAACCTGAAACTTAAAAATGTTTCAAGTTCCCGACTTTTAAAGAATATAAAACATAAACTATACGACCAATACAAATGAAACTTTAAACATTGATTAAACATATAAGAAATAGTTGAAAACAAAAAAAAACTTCCTAAAAATGTCCATAAAAATTAATTTATAATCTTTCAAAACCGTCTACTTGAAACTTAAAAATGTTTCAAGTACGTGAATTTGAAAGACGATAAACATAAAATATAAGACCAACATAAATGAAACATTAAACACTGATTAAACATATAAGGAATAGTTGAAAACCAAAAGAATTTTCTAAAAAATATTGATGAAAATTAATCTATAAGCTTTCAAAAACCGCCTACTTGAAACTTAAAAATGTTTCAAGTACGCGACTTTGAAATACTATAAAACATAAACTATAAGACCAATATAAATGAAACTTTAAACATTGATTAAACATATAATAAATAGTTGAAAACAAAAATAATTTCATCAAAATTGTTGATTATAAATAATTTATATGCTTTCAAAAGCACCAGTTTGAAACTTAAAAAAGTTTCAAGTATGTGAATTTGAAAGACTATAAAATATAAACTATAAAACAAATATAATTGAAAATTTAAACATTAGTTGAAAAAATAATAAATAGTTGAAAACAAAAATAATTTCATAAAAATGTTGATGAAAAATAATTTATAAGCTTTCAAAACCGTCTACTTGAAACTTAAAAATGTTTCCAGTGTGTGACTTTGAAAGACTATAATTATATTATTAATTAACTAATTAATTATTATATAATTAATAGTTATATTAATAATTAACTAAATAATTATTATATAAGTAATAATTATTGAGTAATAATTAATAATTAAAATTTAATAATTAATAATTTAATGAATAATTATAATTAATATTTATATTACTAATTAACTAATTTATAATTAATAATTACTTATTAATAATTATTAATTACTAATTAATAATTATAATGAATAATTATAATGAATATTTATATTACTAGTTAACTAATTAATAATTAACAATTAATAATTACTAATTAATTACTTATAATTATTAATTATATTACTAATTAACTAAATAATTATTATATATGTAATAATTATATTACTAATTAATTATTATATAATTAATAATAATATTACTAATTAACTAA
This sequence comes from Viscum album, assembly GCA_963277665.1. Classification (NCBI taxonomy): domain Eukaryota; kingdom Viridiplantae; phylum Streptophyta; class Magnoliopsida; order Santalales; family Viscaceae; genus Viscum; species Viscum album. Next base: position 1,599,221,392 of record OY728150.1, read on the forward strand.
TTAATTATGACATATTTAATTATTAATAATTATATTTAATTATTATATTACTAATTAACTAATTAACTATTATATAATTAATAATTATATTACTTATTAACTAATTAATTATTATATAATTAATAGTTATATTAATAATTAACTAAATAATTATTGTATAAGTAATAATTAATAATTAATAAGTAATAATTAATATTTATAATTAATATTTATATTACTAATTTACTAATTAATAATTGATAATTACTAATTGATAATTAATAATTATAATGAATATGTGTAATTAAAAATTATATTACCAATTTACTAATTAATTGTTATATAATTAATAATTATATAACTAATAAACTAACTAACTATTATATATTTAATTATTAATAATTACTAATTAATCATTATAATGAATAGTTATAATTAATATTTATATTAATAATTAACTAATTAATAATTAATAATTATAATGAATAAATTTAATTAAAAATTATATTACTATTTTAGTAATTTATTATTATATAATTAATAATAATATTACAAATTAACTAACTAATTTTTATATAATTAATTAATAATAATTACTAATTAATAATTATAATTAATAATTATAATTAATAATTATATTACTAATGAACTAATTAACTATTATATAATTAATAATTATATTACTAATTAGGATGGCTTGCCCTAGAAATCATTCTGCATTTCCGATGTGGGATTCAGGTTCTCCCTTTCCTACGCAGTACATTCTGCATTTCCAATGTGGGATTTTGTTTCAAGTACGTGAATTCGAAAGACTATAAAATATAAAATATAACACCAATATAAATGAAACTTTAAACATTGATTAAACATATAAGAAATAATTGAAAATAAAAGGAATTTCCTAAAAAATGTTGATGAAAAATATTTTATAATAATTATATTACTAATTAACTATTATATAATTAATAATTATATTACTAATTAACTAATTAATTATTAACTATTTATTATATGTTTAATCAGTGTTTTAGGTTTCAATTATATTACTCATATATTTTATGTTTTATATTCTTTTAAATTCGCGTACTTGAAACAGTTTAAGTTTCAAGTAGACGGTTTTGAAAGCTAATAAATTATTTTTCATCGACATTTTTTAGGAAGTTATTTTTATTTTCAACTATTTCTTATATGTTTAATCATTTTTTAAAGTTACATTTATATTGGTCTTATAATTTATATTTTATAGTTTTTCAAAGGCATGTACTTGAAACATTTTTCAGTTTCAAGTATGAGGTTTTGAAAGCTTATAAATTATTTTTCATGGATATTTTTTAAAAAAAATTTGTTGTTTTCAACTATTTCTTATATATTTAATAAATTTTTAATGTTTCATTTATATTGGTCTTATAGTTTATATTTTATTGGCTTTCAAAGTCACGTACTTGAAATATGTTTAAGTTTCATGTAGGTGGTTTTGAAAGCTTTTAAATTGTTTTTGGTCAAAAAGTTTTATGAAATTATTTTTGTTTTCAACTATTTCTTATATTTTTAATCAATGTTTAAAGTTTCATTTATATTGGTATTATAGTTTATCTTTTATAAGCTTTCAAAGTCACGTACTTGAAATATGTTTAAGTTTTAAGTAGGTTATTTTGAAAGCTTATAAATTAATTTGTATCAACATTTTTTATGAAATTATTTTTGTTTTCAACTATTCCTTATATTTTTAATCAATGTTTAAAGTTTCATTTATGTTGGTCTTATATTTTATGTTTTATAGTCTTTCAAAGTCGCGTACTTAAAACAGAATCCCACATTAGAAACACATAATATACTGCGCAGAAAAAAAAAGAACCAGAATCCCACATCGGAAATGCAGTATGATTTCCAGGGAAATCCCCCTTATAAAAGGGAGTCCATGGTGAGGGTTTCTGTCAGAATCCAGACTGTTGTAATAGCAGTGCTGCTGGATATTAAATAGCAGAAAAATTCTACTGAAAAGCTTTGGTATATATATATATATATATAACAAAACAAAACAAAAAAAAATAAAACAAAAACAAAAAATTTAAAAAAAAAATATTTATGCAAAGGAAGCACCTGGTGTTTCGCCTTTGTGGTTTATTTTTTGGCAAAGGCGGCACACAATGTGCCGCCTTTGAGGGGTAAAAAAATAATTTTTTTACCTAGATGTATTTTCAAAAAAAAATTGAAAAAATGTAAAAAAAACTCATCGTGGGGAAGGGAGTCGTGTGGGGAAGCTTTGTCGGGCGTGACTGGATGATGGTGGCTTCACAGGGTGGCGTGGCCACAATAGGGAAGCAACTCAAGATCTGGGAGGAGCCGCGCCATATTGGATGGGCGACCAGGGTGGACCGGTGGAGCAGGAGCTGACGAAAGGAGTGGATCCTGTGGGGGCTGGGGTTTCGTGGCTATGGAGAGCTCCACTGAAGGAGGAGGGTGACTTGAGGTGGTAGAAGCTGGATGGTAGCGACCGATCAGGAGGGGAGATAATGGTAGAGATAAAGGGGGCGGCCGAGCAGCCCTAGTAGGAGGGCATCAGAAACCGGTCGGAATACCGGGGTTCACTGAACAAAATGATTTTGACGATGGATTTGGGTATTTAACGAACATATAATATATATGTATATGTTGTTCAATTTAATACTCGTATAAGCGATTTTCAATCCATATTTAAAATTTCAGATGGCCATTACTTTCCAATTCGATGTCGGATTTAATCATCGTCAGCAGCGTTAGGACCGGAACGATGGCCTTTATTAAACTTAATGAAAATTTAATTTTTTTTTGGATTAAAATCTTTATGCGTCTCTCTAAAACCAAAAATGGGTTCTTAAAATTTCTCACTGACGATCAGCATGAACTCATCGATGTGGGTGAATTATTTCCCAGTATAAGTTGAGGATCTCAAGTGAAGAAGATTAAACACAAAATTAAAATCATAAAATACATGGTTTAGATCTGAAGTCACACTTGACGTATGCTCGTCATCGGTGATTGTTGCTCAAAGAAACTGAAGCTGGATTTCTATAGATCATCCACACATGCTTTAAAAATATGTGGAAGCACTGATCGTTGAAATCTAGGTGCTAGTACGGAGTTCTGAAGATGTCTTCAATGCTCCGACGATCACCATAGCACCTTGCTTGCGTTGCGCAAGATATGGATTGATCTGAGCTCCTAGATCTAGAGTCTCTCTCTCTAGAATGCGAGAGAGGGATATTAAGAGATAGATATGCTATGAATATTATATAGAAAATCTCTCTCCTCCTCTATTTATAGGGTGTTAATAGATTATCTGGTATTGCCTCCCCGACCCCTAAATAATTAACACTCTATAAACGGCATATTATGACTATTATACTGAGTCATAAATATTATCATCACTTTCTTGTAATATAATAAATATATTACGTGATAATAATTGATCCACTAACTCAACTCTTCGTTCCTGTAAATATTAAATGAATCTTAAATATTTTTAAACTAATATTCATTCAATTAATATTTTCATGTATTTTCTTTGAAACTTGTAAACACATTTGATAAATAAATTCAATGATAATTATTCTTAACTTGAATAATATGAATTTATTTATTACTTTGGTGATCATATCTCCTTGAAAAAATCTCAGACCCCAATGGTGGGGCCCACCATGTCCAATATACATATTCAACTGAATAGGGTATATTCTTGAGTACGCTATTATGTGTGACCCTCTAGGCCCTTATCTTGATAGCATTGAATATTATTCACAAACCAAGAGTGGGATCTAGAAACTCATCATGACCCTTAAAGAGATAAGGAATGTCACAACAGCGATAGCCAACCTATGAACACACACTGTGTAATATAATCTTTTTGTCTTTAAATATCTCATAAAGTAGGACGCACACTCGTGTCATCGTCCTTTTATTGATTTATTGATTTTTTATCTAACTAGATGGATTTACCCTCGACTGCCATGGCCATGGTCTTATGAAGGTACTACTATCCTAATCAACATGGACCAAGATATATTACTTTCTTAAACTAGAAGTGATAAATCCTTTCTTGACCATTCAATCAATGTCATACCACCAATGATGCACCCAACACAAGATGCCTCGCCATGATTTCACTATCATGGTTTTTGCCTTGAATTAAAGTACACGATCAAATGGCACACATTGGTAATGATCTCAAGTCAAGAGACCAATACACATGTTCGTAGATAAGAACAACCAATGACACCTGAAACATTTGGTGTTCCTATTGGCAGGTCTATCCTCATGATCTTGCTACTAGAGATCACCAAGTGCAAACTTCATGAGAAGAAGTCTCAATGATTATGAGCCCCCAGCACCTGATAGTCAAACATATACTATTTCCAATCAGTAAGATGTATCTATACCATAGAACCTTTATTTAAGATTAATGTCATAGTATCTCGAGGTTCTCATTATAGCCTGAGATCTGCTATAACCTTTTGATATGACAATTAATATATGGACATTACCATTTCAATAGTGGATGTGGAAAATTCTACACTATAATGGTAAGTATACATCATGTATATCTAACTATGTACATGATATGGTAATCAAAAGTACTAAATAGTTGGGTCTAGAGCACCCACTATTACAAAACAAAATCCCAAAAAAACAAAAGATTTAGGAACAAAAATAAATAAACAATAAAGTCATAACTGAAAATTGAAGGTTTCTTATACAGAAGAAGCACCTTTATAGGCATAGCCAACTCATATTTTAATTTTAATTTACATGTAATCATTGTTACACATCATTAAAATGTCATGTCCAATAAAAACCATAGATTACTTGACTAGAGAAAATCTCTGAAACCAGAATAGGAGGATCTTCACAAGTAATTTATAATTAATTTATGAGAGAAAATATACAATTACCTTAACTTTTAATTCTCTCTTAATTGATGAGATGGTTGACTAGATATTGTTGTACAATAATTACACTATAAGATCCAAGTACATAATCCCTCTGGCGGTGATCCACACATGCACCGTAATCTTTGAACATTGTCGTAGAATCATCAGGTGCTAGTATAATCGATCCTAATCACTTTCATTAACCATGGTTGATCGTAGAAAAATTCTTCTAGGAGGGATAGATATTGATTTTCTCTCAATATCTTGAGAGAAGAGAAGAGATATAACATTCTAGATCTATAGATATCTCTCTAGGGATTAATTGAGTCTCTCTCTTTCTATTGTGCACTCCTAGAGTGATTATAGAAAGGGATATAATTAGATATTTGTTATTGAAGGATTGGGGTTGGAAAATCACACACAATCCCATTTTCAACTTTGTATTCTTAGTTGACCCCATGTTTAATAATAATAATATTATTATTATTATTAATATATTAACATGTGAAACACTTTAAGAATATAAATAAATATCATTTATACCAATTCCAATCAAACCATTAAGCTTATCCTGCTTTCCTTCCCAAAATTTACTAATTCTTGAATAATAACTATTTATTTAATAAATAAATATCACTGCATTATTTATCAATTAATATAAAATAATAAATATTATATTTGTTGAACCTTACAAACAAATATTAATTATTATTATTTAACTCACTTTATTCTTTTGAATAACTTATGATTAAATCCTGGTGATCAACTGAACCTAAATAAATATTATTTATTCTAACTTGTTAAATTCAATACTTGAATTTAACTGAGATTGTTGATACACTTAGTGTGTGACCATATGGGCCTCTTTCTCAGTGGCTTTAAGCATATCCTCCTAATGTCCAAGTTTATCATCTAACAACATGACAATACAACCATAAATAAAGAAGTTAATGTCATAATGATGTCCAACCTCTTACTATATAATATAATCCCTTTATCATGGTATCTCAAATTAAGAAGGTTTCATACTGGTGTCATCAACCTATGTACTTGATGTATCTTTATTTTATTTTCTAGAAATGAACTCGCCCACTGAAAACTATGGCCATGGTTTATCTAGGTAGTTTCATTCCACTAAAGGGCCTGATATATAAGCTTTTATCATGGGACAAAAGGGATAAATCATTTATCACGTTATCTATTAATACAATATCACTCTGGACGTACCCAACACATCCTAATTTTCTACAAGTATATGTCATAATTGTTTTCATCAATACATAAAATTACATGAGTCATGATATCCATTAATAATAATATTAAATTTTAAGGATTGATACACATATCCACTGATAGAAACATCCAATAACACATGGAAATGTAGATTTTCTATTGACAGTCATGTTCTCATAACCTCCTATCTTGGATATTACTAAGGGAGAACGCCATGAGAAGGTGTCTCAATGTATTATGAGACTTCTACCCCTGATAGTATGTATCTTCTATGCCCTGTTGGAGAATATCATTTGGTCATATAATAATATCCAAGAATAATTTCATGGAACCTCTTAATTCTCATCATAGTGGGGAACTTCTATGACCATTCAGTGTGACACATATTCTTAGGACATTATCACATACAAATGTTATGTAAATGAACAATCATTATGTGATAATAAAATTCATTAACAATTTAAACATATAATAAAGTATGAAAGAAGTTGGTTTTAGGGCACAAACTCTAACAGACTCACTTACACCAGAGCCAACTAACAACAACTTTCAATCCATTATCCCTCACATGATACTCATGCCTCTGATGAGTAAATCCTTGGTCAAGGGGTCTACTATGTTTTCCAATTTGGATACTTTGCTCACTACAACTTCACCTTGTTGAGAAAAATCCATCAAGAGATGAGAATTTTGAATTATGTGTCTTTTACTTTGATGTGACCTTGGCTCTTTGGAAAGGTTCACCACTATAGTTTTATCATAGTAAACTATGGTAGGGTCTTGACTAATAGGAACCACACCAAGCTCTTTGATAATGTTATGAATTAAAACTACTTCCTCAGTTATATAGGAATTTTCAATATACTTAAACTCCACTATAGAATCAGTGAAAAACAACTACTTAGAACTCTTCCTGCTCACAATTCCTCCATTGAGACAAAAGACATGTCCAAACTGCAACTTCAGATCATTATGATCTATATGAAATCTAATGTCTATATAACCCCTAATAACTAACTCTTCATCTCCTCCATACAGTAGGAATATATCTTTAATTCACATTATATACTTAAGTATATAGTTAACAATAGTCTAATGTTTTTCACCTAGATTAGCTTGATATCTACTCACCATATTCAAAACATAGGGAGCATCAAATCCTCATACATAACATGGCATAAATTATATATCCTATCATAGAATCGTATGGGATCTTACTCATTCTCTCTCTTTACTCTTGTATCTAGGAACACATTTTCTTAGAAAGATGTATACTATGTGAAACTAAACCCAATCCCATCTAGTATTTTTCCATACTAAACCTCTTCAGCATTTGGTCAATGTATATACCTTGACTCAGTCCAAGTAGCCACTTAGATTTATCATGCATGATCTTGATCTCTATAATGTAGGCAGTTTCACCTAATTCCTTCATAGAGAAGAACTATATCAAACACACCTTAACCTCTTGTAATGATAGTATATAGTTTATAATTAGTAATATGTCATCAACATATACTATTATGAAAACAATTATACTCTCACTAAATCGCTTACAAACACATGGATCACATTCATTTTTAATGAAACCAAATTATTTTATGGATTTATCAAACCATATTCCTTGACCTGGATGATTTATTTAATTCATAAATGGATCTCTAGAAATTGAATAATTTTTCATCATTTCTTGGAGTCAAAAACCATTTTGGTTGTATCATATACACAACCTCCTGAAGGTTACTGTTAAGGAAAGTGGTTTTGACATCCATTTTCCAAATCTCATAGACATAGAAAGCTATTATGGAAAGAAAAAATCTAATGGATTTCAATATATAAACTAGAGAAATGGCTTCATCATAGTCAATTCATTGATGTTTTCTATACCCTTTAGCCACTAGAGGTGCTTTATAGGTATTTATTTTACCATCCATGTCCAGCTTTCTATTGAATTCTCATTTACACCTAATGGGATTTAAATCAACTAAAAGATCGATTAGAACCCAAAATTGGTTTTGATATATAGAATCTATCCCATAATTAATGTCTTCTTTTCCAAATTTTAACTTATGAGCTCTTTACTACCTTATTATAGGATAGAGGGTCATTATTGTCAACCAATATTAAGTCACCATAATCAGGGACTACAAAACCATATCTCTTTAATTCTCTTACCACTCTACTGATCCTATACAATACTTTTTTTAGGAACAAATTCTTCCATGGGGACCTATGGAGTCTGCTCCTATACCAACCATTGTGCATCTTGAGCATCAACTTCATTGAATTCAATCTTTATCCCACTATCTTCCCTAAGAATTTTCCCCCTATTAAGAAATATGGCATATCCCATGATAATTACTTTCTAATCTAAAGGGTTGTATAGATAGTATCCCCTTATTTCCTTGGGATACCCTATAAAGATACAATTCATGCCTCGGGGTTCTAGTTTGTTTCTTGATCTATCCATAATAAATGCCTCGCAACCCCATGCATGAACATGTGACATAATGAGTTTTTTCGACTCTATAACTTAAAGGGAATACTATTTTCCACTTTAGTTGGTACTCAGTTTAGTAATTATGATGTCGCCTTTATTATATATCCCCAAAAGTATAATGAATTCTTTGTCTAACTCATCATTGAACTTACCATGTTTATTAATGTACAGTTCCTCCTTTCAATAATGCTATTCCATTTTGGTGTATAAGGTGGAGTGAGTTGAGATCAAATCTCATGCTCCCATATAAAGTCGATAAAGTCTTCATTAATATATCCACCACCTTAATCCGATCAAAATTTATTTATCTTCTTTCCAAGATGATTCTCAACTTCATTCTTTAACTCTTTAAACTTATAAAAGGATTCAAACTCATACCTCATCAATTATATATAACCACACCTACTCAAGCCATTAGTAAAAATTAATAAATTATGAGAACCCACCTCTAGCTTCTACCTGAAAAGGTCCACACACACCAGTGTGTATAAATTATAGAAGATATGTGGACCTTTCACCTTGACCATCAAATGGTGGTTTCTTCATATTTCCTTGTAAGAAAGTGTGACATATTTCAAGGTTTTTAAGCTCAAAATAGTATAAGTAACCATCTTGATAGAGCTTTGTTAAATTATTCTTGTTTACATGACCAAGACGATGACGCCACAACTAGGTGTTAAATGAGTCATGCATATTTGTTTCATTATCAAATTACATTTTTTAAAAATTTAATACATAAAGACCATTATTCAACTATGTCATATCATAACATGTGTTATCTTTATAAAAGTGGAAACTCTTATTTACAAAGATGAAAATAAATCCATCCATATCTAAGAAATAAATAGAAATGATGTTCTTGGTAACACTAGACACATAATAACAATTCTTCAAAACTGAAATTAATCATGTTGGTAATGTGATATGGTAGACCCCAATGGCTAGAGAATCCATACTCGCTCCATTGGTATCCCGCATATCCACCTCACCTCTATCAACCTTCTAAAATCTACTTGGTTCCTATATTTGGATACAAATGTAAGCACCGCAGGAAATATCTAATACCTAAATTATAGATATAAAAAGATTACACTCAATAATGAATGCACCTAAATCCCCCCCCCCCCACTTATTTATTCCTTTTCCAGTGGCCCTTCTCGCCACATGCAAAACATACCACGTCTTGTTCCTTTTCTTGCCTCTAGATCTTTTCTTCCTATAAGGATAGTGCTTCAGATCCTTAGACTTGGAATGAGTCTTTAGACAATTTTTATTATTATTATTCTTCTTATTCACTATATTTATAGTGGGTTTTTCACACCTCATGTATTTATCAACTTGGAAAATAATATTAAGAAGTTCTAAAAGTTACTTCTCACTATTTCTCATATTATAACTCATAATAAAACTAGAGAAGTTTTTAGGTAGTGAAGAAAATATGAGATTTGTGTATAAATAATTGGGGATATTAAACCCTAATATGTATATATACTCAATGTAGCCAATCATCTTGACTATATGTGGCACTGACTCTCCAAGCTTGCACGTGAACAATGTATTGGAGATCTCATATCTATATGATCTCAACTTCTCTTGATAGAGTTCCTAAAGGTGAGATATGATGTTATGCACATCCATATCCTCATATTTATTTATAAGATCATTGAACATGGATAATAACATGAAATGTTGGACATCCATTGCATTATCCATATGTTTTATATAGATTGATACTTCTTCCTCACTAGCATCTTGGGAAAGTGACTTGGGGAGTGGGGTTTCCAATGCATACAATTTTTGTTCATGATGTAGTATAACACATAAGTGCCTATACCATTCCTGTAAATTTGCACTGGTGATAAGTTTATCCTTATCTAGTATATATCATAGTTATATCATCAAATTTCTTTGATTTTCCATTTCTACACATTAAGAGTAGATGATTAGTACTTCTTTGATTACAAAAATAGATAATTTTAAAAATTAAATTAAAATCCATTAATCTCCCACTATTTTTTTGAAACCTAATAGCTCTCACTATCAGTTTCTAAATATATTATCGATTATATATTCTAGTGTAAAGGATCTGTATTCCCCTTCTCATAATCCAGACTTGGTATTAACAAGTTATTTTAAGGGTTTTAGGTGGGCATAACTTGTCAACTACATTAACTCATAGTTCCTTGGTCCATTGAGTAGACTCCCCAATCCTGAAATCATAAATAAATATTTCATCAACCTTTTCCTCTTTGTTACAATAATTTATGCTTTGTTAGTCAACCATTAATTTAAACTAAGTAAACTCGTCCCAAAACTTCAAGCTAAAAGTTCCCCAATAATTGAAAGCAACCCAACTTGGGTTAGTCACGCACATTGAACTATGAGGTTGATTCTAACTTACATGTCGAAGGTTATGCCAACTTAATATTTTAGGAGGTATTTTTATCTTTATGCGTAAAGACCATTTTATCTCATCACATTCCTTGTTAATATTAAGTGGATTTTACTTAAGTGATTAAACATGTGATAAAAATTTCACACATAATCCAGTTATATTTTATTTTATCATGAATTCTTCTTAATTTATTTATTAAGTGATCATGAAACATCAAAAAACATAAATAATTAACTATACAACTGACATAAATAAAATATATTTGGCATGATCATGAGATTCTATAATGGTTAGTTTATCTAGAAGATGAAAAACTAACCCTCGACCCTAAGGGAAAATACCTTGAACTGTAGTTTGGTTCATGTTGTAGCATTCCACCTTGGTTCCTATGTATCGCCTCGATTGGTTTCACCTTGAATCCTGGACTTGTAACACCTCATATTGCCTGGAATTTTCATCCTTATAAGTTTTTACTCACACATAAGTGAGGGGATCTGATGGATTGGATAAAGGTAGTTTGCATAAAATAAACCACGAGCACGCAGACCCTTTGAAATAAACCAATTTGGGCCGACCTAACCTGTCACCCAAGTTGTTCCACCACATGACCCAAAGCACGTTCCCAATCACCATGAGCTGGAGATGAGCACTGGGCATAATCAACTATCACTTAGTAATGATTTCACCATAGGTAAATCGGCATGACCCTTCCATAAAATGGGATTTCCAACTAATATCATCGGATTCAACAATAGAAGATAAGCATAAACCATAAACAATGACATACATCATGTACAAACATTCCACAACAATACTTACACAAGGTATCTCAAAATAAACAACCCAAAATCAATAGAAAGGGTTCAATTCCAAACAAGGTGCAAGTACAACCCAATGGGTAAAAAATACTAAAAATGACTCCACATGAACCCATCCCTACTAGACCATGTATCCTCCACAAAACACTAGACAACAGTAATCAAGAAGAGACACCTTGGTACATGGTTCCCTTGCCTTTACTTGTGTCCTAAAAAAATGAAATCTACAAATGATCAAAAGGGCCTAAGAAGGGTGTGAGGCACAAATCCTAGTAGGATCCCACCATGAATCTATTTAATTATTTTTCCCACACAACCAATAAACTATTTTGAAAGAAATTTTAAAACTAAGAACCACTTTCAAAATATAACATTTTCAAACAAACCTCCAAAATCCCTTCGGTTTATCTCTAAAAACAAAGGATAGTTTTCTAAAACAATTTTCAAACATGGATCAGAAAAATAAACAAATCCACAAGGCACAAAATGCTTAAGCATAATAGAAAAGGCATAAAAAAGGGGATCACAACATCAACATCATATAACCATATAAATGGGAAATGAATAAATGTGTATAATACATCTCATCACATAAAAGTGGCACTAATCAATGCATAAATCATGTAAACTGATTTGGCATGAGTAATGTGCACCTAGGGGCTCTAACCATCAGGCCTAACATGAGTGAGTACTAAAGTATGCTAGTTAAGCAATGGAAGATTGCATGGTCTTCCTACCCAAAGGCTCACTTGGTCCCTTGGAAACAAATAGAGTCTCACATAGTCCTCCCTACGAGGCTCATACAGTCACTTAGACTGTCACACTCCGACCTATGAGATTATTTTATTTTAATTATTTTTCTGCTTTTAAATATTTTTTCTAGGGTTCGGGGTGAGTCCCAGACTAAATTTCTGTGTTTTGTTAAAAAGTGTGCATTTTGGGTTTGTCGTCATTGGACGCACAAGTGGAGCGCGATGCCGTGCGGCTTCGCCCAAGAAACTGCGTGGACTTTTCATCTTTGAAGAATTAAAATGAATAAGTAAATGTTAATTTACTGTGTCATTTAAAAATTTTATGGTTATCAATAATTTTAATATTTTTCTTATTTTATTTTAGGTGAAAACTGAAATTTCTAATTTTATTTATATGCAGTATTGTTATTACTATTATTATTAAATTTGTTTTGTTATCAAACTTTATTACCATTGTTCAAAATGGTTATTAAAATTTATTACTATTAAAAATGTTATCAATGTTAATATTATTAAAAATGAAACAAGTTTTAGAAATAATTTTATGTTATTATTATTATCACAATTATTAGTGTTATTATAAATACTACAATTAAGACTAATGTTCATTAAAACTATTATTAGGAATTATTTTATTGTTATATTATTGATATTATGATTATTATTATTATTGTTACTACTATTATTTTTGTTTACATTTTAATAGGGTTTTGTTTGGGGTGTTTTTTTAAAAGAGAAAAAATGAAAAAAAAACTAGTTCCACCCCCTTTACGCACAGTGCGACCGGACCCCCCATCTGTGCATGCCTCCCCTCTTGCGCACTAACCCTAGCCGCATTCCTCCTCCGCAGCCATGAACCTCCTCCTGCTTCTCGGCATCAATCCAGCCGGATTCCCCCTGGTGCGCTCCCTTATCCCAGTCGGCCTTTAATTTTGGTGTGTCTCTTGTTGCCGACCAGCCTCACCTCCCTCACGCAACACCTCTCGGCTTTACTCGATATGCTACCCCATTTCCCCTACTCAACGCGCAGCCAGTGCGCAACCCCTCTGCCTGGTCGTAACACTGACCCCCTTCTTCGTAGTAGCTCTGGTGCTGCCCTAGTCGGCCGATCGCTGCCTGCAGAGCCCCCTTCCCAGCCAACGTCATCCGGTCCCCTGCTCCTTCCAGCTTGACGATGTCTCCCTCCCCTTAATGTTTTTCCCTGGTGACCCCCATACCCATCTGGCCCTTGGCCTCCCTTACAGCGCACCCCTCCTCCTTACTAGTGTTATTCCGGCTAGCCCGCAATCCCGACCGACCCACCTCCTCCCGTCGCCGTGACCTCCTGTCTAGCACACGCACAACCCCAGTAGCCTACCCGTGTGCGCAGCAGTCGCACCTGCCAGCGTTTCCCCATTTCGACGCCTACACCTACCGACGTTGCCCCGACCCACAACCACTCTGGTGTGTCGCCTCTGCCGGTGCGATCCCCTGTCGGTGCGCTACTCCTTTCGGTACAAATACCACTCCCATCGGTATACCTCCCACTTTATTTATTTTGTTCTTGTTTTATCCTTGGTTGATTAAGGGTTTTGTTTATTAAGTGTTGGTTTTGGTAGAGTTATCATTTTAGGACCCGAGCAGGGCGTTTCCAAGTGGGCATTGTTGTCGCACTTTGATCTCGAGGTAGGTTCTCCCGTGCACTCTCCTTTTTAATTTAAGAACCATTAATTTCATGCATTTTGCACCATAATAATTAGTGGTATTTGATCTTCCAAATATTTTTCTTTGGTGTGTAAATGTTTTTTTAAGCCCTACTTTGTGATAACTAGAATGGATTTCTTAAAATAATGCACACTATGTGTTTGTAAATATGTCATGTTAGTCTTAGTACGCGGGTTATGACATTTAAAACATTATTTAGTAATTTAAATAAACTTATGGCATTCAGACTGGTGTTTATACCACGTTGAGTGATAAATTGAAATTGTTTTATTAGATGTTGCATCCCTTATGTGTGGTTAGTTGCCCAGTTGGCTTTTGAAGGTAAAATGTGGTATAAAATAACTTGTTTCAATTAATAAATGTAACAGTAGTGTGGGAAACAATGTTTTGAGTTCATTATGTGGTTTCTCAAGTGTGTTGGTTTTTTTATAAAGAAATGAGTATCGGTTTCCAAAATATTTTGGCATCTTATGAAAAATGGTTTGGTTGGGTAAATGGGTGATGACATGAAATGATTTTTTTCATTCTTGAATAAGTTTTCCAAGTGGTTTGAATTGGAAAGAAGAGTGCATTTGGCTTTTGGAAATGGTTTGAAATATGTTGAAACGTGTAGCCCATATGCCATTTTAATAAAAGTGGTATTAGTTTGAAAATGTGGTATGAATGCCCAAATGAATTTTTATAAATGTTTGTGGAATATCAAATGATGTGTTTGTACTTTTTGGGGAAGTAAACTTGGTCCTTATAAGAATGGTGTTTTGTGAAGTGTGTTTGAGGCCCGTTTGGCACCTTTATGAAATTGGTGAAAATTATTGTTGTGAAAACTCTCATTGGATAACTCTCTTGCCTTCATTGCAATTATTTGTTTGGGAGGCCCACACTTAGAGGCTCCCAGGTGCTCAAATGGTTTAAAGGCAAGGGGTTGTTCCTTGGAGTGGATTGGGGTGATGCTTGTTATTTTTTATTTATTATATATATATATATATATTCGTGATTGGATGCTCGGATGGCATCAGTTGGATCACCCCCTTTTTAAATACTTGAGACATGGGAACCCGGCATATTGAGAGAATATTCTGAGAATGATTGTCGCACTGGTAGGTTATGGTACTGACCAGTGACCCATAGTAGTCAGATATATTTGGGTTCATTGCTATAATATTTTCCCTCAGTCTGCCTGAGAAAGGATAGTCAAGCATTTGGAGTGTTTTGATTTCATCGTATGTAACATGTTAATGAGGATGAGGTCTCATGTATTGGTGTCTTCTGGATTATTCTTGATCTTCTGATTTCACCTATTTCTATTTGGTTTTATTGCTTTTAGTGGTGATTATGATGCTTATATGTATACCTACATTGCCCTTACTGTGTGATTTCTATAGTGTCTTCCTGTATTTTTTTCTGGGAAAGTGGTGAGCTGGTTTTGGTTGGGTTTCTAGAACTGGTTTTCAAAAAAAATGGTTTATCCTCTTTATACAAATATGAATGTAAACATCACTTTCCCTTTGAAATTCCATTGTCACTAATGAAAAGAACCCATATTTGAAAATGGTTAAGGGTAATGATTTGTACTTTGTTTTTAAGTAAAATATGTCAAAAAACTTACTTTCATAAATTGTAGTTCAAACTTGAAATGGTGTTTCTTTTATTTTAAATGTAGTGCATTGGGAATAGATATCGAGCTAGCCTACTGAGTTTTAATACGCACGCCTATAGTTATTTTTTGTTTTTAGTGTTTTTGTAGGCTCCATCTTGGGTGTGCTCGCCTTGGGATATGCTTGATCATTGAGTCAAGGATTGACTCATGGGGTCACACGGAGTTAGTTCAGACGTCAAGTTCGGTTAGTTTTTTTTGTTCTTGTTTAGTAGTTTTATTTGGTTTATTTATTTTTCACTGCACTTTATTATTTCTTCTACTTTTATTTATTTATATTGGGTGAAATCATTCCCTTTGCCTCTGTCGATGCCCTAGCACTTGTCGCCAACCCAGGAGAATCGAGAACACCTCTTAGGCCTTGGCGTGGATCAGATTGGGTGACCGGTTCAGGGTTGACCCGGGTTGGTTTGTGACAAAATGGTATCATAGGAGGTTAGCTCTTATCAGACCTCACTTTTTAGAGCACCCTTTGTTATTTGGGATGTCAAGGTAGATGGAGTAGGATTGTCGGGACTCGAGGGGTAGGTGCAGGAAGAGCGTCACGAACTCTTGCTCATGCTGATCCTCATGTTTCCATGGGAAGTCCGATTTAATTAGTTTCTTTGGGTTTTTATGGAACGTTTTGTTTTTAGGATATGACAAAGGGAGTTGGGCTAATAGTCATCCTAAGCCACACGGCCTGGCAAGCCATGTGGAGCTAGGGGAATGGTCCAAAAAGTCTCTATGTGTCGGTGACGTGTTTGACATATGGCCGCCAACCATATGGTCGAGTCACCCATCGACACAAGTTCCATGTTTGAGTTGTTTTGGGCCTCTTCTGACTTATAGAAGTTGTTTGTATAAAAAAATTGATTTTTAAAAAAAATGGTTTTTTGGAATGATATGTTTAATTTGAGGATTGTTTTAAAGGAAATGGGATGAATGATTTTTTTTTTGAAAATAAAGTTGTTTTGTTTTGGACTTGGTATTCCAGGGGTGCTCACATGCATAGTGGTATGTGGGAATATGAACGGATGTCTGGTATGGTAGATGGATGCCTGGGGTGGCACAAATACATGCATGTGAGTGAGACTATAAATAATACTAATGGTGAGGGTTTACCCACCAATCTTGTTTTAAATTAAAGATGTTTTCAAAGAGAAAAGTTTTTATGTTATGATAGCTTGTTTTCTTGTGTTTAGAGATTTTCACCTATGTGGTGTTTGATTTTGAGGATTTTTATTTATTGTGTTAGCCTTGATTGGGTTCTTAACTTTTCTTGTCCATCGGTTATCCCCTTGAAGCTTTGATGGGTGATCATAGTACGGTTGATCAACCTAAGGATTTTATACTTGAGTTTAGGAATCTAGATCCACCTCTCTTTTATGGTCAAGCAGAACCTTCCATAGTAGAGGAGTGGATGCAAAAGATTGAAAGGTACTTTAACCTCATTGAGTTTCCCAAGT